>CM060940.1:742973314-752973314 GCA_030765085.1 Allium cepa | reverse complement strand
AGTATAATAATTTAAGTAAAATATAAAATGAGATGTGATAAAGATTTAAATTATGTTTCTTTTATATACTTGGAATAAAATATAGTTAGTATAAATGTAAAGTTTTGATATTGTAAAATATATCCTTTGAAAATATAAGTATAAAAAAAATTAAATACATAACACATATGTAAGTATAAAATAGATAAAACATATGTCATGAATTAAAAGTAAAGTAAGGTCTAAAATACAATTTATAAATATATATAAGTTCGAAACATTAAGATATGATTCACAGACTTTAAAATAAAGAAGGGTTTAAAGCAAAGTTATAAATTAATTATAAACAAGGTTTAAAACACAAATTTGTAAAAATAATTAGAGTGAGGAATTGAACATAATTAAGAAACATATGACAAATGTTAATAAGTAACATCATATAATTACAAGTGTCAGCCTAACAAAGACAAATTGCAAATTTTCTCCTTCTTTTGAAATATAAACATATATATTAGAAAGAAAATGAAGTTATTTCAGCTCTACACTTTTCTCTTCTCACCTTCAAAATCTGAAAACAAAAGCTTGGTTGCTTCATTTATCAGCTTAAATATTTACATCTTCTTTTTCCAAAACCTTTATCATCTTTCAAAAGGAAAATCTAAGCAAGAGAAATTCAATGACTCAAAAGCCTGAAACAATTAAACAACCTCAAAACAAAAAAATTCAAA
Source organism: Allium cepa (assembly GCA_030765085.1). NCBI lineage: Eukaryota > Viridiplantae > Streptophyta > Magnoliopsida > Asparagales > Amaryllidaceae > Allium > Allium cepa. The sequence goes on along the minus strand of CM060940.1, from coordinate 752,972,607 downwards.
ACCTGAAATCAAACAAGATGCAAAGCAAATCAAAAAAAAAAAAATGCAAGTTTAATTCGAGATCAACACATCAAAGCAAAACAGAGATCAAACAAAAAGAATGAAAACCATAAAAACAAAAATAGCAGTTTAAAAATCAAGAATCTGTTTCAAGATCAATCTTGGAGGTTACAAACCTGGAAGCAAACTACAAACCAAATTCAAGTGTTCAAAATTTTCAAGCTTGGAGTTTAATATGTAATCAATGCAAGATCAAGTTCAACAACAAATAGTCAAGAGCAAAAGAAAGATCAATTTCCAGATCTAGAAACGCAAATAGTTTTCTGTTCTTCAAACCTAAGGTGAGCAAACTACCTGTAACGACCCGGAATTCTGACGGTATATTTTAATAAATATTTAATCTAATTTAATTGAAATACAAGCTTTTCAAAATTTATAAAATGATGAGATCTTGGATATTTAACAGTTATATGTTTTAAAAGAAAATTTTGATTTGAAAATTTAAAATTAAATGATTCAAAACCATTAAAACAAAATCTGTCTTATTCAATAAAATCAAATCAAAGACTTTATATTTTTTTTATTTGATAAAATACATATGACTACATTTTTAGTTTTTAAAATGATAAAGTTAAAACATAAACATAAGTATACACCATAATTATAAAATAGAAAATATAACTAACAAAATAAATATAAGTTATGACTAGGAATGTAAAATTTACATATGAAATATTATGAATCAAATGCTTGGAAATCTAAAGTGCAAATAAATTACAATCAATGAAGTCAAAACAATAACCTGTAAATTTTATTTGTACAACATAGAACTTTTAAATATCATGTGAACAGGTTAAATGCATAAGTTAAAGGGGTAACTTATAACATATTTCTGTACTAAACTTATATGTGCCGTATACAGTTTTATGCATGAGAAAACAAAGTTTCACTTCAATTCAAAACAAGTTTTACTTCAAATATAATAAAAACAAAAATCTGTATCTTGCAAAGTATGTTGGCCGAAATAATAAATATCTTTGTACCATACACAAGTAAGTATCAACAAACATTAATTACTTGCTATCATGATTAAGGGCATAAGCATTAATTAGCATAACATATTGTTTAACAAGTACAGGCAGCCAAAATCTTCTTATCACTTCATTCTGCAGGTATATATCATGTAGCCAATAAAAAAAAGAAAAAAATGATAATACAAATACAAACTGGCCAGATACAACCCATACTGTAAGTAACTTCTATATATATATATCATTTGCTCGTTTATAAAAACTAAACTGAAATAAACTTAAAAGCAACCCTGAGAAAAACATTGTTTTGGCTTTGCAAACATATATTAACTCAAGGCAGGAAAACAAAAGAAGGTTTCAGGATAGTTTCAACTGCAGTTTCTTCAACATTACTTTCTGTTCAACTGTTTTTAGGTGAGTAAACATATTTTTCTTGAATTTAGGTATGGTAATTAACTTCTGATGATTGTGCTGCTACATATATTGATAATATATGAACCTGTATTGATTGATGCATTGGAAATCTCTATTTCCTGATTTGTTGTCAAGCTTCTGAGTAAAAGAAGTAAAGAACATTTATACTTCTCCATTTGAATTAATTTTAAACCTAAGATGTAAGTAATTAAGAGTGTTTAACATAAAACAAAGCCTGGAAATAGGTAAGTTATAAACACTGTTTTTTTTTCAAGTTACAGGTAAACAAATTAAAGGTTCAAAATTCAAATGTTTAAATTTGTAAATTCCATCAAATATTTAGATTCCATACACCTAATTATGATTTTTAACATAAAAATTATGATTTTAAAACAAGGGTTTTAAGAGCAGTTTAAAATGGAACTAAAATATTTTTTTGTCAATTCTTGAGGTTTGGGTTAATTTTAATTCTTGTAAGTTGGTATGAAGCAAGCTAGTAATCTGTTTAACACAAGAAAAATGCAAAAAAAATTATTCAATGAAGTGATTTCGAGTTTAAATCAAGAGTAGGGTTTTAGTGCTTACATTTGAATGCTCTGTAAAAAATTGAGTTTCGGCATCATATGTCAATCGAGTTGGCCGCGATTTCAGGTGGAGTTAGGGAGGGGTGTGACCGAGGTTATGGTGAAGTTTCATCACCTCCGGTGATGTATGGTGGCCGCACGAAAGATTTGACAGTGGGCGTTGTTGTTGCCATGTTCGAGCTACAGGTCGTTTTTTTTATTTTCAACTAGTGATTGGAATTTGAGTTTTGTTTTCGATTCTAGGGGTGATTTGTGGTTTGTGGGGACTGTCGCGAGTCGCCGCAGGGGAGGCGAGCCACCGTGCACGTGCACGGTGGCGAGGTGATGGTCGATGGACAGTGAGACGTCGCGTGCTCGTGATTTTCGGTGATTGCTTCGAGTATGGCTTCGGGCCTTCATGGGTGTGAGCGCGTACTGCAGTTTTAATTTTACTTAAACTAAAAAAAAATGAGAAGAAGAATAGAACTGGAGAGAAGAAGATAGTGGGAAAGTGGACGCAAGGAATAGGGAGGAGGCTCGTGTGTTACTCGAAGGAAACGTGGGATTGCCTCGGGTTTTTTTTAGACCTGCCTAATTAATTTAAGTACTTTGAATAACAAAGTTAATATTATAAGTAATGTTAGTTAGTGTTAAGTTAATATGTGATTTAAAAGTTTATTAAAGAAAGTTGTAAAGATAGTTAATCAGTTTAAGGTAAGAAAATTTAATTAATTACTTAAAGTAAATTAATAAATGGCAATAAACTAATTAAGTGATTAATTAAGGATTTTTGATTAATAAATTGATAATAAATGATAAATTAAAATAATTTGTGATAATTAAATAAGTAATTAACAAAGAATCAACTAACTAACCGAGTAATTAAGTAACAGTTAATGAATAAAAGTTTATTAATTAAATAAGTAATTAAAGATTAGATAATTAATAAATTAATAATTAATGATAACTAATTAATTAATTATTCGTTAATAAGCTAATTAATCAGTGATTAATTAAATAAAATAAAGTAGTTTATTCTTAAGCAAATAATTTAGTTAAGTAAAACCAAACTGTTTGGTATGCTTTGATAATTCTGTTTGATTTACTATGATATCTGTTGATGATTTTTCTGTGATATGTTGTGATATATTATGGATATCTGTGATAACTATGTATGATTTATCTGTTATATCTGTTATGTGAATTCTGATATTAAATTGAACTGTTAAGTTAAATAGACAACTTGGCCCTTAAAATGGCGTTTGGATTCCGATGAGACCGGGATCGGAAGAATCAATTTTGATTCTCCGAAAACCACATCGATCCAAATTGAACGATAGGTCGTGACTTATCAAATGGAGATCGAGATGGTGTTTCAGAATGCAAGGGTTATCGTCGTTAACTTTGAGGGTGATTCCAAAATGAGTGTAACGAGATAATGCCTTCGGTTTCGTTCGAACCCGGAACGAACTTGTATGGATTGAATGCTTTCAACACATCGTCAGGCGGACGTTGAGCATTCTAAGATATGTTCAATAAAGGTAATCGCAGCCTCAAGCCTCATCAACCGGGAATGGCTAAAACAGTGGAGATGCAGCAAGGTTAGGTGGGTCATGCCCAAGCAGGACAAGATATTCCCCTGTCTAGATGTCTTTTTTTATTTCGGCTGTGTGAGCAGTTGTTGGCCACAACTGCGGGGTTATCTTGTTCGGGACTGTTCAGTAAGGAATGATTCCGGCCTTGTGTTGTTGGGGGTCGGGAGTGATCCTCGGTACGGTGATCTAGGCCCCCGTACTGTGACGGGCGGTACCCCAGTAGCCCTGCCATTGTTGGAAACCCATTTTCTCTACGAGACCCTACGGTTTTGATTTGTATTACCCACTTGCGTGGCTAGTAGCTGGAATTTAATGAATGTAACAATTTCGGCTATTTTCTATTTACTTGAAAACCCTAGACACTATTATAATATCACTGAATTTCCTATAAAATGTTTTGGTTAGCGTAAGGTAAAAACTTACCCGTATTTATTTGTGGGGACTCTTACGTGATACCTTTATTTTCAAATGATTTTCAAAGTTAAGCAATTTTAACCTGTTTACTCATACCAGACCCATGTCTGACCCGGAGTTTATATTTTGTTTTTCATAAACTCTTGGTTACTCAAATTTTTATGAGTAGCCAAGTGATAGGTATTTGGGAGATTGATTTTCTGGAGGAGCTCTTTTGGGAAGAAGACCTGATGTATGTATCTATATATGTAGTTCCGCTGTGTAGTTAGTGTATGCCGTATTTTGGATGTATGTATGGACATGTATGTATATGACAGTCCTGTTATATGATATTGTATGACTCTGATGTATGTATAACTATGTAATAGTTATGTGATGTATTATATTTTGTTCCATTCCGCTGTGAGATTCTGATGTTGTTGTTCTTTCTTTCTATTCTTTTCTATTTCTATCCCTTTCTTTCTTAATGATGAAACGTCTTTCTGGGGTTGAGAAAGGCTGGTCGTCACACTACCCCCTTATGAATTTGATTCTGCTATGATGATGTTGAAGTTGTTTGCATAAATCTTAACGTGCATGTATGTCTGACTGTGTATATATTGTTGATTAAATATCCGTGTGTGTATATATACAGAGATATCTCTCTGTTAGAAACATGTTATCAAAATAAAATAAATAATTTATCTTCCTTTCCAGGAAATATTAAGCTTTGATCACCAGAAAGAAATTGATTATAACATCAAGATAAAATTTTTAAATATGGTTCTAAGTAAAAATAATTAGTAAATATTTAAAAAAGAAAAGGATTACAGTAAAATCTGTTAATTCCAGGAAAATCAATGACTTTAATTTTATAAAGGGACTTTGAAATCTGATATGGGTTGTGAATTGATGAATTTTGATAATTAAACCTTGATTTTTAAATAAAAAAATTCGAGCATTTATATGATAATAAGAAAACCCGTTTCCATCAATTTCTGTCGACCTACGATAAAGTGATGATCGTGATCATCGATGAAGATAGCTGGAGCATCAACGATCAGTGGAAAAATACAAATTGAATTTATAAACGATTAGGGCATTGGAATGATGTGGATTTAGGGTTTAACGACCTGGTTTGGAGGTCGAAGTTGTCGAGGCTTGTGTGTCATCAGCGTTGCATCAGGATGCATCACGCCGGGGGAAATTTGTTCGTACGTGAGTGGAGAGAGTCAGGACGTGAAGGTGTGGTGGCTGGAGGTCGGAGACGTGGTAGCGACGTGCTTTCCTGATGGTGGTTGGGTTTTCCAGATTGAGCCCGATAGCTCATCTCGATTTCGTGATGAATTCGTTGATGTTGGGTGTTTGTTTAGGGAAAGGACATCATCGACGGTTTGCTGGAGGTGGCGGCGGGGACCGGAAGTCGACCAGGCAATGGTGCACGTGCATGCAATATCATCAAATGTCTGGTGATGTTGAAATTTGAGGTAGGAGGAGAATACTCGGGGTAGAACTCGTGAAACATGATGCTTGACTCAAAGCGGAAAGGAAGGCAGGCTCGAAGTAGTGATGTGTGCAAGTTGTCTCGGGTAGATTGGGTCTTTGCTCGAGTAAAAATGAATTTGGCTCGGGTTTATAAAATTGAGCATGAAAAAGTTTTCTTTAATCTTTGAAAACAAGTCAAGTTTATTTTAAACAAATTTTTCTTAAAGCAAATTCTTTTGTGAATGTTAAATCTAAGTTTTGAATTTGGTTAAAAGGATAAATTACTTTATAATTTTTTTTAGAAGGATTATTTAATTACGATTTAAATTATGAATTAATAAATAAATAAAGGTGAAATGTTTTATCTTTTAATTAATTAAGTAATTAATGATGGGTTAATATAAGTAATCAAAGGTAAATTAATTGCTAGTTAAAGAATAATTGATTTAAATGGTTAAAGGTTAATTACCTAATGAATAATTTCGTAATTAAGATTTATTAAGTAATTAAAGGATAATTACTTAATAATTAAAATATAATTAATTAAAGCTTAATTGGTTAATTAATAATTAAAGGTGGATTAATTTCTAATTACTTAAGGTAATTAATTAGGAGTTAATTAATTATGTAAAAGGTTAATTTAATTGATATGATTAATTAAGAATAAATAGTTAATTAAGAATAATTAATTAAAGTGATTGATTAATTAATTTATATCAAATGATTTGTAATTAATTAATCAGGATTGGATAATTAATTCATATGTAATTAGTTTAATTTAAAATTTAAATTGAATTAATTAAGGATTAAACAATTAATTAAGCCTGTTTACAAATGAGTATTGGATGCTTGAATTACTTATGAATGATTGTATTATATGGGATGCCTTGAATTGATTGTCCTATCTGATTTATGATTTGAGCTGTGAATGGTGATGTAATTTAATTTTCTGTTACCTGCGATGAACTTATATTTACTTATCTGTGATATGCAAATAAAGATAAGCGTTATAGTTTATACCGCTTATCAAATATCTTGTTGTGTTTAAATCCGTGCTGATTGATGTTATTGCACTATTGTGTGTAAAACCCCTGGACCACACTTATACACACACAAATATGGATTGCACGTGGAAATTGGTTAAGTCACAGATTTTTGAAATAGTTTTGAATTTGAATTTTGAATCCAAATGGTTTTGGAAATTGATTGGGTTTAAAGTGAAAAGCTTTTGAATAGGAATTTCGAAGATAAAAGTTATTTTTGAATAACTTGATTCTGTTTTGAAATTTGATTTAAATTTGAATTCAAAAATTGAAATTGAATTCTATGTTGAGAATTTATGATGCAAAAAGGTTATACAAGTTTATATGGGATTTAAACCATTTTGAAAATGTTGTTTTGGGAATTTGAATTTATCTCAAAGATTTTGACTTGTATAAATGTAATCCGATTTCTCCGAAACAAAAACTATTTGTTTTCAAATAATAAAAGCTTTCATATAAGGATGGTATCTCCAATTTGTATTAAAGGGATTTCAAATTTGAAATGAAATTTTTTTCCAAGTCATGAATGAATCTTTGGAAACGGTTTTGAAAACTATTAGTTAAATCTTTGATTTAAAGATTGAATGAGTTAATCCAATTGAAATGGAAATTGTTTTGAAATCCATGAATGGATCTTTGTGAAACTGGGTGAACTTTGTAGAATAAATCTTTTTGTTTAAAGATTTGAAATGGTAATTGGTTTAAACCTTTTGATAGTAAAGTTTTGGATTTTAAAGTTGTGACTTAACTGAAATCCCATATCCATATGTTTTTAAATATTGCGCTAACTATTCGGTTTAGCCAGGAGAGGACCTTGTGTCAAATAACCCATTCAGAATAGTGATACGACGTTATGAATTACAATTAAAGACCGGTGGTGAAGACCGGGTTTCTTCGAGAACGATAGGATAACCTATTGAATGACTCTGCACTGAGTTGCACTGGTATAGAGTTCTCCATATGTGATGGGGAGTCCGATGAGGATTGTGGATACCCGGATTACAAGGGCTTCTTCCTTTATTGGACGAAGTGCCTTCGGTTCTGTTCTAACCCGGAACAGACCTGTATAGTTGTATGTCTGACATTACACTTTGAGATATAAAACTGATCTCTATCAAATACATTTCTGTTTGGTGGCGGAGAATTTATTCTCTTATCTTAACACCCTTCTCTGAGACGTACGAGCTCAGAGGTTATGTAGTTGATAGTTATCAGTGATATACTCCCAATTTGGTAGTGTGGCATGCTGAGTGCTGCTGTGTGTTGTTGATCATTTGTTGATCAAAGCATGGCTTTTCTATAAAGCGTAGCTTTGTAGACGAGACTGCATCAGGACCTCACACCCCGGAAATGGTCGAAACAGGAAAGATGCGGCAAGGTTATGAGGGTCGCGCCCTTTAGGGTGTGTCATTCCCTTCTAGAAAAGGGTGGTATCATGGTATGGAGCCCAGATACTTAACTCATGTGGTCATTGCAAATCTATTACCTTGTGATTGCTTTGTGGTTGTTGGTGTAGAGGTACCTCGGATAAAGCTTGCAAATGGCCGGGGGATGGCATGCTCGAGTAGTAGTTACCTAGTTACAGAGGTAACCCGGCCTTGTGTTGGCAGAGAGCCGGGTAGGTTCTCAGGACGTCCCTCCAAAGGCGTACCCATGTGGCTGTAGGAAGTTCCTTAGCCTGACAATTTGTTGGAAAAATCCAAAGAAACAATACGCGCCCTGTACGGTTTTAGTTGTATAACCTGCCATGGAATGTGGCGGTAACCTGCTATTGAACATGGTAGTTATAGTAGGAATAAGGGTGAAATGCCTATGCTGGCTAAGATTAATATTATACTTTCGAAAGGTTTTCTGCACTATGCACTAATAATAATAATATCAAATGGTTTTCGCATATCAAGCATATTTGACTATCATAAGGAGAAATCTCCTCCAATTCTGCGTTTGCATTGTGTGTGCGGTGGGAGGCCTTATGGTAGTTTCATTTTTTGAAAAGCATTGTGGATTTAAATTTTAAAATCCTTTGTTTTTTGTTTTAAAGATAAACTATTTTTTGTTTGCTCATACCAGTCCCATGACTGACCTGGAGTTTATTGTTCCCTTCCTAAACTCTGGATGTCCACAATTTTCCACACGGTCAGTCTAGAGTTGGGTTTTTCAGATAGTCGGATAGTAGATTCCATATCTTTGAAGCCTTTGGATCTTGGCGATCACATTTGCTTCATTAGGGAGTTGTCTAGTTTGTTATTGCATCGTGATGATGGTTGGAGCTATCTTTAGATTGGATATGGAGTACAGTTGCATTATGGAGTTGGATTCTTTTGGAGATGTATTCTGTGGAAAATATTATTTCCGGTGTGTCTTGTATCTCTGATAGTATTGATATCTATTGTATCATCTGTTGTATCATATTGTATCAGATATTGTATCTGTTGTGTATCAATAATACTATTCATTTTCTTCCGCTGTGTTGTTATACTTAATGTGTTAAGCTCCTGTACGAGTCAAATTTCAATGGTTGAATCTGCGACATTCGAGTACAAGTGAAGTACGGGTGTCGATTTTCGAACGCTGAAATTTGGAACGTGACCGTTGTTGCTATCAAAACCATCATCTTAAGGACTAACACAGGCGTAGGACTGAAAATCTATAAGTATTTAGCAGACCCGTTTTCAACACCCAGTGAAAATACTTAGAAAACTTTTGTGAAAATAAAGAAAAGATTTTGTGCGAATGCTCTGGAAATCATCACCCCCTTCATGGTCGCAGTTAGCTCGATGGTTATGTCAGCGTCCCGGCGAAATCCATAGAAAACTGTAGGCCTCCGCGCCCCTCGATTACACCATCAAACTGCCACCAATCGCAGCTACACCTAGTGTTACGTTGCCATCACGGCAAAAGCCATGTAACTGTAGGCATCAGCGCCCTCGAATTTCGCTCATATAGATCGCAAACTACATTAGTCGAGTCCCAATGTAGCCTGTAGGCACTCACTGCCACACGACTTTCGCAATGTCTTCATAGATCGCAGTTTACCGATGTTACGTCGCTCTCCCAACGAAATCAAACGTAGACCTTAGGCGATCACTACCCCTCGACTTCCGCTATGGTGCGCAGTAGATCGCAGTTACACCGAGCTACACTATCGTCACAGCATAACCCAATGTCTCTGTAGACATCAACGCCCTCGACTTTCGCTACCCAACCATAATCCTTTGGAACTTCAGTTTGTCCAGACATCCTCTTAGGATCAAATTTAGAACCCCCTTAGGGCTCAAGGCAGAACCATCCCGTGGATCTCCTACTAAGTTTCAACTCTAAATGAGAGCGCCTTTTTCCCCACAGCATTCTCAAAACATTTTATACTATACATAAATAAAATCTTTCAACTCACACTCTTATATGTATCACATATAAATCCCATTTACACAAAATCGTATCTCAAATCGATAATTCCAAACTTGGCTTTCCAAATTCCAAAAATTGATTTTTCCCAAAATTCAAAAGCCTTTCAAAATCCATGGGTTCGAAAACCTTTTTCCCAATTTCATAAAATCATTTAGATATATAAATATATGTAAACTAATTCTTTTGACTAGAACAAAATATTTTTAGATCACTTCCTAAATAAATAAATTCCTTTTATACTTCAAATATTTTTCAAAGATCTTTCTTCTGGTTATAGATTCAACTTGGGGAGTTTATCATATACAACAAATATATATATATATATATATATATATACATACTTCATTTATAATAAATAAAATATCCAAGTTTAATTTCTTTAATTAAGTTATTTGCCACATTTGTAACGACCCAAAATTTTCGACTTCGAATATTCGACACTAATACGTTCGCTGTAGAAGTGCCGAGCAATCGAATGCCAGAAATCTAATTGTTAGAATAAAGAAGAAAGAGGTAGGAGAAGATCAGAAAACAAAACATAGAATCTCACATTTCACAGCGATCAAATATAATATCAAATAATAGCATTTATATAAGAAAGCTATAATTGTTAATTTACATCAATACATCAAAGTTACAACCAATAATAAATAAACTGGATAGTTGTACAACATGTCCCAGACTACTGACAATACAACTCTAATACATAGCGGTAAACTCCATATATTCCTGCCATCCAGCTCGCCTCTTGAGCTCCAAAACGTCCTAACCTGAAAATCTATAATACTCGGTCTGACCTGAGCATTACATCAAAGTAACACTCGGGTCAGGCTGGAAAATAGCATGAGTAAACCCATCTAGCATAAAATACTAAGATATAAAACTTATTTAAAATCGGGGGTAACTCATACCTTACTACGAGTTCTTAACTTGTTATAGTCCAATACACATTTCACAAATCATATCTAAGCATTGTTACTCAGATTAAATGGTCAAGTTCACTAAATTATTTCATTCCAGCCCATTAGGTTCTAAATCAAAACTATAAGGAATCACTATAATTAATCGAAGTAGTTTCGGGTATTTGCTGATTACCCGACCCCGGTCTCTTCGAAATCCAATATCATCTTAAAACAAAGCTATTTAAGTATAAACAATTCCATTTATATCCAGAATTACATATTTATATAGCAATTCATCACAGATAGATAACCGTATATCACAGTTCAACCCAAACATATCATATCACATAGCATCACAATCACATATCAGAGATATCAAATAATCCAAGGCATTCGATTATAATTAATCATCCATAAGCAAGATTAATTGGTTGTTCAATTCCTAATTAATTCAATTTAATCTCCAAATAAATTGAATTAATTTCCTTGAAATCCTGCTTAATTAACATTAATTAATTATAATCCCTTAATTAATTTATCATCCTTAATTAATTAATCATCCCATGTTTAATCACATAAATAAATTAACTTTAAGTTAATTATATAATTAATTAACCTGTGATAACCCGGATTTTTGGGACATTGGTCAATTGGATAATTAATTGATTTCAAATTATTGAGATACTAATTTTATTTGGTTAAACAAATAAAATTTTGACAATAAAAAATATCTGGATAATTTATATGTTATCAAACCCATTTATTTACGTTTCCATTATAACATTTAACCTAACAATCTCAAGAATATTTAAATATAAAACTCTACCTTATTAACACCCAATATATATATATATATATATATATATAGAAGAATATAAATTAAGTAATTAAGCCTTGGCTAAGAATTAAAATAAAAATATATGTCTAAATAGGGATAAAAGTTTATAAGTAACTTATATGGTTGTATGAAACATAAGGTAAAAACATATAAAATAACTATGGTAAAGTAATATGTATACCTATGTATGAGATGTGTATATATATGAATGGATATGCATGTAAACAAAAGAGGAGACAAGCATTTAAAGCCTAGCATACAAAACGTCGAAATCAGGTTTGCATATTTCAACTCAAAGCTAAAGTAAAAAATGACTTGAGAATCAAAGCTGTAAACAGTTCAAAATTCTTTCTCGTATTCTCATTTCTCGATCCAGATTTTCTTTCATCTTCCTTTCGAACCAAACCAAAAATTTAAGCAATTAAACTAAATCTAAACTAATTATCTATCTGGCTTACAACCGAAGCAATTCAAGATCATCTAAAACAAAGTGCGAATTCAGACTCTAACAGTAGATTCAAATCAACAAATCGAGTTCAATTCAAAATCAAGTTTCAAACAACTGTCAGGTTTCAGAGATGGGCCGTTGTTCAACAATAAGGTGAGTTATCTTACTTTTTACAGTACTGCTTTTTCTGAATTTATTATATTATTTTTGTGTTACATGCTTGATTTTGTTGGGAATTGCTACCTTCTACTTTTTGAAAGATTTTTATCCATTAATGTGGAGAATTTTAGGTTTATTAATTTGTTTTGTTACTCTAATTTATGGATGCTTTGTAATCGTACTAGAGATTTCAGGTTATTAAATTTTGTTGCCATTTCTATGTGGTTAAGTGCCTTAATATGCATTATTTCTTACTGCTACTGATTATTAGGTTTTTGGACGCGTAATACTGGAGGTTTTCTCCTCTGAGTTGTAGTTTTTAATCCAAACTTCGGATCTAGTTTTATTTTTTTCTTCTTCTGGCACTGTTGTTCTGGTTAACATCAGTGAAGTGTTTAATAAATTTATGACAATATTTATTTATTTTTCGGTGAAGAATTTGATAGTTGCAACCTATAGCTATATTTGATTAAAATATTCCGTGTCCCTTGATTTGGTAGTAACACTGTATGCAACTAGAATCCACCTTTTATTTTTATTTTGGGACAGTCTGTTGGTTAGCATCATTTGATATGTGCAATTTAAGTACCACTGTTAACACATATTATGCTTGAGAGTTTGAATTGGTAGGCACCCACATTTAAGCATAATTTAGTTCTAAGCTCCTAGGTTAGTGCTGCATTTTATAACTGTTGGTTCCACTCTACTTTTATCTTTAAACTTTTCTATTATAAATTTATGGGTCTATGTCCCTTAAACTAGATGTTTTGACACAACTAACTGTGTTGCTTTTTCCATTATGATTTTGTAACACACATTTTATAAGTGATAATATAACACTCTAGTTTGATTTTTTGAAACATTATAATTTAAACCATACACCCCCTAATTTGGTTGTTTAAAGTTTGTTTATTTTTATTCATGGTTAAGGTCTACTTAGATTTTGTATTACCTTGTGAAGATTTGTAGATCTTCATATCATATTATTTTTTTGCATTGTTTTACTATATATATGCATGCATATGAATACAATTATGTTTAATTTTGACCTTCGTATATTGATTATATAGCTGCCTGTGTGCATTGGTACAATTTGTATTTGTCTTCTTGCTATTCATGCTACGAGGAATGTTAATGTAAAGATGGCAATAACAACGTAATTGGCTGATGCAGATGTATTTAGAAAATTTAACGGCTTAACAACTTGTACATTTTTATAATATTGTTCACATTTATTGTTACTATAGTTATCGGTACAAATGCACGTCTAACGGTTGTGTTAAAAAAAAACATATGTTAACTTATTTTTGTTACCAAAAAGTATAAATAAATGCACACAAACGAACTAAGTTATAAATGTTGCAAGGTATTTGTTTTATTATCGAGCAGGGAAAATTTGTTAAGTCCACTTTAAATCAACGTATTCTTTACACACACGTATTATGATTTTACTATTTTGCTAATTTTAGATATCTGTTTATTTTATGTGATGGTTGTAAAAAATTTTACAATGTACTTTCTTTAACGGATGATGGTTTGCTTTTAAAGAAAATTGTTTTGTTGTCTCCAATCAATTATAAGCTAAAGCTGGAGTCACCTTAGTCGTTTATGGACCACATGCTGTATATGTAACTGGATTATGTGCAGAAAGATCGTGACGACCCAGATTTATTAACGTGGGTTAATTTGGTAATTAACCGGTTTAAATTATCGGAATATCAATTTTATAAGTTATTAATTTAATTGAATTAAATTAAATTAATTATAATATGGATTAATAATGCCTGTTTATGAATGATTGTTTGAGTAGAATATCTGGATTGATTGATATCTATTGAATGATAATCTGTGATATTCTGTGCAGTGATATTAGATATATCTGTGATAAATAGGTGATATTTATCTGTGGTGAATGAATTCAAAGTATGAATTAAATTGATTAAACCTTTAACAACTTGACCTTTTAAATGGTGTTTGGATTTCGAAGAGACCGGGGTCGGGTATCAGTAAATACCCAAAACCACTTCAAGTAGTAATCTACAGTAATTCTTTATAGTTTGGATAGAAGCAAACAGGCTGGAATGAAATAAGTTAAGTATTATGGACATTTAAACTGGATAACGATTCTTGAATATTGTTTTGAGATAAATGATTGACTTAAATAAGATTAGAACTCGTAGTGAAGTATGAGTTACCCCGGGTTTTCTTTTATGGTTTGAACTTAGTATTTCAAATTATACGGGTTTACTCACGCTGGTTTCCAGCCTGACCCGGGTGTTATTTTGAGGTAATGCTCGGGTCAGACCGAGTATTACAGATTTTCAGGTAAGGACGTTCTAGCTCAAGAGGCGAGCTTGATGGAAGGAACGTATGGAATGTTTCCGCAGTGATATATAGTTGTATATCTAGGACATGTTATTTTAAACTATCAAGTGTTGTGTAAATGTTGTAACTCTGATGTATAAAAATGTAAATGTACTGATACAGTTCTTCTTTGTAAAACTGTTATTTTATTTATTTTTATATTTTGTCTGCTGCGGATGTGAGATATTGGTGTTTTTATTCTTCTTTTTCTTCTATCTCTTTTCTTCTTTTCCTAACTGTCTGGAGTTTTCGGGATCGTAATCTCCGGGTCGTCACATAACCCTATGTTCAGTAGTTATCTTTCAATTGTTAATTAACCTTTACTCATTAATTAATTCAACTTTAATCATTAATTAAATAACCCTTAAATTTCACCTTTAATCATTAATTAAATAACCCTTAAATTACACACACTAAGTAATTAATTCGTAATTAAATAATTAACTATCCTTTAATTAAGTAATTATTCTTTAATTACTTTCCTTAATTAATTAATCTATTGATTAATCTTTTAATTATTCATCTAAATTATTTAAAGATAAACCTCTAAATCTTAATTAGTTACTCAATTTTATCATTTGAATCTTATTAAATTAAATACTTGAAATCACTTATCTATCACTTCCTTAATTCAATCATTATTAAATTCCATTTGAAACCCTTTAAGGATTTAATTAAATAATTAACTTAATAAAATTTATTCAAATCAACAAATTAAATTTGACTTTAAAATTAAAATTGTAATTTGTTTGAAATCCTGATAGATATTTACCTTGGAAATCTGTTTTATTTTTATTTAGTTTTGAAAACCCGATTTACAATTTGCTTTAACCTGCATTTGCTAAATGCCTTTATAATTGTTATTCCTTTCATTCAAAACTCAGATCTAAACAAAGTATCCCGTGCCCGATCTAAAATTTCCCGAGCCAAAACCACAGATTTCTCGAGCCACTCACTCCTCCATTCACTTCGAGACAATACCCTCATGACTTCGAGACATGACCCGATCAAACTCCTTCTTCCTGAAGCTTTAGCACACTGTTACCAACACATATAAAATGACCCACATGCACGTGCACACCGCCTCACCAACGCTCTGATCAACATCGCCGGCACCTACAAGTCGTTGACGACCTTCGCTGATGATCCGACCATTCAGCTTCGATGATTCGATTGAAATTTGAAAACGAGCAAATTCGAAACACATCGGTACATACCTGATCACCAAAAACCCCATGCGATGCCTAACTCTGACCACCTGAGACCTCCTCCCTACGCCTAGACATTCGCCTCCCTTCCACACTTCCTTTCCCCCACCCTTAGTCCATTCCAATGCCGTAACGAACCCGCAATCTCCCAGCGAACATTCACAACCAAACCAAGATCTAAAACCCTAGTTCACCGTCGTTTCGCTACCACGACGTTCGAGAAAATCACCCAGTATTTTTCCATTAACCACCAGACTATCAGTCACCTCCTGAACCAGGCCCGATGTCCATCTCATTGCCGATCGCCAGAATTTGACAAAGACACAAACTACATTCAAGCCGAAAATTCCCATCAACCACTCACCTAAAAATCTAAATACTATCACTAAAATTCATCAATTCAAAGCTCGAATCCAGATACTCAATCATAACTTGAAATCTAAACACTTGATTTTTCTGATTAGAAATGATTTCCACTATGATCTACTGATTAACATAAACCTATTTGTTAATTAAACTTAAAAATACTTTTAAAAATCTAATTTAGTTGTTATTAACAATTTACCTTTAAGGGTCATCACCAAAAATTGAACATATGGAGAGGAAATGAATTGTTTTGAATGTGCATGTGCATGTGCCTGTTATTCATACAGAGACTATATATATACATTTACGCAGGCATGCATAAAATAAACCATATTTATATATACACAAACACTTTAGTTTATCCACGCAAACATTACCTCAATTGTTGATTTCAAGCAATCATATAACAGATTAAGTTTTGATTGTTTACTCACCTTTGTTTTATAAAAGCAGAGAAGCCAGGGCTTAAGAAACTTGAAAGTGCTTTTGATCTGTTACTTGATTAAAGTGAGTTGGAGCTAGAATTGCTTCAGGTTTTGAGCTTTGTTTGATTTAGTTGATGTTTGAGAGGACAGTTTGTTTTGCTTGCTTCCAGGTTTGAAAATTTTGAAATTGAATCAGTTTTAAGATGATCAGATCTTGCTTAAATCTTGAGGTGATTTTGCTACAGGTTTGTAATAGTTGAAAATGTTGATTGTTGTTTGAATTTTTCTTTTTTGTTTTAAAATTGTTAACAGGCTTTAGGTTTTCTTGTTTTGAAAATAAGGAAAAATGAGAAGAGTAGAGTTAAGATATATTTATAGCTTTGATTTATCTATTATTTACAAATGAAAAGAAACTAATTTACATGACACTTGTAATTTGCATGATAATATTTGCTTACATTTGTCATT
The DNA here is from genome assembly GCA_030765085.1 of Allium cepa. Classification (NCBI taxonomy): domain Eukaryota; kingdom Viridiplantae; phylum Streptophyta; class Magnoliopsida; order Asparagales; family Amaryllidaceae; genus Allium; species Allium cepa. Next base: position 752,955,497 of record CM060940.1, on the reverse strand, counting down.
AGCATGTATTAATTGATTTACATTTGTTAAACTATATACACTTAACTTACAAGTGTAATTTTCTTGAATTAATAAATTTTTAAATGATTTTTATAATACTTATATATATATATTCTATTAGTTAAATACATTATCTCAATTTATATAAATAGATCTTTTAAAGAAAATAATATAAAACCAATAATATAAAAGAAATAAAATCATATATAATATATTTTGAATCCAAAATATTTTAAGGTATTTATCTTTTGAATTTCCAATTCAAATTCAGTTTTAATTTAAATCAACTCATATACACACACACACATTTAAACAAACACAAATTTGATTTGTTTGAAAATAATATTTTTTCTATTTAAATTCTTCTTATATATATATATAAACAATCATTATTATTTGTATTTAAAAGAATAATTTGTCAATTTTAAGTAATTATATTAGGATATTATCAAATAAATATTTACCCAGATATAAATATTTATTATCAGATTTATTTATTCAATCTATAAATCAGTATTTCTATTAATTAACCCAGTTAATTATCAATTAACGGATATCCCAAAATCCGGGTTATCACATTCCTTCCGCCTTTGAATCTTTTCGTCCTCGAAAAGGAACGAAACCAGAGTTTTATCAAAATATTTATTATCAGTTAAATTATTCTTTGAACATTTTTAACTATAAGTTCTTTTTATCCAAAAATTTAGAAATACTTTAATATTTACATAATATTATCAAAATAGTTTTATAAAAATACTTTTTATAACTCGATGTCTCAACCAGTCCATCCTTGTTCTCACAGAAATTCTGTCATACGTTGATCAAGCGTAGGACTAAAAATCTATAAGTACTTAGTAGACCCGTTTTCAGCACACAGTGAAAATACTTGTGAAACATTTTTTGAAAATATAGAAACATTTTTGAAAATAGAGGAAACATCTTTGGTGAGAATGCTCTGGAAATTATCACCCCCTCCATGGTCGCAGTTAACCCGATGGTTACATTGCCATCCTGGAAAAATCCAAAGATAACAGTAGGCACTCCACGCCCCTCGATTACACCATGGAACCCGCCACAGATCGCAGTTACATCCCTGGTTACATTGCCATCACGGCAAAAGTCTGTGTAACTATAGGCATCAGCGCCCTCGATTTCCGCTGCCAAATGAAACTTCACCACTCCCACATAGGTCGCAGACTACATCAGTCAAGTCCCATGCAGCCTTAGGCTCTCACGACCTCTCGACTTTCGCTTTGTCTTCATATATCGTAGTCTATCGATGTTGCATTGCCATCACGGCAAAATCAAACGTAGACGGTTGGTTCTCACAGCACACACGACTTCCGCTATGTCCGTAGTAGATCGCAGTGACATCGAGTTATACTATCGTCACAGCATAACCCAAATGTCTCTGTAGGCATCAGCGGCCTCGACTTTCGCTACCCACACAACAAATCCTCAGGAACTTCAGTTTGTCCGGACTTCCTCCCAGGATTAAATTTAGAGCCTCCCCTTTAGGGCTCAAGGCAAAGCCACCCCATGGATTTTCTATGAAGTTCATTTCAATGGGAGCGTCTTTTTCCCCAGAGCCAATCGCAAAACAATTTATAATATACATTTATAGTATCTTTCAAATCTTACTCTATATGATTCACATAAATCTCCTTTACACAAAATCGATAGTTCCAAACTTGGCTTTCCAAATTCCCAAAATTTGATTTTTCCAAAAATCAAAAGCCTTTCCAAAATCCATAAGTTCCAAAAACCTTTTTTCAAAATCATTCTCATAAAATCATTTGTATATAGATATATATAACCTATCCCTTCCAACTTGCAAATAATCTTTGGATCACTTATATAGATTTCCCCTTTTTATACTTCAAATATTTTCAAAAACCCTTCTTCTGGTTTTAGATTCAACATAGAGGGAGCTTATCATAATAAATATATATATATATATATATAACTTTACTTATGCCAAATCAACATTAAATTTTGATTTTCTTTTATAAAGTTATTCACCATATCACTTACTTTTCATAAAGTGAATTTCAAAAGATATTAATCTTCCACCTTTATTCATGTAAATTTCTCAAAATATATTTCAAAAATCATTTCCATTTTTTTCAAAATTTCAATATCTATTTCATTTAAGCACGTACGATGTACATATACCATCCATACGCAATATCCAATCTGATCGCTCACTCGATCACACAATTTCACTTTCGAACTAGTATCGTCCATCCGACTTCCTAGTGTGAACTCAGATCTGGTTTCTTAATCAGAAATCGTCATTCTCCTTGCATATCCCTAACTATGATAGAAAATTTCGAGAATCAATCAAAAATCCATACCCAAGGTTCGCCGTCGAAAATCGAGTGAAATATCCCAACTCGGATCGATATACTATCTTGAAATTCTATGCTCGAATCTGGATCAAATCGTTATGCAAATAGAATAACGTACGTACATCCTATGTATTTTATCCTCATTAATTATTAGCTAAATCAATTCTCTTCTCTATTCTCCTTCGTTTGATTCTATTTATTTATCCACAATTGCTCCTAATTTCCATTTGGGTTAACACTTCAATTCTTATCTCAATTGGTATTCAATTATGGACAGTTTGCACTCTAGCCATCTTGTATTAAGAAAATAGCTTGAAAATTTTAAAAATAGATCAGTAGTTGTAAAATAGCAATAAAATAGTTAAGTAATCATAAAATAGTTGTAAATAGTTAAATAGTTTGTAGAATAATTAGATAGTGGCAAAATAGTTGTACAATAATAATTAGTTTGTAAGTAGTTGTAAAATAGTGATTAGTTTGTAACACAGATGTAAAATAGTAATTATTTTTCAAAATAATTGTAAAATAAGCATAAGATAGTTTGGGTTTTAAAAAGAAAGATTATATAGTAAATAGCCAGGAAAATAGATTTAAAACAGTTTATATTAAAAATAATCTATTTGAAAATAGTTTCAGAGTCAAACTGTTCAATTTCCCAATCTCGATTTCCAATTAACTTTCAACTCCCAATCTCATAAATTGATTCAATTTGTAATATCCCGCAATTTTTAACAATATCAATTTAATAATCTGTATAAAAAATTAAATTGATATTGATATTCTGTTAATAATAATTCAAATTGATTTAATAATCTTCTTCAATAATTATTTTAATTGGTTATTTTATCTTTTTAATAAATTGATTTCTATTGACAATATAAATATATGGTTTATACTTTAAATAGATTAGCATTGTTTTAATTTTAATAAATAAAGCATATTTTTCTAGTTTTAATATTTGTAGTAATTTGAAAATTTGTTTTTATTTAATATTAGCTTTTCAAAGTTAAATGAATAAATCTTGGTAAATTTAATTAAAGAATCATGTTTTAAAAAAATTCTAATATATACATTTTTAATTTGAAAAGTTTGATTTTTATTAAATATTAAGTTTTTAAAAACTATTTAATAAATAAATATATGATTTTAAAATTGATAAAGAAAAATATTAAATGTTTAAAATAATTTGGATTGAGTTTTAAATTTAGAATGAATTAACAAAAAAAGTTTTATGGCTTAATAAAATAGATAATTTATTGGTAAGAATATAATTTCTTTTAAAATGATTTTAATTTAATAATAAGATGTTTATAAAAACAATATTAATAGTGTATTGTCTTTATAAACAGGTTTTGAATTAAATTTGAAATTGTTATCTCAAATTAAATTTATATACATAACTTGATTTGAAAATATTTGATTTTGAATTTAATTTGAATTTAAATTCCAAAGTATAAATCTTAATTGTTTAATTTTTATATGTATAAGTTTTATTTATAAACATGGTTTGTTTTTATTTCTTTTTATAAATTTATATACATATTCAAATATAAACTAAAAAATTAAAATTTGGCTTAATACACACATTAATTTGAAAATTAAGTACTAATTATTTTAAAGAGACAAGTGTTGCATTCTTAGGAATTAATTAAACAAGTGTTAGAAAGATAAATATTCAAATTGACAAATGTAGAAAATTTGTACAAGTGTAAAATTTTGTTTTAATTTTTCTTTTATTTAATTAAATCTGAAAATTCATCTATATAAACTTGCATCTTCATTCATACTTGCTTTTTCATTTCCTTAATCAAAAAGAAAGCTTCAAAATTCTAAAATCAGTAAACTCTTCAAAACATCTCCATATCAAAATTCCTCATCAAAGTCAAATCTATCTATTCAAATCTAAACCAGAAAATCCTCAAAACCATGCTCAAATCTGCCATCAATTCCTCTTTATCATGAAGGTCAGCATCACTCAAAAATCTGGAAATGATAAACTCTGCATTTTTTTTATAAACCTGGAGATGAACAAATCTGCTAGCACCTTCTCTCTGCACAACCTCAATTTGCAGCTTGTTCAAAAGCATCTGCATGCAAGTATTTTAGTCAGGAAAACATGAGCATTCCAATTTCAACAGGCTTGCAACTCAAATTTTAAAAAGGGATCATGCCTGCATTTTATTTTGCAAAATTCAAAGAGGTCAAAACAGAGGGTCTGCATCTTTTAAATAAGAAGGTGAGTAACTTTTTAAATTTTAAAGTTAAAAATAGGATTGCATGCTAGATTGTTTGATATAAATAAGTATTGCTGTGTATTAATGAAAATGTAATGTGTACATGCTGTTGCTTCTATTACTTGTTCTGTTTTTTTATTTTCCAGGCAAATTTTTATTTAAAACCTTATCTTTTAATTGGTTTTATGATATGATGAAATTTATTTAGTATAGTTGTTTAACTGTCTGAAGATAATGATTAAAACTTTAAGTAAGTTAAATATGAGTAGTTGTCTCAGGAAACACAGGAAACATCAGTGCAGGTTAAATTTAAAATAAAATAAAAACCCAATCATATTAATACTGTAATTCAGTTTCATAAATTAAAAGTACTAACTGAAACTTGATTTTTAAATCAAGAATTTGGATTTTTAGAATATAGTTTAAGATGCAGTTAGAGATTGAACTAAAAATGGACTTTTAGCATTTTCTTGTGATTTTTGACTTGAGAAGCTAGGGGTTCTTCTGGTTAGTAGATAGGTGTTAGTTGATGCTTAGAAAAATCAGAGTTGTGATTAAAACTTATTAGAGTGGATGCAGTTTTGAATTTCATTGTTAAACCCTAGTTTTGATGGGTTTTAAGAAATGGGTCATTTTGGTCTGGATAGTTGATCGAGTGTTGTGTTGTTTGGGGGATGGGTAGTTGGTGTGTGGATGAGTTCGTGGCCAGAGGGGTTGATCATTTGGTGGTCGGAGTGGCGAGGGATGGCCGTTGACAGGTTTTGGCAGAAACCTGATTTTTCTGTTCCAGGTTTTGTTGTGAGTGCTCAATTTTGGTTTCTTGGGTGGAGGTTTGATTGGTTGCTCGTGTTGTGTTTTAGGGCTGGATTCTGATGAGTGGCGATCATCAATGGCAACCTACGGTGGCTGGAGTCGCCATGCATATGCACAGCGATGAGTTTTCCTGATGTGGTGTTGGATTTAGTATGTTTACAGGGGAGATTTTGGTTTTTCTCGAAGAAGGTGGGTATTTGACTCGGAGTAGATCGGCATTTGTCTCGAAGCAGGTTGGGTTGTCTCGGGTTTCAAGTGGTATTACAGTTTTTGACAAAACTGTACACAGTTTTTAAATTTTCTTTAGAACCTGAAGTTTTTAAAGTTTTTTTTCGAAACTCGGGTTTGAATTTTTGAATCTAGTTTAAATTCAGGTTTGAATTTTGAAACTCGGGTTTAAATTTAAAATCTCATATTTTAAATAAAAAAAAGTTTAAAAATTAACTTAATTAACTACTTTATTTTGTTAAGAGTAGTTTGAACTTTTTTAAAAAAATGAAGTTCTTGTTAGAATAGTAGCAAGTTTAAATGAAGTTTAAATCTGGGAACTTAGAAAATGAATTTCAGTTTTTGAAATTAAAGAAGGTTTAAATTTGAAAGTTTTAAATTAAATGTAAGTTTAAGTTATTGAAATTTTGAAATGAATTTAACTTCAAAAAATTTATGAATTTCATTTTTAAGACAAACTCTTGTTTGTTTTGAAATTTTTTAAATGTTTCAAAATTGTTTAAACTTTGATTTAGTTTAAAATGTATTCATTTTAAATCATGAATTTAAAATGAAATTTTAAAAGTAAGTTCGAAAGAAAATTTGTTTTCAAATAAATTTGTTTTGAACATAATTTAGAAATGTTTTATCTTAAAATTAATTTAGATTAATGTTTTGAAATTAATTTAATTAATGGAGTAATTAAGGAAAGGTTAATTTATTTATTTATTTAATGATTTGAAATTAATGAATATTGATTAATGATTAATCAATTTATAATTAAGATCATAAATTAGATTTTTAAATTAATGATTAATGAATTATTAATTATGTATTAAGTTTCGATCAAGGTTAATTAATTAAATAATTAAGGATGAATTAAGTGACAATTAACACTTGATTAATTAAATAATTAGACTTTAATTATAGATAATTAAAGATAATTTAATCTGTAATTAATCTAAGTCAATTACTTAATAAAAATAATTAGAGGATGGTTAATGAAGGTTATTAACCAGGATTATTTAATAATTAATTAATGTGGTTAATTTTTTTTATTAATTTAATAATAATCAATTGTGAATTGCTGAGTATAATTACTTAATGAAGTAATTTAGAAATTAATTGCTTAATGTAATTAACTAAGTTAAATGTGATTGTATATTTTAATTAATTAAGTTTAATTAATTTTAAACACTTGGGTTTTAAAGATAATTACTGTATGTAATTAATTGATAATTACAGGTTGTAATTTATTGAAGATGTTTAAGAATGAAGTAATTTGGAGTATAATTACTTGTAAATAATCAAGGGATTAATTAAGAAATTTATTAAGAAATAATTAACTTGGTTTAATAAAGTAATTAAGTTAGTTTATTACCGAATGTAATTAATCTGGGAGATTTATAATTATGAGTTAATTACTTAAGGTAATTAATTTTAATAAAGTAATTAATTAAGTATAATTAAAGATCATTATTTATTATAATTAATGACGTAATTAAAGTTGATTAATTATGATTAATTATTCAATAATAGGTAATTAATTAATTTAATCAATTAAGAATTAATGTAATTAATTATGATAAATTAATTAATTTAAGTAATTAAAGGTTAATTACTGTTTGGTTGAGAATAATTAATTTGTGAAATTAATTAAGTATAATTACATGAATGTAATTAAGCATAAGTAATCAAGGGTGATTAATTAAGGTGATTAATAATGAATGATTAATTGATTGTAATCAATTAAATGATTGGGTAAGCAAGATTTATATGGGTGAAGTAATTAATTTAATTAATTTTAAATTAATTAAAAATGGAGTAGTTAATTTAATTCATTTTAAATTAATTAGAGATGGAGATAGTTAATTTAATTCATTTTAAATTAATTATAGACGTGGTGTGAGTAAATCTTTGTTTATATATATATGGATGACATTGATTATCTTGGATGCTTTGTGATCTCAGTAATGAGATAAGTAATATTGTGTGGTATGAATGCTTGGTTGCATTGTGATGACAACATAGATTATCTATGTGATGGTGATATATGGATTATCTGTTTTGATTTTGATAATGTGGATTACCTGTTATTTGATAATATTGATTATCAATTGTGATATGTGAGTTATCTATCTGTGTGCATATAGATAATTGAATTTGTTTTAAACCTTAAAACAACTTGGACCTAAAAGACACGCTTTGGATTTCGATGAGACCGGGATCGGATTTCCATATTTGGATATCCGAAAACCACATCGATCCAAATTAACGTTAGGTCGTGAATCCAAGTAGAGCTTTGTAAAGACTCGAGGTGTAAGGACTATTCGTCAGTATAACTCTGGGGGTGATTCCGCGATGAGTTTGACGGAACTAGTTCTTATAGGTTCGGGATGGTGGTGCAGAGTGCAAGGGTTATTGTCGTTAACTCTGAGGGTGATTCCAAAATGAGTGTAACGAGATAATGCCTTCGGTTTCGTTCAAACCCGAAACGAACTTGTATGGATTAAATGCTTTCAGAACATCGTCAGGTGGACGATGAGCATTCCAAGTGATGTGTTCTTTGAAGGTAATCGTAGCTTCAAGCCTCATCAACCGGGAATGGCTAAAATAGGGGAGGTGCAGCAAGGCTTCGTGGGTAGCCCTCACTTGAGAGTGAGATTTACCCCTGTCTAGAAGTTCCTTTATATTCGGCTGTGTGGGCGGTTGCTAGCTACAACCGCGGGGTTGTCTTGTTCGGAACTGTTCAGTAAGGAATGGGTCCGGCCTTGTGTTGCAGGGGAGTTAGGGTGGCTCCTCGGTACAGTGATCTAGGCCACGTACTATGACGGGCGGCACCCCAGTAGCTCTGCCATTGTATGGAATCCAAAATCCAATAAGTGCCAACGGTTTTGATTGTATTACCCACTTTTGTGGCTAGTAGCTGGAATTTAATCATGTAACAATTTCGGCTATTTCTTATTTACTTGAAAACCCTAGACACTATTATAATATCATCGGATTTCCTATCAAATGTTTTGGTTAGCGTAAGGTAAAAACTTTTCCATGTTTATGTGTGGGAAGTCTTACGTGGTACCTTTCTTTTCAAAAGGTTTTTAAAAGTTAAGCAACCTTAACCTGCTACTCACACCAGACCCATGTCTGACCCGGAGTTTATCTTCTGTTTTCTTAAACTCTTGGGTACTCAAATTTTTACGAGTAGCCAAGGGATTCAGGTTAGCTTTGACGAATTGTGAAGGAGCAAATGGAGCAGGAGGCTTCTGCGTGTAGATATATATAGTATTCCACTGTGTAGATTTCTCTGAGTTGTTTCTTGTACTGTATTGAGTTGTATAACTAGACAGGTGTTTATAACTGTCTAGTATGTGATGTATATTTGTGTAACTCTGATAATTGTTATAAACTATGTAATGTTTATGTTATTAATATAATTTATTCGTTCCATTGTTTAGATTCTGATGTTGTTTATTTCTTCTCTTCTTTCTTTTCTATCCCTTTCTTTCTTAAAAATGATGCGATATTCTGTGGTAAGAAAGTCGGGTCGTTTCACAATTTCAATTCAATTTAACTTAACTTCAATTCCCTTCCCAAATTCAAATCAATTTCCATTTAAATTTTAAAATTATCCAACTTCAATCACAATTCCAATTAATTCAAATCAAATTTGAACCAATTCAATTAAAATCTCAACTTTAAACCATCTCGAATTATATAAATTCGAGTTAAATTTAAATTTTGTTTTAATCCCTTTCAACCAAATTAACCTTTACTTTTAAATTAACAACTTAAATTTTTAAACCATTTAATTCTGAGTCAAAAATTTCAAAATTCCTTTCCAAATTACCTTTACTTAACTTATTTCGAAGTCCAAATTAGAGTTCAAAACTTTTTTAATGATTTAATCTTTAGAATCCAATTTATTACCCAATTTTAATTTCAACACCAATTCTTAACAAATTTTCAGCAAACTTATTTCTAACATTTAAATCTTTAAGTTCAAAGCAATTTCCCTTTTCATAAGTTCAATCTTATTTCTATTTTATTTCAGTAATGGATGTATATTACCTCAATCCACTTCTTAATTCATTTTAAACCAATCCAATTCACAGTTTAAAAATTATAAATAACAACTGGATATCAGGATAAAATAAATAAACATCTAAATTATTTTAAAACATTCATCCATAGCATCCATTACCCATTTCTAGATCTCAAACCTGTTTTGAGATCACACATAACTCCCATTTAAAGCAACCACTTAACTTCCCTAAGTTAAATCTTAATTTCATCTTGAAATTTCCAATTCAGGTTGTTTGTTAAACTTATTTTACTCGCCCTAAGATAAATACAATTTACTTAATCCAGTCAACCTTACACAATTTTGAATTCCCACTTCAAATTTTAAACTTCACATTAATAATGTTCCCACTTATAAGTTCAAAAAAACTTATCACTTAGGGTTTTCACATCACATTCCAACGAAAAATTCGAAATTCAACCTTAAAGTTTATTTCAAATCATTTTTAATATTATGTATATCCCATATATATACATATTTATTTCATTTTCTCACAAGTCATAGTTTAAATCTTAAACCATTCTTGGTTTATAGTTCAAAACATATTTCTTTTAAAATTTTAAAACAAATCTTGTTTTAAAATAAAATTCCTACATTCAAAAATATTATTCATTATATCTTTTAACATTTTTTAAAACAATTTAAATTTTCTGGACTTAGATTTAAAACTTCACAAATTAAATCTTCCCAATTTACAAGTCATACTTACTTAAATTGTTACTTCCTTAAAATATTGCATTCTGCTTTTCATTGGCTATCATTAGAAAACAAACATCCCATTATTAAATACCATAACCATTTTATGATAATAACCAAGATTATCATATCCGAAAACCAATACACTATATATTATCATATAATTTATATAAAATCAGGGTCACTTAATTCAACCTTTTGAAAATACTTCTACAAATTTAGGATTTTATTTTCTAGTTTTGAATCCATTTCTAGCTTATCTTATTTATATAATTCATATTATCCAATTCCCATTTGGTTGTATTTCTATTACCACTTAATTTGTATTATTATCTTAATTAAAAAAATTGACTTCGAAAATTCGACACTAATACATTCACTGTAGAAGTGCCGAGCAATCGAATGCCGAAAATCTGAGATTGTTAGAATAAAGAAGAAAGAGGTAGAAGAAGAACAGACAACAAAACACAGAATTTCACATTTCACAGCGGTAATTTACATCAATACATCAGAGTTACAACCAATAGTAAATAAACTTGACAGTTGTACAACATGTCCCAGACAACTGACAATACAACTAATACATATCGGTAAACTTCATACGTTCCTGCCATCCAGCTCGCCTCCTGAGCACATTTTAAACTATAAACCCTTTATTATATAGATTTTGAAGTGTTTTTAAAATTCTTAAATAAAGGGTTTATAGTTTAAAATGTGCTCAGGAGGCGAGCTGGATGGCAGGAACGTATGGAGTTTACCGCTATGTATTAGAGTTGTATTGTCAGTAGTCTGGGACATGTTGTACAACTGTCCAGTTTATTTATTATTGGTTGTAATTCTGATGTATTGATGTAAATTAACAATTATAGCTTTCTTGTATAAATGCTATTATTTGATATTATATTTGATCCGCTGCGAAATGTGAGATTCTGTTTTTGTTTTCTGTTCTTCTTCTACCTCTTTCTTCTTTATTATAACAATCTGAGATTTCGAGCGTTCGATTGCTCGGCACTCCTACCATGAACGTATTAGTGTCGAATTTTCGAAGTCGAAAATTTTACGTCGTTACAATATTACTTACTCTTCATAAATTAAATTTCAATTATGGAGATATCCAACTTCCACTTTTATTAATCATATATTTCAAAATATATTTTTCCCTTTCAAAAATCATTTTTACATTTCTTTTCAAAATTTCAATATCTATTTCATCCAAGCACAACGCAATATCAAATTCGATCGCTCACTCGATCACACAATTTCACTTTCGAACTAGTATTGTCCACCCGACTTCCTAGTGCGGACTCAGATCTGGTTTCTTGATTAAAAACCGTCATTCGCCTTTCATAGGCATAACTATCATAGAGAATTTCCAGAATCAATTAATAATCCATATCCAGGGTTCGCCATTGAAAATTGACTGAAAAATCCCAACTCGGATCGATATACTATCTTGAAATTCTGTGCTTGAATCTGGATCAAATCGTTATGCGAATAGAATAATATACATCCATCCTACGTATTTATCTTCATTGATTATTAGCTAAATCAATTTTCTTTTTATCCACATTCATTTCTATTCACTTATTCACAATTGCTTCAATTTCCACTTGGGTTATCACTTCAACTCTTATCTCAATTGGTATTTAAATCTAACAGTTTCTACCCTGACCAGTTTGAATTTAGAAAATAGCTTGAAAAGTTTAAAATAGATAAGTAGTTGTAAAATAGTTATTAGTTGCAAATAGCAGTAGAATAGTTAAGTAATTATAAAATAGTTGTAAAATAGTTAAATAGTTGTAGAATAGTTAGATAGTTGCAAAGTAGTTGTAAAATAGTTGTAAATAGTAGTTAGTTCCCAAAATAGTTGTAAAATAAGTATAAAATAGTTTGGATTTTAAATAGAATGGTTGTATATAGTAAATAGCCAAAAAAATAGATTTAAAACAGTTTATACTAAAACGATTTATTCAAAAATAGTTTTAGAGTCAAACTGGCTCAATTTCCCAATCTCCCATTCAACCCATCTCAATTTCCACTTGCATTTAAATTGATTCAATTCCCATTCAAATTAAATCAACTTCAATTCTTATCCCAAATTCAAATCAATTTCCATTTGAATTTAAACATATTCAACTTCAATCTCACTTCCAATTAATTGAAATCAAATTCCAATTTGAACTAATTTCAATTCCAATCTCAACTTTAACTATCTCGAATTAGATAAATTCGAGTTAAATTTTCAAAATGTTGATTTAATCCCTTAAATTAAATTAACCTTTACTTTTAAATTAACAACCTAAATCTTTAAACAATTTAATTCCGAGTCCAAATTTTAATATTCATTTAAATTACTTTTACTTAACTTATTTCAAGGTTCAAGTAAGAGTTCAAAACTTTTTAAACAATTTAATCTTTGAAATTTATTACCCAATTTTAAGTTCTAACTTGGAAATTAATTCTTAACAATTTCAGTTTGCAAGTTTATTTTAAACATTCAAATCTTAAGTTCAAAGTGATGCCATTTCCACAATTTCAATTTTATTTCTAAGAATCAAAAACCCTTAAATAATTTCAAATTATAGTTTTATTCCCATTTAATTTCAGCAATGGATATATATTATCTCAATCCACTTCTTAATTCATCAAAATAATCCAATTCACGGTTTCATAGATTATTAATAACAACAGGACGATAGCAGGGTATGTCAAAATAAATAAACATCCAAATTATCTAAAACATCCTTCAATAGCATCCATTACCCATTTCCAGAACTCAAACCTATTTTGAGATCACACATAACTCCCTTTTAATTCAACCCATTTAACTTCCCTAAGTTAAATCTTAATTCATTTAATCCAGTCATCCTTACTCAATTTGAATTCCCCATTTCAAATTTAAAATTTCTTATCAATATTACTTTCCATTTATAAGTTCAAAAACTTATTTCTCTTTGGGTTTTTACATCACATTTCAGGGGGAAATTCAAAACTTAACAATTAGTGTTTTCTTCCAATCAATTTGCTATTATGTATATCCCACATATATACACATATTCATTTCTTTTGCACACCAAGTCATACTTTAAATTTTAAACCATTCTTGGTTTTTAATTCAAAACAAATTCCTTTAAAATATTTAAAACAAATCTTGTTTTAAGATAAGATTCCTATATTCAAAAATATTCTAAATAATATTATTTATTATTTCTTTTAACATTTTGAAACAATTTCAAATTTTCTGGACTTAGATTTTAAAATTTTCCAATTTAAAATCTATTCGATTTAAGTCATACTTTTATAAATTGTTGCTCCCTTAAAACATTCCATTTTGCTTTATCATTATTTATTATTACGAAACAAACATCCCATTATTAGACACAACAACCTTTTTATGATAATAACCAAGGTTATCATATCTGGAAACCAATTCACCATATATTATCTCATAATTTGTTGGGAAAATAAAATCAGGGTAACTTAATTCAACATTCCGATAACACTTCTACAAATTTCAAGATTTTTATTTTCTGGTTTGAATCCATTTCTAGCTTATCTTATTTGTACAGTTCATATTATCCAGTTCCTATTTGGTTATATATATTACCACTTAAATTCTTATGATCTTATTCAACTTTAATGAACAACAACCAATTACCTTAATATATATAATAATTAGAAAAATTATTGCTTTATATATCAAAATATAGGCTTAGATAAAAACTACTTTTTAAAACCGTTTTTAAAATCATTATATAGGAAAATAACAATTACGCTCTCATATAATACACTCAACTCATTCTAGGTACTACTGACCCTATCTTTAATGACTAACCCCACCAGAGCCAAGGTCCTCGCTTAACCTTCTGCTCTGATACCAAATGTAACGACCCGAGATTTTTGACCCCGAAAATTCGACGCTAATACGTTCTTTGTAGAATTGCCGAGCAATCGAATGCCGAAAATTCCTGATTGTTAGGGTAAAGAAGAAAAAAGGTAGAAGAAGAAATAGAAAAAAACAACACAGAATCTCACAATAGCAACGGATCAAAATATAATATCAAATAACAGCATTTACAAAAAGAAAGCTGTAATCAATTTACATACAATATATCAGAGTACAATCATTCACAAATAAATTGGATAGTTGTAATAATTTGTCCCTGACTACAATTAGTACAAAATCTAATACATAGCGAAATATACTCCATATGTTCCTTCTATCCAGCTCGCCTCCTGAGCTCCAGAACGTCCTAACCTGAAAATCTGTAATACTCGGTCTGACCCAAGCATTACAATAAAGTAACACCCGAGTCAGGCTGGAAACCAGCGTGAGTAAACCCATTTAATATGGCATACTTAGGTTAAAAACTTCTTTGAAAAGCCAGGGTAACTCGTACATTACTACAAGTTCTTATTTGTTATAATCAAACATTTATTTCACAAAATAATATCTAAGTACCGTTACTCGGTTTAAATGGTCCGATTACTTAATTTATTCCATTCTAGCCTATTTAATATTAAAAATCAAATCTATAAAGAATTATAGATCATTAATCGAAGTGGTTCCGGATATCGCTGATATCCGACCCCGATCTCTTCGGATTCAATGCCATCTTTAAACCAAGTTGTTTGAGTAAAACAATTTAATTCAAATCAGAATATCACATTCACACAGTAATTTCATCACGGATAAATAACTCTCATTTATCACAGTTCAACTCAAGCATTGCACATCACAGAACATTAAAAATTAACAGACTAGAGATATTAATCAATCCAAACATTCAATATAATTAATCATCCATAAGCAAGGTTAATTAATCACACAATTTATAATTAATTTAATTTACATCAAATAAATTAGTTACTTAACCCTTATTAATTGTTATTAATTAATTACAAGCCAATTATTATTATTTTAATTAATTATTGGAATTAACTAATTATCCTTTAATTACTTAAGATATTAATTAACTAAAGTATAAACCAATTTATCTGAATCATTTACTTAATGATCATTTAAGTTTTATTTAATAACCTTTGGAATTAATTTGTTATTAACATATAAAATAACTAATACCTTTAAATTAATTAATAATTGAAAACATTTTACTTCCTTAAAAAACTACTTAATTACATCATTTAATTTCATTTAATAAACTTAAGAATTAATAATGGACACATAATAAATACTTTAAACTTAGTTAATTTAAGTTAAAATAAATTATTATAAAACTTTTAACTAACCCAAATATTTAATCAAAACATTAATCATTTAAAAGAAAATTGGTTAAGAAAAATTGTTTAAAACTTGTTTTATTTTTACTTTTTCTTTTAAATTTGTTAATACCCTGGTACTGAGCCAAGCCAAACCCAATGCAAACCCACATTTCTCCCGAGTCAAAACCCTCCTTCTTCTTTTCTTTCTTTATTTTTAAAAAACTTTGTTTTGTTTAAATTTAAAAACTGTTACACTGGTTAAAACACTGGCGTGCACGCCCGTAAGCAACTTGAGCCAACCCTTCATTTTCCCCGAGCTCTCTCTCGTGCTTAAATTCCTACAGCAACCTAGACACACTGACATAACTGGCCGGTCATCGCCGTCGCCACCAGCACATAGACGATAACCCTCCCCCTCGATTCCGACCACCAGAATCTAGAATCGAACACGAAATCGAAATCGAGCTGAAACGAACCCCACCAGAACCAGACCCGATCCAAAGTTTCGGCATACGCCGCCACCTCCGACCATTTGAAGGTTCGCCGTTGATCCCAAACATTCGCCAGAGTCCTTCGCATCCATTCCCCTACCACTGGTCAAGTCCGATGCTTCCTCGTCGACGCTCTGCCCTCTAAATCAACATTGACCAAAATAGGTATTAAAACCCTACTACGACGTCGTTCGACCTCCACGGCGAAATAAAAATCCAGAGACCATTTTTTCCAAGGCCCCAGACCTATAAGCATGCTCCAGCAATGACCCCGAGACTCCATCATCGTTCGATCGCCAGTAATAGCCAAAATCCTAATTTTCGTTCAGCCCGAGATTTCTATCCAAAATCAAATTTAAAAATCTTGATTTTATTTTTAAAAATCATAGTTTTTATATACGAATCCGGTGATATAAACAAAAACCAAAATTTAAACAACTAAATTTCTGACCTGATTTAATTTTTATTGCTCTTCTTCCTTCCAGTAAAACCTACTTTCAAAGTTTACATATGAACATTTTTAAAAATTAAATTTAGTTAATACAAACATTTTTCTTTGAAATATCCTATCTAAAAGAGACTAGGGAAGAGAATTTGAAATTTTGAACTTGTTTAGCCTGTTGGAATTAAAATAGAGACATGCATACTCACTTAGGCATGCACATAGTATCACATACATATATACATACCAGACAACACATTCATTCATTTATGCAAACATTTCTCAACATTCTACAAGAATTTATCACATGCATCAAGAAATAAATTTTTTTTCTTAAAAGTGATGTTTACTTACTGTGTTGTTTGAACGGAGAAATAGCTTTGAGATTTGAAAAATGGAATTTGCTTTTGACTTTGATCTTCTACATATCTGCTTGTTTAAGTTGATTTGAATTTTTGCTTACTTACTTCAGTTTGAAATTTGGAAGAGTTTGTTTATTTTTTTTTTATATTTTTTTTTCTCTAGTTATGTTTTTGAGAGATAAAAGAAAATGAAAAGAGAAGGAGTAGAGATGTATATATAAGAATGTACACCCTTTTATTTATTATTTTTAAAAATGGGAAGCAAACTAATAATTTGACACTTGTATTTTGCATATTGCTTAGCTTACACTTGTTAAATGCATGTATTTTATATTTCAATATGTTTTTATATTATATTTTCTAAAAGTTTTAAATTTATTTATGTTGTATGCATTTATATTTATACTTTTACTAATTATATTTATCTTATGTATAACTTAAAGAAAGTATATTAGACCTTTATTAAATCTTATTTTAAGCTTAAGCTATTATACTTTTAATTAATAAATGTTAGTATTTTAAAAAATTCAATTTAAATTCAAATATCCTTTGAGAATTATTATATTAAATTTAAACCATAGCTTCCTATATACAACATATATATATATATATATATTACAATTAGAAAATATATTTTTATTTGTTTTGAAAAGATAAATGTGCCAATTTAAATAATTATATTAGAAGATCATCATATTAATGTTGCAAAAAATTCCCGGTTATCACAGAGGCTCCGATTCAAAAATTGATAGATTGAACTGTGTTTCTGGTTCGAGTTGCTTCGTCAGTCGATTTGTTGGCTTTGATTAATTTGTTGTGGCTTCAAGTTATGTCGAGCTTGAATGTTATGATTTGGTATGTGATTTTCTTGTTCGATTTTGAGTTTGCTCGACTTTGATTCGAGTTTTATATTTGTTCGTGATTTAGCTAGCTCTGGTATTTGTTTGAACTCGAATGCATTTTATGCCGATGATGTTACTGGGTTATATAGGGATGAAATCCACAAATATACGTTTGTATAATTTTGATTGAATTCTTCATGGTTTTTGCTTGACCGTTAGATAATTGATTCAGTGCTTATGATAGTTCTGACTTGTTCTTATTTGATATGTTGCTTGAATAGTTTGAGTCGGTTCCATTATTTTCTCTGATGTATTTTGCTTGGCCAAGAATCTGCGATGCTTGTTCATCATGCGCTTTCCATTTTCATATATTTTTGACTTTTGTTGAATTTGTTCATCTCGGCCTTGACTTGATTTGAAACTACTACCTTGATTTTTGTTCGAACAGCTCCACTGGATTTTCATAACTTGATTTGTTAAGTTCGATCTTGTTCTGCTACCTTGATTCATGACTCACAACTTGTTCAATTCATGCTACTGGTATTTACTGTAAATATGTATGATTCTCTGGCTTCATGATATTTGTGGTATACTTGACTTTCATCAATCTGCACTGATTTGTTTGAACTGTTATTTCTTTTGTAAACTCCTGATTCATTGAGTTCGTGACTGAATGATCTGATTGAACTCAAATTTGAACTAGTTTTGATACTTTTAGTGATTTGGTTGTATTTCATTGAACTGGGTTGGTAGTCTTGGTCTTGTAACCTTGTTAGCCTTGCTCTGATATGCATACATGTATGTTGTTTTATTGCTGGTTGCTCCATTTCATTATAGTCTAGTCCAGTTGAGTTATTTGGTCTTGATGAGTCTGATTCCAGTTGTTTCATGTCCAGTGTATTGAACTTGTTTATCACCATATATGTACATACATACATACATATGTGTGTGTATATGTGTTGTTGCAGTTTGGCTTGATATTGACTCTGGTTGTTGCTTTGTACTTAAAGTCTTGATTGATGCTTCACTTCCATGCTCTGTTGTCATGTGATCGGGTATCGTTTGAAGTCATGCTCCACTTGGAGTCATAGTGTTTCAATGAACACTTGTGTGTGTGTCTTGTTGTTGAAAGCCTCCACGTGTGAGCATTTATGTTTTGGTTGACACTTCACTTGTATGTCATCACTGCTCTATTGTGATCTTCTTGAAGTCTGGTTCTAGTGTTCATGTGCACATTGATTCTGATTCCTTTTTTTATTGCCTCTGAGTTTAAGCTTGTGCCTGGTCTGGTTGCATATGTATATGTGTTTGCATGCTCCATTATACACATTTCGAGTTAAGCTTGCATTGTTTTTAGACTTCGACATTGCCTTGTATCTGACCATATGCATATGTATACATATGTTACTTCTTGTGACCAGACTTGTTTTCATGTGCTTTGGCTATGATAGTCTGAAGTCTTTGTGTACTGCACCTGAGGTGAATCTAGCCATGGCTTGATTTGACCTTGTGCTCACATGCCCTTGTAGTTTTATCAAATGTATATCGATGTGCATGGCCTTGTGACATGTACATTTATGCACTGTGCATGTTACAAACTATTCATGTAAGATGAATAAATGACGAATAACCCAAATAACTGAGGCCAATAACATTTTCAAAAACACAACCTTCATTGTACACTGCAAAAATATTTCTTTTTTAATTTTACCGCGTCAATGTTTATTTTGCAGATAATTTAGATGCGGATACAACTAGAGTAGAGTTGGAGATAAATACGAGTGTTTGAGTGATATGTAGTGAGGTCAACATTGTAAATTGAAATTTGTGATGCAACCGAAATTGTAATGTAACTGAAATTGTGTATATATAGTGAGAGCTCAAATTTATACTATTCAAAATTGTAATAAAATATTTGTTTGAATAAAATATTTGTTTGAATATGAATTCTGTGTTATTTATTTTATTCATCAAATATTTATTTAATTGAATAGCATAATAACAAATACAAACTGAATACATATATGTTTATTATCATCAAACAAAAATCATATACTAGAATATTTAAAAATCTCCCCCTTTTGATGTTAACAAACATATATTTAAGAGTTTGAATTTTTTAAATGTATTTTGTCATTAATGAACTCTATTTGCTCCCCCTATTTGAGTGCTCCCTCTCTACAACAAAGCTCCTCCTTAATATATGCATGAAAATAAATAAAAATATGCAAATGAACCTAGATGGGAATACGCAAATAAAAAATAAAATATTTGACCTTTATTTGCCAATATATTAACTTTTCTCTCCCCCTTTTGTTATCTGTAAAAGAGTAATAGTGTTAGAAAACAGGGACAAAGTGATTAATACAGCATTAATACCCAATCGAGTATAAATATTAAATTTCAACAAAAAATCCAACAAAAATCATAAATACTCTATTAGGCGCATATTCCACTTTAGAGTGATAGGGGTAATGTCGACATATAAAACCATATAGTTGTGTCTATTTGTGGTATATTATATCAGGAATTTGATTATCTACTAACCATGCATAACCGTTAGGATTTTTAAATGAGATTAGTAGTATTCCTAATTTTTATTTAAAAAAATGAGTTTCAAGCATCTTCTAACCACGCATAACAGTGAGGACTTTTAATCGAGCATGAAAGCATATAAACAATATTCCAAGTAATTCACCCATCCATAATCGTGAGCGCTTTTAAATGAGAATGAACACTTTGGATGTTTTTATGCTAAAAAATAAAATAAAAACTAATAATTTCCCGTTTAAAATACCCGACATACTATAATGGATTTTAATGAGTGGTGGTCGTTAGAAATATGATCGAATTAGGGATGGTCATGGAATTTTTAACAATAAAAGCTATTTTAAATCTTGTTTAATTTTTAAAGAAATTTACTAAATATACTATCTCAAGTCATAATATATGATTAATATTAACACTCATCACTTTTTCAGTCACTATTTATCTTTTCGATAATCAGTAGGGCGTCAGATTAATTAATGTAGTCATTTAAGATCAAATCCAAAAATAATTATAAAATCAAATTTTCTAAAATGACTAATCTGAAGAAAAAAAAGTCAACAAAAACTATTTTCTGGAAGGGGTTTTACATAAAAAAAATATGCTAATTGAAAATCAGTTGAAACTAAAAATATGCAGATATTTTCTTTGAAAATGTGATGCAGCTAATGAATGTCTCTACATAAAACACGTTCTACTAGTAATTTTTCTATCAACTAGGTTACCAGTGCAATCTCCATCTGAATTTCTCTTTGACCCAAGATTATCGTTAGCTAGATATCATACACCGGACCGTGAAGTTGCAATAAATACCCTAAAATCTTTTTTTACAGCTTTTACATGAAATTCTTTTGGATTTTTAATTAAAACTGTCCACATAAACAACTAGTGAACATAGTGATAGATCTAGAAGCAGTAAGATAAACAAATATATCCACATGTATCTGGAGTACGCATTAACCAATAAAAAAATATCATTAGTGCAAACAAATCTATATGAACTAGTTCAAAGACTCTAGAGTTACTTATAGTGTTCTCGGCATAAAAAGTTAATTGGCCAACAATTTTGCATAAATTAGAATCATCATCAACATTCATTTCTTTGTCACATAACTGGACGAATTAAATCAGTTTATGGTGCAGGTTTTCACGTTTAATATATCGTTCAAGATAGATGTATCGTTACCTATTTTACCTTTGTCGATAATTTTTCGTTGTTGCCCATTGTGATTCTACCACCTTTGTACTAGGCTAAGGAATTTTAATTTTTCACCCATCGTGTGCATAGGACGGCCAGAATCCAGATAGCATTGTTGTTGTTCCTTAGCCTGCCACCACACTTACACGAGAAAAGATTTTTGTGACCTATTTGTTTTTATAGGTCCATGATTGTTAGTGTCAAAATATTTTGAAAAATATGTTAGTGTAGACCCAAGACAATTTATATTTGTTCCTTTTGGCAACCAAATTTGTTTGACTTTAAGAGATTTTACATTTGTGCGTTTAGGAATCCAAGTTGGTATAGTTTTCACATGTTTGGCCCTATATCGGAAATTGTTTTGTTTGTGTTCAATTTTTCTACAAATTGTGCACTCGGATTTGACATGATTGCTTTTACTTCTAACGCTTTCAGATTGAGTGTACCCAAGCCCTTGTCTAACGGTATTAACAATATATTTCCCTAATAACATATTTAGTGATCTTTCTCCTCTAGAAAATTTTTCTAAAGTTGTAGACAATTGTTGAACTTGTGTTTTGAGAGATTCATTTTCATTCAATAATAGAGTGCATTTTTAATAGAATTTTCTCCTAGTGTTTTCACCTTCTTTCAAAATCAGAATTTCATGTTCAAGTGATTTAATTTTAATTTCTGATTTTTTAATTTCTTCTTCAAATGATGGACACTTATCACACTTTGGACTCTTATTTCGATAGTTTTTAACCAATTGATCAAGCCATTTATTTAATTCTATTAAACTATCTCTTTGTGATTCAATTTTAGCATACTTCTCCCTAAGTCATTCAAAACAGCCATTTACCTCATAAAAATATGTAAGTAATTTCGAATGAGTAAGTTTTGATAACTCGCTTGGCTCATCATCATCACTGTCGGTTGTTTCTCCTTGAAGACACAAATTTTCTTTTTCACTCTCACTACCAGTGCTTTTATCTGCTTCATTAGTTTCATCCTAAGTAGCTGCAAAACTTCTCCTTTTTAGTTTCTTTCCTCGGCTGAGTCGATTCTAAGGACAATTTGGCTTGATATGACCGGGTTTATTATAGTTGTGAAAGATGATCTCCTGCTCTTCAGGGTTGTCTAGAACTTTGACTATTCTGCTTTTCAGTTGTTGATTTAGAGTTTGATACTTGCAATTCCACCTTTTGAATCTCTTTATTAATAGAACCAGTTCAGCTGCTCCGTCGTCGTCGTCACAACTTTCAGTTGTTCCTTTGAGAGCTATTGATTTCTTTCGAGTATCACCTCATTCGCGTTCTTCCTTGAATTTCATTTCTAGCTCATAAGTGGTGAGATTTCAAATTAATTATTCAATTTTAACTTGTTTCAAATCCTCTGATTCTTGAATGGCGGTAACTTTTGCTTCAAAATTTCATGGAAGAACTCTGAGGATTTTTCTATCTATTTCCAGTTCCGTGTATGGTTTTCCGAGAGCTTTTGATTTGTGCACGAGATTAGAAAGTCGTCTATACATATCTTTGAAATTTTCATCCTTCTCAATTATGAAGTTCTCATATTCGCTACTAAGCATGGCAATGCGAGATTCTTTGACTTGAGAGGTTCCTTCATGAGTCACTTCAAGTGTATGCCAAATTTCCTAACCAGTTAGACAATCTGAGACACGATTAAATTCAATTTGATCCAATGAACAAATAATAGAATTCATAACTTTAGCATTAGCGTTCTGCAGTTTGTTTTAAAGGTCTGCCTATTGATCCATTGGTTTTTCAATTTCCTGATGATCTACGAGTATAGTTAGTGTAACGACCCAGAATTTTGGTCGTTAAATTTTGATCATTTAATTCATTTTAAATGTTAAATGTAGATTTTGAATTGATTTTGAAACTAAGGATTTTGACAAACCAATAGAATTTGGTTGTAATTTTCAATATGGAAATTCAATTAAAATTTGAATAATAATTAAATATTTGGAATTGGGATAATTTGTGAGCCTGGAGGTAAGTAGATACAAAATTGGTTTCTAAAATTTATTTTTAGTTTATTTGGATTTAAATAATGATGTTGGCTTTTTGGATAGAATCAAAAGTCGATAAGTTTAAAATTTGGAATTTTATATTAATTTAATAATGGAATTTAACAATATAATAATGCAAATAATCGGATTTTGGTTCGAAATGAATCAGAATGATTTCTTATGTGATTATAGATTCTATATGATTTATAATTAAGTTAGTAAAGTTTTAAAAATAAAATTTTGAGTGATTTCGACGATTTTGAAAATCGCTCGAATTAATCGACGAGTTAAAATAGCCTTTCGGGGAACAGTCTCGAAATTTTGACGAAACCAGCTTCATTGGATCTGTAATAGTAAGTTATTATCGTATTTCAATTTTCGTAGCAATTGGAGTTGTCGTTTGAACCTGTCAGCTCAAAATGCATAGAAACTATTTTAATCGATTTAAGTTAAAATTGATCGTTTATTTCCGTAACTCGTGCATATGATCAAATTAGCCTCTGAAACACGTTCCATTGTGTTCGGAATGCAGGTAAAACCTTATAAACGCCTGGGGGCACGTGAGATTTGGAGTTCATTTGTAAATGCTCGTTAAAATTGAATTTAACATTAAAATAATATTGTAAACGTATATATTTACATATAGGGCCGAAACCCCAGTCTTCTCTAGCAAGCCCCGTTTTATGCAATCAATAGCTGAAAAACACTTGTCTTCTTCCTCCTTTTTCTTGAAATCTACTCGTTTATTTCAAAATACTCCAACTAGAGAATTGAAGGGCGTATGAAGATCTACCATATCAACGGTTGAGATCGTATATAGGGGATCGTGGTGGCCAGAATCGAGGCCGATAGGGGTTTCGTTCGAGCGCATTTTCGATGCAATAGAAGGACCGAGCTTGCCATGCTTTTGGTCGAAGGTGGAGGACGATCGTAGCTTGCGAGTGGCGATGGTCGATCGTTGTCGAGGCGAGTTTTCTAGGTCACATTTTGGAGGTATATATAGCGGCTATGAGTTTTGAGAGGTTCAGGAACGCGAGTGTGAGGGGGAAGAAGTCGTGCGATTTGGATCTTGCGTGCATCCTACGGCTGATGGTAAATAAAAAAAAAAGAAATTTTTGTTCTAATTTGTAATTGAAACCAATAAATTTCATAACTAATGCATGCGAGGTCAAAATTGGGCGAAACAAGAAGCACCGGAATCGCAGCGACACGATCTACGTGCTGCAGCAAGTCTGGAGATGATTGGAGCAAGTTGAAATTTTAGATTAAATCGAACGGTTCGATTTAATTTAAAATTTAAACGCTCAACAAATTCAAGGTGAGCTAATCTCACTCACATCTGGAATTTCAGCTGTTTTAAATAGTTAATATTTAAATGATTGGTTGATTAGTTTAATATGAAATTTATTATCGAATTTGATCGATATTTATTTGTCATGCTAACATCTATGGATGTATGAAAAAACAGGTTAGAGGGATCCAACTGAATTCCTCACAAATAGAAATTTTATTGATATTCTGTGATATATTTCGTTAATATCCTATGATAGATTGATTTGGAAATTAAATCGTGCCATGTTATGGTCGGATAAGTATAATTTAGGATTTTAAAATATAAATAAAATAAATTGGAATTAAAAGAGAATAGAGAGGGGAAATTTTGAGTAAGAATTTAAGGGAATTAAATTCAAGAAATTGGTTGAAATTTGAAGTGTTTTGAAATTGTGATTTAAAAAGGAAATGTTAAATGTTTTAAAAATAATAGCGAGATTTATTTTTAAAGGATGGGAAGTGTATTTTTTTCCTGGAAAACTAAGCATGTTTCAAAGAAAGATTTTCAAAGTATAAACTGGAAAGTTTTGCAAAGGTGTTTTTAAAATATTTTAGAAAATTATTATTATTATTTTTAATTTTTTTAAGTGAAAGTAAATATTTGTTTATGTAATTATGGTATTTAATTATTTAAATGGTAATTTAGAATTATGTTTCTAAAGGGAATTAAGTATGAACATTTTATATAATAACCTCATATAAAAAGAAAATTATTGATTTAAGTTACTTAAGAAACTTTTACAGATTTTCAAAAGTACAATTTGAATAAAGAATTTAGTAATCATATTTTAAATACTTTAAGTACATTTTGAAAGTGATTTCCAGGAAATAGAAATGTGTTTAAAATAAAAGGAGTTTATTTGTAAAGTGTGGAAAGGAATTTACAGAATATAAACGTAAATTTGAATTGAGATAAATCAAGTAGGATTTATAAAAAGAATTCTTTGGTTTATTCTGAAATGGAAGTGTAGTTCCCTGAAAAAGCCAAGTACGTTTCAAAGTAGATTTTTAAGTAAAAGTTTAAAAGTTTAAATTTGTTTTTAAAGGAATGTTTTAAGAAATTATTATTTATTTAAGTTGTAAAAAATTTAAAAGTAAATATTTAATAAATTAGTTATAGAAGTAGTTATTTTAAAGGGTAATTAGTATTATGTTTTAAAAGAATATTATTAATATTTATACTTTATAAAATGGATTTATTTTAAAGATAATTGATTAAAGTTTTATTTGAAAACTTGTATAGGATTTCATAGCTTTATTTTAAAATTTAGTATGACTTAACTTCATTTTAAAGAAATAGTTTATATTTTATAAAGCAGTTTTATTCGAAATATTTTTAAAAGTATATACATATATATATATATATATTAAATTAAGTGTATAAGTAGTTTTAATATAAATGTTTTAATGTATTTTCAAGAATAAAGAATTTAAATTATTTTAAATCTTAAGTATTGGTACTTGGATGTTTTCAGAGGAAGTAAAGGCATGGGAATTTATTCCATGAGAAGAGTAGGGTTTGAAAACTGTTTCCAAAAGGGTTGAAAATGGAAATATATCTTGGAAAGATATTTTTGAGGATAATATATAATTTGGGAAATTATTTACTATTTGATGGATGTTTGTGAATGTTAATTGATAGTTAAATCACCGACTATCAATATTGGACAATGCGTTGATCGTTTCGAATAGACCGGAACGGGATTTATTTCTCGAAAACAACTTCGATCCGGTTTGTATGTTTTCGTGGGAAAAACGAGTTCGGAGTCGAAGATGGAGTAGTGAAGTGCAAGGGCTAGTCGCTACTAATCCTGAGGATATTTCCAAAATGGATGTAGTAGGAGTAGTGCCTTCGGTTCCGTTCGAACCCGGGATGGACTTGTGTGGATGAATGCTTTCGGAACATCGTCAGGTGGACGATGGGCATTCTAAGTGAAACGATCTAAAAAGGTAACGCTTAGCCTCAAGCCTCATCAACCGGGAATGGCTGAAAATCAGGGGTTATGCAGCAAGGCTATGTGGGTAGCACCCATTAGGGTGAGGTCATCCTGTCTAGATGTCCCTTTTTATTCGACTTAGTGGTGCGGTTGATGATCCCAACCGTGGGGTGATCTTACTCTGGATTATCCAGTAAGGGGTAGTCCCGGTCTTGCGTTGCAGGGGATTGGGAGTAATCCTGGGTACAGTGATCTAGGCCAGTACTGTGATAGGTGGTACCCCAATGCCTAGTCATTAGTTGGAAATCCATTCTTCCTACGTGTCTTTTACGAGTTTTGTTTGTATAACCCACTTTGTGGCTAGTAGTTGGAATTTAATGAATGTAACAATTTCAGCTATTTTAATTAGTATTTGTATATAGACCCTATTATAATATCAAAGGATTTTGATAAAAATGTTTTGGCTATCGTAAGGTAAAAACCCGACAAGTTTATTTGTGGCATGGTCTTACGAGATGCTTTTGATTTTCAAAGGATTTTTGAAAACTATAAAAATCAATTTGGGTGTATTTTTATCAGCTGGTATTCCAGACTGACTCGGGTGTTAGTTTATCATAATGCTCGGGTCAGACCTAGTATTATGGATTACAGGAAAGGATGCAGTGAAGTTTAGGAGAGGAGCTGGTGTTCGAGACGTATTATCCGTACTTGTTTATATCTGCTGCTGTGATTTGTTTGAAAGTGTCAGGTTGGTGATTGATGTTTATTTGTGATACTCTGATGATATATTGTATAAAATAGATATAGTTTTCATTTTGTGTAAAGATCTGTTATTGACTATTATATTTTGTTTCGCTGCGATTGTGAGATTCTGTTATTGTTTAGTTCCTTCTTTGTTCTACCTTCTTTCTTTTCCCTCAACGATCTGTCTTTTCCAGCACTCGAGCATCGGCATATTATTCTGCGGTGTATTTTGTATCGATTTTCGAGGGTCGAGAAGGGCGGGTCGTCACAGTGGTATCAGAGCTAGGTTGGCGATAACCTTGGCTCTGGTGGGGAAATTACTCGTTAGAAACAGAGTCAACAGTACTCAATAATGAGTTGAGTGTATTAATAGCGATGAGCACGTATTTATTAGTGGATATAAAAACTGTTTTTATACTGTGATGACTTATCGGTTGAGTGTTTATGAATTCTGGTCGGTATGGGAAGTACAACCATATCGATAGGGGTTTCTAAACTCTTAAACAAGATAAACCAAATGGTATTGTTTTTTTAAGTGGGTAAATGAAATAAGTTTACCCAAAATTATATTTTGATATAAAAGAAATAATTTTCTGAACTCAATATATATATATATGGATGTTAGGCTGTTAATATTATAATCAAATATAAGAATCTAAAATTTGAAATGGTTATAACCAAGTAGAATTCTATAAGTATGATTTATCCAAAACAAGAATAACTAAAATTTGATTTAAACCAGAATTTAAGTCCCGGAAATTTTGAAAAGTGTCTTAAAATGAATTTAAACAAAAAGTTTGGGAATTTAAAATTGTGGGAATGTTCGAAATGTTTTCCAAAGTATTGGAGAGCAATAATGGAGTATTGTTTTGGAAAATATTTTTGAATGGAAATGGTTTTGAAAAGAATTTGTAGAAGTAAGGAAGCACTGAACTCACTTCAGTCGCTGGAAAATAATCCTGGTGATGATGACCACATCATCAGAATCCATTTTCGAGTTTCTAAAGTGATGAATTGCTACCGTGGTGATTAGTTATGATATTTGTTTGAACTTGTTGGGCATACAAGTTGTTTTAGAAATTTCGAAAGGGAAATTTGTTTGGTAAAACTAAGTATTTTGGAATCCGGAGATTTGAATTGATATACCAAGTGGGTATGTGTTGATTATTATTTCAAAATGGTTTTGAAATAAAACCGGGCAATTGAATTCTGGAAAATTCTATTTAAATAATGTGAAAAATTAAGAAGAATCAACTATTGAACTTTTAAAGTAAAGTTGATCTAATTAAGAAGGAAAAAAGAAAATTTTAATCCTGGAATTATAATTTAACTTGAGTGTATGGAAGTGAATAAAATATATTTGAATTTAACTTAAGATAAGTTAAATAAAATTGGAATTTGAAATTGAATTAAATTGGATATAAAGTTGAAATGTAAAATGACTATAATTGAGTAATGAAAATTTATATCCTTAAGCTATTCGGTGTTATATATATAATTTGGAATTGTGATTTTAAGATGAAAATGGACTCGAATGAGCAATATAAGATTTTAAGTAAATAAGTTGGTGAACTTAAGAAATAGAAAATCAGATTGTAAACCCAAGTAAAATGGAATTATAATCACAAATGGGAAATAGTTGAATGGTATGGTGAATTCAAACTTAATCCTAAATGAAATGCAAAGTAAGATAAGGCAAAGTGAGATATAAAAGGTGAATGGTCTTAGGTTAATAAATAAGTTTTTGAACTTATATATTAGAGAGTAAAAATTTAAATTGAATGGAGAAATAAAATTGGATCGAATTGGATTTAAGTTCGATTAAATGGAATTGAGATGGATTTGGATTTAATTAAAATCAAAATTCAATTGTGTTATGAATAATAATGAATGGAATTAAGTTCTTATTTAAGTAGTAAAGGAAGTGGAATGAATTTAAGTTGGCTAAATAAAATTTAGTTAAACTTGAATCAGAATTGGAAAAGAATTGAATTGAAAGAAAATTTAATTAAGTTGAAAGGATATTGTATGAAGAAAATTTTAACTCAACTAAATCCAAAGGAATTGTTTGAGAATGAATTTAGCGTAAGCTAAATTAAGTAAAGAGAAGCTTGAAGATGAATCTGGAGTAAACTAAATTAAATGGAATTTGTATTGGCATGGATGAAATTTTGGTAGCTTGTTAAAAATTTAAAAAGCAAAATAAAAACCCAGTTCTGGTTTAGAATAATTAGAATGGTTATGTTATTAATAAATTCAGAAATGAACTGAGAAGGTGAATAAATTTAAAATGGATTGCATAAGTAAACAAACTGAATTAAAATTTGTAATGGATTGGAATTTGATTGAATAAAAATCAATCTAATGGAGATAAAACTGATGTAAGAAGAAATGGAGTTACTTTGTTATTGAAATAACTTAAGCAAATTGGAAAATAATTGTGGTCGAGCTTTATAAGTGGTCTTGAATAAAATTTGTTTAGATAATAAAGTTGAAATGCAAGTGAAATGATTTTAATTAATCATTGTGGTGAAGTAAGAATGTATGAGTTGTAACTAACCCAGAATGGAATGTGTTAATATAAACTTAAGTTGGATGATGAACTTGAAAGAGAGTAGGGATTTGATTTAATACTTGTGGTGAAGTAAAAATTGTTCGGGTTGTGAATAATTCCGAATGAAATAAAATTGATATAGATTGAGATGAGATTAATTTTAAATGGTTATAAGTTTAAGTGATGATTATTTGCATGAATAATATCAAAATGTGCATAGAAATTTGTCGTTGGACATAAAAGAAAGCAAGTGAATTAAAAGAAGTAAATGAAGTTAGTTTTGAATATATTGGAATGAGATGGAATTTTATTAAGTGGGTTTGCATATAAATGAAAGTGGATCATTAAAGAAATGCAAATATATCAGATTGAAAATAAAATTTGATTGTGAATCAACTTGGAATTGAATTGAAGTGAAGTGATGTAAGCAAAGCATATGTAACCATATTGAAGTGAAAATAAATGGATTATGGTGAATATGAATTGAGTGTAGGGTAAAATAAATATGAATTTGCAAAGGAGATTAGAATATTCTTAAAACGTGTGGGTTACTTATATAGATGGATAACTTGCAGGATTTCAAAATTGTTGTGTGGGCTTTGAAATTTGGATTTGTTAGGGAAATTTAATGGTGTTGAAACCTTGTAATTACTTATAAAATATGGTTTACATGTAGGATTTATGGAAACCGGTTGGTTGGGTATGTAATTGTTATAAATTGGCTCAGATTAATGAATGAAATGTTATTAAATTCTCATATTATTGAAAACTGATGCGTTTGTTTAAGTAAGTACAGGTACGGGAGGCAATCGATAGAGTTGGAGCACGCATATGTTATATAGTTAGCCGCTTGCTTTTAAAATGCTAATCAAAAGGTACGCCTACGCAATAAAATTGGGAAATAGTATATATGTCGTGGTATATTTTGTTTTCCGACCGTGTGGGTCGATGTATATATATTTATGTCTATTGTTATATTGCAAAAGTTCCTCCGTACAAGGGAGACTCTGCCAAAAATTTTCGAAAATTTTGGGAGTTGGAAAATTTTTGAAATTTTTTGAAATGTTTCGTTAACGACGGATTGATTTCAAATTAAAATTAAAATAAAAGGATTTTGGAATAGGAATCGAAACTAGCAGTTTTGATTTGAAACTAAATAATTTAGGCAAAGTGAAATTGAGATTTTCACTAAGTGGGTTTTTCTATTGAGTTTGGAGCATTCTTTCTACCTTAGCAAATTTCGAGGAATAAATTTTTATAAGGGGGAGGAATGTAACGACCAGAATTTTGGTCGTTAGATTTTGAACATTTAATTCATTTTAAAAGTTAAATGTACATTTTGAATTGATTTTGAAAATAAGGATTTTGTTAAATCAATAGAATTTGGTTGTAATTTTCAATATGGAAATTCAATTAAAATTTGAATAATAATTAAATATTTGGAATTGGGATAATTTGTGAGCCTGGAGGTAAGTAGATACGAAATTGGTCTTTAAATTTATTTTGAGTTTATTTGGATTTAAATAATGATGTTGGATTTTTGGATGGAATCAAAAGTCAATAAGTTTAAACTTTGGAATTTTATATTAATTTAATAATGGAATTTGATAAATAATAATGCAAATAATCGGATTTTGGTTCGAAATGAATCAGAATGATTTCTTATGTGATTATAGATTCTATATGATTTATAATTAAGTTAGTAAAGTTTTAAAAATAAAATTTTGAGTGATTTCGACGATTTTGAAAATCGCTCGAATTAATCGACGAGTTAAAATAGCCTTTTGGGGAACAGTCTCGAAATTTTGACGAAACCAGCTTCATTGGATCGGTAATAGTAAGTTACTATCGTATTTCAATTTTCGTAGCAATTGGAGTTGTCGTTTGACCCTGTCAGCTCAAAACGCGTAGAAACTATTTTAATCGATTTATGCTAAAATCGATAGTTTATTTCCGTAACTCGCGCATATGATCAAATTAGCCTCCGAAACACGTTCCATTGTGTTCGGAATGCAGGTAAAACCTTATTTTAAATATGTATGATTCTCTGGCTTCATGATATTTATGGTATACTTGACTTTCATCGATCTGCACTGATTTGTTTGAACTGCTATTTCTTTTGTAAACTCCTGATTCATTGAGTTCATGTCTGAATGATTTGATTGAACTCGAATTTGAACTGGTTTCGATACTTTTAGTGATCTGGTTGTACTTCATTGAATTGGGTTAGTAGTCTTGGTCATGTAACCTTGTTAGCCTTGCTTTGCTATGCATACATGTATGCTGTTTTATTGCTGGTTGCTCCATTTTATTATAGTCTTGTCTAGTTGAGTTATTTGGTCTTGATGAGTCTGATTCCAGCTGCTTCATGTCCAGTGTATTGAACTTGTTTATCACCATATATGTACATACATACATACATACATATGTATGTGTGTATATACGTGTTGTTGTAGTTTGGTTTGATATTGACTCTGGTTGTTGCTTTGTACTTGAAGTATTGATTGAGGCTTCACTTCCATGCTCTGTTGTCATGTGATCCGGTATCATTTGAAGTCATGCTCCACTTGGAGTCATATGTTTTGGTTGACACTTCACTTTTATGTTATCACTACTCCGTTGTGATCTGCTTGATGTCTGGTTCAAGTGTTCATGTGCACATTGATTCTAATTCCTTTTGTTTTTTCCTCTGAGTTTAAGCTTGTGCTTGGTCTGGTTGCATATGTATATGTGTTTGCATGCTCCATTATACATATTTCGAGTTAAGCTTACATTGTTTGCAGACTTCGACATTGCCTTATATCTGACCATATGTATATGTATACATATGTTACTTGTTGTGGCCAAACTTTTTTTCATGTGCTTTGGCTATGATGGTCTGAAGTCTTCGTATATTGCGCCTGAGTTGCTATCAATGGCTCGAGTTTGACCTTGTGCTCAACTGTCCCTGTAGTTTTATCAAGTGTATATTGGTGTGCACGGCCTTGTGACATGTACAATGATACACTATGTATGTTACAAGCTTTTCATATAAGATGAATAAATGACGAATAACCCAAATAACTAAGGCAAATAACATTTTCAAAAACACACACTTCATTGTATACTGCAAAAAATATTTCTTTTTCAATTTTAGTACATCATTGTTTATTTTATAGATAATTCAGATGCTGGATACAAACCGGAATAGAGTTGAAGATAAATACGAGTGTTCGAGTGATACTCGTGAGGTCAACATTGTAAATTGAAATTTGTAATGTAGTCGAAATTTTAATGTAATTGAAATTGTGTATATATAGTGAGAGCTCAAATTTGTACTATTCAAAATTGTAATAAAATATTAGTTTGAGTAAAATATTTGTTTGAATATGGATTCTGTGTTATTTATTTTATTCGTCAAATATTTATTTAATTATGTGAAAACTTAAAATAGTATAATAACAAATTCATTTAAATGAATATATATATATATATATATATGTGTGTGTGTGTGTGTGTGTTTATTATCGTCAAACAAAATTCATACGCAAGAATATTCTACAATATAAACAGATTTGTGTTTTATAAGAGGAATCTTATAACGTAGTTTGGAAAACTAAGATTGTAAAAGAGTAAAAAGAGTTTTATAAATGGTCTTGGATTTTTATAAAAGAATTTTAAAAATGGGTTTATAGATTTATAAAAGGAGTTTTATAAGTGGTTTTATGGGGTTATAAACAGTTTCAGAGATTTATAAAATACTTTTATAAATGGGTTTTTTGAGACTAATGAAGGGTTTATAAATGATTTTAGGAGTGTATAAAAGGAATTTATAAATGATTGAAATTGATTAAAGAGATCATAAATGGTTTAAGAGATTTATAAAATGGTTTTATAAATGGTTATTTGAGATTTATAATGGATTTTTAAATGATTTTTGAATTGTATAGAAAGGGAATCTTTCTCGGTTTTGTGGGTATATTTATAGCATTAAGATAAGTATGTAGATATTTTCTAAGTATTGAAAATATAGGATTGTGGATATATCTTTGTAAAGATATTTTTATACAAGTATTTCCAAGTGATTTCGATTAATGAAAAGATTAATTAAAGAGGTTAGTAGTTACTTATGTGTTTAACTAATGTTGGTTTTTCCCTATGGAAAATGTAATCCTTAATTGAATGTCAATTATTCAATAGTTAAATAACTGACTATCGAATTTGGATCCAAACGTAACTTTGGAAATATATAGGAGAAACACATGATTTATATGGCACAGTCATCGCTTAGTGATTCCATACTATGCGCATGAATCTCGTTTCGTTCTTCTAGGACAATGGTAAGAAAATCTGTCTACTAACAGTTAGGATTGATCTTTGCTCTTATCTTTGACTGTTTATTTCCTAATGAACCAGGGTTGAGTTTACTGAAAATTATTGAAAGTTGTTTCGAAGAGACCGGGATTGGATATGTTATTCGAAAATCACTTCGATCCAACTTAAAGCATTTCGAAGTGAATACATCTTGAAGATGATGGAATTTGAAGACGGACTTCTCAAGCATTTTGTTTAGTCCCAGAACAAAATTATATGGATGAATGCTTGGGTTGCATTGTTGCCTGGAGGGTAGTGTTAGCATTCCAAGAGAAAAGTGCTATATAAAAGGTAAAACGTAGCCTCAAGCCTCATCAACTGAGAATGACTAAAATATGGAAGATGCAGTAGGACTATATGGGTTGCTCCTAAGTAGCATATGATCATCCCTACCTAGAGTCGATATCTTCTCTCATTTGTATGCTTTAGGGCCCATTAATGGAGGGATGGTCATATTTGGTACTATTTAGTAAGGGGTAGGCCGGTTATGTGTTGGCAGGGGTTGATTGGCTCGACATCAGTGTTATTTATCTGGAGATGCACCATGATAAGCAGTATCCTAATAGACCATTCGTTGTATGGAATACATTTTCCATTAAGCGCCCAACGGACTTAGTTGTGCCCAACTATGCTGATACGTGATATGCAAGCATTTTAACTATATTCATATTTTACTTTGACCCCTAGACATTATTATAATACAAATGTATTTTCTATGGAAAATGTTTAGTTATCGTAAGGTAAAAACCCGTCCTTGTTATGTGCAGTGTGGCCTTACGATACTTTTGATTTTCAAAGGTATTTTGCAACATTAAAATCCAGTTGGAAGTGTTTTTCGAATGCTGGTTTTCCAGACTGACTTGGATGTTATTCTATTATAATACTCGGATCAGACCGAGCATATTTATAGTTTGATTTGGATGCATTGGAGCTCAGGAGATGAGTAGGAGGTTTTTAAGTCGTATTCATGCATATGTTCATTTTTTGGTCATTTGTTGTTGAAATCATCAGCAATTATGAGGACAAGTTGTTATAACTGTCAAGGCTAATGATTGTGATTTGTTATTATACTCTGATGGGTGTATGTATATAACAGTTTCTTTTTTTGTAAAGATCATTTATATTATATTATATATATTGCTCTGTTGCAATTGTGAGATTTTGTGTTGTTTTTAGTTTCTTTCTCTTCTTCTTATCTTCTCTTCTTCTTCCTTCTTTTCCCCTAACAATTGGATTTTTCGGCATTTGAATTCTCGGCAAGCAATACAGTTATTAGTGATGATTTTCTAGGGTCTAAAATCTTGTGTTGTCACACTTAGTATCGAGCCGATGGTTAAGCGAGAACCTTGGCTTTGGTGGGTAACTCATTAAGAGATAAGGTAATGGAATGCCTTATTTTGAGTTTGAGTGTATATATATATGAGAGCATAATTGTTAATGATTATAATAAATTGTTTTATATTGTGTTAAATTATCTGTAAAGTGGCTTATGAATTTTAGTCGGTACGTGGAACACCACGATATCGATAGGGGTTTCTAAGCACCTAAACTAGGCAAACTAAAACAATATTGTTTTGAGAATTGGTAAATGAAATAATTTTATCTTAATTATTTTTATAAATAAAAGAATAACTTTTTATAAATTATTGTAGTTTTTAATGGTGTGTTTGGTAATTAGTGAATGATAATATTTGATTGTTATCATTATTGTTTGTTGTTGTGTTCTAAAAAAAGTTGTTATTATAAGGTAAAAAAAGATAAACCATTACGAAATGGTTTTATATAACCAAAGTGAAAATATATATAAGGGAAATTTATAAACATGAATTACTAAGTATTGATTGTAATTAGAATGATCAACATTTGTAAAATGATATTACATAAGAAGTGAGATTATATAAATATGACTTATAAATGTAATTTATAAATTAAAAGGAAACTGTATAAGTATATTTACAAATATGATTTGTAAATAAAAATGGATTTAAAACAAGAAATTTGAGAATTTAAATTCCATTGATTTGAAAATTTTATTTCAAAGGTTTAGGAAAAATAATAGTAGTATTATTTTAAAAATATTTTGGTAAGTTTAAAATGGGTTTAAAAGGAAATAGAAAGCACTGAACACACTTCAATCGTTGGAAAATAATTCGGTGATCACTACAGCATCATCGACGTTCATTTTTGAGTTACCATTGGAGTTTTGTTTTGACAAAACTAGTTTTGAATCTAAAATCCAAAGTATGATTTGATAAATATATAAAATTATAAAATTTTAAACTTATAATTTAAAAACGATAGAAAAGAAAATTTGGAAGTGAGATATGAAATTGAAATTTAACTCAGGTAAAGTTAAATAAATTGAGTTAATGAAATTGAATTGGATTTGAAATGAATTTGATGAATTAATAAAGTGAAATAATGGAATGTAGTAATGGAATGAATATGAACTTAAGTTGCGAAGCATTAATAAACATGAGTTGTGTAGAATAAAATGTTTATAATGGACTTAAGTAAAAATTTGATGGAATAGTTCTTAAATGATATTAATATTGAAAAAAAAAATACTAAGCAATAATTAAATGTTGACTAGAAATGGAAGTGTATAAATATAATGTTAACCTTAGTAAATGTAAATTAATATGGTTATAAATTAATTGGATGAATATTATTTGTTTGATGGTTTCTCGTGTTACATTTGCATATGACATCGGATAGTCTATGTATATAATGATATTACTTCGCTATACTCATTCTCATTGGTTTTTAAGTGATTAGTATATGCGAATAACGTATGCTTCGCATGTGGAGCTCGCTTTCAGGTTATATTGGTTGTATATGCTTGCTAATATTAATAAAAGATACACATCTCGGATTACATATCGAATTTTATATTTTTCCCTACATGGTGCATCATCCTTGAAAATGAGATGTATATTTGTGATTATATATATATTGTAAATTTTTCCAATCGAGCCACTCAAAGGAGACGCTGGCGAAATTTTCTGTGAATTTAAGGCGTTGAGAAATTTTTGAGAAATTTCGAAAGATTTTGGTAACTAAAATTTGATTTTAGTTATAAATTCGAATGGATGGACGGGAATTAGTTGGTATAGGTGGGTGAATTTAAAAGACTTAGAAATTTTATAATCTATTTCAACTAATTGGGGTTTTGTGGCATTTTCTTACTCGATAATTTCGAGGATGAAATCCTTTTAAGGGGGAGGATGTAACGAAAAAGAATTTCAGTCATTTAAGTTTGGAATATTTAATTTATTTTAAATACTAAAAAATTAATTTTGTAAGTTAAATAACTTGAATTTCAAATATAGCGGTTTATTAGGTAATTAGATTGTTGAATTTAATATTTGAAATTGTTTAAATAATTTAATCCTGCTAATATGAATAAAAATGATTTCTATAGTTGATTTCAATTTTATTTAAATAGGAATGAAGATAATAAGCTTTTAATTTAGAATTAGAAGTGATTAATTTGGTTTTTATAATAATTCATTTTAATTAGCATTTTAATTAAGAAGTAAGTACCCTCACCGGAGAGTGAACGGATGGGCTTACTTAATCCCCCTCAGCTTAATAAGCAAATGATCCGAAGAGATCATCCCTCGGAACCGAATCAACAAACGATCCAGAGTTATCGTCCCTTAAACTAAACATCAAACGATCCAGAGAAATCGCGCATTAAACTTAAATGGTATGGAGAGATTGAACCTTAAAACAGATTTGATTTGGCAAAAAGGATTTGAATGCCTTATAAATAAAATAAAGCGGAAAAATCTTGGATAGACATAGGATGATTTCGATATATGATGTGATAAAATGTGATTTTGATATATGATGTGATATAATGTGATTTTGATATATGATGTGACATGATTTCGATATATGATGTGATTTTAATATATGATATTATAACTCTAAATTAAATCTGAGAGGTACTGATGTAATTCCCAAAAGAACATGAGATGACTAGAGATGTGTAATCTAATTAGAGACATGTGATGTATAACTCTGAATGAAACCAGAATGATTGTGATGTATATATTACAGTTAGGTAGAGTCTAGAGTCTTAGGCTATAACAGGTTTGGAATGACTTGTGATTGACGAAAGAATCCAAAGGAACTGGATGGTTTACCAAGGCTAAAAGTGCTGGAAAGCTCAAAATCAAAGAGTCGTTACTGAAACTTGTTCTAGAGCAAAGCTTGCCTTTCATTCAAAAGGCGTACTTTGCGGGGGGGCGGGGGGCAAGTGTTAACAGGGTTTTTAAACTAACAAAATTCAAATGGAGTTAGAACATTCTGATTAAGTCAGAACGACTCGAAACTTGACCCGAAGGCCTAGAAGTACAAGATAAAGAAACATAATAAGTTTGGCTCGCGGTTCCTTATAACTACTTGCATTGCACTCCTACACCTCTACTAAGATCACCTATCAAGTTTGGTAACAGTCCAAGTAACCTAGTTCAAGAAGTGAAGAACCATTCAAATACTTACCCGCTTTTAGACCAAAGCAACCTAAAATGGACCTACAGAACTCATATGGATTCATATTGACTTGAAATTTGGAGGGGACACTTAAAAGACATAAAAGAATGCTCACACCAAAAATTAATTCATTTGGCCAAGTCAATTTGGATTCACAACCGATCCAAACTCATCGGATAGTTCGATCCATTTAGGGTGTGCCCCACCACCTGCAATCCATGGTGTAGGTCCCACACCTTCTCTAGAACCTACCTGCAAAATTTTATCCGATTCTAATAAGTATAGAGCGAGATGTGGATGGATCTCCTCCAAATTGAGCTAGTTTTGACAGATCAGGTCCGACCACCTAAGATGGGCCCCATCTCATGAGATCCAATTGGAGGTCCTCCGACTCATGTATATTGCATGTATAAATTTTCATGTCATTTGGTTAAGTATTGAGTGAGTTGTAGCTGGATCTCCTATGATCCAGAAGAAGATTTAAAAATAAGCTAAGGGTTTGGATCACCGTCGATTCGACTTAATTGGATCATCATCCAAATACTTAGCTCGAATCCTAATGAGATCCGATTTGGAGGCTCTTTCACTCATGTACATTGCATGTATGAAGTTTGTATCATTTGGTTAAGTATTAAGTGAGTTATGGATGGATCTTCTATGAAGAGTTGGATTGGATGATCTATGAAAATGGATGATCAAATAACTCCAAACGACTTGAAATTACGACAAGGCACTCAATTATAGGATAGGAAGACAACCAAATTGAAAAGATTCAAAAATTGCATAACTTTTCGGATCGGTACCGATCCAAAAAATTAGCTTCGAACACCCCCAAACTTCTCGAGTGACCTCTGTATGATGATTATAGGCATTTGGTAAAGTGGCTCTGGCCCAAATGCTCTCTAACCCCTATAAACAGTGGTCGTAGTCAGACGTCTGAGCATTTTTGGCAGACCTCTGATGTATGTGCTTAAAAATAGAGGCTATGTTCAGACATCTAATATATAATGTCGGAAGTCTGACATATGTTATTTTGCATTGAAGTTTCTGTGCTATATGAAAATTGAAAACTTTGGTCATGCAATGTTTGACATCAACTAAAGGAGATTTTACAAGCTATAGATCTATGACACTTAACACACTATCTAATACCGATGATTGTTCTCCTTTGTTAGTCGTCTTCAAGTTGACTTCTGAAAGCTTTTTCCTGTAAGTAGATGGAATATATATTGTATGTGTATGATTGTATAGTTGTTGTCATCGAAATTGAGGAATAATGGTTCTAACATCCTCTCCCTTTTTGATGATGACAACTATACAATCGCTTTATAAACATATAACTCCTCTTGAATGTGATTCCTCCCCTTATATACATGTAAAATGACAATAAAGATTCCTTTGTCGGCTTTTGAATTAAATTTTCTAAGATTATCTTTAGTATAAAACATTTTGACCCTAATATTCGAAAATATGATACTTTGTGTTTTTTTACCAAAAAAACATTTCATAACAAGTATTTTTAGTTAAAGGGCGTAATGCAACACGATTCAATACATAACGAGCAGTAGCTACATCTTCTACCCAAAAAAAAATTGATAGATTACTACAGTAAAACATAGTTCGTGCACATTCTTGAAGTGTATGATTTTTTCTATCCACAATGACATTTTGTTGTGGTGTTCATGGAAATGTGAAATTATAGGTAATAACCTTTCTGTTACAAAAATTTTCAAAATTTTCATTTTCAAATTCAACTCCGTGATCACTTCCTATACTTTTTAGTTTGAGATTAATTAAATTTTTAATTCTTTTAGAAATTTTTTTAAACATTTCAAAAGTATCACTTTTATGTTTTAGGAATAGGGTCCATGTATATCGTGAAAAATCATCTGCAATAATAAATTCATATTTGTGACGATTTATTGATCGTATTTGAGTAGGTCCAAATAAATCAAGATGTAAAAGTTCTAATGGTTGTTTAGTAGAAATTTCCTTTTTAGATTAAGAAGAGCTCCTTTTTAATTTGCCATTGACATGCATCACATAAATATTTTACTTTATAATTTATTTTAGGGAGACCTCTAACCAAATTGTGTTTAGCTAGTGTGTTTAAAGACTTAAAGTTTATGTGACATAATCGATCCATGGGTCATTAAAATCTGCGGTTATACATATATCACTCGAGTTGTTAAATTTCATATTTAAGACATAGATGTTTCTTTTCCTTAATCCTTCGAAAAATTAGATTTTAATTTTGATCAAAAATGTTGCATTTATTCTTTTTAAAATCAATTTTAAATCTTCTGTCAGACAGTTGACTAATGCTTAAATGATTATGTTTTAATTTTTTAACTAAAGTAAGATTTGTAATAACATGTGAAGCGGACATACCAACATTGATGACATCTCCAATTCCAGTGACAAATCCTTTTGAATAATCTCCGGAAGTTAAGTATCACCATCTTTGTATGTTATATTTGATAACATTTGTACATTTCCAGCCATACGTTTAGAGCATCCGCTATTGAGTATCCATTTCTTCTTATTATTTATTTTTTTTGGGTACCTGCAAGATAAAAACAATTTAATTGGTACCCACTTTTTTTGTTAGGGTCCTAAGCGTCAGAAAGGGACGGTTACCGTACCTAAGGAGGTTTGGGACCTTTTAAAAAATAATTTTTATTATGAAAAACATTTTTCAGATAGTTATCTATATGTTTTTCTCTAATTAGTTTGTTATTGGATTTCATAATCCATATTTTAATTATTTTGGTGTTAGACTTGTTTTCTATAGTATCTCACTTCTTGAACCTATTATGTAGTGAGCTATAGTTTTTACGTTTTGAAGATTTCTTAAATCCTAATCCATTGCAATTTTCAGATGGTTTTGAAATTTTGATCAAGTTATCCTAGTTCTGCTTTCCTTTATTAAATTTCGAAACATTGTTAGAATCTTGTCTAACTTATCATTAAGATGAGAAATTTTGAATTTTCATGCTTCTAAATCATTCTTTAATGTAACATTTTCTTTTCTAATTCCATCATTTTCTATTTTAAGTTCTCCTATTTCACAAAATAATGAGTCATTTTGAATAGATAGATTCTTATATTTCTCTTGTGAAGTTTCTAATTCTTCTTCTAAAATGGTTTTTTCATCTTTTAATAATCCTATTCAAGTTCCATTCGATTAATTTTAGCAACATATTCTTTATTTAATTTTTAGTTTCTCTATATTTGTCGCCTAATTCCATGTTATGTTCTAAAATTTCATTATAAGTAAGCTCAGGACATACTCTTTTGTATTTGCCATGAAGCATACATTAGCCTACTCAGAATCATTATTATTGTCACTGTCTCATGATGAAGACGAACCTGAGTCATCCTAAGTTACTTGAAAAGCCCATTTTCTTTTCTTGAATTTCTCGAACTCGCCTCTCCTTTTATCATTATTGAGTTCTGGGCATTGTTTCTTCATGTGTCCGAACTTGTCACATCCACAACATTTGATCGAAGTTTGGTTGAATGAATTTGAGTTTCCTCCATTTTGGGATCTTGTCATCTTTTTGAACTTCTTAAATTTATTGTAATTTTTAGCAATGAATATGATTTCATCTTCATCTAAGTCTGAATTATTATCACTGGCTTGAAAGGCTATATTTTTCTTTCCATTGATTTGTTCTTTTCTTGTTTGTAAATTTGCTTCGTACGACATCAAATTTCCTATCAATTCTTCAACTTTTAATTGAGATGAGTTATTTGCCTCTCGATAGCCAATACTTTTCGTTCCCGTTCATTTGATAAGGAATTTAAAATACGTGCAAATAAATAAAAATTTGTGAATTTAACTCCAAGTGCGATGAGATCATGTAGTATAGTTTAAAGTCTAGCATACATAGGGCTACACACAACCCATATCCATCTCGACCCAACCCACCAACCCGACCCAACCCATATAAACCTAACCCAACCCATCCTAGTTCGGGTCGGATATGGGTTACAGTTTGTAACCCATACTATATATGGGTCGGGTGTGTTATTTTGCTCAACCCAACCCTACTTTAACCCAACCCAACCCTATATTAAAAACCTATTTTAATATCAATACACTTAAAATTAGAATAGTCTAATCCTAGAATAATGTTTATGTATTCTACAGCAAATATACGAAAAAACGTATTTTATGTCAACCCAAACAAGATAGAATTTAGCAAAGATATTCCAAAGGGAATTATAATGTATTTTAAAATGAAACACTTGTTCTACTATGTAGTGAACTAATTTCATATGATGTGTTTTACAATGACATTTTAATAAAATATATGTTATAACGAATTAGTTAGTTTAAGTGCGTTATGCTAGCTAAAATCTAATATATTATGTTGAACATTTTAATGTTATTTTTTGAAAATATTCCCTTATATTCTCATTTTTTATTAGATTCATGCAACCCAACCCAACCCTACTAAACCCGACCCAACCCTCATATCCAACCTCATATAGGGTCGGATACGGGTGAGCTACCTTAAACCCATACCTATGCGGGTCGGATGAAATATTTGGTCTGACCCGACCCGACCCATACATTGTGCAGCCCTAAGCATACATATCACCAATAGATTCATTTGCTTTCATTTAAATGAAAAAAATTGATTTTGCAAAATGGAATTCTTTGTTTGTTTAACTTTGTTTGTGCATTCACAAGTGATTTGTGGTGTACGTCATATATCATATGTAGTAGTTGTTATCCGTATTTTTAACCCAACAGGATGGAAGACGGAATAATGTCATGACATTTGAATTGTTTAGAACTTAACCAGAAAGGCTAAGGCAGGGAGTTAGCGAGAGCCAAGATATATTACTAAGGCCACGACTGGGATCGACTAAACCAAGAGACCGGCATTCTTTTAGCCCAATCAGCCGCTGAGCGCAAACAGCCAGTAAATTGTCTTCGAAATGGAACAAAGTGCAACGAGACTACGCAATTAACGACGACGCAAGACCATGGAAAAATCCCAAACTCTAAGCTGCTAAAATATACTAAGTGCTTGGATCGCCAACGGCCCAAATCCTATGGATCGCTGGAGATCCATGCAAAATGGAGGGTCATTGTA
Organism: Allium cepa; assembly: GCA_030765085.1. NCBI lineage: Eukaryota > Viridiplantae > Streptophyta > Magnoliopsida > Asparagales > Amaryllidaceae > Allium > Allium cepa. The sequence goes on along the minus strand of CM060940.1, from coordinate 752,911,462 downwards.
ACGCAGGGAAGAAGAGAAGGAAGGAAAAAGGATGCTGAAGAAATGCTAAGTCTATGGGTCGCTAGCAACCTATGATTTTGGCTCAAATCCCGAGCTAGACCTCCCTAGGTCGTTCCCTGCCTGCGTACAATCAGTTGATGAAATTACTCTGCCCAGAAGCTCTACAATCTCTATGAATACGGGCCTACCTGCAACATAAAGAGGATCCTCTCCGGAGTGGTTGCTGAATCTCTGCTGGAATTATTCTTCACTCTCTATCTCCCTCACGACAATCTCCAAAGGAATTCACTGTGATTCTTCAATGGATTCCAAATCCGAGGATTCAATCTAGCTAAAGATAATCGAAGCCTTGTAATCAAACATCTTTTGTGGTAGCAATCAGCCTTTAATAAAACTATGAAGTGGACATAGGCTTCATTAATAGCCGAACCACTATAAAAATTCTCTATCTACTTTTTTGCTATTCTTTCTTTATATTTTTGATCTGTGATATTACTCTGTCAGCACAGAGCTGGTGCTTTAAAATCCAAACCAGGGCGTTGGTTCATTTTTTGGGTCAACATTTTGGTGCTTTTACTGAGAAATCCAACTCAGGATCCAAATCTAGCTATCTACTTTGGATCTTATAGGTCCAGAAGTTAGATCCTTATCTTTAGTTCAAGAATCCACTTTTTGGAATCAATGGCTCCTGGGAGAATAAGAATTACCCCTGAAAGGTCTATAGGGGCAGTAGTAGCTGGAGAAGATGTTAATCCCTAATAAACTGAAGTGAATGGAACTAACTTAGGGAATCAGGCGCCTGCCTCCTTCGGTCGGCATGAAATTGTTACCAGGGATGAGTTAAATAAAATGGTTGATGAGATCAACCAAAAGATGGAGAGTAGCCAAAAGGCTCTAATGGATAAGTTAATGATCTCTTAACCCTATAGTCAAATCTCACTCCAAGGACTATGTTCGAACTAGCGGCTGTTATGGAACAAGTGAATTCCTGCATTTTTGGCCTGCACAGAAGAAACGGAAGACAACCATAAAAAAGGTAACAACAGAACTTAACACGGACGGAAATGCAAGTACTCCGTATGCCATGAGGCAACCTATTCTGAATTTGAGTCAGGGGGCAAAGACCCCGTAGAAGACATAGCTATGGATCTTTCTGACTCAGAGGACGGAGAGAAAGACGATAAAGTGGAAGAAGATGCCAATGCATTTGATAATGCAAGGAATACGCAAACTGCTCCAGTGATACCAACCGCAAGCCAACGGGACCCTGCAAGAGTGGCTCTCCGAAAGATAGGAGAGCCTAGGCCTCAACCCACTCACCAAGATAGTTTGCAAAGTCAAACACTTGGCACACTGATTGAACACCGTCCTTGGGACAACTGGACATCAGTGGCATACATAGCAGACAAGGTTAAATGATTAATAGAGGAAAGTAAAGATGGAAGAGTTGATGAGTGGGGTCAGCGCCAAGCGGGACTCCTTTCACTGATGAAATCTTGGATAACAGATGTTATTCCACCTTTTGGTCAAGGTTGGAATATCAAAAAATTAGCTGGAAAAGGATGGATATCAGGATTGGAGATCGATTGGAAGCAAGGCTGCAATCGATGTCGTTAAATTTGGCCGAGCTTCGATCAAGACGGAATTGATTGAGGATGATGAACAAGGCTAGGAGAGGCTATGTTTAAAATTTCAGGTCAATCAGAGTTCGTATGCCCGAGATATGGATGGGTCAAAGTATGAGAAAAGTGGTTCGTATCGATACATTTCGTATTGATCGGCATTGGTTCGAACCGATGTTGTTCGTATCAATCCATATGGGTACGAACAGCGCGTTCGTATTGATCAGATAGGAAGGCCGGAATGATTTCGACTTGATCATAGTGGATCCAGCATGGATAGGCAAGAGTGCATTGGTTTGTTCGACTCGATCAATCCGAATCGATCGGGATGGAGACAAGCGGTGTCATGACCCATCTTCCACTAACCAGAAAGACGTATCATGAATTAAGAAAGAAAGGGATAGAAAGAGAAAGAAAGAGAAGAAAGAAGAAACAGCAACAGAATCTCAATAGCGGAACGAATAAATTATATTAATATCAAAGGTATTACATAGATATACAACAACTATCAGAGTTACACAATTAATACAACACATACTAGACAGTTATAAACACCTGTCTAGTTATTACAACACAGTACAAAATAACTCAAACAACGACTCAGTATACCAACACAGCGGAATACTAGATAACTATAACGCAGAAGCCTCCTGCTCCATTGCTCCTCCAATATTTGTCAAAGCTAACCTGAATCCCTTGGCTACTCGTAAAAATTTGAGTACCCAAGAGTTTAAGAAAAACAAAGATAAACTCCGTGTCAGACATGGGTCTGGTGTGAGTAACAGGTTAAAGTTGCTTAACTTTTTAAAACCTTTAAAAAGAAAGGTATCACGTAAGACTTCCCATACATAAACATGGAAAAGTTTTTACCTTACGCTAACCAAAACATTTGATAGGAAATCCGGTGATATTATAATAGTGTCTAGGGTTTCAAGTAAATATGAAATAGCCGAAATTGTTACATTATTAAATTCTAGCTACTAGCCACAAAAGTGGGTAATACAATCAAAACCGTTGGCACTTATTGGATTTTGGATTCCATACAATGGCATGGCATGGTAATACAATCAAAACCCTTGCACGCTGAATCTTCATCTTCGCTTGAGATTCACGATCTATCGTTAATTTGGATCGATGTGGTTTTCGGATATCCAAATATGGAAATCCGATCCCGGTCTCATCGAAATCCAAAACGTGTCGTTTAGGTCCAAGTTGTTTTAAGTTTAAAACAATTCAATCTAATTATCTATATACACACAAATAGATAATTCACATCATCACAATAGATAATCATCATTATCATCACAAACAGGTAATCCATATTATCATCACAACGCAAACAATGCATCCATATCACACAATACTAATCTCATATCTGAGATTCAAACAATTCAAGGAAATCTATATCATCCATATGTAAACAAGGATTAATAATCACACATATATAATTAATTTAAAATGAATTAAATTAATTACATCATCTCTAATTAATTTAAAGTAAACTAAATTAATTACCTCAATCTATAAATCCTGCTTATATAACCATTGATTACAAACCAATAAACTAATTAATTAACCACTAGTTAATCATTCTTGATTAATCACCCTTGATTAATCATCCTTCAATTATATTCAAGTAATTAATTTCACAAATTAATTATCCTTAACCAAATACAGTAATTAACCTCTAATTACTTCATTAATTAATTAATTATAAATAATCATATTAATCCTTAATTAATTATATTAATTTAATTACTCCAATCACTTATCATTAATTAATTAATCTTAACTAATTAATCTTAATCACATCATTAATTATATTAATTAATGATTCCTTATTACATATAAATTAATTAACTTCATTAAGTAATTAACCTTAATTATTAATCACTTTGATTAATTAACTTCAGTAATTAACCATTCTTAATTACTGCATTGAGTAAATTGATTACCCCTAAATTAATTATATTTAATAATTAATTAATTATTGATCATCCTTGATCAATTTTATTGGTAATTAATTATCCTTAATTAATTACATTTCTTAATATTTTCCAAATGACTTAATCAATAATTGCTTAAATTAATTACACCAAGTAATTAATCATTAATTTCTTTCACAAAGAAATTATCCTTCATAATAATTACACAAATAATTAACCCAACTCTTCATACTTTAAATAAATTACATTCTGTAATTACTCATCTTAATTACTTCCCTAAGTAATTATTAATCTCTTATCAACCCATCAATGATTATTCTAAATTAATTAAACTTAATTAATTAATTTAAATTAATCAAATTAATTAATTAAGTACAATGAGTAATTAATAACTTTAATTACTTTACAAAGTAATCATACCTAGCCATATTCTATAATGAATATTTAATTTAATTAATTTAATTAATTATCAAAATTATTTACTAATTAATTAATAAATAATTCCAAGTTAGTGACCTTTATTAACTTTATCAACAATTTCCTTATTACCTTACTTAAGTAATTAACTTAAATTAATCGTTTATTAATCACAAATTTATTAATCTTCAAAAATTATTTAATTAATCACTAATTATTTCATTAATTAATTTTTTAACTTAATTAATCTTAGCCTCTTGATTAATTTCCAATCATTAATTAAAATCATAACTTATTTAATTAAGGATCTTATTTCCAAATTTTAATTAATCTTAATTAACTAGCCTTAACCTTAATTAATTGATTCAAAATCTTTATTTAATTAATTAAATAAATTAGTTAATTAACCATCTAATTACCTTACTAATTTAATAAACCAAAATCATTTAAATCTTTGATTTATTTTAAGTAAAACACTTCTTATTAATAATTTCATTTATCATTAACAAAGTAATATTCAAACAACTTACTTTAAAATTTGTTTCCAAATTTCATTTTAAAATGTAAATTTAAAATGAAAACCAAACTTAACTTTATCAAAGTTTTAAAAACATTCTAAAACCTTTTTAAAACTTATGCTAAATAATCTCTCATTTTATAAAAGGAGTTTAAACCCATATTTATTTAAGATACAAATCATATTTAAAATATGATTCAACATTAAAAGCTGTTTAAACATTTCAAAATTTTAAAAACTTCTTTTCTTTTCAAAACATGATTCAAATTTGAATCTTGTTTCCAGATTTAAAACTTATATTTAAATCTTCTACTCCAATTTTTAAAACCTTATCTTTAAATTTAATTTAATTAAACTCCTTTAAAGTTGTTAAACATTTTAATTTAAAAAGTTTTAATTAAATTTAAAAACTGGAATTCAACTCAGATTGAAAACCATACTTTTTAAATTTAAGTTTTAAAAAAAATTTAAAACCTGCATTCAGATTTTAAAACAAACTTTAAAATTGAAATCTACAGGTTTCAAAAACCTGTAACCACAGAAATAAAAACCCGAGCTTCCTCCTGTTTTACTTCGAGTAAAACCACGATCTACTTCGAGTAACAACTCAAATTACTCGAGTATTAACCCGAGTGCAAAACTACTGCAAAACCCTAAACCTTCCCTGTCACCATCTTCTTCACCGTGCATATGCACGATGGTTCTGGCCACCTCCGGCCACTACCCAGACAACAAGCAAATCAACGTTCACCATTGAAGCTCATCGCGATCATCAGAAACCTACAATCATCCAGAAATCAAACTGAGTTTCCCCAATCCAAAACCTGAAGCATACTGGAACAGGTATCTCCATCCAAACCCAAACCTGGGAAACCCTCATTCTCCCTCCTCCAGCCATCGGAGGCATTGCAACGCCGTCCAACTCTTCTTCGACATCCAAGCAGCCATCACCCTAAAAATCAAGGCACTCGGTCCCCTGTAGCCTCCATACCGATCAAATTTCTACTCAACCCCAAACTAGGTTTAGGGATCAATTTTGACCACCACCTTCACCACAGTGAATTTCCACCACCACCTCTATTTTTCCTCCACTTACCCACCTCTTTTCCATCACTGGAAGGAATCCCGATCCCCCAGATTACATAATTCATCAGGATTTACTCCATTCCCAATTTCCAATAAAAATAGTAAAGCTCTTAAAACCCAATACTAAAAATTGTAATGTTTATTTAATAAATCAAATTTAATTTTTAGCATTTGATTCAGATTCCTGAATTACAAAATTAACATGTTTGAATTTTGCTCAAAGACTCAAGTTTCTTGTTGATCTTATTTCCAGGGAAAAATTCAAATTTAATTTAATCTAAATAAATTTTAAACCTTAATCTATGATGAAAAAAACTTTTTTATTTAAAGTCTAAATCCTAACATAACTTGTTTAAGTGAAAAATGGATTTTTATTAAAATCTTTGCTTCTGAAATTAAGCACAGGAAAGAATAGTTACACAACACATACATTCTAACATTTATACGCATATATTCAGCAATGCATTTAAGATCATATACACAGGCAGATTAATCAACATGCAATTCAGATAAACAAACATACTTATTTAAGCAACAAACTTATATTTAATTTTTTTTTAAAAGTGTTACTCACTTGGGAATAGCATGAACAGAGCACAAATTTTTCGGAAAAGCCTTTTTTTAAAACTTGAGTTGCCTCTGTGTTTTGAAACTGCAATTGCATGCTAATGAGATTTGAACTTGTTGTTAAAAAGTTGCATTTGCATGTGAAAGGGTTTTACAGAGGACTGTAGGCTTACAAGTTTGAACATACTTTGCATTTTGAACTTGAGGATTTGCTTATGCTTTAAACTTGCATGCAGGACATTTGAAATTTGACTTGCTTCAGATTTCACTTTATTCCCAGGTTAAAAGAAGATGCAGAGACTTGTTTGTTGATTAAATTTGCATGCAGGCAAATCTTTTGCAGTTGTAAGAAAATGAAATTTGTTGAAGACAAACCAAATTGAAAGATGCATGCAGATTTTCATTTTGCTTTTGAAAATGATTTTACAGAGGAAAGGAATTACAGATTTCCGGTTGATGGAATTACAGGTTGAAAATGCTTTGGTTTGAGGAAGCATTTCAGATTTTAACATGATTTTACTTTTAAGATTTTTGGAATACAAATTTGTTTCAGATTTGATTCAGCTTAAAACAAATTTATTTATCTTTGAAAAAAAATTGAAGATTAGAAAAGAAGAGGATTGAAGAAATATGCTTTTATAAGTGAAATGGGTTTATTTAAAAATTAAAAGAAAATTAAAAATAAAAGACACTTGTTAAAAAAACAAACATTTGTTACATTAATCTCTTAACTCTAGTACACTTGTCATTAATACCACTTTGTTTAATAACATGTGTCTTAAGCAATTTAATTTATTTTTATTTAATTTAATGGTAAATGAAATCATCTTTATTTATTTATTAAATACATATATATAAAGTAATTTCATAAATAAATGTATATGTATTGATTTTTAAAGAAAATGAAATAAAACAATTTATATAAAAATGAAAGCTTACTTACAAGATTTAGATATGTTTTATTCATTTAAATTCAAAATAAATTCAAAATCAAATTCTATTCATACATTTAAAAATTCCAATTTTAAAACTAATTTATCAACATATTTTAATTTTAGAATAATAATATTGTCTTTTCAAATCTTATCTATATTTATACATTTATTAATATTGTTTGAAAATAACATATTTATTAATTTAAATAATTTATAAAAGAAATTATACATTAATGTTCAATATATAAATGGTATTTTAAATTTTCATATATAATTCCAAATTATATTTATTTAGCTATATTCAAAAATAAAATAAAATAAACTTTTTGTTTATCTTATCTAAGATTTAAACTTTGCTTTAAAATATATTTAAACAATTTAAAACAATTTCTTTAAGTATTTTAAAACCAAATAGTTATTTATTAAATAAATAATAATCTCCAAATTATCAAAATGAAGATCAGAATTTAAAAACAAGATTTTGTTTGTTTATTAATCTACAAATCAAAACTTATCTATCTACAATATATATAAACATATATATTTATTTATTATAAATAGAAAGCAATTTATTAGCTTTTAAAATATAAAATTTACCAATTAAACATTTATTTAATTGAATTATTAAATCAAATCAAATTTTTATTAACAAGATTTATCAAATCAATTTAATTTTAAATGCAGATTATTAAATTGATATTGCCAAATTTTTCGGCATATCACATTCCTCCCCCCTTAAAAGAATTTCGTCCCCGAAACTTTAAAGCAAAAGTAATTTAATAATCCCATTTAAGATTTAATTTAAACACAAGCATGTATCAACCATATGCTAATAACCAAAGCAATCAATTTATCTAATCAAACAAATTTAATTATCCAGAAAAAAAATTCTGGATAAAAATCTTCTCGAGTTTCCCCAAGTATATATATATATATATACATATATGTGTGTATATATATATATATATGTATATATATATGTGTGTGTATATATATATGTATATATATATATATATATGTATATATATATATATATACTGGGATACTCGCTCTACAAAATCCAAACAATCTAAACTACGAATCTAAAGAGCTTCTACTCATCTAGATCTATAAAACTAGACAAGATATCAGACTACAGACGAGTCTGACTCAACAACCAAACCATCCTGAATAGCTCGTTCCACAACCAGAAATAAGTCATACACGTACTTCCTCAGAGATACGTGAAACTCATTGAATCCAATTATCCAAACTGGCAATTCAACTCTTGAAAACCAAACACCAATCCAACCAAAACACAGAAGAGAGCCAAAACAAATCTATGACTCCAAAATCCAAATTCCTTCGTCTCTTTAACCACAAAATCTCTTCGGATGGTCCTGGGCTGCCCATATCCAAACTGATCAGCTTAACCTTAGCTGATGTCCCCAAAAAGAAACAAGCTGGACCAAAAACAACCCAACTCAATGATCTCCTCAAGATCAATCCGAAACCAAGATCACCAACTCTACTCTTCAAACCTCAGAAGAACAAACTCACTTCTTCTATCCGAAAAAGACAACACAGAAACATTCCCAAATTGCTTCCGCTGCACAACTCTGATCTGGAAAAGAAGAAAAATGCTGATGATGATCACGAGCACAACTGGACAACATATCCCAGAATATGGTTCAACACATCCATAAAAGAAAACTTAGAAGTTCCACCAATCCTGAGCTGCTTCACCAAATCCTATCTCGAGAAATCATCCTTCTACTAGCTGATCCACCGGTAGCACTCCTGGAATCCGGTCGATAAGAAAACTCAATCTCCAGATACATACAATCCTCTGACTTCTCAGAAGTCATCCAGAAAATTTTTGATAACCTAAGAGATCACTCAAACAATTGTAAGTCACTTTTGCGATCCATCCAGACCAATTCCCAAAGAAAACCGTTCTCTCTTTACCAAACAGAATAGCTTACTCCGGTCAAGCCAATCTATCGAAGAAACAGATCTACTCTACTGCTTCTGAACTCCACCTTCAGAAACTGCTAACCAGAAGAACTTCCTGCTAGCACACAGAATCACTCCGAGCTGCACTGCTGACACTATGCCAAAGACTTCCTATTCCAAAGTCCTTCGAGAAACTCGGACCTCAAAGCCAAACACAAACAACCAGTTGGTTTCTGCCACATCACCGAAGCAGACACAATTCCTAAAACTTGTTCCAATGAAAACTTCTTCGGAGACATCCATATTCACTGCATCTCATCACGCAGTTACCACTTCTTGAGGTATCAAAATACCATCACACACTTCTGCCAAACCGACAGATCCAAACTCAACTCATCCAACTTCAAAGATAGACTCCGAACCTTAACAGGTTACCTTTTTAGATCGATGAAATCCTTTCACCAAAATACAAAACTCACTCGAGACGGTATTAGGTCTACAGTCTTGACAAGTACACTTCCAACCTCAACATTCAAACTCCAACCATTGGTAGTAGTCGTGTTACACACACCACTACCTTATCTACCTTTATAACTTATACTGAAAAACCCGAACAGGTAACCCAACAGATAGGTAGAAATAATGAATATATATATATAGATATAGATATATATCAAAACTACAAATACGCTCCCTCAAGATAGACACCACTCTAGAGCCTAGGTATTCACTCAACCTAATGCTCTGATACCAACTGTCACGACCCGTCTTCCACTAACCAGAAAGACGTATCATGAATTAAGAAAGAAAGGGATAGAAAGAGAAAGAAAGAGAAGAAAGAAGAAACAACAACAGAATCTCAACAGTGGAACGAGTAAATTATATTAATATCAAAGGTATTGCATAGATATACAACAACTATCAGAGTTACACAAATAATACAACACATACTAGACAGTTATAAACACATATCTAGTTATTACAACATAGTACAAAACAACTCAAACAACGACTCAGATATACCAACACCGCGGAATACTAGATAACTATAACGCAGAAGCCTCCTGCTCCATTGCTCCTCCAATATTCGTCAAAGCTAACATGGATCCCTTGGCTACTCGTAAAAATTTGAGAACCCAAGAGTTTAAGAAAAACAAAGATAAACTCCGGGTCAGACATGGGCCTGGTGTGAGTAATAGGTTAAAGTTGCTTAACTTTTTAAAACCTTTAAAAAGAAAGGTATCACGTAAGACTTCCCACACATAAACATGGAAAAGTTTTTACCTTACGCTAACCAAAACATTTAATAGGAAATCCGGTGATATTATAATAGTGTTTAGGGTTTTCGGGTAAATATGAAATAGCCGAAATTGTTACATTATTAAATTCCAGCTACTAGCCACAAAAGTAGGTAATACAATCAAAACCGTTGGCACTTATTGGATTTTGGATTCCATACAATGGCAGGGCTACTGGGGTACCGCCCGTCACAGTACGTGGCCTAGATCAATGTACCGAGGAGCCACCCTAACTCCCCTGCAACACAAGGCCGGAACCATCCCTTACTGGACAGTCCCGAAAAAGACAACCTCGGCAGTTATCGCAAACCAACCGTCCACACAGCCGAAATAAAAGGGACTTTTAGACTGGGGTAAATCTCGCCCTTCAGTGGGAGCTACCCACGAAGCCCTTCGGCACCTTCCCTGTTTTAGCCATTCCCGGTTGATGAGGGTTGAGGCTGCAATTACCTTTAGAGAACACATCTCTTAGAATGCTCATCGCCCATCTAACGATGTTCTGAAAGCATTCGATCCCTACAAGTTCGTTCCGGGTCCAAACGAAACCGAAGGCATTAACTCGTTACACTCATTTTGGAATCACCCTCAGAGTTAACGACGATAACCCTTGCACTTTGAGTCTTCATCTTCACTTGAGATTCATGACCTATCGTTAATTTGGATCGATGTGGTTTTCGGATATCCAAATATGGAAACCCGATCCCGGTCTCATCGAAATCCAAAATGTGTCTTTTAGGTCCAAGTTTTTTTAAGTTTAAAACAATTCAATCTATTTATCTATATCCACACAGATAGATAATTCACATCATCACAATAGATAATCATCATTATCATCACAAACAGGTAATCCATATTATCATCACAATGCAACCAATGCATCCATATCGCACAATACTAATCTCATATCTGAGATTCAAAACATTCAAGGAAATCTATATCATCCATATATAAACAAGGATTAATAATCATACATATATCATTAATTTAAAATGAATTAAATTAATTACATCATCTCTAATTAATTTAAAGTAAATTAAATTAATTACCTCAATCTATAAATCCTGCTTATATAACCATTGATTACAATCTAATCGACTAATTAATTAACCACTAATTAATCATTCTTGATTAATCACCCTTGATTAATCATCCTTTAATTATATTCAAGTAATTAATTTCACAAATTAATTATCCTTAACCAAATACAGTAGTTAACCTCTAATTACTTCATTAATTAATTAATTATAAATAATCATATTAATCCTTAATTAATTATATTAATTTAATTACTCTAATCACTTATCATTAATTAATTAATCTTAATCACATCATTAATTATATTAATTAATGATTCCTTATTACATATAAATTAATTAACTTCATTAAGTAATTAACCTTAATTATTAATTACTTTGATTAATTAACTTTAGTAATTAACCATTCTTAATCACTGCATTGAGTAAATTGATTACCCCTAAATTAATTATATTTAATAATTAATTAATATTGATCATCCTTGATCAATTTTATTGGTAATTAATTATCCTCAATTAATTACATTTCTTAATATTTTCCAAATGACTTAATCAATAATTGCTTAAATTAATTACACCAAGTAATTAATTATTAATTTCTTTCACAAAGAAATTATCCTTCATAATAATTACACCAATAATTAACCCAACTCTTCATACTTTAAATAAATTACATTCTGTAATTACTCATCTTAATTACTTCCTAAGTAATTATTAATCTCTTATCAACCCATCAATGATTATTCTAAATTAATTAAACTTAATTAATTAATTTAAATTAATCAAATTAATTAATTAAGTACAATGAGTAATTAATAACTTTAATTACTTTACAAAGTAATCATACTTAACCAAATTCTATAATGATTATTTAATTTCATTAATTTAATTAATTATCAAAATTAATCACCAATTAATTAATAAATAATTCCAAGTTAATGACCTTTATTAACTTTATCAACAATTTCCTTATTACCTTGCTTAAGCAATTAACTTAAATTAAACATTTATTAATCATAAATTTATTAATCTTAAAAATTATTTAATTAATCACTAATTTTTTCATTAATTAAGTTTTTAACTTAATTAATCTTAACCTCTTGATTAATTTCCAATCATTAATTAAAATCATAACTTATTTAATTAAGGATCTTATTTCCAAATTTTAATTAATCTTAATTAACTAACCTTAACCTTAATTAATTAATTCAAAATCCTTATTTAATTAATTTAATTAATTAATTAATTAACCATCTAATTACCTTACTAATTTAATAAACCAAAATCATTTAAATCTTTGATTTATTTTAAGTAAAACACTTCTTATTAATAATTTCATTTATCATTAACAAGGTAATATTCAAACAACTTATTTTAAAATTTGTTTCTAAACTTCATTTTAAAATGAAAACCAAACTTAACTTTATCAAAGTTTTAAAAACATTCTAAAACCTTTTTAAAACTTATGCTAAATAATCTCTCATTTTATACAAGGTTTAAACCCATATTTATTTTAGATACAAATCATATTTAAAATATGATTCAACATTAAAAGTTGTTTAAACATTTCAAAATTTTAAAAACTTCTTTTCTTTTCAAAACATGATTCAAATTTGAATCTTGTTTTCAGATTTAAAACTTATATTTAAATCTTCTACTCCAATTTTTAAAACCTTATCTTTAAATTCAATTTAATTAAACTCCTTTAAATTGTTAAACATTTTAATTTAAAAGGTTTTAATTAAATTTAAAAACTAGAATTCAACTCAGATTGAAAACCATACTTTTTAAATTTAAGTTTTAAAATCTGTTTAAAACCTGCATTCAGATTTTAAAACAAACTTTTAAATTGAAATCTACAGGTTTCAATAACCTGTAACCACAGAAATGAAAACCCAAGCTTCCCCCTGTTTTACTTCGAGTAAAACCACGATCTTCTTCGAGTAACAACTCGAATTACTCGAGTATTAACCCGAGTGCAAAACTACTGCAAAACCCAAAACCTTCCCTGTCACCATCTTCTTCACCTTGCACATGCACGGTGGTTCTGGCCACCTCCGGCCACTACCCAGACAACAAGCAAATCAATGTTCACCATTGAAGCTCATCGCGATCATCAGAAACCCACAATCATCCAGAAATCAAACTGAGTTTCCCCAATCCAAAACCTGAAGCATACTGGAACATGTATCTCCATCCAAACCCAAACCTGGAAAACCCTCATTCTACCTCCTCCGGCCATCGGAGGCATTGCAACGCCGTCCAACTCTTCTTCGACATCCAAGCAGCCATCGCCCCAAAAATTAAGGCACTCGGTCCCCTGTAGCCTCCATACCGATCAAATTTCTACTCAACCCCAAAACTAGGTTTAGGGATCAATTTTGACCACCGCCTTTACCATAGTGAATTTCCACCACCACCACTATTTTTCGTCCACTTACCCGCCTCTTGTCCATCACTGGAAGGAATCCCGATCCCCCAGATTACATAATTCATCGGGATTTACTCCATTCCTAATTTCCAATAAAAACAGTAAAGCTCTCAAAACCCAATACTAAAAATTGTAATGTATATTTCATAAATCAAATTTAAATTTTAGCATTTGATTCAGATTCCTGAATTACAAAATTAACATGTTTGAATTTTGCTCAAAGACTAAAGTTTCTTGTTGATCTTATTTCCAGGGCAAAATTCAAATTTAATTTAATCTAAATAAATTTTAAACCTTAATCTATGATGAAACAAAACTTTTTATTTAAAGTCTAAATCCTAACATAACTTGTTTAAGAGAAAAATGGAATTTTATTAAAAACTTTGCTTCTGAAATTAAGCATAGGAAAGCATAGTTACACAACACATGCATTCTAACATTTATATGCATATACTCAACAATGCATTTAAGCTCATATACACAGCCAGATTAATCAACACGCAATTCAGATAAACAAACATACTTATTTAAGCAACAAACTTATATTTATTTATTTTTTTAAAAAGTGTTACTCACTTGGGAATAGCATGAACAGAGCATAAATTTTCCAGAAAAGCCTTTTCTTAAAAACTTGAGTTGCCTCTGTGTTTTGAAACTGCAATTGCATGCTAATGAGATTTGAACTTGTTGTTAAAAAGTTGCATTTGCATGTTAAAGGGTTTTACAGAGGACTGCAGGCTTGCATGTTTGAACAGACTTTGCATTTTGAACTTGAGGATTTGCTTATGCTTTAAACTTGCATGCAGGCTATTTGAAATTTGACTTGCTTCAGATTTCACTTTATTCCCAGGTTAAAAGAAAATGCAGAGACTTTTTTGTTGATTAAATTTGCATGCAGGCAAATCTTTTGCAGTTGTAAGTAAATGAAATTTGTTGAAGACAAACCAGATTGAAAGATGCATGCAGGTTTTCATTTTGCTTTTGAAAATGATTTTACAGAGGAAAGGAATTACAGATTTTAGGTTGATGGAATTACAGGTTGAAAATGCTTTGGTTTGAGGAAGCATTTCAGATTTTAACATGATTTTACTTTTGAGATTTTTGGAATACAAATTTGTTTCAGATTTGATTCAGCTTAAAACAAATTTATTTATCTTTGAAAAAAATCTGAAGATTAGAAAAGAAGAGGATTGAAGAAAATATGCTTTTATAAGTGAAATGGGTTTATTTAAAAATTAAAATAAAATTAAAAATAAAAGACACTTGTTGAAAAAAACAAACACTTGTTACATTAATCTCTTAACTCTAGTACACTTGTCATTAATACCACTTAGTTTAATAACATGTATCTTAAGTAAATTAATTTGTTTTTATTTAATTTAAAGGTAAATGAAATCCTCTTTATTATTTATTAAATACACATATATAAAGTAATTTCATAAATAAATGTATATGTATTGCTTTTTAAAGAAAATGAAATAAAACAATTAATATAAAAATGAAAGCTTACTTACAAGATTTAGATATGTTTTATTCATTTGAATTCAAAATAAATTCAAATTCAAATTCTATCCACACATTAAAAATTTCCAATTTTAAAACTAATTTATCAACTTATTTTAATTTTAAAATAATAATATTGTCTTTTAAAATCTTATCTATATTTATACATTTATTAATATTGTTTGAAAATAACATATTTATTAATTTAAATAATTTATAAAAGAAATTATACATTAATGTTCAATATATAAATGGTATTTTAAATTTTCATATATAATTCCAAATTATATTTATTTAGCTATATTCAAAAAGAAAATAAAATAAACTTTTTGTTTATCTTATTTAAGATTTAAACTTTGCTTTAAAATACATTTAAACAATTTAAAACAATTTCTTTATGTATTTTAAAACCAAATTGTTATTTATTAAATAAATAATAATCTCCAAATTATCAAAATGAAGATCAGAATTTAAAAACAAGATTTTATTTGTTTATTAATCTACAAATCAAAACTTATCTATCTACAATATATATATATATATATATATATATATTATAAATAGAATGCAATTTATTAGCTTTTAAAAGATAAAATTTACTAATTAAACATTTATTTAATTGAATTATTAAATCAAATCAAATTTTTATTAACAGGATTTATCAAATCAATTTAATTTTTAATGCAGATTATTAAATTGATATTGCCAAATTTTCCGGGATATCACAAGCGGCGTGCTTCGTATCGACATCTTCATATCCATCAGGTAAGGCCTCGTTCGTATCCATCCTAAAGTCTAGTTTCGTATCCATCTGTTGGCCCTTCGTACGTTTTTCGTATCGATCGATAATTCCTCCTATCCTTATTTCGTATCAATCGGACATATCGATACAAAACATGCTTCTGGAATTGATACGAAAGATGGTAAAATGCGAGCAAATGGGTACGAACGCGAAGTGAAATTATGGACACTGACGAATGTGAAATATGGATGCAAGCGAAGAATGACCTTGATTCAAGGGAAGAAACATTCGACTAGGTAAGAAGTTAGGATCAGGCCTGGGAAGTAGCGCCACGATAGTAGATAAGCACATGCCTTAGATCGATGCGAAGGAGATGGATGCGAAGGCATCGATACGAAAACGTTCTATGCGAAAAAGCCAAACTCGTATCCATCATCTCTCCTAAACCATAGGTCCAAATGCTACGAAATTTTCACAGAAGCTTATGTACATGCCAAGGAAGGTTCATGCCAAGTTTCAGCTCCATAGGATGAAATCATGATCGATACAAAATTGGTTCGTATCGACCATAGATCGAGCCGAAATTTTCCAAGATTGGTCGCATGGGTCCACTCATGTGCCAAAAGGAGTCTTCCGAAGTTAGAGCGAGATATCAGCCTCCTACACCTATAAATAGCATCCTAGAGCCTACAGAAAAGGGATCTTTTTGGCTATTAAATGTCCAGACTCTGCCGGATTCGATTCTACATTTCATCATAACTGTTGTACTCGAATTTCCTCATTGTAATCGCTATAATCAACTGTAACCAGCAAAGAAAGTCAATAAAGGATGATCATTCGAAGTGGACGTAGGCCGGAGATAGCCGAACCACTATAAATCTCGTGTCACTGATTGTTATTTTTGAATTGTTATACTTTATATTGCTTAGATCTGAGATTTGTGTTTGGATATTATTGATTTGTATTCATACACTGGTGCTTTCACGATACTTAGGGTTTGTGATCAATTTTGGCACAAACACTTTGGTGCTTTCACTGAGAGGCAACTAGCTCCCATTATACTAGATTTAGAGTTCAGATTGAAGGCTTAAGGGTCCAGATCTAGAGAATTATGACAAGGCAATCAGGTAGAAGACAGAGGATAGAGAGAAGTCAACATGAAGGAAGCCAGAGGCTTCATCAGGAGCCAATCAGACTTCAGCCTTCATCACCCGAGATGAAATGGAAATGATGATGGGAGCGATGCACGAAGAATTTTTGAAAAGGCGGGAGGAGATGATCTACAACCTCCTCAGACAGGTTGGACAAACAGGGACAGTCGGAGCTTCAGGAGTTCAGATCCACAGAGAGGGAGTAGAAGAACCAAACAGACAATCAAATGGAACGGCTCAACAGGGTGCAATCCCTAATCAGCATACACCTGCTAATCCGGATGGACCTAGGCTCGGGGGCATGCCCCCCAACAACGATGAACCAGTTCATGGAGGGATACCAGTCAACACCGCACAACAGGATGCTGGCAGGGATATAAGAGCAAGAGATGAAGAGAATGTATCCGAGTTCCCTCGGGGACTCAGGGGGGAACCCTTGATGGACAATGCTAGATTGGCTGAAATTATCAGACGAACTATGCGCAGAGGTTTGACCAATAGTGATCTAGGAGTAAACAAGATTTCGTTCACTCGTGAAATCAGGATAGCTCGAAATCCGCTAGATTTCAAGCTACCTAACGTGGAGATGTACAATGGCAAGGCCAATCCAACAGATCACTTCATGAGATATACAAGACATATGGAGGTGCTGGGGGCATTGGAAGAAGTTATGGCCCGATGTTTCCTTTTATTCTTGACGGACATAGCTACTATGTGGTTCAGGCAGCTGGAAGAAGGATCCATCGGTACATGGACAGAGCTGGTGGACAGGTTTCTGAAGCATTTTCGAGTTCATATAAAAAGGCCAAAGAATGTAATGACGCTAACGTCGGTGAAGAAAAGAATGGATGAATCGCTTAGAGCTTTTTTAACTCGATTCAATGTGGCGGTTGCTTCGGTGGATCGGCTGGATCCATCGATGGTTTTAATGGCAACCGTTTCAAGAGTCAGAGAGGATTCAGATTTCAAGGTATCTTTAATACGGGACTCACCATTGGATCTTGGGGAATTCTTTCGTGAAGCTGAGAGATTCCTTCGGTAAGAAGATGCATGCGCAGATTTAAAGATAAAGGAGGCGAATGCAACTGAGAATGGAGGACCATTCAGCGGTGGATAGAATAAAGGCAAAGGAAAAAGGAAGCTGGATGATGACTCAGAAAAGGCTAAGAAATGATGGAGGGAGCCAAAGTTCTCCACCTACACTGGATTGAATGAGATGTTAGAGCGGATATTCATGGACACCAGAATCACCTTCCCTACGAATGCCGGCTAGGAGAGAACCCTCCGGATGAGAGAGGACATCAGGAAAGCACTATCTCTTTCACAATTTGGATGGGTATGATACCAACAGCTGCAGGCACTTAAAGGACATAATTAAGGAGCATGTAAGGAATGGACAGTGCGACAATACGTCGGAGCTCGGAATGCAGCGGTGGGGCAGGAGCAACCACCGTCTACCTCAAACAATGATGGTGTGAGGCCCAGGGATGATGGTCGATTGGTTATCAATTGACTAGGATGTCATGAAATAAGTAGTAAGCTACTGGCAAACGACAAAGTCATTTACACATGTATGGGGACGGAGATGTCCCCAGGCATGCTCTAAATGATGATAAACCGCGATGCTATGGTTTGTGAAATCTGTTTTTTGCTTTTGGATTGGGTACTCGTTCTTTTTTCTGGCTTGGTTTTGGAGTTTGGTTTGAACTCCTGATTTTGTTTGTTTTCTGATTTGGACTTCTGTTTCGATGATTGTTCTCGTATTTGGATGTTGGTTTTGATTTTGGATGTGGATTTTTGGATTTTTGATTTGATTTGGATTTTGGATTGGATTCTGATTGGATTTTTATTTGACTTTCTAATAAACGGTCTTCGGGTATGGATTATACCTGGCAAGGGGTAACTCGCTTTTCCCAGAAGTGGCGAATCGACTTATTCAGGTCATCGAGTATGGACTATGCTCGGCAAGAGCCCGGAGAGACCAGGATTCGACCTAGGACTTAGGCCCTATATTATCGGTTACTATTTTAGGTCGTCGAGTATGGACTATGCTCGGCAAGGGTCCGGAGAGACCAGGATTAGGTCTAGGACTTAGGTCCTATATTTAATAATTATTATTTCAGGTCATCGAGTATGAACTATACTTGACAAGGATCCAGAGCGACCAGGATTCGGCTTAGGACTTATGCCATGGCATTATTCAACGTCCAGGGACACTGGGCCACGGTCGACAGATGTGGAATGCATTTGGCAAGAACCCAAGGAGGTTACAAATTTGGATATTGACATGGAGAGGTCATAGATTCGGTTATTGGTTATTGGATAATGTTGGATTATGACTCGGTTATCGAATTCGGATGGATACAGGTTTGGTTAAGAACTTGGTTACTGGATTTGAAATTGGGCATGGACTCGGACAAGTCAAGGATGATGTACTTGGATGATATGGCTATAAACGGATTATGGACTTTGGATATCGGATTCGATAATATTCAAAACACACCTTCTTACCGCAAGGCATGTTTTGGGGGGCAAATGTTATCCCACCTTTTGGTCAAGGATGGAATATCAACAAATTAGCTGGAAAAGGATGGATATCAGGATTGGAGATCGATTGGAAGCAAGGCTGCAATAGATGTCGTTAAAATTTGACCGAGCTCCGATCAGACGGAATCGATTAGGGATGATGATCAAGGCTAGGAGAGGCTAAGTTCCAAATTTCGGGTCAATCGGAGTTCGTATGCTCGAGATATGGACGGGTCAAAGTATGTGAAAAGTGGTTCGTATCGATACATTTCTTATCGATCGGCATTGGTTCGAACCGAGGTTGTTCGTATCGATCCACATGGGTACGAACAGCGCGTTCTTATTGATTAGATAGGAAGGCCGAAAGGATTTCGACTCGATCGTAGTGGACCAAGAATGGATAGGCAAAAGTGCGATGGTTTATTCGATTCGATCAATTCGAATCGATCAGGATGGAGACAAGCGGCGTGCTTCGTATCGACGTCTTCATATCCATCAGGTAAGGCCTCGTTCGTATCCATCCTAAAGTCTAGTTTCGTATCCATCTGTTAGCCCTTTGTGCGTTTTTCATATCGATCGATAATGCCTCATATATCCTTATTTCGTATCAATCGGATAGATCGACACGAAACACACTCCTGGAATCAATACGAAAGATGGTAAAATGCGAGCAGTTGGGTAGGAACGTGAAGCAAAATTATGGACGCGAACGAATACGAAATATGGATGCAAGCGAAGAAGGACCATGATTCAAGGGAAGAAACATTCAACTCGGCACTAAGTTAGGATCAGGCCTGGGAAGTAGCGCTACGACAGTAGATAGGCACGTGCCTTAGATCTATGTGAAGGAGATGGATGCGAAGGCATCGATACAAAAATGTTCTATGCGAAAAAGCCTAATTCGTATCAATCATATCTCTTAAACCACAGGTCCAAATGCTATGAAATTTTAACAGGAGCTTATGTACATGCCAAGGAAGGTTCGTGCCAATTTTCAACTCCATAGGATGAAATGATGATCGATACAAAATTGGTTCGTATCGATCATAGATCGAGCCGAAATTTTCCTAGATCGGTCGCGTGGGCCCACTCACGTGCCAGAAGGAGTCTTCCGAAGCTTGAGCGAGATATCAGCCTCCTACACCTATAAATAGTGCCCTAGAGCCTACAGAAAAGGGATCTTTTTGGCTATTAAACGTCCAGACTCTGCCGGATTCGATTCTACATTTCATCATAACTGTTGTACTCGAATTTCCTCATTGTAATCGCAGTAATCAACTATAACCAGCAAAGAAAGTCAATAAAAGATTATCATTCGAAATGGATGTAGGCTGGAGATAGCCGAACCACTATAAATCTTGTGTCACTGATTGTTATTTCTGAATTGCTAAAATTTATATTGCTTGGATCTGAGATTTGTGTTTAAATATTATTGATTTGTATTCATACACTGGTGCTTTCTCGATACTTGGGGTTTGTGACCAATTTTGGCGCAAACAACAGATATCCAGAAAAGTTCACAATACCAACTATTCCATCTTATGATGGAACGAAGGACCCGAATCCTCACTTGTACAAATATAGTTGGTATATGGATGGAGTGAATGCCTCTGAAGCTGTTCGATGCAGATGCTTCCCTATCTTTCTCTAATGGGTTGCGTCAATGTGGTTCACTAGGCTTCCACCAAGATCAATCTCTACTTTCGACCAACAAGCAAGGTTCCTCGATCAGTTCAAACTCCATACTGCGTAGCCCAAAGATGTCATGTCCCTATCTGGGTTGTTCTAAGGGCGCAACCAATCCCTGAAATCTTTCATGAACAGGTTTAACACTATGGTGATGGAAGTAAGCAACCCTAACGAAGACATGGTTTTTAGGGCATTAGTTCGTGCCATTCACCCGGAAAATGAATTCAAAAAGTGGATTAAAATGAAGCAACCTACCACGAGGAAAGATTTCAATCGCAAAGCAAGTCATTACCTGAGGTTAGAGAAAGCGTAGGAATTGGAAGGGAAGTCTACTAGTGTGCAACCGGCAAAAGCGGGCAAAGCGATGTAGCAATAAATCAAAATGCACACACTTCTCAAACTATTGAAGGAACCACTAGGAAAGATGGGAATTCAAAGAGAAAAGGTCAAAACTCCAATAAGAAGAATGGTAATGGCAGCAATAAAAAGCTTAAAGGGTTTAGGCCCGAATGCTACACTCCCTTGAGTGATACACTAGAAAACATTCTTCTCGCAATTCAAAGAACCGAGGAATGCTACACTCCCTTGAATGAATGCCGCCACCTAAAGAATCTCATTGAGGAACTGATCCAGAATAACAAACTCCAGCAGTACGTAAGACAACCGCAAAACCCCAATCAATTTGCAGCTCCTCAATTCCCAAGAATACGAAAGAATCAAGCAGGAACCAGCAAAGAAGGGTCCAAATGAATTAATTGGAGACTCATCATCGGAACAATATCTGGGGGATCCCATCCCGCGCAAAGATGTTAGGGAGAAATAGAGCGATATGCGATTTCGTTGAAGCATGCTACGAAGGAATCATGTTTAGCTGTGGAAGACGAAACTCTAGATAAGATGCAAAGGATCTTGAATGACGATATTGTGTTCCAAAATAGGGATACTAAAGAGATCGAAGATCCAACTCTCGATCCGATGGTGGTGATGGTAGGAATTGGACCTACTATAGTTCGACGGGTGTTGGTTGACAGTGGCAGCTCCATTAACATTCTCTATAAATGCACTTTTGATCAAATGAAGATTGGCATGAAGAGTGCGTCCACGTGCCAAACAAAGATTCAAGGGTTTACCAGTGAACCCAAACAACTAGTGGGAACAATTGACCTACCCTTGGAGCTTGTAGAGGGAGAGCAAAGGGTTGCCCTCATTCAGACTTTTGTGTTCGTGGATGAAATGTCAGCATACAATGCCTTCTTAGGACGACTCGCATTAGCCGACTTCAGAATAGCATTGGCCTAATGCTGCCTTACAATGAAGTTCCCTACATAACACGGAGTCGTAATTGTGAAAGGAGACCAAAGCGCTGCTTCGGAATGCTACATAGCATAATTGCATTAGTCAAGAAGAAAGGGAAAAGGGAAGGATGTGGAGAAAACCCTCCACATCCGTGAACACTTCGCATAGCAACTGCAAAACCGCCCCTGGCTTGGGGATCATAGCCGATTCGACAAGGCTTTGGATCCTAGAAAGAAGAGCATAGGGAAGGATCAGGCAGCACTGGCTGAATTGACGGTATCTGTCCCAGTTTGTATGGATGACCCAACACGGGACTAGAAAATTGGGTCGCACCTTGGAAACTAGATGCAGTCAGATTCCTTTGCGCCAATTTAGACGTATTTTCTTGGACACACTCTGATATGTGTGGGTTATCACTTGAAATTGCCTATCATGCTCTCAATATTGACCCCAAATTCACACCAGTGAAGCAAAAAAGGCACAGCTTGGGCCTCGAATGGCCCAGGGCATTGAGAGAGGAGATGGATAAACTGATGGCTAACGACTTCATTCGATATGCAACCTACCCTGAATGGGTATCGAACCCAGTCCTAGTTAAGAAGTCCAATGGGAAATGGCGAATTCTCCAACCTCAACAAAGCCTGTCCGAAGCATAGCTTCTTGTTCTCTACGATTGATCAACTAGTGGATGAAACGGCGGGACACGAACTGTTATCCTTTATGGATGCGTACTAAAGCTATAATCAAATCCTGATGCATGAACCGGACTAGGAGAACACAAATTTCATCATCGATTTGGGACTTTACTTCTACCGAGTAATGCCGTTCGGTTTGAAAAATGCAGGGGCAACGTACCAAAGGCTAGTAAATACTATGTTCAAATGCCAGATCGAGAAACTATGAAAGTTTACATAGACGTTATGTTAGTCAAATCCCGAGTAGCTGCTAATCATCTTGACAACGTCGTTGAAATATGTGAAGTACTCCAGAAGTATGGAATGAAACTTAACCCACTCAAGTGCCACTTCAGAGTAGCCTTTGGGAAATTCTTGGGATTCATAGTAAGTGCTCGGGGCATCGAAGCAAATTCAGAACAAGTAACAGCGTTACGGGAAGTCCAAGACCCAAAAAATAAGAAGGAACTTTAAAGCTTGAATGGAAAAGTCACAGCACCGAGTTGATTCATCTCTAAAGCTACAGACAAGTGTATAACATTCTTCGATGCCCTAAAGAAGGGAAAGAAAAACTTTGAATGGAGTGAAGCTTGTCAAACAGCTTTCAAGAAATTCAGCGACTCATATACTGCATTAGCAAACGGTTCACTGGAGCTGAGAAGAATTACCCAAACTGGAGAAGCTAGCGTATTGCCTTCTGACCGCGTCCTGGAAATTACGACCACACTTCTAGGCTCACCCGATTAAAGTATTGACTGACCAGCCCTTAAAGCAAGTTTTATACCGGCTAGAAACTTTGGGATGGCTACTCAAGTGGAATATAGAGTTGAGCCAATACGATGTCACATACCATCTAAGAAAAGAAATCAATGGGCAAGCGTTGGCTAATTTCATTGTTGAATTTTCCGTAAGGGACGACAAGGAAAAAGATCAATCGGAAATAGGCACGCAACGGAAGCACTTCGTCGATGGTGCATCAAACAAATTCTGTTTGGGAGCAGGGGTAGTGCTTGAAACCACCAAGGGGCAAGCCATTAGCTGTGCTTTGCGCTTGGAATTCCCAGCAACAAATGACGAAGCAGAGTATAAAGCATTGATCGTTGGATTAAAGGCTGTGAAGGAACTCAGGATAAAATCTATTCACATATACAGCGACTCCCAACTAGTTGTCTATCAAGTGAAAGAGGAGTACCAAGTGCGTGGAGAAAATCTCGCCCCATACCTATCCAAAGTACAAGAGCTGTTGAGCGATATCGAGCACTATACCATAACTCACATCCCATGGGAGCAAAACACCAAGGCATATTATTTGGCCAAGCTGGCAAGCTGCGGAGAAGCCTAGTCATTGGGATTGGTCTCGGTTGAAACACTAACCATCTCAAGCATAGACGAAATGGACATAGACTGGATTCTAGAGACCACCATCGAGCCAGATACATGGATGACACCAATAAAGGGATATCTACTTGCAGGAACCCTATAGACTGACTGAAATCAACGGAAGAAGCTTCTCCGAAAGGCGCCATGGTTCATGATACAGGATGGGATACTCTATTAAAGGGGATTCTCGATCCCTCTTCTTAAATGTGTGACCGATGATGAAGCACGATGAATCCTAAAGGACGCACATGAAGGCGAGTGCAGAGACCACACTAGAGGCAGACAACTGGCAAAGAAATTCCTTCGATATGGATACTTCTGGCCAACGATAAATTGTGACACCGTAGATCACACCAGGAGATACGATCGCCATCAAAGCTTCAACAAAATTAAGAGAACTCCTTCAATGGAACTGACATAGATGGTCAGCCCATGGCCATTTGTGATATGCGGATCGATCTGATTGGTGTCCTTCCAAAAGCTAAAGGAGGAGCCAAGTATGCCATAGTTGCCATAGCTTATTTCACAAAATGGGTCGAAGCGGAACCGTTGGCCACGTCAACCACAAAGAAAGTTATTAAATTTATTACAAAAAACATCATTTGCATGTTTAGTGTGTCGCAAAAGATCATCACTGACACTGGAATACAATTTGAAAGTGTTGAGTTTAAAGACTTCTCAGGCACTTCTGAATCGAAAAAAGCTTCTTTGCAGTGGCCCATCCGTAAGAAAACAAGCAAGTGAAAGTAATAAACAAGATCATCAAATCCACTATCAAAAAGCAATTAACAAAAGAAAAAGTAAATTGGGTTGGCAAACTTCCAGTCATACTATAGGCATACAGGACAACACACAAAGTGGAAAATGGCCACACTCCGTTCGCCTTAGCATATGGTTCAGAGGCAATGATTCATGTTGAATTAGAAGTTCCCTCGCACCAAAGGTAGAATTTCAATCAAAAACAAAATGAGCAGCTCCGACTCAAATCACTAGACGTGGTCGATGAAAAAAGAGAAGAAGCAGATTTGAGAATTGCTACCCAACGGAAAAGGGTCGCACGATATACACCACAAAAAAATTCACCTATAACAGCATTTCAAAAACGGTATAAAAAGGTTTATTAGCATTTTTAACTATGTTGTACATTAACATGCCATTATAGATAAGACATTTACCATAGCAATACAAAAAAGGCTGTAGAATCAATGTAATTATAGCGTTTAGTGGATGTCATTAATACATTTTAAAGCCTTTTGTTTATGAGCTAAATTTCTTCCCATAGCATTTCATTTTTGCTAAGAAATGTATTCCATAGCGGTTATATTAAGCTATATTAACTTTTGATAGCGTTGACTTCGTCGCTGTGATTTCTTATTACAGCATTTCCAGTTGTTGCCACGATGAATGTTTACAGCATTTTCTGGAATTGTTTGTCATTCTGGACAAATTTTTTGAATGGTGTTTAAAATTTCAACGGCGTTTAAAAAATGCTGTAAATAGTTTCAACAGTGTTTAATAAACGATATAGACACCTTTAACAGCATTTTGTAAACGCTTTTGTATTTTGCATAGCTCCCTATCAATATGCAGGTTAGTGCTTGGTATGCATGCACAATTTATATGTAACATGGTTTATATAAACACATATATTTCAAAATGAACATGTATGTCATATTAATCACACTCTTTATAATCAACATATTATATTAATCGCATCTTTTAATCAAAATGTAACACCACATCATAAAACTTACACAATTAATTACATCAAATTCGTGTAAGTCCATAATGTAGAACAAGCCGCTGCTAGTGACTAAAAGTAGTAATACACAATTGCAGACAAACAAAAATGTAGTTACAAAAGTAACTTCGAACCCATGACTTATTGTTGTAGGTTGCTTCTTTTTTCCATCAAATATATCTATCCACCTGCAAAGTAAAAGTTCGTTAGTTATGTTTACTTTATTAGGCATAAAAAGACTGAAATAATTAGTTCTCAATCTATTGAATATTATTGATACTACCTCTAGTATAAAAATAAAATTAACCTTGTCGCATTTAAGGCCAAGTCTATATATGTGTTTTGTTGTTTATCATGCATATTTTTAAGCTAAATATCAAGATCCAATTTGCATTAGGATGGCATGAGTTTTGGGTAACCTATATATTGCCAAAACTAGACCGTTGGGTAGGTAAATTTTGTTATGAATTAAGCATGTAGCAAAAGCAATGTATAATCATTTCTTTGTTAAGTTTTTACTTTTATCCATGAAATAGAAGAAATATGAAACTGAGAGTAAACGTGCAGTTATTGTGTGATGTATGACATGTCAAGTAATTCAAAGTCAACACATGTTTGTAATGGAGATGCAAGTTTTGATCACATGCAAAGATCGGAATACACTCTCGTTATGAAGCCAAATGATGAGTTTATTTGATACAGAAATACTTAGGGATTTTTTTTAATGATTATAGTTTCTTTAATAGAAACAATAATTGTAGAGAACCAGTTGGATGTTGGGGGAGACACTTTGTACCTGCAGTCACTCCTTGGGATGTTTTGGTGTTTGAATATGAATTCAAATTCTTATACCCAACAACATATATCATTTTCGGACCGGACGCTATGTAATTCATTAAGGGAATTTCCCTCTAAACCATCACGACCTAACTGGTCAGATTGGTTGGCATTCTAAGAGTTGTTTCCCCCGAACCCCCACCTCGACTACTGCCATCCCTAGATCCCTTGGCGTATTGGCAAACGTTTTTATAAAATTTACAGAAAAAACTTTCATTGTCTCTATAGTAAGAATTAAATGAATGTTTTTGGAAGAAAGAAGAAAATAGATTGATTGAAATCCTTTTAAGAAAGTTATGTTGGAAAAGTTATTTTTTATGTAATTCAAGAAAAAGTAATTGCCTCCAGAACCAAATTTGTCATGTCCATCTTGCTCATGAAATCCATCCCTTTATCTAAAGCTTTAGCATCTTTAGAAGTGACTGCTTTAAAGTATTTCGATTTCAGCTTGTACACTTACATCCTTTTAAATTATTTTTGCCTCGGTTAAAACTAATCTTGAATGGCTTAAATAACATACTATAGCTGCACAAAATTTGGAGTGTAAGGAAATTTGTAGAGTATCTAGGTAAGATCATGTTAAATAGATTGATTGTTGCTGCATGTAAATTTAAATAGTTGACTATGAACACAGTCATTCGATAGTAACACAAGTTTGGAAATCTCTTCCACTTTTTATAATTAGAAGTTGTGACTGGTATATGTGCTTCAATGTCATATATTTTTGTGGGTGCCTTCCATAGAAAGTAAATACAATAAAATTTGTCAGTTACGAATTTCGTATGACGTATGTTATTGAATTTATGGAAGCATTTATATTTTTGGGTTTGAATTATTAAAATAAATATAAAAAATCTATGTTGAATTTTTTTTAAAATTTATTTTTCAAAAAATATATTTATGGAAAGTACCATTAGACAAATAGAAGAGCATTTTGTTGTATAATTAGCTTTTCATTATCATAATAGATGATTCAATAATTTAGTTAGAATCTGTACCGATATAATTATGCCCCTGTGTTTGTGTTTCAAAATTGATAGATCATAGAGATATGTGAAGATAATTATGATCCATGGGATTTCATTTTTTCCAATTAAATAAAACCAAGATCATCTTTGACATGATCAAGTAGCATTTATCAGTAGAAAAAAGCCATAATTTTATCTTCTTTCTTGAATGTACATAAACTAATAAATAAATGGCCTCACAATACTATCTGGCTAAGCAAGCATTAACATAATTTTTCTTCTTCTTATTATCCAATGTTTGAATTATATCCAGATAATTTTCTCCATGTTGTTTTGCAGTGACACTCTATATTAAGCTTTGTTCATGAAGAGATAAATTAGATTTGAGCATAGCATGATAAAAAGAAGTTTGTATGAAATTTCGTTTCTCATCCTTTTTATCTTCTTTTGATGCGCCATCTTTATCTTTAATCGTTTTAAGTTTACTCCAAAATTACTTTTGGATATTTTTATCTGAATATTGGACAATACTATTATTGTTATGTAAGACTTGCCATGCTCATATGTTGTAAAATATTGTTTGATAAGAGTATGTACGTTTGCAAATTTTGTTTTAAGTCCCACAGTGCTTGAATTTAAGCAAAGTTTATTTGTACATTATGTCCAATCCCTTTAATTAATATTACCGACATGTTTGATATTTCATGACTCATAGACAAAAGTTATATCATATACGGGTGATAAGGGTGATATTCTATATTGTTTCGTATGTTTTATTCACGTACAGTCTATAATGCAGATCATGTAAGGATACCATAAATGTAGTTTATGGCTACAATTGAACTTGCAAAGAGATTATATTAAGTTAAACTACACTTACTTGAACTTGCTTCGTTATAACTTTAACGGCAGGTCAAGCAATTGCAGTACCAATGGCATCTTCAATATTTTGTAAGTTGGATGTTAGCTTCCATAGACGTGCATTTGAAGAATTTGCAACATCAAACCAAGTTTTAGTTGCATTTATTCCTAAAGGAACAAAATGAACCAATACGGTTTGATCAATTGAAGGCACACGTCCTTCAGCTACTATTTCTCCCTTATGATCCAAATCGATCAGCTTACACTTACTATTTATCATTGAATTTGCACTCTATCAATTAAGAAAAATTCTATTTGTTATATGTTTAAACAATTAGTAAGATAAATGAATGAAATTATAAATAAGTATACCTTTTCGACCATATTAACTTCAACTATATGAGAAGAAAATGTTGTATTGTTAACTTGCTCCATAATTACTCTCGATTCAGGCCATGCCACTTTCATACCAACAGCTTTGCTAACTTATGTCAAACTAATGGTTGGCCGGCATAAATAAGCGTCTTGGTTTTTTGGATTATCTACCCAAACGGCCAATGTGGATGGTCCAAGTGGTATGTCATTCACAAGTTCTTTTGGATTACTCGAGTGTAGCCGTCCTTCAGCAACTATTTCTTCACTCCCACTCCAATCTAACAACTTGCATTTATGATCTATATTGCTAGTTTTACTCTAATGAAGAAGAGAAAATACCGGTGAAATAATATTTTTTATGTATTCAAATTAAATGTTAGTTATTAAATAATTTAAATTTTTACCGCATTGTCTTCTTTCTCAAAGTGATCTATATTATGCAAAATGACTCTACTGACTTGCCATGCTACTATCTCGCCTTCAACTTCTCTAATGTGTGTCGACCTAAGTGTAGACCTCCATATAAAAGCATTTGGTTTCCTCAAAATGTCTATAATAATTTTCATTGCATCTGACCCTAAAGAAATTGGTTGCACAAGTTCATTTGGATCACTTGACAGAACTCTTCCTTCTACAACATTTTCATCCGTCTTACACCAATCCAATAAATCACATTTATCATGTTTCGTGTCATACTTGCCCTACAATTGATCAAAAGCAAACTATAGTGGTTATGGAATTAGTTGTCGAAATTTAAATGATATCACGATAATCATAGTTTACTTTTAATTTTTGATGTGTGCGTGCTCTCCCCAACTTCCATTACCCTGTCATACTAATAACATTACAACATGAGTAACCTTGTATGTTAACTATTGAAACGCATATTATACTGAAGTATTTCATAAATTCTTAGTATCGCTGTCAATTGAGTAGTCATTTTGTATGTTAAATAAAATAATACATATTAAGTAACAATGGACGAGAATAATTAATACTTCATTGCCATTTTTGTTAATGCTATTTTGTGTAGTATTCTATATATTGAAATGGATCTAAGGTGAAATTAAAAATTTGTGTTAGAGATGTTTGGATGACCCAAAGCGTTTTATTTTACAAATTGACTAAAAAAAACCATTTTACATTTTTTTTAAATAGTCCTTAAAACGTTGAAAACAAAAATGTCCGAACATACCTAATTTTTCTTTAGCATGCAAACCATCGTTCATAATTCTGCAATTTTGTTTTGCATTTGTACCATTTCTTTGTCCCTAACATGTGACCAAATTGCCTTGGTGGAGGTCATACCCCTTCTCGTTCCTCTCAATCGTCTAGATCTATCTAGCCCTAACACTTGTGACAGTTCATCTTCTTTGTAATTGATTGTTGAGTCGGAATGTGATCCATTGTCAACCTTTTTTAGATTTTCCTATAGAGGTTAATATTAATATTATACGCTAATGCCACATTGACACATGACCAAACAATTACAGTATATCAAAAATTTAGAAGTACTTACAATGGTATTCGCAGCAGCTATGTTCAAAGGTTTGCCATTTTTCTAATGCGAGATTTGATCCAAACATCAACTCCAAGGACAAAAGAGGGATCATCACTGTTCTCTTTCTACGTTCAAAAGATCATTAAAACAACAAATCATATTAAGTAATTAATTAATAAACATTATGATAAATAAATAAAATTTTCTTACTAAATCTTCAACCAATCGAGTCATTCCTTTATGGCTGCATGTGTGTGGTATCTGATTGTCTCTAATAGCTTTGGATTTATCACTTGCCATCCGAAATGTTCCAAAACACATAAAAGATTCTTCAGAAAATTAACTTTGTAATCTAAAAAAGTTAATAAAATCAAACAGAGATAAGTGTTATTTTGTATTTGAATGTGTTTATAAAAATATAAAGAGAGATAAATGTATTATGACTGATTTACCTTAAACTCCGGAGCTGTTTTCAACTTAATAAACTTCTTCCACTCTGCAATATTTTTGATATTATCGGGTTTCAACTGTAGTCTCTCCTCTTCATTCTTTGCATTTAATATTTTGCGAACTAGAATGCTTTTTGAAGATCTAAAAATACATCCCATTTGTTGAAATATGGAGACTTTTTGCCAGTTCTCGTCCAATTTAAATCTAGCCTGCAATATTGATTTATTAAAACAATTGAAATTTTGGTTATATAATATGTAACAACCTGAGATTTCGTACCGGTTAATTATCGTCTTTGGACGATAAATTTTCCTACCTGTTTGTTATTTGAAGTTTTGAATCGGTTTGAAATTTCTTTAATGATTTTGTTAAGGGTAAATGGACTTTGAGAAAATCTTGGCCATGTGTTTTTGGGGCTGTGGTACTTAGCAAGGCCAATACCCACCCCTCTCTATTTTCATTCGTTCACAACCCTAAACCTAAACATACGAAAAAGAAAGAAAAAAGAATGGCGGCCTCCTCTTTTTCGTCCCCCTTTTTTCCAAATTAGGGTTTTCTAAAATCAAAGATGCCGTCTCAGTGTTCGATCGAGAGGATGATTCACGTTCCTTTGCTGCGTTGATCGTTCGTCTCTTGAGGGCCACGGCTTCAATTCGCGATCGTTCGAACTGAGAGGTCATGCTTTTTGTTTGCAATGGTGAGTAATTTTTAGTTACTCGCATCTAATTCGAGTTGGTTGAATTCGTTTGCTTATTCTGTTTTCGTAGTCTTCGGCTTCGTCTTGAATTTATCGAAATTGTTAATCGCTGACTTAGTTGATATCTGTCTTGGCATTTTTGTGACATTCGATTTCTGTTCTGCTCTAGTTCGTGCTCTTCTATGGTTAATGAATTGATGCTCACTGTTTTGATTTCGTTGGCCACTGTTTTGATCATGACCTCTATGAACTTGAAGTGGTATGTGTTATAAGTTTTTCACCTCGATGTTTGACACTGTCAAACTCGGCTCTGACATGATAATGTTTTCGATTTATGAAACTGTTTCCACTTTCACTAGTTTGTGAGCTACTAGCTTGCTTTTGAGTTGTAGTCTTGGGTTTATTTGCCTGTAGAGTTCATTCCTGTGAGTTATGTGATCCTGCACTTGAACTACCCTCTGACTTTTGCCAAGTTACATTATGTTGAACTCGTAATGCTTTCACCACTTGCTGTTGGTCTTCATTTATGTATATGTATATCTTGATCCTGAACTCATCACTAGTGCATTTAGATAGGAATCTGGACGTGATTATGCATCTTTGCACAGTTTGGTTGCATTTGAACACTTGGTCGAAACTGGTGCTTGATGTTCATTTGAATTATGCATTTGAACCTGATTAAAGATTATTGGCATTCATCCCTTGCCTGTTGCATCTGCAGTGTCTTCATTTGTGCACTGCTATGTATTGGTTTCTTGATGTATTGTTTTTTTTAACTTGCTCCTGATATATATGTGATGTGCGTTGTGATGCCATATCATTAGTGCCCTCACTTTCATTCGGTTGTGTCTTCATGTTGTACACTGCCTTGTGCACTTGCTCATTTGAGTTGTAACATTGACCCTGTACCACTTGGTGTTATAGTGCACTGTGCATTCTTGTACTTGCAGTGTTGCCATATTAACCCTTTGCTGCTGTTTGACCTGCTGCACTATATGTTGTGGTTGATTCATTTATGCATCTCTAACTTGTCCACTTACTTCCTGACCTGTAACACTATTTTTAGTGCTGCTGTGTTATGTAGTTCACTGTACCATGTATTTCACGTACCCTTGACCCTGTTCACTGTTGCATTTGGTCGCACCTGTTGTTGGCCTTGTTGCAGTCTGATTGTGTTATGTAGCAACACTTGATGTTGCCTCTGGTTGATGTCTTGATTCATTCTTGAGAATCAGTAATGCTTAAGTCCTTGACTTCACTTGCATTTTTGTTCTGACCACTGCTTAGCTTTGTAGCCTTTCACTTCGGCTTGCACTAGAATGTGCAGCCTGGTTGCTTGCTGTGACCCTCTCGTGACCGCAATCTTGTTGCAGCCCTTCCTTGTATTCGCGAAGTGTGTACATTGCCATGTGCATTTACGCCCATGCTTGCATTTGATTGGATATTAAATTTCATAGAATTGAACAGAGATGTTGCAGCCTCTGTTTTCCGTTAGTCAATTTGAACTATGGTCGAGACTTAGTTCTTATATCCTGACCATTTTATCTGAACTGCAGTTATGTTGAACCTGACTTTTTCTTGGGTTTGACCTTACGCACGTTTATGAACTTTAATTGGGCTTTTGTGTATTTCACTTCCGTACGGGCGAGGCAGTGCACGCGAGCGTGTACTGCAGCCACACAGTATTGATTTTAATTGATACTTCTTTTGCTTTTGAAGCAATGATCTTTTGCGTATTACATATGCCGTATTGGCGAGGCAGTGCGCCTTAGCGTGTACTGCAGCCAATTAGAATTGATGTTTTTAAGTGATATTTCAATTGTTTACATTGATTTAGTTTCAATTGATCATTTTGTTGTTATCTAATTATCTATTTGATAATTAAATTCTGAGTTTCTAGTTATTATTTAATAATTGGATTTTGTTGTAGATTGCCTTTTAGGCAATTCTGATGTTTTCTAAATTATCTTCATTGATATTTTTTTCACTTATCTCTGTTGATGATTTGAATCTGCTGATTTGTGGTTTAACACTATTATGTGTTATATTCACCGTTATCCGATTTTCTTGTTAAAGGATCGGATAGGTGAATTTACTTTGACTGTCATCTATTCATATTTAATTATTATTGCTTCTGTGCACTAATAACTGAGTTTGAATTAGACTGACCCGTGTATTATTTTCTTTTGAATGTAATACTCGGGTCAGACCGAGTATTTACAGGTTGTTGATATCTTACTTTGGGTTGCTGCTAGAGTTATGAAGTCTTCTCATATTTTTGGAGTAAATGTTGTCATTGAATAGGATGTTGTACAACGGCAAAAAGAAATTCTCAACTGCAAAAAGAAATTTACCGATCTGTGGTTCTTCGTCTCAAATCCCTAACTTAATCGATTTCGATTTCGTTGTTCTGATGGAATCGGTCTCCAATTTTGTTTGTGTGGGGAATTTTGTTCGATCCAAACCTCCTCTGTGTTCCATCTTCATTGCAATTGAAATTAACTTCCACTGGCCTTTTTCGATTAAATCGATCTCCGAATCTACTATGGAAATCTATGTTTCTAATCTCGATGCTTTTTGTGATCTTGCTCGGATGAGATTCGTTATTATCGAAGAGGTCTTTATGGAGGTTAACCCTAAATTTACTGGAGCGTTTGGATCGCCCCCCTTTCCGTCAAAGTTTGCCCCTTGTTCTGCTTGGTGGTCGGGTTCAATTGCTCCTTGTCCGATTTTAACAAGGAAGACCAAAGGAGAGTTGGCAACTCCTTTCGTCCCTTCATTAAATTTCTTCAAGGGTGGCTCTGCTGGTTCTAGTAATCCCCTTTTGGGGTTTGTGGTGGGTGATTTGTGGTGTAATATCGACCGGGAAGACGGTTCCATCGATGAGCAACTGACTAGCACAAATGGGGATGTGATGACTCCATTTTATGTCAAGCAACAGCTTGTCAGTGGCAACTGTTCTTCTACGGCCACTGGTTCTAAGGCTGCTATTCATGCTTCCTCGGATCCCTCGGCGCGGTACAGGCAATTCGATCTTGTCCTACGCAAGAATAAGAGAAAGAGGAAGCGCAAACCAAGACGCTTTCAGAAGGGATCCATTGCTTTGCAAGTTACATGTGATGTTGGGATGGATGTTGATTGCTCTTTCCCCATTGTAAGTACATCCCCCAACATTTTTCGCGTTGATCTTTCTGATATATAGGTTTGTCTATTTTTCCTTGTTGCATTATGTGCCATAACTTGGGCAACCAAGTTCTCCCTTCTAATGATTATTCATTCTTGAATGAACGTATAGTAGATCTTGTGGATGGTTATGGAACTGCTAATGCTTTCAGTTCTTCTATTGTTAATTTTCTTATTGTTCCCTATGATTGTTCATTCTCTGGTTATTTAAATTGCCAAGGCGGGGGTGTTTCATCCCTGCCCTTTTTCTCCTGCTCTTTCATCAGTATTTTACGCGATTATGGGGAGTCTCTTGATATTGCCTTTCCCTCTGATATCTTGGTGGATGCCGTTTCTTTTTACCTGCTGGTTTATAGCGGTAATGGTTCTGCTTTTCTTATTGACTGGTTTTTTGTTGTCTTGCTTCTAGTTGGAAATGGATGCGTGTTTTGCTTGGTTGCCACTGTTTTTACTGTCTTTGTGTCTTTTGCCCTAGTGACTGTTGGCTGCATTTCAGCTTGGTTCAATGTTGATTTCCACTGGGTTTTGTTTTTTTCGGTAGCTTTCAGCTGCTGGTTCCCTGTTTACAACAGTTTTTTCTACCATTTGGATTGGCATAGGTCCCTCTATGGTGCCATCTCTGATTGGTCGATCCTATCAGCTAGGCTGGCTTGGCTTGTTGGTTGTAGTTCCTCTTGTCGGTTTGTCGTCGTTGGCCTTATCACTTTCGGAAGGAATTGTGATTACATCACCTTAATAAATAAGTTTCATGTAATCAAACATGGCCTTCCTTACCCTTTTGTTTTGCGCTTGGGTAGCTCTGCTTTGATTTTTGGATCGAGTGTGATTCCGAGTTTGGTGGATAGTGTAGGGACTCAGTGTATAGATAGCTCTGTGTCATCTATCTATACACTGTTTTCTTGCCCCACTAGCAAGGAAACCGTTGTTCTTTCTATTCGTGATATCTTGATTTGTTTTTTCTCGCTTTCGTCCCTTCGTATTAGATATTCCTCCACTATATTGCACTGTCAACTCCATGACTATGCGATCGTGAGTAATATCATACAGCATATCGTGTCTCTGACTCTTAGAGACACAACATCTCTCTCCGTCTCTAGTTGTAATTCTCGTCTGCTTTCTATCCCTTCTGATGCGTCTACGCATTCGGTTTCCATTCCTTTTCTTAGTAGTGATGAGATAGCGATCATTAACGATCGTTTAGCTCGTCTTACTAAGAACTCGAGGCCTTGCTCGACTTTTTCCTCCTCTCCATCCGTCGTTGATGATTCAGAGGTTGTTTTTTCTCGTTCATCTCCTAAGAGGAGATCCCGTCGCTCTTTTACCCGTCTCTCCTCCCAGCCTCACACTCCTAGGACTATCCATACTTGCTCTATAGCAGCGGCTGAGAAGATCATCCGATCCACTCGGCATACCCTTTACCTCGTCTGAGGGTCTCTGAGGTGTTTCTTTTTTCTTTCGTCTCAGCTTTGGTTATGGCGAATTTCCTCTTCTGGAACATTCGTGGTGTCGGCAACGACGAGTCTAGAGCTCGCCTTAAGCGGTTAGTTAGGAAACATTCCCTTTGCTTGATTGCTCTTTTAGAACCCTTGATTGATGCCACTGAAGTTTCTGATTTGGTCATCTTTCTCGGATTTGAAGGGGCCATGTCTAACCTTTCAGGTAAAATTTGGATTTTATGGAACATGTCAGCTAATATTAGTCCTATTTTTGACTCTGACCAACTCTTAACTGTCTCTTGCACCTTACCTTCTTTTCCCTCTTCATTTCTCTTTTCGGCTGTCTATGCTAAGTGTGATAGGATCGCTAGGCTAATCCTTTGGTCTGATATTATTGCGTTAGGTAACCTTAATATCTCTGCCTCTGTTCTTGGTGGCGATTTCAATGTTGTTGCTTCTCATGCTGAGAAAAGAGGCGGCAATTCTGTCAATTGGTTAGTGATCGCTGATTTCAATTCCTTCATTCTGTCCTCTAGCTTGTCTGAGGTTTCTTTTGTAGGCTCTGCCTTTACTTGGTGTAATAACCAAGAAGGTCCCAACCGTACTCTCTCTAGACTAGACAGAGTCTTTGACTCGATTGATTGGTTTAGTCTTCCTTTCACCTTTTCTGTGACTCATCTTCACCGTACCTTTTCTGACCATTCCCCTTTGATTCTCTCCTGTTCCCCCTTAGCTTTATCTGGCCCTTCTTCGTTCCGCTTTCTAAATATGTGGGTTTCTCATCATTCCTTTCTTTCTGTGGTTGCGGATTCTTGGAACTTACCCTGTTCTGGTTCGCCTTGTGGCGTGTTCTCTCGAAAATTAAAACGTCTCAAGGTTTGCCTTAAGGATTGGAACATTCTTGTTTTCAAGAATGTGTTTGACCGGGTTAGAGCTGCCGAAGAGACTCTTGTTTTAGCGGAAGCGACCTTCGATGAGGTTCCTTCTATTGACAACAAGGAATCCTGGGCGCTAGCCCATCTAGCGTTTTCCTCTGAACTTCGTGTTGAGCACGATTATCTGCATCAAAAGGCTAGGATTAAATGGATAGTGGAAGGCGATACGAATTCCAAGTTTTTTTACTCCTCTATCCGTAAGAATAATGCGCGTCTTACCATTTTCAGTATTCAGCGCGATGATCTTTCTTTGGCCACTTCTCCGATGGACGTCCAAGATACCATCATTTCCTATTTCCAATCATTCCTTGGCTCGCCTTCTGTTAACTTTTCTGATCCTAACTTGCTATCCTTCATTCCTCATCTTCTTCTCCCTGACGAAGTTTCTGAATTAGCTGCTCCTCCCTCTGTGGAAGTCATTAGATCGTGTGTCTTTGCCCTTAGTAAGGAAAGCGCCAGCGGGCCTGATGGGTTCAATGGAGCATTCTTTCGTAGTGCCTGGCCGATTATCCAATCTGACTTCTGTCTTGCTATCCAGTACTTCTTCTCTGGAGGTGAACTTCCTACGGGTTGGACATCTACCAATCTAATTCTTATCCCGAAATGTGAGAATCCCAAGACTTGTGCAGATTTTCGGCCTATTAGTCTGTGCAACTTTTCCAATAAGGTGATTTCGAAGATTATGACCACTAGATTAGCTCCCTTCCTGGAGCGTATCATTTCTTCTTCTCAGGATGGCTTCGTTAAAGGACGTCTTATCACTGACAACGTCCTTTTAGCGCAGGAACTTATTTCTCAACTTGATAGGAAAATTAGAGGTTCTAATGTGGTCCTTAAATTAGATATGGCGAAAGCATACGACCGTATGTCTTGGTTCTTTATCATCAAGGTCCTAAGAGCCTTTGGTTTCCCTGAACCTTTTATTGATATCATCTGGAGATTGATCTCCAATGTTTGGTTTTCGGTCCTCATCAATGGCTCTTCCCGTGGTTTCTTCAGGGCAGGAAGGGGTCTTCGTCAGGGAGATCCTCTCTCTCCTTCTCTTTTTGTCATTGCGGCCGAAGTTCTTGTCAGAGGTCTTCACTCAATGATGATTGCGGGCCAAATTCAGAGATTTGGCATTCCCCGGGGATGCCCCCTGATTTCGTCCCTATCATTTGCCGACGATATCATTATTTTCTCCAACGGTTGTCGGAGATCCATCCGTTCCCTTCTTGAATTTGTGAGTCTTTATGAGCGCTCCTCTGGGCAGCTGGTTAACTCTTCTAAGAGTTGCTTTGTTCCAACTAAGGATATTGCTCCTGCCCGCTCGCTTTGGATTGAATCATTTTCGGGATTCAAGAAAGCTTCCCTTTCCTTACCTTACCTTGGCATTCTTCTCTACCGTGGGAGGAAAGTTAATGCGATTTTTGATCCCATTTTAGATAAGGCGAAAAGCAAGATCACTCGTTGGAATGCTTCCCTTCTTTCGCAAGCTGGCAGACTTGTTCTCATTAACTCTGTTCTGCATTCTTTAGGCTCGCACATTTTTGCGGCCATGACTCCTATCTCTGCTTTTTTCCGTTCATTTCGATCTTTGATCTCATCCTTCTTCTGGGGAAACAAAGGTTCTCCTCGCCATCACTGGATTTCTTGGAAAATCATCTGCCGTCCTAGGTGTGAGGGTGGCCTTGGCATTCGTAACCCTAAAGACGTCTGTTCTGCTTTTGCGTGTAAGCTTTGGGCCAGGTTTGGGGCTAACAACTCCCTGTGGGCCTCATTCCTACATGCCAAATATCGTCGTCTTGAGGCAGCAAACTTCTCGGGGTCCCCTTCTTACGCTAGTGAAACATGGAAACGGATGCAATCTGTTAAAGTGTTATGGGACAGCAATGGTAGTGGCTCTTATTGGCGCGGACAGCCCTTCTCTTTGACAGCTGCTTGGTATTCTATCAGAAGTCCTGCCCCTTCGCTTCCTTTATTTTCCTGTATTTGGGATACCAGAATTCCTCCTAAGGTTTCTGCATTTATGTGGAAAATCCTTCACGGAGGAATTTCGGTAGATGAGAACCTAAGGAAAATTGGTATTCCTATCACTTCTCGGTGTAGATGCTGCCAAGCTGGTAGCTTCGAAACTCTCTTTCACCTTTTTTTCCAAGGCAATTGTGCCAATGTTGTTTGGTCTTTCTTCGGTAACCTAGTTGGCTGCAATGGTCCTGCCAACTCCATATCTGAGCTCTTGCAACTCTGGTGGACTGGTATTGTTGGGAAGACTGTTCGCTCGATTATTTTTCGTCTTATCCCTTCTCTTATTTGTTGGCACACTTGGTGCGCCCGTAACAAGATGATTTTTAAAAAGGCGCCTATGGATTCTTCTGCTATCATCCGGAGAGTGTGCATGACATCTATCTTGCTTTTAGAGGTCGTCCTTTCAGGGGTTCCAGATCAGCTTTTCTTGCTAGGTATTTCGACATTGCGATCGAGATTGCTGCTCCTAGGTCAGGTATTGGCTGAGGTTTATCTTGTTTTACATAGTTCTGAGGGTAGTGGCATTTCTTAGTTCTTGTGTCTTTATTTTTTATTTTTTGCATACATATTTCCTTACCTCCCACGGGAGGTTGCGACTATTTTTGATTATTCTTCCAGTCATGCAGGTGATATAGTAGATTTACAGGGACTAGCTGTTTCACCCTGTTATCCTG
The DNA here is from genome assembly GCA_030765085.1 of Allium cepa. Taxonomy (NCBI): domain Eukaryota; kingdom Viridiplantae; phylum Streptophyta; class Magnoliopsida; order Asparagales; family Amaryllidaceae; genus Allium; species Allium cepa. Next base: position 752,871,048 of record CM060940.1, on the reverse strand, counting down.
CACCGGTGCTTTCTCCTTTAGGTTGCGGTTTTTTAGATCTTTTGATCTGATTGATAGGCTTTCATTTCTGAGTCTTTATACCCCTTCTGGGCGGTGGCCTTGCCGGAGCTCAGTTTGGGCGTATGAAGGGTGGTGGCCTTGCCGGAGCTCTTATAGTTCTCAGATGTTCCCTTAGCTTCGTTGCTTTTGGTTTTCTTGTTTTCAGTCATTTCCGATATGTACTTATTCTGTAAAAAAATTTCTTAATATATATACATGTTGGTTAAAAAAAGGATGTTGTATATTCATGTATATTATTCACGATAATGTACTTGTATATGTAACTTCCAGAGTCGACAGTTGTAGTTGTATCATATGTATTATATCACATGTATATCAACTGACATCAGTTATATATATATGAGACTTCCTGTTATATCTGTGTTCCGCATTTACTTTATCTGTGTTATTATTATATATATTGTCCTAAACTATTATGAACCATTGTAGTTCGTTTTATACTAGAATTGGGTATGTCGATGGAAGTAAATAAATATGAGATGAAAAATAAAAAATATATACCACTCCTGTCGAGATAACCAATACTAGTGTAAGGCCTAACTACGGATGGCCGCTCCTATCCAGCCTTATTCTTCGTGATAACAGACAGTATTTCTTTTAATACTCTTTGTTATTGCAAGCATAGAGGTGGGGCGTCACATACTATGTTGATAATTTGTAAAAATAAACGTAAATAAAAAGTCTTTGACTCGGAGTCAGGCATAGAGATTATATTCACTGAAGTTCCTAATGAATTGCATAGCACTGAACAGTTGCATGTTGATGTACTTGTTACAAAACAAAAAACTGAATTAATCATATTCTAAAACGTGATATGTGGACTGTAGATGCACAATAGAAACACTTTTCTATTATTCAACATATATATTAAACGCGATCAGTGCAACATATTCATTAGCAGATTATATTTACTTACCTAAACCTTAAACGTTGTTGTCTATATATATTGTTCTATGATTTTATAAATTTGACAAACGCATTTCCTCCTACCTGATCACTTTAGCCATGTAATGGCTGATCACCCATCTGTATATACTTCAAGATTAATAAGTGTACACTACTACTGTTTACAAGAATCTGTAAACTTGTAGTAAGTTATTGTACAGAGCTTAAAAAGTAACACTTGCGATTAATAAAGCCTATCTGATAAAATTTGTCCAATGCCACACTATATGGACTTCAATTTACTTCAATTAACTTGCACTGCATTGCTGATCAAAATAGTATATAGCTGTCACCCTTAACTTCAATCATGATGTACATAGTCCAACTCAGTCTAAGATATGGAACAAAGCTTATTTGAATTCATTAATTATTTGTCCTACCCATATTTAAATTAACCATTAATTTTTTGATACCTTTGGATAATAGCATGTAGTTAGTGTTGCAAAGTTGTCTGCATATAAAGTTTGGGAACAAACATGAAAGATGAAATACGAAGGGTAATGTAGCAATACAAAATTCATGTAACATTCACTTTTTGATCGGTATAAAAATTTATTTTATAAAAATAAAATGTTATTCCTATAATAAAGAAGACGGTACTTTAGATCCATAATTTAATATGACTTCCTTATTGACATTTTTGTTAGATGTACACTGATGGCTTATCTTCACAACTTTTAATCATGATAATCAATCTACATATACATTTAGTTATTTTTACCAAACTTAATGAGTTAAAGTTTGTATAGTAGTAGATAAAGGATTAAAAGGAAAATATTGATAAATATCATAACCAGATGATTAAAATAACCATAATGGCATCAAGTTATAGAGTCGGGTCTCATATAACGAAAAGATAAAAAAGGAATGGTTGCTTACAGTTTACTTTGTACCTACTGCTAAAGTTACTCTATAACATGTAAAAAAAAATATGGAAGTAATGCTTAATATATATGCAAACTGGCAACATGAGACATTAGTTGCGTTTAATATATATTTTAAAACATGATAATTTAAAGTGCCCTCAAATGATCAATAAATACATTCACTTCCAGATATTATGGACCAGATATCTATAGAAACAGAACAATCAATAAATATAGGTGTAAATAACGGCAGCACACAGAGTACTGAGGTGACAATAGAAGCATGTAATGCTGCGATATAGGAACAATTCCCTGAACCAAAACTAGGTGATTTTAACCAGGATGTTGCTATTGACACAACCTCAAAGGACGACACAAATTCCAAGGTGATAGATAAAATCTTACAGAAAAAGGATACCTCTGATAATAGTAATACTAAAAACTAGGGATTTGTTTGACAGTTATGGTGTTGTCGCTGACAGTAATACTGAACAACTTAATGCATATCATGATTATTTAACTAATTGTTGATTACCTGAATGGAGTCCCAAAGAACAACCTTTAATTCGTTGCTTAGCTTCTTCCAACCATCTAATGTAACTAGAACATGGTCTCGTACAAGCGAATCTAAATAAGAAGATAACTTGACTGACCCATCTTATATTGGTTCAGCTTGTCCTTTAAACTCAATTTCAATTCGATTTGAAATATTTGAAGGAAGCTTTCTCACTTGAGGTGGCCATTTAGATTTTTCTTTTGCGATTGGAACTACATCGACATTGCCATTTCTCTCATGTTCTATATCAACTTCAACATTTACTTCTTGTTGCATTGCATTGTCGTTGACTGCTTGTGGATTGTCTTGAATTTGAACATCATTATTGTCATTATTGTGAATATTTTTCTTCACCACGACCCTTTTTCTTTTTGGATTATTACCCATTTTCTGTAAATTAAAATGAAACCATTATAAACCTATCAATAAAATGCCAACATTAATAATACAAATGGAAAAGGAGACTAAAGCAATGAGCAAGACCTATGTAAAGTCAAGTGATACTGAAAATAGCTTGGGAACAAGGTACTTGTATAAGTATGAATATGCAAACATGGGCTATAACCCAATACAACTTTCAAGTAAGCCTCTAATATACTCATATTTAAATTTTGATAAATGTAGACAAACTAATATTAATATTTTACACGATATTCTTATTGCAGTATCGATTTTCATGGACGAGGAAAGGAACTAATGGAATAATCGAGAACGTGGTTCAAGATGCTAATAAAATAAGGGTTACAGTCATTAGTTTAGGATTGCTGAACGAGGTGTATGTGTAAACAAATTTCAAATTTCAAATTCAAATGCCTTGGCTTGAGCTACTTATATGAAATTGTTATTACACCGCTTCCTTAAGGGAGTAAGGAGGAATTTTATGCTGGAGCCTTTGCTTAACTTGAGGGATGAATCTTACACTGCTTACTATAATTTAACAAGTAAGGGTATTTGAGAAAATTAAATTGTTGTTTGGATTTGGTATACGGTCTATGTAATGTTTTGTTGTTCGACGAATAAAAGGGTTATTAAGATTTGTTGTGTTCCTACTTTGTTTTTATACTGGTTAAATTATAGTTAACTCCAAGCTATGATTTCTTGACAATGCCAGCTAGACAAATACATATATTAATTGCACACGCAACACCCAAATAATATGAACAACATATGCACACCTCAATTTGACAGCGGTTCAATCAGGATGAAAATTAGACATTATAGCAAAATTCATACTATGCAAAAGAATAATGATAATGTTTTAAAATATTCATCGTGTTTGAAAAGCTAGGGGATTAAGCAAACTAAATTCATTAAGATCATTACCTTAAATTTAAATGCAGAGGCAACAAAATGTACAAGATCATGCATTCGTAACAATCTTCAGTGGCAAATAGGCAAACAAACTTTTGAAACTACTCAAGTATGCCTTCCCAATACTCTCTAGCATAGTTAGCATCCTTCACAGAATCAACATCCATATCGTTTTCTTCGCATTCTTCTCTAAAGTAACTTACGTCCTCAATAGACTCATCTGTCTCTAATTCATGAAAACCTCGCGGCGGTGCGTTCAATACAACATACCAATTAAAAGAATCATTTTCTCTTCAATATTTGATTTGTGTCGCTTGAGATGCAAGGATATATGGATCTCTAGAAAATGAAGCTTTATTCTGATTAAATTTAACAAGAGTAAACCCATCTTGAACTTTCACTCCATTTCCTATGTTTGCCCAATTATACTTAAAAATGGGAATATAAAAGATATTATAGTCTAACAAAATTATGTCAATTAAAATCCCATTGTATGTGACCACATCAACCACTTGAGATGTATCTTTCGCACTTGCTCTACACATGGTAGTCGCATCATAAGTCACTCCACAATTTTGATTTCTCTCTCAACGTCTTCTATGTGAAAACGCCGACCATTTATAATATATCCTTTATAGGATAAGGCATTGCTGCTCGGACCGTACGTAATCCATTTTAACAAATTATCATGATCCTTCGATTCAATAAATATCTTGAAAAAAATCAATGTATTTAAGTATTTGACATAGATTTCAAAAATAATATTACAAAGCAGGTTAAGTGTATTTAAACATAACCTTGTTTTAATCCAACCGGCAAAGTTTTTTGTATGATTGTTCCAAAGCAATGTTGCATTATTTTTCATACGTTGGCTTGAATTTTCCAACTCCTTCAAATGCAAACTATCACAAAACAAATGATGCTAAGTATACATCCATTATACATGCAAAATCAATAAAAATAGAATTTAATATCTACTTACTCTAAAAATGGTTCCACTACAGTCATATTCATTAGAACAACCATATGTGCACTTTCTTTCTCATTAGATGGCAATGTAATTGCCTTAAGCTTTGAAATTGGACGTCCTTCGAGTATTGCATGGTTTTCGTAATCTTCATTTCGACCTTGTTTTTCCCCATTTGCGATGATTTTTTATAAATTCACCAAAAAATCTCATGGATTCTTCTGCAAGATAGGACTCTGCAATACACCCTTCAGCTCATGCATACTTTCTTATTTAATCTTTAAGCGTCTTCATATACCTTTCAAGGGGTACATCCAACAAAAATAGAACGGTCCACCCAATCGAGCTTCTCTTCCAAGATGAATTATTAAATGTATCGTTATATCAAAAAAAGAAGATGTAAAATATCTTTCAAGCTCGCATAATATTATAACGATCTCATCATCGATTTGCAGCAGCTTTTCTTTATCAAGAACACGTTGACATAGCATATTGAAAAATAAACATAAACGGATTATTGTTTTCCTCGACTTCTTTGGCAACAATCCTCTTATTACAACTGACAACATTTGCTGCATTAGAACACGATAATCATGAGACTTAAACCTACTAACTTTGCAATCTGTCAATGATATACAACTTTTGAAATTTGAAAATTAACCATCGGATCCTTTGAAATCTTATAATCTTTTGCAAAAAAAATTTCATGTCTTGACAATGTATACGGTGCCGGTGGAAGATATGTTTCTTTCCACGAGGTTGTGCAAATGGACTATGTCGAATTCCCCAATCCTTCAAATCCTTTCTAGAATTTGTTCCATCTTTTGATTTGCTATCATGTAATATTGTTCCTAATAAGCTTTCTCCAACATTTTTCTTGATATTCATTACATCTAAATTGTGTCGCAATGGAAGTTCCTATAAACATCAACAGTATAACATATAAGCATTATTATTTTTTATTGTTCAATCAATGTGGAAAAAAAATAAAAACTAACCTCCCAATATGGTAAATAAAAAATTGATCTTTTTTCCACCTTGGTAACCCTATTTTTACAGGATCATCATTCTCATCTTTGTTGTAGGTACACTTTATTTTTTCACCCACTCTCTTTTGTTGCTCCTTATTTGGTCTCTTTTTCTTTACCTTCTTTCCGTTTTCCGTTTCTTCTTTCTTACCTTTTCCAAAATCATTTGGAAAATCTTTCAACAAAACAGAAATATTTCTACCTGTTTGAATTCTAGGCTCAGTGCCTTTCTCCATGATATTATCAAACCAACCTTTTTGTTTCCTCAATAAATCTGAAGGGGGCAAGAATCTTCTATGGCCCATATACACATTCTTCCAACTATAATTCAACCAACGACACCACATAAAGGATAAGTTTTTTTACCTTTTACACAACGTCCAGCAAGATTTCCATAAGTGGGAAAGTCGTTTATCGTCCATAGTAAAATTATTTTTAAGTTATAAAGTGTTTTACTAAATGCATCATAAACATCAATACCATCACTCCACAAGTGATGTAAGTCTTCTACCAATGGTGTCATATATATATACACATATATGTACATATACATACAAACATATACATACATATATACATACATGCGTACATACATATATATCGTTTCCCGGTTGCTTTGTACCAGGAATCACCAATGTTAACACAATTTTTTCCTTTTTCATGCACAACAACGGTGGAAGATCATATGTCAGAAGCATTACTGGCCAGCAACTATATTTAGAACTCTTAATGGAAAATGGATTGAAATCATCTGTAGCAAGACCGAGCTTGAGATTATGAGGATAGGCGAAAACATTTTCCATTTCTCATCTACCACATTCCAAGTTACAGAATCCACTAGATGACGCATTTTTCCATCGTTGCTTTTATTACTATAATGCCATCTTAAATCTTCTGCCATCTTTTGAGATCTAAACATTCTCCTAAATCTTGTGATGATTAGAAAATATCTCAACACTTTAATAGTGATGGCTTGCATAATCTCATTTGCAGTCTCATTTTTCTTCCATCTTGAAACACCGCATTTTGGACAATTACTCAAGTCTTTGTACTCTTTTCTAAAAAGGCAAAAATCGTTTCTATAAGCATGAATCTTCTCAAAACCCATATCAATTATTTTAAGAAATTTTTTGACTTCATACATAGTCTTGGGAAGTACATTATCGTTTGGAAATAACACTTGTAGCACATTTAATAACTTATCAAAACCAGTATTGGACAATAGAATTTCACATTTAAGATTATACAAAGCAGTAATAGCAGATAATTTTGCCTGGCCTGAACAATCGGGTACAATAGGCTTTCTACATCTTCTAAATTCTTAAGTAAATCATCCTCTCGTCTTTGTGCACCATCATTTTCTTTATCATCGGCAAAAAAAGTATAATTTACAAAATCTTCATCTTCATAGTGAACGGCTTGGAATAAATCATATGTGTCGCTCAACTTTGTTTCCTCGACTATATTTATTTGCTCACCGTGATTATACCACCTACCACATTTGTACTTAGGATCCATTCATTTTATAATCAAATGCTCGTAGACAATCTTGTCATAGTAATGACTAAGATTTCGACAATCTATGCAAGGACATAAAAAAAATCCATAGTTGCTAAATTTTTCTTCGTAGCCCGCACAAAATTCCATGCTCCTTACTAGTGCTCGATCCTAGTTCTATGATGAAAAATAGACAATATAAATATTTACTTTAATATGGGATTATTTTAAGTATTCCGATTAAGTTTTTAGTCAAGTATCATCCAATTACCTATGTAAATGCACCCAGTTTTTTCCATCACCAATTCAATATGAAAACAAGAAAATATCTAAAAATCAAAGTAACAACTAGTTATTAATTCCAAGCAAAGAAGTAGTTGCGAAAATGTGTGTGATATGTATATGTAAACCCGTAATATGACATGTACTGTATATACATAATGTTATCCTTCTTAATTTCATACTTTACACTTGTGCATTTGTGGATTTTACTATATCTTTTTTTCATATATTACAAATTGCTCCTCAAAACTGTTGTTGTTAGAGTCATATGTGAGTGGCAAGTAAAAATTTTACTATGCATTTTAATGTCTTTGTCATTTGTACATGTTTAAACAAATTTTAAGGTCTTAGGATCAAAACCCAAATTTATAAACTAATTACTTTTATTTTTATTTTTTGCAAAATAAAAAAAATTGAGAAAATTCAAAACTATCTAATAAACTATTTTTTCCCATACAGGTTTTTGAATTCCGAATATATGGGGAAATGTTAATTTATTTTCTAAATATGACTATTTCATTAAGAAAAGTCGAAGATTAAGTGATAGTAATTAGTAAGAATTTGAATTCAAAAGCACAATAATACTATTTCGTAATTAAAAAGATGGTTGTCTTTTGGCCTTCTCTTGTCATTAGATTTAAACCCATCACCATTTCTGATAATCTGATAATCTATAAACAAATGAAGTCATCTACTCCATTTATTTATTTATTTATTTTGTAAATTTACTGGCAGAACTACTCGATCCATACCAATCATTTATGCTTTAAATTTGTAGATTTGTAATTGGATACTCTTCATCAAGAATAATTATAAATGTAAAAGCAAAAAATTTGCAAGCACCAAATCAAAATCTAAAGCTCTTATAATTGATTAAAGAGAAGAAAACCCCCGTTACATGGTTTACTAAAGCACTGGCGTCATTTTACTTATTTAAAATTGCATCTCAAACATGATTTATAACCTATGGTCATACTTATAGTGTTTGTAAAAGGGATATTTGTACCATGAATACAATCACAAAGCCACCAATCCCATTAGTGCAGTCTAACTAGTTTTTGGACACAGCTACCTGGCTGATCCATTAAAGTTCAATTACTCGTATTTTCTAGAACATAACCCTATAGGCAACACATATTGGCTACCCATCCACATAGCAACTAGCACCTTACAGCACCGTAAGGCCAACAAGCAAGGTACATACTGAAATAAAAGCATGTGCAGTTTTGTAGAAATCATTTGAATATTTGCAAAATTAGATCTTCCAAATTACGTATTTGATCACGCATTATGTGCATACCATGAAGCCTAGATGGTAATGTGTGAGAGATCACATGCACTGCTTATTAGAATACTTTAGAAAGAAACAAGATAATTAAATTGCAAAGAATAATTGAACATATAAATTTTTGGAGAAAAGATAGAACTTTACTGCAAATTTTCTTTAGAATTTTCTTCCAAGAATGCAACATGTATAAAATAAAAAATTATCAACAGGAAAAAGTGATTCTAGCATTTTTGATATCTCAATTTAACCCTATCACTTTGTAACTCTATGCAAGCCATATGTTAATTTGATAGCTTTCTAAAATATGGTGCAACAACTGAAAACAATACAATAATTTTTTCAGGAAAGAAACACGCTTATATAATTGTGAAATTGATGTCAAACATGGAAAAAAAATGAGGAGTAAGGCCTTACTAATCATAATTTTTGATATATTGCATCACTGATGTCCAAAAGGCTGAACCAAAACTATGACAACACCATACATGAAACCAAAAAAAAGAAATGTGCAGGTCTTCACCCATCAGTGATCACACACGTAGATACTTATACATATATTTCATTTAAATGTGTATATAGATAATATAATGGTATCTAAACAAACTCATACAAAACTATATGCAAGGCATTGTATGATAGAACACACGCACACTGCCCCATAACGACCACGCACATCCTAACTATAACCACACACTATACCTGAAAAATGCAGCCCGTACACACACACCCCTAAAACCAAAAAAACCTGATGTGTACACATAGTTAGATGCACTCAAGCATGCATAATTCTCACATACATATATTTGTACTCATGATATAGTTAGTTTAGTTTTGCTGAAACTTTGTTTTATTTACAATTATGTATACAAACTTATTCATTATGATTTTTTTTACTTAATTAGGACATTATATATATATTTTAATTATATTCTCTTTAACACAAAATGAAACGTGCTTGCAAATACTATATTCAATGAAGTTTATACGTACAAAATACCAGAACAAATAAGGTCAAAGCATAAGGTTATTCTCAGCAAAACAAGATCCAACTCTCATGTGTGAATTGCAATAGTAAAATATATACATAGAACCCACATTCATCCTTAACCGCAAACACAAATATTTATACATATACACTAACTCAAATATATATATGCTTAGATAGGCATACTAATGCAACCCTAAAATGCATGAGCAAAGAAGTATAGTAGATCCTACTCCAGTAACACACGGCCACAACATAATGCACAAAATAACCATGCTTTGAACTACACACCCACGTGCAAAATACATGGACACACAAATTGCAAGTTCTCAAACATAAAGCAGCAAGGCCTAAGTCAAAGTATGCAAACCCTCACACAAGTACACTTCAATATACATGCATGCATACAAAATTTAATCAAAAATCCATATAATTTAAACTTATGTACATATGCTTCTTTACCGATATACATAATTAGATGAAAACTAGATTATTTGTTGTTCCCTACTATTAAATAGTCAGAGTAGCAAATAAAAATACAAAAACATTTAGCAATATAAAATCAATTACTTAAAATATGAATAACAGTATGCAAGAAAAAGGAAATGAAGGCACACCTACACATAGATATACAGACACACGTTACATTTACATACAAATATGTACGCATATAACTTAAACGCGGTTTTTATGCGAATTTAGAACTTGATGTATATAATGAAATTTAGGTTCATCTGCTCATTTATATGCTTAATCCATTATACCTATTATCAATATTTATTATATCTACAGCCACTATGACCAAATTTAAGCCGTTATCTCTATTGTTCTAGCATGTCAGCTCAACTTTGATGAATTTAAATTTCATGTTGTTGAACTTAAATTTTCCAATGATCAAGCCACTAAACATAAGAGACATACTAACCATAGCATGTGATATCACTAATTGTGCCTTGTTGAGATGGAACTTCTAGAAATTTTGAACACTATATTCTTCCTTGTTTTTTTGAAGACTGAGAATAAAAAATAACAATTTTAACAATGTAATACTATATAGCTTTTTGGTTACATGAATCTCAAGTTACCTCCTTAAACCAAATGGTTTTGTATTAAGAAGTATAAACCCATCATGTGCAAACACTTAATACTATATAGCTTTTTGATTACTACTTCATCTTCTACATTGAAGTCCCATTCAGTCAAAAAATCTTTTCTACATTATCTGTATATATGAATCAAGAGCAACGAAAGTTACTTATTGTTTTGTTTATTTTTTTGGACATAGGTACTACTAGAGCTTGCAATATATACATTATATGAAACTTAATCTAAAAATAGAAAACAAAGGCAAAAGCCAATCAGCTATAACTTACTCTGAAACTTCAAGGACAAATGGCACTGATGGCTACCAATTCGCGTCCACTGACTATAGCCCGAACTAGGGAAAACGATTGCTTGAGCCTGTAATAGGGACGAGAACGAGGGCAAAAGGGAATGAGCTGGACCACTGCAACGCAGACAAGGAAATGGGAATGAGATTGCAACGCAGACGACTACAACGGGGACAATCGACCACGGTGGGGAGGGCGAAATTAATTTTCAAAGGAAGGAAATTGATTTGGACGAGGAATTGAAATTGGGGAAAGTTTTTATTAAGGGGAGTTCGTAGATATTGAGGGAAGGAAAATAAATTTACTGCCTTTAATTTACACGGTGTGCACATTAAAGAAACTTATCGTAAGATTACCATTTCGATGGCAACCCTTTCAAAAATGTTGTACTCTTGTGCTGAGAAAAAAAACTTTTCTTTTAGTGATACTTTAACTCCAAAGTTCATAGTCAAACCTTCAAAATTGGAGATCTTGTGCTCAAACGAGTTTACCCTATTTCGAGGGACTTAAGAACAAAATGGGAAGGACCATATGTCATTAATCAAAAGCTTAAGGAGGGGACTTTCAAGCTGACAATCATTGATGCACCACAAGAAAAGTTAGTTATAACGGCAAGTTAGTACAGCGTTTTTAATACAATTGTCGTCCTGTGTTCCGTCCGATAAATAAAAAACTTCGAAAACACTATTCATATAACAATAAAATTTTGTGCTAGAAAGATCGTGTCGCTTTTTCCATTTTTCTTCCACCTCATAGCAGAAGGAAACAAAACCCTAAAAATTTATCCTCTCTTTCTTTTTGTCTCTTCAAAAGCAACGTTCGTCCTCCACCATCGCACCATAAGGCCAAGTGAATAGCTAGACACTAGTAGATTCTACGTCCACCTCATAAACAGCTTGTCATCGCCACCTCCTGGTAAGAATCTCAAACGTTGATTTCAAAAGAATTTTTGAATTCAAAATTCATTCCAATTTGAACAAATCTGAGTTCCATTTCAAAATTCCTCCATTCCATGTTGATTTTGGAATTTCAAATTCCATGCATTGACATTTGCCCTAATATGAAAAAGTATTTCGTTTTTAATTGAGTTTTTGATTTAAAATTAGGGTTAACTAGCCCGATTGGAAGAATTACGTTTTTGATGATTGGTCCTGAGAAGCTAGGAAACTACAATTTGTACGAGCTAAATCATCACTATTATTGGTAATTCTTTAATATTCTCAAAGTTTTGTTGTTTTTTACATATTGAAATATGAGGTATTCATTGTTATTGAAATTTGATTAACAATAGGGTAGTCTAGGTGTAAAATGCTCTTACAAATCACTTGGGGTTATCTTTCATCAAATTCCTGTTTATTTAAATCTGCCTTAGAACCTTCCACCATGATAGTTCGTTTGTTGATCTTGAAAGAAAATATGATCAAATTCGAGCAGCATATCACCATATCCTACAAGTTAAGTATAATTTGCTTTCTGCATCATCAACTGTGTTTTTCTACTAATGTAACTAGATTGAAAATATAGGTTGAAAATTATCAAGAAATTGCAGCTCGAAAAAGTGAACTTGAAAGAACTGATCAGCAGAAAGAAAAAAATGGAGTCTTTAGTGGTTCATATGCGAAGAATCCTTCCACTTGGGAATTCATTCCAATTTGGGAGACAGATTATGTCTTGGGAAGATTCATTTGTATAACTTCTAGGTGTTCATTCCAACTTTTCGGAGAAAATTATGCTATATAAATATCATAATAAAAACATGTTATGTCACAGAAGTATGCTTTTTTAATTATAAATGACACTTCTTCCTTATGCTCTGCAACCTATTCTTTCAGTAGTGCAATGCAAGTAGCTAAAATATTTTCTAACTATTTCTTTTTGTTAAATAGTCATGGCACTGGAGCAATTATGGTTGCACCTGTACGTGATTCTCGTGATCATGAATTTGCTGAAAAATACAACATTCGATTTGCTCAAGTTGTGACTCCAAATGGTGAAACTCAAAATCATGGTAAACCATATACAGGCGATAATGGTATTTAGTGAACTCGTCTAGTTCTCTCATTGGATTAACTATTAATGGCTTGTCATGCAAAGTCGCTTCTTCTAAAGTCATTAAGTGGCTAGACAGTATGGGCAATGGGAAGAAAATGGTTATTTCTTGAGCGCCTTTACTGATTATTAGCTCATTCTCACTTCCATAACCTAAAACTATGTTTTTCTACTGATAGTCTAAGTGTAAAGTGCACTTATGAATCACTTAGGAATCAAATTTGTAACCGTCACTACCACCAAACTTTTGTTGGACATCAATTCTAATTATTACATTAACTCAAAAACATTGTATGACCTCCATCATAGATAGATTATATAAAACTTCATTATATATCATAGACTGTATATAGATTGAGAGATGTTTCTACATCATATATCTTTCATAGAGATATTTAAAATGTTTCCTTGAACAACCAAAATGGTACAAAAATATTTAAAAGAATGTGATTATTGGGAATCAAACTTATGACAACTTCTATGCAAAAAATATTTAGTGACATCAACTCCAATTGTGACATAGAAATCAAAAGCATTACATCAGGAAAGGAAGATAACAAGCCAGGATGGTTTCTCCATCCAAGATGATGAACTGCTAGAATCTGATCTAGAATATATACATCAAATGGCCTTGAATGTGACATATCCACTAACCAAAAGATGATTAGAAGTTAGTGGAACATATTCTTTAATTGAACCACCTCTTTTAAGATAATAACAAGACATCATTGATTCATTCGTTTATTAGAAATTTTCAAAAAGTTAAGAAATATGATACCTAATCCAAAGTATAAACATTTACAATTTATATAGTTAACTCATACGACACTACTGTGAAGCCTAGGAACTTTGGGGGTGTGCTAATGAAACCTAACCAGAAGATAGTTTGCCTGAGGAGAATGGTATTTAACAAGTTTAGTAGGGCTACATGACCTAAACCTTAACAGGTCTTAGTTATTTTTGTTTGGGTAGTCTGAACCTTAATGGAAGTATTAATAAAATGATATATTATTTCTTAAAGTACCTTATAATATTGTTCATCTGTATGATAGCTCATCTAAAATTTTTAGTTTTTAATTATTATTTATATTTATGTTTTTATATATGTGAAATATTCTATATGATTTTGTTGGTTTAGGAATTGAAACTTTAGTATTAAGCTTTATGTTTGTTGATCACCATTTGATGCAAGTTTATCAAGTGAATCTTCTATTTTTTAAACCTTTTATACATATTATTTTACTGATTCTCATTTATCCCAAAGCATTTTGTGTGAACTTGTCCACTTACATCATACATATATACATGATTTGGTATCTTCATTTCAACCTTAATATAAATATAAATCTTAGGCTGGACCAAATAAATTAGAAGTTCAAATACAAGAATTTATGGATAACTACTAATAGTATCCGTCCATCATGTGTTAACATTGTTTTGATAATTTCTTTTTAACTTCCATACTTATTGATTCATACTAGACTATAATTACTAGCTAAGTGTTAAAATTACCTTTTTGAATTATCGTCCATTTAGTAACATTAGATCGCTACTCAGATGTATGCACATATTGTTTTCTTTTTAGTGCAAGTGGTGTGTCTGTGTCAATTTAAAAGTCATATTCCAACAAACAATAGCCTACTAGCACCAAGACTAAAGATAAATTAATTCGGTTACAAATGCCTAAATAAATAAGAATAAAAAAGAAAAGGCTAAAAAAAGACAGAACTTTCAAAAGCTGATTTAAAAATTAAGATAAGCTTCAACTAGTCCTTAAAGCTAACCAAAAAGTACCTTGCATACTAACATATATTCTTAAACAATTACTTTAAAAAATTGAAATTTGCAGTCAAAAGCAGTTCAGGAAAAGAAGCTCTATTCCTATTGGCAACTTTACCTAGTTATTACCACCAACTCTCCAATTGATAGCAGAGGAAGAAAGAATGAAGATGATGAAAGTAGAGAATGTAAAGCAAAAGCAAATGATACTAGAATAAACAACAGAGAAAACTGGGGGAAAGAAATAGTGCATAAAGAATGTTACGAGAGATGAGATAGAGAAGTACCGGAAGTTGAAGAAGATGAACGAAGAGGAACACCTTCTTGAAGCTCTCAAAGCTGCTCCAGGATCATAGAACGTGATCTATCTGTAAGCTTCCCTTTTCTTAATTACAGTTGTTTATCATGTAAAGTATCACTACATGAAACATTGCTTTTAACTGCATTCCACATCAGCGTTTCGAAGTTACCTGCTATTACTTTCGAATATTTACTTATAAACAAAGAAATAAACACTATATCAAAACTTGCATATTTTACTTACCAAACTGCTTTCCCTTCTTTATTTTCCTTCCGTATGTAGGTTACGCCACCATTTCCCCCATTTTGTTTTCGCTTTAACTCATAAACATTTCCAGCTTTTCGATCCCTAATTTTTTCCAGTTGAATTCCTTCAAGATCTTTACTCCGTATGTTGTATCAAATCTTATTTTTTGTGTTTAAGAACATATTGAATTTTAGGACACTTCTATTGTGTAGGGTTCATGATCAAGTGGACACAATCCTTGAGCGATAAGGTACTAAACAACGATTGGCATACGTCGAATCTAGACTTATTAAACTGGAGAATCTAAATGTGTCATGCAATTATATGTACGGAAAAAATTACATATTATTTATTATAAAATAAGCAAGTATATGATTAATAAAAGTTATGCATATAACAAATATTATATAAATTGTATTATTATATATATAATAATAAATATTATATAAGTTATATATTATAATTATATACATATATGAATCCCTTTTCATCATTTTATTTTATTTGAAATAAAACGGTTTTAATTCACTCTCAATGTTTATACATTTTTTATATTATGCTTGCCATGTAAAATTATATTAAACCAGTTATGGTAAATGATGTAAAGTCATTACTTTTGAACTACAGGAGATGCTTATGAAATGGCTTTTAGTTTTAATATTAAAATTGAAATGCCTTCCATTTAAATTTTCTATTTGAGATATTTTCTTAAGTTTTCCATTTTTTCCTGAAATTATTGAGGTACATGTATCATGATCAAAATATACCAATATCAACATGTGTATCAGTAAAATAAATTGTATTTTGTGTTATATAAAAAGTTGCAGTCCTAATATTTGCAACTTTTGGTTCAGTACACTTGAAGTCTTTAGAAGAAAGAATATAAAAGGTCATTTTCCCAATCACTTTATAATTAACTTATCATGAATTTTTTAACCAATATTATACCAATTTATTTCTGCGGATACAAATTTTAGTTTTTATCTTCACATTTTACAAAGGTTTAAAATAAATAAATAAATAAATAAATAAAAGGTAACTTCTATTGGATTAAAAAATGAAGAAAATATTGTAATACCAAGCATTCTAAATGGCATATGTTATCATCTATATATATTATGTATTTCATTGTGTTGTTAAGCATATCGACTAACATCTAATTTGCAAGTGGCTTTTCTGTTTACTAGCATTGGAACTACAGGATTTCTTGTTGTATTCACTGGTCAACTGCCTAGGGTATTACTACATGCTCACATTTAGAAGTTCAATTACAAAAATGAATTGTGAATTCAGATTCATTTTTCCAGTAAACAATGATAGTTTGAGTCTACATGTTACAGTTTTAGGAGTAGGACCATTTTGTGCCCTGCTTACTTGGAAGCATTTCACTTGCTCTGGCTGTAGGCAGTGTTTCACCTAGGTTTTTCTGTATTAAGATCTTCATATACTGATGCATTTATACATACACATATATATGTACATATGATTTTTTTCTAAAATGCATATAATCTTATTTTAGACTTTAAGCTGCTATAGGCAGTTTCTCAATCTTTTTCCCCAACTACCACAAAAGGATCTATAGCCGTGAAGTAGCTCGTTTCTTGGGTATTTTTAGAGCTTATCATATAAAAGAAGACTGTACATCTCTGCCACATAAATCCATCTCACAGTGAAACATTCATGATATGATTATTCAAAATACTGGTAACATTTCATGTATAAGATTGTCTTCTGTTTGATATAGTAACTCTTTTGAATGAAACATACATACATGGTATGATTATTCAAAATATTTTGGTAAAGAAGCTCCTTTTGACATTTAGTTGTGGTACAATCCCCAATAAAGTTAATACATAAATTTAACATGGCTTTCATGTATCTTTACATCCCCAACATTATTGGTGATAATCTGTAAGTAACTCTTTTGAATGTTTTGTATGCATAAAATTATGAGTGCTTAAACTAAATTATTTCATAAATTATGAACTTGTCATAACCTATAGGCTAATTCATGGTTTGAAAAAGTAATTAGAATTGGTTGTAGACAAAGAAGCTGGAAGTAATTACAGGAAATTGGTATTAAGTGTTTAAGAGGTTTTAAAGATAATATTGTTCATCTGAATGTAAAATGGTGATGTACATATTATTATTTGTAGATTGGAGATTTTAGAATGAGATAACACCAAATTACTCCAAGAAGTGGCCATGGAAATCAGAACAAATATCATAAATCAAAAGATTATCTTTATAACAAGTTGTGGCATGCCTGAGCTAGGCCTTCAATGTCTGTACTAAGGGTTGGGGAAAAGTTTTATACTTTTCTCAAGGCATAACATAGAACAGGTAAAATTAGTTGAATTATGCTTTCATTCTTTTATGAATAACACATGTTTGTTTTTTGATCAGCACTTGCTGAATGTGTTAACTTTTCTGAAAATTCTGCATATTAAAAGTATTCGGTGCGATTGATTACAAAAGTATTAAGTAGTGATTTTTAAACAAATGAATGACTTATTTTGATTGTATTCATTGCTTAGGATGATCATATTGCAAAAGAGTTACCTATTTAGTGCATTGCTGGAGAAAATACGTAATAAATTTTTACATGTCTTCATTCTTACTATTAAAAGTGAAATCAAGCAAGAAAATATTGGATAATGGATCTATAACTTGCTCTTGAGAATCAGTCCTTTATATGTAAATGCGTATTATTATACCATAATCTCATATTTCTAAAAGAATGTAGGAATTAGTTCAACAGGGACTCATTTGTGTTAATTGGGTTTGTGTGCTGCAAAAGCTATTAATTGATTGCTTTCCACTTGATTTTATTTTCTGAACTAACTTGCCTGTGCATAAATATGGCTGTCATGTTTACGTTATTTGTGGATAACAAATATTCATGGTAATTCGATTAGTTAGATATGAATTTTGAGTTTGCATAATGTAGTTTTTTGTCAATCAGTCTTATGATTTTGTATTTCGTCACTCTAACTTTCCTTATTCAGGGTTTCTTTGTTTTTTGTCAACCAATCTTAATCTATGCATCTTGCGAACCAAACTTTATGTCATTTGGTTCAGCTCATCTTTCTCAAGGTACCTCCATTTGTCAATTTTTTCCTTTGTTCATTCCTCATTACGATGATCATTGCATATATTCGAAATGCTTTAAATTTTATAGGTTGACAGGTATATGGTGTTTAAATATATGCACTAATAACATTGGATTATAATAATCATTTGCCATAAATTCGATATTATTTATTATTTATTTTTTTGAAAAGGGTACTTTATTCACATAGTAGGGCATATATTTCCATGATATGCCTCATTAAAACCTTGCAATCCCCCTAACCTAGTCGGGTACCTTACAAGGAAAAAGAGTACATATCACTTCCATATATTAATGGTACAACACAGAGAAAACGGATCCAAGTTGTTGAACAGATGAAGGAGTGGGAACAACGTTTAAAATGCACTCAAAATCACC
Source organism: Allium cepa (assembly GCA_030765085.1). Classification (NCBI taxonomy): domain Eukaryota; kingdom Viridiplantae; phylum Streptophyta; class Magnoliopsida; order Asparagales; family Amaryllidaceae; genus Allium; species Allium cepa. Next base: position 752,852,007 of record CM060940.1, on the reverse strand, counting down.
TGTAAGAACAACTTGGTCTGTAAAAACTAAAAATAAAATAAAACAAAAAAAACAAAGAAAAAGACATCCTTCACAAGGATGAATTCCAGAACCTTCTTAAAAGGAGTGTGATACCACTTCTGTCTCGAACGGGGAGCAAAAGTCATGGCTAGAGAGTTAGAGGAACATATGTCAAGCAAATGGATCTATCGGTTCTGGAGACACAAGAGGACATAAATTTCTTCGACGGGGAGGTGCCAGAAGTATCCCTATAGTGTTGAGAACAGGTCAGGGGGGATGCGGCAGAACCGAGGTTCTGCTGACGATGTTCCAGTTATCGTAGATAAGATTCGCTTCTCTACTAACTTCTTTATCTTGGATTAAATATTGCGTAAGCGTTTTAACATCATGATTTATCAGGGTATTTCTGATTGATGTTGGCATTTCAATACCTCTGAAGATCCTGTTGTTTCTTTCGCACCAAATGTTCCAAATCAGGGAAGTAAACGCTATGTTGATGATATGATTAACTAAAGTTTGATTCTTGTTACTGTTACTTATGCATTCCATAATCTGAATAATGTTAAAGTTGAGATTTATGTCTAATTTCAATTTTTGCATGGTATTTTCCAACAACTTTTTGGAGTACGGGCAGTTGAAGAATAGATGATCTCTGTCTTCTATATGACTTGCGCATAAGTTGCATTGTTGGTCAATGTCCGTGTTCCATTTTCTAATACGTACCTTGGTTTTCAACTTGTTTTGGATGGCCAGAAGAGCACATGTTGACATTTTGTGGGCGCATCCCTTACCCCATATGATTTTTGACCAGAAATATTCTGAATGCTTATTTCTTAGTTGATTCCATGCTGACTTTATTGTAAATTGTCCATTATTACTTGGTAGCCCATTCCAGTAATCTGATTCAAATTGTGGTTGAATGCTAATATTATATATGGTTTGATGGTACTGAGTTGGGATATAATTGATGTTTTGTTTCCATTTATTGTTGGAGATCAATTCAGACACTTTTTTGTTATGTCCCCTAATCACTGTCATGTTATTCCATCCTATTTCATCTAATAGAGAGGTTCCATTGATCCAAGGGTCGAACCATAGGCTTGTGTCAGCCCCATTGACTATGTTTTTGTTAATGAGGCCCTTGCACCACTGTCTTGCTCGAAGTAATGTTTTCCAGGTATTTGATGCATTAGAGTCAGTGTTAGCATTCCAAAAGTTTGCATTTTTGCAATATTTATTTTGCATCCATTTAGCCCATGTGGATTTACAGTTGATAAATTTCCATAAAAGTTTGGAAACACTGCTTTAGAAATATCTTCAATTTTCCTAATGCCAAAACCACCTTCAGTTTTAGTTCTACACACTTCTTCCCATTTCATTTGGTGAGCTTTAGATTTCCATAAAAAATTTGCACACAAACTATCAATTCTTTGCATAACTGTCAGTGGAAATTGAGAAAATTGGAGCCAGAACTGCAGAATTGGGTGGATTACAGTTTTAATTAGTTCGGCTCTGCCACTAATGTTTAGCATCTTGCTGTGCCAATGATTAAACTTCTTGTTAATTTGATCTATTAACCCTCCAAAATCCCTTTTTCTCAGTTTGTTATTTGATAGTGATATGCCTAGATAAATAATTGGCAGTTTATCAATATGAACATTAAGGATGTTAGCTATCTGATTTTTATTTGTGGCCCCTTTGCTAAAAAATAGAGTGGATTTGTTGGGGTTTAACTCCAAACCTGTAATGCTGCTCAGATTTTGAAAAATTTGTTTGATGCAGGTGACATTTTGAGTTGTGGCTTTAGTTAAGATCAAAATGTCATCTGCATAAATTAGATGTGTAATCACTGGTTCATTTTGAATAATGGGGGTTAAAATACCTTTGTGAAATTCCATGTCCAGATTAATAGTCAAGCATTCCATAGCTATGGCAAATAGGTAAGGTGAGATGGGGTCACCTTGTCGTAATCCTCTTGAACTATTTATGAAGCCATGTGGTGATCCTTCTACTAACACCGAGAAAGTGGGAGTAGTAATACATTCATATATGAGATCCACAAAACTGAGGGGAAAGTTCATTGAAATCAGCATATGATGAATGAAATCTCTATTAATTTTATCATACGCCTTATGCAGGTCAATTTTCAGACATAATTCATTGGATTTTTTTCTGTTGAAACCTCTTATCATTTCATAAGCGAGGAGTGAGTTATATGTAATAACTCTTCCAGGGATGAAAGCATTTTGGTTATAGGAGATAAGATCATTCATGAGAACTTTCATTCTATTGCATAAAAGGTTTGCAAGTATTTTATAAGATACATTGCACAGGGAGATTGGTCTGAAGTCAGTCATGTATGCTGCATTTGGTTTTTTTGGGATAAGACAAATGAATGTATGATTGATTTCTTTAATAATTTTCCTTGCTTGTAGAATACTGTTCATAGCATTCCATATGTCGTACTTGATTTGTTCCCAATGAATTTTATAGAATTTAGAGTTAATTCCATCCGATCCTGGGGAACTATTGTCACTAATTTGAAAAACTGCTTCTTTAACTTCTTCGAGGTTTAAAGGTTTGCAGAGGATTTCTTTTGCATTTTCCAAGAGGATTTTTTTGCATATTATGTCTGGAAATTGATTTATGTCTGTAGGCGATGAAAAGAGATTTGAGAAATATGTTGTGGCTGCTACACCAATAGTTTCTGATGCTGAATACCAAGTACCATTCTCTTGTAGAATGAATTTATTACCCCTTGGTGGTTTAATTTTATTGATTTTTGAGAAGAAAAATTCAGTGGGTTTATCTCGTTTTGTCAACCAGTTTATTTTCATCCTTTGTTCATTGTCTATCGCAATATTCCTCATTATATCATGAATCTGTGCATTTTTCGAGCTGTATTCTACAAGTAGATAGTTGTTTAGAGGTTCTCGAACTAATTGCTTGTAGATGTCGTTTGTTTCCTCTTTTAACTTGTCTAATTCTGAGTATATATTGCTTTTACTTGATATCCAGTTTTTCAGTTTAGCTTTCACAGTTTTTAATTTACACAAGAGATTGAAAAGAGCGTTCCCTGGGAGTTGCTGCGCCAGAATTGGTTGGATGATGCTCTGGTATCCACTCTGTCGATGCCACGAGTTATTATATTTGAAAGGTATGGGCTTTCTTCTCATGTTCTGGATACTTAGTTTAATCATGATAGGAGTGTGATCACTAATGGAGTAATTTCCAAAGTGTATGTCGTATTGTTTGAACTTTTCAGTCCATAGAGAATTAACAAATACTCTATCTATTTTGCTATGTATTGAAAATTGCAGACCTCCTCTCCATGTATAAAAATTTCCCGAATACACTGGCTCAATTAGCCTTGAATTGTTTATGCAGTTCATAAATTCGTGATTGCCCATATCATTATATGTACCATTATTTATTCTTTCTGTAGATGATAGTATTGAGTTAAAATCTCCTGCTAGTATCCAAGGCAGTTTGAATTCTTAGCTTGTTCAGTGATATATTTATTATATTAAGGAGATGGAAACTGTGCCATTGGAGCCCAATAGGTATATGTTGTTTTTGCTAGCGTGTTTATTGTAGGTTTTTGTTTTTTGACTTTCTCCAACTAACCGACCTTGATAAATTTTTACTAATCCCTATTTCAGATTCTTTTCTTTATACTTCTTTGTCTTTATTTTTGCAGATCAAATCCTTGATAGCAGTCACAAAACCTATTAACTTAAAGGATTCATAATATTCCTAGAGTGACTTAATATTCAGACGAAAGTGTATAATTCCTTACTATTTTTAATGGATGAAGGCATATTTTTACATATATTAGACGTACTGGGTTTATTCTCTATATACCACTCAATCACCAAATGGCCAACACATCTAATTTGTCTCCCTATGAGTTAATTTTGGGATTTATCGAATGTCCACTTCTTGTTGGAATGTATTCATATATCTCAATCATAAGTTGACATGTAATGAGTTATTATTTTCCGCTTAGACCTTTCACTATATAGTTTAGGTGAGTTCATTTAAATTCTACTGCTCATAAATATTACTTTTTTAATCTTGTTATAATTTTTTTTTATAAAAATTCAAAATTAACAACACGCCTAGGTTAACCTAGGCGTGTTGTAATTCTTGACATTGCCACATAGTTTTATTGATTCTTTAATAAATTTATAAAAATTAACTAAGCTTTTTAAAATTTTAACCAAGTTAATTAAATTTATAAAAATTGGCCAAGTTCAAAAAAAATTATAAAAATTAACTAAATTTTGTTAAAGAAACTAAATTTATAAGAATTAACTTTTAAAAGTCAATAATTTTTTTAAAAATAACTAAATTTATAAAAATTAACTAATTCAGTTAATTCTTATAAAAGTTAATTAAGTTTTACAAAATTAACTAAGTTTTACAAAATTAGCTATGTTAACTAAGTATTATGATAATTATAATAATTTAACTAAGTTTATGAAAATTAACTACGAAAAACAATTTAGTTTATGTATGTAAATATATATTATTACAAATTATATTACATAAATTATATCTTTGTAAATTACACAAGTATAAATTATATCAGATACATATACTAAATTATGTATGAATTAACTATGCTATGTATGAATTATACCATGTGAAGTACGAATGAATAACAATCATAATATCTTAGCATGTTAGCTTATTATAGAAATGAATTATATATGAATTAATATATAATGATTATAATATATATATAATAAATGAGCATTAAATTGTATAAACTATATTAAATTGTATACCCAGATACACATACAATAAATAGCAATAGTAAATAGTAATGGTAAATAGTAATAGTAATAGTAGTATGAGTAATAATAATATCTTGATAAAATCAATCAAAGCTTGAAAGGTTGTTGTAGAATTTTACGTACTAATTAATATAAATTATATACGAATTAATATAACAAATAATATAATAAATGTATATAACAAGTATATGAATTATACGAAATATATATATAACAAAAAAATGTTATATAAACGATAAATATATACATATGCATGCATATCATATAAATTATATTCGTAAATTGCATACACACTTAACATACAAGTAATAGTGGCGGTGGTAATAATAATAATGGATAAACTCATTAAACCAAAGAATATAAACGTATCATAGAATTATATATACGCAAACAATACAAAATTATATATGAATTATTATAAAATAAATTATAACTATATTAAATAATATCATATAAACAGTACCATCACTTTTCACTTGTTCTAGACCGTATTTCATGTTGTTGCTTACATTAGCTATGTTTCAGATTGTATTAATTATTTATTTTTGCTAATTTTTAAACTTTTACTTTACAGGTAAATAGGTATCTTTGATACAAAAAAGTTCCGCGGCATGTTATAGATTCAAATTTATTTTTGATGCTAGAACTACATTTTGGTTTGTATGTTTTTTGTACGACTACTTTTAATTGCTAGCTACTATTTGTTTTACGTTGACGTATTATATATGTTTTGATGTAAGAATATGTGTTTTGATTATAAAATGTGTGATTAATATATTATGTTGATTATGAAATGTACGTGTTGATTTTAATTGCGTTGGTATATAAATTATGATTGATATGCATAGAAATAGAATTGCTGAAAGGGAAAACACAAAAAGAGAAAACGATAGCATTTGTAAAATGTTGTGTACACTTCAACAACGTTTTAAAAATCTTGTGGTACACTTCAGCAGCGTTTTTAAACTTTCATAAAAGGGTTCTTAACAATGGTAAACGTAGTAAAAAGATCACTCATAACAATAAATTAAAAGCTATGAATAAATTTGACAGCAAGAGATAAACTTCGTTAAATATAGTTGACAGCAGAATTTAAACGCTATGAAAAGGTTTTAGCACTTCAGCATAAACGTTGTATGCACTAATAACAACCAAAAAACGCTATTATAAATGGCTTTTTATAGCGTTTATTCTATTGCTATGGTATGTTCCTAACTTATAATTGCATGTCGTTATACATCGTAGTTAAAAACGCTGTTAAAGGCTTCTATAGCATTTTACAAACATTGTTAAATGTCTAGTTTGTTGTAGTGATGGGATCACAATTCCCAAAGTTCGGAATACCGAATCGCTCCACCGCTACTTCATTCAAAGAATTACTTTATGTATTTTCTATTTTTCAACAAATAAGCCATCCGGGAAATGCCAGAGACATTGTAAATAGGCAAAGAATCTATATGCTTTCCTTAATATTTTTGCTTCTTGAACCAACCTAACTATGTTCATAATAATTTCCCGCCGAGTTGTCGGAAGAAAATCTACTCAAACCATTGGATCGACGGAACTCGATCTTTACCCTTTGAAAATCAATGCTGCTCCGGCAACATCGAGAGAGCCAAAATAATAACTCCTCGTGTTGCCTGAAGATAACCAACACTGTGAAAAAATAAAAGCCACACATCTCATAAGCCGTGCACCCAAAAGAATAACTCCTCGTGTTACCCGAAGATAGGCAACACTGAGGAAAAACAAAATCGTGCATTTCATAAGTCACGCACCCAAATGATAACTCCTCATGTTGCCCAAAGATAAGCAACACTGATAACAAATGAAAGCCGCACATCTCATAAGCCACGCATCGAAATAATAACTCCTCATGTTGTGTGAAGATAGGCAATACAAAGGAAAAACAAAAGTTGCGCATCTCATAAGCAGCACACACACAAATGATAACTCCTCGTGTTGCCCGAAGATAAGCAACATTGAGGAAAAACCAAAGCCACAAATCTCATATGCCGCGCACCTAAATAATAACTCCCTGTGTTTTCCGAAGATAGGCAACACTTAGGAAAAGCAAAAGCTGCACATCTCATAATCCGCGCACCCAAATGATAACTCCTCGTGTTGCCCGAAGATAGGAAACACCGAGGAAAACGGAAAGTCACGCATCTCATAATTCATGCACCAAAATAATAACTCCTCGTGTTATTCGAAGACAGGAACATTGAGAAAAAGCAAAAGTCGTGCATCTCATAAGCTGCGCACCAAAATGATAACTCCTCATGTTGTTCGAACATAGGCAACATTGAAGAAAAACAAAAGCCATGCATCTCATGAGCCACGCACCAAAATACCAAATCCTCATGCTGCCCAAAGATAAGCAACACCGAGGAAACAAGAAACCACGCATTTCACAATCAGTGCCAACCGCTCCTATAGCCAGAAATAATGAACGCAATTCCAACAAAATTGGAATGCTACAAACCAGATGAAAAGCCTCAACTACGGACACTTAAGGGTTAAAACTGCCATCAATTAACTATGCACTTTACGCATTTGAAATACGCGTATATTGCATACTCATCGAAATATCGCAAAAAGCTTGGGTTACATGCTAAAGTTGCAGAACTTCCAAAAGTAAAAAATATAAAAGGAGAATCAAGTTGTGACTTTGCCAAATTTTCGATAGAACGTATCTAAACCCTAAAGTTATCGGTTATCTGGGAATTATTCGAAGTAAATAGCCCTGTGAACTGGGGGACATACACCTACACGGAGATAGAAATGCGTGAAAACAACAAGTTCATAAGTTATGTTACTCTAAACAATAAGTCCTCAAGTTCAACCTTAAAGTTTTATATATCTTTTAAAATTATAAACAAAAATTCCAAAGTTCTAAAGTTTTTAGAAGTGTTATGAATTTCTAAACTAAAATTCTCTAAGTTCTGTTAACTTTGAAGTTCTGTTAACTTCCAAAGTACCGATAATCTCTAAGTTCTGTTACTTCGAATGAAGGACTTTGACTATAGTCACAAAACTAGAAGAGTACAAAATGAAACCAGCATAAGTACATAGAAAATATATGAATAGATAGACAGAAGTACAGTCAAAATATCAATCTATTACTTATAATTTTCTTTACACAGGGACAAAACGTGGAGGTTGTACCCACACAACACTGGCCAACAAAAACAAATTACAGACCCCACGAAAAGAACACTAAGTGCAGACTCTAAACTTGAACAAAATGACAAAAAAAAGAACCAAAATCAAACTAGTATCCACACAAGCTCATCAGCGCTTCCTTCCACGGGTCCCTTTTCCACCCTTTGTTTGAAGTTTCTGCCTCGTCTCGGAAGTGGTGTCGCTGCTGGTAATGTAAACAAACTCCTTGATGGAAACGTCCTCCTCTTGCTCCACCGCTTTCTCAGAAGATTCTCCTTTTTCTTTGCACTTCCATGGTTTGTGGGAGCTCTTCGAGGCTTTGATCGCTTCAACCTTCTCCTTCTTGATAGCACCAATTCATGTTGAGTCTTGCGAGGCTGCTCCATTTGAACTTCCTGCTCCTTAACTTCTGATGTTGTTGCATCGCCCTCCAAAGGCATAGAAGGGTAATCCAAGACTTGAAGCCTGGCTATCATTTTGGACTCTGGCTCCAACTGCGAGCCAGATACGGACATGGAAAAAAGAACAGGAACAGAAACGAGCACGGAGGCTGTTTTCCACAGCAGAAGGTCCAAGCACTGAGGAAGTTGCAGGGACAGTGCCCAATGTCGCTCTGGCATCATCACTGGACCGTTTAAATTCTGTAAGAATCGGTGTTGTCTTAACAACACCGGGAAACTTGTTCATTTTCGGATTAACAGGAACCAATCACTACCACCCAAATGGACAGACATTGCCCCGGCAATGCCACAAAGTCCCAAACTAAGATTTCAACAAAGAATTCCGATCTTTTACCAGTACGTCTAAAGTTAAGACATTCAAATCATGAGCTCCCAAAGATAGGAGCTGCGAACAACTTTGATAAGGGGCATCCAAAGATCCGCCTAGAACATAAAGTATCCCATCAAGTGTTCGGAGTAATTAGCCCAATGGAATGGTGACACATAACACACTAACACTTGGTTGGGACTAAAAATCACTCCATCACTATGCCACAAAGCGAATCAGACAACAGCGACCACATAACATAAAGTAGATTTGCTGTTATCCCAATATTTACCACCGTTTCACACAACATACAAAAAAACCGTTTGTTTTTTTTCATAGCCCATGAAATCTTTGTTCTATTGAGATTTCACCCATGTAAATCAGACAACATTTTAATTTGTTGTCTGATTAAAATTATGAAATTTTTTATTTTGGCTCCTTACCAAAATTTTGGTTTCCCTCTCACTTTTGCCTAGATTATTTCTTGGTTGCGTTCTATTAATTACCCCCTCTTTCTTTCGTTTCCAGAGAAAAAAAAGGCGTTTGTTCTCAAATCATTCCTTCCCTTCTCGTCTAAATCTAGGGTTCTCTCCTTATTACGCCTCCTTCATCCTTTGATTCTCTCCTTATTACGCATATCAATTTTGCCCCCAAAATCGTTCCTTTGCCCTAATCATTTATCTACGAATGAAGAAAAATCACTATGCTTGTTTGATTGATTGGTGAATGTGTTTCTTTGTTCAGATTTTATTTGCTGGCTCATCAGAATCTGGTGCTCTTGCGATGTCATATAGATGCATGACTGTCGATTTGTAGTGATTGCGGTTGCTATCACTTGTCGAGAATTACTGGTTAATTGCTTGGTATGATTTATGTCACTTTTAATTTTGTATTGTTCTCAACTTCGATTATATGTCGATGATGAATTGGGTGTTATTCATAGGGTTTTATTCCCTATATTTTTGGTTTAAGAATTTTAATTTTCTTCTTGTTTGATGTTCAAAATTGTTGCAATATGATTGAATTTGTGTATACATATGCCTTGAGTTGTTTTAGTTTGTAGAATTGCATTTGCACTGTCCCTTGTTTCTGGTTATTGCATTTGCACTGTCCCTTGTTTGTCCTGAACATACACACACACACACATGTATATACATTACACACATATGTATGTATGTATATATATATATATATATATATGTTAATGTTTGTGGCACTACCTTGTTTTAATGGATGAATATAAACTTTTTTCAAACTATTAAGATATGCATCATTGGCTATTCTAATCTGCTGAAACTTGACTTGTTCGTAGCTGAATCTCTGAACTAAAATGCTGTGATTATTTTTCATATATGTTTTGTTGTATTTGTGTCCAATTGCTTGCGTCTTGTGTTGAATTGCAGGTCCATAGCACTGCCTATTGTTGTTATAGTTGAACTGCCAGTTGCTCATCTCTGAACATGTAATGCATGTTGAATATGCTAGCATATGATTTTTGTTTGATGATAATAAACATATATATATATATATATATTCATTTAAATGTATTTGTTATTGTACTATTTTATTTTTCACATAATTAAATAAATATTTACCAAATAAAATAAATAACATAGAATTTAAATTCAAACAAATATTTTATTACAATTTTGAATAGTACAAATCTGAGCTCTCACTATATATACACAATTTCAATTATAATACAATTTCAAATTACAACACAATTTTTCACTATATAATTTGTTACATATACTTCCACCTCACTACATATGACTCATTCACTTGTATTTAAATTTGTAGTGTAGAATAAAACGTGTATTTTGAAAATGTTATTTGCCTTAATTATTTGGGTTGTTCGTTATCGTTTATTTTGAATTCATCTACATGAACAACTTGTGACATGCATAGTGTATCACTGTACATGCCATAAGGCCGTGCATACCGATATACACTTCATAAAATTGCAGGGACATGTGAGCACAAGGTCAAACCCTAGCTATAAGCTGGATTCAACTCAGGTGCAATACAAAAACATCACAAAATTGTCAAGTACAAGTTCTCATGCAACAACAATCCAAAACCAACATAAAACAAGCCTTGACCAAAAATTCAATATGTACACAAGAGAACATACTCGACAGTGAAATCATGAAGCAACCAACCCAAACTTGTACAGACAGTGTGTACAAGAAGACACCAACATTTAAAATGACAAGAAGACTACTACTCATACAACTAGACAGACTCAAGTGTATAGGACAAATGAACACGCATGAAAACATGTATCAAGATAACCCGAGCTACAGTTTAAGTCCACAGTAACAACATGAACCAAAGAAAGGTACAAAAGACTATAGAGAATGATGACATACTTCAGGCGCACAAAACATGCAGATAACACAAGACGCACTCATGAAAACCTAAAACAAAATCAAAGGCAGCCCAGTCTAAATGAATGAGCAAGCTGACCAGACCAAACTACAAGCAAATCAACAGACATAAGTGAATATGCAACAGAACCAGACAACAATGAGGCATGAAACAAATCCAAGCTTCGATGTACACGTGGACAATTGAACCTAGACCCAATAGGCGGACTGTTCGCAAGCAAAGGGAAAAGAGGCGGACGTTAATTTCACGAAGTAAAGAATACGGGCCGAAGAAAATAAAGGGAGATATCATATACAAATTATATTTGTTTAAGTGGGCCGATGCTTTTATTTGGGCTTCAAATTATTCAATTAGGGTTTTGTTTTTTTAGTTATTATTTCATTTGTAATTTCTTTTAAAACCGTTTAACTTTCTAGTCGTGTGACGATTGTAACTATTGTACAAACTACGAGGCGTGGTTTGAGAATTCGCAACTCAGTGGCTGAGTTGTAGCAGGTTTTCTAGCGTAGAGTTAGGTTAGTCGATAACATATGTCGTGAATTTGCATGTGTAAGCGCCTGACTACTTAATCTCTAGTTGAAACCTTGGGGGCAGCACACAGCAGGGTTTTGCCGAAGCTGGGTAAATCTGTGTTGTTCTATTTCTGCTTTTATTACTCTGCTATTATCTATGTTGCAATTATATATATATATATATATATATATATATATATATTTCTGCATTAATTTTTATTATTATTAGTATCACCCTATTCACCTCCGTCTAGGGTGAAATCGATCCTACAAATGGTATTGGAGCTATGAACAAAAACCAATTTTTGTGCTAAAAATTTGATTTTTCAAAATCCAATTTTTCAAAATTAAAATTTTGTTTTTAAAAAATTTTGATTTTTTTAAATGGCTTCTTTTAATAATGCTTTTGCTAAGGGTTAGTCCATAGTTGGGCCACCTATGTTCAATAGTGAATATGCTTACTGGAAAAATAGAATGAATTTTTTTCTTAAAACCATTAATGCTTGGAATATTGTAGAGACATGATATAAGACACCAACTATAGTGGTAGACAATCAGAAAATTGAAAACCGATGAATCAATGGACAGATCTTGAAAATAAACTACTGAATGTTAATGTTAAAGCTAAGAACTCTATTATTTATTCATTAGATCAAATTGAATTTAATCGTGTCTCACATTGTCTAACTACGCAGGAAATCTAGCACATACTTGATATGACTCATGAAGGAACCTCTCAAGTCAAAGAATCTCGCATTGCCATGCTTAGTAGCGAATATGAGAACTTCACAGTGGCCAAGGATGAGAATGTCAAAGAGATGTACAGACGACTTTCTAATCTCATATACAAATCAAAAGCTCTTGGAAAACCATATACAGAATTGGAAAAAGTTCGGAAAATCCTCGGAGTTCTACCATGAAATTTAGAAGCGAAAGTTACTGCCATTCAAGAATCAAAAGATTTGAAACAAGTTAAAGTCGAAGAATGCATCGAAAATCTCACCACTTATGAGCTAGAAATGAAATTCAAGGAAGAACGTGAAGGGGGTGATACTCAAAAGAAATCAATAGCTCTCAAAGGAACAACTGAAAGTGAAGATGATGATGATGATGACGACGACGACGGCGACAGTGAAGCTGAACTGGCACTACTAATAAAGAGATTCAAAAAGTGGAACCACAATTATGGAAATCCAGTCAAAAATCATCAAATAAAGAGCAGAATCAACAAAGTTCTAGAAAGCTCAGAAAAACAAGAGATCATTTCGCACAAGTGTAGTAAACCATGTCATATCAAGCCAAAATTGCCCTCAGAATCAATTCAACCAAGGAAAGAAACAAAAACGGAGAAGTTTTGCAGCAACTTGGGATGAAAATGATGAAGATGAAAATAAAAGCACTGGCAGTGAGAATGAAAAAGGAAATCGTGTCTTTAAGAAGCAACAAATGATAGTTATGATGATGAGCCAAGTGAGGTATCAAAACTTACTCATTCGGAATTACTTATATACTTTCATGAAGTAAATGGCTACTTTGAAAGACTCAGGGAAAATTACGCTAAAATTGAATCATAAAGAGATAGTTTGGTAAAATTTAATAAACAGCTTGATCATTTAGTTAAAAACTATCGAAACAAGAGCCCTAAGTGTGATAAGTGTCCATCATTTGAAGAAGAACTTAAAAAATCATAAATTAAAATTAAATCACTTGAAAATGAAATTCTGATTTGAAAGAAAGTGAAAATACTAAAAGAGAAAATTCTATTAAAAAGTGCACTCAATTATTAAATGAAAATGAGTCACTCAAAACACAAGTCCAATAATTGTCTATAACTTTAGAAAAAGTGTCTAAAGGAGAAAAATCACTAAATATGCTAATAGGGAAACAAACAGTCAATATTGTTATATAAGAACTTGGATATAATCAATCTGAACGTGTGAGAAACGAAATTAATCAAGTCAATTCAAAGTGCACGATTTAGGGAAAAACAGGACACAATCAGAATAATTGCTGGTATAGATCCAAACATGTGAAAATCATTCCAATTGGGTTCCAAAAGGCACGAATATGAAATCCCTTAAAGTCAAACAAATCTGGGTGCTAAAAGAAAAAATATAAATTATCTTGGGTCTACTCAAACATATCCTTCAAAATCTTTTGTCACTTACAACCATAGACCTATAAAAACAAATATGTAACAAAAATGTTTTCTCATATAGGTGTGGTGCAGGCTAAGGAAGAACAACAGTGTTACCTGGATTCTGGCTGTTCTACGCACATGATGGGCAACGAATCAAAGTTCCTTAGCCTAGTACAAAGGTGGCGGAATCATAATGGATAATAACGAAAATTATCGGCAAAGGTTAAATAGGTAACGGTACATTTATCTTGAACGATATATTAAATGTGAAAATCTACACCATAATCTGATTTAATTCAGCCAGTTATGTGATAAGGAAATAAATGTTGACTTTGATTCTGATTTGTGCAAAAATGTTGACCACTCGTCTTTTCATCCTTGAACTGTTTCATATAGATTTGCTTGGACTAACTATATTGCAAGTGTAGATGATAAGAGATGTTGTCTTGTATTGATTGATGATTACTCAAGATACACATGGATATATTTGTTTATCTTACTGCTTCTAGATCTGACACTTTGTTCATTATTTGTTTATTTGCACAGTTTCAATTCAAGTCCAAAAGAATTCCATTTAAAAGCTATAAAAAGGATTTTAAGGTATATGTTGCATACTCCTTGATTTGGTTTATGATATCTATCTAATGATTACCTTGAGTCAAAGGAAAATTCAGATGCAGATTACACTGGTTATCTAGTTGATAGAAAAATTACTAGTGGAACATGTTTTATGTAGTAGCATTCATTAGTTGCATCATATTTTTAGAGAAATATCGGCATCACATTTTATATAGAGACATTGTTCTTATAAAAACCCCTCCAAAAAATTTATTGACTTCATTTCAGATTAGGCATTTTAGAAAAATTAATTTGATAATGATTTTTGGATTTGATCTTAAATAACTACATTAACCAATCTGACTCTCTACTGATTATCGAAAATATAAATAGTGATTGAAAAATTGATGAGTGTTGATATTAATCGTATATTATAACTTGAAATAGTAGATTTAGTAAATTTCTTTAAAAATTTAAACAAGATTTATAATAACTTTGTTGTTAAAAATTCCATGATCATCTCAATTTGTATCATATTTCTAACAACCATCACTCACCAGAATCTAATATAGTACGCCAAAATGTGGTATTTTAAACAAGAAATTATTCGTTTCATTTTTATTTTTATTTTTTATAAAAACATCCAAAGTATTCACTTCCATTTAAAAGTTCTCATGGTTATGCATCGGTGATTGACTTGGAATATAAATTTAAGTGCTTTCATGCTCATTTAAAAGTCCTTAAGGTGATGCTGGTTAGAAGATGCTTGAAATTCATTTTTTTTTAATAAAAATTGGTAATACTACTAATCTCATTATTAAGTCCTAATGGTTATGCATGGTTAGTAGATATTCAAATTCCTGATATAAATATACCACAATAGACATAGCTATATGGTTTTATAAGCCGACACCATCTTTATCATTCTAAAGTGGAATATGCGCCTAACAGAGTATTTCTGTTTGATTTTTTATTGAAATTTAATATTTATACTTGATTGGGTATTAATGTTGTATTAATATCTATCACTTTGTCTCTATTTTTCTAACACTATTACTCTTTTGCTAATAGCACAAGGAGGAGCGAATAGTTAAGATTTTGGCAAATAAAGGTCAAATATTTTCGTTTGCATATTTTTTTTTGACTTATTTTCATGCATCTGTGAAAGGGGAGCTTGGTTGTAGGGGGAGCATTCTAATAGTGGGAGTAAATAAGGTTCATCAATGATAAAATACATTCAATAAATTCAAAATCTTAAATATATGTTTGTTATCATCAATAGGGGGAGATTGTTGAATATGCTAGTATATAATTTTTGTTTAATGATAATAAACATATATTTATGTTCATTTAAATGTATTTGTTATTATACTATTTTATTTTTCACATAATTAAATAAATATTTGCTGAATAAAATAAATAACACAGAAATTAAATTCAAACAAATATTTTATTACAATTTTGGATAGTACAAATTTGAGCTCTCGCTATATATACACATTTTCAATTATAATACAATTTCAAATTACAACATAATTTTTCACTATACAATTTTTTACATATATTTTATCCTCACTATACATCACTCATTCACTCGTATTTATCTTCAACTTTGTTCCATCGTGAATTCAGCATCTGAATTATCTGCAAAATAAACACTAATGAAGTAAAATTGAAAAAGAAATATTTTGCAGTGTAGAATAAAATGTGTATTTTAAAAATATTATTTGCCTTAGTTATTTGTGTTGTTCATCATCATTTATTTTGAATTCATCTACATGAACAATTTGTGACATGCATAGTGTATCACTGTACATGCCACAAGGCCGTGCACACCGGTATACACCTGATAAAATTGCAGGGACATGTGAGCACAAAGTCAAACCCGAGCCATAAGCTGGATTCAACTCAGGTGCAATACAAAAACATCACAAAATTGTCGAGTACAAGTTCTCATGCAACAAAAATCCAAAACCAACATAAAACAAGCCTCTGCCAAAATTCAATGTGTACAATGAGAACAGAGTCGACAGTGAAGTCATGAAGCAACCAAACCAGACTTGTACTGACAGTGTGTAAAACAGGACACCAACATTCAAAATGACAACAAGACTACTACTCATACAACTAGACAGACGCAAGTGCACAAGGACAAATGAGCACGCATGAAAACATGTATCAAGACAACCAGAGCTATAATTCACGTCCACAATAACAACATGAACCAAAGAAAGGTATACCAGACTCTAGAGAATGATGACATACACCAGGCACACAAAACATGCAGATAACACATGACACACACATGAAACCTAAAACAAAATCAAAGGCAACCCAGACTAAATGAATGGGCAAACTGACCAGACCTACGAGCAACTCAACAGACTTAAGTGAATATGCAATAGGACCAGACAACAATGAGGCATGAAACAAATCCAAGCATCGATGTACACATGAACAATTGAAACCAGACCCAATAGGCTAGAAAATCAAAGTGCAACCAAACTGCACAGCTCCACATGAGACCAGACTACATGAACACGCACATATACACATATATAAATGTATGTATGTATACAAATGGAGATGACCAGCATTCAAAGTGCAACAGACTCAACGAAGCAACACAAACAAAACGGTTCAAATATTTCAAAAATAGTGGAGCAACATTATGTTTATGCAACTGGAAAAGACTTCAAGATCACATGTCAACAATGCATACGACATAGTGATAGCAATTCGTACAAGAAGATATCAAGACCTGAGTGAATGACTACATCAATAAACTTCAAATGGAAATACAAATGCACAAATCAAAGCATCCAGATTTTAAAAGGCATGATCAGATGTAGGCATAAGCTAACGTACATATATACATGTGTGAACACACATGTATACATATATGCAATGACAACTGAACTCAACCAAACAACAAAAGAATGCAAAGCATAATGGTACCAACCAGACCAAAGGCTTTGAGTAAAATGAATCGGTGATTAATTCAACATGTTGACATGCTACATGACAATGTAGACTCGAGTACACAACAAAGCTCTACATAAGTACAAGTCCAGTTACAACATGAGCAAGCACTGAAATGGACAGAGTAATTGGCAGTTCGAATAACAATTGCCAGCAAAGTAAAGAGAAGCAATTTTCTTGAAGCCATGTGTCAATGAACAAAGTCAATTTTTATCCCAAATCAGCAAATTCAAATATCGAAAAAATAAACGAAGTCACAAGAATTATCTCAAATTTTAAATGTCGAAGTCAAAAGAGAAAAGAACGAGAATCAAATTCAACAAGAGTCACGAACGTGATGAACAAGCATCACAGATCCTAAAAACCAAACGCAAGCTGTGGTGACCAAGCAAGCATAATAAAAAAATATTCAAATTGAACCAGTCAGTATAAATCAACATCGTCCTTCCATAAAGCAACGCAAGGGATAAATTCATGAAATATTCAAACCGAAATTATAGGAACAAAACTAAGGGATTTCACCTTATATAATCCGGTAACAGCATCGACAAAAATCATAAGATTCGAGTTCAAGCAATTACCGAAAGCAATAAATCATAAAACTCGAATCAAATCGAGAATAATCAAAATTCAAAAAAGGTAAACCACATACCAGTATAGAGTATTGTTCAATCTTGACCAAATTGGAGTAGCCACAAGCGAACGGAGCAGCATTATTGACAAAGGAATCCAAAGAGTACTTCAATCGAAGCATAAAGTTCAATCGGCGACTTCAATTCACAAAGCCCTAATTTTTTGAAAGAGGAATGAATGGAGGATTGTTTGCAAGCAAAGGAAAAAGAAGCAGACGTTAATTTCACGAAGTAAAGAATATGGGCCGAAGAAAATAAAGGGAGATATTATTTACAAATTATATTGGTTTAAGTGGGCCGCTGCTTTTATTTGGGCTTCAAATTATTCAATTAGGCTTTTGTTTTTGTTTTAGTTATTATTTCACTTGTAATTTCTTTTAAAACCATGTAACTTTCTAGTCATGTGACTAGGGTACAAACTATGGGGCGTAGTTTAAGAATTTGCAACTCGGTGGCTGAGTTGTGGTAGAGTTTTGAGCGTAGAGTTAGGTTAGTTGACAGCGGTCTCGTGAGTTTACAAGTGTAAGCGTCTGACTACTGAATTTTTAGTAGAAACCTTGGGGGCAGTACGTCGGCGGGGATTTGCTGAAGCTGGGTAATTCTGTGTTGTTCTATTTCTGCTTTTATTATTCTACTATTATCTGTGCTGCAATTATATATATTTCCGCATTAATTTTTATTATTAGTAGTATCACCCTATTTACCCCCCCCCCCTCTAGGGTGAAATCGATCCTATAGTGCATATATACATGTATATACATATGTGTATATGTGTATATGTGTGTTGCTTACTTCATTGTTGTTGTTTGTTGATGCCTGAACTATTCTTTTGTGTGTGCGCACTCCAGTGCATTTGAGTTTTGGTTTCCCATGTATATACATACATTCACATGAATATATAATTTTGCGTGAACCTTAGTCACTGCACTTATGTTCACTGTTCTATTTGTGTACCCTTGTATCTCTGGTCTTGAGTTCACTGTATGTGCACTTATGTTCACTCATGTTCACTATATCTTTGGTCTTAATTTTGTGTTCCTTGTTGTTTGCTTTGCACTGGCTTGTTGCCTTGTTATTGTGTAGTCACTTCTTTGTACTACCTGTATCAATGCTATGATTTTTCACCTGAACTCTGCTTATATGTAGTCTTGTCAAGTTAATCTTGTTGTGCTTTGCACACTCTTGCACCATACTTCTAGCTTTGGTTGAGCTTACCGTGACCATTCTTGAGTCCGAAGTACCACTTGAACCTGAACCTTGCTCTTCTCTTTTCTGGACTTGTTTGTGTACTTTGATATTTTGGTTTGGTTTGCCACTACACTCGATCTTGTGAGTTTTAGTTTTTTGTCTCTGGTTTTGGTTTTGGTTTTGGTTCATACTTGTATATGTACACTATAATTATTTGTTTAATGCATTTTGCTTTGATTGCTTTGGTTCCTGATTCTCTTGTTTCCTTGCCTTCCCTAAACCTTGAATGGCCTGAAATTGATACCTGAATGACTCGAACCTTGAATGTGTATATGTATACATGTATATACATATGTGTGTATATGTATATTACTTGAGCTTTGAAACTTGTTGTTTGGTTTGCTTGTGTTTGTACCGGTGCATTGTTGGCTAAAACTCATATTGTTTTTCATGTGAATGTGCCTTTAGTCTGTATGTTCACATGTACTTATTCTGGTGCACTTCACCCTTGTTGCCTTTTACTGTGTATCCATTCTTGACCTTGTGTGTTGTTAGTGATGAGACCTGCATATGTACATGCAGCTTTGTGCATGTCTTGCATTTTGTGAAATGGTTTTGACTTTTTTTGGTGTGCTTCTTGTCTTTATTTTGCTGCCTGAATCATGTTGAACTCGATTTTCCGATCCTTGGTAACTCAGGCTTGAGTGTGCACTTTCTTGGCTGCACTTGTATATTACTGATTGGAGCACCTGAGTGTGCACCTGAGTTTGATTTTCTGGTTTGAGTTGCATTTCCTTGTGCACTTGAGTTGAGCCTGATGAGGCTTGGGCTTGACCTTGTGAACATTTGCACTGTGTTTAGCCTTTGGGCTTGACCTTTGCAATAGTCCATGAGATTTAATCGATGTCTGACCTTGTGATATTCATAGTGATACATTATGCATATCATAAGTTGTACGTGCATATATATATTTGTCTGGCCATGTCTAAAACATGAAGAGAAAACAAACCCCATAAACTGAGGCAATATTAATATTCAAATTTAATTTAATTTTTGCAATTTAGGTTTTTTCCTTTTCCATTTTACGGTGTTGTTTATTTGATAGGTATAAAAGACAGCTGGACACAAGCTGGAGCAAGCAAATGAAGATCAATATCAAAAATGAACTCGAGTGAGTATGAGTGCTAGTAAAAAAAATGTTATATATGAGAGTGTAGAGAAAAGTTGTATATATGAAAGTGATAGTGAAATTTGTATTGTATTTGAAAATGTAAGAATAGTGAAATTGTATGTGAAAATCTAAGTATAGTGAAAATTGTAGTATTTGAATTTGATTTTAAATAAAATATTCATTTAAATAAAATTATGATTCATTATTTCATTTTGCAAATATAACATAAGTGTAATTGATGTGCATATCAGTCAATATTTATACGTTGTCTAATAGAAAATTTTAGAAATGATACTATAACATCAGACAACGTATAATTTTTTGTCTTTTGATGTGTCAGTGCATATCAGACGACGGTGCATATCTGTGGTCTGATATGTAATGAGACAACACAGAAATAGACGATAGATAGGTACTCATTCAGACAACGGAGCATATCTGTCGTCTGATTTGTTTTTTCTCATAGTGCATGGTTCCCTTATGCCAAACAGAGAATTTCGACAATTGCAACAAAACTAAGCAGTATGGTAGGCTGGACGAATGCAGAATTAAAAAGGAAACTGCTCCAACCGGTTAGACTTCTATATTGCCTCAACAACATCAAGAACTCCAGACCATCATATCAACAAGAAAATCGAACTCCTTAAAGTTCACTATCGCTCGAAAATAGGGATAAAAGAAGGAACTTATCGAAGACCATAGATAGATAACGATGGAAGACGTTTCAAGAATCAAGTCATCGACCAAGCGGCTTTCAAAGACAGAAGCAGGTGCTCGAATAAGGTCTCAAACCCTAACTTGCATAAAAATAGCTATTATCCGAAGATAGACAATGGAAAAGAGAGAACGCTCAAAGTCGAGCAGCTAAACCATTGATTCCCGAAGATTGGAACCAAGAATAGGTTTGATATCCGCAACGATGCTATTAGTCCAGCATTGTGCATATGGCTTGAAACAAACAAGGTTAGGTGTCAAGGATTCAAGACAATAACTACCGAACTCTATCGGTCCATGATCAGTATAGGATTGAACACGGTCGTATTGGAGGCAATGTGATGACTTGCACCACAATTTCAATTTTTTTGCAAGAACCCAAAGTTTGAGACCTAGAAATGAAGGGTTCTGCTAATAGTCATCAGATCATAACAAAAACCAACTGGAGGAATTTTGATTTTTCATGGATAAGAATAATTATGAAAATGATTAAGCAACAATCTGACATCTCTAAGAGCAATACTTGACGGTTAAACAAAGCTATGCAACAGAAACGCTTGGGACTCTCACCTTTCCAGAACGCGGCGTATCCCAGATTTAAGAAACATTGAGAAAACAGCTACATTGGGTTAAAAGGAATCAACTCAACTCTACGGGATCGAATGAATGATCCAATCCTCACTAATGTGACTTTAACACTACCCTAAGATAGGTAGCACTAAGAAAATACTTCTACAATCCAATCATCGAAGTTCTAATTTATAAAGAGCGAAATTAGTACCCAATTGGACTAAAAGTAATGCTAAATCAACGGGAAAAATCGATCCTAAGCTCTTGAGTGTCGGTGTTGCCTCGGCAACGCCAAGGCCTTCTTTTATCTTTCAACTACAGGTGTTGCACCGGCAATGCCGGGAAAAATTTCTATTTCATAGGAACTGGTGTCGCCCCAGCAAATGCTAGGAAACTTTCTATTTCATAGGTACCGGTGTTGCCTCGGCAACTCCAGGAAACTTTCTACTCGCTAAGTACCGGTATTACCCCGGAAGTGCCAGAAAAACTTTAATCTACAGGACTAATGAAAAGCACTCGTTATAGTGAACCATCAACGCACTAGCTTCTGGAGATAGAAGTTGGTCCTCAAATGATTTTCTACATTCTCTTCAGAAAACTATTGTTTCCCAATGACAGGCAACGACCGAAAGACATATCCTTTCATAGGTCAAACGGATGGTTTGACCTTTCATCACAGGAATAAAGAAGCGTCGAAAGGAAATCTTAGGATTGAATTGTTCATGTACTAATTTTTAGGGATGAAAGCTGGTGCACAACTGAATTTTCTAAATTTAACTTAGAAAGAATTTAAACACAGCCGAAAATACGCGGCCTTGAGGAAATGTTGCTCGGAACCAAGCATCTAGGTTATCAGTTCTCATAGACATGAGTTGGCATATAAACAAAATTTCTATGACAGCGTCAGCAACCAAGAAGAGCATGCGTAACCGAAGACAAGCGGGAGCAATCATGGAAGGTCAAATAAAATATCGGAACTTCCTCAATTCCAAAATGGGATTTAAAGCTGGACTGAGGCAATTGAGCAATTCACTCCACGGATTTCCATCTCTCTCAATCACCCAAAGATAGGCATTAGAAATAGCTAGTCCCTTAAGAAGGGATAGAAGCACAGATACCTGATCGAAAGAAATGTTTCAAAAGTCCAAACATGAATAACCGTAAGGTTGGTTAGACAACGGTTCTCTATCAAAAAAAAGAGCATTCTGGCAAAAAAATTGCCAACAAAGAAAATAAAGGATTTAATGTTCAAAAATCAACCTTCGCTCATAGTCTGGCGACTACGGGAAGGATCGATGACCTACTTACGGTCTAACTAGATCACTTGGTTCCAACTTGCAGGAATATGCCATTACCTGGAGTTTGGTGATGCTAGGAAGAAAGACCAAAACGGAACTATCGACACATCGGCCTTCGAAAATAGAAGCAAAAGCTTGATCGACTATTTAAACGTACCTTCTTGAATTTGACGTTATCCGAAGATCCCAACATCAAGGTTTGAGTCATCCATACATGAGTTTATGATGATAGAAACCAACACATGACTAGGATCTCAATGTCGGACTTAGAAGAATTTACTTCAACAAAAGATGCTAGAAACGCATCTTTATAATACATACCGGCATCATACAACACTCAGATCTTGGGATCAAGCAACAAAGTCCTTGATTCCCGAAGATAGGAGCTGCCGTGTCAATTAAACTAGGGCAACCGAACTTATTACTTAGTTGACCTAATCCCCCAAAATATGTTGGTTCGGTAGTCAAAGTAATCAGCCTTACGGACCAAGGCATTTACACTAACACTTTGTTGAAACGAACTCAATTGAGCATAAGTGGGGATTAGCTACAGAACTAGCTAGACCAAGCTACTTCATAGTTTTGAACAAAGCTATGGAATAGAATATGCCGAAATGACCGCAGAAGTATTACTTACATGTATAGAATTGCAGTAAGTGAGTATGCTGCACATGAGCATAAGAAGTGCAACAATATGAAAAAGCAATGCTCGAAATCGAGCAATTAAGCCAATAGTCCCTGAAGACAGAGGATGGTGTGCATTAGATTTTGAAAAAACGCAAAGAAAGGACAATCGCACTTGGACAACTCATATGCTAGTTCCGAGGGCTAAAAATGTGCCCGATTGAACTTCAACTATAACGCCATAAGAGCAGTCGTGCACTGCAATTTAACTGTGATCAATCATTCCAATATGATAGGAATAATAAGGAAGCCTAAGTTACAAAGGACCCAGCTTCTGGAGGAATGGAAGTCCCTCTACCAGAATAAAGATTGAAAGACCGAAAAGTCATTTTCAACAACAAAACTTGGCACTCCACCCTGGCTGAGCATTGACCAGGGCAGATGTAGTGTGTTATCTACGTAAGAAGAGTCCAGTTTCCGCAATACCGTGAACAAAAAATCTAGTGTAGATAATTTGCTTACATTTGAAAAACAATCCATATCATCCTTTGAAATTATCTCTTCCACACTTATCGACGGGAACTTAACCAAATTCTCGAGAAGAAAAAGCTAAAGACAAAGAGAAAGACTTCGCTCCAGATCGACGTTCAATCTTTCGAGATAAACTTAGTTCACCGCCAATGAAATTAAAAATATATGGGACAACTCCAAACCTACATCATGCACCCACTTACCGACATAAACCCTTGCATACACTACAGAGCAAAGATTGCATCGTCGATACCATGAATTGAAATTCGGATCGAAATAAAAATATGGCTATCAGAAGTTAGTCAATTGAAAACAACATCTTGAGGCGGACTCCGATGATTCACACTGAAACTTCAATAGATGGATGAAAAGCCAAAGCCAAATTTGCATGGTAGCCTCGACACTTACCCATTATTTCAAAGAACATGTGACGCCCCACCTCTATGCCCACGCTAGCCAAGAACACTATGGTGTAGTGCTGTCAACTAGAACGGAGAATAAGGCTGTTGAGGAGCGACCATCAATAGTTAGGCCTTACACTAGTATTGGTTATCTCGATAGGAGTGGTATATATATATATATATAAATATTGTTTCATTTTTCATCTCTGATTTATGTTCTCCCATCGACATACTCCAATTCCAGTATAAAACGAACTACGATGGTTCATAATAGTTTAGAACAGTAAATATAAAATATTACACAGATAATATAATGCGGAACACAGATAAAACAGAAAGTCTCATATATACAATAACTGGTGTCAGTTACAATACATTTGATACAATACATATGACACGGTACATATGATACAACTACCACAGTCGACTCAAGAAGTTACATATACAAGTACATTAACGTATATAATATACATGAATACATATCTTCCTATACAATTATATAGACTATTACAAATGACGACGACTACTCCAAAAGATATGAAAGAACTTCATAGCTCTAGCAGCAACCCATAGCAGAATATCTACAACCTGAAATACTCGGTCTGACCCGAGTATTAAATTCAAAAGAAAATAATACTCGGGTCAGTCTAATTCAAACTCAGTTATTAGTGCACAGAAGCAATAATAATTAAATAATGAATAGATGACAGTAATTAAACCAAATCAGAATATTGAACTGAGTAAACAAAACAGTTCAAACCATTGAAATATTAATTAAAATATTAATTCAAGTAGGGCTGTAGTACACGCACGCGTGCACTGCCTCGCCACTACGGAATATGGAATACGCAAAAAGATCCATAAGTCAAAACAAATAGAATATCACAAAACCATACCGTGTGGCTGCAGTTCACGCTTGCGTGCACTGCCTTGCCACTATAGTGAGAATGTACCCAAAAGCTCAACGAACCAAAATCAATGAAGGTTCAAATACCAATGAAATCAAGGCGGTGTGGCTGCAGTACACACGTACATACATATGCACTGCCTCGCCAACTCGAGTGCACAAGGTCAAATCAAAAATCAGATTCAATACAAGTACAAATGACCTCGAAACTAAACGATCGAGCAACGACAACGTAAGTGCCGAACTCAACTGAAATTAGGAAAAACAAATCCAATTTCATCAATGCGACGCAAATCACAAAGCGAAGCTGCATATAAAATGAAACTGCAGTCACTAATGAATACAAAGGCAAACTACAACAAATACTGCAGTCACCACAAGTATCACACATGAAAACAACTTAATGTAGCCACTAACCCAAATGCAACAGGGTTTTAAATGAAGGGCAACAATTATTGCATCAGTGAACAACTAAACACATGCATATACAAGAATGCAAACTAAACAAAGTGCATGCAACAAAAGGATCCAGACTGCCATGATCAAAAAGCAAAAGTCTACAATGAAACCAGAGAGGGTATCAACATTAGAGACTTAGCATATATTCCAGAATATATGCATACACACATACATATGTATGTATGCACATATATAGTCTTGAATAAACAGGAGTAATGTGCAACAAAATGGATCAGTGGAGTACATAGGTACACGAAGTCCATCAGCGAATGAACATCACAAATGAAAAGTGCAAACTGAATCAGCATGAACAAACTAGCATCAAAATACAACAAAATAACAGTGACAACAATTGTATAGCAAGTTCATGCGAGCTTACAAGATGATATGCACATGTAAAAATCAAAGTCGTGCACAGGTCAGAGACCAAAGATTGGCCAGAGACAAGTAAGGCATAGCTACTGCACAGCAACATGAATGAAGACTACAGGTCTCGATGTAAATGAAATGCACATGATAACATCACTGCAAATTATTCATTCAATAGGCAACAAAGAATGGCAAGACACAAGACATGGGGGCACTGGACTACAGCTCGACCAAATGGCCAACATGATCAAGAAATATAACATGTAGTGCTGTGCAAACACAAATGGAATGCAACAGTGAAGCTCAACATTATCAGAGAGCATATGGAAGGGTCAGACCAACAATGGAACAACAGTTCATATGAACAAGTGTACAAATGCAAAGACCAGTGTTATAACTCAGGTGCAACAACCATGGTCAAGTCAACATAAACAATATCAAGCTACAACTCAAATGAAACAACTCCACTGACTCAAATGAACTGTTGACGATGTGCACTGAACAGAAGCAATGCAAGAAGAAAATTATATGTCAAATTATGATATGAACACAAGCCAGTGCACAACCATGTGACAGTATCAAGTTTTTACCAAATCAAGAAAACATCAAGATGATCAAGTGACCAAATTTAAAGCTAACACACATATATATATACATGATGCAAATGCACAAGTACAGGCTGATCAAAATTTCAAAAATGACCAAAGCCAAATGTGACAGTAGTTTTAAAAAAAATCAAGTCAAAGCCGAGTACAACAAGAAATAATCAAACAGCCAAGCAAATCGAACCAAGTCAAGATCAACACCGTAGTGACCAAGCAAATTGAACAAGTCACAGGGGAGTTCAATATCGTAGTCAAAAACCAGTGCTACCAAAAGTCAAGAACATAGCCGAGAAATTCATCACGAAATCAACAGAACAGAGAATTTTCAAAGCAAGTCAATCATCTCAAAGCACATGGTAAACAAATGTCTCGAATTCAAAGCATATTGCAATCGGGTCAACAGAGAGATTCACGGCCATAGTCAATCAACACAAATTCAAAGGCCGAAGCCAATTGTGAACCAGTCAAAAATCAACGGTATCGAGACGAAAAAAATCGAACGACTGAAGAATGAAATAGATGTGAGTGTTACTCACCTTGTCGACGAATTTAGGAGAAGCCGAGCACGAGATCATCGATCGACGCAGCCACGAGCAAGCGAGGGAAGACGAATGACAAACGAAAAGGGGCCGCCATTAATTTTCTTTCGGTGGTTTTTTTTTTAGGTTTTCAAACGAACGAATAAGAAAAAGAAAAAAAATAAAGGGGGGATGGATTGTACTCGAACAACACGGCACCAAAATAGATGGGCCGAGATTTAACATTTGAAGCCCAACAATTCCTTTTAATAATTTATAAAAGAATTTTAATTCAAAATTTAAAAACTTCAAATGGAAATTTGCAACAATATTTATCGTCTAAATGTCGGTTATTAATTGTTGTTAAGTACCGGGTTGTTACAGAACACCAAAAAGCTATGGAAAGAAATTTGATTCATTACGACAAGCAGTAGTAGTCGAGACCAAAAAATAGATGATCAACAGCGTAACCTACTTCATGTTTGTGAGACTTTAATGCGATTGTTAGGAACCCAGTAAACAGATAATGTAATCGATAACTTCTATAGCACGCCTTGTTTCCAACGAAGACGAACTCGGGACAAATGTTATCCGGGTTTTTAACCCAACAGGATCCAATGGAAGACAGAACAATGTCATGATGTCAGAATGGTTTAGAACTTAACTAGAAGTGCTAAGACAAGGAGTTAACGGGAGCAAAGGTATATTACTAAGGCCACGACTGGGATCGACTATACCAAGAGACCATCATTGTTTCAGCCCAATCAGCAGCTGAGCGCAAACAGCCAGTAAATTATCATCAAAATGGAACAACGTGCAATGAGACTATGAAAAAAACGAAGACACAAGACCATGGAACCATCTCAAACTCCATACTCCAGAAAATATCCTAAGTACTTGGATCGCCAGCGACCCAAACCATATGGATCGCTAGCGATCCATGCAAAACAGAAGGTCGCTGTAATGTAGGGAAGAAGAGAAGGAAAGAAGAAGGATTTTGAAAAAATGCTAAGTCTATGGGTCGCTAGCGACCCATAGACCATGGGTTGCTAGCGACTCATGCTTCTCCATGAATCTTCAATGAGCTAACTAAGGAGGTAACGGAAAAAGCAGCCAAGTCATTGACTCGCATACGAACTAAGTCTATGGGTCGCTAGCGACCCATGATTTTGGCTCAGATCGCGAGTTAAACCTCCCTAGGTCGTTCCCTACATACCCATGAGCAGTTGATGAAGTGGCCCGGCCCAAAAGCTCTCCGATCTCTATAACTACTGTCCTACCTGCAACATAAAGTGGACCTTCTCTGGATTGATTGCTGAAGCTCTGTTGGAATTATTCTTCACTCTCTATCTCCCTCACAGCGGAATTCACTATGATTATCCAGTGGATTCTAACTCTGGGGATTCAAACTTGCTAAAGATAATCAAAGTCTTGTAATCAAACATCTTTTATAGCAGCAATCAGTCTTTAATAAAACTATAGGTGGACGTAGGCTTCATTAACAGCCGAACCACTATAAAAGTCTCTGTCCACTTTCTTTTGCAGTTCTTTCTTTATATCTATGATCTATGATATTGCTCTGTCAGGACAGGGCTGGTGCTTTCAAATTCAAACCAGGGTATTGGTCCATTTTTTGGGTCAACAGTAGTGCATAACCATGACATGTGAGAATATTTTTTAAGTGAACAGAATAAAACATTCATAGCTTGAGCATTGTTTGTTGCTATGTTCTTTTGAGCATCTGTCCAGGTTCTTATATTTGTTTCTGGTGCTACATATTTAACTTGTGTTGCTTGCCAAAGTTTTAAGTCGTTTGCTTCCATAAAAATACGCATTCGTGTAGACCAGTAAGCATAGTTTGTTCCAATGAACATTGGTGGACGCGCAGTTGATTGTCCTTCTTGAAATATACTTGCCATACTAAATATGTTTTAATCACGTGTTACTGTGAACTGAGATAACCGTGCTACGATACAAAATGAAAGGATTTATGGATCGCATGTTTATATCTAATATGCAAGTGTAGTAAAATGCTAGCTTATAGTTAATAGAGTAAAGTAAATAATAGTAAGAAAACAATCACACCAGAGTTTTTTTACTGGTCCGGACCTTCCAACCTACGTCCAGTCCCAAAGCACCTCTTTAGCTTTAACTAGTATACAACCCTTGCTTTTCCCAAAGGAATAGGCTTAATACAAAAGTTCTTTCGGAGACAAGTATGTGTTCTAGAAAAAAACTGATTTTGACTGCACAATACAAATATTCCTATATCTCTTTTGAGTAGTATGTGTATGTGAAGCTTTTGATCTCAGGAAGTGATAAAGACTGATATGGTTTGGCTTTAGAAATCAGAGAATGCAAATAATGTAGATATAGAATTCAAAAAATTCAAGTGTTTACACATATATAGATGACGAAGAGTTTTTGTGAAGAGTAATATTCATTAGAGTTTTCTGTTTTAATCTAAAGGTTGCAGTCATTGAGAAGGAAGAGATTCAGTGAAGAGTTATGAAAGTGGCTGTTAGAATGAAGTAGATGACCTATTGTTATATATGGTCATTTCTCAGCTCAGACGTTTGTCTATACGTTCGGGTGTCTGGCCATGTATTTTTTTTTAAACAATGGTCGGAGTCAGACGTCTGAGCATTTTTGACAGACGTCCGATGTATGTGCTTGATTTAAAAACAGAGGCTATGTTCAGACATTTGATATATAACGTCAGATGTCTGACATATGTTATTTTGCATTTCAATTTCTGTGCTATATGAAGATTGAAAACTTTGGTCGTGCAATGTTTGAAATCTATATATCTATGACACTTAACACACTATCTATGATTGATGATTGTTCTCCTTTGTTAGTGGTCTTCAAGTTGACTTCTAAAAGCCTTTTCCTGCAAGTATATGGAAATATACTGTATGTGTATGATTGTATAGTTGTTGTCATCGAAACTAAGGAATAGTAGTTTTAACGTTCCTGAAATTGGTAATAAACAAAAACTACTAATAAATAATAAATAAATAATATTATTTAATAATTAATATTGAATATTTAATAATCAATTATTAACAATTGCTATTAAATAATTAAAAAGTAATGATTAAAAATTAATAATTAAGATGAATATTTAATTTTTTTTAATAATTAATTTGTAATAATTAATGACTAATAAGTAATGTTTTAATTGAAAATCAAAATTTTCCCAGAGTTAATAAAAAATTGAAAAATTGATATTACTAAGTTATTTGGTTAAATTTTTTTTCTAGAAAACTAAATGTAATTTTCAAATTAATAATGCATCCACTGAGGTGAAAAAATACATAAATATTTTTTATTTTAATTATATTCGGTAACCCATAGGTATACATTAGCGCCTACGTTAGAGCAAGCATAAAATTTTTGAAGGCATTAAACGAAAACAAAAGGCGGGCATCAAAAGTTTAGCACCTGTGATATAGTTTCGCGCCTTATTATTTCTTCATTGTCTTTCCTAAAGTGAAAAAATAAAAAGCCTAGAAAATAGAAATTCAATTGGATGATAAACTGTGCAATTCTTCTCCTTATTGTTGAACTCTACAGTGACATCCACCATGCCCTACCTCATCCCAAAACCACTATAAGAAAATGACCATATTACAACTAACTAAAATTTACAACGTTTGCAAGATGATACTTGTAATAAAGAGTTTTCAATAATTGGTTTTTCGTGATAGTTATAATATAAGGTTATTAACAACTGTTTTTTTCCTAAAAGCTGTAATGAAGATATTTTTAAAACTTGGCTTTCTTGACAGTTATGATAAACGTATTTTTAACAACTGTTTATTTTAGTCAGTTGTAATAGAGATCTATAATAACTTATTGATTTTGACCATTGTATATAGTGATATTTTCCAAAATTTATAAAAAAATCTGATAAACCCGTATTATTTATAAATTATGAATAAGGATGGCAATTTGTATTGATGATTAATAAGTAATCTTTAATAATTATGAAGTAATATTTATTACACTAAAATAGTATGAAGGAAAAAATTCATCAATTTTTTAGCTTCAAGTACATGCTATCAAATTTTTAGTTAGAAGGATAAGTTTTTCAATATAATATAGTAGAAGGATAATTTTTAAGCTTCAAGGAAAGTGTTATTGTATAGTATCAATTTTTTGGACTACAGTAGCAGTTTTTAAGTATTTGATATTTTTCTATTTGTAGTGGTATTTTTATGATTTGTAATATCATTTTGTAGGTAGAGTGTGTAATCTAAGACTACAATGCTATTTTCTAAAACCATTTTACGAGTTGTATAACATTTATAATTAAATTAAATAAGAATAAAAACCGTATAATATAAGTTTTGTTCAATGTTTTTTGTTATATTTTACTTGTAATAAAAATTACAATTGTAGTATCGTTTTATATTATTTTTTAGTACTTATTATGCTTGCACCAGCAGTTTCATTATAGTTTTTTGTTGAATTGTAGCATCAGTTTATACTCATTTAATAATATTTATAAATTATATTTATTTATTATTTAGCATTTAATATTTATAATTGGTAATTATATTTAATATTTCAAAAAAATTAAAATTTTGAAATATTCTAAAATAAATTCAGAATATTCATAATATTTGAAAACAACAATGCACGGTTTCAACACGAACGATGAACTACAGTTCCAACTCTGGTACCTCGAACAATGCAGCAACACTTTTTAACAACATTTTTTTCGTACGACGTAAATATTAATTTATAACAACCTTTTTTAAGTCGTATTAAGCATAATTTTTTAACAGCGGCAATTTTTGAAATGCTGTAATAAATATATTTAGCAATTAATAGTTGATAATTGGCAATTAATAGTTAGACAATATACAATTAATAATTAGATAATATCTTTTATCTAGATAGATTATTAATTGAAATTACTCGTAACTAATCAAAAACTGACAAAAATCCAAAGGAAAAATATTAGATCTTTCCCTAGATAAAATAAAATCTTAACTAAAAAGATAAAAATTAGTCTAAGATTCAAAATTCTAAAATATCAAATGCTATTCTTAGAGACTCAAATTGTAAAAAATATGTTATGAAATAAATTTTGAAGGATTTATTCTGTAGTAATTAATTTTTACAATTGATTTATGGTTTATATCGAAATATGTGTGTGTGTGTGTGTCTAATCCAACGATTGAAATTATAAACATGTGGAATAATAATCTAAATATAAATTGGAGTATGGTAATCTATCTGTTTCCTTCTACCGTATGATCATTCGGATCCAGTTAAACACGTATTTCTCGTTCTTCCAAAAATGAAAGCCTAGATTCCAAATCATGGAACGGCTGCCAAGTCCCTAAAATTGAAAGATGATGGAAAAAGGTCCCTTCCAAAAAAGTTATGAATATTTGGTCTTTAATTTTAGTTTTTGACTAATTTATACCACATTTACCCCTGATTTCAATGCTACGCCGATTTTCTAAAAATGGACAATTTGGTAAAAAAATAACAAAACAGAGACCTAATTTACGTGCGTTTTTTTATCAGCTTCTAGAACATGCACCTTTCGTCCAAGTCGGCCCGCCTTTTCCTGCTAACATTTCCGAACATGTGTACAAAATAAAAAACCCTAGTTCCCAAATTCGCTTCTTCTTCACTGGTGGTCCTCCATTTCCTACTCATCACAAGGAACTCCATTTCCTCCCCTTCATCATAATCAGCCGCCGTTGACATCCCCCCTACCTTCGCTACCAATCCCTGAACCTCCTCCTTCGCGGTAAGCCACCAGCCCCTGCATCCGTCTCTATTCGTCGTAGCCCATGTCCAGCCATCGCAATTCGGCTGTTGCCAAAGTCGTAACCAACCGAACCGTAGTCGCAAGCCACGTTATTCCTTTTTGATACCGCCTCTTCAAAATTATGGATCCGGAGAAGCTTACCAATGAGTTGTTGCTTCAGCTACACGAGGTAAGTGTGGTACTGTATAAACTTATTATCACTATAGTTACTCATCACTTCAAAGTCTCTGGGTATTTTAGCAATATTGTATTGTATTACTGGTGTTTAGGAATTGGTTTTATATAATGTCATAACGGAAGTAGTTATTGCTGCAATTTTAGAGTAGAAAAAGATTCAAGAGAAAATGAAAAGTTCAAATATCGGTATGAGATTTTATGTATGTGCTCATGCTAGTGTAGATATATTCTGTGGAAAACAGGGCATGTTTCTTTGTATGTGAAAAATTGAACATTGAGGCAATTTAATATTCATTAATTGACACTCACTTTACAATTAGTGATGCTCATTGCTGCATTGTGTTGCAGCTGATGCGGTCCTGACAAATGGGTTCAGTTTCTGTCACAAAGTTATGTGCTCTGATCTATTGAGTAGGTACTGATATTAGTTTGATGCATAATAGTTGTTTATGTATTAATTTATCATTTTTAATAATATTTATCCCTTAATGTTAACCTCTTCATTTGATCCTTCATTTGTATTTGTACGTAAAAGCTTAACAGTCATGAAGAGCTAAATAATGAACTGCTTGAAGTGTCAAATTCTTACCGATATCATTGAAATTATGTCTTACTTAGGAACAATATTATTATGTGGCTCATTTCATCTTCAGCATGGAATATCGCATCAACCTGTGTGCATTTTATCTCTCTTTTACCATTTGTAATGTTTTTGTTTGTATTGCTTGTTTGTACTTATTTCGCTTATAACTTTGCCTAAAAGAAATTTGGCTGCTTAGAGAAATAAGTATTTTACTTTTCAAATACAATTTTCTAGCTTAGCTGCTGAAAAAGGAAAGCCGACAAGTTTATTATCTTTAACCAATGTATTTACACACACTATGTGCACACTTAGGCACATACACATACACAAGGTGCTTGGTGTTTTTTTTTTGGGAAGCAAACTACATCTTTTATTATGTTTAAATGCGATAGAATGAGAAATTTTGAAAGATATTATTTATGTAACACGACGATGGTTAAGATAGTGAGCACACTTGAAATCCTATACAAAATGATCAATTTATTAACAATAGAGATATATGAGCAGTCAAAGTCACAGATGTTAATCCCTTGCCTACAACTGCATGTTAGTTTGCATACGTTTGACATATATGTGAGAAATGCGGATTACGGATCTTAAGGCTAGGATAAACACTAGAGGGGGGATGAATAGTGTTTTAAGGAATTATTAATTTTTTTGAGTTTTTGTTAAATTGAACACAAATGTATGCAATATTCAGACACGGATATGCTCACAGAATCAAACACAGATGCAGAAATAAAGTAAAAGCAGTAAATGAAATAACACACCGGATTTTATACTGGTTCGAAGTTACCCTACATCCAGTCTCGCACATAAGTACGGATTTCATTTCAAAAGCAATTGTACAATTACAACCTTGATTTCAAGGCTACGAGGTACACCCTCCAGATTCACAATCCTCTGGGTAGAGATACTTGATTTCACGGGCAACAAGTTCACCAAATTGATTTCCAAGGCTACAATCACATCTTTTCTCGCTTGATTGATTTCCAAGGCCACAATCACACGTTTTCTCGTTTAATTGATTACAAAGAAGGCTATAACTCTGAATAGAACTGAGGATCTTGTTGAGATAGTGATAGAGAATCAAACCAGAGATAATCTAGTTAGATTCAATGTTGATTTCAGCAGAATAATGGCAGGAATATGTATAAAGAAATGTGGAAGAAGAAGAGAAATGAAACCAGAAAAATATGATTAAAAGTTCGTTGAAAACAGCCCATATTTATAGAAGAACAACAGCCATGTCCATTCGTGAAGAGATATGACGAATAGACATTTCTTTTGAAATTTGAAATTTGAAATTAACTGACACTATGTTGACATGAGTATATTGAGCATGTCGTCATCCCAAAGGAAATTTTAGTGATTTATCTTTCTTTTGAAAATAACTTTTATCTTATATTAAAAACTATTTTAAACTTTATAAATGTACTTAACTATAGTTAAAATACATATCTAAATATAGAGAATAATATATAAAATTTTACTATAATTTTATATTTAAATCTAAGTATAAATATTAATAGATTATTATTAAAAGATAGTTTAAAACTTTGATTTTGAAAATAAAGATTATTTTAAGGCTAAAAGTATTTGAAATTAGGATAGATATTTTTGATTCTTTTAAAAGGAAGGTTTTGAAAACATTTTTGAAAACAATGTATAATTTTTTAAAATCATTTTGAATAAAAATTAGCGGATACAAAACAATGTTCCATTGGATTTTTCGTAGGTTCCATTCTACTTAGGATTACATCCCTTTAACGGGCTCGAAGTGGATTCCATTCCACGAATAAATTGGATTTTAAGATGTCAGTGCTTTTTTAGGAGTTTTAACAAAAATTCCTAATTAGAATTACTTATTCTTGAAATCTTGTACTCTTGATAATCTTGATATTCTTGATACTCATGATTCTTCATTTTTGATATCTTTAATCTCTATACTGTACAGTCTTCATTCTTGGTACCTGCATGGTTAAATCCTGCATATACATATATTTCTAAACTATAATGTTAGTATTTATGTTTTATAATCCTATTCTAAGGTTGTTGTTATCAAAACCATCATCTCATGGACTAACAATCTCCCCTTTTTTGATGATGACAACCTTTGTTTATAAAATATTACTTCTATCTTAATAACTCCCCCTAAAACTAATAACTTCCTCTTAATCTATGCATAACTACCCTATTTTATATTTCTCTCCCTTTGTCATTAACAAAAACTAACTCCAAACTATATAACCCCTTAATCTAATACTCTATGATATGTAATTATAATGATAGTGTTATCATGAATAATCAACACTTATCTCTAAAACTTAAAACTTAGTCCTAAACTACTAACTATCATAAGTATATAATAATATTTTTAATAGAACACATATAAGAACACAACTTATTTATTAATCATATAGCTGTAATTACATTTTTGTGAGAAACGTAAGAAACAACATACATCAATAGGAAAAAGAGAAAAGAAACTAATGAGTGTCTTTGAAAATTGGAGATCTATGAATCGAACAATTTGGATAGTGGAAACAGAAATTTCCACGTTGTTTGATACGATTTCCATCTTTGTCAAAGCACACTTCACCAACGCAAAAGACTTTGTCGTCATCTTCCGCGTGCACTTCTTCCATGGGGACTTCTTCTTCTTCCTCCTCGCTGGCCTCTTGTTCTTGATCTCCTGAAGAGTCTTCGTCAATCAAGATTGAGTTAGCATGATTATCCATTAAATTTTTTTGCAAATTCCTAAGAATTTTGCCTTGCCTCTCTTGTTCTTTGGCCATTTGAAGTTGCATCACTTGGATTTTAGTCATTAACTGAAGTGATCCTTCAGAGAATCCTTCATTTTCGTCACACGAGCGAGCATTGTTCGTTGAAATGGTCCAGAAGTAGGAGAAGGGAATGAAAAGGTTGAATTTATGTTTGATTTGAAAGAGGAGGTCATTGATGATTTAATTTCAGAAGATAGAACAGAGAAATAAAAGAAAGAATGAATAGAATTTCGAAAATAAGAAGAATATATAACCAATTATTTGAATATTGGTGGGAAAAAAATCGTTGTATGTCGATATGGGGTTCAAGGGGATGTCGACATGGTGCTTGAATTTTAGCTATTTAATTTATTTTGATCTGATTTTTAATTATACTTTGTTATTTTTTTTTTATATTTCAGTTATTGAACAAATATCTAATTCTCTTCTTAATTTAGTAAATATAGGTTCATTTAATGGTTTGTTAATATATCAGCAATTTGATTCTCGGAATTAATATAATCTAGAGTAATTACTTCCTTATTTATATTATCCCTGAGAAAATGATGTCATATATCAATAAGTTTAGTTCGAGCATGTTGAGTAGTATTTTTGGATAAATTTATCGCATTAGTATTATCACAATAAATTGGTGATTTTGAGAAATTTAAACCATAATCTTTTAAAGTTTGTTGCATATATATTACTTGAGAACAAGCCAAAGCAACAGAAATGTATTCTGCTTTAGTTGTTGATAAATAAACCGTGTTTTGCTTTTTACTAAATCAGGAAATCAGAGAATGCCCCAAAAAGTGACAAGTTCCACTTGTACTTTTTCGGTCTGATTTACAACCAGCATAATCAGCATCATAGTAAGATATTAAGTCAAAAGAATCATTTTTAGGGTAAAATAAGCCATAATCAGAGTTGTGTTTAACATATCTTATGATACGTTTTACGGCTTTTAAGGGAGTCTCTTTAGGTTGAGATTGATATCTTGCACAAAGACAAACACTATGCATGATATCAGGTCTGCTAGCAGTAGTATAGAGTAGTGATTCAATCATTCCTCTATATAATTTTTGATTTATATCTTTCGAGAGATCTTCTTTACTAAGGTACTCATTGGTTGCCATGGGAGTGGGTTTTCCACTCGCAGTAGTCAAACCAAATTTAATAATTTAGATCTTTAGCATATTTTTCTTGACTGATAAAGATACCATTATCTAATTGTTTTATTTGTAATCTTAAAAAGAAGATTAATTCACCCATATGACTCATCTCAAACTTTTTTGTCATTATTTAAAAAAAAAAATTATTCATTTCAAAATTAGTTGAACCAAAAATGATATCATCTACATAGACTTGTACTAATTGAATATCATTTTTATTTCTTTTAATAAAAAGAGTATTATCTACTTCATCAATTTCAAAGTTTGATTGTAATAAGTAAGATCTTAGTCTATCATACCAGGCTCTAGGAGCTTGTTTTAGACCATATAAAGCTTTCTTAAGTTTGTAAACATAATTTGGTAATTTTTCATTTTCAAAAAGTGGTGGTTGTTCAACATATACTTCCTCTTTCACAAATCCGTTTAAAAAAGCACTTTTAACATCCATTTGAAATAATTTGAAATTATTATGATTTGCGAAAGCAAGTAGAATCCTAATGGCTTCTAATCTTGCTATGGGAGCAAAGGTTTCATCAAAATCTATTCCTTCTTCTTGACAATAATCTTGAGCGACTAATCGAGCTTTATTTCTAAGTACCTCTCTTTGACCATTCATTTTATTTTTATAAACTCATTTAGTTCCAATTATAGTTTTATTTTCAGGTCTAAGAACAAGTTCTTAAACATCATTTCTAGTGAATTGATTTAATTCTTCTTGCATAGCCAAAATCCATGAATCATCAGTTGATGCTTCTTTTGGATTCTTGGGTTCAATAGTTAATATAAAAGCTACATTACTCATTTGACTTAGTTGATTTCCAGTTTTAACAATAGATTGCATATCTTCTAGTATATTTTCAATAGGGTGATCTTTTAAAAGTTTAGTCCTTTTATTAGGATGATTAATGTCATTATAAGTTTCAGTCGACTCTTGATTTTAAGTGATTAAATCCTCTTCATCATTTGTATCTTCAGAATTTTTGATATTTCCATCGAACGAAACATGCATTGTTTCTTCGATGGTGTTAGTTCTTAAATTAAATACTCTGTACGCTTTACTTTTATTAGAATATTCGATAAAGATACTTTTGTCGGATTTAGGATCAAATTTATCTAAGTTATCTTTAGTATTTAAAATAAAACATTTACTTCCAAAAATTCTAAAATAAGATACTTTAGATTTCTTTCTATGAAGAAGTTCATAAGATGTCTTATTAGTTAAAGGTCTAACTAAAATTTTATTTAATATATAATAGACGGTAGCGACTGCTTCTGCCCAAAAATACTTTGGTAATTTATTATCTGAAAGCATAGTTCTTGCACACTCTTGAATCGTCCTATTTTTACGTTCTACTACTCTGTTTTGTTGTGGAGTTCTTGGAAATGAAAAATTGTGAGTTATTCCCTTTTTATTGCAGAATTCCTCAAACTTTTCATTTTCAAATTCACCGCCGTGATCACTACGAATGGTTATAATTTTTGGAGAACGTTGATTTTGAATCCTTTTTATAAAGTTCTTAAAACATTCAAAAGTATCACTTTTATGTTTCAAAAATATTGTCCATGTAAATCTAGAATAATCATCTACAATTACAAAAACATGTTTATTATGATTTATTGACAGAAATTGAGATGGACCAAATAAATCAAGATGAAGTAATTCAAGAGGTTTTGAGGTTGAAATCATACCTTCTAATTTAAAAGAACTTTTTCTAAGTTTTCCTAATTGACATGCATCACATATACTATCTACTTTAAAATTCATTTTAGGGAGACCACCTCTTCATCATCATCAATTTTTTGTTATAGTAATAAAGACCATCTTCCAAAATTTTATTACAATCTTGCTTTTTGTTAAATTTAATGACGTCAAACCCATTTTCTTTAGAATAAATCGAGAGTTCAACTTTTGGTTTCCATACTAATAATATAGTCTTTAAAATATGGATAGTATGGCTTAGGACCAACCATATAAACTACAATGGCATTATCCCTTTGTTTTCTTGCATCTTGAACAACCTTCGTGGACATTTTAGCACATTGCATAGAATTAAATACACGCGGGTGAAAATACTATTACGGAATGAATGGAATGTTATTATCCTCGACATCTTCGTTCCATGCCCTGCTAGATGTAGAGGAAAAGTTCCATTTGTTAGCTTCGGATCTATTGTCAGAATGTTTGGGAAGGACGTTATTGCTATTGTTGGGGGCAAATTGTGTTGTACGCTTCGAAGAGGAGGCAATCTAGAATTCTTAAAAGGAATATCATGAGATTTGGAATTGAGAGGATGTGAGTGGAACGAGGTCTTCAGGAAGGCGTTTCCATTTGTAAGATAATACCGGAGTGAGGCCATCTTCATCAGGTTCGTTGGGAGAAGGGGGCGTGATCGGGTCAAAGCCTGGAGGGGGATCAGGGAGGCGGGGAGGGGGCTTAGGAGGAGGGGAGGACTGGCGGTGAGATGGGCTAGAAGGGGGCATGACTAAAACTTGGGAGGCCAAGGGAAGCAAAACAGAAGTGGAGGAGGGGATCTGACCGCGAGAAGCGACCAGTAAGGCAACGGGAGGGATAGGCGGCTGTTATTTCGGCTGCTAGGGTTTTCACGAGAAGCGTCCGGGAAGGCAATGGAAGGATAAACGTGCAATGTTATTTTCCTTAATTGATGGGAGGAACATCTTTATGTCCTATTGTCTTATTGTTAAATTTGAACTATATGTCCAATCATATTAGTATTTTCTTTTAAGGAATATCTTACCATCAAATTAAGTTTCATTGGAATAGATGGATAATAAATAACATATTGTTATCATTATGATAGAAAAATCAATGTAAATGATTAGTAATAATAAAGCATGTGAGTATGATAAAATTTTAGTCTATCGTGCCTATATTGCCCTTAACTACTCAAATTAAGAACTGAATATTGGAAAGATATAAACTATAGTATTCATCCTTGCATTAACAGACTCTAATATTTGGTATGCATAAAATTGTGCATGTCTTCTAAGTGATAAAAAATAAGAAAATCAGTTTATAATATCTTGTGGGTTAAAATAAAAAAATTCATGTCATATAACTTAAAAAATAGAAGGCTAAGGGCAGAGAAACCCAAAAACTTTGCCATATTAAATCGAATATTACTAAGTTTCCAACCTAATTGAATCTTAATCTATTGATCCATGCCACGCATGGGCTTTCCACTTTTGTATGTATTAAAACTTATGTCACATTATCTCCATGTCGATTAGATGGAAAAATGACATTCTTTGCTAACTCCGCTAAAGGTTTTCATCTTCCAAATTTGGAAAGAAAGGAATGCTAGATACTTTGAAGGGAAGGAAAGCAATGCAACAACCATGATATCTATTTTGAATAAATCCCTTGCTAGGGCTTTTAAAAACTCCACCTTTAGTATTAGCTCTTCAATTATTAACTGTTGGAGTTAGTTTTTTGGCATCTGTTTTCTGATATGCAGTGAGTGAGTGTGCCCCTAGTATTTTCTTTCTTTGTTTTTCCATTTTAAGAGCTACTAGCATGTTAGTTGCCCCTTTTTTGTGTGTTTGTTTTTTATTAATAAAACTTTAAGGGTTAGAATAAAACCTTGTCAGCTTTGCACAAAAAAAGAGTAAAACTTGTTTTCATTTTTTTTATACATGTGGAAGGGATGAAACAGCTCTAATCATTACTCTAAATAACACCTAATGAGAACAAAATGAAGTGAATGAATATAAAGCATACCATTATAATTGGCTTCATCCATTCCATTTGGTGCCCAAGCAGACCAAATAAGAGAGCAGGGGGCTAATATATCTGGTTTGAATACATCATCTTGAAAGCTGAAATCTTTGGCACCTAGACCACGTCAGGAAAATATTGCGACTTGCGGAGCAGAAGTGTAAAGTATATGAGCCAAAACACCAGCTATGTTGGCACTTGTTCGAAAACTTATTGCTCTTCCAGCTCAGTCTCTTTTAGTTGAACTGCTGTAACAGTCGGTAAGTTAGTGCATTTGCAAAAGCATAACAAAATATTATCAAATGAAATTTAACATAACATAAATATGGGTAACGACAATCTTCAACTTTTTGGGACTATTTCTTTGAAGCTTACACAACATTTTTTCTAGCAAAAGCCACCTTAATTTTCACGCCGCTCCTTAATTTCCTTCATCACTGTGACATATATTTTCATTGTTCGAAAGAGTACTTTTATGTTTACCCACCTACTTGTATGCAAATCTTATCATGTTTATGTAGATGTATATATTAGTTCGATTCATCGTTGTCTTTCAGTCTCAGTCTAAAGTCCACTTTTATTTATTATCAATACATCCATCAACGACCACATGATGAAGATTTTCATTAATCGTGAAAATTACGTGTCATTGTCGTATACCAAACATTTTCTTAGAAACCCATATCCACAGCTCATCAGAATCTTTTGTGCATGCACGCACGTATCAATATTACTATTATTAGTTTCAATATATAATTAAATTATATTGAATAATATATATTTATATATGATTTTGAAATTAATATTCGTATTCTTTTGGTATTTATAGAATATGTATTAGACATAAACAAATTGTAAAATTTAAAAGTATTACCTCCTAATTGACCAAAGTGTTTCCTATTCAATGACCTTTCTTTGATCTTAGTAACATAGATCCACTATTTATTACAAATTAAAATTTAATTTGAAGGAAATAAGAGAAAACAGAATAAAGGAAATGAAATGAAGGAATGAACTAGTCAGCATATATCTTAATATCAATATAAACGAATGCGGGTTAATGGGACTCGATGCAAGCCCAATCATATTACTCTATAAACATAAAGTTAATACAGAGTTGTATAATATAGTTACATTTGCCTGATTGTAATTTTGTATCACTCTATATCATATCTTTCAAATATACGAACAATCAGTAAAAATCATTTTCTTTCAAATTCTATTTTTCTATCAGAGCCAAAAGAAAAAACTACTTAACAGCAGAAAACGCCAAAACTAGACTATCATCAGAGAAATTTCATCACCTGATAATCTGGCTGCGCCCGGCTATCATATGAGAATCAAGATTCTCATCATCTGATCACTGCCATTTTGAGTTACCTGTTCTGTTTCAAGAGCAGTATCATCTTATCGCCTCATATTCAAGTTCTTGGTGTGCCTC
The DNA here is from genome assembly GCA_030765085.1 of Allium cepa. Lineage (NCBI taxonomy): Eukaryota > Viridiplantae > Streptophyta > Magnoliopsida > Asparagales > Amaryllidaceae > Allium > Allium cepa. The sequence goes on along the minus strand of CM060940.1, from coordinate 752,809,031 downwards.
TCCAAGAAACTGCCATAAGAGAAATCTCATCAGTCGGAATTTTTGGTTGCACATCAAGTGTTGTCAAAGATTACCTATCAATTAGCAATTATTGATACTATCCCACTAGCATAATGGCAGAAGGAGATGTTGATAACTCGGCAACAAGGCAGAATTCAACCTAAGATTTGATCGAAGCCATAGTCAAACCCCAAATCAGTTGGTTACCATACAACTCGATGAATCAAACTTTCTTCTCTAGAAATTCCAAATTGAGAGAGCAATCAGTGGGTATGGGCTTGAAGATCATGTTCTGGGAATTTTGGTTACACCACCTAGATATATTGCGTAAAATAAAGGGAAGCTAGTGAGAAATCAAGAATATGTAATTCATTAAAGAAAAAATAGTCTAATCAGTTCTTGGTTACTGTCATCAATTAGCGCAAACTTGTTGCCACAGTTAGTTGGATGCAAAACTAACCACGAAATATTGTCAACAGCCGAACAAGTATTAATATGCAATCAACAGTAAAAATAATGTACTACAAAAGACAACTATAGAACTGCAAGAAAGAATTATTTTTCTATGAGAGAGTACTTAACCAAGATCAAGACACTCTGTGGTCAATTAGCATCAGTTGCTCACAAGATCACTGACACAAAGCAAGTATTTTGTATATTGGGAGGTCTTGATGATGAATATGAGTAATTTGTGGCACTGTTATCCTTAAAAGAGATAACACCATCCATTCAATATGTTCATTCCACTCTGCTTGCTCATGAAAGTAGAATATAACAAAAGAAACCTTGAATTTCAGATTTCTCTGCTAATTTTGTTAGCAACAACAAAGGTAAAACCAAGAAAGAAGGAATTATAGCAGAAATCAAACCAATCACTATCAAAGAGGAGGTTAGCAGTATAGAGGAAAAGGAAGAGGTGGAAGGTGGAGTAATAACAACAGTAGACTTAGATGTCGTATTTGTGAAAAGCTTGGCCATGGAGCAAACAAGTGCTATTTCTGTTTTGATGCAAATTATAATCTATCACAATATAGGAACAATAATTCAAGAAACTACATCCCAAGTGCCAATATGGTCAAAACACAGCATGATGATAAAAATCGTTCAAAAACCTTAAATGTAGAATCAACTAAAGTGGAAAAAATTCAAGATGAAAGCAAATATCTAGATTGAGGAGCTACTAATAATGTGACTAACATTTTAAGCAATTTAAATCTTGACAACAAGGAGTATAGAGGTAAACAATTATTGCATGTGGGAAATGGTAAGTCAACTATTATTACCCACACTGGTAATGCGTATATTAAGCGTAAGAGGCAGTTCTATCTTAATAATTTACTAAGAGTCCCTTTAATTAGAAAAAAATTAATAGGTGTATCATAGTTTGCAAAGGATAATGATGTTTACATTGAGTTTTATCCTAAATATTGTCTAGTTAGAGATATTCTAACTAAAGAAATTCTTTTGTAGGGTAGAGAAGTTAAGGAACTTTACAAATTCAATGTTGCTAATTCAAGAAATTGTGGATACATAGAGTGTAATGTCTCTGAGATTAAACAAGAATAAAATAGTGAAAATTTTGATGTTTGGAATTATAAATTTGGACACCTGAATGTAAAGATTGTAAAGCAAGTGTTAAATAATAATAATATACTTGTTGATAATTTCTCTATACCTTACATTTGTACTTACTATCAAAAGGGTAAAAGTCATAAACTTACATTTTCGAACTCTGAAACCAAGTATAATAAACCACTAGAGTTGGTTGCAATAGATTTATAGGGCGAGCCCCAATTTGTACCGATTATGGGTATAAATATTGCATTTCTTTTGTTGATGCTTATTCTAGATATGTATGTATACACTTCTTGAAATCAAAATCTAGACTTACAATGCAGTGTTGCAGTTTATAGCTAATGCTGAAAAGCAAATGAACTGTCAACTAAAGGTTATTCAAATAGATAATGGGACAGAATTCATGGAAGTTAAAAAATATTTACAAAAGAAAAGAATAACTCAAAGGATGACATGTCCATATACATCGGAACAAAATGGGCTTGTTCGAAGAAAGCACATACACATTTGTAACACTCCTAATTTTAAATAACATTATTCAGAAGATTTAATTAGATAAATTAAATAGAATAATGTAAGTATTAAAGTGACAAGGGGATTGAGATTTGAATAAACACTTAGAGGTCAAACTTGATTAAATAAATGGGCTACAAATAGTTATATGTGTTAATTGGTATTAGGGTAATTGTCACACCATATCTCCATTACCCTTATATTCTCGTGCCTTAACCATTCACGTTCATTAGACAAAATAAAAATAAACGTAAGAAAAGAAAGGAGCTGGCCTTTATTAGGTGAAAAGAAGACGAAGAAAATTCATGTAAAGCATATGATTCAAGCTAGGGGAAATTAATCTCATTTCAATCTCCTTATCCCAATCAAGGTAAATAATAACCTAGATCATCTCTATTTTATTTTTAAGATCATTTGTTTTCGAGTTTAAGATTAAATCCACTTTTACGATGATTTGGACGATGATATACTTGGATCATAACATGTTTGATTTAAACAAGATTGTTCAAATATGATTTTATGCGGTTTTAAGGGTAAAACCTATTAAAAATTAATTTTGAATGCCATGAGAAAATTTTATGTCGGTAAAACATGATTTTGGAGTTGGGTTTTAATTTTCATAATTTCCTAATTATGGAGTATCTATTATGAATTTTCAAAGGACAATATGCTTAATTGGGTTTAGAAATTTATTTCGAAAATAATATCGAGAATTTGGGTCTGAAATTTAGATATGTTAGACAACATATCAAAAGTGAATTTCTATGATTTTTAGATATTTTTCCTTAATTATTTATTATGAGAATTAAATTATTTGAAAGGAGGATGTGAATAATTTAATTGTTTTGCTTAATGGAAGAGCTTATTTGTTAAATTAATATTGGCTTAGATCTGAAATTAGGCAGCAGTTAATTTTTGTAAAGAATTTGGAAAGTTGAGGTAACCAATCGCGTGTTTTAAAATAGGCATGTTAGTTAGAAAGTATTTTCTTTAATTGGCATTAAAATCAGTTTTTCCTAGAAAAGTGGGTTCTGCCTCGTTTAGAAGCACCTTTCGACTCATAGCTGCCGCCTTCAATCAAGTTGAAACCTCACGAAGCCGAAACCAATACACACGGTATCACTAGTGTGGTACATAGTGGATTGAAAAAAGGGTGAAAGGCATTGTGTCGAAACCATTGCTTTCGATAGGGGTCGAAACCTTTGATTTGTTTTCTAAGGAAATGCGCCTGCTTATTTTACTAAATGCTTTTGAAGGTGTTGGAATACATGCTTTCGAAGGGGTCTTTTAAATAGCTTTCGAAAAAGGGTTGCATCCTTTTTGTTTAATGTATAACTTTCGAATGAGTTGCTTAGTTTCGAAAGTAATGATTTAAAAAGGGTAGTTTCGGCCTAGCCAAAACCCTTCTGTTAACCTTATGCCATTCGAAGAAATTGAAGATATCAATGCTTTCGAAAGGTAGTCTTTTTTTTTGAAAATATTAGCCACTTCCTAAAACTTCCGAAAGGGGTTAATAGTTTCAAAGGCAATGGCTTCAGAAGGGGTTCCGAAGCTAACCTTCAAGTGTTTTACCTAAATGATTTGTGCTTTTGAAAGGATTGTTTCGAAGCCATCAAGTTTTTTCCCAAACACATTGATATGAAAATTTCGAAAGAGATACCTTCGTTTATATTCGCTTTGACCCAAAAGATATTTTAAAGATAAACCCAATGGTTTCAAAAGAGATATTTTCAATGGTTTCAAAAGGGGTACCCTCAAATGGCTTCGGTGCTAAGCTTCTATAATTGAATGGTTTCACTTTAATACATTCGAAAGGTTTCAAAAGAAAGATTTTAAAGTGTTTCGAAAGGCAGGGGCCTAGTGTTTTGAAAAGAAGATTTTAATGCTTTCAAAAGGAAATTTCTAATGGTTTCGAAAGTAAAGGTTTAAAAGTTTCGAATGCATTAGTTTTCAAAACAAATAACCCAATCTCATTTTAAAAGAAAACCATGGCATAATAAAAGAGCTTTGCAATGATTTTAAGTATGGAGTTTTTGAATAAGTTTTCCTTGATTAATAGGTTAAAGGGATTAAACAAATTTTATATAAAATAATTTCAAGGATATTAAACCATAGGTGTTGGTATTACTATGTTATTATGTTTACTTCTTCATATATGTATATTCACATTGTAGTGGACCCATAACTGCATTTTGGGGAAAAGAGGCAGAATAACCAGCTATGTTGTCCCAATAGTGAATATAAATTGAATTAACTCCTTAATGAGTAGAATAGCATCCAGGAGGTCAGATAGATCAGGATATAGGATGCTTAAATATTGATTAAAGAAGTTATCAGTTAGATAGGTTCATTGTAAACCCATGAAAATATGATTAGACTGAGTTATTGGTAGGGGCCAATAGGTTTGTAGTCAACCCATTAATATTATATTTGGAATAAGTTATTGACAGATGTCTGTAACGTTTGCGATTTTTCGTCCACGAACGCCGACATCAATACGTCCACTGTATCAAATGTCGAGCAAATCGAAGGCCGGAAAACCGTACCGTTAGGGTTAAAGAAGAAGAAAGAGAGAAAAAGATAGAACAGAACAGAAAGAAATAACAGAACAACATCAGAATCTCACAATTCACAGCGGAACAACATATAATAGATAAATGAATAATCTTTAAACAAAGAACTATATCAGTTATTACATTACATCAAATTACATTACATCACATCATCAGAGTGTACAACAACAAACAAACAGCGTAAAGAAATACTATATACAAGTAATACGCCATGCCATCCAGCTTGCCTCCAGCAACTCCTGAATATCCTGATAAACCTTAACTCTTGACTGCCCGTGTGGAAAATGGTGGGCACCCAGAGTTTAGGAAGGAAAACAATAAACTCCGAGTCAGTCATGTGACTGGTGTGAGAACTAAAACAATTTATTTTTCTTTAAAATCAAAATAGAGGAATATTTTTAAAGTCAATTCGCAATGCTTTTAAAAATGAGACTACCATAAGGCCTCCCGCACACACACACAATGCAAACGCAGAATCGGAGGAGATTTCTCCTTATGATAGTCAAAGATGCTTGATACGCATTTAAAAGAAACATTTGATATTATTACTAGTGCATAGTGTAGGAAAAATTCATTTCGAAAATAAAGATATAAATCTTAGCCAACATACGACCATTATCGTATGCCTACTATAGCTAACATGTTCAATAGCAGGTTACCGCCACATTCCATGGCAGGTTCTACAACTAAAACCGTACAAGTCTCGTATTATTTCTTTGGATTTCCAACAAATGGTCAGGCCAAGGAACTTCGCATTGCCACATGGAAACGCCTCTGGAATGATGTCCCAAGAACCTAACCGGATCTCTGCCAACACAAGGCTGGGTTACCTTTCAAACTAGGTAACTACTGACACGAATATGTCATCCCCCGATCGTAACCGATCTATCCGAGGATCCTCGATTTCCAACAACCACAAAATTTGCAGCAACAACATAGGTTAAGTATCTGGGCTCCATACCATGATTCCACCTTTATCCAGAAGGAATGACATACACTAAAGTGGCGCTACTCCCTAATAACCTTGCCGCATCCTTTCTGTTTTGACCATTTCCGGGGTGTGAGGTCCGACGAAGTCTCGTCCACAAAGCCACGCTTTATACAAAAGCTGTGCTTTGGGTCAACAAATGATCAAAGCAATGATCACAAAGATAAACGATCAAATAAATGATCATATCACAAATGATCAATCGATGATCATTTCACAGCAACACTCAGCATGCCACACTACCAAATTGGGAGTATATCACTAATAACCTTCAACTACATAACCTCTGAGCTCGTACGTCTCAGAGAAGGGTGTTAAGCTAAGAGAATAAATTCTCCGCCACCAACAGAAATATATTTGAAAGAAATCAGCTTTATATCTCAATTTGTAATGTTAGACATACAATCCATACAAGTCTGTTCCGGGCTCGAACAGAACCGAAGGCACTTACAAAGAAGTCCTTGCATTCCGAATAATTTCTAATCACGTCCGGACTTCCCGTCACTAAGGGTGATAAAACCTCTATATCGAAGATCAGCCGATGCAGAGTAACTCAACGGTAATCCTTCCATTTTCAAAAATATCCGGTCTTCAACACCGGTCATCAAATGCAATCCATTACGACGTATCACATATTCGGAATGGGTTATACGACCCCAAGGTCCTTTCCCGGCTAACCCGAATAGTGAGCGCTTATTCAAAAATAAGTGTGGCATTCAAATTCAAACAATCACAACAAATACCTATTTAAAGGTAAATATCGATAGTCGGTTATTTAACTATCAATAGGCGCGTTCAACATCACCAAATTCCAAATAATTTTCCAAATTATTTACTTTCCAAAATATCTTTACAAGATATATATTTTTCACACTTCAACATTTGAAAACAAATTTTCAAATCACTTTTCACCTTTACCACTTTTGAAAACAAATTTCCATCATTTTCCTTATGCGAAATACTTTCATTTCAACATGGTTCATTTAAACCAATTAAATAAATCCTTACCGATTTACTTTATAATTACGTTCCAAATCCGTAAATTAATTCCCACATTTCAAAAATAAATCAACGTTTATTTTTAAATAAATTCCCCTTTTCATTTATAAATTCCTTAGTGAATTTACATTCCAAAATATTTATGAATATATGATTCCCAAATCGATTTCTAATATTCATTTTCAATTTGTCTTCAAAAAGATAAATTCTCAAAACGTTTCATTTCACATTGGAAAAACATTTCCGTACTTATTTATTAATAAGTAATTCACAAATCCATTTATTTTCAACGCTTGGAAAATATTCAATATACTTAAACCGAAATTAAGTATATATTTCATTCTTTAAGGAAATCATTCTCTTAAACATATTTATTTGGGCCAAAACGAATGTTGTGTAAAACATCTTTATGACAACCCAAAATCACTAGTATAGGGATTCGAAATTTAGATAGATATATAAATCCCAATACTATACAAAAACATTTCCTTTCGGAAATCATTTACTATAACAACTGTGTTATAGTCCATCATTTCCTTCTATTTCTCGAAAACATCTATTTCAATAATAAATGTTGAAATCTATGTATTCGATTCATAATACATTTTAAAACATCGTTAAAACGATTAACTTGATTTTGTAAAATTCATTTTCCCAAGCATATCCATTTTATTTGATAATATATTCACTGTCCAAAATCGTGAATATACTTCCTTAACCAATTTCAACTTTCAATTTGTCAAATTCCATTGATTTCGAATTTATAAACAATGTCTATAAATTCCATTTCTATTTATAAGCTTCGATTTATAAATCTCCTTTATTAATCCAATTTATATTTCGTTTATATGCCGAATCTAACTTATAAGTAAATTACTTATAATCCATTTATTCACAAATCCATTCTTTTATATCATCATTTGTTTATAAATCTAAAATTCTTATTTACTTATAAAACTAAGTACAACTTTATTTTAACACTTATAAAAGCTCGTTTTATAATTCCAATATCTTTAACTTATAAAATATAAATTTCATAAATCTTTTATATAAACCGTTTATAATAATTCAAAAATCTCAACTTAAATAAACCAATCTCTTTATTAATTTACAAAACGTTATTTAAAACTTATATAACTCCAAAATTACACTTAAGTATTATTTTCCCAAAAATATAACTTTTATAACCATAAAATTTAAAATGTTTATTTATTTTAACAATTCAAAATTAAATAAAACGTATACTTTCAAAAATCACTTTAAAAATTCCTTTAAAAACCAAAATCATTATTTTAAAACTTCAAAAACGGATCCGATGATGCAACAGCACCAAATAGTCAATCACAACATCCAAATAACATATATCGATATGATAATCAACAAATATTAAACTATCTGTAAATAAATCAATACAGTTGAGGAATCCAGTTGAATCCCTCCAACCCATTTCCCTGCATCCACAAACATTAGCACAATACCAATCCCGCTCCAGTACGGAATTATCGCGGTATATGGGATTTATAAAATATTATCCGCTTAATAGGCGGTGCAATAGGGTCTCATCCGCTATATAATGCGGGAAATCAATTCCAAGTACATAAATAATACCAATTTCACTATACTGTGAAATATTCGCGGTATATGTTTTTAATAAATAACCTCCGCTTACTAACGGCGCATAATGTCTATTTTAACAATCAATAGATAACAATCATCATTCAAACATACTTTCAAGAATTTTAAATATAACTATTTAAAATTAAAATCGAAATCGATTCGATTGAGTGAGAAGTTCTCACCTTGGTTTTAATTCCGTTTTCAGCTTTTATTTCGAATAAAATTAAACGGACGTTTAATTTTACCCGAAATTTTCGCTAGCTCCAAACGACTCCAATCCAATTCCATAGCCTAGTGCTCGTCCATATGATTCCAACGCAACTGGTTTCGCGCGTTTTCGACCTCGTATGAAAGAGATATGTATTTTTGAAGTTACACGATTTTAATATAAATAAATCTACAACATTTTTTTTTATACCAAACAAATCAAGGCCGCATGTTTTGCCAAGGGAAATCACAGCCACCCCTTTCCTTCTCCCTCCCCTTCGTTCCTACCAGTAACCGCACGCACACAAACCCAACAACGCAATCTTGGGCTAAAATTTTCGGCCACCATCAAACGTTCTATATCGATCAAGCAACATCATTTCGAAGCACACCTCGCGCTCCACCTTCGGCATAAAGGGCGTCGAGCTCGGCCCTGACCAGACATCAAAACGCGCGCGTGAAATTCGGCCATTCTAGCTTCGATTGCCATCGATTCGTGCCACTAAAAACGATCACACCCGTATAGATCGAAGCTCTCCTCACGCTCTTCCATGTTGTAGTTGAAGTTTTCTGGAAATAATCGATGGATTGGAAGAAAAAGGAGGGAGAAGGATATGATTTTATGGCCGTTGAATATATAAGTGGCGGTGGCCTGATAAACCCTAGGGTTTGTTAATTTGTGAAAAATGGTGAATAACACGTCCTTTTATAGAAAAATTCCAAATTACTATTCAGCCAAAATTTTCCGAACTCCAAATGAAGCGTGCCGGTTGGCGTTCCTAAGGTTTACCCCGTGTTTCGAACACAATGGAACGTGTTTCGGGAACTAATTCGATCATCTATGCAAGTTGTGGCAATAAACGATCGAATTAAAATTAAACCGATTAAACGATTTTCTAGGCGTTTTAGCTTGCCCCGGACAAACGGTAAATCCGATTGACTTGAAATTTGAAAACTTACAATAATATCACATTACGGATCTGATGAAACTAGTTTGGTCGAAATCCGAGACTGTTTGAAAAATGGCTATTTTAACTCGCCAAATTAATATTAAAACAATTTCGATGTGTTTCGAGCTGCCACGGTTAAACGAAAACTCCGATTGCTACGAAAATTAAAATCCGATAATAACAAACTATTACGGATCCAATAGAACTAGTTTCGTCCAATTCTGAGACTGTTTGAAAAATGGCTAATTTCACTAGTCGATTAAATATTAAAATATTCAATTTTCACAAATAAACTTTTAATTCGATTTTAAAAGTTCTAAAATATCGTTCTAACTCCAATATGATAAAATAAAATTTTACAAATCATTTCAATCATATTTAACCCAATTATCAATTATTTCTGTAATTTCACATATTAAATTATTGATTTAATTTATCCAATTAAATTCAATTATTCTAAATAAAATATATTCGACTCATAAATTTCACTTATTAATATTTAAAATTAATTAATTATTCAAATTTTAATTAATATAAATTCTGGGTCGTTACAGACTTCCCCCTTAAAAGAATTTCGTCCTCGAAATTACCAAGTAAGAAAAAGTTACAGAATCCATTAACTTTTCCAAAACAAACCGTTCAAATTGGATTTTTCAAATCTCTTAAGTGTTTAACTTTTCCAAAACTCATGGTTAAACTTCTTACAACATCTTTACTAAGTTTTTCAAATCTAACTTAGTTATCAAAAATTTCCAATTTTCTCAAAAATATTCTAACGCCTTAAATTTTCGGAAAAATTCGTCATAGTCTCCTTTGCGCGGCTCGATCCGAAAAAAAATGACAGTATATATATCACAAATATACATCTCACCAAGTGATGAGGCATCCCGTAGGGAAAAAAGTGTAAAAGTACGGTATGTAATCCGAGATATGTACCTTATATATTATTAGCAAGCGTATACGGCTAATATAGCGCGAAAGCGAGCTCCAAATGCGAAGCAAACGCGATCCGCACCTACTAAACACTCAAAAAACAAATGAGAAACATGTATATAGACAATAGCATCGATATACAACATAGAGCAACATAATATCTATATATGCCAACATAGCAAATGCAGTAAAAACAATATATTCAACCATCAACCAACTATCATCCATAACCATCATATTCTCATTAATATTCAATGAATTGGTTTTCCAATTTAAATCACATTTGATTCATTAACATTGGAATTTTACTAACATTCATCCATATTCAATTTCAATTAGTTTGCATCCACTAATTTATATTTAACTTAGTTCACTTCCAAATCAAATTCAATTCTATTCAAGTTTACATATTATCCATTTGAATTCAATTACATTGCTTCCAATTTCGCTAATTCAATTTCATTAACACTTAATGAATTATATACAATCAATCAACAATCAAATAACAACCAATGTACATTCAACATAACCAAATTTATTCAATTTACATTCAATTTGGTTCAACACTTTTAATTCCAATTGGATCATATTAAATTGACTTCCATTCAATTTATTCAACTTCCAATAACATTAGCTTTTAATGAATTTACACTTACATCCATTATTTCATATCTATTATTTACATTTAATTTATTAACATGCAATCCATTTATCAATTCAATTGCTAATTCCTTTAACAATTTAAAGTTGAATTTCATTCGTATAACTCAAGTTCAAATTCTTAATGACTTCATTTCATTAATTCACTTATTAATTTACTTCGATACCAAAATCAACTTTATTCAACATCACTTAAGTTATAATCCTTTTCAACCATCTTATCAAATCCAAATCAATTTATTTAACTTTCCTTTTGTTAAATTTCAAATCACATGTCTTTGATGACAACTCAAATTTATTTCAACTTGGATTTTATTGATTTACTTATACTTCCTTTAATTTAACTCCATCCTTTAAGTTAAATTTATTCTATTAAAACTCAAATTGTATAAGTTATCAACTCATTTATCATTCCCATAAATATTTTAAATAGGATTCCAGAGTCTTTCCAACCTTTCAAAACCATTTTTGAAATCAATTCAAATTACCTTTTGAATTTCGAAAACCAGATCCAAACAACCTTTATTTAAAATAATTTGGAAGCAATCCCTTTTTGGAAACCCGAAAATGAACACCAATGATGTCGCGATCATCACCGGAATTATTTTCCAGCGACTGAAAAGAGTTTAGAGCTTTAATTTCTCCAAAACAATTTTCCAAAATATCAAATCCTTTCAAAACACTTCTCTGAAATTTTATTTTCAGATTATAAACCATATTTATAAATCTGTTACTTATATAATTTCACTTCTTATATATAAGATTATTCCATAATTGTAAATCATTTTAATTATAACTTCATACTTATAATTCATTTGCTTATACAATTATTCTTTTACAATTGTGGTTTTTATTTAACTTATTCAACAACCAAACAATCAATTCATATACACTTTAATAATTCTGAAAAATTATTCCTTTATATATAAAATATAATCAAGGTAAAATTATTTCATTTACCCTACTTAAAATAATATCGTGTCGAATTTGCTCTGTACAAGTGTTTAGAGATCCCTATCGATAGAGTTGTACGGACTATACCGACCAGAATCCATATACCACTCAACAAACCAATCATCACAACATAAAACAATTTTTATATTCACTAACAAATACGCACTCGTATCTATTATTACACTAAAGCTCATTCTAGAGTACTACTGACTCTATCTCTAATGAGTAATTCCCAACAGAGCTAAGGTTGTCGCTTAACCATAAGCTCTGATACCAAATGTAACGTTTGCGATTTTTCGTCCACGAACGCCGACATCAATACGTCCACTGTATCAACTGTCGAGCAAATCGAAGGCCGGAAAACCGTACCGTTAGGGTTAAAGAAGAAGAAAGAGAGAATAAGATAGAACAGATCAGAAAGAAATAACAGAACAACATCAGAATCTCACAATTCGCAGCGGAACAACATATAATAGATAAATGAATAATCTTTAAACAAAGAACTATATCAGTTATTACATTACATCATATTACATTACATCACATCATCAGAGTGTACAATAACAAACAAACAGCGTAAAGAAATACTATATACAAGTAATACGCCATGTCATCCAGCTTGCCTCCAGCAACTCCTGAATATCCTGATAAACCTTAACTCTTGACTGCCCGTGTGGAAATTGGTGGGCACCCAGAGTTTAGGAAGGAAAACAATAAACTCCGAGTCAGTCATGTGACTGGTGTGAGAACTAAAACAATTTATTTTTCTTTAAAATCAAAATAGAGGAATATTTTTAAAGTCAATTCGCAATGCTTTTAAAAATGAGACTACCATAAGGCCTCCCGCACACACACACACACACAATGCAAACACAGAATCGGAGGAGATTTCTCCTTATGATAGTCAAAGATGCTTGATACGCATTTAAAAGAAACATTTGATATTATTACTAGTGCATAGTGTAGGAAAAATTCATTTCGAAAATAAAGATATAAATCTTAGCCAACATACGACCATTATCGTATGCCTACTATAGCTACCATGTTCAATAGCAGGTTACCGCCACATTCCATGGCAGGTTCTACAACTAAAACCGTACAAGTCTCGTATTGTTTCTTTGGATTTCCAACAAATGGTCAGGCCAAGGAACTTCGCATTGCCACATGGAAACGCCTCTAGAATGACGTCTCGAGAACCGAACCGGATCTCTGCCAACACAAGGCCGGGTTACCTTTCAAACTAGGTAATTACTGACACGAATATGTCATCCCCCGATCGTAACCGATCTATCCGAGGATCCTCGATTTCCAACAACCACAAAATTTGCAGCAACAACATAGGTTAAGTATCTGGGCTCCATACCATGATACCACCTCTATCCAGAAGGAATGACATACACTAAAGGGGCGCTACCCCCTAATAACCTTACTGCATCCTTCCTGTTTTGACCATTTCCGGGGTGTGAGGTCCGACGAAGTCTCATCCACAAAGCCACGCTTTATACAAAAGATGTGCTTTGGGTCAACAAATGATCAAAGCAATGATCACAAAGATAAAAGATCAAACAAATGATCATATCACAAATTATCAATCAATGATCATTTCACAGCAACACTCAGCATGCCACACTACCAAATTGGGAGTATATCACTAATAACCTTCAACTACATAACCTCTGAGCTCGTACGTCTCAGAGAAGGGTGTTAAGCTAAGAGAATAAATTCTCCGCTACCAACAGAAATATATTTGAAAAAAATCAGCTTTATATCTCAATTTGTAATGTCAGACATACAATCCATACAAGTCTGTTCCGGGCTCGAACAGAACCGAGGCACTTACAAAGAAGTCCTTTTATTCCGGATAATTTCTAATCACGTCCGGACTTCCCGTCACTAAGGGTGATAAAACCTCTATATCGGAGATCAGCCGATGCAGAGTAACTCAACGGTAATCCTTCCATTTTCAAAAATATCCGTTCTTCAACACGGTCATCAAATGCAATCCATTACGACGTATCACATATTCGGAATGGGTTATACGACCCCAAGGTCCTTTCCCGGCTAACCCGAATAGTGAGCGCTTATTCAAAAATAAGTGTGGCATTCAAATTCAAACAATCACAACAAATACCTGTTTAAAGGTAAATATTGATAGTCGGTTATTTAACTATCAAAAGGCGTGTTCAACATCACCAGATTCCAAATAATTTTTCAAATTATTTACTTTCCAAAATATCTTTACAAGATATATATTTTTCACACTTCAACATTTGAAAACAAATTTTCAAATCACTTTTCACCTTTACCACTTTTGAAAACAAATTTCAATCATTTTCCTTATGCGAAATACTTTCAATTCAACATGGTTCATTTAAACCAATTAAATAAATCCTTACTGATTTACTTTATATTTACGTTCCAAATCCCTAAATTAATTCCCACACTTCAAAAATAAATCAACGTTTATTTTTAAACAAATTCCCCTTTTCATTTATAAATTCCATAGTGAATTTACATTCCAAAATATTTATGAATATATGATTCCCAAATCGATTTCTAATATTCATTTTCAATTTGTCTTCAAAAAGATAAATTCTCAAAACGTTTCATTTCACATTGGAAAAACATTTCCGTACTTATTTATTAATAAGTAATTCACAAATCCATTTATTTTCAACACTTGGAAAATATTCAATATACTTAAACCGAAATTAAGTATATATTTCATTCTTTAAGGAAATCATTCCCTTAAACATATTTATTTGGGCCAAAACGAATGTTGCGTAAAACACCGTTACGACAACCCAAAATCACTACTATAGGGATTCGAAATTTAGATAGATATATAAATCCCAATACTATACAAAAACATTTCCTTTCGGAAATCATTTACTATAACAACAGTGTTATAGTCCATCATTTCCTTCTATTTCTCGAAAACATCTATTTCAATAATAAATGTTGAAATCTATGTGTTCGATTCATAATACATTTTAAAACATCGTTAAAACGATTAACTTCATTTTATAATATTCATTTTCCCAAGCATATCCATTTTATTTGATAATATATTCACTGTCCAAAATCATGAATATACTTCCTTAACCAATTTCAACTTTCAATTTATCAAATTCCATTGATTTCGAATTTATAAACAATGTCTATAAATTCCATTTCTATTTATAAGCTTCGATTTATAAATCTCCTTTATTAATCCAATTTATATTTCGTTTATATGCCGAATCTAACATGTAAGTAAATTACTTATAATCCATTTATTCACAAATCCATTCTATTATATCATCATTTGTTTATAAATCTAAAATTCTTATTTACTTATAAAACTAAGTACAACTTTATTTTAACACTTATAAAAGCTCCTTTTATAATTCCAATATCTTTAACTTATAAAATATAAATTTTATAAATATTTTATATAAACCGTTTATAATAATTCAAAAATCTCAATTTAAATAAACCAATCTCTTTATTAATTTACAAAACGTTATTTAAAACTTATATAACTCTAAAATTACACTTAAGTATTATTTTCCCAAAAATATAACTTTTATAACCATAAAATTTGAAATGTTTATTTATTTTAACAATTCAAAATTAAATAAAACGTATACTTTCAAAAATCACTTTAAAAATTCCTTTAAAAACCAAAATCATTATTTTAAAACTTAAAAAATGGATCCGATGATGCAACAGCACCAAATAGTCAATCACGACGTCCAAATATCATATATCGATGTGATAATCAACAAATATCAAAATATCTGTAAATAAATCAATACAGTTGAGGAATCCAGTTGGATCCCTCCAACCTGTTTCCCTGCATCCACAAACATTAGCACAATACCAATCCCGCTCCAGTACGGAATTATCGCGGTATATGGGATTTATAAAATATTATCCGCTTAATAGGCGGCGCAATAGGGTCTCATCCGCTATAATGCGGGAAATCAATTCCAAGTACATAAATAATACCAATTTCACTATACTGTGAAATATTCGCGGTATATGTTTTTAATAAATAACCTCCGCTTACTAACGGCGCATAATGTCTATTTTAACAATCAATAGATAACAATCATCATTCAAACATACTTTCAAGAATTTTAAATATAACTATTTAAAATTAAAATCGAAATCGATTCGATTGAGTGAGAAGTTCTCACATTGGTTTTAATTCCGTTTTCAGCTTTTATTTCGAATAAAATTAAACGGACGTTTAATTTTACCGAAATTTTCACTAGCTCCAAACGACTCCAATCCAATTCCATAGCCTAGTGCTCGTCCATACGATTCCAACGCAACTGGTTTCGCGCGTTTTCGACCTCGTATGAAAGAGATATGTATTTTTGAAGTTACACGATTTTAATATAAATAAATCTACAACATTTTTTATATATATATACCAAACAAATCAAGGCCGCATGTTTTGCCAAGGGAAATCACTGCCACCCCTTTCCTTCTCCCTCCCCTTCGTTCCTACCAGTAACTGCACGCACATAAACCCAACAACGCAATCTAGGGCTAAAATTTTCGGCCACCATCAAACGTTCTATATCGATCAAGCAACATCATTTCGAAGCACACCTCGCGCTCCACCTTCGGCATAAAGGGCGTCGATCTCGGCCCTGACCTGACCTCGAAACACGTGCGTGAAATTCGGCCATTCCAGCTTCGATTGCCATCGATTCGTGCCACTAAAAACGATCACACCCGTATAGAATCGAAGCTCTCCTCACGCTCTTCCATGTTGTAGTTGAAGTTTTCTGGAAATAATCGATGGATTGGAAGAAAAAGGAGGGAGAAGGATATGATTTTCTGGCCGTTGAATATGTAAGTGGTGGCGGCCTGATAAACCCTAGGGTTTGTTAATTTGTGAAAAATGGTGAATAACACGTCCTTTTATAGAAAAATTCCAAATTACTATTCATCCAAAATTTTCCGAACTCCAAATGAAGCGTGCCGGTTGGCGTTTCTGAGGTTTACCCTGCGTTTTGAACACAATGGAATGTGTTTCGGGAGCTAATTCGATCATCTGTGCGAGTTATGGCAATAAATGATCGATTTAAAATTAAACCAATTAAACGATTTTCTAGGCGTTTTAGTTTGCCCCGGACAAACGGTAAATCCGATTGACTTGAAATTTGAAACCTTACAATAATATCACATTATGGATCCGATGAAACTGGTTTCGTTGAAATCCGAGACTGTTTGAAAAATGGCTATTTTAACTCGCCAAATTAATATTAAAACAATTTCGATGCGTTTCGAGCTGCCACGGTCAAACGAAAACTCCGATTGCTACGAAAATTGAAATCCGATAATAACAAACTATTACGGATCCAATGGAACTAGTTTCGTCCAATTCTGAGACTGTTCGAAAAATGGCTAATTTCACTAGTCGATTAAATATTAAAATATTCAATTTTCACAAATAAACTTTTAATTCGATTTTAAAAGTTCTAAAATATCGTTCTAACTCCAATATGATAAAATAAAATTTTACAAATCATTTTCAATCATATTTAACCCAATTTTCAATTATTTCTAATTTCACATATTAAATTATTGATTTAATTTATCCAATTAAATTTAATTATTCGAAATAAAATTTATTCGACTCACAAATTTCACTTATTAATATTTAAAATTAATTAAATATTCAAATTTTAATTAATATAAATTCTGGGTCGTTACAATGTCAATAGGTTCTTAGTCTACCTATGAAAACTAGGATAAGAAGGAAGTTATTAGAGTTACCTGTAGGTTTAGGGAAAACCTATGAAACAATAATTTCATTGGCAAGGGCCAATAGGTTCTTAGTGATTCCATGAAAACTATGAAACTGGACAGAGAGTCCATAAACATTAAACATGTTATTAGTCAGCCCTTAAAAACTAATAGGTTAATGGTAACCCTTGAAACTACAACTGAGACAGATAGTAAAAATGAATGGAGATGGGTAATCCAAAATTGATTTACTATTTTTTCATATCCTCACAATATTTTTAACTGTTATGTTTTAACCATTATGGATACAGGAGCAAAATATATGGTTTTATAAAATTTTGAATAAGATACTAGCGAGAGGAAAACCCATTCCACTAAGCGGTGTGGCCTCATTGGATATCTAAATGGTTTGAGATGACATATTGTTATTCATATCAGGCTTTATGTTTGACTCGAAATTTATGTTTTCCCCTTAAACTCTCTGGTACTTAATTGATTATGATTAGTTTGAGAGTTGAGGTTTTCAAGTACCTCTTTAGACGATAAGCTTCCGGAGACGTGCATGAGGCATTATAGCTATTTAAAGTTCTTTTCTATTTTGATTTCGCGGTATTTTGTTGTAAAGGTAAAGTTGTTAATTGCCTAGTTATATATTCTAGTCATCCAAGGAGGCATCTTCATATGTTGCTCTTGGCGCATGAGGTAATAGTAATATTTCTTTGAATGTGGTCAATGTATTTGGGATTATGTAATGAATTTGAAATGTGATTTGGAATGGATGAGATGTTTTTTTAAATCGTTTTAATATTATTTTCATATCCATGTGCTTCTATTATATCATTATATCTAAAATTACCATATTTGGTCGTCAAGGATTAATAACTATGGATGACTGTAGCATCCGTAGCCATTACTTTGGACCTCTAAGTAGGGGATGTTACAAGTTGGTATCAAAACATAGGTTTATGAAACTTAAAAGAAATATAAATCTAAAAGATTTTTAGACATAATCCAATGAATCAGAAAATAAGATCAGGGTTTGGGTTAATGCTATGGTAACATACTTGTATTTGATATATATATATATATATATATATAAGTACATACTCCCCTCTCTCTTTGAACATTCTTCTGTATCTTACTAAGGCTCGTATGCAGATATATGAGAAAGGGGATATAGAGGTAGGTGACGGAAGAGGAAATCTTGGTAGAGGAAGCACCACAAGCAATGGAAACGTTCGACCCACTAGAAGGAACCCGGGTCAACATGCTAATGCTAACAAAAATACCGATGCTAATATGGGTGCCAGAAATCCACCAGTGGATATAGGGGCAATGTACCAGTTTTTCGTCAATATGATGCAAGATGGAGCTGCTATTAGTATAGCTGGAAATGTTGGTGGAGCTAATCTTATGGCTCCAGTTAGGAATAATTATGCTAAGATGACCCGGAATTATACCAGTCTTGGTGGAAAACCGTTTATCGAAACAGATGATGCTATAGAGTTTGAGAATTTGCTATTGCATTGCAAGAGAATCTTTGCTGATTTAGGTTTGGATGATGAAAAAAATAGGAGGCTGGCCTCTAGGCAGTTACAAGGGTCAGCGCTTGATTGGTGAAATAGTTTCACTATCGAAGTTTTGAAGGAGGAGTTGACTTAGGCGGATTTTGGAAGGAGATTTGAATAGAGGTTTTTATCTACAGTTGCTAAGTCGGCATTGATGAGAAAGTTTGTGGATTTGGTGTAGGAAGAAATGTCAGTAATCGAGTATGCTACTAAGTTTGATGAGTTGTCCCGATATGGGTATGCTACAATAGACACCGACATCAGAAGAAATGAGAGGGTCATTTGGGGATTGAGACCTGCGCTTGCTAGTGTGAACCTTATACATATCCGCGGTCCTTATAATGTAGTTGTGGAGATGGCAATCCACCATGAAGAGATGCTTGCTATTTGTGCTAGGGAAAAGCTGGTTGAAGCCTAAGGTCCTTAGGGAAAGAAGAGGAAGTTATTTAGAAAGAAGGGAGCCCAGAAGGGGGAGGCAACTAAGAAGGTAAAGGCTGATTTAGTTGCTTCAAATGTGATAAGAAGGGACGTTATGCACATGAGTGTTGGTCAGGCAAGGGGAAGAAGGCTGTAGAAAAAAAGAATGTGAAGTCCTTTTAATTGTGACCAAGTTGGGCACTATAAGAATCAGTGTCTAGGACCAGTCAGGATGGATAAGGGAAATGTTTTTGCTGTTGGACCATCATCTGGCAGGCCAACTGCAGTTGAAAAGGGAAGATTGTGATGGAAGGTACGTTTTTGATTTAGAGTATACCAATTACGATACTATTTGATACCGATGCATCACATTCATTTATATCTTAAAACTTGGTTGATAAATTATGCTTACAACCCACATATCTTGTTACTTCCTTAAGGGTTGCGAACCCGGTAGGAGGGTATGCAACTCTAGGAATGAGATGTGACTAGTTAGAACTAGATTTGTTAGATCATAAGTTTGCTTGCGGTCTATATGTTTACAATTTCATACATTTCCGAATCATTTTGGGTATGGATTGGTTGAGTAAATATGAGGCTAGGATATTTTTCTAGGATGGGGGATATCATTAAGACAACCTGATAGTCATAACCGAATCATATTCTCAGTGGAGAATTCTGGCTGGAGTAGTTGTGCTGTGTTAAGTGCTATATAAGTGGGAGAAGAGTTAAATCTGGTTTGAGTAGCAAGAGAGTTTGCATATGTCCTTGAGCCGGTTATGGGACTACCACCAAAATGAGCTGTTGGGTTTCGGATAGATCTTGTGCCAAGAGTTGAACCTTTAAGTACACCACCTTACAGGATGACACCAACTGAAATGAAGGAATTAAAGGTGCAACAAGTGGATCTAAAAGGAAGGAACTTTATTAGACCAAGCAATTCACCTTGGGAAGCGGCCACAGCGTTCGTGAAGAAACCAGATGGGTCATTAAGGATTTGTAACGACTATCGTAAATTGAACAAAAGGACGATCAAGAATAAATATCCTTTGTCAAGAATAGATGATCTATTTGATCAGTTGTGTGGAGCCTAAGAATTTTTCCACTTGGATTTGGTGATAGGTTTCCATCAGTTAAGAGTGCCAGAGGACAGTATTCCTTTGACAGCATTTCAGACTAGGTATGGTTCATACGAGTGGGTAGTAATGCCATTTGGGTTAACAAATGCACCCGCTTTCTTCGATGATCTGATGAACCGAGTTTTCTAGGATTATTTGGATAGATTCATGTTAGTATTTGTAAATTACATTTTAGTGTACTCTAAGGATGAAAGAGAGCATAAGAATCATCTTAGAGTAGTGCTTGAGACGTTGAGGCAGCATCAACTAAAGGCAAAGTTTTCCAAGTGTCATTTTTGGAAGAAAGAGGTTAAGTTTCTTGGTCACGTGGTTTTAGAGAAAGGTTTGTCAGTCAATCCAGATGAGATCAAAGCTGTTAATAATGGAAGAGACCAGAGATAGTAAGGGAGATTAGAAGTTTTCTTAGACTTGCTAGCTACTGCCGGAGATTCATCAAGGATTTCTGGAAGATAGCAGCACCTTTGACTAAGCTAAGCATGAAGAATGTGAAGTATGCCTAGTCCGACAAATGTGAGGAAACATTTCTTAAGTTAAAGCATTTATTGACCAATGCATATTTGTTAGTAGTTCCAGACAGGAACCAAGGGTTGGTGGTGTATATCAGTGCATGCAGAACTGCATACCGAGTGTGTTGATGCAGAAGGGTAAAGTGTTTGCCTATGCATCACGGTAGCTTAGACCACATGAAGTGAGATATCCTACTCATGATTTAGAGTTGGCTACGATGATTTTCGCATTAAAGATTCAGGGGCAGCAGAGGTGGCTAGAGTTTTTGGCTGCTTATGATTTCGGTATAGAGTATACACCTAGGAAAGGAAATAAGGTAGCGGATGCTCTTAGTAGAAGACATCAGAATGTGGTTTTAGCTATGTTGGCAGAATGGAAAAATTTAGAAGCTTTGACTACTTATAGTGTGCAGTTAAGATCAACTGCTACTTCTAGTCAAAGTACCGCCATGTTGTCCTATTTGGAAGTTCGACCGGTGTTGATCGAGAGGATTGCTTCTAAGTAGAAAGAGGACCGGTATTGGCCAAGAGAATTAGAAGGCTCGAAGTTGGAACCGAGATCGGTGACTAAAAGATTTTAGTCTTGACCAGAGATGATGGTTGATAAAGAAGGGATGTTTGTGTATGTCGAATGTTGAGGACTTAAGGAAAGAAGTTCTTAGAGAATGTCATCGATCCAAGTTTATGATTCATCCTGGAGGGACCAAGATGTATCAGGATATGAAGAGAAGCTTCTATTAGGAAGTTATGAAGAGGGATGTTGGCTTGTGAGTTAGGCAAACTGTCAACAAGTGAAAGCCGAACATAGGAAGCCGAGTGAATGTCTTCATCCTTTCAAGATTCTAATTTGGAAATTGGATTCGATACCCATGGATTTTATAGACGGGTTGCCAAGGTCAAATAGAGGAAATGGAAGTATATGGGTTATAATGGATAGGCTGACCAAGAGTGCTCATTTCATTCTAGTAAGGTCAACTAGGACGGCACCTGTTTCAGCTAAGTTATTCATAAAGAACATAGTTAGACTACATGGGATTCCTAGTAGTATTATCAGTGATGCTCTGTTTACTAGTTAATTCTAGAAAATTCTATAGGATGTGTTAGGCACAAAGATCAAGATGAGTACTGCGTATCACCCTCAGACAGATAGGTAGACAAAGAGGATCAATAAGGTACTTGAGGATTTACTGAGAGCTTGTGTATTAGACTTTGGTGGATCTGAGGAAGATCACCTACATTTGATTGAGTTTTTCTTTAATAATATTTATCAAACTAGTATAGGAATGGCTCTTTTTGAAGCTTTGTATGGAAGACCATGCAAATCACTAGTGTGTTGATTGGAGATTGGAGGCAGATTAGTCTTAGGTCAAGATCTAGTTAGAGAGGTGACATAGAAGATTGAGTAGATCCAAGAAAGGATGAAGAACGCTCAGTCTAGGCAGAAAAGTTATGTAGATAAGAGGTGTAAAGACTTAAAATTCTCAGTTGGAGACAAGGTTTTCAGTAAAGTATCACCGATGAAGGGTGTGATACAATTCGGAAAGACAGAGAAACTGGAACCGAGATATGTCGGTCCATTCCAGATTATAGAGAGAGTTGGAAAGCTCGCATACAAAGTAGATTTTCCGAACAGTATGGCAGGGTTCCATAATGTCTTTCATGTATCTCATTTTCGCAAGTATGTGTATGATTCAGGAGCTACTATCCTCCAACAGGGTTGGAAGATTTGATAGTAGTGCCTAATTTGACATTTATTAGACAGTTCTGGTTGTAGCGAGAGATGAGAAAAGATTGAGGAACAAGACAGTTAGATTGGTGAAAGATCAGTGAAGCGAAAACGAGAAGGACTGTACTTGGGAGACAGAAGGCAGTTTAGAGATATTCATCCTGATCTACTTTGAGGGTATGTCTATATTAGTTGTAACAGCCCGATATTTTCAACCATTCGCATCCGCACATGTTGGACTTGAATTTCTCAAAATACCGTGTTGTAAATAAATTTGGAGCAAATGAAATACAATCACAGAATCACAGACACAAAAATATCAGAATAACTCGTAGCGGAAATTAAAATACCATAGTTGTTCATGAAGCTACTATAACAAACTCTCAAAACATAATACATAATATCAGTCTGAAAAACATATACAATAGAAATCTTAATTACATAGCAGTTTATCAATACCAAAGCTGAAATAGAACAACTGAAACTGAAGGGATAGATAAATAGACAAGCAGAATCTCCAGCAATTCCTAGCTCCAGAAAGAAATCCAAAGCTAAGCTGTAAATACTCAGGCTGACCCGAGCGTAAAGTAAAACACAAAACACTCGAGTCAGGACAATATATACTTATATAATGTAAACCAACTCAAGTGAACTGTAGTAGAAATGCACAATAACTTAAAGGATGCTTGGGGTCGCCCATCCTTTAAGAATCAGTTAAACTATAAATTAATTACATCCCGTGGTTAAAATTTCAAAATGGTATTTTATACTTCAAAATCAAATATCATTTCGAAATTCAATATCATTAAAAATCCATTTCAAAATATCAAAAATATAATATCTTCCAAACCACATTCATTTTTATTTAATTTAAATACCATTACAAAACACATTTCAAAATAGTTTATATTTCAAAACAAATTACTTCATTTTAAATCATAAAAATGAAGTTATTATATTTAATAATTAAATTATTAAATTTCCAAAATTTTAAATCTTTCAAAATTCATTTATCCACTTAATTTATTAAAACAGACGAAAATTCAACTTTCGCAGCATTTAGAAATTGCTACAGAAAGTTACATTCAAAACAGTTCAATTTAACAAAAGATAGCATAAAAAAATCTATGATAGGGTTACATTAGTTTCAAATAAAAATTAGTTAAATTCAACAATTATAAAATTTACAAAAATGCTATGCTAGCCTTTAATTAAACTTAGCCATTTGGTTCATTATTATCAACTATAGCATTTACAAATGTTGTGTTATCATTTACATTAGAATTAATAGCATTTCTGAAATGCAGTTAATTAACTTCAAATATTCAGTATAATTTCAAAAATAATTATATTTTTATTTAAATCATTTTTAACTTTTAAAATCATATAATTTCACTTTTAAAACAATCATTCAAATACCCTTATATTCATGATTTTATAAAGTTAAATCTCCATTCAAAAATCAAAATTTAATAATAATTCACTTATTAAATTCCAACATAAAATTTCAAATTCATTAAATTAAATTTAACTTAACACTTAAGTTTAAAATTTTCAAATATAACTTAATTTCATTTTTATTTATTTAACTTAAAATTCAAATTTAAGCCAAATTCACAAATTTCCAATTTTAGTTATATTTCAAAATTTCAACATAAATATTCATTCATTTCACGTTTAACTTTATTCAAAAATCATTAATGTATTACAAAATAATTTTAAATTCATTTGATTCGAAATATCATAAATTTATCATATTTTCATATTTATTTTAAATTCCATTTATCACCAAATTATAATTTCCAAAATAACTTACATTTCAGATTTCCTAACTTTACCCTTTATTTATTTCACTTATAAATTTTCAGAAAATCAACAATCCTTTACAAAAATCATTTTTAATCAAATCTAATCAAAATATTATAATATTTACATTTCTAAAATATTTTAAAAATTTTTAGAAAAACATATTTTAACAACGGGTCTGTATTTCATTTTCTAGCCTAGGTAAAGTGATACGGGTAATATATCATTTCAACCCGTAATTTACAAAGAAAACCCGGGTTTGATCTTTTCAAACCCGCAATCCCAAGTAAATGAAAATAATTTGAAAATCATTCAGGCCTATCATTTCAGCCCATAATGATTTTCTCCTATTCTAAAGTCCGTTCGGGTATGTATCATTTCAACCCATAGTGATTCTAGTCTACAGGGAACTTGCAGTGTGATAAACTGATGAAAGTAACAGAATAGCATGAAAAACAGTAACATATGATATAACAGGTGTAATATAGGTGTGAACATCATATGAATATGATATACCAGTTATAACAGGATGATATGCATTTACAGATTCAGGTGATGTCAGTTTATCACTACATAAGTACATATTAGTCTGGTGAGATTTACCCACTGTTTTGAGCTGATGACACAACGACGAATTGCACAACGGGATCTACACAAGCACAAAAGCATGATATACGAAATGGAGGAGCCAAGGATTAATTCCCTTGAATAAAAATCAAACAAACAATATAACAATTATAGGGTTTCAGACCAAAAATACGATAAACGATGCTAGAAATAACTTCATAAAACAAAGCTGAAATGCTTTGCACTTGCTTCCTACATCTCATAGGCTCAGCCAGAGGTAGAGTACAGGTCTAAGACAATGATTTAGGGTCAGGTCTGGGTTGCTAAGGTCGGCCTAACATGAGTTTGAGTGATGGTGTAAAGGTGGGTGAAGGCAAGAACACACAATCATGCATACACATGGGTTTTGGGCCATGAATTGGGCTCGGCCAAGGCCCTAGGTGTCACGGCCAGAGGAGTGGGGTCCACTATGGTGGTGTGTGGCCATGGGTGTTGGAGGTTCTGGAGGTGGTGGTGGTGGAATAGGGGCGGCCATGGTTGGTGGAAGTGGTGGATGTGGAAGCTAGTGCTCGGTTAGGTCAATATGAAGGGTGTTTTGAAACTTTTGCGGATATGCATCACCAAGGGGGTTCGTGGCTTAGGTGGCTGGTGAGGAGGAGGTGCTGGTGGTGTGTCATCAGGTGGTGGAGGCGGCTAGGCAGCAAGGTGGCATGGTTGAACCTACATGAGGTGAAGCAAGTGCAAAATCAAACTAGAAAAATCAACATAAGTGAACAAAAGAAGATAAAAGGAAATAGAATTTTACCAAACTTCTCAATCAAAAGGAGGCCGAAATTTTTTTCAAGAAAGAGGAAAAAGATGTACGTGAATGTAGAATGGAGGTAGGCAGCTGAATTATGTGAGTAGTTATGGCTAATTGATGGCAAAAGTAAGTTAAAATGTGAAAAGGTGGGAAAATCAAAAGCCATAGGAAAGAAAAGGTCACAAACCCTTTCAATTTACCTTTTATTATTTATATAAATTTATTTAGCTGAAATAATAATAATATCAGATAAGATTTCGAAATTTTTAACAAATATACAAATATATATAATATTTATCAATTATGTAAAGTAAAATTAAGGAAAATAGTTAAAACGGTGAACTAGACTAGCAAAATTTGAAGTTAAATGAAATAATTTTTAGAAAATTCATATAAGCTTGTAAAGTATTTTTAAACATAAATAATAACATAAAATACAAATATATTCACAAAATAAATATTTAAAATTTAATTTAAATATAAAATTTTAATGCAGAAAATACCAGAAAATGGGAAAACAGCCCTTAAAAATAGGAAATCAACACAGTAATTTTTGGAAAAATTCTATTATTATTTTAAAATATTTAGAGATGAATTTTCACAAATAAAACAAATTTAAAATAAAATAAAGAAATTTAAAATGAAGAAAATGGCAGAAAATTAGAAAACAGCCTTTAAAAATAGGAAATAAATACAGTAAATTTTGGAAAAATTATATTATCATTTTAAAAATGTTTAGAAACGATATCACACAAATAAAACAAATTTAAAATAATTTCAAAATGAAATAAAGTCAAATTTAAATATATAGTCAAAATCTAGGGTTGTTACATTAGTTTTATATAGATATTTATTAGTCAAGTAGGCTAGTATGGTTGTTAGAAGTCATTACAGATGATTGCTATGTTTAGTACTTATTCCTTACTGAATTTCGATGATGAAATTTTTTAAGGAAGGGAGCCTGTAACAACCCAAATTTTAGATAACATTATTCATGAGATTTAATTAGATAAATTCATTATAATAATATAAATATTAAAGTGATAAGGGGATTGATATTTGAATAAACACTTAGAGGCTAGGCTTAATAAAATAAATGGACTACAAATGATTATACATGTTAATTAATTAACACAATGATGTTAGGGTAATTGTCGCACCATATCACCATCAACTTTATATTCTCGTGCCTTAACCATTCACATTCGTTTGAAAAAATAAAAATAAACGTAAGAAAAGAAGGGAGTCGGGCATTACTAGGAGAAAAGAAGAAGAAAATTCAATTAAAGCTTAAGATTCAAGCTAGGGGAAATTAATCTCAATTCAATCTTCTTATCCTAATCAAGGTGAATAATAATCTAGATCATCTCTATTTTGTTTTTAAGATCATTTATTGTCTGGTTTAAGAATAAATCCATTTTTATGATGGTATGGATGATGATATGCTTGGATCATAACATGTTTGATTTAAACAAGAATGTTTAAATATGATTTTATGCGGTTCTAAGGGTAAAACCAATTAAAAATTACGTTTGAATGGCATGAGAAATTTTGTGCCATGTAAAATATGATTTTGAGCTAAGTTTTAATTTTCATAATTTTCCAAATTATGTAGAATTTATTATGAATTTTCAAAGAAAAATATGGTTAATTGGGTTTAGAAATTTATTTCGGAAATAATATTGAGAATTTGAGTCTGAAATTTTGATATGTTAGGTAACATATGAAGAGTGAATTTCTATGATTCTTGAGGATTTTTCCTAAGTGATTTATTATGAGAATTAAATTATTTTGAAAGGAGGACCTAAATGATTTGTTTATTTTGCTTAATGAAAGGGCTTGTTTGTTAAATTAATCTTGGTTCAGATCTTAAATTATGCAGGAGTTAATTTTTGTAAAGAATTTGAAAAGTTGAGGTAACCAATCACATGTTTATAAGTAGGAAGGTTAGTTGGAAAGTATTTGCTTTAATTGGCATTAAATCAGTTTTTACCCATAAAAGTGAATTCCACCTCTTTTAGAAGCACCTTTGACTAATAGCTTCCGCCTTTAATCAAGTCGTAACCCTACGAAGCCGAAACCAATACACAAGGTATCACTAGTGTATTACATAGTGCATTGGAAAAAGGGCAGAAGTAATGATGTCGAAACCATTGTTTTCGATAGGGGTCGAAACCTTTGCTTCATTTTTTTTAAAGAAATGCATCTTTCTATTTTATTAATTGTTTTCGAAGGTGTCGGAATACATGCTTTTGAAGGGGTCTTTTGAATAAATTTTGAAAGAGGGTTGCCACCTTATTATTTAAAGTATAACTTTCAAATGAGTTGCTTAGTTTCCAAATTATTGATTTAAAAAGGGGTAGTTTCGACCTAGCCAAAATCCTTCTGCCAACCTTATACCTTTCGAAGGAATTAAAGATATCAATGCTTTCAAAAGGTATCTTTTGTTTTGAAAATATGAACTACTTCCTTAAGCTTTCAAAAAGGGTTAATGGTTTTGAAGGCAATGGCTTCGGAAGGGGTTCCGAAGCTAACCTTCAAGTTTTTTACCTAAATGATTTGTGCTTTCAAAATGGTGATTCCAAAGCCATCAAGTTTTTCCCAAACACATTACATGATAAAGAATGTTTTCGAAAGAGATACTTTCATTTATATTCGCTTTGACCCAAAAGATGTTTTAAAGATAAACCTAATGGTTTCGAAAGGGGTACTTTCAATGGCTTCGAAATGTTACTTTCAAATGGTTTCGAAGCTAAGCTTCTATAGTTGAATGGTTTCACTTTAATACATTCAAAAGGTTTCGAAAGAAAGGTCTTAAAGTATTTCGAAAGACAGGGGCCTAATGTTTTGAAAAGAAGATTTAAATGCTTTAAGAAGGAAGTTTCCAATGGTTTCGAAATTAAAGGTTTAAAGGCTTTGAATGCCTTCGTTTTCAAAACAAATAATCCAATCTCAGTTTAAAGGAAAACCATAGCATAATAAAAGATTTTTGAAACGATTTTAAGTGTGGACTTTTTAATGAAGTTTTCCTTGCTTAATAGGTTAATGTGATTAACCAAGTTTTATATAAAATAATTTCAAGGATATTAAACCACAGACGTTGGTATTATTATGTTATTATGTTTACTTCTTCATATATGTATATTTTCATTATGATGGACCCATAACTGTATTTTAGGGAAAAAAGGTAGAATAACCAGCTAGTTTGACTTGATAGTGAATATAAATTGAATTAACTCCTAAATGAGTAAATTGCATCCGGGAGGTCAGACAAACTAGAATATAGGATGTATAAATATTGATTAAAGAAGTTGTTAGTTAGACAAGTTTATAGTAAATCCATGAAAACTATTATTAGATTGAGTTATTGGCAGTGACCAATAGGATTATAGTGAACCAATGAAAAGTATATCGGAAATAAGTTATTGAAAGAAGTCGGTAGATTCCTAGTCAACTTATGAAAACCAGGAAAAAAGGGAAGTTATTGGAGATACCAATAGGTTCAGGGTGAACCCATCAAACTATGATGTTATTGGTAGGGGTTAATAAGTTCTTAGTGATCCTATGAAGATTATGAAACTGGACTGGGAGTCTATAAACATTAAATAGGTTATTAGTCCGCCCATGAAAATTTATAGGTTAATAGTAACCCTAGAAACTATAACTAAGACAGATAGCCAAAATAAATGGGGATGGGTAATCCAGAATTGTTTTACCTTTTTTGCATATCATCACAATATTTTAAACTGTTATGTTTTAACCATTGTGGGTGCAAGAGCACAATATATGGTTTTATAAAGTACTGAATAAGACACTAGTGGGGAAAACCCATTCTGCTAAGCTGCGTGGTCTTACTATATATCTAAATGGTTTGAGGTGGCAGATTATTATTCATACCAGGCTTTATATCTAACTCAAAGTTTATGTTTTCCCCTTAAACTCATGGGTACCCAATTGATTTTGAGTAGTTCGAGAGTTAAGGTTTTCGGGTATCTATTTAGATGAATAAGCTGTCGAAGACGTACATGAGGCATGGTAGCTATTTAGAGTTATTTTCTATTTTGATCTACTATGTTTTGTTGTAAAGGAAAAGTTGTTACTTGCCTAGTTATATACTCTAGTCATCCAAGGGGGCATTTTCATATGTCGCTCTTGGCGTATGTTGTAATAATTATATTTCTCTGAACGTGGTCAACGTATTTGGGTTTATGTAATGAATTTGAAATGTGATTCGGAATGCAATGAGATGTTTGTTTTAAATTATTTTTATTTTTTTTCATATCCAAGTGCTTATGTTATATCAATGTATCTAACATTACTGTATTTGGTCGTCGATGATTAATAACTATGGATGACTACAGCACCTGTAGCCGTTAGTTTTGGGCCTCTAAGTAGGGGTTGCTACAACATTGTTGAGACTGGACTCACTCTACTTGCTTATGCATCAATGCCACTAAAAACTAGCCTAATGTATTTGCTACATCAGTATACTTGATAAATAGGCTACCTACTAAAATGCTGCAGTTTAAGAGTCCAATAGAAGTCCCATATGAAATCAGACATGACTATCAAAGTTTGAAAGTCTTTGGATGTTTTTGTTTTCCTTATTTAAAACCTTATAGTGCTCATAAGTTAAGTTTCAAATAATCACCATACACTTTCCTAGGTTATGCTACAAATCAGAAAGGTTACAAGTGCTTAGACAGTAGTGGAAGGATATATATGCATCAAGAAACATGGATTCAATGAGCAAGTGTTTCCATTCAACAAGACAGAAATTAAGACTACACAAAAGTTATAAAACCCAAAATTTTTCTTACAGTCAATACCTATCGAACTGGATAGGATTGTATTAGATCAAAATGAAACAATTTAGAATAATCAACTTTCACCAATATCAATTCCAGGAGACTTAACCAACAGTGTCCAATTCAGAACTAGGTCATCAGTCAAGTGAATCACCAGGAAGATCAAACCATGGATCACAGTAAAATATTAGTACACAGTCAGACTCTTATCAAGTATTGGATGATGCATTACCACCCAATACTCAACCAGAGACTATAATAAGTACTAGAGACCAATAACCTACAAGAACTGGGCATCACATGATAACAAGAGCAAAGAGTGGTTTATTCGAACCAAAAATATACAGTGCAAGCCTAGACACCGAGGAACCAAGCTCATATCATCAAGCTATGCACAACGTGAAATGGGTGACAGCCAAGAAAGAAGAATATAATGCACTGATAAGAAACAAAACATGAGAGCTTATTCCCTTACCAAGCCACAAAATACTATAGGATGCAAGTGGACATATAGATTAAAGAAAAATGCTGATGGTTCAAATTATATATGCAAGGCAAGACTAGTAGCCAAGGGTATTCACAACAACATGGTTTTGATTTTAATGAAACATTCTCTCTTGTTGTGAAACCAACCTTTATTAGAATTATATTAACATTGCCTTGCATAAAAATTGGACTATGAAGCAACTAGATGTAAATGATGCATTCTAAATGATGTGTTGCAGGAAGAAGTTTACGTGGAATGACCTCATGGGTTCAAGAAAACGGGGAGTGAAGAACTTGTTTGCAGGTTAAACAAGGCAATTTATGGACTTAAGCAAGCTGCAAGAGTGTGGTTTGACAGATTAAAGTCAATTTAGCTAAACTTGGTTACAATTCAACAAAAGCAAACAATTCATTATTCACAATGTTTACCAATGATACTATTACTTACATATTAATATATGTTGATGATTTTATAATTATAGGCAGTAGTGAATCAGAAATCAAGAAGCTTACACTGCACTTAAACAAAGAGTTCTCCATCAATGACTTTGGAAATCTAACCTGCTTTCTTGGCATTGAAGTAAGTAGAATGTCAAACACCAAAATGCATTTAAGTCAACACAAATACTTTTCAGAGATACCGGTCTGGGCTAAAATGGATCAGGCGAATCCTTTACCTACTCCAATGACAAGCAACTTGCATTTATTAAAGAATAAAGGTGATCCAATAACAAATGACAAACAATATAGAAGTATAGTGGGAACACTACAATATGCTATAATAACCAGGCCAGAAATCACATTCGGTGTAAATAAAGTAAGTCAGTTCATGCAAAGACCACTAGATGAACATTGAAAAGAAGTAAAAAGAATTCTCAGAAATCTCAAAGGAACTACAAATCAAGGACTAATTCTTGATTCATGCAAAACACTAAACAATAATGGGTTTGTAGTGCAGACTAGGCAACATATCAAGATGACAGAAGTTCAACTGCCGGACATTATATATTCTTAGGAAAAAATCCAATCTCATGGTGTTCGAAAAAACAACCCATGGTCTCAAGATCGAGCACTGAAGCAGAATATAGGAGTGTCGCTAGTGCTATAGTAGAAATAATATGGATCGAGTCACTGCTGAGTGAGCAAAAAATTATATCTAACAGCAAAGCAACAATATGGTGTGTCAATCTCAGTGCAAAATTATTAGTAGCTAATCCAGTGTTACATTCAAGAACTAAACATATGAAATTGCATCTCTACTTTGTAAGAGAACAAGTTATGAAAGGTAAATCAATCGTAAATCACATAACTACAGCTTACCAAATGGCAGATATACTCACAAAACCACTTTCAAAGCAAAACTTCATTATACTGAAACGTGAACGGAGAGTTGACGAAGTCAAGCGTGACTAGTAAAAACTCATAAATCATAGATTGAACTTCAATCACTTAGAAAAGGAGCAAGTACTCTTACAGAACAACTGCTGAAGTAAGGTTTTGCAAGATTGAAGCATTTGGAATAATAATCAAGTCAGTCGTAACTCAACATGGGTTACATTTCTCAAACCGCACTTCAAATAACTCATCAGAGATCAAGCAAACCTATAAAATCACCACTAAAGCGGGATTTTTCAAGATTGAAGCAAAGAATTTTATAATTTCATACAATCGACGAGAATTTGGAAAAAATCTCAAACCCTAACAATCGTTAGGTTTGAGGGGGGAATAAGAGAAAACAGAATAAAGGAAATGAACTGAAGGAACGAACCAGTCAGCATATATCTCAATATCAATATAAACGAATGTAGGTTACTGGGTCGCAGTGCAAGCCCAATCATATTACTCTATAAATACAGAGTTGTATAAGATAGTTGCATATGCCTGATTGTAATTTTGTATCACTCTGTATCATCTTTTTCAAAGAATACAAACAATCAATAAAAATCATTTTCTTCCAAATTCTATTTTAGGTGAATCAAAAGCATATCTTAAAACGGAGGCTGCAAGGTTTTATTTATAATAACGGGCTAAAAAGTGTTTGATTCTTCATATTACTCCTTAAAAAATCATGGCACAATTATCATTGAAACCGATCTTTCAATTATTCATTCAGCGTTAGAATCAACTTTTGCACCTCCAGTGACCTTTAAACTAAATATAATATGTATACCTACAAACCTTTCTGAAAAAATAACTATAATTATTGCTCATTCTGATTACCACTTTCGAAAAAAATGCAGCGTACAATTTTCATTCTTTAGCAGAAATTAGTTCATACACTATTTTCTACAGTTTAACCCTTTCGTGTTGGATAAAAGTCAAATTTATTCCCGAATGCATATTTTAAAATCATGGAATTTGTAGGGAACAAATAGGCATATTGACTACACAATACCGACTAAATCAATTGAATATGCAATAATCTACATCTCAAACTAATCTACGGGGGAAATACAAATATTTATTTAACATATGGGCCATAAAAGATAGTTTACATGTGTAGAATTGACAGAGTGCAGTCGATATTTAGGTGTTAAAATTAACTGACACAGATAAGTGCGATTTGGGGTCTGTAAAATTAATGCATACAAGTAGAGATTAAGAATTTGTGTTGAAATCCATATAGAAATATATAAAATCCATATAGGATCAAATTTTCATATATAAAATCTTACTGATCTAGGGCTTGTAAACTGACATAGGCAAGCAACAAATTAAAAGAGGAGTTGATAGAATACGACGAGAGAAGTATAATGATGAGAGAAGTAGTGGGATATGACTATAAAAGAAACATTATTGAGGCTTGCTAAGTTTTGAGTGAAGAGGAAAAATGAAGACTTTTGACGAAATAAGGTTTTAGCATTGGCGTGGAAGGTGGGAAATTATGGTTATGGATGCATTAGCCAGAAGGGAATAATAAAGTGAAAATAGCAATATTTGCAATTGTCGTTGAAACGTTGCTCTTAAAAGCATATTTTCTTGTAGTGTTCCCATCATCTTTACAAGCATGCCTTCTGAGTCCTTGAACCAATTCGTCTTCCTCCTGACGTTAGATTCGTTAAAAGCCTCTTGGTCTAAAAACCGAATAACATTTGCCCTCAGAAAGTACACTTTTATTAGTAATAAAGCATACTTTGGATTAAGAAATGCATCTAGCCATTCTTATAAATCTGTTGGTCATTTAAGAGTTGCTTTAAAGTGTCGTCTCCATTCCAAGGGCATCCATTCCATCACTTTAAACAGCAGTAGTACTACTCTCTATGCTAAGATCAAGATCTATGCTCTGAAGATCGTTCCATGCCTTAAGTATGTATGTTTTACTTTTCTTTTTCTCATCCTCTCTCTTTTCATTCATTTTAAGTCCAAAATTCATGTTGATACCAACCTGAATCAAGTCAATATCGATTTGATTTGCTGAGTCACAACTTACCTATGTAAGCTCTAACACTTAGAAAATTCCAAGGCCACACTTTCATATTTTCATTTCCTCTGCCTTTGACTTTTCAATCCAAACTCCTATGACCTTACCCATATAGTCAAAGCCGTTCATCGTCGATCTCCTAACATCACCATCACCTTTCCTAAGACATCATTGTTACGAGACCTCGAGTTCAATAATTATCTCTCTCTAAAGAGCTCAACCATGACTCCTTCCATGCCTAGACATAGATCCAAAGCCTCAAAGGTGGGTAGCTAAAGCATAACTTAATGTTAGCGGCTGCCTGATCATTGTTAACCAATTGATGGCCAATGGGTGGTAATTGATGTCTATTTGTGACCAGATTATGCCCTAATCTCAGTCGTTGCAAATGCATGAGTACAACCTGGAGTTGACACTGTAATGACCTGGGTTTCAGAGGCTTCAGCCTTCTAACTTTGGGTTCTTGGTGACCATGCTTTGGGCAAGCTTTTACACAGCTTCATGCTATCTCTTTTTGCAATGACCTTGATTACGTTTTTATCCAAAGGGTCGAAAAACACTTTTCCAAAGCATTGTGGATCACAAATACCATTTTAACTCCGATTAGACGTTCTATTCCAAAGAACAATCATGTCGAATGCACTTCGATGCTCGATTAATCCTATTGCACAACATTTCTTGTTACTGCACTTCCTATGTTCTTGAAAAAGAATGCTCCACGTCACTTCAGACAACAGTTTTGTTATCCATTATCCGACGATAACTGGTAAGGCCCAACACATAGTTTCATTATGCGAAGGGGATCGTTTCCAACATGAGCGGACTATCTACATAAAATGGCCTGTTCATCGTGTATAGGACACTTGACACACATTTTATAGATTGCCATTTCTAATTTGTCTTGGTTTACGCTCAGAATCCAATTAATCAACGCATATCAACATTTGTTGGATTCTGAGCATCGGCCGCATGCGCTTGAATTAGGATAGAATTTCCAAATAAATCATACTTAACCATGTTCAATATCAAGTTTTTCTATCTAGAATGACACGCCATTCATTTAATTTCAACTTTGACGTTGGGCCGTCAACGCCTCCTGAAACCTAGTCTACCACAGCTCAGGCCTTGACCTCTATAACTGTCAGACCCAAGCACTCAATCACCACTGAATTATAGAGGTGAGAGTACTAGTTGATCCAACCGGGCCAACCTCCTCCGCTAAATGAATGAGTTAGCCTAAGAGTTCCAGATGATCCTCTTGAACAAGTACCAATAATTATAATTGCCAATTCGCTTCGGACTATATGCTTCCAATATGGAATATCAGAGAGTGACGTCCTGCTCCTGACAATTAACGAACGGGAGCACAATCCTCCACTAAGCGTTACAGTTTGCAACAAGTACATGTGCCTATGAGGCACTGTACCACCCTTCAATCAATTTCTCTACATGTTCCTCTAGGAACTTAGGCTCGCTCCAACTTAAGTCCATCCCAATGGTTACACCTTGTTGAACTCCTGGTATGTCCTATTCATGAACCGATTCCAGCAGCCTCCAAACTTGGGAAGCTAACGCACCTACTGGGCTTTAGACAATGGAGAGAGTCACCATATTTTATGATTAGAAAAACCTAGTGCAGTGTAAGGTCATCAAAGCACTTCACAACAAGTGCTCATACTGAAAAAATGAGTACTTCTTCATTCGATGTCCATATGGTTTCAACTAGCCCTGGCTGTATGGAAGTAAGACTTATTACTTTCCGTTCTTCCTTTACTTGGACTCTTATCATTCAAATGTCTAACTCCTTTCCTACTCTCTTCACGGATATTCCTACTCGAAATAGGATCAGAATGCACCCTGATATTCTGTAGACCCTTAAAAGAGTCAGCATTCAATTCTGCACCACCGCTTACCTATAGAAGAATGAGAATCTTTGTCGATGTGGACTTCTGCATCCTGAACAATTCGTCGTCCCCACTAAATTTCCACCAAGAGGTTCTAGGGTGTCCACTAGGTCTTCTGCCCCCATTCGCAGCTCTAGCGAAGACATCCAAGGAGCGTCGAAGGCCCATTAGGCATGACAAATAGTGAGGAAGATGTCAATAGAACAATGGAAGCTAACATATCTAGAGAAGTACAAAGGAAATGATAAGGAAGAGTTAAAATGGAGACAATGCATGAAGGAGGAGAAGGAATAGGAGGAGAAAAGTAGAGAAATAGGAGGTAGAAGGTGATGAAGAGGACAATGATGATGAGGAATTCGATCAAGGAGGAGATGAGTTGTATGGAGAGACGTCTCCAGAAGGCATCGAAACTACCACCGGACATGTTCAAGGTAGATAATAATCAAGACTTCCCACCAGTATGCAAAATAAAGCGTAGTTCCAACAACCGAGGCGAATCCTCCAACTGGCTCCTTAGACAACATTTTTGACTCCTCGAGTGATGTCGAAATTCCTATCGGTGATAATCTCAAGAAGTGCCCTTCAAGATTCAGCTTCCCATCTGAGGGCATCCTATTCGAAGGGGGATAGATTATATCTTTATTACCTACCAAACACGGTTTGTAGAGTAACTTGGGCAACATTAACACTCCACACACTTCTAGGATCATGAACACGGATAACTTGCATTTTCCTTTACTTCAATATTCCAAAAATGGTACAGTCCTTTTATTTCATTTCAGGTATGATGGGAAAAGATTGATTTAGCTACCTTCATCCATGTATTTCGAAACAAAGAAAACTAACTCTTGAACCATATCATCCTCTCTCTCTCTCCATCTCTTACAAACAAAGAGAAACCAATAAGGAATGAGCGGAGAGGAAGGAAAGAAAACCAGACAGCAAGAGACCGCTGAACAGATAAAGATAGAAAAAAGAGACATGCAAAAGAAAAAGAAACTTATAACTAAGATAAGAGACACAAAGACTCACTAACCGCCACGATCCTTCTTCTGGTCTTTCCCTATCTCGATCCATACCACAACTTCTATTCACAACAACAACCTCTAGCATCCCTTTCCTCGACCACCATAGTTCCGCTTCCCATCAATCCAAAGGAGTCTCTATTCGAGCAGCTCTACCTTCTACCCTCATCAACCAGAATGCAAGCTGTCTTTCCAAACATTGCTGCTCAGGGTCATATTCGAATGTGATCCCAACACATTTATAGGGAAGAGGCAAACTGTAGGTTTGGAGGAATTCAAGAGCTGATAGGGCAATGGTTCAAATGGAAGAAACTTGCCTTTGCACTTTCTGACATCAACGGTTTTCACCAAACTGATATCTAATCTTTTTAAGTCAGGAAAGAAGAGCTATAAAAGAAATATAGATGAATACAAGAAGGATTTAGCTAAAGCTATAAAAGAAAGAGATGCAACTAGGACATTGACAAAGAATGCCAAAGACTTGGTCAAAGAGATGAAAAACGCTTACAATCAGGCCATGAGTGGGATAAAAGACTAAGTAAAAACTACTCATAAAGACCCCAACTGAAAATGTAGCTCACAACCAAGGACCTAGCCATTATATAACAATACAAGGCTCTTCAGGATAAAAAGCCGACCTCTAGAAACTCTGTATCAGTATTAAGAAGCTTGAATCCACCCTACTGCTTGAAAAGCGGAGAAACTAGAGACCTAGATCGATCATGCCAGGAAAGTAATCAAGCTAATGGAGTTAAAAGAACGGGCAGTAATGAAAAATAATACTTGAATTCCAACCTTTAGCAGTTCTTAACTAATGCCATCCAATTCAAAAACCTACAGTGATTAGGATGGACTTATTTCATCACCATACCTAACACGTAGGGAAGAATTAGTACGTCATGCGGCTGCGCCCAGTGAAAGCCTCACCAAAGACAAATTAAGTACCTCGTTGTTGTCGACATTGCAAAGCTAGAAGAAGAAAAGGCAATCCTAGCTGAGCAGGATGCCAAAGCTCTTGTCGATCCAAGTGCGTCGAGCCATATAGAATCATCATCTCCAAAAATCCAAGAGCTAGAAGTGAACATCGCAATATCCGATGGGGCTAGCTCTGAGGCCACCCAAACTATTAATCCAGCTTCTACAGTGATCACCTCTATCGAACCCTATATTCCCCCTTTGTCGAACGACCAATGCCGCCCCCACTCGAAGAGGTAAAGATTGACAAGGCTTTTGTTTTAAAAAAAATCTTGGAGAAGGTATCTCTCTAGTTTCTTCGATGTTCGAGAAACTTCAAATCTCGCATGAGAGTGTTACTCACCTTTACTTCTCCGTTTGTGAACTCATAGGTCATCCATCTCTCCCCCTTCCTCTGTAGCCAATCACACAAGGCTTGGGTCCCTTTGCAATTTCTACCGAGTAAACCTCCATTACCATGGGATTGGTCGCTCCAAACCTTCCCTTTAGTCCATCCTAGTTCTAACCAGAGAAAATCACAACTCTAGATGGATTGGATGGCACTTCGCAGTCCTTGGAGGGAAGACATTACTATTACCAATTCTTCAGGCCTAACGGGTCTTATGTCCATGGACGAGAGGTGGAAGATCGACACTTCCATCGTGAAAATCAAAATCGAGCTCGTATTTGAAAAATCAGCTAGCATCGAAGAGACAAAGCCTTCTTCGAGAATCCTTCTTATCACCATTATGCCTTCGAAGGGCAGAAGCCTCGCCGCCTCGAAAATACATTCGAACCCCCTTTGACCAAATCATGGATCCTACCATCACTATCACGGAAGGATATACCGCTCCCTTTGAAGGCAGCACACTAAAAGGGAAACACAAAAGGAGACAAGGGCCCGAAGAGACCTCACGATGGTTCGGAAGGCAAAGGTGATAAGGGCGAGAAGAAGAGGAAGACATAGAAGAAGTAGGCTCTCCACTTAGCTTTTGTAGAGATAGTTTCTTTGTGTCTCCTTTTAGTTGTACCTTTTGTTTCTCATTTGTATGTAGGTCGGTTTATGTGGTACCGTCACCAAAACCGATGTACGTAAAAATGAATGTAATAAAAGATTGTTTTTTCTATCTTAATCTCTGTCCCACTTACATTTTCGCATTTTATATATTATTCCTACCTATATATACCTACCTACATACATAATATCACTACCTGTACTGCAATTCATCCATACTATCATGCTTATGTTTGTGCACTGCTTTTATTTACTACAACTCTGTAAATATAAGTAAAATTTCTGTAATTACTTTAGCTATATTTCACTATTTTTTTCAGTTTGTTATCTCCAAAGTATTTTGGTTTGGCAAAATAAAACCAATACTTAATCAACTCCTTAGTTAATCCTATTTACCCTTGGTCGAGTTTCCTTTGACTATTAACAATTTATAAATATAGCAAGCCCCATGCCATTCCCTATCATCGAGAAATAGCATTTTGTACTTTCATACCCTGACTTTCCAATTTCACCAATAACCAGGCATAATTGATAATATCCGTTTATTTCCAGCACTCAACCTCGACCAAGAGTGTCCCGCTAGGCCGTGAATAGAGTCATACTTCTTGTACTTCCACCACACACCGAGTCCTGTCTCTAGGATTTGTGTTCCATATGCCAAAATTCAAGAATCGCCCTTTGAACTTGCCTATCTTCAGGCATCGATCGAAGGTTAACAATGCAGGACAAATTATCCAACTGTGCCCTCATTGATTATACTCCTTCGGTTCTGATCCTGGATCAGAGGAACCAGCCGGTACCTATTTTCGAGTACACATTCTCAATCTCACATATCTATAGGTGTTGATCGAAAGCATTCTTCAACCATCCTTGCTTATCCTCGGTCGAGCATGTCCTAATGGGCCTCAAGCACGATCATTATGATCATGGCCTTAAACAAGTTTCAATCTTCGAGAGCTGGCGCTTCAAACGCCTATCTTTGGGCATTTTCTCTCAATCTCACCTATTTGCATGTGTTAACTAAGAGAATCCTTTGACCGATCTCACTTATCCTCGGCCAGGAACGCCTTGCTAGGTCGCAAGCATGGTCGTTAAAATTTCAACCACGCGCCAATTTCTATTTCCAGAAAATGGCGTTTTAGTTGCCTAGTTCTAGGCATCCCTTATTGACTTTTTCTATCTCCAAGCACTAGTCAATACCAAAGGGATGAGGTCGACTTATCCGATCGGCCTTCACAACAATATTTCTCCTGATCTTGGATCAAAGGAGTTGGGTAGGACCTATCTTTAGGTACCCAATTGTATTGCTAACTGTGCAATATAATACTTTGCTTAGAAGAACGCAGTTTCATTGGTTTAAGAAGCTAACTTAACTTACAAGTAAAAGATGTAGCGCGTCCTTCTTTAGTACATTGCCCCTAACTCAATAGGGTAGCTTATTTTCTAAAAATAAACTAAGTAAATCTAAGCGAAATAGCGTCGCAACTGGTCGCTATTCCATGTCCATGAATCGAGATTCAATTAACAATGGCCAGCTTGAAAGTTCCATCTCAAAGACTTGTTTGATTGCATAGGGACCTTCCCAATTCGAAACAAGTGCCCCTGTACCCATGAGATGTCATTTCAAAACGATGTCCCCACTTCGAAGGTACAATTCCAAACCTTGATGTTAAAATGCCATGCTACTTTTTTCTGGAAAGTAACTACCATTAATTCAATCTCTTTTCATTTTTCATTAATCAAATTGAAGGACTCATGCAAGAGTTCCTCATTGACCTTGGGGTCATAGTGCTTTTTTCAACGAAAAGAGACTTCCAGTTTAATCGGAATTGCGGCCTCTGACCGTAAGCCAAAGAAAATGGTGTATATCTAGTTGAGAACTTGTGGGTCATCTTATAAGCCATAATGCAAGCGGAAGCTCATCGACCTAGTTTCCCTTGGCGTTAGTTAACCATTTCTTCAAGATGGACTTGATGATTTTATTCACCCCATCACCTAACCATTCGCATATTGATGTGCTATTGCCGGAAAGTTTTTCTTGATTTTGTACTGATTAGAGAAATACTTGAATCGGTACTTTTGAACTAAGTTCCATTATCCATTATGTTTTTCTTGGGTACTCTGAATCTACAATAAAGTGGATCACTTTCTTTGTTGTGATCGTGGCAAGAGGTTTCGCTTCATCCCTCTTTGTGAGGTAGTCCACTGCCATAATAGCATAATTAGCTCCACCTTTTAACGTTGGTTGCACACCGATTATGTCAATTCTCTAAACCAAAAATGACCATGCGCTAACCATTTGTGTGAGCTTTGTGAATGAAGCTCTTGGAGTCTTCGCAAACCTCTGGCATTGGTCATACCGTCTAATCAGTAGTATCTCGATTTATTGTTGGCCAAAAGTATCTACGAACGAAGTATCTTCTTCACTAATGTTTGCCCCCACTGTGATCACCACAATTACCTTCTTGGATTTCTATGAGGACTTTTATGGTCTCATTCTTGGTTACACATCGATGCACGAGGGTTAAGAAACCTTTCCTACATAACACTCCTTCTTGCATTATAAAATGTGGCACATTACGAAGGATTTTCTTTCGCTCATTCTCTCCTTTCAGGAGAGTTCTCTTAAGTAAATAGTCCTCGATCGGAGTCACCCATGACTCCTTCTCCACTTTGGCCTTCAAAAACCAATCGACATCCATTCGATCGATGCTTAGTGTGGATAAAACCTCCATTGAAACCAATCCCCACAACCACGCATCTCCATAGTTTGCAAGCTTGACTACTGAGACAACCTACATATTTCCCTCTTTAGAGAACTGCGTAATCGTATAATGCTCTATATCGTTTAGAAGTTCCAATGTCTTCGTCAAATAAGGAGCAAGCCTTGCACCCTTGACCTGGAATTCCTTCTTTACCTAGAAAACCACCAATTGGGAGTCATTGAATATATGTGGTGTCCTTAACTCCAGTTCTTTTGATAATCCAAGTTCTGCTATCAATGCTTTATATTCAACCTCGTTGTTTTTGTAGTAAACTCTAGCTTTAGTGCATAACAAACCGATCGTGTTTCTAGAGTCATGAGCACCATTCCAAGACAAGAAGTTTGTACATTGAAAACTCCATCTACGTATAGTTTCCACTGAGGAAGTATGAACAAATCTCCTGCTTCTTCTCCATTCTAGATAGTAAATTCAAGATGAAATTCACCAATGCTTGTCCTCGTATCGCCCTTCTTGGATGGCAAGTGATGTGGTACTAGCTTAATTCGATGTTAACCTTCCCGAAGCCTTGGGTCGATGCAACACTTGCCTCAAGGACTGATCAGTCAACACCTTATCGGGTGAACCTAGAAGTATGGTCGTAACTTCCTCGATGCAATCAACAAGCAAGAGACGAGCTTTTCCAGCTTTGGATAGTTCTTTTAGCTTCAGTAAATTGCTCAATGATATAAAATACTGGCCTTTGAACCTTCGCCTCCTCAGTACCAATGCTACACTCAATGCGTGAGTATACACAGCCAAATAAATGAATAGATCATCTCTGTCCAAAGGTTTAGATAAGATTGGTGGTCTTTCCATATGCTGCAACTATTCCTTGAAAGCTTCCTGACATTCCTCCTTCAAAAAAAATTCCTCTCTTTTTCTTCAATGCACTAGAGAATAGTATTGTTAACAAGAAAACTTGTCAATATTCCCGATGCCACGTTGAAGGTAGTTAAACTCAAATGAATCCATGTTGATGGGAGAAGCTCTTCTTTTGAAGCATGCCTTTGGACTAGATTGTCATAGTCGAAAGGGTTCAAGAAGACTGTACATCCTTTCGACCTGGTTGGTTTGATCAAAAGGGTCTAAAGAGCTACGTTCACCTTTCGACTGAGTTGATTTAGTCGAATATTTCCATAGAATTAGGCTAGAGAGAAAGCATATATTCACATCCTCTCGTTTGAGTGGATCGAAAGAAATTGATTCCCTTACCTTTTCATTCCTTCTTACTATGTCGAAAGGTATCATTCTAATCCTTTCGATCATATCAAAAGAGACGCATACTTAATTAACAAGTCATAGTTGCTTTTGACTTCATGGTTTCGCTACTTATGATTTGGAACCCCTTCGAAAGGGTTGCTGATGTATTTATGGAGAGACCTTTTCGATTAAGTTCCCTTCCTAATAGTAGTTAGTCAATCGTAAGCTAGAGTCCCCTTCGAAGCACCCCTTTCGTCTGTGTCGAAAGGTGTTTCACTCTTTCGAAACAGTTCTAGCCCAGAGTTATCTAAAATTCACTCCAACTTCCTTATATAAGATCAACCTGGGTGTTCCCAGTTTCATAATTCATCATGGTTGAAACCCCATCACCAACCTTATTTCTGGTGACAAATTATAGGTTTCGATGATGATGTGTTTCGACCTATGATACCCAAGTCGATCCTATGCATTGCATAGACAAAAAGATATTAAGAGAAAGGTTAGAATCATGTGCAATTGATCATTACGCTAGCTTATGATGTAAATGATCTTCCTCATCATCAAAATCCTTGTTGAATAAGCCATCGCTCTTTTATTAATAAACCAAAATGAGTTACAAGAGTTAGAACTTTTTCTCTAATTTTATTTAAGGATTTTAATAGACTTAATTGCAATAAAGAGGGTGGAGTTGAAGAAATGAATTCTGATTTCAGAATTCCTCCCCAAAACTGGACCCCTTGGGTCTTATTTATAGATGCAGGTTGGCCTCCCTTCCGCGCCTCTACTTTTGACTTGGTCGAAAGGACCCCTTTCTATATACCGCTT
The DNA here is from genome assembly GCA_030765085.1 of Allium cepa. Lineage (NCBI taxonomy): Eukaryota > Viridiplantae > Streptophyta > Magnoliopsida > Asparagales > Amaryllidaceae > Allium > Allium cepa. Next base: position 752,764,380 of record CM060940.1, on the reverse strand, counting down.
CAAGCCTTTCGAATTAGTCGAAAGGTCAAGACTCCCCTTTCGACGCCATCGAAAGGCATCCTTTTGTTCTACTTAACTTACTCTTGTGCTTATTTTACCCATTTCAGACCTTTCGACCGAGTCAAAAGGGTACTTAACCATCCTTTCGCTTTTGTTGATCTTTGAGTGCCACTTTCTCCACAATACCTTTCGACATCGTCGAAAGGTTTCTAAATATGCCATCTTCTTCTTGCTGCCTTGTTGTCATTAGAAGTAAGACTGTAGCCCCCGAATCCATCGATAGGTTGTTTATGTTTGTTTCGAAGACATTTATGTACTAATGGTTTCGATGACGTTGAGTAGCCTTTGAATGCATGCCTGAGAGTTGAGGTGGAAATTTCCCTTAATGTTATTGGCCTTTACCGGTTCGAAAGGCTCATGTAGGCTTTCAAGAGGGATATAATAGAGGAAAAACCTTTGGTTTCGAAAGGTTCAACGCGTAGGTGAGAGATTATTATCCACTGCCTTCAAATGTGGGTTTCGAAGCTATCCTTGCATTTTTATCCGTGTCAAAAGGTTGAAAGTGGTGGAAGGGTGTGCCTTTTCTATCTGAGTCGAAAGCCTTTACATTGCATGAATAGCTAGTGCCTTCGACTCCTTCGAAACCCTTTTAAAGCCTTCGAAACATCTTCTTTCGACCTTTATGAAATCTATGCTCGTTTATTTATCGAGACCTCACTCTTATTAATTTTCTTTCGTACTTCTTCTCTTGAGTAGGTTTTTATAGCTAACATTTTGCCTCCCCTTTTATGAAATAAGCTCTTGTTCTTTAGGACAAAAATTTTGTAACTTTCTCACTCTTCATAACTTTATTTTTCCTTCACAATTCAAAGTTAGTGATGCTTATTGTCGTCAGCACATGCATATTTAGTAATAAGTCTACATATTAATGCTTTCATATGTGGATAGTTAGTCGATCATAATCATAATCTTGATTCATCAGATATGAGACGCACAATCAGTAGCTACTAATACATAAAATAGATGTAGTTTACGAATTATGTTTTGCTTGTGGGAAACAGCCAATGGCTGTAAATGGGACTTTGAATTGCTATCATACATTTCAGTATGTGTTTGGAAAGTTTCTCAGAAATTTGAATGATTCCAAAGCCTTCATTCGGATGTTGGTGAGCATCATTTAGAGTTGTAAAATATCAACTCTTATTCAGGCATTAAAAAGAGAAGCTTGAAACTTTCGGTTGTCTGTAGCAATCTCAACTCTTATTACATTATTCCTCCGGTTTGGGATTTGATGGAAATTAGAAAGTAATGAAATTTAACCTAGATTAGGGTATTAATTTGTGAAGCTTGGAAGTTGATAATGTGACATCTATAATCTAGATAACAATATCCAAAAACAATCCTCTATGTGTCACTTCTAAAACCAGATTTGGGTTTTTATGGTAAATTAAACTGGAATTAGTAAACATTGCCTTCATATCGAGATTCGGCCCAAATCAGAGCTTATGTCAGACAATTATCTTTGTAAAAGTACCTTCAGCCCAGATTAGGACATATATTGTGCAAGCAGACCCCCATAGTAGTTGTTGTTAAGATATAAATCCTTTGCCCATATTAGGGCATATGTTAGACAACTAGAAACCCATGGGAATTGTCTTCATAAAAGGAGTCATGATCCTAGATTAGGTAATTGAGGCGAAATCAAATAATAGTCTCAAAATCCAGATTCGGGTATAAAAACTATAGGCGATTAATAATGTCCCAATACCCAGATTCGGGTATAATATAGATAGTTAGTAATTGATAAAGTCCCAAAACCCGAATTCGAGTATTAGTAAGTGAAGACCTAAAACGAATGTCCTAAAACCCAGATTCGGGTATTAATTGAAAAGATTCAAACATGATAGGCTCGAAACCCAGATTCGGGTATTTAATAGATGATGTCCAAATACAAAAGTCCCGAAACCCAGATTTGGGCATTAATAATTGGAGTTATGTTCTACTCCTTTGATGCATGAAACCTTTAGGTCTTGTTTATATTCTGACTAGCTGCCTCTTGAGCTTGGACGTCTCAGTCCATTATTTGATGAGCCTTTTCTTGGGCTTGGACGTCTTATTTCATTATTTGATGAGCCTCTTCTCGGGCTTGGACATCTTAGTCCATCATTTGATGGACCTCTTCTTGGGCCTTAGACATCTTACTCAATTGTTTGATGGGCCTCTTCTTGGGCCTAGACGTCTTAGTCTGTTGTTGTCTAGTGCTCTTGGTTAGCTCATCTTAGAGACTGGAACCAAGGACTTACCTGATCTCCCTCTAGGAGGCGCCCCTGCCCTAGCCCTTTTGCGGCACGAATAGGGGCTTGTTCGGTGCTTTACCCTTGCCATCTTATGGCACAGATAAAGGCTTACTCTGTCCCCCCTCTAGGAGGTACCTTACCCTGGCCATAGTATGGTGTGGATAAGGGCTTGTTCGATGCTTTAACTTAGCCATCTTATGGTGCGGATAAAGGCTTACTCCGACCTCCCTCCAAGAGGTGGCTTGATCTGACCAGAGGCGCAACCAAGGGCTTGTCTAGTGCTTTAATCTGGCTGTCATATGGCGCAGCTAAAGACTTACCCACCCTCCATGAGGTGCTCCGCCCTGGCCATCTCAGCGCGAATAGAGGCTTTTCTACCATCTTAGATAGTATACCATCTTAGGTAGTATCCAAATATAAGGATTATTTCACTCCCAACCATATAGATTTTCTTCTTAAAGAAAGAGATGCTTTATTCATTTACTTTCGAAAATTATGGCCTCAAATATTTGGCATTCCATGTTCTTGTAACCATATTGTTGTCTGGTGGGGTCAATTTGTAAGCTCCTGGGAGGACTACTTTGCAAACAATTAATGATCCCTCCTAGTTTGGTCTTAGGGGTCCATCTGCAGGATTTATAGGATTGGCCATTACTCTATGGAGTACCAAATCCCCCTCATGAAATAATTAAGTTCTTACTCTTGAATTGTAATACGTTGAGATTCTTCTCTGATACTCGGTGTTTCTTACCACTGCTTCGTCTCTCAATTCATATATTAAGTCCAATGATTCTTTTTTCAGCTCTTGATTTTTATCGAATGCATAGGTAATTATCTGGTGTGAGCGTATCTCGGTCTCGATTGGTAACATCGCCTCACACACATATATTAAAGAGTAAGGGGTATGTACCATCTATTTCTTACCCAACACCCGGTAAGCATATAACACAAGTGGTAGCTCTTCTACCCAACTTCTCTTTGCCTTGTTTAGCCGCTTTTTCAGAATTTTCTTTATGGTTTTATTCGCAGCCTCAACTGCTCCATTTGCTTTTGGATGTGCGATAGATGAAAAACTTTTAACACTCTTATGGAAAAATTGGGAGAATTCTTCACTCTCGAATTGTGTCCCATTATCATAAATTATCTTCTAGGAAATTCCAAACCCGGTTACGATATTCTTGATAATGAATCCGAGTACTTCCCCAGAAGTAATCTTCGGAAGCGGCTCCGCTTCAACCCATTGGGTGAACTAATCGATGGCAACGAAGGCTTACTTTACCCCCCTTTTGAGATTGGCAAGGGGTCGATTAGATCTATTCCCCATACATCAAAGGGCCATGGACTTGTAATTGGAGTCAATTGACTTGGGGGCAGTCTGGGAATCTTTGAATATTTCTAACACTTTTCGCATCTTTTCACATATTTGATGGCTTGGCTTACCATGTGCAACCAACAAAGTCCTTGACTTATTATTTTCTTTTTCAATTTGTCCCATTTGAATGATCTCCACAAAACCCCTCATGCGCTTTAGCTATTAATTTTATTCCATCATTGATGCTCACACATCTTAGGTAGGGAAGAGTGTATCCTTTTTTATAAAGGTTTCCAGCCATTATCATGAAGGTTGGAGCTTGTCTCTTAATTTTTCTTGCCTCGCCTTTCTTTGATGGGAGTGTTCCTTTAACAAGGTATTCCACAATGGATGACATACATGTGTCATCATATAAGTTAGTTGGACTATATTGGTCGACCCTTCTGTTTGATATTTCTTTACCACTTTCTCTTCAGTCTTCCCCTTGAGATTTTGCTTGAGACCTTGTCAAAATTAACAATTCTTTCCCTTGTTCGGACGCCTCCTCCTCAATAAGTGGAATTTCCTGATATCCTACTATTACAATATGTGTCTCTGCGGATCCCCTTGAGCTCGTCAGTTTTGCTAGGGAGTCTGCTTGCGAATTTTCCGCTCTTGGGACATGGTGTATTGAAATGTCTTTAAACAAAGAAAGCATTCTCAGTATCTTTTTTACGTATAAGGATAAATTAGGATCCTTTGCTTGATATTCCTGTTTCACTTAGTTCACCATTAGTTGAGAATTGCTAAAGATCAGTATCCGTGGAATCTTTAGCTCTAATGTCAAGGTTAATCCTGCTACCATAGATTCAGATTCTACCACATTATTTGTTGCAGGAATCCCAATTTCATGGCATAATGCAAACGGTGCCCATTTGGTGTTATGATTACATACCCTACTTCTACCACTTTTTCATTTGATGCGCTATTAATAAATAATTTCCACATGGGCTTCTGATCTTTCTCCTTCTCTGATTGCTCCTTAATGAAGTAGTGCACTCATTAACAAAGTCCGGTGATGTTTGTCCCTTAATCGCGCTCGTGGTTGAAACTATATGTCATATTGACTAAGCCTGATCCCCTATTTTACCAGTCTTCTAGAAGTTTCAAGTTTACTAAAAACTTGACTAAGAGGGAAATTGGTTAATACACTAATCAAGTGTGCTTAAAAGTACGCTCTAAGCTTTCGAGCTATGAGAATTAAGCAATATGCTAATTTTTCTACAACTGAGTATCAAATCTTTGCATCCTTTAACCACCTACTTGCATAATATATTGGTAGTTGTGCCCCATTTCCTTCTTTAATTAGCACTGGACTAACGGCATGCTCTGAAACTGCCATATATAGGTACATGGTTTCCCCTTTCTCGGGACTTAATAGTATTGGAGGTTTTTCCAAATGTCTCTTTAATTCTTGAAAGGCTTTCCTGCAATCCTCTCCCTATTTGAAATTCTTCTTCTTCTTAATCACATCAATGAAAGGTATACAGTTATCAGTAGCTTTAGAAATGAATCTGCTTAGGGCAGCTACCCCTCGTTCAAACTCATCACTTCCTTGATGGTTTTTGGATCAGCCTTGTCCTTAATAGGTTGAATTTGATCTGGACTGACTTCAATTCCTTGGGCACTTACAAGATATCCTAGAAACTTTCCAAAATGAACTCCAAATGAACACTTTTATGGGTATAGTTTCATTCGATATTTCCGCAATACCTTTTACTTCTCTTCCAAATCATTAAGATTATTTTCAGGCTCACTAGACTTTACCAGCATTTCGTCCATATAAATTTCCATGTTCCGGCCAACTTACTCCTTAAACATTTGGTTGACCAACCTTTGATATGTTGCACCTGCATTTTTCAATCCAAAGGGAATTGCCTTGTAACAGTAAATCCCCCACTCAGTTATGAAGCTAGTGTGATCCTTATCTGGTTTGAACATTGGTATTTGATTATACCCTGAATAGGCATCCATGAGAGATAACAATTTATGTTCACTTGTGGCGTCTACTAATTGATCTATTCATGGCAATGGGAAACAATATTTTGGACATGCTTTGTTCAGATCCGTGTAATCGATGCAAGTCCTCTATTTCCCATTTGATTTCTTTACAAAATTGGATTGGCTAACCATTTTGGGTAGTATACTTCCCGAATAAATCCATTTTCGGGGAGTCAATTAACCTCTTCTTTCAAAGCTTCTGCTCGAACCTTGTCCATTTGTCTCTTTCTCCGCCTTAAAGGAGTTGCCCCTGGATTAACGTTGAAGGCATAACATCAATCCCCACCATATCATAATGTAACCAAGCAAAGACATCTTTATTAACTTTGAGAAACTATGTTAAATCCTTCTTTAAGTCATCATTAAGATCCTTTCCCACCTTAACCATTTTGGTAGCATCATCTGAGTCAATGTATATTTCCTTAAGATCCTCTATGGGTTTTATCCTCTCCTTTTCTCCTTGGCAATCAAATTCCAAGACTATTGGGCCTTCTTCCGCTGAGTTTGCATCAATCCTCTTCCTCTTGCCACCAGAAGGAATGTACCTTTGATATATACGCTTGTCAGATTTATTAACTTTTATCTTTTCTTCGAATGTTAGATGTCAAAATCCATCATCCGAAGGCTTTAAGTTAGTAGAAGAATCAAAGTATGAAGAGTACTCCTTTTTATATCGATCAAGAGTGGAAAAATACATTTTTCCAAGAGCTAAACTGCTCTCCTCGTACAGTTCCCCAGCTTTCTCTTTGTTAGAAATTTTACCGTGAGGTACTTCGGGGAGACAAAAGCATTGATTTCATCAAGAGCCGGCCTGCCAAAGAAGGCACTATAGTAGGAGAGTTGATCGATTATCACAAAAATAGTTTTGAATGTTCAGCATGTTAGTGGCACTTCTATTTGTACAAGCAGCTTTATCTGTCCCACTGGAGTTGATCCCTTATTGTTGAATCCAAATATGGGCTCTATGCTTTGGCTCCAGCTTATGTTTCGGAATGTTTATCCAATCTAAGGCATGTTTGAAAATTACATTAATGGTGCTGCCCGTGTCCGCCAGAATTTTAGAGACAATAGAAAACCCAGTTTGTGCAGTAATCATCAGAGGATCATTATGTGGATGATAAACCCTCTTTCTTAGCTTTTGTAGAGTGATAACTAGATTAGGCATCCGAATATTAAGGTGTGGGTTCATTGTTGAAGGTTCTTGGATAGAATAGATTCCTTGTTTGGCTTCTTTAATATATCTACTTCGAGCACCCTTACCGTTTCCCGCTAGATGGGGCCCACCGTGGATTGCATTAATTTTATTGATTGGAAGGCTCGATCTTAGAGGGTCCTCATCTTCCAACTTATTTAAAGCATTGTTTGGACGTTTTTATGGTCCATTTTATGTCCGTTGGATTTTCTGTTGATCTTAAACAAACTCCTTCAAATGACCTTCCCATATCAGCTTCTGAATACTTCCAGCCAAAACCCTGCATTCATTTGTTTTATGGTTGTTGACTTTATGATAAGCGTAGTAGCTCCTACCTTTTTCTATTCTTGTTTGGTCTTTGCTTTAAAGGAGACCGAAAAGCCGACCCTCTCCTTGGCTACTGTATACACATAAGACATCGGCTTGTTTAAAGCACTTGCGTTAGCAATTGGTTCTTCCCATCTCGTTCTTTTATGGCCACGATCTTGGTCAAATTTGCCCCCTCCTTCTTTAGGATAGTTTTCTTCTTGGCATAGTAAAGATCGTCCATCCGGATGAACTTGTCAGATTGAAAATGGAAATCTTACAAGTCTTTGCAGCAGTTAACAAAGAGTTGCTTCTAGAAGAGAGTGTTTTCAATTAAGCTAGAATGAATGGCTATAATTTTATCTCGATCGTTCATGTCCTTGGCCTTTAAAGCTTCACAACTGGGCAAAAAACTCATAAGAAAACTTCTTCCATTAATATATAGTTTTTTCACGGTACTACCAGTACCGTTTTGCTACTGCTCCTTAGAGAGTGAATGGGAACAGTCGGCAATTGACAACCCTAAATGCATTATACAAGTCCATTTGGATGTCAAATGCCATTGGGTGGTCTTTTGGGTCGGTAACCCCATGATATTTCATTGATGGAATCTTGACATATGGTGGGATAACTGTGGACATGTTATCATTGGTGAAAGGAGACACTCTTTCGTTGTCATTAACATTCTCGCACATGGTTCTCTTCCCTTTTGAATTCATTGCATCTTTTATCGCCTTCTCAATGGTATCTTTTAGGTAAGCTTCAACATTGCAATAATCTTTCTGATTTGGGAAATATTATTTTGATGTTGAACTCCCAAATTGCTTAAGTAATTTGTAAAAAATCCTTCCCTGACGATTAGCATTCGATTGGGGAAGTTCTTTCTTCTTTGAGGACGTCAGATCCACTTTGGCTTTATACTCATTGGAATTAGCTTTTAGATTCCTTATGGAGGAGACTACCTCTTCTTCTTTTGTTGGGTTTGGAGTCTTTGAAGATTTCTGAGATAGAGCCAATTTTTAGTAGCTCTTGCATCTCCTATAATGGTTGTTCCAAGCGCTTGATTTTAGCTGTATTCTCGTCTTATTGTGTTGGTAATGAAGTTTTCCCAGGAATAGTCCCATCAAGATTAAAAGATGGAACAATATTCTCGTCCAAAGTAGTGGTGTGAACAACATCCTCTTAAATTCCACTTAGCCATTTTGATTTCATTTTTCCTACATAAGACAAATGAGCCACGGTTAGTTTGTAATACAGTGACAAGGTCGGAGGTTCAATCCCTCCTTCTAGCATCAAAAATGTTAACAAGAAAACTTTTCAACATTTCCGATGTCACGTTAGAAGGTAGTTAAACTCAAATGAATCTATGTTGATGGGAGGATCTCTTCCTTTGAAGCATACTTTTTGACCAGATTGTCATAGCCGAAAGGGTTCAAGAAGATTGTACATTTTTCGACTTGGTTGGTTTGATCGAAAGGGTTTAAAGAGCTAGCTTCACCTTTCGACTAGGTTGACTTAGTCGAAAGATTTCATGGAATTTTTGTCTAGAGATACAACATTTATTCATATACTTTCGTTTGAGTGGATCGAAAGCAATTGATTCCCTTAACTTTTCATTCCTTTTGACTATGTCGCAAGGTGTCACTCTGATCCTTTCGATCATGTCAAAAGAGATGCATATTTAATTAATAAGTCACGGTTTCTTTCGACACCATGGTTTCACTGCTTATGTTTTGGAACCCTTTCGAAAGTGTTGCTGATGTATTTATGGAGAGACACTTTCGATTGAGTTCCTCTCCCAATAGCTTTTAGTCAAACGTAAGCTGGAATCCCCTTCGAAGCACCCCGTTCGTCTGTGTCAAAAGGGTTTTCACTACTTCGAAACGATTATAGCCCATAATTGTCTAAAATTAACTCCAATTTCCTTATATAAGATTGACATGGGTGTTCCCAGTTTCATAATTCATCATGGTCGAAGTGCCATCACCATCCTTATTTCTGGTGACAAATTATAGGTTCTGATGATGATGTGTTTCAACATGTGATATCCAAGTCAATCCTATGCACTGCATAGACAAAAAAAGATTAAGAGAAAGGGTTAGAATCATGTGCAATTGATTATTCGGCTAGCTAATGATCTAAATAATCTTCCTCATCATCAAACTCCTTGTTGAATAAGCCATTGCTTTTTTGTTAATAAACCAAAATGAGTTACAAGAATTAGAGCTCTTTTTTCCCAATTTGATTTAGGGATTTTATCAGAGTTATTTGCAATTAAGAGAGTAGAGTAGAAGAAATGAGTTCAGGATTTCATAACCCCACTTCCCCACAAAACCGGACCACTTCGGTCTTATTAATAGATGCAGGTCGGTCCCCCTTCCGCGCCTCTACTTTCGACTTGGTGGAGAGGACCCCTTTTAATGTGTCGCTTCAAGCCTTTCAATTCAGCCGAAAGGCTATGACTCCCCTTTCGACGCTGTCGAAAGGAGTCCTTTTGTTCTCCTTAACTTACTCTTGCACTTATTTTATCCATTTCTAGATCTTTCGACTAAGTCGGAAGGGTACTTTATTATCCTTTCACTTTTATTAATCTTTGAGTATTACTTTCTCCACACTACCGTTCGACACTGTCGAAAGGTTCCCAGAAGTGCCTTCTTCTTCTTGCCGCCTTGTTGTTACTGGAAGTAAGACCGAAGCATCTGATTATGTCGATAGGTTGTTTATATTGATTTTGAAGACATTTATGTACCAATGGTTTCGATGATGTTGAGTAGCCTTCGAATGCATGCCTGAGAGCTAAGGTTGAGCTTTCCCATAATGTTATTGGCCATGACTGGTTCAAAAATCTCGTGTGCGGTTCCAAAGGAGTTATGGTAAAGGAAAAACCTTTGGTTTCGAAAGGTTCATCACGTAGGTGAGTGATTATCATCCATGTCCTTCGAAAGGGGGTTTTGAAGCTATCCTTGCATGTTTATCTATGTCGAAAGGTTGAAAGTGGTGGAAGGGTATGCCATTTTCCTTGTAAGTCGAAAGCTTTTACACTGCATGAGTAGCCGGTGCCTTCGACTCCTTCAAAACCCATTTAAAGCCTTTAAAACGCCTTCTTACGACCTTTGCGAAAACTAGCATGTAACTTCATCGAGACCTCACTTTTATTAACCTTCTTTCATACTTCTGTTCTTGAGTAGATTTTATGGCTATTAGGTATACACTTATTAGTTGCCTTTAAGATGAATTGGCTCAATGCGGCAACCTTCTCGTTAAAGCTTTAAAACACCCTACTTCTGGTTAGGGTAGTTACATTCCCTAAGTTATCAATCTCCTCCAAATTAGCCTCAGTGTCCCTCAAATTTACGATGATTTCTAGGAACTTCCTGGTGCAACCCCATAATAAAACTTCAATGGATTTAACTTCAATCCGTACTTCTGCAACACCTCAAGCATCTTCAAAAGGTCATCCATGTGGTTCGTTGATAGCCGTGACTTTGTGAGCATATAATCCACATAAAATTTCATCCATTCGACTTGATCCTTGAACATGGAATTCATAAGCATTCTTTAAACCGAACTGCATCACTTGGTAACAGTATAATCCCAAATCCATTATAAAATTTGTGTGCTCCTGATCCAAAACTAGCATTGGTATTTAATTATAACTGGACTAAGTATCCATGAAAAAAGAGTAACTCATGTCTGACGGTCTCGTTTACCAATTGGTCGATCCTAGATAATGCGAAGTTGTCCTCCGGGAATGCTTTATTTAGGTCTGAGTAATTATTGCATGTTCGCCACTTTCCTTTTGCGTTTTTGTCCAATACGGGGTTAGACAACCATTTAGGGTATAAATCATTGCAGATGAAACCGTTAGCCTTCATCTTATCTACTTCGTCCTTCATAGCAGTAGATTGCTATGGACCCAAATAGTGTCTCTTCTGTTTTATTGAGAGGTATCTCGGGTCCACATTAAGTGCTTGACACACTATCTCCGATGAAATCCTATATATATCTAAATACATCCAAGAAAAGACATCTAACTTTTATCGAAGAAATTCAACCAATTCCTTCCTCAATTTGGCGTTGAGCCATGATTCAATCTTAAGAACTCTAGTAGGATCGTCCATCTTATACAGTAGTTGATCGTCGGCTCAACTAGTGATGACCACACTTCCTCCGACTGATTTATGAGATTTATAGACCTATAAAATTCACTATGGTTCCTAAGCCAGGGCTTAGGATTTAATTGTTATGCTTTTGAGCTCTTGATGTAAAGAGCTCTCTCTGCATTCTTTCCTTTTCATGTCACTTACTTCTCCGGCTTCAGTAACATAACATTCTCGACCAACACTATGGTCACCGTGAATCCAACCCCTACGGAACTTCATCATCTAGCACTAAGAAGCTAGTGCTGTTCTGAAATTAGCAAAGGTCGATCGGCCCAAAAAGGCTTTATATGTCAAAAACTCATCCACAATCATGAACTTCTGAACCTGCACAATCTTGCGGTCTCGACCCCTAACTCTAAGAACAAATTAGTAGTCCCAAAGGGTTTCCTTTGCTTCATTGGTAAATCCTTGAATCATAGGTTTACAAGGCTTAACGTCCTTCAAACTTATCATTATCTGATCAAAAATTATTTTGAACATAATATTTATTGAGCAACCACAATCCACCAAGACTCAGTGTATAGTGGCAGGCCCTACAACGACCGCTATCACCATAGGGGCAAAATTTGGAGCTTCTACCCTATCAACATCCCTACTCCATAAAACAATGTTATCAGTTATTAACTTTTGCTACTTAACCAGAGTTTCATCCTCAATGGTGAAGTAGCTATCCTACGGTAAGTTACTTAACGAACTTGCATATCTCTCCATTTGATCTAGTTTTTATTCGTTGGATAAGGTCCTTCAATTATTGTGTTAATAAAAATACTTCCATCTAGCTACCTGGATCCCTCTCCACTGGGTCCAGGCAAGTTCCCTTGGGCATTCGACCCTTGGGGTCTAGCATTCTATCTTTCATCCTACGGCTCTCTAATGTACAACTATTATTTCTTTTTTCCATAATAACTCTTCAATGACATTTTTAAGACGCATACACTCATTCGTGTTATGTCCATGAATTTCATGGAATCTATAAAACTTCCTAGAGTGCTTCTCTGCCTCAGTTGCCCCTCTCCTAGGTGGCTTCTTATACCCTTTTGTGCCTTGAGTGACATGGTATATGTTGTCAAGTGTATCGTTCAGAGGCATGTACTCATCTGGCACCAGATTCCTTGGATTCCATTTGGCATCATTCTTCCTACCTCTAATGCCCTAACTCCTTTTTCTCTAATTACAAGAATTCCCAACATTCATAGCTACATTATTGGCACTCACATCGGTCTCTTTAATAGCTATATTGCTTTGAATTAACTATCCACCACCAGCCTTTCCGACTACCTAGCTTGCTTCTTCCAAATGCAAGAATTGGTTTGCTTTTTGGTGGAACTCCCCCATAATTGTTGGCTGCTTCATCCTTAGCCACTTTCAAAAATCTATGTCGAGATGTATCCGTTGGACTAAAGCCATCAGCATCATTCTTCATTCAGACTATTTACATCAGTAATTGCAACATTTAACCTGTTCAAGAACCCCTTCAACGACTTCTCAGGTCATTGAAAAAGACTCGATAAGGTTATCACATCCTTAGACCCAACAGCATGGAGCCTGAACTGCTCTAAGAACTTCTTGGATAACACATTGAAAGTCGAAATGGATTTCGGCACGAGCCGAGCAAACCACATCGACGCAAGCTTATCTAAAAATGTAGGAAAACACCTACGTCGAACCGCATCCGTTGTTCTGGCACCATCTATGTGTCATTCATACTTGAACAAATGTAGTCTGGGATAAGTAGTCCTGCAATATGGTAACATTGAAGGTATCATAAATTTCATGGGGTACTCTTCCCTTAATATGTTTTTCATGAATAGAGTCCTATTAGGTGTAGAACCCCAGTCTTCATTTTTTTCACCATTTATTTTCTTCCCTCAACGCTTAATTATATCCTCAATATGCTCCTCACTAGCCTACTAATCCAATGGACGACTAACGAGAGCTACGTTAAATGTTTGACTCTGCAAATCGTCTTGGTTTTCTTGTTCACGTCTAGGTTCTCTATTCTCTAGGATAGCCTTCCTTCGATTCTTCTCTGACATCAAGTTGAATCTATAGTGGATGTTTGAACTTAACATCTTGAGCCTCAGCATCGTTCCATCCTTATTGCCAACATTCTACATTTTATCTTAAGAATCTGACAAGTTGAGAGCTCGGGGCCCTTACCCCTCAAAGGTCCTCAAACTCAAGTCTTTACCAACTTAATTTCAGTCAATACAGATCTAAATTCCCTTAGCAGGGCCCCTTCCACTTCCTTGAGCGCTCCTCCTTACTCCAGTAGTATGTTCCTTCTGCTTTCGCTTTCCATCTCTTTTATTATGACCAAATGTAGATGAGCTTTCCTATTTAGATTCAACATGCGATGCTTCTGTCCTACTCCTCCTCGTCCTTTGAGACTATTAGGTTAGCAAGGCTATGCTAGCATCCATCTTGTTAAGGAGAGCCTTTTGAATATCTTCTATCTTTTGATTCAGCACCGTCATTATCTTGTCGAATTCCACTCTCGTGATCATCCCCTAAGGGGCAAATGGTTTGGGCAATACTAGTTCTGATTGGTTAGTCATCTCCTCATGCTAGGAAGCTCATAATAAAGGTAAGGGTATGCCTTAGGGGCAATTATATAATTTGTTACATATATCTAACTCGTTGACCAATTTTGTTCGAAATAAAGATTTTTTTCTTTCTATTAAATACTTGATACAATGTGGTTATATTAATTAATCAATTTAATTAAAAGTATATTTAATAGAAAATCCATAAAAGACATACTTTATGATAGTAATTACAAAATGTTGTAACCGTGAGTAATTTATCACAATAAAATAAATATACCATTTTAAATGTTCCTATTCAAGATGCATCGAGACTGTATGTTGATGTATCCATTGAGATTAGAATATATAACGCTCTCCAAATCTTAGGCAGTGTATTACTCATGACTGCTAGGGACACCTAGGGGTTACGTACTGATAATTATTGGATAACTATGGAACAACTCAGCCGATAGTTTTCTATTGGTTAATATAACTAAGGTCAAATAGTAAATATCAATGTGATTGATTTACACAGTTCTCTCGACTTGAGAATACTTTGGATCTTTAATATGAAAGCTCTGCTTTGGTTATAGTCAAATCATGGCATGGCATTCCATTGATTGACTATAGTTAGGTCAAGTGGAAGTATTGGAAGTGTAGCACCACTCAAGTGAGGATTCGTCTCCTCAGTTATATGGGGTTAATATCATGGTCAACTAAAGTTAACTTGAAGTCAATGTCTTTGGTCAGAGCATTTTGGTTAATAATAATTGTCATTATTGAATCAAGGACTTTGTGTTTGGACAATAATGTTAAATGTGGATGATATTGGAATTTTGACCATTACCAAATTCCATAAATCCAAAGTGATATAATTTTGACGAAGAGAATTGGTGTAAATAATTGTCACTATTAGGTACCGTTTATAATAAGTAAAATTCGGTTTTTACCAAAAGATGTGTAAGCGATGAATTCAGCCAATATGTCACATCACTTGCTAAGTGACATGTTAACATTAATATTTGAATCGTTCAATATTAATTGCTAACTGAATGTACACCTTTGAGTCGCACAACCGTAATGATGAATTCTCTAAAAAACCACATGATTTAAGTAATTTACAAAAAAATTTAAATTAAATAAATTAACTAGTACTTGAGAAATATTAATTATTATTTATTTTATTTGATGTTTGGAAGTTATTTGTAACTATTTGAATGCATTTGTAGAAGTTATATATGAGCGCATTGATATATGATATCATTGTAATTAAATAAAAGACAATTACACGCGTTAATTTATTGAACCTTATGTCAGTCGATGGCTAATTTTCAGCCATACCCTAAAAAAAATAGGAGTGAAAAAAGAAAGTTAATAAGGAGAATTAATTAGAGAAGTTTTAATTAAAGAACGGAAAAGGTTTCCTTCTTTCAAAAAACATATCATCTAATTCATTCTGTACGTACAATTGAGTTTCTCATATTTATTCTTCTTTCACTAACTTTTCTACTTCTCTCATTCTCTATTGGCTGAAAATATGAGATCTTCCATGGCTTCATTTATTCCCTAAATCAAATTCAAATAAAATCAATTATGAAAAGTGGTTTATTCCACTTGATCCTTGCAACATCTAGAGGTTGATTTCTGAATCTAGGAGATTTGATTCATCATTCAAGGTACAATTCATTGGCTACATCTTGATGAAAACTTCAATGTTTCAAAGTGCACTTCAGGACTTTGGAATTAAGGTATGATCTTTTTATTCTAATAATTTTGATATAATGTTTTAATGAACAAAATTGAATGTGTATAACATTATCTCTTGAAAATGGCTTATATATTTCAAATTGTTTATTATTTGAATTGATTGGTTCTTTTTATTTTGATATATCAAAACTGAAACTTGCATATGATTAGACAATATTTTAATTTTAATCTATGTTTGAACGTTCAAATCAAAACGTAATTTTTTGATTTGAATGTTTACATGTTCTTGTTGTTTGCATTTTTATGGTAATAGAAACTTACAAATGATTAAATGATGTTTTGATAATAAATTGATTACAATTAATTTCTAAATTTGCTACCCTATTTGACTTCACAATTATCCTTCTTTAACTATCCAAAGGATTTTAACATATTGCTTAGTTCAATATGTATCACCTTCTGTTTTATAATTATTTATTCATATAGGTTAAATCTGCTTAGATTTGAAAGTTTATTTGTTCTTATCATCTGCATCTTGTTGTAATTGAAACCCACACATGATTAAAGGATGTTTGGATAATAAATTAATTGCAATAAATTTATAAATTTGTTACCCTATTTGACATGACTAATATCTTTCTTTAAGTGTCGAAGGACTGTTAATATATTGCTCAATTAATGCGTTTCACTTTTGTTTAAATTTTTTTTTATTCAAATAGGTTAAATCTCGTTAGATTTGAAAGTTTATTTGTTCTTATTATTTGCATTTTATTGTAATTAAAACCCACACATGATTAAAGGATGTTTTAATAACAAACTGATTACAGTAAACTTATAAAAATTTTACCCTATTTGACATGACTAATACTTTTTAAGTATTCAAAGGATCCTCGATATATTGCTAAGTTTAGTATGTTTCACTTTTGCAAAAAATTATATTCATATAGGTTGAAACTCTTGATTTAATTGTATACATATATATTTTGTTAACTAATTTAAGTTTATATAAGTTCGTAAATACATCTGAAAACTTAAATTTTATATGGTTTATTTTGCATTATTTAAGAAGTTTTGGGTTAATCTTTATATAGAAATAATCATATATATGTACATATGAAACTTAATGTTTATATTTCAAATAGTATAGTTTAAATGCTTTATTAATGTCAAATAATTTTAAACGAGGCAGTAGTTTATGCATATGAATAATTATTGGCTATTCCTAATCTTATGTCGTAGTGATTCATTGATTGCTAATTAAATGCTGCATAAGTGAAGTTTGTCAAAAGGGGAAGATGAACCATTCATCTCTATTATCTTTTACTTCTTTCCTTTTTATCCCTTATGCGTTTGCCTCTAAACTTATTCTTGTTTATTTGTATACATCATGTTAACAATTGATCATACTTGCCTTATGTTTAACTATTCTGTCACACAATTAAGGAATGAATATATTTGATATATTCAAACCTTACTTATAGGCTATTAAATAAAATACTGATTTTACTTAAATAAAATTTAGATAAGATCTAAATACATTTAGACTTCATAAGCCCGTTAATGATCCAATATTGTAATTTTTTTGAAATTCACTCATTTCTTCCGCTGCGGACTGGCCTAGTTCTAACAATGGTATAAGCGCCTAATATCCTATGCAGTCTAAATTAGTCATGTTAGGGCTAAATAATTAAGCTTGCCTACTAAGTATGGTGTCTAGAATGGTAATGTCTACAATTGGAATTAGGTAATCAAGTACCCAGTCCTACATGGTTACCAGCCTGCCTGAAAGGTAGAGTAAGCCCAAAGGTTACCCCTAACAGAAAGAGACCAATTTAATTGGGTCTTGGGATAATTTTCAATATAGTTTTGAAAATTGAGATAAGATTTTAATTTAAAAGTTAAATTTTAAAATAAAAACATGTTTATTATAAACAGTTATAATATAACATAAATTTTCATAATGTTTGAAAAGGTAATGAAAATTTCAAAATGTTTGAAACTGTTTAAATACTAATTTAAAAATTATTAATAAGATTAATAAAATAAATTTATTAAATGAGTTAATTAATTAATACTTATATGCAGGTATTGTATATATTGACGTATGTTATGTTATTTTAAAGTGTTAAGATAACATAAGTATACATGTATGTAAGATAAATTTTGAAATTGATATAACTTAATTAAAATTGTTTAATTAAATAAATTAATTAAAGGTTAATTAAATAAATTAATTAAAGGTTAATTAATTAAATTAAAATACGCATATATAAGATATATGTGTTATACTGTAAAGGTTAGTATCCACTATAAAGGTTATAATAGATATGTCCAATATAAAAGTTATATTGGAATACCAATTTAAAATTAATTAAAGAGTTAATTAAATTAAATTAATTAAATAAGGTTTTCAAAATTTTATACAAAAGATTATTTTCTAAGTTAATTAAAATATAAAATTTATATAATAATGAAACTTATATAATATAAGTGTGTAAGCCAAAGGTGGAATATCAAAAAAAACCCATATAGGCTTAATGAATAAATAACTACGTAAAATGTACATATACTATGATTTCTGATGTATCCAACACTTGAATCGCGAGGGTATTTCATAAGAAATACATTATTCCATAAGTCGATATCACTCAATATAATGTTACCTTCTACTATATATATATATATATATATATATATTTATATATATTTATATATATGTATATATAGTGGAAATTAGGTTAAAGGGCTTCTATTTATAGGGTAATAAGTTTTAAGGACAGTAGTTCTGAATAATTAGTTTTAAGGATAATTTATAGCATAATGATAAATTCATTTATCTTTTTAAGTTATACAGGAAAATGATAAATCATTTCATCATTATTTCTTTATAACTGAAAATGATAAATTCTTTTATCTTTTTCCTATAAAATGTCCTTAAAACTAATTTTTCAAAAGTAGTGTCCTTAAAACTTATTACCCTACACAAATAAGACATTGAAGTGAAAATTCCCTATAATATATATATATATATATATATATATAAATTACTTGCATACTTCTTAGTTGTTGAAAAAACTCAAACTAGGGATGTTATGTGTAGTATTATTAATATATTAAATAGATGAGTTAAGATAACTATATGTATTTGTTGAGAAAACTCAAGGTATATATGTTATACATAGGCCGTCACGATGTGGTAGGTATGAGTGAATAATCTCTTTCGACTTGTTGAGCAAACTCAAGGTCGGAATGAGATTAGGATAAGGAAAAATAGGTTAGGAGTTGTATGTGATACAACCGATAAGGAGTTATCCATCATTTGTGGGACTATGATTTGTTGAGCAACTTAAGGTCAGAATACCAAGATAGACGAATCCTAACACCCACTAGTGAATTCGAAAGACTTCTATGTTTCATCTTAGGTTTTTGGAGAAACATAAAAGACTAATGGAAGCTTATTAGGAAAATGAAATGGTAACATTTAACCTTTCTAATATTATAAAAACATATGCTACTAATGTTATAATTGTCTAAAATGATAAATTTGTGCATTTAATATGATTGATAAAATGTTTATCAATTAATATATACAAACGAACTGAATTGAAAGTTAACAAATGGAAATATAATACCCGCTATTAAATGTCTGTTGCATGTTAATGTTTTCTGTACCCATGCAAGTGTCTAATTTTACAACTACTTAATATATTCGTAAAATGGTCACTTACGTGCTTATTTGATTGAGACCGTGTATTTCTCTCTATGAGTTTCAAACTCTAAAAGTAATACAAGGCTATGGATATTTGATCCATATACTATAATTTATAAATGTTATATGGTGAATGGTCACAGTTCATAATGTACGATACTTCAATGAATATAGTTCATTGGAAATAATCCAATAAATAATATTTTGAGATCATGTATTCAGCTTGATTGACTACAAAATGAATCATATTGTGTTAATGTAACATAATACAAAAACTACGACATAGATCTAAGAACTCGATCATTGAAATGTCATTTTGATCGGTTTACGTAAAATGCAACATATTTGATATCCTTAAGTGTTAAGGATAATCAAATGCACTTTTATAAGGAGTTTATTATGATATTGTAATAAGGTTTTATTTTGTATAGTTTGACCATTTAAAACGAAAATGAATGCATAAGAATAGATGTAATTTAAGGTACTTTTGGAATGAAGAGAATGAATAATCACTTCTGCTTCATAGAAAAACATTGGAAACGAGAATTGTAATAATAATTGATACATAATATTGGAATAAGAAATATGATTTCTATTTTGAAATGTATTTTCATATAGAAAATTGTTTTCTATGAGATTTATTTCTTTAAGCTCGAGATATTTGATTAAAGAACTCTCCACTGTAAATAGTTGCAGTGTATGAAATAAGCAAATTGTATTAAGTGAATGATGGACCACCAAATTTAGTACGCTATTATAGGAATGGTGGAAATAGTGGGAGCATGCCATATAACACTTATTAATTGCATCATAGTACGAAAATTATTTCCGTGAAACTTACCAAACATTATTTATGAAATAATGATTATTTTTCGGTATCAACTGAAAAAATAGACATAAATATATTTCAATATGAATATTCTTTGTGAAATAAAAATATATTGTGGTAATTTTTTAAACAAAAGTGATATATTGGAAAATACAAAAGTATCTAATATTATTTATGGTTTTTTTGAAATTATAGACTAAGCCG
Source organism: Allium cepa (assembly GCA_030765085.1). Lineage (NCBI taxonomy): Eukaryota > Viridiplantae > Streptophyta > Magnoliopsida > Asparagales > Amaryllidaceae > Allium > Allium cepa. The sequence continues at coordinate 752,744,093 of CM060940.1, read as the reverse complement.
TAATTTTGAAACAAAATTTTATTGTATGATTTTGAATCATATGATACTTGTTAATTATATCCCAAACAATAAAGAGCTATGCAACCATTTATCGGGTGTATCATAAAAGTTGATGAGCTCTTCAGATTATACATATAGATGTATGCAATCATAATTATATAAATACCAAAACGGTGCCATGCACTTCGTCATATTCACCAATGAGTTGACGCCGACATGGACATGTGTATTTGATACACATGTAGTATGTCTATATAGCAAACTTATAGAATATAAAACAGAAGTAAATAAAACAACATGCGATAGAAATGATTTGATTTGATCGAATGAATGAGTATATTAGAAAATGTTCCGAACGCACGTAAAATTAATAAAGATTCAATCTCAAAATACTCCTTCATGTGATACATAATGATGCATCGATATTGAGTAATCAAATTTTGTTGGACAGTATACAAATAATTGTGAGCGAAGTTGAGTTAGTTTCTTTCTATAACATAATGTACTTAAGGGTATTACATAAGGTTAATATTATTTCATCTGAGTAACAGTTTATAAAATTATACAAGATAAGCGTTTATAAGAAACTCTAACATATCCTAGGCTAAGGAATTGGTAGGTTGTACGAGTCAAAAGACTGCACCTAATAATTGTTCATGAGGATCGCATATGAATCTCCCTAAAAGGATTATGAAAAGACTGTCATTGGATGACACAATTATGTTTCGAATATAATTTTTGTAAACTAGAACCAAATTAGTTTTATAAATAAAGAAATTCATAAAATATTTATGAATACCTATTCTGTTGCACTAAAAACAATTGCTTTTTCGAGATAAACCAACTTCATTGTGAATAAATTTCTTGGAGGAATTATTGGTAGTAAAATGGAATTGGATACGATCAGTGGATATAACCGATTATAAAAGATGAAATGAAATTAACTAAGCTCAATGAACACATAGCATTAGAATGTCTAATAAGTATTCTCGTACATCTAAAAGAAACTATGAGTTTCTTATTAATGTCGAATGTATATAATCCTAGATTGTTTAGTTAAACCATTTAGAGTGTCCACTCTATATGGTATGATGCGCAAATCCGAAAGACTTCCAAGTTAGCTATCAAAATATAGATTTTGGTGGTCGTAACTAAAGGAATATGATCTATCGACCACAATTGTGTCTTTATAAGTAAGACTAATGCAGTTGGAATTAAATGAGCAATATTGATAAAAATAATATCGCAAATTTCAATTGTTGAAATTTGCGTTATAGATCCGATATTCAACACGTTCAAGTCAATTCGGATTTACTAAAAAATTATTGCTTGATAAGTCCTAGTGTACATATGTATTGGAACAGAATACTCTAAATAACGATTTAGAGTAAGCTGTTTACACATATTAACCAAAAATGTCTCAAAGCCAGTGGGAGCGATATTGAGTTTGTGAGTCTTTGGATATGATCTAAGAAATGATAGGAAAGTATCATTTTATAAGCATCAAGATTGAATTAGTATTTGATAGAAGTATCAAATAGTTTGATTTTCAATCAAAGTGCAGAGAAGCGTGTGTTTATAAGAAAGAAAGCTAAAAGGTACATTGATATTTCTAAACTATAAGTGAACAACATGTTGTTGATTTTAACGATGTAGTTGTGTTAAAATCAGCCTTAATTGTTTTAATACTCAACATTTGATTAATAAATGATGAATTTTATAGTAAGTATAAAAGATATCGGGAATGTCCCAAATGATTTGCAAGGACACCTTATTAAAATGTTTAATGCGGTACATGTAAGATTGATTCCTTTGCATTGGCAAAAGGAATTATCAAACATGTTGTGTTGTCTATGATATCATGATTTGTTTATGTATTTGATACACGAAGCAAATATCGAATCCAAATTGACATCACTAAATAGTTGTTAGAAGTGTTCTTGTGTATTATGAAATACTAAAGAATTATTTACAGAAACAAAAACTGCTTATGTAGGAGTGTTTGAACTCAAACTTCATAAGTCATATTGAGTGTAGTATGTCAATAATAAATTCAAGTTAAGAATCTTTAAGTTATAAATGTTTCAAATAAAAGACTATGGCTTATTCAATGAAAAAAGGCTATGTACATAGCCTTGAATATTGGCGCAATAAAAATAATGTTTATAAAACTATAAGTGCGTAAATTTATAACTGAGCCGATTCCAAATGTTAAGAATCTCATAGCATTGTTATATGATAACAATGTCGCGATATGGTTTGTAATAGAACTTAGATCTCATTAGAGGTCGAGAGACGTACTCCGAATTGGTCCATGTGATAAAACAGTTTATCACCGTGGGAGAGAGTTGATTGATAGAGTAGATAATTAAAACATAATAGCGTACCCGTTCACAAAGGGACCGACCCAATTGGTTTGAGAAAACTGATTGTGGAAGTTGGAATAAGATTCCATAATTGACCCCAAGCGCATGTGGAAGATTGATAGAGGTAAAGGTATGCCCTAGGGAAATTGTGTAATTTGTTATATATATCAAACTCGTTGTAACGACCCGTTAAATTAATAATATTAAATGAGTTAAATTAATATAATTTCTAACCTGATTTAGAAAAAAAAAGGCTTTAAGATTTATTTGAGAAAATGTAGTAATTTGTTATAGTAATTGGAATTTAATGTAACAATTTAATTTTTATGACAATAGTTTTGGATAATGTAATTGTCACACTTTGTTAAAAGTTAATGTTAAGAAACCAATAAATGTTGAATTAGTGAATATTAATAAAATATTTACTAGAATGGGATTCATTTAATATTAAAATAAATAGTAGGATTGTTTCATTTGGTGACCGTTGAATAAACCAATGCAATAAGTGTAGATAAAATTTTTTATGAATATTGTTCGATAATGAATGTACTTAAAAACGGTAATAAACTTAATATAAGAAAACAAAGGCAAATTGTGTATTAATTAATGAATTCATGAATCAGTGTATGGACTTAGTGTAACTATACGTAAATGTACGCAATAAGGTTGTGAAATACCAGTGATTTGGATTTCCAATTTATATTAAACATAATGTTGGTAGAAATTGGAATTCACTGTTGTGTGAAATATATGAGAAATCAGGTCAAATGTAAATTATACCGTAGATGATATACTCTTTTAAACAATAGGATTTTTAAATAAATAAACGTTTCACTTAGGTTTCAATTGGATAACTTATGTAGTTTAATGGAGAATCAATTGCAATTAATTGCCATAAATTAGTGATGATAGGGTAGTTTGATTTGGCCTTTAAGAAGCAAAGAAAAAGAAAGCCAAGATTTATGAATTCATTTGCAATGTGAAATGAAAATCTTGTGGATTGTTTTTTTTTTCAAATGGAATTAATATTTAACCATTACGTTAGTGGAGTCTGATAAGTTAAGGTAGATAATCAATGGTAATTTACCTAATTCAAAGGATATATTAATATAAATATGGGTAAAATGAGGTTAGACCAAGGATATAATATTAATTGATTTTTTAAGGCTTGATTAATACGTGAAATAGACAAGATTATGCATTCAAACATTTATACAAAGCTAAGTTGTAAATAGAAGTACCAATGTAATATAATGTAAATAGATGGGAATCAACATTTATTTATTTATTTAATGGAATTTAATTTCTATAGTATGATAATCGCAATTAAATGAAATTGAAATAGCTAATTTATACGTTAGTTGAAATTTAGCTGGAATATGAGGATTTTTAATGAAATAGTGAAATCAAATGGAAATAAGGTTTCAATTATACATTGGAATTTATATTCACCATAAAAGGTTAATTGAAAACCAAAGGAGTTAATAAAGGAATCAAGCTTTATCTATTAATTTGGATTTAAGATATGGTAAATTGGATTTATTGCAATAATTAATTCTATAAGATGAGGTTAATACTTATTCTATTTATAATTAGACCAAATTGTTGATATAGATTTTTTGAAAGCAGAATCCATAAATCAATTTGAGTATCAAATTCAATAATTGCGCTTATTGCATAAATAAAGGGAATTTAACGTTAAATATTACGTTACTGAAATTTAAAATGAACTTTAAGAATAATATTGTGAATCATGAACCAAAGTATGTGGCATCCCTATTTGGATAAAGAATGAGTATATAAAAGTTAAAATCTAATATACGGGGTTTTGAGCATTTAATTTTATAATTCTTAAATATAGGAAAGTGCAGAAATTAACACTGCAAATTGATATACTTATAATTTTAATTCACATCCAAGCTTGTTAAATCATTTGAAATTGATTAAATTATATAAGTAATAAAATTTGGACAATTTTAGAATATAATATAAAATTTGGATTTTTGTAATTTATTTTGATTTATTTAATGAATATAAAAATAGTCTTTTTTTGTCACGGACTCGGATTTCGATGAAACCAGTTTCATCGGATCCGTATCGGTGAATTATTATAGGGTTTCAAGTTTCGTATCGATCGGACTTGTCGTTTGATCGTACGGGCGAGAAACGCCTTGAAATTAAATTTAATTAAAATCAATTTGGAAATTTTGTTTTCAGCATAACTTCTTCATACGATCAAATTTGGACGTGAAACTTTTTCCATCGCGTTCAGAATATTTTAAATTACCTATTTGGATATATAGATTTAATAAATTCGGTTCCGGAGGAATAGCGGGCTTTTTGGGCCATAGTTTATTCCGCACGTTCATTCTATGGTCTATCTACTCTATCTCTAACCCCTCTATATAAACCTAGCTACAAGCCCTAGCCTCCACCTAATTTCTTTTCATCTGAGCATATACTTTCTTCAAGCTCCTCTTCTTCTTCAATGGGTGCTAACCCTAGATACAGTCAGTTCAAAAAAAAAAAATTCAAATTAAAAAAAAAAAAAAAATCCGGATCTGCAGCAGCTTCTGGTTGCGCTTCGGGTTTCAGGGGAGAAAACCCTAGAGCAACTTCGGGTCAGGAAGAAAATGACTCGGGTCGCTCCGGGTCGTTTTGGCGAAAACTCCAAGCAAGCACCGGGGAATTGAGGCGGCGCACCGAAGTCGAACCCGAAGTCGACCCAGGACCAGAATTTTTCCATTTTTCAAATTTCCATAACTTTTGCATACGAGTTCGGATTCACGCGCGGTTTGTTTTGCTGGGATCGTATCGGAATTTCTGACGTTTTGGCGCTGGTTTGGATGGATTTGGAGAACGTCAAAATTTTGAATTTAAATTCGATTTAAATTCCAAAGGTGAGTGTTTAAAACCCACTCACAACTATTAGAAGCTTTTATGTTTGTTAAATTAATTTTAGAAATGAATAGCAATTTATTTATGAGTATTTGGCATATTTATTTCACTCATATTTGTTGAATTGCATTTATTAAGTTTAACTGTTAATTTAATTTATTTATTGCGTATTAATTGATAGTTAGAATTTATTGGTTTGCCTATAAACTGCTAGTTAACAGTTATATAGATTATTACTGAATATAAACTATTAGATTAATAGTTGTTAAATTTAATCTGAATAAAATTGCCAGTTATTACCTGTTATCTATTATCAAATATAAATTGTTATTGATTGATATTGCTTGATGATTTTGATTGGATGATGGATGATGTTGATGGATGTTTATTGAATATCATAAAATTGCGAATTATCATGCATATTTCATTTCATTCGGGATTGTGGTTTGAAATGATATACAACCGCAAAATTTTATATCTTTTAAATTGCGGATTGAAATGATAAATATCCGTATCACTTGACCATAGGATAGAAAATTTTATACAGACACCGCGGTCTATATATAACTATTTTAATGTGATTTCTATGGTTTGGATGGAATACGGTTTCTAAAAATCTTAAATTTTATATTGTATAAATAATATTCTTCCATATATATACATATGAAGTTGAAAATTTTGAAATTAAAAGGTGTATAAAAATCTTTATTTAAAAATGGAAAAAATTTAAGAAAATGGAGTTTAATAATTTATATCATATGTTTAAATGTTAAGTTTGGAAATTTTAAGATATGATATTTATAATTGGATTTTTCCCAAAATAAATTGAAATGAATATTCTAGTATAATTTGAATTGGGAAAATATATATATATTTTATCACTAGAAATTGAAGTCTTATTATTTATGGATTTTATGTGAATATTCAAGACTAATTAATAGAACGATTGATCTGTTGAAAGAATAAAATCCAATTTTAGTTTGAAATATTGTTACTCAAAATGGATATACGTATATATAAATAAATTGAAGTGGTTTTGGAACTTGAGAGAGATAATATAAATTTTGGTTTAGACTTTAATAAAGAAATGTATTTGTAAAGCCATGAGAACTATTTTCTTTACAAAGTAACATTTAAGTTAAACCATTTAATTCATATACCGTTGAATGTCCAAACCATTCAAGTTTTTTTTATAGAAGTTATGGTTTTAAATTATGATTTTCAAAATACTATGCTTTGAAAATATTTGATTTTCAGACGATATGAAGTTAAAGCATTTTGATTTTGGAAAAGAATTATATTTGGGATAAGTGATAAAATATGGTTTTGGGTTTTGAAATGATATCGTATTCATGGTTATGAAATGGAATGTTTATTATGATTTTTAAAGTATAACCTATTTTTAAATGACCGTGGTGTTATAATAACGATGGGTTGGCAAAGAGACCGGGATCGGATATCTGACATACTCTCTGTCGATGCCGAAAACCACTTTGACTAACCGTGTACGCGGTGGAGATTCCAGAATGAAGTAGGTGGTGGCGACGTTTCCTGTAAGGTAAATACGTGGACCCGACTCCCGTGAGTTGGCATAAGGTGGCTAAAACAGGAGCGATTCTCAGGCCAATGAGGTCATTCCTCTAATCGGACCCTCCTCTTCGATATTATACTTTGATTTTGGATTGATTCAGTGGCCACTTCTATATTTTGATTTTGGGGAGTTAGTCCGAGGTGGGCGGTAACTGCGGCTACGCGTTTCCACTAGCCTGGATAGCAATTGGTATATCTACCCTGGCATTGCCTAGTTGTGCCGTGTCACCTACCATACCGAGCCTTTACTACGAGTTTCTATTTGTGTCGTACCTATGGAGTATCCTCTGGTAGCTTCCCGATCAGGAGGTATTACGGTACTGTATAGACTATTGGCATTATTTGTGTTAAGGGCTATATGGGTAACCCCTTAACGCTATTTAAAAGTAAGTTTATTTTATAAATAGACACTATTATAATAGCGCAATATACTACATAGTAAATAGTTTAACGGATCCTTAGGAGATGCAAATCCCGAACATCTCTTGAGTTACTGTACTCATATTTATTTCTGTTAATTTAACTCACATAAGATCTTTTAGTCTGACTCGAGTGTTTTTGTCTTTTCAAATTCGCTCGGGTCAGTTCGAGCGTTTCAGGATCGAAGACTTTAGCTTTGAAGGACGAAGACGAAGGAGTCGTATTATTATTATCTATAGTATTGCACCACACTCTAAATTTCCGCTGCATTGATTGTATTGGTATGTGTAACTCTGATATTCATTGTATAAGTAAAATAAATATTTTGTAAACAGTTATCATGAACTGTATATTGATTAATATATTTTATCCTTCCGCTGTGAGATTCTATTTTGTTTTATTTCTTCTCTGTTTTTCTTATTTACCCCATAACAATCCGCCCTTGCGTATGCTTTGAATTGGCACGTGTGTTGGTTTAAAGTGTGCGAAAAGGCGGGATGTTACAGTTGGTATCAGAGCTTTGGTTTAGCGATAAACCTTGGTTTTGTGGGGTTTGACTCTTTGTTAATAGGGTAGTAATACCCTATGGGAGTCGCTGAGTGTATATATATGAGAGAGCGTATTTGTTAGTGTTAATAAAGATTTTGACATTGTGTTAATCTGTTCCGCTTTGTATTTATAAATTCTGGTTGATGCATGGGACGCTATGACATCAATAGGGATTTCTAAACACTTAATAGGACAGACCGACATAATATTTGTTTTTAATATAGGTGAATGAAATAATTTTGCCTATTATATTTTCTATATATAAAAATATTTTTATAAAAATATATATATATATATATTTGGTTGCTATAGATTGGGTGTTAGGAAATAAAAATATTTATAACAATTGAAGCTAAGTTGAAATTATAATAAATCAAATTGGAGATTTTAGAACTTAAGTCCGGGATTTTGAAAATCTGTTTTCAATGGATTTATGGGATATAGGGATTTGGTTTATAAGTATTTTCTTATATAAATATTTAGTATAATTCGGAAAAATTATTTTAAAGAAGATTTTGGAGAATATAAATTTTGTACTTTCCTCTTTGTCGCTAGAAAATAATTTCGGTGATGGCGGCCGCATCATCGACTTTCATTTTCGAGTTTCGTAGGGGAAAGGCCACTGTAGTAAATTCTACTGCAGATTTATTTTGAAATTATCTAAAATTTTAAATTGTTTTAAATATAAATTGAGATATAAGTTGTAAGAACTCATTTATCTATTATTTTTAAAATAAAATTGAAATTTGACCCGGTATTTAATTCTAAAATTTTCCACTAATTAATGGTTTAAATTATTTTTAGGGAAATATAAAGTAAGTAATAAATGAATTGAAACCTCTAATTTAAGTAAGAAAATTAATGCTAGGTATAAAGGAAGTTAAAATTTTAACTGATAAATAATGGTAAAGATTTATTGAAAATCAACGAATTAAAAGGGTTGAGATTAAACTTGTATAAGTTCTTTTGCTTTTTCTTTAACATAAATAACTTACCAAGTATAAAAAGTTGAAATGTGAATTAAGAGTGGAATAGAATATTATGCAAGTAGAATTTTTGGAAATAATGAAGTATTCAATAAATTACTGTTATAAATAAGAATTTAATGGTATTAACTTAAGTGATGATTGGAATTTTACTAAAATTAAAGGTTGTATTATTAATAGGTGATTTTAACATTAAGAAAGTAAAAATGAAATTCCTTAATTTATAAAGTTTGATTGTAGGGTTATTAACTTAAGTACGCCTTAATTTCCCCCTATTCTAATATAATAGGAAGTAAGTAATATATAAATGACTGTAAACCCTAAGTAATTAATTAATAAAATTCCTTATTTTTAAGAATGAAGGTTAAAGGGTTAATAATTTAAGTGTAATTAAAAAGGGTTACTGTAATTAAATATAATAGAAAGTGGGTAATTAAATTGTTACTACTATTAAATATAATAGAAACTTCAACATTAAATAAATGAATGAAATTAAAGGTAAGTTGAAATTGTAATTTATAAAACAAATATATATTAATTTAAGGAATTGAGAAGAAACTTGTAAATTTTCACTTACATTCTTAAAACATACATAACTTACCATATAATAAAAGTTGCAATGTTAGTAAGAAAATGTAAGGGGAAATCTTACAAGTGAAGCTTGAGGTAATAAAGGTATTCAATAAATTTGCTGTTATTAATGAGAATTAATTGTATAAACTTAAGTTAAATTGGAAATTTTACTATATAAGTAAAGGTAAGTAGTATAAATAGATGATATAAACTTTAGTCAATAAATTGGAATGCAAATATAATGAATTTTGTAATAAATGGAAAACGAAAATTGTAAGAAATAAAGAAATCCCTCCATAAATGAAAGAAAGAAAATCAAACCACTGAAGCATGAAATAAATGTATAATAAGTTAATTTGGTTGTTGGTTTGAATTGTATTGTTTGATTTATGATTGTGGGGTAAGGAACTTGAAGTTGTTGGATGAATAAATAATCTATCTTTGTTCCATCTAAGACTGTTGAGTAAAGGATGCACTTGATAGTTAATTTCATTTCATACAAATTTCAAGTTTGAACCCAAACAACTATTTGTTTTATGGATTAAATGATTGCTTTGTGTGTGTGTGTATGTTGTTTGTAAGGTTGATGGTTGTTGAATTGTTTGGTTGATTAATGATTGAATCCACTTGAATAGTTCACTTTAAAATAAATATTTAACCTTTTAGATTTTATAAGTGAAATGCAGGCTATGGAAGCCACTGCTACTGCTCTGGTTCCCTAATAATAAGCGTATTTCCCGACAAATAGGTACGTTTTCGGATTACGTTTAAAGCGCTATTTTATAATTTTGCCCGTGTTGGGATAATATTTTGATAATATATGTAATATATTTGTATATTTTGATATTATATTTTCTCCAGAGCCTCTCCGTACAAAGGAGACTCTGCCAAAAATTTTCGTAAATTTTGGACTTAGAATTTTGTTGAATATTTTCCAAACTTTAATGATTTAAGTATAAAAGGTTATAATGACTATAAAACGGGCATATCTCATTTAAGGAAATTAATTTAGTAAATTATTGTTTATAAGTTAATATTTGAAATAAGATGTAATGTTTTATTCTTCCTTCTCCCTTCTTTTTCCTTTTCGGGGACGAAAAGTTTTGAGTGGGGGAGATTGTAACGACCCGTTAAATTAATAATATTAAATGAGTTAAATTAATATAATTTCTAACCTGATTTAGAAAAAAAAGGCTTTAAGATTTATTTGAGAAAATGTAGTAATTTGTTATAGTAATTGGAATTTAATGTAACAATTTAATTTTTATGACAATAGTTTTGGATAATGTAATTGTCACACTTTGTTAAAAGTTAATGTTAAGAAACCAATAAATGTTGAATTAGTGAATATTAATAAAATATTTACTAGAATGGGATTCATTTAATATTAAAATAAATAGTAGGATTGTTTCATTTGGTGACCGTTGAATAAACCAATGCAATAAGTGTAGATAAATTTTTTTATGAATATTGTTCGATAATGAATGTACTTAAAAACGGTAATAAATTTAATATAAAAAACAAAGGCAAATTGTGTATTAATTAATGAATTCATGAATCAGTGTATGGACTTAGTGTAACTATACGTAAATGTACGCAATAAGGTTGTGAAATACCAATGATTTGGATTTCCAATTTATATTAAACATAATGTTGGTAGAAATTGGAATTCACTGTTGTGTGAAATATATGAGAAATCAGGTCAAATGTAAATTATACCGTAGATGATATACTCTTTTAAACGGTAGGATTTTTAAATAAATAAACGTTTCACTTAGGTTTCAATTGGATAACTTATGTAGTTTAATGGAGAATCAATTGCAATTAATTGCCATAAATTAGTGATGATAGGGTAGTTTGATTTGGCCTTTAAGAAGCAAAGAAAAAGAAAGCCAAGATTTATGAATTCATTTGCAATGTGAAATGCAAATCTTGTGGATTGTTTTTTTTTTTTCAAATGGAATTAATATTTAACCATTACGTTAGTGGAGTCTGATAAGTTAAGGTAGATAATCAATGGTAATTTACCTAATTCAAAGGATATATTAATATAAATATGGGTAAAATGAGGTTAGACCAAGGATATAATATTAATTGATTTTTTAAGGCTTGATTAATACGTGAAATAGACAAGATTCTACATTCAAACATTTATACAAAGCTAAGTTGTAAATAGAAGTACCAATGTAATATAATGTAAATAGATGGGAATCAACATTTATTTATTTATTTAATGGAATTTAATTTCTATAGTATGATAATCGCAATTAAATGAAATTGAAATAGCAAATTTATACGTTAGTTGAAATTTAGCTGGAATATGAGGATTTTTAATGAAATAGTGAAATCAAATGGAAATAAGGTTTCAATTATACATTGGAATTTATATTCACCATAAAAGGTTAATTGAAAACCAAAGGAATTAATAAAGGAATCAAGCTTTATCTATTAATTTGGATTTAAGATATGGTAAATTAGATTTATTGCAATAATTAATTCTATAAGATGAGGTTAATACTTATTCTATTTATAATTAGACCAAATTGTTGATATAGATTTTTTGAAAGCAGAATCCATAAATCAATTTGAGTATCAAATTCAATAATTGCGCTTATTGCATAAATAAAGGGAATTTAACGTTAAATATTACGTTACTGAAATTTAAAATGAACTTTAAGAATAATATTGTGAATCATGAACCAAAGTATGTGGCATCCCTATTTGGATAAAGAATGAGTATATAAAAGTTAAAATCTAATATACGGGGTTTTGAGCATTTAATTTTATAATTCTTAAATATAGGAAAGTGCAGAAATTAACACTGCAAATTGATATACTTATAATTTTAATTCACATCCAAGCTTGTTAAATCATTTGAAATTGATTAAATTATATAAGTAATAAAATTTGGACAATTTTAGAATATAATATAAAATTTGGATTTTTGTAATTTATTTTGATTTATTTAATAATATAAAAATAGCCTTTTTTTGTCACGGACTCGGATTTCGATGAAACCAGTTTCATCGGATCCGTATCGGTGAATTATTATAGAGTTTCAAGTTTCGTATCGATCGGACTTGTCGTTTGATCGTACGGGCGTGAAACGCCTTGAAATCAAATTTAATTAAAATCAATTTGAATCAATTTGGAAATTTTGTTTTCAGCATAACTTCTTCATACGATCAAATTTGGACGTGAAACTTTTTCCATCGCGTTCATAATATTTTATATTACCTATTTGGATATATAGATTTAATAAATTCGGTTCCGGAGGCATAGCGGGCTTTTTGGGCCATAGTTTATTCCGCACGTTCATTCTATGGTCTATCTACTCTATCTCTAACCCCTCTATATAAACCTAGCTACAAGCCCTAGCCTCCACCTAATTTCTTTTCATCTGAGCGTATACTTTCTTCAAGCTCCCTTCTTCTTCAATGGGTGCTAACCCTAGATCCAGTCAGTTCAAAAAAAAAAAATTCAAATTAAAAAAAAAAATCCGGATCTGCAGCAGCTTCTGGTCGCGCTTCGGGTTTCAGGGGAGAAAACGCTAGAGCAACTTCGGGTCAGGAAGAAAATGACTCGGGTCGCTCCGGGTCGTTTTGGCGAAAACTCCAAGCAAGCACCGGGGAATTGAGGCGGCGCACCGAAGTCGAACCCGAAGTCGACCTAGGACCAGAATTTTTCCATTTTTCAAATTTCCATAACTTTTGCATACGAGCTCGGATTCACGCGCGGTTTGTTTTGCTGGGATCGTATCGGAATTTCTGACGTTTTGACGCTGGTTTGGATGGATTTGGAGACCGTCAAAATTTTGAGTTTAAATTGAATTTAAATTCGATTTAAATTCCAAAGGTGAGTGTTTAAAACCCACTCACAACTACTAGAAGCTTTTATGTTTGTTAAATTAATTTTAGAAATGAATAACAATTTATTTATGAGTATTTGGCATATTTATTTCACTCATATTTGTTGAATTGCATTTATTAAGTTTAACTGTTAATTTAATTTATTTATTGCGTATTAATTGATAGTTAGAATTTATTTGTTTGCCTATAAACTGCTAGTTAACAGTTATATAGATTATTACTGAATATAAACTATTAGATTAATAGTTGTTAAATTTAATCTGAATAAAATTGCCAGTTATTACCTGTTATCTATTATCAAATATAAATTGTTATTGATTGATATTGCTTGATGATTTTGATTGGATGATGGATGATGTTGATGGATGTTTATTGAATATCATAAAATTGCGAATTATCATGCATATTTCATTTCATTCGGGATTGTGGTTTGAAATGATATACAACCGCAAAATTTTATATCTTTTAAATTGCGGATTGAAATGATAAATATCCGTATCACTTGACCATAGGATAGAAAATTTTATACAGACACCGCGGTCTATATATAACTATTTTAATGTGATTTCTATGGTTTGGATGGAATACGGTTTCTAAAAATCTTAAATTTTATATTGTATAAATAATATTCTTCCATATATATACATATGAAGTTGAAAATTTTGAAATTAAAAGGTGTATAAAAATCTTTATTTAAAAATGGAAAAAAATTAAGAAAATGGAGTTTAATAATTTATATCATATGTTTAAATGTTAAGTTTGGAAATTTTAAGATATGATATTTATAATTGGATTTTTCCCAAAATAAATTGAAATGAATATTCTAATATAATTTGAATTGGGAAAATATATATATATTTTATCACTAGAAATTGAAGTCTTATTATTTATGGATTTTATGTGAATATTCAAGACTAATTAATAGAACGATTGATCTGTTGAAAGAATAAAATCCAATTTTAGTTTGAAATATTGTTACTCAAAATGGATATATGTATATATAAATAAATTGAAGTGGTTTTGGAACTTGAGAGAGATAATATAAATTTTGGTTTAGACTTTAATAAAGAAATGTATTTGTAAAGCCATGAGAACTATTTTCTTTACAAAGTAACATTTAAGTTAAACCATTTAATTCATATACCGTTGAATGTCCAAACCATTCAAGTTTTTTTTATAGAAGTTATGGTTTTAAATTATGATTTTCAAAGTACTATGCTTTGAAAATATTTGATTTTCAGACGATATGAAGTTAAAGCATTTTGATTTTGGAAAAGAATTATATTTGGGATAAGTGATAAAATATGGTTTTGGGTTTTGAAATGATATCGTATTCATGGTTATGAAATGGAATGTTTATTCTGATTTTTAAAGTATAACCTATTTTTAAATGACCGCGGTGTTATAATAAAGATGGGTTGGCAAAGAGACCGGGATCGGATATCTGACATACTCTCTGTCGATACCGAAAACCACTTTGACTAACCGTGTACGCGGTGGAGATTCCAGAATGAAGTAGGTGGTGGCGACGTTTCCTATAAGGTAAATACGTGGACCCGACTCCCGTGAGTTGGCATAAGGTGGCTAAAACAAGAGCGATTCTCAGGCCAATGAGGTCATTCCTCTGATTGGACCCTCCTCTTCGATATTATACTTTGATTTTGGATTGATTCAGTGGCCACTTCTATATTTTGATTTTGGGGAGTTAGTCCGAGGTGGGCGGTAACTGCGGCTACGCGTTTCCACCAGCCTGGATAGCAATTGGTATATCTACCCTGGCATTGCCTAGTTGTGCCGTGTCACCTACCATACCGAGCCTTTACTACGAGTTTCTATTTGTGTCGTACCTATGGAGTATCCTCTGGTAGCTTCCCGATCAGGAGGTATTACGGTACTGTATAGACTATTGGCATTATTTGTGTTAAGGGCTATATGGGTAAACCCTTAACGCTATTTAAAAGTAAGTTTATTTTATAAATAGACACTATTATAATAGCGCAATATACTACATAGTAAATAGTTTAACGGATCCTTAGGAGATGTAAATCCCGAACATCTCTTGAGTTACTGTACTCATATTTATT
Organism: Allium cepa; assembly: GCA_030765085.1. NCBI lineage: Eukaryota > Viridiplantae > Streptophyta > Magnoliopsida > Asparagales > Amaryllidaceae > Allium > Allium cepa. The sequence continues at coordinate 752,728,758 of CM060940.1, read as the reverse complement.
TCTGTTAATTTAACTCACATAAGATCTTTTAGTCTGACTCGAGTGTTTTTGTCTTTTCAAATTCGCTCGGGTCAGTCCGAGCGTTTCAGGATCGAAGACTTTAGCTTTGAAGGACGAAGACGAAGGAGTCGTATTATTATTATCTATAGTATTGCACCACACTCTAAATTTCCGCTGCATTGATTGTATTGGTATGTGTAACTCTGATATTCATTGTATAAGTAAAATAAATATTTTGTAAACAGTTATCATGAACTGTATATTGATTATTATATTTTATCCTTCCGCTGTGAGATTCTATTTTGTTTTATTTCTTCTCTGTTTTTCTTATTTACCCCATAACAATCCGCCCTTGCGTATGCTTTGAATTGGCACGTGTGTCGGTTTAAAGTGTGCGAAAAGACGGGATGTTACACTCGTTAACCAATCTTTTTAGAAATAAAGGTATTTTCTTTCTATTATATACTTTATATAATGTGATTATATTAATTAATCAATTTATTAAAAGTATATTTAATAGAAAATCGATAAATGACATATTTTGTGATAGTAGTTACAAGGTGTTGTAACCGTGAGTAATTTATCACAATAAAAAAATATACCATTCTAAATATTCCTAATCAAGGTGCATCGAGACTAGATATTGATGTATCCGTTGAGACTAGAGTATGTAATGCTCTCCAATTGTTGGGTGGTGTATTACTCGTGACTGCCGGGAGCACCTAGGGGTTACATACTGATAGTTATTGGATAACCATGGAACAATTCAGTCGATAGTTTTCTATTGATTAATATAACTAAGGTCAAACATAAAATATCGATGTGACTGATTTACACAGTTCTCTTGACTTGACAATACTGTGGATTTTCAATATGAAAGCTCCGCTTTGATTATAGTCAAATCATGGCATGAAATTGCATCAAGTGACTATAGTTGGGTTGAGTGGATGTATTGGAAGTGAAGCACTATTCAAGGGAGGGTTCTTATGGGGTTAGTATCATGGTCAACTGAAGTCAACTCAAAGTCAAAGTCTCTAGCCAGATCATTTCAATTAACAATAATTGTTATTGTTGAACCAAGGACTTTGTGTTTGGACTATCAAGTTGAATGTGGATGATATTGGAATTTTGACAATTACCAAATTTCAAAAATACAAAGTGATATAGTTTTGATGAAGGGAATTAGTGTAAATGATTGGCACTATTTGGTACCACTTATAATAAGTAAATTTGGATTTTACCAAAAGGCGTGGAAGCGATGAATTTAGCCAAAATGTCATACCACTTGCCAAGTGACGTGTGAACGTTAATATTTGAATTATTCAATATTAATCGCTGACTGAATTTACACCTTTGAGTCGTACAGCCGTAATGATGAATTCTCTAAAAAACCACATCATATAATTAATTTATAAAAAGCTGTAAATTAATTAAATTAATTAGTATTTTAAAATATTAATTATTATTTATTTTATTTTATGTTTGGAAGTTATTTGTAATTATTTGAATACATTTATAAAAGTTATATTTGCATGCATTGATATATGATATCATTGTAATTAAATAAAAGATAATTACATGCGTTAATTTATGGAATCTTATGTCAGTCGATGGCACATAATTTTCAACCATACCCTGTATAGAAATAGGAGTGAAAAAAGAAAGTTAATCAAGAGAATTAATTAGAGAAGTTTTAGTTAAAGAATGGAAAAGGTTTCCTTCTTTCAAAATGACGTATTCTCTAATTCATTTGTATGTACAATTGAGTTTTTCATCTTCATTCTTCTTTCTGTAACTTTTCTACTTTTCTCCTTCTCTAATGGCTGAAAATATGAGATCTTTCATGGCTTGAATTATTCCTAATAATCAAATACAAATAAAATCAATTATGAAAAGTGGTTTATTCCTCTTGGTCCTTGCAACATCTAGAGGCTGATTTTTGAATCTAGAAGATTTGATTCATCATTCAAGGTATGATTCATTGGCTACATCTAGATAAAAATTCAATGTTCCAAAGTGTACTCCAAGTATTTGGAATTAAAGTATGATCTTATTATTCTAACAATTTTGATATAATGTTTTAATGAACAAAATTGAATATGTGTATAATATTGTCATATTTGATTTGAAAATGGTTTATGTATCTCAAATTGTTTATTACATGAATTGATTGGTTTTCTTATTTAGATAAATCAGAACTAAAACTTGTATATGATTAGATAATATTTTAACTTTAGATCTACATTTAAACATTCAAATCAAAACGTAACTTTTTGATTTGAATGTTTACATGTTCTTATTGTTTGCATTTTTACCGTAATAGAAACTTACATATGATTAAATGATATTTTGATAATAAACTGGTTACAATTAATTTCTAAATTTGTTACCCTATTTGACATCACAATTATCCTTCTTTAACTATCCAAAGGATTCTAACATATTGTTTAGTTCAGTATGCATTACCTTTTGTTTTATAATTATTATTCATATAGGTTGAATCTTCTTAGATTTGAAAGTTTATTTGTTCTTATTATCTGCATCTTATTGTAATTAAAACCCACACATGATTAAAAGATGTTTGGATAATAAATTAATTGCAATAAATTTATAAATGTGTTACCCTATTTGATATGACTAGTATCTTTCTTTAAGTATTCGAATGACTGTTAATATGTTGCTCGGTTTATTGTGTTTCACATTTGTTTAATTTTTTTCATTCGGATAGGTTGAATCTCTTTTTTGAAAGTTTATCTATTCTTATTATCTACATTTTATTGTAATTGAAACCTACACATGATTAAAGGATGTTTTAGTAATATATTGATTACGATAAACTTATAAATTTGTTACCCTATTTGACATGACTAATAATTTTTAAGTATTCAAAGGGTTGTTAATATATTGCTCAGTTTAAGTTTAGTATGTTTCACTTTTTAAAAAAAAAATTCATATAGGTTGAATCTATTAATTTGATTGTATACATATATTTTGTTAACCAATATAAGTTTATATAAGTTCATAAATACATCAGAAAACTTAAATGTTATATGGTTTATTTTGAATTATTTAAGAAGTTTTGGGTTAATCTTTATATAGAAATAATTATATATATGTACATTTAAAACTTAATGTTTATATTATAGTATAGTTTAAATGCTTTATTAATATCAAACAATTTTAAATGAAGCAGTAGTTTATGCAAATTAATTCTTGTTGGCTATTCCTAATCTTATGTCATAATGATTCATTAATTGCTAATTGAATGCTGCATAAATCAAGTTTGTTAAAAAGGGGAAGATAAATCACTTATCTTTGTCATCTTTTGTTTCTTTCCTTTTTGTCCATTATGCGAATGCGTTTAAACTTATTCTTTTTTATTCATATACATCATGTTATCAATTGATCATACTTGGCTTATGTTTAACTATTTTGCCACACAATTAAGGAATGAATATATTTGATATATTCAAACCTTATTTTTATTCTCATTCTTTATTGTTTAAATTCAAATTTATAAAACAAAATATGCTATTAAATAAAATACTGATTTTATTTAAAATAAATTTAGATAATGTCTAAATGCATTTAGACTTCGTAGGCTAAATAATAATCCAAAATGGTAAAAATTTTGTAATTCATCCATTTTTTCTATTGCGGGCTTGCCTATTTCTAACAGTTCCTTCATCTCCATCAATGACTGATCTAGATCTTCCAGACTTTCTTGCTGGTGTCATTACTTCCAATATAAAAAAATTTCAAACCTTTAAACAAAAACCTTTTAGATCTAACACTTGGACACTCTAATTCAGACAGTTAAATCTATGCCTGAGCTGCTATCGCTCAGTGAAAGCAACAAAAATGTTGTATCAAAAGTGGCACAATACACCTAATCTAAATTAAATTAAAGAGATCTAGCAATAGACATTAAAACGAAGCAAGAAACACACAGACTTTTATAGTGGTTCGGCAATCTGATGCCTACGTCCACTTTAATCTTATTGTAGGAGTTGTGTATCACAAGTACAAGGAATTTACAGTTCTAAACAACCTAGAACAATAAAAAATAGCTTCCTTCGCAACAAGGTCGTGTAGAGAGAGAAGAAGAAGATGAAGTGTCAAAATTCATTTTGTGTTGTCATATGTTTGCTATTTATAGAGAAATCATTAGAAAAATCGCTAGATGATGAAATACCAATTCAAACTCCAGATCTGAAAAGGTTGGAGGGGAGATAAAGTCCATAGGATTGTAAATCATATCGGTACCGATCAAAAGTGATCGGTACTGACTGATTTGATAATTGCATATCATGCCATCTTCTTCTACTCAATCTTCTAGCTTCGATCCATCAAACTCTGAGCACTTCTGCCTTAGAAATTAGGTTGTTACCGAGAGGTTCTCACATGTCTAGTACTTATCCTTTTCGTCAAAGCTTAGGCATATTTACCTACTGCTTCAAAAATAGGCCCTAGGATGATCACTTTAGCCAGCTACTCATTGATTGTCACCCCAGAGACCTCCAATGTACTTAAATTCAGGTCAGTACCGACCTGAATAGATGTCAATACTGACCTGTCCCTTTTCCAGATTTTCACCATCTAACTTCTTAAAGTATTTCCCATCATCTTTCCAAGCATGCCCTCGAGTTTTTGAATCAGTTCGTCTTCATCCTGACGTTCAAATTCATTTGAAAGCTGCTTGATCTAAAAGCTGTATAATAATATTCACTCAGCTACTCCATTGTCACTCTCTCACCCATCGATATTGACCACGGTTAAGTCACCAACAACCTCCCAGATCCTCCGTCATCATTCTCACTCCCTTCAACTCCACCTCATACCACAAATACATCAACTTCTCTTTCAATGCACGTCACATCAAGCTCTACGACTCCAACCACTACATAGTTCATTTCGTCTCCTTCTCGAGTTATCCATTCTTGATGCCTCCATTTCTTCCATAATAGACCTTAAGACCGCCCTCTCCTAGCTTACTTCTAACATCACACTCTTCTTTTCCACGACCAAAATCATCACCATCGGCAACGGAAAACTCTTCGATAACAGCATCGACACTTCTATCTTCATTATCCCAATCCCTAACATCGCCACCACTGTCCGATCTTACGTCCATTCCTTTCCCTTCGTCATAGACCTCATTCACATCCACTTTCTATTCAAATTACCTAATTTCACTCCAAAGAATTCTGTCTCGATCCCCCCTACAACTCACTTTCTCCTCATTGGTCGCTTAACCCGACGATAACCTCCACTATCCCAATTCTCGCCACATTCGAAAGCCTAATCCCGACGTCCTCTCCTCTCCACATATCGACCTCTTTTATTTTCAAAAATATTAGTTTCAATAACACATCTTACATTTTCACCCACGACAAATATAACCTCTTCTTCTCCGTATGAAGCATCTCCGACCTTGAGGATAAGGTCGATTTCGAGGGGATGATAATGATAGGGAGCATTGATATGGTTCAGCATATGCTTGACATGCCACAAGCTAATCATCCTAAAGGCACATAATGCAACCGGCTTAATACAATGACTAGATCAACAATGCAACATGAAGTGCTAGTGCACAACAAATATAGAGCACTAAGGAAAAGATACTATTTAGCAAATGAAGACAAAAGATAGTTATAACAAATTTGTAAATTAGTATTTTTGTTTTACAAGAGTGGTTAAATAGAATTCTAGGTTAGTATAGGACCATTTGGTCATGTGGCTTCTTGAAAGATCTTATAATGATCTTATAAGTATGTGATGAATGGATGAACATGTAAAAGCAAAATTAATGAAAATAATTATTCTATATTTGTTATTGTTCTTCCTTCACTTCTTCCACCTCTTTCTCCACCTCTTCAAAATGTGCACCCTACCACAGCTCTATTACCAACAACACATTGGGCCTTTGATTAATGAAGAAAAGGGAGGTTTTAGAAGCAGCAGCAGAACCCAGTGAAGTGAAAGTGTGCAAAATTTGCAATGCAGAGCAAACAGTTTGAAAGTTTTGGAGTATCATCTTTCTGGTCGACGCTCATTGAGAACATTAAGAACCTGCAAGCAGATAGTTGGAAAATTATAAAACGGTTTCTTTTGCTCTTTTGATTTTACCCAGGAAAAAAAAGGTGCATACTTGAAATTCTTTCAACTTTTGTCCAGTGTTAAGAATTTATCCATTGTAGTGTTTAATCTTGTTCAAAACAATGCTGGGATGCGCTATAGGTTTATTTTCCTGATGCAGTGTGTTTATGAATTATTGCCACAGCCATTATTATTATAAAGAGGTGGAACATAATGCAATAATGCCTACAATGCTATAAGTAACACCCTTCTTTCTTTCTTTCTTTCTTTTTTACGTTTTTTTTTTTTTTTTTTGGGTCCTTTCTCAGAAATTGATGAATCATTATATATGTCGTTCTCCAAAACATTTTTTATAGGCCTCAACTGTTTTTGGTAGAGTTTCAATGGTGGAGAATTCATGAACTTGTCCTGCAATCTCGTTTATATTCATATTATAGTCCAGTAATTTGTGATAGCTAATCTTAGTCATTCAGCTATTTTTAGCTTTGCACAAACTAATAAGCATAAATGCATGGTAATTGCGTTTCTCAATGTAACAAAAAGAAGAGGAGAAAGAAGAAAAAGAAGAGACTAATCCTAATCCTTCCCATTTTCTTGTCATAGGTTATTATATTCTGATTAAAAGTCATCTTAAATTTATGCCTGTCATTGAAGTTTCTTGGTTTTTTGTTTTGTTGCAGGTGTACTGACAAGATCAAAACTGGAAGGAGGATCATCTCTTACAATATTCTCCTTTCCTTTTGTCCTTCAAATTCAGAGTTGAGGTATACACTTCAAACTAACTTAACATTTGCCATATGCCTTGTGTGAATACATATATCTTGGTTTTCTTATTAAATGATCTTATAGCACAGAATTTAGATTTTTTTTCCCCTTTAACTTTCTTTTCTTTTAGTTTTCAGGGTAAACAAGTTAATCTGAAAAAATGCCGAAAGTGGACATAAAGAAGAAAATTGATAACCCATTTGACTCTGATTCAGACACAGAAACAAAACCGAAAAATGCAAACAAGGGATACAAGGATTTTGAGAACCAATCAGTTCAAGAACTAGAAAACTATGCTGCTTCCAAGGCAGAAGAAACTACTGATGCAGTAAATGGTTGTGTCAGAATCGCTGAAGCAATCAAAGAAGATGCAACAAGAACTCTAGTCACATTGCACGAGCAAGGCGAGCAGATTAATCGAACTCATGAAAAGTGCGTGAAAATTGACCAGGATCTCAGTAAGGTAATTCACATGAAACCATCTCTCGGATAATGGAATTTTTGCCCATTTAATTTAAGCCACTTTTTTTGAAAAACCAAATTACACATTGAAACTATTTCATAACTGTTTACTTAACATGTTATTTTCCACCTCAATAGACATTTATACAAGTTATAGTTTTAAAAAGAAGTGTGCTCATGCTTTTTGAAAAAGTACACGGTCACAAAATATCACTCTTTGCCACATAGGGAGACAGCGATATGTTTCTGCAAATAGTTCTCAAATTGGTTTAATTATGAAATATGTGTTTGAAAATTGTCCAATTAAGTAAAAGCACTTTTAGAATAATCCATGGAGGTGCATTTTAAAATGTAAAATCTATTGTTAGTTAAAAACAAATTTTAGGAAACCTGAATCCCCTGCAGGGAAATGACCTAATAATGCTACTGGAATAACATTTTTATTTTATTTTATTTTATAAATAGGTATTAGTGTATGTTTCATTTATAAAGTGATTGCTGACGTAGTTGTATTCTGGGTAAAGTGTTGTACATGCACATGAATATACATACATATATATTAGGATTGTGCACATGTTTATAATATATAGCGTTGATGTTATGTATATTTAACGTGTTAAAATACAGGGAGAATCACTCTTAAATAGTCTTGGTGGCCTTTTCTCAAAACCATGGAAGCCGAAGAAGACTCGCAAGATAAAGGGCCCTGCAGTAGTTACACGAGGTTCGAAAAACGACATACTCCAGTTTTACTTCATGGATCGTATTATGCATCCTTAACAACTTCTCATTATTACTTTTTTTTACTTATACTGAAATTTAAAAATATTTATGAACAATACACAGATGACTCCTTTAAAAAGAAGAAGAGCCATATGGAACAGAGGGAGAAACTAGGATTATCAAGTCCTAGAAGCAAAAATAGACAGTACAAAGAACCTACTTCTGCAATGGATAAAGTTCAGGTATTTTTTACGTTATCAACAGTTTATGACTTTTAAATGGCACAAAAACATTTGTATGTGTTAGTTTTGAACTCATGTTGTGTTATCATTATTGTAGATCGAGAAGGCAAAACAAGATGACGGCCTTGATGATTTGAGTGGCATTTTAGGGCAACTTAAGGGCATGGCCGTCGACATGGGCACTGAAATTGACAGGTCTTTACATAACTTATTATCTTTCATTATTCATTATACAATATATATTTTGTTTATTCATGTATAAAAAAACTTATGATCATTTTTGTTTTTATGTAGGCAAAACACAGCTTTGGATAATCTCAATGAAGATGTAGAAGAACTGAACTCCAGGGTGAAAGGAGCAAATAGGCGAACTCGCCAACTTTTAGCATAATAGATTTGAAACGATTAGCTTTTATAATATGTATCTTGAAAAGAAATGTTACTTGTATTGCTTGGTTGCCACCTTTTTGTTCATGTTCCTAATCATTTTTGTCCTGAATTCAAGTAAAAGAAAATGCATTATGTGGATTTTATGAAGTAAAAGAAAATGCATTTGTATGGAATTTATATGGACAAAACTGATATTAAACTAAATGGCTATTACATGGATGGTATAAGATCAGTTAGTAGATATATAAAAGTAGATCACCATAAGGTTGAATCGCTTTCGAGTAACTTCATATTTCATCATTGGCCATCTTACCATTCTTATACATTTACTGTTTTATTATGATTTTCAGCAAGATAAAATCATAACGGTGCTTTCAATCGAATATCGTCAACCATTTAGCTAATTCAGGCTTAGATGGCCTACTCTTTGTTGGCCGATTATTCCTTATAAATTTTCAGACTGACATTCTGATGAATTCCTGAAAAAAATTCAAATGCCGAGGATAGATTTATATTTGATGGGACAAAGGACCTTAGGAGCACCTGTGAAGAAGGTTCATTATTCACATGAATATGCATGTACGTGAAGATGCTCACTGTAAAATATTTCTAAAGACGTCCTGGACGGTTGGTGCTCGATGGCTTCTTAAGTTCTGAGAAAACTCGATCCTATCTTAAGATCAGTTTTGTCATAGTTTTTCTAAGCAGTTTTATGCTTCATGAGTGTTGTTCCCAATTACCGTAGAGATTTGGAAGGTGAAACTGAGAAGTAAATTCAAAGGAGCAGTTGAGGTAGTAGGAATAGCTGTCCTCAAAAGTTATATAAGGACAACGAGCTACCAACAACAACAATAATAACGGTGCTGCCTAGGAGATAAATTCAAAAAATGAGGTGACTATTAACTCTATCGCAGGGTTACACATTTTCAAGGTGATGACTATCAATGCCTCGAGCACTACTATATCAAAGAGCTCGTCAACGAGCATTAGCCATCTTTACCGTAGAGTAAAAAGTAAAAACACTCCAAGAAAGCTTGTGTGATACGTAGTATTTTATTTCTCGAGATCATCAGTCTGTGAAGTTCTTTTACAACTACTATTACTAGTACCATTAACATGAAGAAAGTCTACTAGTAGATAATGGAGGTTTAGTTTGTTAGGAAAAAAAGCCATATAATATCAGCTTATCCTAGAAATCAGCAGAACTTTACATTGGATCGACTATACGTGAGATAAAATAAACAAATCGAATAATCGATCTTAATTGAATTCACAATCAAAACAGGCAAAAATGAAATAAGCAGAAAGACAACAGAACATCAAGATTTATAGTGGTTTCACTATTGCTGCAATACTGTAAATCAACTTTGAAGGTAAGAGATTTTATTAAAAACTCCTGAGCGAAACAAAAGAGACTAACATATCCAATTCAATAGAGATTTAACACAAGGATATAGAAGAATTAGAACTTGAGAGGACGATGAACCTCTAATGAATGGTTGTCTTTATTTAGAGGCCGTTGCTTGGGGTTAAAAATTCGATTTATGTTAATAAATCAATACCACATCAATTCACTAATCATATGGAATACACACACATACATGCATGCACCCACGCACGCATGCATGCATGCATACATACATACATATATATATGTATATATACGAGTTAGGATCCTCAGCCTTCTTATTTAGCATCATTACCAGCCTTCTAATATTAACACATATTTATATTTAAATAATTGATCCATGTGACAAGGGAGATAAATGTCAATTATTTATATGTGGTAGATATGAAGGGACTTGATGATGGTGCTAAATAAGGAGGGTTGCGGATCACACACAAATATATTCTAGTTCCATTTTTCAATTTCCTCCAATATGCACGTTCCTGGTAACATATCTTCATTGATCAACAGAATAGGGAATCAATTAATTACCTTCATTTCTCGACCTAACTCATTTTCATGTTAATAATTTCTTGCATTTTCTCTATTGCAACAAAAGAGACACTTTATATTCTTTAGCTTAAATTTAAGTCACAAACTTCAAAACTCAATCTTGACCCAAATATACATCTAAAAAGCCTACTCCAAACTCAACCTTCAACTAATATTTATCAATTCAGAGATAATACGAACATGGATACTTCCTTATCGAGCTCCGACAATTCTCCCACCCATTGCACTTTGCATGTGAGCTTTGACAAAGTTGTCGCTGTCAATGGGCGTTGAATGTATCCAATCCAAATGTAGAAATAACGAACCTTAAATACACAAGACGAACATCGCATCCCCTACAGGCTCTATCTAGTTCTTTCTCTCCCCATTATGCCACCATGTGACATCTTGTGTCTCAATAAGTGAATCAAGTTCGATCAATGCTCGAATTTAGCAACATGCAATGCCATAGTAAAAAAGTTTGTTGCATTATCTTTTTCCTTGAATATCCACTTTCATCCTATGGCTTGGTATCCTTGAGGTAATGAAACTAATTTACAAATTTCTTCTACAAAGTCTCATCTGCTCTTCCATAGCGTAAACCCACTTTGAACTGTGACTTGACTTTAAAGCATCATCACAATATAAGCATCATCACAATATTAGTTAAACTAATCACTAAGTCAATGCTAGGCTTGTATGGTGCCACTCTCCACATTTCTCTAGTGCATTCCTAATATGCCGACTTCCTCGGATAGCTCCAATATAGCCTAAATAATCAATAGCCCTCCACCATAAACATACTCCTTTCCAGTGTTATGAACGTCACTCTCACTAGAAGAGATATATGAGATATCATACGATATCATCAATTGCATTTTCTTTATCATTAATATTAGCAAATCTACTCTTAGGCTAAAAAGTAGAAGAAATCTCCATCTCCTTAGAGTTCTCTCCGTGTAATCTTAGACCATCAGATAAGTCTCGTAAAAGCTTAAACATAACTGATCATCAAAGATAACACGCCTTAAGTAAAAAAAATCTTCGCCTTAGGGTTTTGAATAAAACACCCTTTAATGTTGTCCGTATAACCAAGCAAAATACATTTGGAAGTTCTAAGTTCCAATGTATTGTTTCCTATGTTACAAATAATAGACACGACAACTAGAAATAACTCACTTTTACAAGTTTACCATTTCATTTTTCTCTGGAATCTTCTCATCAATGGATGATCTCGATATATGATTCATAATATGAGCATAAGTTGAAACAGTTTCAACTCAAAAATTTAGACAAATTCTTAGTCAATCTCAAGCAACAAGCTTTTTCGAGTAGAGTCGTATTCATTCTTTACGCAATCCCATTGGACTACTGGTCCCTGGGTGTGGCTAAATGTTCCTAATGCCGTGCAATTTTCAGTTAACAAAGAACACCTTCGAGACGCATTCACCACCATTATCGGACCTTAGAATATTTAATTTTTTCGTACTTTGATTTTCAACAAGAGTCAAATAAACTTTAAATTTCTCAAACACTTTCGACTTGGTTTTCAATACATAAACCCAAACCTTGCATGAGTAGTCATCAATAAAAGATACAAAATGTAGAGGTTCCTCGTTATAAAATGTTATGTGATTGTAATTGCAAATATGTACACTACAAAGAACAATGAGAATCCCGACGGAAGCTTCCGACAGCCATCGAGGCTCCGTTATACTGTTTTCGACAACTACCTATTTCAATTAATTTAATTTATTACATTATTTTAACATACTAATTATAGAAGTTTAAAATTTGTTTAAAAATACTAATTTAATTCCTAAGAATTAAAGAATATTTTCCATTCAATTTTGAAATTTTGTGATGGTTTATGGTTGATCAAATTGGTATTTTCGATAATCTTTTGTTGTGTAATTTGATTTTTGACTTTATTAAAATCGAACTCAAACGATCAATCCATGTGACTTTCAGTCTATCCATTGTATAACTTCTGCAAAATTTATGATGCGTAACTGTTTTATTAATTTAAATATATTTTTAACTATTGTATAAGTAATTATGAATTTTTAAATGTATTTAACATTATAATTTATATAAAAGAAGATATTCGATAGAAAAATAATTTTTTTTGAATCTTATGTCGATCCAAAATATTTTCGACCTACCTCGAAAATATGATAGAAACCTAAATAAATTTAGGGTGCCGATCTTGGTTCTCAAATTTATAGCTGTTGTCTACATTCGGACTACTAATCTTACGTTTGAAAGGTCAAACGGTCTTCAAACGAAATGAAATTCGGGTCACAAATAACATATTATCAAATCCATATGGCTAGAATCGAAAAAATGGAAGGAAAAATTAGACTCAAAATATTACATTTTTCAAGGAGATGTATAATGCTTGATATATATTGTTAGGACAACTTCTATGAAAATGTCCAGTTTGAAGTCTAAATTTGTTTGCTTATATTTTTTTCAAATCCAAACATACGGATTGAATAAATACATGATATAGTATGTATGGTTTGAATTTCAACTCGTTTGAAGACCGTTTGACCTTCAAAAGAAAGGTTTCACTCTAAATGTTGATGCATGGCTATAAATTTTAAAAATCAAGTTTGATAGCTTAAACATATTTAATTTCGTTTCATATTTCGACCGTATGCCTAAAGTACCTTGGATGGACATAAGATCCAACAATTTTTTACTAAATATATATTTTATATGAATTTGTTACGTTAAATATATTTAAAATTAACAATTAATTACCAAATTGTTCAAAAAAGTATTGTATAACGAATAATAATAATCTTTTTAATAGTTAGAAATAAAACTGCATTATTGTAAACTTTTTAAAAAAATTGTGACAAATTAAATTTTGATATTTTGATAATAAATTAAACTAAACTAATTTATTTTAAATAAGAGAAAAAGATAAATTATTATATTCAATTGTCGTAGGAAACCGTCGATAACTAGCCATCGTCGGCCATCGCAAACCATCAATAAGTCGCATATATAGCAGCACCATTCTTCTTCGTTTCATTCTATTAAACCTAAATCCTAAACCTTGAACCCACAAATCAACTCAAATCCATCCTTAGTCATCGCAAGCCGTCGTAATCCATCAAATCCCACATCAATTAGTAATCTCCAACCATCTATGCGTTCAATTCATCAAAAATCAAATATGTTCTCCTAAACAAATTGATTTGAATTATCATAAAATTAGTGTTAATTTGTGTGTGTTTTTGTTGATAACATCCCATTGATTGGTTATAATCATGTATGTTGTTGGTTGATTGAGAAATATTAGTTAAGGTTCTTAGTTTTTAAATCCGATAATTAATGTGTAATTAGGGTTAACTTGTTATGATTAGTGTATGTGCATATTACTTTGATATAATTTAGTGTTAATTAGTATATTTGTTATCTAAAATGTCAAAAAAAACAAGTTTTTATTAATTTACAATCGTTAAGAAATTTAAATAATGAATTAGTGTTAATGCTAATATAAACAAATTAGTGTATAATATACTTTGTTTTTTAAATCCCTTAGAGAGTTTTTAGCCCTGTTTGACAAGTATTGTATATGATCATTATATAGATATTTCTTTTTATTACAAAATAGACATCAATGTTCATTCGTTACATATTTATCGGATTTATCCCTGTATTAGATAAAATACAAACATATTAAAGTAATTGCATTTTTGAAATCATTTCAACTTAAATGGTTCGTAAAATTTCGATAGCACTTCTTTTTGCTCCTTGTATACATGCATTTTTATACGATACATGGAGCTAAGGGGAAGTATAATCAAATTTTGTTGAATCATTCAAAATAATATGACTTACGAAATGTAATTATTATTGTAACAACCCGTCTTTTTGACCCTAAGAAGTCTATATTAATACATCCACGGTATTCACATGCCAAACATCTAAGTGAAGGAAAGATGGATTATTTAGGTGAAAGTAAAGAAAAGATAGAACAAAATCTCACAACATGACGAATAATATATAATATAACAATAGTCTTTACAAAATAAAACCAAACTTTAATATACATACATAAGCTAAGAGCAAAACTATTCTATCATCAGCCATGAATAGTTATAATAGTCTATTCTTACAATTGTAGGATCGATTTCACCCTAAAGGGGGGTGGATAGGGTGATCCTATTAATTATAAAAATTTAATGCAGAAGTTTATAAAATATTTTCAACACAGATATATCAGAATAGTAGCAGCACGGATAATAGCAGAATAATAAATGCAGAAATAGAACACACAGATTTACCCAGCTTCGGCAAAACGAAATCTATGTGCTATCCCCAAGATTTCTACTAGAAATTAGATAGTCAGACGCTTACACACGTAAACTTGCGATATTCGCTATCGACTAACCTAACTCTATGCTCAAAACCCTATCATAACTCAGCCACCGAGTTGCAAATTCTCGAACTACACCACCGTAGCTCGTCCCCTAGTCACACGACTAGAATTACAAGAGTTTAAAAAGAAAAATGCGATTTAAAATAATTTAAAACAAAAACCCTAATTTAAGTTACTAAACCCAACGGAAACCGATCCAAATAAAAATATAGAGATAACCGAATTATCCCCCTTTTCTTTTATCTCTAATCGGTCGTCTTTTTCCTTAAAAAAATGGTGCTCGCTCTCCTTCCTCTTTGCTTTGAAATTTGGTCTTTGTGGAATTCTTTGAAGCTGCCGCTTTTAGTGGTAGACTGAATGATGCTTCGTTTCCTTTCTTCGGTTGATTTCTCGGCTGCTTCAAATTATCGAGTGCCTTCACTTGATTGAAAGATTGGTATGTGAAATTCCTTTTTCGATTTGTACTGTACTCGAATTGGTTCGAGTTCCTAATTGATGTTGTGATCTGTGATATGCTTGAACTCGAATGGATGATTGCCAATGATGTTAATCGCTTATACAGAATTCGACTTCCTATAAATTCGTTCGTCTGGTAATTTTCTCGGTCGTTTGATTTTTATCGAATGCTATGACTTGAATTTGACTTTTTCACTTTGTATATTTCATTTACTTGGTTGCCACAGCTTTGATTTTGAGCTGTATCATTCCTTGACAACCACGGCTTTGAATTGTTTGGACTTTTGACTTCGGTTTAAAATTTCTGTTGGTAACTGTTTCTTGATTTGGCATTGTTCGGACTTGCTATCACCGTTCGATTCTCTGATACTTTGTTGATTTCGGTCACTTGATGCTGCTATGTGAATTTCTTGTTTGACTCTGACTTGTTCATTTGCTCACGGCTTTGACTTGAATTTTGATATGAAACCGACTTCGGTTTGATAGAACTGATGCTAGAGTACATGCATTTGCTTTGAAACTGCTGTGGCTTTTTCATTGTGCTTTACCTGCATCACTCCATCCTGTCACTTTTGAAGCTTGATTCTTCGGTCTCTGACTTTGTACATGTGTGTTCAAGCCCCTGTTGTCTGCGTTGCTTGATTCGAAGTCTGGTTCATGATATTTGTGAGTTTGAGTTGTTTTGTTGAGTTCCTGTCCACTATTCACTGCATATATATATATATATATATATATATATATATATATATATCAATACATGTATGTTGTGTACTTCGAGTCATCATGTATGCTTAGTTCTTGTGACACTGGCCTCATCATGATTTTGTAGTTTGTCTGCACTTTGATGTGCATGTGCTAGTTGTGGTCTTATTTTGCATCGTATTGTTGCCACATGTGTTTTACTTGAATCTTGATTGCACTGTGTATATCCCCACATCTCTCAGATGATTGCATTAGTCACTGGTCTTCTACATATGTGAACCTGAAGTTAAAAATTAGAGTCTTGTTTAACTGCAATCTTCATGCTGTATTTTTATCATGTCTACATGTTTCGAGTTTGCTACTGTCCATACCGTGTAGTTGAATCTGATTTGTGAGCCGGTTCATGTTGATAGTATATATGTATGTCGTATATGTTGGCTGCTATGCACTGGTTATCTTCACCTCATTTTCCTTGGGTCAGGTTTCAATGTACATGTCTGTATATCCTTGTCTACTTCATATGGCTTGGCATATTTGTACATGTCTTCGATTATGGTGTATGAATTGAGTCATGTGCTTATGCATTGTGCCATGTTGATGATGAGGCTTTGTTCATTTTATTCATATTACCACTTTCACTTGTGTACTAGTCTGGTTCATATTGCTGGTGCAGCCTTTTGTCTCATTGATGTAGTGCATTTTTCCTTGTCTTCGAGTCTATGCTGTTGTGGCCTTGGTTTCACTCGAGAATTATTTTCTTTTTGAATTGCACCTGTGTTGAATCCAGCTTAAAGCTCGGGTTTGACCTTGTGCCGATATCGTGACTTTATTTTTATTGCACTTGAGTTGAACCCGGCTTTTGATTTGGGTTTGACCTTTTGCTCACCTGTCCCTGTAATTTTATCAAGTGTATATCGGTGTGCACGGCCTTGTGGCATATACAATGATACACTATACATGTCACAAGCTATTCGTATATGATGAATTCAAAATCAAATGATGACGAACAACCCAAATAACTGAGGAAAATAATATTTTCAAAATACACATTTTATTTTATACTGCAAAAATATTTCCTTTTCAATTTTACTGTGTAAGTGTATATTTTTGTAGATTGCTTAGATGTTGGATTCAATATGGAATGGAGTTGAAGATAATATACGAGTGAATGAGTGAAATGTAGTGAGGTGCATATGTAAATGATAATTGAAATTGTATTGTAATTGAAATTGTATATATATAGTGAGAGCACAAATTTTTACTATTTAAAATTATAACAAATATTTGTTTGAATAAAATATCTATTTGAATTTAAATTCTATGTTATTTATTTTATTCAGCAAATATTTATTTAATCTGTGAAAATACAATAGTACATTAACAAATACATACAAATGAATATATATATATATATATGTTTATTATCATCAAACAAAAATCATATATTCGCATATTCAACAACAATTGCTGATAAATGCAACAAGAACAAAATAGCGGAAGATAAAAGAAAATATGGGAGTACATTTTAGCAGATCCGGCTTGTATCTTGAATCTCGAAAGTGTCCAGTTAAATCTGAAAAATTTGCTCGGGCTGACTCAAGCATTATAAGAAAAATAATGCCCGGATCAGTTTGGAAAAACTAGTGTGAAGAGCACAATTAAATTGATTCTTAATATTTTATAAAATCTTTCAAAATAAAGGTATCTAGTAAGACATGCTGCATATAAATACGGATGAGTTTTTACCTTACG
The DNA here is from genome assembly GCA_030765085.1 of Allium cepa. Classification (NCBI taxonomy): domain Eukaryota; kingdom Viridiplantae; phylum Streptophyta; class Magnoliopsida; order Asparagales; family Amaryllidaceae; genus Allium; species Allium cepa. Next base: position 752,710,829 of record CM060940.1, on the reverse strand, counting down.
ATAACCAAAAGCATTTTACTAGAAAATCCATAACTATTATAATAATGTTTAGAGGAGAAAACAAATATATAAAATAGACGAAATGCTTGCATATCACGTTTCAACATAGTTGGGCACAAATAAGTCCATAAAGGCACATATTGGAGATTGGATTTCCATTAATGACAAGATTATTAGGGTATTGCCTGCTACGGTACTCCTCTAGAAAAATGTACCGAGGGCCTCACATGGACCCCTGCGAATCAAAACCGATTGCCCCTTTCACACGGAATATCATAACCAAGACTTAAAAACAATTTGCATCGCCCACGATCGTACTTCCACGTGCATATCAAATCCATAAATAACGATTCTAGATCGAGGAATGACTGCTGCTAGTGGCAGCGAACCACATAGCTCTGAAGCGTATCCACTATTTTAGTCATTTCCAAGTTGTGAGGCTTATGAGGTCGCAACTACCTTTTTCTCTCTTATCAAATCCCACTTGGAATGCTTGACCTCTAAGCAACAACGCAATGCCAACATTCATCCATACAAATTGTTCAGGAAATGATCAAACAGAACGCACTACTTCTACTACATCTATTTTGGAATCACCATTGGGATTACTAATAAGTAACTTACACACTTAAAGAGCTCCGTCTTCGATTCCATCATCTTCAAGATGTCTTCAATACAACGCTTGAGTTGATTTGAAGTGGTTTTCAAATCAATAATACTTATCTGATCCTGGGCTCTTCGAAACAACATTTGATAGTTTCCAATAAACTCAACTCCGGTTCTTTCGAAAATAATCAAATAATGTATAAGAATGGAGTCATCTCCTAACCGTTTAAGTGGAAAAACTTCTTTATCATTCGTCCTGGGAGAACAAAATGAGATTTATACGTATAGTACAGCATCATCGAAGATGATTATGCCATATAAACCCCTGTGTTTCTTTTAGATATTTCTAGGGTTATATCTCTGTCAAGATTCTGATAGTCGGCTATTTAACTATCAAATAACAGGCAATCAATCATAGATTTAATTCCATATGGGATCCACAAAGTCATTATAAATAAATCTTTCAAATATTAAAATCTCTTTTAATTATTTAATTCAAAATTATACTTATCTCATCGATACATGTATATTACAAACAGTTATATGTTCATTACTTAGAAAATACCCATATAATTATCTCAACGGTATCAGTATATTAACAAAACTTAAGGAAGATTTCCTCTTTCATATTTAAATGGGTCTATATTATTTAAATATTACTTACTATGATCCAAAACACCATCCTTCGATGCTAAGTATGGAAAGAATATTTCCATACCATGAAAATTAAGAACGATTTGTTACCAAAACAAATCTCATTCCTTATAAAATACCCTTTCTATAAGCCCATTTCATATTTACAAATACTTTTACAAATCTCCAAATAATTTACTAAGCTTCTTTTATAAATCTCTAAAATGATTTATAAAGTCCTTTTCTATTTATAAAACTTTTTTATAAATCTTCCTTTATAACTCCTTTATAAAAATCCTTTATAAAATATCATTTACCACATATCAATTGAAAATCTCTTAAAATAAATCATTTTATCGAGTAAAATCCCTTTTATAAATAGATTATTATATATAAATACTTTTATTTAAGTAATTGATTTCCTCTAAACATCTTAATTAAATAATTAATTAACTTAAAAATCATATTAATAAATAATTAACTAATTTACTCTAAAACATCATTTATAGACACTTAACCTCAAATTGTTATAAAATTTAAGTTATTTTAAATCCATGACTTTACAATTTCGAAACGAGGTTGGGCGACCAATGAAACTAAATCAACTTACCATTTAATTCAATTTGACTTTTCAAGTCACATAATTGGCATTTACATAAGTAATCATATATGTAAATATAATCAATAGCTAACCATCAATAGTTAACACACCACTTTCCCAATATAAATAAACTAGTACGAATGAATGTCCAAATTAATATAATAGTTAAACGTGGATTTATTCTGCCAAATAGATGTCATCAATAATCTATTCCATTTATGTTTGGCTACTCAATGGCACAACAAAAGGATCCCTTGTATTTACATTATTCTTTGTAAAAGAAGGCTACTTCTTTTTTAACAAACCGATTATTGAAAATAAAAAAATAAAATTAAAATTAAACCTTTATTTAATAATAATTAAATCCTATTTAAATCTTAACTTAATAATTAATTAATAATTAAAACTTGATTAACTAATAGTCAGCTAATAATTAAACCTTGCTTAAATAATAATTAATTAAATAATTAAACTTTACTTAATTAATAATTAATTAACCCTTACTAAGTTAACCGATTAATATTATCTTAATTAATAATTAAGATCTAATTACCTTTAATTGAATAAACTTAAATAATCATTAATTGCTTAATAAATTAATTAATTAAATAATAATTAAAAATCCTTACTTAATTAATAATAATAATCACATTTTAATTTTTATAGTACGTTTTGAAATACGTTTCAAAAATAATAAGAGTGAAAACATTTTTAATTTTCAAAAGCATTTGTTTTTACGAACTACATTTATTGCGACAATCGCTGTAGATACCATAACTTTAAACTATTTTATATATAATAGCCCTTAAAACCTTACCTTTTTACTTTTAAATTTTTTTATTAAACTTAGTATAAAAAATTTAAAAACTAAAAAGTAAAATTTGAAACCTTGTAAAAAATTTCTAGAAATAAAATAGTGAACCATGTTTAAACTGAGGGATCTCGATGTCAAACATCTGCAAGCTCAAATGCTAACTTTCTTTAGCATATACATCTATAACATAAGCTCAAACATTTATATAAATGCTATAGCATCTTACAACATGTAAAAATCACAACTTTCCAACCATACTTAACTTTTTACTTCATTTTCAAGCCTATAACCCACACCTCATATTAACACATATATACAAAGCACAAAACAACATTATTTTTAACCAATAACCAACAACAAAGTTTAGCATAAAAGAAAGCTTACAACTCTGTTTAAAAGGTGAATTTTTACTCACCAAAACCGAATAAGAACCCGACGCTTAGAACTAACACTAAAGCTTGGATTTCCTATGAAAAAACTTACATTTTGACCATAGAAAATGGGCTTTGGATTTGGCCTAGAGGATTGTGGGCTCAGCCATGCTTGGCGAGGTAAGTTTAGGGCTTGCTTTCGAAAGAGGAAGGTGTATTAAAGAAGGGTAAGTGTTTTAAATAATTTTTTGAGAATTAAAAGTGGAAAAGGAAGGATTTTCAAGCTTTGAAAAATATTTAGGAGCCAATAAAGGGTTTTAATGCTTAGAAAAAAGAAGATGAAGTTTTGAATATTAATGATGTAAATGATAAATAAGAGTGAAAAAAGAAATCGTTTTTATGCCAAATGGATTAAGCAAATTACTAAAACGGCCTTTAAGTACATACCCTCCATTGACTTAGTGACACTTCATCACCACCTCCCGCTCTTTCCCCTTCCACATGCAAGGCACCACAAACCCCCTTTTGTCCGACATATAAACCACGTTTTTTACTATGATGTGTTGAAATGTGACATTACATCTTTTCTCTTTTATTTTTATTTTTTGGAAAAAAGTCACATCTCTTATTCTTATTTACTTAAGTAAAAATATTTTACCATATAATATTCTTAACCATGCATATATTATTTGTATATGTGTGGATATCTGTACTAAAGTGTTCACAACATCTTTGACATCTTTTATTAGATGAAAAATCGAAGATCCGAGGAATGATTTTTGGTCACATTTTCTATTTTACATTGAACTACCTATTTTAATAAAAAAAATTCAAAAATGAATTTCCTACCGTTCGTTATAAATTAAAAGAGGGTTATTTAATTATTAAAACAATCATTTGAATATTTAAAATAAATTAAATATTCACAAATCAAAGTGATATAATTTCAGATCATTATAATTACTGTGTTTGTAATGGAAAGTAGGATGACCAACCATCAAAATAGAAACAATAGAGTGAAAATATAATATTATATTCATAATTTGTTAAAATTGGAAATATATAAGATTTTATAAAAAAATTAAAAGAATGATATATTATATATTTAATAAAACATTAAAATATAAAAAAATTAGTGTATAATGATAACATATTATATAATTAATAAAACATTAAAACATATATACTAATTTAAGAATTAAACGCCAACCATAAAATGATCAATCATTTTTTGAATTTCTATCATATTTACTAAAATAAGAAAAAAATGGTCAATTTTTCTATTGATCGGAGGAACTAGATGTATCAATGAAAGGGAATGAAGGTCTCAATAAAGGAATATTTTATAATTGTGTACATTTATTTATTGAACTCACTTTAAGTAACAATTGAAACGATGAAGAAATTCGCTTTCCATGTAGTAAATGCAAACATTTGAAGCATTTGAATCTCGATATATCATTTGTGTCTAAATAGTTTTTTGTCGGATTATTTTGTATGGGATTGTTATGGAGAACTTGTTGCACCTAATCATGTCTTGTCTGAGGAGGAAGTGAGTAATGACAATGTAATAGCAAATCCCATAGACGATATGATTGAAGATACCAATGATCGATGTTTTCTACGGTTGATGACGACGACGACAATGTTAACGTCGAAGAAGAACCAATATTGGAGTAAAGAAAATATATAATTTATCGAATGCAGCTAAGAAACCCGTTTGGGATGACTGTAAAAGCAGCACCCAATTATTAGTATCTGTAGAATATATTGCAATGAAATCTAAATTCAACTTCACAAGAGCCGGATTTACAACTATCGTACAAGATACAAATTAATATATGCCACCTGATAATTTAATGTGCAAAAATTATTATGAAGTGAAAATACTTATGTCGGCTTTCTATTTGTCGTAACAAAAGATAGATACATGTTAAAGGGTTGCATACTGTTTTGGAAAGAGTACATCCATTTTAGGAAGTGTAGAATATGTAACAAGGAAAGATACAAACCAAGAAAGAAGAAGGGAAATGAAGTTCCATACAAAAGATTGCATTTCTTACCCATCACTCCTAGTCTTCAAAGATTATATGCATATTCTATGACTACACCACATATGAGAAGGCACGGTGTGATAACAGGAAGAAGGTGCCTTAACACGCCCAGCTGATGGAGAAGCATGAAAATATTTTGATAAGACGTATCCTGCTTTTGCAGCAGAGCCTTAATGTTAAACTTGGTTTGTGTACGGATGGATTGTAACACCCCTAATTTTTAATAACATTATTCAAGAGATTTAATTAGATAAATTAAATAGAATAATGTAAATATTAAAGTGATAAAGGACTGAGATTTGAAAATTTATTTAAAGAATGAACTTAATTAAATTTTATTTCAAATGAATGGGCTTAAAAAGGTCTTATATGTTAATTAATAAGAAAATAATTAATGCAATGGCATAATCGGAAATTTCCACACCATAAACCCGTTACCCTTAAATATCTCGTTCCATTTTCTTTTCACGTTCATTTTTACGAAACTCAAAAACGTAAAAAACCTAGCTCAAGCCGGCCGTTCCTAGGAGGAAAAGAGGAGAGAAATCAAATTAAAGTTAAGCAATCAGGCAAGAGGAATCAATCGAGGATCAAATCTCAAATTCCTTATCCTAATTAAGGTGAATAATAATAAAAAAACATCTCTACTTTTGTTTTAATGATCATTTGATTTTTGGGTTTAAGTTTAAATCTATTATGATGATTTTTGATGATGATATGTTTGGATTTCATGATATGATATATTCAAACATGTTTGTTTGATAATGGTTTATACGATTTTAAGGATAGAACCGTTTATTTTGGATTTTGAATGCCATAAGGAATTTACATGTTATGTAAAACATTATTTTAGATATGGGTTTTAATTTTTACAATTATCCAAACCAAGGAAAATTTATTATGAATTTCCAAAGGAAAATATGGACAATTGGGTTTAGAAATTAATTTCTACTATAATATAAAGAATTTGGGTCTGAAATTTATGTATGTTAGATAACATGTTAAAAATGAATTTTTCTGATTTTTGGGATTTTTTTCTTAGTAAGTTATTATCGAAATTAAATTGTTTTAGATGGGGGGCTTAAAATTTTTGTTTATTTTGCTTAAGGAATGGCATATTTGCCAAATTATTTTAACTAGATCTGAAATAATTCTGACAATTATGTTTCGGAAAGAATTTGAAAAGTTTATGGCAACCAATTAAGTATTTACAAATAGGCAACATAGAAAGCAATTACTTAAAAAATCATTAAAACAGTCTTTACCCAAAAATTATGTTTTGCCTCTTTTAAAAACCACCTTTCGACCCTATACTTCTGCCTTAACCAAGTCAAAACCAACCAGGTCAAATGCATTAAGCCGAATCCAATACACAAGGTATTAATAAGTTCGCACGTAGTGGATTGAAAAGGCAGAAGGTATGGAGTCGAAACTAATGCTTTCGAAGGGGTGGAAGCTTTTGTTTTACTCTCCAAAGATATGCACTTGCCTTATTTCAAAAGGATGCTTTCAAAAGGGTCAGTTATAAATAGCTTTTGAAAATGTTGTCGTCTTTGTGGTTTCGAGAAGAATGCTTTCAAAGAAATTGCCTTGTTTTAATTTAATGCTTTCGAAAGGGTAATGTCAACCCAGTCGAAACACTACTGCCGACCTTATACTTTTCGAATGGATTGAAGTCATTAATTGGTTCAAAACGTAGCTTTTGTTTTATAAATGTAAATTGCTTCGTAAAGCTTTTGAAAGAGTTTAATGGTTTCGAAAGTAATGGCTTCGAAAGGGGTTTCGAAGTTATCCTTCAAATGTTGTACTAAAATGGTTTAAGCTTTCGAAAGGATGGTTCCGAAGCCATCATTTTTCCACAAACTCTTTTATATGATAGTTAATGGTTTCGAAAGGAATACATTCATTTGTATTCACTTTGACTCAAAAGATATTTTTAAAGACAAAACCAATGGTTTCGAAAGGGGTACTTTCAAATGGTTTTGAAAGGGATACTTTCAATGGTTTCAAAGCTAAGCTTCTAAGAGTTAATAAGCAATACTTTAGTACTTTCAAAAGGTATGTTATTAGGTTTTCGAAAGAGATGATTTAAAGTGTTTTGAAAGGCATATGCTTAGTGTTTTGAAAAAAAATATTGAATGCTTTCGAAAGAGGTTGTCCAATGGTTTCGAAAGTAAAGATTAAGATTTCAAAAGCCTTAGTTTTCAAAGCAAAGAACCTAATATCACTTTTAAAGGAAAACGATGGAATAATAAAGGAGTTTTTAAATGGTTTTTAAGTATGAAGTTTTAGAAGAATTTTTCCTTGATAAAATAGTAGGTTAAAGGGATTAACCTTGTTACATATGAAAATGATTTTAAGAATATTTAACCACAGGTGTTGGTGTTATTACGTTTACTGCTTCTAATATATACATATACATATATATGTGTGCGTGTATTCATAGTAAAATGGACCATCATTGTATTTTGGGGGAAATGGGAAGAATAACCAGCTAGGTTGATCCTGTAGTGAATATAAATTGAGTTAACTCCTATATGAGTAGAATTGTATCCAGGATGTCAGGTAGACCAAAATATAGGATGCCCAAGACTAATTAAGAAGTTGTCAGGTTAGATAGGTTCATAGTGCACCCATGAAAAGTATGCACAGAGAGAGTAATTGGCAGAGACTAATATGTTTGTAGTGAACTCATGAAAACTATATCCGGATTAAGTTATTGACAGAAGTCAATAGGTTCCTAGTCAACCCATGAAAACTAGGAAAAGAGGGAAATTATTGGAGAAACCAATAGGATTGGGGAGAACAATAATGAAGTTATTGGCAGGGGCCAATAGCTTCTTAGTGATCCTGTGAAAACTATGAAATCGGACAGGGAGCCCATAAGCTTTACACAGGTTATTAGTAAGCCCATGAAAGCTAATAGGTTAATAGTGAACTTAGAAACTGTAATAAAGATAGATAGTCAAAATGAATGGGAATGGATAATCCAGTATTGATTTACTTGTTTGCATATCATCATAATATTTTGATTTGTTATGTTTTAACCATTATGGATGTAGAGTACAACATATGGTTTTTATATAGTTTTGGATAAGATACTAGTAAGAAGAAAACCCGTTCTGCAAAGCGGCGTGGTCTCACTAGATATCTAAATGGCTTAAGACGGTAGATTATTATTCAAACCAGGCTTTATGTCTAACTCAAAGTTTTTGTTTCCCCCTTAAACTCTTAGGTGCTCAATTAACTTTGAGTAGTTTGAGAGTTGAAGTTTTCAAGTACCTCATTAGACGAATAAGCTTCCGGAGACGTGCAGGAGGCAAACTAGATTATAAGAGTTCTTTTCTGTTTTTGATTCTGTTGTGTTTTGTTATTAAGGAAAAGTTGTTTAGTTTCCTAGTTATATACTCTGATCATCCAAGGGGCATCTTTATATGTCACTCTTAGCGTATGTTGTAATAATTATATTTTTCTGAATGTGGTTCTCGAATTTTGGATTACGCAATGAATCTGAAATGACTTTGAAATGGAATGAGAAATTTATTTAAATTGTTTTTAAAATTTCTTCACATCCAAGTGTTTTTGTTGTAGCAATGAATCTAACATTATCGTATTTCGTCGTCGAGGATTAATAACTATAGATGACTGTAGCATCCTTAGCCATTAGTTTTGAGCCTCCAAGTGGGGGATGTTACAAGTTGGTATTAGAGCATAGGTTTATGAAAACTTAAAAGGAATTTAAACCTAAAAGATTTTTTCAAAACATATCTAATGAATTCGAAAATAAGATCGGGGTTTGGGATAAAGCTATAGTAAAATTGTTGTATTTGATATATATATATATATATATATAGGTATATATATAAGTACTATTCCCCTCTCTCTTAGACCGTTCTTCCATATCTTTCTATGGCTCGTATGTAGGTTTACAAGAAAGAAGATATGGAGGTAGGAAACGGAAGAGGAAATCTCGATGGGAGAAGCACCACAACCAACAAAAACGCTTGGCCAACCAGGAGGAACCTAAATCGACAGGCTAATGTTAATCAAAATGTAGATGTCAATGTGGATTCTGGAAATCCGCTGGTAGATATAGGGAAAATGTATCAATTCTTCGTCAGTCTGATGCAAGCTGGAGCAGCAGCTAGAGTAGCCGGGAATGTTGGAGGAGCTAATCTCACGGCTCTAATTCGAAATAACTATGCTAAATTGAGGAGACATTACATCAGTTTAGGTGGGAATCCTTTTAGAGAACAGAGGATGCCATAGAAGTTGAGAATTGACTTGCACTACGAGAGAATCTTCGCCGATTAGGATTGAATGATGAACAGAAGAGGAGATTATCCTCTAGGAATCTACGAGGGGCAGTGTTTCACTGATGGAATAATGTTACTATTGGAGTTCCTGAGAAAGAGTTGACTTGGGTAGAGTTTTGAAGGAGCTTTGAGCAGAGATTTTTGTCTAAAGTTTCCATGTCGACATTGCTGAGAAAGTTTATGGATTTGTTGCGAGATGAGATGTCAGTAATTGAGTATGCTACTAAGTTTTATGAGCTGTCTTGATATGGTTACGCTACCATAGACATTGTCATTAGGAGGAATTAGAATTTTATTCGAGGATTGAGGCCTGAGATTGCTAGGGCATCCTTGCCGCATATTCGTGATCCCTGTAATGTTGTTGAGGAAATGGCCATCCGATGTGAGGAAATTTAAGCTATTTATAGGAAAGAAAAGCCAGTTGAAACTCAGGGTACTCAGAAAAAGAAGAGAAAGTTCTTTGAGAAGAAGGGTTCCCAGAAAGGAGAGGCTGCCAAGAAGGCAAAGGCTGATTTAGTTTGCTTTAAGTGTGATAAGAAAGGTCATTATGCTTAAAAGTGCCGTACAGGAAAGGGAAAGAAGGCTGTAGAAAAAAAGAACGTGAAGTGCTTCAACTTTGACCTGGTTGGGTATTATAAGAAAAGGTGTTTGGAACCAGTCAGGGCGGATCGAGCAAAGGTCTTTGCTATTAGACCATCATCTACTAGGCCAACTGCAGTTGAAAAAGGGAAGACTGTGATGGAAGATTCGCTTTAGATTCAGAGTATACTAGTTAGGGTACTATATGATATCGGTGCGTGACATTCATTTATATCTTAGTGTTTGGTTGATAGGTTATGCTTAGAACCTACATATCTTGTTACTTTCTTAAGTGTTGCGAATCATATAGGAGGGTATGCAACTCTAAGGATGAGATGTGACTAGTCAGAACTTGATTTGTTAGATGATAGGTTTGCATGCAGTATATATGTTTTTGATTTCGTCGATTTTGGGATAATCTTGGGTATGGATTGGTTGGATAAATATGAGGTTAGGATGTTTTGCCGAGATAGGGAAATATCATTGAGACACCCTGATAGTCATAACTGAATCATATTCTCAGTGGAGAATTCTGACCAGAGTGGTTGTGCTTTATTAAGTGTTATGGATGTGTGAGAAGTGTTAAGTTAGGTTTGATAGGATTTGTAGATGTTTTTGAGCCGGTTACGGGACTACCACCGAAATAAACTGTTGAGTTTTGGATAGGTCTTGTGCCAGGAGCTAAACCTGACAGCAGACCACCTTACGAAATGACACCAACAAAGATAAAGGAATTGATGGAGCGGCTAATGGATCTATAAGGAAGAAATTTTATTAGACCAAGCAGTTCGCATTGGGGAGCGGTTACGATGTTCATAAAGAAACCGGATAGGCCATTGAGGATGTGTATCGACTATCATAAGTTGAATGAGATGATGATTAAGAATAAGTATCCTTTGCCAAGAATTGATGATCTATTTGATCAGTTGAGTGGAGCCAGAGTGTTTTCCCATTTGGATTTGGTGGCAGGTTTCCACAGTTAGGAGTGGTAGAGGACAGTATTCCATTATCAACATTTCGAACTAGGTGGTTCACAGTGGTTAGTAATGCCATTTGGGTTAACAAATGCACCTGCTTTCTTCATGGATTTGATGAATCAAGTTTTTCTAGAGTACTTGGATAGGTTCGCATTATTATTTATAGATGACATTTTAGTATACTCTAAAGATGAAAGAGAGAATGAAGATCATCTAAGACTAGTGCTTGAGAAGCTAAGGTAGCATTAGCTGAAAATGAAATTTTCCAAGTTTCATTTTTGGAAGAAAGAGGTTAAATTTCTTGGTCATGTGGTTTCAGAGAAGGGTTTGTCAGTCGATCTAGATAAGATCGAAGTTGTTAATAATTGGAAGGGGCCAGAGACGGTGTCTGTGTTTGTATTCACTTTGACTTAAAAGTTATTTTTAAAGACAAATCCAATGGTTTCGAAAGGGGTACTTTCAAATGGTTTCAAAAGAGGTACTTTCAAATGTTTTCGAAAGGGGTACTTTCAATGATTTCGAAGTCATGCTTCTAATAGTTAATAAGAAATATTTTTATACTTTCGAAAGGTATGTTTTGAATGTTACAAAAGAGACGATTTAAAGTGTTTTGAAATGCATATGCTTAGTGTTTTGAAAAGAAGATTTGAATGCTTTCAAAGGAGGTTATCCAATGGTTTCGAAAGTAAAGGTTTAAGGTTTTGAAAGCCTTAGTTTTTAAAACAAAAAAACCAATCTCATTTTTAAAGGAAACTCGTGGAATAATGAAGGATTTCTTAAATGGTTTTTAAGTTGATAAAATATTAGATTAAAGGGATTAACCATGTTTCACATAAAAATGATTTCAAGGTTATTAAAGCATAGGTATCAGTGTTATTATGCTATTAGATGTGCTTCTTTTAATACACACACACGCGCGCGCGCACACACACACACACACACACACACACACATATATATATATATATATATTCATAGTAAAATGGAACCATACTGTATTTTGGAGAAAAAGTACAGAATAACCAGCTAGGTTGACGTAGTAGTGAATATAAATTGTGTTAACTCTTGTATGAGTATAATTGTATCCAGGAGGTCAGATAAACCAGAATATAGGATGCCTAAAGAACGATTAAGAAGTTGTCAAGTTAGACAGGTTCATAGTGCACCCATGAAAACTGTGTATAGAGAGAGTTATTGGAAGAGATAAATAGGTTTATAGTGGACCCATGAAAACTATATCCGGATTAAGTTATTGGCAAAAGTCAATAGGTTCATAGTTAACCCTTGAAAGCTAGGAAAAGAGGGAAGTCATCTGAGATACCAATAGGTTTGAGGAGAACAATACTAAAGTTATTAGTAGAGGCCAATAGGTTCTTAGTGATCTCATCTAAACTATGAAACCGGACAGGGAGTCCATAAACCTTAAACAGGTTATTAGTAATGAAAGTGACTACTGTGTGGCTAGCTATCACTTAGGATCTTGTAATATGGAATATAATTACATCAAAATACGAAAATAGATGATAATAGCAAAGTAAATAAAAATGAGCACACTAGGAATTTTTATACTGGTTCAAACTTCCCGTTCTACATCCAGTCCCAGACTTCCCTTTGGAATTTCTCATAATAATCCTCTCTTAACCCGGAGGAATAGGTATACAACACCTGTACATTCGAAAAGGATTTTCCGCCTCTAACAAATGAAAGTGGACTTTACCCACCTGAACAACCAAACAGGACTTCAACAGTTTCAATAGAATTGCTTTGACACTTTGTGTTCTTAGTAACACTGATTTGTATTTGATAATACAACCTTCCTATAATCTTTACTCAAGTATATATGTGTGTATAAAGATTTAGAAAGGAAAATATTTCTTTGAATCAAAGAATAAGTTAATTGATTCAGAGATTCAAGCAATATATGAAAGTTGTGATTGCTTTTTAGAATATAGGGATAGTAGAAAGTAAGATCAGAAAGTAATCAGAAAATTGATGATTTATGGAGTGGATTTTGTGTGTTTATATAATAGTTAAAGAGATGCAACCATTCATGAAGAGTTATGATCAACAGAAGCAGCCATACCTCTTCATATTAGAATGTGACTCTTAGAAAAAGAAAGTGTCTATTCAGAAAAAATATCTGTTGAAAGAAGTCATTCGACTGACCCAAAACGATCGATCAACTGAATATTCAAAGTTGTTTAAAAACAGAGCGTTTCTGTGCACCTATACAGGTTCAGTCGACTGGCCATATACAGTCAGTCGACTGACCTGACAGTCAAAGCATTATTTACACATTTTTTAAAAAAGTTTAAAGTTTTAAAACAACTTAACTACTTGAGGATAGATTTTAACATTTCTAAGACTAAAAAACTTCAATAAATCAACATACTATACGCAGTTTTGTAGCCTGGTCTCCTTTGTAGTTTGAACAGCATAATTCCTTTTCTTTTTGTCACTTATCCATATAGTATAATTCATTGCTTTTTCATGAATCAAAATATATGATTCAACATTCTCCCCCTTTTTGATTGATGGAAACACCTGTTATATATGATACTATTTTTGAGAAATATATAACGGGCATTATATATCTCCCCCTAAATATATGGTGATACTTTTAATCCCTGCATAAAATGGTTAGTTTAAAAATTTCTCCCCCTTTGTCATTGACAAAAAAGAAAAGATAATGTATGCATAAAACTAACACAATAGAATCAAAATACTAGATGCAATCACAGAAACAACAGATTTCAAATGTTACGAATACAAACTTATAGAATGTATGAAACAAAAAATAACTAACTTACTACCACTAAAAAGATAACAAACCCGTTCAGAATCAGATTATGTCTCCTCTTCTTCAACTTGCATTGGTCCTTTTCCTTTGGAGGAACTCCCTGCAAATTGTCTACCTCCATTGCCACTTATGTCGGAACTAGTATGTTCTTTCAATGTTGACCAAGTAAAGTGAGGGGATGGACGTTTTCCTGGATCACGTTGAGAAGTCTCCGTAGCGGTGGAAGAGGAGCATGATATCGCATCCCATAAAATTCCAAAGAAACTCTTTATTTTGTCAAACTTTTTGTCAATTTTCTTATCAAGATTTTTAATACAGGAATCCAAGATAACTTGATTTCTTACGGTTAAATCAATAGATTCACGAGTGGTTTGGGATGGAGTTGGCATACGGGTGTCATCTCTTGATTGATCTTGTTGTTGAGTAGAGGTTTCTTGGCGAGGTCGAGATTTCCATTCTTGAAAGCTCATGATAGTGAGAGGTCTTGGTGGTAGTTTCATAAGGCTAATGGTGCGGCTATTCAAGGTTTTTGAAATAGTGGTATCGAGTTCCAAAATAGGAACCTGGAGATTCATAAGCAGCTGCATAATATATTCACCAAAATAAATAATATTCATACGACCTTGGTTGAATGACATAAATTCGTCTAGAATGAGTTTTGGCCAATTTACTTCAAATTCTCCCCAAATAGCATATAATGCTTTATAGTTGTTTGGATAGACAAGCTCATACGAGCCATTATGGGGTAGAATTGTGTGCATTAAAGCTCTATGCATTATTCTGGTAGTAGGTCGTAATGCAATAGACTTAAGCTCGGTCATGTCAACTTCTAGGATTCGATGACTTACTTCATCTCTCTCACCTACGACAGCATTTAATTCTTGTAACTCAACACTTCTTGTCGGAGTATGAAGAATATGATCAATTCTATCTAAAGAGAGAAACACTTGTTGCCCACATACCAAACTCCAAACGCAATTGTCATGATTGCGTGGGTTTTGATGGCCTAAATTTAAGTTCGCATAGAAAAGTTTAACCATGGTATGATTTATCTTGATATTGTTTTGATTATGATCTAAAAGTGATTCTAGATGGCTTCTTCTTGTTAATTCATGAATCCTATACGACGCAAAATCAGGAAGGACAACAAAAGAACCTTTAATGAATCGAGCTTCTTTCATCTTATTCCATCGTTGAACTGCAGTTGCATCGTATAGCCATTGAGCGATTTGTGAATCAGTTGGCTCGGAGGAAGAAGAAGCATGCCTAGATCTCTTTGTTTAACGAGGGGCCATTTGAATTATTCAAAGAATTCGAAGAATTTTGGAAAAATTTGGGAACTACGGTTTTGGAATTTTGGAGAATGAAGGTAAAAGTAAAAAAGTAAAAGAGGAAGAGAGGGTTTTAGTGTTAAAAAGTAGGTAAAAAAGGTGAAAAGGTACGTTATAGATGTGAATTCAGTCGACTGAACGATTGTGGTCAGTCGACTGAACCACTTTCCCGAGAGCTTTACTTCAGTTTCAGTCGACTGGGGTAATGTGATCAGTCGACTGAACAACTTTTTCGAGAGCTCTATTCCAAAATTAGTCGACTGGTCTAGTCGACTGAATAAACCAATATGCTCTCTGTTTGGTCATTCAGTCGACTGGTTGCATTCGATCAGTCTACTGAATAGTGTATGAGAACATACAGTATGCAGTTTCAGTCGACTGAATGAGTCTGTCAGCATAACAATCATTTTTGAGCACAAAAGAGTAATATATTCTATATATAAACAAAATGTATACAATGTAAGATTAAAAAACAATTTTAAAAGTAGACAAGAACGAAATTATTTGGAAGAAGAAGTTGATGGAGACTTGGAGTTTGTCGATTCATCCTTTGTCTTCTCTACATATGGTTGTAGTGGTGACCAACGGTTTCCACGTTCCCATGAGTTTTGAGAGACAGGCGGTGGTTGATGCGACCTATCTCATGGATTCCGAGTTGACAATGGTGTAGGTTAATGAGCCGAAGAGGAAGATGAACCGCAAAACTTCCATCCAATCTGTTCAAGAAAACTCAGATGTCTAGAATTCATTTTTTGTTCATAATACATTTCGCGCTGAAGCGCTATCAATTCCTTCTGGTAATGATGAAGATCATCAATTTTTTGTTTGGTTTGAGGAGAACCAAAGAACAGGAACCGTCTAGCTTTCTTTTTCTCGGGTGTATATCCCGTTCGATAATTTGATGGTCTTGCAGGTTCATGGGTAGGAGTAGGTGTAGGTAGGTTTGATGATGCAGATGATGGAGTTTCAAAGTTGATAGAAGAGTAGGATGATCCATCTGATGAATTATGTGATGAAGACATTTTGATTTTAGAAGTTTATGTAGTGGAGAAAGAAACAAATGTATTTGAGATATAAATTTCTTTTGATGGAGATTTAAGAGCTGAGAGCTGAAATATATAGGAGTCAATACAGTTAAAAAATGATGGTTGAACGTGCAGTTTGAAAAAAGTGAGGAAGACAATGAACCAAAAAAGTTTGTGGCTGATATTTTATCTTTAAAAAATAGAAAATATAAAGAAACAGATGTATAAGGTGTAGATGTGAAACATTGAATGGCCAGGTGGTAAAAACAGACTTATCAAACCCGAGGTGCAGAGTTCGAGTACCAAATATTTTTTTATTTTAAATTAAATTAAATTAATTAGTAATTTTTTTTATAATTCTGTTAAAGAAATTATACCTAGTTCTCTTCTTAATCTTATAAAACAATCTTCATTGAGAGGTTTAGTGAAAATATTAGCTAATTGATTTTCAGAATTTACAAATTCTAAATTTATTATATCCTTTTCAATATTATCATGAAGAAAATGATGACGAGTGTCAATATGTTTAGTTTGTGAGTGATTGACAGGATTTTTAGATAAATTTATTGCACTAGTGTTATCACAATATATTATAGAATTATTTAATTTTATATCAAAATCTCGTAATGTTTGTTGCATGTAGATTACTTGAGCATATGCTAAAGCTGCAGATATATATTCTGGTTCACATGTCGATATTGAAATGCAATTTTGTTTCTTACTAAACCAAGATGCTAAGGATCGTCCAATGAAATGACAAGTTCCACTTGTACTTTTTCTATCTGTCCGACTTCCTCCAAAATCAGCATCACTGTATGATACTAATTCAAAAGGACATTCTTTTGGATAAAATAATCCAAAATCTTTGGTTTTATTAAGATAACGAATTATACGTTTGACTGCTCGCATATGTGATTCTTTAGGATTTGCTTGAAATTGAGCACATAAACAAACACTCATCATAGTGTCAGGTCGACTAGTAGTTAAGTAAAGTAGTGATCCAATCATACTATGATATAGTTTTTGGTCAACACTCTTGCCATTTTCATATTTTTTAAGATGTATAGTTGTACTCATAGGAGTTGGTTTGGCAGACTGTTTTCCATACCGAATCGTTTAATTAGATTATTACAATACTTTTCTTGATTAAGAAAAATGCCATTTTGCATTTTGTTTGATTTGTAATCCGAGAAAATATGATAGTTCTCCCATATGTGACATTTCGAAAATTCCTGACATAATTTTTCATTTGTTGAACCAAAAATAATATCATCAACTTATATTTGAATAATTAAATATCTTGTTTAGTTTTCTTAATAAATAAGGTTTGATCAACTTTCCCAATCTCAAAATCTGATTCCAATAAATAGCTTTTAAGTCGGTCATACCAAGCACGAGGTGCTTGTTTTAAACCATATAAAGCTTTCATAAGTTTATAAACGTGATCTGGAAATTTTTCATGAGTATACAGAGAAGGTTGTTCAACATAAACATTTTCTTTTATAAAACCATTTAAGAAAACACTTTTAACATCCATTTGATATAATTTAAAGTTATGAAAACATGCAAAAGCCAGTAGAATACGTATAGCTTCTAGTCTTGCAACTGGAGCAAAGGTTTCTTCATAGTTTATTCCATCTTCTTAATTATAACCTTGTGCTAGTAATCTATGTTTATTTCTAATAATGTTACCTTGCTCATCAGCTTTGTTTTTGAAAACCCATTTTGTACCGATGATTGATTGATCACTTTGTCGAGGAACTAATTCCCAAACTTCGTTTCTTTCGAATTGATTTAGCTCTTCTTGCATAGATATAATCCAATAATCATCAGTTGAGACTTCCTTAATATTTTTAGGTTCTATATTAGAGAGAAAAGCTATATGGCCCATTTGATTTAATTGATGTCTTGTTCTTACATTTGAATTTACTTCTCCAATTATATTTTGAACATGGTGATTTCTAAGAATTCTTGGAGAAGATTTACTATATTATCATCATTAATAGTATTTACATTTTCTAAGGAAACATCAGAATTATTATTTTGAAGAATAATATCATCATCTTCTGAATTATTTGTCACACTTTTGTTTGTATTATTTTTCAAATTTGTAAATTTAGAAGAAGTTTTGACATTTTCATCGAATGAAACATGAAGTGTTTCTTCGATTATTTTAGTTCTTGTATTAAAAACTCGATAAGCTTTGCTTCTTTCCGAATATCCTATGAATATACCTTCATTGGATTTTGGATCAAATTTTCCAAGCTGATCTTTAGTGTTAAGTATGAAACATTTTGAACCAAAAACTTTAAAATGTGAAATATTTGGTTTTCTACCATTTAAAAGTTCATAAGGAGTATGTTTTGTTAATGGTCGAATAGAAGCACGATTTGAAACATAGCAAGCAGTTGCAACAACTTCTGCCCAGAAATGCTTAGGTGGAGTGCTTCCATTTAATAAAGTTCGTGCACATTCTTGTAATGTTCTGTTTTTCCTTTCTACAACTCCAATTTGTTATGGTGTTCTAGGAAAGGAGAAATTATGATTAATTCCTTTCTTGTTACAAAAATGTTCGAAAGATTCATTTTCAAATTCACCTCCATGATCACTTCTAATGATTTTAACTTTAAAATTCTTTATATTTTGAATTCTTTTTACAAAAAAATTTTAAATTTTTCGTAAGTATCACTTTTATGTTTCATAAAAATAGTCCATGTATATCTTGAAAAATAATCTACAATAACAAACACATATCTACTGTGATTAATAGATTGAACTTGAGTAGGTCTGAAAAGGTCCATATGTAATAGTTTAAGTGGTTATCTTGTAGATATGATTTTCTTAGATTTAAAAGAAGATTTTGTTAATTTTCCTAACTGACATGCATCGTAGATATTATCAATTTTGAATTTCATATCAGGTAGTCCTTTAACAAGTTTATTTTTAGCTAATTTATTAATGGTGTTAGTGTTTATGTGACAAAATATTTTGTGCTATAGCGAAGAATCACTTTCTGTAGCTACTAAACGCATATTTGTGTTATAATTTATATTCATATTTAAAATATAAATGTTTTTATCTCTTATACCTTCAAAAATTAAATTTTGACTTTTATCAGAAATATTACATTTATTTTTTGAAAAAGATATATTAAAACCTTTATGACATAACTAACTTATACTTAATAAATTATATTTTAAGTTTTTAACTAATAGAACATCACTAATGAGAGGTGAGTTAGAGATACCGTTATTGCTCACATCGCCTTTGCCGGTGACATAACCTTTTGAATTATCTCCAAAAGTGACCGATCCTCCATTTGAGTAGACTATGTTTGTTAACATGTCTTTATCACCAGTCATGTGTTTCGAGCAACCACTGTCTAGAATCCATTTTCCTCTATTTTTAAGTGGTACCTGCAAAAAATAAAGATTAAGATGGTGCCCACTTTTCTTTTTAGGGTCCTAAGAGTTAGGTCTTAGGAAACCAAACCCAAGAAGGTTCAGAATTCCCTTTAAAAATATAATTCTTATTTTTATGAACAGTTTCCATAAATGTTTTGATATGTTTATTCCTAATCAAGTTATTATTTGTTTTAGGAATCCATATTTTAATAGTTTTCACATTTTTAGAAACTGTTTTCTTTAAATCTTTCTTAATTTTGTTTTTAAACCTATTTTTAAACTTTTTAGATTTCTTTGGTTTTACAATTTTCTTATACCCTACTCCCATTTTATTTGAAGTTGACTTAGAATTATCTATTATTTTAGAAAGATTTTCTCGTCCTTTATTAAAATTGGAAATATTTTTATTAATATCTTCTAGCTTATTTTTAAGACTAGATTTTTATAATTCTAAAACTTTAGTACTAGATTTTAATTCAATTACTTTAACTGATAAAATATCATTTTTATTCTTCTGAATTTCTAATTCCTGAGTTATCATGGAAAGTTGAGAGACTAAATTAGAATTATATTCTTGAGATTTTTCAAGTTCTTCTTCGAGAATTTTCTTTTCATCTCCAAGCATACTAATTTCTAATTCAGATCCATTTGGTTTTCCTTGTAACTCCGTATCATGTTTCTTAGTTTTTTTGACAAAATTTACTAGTTCATAATTAAGTTCAATTAAACCGCCAAAACTTAGTTCACTTACATCATCATTTGTAGCCATGAAGCATACATTTGCTTGCTCTATGTCACTATCACTGTCGCTTTATGATGATGAAGAATCTGAATCGTTCCATGTTACAGAAAATGCTTTTTTCTTGAATTTGTTCTTCTTGAATTTTTTTTTCTGTTTTTCTGGACAATGTTTCTTCATATGACCCTTCTTATGACATTCATAACATTCTATGATAGATGATGATGGTTTATTGCTATTATTTTGGCTAGAATTATTTTTGTAACTCTTGCTGTAATAACCCTGGTTTTTAAGATTACCTTGAATATTAAAATATAATGGTGATTATAATTTAGTATTGGAATTAATTGGACTAATAAGTAGAAAATATTGTTTATTTTAGTAAACAATGGATTTGGGTTAGCTTGGGCTAAATAAAATGATAAACATGAGAGAAATAAAGTTTTACTTTATTTCATGAATGTTGAATGTATTGTTTTGGGTACATTTAATTGAAAATTAATAATGTGTGCAATATTATGATTTTTTTTTCTTTTCCAATATTGCCATTTTATTAATTTAAATATATGAGAATTGGATAATATAATAATTATTCATGGGGAATATGATTAATAATGATGCAAAATATTTTATTAGTGTTAGAACATGTATTTACATTCATTGGAATGTAATATACCTTTATATTTAATCAATTTGTATCATATTGCAATTTATTTTGCAAAAGTGTAGAAATTGGTTAAATTTAGTAATATCAGTAAAATAAATAATAAAAGTGTAAAATTTGGGTTTTTACATTTTTATTTGGAATCTAGGTGTTGAGACGATTCCAACAAGTCCAAGTTTGCTAAATTTGGATTTAAATTGGAGAAGTTATGAAGATTTAAATAAATGACATGAACATAATTTGATAAACTAAAATTTGATTAAGTGTTATTGGGTTGCTATTGCTTTTGGCCCAAACCCATTGCCTAGAGAACTTCTGGATGAGAAACAGGAAAATGAACGTACAGTTCATTTTCTTCTTTCATCTCCTTCCTCAGAAAACATCCTGAAGCTTTCCAAATGGCCTCCTCGACTTAGAATTCATCCAAATCTCCATTTTATTGCTCGAATTAGATAGGTTTTCAGTCCAAAAATAAGAGAAGGTAATCTCTAATCTATTTATCTCTCCAATTTGAGGAGAAATCTATTTTTCATATACTGTAACTTTTATTTACCCCTCTTTTTGGTTTGCATGGCTTTCTTCTAGCTTCTATAGGTGGAATCGAAGCTCCAGAGCACTGAAAGATCAAGTTTTCTTGCCAAAGATCGTCTCCTTTGCTAAGTACAGTAAGTATAAGACTTACAGTAGCTGAATTTTGCCTCTGATTGAAAAAAATTCGTAGCTTATTTCTGTCTATTTTGAAACTGAAACGAGATCACCCATAACTTTTCCGTTTCTAAGCCAAATTTGATAATTTTTAATGTTTCGGAAAGCTTGGAGATATTTCTACAACTTTTATTTGTATCACTTTCTGAAATTCGTTGATTAAGATGTTGAAAAACCTCTTGCAAACTTGTTGTCCTGTTGTTGTAAGGTACTCAGTGTTTTGTGCAAACTTGAGTTAGTATTTTGGGCATAACTTTTGCGTTTCTTTTCCAAATCCTATAATTTTTAAAGTTTTCCAAACTGAAGAAAAAGTGTGACAACTTTTATTTGTATCACTTTCTGAAATTAGTTGATTAAAATGTTGAAAATCTCTTACAAACTCGCTGTCCTGCTGTTGTAGAGAACTCAGTGTTTTGTGCAGACCTGAGTTAGTATTTTGTGCATAACTTTTGCGTTTTTTATCCGAATCCTATAACTTTTAAAATTCTGGAAACTGCAGAAAGAACGGGACAACTTTTATTTGTATCACTTTATGATATTCATTGATTAAAATGTTGAAAAAGCTCTTGCAAACTCGCTGTCCTGTTGTTGTTGAGTACTCAGTGTTTTATGCAAACCTGAGCTTGTATTTTGCACATAACTTTTGCATTTCTTATCCAAATCCTATAATTTTTAAAGTTATGGAAACTATAGGAAGATTGTGACAACTTTCATTTGTATCACTTTCTGAAATTTTGTGATTAAATGGTCGAAATAGTTGATGCAAGATCGCTGTCCTGAGCACTTGCATGTAGCCTTGAGTGTTGTATTTGCTTTGGTTGAGGAATTTTCTGATGATGATTTTTTTTTCTTTTACTTGATTTGCGAATTGTTTGAGCTTAGATGATTAAACCATTATATAAATAAATCATATATGGTTGGGGATTTGAGGATTTTTCTTATTTTCTAAGATTTTATAATTTATTAGAAACACTGAAAAAAAGTCGTTTTCTCTCTAAAATCTTTTCTATAAATTGCTGGAAATTGTTTTAAAATCATGTTTTCTCGTGAAAAATATTATATGTATAAATTTTACTTATTTTTTACTATTTATATATATATATATATATTTTGGGGCGTATAAGAAAATAAATTAAACGACTTAGTAAATCCGCGAGGAATGAGACTCGTGCATTCACTTAATCGGTTAATTATGGACTTGTACGATCGAAACGACATTGAGAAATCTTTTGATTTCCTCCTTGGGATTTACCACTTTGTGGTCTAGGATAGAGTGTTATATTAGTCTTTTAGACTAATAACTTTAGTCTAATATTTCGTATTCGGAAGCATATACGACATGGGACTATCTTGGGAAAAACACTATTGCCGATGATATGAGGCAATTGTTTTATATGAGATTTTCTGAGATTTATGATTCTATGGAATTTTCCACTTGTCAATGAGATGAGACAGGTTAGATATTTTATGCCTTACGTCAATGACATGAGGCAATTCTTTGAGATTTTGATGCTTTTGTTAGTGTGGCATCGACTAGCGGCTAGAAAACCGTTGAGTGAGGACGTACGGTATGGGACGTACGTAGCCACTTTTCGGGTTACTATTCGAGGGTTTCTGACACATTCTGGGAATTACTAGCTATGACCTTGGGTCATCTGAGAATCTGGGAATCTGAGAATCTAGGAAATTAAGAATCTGGGAAAGTGTGACTTCGGTCGCCTTAGAGATTCATGTGGGTACCTAACCTTTCTACAAGCGCTAGTCTGAGAACTTTAGCACGTGCAACATGCTTTCTGCATGTAACAATTGGCCAATCTGGGATTTTCTTTATGAGTTATGATGATTTTGATTTCACCTCTTTGATGTGTTTTACCTAGCCTTATAGAGATAAATAAGGCGATATGACTTATTTGAGGACTTTGGTGATTTCGAATTATAACTTATACTTGAGACTTTATAATGAGAAATTTATTTATGCATGGATAGTGTTGATGGTATTCTTGTATTATATTCATAAAGCCATCTTTATCAAACTTAGTAGATGTAGATGCAAACCTCTAGCGTAGTGTTATAGTCATGCTATCGAGCTAAGTTACTCAAATTCCTTTATACTTCGCTCGATACATGTTTCCCTTATTTACCTTATCTTTTATCCTTTGGCTAATGATAAGATTCAGTTGCCTGACCCGAGTGTTTATCACTCGGGTCAGACCGAGTTGCAGGTTAGGTTGGATGACTATCCTTTATTCTTGGATCCGTTTTGCTATCTTTTGTGGGCTCATGACTATGGACTTGGGTATCTCCACTTTTGATGGATCTTTTATTTATCACTTCATGTATATATTCTTTTATGGGATGATGTTGTATTACATTATGTGGTGAATGGTATTACATTAGATGTTTGGTTTTGTATCAGTATACATATTATCTGTGGCTGCTGTTTCTGCGACATGTTATGATGTTATTGTCTCTTTGTTTTGAATAGATCCGTTAGCCGTGTAGTATCGTATTAGTTAATCACTGAGTACGTCGACTACTTGAGACATCGGAAAAAAATGGTAAGCATCGACATACTTAGTCATTAGCTAGTGCATTACTATTCGGTCGCCCTTAACCAGCCTTATTCTCTGCATTAGTAGACGGAATTACTCGTTAATTCTCTTTATTAATATGGGTCTCGGGGTGGGGCGTCACAGCTTGGTATCAAAGCTAGCTTTCAGAACAAAATAGAATAAATACAGAACAGCAGACGCTAAGAACCATACATCTAGTGTAACGCCTTTATGCATCTCATCCCTTAGATGTGGCCAAGCCTAGTCATGTCCTTATCCTTTCGATTCCTTCGGGGTAGATAGGAGGGAATACGTCTAGGAATGTTAAATACTATTCCGTAGTATTCCTTACCTACTGCATTTTTATTGAGATATATATGTCTACCCTGTGAATAATCTTTTCTTATCTTATCTTTCAGCTATGTCTGGTAGAGGTCGAGGTCGCACTTCGGCAGCAGGAATGTCCAGTGGTTCCCGACCCGAAGGCATTTATATGACTACCGATCAGATTCGAGAGCTTCTTGGGAGCACACAACCTCCCGCTCCTGTTCCATCTTCATCTCCTCGCAAATCTGTATTCGCACGTCTATGCAGTGTTTTCACTCATCTCGGAGGCAAGCCATTCAAAGGCTCCGAGTCAGTTCTTGATGTGCATGCTTGGCTTCGCATTTGCGAGCGTGTGTTTCTTCGTATGGACTTATCTGATAATCATCGAGTTCTTGTGGCATCTAGTATGCTACAAGAGCGTGCTCTTGACTGGTACGAGCTTCTTATAGCTGAGGTGGATGAGACTACCCTCACATGGCAGCAGTTTCGAGATAGATTTGAGCTTAAGTTTATTCTCGCTTCGGAGAAGGCTCATCTCACTTGTCGCTTTATTGAGTTGAAGCAAGGCAAGTCATCGGTATCTGATTATGTCTCCTCCTTCGAGTCTCTATCTAAGTATGGGTTGGAATTCATTGATACTCCATACAAGAAAAATCTTAAGTTCGTATCTGGACTTAAGAAATATTTGAAGAAAGCTTTGATGCTCCAACTCAAGTTATCTTTTGAAGAAGTAGTTGATGCATCTCTCAATCTCGAGACAGTTGAGAATGAGAAAGAGAGTAATGACGAAGGTGGTCCTCAGTCCAATCCTAAGAAGAAGAAGTTTCCTTTCCGCAAGTCTCGATTTCCGCATTCCAAGAAGAAGAAACAAGGTGGATCGTCTTCTTCTCAATCTCAAGCTCCTTCTCAGCCTAAGCCTTTCGCATGCTACAACTGTGGTTCTCCTAACCATCCAGCCCGTGAATGTCCAAAGCCTAAGAAGTGCAATTATTGCAAGGCCGAAGGACATATGGCTTTCTCTTGTCCTAAGAAGAACAAAGGTTCTCGTCCGGGAAATCTGAATATAGCAGCAGCTTCTAGTGATGCATCTCAGCCGAAAGGTATATTTCCTTCTGTTCTTGAAGGTTCCATTCTATTCATGATCGATCGATTAGAGTGCTCTTTGATACGGGTGCGTCACACTCATTCGTATCAAAGGAACTCGTGGATGCTTGTTCTTTAGATGTTTCATGTTTGCTTACTTCTTTGCGGATTTCAAATCCGGTTGGGGGGTTTGCAACCCTTAGCTTATATTGTGATGATGTTGAGGTTATGCTTTGTGGGTTTTCTTTCCGTGCGAATATGCACGTGATTCCATCGCTTGGTTTTGATATGATCTTTGGTATGGACTGGCTAGTTCGATACGATGCCAGGATTCTTTGTTCAGACAGAGTCGTTTATCTTCGACATCCAGATTCCTCTTCTCAGTTATCCCTGGTCCTTCGGGATACCGATGTTGATTCCTTAGCATCTTTGCATGCTCTTGATTCGCGAGACAGTGATGATGATGATGTGTCTCGTATTCCGGTTGTTTGTGACTTCGCTGATATTTTTGAGCCTGTTTCGGGTTTGCCACCCAAGCGGGCCATAGAGTTTCATATTGACCTCATTCCTGGTGCGCAACCCGTTAGTCATCCTTCCACGAGGATGTCCACTAAGGAGAATGAGGAACTTAAGAAGCAAATCATTGAGCTCGAAGCTAAACACTTCATTCGATCTAGTTCTTCACCGTGGGGTGCCGCGGTGGTATTCGTGAAGAAGTCCGATAGTACTCTTAGGCTTTGCGTCGACTATCGCAAGATTAATGAGTTAACCATCAAGAATCGCTACCCATTGCCTCGTATTGATGACATGTTCGATCAGTTGAGTGGTGCAAAGGTCTTTTCTCAGTTGGACCTAGCCACGGGTTTTCATCAGCTTTGTGTTGCGGAAGATAGCATTCCACTTACAGCTTTCCGCACTCGATATGGTTCATATGAGTGGCTTGTCATGCCGTTCGGATTGACGAACGCTCCTGCTTTCTTCGTTGACCTTATGAATCGGGTATTCCGGGAATATCTCGATAAATTCGTGCTTGTATTCATCGATGACATCTTAGTCTATTCCAAATCCGAAGAGGATCATGCTCGACATCTTAGAATTGTCTTGAGTACTCTCCGCAAACATCAACTCAAGGCAAAGCTTTCTAAATGCCACTTTTGGGAAAGGCAAGTGAAATTGTTAGGTCATGTTTTATCTTCCGATGGTATCTCAGTCGATCCTTCGAAGGTCGAAGCCATTCAGAATTGGAAGAGGCCTGAGAATGTTCATGAGATTCGTAGCTTTCTGGGTTTAACGGGTTATTATCGCCGTTTCATTAAGGATTTCTCTCGCATCGTGCTTCCTCTTACAAACCTCACTAGGAAGGGCGTTCGTTTTATCTGGTCTGACAAGTGTGAGGCTGCCTTCCAGCGATTGAAGGAGCTTCTCACACATGCTCCTGTGCTTGTGGTTCCTGAAGGGAACCAAGATCTCATTGTTTATACTGACGCAAGCCACAGTGGGCTTGGTGTGGTTCTTATGCAGAAGGATCGGGTTGTTGCCTATGCTTCAAGGCAATTACGTCCGAACGAGGTTCGGTACGCGACCCATGATTTAGAGCTTGCAGCCATCGTCTTCGCCTTGAAGATATGGCGTCATTATCTCCTTGGTGAGCATTTCGTCCTTTATACCGATCATAAGTCTCTCAAGTACCTCTTTTCGCAGAAGGAATTGAATCTGAGGCAACAGCGATGGTTAGAGTTCCTCGCCTCATATGATTTCGATATTGAGTATACCCCTGGGAAGGGTAATCATGTAGCTGATGCGCTTAGCCGCAAGCATTCGGCAGTTGTTTCCATGATGTTAGCCGAATGGGATGTTCTTGAGACCTTATCCAGCTTCGACATTCGTGATCGAGCACCGTTATCTGATTCACCGGTCTTATTATTCAGTATGATGGCTCGACCTTCTCTTCTTGATCGTATCTCTGAGGCCCAGAGACGTGATGCTTATATTATGCGCCTCATTCAGTCTTGCTCATCTGAGTCCCGTGATGAGGAGTTGCGGGATTATTCGATTTATTCTCATGGTTGCCTTCGTCTGAGGAACCGTATAGTTGTTCCATCTGATTCAGCACTTAGGCATGACATACTTGATGATTGTCATCGCTCTAAGTATACCATCCATCCGGGTAGCAGTAAAATGTATGCGGATATGCATCGTCTTTATTATTGGGATGGTATGAAGCATGATGTCGCGAGATATGTGAGCCAGTGTTATACCTGTCAGCTTGTTAAGGCCGAGCATCAGCGGCCATCCGGTCTTCTTCAGCCTCTTGAGGTTCCACAGTGGAAGTGGGACCAAGTATCGATGGACTTCGTTGACGGCCTACCTCGTTCGAGGTCGGGTCATTCTAGCATTTGGGTTATTGTGGATCGTCTTACTAAATCCGCCCATTTCATCCCTATTAAATCTAATAGAATGCTCCTCTTTTAGCGAAGCTTTATATTAAGGAAATTGTTCGATTTCATGGTGTTCCTTCCTTGATAGTTTGTGATCGTGATCCTTTGTTCACTAGTCACTTCTGGACTAGCTTTCAGCAAGCTTTAGGAACAAAGCTAAATATCTCTACAGCTTATCATCCCCAGTCTGATGGCCAGACTGAGAGGGTGAATCGTGTGCTTGAAGACCTCCTCCGTGCGTGTATTCTTGATTTAGGTGGCTCTTGGGAAGATCACGTTCCATTGGTTGAATTCTCTTATAATAATAGCTTCCAATCCAGTATCGGTATGGCACCTTTTGTGGCTCTTTATGGTAGACCGTGCCGTTCTCCTTCTTGTTGGTTAGAATCTGGTGAGAGGCTTATACTCGGTCCAGATTCGATTCGTGATTCTTCGGAGAAGATATCTCTTATTAAACAGAGAATGAAAGAGGCACAGAGTCGCCAGAAATCCTACGTGGACAACCGTAGGAAGCCTCTTGAGTTCTCCGTGGGTGATCTTGTTTATATCCGTGTATCCCCAATGAAGGGAGTAATGCGCTTTAGCTCCACTGGCTAAGTACAGTAAGTATAAGACTTACCGTAGCTGAATTTTGCCTCTGATTGAAAAAAATTCGTAGCTTATTTCTGTCTATTTTGAAACTGAAACGAGATCACCCATAACTTTTTCGTTTCTAAGCCAAATTTGATAATTTTTAATGTTTCGGAAAGCTTGGAGATATTGCTACAACTTTTGTTTGTATCAATTTCTGAAATTCGTTGATTAAGATGTTGAAAAAACTCTTGCAAACTCGTTGCTCTGTTGTTGTAAGGTACTCAGTGTTTTGTGCAAACCTGAGTTAGTATTTTGGGCATAACTTTTGTGTTTCTTATCCAAATCCTATAATTTTTAAAGTTTTGAAAACTGCAGAAAACGTGTGACAACTTTTATTTGTATCACTTTCTAAAATTCGTTGATTAAAATGCTGAAAACCTCTTACAAACTCGTTGTCCTGCTGTTGTAGAGAACTCAGTGTTTTGTGCAAACCTGAGTTAGTATTTTGTGCATAACCTTTGTGTTTTTTAATCCGAATCCTATAATTTTTGAAGTTCTAAAAATTGAAGAAAGAATGTGACAACTTTTATTTGTATCACTTTATGATATTAATTGATTAAAATGTTGAAAAAGCTCTTGCAAACTCGCTGTCCTGTTGTTGTTGAGTACTCAGTGTTTTGTGCAAACCTGAGGTTGTATTTTGTGCATAACTTTTGCGTTTCTTATCCAAATCCTATAACTTTTAAAGTTCTGGAAACTATAGGAAGATTGTGACAACTTTCATTTGTATCACTTTCTGAAATTTTGTGATTAAAGGGTCTAAATAGCTGATGCAAGATCGCTGTCCTGAGTACTTGCATGTAGCCTTGAGTGTTGTATTTGCTTTGGTTGAGGAATTTTCTGATGATGATTTTTTTTTTCTTTTACTTGATTTGCGAATTTTTTGAGCTTAGATAATTAAACCATTATATAAATAAATCATATATGGTTGGGGATTTGAGGATTTTTCTTATTTTCTAAGATTTTATAATTTATTAGAAACTCTGAAAATAAGTCGTTTTCTCTCTAAAATCTTTTCTATAAATTGCTGGAAATTGTTTTAAAATCATGTTTTCTCGTGAAAAATATTATATGTATAAATTTTACTTATTTTACTATTTATATATATATATATATATATATATTTTCGGGCGTATAAGAAAATAAATTAAACGACTTAGTAAATCCGCGAGGAATGGGACTCGTGCATTCACTTAATCGGTTAATTATGGACTTGTACGATCGAAACGACATTGAGAAATCTTTTTGATTTCCTCCTTGGGATTTACCACTTTGTGGTCTGGGATAGAGTGTTATATTAGTCTTTTAGACTAATAACTTTAGTCTAATATTTCGTATTCGGAAGCATATACGACATGGGACTATCTTGGGAAAAACACTATTGCCGATGATATGAGGCAATTGTTTTATATGAGATTTTCTGAGATTTATGATTCTATGGAATTTTCCACTTGTCAATGAGATGAGACAGGTTAGATATTTTATGCCTTACGTCAATGACATGAGGCAATTCTTTGAGATTTTGATGCTTTTGTTAGTGTGGCATCGACTAGCGGCTAGAAAACCGTTGAGTGAGGACGTACGGTATGTGACGTACGTAACCACTTTTCGGGTTACTATCCGAGGGTTTCTGACACATTCTGGGAATTACTAGTGCTATGAACTTTGGGTCATCTGAGAATCTGGGAATCTGAGAATCTGGGAAATTAAGAATCTGGGAAAGTGTGACTTCGGTCGCCTTAGAGATTCATGTGGGTACCTAACCTTTCTACAAGCGCTAGTCTGAGAACTTTAGCACGTGCAACATGCTTTCTGCATGTAACAATTGGCCAATCTGGGATTTTCTTTATGAGTTATGATGATTTTGATTTCACCTCTTTGATGTGTTTTACCTAGCCTTATAGAGATAAATAAGGCGATATGACTTATTTGAGGACTTTGGTGATTTCGAATTAAAACTTATACTTGAGACTTTATAATGAGAAATTTATTTATGCATGGATAGTGTTGATGGTATTCTTGTATTATATGCATAAAGCCATCTTTATCAAACTTAGTAGATGTAGATGCAAACCTCTAGCGTAGTGTTATAGTCATGCTATCGAGCTAAGTTACTCAAATTCCTTTATACTTCGCTCGATACATGTTTCCCTTATTTACCTTATCTTTTATCCTTTGGCTAATGATAAGATTCAGTTGCCTGACCTGTGTGTTTATCACTCGGGTCAGACCGAGTTGCAGGTTAGGTTGGATGACTATCCTTTATGCTTGGATCCGTTTTTCTATCTTTTGTGGGCTCATGACTATGGACTTGGATATCTCCACTTTTGATGGATCTTTTATTTATCACTTCATGTATATATTCTTTTATGGGATGATGTTGTATTACATTATGTGGTGAATGATATTACATCAGATGTTTGGTTTTGTATCAGTATACATATTATCTGTGGCTGCTGTTTCTGCGACATGTTATGATGCTATTGTGCTTTGTTCTGAATAGATCCGTTAGCCGTGTAGTATCGTATTAGTTAATCACTGAGTATGTCGACTACTTGAGACTTCCGAAAAAAATGGTAAGCATCGACATACTTATTCATTAGCTAGTACATTACTATTCGGTCGCCCTTAACCAGCCCTATTCTCTGCATTAGTAGACAGAATTACTCGTTAATTCTCTTTACTAATGTGGGTCTCGAAGTGGTGCGTCACACTTGCCTTCGTTATTCTTTTTGAATTTCAGAAACTTTTTGAAATTCTTAGCAATAAATGCCATATCCTCTTCATCTGAGTCAGAGTCATCTTGTTCTTCTTGAAATGCCAGATTCTTCTTACCTTGTGCTTGAACTTTTTTGGCCTACAAATTCACTTCATATGACATTATATTTCCTATTAACTCTTCTAGTTTCACAGTTGAAAGATCGTTTGCTTCTTCAATTGTTAGGACCTTTCTTTCCCATTCATCCATTAAAGAGTTTAGGATTTTTGATACTATATCAAAATCATAAAATATTTCTCTTAGTCCTAATAGTGAATGATAGATATCTTGAAATCTAGAATACATATCATTGATGAATTCATCTTGTTTCATTCTAAAGTTTTGAAACTGATTTTTGAGCATGGAGATTTTTCTTTGTTTGACTTTGTTAGTTCCTTCATGAGTGATTTTAAGCGTTCTCCATATTTCATAAGCAGTTTGACACATGCTAACATGATTAAATTAATTTCTATCTAGTGCACAAAATAACATGTTCATATATTTAGCATTGGCGGTAGCATCTAATTTTTGTGTGTTTGAACAAGTGGAATATTCTCCAGTAGGAAGAGCGTATTCATTCTGTATGATATTCCATGATTCAAAACTATTAGATTGCATATAGATTCTCATACGAGTAGACCAATAATTATAGTTTAAACCATTAAAGAATGGAGGTCGTGCAGTGATTGACCTTCAATAAAACTAGTGTTAGTGGTATTGTTGGTGTTGTTTTTCATATTAGCAAGATATCAGATAACTTTGTAACGGTTATAAGATGCCTTGCTTTGATACCAAATGAAAGTGACTACTGCGTGGCTTGCTATCACTTAGGATCGTGGAATATGGAATATAATTAAATCTAAATGCGGAAATAGATGATGATAGCAAAGTAAATCAAAATGAGCACACCGGAAATTTTTATACTGGTTCGAACTTCCCGTTCTACGTCCAATCCCAGACTTCACTCTGGAATTTCTCACAATAACCCTCTCTTAACTCAGAGGAATAGGTATTCAACGCCTAAACAACCGAATAGGATTTTTCCACCTCTAACAACTGAAAGAGGACTTTAACCGCCTGAACAACCGAACAGGACTTCAACAATTTCAATAGAATCGCTTTGACACTTTGTGTTCTTAATAACACTGATTTGTCTTTGATAATACAACCTTCCTATAAACTTTCCTGAAGTATATATGTGTGTATAAAGATTTAGAAAGGAAAATATTTCTTTGAATCAATGAATAAGTTAATTGATTCAGAGATTCAAGCAATATATGAAAGTTGTGATTGCTTTTTAGAATACAAAGATATTAGAAAGTAAGATCAAAAAGTAATCAGAAAATATGTGATTTGAGGAGTGGATTTTGTGTTTTTATATAATAGTTAAAGAGATGCAACCGTTTATGAAGAGTTCTGATCAACAGAAGCAGCCATACCTCTTCATATTAGAACGTGACTCTTGGCAAAAGGAAGTGTCTATTCAGAAAAATAGCTGTTGAAAGAAGTCAGTCGAGTGACCCTAAACGATCAGTCAACTGAATATTCAAAGTTGTTTAAAAATAGAGCGTTTCTGTGCACCTATACAGGTTCAGTCGACTGGCCATATACAGTCAGTCGACTGACCTGACAGTCAAAGCATTATTTACACATTTTTTAAAAAAGTTTAAAGTTTTAAAACAACTTGAGGATAGATTTTAACATTTCTAAGACTAAAAAACTTCAATAAATCAGCATACTATACGCAGTTTTGTAGTCTTGACTTCTTTGTAGTTTGAACAGCATAATTCCTTTTCTTTTTGTCGCTTATCCATATAGTATAATTCATTACTTTGTCATGAATCAAAATATGTGATTCAACAAGTAAGCCCATGAAAACTAATAGGTTAATAGTGACCCTAAAAACTATAACTGAGACAGATAGTCAAAATGAATGGCGATGGGTAATCCATGATTTATTTAATTGTTTGCATATCATCATTATGTTTTGATTTGTTATATTTTAACAATTGTGGATGCAGGAGCACGATATATGATTTCTATAATGTTTTGGATAAGATACTAGAGAGGGGAAACCCTTTCTGTTAAGCGGCATGGTCTCACTAGATATCTAAATGGTTTGAGATGGTAGATTAACCAGGCTTTATATATGACTCAAAGTTTGTATTTTTCCCTTAAACTCTTAGGTGCTCAATTAACTTTGAGTAGTTTGAGAGTTGAGGTTTAAAGGTACCTTATTAGACGAATAAGCTTCCAGAGACGTGCAGGAGGCAAGCTACATAATAAGAGTTCTTTTCTATTTTTGATTCCGCTGTGTTTTGTTGTTAAGGCAAAGTTGTTTAATTTCCTAGTTATATACTTTGATCATCCAAGGGGGCATCTTCATATGTCACTCTGGGCGTATGTTGTAATAATTATATTTTTCTGATCGTGGTTCTCGAATTTCAGGATTACGTAATGAATCTGAAATGACTTTGAAATGGAATGAGAAATTTATTTAAATTGTTTTAAAATTTCTTCATATCCATGTATTTCTGTTGTATCAATGAGTCAAACATTACCATTTTTGATCGTTGATGATTAATAACTATGGATGACTGCAGCATCCGTAGCCATTAGTTTTGGACCTCCAAGTGGGGGATGTTACATGGATTTTTACCATTCTCTTAATTTGGTTCTAAATATTCATCTTAGACTATTATCGTTACACTATAATTTACCTTTGTGGATATTTATGAAAACTCCATGTATGTTTCTCACTATTGTTATCACTGGCTTTGATAATTCCATACAAGGAATCAATGTTTATTTACAACCATTGATCGAAGAGTTGAGAACACTATGGATGAAGGAGTTGAAACATATGGCATTTTGAAAAAAAATCATGTGTTTGCTTCTTTGTTATATTTAATGATCTTTCTGCATATGCAATGCTTTTAGCTTGAAGCATGGCCGATCTTCTAGCATGTCCTTATTGCATGGAAGAAACACAAACATTTACTTTACCGCATGGGAAGAAAATTTCATGATCATCGGTGTTTTCTCCATTTTAATCATCCTTTTAGAAGAGATAAAAAAACTTTTTCAACTAATGGAGCAGAGACTATGAAAGCACCAAAGAATTTGTCAAATAAAGAAATATATGACCTTGTAAAGGATTATCCGGAGATACATTGGAGTGCAAATTGAAATTCAAGGCAAATCGATGATTCATAGTTGGCTCAAAAAGTATATTTTGGGAGTTAACTTATTGAAAAGATCTCTTATTTCATCATAATATTGGTGTGATGCACAATGAGAATGACGTGTTTGACAATATGTTTAATACAATTTTGAATTTTAGGGGGAAAACTAAGGATAGTTTGAAATCAAGATGTGATATAGAAGAATTATGTAAGCATCTCGAGCTTTATATCAAGCCAAACGATACTAAAAAACCTAAAGCATACTTTGAGTTAGACAATAACCAAGTAAAATTTGTGTTAAAATGGGAGGAAGGATTAAGATCTATAATGGGATTTCTTTTAGTTTTCATAGATATGTCAAATTTGAAATAAATAAACTGAGTGGGATGAAAATTCATGATTGCCACGTAATGATTGAAAATTTATTACCCGTTGTTTTCAAAGAACTGTTATCCATAAAGTTGGGATGGTTATAACAGAACTTAGTTTGTTTTATAAAGAGCTTTGTTCGAGTATGTTAAAAGTTGAACATCTATGTAAGATTGAAGCAGATATACCTATACTGCTCTTCAAACTGGAGAAAATATTTCCTCAAAGTTTCTTTAATGTAATGGAGCATTTACATGTTCATCTTCCATCGGAAGCATGTTTTCAAGATCCTGTACAATATGGATGGATGTATCCATTTGAGAGGTAATAATATTAGCATGTTAAGTATTTATTTAATTACATAAGTAAAATTTAATTTGAATAAATTTTTAATCGGTATTTAAATCATGTGAAGGGAAAAAGTTAGACAAAAAGCACGATTTAAAGGTTTGATTTGCAAATCATATACCGGTAGAAACTTTATTCTTTTGCTTTCCTTATTTCAGTGACCATATGAACTTATCATTTGAAACTATTCCGCATAATGATGAAGGCATCGAACAGAATTCCTTAGAAGAAATGTTATCTATTTTTGGACAACATGGCCGACCTATTGGAAAATGAGTGGAACTATGGTTATACCATAAAGATTACCATGTAGCATAAAAATATATTCTTTTTAATTATGCTGAAGTTGCACCATTTATTAGGTAATATTAAATAATAATTCTGGATATGAATTCCCAAATTCATATTTATTTCAATTATACTTATAGAGTAATGCAAAATATTATATATGTATCTACAGTTTACGAATCATAGCATCCACGTGGTGATTTCAGTAAAGAATTTGCTGATTGGTGTAACAACCCCCAATTTCGTGCCATTCAAATCGAAAATAATCCACACATGTCGGACTTGAATGATGTGAAATAACAGATTGTAAATAAATTTGGAGCAAATAAAATCAAATATATAGAATCACAGACGCAGAACAAACAGAATAACTCGCAGCGGAATATAAAATAACATAGTAGTTCATGAAGCTACTATAACAAAGTCTCAAACCAAATACATAATATAATCTGAAAACAATAGAATAGAAATCCCAAATACATAGAAGTTCACTAATACATGAGATAAACTAATACAGCTGAAACAGCAATAGAAATATATGTAGATAAGCAGAAACTCCAGTGAAAGACCAGCTCCAGGAAGAGAATCCAAAGCTGTGAATACTCAGGCTGACCCGAGCGTAAAGAAAAACACAAAACACTCGAGTCAGGACAATATATACTTATATAATGTAAACCAACTCAAGTGAATTGTAATCAATATACAAGTAACTTAAAGGATTCCTGGGACCGCCCATCCTCTAAGGATCCGTTAAACTATTTACTATATAGTAATATTTTGCTATTATAATAATGACTACAGTAAAATAAACATACTTTTAAATAGCGTTCCAGGCTACCCATATCACCCTTCACACATAATAGTCCCAGTAGTCCATCCAATATCATGCCATCTCCACTCCGGGTGACTGTCAGAGGATAACACACGGGCTACGGGAGAAAAAACAAACTCGTAGTAAAGGTTCGGTATGGTAGGTGACACGGCACACAAGGCAATTCCACGGTAGATATACCAATTACGCACACGGGCTGGTGGTAACGTAGCAGCCACTACGCCCACCCCGAACAACACTCCAAAATCAATGGGTGAACCCAAATCAATCACAACAGTAATAGAATGGTATCGAAGAAGTGTGTCCAGTCCAGAGGTGCTACCTCCTTTGACCCGAGATCGCTCCTGTTTTAGCCACCTTAAGCTAACTCACGGGAGTTAGGTCCACGTAATGTACCTTATGAATGTCGTCACCATCCTACTTCATTCTGGAATCTCCACCGCGTACACAGTTGTTAAAGTGGTTTTCAGTATCGACAGAGAGTATGTCCATATCCGATCCCGGTCTCTTTAACAACCCATCGTTGTTATAACCCATAGTTATAATTTAAAAATGGTATTTATTTCTCAAAATCCAATATCATTTCAAATCCATTTAAAAATATCAAACTTATCATTTCATTTGAAAAACATATTCATTTTATTCAATTTAAAAAATACCATTTCAATTCACATTTCAAAATAGTTCAATTCCAAACAAATTACTTCGTTTAAATCATAAAATATGAAGTTCTTACATTTAATAATTAAATTATTAAATTTCCAAAATTTTCAACTTTCAAAATTCATCCATTCGCTTAATTTTATCAAAACAGTGAAAATTCAACTTTCGCAGCATTTGGAAAATGCTACAGAAAGTTATATTCAAAACAGTTCAATTTAACAAAAGACAGCGTCTAAAATGCTGTAATAGAGTTTCATTAGTTTCAAAGAAAACTTAGTTTAATCCAACAATTATAGCATAAAAAAATAAAATGCTATAATAGCCTTTAATTCAATTTAGCTATTTAGTACACTTATCAACTACAGAATTTACAAATGTTGTATTATCATTTATATTAGATATAATAGCATTTCAAAAATGTAGTTAATTAACTTCAAAATTTCAATATGATTTCACAACAATTATATTTTCTATAAATCACTTTTAACTTATAAAATCACATATTTTTTTACTTTTATAACCATCACTTAATTTTCTTTAATTTCATGATTTCATAAAGTTAAATTTCCATTTAAAAATTCACATTTAACACTAATTCACTTATTAAACTGCAATGTTCAATTTTAAATTCATTACATTAAATTTCAACCTAACACTTAAGTTCAAATTCTCAAATATAACTTAGTTTTATTTTTATTTACTTAACTAAAAATTCACTTTTAAGTCAATTCCACAAATTTCCAATTTTAGTTATATTTCAAAATTTCAACTTAAATATTTATTCATTTCACATTTCAACTTTATTAAAAATCATTAATATGATATAAAATCACTTTAAATTCATTTAAATTCAAATTATCATAAATTTATCATGATTTCATATTCAATTTAATTTCCAATTATAATTAAATCAAATTTTCCAAAATAACTGACATTCAAAATTTTCTAACTTTTTCATTAATTTATTTCACTTATAATTATTCAGAAAATAAATAATATTTTACAAAAATCATTTTTAATTAGATTTAAATCAAAATATTTTAATATTTACATTTCTAAAATAATTTTAAATTTTTTAGAAAACATACATTAACTACGGGTCTGTATATAATTTTCTACATTAGGAAAAGTGATACGAGTAATATATCATTTTAACCCATAATTTACAAAGAAAATCCGGGTTTTATCATTTCAAACCCGCAGTTCCAAGTAAATGAAATAAATTGAAAATCATTCAGGCCTATCATTTCAGCCCATAACGATTTTCCCTTATTCTAAAGTCCGTTCGGGTATGTATCATTTCAACCCATAGTGATTCTAATTTAAAGGGAACTTGCAGTGTGATGAACTGATAAAAATAACAGAATAGCATAATATAATAGTAACAAATGTTATAATAGGTGTTTAAGCATGTTTGAACATCATATAATCATAATATAGCAGATATAACATGATAATGCATTTTACAGATTCACAAAGGGTCAAATCACTAGTTATATATGTATATATTGTCTGGTGAGAATAACTCATTGTTTTGAGCTGATGACCCACGATGAATTGCACAAACGGGATCTACACAAGCAAAAAATCACGATACAGATTGAATGTAGGAGCCAAATGTCAAATTCCTTGGATACAAATAAAAAAACAATATAACATCGATAAGTTTCAAACCAATGACGATCAAAACTACACTAGAATAAACTGCACAGAATCAAATAGAAATGCTTGCACTTGCTTTTAACCTTTACTAGACTCAGCCATAAGGGAAAATACATGACAATGGAAAGTGTTTGGGTCTGGTTTGGATGAGTATGGGTTCGGCCTACATGTTGGAATGATGGTGTAAAGGTGGGTGAAGGCAAGAACACAAAAGCACGCATACACATGGGTTTTAGGCCATGAATTGGGCTCGTCCAAGGCCCTAGGTGCCACGGCCAGAAGTGTTGTGTGAGGTCCACTGTGATGGTGTGGCCGAGGGTGCTGGAGGTGATGGAGGTGGTGGTGGTGATGTAGGGGGCGGCTAAAGGGGTGGTGAGGTGGTGGATGTGAGGTAGTGCTCGGTTAGGCTAGTATTGGGGTGGTTTTGAAAAGTTTGTGGATATGCATCACCAAGGGGGGTCACGGCTTAGGTGGTTGGTGAGGAGGAGGTGGTGGTGGAGGCGGCTAGGCAGCAAGGTAGTATGGCCGAACCTAAAGGGAAGAAGCAAGTGCAAACAAAAATCAAAAGGAATAAGCAATATAAGTGAAAAAAAGAGATAAAAGAAGATATATTTTCTTACCAATTTCTCAAGCAAGTGATGGCCGAAATTTTTTTCTCAGGAAGGAGGAAAAGAAGATACGTGAAATGAAAATGAAATGATCGGCTGAAATGTGGGGAGTTATGCCAAAAGAAATGAAGAGTTGTGTGGAAAATGAAGAGGTGGAATTCAAAACGGCAAAAGGCAATTCAAAAGTCAAAAACCCTTCATATTTTCTTATTTTATTTATATAACTTTATATTTATGGAAATAATAATAATAAGATTTCGAAAATTTATCAAAATATAAAAATTTATATAAAAATTTATCAATTATATAAAGTTAAATTAAGGAAAATAGCTAAAAATAGTGAACTGGACCAGAAAATTTGAAATTAAATAGAATAAATTTTATAAAAATTATATGGGCTTGGAAAAATAATTATAACAAAGATAATAACATAAAAATAAAAATTCATTCACAAAATAAATAAATAAAATTTAATTAATTATAATTTATATGAAGAAAATAGCAGAAAATTAGAAAACAGCCTTTAAAAATAGGAAATAAATACAGTAAATTTTGGAAAAATTCTATTATCACTTTAAAAATATTTAGAGATGAAATTTCACAAATAAAACAAATTTAAAATAATTTTGGAATGAAATAAAGTCAAATTCAAATTTATATTCAAAATCTAGGGTTGTTACAATTGGATTTCAAAGTTACAGGAACCTCACTTTCTCCTTGCAAATTCCATTGGATGAAAGAATTAAGAAAGAACTACAGTGATATAATGTTGACCATCAAAAAAGGGAAAATCCTGAGTAGATGAGTGGAGGCATCTAACAAGCTTGGATTGCTTTCTAGGATAGCGATAAAGCAAAGATAATTTTACTAGTCCATTATGTTTGTTAAAAATTTGGTAGATTTAGTATAATAATTGCACCAATTTACAAATGTCAAATATAATATTCATTTTAAATTCGCAGGTAGAGTCGTGGTGGAACTTTGCAAATAGAACTAAAAATTCAACCACCCCATGATGTTCGAAATCATTCCAACGTCACCGTCAAGAGCTAGTAAATTTATTAATTGTGATTATAAATGTTTATTACATTGCATAATTTTATACATACAATAATAATACATAATAATTATTTCAGAAAAGAGAGCATGGTGGTGTCGATTCCTACATGGACGTATTTGCTCGTACTCATGCCATCGAGCATGAAAACGAAGATGACACAATGACACACATATGGCACGACTAGAAATCACAACAGGCTATGGTAAGCATATTTTAAATTATAAGTTATTAATAATCACTTAAAAAAATAAGTTGTAAATAATTTAAACAATGAATTTTAATTGTAATTTTATTTGGAATACCAGAAAAAATTCTTGCGAGAATGACAGAAATTGCTTAAGGGATTAGGACGGGAAGAGCTGGCTACTGATGAAGAGGACTCAATCTTAGACACGGTCATGGAGCTAGAATCATGGAACAGGCATTATAGTTTTGGAATCAAGTGGTAACGTTTATGTATATTATATTTATGAATAATGTATAACAAATTGAATTTATAATCACAATATATGGAACTCGTACACTTTTTTAAATAATGTTACAGGCTTGACATAGACAAAACGCCTACAAAAATGCCTAGGACAACATGGAGATTAAAGAGTTAAAAGCTAAGATTGCAGACCTGAAGGAATAAGATGGGCATCGCGTTGTTGAGCTGTGTAACGACCCAGAATTTTAGTCATTTGAAATTAGTATATTTAATTGATTTTAAATATTCGAAAGTAAATTTTATTTGTTGAATAACTTATATTTAAAATATAAGTATTTAATTTGGATAATTAAATCATTAATTTAATATTTGACATTGTGGAAATAATTGGAAATTGGATTTAATATGAATTAAAATGATTTATAAAGTTGAATTAAATCTTATTTGAATTAGAATAGTGATAGTAAACTTTTAAAATTGAATTAAAAGTTAAATTCTAGAAATTGAATATTTTAATATTTAATGAACGAGTAAAAATAGCCATTTTTCATACAGTCTCGGATTTGGACGAAACTAGTTTCATTATATTTATAATGTTATATTATTGTAAGATTTCAAATTTTATGCCAATCGGATTTACGGTTTTCTGGGGCAAGCTAAAACACGTAGAAATTCGTTTAAGTGAATTTTAAATTTAAATAAGTCAATTCAAAGGGTACGGATTTGTGGGTCGTCACAACCTGGCTAAGTTAGATAAGTGTTTTGCTGTTTATGTGTAGTTGCATGACATATTTCCCTTATCAGGTGGATCCGGAGGCGATCAGGATTGATAGATTATGATTTTTATGTTTGTTTTGAAACATTGTACATATATGCACTTTGAGATGTGTGAGGTACTTTGAATTTGTTGCTATGATGTTTGAAAGTTATATATGTTTGGATGTTTGAGATGGGTGAGGTTGATTTGTTATGTTTGATACATTTTGAGATCATGGATGTGTAAGGTTTATTTGAAATGATGTTAGATATATTTGACACTTTTTGGCATGTATTTTGTGGTTGTTGGATGTTTGAGTATATTGTGGCTTGTTTAAGTTTAATTTATTATATATATTAATATTTCTTTATTGTTGATATTATATATGTGATTTAGGCTTTGATATATGTGATTATATATGTGAAAATGAGTTGCGATACATATTGATATATATGTATTGTTTGGGTTGAATGGCTTGCTGTAATAAAAAATCTACAGATTTCCGATGGCTTATGTGCAGCAACATACCGACAATTTCCAATGGTTTCCAACATCAATTTAGGCAAATTGTAGCCGCCCACGTGTACATCACAGGTCATCTAAAACCATCGGGAATGTCATTGCAAACCATCAGAAAGTTCATGACAGAGCGTCAAATAGGTGTCGATACAATTGTCATTTGACGGCCTTCTTCATGATGGTATAATCCAACGACTACCAATGGCTTTTCGATGGCCGTCGACGTTTTCAGCCATCAAAAATACTACTGTTTCTTATAGAAATCATTAGTACTTAATCACAATTTAAAATAACATTTTGATTTAAATATTTCTGGTCAAGTTGTTTCAAGAAAGGCCATCGATTCATCTATGAGATCAATGTACATAATGCTCTCCAAACATTGGATAGTGTATTACTTATGGCTACTAAGGGTACAAAGAGGTAACGTACATGTAGTTATTCGACAACTATGAAATGACTTGTCTGAGAGTTTCGTGTTGGTTGATAATAACTAGGTTAAACAGGAAATTTCATTATTATGATGCTATGTAGTTCCCTCAACTTGAGAATACTATGAACTTTAATAAGGATACTCTACTTTGATTAAAAAATGGCATGGCAACCATTGAGTGACTGTAGATGTATCTTATTTTAAGCATTATAAGGGAAGCACTAATCAATAGGCAAGTCATCTCCTCGCTTTTATCGAGTTGGTATCACGCTCAATTATAGTCAACTTAAAGTTAAAATCTCTATCTAGAGTAAAATAGTTAATAATAAACGTTATTATTGAACCAAGAACTTTGTTTATGAACCTTTCAGGTTGAGTCTGGATAATACTGAAGTTTTGACCAATACCAGACTCCACATGGCCTAAAGTGATACAGTGTTGAAGAAGAGAATATACATAAATTATTACCGCTATTAGCACTATTTAAGGTGATGTAAAATATGATTTTACAAAAAAGGCATGTAAATGATTCATTTGGTCAAACTATCACATCACTAGCTATGTGACATATAAATGTTAATGTATGGATTTTTCAACATTAATCGCCGACAGAATTTACATCATTAAGTCACACGACCATATTTGTTAATTCTTCGAAATACTATATGATTTGATTAATTTATAAAGTGTTATAAATAAATTAGATTTATTTATATTTAAGAAATATTAATTATTATTGTACTTGATGTTTGGTGTATTATTAGTACGTG
This sequence comes from Allium cepa, assembly GCA_030765085.1. Lineage (NCBI taxonomy): Eukaryota > Viridiplantae > Streptophyta > Magnoliopsida > Asparagales > Amaryllidaceae > Allium > Allium cepa. Next base: position 752,667,495 of record CM060940.1, on the reverse strand, counting down.
AGATAGCTTCAATATTCTAGGTGTTATTAGTAATTAACTAAATGTATATATAAATTTTTATATGCATGTATCGATATATGATATCGATGTATATTTAAATAGGCTTTAAATATATGTAATAACTTAGAACGTTTTCTGATATTTTAGCCCATAGTGGGGGACCATACATGGCTGACCATGCATGGATATAATCTGAATGTTAGATTGTGAAGACCGCCATACACCTCCGATTCTCATATAACCAAATAGTGCATTGCTGGAGCATCCGGCCGATGTTGGATGATTGTCAAGAGAAAGAAATAAAAGTAAAGAAAAGGAATAGAAAAGAAGAGAAGGGAATACAAGGGAAGAGAAAGAAAAAATCACATGATCACATAACCTATCGTATATCTCATAGTGCATCAGATAATTATAATAGACATCACAGACATAAAACAAGCAACACAATAATAACTACATGATCCACATAATCGGAGTACACAGGCTCATATAGTTATAAAGAATAGTAATAGAGTTTCCATAACTAACAAATAACTCAACTGATAAAATGCCTCTAATAATAGTAAGTCAACACTGTCAAGGCTCCACGGTGTCACACAACGGAATAAACAATAATAAACTCAAAATATAAATATGAAAAAGCGTCATCTTCTGCTAGTTCATCTGTACAGTTCCAAGTGTTTTTTACACATGCTATCTACTCTACTTATTTAAGAGTACCTGAGATAATAAGAAGCAAAACATAAAATCTCAAGTCAAACAACAGTCTGGTGTGAGCGATAAATAATCTCAAAATACTATAAAAGTCGATATAGTACATGGAACAAAGGGTGTAGAGAATCATATCTGACATATACATCCATAGAGTTAGCACATAACACGAGATATATGCAACTCTATATCATAGTCAACATGGGTGTACTATACATCAAAGTCCTAAGCATGTCTAAATATCCGCATCGATAATATCTACATCGAGTGACTTCCTAAGGTGATAAAACAATCAAACAAACATAGCATCCATCATCCATCCTCACATTCACTCACTCAGTGCCTTGAATATATGAAATTCGTATGGCTATCCCCGTAGAATCAAGGACTACTCAACGTTTTTGTTTCTCGATACTCGAATCCATGCCGCTCAAAAGGCCAGGAACTCGACTAAGCATGACGTAAACAGTCCAGGGTAAATGAATCGGGTCATCGTTTGATCTAGGGCATACGTTGTAAGCCTAACTGAGCATCCTCATATACCTCTTCTTCATGAGTACACTTCGAAATCCATGAATATAAACAATACCTTTGCATACGTCATCCATAGCAGAGCTCATCATGTAATTACCCTTACTAGTCCCATCTGAACTGATCGTAGGGAACTACTCTGGACAACCATCATAAGTCATAGAATGTCATTGTGCATACAGTTCCATCAATCTGGCTACTTTGCATCCCGAAGTACAGCTATCCATCATCGAAGCCGTCATTTCCCATCATAGAATCATCATCGTCGAATCATGAAGCCATTAGTCAAAGCGTCACATCTTCGCTTCGCCGCCAAAACCACTTTTTAAAGAGCTATATCATCAAAATCGAACATTGAACGAACGAACGATCACATCATTCTTATCAAAGCCTCTCCATTATCCATGTCCAAATTGGCCAAATCAGCAACATCAATAGTAGTAGATGTCGACCAATCCAGCATAATCAATAAGGACCACCTTGGTTGTGTACTTAATTAAAATGGTTAAATACAAACCAAATGAAAACGTCTGAAATCTTCCTTAAAGTCCAAAATGCATCTCATAGTCCACTGTGCTACATCTTTAAATCAGTCGAGTACACGGAACTCTGTGTATGAAATCCTATCATATGGGATATTTTCTAATCCTATATTGCCTTCGAACATCATTTTCATCCAACTAACAAACAAGTAGACATGCAACCAACAAGCATAGAAATGTTCATAATTGCCAGAGACGTCTATAATAACATAATATAATACATCCAAGCAACAAATGTGGGATAAATATCCGTAATAGCCTTAATCTATCAATATCATCAAAATAGTGCATTAGTGTAGAAAAATGTGATATTTAATTTAAAATCATTTCAAAATACTTTTAATTCTTTTATAAATAAGCTATAGGTTTACACATGTCAAAAATCCCGTTTTAAAGTTAGAAATCATTTCAAACATCCTTTTAATACTATACTAATAATCATAGTATAGTGAGAGACAGTATCACTTAGTTCAATCAAATCTGACTAAACCATCGCCAAGTCATTGAGCTCTCCATCACGAGTGCAAGCAAGAAACGGTATCCAAAATAGACCTCACATGCAAAAGATAGGCATTTAATAATATATGAGATTATTTAAATTATTAAATAATATAATTAATATCTTAATTACCTAATTAGTGCTAATTCCTTCTTCCCCAAATGCTAAACATTCCCTGTATGTGCACGGCCGTATCAACCCAAACGCACAAATGCTTCCAACTCCAAATTCTCCCTCATTTGTTGACGACGCATGGTCTCGTCGATGGATCTCCCTATGCATGTTCTCCACCCAGGTACCAGAAAGATGTAGCGTGTCGATCCTAGCCAAGACCAACTTGGTCATGCCGAGCTCCTCCCTATACGATGCATTTTGATATGATGATACGCATCAATTTCTACTAATCTAACCCTAGGTCGTCCATTTCTAGTGACATCACTAAGACGGTCATTGCACACTTCAAAGTGGACATGAGCACATAGCTCTCTGCAATATGAACTCAATAAAGGTGGTTTTGTATTTCTTTGTGGAATGGATTGAGAGATTTTGATTTTTGAATTGGATTGGAAGTGGCGACCATGTTCTTAACCTCTAGGTAATGAAGCAATAATGATCCAATGAAAGAGTAAGGTTTGTGTTTAATTATATTAACAAAATATTCAATTTGTTTAAATTCACAAGTAAAACAGTTGTGCGTTTTCGAGCTCACACAATCAAATGGTGTGTTCGATCGCTATGATACTCGTTTGTGCGTATCATCTCACTTTTTCAGCCATGATGGTATAAATTTTGCCACTATCTAAGACTGTGCTCCAAGATGATAATTTTGCGCTTTTAGAGATCATTTCAACCATTCGATCATTCAATCTTCAAATACAGTGATCCTTATACTCAATTTAGTTTGCATTGTCGATACGAACTCAATGAAAGTGGTCTTGAGTGCTAGTTTGATTGTATATGAACAATCACATTTTTGGGATCGTCAATTAGTTAACGGTTCAATATTTAAATCAATTTTTTAAGTTTCTTATTGTCAAAAATACAGATCGTTTCATACATCTAAAATTCACAGAGAATTATAAAGGAAGGTTTTAAAAGAGAGCAATAAGACAAGTTTAATTCTCCCTATAAGCTGAAAACCTTCAATACTAAATTATTTAAAATTTTCCCTTCCCGCTTCTCTATTTAAGACATCTAACACCTTTCTTTTCTTTCCATGGCTGAACCAATTGTCACCTAAATTGACATCAAATAAAACATAATTAAATTGGTCCGTAACTAACAAGATAGGGAGGTTATTCAAGTTGTCTAGTAGTCAGTTCATAAATTAAGGTGTCATGAAAGGATGGGTTTGCAAGCGCAAATTTATATTTATTTTATACATGCATATGTGTTCATGGTTGATGCTAATTAATCTATATAACATATATTTGGTTTCCATTATATATTGTTAAAATCTACTTTGTTGTATATTTTGTTTGTGAATAGAATAAAAAACAATAAAAAGTTGATCTATTTATTTTAGCTATATATATATCCATTTATAAAATGTTTGTTTATGTGGTATTAAATTATATATATATATATATATATATACATATATGATCATTTATTTTGGCTACAATCAAACATATCTATTTTGGTGCTTTAACATTGAAGTTTTGTTTTTGAATCATGATATTTTGGTGCTTACCTAGTCAAAAAGATAATTCTATAATATAAGTATATTAATTATTTAAATTATATGCTTATACATTTACATAAATTAAGACACAATTATATGGCAATGTGTATATATTACATAAATATATGTAAATGTTGTTTTGGAAAAAACCCTAAATGGAACACTTATGTATAAAAAATATGATTGCATATGTATATAGGTAACCTAGACCTAGATTTAATTAGCAATTTGTAAGAGCGAAAGGCGGAAGCCCTTTCCATTTTCTCTTAGATACTATTTTGGTGTTTCTTTAGTCAAAGAGAAATTTTGGAACTTACTTTATAAATTGGTTTCGAATTACTATTTACTTAAACTTAATTGATATGACTATATCATATATATCTTACATATATATGTCTAAACTACATACACATGGTACTATAATAAGTGTATACGAACCATATATATATGGTAGTATATTTAAACATGTGTATATACTTAGGTACTTATTTCTTCAAATGAATTTATCATTTGTATGTGTAAGTATAATATATATATATGTATATATAATAGATATAAATCCCTATATCTGTATGTATATATATAAAGTTATGCACACGCTTATATATTTGTAAGCTATCATGTTTGTAATGACCTATGTTTTACATATGGTGAAGGTGAGATGCTTTGACATGCTGGTTTTGAAACATTGATGGGTTGATCCTATGACATATATGGAATGTCTAGGGAAGTTCCGAAGAGGATGGTTCAAAGGATAAGAACCATGATTATCCAAATGGGAGTTCAAGGAAGTGAGCTCATAGGTAGAACAAAAGATTAGTCGACTATAGATAAAACAGGAAATGATGGAATGATTATGGATTCAAAGACATGGGCAAAGGGATCATTTATATTTAAAGGTTTTTGAGGGGTTCGGATCTTTATATGGATGGATTACCTTAGACCTTATGAGGATGGTCTTGTCCTTGACTATATAAAGTGGTGGGGTTTCGAGTACTTAGAAACCAAGATTTTTCCACTGGTCTTTGGCCTACATGGATGTCGTTCGAGCTGTCTTATATCCGAAGCGCAGTAAGTGACAGCGAAGATCGTTTGATGTTCGATATGATTTCTTTGCTTGTTGTCTACCGCTTTAGGGATTTCACATGACGTAGATATCTGATAATATATCAGGATGTTTGTATACTTTATAATGGTAGTTGAGTAGCATATTATTGTTGTTGTTGTTGTTATATTCTAACTCTTTCTATGTAAGGACAAGTCAGGTATAATTCTTATACCGTTGTCCCTTACTGTATTGACTTATATAGTATTTCGAGATTGTTTATCGCTCACACAAGACTGTTATCTGACTAGATGCAACATCCCAAAAACTTAAGGGAGAATTTGATAAAAGAATTAAATTTATAACAAGGGAAAAATGGAATTTTATAACCATGCAATTTTTTTTATGAAACTTGCACCATTTGGTTTGTAGCAATTTTATGGATAATTTCATACATGAACTATGAAATTGGAGCTGATATGAAGAAGTTATAGACGTTTGAAAATTCGCTTTTGACAATAATTAAATATGTAAATTTGGTAAGAAATTAATTAACAAAAAAATAGTAGTCAATACCCTCGGGGGTCGCCAGTCGATCGGTCAGGAGTTAGCGGTCGACCGATTGATGTTTTAGATCGACAATTTTGAGCATCAACGACCTGGATATAATGAAATATTTTTACTTAATAACAAAGTAAAGGATTAGCATTTAGATGTAAACAAATATTCTTCTAGGGTTGATCAATGTTCCATGTTAATCCATAATTATATAAAATTGCAGCTAACCTTAACCATAATTTATTATAAATCTGTCCATATACCTACACTATGTCAATTCTTTTCTCCTCAACGTGAATTTTTTTCAAAATAAATAAGAATAAAATATAGGAATCTAAGAAGATCAAATCAAGAAAACAACTAACGAACGAGGAACGAGGGAGATTTTTAGACTAGATTTAAAGGGCCATTTGGATCTGAGGTGAGTGGCTATATCTTTAATAAGACGATTTATATGCAGTAAATTTTAATATACACTGTCTGATTTAAATAGTTAGAAACAAAATTATAAATCATATTGTTTCAATCTAAGATTTAATAACAAGTTAACTTGATGTAAAGCTGATGAATAGGAATTAATCTGGGATTAAAACCCTTTCCTATTTAAGTAGAAATTCCTATAATCTGTGAATAAGGATTTTAATAATAACCCTAGGTTTAACTATTTCTTTGTAAATTTGTAAACTATAGTCTATTAAGAAATTTGTGGAATTGTAAAGTTGGTTCACTATAATTACTCTATAATTCACTAATTTGAAAAGAAAATAATTAACTATTATTTAATTAATAGGAGACTTAAAATCCCTAAACGATAACAACCGGTTGACCACTCTTTGACCACACCGTCTGTAGTGGTTGACCGTTCTAGGAGTAGGCGGTCGACCAATTGGCTCCTGAACAAAATTTTAACCTTGTTGTGACGCCCCACCTCTATACCCACGCTAGCCAAGAACATTACGGTGAATGCTGTCAACTAGCACGGAGAATAAGGCTGTTGAGGAGCGACCATCCGTGTAATTTCTTTGGGCGAGCATCGATATGTAACATAGTATAACATGCAATACTTTATCAAGAGGAAATCCGACATACCGACACAAACTCGAAGCTACTACACAGTAGCTATAATATCTTCGGAAACAAATATAGAAGTAAGCATAACACAAATCAGTCACAGATTATTCATATCACAAAGGCGGAAATAGATATGAATATAACACATGAAAGTGTACAACAGAGTAGTGGTCAAACAAGATCCACAATATCAAAAGAATAGATATAAGTGCAAGACAAAAGAATAAGTATACATCATAGAGCCCATATCTCAAGTGTATACAACAAAATAAACTACTAATCTAAGTAGTTAGCCAAAAGTCAGAAGATGTTCCAGATAGGAAGCCATGAGGAAGCGCCTGTAATATCTCAGTCTGACCCGAGTATTATTTAAGGAGAAAATAATAAACGGACCAGTCTAGCTATAAATATCAGATGAAATGATATAGAATAAGAGATATGACTAAACGTATAATAATCACAATGCCAAGCTGTGATAAATAAATAATTGAAAAAATCAATTAGAGATTATTCAATGTCACAAAATCTACACAAGAACCAAAGGAAATGTCATACTCCTAATTTCATTCACCAAGCCACAATAAATGACATACATATCCATGCCAATCGTAAAAGCTAGTGAAACATAAATTCCAGAATTCAACACACGAAATCCAGAAATCACAATCAAAGGGAACAACGACGTCGTACAGCGTGACATCCGATGAACCAAAACACAATCAAAGGGAACAACGACGTCGTACAGCGTGACATCCGATGAACCAAAACACAATCAAAGGGAACAACGACGTCGTACAGCGTGACATCCGATGAACCAAAACACAAAGACATTGCACAATGCTAGTCTAAAACATAAAATGATCGTCATGATCAAAGAGAAGTGTCGATTACAGTAAGCTAGTAAATATATGAGCTTAGCTTCATGTCCCATAACCACTAGCTTAACTTAAATATTTACGAACAAATTGTAGATCTCCACTAGAAAATTATCACAAGAGATTCAATCGAACAAGTCCAAGAATTAATCGACGAAGTAAACGCAAGCGTTTCATACCACTTGTTTTACTAAGTCGTTTAATTAGATTTCTCATACGAGTGAGGTAAAGGTTTGTATATACTAATAGATTGGAGAACGGTTTTATAAACGAATTTGGTATTGAAAATAGAGTTGAAATCGTTTTGAGGAAAGAGTTTTGATATTTACTACTAGTATTGAAACCTTTATATTTTTAAAGTGACAAATCACAAAAGATGATAGTAGAACAATTGATCATCAAAATTCACATACGAAGACGTGAATAAATCCCAAAGAAATCGATATCAAATCCATCAAAAGGGATATTTCCAAAAATCCCAAAATAGAAGTCATCAAAGTCGAATAACAATTGATACAACAAGTGGGAATAAACCCGAATCGATTAAATTTGGAAACACAAGAGAAATAGACCAAAATAGGCATTTAAGAGCAGGTCAGTCGACTGACTCAAAGGTCCAGTCGACTGAACCAGAAGCAAGGAAAAATAATTTCCTGCAGTCAGTCGACTGACCTAAAAATTCAGTCGACTGAATGCAGGGAAAACAGAGGTCCCGAGCCTCTGTTAGTTGCCTTCGGAATGTCTATGTGCTACAGCCAGTCGACTGACTCAAGGGTCCAGTCGACTAACTGGCACCAAGGCTGTTTTCCAGCCAATGAAATGAAGATGCAATTTTCTTCAAAATGCAATTGAGCGAGCACGGTCACTAGGGGTTTATGCCAATCGACTACCCGGCCCTATAAGCTCTTCGATGCATCACCAAAAACAAGTTCAAACATCCATAAAAGGATTGTCATAGATTTTGATTTCGAAACACTAAAAATTAGAATATACACCAAATTAATTCAAACCAAAATCAAATGCACATGAATAAGTATTAGGAATTCATACCTAATAATCAAAGATAATCATAGACTTAGATGTGAGATAAAAATCTCACCTTTGAACCCAAATTAAATGAAGGAGAAGCTTTTAAAACAAGCTAAGATCAATTCCTCTTCAATAACAACTCAAGAAGCTTCAGTCTAAGCTTACAAGTAAAATATTTCCTAAATTAGGTTTAGGAAACTTCTGAAATTGAATGGAGAAAGAGTTGGAGAAGATGAAGGAGGTGCTTACCAATGGGTTCACTTGAGTTTGGAGCTAGGAGTTGGATTTGCAAAGAAAGCTAGGGCTTAGGAATTTCCTTTTCCCATATCTTCCACCATTTTTACTTTAGCATGAAGTGTTTTAATTAAAGAGGAGAAGTTATGAAGAGAAGGGGTTGGGCTGAGCTAATAAGGGTGCAGTCCAAACCAAAGTCATAAGCGGGAAAAAGTAGCAAAAATCAACTTTCTCCAAACATATCGAAGCTTATACTCAAAAAGGTTGCAAACGGCAATTTGAACTCAATGGGGGTGGTCTCAAGTCCTAATTCGACCGTATGCAAAAAGTAGCTTTTCGGACCAAAATCCGACGAACGATAAAATATTTAAATATAAAATCGATAAATATGCGGGTTGTTACAGACTCCCCTCCTTAAAGAAATTACATCCTCGCAATACTTAAAAAGAAAATAAAGAGTAACAACCATAAAATCATATCAACACAAAAGAAATTTGAAATAAGAAGTTCACCACAAAGAGCACGAAAGAGTTAGCACGAACGGGATCGCTCGATGAATTCTCTAGATTCCCAAGAGTAATCCCTAAGATTTGAGAACCATTGAACTCTCACAAGAAGAATATCTTTATTCCGAAGTCGTTTGACCTCCGAAGCAATAATTCGAATAGGATGTTGCTCAAAAATCAAATTTGGTGAAACTTCAATTCCCACAATATCACCGGGCTCAAGAATAAAAACCGGAATCCCTAAGGCATTTCCATAGATAAAAGACGTGGAGAACGTCAAGAATAGCAGAAAATTGAGCTAGTGCAACGACGTAGTATACTAACAGTACGCCCAAGAAACTAGAAACTCAAATAATTTGGAACATCAGCGTAGTACAAAAACGGTACGCCCAATGAACCAAAGCCCGAATAATTTCGGAACACCGACGTAGTACAAAAACGGTACGTCCAATGAACCGACAAACCGGAACAATGATGTAGTATAATAATGGTACATCCATTGATCCAGATAAGATGGAACATCGATGTAGTATAACAACAGTACATCCGATGAACCGAACACCATAAAAGAACATCAGACGCGAGTCCATAAAAGAAACGAGATGAAACTCAATAAAACGAAGTACATAAAAACGTCTGATGAACTTAATAAAAAGATAATTCCATTCAGACATCATCAAAGAATCAACACCTTGTTGCCTACACAAAGCGCGTTGGCAACACGATTTCCAGAATATCAAGATCATAAGATGCCAGGAACTCGAGTCGACATGAAGTTCCCTATGAGAAAATAAATATTCCAAAGATTTATGATCGAGGTAGAGAACAAATTTCTCATCCAAATATGATGATGCCAAATTCCAAAAGTAAAAACAATAGCCGCGAGCACTAGATCATGAGTGGCATATCTAGTCTCGATAATCTATAATGATTTAGAAGCACAAGTGATAGCACGTTCTCCTTTGCAAGAGAATGGCATCCAAACCAATACGATTAGTATCGGTAGAAATAGCAAAGTCTTGGTTCCCCTTCAGGAATCACAAGAATAGTAGTATTGAAAGGAAAGAATTTCTTTTAAATAATCTTCTTTCCCGAAAAGTTAAAACTTTCAAAATTACATTTTTATTTTTATGTAATAATCTTTCTAGAAAAATTTACATTTTTACAAGTCAATATATCGTGTCTGACTGTCTCATCAAAGCGTTTAGGAAATTCCTATCGATAACGTTGATCAAGCGCATCGACCAAAATTCTTAAAACACTAAATGGGCAATACAATCACAAAATCATCTTCTAGATGACAAAAATGTCTCTCAAAAACTTTTAAGAATATTCTTTGTTCGTTTTAAGAACAAAAAATCAAATTATACTTATAAATAAATCTTATGAAAAAGATTTGCAAAATTTTAAATTGCTATTTTCATCCAAAATCAATAAATACAAGAATGGAGTCATCGAGATATTCATAGAATATTCGATCTATAAAATGGATGAAATAAGCTAGACAAACTGAATGACAAAATAAGTCATTCATAGGAATCATAACGAGTGCGGAATGCGGTAAGTGGAATGCTAACTTCCGTAACTCGTAGCAAATGAAAACCGGTGGTAAGGTCAAACTGAAAAGACCTTAGCACCACACAAAGATTTCTTAGGTGATAAATCCTAAGACAAGCTTAAAAATACCAGAAAATTTCTCAAACTACATGAATGAGAGAAATAATACTTTCCTTATAAGTGGGATTAAGGAATAAAATGATGCCATCAAGTTGAAATCAAAATCATAGAGGAAAAATAGAAATCTGCTTAACAGATTGAAAATGTCAAAGATGAATAGTCCACACGGGACAAAGGATATGGCCTCATAATAATTAAGCCAATCCTTACAAAAGTAAATTCCGAAGCCTAAGTAAAAATCGGCTCGGACAGAAAAATCACATAAAATAATTTCGATATCAATAAAGACAAATTGAGTGTTGCGGATTTACCATCCGAATTCACAATCCTCAAAGAAGTCATCAAGCCCAAAATATTCAAAGAAAAGAATCGACAAGTTCTTTTGATATAAAAATAATGAGATGAAACCCATATCAAAAAGAACTCGAATAAGAAGGCCACGAAATAAATAATGCCATCAAGGATTGAATGTAAAATACCTTGACCACGAGAAGTGTTACCAGGAGCTTGCACAATATTCAGCTCTCCCTCTCTCCTGCTTTGAAGAATGGGACATGTAGATATAAGATGACACGAACTTTTGCAATAACGGCAAAAGAGAGGTTTCGGGCACTCCTTTGCATAGTGGTCTGTGGAACCACAATTGTAGCATCGTCCACGACTAGAGATATGAGACTTTGCTACCGGAGTTTGTTGCTTCCCTTTTTTGATGGGATTGGGGCCTTCGAATTTAATAGGCCTCTTCATGTTGTTGTCGAAATTCTGTTTGGCACGCACAACTTCAATATCGCTTTCTCTATCGGCCTCTTCAAGACGAAGAGCGATATCAATAAGCTGATCAAATGAAACCTCAAGTTTCAAAAGCAATGGCTTCTTAAGATTCTTATTCAAGCCATAGACAAATCTTTGATTTTTCTTCATCGGGGTATTAATATACTCAACCCCGTATTTAGAAAGAGACTCGAAAGATGCGACATAATCTGTCACAGAAGATTCACCTTGAACAAGGTCAATAAAACGCCGGGCCAAATTTACCTTTTCAGCCTCCGGCACAAATTTCAATTCGAATCTTCCCCGGAATTACTCCCAAGTGAGATCCGCTTCAACGATTTCAGAAATTAAAAGCTCATACCAATCTAATGCTCTTTCTTGGAGCATGCTAGAAGCCACCTGGACTCGATGTAAATCAATAAGGTTCATGCGAGAAAAGATGCGATCGCATGATTTGAGCCAAGCTTGAATTTCTATAACACTCTCGGATCCCCTGAATGGCCTTCCACCCAAATCGGTATAGTCTCTGCACAAGCGTGCAAAACCGGATCTAGGATGAGTAGGCTCTGGATTGGGTCCTGCAGCTTGAGCATTCTTCACGAGATCTAAAAGCTGCTGAGCAGACATGAATACTCCATCCTGAGGAGTAGCACTAGATTGACCGGCGCTGGGATGGCCTGGTCTAACCATTTCTCTTCTTTAAGAAAGAAAGAAAGAAGAGGAAAAAGTTATTCTCAAAATAAATATCAAGCAATCTTGATAGATAAAACAAGGAATCATAAAAGAAAGTAGGATAGAACGGTACGAAGACTCGAATAAATCCTAAGGCACAACTCCTAAGAAAGACTTAGGGCATGATCCTTGCTAAATTATTCTACATTGTTCCGAAGTTTGGCTCTGATACCAAGCTGTGACGCCCCACCTCTATACCCACGCTAGCCAAGAACATTACGGTGAATGCTGTCAACTAGCACAGAGAATAAGGCTGTTGAGGAGCGACCATCCGTGTAATTTCTTTGGGCGAGCATCGATATGTCAGATAGTATAACATGCAATACTTTATCAAGAGTAAATCCGACATACCGACACAAACTCTAAGCTACTACACAGTGGCTATAATATCTTCGGAAACAAATATAGAAGTAAGCATAACACAAATCAGTCGCAGATAATTCATATCACAAAGGCGGAAATAGATATGAATATAACACATGAAAGTGTACATCAGAGTAGTGGTCAAACAAGATCCACAATATCAAAAGAATAGATACAAGTGCAAGACAAAAGAATAAGTATACATCATAGAGTCCATATCTCAAGTGTATACAACAAAATAAACTACTAATCTAAGTAGTTAGCCAAAAGTCAGAAGATGGTTCCAGATAGGAAGCCATGAGGAAGCACCTGTAATATCTCAGTCTGACCCGAGTATTATTTAAGAAGAAAATAATAAACGGATCAGTCTAGCTATAAATATCAGATGAAATGATATAGAATAAGAGATATGACTAAACGTATAATAATCACAATGCCAAGCTGTGATAAATAAATAATTGAAAAAATCAATTAGAGATTATTCAATGTCACAAAATCTACACAAGAATCAAAGGAAATGTCATACTCCTAATTTCATTCACCAAGCCACAATAAATGACACACATATCCATGCCAATCGTAAAAGTTGGTGAAACATAAATTCCAGAATTCAACACACAAAATCCAGAAATCACAATCAAAGGGAACAATGACGTCGTACAGTGTGACATCTGATGAACCAAAACACAATCAAAGGGAACAACGACGTCGTACAGCATGACATCCGATGAACCAAAACACAATCAAAGGGAACAACGACGTCGTACAGCGTGACATCCGATGAACCAAAACACAATCAAAGGGAACAACGACGTCGTACAGCGTGACATTCGATGAACCAAAACACAATCAAAGGGAACAACGACGTCGTACAGCGTGACATCCGATGAACCAAAACACAAAGACATTGCACAATGCTAGTCTAAAACATAAAATGATCGTCATGATCAAAGAGAAGTGTCGATTACAGTAAGCTAGTAAATATATGAGCTTAGCTTCATGTCCCATAACCACTAGCTTAACTTAAATATTTACGAACAAATTGTAGATCTCCACTAGAAAATTTTCACAAGAGATTCAATCGAACAAGTCCAAGAATTAATCGACGAAGTAAACGCAAGCGTTTCATACCACTTGTTTTACTAAGTCGTTTAATTAGATTTCTCATACGAGTGAGGTAAAGGTTTGTATATACTAATAGATTGGAAAACGGTTTTATAAACGAATTTGGTATTGAAAATAGAGTTGAAATCATTTTGAGGAAAGAGTTTTGATATTTACTACTAGTATTGAAACCTTTATATTTTTAAAGTGACAAATCACAAAAGATGATAGTAGAACAATTGATCATCAAAATTCACATATGAAGACGTGAATAAATCCCAAAGAAATCGATATCAAATCCATCAAAAGGGATATTTCCAAAAATCCCAAAATAGAAGTCATCAAAGTCGAATAACAATTGATACAACAAGTGGGAATAAACCCGAATCGATTAAATTTGGAAACACAAGAGAAATAGACCAAAATAGGATAATAGGCATTTAAGAGCAGGTCAGTCGACTGACTCAAAGGTCCAGTCGACTGAACCAGAAGCAGGGAAAAATAATTTCCTACAGTCAGTCGACTGACCTAAAAATTCAGTTCGACTGAATGCAGGGAAAACAGAGGTCCCGAGCCTCTGTTAGTTGCCTTCGGAATGCCAATGTGCTACAGCCAGTCGACTGACTCAAGGGTCCAGTCGACTGACTGGCACCAAGGCTGTTTTCCAGCCTATGAAATGAAGATGCAGTTTTCTTCAAAATGCAATCGAGCGAGCACGGTCACTAGGGGTTTATGCCAATCGACTACCCGGCCCTATAAGCTCTTCGATGCATCACCAAAAACAAGTTCAAACATCCATAAAAGGATTGTCACAGATTTTGATTTCGAAACACTAAAAATTAGAATATACACCAAATCAATTCAAACCAAAATCAAATGCACATGAATAAGTATTAGGAATTCATACCTAATAATCAAAGATAATCATAGACTTAGATGTGAGATAAAAATCTCACCTTTGAACCCAAATTAAATGAAGGAGAAGCTTTTAAAACAAGCTAAGATCAATTCCTCTTCAATAACAACTCAAGAAGCTTCAATCTAAGCTTACAAGTAAAATATTTCCTAAATTAGGTTTAGGAAAATTCTGAAATTGAATGGAGAAGGAGTTGGAGAAGATGAAGGAGGTGCTTACCAATGGGTTCACTTGAGTTTGGAGCTAGGAGTTGGATTTGCAAAGAAAGCTAGGGCTTAGGAATTTCCTTTTCCCATCTCTTCCACCATTTTTACTTTAGCTTGAAGTGTTTTAATTAAAGAGGAGAAGTTATGAAGAGAAGGGGTTGGGCTGAGCTAATAAGGGTGCAGTCCAAACCAAAGTCATAAGCGGGAAAAAGTAGCAAAAATCAACTTTCTCCAAACATATCGAAGCTTATACTCAAATAGGTTGCAAACGGCATTTTGAACTCAATGGGGGTGGTCTCAAGTCCTAATTCGACCGTATGCAAAAAGTAGCTTTTCGGACCAAAATCCAACGAACGATAAAATATTTAAATAAAATATTTAAATATAAAATCGATAAATATGCGGGTTGTTACACTTTTCTTAAGGCCCGGATTGTAAATAAATTTGTTAGTAGTGTATTGTGTGTGTGTCTATATATCTATGTGTGCGGTATGTGCACGCAAGTGGATGTTAGTAGTAAGGAAGCTAGTTCCCTATGAGGTGACACTAGAACATTTTAGGGCTGGGTAAATGTTCTTAATCCAGTAGGGGACAATTTTAGACTAGGGGTGATTCTATCACAAATGGCACTCACAGGAGGTTCTATGGTGGATGCACAACACCGACTGATGCCTGATGAAGTGTGTGGCCCAGCATAACGGGAGTTCCTTGGCATTCACGGATACCGATGTGACATGATGTTATGTTGTTTGATCCCAATGTATGAAATAAGAGGCATTACATTACCATTTAGAGGTAGACATAGATGTATACGATGAGATACTTCGACGAGTCGACATTGTGGGATCCCCTTCAATGCGTAACAGGGGTACGTATAGTCATAGTTATAGGAAACTTATTCTCATAGTATAAAATGTAGGAAAACTTATACGAAATAGTTACGCTAGTCATAATGTAAGAGATGTAGTCCCATAAAGGAAACTTTATGATGACCATATGCTGGAAATTTTTTAATAGATACTAGCTGATTGCTAGTTGTCTATAGGTTCGATCAATTGTTTGATCTTATGTATGAGCCTACATGAATAGTTAGTGTAGGTGTGTATTGTGTTAAACCCCATAAATAAAGCAAAAAATTATTCCTAAACACTCTTAGGGATACCCTAGGTCAAATAAGTATTATTAAAGCCAACTACATATGATCACCATATATTAATGATGTACTCATTTACCAGGCTTTTGTCATCTCAACCTTTTTCGCTTTTTCCCTAGTACAGTAGGATAGGGCAGCTGGTTATAAGCCTGTGATTAGTACGTAGAAAGGGAGCTCATTATTCGAGTTGCTTTTGCTTGACATTTTATTTTACTCTCCATGTAATTATCTATCTTATTCAGTACTTGGTATTTATTAGACTATGTATCATATTTCTATGTGCTCTGGATTTGACTATGCACTATTTTTTAAGACCGTGTTTAAGATATTTTCTAAGATAGCTATTTTTTATATTTATATTTATTGCCTTCCACTATGAGTTCTGAAATGTAGAATTTTTTTAGATCATATCTGCATATTGTAAAGTTATAATCACCTAGACAACCAATGCTTCTCGACATCGCATGAGTCCAGAAGTCACCTTAAGCTTTAGATTTATGCGTCAAGAGGTGTCGGTTGTCATAGTTGGTATCAGAGCTCATGTTTAAAAATTCCTTAAGGATTATGGGCATATTAGGGGAACGTACTAGAAAAAAATTTCAAAAAGAAAAGGTTTTTCAAATTTTTTTCAAGAAGTTTTCTAGATAGATTTCCAAAGTGTATACATATGTGTATATATGTGAATAGATTAAATCTTTTAAGAAGTTTTCTAAAGATTTTACATAAGCATGGTCATTTTCTCTTATTCTTACATACACTATCTATGGAAAGTTGCTAATAAATTCTTAAATCATAGATAAAATATGAGTAATTTGGGCTGAGGCGATGCGATTAAGATTCCGGGCATGAACTTCCCGATTTGGTTCTGCTGATATCTTTATGTAAGGGGACAAGCTAAGCTTAATCCTAGTAGTCAGTAGAGCAAGTGCCTGGTGCAGTTCCTGCCCACTTACCTACCGTCGATTTTGCTAAGTAATGTAAGGATTTTGTAAGCCTTGGAGGGAAGCCGTACATAGGGCTGTACATAGGACAGTCCATTGTCTGACTCGATCCTAGGCTGTTAGACGTCCATTCCATATTCGTACGATTCTCATTTAGGACACGAATTAGGACATGAAAACATGTACGAAAAAATGTCCATCCGAAAATGTTCGATGTTTTTTTTTGTCCGAACATTGTCCGTCCGTTGTCCGACTCATATGAACAATGTTCAAAGTTAAAGTTTGTCTGGTCCGTGTCCGTTTGAATCTCTTATTGGACAGGACTAGGAACACCTTCGTCTGGTCCGGCCTGACCCATTTACATCCCTAGCCGTACATGGGGGCGAAGTCTTATTTATATTCCAGGATATGGATTTGCACATGCGAGAGGATTTTTGATTTGATAGGTCTGAGGGATAATGTGAGGAGATAGCTTGATGCTTGGCATCTTCAGGGAGAGGCCTAGAATTGGTGGGATGTAGTAGAGGCGGAGACCGATGGGGATGAGATCACATTAGGGGAGTTTAGGAGATGTGTTGAGATGAATTTTCTACCTATATCTGAAGAAGGAGTGTATTTAAGGAAGTTTATTCATCTGTAGCACGGAGACATGTCAGTAAAAGAATATATGAATCAGTTCAATGAGTTGGCTAGGTTTGGGATGGATCTGATCAATAACCCTCATAAGAAGGCTCTGAAGTTCGCGAAGGGGCTGAATCAACCTCTTTAAGATTTGGCACTTAATCATATTACCATAGGTGCGACATATGAGGGTCTGGTGGAGATGGCCTTGCTGAATACCATGTCTAAGGAAGAAGCAAAAGAAGAACCTAAGAAGTCTGGAGGGAAGGCTTCACAGCAGAATCAGCGCAAGAGTGGAGGAGGACCCAAGAGAAAGATTAAGAATAAGGATATGCATTGTAGGAAGTGTGGCAAGGGGCATTTTGCGATAGAGTACAAGGTAGAAGGTTCGAAGATTAAGTTTTACAATTGCTATCAATATAAGCACATGAGGTGGGAGTTTCATCTCCTCAGAAGACCTCTACCAAGGTGATTCATGCTTACGCACTAGACGTGGTTCCTAGCTCGAGTGCGCCTTTAGTAGCGAATAAGGGGATGAATGTCGTGATTGAAGATGTGTTAACTCTATCTGGTTTATCCTGTTTTTGATATTGGGGCATCACGCTCTTTCATTTTCAATAGTCTCATAGATGAGTTACACTTAGACACTAGCATAGTTACAAACCTTGTGGTTGTATCAAACCCTTTTGGAGGATTTGCTTATTTGTTTATGATATGTAGGGGTTTGAAATTATTTATTTTGGAGGTCAAGTTGGATTGCGATGCTTTTGTCTTATGATTTTATGGGTTTGGGTTGACTTTAGGCATGGATTAGATGGCAATGTATAGGGTTATTCTAGATTGTGATAGAAAGGCTGTTAGGTTGGCTATGATAATGGATGCAATTTAGAGGTCTATTACAATCTTAGAGGTTCACTTATGTCGAGTTACCTGTATTCATTAGACCTATCACATGATGTGTATGATTCAATGTATGTAGTTAGAGATTACCCAGATGTCTTTTTCAATGTTACCAGTATCCCACCCTAGAGATTTCAAGTTTTCAATTTATCTTGTGGAAAATGACTGACCTGTTGCCTTACTTTGAGGCATATGGTTCGAAAGGAGAGACACGAGTTGAACAAGCAAGTGAATGAGTTATTGGAGAAATCATCATTCTGAGGAGTATTTAAGAGCTAGGAGTACCAGTCATCTTTGCCACCAAAACGGATTATTCTTTGAGGCTTTGTGTCGACTACTGGGAGTTGAATAGGCTGATAAAGAAGAATCATTGCTTGTTATCCCTATATAAATGATCTCTTTGATTAGTTATTTTGAGCGAAGGTGTTCTCACAACTTGATTTGGCTACCAAATTCCACCAATTGCGTATAACTGAGGATAGTATTTAGAAGACTACTTTGTGAGCACCCGTTGGACTTTATGGGTGGTTAGTTAACCCCTTCAGGCTAACCAATGCATCCGCCACTGATGAGTCAAATTTCCAAAGGGTTGCTTAATAAGATCATCGTGGTATTTGTGGATGACATTTTGGTCTGTTTACGGAGCGAGGAGGAGCATAAGATGCATTTAGAAGAAGTGCTCAATACATTTCGTGAACATAAGTTAAAGACGGTATTTCTAAGTATCGCTTTTGGTGTAAGGAGGTACGCTTTTTAAAACCCATTGTCTGAGAATGAGCTGGCGGTCGATCCGAGTAAAGCTATTATAGTTTAGGATTGGTATGCGCCAAATAATGTCATGAAAGTGAGGAGTTTCCTTGGTTTGATGGGCTACTGATCTCTGCCTCTTTTACCCACCTAATAAAGAAGAATTTAATTTGCTCGTAAGATGAGAAGTGTGAGGATGCTTTTATTAAGTTGAAGGAGGAATTGACTAGTGTACCTGTTTTGGTATTTCCTGATGGTACGAAGGTATTCATGGTATGTACCAATGCTTATGTATGGGGTTCGTTACGGTCTTGTGTAAGAAAGAAGAGTGGTGAGTTATGCTAGTCTATAGTTGAAGGTCTCCAAGAGAAACTATCATACCCATGATTTTGTTTAGCATCCATTGTCTTTGCGCTCAAGTCATGGAGGCATTGTCATTAGGAGAGAGGTTTGAGCTATATACGGATCAAAAGTGTCTAAAGTACTTATTCTCCTAGAAGGACTTGAATCTAAGGCACCAGACGTGGATAAAGTTTTTTGGCATCATATGACTTTGACATCTCATACACCTCAGGCAAGAGTCATGTGGTGGCCAGCGCCTTAGGTAGATAGAATGCGATGTTGAGTCCTTTGTTCTTAGAGTGGAAACATTTGGAGTTCATTACTACGTTTGATTTTCAACCATCGTCGGGCATTACTCTGGTACTGTTGGTAGCTTTGGATGTGCAGCCTATACTTATTGTCCATATTGGGTCAAGTTAGAAGCAAGATAAGGAGCTAGTAGATATGTTTAAGAAGCTTGGTAGAAGAGAGCAGTCGAGACACTTAAGGCAATATACCATTTAATTAAAGGGTGGTTACAGAGAGATATTAGGTTATATGCCTCTCATTATGGATTTGGCCAACATGGTACTAGCAATGCCTCACCGCACTAGGATGATCATTCATCCTGAAGGAAACAAAATATTCCATGACATGAAGAGAATCTTTTATTGGCCTGCTATGAAGAAACATATGGCCGAATATGTAGCCTGATTATGTATTGCTAGAGGGTAAAGGTGCAGCAGAAGAAGTTGAAAGGATTGTCGCATCTATTGGATATTCCGCAGTGGACATGAGAGAGTATTTCTATGGATTTCATTAATGGACTAACCAAATGCGACAGTATTTTATCCGGTGAGGAGTACGAGGACTTCAGCGTCATTGGAAACATTATACGTAATAGAAATCATTAGGTTACATAGAGCTTCTTCTAACATCGTTAGCGATCGAGATTGGCTTTCCATCAGCGAGTTTTGGAGGAGTCTACGTAAGGATTCAGACATCGAGTTGAGCTTGCGTACAACTTCGCACCCGTAGATGGATGGACGGATGGAGAGAGTAATCTGGGTATTGGAGGACTTACTTTGGATGTTTATATTAGATTTTGGAGGCTCTTGGAAGGATCATTTTCCACTAGTGGAGTTCACATATAATAACAACTATCAAACGAGTATAGGGATGGCACCATTCAAGGTTTTATACAGAGGACCCTGTAGATCACCGTTGTGTTGGTGTGACACTACAGATAGGATTATTCTTGGGCCGGATATGGTGAAGAAGATATCAAAAAAGGTAGACTTGATCCGTAGGAGGATTAAAACCATACATAACAGGCTAAATCTTAAGCTAATAGAAGACGTATGGAGTTGGAGTTCACAGTGGGCAAGATGGTGCTTATGATTATCTCACCGCTTGAGCATTTTATGAGATTTAGTAGTTTTGGGAAAGCCAGCACCGAGGTTTGTAGGGCCTTTTCGGATTATTGATAAGGTAGGGAAGTTAGCTTATAGAATGAAGCTTCTTGAGAAGTTAGCAGGAGCACATGATGTTTTCCATATTTTGCACTTGCAAAGGTGCTTACATGATATAGCTGCCATAGTCGTGCCGAGTCAGCTAGGGGAGGTAGAAGTAGAGAGGGAGTTAATTGTCACAATGCACCCACTTGTAAACTTGAGCATGGAAAGAAAATCCGTAACAAGGTTATCAAGCTTGTAAAAGTTCGGCAGGGAGATGATCCAGCAGAGAGTGCATGGGAGCCTAAGGAAAGTATTCGAGCTTCCCACTAACTCTCTTTTCTAGTATGTTTCCATTTTAGATAATTAAGTAGAGGTCACTTGTGGTTCTTAGGTTCTAGCTTGGTATACCCTATAAGTAAAGACCATTGAATGTTAGGATTGATTGCGAATATTTCATTAGTATATGTTTTGGATGATGGATGCTAGTGGATGTATTTATTGGATTGGTTTTTGCACACTTAGGTAAGTATATCCCCAAGTTAGCGCGCGTGCACACTCACATCATCAATTTTTTATTATATTGAGTTATATGCATATGGTTTCTGCATATGGATTGAATGGTTGCACAAATAAGTAGAATTGCAAGTATATTTAACTAGGATGTTGCATGAATTTGGATACATGGCATAAGCACTTGCATTTCAGGAAATCGACTGGATCAAGAGATTGTCTGCTCTTTGCATTAGTACAGGTTCATATGCATTCCACACTTACATGTACATACTGCATTAGAAATTGAACTAAAGATAATGGTTGACAACGGATAATGGATGATTAGATGGTTGTAGTTATTAATTGTTGCATGCACGAGTTACAGTTTTTCTGTTCATAGAGATTTCAAGACAAAATTCTTTTAAGTGGGGAAAATGTAACACCCCGAAAATTTAAGAGAGAATGTAATAAAAGAATTAGATTTAAAATATAATAAGAAAAAAATGAAACTTTACAAATGTTAGAATCTGGCTACGATACTTGCACTGTTGGTTCATAGCGACTTTCTAGACGATTTTTATATATAACACTTTGAAATCGGAGCTAATATAAATAAGTTACAAACGTTTGAAAATTTTTAGTTGGAAATAATTAAATATGTAAATTCGTTAAGAAATTAATTAAGAAGAAAACGAAAATAGCGGTCGACATCCTAGGGGGTCGCAAGTAGGCTGGTGAATGTTTTGGATTGACAATTTCGAGAGGTCAGTAACCCGAATTTAATGAAATATTTTACTTGATAACGAAGTAAAGGATTTGTGCACAGGATGTACACAAACATTCTCCTAGAATTGATCAACATTCGGTATTAATTTAAAACCTCTATAAATCTATGTAGTTAAAGCATTTAACAGTTTCATAGGGGTGGAGGTGCGAAAGGTTATAGCGAGGATAAAGCGGGGTTATAGCAGAAAATAGCAGAGGTACAGAAAGCTTTATTAAATAAAAAAAATTAAAGTTAATCTATTCTCATTCCTACCTCATTTGTGTTTGAAAAAGAAGTATTTTAGACCTTAGAAACAAAACCAAAGAATATATTGATTATGTAGATTAGATTTAGTAACTACAATAATTTTTTTACATAAATTGAGCACTTATGCCTTAAAACTTGGTCTTTAACCTAACTTTGTTGATTCTGTTTATAAGAGAACTAGTCAAGTCAACCTTTGTATATTAATATTGCTAAAGTGGGTGCTAAAAAGCATTGATTTAATGGGTGTAGAGTAAAATGGCAAGGATTAAAGCAGATCTACTGTTTAATAGCACTAAACTGAAACAACGTAGAAGTTAAAGAGCTCTACGCGCTACAGCGGGGATTTTGTGTGGCTTTAGCACGCTTTAACTACATAGCTATAAATATACAGCAAATCTAAGCCCTAAGTTATTAGAAACCTGTCTGTGTACCTAAACTCTTTCAATTCTTTTCCCCTCAACTTATGAAATTCTTCAAAATAAATAAGAATAAAATAAAGGAATCTTAAAAAATCAAATCAAGCAAACAACTAACAAATGAAGAAGAGGGATATTTCCAGATTGGATTCAAAGTAATACTTGGATCTGAGGTGAGTGGGTATATTTTAATAAGATGATTTACATGTAGTTAGTTTTAATAAACCCTATCTAGTTTAGGTTGTTAGACACAAAATTTTGAATCATATGTTTTGGATTTGAAATTTAATGACAAATTAACTTGATGTAAACCTGTTAAATAGGAATTAATCTACGATTAAAACCCTTTTCTAATGAAGTAGAAATTCCTCTAATCTATGAATAAGGATGTTAGTAGTAACCCTAGGTTGAACAATTTCTCCGTAAATCTATAAACTAAATTCGATCAAGAAATGTTGGGAATTGTAAAAGTTAGTCAACTGTAATTGCTTTGTAACTAACTAATTTGAAAAGAATGTAATTAATTATTAATTAATCAACCAAACGAACAAAAATCAAACACTTAAAAACCCTAATCGGTGACAACTGTCGACCGCACTATCTGGAGTGATTGATAGCAAGCGGTCGATTGCTCCAAGAGCAGGTGGCCGATCAGTTGGCATTTTCTAAATGCAATCTAAACCTCAGCCTAAAGATTAGGTTGTAAATAAATTTATTTGTAGTTTACACACACATTATATATATGTGTGGATGTTAGTAGTAGGGAAACAAGTTCCCTATGAGGCGATACTAGGACATTGCAGGTTGGGTAAATGTTCTTTATCCAATAGGGGTGGATATACGTCTGGGACAACTCTATCAAAAATGGCACTCATATGAGATTCTACCATGGAAGTGTAGCACTAACTGATGCCTGATCAAGTGTGCGGCCCGACACAACAAGAGTTCATTGACATTCAGGGATACTGATGCGATGTGATGTTGTGTTGTTGGATCCCAACATATGCAATATGTGGCTTTATGTTACCATTGAGAGGTGAATACAGATGCAGATAATGAGACACTTCAACGAGTCGGCATCGCAGGCCCCTTTTAATGCATAACAGGGGGTACATGTAGTTATAGTTGTAGGAAGCTTAATCCCATGGCAGATATAGTAGGAAAACCTATTCGGAATATTTACACTAGTCATAATGTGAGAGATATAGTCCCATAAAATTGAAGGGGCCTATTTTATTATCTATTTATTTTATAGATCCAATAGTTATACATTTATAGATCAAGGCCTTCTATTTAATAAAAGTACTTTAATACGATTTTGATAGTTTGATAATTTTGACAATGATTAATATAAAATGGATCCACTTATTATGTATTGAAGCTATTTTTACATTTAAAAAAGATTAAAATCCACCGTCATATTTCATTAAAAAATTAAACTTTTTTCCATTAGCTATACTTTAAAATTGATAAATATATATCATCATAGATATATGCATACATAAGAACTCTTTTGCTAGTTTGATTATTATGAAAATCCTTAATTTGAAACAGATCCACTTCTTGTGTTAAGAATATATTTTTAACCCGAAAAAATTAATTAAATTCCACCATCATATTTCACTAAAAAAATCTATTTTTTTCATTTATTATACACCAAAATCGATAAATATATGTATCATCATAGTTATATACAAACATAAGAACCATTTTGATAGTTTTATGGTCATGACAACGCTTAATTTGAAATAGGTCCAATTATTATGTTAAGAAGATATTTTTACATTTAAAAACATAGATTAAAATCTTCCATCATATTTTAGAAAAAAATTCAATTTTTTCCATTAGTTATTCACCAAAATCGATAAACATATGTATCGTTATAGTTATGCACATACATAAGAATTTTTTTTGATAATTCGATGATTGTGACAAGGCTTAACTTAAAATAGATGCACTTATTATGTTATAAAGTTATTTTTACATTCAAAAAGTAAATTAAATCCTGCTATTATATTTCACCAAAAAAATCAAAATTTTCCATTAATTATGCATCACGGTAAAAACATGTATCATTATAGTTATACGCATACATAAGAACACTTATGTACATGTATTAAAACACACATACACACACATACTAGTGTGAACCCATGCTTCGCACACGGTTGTTTATAGAAACATGGATCCACCAAGTACATGCAACTAACGAAAGAATGGATATTTACAACAATACTATAAAATCAATGTAATTTACAAAAATCTCGTGAGTTTAGATTTATAGTCCATAATAGTATTCCCAATCGTACGGGTGTTTGTCCAATAAATACTAAGAAACTGCCTTCCTTGTTCGATAAATGCTAAAATTGACTTAACTGTGTTGGAGAGATAAAATTGGTGAAAAAATCAAATATTTCATAAGTATGAGATTAAAATTCTACACAATTAAGAAAAAGGGAATGAATGGAGTTGAGAACGGTCTATATGGCACAAAGATTGTCAATGTGTGCCATATTGTATATTTATTTGTCCTTTACTTTCAAATTTTCATAATTTTTTTATTTATAAGTCGCATTGTACAATCTTTCGAAACAATATTACTGGAAAAGTTGTATAAATACAGTCTTGTAACCATGCTAATACCCAGAAAATTCTAACTTGAATTATACAATTGTAGCTAATTCAAGGAAAACTCCATTGCAGAAAATTTTAGGCAGAAAAAACATTGTACCAAATTCCATCTAAATGTAAGGCTCTCACATAAAAATTGCAACAAATTCCATCTAAAAAACCCTCAACTTGTTTCATACAGTTTGACCATATTCATATTGAGAAGCCTCTTATTGAATTAGATGATGTCCAGACACCTCGAAATGCTTCTTGGTAGGTCAGTACTTGAACCTACATACATTCAAAAAGGACGATTTTATAAATATGATTGACAAACAAAATAGCTACCAAACAAAAGACAAAGAATATTATTGTATGATCAATCAATGGAACTATCAAAACCTTAAGCAAAGTGTCCTTAACTTTTATGAGAAATATTCTCCCATAAACAAACCTTCAAAATTTCTATATGAATGAAATAATGAACAAAAATAATATCTTTGAAGTTAAGAAAAACTGCTTCAGTAAGTGAGAATGAATGCACATGCAAATCGTATTGTGAATGATGAACTCTTTGGGAAAGTATGATGAAGGAAGGATACAAAGTCAACAGCTGTGCTTATATAATACTCACAAAGTCAGGCTACAAATTTTTGAATTTCGATGCGAATACACCATGGACATAAAATTCTACATTTTAAAATTTTAAAATAACATAACATGTAGTAATATTACTATATACTTGAATATGTTGACCCTAGGTTCATGGATGTAAATTTCACACATATTAATATATACTTAGGTATCGTGAACCTACAGTGAGCAAAGAATTCACAGTGGTTAATTTTTCCAATGATGTTACATTATGTAACGTCCCGTCTTTTCACACACTTTAAACTGACACATGTGCCAATTTAAACCATACGTAAGGGCGGATTGTTATGGGATAAATAAGAAAACAGAGATGAAGAAAAAAACTAAACAGAATCTCACAGCGGAAGGATAAAATATAAAATCAAGTATACAGTTCATGAAGCTGTTTTACAAAACTTTTGATTATATTTATACAATACATATCAGAGTACACATACCATATGACAATGCAGCGGAAAATATGAGTGTAGTGGAATATAGCTAATAATAATAGAAAACTCCGTCTTCGTCCTTCAGAGCTAAATACTTCGATCCTGAAACGCTCGGACTGACCCGAGCGAATTGAAAAGACAAAACACTCGAGTCAGAACTAAAAGATCTTATGTAAGTTAAATCAACAGAAATAAATATGAGTGCAATAACTCAAGAGATGCTCGAGATTTACATCTCCTAAGGATCCGTTAAACTATTTACTATGTAGTATATTTCGCTATTATAATAGTGTCTAATTGTAAAATAAACTTACTTTTTAATAGCGTTAAGGGGTTACCCATATAGCCCTTAACACAAATAATGCCAATAGTCTATACAGTACCGTAATACCTCCTGATCGGGAAGCTACCAAAGGATACTCCATAGGTACGACACAAATAGAAACTCGTAGAAGGCGCGCTAGGGTAGGTGACATGGCACAACTAGGCAATGCCAGGGTAGATATACCAATTACGCTTCCGGGTCGGTGGTAACGTGTAGCGCGCAGCTAACGCCCACCTCGAGCCACCGCCCACCTCGAGCCACACCCCCAAATAAAATCAAAAGTGCCACCGAATCAATCCAAGAGTCAAAGTATAATATCGAAGGGATGTGTCCGATCAAAGGTGCTACCTTATTGACCCGTCAATCGCTCCTGTTTTAGCCACCTTATGCCAACTCACGGGAGTTGGGTCCACGTATTTACCTTACAGGAAACGCCGCCACCAAGCTACTTCATTCTGGAATCTCCACCGTGTACACGGTTGTTAAAGTGGTTTTCGGAGTTGGCAGAGAGTATGACAACTTCCGATCCCGGTCTCTTCAGCAACCAAACGTTATTATAACACCGCGGTCTTTAAAATAGTTTATACGTTAAAACCAAAATATTATTATCCATTTCAAAACCCTTAAATACGATATTTTTTCCATCTCCAAAACAACTCATCTTGATATTATTTTTGTAAAACCCAAATAAATATAATATCATTTCATTTTAAATATATTTCTTTTCCAAAATCATAATGCTTTAAAATTTATAATATCTGAAAACCAAACATTTGAACTATAACTTTCAAAACATAATACTTCGAAACTCATAGCTTTAAAACCATACTTCTAAAACTCAAAGGGTTTGGATATTCAACAGTATATAAAATAAAATGGTTAAATTTTAAAATTACTTTGTAAAGTAAAATAATTTCCATGACTTTACAAATATATTTTCTTTAATTGAAGTCTAAACCATAAATTTAAATATCACTTCCAATTTCCAAAACCACTTCAATTTTTAACATATATTCCAAACTTCAATTACTATACTTCCAAAATTTAAGATAGGAAATTATTGTTTAACCATTAAATGTCCTATTTTTAATTTGAAATATAGCATACTAAACCAAAATCATTTAATATAAAACTCGAATTACCAATAACTAAATATTTCTTTTAATTCATTTACAATAGAAATATTCGTTTAATTCATCTTGAATAAAAAAATCCAGTTATAAATATCATAGCTTTAAAATCTCCAAGTTTAACAGATTTACATCAACTTATGGAGTTAAATTTTTAAATAGCTCAATTCCAAGTAAATTTCCAATTTATATTTCAAATCTTTAATTGAGTTGAATCATTTAAAACTCTATATATATACAATATCTTAAACCTATACTTGAACTTATAATATGAATTATCAAACTAATTTTTTCAACTTATTCAAATTTTTATTTATCAGATTTATACATAGCTTAAATTCAACAATTTAACTATATATGTATAAAAATATTTTAAAATATCAAAACTTAGTATTTATTAAACCGTATCCTATCCAAACCATAGAAATCATTTTTAAAAATAAATTTTATATATATATCGCGGTGCATGTATAAAATTTTCTATCCTATGGTCAAGTGATACAGATATTTATCATTTCAATCCGCAATTTAAAAATAAAAATTGTGGTTGTATATCATTTCAAACCGCAGTCCCGAATGAAATGAAATGCAAAGCAACTTGCAATTAATATAATTAGTCATCCATTCATCCATCAAATCATACATCCATTTATCACAGTCATCATCCAATTTCAAACAATCATCAATATATAACAGGTGATAAATAATGGTATCAATTATCAGTTTATACTCAAAATAAATTTAATAACTGTTAATTGGCAGTTTATATGCAAAAATAAACGTAAATTTAACAGGCAGTTAATATGAAATAAAAATTAACATCACTATGACTGGCAGTTAATATGCAAATAAATAAATTTTAACTGTCAAATTTATATGCAATTATAAATTTAATTAACAGTTATATTAAATAAGTGCGATTTAACAGAGATAATGAATAAAACATGCCAAACAGTCATAAATAAATTTCTACTCATATCTAAAATCAATTTAACAAGCATAAGAAAACTTAGAAGTTGTGAGTGGGTTAAAACATTCACCTTTTGAATTTGAATCGAATTTAAATCCGATTTAAACCCAAATATTTGACGGTCTCCAAATCTGTCCAAACCAGCGTCAACGCGGCTGGAATTTTATTACGATCCTAACAAAAAATCTCATGTAAATCGGACACCGTATGCAGAAGTTATTCAATTAAAACGATTGAAAACAAAATAAAATAAAATAAAAACTAACCCTATTTAGATGGCCACATCAGCCCCCACTCCCCCCCCCCCCCACACACATTCCTCTCTCTCTCACGTTTCGGCTACAGGAACACGCGCAAACAGTAACCCTTCACGCAAGAACGAAGCCAACCGCCACCTAGGGTTTCACATCGCTGATGCCACGCTCAATTCCATCTCGATCAGGCCCCACCAACATCCTCCCCTCGCCCAGGCGCGCACGTCAGTGGGTTGCGACCCCACTTCGGTCATACGACCACCGCTCACTGCCGCCGATGTTAAAGTGCCCAATCTGGTGATTTTGTTGACCATCTCGACCAACGAACCTTAGATCCGTGACCTACTCTTCACCCTCTTCCCAACGCCACCTTTCGATCGTCGATTGGGCAAAGATCCACCGTTGGATCGCCCAAGATTCCGTACGAACGGCCTGTGTTGATTCATGATTTCTGGGTAAACGGTACATCGATTCGAAAAACGAACAGTACTAGGAGATTGCGCTCGTAGAAAGCTCCAACATATATTTTTTTGGAATTTTTCTGAGATGTTTGAATTTTCATTTGAATTTTGAATAGAATTGGATCTGAAATTTGCATCCATTAAGAAAGAGAAAGAGTTGAAGAAAATAAACGTACAAACAAATGATAATAGATGGAGGCTAGGGTTTATAAATCGACTATTTATATGTAGGGTAAAAAATAGAGTAGATGGACCGGATAAATGAACGTGCGGAACAAACTATGGCCCAAAAAGCCCGTTCTGACCCCGGAACGAAATTGGGTCAACCCACATATCGCAATAGGTAATTTAAAATATTTTGAACGTGATGGAAAAAGTTTCACGTCCAAATTCCATCGTATGAAGAAGTTATGCTGAAACCAATATTTTCAAATTGATTTCAAATTGATTTCAATTAAATCGATTTCAGGGCGTTTCGACTTCGTACGATCAAACAACAAGTCCGATCGCTACGAACTTGAAACCCTACAATAATTCACTGTTACGGATCCGATGAAACTTGTTTCGTCGAAATCCGAGTCCATGACCAAAATGGCTATTTTTATATTAATTAAATTCAAAATAAATATATAAAATCCAATTTTATATTTAGATTCTAAAATTTGACTCATTTTATCACTTTTAAAAATTCTTAATCATTTACAAAAATTCCAATAAGTTTAGAGTCAAATTTAAAGAAGGTAAATTTTTTAAGTTCCAATATAAATCCTTAATTCCATTAAATTCTCAAATTATAAATAATATCCTAAAATTTCATTTAGTTAAATAAATTAATTAGTATTCCATACATTCCTGTCAACAGATGGATTAAAATATTGGATTCCAAATTATCACCCAAATTCCTCACATTATCTTTATTTCAAATAACGAATTATTTAACTATATTCAATCTCGGTTAATTGCAATTAAATTCAATTATTAGACTTTAAGTTTGAATATAAATGAATAAATCCCGATTCCCATTATTTAAATTCACTATTTATCATTTTACCATCCTGAGTACCATCTATCTTAATATATATATATATATCCAAATACTTTAACATTTTTCAATTGTTTATCTCAATTGCATACATTAAATTTATATTTATTGCAATGGTTTCTGATTTAATTGAACGAACTAAGTATATAACTCATAAAAATTGTGGTAAAACTCTCAATCCCACGTTTATAAGTTTGTTATTTCCACTCAAATATTATAGATATTTACAGGTATAGGTTTTTTATTCAGTCATTATTTATTATATATTAATTAGATAAATTCACTATTTAAGTCTGTTTTAAATTTATTACCAAATACCCATTTACCTTTCCCATCAAATTTGAATTCCATTCAATTAATATAACAATCACTCCCATACACACCTTATTGTCAACCCACAATTATTGCAATTCATTATCTTATATTGATTTTATACAATTACCATTAACTTTACATTCAACTTCTATCCAATGCATATTTATTCATCAATCAATTCGGTATTTACTTTTATTTCCTTCTATTTGATGATAAATAACCTAGTATACATTTATATACATTCATTTCTAATTTATGGGTATTGCATTGAAATTTAATTTATTAGCTAATACCAACGTTATTACCATTAATTACATTTGGATTCCCAATTTTTCAATACCCTGAATAAATAACAAATATATTAATCAAATCCTTACATTTTTTTTTCATATTCCATTTAAAATCAAATCATAACATTTAAATGATTTTATTGAATTGGAATTTCATTCAAGTCATAAATTATTAACTTGCACCAACATGATTCCTTAATTTATTCCAATTTCCGTTTACACTCCTTTATTGCATTAAATCAATTTAATATTTTCATAAATTTCTCATATTAAATTTTATATCCAGGTAAGAATCCCTTTTTCTTCTTAATTCATTTGGATTTTACTCAATTTCTATAAATAGGTTTTAAGTCACCATTTACATAATTCAATTTAGCGTTTATTTCAATATTTGTTTAAAATTTAAAGTTTCTACTAAATTAAATTACAAAACTTACAAATTTTAACCAATCTTAATCCACTAAATTTACGGGTCGTTACTCTCTCTCCCACTCAAAACTTTTCGTCCCCGAAAAGGAAAAGAAGGGAAAAGAAGAATTAAATAACACTACATCTTATTCAAAATATTTAACTTATAACCAATAATTTACTAAATTTATTTCCTTAAATAAAATATACCCGTTTTATAATCATTATATCTTTTTACACTTAAATTACTAAAGTTTGGTAAACATTTCAAACTATTCTAAGTCCAAATTTTACGGAAAATTTTGGCAGAGTCTCCTTTGTACGGAGAGGCTCGGAGAAAATATAATATCAAAATCTGACAATATACACAAATATTTCCCAAAATAATATATATCCCTACACGGGAAAATATGTAAAATAGCGCTATAAACCGTAATCCGAAAACGTACCTATTTGTCGGGCAATTTACGCTAAATTTATGAAACCAAAAGCAGTAGCAATTTGCTTCCATAACCTGCATTTCAGTTAAAAAATCTAAAGGGTTACAAAGGGTTACAATTTATGTGAAGTGAAATATTTAAGCGGTTTCAATTACTAACAACAAATTAATACAACAACCATCAATTTCACAACATCATTTACAACAAATATAAAACAACAATTCAATCAAACAAACAATTAGTTGTTCGGGCTCAAAACTTTTAAATTGTACGGAATGAAGAATAAACCATCAAGTGCATCATTTACTCAGCAGTCTTAGATCAAACCCAATAGATTATTCATCCACCCCAACCAAGTTAAAGCTAACAACCACAATCAAACAATAACAATTCCAATCAACAAATCAAATTAACTAATTATAAATTTTATTTCATACATCAGTTGTTTGATTATCTTTTTATTTACACAGTGATTCATCGTTTTACTTTACATTTACTCATTAAATGTTTGCTTTATTATTTTTTCAATTATTCAATTCCATTAATTCAGGTCATGCCAGTTCCCTTTTTATTTCGTTGTACTATTCATTCATTTATTATTGCATGACCTCATTTATTTACACTTTAATTATTTAAGTTTATAATCATCTATTTGTCATACTTACCTTTAATTATATTTACTTATAGTAAAATTCCAATTATAACTTAAGTTTATAACATTAAATTCTCATTTATAATAGCAAATTCATTGAATACTTCATTACCTACTTTTACTTGTACAATTTTCATTACATTTCATATTAAACATTTCAACTTTTAATATTTGGTAAGTTATATATGTTAAAGAAAATGCAAATGAACTTATACAAGTTTTATCTCATCCTTTAATTAAATTTTAATGTTCAACAATATTACTCTTTGTTTCATATGTTACAAATTTCAAATTTTTTTAATTTCCATTTATAACCTAGCATTTAAATCTCTTATTTTATTTAAGGTTTCAATTATTAGTTAAATTCTGTTTCACTACAATAATTGAAACAATTAATTAATGGAAATTTAAGAATTTAATACCGGGTTAAATTTAAAAAAAACAATAGATAAATATATTCTTACAACTTATATATCTCTAATTATATTTAAAACAATTCAAAATTTATATATTTTCAAAATTGAATTTGCAGTAGAACTACTACAGTGGCCTTTCACCTTCGAAACTCGAAAATGAAAGTCGATGATGCGGCCGCCATCACCGAAATTATTTTCCAGCGACAGAGAGGAAAGTACAAAACTTATTTTCTCCAAAATCTTCTTTAAAACAACTTCTTCCAAATCATATTAAATATTTATATCAGAAATACTTATAACAACATTATTATGTTCCAAAATTTATTTGAAAATTTTCAAAACCCCGGATCATAAGTTCTAAATTTCCACTTTTTATTTATTTTATTTTTTTCAATCTTTATTACCTAACAACCAATCTATTGCAGCCAAATATAGATATCTTTTGAAAAAATTTATTTTATATATAGAAAATATAATAGGCAAAATTATTTCATTCACCTATATAAAACAAATATTATGTCGGTCTGTACTATTAGGTGTTTAGAAATCCCTATTGATGTCACAGTGTCCCATGCACCAACCAGAATTTATAAATACAAAACGGAACAGATAAACACAATATAAAACCTTTTTATAACACTAACAAATACGCTCTCTTATATATATACTCTCAGCGACTCCCATAGGGTATTACTACCCATTAGTAAAGAGTCAAACCCCACAAAGCTAAGGTTTATCGCTAAACCAAAGCTCTGATACCAACTGTAACCTTCCGCCTTTAAGCACACTTTAAACCGACACACGTGCCAATTTAAACCATACGTAAGGGCGGATTGTTATGGGATAAATAAGAAAATAGAGAAGAAGAAAAAAAAACTAAATAGAATCTCACAGCGGAAGGATAAAATATAAAATCAAATATACAGTTCATGAAGCTGTTTTACAAAACTTTTGATTATATTTATACAATACATATCAGAGTACACATACCATATGACAATGCAGCGGAAAATATGAGTGTATTGGAATATAGCTAATAATAATAGAAAACTCCGTCTTCGTCCTCCAGAGCTAAATACTTCGATCCTGAAATGCTCGGACTGACTCGAGCGAATTGAAAAGACAAAACACTCGAGTCAGAACTAAAAGATCTTATGTAAGTTAAATCAACAGAAATAAATATGAGTGCAATAACTCAAGAGATGCTTAGGATTTACATCTCCTAAGGATCCGTTAAACTATTTACTATATAGTATATTTCGCTATTATAATAGTGTCTAATTGTAAGATAAACTTACTTTTTAATAGCGTTAAGGGGTTACCCATATAGCCCTTAACACAAATAATGCCAATAGTCTATACAGTACCGTAATACCTCCTGATCGGGAAGCTACCACAGGATACTCCATAGGTACGACACAAATAGAAACTCGTAGAAGGCGCGCTAGGGTAGGTGACACGGCACAACTAGGCAATGCCAGGGTAGATATACCAATTACGCTTCCGGATCGGTGGTAACGCGTAGCGCGCAGCTACCGCCCACCTCGAGCCACACCCCCAAATAAAATCAAAAGTGGCCACCGAATCAATCCAAGAGTCAAAGTATAATGTCGAAGGGATGTGTCCGATCAAAGGTGCTATCTTATTAACCCGTCAATCGCTCCTGTTTTAGCCACCTTATGCCAACTCACGGGAGTTGGGTCCACGTATTTACCTTACAGGAAACGCCGCCACCAACCTACTTCATTTTTGGAATCTCCACCGCGTACATGGTTGTTAAAGTGGTTTTCGGAGTTGGTAGAGAGTATGACAACTTCCGATCCCGGTCTCTTCAGCAACCAAACGTTATTATAACACCGCGGTCTTTAAAATAGTTTATACGTTAAAACCAGAATATAATTATCCATTTCAAAACCCTTAAATACGATATTTTTTCCATTTCCAAAACAACTCATCTTGATATTATTTTTGTAAAACCCAAATAAATATAATATCATTTCATTTTAAATATATTTCTTTTCCAAAATCATACTGCTTTAAAATTTATAATATCTGAAAACCAAACATTTGAATTATAACTTTCAAAACATAATACTTCGAAACTCATAGCTTTAAAACCATACTTCTAAAACTCAAAGGGTTTGGATATTCAACAGTATATAAAATAAAATGGTTAAATTTTAAAATTACTTTGTAAAGTAAAATAATTTCCATGACTTTAAAAATATATTTTCTTTAATTGAAGTCTAAACCATAAATTTAAATATCACTTCCAATTTCCAAAACCACTTCAATTTTTAACATATATTCCAAACTTCAAGTACTATACTTCCAAATTTAAGATAGGAAATTATTGTTTAACCGTTAAATGTCCTATTTTTAATTTGAAATATAGCATACTAAACCAAAATCATTTAATATAAAACTCGAATTACCAATGACTAAATATTTCTTTTAATTCATTTACAATAGAAATATTCGTTTAATTCATCTTGAATAAAAAATCCAGTTATAAATATCATAGCTTTAAAATCTCCAAGTTTAACAGGTTTACATCAACTTATGGAGTTAAATTTTTAAATAGCTCAATTCCAAGTAAATTTCCAATTTATATTTCAAATCTTTAATTGAGTTGAATCATTTAAAACTCTATATATATACACAATATCTTAAACCTGTACTTGAACATATAATATGAATTATCAAACTCCATTTTTTCAACTTATTCAAATTTTTATTTATCAGATTTATACATAGCTTAAATTCAAAAATTTAACTATACATGTATAAAAATATTTAAAAATATCAAAACTTAGTATTTATTAAACCGTATCCTATCCAAACCATAGAAATCATTTTTAAAAATAAATTTTATATATATACCGCGGTGCTTGTATAAAATTTTCTATCCTATGGTCAAGTGATACGGATATTTATCATTTCAATCCGCAATTTAAAAACTAAAATTGCGGTTGTACCGCAGTCCCGAATGAAATGAAATGCATAGCAACTTGCAATTAATATAATTGATCATCCATTCATCCATCAAATCATACACCCATTTATCACAGTCATCATCCAATTTCAAACAATCATCAATATATAACAGGTGATAAATAATGGTATCAATTTTCAGTTTATACTCAAAATAAATTTAATAACTGTTAATTAGCAGTTTATATGCAAAAATAAACGTAAATTTAACAGGCAGTTAATATGAAATAAAAATTAAACATCACTATGACTGGCAGTTAATATGCAAATAAATAAATTTTAACTGTCAAATTTATAAGCAATTATAAATTTAATTAACAGTTATATTAAATAAATGCGATTTAACAAAGATAATGAATAAAACATGCCAAACAGTCATAAATAAATTTCTACTCATATCTAAAATCAATTTAACAAGCATAAGAAAACTTAGAAGTTGTGAGTGGGTTAAAACACTCATCTTTTGAATTTAAATCGAATTTAAATCCGATTTAAACCCAAAAATTTGAAGGTCTCCAAATCTATCCAAACTAGCGTCAACGCGGCTGGAATTTTATTACGATCCTAACAAAAAAAATCTCCTGTAAATCGGACACCGTATGCAGAAGTTATTCAAATAAAACGATTGAAAACAAAATAAAATAAAATAAAAACTAACCCTATTTAGATGGCCACGTCAGGCCCCCCCCCCACATTCCTCTCTCTCTCTCACGTTTCGGCTATAGGAACACGCGCAAACAGTAACCCCTCACGCAAGAACGAAGCCAACCGCCACCTAGGGTTTCACATCGCTGATGCCATGCTCAATTCCATCTCGATCAGGCCCCACCATCATCCTCCCCACGCCCAGGCGCGCACGTCAGTGGGTTGTGACCCCACTTCGGTCATACGACCACCGCTCGCCACCGCCGATGTTAAAGTGCCCAATCTGGTGATTTTGTTGACCATCTCGACCAACGAACCTTAGATCCGTGACCTACTCTTCACCCTCTTCCCAACGCCACCTTTCGATCGTCGATTGGGCAAAAATCCACCGTTGGATCGCCCAAGATTCCATATGAACGGCCTGTGTTGATTCGTGATTTCTGGGTAAACGGTACATCGATTCGAAAAACGAACAGTACTGGGAGATTACGCTCATAGAGAGCTCCAACATATATTTTTTTGGAATTTTTGTGAGATGTTTGAATTTTCATTTGAATTTTGAATAGAATCGGATCTGAAATTTGCATCCATTGAGGAAGAGAAAGAGTTGAAGAAAATGAACGTACAAACAAACGATAATAGATGGAGGCTAGGGTTTATAAATCGACTATTTATATGTAGGGTTAAAAATAGAGTAGATGGACCGGATAAATGAACGTGCGGAACAAACTATGGCCCAAAAAGCCCGTTCTGACCCCAGAACGAAATTGGGTCAATCCACATATCGCAATAGGTAATTTAAAATATTTTGAACGTGATGGAAAAAGTTTCACGTCCAAATTCCATCGTATGAAGAAGTTATGCTGAAACCAATATTTTCAAATTGATTTCAAATTGATTTCAATTAAATCGATTTCAGGGCGTTTCGAGTTCGTACGATCAAACAACAAGTCCGATCGCTACGAAACTTGAAACCCTATAATAATTCACTGTTACGGATCCAATGAAACTGGTTTCGTCGAAATCCGAGTCCGTGACCAAAATGGCTATTTTTATAGTAATTAAATAAATTCAAAATAAATATATAAAATCCAATTTTATATTTAGATTCTAAAATTTGACTCATTTTATCACTTTTAAAAATTCTTAATCATTTACAAAAATTCCAACAAGTTTAGAGTCAAATTTAAAGAAGGTAAATTTTTTAAGTTCCAATATAAATCCTTAATTCCATTAAATTCCCAAATTATAAATAATATCCTAAAATTTCATTTAGTTAAATAAATTAATTAGTATTCCATACATTCATGTCAACAGATGGATTAAAATATTGGATTTCAAATTATCACCCAAATTCCTCACATTATCTTTATTTCAAATAACGAATTATTTAACTATATTCAATCTCGGTTAATTGTAATTAAATTCAATTATTAGACTTTAAGTTTCAATATAAATGAATAAATCCCGATTCCCATTATTTAAATTCACTATTTATCATTTAACCATCCTAAGTACCATCTATCTTAATATATATATATATATATATATATATATATATATATATCCAAATACTTTAACATTTTCCAATTGTTTATCTCAATTGCATAGATTAAATTTATATTGATTGTAATGGTTTCTGATTTAACTGAACGAACTAAGTATATAACTCATAAAAATTATGGTAAAACTCTCAATCCCACGTTTATAAGTTTGTTATTTCCACTCAAATATTATAGATATTTACAGGTATAGGTTTTTTATTCAGTCATTATTTATTATATATTAATTAGATAAATTCACTATTTAAGTCCGTTTTAAATTTATTACCAAATACCCATTTACCTTTCCCATCAAATTTGAATTCCATTCAATTAATATAACAATCACTCCCATACACACCTTATTGTCAACCCACAATTATTGCAATTCATTATCTTATATTGATTTTATACAATTACCATTAACTTTACATTCAACTTCTATCCAATGCATATTTATTCATCAATCAATTCGGTATTTACTTTTATTTCCTTCTATTTGATGATAAATAACCTAGTATACATTTATATACATTCATTTCTAATTTATGGGTATTGCATTGAAATTTAATTTATTAGCTAATACCAACGTTATTACCATTAATTACATTTGGATTCCCAATTTTTCAATACCCTGAATAAATAACAAATATATTAATCAAATCCTTACATTTTTTTTTCATATTCCATTTAAAATCAAATCATAGCATTTAAATGATTTTATTGAATTGGAATTTCATTCAAGTCATAAATTATTAACTTGCACCAACATGAGTCCTTAATTTATTCCAATTTCCGTTTACACTCCATTATTCATTAAATCAATTTAATATTTTCATAAATTTCTCATATTAAATTTTATATCCAGGTAAGAATCCCTTTTTCTTCTTAATTCATTTGGGTTTTACTCAATTTCTATAAATAGGTTTTAAGTCACCGTTTACATAACTCAATTTAGCGTTTATTTCAATATTTGTTTAAAATTTAAAGTTTGTACTAAATTAAATTACAAAACTTATAAATTTTAACCAATCTTAATCCACTAAATTTACGGGTCGTTACACTCTCCCCCACTCAAAACTTTTCATCCCCGAAAAGGAAAAGAAGGGAAAAGAAGAATTAAATAACACTACATCTTATTCAAAATATTTAACTTATAACCAATAATTTACTAAATTTATTTCCTTAAATAAAATATACCCGTTTTATAATCATTATATCTTTTTACACTTAAATTACTAAAGTTTGGTAAACATTTCAAAATATTCTAAGTCTAAATTTTACGGAAAATTTTGGCAGAGTCTCCTTTGTACGGAGAGGCTCGGAGAAAATATAATATCAAAATCTAACAATATACACATATATTTCCCAAAATAAAATATATCCCTACACGGGAAAATACATAAAATAGCGCAATAACCGTAATCCGAAAACGTACCTATTTGTCGGGCAATTTACGCTAAATTTATGGAACCAAAAGCAGTAGCAATTTGCTTGCATGACCTGCATTTCACTTAAAAAATCTAAAGGGTTACAATTTATGTGAAGTGAAATATTTAAGTGGTTTCAATTACTAACAACAAATTAATACAACAACCATCAATTTCACAACAGCATTTACAACAAATATAAAAAACCATTCAATCAAACAAACAATTAGTTGTTCGGGTTCAAAACTTTAAATTGTACGGAATGAAGAATAAACCATCAAGTGCATCATTTACTCAGCAGTCTTAGATTAAACCCAATAGATTATTCATCCATCCCAACAAAGTTAAAGCTAACAACCACAATCAAACAATAACAATTCCAATCAACAAATCAAATTAACTTATTATAAATTTTATTTCATACATCAGTTGTTTGATTATCTTTTTATTTACACAGTGATTCATCGTTTTACTTTACACTGACTCATTAAATGTTTGCTTCATTTTTTTTTCAATTATTCAATTCCTTTAATTCAGGTCATGCCAGTTCCCATTTTATTTCATTATACTATTCATTCATTTATTATTGCATGGCCTCATTTATTTACAATTTAATTATTTAAGTTTATAATCATCTATTTGTCATACTTACCTTTAATTATATTTACTTATAGTAAAATTCCAATTATAACTTAAGTTTATAACATTAAATTCTCATTTATAATAGCAAATTCATTGAAT
The DNA here is from genome assembly GCA_030765085.1 of Allium cepa. NCBI lineage: Eukaryota > Viridiplantae > Streptophyta > Magnoliopsida > Asparagales > Amaryllidaceae > Allium > Allium cepa. Next base: position 752,626,611 of record CM060940.1, on the reverse strand, counting down.
ACTTCATTACCTACTTTTACTTGTACAATTTTCATTACATTTCATATTAAACATTTCAACTTTTAATATTTGGTAAGTTATATATGTTAGAGAAAATGCAAATGAACTTATACAAGTTTTATCTCATCCTTTAATTAAATTTTAATGTTCAACAATATTACTCTTTGTTTCATATGTTACAAATTTCAAATTTTCTTTAATTTCCATTTATAACTTAGCATTTAAATCTCTTATTTTATTTAAGGTTTCAATTATTAGTTAAATTCTGTTTCACTACAATAATTGAAACAATTAATTAGTGGAAATTTAAGAATTTAATACCGGGTTAAATTTCGACCAATTGTTTATCTCAACTGCATACATTAAATTTATATTTATTGCAATGGTTTCTGATTTAATTGAACGAACTAAGTATATAACTCATAAAAATTGTGGTAAAACTCTCAATCCCACAATTATAAGTTTGTTATTTCCACTCAAATATTATAGATATTTACAGGTATAGGTTTTTTATTCAGTCATTATTTATTATATATTAATTAGATAAATTCACTATTTAAGTCCGTTTTAAATTTATTACCAAATACCCATTTACCTTTTCCATCAAATTTGAATTCCATTCAATTAATATAACAATCACTCCCATTCACACCTTATTGTCAAGCCACAATTATTGCAATTCATTATCTTATATTGATTTTATACAATTACCATTAACTTTACATTCAACTTATATCCAATGTATATTTATTCATCAATCAATTCGGTATTTACTTTTCTTTCCTTCTATTTGATGATAAATAACCTAGTATACATTTATATACATTCATTTCATTTCATTCATTTATGGGTATTGCATTGAAATTTAATTTATTAGCTAATACCAACATTATTACCATTAATTACATTTGAATTCCCAATTTTTCAATACCCTGAATAAATAACATATATATTAATCAAATCCTTACATTTTTTTTCATATTCCATTTAAAATCAAATCATAATATTTAAGTGATTTTATTGAATTGGAATTTCATTCAAGTCATAAATTATTAACTTGCACCAACATGATTCCTTAATTTATTCCAATTTCCGTTTACACTCCTTTATTGCATTAAACCAATTTAATATTTTCATAAATTTCTCATATTAAATTTTATATCCAGGAAAGAATCCCTTTTTCTTCTTAATTCATTTGGATTTTACTCAATTTCTATAAATAGGTTTTAAGTCACCTATTACATAATTCAATTTAGCGTTTATTTCAATATTTGTTTAAAATTTAAAGTTTCTACTAAATTAAATTACAAAACTTATAAATTTTAACCAATCTTAATCCACTAAATTTACGGGTCGTTACACCTTAACTCTCCTTAACCCTTTCACTTTGCATTTGTATAGGTGTCAGATAATTTATAATTAAATATTTTGGAAAAAAAATTGACAGTGAAACCTCTAATCATTGGCCATCATAAAATGAAACGTACACTTATTTAATTAGTCAAAATGCTAGTTATTTAATTTTATTCATGGAGTGTCACACTCACCAGATAGTAGTCCCCTAAGAGAAACTTGTTATAATTTTATGTATACACAGTGGTGGTGCACATAGGGACCGTGTTACTTAGGCTAATCACGAAGCCATTACAATTATAGTATTAGTATACTAAAGAATACAACGATCAATAACATATGTTAAATATAAATTTTGCAGCATGGAAAGAAAATTAAAACAAAAATACCGGACATCAAAAACCATTGTATGTGTTTTGGTAGATAGTAGGTCAAAACATGTCATCTGCAATTGAGTACGATATCCTCTATCATACAGAATTTATATAAACCAATGTAAAAATTGAAACTAAAATTGAAAATCGCACAGATTTACGATTTGGGTAGAAGGATGATACTTTTCAACTGTTAACTGATAGGGAAACCTATGTCGAACAGGAAATAGTAACAAAACATTTATATTAATGGTTAATCCTATTTTTATTGTATATTTTTGTGTGTTGATTATTCCTATTTTTACCTTGTTTCATTGCTGATCAGAATAGAATAAGCGAGGGAGTTTTCAATAGGAAATATTAGTTGAATTTAAATAATACCTCAAATGGAGCGAAGAGACCTGCACTGTCTTAGGTACAATCTTCTTCACTCTCAGATTCTATGATGTTGATGGTAAAGATATTAGCATATAAGTTGAAAATAGAGAAACTCTTATCATCAATCAAAGGTTAATTTAAAACAATGGAGTTATTATATCAATCAAAATTCAAATTGTAAACCAAATCATCTCAACTGACAGTAAACTTTAGAATAGGTAAGGAAAAAAAATCATATACGGTACATAGTTTGTGATATGAATGAATCAAATGTCTCTGAACATCTGCAAAGTTCCTTTAGATAAACATGATAATGAAAAATAAAGTGACCACAATTTAGCAAGGAGGAGATAGTGTAATACGAAATGAACCATTACAATTCAAACTTCTTCTTAGGTGTAATTAATTCGTCTTGATGATTTATACTCGTACCCTTACGGATCCATAGTTAAAAGTTAATACATTATATAATTTAACTGTGAATCAATACATATTTCACTACTATAATATCAGTGACAGGAGAATTTTCATAAAAGATTCACATTTTTACAACATGTGCATTATTTTCTATAACATTTGATGATAGTGTTTTATGCCAATGTGCATTATTTGTTTAACAACTATTTAGTTGAAGATTTGATGTTCATAGGTTGTTTCCTAAGGAAAATGATTTCAATGATGTGTCAAAGCTTAATTCACAAAAGTTAGTTAGAAGGGTATAACCATACATTATTTGCTATGATTCGTGAAGTGGTAATTATGTAGTTTGTAAAATAATTATATAATGAAAATCTATCCCTCTAGCAGTTAGAATAAATTTTCCATGTATGGATATCCATCATTTTTTTGTACCATCCTTTTCCCATTTTCCCTTTCCTTTTCATTCAAACAATTATAAACTACATCACACAAACCTTGTCTTTCAAAAATACAGAAACCAATGTTGAATGCATAAAACATTCTTTACCAATCATTGTTTCATAAACATGTATTCGGAAAACAATTTATATTACTTTAACACATACAACTAAAACAGATTTTACCTTATTCTTCTGCTAAAAATTAGAGCACGTTTTCATTTTGTAAATTTATCTGTTTATTCTAGAAGGATAGCAGTTGTTAGAAAACAATCCCATTGTGTATACTGTAATGATGTACTCTGAAAAATGGTTACCACTATAAATTTTGCAATATATCTTCATGTCTTCAGCATTGTGAGTTATATTCAATGTGGGTTCCACAACATGATATCTTAAACTCTAAGTGTTATAAATATATTAACTCATGTTATATTATTAATACATGCCACTATATGTCAATTTCAAATGTAATCAATCATGATCCATGGTTTCATATGTAGCAGTTATATATGTTGGTCAGTTACAAACTTTGGTCCAAGTAGGATGAAACAATGATTAAGTATAAGACAACAAACATTATTCTATAATATTAACAGAACGCATTTTAGAACTCTAGTTTTCTGCATTCACTCCTACATTCAGACATAAAAACTACCCTTGTGTTAATTTAGGCACATTTCATCTCTTAAACCACTGAGTCGCTTATTGCACTAAAATTTTATATTATGCTTTACCCTTAGCCACATACTGTTTGCTAGATGAGAACAAAAGTTGAGTTTTGCATCCTTCAGCCGGTCCACACCAACCAACATATTCCACTTTCTCCACTTAAACCACATATCTTACCTAAGTAATAAATTCCTATCACAGGTTAGTAGTGAAAGGAATAGTAGTTCAAATATTACACATGACCCCTAAATCTGTTACAATAGATATTCTTCACATAAACCACGTATCTTACCTAAGTATTAACTTCAGCATAGGTCAGTGTGAAAGGAACAATAGTTCAAATATTACAGAGGACCCTAATATCCGTAACAATAGATACTACACTGTTCAAAGTACTTGATTACGGATGTTAAATTTTAGGAAAATGATGCAAGATTAATAGACGGTAGGCAAGTTAAGAGGATAAAGAAGTGCAAACAACAGAGAAACGCTGTCTTCAAAAAGAAAATGGATACAGTGACTGAATAGATGACCATGTCAAATGAAATAAAGGTATATGCAAAAATCATTGTCCAAATCAAGAATCAATTATTTAATGGAATAATTTGATTTAAATGAACCAGAAATCAGTGCGTAAATCCATACCATCGTATAATAGTGAAATAGCCAGTAACCTGGAATACAGGAAGTTTTGAGAAGCCATGAGGAAAGAATCAAGATTATGCTGAGAAATGAAGAAAACAACACGATGACAATGGATTCAAGTCAGTTGATCCGTCTATTAACATTCAACTTCCTTTGTTTGGCATGATAGAGGAAATCAAGTGAAATGCAACCTGTAATATGCAAGTAAAATAAAGTCAGCTTTTATATTGCATATGCTATCACACATAATATATAGTCAAAACTAACCTATTATAAGTATTATTGATCAAATAAGCACAATTTTATGTTCGCATATAAACATCTAGTAGTCCGTTAGGTGATACCATAAGAAGCCTGCTATTTGTAGCTAAGTATACCTCCCTAAGTATAAAGCTACGCTACCTCCAGTCGCCTTTTCCTGTCAGTAAGGTTTTTGGGCGGAGGGAGAAGGCACACAATGATAATCTAAGGCGTCTATAGAGAGATCAAATCACTCTTTCTCGTCAGGGTCTATGGTCTAAGATGAGCACTTCTTTTGTGTTATTACTGCAACATAAATAAGCAATCAAAAATTGAAAACTTTTTAATACATTCCTTTTAAAGGATAAAAATGAACACATTATGACATCAATTTTACTCAATTGTGACTTCCTATTGTATAGAGTAAATAAATTAATCCAAGTATAGAATAATGTTAATGCAGGCAAAAAAGATTTTATGTAAGCATGAACTAACTTTCTACCACTTGAAAATAAAAGAAATATATGAAAATTGTAGTTAAAGTGATTTTCAATAATTCCTAGTTGAACCAAAATATAACTGTTAATGAACGAAAAAAAGGTTTTTTAAATCTCAAAACCAGGGGATTAAAAATGGTTATAATGGTGACAATGTTATAGTTGTATACTTTTTTTGAACTCGTGACATGAAAAAAAAGCAGCTATGCACCGCAGATTTATGCTATACCTCTACAAAATCAAATAAACTGGTAAACATAATTTCCATCAAACTTGTAAGTAAAGTAATAAATCTAAAGCTAACTATGAATATTGGTATTCATAGACTAATGATAGAAGAAAATTATCTATTCTATATATGGATCAAGCAAAACATATCCATATTTTAAAGGGAAAAAGCAATAAATTCTGTTTCAATTTAGTTTTGAAATTAGTATTCATTTTGGCATTACTACCCATGTTGGGTACAGATCACTTACCATTTATAGAATAATTAAGAGAATATTTGGAAGCTACAATTCCTATTCAAATTTAGTTTTGAAATTAGTATCTCTTTTGGCAGTACTATACCATATTGGGTGCGGAACATTTCTTAACATATACCTAATGATTAAGGGAACGTTTGGAAGCTTTTTATAAAGTACACATAGTATATGATAATGCTCTTACAGCATAACATTCAAATTTTCTTGATTTCTATGGTTTTCACTGCTTCTTTGGCATCAAAACCAAATCTTTCCTAAAGTAGCATCTATGATTCTTTATAGTCGAAAGGTTGATCTAAGAATAGACAAAAGAATAACAATCAAGGTTTTCTTTTCATAGCACGATGCTCTAATTAATTAGCTATTCAGCGTAGAATTATTTTTAGCATAAAGATAACAATTCATAAACATTTTATGTGCTTGTATGGTCAATAACATAGTGCTCACTTGTAATAAGAAAAAAACCGAGTACATACAATTAACATCTCTTGATTTGTCTCTATTCTTATTTTGCAGCTGCTAACTAATAGCATTTTCACATGTATTTAAATTCATTACCCTTGTTAACAAATAATACAAATACACATAATTTCTATCCAACTTGGTAGTAAAGCAACAAATTAGGAGTTAGCAGCAAATATCGGTATGGAATTCATAAACTAACGATAAAGGAAAAGTAATTGTATCATATATGAGTGCTAAATATTCCTTGCCATTTACTAGACGATTGAAGGAGGATTATTTGACCTTTTTTCATAACATATTAAGACATTACAATAGAGAAAATATTTCGTATAACATATAGTGTTAGTTAATTTCACAATTTCAAAAGTTGGGTTGACTATCAAATTAATGATTAAATCTGTAGTCTTGGTTATAACATAGCTCATAAATTGAAAAATCCATTTAGTTTATAAAATTATGCCAAATACATGTTTAATGGTAAATTAAAAATGACATCAAGTTTTTTAAAAAAATGTATGAAACAAAAATAAAGAAACCAAATCGTGCGCATACGTTTAAAGTTTTCATAACTCTCATGGTTATTGCTACTACTTAGGCACTAAAATGACAATGCCTTTCTCGAAGTAGCGTAGTTATTTAGTTATAGTCAATGTATTGCCAAAAGAATATAAATCAAGGTTTTATTTTCATAGAACAATAGTCTAACTATGTATCTAGATCAGATTCGTATTCAGAATAAAATTAGCTATTCATTGTATATGCTTGAATATTTATAAACAAAAAACTATAAAGTTATCAAAAAGCTTACGTGCAGATACACTAAATGATTTGCAAAAAAAGCCAACACCTCTAATATGATGAGCAAAATTTCACTCAAGAAAACATTTTAACTTGGAAGCAATTGAAGCTAGAATGGTGAGGGGTTCCGTAGTTTATTGTGACACCTTAAAGCTTGTGAACATGTAATATAAATATTATTTTTCGGACTCTTAGAAGAAAAATTAATATTAGCTTTAGTTGCACCACAGTATAGTACTATTGAACTTAACCAAATATGATAGGGAAGCTTTTATATATTGTCATGTTTGATGCATTCATCAAGGCTAGTCTATGGAAAAAAAACCATAACATGTGTTGTATTAGAGATAATAGATCATGAATATGGTACTTACCACATATAACTTCTTTTATATTATGTATAATAAAAGTATAGAAGAAATATTGGTTTACATGATATTAACATATTTTTTATTTATCACATATTTTTATTATAAGATATTAGTTTTATATGCATTTTAAAAACCTTAAATTCCCGTGAATTGATCTTTAAAGGAAATAGTGTGGATACTAACCAATAATATTAAAACTTATTAATCTTATAGCTTTTAAGATTAGTATTTTCCATGGACGATTTGAACTCATGGCAATTTTAAAGCTTATTACATATGAACATACCCTCTTACTCTATACGTCTTGTAAATAAAATTACGAAAGGAATATGTATGATAAACCAGTTGCATAACTCATATTAGTTTTTTGATTTCTTAGCATAGGTAATTAAATGAAGTAGTATTTGCACAATGTTAAATACAAATATACACAGAAAAAAGTGCATAAAGCAGTAGAAAACTCTGCATTTTCTTTCATGTAAAAGCAAATAATTAAATTACAAAGTTCATTGAATGCTAGTTAGAGAATTACCAACTTATGAGACATCTAAGCAAGAAAAAATCCATTATCACAACATGGAACAAAAGCTTGCTATGCTAGCGAAGAATAAGAATGAATAAATTTTTAAGCATGCATTTTCTTATTTGGACTTAAATTGTTAAACCCTTAATTTTGTAGTTGGTACCCAATTAATTTGTGAAATTTTTAATCATAATGAACCAAAATACCATAGGAATAACAAAAATCAATGCAGGTGACAGTACATTTTGTTATATTTCAGACATCCTACAATTTAAGACTAATCTAGTTCAACCTCAAGGTTGAACTTGATTATTTACGAATGCAACTCCTTCTTTTAAGAACAGATCTAAATCATCAAACTCCTATTCAAATTGTATATGGAACTATAAATATCTTTTAACTAACATGGAAAACTCATAGATGTTAAAGGATTAAATCGCAACCTTGTTTACTATTCTATGTTGCGTTGCCATCCAGCGTATAAAATGTTCAAAAGAATCAAACCATTGATTGTTCAACATAAAGGTACTAAAACTGAAAACAATAAATTATAGTGTTAAGAAAATAAGTAATAACCTTCAACTCCAGGTGAGCTTTACTCTAATTCTCAACCAAGCTTTTCCACTGCAACCACATGCTACTATATTCCTTGAGGTCTCATGGTCTGTAGCAACCTCATCATTTGTCGAGGAAAAATTAATTCTTTCTAATCATATTCGGATGATTCTCCTCATCATTAATTCATATTAGAGTTTGAATTTTAGTCAATCAACATTATTGAATTTTATCTATAATTGAAAGAAAAAAAATGTATGCAAACTAGATTCTTACCAACAGAAAAGCTTCTTCAAGAAATCTTGGCTTCTTCAAGTTTCGTAGATAGATGAATGATCAATCAGTCAAATACAATTGCAAATACTCAATTCAATTTGTGCAAAAGTCTACTATAGGAAGGAACTGTAGCTTCCCAGATGACCTATCGATGCATAGGCTACAACATACCGATGTATGAGGAAATAAGGCTATTGTTGATGATGTGATGATGTAAAAAAAGTATGGAAATTGCTGGGCGCTATTGCGATGGAGGCGGGTTGGTCAATTTGGAAGAAATAGGTCAACAACGTTGGTAATCTCAAGATTAGGGTTTGGCCGAGAAAGGGAGAGGAACGAAGTGAATTTACTAATTTAGGTTTTCTTTGCCAAATATCGTGATGATTGTTACAGGAATACCCTTGTGACTGTTCAGTTTAAAAAAATTCTTGGGTGCTTCTATGCTCTTGAAAGTAAACACAGTAATAATATAGTAGTTTATATATATATATATATATCTGTGTGTGGGCATATATACATGTATATATCAAGTCTGATAAATATCAGTATTATAAATGAAATTTTGATTTAATGTATCAGAAGTCATTTTAATGTTGAGCACAGTTTTATATTCAAATCAGAACTACTTAAAACTTATAAACACACACCACTCTCTCTCAGGCATACATATGCGCGTGATTTTTGTCAGAATTGATACATAGACACACTCTCTCTTATGCACACACATTCGTCAATGATGGTAAGCATCAGTATTGTATAAACAAAATTTGAGTTTGGTGTATCAAAACTTATTTTCTAACCAACTATAATATAATATTCAAGTTTGAATGCTGGATATGTGTATTAAAACTTAAACATATATAACTGATAATATATGGCAAGGTTGGAGTTACGATAGTTGGGGAATACATGTATACATGTGTGTGTGTCTGCATATGTGTGTTAAAACTGATAAATATCAGTATTATAAATAAAATTTTGATTATTATATTAGAAGTCATTCTAAAGCAGAGCATGATCTTGTATTGAAATAAGAAACTAAGAAATTTTTTGTTGTATATTTAGTAAAATCTTATAGTCAATTAAGAAAATACGATGAAAAATCATAGAATTTTTACGGCAAGAAAAACTAGAACAAGATTTGATCCTTGTTCACATGATAAAGTAAAAATATATTAGTCATTTTTTAATGTAAATATTTTAAAAGGTTTAGTGAAGAAAATTACTGGTGTTGAATCGATTTAATTAATTGATAAAATATTTATGGAAAGGGTATTTATGTCTTTATATATTATTAAAAATTGTAAAAATTGATTAAAAAGCATGCCATATTTCTAAATAAAACAGAAGTAGGGCCTAAATTTTAATTATTGTGTGTTAGTATGCCCTTCTCATAATTTTCGCTAAAGGAAACCATATGATAACTCTATATTGGAAATGTTCTAATAGCTATTAGCCGATCTTTAGTTGTCTATCGATTCGATATGTTGTTCGATCCTAAGTATGAGCATGCACATGTGGTTAGTGTAGGTGCGTATTGAGTTAAACCCCATAAGTAAAGTAAAAAAGGTAATTCGCCAACACTCTTAGGATACCTTAGGTCTCATAGATTACTATTAAAGTCAACTGCATATGATCATAATATATCAAATATGTACTCATTCACCAAAATTTTGTGCGACTTGCCTTTTTTCGTTTCTTTTTCCCCACCACAGAAGGAAAGGGCAGTCGGTGATAGGCCCGTGATTAGTACTGGAGAGGCGTGCTCATCATCAGAGTTGCTTTTCATTTTATTTTACTCTCTATGTAATTATCTATCTTATTCGGTACTTAGTATTTATAAAACTATGTATCGTATTTTTGTATACTATGGATTTGACTACGTACTGTTTTTTGATACCGTGTTTTGAGATATTTTCTAAGATGGTTAATTTCTAAATTTATATTTTGTTGCCTTCCGCTCCAAGTTTTGAAAGTGAAGTATATCTGTGACGCCCCACCTCTATACCCACGCTAGCCAAGGACACTACGGTGTAATGCCGTCAACTAGCACGGAGCATAAGGCTGTTGAGGAGCGACCATCTGTATAATTGCTTTGAGCGAGTACCGATATACCAGATAAAATATAACTTGCATTCTTTTCAAGAGGAAATCCGACATACCGACACAAACCCAAAGCTACTACACAGTGGCTATAATGTCTTCGGAAACAAATATAGAAATAAACATAACACAAATCAGTCACAGATAATTCATATCACAAAGGCGGAAATAGACATGAATATATATAACACATAAAAGTGTTCATTAGAGTAGTGGTCAAACAAGATCCACAATATCACAAAAGAATGGTTACAAGTGCTAGATAAAAGAATTTGTATACAACTATGAGTCTATATCTCAAATGTATACAACCAAAAACTACTAATCTAAGTAGTTAACCAAAAGTCAGGATGATAATCCTAGAAGTGAAGTCAAGCAGAAGCACCTGTAACATCTCGGTCTGACCCGAGTATTATTTAATAAGAAAATAATAAACGGATCAGTCTAGCTATAAATATCAGATGAAATGATATAGAATAAGAGATATGACTAAACGTGTATTAATCACAATGCCAAGCTGTGATAAATAAGTAATTGAAAATCAACAAGAGATTAATCAATATCACAAAAATCTTCTCAAAGATCAAAAGGAATGTCATACTCCTTATTTCATTCACCAAGCCACAAATATTGATAACATATAAATGCCAATCATAAAATTGGTGAAATTCAAATTCTAGAAACATTGATAGAAATCCAGGAATCACAAAAAGGGGGAGGCCTATCATAGAACGGGAGCATGAAAACTCACCAACATGTGTATCACAAACGGGACGCTATCCCATGGTCTCTAACCATAGAGCCGGTCCAACGACGTAGTACAATATCGGTACGCCCGAGGAACCTGAAACTCGAATAGATTGGAACATCGACGTAGTACAACGGTACGTCCAATGAACCGAACTCCATAAAAGAATATGGGTCACTAGCCTACAAGAATTGAGTCGAAACTCCAAAATAAATAGGTCGTTAGCCTATAATAGAAATGAGACGAAGCTCCATAAAACGAGGTATCGTCCCCTCCGTGGACAAAGAAACATAGCATAGAGCTAGTCTAAAACACAAAAATGATCCTCAATGATCATCAAGAAAGTGTCAATTACTCTAAGTTAGTAAATATATGATTTTTAGCTTCATGTCCCATAACCACTAGCTTAACTTAAATATTTACGAAAAATTGTAGATCTCCACTCAAAAATTGTCACGAGAGGTTCAATCGAACAAGTCCAAGAATTAACCAACGAAGTAAATGCAAGTGTTTCATACCACTTGTTTTACTAAGCCGTTTAATTAGATTTCTCATACGAGTGAGGTAAAGGTTTGTATATACAAATAGATTGGAAAATGGTTTAAGAAAGGAGCTTAGTTATAAAATAGTTTTGAAATCGTTTTGAAGAAAGGGTTTTGATATCTACTACTAGCATTGAAAACCTTTATATTTTGAAGTGACAAATCACAAAAATGATTGTAGAAATAATCAATCACTAAAATTCACATTCGAAGATGTGAATAAAATCCAAAGAAATCGATATCAAATCCATCAAAATGGATATTTCGAAAATTCCCAAAGAAAATGTCATCAAAGTCGATAATAAATGATAACAACAAAAGGGAGACAACACGAATCGATTAAAGTTGGAAATTCAACAAAATAGACAATATAGGAAAAATTGGCAAATAGGAGCAGGTCGGTCAACCGGACTCCTTGAGTCGGTTGACTGAACCAAAGATGGAAGTGCTCGGGTAGTAGGTCGGTCGATCGGACCCTGAGCTCGGTCGATCGGAGCCTGTAACCTGCATTTCCAAACCAGAGGCAGGAAGTGCTCGGGTAGCAGGTCGGTCGACCGGACCCTGAGCTCGGTCGACCGGAGCATGTTGCCAGCACTCCCATGCTTATCTAATAAATGCCATTCCCTTCCCAATTGCCATCGGTCGAGCAACGACACTAAGGGTTTACGCCAATCGACTACCCGGCCATAGGAGCTCTTCGGTTCATCACCAAAAAAATGATCAAAACATCAAAGCTATGATTTTTAAAGAATTGAACCCAAAACACCAAAAATTGGAATATTCACCAAATCCATCCAAACCAAAAGCAATTGTACAAAAATAAGCGTTAGGAATTCATACCTAACAATCGAAGATAGTTATAGACTAAGATGTGAGATAAAAATCTCACCTTTAAACCCAAAGAACAAGTAAGAAGAAGCTATAAAGCAAGGCTAGGACAAACACTCTTCAATTCCAACCCAACAAGCTTGAATCTAAGCTTAAAGGAGAAACATTTCCTAAAGTTAGGTTTAGGAATTTCTGAAATTGAATGGAGAAAGAGTTGGAGAAGATGAAGAGAAGGCTTACCAAAGTTTCTTCTATTAGTTTGGAGCTAGAGCTTGATTTGCAAAAGAAAACTAGGGCTTGAGTTTTAATTTCCCATTCCACTCTCCATTGTTATAAAAGCTTGAGTATTAGGAAAATAGAAAGGAAGTAAATGAAGAGGAGAGGGTTGGGGCTGAGTTAATAAGTGGGGTTATAGGGCTCAGCCCAAACCAAAGCCCTAAGTGAAAAGTGCCAAAATTCCACTAACTCCAAACATATCAAAGTTTATACTCAAAAAGATCGCAAACGGCTTTTTGAACTCAATGGAAGTGGTCCCGATTCCTAATTCGACCGTATGCAAAAAGTAGCTTTTTGGACTATAATCCGACTAACGATGAAATATTTAAATAAAATATTTAAATATTGAATCGTAAAATACGCGGGTTGTTACAATATCTTAGATCATATATGTATAGCTTTAGTCTATGTAACATTATAATCACCCAGATAGCTCATGCTTCACAGCACCGACGCGAGTCCAAAATTCACCTTAGGCTTTGGATCGGTATGTCGGTTGGTGCATGTTGTCACACTCGAGGTTTTATACTTTGCTTCTTATTATCTCGGTACTCTTAGAATACTAAATAGAGGCTTGGGTTATATACGATGTTGTACCGAGAATGAGTTGGAATAGTGTTATTTCATATTATATGCGGGCATACTATTGCTTATTCTACTATGCGATGCTATGGAGCCTGGATAGGTTAGCTATTTCATCTATAGACAAATATCTTTAGTTTATTCCTAGTTGTATAAACTATACTTCTATTTCTATAACTTTGTGAACATATGCACTTTGATATTTACGGTTCATTTAGTTAGTATTGTCTCGCCTATTTTATATCTGTGATGAGTATTATATTTAATTCGATGCGTCGTGAGATATACAACAGGTTCTGTGATTGTTTTCTCTACATTTCACCCTTGACAATCGTTCTACATCGGCTGCTTACCATAGCAACGAGCACTACTGGTATGTTGGGTGTCGGATGTGTATGATGATCGTTATATATATATATATATATATATATATATATGAATATGATGTGTATAAAGCATTATTTATATATACAATAGAAAATAAAACCAAAGACTTTATTTTGAACAAAATTCACTGTAAAAGTTAAGTTGTATGATTGGATTATCTAATTGTCCATATGGCATACCTTTATTTTTATCATCATGTAAGATGGTTCCCTTATATTATTATTTTTTATATTAATAATGATACGTAATTTAAATAGAGCACTCATTTTTTTGACTTGGAGAATAGATCCTAACATCTCTAAAACCAAAATCTAGATATCTTTCCACTTGAGCCAGTGGTCCTTGTTTGTCCACTCATGTTTATAGCTACAAAATTGGTTATTTCTTCAAAAATTACATAGGCATGCATAAAAAGATAAATTTAGGTGTTGACTATTGTGGAAGTGGTCCTCAAACGTAGGAACATGGTCAAATGATTTTAGCCTTGCCTAAGAAAGAAATAATGATCGAAGATATTCATCAAAATATTTTGACAAAACTTATCAAAGAAATTATGGTAGATACTTTTGATCGAAAATTATGCTTCAAAATATGCAGATGACTTTTATGTGGTCATCTTTATCTCATTTGGATCTCTTTTATCCTTCTTATTTTGACTCATTTAATCACTCATCTGTACTTCTTTTGTTTCCTTGTGCCTTTGATTGCTTTTATTTAACTATTATGCCTTCAGTTTATCCAATTGTGAACTGGAGAATTTTTGTCGATAAATGTATATATGCAGCATAAACTATATAATAAATACATAAATAATGCAAAAATAATCATATTTTGAAAAGTGGAAATTAAAATCCGCCTCTTATTTTCAAACTTAATACCTAAAAAACTATTCTCAAAAACTAGTTTCACAAAACACATGTGTCAATGTTTACACCGTATATGTGTATTTTAAATTGCACATAATTGTAGTTAGAAATGAAAATATTTGCAGCTTAAAATACGGATATGTGCAATTTAAAATACACACGTTTGAAAAACAAATATATGCAATGTGGATTGCAGTTGCAGTTATAACTACAAACATTCATTTTACAAAAACACGCGTTTAGAACTGCAAATATTTGCAGTTTAATTGTAAATACATGCAATATAAAATATATATTTTTACTTGAAACTTTGATAAAGGTTTTACATGAAATATGTTCCGACGAGGGCGGGATTGAATTTTGAAACTTTTAAAAGATGTTTGAAAAATTACCCTTCTAAAAAATGCATCTGTTATGTGATTGTTGAAAAAACAAAATAGAGATAGAACAATATTTCTTTACATTTTTTTGGTTCGCGAAAATCTTCATTTTAAATAACAGGTAGAAAATCCAAATTTTATTTGGTTAATATGTATAAAAGAGACTGGAAAATAGGAGGAATCCTCATCAAATTAATATTTTACCCTTTTGTGTTTCATGTTGAACAAATTATCATGTTTTAACCAAATCACGTAAGTCCCAACAAAAAATGCTACTAGCAAGATAAAAGTCCAAAATAGTGTTAGATAGTTGAAGGAAAAAAAAAGAGTTTGTCGTTGGTATGAAATAGTAAATAATTCAACCGTCTATCTGCTCCTGCTTTAATTTTCCCTAAATTCAAACTTTTAATTTTATACTTTTCTCAACTCCTTAGCTTTCTTCTTTCTCGAGGCAACTACTCTTCCACCATCTCCCTCATCCTGGGCCATTAAAGGCCAAGGGACCTCCCTTCCAAAATGGAAGGCCTTAATTTGCTTGACCCTCTTTTGGATATCCCTAAATACATGTGTGATGGAGAAGCTGTTGTGAAAAAATGGCAGCGCTTTGCGGAAGCTTATATCAACGGATCTTTGTCACCCAAATCAGAAAGAGATAACTTGGATTAAAAATAAGACGGAATTGAAATTAAAAGCAATAAGACAAGATATTCCACCCAACCACCCACTTTATTGATTCACCAAAAATTTTGTTTACAATTAATAGAACAAAGCTAAAATAAACAAAATACCATTGAATCAATAACCAAATTGAGAAAGGGAGCAAATATCTATATGGCTAAAATTGTTGGAGAAGAAGAACAAAGATGGAGAACAGGGAATTAGCAAATAGATTTTCCACCATACATTTACCCTCTCTTCTGGTCTCTATTTGTATAATCAATTACTTAATGCCCAAGTTAACATTAAATGGCAAAAAATAATTTGATTAGCCAATTAGAGAAAGAAATAAACATACTCAATATGCCTATTAATTAGGGGAAACAAAACCTTCTCTTTCTTTCTTTTGCATATATATTTTCCCTCTTTTTGTGATTTTGTATCACCAAAATTTAACACTCCACCTTGATGCAAAATCACATATCTCCAACATATCAAACATGCCATATCTAAATCCATCACAACTCCATATATCTCAATCATACCAAATTACAAACTTCTACCACCGACTGCAAATGATGCATCTCCCACATGAGGTGCACCACACAAATCCGGTCTCAAAAACGTTTGTAATACCACAAAGATCTCCGTCTTGTCTTTGTGGATTTTGCAACTCGACACCCGTCTATCACTCGATCTGAGCTCATTACCTGATCACTATCGATCCCCCGAGCATCATCAACATGAAGACCCCTGTCTAAAATATGATCCTCAATGCTAGAATCATAAGCAGTGACCACATTAACCTCTCCACCTTGTTGTGGACTAGGTTCTTCAACTGTCATTCGCTTTCCATAGTCGACTACAGAACCAACCAAGCTATAAAGGTTTCCTTCTTCCAATACTCCTCTCATCCTTACACGACCACCTTTATTCACTCTCAAAACTCCACCTTGAGTCTCATAAGTGCAACCACGGCGATCCAACTGACGAGAGAAATAAGAATATGCGAACAAGTGGGTACATGTCTGACTCCAGAGACTTCTCTAACCACACCATCATACATACGAAACCGGATAGATCCAATACCACAAATTGATAGCTCTTCTCCATTGGCTATCGTAATCATGTCGACAATCTTCTCATAAGAAGAAAAACAATTCACATCTCTACAAATGTGAAAACTGGCTCCCGAATCCAACTTCCAAGGTTTATTTTCACTAAAGAGGACATCATAAGAAGCATCACTATCGGTACCTTCAGCAAAACCTGCATGTGCATCACTACTGGTATCACCGTGCGCAGCCTTTTTCTGATCTCTTTTATAAGCATAACACTTATTGCGTATGTTACCTTTCTTATTATAATAATGACAAGTGATAACACCTTTACCATTAGCATCCTTCTTCTTCCAAATTGTATCTTTCTTCGAGTCCCTTGCCACCATAGCCTCACTTTGAATTGATTTCATACCTGACCCTTTTCTTCTAAGCTCCTCATTCAAAAGACTGCTTCGAACAGTTTCCAAAGAGATAGTTCCATTAGTATTGGAATTACTCAATGAAACAACCAAAGTTTCCCAACTTTCTGAAAGCGAACTCATCAATAAAAGAGCCTGTAACTCATCATCAAAATTGACCTTCATATTTGCCAATTGATTTATTACATTCTGAAATTCATTCAAATGCTCTGCAACAGACTTCTCTTCATCTAATCCCAGTTGTACCAACTTTCGAACCAGAAAAGCCTTACTAGTAGCACTCTTTGACTCATATAAAGATACCAACTTATCCCACAAAGCCTTTGCGGATTCACAACTAGCCACATGATGGAAAACGGAATCATCAAGATACTGGCGAATCAAAGCAATCGCCTTCTTATCCATCTTCTTCCATTTTCCCTCATCTACATTAGAGGGCTTCTTTCCATCTCCATCAATCGGATCATGAAGATCATTGAGGTACAGAACATCCTCCATCTTAGGCTTTCAAATACCCCAATTCTTCCCATCTAAAATAGCCATCTTCGAAAACGAAATCATATCCGACATCAACAATTTTTCAATCCAAAATTACTCTAAGCTTTGCGATGATCTGTGCTCTGATACCAATCTGTTGTGAAAAAATGGCAGCGCTTTGTGGAAGCTTATATCAACGGATCTTTGTCACCCAAATCACAAAGAGATAACTTGGATTAAAAATAAGACGGAATTGAAATTAAAAGCAATAAGACAAGATATTCCACCCAACCACCCACTTTATTGATTCACCAAAAAATTTGTTTACAATTAATAGAACAAGCTAAAATAAACAAAATACCATTGAATCAATAACCAAATTGAGAAAGGGAGCAAATATCTATATGGCTAAAATTGTTGGAGAAGAAGAACAAAGATGGAGAACAGGGAATTAGCAAATAGATTTTACACCATACATTTACCCTCTCTTCTGGTCTCTATTTATATAATCAATTACTTAATGCCCAAGTTAACATTAGATGGCAAAAAATAATTTGATTAGCCAATTAGAGAAAGAAATAAACATACTCAATATGCCTATTAATTAGGGGAAACAAAATCTTCTCTTTCTTTCTTTTGCATATTTCTTTCCCTCTTTTTGTGATTTTGGATCAACAAAATTTAACAGAAGCAATTCAAATTTGCATGACTTCACTTACCGAATTGCTTTATGAAGTCGAACAAAATAATTTGCCTCTATCATCCAATCCTTAGGTAAAATTAAACAGGAGAATTTACATATATATACATACATATATTTACATATATATATATACACACACACATATACATATACATACATACATATATTTACATATATATATACACACATACATATATATACACATACATATATTTACACACACACACACACACACACACACACACACACACACACACACATATATATATATATATATATATATATATATATATATATGCGCGCAGCATAAACTTTACACTAAATATAAACAAAGCAAAAGTAGTCGTATTTTAAAATGCATATTATATGTGATTGTGGAAAAAAGAAATAGGGGCAGAACAGTATTTTTTATACAAAATCTTCGTTTTAAACGCCAATGCTGAAATATCATAATTTCATTTTTAATACATGCAGAAGAGACTGAAAATATGAGGTAACCTCGGCAATTTACGGTCCTGTATTTCATGTTTTGAACTAATTTGCTAGTTTTAACTAAATCACATTTAGTCAGAGTAGCAAAGTACCAAATAGCGTTAGGTGAAAGAAAACGAGAAGAAAAGAAAGAAAGAGTTTGCCTTATGGTATAAAACAGTAAGGGCGCGTTTGCAACGAGCAGAAATGAAGAATCTGAACTGAAAATTTGGAAGGGGAAATTAAGTGAACGGAAATGTGTTTCATACTATGAATATGGTATTTCAATGAGTATTTGAGTTGTAACTTTTAATTTAATTGATTTATAATTTATTAATTAAATATTTGTTTTTTGATATGATGTAACATAAAAAAGGGCATCTCAATCGAACCTCATAAGGTATTAATTTTTGAAAATTGTAAAAAAATTAAAATTTAAACTAATTAATATTAACAATCCCGTTTGTATATCCCAACGCACCAAAATTCTGCCCTGCCTCAACGGGAAAGTTTTCGTTTTTGAATGGGGAACAGATGCCTTGTTTCCAACCGCTTTATTTATCCTTAAATTTGAATTTTCACTTTTATATTTTTCTCGACTCCTTCGCTTGCTTTTCCTTTGGTCTACAGCTCTTCCACGATCCCTCACCATTGGCCATTGACGGCCAAGGGCTTTTCCAAAATGAAAGGCCTTGATCCGCTCGACCCTCTTTTGGATGTCCGC
The DNA here is from genome assembly GCA_030765085.1 of Allium cepa. Lineage (NCBI taxonomy): Eukaryota > Viridiplantae > Streptophyta > Magnoliopsida > Asparagales > Amaryllidaceae > Allium > Allium cepa. The sequence goes on along the minus strand of CM060940.1, from coordinate 752,606,898 downwards.
TAACACGTGTACGATGAAGAAGCATTTCAAAATTGTACGACTTCACTTACTAAATAACTTCATGAAGTGGAACAAAATAACTTGCCTCCTTTAAACAATGAAAAAGCAACAGCCCCGTAAGATATTACAATCAAAAACTTTAACAATCAATTTGAACAAAATGACTTGCCACCATTAAACAACGAAGAAGTGGTTGCCCTTTTAGAGGTTTCAGTCGTAGACTCGAAGTACTAAATAATTTGCTTCTTTCCCCACCTAATTTGCCCAACTGTCACGAAAACATATTGTTAAGAGAAATCGTTCACACCAATGGTATCTCAACATTTTCTCTTATCTTCATGCATATATGTGTATAAATTATGTCTATAAGTTGTTTATTTACCAATCATTAGGAGTAGAAAACACGAAGCTTTTAGTGCATGGAGGTAAAGGCCTGTTTTTTCATGCAATTTACCAAGTCAAGAAAAGCACTGGTGGAATGCAATCAGTCGTGGAACCCTTATTTGTAGAGTGAGTATTTTACCTCAATTTGAATCTCATCTGAATCTGCGGTGTCTTTGTGGCTGAGTCGTGGACTAGATTGCTCTCTTTAAAACATTTTGTCATTCTGTCGAAATCACGCAAGACAGTCTCTAAAGCAGCACCTCCTCCAGGATAAAACAGCCCTAAATCAATATTAATACCGTCTTGCACCAAGATTGATTAGTCAATAGCACCAAAAAAGTATTACACGGATCTAAGAAAGTTGAAGGCAGAAGAAGAAAAGTTTGGAACTGATAAAAATTCTGTCAAATAGTTTGGTTTATATTGGAAAAAATCCAAGTAGAAAATGGAGCTGAGTCATAAGAAACTATCGGATTTGATTTTATTGGGTTTTTTACCAAGTCAAAGTCGGTTTAAAAATATACCACCAAAAAATAAGTAGCTCTGTATCACACTAGCCAAGCCAAACCCGACCTAGTTCAGGTCAAATCGAGTCAGTCGATAGGCGCGTACACATATGTGATGGCCAACATGCTCTCCCTCCTCAACATAAGAGAAAACATTAAGTGTTCAAAGGGCCCATCATTTCTCTAGTGAATCTTATATTTAAATAAGACTACTCTATAGTTCTCCACAATGTGAGACTATTCAATAAGAGAGGTATTATACTCCTTCCAATATTTTTAGTAATTCATTTTAAAATTAAATTTTCCAACAATCTTCCACTTGAATTTTTAAAAATATTTTTCTCGAGTAATTTCTGATTTTATAAGATTGCGCATAAACAAAGTTATCTTTCGATTTGAACATTTGCATCGTGATTAAGATATGGATTATAATAGAGTGACTTATAGTCTTGAAAGCTATCTCCGACATCAAACCACATACAACCTTTCTAGGGTGCAGTCTATAGCCTGTGCTTTAAGAGTCATGCACATCTATCCTTGTTTAGTGAATGATATAGGAATTTTTTCCAAAAATTCCATAGAAAACGTCCACATTTTCATATTCACAAAGGTGAATCTATCAAGAGTACTCTTATAGCTAGGTACTCCACTCCACATACAGTATAAATTTCACTAAGAGTTAAACTCATCCTCCTTTTGCTTCAGGACTACGTGCTTCTAACTAATTAAACTAACATGTTCAATCAATTATTACCTCATAACTTGTTATTACCTATTGAACCTAGATCTTAGGATCTTTAGTCATTAGGTTAGGTTACCACTATGAGTGACTTCTCATTCTCCGATTTCTCATTCTAAGGGAAATGGTCCCATTCTTTTAGATGTAGAAAGGACTTTCTCTTTGGCCAATCCTTTCATCAAAGTATCCGCCAGATTCTCATCAACGCATACATAATCCACTTTTATAGAAGCTAAAGAGATATACTCTCTTACAGTACCGTGCTTACGACGAATTTCTCATCTCTTACCATTGTAATAACGGTTCTCTACTTTTGCAATAGCCAGGTACTATCGTAATGGTTCGACATGGCTAGTATCACTTTTTCTCATAAGGGGATCTTAGCTAGCAGCTTTGTTAAGTAATCTGCTTCTTCACTGTAGTAGCAAGTACTATCATTCTGAATCCATAGTCGATTGAGCCAAAATAGTCCATTTCTTTGATTTCTACGAAACCGCTCCTCTTGCAATACTGAAAATATGTCTACTAGTTGCTTTCGAATCGCCTGATAACATATTCTAATCTGCATCGTTATATCCTACAAGGACAATTGAAACTTCTAAAAGTGTAATCCATAGTTCATAGTTCATTTAAGGTATCTTATGACCCTTTCAATAGTGTGTCAATGCCCTATACTAGGTCTGCCAATAAATTTGCACAATAATCCCACAACACAAGCAAAGTCGGATCTAGTACAATCAATGGTATTCCGAAGACTACCAATGATGCTCGCATATTCAAACTGTTTTACACCTTCGTTAGTGTTCTTAAATAGTTTTACACTTGGATTACATATGTACTAGTAGGTTTATATTTAAAATAATTACATTTCTTTAACATCTTCTCAATATAATAAAGTTGATCCAAACAAATTCCCATTTTTAGACTTAGTTATCTTAATACCAAGAATTATATTTGCTTCACCAAGATCTTTCATGTCAAAATTGGCACATAGTGCAGACGTAACATGATCACAACATGAATATTTGAAACAAATATAAATAAATCATCTACATATAAACATATGATAGCGTAAATGTTATTCTCGGATTTATGATAAATACACTTGTCACTTTTATTCACTTTAAAATCATATGAAATAAATAGATTGTCAAAATTTTCATGTCATTGTTTAGGTGACTTTTTAAGACCATATAGAGATTTATCTAATTTAAAAAATTTATGCTCTTGACCAGGTATAAAAAACCTTCGGGTTGGTCTATATAAATCTCCTTTTCAAATTCACCACTAAAAAAGGCAGTTTTTACATCCATTTCGTGAATTAGTAGATCGTAAAGTGAAGCAAGAGAAATTAATTGTAACGACCTGGACTTTTGGATATCTGAAATTGGAATATTTAATTGATTTTAAATATTTAAAAGTTAATAAATCGAATTTCAAATATAACCAATTATTTGATAATTTAATTATTGAGATAAATAATTGGAAATAGGGTAGATTGTTGAATTTGGGGTTTTAAGCCCATTAAAAATAATTTAAAGGCATATAAAGTTTATATTAATAATACTGAAGATAATAGGACATTTAAAATTGAATTTAAAATGTTTTGTTCAGTTTTAAAAATATATCGTTAAATTGACATTTAAAAATAGTCTTCCAAGGCACAGTCTCGGAATTCGACGAAACCAGTTCCATTGGATCTGTAATAGTGTATTATTATCGGATTTTAAATTTTGTATTAAGTTATTGTTTGGCAGTACGGTAGGTAAACTTGCTGAAATTCATATCGAAAATTCAATATAATTATGGGGTCTAAAAATCTATCTTCTCCATACGGTCAAATTAGGACTCGAAGCCTTTTCCTTTGCGTTCGGAATAGGGATATAACATTCTAAACGTCTAGCGGCACGCCTTGATAAGAGTTCGAGATTTTAAGCTACGTTTTCGAGACAATTTAAATTTAAATAATATTATATATATATTTTATACTTTGACTAGTCAAATAATTTCACATCGACACTTTTTCCCCCCTTTTCAGAAGCACTGTAGCTCATCTGCTACACACAAACCATTTTTAGCACATTTCCCTCCATTTATTAACATCGCACGCGAAAAGATTTCAAAAGAAGAAAAAAAGAGATGGACGAAAGTAAGAACTCACGAAAAACTTCAAAAGAAAAAAATCTGCAATGCCTTCTTTTTTTCGTTCGAAACAAATCACCATCGCTCCCTTCAGAAAATTCACAAATCAAACTCAGTTCGTTTCTAAAAAAATAAATTTGCGAAGTCCACATCTCGAATGCCAGGAAAAGGCGATTTCGAGCTCGAGCACGCCACGTCGGCATCGCGTTGACAATGCTCGTGCACGTGAAGGAGCTGCAGCGCGATCTAGGAACTTGGGGTGCGGTCGGTGCCGATTGCGAGGTGAAGGCGATGACACCATGGTCGCGTGGGGCCTGAGCTCGTGTGCGTTTTCAGCAATGATTTTAGCCACGATGGAGACAAGGCAAGTGAGGCTTGGGGTGATGGGCGAAGAAGGTGACGATGTGCTAGCAAATATCGGAGCTTTAGCGATGATTTTGGATGTCGTGCCTGAGAACTACAGGAAGGTTGGGCGGTCAAGGGTTACGGCAGCGACTTGGGTTGCGGGTTCTGGCGATGGCAGTGGAGGCAACAAGGTGAGGCAGTTTTGTTTTAATTAATTTTTTTTTAAAAATATTTATCATAGGAAAATTGGTTGAAGTAAATTATTAGATAAAATCAAATTAATAAATGATAATTAACTGTTCGATTATTTCAAATGTTAATAAATCATATAATGTTTATACAAGGTCTAAAATCGTGAAGAAAACAAGTCGAGATGGAAATGGGTTGCAAATAAAATCAAGCTGGGTTAATCTCACTCAACTTGAAATTTCTACGTTTAATTTTAAGTAGTAAAATTAATTATTGGTTGACTGATTAAATTCAATAATTATTATCAGACTGGATGTGATATTATATATATATATATATATATATATACGGAGTGATTGATATTCCCGCATTATATAGATGATGAGACCCTATGCGCAACGCATAATAGCGGGTGACCTTATATACCGCGATATCCACCTCGAAGCGGGATTGGTATTTATATGTTGTGCTAACATCTATGGATGTAGGGAAACAGGTTGGAGGAATTGAACTGGATTTCTCAAAAATGTTGAAATTATTTACATTTGCAGTGATATGATTTATTTGATAATCTGTGATAGATTATGTTCGAGAATTAAATTTATTTGATGCTATGATATTGCTGGATATATTTTTGACATTTTGAAATATCAAGAATATAAATATTGAATTTTTAAAGAGAAATAAAAAGGGAAAAATTTAAAGCGAGAAATTTATAATAAAGATGGATAAATTTAAAAGTAATGAATTTGGGAAAAATAAATAGTTTAATTTCATATTTTGTACTTGATAATTTCTAAATATGGAAAGATAGAGATTTTGAAATAATTGAATGAAAGGATTTAATAATGGGACTTAAGCGATTTGTTAAGTATAGAAGTATTTATTTTTAAATCTGAGGTTTAAAACAGATTTGAGAAAAATAAAGAGGAAATTTGGGGAAAAAATATAAAATATGAAATTAATGTTTCAGATTTAAATAAGGTTCTAAATCATAATAAAGGAGTGAATCTGGAATTTATGGATTTTGGAATAAACTTGAGTAAATCAAGAAATAAACATTAAAATGGAATTTAATTCAAGGAAATCGATTTGGATATCGGTTAAGTGTTTGAAACAGTGATTAAAAAGGAGAATGAGGCTATGAAATTTAAAATTGGGTTTATAAATAAAGTAAAGAATTTATCAGTGGATAATTTGAAATTTTAAATTCACGGTGGGGATTTATAAGGAGATGGTAAATCGTTTTTAAAAATAAATGGTGGTTTATTTTTAGAAAATGTGAGAAAGGAAATTTATGGAATTGGAACATACATTAAGTTCGAAATAAATCGAGAGGGATTTATAAAATATTTGGACCGACTATGTAGAATTGGAAATACATTTTTCAGAAAAGTTAAGCCTAATTTTAAAGAAAGATTTTTAAGTATTAATTAGAAAATTGAAAAGTGTTTAAATAATGGTTTTTGTAAATTTATTGTTTAATTGTTTTGAAATTGTTAAAGAAAATATTTGTTAAGTTAATTATAGTAGTTAATTATTTTTAAAGTTTAAATTAGTATTATGATTTAAAGGATAATTATTAAATATTTATCCTTTTATAATAGCTTTATTTTAAAAGTTATTTTTGGCTAAAGTTTTACTTGGAAAATTATTATAAAATTTCATAACTATTATTTTGAATAAAGTGATTTAAGTAGCTTTATTTTAAATATTTTATGTGTATGTTTTTGGAATAAAGTGATTTATTTTATTTAAAAACTAAATTTAATAAGGCCTGGTGTTTTCAGAGGGAATAAAACATTTGGATGAATTGATTGTTTATTTGATAGTTAAAGAACCAACCATCAAATCTGGACCTAAATGTAACTTTGGAAATATCTAGGAGAAGTACGAGAATTATATGGTACAGTTACCATTCGAGGTGCTATACTGCATGTATAAACCCATTCGTTCTTCTAGGATGTTTTAAGGAAATCCGTCCACTAATGGTTAGGAGGTGATCTCCGATCTTATTTTCGTCTGTTTATTATCTAAAGAACCGGGGTTGAGTTCACCGGGAAATATCGAATGCTGTTTTGAACAGACCGGTATCAGATTTGCGAACCCGAAAACCACTTCAATCCAACGAGTACGATTTCTTAAGGAAGACAAGAGCTTGGAGTCAAAGATGGAGCAGTGAAGTGCAAGGGTCAATCGCTACTAATCCTAAGGATAATTGCAAAATGTTTGTAGTGGGAGCAGTGCCTTCGATTCCGTTCGGACTAGGAACGGACTTGTATGGATGAATGCTATCAGTACATTGTTATTGGAGGACAACGAGCATTCTAAGTGAATATTTCTAAAAAGGTAATGCTTAGCCTCGAGCCTCATCAACTGAGAATGACTGAAAATCAAGGGATATGGAACAAGGCTAAGTAGGTAACTTCCAAGTAGGATAAGGTTTCCCCTGTCTAGAGTCCCTTTTATTTCAGCTGTGTAGGCGGTTGGTGATCCTAACCGCAAGGTGATCTTATCCAGGCTATCCAGTTTAGGGGTAGTCTAGTCATGTGTTGCAGGGGATTGAGAGTGGTCCTTGGTATGCTGATCTAGACCAAGCACCATGACAGGTGGTACCCCAATCCCTAGTCGTTCAGTTGGAAATCCATTCTCCCTATGTGCCTTTATGGCTTTGATTGTAGAGCCTAGTGTTGCTGAAATTTAATTAATGTAACAATTTCAGCTATTTGATTTAAGTATTTATACTTAGACACTACTATAATATCAGAGGATTTTGATATATAAAGTGTTTTGGTTATCGTAAGGGAAAAAACCAGGCATGTTTATTTGTGGCGTGGTCTTACGAGATACCTTTGATTTTCAAGGGATTTTGGAAACTTCAATAATTCAATTGAGTGTGTTTTCTTACGTTGATTTTCCAGACTGACTCGGGTGTTATTTTATTATAATGTTCATGTCATACCGAGTATTACAGATACAGGATAGGATGCTATGGAGCTCAGGCGACGAGCTGGATGATGGAGACGTATATCACGTATCTGACTTATATCCCGCCGTGAATGGTGATGATGTATATTCAGGTTTGTGAGGATAAGTCATTATAACTATCCAGTATTGTGCTATTGTTTTGTGTTATACTCTGATGATGTAACGTATAAAACAGTAAGAGTTCTTTTTGTATAAAGATCAGTTGTTATCTATTATATATTGTTCCACTGTGATTATGAGATTCTGAGTTGTTTTTTATTTTCTTCTTCTACCTCTTTCTTCTTTTCCCTAACGATCGAGTATTTCCGACATTCGATTGTTCGACATGTAATATGGTGGATGTATTGATGTTGATTTTCGGGCGTCGAAAATCCTAGTCGTGACATTGTGGTATCAGAGCTGAAGGTTAAGCGAGAACCTTAACCCTGGTGGGGACTACTCATTAGAGATAGGGTCGGTAGCACCCTAGAATGAGATTGAGTGTATTAATAGATATAAGCACGTATTTGTTGGTGAATGTAATTTTTTTTATATTGGGTTGATTGATTTGTTGAGTGGTTTATGGATTCTGGTCAATACGAGTAATTAACGTTATTGATAGGGATCTCTAAACACTTGAATAGAACAATTCGACGTGACATTATTTTAAGATGGGGTAAATGAAATAATTTTACCCAAATTATTTTTATATAAAATGAATAATTTTCAGAAATTATTATAGTTATATATGGTTGCTTATTTGTTAGGAAATGATAAAATTAAATTATTATCATTGTTGTTGTGGGATTGGATAAGGATTGGAATTTTAACCAAAAAGATAAGAAAAGGATTCATATAACAGAATGGAATTTGTAAATGTGAGTTATAAATGTGATTTATAATTTGAAATGGGATAAAACTCCAGAGTAATATTTAAATATAGATTGAAAGTATTTGAAATTCAAAAATTCGAAAAAAATTAATTCCCTTTGAGTTCGAAAATGATTTTCAAAAGCTTTGGAGGAATAATATCGATATTATTTGGAAATATTTTTGAATTGGATATGAAATTTGGTGAGATTTGAAATTTAAAAATAATTGAAATATTTTTAAAAGAAATAAAAGCGCTGAACTCACTTCAATCGCTGAAAAATAATTTCGGTGATGACTGCAGCATCATCGATGTTTATTTTCGAGTTTCCAAGAGAAGAATTGCCACCTGAATGTTGTGAATTGAAGTTTTGGTTTGGTAAAACTGTTTTGATTTTGAAATGCAAAGGAACAATTTGGTATACCAAAGGATTTTGGATACAACTGATTTCAAAAATGATTTTGAAAATACTTAAGAGATTGTTTAAAACTCTAGAGAGTTTATTTAAAAATGGTTATGGAATATCAATAAATTGAAGATTTTTAAAAGTTAAATTAAAGTAAGTGTGAAAATGAAATAAGTTAGAAAGGTAAGCAAATTAAATGAAGTAAATTAAAGAGATTAGTGGATGGAATAAAAATAAGTTGGAAAACTTATGGAGGTTTAAAATTTGAATGGAATTGAAATGTAACTGAATTAAGTTAAATAAAGTAAACTTTGAGGAAATAAGCCTAAGTAGGCTAAGTAAAATAAGAGTATTGAAAATAAAGTTTAGTAGTTAGAGATAAACTTGTGGAAGGACAAATTAATTTAATTTGTAAGAAAATAGAATTGGAATTGAATATTGGGGTGATGTTTAATTTGATTATGTTGAATAAAGTAAAATTTGACAATTAGTCGAGTGAGGCTAAGTGAAATGAAAAGTGGAAGACAAATTGAGTTCAAATGGAATTGAAATTAAATTTTGAGTAAAAATGGATATAAACCAAGTGATTAAGTTGAAGCCAATATAAGGAGTGGTATAAAATAATTATATTGAACTTAAGAAGTTGATGGTAAAATTCTTAAGTAAAATTGGTATTGGGAGAAAATATATCAAGTTAATATTTGAATGAAGATTAAGTAAAGTTGTGAAATGGGATAAGTGTGAATAGGTGTATGGAAATCAAAATAAATGTGAATAAAAAAAGAAAATAGATATAGCTAATAATCAATTGAAAATTAATACGTAAGTTGTACGTATATTATTTTATTCGCATAACGATTTGATCCAGATTTGAGCACAGAATTTCGAGATAGTTATATTGATTCGAGTTGGGGTTTTTCACTCGATTTTCGACGGCGAACCCTGGACATGGATTTTTGATTAATTCTGAAATTCTCTATTACAGTATATGGCTATGCAAGAAGAATGGCTGTTTCAGATCAAGGAACCAAATCTGAGTCCGCACTAGAGAATTGTGTGAACGATACTAGTTCGGAAGTGAAATTGTGTGATCGAGTGAGCGATCAGAGTTGATATTACGTACGGATGGTATACGTACATCGTGCAAGCATAATCAAAGCAAGCATTGAAAATTTTAAAAAAGAACAAATATAATGATTTGAATTTTGTGGTTGGATATTATTGCTAAGTAAGATGCATATAATTAACAAGAAAAAGAAAAAAAATTATGTTTCTATTTCAGGAGATAAAATTGCCCGACAAAAAGGTATGTATTCAAATTGTCATATGAATGATTTTTTGATCTAGCCACTTGGCTTTTGTTTTCTTTTGGAAATTAGGGGATCGTAGAGGCATTTTGTAGTTGTTCTGATCTAGCCGTGCAAAGGAGACGCTGGCAAAAAATTTCTAAAATTTAAAGAGTTAGAAATTTTTCAAGGGAATTTTGATAATTTAAAATTTGGGATAATATTAGTACATGGATGAGTTTGGGAAGTTTGTAAGAGGGATAGTCTGTCTTTAATAAAAAAATTGCTTTTGGAAAGTTGTTTGAAACTGTGTGGTTTGGGAAAATAGTAAACGGACATTGGATCATTCTTCTTAACTAACAATTTCGGGGACGAAATTCTTAGAAGATGGGAATGTAACGACCCAGACTTTTGGATATTTGAAATTGGAATATTTAATTGATTTTAAATATTTAAAAGTTAATCTTTAACTTGAATTTCAAATATAACCAATTATTTGATAATTTAATTATTGAATTAAATAATTGAAAATTGGGTAGATTGTTGAATCTAGTGTTTTATGCCCGTTAAAAATAATTTAAAGGCTTATAAAATATATATTAATAATTTTGAAGATACTAGAATTTTTAAAATTGATTTTAAAAGTGTGTAGTTCAGTTTTAAAAATATATCGTTAAGTTGACATTTAAAAATAGCCTACCGAGACACAGCCTCGGAATTCAACGAAACTAGTTCCATTGGATCCATAATAATGTATAATTATCGGATTTCAAATTTCGTAATGTTTGGAATTAATGTTTGGTCGTACGGTAGGTAAACACACTGAAAATCATATCGAAAATTCAATATAATTATGGGGCCCAAAAAGCTATCTTCTCTACATGGTCGAATTAGGACTCGAAACCTTTTCCTTTGCATTCAGAGCAGGGTTATAACATTATTAACACCTAGCGGAACACCTCGATAGGAGGTCGAGATTTTAAGCTATATTTTCGAGACAATATATATATATGTATATATATATATACACACACACGCACACATATATATTGTATATTTTGACCAGTCAAATAATTTCACGTCGATACTTTTTCCCTTCATTTCAGAAGCACTATAGCTCATCTGCTACACGCAAACCATTTTGAGCATGTTTTGCTCCATTTATTAACAACGCACGCGAACAAATTTTAAAAGAAAAAAAATAGATAGCCGAAAGTAAGAACTCGGGAAAAACTTCAAAAGAAATTTTTTTGCAATGACTTCTTTTTTTCGTTCGAAACAAATCCCTCTCCCTCCCTTCAGAAAATTCATAAATCAAACTTAGTTCATTTCTAAAAAAAATTGCGAAGTCAACATCTCGAATGCTTGGTAGAGGCGGTTTAGCTCGAGCACGGCACATCGGCATCGCGTTATCAATGCTCATGCACGTGAGAAGCGGCAACGCGATCGAGGAATTTGAGGGTGCGATCGGTGTTGATTGCGAGGTGAAGGCGACGACACCATGGTCGCATGGGGCCTGAGCTCGTGTGCATTTTCGGCAATGATTTTAGCCACGATTGAGACAAGGTAAGTGAGGCTTGGGGTGATGGGTGAAGATGGTAACGATGCGCTGGCAAATATCAGAGCTTTGGACTGCGATGATTTTGATGTTTTGCTTGAGGACTACAGGAAGTTTAGGCGGTCAAGGGCTAGGGTTGCGACTTGGATTGCGGGTTTTAGCGATGGTAGTGGAGGCAGTAAGGTGAGGCAGTTTTATTTTAATTAGTTTTTAAAAAAAATATTTATCATAGGAAAATTAGTTTAATTAAATTATTAGATAAAATCAAATTAATTAATGATAATTGACTGTTCGATTATTTCAAATGTTAATAAATCATATAATATTTATACAAGGTCTAAACTCATGAATAAAACAAGTCGAGATGGAAATGGGTTGCAAATAAAATCAAGGTGAGTTAATCTCACTCAACTTGAAATTTCTGCATTTAATTTTAAGTTGTAAAATTAATTATTGGTTGATTGATTGAATTCGATAACTATAATCAGACTGGATGTGATATTATATATAAAAGTGTGTGTGTGTGTGTATATATATATATTTGGAATGATTGATATTCCCGCACTATATAACGGATGAGACCCTATGCGCCCCGCATAATAGCGGATGGCCCTATATACCGTGGTATCCCTCTCGAAGTGGGACTAGTATTTTTATATTGTGCTAGCATATGTGGATGCAAAGAAACAGGTTGGAGGAATACAACTGGATTTCTCAAAAATATTGAAATTATTTACATCTGTAGTGATATGATTTATTTGATAATCTTTAATAGATTATGTTGGAGGATTAAATTTATTTGATGCTACGATATTGCTGGATATATTTTCGACATTTTGAAATATTAGGAATATAAATATTGAATTTTAAAGGGAAATAAAAAGCGGAAAATTTAAAGCAAGAAATTTATAGTAAAGATAGATAAATTTAAAAGTAATGAATTTAGAAAAAATGAATAGTTTGATTTTAAATTTTGTACTTGATAATTTCTAAATATGGAAAGATAGAGATTTTGAAATAATTTAATAAAAGGATTTAATAATAGGACTTAAGCGATTTTGTTAAGTATAAAAGTATTCATTTTTTAATCCGAGGTTTAAAACGGATTTGAGAAAAATAAAGAGGAAATCCGGAAAAAATATAAAATATGAAATTACCGTTTCAGGTTTAAATAGGTTTTTAAATCATAATAAAGGAGTGAATCTGGGATTTATGGATTCTGTAATAAACTTGAGTAAATCAAGAAATAAACTTTAGAATGGAATTTAATTCGAGGAAATCGATTAAATGTTTGAAATAGTGACTGAAAAGGAGAATAAGACTATGGAATTTTCAAAACGGGTTTATAAATAAAGTAAATAATTTATCAGTGGATAATTTGAAATTATAAATTCACGGTGGGGATTTATAAGGAGATGGTAAATCGCCTTTAAAAATAAATGGTTGTTTATTTTTGGAAAATGTAAGAAAGAAAATTTACGGAATTGGAATGTAAAATAAGCTGGAAATAAATCGGATGGGATCTATAAAATACTTGGACTTGCTATGTTTGGAAATATATTTTTCGAAATAGTTATGCCTAATTTTAAAGAAATTTTTTTAAGTATTAATTATAAAATTGAAAAATGTTTACAGAATGGTTTTTGGAAATTTATCATTTAATTTTTTTAAAATTGTTAAAGTAAATATTTATTAAGTTAATTATAGTCGTTAATTATTTTTAAAGGTTAAATTAGTATTATGATTTAAGGATAATTATTAAATATTTATACTTTGTATAATAGCCTTATTTTAAAAGTTGTTTTTGGCTAAGTTTTACTTGGAAACTTATTATAAAATTTCATAACTATTATTTTGAATAAAGTGATTTAAGTAGTTTTATTTTAAATATTTTAAGTGTATATTTTTTGGAATAAAGTGATTTAATTTATTTAAAAACTAAATTTGATCAGGCTTGGTGTTTTCAAAGGGAATAATATATTTGATTGAATTGATTGTTTGTTTGATAGTTAAAGAACCGACTATCAAATCTGGACCCAAATGTAACTTTGGAAATATCTAGGAGAAGTACGGAAATTATATGGTAAAGTTACCGTTCGAGGTGCGATACTGCACGTATAAACTCGTTCGTTCTTCTAGGGCGTTTTAAGAAAATCCATCCACTAACGGTTAGGAGGTGATCTTCGATCTTATTTTCGTCTATTTATTTCCTAAAGAACTGGGGTTGAGTTCACCGGGAAATATCGAATGCTGTTTCGAAGAGACCACGATCGGATTTACGAATCCGAAAACCACTTCGATCCAACGAGTACGTTTTCATAAGGAAGACAGGAGCTTGGAGTCGAAGATGGATCAATGAAGTGCAAGGGATAATCGCTACTAATCTTGAGAGTGATTCCAAAATGGATGTAGTAGGAGTAGTGCCTTCGGTTCCGTTCGGACCGGGAATGGACTTATACTGATGAATGCTATCAGTACACTGTCATTGGAGGATAATGAGAATTTTAAGTGAATATTTCTAAAAAAGTAACGTTTAGCCTCGAGCCTCATAAACCGGGAATGCCTAAAAATCAGGGGATATGCAGCAAGGCTAAGTGGGTAGCTTCCAAGTAGGATAAGGTTTCCCTTGTTTAGAGTCCATTTATTTCAGCTGTGTGGGCGGTTGATGATCCCAACCGCTGGGTGATCTTATTCGGGCTATCCAAGTTAAGGTAGTCTGATCTTGTGTTGCAGTGGATTGGGAATGGTCCTCGGTATGCTGATCCAGACCAGGTACCCTGACAGGTGGTGCCCCAGTGCCTAGTCATTCAGTTGGAAATCCATTCTCCCTATGTGTCTTTACGGTTTTGATTGTAGAGCCTAGTATTGCTGGTATTTAATTAATGTAATAATTTCAGCTATTTGATTTAAATATTTGTACTTAGAACTATCATAATATCATAGGATTTTGATATAAAGTTTTTTCGTTATCGTAAGGTAAAAGCCAGGCATATTTATTTGTGGTCTGGTCTTACGAGATACCTTTGATTTTCTAAGGATTTTGGAAACTTAAATAATTCAATTGAGTGTGTTTTCTCATGCTGGTTTCCAAGACTGACTCGGATGTTATGTTACTATAATGCTCGGATCAGATCGAGTATTACATATACATGATAGGATGTTGTGGAGCTCAAGGGACGAGTTGGATGATGGAGACGTATATCACATATCTGACTTATATTCCGTTGTGTATGGTAATGCTGTATATTCAGTTTTGTGAGGACAAGTCATTATAACTGTCCAGTATTGTGCTATTGTTTTGTGTTGTATTCTGATGATGTAATGTATAAAACAGTAATAGTTCTTTTTGTATAAAGATCGGTTTTTATCTATTATATATTGTTCCGCTGCGATTATGAGGTTCCTTGTTGTTTTATATTTTCTTCTTCTACCTCTTTCTTCTTTTCCCCAACGATCAGGTATTTCCAGCATTCGATTGTTTGGCATGTAATACAGTGGACGTATTGATGTCGATTTTCGAACGTTGAAAATCTGAGTCGTGACATTAATACTCGAATTGATATTATTCTTGTAACAGGTGTCAAAGTATCAAAAAAGTCAATGTTTTCTCTTTGTCTAAATCCTTTAGCTACAGACGAGCCTTATATTTATCAATTGTACCATCAGATTTCAACTTCTTTTTAAGTTCCACTTATAACCTATAGTTTTACAGCCTAGAGGTAAATCAACAAGATGCTAGTTTTTATTAGATTCTAGAGACTGCATTTCATCATTTATAGCTTCTTGCCAGAGGTCCGAATCTAAAAAGGACGGAGATTCTTTTAGATTAGCAGGGTCCTCTTTTAGTGCATAAGCATAATATTCTGGATCAAAATCTTTAGATGTCCTAGCTCTTTTACCTTTTTAGGTTCAGGTTCAAATTTTACATTAGATTATTAGTGAAAGATGTGCCCCCATGATTCCTAAGTTTAAACAGAAACATATTTTCAAAGAAAACAACATCATTTGACTTAATAATAACTTGAGCATTCAAATTAGAAAATCTACATGCTTTAATGTTAATGGAAAACCAATGAAAACACATTCATATGCTTGACTTGCTAATTTAATTTATTTAGAGTCAGGAATAAAAACATATTCTAAACAACCCCAAGTTTTAAAATAGGAGAAGTTGGGTTTATGATTTCTAAAAATCGCAAAAGGTGTATTTTGCTCCTAGATTTAGGAATTCTGTTTAAAACATAACAAAAGGTCAACAAAATTTCCCCCACTAGTGTGATGCTGCACCCGAATTTAATAAAATAGTCACAACTAATTTGGTAAGAGTCCAATTTTTTTATTTCAACTTTAATGTTCATTTCAGGTGAATAAGGTATAGTTCTTTCGTATATTATGCCATGTTGATTATAAAATTCAATGAATAGGCTAGATTCATAGTATGTTCCTCTATCACTTCGATATCTTTTAAATTTATTATTAAACTGTTTTTCAATTTTAGTGAAAAATAACTTAAACATATCCAGCACATCACTTTTATATTTTATGAGATAATAATAAGTAAAATCGGTGCAATCATCAATAAAAAGTAATACAGTAGCGTTTTCCATCTAGTTAGAGTGTCATCAAGTTTATTAAATCTAAAGGTTCTGACTCTTTAAACACATATTTATGTAGGGTCTTTGTAATTTTAGTTTGGCTATAATATTCATATTTTTCTGAATCACTTATGGATACTTTAGGGATTAAGCCTAAGTTACTCATGTTATGAATCAGTTGTTTATTAACAATGTGTCAAATATTAAAATCACACAGCATATAAGAAGAACTATTAACTTTATTCAAATCAACGTTTAACCTAAACATCCCATCTACAGCATATTCTTTTCCAAAAAAATACCATGTGTAGTGATGATGTACCATTCAGATCCATTAGTTTGTGTAAAACAAGCTTTATTTAACAAGAAACTAGATATTAATTTTTTTCTCATCTCTGGAGTATGCTTCACATCTTTTAGCAACAAGTTCTTTCCAGAGGTAAACTTTAACTCCACAATCCTAATTCCAACAACAGTAATGGTGTGAGAATCTCCCAACATCACTTTCATGTCATCAGCAGCATCATATGTTTTAAACATTTCATGATGATAATAGACATGGCGAGAAGCACCGGCGCCTACACACCACCTTTCTGATCCACTGACTAGTTTGATCTTAGTAAGCATAGCCACAAGGGCTTATGTAATTAGGTTAGCCTGCGATGCAAGTTTTGGCTTATTCTAACACTTTCGTGCCATATAGTCTAGTTTGCCATAGTTGTAACATAAGAACAATTGTCCAGTATCATTCTTTAAGGGAGCATTTTGCTATTTGTTCTAAGGCTGATTGTTGCAGTTCTGATTCCTGATTTTTGAAATTTTTCGTATTCGGTTTCCGACTTGCGTTTGTAGATTTCTTAGTATTATTGCTAGATACAACAAACACCTCTTCTTTCTGGTCCTATTTCTGGCCTCTTCTTTAATACGAAGATGAGTAATCAAACTCTCTAAGGAAAATTTCTTAGTCTTATGGTTGAGAATATTTTTAAAATCTTTCCAACTAGGGGGTAATTTATTAACTAATACATCAACCTGAAACTGTTCACTAAAGGCTATACCTTCGGATATGATCTCATGCGCAATTTTCTAGAACTCGTGTGACTACACCTCCATTGATTTATCGTCTGTCATCTAAAATTTTAGCGATTGATAGCATTCTTTTTCGCTCCAGTTTCTTAGTATCATATTTCTTTTACAGCGCATCCCTAATCTCCTTCGCTGACCAGTTTGAGTTGTATTAATCGTACAGATCATCGCTCAAGCCATCAAGAACATAAGTTTTGCTGAGGTAGTCATGGCCCATTTGGACGTGCAAAGTCTTTTTCTGATCGTCTCTTGCTTCTTCGAGCAGCATTGGTTTTCTTTCATTAGCACATCCACCACCTTCCATGTAGTAAAAAAGAACTCCAACTTTTGGTACTATCATTTGAAATATTGGCCTCCGAATCTGAACGGCGCAACAGATACAAACAGAACTTGAAATATTGACATCGGGGCAGTAGAGTTGTTAGTGATCAAAGCCATAACATCTTAAAATTGTTGTACCTCGATCTGAATCTGTAGTATCTTTGTGGCTAAGTCACAAACTAGGTCATTCCCTTTAAGACATTTCAGCATTATGATGAAATCATGCAAGGCAGTCTTTGATGTAGTGTCGTCTTTAGGATAAAACAGCCCTAAATCAATATCAATAGCCTCTTGCCCCAAGACTATTGAGCCAATAACACCTAAAAAAATATTGCTTGGATCTAAGAAAGTTTAAGGCCGAAGAAGAAGAGTTTAGAATTGATAAAAAAATTCTATCAAATTGCTTAGTTTATTTAAAAATTTGAGTAGAAAACGGGGCTGAGTTATGAGAAAATACCGGATCTGAGTTTATTGGGTTTTATTACCAAGTTAAAGTCGGTTTAACAATATACTGCTAAAAAATAAGGAGTTTTACATCACATTAGCCAACCTATGCATGGCTTGGGTCAGGTCAATCGGTTGATTGGAGCACGCGTGCATATGTGATGGCGAGCATGCACTTCCGCCTCAAAACGAGAGAAAACATTGGGTGTTCTAAGGGTCCATTCTTTTTTTTTTATGAATTTCATATTTAAATAGGACCACTCTATAATTCCCTACAATGTGGGACTATTTAATAAGAGGGTTATTCTATACTCCTTCTAATGTATTTAACAGTTCATTTTAAAATTAAATTTTCCGACATAAAGCTTCATTATTCCAGATTTGGTCTTTTTCTTTCAAGAAACGACTTATAAGAAAAGTCGTTATTTACTAAAGTAGTTTTTTTTAGATTAGTAACAAGAACTTGTTATTTGTGCATGTGTTTGTGCAGTCATGGAGAATTTAGCTATGAACAAGTAAAGCAATTCTTGATAGATTATGGACTACTACGGCTACATAATGGATAAGTGCTAAATAATATTTGATTTCAAGCTTTTACAATGTATTATCAATAAAACGGACTGTAATATTGTGCCACCAATTCTACATGAACAATCAGTTATATCTCCTTCAGCGCCAGTAGTTTCAACTTTCAAGCAACCCAATGCAATTACCTGTTAATGATTCCAGTAGAAACAAATGGATAGGAATGACAACTCAGGTAATTTTTATGTCATATTTGTTGGTGTAAACCAAAATTAAGAGTTGTGTCTGCTGATGTGAAAAGTCATGTCTATTCGAATGAAGAGTCATGTCTATTCGAATGAAAAGTCATATCTATTCAGTGAAGAGTCGTGTCCGTTCCCTGAAAAGTCGTGTCTATTGAAATGAAGAGTCGTGTCTATTAAGTAAAAGTCATGTCTATTGAAGTGAAAGGGTGTCTGTTCAAAAAGGTTATGTCCGTTTGTAAGGGTTGTAAACCACTATATATATGTGGTCATTTTGTTGTGTTGAATGCAAGTTGTAGACAAGACAAAAAGCAAGTTATAAAAAAATTGTCTATTCTCCTCTAAAATTATAATTCTCTCTCTTTTTCTACTTTAACAAATTGGTATCAGAGCTTGGTTGAAAAATGTCAAACAACCTTGTCTCCTTTGTTCCTCGATTCAATGGTGAAAAGTTTGATTATTGGAGCAATCTAATGAGGCTCTGTCTTGAATCTCAAGACTTGTGGACAGTTGTTGAAGAAGGTGTTGGTGCGCCGGAAGATGAAATGCAACTCATAGTTGCCCAAAGAGATCTTCTGAAAAGCAAAAAACAGAAAGATCGGAAGGCTCTCTTCCAAATCTACCAGACACTTGAAATTCAAGTTTATGAGAGAATTTCAAAAGTTGCAAATGCTCAGGAGGCTTGGAAAATATTGAATACAACGTATTCTGGCCAAGATCAAGTAAAAAAGGTTCGCCTGCAGTCACTACGAGCTGAATTCGAAAAGCTCGAAATGAAGGATAGTGAGAAAATCTCAGAGTATTTTACTCGTCTCACTTCCATCATAAATCAGATGGCTTCAAACGGAGAAGTCGTGGAGACTCAAAGAGCCGTTGAAAAAATTCTACGGAGCCTACCAATCAAGTTCGATCATATTGTGGTTGCAATTGAGGAATCAAATGATATTGCTTCACTTTCTCTTGAAGGCTTGCAAGGAAGGCTGGAAGCTCATGAGGCTAGGATCTTGATGAGAAGTAAACAAACAAATTCTTCTCAAGATCAAGCCTTAAAATCTCAATTCACATCCATAAAAGTTCAAGGCCCATCCCATGGCAAAAGTAACAGCAGGAATAGTGGAAAATTTGAAGAATCAAAGGAGGAGAAACGATCATTCCAAAGTAACAAGGCGCGAGGCAAATACAAAGGCAAAAAACCATATTTTGAATGCAATTTCTGTCACAAGCCGGGTCATAAAGCAAATGATTGTTGGGAGAAACATCCTGAAAAGAAGCCAGTTGCTGGTTTTATGCATAATGAAGCAGAAAAATCTGAATCTTTGTTGATCGCTTCGGATGGAAATGTTGAAAACGTATGGTACTTGGATAGTGGTGCAAGTAGGCATATGACTGGAAATAAAAATCTATTTTCAAGTCTTGTGGAAGATGATGATGGTCAGGTTACTATTGGAGATGCAAAATCATACAAAATTCAAGGTGTTGGCGAAATTTCTTTCAAAACCAAGGCTGGAAAAGTTGAAAAAATGTCGGAGGTTCTTTATGTACCAGGCATACGTAGCAATCTTCTTAGCGTCGGTCACTTGCTGAAGAAAGGATTTGATTTTCGATTCGTTGGAGATCAATGTAGCATGAAGAAGAACGACCAATAAGTGGCAAATATTGTGATGGGATCCAACAAATTATTTTCGATCAAACTTGACATCGTAAGCAGTACGTGCATGATTGCTACTTCTAATGATGAAGTTTCCAAGTTATGGCATGAGAGGTTTGGCCATTTAAACTTCCGGAGTTTGAAGGAAATGTCTACCAAAGAAATAGTCTGAGGGCTGCCTAAACTTGAAGTGATAAACGAAGCATGTGAGGAATGCCAATTGGGAAAACAACATCGTGAATCTTTCCCATCCAAATCGAAGTGGATTTCTCAATCACCTCTGGAGCTTGTTCACACCGACCTCTGTGGACCAATGCAAGTGCCATCGCTTGGAGGCAGCAGATATTTCTTGTTATTTGTTGACGATTACACAAGAAAAGTTTGGATTTATTGTGTCAAAGAAAAATCAAATGCCTTCTCTTGCTTCAAAGAGTTCAAATTTCAAGTTGAAAAACATTCCGGTCATCAAATAAAAAATCTAAGGAGTGACCGTGGAGGAGAATACATGTCCTCTCAGTTTGAAGAATTCTGCCAAAATCATGGAATCCGCCATGAGTTAACTGCTAGGTACTCACCTCAACAAAACGGAGTCGCAGAGCGCAAAAATCGAACAATAATGAATATGGTCAGATGCATGTTGAAGAATAAGAACTTGCCTGCATGTTTTTGGGCTGAAGCGGTCTCTTGTGCCGTTTACTTAATCAACCGATCACCAACGAAGAGCTTAAAGGATTCCACTCCAAATGAAGTCTGGTATGGCAAGAAACCAAATGTTGCTCATTTAAAAACTTTTGGTTGTCTTGCATACTCTCATATTCCTGATGCTTTAAGATCGAAGCTCGACGACAAATCTGAAAAAGGCATTTTCATTGGTTATAGTCAAAGGACTAAAGCTTACAAGCTTTACAGTCCGAAGACGAAGAAGATGATTATCAGCAGAGATGTTCGCTTTGATGAAAATGGTTGTTATAATTTTTCAGATTTTGCAGAATTACCTGGATGGCAAACTCTAAATCTTGAAGAGGAAACTTCTTTGGAACAAGGTGTTGATGCTGATGTTGGTATTGAAGAACAACAGCCTAAAAATAATGGGGTTGAGCAGGAGCAAAATTCACCACCAACGGCGGAAAGAAGGACGCGATCCTTGAGAGAAATCTATGATACAACCGAAGAAGTTGACACTATGGATCATGTATATTTTGCATTTTTTGCGGGAGAAGATCCAATCACTTATGAAGAAGCATCAAAGGAAGAAAAATGGGTGAATGCAATGAAGGATTAAATCAAGTCTATTGAGAAAAATGGTACGTGGGAGCTTACCACATTGCCTTCACACAAATCAGCCATTGGTGTAAAATGGGTGTTCAAAACCAAAACAAATCTTGATGGCTCCATCAACAAGTACAAAGCACGTTTGGTTGCGAAGGGGTATAAGCAAAAGGAAGGGGAAGATTTCAATGAGGTATTCGCTCCTGTCTCTCGACTTGATACAATTCGATTATTGATTTCTCTTGCTGCCCAAAATGGCTGGAAGCTGCTGCATATGGATGTGAAATCAGCTTTCTTGAATGGTTTTCTTCAAGATGAAATTTATCTTCAACAACCTCCTGGTTTTGTGAAGAGGGGCGAAGAGGAAAAGGTGTATAAGCTGCGGAAAGCTTTATACGGGCTGAAGCAATCCCCCCGTGCATGGTATGATCGTATCAACAATTTCTTCTTAAAGAATGGCTTTGAAAGGTATCCTTTTGAACACACTCTTTACATGAAGAAGCATTCAAAAGGAGGTTTCATGATCGTGAGTTTATACGTGGATGATCTGATTTTTACTGGAGATAATATGAAGATGTTATCTGAATTCAAAAATTCAATGATGAAGGAGTTCGAGATGACGGATTTGGGAGAATTACATCATTTTCTAGGGATAGGTGTTCAGCAATCAAAATGTGGGATTTTTATCTCGCAAGAAAAATATGCTGCTCAAGTATTGGAGAAGTTCAATATGATGAATGCAAATCCAGTTTCAACTCCTTATGTTGCAGGTTCGAAATTGTGCAAAAATGGTGAAGGAAAGTTTGTGGATCCAACTATTTTTCGAAGCCTAGTTGGAAATTTGATGTATCTCACTGCTACAAGACCCGACATCAAGTACGCAGTAAGCTTGATTAGCAGATTCATGGAGAAGCCTTTCTCAAACCATTGGAAAGCTGCAAAAAGAATTTTACGATACGTTAAAGGAACTATTGACTATGGCATTTTCTATGAAGCTCATGTGCCTGTGAAGCTTGTTGGATATACGGACAGTGATCTAGGTGGAAGTATCGATGATTCAAGGAGTACTTCAGGTTATGCATTTAACCTTGGAAGTGGAATTATTTCTTGGTTTTCAAAAAAACAACCAGTTGTGGCACTTTCTACCACCGAAGCGGAGTACATCGCAGCATCTCTAGCAGGATGTCAAACTTTGTGGCTAAGAGGAATTCTTGAAAATCTAAGCTTCAAGCAAAAAGATCCTACGATCATTTATTGCGACAATAGTTCTACTATCTCTGTCTCAAAGGATCCTATTTTGCATGGAAGAACAAAACATATTCGTCTACGTTTCCATTTCCTACGAGAACTCGTTCGTGAAGAAGAAGTGAGTCTTGAGTATTGTCGAAGTGAAGAACAAATTGCTGATATCTTCACAAAGCCGCTTGGAGGGACTACTTTCTCAAGAATTGTTGCTGCATTAGGTGTTCGAAGGAATTTTGGTTTAGGGGAGGCATTGTTGGTGTAAACCAAAATTAAGAGTTGTGTCTGCTGATGTGAAAAGTCATGTCTATTCGAATGAAGAGTCATGTCTATTCGAATGAAAAGTCATATCTATTCAGTGAAGAGTCGTGTCCGTTCACTGAAAAGTCGTGTCTATTGAAATGAAGAGTCGTGTCTATTAAGTAAAAGTCATGTCTATTGAAGTGAAAGGGTGTCTGTTCAAAAAGGTTATGTCCGTTTGTAAGGGTTGTAAACCACTATATATATGTGGTCATTTTGTTGTGTTGAATGCAAGTTGTAGACAAGACAAAAAGCAAGTTATAAAAAAATTGTCTATTCTCCTCTAAAATTATAATTCTCTCTCTTTTTCTACTTTAACAATATTTCCATGTTATACTTATAGTACGTATGAAACTATACATAGAATTAGAGTAAAAATGTTTAATTGAATTTGTAATTCTCTGTTTACAAATGATTGCGTTTAACCTATACATACACATTTGCTTTGTATTTATAGTGTACAAGTGATAAATAATAAATGGACTTATGTGTGGCCCGCCAACCCACTTCTGATATACTTAAAACAAAGCACTGAATATATTTGCTCTCGTATATTTCATCTATTCCAGTATGTTTTATTCAATACCCCACTCAAATCTAACTAGGATTAGGGTTTCGATTTACCCCAATCACTGCCGACTTCATCAATCTTCAAAAATTAGTGCTTTAATCTTGCTCTAGCAGTGGTTTCGTAGATTCACTTGCTCTTTAACAAGTAGTTGAAGTGTGATTTGGGGATCATGAGCTATTTTAAGTTGTAGTTGACTTCAATAATCTTCAATTTATGTTTTAATCCTGCAAAATCTTGCTTTAGCAAAGTCTTGTAAGAGTGTTTGCTCCTTAACAAGCAGCTAAAGCTGGATGTAGGGTTTGCAAGTTGTTTCCCGATTGCGGTCGACTTCATCAATCTTTAATTTGTGCTTCTGATGAAGCTTTGCTTTGACAGTGGCTCTGTAAGTACGTCAGGTTTTTGTTAAGCAACAGGTGTATGATGTATGATGAGTTTTCCTTTCATGACTTGCTCTTTCAAAAAGTAGAGATCTAATTCTATATGATTTGTTCCGAAGTGTAATACTTGATTTGCTGTAAGTGAAATGCACTGAGATTATCGTACCAAATTGTTGTTTTGCTATTAGTTTTGATTTATAGTTTGTTATCCACATAATTTCCAAAGGATAGGACAAAGCTATTTCTGCCAAAAGAGAAGAATAATGAAGTAGAATCAATGCCTACAAAGGTTAATGAATAACATCGACTCCTTCTACATCACCACTCATTTATGCTGCTTCAACATAGTATCTCATGCGATGACGCTTCCTTTTCAATATCGAGCCTCAAGTAAAACCACACCGCTTTCATGTTGTATGATGTCTGTGCCGCATTCCATCAATAAGGAAAAGGAGAACGTCGCACTTAATCAATATTGCCTCCAATAAGTGTCGCTTCTTATCAATGTCGCTGTTGAACAATATCACTTGTTAATAATGCTGCCTTACTTCAATGCCGCTTAACATCCATATCAACCTTAATTAATATTGCTTCATTAATATCGCTGTGGATCAATGTCGGCTCTATAGTTGATGTCGCGCCTTTTCAAGGAAATGATTGATATCGCTCCTTATTTGTGCCGCTGTAAGATGATGCCGCATATTACTGTTGCCGAGGTTACTACTGTTAATATAACTTCGAAAATATCACTCCCTATAGATATAGCACATCACCAGTTTCGCTCCCCATCAGTGCTGCTTCTTCAATGATGTCGAATCTCTTCGAAAATAGATTGTTATTGATAACTGGCATTGGAAATATCATCACGGTCTATATTAATGACGTCGATGTTGAATATCCTCGATATCCCATACATCATCAAAGCAAATGGGATGATAATCAATGCCACGTTCCATTGATACCTCATTTCATCCACATCGCACTTAATCGATGTCGTCCTTCAGCCATATCGTGTTTCGTCAATGTGATAACAAAAATGTCGCATGCCATAAGCTATTAATCGATGTTGCATGATATTCGTTGTCACACAACATACATGACGTAGAATGTCGAAAGTCATGCAAAGAAGGAAGAAAAAGATCATTTAGAAGAGCAAATTCAAGAAGATTTAGTGCATTTCCCTTCATAATGCTTTAAAAGCATTCACATTCCGTTACATGCTTCATAACACTATAAAGTCTCACATCAACAATGGAAGCAAGCATACATCTTTCCAACCACTATAAATAGATATCACTCTTTATAGAAAGGGGCCCTTAATTTCTCTCACTCTTATCACTTTTTCAATCAGTATCTTCTCAAAGTTCTCTTCATTACAATAAAGATGGCTCGAAGATAGACATATGACGTAAAGGATAATAAAGGAGAGGATAACATATTTGTAAATAAGAGCCTATGCAATTAACGAAACTATCCTATTTTAAGAAAAATGAATTTTACAAATAAGGTCCTATGCAATTAATGAATCTCTTCTATTGTAATAAAAATGAATTTTATAAATAAGGTTGAGAGAATTCAAATTAGATCTGAATGGATCGGAGAAGAATTTGGATGAATCCGATAAACACCTGAAGGGATTTGAAATTGGTATGGACAATTTCGATGCCGATCTAGGTTTCATAATGATGAGATGAATGATGTCAAGGTTGAGGCTCCATGTTGAGGATTATAGGCGTCGACCGATCTAAATTTATAGGATTCTCAATGCCCTAAGTCAGTTAATGGCGCATAATAGTCCGATGTCGCAAAGAATTTGGTGCTAAATCAAAAATTTATGGCGGGGTTTAAAAGGATTAACGTAGGAGTTAATTAATATCGCAACGTTTGATATCATGGCTCTTGATTTCAGCATAGTTATGAAATCGATGGTACGGTACTATTGGGATGAACGTCATCACAAATTAATAACGTAAGTCAACAATCGAAGCCGTAAACCAGTCAATGTCACGAATTGACAATCAATATCGAGGCCCATCTCAATGTCTAACCCCATCTTTTTCGTCGTAAATCACCAGATTCTCTCCAAAACAGAAGGGTTCATACCACAAGTCACAACAGAGCTTTATGCCAAAACAGAGAACCCATACCAAAGTTTAAAAGCTCGGTACTCATGATTTAGATAAGATGACCTCATTTTTAAAAATCCATAAATTTTTGAAGTTTGTAGATCTGAATATTAAAACGATTTCCAAAATTAAAGTTTTCAAGAACTTACAAATTTCATAAATATTAAACTCCTTACGCATAAGAGCTTTTAGTTAAAATATACATTTAAACTTTGAATATATATTTTTCTTTGAAGACTTAAAGATTTAAATGTTACAAGGTGTGGGATATGTCAAAAAAATTCAGATGCGTTTAGCCCTATTTTGAACTTTTAATATGTATGGTTTTGCATATAATGGATTTTGATGATATCATGCTTCTTATAATTTCAAATTTATATGGTGGATCCAAATATATAGTTTTAAGCTTATAAGGTTTCAGATATGTATGATTTTGAAAATATTAACTTTCCAGGTGCGAGCGCGTGCACACACGTGATCTTAGGGTTTAGAATATAGTTTAATTGCAAATACACCAAATTTTTGAAAAAATATAAACAATTTTATTTATACATATGTAACATTTTGAATATAACATGTTTTTAAGCATAAGCAAAAATAGCTTGTTCGGTTGGAAAACTAGCCACCACGCAACTAGGTGTGGCTTGTTCAGTTTTCAATGGCTAATTCGGAGTGATGTCGTGGCTGGTGAAGTGAACAGAGGATCGATTTTTATAACGACAAAATTTTTGTCGTTATAATAATATAATGACAAAGACTTCGCCGTTATAATTATAAAAGTGTACACAATTTCATCATTTATTATGTTTGCAGCAGCTAAAAATATAGCAAAGAAAGAAGCACTTGAGCACGTGTAAGAAAAAGAAAGCTGCTGGTTAATTTCAAGAAGAAAAATATAGATGGAGCCAAGATTAATTTGTAGTCAAAATTTGTATGAATTATAAAGGCAATGGCTTTGCCATTATAAATAAAACACTTTTTAGTTATAACGGCGGAGTCTTTATGGTTATAAGACCGTTATATTCTTATGTATTTTTTAAGTGGTCCTTGGCTGTTTCACGGTTACCCGAATGCGTAGCTCGTTTGTTCAGTCAAAAAAATAAAAGAGAGTGAAGTGAACAGATCAGATTGTTGGTAATCATCTAAACATATGAGTTTGTGTACATGTGTGTGGGGTTTTGAAAATAAGAAAGATTTCAATATTAAGCTTTAAACATACATGGTTTCAAAAGTATCATACATGGTTTCAAAAGTATACCAACTTATACATATAAAAGTGTACATATACATACAAATACATACATACATATTATGTACATATACACACACACACACACATACATACATACATACATATATGTATATATACATATACATACATATATACATATACACACACTATATGTGGTTTTAAATATCACAGATCTTTAGTACAAGCTTCAAGCTTTGAATATAAATGATTTTGTATGTTCCGACTACGCATATACCCAGTTTTCCTATATGGAGGTTCTAAGAAAATCAAATTTGGACGTATGAATTTCCTATATGAACATGGAATGTATAATATAGCTTTGTATATGTTGGTTTCGAATATTATTAGTTCCATAAGTATATAGTTTGACATATAAAGTTCTCTTACACATGTAAGTTTCGACTGAATATAGTACAAGAAAACGTATGAGTTCCGACGGGTGAAAACCATTGGCGGTAGTCCGTGGCCATCGGAAACCGACGTAAAAAACCATCGTAAATTTTCCCATCGCCACAAAGTTTTTTCGACAGCTGTAACGATCGGGATTTTTCATCCACGAACGCTGACATCAATACGTCCAATGTATCAACTGCCGAGCAATCGAAGCCCAAAAAAAACATACCGTTAGGGTTTAAGAAAAAGAAAAAGGTAGAAGAAGAGAGAAAATGATAGAACAGAACAGAAACAACAGAACAATATCAGAATCTCACAATTCGCAGCAGAACAACATATAATAGGTAAATGAATATCATTAAACAAAGAACTATATCAGTTATTACATTTCATCATTATCAGAGTTTACAACAACAATAGACAACAGAGTCAATACATCAATGGACAGTTATATAAACCTGTCCTCATACAGAATACACAGCGGAATAATACATAGTATAATATCATATACAAGTGGTACGTCTCGATATGTAGCTCGCCTCCTGAGCTCCATAGCACTCCTAAATCCAGAGTAACCTGATAACCAAACTCTAGACTGCCCGTGTGGAAATTGGTGGGCACCCAGAGTTTAGGAAGGAAAATAATAAACTCCGAGTCAGTCATGTGACTGGTGTGAGAATTCAAAACAGTTTATCTTTAAAACAAAATAGAGGAATATTTTTGAAGTCAATTCGCAATGCTTTTTAAAAATGAGACTACCATAAGGCCTCTCGCACACACACACAATGCAAACGCAGAATCGGAGGAGATTTCTCCTTATGATAGTCAAAGATGTTTGATACGCATTAAAAAGAAACATTTGATATTATTACTAGTGCATAGTGTATAAAACATTTCGAAAGTAAAGATATAAATCTTAGCCAGCATAGGCATTCCGTACTAATGCCTACTATAGCTACCATGTTCAATAGCAGGTTACCGCCACATTCCATGACAGGTTATACAACTAAAACCGTACAAGTCTCGTATTGTTTCTTTGGATTTCCAACAAATGGTCAGGCCAAGGAACTTCCCATTGCCACATGGAAACGCCTCTGGAATGACGTCCCGAGAACCAAACCGGATCTCTGCCAACACAAGGCTGGGTTACCCCTAACTGGGTAACTACTGACACGAATATGTCATCCCCCGATCGTAACCGATCTGTCCGAGGATCCTCGATTTCCAACAACCACATAAGAATAATAATGCAGTAACCACATAAGCTAAGTATCTGGGCTCCATTCCATGATACCACCTCTATCCAGAAGGAATGACATACACTAAAGGGGCGCTACCCCCTAATAACCTTGCTGCATCCTTCCTGTTTTGACCATTTCCGGGGTGTGAGGTCCGACGAAGTCTCGTCCACAAAGCCACGCTTTATACAAAAGCTGTGCTTCGGGTCAACAAATGATAATAGAAATGATCACCAAGATAAATGATCAAACAAATGATCATATCATAAATGATCAAACAATGATCATTTCACAGCAACACTCAGCATGCCACACTACCAAATTGGGAGTATATCACTAATAACCTTCAACTATATAACCTCTGAGCTCGTACGTCTCAGAGAAGGGTGTTAAGCTAAGAGAATAAATTCTCCGCCACCAACAGAAATATATTTGAAAGAAATCAGCTTTATATCTCAATTTGTAATGTCAGACATATAATCCATACAAGTCGGTTCCGGGCTCGAACAGAACCGAAGGCACTTACAAAGAAGTCCTTGCATTCCGGATAATTTCTAATCATGTCCGGACTTCCTGTCACTAAGGGTGATAAAACCTCTATATCGGAGATCAGCCGATGCAGAGTAACTCAACGGTAATCCTTCCGTTTTCAAAAATATCCGGTCTTCAAAACCGGTCATCGAATGCAAATCCATTACGACGTATCACAAATTCGGAATGGGTTATACGACCCCAAGGTCCTTTCCCGGCTAACCCGAATAGTGAGCGCTTATTCAAAAATAAGTGTGGCATTCAAATTCAAACAAATCACAACAAATACCTATTTAAAGGTAAATATTGATAGTCGAATTATTTAACTATCAATAGGCAAGCTCAACATCATCAAATTCCAAATAATTTCCCAAATTATTTACTTTCCAAAATATCTTTACTAGATATAAAATTTTCCACACTTCAACATTTGAAAACTAATTTTCAAATCACTTTTCAATCCTTTATCACTTTTGAAAACAAATTTTAATCATTTTCCTTACTCGGAAATACTTTCATTTCAAAATGGTTCATTTAAACCAATTTAAATAAATCCTTACCGATTTACTTTATATTTACGTTCCAAATCCGTAAATTTATTCCCACACTTTAAAATAAATCAACGTTTATTTTTAAACTAATTCCCCTTTCTTTTATAAATTGCATAGTGAATTTATAATCCCAAAATATCTATGATGTACGATTTCAATCGATTTTCAATATTCACTTTCAATTTATCTTACAAGGATAAATTCTAAAACGTTCATTTCACATTGGAAAAATATTTCCATGCTTATTTAATAATAAGTACATCACAAATCTATTTATTTTCAACATTTGAAAATATTCGATATACTTAAAAATTTAGTATATATTTCATTCCTTAAGGAAATCATTCTCTTAACACATTTATTTGGGTCAATAACGAATGTTGTGTAAAACCTCGTTACGACGACCCAAAATCACTAGTATAGGGATTCAAAGTTTAAATAGATATATAAATCCCAATACTATACAAAACATTTTCTTTCGGAAACCATTTACTATAACAACAATGTTATAGTCCACCATTTCTTTCTTTCTCGAAAACGTCTATTTCAACAATAAATGTTGAAATCTATGGTTTCGATTCATAATACATTTTAAAACATCTTTAAAATAATTAACTTTATTCTATAATATTCATTTTGCCAAACATGACCATTTTATTCAATAATGTATCCACTGTCTAAAATCGTGAATATATTTCCTTTAATAAACTTCAATATTCAATTTGTCAAATTAAATTGATTTCGAATTTATAAACAATGTTTATAAATTCCATTTCTATTTAAAAGCTTCGATTTATAAATTTCCTTTATTAACCAATTCCATTTGTATATCTCAATATATACCAAAAGTCCATATTATAAGTTGATTACTTATAATTCATTTATTTACAAAATCGTTCTTTTAAACTTCACAAATTATAAATCTTATAAATTCTCATTCACTTATGAATCCATTATACTTCATTTTAACACTTATAAAAACTTCGTTTTATAATTCCAATATTTTTAATTTATAAATATCCATTTTATAAATCTTTTATAAAAATTGTTTGTAATAGTCCAAAAATTCCAATTTAAACCATTTCATAAATTTACTAACTATTTATTTCAAAAATCACTTTTCACTTTCACTTCATAAAAATCATACTTTTATAACATTAAAATTTTAACGTTTATTTATTTTTAACAATTCAAAATTTAATAAAACGAATACTTTCGAAAATCACTTTAAAATTCCTTTTAAAACCTAAAATCGTTATTTTAAAACTTCAGAAATGGATCCGATGATGCAGCAGCACCAAATTGTCAATCACGACATCCAAATATCATATATCGATATGATAATCAACAAATATCACAATATCTGTAAGTAAATCAATACAGTTGAGGAATCCAGTTGGATCCTCCAACCTGTTTTCCTGCATCCAAAGATGTTAGCACAATACCAATTCCGCTCCAGTACGGTATTATCGCGGTATATGGGATTTATAAAAATATTATCCGCTTAATAGACGGCGCAATAGGGTCTCATCCGCTATATAATGCGGGAAATCAACTCCAAGTACATAAATAATACCAATTTCACTGTACTGTGAAATATTCGCGGTATATGTTTTTAATAAATAACATCCGCTTACTAACGGCGCATAATGTCTATTTTAACAATCAATAGATAACAATCATCATTCAAACATACATTCCAGAATTTTAAATATAACTATTTAAAATAAAATCGAAACCGATTCGATTGAGTGAGAAGTTCTCACCTTGATTTTAATTCCGTTTCAGCTTTTATTTCGAATAAAATTAAACGCGCGTTTAATTTTACCCGAAATTCTCACTAGCTCCAAACGACTCCAATCCAGTTGCATCGCGTAGAGCTCATCGAAATGAAGCCAACGCAAAAGGTTTCGTCCAAAACGGACCTCGTATGAAAAGGATATACTTGTTTAAAGTTACACGAATTATATATACATAAATTTACAATTTTCATTTATTTATATACCCAGACTCAATCTAGGCCATCCATTTTCAACCCATCAGATCTGGCCGCCCTCTTTCTCTTCTCCCCTCTCCAGGTTTTCACGTGAAAACCTAACCCGTAGCCGCCATTTTTCCATTGAATTATACTCCACCATCGACGAACTAGAACCCATCATACCACCGCCAAACGAAAGCCCTTGCTTTACTCCACCTTCACCATCAATAGCTTGAAGCTCGGCCACCCCTATAGCATGAAAAACGTGCCCAAACACCTGAAGAATGCAGGCCTTAGCCTCCAATCCGCTTCACTAAACTTGATCATCACCATATGGATTCGAAGCTCTCGAGATGCTCTTCAAGTTTGTAGTTGAATGTTTTAGCTAATTCTTCACGGATTGGAAGAGACTGAGGGGAGAAAATCGTGAATTTCTGGCCTTTGAAATGAAGGTGGCGGCTGGGCATTGAAAATTAGGGTTATGGTTTTTTGCTTTTGCAAATTGAAGATGTGAGGTCCTTATATAGAAAATCGACGAAAACACTATTCACCCGAAATTTTTCGAACTCCAAACGAAGCGTGCCGGCTGGTGTTTCTAGGGTTTGCCCCATGTTCCGAACACAATGGAACGTGTTTCGGAGGCTAATTCCATCGTATGTGCGAGTTACGGAAATAAACGATCAAATTTAAATTAAACCGATTAAACGATTTTCTAGGCGTTTTAGCTTGCACCGGACAAACGGTAAATCCGATTGACACGAAATTTAAAACCTTACAATAATATCAAATTACGGATCCGATGAAACTAGTTTCGTCGAAATCCGAGACTGTTTGAAAAATGGCTATTTTAACTCGCCAAATTAATATTAAAACAATTTCGGTGCGTTTCGAGCTGCCACGGTCAAACGATAACTCCAAT
Organism: Allium cepa; assembly: GCA_030765085.1. NCBI lineage: Eukaryota > Viridiplantae > Streptophyta > Magnoliopsida > Asparagales > Amaryllidaceae > Allium > Allium cepa. Next base: position 752,573,897 of record CM060940.1, on the reverse strand, counting down.
TGCTACGAAAATTGAAATCCAATAATAACAAACTATTACAGATCCAATGGAACTAGTTTCATCCAATTCCGAGACTGTTCAAAAAATTGACTATTTTCACTAGTCGATTTAAATATTAAAATATTCAATTTTCACAATTTAACTTTAAATTCCATTTTAAAAGTTCTATAACATCTCTATAACTTTAATAGGATATAATAAAATTTTATAAATCATTTTCAATCATATTAAACCCAATTTTCAATTATTTCTGGAATTTCAATTATTAAATTATCGATTTAATTATCCAATTAAATCCAATATTCGATAAATAAATTATTCGACTGTTTAATTTCACTTATTAATATTTAAAATTAATTAAATATACAAATTTTAATTTATAGAAATTCTGGGTCTTTACAACAGCTTCTGTCGTAAACTTTCCGACGGTTTTCAACAGAAAACTCAACGGCTCTAGATGGTCGTCGAAGACACGTGGTCCATTAAGAGGAAGCAACAAAACCGTCACCAGCCATCAGAAGCCATCGGAAAATATTGATCTGTAAGCCATCGCCAGCCATCGGAAACCATCGGAATACCTGAAGTATTTTTTCAGACCAGATTTCTGTATATGCTAGCCTCGTATACACAATTCAAAAATATAATTAGTCACACTCAAGAACATATGGAATTTAAATATTCAATATAATCTCAAATCACACAACTATACTCAAATCACATAAAGAAAATTAAACCATCCATAACTCACATAACATCACACCAACCAATACTTCGCTAACATAATATACATATAGCATCAAACAATATATACACCATCAACAACTCAAATGTTATCCTCAAGAACTCACCACCGTCAACTCACAAATGCCAAACTGACCATCACCAAATGTACCATCAAATAATATAAAAAAACATCTTAAAGTATCTAACCGCACCATCTCAGTGTATTAGCAAAAAATATTGAACAATGTCGCATAACAAAAAAACATATCTATTACTCCTGTCAATCACTTCTAGAACATTCTAAACCAGTTGAAGATGGAAAGCGGTCACCATACTGTTGTATGTACTCAACAATATGCTGCTCCACCAGCTGTGTTAGCTCAATGGCCTACTGACGGTTCTGCTTCTCCAATTGCGTTACCCTAGCTCTCAATTTCTCAATTGCTGCTAAATCGATCTAAGCTTTGCTTTAGTTAGCTCTCTTCTACCTACCCTACAATACTTATTTAATTTAGTAAAAGTTCGATTACTATAATCTTAAAATTAAAGATACATCATAATATTTTAACTGTTATATCTATAAACTTATTATCGAAACTAAAGCAATGTGAAGTTCTTTAGAACTGAAAGATTACTAATTGTTATATCTAAATATATTATCCATTACCGCTTGATTACCAAAACCATAACACCTGTTCCGTGAAGGTAGGTCCATGTCTGACTCAAAAATGACATCCTCCTCGTTCGTAGTCAATTGCTCTTGAACTATTTGCTCCAAGAGTTTCTACCTTTGTTCCATAAACCGAGCCTGCATGAACAAATAAAAATACATTTGAAATTAATAGCATAATATCTTAATTTATTACACTTTAATAATTAAAACGATTTCTGACTCTTAAAGCCATTTTCGTTATCAACTCTTTTAGTCTTTAACAAGTTCATTACGGTTTCTTGACTTCGTAGCGTCTTTTCCCTGAGTAGATTGTTGTCATTTTCCGATGCAGTCAATTTCTTTATGAGACTCATGCGTTCATCTTTATACAAGTCAAGATGTTTAGAAGCAATGTACATGGATGATTCTAACTCCGATTGAAGTAGAATGTATCTCTGTTTTTGGATAAGTAACTTGTTTTCAAGTTCTATGGCTTTTAGATTGAGTACAAAGGGAAAATTTTGATTTCCATCTTCGTAATACATGGAGTTTGCATCCATGACTTCAAATGTGTGTTTTGACTATGTTTGATTAAAAAAATTAATAACTGGATTGGAGGTAGTTGAACAGTTTTCAGTACATTCAGAAAACAAACTAACTTTTCATATAGATATTTTTATGTCGAAAAATATGATAGAGAAACTCCAATGTCATCTTTGCAAGCATGGTATGCATGCTAGTATGCTTTTAATACAAGCGATCAAAACTTACTTAACAAAGAAAAATAAATCAGTTGTCAATTAACTTTCAAAAATCGATGTTGTAGAATAATAGTACACTGGTAGATTGACTCACATGGTGATAGTAAAAGAAAAGTTAAAGATTTCAAATCCTGCCATATACCTTTTCTAGTCACATATTCTACACATTTTGAGAGTGATGTCCTCTTTCCAAAACAACATGCAGCCATTTAAATATGTATCTATTTTTTGTTGTGGTAAACCAATATCTGGTAACAAATGCTTCAAATGTTTACACCTACTACATGAACAACGAATTTCTACATCATTTCCGTTGTTACTTAAAGTGAATTCAACAAATACGTTTACGAGTTGACATTTTAATTTTTCAATTTATGGATACGTAATCTTATACGCGTCAATTTAACCCAACTTAAGAATACAATATTGAAATGTTGGTTTGTGGTTTCCTATTTTGATGGTCGGTCATCCAACTTTCCAGTATAAACATAGTAAACAGTTACATTTCGTAAATTATTTCGTTTTAAACGGTTTAACAAAATTTCAGCAGCATTTCCCCTTTGTTTCTTGTATTGTACACAAATGCATGTACACGGGAAACAAAAAAGAAAAGTGACGGTGAACTTTTGTGAACTGTTTAAAATAAAATAATGTACGAAATGTGATTGTTTACTGTGTTCATAACTTGTTCAATATAGGGACAAATCCAGCAAGTATTGTGCCAGATGAATTTAAATGTCTATTTTATGACAAAAACGAATATCTATATAACGATCATGTATAATACTTGTTGGACGGGACCAAACACTCTTTAAGGGACGTAATAAAAAAGTAGTTTATACAAAATTTTGAAGTTTTATAGTTTGACATCTTATTTATTATATAATATATTATTGTTTGTAAACGGAATTGAAAATTTACTGATTTTATACATTTCAAAAAATTATTAATTTACCACATTCCGTGTATTTTATTGAACAAGGTTAATTCAGCGTATTATATAGATAAGCAAATTATTTTTCTACGATGTTTTCAATAGAAAACAATTTATTTAATTATTAGTATGCGCGCGCGTGTGTGTATAATGATTAACATACACACACACACACACACACATATATATGAACATGTAAACATCCTAATTAACACAAGAAAATGCTAAAAATAAGACATATATAATGGTTTACACATGTACACAAATTCCTGAATTGTACCTACTTTTCAATATTTGAAGTTAACAAATGAAATAGGTATCACATGAGATACTATAAACCATCATTAGACTATTAGAAACAATTAGAATCACTAATTAACCCTAATTTATCAAATCAGGTAAATCTTGATTCAGGTTAAAAATTAGGTTTTTCGCAAAAAATAGAGATTATACCTAAGATTGGAAGCAATAGAGAGTGATTAAGGAGTCGTGCAAGATCCGTAACCTTGATTTTGGGGCTTGAAAGCTTGAAAATTGGTTTTATGGATTTTAAAAGAAAAAAAATCGTTCAACTGGAATGAGGAAGAAAAGTCGGCCGAGACCTTTATAATGCGAATTCCCAACGGCTTGTCATAAGCCGTAGAAAACCACCATCGAAAGCCGTCATCAAGGGTCGTCGGTATTTCAAGCTATTCTTGTAGTGATAGGTGCACTCAGATTTCAAAAGTTTATTGATTTCAAATACATATTAGTTCCAAACATATATAAAGCCTGGTACTCGTGGATTTATGGGTTTCAATAATACACGGCTTTGGGCATAAAGTTTCGCATGTATGTAATTTCAAACATTTAAGCACAACCAACAATAACTTGTTTAGTTGCAAAACTAGCTACGGAGCTAGCCAGATGCGTTCGGTCTGTTGTGGCTGATTCGAACCAGTTTCATGGCTAGTTGAGTGAACAGTGACTGTTTTTTATAACTGCGAAGTCTTTGCCGTTATAAGTATATAATGACAAAGACTTCGCTGTTATATACTTATAACAGTGGCTGTGTGGGGGTTATGGTTATATATTTATAACGGCGAAGTCTTCGTTGTTATAGATGGAACAATTTTTTTTCAAACCAGCCTGTGGTTGGTTCTACTCTTATTTGTACGCGCAGCTCGATCATTTAGTTGAAAAAACAGGAGGAAGAGCGAAGTGGTAGGTCGGATCGTTGGTAATTGTCGAAGTTCATAAACGTATAAGATTCTATGTACTTGTGATTTCAAAAAGTGTGCCAAGCTTTTTAAGTATATATATCAGTTCGAATCTACATTGTGCTGTACATAATAGATCTAAGTAAATAACTTTGAACTCGCATGTGGTTTCAACTATTCAGGGACTCATGTATATCAGAATATTATATACTTGAGATTCAAAAGCGTGAAGCTTTAAATAAATGAGGCAGATTTCGAAAGTATAAAATTTCAAAGATAAGAAAGTATCGAGTTTTGGATATAATTTGATGTCATGTATATGTAAGCTTCAAGTGCACATTTGGTTTCAAGAAGTATAAAATCTTATATCGACTCTTATATATACGGTTTTATATATAGCAGTTTAACATATATCAGGTCTTGAATAAATAAAGGTTTTGAATGTATATAATTTTCAAATACATATCATGTTTCTATCAGAAGGTTTTAAATACATGTATCATAGCATTTTAAGAGCATGCAGTCTCAAGTATACATATGGTTTCCAGTATATATTGCATCGAATAAGTACAAGCATCAAAACTTATTTGATATCTTGCAAGCATGAAAGGTTCCAGATATATAAATGAGTTTTAAATGTATAAGATTTAAAAAAGATAGAAGTTTTGAAAATACGTAGATGTGTCAGGTTTTACTATCATCAAAGTTTTGGATATGGCTTTGCAAATAAAAAATTTCGTATATGTTGTTTCCAATGTATACACGTATATAAAAACTAACAGATCTGAGTTTCTAATGTATAAATTTTGAATGTGTCATATATGATAGATCTAAGTAAATATGAGCTTTAAATTTATACATTCATGTTTTGGAATACATCCAGTTTCAAGCTTTTGAAAATATGAGCTTCAATGGTTTCATAAATGTGCGGTTTGTGAATATGTACAGCCACATGTTGGGGATTTTACGGTTCGATACAAATTTGATGGCGATTGCAATGAAGATAATGCTGTACTTTCGACTTCAAGGATCTATGAAATAGATTCTTTCAGACAATAGTTCAACACAACAGGTACAAACGGGTTATCGAACCATCGACTTTCAGAATTCAACGAAGCCTTATAACAGTGTAATCGGATTCAAAGTTTGTACGTCTTTGATCCGACCAAGAATACTTTAATATTTGATATCTGACGATGCAATATGCAAAGAAAGGGATGAAGAAGAAACAAATACGCAACGATCCAGCGTTTGCAACACCTTGCAGATGTTACAAAATATAGAGTAATGAAAGTGCAGCGATTAGCAACGCTTCCCTGGCGTCGCAAATTCGTGAAGAAAGAGGAAGAAGAAGATGAATTCAGAATGAAAAACTTTCTCCAACGTTTTCTGGGTGTTGCTATTTATAGTGGTGGAGAGGTGTCTATTCGCTAAGCGTCACAAACGTTTGCAACGGTTCACAACTGCTACGAACGGCTATCTCCATTCAACTTTTAAACGTCGCGTCTATACATTTGCAACGTTTAGAAAAACGTTACAAAATTCCCACCCTTTATTCAAATTCAGAAATTCGGTTCTGGGTCCTTAACGGGCTGAAATTTGGGCCGTTACTGTTCGCATATGATCCAAAAATAAACCGTACCGACCCGGTTCGGTCCGGTCGGACGGACGGCGGCGGCGTGCATGTGGTGTTGCATGACTTCTCTCCTCACAACAAAGCAAACATGTGGAAGCCCCAAGTCCCCAACATCCACATGAGAAAGCTATATTTATATAAAATTATTGTATAATTTTCTAGCATATGGCCTATTGTTCTCTTCTTCCTCTTTACTTCTTCTTCTTCAAATCAAAAAACCAAAGCCCCAAACCAATTATTGAAAATTTTACAACAATCTCCCCCAATTTTCAAAAAAAGTAAAAAGGACGGCTGAATCACTAGAGTGACTTCCTACATACCCAAGTGGGATCAAGCCTATGTAGTTCTAAGATCAAGTTTTGCATCATCGTGAAAAACAACACATAAATAAAATGTATCTTTTGGATTTGAACCTTTACTTAGTGTAAATCATTCAAAGCCTTATCGAGATTCTATGGTGAACGAATCTTGAACCAAGTATCCCTAATGATGAAACCAGAATAATCACACATGTTGATTTTCTTAGGTAAAGCGTTATGTATTGCTCAGCACGTTAATGGTCATGTGCTTAAATCCTGGTTCATGAGTCAACTTAGAAAGCGGTCTTACTTTCCTAGGAAACGGCCTGATTTCTATACTCATATAAGTAAGTCTCTTAAGGTGTTTCTGCGATACACCTTTTAAGATTTCTAGACTTATTAAGGATATATATCCACCCTTTGTTCTTGCAGAATCCAACACTAAATATTATGGGATTATCGATTTAGTGTTCCATAATCATTCTCTTAACTTGTTGGTACCCATTGAACTTTGTCTATCCTTTTCAAGACATAAGTTGGGTTTCTATTAAGGATGATCAACCTACATTCACAGACCTTAGTCCCACTTCTTTTGACTTTATAGAAACCATTGCCTTTGGAAGACTCTTTGTAAGTGGGTCAGCCAAGTTTTTTTTCGTTTCTATGTAGTCAACAGTTATAACTCCTCTTTTGAGTATCTGTCTCACTATTTGATGTCTTAGACTCACATGTCTAGACTTTCCATTATATGTCTTATTAGACACATTGTATATCGTTGCTTGATTGTCACTGTTAATCAGGACTGCTGGAGATGGCTTCTTCCATAAAGGAATTTCCATTAATAAATTCCTAAGCCATTCCGCTTCTTTACATGCATCTGCTAATGCAATCAATTCTGACAACATTGTTGAGTCACAAATACATGTCTGCTTCTTGAAAGCCCAAGGCACAGCAACGCTTTCTAATGTAAAGATCCATCCAGTCGTAGACTTGGATTTGGATTCTACATTGTTCCAGGTTGCATCACTATATACTTCTGTCACAACAGGATATCCTTTATAAGATAAACCATATTCAATGGTTCCTTTCATATAAGCTAAAAGTCTGGAAATAGCTTTCCAATGTTCGAAACCTAGATTACTCGTAAATCGACACAATACACTTATAGCATGTGCGATGTGGTCTAGTGCAAATGCATACCATACATAAGACTCCCAATAACGCTGGAATACTCTAGTTGAGAGACAGTACGTCCAGTGTTCTTTTCTAATTTAATACTAGGATCTAAAGGAGTTGGTGCTGGTTTGTCATCGTAATGACCATATTTTGTAGGAATTTCTCTATGTAATGAGATTGAGTTAGTAATAACTCCCCCTCTTTCCTAACAATTATAATTCCCAAAATTACATCAGCCTCTCCTAGATCTTTCATATCGAATTTAGCAGGTAGAAACTTTTTAGTTTCATTCACATAGGATATATTGGAACCAAATATTAGCATGTCGTAACGTATAAACATATTATAACACTACCGTTGTTATCCGATTTGCTATAAATACATTTATCAGCATCATTAACAATGAATCAATATGACAGTGCAACTTTATCAAATTTCTCATGCTATTTGCATGGGAGCTTACTTCATGCCATAAAGAGATTTCACTAATTTGCAAACTTTCTTTTCTTGGCCTGGGGTTTTGAAACCTTCAGGTTGTTCCATACATATCTCTTCTTCTAAATCTCCATTTAGAGAAGCAGTCTTTACATCCATTTGATGTATGACTAATTTATGAATTGATGCAAGTGCAATTAAACAGCGTATAGAAGATATGCGAGCAACTGGAGCATATGTATCAAAGTAATATACTCCATGTCTTTGCTTATATCCCTTAGCAACTAATCTGGCTTTAAACTTCTCAATGGATCCATTTGTATTCAACTTTTTCTTGAATATCCATTTACATCCTATAGGTTTAGCACCAGAAGGTAAATCAATTAAACCCTAAGTTTGGTTTAACAGTATGGAACTCATTTCTTCATTGACAGCTTCTTTCCAGAAATTGGAATCTCTGGAACTCATAGCCTCAGAATAAGTTTTGGGATCGTCATCGACGTTCATTACATATTTAGCCATATTAAGGACTTCGTCCTTACTACCTTCTACTAGATATGTAATGAAGTCAGGACCATAGTCCTTCTCTATTCTCGCTCTTTTACTTCTTCGTCGTTCAGTACTATTATTTGGTACTGACACTTCCTTGCTATTTTGAGCAGGAGCATAATCATCGTCATTGATATTATTAGTCATACTAGGTTTTGGACTAGATGATCTCAATGGGATCTCAACAGTTTGATTTTCAAAAAATTCTACATCTATAGATTCTAAAACTTTTAGGGTGTCAAGAATAAGGAATCTATAAGTTATACTATTAAGTAAATATCCTATGAAAACACATTTAAATGCTCCATTTCCTAACTTTGGTCGTTTAGGGTCTGGTTTTCTAACATATGCTAAGCAACCCCAAACTTTAAGTCTAGTTAGGTTAGGTTCCTTTTGAACCATAATTCATGAGGGGAAATATTATTCTTTTTAAGTGGTACTTTATTTAAAACATAACATGCAGATAACATAGCATCACCCCATAGGTTATAAGGTAAATTAGAACTTATGAGCATGACATTAACCATTTCTACTAAAGTTCTATTCTTTCTTTCAGCAACACCATTTTGTTGTGGTGTATATGGGGCAGTACATTGGTGAACTATACCTTGTTGTTTACAAAACAAGGTGAATTCATTTGAGAAATATTCACCACCACGATCTGTATGTAATATTTTTATTTTAACTCCTAACTGTGTTTCGACCTCTGCTTTGTAAATTTTTAATTTATCAAAAGCCTCGTCTTCAGTTTTCGTTAGATATACAAATGCATATCTAATATAATCATCAATGAATGTTATATAGTATTGGTTACCACCATAGGTGATATGACTTTTTAAGTCACCCACATCACTATATACCAAATCAAGCAAACCAGTTTTCCTTTCTACGGCTTTAAAGGATTTTCAGTGTATTTTTGCTTGAACACATATTTCACATTTAGATATGGTATCAAAATCACAATCAGAAATTTATCCTAATTTATGCATATTTCTAATGGAATTATAATTAACATGTCCTAATCTACGATGCCATAAATTACTAGAATCAAAAATATAAACAGAAGATTTCTTTATTAAATTCAACTCAATCATGTCGTTACAAGCGTATCCCTATCCAATGAATCTACCATTCTTAGACAACACTAGTTTATCAGACTCATACACCATCTTGAATTCTCCTTTGTTAAGAAGGTATCCAGAAACCAAATTCTTACACATATCAGGTACATAAAATACATTGACTAATGTAAGAACTTTTCCAGAGGTGAAAGGAAGTTCTATAGTGCCTTTTCCTATAACTTTGCTTGGAACCTTATTTGCTCCAGTAACTTCGTCGGCTTCTCCTGTATTTTCTTCGTAACTCTTGTACACATTACGGTCTTTGCAATTTATGAACGGTTGCTCCAGTATCGAACCACCAATCATTATCATTGCCGCTAACGGAGTTCACCTCTTGCACTATAGCCACTAGCGAGTCTTCGACTACATTCACTTTTTGTTGTTTCTTCCACAGACGGCAGTCTCGGGCATAGTGGCCGGGCTTGTTACAAAAATAAAAAGCACCTTTCTTTTTGTTGTTGGTTTTGGAATAATTTTTCTTCTTAAACCATGTCTCAATCTTTGGCTTTAACTTATCAGTAATTTCAACATTATTTGCCTTAAAATGAGACTCAATTTGCAGATTATCATCTAGATCGCGTTTGCGAGAGTCTTCTTCAATACGAAGATGACGTTGTAAATCGTCTAAATTATAATCCGTTTCCACATGCTTCATCTTTTTCTTATAATCATTCCAACTATGCGGAAGTCTAGAGATTATAACTCCAACAACAATAGATTCAGGGAGATCAATTCCAGCATCTTTAAGTTGATTCACCAACAGTAAGATTTCGCTTACTTGTCCAATTATGGACTTATTGGTGACCATTTTGAAATCCATAAAATTAAAAATAATAAACTATTGTTACTTGCCTCGGATATGCGGTACTTATTATCCAGTGCAGTCCAGAGTGTCTTCGCTTTTTCCAAGGTCCTATGAGCATTATAGACTGGGGTAGATAGCGTATTTAGAATATGGCATCTGCATAGAAAATCGTCCTCTTTGTGATTCGCACGTTTAGCCTTTAGAGAAGCATCATCTATATCAGTTTCCTTCGGGATTTCTTCCGAGTCATCTTCCATAATGTAGAACAACTTGACAGTGACCGGGAAAAATTTCATCGTCTCTTGCCAATGAGTGAAATTGTCGCCATCAAAACGCTCCAATCGAGTTGGATGATGATTCATAACTTGTAGAGTGCTCAAACCTTCCATGGTTGAAATGTATTGTCTGAAAAAATGTTGGGGATTTCGCGGTTCGAAACAAATTTGATGGCGATTGCGATGAAGATAATGTTGTACTTCCGGCTTCAAGGATTTATGGAATAGATTCTTTCAGACAATAGTTCAACCCACCAGGTACAGACGGGTTATCGGACTATCGACTTTCAGGATTCAATGAAGCCTTATAACAGCGTAATCGGATTCAAAGTTTTTACGCCTTTGATCCGACCAAGAATACTTTAGTATTTAATATATGACGATGCAATATGTAGAGAAAGGGATGAAGAAGAAGAAGAAACAAATCTGCAACGATTCAGCGTTTGCAACACCTTGCAGATGTTACAAAATATAGAGTAATGGAAGTGCAGCGATTAGCAACACTTCCTTGACGTCGCAAATTCTTAAGGAAGAGGAAAAAGAAGATGAATTCAGAATGAAAAACTTTCTCCAACGTTTTATGGGTGTTGCTATTTATAGTGGTGGAGAGGTGTCTATTCGCCAAGCGTCACAACCGTTTGCAACGGTGCACAGCTGTTACGAACGGCTATCTCCATTCAACTTTTAAACATCGTGTCTATACATTTGCAACATTCAGAAAAACGTTGCAAAATTCCCCCCCTTTATTCCAATTCAGAAATTCGGTTCTGGGTCCTTAACGGGATGAAATTTGGCTCGTTACTGTTCGCATATGATCCAAAAATATTTTCAGATCCGAAACCCGTACCCATACCCGAACCCGACCCGGCCAGGCCCGGTTCGGTCGGACGGCGACGGCGCGCGTGTGGTGTTGCATGACTTCTCTCCTCACAACGAAGCAAACATGTGGGAGCCCCAAGGCCCCAATATCCACAAGAGAAAGCTATATTTATACAAAATTATTGTATAATTTTCTAGCATGTGGGACTATTGTTCTCTTCTTCCTCTTTACTTCTTCTCCTTCAAATCAAAAAACCATAGCCCCAAACCAATTATTGAAAATTTTACAATACTACGCGCATATAGATTCATAAATATATGATTTTACATATACATGTAACTTTTGAATGCACTGAACATAATGGTTTTGGAATATATCAAGTTTCAAATAGATACGGGTTTAAAGGTATAATATACTATATGAAGATTCTCATAAAAGTATATATACAATTGAGTTTTCAGGCAGACCACGGCTTTCGAACATATCAGCTTTGTGCAGTGCCGGCCCGACTATATTGGTTGCCCTAGGCAAAATTGGAGGAAAAATGACAAGGAGGAAAAAATTGGTGGCTCTGGGAATTGAACCCGGGTTAATAAGATACAATTTAGGTATTAGACCACTAAGCTATGTGATGTTTTGTTAATTATTTACCCTGCTACATTCACAAATAAATATTTTTTAAAGCATCCGGTACTTTTTGTTGCCTCCTCCGTCACCTCCGGCGGCGTTGCCCTAGACGAACGTCTCGGTTGCCTTGCCTTGGAGCCGGCCCTGGCTTTGTGATTTAACGTATTATCAGTTTACAAATATATATACGGTTTAAGTTTTCATGTAAAGACGTTTTAGATCTCCAACTTTTAATGAATTAGAGATTTCGAGGGTGTAAAGTTTTAAATGCCTACCATCATGTCTTAAAATAAATATTATTAAATTTCGGGTATACATGATTTCAGATTTAAGTACATATGTTGATTCTGAAAGTTATCAAACGTTGTTCTATTGGCATATTAATTTAATTACACAAGATTTAGAAAGATATTTATTTCGAGTGTCATCATTCCAATATCTTTACTACTAATAATGAGAATTCCAAGAACTAATTTCAACCGTGTCTTTTTGAATTGTCAAAAATACCCTTCGAAAAAATTATACATATAAGGAAGTTTCTTATAGCTCAATGTTGGATGCGCAATGTTATTATACTGATTGTAGTACTATTGTTTCTCTTATTATTAGCACAATTATATGTTTTATTAAGTTATTGAAATGTTTAATGCTTCAATGGATATTTGGGCTTCTTTGAGAGTTAGATAGCTCAAAAATATTTGTTGGACCATAGTGATTCATGTTGGTTTATGGGCTGCAATAAATTGGTGAGGTTATGTGCGCTGTTATTTTCATAATTCTTAAATAAATTGAGATCAAGGCCTTAACATATGGCTGATGCGTTTTAATGAACGTGTAGCTAATTAAGAAGCAAAGTTTCTCGCTTTATTGGTTATTATATGGCCTAATAATTTTAGTGTAGCTATGGGGCTCTTTCATAATAACATAAGGGCCTTGATATTTTATATCATATACATGTGCAAGTGGACCTGCATTTCATTATTGAACCATATTTTTATAGTGTAGCTATTACAAAAAAATGTAAAAAAATTTGCTATCAACAAATTTTAACATTGTTTATGGAATTATTCCATGTTAATCACGCATATCACATCAATACAAACTACGATGCATAACTTTAAACAAATGTAGTACAAGATTGAATGCATCAATCATGTACATGTAGATGGAAAGTTTAATGGCATAAGAGAAAAATAAGAACCCAATTCACATTGAATGCATATATATTGGGTATTATCTCGATGAAACGCATATGTAAGGGACAAATAGAAAATGCCACAACAAATAAAAAGGAGTTAGCAAAAACATACTTTTTCTGTGAAACATGCTTAGTCTGCTGACTCTACAAAATTTACTAAAAAAACCATTTATGTTTGAAATAATATACATATTAATACGTTTCTAAGGCCTACTTAGGTTGGAGATGTTCCCTTGCACATTATTTCTACGTTGTCATCAAAGTTGTTTCAATAATATATTAATAATTTGGCAATGCATGACATTTATAGTTATGGTTCTAAATGTTACACAACCATATGCATCTTTCATCAGCAATCCACATCTTAGCTATTAATAAAGAGAATTCGACGAAAGAATTTCCACACCGTCTTCTTAATATTCCACATATACCTCATCCATCAAAGGAATCACACCATCAGTTTACAATCTTCATCACCATCCCATTTATGGCAATTCATCAACGGAATTTTGCTATCAGTTTGCTATTTTGCTATCAACGCCATCAAAAAAATTGCCACAAATAAAAGTGTTATGACAAACAAAAGTTTTGCACTTGTAGCACACATTTGTCCATTAGTTTTCATATTAAATAAAAATTAAATATATCCAACTATTAGATGCACGTATGTTCGTTTTATACTTCTCTACTATTTATAAAGAGAATTAAATAAATATGATTTCCATAGTGCCTTTTTGAAACTCCAAAAATATCCTTTATCTATCAACGGAATTTCATCAATTGTTCACCACCTCAACCACCATCTCTGTTCTGATGAAATATTTCTATAAATGCATGCGCGATTTACACTAGTATTGCATAAAAAAGCCATAACTTTGAGCATGTTAGTTTCGAAAAGCACTATTTCCGTAAATAAGTAATTTTATGTGTTGATCTCAAATGTGATCATTTTTACAAATATATAATCTTGAATATATATATATATATATATATATAAAGCTTCTTATACAAATAGATTTCGAACATGTCGTGCTTCTAGAAAGAACAATTATTTCAGATGGTGGTTTGGGAAAATTTACAGATTTCAAAAATAAAGAATGTCAAAATTCATGATTTCAAAGATTTACGTTTTACTAGATTTTGGAACTCATTCCATATTAGGATGGAATGAAGGCTGATTTACTATGAATAGATATATGGGAAGTTCTAAATTTTTAGGAATTTTCATCATCGGATAAGTTTCAGATTTTATATAACAAAATAATGGATTTTGAAGAGATTCTTTCTTTATGGCCAAGATTTAAATGCCAATATTGAGAATCAAGTTTTATTATATGAGATAACGAATTGTCTAGAATTACCCAACCTAACGTTAACACTTGCAGTGTCATGCTTATCACTTCCAATATAGTAACTGTTTAAGTCATTGGATTGAAAGTGTCATAAACCCCTCTTATTGGATCAATCTACCGAAAGTCTTACTTTGATTGTTATTCAACTTTTTGAAAATGTGTTTTCTAAATGTTTCACAATTTTTGAAACTTATTATCAAATAGGATTATACGAGATAAATACTTCACCTTATTTTATACCATCAAACAACCTGCTATCCCAAGAAAAATTGCATGCCAAAAGTATATCATCAGACAATATATAATCTTTATCGCCATGTTTTTAACTCAAGAGTTATTTTGATAAAATCATTTTTAAGATTTTGCAAATTACTTATATTAACGAAAAAGGAAATGACTACCTAAAAGGAAAACCGATCCGATGCAAGACCCAAGTTTGCAACTCCTAGCAACCGAACTCGAATCTTTGAATTCAAGCCATTAGAATATCTCAAGTAATTTTCAAAAGATGAAGAGGCACTCATCAAGATTCGTGTTCATTAGAAGTTAAAGGGAAACAAATCCATAAAAATAGAACTTATTAAGAAAGGAAAAATTCAAGAAAAAGTTTTTTCAAGCTACAAGATTCAAATTAGATCTACAAAGATCATTTGAAAAAGGATAATAAGATTACATAGCGATAAAAGATATCTCGGTACCTTGCTTCGATTTCCAAAGCACTTGTAATCTCGGTTTATATTTAGATAAAATTATTATACATAGATTGACTTCAAAATCATCTACCTCCAACATAAATATATCAAATTCTAAAAGCGTTTATGATCCTAACCTTAGTATGGTTCCAGCAGATGATCAATGCAAAGTATCCAAAATAATTGTAGGATTTCCATCCTCAAGAGCGAGAGTGTTAATTACCAATGAAATCACAAAGTACGATGAAAAGGAAAATTACCCCTAAAAGACATGGATTCATTAAAGGGTTACGTATATAAAGGATAACTTTCCAGCTAATACTATAAAGAAAATTGGATGAGATAACTACCACTCATACTTTGGGCATACCAAGCCACGACAGGACAATAGTTCCTATGCATAAGAAGTAACGCTTCCAATCAAAGTTGAGACTGGATCCCATCAAAGAGTTAAAATATAAAAAGAAATCTCCGAATGTGATCAATGGGCTGAGGAATGAGGCGGAAAAATAAGTGCCCGAATGTTGATGAAGGATGCCAAGATACAATGACCACAAATTTAGGAAAAACCGTTCCAAAAGAAGATTGGATGCTGTAGGAAATTATGCCCGAGAAAATCTTAGTGGAAATCCACCACTGCATCAATATGCTGACAATATGATAATAGAAGTAAAATGCCAAATTTATGAGGCTATATTTCCCATCAATGAATAAGTAAATGGAAATATTTCGAACAAAATTAGTGTATGTATATAGTTGAGGAGTAATATTTTCCTAAAATAATGGAAATGCCTAAACCACTACCTAAAATGGTAGTAAGGGGCAAAAGCCTTTAACCCCTGCCAAGATTGCCTGGTCAAAGCACCTCCTAGAAGAAATACGGAGTAAGCCTTTAGTGTCGTCATCAAGGTCTCACTAAATTACCGAATCAGTCTTCAGTATTGTCATCAAAGGCCTCACTGAAGCGCTCCTAGGAGAGGATGGAATAAGCCTTTAGTGTCATCATCAAAGGCCCCACTAAAGCACCCAACCAGCCTTTATTGCCATCATCAAAGGTCTCACTAAAGCATCAAACCAGCCTTTAGTGTCGTCATCAAAAGTCCCACTAAATCGCGTCCTAGAGGGAGGACGAGAACCCTTTGGCATGTCCGGAGCATTGAACTAGCCTTCAGCGTTGTCATCAAAGGCTTCATTGAAGCTTCTCCTGGAGGGAGGTCAGGTAAGTCTTTGGTTCTGATCAAGATGGCTAACCAAATGCACCAGATATCAAACCTAAATTATCCCCTAAGACAGTGACAAGAGGTCCAATGCAAGTAAAGATCATCACCTAAGATGGTGCCAAATAAATCAATCAAAATCAGAGCCGAGTAGCGCTCCAAATCAATCAATCTTCTAGAGGAAGATCTATCAAAAGTCAGAGCCAATTAGTGTTCCAAGTCAAACAATCTTCTGAAGGAAGATCTATCGAATATGAGTCATTTATGCTCTCAACAACTACAATCTTCAGTTGCTAGATTAGGATTTCTGCTCTTATATTATTATTGCTAGGTAAGGATTTTTGGTCTTTTATTCTTATTTCCAGATTAGGATTTCTGGGCTTCTATTATTATTGCCACATAAGAATTTCTACTCTTTTATTCTTATTGTCAAACAAGGATTTCTGATCTTCTATTATTATTGCTAGACAAGGATTTTTTGTCTTCTATTATTATTGTCAGACAAGGATTTCAGTGCTTCTATTATTATTGCCAAACAAGTATTTCAAGTCTTATGTTATATTTCCAAACAAGGATTTCTGATCTTCTATTATTATTGCCAGATAAGGATTTCTGGGCTTTTTTTATTACTATCACACAAGGATCTCTGGTCTTCTATTATTATTGCTAAACAAAAATTTCTAGTCTTCTAATATTATCATTGGATAAGGATTTCTGGTCTTCTATTAGTACTAGAAGAATTTCCGATCTTCTATTATTACCATATGGATTCTGGTCTTTTATTATTATCGAAAGGATTTATGTTCTTTTATCATTACCAGATGGATTTCTGATCCAAATTATTATTAGGTGTGACTTCTGGTCTTCTATTATTATCATATATGACTTCTGGTCTTCTATACTATCAGATGGGACTTCTGATCTTCTATTATTATCAGATGAACTTTTGGTTTTTTATTATTACAAAAAGGTTTTCTAGTCTTTTATTCATGATATTGCCTGAGAAAATTTCTAGCGCTCCCTTTTATGATATTACCAAATTATCCTATGGACTTCCATTTGAAAATTTATTATTGATCTCTTATAGTAAAATTGTAATCTTAACTCATACAGATAATGTAGATAATATATGCTTATTTATGACCTAATCAAATCCAAAAGGGGATTGCTTGAAATTGAAAGTGCGTTTACAATTACTAATGAAAGTTATCAGTCACTTTATGTTTTACAAGAAAACAGGATTAGAAAGAAAACCTAACAAAATAATGAGAAAAGATGGCGAAATTCATGGTTTTACACTAAAGTGTAAAAAGCTTGTTTTATACAAGGAAGGGGGCAAACGTTGTCCACACAATTTCCAATGATAGGAGCAAAGATATTTATGTCGAAAGAGAAGAATAATGGAATAGAATCAATGCCTATAAAGGTTAATGAAAAACGTCGTCTCTCATATAAACTACCACTCATTCATGTCGCTTTCCTTCAACACTGTATCTCATGCGATGACACTTTCTTTTCAATATCTAGCCTCAAGTAAAATCACACCCCTTCCACATTGTATGCCGTCTATGCCGCATTCCATCGATAAGGAAAGAAGAACGTTGCACATAATCAACATTGCCTTCATAAGTGTCGCTTCTTATCAACGTCGTTGTTGAGAAATGTCACTCGTAAACAATGTTGTCTCACTTCAGTGCCACTTACCATCCATGTCAACCTTCATTAATACTACTTTATTAATATGGTTCTGGATCAATGTTGCCACTAGCCAATTCCATGCCTCTTCAAGGAATTGATTAATACCGCTCCTTGTATGTGCTGCTGTAAGACGATGCCGCCTATTACTGTTGCCGAGGTTACCTATTGTTAATACAAATTCAATAATATCAATCCCTATTGATGTGGCACATCATCAGTTCTGCTCCCTATTAATGTTGCTTCTTCAATGGTGCCAAATCTCTTCGAAATAGGTTGTTATCTATACCTCACTTTAGAAATATCATCATCGTCTATCTTTGCGACGTCGATGATAAATATCATTGATATCCACAAAGACCATCAAAGAAAATGGGATGATAATCAACGTCACTTTCCATTGATAACACATTTCATTCATATCACACTTAGTCAATGTCAACGTCATCCTTCAACCATATCGTGCTTCATCAATGTGATAACAAGAATGTTGCATGCCTTAAGCTATTAATCAATACCGTATTTAATGATTGTCGTTGTCATACAACATCAATACCGTAGAATTTCGAAAGTCATGCAAAGAACGAAGAATATGATAATTTACAAGAGCAAATTCAAGAGGATTTAGTGCACTTTCTTTCATAAAGGTTCAAAAGCATTCACATTCAATTACATGCTCCATGACATCATAAAATCTTACATTGCCAATGGAAGCAAGCATGCGTTCTTCTAACTACTATAAATAAAGATGCACCCCTTTATGTAAAGGGGCCCTTAACTTCTCTCTCATTCATATCACTTTTTCAATTAGAATCTTCTTCAAGTTTTCTTCATTATGATGAAGAGGGCTCGAGGAAAGACTAATGGCATAAAAAATAATGAAGGAGAACATGACATAGTTGTAAAAAAGGATCTATGCAATTAACAAATTGTATATTTGCACATCTTGTAACATATATATATTTGAATAAATGGACATGCCTTGAACATATTACATATTTTCCTATTGACCTTTGGACTTGCTTATTTTACCTTTTGAACTTATGGACTATGATTTAAATAAACTTATGAGTTAACATAGAACCAAGGGATATTCTTGGAATTTTTCCGAACATGCCTAATTGTACACAATGTTACACATTGAATCAATTTTCAGTTTAACATAATTCACTTAAAAGCGACTCAATCCACATGATTTTTGATATAGCACTAGAAACACTCTTATATTCTGGCTCAGTGCTTGATCTGCATACAGTAGGTTTTTTTCTTTGAACACCATGAAAATGGATTTTTTCCTAGGAATATGCAATATGATTTAGTTGACCTTCTATCATCATGATTTGCTGCCCAGTTAGCATCTATATATCCATTAATGTTTAATGTTTCACATGACTCAAGAACTAATATTTTATTTATATTTCCTTGAATTCACTACTTTCCAATGTTCATCCAATGGTCTTTGCATGTATTGACTGACTTTGTTTACGCTGAATGTGATATCTGATCTGGTTATTATAGCATATTGTAGTGCCCAGTATACTACTGTATTGTCTACAATGTGTTATTGTCATCACCTTTATTGTTTGACAAATGTAAGATGCTAGTTATTGGAGTATGAAAAGGATTTGTCTAAACCATTTTAGCCCTGACCAGAATTTCTAAAATGTATTTTCTTTGACTTTAGTGCATTTCAATATTTGACATCCTTTTGACTTCAATACCAAGAAAATAGCTTGGATTCCCTGTATCTTTGATAGAGTATTCTTTGTTCAAGTGTTGTGTGAGGCTATTGGTTTTTGATTCATAGGCACCTGTAATAATTAAATCATCAACATATATTAGTATGTATGCAACAATATCATTGGTAATTTGGTGAACAAGGAGTTGTCTGATTCTGCTGAATTATAGCTGTGCTTAGTTAGAGTTGATTTGAATTTATCAAACCTGACTGTTGGTGCTTGCTTGAGACTATAGATTGCTTTGTTTAACTTGCACACATGGTCTTCACTGCCCTTTTGTTTGAATCCATAGGGTTGCTCCATATAAACTTCTTTCCACAAGACACTATTTAAGAACACATTATTCACATCTAATTACTTGATGCTCCAATTTTATGCAAGGTAATAGTAAAAATGATTCTAATAGAAGATGATTTCACAATAGATGAGAAAGTTTCATTGAAATTAAATCTATGCTGTTGTGAATGCTCCTTGGCTACTAGTCTTACCTTGTATTTAAAAATCGAACCATCGGCATTTTTCTTTAGTCTATATGTACACTGGCATCCTGTAACATTTTTATGGATTAGTAAGGGACCAAGATCCCATGTCTTATTCCTTATCAGTGCATCATACTCTTCTTTCATGGCTGTCTTTCCTTTTTTCACTTTTTATAGCTTGGTGATATGTACTTGATTCATCAGTTTATAAGTTTATACGATATATCTTTGGTTTGAACATACCACTCTTTACTCTTATCATCATATGGTGTCCAGTCCTTGCAGGTATGGTTTGCTAATCTCTATCACTTTTTGTGGTCTCTTGTTGACTATTGGGTGATAGTGCACCATCTAATACTTGATAAGAGTCTGATTGAGTATTGATGCTTTGCTATGGTTTATGATTTGAGCTTTCAGGTGGTTCATTTGGCTTATGACCTAGTTCAGAATTGACACTGTTCGTTGTGGGTTGAAGCCATCTTTGGTTGACAATTGTGGAAGCTGGCCATTCTAAGATTCTTCATCCTGATCTGATAAAATCCTAGCTAGTTGTATAGGTATTGATGGTAAGGAAAGTTTTGGATTGTGTTTTTTGAGTGGTCTTGATTTCTGGCTTGTTGAATGTGAATACTTACTCATTAAATACAACAAGTTTTGATATATACATTCTTCCATTATTATTTAAGCACTTATCTCCCTTTTAATTAGTAGCATAGCCTAGAAAGTGTACAGTGACGACCCAAAGTTTAATTTGTGAGTATTGTAACGACCCAGAATTTCTGTTAATCAAAATTTGTATATTTAATTGAATTAAATATTAATAAGTGGAATTTATAAGTCGAATAAATTAAATTTTGAATATCTTGATTTAATTGGATAATTAAATCGATAATTTAATAGTTGAAAATACAGAAATAATTGAAAATTGGATTAAATATGATTAAAATTGATTTTTAAAATTTTATTTAATCATGTTGGAGTTATAATGATGTTATAGAACTTTTAAAATTGAATTTAGAGTTAATTTGTGAAAATTGAATATTTTAATATTTAAATTGACAAGTTGAAATAGTCATTTTTCAAACAGTCTCGGATTTCGACGAAACTATTTTCATCGGATCCATAATGAAATATTATTGTAAGGTTTCAAATTTGATGTCAATCGGATTTACGGTTTGTCCGGGGTAAGCCAAAACGCATAGAAATAAGTTTAAATCGATTTAATTTAAATTTATCGTTTATTGCCGTAACCTGCACAGATGATCGATTTAGCCTCTGAAACATGTTCCATTGCGTTCGGAACGTGGAGTACACCTTAGAAACGCCAATCGGCATGCTTGGTTTGGAGTTCGGAAAATTTTCGATGAATAGTGTACGTCGTTTTTTCTATAAAAGGACTCATCTTTCACCGTTTGCAATTTAGAAACCTTAATTAGATCAGGCCGCCATCAACATAATCAATGGCAGAAAGTCTAAATTCTTCCCCCCTCATTATCTTTCAATCGGCTCATCAATTTGAGAAAGCTTCAACTACAAAAATGTAGAGGGCTATGAGATCTTGTATATCAACGGTCAAGATCAAATTTCAAGCTACAGATTGATGGCAATTGGAGCTGGAACCGTGACCGATCGCGCACGCCGTACGAAGCAGGGGGAGAGCCGAGTTCAATCGGCTTCTGGTCGGAGGTAGATGAAGGCGAGGAGCTTCGTTTGGCACTTCCTGATCGAACTCCGGGTCAATGAGGTGGTGGCAATGTTTAACCCTAGGAGGCGGCAATAATGGGTTCGTTCGCGTCGAATACGTGCCTGGAGGAAGAAAGTCTCGGCGGCCCTGATTTCATTTTGTTGAACGAACGGCCTGGATGTATGGAGGTTTAAAATGAAATAAAAATTGTGTAGTTAATTTTATAATAAATTGTATAATGTTTAAAATGTTATATCTTTTTCATACGAGATCGAAAAATTACGAAACCAGTTGCGTTGCAATCGTTTTGACGAACACTACGCGACGGAGCTGGATTGGAATCGTTTGGAGCTAGTGAAAATTTCGGGTAAAATTAAACGCTCATTTAATTTTATTCGAAATAAAACGCTACAACTGATATCGGAACCTCAAGGTGAGAACTTCTCACTCAATCGAATTGTTTCGATTTAAATTTTAAATAGTTATATTTAAAATTTCTTGATTGTATGTTTGAATGATGATGGCTATCTATTGATTGTTAAAATAGACATTATACGCCGTTAGTAAGCGGATGTAACGACCCGCTATTTTGGACTATTCGCATCCGCACATGTCGGACTTGAATAATTCAAAATACCGAATTGTTAATTTAAATTTGGCAAAACTCAGATATACAGTAAATAAATAATCACAGAATCACAGACGCAGAGTAATAATATGCAGCGGAAGTAAAAGAGATAGTAGTTCATGAAGCTACTATATAAATATATAAGATACATCGGAGTTTACAACAGAAGAGAAATACGATACATCAAGTACAAATCAGAATACATCACTGGAATCATCGAATACTGAAAGCAGAATAGATGGCTGGATCTTCAAGCAAAGCTCCAACTCCAAAGGTGAGTCTCGAAAGCTGGTGTTCTCAGTCTGACCCGAGCGTAAGCAAAACACAAAACACTCGAGTCAGGATTAATATTCTTATATCAATAAATCCAACTCAAGTGAAATAACAATTGAAATATAATAACTCAGAGGACGTTGGAATAACCATCCTCTAAGGATCTGTTAAACTATCTACTATGTAGTAGTATACGCTAAATAGATAATGTCTATCAGTAATATAAAATATCAAAATAGTGTTAAGGCGTTACCATTATCCCCCTTAACACATTTTATAAGCATCATAGTCTATACAACACTGTAAACTCCACCGTAAACTGGTGGGATATCAGGGAGTACTCCATAGGTATAACACAAAACAAATTCGTAGTAGTCGCGTATATAGGGATACAAGTATGACAAGGCACATGAGGCAATACCCAAGGTAGTGAAACTACCGTTCGCCTGATCCGGACTGGTGAGAACGCATCGCCGCAGCGATCGCAACACCGCGAAACAACACTCCTAAAATTCCGAGGGTGCACCAATCAATCACAAGTAATGAGTAGTAGTTACGAAGAAGTGTGTTCGCTCGAGGTAGCTAACCCCATTTGGCCCGGCACGGCTCCTGATTTTAGTCATTTCCAATTTGACACAAGTATCAAGGCTATCCATTATCGTTCTCTTTCTTCAGTCATCACGTACATCATTCCAACCACTTCATTCTGGATCACCACTCCGCGTATAGTTATTAAAGTGGTTTTCAGTTTAGATAGAGAGTATATCCATAACCGATTCCGGTCTCTTTAATAACTTTCGTAATTATTACCCCAATTGGTCGTTTAATATATTTCAAACCAAACCAGATTCAATTCCAATTAAAATTTATAAATCAACATTTCATTTGTCTTCCAAAATCAATCTCATAATTTACGTTTCAAAACTTCCAAATTACCGTTACAAAAATTTATAATTCAATTTCGAATTTTATTTAACAATTCAAATATTGATTCAAGTTCAAATATAAATTTCATTCCGTAATTATTTAAATAAATTCAATTTAACATTCAAATCAATTTTAAATTCATTTATCGATTTCATTCAATATTCGTTAAGTAAATTTATCATTCAAAACAATTTTCATTTAATTTCCAATTCATTAAACCAATTATTTACGTTCAACTTCATTATGTCAAAGCTTACAAACGTAATTAAGTTAAATTCGTAAATCAAATTCTTAAACTACAAGCCTTACATTTGTTTCAATAAAACGCATTTATCTCTTGTTAAAGGAATTCAATTCCGTTTATTTATTTACTTAGTTACAAATTCCAAACTCAATTAATGAAACTAACTTTCATGTATTCGAGAAGTTCAATTTCACTTATTTACTTATTTAAATATTTTTCCAAATTTCATAAATAAAGAAACCCCATTTCGTTTGTTAACGAAGATCAATTCACTTAATCGAAGGTTCGACTTTCTCTTATTAAAGAATTCAATTATCAAATAATTCAATCTTATTCAATTATTAATTAATTACAATCTTCATTATTAATTTCAAAATTTAATAATTACAAACTTGATTTTCAATTCAAACTTAATTATTAAATCATTTTCACTTAATTATGAATTCAAACTTAATCATCAAATCATTTCAACTTAATTATAATTTTAACTTAATAATTTCACTTAATTATAATTTCAAATTTAATTATTAAATGATTTCAAACTCACAAATTTCAAAACTCAATTATTACTAATTCCAAATTTAATTATTAAATAATTAAATTTCAAACAACGTTCTTTCATCAATTACTACGTTAATATTTGTTTTAGAATTCAATCTTTACATTTTCCTTTCAAAATTTCAAATTCCAACTTCATTTCAAAACTTATTCTTTGCTCGAATAAAATCATTATTTTATTTTAAATCAAATTATTGACCAATCGGATTTCATTTAATTCTCTATCCTAGGTCAAGTTCATTTGGGTATTTATCATTTCAACCCGATTCCAATTCAATTCAAATCAAAGCATAACAAAAGGGAACTTGCAGTGTGATAACTGGGATGGTGCCAAAGTAAATAAACAAGCAATAACAACAATCAAACACAATCCAATAATCAATTCAAATAATCCTGAAATAATCGTATTAATTCACATTGTTGTTTGTGCGAATCAATATAATTATTTCTAGAATCTACACTATCATTTCATGTAGATTAAAGATTACCACATTACGGTTTTTCACTTGTCGTTCAATTTCAATTCTACAACAATTTATCCAATGTACGTTCAAGGTTCAAAGGGTAATTTATCAAATTCCACATGTTCGATTAACTTAACAATTAAAAGGGGTCAGATTATTCAAATTAACTAATCAAATTCAACACATATGTCGATTCACATTTTTAAACTATCCTACGTCAAATTCAATTGCATAATATTCATCATTTTTACGTTTCAATTTAACATCCAATATAAAAAACAAACAATCAATCAATTATCAACCAAACTGGATTATTATTGCATACATAACAGATAACGGTGTCAGATGTCAAAGGTGAACTGATACATAAATAACAGTGCAATAAATAACAGCAGTATATTTCAATTGTCGTTTCAATTGAAATCAAATTTAATAAATAAAAGAACATTAATCGTGAGTGATTGCTCACCTTTCGATGCTAGAGAAAATAGATTTGTCAAATAAACAAGCTACAAATTCCAAAGCAAGGCTTGATGGACACGATTCAACGAACAAAGCTGATAGGTAAGAAATAGACGAAATCAAATCAGAACTGGATCGGTACAGATATAATCGAAACAAGGGTATATTATATCATTATTTCTCTTCAAACAAATATTTAGTTTAAATTACATATTATATTCCCAATCATAATACATATCACATCACCTTATACATTATATTTTAGAAATCTAAAAGAGACCAAAATATCTATATCATATCTACAGTATATATATAACGCAATATTTAAAATTTGGAAAAATCAAAATTTGTACTTAAAGAGGAAAGACTGCTGTAAGTTTCAAAAATGCGAAAACTATCTTTATAATAAATATATAATAATAAGCTACTTATATATATAACTTTACACACAATATATAGATATACATGACAGATATAAACCTTTAAACACGTATTAAATCAAATATCATCATATTGTAAAATAGAAAACAAATATATAAGTTACATACATTAAATCGACATCTATTATAAAATCATTGCAGTTTTACATATCGACAACAAACAGGTTTCACCCAAAATATATATACCGATGTGTATTATATATATAAATCTTTTTTTTTGTGTACTATTGTAAATAAAAGATCAACAAAATGTACAGTGCAAACTTACCCGACTCCAATATACTTACTATACTTTATATATAATATCATTTAAGCGTTCAGCAAAATACTTACTACATATATTCAAGTGACTTACGTCGGCTATAAGGAGGAGCTGAAGCCGAGAGGAAGTGACGTGGGCGCGGGCAAAGCCGTGGTGAGGTTTGTGTTGCAGAAGGCGGAGTAAATGGTGAGGCATAGTGGCGGATCGAGTGCAGATCTAGCATGCGGTGGGCTCAGGTTATGAGATGCACATGCTCGGGAAGATGCGGAGCTCGATGTAAGGCCGAAGTGGTGTTCAGTCGATAAGGGAATGCAGGGAAGAGTGGCTGCGTTCGGGTGGTGGAGTGCGGGCTGACGCGGTGGCGCATCTGGGAGGAAGAAGAGGGCGGTGGCTGGTCCAATGCGTGGAGGTGGGTGAGCTTGAGATTGATGAGAGGCGGCTGAAGGAGGGGCGGCCGAGCTTGGCTCCGTGCAGTGGACAGGGTCGAGTGGGTGTGGGAGATCGGCGAAGCAGGGGTGGTTGTGGTGGAAGCATGGCCGAAGGTGTTTGGCGATGGTTGCTGTGGTGTCGGCTAAAGTGTGAGGGCCACGGTGGAGGGTTGTGAGAAGGAGAGGAGAGAGCAATAGTTTTTTTTTTTATGCAATGAAAGATGCTCACGTGAATGAGCATGGAACTTGAAAATTTTAGCTACAGGAGGAGAAAGAGTTTTAATACAATTATCTTTAAAGTGGAAGTCACAAAGACAACCAGAAGAAGGAGAAGAGACTAGGAAAGGGGAAACAGAAGTGAATAAGGAACGGTGAAAAATTAGTGCAGGGAGTTGTAAATTTTCAATATGCTTGAATTCAAGAAAATTAAGTGCTAGTGTCATTAGAATTTACTCAGTGATAAACGAATAGACAAAGAATTCGAAAGGGTTGAAACGGTACCGATACAATAAATCGGCTCAACCGATTTCGTCGTGCATCGGATGTCAAAAACAGAAATGAGTATACCGTAGAGATCAGTACGACGAGACGATCCAAACGGTATACTGTTATCAGTGGTTCGATCGAATTATAAAAATTCGAATTTTCTACCAGCGGAAAATGCGTAAAAATCGCAGAAAAATAAGATCGACGGAGCGAAAGATGTCCGAATTTGGAAAAACGACAAACTGACAACTTGCTCAAAAGATGGTTTAGAATTTTTCTATGTAAAAATATTTTGGTTTCGAAAACGTTTTATTTTCATCGCTTTTTAACTGATTAAATTGAAGTAAATTTATGCGCGAAATAAACTTTCATATTTTCGGACGAAAATTTACCAGTTGCCATGTTTAACTAGATGCATTCCAAATATCAAATTTATATTCAAATTTTTATCGTTTATATTATTTTTATTTTTTCACACAAAAACGGTTAACTAAATTAAATAAAATCATTAAAATATCCAGGTTGTTACATTCTCCCCCACTCAAAACTTTTCGTCCTCGAAAAGGAAGTAGGTAGAAGAATAGAAACAACCAAAAGAAAATAGACTTGAATTTCAGAATAAAGCAATTAATTTAAACCATATGAATTTCAATTTAAATAAATTTATATTCAATAATTTGTTTTAAAATTCATGATTTTCATTAAATTGATTTGATTTCACATTTATTAACGTTAAGTACAAAGGTTTCTTTCAAATGAAATTCAATTTATACTCAATTTATTTGAGATACTCCCTTAAGTTGATTTAATTCAATTTATTAACTTTCAAAACAAATTTTCTTCTATTAATCACACATATTATTTATTTAACTTATTATTCTATTTATCTTCATAAACATTTTATAACTACAATTTAAGTGAATAACATGTATTATACGCACTCACATTTCTATTTATAAAGCAACTTATATTATATATTATCCAATTTCCTTAAATTAACAATTCCAAAGATCATAAATTTGAATAGTCATTTATTATAATCATATTTTATTTCGACAAATTCCATTCTTCTTTACTCCAAATTATTATTAAATTTATCCTACTTAATATATCCTATCATATATATTAAGTATATTTATATTTATTAAAACTACTCAAATTTATTTAAAAATTCCTATGATATTATTTATATTGTATAATATTCAATTACATAGTTAGCTTTTGAAAATTTAGGTAAGTTATATATAATGCAATCGAGTATTATACAAGTAAAATTCCAATTCAATTCTCTCAAGTTCAAATATTAATTCAAAATTTGGTTTCATTTATAATTGAAATCATCTTTTATCCAAATTTTAAGAATTAAATTTCCGATTAACTTCAAACAACTTAGAGATAAAATAAATATACCTGTATATCATAATATATCCAATCAAATAAAATTTAAAATAATATACCAATATATATAAATCAAATTATCCTTACGAAATTTAAATCGATTAAATTTTCAAACAAAACTGTAGCAAAGCAACGAATTAGTCTCTCCACTTCGAAACTCGAAAATGAATGTCGATGATGCGGCCGTCATCACCGAAATTATTTTCCAGCGACAAAGGGGAAGAGCTCAAATTTAATCATTTAAATTCGTTGAAAACCATTTCTATTCGAAGATATTTTAAATAATATACATTTTAAACTAGAAAACATAGTTCGGAATTATCGGAAATTAAATTCTCAAATTCTAATTTTAATTCACATCAAATTCCAAATCAATTTATAACCAATTTTTTTTTATAAATTCATTCATTTATATTATGAAATAGTCAATGGTTTTCAAAACAATAAATGAAAATCAAACGTTATTATTTCTGACAACAATTTCATTAACAATTTAATTTGCAGAAACTTATATTTATATATAATATAATCATACAAAACTATTTTATTTACCAAATTTGAAAACAATATTGTATCAGTTTGTTCTGTTCAAGTGTTTTGGAAATCCTATCGATAACGTTGATCAGACGAATCGATCGGAAATCCAAATCAACATCAACAACTCAAACAACACAATATATATGACATTTATAACATTTTTCTTTTATATATTAATTTACAAATACACTTGTTCGACGATACATGAATGGATTTTAAAATAAGTATATAGAGATTCAAATTTGATGGAAATCAAATCAAAGGGAATTCTAATTTGAATACAGTTCGAAAGAAAAAAATAAGATGATTCAATTAACAAAATCAAGAGATCGATAAGCTTATTTAATTCACGGTAACCCTAACCGAGTCGACCGTGACTTAAGAATAAGATCGATGCTGAATTCCAAGGTAAATCAACATTCAATCTCAAGAGATAGAATTCAGGTATAACTGGGAATAGATAGCATGGTAAACCAAGGATACAGAATCTCCGGTAAACCAATGCCTACTGTAAAAGATTTTCACCCATTTACAAATTATTCGAAATTTGGCGAGACCGCCGATTCATTATAAAGGTCATTCGAAGTGGAGTTATGGATACTCTAGAATCGAAAGAAGACGAATAGTGAGGGACAAGAATGAATTTCGGAACCGATGGTTCGTTCCAAAATTCAAAGGAATTGAGTCAAAAGGAAGAGATTGAAACTCGAATGAGAGTGATTCTGTAAATACATTTACCCTATATGCCAAGTTTTGCCTAGAGCTACCAAAAGCTCTGATACCAACTGTAACGACCCGCTATTTTGGACTATTCGCATCCGCACATGTCGGACTTGAATAATTCAAAATACCGAATTGTTAATTTAAATTTGGCAAAACTCAGATATACAGTAAATAAATAATCACAGAATCACAGACGCAGAGTAATAATATGCAGCGGAAGTAAAAGAGATAGTAGTTCATGAAGCTACTATATAAATATATAAGATACATCGGAGTTTACAACAGAAGAGAAATACGATACATCAAGTACAAATCAGAATACATCACTGGAATCATCGAATACTGAAAGCAGAATAGATGGCTGGATCTTCAAGCAAAGCTCCAACTCCAAAGGTGAGTCTCGAAAGCTGGTGTTCTCAGTCTGACCCGAGCGTAAGCAAAACACAAAACACTCGAGTCAGGATTAATATTCTTATATCAATAAATCCAACTCAAGTGAAATAACAATTGAAATATAATAACTCAGAGGACGTTGGAATAACCATCCTCTAAGGATCTGTTAAACTATCTACTATGTAGTAGTATACGCTAAATAGATAATGTCTATCAGTAATATAAAATATCAAAATAGTGTTAAGGCGTTACCATTATCCCCCTTAACACATTTTATAAGCATCATAGTCTATACAACACTGTAAACTCCACCGTAAACTGGTGGGATATCAGGGAGTACTCCATAGGTATAACACAAAACAAATTCGTAGTAGTCGCGTATATAGGGATACAAGTATGACAAGGCACATGAGGCAATACCCAAGGTAGTGAAACTACCGTTCGCCTGATCCGGACTGGTGAGAACGCATCGCCGCAGCGATCGCAACACCGCGAAACAACACTCCTAAAATTCCGAGGGTGCACCAATCAATCACAAGTAATGAGTAGTAGTTACGAAGAAGTGTGTTCGCTCGAGGTAGCTAACCCCATTTGGCCCGGCACGGCTCCTGATTTTAGTCATTTCCAATTTGACACAAGTATCAAGGCTATCCATTATCGTTCTCTTTCTTCAGTCATCACGTACATCATTCCAACCACTTCATTCTGGATCACCACTCCGCGTATAGTTATTAAAGTGGTTTTCAGTTTAGATAGAGAGTATATCCATAACCGATTCCGGTCTCTTTAATAACTTTCGTAATTATTACCCCAATTGGTCGTTTAATATATTTCAAACCAAACCAGATTCAATTCCAATTAAAATTTATAAATCAACATTTCATTTGTCTTCCAAAATCAATCTCATAATTTACGTTTCAAAACTTCCAAATTACCGTTACAAAAATTTATAATTCAATTTCGAATTTTATTTAACAATTCAAATATTGATTCAAGTTCAAATATAAATTTCATTCCGTAATTATTTAAATAAATTCAATTTAACATTCAAATCAATTTTAAATTCATTTATCGATTTCATTCAATATTCGTTAAGTAAATTTATCATTCAAAACAATTTTCATTTAATTTCCAATTCATTAAACCAATTATTTACGTTCAACTTCATTATGTCAAAGCTTACAAACGTAATTAAGTTAAATTCGTAAATCAAATTCTTAAACTACAAGCCTTACATTTGTTTCAATAAAACGCATTTATCTCTTGTTAAAGGAATTCAATTCCGTTTATTTATTTACTTAGTTACAAATTCCAAACTCAATTAATGAAACTAACTTTCATGTATTCGAGAAGTTCAATTTCACTTATTTACTTATTTAAATATTTTTCCAAATTTCATAAATAAAGAAACCCCATTTCGTTTGTTAACGAAGATCAATTCACTTAATCGAAGGTTCGACTTTCTCTTATTAAAGAATTCAATTATCAAATAATTCAATCTTATTCAATTATTAATTAATTACAATCTTCATTATTAATTTCAAAATTTAATAATTACAAACTTGATTTTCAATTCAAACTTAATTATTAAATCATTTTCACTTAATTATGAATTCAAACTTAATCATCAAATCATTTCAACTTAATTATAATTTTAACTTAATAATTTCACTTAATTATAATTTCAAATTTAATTATTAAATGATTTCAAACTCACAAATTTCAAAACTCAATTATTACTAATTCCAAATTTAATTATTAAATAATTAAATTTCAAACAACGTTCTTTCATCAATTACTACGTTAATATTTGTTTTAGAATTCAATCTTTACATTTTCCTTTCAAAATTTCAAATTCCAACTTCATTTCAAAACTTATTCTTTGCTCGAATAAAATCATTATTTTATTTTAAATCAAATTATTGACCAATCGGATTTCATTTAATTCTCTATCCTAGGTCAAGTTCATTTGGGTATTTATCATTTCAACCCGATTCCAATTCAATTCAAATCAAAGCATAACAAAAGGGAACTTGCAGTGTGATAACTGGGATGGTGCCAAAGTAAATAAACAAGCAATAACAACAATCAAACACAATCCAATAATCAATTCAAATAATCCTGAAATAATCGTATTAATTCACATTGTTGTTTGTGCGAATCAATATAATTATTTCTAGAATCTACACTATCATTTCATGTAGATTAAAGATTACCACATTACGGTTTTTCACTTGTCGTTCAATTTCAATTCTACAACAATTTATCCAATGTACGTTCAAGGTTCAAAGGGTAATTTATCAAATTCCACATGTTCGATTAACTTAACAATTAAAAGGGGTCAGATTATTCAAATTAACTAATCAAATTCAACACATATGTCGATTCACATTTTTAAACTATCCTACGTCAAATTCAATTGCATAATATTCATCATTTTTACGTTTCAATTTAACATCCAATATAAACAACAAACAATCAATCAATTATCAACCAAACTGGATTATTATTGCATACATAACAGATAACGGTGTCAGATGTCAAAGGTGAACTGATACATAAATAACAGTGCAATAAATAACAGCAGTATATTTCAATTGTCGTTTCAATTGAAATCAAATTTAATAAATAAAAGAACATTAATCGTGAGTGATTGCTCACCTTTCGATGCTAGAGAAAATAGATTTGTCAAATAAACAAGCTACAAATTCCAAAGCAAGGCTTGATGGACACGATTCAACGAACAAAGCTGATAGGTAAGAAATAGACGAAATCAAATCAGAACTGGATCGGTACAGATATAATCGAAACAAGGGTATATTATATCATTATTTCTCTTCAAACAAATATTTAGTTTAAATTACATATTATATTCCCAATCATAATACATATCACATCACCTTATACATTATATTTTAGAAATCTAAAAGAGACCAAAATATCTATATCATATCTACAGTATATATATAACGCAATATTTAAAATTTGGAAAAATCAAAATTTGTACTTAAAGAGGAAAGACTGCTGTAAGTTTCAAAAATGCAAAAACTATCTTTATAATAAATATATAATAATAAGCTACTTATATATATAACTTTACACACAATATATAGATATACATGACAGATATAAACCTTTAAACACGTATTAAATCAAATATCATCATATTGTAAAATAGAAAACAAATATATAAGTTACATACATTAAATCGACATCTATTATAAAATCATTGCAGTTTTACATATCGACAACAAACAGGTTTCACCCAAAATATATATACCGATGTGTATTATATATATAAATCTTTTTTTTTGTGTACTATTGTAAATAAAAGATCAACAAAATGTACAGTGCAAACTTACCCGACTCCAATATACTTACTATACTTTATATATAATATCATTTAAGCGTTCAGCAAAATACTTACTACATATATTCAAGTGACTTACGTCGGCTATAAGGAGGAGCTGAAGCCGAGAGGAAGTGACGTGGGCGCGGGCAAAGCCGTGGTGAGGTTTGTGTTGCAGAAGGCGGAGTAAATGGTGAGGCATAGTGGCGGATCGAGTGCAGATCTAGCATGCGGTGGGCTCAGGTTATGAGATGCACATGCTCGGGAAGATGCGGAGCTCGATGTAAGGCCGAAGTGGTGTTCAGTCGATAAGGGAATGCAGGGAAGAGTGGCTGCGTTCGGGTGGTGGAGTGCGGGCTGACGCGGTGGCGCATCTGGGAGGAAGAAGAGGGCGGTGGCTGGTCCAATGCGTGGAGGTGGGTGAGCTTGAGATTGATGAGAGGCGGCTGAAGGAGGGGCGGCCGAGCTTGGCTCCGTGCAGTGGACAGGGTCGAGTGGGTGTGGGAGATCGGCGAAGCAGGGGTGGTTGTGGTGGAAGCATGGCCGAAGGTGTTTGGCGATGGTTGCTGTGGTGTCGGCTAAAGTGTGAGGGCCACGGTGGAGGGTTGTGAGAAGGAGAGGAGAGAGCAATAGTTTTTTTTTTTATGCAATGAAAGATGCTCACGTGAATGAGCATGGAACTTGAAAATTTTAGCTACAGGAGGAGAAAGAGTTTTAATACAATTATCTTTAAAGTGGAAGTCACAAAGACAACCAGAAGAAGGAGAAGAGACTAGGAAAGGGGAAACAGAAGTGAATAAGGAACGGTGAAAAATTAGTGCAGGGAGTTGTAAATTTTCAATATGCTTGAATTCAAGAAAATTAAGTGCTAGTGTCATTAGAATTTACTCAGTGATAAACGAATAGACAAAGAATTCGAAAGGGTTGAAACGGTACCGATACAATAAATCGGCTCAACCGATTTCGTCGTGCATCGGATGTCAAAAACAGAAATGAGTATACCGTAGAGATCAGTACGACGAGACGATCCAAACGGTATACTGTTATCAGTGGTTCGATCGAATTATAAAAATTCGAATTTTCTACCAGCGGAATATGCGTAAAAATCGCAGAAAAATAAGATCGACGGAGCGAAAGATGTCCGAATTTGGAAAAACGACAAACTGACAACTTGCTCAAAAGATGGTTTAGAATTTTTCTATGTAAAAATATTTTGGTTTCGAAAACGTTTTATTTTCATCGCTTTTTAACTGATTAAATTGAAGTAAATTTATGCGCGAAATAAACTTTCATATTTTCGGACGAAAATTTACCAGTTGCCATGTTTAACTAGATGCATTCCAAATATCAAATTTATATTCAAATTTTTATCGTTTATATTATTTTTATTTTTTCACACAAAAACGGTTAACTAAATTAAATAAAATCATTAAAATATCCAGGTTGTTACAGCGGAGGTTATTTATTAAAAATATATACCGCGATAATTTCACTGCAAAGTGAAATTGGTATTATTTATGTATTTGGAGTTGATTTTCCCACATTATATAGCCGATGAGACCCTATTGCGCCGCCTATTAAGCGGATAATATTTTTATCAATCCCATATACCGCGATAATTCCGTACTTGACCGGATTTGGTATTGTGCTAATGTTTGTGGATGCAGGGAAACAGGTTGGAGGGATCCAACTGGATTCCTCGCCAGTATTTATTTGATTACAGATATTTTGATGTTTGTTGATTATCATATGATGATATATGATGTTTGTTGTCGTGATTGACTATTGGGTGCTGTTGCATCACTGGATCCATTTTTAAAGTTTAAAAATAACGATTTTGATATTAAAAGGATTTTTAAATGATTTTTCAAAGTATACGTTTTATTAAATTTTTGAATTGATTCATTTTAAATAATTAAAACGTTATAAATTTTTATGTTATAAAAATTAAGATTTTTGTGAAATATAACCAAAAGGATTTTTAAAATAAATAGATTTATAAAATAGTTAAAATTTGGATTTTTGAATTATTATAAAGGATGCATATAAAAGATTTTTAACATTGATATTTATAATATATATATATATAATATTGGAATTATAGAACGAGTTTAGTAAGTGTTAAAATGAAGTATAAAATGGATTTCATTAAAAATTATAGATTTATAAATTGTGAAGCTATGAAATGAATAGATTTTGTAAAATAAAAGATTTATAAATAATTAACCTATAAATCGGATTTTGGGTATAAAGTTGAGTTACAAATTGAATTGGTTTATAAAAAGGGATTTTTATAAATCAAAGTTTTTTTATAAATAGAAATGGAATTTATAAACATTGTTTATAAATCCGAAATCAATTGAATTTGGTAAATTTAATATAGAAGGTTATTAAAGGAGATATATTCGCGATTTCGGATAGCAAATTATCCTTGAAATAAAATATGTAGAAAATATTGAATTTGGTTAGTGAAGTATATTCACGATTTTGGACAGTGAATATATTATTAAAGAAAATAGATATGTTTTTGGGAAAGTGATATTATAAAATGAAGCTAATTGTTTTAAAGATGTTTAAAAATGTATTGACTATCGAAACCATAGATTTCAACATTCATTGTTGAAATAGACGTTCTGAGAAATAGAAGGAAATGGTAGACTATAACGCTGTTGTTATAGTAAATGATTTCCGAAAGAAAATGTTTTATATAGTATTGGGATTTATATATCTATCTTAATTTCGAATCCCTATACTAGTGATTTCGGGTCGTCGTAACGATGTTTTACGCAACATTCGTTTTGACTCAAATAAATGTGTTTAAGCGCACGTTTTCTTTAAAGAATGAAATATATACTTAATTTCCATTTAAGTATATTGAATATTTTCCAAGTGTTGAAAATAAATAGATTTGTGAATTATTTATTATTAAATAAGTATGGAAATGTTTTCCAATATGAAGTGAATATTTTAAGATTTTATCTTTTAAAGATAAATTGAAAATGAATATTAGAAATCGATTTGGGAATCATATATTCATAGATATTTTGGAATTGTAAATTCACTATGGAATTTATAAAAGAAAGGGAAATTTGTTTAAAAATAAACGTTGATTTATTTTTGAAGTGTGGGAATAAATTTACGGATTTGGAATGTAAATATAAAGTAAACCGGTAAGGATTTATTTAATTGGTTTAAATGAACCATGTTGAAATGAAAGTAATTCCGCGTAAGGAAAATGTTTGAAATTTGTTTTAACACGCCTATTGATAGTTAAATAATCCGACTATCAATATTTACCTTTAAATACGTATGTGTTGTGATTGCTTGAATTTGAAT
The DNA here is from genome assembly GCA_030765085.1 of Allium cepa. Lineage (NCBI taxonomy): Eukaryota > Viridiplantae > Streptophyta > Magnoliopsida > Asparagales > Amaryllidaceae > Allium > Allium cepa. The sequence goes on along the minus strand of CM060940.1, from coordinate 752,536,921 downwards.
GCCACACTTATTTTTGAATAAGCGCTCACTATTCAGGTTAGCCGGGAAAGGACCTTGGGTCGTATAACCCATTATGAATATGTGATACGTCATTATGGATTGCAATTGATGACTGGTGTTGAAGACCGGATATTTGTGAAACGGAAGGATTACCGTCGAATGTTTCTGCATCGGCTGATCTCCGATATAGAAATTTATTACCCTTTGTAATGGAAAGTCCGGTCGTGATTAATGAATATCCGGATTGCAAGGACTTCTTTGTAAGTGCCTTCGGTTCCATTCGATTCCAGAACGGACTTGTATGGATTGTGTGTCTGACGTTACAATTTGAGATGTAAAGCTGGTTTCTATCAAATATATTCCCGTTGGTGGCGGAGAATTTATTCTCTTAGCTTAACACCCTTAGAGGTTATGTAGTTGATGGTTACTAGTGATACATTCCCAAATTGGTAATGTGGCATACGAAGTGCTGTTGAGCATTTGATGATCAAAGCACAGCTTTTGTATAAAGCGTGGCTTTGTGGACGAGACTTCGTCGGACCTCACACCCCGGAAATGGTCAAAACAGGAAGAATGCAGCAATGTTATTAGGGGGTTGCGCCACTTTAGTGTATGTCATTCCTTCTAGATAGAGGTGGTATCATGGTATGGAGCCCAGATACTTAACCGATGTTGTTGCTGCAAATTTATTGCTTTGTGGTTGTTGGAAATCGAGGATCCTTGGATATAGATCGGTTACGATCAGGGAATGACATATTCGTGTCAGTAGTTACCCAGTTAGGGGTAACCCGGCCTTGTGTTGGCAGAGATCCAGTTAGGTTCTCGGGTCGTCTTTCCAGAGGCGTACCCATGTGGAATGGAAAGTTCCTTGGCCTGACCATTTGTTGGAAATCTAAAGAAACAATACGAACCCTGTATGGTTTTAGTTGTATAACCTGCCATGGAATGTGGCGGTAACCTGCTATTGAACATGGTAGCTATGGTAGACATACGATAATGGTCGTATGTTGGCTAAGATTTATATCTTTACTTTCCAAATGATTTTTCCTACACTATGCACTAGTAATAATATCAAATGTTTCTTTTTAATGCGTATCAAGCATCTTTGACTATCATAAGGAGAAATCTCCTCCGATTCTGCGTTTGCATTGTGTGTGTGTGTGTGCGGGAGGCCTTATGGTAGTCTCATTTTCTAAAAAGCATTGCGAATCTACTTTAAAATTATCCTGTACTTTGTTTTAAAATAAACTGTTTTAGTTCTCACGCCAGTCACATGACTGACTCGGAGTTTATTGTTTCCCTTCCTAAACTCTGGGTGCCCACCAATTTCCACACGGGCAATCAAGAGTCAGGTTATCCGGATATTCTGAAATTCAGGAGTTGCTGGAGGCAAGCTAATGGCATGACGTATTCACTAGTATATAGTATTTCTTTTCCGCTATTTGTTGTTGTTTGTTGTTGCACACTCTGATGATGTAATGTAATGTAATAACTGATATAGTTCTTTGTTTAAAGATTATTCATTTATCTATTATATGTCGTTCCGCTGCGATTGTGAGATTCTGATATTGTTCTATTGTTTCTTTTTGTTCCGTTCTATCTTTTTCTTCCTTCTTCTATCTTTTTCTCTCTTCTTCTATCTTTTTCTTCTTATTTAACCATAATGGTACGGTTTTCCGGCATTCGATTGCTCGGCAGTTGATACAGTGGACGTATTGATGTCGGTTTTCGAGCATCGAAAAGTCGCGTCGTTACATTTGGTATCAGAGCATATGGTTAAGCGACAACCATGGCTCTATTGGGAATTACTCATTAGAGATAGAGTCAGTAGTACTCTAGAATGAGTGTGAGTATAATAATAGATACGAGCGCGTATTTGTTAGTGAATACGAAATTGTTTTATATTATGATGATTGGTTTGTTGAGTGGTATATGGATTTTGGTCAACACGAGTAATTAACGTTGTTGATAGGGATCTCTAAACACTTGTACAGAACAAATTGACACGATATTGTTTTAAAATAGGGTAAATGAAATAATTTTACCTTGATTATATTTTATATGTAAAGGAATAATTTTTCAGAATTATTAAAGTGTATATGAATTGATTGTTTGGTTGTTTGAATAAGTTAAATAAAACAATTGTAAAAGAATGAATTGTATAAGCAAATGAATTATAAAGTATGGAATTATAATTAAAACGATTTACAATCGTGAAATGATCTTATATAAGTAAAGCGAAAATAGTGAAATTTCATAAGTGAGATTTATAAATATGATTTATGAATGAAAGGAAAATTTTGAAAGAATTTAAAAGCACTGAATTCACTATTGTCACTGGAAAATAATAAGGGTGATGACTGCAGCATCATCAGTATCATTTTCAAGTTTCTGTATAATGGATTTTCTACCATAGTAAATTGAAATTGAAGTTTTGTTGTGATAAACAAATTTGAAAATTTAAAGATCCAAGTTGAAATTGATGAATATAAGTGAAATGAATTTTGAACTTATAGTATGAGATAATAAATTTAGCTTTGGATAAGTAAATTGATTCGGAAGTTAATAAATAAGTTGTATAACTTATAGAATGGGAAAGGATAAGTAAAACCAATTTATTGAAATGGTTAAACAATTTTGTTAAGCAAAATAAATCTGAATTTGAATAAGTGATGAAAATTTGACTTTGTTAAAAGTTAAATAGGAATGAAATCTGAATTGGATTTATAAGTAGAAACTTAAGTTAAGTTAAACAAATGATGTTTGAGATGGAATATAACTTAAGTGAAGTTGAATAAAGTTGATTTTGGTATCGAAGTAAATTAATCAAGAGAAGTGATGAATATGAACTTGAGTTATATAAATGAAATTCAACTTTATATTGTTAAAGGAATTAGCAATTCAATTGATAAATGGATTGAATGTTAATCAACTGAATGTAAATAATTGATATGAAATAATGAATGCAAGTGTAAATTCATTAGAAGCTAATGAAGTTGAGAAATTGAATAAATTGAATGGAAGTTAATTTAATATCAACCAATTGGAGTTAAAAAGTGTTGAACTAAATTGAATGTAAATTAGTGAATGTAAACTAATTGAATTGAGAATGAATGTTAGTAAAATCCAACATTCATGAATCAAATGTGATTTAAATTGGAAAACAAATTCAATAAATATTAATGAGAATATGAATGAATATTGAGTTGGTTGATGGTTGCATTTGTTGCTTTAGTTGCATTTGCTATATTATGTAGTTGTTATGTTGCTATATGATGTATATTGATATTATTTTCATATATGCATGTTCTCATGCCGTTGTTGAGTATTTAGTAGGTGCGGATTGCGCTTGCTTCGCATTTGGAGCTCGCTTTCGCGCTATATTAGCTGTATACGCTCGCTAATAATAAATAAGGTACATATCTCGGATTACATACCGTACTTTTACACTTTTTTCCCTGCGGGATGCCTCATCACTTGATGAGATGTATATTTGTGATATATATACTATCATTATTTTTTCGGATCGAGCCGCGCAAAGGAGACTCTGGCGAATTTTTTCAAAAATTTTAGGCGTTAGAATATTTTTGAGAAAATTGGAAAATTTTGAAAAGATAACTAAGTATGATTTGAAAACTTAGTAAAGATTTTGTAAGAAGTTTAACTATGAATTTTGGGAAAGTTAAACACTTAAGAGGTTTGTAAAATCCAATTTGAATGGTTTGTTTTGGAAAGTTAATGGATTCTGTAACTTTTTCTTACTTGGTAATTTCGAGGACGAAATTCGTTTAAGAGGGGAAGTTTGTAACGACCCAGAATTTCTGTTAATTAAAATTTGTGTATTTAATTGAATTTAAATATTAATAAGTGGAATTTATAAGTTGAATAAATTAAATTTCGAATATCTGGATTTAATTGGACAATTAAATAGATAATTTAATAGTTGAAAATACAGAAATAATTGAAAATTGGGTTAAATATGATTAAAATTGATTTGTAAAATTTTATTTAATCATGTTGGAGTTATAGTGATGTTATAGAACTTTTAAAATTGAATTTAGAGTTAATTTGTGAAAATTGAATATTTTAATATTTAAATTGACAACTTAAAATAGTCATTTTTCAAACAGTCTCGGATTTCGACGAAACAAGTTTCATCGGATCCGTAATGTAATATTATTATATGGTTTCAAATTTCGTGTCAATCGGATTTACGGTTTATCCGGGGCAAGCCAAAACGCATAGAAATTAGTTTAAATCGATTTAATTTAAATTTATCGTTTATTGCCGTAACTCGCACAGATGATCGAATTAGCCTCCGAAACACATTCCATTGCGTTCGGAACGCGGGGTAAACCTTAGAAACGCCAACCGGCACGCTTCGTTTGGAGTTCGGAAAATTTTCGATGAATAGTGTACGTCGTTTTTTCTATAAAAGTAGTCATCTTTCACCATTTGCAATTCAGAAACCCTAATTAGGTCAGGCCGCCATCAACATAATCAATGGCCGAAAGTCTAAATTCTTCCCCCCTCATTATCTTTCAATCTTCTCATCAATTTAAGAAAGCTTCAACTACAAAAATGTAGAGGGCTATGAGATCTTGTATATCAACGGTCAAGATCAAATTTCAAGCTACGGATTGATGGCAATTGGAGCTGGAACCGTGACCGATCGCGCACGCCGTACGAGGAAAGGGGAGAGGCAAGTTTAACCGGCTTCTGGCCAAAGGTAGAGGAAGGTGAGGAGCTTCGTTTGGCACTTCCTGATCGAACTCCGGGTCAACGAGGTGGTGGCAATGTTTTACCCTAGGAGGCGGCAATAATGGGTTCGTTCGCGTCGAATACGTGCCTGGAGGAAGAAGGTCTCGGCAGCCCTGATTTCATTTTGTTGAACGAACAGCCTGGATGTATGGAGGTTTAAAATGAAATAAAAATTGAGTACTTAATTTTATAATAAATTGTATAATCTTTAAAATGTTATATCTTTTTCATACGAGATCAAAAAATTACGAAACTAACTGCGTTGCAATCATTTTGACGAACACTACGCGATGGAGCTAGATTGGAATCATTTGGAGCTAGTGAAAATTTCGGGTAAAATTAAACGCTCATTTAATTTTATTCGAAATAAAACGCTACAACTGATATCGGAAGCTCAAGGTGATAACTTCTCACTCAATCGAACTATTTCGATTTAAATTTTAAATAGTTATATTTAAAATTTCTTGATTGTATGTTTGAATGATGATGGTTATCTATTGATTGTTAAAATAGACATTATACGTCGTAAGTAAGCGGAGGTTATTTATTAAAAACATATACCGCGATAATTTCACTGCAAAGTGAAATTGGTATTATTTATGTATTTGTAGTTGATTTTCCCGCATTATATAGCGGATAAGACCCTATTGCGCCGCCTATTAAGCGGATAATATTTTTACCAATCTCATATACCGCGATAATTCTGTACTGGAACGGAATTGGTATTGTGCTAATGTTTGTGGATGCAGGGAGACAGGTTGGAGGGATCCAACTGGATTCCTTACCAGTATTTATTTGATTACAGATATTTTGATGTTTGTTGATTATCATATGATGAATATGATGTTTGTTGTCGTGATTGACTATTGGGTGCTGTTGCGTCACTGGATCCATTTTTAAAATTTAAAATAACGATTTTGATTTTAAAAGGATTTTTAAAATGATTTTTCAAAGTATACGTTTATTAAATTTTTGAATTGATTCATTTTAAATAATTAAAACGTTATAAATTTTTATGTTATAAAAATTAAGATTTTTGTGAAATATAACCAAAAGGTGATTTTTAAAATAAACAGATTTATAAAATAGTGTAAATTTGGATTTTTGAATTATTATAAAGGATGTATATAAAAGATTTTTAACATTGATATATATATATAATATTGGAATTATAGAACGAGTTTATTAAGTGTTAAAATGAAGTATAAAATGGATTTCATTAAAAATTATAGATTTATAAATTGTGAAGTTATGAAATGAATAGATTTTGTAAAATAAAAGATTTATAAATAATTAACCTATAAATCGGATTTTGGGTATAAAGTTGAGTTACAAATTGAATTGGTTTATAAAGAGGGATTTTTATAAATCGAAGTTTTTTTATAAATAGAAATGGAATTTATAAACATTGTTTATAAATTCGAAATCAATTGAATTTGATAAATTTAATATAGAAGGTTATTAAAGGAGATATATTCACGATTTCGGATAGCGAATTATCCTTGAAATAAAATGTGTAGAAAATATTGAATTTGGTTAGTGAAGTATATTCACGATTTTGGACAGTGAATATATTATTAAAGAAAATAGATATGTTTTTGGGAAAGTGATATTATATAATGAAGCTAATTGTTTTAAGGATGTTTAAAAATGTATTGACTATCGAAACTATAGATTTCAACATTCATTGTTGAAATAGACGTTAAATAGAAGGAAATGGTGGACTATAACACTTTTGTTATAGTAAATGAATTCCGAAAGGAAATGTTTTATATAGTATTGGGATTTATATATCTATCTTAATTTCAAATCCCTATACTAGTGATTTTGGGTCGTCGTAACGATGTTTTACGCAACATTCGTTTTGACTCAAATAAATGTGTTTAAGCGCACGTTTTCTTTAAATTATGAAATAATACTTAATTTCGATTTAAGTATGTTGAATATTTTCCAAGTGTTGAAAATAAATAGATTGGTGAATTACTTATTATTAAATAAGTATGGAAATGTTTTCCAATATGAAGTGAATATTTTAATATTTTATCTTTTAAAGATAAATTGAAAATGAATATGAGAAATCGATTTGGGAATCATATATTCATAGATATTTTGGAATTGTAAATTCACTATGGAATTTATAAAAGAAAAGGAAATTTGTTTAAAAATAAACGTTGATTTATTTTTGAAGTGTGGGAATAAATTTACGGATTTGGAACGTAAATATAAAGTAAATCGGTAAGGAATTATTTAATTGGTTTAAACGAACCATGTTGAAATGAAAGTAATTCCGCGTAAGGAAAATGTTTGAAATTTGTTTTAACACGCCTATTGATAGTTAAATAATCCGACTATCAATATTTATCTTTAAATAGGTATGTGTTGTGATTGCTTGAATTTGAATGCCACGCTTATTTTTGAATAAGCGATCACTATTCGGGTTAGCCGGGAAAGGACCTTGGGTCGTATAACCCATTCTGAATATGTGATACGTCGTTATGGATTGCAATTGATGACCGGTGTTGAAGACCGGATATTTATGAAACGGAAGGATTACCGTCGAATGTTTCTACATCGGCTAATCTCCGATATATAAATTTATTACCCTTTGTAATGGAAAGTCCGGTCGTGATTAGTGAATATCCGGATTGCAAGGACTTCTTTGTAAGTGCCTTCGGTTCCATTCGATCCCGAAACGGACTTGTATGGATTGTGTGTCTGACGTTACAATTTGAGATGTAAAGCTGGTTTCTATCAAATATATTCCCGTTGGTGGCGGAGAATTTATTCTCTTAGCTTAACACCCTTAGAGGTTATGTAGTTGATGGTTACTAGTGATACATTCCCAAATTGGTAATGTGGCATACGAAGTGCTGTTAAGCATTTGATGATCAAAGCACAGCTTTTGTATAAAGCGTGGCTTTGTGGACGAGACTTCGTCGGACCTCACACCCCAGAAATGGTCAAAACAGGAAAAATGCAGCAAGGTTATTAGGGGGTAGCACCACTTTAGTGTATGTCATTCCTTCTAGATAGAGGTGGTATCATGGTATGGAGCCCAGATACTTAACCTATGTTGTTGCTGCAAATTTATTGCTTTGTGGTTGTTGGAAATCGAGGATCCTCGGATATAGATCGGTTACGATCGGGGAATGGCATATTCATGTCAGTAGTTACCCAGTTAGGGGTAACCCGACCTTGTGTTGGCAGAGATCCGGTTAGGTTCTCGGGTCGTCTTTCCAGAGGCGTACCCATGTGGCAATGGAAAGTTCCTTGGCCTGACCATTTGTTGGAAATCCAAAGAAACAATATGAACCCTGTACGGTTTTAGTTGTATAACCTGCCATGGAATGTGGTGGTAACCTGCTATTGAACATGGTAGCTATAGTAGGCATACGATAATGGTCGTATGTTGGCTAAGATTTATATCTTTACTTTCGAAATGATTTTTCCTACACTATGCACTAGTAATAATATCAAATGTTTCTTTTTAATGCGTATCAAGCATCTTTGACTATCATAAGGATAAATCTCCTCCGATTCTGCGTTTGCATTGTGTGTGTGTGCGGGAGGCCTTATGGTAGTCTCATTTTCTAAAAAGCATTGTGAATCTATTTTAAAATTATCCTGTACATTGTTTTAAAAATAAACTGTTTTATTTCTCACACCAGTCACATGACTGACTTGGAGTTTATTGTTTCCCTTCCTAAACACTGGGTGTCCGCCAATTTCCACACGGGCAGTCAAGAGTCAGGTTATCAGGATATTCTGGAATTCAGGAGTTGCTGGAGGCAAGCTGGATGGCATGGCATATTCACTAGTATATAGTATTTCTTTTCCGTTGTTTGTTGTTGTTTGTTGTTGCACACTCTGATGATGTAATGTAATGTAATATGATGTAATGTAATAACTGATATAGTTCTTTGTTTAAAGATTATTCATTTATCTATTATATGTTGTTCCGCTGCGATTGTGAGATTCTGATATTGTTCTATTGTTTCTTTCTATTCCGTTCTATCTTTTTCTTTCTTCTTCTATCTTTTTCTCTCTTCTTCTATTTTTTCTTCTTCTTTAACCATAACGGTACGGTTTTCCAGCATTCGATTGCTCGGCAGTTGATACAGTGGACGTATTGATGTCGGTTTTCGAGCGTCGAAAAGTCGCGTCGTTACAAGTATCGTACGACCTTAGATAAGGAAAACATAAGCACACACTATTACCTTTTGCAAACTGTGATATATTTATTAAGTTCTTACTAATTATAGGAACCCTTAATAAATTATTGAGATAAAATTGTTTTTTACCTTAAATACAAGCATTTCCGGTATGAGTAATTTTAATCGACTTACCATTTCCTACATGCAATGACTGTTTACCTCTATACTTCTTATTTTCAAAATTTAGACCGCTTAAGTTGTTGCTCATATGATTAGTGGCCCCTAAATTTGGATACCGACTTTCATCTTGAATGCCTTCTATTTTAGTTGGGTCTGTTTTCTGGGTGACCTTTAGCATCTTGCTTTGCATTTATCATATTGGAACTTGGGTTGTAGTTTCTTGAGTTGTTGTTGTTGCTTTATTGAGATAGTGTATAGTTTGCATCAAATCTGAAACAACACTTGTTTGCAGCATGACCAAACCTTTCATAGATCCGACATCTGATTATATTATTGTTATTTTTATTACTCCATCTTCTACCTCTTCCTCTGCCTTTATATTGTTGACTATCTCTTTCATAGCTGCTTGTTTGAGTTATGTTGTAATCGTTTCTTTTTTTATTCTAGTTTTTGTTTTTTCTAACAAAGTTTATAGAGAAATCCGGTACTACTGGTTTCTTTTGTTCTATTCTACCTTCATTACACGAAGTATAGAATGGAGTTATCAAATAGTTGATGCTATTAATTTTGAGGATAACACTGCTACGACAGCCCCATATTCTTCATCAAGCCCACTTAGTATTGACAAGATCTGTTCTATATTAGAGACCTTGTGTCCAACTGAAGCTAATTAATCGCATAGTATCTTGATCTTGGTCAAGTACTCCCTCATTGATAAGTTTTCTTCATTTATGTTTTGCAGTTGCCTTTTATAGCACATTAGCTTCGTTGCAGATTGTGCATTGAATACTTGTTCAATTGTTGACCATATCTCATGGGCAATTTTGCACTCTATTAACTGTGGCAATAAACTTTCACTTATATGTGATAGTAACTAAGAACTTATTAAACTATCCTACTGTAACACCCCTAATTTTTAGTAACATTATTTAGATCATTTAATTATTTAAAGTATATAAAATAATATGATGATTAGGGGATTGAGATTTGTGTTAATAGAAAGTTAGCTGTGCCATTTATACAAATGAACTAAGGAGAAAATGAAATAAAATGTTAGGGAATCAGACAAGGGAAAATAGGGATATATACATTGTTATACCCCTAAACTCTCACACATTCATTTTACACGTTCGAAACTAAAAACTAGATAAAAGAGAAGCCGACCACCTTTAAGGAAGAGCAAGAAGAAGATAAAAAAGAATCTAAAGGAAGGAAACTTAATCAACTTAAATCAAGATCAAATCTCAACTCCTTAATCACAAAGATAAGGTGAATAAAAGGTTACATCTCATATTTTTGATGTTTTTGGTTTCTAGATCAGAGCCGAATATTTTTGCGAAGTATATTGCCATGTTATTTACTGTTAAAATGTATATATATGCTTTTTGATGATGTACGCTAATTCATATAGATTTTATGATATGATTTAATGTGAAAACACTATTATATGACATCTAAATGCCTTACGATTTTAGAATAAGGTCAGAAATAATGTTTTAGAGATGGGTTTTAATTTTCATAATTTTCTGAATTAATGTGGATTTAATATCAATTTTTTAGTGAAGAAATTGGTTATTTGGGTTTAAAATTAATGATGGAAAATATATATATGTTTTGGATCATAAATTATTATATGTTAGAAAACATATAAAAATGATTTATGGAAATTTTTATTGATTTTTCCTAAGTGTTTTAATAAGTATATAAAATTATATAAGGTATGAGACTTAAATGTTTTATATATTTATAGGTATTTTGTAAATAATTTAAATTGTTGCTTTTGAAATTTCGGTAGTATTTTTAGAAAAGAAATTAGAACTAATAAATTTTGACAAAAAAGGCAAGTTAGTTGAAAACAATAACTTTAAAAGGTTAAAAATCGGTTTATACATGCTTTTTTCATATTTAACCACTTTTGGCACCTAGCTTTCGACTTCATTCTTCTGCACCCATCACCATCGAAACTAATGCGTATGGTACCAAAGACTTGTTACATAGTGAATTGGACATAAGGTATAGGGTCGAAACAAAGGGTTCCAAAGGGGTTGAAGCCTTACTTTGCTTTTAAATGAAAATGCGCCTACTTTGCTTTCGAAAAGAATGCTTTCGACTTAGTTGGCTTTCAAATGGTTAGATGGTTTAAGGAATGGTTCTGAAAGAGGTTACCCCTTTTATTTTAAGTAATGTTTTCGAATGGGCCGAAACCCATTGCTGCTGCTTTCTACCTTTCGAAGCAATGCCTTCGAAAGGTTAGGGGCTACGTTAGTGCATAGTGGTAAAGTATTGCCTATGCATCTCGACGGCTAGATCGCATGAGGTTAGGTATCCAACTCATGATTTGGAGTTAGCCGCGGTAATTTTTGCACTGAATGTGTGGAGACATTATATTTTGGGAGAAAGATTCGAGTTGTATACGGATTATAAGTCGCTAAGGTATTTATACTCTTAGAAGGAGCTATAAATGAGACAAAAGAGGTGGTTAGAGTTTTTAGTCACTTATGACTCTGGAATTGAGTACACAACGGGGAAAGGAAACAAGGCTGCTGATGCACTTAGCAGGAAACATCAGAATGCAGTGTTAGCAATGATAGGTTATTGGAAGGACATAGAAGCGTTGATGAGATGTAGAGTACAGTGGAAATTTGAAGCTGGATCTAGTGGGAAACTGCAGTGTTGTCATGTTTGGAAGTTCAATCAGAATGATCGAAAAGATTACTTCTTAACAGGTGGAGGATCCAGCCTTAGTTGAATGTATTAGAAGGATAAGAGATGGAACAGAGAGCGATGATTTGAAGGATTTTAGTCTCGACCAGAATGGGTGGTTGAGGAAGAAAGGAAGATTATGTGTTACGAATATAGGAAACATTAGGAAAGAAGTTCTTGAGGAATGTCATCATTCGAAGTTCACTATTCATTCCGAAGGAACTAAGATATATTAGGATACAAAGAAGAGTTTTTTCTGGGAAGGTATGAAGAGGGATGTAGGCTTGTGGTAAAGCAGTGTTTGAACTGTCATCAGGTAAAAGACGAACATCCGAAGCCAAGTAGGTTGCTACAACCTTTAGATGTCCCGGTGTGGAAGTGGGATTCGGTCTCTACGGAGTTTATTGATGGATTGCCAAGGTCAAAAAGAGGAAATGAAAGTATATTAGTCATGGTGGACAGGTTAACCAAGAGTGCCTATTTGATTCAAGTTAAGTCAACTCGGATGACACCTGTTTTAGCTAAGTTATTTATGATGAATGTAGTCAAACTGCATGGAATTTCTAGTAGTATGGTAAGTGATAGAGATTTCTTATTCACTAGTGAGTTCTAGAATAGTTTACAGGATACTTTAGGTACCAAGCTCCAGATGAGCACCGCTTACCATCCACAGACCGATGGGAAAACAGAAAGAGTTAAAAAAAGTCTTAGAAGATTTGTTATGAGCTTGAGTGCTAGATTTTAAGGGATTATAGGGAGACCATCTACACTTAGTCGAGTTTTCTTATAACAATAGTTATCAGGCTAGTATAGGGATGTCACTGTTTGAAGCTTTATATGGAAGGCCATGCAAATCTCCAGTTTGTTGGTTAGAGACTGGGGATAGGTTAGTTCTTGGTTCAGATTTGGTTAGAGAAGCTATAGAGAATATTGAGTTGATTTGATCTAGAATCAAAGAAGCTCGGTTGAGGTAGAAGAGTTTTCCTGATAGAAGATGGAAAGACTTAGAGTTCTCAATTGGAGATCATGTTTCGTTAAGGTATCACCGTTGAAAGGTGTAACTCAATTTGGGAAATCAGGGAAATTGACACCGAGATTTATAGGACCATTTCCTATTATAGAGAGGATTGGGATACTCGCATATAGAGTGGAGTTACCAAATAGTTTGGCAAGAGTCCGGGATGTTTTTCGTATTTCTCATCTGAGAAAGTGTGTCTGAGATCCAGAAACTACTATAGCAACGACTGTGTTAGAGGACTTATTAGTAGAGATGAATTTGACTATAGTTAGAAAGCCAGTTGCATATATAGTTGCAAGAGATGAGAAGAGGATAAGGAACAAGTCAGTCAGATTAGTTAAAGTCTACTTGAGTGATGAAGAGAGAGACTGCACTTAGGAGACTGAAAGTAGGATTAGAAACACTTATACTAATTTGTTTGATGGTATGTTTTACCTTTTTGATTGATTTGTTGAGTACCTTATCGTAATTTCGAGGACGAAATTCTTTAAGGAGGGGAGTCTGATAGACTTTTAATTTTTAGTAATATTATTTAGGATATTTAATTAGATAAATTAAATAAAATAATATGATGATTAGAAGATTGAGATTTGTGTTAATAGAAAGATAGTCATGCCATTTACACAAATGAACTAAGAAGAAACTGAAATAAAATGTTAGGGAATTAGACAAGGGCAAAATAGGAATATATACCTCCTTATACCCTAAACCCTCACACATTCGTTTTACACGTTCAAAATAAAAAAATAAATAGAAGAGAGGTCGGCCACCATTAAGGAAGAGCAAGGAGAAGATAAACAAGAGTCTAAAGGAAGGAAGCTTAGGCAACTTAAATTGAGATCAAATCTCAACTTCTTAATCACAAAGTTAAGGTGAATAATAGGTTACATCTCATATTTTTGATGTTTTTGATTTCTAGATCAGATCCGAATATTTCGTGAAGTATATTGCCATGTTTTTTATTGTTAAAATGAATATATATATATATATATATATATGCTTGTTGATGATTTATGCTAATTCATATAGATTTTATGATATGTTTTAATGCGAAAACCTTATTAAATGATATCCAAATGCCTTACGATCTTAGAATAAGGTCAGAAATGATATTTAACAGATGGGTTTTAATTTTCATAATTTTTTGAATTAATGTAGATTTAATATCAATTTTCCAGTGGAAAAAATAGTTATTTGGGTTTAAAATTAATTATAGCTAACATATATACTTTTGGGTCAGAAATTAATATATATTTAAAATGATTTATTGGAATTTTTATAGATTTTTCCTAAGTGTTTTAATAAGTATATAAAATTATTTAAGGTATGGGACTTAAATATTTTACATATTTATACAAGAAGAAAGTGTATTTTTTAAATAATTTAAATTGTTGCTTTTGAAATTTCGGTAGTATTTTTAGAAAATAAATTAGTAGCCAGTCACATTTTGACAAACAAGGCAGGTTAGTTGAAAAGAATTACTATAAAAGGTTTAAAATTAGTTTATACATGCTTTTTTTCATGTTTAACCACTTTCAGCACCTAGCTTTTGACTTAATTCTTTTTCCAACATCACCATCAAAACCAATGTATATGGTATCAAAGACTTGGTATGCAGCCAATTGGACATAGACGAAAGGTATTGGGTCGAAACCAGGGGTTCCGAAAGGGTCAAGCCTTACTTTGTTTTTAAATGAAAATGCGCCTGCTTTTCTTTTGAAAGGAATGCTTTCGACTTAATTAGCTTTTGACTTGGTTAAATGGTTTAAGAAATGGTTCTAAAAGAGGTTGCACCTTTTGTTTTAAGTAAATTCTTTCAAAGGGGCCGAAACCACTTGTTGCCGCTTTCTACCATTCGAAGCAATGCCTTCTAAAGGGTTTCTTTGTTTTAAAACCCAAACTGCTTCTCCAGTGCTTTCGAAGGGTTGGTTTCAACACCATCACTTCATTACTTAGAAAATTGCTTTTGAAATAGTGATTTCGACTTAGTTGTTTTAAGACACTTTTGTCATGTTGAAAGATAAACCCAAATGGTTTCAAAAGGGAAGGTTTGAATTATTGTCGAAGGGTTATTCAACATGTTTTACTTGAACCCAAATGCTTTTGAAAGGTTTAGTTTTATGGAAAGGATTTAATGCTTTTGAAGGGTTTAAGGTAAAGGTTTCGAAGGGTTGGTTCCCCGATGGTTTCGATAAGGTTTTAAATGGAATGTTCCAATGTTTTCGAAAGGCAATGTTTATAGTGCTTTGATAAGAGGATGTCTAAGGTTTTAAAGCTTTTGAAAGGAAGGTTTTTCAATGCTTTCGAAAGGTTTATTAAGAATGGTTTCGAAAGGTATGTTTTGGCCTTTTGTCCTAAGGTTATAAAGAAAAGTTGTTACTTGGTTTCCAAAAGGGATACTTTCAATGGTTTCAAAAGGTGTACTTTCAAAAGTTTAAATGTTTTCATCAACAAAGTTTTCAGTAAAGTATATATAACATGACAATGTGATTTGAGTAATACATAGAGTATATTTTCCTTGTTTAAATATGATTTAAAAGAATTAAATAATTTTGAAAGAAAAGGTTTTAAAGGAAAATTTATGGGTAGTTTACCCTAAGTAAAATGGCTCGGATATTAGAATACCAGATGGGACCGGTATGGCATCGCATCCTATACTTTAGCTAGTAGCCCCTAGCTAATATAAGTCCAAAATTACAGTGTGTAGCGCTTTTGTCACAGGTAAGACTAAAATGATGTTACACAAAGAAAGGAATCTATAGAGAAGAGACAGGTTATTGGTGAGCTCACAAAACCACTAGAATCAGTTGTCCATGGGAGACACTACAACAAATAAGTGATTTTGCAACATTTTATATCTGTCAATTGCTAACACTTATAAATGTCACAGACCGCCTACAGTAAGAAAGTGTTAGAATACCTAAAAAGTGTTAGTAAAAATAAATACTCTTCTGCATTAATTTTGCCAACGCATATAAGTGTTAAAACAATCGGTAAAAATGTAAATAATTTAATAACAAAAGGAGTATTTTGTAATTTGTAAATAGGATCCCTTTTCCCACGCTTGCCCAGATTTTGGCCGCCTAAAATTTAATTTAGGGTTTGCTTTTCCTCACGAAAAAAACCGACGCCCTTCTTCTCCCTCAATCGCACTGAATTAAATCCAGACCCATAAATTATTTCAGCCGCTCCCAAACCTCGTCGCCTCCATCAAAGAATCCTCCGCCACATGGTACTTCATCCTTGCCTTCTGCAGCATCTGCACTCTTGCTTCCGCTGTATTCGCTGTGGTTATGCTTGTACTTGCCTTCCAAGTGAGGATGCCCATCTCGTCCGACCTCAGCAACCCACGCAACTTCATCACAAAAATATCGCGCTACAGCAAAGTGGTCAACAATCCCAAACAGCATGACGTCCGCCTTCCGAGTGAGGATGCCCATCTCGTCCGCTGTTTCCTTAAAATTACACACAATCTTTTGCTCCAATTTAAAATCCATAAGAATAGAATTATAAGGTAATATAATGCTTACATTCCATCTTCTACTTTTTTGTGATGCTTTATGCATATGTAGGATGGTACTTTGTTCCCCTTTAATGCTCTTTTTGTAATGCATGCTAGTATTTTAAATCAAAAGCTTGATTAGAAATTGTAAAGAAACGTGATGAAGTATAATACATTGGTGCTTTAGTAAAGTCGCTTATTAATAATTGTAATGCTTCACTTACCGATGATTGTTCACATCTATTTCTCATTATTTTCTTCATGATAAAGTGGGTGCTTTTAAGCTATTTAGAAGAGTAGATAAGGAAGATGATAGTAGTTGATGAAGTCGGTAGATTCAGTTAACATTGTTCTCCATTCATTTAAGCATATATTTATCTGTGAGTATCCTTTCTTAGTCTTACTATATGATTGATAAAGTTCCATTAATCTGCAGAATTACTTGTATTCTTGTTGCTGTTCATTCTTTAGATGTATTATATTTCATTTTCAGGATTATAAGCCCCTTTTCAGCTTGATACCAGTCCATACATTTTAGTTTATGTACTTTTGTAACATGACAACAATGCACTAAAATGTAATTTATGTTTCAATTTGTTTAAATCTTGTTTGGCAGCTATAAAATCCATTAAGTTAAGGTAAAAGGGAAAGAGCATGAATAATTTTAGTGGGAGATGTTTGCAAATAATCCTCAAGTAATTTTACATAGTATGTGCCTTCTGCTTGGATTTGATGATGAGACATCAAGTGGATTTGTTCAAGTCTATCAGCAATTTTACGGGGCTTTAAAAGATGATCCTTTCGAAAACCAATTGGAGGTTGTGCATAAGGTATGTCCTCCTTAGAAAATTGAATGCATTTTTTTAATATAACCTTACTAAAACTAAAACTCCATTGCATCCCTTTGACTAATTTTATTCAATTTTTGTTGTTGCCCAGAAAATAGGAAGAGGCATTGGTGGACTTCAAGGTCCAATGTATGCAGGAGCAGGTTGTTTCCATCATAGAAAAATCATATATGGCGCATCGCCTAATGCCTACCTTAATCAACAAGGTAAACTAGACTATATTATGCCTTAGTACACCAAACTTAACATTAGGTCGGTAACATTACTAGCTTAAGGAGGGGAATTTTTTTTGCATTTCAGACATCTAGATATAGGTTGTGTTAAGACATTCAACGATCTACGGGTTGATATAATCTTCATCTCAATAAAGTTGTTATTTGTATAGATCTTTATTTGATCTCATTCAAATTTCCTTCAGTCCGTCACTAAGTTATTTTTCTACCAATTTCTATTTACAGAGCTAACTGGTAAGCAACTTCAAAAGACATATAGGAAGTTCAAAAGAACTAACAGAGTTTATAACAAGAACAACTACAAGAAAACCAACAAAAGTTGAGGTAAACATCAATCTTTCTAGCATAATCCCAACAGCTGTAGAGATCGCCAGTTGTACATACGAGCTCAATACAGGATGGGAGAAGAGTGTAAGCAATATCGTTAATATTCATTCCCTCTTCAAATACTTGCTATAACAAGCTATCAACTTCCGTACTTATATTTATACGTACGCCCATTATTTTAACTTCATGGTACAGATTGGATGGATCTATGGATCAGTGACAGAAGATGTCCTAACTGGATTAAGGATACATGCCAAGGGATGGAAGTCCGTACACCTTACGGCAGAGCCGCCTGCATTTCTCGGTGACAGCCCAACATTTGCTTCTATATGTGAAAAGCTATGGTTCATGCAATGCTTAGTCTACTTGTGGATCACTACGTGGGCATTTTGCGGTGTGGTTGAGTTCTGTTATGTTTTGCTTCCACCCTACTGCTTATTGACCAACTCTAGTTTCTTTCCAAAGGTAAATGACTGACTCGGACTATCAGGCATTACGTTTGATTTATTATTATAGATACGTTTTAAAGTTTGGTGGTAAAATAATCCTGTGCAGGCATCTAGTGTAGATACGTTTGATTTATTATAGATACGTTTTAAAATTTGCCAAAGTTGGGTTTGCAAACTCAATTCGCAAATGCTAATTGAGTTTGATTAACATGTATTTTGCATATTAAGTTTGCGAATTCATAAATACAAAAAAAAATTAGAACCTGAGTTGTAACTCGGTCTTTAACCTTTTGATTTTGAAGGTATAAGTTTTTATCGAGTGTTTATATTAAATTTTTGTTAAATTTTCAATGCAATATTATTATGCAAATATGCAAAAAAAATATGTCCGACCTTTTACTAGATTATTTCATCATAATATAATAATATAACAAAGGAAATTGAAGTTGAAAATGCGAACTTTGAAGAATTTGCAAGTACAAAAGAATAGATTGTCCCACTGCCAGCTTCGTTTAAGGTAAAGGCAGCTAATTTAATTTTAAATTGTATAAAACTATCATCTATTTCTTCAACATGTAATCGTAATACCTTAGCTGTTCCATTTTTTGGTACTGCATTCTTTGTGTCAATGCAAACTTTTCAAATTGCTTTCTGTTTATAATCAGAAAATTTGGTGATAGGAGTTTGTATCCTAGTCATGACATTTTTTTCTTCGGACATTTTCAATTTTCCCTATATTTTATTTTACTTTTATTTTATTTTTTAGGCATTGTTTCGATATTTGGTTAAAAGATGTTTTAATTATTATCGTTTTAAATTATGTAGATTTATTGTTCTTAGCAGTCCAATTGTTATTTGACAGGAAATACTAGCTCGATTTGCAAGATGTTATGTAGATTTATTAGTTTAAAAGGGACAAAACATCTTGTTTTCATATACCTTTCTTACTAGCTAACGAGGAGGATTTGTTATTATTTATGCTTAATGGTTAAAATTTGGAACTAATTGTTTTCGAGAATGCGGTTATAATAACCGTGGATTTATGGAAACTAATTTCTATTGCATTGTAGCTTGAATACAGAATGTCTTTAAACGTACTAAACGCCTGCCAATACTGCACCTAAGTCAATCTGTGTTTTGTGTGGTTGAGAGTTCAGTCTGGAAGGTTATGATATTGAAACCACATTTGAAAATTTAGGCTATATATGTTCGGACCGCAAGGCAAAGATTTCAGGACATGTACAAACAACTTCCATTTGGTCATCCTCTACCGAAAAATCATTCCGATCAGGTAACTCATCTCTCTCATTCAAAACAATTACAAGTATTTTAAATTATCAGGGATAGTGCCTTTTATAAATAGTGCCACTTATAGATGCAACGTGAGTATTTTAAATTATCAAGGATTGATGACGACAACATATTGTTTGGCTTTGTCCTTTTTAGCCTGGGTAGGCACTTGTCATTAACATTTCTGTGTTTCGATTCGTTTTCAATCGATAAATGATGATTAAAAGATGATGTACGATTTAAACTTACGTTTGTTGCGTAGGAATTTGTGATGAGTTTTCTCCACTGTTTACTGATGTTGCTATGATATTCTCTTCTGTCATCAAGGTTCCCTAGCATGCGTTTATGTCATCAAAATATCGAATCATAGTATTCGTACTTTCTCTTTAAATGTTCTTTGGTAATGCCTTGTATTGATAATTTGGTATCATATATTTCTTATGCTACTGCAAATTAATATAGCACTTTTATTTTATGCAGCAAATCCAATTGGCGTTTATTCTGAATTTTAATAACATGAAATTTGTAACTGCAATGGTTGACCGCTCGGTTTGCAAGATGATGGTGCAATGTATTTGATAGGAAATAGTGGCTATAGCGGTTTGAGCAGTTTGTTAGAAGGTGGAGAAGTTGTGATATGTTATGACGATGAGAGGAGTGGTAAGTACAATGTTGAGCAATTATAGGTTACGGGAGTATGGAGATGCAAGAAGCACTGAGATGACAGGGGTATATGGTGATGGAAGAAGTTGTTAGATGGTGAATGTGATACGGCGAGAAGTGGGTGGGTAATGACCAGTTTGGGTATGTCAGTTGGTCTTGGTTTGGGTTGGATGTTTTGAATGGGTTATGGCAGAATGGTAGCTCTAGTTGTGAAGGAAGCAACGAGACGTGGTACAGGCGTTGGACAGTGGAGCAAGGAGATGGAGTATAGCTGCTGGACGGTGGATATGGCTTTGTTGCTGTCTGCTTTGGTTTGTGATGATAATTTGATGAATTATGGGATGTGGCAGGTTGCAATGTAGAGTTGCTAAGGGGATTCTGAATGGAAGTTTTGAATTGCCGAGAGAATTGTGGGATGAGAATTGCCCAGAGAATGGAAGTTTAGGTGTATGTATGACAGTGGGGAGGTTTTGAAGGCTATTAGAACAGTGGCACAGTGGTCAGAGATGGGTCAAGGAGTTTCAGTCGCGATTGGGATGGAGGACTGATGATGGTTGTTTATTTAGTGTGTAGTCAACTTGTTTATTAGTTTGCAGGTTGCAGTGATTAGTGGTGTTAAGGAATTGATAATGGTGAGAGAATAAAGGAAGGGGGTGTGTGATGTTGCACTTGTGTTTAGAACAGCTGCAGGGGATGGTGATGTTTGATTATTGTTAATGGTTGTTTTGAATATGGTGGCAGATGCATGAATGAATGGTGGCAGAGGCTGTTTTGTTTTGTAGCAGTGATTGGATTGTTTGGAGGAGTGGAGTCGAAGAAGCTTATGGTAGAGGTGAAGGATGGTGAGATGGTGCATAGGACATTTTTTGAAGCTTATGTTGTAATAATATCCGAATATATGACATTGTGGTATTTTAGATATGTAAATAATTGTTAATGATATATTATAATACATTTGCATAGCATTTAAACTTTGCATTGAATATGTATGGTGAATTATTTGTGATATGGAAACCATTATTTGCAGTGTGTTTATATTTAAACTTTGCGTTTAAGTTTTGGTAAATATCTACATATGTGTTACTAAATAATCATTTTCCAACACTTATAAGCGTTACCGTGTATTTCTATACCAACACTTATGAGTGTTACCGTATATTTTGTTACCAACACTTATAAGCGTTAACGTATATTTCTGTACCAACACTTATAAGTGTTACCGTATATTTCGTTACCAACACTTATAAGCGTTACCGTATATTTCTATACCAACACTTATAAGTGTTACCGTATATTTCATTACCAACACTTATAAGCGTTACCGTATATTTTTGTACCAACACTTATAAGTGTTACCGTATATTTCATTACCAACACTTATAAGCGTTACCGTATATTTAGGTACCAACACTTATAAGTGTTAGTAATACGTACGTTTGTAACAATTATAAGTGTTACAAATTTGGCAGCTCCATTCCTCACAGTCCATTAGTAACACTTAAAAAGTGTTACTGAAATTATTTGTAACACTTATAAATGTTAGAATTTGCCTGTTTTGGTGTAGTGAGAACTAAGTTTGGGATAGACCGTCCAGAGAGGAGTATCTAACATAAGATAGATTATTTGTTATTTTATTTGGTAGGCCCGAGTCAGCCAAAGTTTAGCAGTTAGCCAAACAAAACTATATTATTCAGACAGATAGTCCATTTGTTACCTAATTTGTATGCATACATGATATTGCTTTCTTATTTTAACTAGTTTTTGTTACAGGATTAAGATTTTCAAAAGATATGTTATATAAGGATATTAGTGAGGGAAACCCGTTCTGCTAAGTGGTGTGGTCTCACTTAATATTAAATAACCGAGATGTACAATATTATTCACATTAGGCTTTATGTCTGACTCGAAGTTTATGTTTTTCCCCTTAAACTCTCGAGTGCTCAAAATTGATTTGAGTAGGCTAAGGGTAAAGGATTTACAGATTTTAGCAGGTTGACGAATAAAGCTTTCGAAGTTGAGTAGGAGGCTGATGCTAGCTATATTCAGGAGTTGTTTTTTTTTATTTCCGTTGTGTTGTATTAAATCTGTTATGACTATATAGTACTCTCACTACAACAAAAAGACCCTACGATAGCGCCCGAAAAACGCTATTAAAGGATATTATAGTGATTCGATAAACGCTGTATAACGACATGTGATTAAAAAAACACCAACATTAGATAGTGCAAAACACAGCGCTATAAAAATTGTTAATTTCATAGCGCAAATATTGCGCTATTTTATTTATTTTTATAGCGGTAAAATTGGCGTTATTGATTAATATCTCAGCGCTGTTAGCCCGCTATGAAATTCGTTATTAGCCAGAAAATACTTTTTGTTTTTTCCAAGATAGCACTACTATTGCGCTATAGAAAGTGGTGATAGCGGATTATTAGCGCTGTATTTAAACAGGTTACTGTAGACGGTGACTTGTCACAACTCCAATATGCCGCTATAAAAAGTCAGTTACAATAGCGCTTGTACTCTGCTATAATATCTAATTTTATAGCGCTTATCTGACCTATCATTCATCATTATTTATAGCGCTTTTTGTAATACCATAGCGCTTTTTATGGTCTGCATCTTTAATACTAGCAGATTTGATAGCGGCCATTAGGCGCTATTAAATAGTATAGCGGTTTTGAAGTGCTATAATTTAATTTCACAATTCCAAAAATTTTCTACATCCTACTTTTAAACTGCAGTATTAAATACCAATATCAAAAAACACAATAATAATCATAAAAGATAATAAATATAGAGATGTAACACATTACTTTAAACATATCAAATATTTATACACATCAAAACGTAGTAGCAAAATATTTTAAGCACACCCAAAAAAACAGTAGCATAGTTTAACAAAAAAAAACAAGTACATATTTGATTGTTTGCATTAAAATGAAGATCACAACGTCAGCATCTTCTGCTTTCACACACCTGCAAACACCTGCAAATAAGATAAATAATTACATTAAGAACGATACATAATTAATGATAGATGTTTTTACATGTAACAAAAAACTAAATTATTCAAATGTTAAACCTAAATACACCTGCAAATAAGTTAAACCTAAAGGTTGATACACCTAAATTGTTCAAATGTTAAATCTAAATTGTTGCCTGAAACTCTCATTTCAACAAGTAACCACCTAACCACTCAATCACCACTTCTACTCCTCCAACATACATCAGTGCTTTCACACTTTATACAACATCACCATACCACAACTCCCCCCTCTTCTGTCAGCAGTTCAAACCTCACTGCACATCAAGTTCTTCCCTTTCAACTTCACACAGTCAACATATACTTCAACTATCTTGCACCACTTCAACTTCCCTGCCTACAGCCTGGAACCATAGTGTTATTCATATCAAATAAAACTACCGCCAACCCATTCAAACTATCTTCAACACAACCCAAACTGTCAATATCTCTGCCAATATCAAATATCTCTGTCAATATCAAGTTTTAACCTACTCAATCCCTCCTACAAACTCAATCCATGTCCACAAACTCATCTCCATACTACTGACCATACACTTCCCTACCAACAGTCATTCCTCACAGCTATTTCGACTACCTACACCAGTTCAACTGATCACCTTTCAGCATTACTGCTACAACCATCTCTGCACAATTTCAACAAACTCACACTTCATAATTTCAACAAACCATTCGGCCACAACTGCCGAACCCATTGCCAAACCCCCACTGCAACCAGAAACAAATCGCTTCACTTCTGAACCACCAGAAAACACTCACCTAAAACCAAAGCCGAACCAACACAGCAGTCCAAAATACATCTAGTAGCACTGCAAACACCCAGACCCATACCACTATTACCAAAATACATACAAACTCCACTGACATATACAACATTCACTTGCCTTGCCACTAAAAACTGCCCACCTGACCACCGAACAACCACAGTCATTTACATATCACTGCAATAAAACCCCACTACACATTGTCTGCATCACTAACCTCTTCCATACATCTGACATCAAGCAACTGGTGCTCTCCGAACATTACCTCAACAGTCACAACATCGCCTGACTGTTCGACTGTGCATCTCCCTGCAACCACTTCTAAAACATACCAGACCCACTTCACACACTTACATACATCTGCAACATCAACCTTCCATTTACCTACACTTTAAATCCATACAACATTCACAAACCATAACAACTTGTCCCTGTCACTACAGCACCCCTCTTCAATTCAGTTCATCTCCCACAAACCTTTGCTCACCATACACTTCAAACGCTCCTTTTCACCACAAACCGACCATACAACTTCACCAACAACCCACAGGGCAAACACTACAAACCATACTTCTTCAAAACTACACAATTCCTACTTCCTACACTGCTGACCAGAACTCACCAAACCACGAACCAAAAAAAAAGAAAGAAAAAAAACCCTACCTTAAATCGACAATCATCAAACAAAACATTTGCCTTTGTGCTTCTGCTAGCCGCAATAGTCACGACCATCTCTACTAGCCTAGCATAACAACCACAATCAAACAACCCATCGCAGATCGAAATCCAATCTCAAACCGCGACCAACTCACTGCCAAACAAGAAATCAACCTCTTGCACTTCACTGATATCTCAACTGTCTATTAAACAAAACAGTGCACCTGACATCCTCTTGCACGCAACCAGTTTCAACCCACATCTATTAAACAAAGAAGTGCACTTACTGATATCTAAACTGCAACTACTCCCAATCTACACTTCTAAGTCTCCAGCTGTATCACTACATACTGCCACCATTACCGACCACATCACTACTTCACCATATCATAAAACAAACCAGTGGCCAATTTCAGAGTATGGGAAATTTTA
Source organism: Allium cepa (assembly GCA_030765085.1). Lineage (NCBI taxonomy): Eukaryota > Viridiplantae > Streptophyta > Magnoliopsida > Asparagales > Amaryllidaceae > Allium > Allium cepa. The sequence goes on along the minus strand of CM060940.1, from coordinate 752,511,894 downwards.
TTTAAATGACAGAACAAAGTAGATTATACTTACTGAAAATTCATGTCATTACAACGTGTGCAGCAGGCCAAGCTATTATAGAACTAATGGCGTCTTCCATGTATTGTAATTCAGATGTTTGTCTCCATAGCACAACAGTTGGCTCTTTGACAACCTCTATCCAAACTTTGACTGCATTTGGTCCCAGTGGTTTAAAATGGACCAGTGCTTTTCGATCAGTCGACTCTACACGTCCTACAGCAACTATTTTTTCCTTTTTTGATAAATCCATCAGTTTGCATCTATTGTTCGTTCTTGAATTTGCCGTCTGTAAATTAACAAAAAGGATATGTTTTAGTAGGTTTATGTTGATAAAATATATCGATTAATCATTATAAAAACATAATTTAAAAGACATGACAGTGCATAAAAATCAAGTACCATAAATGTTTGCACTATGGTCTGAGGCGTAATAGGTGCTGATACATTAACCATCTCAACAACTACTTGGGACTCAGGCCATGCTACCTTCCTACCAACAGCTTCTTCAACATGTATCATTGCAGGGGCCGGCCTCCACAAAAAAGCATCTTTTTTATTGGTTTATCTATCCAAACAATCACGGCGCATGGTCCAAGACGAATATCATTAATAATTTCATTTGAGTCACTCGAGTGTAATCGCCCATCAGCCACTAATTCTTTACTCCCTCCCCAATCATAAATTTTGCATTCGCGTTCTAAGGTGCTACTTTTACTCTATTAGAGAAAAATGATTTACTCAGTAAAAGTTGTATATTTTAAAATTATATATCAAATCCTAAAGAAAATTGTTTACCACGTCCTCTTCTTCTTCAAGGTGATCACTTGGATGTAAAACAACTCTATTCGCTGGCCATGCCACTAAATCATCCTTTGCTTCCCCAATAAGTGTGAACATAGATGTAGGTCTCCATAAAAAAACATCTGCCTTTTTTGGTAAGTCTATTAGAATTACCATAGCATCCGGTCCTAAAGGAATGTTATTAACAAGGTTGTTTGGATCCTTCGACACGACTCTTCCTTCGGCAACAATATCTTCATTCCCTCGCCAATCCAATAAATCACATTTCTGGAGTTTTTTATCATACTTGCACTGTAATTAATCAAAAAGAATAAGATATTAATTACTGGAAAAAATTAAATAAAAATGATGTGAGATCAATAATACAATGTACAGAAGGTGCGTTTACTTCTGTCCAGCTGTCTCTACCCTGCAATATCATTGAAGGAATTATAGCATTAAGTTTTTAATGCAAGTTTAATTTGGAATGCAATATAATATAAAAACTGCAACCCAAAATGCATAACTGCACACAAAAATCTAAATCTGCACCGTGAAAAGGAAATTTTGCATAATAAAATTGACTAACTGCACGTGAAATGCAAAAAACTACAAATAAAATGCAAAATACTGCAAATAAATGCAAAAAAGGGGGATTACATATGCAAAAACCAGAGCATAAGAATAAAAGTTTGAAAGATGACCCAAAGGATAGTCAAACAAGCATATTACAATATGAAATATGATTAGAAAGCTGTTGAAGTAAAACTCGTTCGTACAGAATAAAGAATCATTAGCTCTTTAGAGTCTGATATTTCATGCACCTATTAGACCCTGCACAGTTTTATTTTCTATTTTTCATTTTAAAAAAACTTGCTATTAATATCAAAACTGTTTGAATTTTATAAATACAGCAAATTTGGGAAACTCAGTGTCATAATATGTGGAGAAATTAAAAGTATATACAACATGTTTTGCTACCTCTAATCAATAACTGTCATGTAATATGCTTGTACTGTAGTGCACATATATAATATCTATTTTATCTGTATATAATTGCAATTGGACAATTAAAAGTATATACCTATTTTATCTGTATAATTTTTCATTTAAGCAAGTTATTACATTCTCATATATAATATCTATTGTTGCTTCCTGTAATAGATATCTGAAAATAAACAGAGAAATCTTAAAACAGTAACATATAAATCAATTGCGACATGGCTACTAGTCAAATGTGTACTTTTGATTTTAGCTTTCAGGAATTTCTATTTAATTTGAGAAAGATGGATAAAACAGAAAGAGAAAAAAGTAAAGCGTGCACAGATGTTTCCTAAGAAAGGGATGCATAGACAGTAAAGCGTGCACACTTGACTTTGCAAAAGAGAAAAACATAGTAATAGCAGGAACCTATTTTGCTTCCAATACCAGGATTTAAAATAATAATGTTTGATGCTTGTTGTATCTGGTGTCATTAAGGGAAAAAATTTGTTCCATGTAAGTAATTTAATGCAGGTACTCCTATTTTGTAAAAATTAAAATAAAACTAACTATTTATGGGAAACAATTGTGCATGATGAATGTTATGGATCCGACGTGGTGTTTTAGATTGTCCACACAGTAAGTTCTAATGCTTAAAACTTTGAATAATCATGATAGAGCTTGGTGTCGAACCTCTAGCCCCCTAAACTACATTGTGTTTCAGGGGTTGATATAATTTTTCTATATTTGGTAGGTGATCTTTCTCAATCATTCGCTGATGGAATAACTATGCACGTAATATGCTTGTACTGTAGTGCACATATATAATATCTATTTTATTTTAATTGTCCAATTGCACATATATACAGATAAATAGGTATATATAGATAAAATAGGTATATACTTTTAAAATGTGGAGAAATTAAAAGTATACAATTTAATTGTCCAATTGCACTTGTATATAACCTTAGTGAGGACGAAGTAAAGTGTAGATCATGAATTAAAAAGTTCACATCATGTTTGGTACAGTTTAAACAAGTATTAGCTAAGCAGCATCTATGTTTTTGATGACTTGGTGTGATTTTTGCTGTAAAAATGGAAGGCATGCCATGGTCTTCACAAATTAAACGTATAAATTTTTGAACTTGAACAATAAGTTTAAACAAGTGAGAACAAACCTGATTTTTCACCATCCCGAGAAATCTCTGCTCTAACTCCAAAAATTTTCTTTCGAGTTGCATTGTATGCTTATCCTTAACCTGTGCTAAAGTTGCCCTACTGATGGTCATATTTCTTCCCATTGCTCTTAATCGACCCGGTCTATCTTGTCCCAATACTTGAGAAAGTGCATCTTCTTTGTAATTGATTACCGAGCTCGATTGTGGAACGGTTTCAACTTGTTTAATCTTTTTCTACAAAAGTTAACGCACATAGTTATAAATATTGTGTATGGAAAATCCCATAAGTATGTCCTACATTTAAGTAACATAAAGAAAATATCATTTAACATAAAGAAAATATCATTTAATTGTGTATGGAAAATCACAATATCATTTGTACTATCTCTTTTCTTTAACCATTTTCATTTGTACATAGTGCAGCTGTACATAGCAGCATATGGAGGAAAAGAAGCACTGAACTCGATTAAGAGCATGTACGCTATGGGCAAAGTGAGGATGATGAACTCGATACAATATTATAGACTGCATATAGAAAATTATAGACTTGTATGGAAATTGCTCTATGTAAAACTATACTTCAGATTTATACATGCAAACTAGTCATATAGGAGACTCCACACTTTTAAAATAAAGATATTTGAAACTGAATGCTTTTAAATACATTTAAATATATGCTATAAACACAAGTTTTTATCAACTTACTATAGTATCTGCAACAGTCATATTCACTGGTTCACTGTTTTTCCGTGTGCGAGATTTGATCCAAACTTGACTTCTCGTGACGGAAGAGCAATCGCCACTCTGCTCTTTCTGCATTCAAAAGAACATCAAATAACAAACGTATTAACTAAGAAGTTCGCAAATATTACAGTAAATAAAATTACTCTTTTTTTTACCATATCTTCAGCAAGTCGAGCCATTCCTTTACGACTGCATGTATGTGGCAACTGTTTGCCTCTAATAGCTCTGTTCTTCATGCTTAATGCCTGAAATAAGAGATTTAAATACATTATCAATATCGTTTATGTTCTTAAACTGTTACAAAAAATAATAGATAACAGTAATAAAAAATACCTGAAATTCCACACTTGTTTTTGACTTTACAAATTTCTTCCATTCAGTCATACTTTTGATGTTACTTGGTTTCAACTGAAGTTTTTCCTCCATGGACTTTGCTTTTACTATTTGGCGAACTAGTCTACATTTTGACGCCCTCCAAATACCTCCCAGTTGCTTAAATATCAATGTTTTTTGCCAATCTGCATCCAGTTTAAACCTCGCCTGCAACAATATAACATATTTGTTTGTACGTCTATTATAAATGGTATATATCTGATATCTGTTATGTATTCTAAAAGCTTGCACTATTGGAAGAATAAAGCATCAAGACTTCAAAGGAAAGGTTGAACTATGACATTCTGATTTTCTTACCTTATGACTTGAATTAATGGAATATCAGCATTTCTGTTTATTTTTATTTTTTGCACAGAAGTTCGTCAGGTTACGGCAAATTAGCAAATATCAGTATTTAACCATCCAACTAGTGTTTATAGGTTGAAACATCCAACGTCTACTCAAAAGCATAGTATAGAGCTCAACCGAAAATTTTCCCTCTTTGTTAAATTTCATACATGAGATTGAGGGTATTTGAAGTTAAAGAATGAGTATGAGTTGGCTTCAACTACAACAGCAGTGAGAGCATTGTGGAAAAATAATGTTGTGACGACATTGAGTTTGAAGTGTATAAACTAAGTTAAGTTCTTTGGCAACTACTCATTCATAATACATTACACGAGAAAATAGCACTTAAATGAACTTCTAAAAATTCATTATTAATTCAATGGGATATTGCAACTTACAACTTAGGATGAACTTAGCTGAGCTTGAAGGGTATGCTCAAACAATATATAGTTAGCTATTTATTGTCTTAGCCATAACCTTTGCTACCTGCAAAATACTTGTGTGGTAGTCCGGCCAGTCTGGAATTTTTACTTCTGAGTTCATATTGTCCATCGGTAAGTAATATATGTGGTCATCTAATGTCAATTAACAAATATGGTCCAATGGTACTTTTGCTGAAATTGTGAACTAGATAAATATGATCACATGGGTCATAGGTGCTTGGGTTTACTGTATTTTTTAGCAAAAGTGCTTATAAAATAATATCTATATTATTCACAAACTATGTTCAGGACTAAAATTGCTGTAGAATCAATTGTACTACTTCTCATTTACTTGCGAAACCATGATAAATCACGTTCTATTTAAAGTTTTAAACAGCAACACTGCAAACAAGTTCTCAACTATATACTGCCAATGCTAATTATTCAATATTTGAACAAGCACTCATTTATTCAATACTAATCACAATACTATCTAAATAACAAGGAAACTGCATCATGAATATGACATATCAATGCCATGACCAGAATGGACAGCTTGACTCAAACTGGTATTAAAACATATTTTCAGGTAAAACATTTATTAGTTAAAAAGCTGTAGATAAAAATAAATATGTCACCTGAATGCTTTCCCATAGAACATCTTTCAAATCATCACCAAGCTGCCTCCAATCAGTTAATGTAACCGGAACCACTTCTCGTACAAGCGGTCCTGGAAAGGAAGACAACTTGATTGACCCATCTCCTATTGCTTCACCTGCACCATTAAATTCAACTTCGATTGCCTCCTGAGAGCTAAATGGAAGCCTTCTAACTTTAGTTGGTCCTCTACTCTTTTTTCCCCCATTTAGGCATGCATCGCGACCTTGCATATGTCTCTCATCATTCACGGCACCTTCAATATTTTCTTCCGGCTGAATTGCATTGTCTTCGACTATTTGTGGGATGTCATGTAGTTGAGCATTGTTGTTTTGTTCGTTTTGCAACTGATCGTTTTCCAATTCCTGTGTGCAGTCTTCATTATGAATCTCATTATCTCTTGCAATGCGTTTGTTTGGTGTAGATATGGGGTCTTTGACTTCATTTTGCTTGTCAGTGCGCTTTCTCTTTTTCATAGTCCTGCCCATTTTCTATTATACAAATTGATCATGTTAAGATTCATGAATTCTAGTCATAAATTTAACAATGTTTATTATGTCAAATGAAAGAGTGATGCAATTTCGAAATAGAACCAGTGCTGGAGCTGCATAGATTTAATCCAGGTCACATTACGGCACGACAGCAATAAAATGCAGCATATAAAATTCTGTAATCCTAGCAAGCAAGCATATAAAATTATGCTCAAAATGTCATCAAATTTAAAATGGAACGTACAATCAATATTACATGTAAATCAATGAGCTAAACTGGAAGAAATCCAAAACAATTGAAATAAAAATACAAAAGGCAACAGCCGTCAATTACTCAAAAAAAATGCCTAACAAAGCTAACTTAATTATGTCTTCACAATCTCATGGAATCAATATGATTCATACTTCGAAATTACAGACAGACTTCATGAAAACCTCTGTCAATTACAGACAGACTTCATGAAATCCAAAACAATTGAAATAAAAATACAAAAGGCAACAGCTAACAAATATGATTCATACTTCGAAATTATAGACAGACTTCATGAAAACCTCTGTCAATTACAGACAGACTTCATGAAATCCAAAACAATTGAAATAAAAATACAAAAGGCAACAGCTAACAAACATGATTCATACTTCGAAATTACAGACAGACTTCAACAAAGCTAACAAAGCTAAATTACAGACAGACTAACAAACATGATTTTAAACAAAAGATTCATACTTCGAAATTTACTCAAATATGCCTTCACAGTCTTCTCTAACATAACTAATATTTTCCATGGGATCAATATCATTATTAGTTTCTTCGCAATCTTCCCTAACAAAGCTAACTTCCGTGACATGATCATCTGTCTCTAATTCATGAAAACCTCTTGGTGGTGCCTTCATTACAACATACCAATTAGAATTATCATTCTCTCTTGAATAAAAAACTTGTTTCGCTTGAGATGCAAGAATATATGGATCTCTTACAAATGAAGCTTGACTTTGATGTAAATTGACAAGAGTAAATCCGTCTTCAACATTCACCCCATTTCCTATATTTGCCCAATGACACTTAAATACAGGAATATAAAAAACATGATAGTTTAACAAGATTATATCAGTCACTTTCCCATAATAAGTGACCACATCGACTCTTTGAGAAATATCTTTTGCACTTGCCCTACACATGGTAGTCGCATCATAAGTCACCCCAAAATTTTGAGTTTCTCTCTCTCGATGTCTTCTGTGTGAAAACATTGTCCGTTAATTACATACCCTTTATAGGACAATGCATTACTACTCGGACCAAAGGCAATCCATTTTAATATTTCATCGCTCGTTGAGTGAAAAGGTATCTACAAAAAATTCATTAAATATAAATTTTGAAAAAAATGTTTTCTTGATAATGAAATGATAAATTAAAATTAAACTAACCTTTTTTTAATCCAATCGGAGAAATTATCTGTATGTTTTTTCCAAAGCAATGTAGCATTTTTTTCTAAACGCTTATCCAAATTTTGTAACTCCTCCAAATGCATACTGATGTTGAAAAAAAATTGTTTTAAGTAATATTTAACGATATAATTTCACAAAAAAATAGAATCAAAATATAATATGTACTTACTCTAAATATGGTTCCACCGCAGTCATATTCATTAACACAGCCAAATGAGCAATATCTTTTTCATTAGATGACAATTCTATTGTCTTCGATTTCAAAAGTGGACGTCCTTCGAGTATCACATTGTTCTCGTAATCTTCATTTCGAACTTCCCTCTCCTCCATTTGTACTTTCTTTTTTAGAAATTCACCAAAAAATCTCATTGACTCTTCTGCAAGATAAGATTCTGCAATACAGCCTTCAGGTCAAGCATAATTCCTCACATAATCTTTAAGTGTTTTCATGTATCTTTCAAATGGGTACATCCAACGAAAATGAACTGGACCACACAATTGCGCTTCTCTTCCAAGATGAATTGTCAAATGTATCATTATAACAAAAAAAGAGGGTGGAAAATATCTTTCAAGCTCGCACAAAATTCCAGCAATCTCATCATCAAGATGTCGTAACTTCTCTTGTTCAAGAACACGTTGACATATTTTATTGAAAAAAGAACATAGACGGATTATTGTTGTTCTGACTTTCTTTGGAAGTAATCCTCTAATTGCAACGGATAACAATTGTTGCATTAGAACATGATAATCATGTGACTTCAAACCACTAACTTTGCAGTCTTCTAATGAAACAAATCTTTTGAAATTTGAGCAATAACCATCAGGACCCTTAAAATCATATAATATTTTACAAAATAATTTTTTTTCAGCCAAAGACAATGTATATGGAGCTGGTGGAAGATATGTTATATTCCCACTAGGTTGTACATAAAGACTTTGTCGAATACCCAAATCCTCCAAATCCTTTCTAGAATTAGTTCCATCTTTCGATTTACTATCATGCAATATTGTGCCTAATAGGATTTCAGCAACATTTTTCTCAACATGCATTACATCTAAATTATGCCGCAAGGGAAGTTCCTATAAATATCAATAATATAACACTTCAATGAGATAAAAAAATTATTGTTAGGCTAATGAGAAAAAGGTATAATTTAAATACTAACCTCCCAATATGGCAAATCAAAGAAGATTGATCTTTTTTTCCACCTTAATAGCTCATCTTGCTCATCATCTTTTCTATTGTGCTTACTCTTCCTCTTTTTACTTATTATCTTCTTATTCAACTTCATATTTAACTTCTTCTTGGTCTCCCTCTTTTTGGTTTCTCTATTCTTATCTTTTCCAAAAACATTTGGAAAGCCTTTCAAAATTACAGAAATGTTTCTTCCCGTGAGAATTCTAGGCTTGCTGCCTTTCTCTACGGTGTTATCAAACCAAGTTTTTTGTTTCCTCCATGGATGTGAAGGATCTAGAAATCTTCTATGTCCCATATAAACAATCTTTCGACTATGTTTTAACCATCAATGATGCGTATTGACACCACATAATGGACAACCTTTTTCACCTTTCACACAACATCCTGCAAGATTTCCATAGGCCGGAAAGTCATTTATTGTCCATAGTAAAATTGCTCTTAAATTGAAAACGGTTCTACTAAACGCATCATAAATATCAATTCCATTATTCCATAAATGATTCAAGTCTTCTATCAATGGTGCCAAATATACATCTATATCATTTCCGGGTTGCTTTGGACCAAGAATTAGTAATGTTAGCATAATATTTTCCTTCTTCATACACAACATAGGTGAGAGATTATATGTCACAAGCATGACTGGCCAGCAACTATATTTGGAGCTCATCGAACCAAATGGATTAACACCATCTGTGGCAAGACCAAGTCTAAGATTGCGTGGGTCGGATGAAAATGATTTAAACCTCTCATCCACTACATTCCATGTTACAGAATCTACAGGGTGACGCATTTTTCCATCATTACTTTTATTATTGAAATGCCACCTTAGGTCTTCTGCCATTTTTTGAGATCTATACATTCTCCTAAATCTTGGAATGATTGGAAAGTATCTCAACACTTTAGCTGGAACTCCTAGCATAATCTCCTTTGAGTCATCATTTATCTTCCATCTTGAAGAGTTGCATTTTGGACAACTATCTAAATCTTGGTACTCATTTCTGAAAAGGCAACAATCATTCTTACAGGCATGAATCTTTTCGAATCCCATGTCAAATACTTTGAGGAATTTCTTTACATCATATATAGTCTTAGGAAGTACATTATTCTTTGGTAACAACAACTGTAACAAGGCCAAAAGCTTATCAAACCCATTATCGGATAATCCGGTCTCGCATTTAAGATTGTACAAAGCAGTTATGACAGATAGTTTAGTTTGATCTATGCAATCAGGATATAAAGGGGTTTCTGCATCTTCCAAATTTTTAACTAAGTCATCCTCTCGTTTCTTCACATCCTCCTTTTCTTTATCATCGGAAAAAAAAGTAGTATTCAAAAAATCTTCACCTTCATACTGAATGGCATTAAGTAAGTCATATGTATTATCCAACTTGATTTCGTTGCCTACATTGACTTGTTCGCCATGATTATACCACCTACCGCTCTTGTACTTAAGATCCATCCCTCTTATAATCAAATGTTCAACGATAATGTCATCATGATGTCGACTAAGATTCCGACAATCCACACAAGGGCATAAAAGTTTCTCCACATTTCTTAACTTTCTCTTTGCAACATCAACAAAACACCTAGCCCCTTGCTCGTACTCCTTAGTTGCTCTTCAATGAAAAATATAAAGACATAAATATTAATATTTAATATCAAATATATTTTTATTTTTGAAATTAAACATCATTTAAAATATTGTATTATCTATTTACCTGTGTAAATGAACCCAATCTTTTTCCATCAGCGTATATAATGTGGAAACAAGCAAGTTTCTACAATATGAAGCATATACATTAATAATCAAATATGTTGTGAAATGTTGTGTTATATAAAGATGAATGATAGGAGATTGGAGTTTCTATATGATGATGTGAAATATGTTCGTATTTCTTATAAGGAAAGCAGAAAAGCAGGAAATAGACATATCATCATGAATATTTATTTTAAAAGAAGATTGAAAATAGTATTACAGAGTCTATGCGTTGCAACTTTCAAAAATATTTTTTTTTAAGGAAGGTCCTTTCAGGTTTGTGTAAGTCACATGCCCTACAAGTTGTTACATGCACTAAACTAATGAAAAATAAAAATGGAATTATAGAGTGATGCAATTTGAAAATGAAAAACAGGAGTGACTTCAACCTGGCTAGAAATTTGTATCCACATATTGTCGACTTTGTAATACGAGTTATGCAAAAAATAGCGAGCGATTGATTTTGTACACAGTATCATCTCCTACCTTTTATAATCAAACAGAGACGGTAACACAGGAATAAACCCTAACAGTAACTCGGAAATAGAAGTAATGACGTGCATGTAAGCTGAGAACAAATCCACAAACAGTACTGGGGAAAATGACACGAAACAATAAGACTGTAGTTGATATTTCAGTTATGTTAACTAAACAACAAATACGTGCTTATGTGGCTGGCATTGAGACGAGTCGACCACTAGCTAGGGATTTTATGCTCTGTACATGTCAATATTGGCCTACATGCATGTTGAAAATAAACATAACTGCTGCAGCAAGGTATATTAGTGTATATGTTCTAATGGATTATACAGGATTAATGTATAAAATACACATTTTTTCCAAACATTAAATGCGCAAAAGAATTATACAAGGATTCATTTATTGTAGAACTACGACTATTGTACATGTACATTACTACGTTCTTGATGTCTAATGTTTTTAAAGATGACCTACCTTCTGACCTACAAATATAAATTTCTAATGGCAACATTTTCTTAACTCTAACCGGAGAATCGCTTTTGTAGCTGCATTTTTATTTGCACTAGAGTGTTAAAAACTCTTAAAAGTTTTACTTACACTAGACTGTTAAAATCTCTTAAAAGTTTTACTTACACTAGACTGTTAAAAACAAATGATTATAATTAGGCCATTTTTACTTGCACCAGAGTGTTAAAACCTCTTAAAAGTTCTACTTGAACTAGACTGTTAAAAACAAATGATTATAACTATATCGTTTTTACTTACATCATAATACAAAAAACTCTTAAATTTTTTACTTATGTAGAGTGTTATAAACAGATAATTTTACTAGATCATTTTTACTTACATTTACTTCAGAATATATGCATAGCAAAAAAAACACAGAAAAATTCATCAGCACGTAAAATCAGTAAGCATAGAAAAATAAACACTGGAGCTGAATATAAAGTTATAAACACATAGTACTACCAATGTCGGGAATATAAAGTTATAAACATAGAGTGATATCACGTTGCTGATTAATGAAATATAGCAAAAATGAAAGAAATTATATGGAAAAGATGAACACAGAATTTAGATACAGGATCTAAAATTTGCAGTTATGAACTAGAAAACACAAGGAACTATAACAAGTTTTAACTAGTAATAAAATCACAGTGCAAGAATCAAGAACATGCTTTCCAACTACTGGAAAAGAAAAAAAAACAAGAACTTAAAAAATGTATGTATGCAGGAATTTAACAAATAGAGAATTGAAATAGGAAGAAGAACAATATGAACTAATAATTGGAATAGAGTTTGTAACTAACAAATTAAGTGAACTAGCTAATGAGATTAATAAGGGAAGATACCGACTTAAAGAAATTGCAACAGAACTGAAAAAAATGAAGAACTAAAAGATTGAAGAAAAAGATAATTGTTCAGATTTTCCACACAACCAAAACTACAATATCAGTTCACCACTATACACACACACACTCAATCACTTTCAAAACATTTTTACTACCTAATACAACCAGACTACATGACTGCAACATTACTTTGTATCAGCATCTTGTCACATAAAGACTAAACACTAGATTTGATATTCAATAGCTATGATCATATATAACTTTGGGAATAAATGATTATTTCGGTGTTGGAAGTGAATACTCATAACGTGATTAACATAAATGAAATTTGCAGTTAAAAACAGAAGCTACCCAGGCTTCAACCTAGAACCAAACTCAGAAATACTTTAATATAAACAATGCGTAGACATGACCAATCTAGACCAAAGTACTAGTAGATAATGAACATTACTGCTGGCCAACTGAAAAAAGAAAACCTACTGATAGTGCAATCCAACAAACCAGCAAAAAGAAATCCCCTAATCAGGTAAAACGCGCTTGACGTTGCCAACTCGTTAGATATTAAACATAAAAGGCAATTGAAATTAAAGAACAGCACAACTTTTCTGTCTTGGTCCAATTGGTGATATCAATAAGAACAATTACGTACAAACATTAATGATTTGTTCAGCTTGAAGTGTTCTATTCTTTGTGCAAACTAATAATTGGAAGAGAACTAAACAAATCGATGGCATAGTTTTCATTACGCAACTAGAAAAATAAAATCGAGCGCTCACCTCCTCGCGACGCTTCTTGAATACAGGGAACGCGGCTAGTTGAATAGAGTGGAACGCGGTCGCCTCTGGCCGTGAGAGGAGAGATCGAACAACAGATGGAGATGGAGGAAAATCGGCCGTGAGAGGAGAGATCGAATTTAGGGTTGGAAATATGGAAATAAATCGATTAAAACAACGTCTGGGAGGAAAATGAAGCGTGATGGAGGGAAATGTATATTTGGGGGCGGGCTCTCTTTTGCAAAGCGTTACTTAGGTTTTGGGTTAGCAAATTGATTAAGTCATTAGAGAGTTGGATGAGAGTTAACCACATTAATAGCGTTTTACCATATCGAGCTATCTATTGGCGTAATAAATAGTGAATTTTGTTGTAGTGTCTGGTCAACTAAGGAGACATCTTCACATGTCGCTCTTGGCGTATTTAAGTAATAACTATATTTTATCTAAACCTGGAAAATGTTGGGATTATATAATCTGGATATAAAACATGTTTTATGAAATGTAATCAGAAATTTTGTTTTGAAATCTGTGATTTTGTTTCATATTTCATGTGCTTCTGATATTCTGGATATCATTAACATTACTGCATTTGGTTATTGAAAGTTAATACTATAGATGACTGAAGCATCTGTAGCGCTTAGCTTTGGCCCTTCAGATAAGGGATGTTACACCTGCCTTTGATAAATTATACATTCTTGATTGCTCACTAACTTACCGTCATTATTTGTAGCGTACCTAGTGGTGGGATCAGAGTCCCAAGATTATGATCTTATAAACCATATCTTTAGATTGTTGTCTCAATTTGGAATTTCTAAAGGAGAAAGTTGGTTCCATCAAGTTGTATGGTGATTAATTGGCTTTGTTTTGATTACTACCTTAAGAAGTTCTTGAATTGCATTTTGTTGTGATGTGGTGATTCTAAGATTTGAATATGAGGTGGATGAGTTTTCAACATCTCCTTCTGCCATTAGGAAGAGATGATAGTGGAGTATTCTATTGACTGATGAGGATTCTATGATGTGCAGCCAGGCTACTAAGTGATGAGTCTTTTCTGATAGCGGTATCTAGGCGAGGCACAGCAAGAATTCTGATGGAAATCTTGATTTTTTGATTAGACAGCGGAAAAGATCAAGATTCTTGAAACATAAGTGGGTAATGAGGTATTAGTCTGAAACAGAAGTGGGTAATGAGGTATTGGCAAGATCGGACATAAGCTTCCAATTCTTCGATGGCAGCCAAGCCGCAGCTAATCTTATGTGATGAGATCAACTCTGATGAAGATTCTGACATGGCGTCTGCTAGTGTTAGGTAGTTTTGGCTATAATACCAAAATAGAATTCGAGTAAAAAATGTTTTATTGAATTTGTAATTCTTTATTTACAAATGATTGCCCTTAAGTTGCACATACACATTTGCTTTGTATTTATAGTATATAAGTGATAAATACTAAATGGACTTACATGTGACCCAGCAACCCACTTCTGATACTTAATATAATACATTGAGTATATTTGCTCTTGTATAGTCCATTCATTCCAGTACATTTCATTTAATAATTATAAATATATATTTTATAAAAATACCAGAGGGAGAGAACAACAAACCTGCATATAAGCGAATTTGCAGGCTATTTCCACCTTCTACCAGTGGATGTTGCTAAGGAGATTGGAGTTTGTTCCACGGTCCTAATGAATAGTTTCGTAAATACGGTATGAAAAGATGGTCTTTTCCAAAGGCTTGATATTCTATCTCTCTTTTTCCTTCTCACGATCATTTCTCCATAAACTGAAAACAGCTTTGATATAAAAAAGACATAGGTATCAAGTATCCATAAATAGATCGATAAATTGGAAAATGATTTAAGGGGCAGAGGCAGACAAAGAGCAGCAGAGATCGAGAAACTTACGGCGGAAAGAACAAATTTATGCCTTGGCTATAATCCTTATAGAACACCAAATACCTAACTATCAATATTATACATATTGCATTGACTCCAAACGTTATAGGTATACGTACAGCTCATGTATACAAGACTACTTTAAATAGAGAGATTTATTTTTGCATTAGGTGGCATAAGATTTTCTATTCGAGAATAATTTACATAGGATTTCAAGTTAGACCAATCCATAATGGTAGACTAACATCATCTTGTCGATCGATTGCATAGGCCAATTTATACATATAAATATGACTGTCTTATGATACAGTGATTTAGCTTATGATCATGAACTATTCCAAATAAAGAGTGTGAAGACCACGTATGTTCTCTTTATATCCAGGCCAAAGTGTGTATCATCAGTATCTATAGTTAGCAAAATTGGGAGCATAGAAATGCCTGCAAAAACCATAGTTGAACACCTTGCAGCACCATTTCTACTGCAGTTGATTTTTAGGACTTTGTTGTCTCTTCCAAAATTACGCTCTCTTCATGATAGTTGTCGAGTAACTGTGCCTGGAGAGTTGTAATTCTCCTACAATATAAATCTTGTCAAAACTATATGAAAAGTACTGTTAGAAACTCCACCTTATAAGTAAGAACACATTTTTTTATAGGCCCGAGAAAGTAAACCAATTTCAACGTTAGGCCATGTTCAAAACTTATTACAAAATATGCATTTTTTTCATATAACAACATTTTATACTTGCGCTATCCAAATTGAACAAAAACAATTTTTTTAATTACATTTTTTGCAATCCAAATTTGTGCAAACATAATTTTTGAAAAAGAATTACATTTGCACAATTTGATATTGTTCAAGTGCAATTAAGATTTTGTGCTTGCGCAAATGTAAATCCCGACTTAGCGAAAACTATGGCTATTTTTGTAATAAGTTTTGTCTGAATACTAAGGTTGAAATAGGTTTTTTTGGGCCTATAAGAAAATTTGTCCTTTATGAATATTATTTGTAGAGTTCACAGTATAACATGTGATCCACTTATTTCTAGGGTTTTCCTTTGATTTAATTGTTCCGCTTCAATCTTCGATTTCGCTATTTTTGTAGTTTGGCCACTATTAAGATTGAAAATTTGATGAGTAGAGGTATGGTTTGTATTGAAATTATTTATGGTTGTTTCGTATTATTTTCATAGTGATAAATTCATTTATCTTTTTGTTATTTTGTTTTACAGGGCTACGGAATCTGTTATGGCTTTTGATTTTGACCTCTTTAGTTTTATTTTTTCTTTGGATTCTCTAAATTAAGTATTAGAATTAGATTTTCATTGGTTGATCTAGGAGTCAACTATGATCTATCTTCTGGTGTATGTTGTGTAGAAGTGTAGTTTTAGAAATGATTCTACGTTTAACTATTCTCAACAAGTAGGGCTGATGCAGTTATTGGTTGATAAATTAAAAATCAGAGTGTTTGAACCAACAATGGCACAAACACCAAAGGAAAGTAAGTAGAGTAATAAAATGAAAGAAAACAAATGAAAAATGAGTAATAAATAGAACACACAAGATTTATATTGGTTTGGCATACTCCGGCCTACATCCACATAATAATTTTTACTGCTTATATTCGGGCTTGGGGACAGAAGTTCTGATAGGTTGGTACAACTTCGATAGAGATTGCAGGAAATTAGAAAATGGAGTACAAGAGCCAAAATATCCTTAAAAATGAGCTCTACTCTCCTATTTATAAAGGTAGAGAGCCTAAAATCTTGCCTTAAAGAGTTCCACCTCATTTTCCATGTCTTAGATTGTTTCCCCACTAAAGTGGGACGCCGGATCATCAATTTATATAGGTCGGCATGACTCTAAGGGCTTTGGTCGGTACCGACACGTAAGATGGCCAATCTGGTCATCTTGAACTCTTCACTTTGACTCTTTTTGTGTTTAGCTTCGTGATTCCATAGTTGTTTGCATCAATGTTAGCTTGTTTCTAAGTCCAAATGAAGGATCCATAGAAGAACAAGGTTGCTGATTCAAGACTTCGTGGTGATCAATGGATAATTTCATTGGATTAACAAAACAACACTTGGTACATGCTTTTAGCATCAAGTGTGTAGGCAAAAAATGGACAAATACGGGGAAGAAAAGTCGAATTGGTACCAACCCACCACTTAGGTGGGTTTTTGGTTCTTCGGTCTTGGGTTCGTTTGGCATTTTCCTTGTGATCTTGGATGTGTTTAGTTTTTGAGCTTGTGGTTGTCTCTGTAGGCGTCTTTCCTTGATAACTTTGAAGTTTAACTTGTCAAGTTTGTCTACATACTACCTGGTCAAAAGACAGGATAACACTTGCCCTACAAAGCATGCCTTGCGAATGGAAGGTGTATTTTGCCAAGAACAAATGTTGGTGTCGTTGAGATGTTAGTAGTTGAATTTCCTGGTTATTAGCCGATCAAGCCATTGCGAATCATCATGTTCCTTTGGATTCTCTTGCCAATCACGGGTTATTCCAGACTTATCATAGCCTAAGACTCCAGACTTTGTCTAAGTGCTGTTTATACATCATCAACATTCCGATTTCATTCAGAGCTATTACATCACATATGAAAATCATCTTGTGTTCATCCAGGATTTACATCATTATTATTCTGGTTTCATTTAAAGTTATTACATTACGTATCAAAACCATCCCTTGTTCACGCAGGATTTGTCAATTCAATTCTAATTACAAGGTGTTCAAATCCTTTCATCAAAATAAAATCTGTTTTCATTTTTAGGTTTGATCTTTCCACATATTTTTATATTCAGTTTAATGTGTTTCTATTTTCATTTTTAGGTTTGATCTTTCCATATATTTGTATATTCAGTTTAATGTGTGATCACTTTGGGTCAGTAATAGAATTCGTGGTTTTTGAGACCTATAGTTAAATTGCGATCTCTCTGGATAGTTAATTGATGTTATGGCCGTTCAAGGCCGGTAGTCGCACTTATGGTCTCTCTAAACCGTTAGTCAAATCCATGGTCGTTCGTGGCTGATAACCAAATCGGTGGTCTCTCCGGACCGCTAACAAATTCATGGTTGTTCAGGGCCGTAATCAAATTCATGGCCATTCAAGGCTTATAATCAAATCCGCGATCTCTCCGGATCGTTTAATCAAATCCATGGTCTCTCCGGACACTTTTCCGAGCTCAATCCGCTAGCTGTTCGACGAGGGAACTCAACGACAAGTAAGCACATCCACTCATGCTTCAATGAGGTGACTTACTTCTTGCACTCCGGTCCCGTCTTTCTAAATGATATTTATAGCGATTGATATCATACAAGTCCATCTACTCACGCTTCGACAAGGGCACTTGCACCTTGCACTTCGGTCTCGTCTCTCCGAATAGGACTTTAAAGTGATTAATGTCAGTCATCACATTCAATGTGGGTTATAAAATCTTGATCAATTCATGTGATCATCAATCTCTGTTAGTATTTTGTAATCAGTTTTGATCATCACCCATGGAGTCTAAGTGAGGGCATCTAGTAGATATCTAATCCTATCAAGGTCACCATTAGACTTCTAAATCAGAGCGTGACTAGGGACCGATTAGGATGCCATACATGTGTAAGTGGTCTGAGGTTAATATTGTACAAATATCTTAAATAGCCGTCTCAGGCATCCAATTCAGAGTGTACCTAGAGACCGTTTGGGATCCTGTAATCGTATAAGCAGCCTTAGGTTATATTATATCATTTATTTAAAGTAAGGATAAAGAAATGGAACCTGACCCCAATCCATCTGATCATGGTGTTATTATCCAATGGAAATCTCTGATCCATAACTTCATATTGCCCCTTGTTCCAATGGTGAGCTTCTAGTTCCAACTGCTATAGCCATGATTCTGCATTATGATCCACATTCAAACGCTCAGCATAATTTCTAGGATGCACATCATTTCTTCTAGGCCAGCACGACCCATGCTCTCAAGTCCTTGTGGATCAGTACTGATCCGTGCTTGTGGGTCAGTACCGACCCGCATGTTTGGCTCGGGGTTTGTTCTATGTCGTTCTACTCTGCTTCCAACTACCTGTGCTCTACGTTATGGTCTTTGATTTTAATTTAGAGCAACTCCGGTTGTTCCCATATATCACATTCTCTTAAAAAAAATCTCCATCATATCTTTCTAGTGAGCATCATTTTATCCTGCAATTCATTCATCATGGTTTTCATCTCATCCCTCGTTATGTAGATTAATGTGGAGTTAGCTCCCGAGGATGCCTCTTAGCTGATTTCCTCCAATTACGGCCTTTCTTGTTAATTGTCTAGCCATTCTAAATGTTTCCAAGTCTTAAATCAGCAAGTTCAAGTTTTCTTTCTCAATGAACGAACCAAAATGTTTGAACCAAAAATGGCACAAACACCTAGGAGAAGTAAATTGAGAAATGAAACTGAAGAAAACAAATGATGAGTAAGAAATAGAACACATAAGATTTATAATGGTTCGGCGTATTCCAGCCTACGTCCACTTAATGATCTATATTGCTTATATTTTGACTTGGGGGCAGAAATTCCTAAAGGTCAGTACAACTCCAACAAAGATTACAAGAAATTAGAGAAAGAAGTGTAAGAGCCAAAAGATCCTTAAAAATGAGCTATACTCTCCTATTTATAGAGGTAGGGAGCCTAAAATATTATCTAGAAGATATCCACCTTGTTTTGCACACTTTAGACTGTTTCTCCACTGAAGTAGTATGCCACCTCATCAACGTATGCAGGCCGGTATGATTCCAATGGCTTGGGTCGGTACCGACCCGTAAGATGGATAATTTGGTAACCTTGTACTCTTCGCTTCAGCTCGTCTTATAGTTAGCTTCGTGATTTTATAGTTGTTTGCATCAATTATTGCTTGTTTTTTAGTCCAAATGATGGATCCCTAGAAGAATAGGGTTGCTAATTCAAGAGCTCGTGGAGATCGATAGATAATTTCATTAGATCAACAAAACAACACTTGGTAAGGCTTCTAGCATCAAGTAGAGGGTGTAGGCAGAATTTTTTTTATGTTCTTTGCTCTTTATGGTTTTCAACTTCAACCAAATTCCTCCAAACCATTCTCTTTGGGTAGTTCTTGGAGTACTTCCATTTTCCATTGTAAATTGGTTCATGTCCAAACCTTTTGTTACTAATTTCAACCATAGGCTCATGTCGTCTCACTTGGAAAAAGTTCAAATTGTGCATATCATCATTTTCCATTGTGTTTGCTGCAAGAGGAGGGTAATTGCATAGTTTTAGCATTCAGCCTTTTCTTCTTCATCAAGAATTTGACAATTCAAATTATGAAGCCCAAGAAGCACTGTATATTGAAATAGGATTAATGTTCCTTTTACGAATGAGGAACAAATCAAGTACACAGATACAAGAGACCATCTCATGAAAGAGATTAAAAAGATCATAATAGTTTTGCAGTTAGAATACAATCAATCATGAATTTGTAAATCCAAAATAAAATTGCAAAAGAATTTAAATCTTACAGTTCTGAAGTAAAGACATCTTCAGATGGTAGCGTTAATACTAATCTTCAATGGTTTTCCTCAAATCTGATGATGGAGATCCTTTTGCATTTTCTTTTCCTATCTCCTTTTGTAAAAAATATTGTACTCAAAAAACATATCAAAAATGACCCCTTAAAATTTACAAAACGAGAAGAAGAACGGTTTAATTTTGGAATATCATCAGTCCAAATAGAGAAGGGGTCTATATATAATCTGAGACAATCTTTGGGACGGTATAATTATTAATAGCAATCTGAATTTTTCCATCAAAAATTCAAATGCCTTTTTATTAATTCACTAAATAAAATTAGTGCACAATAATAAAATAGGCTATAAAATAAAATGGGTATTATTATTGGCACTCCAATTTTGGATATGATGGGGCAAAATCATTTAAGCACTCCATATAAAATTAAACTGCTACGAAGGGTACACTTCCTATTAATGAAACATATACATGTATCTCTTTTACCCACATCTAAAACGTCAAAATCTTAAACACTTTCATTTACTTTCTCCTTCTCCTTAATTTTTGAAAAAGAAAATAATAGGAAGAGTTTAAAATTCATCTTGATCTTCATAATCAGATCCAAACTTTTCTAAAAAGGTGATGGAAAAATAGTTTTGAACCTAATTTATTGCTCTTTTTTTAACAGCGGTAAAATTAAGCGTGAAATTACAGCGTGGAATGCTTTCTTGAGTAAAATAACAACCTTATCTCCTCTTCTTTTCCAATTCCATCTAGATGTATGTTTGAATTCTCCATCATTTGATTAATGATGAATTAAATATTAATGATGATTGAATAAAAATTAAGACAAATAAAATAAAGGGCGATTGGGTCAATTTAACTATAATTTTATGAGAAGGCTAGTTTGATTAGTACACTCATAGTAGAAAAGCTTTCTGAAGGAAAAGTACCTACTCATATAAATCTAAAATGTCAATAACAATACTTTAATATAATAAACATTCTTCCACTTGGTCGTAATGTTATAACGTAATATATAACACATTTAAAATGTATCACTATAGTTTTCAAATACTAAACCTATTCGGTTAGAAATACCAAACCAAACTAAAGTAATCAAAAAATTAAATGTCATTATTTGATCCCCATTAATTATAATATTGGCAATCTTTCCAACAATGGATAATAACATTCATTCGATCCTCATAAGTACTTTGCTTAGATTGAATAATTTTATGCACATCATATTAAGCAAATTTATAAATTCAAAGTCAATACATAATTAAAGACTTTGTATATAGCATTATATATAGTTTGCAATACCAAAATTATAATGCATTAACTAAACTCATATCGGCAACATGCTTTTTGTAAAAAGTGGGTGGTAGCACTTTTGTCAGAGAATCAACTAACTTTCTCTTGTACTAATATGTTGTATCACAGTAGCACCATCTTTGACTCTGTCTCTAACAACAAGATATTTGATGTCAATCCACTTAGATGTACCATTTGATTTGTTAGTCTTAAAGAAGAAAATAGCAGTTTTGTTATCACAAAATAAGGCGAGTGGCCTCACAATACTGTCAATACTTGATGTCTGGTATACAATTTTTTAACCAAACTGCTTGACTAGTAGCATGACAACATGCTATAAATTGCTCGCGTAGTGGAAGATGCCCATATAGATTTATTATCACTCTTTCATGTAATTGGTCTCCTTATAGACATATATATGTAACTGAATGTGGATTTCTCATCAACGACACATCCAAAAAAATAAGAATTAGTAGCCAGTAACTACAAGGTTATTTGACCTCTTTTAAGTAAGCATATAATCTTTTGTACCTTTCAAATAGAGTAAAACTGTCTTTGTAGCTTTCCAATGTTCCATTCCTGAATGATATCAGCCAAGCATGTCAACTGCAAATGCAATATCAGTACGTGTACAAACTTGAGCATATATAAGACTCCCTAGTGCGGAAGCATAAGAAATTTGTTGCATTTGAGCATGTTCTATTTCATTTTTAGGATACGAAAACTTTCTAAATTTTTCATCCTTGACAATAGGAGAAAAACTTGGAGAGCAATTGTGCATGTTATATATTTTAAGCATTTTCTTAATATATGCTTTTCGAGATAAGCCTAAGATCCCACGAGACTGATCTCGGTAAATTTCAATTCCTATAACTGAAGAGACTCCACCAAGATCCTTTATTTCAAACTTAGTTGACAGAAAATATTTTGTCTCATATAACATGTCAAAATAAGTACTTGCTAATAAAATATCATCCACCTACAAAATGAGAAAGGTAAATTCACTCCCGCTAATCTTGAGGTATATGCATTGATTTATTGTATTTTCTTTAAACCCAAATTCGGTTATAACCTCATCAAACTTGAGATACCACTGTCATGAATCTTTTTTTAACCCATATATTGAAGATTTAACCTTTATGCATATGCTCTTTGCCTTCTACAACAAATCCTTCAAGCTGTTTCATAAAAACTTCTTCATGCAAGTTACTATTCAAAAATGCAGTTTTCACATTTATTTGATGTAGTTCTAAATCATCATAATCTATGGGGCTAAAACAATTCTTAATGAATCTTTGTTTGAGATAGAAGAAAGTGTATTATCAAAATGCACACCTTCTTATTGTATAGATGCCTTTGTGACTAATCTGGTCTTTAGTCTTTCAATGTTACTTCTGGAGTCCGTTTTAGTTTTACAGACTATGACGACCGCCCTATACCACCCGCACATCAATGACCTAAAAGTGCGCTATTTAACCATGCTAGGCATTTATGGAACGGTCATCAAGGTTAAAATTTAAAGTAAAAAACCTGTTGCATATCTCACAGCAGATGGATAAAATATAATATAGAAAATATACAACATAAAATCGTAAGTCGTAACAAATTAGAATAACATCTTCACTAAATCATGAGTTATGGTACAAATGTCATAATATCTCAGTACAACATTTCAACACTACATCCCACTGAGTATATAGAAACAAACAGCGGAAACTACAAATATAGAGTAATACACCATAGTTTCTCTGAGCTTTTCTTCGTACATCAGCTGCGGATCCTAACTTGTAATCTAGTCTACTTATTTAAAGGTATCCAAGATGATAAGAGGAAACATAAAACCTTGGGTAAGACAACAGTCAGGTGTGAGCGGTAAATGAATATCAAAAGCTATACTGGAAAATATGAAACTAGACAGGTACAAAGAGACATACCTAACCTATTCCTATAACCAATGAGTTAGCACATAATAATAAGATATGATATGGTACTCAAATAAATAACAACAGGATACCATAATAGAACATGATAGAAGAATATAGGCATCCTCCTCCATTAACCCTATTCCCAATCCCTTCTCCAGCATTCCTATATATGATAGCCTACCCAAGAGTAATATGAAACACACAACCATAGCAACCAAATAATCCGTCATCTAAAATCTAGTTATCATATTCTAAAGCCTTGAATATATGATAATTCGTATGGCCTCATCCTCGCTTGCCAAAGACTAATGGAAATCCAAGATCTCGATTGTGTCCCCTGTACTTTCAGGTCCGAAACCCCGCTCAGTTGTCTCCTACAGTACCTCCATACCATCTGACACTAAGCCCTCTCAGAGGGGTCCAATATACATGGCAGGCGCTACTAGCCCTAGAATGCCCCCGCATATAGTACCCTTACTTGAACACAACTAGAACACTAAGAGTTATCAACGATTCCTTGGCACTCCCAAATCTTCATAGCTTTCACAAATCCAATCCATTTTTGGGTACGAGTCATACCACTTAACCTAGTCCACTATACCATAGTCTCGTTCCATTCCGAGCTATCTATCAACTCTTTCGAAGAGCTGAAACTTCATCATGTTATAATTTCCAAATCCTAGAAGCAATCATCGAGCCATAACATCCAGCACGATCCACTACAACCCTAGAGTCTCCACCCCGAATCGCATCACCATTGAAGCCAACAATTTGGATTGTTACCGATTCGTTCCAATTGGATCGATGCCGATCCAAATAATTAACTATTTTGGACTCCATTTCTTTTCCAGCCTCTGGTGAACTCCCTCTAGATGTCATAGACCCTAAGTCATCCCACTTAGCCTTCAGGTCTTCTGTTCTATACACCATAGCTAATCCAATGAAGATGATCGATCCAATCATCAACATTTGGCATATCCTCCGAGCCAACTTCATAGAGCAACTCTTTCAAAATCCATGCTTATTTTCCCCGTTGGATCTCACTGGCACGCTAATTCTAGATCGATACTGACCGGATCGGTGTCGATCCAAATACTGAGCTCCAGTTGTCATGAAAATTTCAAGGTATCTTCCTACCGTGATCTAGAGCCTATCCTCCAATTTTCATGCGATTCCGACGAAGTATGCTCCCGATATGCTCCGATCACCAACCTTTGTCCTAAAAGATGCACAACATTAGCAAAGGAATCAAGAATAACAAGCAATTCAAACATAACAGCAAATAAAACATAACAAATCATCCAATTACATCCAATATGAACATAAAAATAATCTACCATCACACTTCTAACATATATCTAATCTAACACATAGAATTTCATAACCAAATATACACAAATGACATTAGCCAATGATCTAATCCTGATTACATGTTTAATTCAGTTAATCTAGGGTTTCTAAATCTAAAATTACCTAAGTCTAATCAATTTAATTTGGTAATACTAACCTATAATCACCTAACTACAATATATAATCCATCATGGACTAGTGGTAGATCATAACCGCTCACTAAATCTACCAAACCTATGAAATATGTTGAAGATCCAATCCAAATAGCGAGAAACATGATGAAGATGCAACCAAAGTGATGAGATCAAGCTTATGGTTGAAGACCCAGCCTCTAATGTGCAATTACAGACGATTTGAGATGAAATCCAATGAGATAAATGGAGAATTAGAGAGGAGTTAGGGTTTGGGGCTGATTTGAAATAAGAGATCAACTTTCATATGGTCTCTCTCATCTCATATTTATAGCCAAACCTAATTAGACTAATGGGCTTGCTAATTCGGCCCATTTATCCCTTCTAATTTTGGCTAGTAGATTTTAAAACTTAAAAACTACAATAACTTCCTAACCACATAACCGATTTTCCTATATGCCACTCTATGGAATGAGAAACCACAATCTCGAGGCAATGAAATAGGTTAGAGCATCTAATTTGGCTATTATCAAAAGTTATAGTATAAATAAAATCTCCAGGAGCAAAATGAACACATAAAAATTTAGGAAAAATCATAGATGTGTAAACAATCCCTAAAAACCTTATCCAAAAATATTAGAATCATACAACCACAAATGAATTTAAAAAAATTATTTAATGATCCTTTGATACATAAAATACAGGTTGTTACATTCCCCCCTCTTTAAGAATTTCACCGCCGAAGTAACTAAATAAACATAAGAACCCATGGTTATCTCTCATGCCTACCAGTTACTAGCAAACATTAAACACTTAAATCAACAGTAACAAACAAAACCTATCCTAGCATACGAAATTCTAATAGTATAAGATACAATGGTGCAAGTAGATATGACATATGGGTCTTGCTACTCGAAGAGTTCTGAATTAGCCATCGTCACACTTTCTTTAGTCTCCCATGTACAATTGCTATCATCCTCACTTCATTGCACCTTAACTAGCTTAACTACCATCCTCCTAAGCTATTTCGTCTCATTCCCAATGATTTGAATGTGCTTACGAGGTCTTGAAACTTCTGGCTCAAACTCTATTTCTTCCAACTGATCCAGTTCTACCACGATACTCGAGCCATGCACAAATTTCCATCGATAGGAGATATGAAAAACATTTTGCACACCTACCATCTTCGAAGGTAGGTCCACTCTATAAGCCAACTTCTTAATTCTTTTAATTATTGGAAACAGTCCAACAAATCTGGGTGCTAACTTTCCTTTCCTACCAAATCGAACAACATTCTTCAAAGGAGAAATCTTAACAAATACCATGTTTCCAACTGAGAATTTCAAATCTCTTCTTCTCTTATCTATGAAACTCTTCTAATGGTCTTGAGCGATCTTCATTCATTGTCGAATGATCTTTATCTTCTTCGACATCTCTCTAATCATTTCAGGCCCAAGTATCGATGTCTGACCTGCTTCCCACTAACATGAGGTGAATTACAAGGTCATTCACACAATGCTTTGTATGACGCTATGCCAATGCTTGACTGACAATTGTTGTTATATACAAACTCTATCAAATGCAAATGATCTTCCCAAGATCCTTCGAAATCTACAATACGAGCTCGAAGAAGATCTTTCAAAATCCGATTAACTCTCTCAGCCTGGCCATACGTCTGTGGGTGATAAGCTGTACTTAAGTGCAGCTTGGTTCCTAAAATCTCTTGTAAGCTCTTATAGAATCCACTGGTAAACAATAAGTCTCTATCGCTTATAATACTTAACATCCAATTCTGCCATCTTGGAAGCCATTCTAGTAGACTAGAGGGGTGTAAATCGTTCACTCTTGGTCAGTCGATCTACCACTACACAAATACTATCATACTCTTCTCTAGCCATGGCAATCCATCTATAAGATCCATAGATATTTGTTCCCATTTCCATTCAGGAATATCTAGTAGTTGTAGCAATCCATTAGGCTTCTTCTGCTTCAGCCTTCGCTAACTAGAAATTCATACAATTCGAGATGAATTTTCCAACATCCTTTTTCATACCATCCCAATAGTAAGTCCTCTTCATGTATCTATACATCTTGTTGCCGCCAAGATGAATGGTCAATCTAGAATAATGACATTCCCTTAGAACTTCATCTCGTAATCCATCAACATCTGGAACAACCAGCCTCTTATCCTTATAAAGCCAACCATCCTGGTCAATCTCGTATTGCCTTAAATCTTCAAATTCCACTCCCATCTTAATCTTTGTCATGATCTCTACTAACTTAGCATCTTACTTTTGACTAGTACCAATCCTTTCTATGAGAGTAGCTCTGATCGATAAACTTGCCAACATCTCAGGCTCGATCTCACAATATGGCTTGAAATCAAATCCAGCTACATATTCCATATGCTTCCATTCAAAAAATATAGTTCCTAATCCAGCATGTCTTTTGCTTAATGCATCTGCCATTACATAACATTTCCCTAGAGTGTAGGAAATATCAAATTCATAAGTGTCTAAAAATTCTAGCCACCGCTGCTGTCGAAGATTAAGATCTTTCTAGGAGAAAAGATGCTTCAAGAATTTATGGTCCTCTAATAGCTCAAATCTTTCTCCTAACAAATAGTGCCTCCACATCTTCAAAGTAAACACAATCGCTGCCAATTCTAAGTCATGGGTTGGATAATTCCTTTCATGAGGTTTCAATTGCCGACTAGCATAAGCGACAACTTTCCCTTTCTACACCAACACAACTCCAGGACCAGTAACACAAGTATCCATGTATACTATCGTATTTTCATTCCCACCAAGAGTAACCAATATACTTGCACTCATCAGTCTCTCCTTTAGAACCACAAATGCATGCTCGCATCTAGCATCCCAAGTAAAAGTCTGATTCTTCTTAGTCAAGTTGGTTAACGGTGCTGCAATTTTTGAGAAGTCCTTTATGAAAACCCTATAATATCCTACCAATCTTAGGATATTTCTCACATCCGTAGCATTCTTAGGGTGGTTCCAATCTTGGATCGCTGCCACTTTTACGAGATCCACTACAATTCCTTGTCTTGACACGACATGAGCCAAGAATCTCACTTCTTCCTTTCAAAATTGACACTTAGTGAACACACCTCTCAACTTGTGCTTTCTTAAAATATCAAACAGAATCCTTAAGTCCGTCTTGTGCTCTTTCTCGTTTCTAGAGTAAATCAGAATGTCATCTACGAACACAAGCACGGGCTTCGTAACACACCTATCTTGAGGCCTAAAGCTAAGTGCTATAAACGCCGCAATCATATATAGTATTTAACTTTCGGTGACAAAATAAGGTAGTTTTAATGGTTATCCATAATGTTAGAAGCATATGAATATGAAATAAAATCACAAATTTCAAAAACAACTTTTCTAGTTACATTTCAAATTAATACTTCATATACAGTTACATAATTCTAAAATAATTCCTAGGTTTCGATCAAATACAATTATCACAAATTACACCAAGAACGACATATGAAGATGCCCCCTTGGATGATCAGATTACTAAATAGATAGATATATATATCGGTCATAAATACATCATAGTTGAAATAAATCTAAATAACTCCTACATAGATAACTTGGCCTCCTGCACATCGTCGGAAGTTTATTCATCCAACCTACTAAACTTAAAAAGACCTTAACTCTTAATCTATTCAGATTAATTTTGAGCACCTAAGAGTTTAAGGGGAAATACATAAACTTCGAGTCAAACGTAAAGCCTTGTGTGAATAATACTATTATATCCTAATTTTGATATTAAATGAGAACACACCACTTAGCAGAATGGGTTTCCCCTCACTAATATCTTTTTAAAAGCATATCTGTTACAAATCAAAATCTTGTAATCAAAATGATTATAATAACAAGAGCAATAACATATATGCATATAAATCAAGTAACTAATGGACTATTTGTCCACACTATAGTTTTATCTAGCTAACTATTACCATTGGTTGACTCGGGCCTACCAGACATAATCAATAATCTAATTTCTATTAGACACAATACTAGGCCATCTGCCATTAGCTATCTTCTTCTAGGGTCAACTAATCCTAATGGTTTTGTGCGCTCATCGATAACCTATCTTTACTTTATATATTCCCTTCTGCATGTAACACCATTTTAGTCCCATCTATGATAAAGCCCTACACTAGAATTTTGGACTTACTTTAGTAGGGGCTAATAACTAAAGTATAGGGCGCGACCCTATACCAATACCATATGGTCTTCTAATATCTAAGTCATAAACTTAGGGTTAACTACCCTATTAAATTTTTAATTTCTTGTAAACAGTCTTTACAAATGATTTACCCTTGAAATGATATCTTTATAAAACAAGGAAATCATACTCTTTCTTTACTCAAAATACTTATGTCATGATATAAGCTTTACACAAAACAGTGTTGATAAAATCTAACCAATGGGATTATCTGTCCCTTAAAAATAAGTTAAAACCCTTTTTAATTTAGAAAAGTTTAGGCCATGAAGCCAAAGTAATACCTTCGAAACCCTTGTTTAAAACCTTAAACAGTACCTTTCAAAATCATTGAAAACAACTCTTTCGAAAGCACTACTTAAAACCTTAAGCATCCTCTTTCAAAACCATTCACACTTATCTTTCGAAAGCATTAGAATGCTCCTTTCAAAATACTAAAAACATATCTTTCAAAATATTCACAATATACCTTTCGAAAGCATTGTGCTCAAGTAAAGGATTGAGAAACATTGCTTCGAAACCATTTAAATATTCCTTTTGAAACCATTGGATTTAACATTTAATATAACCATTGGATCAATGAAAACAGAAGCATAAGTATCCTTTTCAAATGCTTTAATCCAAGTAAAAGAATTGGGGAAGAGGATAGTTTCGAAACCCAATCTTTCGAAATCATTGCCTTTGAAACCATTTAAAAGCGGCTATATGACCCTTTCGAAAGCATTAAGAAAGCGGCTTCAAAGTTAAAAGGTGAAAGCACCCCTTTTGAATACATTGTCGTTTGAAAGGTATGAATGTAGCAGCTAGGTATCGAATTGGTTCAAATGCGGCTATCTTTTCGAAAGCTTCTTTTAAAACAAAAGGTAGCGACAACACTTTTGAAAGCTCCTATATAAAAACAAAGGCAACCAACAACTTATTCGTAAGCTTCTTTTTGAACAAAGATGAGTTGATTGATTAGAAAGCTAGTTAGAGTGGCTTCAACCCCTTCGAATGCATGCCTTTGACATAGTCCCTTCTGCCTTTCTCCAATGCACTACGTACCAATTGCTTTATACCATGTCCATTGGTTTCAAATGGGTTAGAAAGGCATATTAGGCAGGTGACGGAAGCAAGCATATATAAATCCACAATTACTTAGAAAATTTTAGAACTTAAAACCTATTTCTAAAATAATTTTTTTGGTCATATATCAAGAATGCAACTCATTTGGATTTCATTTAATAGGTTTTCTATTCTAAACATATCATAAAATCCATGTAAAATCATATAAATCATCAACAAGCATATATATATATATATATATATATATATATATATATATATATATATATATAAACAACCATAACATGGTATATTACTTGCAAAATAATTCAATCATAATCATGAAACCGAAGCCATTATAAAAAATGGGGTGTGAATCAAATTATCCACCTTGGCTTTGTGTTAAGAAGGTTGAGATTTTCCCTTTGATTAATTTCTTCAAGCTTTCTACTTGATTCCTAGCATATCTTCTTTTTTATTCCTCTTAATGGTGGTGGGTCGAGCTTTTAGAGTTTTAATTTTGTTTGTGAATGTTAAAATGAATAAGGAATGTAAAATGGAAGGGTTTAGGGTATTAGAATGAAGGATGTTCTCATTTTACCCTTATCATATTTCTCCTACTTACTTATTTTCAATTCTCTTTTGATTATACATTCATTAAGGCACGACCGCTTATTAATAAACAAATCTCAATCCCTTAACTATTAACATTATTTTATTTTATTTATCTAATTGATTGTTCTAAATAATGTTACTTAAAATTATGCTCATTACAAACTTGTGCAACTGATCTCTAAAGACTTTATTTATAAGATTCACAAAGTATGTCGGAGCGTTGGTAAACCAAAAAGGCTTCACTAACCACTTTAAGAAACCCGGCAGTGTCCGAATTATTGTAATATGCATGCTTTCTTTAGACACTCTCAATCGGTGAAACCTTACTGCCAAATCCATCTGAGAAAACACCTTTGCACTGTGTAACTAATCTAACAAGTCATCAATCCATGGAAGCGGATACTTACTCTTCTTTATAACCTTGTTCAGTTCACAATAATCCACACATAACCTCAAAGAACCATCTGACTTATTCGTGAATACAACAGGTGTGCCTCATTCCGATTTGCCTCGTCGAATGAATCCTTTCTTCAGCAGATCATCCACTTGCACCTTTAACTCTTTCTACCCTCTGAGTGCCATATGCCTCAAAGGCTTCACTATGGGTCTGGCCCCATCCATTAAGTCGATCCAAAACTTGATCTTTTTATGCGGCGGCAATCCTGTCACTTTCTCGAAGACATCAAGGTACACTTTAGCGATAGGCATAGATGACAATCCTTCATGTGGAATCTCAAGAGAATATAGAAAGCTGACCGATACCCCATCATTTGGTAAGTAGCATATCACTACAATTTGCCTTTCCACATTCCCAATTGTCAACTCTACCTTCTCACAGTCCAAACAGTTGCATACCTCTTAAGCTTATCCATTCCCAAAATCATCATGAACCCAACAAAATTAAAAACAAGGCAATCATAAGCAAAGAACATCCATGACTCGATAACACTAAGCCACAACAAATTATACAAAGACTAGTAGATCCTCGAACATGGTT
Organism: Allium cepa; assembly: GCA_030765085.1. NCBI lineage: Eukaryota > Viridiplantae > Streptophyta > Magnoliopsida > Asparagales > Amaryllidaceae > Allium > Allium cepa. The sequence continues at coordinate 752,479,870 of CM060940.1, read as the reverse complement.
CGTCACAATCACAGGTCGTTCTACTATCTTGGGTTCCAAATCTAGTCTACGTATTAAATCACCATAGATGAAAGAATGCAAACTACGGTATCAAAAAAACTCTAGTAGGAACATCTCTAATGGAAAGCATACCTTGCACCATGACTCCTTTTCCCTTATCCTTAGCAGTAGGAGCACAAGATGAAGTCAGGGCTGCATCCAAAGCTTATGACTTCACCATCTGATTATCTTTAGGAGGTTCCGGACAATCCTTTTTAATATGTCCAGGCTTATCACAGTGGAAGCACTTTGTAGTGGCCTTACATTCCTTGACACGGTGGCCTTTCTCCTTGCAATTATGACAAAAATCTCACACTTGCTCTTTTTCTGGCCCCCTTTTCATTGATGTTGTTGCTTCCTTTTTCCACTCGATTTCTTCTTACCTCCACTGGCCTGTTGCAGTTTTGGTTCCTCTTTCCCATCAACAACGACAATAGCAGTCCTATTCATCGGGTATAGACTCTCATATCTAAGAGCTTTCTCAACTAACTTCCCAAAAGAAATTTCAACGTGGTCCACCAACTTCTCTACTAAGTGGTCGTCCAATCCAATGATAACTTCTCATTATTCCTCAGAGATGTATCAATAAAAGACATTCCATACTACCATAAAGCATAAAATTCTACCACATACATAGAAATAGACATCTCCACATGCTTTAACTTCGCACATTACTTGAACAGCACGATTCCGAGCCGGATGAATGAACTTCTCCTCAAATCTTGCCTTAAATTGATCCTAAGAACCATAACTGACTTGTCACTGCAACCAAAAAGTTGGCACATAATAATAAGATATAATATGCTTCTTAAATAAATGATAATAAGATACTATAACATAACATGATATAAGAATTTAAGCAACTTCCTCTATTGACCTTATTCCCAATCCCTTCTTCAGCATTCCTATAGATGATAGCCTATCCAAGGGAAATGGAAAACATAACAACCATAGCAACTATAACATCCATCAACCAAAATCTAACTATCATCTTCTAAAGCCATGAATATATGATGAGTCGTATGGCCTCATCCTTGCTTGCCAGAGTCTAGTGGAAATCCTGGTTCGCGATTATGTTCCTCCGTACTTTCAGGTCTGAAACCCCGCACGATTGCTCTTATAGTGTCTCTGCACTATTTGAAACTAGACCCTCTCAAAGCAGTCTAGGATACACGGCTGGCGTTACCAGCCCTCGAGTGCCCCCATATATAGTACCCTTACTTGAAAACAACCAGCACACTTCGAGTTATCAATGATTCCTTGGCACTCCCAAATCTTTAGAGCTTTCACAACTCCAATCCATTTTCTAGCACCAGCCATGTCAGTTAGCCTATTCCATTATACCACAGCCTCATTCCATCCAAGTCGTCTATTAACTCCTCCATCCTACTACTTATCCACGCCTTTGACTGAAGAGCAAAAAATTCATCATGTTATAACTTCCAAACCGTGGAAGCAATCAATGAGCCTCAACTTCCAACATAATCCACTGCAACCCCAGGGTCTCCATCTTGGATCTCATATTCAATGTAGACAATAACTTGGATTGGTATCGATCTGATCCAAATACTTAACCATTTTGGACTCCATTTCTCTCCCAGCCTCTAGTGCACTCCCTCTAGACACCATGGACCCTAAGCCATCCCTTTTAGCCTTCAGGTATTCCCTTCTATGCACCATAGCCGATCCAATGAAGACGATCCATCCAATCTTCAACACTTAGCCTATTCTCTAATGCAACTTCATGGAGAAACTCTAGAATCCATGCTCGTTTTCCCTTCTAGATCGCACTTCAATTGGCACACTAATTTTGGATCGAGACCGATCTGATCCAATCGGATAGAAGCTGATCTGAATACTTAGCTCATGTTGTAGTGAAATTTTCTAGGTGTCTTCCTGCTGTGCTCCAGATCCCATCCTCCAAATTTCATGCGATCCCAACTAAATTTGCTCCTAATATACTATGATCACCAATCTAAGTCTTAAAACATACATGACACTAGCAAACGAATCATGCATAGCAAGTAATTCAATCAAATACAACAAATCTTCCAATTACATCCAATATGAACATACAAATCATTCCATTCAATCTACCATCACAATTCTAGGGTAAGACTAATCAAACATGTAGAATTTCATAACCAAATGTACACAAATGACACTAGCCAATTATCTAATCGCAATTACATGTTTAATTAGGTTAATCTAGGGTTTTAAAATATGAAATTACCTAAGTCTATTTTGATAATTCTAAAATATAATTACCAAAATATAACATATATTACATCATATACTAATGAGAGATCATAACCACTCACCAAATCTATTAAACCTATGAAATATGATGAAGATTCGATGTGGATATTGACAAATCAAATGAAGATGCAACTAAAGTGATGAAATCAAGTTCATAGTTAAAGATCTAGCCTCTAATTTGCAATTAGAGACGATTTGAGATGAAATCCGATGAGATGAATGGAGAATTAGAGAGGAGTTAGGGTATGGGGTTGATTTGGAATGAGAGATAAATTTCTAAACGGTCTCTCTCACCTCATATTCATAGCTAAAACTGATTAGACAAATGGGTTTGCTAATTTGGCCCATTAATCCTCTTCTAGTTCTATCTAGTAGATTTTAAAGCTTAAAATTGCTATAACTTCTAAATCATTTATTCGATTTTCCTACATGATCGCTCTATGGAATGTGAAACCACCATAACGAAGCAATGAAATAGGTTACAGCATCTAATTTGGCTTCTATCAGAAATTATAGACGAAATAAGATCTTAAGGGAAAAATGCTCATATAGAAATTCAAGAAAATTATAGATGTGTAAAACATCCCTAAAATCCATATCTCAAAATATTAGAATCATACGATCACAAATTCATTAAATAAACTTATTTTACGATCTTTCAATATGTAAAATACGGGTCGTTACACTCTCCCCTTAGGAATTTCGCTCCTGAAATACCTAAACAAACATAAGAAACCATGGTTATCTCACATGCCTACCAGTCACTAGCAAACACTTAACAATCCGACTAAATAGTTAAATCCATAATAGCAAACAAAACATATCCATCATGCGAAATTCTAATAGTATAAGATACAATGTTGCAAGTAGATATGACATATGAGTCTTTAAACTTAAAGAGTTCTGGATACGCCATCCTCATACTGTCTTTATTCTCCCATGCAAAATCGCTATCATCCTCACTCCATTGCACCGTAACTAGCTTAGCTACTTTCCTCCTAAGTTGTTTCGTCTTATTCCCAATAATTCGAATCATCTTACGAGGTCTTGAAACTTCTGGCTCAAATTATATCTCTTCCAACTGATCCGGTGCTACCATGATATCCGAGTCATGCACAAATTTCAGTAGATAAGAGACACGAAAAACATTGTGCAAAGGGTTTTTGGACCAAAGGTCTCTATTCTCAAAGCACATGCACAAATAGTCCCTACTAATAAACCTATGTAAATTAGGTCCCAGTTTTTCTGTTTTTTAGCCAAATTGTCCCCTTCTAGAAAATTGGCCCAACATTAAAATCAGAGGCAAAAGTAGCATAAATTAGTCAAAAACTAAAAATAGAGACCACATTTTCACAAATTTTTCGGAAGAGACTTTTCTTTCTTCATTTTCCAATTCTAGGGACTTGATAACCATTCCTTGTTATGCAAACCTACCATCTTCAAAGGTAGTCTACTCTATGAGCCAACTTACCAATTCTCTCAATAATTAGAAACAGTCCAACAAATCTAGGTACTAAATTTCCGTTCCTGCCAAACTGAACAACATTTTTCAATCTTAACTAATATCATGTCTCCAACTGAGAATTCCAAATATCTTCTTCTCTTATCTGAATAACTCTTCTAACGATTTTAAGCATCCCTCATTCATTGTCAAATGCTCTATCTTCTCTGACGTCTCTCTAATCATTTTAGGCCCAAGTATCGGTTTCTCATTTGCTTCCCACCAACATGAAGGCGAATTACAAAGGTCGTCCATAGATGCTTCATATGGTGCCATCCCAATACTTAACTGATAACTATTGTTACAAGCAAACTCTACCAAAAGCAAATGATCTTCCCAGGGTCCTCGAAAATCTATAATACAAGCTCAAAGATGATCTTCCAAAATCTGATTCACTCTCTTGGTCTGGCCATCCGTCTGTAGGTGATAAGCTATGCTCAAGTGCAGCTCGGTTCCTAAAATCTCTTGTAAGCTCTTCTGGAATCTACTAGTAAACAATGGGTCTTTATCGCTTACAATATTCTTTGGCACACCATGGAATCGAGTAATCCACTCAACATACAATTCTGCCAACTTGGCTGTCATTCTGGTAGTCTTGACAGGTTTGAATCTTGCACTCTTGGTCAGTCAATCTACCACTATGCAAATACTATCATATCATGCTCCGGTCTATGGCAATTCGTTTATAAAATCCATAGATATCCGTTCCCGTTTCCATCTGGGAATATATAGTGGCTGTAGCAATCCACTAGGCTTTTTTTGCTTAGCCTTCACTAATTGGCAATTTATACACTTCGAGATGAATTTTCCAACATCCTTCTTCATACCTTCCCAGTAGTAAGTCCTCTTCATGTCTCTATACATCTTGTTGCTGCCAAGATGAATGCCAATCTAGAATAATGGCATTCCCTTAGAACTTTATCTCATAATCCATCAACATCCGGAACAACCAGTCTCTTCCACTCCCATCTTAATCTTTGCCATGATCTCTACTAGCTTAGCATCTTGCTTTCGACTAGTACCTATCATTTCTACGAGAGTAACTCTGATCGATAGACTTGCCAACATCTCAGGCTCGAGCTCACAATGTGGCTTGAAATCAAATCCAGTTATATATTCGATATACTTCTGTTCAGAAAACAAGTTCCTAATCCAGCATTTCTTCTGCTTAGTGCATCTGCCACTGTGTTACCTTTCCCTAGAGTGTAGGAAATATATCAGTCATGAGAGGCTAAAAACTTTTACCAATGTTGTTGTCGAAGATTAAGATTCTTCTGACAGAAAGGATGCTTCAAGGATTTATGGTCTGTTAATAGCTCAAATCTTTCTACCAATAAATAGTGCCTCCACATCATCAAAGTAAACACAATTGCCGCCAACTCTAAGTCATGATTTGGATAAATCCTTTTATGCGGATCCAACTGTCGGTTAGCATAAGCGATAACTCTCCCTTTCTGCATCAACACAGCTCCAAGACCAGTACCACAAGCATCCGTATATACTATCATCCTTCGTTCCCACTTGGAAAAGCCAATACAGGCACACTCGTCAATCTCTTCTTTAGAACGACAAATGCATGCTCACATCTAGAATCCCAACTAAAATTTTGAATCTTCTTGGTCAAGTTGGTTAATGGTGATGCAATATTGGAGAAGTCCCTTATGAAATGCCCATAATATCCTGCCAATCTTAGGACTCTTCTCACATCCATAGCTTTCCTAGGCCGTTCAAATTTTGGATCGATACCACCTTTACGACATACACTTCTATTCCTTATCCTGACACGACATGAGTTAAGAATCTCATTAAGAATCTCACTTCTTCCTTCCAGAAGTGATACTTAGAGAACTTAGTTCAACTTACGCTTTCCAAAAATCTCAAGCACAATTCTCAAGCGCATCGTGCTCTTCCTCAGTTTTGGAGTAAATCAGAATGTCATCCACGAACACAAGCATGGACTTGTTCAACTAATCTCTAAAGACTCTATTCATAATATCCATAAAGTATGTCATAGCATTGGTCAATCCAAAAGGCATCACCAACCACTCGTTGAAACCCTACGGTGTCTGAAATGTAGTAATACGCATGCTTTCTTTAGCTACTCTCAACCAGTGAAATCCTATTGTCAAATCCTTTTGAGAAAACACATTTGCACCATGCAGCTAATCAGTCAAGTCATCAATCCATGGAAGCGGCTACTAATTCTTCTTTGTAACCATGTTTAGCTGATGATAATCCACATGTAACCTTAAAGAACCATCAGCCTTAGTCACGTATACAATAGGTGCGCCCCATTTGGATATGCTTCTCTAATGAGTCCTTTCTTCAGTAGATCATCCACTTGCACCTCAAATTCTTTCAGCTCAGTGGGTGGCATATGCCTCAAAGGCATCACAATTGGTCTGGCTCTATCCACTAAGTCATCCAAAACTCGATCTCTCTATGTAGTAGCAATCATGTCACTACCTCGAAGATACCAGGGTACTCTCTAGCGATATGCACAGATGATAATCTTCCCTGTGGAATCTCAAGCGAATATAGAAAGATAACCAATACCCCATCCTCTGGTAAGCAGCATATTGCTACTGTTCAACCTTCCACATTCCAAAATGTCACCTCTAGCTTCTCGTAGTCCACAATAGCCGCATATATCCTAAGCCAGTCTATTCCTAAAATAATCCTGAACCCAGCAAAATTAAAAACAAATCAATCACAAGCAAAAGAACATTCATGACTCGATAACACTAAACAACAACAAATCATAAAAACACTAGTTGATCCTCCAATAGGGCTATTCACAATCACAGGTCGTATCTCAGTTTCCAAATCTAGTCTGCATATTAAAGCACCAAAGATGAAAGAATATGAAGCTCCAGCACCAAAAAGAACTTTAACAAAAACATCTCTGATGGAATGCATACCATGCACCATGACTCCTTTCCCCATTATCCTTAGCAGTGGGAGTACAAAATGAAGTCGGGACTACATCCAAAGCATATGCCTTCACTATCTGCTTATCTTTAGGAGGTTCCAAACAATCCTTCTTAATATGCCCAGGCTTATCATAGTTTGAAGCACTATCTAGTAGCCTTACATTCCTTGACATAGTGGCCTTTCTCCTTACAGTAATGACAAACAATCTCGCTCTTGCTCTTTTTTGGCCCCCTTTCCTTGTTGTTGTTGCTTCCTCTTTCCATTCCATTTCTTCTTACCTCCACCACTCTGCTGTGGTTCTGGTTCCTCTTTCTCAACAACAGAAACAATGGCAGTCATATTCTTTGGGTACAGACTCTCATTTCTAATTGCTTTCTCAACCAAATTCTCAAAAGAAACTTAAATGTGGTCCACCAGCTTCTCTCCCAAGTGGTCGTCCAATCCACTGATAAACTTCTCATTCTTCTTCAAAGGTGTATCAATAAAAGACATCTCATACTTCGACAATGCATCAGATTCTGCCACATACTCAGAAATAGACATCTTACTTCTTTAACTCAACAAATTACTTGAATAACATGGACTTCTGAGCAGCGGGAATGAACTTCTCCTCAAATATAGCTTAAACTGACCTTAAGAAATCCAATCCTATAGAGTAGCAAAGGTAATAGCATTCCACCAATTCATTGCTCAGCCCATAGCTGTCTCGAAGAAAGCTTCATCTTCATAGCACTATCCACATCCATATCCTTGAAAACGCGTTCACAAGTACCCATCTGATCTTGCATTTCAATAGCTAATTCAGTTCCCAAGAATGGTTTCCCATCCAAGAGTAGAATAACCCTTGCAAAGCTTGGCAAAGTCAATTCTAGGCACTTGCAAAAGAGCACCACCACCTAAAGCCATACCAGGAGTAGTTTGGGCTCTCCTTACCAAAGAAGTCACCATGTATCAAACGCGGCTTGAAAATTGGGTATAATTGCTCCCCATTCTACTCCCTTTTCAACTTCTGAAGCGTAGTTATTCCTAGCAGCATTCCTTGTGTTCCTTTTCTTTCTTATCTATAATAAGAATGATTAGCCTCATTCTAAGAAAAGCTGTAATGGTACTCAAGTTCATATTATACTATATAGCATAATATCTTCATTAACAAGTACGCTTCCTCCTTTAGCATATACCATCGACTTGCTTCATTTAACTCGTAACCAAAGCTCTAATACCAAATGTGATGACCACCCCATACCATTCGCACATCAATGACCTAAAAGAGCGCTGTAATCGTGTCAGGCTGATATGGAGTGGTCATCAAGGTTGAAATTTAAAGTAGAAAACCAGTTGCATATCTCATAACGCATGGATAAAAAATAATATAGAAAATATACAATTGAATATACCGAGCCACAACAAATGAGAATAACATCCTCACATATCATGAGTTATGGTACAAATTTCATAATATCTCAGCATAACATTGCCTCACTACATCCCTCAAAGTACATAGAAACAGACAGTGGGAACTACAAACATGAAGTAATATGTCATAGCTTCTCTAAGCTTGTCTTCATATGGTAGCCACGACTTCAAGCCTGTCATCTATTCTACTCATTTAGGAGCACCCAAGAGATAAAAGGAAACATAAAACTTTGGGTCAGACAATAGTCTGATGTGAGCAGTAAATGACTATCAAAAGTTATACTAGAAAATATGGTACTAGAAGGGTACAAAGAACCATACCTGACATGTCCCTTTAACTAAAGAGTTGGCATATAATAGTAAGATATGATATGCTATGGAAACAAATGACAATAGGATACTGTAATAGAATAGGATAGAAGAATCTAACTAGCCTCCTCCATTGACCATATTTCCTAACTGTTATCTAGAATTCCTATAGATGATAGCCTACCTAAGAGAAATAGCAAACATAGCAACCATAGCAACCATAGCATACTGTAGGAACGATTTCACCCTAGAAGGGGAGTGAATATGGTGATACTATTGATTATAAAATTTATTGTGGAAGTTTATATAAAATATTTCCAACACAGATATATGAGAATAGCAGCACATATAATAGCAGAATAATAAATACAGAAATAGAACAACATAGAATTTACCCAGCTTCGGCAAAACCCTGCCTACGTGCTGCATCCAAGGTTTCTACTAGAAATTAAGCCGTCATACGCTTACACATGTAAACTCGTGACACCCGTTATCGACTAGCCTTAACTTTACGCTCAAAACCCTATCACAACTCAGCCGCTGAGTTATGAATTCTCGAATTACACCACCGTAGCTCGTCCCCTAGTCACCGACTAGAATTTACACAAGTTTTAAAAGGAAAAAATAATTAAAAAACAAATTAAATAACAGGAAACCCTAATTTAAAAAAATTAAAGCCTTATATAATTAAATAAGGCCGGCCCAAATTTAATTTCCCTTTCTCTCTTTATTCTTTGGTCCGTCCTTCTTCTTTGTAAAGAATGTCGGCTTCGCTCATTCTTTCTCTAATAACTAGGGCTTCTTAAAATTGAAGGCGCCGCTTGAATGTAGATTAACTATAGTAGATACTTCTTCTTTTTGATTCGAAAATCGACCTTCTAGCTCTGTCTTGCTTTCGGCTACTTCAATTAGTCAAGGTTGAATGGTATGTTTGTCCCCTTTTCGATTTATATTACCCTTGACTTTGATTCAAGTTGAATGATTATTCTCTGTTGCTTGAACTCGAATAAATTTTCGGCTGGTGATGATTTGTGTTAAATAGGATTCTAATTCCTATATTCTCGTTCGTTTGAATTTGTCATCTAATTTAACTTGGTCATTCGATCTTGTTTTGATACTGGTGATGATTTCTGACTTGGTCACTTCGTATACTTTTAATTTTACTTGATACCCACGGCTTTAAATTGCCTTGCTCGCCACGGTTTCGATTTTGCTGGTTCGACTTTGGCAATAACTTGTTCAATATCGTCTTTGACACTAAAGTAGACATTATTTGAAACTGCTTCCTGATGCTTTGTTCAGAAACCGCTGTTACATATGAAACTCTGTCATTTGTTGATTTTAGTCACTTGATGCTGCTATGTGAATTTCTAACTTGACTGAATCTTCATTGACTTTGTGTATGTGTGCAATGTTGTTTTGAATCTGTTACTTACTATATGGTTTCAATGTACACATGTGTTTGCATATGAATTGGGTTGTAGCTTCGACTTTGTCCACTGCTGCACTATGTTGTACCTGTTTTTGCTGCCTTCATGTACATGTCAAGTCTTGTTGACATCACTAGTGCACTGACTTGAGTTTGTGTTCAGTCTTCGAGTTGAGTTGAGTTGCATCTTAACTTTGTTGCCCTACATATTCCAGTGTGTCATGCCTTGTGTACTTGTCTGGTTCATGCTGTATATATACACTGTTGAACTTCATGTTGAGGCTGGTGCTGTTTTGGTCGAGACTCTGTTCTTGTTGTACTTGATTCAATCGAGTCCCGTACCTTTTGTAGCATTGTTTTGTGATATGATGCCGTCTTAAATTGTGCAGTCTTGAGTTTTGTACATGTATCATTTGCTTGACCCTTGTATATGTGACTTGTTTGCATTGTTCACTTGATTACTGAACTAGTTCTGGTTACATTGCATATTGAATGGTGCGTGCTTTGTATTTGTAGTCTACATTGCAACCACATTGGAGTCTTGTGTATGGACTGTAGCATATCCAGCTCGGTTGTCTCGACCACATGTATTTTTCTGTTTGACTAGCATGAGCTAGTTGAGTCTACTTGGAGCTTTTGTTGTATGCTCATGTCTTGTGTCAATTTATGGTGCACCACTGTTGCATTGATTTTGTACATATTGTGCTTGTATTTTTGGACTGCACCTGTGTTGAATCCAGCTTTAAAGCTCGGGTTTGACCTTGTGCTAAAATCATGACTGTATATTTATTTCACTTGAGTTGAACCCTGCTTTTGATTTGGGTTTGACCTTGTTCTCACATATCCCTGTAATTTTATCAAATATGTATATCGGTGTGCACGACCTTATGGCATGTACAGTGATACACTGTGCATGTCACAAGCCGTTCGTGTATGATGAATTCAAAATTAAATGATGATGAACAACCCAAATAACCGAGGCAAATAATATTTTCAAAATTACATTTTATTTTATACAACAAAAATATTTTATTTTCAATTTTACTTGCCAATGTATATTTTTGCAGATTGCTAGAATGCTGGATTCAATCTGGAATAAAGTTGAAGATAAATACGAGTGAATGAGCGATAGAAGACAGTTGTATAGATTGAAATGTATTGTAATTGAAATTGTGTGTATATATATAGTGAGAGCTTGAATTTGTACTATTCAAAATTGTAATAAATATTTGTTTGAATAAAATATCTGTTTGAATTTAAATTCTGTGTTATTTATTTTATTCAGCAAATATTTATTTATTTATGTGAAAATAAAATAGTATATTAACAAATATATTTAAATGAATATATATATATATGTTGATTATCATCAAACAAAAATCATATGCTTGCATATTCAATAATCTCCCCCTTTTGATGATAACAAACATATATTTAAGATTTTGAATTTGTTAAATGTATTTGATTATTCAATTAACTCCCCTTATTTGAATGCTTCCTCTCTACAGAAAGCTCCCCCTTCATATATGCATGTAAATAAAAATATGCAAATAAGCCTAGATGAAAATAGAATATATTTGACCTTTATTTGTTAAAATCTTCACTTTTCTCTCCTCCTTTTGTTATCACCGAAAGAGTAATAGTGTTAGTGAAATAGAGACAAAGTGATAGACATTAAAAAACATTAAAACTCAATCGAATATAGATATTAAATTTCAATAAAAAATCAAACAAAAATCATAAATACTCTGCTAGGCGCATATTCCACTTTAGAATGATAGGGATAATGCCATCATACAAAACCATACAGTTGTGTCTGTTTGTGATATATTTATTTTAGGAATTTGAATGTCTACTGACCATGCATAACCGTCAGGACTTTTAAATGAGATTAGTAGTATTCCAATTTTTTTTCTTTTAAAAAAAATGAATTCAAGTATCTTCTAACCACGCATAACCGTGACGAATTTTAAATGGGATTAGAATCAACTTGTCTGTTTAATTAATCAATTTTAATATGTTTTCCATACATGCATAACCACGAGGACTTTTAAATGAGCATGCAAACACATAAAAAATTCCAAGTAATTCACCCATGCATAACCGTGATGACTTTTAAATGAGAGTGAATACTTTGGTTTTTTTTAAAAAGAAAAATATAAAATGAAAAACGAATGATTCCTGTTTAAATCACCACATATTAACATACTATATTAGATTATGATGAGTGATGGTCGATAGAAAATGATAGAAATAGAAATGATCATGGATTTTACCAACAGAAAGTGTTTATAACTCTTGTTTAAATTTCTAAAGAAATTTACTAATTATACCGTCTCAATTATAATATATGATTAATATCAACACTCATCACTTTTTCAATCACTATTTATCTTTTAGATAATCAATAGGGAGTCAGATTAGTTAATGTAGTTATTTAAAATCAAATCCAAAAATAATTATAAAATCAAAATTTCCAAAATGACTAATCTGAAATAAGGTCAACAAAAATGATTTTCTAGAAGGGGTTTTATGGAAGAAAAAAATTATCTGCAATTTAAAAATTATTTTAAATGAAAAATATGCATATTTTTTCTTTGAAAAACGATGCAGCTACAGAATGTCTCAACATAAATCACGTTCCACTAGTAATTTTTCTACTAACTAGATTACCAGCGTAATCTGCATCTGAATTTTTCTTTCACTCGAGATTATCATTAATTGAATGTCATAGACCAGACCATGAAATTTGCAACGATTTCTTGAAATCTTTTTTATTTCAACTTTTTAAATGAAATTCTTTTGGATTTTAATTGAAGCCGTGCCAATAAACAAAATCGTGAATATAGTGTCAGCCGTAAGTAACCAAATGTATTGTCATACACCATCATTAATCATTAAAACATTATCAATAGTCCACATAAATTGTTCAAAGATGATTGGTTAACAATTTTGAATATGTCAGATTAATCATCAACATTTATTTCTTTATCACATAACTGGCTGAATTAATTCAAATCAGATATGGTGCAGATTATCACATTAATATATCGTTAAAGATGAATATACCATTACTTCTTTTACCTTTACGATATTTTTCATTGTTTCCTATTGTGATTCTGCCACCTTTAGGCTAAGGAACTGTGATTTGTCGCCCATTGTGTTCTTGGAACAGCCAAAATCCAAGTAACACAGTTGTTGTGCCTTAGCCTATCACCACACCTACATGATAAAATATTTTTGTGACCTATTTGTTTTTATAGGTCCATGGTTGTTAGTGGAAATAGATTTTGGAAAATAAGTTTGTGGAGACCCAAAACTATTTATATATGTTCCTTTCGGCACCCAGATTTGTTTAACTTTGAGGGATTTTATATTTGTGGCTTTTGGAATCCAAATTGGTATAGTTTTCACATTTTTGGGTCTATGCCAACAATTATTTTGGTTATGTCCATATTTTCTACAAATTGTGCACATGGAATTGACTTGATTAATTTCATTTCCAACATTTTCAGATTGATTATACCCAAGTCCCTATCGAACAATATTAGTTTGTTTCCCTAATAATATATTTAACGATTTTTCTCCTTTGGAAAATTTTCCTAAAGTTGTAGACAATTGTTGGGCTTGTGTTTTAAGTGATTCATTTTCATTTAATAATTGAGTGCATATATTAATATAATTTTCTCTTCTAGTATTTTCACTCTTTTTCAAAATTAGAATTTCATTTTCAAGCGATTTAATCTGATTTTTTAATTTCTTCTTCGAATAATGGACACTTATCACACTTAGGGATCTTACTTTGATAGTTTTTAACTAATTGATCAAGTTGTTTATTTAAATCTATCAAAGCATTTTTTATGATTCAATTTTAGCGTATTTCCCCCTAAGTCTTTCAAAACAGCCATTTACTTCGTGGAAATATATAAATAATTCTGAGTGAGTAAGTTTTGATACCTCGCTTGACTCGTCATCGTCATTATCAGTTATATCTCCTCGTATGCTCAGTTTTACTCTTTCACTCTCACTGCTAGTGCTTTTACCATTATCACTTTTATTCCATGTGGCTGCAAAACTTTTCTTTTTGATTTCTTTTCTTTGTCGTGTCTATTTCGAGAACAATTAGGCTTGATGTGTCCGGGTTTATTGCTTTTGTGACAGATGATCTCCCGTTCTTCTGGGTTGTCTAGTGCTTTGGCTATTTTGCTTTTCAATTTCTGATTTAGAGCTGCATTTCCGTATTTGTGATTCACTTTTTGAATGTCTTCATTAGTAATGCCATCTCAGCTATCCATCTTCATCATCATCATCACTGCTGCTTTTTATCAATCCTGTTAAGCATGTTTCTGTGTCGATTATGAAAGATTTCTCATTGCTATTGACATTTGCACCATATAATGTATCAAAAGTATTCCAGATTTCCTGTGCACTTTCACAATAAGAAATAAAGATAAAATTATCTTGATTAATATGAGAATATAATATATGCATAACAAGAGCATTAATCGAGATAATTTTCTCATGTGTTATATTACACCCATTTTCAATAATATCCCAACATTTAAAATTAACAGATTTTAAATAAAATTCCATTTTTAATTTCCAATTTAGAAAATATGTTCCATCAAAAAAAGGAGGAACAATATTGAACCGACCCTCATTAAAAAAAGCCATTTTAAAAATTCAAATTTGTAAAACAAAATTGATCATTGAAAGATCAAAATTTTAAAACAAAAATGGCTTTTGTACCTAGCTCTGATACCACTTGTAGGATCGATTTCACCCTAGAGGGGGGTAAATAGTTTGATACTATTAATTACTAGTATGGGTCCGTGCTTCGCACACGGGCTGTTTGTATTATTCTATACGTTAATATTTTGTTTGAGTGCAAACATGTAAACAGAAAGCAAGGGCATTTTTGAAATTTCGAAAAGACACAGAGTAAATTAGTTCAACCAATTTCCTTTATTAGTAGTAGAGATAAAATTTATTGCAGAAGTTTATATAAAATATTTCCAACATAGATATATCAGAATAGCAGCACAGATAATAGTAGATAATAAATGTAGAAATAGAACAACATAGAATTTGCCCATCTTTGGGAAAACCCTACCTACGTGCTACTTCCAAGGTTTCTACTAGAAATTAAACAGTCAGACGCTTACACACGTAAACTCGCGACACCCACTATCGACTAGCCTTAACTTTACGCTCAAAACCCTGCCATAACTCAGCCACTGAGTTGCGAATTCTCAAACTACACCACCGTAGCTCGTCCCCTGGTCACACGACTAGAATTTACACAAGTTTTAAAAGGAAAATACAATAAAAAACAAATTAAATAATAGGAAACCCTAATTTAAAAAATTAAAGCCTTGTATAATTAAAACAAGGCCGGCCCAAATTTAGTTTCCCTTTCTCTCTTTATTCTTCAGCCCGTCCTTCTTCTTTGTAAATGAATGTCGGCTTCGCTCGTTCGTTTTCTCTGATAACTAGGGCTTCTTAAAATTGAAGGCACCACTTGAATGTAGATCGACTATAATAGATACTTCTTTGTTTTGATTCGGCAATCGACCTTCTAGCTCTATCTTGCTTTCGGCTACTTTAATTCATCGAGGTTGAATGGTACATTTGTCCCCTTTTCGATTTATATTACCCTCGACTTTGATTCGAGTTGAAGGATTGTTCTTTTTTGCTTGAACTCGAATGAATTTTAGGTCGGTGATGATTTGGATTAAATAGGATTCTAATTCCTATATTCTCGTTCATTTGAATTTGTCATCTAATTTAACTCAGCCATTCGATCTTTTTTTGATGCTGGTGATGATTTGTGACTTTGCCACTTCGTATATTTTTTATTTTACTTGATAATCACAGTTTGAATTGCCTTGCTCACCACGATTTTGATTTTGCTGGTTCGACTTTGGTACTAACTTGTTCAATATCGGCTTTGACACTGCTGTTGACATTATTTGAAACTGCTACCTGATGCTTTGTTCAAAAATCGCTGTTACATTTGAATCTCTGTCATTTGGTGATTTCGGTCACTTGATGCTGCTATGTGAATTTCTGACTTGACTGAATCTTCATTTACTTTGTGTATGTGTGCAATGTTGTTTTGAATCTTACTTGCGGTTTGGTTTCAATGTACATGTGTATTTGCATATGAATTGGGTTGTAGCCTTGACTCCGTCCACTGTTGCATTATGTTGTACCTGTTTTTGCTGCCTTCATGTACATGCCGAGTCTTGTTGACATCAATGGTGCACTGATTTGAGTCTGTGTTCAGTCTTCGAGTTGAGTTGAGTTGCATCTTAACTTTTCTAAACTACATATTCCAGTGTGCCATGCCTTGTGTAATTGTCTGGTTCATGCTGTACATATATGCTATTAAACTTCATGTTGAGGCTGATGTTATTTTGGTCGAGACTCTATTCTTGTTGTACTTGATTTAATCGAGTCTGGTACCTTTTGTAACATTGTTTTCTGATATGATTTTGTCTTGAATTGTGCAGTCTTGAGTCTTGTACATGTATCATTTGCTTGACCCTTGTATATGTGACTTGTTTCCATTGTTCACTTGATTACTGAACTAGTTCTGGTTACATTGCATATTGAACTGGTGCATGCTTTGTACTTGTAGTCTACACTGCAACCACATTGAAGTCTTGTGTATGGACTTGTAGCATATCCAGCTCAGTTGTCTCGACCGCATGTATTTTGCTGTCTGACTAGCATGAGCTAGTTGAGTCTGCTTGGAGCTTTTGTTGTATGCTCATGTCTTGTGTCAATTTATGGTGCACCACTATTGCATTGACTTTGTACATATTGTGCTTGTGTTTTTAGACTGCACCTGTGTTGAATCTAGCTTTAAAGCTCGGGTTTGACCATGTGCTAAAATCATGACTGCATATTTATTTCACTTGAGTTGAACCCAACTTTTGATTTGGGTTTGACCTTGTGCTCACCTATTCCTGTAATTTTATCAAGTGTACATATTGGTATGCAAGGCCTTATGGCATGTACAGTGATACGCTGTGCATGTCACAAGTTGTTCATGTATGATGAATTCAAAATTGAATGATGACAAATAACCCAAATAACTGATGCAAATAATATTTTCAAAATTACATTTTATTTTATATTGCAAAAATATTTTATTTTCAATTTTACCGCGTCAATGTATATTTTTGCAGATTGCTTGGATGCTGGATTCAATCTGGAATAAAGTTGAAGATAAATACGAGTGAATGAGCGATATGTAGTGATGACAGTTGTATAGATTGAAATGTATTATAATTGAAATTGTATATATATAGTGAGAGCTTGAATTTGAACTATTCAAAATTTTAATAAATATTTGTTTGAATAAAATATCTGTTTGAATTTAAATTCTGTGTTATTTATTTTATTCAGCAAATATTTATTTGTTTATGTGAAAATAAAATAGTACATTAACAAATACATTTAAATGAATATATATATATGTGTGTGTGTGTGTGTGTGTGTGTGTGTGTGTTTATTATCATCAAATAAAAATCATATGCTTGCATATTCAACACGTACATCAACCAAAATCTAGCTGTCATCTTCTAAAGCCTTGAATATATGATAACTCATACGTCCCCGTCCTCACTTGCCAGAGACTAATGGAAATCCCAATTCTCGATTGTGTTCCCCCGTACTTTTGGGTCCGAAAGCCTGCATGTTTGTCTTACCTCTGCACCATCTAACACTAGACTCTCTTGGAGCAGTCCAGGATACACGACTGGCGCTACCAGCCCTTGGGTGCCCTCGCATATTGTACCCTGCTTTAACACAACCAGAACACTTCGAGTTATCAATAATTACTTGGAACTCCCAAATCTTCAGAGCTTTCACAGCTCCAATCCTTTTCCAGGCATGAGTGCTACCACTCAACACAGTCTACTATACCACAGTCTCGTTCCATCATGAGTTGTCTATCAACTCTTTCGATCCTAATCCTTATTCGAGTGTCCGACCGAAGAGCCAAAACTTCATTATGCTATAACTTTCAATTCGTAGAAGCAATCATCGAGCTACGACTTCTAGCATGATCCACCACAACCCCAGAGTCTCCACCCTGGATCGCAATACTATTGGAGCCAACAATTTGGATGGATGTCGAATCGATTCGATTACATTGGTGCCGATCTAAATACTTAACCATTTTGGACTCCATTTCTCTTCCAGCCTCTAGTGCACTCCCTCTAGATGTCATAGACCCTTAGCCATCCCTCTTAACCTTCAAGTCTTTTATTCTATACACCATAACCGATCCAACAAAGATGATCCATCCAATCTTCAACACATGACCTATCCTCCGATCCAACTTCATAGAGCAACTCTAAAATCCATGCTCATTTTCCCCTTTGGATCTCAGTTCAATTGGCAGGCTACTTCTGGATCGGTACTGATCCAATCCAATCAGATCGGTGCCTATCCAAATACTTAGCTCCAATTGTCATAAAAATTTCAAGGTATCTTCCTATTGTGCTCCAGAGCCCATCCTCCAAGTTTCATGCGATTTCGATGAACTATGCTCCCGATATGCTGCGATCACCAACCTAATTCTAAAAGATGCACAACATTAGCAAACAAATCAAGCACAGTAAGCAACTCGAACATAACAACGAATCAAACATAGCAAATAATCCAATTACATCCAATATGAACATACAAATCATCTTATCAATCTACCATCACAATATTAGCATAGACATAATCTACCATAAAGAATTTCATAGCCGAATATACAAGAATGACACTAGCCAATGATCTAATCCCAATTACATATTTAATTAGGTCAATCTAAGGTTTCTAGATCCGAAACTACCTAAGTCTAATCAATTTGGTTTGATAATTCTATCCTGTAATCACCTAACATAACATATAATCCATCATAGAGTAGTGAGAAATCATAACCACTCACTAGATTTACCATACCTATGAAATATGATGAAGATCTGATCCAGATAGCTAGAAATCGAATGAAAATGCAACCAAAGTGATGAGATCAAGCTCTTAATTAAAGATCTAGCCTCTAATTTGCAATTAGAGATGATTTGAGATGAATGGAGAATTAGAGAGGAGTTAGAGTTTGGGGCTGATTTGAAATGAGAGATAAACTTACAAATGGCCACTTTCACCTCATATTTATAGCCAAACCTGATTAGACTAATGAGATTGCTAATTTGGCCCATTAATCCCTTCTAATTCTGACCAGCAGGTTTTAAAACTTAAAACTGCTATAACTTCCAACCACTTATCCAATTTTCCTATATGACCACTCCATGGAATGGAAAACCACTATCCTGAAGTAATGAAATAGGTTAGAGTATCTAATTCGGCTTCTATCAAAATTTGTAGCCGAAGTAATATCTCCATGGGAAAAATTGTCATATAGAAATTCGAGAAAATCCATAGATGTGTAAAACATCCCTAAAAACCATATTCCAAAATATTAGAATCATAGACCAAAAATGAATTAAACAAAATTATTCAAGATCCTCTAATACGTAAAATACGGGTCGTTACATTCTCTTCCCTTTAGGAATTTGTACCCAAAATACCTAAACAAACATAAGCAACCATGATTATCTCGCATATCTACCCGTCACTAGCAAACACTTAACAATCCAACTAAACAATTAAATCAATAATAGCAAATAAAACCTATCTTAGCACGTGAAATTCTAATAGTATAAGATACAATAGTACAAGTTTATACGACATATGGGTCTTACTACTCGAAGAGTTCTGGATAGGTCGTCCTCATACTCTCTTCAGTCTCCCACGTACAATTGCTATCGTCCTCACTCCACTGCACCTTAACTAGCTTAACTACCTTCCTCCTAAGTTGTTTCATCTCATTCCCAATGATTCGAAGTGGCTTACGAGGTCTTGAAACTTCTGGCTCAAACTCTATTTCTTCCAACCGATCCAGTGCTACCACGATACCCGAGTCATGCATAAATTTCCATAGATAGGAGATATGAAAAACAATGTGCACACTCGTCATCTTTGGAGGTAGGTCCACTTTATAAGCCAACTTCTCAATTTTCTCAATAATTGAAAACGGTCCAACAAATCTAGGTGTTAACTTTCTCTTCCTACCAAACCGAATAACATTCTTCAAAGGAGAGATCTTAATAAATACCATGTTTCCAACCGAGAATTCCAAATCTCTTCTTCTCTTATCTGCATAACTCTTCTAACGGTCTCGAGCAATCCTCATTCATTATCGAATGATCTCTATCTTCTCTAACATCTCACTAATAATTTCGGGGCCAACTATCTATGTCTCACCTGCTTTCCACCAATATGAAGGCGAATGACAAGGTCGTCCATACTATGCTTCGTACGGTGCTATGCCAATGCTTGACTGACAGCTGTTGTTATATGCAAACTCTATCAAATGAAAATGATCTTCCCATGATCCTCCAAAATCTATAATACAAGCTAGAAGATCTTTCAAAATCCAATTCACTCTCTCGGTCTGGCCATACGTCTGTGGATGATAAGTTGTGCTTAAGTGTAGCTCGGTTCTTAACTCTTGTAAGCTCTTATAGGATCCACTGGTAAACAACAGGTCTTTGTCACTTACAATACTTTTCGGTACACCATGGAATCGAACAATCCACTTAACATACAATTCTGCAACTTGGATGTCGTTCTAGTAGACTTGACAGGTACGAATCTTGCACTCTTG
Source organism: Allium cepa (assembly GCA_030765085.1). Taxonomy (NCBI): domain Eukaryota; kingdom Viridiplantae; phylum Streptophyta; class Magnoliopsida; order Asparagales; family Amaryllidaceae; genus Allium; species Allium cepa. The sequence continues at coordinate 752,459,254 of CM060940.1, read as the reverse complement.
GTCAATCAATCTACCACTACCCAAATACTATCACATCCTACTCTAGACCATGTCAATCCATATATATATATATATATGTATGTATGTATGTATGTATGTATGTATGTATGTATGTATGTATGTATATACATATATATGTTTCCATTTCCATTTGGGAATATTTAATGGTTATAACAATCCACTAGACATTCCTTCGAGCATGGATCTCAAAAACGAACTTTTATTTGGGTATATACCGACGGATTTGGACTGTTGGAGGTGGAAATCGGTGATTTTGAGGGAGGATGGTAATGAATTCAGTTAAAGTAAATTTGGAGAGAATGGAGAATGAAAGCGGTGGTTGGCTTCGAATTAGGATTATAAACTTATAACGGTGAAGTTTTTACCGTTATAAAAGTTTATAACGGCGAAGTTTGCGCTGTTATAAGTTTATAGCGGCGAAGACTTCGTCGTCATAATCTTAACATACCAGTCATGTGGCTAGTTTCTACCTTACCTGAACGCGCAGCTCGTACCCCCAGTTGCAGAACATGAGAGAGAGCGGAGTGAACAAGTCGGATTGTTAGTAATGGTCTAACATCACATTTTTCTCATGCTCACGTTGTCCCTATTGCAACCGCAACAACCAATGCAACAATGGGATTATGCATGCAAATTGCGAGGTAACAAAAGAGAGGAAAAGCATCATGTTGTGGGTGACATTGAATCAATAAAGTGAAAATGAATAATTGGTATTAAAAAAAGGAAAAGCATCATACATCTATATTATTTAAGCGTAGGTTTTTACGGAAGCATCACTGTCCAGATTCATTGAATTTTTCACATATGGATAAAGGCGATGTAAAACATTTTGAAGGAAGATTAACAAAAGAAGTAGTTTTCTCAAGAAAGTGATCATAGAAAAAGTAACAGAAGTTCCTTATTGCAGATAAGAATTTCTTTTGAAATTTCATTATGCCAACATGTTAATGGTTAACATTACACAACAAACACTTGGATTTCGATGTCTTGAATATAATGCTTTATTAATCGAAACCCTTGAATTTTACAGATAGCTCAATTTTCTTAGTTACATAAGCAAAACAAGCTAGTTAGTGAATATTCCAAATGTCCAACACAAAAGCTTATCATATAGGAAGAGGATATCGTCTTTCAATGACTTGTGGGCATACAGATGACTGGTACTCAAATTTGCTTGACTAAACCGGTAAATGTTTTTGTTATCGTTTAAATTCCATTTTCAATCAAAGTGAAGTACTAAGAAGTAGGTGTCAAATTTACCGGTGTTTTCTCAAACTGGTATTTTATGTATACTGCCGTCAATGTTTTAGAAGTTTGAACTATTATCTTAACGCACCATACGCATATATGTCAATACATGTATGCGTATGTGCCATCAATATACATGTTTATTCGCCACATTGGTTCAATAGCAACCAAAATCATACATGTAATCTTCGCGATCTAATCGACTATATTCTTGTAATTAATGATTATTATTCAAGGGTTGAGAGCTTGGTTTTGATCATTTGAAATTTATTGATTTTGATTTTCAATGGCTTTAATGTAAATGCAACAACTACTTTTATAAATAAAATGAAATATAAAATATAGTTTGTAAAGAGGTAAAATACAACATTATTAATTTACTGCATAAGCCGCATGTAAATTTATTGCATCCAAAAGTTGCGATAAAAGGCGCAGAACATCGTATCAAACCAAATTATATAATTTCAGCTCAAAGTTTGATAGCAGCCCAATGGTGCTTTATATTTTAGCAATGCCCTTATCACTCAAAAGCTAACAACAGCCGCGCTGCATTCAGACAATCGTCTCGACTCTCGAGGTCTAGGGCGAAGGAGAAGTAGCCGAAGCAGCCAAAAAAATAAAAATGCTAAGGTAATTTGCTCTCGACTCTCGACCAAATGTTGGGTTTTCGACCCTCGACTCTCGACCAAAAAGCTCATGTGCGTTGCTATTTCGATTTTCGATCGTCGATCTGTTTTGCTTCAATTTAGGCTTTATTTGGATTGTTAATTTGATTCTTTTTTTATTTACATCGTAATCGAAACCGATTTTTTGATCGGTTTCGGGTTGTCCACCATCGGCACCTGTACCGTACCACCGAAGTTTTGGGTACCGTCCGATACCTCAAACCAATTATTATTGATCGTTCAAGCATAGTGCAAATGGATAATAGGAAATAATTTATTTCCATTTGTTGTTCATAATTTATTATGTGATATATGAAGTGATGTGAATCTTTCCAATCTACAATTCGGTAGATAAATCTACATTCAATCTAAAATATGAAATTTTACGATTTACGGTCTGAATTCCATTTTGAAAACCATGGATAGGTGTACAACAGTTGTTTATTTGCATATATTTAACAATAAGGTAATGAAAAATTGACAAACCATTTACTTTTGTTTTCTCTAGCTGCTAATTTATATATCCTGCCATTGATGATTTTGAAGTTGAAACTATTATTTCAACACATCATTTACATAGATGTATATATACATATATGTAGATATTTGTGTGCGTATATGTTTTAGTTGTGTACATTTTTATTTACACATTGAATTAGGTTCAGTGACTACCTAAGTCAAATGTCTCCATCTGAATGATCTAATCCACTAAACTCATGTGATTAACACCTACTGTTGATGATTTGAGCATAGCAATAATTGATAAGAGGTATACATGAGTCGGCTACATCTCAATTCCTCCTTATTCCACCACAAGTTCCGATTTAAATAATATAGTTAGTGGAAAGAGAGAGAAAGTACTATTATTCAAATTGGAACTTATGATGGAAATTTGGGGGATTTGAGGTGTAGTCAAATTGAGATGAAGCAATACATACATATGTATATGTCCGTGTACACGTATGTATTTGTAGTTCACTGTTTGTTTTGTGAGACAAAATTCCATCAACACACAGTTTGTCTACCAATCAATGCATATATATCCCATAATTCTTGTATGATTTTTAAGATGACATAAAATAACACGATTTGATTTATTTCATTCCCAGTTAATTCATGTATATAAGTGAAGTTATTTCTACACTTTGTATGAAGGGTTTTAAACTGTATATATAATAATACGAGTTTAGTGTTTTATCGTCTATTTTTTTTTTTCCTTTTCTTCTTCTTTTTAGTATCATTGATTAGCATTTACGCGTTACTAATTCTACGACAATAGAAATGGCGAAATCCTCATTTTTTTAATATCACAATTTTCATGCTCATGCTCATGTTTTACCTATTGCAACCGCAGCCAATGCAATGGCAATGGAAATGAGCATGAAAATTGAGAAGTTTAAAAAATGGGATGATGACATTATCATTACCTATAGAATTGGTAGTCTGTTAATGCTAATAAATGATATCAGAAATAAGAAAAAAAAAGCCTCATTTGCCACTGCTCACATTTCACTTGCTGTTCCTTGCTTGCCCCTGCTGGTTGCCCTGCCCACATCCTGTAGGCCACAAAAGTTGCTGTATACTACCTTGAAATCAAATTGGTTTGATTCTGATAGCAGTGTTTCCCTTATATGTTTGATATGCTTCTTGTATCTAGGTATTTAAGTGAGATTTCTCCTACATTTACTTAGTAGGTGGGTACTGAGAAGTTGATGTACTATTTACTAGTGTTTTCTCTGGTTGTTAGTTTATATATATCCTGCCATTGCTGATGTTTTAGAAGTTGTGAATGTCATTGTAATGCACCGTTCACATATACATACATATGCATAGATGTCGATATGTGTGTTTATGCTTTACCTGTGTACATATATATTTATGTATTGAACTTGGTTTAATAGCAACTAAAATCACACACATCTCAATCTAGACAATCTGATCCACTAATGTAATTAATTACTATTATTGATGATTCGAGCAAAAAAAATTGATAAAGGGATTAAATTTGTTTCCATTTGCGTTTCATAGTTTATTACGAGTTATAAAGTTCCTAACATGAATTTCCCATTAACAAACAGTTGTCAACTGATTAATGCATATGTTCCTGAGATACTAATTATAATACTCTATATGCTTTTGAGATAACATAAAATTGCAGGGTTTAGTGTATTTCATTCCCAATAAATTCGTGTATATCAGAGACATTATATCTACGCTTTATATGTATGATTTGTGACTGCATGTAATACCGGTATTTAGTGTTTACTGGTCTACTTTTTTTCTTGCTTTTAATGTCAATAATGGTCATTTTCATGTTATTAATCTCATGGCTCCCGCAGCATTGCGGCTTCCCTTTTTTTTTTAACATCACATTTTTGTCATGCTCACGCTGTACCTATTACTACCGCAACAACCAATGCAACACAACAAAGGTAGTCTGCATGCGAATTGTTTAGTTAAAAAAAAAAGGGTATTCGCAATAGTGTGGGCGGCGTTGGATTATTAATGTGAAAATGAATGATTGGTTTTGAAAATTAGAAGAAAAAAAAATGAGATGGGAAAATTGTAATACGCTCCTTGTTCTTTTTGCTGATCGCACCTGCTGGTCGCCACTTGCCTATGCTTTCTTTTTGGCTACTACCCGCTGCCTTCAAGCAACCTCGGCTGCTGCTTCCTATAGATCAGAGACGAGATCGCTTCTTCCTCTGTTGTTTTTTGCTGTTAAACATCAACATGTGGTAATATATTCTTCTTAGGTTGAGTTTATTTTGGTCCTTTTGTATTTTACTTGATTAGCTAGTTTAATAAATGATAATTAATATTTAGTTGTTTGTTTAATGGTGAGGTAATACTCAGCTTCTCATTCAACGTTTTATGTAAGAAACGAGACAAAGCTCATGAAAGCAGCTACATATTTATGTAAGAAAAGAGCAGGAAGTGTTTGCCTTTCCAGTTTTGTTTTGATGTCCGAGCGTATCTAAATTATTTAACCAGAGATTTTCGTGGAAGAAGATTCACTTATTTTTTTTACAGATGGGTAAACATGATCGACGTAAAATATTGTGAAGGAAGAATGACAAGTAATTTTCCCAAGAAAATGAAAGTAGGAAATGTAACAACAGTTCTTATCATCAAGTAAGATCTATTATTTAACCCGTAATGTTCTAAAAAAATAGTATCTATATTTTAATTGTTGCTAAAATATATTTTATTGTGTAATATATGATAAATCTATAGTGATATGCTGACCATAAATTAAAATGACATGCAATGCTTTTATGTAAAATTGAAGATTCAATCCTTGATAACTACATATCCTTATAAAATTTAATGTCCCAACTAAAAAAAAATTATAAATTAAATTTGTTAATATTGTATATGTTAAATAATTTATGCAATGTGATTTTTTTTATATGTATGAGTGAGTAAGTAAATTTACTATTTTATTAATACGATTGTTGTATATATATTGCTGCATTGTCATGTTTTTTAAAAAGTTTATAAATAGATTAATGAACATTAAATAATTGAATTTATTTAAATAACTTGAATTAATGATCAACGCAACTAATTAAATACAAGGAGCTAAATGTAAAAAGAATTGAATTTTTTTTAAGAAGAGCTTTGTACATATTTGTAATTGAGAAGAGCATCGGTCTTATGGTTAGATTATCTATATGTGAACTTTTATTCATATCTAGTTTTCATTTTTAAACAATTTTATCCTTATAATTAAGCATAGATTTCATATTGTTGTAGAAGAGTCATGTTTACAACATTGATAATTGCAAAATAAAGTTATATAGCATTTAATCGAGTTATGAGTCATATATGGTTTGGTAACATGTTGAAGGTGGAGATGTTTATATAATCTAATATTGGTGTAATATATGCGTTCACATTAGTATTAAATAAAAGTTACCTTTTAAATGTTGTTCAAATGAAATTATGTTATGTAATATACGATAATTTTTTGAGATAAACGAATTAGAAATTAAAAGAGTTATTATTATTTATGCATACGTTTCATGCTATGTGATTTAAATATCTTTATATATCTGAATAAAGAAGAAATAATTTTGTTTGCGTAAAAAATGGTCGCAAACACCCAAAGTCGTATGAGTTGGTTGATTTTATGTTGTATTTAGTGATTTGGGTGATTTATGCAAATATATAAAAAGCAGGGACTAAACTGTAGAAGACACACAGATTTATAGTGGTTCGGCCAGAACGGGCCTACGTCCACTTTATATGTTATTCTCCTTTTTTTTTAAATTACAAGTACAAAGCTTTGATTACATGTATCTAAAGTTGTATGAGAGTTCCTTCTAGGCTTTAGCTCTCAAACTTGTCCCCATTGTTGTACCCCTGCCCCTCTATTTATAGAGTGAGGCCGGGGGCAGGGGTCTTGGATGTTTATAGCTGCTGGTGGGCATGGGCTGAAGCAATCTGGACTGACAACTTTGGTTCGGCATTCTTCGGTTCGGCGGTGCTTGGAGAGAAGGATGGTTGGACCGGTGGTAGGTTGGTCCGGTGGTAGGTTGAGTGGAGCTCGTTCGGTGGTAGGAGTATGGTCCGGTGGAGCTTGGGTTCGGTAGGAGGATGGAGGATGAGATGGTTCGGTGGATTTTGGACCGGTGATGGTGGGAAGGGGAGTGCCGAATGCTTCTGCCGAATGAGGTGCCGAATGCTTCTGCCGAATGCTTCTTGTATTGGGAACGCCGAATGAAACAAAGTGTCTTGAATGCCGAATGAAACTTTAATCCTTTGATACCGGATGGACTTTATGTTGTAGATGCTGGATGAACCAAGGTATGCCGAATGAGCTCTCGTATGGCTTGCTGGCTGCTTCTTCTCGTTCCGGTCGTGGTGGAAACGCACACAACATGGATATCCTAGTTTTGACCAAAAAATGGGATAACACTTTGCCCCCCAAAATATGCCTTGCGGTAGGAAGGCGTGTTTTGTAATGCCATGAGCTGGATGTTCGTATCCTGTTGACAACCTGTAAAGAGCTTGATATTTTATATGGCCCCAAATGACGACCGTTCGGGATCGAGCTATTTGGGATGAAGCGCGGCTGTTCATGGTCAAGCGCCTAACTTCAAATGACGATCGTTCGTGATCAAGTCATTTGAGGTGAAGTGCGACCGTGCGCGGTCAAGCGCATAAATCCGTGCGTCGATCGTTCGGGATCGAGTCATCTGCAGTGAAATGGGACCGTTCAAGGTCAAGCGTTTTACTTCAAATGACGACCGTTCGAGATCGAGTCATTCGAGGTAAAGTGCGACAGTGCGCGGTCGAGTGGGGACCGTTCAAGGTCAAGCGCTTAACTTCAAATGACGATCGTTCGTGATCGAGTCATTCGAGGTAAAGTGCGACAGTGCGCGGTCAAGTGGTGGTCCTCAAATGACGACCGTACGCGATCAAGCCATTTGAGGTAAGGCGTAACAGTCAGTGATCAGGTGGCGGACCTCAAATGACGACCGTTCGCGATCGAGCCATTTGAGATAAGGCGAGTTGTGCCGTTCGAGGCGAGTTGTGCCGTTCGAGGCGAGTTTGTGACCGTTCGCGGTCGGGTGCCGTTCGAGGCGAGTTGTGACTGTTCGAAGTCGGGTGCCGTTCGAGGCGAATTGTGACTGTTCGAAGTCGAGTTTGTGACCGTTCGCGGTCGGATGCCGTTCGAGGCGAATGAGTGTGCCCGGGGGGACTTAATATTATCAGTGTTGGAGTCATTGTTTGGGGAAATTTTTCGAATCAAAGACTTCGGCAGTTCGTTGCCATGCAATAGGTGCTCGTGGACCGTTCGCGATCCACGGGCATACAAGTAAATTTGCAAATATCAAAGCAATAATCATACGAATTCCACAACAGGAATGTTCAAGTCAAGATCAAAGCAAGACGAGGATGTCAAAGCGTAAACTCTTACTATGGTGCGGTCAGTAGTCATTCAGAGCATGCCTATGGATCGTGCGCGATCGCTTACATGTGTAAATGATCTAACCGTGCTAGTGAGAGGTTTGCGACTTGTTCATCGCTTTCGACCTGCCCCCCGAGTTCAGGAGGGAATTTTACCCGCCCCCTGGATGAGCGTTCATTCCTTACCAGGTTGCTCAGAGGCCCCTATCTCTCTCTCTGGGATTGGATCAACATGCTCCAAGTGTGGGTGCCCCCTAGCTCTGGTGCTACGCCAGATGGTCCTGCCCCGTTCTGAACCCCAGTTGCTCCTTGGATTTGTGCTCCAATTTGCCCAATTTGTTGAAGTAAGTTCTGGATCATCTCTTCTTGTCTTCTCATCATGGCCTCCATCTCATCCCTAGTGATGAAGATCGACGCTTGATTCCCTCCTGAGGAAGCCTCTTGACTTCCTTGGTGTTCACTTCTCTCTGGCCTTTGCCTTCCACTTGTTTGTCTCGTCATAACTCTTAGATCTGAACTCTTAGATTTTCAAATTCAGCTTCTATCCGATGTAGCGGGAGCTGGTTCTTCTCAGTGAAAGCACCAAAATGTTTGCGTAAAAAATGGTCGCAAACACCCAAAGTTGTATGAGTTGGTTGATTTTATGTTGTATTTAGTGATTTGGGTGATTTATGCAAATATATAAAAAAAAGGGACTAAACTGTAAAAGACACACAGATTTATAGTGGTTCGGCCAGAACGGGCCTACGTCCACTTTATATGTTATTCTCCTTTTTTCTTTAGATTACAAGTACAAAGTTTTGATTACAAGTATCTAAAGTTGTTTGAGAGTTCCTTCCAGGCTTTAGCTCTCAAACTTGTCCCCATTGTTGTACCCCTGCCCCTCTATTTATAGAGTGAGGCCGGGGGCAGGGGTCTTGGATGTTTATAGCTGCTGGTGGGCATGGGCTGAAACAATCTGGACTGGCAACTTTGGTTCGGCATTCTTCGGTTCGGCGGTGCTTGGAGAGAAGGATGGTTGGACCGGTGGTAGGTTGGTCCGGTGGTAGGTTGAGTGGAGCTCGTTCCGTGGTAGGAGTATGGTCCGGTGGAGCTTGGGTTCGGTAGGAGGATGGAGGATGAGATGGTTCGGTGGATTTTGGACTGGTGATGGTGGGAAGGGGAGTGCCGAATGCTTCTGCCGAATGAGGTGCCGAATGCTTCTGCCGAATGCTTCTTGTATTGGGAACGCCGAATGAAACAAAGTGTCTTGAATGCCGAATGAAACTTTAATCCTTTGATACCGGATGGACTTTATGTTGTAGATGCTGGATGAACCAAGGTATGCCGAATGAGCTCTCGTATGGCTTGCTGGCTGCTTCTTCTCGTTCCGGTCGTGGTGGAAACGCACACAACATGGATATCCTAGTTTTGACCAAAAAATGGGATAACAAATTTTATCATTTTTTTCCATATATATGAATATTGTAAATATTGAAATTTTCGTATTTTTAGAATTTATTAGATGAATTAATGGATATTAGTTAATTATATTTATTTAAATAGTTAAAATTTATGATTCTACAATTAGTTAAATATATGTACTTGAATATAAAATGTTAAAAATAATTAAGAAGAGTTTCAATGTAATTGTAAAAAATAATAATTAAAATTTAGGTATTTGAAGTTAATAGAATTTTACAGTGCAATGTATAATAAATTCATTTATTAAATAAGTTATAAAATAGTTTTAGTATTGTCATTAACGTATATAAATTATGTTATGCGATTTATATATATTTGCATCTAAATGGTTTTTTAACCAATTTGGTGATGCACCTGTACTATACATATTGAAACTTTCATCTTTGAGGCTTATTAACAAATATTAATTGACCAAGCTTAACAATTTGTTTAAAATTTGGATTATTTAATTAATTTAAATGTGTGTACTTTAATATAAATTCTATGAGAGAACTGTGGAAGATTTGTAAAGAATTGTATATTGTAAAAAAATTAGGTATCTGAACGTAAAATAATATGAGAAGTTTAGTAGAATAATGGTAAAGTGGTAAATCATATGATTTAAAAATATAATACCCAGGCTTGGAGAGAATAAAGGAGAATAGAGATAGACTTCTAGAATTAACGAGAGAGCTTTAAGTTTTCTGCTTTACTATTGTTTAATAGATTAATAGATTTCTATTGAAATTTCATTATGCAAACATGTAAATAGGTAGCATTATGCAACAAACACTAGGATTTGAATGGTCAGTAAGATGTGTGGAATTACTTTTCTGTAAGGTAGAATTAAGGTATAAATTGCTGGTTAGATAAGTAGAAATGAGTACAAAGAAGAGTACATCTTGAAGAGGTAAATAATGCTCGAACGTGTTTACCTGTAGTTCGAAAGATTAGATTCCAGAGACATAAAGTATACTGTCAAAATCTTGGATCTTGGTAAAGCATCGTTTCAACTCATGGTGTATCATGTTTTACGCGGACCCATCATACATGGAGGATACTATCTAGGTTTACTATTTTACACATGGCAACAAATCCTAGGATTAATATCCTTGTTGCAATTTTAATTAATTTGTGGTTTAACATAATTATTAATGACATTACAAAAATACAAATGTATAATAGAAAGCAGGATTGATCCATTGTTAGCTTCAAACATAATGATACATGAATATTTTAAAAAAAGAGAGGAGAAGAATGGTGACATAGACAAAATGTTGATGAGTTTAAAATAAATTTCAGCATTGTACAAATTGCATATTCAGAAATTATAAAAATAAAAATTCGAATTATTTTTTAAATGGGAAGTTACATAAACCGAGGATAAAATAGATTGCAACATAGTATAAATTTTCTAGCAGTGCAATTTAAAGATGTGGAGATTGCTTGAACCTGAAGTCAAAATTGTAAGAAGTAGAGAATAACAATGAATTATTAATAACACTGGGTAGAAGAAGTTTTGAAATCACAAAGGAGAAAATTAGCGACAGATGACAGAATGAAGTGATTCAATTAAAATTAAGGATATCTGGTGATCTTTCGAGGTTAAAATACCGAAGGTGAAGAATTCAGATGGTAAAATAAATATTCTAATTTTTACTTGATTTGATAATAGGCATTTTCCATTAAATCTCTCATATTATATAAGTGGGAATCTGGATTTCTTTTGAAATATCTCTCATATGCATCCAAACTGCATTACAATAGCGATATGTCTAGGAAGATCCAGATTTCCAAAAATAATAACATGTGAACAAATCGAGGAAAAAACTAGAATGTTGGCTATACTATTTATTTGATTTCTTCACCTTTAGGTTTATAATCATGTTTATAACAGTTTAAGTTGGAAGATCATCATTTATCCCTCCGCTTTAATTGAATCAATTAATTCTTTCACCTACCATCGCTAATTTTCTCCTTTGTGGCTCAAATTTTTTTTCTGCCAAGCATTGATTGAAAATCATGCTTATTCTTGCTACTTTTTGCAACTTTGGCTTCAGGTAATCTCCACATTTTTTTAAATTGCATTATTAGATTTTGTATTGTGTTGCAATGTATTTTATGCTCGTTTTATGTAACCTGCCATTTTCAAAATATTTTGAATTTTTATTGTGGTGGTTTCTGAATATGCAATTTATATGATGCTGAAATTTATTTTATAATTTCCCCATTCATATCTTTGTTTATTTTACCATTTATCTCCTTCTTTTTTGTTTTTGTTTTTCTGTTGTTGAAATATTCATGTATAATTGAGTTGGAAACAAATGATGAATCAATCATGTTTTTTCATTATACATTTGTAATTTTGTAATGTCATTAATAATTATGCTAAAGCACAAACTAAAATTGCAACAAAGATGTTAATCCTAGGATTCTTTTGCCCTATGTAAAATTTCATCGATTAGAAACCTAACTAGTGCATATGCTTTAGTTGAATACGATAACTAGGTTTTGTTTTTTTAATTTTTATGAAAGATTATGCCAGAAAACTTATTTTGGTTTATTTGTTTGTTTACTCGATGACTTCATAGTTTCATTTTATTTGTAGCAAGCTACTATATTATTACGCATTTTTTCCCCTTCCAATAAATGAGGAAGTAAATGACTATTTATTCCTTTTTAGTTGTTTCGCCTGAAATTATGCATTAAGTGAACAGATGGTACGCAAGTGCTTCACAATGAATGGATAATGGGCAACGAGCTTATAAAGAGAGCTGCTACAATGTTGCTTCAGATATCTTACTGCAAGTTTATTGCTTAATTTATGAATACTACTGTTGCAAAATTATGAATTAGCATGCCTTATCGATTTATCAGGGGTATAAACAGTGAATGAAATGGATACGTACCATTTATTGGTTTCGGCTAAGTTTACGAAATCCACGATCAGACAAATCTGCATTTCAATTCAAATGGATGGGTTCTTTCTGTTTAATTAAATTTATCTCCAGAAAATTGTTCTCTAATAATTCAAAATATAAAAGTCTAAAGTCACTGCTATAAAGTGATGGTGTTTTATACTTGAACGTGTTAGTAGAAACAATTTAATAAACGTTTTCTCAAGATACATAGCATCAACCTCTTTGAGATCACAAGATTAAGTGCAATGTGCATGCAGTACATGCGATCAATAATGTCAATCTTTTCTTTAATAATTTGTAATAGGTTTGATGTCATACTTTTTGGTATCAGCGTGAATGGTCGAAAATGCCCCTTTATTTTAATATCACTTAAAAATTGGATCTAGCTTCTTTTCCCTTTCAAAATTCCGTCTTCGAATATCATCGGATCTTAATATAACTTAAACATAAGATCTAACAAATAAATCTCTACAAATATTATCAAATATCAGTGTCGCTTAAATTTAGGATCTAACAACTAAATTTCCTTTATAAATTCAAAACTTTTCTCTACAAATATTATCAAATCTTAATAAATAAAATCTAAAAATAAACTTCTTTTACAAATTAATAAAAACCAAAAATTCTAACAACAAATTCGATGTTGCAACTAAAAATAAAAATTCATGCTAGCTGCACATGATTTCAGTGTAAAAATATGGTTGAACATTTATGCAAATGATTTCTATTGAATGTATTACACATATTCAGTTTGTAAAAAACAAATTATGCATAAAGTATATGTCATAATCACGCGCGAAGCTCGTGCCGTAACGCTCGTATGGTATAACGATGAGATGTTGAATGATGTGCTTTTAAATTGCCTTAAGTTCTTCACAGTTGCTTTAAAATAAAAATAAAATTGAATCATGCTGATATATACCAATACAAATGTGTGGTCAAACAGGAAAATAGGGTGCCATATGAGCATATATCATTTGATTTTTGTTAGAATAAATCATAATTTTGTAAAACAACCTACGAATTTCGAATGTCATGTGTACACACACATATATACGTATGTACGTACGTACGTACACACACACATACATACATAGTGTGTTGTTAGAAATGACAATATGGCATTTTAAGTGGAATTTGCATTGTGAAAAATAAAGCATGATTTTGTGGAAAGCGAAGCATGATTTTATGAAAAATAGAGCATAGCCTCATGAGCCTCAAATTTCGAAGATGATACGGGTAATTATGTGGTCTGTAGGACATATTTCAGGCTATCAATTTTATTTTGGATAAAGAAGTCCAGTTTTAGACCCTCAACGGTTTAAATGGATAGGTATTGGAGGCTCAACTGAGATAGAGCAAAGCCACCGAGATACGCTATTCCAAAGTAGTGTAACAGTGCAGTAAAAAGACTTGCTTGAGTCAAGGGAATAGTCACCGAGGACTAGGATTGTTATGCTTGGATTTTGCATTGAAGGAAATGACCACATTTCGCTATCATGTTATAAATTCAATTTTAATACGAGCTTTACAGTTTTGGTTATATTCCAAAAATAGTTGTAATGCTTTGTAAACATTTCAACTACCCTTTTAGTATCGTATGTACTATTTGACATCGTCTAGGTATTGATACCTACTTTTTATATATTTTGTTTGAATAGTGTTTTCAAACCAATGTCATTAATAATATTATTGAATTATTTAAGTATAAAGTATTTTGCTTATCGTATGGTATAAACCGTATTTATGTCCGGCGTGGTCTTATGAGATACCATTTCTTCTCTAAAATGTTTTGTTTGGTATCGATCCAATCTTTGACTCCGTCACATGATTATGGTTTAAGTTTCTCACGTTGGTTTGCCAAGCCTATCCGGGTATTTTTAATACTCGGATCAGATCCAAGTAGTTTTAGGTTTAGCTGAAGACACTTGGTGTTTCCAGAGGAGAGCTAGATGTCTTCATCAACGTATAGATGTAGATTATATTCCCGTTGCATTTGTTTCATTATTTCGGTTTTTCAGCAATTGTAAGGACAGAGATTATAACTATCCAGGCTGAGCTTAGGTTAGACTCTAATATGTGTATTTCAAATTTTTCACCGTAAAGATTATTGATATTAAAATTATTCCATTCATGCGAGATTCCATTCTGTCTTATTTTCTTTTACTCTTAACAATCGATTTTTTCGGCACTTGAATGCTCGGTACGTAATACAGTGGATCTATTAGTGTCGATTTTCGAGGATCGAAAATCACATTCGTTACATTTGGTATTTGTAACACCCCATATTTTGATAACATTAGGATATTTAATTAGGTAAACTAAATAAAATAATGTGTTGATTAAGAGATTGAGATTTGAATTATAGTTAAGGGGTAGTCGTGCCATTAACCAATGAATTAAAGGAGGGGTGAAATCGGGAAGAGGCCTTCTCCATTTCTTTTTTCCTTAGCCGTAAAAAATATACACGGTCATTTCATTTTTTCAAAATTTGAAAAGCTAAGGCATGCCACCGTTAACAAGAGAAAGAGAAAGAAAGAGAAAGGGGAAGCTTAATCAACATCAAATTCATTCAATTTTCATATTTTTAATCTCTAAAGCTAAGGTGAATAATGTTTACATCTCTAATTTGATTTGTTTTCATTTTTAAGGAGAAATTTGAAATAATTTGCAATGTTTTGCCCTTTTTTTGAATGATGGAATGTTTATATGTACTTGTTGATGATTTATACATGTTCATATTGATTTTATGATATGGTTTAAGGTAAAAGCCCTAACAAATGACATCTAAATGCCTTGTGAATTTTTATATAGACCAGAGATAATATTTTGTTGATGGGTTACAATTATCAGAATTTTCAAAATTTTTGTGGATTTTATATGAATTTTCAAGTAAAGAAAATGTTATTTTGGGTTATAGATTATTTATGGTTAAATAATAAAAAGTTTGGGTCTGAAATTTTTATGTGTTAGAAGACATACTAAAAGAGATTTTTTAAATTTTTTGTAGATTTTTCCTAAGTGTTTTAATAGGTATATAAAATTATTCATGGAGCTTAAATGTTTTATATATTTTTAAAAGTAAAATGCGCTCTTTGCAAATAATCTGAATTTGTTATTTTTGGAAATTGGTAGCACTTTTGAAAAAGTACAATGGAAACCAATTAGATTCAGACAAATTAAAAAGGTTAGGTACAAAAGAAATAATTTAAAAGGACAAATAAATAGGTTTTTCACTATTTTATTGCTTTCGACACCTGCTTCCGCCTTGGTTGGTTTCGACCAAGCCCCTCTGCCTTCATCACCATCAAAACCAATGCGTATGGTATCAATATATTGGTACGCAGCGAATTGAATGGAAGGCAAAAGGCATGAGGTCGAAACCAGAGGTTTCGAAGGAGTCGAAGCATCACATTGATTTTAAAAGAAAATGTGTCTGCTTGCTTTCGACTAAGACGTTTTCGACTTGGTTAGCTTTCGACTAGGTCAAATAGTTTAAAAGGGAATGATTTCGGTTTGGTTGCGCCTTTGTTTTAAATGATTGCTAAGTCAAAACCTTTTGCTGTCGCTTTTTTACCTTTCAACCGAGAGGGTTTTGAAGGGGTTGCTTATTTTCTAAAATCTGCCCACAACTTCGATGCTTTCGAAGAGATGATTTTGACACCATCACTTTTTTTTACTTAGGAATGCTTTAGGAAAGGTAGGCTTTCGACTTAAATAGTTTTAATGACCTTTTTTCTCAAATGAAGTATAACCCAAAATGGTTTCGAAAGAGTCGGTTTTGAATGGTTTCGAAACAGATGCTTTTGACTGTTTCGACCGAAATGATTTTTAAAGGTTTTGAAGGAATAGATCTTTAAAGGTTTCCACGTGTTTTAAATTGAACTCAAGTGCTTTCGAAAGATTTAAGTTTATCAAGGTTTGATGCTTTCGAAAGGTTTTAAAGGAAGGTTTCGAAGGGGTGGTTTTCGGTTTCGACAGAGTCGAAAGATATGATTTTCTGGTTGTTTCGAAAGGTTTGAAGGTAATGGTTTTTCCAAGGGTTTCGAAAGGAAATGTTTAAAGGTTTTAAAAGAAAGGTGTCTAAGGTTTTTAAAGCTTTCGAAAGGAAGGATTTTCAATGGTTTCGAAAGGGTTTGAGAATGGTTTTCAAAGGAGGGTTTTTGGTCTAGATAAAAGGGTTACTTTCAAGGGTTTCGAAAGAGGTACTTTCAAGGGTTTCGAAAGGGGTACTTTCAAGGGATTCGAAAGGGGGACTTTCAAAGGTCTAAATGTTTTCATCAACTAGATTTGGATAAAGTATATATAACATGGCAAGGTGATTTTGAGTAAAGGATAGAATATATATTTTCCTTGTTGAGTTTGATTTAAAGGTTTTAAATCATTTTAAAAAGGTTGTCAAGAAAATTTTTGGGAAGGGATCCCTAAGAAAAAATGACTTAGATATTAGAATACCAGATGAGATTGGTATAGAGTCGCACCCTATACATTAGCTATTAGCCTCAGCTATTTTTGTCCAAAATTCCAATTTGCAGTGCTTTGTCACATGTAGACTAAAATTATGAATACGCACAGAAAGGAATATATGTGTGACGGCCCGGAATTTTTAAAGCTTTTAAAATCAGAATATTTAATTGACTTAAATATTCAATGGAATGATTTTAACTTGAATTCAAATATCGCTATTAATTGTTAATTAAATTATTGAATTAAATAATTTAAAATCGGGTAAAATATGAAATCTGGGATTTTAAGCCTGTTAAAAATATTTTGAAGGCTTGTAAAATTTATGTTGATAACACTGAAAATAATAGAAGTTGTAAAACTGAAATTAACAGTGGTTTGTTTAGTTTTAAAATTTTATTGTTTAAATTGAATTTAAAAATAGCCTTTCCGGGTACAGTCTCGGAATTCGACGAAACCAGTTCCATTGGGTCCGTAATATTGAATTATTACCGGATTTCAAATTTCGTAGCTTTCGGAATTAACGTGAGAGCGTACGATATATAAACGCATTGGAATTTATACCGAGACAAAATTTAATTTAAATAAAACATACTTATTTTCTTTAACCCGACCATACGTACAACCTGCCGCCTATTTGCCTCCTTCGTACCCCCTTCTACCTTTTTCTTTCCCCTTCTCAATATCGCCGTTCGAATATTGTAAAAAAAAAATGGCCTCCTCAATTGAATCCATTCAATCGTTCAAGCATAATACTCGTACGCAATCAAAATCGAGCTTGATGCGTTCGTTGGTTCGTTGCTATCGAGTTGGTACGCTTCGGCGATCTAGGCACGAACCAGGTGTTCCCAAATCGAACGAGCTCGCGTTCGATCGAGGAAGGAGACGGCGACCAGGTGGCTCGAGCGCGGCAAGCGGAGTCGCGACGTCGTGGAAGACATCGATCTCGTGGAAGCCGTTAGCTTGGGTTATCGATTGCCTGGAGTTCGTCGACGTTTTGTCGTGGACGCGCTTTGGGATGGAAGCGGGCATCGGGGGATGGCGAGGTGGTCAGGTGCGATCGTTGAGAAAGACTCGTGAGGAGTTCGTGGTGGCAGTTTTGGACAGTACGCGAGGTGGTCAGGCCTGGGTCGAGATCAGTGAGGTATCGGTTTTGGGTGTTTAATATAATTTTACTTTATTTAGTTATATATATACAAACTGGAAATAAATATTAGGAAGATTTCCAATAACATGAAGGATTTCTGTTTCAATGTAAAAATAATGAATAAGTATATAAATCATAGATGAATTCTTGACTTACAGTAAAGAAGTATAATATTGATATAAATGTATATAGGTTCGCATAACAATTTTAATATATTTATAGTTTAGGGTTGAAAGGAAAGGAATGTTAAATGTTGAAAGAATTTATATAGATTAGATTATTTTTATGAGATCTATAAATGAAGTTTCAAAAGAAGAAAACAAATATATATATGGGAAAAAGGAAATTTTAAAGTGTTGGATATTTATAAAATTAGATTTTTGGAATCTATAAATTATTTTAGTAGGAAAAGAAATATTATTTACTTTTGAAAAATTAGTTTGAAATAAATAATTGGTTACTCAAATTTTATTTAACGATAATTTATAATCTGATTATTTCAAATATTAACAAAACCCATAATGTTATTCAAGGTCAATAATCATGAAGAAAACAAGCCGGTTTGGATTGGAATGCAATTAAACTCAAAGTGAGTTAATCTCACTCAGTTAATTTAAATTTAAATTTAAATGATTAAATTTAAATAAATGTTTGAATGGTTGAATTGATTGATGTGTTGTATAGTATAGTATATATTTGAAATTGGTATTATATATTGTGCTAACATCTGCGGATGCTGGGAAAACAGGTTGGAGGGATCCAACTGGACCCCTCAACATTTATTATTTAATAATTCTCTGTTGTGATTACTTGATATTCTATGATGAATATATTGGAAATATTGAATGTTATGATTTGATTGGATATATTTGGGTATAATGAATTACCAAAAATATATAAATTGAATTTTGGAAAGAAAATAAAGGAAGTAAATTTTGTAAGCGAAATAATCTTTCTTAGAAATTTAATAAATTAAGAATGAATTGAGAAAAAATGGAAGCATGTTAAATACTAATAAATAACTTCGAATATGGAAAGAAAAGGGTTGAATAAACAGTAATTAATGAATTGTAGAATTATGTGATATTAATTTAAATGGATAAAGAATTATTTTAAACTTAAAGTTTTAAATTTATTTAAAGGAACAAGAAGTGAATTGAGAAATCTAAATTGGTATTTCAATTAAAAGTATTTTAAATCATAATTAAGAAATAAAATTTGAAATTAAAAGATTTTGAATAAATGAAGTAAATTGGAAATCAATTTGGAAATTGATTTAAGTGTTTGAAATTGGATATTTGGAAGAATAAATTCAAGGTGGGAATTTATTAAAGGAGTGAGAAAAATTGTTTAAAACTAAATAGTGATTTATTTTTTAAAGGATGTGAAGAGAAGTATATTTCTCTGGATAGCCAAGTACGTTTTCAAAATAAGTTTTTAAAATAAAATAAAGGTTTTAATGTTGTTTTACAACGTATGTTCGTGGAAATTTATTACTTCTAAATGTTTAAATTCTAAAGGAAATATTTATTCAAATCTATTACCGTAGTAATAATTTGTAAAGAGTGGCATAGTAATTCTGTTTTAAAGGTGAAAACCTAGTTTATATTTATAAAGTAACCTTATTTTCAAATATTCATATAGTATATATTTTTAATCAATTATTGAATTAGTTTTAATTTAAATATTTTAAAGAAAATTCTAAAGTAAGTAATTTGTTAATATATTATCGTAATAATTATTTAAAGAATGATTTGGTATTTTTTTTTAAAAAGAAAAGAAAATCTAATGTATAGTTATAAGGTAACCTTATTTTAGTTATTTCTAGAGTATTATTTTAAATTAAGTACTAAAGTAATTTTTCTATATTAAATGTTAAATATATTTTTCAATAAAGTGTTTTTTTTAAATTATTTTAAAAAATCTAAGGTTTTGTGCTTGGTGATCCCAGTGTAAATAGAAATACTTGGAATTTATTCTTAGAAAGGCAGATAGTTTTGGAAAACTGTTTCAAAGGAATTTGAAAGGTGAAAATATATCTTGTGAAGATATTTTGAGATAAATAAATAATTTGGGAAATTATTTATTGTGTGATGGATGTTGTGAACATCAATTGATAGTTAAATAACCGACTATCAATATTGTACAAATGCGTTGATCGTTTCGAAGAGACTGAGATCGAGATTTATTTCTCGAAAACCACTTCGATCCGGTTTGTACGTTTCGAGGAAAACGATTTTGGATTCGAAGATGGAGCAGTGAAGTGCAAGGGCTAGTCGCTACTAATCCTGAGGATATTTCCAAAATGGATGTAGTAGGAATAGTGCCTTCGGTTCCGTTCGGACACGGGACGAACTTGTATGGATGAATGCTTGCGACACATCGTCAGGTGGACGATGGGCATTCTAAGGAATATGTTCTTAAAAAGGTAACGCTTAGCCTCAAGCCTCATCAAATGGGAATGACTGAAAATCAGGGGTTATGTAGCAAGGCTAGGTGGGTAGCACCCAAGCAGGGTGAGGTCATTCCTGTCTAGATGTCCCTTTTTATTTCGGCTTAGTGGGCGGTTGCTGATCCCAACCGCTGGGTGATCTCACTCGGGATTATCCAGTAAGGGGTAGTCCCGGTCTAGTGTTGCAGGGGAGCGGGCGTACTCCTCGATACGGTGATCTAGGCCCCGTACCGTGACAGGTGGTACCCCGGTGCCTAGTCATTAGTTGGAAATCCATTCTCCCTACGAGCCTTGTACGAGTTTTGTTTGTATTACCCACTTTGTGGTTAGTAGCTGGAATTTAATAATGTAACAATTTCGGCTATTTTATAAGTATTTGTATATAGACCCTATTATAATATCAGAGGATTTCTATAAAAATTGTTTTAGCTATCGTAAGGTAAAAACCCGACATGTTTATTTGTGGCGTGGTCTTACGAGATGCTTTTGTTTTCAAAGGATTTTTTTGAAACTTTAATAATCAATTGAGTGTGATTTTCTCACGCTGGTATTCCAGACTGACTCGGGTGTTATTTAACTGTAATGCTCTGGTCAGACCGAGTATTATAGGATACAGGAAATGCTGTGGAGCTCAGGAGACGAGCAGGATGATGATACGTACTCCCGTATTTGTTTATGTATATATTCCGCTGTGTTGAGTAGTTGTGTATCCAGTGTATGACATTGTTGAGCTGTGATTGATGTACTCTGATGATGTAATGTATAAACTTATATATATATATATATATATTTGATTTTTGAGTAACGATCATTATTATCTATTATATTTTATTCCGTTGCGATGGTTAGATTCTAATGTTGATTTCTATTTTCTTCTTCTACCTCTTCTTCTTTAATCCAGATGGTTCGTATTTCTGTACAACTTGAGTTGAATGACGTAGAATAGTGTTGACTCAAGGGGTACGGATTTGCGGGTCGTTACACTTCGTATCAGAGCTTAGGTTAGCGATAACCTTGGCTCTGGTGGGAAATTACTCATTTAAAATAGAGTCTATGGCACTCTAGAATGAGTTTGAGCGTATTAATAGATATGAGCGCGTATTTGTTAGTGTATATGAAATGATTTTATATTGTATTGATTGATTTATTGAGTAGTTATGGATTCTGGTCAATATGAGTAATTAACGTTATTGATAGGGATCTCTAAACACTTGAATAGAACAATTCGACACAATATTGTTTTAAAGTAGGGTAAATGAAATAATTTTACCCAAATTATTTTTGTATATAAGAAGATATAATTCTTATAAAGTATATTATAAAATTTGGATGCTTATTTGTTAAGGAATGGTAATATTAAATTATTAACACTATTGTGTAGAAATTGAATAAGAAATTGAAAACTTATAACCAAGTTGAAGAATAAATTTATATAACAAAATGGAATTTGAAATATAGATTATAAATGTAATTTATAAATTGAAATAAACCTCTAGAGAAATTTGTAAATTTAGACTATGAATGCGATTTAACATTGAAAATAAAATCCCAGAGTAATGTTGGAATATAAATTGGATGGAGTTCAAATTTGGAATTTTGGGAAAGGTTTAAATTCCTTTGGATTTGGAAATGGTTTTCAAAAGTTTTGAAGAAATAATAGTGATATTATTTCGGAAATATTTTTGAATTGGAATCGAATATGGAGAGATTTGAAAATTTAAAAATATTTGAAATGTTGTTAAAGAGATAAAGGCACTAAACTCTCCATGGTCGCTGGAAAATAATTCCGATGATGATCGCGACATCATCGGTGTTCATTTTCAAGTTTCCAAGAGAGGAATTGCTACCTAAATATTTTAAATTGGAATTGTTTGCGAACTGGGTTTGGTTTTGAAATTCAAAGGGATAATTGAATTTGCCACAGGAGTTGGATGTAGTTGATTTCAAAAGTGATTTAAAAATTTTGGGAATTGTTTAAATAAAAAAAACTCTGAAATCTTATTTAAATGTTTATGGAATAATAAAAATATACTAGACTAAATAAATGTAACAGAGTAAGTATCTAATTGGAATAAATAAGTTTCGACAGCTTATAAAAGAATTGAACAGTGTTGAAATAAAATAAAATAAAATCCCTGGTTAAAGTGTAAAAATGTGAATGAGATTGATTGTAAATAGATGAAACCTGAATACAAATAAATGTGTGACTTATAGAAAGTTTGATGTGGAATAAATAAGCCAAAATGAAATTGTTTTGTATTTTGGGAAATGAATAAAATCCAAAACTTAAATTATAAAATAGATTGAACTCCAGTAAAATAGTTAACGTGATTTTTGAGATGAAAATTAAATATTGGGTATAAAATTTGAATAAACTAATTGGTAATAAATTAGTTAATGGAATATGGAAGTGGAAATGGAACTCGAATTGGTAATTGAAATCAAATTTAGGATTTAAATAGGAAAGTGCTCATAATATATATATATATATATATATATATATATATATATATATAACTTGAGTATAAAAATTGAAATAACTTGACAAAAAAATAAAATAACTTAAGTAATAATTGAATAAAACCCTGACTTGAGTAATTTGAGATATGGTGGTGTCGAGTTTTATGAAATGATTTTAAATAAAACTTGTTTGGTAAATGAAATTAGTAATTGAGTTAATTAACTTAAGTTATATTAATGAGAACTTGACTTCAAATAAAAAAATGGGAGTTAGATTGCTTTTGGAAATCAATTCAATTTAAATGAGTTTGCTTGGACTTAAAATGAATTTAAGTTAGGTAAGAGAGTTGTGAAATCATTTGAATTGAATAGGATGATTTGAATATTGTTTGGAAGCATTCAAAATAAGTGTCGAAATATTTCATATGTGTTTATGGAAGTATATAATATGCACTATTTATAGAATCCATGTTTTAGTTATTTATAATAAAGTGTAATGTTAATAAACTTTGTATATTTGACACTGACATGTTTGAATTGAGTAAGTATAGGTTTTTGGAAGCCGTTTAACTGGTTTTGACTGCACTAATTGCTTAAATAAATAGTTGCTTGCTTTAAAATGCTAAATAAGGTACGCCTACGCAATGCAAATAGGAAATATGAATTGTTTTTCTGTTTTCCGACCGTGTGGGTCGATGTATATATATTTATATCTTTTGTCAAATTGCAAAAGCTCCTCCGTAAGGAAACTCTGTCAAAAATTTTCGAAAATTTTGGGAGTTAGAAATTTTTTGAATCTTTTGAAAATTTCCACTAACGACAAATGGTTTAAACTTGTTAAGCAAATAGAATTATAATTGAATGTTGAAACCTAATTTAAATTGTATAAATAAAATGTGATGAACTGAAGAATTGTTCAAAGAAACTAAAAGAAGAAAAAGTTTGCAAACTAACTTTTATTTGAGATATAAAAATAAATTAGTAAGTAAAACGAATAAGGGAAATGGTTAATTAAATATGGATTGAGATAGGGTAAATTAAAATTCAATATTCAAAGTTTGGAAATGAATTGAATTCAAGTAAAATTGGGAAGAAGTATTTATATTTGAAATTAATTAACAAAGTGAAGCAAATTGAAATTTTTATGGAATTGTAAAGGCAAATTGAATAAAATAGATATAAACTCCAAAAATTGAAGTGAAAACAAATTTATGAAAGAAGTGTATAAAATAATTATATTAAACCTAAGAAATGAATGGTGAGATTCTTAAGTAAAATGGTATTGAGGAAAATTATTCCAAGTGAATAATGGAATGAAAATTTAACAGAAGTTGTGACAAGGGAAAGTGAGGATAAGTGAATAACAATCAAAATAAATGTGAATAAAAAGGAAATTGATATAGTTGATAATCAATTGGGGCAAATACGTAGGAGTACGTATGTTATTATTCGCATAGCTATTTGATCCAGATTCGAGCACAGAATTTCGAGATAGTTGTATCGATCCGAGTTAGGATTTTTTTTCACTCGATTTTCGACGGCGAGCCTGGATATGGAATTTTGATTGATTCTGGAAATTCTCTATCATAGTTATGACTATGTAAGGAGAATGACGGTTTCTAATCAGAAAACTAGATCTGAGTCCGCACTAGGAAGTCGGATGGACGATACTAGTTCGGAAGTGAAATTATGTGATCGAGTGAGCGATCGGATTTGGTATTGCGTACGTATGATATAGGTACATCGTACGGGCTTAAATGGAATGAACATTGAAATTTTGAAAAGAAGTCAAATAAACGATTTTGAATGTTGTGATTATATATTATTGCTAAATATGATATGCATGTATGAAAAAGGGAAAAGAAAATTGGTTTTCATTTCAGATAATAAATTAGAATTGCTCGACAAAAAGGTATGTGTTTAATATTCTATATGGAATTTGATTAGGTTTTTGGATCTAGCCACTTGGCTTTTTGTTTTCTTTTCGGATTTGGGAGGCCGTAGAGCTATTTTGTAGTTGTACCGAGCTAGCCGCGCAAAAGAGAAGCTGGCGAAATTTTTCAGAAATTTAGAGAGTTAGAAATTTTTTGAGAAAATTCTGTTAATTTTAAATTTGATTTACAATTGAAATTTGAATGATTGAGTAAGTAATATTGTTTGAAACTATGGGAAAGTTGGGGAAGTTAGTAAGTATGGTAATGTGTCTTTATAAATGATAATTGGTAGGATGTTGAATTGTTTGGTTTTGGAGATAAGTAAATGGGTATTGGACCATTCTTCCTCACTAATAATTTCGGGGACGAAATTCTTTTAAGGGGGGAGGAATGTGACGACCCGGGATTTTCAAAGCTTTTAAAATCAGAATATTTAATTGACTTAAATATCCAATGGAATAATTTTAACTTGAATTCAAATATCACTATTAATTGTTAATTAAATTATTGAATTAAATAATTTAAAATCGGGTAAAATATGAAATCTGGGATTTTAAGCCTGTTAAAAATAATTTGAAGGCTTGTAAAATTTATGTTGATAACACTGAAAATAATAGAAGTTGTAAAACTGAAATTAACAGTGGTTTGTTTAGTTTTAAAATTTTATTGTTTAAATTGAATTTAAAAATAGCTTTTCCGGGTACAGTCTCGGAATTCGACGAAACCAGTTCCATTGGGTCCGTAATATTGAATTATTACCGGATTTCAAATTTCGTAGCTTTCGGAATTAACGTGAGAGCGTACGATATATAAACGCATTGGAATTTATACCGAGACAAAATTTAATTTAAATAAAACATACTTATTTTCTTTAACCCGACCATACGTACAACCTGCTGCCTATTTGCCTCCTTCGTACCCCCTTCTACCTTTTTCTTTCCCCTTCTCAATATCGCCGTTCGAACATTGTAAAAAAAAAATGGCCTCCTCAATTGAATCCATTCAATCATTCAAGCATAATACTCGTACGCAATCAAAATCGAGCTTGATGCGTTCGTTGGTTCGTTGCTATCGAGTTGGTACGCTTCGGCGATCTAGGCACGAACCAGGTGTTCCCAAATCGAACGAGCTCGCGTTCGATCGAGGAAGGAGACGGCGACCAGGTGGCTCGAGCGCAGCAAGCGGAGTCGCGACGTCGTGGAAGACATCGATCTCGTGGAAGCCGTTAGCTTGGGTTATCGATTGCCTGGAGTTCGTCGACGTTTTGTCGTGGACGCGCTTTGGGATGGAAGCGGGCATCGGGGGATGGCGAGGTGGTCAGGTGCGATCGTTGAGAAAGACTCGTGAGGAGTTCGTGGTGGCAGTTTTGGACAGTACGCGAGGTGGTCAGGCCTGGGTCGAGATCAGTGAGGTATCGGTTTTGGGTGTTTAATATAATTTACTTTATTTAGTTATATATATACAAACTGGAAATAAATATTAGGAAGATTTACAGTAGCATGAAGGATTTCTGTTTCAATGTAAAAATAATGAATAAGTATATAGATCATAGATGAATTCTTGACTTACAGTAAAGAAGTATAATATTGATATAAATGTATATAGGTTCGCATAACAATTTTAATATATTTATAGTTTAGGGTTGAAAGGAAAGGAATGTTAAATGTTGAAAGAATTTATATAGATTAGATTATTTTTATGAGATCTATAAATGAAGTTTCAAAAGAAGAAAACAAATATATATATGGTAAAAAGGAAATTTTAAAGTGTTGGATATTTATAAAATTAGATTTTTGGAATCTATAAATTATTTTAGTAGGAAAAGAAATATTATTTACTTTTGGAAAATTAGTTTGAAATAAATAATTGGTTACTCAAATTTTATTTAACGATAATTTATAATCTGATTATTTCAAATATTAACAAAACCCATAATGTTATTCAATGTCAATAATCATGAAGAAAACAAGCCGGTTTGGATTGGAATGCAATTAAACTCAAGGTGAGTTAATCTCACTCAGTTAATTTAAATTTAAATTTAAATGATTAAATTTAAATAAATGTTTGAATGGTTGAATTGATTGATGTGCTGTATAGTATAGTATATATTTGAAATTGGTATTATATATTGTGCTAACATCTACGGATGCTGGAAAAACAGGTTGGAGGGATCCAACTGGGCCCCTCAACATTTATTATTTAATAATTCTCTGTTGTGATTACTTGATATTCTATGATGAATATATTGGAAATATTGAATGTTATGATTTGATTGGATATATTTGGGTATAATGAATTACCAAAAATATATAAATTGAATTTTGAAAAGAAAATAAAGGAAGTAAATTTTGTAAACGAAATAATCTTAGAAAATTTAATAAATTAAGAATGAATTGAGAAAGAAATGGAAGTGTGTTAAATACTAATAAATAACTTCGAATATGGAAAGAAAAGGGTTGAATAAACAGTAATTAATGAATTGTAGAATTATGTGATATTAATTTAAATGGATAAAGAATTATTTTAAACCTAAAGTTTTAAATTTATTTAAAGGAATAAGAAGTAAATTGAGAAATCTAAATTGGTATTTCAATTAAAAGTATTTTAAATCATAATTGAGGAATAAAATCTGAAATTAAAAGATTTTGAATAAATGAAGTAAATTGAAAATCAATTTGGAAATTGATTTAAGTGTTTGAAATTGGATATTTGGAAGAATAAATTAAGGTGGGAATTTATTAAAGGAATGATAAAAATTGTTTAAGAATAAATAGTGATTTATTTTTTAAAGGATGTGAAGAGAAGTATATTTCTCTGGATAGCCAAGTACGTTTTGAAAATAAGTTTTTAAAATAAAATATAGGTTTTAATGTTGTTTTACAAAGTATGTTCATGGAAATTTATTACTTCTAAATGTTAAAATTCTAAAGGAAATATTTATTCAAATCTATTACTGTAGTAATAATTTGTAAAGAGTGACTTAGTAATTCTGTTTTAAAGTTGAAAACCTAGTTTATATTTGTAAAGTAACCTTATTTTCAAGTATTCATATAGTATATATTTTTAATCAATTATTGAAGTAGTTTTAATTTAAATATTTTAAAGAAAATTCTAAAGTAAGTAATTTGTTAATCTATTATCGTAATAATTAATTAAAGAATGATTTGGTATTTTTTTTAAAAAGAAAAGAAAATCTAATGTATGGTTATAAGGTAACCTTATTTTAGTTATTTCTAGAGTATTATTTTAAATTAAGTACTAAAGTAATTTTTCTATATTAAATGTTAAATATATTTTTCAATAAAGTGGTTTTTTATATTATTTTAAAAATCTAAGGTTTTGTGCTTGGTGATCCCAGTGGAAATAAAAATATTTGGAATTTATTCTGAGAAAGGCAGATAGTTTTGGAAAACTGTTTCAAAGGAATTTGAAAGGTGAAAATATATCTTGTGAAGATATTTTGAGATAAATAAATAATTTGGGAAATTATTTATTGTGTGATGGATGTTGTGAACATCAATTGATAGTTAAATAACCGACTATCAATATTGGACAAATGCGTTGATCGTTTCGAAGAGACCGGGATCGAGATTTATTTCTCGAAAACCACTTCGATCCGGTTTGTACGTTTTCGGGGAAAACGATTTTGGATTCGAAGATGGAGCAATGAAGTGCAAGGGCTAGTTGCTACTAATCCTGATGATATTTCCAAAATGGATGTAGTAGGAATAGTGCCTTCGGTTCCGTTCGGACCCGGGACGGACTTGTATGGATGAATGCTTGCGAAACATCGTCAAGTGGACGATGGGCATTCTAAGAGATATGTTCTTAAAAAGGTAACGCTTAGCGTCAAGCCTCATCAAATGGGAATGACTGAAAATCAGGGGTTATGCAGCAAGGCTAGGTGGGTAGCACCCAAGCAGGGTGAGGTCTTTCCTGTCTAGATGTCCCTTTTTATTTCGGCTTAGTGCGCGGTTGCTGATCCCAACCGCGAGGTGATCTCACTCGGGATTATCCAGTAAGGGGTAGTCCCGGTCTTGTGTTGCAAGGGAGCGGGCGTACTCCTCGGTACAGTGATCTAGGCCTCGTACTGTGACAGGTGGTACCCCAGTGCCTAGTCATTAGTTGGAAATACATTCTCCCTACGAGCCTTGTACGAGTTTTGTTTGTATTACCCACTTTGTGGCTAGTAGCTGGAATTTAATAATGTAACAATTTCGTCTATTTTATAAGTATTTGTATATAGACCCTATTATAATATCAGAGGATTTGTATAAAAATTGTTTTAGCTATCGTAAGGTAAAAACCCGACATGTTTATTTGTGGCGTGGTCTTACGAGATGCTTTTGTTTTAAAGGATTTTTTTGAAACTTTAATAATCCATTGAGTGTGATTTTCTCACGTTGGTATTCCAGACTGACTCGGGTGTTATTTAACTGTAATGCTCGGGTCAGACCGAGTATTATAGGATACAGGAAATGCTGTGGAGCTCAGGAGACGAGCAGGATGACGATACGTTCTCCCGTATTTGTTTATGTACATATTCCGCTGTGTTGAGTAGTTGTGTATCAAGTGTATGATATTGTTGAGCTGTGATTGATGTACTCTGATGATGTAATGTATAAACATATATATATATATATATATGATTATTGAGTAAAGATCATTATTATCTATTATATTTTATTCCGCTGCGATGGTTAGATTCTGATGTTGATTTCTATTTTCTTCTTTTACCTCTTCTTCTTTAACCCAGATGGTTCGTATTTCTGTACAACTTGAGTTGATTGACGTAGAATAGTGTTGACTCAAGGGGTACGGATTTGCGGGTCGTTACAATATGTTTATATACAGATAGGTTATTGGAGAGCTTGCAAAACCATTAGGATCAAAGATGATAAGTTAAAGATAGAACGTCTTGAAGATAAGAATTTAACAAATAGTTAAGGACATAATGTCCAGAAGAAGAGGAGTGTCTAATAGATGTTAGATAAATTTTGATATATTGTCTGATAGGCCCGAGTCAGCTAAATGTTAATAGTTTGCCAAACAAAATTAAAGTGCATGAACAAATAGTTCATTTTATTTCCTGATATATATGTTTACATAATAACTCTTTACAGATTTTAACCAGTTTTGGTTGCAGGAAAAGATTTGCGAAAGATATGTTTTGAAAGAATGTTAGTGAGGGAAAACCCATTCCGCTAAACGGCGTGTCTCACTTAACATAAAATAATAGAGATGAACAGTATTATTCACACCAGGTTTTAAGTCCGATTCGAAGTTTTTGTTTCCTCTTAAGCTCTCGGATGCTCAAAATTGATTTGAGTAGGTCGAGGGTTGAGGTTTTTGTTGTTTTAATAAACAAAGCTTTCGGAGACGAGTAGGTCGTTGACGGATATCTATTTAGGATTTTCAGTTTATTTCTTTTGATTCCGCTGTGTGTATAAGTCAGATACGACTATATTGCTTTGATCAACCATAGGGGGGTCGTCATATGTCGCTCTTGGCGTATTAAGTTATATTTGATCATTGCCTAGGAAACGTTTTGTGATTATGTAACTTGGATATGAATTTGCTTTGAAATATAATCGGTGAAATGTTGTTTTTGGAAATAGGTGATTTTGCGTATTAAAGTGTTTCTGATATTATGGATGCCATTAGCATTACCGTATTTTGTCACCAGAAGTTAATACTATGTATGACTGCAGCATCTGTAGCGCTTAGCTTTTGGCCTACAGATACGGGATGTTACAGTATCAGAGCTTAGGTTGAGCGAACACTTGAGCCTGGTAAGGGTAAGACTCATCAAAGATAGAGTTAGTAATGCCATATGATGAGTAACTCATTAGAGATAAAGTAAGAGAAAGCTTAAAATGAGTTTGAGTGCATTATATATATGAGCGCGTATTTGTTAGTTATTGATAAAATGTTTGGTGTTGATTGGTCAGTTGAGTGGATTATGAATTCTTTTCGATACATGGTGACCACATGTATTTGGCAGGGATTCCTAAAACTTAACAAGGCAAACCGACACACTATTTTTGAAAGGAATATATTTTATATTTAAAAGAATATCTTTCAAAAAAGATATAGATACTTTTGTGTGTTAATTTGTGGTCAAGGAAGTAACAACATTCAGTTATTATAATTTGTTGATTGAGCAAACATCTTATGAATTAAGATTCACGATTTGACTATAAGGTGTTTGATAATGTTGGGTTAAGGATAATGAATTTATATAAGTTAATAAATGAGCATGTTGTATAAAATTGTGTTTCACAAAAATAAAATGATTTTGTAAAAACTAATAGATTTGAAAGATATGTTTTATAAAAAGATATTTTGAGATTTTAAATCCTGGTATTTCAGAAATTTCAGAAATAAGATTTAAACTATATTTTTAAAAGTGATTTATAATGGCTTAAGTGGAAAAAGGCATGGATTTCGACATCATTTTCATAAATAAATGTTTTTGAGAAAGTAAGAAAGACATAGACTATAACACTATTGTTATAGTAAGAGATTTCCGAAAGGGGATATTTTATATAGTATACGGGATTTATATATATTCTATGTTCGATGTTAAGATTTGAGTTGGGTAATTTAAATCTATTTTAAGTTAAGAATGACGTCCATTCAAGGTCCGAGTAGTAATAATACCCAAACTTGGTCGACATCATTGTTGACTAATAAATAGTTTAAGTTCGACATCGAAAATTAATATTAAATATAATTAATCAGATCCCTATACTAATTTTTTTTATCGTAATGATGTTTTATGCAACATTCGTATTGACCCAATAATGTTTGTTTTGGAAAGTATAAAGCTTTCCTCAAAGATTTTTACGAATTTAAGTATACAGAGATATTTTCTAAGTGTTGAAACTAAAATGGTTTCTTTTGAAAGACGAAAGAAATTTTGATTATATATAGAGAAGAATCTTTATTAAAAGGGTTAAAACAAAGACAAAAGTTTTATGAAATGTTTTCATAAAGATTTGAGAAGATAATAAGTACGCGTGATATACGTAGATCATTTCGTTGCACGATTTTGAGCTAAGATTCCAGTATAGGACTTTGAAGTATTTACACTGGCCTGAAAAATGGTTTATCACTTGATTCTTAACGATATGTTGATGATGGTTTATGGTTGGTTACTTGCTTTTTTATCGTAGTTGAAAGCTATGTAAGGGAAGCGAAGGTTTCTGATCAAGAAGCTTGATCAGAGTCCATATTAGAGGATTGAAGGTTCGATACTAGTTCAGAAGTAAAGTTGTGGGTTTGAATAGGAGATCAAATTAGATATTGCATACATATGACCTGTATGCATCATACAAGTTTAAATGTATAAAACAATGTTTTGGGCAAACTCTTTTGGAGTTGGGTTTGGTAAAATTTTAGGGGTTGTGGGTGATGCTTATTATTAGTTACACTTAATTGTTTCCTTCCTTGGAATTTTAGGGGCGAAATTCTTTTAGGGGGGAATATGCAACGATCCGTAATTTTATCATATTGATTTGAAATATTTATTAATTTAAATATTTCAGCACAAGTTTATCAAACATAAACAATCATGTTTTATGTTATAAATAATAACGGTGAGTTTTTTTTGGAAAAATGTTTATAAAAATATATTCTTTGGAAAACTATCGATAATTTGACCGGAAATCGTTTTATCAATAAACAGCCTTTTAACCATCAAAAGTCACACACGATTTGTTACACATACTTATTTAACCATTTAAACAAAAATAAGGAATAAACATATTTTTCAATTTTTGGAAATAAAATAATTATGAAGTCATTAATGATGTCATCATTTTCAAAAATGAGCATTTAAGGAAAGTTTTGAATTTTGGATATTTATATATTCATATAATTGTTTTAAATGATAAATAATTCATTTTAATTATTATATAATGATAATACGTTATTTATAATAGTTTATATACTTATTTTATAAAGATATGCAAATTTCGCCGCACTGGCAATTTAACGGTGGGATTTTGGAATACTTGTTTATAATTTATAAAAATAGTTTTACAATTCAAATGAGCGCGTTTTAGTTATCCTATGAAGATAGAAAAACTATTTTAAAGATTTGTTTACGTAAATAAATAGTTTAACAAAGAATTAAAAATATGGCATCAAATCAAATTTCGAATTCTCAACGGTTTAACAAACGAAAGTTATATAAAGTTTTGCAGCCTTGTTTTGTGTCTTCTTCACTTGTATACATATCATACATGATCATGCCAAAGCACATACATACGTACATATATAGACACACATACACATAAAATGTCTAAGATATTTCATATTACTTCATCCTTAAGAAAACAGAAACAAACTTACACATCATGACACAAGGGGATAAATCCCATGAGGGGATACGGTTCGGCCATATGATGGAGCGGAGGAGGGGGAGGGGGCATATGGGTGAGGTGATGGCTCATAATGTGTTGGTATATATTTTGCAAAAGTTTCCTATAAATAACCAACCTAAGGCTTCATAATTCTCACACCAAAACTCTTCTTCCTCCTTCTTCTTGAGCTCCTTAACGCTCTTTAATGGCTTCCTTGTATTAGAGAAGCAATGAAAAAAAAATAATGGCAAAAAGAAAGTAAAATAGATCCATATATAAACAAAGTCAATCAACCTCAAAAACAAGCTCATTCTCCTCCTCCACCCATTATAAACTCACGGCCATCCCCTACCACCATGCTTGGCCGAGCCAGCCACCTCCCAAGGTCATGGCCGAGCATGCAAGAAGAAAAGGGGAAGATCCGAGAAGCTTCGGAGTGAAGATAGCGATGAGAAATGCTGTCGGAATGCCGCCGGAGTAATTCGAAGAAGTTACGAAGAGATTGCTACAATAGTGAGTACTTGATTTACATATACCTTAAAATGTTTAAAAAATAATGATATGCATGTTTAATTAGTAAATTAATATTCTTGGATGATTGATTTGTTTGAATATTAGTTGATTATAAGGTAGATAACTTGGTTGTGATAAATGTAACAAATAATGAGAAAATCCTATTTATCAAAACAAAAATGATTAACTAATTAACCATTGTTAATTCATGGAACATAAATCTATACTAATATGTGTGTGGAGTTTATTAAGTCTCTTTATGGTTTTGAATTTAAAAAGAAAAGTTATTTGGATGGTTTAAAATAGAAAAGATATTACTTTGAAATTTACTTAAAAGGAGGAATATTGAATTATTTTGGAAAAATAAATTACAATGTTTGATTTGAAAAATGAGAATATGAAAATTTGAAATTTTCATATAAGACATCATATGATAATTTTGTAAATGGATTTTCAAACAAAAAAAATTGTTAATCGAATATTATAACAATATAATATTATAATATGCAATAAAATTAAATATAGGTTTTAATATGAAAAATATTGTCCAATAATAGTTTAAAATGATTTAAATAATTTATTATGATTTCAATATAATTTAAAAAAATTCAGATAAGTTTCATAAAATTTGACTAAAGTGGTAAAAATAAACCAATGTGTTTCGGCAGTTCGCGATTTCACAACCCGAAAGGTTGAATGAATGTGTTCGGTGGATTATAAGTCAGAGTCCTCTGAAATAAGAATTTTCTAAACCCTTGGGGTTATAGTATTCAAATGAAAAAGAAAATGGGGATTTCATTTAGTGGAGTTTGAGATGTGTCCAAATCAAGTTTTCGAAAATGTCGCATTTTGGTAGTTCAGAAGCCAAAATGGTTAACTCTTTAAAAATGGATATTTTTAATCTTTAGAAATATTCCATAAATATTTTAAAATGTTTTAAAAGCGATTTAAGTTATAAAAAAAATATGCTTATATGAAATGGAAAAAGTGCTTTGATCGAAGAACCTTTAAAAACACTACTCATAGCGGTTTTTGCGACGGTTTTGATAACTTTTGAAAATCAGGGTTTTAGCTTAATTATTCTTCCCTAATAATTTTAATAATGTTTTCAAATGAATAACTAAGTATTTTGAAGGTTATTTGGAAGTTATACAATTATTTTAAATGAGTTTTATTAACCAAAAAAATGAATCAACATCCTAAAATGAGTGTGAAAGCATCCGCCTTATTCTTACAGAGCAATAACATAAAAAATAAATGTAAAAAATTGGAAATATAAAATGACAAGAATAATTTTATAGTAGTTTGTCTATCAACGAAGCATGCGTCCACTTTATAATTTTTTGTTGAGTGACCGTTGTTATAGTTTGAATCGAATTACAATATTATTGAATCTTCTAAGTTAGATCAAGTCATAACTATACGAGTTCACTGGAGAATCATAGTGAACCCCTAGATGTCTGTTGTGTGGGAGGAGAAGAGTGAAGAATAATCTCTACAGAGTTTCAGCATCCAGTCTAGAAGATTTTTTATATTGCAAATAGGTGAGTATTTATAGGGGAATTCAACGTGTATTGGACCAGAAGTCCAAGTGTAGAAGAGTCCAGTTGTTATGCCAAGTCATCATGGAAAATCTCAAATCAATCTGAGTCATTTCAATGGATCTCTAGCTATCCATAGGGGATCATCTCTAAGTACCCATAGGGGATGGATTGTTAGCTATCAATCAACTTAGCAAAATTTTCTACCAGAAGCCTTTACTTAGTGCTACGAAGGAGGTGGAAAGTTTGAGGGTTATCCGAACTATCATGATGGATCACTAGCTATCCATAGGGGATGGATCATAGCTATCCATCCACTTAGCATGTTTTTTGCTCAATTTTCCTAAGGTCCATTCACTTGATCATTTGAATGTGTTGTCCAAGTATCAAGTTGTTTGGAATTAGTTTGATCATTCGTCTTCATGGGTCATCTGGTCTAGAAGAATCATACATAACTCGCTCTAAACTTAACAAAATCAGATAAGGCCTTGTAGGTACAGTTTAGAGTGTGTGGGACCTACCATTTGAATTTCTGGTGGTGGGGTCGAACTTACATGGGTCGCTAGTGACCCATCAAGATGGATCGCCAAAGATCCATCAAATCTTCTTCAGTCATGCTCAATTTTCGAGCATTCTTTTATTTCTCTAAATGTGTCCTCCAAATTTCATGTTAATCTGATGCTATATGAGTTCTTTAGGTCCAATTTAAGCTAGCTGCTTTGATCAAAAGAGCTTGAATCAGATGAATCTTTATTTATTGAACTATGTTGCTTGGAATACTATGAAACTTGGTAAGTATTCCTAAAAGAGGTAGTTGATTATGATTTAAGAGGCTTCGATAAATCATGATGCTTCCTTTTAGATCACTTGCGATCCATGGATGATGGATCGCCAGTGATCCTCCTACTTAGTGGATTTTTGGCATGCTTCTCTTAAGTCCCATTGGCTTGTTATTTTAGATGCTTTGTTCAAGTTTCAAGTCATTCTGTTTTAGTCTGGATGTTCTAACTCATGTTGAATTCTGCTAGGTTCGAAACCCAATTAATTTTATGAATTTCAGCGAATCATCGGACTCCATCTCATGATATTTTTTTCAATTGACTGACTTCTGATAGCCGTTCATTTTTTTTGATTTTGATCTGAATTTCAATTCCTGGCATTGATGATGCAATCTTTGCACGTAGTTTACACAAGGGTTTAAGTCGGTAAGTTGGTGCATGACGTAGGTTTGGAGTCGACCTATATAGTTTTAACTTGGCCAGCGGTGAAGCTAAGTTTTGTCTCAAACGATTGTACGTCGTTCTGGAGCGAAGTCTTCCTCTTTGTCTTTAACTATTTCTTTTTGAGGACTTAGTTAAGTTCCCATCGCCGTTTTGAATTCTAATATGACAATTTATTCAAAAATCGAATAAAGTGAGTGATTCAGTCGTATCACTCTTCCCATTTCTGTACTCCAGTGATCTTGAAAAGAAATGCTACCTACATTGCTTCGGACAGCCGCTTTTTTATCGATCGTTGACCGACAATGGGTAAGTGTGGAAACGATAATTTCAAAGGATGATATTGATTGTTTTTCAAATGTAAGCAAGCTATCTATACTAGATTGTTCGTTTGCAGTATTCGGGATACTGGACTATGTAGGATCGTTTTCACCTTAGAGGAGGTGGGGGGGGAGAGGGAGGGGGTGTGAATAGGGTATACTAAAAATTAATGTGGAAATAAAAATATAAATAGAAAGTAATGTAGTAAAGATCACATACAGTTTTACCCAGCTTCAGCAAAAACTGCCTACTTGCTGCCCCTAAGGTTTCTACTAGAAATTAAGTAGCCAGACGCTTACAAAACATGTAAACTTCCGATACATGCTAACTTGAGTAACCTATCTCTAAGCTTAAAACCCCGCCACAACACAACCACTGAGTTGCGAATTCTCAAACCACGCTCCGTAGTTTGTACCTAATTACACAACTAGAAATTTACAAAATTTCAAAAGAGAAAATTACAAAATAAAAATAAAACTATAAAAACAAAACCCTATTTTAAAATTGAAGCCCAATACACATTGAACTATGGCCCAAGTAAAAGAAATAACTATCTCCCTTTTTTCCATTTTGTGAAATCTCTTCGGTCGTTTTCCTTTTATCCTTCTTTTGAAATTAGGGATCGTTCGAATTTGAGCCGTTGCTTGGAAATTGCAATTTGAATCGATTGCTGTACGCTTTTGTTCCTCACTTATGACTAATGTGCTTCTTCGATCAGTGTTCTTCGATTTGCTCATTGCTGCTTCAATGTTGAGTTCGAATGGTGTAAAATTGGTATGCGATTTTTTTTACTTTATTTTCTCTGTTGACTTGCGTGAACTCGAACTGCCTTAATTATCGATGATGAATTAGGTATTTATAGGGAAAACCCTATAATTTTGTTTCGTGTATTTTGGTTTAAATTCTTCAATTACTTTGCTCAGCCATTCGATTCTTGCTTGAACGATTGTGATGATTCTGACTTGTTCACTAATTTATATATTCGAGTATGTTTGAATTTGTTTCGTTCTTTTCTCCTACGACTTGTTCATCGGTTGCTTACAGTTTGACATTTAAATTTGAGATAATTTGACTTCATGATGTCTGACTTGTTCATCTGTGACCTTTTCTACTCCTTGACTTTGATCGAACTGCTACTTATAGTTACCGAATTTTTGAACACTTCAATAGTATTTTTCATTTGGCCATTTCTTTGATCTCGACTTGGAGTCTTGGATGTTAGTTGCTCGAGTATAATCTGATGTCTCCATGCATATACATACATACATACATGCATATATATATATATATATATATATATGTATGTATATGTATATATATGTGTGACTGGTGTTGCTATGCTTTGTCTACCCGAGTGCTTGCATTCATGTGTGTTCATGTGTGTGTGATTACTGCAGCTCCAATGCAATTATGTCTTCTCTGTTTCATGTTTATATCTGGTTTACCACTTTGTACATGTTGAAACTTAACTTGCATATGAACTTGTATATGTTGAAATGTTTGCATATGTCCATTTATTTGTTTCATATGAACTTGACATGTCTGACACTTTGTTTCTTTGTACTTGGCCGGGTACTTTGGTTGTATGCCTGAATGCGTGCACGTAGCTTGCCTTTGTTGTTGTAGTCTGTCCCACATGAAGTCTGGTTGTATGTTTTCATGTGAATCTTCATGTGTACATTTTTGAACTGAACTGATGTATGTATGTATGTATGTATGTACGTATGTATGTATATATATATATATATATATATATATATATATATGCATATATGCATACATGTGTACATGTGAGTGGACTGATCATTGCTGCATTGAAACTGAACTTGATTGTTTCATGTTGGTTGGAGTCCGATCTGTATTTCATTGTTTTCATAATGTTGTTGTATTTTTGCCTTTGTTGATCTTGACCATGTCTTATGCACTTTCTGAATTGTTTTGCTCAAGTTATTTCGTTGATCTGCTCTGGTTGCAGCCCTTGTATTCATGCTTGATTGAATTCTAGTTGTACGTATGAGTATGTTTACTGAATGCCTTATTATTGCATTTTGGTTCCTTTGAACTCTGGTTTGGTTGCACATGTTGTTTTTGCGTTACACTTGAGTTGAATTCAGTCTAGGCTTGGGTTTGACCTTGTGCTCACATGTCCCTTCTATTTTAACAAGAAAGTGTATATTGGTGTGTACGACCTTATAGTGTGTATAGTGATACACTATGCATGTCATAAGTTGTTCGCGTAAGATGATTAAAAATGACGACGAACAACCTAAATAACTAAGGCAGACAATATTTTCAAACACACACTTCATTGTGCACTGCAAAATATTACTTTTTCAGTTTTACTACGTCATTGTTTATTTTGCATATAGTTTGGATGCTGGGTACAGGCCGGAACAGAGTTGAAGATTAAATACGAGTAATGAGTGAATTATGTAGTGTTGTGAAAATTGTATATAAAATTGTAAAGTGAAAATGATGTTGTAATTAAAGCTTGTATTTGGAATATAGTAAGAGCTTAAATTTGTACTATTTGCATTTGTAATAAAATATTTGTTTGAATATAATATTTGTTTAAATAAGGATTCCGAGTTATTTACTTTATTCAACAAATATTTATTTAATTATGTGGAAAAATAAAATAGTACAATAACAAAATACATTTAAATATATATATATATATATATATATATATATATATGTTTATTATCATCAAACAAAAATCATACACTAGTATATTCTACAATCTCCCCTTTTTGATGAAAACAAACATATATTAAGATTTTGACTCTATTAAATGTGTTTGGTCTTGATGAATTCTATTAGCTCCCCTTATTTGAATAATTTCCCTACAACATTGCTCCCCCTTTCCATATGCATAAAAATAAAAAAATGCACAAAAAAAAACAAATGCAATGAACCTAAATGAGAGTACGCAAAAAAATACGACTTATGGCCAAAATCTTAACTTCTCTCCCCCTTTTGTTATGAGCAATAGAGTAATAATGTTAGATAAGAGTGATAGACAGTAATAAAACATTAATACCTTATCGAGTGTAAATATTAAAATAAAAAAAATCAAACAAAAAAAGTAAATTCTCAGTTAGGCGCATATTCCATTTTAGAGCCATATGGGTGATGTCGCCGTAGAAAACCATGTAGTCGTGTATATTTGTTGTATATTTATGACAGGAATTTAAATACTTACTAAACATGCATAACCGTTAGGACTTTTAAATGAGATTAGTAGTATTCCTTATTTTTATTAAAAATGAACTCTAAGCATCTTCTAACCATGCATAATCGTGAGGACTTTTAAATGGGGTTAGAATTAACTCGCCTATTTCATCCAATTTTGATATGTGTTCCATGCATGCATAACCGTGAGGACTTTTAAATGAGCATGAAAGCACATAATCAGAGACTTCAAGTAGTTAACCCATGCATTACCGTGAGAACTATTAAATGAGAGTGAGTACTTTTAAATGGTTATATCGCTAATCTTAAAAAAATGAATAGTCTCCTATTTAAATATCATATTTCGACATACTGTATTGGATTTTGATAAGTGATTGTTGTAGAAATATGACAGAAATAGAGACGGTCGTGAATTTTTTTTACCAACCAAAGTTATTACAAATTTTGTTTAAATTTTTAAAGAAATTTTCTAAATATACTCTCTCAAGACATAATGCATGATCAACGTCAACACTCATCACTTTTTCTGTCCCTATTTTTCTTTTCGATAATCAATAGGGAGTCAGATTAGTTAACATAGGAAAAAAAAAATATAAAATCACATTTCTAAAATGCCTAAACTGAGACAAAGATGACAAAAACTATTTTCTAGAAGGGATTTTGTAAAAATATCAGCCAAATAAGAATCGGTTGAAATGAAGTTTATGCAGATATTTCTTTGGAAATGTGATCTCTAATAAAATGATGTCTAACATCTATATGCTTGGTACGAGAATGATGTACATGATTATTTTAGAGATCAATTGCATTTTTGCTATCATATATAAGTGGAACACATTTAAAATTTAGATCATAGTCTTGTAAAGTTTGTATCGTCCACAAAATTTGAGCAGAGCAACCACTTAGAGCAATATACTCTACCTCAGTGGTAGATAATGCAACACAATTTTGTTTTCAACTTGACCAAGCAACTAACGAATGTCCCAACATAAAACACGCTCCACTAATACTTTTTCTATCAATTAGACTACCGGCATAGTCTGCATCTGAATTCCTTTTTAACTCAGAGTTATCATTATTTGGATACCATAGACCAAACCGTGGGGTGTGCAACATATACCTTATAATCCTTTTTACAGCTTTTAAATGAGATTCTTTTGGATTTGACTGAAACCGTGCACATAAACAAACGAAGAACATGATGTCTGGTCTAGAAGCAATAAGATAAAGAAGTAATCCAATCATACCTCGATATTTTTTTGATCTGCTACCTTACCTTTTTCATCCTTGTCAAGTTTATTTGTTGTGTTAATAGGAGTTTTTGCAAGTTTATCATCTTTCAATCCAAATTTGTTGACAAGCTCTGTGATGTATTTTGTTTGAGAGATGAATGTACTTTTTTCGCTTTGTTTGATTTGAAATCCTAAAAAGATTTTCAACTCTCCTACCAAGCTCATTTTAAACTTTTCCTTCATGACTTTTCAAATTTCTCATGCAAAAGGTTGTTAGTGGCACCATAAATAATGTCATCAACGTATATTTGAACAATCAAAAGGTCATCGTTTTGCAGTAGAAATAATGTGGTGTCTACATAGCCCCTTTTGAACCCATTTTCAAGAAGATAAGTGCTAATACATTCATACCATGCCCTAGGGACTTTTTTTTATCCATATAATGCTTTCTTAAGTTTATATACATGGTTAGGGTATTCTTGACTTCCAAAATCTTCAGGTTGTTCAACGAATACATCCTATTTCCAAATTCCATTAAGAAAAGCACTTTTTAAATCCATTTGTCTTAATTTAAATCTTTATAACAAGCAAAAGCTAACAAGATCCTAATGGATTTTAGTCTTTCTACAGGTGCAAAAGTTTCATCAAAATGAATTCCTTCAATTTGATTATAACCTTTGGAAACTAACCTAGTTTTGTTCCTAATCACATTTTCAAATTCATCAAACTTATTTTTTAAAATCCATTTGGTTCATGCAACTGGATAATCATTAGGTCTAGGTGCTAGAATCTAAACATCATTTCGTTCAAATTGATTTAGCTCTTATTAGCATAGCCATAAACCAACTCTCATCATTGAGAGCTGTATCTATGTCTTTGGGTTCAATTTCTGAAATAAATCCACCGTATAGACACAAATCGCATAAATTTTTAAAAGAGGAATGAGTTTGAATACCTGCGGTATGATTACCTATTACCAATTTTGGTGGATGATCTGCTTTGAATTTCAATCTCTCTGGTTTCAAATTTATTTGTTCTTCTGCGGTTACAGTTTCTTTTGGATTTTCACTTTCATCTTTTTCGTTTTCCTCTTCAACATTGCTTTTGATTGTTTTCTTTCTTTGATCATCAATGCCTACATCAAATTTTACATTGATTGACTCCATGATTGTTGTCATCCTTTTATTGTATACTCAATAAGCTTTGCTTCTGGAAGAGTATCCCATGAACATACCTTCGTCAGCTTTTGGCTCAAATTTTCCCAATTGATCACTTATATTGATAATAAAACATGTACAGCCAATTTTTTTTTGAAATATGCAATGTTTGGATTTTTGTTGAACCATAGTTCATATGGTGTTTTCTTAAGAATCGGCTTAATCACGACTCTATTCATTACATAACATGCTGTAATTGCTGCATCTGCCCAAAAGAACAAGGGTAGTTCATACTCATTTATCATAGATCTAGCCAATTCATGTAAGATTCGAATCTTTCTTTCGACTGCTCAATTTGGTTGTGGGGTACGTGGGGCAGAGAATTCATGTTTAAATCCTTTTTCATCACAAAAAATTGCAAATTCATAATTTTCAAATTCTCCACCATGATCACTTCTTAGCAAAATAATAGAAACTCCTTTTTCATTTTGAACTAATTTTACGAATTTAGTGAAGTATGAGAAATTTTCTGATTTTTTAGCTAAGAAGTATACCCATGTGTATTTAGAGTAATCATCAACCAATACAAAACAATATCTCTAACCACCTATACTTGAAATATCGTTAGGTCCAAACAGATCCATATGAACTAGTTCAAGGATTCTAGAAGTACTTACAGTGTTCTTGGCATGAAAAGACGATTTTTAAAATTTTTCCATAGTACATGCTTTACATAGAGTTTCTATTTTGAAATAATGAGATGGTAAACCTCTTACCAAATCTTTTCTTTTTAATTTGTTTAATAGATTCATGCTAGCATATCCTAATCGTCTATGCTATAAGTTTACTTCTTCATCCTTAGCTACCATACATTTTGAAAGAGTGAGATCATTAAAAGATAGAGAGTATATATTACCTTTCCTCTTGCCTGAAAATAATGTTTCTTTTGATGATTGGTCAACAATTTTGCATAAATCAAAATCAAAAACAACATTCATTCCCTTATCACATAACTGGCTGATTGAAATCAGATTATGGTGCAAATTTTCAATATATAATACATCGTTTAGGGTAAATGTTCCATTACCTACTTTACCTTTACTAATAATTGTAC
The DNA here is from genome assembly GCA_030765085.1 of Allium cepa. Lineage (NCBI taxonomy): Eukaryota > Viridiplantae > Streptophyta > Magnoliopsida > Asparagales > Amaryllidaceae > Allium > Allium cepa. Next base: position 752,415,918 of record CM060940.1, on the reverse strand, counting down.
ATTACTGTTGTTGCCTATTATGACTCTGCCACCTTTGTACTTCTCCGGGCTAGGGAACTTTGATTTGTCACCCGTTATGTGCTTGAAACAGCTAGAATCCAGGTACCACTCTTGTTGTTCCTTAGCCTGCTAACACATCTACATGAGAAAAAAAGTTTAGTGACCTATTTGTTTTCATAGGTCCATGATTGTTAGTGACAAAGAATTTTGAAAAATAAGTTTGCGTAGAACCAAGACAGTCTATGTTTTTTCCTTTTGGTACTCAGATTTGTTTAATTCTAAGGGATTTTACATTCGTGCCTTTAGGAGCCCAAATTGTTATATTTTTGTATGTTTGGCTCTATACCAGCAGTTGTTTTGATTGTGTCCAATTTTTCCACAAATCGTGCACTTGGAGTTGACATAATTTTTTTTCACTTTTACCTTTTTCAAATTGAGTATATCCAAGTCCTTGTTTAATGGTACTAACGGTTTGTTTTCCTAATAACATATTTAATGATCTTTCTCCTTTGGAGAATTTTCCTCAAGTTGTACACATTTCTTGGACTTGTGACTTGAGAGATTCAGTTTCATTCAGTAACAAAGTGCATTTTTAATAGATTTTCTCTCGTAGTATTTTCACTTTATTTTAAATTCAGAATTTCATTTTCAAGCGATTTAATTCTAGTTTCTAATTTTTTTATTTCCTCTTCTAGTGATGGACACTTATCACATTTAGGGCCCTTTTTTCTATAGTTTTGAACCATTTGATCAAGCTACTTATTTGTTTTATCAAACTATCTTTTGTGATTCAATTTTAGCGTACGTCTCCCTACGTCTTTCAAAGCAACCATTTACTTCATGAAAATATATAAGTAATTGTGAGTGAGTAAGTTTTGACACCTTGTTGGGCTTATCATCATAGCTGTCACTTATTTCTCCTAGAAGACACAGATTTACCTTTCCACTCTCGCTGCCAATACTTTCATTATCGTCTTCATCACTTTCATCCCAAGTTGCTGTAATACTTCTCCTTCTCGGTTTCTTTCCTTTGCTGAATTGATTTTGAGGACAATTTCGCTTGATATGTCCAGGTTTGTTGCACTTGTGACAAATGATCTCCTGCTTTTTTGAATTGTCTAGAATTTAGACGATTCTGCTTTTTAATTGTTGATTTAGGGCTGGATTTCCATACTTGTGGTTCTACCTTTTGAGTCTCTTTACAACCAATGCCATCTCAGTTGCTCCTTCATCATCACCATCATCTTCACTTTCCATCATTCCTTTGAGAGCTATTGGTTTCTTTCGCGTATCTCCTCCTTTACGTTCTTCCTTGAATTTAATTTCTAGCTCATAAGTGGTGAGGTTTCCGATGAGTTCTTCAACTTTAACCTATTTTAGATCCTTTGGTTCTTGGATGGCAGTCACCTTTACTTCAAATTTCCATGAAGAATTCTGAGAATCTTTCAAACTATTTCCAGTTCTATGTATGGTCTTCCTAGGGATTTTGATTTGTATACAAGATTAGAAAGCCGTCCATACATTTCTTTGACACTTTCATCCTTTGCCATTGTGAAATTCTCATACTCACTACTAAGCATGGTAAGGCGAGATTCTTTAACCTAGACAGTTCCTTCATGAGTCACTTCAAGCTTGTGCCAAATTTCCCGCGCAGTTAGACAATGTGAGACACAGTTAAATTCAATTTGATCGAATGAAAAAATAATATAATTCATAGTTTTAGCGTTAGCAATTTGTAGTCACTATAAGAAATTTGATTTTTAGTGGCACTCAAAAAACGCTATAAAAAGTTTTGGTGGCGTTTTGATAAACGCCGCTAGAAAACAAGCGACTAAAAATCCATGATCTTTTGTCGCATTTATTTTAATGCCACTATAAATGAATTTTTGGCAGCGTTTTTTAAACGTTACTAAAGATCTTTTTTACAGCGTTTAAGAAACGCCGCCGAAAATGTGTCGTTTACTATCTTATTTTTTGTTGCACTTATTATTATTTTTTGCAGCGTTTTTTGAACGCCACGGAGATTATCCGAGTTACTATAATTGCTGATTCTGTAGCGCTTTTTAAACGCTACAAAAAAATATTTTTGGTGGCGTTTTTTCTCCGCCACCGTATATTTCGATTTTATTGCCTACTGTTCCACGACTACATCTGATTTCGCCTCCAATTCAAGTGCTTCAAAACTTATACAATAACGTAATATATAAAAACATACACATTCAAAAATAACACATTCAATGAACCACAATAACACAAACAAAAGCAATTACATAATCACCACTATATCATAATATTAGTGTTAAGACAAAAGGTTAACCATACGTTTGCACAACCAAACTACCATAAACAGTTTCGTAACAGTACATGCAGCTAAAGTGGCTCTCTGCAGTAGACTCTTCCTTCGGCAACTACCCTTTCACCCTCATTCCAACCATAAATCTTGCATTTGTCGTCTTGGACAGTGCTGTTACTCTATAAATGAGAAGTGTAATTTTAACAAACAAATAAATATAAAGATGGTTTATTTTAACAAACAAATAAATTTCTACTTAGCAAATTACTTAGCAAATCATTCACAGGTTATAAAATGAGAAGTGTAATTTTAACAAACAAATAAATATAAAGATGGTTTATTTTAACAAACAAATAAATTTCTACTTAGCAAATTACTTAGCAATTCATTCACAGGTTATAAAATGAGAAGTGTAATTCCAACCATAATATTGTGGATAGTGCTATTAATATAAAAAAATTATTCAAATTTTTATTAAGATTTTAACAAACAAATAAATATACAAATGGATTAATTTGGGGGTACTAATATCTAAAAACTAAAACTAAAACTTTAGTATGTTTCAATGAGAAGTGTAATTCAACAGTTTAGTATGAGAAGTGTAAAATTTACCGTACTGACGTCGTTCAAATTTACTCGCAGCGCCATCTTAATACAAGTTGATGGCCAAGCTACTACCTTAATCACAGCGTCTGCTAATACTGTCATTTTAGGTATAGGCCTCCATAAATAAGTATCTGGTTTGTCCACGATATCTACAATAACGCTCACAGCATTTGGGCCAAGATGAATGCCATTGACAACCGCAGTTGGGTCTCTGGACAACACCCTCCCATTGTCAACAACTTCAAAGTTTCCATCCCAATTCAACATCGAACATACATCGTCATTGCTCTGCAATTATTCAACCAAAAATTATAGCAATCGCTGGATCAAAATTTAAAATCTAAATGTTATTTCTTGAGTAATATAATTATTATTTTTACCAATTTAGATGTGCTCCTTTTCAAACTTTCTACACCCTATAGCAAAGCTCTAATATCAGGATATTTTAATCTTAAAAGCACTCAATTAAATGTAATGTGGGTGTTTAATTGACTATCGAAAACTACTAAATGGACTTTGATCAGTTAATGTATTTTACAGCTATAAATGATGGGATGAAATTAATATGGCTACCGAAACCAGCAAGTGAAAAAAATAAAATTGAGTTGCTAAAATTAAAATGACCATGCTTAAAATGGCAGAGAACATATAATAAGTTTGTGAGAGAGAATAAATTTGTTCTTTTTAGTATTTTAAATTATATGGCGCTTTGAATTTTTTATTTTACATATATAAATTACTTTTAATAGTTTACCTTCTGGTTCATTAGAACCTGTAGCATACTCTTCATTTCTGCTATTTCCTCTCGACACTGCGATACTTGTTTATCTTTGGACTAGTTTTGTAAAATTTTGTAAAATTAGTTATATTATTGTTATTTATAAAAATTTAATTAACTTAAATTTAGTTAATTTTATAAAACTTGTTTAATTTTAACAAAACTTAGTTAATTTTCCAATAAGCCTCCTTTCCCTATAAACAAATTCTTTTTCCTTGAAATTTTCTTTCCTATACTTCTTCAGGATCTTCTGTTCTTCAGGAGTAAACATGTCAAGACACCCGAAAATGTTCTAATTAAGGATTGATTTCATACACCCATACCACTGAACTTAGGACAAAATTTGTATCAGATTTTCGCCAACACATTAGTGGCGTTCAAGCCATTCTGATGGAGAATGTTTCATAATTTTATTCTATGAAATTGTTGATTAAAAGCCTTAGTTCGCTTCAAAATAGTACTACAATCAGCATATGATTATCTATTTGCAAATCCATATATAGAATAACAATTAGTATAGTGTAACAAAATCTAACGATGAAATAACACAAATTTTGTTACCTGGCATCATGCCAGAAAGAATTAGTGTCCAACTCAGGCAATACTAGAGTAGCATTCATGATTCGTGCACCAAGGACAGCATTACATATCTGAAAAAACAATAAGTTTGCAAATATACTATGGATCAAACAACGACAAGTCATGTAATTAAGATGAGGAGACTTCTCATATAAAAATTAAAGTTGTTGTGAACTGTTTAGGTATCAACTCACTAGGGAGTGTATGTAATATGTTTCTGTTATAATAAATAAATTTTTAGAATTTTATTTAATTTCCTTACAATTTTCAAGAATTATCGATTGTAAATTTTTATAATCCAACAAACAATTTATAACTCCTTAATGAATTCAGATTCATTTTCGAAGTTCCCGTCTCTAAACAATTTGGAAATTTCCTTTTCTCAAATTTTCTTAAGCTCCCGAATTCCATTATAAGATCTCCTCTTATAAAATCACATCCATTAAACAAAACCCCGTTCAAAAATGTCAAGAGCATTTATAAATAAATTGCAGTCACTTATTTTTAAACTATATATAACAATAAATTTCAAAAACATGGTTAAATAATTATTTAAATACCAAAGCACTTTTTAAATAAACATCAATAACCAATTCCAATTCATTTATAAAATTTCTAATCGATTTACAAACTTGTTTTTAAAACATAGAATTCATTTCAACAAATTTAAATATTTAAATAACTAACTTTTTGAAATATTTTAATCCAGGTAATAGTTTTTTTTAAAACTACATAGTTTAATAAATAAAAATTCCTTTCTAAAAGAAGCGTTAACTTCTTTGAAAAACCATTTTATAATTTAACATACCCATTTTATGTTGATTCATGACACAAGCTTCAGAGATCATACGACGAGAATACTATACGAAAGCGACAAAAAGAGAATAAGTGTATATTATGCACTACAAAGGAGACAAGACTACAATCCAGAGATTAGTATGAATATTTTAATGTATCGAGTCTTAGAATATTGTTAAAATCATTCCTTAAGTAGTCACACACATACACAAATTGATTTATATTAAGTTATACATAAATTAGTGTGTACTGTGCAATTGACAACAGAAACCTCGGTCGACCGACCAGAAACCTCGGTCGACCGACTCTGTGTCAAGTGCGTAGATATACATTGTTTTGTATACGGTTTTAAACCTCAGCTGACCAGCCAGTTTTCTAGGTCGACCGACCTGAACATAATGGCTAGTTTTCTGAAGAGTTGCGATTGTTCATGAAGAGGAATGTCCCTCAATCCAAGAGATACAGACATAACTTTTGATTGAAACTCTTCATGAAAGATTATAACCATTCTACAACTATATAAACATGTTCAAATCACTTCTACAATCACCAATTCTTGTTTATAATTCTAAATTCTATTCTCTATTTATTTCTGCAAATAAAAGCATTCATTCTCATTCAATATCTCTAGAATCTCTGAATTAATTTATATACTTCGATTCTACGAGATTATCTTCCTTCTAAATCTTCACATACACTACATATTCTTTAGGATTTGATTATAGAAAAATTGTACTATCAAAAGACAATCCATGTTATTCAGAACACACTCGTCAACAAATTATTTGTATTAAGTTGAAGTCCTCTTCGGCTGTTGAGGCGGAAAAATTCCTGTTCTGCTGCTCAGGTGTAGTATACCTATTCCTCCGGGTTAAGTGAGGGGTTTAGTCTAAATCCAGAGGATATTATGGGACTGGACGTAGAACGGGAAGTTTGAACCAGTATAAAAATTCCTGGTGTGCTTACTTCAATTTTTATTTTACTGCTATTATCAGTTTCCGCATTTATATATTATATTACACGATCCTTAGTACTGCACATACACTTTCACTTGGTATCGGAGCAAGGATTCCTATAACTGTCACAAAGTTATTTGATATTTATTTCTAGTAATATGGAAACGATACAAACTAACAATGTTAGCACTAACACTAATACTAGTTTCACAGAGGGTCAATTAACTTCACGACCTCCTCCTTTTAATGGGTTGAATTATAATTATTGGTCAACTAGAATGAGAATCTATATGCAATCTAGTGGTTTTGATATCTGGAATATTATATAAAGAGAGTACATAACTCCTACTGGAGAATACTCGACTTGGAGTAACACACAAAAACTAGATGCTACATCAAATGCAAAGGCTATGAATATTTTATTTTGTGCATTAGATAGAAATGAATTCAATAGAGTTAGCATGTGCACTTCTGGTTATGAAATATGGAGAAAACTTAAGATAACACATGAGGGAACGAACAAAGTTAAATTAAGCAAAATTTCTATGTTGAAAAATCAATTTGAAAATTTCAAAATGAGACCAAACGAATCTATAAATGACATGTACTCTAGATTTTAGGACATTCATCATGCTCTACTATCGTTAGAACAAACATTTACTGATTTTGATGTGGTCACAAAAATCTTAAATTCTTTAACTGACAAATGGGAAAGAAAAGTCCTAGCCATTGAAGAAGCAAGTGATTTGTCAACATTAAAACCACAAGAATTGATAGGTAATTTAATGTCCTACGAAGTAAATTTACAGGCAAAGAGAAATGTAGCACAAGAAAAGAAGAATGTGGCATTTCAAGCAGAAAAAGATGATTCCGACTCAGAGAATGAAGATATGGCAATGATTGCTAAAAATTTCAAAAAGTTTCTGAAATTCAAAAGAAATTGTAACGACCCGCCGCTCTGACCGCCTCTAGTCGGTAATTAAACTAACTCGAAACGTTCAAAATGACGGATTGTTGTTCAGTTTATAAAGTTTAAACAGAATCAGCCACAGAATCACAGAATAATCATAATATTATTCATAAATGAATTTTTCTTACATACATATATCAGAGTTTGTACAATACATTATATTTTATACAGCGGAACAATTTATTTACTATTAAGTACAAGAAAAATTTTCTAGAAAAACTTTAGTGGAGTGCTTTCCCCAACTCTCTCTAACTTCGCGGCCTGAAAATCTTCAAGCTGTAAAAATACTCGGTCTGACCCGAGCGTTTATTGCAAAACACAAAAACACTCGAGTCAGGATTAATCTTAATTCAAGTAATTAAATTTGCAATGAACTGAAATAAATGGTAACAGAGATGACGAATCACATGAATCAATTTAGATCTATTATGGATTTTCACATTAACAACTTCAATTTAATTATTATTATTTTTTTCGAAATCTATCAATCCTGTGTGGCTGCAGTACACACGTATATTTTCACACATGTGCACTGCCTCGCCAACACGTGTGCACATGCCAACAAGAGCAAGTGTGCAAGTGCAAATCACAAAGTCCTCAAAGAAATGCTCAAGGCAAAACTAGTGCCAACTTGAACAAAAAAACATGCAGCAAACAAACATGCAGCAGCAAACATGCCACATCAAACATGCAAAACAGATCATGTACAAGGGCAGTGAACCCTGTAAAATTTCAGTGAAACAGGTAACACAAGCTACAAATAAGCAAAGACCGTATGGTCAATGCACAAGAACAAAGAACACAAGTACAGGCAGCAGTGTACAACAAGTGCAAGACCAGACGCAAAAGTAACACATCAGAAGTGAATAAGAACTCCACTGTGAACATGAGGACTGGAACGGCTACAAAGGTTCAAGGCTGAGACAACCCAATGCACTCGGTTCATTTCATTTTTTTTTTCACATCTATTTTAAAATTTTAAAATAGTTATTCAAAACTGAGTTTAACCATTGAATTCAAACCATTGTTTAAATCAAATGTTTCAGGTTTTAGTTCTGTCAGGTTTAAACCTGAAACTTTCAAAATGAATTCAGAAATACAAAATTTTAATTTAAACTTAAATCTGGATTTGACTTTCATTTAAATCTAACCTTACACTAATTCAACTTTTGGATTATGGTTAGCTTGCAATTTTAATTTGCTTTTAAATTTTGTTTAAATTTAAAACTACAGCAGTTTACACAATCCTGTAAAAAAAACTGCCCAACCCGAGACCAAGGCAAGAACGCTTCGGGTCAATAGTCCCCCTGCTTCGAGTCTCATTCACAAAAAACTCGAGTACGCCCCGAGGCCTAAAATGCCAACATCTCAATTACACAAAACATGGAAACAGCAGTATAACAGGGTCATGCATTGGTCAAGACAGAGGCCATAGCATCACACAAGCTTGAAAATCAATCCCAACTGAGTACAGGTAGAGGAATGAAATACAAACCAAACTCAGTAAATGGTAGAATCACTGCAGACACCAGACAACAGAGACGTGCCAAACAAAAATTAAGTGGTCCAACCCCTATACATCTCAGGTCAATGCGACTACAAAGGTTCAAGTGCAACAAAATGGAATGCAACTACAAGTGCAGGTGAACAAGTGATACAAACTATAGATAAACAAAGACCATATGGTCAGTGCAACATGTGCAACTCAGTGAATTAGAGGCAACAAAAAAATCAGGCAACAGGAGCATATGGTGGTGCAGACTACAAATCTTGCTTGATTACTTAATCTTTCCCTTCAAATTTTCTGTTTATATTGTTACAGGCATATTCTTTTTAGAATTTATAACTTAAATTCATTTAAATGGGAAGATACAAATTTTCCTATTTAGTTTAAGTCTGCAATTTAAAACAGAGAGGAGCAAACAGTACTCAAATGCAAGTGCACAACTAGACCCAAGTCCAACAGACTCAAGAGAATGCAACAACATGTCAACAGAAATGACATAGCAACAAGGCAGACCCCATACTCAGGTGGACAACATATCAAAATTTTGGAAATACAAAGTATTCAAATGAACACAGTAAGCTACATGATGATCAAACAGGTGAAACAGAGAGAACTGGGAACTGTGTGTACAGGGAAACAACTACACAGTTCAAATGGAATACAAACATGTATCAGTGGATTCAAAAATGCAACAACATGTCAACAGAAATGGGCAAAAATCAAATTTGCAGAGAAACCCCAAATTCACATATTTTACTTCATTTAAAAACCTGATATTTTAAAAATCATAACATCCAACATCAATTCAACCTATATAGATGAATCAGAGAATTGTGTTAATTGATTTCTAACATATTTTATAAAGTTTGTACTGTAACTACTATATCTTCCCAGTTACTACATACCTAAAACATGTTTAACTAAATTTTAGATTCTAGTTCAACTTAAACAAACTTAATTTGTTTGAGAATACTCAAGCCCCTCAGAAATCAGGGAAGAATAAAAGAATTTGTTCAAAATTTTACTCTGAATTAAGAAACAAAGGGGTGACAATACTTATACCAGGCATGCATACTCAAATAAAATCTTATTCACAAAAGTACACTCATGCAGTTGTCCTTTCACAAAGATTTTATAAGCAACAATTAACAATCAACTTTATGTTTAGGATTAAATGTTTACTCACAAGTATTCATTTTCTCTACTTCATTTTCCTTAACCAGATTCAAAAATCCATCGCATGCAGCAACAACAAATAAGCAAGTTTAAATAGCATCTGTTCTTATCAATTTAAAATTAAAATCAATGGCATCTGCTCTCATCAGTTTAAATAAAAATTTAAATAGCATCTGCTCTCATCAGTTAAAAACTAACATCTGTTCTCAACAGTTTTTTTTTTAAAAAAAACAAATTTTATAGCATCTGTTTTTAACAGTTTAAAATTAAATCCCAAATAATGTCTGTTCTTAACAGTTTAAAATTAACAAGGTTTAATTGCATCTGTTCTCAACAGTTTAAAATAAAAATCAATAGCATCTGTTCTCAACAGTTTAAAATCAAATTCAAAGAGCATCTGTTTTTAACAGTTTAAATTGGATTGACCGAGAGCAAAGAGCAATTGATAGCAAACAACACTCAAAACATAGCATGCAACCAACATTCAATTCAACCAAATTTAAAAACTTGAATCTAAATTAATCGTGAGTAAAGAACTCACCAAAACTCGAATCGAAACAGCTGAGGCGTGAATGAGCAGAGCACAATCGAACCAAGGCCGAAGCCCCAAATTGGATCGCAAGCCCTAATTGATAAACGACGAAGAGGAGGCCGCCATTTTTATTTCTTTCGTTTCTCTTTTTTTTTCGTTTGATTTCTGAAGTGATGGAGGAAAGGGGTTCGTGTATTATGCAGAGGAGAACGTGAATTTGCGTGGAAAAAGGCGTGTTTGAAGGCACGAATTTGGGCGTAAATAATGGCGTTGATTTAGGGGAGGAAACATGTCTTATTATTTTATTTATTTATTTATTTATTTTATGTTTATTTTTATATTTTTTTCCCTTTTAAATTCAATTTGTTTTGTAAATTATTTTCTTAAATAAACATATAAACGTTTTGCAGTTCATTTATCAAACATAAATTTATATTAACGTGTTTCTCAATTTATTTTATATTGATTAAAATTTTATTCTATTTTATTTTGGTTAAAGAAAAATGTTATTTATAACTAAACATCGATTTATAAATTCACATAAATAATAATTCTCAAAATCCAAATTATTATTCCTAAGTTATTAGTTCGAATTTCAATTACTAATTCAATATTCAATTTTCAACTTCAAAGTTAAATTCAAATTCTATTCAACTTTAAATAGATTAAATTCTTAAATTTAATCGCCAATCTATTCTGATAATTTGAAATTCAAGTCAAATCATCATTTAAATATTTAAAATAAATTAAATATTCACAAATTAAATTGTTCAAAATTCTGGGTTGTTACAATCTTCCCTCCTTAAAAGAATTTCGTCCCGAAATTACAAGTAAGGAAAAATGATTGCTAAAATCTCACCGATATTTATATCCTACACAATTTTATCAAGTTTCAAACTCACAAATAATTATAGGATTCATTCCATTTATTTTATCTCAGCAGTTTTGTTCATCGATTTCAATAATCAAGACACAAAAGTCTTTTACTAAATTTTTGACTTACAAAGCTCAAATTTTTAAACTTGAAATCTTTCATGCTAAATATTTGCATATTACATCATTTCCAAAGGCTGTGGACTTTCAAGATATTTTAAAGATCTTCTTCTTTATTTCATTAAGTTAGAATTATGTAATTCTAATTTCAGATTATTGATTTTCTATTCAAAGTTTTGAAAATACTTGATAACTCGAAGTTTAACAAGTCCATCGTCGTTCTTACAGACTTTAGGCATACGCTGGCCAGGCGCAAGACTAAAAATCTCCAAGTACTAAACATACTTGCTTCAACTCCCAGTGAAAATACTTTTTTAAAAATTCTTTTAAAAATGGATATGGAAAGCACGTTCCCCCATGGATCACAGTTTACCCGGCGGTTACGCTACTATCTCAGTAGAATCACTTGTAATCTTAGATTTCTCATCACTCTCGAATTTCGCCATGGTTGTCGCCTTAGATCGCGGTCCACACGGCGGTTACGCTACTATCTCAGTAGAATCGCTCGTAGTCTTAGGCATCACGCCCCTCGAATTTCGCTTCGGTTTCCAGATCGCAGTTTACTCGGCGGTTGCGCCACTATCTCAGTGGAATCGCTTGTAACTGTAGGCATCACGCCCCACGAATTACGCCAGCATCAATTCACATAATCCCAAACACGATGATCCATCGTGGGGGATATCATATCAGTCCCAATGGACATTCCACTAATGGAATTCTACGTAGCTACGATTTCCAATGGACACTCCACCGAGTTCCAATCACCTTCACAAATAATAAATGGAAGGTACATTTCCATATCCTCAGTTTTTAGAAAACATATGTCATATACATATAGTACTTCATTTCACATTTCGTACTTATCATACCTATGTAAACCTACACAGGACTTTTCATAATAATGACTTTCCAAACTGATAGTTTTCGATTATATTCACATATATAAGTTACGAAAACTTAATTCACATTCACAACAAATAGAGGATTCCAAATTTTCCATCACGTTTAAAATTTTCCTCTAAATCGATTTGAAAATTTAAGGTTATCTCAAACCTAATTCACATTCACAATCCAATTTATTATCGACTTCACATTCGATTTGGATTTCACGTTACATCGTCAATTCTCAACACATAATTGATGTCTATCGATATATAACCTCTAAGCTCGTACGTCTCAGAGAAGGGTGTTAAGCTAAAAGAATAAATTCTCCGCCACCATAGATATATATTTAATAGAGATCAAATGCTATGTCATCAATTCACAATGTTAGACATACAATCCCAATCGACTATCCAAAATTCAAAGTTCAACTTATATTGTTTTTGGTGTCAAAGTTAAACTCAATTTTAACTCAAGATTCAATCTTTTTGAAAAATATTCAAATTGAACTGATTGTTCATATTTCTCAAAATAATATCTTTACAAGATATATAATTTTCACACTTAGCCATTTGAAACTAATTTCAAATACTCATTTTTTCAATTTATCTTCAAAAGATAATATTTCAAACCTTTCATTTCATATTGGAAAACATTTCCATACTTATTAAATAATAAGTAATTCACAATTTCTTTTATTTTCAACTCGGAAAATATTCTATATACTTGAATCAAAATTAAGTATATATTTCACTCTTTAAGGAAATCATTCTTTTAAACACATTTATTTGAGTTAAAACGAATGTTGCGTAAAACATCGTTACGACAACTCAAAATCACTAGTATAGGGATTCGGATTTAAAATAGATATATAAATCCCAATACTATAAACAACATTTCCTTCCGGAAACCCTTTACTATAACAATAGTGTTATAGTCCACCATTTCCTTATTTCTCGAAACGCCTATTTCAACAATTGAATGTTGAAATCTATGTATTCGATAGTTAATGCGTTTTAAAACATCTTTAAAACTATCAACTTTTTCAACTTCAACTTAATTCATAGTTTGAATTCCTCATACTTTTCATAATATTAGTTTTAAACCGATTTCAAACTTTTCAATATTAAGTTTTTCACTTAATTTAATTTTCCGCACGTTTAAATTCAAATTCATCACTGAATTTATTAAACCTATAATGGATTATCCTGTTGACAACTTCAAATTTGAAATCTAAATTTCATTTGAACTTTACATTTGCTTTTCTATTTCAAAAATAGTCAACTAATTCTTTAGTAAGTCATTCATCAACTTAGTTCCATTAAATTGATACTTCCGCATTAACCACATTTCATAATATCACTTCCCTAAAACATATCTGTTTTAGTTAATAATATATTCACTGTCCAAAATCGTGAATATACTTTGTCAACCAATTTCATCATTTCTACAACTTATTTTTATTTTTAAAGGGTTATCCACTGTCCAAAATCGTGGATATAACTCCTTTAATAAGCTACAACAATTTACTTATCAAATTCAATTGTTTTCGAACTTATAAACAATCTTTACAAACTCCATTTCTATTTATAAACTTCGATTTATAAATCTTCTTATTAATTCAATTCGATTCAATTTATATAACTCAGTTATATACCAAAAGTTCATATTATAAGTTAAATACTTATAATCCATTTATTCACTAAATCGTTCTTCACAACATTTGAAATTAATTTTCAAAAGAATTCAGAATCAAATTCTCAAGTTATAGTTTAATTATCCTCTTGGCTATAACTAAATTGAAATATCATTTTATTTCACAATTATTATTTTGTAGATATTCAAAATATTTGATTTAAATCAATTCATTAATTCACTTCACTTAACTTTTATTTTTTCATAAGTCTCAATAATTCGATAATGGATTTCGAATGAGAAACTATCGCAATCCTAAATTTTAGAGAGGGGAATTTTCAAAATAATTCTAATTTTCCAAAATACTTTTCATTTTAAAGAAAACAATTTCATACTTCTTTAAATTTGAAAAACATTTTTCTTTAAAGTGGTTCTAGTAACTATTCATATTAAACATCATAAACTGAGCTTTGAGTAAACCAAAGCTCTGATACCACTTTTGTAACGACCCGCCGCCCTGACCGCCTCTAGTCGGTAATTAAACCAACTCGAAACGTTCAAAATGACGGATTGTTGTTCAGTTTATAAAGTTTAAACAGAATCAGCCACAGAATCACAGAATAATCATAATATTATTCATAAATGAATTTTTCTTACATACATATATCAGAGTTTGTACAATACATTATATTTTATACAGCGGAACAATTTATTTACTATTAAGTACAAGAAAAATTTTCTAGAAAAACTTTAGTGGAGTGCTTTCCCCAACTCTCTCTAACTTCGCGGCCTGAAAATCTTCAAGCTGTAAAAATACTCGGTCTAACCCGAGCGTTTATTGCAAAACACAAAAACACTCGAGTCAGGATTAATCTTAATTCAGGTAATTAAATTTGCAATGAACTGAAATAAATGGTAACAGAGATGACGAATCACATGAATCAATTTAGATCTATTATGGATTTTCACATTAACAACTTCAATTTAATTATTATTATTTCTTTCGAAATCTATCAATCCTGTGTGGCTGCAGTACACACGTATATTTTCACACATGTGCACTGCCTCGCCAACACGTGTGCACATGCCAACAAGAGCAAGTGTGCAAGTGCAAATCACAAAGACCACAAAGAAATGCTCAAGGCAAAACTAGTGCCAACTTGAACAAAAAAACATGCAGCAAACAAACATGCAGCAGCAAACATGCCACATCAAACATGCAAAACAGATCATGTACAAGGGCAGTGAACCCTGTAAAATTTCAGTGAAACAGGTAGCACAAGCTACAAATAAGCAAAGACCGTATGGTCAGTGCACAAGAACAAAGAACACAAGTACAGGCAGCAGTGTACAACAAGTGCAAGACCAGACGCAAAAGTAACACATCAGAAGTGAATAAGAACTCCACTGTGAACATGAGGACTGGAACAGCTACAAAGGTTCAAGGCTGAGACAACCCAATGCACTCGGTTCATTTCATTTTTTTTTTCACATCTATTTTAAAATTTTAAAATAGTTATTCAAAACTGAGTTTAACCATAGAATTCAAACCATTGTTTAAATCAAATGTTTCAGGTTTTAGTTTTGTCAGGTTTAAACCTGAAACTTTCAAAATGAATTCAGAAATACAAAATTTTAATTTAAACTTAAATCTGGATTTGACTTTCATTTAAATCTAACCTTACACTAATTCAACTTTTGGATTATGGTTAGCTTGCAATTTTAATTTGCTTTTAAATTTTGTTTAAATTTAAAACTACAGCAGTTTACACAATCCTGTAAAAAAAACTGCCCAACCCGAGACCAAGGCAAGAACGCTTCGGGTCAATAGTCCCCCTGCTTCGAGTCTCATTCACAAAAAACTCGAGTACGCCCCGAGGCCTAAAATACCAACATCTCAATTACACAAAACATGGAAACAGCAGTGTAACAGGGTCATGCATTGGTCAAGACAGAGGCCATAGCATCACACAAGCTTGAAAATCAATCCCAACTGAGTACAGGTAGAGGAATGAAATACAAACCAAACTCAGTAAATGGTAGAATCACTGCAGACACCAGACAACAGAGACGTGCCAAACAAAAATTAAGTGGTCCAACCCCTATACATCTCAGGTCAATGCAACTACAAAGGTTCAAGTGCAACAAAATGGAATGCAACTACAAGTGCAGGTGAACAAGTGATACAAACTACAGATAAACAAAGACCATATGGTCAGTGCAACATGTGCAACTCAGTGAATTAGAGGCAACAAAAAAATCAGGCAACAGGAGCATATGGTGGTGCAGACTACAAATCTTGCTTGATTACTTAATCTTTCTCTTCAATTTTTCTGTTTATATTGTTACAGGCATATTCTTTTTAGAATTTATAACTTAAATTCATTTAAATGGGAAGATACAAATTTTCCTATTTAGTTTGAGTCTGCAATTTAAAACAGAGAGGAGCAAACAGTACTCAAATGCAAGTGCACAACTAGACCCAAGTCCAACAGACTCAAGAGAATGCAACAACATGTCAACAGAAATGACATAGCAACAAGGCAGACCCCATACTCAGGTGGACAACATATCAAAATTTTGAAAATACAAAGTATTCAAATGAACACAGTAAGCTACATGATGATCAAACAGGTGAAACAGAGGGAACTGGGAACTGTGTGTACAGGGAAACAACTACACAGTTCAAATGGAATACAAACATGTATCAGTGGATTCAAAAATGCAACAACATGTCAACAGAAATGGGCAGAAATCAAATTTACAGAGAAACCCCAAATTCACATATTTTACTTCATTTAAAAACCTGATATTTTAAAAATCATAACATCCAACATCAATTCAATCTATATAGATGAATCAGAGAATTGTGTTAATTGATTTCTAACATATTTTATAAAGTTTGTACTGTAACTACTATATCTTCCCAGTTACTACATACCTAAAACATGTTTAACTAAATTTTAGATTCTAGTTCAACTTAAACAAACTTAATTTGTTTGAGAATACTCAGGCCCCTCAGAAATCAGGGAAGAATAAAAGAATTTGTTCAAAATTTTACTCTGAATTAAGAAACAGAGGGGTGACAATACTTATACCAGGCATGCATACTCAAATAAAATCTTATTCACAAAAGTACACTCATGCAGTTGTCCTTTCACAAAGATTTTATAAGCAACAATTAACAATCAACTTTATGTTTAGGATTAAATGTTTACTCACAAGTATTCATTTTCTCTACTTCATTTTCCTTAACCAGATTCAAAAATCCATCGCATGCAGCAACAACAAATAAGCAAGTTTAAATAGCATCTGTTCTTATCAATTTAAAATTAAAATCAATGGCATCTGCTCTCATCAGTTTAAATAAAAATTTAAATAGCATCTGCTCTCATCAGTTAAAAACTAACATCTGTTCTCAACAGTTTTTTTTTTTAAAAACAAATTTTATAGCATCTGTTTTTAACAGTTTAAAATTAAATCCCAAATAATGTCTGTTCTTAACAGTTTAAAATTAACAAGGTTTAATTGCATCTGTTCTCAACAGTTTAAAATAAAAATCAATAGCATCTGTTCTCAACAGTTTAAAATCAAATTCAAAGAGCATCTGTTTTTAACAGTTTAAATTGGATTGACCGAGAGCAAAGAGCAATTGATAGCAAACAACACTCAAAACATAGCATGCAACCAACATTCAATTCAACCAAATTTAAAAACTTGAATCTAAATTAATCGTGAGTAAAGAACTCACCAAAACTCGAATCGAAACAGCTGAGGCGAGAATGAGCAGAGCACAATCGAACCAAGGCCGAAGCCCCAAATTGGATCGCAAGCCCTAATTGATAAACGACGAAGAGGAGGCCGCCATTTTTATTTCTTTCGTTTCTCTTTTCTTTTCGTTTGATTTCTGAAGTGATGGAGGAAAGGGGTTCGTGTATTATGCAGAGGAGAACGTGAATTTGCGTGGAAAAAGGCGTGTTTGAAGGCACGAATTTGGGCGTAAATAATGGCGTTGATTTAGGGGAGGAAACATGTCTTATTATTTTATTTATTTTTTTATTTTATGTTTATTTTTATATTTTTTTTCCCTTTTAAATTCAATTTGTTTTGTAAATTATTTTCTTAAATAAACATATAAACGTTTTGCAGTTCATTTATCAAACATAAATTTATATTAACGTGTTTCTCAATTTATTTTATATTGATTAAAATTTTATTCTATTTTATTTTGGTTAAAGAAAAATGTTATTTATAACTAAACATCGATTTATAAATTCACATAAATAATAATTCTCAAAATCCAAATTATTATTCCTAAGTTATTAGTTCGAATTTCAATTACTAATTCAATATTCAATTTTCAACTTCAAAGTTAAATTCAAATTCTATTCAACTTTAAATAGATTAAATTCTTAAATTTAATCGCCAATCTATTCTGATAATTTGAAATTCAAGTCAAATCATCATTTAAATATTTAAAATAAATTAAATATTCACAAATTAAATTGTTCAAAATTCTGGGTTGTTACAGAAATAAATTCAGGGGAAACAAAAATAATTCCAACACAAACCATCATCTTCAACAATGGAATGTTATGAATGTCACAAGAAAGGTCACATGAAGAAAGATTGTCCTGAACGTAAAAAGAGCAATTTTAAGAAGGACAAAACCAAATGAAGAGCTTTTTCAGTCACTTGGGACGACACAGACTCATCATCTTCATCAGAAAGTGAAAGTGACAATGAAAATGAACAAGCAAATGTGTGCTTCATGGCTTCATCAGACGATGTAAGTGATCTTAGTTTTGAAGATTTAATTGAAATTAATCCTGAATTAGTAGATTTAGCAAAGCAACTTAAGAAGAAAAATAAAGATTTACAAAGAAAATTAGATAGAACAGTCTTAGAAGTAGATATGCTGAAAGATGAGAAGAAAATATTAGAAGAAGAACTTGAAATTTCTCAACAATCAAATTCTAACTTATCTTCTCAAATTTCTTCAATAACTGAAGAACTAGAAATTCAGAAAAGTAAAAATGATGTTTTATTTTTTGAAAATAATGGTTTAAGTTCTAAAATTAAAGATTTAGATTTAGAAAAATCTAGTCTAAAAATAAAATTTGATGACATCTCTAACAATATCTCCAATTTCAATAAAAGAATAGAGAATCTTTCTAAAATACTAGAAAATTCTCAATCCACTAGCAACAAATCTAGACTAGGATTTAAGAAACAAAATAAGTTTGCTAAAAGTAGAATTAATAATAATATTAAAAAGGATATTAAGAAAACAGTTTGGTCAAACACTAAAACAATTAAGTTATGGATTCCAAAATCAAATAATGTTTAAATAAGAAATAAACATATCAAAATGTTCATGGAAACTGTTCATAATAACAAAAACTATGTTTATAAAGGGAATTCTGAACCCGTTTGGGTTTGGCTTCCTAAGATCTAACTCTTAGGACCCTAAAAAGAAACGGGTACCAACTTTTTATAAATTTTTTTGCAGGTACCACATAAAAGGAGAGGAAAATGGATTTTAGACAGCGGTTGCTCAAAACATATGACTGGAAACAAAGAAATGTTGTCAAATATTATCTACTCAAATGGAGGATCAGTCACTTTTGGAGATAACTCTAAAGGTTATATCATCAGTAAAGGCGATGTCAGCAGCAACGGCACCACTAATTTACCTCCCATTACAGATGTTTTATTAGTCAAAAATTTAAAACATAATTTATTGAGTATTAGTCAGTTATGTGATAAAGGTTTAATATAACTTTTTCAGAAAATAAATGCAATATTTTCGATAAAAATCATAACACTATTTTTGAAGGAACAAGAGATAAAAACATTTATATTTTAAATATGAACGTTAAAAATGATTCAAATTTGTGTAATAGCTAAGGAAAATGATACCTGTCTTTGGCACAAAAGATTTTGTCACATCAATTTTAAAACCATCAACAAATTAGCAAAAATAAATTAGTTAAAGGTTTACCTGACATGAAATTCAAAACGAATATATTTTGTGATGCATGTAAATTAGGAAAATTAACAAAATCTTCTTTTAAATCAAAAAAAGTAATTTCTACAGAAAAACCACTTGAACTTTTACACATGGATCTTTTTGGTCCAACTCAAGTTCAATCTATTAATCATAATAGATATGTGTTTGTTATTGTAGATGATTTTTCTAGATACACTTGGATTTTCTTTTTAAAAAATAAAAGTGATACTTTTTATAATTTTAAAGTGTTTGTTAAAAGAATTCAAAATATTAAAAGTTTGAAAATTAAAAATATCAGAAGTGATCATGGAGGAGAATTTGAAAATGAAGTTTTAGAACAATTTTGTAACAAGAAAGGTATTAACCATAATTTTTCATTTCCTAGAACACCACAACAAAATGGCGTTGTAGAAAGAAAAAATAGAACATTACAAGAATGTGCAAGAACTTTATTAAATGGGACCAATTTATCAAAACATTTTTAGGCAGAAGCTGTACTACTGCTTGTTATGTATTGAATCGTGTTTCCATTCGACCGTTAACTAAGAATACTCCATATGAACTTCTAAATGGAAGAAATCCAAATATTTCATATCTTAAAGTTTTTGGTTCTAAATGTTTTATTTTAAATACTAAAGATCAACTAGGCAAATTTGATCCAAAATCCGATGAAGGAATATTCGTTGGATATTCGGAACGAAGTAAAGCTTATCGAATTTTTAATAAAAGAACTCAAATTATTGAAGAAAGTTTACATGTTTCATTTGACGAAAATTTTAAATATATAAATCCAAATATTACTATCGATTCTGATGATGAAGCTACTCAGAATGAAAATAGTAATACTGAAGAAATTTTCAATAATGATCATGATATTACTGAAAATGAGAATATTACTACTAATATAATAAAATCTTCACCTAAAATTTTACGACATCATCCTGTGCAAAATATAATTGGAGAAGTAAATACGAACGTTAAAAACCATATATCAATTAAATCAAGTTGGTCATGTAGCTTTTCTTTCTAACATAAAACCTAAGAATATAAAAGAAGCCTCAACTGACGACTACTGGATTCTTGCCATGCAAGAGGAACTAAATCAATTTGAACGAAACGAAGTTTGGAAACTTGTTCCTAGACCAAGTAATCAATCAGTCATTGGTACTAAATGGGTTTTCAAAAATAAAGCAGATGAATTAGGAAATATAAATAGGAATAAAGCCAGATTAGTTGCACAAGGATATAATTAAGAAGAGGGAATTGATTACGAAGAAACGTTTGCTCCAGTAGCCCGACTTGAAGCAATACGAATCTTATTAGCTTTCGCATGTTTTCATAATTTTAAACTTTATCAAATGGATGTTAAAAGTGCTTTTTTAAATGGTTATATAAATGAAAATGTTTTTGTTGAATAATCACCACTTTTTAATCATGAAAAATTTGCAGATCATGTTTATAAACTAAAAAAGGCTTTATATGGTCTAAAGCAAACACCTCGTGCTTGGTATGATCGTCTTAAAAGCTATTTATTAGAATCTGGTTTTGAAATTGGTAAAGTAGATCAAACAGTTTTTATTAAGAAAACTAATAAAGATATTTTAATAGTTCAAATATATGTTGATGATATCATTTTTGGTTCGAAAAATGAAAAACTATGTCAGGATTTTTCAACTATAATGACAAATGAATTTGAAATGTCTCGTATGGGAGAATTGTCATGTTTTATTGGATTACGAATTAAACAAATTGAAAATGGAATTTTTATTAATCAAGAAAAATATTGTTATAATTTAATTAAACGATTTGGTCTGGAAAACACTTCTGCCAAACCAACTCCGATGAGCACAACGATTCATCTCGACAGAGACGAAGAAGGCAAAAGTGTTGATCAAAAACTATATCGTAGTATGCTTGGATCGTTATTATATTTAACAGCGAGTCGACCCGATATTATGATGAGTGTTTGTTTATGTGCTCGATTTCAAGCAAATCCCAAAGAATCACATATGCGAGCAGTTAAACGTATTATTCGTTATCTAACTAAAACCAAAGATTTCGGACTATTCTATCCGAAAATCTCCTTTCGAATTAGTCTCCTATAGCGATGCTAATTTTGGAGGAAGTTGGACGGATCGAAAAAGTACGAGTGGAACGTGTCATTTCATTGGACGTTCCTTAGTCTCTTGGTTTAGTAAGAAACAAAACTATGTTTCTTTATCAACGTGTGAAGCAGAATATATATCTGCTGCTTTGGCATGTGCACAAGTCGTATACATGCAACAAACACTACAAGATTTTAATTGTTATCTTGAAAAATCTATGATTTATTATGATAATACTAGTGCAATAAATCTTTCTAAAAATCCGGTAAATCACTCACGAACAAAACACATTGATATTCGTCATCACTTTCTTCGTGATTCTTTGGAAAAAGGATTGATAAATTTAGAATTTATTAATACTGAAAATCAAATTGCTGACATTTTTACTAAACCTTTAAATGAAAATAGTTTTATCAAACTTAGACGAGATTTAGGAATAATGTCTTTAAAAGATTTATAGATAAAAATATGTAAAAATATTGAAAAACAAAAATTGTTTTATTTCTGACTAAAGCGAAACTCGAACTCATGATCTCTGACTTGTTTGATAGATGTTGTTTTATAGCCACTTGAGCTATGGGTGTTTCTTGTCTTAGTTTTCCTTAAAAAAAAATTTATTTGTTTTGTTTTTCAGAAATAACTATTTTAAGTTCTAAACTTATAAATCATACATTTACAAACAGTTTTATTGTTAAACTTCTATAATTATATTTCTAGTTCCTATCCACTAGTTTTTTCAGCAAACAGGTGTTTATATATACTATGCTTATCTTTCAAAACATATACTAAGAAAGTTTAAAAAAAACCCTGAAAAATGTCTTCAAACAATGACCCCTATAATTCCGAAAACTCCCATCTATCATACTCATCTCCGGACGATGATGTTTCCGACCAAATTCCTGAAAATGGCCCCTACCCTACCTTTCCCATGCCTAAACGTATCCTTGATTTCTCTTCTCCGGATAAAGACCCCCGACACGGGTGGAAACCATGGGATGAATCCCATATAGGCTATACGCCTGAAAAGAAAAAAGGGAAGAATACAATGGTAATATCTCCATCCACCAAACAAAAAATTGATGAAATACATCACTACCAACAACAACAAATGAATATGCAACGGGAACTCTACTATAAACAAAAAGTCATGGAAAGACGTTTAAGTTTTCTAGAAAAGATTGCCATGAAAGTTTGTTCATCAAAAAAAGATGATGTTGCTGAACCTTCTTATAGAACCCCATCCTCTTCAAATCCTGTTCAAACTCCAATAGCTCCAAGATGGTCACCTATAGAAGATGTTCCGTCCTCAAACTCATGGGAACTTAGATTTTAACGAACGATGGCTAAAACTTTTATATATATATATATATATATATATATATATGTTGTTGTTTTCAATAAGATATATAAATATAATACAATGATAATAAAATTTAAATTTCTATCATTTTTTTTTGTATAACAGCAAAAATGAGCATTTCTAACAGTGTCGGCCGACCGAAGAACCTGAGTCGGTCGACCGAAAGTATCAAATACACATTTTTTAACAGGGTCGGTCGACCGAAGGGCCTGCGTCGGTCAGCCGAACCCTTCTCAAAAGTTTCAGCTACTCTCAGTTAACCAAGTCGGTCAGCCAACCCAGTAATTTCGGCCTACCGAACGTGTAGACAGCTGGTTGCTGTTCCTTTTTACCTCATATTAGTAACCCATCCTTTCACCTTTTCAACTTACCTCTTCACCTTGCTTTTCCAAAATCTTTGAAGAATCATTTGTAAGTTATCCTGATTTCGCTTCCTACCGTATTGAAAATGCCGCAATTAAAAGTGGGCTCGATACTTTTTTAGACCATAGAAAGAATAATTTGAAGATTAACCACATTATGGTCAAATTGTTCCTTGCTAACCTAAATCTTGTTAACCCTCCTAGAAACACTGAAAATTGTGTTTGGACATCGGTATGTGGCACCTCAATTTTCCTTTCCATTGATCGAATTAACCACATTTTAGATGCTAGACAGGGTGGAATCTCATAACACGATGTAGATTGTAATATATCAAGTCGTGACCACATAAGCCATTTATTTTTCGAAGATGATGCTACGGATTTTAGACAAAAATCGTCATTTAGACCTAGAGCTAGACTTTTTCATCGTTTCATGATGAAATCCATTATACCAAGAGGCGGCTCCTACCACTTAGTATATCCTGAAAACTTTAAAGCTTTATATGCTATATGTTCGAATACACAAGTCAGTTGGGCACAATTACTCATGGATGAGTTTCTCTCATTTAACCAAGGAAAGATGCTTCATATTTATTATGGAGAATACATAATGAGATTGATCAATAGCTTCGTCCCACATGCTCCAGAATCCAAAACATCCAAAGTTTGTTCTTTTAATTCAAGGACCATAAAACTAATGAAGTTGCCCGATGCACCTCCTAGATTTATACCATTTAACCAATGGAGTACTACTCCTCGAGAACAACTACGCCGTAGCTTTTCTACACCTTAACCATCAACTCATGCTACGGAACGTCTAACACGCCAACATTCAATTCAAAGACCAACTCCCGAAATTAGTACAGAGGCGGCCATTGATATTTTGGCTCAAAATCAACTAGCCTTGGATGCCCGGCTACGAAAAATTGATGGTCGTTTCAAGTAAATCAAGGGCTTCTTCGTGAATTTATGGGATGCCTTATCATGTACTTCCGAAGCCGGTGCCTCTTATGTTGCTTCCGGAAAAAGGCCAGCGCCAAACTTCTCTTTTTCCACTTCGGAGAATACAAGTTTCGGTACATCAGGAACTCACACTTCTAACGCTCAAAGACGTGGTAAGGAACATGCTCCTCCGAAAGAAAATATCCGTCCAGAATTTTAGGATTCCGATGATGATGAGGAGTAATCATGTTGTTTTACAACTTGCTATCTTGTAATTTCTAGTATTCTGTTTTTAGATGTTGTGTACTAAGTAAACATCATTAATATTCCTGTTTTCTTTGAGTATGTACTATTTAAAACTCGATGTTTATGTTGTGTTACATGTTCCATATTTTTTATACATCTAATAAGTATTCCTTTTTATTGATGACAAAGGGGGAGAAATATATAAAAGCTAACAAATTTTTGCAGAAAAGTCAGAAAAGTCGCCATATATTCAGGGGGAGAATATATATACTACTTCGTCACATAAGTATTGTCATCAATCAAAAAGGGGGAGAATGTTGATTCATGAGTTTTGATTCATGACACAAGCTACAGAGATCATATGATGAGAATACTATACGAAAGCGACAAAAAGAGAATAAGTGTATATTATGCACTACAAAGGAGACAAGACTAGAATCCAGAGATTAGTATGAATATTTTAATGTATTGAGTCTTAGAATATTGTTAAAATCATTCCTCAAGTAGTCACACACACACACACAAATTGATTTATATTAAGTTATACATAAATTAGTGTGTACCGTGGAATTGACAACAGGTCGGCTGACCGACCAGAAACCTCGGTCGACCGACTCTGTGTCAAGTGCACAGATATACATTGTTTTGTATATGGTTTTAAACTTCAGCTGACCGGGCAGTTTTCTAGGTCGACCGACTTAAACATAACGGCTAGTTTTCTGAAGAGTTGCGATTGTTCATGAAGAGGAATGTCCCTCAATCCAAGAGATACAGACACAACTTTGATTGAAACTCTTCATGAAAGATTAAAACTATTCTACAACTATATAAACATGTTCAATTCACTTCTACAATCACCAATTCTTATTTATAATTATGAATTCTATTCTCTATTTATTTCTGCAAATAAAAGCATTCATTCTCATTCAATATCTCTAGAACCTCTGAATTAATTTATATACTTTGATTCTACGAGATTATCTTCCTTCTAAATCTTCACATACACTACATATTCTTGAGGATTTGATTATAGGAAAATTGTACTATCAAAAGACAATCCGTGTTATTCAGAACATACTCGTCAACAAATTATTTGTATTAGGTTGAAGTCCTCTTCGGCTGTTGAGGCGGAAAAATTCCTGTTCGGCTGCTCTGGTGTAGTATGCCTATTCCTTCGGGTTAAGTGAGGGGTTTAGTCTAAATCCAGAGGATATTCTGGGACTGGACGTAGAACGGGAAGTTCGAACCAGTATAAAAATTCCTGGTGTGCTTACTTTAATTTTTATTTTACTGCTATTATCAGTTTCCGCATTTATATATTATATTACACGATCTTTAGTACTGCACGTACACTTTCATTTTATACTCTATTCGCTGCCTCTTTGGTTCACACTTCTATAATACTACAGCTTTGCAAACAAACCGCCCTCCATCCTCAAAACATATCACTGTTCATTCTCCCCTCTGTTCATTTGTGCACAAACAACAGGATTTCACATTCTTCCAGTGCCTCGCCAACATCATCTCCTTGTCTACATATACACCATTCCTCAACCACTTCATAACATTACCCTTTGCACTTCCATATTCCACTCTAACTACCGCCTTCAGTTCATTTCTATTCACTACATCAGCTACAACATCATCGACCTGAATTACTATTTCAACCTTATTACACTTCCTTCTACTCACTGACATTCCCATAAAATAATCACCATTCCCACCACAACTTCTCACTGCTATTACATAACTGTGCTAAACCTGCCACTATTGCAAACAGTCCCGATTCACTGTCTTAGTTGCTTCTCCTCACCACAATACACATTACATTACATATCACAACTCATTTTACTATACATATCACAACATATCATAACTCATTCTCCATAAAATTGCTTCCATTACCAAACATCCCAATACCAAATCACTTGCCATCTCACTTTACAACAGCAAAACCATCACTGACCATCCCCTTCTCCAAACACAACTCCATCCAAACCACTAAGGTCCTTCATACTTCACTGACTTGATATACTCTGGTTCCATCAAACCTTTGTTGGACTCCTTTTTATATACTAAGGCCACTATTTTATGCAACCAAAACCTTTGTTGGACCAAAGGCTAAACTTAGTTCATATACTAAGGTCTACAGCCACCGCTATTGTTGGACTCCTTTTTTTTTCTTGATGAAAATGGTTCATTGTTATAATCTAAACGAGTTTGGTAGTACATTGAATTGCTTGAGACTGGTGACAATATCATGTTGCTGTTATGACTGAATCCAACAGAGGAAGGTTTCGAGTTTGAGGAGAACAGCAATGCAGGAGAGGAGAATGAACAAGGTTCTCTGTTTCTTTGAGAAAATGTGAAATTTTAACGGCATCGGATGGTGGTTTCCAAGCTCCTAGAGAAAATTTTAGAACATATGAAATAAATCAGACAAAGTGCCATGTGTGATTAACTTGGAAAGAAAAAACTTTATATGAGTTTCAGCCTAACATATACTCTTAGGTAGCATCAAACTCCTTGGCATGCGACATAATCTATTAGACATTGGAGTACAAAAAAGAGATTATACACTTACAGGTAAACATACAAAATGCATACAAAAGACATATACTAAAGTGCACCTATAATTAACACATTACTTGGAACAAAAGAGGTCATAAAGCAAGCGATGAACATTAAAAATTAGATGATAATTGTAATGATCTCTTCTTACCAAATTCTGATAGATGATGATCAGGTGTTCCAGACGAAGAATTAGGTAGGAGGCGTTTATTATTTCTCTGTGTTGGTTGAGAAGATGGAGGAGGATTTGTAGTCGCTAGGGGATCAACTTCCCATGGCGAAACTTTATCGGATCTTGCAATTGGAGAAGGTTCATCCCATTGTACCTACACAAATAATTTCAATTTTAAATAGCCAACAAGTAAAAAGACACAAAAAATACAATGGTAATGTCAAAAGATGATAGGGAATATAAGTAAAATATATCATCCAAGTTGTTGTAAATTCACTCAATTATTCAGATAGAGCAATTTAGGAAAATGAGTTAATAGTGACTAGATGATGTATTACAAAGGAATTTAAAAGGTCAAGTCATCTTGGCTGTATCTACCATTAGATTGGTGATAACAATACTTAATACAAAAAATGCCTTAAACATTTGTCTTCAGTGCAAACTTTATAGGCTTGTATCATTAGATAGTGAGGAATCATGTTGCAAACATTTCTAGAACTTTATCCTAACCTGTTGAAACTGGAAAAAATAAAGAACCAAAATCATTAGAAACCCAATTCAAAATATTTAGGTGTTATAGGAATCTAATTCAACTAATATATTAATCATGGTACAAAATTCACATTGAGATAGAATTCCGTTAATTATACAGACTCGGAAAAATTCAAAATATTAATTTCAGTGGATAAATATGTACTACATACAGTCTATATTTTCCTACAAGCCCTTGCAATTCCAAGGTTGGATGGATATAAAGTGTCATCAAGGTCTATTTGAATTTTAGATAAATAAAGAAGGATCACACCATGTAAAAATATATAGTTAAAAGGCTAATATACATTTATGTAAACCATGGTTAAAAAAGTGTAACAAAGAAAATGCATTCGTTCGGAAACTTTTGTCCAACCACCATTGGTTATCTGCTCATAGTGAATAAAGGAACACAATCAAGGCAACATCTAAAAATCTGAAGCGTTTCACTCAGGTTGTATCTCTTTCACCAGCTCTATTCAGACATTATTTGGCTTGGGCAAAGCTTTTCTAGTATTTTCGATTATGGCTTTCATAATCCTTTAGCATGTGATTTCAAGCCGAGCTGAACTCAAGCACCAACCATCTCCATCAATACGCAAACTCGCACAGCCGAAAAATTAGGCAATTCAAAACTTAGGAGCTAATGAGGATTTCCCCTTTGTGAAAATTATCATCATACAGGTTCTAAAATTGTTATAGCAAGTAACATTCAAAAGAATTTAAAAATAACCTCGACATCTTTAGATTCAGGCAGGCAAGCAAGCATTCAACCTCAATGAACTTAAAATATATGATTATTTGCTTTAGTGCTTGGACGTATTATAAATCACTATATGATTATTTGCTTTTGTTTGTTTGCTGCTGTCATGGATTGCTGTGTATTACATCTGATTGTAGATGGTGCATTATGCTTGAGTACTTGTTAATTTAAGTTGAACTTTTGTTGTTTGGAATAGACCTAAACGTTAGAGCACAATATTAATGCTCGTTATCCTTACATAAACTGATAACTTTGCACACGTTCAGGTAAGTGCTTTCTCTTCTTCTGTTCCATGATCATCAAAAGAATTTCAATTTGTACATCAAAAGTCACATTCAAAAAACACATGAGTAAGGTAAAATATAACAAGTTCTCTGTTATGGCAAACAATGATCATGGCTTAAATGGAACTAGATTCCAAAATATCATGAATGATTGTAAGAGAAGTAACAGTATTGGAAAAGGAATGTCCCAATGTGGTTACAAGTATTACAGTGGTATATGTATACACCTAACTAACAGATAGTGATGGCTTTTAATTCAATCATAAATTTTTACGGTAACAATGTTATTGTTTAACTTGAACACTTTTTTTGCATCAAACGTTCCAGATTCTAACCTTTATTTATGAATATTAAAAATAAAGTTAAAATATAAATGTATTTTATGAAAAAAGGAAATAAAAACTGAATTCCAATTCTTTAGCAACTGAAATCTCATCAAACCACTATAACAATGCAAAATTAAATTCTTATCTAAACGTATAAATGAGGATAACAATTTCACAAAGGGAAAATTGATTAATTTTCAGGGTGTAAAATTATTATCCTCATTTCACAAACTCGCAAGACTGTAAAATTGCATAATTTCACAAAGGAAAATTTGATGAAAATACCTAAGTTTTGAATTTTTCGATGAAAATTGCTTAAGAAATTTTCCATATCCAGCTCCTCAAGGTGATATTCCACGTTGGAACTATGCCGAAAAAGCCCTTGAATCAGGCGAGAGAGTCGATGAAAAATTAGATCAAAGAGAATTCTTTTTTAGTTTCTTCTTCAGGATAGGTGGTTTGGGGAGGAAAAAGTGGCTGTAAAAAAATTTCCCCAAATTCTGTAGAAGTATAGGCGGGATAGTTTGTTACATTTATTTTTGAGAAGACGGAAGATTTTTTTAAGGCGGGAGACTGAAAGTAATACTTTGTTACATTTACAATTTACGTGGAATATTATTAATTGCACTCATAGCTAAACGCAATGAATTTATGCAACCAAAGACTGATTTTCTTGTAGTGAGTTTATTTTCAAGACCTGTCCATTGATCCATAGGTTATTCAACTTCTTGATTGCCTACCATTACAGTTGGTGTGTCATATACTGTTTCAATAATATTTCATGCATCTATGGTTTTTAGAAAAAATTTCATTCTAATTTTCCAATATGCATATTCACCATTAAACATTGGTGGTCTAGCTATGGACTGACCTTCAGCAAAAGAATTATTAAAAGAAGCCATTAAAAAAAATCAACTTTTTTAACAAAAAATGATTTTTTTTAATCCAAGCTCCGATAGCTCTTGTAGGATCATTTTCACCCTAGAAAGGGGGAGGTCAATAGTGTCTACTAAAAATTAACGCGAAAATAAAAATATAAACAGAAAGTAATGTAGTAAAGATCACACATAATTTTACCCAGCTTCAGCAAAAACAACCTACGTGCTACCCCAAGGTTTCTACTAAAAAATTAAGTAATCAGACGCTTACAAAGCACGTAAACTTGTGATACCTGCTAACTTGATTAACCTAACTCTAAGATCAAAACTATGCCATAATTCAGCCACTGAGTTGCGAATTGTCAAACTACGCCCCGTAGTTTGTATCTAGCCATAAAACTAGAAATTTACAAAATTTCAAAAGAGAAAATTACAAAATAAAAACCAAAAAAACTAAAAGAACAAAAATTCTGTTTTAAAATTGAAGCCCAATACACATAAAATTATGACCCAAGTAAAAAAAACCGTCTCCCTTTATTCCACTTTGTGAAATCTCTCCCGCCATTTTCATTTTATCCTTCTTCTGAAATTAGGGTTCGTGCGAATTTGAGCCGCCACTAGGAAATTGCAATTTGAATCGATTGTTGTATGCTTTTCTTCCTCACTTATGATTACTGCTACTTCTTCGTTCATTGTTCTTTGATTTGCTTACAGTTGCTTCAATGTCGAGTTTGAATGGTCTAAAATTGGTATGTAACTTTTTTTACTATATTTTCTCTATTGATTTACTTGAAATTGAATTGCCTTAATTGCCCATGATAAATTGGGTATTTATATGGATCAAAACCCTATAATTTTGTTTCATATATTTTGGTTTGAATTCTTCAATTACTTTGCTCGACCATGAATGATTGTGATGATTCCGACTTATTCATTAACTGATATATTCGAATATGGTTGAATCTATTCCATTCTTTGTTCCTATGACTTGTTCATCAGTTGCTTACAGTTTGACATTTGAATTTGAGATAATCTTGACTTCTTGAAGTTTGACTTGTTCATCTGTGACCTTTTCTACTCCTTGACTTTGATCGAACTGCTACTTATAGTTACCAAATTTTTGAACACTTCAACTGTATTTTCCATTTGGCCATTTCTTTGATCTCGACTTGGAGTCTTGGATGTTAGTTGCTCGAGTTTAATCTGATGTCTCCATGTAGATAAATACATACACATACATACATATATATATATATATATATATATATATATATACATACATATATGTGTGTGATTGGTGTTGCTACGCTCTGTCCACCTGAGTGCTTACATTTATGTTTGTTCAAGTGCGTGTGATTGCTGTAGCTCCAATGCATTGATGTCTTCTCTGTTTCATGTCTATATGTGGTTCACCACTTTGTACATGTTGAAAATTAACTTGCATATGAACTTGTACGTGTTGAAATGTTTGATAATGTCCATTTCTCTATTTCATACGAACTTGACATGTCAGACACTTTGTTGCTTTGCACTTGGCCCTGTACTCTGGTTGTATTTCTGAGTGCCTGCCTGTAGCTTGCCTTTTTTTGTTGTAGTCTATTCCACTTGAAGTCTAGTTGTATGTTTTCATCTGGATCTTCATGTGCACATTTTCGAACTTAACTGATATATGTATGTATATGTATGCATATATGCATACATGTGTATATGTGAGTGTACTGGCCATTGGTGCATTTGAAACTGAACTTGATTGTTGCGTGTTGGTTGGAGTCTGATCTATGTTGCATTTTTTTCATAATGTTTTTGTAGTTTTTCCTTTATTGCTTTTGACCATGTCTTGTGCACTTTCTGAACTGTTTTGTTTGAGCTATTTCATTGATCTAGTCTGGTTGCAGCCCTTATATTCATGCTGGATTGAATTTCGGTTGTACATATGAGTATGGTTACTGAATGCCTTTTGTTATTGCATTCTGGTTCCTTTGAACTCTGGTTTGGTTCCACATGTTGTTTTTGCTTTACACTTGAGTTGAATCCAGTCTAGGATTGGGTTTGACCTTGTGCTCACCCGTACTAGCTATTTTAACAAGCAAGTGTATATTGGTGTGCACAACCTTGTGGCATGTGCAGTGATACACTGTGCATGTCATAAGTTGTTCACATAAGATGAATTAAAAGTAACGACGACTAACCAAAATAACCGAGGCAAACAATAATTTTAAACACACATTTCATTGTGCACTGCAAAATATTTCTTTTTCAATTTTACTGGGTTAGTGTTTATTTTGTAGATAGTTCAGATTCTGGATACAGGTTGGACCAGAGTTGAAGATCAAATACGAGTAATGAGTGAATTATGTAGTGAGGTGAAACATGTATATAAAATTGTAAAGTGAAAATTGTGTTGTACTTGAAACTTGTATTTTATAATATAGTGAGAGCTTAAATGTGTACTATTCGAATTTGTAATAAAATATTTGTTTGAACAAATTATTTGTTTAAATAAGGATTCTGAGTTATTTATTTTATTCAATAAATGTTTAATTAATTATATGGAAAAATAAAATAGTACAATAACAAATACATTTAAACTAATATATATGTTTATTATCATCAAACAAAAATCATACACTAGTATATTCTACAAAACTGGACTCTTCTTATATAGATAACACACTGCATCTGCCCCGGTCAATAGTCAGAACCTGACTGATTAACATACGCCGACTTCCCTTGGATTCCAGAAGTTGGTTATGCGATGATATTATTTAAAGTAAAACATACCTGACAGAGTTGCATGCCAAGTTATTTTATTGAAAATAACTTTTCGGTTATCCAATCTTTAGTCTGGAGGAGGGACTTCCACTCCTCCAAAAGCTGGCTCCTTCGCAACTTAGGTTTCGCTTATTATTCCTATCATACCGAGATGATTGATCATGATTAAATTACAAGGCACATCTGCTCTTGTAGAGTTGTAGTTCAATCATGCACAGATTCAGTCTTTGAAAACTAGCGCATGACTTGTTCGATTGTGACTATCCTTCCTTTGCATTTTTTGAAATTCAACCTGCACAACAGCCTCTGTCTCTGGGGACTATTGGTTTAATTGCATGATTCCGAGCATTGCTTTTTCTCATTGTTGCACCTCTTGTGTTAATGTGCAACATACTCGTTTATTGTAATTCTATACATGTAAGTAATACTTTTGTGGTCATTTCGGCATATTCAATTTCATAACTTTGTTCAAAACTACCAGGTAACTTGGTCTAGCCAATTCTATAGCTAATCCCTGCTTATGCTCAACTGAGTTTGTTTCAACAAAGTATTGGTGCATCTGCCCTAGTCCATAGGGCTAATTTCTCTGCGTACCAAGTCTATATGTTTTCGGGAGATTAGTTTTCTTCGGTAATACGTTCGATTACCGTAGTTTGATTGACATGATAGCTCCTATCTCTAGGAACTAGGGACTTTGCTGCTTGATTCCAAGCTTCGATTATTTCAATGATATTCGTTTCTCGACGGTAATTGAATTCCTCTAAGTTGACATCGTCATCCAATGTTATTTTAGGTACATATGCTTGAAAGATGCATCGCCATCATCTTTCACTCCAGTGAATTCTTCTAAGTTCAGTGTTGAGACCTTAATCATGGGTCAGTTTCTATCTCTAGAAACTCTTGCATGGATGACTCAACTCTATGGATTTTTTCTTGATGTTATGAAACTTCAGATAGCATGAGATGTTAGAAGGTAGTGCTAAAGATTCAATCAAATTCTTGCTTCTGATTCTAAAAGACGATATATCAATAGTTTCATTCTAGGGCTTTCTTCTTAGCATCACCAAACTTCGGATAATGGCATATTCCTTCAAGTTGGAACTAAATGGTCTAGTTAGACTGTAAGTAAGTCATCGATCCTTCTCGTCATTGCCAGACTTCGGTCAAGTATCTGTGAGTCTATCCCTACATGAGGGACTAGCTATTTCAAACACCTGTATTTGGGTTATTGTGAGAGATGAAGAGGTTTGGGACATTGATTCAAGTGCACCTTCTCTGGCTCTCAATCCTATTCTAGGATTGAGGAATTCTGATGTTTTAGTTCCAACCTTTTGTGGTTGTCCCTACATATCCTTAGTTGTGCATGCTTTTCTTGATTACTGTTGTCACAGAAGTTCTGTTCATATGCCAATTCCTATCTTCTAGAATTGATAACTTAATTGCTTGGTTTTAAGCAACATTTCCTTGAGACTGCCTATTTTTGGCTGTATCTAAATTCTTTCTAAGTTGAATTCAAGAAATTCGGTTGTGAACCAGCTTTCATAGCGCATGAGCAATTCAATCCTAGGATTTACTTTCGATGCTACTTTATTCCTGTGTAGTGGCTGATTCCTATGATGAATGTTGAACCATTTGGTTGACTTGTGAAAGATTTTGTCCTCCTATTGTTACCTATTTTCAGGCAACGGTAGTTTTCTAAAGACAATGGTAAAATCTCAGTTGAGGAACAACTTCTATCTCCGAAAGCTAGTGCATTGATTGTTTACTACGATGAGCGTTTCTCACCGAACCTATAGATTAAATTTTTCTTGGCATTGCCAAGGCAACACCAGTACATAGTGAATAGCAAATTTCCTGGCATTACTGGGGCAATATCGATACTTAGGAAATAGAGGGTATCTCGGCGTTTTCGAGGGCGATACTTATTTAATAGAAAGTTTCTAAAGTTTCGCGATATTGTCGGGGCAACATCGGTACTTAGGAAATGAGAAAAGGCCTTAGCATTACCGGGGCAACACCGACACTCAGGAGGTTTGGACAGATCTTCCTTGCCGATCAGCAATGCTTTTATCCAAGTGGGCACTAGTTTTTTCTTTGAAAACTTGCACTTCGATGATTGGATTATAGAAGTCTTTTCCAAGTGATGTCTGTCTTCGAGGAATGTTAAAGTCATGTTAGTTAGGATTGAATCATTCATCTTAACCTATATAGTTGAGTAGATCACTTTCAACCCAATGTGACTGTTTTTCTCAACGTTGCTTAACTTTGGGATAGGCCATGTTTTGGAAGGATGGGAGTCCCATGCGTTTCCATTGCCTAGCCTTATTTATCACCATCAAGTGTTACCCTTGAAAATGCAGGGTTGTTGCTTAACTAATTCCTTGGATTATTCTTATTCACAAAAAAACAGACTTCCTCAACTTGGTTTTTATTATGATCCGACTTCTATCTACAGAAGCCTTCATTTCTAGGCAGAACTCTTCATTTCTAGGTGTCAAATTCCAGGTTCTTATAGAAAATTAGAAATTGTAGAGCGATTCATTATATTGCCCCTAAACAACCACACTCATTCCTATCTTGATCACAGAGGGGTAGAGTTCGATAGTTATGTCTTGAATTTGTGACACTTATCCTTGCTTGTTTTAGGCCATATGCATTAGGCTAGGCTGATAGCTTGTTGTTGATATCAACCTTATTCGTTGGTTCCAATCTTCGGGATCAATGGGTTAGCTACTCAATTTCGAGTGTTCTCTCCTTACCGTTGTCTGTCGTCGAATAACAGCCGGTTTCTACACGTTGGGGTTTAAGATATCAGTCGAGCAACATCTTCTGCCTTTGAAAACTGGTGCATTGATGATTTGATTCTGGAAATTCCTTCCATCGTCGTCTATATCTGGACGATGATAAGTTCCTCCTTTTAATGCAAGTTGGGGAAATTTTTTATCTTGACCAAGTGTTAATGTGCTATGTGCCCCTCAGTCCACAGGGCTGATTATTCAGAACAATTGATGTGAGACCCGATGTTCTTTGGAACTCCTTGGATGCCCCCAATCAAAGGTGCATCATTACTCCTATCTTTTGGAACTCGTGACTTTGATGTCTTGAATTTATACATTTTGTAAATTAACTTTGGTCAAAGATCAGAGTTCTATGCCGACTTCTTAGTTTTTGAACTTTGCGGCACTACTGGAGCAATGTCGGCTCTTTTAGATAGCGGGGGTTGATCCCTGTTAATCCTGCAATGGGCAAATTTCTCGTTGTTGTCGGGACAACACCAACACTTAGAAAATTTTAATGGTTCGTTGATGATTCTAGAGCA
Source organism: Allium cepa (assembly GCA_030765085.1). Taxonomy (NCBI): domain Eukaryota; kingdom Viridiplantae; phylum Streptophyta; class Magnoliopsida; order Asparagales; family Amaryllidaceae; genus Allium; species Allium cepa. The sequence goes on along the minus strand of CM060940.1, from coordinate 752,379,569 downwards.
ACATCGAGCAGTGTTTGTGCGGCTTATTAGACGCACGGCTTACGAAAATGCACGGCTTACAAAATGCGCTGTTTTTAAGAGTGCGCGACTTACGAAATGTGCAGCTTTTGAGAGTGCACGACTTACGAAATGCGCATCTTTTGAGAGTGTGCAGCTTATGAAATGCGTGGCTTATGGGATCGATACGACTTGTTGATTCGAAACGGTTTGGAACTTCTTGTCGTTGCCAATCTATGGGTAACGTTAGGAGTTCATACTTTGAGTGCATGGTTCCATGGCTCAAGAAGTGATTCACGACTTATAGGATTGCACGGCTTATGAGATCAATACGAGCCGTCAATCCGAAACAGTTTGGAACTTCTCGACATGGCCAATCTTTGGGTAATGTGAGGAGTTCGTGCTTCGAAAGCGTTGTTCCATGGCTTAAGAAATGAAGCGCAACTTATGGCAGTGTGTAACTTTTGGAATCGATATGACCTGTTGATCCTGAACTATTCAGAACTTCTTAACATTGCCAATCTTCGGGTAACGTGGGGATTTCGTGCTTCAAGAGCATGATTCCACAGCTCAAGAAGTGATGCGCCGGTGCGACTTATGAGGTCGATATGACCTGTCGATCCGGAATAGTTTGGAACTTCTCAACATTGCCAATCTTTGGGTAATGTGAGGAGTTCTTGCTTTCAGAGTCTGGTTCCACGGCTTAATTAGTGATGCATGGCTTATGGTAGTGTGTGACTTATGTGATCAATATGACCCATCAATTTGGAATGGTTTGGAACTTCTCATCATTGCCAATCTTGGGGTAACGTGAGGAGTTTGTGCTTCGAGAGCATGGTTCCATGGCTTAAGAAGCGATGCACGACTTATGGGAGTGCACAGCTTATGAGATCAATATGACTCGTCGATCCAGAATGGTTTGGAACTTCTCGACGGTTCCAGTTCTGAAGTAATGTGAAGAGTTCATGCTTCGAGCGCATGGTTCTATGGATTAAGAAGTGATCCATGGCTTACGACAGTGTGCGACTTATGGGATCAATATGACTCATCGACCTAGAACGGTTTGGAACTTCTTGACGTTGCCAATCTTTGGGTAACGTGAGGAGTTCGTGCTTCGTGAATGTGGTTCCATGGATCAAGAAGTAATTCGCGGCTTATGGGAGTGCACGTAATCATTTGGGCCTTCTCGGTGCTAGCGGAGCGATACTAGTTCTTAGAAGGTAAGAATCGAGTTTTCCCATCAATCCAACGATTTGACTTCGTGGGAATGTGATATTGTCAGTTCTAAGAGATAAGTGGTTTTTGGAATGGTAACCATGGCTTGGATGATCCTTCCATATTTTGGGAAGATGTGCATGGCCAAACAGATAAGGTTACCATGGTGGAGAGATCTACAGCCGATCGCATAGAGATGGTTATAAAGAAAGAGCTTGTGGAAGTTTAGGGAAAGACTCTTAGTTTTTTTTCCAAACTGCCATTAGAGAATTGGTCTTTAACTAGCATATAGTTTAAGAGGAAAAGGAACTAGTCACTAAAGGTGGTAAAGGAGGAGTTGGGAGAAGTAAGCATTATAGTTCTACTTAGGTTGTTGCGCTAGTTTGGTCATTAAGTCAGTAGTTGTTAAAATTATAGAATTTTCTCTCGGGCATAACAAAATTGTGGTATGATTGATCTTGGCTTTCCTTAAAGCGACTCAAGTATGTAAGGTTTTCCCATGCGATAAGGATGTTTGCGTGCTTAAATTGTATTTAGGGTTTTTCCACAACATGTTTGGTTACACGTGGTTTAGTAGATGCAACTATGTCTTCTAAACGATTAAAGCATGGGAAAGCCTCTATCTTTTGAGACCTATATATTAGGGATTTGAGATACTAGATTCTCCCAGGTGTTGAATCTTGGCTTGATTCGACTCGGCCTCTGATTGATCATAAGGTCAGTTCAGTTTTGCTTAGTTTCTTTGAGCGACTTTATAGCTTTAGAATTTAGCACTGTTTGTCTCATTGGTCGTTGAAAATGATTATGTTAATTTTGTAGAGTGACTGATATGATTGTCGATTCGTAGCCTCGAAGCATGACTTCACCAGCTTCGGGCAGTACTGGATGAGAGACCACTGATCTTCCAATTGGCCTTCATGACACTTTATTTCGTAAAGGATTCTTGGATCAGATGACTGCTGATCTACTGGTTCTCCTTCATGACGCTTTAGTTTGTAAAGGAGTTTTTGTGGTTGGATGTCCGATGACCAAATGGCCTTGGAACGATAATTTATCATTTCCGAGAAGAATTTTGGTCGGATGTCCAATGACCAAACGATCCTAGAGCGATTAGTCATCGACTTCATGAAGAGTTTTGGATTGTGTATCCGATGGCCCGGTAGTCTTAAAGCGATGATTCATCGACTTTAAGGGGAATTTTGGTCGGATGTTTGATGACCAAATGGCCTTAGAGCGATAATTCATTAATTCCTAGAAGAGTTTTAGGTCATGTGTCTGATGGCTTGGCAGTCTTAAAGCAATGGTTCATTGACTTCAAGAGAAATTTTGGTTGGATGTCTAGCAACCAGATGGCCTTGGAACGATAATTCATTGACTTAGAGAAGATTTTTGGGTCGTTTGTCCGATGCCCCGATGATAGTAAAGCAATGATTCATCGACTTCAAGAGGAAATTATGGGTTTCGACTTACAGGAACACCGTTTTATCGGTTACTCGAGACTAGGGGCTGGATCTATTTGTTCGATGATCCTTTGGACAAGCCTTCTTGATGCTACCAGAGTACTCCAATTCCAAAAAGGGGATCGACATGACCCGTCGATGGCATAGAAGCATTTCTTCTGCCATATTGTGTATAATGCCTCTAGTATCACGGTACAGCTCATTTGAAAAAGGGAAGTGGACAAAGACGGATGAGAAGGCATTACTTTAGGTTGCTGCCCCATTCCGTAGTAGCTAGCTAGCCATAATGTTATTTGATAATCATCCTTTCATCAGATTGATCAGTTAGCCAGTGTGCTTTACAATTGGGTCTTAGTGACCTTACTTTGGTTGAAGATCCCTGAGGTCCTGCAGCTGCTTCACTGTTTGATATGTTCTTTGGAAAATTTTCAGATGTGCCTTCTACCAACTACACTACCTCTAGTCTATAGAACATGTCTGCCTTCCCATAAAATTCTTCCAGGGCAGTATGATGTTTCATCCATTAATGATTCCTAAGGGCATTGCAGTAGACTGCATCCATCACCGTCACTTCATCCATATGCTAGTCATACGTATAAAAAAGCAATTTCGAATCAGTTGTATAGTTGTAGGAAGGTGTAGTTGGTAGGATAAACTTCTTTGGATATTGTACATACCGAACAACTTTGGTGAATGAATTTCGATTGGGGAAGATGCTCTAATCGTTGTCAGTCTAGTCCTTTTTCAAGTTATGGCTACTTATAATGCTTGAGAATGATATATGCATGATTGTCCTATGCTTAAATGATTGGAAATGCCGGTTGAATGACAAATCACTAAGGATGGGGTCATGGACCAATGACGATCCCCAAAAGTTTTCAACTAGGTGAGATTGGTCTGGAGCGACTAGAAAGGCCCCATAATGTTGCATTCCAAATTTCAATGAATTTGGAATTCGCGTGCTCGAGTTATAGGCAAAAGACAATGGATCGACGTTGATGGATCGATGATATTTTACTTAGAGTTCGGCCCGAGAAAATTTGCCATTTGCTTGGAGTTTGTCCATGGTTCACTTGGAGTCACACAATTTGAAGTGTTGGGTTGGTGACGATGCTATTTGGAGTCATTTGCATGTTTGCTTGGATAAAATCTTTGTTTTACCCAAGTTTTATTTAAGATTAGAATTTCCTAGGTTTGCTTCTAGTCAAATGGGCGATTACCCGAGTTTGACTTCAAGTCAGGACTTCAAGAATCTGCTTCGAGTCAAATACACGATTATTGGAGTTTGACTTTGAGTCAACCATAAAGTGAGTTTTTCAATGACCATTTTGATGATTTTTTGATGATTTTCGATGCTGACCATTCGTGATTCGACGACGTGAGCTCCACGATGGGACTGGAAGCTAGTCAGTTGGAAGTGGTCATAATATACCATGGGAGCTAGGCCTTGTAACCGACCCTGGTTTGTGTCACATCTTCTTTGTTCTTCTACCTCTGCGAGTACTGTTTGAGTGGCAGTTTCTCATCATTTGCTTGTCACTATGCTGCGACATAGGTTTTAGAGCTTCTTCTAGCCTTTTACACGTTAGCTTTTTCATCCAATTTATCTTCCTCAAGTTATCTATCACCTTTAAAGCCGGAGAGAGAGCCATCGTTATATCTCCCTGTGGGGTTTTCACCTCTATGTTCGTGTTTATAGTAGGTGCTTTTGCAGTTAGTGGAGTGTTAGCGTTTTCTTCCGTCACGATTCGTTATGCTCTGCCCACTACTTCCTTTTTCTTTTGCCTTCTGTTTCATATGTTTAAGCTAGAAAAATAAAGAATGCTCTTGCTCCGTAACAGCCATAGCTTCAGGCACCATTCCAGTAGTAGTTAGTGATTAGGGCGCTAAGACAGCATCTATCTTTTCCATAAGAGCCTTTCGACTCTGACATTTCCCATTTAATTTCATTAACCATCTTGTTCAATTCTCCTTAGTCACAACTTCATGCTGCATGGAGGATCCTGGAACCTGATCTCTAAAGTTAGCTCTTGATAGCAGGTTGTTGGGGTTGTTGACTTCAATTTGCTGATGGTTTGTTTCTTCTCCAGCAATGGTAACTCCTATGGATCTTTCGAAGGTAGTTCTCTTTCTTCCTAGTGCCATTGGTTCTCAACAACAAATCTTCTAAGCAAAGATTGAGGATCTAACTTCTAAACCTATCTGATCCAAAGTAGATAGTTAGATCTAAGCCTAAGTTGGGTTCTCAGTGAAGGTATGAAAATGTTAACCCAAAAATGGATTAACACCCTAGACTGAGAGTGAAAGCACCAGCCCTGTTCTTACAAAGAAATAACATAAAAAATAAATGTAAAAAGGAAAGAAATGGTAAAAAGAGAAGAAGACTTTTATAGTGGTTCATCTATTAATAAAGCCTATGTCATCTTTATAACTTTTTATTAATTGACTACTATTACAAGTTGAACCGGATTATAATACAAGTGAATCTTCTAAGTTAGATCAAGTCACAAGTACAAGAGTTCATAAGGGAATCACAATGAACCCTTAAATGACAATTGTGTAGGAGGATAAGAGTGAAAAATGATCTTTGTAGGGTTATAACAGCCAGTCTAGTATATCCTCCTTATGTTGCAGGTATGTGAGTATTTATTGGGAATTAAGTGAGTGTTGGGCTAGAAGTCCATGTGCAAAAGAGTCTAGTTGTTATGCCAAGTCATCACTGAAAATTTTAAATCAATCTGAGTCATTTCAGTGGATCACTAGCTATCCATATGGGATGGATCGCTAGCTTTCCATCAACTTAGCATATTTTTCTACCAAAAGCCTACTTAGTGCTACGAAGGAGCTAGGAAAGTTTGAGGGTGATCCAACCTATCATGATGGATCACTAGCTATCCATAGGGGATGGATCGCTAGCTATCCATCCACTTAGCATATTTTTGACTCAATTTTCTTGATTTCCATTCACCTATTCTTTTGAGTGCGTTGTCTAAGTATCAAGTTGTTTGATCATCCATCTTCATGGGTCATATGGTCCTGAAGAATTATCCATAACTCGCTCAAAACATAACAAAATCATACGGAACTTTGTAGGTACACTCTAGAAGGCGTGTAGGACCTATAGTATAAGTAGTTGGTAGATCCCAACCTACATAGGTCGCTAGCGACCCATCAAGATGGATCGGCAACGCTCCATCAAATCTTCTCCAGTCATGCTTATTTTTCTGTGAGCCTTCTTTTTTGTCTTTTAAGTGTTCCATCCATATTTCAAGTCCATTTGATTCTGTAATAAGTTCTCTAGGTCCAATTTAAGCTAGCTGCTTAAGTCATAACAAATTGAATCAGATGAGTCTTTACTTCTTGAACTATCCTACTTGACATGCTATAAAACTTGGTAAGTATTCTTAGAAGAGATAGAAGATCATGATGCAAAAGGTTATGACAACTCATAATTCTTCCTTTTGGATTGCTAGCGATCCATGGATGATGGATCACCAGCGATCCATTTACTTAGTGGATTTTTGGCTTGCTTCTCTTAACTTCCATTGGCTTATTCTTTTAGACGCCTTGTTAAAGTTTCAAGTCATTCTAGCTTAGTTTGTATGTTCTAACTCATGTTGAGTTCTATTGGATTAAAACCCCAGCTAACAAGTTTAAAATAAATAGCTAAAAGGAAACTTTTTGTAAAACTAGGGGTTTTCTTCCTAAATCTTTTGTGAATGTTTTTTAAATAATTAATCAAGTATCCCAAAGTAAATTAAGAAGTTTGGAAAATATTAAGGTCAGATTCAATCAAATAACTTGACCGTCTTATGGCTGATAGAGAGATAGTCTCTAGTTTTGAGTATGAAAAACCAATTTCCTGCTCTTCCTAGCTATCCAGACTGGCCTGACTACCTATGTTAAATTCCATGTTAAATTCCGAGGAGGGAACTCCTACAACTTGTGTGAATTTAAAAGGTGATTTCATCATTATTCGACCAATAGTATGGGTTGAATACATAAATTAGTATTGAGTATAATTAGTATGATTTCTATGAATCCGTTTTTACTCAATACTAATTTGTTTGAGTTTACAATAGACGACGTATTAACTAACAATTTTTTTTGATCCATTAAAGATATGTTTTGGAAATGTGAAATCTTTATTAAGACTTCAATTATACCAGTAATGAATATGAAAATATTATTCCTAAGTAATTAAAGAAAAATGATTTGGTATTTCCAAAGATGAAAAGGAGTTTTTAATTTACCAAAGGATTTGATAAAGATATTTAATGACCCCATATACTCTTAAAAAGATAAAGGAATAATTTAAAAGAATATATCGTTCAAAGATATTTGACTTGATAAAAATTTAAATTAATTGGATCTTGTTTGATAATCTCCCATATACTCGACATCTTTTATCGTTGATTGGTTCGAGGAGACCGGGATCAGATTTAGATGATTCTTATCCAAAAACCACTTCGAACCAACATATGCTTTCAAATGCGATGACATGTTAAAAATGATGATCTTGAAGATGAAGGTCTTTATAATATAGGGCTGTACATGGTGGTGGTGGGGGCTTCGTTCTGAAAATCTCCAACTTGCAAGAACTACTTGCCATTAATCCAAGGGGTGATTAACAAATGGGATTAAGTAGAAAGAGTGCCTTCAGTTTGTCCTTCACATGGGCAACTTATATATGAATGTCTAACATTGCATTTTTAAAACACATGCATTGATTTTTAGAAACGTACATCTATTTGGTGGTGTTGGAAATAACCCTTCTAATATTTAACATCATTCTTGGAGGCATATGAACTCAGGAGTTGTACTTTTATGGAAATCAACAGTGTGATGTTAAAGCATGTCTTTGTGAAAGCAAAGCGTGGCTTTATGGAATATAGAGCCTAGCCTTACAAACCTAGCCTCACTAGCCTTACATCCCAGAGAGGGTACATGTAATTATGTAGTCTACATGACATATTTCGGGCTATCGGTTTTATTGTGGATAGAGGAGTCCAATATCTATACTCTTAATGGTTTATAAGATAGGTATTGGAGGTTCGACTGAGATAGAGGAAAGCTACCGAGATACATTGTTCCATAGTAGTGTAATAATGTAGTATGGAGGCTTGCTTAAGACAAGTGAATAGACACCAGGGACTAAGATTGTTGTGCGTTAATTTTGCATTGTAGGAAATGGACACTAGTTCCCTATTATGTTGGAAATTCAATTTCAATACGAAATTTACAGTTTTGGTTGTATTCCCAAAGTACCCATAATGCTTTGCAAATATTTCAACTACCCCTTTGGTATCTTATACACCGTTTGGCATCGTCCAGGTATTGAGACCCACTTTGTATATATTTTTGTTTTAATTCAAACCATGGTCATTAATAATAATATCGAATTTTTTAAGCATAAAGTATTTTGGTTATCGTAAGTTAAAACCCATCCATATTTATGTGCGGCGTGGTCTTACGAGATAAACTTTCTTTTCAAAAAGATTTGGTTTGGCATCAATCCAATCTTTGACTCCGTCACATGGTTATGGTTCAAGTTTCTCATGCTAATTTGCCAGGCCTAATCTGAGTTTTTTAATACTAGGGTCAGATCTGAGTAGTTTCAAGTTTAGCTGAAGACACTTGGAGTTTTCAGAGAAGATCCGGAGATCTTCATCAACATATGGATATAGATTATATTCCCGCTGCATTTATTTCATTGTTTTAATTTTTCAAAAATTGTAAGGATGGAGATTTATAACTATCCAGGCTAAGCTTAGGTTAAGCTATGATATTCAAATTCTATTGTAAGGATTATTGATATTATAAATTATTCCATTCATGTGAGATTCTATTCTATCTTTAATTTCTTTTACCCTTAACAATCGGTTTTTTGGGCACTTGAATACTCGACACGCAATACAGTGGACGTATTAGTGTCGATTTTCAACGGTTGAGAATCCCGTTCATTACAACATCTCATGTGAGATCTTAGACACAGATTTAGTATGCACCAAATTTAATATACACATTGTGGTTTCCAGCGCATATCCTAATAGGAAAGGGGAACTTAGCTTTACTCATCATAGAACGAACGGTATTTAATAAGGTTCGATTTTTTCTCTTCGAAAGACAATTGTGTTGTGGAGTATAGGACAGTGTAACCTAAAAAATAATCCTATTATCTTTTAAGTAATGCTGGAGCTCTTGTCAAACATACTCGCTTCCTTGATCAGATCGAAGAGTTTTAATCTTATGATTCATTTAATTTTCGACCTCATTCTTATATTCTTTAGTTTCTTACGGACATTGGATTTGTTTTTCGTAAGATGCACATATCCTGTCTTGAGAAATCATCGGTAAAAGTAATAAAACAAGAAAAATATCGATGGTAACTATAGCCATTTGCCACATACATCGGTATGTATAAGACTCAAGAGTTCTTTAACTCTTTCGTTGCCCTACTAAAGGGTTCTTTGTTTTTTTCCTTTAAGTTATGACTTATACGCATCAAATAACTCTGAATCCAGTAAAGTATCATCTCACCTTTTCCACATGGCGACTGTTCCTAAGTCCCTGTATTGAATTACCAATATGAGTATACATCCAATATCTAAAACCCAAGACAATTTATTGATTGCAAAACAATTTTGAATCATAAATTTACCTATAGGAGCAGTAGAACTATTCAATTTCTTCTCTTCACAATCTTTAGGCAATCCAAATAGTTTTATTTCCAACGGTCCTTCTTTTGAAAGTGATGACACTTGCCCTTGTCATTAGGAATATTCTTCTTATTCTTCTTATTAATCAGTTTCTTTGTCTTCAAACCAGTGCATGATGATTCTTTACCCATAAATGCAAGCACCATGCCTTAGTCCTTAGGTGAAGATTCGATTGAGCTTAACATATCGAGCAGCTCCATGAGGCCTACATTGATTCAAATTATTATTTAATATGAACTGCTCAAAGTAAGAGATACTAGGTTCAAACCCACTTGTAGCTTATTGCCTATTGCAAAATTTAATTGGGAAAGTTTATCACTATAGCCATTCATCATTAAGATGTAATCGTTTAGTTTCATGCCCTTTGTCATCTTTGTGTTAAATAGTTTCCTTGTAATCTCATCTTGTAGAATAGGATTGCTCCCTAAACAAAGCTGTTAGATTATCGAAGATTTGATGGACATATATGTTTTTATGTCGTCTCTGCAACAGTTTTTCTAATTCAGACAACACATAAACCTGAGCGGTTTTTAGTTCACAACCCATTTGTTATAGGCTATTATTTGTTTATGATCCACATTATCAATAGGTTTTTCCATGCAGGTTCAGTTATCGACGAGCATAAGCATTTGTGCGTAAATTTTATCTTAATCGCTCTTAGCAGTCTATGCATCTAGGAATGATGAGTATTAATTTTAGAAAAAAAATTGGTGTATACATTTTTTTCTAAATTTAATTTAGTAAATTAGGACATTAAATTCATTCTTAAGGTATTAGTGAGGTTAAGGTTACATTTCAATTTACGAATTAGTCCCATTAGGCTTTTACGTTTCTCAAAACCCTAAGAAGAAACATAGAAATCTTTCGACTACTGTAGTGGGTGTTAGGACTCATTTACCTTTGGATTCAGACCTGAAGTTTGCTCAAAATCAAAGGCCAACATATAATGGATAACACTTTATCGATTATATCATATACAGCTCCTAACTTATGGTTTTTATCCTCATCTCATTTGGCCTTAAGCTTGTTTAACAAATCGAAGGAGATTATTCATTTACCTGCTATTTTCTAATGGCCTAAGATAGTATATATATACCTTGAGTTTTCTCAACCTATACATATAGTTACCTCAGCTAATCTTGTCTATATATTAATAATACTACACATAAAATATCTAGCTTGAATTTTCTTAACAACTAGAGAGTACGTAAGTAAATTATTATTATATAAATGGTAGAGGACAATATTTATATTAAAGATTCATAATTTTAATATATTTAATTGAGTGACATCAACCAATGGATAATGTATATTGTAATACCCTCATAATTCAAGTGCCTAACACATTTGAAATCATTGTATATGTACTATATGCATATTTATTCCTTAACTATGGTTTGGATTTCTATTCGTTCCAATTTTTATTGTACATTCATATTATATAAGTTTAATTCTTATATAACATTTGTTAAGTTTAACTAAATTATATAATAATCTTATGTATCGTCTTGTGTTATATCTATTAATTAAATCTTGTTTAATTATTTTAACCAATCAATTAATTAACATTTTAATTAATTTAATTTATTCATTTTAAACATTTTAAACCGAATATTTATAAGTCACCTTAAATATTTTAAGATAACTCTACATATAGCAATATATGTTATTTAATTTAATTAATTAACCTTTATTTATTTATTTATTTAATCCAAGTAACTATCAATAATTTTTGAAAGTAATCGTTTAATTTTCTAAACAATTTTGAAAATTATTTTACAGCATTGATAAAAAAATCAAATTATGTTAAATTTAATCATTTAAATGTAAAATACTATTTTAATTCCATAATATATGTTGAAAATTAGCCCAAGGTCCAAATTTAAATTAGGCCTTTATGTTAGAGATAACCTTTGGGATTACATCAACTTTTGGGCTGGGCCAGGCCAGTATCTAGGTAGGGCAATGTACTTGGTTACCCAACAACCCAGCCTAGACACTAAATTTCTAGACACCCTACTAAATGTACAGACTTTTTCAAGTTGGTTATAATACTGCTAATTTAGACTGCATAGGCTATTAAACTCTGATACCATTGAAGAAATTTGGTTAACAAGCAACGAGTTAAATGTGTGAATTTCAAAAATAATAATTAATTTTTATCCTACTGGGCCTACAAAGTCTAAATTGATTAGATCCAATCTAAATAATTTTAATTAAAATGTTTGTTTTAATTAATATAAATATTTGATTATATATATGCATCTATGTGTGTGTGTGTGACATTCATAGTGAACATGTATATCAGCGTACACATACGTGTAAGTATATATGCAACATATAAATGTGTACATAGTTTAATATATCCGTATACGAGTGCTGGGATTTACATTGCAACGAACACATTTGCCGTTTTATATACATATTTGATATCTGTTATAATATCAATACTAATTTAATATTATGTATATTTACACACACATAATATATGTATGTATGTACAAAACATTTTATATATAAATTTAAATTTGTACATGTTGACCAATTCAAAATTTTCAAATTTAATATTTGTGATAACTTATGATAGATTCAAATTTGAAACCAAATCTCGATCTAAAAATCTATTTTATGATTTAAATTCAAAATTTTAATATTTCTATATCTAACACACACGCATACAATTTTTTTGAACTGATCACACACACACGTATATCTTTTATATACAAAAATATATGTACATATATGTATATCTTAAAATCTATTTATGAAATATTAATTTTTAAATGTAAATGATAATATACCTATATATTAAAAACCAATTTTTTTCCCAAATGAAATATTTATTTAATAAAAACAGTTTTTTTATAATTTCAAATATGAACGGATTAAAAATTCTGTATGGATTTTATAACTAATTTTTTAAAAACTATAAATTCCAGGTAATATTTATACTTATAATATATATATATATATTAATATATAATTTGTAAAGCTTTAGTATATGTATATATAATTAGTATTTTGATGTTTATTTTATTAGAAATTTATATGCATGTATATTTTTTAAAAATAGATTACACACAAACACACACACATACATAAACATAACTAGTATATAAATAAGATTTAATAAATACTTATATATATATGAACTGCAAATTATAAATTCAAATTTTAGTTTAAAATTATTTTACAACAAAATTTTCTTTCAAATTTATTTATTCTATTTTAAAATGCCCGAATATAAAACACACACACACACAGATATATATATATATATATATACATATATCATAGATAAATTTGACAACAAATAAATATATAAATTCACGATCAAATATGGTTCTAATCTATAAATATGTAATGACATATATGAATATATATAAAAGTAAATATTAGCTGGATATTTCGTATATCATGCCCTTTATATTGCATCTTAAATGTTGAATTAGAAACTTCTTGGATCGCATCCTTAATTTGTTAGAAATGCAACTAACTGAAGAAATCACTATATCTTTTGAAATATATTTAATTTGAGTTAATTTACTTTGGAAATTAAAGAGGGGGAGTCTATATCTTGTAGCCAAATTAGATGGAGGAGAAAGAAAAATTTAAAAAGCAGATGAAGAAGGGTGATGAGTTTAAATAGGCAATAAATGGAGTAAAAAGGAGTGCTCTAGATATCCATTTTACATCTTCTCCTTATCATTTTGAAACCCTATATTTCAAATAAATATCACACCCCTTCCTCCCAAGCATGGCCAAGCATCTATGATGATCTAATGGGCTCAAAAGCATTTCCAAATCCAACTAATATTTACATGATTTAAATCTAATTTAAATATTTATTGATATTGTATATCGATATATGTTTATATAACTTTTCTACACGCACTGTATTAAATACAGATTCAAAATTATCAAATACAATTTTATAACTAACATTACACTATTATTTATTAATTTAATTTATTTATAAAAATTATATGTTAATCAAATTGTGAACATTGTGGCAGTATGACTCATAGGTGAAATTTTAATCAGTGATTTATATCAAACAATTAGAATATTAATGTTCACATATCACCATAGCTAGTGGTGTGACAGTTTGGCTGAATTTACCACTTACACATTTTTCAAATCCAATTCTACTATTTTAAGCGGTCCTTAGTAGTGATGATTATTTACATCAATTATCTTCGTAAAAACTATATCACATTAGGACTTATGGAATTAGGTTTTGGCTAATTCAATATCACCACATTCAACTTGTATAATCCAAACAAAAACTCCTTAGTTCAATAATAATAATAATATTTATTAACCAAACTTCTTTGATTAAAGACTTTGACTTTGAGTTGACTACAGTTAACCTAATACTAACCTCGTATAACCGAGGAGATGATTTCTATATAGAATTGTGTTTCACTTTCAATGCTTCAACTCAGACCCAACTACAGTCATTTTATAGATGTCATACCATGATTTAATTAATAAAGATGGATTATACATAGTGAAATTCAATAGTATTCTTAGTTTAAGAGAACAATGTAATGTTATCATTTTTATATTCTCTATTTTACATTAGTTATACTAACCAACAAAAAACTATCGAATGAGTCATTCTATAGTTATTTGATAATTATCAGTATGTAACCCCTTAGCCCAATAGCTATGAGTAGTACTGTAACGACCTTGACTCGACCTTCGAAAATCGACACTGAATACGTCACTCGTATTCGAATGCCGTAGATCCAAACGTCGAATCTGGTTCGTCGGAGCTTATAACACATTAAGTACAACAACACAGCGGAAGAAAACAATGAATATCATATAACTCCAATGAATACAATATCCAATGATATATAACAATTTGATACAAATGATATCGATGCTGTCAGAGATACAAGACACAGCGGAAAGAATATCTTCAATAGAGTATATCTCCAAAAGAATCCAACTCCGTAATGCAACTGCAACTCCATCTCCAAACTAAAGATCGCTCAAACCATCACGACGATACAATAAACAAACTAGATAACTCTAGAATGAAGCAAATGTGATCGCCAAGATCCAAAGACTTCAAAGATGTTGAATCTACATCTGCTATCTGATTATCTGAAAAAACCAACTGTAGACCGCCTGTGTGGAAAATTGTGGGCACCCAGAGTTTGGGAAGGGAACAATAATCTTCGGGTCAGTCATGAGACTGGTATGAGCAAACAAAAATAGTTTTATCTTTAAAACAAACCACAAAAGATTATAAAATTTGAAATCCGCAATGCTTTTTTTGAAAAATGAAACTACCATAAGGCCTCCCGCTACACACACCATGCAAACGCAGAATTGGAGGAGATTTCTCCTTATGAAAGTCAAAAATGCTTGATACACGAAAACCATTTTTATATTATTATCAATGCATAGCGCAGAAAACATTTCGAGAGTATAATATTAATCTTTGCCAGCATAGACATTTCAATCTATGCCTACTATAGCTACCATCCAAACAGAGGGACGCCACCATAATAGATGGCAGGTTATACAACTAAAATCGTACAGGGCGCGTATTGGAGATTGGATTTTCCAACAAATGGTCAGGCAAAGAAACTTCCCATTGCCACATGGGTACGCCACTGGACGGACGCCTCGAGAACCTACCCGGATCTCTGCCAACACAAAGCCGGTGTACTCCCTTCCTGGGAGTATCACCTAAGATATGCAACCCCGGTCGTTTGCGACCTTTATCTGTGGATCCTCAACCACAAAGCAACATCACACAGTAATAAATATACAGTGTCCACAAGAGTTAAGTATCTGGGCTCCATACCATGATACCACCCTTTTCCAGAAGGAATGGACATACCTTAGGGGTGCGACCCCTGAAACCTTGCCGCATCTTTCCTGTTTCGACCATTACCGGGTTGTGAGGTTCGATGAGGTCTCGTCCACAAAGCTACACTTTTTCATAAAGTCACGCTTTGATCAACAAATGATCAGAAGCACTTCGTATGCCACATTATCAAATTGGGAATGTATCACTAGTAACCATCAACTGCATAACTTCTGAGCTCGAGCGTCTCAGGGAAGGGTGTTAAGCTAAGAGAATAAATCTCCGCCACCAAACAGAAATGTATTTGATAGAAACCACCTTTACATCTCAAAGTGTAATGTCAGACACACATCCATACAAGTCTGTTCCGGGTTCGAACAGAACCAAAGGCACTTCAAAAGAAGCCCTTGCAAATCCGAATAATTCCTAATCACGTCCGGACTCCCCAACACATATGGAGATCTCTATATCAAGGCCATTCAGTGCAGAGGCATTCGACGAGTTATCCCTTCGCTTTCGAAAATATCCGGTCTTCACCACCGGTCTTCAAATGCTATCCATAACGTCGTATCATTATTCGACATGGGTTATATAACACAAGGTTCTCTTTCGGCTAAACCGAATAATGAGCACAATATGTAAAAGCATATGGATATTGGGATTTCAATTAAGTCACAACTTATTATTCAAAACTTTTCTTTCAATGGTTTAAACAAATTACCATTTCAAATCTTTTAAACAAAAAGATTTACTTCAAGTTGACCAATATTTCACAAAGATTCACTCACAGCCTTTCAAAACAATTCCCATGTCAATTTGGGTTAACTCATTCAATCTTTAAATCGAAGATTTGATAACTTTCAAACCCATTTCCCATTCAAATCTTTTATATAAAAGATACACCATTTAAAATCCCTTTCGATTTCAAAACAAGGTTTAATAATCGTTCACGAAGATACATTCATTACTTTCAAAACAATTCACAATTTCATTTCAAATTTGAAACTTTTCAACACAAATTGGAAATCCTTTCCTTAAATAAAAGCTTTTATTATTTGAAAACAAATAGTTTTCGTTTCGGGAAAATCTAGTTACATTTATACAAGTTAAAGCCCTTCAAGTATAAGGCTTGGTTTAAATTCAAATTTCCAAAACAATACTTTTTGAATGGTTTGAAACCCGTATAAACACATTTATAACTTGTACACCCTTTTCAAATCATAATTTCCAAACATAGGATTCAATTTCAAATTTTGAATTCAAATCCAAACCAAAGTATTTAAATTTTAAAACTTTATTAAGTTATTCGAAATAACATTTTATCTTTGAAATCCCTTTTTAAAAGCTTTTTATATTTAACCCAAATCCATTTCCAAAACTATTTGAATTCAAAATTCAATTTAAAAAAATTGTTTTCTAAAATCTGTGACTTAGCCGATTTCCTCATGCAATCCATATTTGTGTGTGTATAGTGTAGTCCAGGGGTTTTACACACAATAGTGCAACAATCATCAGCACAGATTTAAACACAACAAGATATTTGATAAGCGGTATAAACTATAATGCATATCTTTATTTGCAGATCACCAATAAGTATATATAAGTTCATCGCAGATTATATTACATCACAGAAAATTAAATTACATCACCATTCACAGCTCAAATCAGAAATCAGAGTATCACAAATCAGATAGGATAATCAATTCAAGGTATCTCATATAATACAATCATTCATAAGTAATTCAAGCATCCAATACTCATTTTTAAACAGGATTAATTAATTGTTTAATCCTTAATTAATTCAATTAATTTCCAATTTAATTAATTACTTATCCAATACAAATTATTTGATATAAATTAATGAATCAACCACCTTAGTCAATTATTCTTAATTAATTATTCTTGATTAATCACATTAATTAAATTAACCTTTAAGTTACTTGCATAATTAATTATCCCTCAATTACCCTTAAGTAATTAGAAATTTACCCACCTTTAATTATTGTTTAATTAATTTACCTTTAATTAATTACTTAAATTAACTATCCTTTAATTATTAACTAATTTTCTCTTAATTACTTATTTTAATTAATCAACCTTCAATTAAATTAAGGCAATTAACCTTTAAGTAGTCACATTAAGTATTGATCCTTTATGAATCAAAAATAAATCATTACATATCTTAATTATCATTTAAAACTTTTATTACTTAAACCTTTATAATAAATCACCATTTACAAATAAAACAACTTAAGTTCCTTAAGTTAATTTAAAATTTGAAAGCATTTCGTGTTAACTTCTAAAACATAGTTAATGTGTTTTGAAAACTTGATTAAATTAACATATGCTTTTTAAAACTTTGTTAAAAATAGTTTAAAACCTGCTGTTCCAAAATTACCCGAGCCCGCCACCAAAATGCTCGAGCTATACCCCGAGGCCAAACTTTCTTTTAAACTTTGTTTAATTTAAACTTTAAAATAGTTGCAACCGGAAACATTCACGCATACTCGAGCCATTCCTAAAACACTCCGAGTCAACTACCCAGCTTCCCCGAGAAAATCACGAAACAACTTCGAGTCCAACCCCGTGCCGATACCTTCCTTCCTCAAAACCTAGATTCACTGACACAATTACGATGCCGTGCACATGCACGATTGACGCGGACACGTCCAACCGATGTTCTGATCAATGAAAGATCACCCATCCTTCCCCGAGTCACCATGACAACCCAGTTACCCAATTGATCAAAAAATTGAAATCGAACCATACGACCACCCGTTGTGCTTAAACCACCATCAGGAAAATAGCCTCGCCTCGCCACGACGAGCCACCTGCGACCCTAGATCCTCGACCACAACCTCATCACGCCACCACACGATTACTTCCCCATGACCGATCGCCAGAAACGTCTCGACGATGACGAATTTCCCCTTTAAACGCTATCGACCATACTGGGTTGCTAAACCCTAAATCCACGTCGCTCCATCTCCACAATGAATTATAAATCCCCTACTATTTTTCCATTGATCCTTGATACTCCAGCCCTCTTCACCTATGATCACGATCTTTACTTCATCGTGGGTCGACTGGAATTGATGGAAATAGGTTTTCTGATCATCATACCCATGCTCGTAATTTACTCATTTAAAAATCAAGATTTAATTATCAAAATTCATCAAATCGTAACACAAATTAGATTTCAAAGTCCATTTGTAAAATTAAAGCCATTGATTTTTCTGGAATTAACAGATTTTACTATAAACCCTTTTCTTTTTAGATATTTACGAATTATTTTTACCTAAGACCATATTTAAAATTTTCATTTTGATGTTATAATCAATTTCTTTCTGGTGATCAAAGCTTATTATTTCTTGGAAAGGAAGATAATTTTTTTTATTTTGGTAACCTGTTTTCTAACAGAGAGATATCTCTGTATATATACAAAAAGATATTTAATTCACCATAAATACACAGTCAGACATACATGCATGTTAATATTTATGCAAACAACTTCAACATCATCATAGCAGAATCAAATTCAAAAAGAGGGGTAGTTTGCTCACCTGGAATAGTTTGAAATAGAGGCAGCAAAAACCTGGAATGAAACCGGAAACTTTTAATTTGATATGTGCTTTTGATTACCGATCTTTTATTTGTTGAATTTAAACCTGATGTTGTTAGCTTGCTTGATCCCTGAGTTACTTATGAATCAGGTTGAAGTTGATTGAATTGAACCCTTTGCATTGCTGTTTGATTTTTTTTGCTTCTGTTTTTAAGATCCATAAAGTTGTTGCCTGATCTAGAAATTAAGTTGAATCTGCTCTGGGCTTTTGATTTTTGAATCTACTTTACTTGCTCTTTCCTTGTCTTGAAAACTGGTAACTAGCTTTGATATCTTGCCTTTGATCTTGAATTTGCTTTTTTTTTTGAATTTACTGTATGCTTTTGCTTTCAGCTTTGAATTTTACTTCCTAGTTTTGATTTCATATTGAATTGCTTAAGATTGGTTTCTCAGATTATTGATTTCAGTTTTGAGAATTTGAAAATAATCTAGTTATTTTCCTCTTTTTCATGCTAATAGAATTTTGAAATAAAAGAAATTTTATCTTTGCCACTTGTATTGTTTGCATGATGATTTATTTACACTTGTTAATCTTTGTGATTACTTGCCTTACATTTGTTAACATTTGTGTTTAAACCTTAATTTAATTAGTTAAAATTTTAGTTTTAAACCCTCTTGTTATTATATTTTACAAAGTTGTACTCATCATGTAGTATACATTTCCTATTTTATAAATACTATTAAGTTTCCAAAAGATATATGTATATATCAAAACTTTTATTCATTCTTGTCTTTACATTTATATTCATATTCGTAGATGTTTATATATATATATACACAAAAATCTTAGTTCATGTATACTTTAAAACTTTTATTAATTCTTGTTTTAATATCATATATACATTTTAATTACTTGTACTTAAATAACTTTCAAATCAAAATGTATATTTGCTAAGATTAGAAAACAAGATTTTTATTAGTTTCAAATATATAGAGATTTTTAAATCCAAATTATTTATAAAATATTTATTATTGAATTTCCGTTTCAGAAATCTAATTTACAATCAATTTATAAACATATATATGAAGTTTTAAATTCAACCCTACAAATGTTTAGGACATTCATTTTTGAATTCCAAATCAAAAACATTCATTGTCAATATATTTATTTAATTCAAAAATCAAATCCCAAATTATAATCCATTTATATAAATAAATGAACATACATCTTATTTAATTTAGAAAATACAAATACAATTTTTATAAAATACTTATCCTTGAATTTCAATCCAAAATTACAATATACTATTCTTTAATTTCCAATCCAAATTAACTCTCAAAATCCACTATATATATTTATTCCCAAATATCCAGATTAATTCTCAATTAATTCACAATTAATCCAAAATTATATATTAATCATCAAATTAATTAGGCTTAAAAATCAGGAATGTTACGGATTCCCCCTTTAGGAAAATTCGTCCTCGAAATTTGAAAGACGGGGAGACAACAAATGAATATAGAAAGATAGTGAGATGAAGTACTTGATCAAGCTGAATATCTATTCTGCATTTGGCTTACCTAATTAGAATATCATCAATAGATACAAGAACGAATATATTTAACACTCCACAAGACACTTGGGTCATCCTGATTTACAAAATATATAGGGCATTGGTTAGTTCAAAGGATAACTAACCACTCGTAGAATATATCTAGACCCAACAGATCAAATAATGGATACAATCCAATTTAGGATGGAATACCCTAAAGTTTATACTAGCTTGTCCCTCTTTGGACTTTGATCTTCACAAGAATTACAACGAAATTTCGACTTTGGTTTTATCCGAAATCGTTTTACCGATACAATTCAATTTTAACTTCATCTTTTGTTAACTAATTTATTTCAATAAAATTTCAATTTAAAGTTAAAACGAAAAGATGATATAAATCCAAACTTTTCAATTTAGAAACTAAAGTATACCTATCAACCATAGAAACCGAAGCAAACAATTCATCCAATCAAACAATTCTGAACCATCTGGAGTTTGTGTCCCATGCAAATACTTCAAAGCTTCTTCCTGGAGCTGCCATGAATCATCAAAGAATTGAAAAGACGAATCAAAGGAGATTGATAGAGAAAGTTTATTTCCGTTGTTGTTACAGGGCATTGACCATTTGTAGTGGTATTTCCCTGTCCCCTATCTCGTCCTCTTCTTGCACTCATGCTCACTATCAGTGGATAGTAAGAGAATTTACTGAGGCACTCGGACGGATATCTCAGGGATATACTCATTCTAGGGTATACTTCACCCTATCTCTAATGAACTACCTAATGTGTTATACTCCTGAGCTAAAGTTTCAACCTTCAGCTCTGATACCACTGTAACGACCCTGACTCGACCTTTGAAAATCAGCACTGAATACGTCACTTGTATTCGAATGCGGCAGCTCCAAACGTCGAATCTGGTTCGCCGGAGCTTATAACACATTAAGTACAATAACGCAGCGGAAGAAAACAATGAATATCATATAACTCCAATGAATACAATATCCAATGATGTATAACAATTTGATACAAATGATATCAATGCTGTCAAAGATACAAGACACAATGAAAAGAATATCTTCAATAGAGTATATCTCCAAAAGAATCCAACTCCATAATGCAACTGCAACTCCATCTCCAAACTAAAGATAGCTCGAACCATCATCAAGATACAATAAGCAAACTAGATAACTCCAGATTGAAGCAAATGTGATCGCCAAGATCCGAAGGCTTCGAAGATGTCGAATCTACATCTACTATCTGATTATCTGAAAAACCCAACTCTAGACTGCCCATGTGGAAAATTGTGGGCACCCAAAGTTTAGGAAGGGAACAATAAACTTCGGGTCAGTTATGGGACTGGTATGAGCAAACAAAAATAGTTTTATATTTAAAACAAACAACAAAAGATTTTAAAATTTGAAATCCGCAATGCTTTTTTTGAAAAATGGAACTACCACAAGGCCTCCCACCACACACACCATGCAAACGCATAATTGGAGGAGATTTCTCCTTATGATAGTCAAAAATGCTTGATACGTGAAAACCATTTTGATATTATTATTAGTGCATAGTGCAGAAAACATTTCGAAAGTATAATATTAATCTTAGCTAGCATAGACATTTCGAACTATGCCTACTGTAGCTACCATCCAAGCAATGGGGCGCCTAGATGGCAGGTTATACAACTAAAACAGTACAGGGCGCGTATTGGAAATTGAATTTTCCAACAAATGGTGAGGCTAAGGAACTTTCCATTGCCACATGGGTACGCCTCTGGAGGGACGCCCCGAGAACCTACCCGGATCTCTACCAACACAAGGCCGGTGTACTCCCTTCTGGGAGTATAACCTAAGATATGCCACCCCCGGTCATTTGCGACCTTTTTCCGAGGATCCTCAACCACAAAGCAACATCACACAATAATAAATATACAGTTTCCACATGAGTTAAGTATCTGTGCTCCATCCCATGATACTACCCTTTTCCAGAAGGAATGGACATACCCCAGGGGTGCGACCCCTAAAATCTTGCCGCATCTTTCCTATTTCGACCATTACCGGGTTGTGATGCTTGACGAGGTCTCGTCCACAAAGCTACACTTTTTCACAAAGTCATGCTTTGATCAACAAACAATCGGCAGCACTTCGTATGCCACATTAACCAATTGGGAATGTATCACTAGTAACCATCAACTACAAAACCTCTGAGCTCGTACGTCTCAAAGAAGGGTGTTAAGCTAAGAGAATAAATCTTTGCCACCAAACAGAAATGTATTTGATAGAAACTAGCTTTACATCTCAAAGTGTAATGTCAGACACACATCCATACAAGTCTGTTCTAGGTTCGAACAGAACCGAAAGCACTTCTAAAGAAGCCCTTGCAAATCCGGATAATTCCTAATCACGCCCGGACTCCCCATCACATATGGAGATCTCTATAACGGGGCCATACAGTGCAGAGACATTCGACGAGTTATCCTTTTGCTTTCGAAAATATCCGGTCTTCACCACCAGTCTTCAAATGCTATCCATAACGTCGTATCATTATTCGAAATGGGTTACATGATACAAGGTCCTCTCCCGGCTAAACCGAATAATGAGTGCAATATTTAAAAACATATGTCTATTGGGATTTCAATTAAGTCACAACTTATTATTCAAAACTTTTTTTCAATGGTTTAAACAAATTACCATTTCAAATCTTTTAAACAAAAAGGTTTACTTCACAAAGTTCACCAATATTTCACAAAGATTCACTCACAGCCTTTCAAAACAATTCCCATTTCAATTTGGCTTAACTCATTCAATCTTTAAGTCGAAGATTTAATAACTCTCAAACCTGTTTCCCATTCAAATCTTTTATAAAAAGATACACCATTTAAAATCCCTTTCGATTTCAAAACAAGATTTAATAATCTTTCACAAAGGTACATTCATAACTTTCAAAACAATTCACAATTTCAATTCAAATTTGAAACTTTTCAACACAAATTGGAAATCCTTTCCTTAAATGAAAGCTTTTATTATTTGAAAACAAATAGTTTTCGTTTCGGGAAAATCCGGTTACATTTATACAAGTTAAAGCCCTTCAAGTATAAGGCTTGGTTTAAATTCTAATTCCCAAAACAATACTTTTTGAATGGTTTAAAACCCATATAAACACATTTATAACTTGTATACCCTTTTCCAATCATAATTTCCAAACGTAGGATTCAATTTCAAATTTTGAATTCAAATCCAAACCAAAGTATTTAAATTTTAATACTTACTAAGTTATTCAAAATAACTTTTTATCTTTGAAATCCCTTTTTAAAAGCTATTTATATTTAACCCAAATCCATTTCCAAAACTATTTGAATTCAAAATTCAATTTAAAAAAATTATTTTCTAAAATCTGTGACTTAACCGATTTCCTCGTGCAATCCATATTTGTGTGTATAGTGTGGTCCAGGGGTTTTACACACAATAGTGCAACAATCATCAATCATCACAAATTTAAACACAGCAAGATATTTGATAGGCGGTATAAATTATAACACTTATCTTTATTTGCAGATCATAGATAAGTAAATATAAGTTCACCACAAATTATATTAATTCACAGAAAATTAAATTACATCACCATTCACAGCTCAAATCAGTAATCAGAATATCAGAAATCAGATATGATAATCAAGTCAAGGCATCTCATATAATACAATCATTCATAAGTAATTCAAGCATCCAATACTCATTTTTAAACAGGATTAATTAATTGTTTAATCCTTAATTAATTCAATTAATTTCCAATTTAATTAATTACTTATCCAATACAAATCATTTGATATAAATTAATTAATCAACCACCTTAGTCAATTATTCTTAATTAATTATTCTTGATTAATCACATTAATTAAATTAACCTTTAAGTTACTTGCATAATTAATTATCCCTCAATTACCCTTAAGTAATTAGAAATTTACCCACCTTTAATTATTGTTTAATTAATTTACCTTTAATTAATTACTTAAATTAATTATCCTTTAACTATTAACTAATTTTCTCTTAATTACTTATTTTAATTAATCAACCTTCAATTAAATTAAGGCAATTAACCTTTAAGTAATCACATTAAGTATTGATCCTTTATGAATCAAAAATAAATCATTACATATCTTAATTATCATTTAAAACTTTTATTACTTAAACCTTTATAATAAATCACCTTTTACAAATAAAACAACTTAAGTTCCTTAAGTTAATTTAAAATTTGAAAGCATTTTTTAACTTCTAAAACATAGTTAATGTGTTTTGAAAACTTGATTAAATTAACATATGCTTTTTAAAACTTTGTTAAAAATAGTTTAAAACCTGCTGTTCCAAAATTACCCAAACCCGCCACCAAAATGCTCGAGCTATACCCCGAGGCCAAACTTTCTTTTAAACTTTGTTTAATTTAAACTTTAAAATAGTTGCAACCGGAAACATTCACGCATACTCGAGCCATTCCTAAAACACTCCGAGTCAACTACCCAGCTTCCCCGAGAAAATCACGAAACAACTTCGAGTCCAACCCCGTGCCGATACCTTCCTTCCTCAAACCCAGATTTACTGACACAATTACGACGCCGTGCATATGCACGATTGACGCGGTCACTTCCAGCCGATGCTCTGATCATCGAAAGATCACCCATCCTCCCCCGAGTCACCACGACAACCCAGGTTACTCAATTGATTGGAAAATTGAAATTGAACCATACGACCACCCCCTGTGCTTAAACCACCATTTGGCAAATAGCCTCGCCCCACCACGACGAGCCACCTGTGACCATAGATCTTCGACCACAACCTCATCATGCCACCACGCGATTATTTCCCCATGACCGATCGCCTGAGTCGTCTCGACGATGACGAATTTTCCCTTTGAACGCTATCAACCATATTGGGTTGCTAAACCCTAAATCCACGTCGCTCCATCGCCACAACGAATTATAAATCCCCTAACTATTTTTCCATTGATCCTTGATGCTCCAGCCCTCTTCACCGATGATCACGATCTTTACTTCATCATGGGTCGACTGAAATTGATGGAAATAGGTTTTCTGATCATCATACCCATGCTCGAAATTTACTCATTTAAAAATCAAGATTTAATTATCAAAATTCATCAAATCGTAACACAAATCAGATTTTAAAGTCCATTTATAAAATTAAAACCATTGATTTTTCTGGAATTAACAAATTTTACTGTAAACCCTTTTCTTTTTAGATATTTATTAATTATTTTTACCTAACACCATATTTAAATTTTTTATTTTGATGTTATAATTAATTTCTTTCTGGTGATCAAAGCTTATTATTTCCAAGAAAGGAAGATAATTTTTATTTTTATTTTGGTAACCTGTTTTCTAACAGAGAGATATCTCTGTATATATACACAAAGATATTTAATCAACCATAAATACACAGTCAAACATACATGCATGTTAACATTTATGCAAACGACTTCAACATCATCATAGCATAATAAAATAAAAAAGGGGGGTAGTTTTCTCATCTGGAAAAGTTTGAAACAGAGGCAGCAAAAACCTGGAATTAAACTGGAAAGTTTGAATTTGATCTGTGCTTTTGATTACTGATCTATTATTTGTTGAATTTAAACCTAATGTTGTTAGCTTGCTTGATCCCTAAGTTACTTATGAATCAGGTTGAAGTTGATTGAATCGAATCCTTTGCTTTGCTGTTTGATTTTTTGTTTTGCTCCTGTTTTTAAAATGCACAAAGTTGTTGCCTGATCTGGAAATCAAGTTGAATCTGCTCTGGGCTTTTGATTTTTGAATCTACTTTACTTGCTCTTTACTTGTCTTGAAAACTGGTAACTAGCTTTGATATCTTGCCTTTGATCTTGAATTTGCTTTTTTTTGAATTTACTATATGCTTTTGCTTTCAACTTTGAATTTTACTTCCTAGTTTTGATTTCATATTGAATTGCTTAAGATTGGTTTCTCAGATTATTGATTTCAGTTTTGAGAATTTGAAAATAAAGTAGTTATTTTCCTCTTTTGCATGTTAATAGAATTTTAAATTAAAAGAAATTTCATCTTTGCCATTTGTATTGTTTGCATGATGATTTATTTACACTTGTTAATCTTTGAGATTACTTGCCTTACATTTGTTCACATGAAGGAAATTTGTGTTTAAACCTTTAATTTAATTAGCTAAAATTTTGGTTTTAAACCCTCTTGTTATTATATTTTACAAAGTTATACTCATCATGTTTTATACATTTCCTATTTTACAAGTACTATTAAGTTTCCAAAAGATATATGTATATATCAAAACTTTTATTCATTCTTGTCTTTACATTTATATACATATTCGTAGATTTTTATATATATATACACACACAAAAATCTTAGTTCATGTATATTTTAAAACTTTTGTTAATTCTTGTTTTAATATCATATATACATTTTAATTACTTGTACTTAAATAAATTTCAAATCAAAATGCATATTTGCTAAGATTAGAAAACAAGGTTTTTATTAGTTTCAAAGATATGAAGATTTTTAAATCCAATTTATCTATAAAATATTTATTATTGAATTTCAGTTTCAAAAATCTGATTTATAATTAATTTATAAACATATATATTAAGTTTTAAATTCAACCTTACAAATGTTCAGGACATTCATTTTTGAATTCCAAATCAAAAATATTCATTGTCAATATATTTATTTAATTCAAAAATCAAATCCCAAATTATAATCCATTTATATAAATAAATGAACATACATCTTATTTAATTTAGAAAATACAAATACAATTTTTATAAAATACTTATCCTTGAATTTCAACCCAAAATTACAATATATTATTCTTCAATATCCAATCCAAATTAACTCTCAAAATCCACTATATATATTTATTCCCAAATATCCAAATTAATTATCAATTAATTCACAATTAATCCAAAACTATATTTAATCATCAAATTAATTAGGCTTAAAAATCAGGAATGTTACAAGTACATTGTCCATTATTTAGAAAGTGTTACGTGCTCTAGTCTTAATGGATGTATCGATATCCTGTCTCCATACATCCTATCTAGAAAAGTTTAAAACGATATGTTTATTTTCATTGTGATAAATTTCTCATAAGTATACTACATTGTAATTATTACCAGAAAACATACTAGTTAAGGATTTTGTCTTAAATATGCTTAAATCAAATAAATAAGCAATATAACAAATTATAACAAATATATAATATAAAGAAAACAACTTTCATTTTAAAGACATTTTATTACAAACTTATTAATTTACAATAAATTATAGTATTTCCCCTAGGGCATACTTCTAACTCTACCAATAGTATTGCTAAGACTACTCTTCATACAGTAGATGAACTATTTGAGTGGTAAGTCAATCCTTTTGGACTGAGCAATGCTTTAACCTTTTTTTTCATTTGATGAGTAGAGTATTTAGGGAGCAGTTAAATAAGTTCGGGGTAGACTTCGTTGATGTTAGTCTTATATATTTGAAAAAGATGAAGAGCATAAAGAGCATTTAAGGGTTGTTCTTAATGTGTTGAAGAGGCATCAATTAAAGGCCAAAATTTTCAAGTGCTATTTTTGGAAAAGAGAGGTTCACTTTTTAGGCCATATTATTTCTGCGCATGGTTGTTTATAGATCCTAATAAAGTAATAACGGTTTAGGATTGGCATATTTGGAAGAAAGCTACAGAAATCTGGAGTTTCTAGTTTAGTAGGTTATTGTAGAAACTTCATCAAGGCTTTTCTAAAACCTCAATGCCATCGACTAAGGTCGCCAAGAAGAATCAAATATTTTCATGGAACAAAGAGACATACCATGCCTTTGTTGAATTAAAGGAGATGTTGACTATTGCACCTATGTTGACTATTCCAGATAGCACTAAGCCTTTTACCGTATATATCGATTCATGCGGTATGAGGCTTAGTGCGGGGTTGATGCAAGAAAGAAGTGAAATGGCTTATGCTAGTAGGCAATTGAAGACCCATGAGAGGAATTGTCCTACCATGACCTTGAATTGGTGGCTTCTATCTTTGCACTTATGGCTTGGAGTCATTATCTACTAAGGGTGAGATTTGAGTTCTATGTGGATCATAAGTCTCTCAAGTACTTATTTTCCAAGAAGGATCTAAATTTAAGGAAAAAATGATGAATGAAGTTTCTTGCTTCGTATATTTCTAGGATTGAGTATACCTTTGGAAAAGGGAATATAATGGTAGATGATGTGAGTATGAAGCATGATATGTTAAATTCCATGATACTTGAATGAAGGCAGTTGGATTTTATCTCCAAATTTGATTTCACACCATCGACAGAGTTAGTTCCTGGATTGTTGGCAGCTTTGGAGGTTCGACAGGTACTTATAAACCACATTGGTTCTAGTCAGAGGGTGGATAGGGTGTTGGTGGAATTTATAGATTTTCTAGAGAAAGGAGAGGGATCTTATTTAAATAGACACTCCATTGACTCAATGAGGTATTTAATGAGAAATGGTAGATTGGGTGTACCAGTGATTAGATAACTGACTAATGAAGCTTTATTAGAATCTTATCATTCAAGAATGACTGTTATCCCAGTAGCGACAAGATATATAAGGATATGAAGAGAGTATCCTATTGGCCAAGAATGAAGAGGCAAGTGTTAGGGTGCGTTGCTAGATCTTTAACTTATCAATAAGTCTTAGCTGAGCAGAAGAAGCTACATGGACTATTAATTCTTATAGAAGTTCCATAGTGGAAGTGGAAATATATACCAATGTACTTTATTGATGGCTGGCGTAGAAATAGAAGAGAAAATGAGAGCATTTGGGTCATCGTTGATCAATAGACCAAGGGCGCTCATTTCATTCTAGTATAAAGGAAACGAACAACAGTGACTTTATCTACCTTATACATTAAGGAAGTAATCAAAATACATGGGAATCCAGTAAGCATAGTTTGGGACTGAGATCCACTTTCATCAGTAAGTTCTGAAGGAGTCTTCAAGATGCTTTAGGGACAGAGCTGAGCCTTAGCACTGTATATCACCCATAGATGGACGAACAAACCGAGAAGATGAATACAGTATTAAGGACTTATTGAGGGATTGTACTTTGGCTTTTTATAGAGCATGGGAAGAACATTTACCACCAGTGGAGTTTACCTACAACTATTAGGTGAGCATGGCCATGGCACCATTCAAAGCTTATACGGACGACCATGCAAATCCACTTCTTAGTGGTTAGAGGTGACCGACAGAATTATACTTAGACTTGAAATGATTAGATACACTTCTAAAAAGATAGATTTGATATGTAAAAGGGTGAAGGCTACTTTGGATAGACATAAATCTTATGCTTATATAAGAGGACTACACCATTAGAGTTAATAGTGGATGACATGGTGTTTGTGAAGGTACTGCCACTTAAGCACGTCATCAGGTTTGGTTAATCGAGAAAGTTAGCACCTCGTTTTATCAGGCGTTTTTCGATATTAGGAAGAGTGGTGGAAATTAGCCTATAGAATCAAGCTTCTAGAAAAGGTGCAAGGGTTCACAATGTCTTTCATGTGTCATAGCTATGAAAGTAAGTTCATGTTTTAATGATCATAGTGGAGCTGGGCCAACTAGAAAATATATAAGTGGAACCAAAGTCTTTACACCCAATGGGCCTAAACATATAGTAGAGCATGGGGTGAAAAGGCTTCAAAAAAAAGTAAAATTGGTCCGAGTGAAATGGGGAACAGATCTAGCAAAGAGTATTAGAAGCTCGAGGAGAGAATCTGTGCTGCCCATCTAGAGCTTTTTTCTAATAAATTTCTATTTAGGTCAGTACGGTTACTTGAGTGCATAAAATTTAGCTTTGTATATCACATAGGTAGGTAGGTGTGTGTAATGACCTGCAAATTTATCAATTCGATAAATTATATTTATTTTAATTATTCAAATATAAGATTTTTTTACAAAATATAGATTATGATGCTTTGAACAGTAATGATGGCAATCTTATTTTGAATAAGTTTTTAGAAAAATATAAACTTTGAAAGAATATCGATAAAATGATCGAAAATTGTTTTATCAATAAACAACTCTATAATTGTCAGAAGTTGTGCATAGAGCTAGATATGCACACTTTTATTTTTAACAACGTTAGTAATGCATCATATTTATTAATTAATTAATGAATTTAAATTAAGATTTAGTGATTTATTAATTATTATAACTATTAAAATAAATGTTTTTAAATGATAATAATTCATTTTAATTTTTTATGAAGTAAAGATAAATCGTTTATAATAGTTTTACAATGCTATATGTTTAATTTGAAATTGTAAGGAAAATTGATATAGCTTTATTAATATAACTGCACTTTTTGTAAACAACTGTTTAATATTAATTTGTATGGTTTATAAATCAAGTGTGATCATTTTAAGTAGTTAAAAATGATACGAAATTAGTTTTCAAATTTTGTTTATATTTATTTGTAATTTAATTAAGAAGTGAAAATGTGACCGGCAATCGGTTTTCATATTTTCAACGGTTTTGCGAATGGAAGTTGTTCATAGTTATTGCAACCATGTTTATATGTCTTGTTCATATATATAATACAAACATGCACACCCTAACATATACATATACTAATACATACACACACATACCACATATAGACATTTATATATACATATATGGTAAATAATACCTAAGATATTTTAGAAAAGTTCATCCTTAGGCTGTGCAAAATCAATGCACATGCCATGAAGTGAAGTGAAATAATGGAAGCACATGGGGAGGGGGAAATAATGTGTATAATAAAGGGAAAGGAGGGGTGTAGGTTGAGGGTAGAAAAGGAAATGCACATTTAGATATTTTTTTACACAAATTTTCCTATAATTACAAAGCCTTATGTAACATCCCTCCCTTTTATACGGTTTAAATCGACGATAAACCACACATGTCAGACTCAAACCATACAAAAGGGTGGATTATTATTGGGGTGAATAAGAAAACGCAGAGAAATAAAAAAACAAAACAGAATCTTGCAGCGGAACGACAAAATATAATAATCAAATATACAGTTCAAGAAGCTGTTTTACAAAACATTTGATTTTACTTATACAATACATATCAGAGTTACACATACCAAAGAATAATAGATAACAATGCAGCGGAACAATGTGGTGCAGTGGGACAATATAGTAAATAATAGTAATAACACAATCTTCATCTTCATTCCTCCAGAAATAAGGTCTTCAAACCCTGAAATGCTCAGACTGACCCGAGTGAATTGAAAAGACAAAACACTCGAGTTAGAACTAAAAGATCTTATGTGAGTTAAATCAACATAAATAAATATGAGTGGAACCGTGCCAAAGATATTTACGGCATTTGACATCTCCTATCCAGTGTCTAACGTGAGTATAGTAACTTAAGAGATGTTCGGGATTCACATCTCCTAAGATCCGTTAAACTATTTACTATGTAGCAATATTTCGCTATTATAATAGTGTCTAATAGTAAAATAAACTTACTTTTAAAAGCGTTAAGGGGTTACCCATATAGCCCTTAACACGTAATAGTGCCAATAGTCTATACAACACCGTAATACCTCCTGATCGGAATGCTACCAAAGGATACTCCATAGGTATGACACAAATCAAACTCGTACAAGGCGCGCTAGGGTAGGTGACACGGTACAAATAGGCAATACCAGGGTAGATATACCAATTACGTTTCCGGGCCAGTGGTAATGCGTAGCGCGCAGCAAATCATATATCAAAAGTGGCCACCGAATAATCCAACAGTCAGAGTATAATTTCGAAGGGATGTGTGTGATCATGGGAGCTACCTCATTAGCCCGTGGCCACCTTATGCCAACTCACGGGAGTCGGGTCCACGTATATACCTCAAAGAAACACCACCACCATCCAACATCATTCTGGAATCTCCATCGCATACACGGTTGTTAAAGTGGTTTTCGGAGTTGGCAGAGAGTATGACAACTTCCGATCCTGGTCTCTTTAACAACCAAACGGTATTATAACACCGCGGTCATTTTAAAAATAGTTTATACTTTAAAACCAAATATCATTGCCCTTTCAAAACCAAATCAATACGATATCATTTTCATTTCAAATATATCCCTTTCTAAAATCATAACACTTTCAAAGTTATAACATTTCGAAATCAAAACACTTGAATGTAACATTTTCAAATTATAATACCTTGAAACTCATAACTTTGAAATATAACTCCCACACTTACTTGGTTTAAATATTTAAAATACTTTATATAACAAAATATCTTCTTCAATTTCACAAATCAAATCCAACACAACTCGAATTTCTACATTTCATATTTGACCAAATCCCACATCATAAATTTCAATTCAATTCAGTTTCCAAATAAACTACTCCAGATTTAACGATTTCAAAACAGATTTGATCCGTAGAATAAACCATTTCAAAATCAATATATTTTAAACTTTAAGTATTCAATAATTTCAAAACTAAGCTTGGTAATTCCGATTCAAAAATTCAATTTTCTATTATTTAGTTTTGAAATACTTACATAATAAATCCATTATCATTTAAATAAAGCTCAAATTACAAATAACTGCTTATTTCCTTCAATTTATTTATACTTGAAATATTCATTTAATTCATCTTAAACCAAAATCAAGTTATAAAATCATACTCTCTAAAACTTCAAATTTAATAAATTTCACATCAAGCTTATTTGAGTTTAATTCTCAAATAAATTCAATTTCAAATAAATCTCAAATTTATCTTCCAACCTTAATTTGATTTAAATCATTTAAACTCTATATTAAAGTATAATTTAAATACTTAACCATATTATCTTCGATAAATTAAACTTACTATTAAGCTTATTCTATATTAAAACGAATTAAACATAGCTTAAAATCAAGGATAAAATAACATTTATATAATATCTAAGATCAGTATTTATCTAAAACCATATATTTCTTTACAAAACCATAGAATCATTTTAATATATTTTTATATATAGATCACGGTGTCTGCATATAATTTTCTATCCTATGGTCAAGTGTGGATATTTATCATTTCAATCCGTAATTTAAAATAGAAATACGGTTATATATCATTTCAAACCACAATCTCGAATGAAATAAAAATCCATAACAACTTGCACTTTATAACAATACAAAGTACAACATCCATTCATCCAATATCAATCATCAAACATTTATCACAATCATCATCCAATTCAATCAATAACATCAATATAGAACAGATAATAAATAACAGGCATTTACTGGCAGTTTATTTTCAATAATAAATTAGATAACTATTTTATCAAAATAAATTCAAGTAAATTGAGATAATGATTCAAAATATGCCAAACAGTCATAAATAAATTTCTAATCACATCATAAATCAATTTAACAAACATAAGAAATTTAAGAAGTTGTGAGTAGGTTAAAACACTCACCTTTTGAATTTAAATCGAATTTAAATTCAGTTTAAACCCAAAATTTGAATGGTTTCAAATTTCTTTCACAACGCTATAATGTCTGAAATTTCGATACGATCCCGACGTAAGAAACCGCGCATGAATCGGACCTCGTATGTAAGAGTTATTACGATTAGAACGATAAGATTTCAATTTAAAATAAATAAAGTAAAATAATATTATAATTACACGTCACCTCTTCTCTACAGCAACCCTAACCGAGATCGTGACTTCTAGGTCGCCACTGAATCCAACTTTGGACGAGAAAACATGCCGCCACCGGTCACACAAACGACGCCGACCACCATCGAAGGCCATATCTCCCCTTGCCGAACTCGCTAGCACCCACGACATCACTTCCAGTCGCCGTTCTAGAAGCCCTGCACCGCCATTTTTGAAACTTTGAATTTTCACGCGAAATGCAACAGTTGATTCGATGCATAAACCACATAGATGAAGTCCTCTCGGTCCACTCTACAATACCCACAAATTGATTTGAAGATTGGAAAGGTTTGGTCGGGACGCGATGAACGACCGTGAACGGTTCATCGATTTCCGACCACACCGAAACCCAGATTGAAAAACGAATGATATATTTGACTTGCGCTCGTCGAGAACTTCAAATCCATATATAATTCGATATAGTTTGTGGAGTTTGATTTTTGAAGTTGTATTTTGAATTGAAATTGAATTGGGAAGATTAGGGTTTTCAACCATTGACGAAAAGAAGCAATAGAATTTTCTGTACATATAGAAATGAGAAATAAAAAGGCTGCTAGCGTTTATAACTGGATATATATTGGGAGAACACAATAGAAACAAATGGGCTTGATTTGGTTTGGAAAATTGAACGATAAATGGCCCGTAAAGCCCGTTCTGACTCCGAAACGAAATTGGGTCAACCCGCATATTGAAATAGATGTTTTAAAATATTTTAAAATCAATGGAATAGGTTTCAAATCCAAATTCCATCATATGAAGAAGTTATTCCAAAATCAAGTTATTTCAATTAATTGATTTCTAGGCGTTTCGATCCCGTACAATCAAACGACAAGTCCGATCGCTACGAAATTTGAAATCCTACAATAATTTACTGTTATGAATCCAATGAAACTGGTTTCCTCGGAATCTGAGTCAGTGGCCAAAATGGCTATTTTCACATTAGTTAATTTTTTTAATAATAAGTTAATTAGATCAATTTTACAATTCAAATTTAATTATTTATAAATTTTTATCAGTTTGGATTAACTGGTAAATTTAGAATCCTTTAAACAAATTCTACATCAGTTTATCATTGAATATTTACCAATTTACCGTATTTAATTTCAATTTCAATTTATCGAGTAATTAAAATTTTAGATTCCCAATAAATTCATTTATTTGGTTTTAAATCCTATTATTCACTAAATTGTCATCTCGTAGTTACAATTAACATGGGTTTGTATTTATTACATTAATACTCTCAGATTTCATCTTAATTTCTATTAACGTAATAATTAAATATTAAATTTCATTTAATTGCAATTAATCCAATCATTAAGTTTAAATTCCAATAAATTGATAAATCTTGATTTCCATTCTTTTTTTTCAACCCACTATCATACTATGAAAAATGTTGACATTATTCCCATTTATTATCTAGATTTACATTAACATAATATTCAATTTAGATTTACTGCAATTGATTACCGAATTTTATTTAATACACTAAATAATTAAACAACATATATTAATTGCTACCTATTTATCTTTAATTACATACTTCAATATTTACATTCGCTTATCTTATATTGAATTCATATCCAAGTTGAACAATTTACACTATTTCATTATTGAGATTTCACTCCAGTTGTCAATAAATAGTTTTAATTACCATTGCTACATTTCATTTTTAACATTCACTTCATTATAGATTATAAAGTTTTTATTACTTACTAAATTTTGTTACAAAAATCTTATTAAATTAACTAATTTAATTATCGAAATTTTACGGGTCGTTACACCTTAGCTCTCTCATTTCTTTCATCGATTCACTTCTTCATCCTACTTCTTGTTAAAGCTCTAAGAGCTCTTCTTTAATGGCTTTCATGCCTTGAAAAATATTTGCAAAATTATGGCGAAATAAATTAAAATACCCACATATATATACCATGTAATTCCACTTCAAAACCTAGGCAAATCACTCCACATCTCCATTCAGAGCTTATGGCCACACCCATATCCATGTTTGGCTGAGCCCACCCCTATTTGCAAGCATAGGCCGAGCCTATCCAAAGCCCCGAGCATGATTCCATAGGCTTTGTTTGATCGTAGCGAAGCTATAGCAAATTTTCGTAAAGTTAGAAACCAATAAATATAAGAAACTATATTTTTATTATGCTATTTTAAATGATATATATGTTTGACTATGCTTGGTTGTGATGATTGGGAACCATGTATGGATATTATAGTATGATTGTTTGGATGTGTAAACAATTCACGTTAAATACACGTCGAATATCACAAAGGAAATCACTTTCCTTTCATAAATGAAATGTTGTATATGAGATTGTTAAACCTCTTTAAAATAGTTTAAATTGATTTAGAAATGTCTTATATACATTTAAAATTGTTTTTGCAAAATTTGGAAAAGAATATGAAAACTAAGTTAAAATATGCATGTTGCGTAACGACAGTTTACGATTTCGTAATATAAAAGTTTAAATCCATTTATAGGATGAAATCGGAGTTGGAATTCTTTGGAATAAGAAATTTTCAAACTCTTATAAGCATAGTTTTCAAACAAAAGAAAACAACTAATATTTCCTTTAATAGATTTTGAAATACGAGCAAATCAAAATTTCAAAATAATCGCGCTTTGGTAATTTGAAAACCAAAGTGATAATTTTTTTTAAATGGATAATTTTATTATTTAAAAATATAGAATAAATTCTATAAATATATAAAATATTTTAAAAGATATTTGAGTTAGAAAAATTGATTTCTAAATGATCAAATAAGCCTCAAAAGCACTGTTCGTAGTATTTTTTTACAACGGTTTTTTTATAGTTTTGAAATATAGACTTAATCCTAATTATTCTTTACCAAATCTTTTATAAATATATTTACACAAATAATTATGTATTTTAAAGATAATTTGAGGTTTTATAGTTATTTTAAAAGAGTTTAAATAAATGGTTAAAAGAAAAGTTGTTATAAATAAATGATTTAATGATGGCTCTAAAAACCGATAACTAGACTGGAATTTTTTATTCATGAGATCTAGACATGATGTGCTTAAAATAAGGAGATATTCATGAGCAACTAATGCCCTAGCTCACCTGGCGCCTTTCCTGGGCGAGGAATAGGTAAGGTTGAATACAACTTGGATTGTGTAGAAATACCTTTTTATAATTGGTATTAAATTTCAAGGAGAGAATCCATACTATCCATATTAATTTGAAAGGCAATTCCACCATTATTTGTTGATAGTAAAGGTTGAATACGAAAACTGGTATTGAGTTGAATTAGTATAATTTCTATTGACCCCTTATACTCAATAAGGTTTTGCAATGTAATTTATGAGAGATGATTTTGATTTGGTATTTCCAAAGTTAAGAAAGGTTTAATGATTCCGTATATATTGAATAGGAATATGATTTAAAGATTTATGTCTTTAAAAGAGATATTTTATTTGATAAAAGATATTGATAAATGAAATGATAATCACCCTCAAACTTAACATCTTTTATCGATGATTGGTTTGAAGGAAACACGATTAGATTTAGGTGATTCCTATCCAAAAACCATTTCCAACCAATATACGCATTCGAAATGAAGACATGAAATGATAATAAATTAGAAGATGGAATGAAGAGTTGCTTGTCACTGACCCTCGGGGGAAATTTTCCATATCATATATACACAACCATAATATCTTCATTTGATTTTCAATGCAAGGGCTGCTCGCTACTAATCCTAAGGGTAATTCTCGATAGGATGTAGTAGAAGAGTTTCTTTGGTTTGTCCTGTTTTTGGACAACTAGTATGGATGAATGTCTAAAATTTCATTTCTAAATTGCACGTACATTGATTTTTACAAAGTACATCTGTTCGATGGTGTAGGAGGTAACTCTTCTATACTTAACAACATTCTCTAAGACGTATGAGCTCAAAGGTTGTACGTTTGTGGAAATCAATAGTGTGTGATGGCAATGTGCTATTCAAGTGAAATGCATGCGATGAGAAAGGTATTCATTACCTCGAGCCCCATCACCTGAGAATGACAAAAACAGGGTTGATGTGACAGGGCTATGTGGGTCACACCCATTATGATTTGATCATCACCTTTCTAGATTACTCTTTATATATCGGGTATGTTGTGCATGATGCGAGAGCTCTTGGATAGGTCAGGAATGACTAGGGTGATGTCATATTCGGTACTATCTACGATAAAGGTAGATTGGCTCGTAGAGGACCATCTATTGGTGCTTCGGTGCATTTTTCTAGAGATATACTATCGAAAAGTAGTCTCTTACCTTATCATTGTATGGAATTCATTTTCCAACATAAGACTTTATGGTTTTAGTTGTAGAACCTAGTTTGCTGGAATTTAATGATGCAATAATTTCGGCTAAGATTATATATTTATTTGAAAGAGTTTTCAAAGAATGTCAGTAAAGATAATATAGTTGTTTTTTCATAGCAAATGGTTTGGTTATCATAAGTAAAAACCTATTCCATGTTTATGTGTAATGTGGTCTTATGAGATACCCTTTGTTTTCCAATACCCGTATTCTTGAGTTTCTCACACCATTACCATTATTGGCCAGATTTTATTTTATTTTCCCTTGAACTTTGGTTGCCTTATTTTTCTGGGCAGCCAAGCAGTCATATTTAACTTGGAGCATTACGATGGACTTGAAGTCTAGAACCGAAGATGTTTCTGTAGATAGTTCTCCATTTCCATTTCTGATGCATTAGTTTACTGATTGTATTCAACATTTATAATGACAATGATTTATAACCTTTCAGGCTGATTTATATGATAGACTCTGATAAATGTATTTAAAAACTCCACTGTAATAATCATAATATATTAAAATAATATATGTTATTCCATTCATGTAAGATTCTATTCTGTCTTTATTTTCTTTTTACCCTTCACTATCTGCCCTTCCGGCACTTGGTTTTATTAGTGTAGATTTCTAAGGGTTGAATAGATGGCTCGTCACAGTGTGTATGGATGCTAGGCATGGATGTGAGAGTGTCATTACGACATGTTTTTTATGGTGATTGCTAATAGATGCATTTTATTTGTTAGTATTACACATATGGGCTAACGTGTTCATGTTGGCCCATAACCTACATCACCTAATTTATTATATTATCAGTTTAGATGCATAAGGGTTTTCCATTTTGCATACATATTGAATGATT
Organism: Allium cepa; assembly: GCA_030765085.1. NCBI lineage: Eukaryota > Viridiplantae > Streptophyta > Magnoliopsida > Asparagales > Amaryllidaceae > Allium > Allium cepa. The sequence continues at coordinate 752,340,315 of CM060940.1, read as the reverse complement.
TCTCATCTATATAAAATCCAAAGTTTATATATATTGGATGTTGCATACATTTTGGATGCATGACATAAGCACTTGTATTTCAAAAGGTCAACTAATACAAAGGACCACCTAATTTTTCATAAATATATGTTTCATATTCATTCCATACCTATATGCACATGTTGCATTAGAAATTTTGAAATTAAGGACAATGTTTAAAAAAAGGTTGATTGTTGAGTCAATAGTTGAAGATATTAATTTTGTTAAAACTAAGTTGCATTTTTTCATCATTAGAGATTTTAGAAAAGAAATCCTTTTAATGAGGAGAGAATGTAAGTTTGCAAAATTTTCAAATATTAAATTAATAGTATAATAAAAAAATATTATTTTACATAAAAAGATAAAATAGTAAGTTCTGTAGACTTTGGAATTAGGCCACATAGCTAATCCCATTACAACTAATATGTCATTTGCAGTTAAAAGCACATTAGACTTATCAAATTTGGCAAAAGAGGCTAAAATTTGTGAAAAATAGAATCGGCAGCATTTTGGTAAATAAATAGTATAGCCAAACCGTAACAACCCGTCTTTTCGACCCTCAGATATCGACACTACTACATCCACTGTATTCATTTACCGAGCAACCAAGAGCCGAAAAGACAGATTAATAGGGATAAGAATGAAGGGACATAATAGAAGAAACTAAACAACATAGAACCTCACAATGCAACAAAACGATATATATTACTCAGCATAATATATTCCATAGTAATTTCAAAAATGTTACATCAGAGTCATACTAATACAAATTTTACCCAGGATAGTTACAATAGTCGTCCCTACCTAATAGATACAATATACATATGATACAGCGAAAACAAGAAAAATAACTAACTGTCAATGAAGCCACCTGCTCCAAGCTTCTCATAGGTGCATCTGCAGAAAAATTTGAACTATTTGGCTACCCATTATAATTTGAGCATCCAAGATTTTAGGAAAAGGGAAAATAAAATCCGGACATACATGGGTTTAGTGTGAGTAATGCATATATTTTAACTTTAAAAACCTTCAAATAAGGGTATCTCTTAAGAACACGCCGCATATAAACATTGATGGTTTTTTACCTTATGACAACCAAACAATTTCCATATAAAATACAGTGATATTATAAAAGTGTCCAGGGTTTAAAGTAAATAGGGAAAATAGCTGAAATGCTTTCATCTCTTATTTCAACATAGTTGGGCACAATTAAGTCTGTAAGGCTCGTATTAGCAAACGGATTCCAACAATGTAAGGTAAGGAACTACCTTTCCATGGTACACCCTTAGAAAATTGTAACACCTCTAATTTTTAATAATACTATTCAGGAGATTTAATTAGATAAATTAAATAGAATATGTAAATATTAGAGTGATAAGGGGATTGAGATTTGAAAATTTAAACTAGAGGCAGAGTATAATTAAATAAGTAGGCTATGAAAGGTTACATATGTTAATTAATAAGAAAAAAATTAACGCAAGGGCTTAATAGGTAATTGTCGCACCACAATCCCATTACATTAAAATATCGTTTCCTTTACTTTGCCTGTTCGTTTTGCAAAAGTCAAAAACATAAATCAAAAGCTCAAAGTCGACCATTACCTAGGGAAGAGAAAGGGGAAAATCAAATTTAAGCTAAACAATAAAGCAAAGGGATTTAATCAAGGATCAAATCCCAACTTCTTTATCCTTATCAAGGTGAATAATAATCTAAACAATCTTAATTTTTTTAATGATCATTTTATTTCAGGTTTAAGTTTAAACCCATTATGATTATTTTTGATGATGATATGCTTGGATTTCATGATATGTGTGTTATTCAAACAAGTTTGTTTGATAAATGTGATACACAGTTTTAAGGCTAAAATCGTTTATATTGGATTTCGAATGCCATAAGGAATTTGTATGTTGTGTAAAATATTATTCTGGAGAATTTTTAATTTTCATAATATTCAAAGCTATGGAAAAATTATTATGAATTTTCAAAGGAGAATATGAATAAATTAGGTTTAAAATTATTTTGGCTATTATTTAAAGAAATTTTGGTATGAAATTTGTATATGTTAGATAACATATTAAAACTTAATTTCTATGATTTTTGTTGATTTTTCCTAAGTAATTTATTATGGAAACTAAATTATTTTGGATGGAGGGCTTAAATGTTTTATTTGTTTTTCCTAAGGAAAGGCTTATTTGCTAAATTATTTAATTAGATCTGAAATAATTATGACAGTTTTACTTTAGAAATAATTTGAAAAGTTTATGGTAACCAATTAAATGTTTACAAATAGGCAGGTTAGTTAGAAAGCAATTACTTAAAAAGGCATTTAAACAGTCTTTACTCGGAAATTATGTTTCGCCTCTTTCAGTAGATTCCTTTCACCCTATACTTCCACATCAACCTAGTCGAAACCAACCTAGTCGAAACCAATACACAAGGTATTAATAAGTTGGTATGTAGTGGATTGGAGAAAGGAAAAAGCTATAATGTCGAAACCTAGCTTTTGAGGGGGTCGAAGCCTTTTTTTACTCTCTATAGATATGTGCTTGCCTTGTTTTCAAAAGATGATTTCGAAGGGGTCAAAACCCATTAAAACAGCTTTCGGAAATGTTTCCGCCTTTTTGTTTCGAAAAGAAAGCTTTCGAATTAGTTGTCTTGTTTTAATTTAATGCTTTCGGAAGGGGTAGTTTCAACCCAGCCAAAACCTAGCTGTCGACCTTATGCCTTTCAAATGGATTGAAGTCATCAACTAGATCGAAAGGTAGCCTTCGTTTTTAAATGTAATAAGCCACTCCCTAAAAGCTTTCGAAAGGGTTTAATGGTTTCGAAGGCAATGGCTTCAAATGGGTTTTCGAAGCTATCCTTCAAATGTTTTATTTAAGTGATATCAACTTTCAAAAGGATGGTTCCGAAGCCATCAATTTTCCCCAAACTCTTTTATAAGAAGATTTAATGGTTTCGAAAGTGGTACTTTCATTTATATTCACTTTGACCCAAAAGATATTTTTAGAATAAACTCAATGCTTTGGAAGGGGATACTTTCAAATGGTTTCGTAAGGGGTACTTTCAATGGTTTCAAAGCTATGCTTCTAAGGGTTAATATGTAATGCTTTAATACTTTCGAAAGGTATGCTTTGAGGGTTTTGAAAGAGATGATTTAAAGTGTTTCGAAAGGCATATGCTTAGTGTTTTAAAAGAAGATTTGAATGCTTTCGAAGGAGATTATCCAATGGTTTCAAAAGTAAAATTTTGAGATTTTGAAAGCCTTAGTTTTCAAAACAAAGAACACAATCTCATTTTAAAGGAAAAACCATGGCATAAATAAAGGATTTTAAAATGACTTTTAAGTATGGACTTTTTAAAAAAGCTTTCCTTGATAAAATAATAGGTCAAAGGAATTAACCACGTTTCATATGAAAATGCTTTCAAGGATATTAAACCACATATGTTGGTGTTATTATGCTTTCTTCTTCTAAATATATATATTCGGAGATTATACTTAGGTGAGCACAGCCCACTACGTCATTAACTTTAAATGTACCCACAACTGTATTTTGGGGGAAAAAGGGCGGAATAACCAGCTAAGCTGACCTAGTAGTGAATATAAATTGAGTTAACTTCTGTATGTGCAGAATTGCATCCAAGAGGTCAGGTAGACCAAAATATAGGATGTCTAAATATTGATTAAAGAAGTTGTCAGATAGACAGGTTCATAGCAAACCAATGAATACTATGTTTAGAAAGAGTTATTGGTAGGGACCAATAGGTTTGTAGTGAACCCATGAAAACAATGAAACTAGATAGGGAGTCCATAAGTTTTAAACAGGTTATTAGTAAGCCTATGAAAACTAATAGGTTAATGTGACCCTAGAAACTATAACTGAGACAGGTTGTCTAAAAGAATGGGGATGGGTAATCCAAAATTTATATACTTGTTTTCATATCATCATAATATTTTGAATTATAATGTTTTAAGTATTGTGGATGTAGTATCACAGTATATTGTTATTATAAAGTTTTGGATAAGATACCAGTGAGGGGAAAACCCGTTCCGCTAAGCGATGTGGTCTCACTCGATATCTGAATGATTTGAGAGGTAGATTATTATTCATACCAGGCTTTATATCTTACTCGAAGTTTATGTTTTCCCTTAAACTCTCAGGTGCTTAATTAACTTTGAGTAGTTTGAGAGTTGATGTTTTCTGGTACCTCATTAAATGAATATGCTTCCGGAAACGTGTAGGATGCAACTAGATAATAAGAGTTCTTTTCTAGTTTGATTCCATTATTTTTATTATTAAGGCAAAGTTATTTAATTGCGTAGTTATGTACTCTAATCATCCAAGGGTCATCTTCATATGTCGCTCTTGCGTATGTTGTAATAATTATAATTTCTCTATAAGTGGTTCTCGTACTTGGAATTATGTAATGAGTTTAAAATGTGGATTGAAATGTAATGAGAAAAGTAGTTTTTGAAATCTGTGATTTTATTTCACATCCATGCGTTTTTGCTGTATCAATGAATCTAACATCACCCTATTTGGTCGGCCGAGGATTAATAACTAAAGATGATTGTAGTAACCATAGCCATTAATTTTGGGCCTCTAAGTGGGGGATGTTAGAAAATTGCACCTGGGGTGAGGCCCTGACTTAACCTACCCCAGCTAACATAGATTCAGCTACCCCTTTAACATGGCGAACCGGGTTACCACCCGAGTCAAAACAGGCCCAGTTTGATAGTCAATTATTTAACTATCAAATAAACAAACAACAACCAATTCCATTTGAGATTTATTTATTGATAGCAACCACTAAGCCTAAAAAAAAATCTTCATTTAATGAATCTCTTTTAGAAAAATTTGTCTAAAACATTCATATACTTAACTCTCTAACATAAGTATATTTCCAAAACATTTGTGAATAACTTCTTGCTTCCAGATCATGTTAAAAAGGATTAAACAAATGTTGTTTAAATTGGAGGTAAGGACAACCTAAACACTATTCTCTCGGTATTACGTGTGGAATGGATGTTCCGTACCACAATTTTTAAAAGGTCAGTTAAGAGAAACCCAAATCTCAAATACTCTTTATATTTCTTTCGACAAATCCGTTTAATCAAATCTATTTCATTCATGAAATCTTTTTTACTTGAAACTAAATCTAATTCAAAATACTTTCCAAACTTCCATATTCATTTATAAAACACTTTCCTAAATGTTCAAAATCATTTACATAAATTTCTTTTATAATTATCCAAACTTTTATATAAATGTCTAATAAATATCCAAATCTTTTTATAAACTCCACTTATGAATATCCAAATCATTTTCTAAAACTTCCTTTTTAAATACCCCAAAATCATTTATAAAACTTGTTTATAAACTTTTCCTGTTTAAAGAACTTCTTAAATAAACTTAAATCAAATTAGCTTCCTTTAATAAGAAAATCAATTTTTATGAAATCTTATTTGCTTAAAAACTCAAACCATTTACCCAAAACACTTTATAAATTTCCAAATTCCTGTATAAAACTCTTTATAAAAACTTCTTTTTATAACATATTAGAAACCTCTTTGTATTATAACATTGAAAACCATTTCCATTAGTTAAAACATCTTTAATAGAGCCATTTGCCAACCCATCCTTTAAATATCTTATTCAAAATGCAATAACTTTGATACCATTTCAGAAAGAAAATGAAATATTTATCCTTACAAAATCCAACGGAGGCTTAGCGATCACAATGATGCTTTTAATTTGGTTTTACTTATCCATTTTAACATGGCATCACATAACAACAGGTGTATAGGGATCAACACATAACAATCAGTCAACATAAGTAAATGTCCATGCTAATTGTAAAGGTAGAATGATATTTTTTTCTACTAATAGATGTCATCTGGTTTTCCTAATCATATAGGTTTACTTAAAGGTAAGCAACAATCCCTTGATTTGAAATAGACTCGAAAAGAAAATAGCTTAAAACAAAACTAATTACTTAAACTCAAAGCAATTTTAAAATTATTAAAATCTTATTAACTAGAATTAAATCCTTGTTAATAGTAATTATTCTCTAATAAAAATTAATTAAACCTTATTAAAACATATTAAATTTTAATCAAAGATTAATTAAATAAATCTACTTTTAATTAAATAAATCCCCTTTAAAATAATAATTAATTAATAATAATTAATAATTAATTAATCCTTAATTAATAATTAAGTAAAAATTAATTTTAATTAAGCAACAAATCACGATTGAATTAATTGATTAACGTTTAAGTTTAAAAACCATTATTAAGTAATAATTAAGTGATATTTACCTTTATTAATTAATTAACCAATTAAATAATAATTAATTAAATAATTGCTCTCTAATTACTTAATTAAAGTTAGAAAACATTTCCAAAAAGATTTCTAAGTGAAAATAAGTTTGGATTAGAAAACTAGTTAAATTTTTACTAACTGCGCGTATAGCGACAATCGCTATACGAACCGTAATTTCAAAATTGAAATTTTCTTTTCTAACTTTCAAAACGTAAACTTTTTGAAAACTCATCCTTTCTAAAACTAAAGGAATGTATTGAAATCCCAAACAAGGATTCAAACTTGAAACACTTAAACTCCTTTTGAAAATCCAAATTTCAAACTTTAATAAGGGATTTTCATGTGGCTTTAAGTTAGTAAGCGCTAACTTTCTTCAACATGAACTAATATACATTAAACTTCACATCCACATCATAACTCATATCATATCATGTAACCACTTGTATTAGCAGCATCATTTACAACCTTTTCTAACTAACTTTCAAGTTCAAGTTAACTTATTCCACAAACCAATATACACTTGCACAACCAATCATCATCACATCCAAGTACGTCAATGCATAACCGTTCAACGTCATAATTACACCGTATAAGCATCATTAGTGACTACTAAGCATACTTCAAATTTAAAGGTAATAACTTGGTTTAAAAAGGAGAACTTTACTCACTTTAAAGCTTCCAAACTACTTTGGCCTTTACTGACTCTAGCGATCTACTATGATTCATACCTTCCCCTAGGCATAAGATGGTTTTATGGGATTTGGTGGCAAAGTGGGCTTGGCCTAGGTAGGTTTTGGAAGATGGTGCTAGTTTTTGGTAGAGAAGGGTTAGCAAGGTGAAGTGGATTGATTTTAAGCTAGTTTTATAGAAGTTTAAACTAGTTTTCCTCTTAGGATTTTTTTGGAGAAGCCTTGGAAATGCATGAAGATAGGAAGGAGGTAGAAATGGAAAATAAAGAAAATGATGCAAGGGAAAGAAATAAAGAAGTGGGTAGAGTATTTATAGGCATAGGAAAATAGTTGAATTACTAAACTACCCTTGTAACCATACGTCTCCACCATCCCCTCTCTACACGTCCTCCCTCTTCCATGACTTTGTGTACTAACTTAGGGTGTTTAGGTACAAACCTAGGTTATATTATATATATGTATATAAGTATGCATAAATAGTCATATCATGAATGTAAATGTCTATATTACTAAGTATCATGTATGTATAGATGTATGTGCATGTATATTATTTGCAAATTTGATAAAATCCTAGTTTATAAGTGTGTGCATGTTTAAAGAAAAAGTTCTCAACGTTTCCCAATAACTTTTCGATGTCGAAAAGTCAAAATTCAAAAAATGTTTTTCGGTCACATTTTCTTATTTTATTTGAAATATTTTGTTTTGTAAACAAAATTGAAAATCTATTTTACCATTATTCATTATAATTTAAAAGAGTTATATTTCAATAATAAAACTTATTATTTGAATATTTAAAATTTATTAAATATTCGCAAATCAAGACGGTAAAATTTCGGGTCGTTACACCCTTCCCTCCTTAAAAGAATTTCGTCCCTGAAATTGTACCATAACTCTAATTCCAAGAAACCCTTAAACCATCAGTTCGTATGATGTACATGTAAGTCTATAGGGTGGATCGTGTAAATATGATGCAACTAAAACAATATTAATCTGGGTAAATATAAAATAAGCACACCAGGATTTTATACTGGTTCAGACCTCCCGTCCTACGTCCATACCCAAAGCTCCCCTTCGGAATTCGACTATCAAACACCCTCACTTCGCCCGGAGGAATAGGCTTGGTTACAATAACTTGTTTTTATCAAGTATGTGTTTTATAACACGGATATTGAATGCTAAGTACAAATGCTTCCAATATATATCTAAAGAGTATTGACTGAGAAGAAATGAATATATGGAAAAGTGAAATACAAGTATAGATTGCGAGAGATGAAGAATATAACAGAGTATGTAAGTAAAAAGCGCAAGTAAGTAAGGTGAGTGTTCTCTTTAGTTCTTGATGATATATATAGTTGAAGAGAGATTCCTTGAGTAATTGCATCCATTAACAAGTGCTCTACAGTTGCTTCTGATGATGATGAAGAGTTGCAGCGAAGAGAAGCGAAGATGTCTATTTAAATGTGGCAGTTGAAATTGAACTTAAATTTCGAGTTCGAAATCAGACGTCTAGTATTTGTATCAAACGTCTGACTCTATATATTTTTTGTATACAGTTGTCTTTCAGACGACTGAGTGCATCTACCAGACGTCTGATTCTGTCATTTTTGTTGTTCCAAAGGGTTTTTCCAGACGTCTGGATAATGCATCCAAACGTCTGAAAACTGTGCATGTCTGCTTTGTGTATCCTTCTTGTTGCTTCTTTGATCCAATCGACTTGTAGTCTCTTGTATTAAGCCTTGTTCTTGGCTTTCTAGTGATGTTACTCTAGCAAGTACTTGTAAAATAGAAATATACATGCATATTCGATTTCCATTGTATAGTTGTTGCCAACGAAACCGTAGATTTGATTTCCTAACAATCTCCCCCTTTTTGATGATGACAAGTGTATAATGTACTTATATATAATTTATAAATCTCCCCCTTAATATGTGCTTATTATGTATATATATTATTTATTTATTTTTATTTCTCTCCCTTTGGCATTATCAAAAAGAATATCTAACTCTTTCAATGGTAAGATACAAACCAATCGTTAAAGATATGTACAAAGATAACACACCAATAGAATTTCATTAATAATTGCAAATGATTACATTCATATATTTTTTAATTATACATAAGATGAAGTCCTAAAAATCTATGAGTCTTTTGGGGAAGTCTTTTTTTTTATCATCTCCTTTATCGTTTTTTTGGGAAGAGCTAGGTTGCATTGTTGGAGATGTCGGAGCTTGTTTTAGAGGTTCATCCTCTTCAAGAAGTTTGGAATGTTTCGAAGGAGGAGAAGGCACTGGGGTTGCCCAATCCTCGGAAGAGGGTCTAGGTCCATGAACCCTTTGAAGAACCTCTTTGAGAACCGATAATACATTTGAAAGTGATGCTTCAACTGTGGCTAGGCATGTGGAAAAAGAAGTTTCAAAGCTGTCAATACGCTTAGCCAAAACATTTTGATTTCGAGATAAGATACGTTGATTTTGAAGAGTGAGATCACGAAAAGTTTCATTTGGATTCGTCTTTGTTCGAGTTTCCAAAATTTCATCCCGGCTTGTATAATCAAATGGTGCGGAAGGAGGAGTTGTCTCACGATGTTGTTTCTCCTCTTGTGATGGTTCATGGTGTGGTTGAGGTGTAGGCTCAGCTTATCTGGCTAGTCAATTTTACGTCCACTCTTCAAAAGATATAAACTCAGGAGGAATTTCTGGTAGGTGCATTAGCGAGAAAAACTTCGTAGAAGCATTTTTTGGAGAAATTTCTTCAAAAGTGGATAAGTAAGAGGGGATGTTGAGAGCACGTAGAAGTCTCATGATGAATATGGGGTAGATAATCGATGGTCGTGATTGAGTCCAAAAATGTTTGAGCTTGTCAAATATAAATTTGGCCTAATTCACCCTTGTTCCGTTGAATAGAGCATATAGAGCTTTGTGTTCTAACTTCGGTATCTGCTCATGACTTCCTACATGAGGAATAATAGTGTTGATGATCATTCGATCAAGAAGTCTCACCTTTGGTCGTAGATATTTGGATGCAAATTTAGGCATTTCATCCTCCCATATTTGATGTGTTATATTGTTCCTTGGTTTGAAAAGCATATCGGGAATATCATATACATCTTCGCCTGTGCTAGAGCATCCGAGAGTTCTGCCTATGATTCCCGGAGTGAGCCTAATCGTGTTGCCATATACGCTAGACCATAGCCGATGATCCTTATTTTCAGTGTTCCAAAAAGCCGTGCTATTCAAATTAGCGTAGAAGAAAAATATAACCAACTGATCAATTTGGATGTTATTGGGGTTGAAGAATATCAGAGTTTCTAAACCGGCATTCTCACACATTTCATCTAAATCAGACTTTGGAAACTTGAGTAAGTTATAAAATGGACCTGTGTGAAGTTTCTTCTTCTGAATATCCTCATACCTCTTGAGTGAATGTGGTGCTCGATTCATCCATCGTTCGATTTGATCATCGGAGCAAATTTGAGGGTTTGAGGAGGTTGGTCTTATTCTCTTGGATATCTTAGGTTTTTTAGTTCTAGAAGGCATTGAATTCGAGCTAGTGTTTGAAAAAGAAGTTTTTGAAGAAAATCATCGTTGATGTAGAAGTGATTTAAAATAGAAGTGAGATTTGGTAAAAAAAAAATAGACGTTATCTGGTTATTTTAAAGTGTCAAATGAATTTCAGACATCTGGAAAGTAATTCAGACGTCTAATTTAACCTAATTCGAACACAGTAAATAAATTTAGACGTCTGGCTTGATTTGGTAGACGTTTGGGTTTGGTCGAGGTTTAAAATTTTATAGCCAAAGATTTTTCAGACATCTGGAGTAGATATCAGACGTCCGACATAGATCGATTTTTTTATGATATGGTGGCAGTGACTTTATTCAGGGTCTGGCTCATAGGTCAGACGTCTGAAATAGTCTGGTATCTATTTTAAGTAAGCAGAGACAATTTACAATGCACAATGATGTAAAATTTGAAGGATATCAGAGTGTCAGACGTTTGAGATCAATATTCAGACGTCTGAAATAACCAATTTTTCCAAAAATAGCCTACATATAAGGATGTTGCTTATTTCTCGACCTTCTATTGTTGGAAAAAAAATGTAGTATTATTTTTGTGAACCAGAATTACAAACATACATAGATACAAATTCAAATAATAATTTAATCTATTTAGATGGTGATGGAGTTTTGTGATCGTCTGACTTGTCATCCCTCGATGGCTTGAGTAGAGACCATATATTTCCACGTTCGTGGGTTCTTGGGAACTGGAGAATCGCCTTGGTGAAGGGACCAAAGGTGTACGATACGAGGAAGAGGGATCCAAGGAAATGCAAGGGATCGGAAGTGGTTCATGTACATCCTTCTTCCGTGAACTACAGAATTTTAACGCTACTTGCTCCAGAAAACTTAATCGTCGCGCTGTGTCTTTTTGTTCAAAATATAATTCCTATTATAGATCTATTTGTTGCTTTTGATAGTGATATATCTCATCAACTTTCTCCTTGGTGTCAGGAGAAACAAATAGAGCTCGTTTGGACTTCTTGTTGGGAGTGAAACCCATGTGATGGGAAGACCACCTATACGTTGGTTCCTGATTCGGTGTGGGAGTAGGCAGTCGTCGAGGTGTATCTGCTGAGCTATCCGTTGTAGGTGTCAAGAAAGATAGATGAGAATCTTCAGAAGACATGATTATGTGTTGCTGTAAAAAATATGAAATGTATATATTTTTTCATCTTGTTGTATAAAGATTTATATATAATTTCAAAAATTATTTATAGATAATTTTCAGAAAATAACTAACTAAAAACTTAAGGTAAAGGAGTTATCAATTCTAGTTTGTGGATAGAAACTTTTTAGCTAAACATAGAATAAACGAAAATATGGTTATTAGTTTAGAAGATCATTAAGAGAGAATATTCCTAAGTCGCGTCGCAGTTTAACAAAAGATTGTTCATTTAGTGGTTTTGTGAAAATATCTGTTATTTGATTCTCGGTATTACGTATTCTAATGAAATAATTCCTTTTTCTACATTGTCATGTAAAAAATGATGTCGTATATCTATATGTTTAGTTCGCGAGTGATTTACAGGGTTTTTTGATAGATTTATTGCACTTGTGTTATCACAATATATTGGTGATTTAATAATAACTTTGCCGAAATCCTTAAGTGTTTGTTGCATGTATATTACTTATGCACATGCTAGAGCTGCTGAAATATATTCGGCTTTGCAAGTAGATAAGGAGACACAATTTTTTTTATTTCTAAACCATGAAACTAATGATTGTCCGATAAAGTGACATGTTCTACTAGTACTCTTACGATCTGTTTTACATCTACCGAAATTCACATCACTTTATGAAACTAGTTCAAACAATGATCCTTTAGGATAAAACAAACTGTAATCTCTAGTACTAGATAGATATTATAAGATACGTTTAGCAGTTCTTAGGTGAGATTCTTTTGGTTTTGCTTGAAATCGGGCACAGAGACATACACTTATCATAATATCAGGTCGACTAGCCGTTAAATAGAGTAAGGAACCAATCATGCTACAATATAATTTTTCATCGAAATCTTTTCCATTATCATCCTTCTCCAAGTGAATGCTAGTCGGTGTTGGTTTGCTAGAAGTTTTATCAATTTCAAAATGGCGTAATAAATCGTTACTATATTTTTCTTGACGAATAAAAATACCATTTTCGAGTTGTTTTATTTGTAAACCTAAGAAGAAATTTAATTCTTCTATGTGAGACATTTCAAATTCATTTTTCATAATATTTGAAAATTGATTACAGAGATTTTCGTTAGTTGAACCAAAAATAATATCATATACATAAATTTGTACAACTAAAATATCATTATGTTCTCGTTTAATAAATAAAGCTGTATCGATTTTTCCTATTTGAAAACCATATGTAATTAAATGATTTTTAAGACGTTCGTATCATGCACGAGAGGCTTGTTTTAAACCATATAAGGCTTTTTGTAATTTAAAAACATGTTCGAGATATTTTCCGTGAACAAACAATGGGGGTTGTTCAACGTATACATTTTCTTTAATAAATCCATTTAAAAAAGCACTTTTGACATCCATTTGAAATAGTTTAAAATTGTGATGGTTTGCAAAAGTGAGTAATGTACGTACGGCCTCTAGTCTTGCTACTAGAGCACAGGTTTCATCATAGCCAATACCTTCTTCTTGATTATAGCCTTGAGAACCTAAACGTGCTTATTTCTAATAATATTCCCGTTTTCATCTGCTTTATTTTTAAATACCCATTTTGTTCCTATAACCGATTGATCTTCTGGTCTTGGTACTAATTCCCAAACATTATTACGTTCAAATTGATTTAATTCTTCTTGCATAACTATTATCCAAAAGTTATCATTTGAAGCTTCTTTATAATTTTTTGGTTCAAAATTTGACACAAACGCTATGGCTTATTTGTTTGAATTGATTTCCAGTTACTCTAGAATTAAGATCCAATGATATTATCTTTTGGATGATCCTTAAGAATTCTAGGAGATGATATTAAAATATTATTTTGAACATTTGTCTCATTATTAAGAGAGTTTGTTGTATTTCTTATTGAAATTATTTCTTCATCGTCATTAGCATGATGATTAAGAAGATTTTTATCAAATGAAACATGTAAACTTTCTTTAATAGTGTTATTTCGCTTATTAAAAATTCTATATGCTTTGTTGTGATCCGAATATCCAATAAAGATTCCTTCATCGACTTTTGTGTCGAATTTTCCTAAATTATGTTTTGTATTTCATATAAAATATTTTGATCCAAAAGTTTTAAAGTATGATACTTTAGATTTTCTTCCAAAAACTATTTCAAAGCAAGTTTGTTTAGCATAGGACGTATGGTTACTCGATTCAAAACATAACAAGTTGTGGCAATAGCTTCAGCCCAAAAATGTTTTGGTAGACCATTACTATTTAATAGTGTTCGTGCACATTCTTGCAACGTATGATTTTTTCTTTCTACTACACCATTCTGTTGAGGTGTGCGAGGAAAAAAATTATGACTTATTCCTTTTTTATCACAAAAATTAGTAAAAAGATCATTTTCGAATTCTCCACCATGATCACTTCGAATATTTTTAATTATCAAATCCATTTGTGGTTTAATTCTCTTAGCAAAAATTTTAAACATACCAAAGGTGTCACTTTTACGTTTTAAAAATAAAGTCCATGTATATCTTGAAAAATCATCAACTATTGCGAAAACACATTTGTTGTTTACTTGCGTTAGACCAAATAAATCCAAATGTAATAATTCTAATGGTTGTTTTGCAGAAATATTATTTTTAGATTTAAAAGAGCTTTTCTTCATTTTTTCCAATTTGACAATCGTCACATAAATTTTATACTTCGTACTTTCTTTTAGGTAAACCTCTAACTAGCTCATATTTTGATGATTTATTAATATATTTAAAGTTAATATGACAAAATCGTTTATGCCATAACTATGGATCGTCATATCTGGCGGTTAAGCATAAATTTGAATTTTTATTTATATTCATGTTTAAGACATAATTTTTTTCTTTCTAAAACGCTCAAATATAAGTTGCTTGTTATTATCAAAAATATTATATCTATCTTTTTCGAAATTGATTTGAAAACCTTTATTGCATAATTGACTAAAACTCAGTAGATTGTGTTTTAGATTTTCTACTGACAAAACGTTTGTAATAATAGGAGAGTTAGAAATACCAGAGTTGATGACTTCTCCAATGCCCACGACGTATCCTTTTGATTATCTTCAAAAGTTACCGTTCCTCGATCGATGTATGTTATATTTGACAACATTTTTGAATTTCCGGTCATATGCTTGGAGCATTCGCTATCTAATATCCATTTCTCCTTTTTTTTTTTTTTTGGATACCTGCAAAATAATAGATGTTTTAACTGGTACCCATATAGTTTATTAGGATCCTAGATATTAGGAGAAGTAGGTAGCCATACCCAAGAAGGTTGGTACCTTTATGAATATAATTCTTATCATAGACTACATTTTCTAAGAAATTATTAATATGTTTTTTTCTAATCAAATTATTATTTGTTTTAGGAATCCAAATTTTTATATTTTTGGTATTCATATTAGACTTAGGTGAACTTTAGTCTTTTTATAAATACAACTATATTTCTAATACCATTCCCTCTTTGTTTAGGAGTATTTTTAAATCCTATTCCATTTCTATTATTTAATGGTTTTGAAGTTTTGATAAGATTTTCCAAATCCTGTTTTCCTTTACTAAATTTAGAAACATTATTTGTAATTTTATCTAATTTTTCTTTTAATTCTAAATTTTCAATTTTCAATATTTCAATATTGTTCTTCAAGTTGAAATTTTCTTTTAACATGTTATCCATTTCTAATTTCATTTTATCAACATCAATTGTAATTGCCTTATTTTCGACCAAACTATTTTTAATTCTTTCTTAAGATAATTCTAATTCTTCTTCTAAAATAATTTTTTCATCTTTTAACATTCCTACTTCAAGTTCTAATCTGTTTATTTTGGCAATATGTTCTTTGTTCAATTTTTTAATTTGTCTAAATTTATCATCTAATTCCATGCTAAGTTCTAATAATTCATCATAAATAAGTTTGGGACATACCTCATCAGTTTGTACCATAAAGCACACATTGGCTTGTTCTACGTCACTATCGCTATCACTTTCTAATGATAAAGAATCTGAGTCATCCCATGTTACTTTGAAAATCTTTTTCTTTTGAACTTTTCAAATTTGTTCTTCTTTTTATCACTATTTAGCTTGGAACAGTCTTTCTTCATATGTCCAACTTGATCACATTCATAGCATTTGATTGATGTTTGATTTATTGAGCTTGATTTTCCTCCTTTCTGAAATTTCGTCATTTTCCTAAATTTCTTGAATTTTTTGTAGTTTTTGGCAACAATACAATTTCTTCTTCGTCTAAGTCGGAGTCTTCATTTGTTGTTCGGAATGCTATGTTCTTCTTTTTGGAATTCAGTTCTTTTCGTGCCAGCAAATTAGTTTCATAGGACATTAAATTTCCTATCAACTCTTCAACTAAGAGTGTTGAAAGATCATTAGCTTCTTCGATAGCTAATATTTTCTTTCCCACTCTGGACTTAAAGAATTGAGTATTCTAGATACGAAATCAAAATTTACGAATTTGACTCCAAGTGCCATGAAATCGTGTTGAATGATTTGAAATCTAGAGTACATGTCTGCTATAGATTCGTTTTGTTTCATTTTAAATGATGAAAATTGATTTTGTAAAATTGAAATCTTAGTTTGTTTAACTTTGTTTGTGCCTTCATGTGTAACTTGTAAGGTACGCCAAATATCAAAAGTAGCGTTACATAACATGACATGTGAAAATTCATTTTTGTCTAGCGAGCAAAATAGAACATTCATAGCTTTAGCATTATTAGAATCTGCGGTTTTTAGTGCATCGGTCCATGTGTTCATAGCGGTGTCAGGAGTTCATATTTATTTCGAGTGGCTGACCAAATTTCTAATCCACTAGCTTCCATAAAAATACTTATACGTGTTGACCAATATGCATAGTTAGAGCCACTAAAAAGTGGGGGTCGTGCTGTGGATTGTCCTTCTTCAAAAAAGCTTTCCATATTAAAGTGATTCAAAAATGTGTTACCGTACTTTGATCAAACCTTGCTCTGATAGCAATTGTAAGTCTATAGGGTGGATCATGTAGTGTATACGCAAGTATATGTGATAAAATATATGATGCAACTAAAACAATATTAATCTAGGTAAATATAAAATAAGCACACCAAGATTTTATACTGGTTCGGACCTCTCGTTCTACGTCCAGTCCCGAAGCTCCCCTTCAGAATTCGACCATCAAGCACCCTCACTTCGCCTGGAGGAATAGGCTTGCTTACAATAACTTTTTCTTGTCAAGTATGTGTTCTATAACACGGATATTGATTGCTAAGTACAAATGCTTCCAATATATATCTAGAGAGTATTGATTGAGAAGAACTGAATATATAGAAGAGTAAAATACAAGTATAAATTGACAGAGATTAGGAATATAACAGAGTATGCAAATAAAGAGAGCAAGCAAGTAAGGTGAGTATTCTCTTTGATTCTTGATGATATATATAGTTGAAGAGAGATTCCTTGAGTAGTTACATCCATTAACAAGTGCTCTACAGTTGATTCTGATGAAGATGAAGAATTGCAACGAAGAGAAGTGAAAATGTATATTCAAATGTGGCAGTTGAAATTTGAATTTAAATTCTGAGTTTGAAATCAGAAGTCTAGTATTTGTATCAAACGTATGACTCTACATATTTTTTGTATACAGCATGTCTGAGTGCGTCTACCAGATGTCTTATCCTGTCTGTTTTGTTGTTCCAAAGGGTTTTTCCAGACGTCTGACTAGTGCATCCAAATGTTTGAAAACTGTGCATGTTTGATTTCTGTATCCTTCTTGTTTCTTCTTGATCCAATCGACTTGTAGTCTCTTGTAATGTTCTTTAAGCTTTGTTTTTGTCTTTCTATTAATGTTATTCTAGCAAGTACTTGTAAAATAGAAATATATATGCATATTCGATTTCCATTATATAGTCGTTGTCATCGAAACCGTAGATTTGATTTCCTAACAGTACATTGATCATTCCTATGTAAAATCTGATTTGATCATTCACTCAAATACGTAACTTCACTTTCGAACTAGGATCGCTCATCCGATTTCCTAGTGTAGGCATTGATTAGGCCATATAATTAGAAACCTCTATTCACCATGCATAGCCGTAAACTAGACAACTTTTGCTTCCACATAAGAACTCTCACCAATGCTCACTATCAAAAATCAAGTGATAAATCCTTATTCGAGATGGTGTAAAACACCTCTAGTCATATACTCGAATATAGGATCGAGAACTATATGAAAAGGATAAATGATCTTCATACAATCTACGTACTGATCTAATGCTTCTTACTATCTAACTATTTTCTACCATCTCACCATGCTTTATAAGGATCAATTTTTAAATTTATTAACTTATATAATACTATTGTACATCCTAAGACTATATAAAAACATTTGATTTTTAATTCTATTTCATTTTAACTATTAGTTGTATGCCAAAAATAATTTGGGTCCTGAAACTAAGTACACCAAATCAACATGTTTACCCTAATTAGTATAGTAATTAGCTAAGAAGAGTAGGATGCTGGTATTCAAACTCCAGCCTAGATTTTACTTTTTCTTAGGTACTACTATGGTACAAATGTCTATTAGCCGGTCTAATAACATCAAATAATTCTTCACATCCTAGGTGCTATAATCAAAAGACATAGTTTAAATAAATAAACTTTATTAACCCTCCTTATTAAATTTAACCTAACTAAAACTTCATAATCAACCTTTTTAATATAAATATCCTTTTATTTTGAAAACTCTTCGTTTTAAGGGATCCAAGAATGAAATACCCGAGTTTTATTTCAAAAACTTTTTGAAAACATACATATAGCCTGAGTAACTCCAAAACCATGTCAAGGAACTGGGTGCTTCCAAATAGTATCATATACCCCTTTATTAAGAAATGCAATACACAAGGGAAGTGATTGCCATCTGAACACATCCCTTACCCATTTTTAGTCATTTCTGAGACATTCGAACTAGTTAATGAAAAAAATATTTCTCCCTTTTTCGAATTTATTCTCGAAGCAATACTATTTATAGAAAAATAGTTTTTTTTTTCAAAATCATCCACTTGCTTTGGATTCATTCGGATTTGGACTTGTTTCGATTTGTACAATGACAAAGAGAATAATTTACCAAGTGCGCTATCCTATCTACTTAAGCAAACTTTCGATTGTCACTTAGAAGATTATTCTAATCATCAAGAAACAAATCCAGACTTATTCCTGAACTGTCCAAAGAAAACCTTACTCTCAAACTTTATTTTAAAATATCTATATCTTAAAATATCTTTAAGAAAGATTACTACTGTTTTCCAAAATCATTTGGAATTTATCAAAGCCATCGGGATTTAACATTCTCAAAACCCTTTTTATTTTTAAAACACAATTAATAGTTCTTATTTGTAAAATCATCTCTCTTAATTCATCTTATGAAACTATTTAAAGATTTTCTTTTAATAAACACCTTTATTAATTCAATTTCTAACCCTATATATTGTTGAGCATCTTATAGTCAAATTATGAAAATTAATTCATAAGGTGTTTGATTCAGTGTTCTTACAAATTCTATCTACCTAATCCATGATAGAAAAAGGGAATCTACTATTAAATCTGACTATAGTCAATGCTCAAAACTGGACGAGCTTGACTAGTTAAACACTAAATGCTAATAATTTAAATATTGTTAACTCATAACCCACTCCCCTCGTAGATAACTATACAGATTTTGAAAATCATCCCTTTTTATATAGAAAATATATTCCTAGGTAAAATTATTTCATTTACCAAATTTAAAACAATATTATGTATATTGAACTTGTACAAGTGTTTAGAAAATCTCTATCAATAATGTTGACCAGGTGCATTGACTAGAATTCTTAAGTCACTCAATAGGTCAAACAACACGATATAAAACATTTTTGTTAACTAACAAATATGTACTCAAATAAATATTACACTCAGACTCACGCTAGGGCACTACTGACCCTATCTATAATGAATTTACCCCACCAAAACATAGGTGTTCACTCAACCTAAGCTTTGATACCAAATGTAATGACCCATCTTTTCTACCCTCAGACGTTGAGACTAATACATCCACTATATTTACGTGCCGAGCAACCAAGTGCTAGAAAGATAGTTTGTTAGGGGACAAGAAAGAAAGGACAGAACAGAAGAAACTAAACAATAGATAATCTTGCAATGCAACGAAACAATATATATTACTCAACGTAATATATTACAAAGTCATTTCAAAAATGTTACATCAGAGTCATACTAATACAGAATTTAACCTAGGATAGTTATAACAGTCTGTCCCTACTTAACAGACACAATATACATATAATACAACGGAAACAAGAAAATAACTAGCTATCGATGAAGCCACCTGCTCCAAGCTCCTTCAAGGTGAATCTGCAGAAAACAGAATTACTCGGCTTCCCATTCATACTTGAGCACCCAAGAGTTTAGGAAAAGGGAAAATAAGCTCAAGATCAGACATTGGCCTGGTGTGAGTAAAGAATATATTTTAGCTTTATAAGAACCTTCAAAAGAAGTGTATCTCGTGAGAACACATCGCACATAAACATGGACAGGTTTTTACCTTACTATAACCTGACCATTTCTATATAAAATCCAAAGATACTATAATAGTGTCCAGGTTTAAAATAAATAGAGAAAATTGCTGAAATGCTTGCATCTTACGTTTCAACGTAGTTGGGCACAACTAAGTCTGTAAGGATCCTATTGGAGAATGGATTCCAACAATGGCAGGGCAAGGAACTATCTTCCAATGGTACACCCCTTGAAAATGCATATGTGGTCAGACCTTGATTTGATCTAGCCCTGTTAGAGCCACCTGCTCTTTTACCATAGTGAACCAGATTAAGTCAGCCCCAGACACCGAGGCCTTATACTACCATGGTGCTTGTGCGCAAAACAACTTGAAAAGGAATAAACTAGAGTAGGATGATGGCTCCTATTGGTAGCTGACCACATAGGTCTACCACATACCCTGTTTTTGCCATTTTTCCTAGTTGTAAGGCTTGAGCTACACTTTACCTTCTTTCATACTAGCAATCCATCTTGGAATGCTAACACCGCCCTTCAGGTTGAGATGCAATGCCAACATTCATCCATGCAAGTTGTTACAGGATCAAACAAACATTCCACATTACTATCTTCCATTTTGGAATCATCCTCGTGAAGAATAGTATAACTCCACAACATACTTCAATATGATTTAACATTGTTTGTTATTAGTTTGGAGTGGATAAGATAAATCTAAGGACTAGTATCTCCAAAATTAAGCTATAATTTTCGGCTAACTCAATTCCGGTTCTTTTGGAAGTATGCACTAAGCAATCGAGTCCTCACCGGGGAATTTGAATATACCATACATACCTCTTGAGTTAAAACAAATCCATATTTGATAGCTAGTTATTTAACTATCAAAAAACAAACAACAACCAATTCCATTTGAGATTTATTTATCTATGGCAACCACTAAGCTTAAAAACAAATCTTTATTTATTAAATCTCTTTCAACAACGTTTGTTTAAAACATTTATATCTTATCTCTCTAACATAAGTATATTCACAAAACATTTGCTAACAGCTTCTTACTTCCAAATCATGCTAAAAAGGATTAAGCAAATATTGTTTAAATTGGAGGTAAGGACAATCCCAAACACTATTCCCTCGGTATTAAGTATGGAATGAATGTTCTATACTACCATTTTTAAAAGGTCGGTTTAAAGAAACCCAGATCTCACATTCCTTTTATATTTCTTTTGATAAATCCTTTATAATCATATCTATTTCATTCATGAAATCTCTTTTACTTGAAGTCTAATCCATTTCAAAATACTTTCCAAACTTCCAAATTCATTTATAAAACCCTCTTATAAATATTCAAAATCATTTATATAAATTACTTTTATAATTATCCAAACTTTTTATATAAAGTTCTTATAAATATCCAAACTGTTTTATAGACTCCTTTTATGTATATCCAAATCATTTTCTAAAACTTCTTTTATAAATAGCCCAAAATCATTTATAAAACTTCTTTAGAACGCTTTCCTATTTAAACAACTTCTTAAATAACCTTAAATCAAATTAGCTTCCATTAATAAGCAAATCCATTTTTTAAATATCCTTTATTTATGAAATCTTCTTTGCTTAAAAAATAAAATCCATTTATCCAAAACACTTTATAAATTTCCAAATTCCTTTATAAAACTTTTTATAAAAATTTATTTTATAAATTTAGAAATCATTTAGAAAACTCTTTGTAAACTTCTTTTTATAACATTATAAACCATTTCAATTATTCAAAACATCTTTACTAAAGCCATTTGCCAACTCTTCCTTTAAATATCTTGTTAAAAATGCAATAACATTAAAACCATTTCAAAAAGGAAATTAAAAAATTTATCCTTACGAAATCATATGGAGGCATAGCGATCACAATGGTGCTATTAATTTGGTTTTACTTGTCCAGTTTAACATGGCAAGACATAACAACAAGTATATAAGGGACCAACACATAACAATCAATCAACATATGTAAATGTCCAAGCTAATTATAATAACAGAATAGTGTTTATTTTGCTAATAGATGTCATTTAGTTTTCCTAGTCATATGGGTTTACCTAAAGGTAAGCGACACAGAAATCCCTTGATTTAAAACAAACTTAAAAAGAAAACTGTTAAAACAAAACTGATTTCATAAATTCAATGGTATTTTAAAACAATTAAAATCTTATTAACTAGAATCAAACCTTAGCAGACGGTAATTAGACTCTAAGTAAAAGTACTTAAACCGTATTAAAGCATAATGAAACTTTAATCAAAGAATAATCAAATAAATCGTCATTAATATAATAATTAATTAATAATTATCTTAAAAAAATAATTAACTAATAATTAATCAATTCTTAATTGATAATTAAATATTAATTAATTAATTTATAATTGATAAATAAATAACAGTTAATTGATTAACATTTAAGTTTAAAAACCATTATTAACTAATCATTATGTATTAATTACCTTTGTTAATTAGTTAGTCAATTAAATAATCATTAAATACACAAATAATTAATTAATTAAATAATTGTCCTATAATTACTTAACTAAAGCTAGAAACATTTCCAAAAATATTTCTAAGTGGTAACAAGTTTGAATTAGAAAACTAGTTAAATTTTTCCGAACCGTGCATATAGCGACTACCGCTATACGAACCGTAATTTCAAAATTTTAAATTTTCTTTTCTAACTTTCAACACTTAAACTTTTTGTAAACTTATCCTTTCTAAAACATAAAGGAATGTTTTCAAATCCAAAACAAAGATTCAGAGTTGAAATACTTTAACTTTTTTTAAAAATCCAAATTTCTTACTTTTAATAAGGGATTTTCTTGTCGCTCTAAGTTAGCAAGCATTAACTTTCTTTAACATGAACTAACATACACTAAACTTCACATCCACATCACAATTCATATCATAACACATAATTACTAGCATTAGCAACATCATTTACAACCTTTTCCAACTAACTTTAAAGTTCAAATTAATTTATTCCACAAACCAACATACATATCCACAACCAATCATCATCACATCCAAGTACATCAATACATAAATCATTCAACATCATAATTACACCATATAATAGCCATTATTGACTACTAATTACACTTCAAATTTAAAGTAATAACTTCGTTTAAAAAGGTGAACTTTACTCACTCTAAAGCTTCCAAATTAACTCGAGCCTTTACTAACTCTAGCAATCTACTAAGATCCATGCCTTGCCTTAGAAATAAGATGGTTTTGTGGGCTTTTGTGAAAAAGGGCTTGGCATAGGTAGGTTTCAGAAGATGGTGCTAGTTTTTGGTAGAGAGGGTTTGCAAGGTCAAGTGGAGTGATTTTATGCTAGTTTTGAAGATGTTTAAACTAGCTTTCCTCTTAGGAATTTGTTTTGGAGAAGCCATGGAAATGCATGAAAATAGGAAGATGGTAGAATTGGGAAATAAAAAAATAAAGCAAGGGAAAGAAATGAAGAAGTGGGTAGAGTATAGGCATAGGAAAATAGTTGAATTACTAAACTACTTTGTATTAAATAATATAAACATGTTATGTAACTCCATACCTCTCCACCATCCCCTCTCAATACGTCCTCCCTCCTCCATGACTTATTGTACTAAACTTTGGTGTTTGGGTTATGTTTAGGTACTAATCTAGGTTATATATATATATATATATATATATATATATATGTATGTATGTATGTATGTATGTATGTATGTATGTATGTATGTATGTATGTATGTATGTATGTATGTATAAATATGCATAAATTTTCATATCTTGAATGTACATGCATATATTATTAAGTATTCATGTATGTATACATGTATATGCACGTATATTATTTGCAAGTTTGATCAAACCCTAGTTTATAAGTGCCTACATGTTTAAAACTAATGTGCACAATATTTCTCGATAACTTTTTAGTGCTGAAAAGTCGAAAATTCGAAAAACGAATTCCGGTCACATTTTCTATTTTTATTTGAACTATTTATTTTTGTAAACAAAATTGATAATCTATCTTATCATCATTTGTTATTATTTTAAAGAGTTGTATTTTAATTATAAAACATATTGTTTGAATATTCGAGGTTTATTAAATATTTGCAAATCAAGATGGTAAAATTCTAGATTGTTACAACAACTTAGGCAAACTAAAATTTCACCTATAAATAAATTGTTAAGGCCTAAACTTTTCGTTAGAAACCCTAGCCGCCATTCACATTTCAGAAACCTTATATTAAACGTCTTTCTTTCAATCCCTTCTCAAAATTATAAATCAAAATAAAACAAACTAAATTACAAAGGAAGAATGGCAATGACAAACAAATCAAAAGATAGAGATTTAGAAAAGAGACTTAAAAGGAAGATTTTCAAAAACTAAGGAGAAGAGGTAACCTAATTGCTTGAGTGGGAATCTATTTCTACCAATACGATTCTACATATGCTCTTATGTCATTTCTATGGCATATATTAGATTAAAATGATGTAATATAGGTTGGATTATAATATAAAATTAATAATTAAATTATAATTTTATCATCGACCATAGAGGTTGAAATAATATCTCCAGTTGTATAATTAGATCAATGATGAAATGTTTGAGCTTGAAACAATCTCCTATTTTTTATAGAATAAACCATAATTTGTCAAATTACAACCTAAAATTTTAGAAGGTCATATAGATATAAACTGAAATTGATACCACGTGTGTATTATTATAGTTGGATTAATGATTAGTTATTGGAAGTTGAAAGGACACCCCGATTGTTAATAACAATTAACTATCTCTTTGAAATACAATTATAAACTAAAGTTGACCACCTATATACATATATACAAAATTATATGGAACAAATGTGATTATAATTGAGTTAGGAAATTGATGTTATAAAGAAAATGAATAGGATTATAGTTAGATTAAATTAAGTAAATACTATAACTAGGCAAATGAAATGCAAAAGAATGCTACATACAATAGGATAGGCGTAGGAGATGACTAAAATGAGATAACATAACCCTTTTGAAGTCTAGGATGAACCTAAGGCTAAGAGATAATGAAGAACCAGTTAAAACACTTAAATATGCAAATGCATTATAAATTGGACATTTAAATTAGGAGGTTAGACATCTAAAATTTCTGTAGAGACAAAATGAAAGAAACACGGTAAATGTACTAGTTTTGGACTTTTCAAATTCACATTCAGACATTTAAAATCAAAGTCAAACATCTGAATGTTAGTTCATACGTCTGATTACCTGAAGTAGAATTTTTTTAAAGCAAATAAGATGTTTGAATAGCTGATGCAAGCACAAGCAGAGCGGGACCATAAGGGCCAATACGAATGGTTATAAGAATTCCATGTTATTTACTTAGAAATGTGATGAGTAGAATAATGTGTACACACTTATACGATGAATGTATTAAAGTGCACTATTTATTTTAATTATTTGAAAGAGTATCGATACTGTATAACTTGGACAGGCTCACAAGTTGTTATAAGCACATCAATAGGAATAGTGTATGCAGTTTAGTAAGGCGTATCATTTGGTCAGGTTATGTCTGTGGAATGTGTTGAAATGAGACACATTACATGAATGATATGGGCCATGAATCGTATTGAAATAGTACACGTAGCAGAATAAGGGTATGCTAATATTTCACACATATAACTTTGTATGGATGTTTAGATAATGATTCTAGCCGCCAATAATTATATAGTTGAATGATATGATATGCGACTAGTCTATAAACACGTATAATCAGCATGTAAGTATCATGCATTTAGAGATATATGCTTATTCACCAGACATATGTCTGACCCTACTATATTTCTCTATTAATTCTGTATAACAGGTTAATAGGGTTAGTAAGAGTGGTATGTGAAGTGGTGATGGAGGTCGTTGGGACAAATAAGACTGTTTATCTACTTGTTATCTATCCATTTTGTAGTTATGTTTAATTGAACTATGTAGTCTGAAGTATCATTTTCAGCAGATAGTTGTGATAAATTATAAATTTATGGACCACTTTAGATATTTATGTTATGTTTTTATATTATATTTTATTTCTTTCCACTGTGAGCTGTGAAAATTTAGTTGAAAATAAATAGTTCGGTGTGCTACTACACCTTATTTTACCGTAATTGTTTGCTATTTACTAGCCCTGGGGTCTGATCATCGTTTGGGACTGAATTAAGAGGTTAGTGTAACGTGGTTTGTTACAAAAATCGATCCTCATAAAAGTGAATGGGATCCCTTATTATAAATGTAGAGTTTAGATCTTAGAGGGCTTAGGTAGATTCCTTGACTACTAAATTTCCTCATGATCGTTGATTGAGTTATACTGTCCAGCTGATGACCAACTTGGATTCCACGTGTACCAGATGGTTCAGATATGCACTTGTTGGTGGGTTGTATTATTGTATGCTTGCATCAAAAGGACAACACGAAGTGTGGAGTGATTGCTGTATAGTGGCATTTTTGCCAAGTAAACAGTTAAGTGCAGAGGTTGGTTATTGTTCAGTGATGCTTTCGTTAGATGAATAGCTTCGTTATACCAAATCGTCTCGCCTCTTTTTGTTGGTGCGACGAGGGGATTTTGTCAGAAGTTGTCGTTTCATGGTAAATCAAAATGGACAAAGAGGTTAATCAGGGAGTGGAGACCGGTAGGGAGATTTTGTCCACAAAATTTGAAGTTTTCCTATTGATCTACAAAACATGGAAAGTAAGGATAATAGTATCCGGGAAGCCGACTCATTATGGGTTAGGATGTAGAAGGCATGCATACTATTGGGTTGGAGGTAATACTGGTTGATACATGCTATGCAGGTCTATTCTCCTGGTTTTTTCTCTCATTACGGGTTCATTTAAAGTTTTGTGAGAAAAACAAACAATATGTATAAACTATTCTAATTCACACAGGAATAGTAAAATCCATCTTAAAGGCAAATGAGTTATTTGTTTAGCTTTTGACTTAAGAATTAGATAAGAGTACTTATTATATAGTTTTTACAAATGTAGCTTATTATGTAGATACCTGAAGGAAATTGTTGAGAAAAGGCCAGGTGACTACTTAAATCAGTGTTCTTTATGCATCATGCTTGGAAAAATTAATCCAAGTGTACGAGGGACGAATAGAAGGAAGATGATCGTGGAAGGGTTTTGAATACCTGATGTAACATTAGCCTCCACCATCCAAATAGCCGTTCCTTATGTAATTATTAGATGAATGATAATCATTTGAGCTAGAGTGCTTGATTTTGCTATACCATGGAATTTTTAATTTATTGGAATAAAGAGAATATCTTACTAGGATGCTAAATCATTGCTTAAAATGGATAATACTGGACAACCTAAACGGGTAATATTGGAAAACCTTTTAGTAAAATGATTCGAAAAACAGATAAAAGGAACTTCTCAATGTTTAATATTTTTTTTATTATGGGGTTTCAATGAAAATTTTGTTCGTCATATGGTCTTTATATGGCCTACTTAGTGATTTCTCATGGATACATGGACTTATGGGTTTGTCTTAAATTGCGGGCTCTTAGGTATATAATCTTCTTATAGGTCCTTATGGGTTCACTATGTTCTTCTCATGATTCTTTGGATCTCAAAATTTTAGATTATTCATGGTTATTTGGGGTTCTATTGACCCTCTTATGATTTTTATTTGCCCTCAGTTTTCGAACTTTTCTCTCAGCTATCCGATATTGTCATGAGTTATTTCAAATATTTGGTCTACTATGGTATTCTTTTGGACTTCTTTTAGTTTCTTAATATGCACTTTCTAAAGGGTTGGCTATATCATGGCATATACAGTCAAGTAGCCAGGGGATATGGCATTTTTTTTGCCTTTTTTCAACCAAATATTATACACGGGGTGTGTTTATCGACCCTTCCATAGAAAATGTTTTCCAAGTTTTAAAAAAATATTTTTAAATAATAATATTGCAACTTACCACCTATGGGATAACATTAAAAATATTTTTAAAAATGTTTTGTCTTGCATTGTTGGAACAAATATAAATTGAAAGCTAACTACATAAGTGGATTCATTTTATTATCATATGTTTTTGAAATATGTAAGTATTTTAAGTGAGAAATAATCCTCGACAGGTTGATTGTTGACACTATTAAAGGACCATTAAAGACAATGAAAACTCCACAGAACAAATAGGATCAAACCACAACTCCCTTGGATGCCGATTCCATGTTAGCTATACTTGTTTGCCACTAGAAGTCAGACAATGTCGATACATATTAATACTATTAAATAAATCAATTATAAATCTATCAGAGTCTTATTATTGAAAATGTAACAAACTACCCTTTTGGGTGCGCCGATCTAACACCTAAAGGCGACATTCGTACTCGCATCGTGCCAAGGAGGATGAGTCTACTAAGACAATTTGTATGCTATAGAGATAAACATAAAATTTAAACATCTACATTTTCAGACTCATTGGGGAAGGAATAAAACATGTATAACTAAAATAAAACTAAATATCTCTACTTAAACAAATAAGGATTAATATAAGAAACAAATTAGGAAAAATTCTTGATCGACGATTGAAAAGATAAATAAATATCTGTTTAACTAGTAAAATAAGATAATAATAGAATGACTACAATCCTAAAGCATATCCCCACATACACTTGACCCTTACCAATTGAGTACCCGAGAGTTATTAGAACAAAAAGACGTAGATAAAATGCGGGTCATACGTAAGCCTTGTCTGAAGGGAACTTTCTCAAAGTATAATATATAACATTAGTAAAGAATAGGGCATAATCAGTCCTCTCCACAAACGTGGCTTATGGGTAATTTGAACTAGCTAGAAACATGTATTGTAAATGCGTACCATAAACTACACTTCTTCTGTGTCCAAAGAGTCCATCTACCATAAACCTAACGCTATGATTGTAATGTGACCACATAACGATATAATATAAAGTATATCATAATATATTGTGTAAGGGTAATACTACACACTCCCAAGATTAGAGGTGATATATGTATCCTAATATGGGTCTATCTCTAATGTCAAGTAAATAATACTAGCATATAAGAACTTCACAATAGAACAGTACCACTCATTATTCATCATAGATCGTCTATTGTACAATCATCTACTATATGATATAACACGACTGCAAGTCGACAATGGATGCAGTCCTTAGGGCATCTAGCGTGATTGACCTTCAATTGATGACCTATAGGAGAATAAACCAAAATAAGCCAGTATCTAAAAATACAATAGAATTTGAGTCGCATCTCTATGTGCTAGACCCGTATAGATCTCACTTCAACCTCTACAATAGGCATGGGTGATATACGATCTATTTAAGGTAGCCTTCCCCATTTCTCTACGAACATGCTCCTAGATCTTGTATACAAGTCAGTCGATTTTCCTATGGCATCATGTGTTACTTATATACTAACTATATATCCATACGATATACGGATAATGTGTGTATCTCGTATAATGTGCTTTCGATGGTTTGAGTCGGCCCTTCGGATCCATGTAAATTGCATATCATGTCATGTGAGTCAATATACAACTATAATCTCGCCTAGTGAGTCATTCCTTCATCATATCATGTGGATCACATATCGTTCTTACCAGGTGAAAACATTGCACAAGTCCCACCTCAACATTGTTTCCTTTATTTCACACCAGACGAGGGTCTCACCTTGCTTTGTGTCAAAGTCCGAAGATTCTAGGTCCTCATAAAGGTCCCTAGAACCAACACACTAAGCATCAGAAGAACCAAATCGAGATCTGTATGCAAATTGCATCGAACCTAGGCTTATTTCCCATCTCAACCAATGACCGATTAACAAAATGATGACAGGTCTAGGTAGCGAGCCCAGGAAAAGCACTTTTTGGTTTTGTGTGCTGTAATACCCTAAAATTTAAGTTATATTATAATTAAAATAAAGTATTAAATAATTAGAGTTAATTGGTAAATAAAAATTTATTGAAAATAAGGAGGGGCAAAATTGTCATTTTTCAAATTTGGAATTTGGCGAGGAAACCTACGCCATCGTGACCATCTCATTTTTTTTATTTGTATAATATATTCATTTACCTTGTTTGGAGTTTGGATGAAGAAGTTACGGGTGTGTCGAGCTGAATGAGTGCCGAAATTTGAATTTGAAAAACTTGGGGAACGTTTCCCTTCCCACCCTCCGTAAATAGCTAACTAGAGTACGTAACTTCTTTTTCCCATTTTCCAGAAACTATCATCACTTCATTCCTTTCCCTCCTTGTTATCAAACTTCAAATCACAATATCTTGCTTTATTCTTGATGGATTCACACAAAACTAATGGAATTGCGAAGCATATAAGGAATACTACACATCCATACCAAATTGAAAGAGAATCTCTAAGCCTAGGGTAGAGCAGTCTAGATAGCTAAGGGTTAAGGCATTGGATGGAAATCCGATGAGTGATCTTTGCTTTCTTCTAACATAACGCATAGATAATGCTATTTCTATGATTAGTTTCCTAAATACGAGATGGTAATCAACTAATAATCTTAATTTTCAGATTTAATGTTGGTTTTAGGAGGGAATTGATGAACAATATACCAAAAACCAGACTTTCACGTTTTCCTTCAAAATAGATGAATAAAACATGGAATTCAATGATGTTTAGCCCAAAAGTCATTATAAAAAGGTAGTACTAGTTGTTAAGGATGGATACTAGACGAAGGTGAAACAAAAATGACCAAAGGAAAAATTATGCATGAAACAGAAAATGATCGTGACCAGGAACAAAATCCTAATTGCAACCAGTTGGCTAACGTAGTTAATCGATGGAACAATGGCTGTATTCTGGTTCAGATTGAACCTAAGCCTAAATAGGCCAATATATATTATTATCATCTTTTCGAATCTCATTTTTTGGTTTATGTGATTTTTGTTACTATTTTAGAGATGTTTTTAATGTTATAGATCCAAAAAGAATTATGTGGATGTTGGTCATTTAACGGAGTTGGATTTTTATGTTATTCGATGATATAATTTGTTCAACGTTGATGCGAAGGTGTATGAGCTTATGGTGCAAGTTGGTGACCCAAGATACGAACCATGACACTAGGAGGTGATTTGGGTATTGCGATGATCTACTGTAGTGCTTTGGTGGTCTAATATGGAGGAGCTTATGTTAAGAAATCATGTAGTGAAAGCGGAAAACCCAAGACGTGAGTCCGATTTTTATTTGAGGTATGGACAATAGGCGACCCTGTAGCGCATGGAGTGAGTCTAAAGAAGTGAGTTCTGTATGAGATCGACATGATAGTGGACGACATGCAACACTATAACACATGAGGTGAGTCCAAGGAAGTGAGTCTATATGAATTTTAGGCGATACACTTGCAAAATACAAGCGACAATATTGGATGTACTCGATAGGTTAAGTATGGTGTGACTAGTAGTGCACAAGGTGACCAAGTCGTTAGATTCTTATCATGTTATAGTGTTATCTCTGTAATATATATGGAGCAAGTATGATTCACTCACTTAAGTTTATGTCTAATCCACTCCTATTTTTTTCCCTTTATTTATATCTCTAGATTGATGGAATTTGGAGAAGAGATGGTATGGAAGACAAGGGCCATATTGTACATATTGTAAATAATGTGAATAGATATTATGACCTGGATTTGATTGTGTATATGGATTGGATTTGACTAGTATTATATAGACATAAGTGTAAGACATTGTGTAAATAATATAATGTTATGAAATTGTTATAGTTATTGATATACTATACGTATTTCCTTCCACTATGAGATTGTGAAAGCTATTAGTTAGAATTGCATTTGTTTCTTGTTTTCATTTCCAGTGGCTTGTCTTTTTGGCTTTTGAGGTGTGAACATCAGTTTGGACTTGACCCCGACGGTCGAATAAGATGGATTGTTACATTTGGTATTGGAGAAAAAACATGCTCTTAGAGTTGGGATTAGGAACATAATAAAAGAGCATATTTGTATTTTTCTATTATATACATACATACACACACATATATGTGTGTGTGTGTGCATGTATAACTATTTTATGTAAGAGTCAAGCACATATGCACAGATCATTTACTGATTGAGCCTTTTTTACTATCTAGCAGGGAGATGATAATGAATCCTATTTTTTATAGATAGTAAGAATTGTGTAATTCAGGTGAAACAGAAAAATACCAACACAGCCAATATCGATGCGGTAGTAACGAAAGCCGAGAATAGCACCCAAGCAGATATATTGGATATCCTTGGAGTAAATATTCCAGTATGGTTCAGATGCTATATCAAAGCAACGAGGCAAGCTAGTACTGATCCGTTAAACCCATAACATCCACCACCACCGCCACCCAATGTGTGATTCAAGACCAAACGCCGCCAGTTATTGATTATCCTAAGCTGTATAGTGATTTCTCTAGATTCTGTAGGAATATTTTATCAAGATAGAACCGTACTCGGTAACTCAATTATGACTTAGTACCCGTAGGAAGATTTTTAACTCATTGGGACTTGTTAATACTACTAAGAGATAGTTAGACATTGGGAACTTCGAAGGTGAGGAAACATGTTGGTAGGAGGTGATGATTACAGAATTAAAAGAGGATACTATTACTCGGGGAATGTTTTAGATGAGGTTTAAGAGTAATTTATTTGCTAGGACCGAGAGGGATTTGTTATTAGAGAGTTTTATTCACCTTAAGAGGGAGAGATACTGGTTGGAGATTATGTGAGTCAGTTTAAAAAGGTGGTTAGGTTTGGTTTTGTGTTGGTAAACACCTAGGAGAAGATTGCATTGAATCAGATTTCATTTGGAGCTTGCGTTGAATCAGATTTCATTTGGAGCTACATTTGAGGTAGTGGAGGCAGTATTACTAAATTCTATAAATGGAACCATAATTAAAGACCAAGTTAAGGAAGGAGAGGGCCAGCAACAAGGTAAGCGTAAGGGTATTGGGCCACAAGGAGGAAAAGGTAAGAGAAGCGATTATTCGTAATAGATGCCAGAAGATTGGACATATTACAAAGAAATGTAAGGAAAACCTTCTAAAGGTAGGAGTTACAACTATAACCAAGTGGGATATTTGTCAAAGGATTGTAAGGCAGCCCCAACAAAACGAATGATAAAGTGCTACAATTGTGATCAAATTAGCCATATGAAGAGAGATTGCCCGACCTTGAAGAAGGAAGGACATGTGGTTAAGGCATATGCTATGGAAGGACCATGAAGAAGGAGAAATAAACTATGATGGATGTGTGCTGACTTTATCGGATTCTCTTGTTCGTACTTTATAAGACACTAGTGCATCCCATTCATTTATAGCAAGGCATTAGTTGATAGTTTAGCCCGATATTGTGCACAAATCCATTTCAATGTCGAATCCTATTAGGGGATTGGAATGTTTTTTGATCTTACGTCATAACTTAAAATCATTCATAGATCGTGTGGAGTTCCCCTATGACGCATATGTATATGCATTGATTTTGGGAATAAATTGTATGTCGCCCTATGGGGTAGTATTGGATTATGATAAGAGGATGGTTTGTTGAAGGAATGTCATAGGACTTGATTTGGTTTTATATTCGTGAGTTTGATATTTCTGTTACGGATACATATTTATATTCACTTAGCCTATCAGAAGAAGTGCTCTATTATATCCTATAGTGAAAGATTATCTAAACGTATTCGAAGAAGTTATCAGTCTCCTTCCCTGAAAGGAAATCAATTTAGATTGATCTTGAGGAAGATGCAAGGCCGGTAGTGATGCCCCTTAGGCATATGAATAAGAAGGAGAAGAGAGAGTTGGATAAGAAAGTTTCAGAGTCAGTGCAGAAAGGATTCATTCGAAGAAGTATTTAAGAATGAAGAGTGCCAATCATTTTGTAGCGACCTGACTTTCTAACACCAAAAAGACGCATCACTATTTAAGAAAGAAAGGGATAGAAGAAGAAAAGATAAGAAAAGAAGGAACACAACAACATCAGATACTCACAGCAGAACGAATGAAATATAATATGTCATATAAAATATTATATAGTATCATATACATCAGAGTACACAACTTATACAACACATATTAGACAGTTATAAATATCCGTCTAACTATACAACTCAAGATATCACAAGATACAGATACCATACAAACACAACGGAACCATATATATCTACACGTGGAAGCCTCCTGCTCCATATCACCTCCAGAATTCATCAAGCAAACCTGAATCCCTTGACTACTCATACATATTATGAGTACCCAAGAGTTTAATAAAACAGAAAATAAACACTCGGGTCAGACAGGGGTCTGGTGTGAGTAAACGGGTTAAACTTGCTTAACTTTAGAAAAATCTTTGAAAAGAAAAGGTATCACGTAAGACTTCCCACACATAAACATGGAAAAGTTTTTACCTTACGCTAACCAAAATATTTGATAGGAAATCCAGTGATATTATAATAGTGTCTGGGGTTTTCAAGTAAATAAGAAATAGCCGAAATTGTTACATTATTAAATTCCATCTACTAGCCACAAAAGTGGGTAATACAAACAAAACCGTAGGGTCTCGTAGGAAGAATGGGTTTCCATCAATGGCAGGGCTACCGGGGTACCGCCCATCACAGTACGTAGCCTAGATCACAGTACCGAGGATTACTCCCAATACTCTGCATCACAAAGCCGAGACCATTCCTTACTGAACAGTCCTGAGTAAGATCACCCCGTGGTTGGTGCGACCAACCACCCACTAAGCCGAAATAAAAGGGACATCTAGACAGGAATGTCCTCACCCTGAAATGGGTGCTACCCACCTAGCCTTGCTGCACCTCCCCTGTTTTAGCCATTCTCGGTTGATGAGTCTTGAGGCTGCGATTACCTTTATAGAACACATCTATCTTAGAATGCTCATCGTCCACCTGACGATGTTCTGAAAGCATTCAATCCATACAAGTTCGTTTCGGGTTCGAACGAAACCGAAGGCACTATCTCGTTGCACTCATTTTGGGACCACCCTCAGAGTCAACGACCATAGCCCTTGCACTCTGAATCACCATCTCGAATCTGTAAGTACTATCTCTGTCAAACTCATAACGGAATCACCCCCAGAGTTATACTGACGAATAGTTCATACACTTCGAGTCTTCACTAAGCTCCACTTGGATTTACGACCTAACGTTTAATTTGGATCGATGTGGTTTTCGAATTATCTAAATATGGAAACCTGATCCCGGTCTCACCGAATCCAAACGCCATTTTAATGTCCAAGTTATTTAAGGGTTTAAACAATTAACTTATATTCAGGATGATATAACAGATAGATGAATCATATTATCACAATAGATAATTCATATCAACCATTCATCTCACAAAGCAGCATAACATACATCAGAGATATCATACCCAAAACATTCAACATCATTCAACATCCAATATCAATCATCCAAAATCAATCACCCAATATCAATCAATCATCCATAAACAGAATTGATTAACTTTAAATCAATTGGATTACCTTAATCCTTCTTCATTAATTTATTCCAAATAAATAAATTAATCATCTCTTAATGACCTTCCTTAATTAATCTCTCTTGATTAATCATCCTTTAATTACATTCAAGTAATTATCCTTAACCATATACAGTAATTAACCTTTAATTACTATCATAAATTACAATAATTAATGATCCTTCATTTGCTTCCCTTAATTAATTAACTATGATTAATTATATTAAATATCAATTAATTAATCACACTTTAATTAATCACTTTATTAATCAACCTTGATTAATTAATTAATTAACTAATGATTCTTATTAATTAATAATCCTTTGATTAATTAAATAATTTACTTGTAATTAACCATCTTATTAACCATAAACAGTAATTAACAACTTGTAATTACTTATCTTAATTAATTAACTTCTTAATTAATTATATTAACCCTTTGATTAATTAATCTAACTAATTAATCTTTAATTACTTCATTAAGTAATTATTAATCAATTAAATTAATAAATAATCCTTAATTAATTAGTTTATTAATTAATTACATTTTTAATTAATTACACCTAGTAATAATCTTAAAATTAATCACATTTATTAATTGATTAATCACATTAATTAATTAACTAAATTAATTAAGTAATTAACCCTTAATTACTTACATAAGTAATTATCTTCTAATTACTTCCATTAAATGAATTACTTTCTTAATTAATTACCTTAACAACTAATTAATTCCATTACTAAAAATTCTTAATTCTTTAATTACTCCATAATTAATTAACTTCAAAACAATTATATTAATCAATTCCTTAATTAATAACATCAAGTGATTATCCATTTGTCACTTCCATTTAATTACTCCCATGAGTAATTTTCCATTAGTTACTTCCATAAGTAATTTCCATTCTCAATTACATTCAATAATTAACCATTAATTACTTCATTAAGTAATTACACTTAATTAATTTATAATTAAGTGATTATTTAAAATTAAATAAACAATTAACTAATCATTTAAAATTAATTAAATAATCAATTAATTAACTCCTTATATTTCAAAATCCTTAATTAATTAAGAAAATCCTTAATCTTAATTAATCTATTACTTATTAATAAATCATATTTAATTAAGTATTCTTAAGTTCATAACAATAATAATTTAACCTTATTTATCTTCATAAATAAATTATTTGAAATTAATCAAACTTTAATAACTTAAAAACAAATTATTTTTTGGGTTTACAAATTTATAACAATAACCTTATTGAAAATAAAACATTTAGAAACAATTTGAAATTTAAACAATTAATTATCTAATTTAAACTTATTATTTTAAATAAAATTTGAAACTTTAGTTTTTTAAATCATTACTTAAAAATTAACTTTAAAACTTTGGTTTAATAATTAAATTCAAAACACTCTTTTAAATTGAAATTCAAAATTTAATTAAGATAATTACTTACAAAAGAAATCATCTTAAAACATTTTAAATTTGAAAATGAATTCAATTAACACTTTTAAAAGTTTAATTAACTTTTACTTACAAAGAACAAGATTTAACTTTTATAAATTTGTTTACTTCTATAAACTTGTTTTATAATTTTAAAGCTTACCTTCATTTATCCAACAACTAGTTAAATTTGCAACTTAATCATTATACAGTATTAACCCGAAAGCCCACAACCCAAAATACTCAAGTTTGAACGCTCAACCACTCGAGCCTACCCCGAAGCAAAACCCAGCACCCTTCTCTTCGAGTTGTCACCGAGAAAAACACGAGAGCTACCCGTGAAAAACCTTTCTTCCCCAACTCACATATTTCCAGTGCACACAACATACACACATGCACGTGCCCCACTGCCTCCGGCCACCGTAGGCCATCGCAACCATCGCCGACGATCACACGCGAACAAGATTATGAACCCAGATCGAACAAAAAACAGATGAATCAAAATCGACCCCCTAAGCTCGAAAAACTGCAGAAGCTCCGACCACAAAACCCATCGCCGCCGACAATCCCAACGCATTGAACTTCGCCGACCCCACCATCGAAATGCCTCGTCCTCGAGCTTCATCTTCCCCAAATGCGAACACCTCCGGTCTTAACCAAGTCGCAATGCTTCGACATCCAAGCCGAACAAAAAAAACAAGCTAAAACCCTAAATCGTTCGAATCAGATCATTACCGCTATAGAAAAAAATCCAATAGCATTTTTCCCATCATCAACAACTCACAAGCTAGCTTCGACCAAGATTTCAACTCAAATCATTGAGTTGATCGTCGGCAATTCACCCAATTGCCGAAACCCTTCAATATTAATTCCTAATTGAATATCAATTTAAAAATTATGAATTGCATGTTAAAAATCATCATTTCTAACATCTAATATGTTTATACAATCCAAAACAGAAATTAAAAATGTTGATTTTTGACATGAATCAAGATTTCACTTTATTTCTAAATTTTAAACTTATTTACTAAAGTAAAAATCCTGAAATGATTTTAAACACACTCATCATCCATTAACACACAACTACCATTTAATCATCAAAGCCAAATAATGATGTTATTGGGAGATTTAATTTTTTTAAAAAAAAATTGATCCTGTTCTAGAGAGAAGTAGATAACAGAGTCTATATATATACACAGACCAACTACACATATATATATGCAAAACTATCAATCCAATGATATAAATACTGAAGAATTTTCATGCAACATCAAGATTAATTCACCGATCATCACATGCATGGTAGTTAAAAACCAGATCAAACTGTTTTTAAAGAAATTTACTCACCTTTTTATAAGCAAAGCAGTTTTGAATTCTTTTTTTCAGGCTTTGAAATCTAATCTGAAAAATGTTTTTGATGTTGAAATCCTACTGCATGCCTCAAATTGATGTTTTAAACTTGCTGTTGCTCTTGATTCTTTATTTGAATTGCAGGTTTGAAGGTTGCAGATTTGCAATTTGAATTTATATTTGGTTTTTGCTTTGGGGTTTCAAATTTTAGGTTTGAATGTTTTGTGTGTTTTGAGCTTTAGATTTGGAATCATTGAATTTTGGTTTGAGAAGTTTTCAAACTTGAAATCATTTTGTTCAGCTGAGAATAGGAAATAGATTGAAGATAGGAAGAAGAGATGCAAAGTTTATTTTAAATTGAATTATGTTATGTTTATTAAAATTAAAGAAAGTAAATTTTAAAATGAAGACACTTGTCACTTTAGTACTTAATTTTTCAACACATGTTTTTGAGATGAGCTAACTTGGTCACACATGTTTCATAAATATTCTTAAATAAATTTTCATTTAATTTAAATATTATATAAGCTTACTTATTTAATTTACTTTCTAAGGAAAATATTCTAAAACTAATTATAATACAAATATATTTCTTATACATGTATTTTAAAAATCTAAAACATTTATATGTATACATTTATAACCATTTTAATTTAAGCATTTTAAAAAAAACAAAAAGAAAACATTGATTAAATCCTTTTTAAACTATCATATTTAAAATAAACAATTATCTTATATTTTGAAAACATGAATAAATCTTAAATTAACTTTTGAAAAATATTAATTCTGAAACCAAGCTTCCAATTACAATATAGAGGGAATTAATTTAAAGGACAAAGATTTGTATATTTTTTGCCTCAAGGACATGACCTCAATATTTTTATCACAAGGACAAACATCTTCTAAAAATTATTCATAAGGACAAACATTTTCCAAAATTATTCATAAGGACAACAAAACTGCTACCGAGCTAAAACTGATACCTAAAAACTGCTACCGATAACTACAAACTGATACCTAAAAACTGCTATCAATAACTAAAAAATGATACATACAGAAAGTTGTCCTTCAGGATAAAATATTGAAGGTCTGTCCTTGAGGCTAAAAAGCTATGAAATTTTGTCCTTGACAATAATTTCCTGTTACAATATATTCATACACATATAAATTATCAATAGATTATATTAAATTTCAAAACAACTCCAAATTATAACATATACATACATATATATTATAATTTGAAAATTTATCTTTTATTTAAAACAAAAGATCTTCCTATTCACAATATATATCAAATATATATATTATAAATAGCATAAAAATTTATTAGCTTTGAAAAATAAATCTTATCAATTTTAAATTTGTTAGAAAGATATTGATCAATATTACCAGATTAAATATTTATTAACCTTTAAAAGATTAAATTTACCAATTTAAATTAAAATTATAAAGAAAATTATCAAATCAATTAAATTATTAATACAGATTATTAAACTGATATAGCCTAAAATTCCGGGCCGTCACATTCCTCCCTCCTTAAAAGAATTTCGTCCCCAAAATTTAAAAGCAAAGATAATTTAATAATCCAGTAAAGATTTCAATGTCAAATAGCAAAGCATACCTATTATCCAGTAACTAACTACCATAGCAATTAATCAAACAAACCAACCTAACAAATTATCCTGACACAAATCAGAATAAATCTTACTAATACTATCTAGAGTTTCCCAAGTATAAATCACTGGGAGACTCGCTCTATAGAAGCTAAACAAACTACGCCACCAGAATCCAGAGCTCCTCTCATCTCTAGATCCATCAATCTGAACAGAACATCAAACTATACTCAAATCTAGCTCAACTTCCAAATCCAACTGAACTATAGATTCCACAACCAACAATGAATCATACACGTACTTTTTTAGAGATACGTGAAATACAATGAATTCCAGCTATACAAACTGGCAATTCAATCTTATAGAAAGAAGAACTTATCCTGTCAAAAACCAGATAAGAAATCCCAAATACCTCAGAACTAACCTTCCAAACTTATCCAATTACTGCTCTAACCAGAGAAATCTTAACAACAATGAAGTCTCCAACTTCGAATTCCAAACTCCTTATCTCATATCTGTATAACTCAACAGACAATCCTGGGCTGCCAATCTTCTTCCTGATCAGCTCAACCTATGCTGGTGCTTCCAGAAACAACTAGGCCAAAGCAAACCAGTTTTTGGATCCTATCCAACAGAAAAGTCTTCCAAGATCCGTTGAAATCTATAACACAAGTTCTACTTCCTAAGCAATAACAAACTGAACTTGCTTCCTTCCTCGCACAGCTGCTACCTCGCTTCCGCTGCACAACTCTGAATCTGAAATAGATGTTGATGAACATGAATACAAACTTATCCAATATATTCGGGAACTTTGTTCATCAAATCCATAAAATCTTAGTGACCCATCTGACTCAGTTACACAACCTTACAGCAGAATCTAACTCAAAAACTAGATTAGACTAATCCAAATTCCAAAAATTTCTAAGCTGCTACACCAACTTCTCCTTCTCCAAGTACCATCCTACAACCAGGCTGACTACAAAATCGCTTTTGGAACCAAAACAATATGGAACTCAACTCCAGATGCAGACAAACTTTTGATTACTTCAGTAGCTCCTACTTCCATATGAGAACCCTCGGTCTCAAACAAAAGATTGCTCAAGATAAATTCCCAAACTAATCGCAAGTCACTTTTGCGATCCTACCTAATTCGGATTCCAAAGAAATTGCCCTCTCTTTACCAACTAGAACAGCCTTAAGCTTTTCCAAACAAGGTTAACCCTTCAAGAAAACTTCCACCATCTGCCCGAACTGCCGATAGAAGAACCACAAAGATTCCCGAACCATCGGAGAAACGGCCACACTGCTGCTTCCAAACTCTACCTCAATGATACTGCAAAGCTAAAAGACCTTCTCGTCAGCACACCAAACACTTTGAGCTGCACTGCTACCACATCTAACCAAAGACTTCTAATCCAAAAGCTCCTCGAAAACCAAAATGATCAACAAACCACAAAAAAGATCTTCGAGATGGTATACATCCTCTCAAGAAATTCGGACTCCAAACCAAGCATCAATATCTCGCTCTCCTTAGGGAATGACAAATGAGACCATGCCGAAGCTAAACAACTTATAGACCTTAGTCTCATATTCCAGAACAGCCAATCTCCATGTTAAAGATCCAGATAACTTCTACACAGACGAATCTTCCCTGCGGCAGGTAAAAACTGCTCCTTAACCACTTCTAAAACTGCTTCAAGAGAAAACATCTTCTGAAAATATCCATGGATACTGCATCTCATCACGCAGTTATCAAGATATCATCACTTACTTCTGCACTTCCGACAGATCCAAACTTACACTTCAAAGATAAACTCCGATTCTTTTAAAAGATTTCCTTCGGATATCAGATAAATCCTTACTCCAAGCTGCAAATCTTATTTGAGATGGTATTGGGTCTACAGTCTCGACAAACATACTTCCAACCTCAAACATATGGACCTCTTCTATCAGTGGTAGTTGTGTTACACACACACCACTACTCCATCTACCTTTAAAACTTATGTTGGAAAATCCAAACAGATAACCCAACAGATTAGGTAGATATAGATATATAGATATATATAGTTAAATAAAAATACAAGTACGATCCCTCAAGAATGACACCACTCCAAAGCCTAGGTATTCACTCAACCTAATGCTCTGATACCACCTGTAGCGACCCGACTTTCTAACACCAGAAAGACGCATCACTATTGAAGAAAGAAAGGGATAGAAGAAGAAATGATAAGAAAAGAAGAAACACAACAACATCAGATACCCACAACGGAACGAATGAAATATAATATATCATATAAAATATTACATAGTATCATATACATCAGAGTACACAACTTATACAACACATATTAGACAGTTATAAACATCTGTCTAACTATACAACTCAAGATATCACAAGATACAGATACCATACAAACACAGCAGAACCATATATATCTACACGCGGCAGCCTCCTGCTCCATATCTCCTCCAGAATTCGTCAAGAAAACCTGAATCCCTCGACTACTCCTACATATTATGAGTACCCAAGAGTTTAATAAAACAGAAAATAAACACTCGGGTCAGACAGAGGTCTGGTGTGAGTAAACGGGTTAAAATTGCTTAACTTTAGAAAAACCTTTGAAAAGAAAAGGTATCACGTAAGACTTCCTACACATAAATATGGAAAAAAGTTTACCTTACGCTAACCAAAAAATTTGATAGGAAATCCAGTGATATTATAATAATGTCTAGGGTTTTCAAGTAAATAAGAAATAGCCGAAATTGTTACATTATTAAATTCTAGCTATTAGCCACCAAAGTGGGTAATACAAACAAAACCGTAGGGTCTCATAGGAAGAATGGGTTTCCATCAATGGTAGGGCTACCGGTGTACCGCCCGTCACAGTACGTGGCCTAGATCACAGTACCAAGGATTACTCCCAATGCCCTGCATCACAAAGCCGGGACCATTCCTTACTGAACAGTCCCGAGTAAGATTACCCTGTGGTTGGCGCGACCAACCACCCACTAAGCCGAAATAAAAGGGACATCTAGATAGGAATGACCTCACCCTGAAATGGGTGCTACCCACCTAGCCTTGCTGCACCTCCCCTGTTTTAGCCATTCTCGGTTGATGAGGCTTGAGGCTGCGATTACCTCTATAGAACACATCTATCTTAAAATGCTCATCGTCCACCTGACGATGTTCTTAAAGCATTCAATCCATACAAGTTCGTTCCGGGTTCGAACGAAACCTAAGGCACTATCTCGTTGCACTCATTTTGGGATCACCCTCAGAGTCAACGACCATAGCCCTTGCACTCTGAATCACCATCTCGAACCTGTAAGTACTATCTCCGTCAAACTCATCACCGAATCACCCCCAGAGTTATACTGACGAATAGTTCATACACTTCGAGTCTTCACTAAGCTCCACTTGGATTTACGACCTAACATTTAATTTGGATCGATGT
This sequence comes from Allium cepa, assembly GCA_030765085.1. Classification (NCBI taxonomy): domain Eukaryota; kingdom Viridiplantae; phylum Streptophyta; class Magnoliopsida; order Asparagales; family Amaryllidaceae; genus Allium; species Allium cepa. Next base: position 752,296,617 of record CM060940.1, on the reverse strand, counting down.
GGTTTTCGGATTATCCAAATATCGAAACCCGATCCCGGTCTCACCGAATCCAAACGCCATTTTAATGTCCAAGTTGTTTAAGGGTTTAAATAATTAACTTATATTCAGGATGATATAACAGATAGATGAATCACGTTATCACAATAGATAATTCATATCAACCATTCATCTCATAAAGCAGCATAACATACATCAGAGATATCGTACCCAAAACATCCAACATCATTCAACATCCAATATCAATCATCCAAAATCAATCACCCAATATCAATCAATCATCCATAAACAGAATTGATTAACTCTAAATCAATTGGATTCCTTAATCCTTCTTCATTAATTTATTCCAAATAAATAAATTAATCATCTCTTAATGACCTTCCTTAATTAATCTCCCTTGATTAATCATCCTTTAGTTACATTCAAGTAATTATCCTTAACCATATACAGTAATTAACCTTTAATTACTATCATTAATTACAATAATTAATGATCCTTCATTTGCTTCCCTTAATTAATTAACTATGATTAATTATATTAAATCTCAATTAATTACAATTAATTAATTACAATTAATTAATCACACTTTTATTAATCACTTTATTAATCAACCTTGATTAATTATTTAATTAACTAATGATTCTTATTAATTAATAATCCTTTGATTAATTAAATAATTTACTTGTAATTAACCATCTTATTAACCATTAACAGTAATTAACAACTTGTAATTGCTTATCTTAATTAATTAACTTCTTAATTAATTATGTTAACCCTTTGATTAATTAATCTAATTAATTAATCTTTAATTACTTCATTAAGTAATTATTAATCAATTAAATTAATAAATAATCCTTAATTAATTACTTTATTAATTAATTACATTTTTAATTAATTACACCTAGTAATAAATCTTAAAATTAATCACATTCATTAATTAATTAATCTCATTAAGTAATTAACTAAATTAATTAATTAACCCTTAATTACTTACATAAGTAATTATCTTCTAATTACTTCCATTAGATGATTACTCTCTTAATTAATTACCTTAACAAGTAATTAATTCCATTATTAAAAATTCTTAATTATTTAATTAATTAATTACTCGATAATTAATTAACTTCAAAACAATTATATTAATCAATTCCTTAATTAATAACATCAAGTGATTATCCATTTGTCACTTCCATTTAATTACTCCCATGAGTAATTTTGCATTAATTACTTCCATAATTAATTTCCATTCTCGGTTACATTCAACAATTAAACATTAATTACTTCATTAAGTAATTACACTTACTTAATTCATAATTAAGTGATTATTTAAAATTAAATAAACAATTAACTAATCATTTAAAATTAATTAAATAATTAATTAATCAACTTCTTATATTTAAAAATCCTTAATTAATTAAGAAAATCCTTAATCTTAATTAATATTTTACTTATTAACAAATCATATTTAATTAAGTATTCTTAAGTTCATAACAATAATAATTTAACCATATTTATCTACATAAATAAATTATTTGAAATTAATCAAATTTTAATAACTTAAAAACAAATTATTTTATGGGTTTACAAATTTATAACAATAACCTTATTGAAAATAAAACATTTAGAAACAATTTGAAATTCAAAACAATTAATTATCTAATTTAAACTTATTATTTTCAATAAAATTTGAAACTTCAGTTTTTAAATCATTACTTAAAAATTTACTTTAAAACTTTGGTTTAATAATTAAATTCAAAACACTCTTTTAAATTGAAATTCAAAATTTAATTAAGATAATTACTTACAAACGAAATCATCTTAAAACATTTTAAATTTGAAAATGAATTCAACTAACACTTTTAAAAGTTTAATTAACTTTTACTTACAAAGAACAAGATTTAACCTTTATAAATTTGTTTACTTTTATAAACTCGTTTTATTATTTTAAAGCTTACCTTCATTTATCCAACAACTAGTTAAATTTGCAACTTAATCATTATACAGTATTCACCCGAAAGCCCACAACCTAAAATACTCGAGTTTGAACCCTCAACCACTCGAGCCTACCCCGAAGCAAAACTCAACACCCTTCTCTTAGAGTTGTCACCGTGAAAAATGCGAGAGCTACCCAAGAAAAACCTTTCTTCCCCAACTCACATATTTCCAGTGCACACAACATACACACGTGCATGTGCCTCACTGCCTCCAGCCATTGTAGGCCATCGCAGCCATCGCCGACGATCGCACGCGAGCAAGATTACGAACCCAGATCGTACAAAAAACAAATGAATCAAAATCAACCCCCTAAGCTCGAAAAACTGCAGAAGCTCCGACCACAAAACCCATCACCGCCGACAATCCCAACATCGTTGAACTTCGCCGACCCCACCATCGAAACGCCTCGTCCCCGTGCTTCATCTTCCCCAAATGCAAACACCTCCGGTCCATTAACCAAGTCGCAATGCTTCGACATCCAAGCCGAACAAAAAAACAAAGTAAAACCCTAAATCGTTCGAATCAGATCATCACCGCCATAGAAAAAAATCCAATAGCATTTTTCCCATCATCAACAACTCACAAGCTAGCTTCGACCAAGATTTCAACTCAAATCATTGAGTTGATCGTCGGCAATTCACCCAATTGCCAAAACCCTTCAATACTAAATTCCCAATTGAATATCAATTTAAAAATTATGAATTGCATGTTAAAAATCATCATTTCTAACATCTAATCCATTTATACAATCCAAAACAGAAATTAAAAATGTTGATTTTGACATGAATCAAGATTTCACTGTATTTCTAAATTTTAAACTTATTTACTAAAGTAAAAATCCTGAAATCATTTGAAACACAATCATCATCCATTAACACACAACTTCCATTTAATCATCAAAGCCAAATAATGATGTTATTGGGAGATTTTAATTTTTAAAAAAAATTGATCCTGTTCTGGAAAGAAACAGATAACAGAGTCTATATATATACCCAGACCAACTACACATATATATATATGCAAAACTATCAATCCAATGATATAAATACTGAAGAATTTTCATGCAACATCAAGATTAATTCACTGATCATCACATGCATGGTAGTTAAAAACCAGATCAAACTGTTTTTAAAGAAATTTACTCACCTTTTTATAAGCAGAGCAGTTTTGAATTCTTTTCTTCAGGCTTAGAAATCTAATCTGAAAAATGTTTTTGATGTTGAAATCCTACTGCATGCCTCAAATTGATGTTTTAAACTTGCTGTTTCTCTTGATTCTTCATTTGAATTGTAGATTTGAAGGTTACAGATTTGCAATTTGAATTTATATTTGGTTTTTGCATTTGGGTTTCAAATTTCAGGTTTGAATTTTTTTTCTGTTTTGAGCTTTAGATTTGGAATCATTGAATTTTGGTTTGAGAAGTTTTCAAACTTGAAATCATCTTTGTTCAGCTGAGAATAGGAAATAGATTGAAGACAGGAAGAAGAGATGCAAAGTTTATTTTAAATTGAATTATGTTATGTTTATTAAAATTAAAGAAAGTAAATTTTAAAATGAAGACACTTGTCACTTTAGTACTTAATTTTTCAACACATGTTTTTGAGATGAGCTAACATGGTTACACATGTTTCTTAAATATTTTTAAATAAATTTTCATTTAATTTAAATATTAATATAAGCTTACTTATTTAATTTACTTTCTAAAGAAAATATTCTAAAACTAATTATAATACAAATATATTTCTTACACATGTATTTTAAAAATATAAAACATTTATGTATATACATTTATAACCATTTTAATTTAAGCATTTTAAAAGAAAACAAAAAGAAAACTTTGGTTAAATCCTTTTTAAACTATCATATTTAAAATAAACAATTATCTTATATTTTGAAAACAATTGAATAAATCTTAAATTAACTTTTGAAAAATATTAATTCTAAACCCAAGCTTCCAATTACAATATATTCATACATATATAAATTATCAATAGATTATATTAAATTTCAAAACAACTCCAAATTATAACATATACATACATATATATTAAAGTTTGAAAATTTATCTTTTATTTAAAACAAAAGATCTTCCTATTCACAATATATATCAAATATATATATTATAAATAGAATAAAAATTTATTAGCTTTGAAAAATAAATCTTATTAATTTTAAATTTGTTAGAAAGATATTGATCAATATTACCAAATTAAATATTTATTAACCTTTAAAAGATTAAATTTACCAATTTAAATTAAAATTATAAAGAAAATTATCAAATCAATTAAATTATTAATACAGATTATTAAATTGATATTGCCTAAAATTCCGGGTCGTCGCACATTTTTGCCACTAAAGAAAATGGTTCCATAAGGTTATGCGTTGACTATTGAGAATTGAATAAGCTGACGAGGAAAAACCATTATCCCTTGCCACACTTAACAAACTCGTCGATCAATTTGTCTAGGCAAAAATTTTCTCTCAGCTTGATCAGGAATCCAGATTTCATCAATTGAGAGTGGCTGAAGATAGTATCCCTAAGACAACTTCTGTACACCTGACAGATTGTATGGGTGGTTAGTCATGTCATTTAAGCTGATCACCAATTCTTTCAGCTTATTTTGTGGATATGATTAATAGAGTGTTTCAAAAGTAGATGAACAAGTTTTTATTGGTCTTTATGGATGACATTCTTACTTATTACATAAGTAAGGAGGAGAACAAAGTTCATTTAAAAGAGGTAATGGATGTTTTAAGGAGGAATCTGTAAGAGCTAAATTCTCAAGATGTCACCTCTAGAGAAAGGAGATTTGTTTCCTTAAGCATGTAGTGTCAATAGATTGACAGTAGACCCAAGGATGGTAACCGCAGTTAGAAATTGGAAGACACTAAAGAATGCTTCAAAGTTTCATAGCCTTTTGAGTTAGCTGGATTTTATAAGAAATTTATTAAGGAATTTGCAAAGATATCATCACCTCTGATTCATTTAACAAAAAAGAACCTGACCCATATTTGGATTTCATAGTATGAAAAAGCATCTGTTAGGTTGAAGGAGTTGTTGACGAGCGCTCTAGTTTTAGTTATAGCTGACAGTACAAACCTTTCACTGTGTATACCGATGCATGTGGTATTAGTCTTGGGGCTGTTCTTACATAAGAAGGTAAACTAGTGGCATATGCAAGTTAGCAGCTTAAGAATCATAAGAGAATTTATCCAACTCATGACCTTGAATTAGCTTCTACCATATTTATACTGAAGTGCTTGAGATATTGTCTTTTAGAAAATAGATTTGAGCTGTTTATGGACCACAAATCCCTGTTTTATTACTAGGACATAAATTTTAGACTGCGACAGTAATTGGTGTTCATATTAATATACAAAATTGGGATTACTTGCACTCCAGGGAAGGGAATTGTAGTTGTTGATGCCTTAAATAGGAGGCATGTTAAAGTGAATGCTATTGCTATTGGAATAGAAGAATTTAGAGTTTATTTTAGAGTTTGATTTTGGACCCCAATCAGAATATGCACATGGATTATTAGCAACATTGGATATTAGACCTACATTAATGGATCATATTGGGTAGAGTTAAGGATATGATGAGTTCGCATCATTGTAACACCCTAGGAATTTAACCGAATTAAATAAGATAATTAAATTAAATTAAAATAAGAACTTAAAACAAATTTTCATAGACATTCGAATTTGACAATGAAACTTGCATCAATGTTCTAGTAGCGATTTTTTGGACGATTTTCATATATAACTTGTAGTATTAGAGAGTTACTGGTATATGAAATAAAATAGGGATTTAAATATAAAATTTAAAAGAATAAAAGCTTCAGGCCGAGCAAAGGTGACACAGGGTCGACAGGTAGCGGTTGACCCTTGGGTATGGGTAGTCGACCAAACATGAGAGTTTTCGGGTGATTTGTGATATGGAGAGACATGAAATAACGGGTCAATTTGAATGTTTGCATCTGAAGTAAATGATGGGTGGATTGAACTGCTAAAAGAGTTGATCGAATGGCCCTAAATGTTATAGATAGTAAACTAAACCTTAATTCTCTTGCTGAACGTCGAGTAACTACATTTTATTAATTTTTCTCCTCAGAATGCTATTTTCCTTAAAACCCAAAGATAAAAATCAAGTCCTAATCAATCTAAAAGGAAAGAGCAAGCAATCAAGGGGAATTAAGGCGATTTAGGGAAGAAGCTTCATTTAGAAGCCAATTGCTCAAGGTCTACAGCTAGGCTTAAAGTGAGTGGGCACAAATTAATAATTTGATCAATGGAATTGATATCAAACTATTTTAAATGATTAAAATTATAGAAACCCTAGATTTAAACTTGCTAAATTAAATTTGAATATGTTTAACCCTAAACCCTAGAATTTAATTTGTGATTGAATTATGAATATTTTTAATTTAACTCTTATTAATGCTAAATTTGGGAAATGCAAATGAAAACCCTAATTGAATTGAAAATGGACGCTAAGATGACACTGAAAAAAATTAGGGTTAACTAACTGGAGATTAGGGTTAGCTGAAAATATTAATCGGCTGAAGATAATTAACCAAAATCAACCGACGTTTAAAAACCGATCAAAACTCTAAATTTTAACAACGAACGTTCGACCCATGATTGTTTGGGTCGACCGGTAGTGGTCGTCCTGGGCAAGGTCACGGTCGACGTTCGAAGGAAATTAGGAAGAACTTGAACCTTGGCCTAAGGCCCAAATTTAATGATTAAAAATTATATAATTTTCTTAGAAAATATATCAGTAAACTAGTTGATTAAGCAAATTAACCTAAGTTGCATGCATAAGAGAAAAGAGAAAATTGGCTCTCCATCAGAGTTGTTAGGCGAATTTCATTTTGTAATGATTGGTATTAGTTTGGGCGAATTTCATTTCACAATGGTTGGTATTGGATAGGGGAGAATTTTATTTTGTAAACATGGAGTTGATTGGAGCAATTTGCTTCGCATAGGCTTAGAGGTGTTACGTACGGATGGGCGCAGCACTGGCGGGAACTCTTCCAAAGAGAGCCCGACACTAATGGAGATCTAGGTATGCACATTTTCTGGTGCAACGTGGTACAGGTGGATATTGATGCAGTACAATAAATGGCTATAGGTATTGAGTAAACTGGGGCCCGGTACTAATAGAGTTCCTACAAGATGGATCCCAGTGCACTTTAATAATATCATTTTGCCACTATGATCGAGACATGAACATGGGTGCACACTATGAGTCATTATGCGAGTTGCATTTTTAATGTTCTCCCTCTTTGATGTAGTGTTGATGTAGTTATGAAGGGAGAGAAATTCCTATTATGGTCGATCGTTAGCATAAGTTTCGATCAATAGGCTCGACCCATTGAGCTAGATAAGAATCATTGGGTATTGGACCTTAGGAGTTCACAGACTCTAGATTTACATTCTATGTCATTTACAGTTGATTTAAAGTCAATTAAACGTAATCGTCTTGTTAATCTTGTTCTCATTCACCAGAATTTTGTTAGACCCACCCCCTTCTTTCCATTTCCTACCACCACAGGATAACATGTTAGTAGATGATTGGAAATAGTACATGGAGAAAGGAGCTACGTGTTGGAGTCCTCCTATTATTCATTGTTTTCGAGTAGGCATCTACTATATTAAATATTTGTAAAGCTTATATTGCACTTTGAGAACATTATATATGTAAAACAAGTATTTTAGAAACTTTTTTTTTCTAAGATATCTATTTGTATACTTATATTTCAATTTCTTCCACCGTGAGATTTGAATGTGTAGAATGTCTTAGAACTTTACCCATTTATTTATGCTTTTTAATGTTTTAAATTCCTAACAGTTTGCATTTCTCGACAAGATGTGTCCAAGATCACATTAGGCTTTAGATGGGGATGTCAGAAGGTGAAGGTTGTTACATTTAGCATCAGACTTAGGTTTAGGATACCCTAGGATTTAGGCATGTATTAAGAGATCATACTTGAAAAGTTTATGAAAAAAAGTTTTTCAAGAGGGTTTTCAAAATGTTTTTTGAAAATTTTTCAAAACTGTAATTTGCATATACATACATACATACATACATACATACATACATACATACATACATACATACATACATACATACATACATACATATACATATACACACACACATTGTAGCGACCCGTGTAAATTCGATGTTTAAAATGAATTAAATTAATAGGATTTTTATTTAAATTTAGAAAGAAATAGAAATCTTATTTATTTATATGAAGGAGAATGTTGAAATTAGATGTATCAAGGGTAATTAAAATTTACAAATTAAATTATATATTGCAATTTATTGTAATAGTGGAAATTGTTGCATTCGGATATTAAGTTAGAAATAAGTAAATAAAGGCAAGTATTGAATTCATCAATGAAAAAAAAAATATTTAGTACAATTCCTTTTTATTCGTAAACTATTGTAAGGTGTTAATTAATTGAAATGTGAAATATTAATAAGGATATTAAATAGAATGGAATTCAAATAATATAACAATAGAAATGTGAAATTTGGGAATAGATCCAAAGTTATAAATAAGCTGTTGAAATAATACATAATAAGTGCAATTTGAATGAATCAATGTGAGTATAAATTTAAGCAATAATTGGGAATCATATCTATGAAATGATAACGAGAATACAAGGTAATAAATGCCAATTAAGGGTAATAACTAATAAACTTAATGAAATTCCAATTTTATATAAAATAATTTAAAAGTCAAGTTTGGCTATAATTTGAACATAAGTAAATTGAATTTGTAATATGAAAATATATGCCAAAATTGATTTTTGTAATAAAAGATTTTGTATGTGACAAAAAGGTAACGGTAATGTTTATGGTAGGTTGCCTATTCATTTATTTAGATTGTTAGTTGGAATTGGAAATAAGTTTGTAATAAATGTAAATGAATGATACATTTATGTGAAATATAAACAATGTAAATTTTATTTATAATATAGCAAAGGGTGGATTTAAGAAGTGAAATTGTAGAATTTGAAGCTAATTAATAATGGACATAGTAAAGATGGCAATCCAATCAAATACTTAGGAATCAAATTTATTTGGAAGGTGGTCTAATTTATAAATAAATAGTAAGTAATTAGGATTTAATTAATTCTATATTAATTGAAACTGATTGTAAATTTAGTGTAGTAACGTTAAAGCTAACGTTTTGTTAATATAGATTTAAGTATAGAAAGCAATATTTATTAATTTAATTTAAGTACTACAAAATAAATGAAATTTAACGTTTAAATATTACGTTAATAGAGATTTAACTGAAATTCGAGAATATTAAATTAATAGTTTTGAACCCAACATTTGAATCGATCTACTTAAAATCTTTAGATGGAATAATCATTGACTATTTAAATTAATAGAAATTTTGGGAGCTTAATTTATGATTTTGAATATAATGAAATAGAAGATTTGACACTGCAACTGAAAGATTATCAACTCTAAATTGACATAAAGACTTGTTTAAAACAATTGTAAATGTTGAGAAATATAAAGGTGATAAAATTTACAAATTTTAGAATTGGAATTTAAAATTTGATTTATTCAACAAATTGTAAATTTATTTGATTAATGGAAAAATAGTCATTTTGGCCACTGACTCGGATTTCGACGAAACAAGTTTCATCGGATCCGTAACGGTGATTATAGTAGGGTTTCAAGTTTCATAGCGATCGAACTTGTCGTTTGATCGTACGGACTCGAAACGCCTTGAAATTTATGCATCGAAATCAATTGAAATCGATTTGAAAATATTGATTTTAGCATAACTTCTTCATACGACATAATTTGAACATGAAACCTTTTCCATTGCGTTTAAAATATTTTCAAACATATATTTTGATATATAGGTTGACCCAATTTCGTTCCGGAGTAGAAACGGGCTTTTCGGGCCATTTAGCGTTCAATGCGTATACCAATCTGATCCATCAATTATTTTTCAGCCTTGTCTATATATAACCCATTATAAACCTTAGCCACTCCTTATTTTCATTTGTTTATACGTACATCTCCTTCTCAACTCCTCATTCCAATGGCAGAAAAAAAACCTAATTCCCAAATTCCAAAAATTTATTTCAATTTCAAAAAAAAAAAATCAGATCTGCAGCCACTTCGAGTCACGCTTCGAGTTTCAGAGGCAAAAACGCTGTATCTACTTCAGATCAGGAAGAAAATGACTCGGGTCGCTCCGGGTCGTTTTGGCAAAAACTCCAAGCAAGCACCGGGGATTTGAGGCGGCGCACCGAAGTCGACACAGGACCAGAATTTTCCAAATTTCAAATTTTCATAAGTTTTGCGTACGAGCTCGGATTCACGCACGGTTTTTTTGCTGGGATTGTATCGAAATTCCGGGCGCTTTGATGCTGGTTTGGACAGATTTGGAGACCGTTGAATTTTTGGGTTTAAATCAGATTTAAATTCAAAAAGTGAGTGTTTTAACTCACTCACAACTTCTAAGCTATCTTATGTTTGTTAAATTGATTTTAGATATGAGTAGAAATTTATTTATGACTATTTGGCATGTTTTATTCATCATCTCTGTTAAATCGCATTTATTTAATATAACTGTTAATTAATTTTATTATTGCATATAAATTGACAGTTAAATTTATTTATTTGCATATAAACTGATAGTTAAACAGTTAATAAATTTATTTTGAATATAAACTGCTAGTTAATAACTGTCATTATTTCCTATTATTTGTATATGCCATATATTGATGTTTGTTTAAATTGATGATGATTGAAATAAATTGATGAGGATTATAATTAATGATTGATGATTGATGTTTGGTGAATGGATGATGTGTACTATATTTTAAAATCTGCAAGTTATCATGTATTTCATTCATTCGGGATTGCGGTTTGAAATGATATACAACCGTGTTTTTTTATTTTTAAATTGCGAATTGAAATGATAAATATCCGTATCACTCTACCATAGGATAGAAAATTTTATACAGGCGCCGCGGTATATATATATATATATAAATTATTTTTGAAATGATTTTTCTATGGTTTGGATAGGATACAGTTAATAAATATAGATTTTGATATTATATAAAATCTTATTTTATATGTACATCTATAGTTAAAGTATTGAAGATAAGCTATGTATGGATTTGTTAAATAAAATAAATAAGTTGAATGACGGGGTTTGATTATTTTATATTATATGGTTAAGTACATGTTAAGATATTGAAATTACATATAATTTTAAAGGATTTAAATTAATTAAGATTTGGATTTAAATTGGAAAATTTATTTGGAATTGAGCTTAATTAAGATGTTAACTTCATAAGTTGATGTAAAATTTATTAACTTGAAATTTTAAAAAGGGTATGATATTTATAACTGAATTCTATTCAAGGTGAATTAAATGAATATTTCTAGTATAAAAATTTAAGGAAATTTTCTTTTATAAGTAATTTGAGTTTTACGTAAATGATTACGGGTTATTATGCAATTATTATTTCAAACTAAATAATATGACTTTAAATTGGTGAAATAGAAATTTCAAACCTTAGTTTGTTTAATATTCAAAGTTTGAAATATATTGAAACCAAAGTGGTTTATTTAAACTGAAAGCGATTTTAAAATTTATGGATTTTCACTTAATCCTAAATGAAATAAATTGTAAGTCGCGGAAATTATTTTATTTCATAAAGAAATTTTGAATCCAAACCATTGATGTTATATACTGTTTGAATATCCAAACCATTTAAGTTTTAGAAATTATGGTTTAAAGCTATGAATTTCGAAGTATTATAGTTTGAAAGTTATAATTCAATGTTTGGTTTCCGATTATTATAAGTTTGAAAACAATATGATTTTGGAAAAGAAATATATATTTGAAATAAAATGATATTATATTTATTTGGGTTTTTATAAAAATAATATCAAATGAGTTTGTTTTGGAAAGAAAATGATATCGTATTTATGGGTTTTGAAATGGATAATTATATTCTGGTTTTTGAAAGTATAATTAATTTTTAAATGACCGCGGTGTTATAAAAACGTTTGGTTGTTGAAGAAACCGGGATCGGAAGTTGTCATACTCTCTGCCAACTCCGAAAACCACTTTATCAACCGTGTACGCGGTGGAGATTCCTGAATGAAGTAGGTTGGTGGCGGCGTTTCCTGTAAGGTTAATACGTGGACCCAACTCCCGTGAGTTGGCATAAGGTGGCTAAAAAAAGAGCGATTGACGGGTTAATAAGGTAGCACCTTTGATCGGACACATCCCTTCGATATTATACTTTGACTCTTGGATTGATTCGGTGGCCACTTTTGATTTTATTTGGGGGTGTGGCTCGAGGTGGGCGGTTGCTGCGCGCTACGCGTTACCACCGACCCGGAAGCGTAATTGGTATATCTACTCTGGCGTTGCCTAGTTGTGCCGTGTCACCTACCCTATCGCGCCTTGTACTATTTTCTATTTGTGTCGTACCTATGGAGTGTCTTCTCGTAGTCTCCCGATCAAGAGATATGCAGGCACTGTATAGACTATTGGCATTATTTGTGTTAAGGGCTATATGGGTAACCCCTTAACGCTATTTAAAAGTAAGTTTATTTTATAAATAGACACTATTATAATAGCGCAATATACTACATAGTAAATAGTTTAACGGATCCTTAGGAGATGTAAATCCCGAGCATCTCTTGAGTTACTGCACTCATATTTGTTTCTGTTAATTTAACTCACATAAGATCTTTAAGTTCTGACTCGAGTGTTTTTGTCTTTTCAAATTCGCTCGGGTCAGTCCGAGCGTTTCAGGATCGAAGACTTTAGATCTGGAGGACGAAGATGGAGATTTCTACTATTATTATTTGCTATATTCAACTACACTATTTAATTCCGCTGCATTGATTATGATTGGTATGTGAACTCTGATATTTATGTAAATATAATCAAATGTTTTGTGAAACAGCTTCATGAACTGTATATTTGATTATTATATTTTATCCTTCCGCTGTGAGATTCTGTTTTGTCTTGTTTTTTTATTTACCCCATAACAATCCGCCCTTGTGTATGGTTTGAATGGGCACATGTGTCGGTTTAAATCGTGCGAAAAGGCGGACGTTACATCTGGTATCAGAGCTTTGGTTTAGCGATAAACCTTAGCTTTGTGGGGTCTGACTCTTTATTAATAGGTTAGTAATACCCTATGGGAGTCGCTGAGTGTATATATATGAGAGAGCGTATTTGTTAGTGTGATAAAAAGGTTTTAATATTGTGTTAATCTATTTCGTTTTGTATTTATAAATTCTGGTTGGTGCATGGGACGCTGTGACATCAATAGGGATTTCTAAACACTTAATAGAACAGACCGACATAATATTTGTTTTATATAGGTGATTGAAATAATTTTGCCTATTATATTTACTGTATATAAAATAAAAATTTTCAAATGATATTATATTTGGTTGCAATATATTGGTCGTTAGCTAATAAAGTATATAAATAATAATAGGAATAAGATTGAAAAATAAAATAAATGAAATTTGGGTATTTAGAACTTAAATCCGGGGTTTTAAAATTTCCTCGAAATAATTTTTGGAATATAATAATATTGGTTATAATTATTTTCTGATAAATATTCAATATAATTCGGAAGAATTGTTTTAAAGAAGATTTTGGACAAAATAAGTTTTGTACTTTCCTCTCTGTCGTTGGAAAATAATTTTGGTGATGGCGGCCGCATCATCGACTTTCGTTTTCGAGTTTCGAAGGGGAAAGACCACTGTGGTAGTTCTACTGTAGATTCATTTTTGAATATATATAAATTTTGAATTGTTTTAAATATAATTAGAGATATATAACTTGTAAGAATATATTTATCTATTGTTTTAAAATAAGTTGAAAATTTAACCCGGTATTAAATTCTTAAATTTCCATTAATTAATTTGTTTCGAATTAGTGTAGTGAAATGAAAAGTAAGTAATTAATAACTGAAACCTCTCATTTAGGTAAGAGATTTAATGCTAAGTTATAAAGGAAATAAAAAGGAAGTTAAAATTGTAACTTATAAGAAAAAGGTAAAGAATTATTGAACAATGAATGAATTGAAAGAATTGAGATAAAACTTGTATAAGTTCATCTGCATTTCCTTTAACATATATAACTTACCAAATATGAAAAGTTGAAATGTTTAATAAGAAATGTAATGAAAATTGTACAAGTAATAGTAGGTAATGAAGTATTCAATGAATTTGCTATTAAATGAGAATTTAATGTTATAAACTTAAGTTACAATTGGAATTTTACTATAAGTGCATATAATTAAAGGTAAGTAGTTCAAATAGATGATTATTAACTTAAGTAAATAAATGGAAATGCTAAGAAATAAATGGGACATGAATACTATTGATAAACAAATGAAAATAAATGAGGTCATGCAATAAATGAATAATTATAATGAAATAAAAAGAACTGGCATGACCTGAGTTAATGGGAATGAATAATTGTAAGTAATAAGTGAAATTAAATGAAACAAACATTGAATGGGTAAATGAAATTAAAAGTTTGTTAGAAATAAATGTAAATTATAAAAGGAAAATTTATGTGGTATGAATAAAAAGAGAAATTTAACAACAAATGTATGAATGAAATTAATAAGGATAAACAAAATTTGTTGTTCAAATTGGTTGTTGTTTGGTTATGGTTGTTTGGGTAAGATACTTTAAAAATTGGGTTTGGGAGAATGAATAATCTATTTAGTTTTATCTAAGACTGTTGAGTAAATGATGAGCTAGTAGTTTATTCTTCATTCCGTACAATTTAAAAGTTTTGAACCCGAACAACTATTTGTTTGTTTGGTTTAATGGTTGCTTTGAATTTGTTGGGTATGCTGTTTGTTGAAAATGATGGTTGTTGTATTGATTTGTTGTTAGTAATTGAAACCACTCAAATATTTCACTTTACATAAATTGTTAACCCTTTGTATTTTATAAGTGAAATGCAGGTTATGGAAGCAATTGCTACTGCTTTGGTTCCATAAATTTAGCGTAAATTGCCCGACAAATAGGTACGTTTCGGATTACGGTTTATAGCGCTAATTTATATATTTTCCCAAGGTTGGGATATAATAATTTGGATAAAATATGTAATATAATTTGTTATATTTTAATATTATATTTTCTCCCGAGCCTCTCCTTACAAGGGAGACTCTACCAAAATTTTCTGTAAATTCTAAACTTAGAAATATTTAGAAATGTTTACCAAACTTTAGTAATTTAAGTATAAAAAGATTTAATGGTTATAAATTGAGATATCTTATCTAAATTAATTAATTGTATAAATTTAATTGTTTATAAAGTTAATGTTTGAATAAGGTATATTGATTTCTTAGTTCTTCGCTTCCCTTCTTTTCCTTTTCTAGGACGAAAAGTTTAGAGTGAGGAAGAGTGTAACGACCCGTGTAAATTTGATGTTTAAAATGAATTAAATTAATAGGATTTTTATTTAAATTTAGAAAGAAATAGAAATCTTATTTATTTATATGAAGGAGAATGTTGAAATTAGATGTATCAAGGGTAATTAAAATTTACAAATTAAATTATATATTGCAATTTATTGTAATAGTGGAAATTGTTGCATTCGGATATTAAGTTAGAAATAAGTAAATAAAGGCAAGTATTGAATTCATCAATGAAAAAAAAATTATTTAGTACAATTCCTTCTTATATGTAAACTATTGTAAGGTGTTAATTAATTGAAATGTGAAATATTAATCAGAATATTAAATAGAATGGAATTCAAATAATATAACAATAGAAATGTGAAAATTGGGAATAGATCCAAAGTTATAAATAAGCTGTTGAAATAATACATAATAAGTGCAATTTGAATGAATCAATGTGAGTATAGATTTAAGCAATAATTGGGAATCATATCTATGAAATGATAACTAGAATACAAGGTAATAAATGCCAATTAAGGGTAATTACTAATAAACTTAATGAAATTCCAATTTTATATAAAATAAGTTAAAAATCAAGTTTGGCTATAATTTGAACATAAGTAAATTGAATTTGTAATATGAAAATATATGCCAAAATTGATTTTCGTAATAAAAGATTTTGTATGTGACAAAAAGGTAACGGTAATGTTTATGGTAGGTTGCCTATTCATTTATTTAGATTGTTAGTTGGAATTGGAAATAAGTTTGTAATAAATGTAAATGAATGATACATTTATGTGAAATATAACCAATGTAAATTTTATTTATAATATAGCAAAGGGTGGATTTAAGAAGTGAAATTGTAGAATTTGAAGCTAATTAATAATGGACATAGTAAAGATGGCAATCCAATCAAATACTTAGGAATCAAATTTATTTGGAAGGTGGTCTAATTTATAAATAAATGGTAAGTAATTAGGATTTAATTAATTCTATATTAATTGAAACTGATTGTAGATTTAGTGTAGTAACGTTAAGCTAACGTTTTGTTAATATAGATTTAAGTATAGAAAGCAATATTTATTAATTTAATTTAAGTATTACAAAATAAATGAAATTTAACGTTTAAATATTACGTTAATAGAGATTTAACTGAAATTCGAGAATATTAAATTAATAGTTTTGAACCCAACATTTGAATCCATCTACTTAAAAATTTTAGATGGAATAATCATTGACTATTTAAATTAATAGAAACTTTGGGAGCTTAATTTGTGATTTTGAATATAATGAAATAGAAGATTTGACACTGCAACTGATAGATTATCAACTCTAAATTGACATAAAGACTTGTTTAAAACAATTGTAAATGTTGAGAAATATAAAGGTGATAAAATTTACAAATTTTAGAATTGGAATTTAAAATTTGATTTATTCAACAAATTGTAAATTTATTTGATTAATGGAAAAATAGCCATTTTGGCCACTGACTCGGATTTCGACGAAACAAGTTTCATCAGATCCGTAACGGTGAATTATAATAGTATTTCAAGTTTCGTAGCGATCGGACTTGTCGTTTGATCGTACGGACTCGAAACGCCTTGAAATTTATGCAACTGAAATCAATTGAAATCGATTTGAAAATATTGATTTTAGCATAACTTCTTCATACGACATAATTTGAACCCGAAACCTTTTCCATTGCGTTTAAAATAAGTTGACCCAATTTCGTTCCGGAGTGGAAACGGGCTTTTCAGGCCATTTAGCGTTCAGCGCGTATACCAATCTGATCCATCTATTATTTTTCAGCCTTGTCTATATATAACCCGTTATAAACCCTAACACGCCTTATTTTCATTTGTCTATACGTACATCTCCTTCTCAACTCCTCATTCCAATGGAAGAAAAAAAAAACCTAATTCCCAAATTCCAAAAATTTATTTCAATTTCAAAAAAAAAAAAAAATCAGATCTGCAGCCACTTCGAGTCACGCTTTGAGTTTCAGAGGCAAAAACGCTGTATCTACTTCGGGTCAGAAAGAAAATGACTCGGGCCGCTCTGGGTCGTTTTGGCAAAAACTCCAAGCAAGCACCGGGGATTTGAGGCGGCGCACCGAAGTCGACACAGGACCAGAATTTTCCAATTTTCAAATTTTCATAAGTTTTGCGTACGAGCTCGGATTCACGCGCGGTTTTTTTTGTTGGGATTGTATCGAAATTCCGGACGCTTTGACGCTGGTTTGGACAGATTTGGGGACCGTCGAATTTTTGGGTTTAGATCGGATTTAAATTCGATTTAAATTCAAAAGTTGAGTGTTTTAACTCACTCACAACTTCTAAGCTATCTTATGTTTGTTAAATTGATTTTAGACATGAGTAGAAATTTATTTATGACTGTTTGGCATGTTTTATTCATCATCTCTGTTAAATCACATTTATTTAATATAACTATTAATTAATTTTATTATTGCATATAAATTGACAGTTAAATTTATTTATTTGCATATAAACTGATAGTTAAACAGTTAATAAATTTATTTTGAATATAAACTGCTAGTTAATAACTATCATTTATTTCCCGTTATATTGTATATGCCATATATTGATGTTTGTTTAAATTGATGATGATTGAAATAAATTGATGAGGATTATAATTAATGATTGATGTTTGGTGAATGGATGATGTGTACTATATTTTAAAATCTGCAAGTTATCATGTATTTCATTCATTCGGGATTGCGGTTTGAAATGATATACAACCGTGTTTTTTTATTTTTAAATTGCGAATTGAAATGATAAATATCCGTATCACTCTACCATAGGATAGAAAATTTTATACAGGCGCCGCGGTATATATATATATATATATATATATAAATTATTTTTGAAATGATTTTTCTATGGTTTGGATAGGATACAGTTAATAAATATAGATTTTGATATTATATAAAATCTTATTTTATATGTACATCTATAGTTAAAGTATTGAAGATAAGCTATGTATGGATTTGTTAAATAAAATAAATAAGTTGAATGACGGGGTTTGATTATTTTATATTATATGGTTAAGTACATGTTAAGATATTGAAATTACATATAATTTTAAAGGATTTAAATTAATTAAGATTTGGAGTTAAATTGGAAAATTTATTTGGAATTGAGATTAATTAAGAAGTTAACTTCATAAGTTGATGTAAAATTTATTAACTTGAAATTTAAAAAAGGGTATGATATTTATAACTGAATTCTATTCAAGGTGAATTAAATGAATATTTCTAGTATAAAAATTTAAGGAAATTTTCTTTTATAAGTAATTTGAGTTTTACTTAAATGATTACGGGTTTATTATGCAATTATTATTTCAAACTAAATAATATGACTTTAAATTGGTGAAATAGAAATTTCCAACCTTAGTTCCAATTGTTTAATATTCAAAGTTTGAAATATATTGAAACCAAAGTGGTTTATTTAAACTGAAAGCGATTTTAAAATTTATGGATTTTCACTTAATCCTAAATGAAATAAATTGTAAGTCGCGGAAATTATTTTATTTCATAAAGAAATTTTGAATCCAAACCATTGATGCTATATACTGTTTGAATATCCAAACCATTTAAGTTTTAGAAATTATGGTTTAAAGCTATGAATTTTCGAAGTATTATAGTTTGAAAGTTATAATTCAATGTTTGGTTTTCGATTATTATAAGTTTGAAAACAATATGATTTTGGAAAAGAAATATATATTTGAAATAAAATGATATTATATTTATTTGGGTTTTTATAAAAATAATATCAAATGAGTTTGTTTTGGAAAGAAAATGATATCGTATTTATGGGTTTTGAAATGGATAATTATATTCTGGTTTTTGAAAGTATAATTAATTTTTAAATGACCGCGGTGTTATAAAAACGTTTGGTTGTTGAAGAGACCGGGATCGGAAGTTGTCATACTCTCTGCCAACTCCGAAAACCACTTTATCAACCGTGTACGCGGTGGAGATTTCAGAATGAAGTAGGTAGGCGGCGGCGTTTCCTGTAAGGTTAATACGTGGACCCAACTCCCGTGAGTTGGCATAAGGTGGCTAAAAAAAAGCGATTGACGGGTTAATAAGGTAGCACCTTTGATCGGACACATCCCTTCGATATTATACTTTGACTCTTGGATTGATTCGGTGGCCACTTTTGATTTTATTTGGGGGTGTGGCTCGAGGTGGGCGGTTGCTGCGCGCTACGCGTTACCACCGACCCGGAAGCGTAATTGGTATATCTACTCTGTCGTTGCCTAGTTGTGCCGTGTCACCTACCCTATCACGCCTTGTACTATTTTCTATTTGTGTCGTACCTATGGAGTGTCTTCTCGTAGTCTCCCGATCAAGAGATATGCAGGCACTGTATACGCTATTGGCATTATTTGTGTTAAGGGCTATATGGGTAACCCCTTAACGCTATTTAAAAGTAAGTTTATTTTATAAATAGACACTATTATAATAGCGCAATATACTACATAGTAAATAGTTTAACGGATCCTTAGGAGATGTAAATCCCGAGCATCTCTTGAGTTACTGCACTCATATTTGCTTCTGTTAATTTAACTCACATAAGATCTGTAAGTTCTGACTCGAGTATTTTTGTCTTTTCAAATTCTCTCGGGTCAGTCCGAGCGTTTCAGGATCGAAGACTTTAGATCTGGAGGACGAAGATGGAGATTTCTACTATTATTTACTATATTCCACTACACTATTTAATTCCTCTGCATTGATTATGATTGGTATGTGAACTCTGATATTTATGTAAATATAATCAAATGTTTTGTAAAACAGCTTTATGAACTGTATATTTGATTATTATATTTTATCCTTCCACTGTGAGATTCTGTTTTGTTTTTTTTCCTTCTTGTTTTTCTTATTTACCCCATAAAAATCCGCCCTTGCGTATGGTTTGAATGGGCACATGTGTCGATTTAAATCGTGCGAAAAGGCGGACGTTACACACATATACACTAGTTCAAACCCGTGCTTCGCATACGGGTGTGATGAAACTATTATTGTTACATAGCAAATAGAAAAACATGAAAATCATTGACATAAGAAATAGAAAGTAAATAAGGCAAGGAAACAAAAGATATCAAGTAAGAGAACGTTATAACGTAATTTTATCATATTGAAAAGAATCATAGTGAAATACAGAGGCAAAATAGTTCGATGTTAACCACAATTTCAGATAAATGCAAATTTTATACTTTGTGTAGTTCACTTATATAACAACAAATCTATTTAGTACAATTATTCAATAAATATACAGTTATTTAATATGCAAATTGTAATTTTTGATACAACGGCTGACAAAGATCTCACATTTGCATCTCACGTTGAATTTTTAATTGAGGTTTAGTTGTGCATGGTATAACCGAACATTACTTTACGAGTTAGAGCTAGACATTTTATGCACTTACTATAACATTTGCATCATCAATCAATCATTCTAACTTCAAAACTGAAAACTAAGAATAAGAAAAATGATATTATCGTTTATGCACTTGTTTAAACACCATAAAGCACCACTCCAAAGCAGATCTTAGATCAACTCATGAAAATGTGGAAGGAATTCATGTTTATTTTGTTCCTCTTCGGATTTTAGAATTTGGTTACAATGGTTTATTTTGTTCACTGCAGCTTTTAGCACTAATTTAGTTTTTACTCTCGAAACATGCTTTAGAGGCATATCAACAATCTAGTAGTTTACAATGATTCCTAAATATCATTATCAAATTATAAAATATAAATTTCAAATAAAATAAAAAGGACATGCACATTAACATACTCGTCATTAAGCCTTTCACTTAACTTTTCATGTGATGCTTTGGTCTCAATAGCAGCACAGAACTCTATTTCTACAAATATCAGATAAATTCAAATACAGAGTTGTATCTCTTACAAATTAATCTTAGATAAAAAGGACTTGCTCATGGAAGATGGATTTAGAGACCTTGAGATTGAAACCCATTGACATAAGCATGTTAAAAAGAAAAATGAAAATAGAAAGAAAATGCTAAGGGAAGAAAATGAAGGATAATGTAATGATTCCCTCCATTCGATCATATAAATTAAAAGTATTCTCATTCACACCATAAAAATTAGCAAAATTTATTCTATTTTCGATCGGTGGTACAAAGAATTTCTGCTCTTTATTACAGGTTTCGTACCTCCATTTGAAAGTCACTTCATGTTTTTTTAATTAAAACATGTTTTGTGCCGCTGAATAAATAAGGCACAGACGCACTTTGAATCGTTGATCGAAATTGAATAATTTTCAGTTATTTTTATGATGTGAATAGTATTTCTCTAAGTCAAAGCAACAAACGATGAACAAAGTAATTTTACTTTGCAATACACTACAACATTTCCAAAGCTGCATTTCAATATATTGTTGAACATTTTAGAACATACAAAGAATAGATAAAGGCATAATAAAAACTTAGTGCATGAAAATTATGAAATGATAAAAAAATATCAATGGAGTCTATATCGCTTTCTAGAGCAAGCATCGTTCAATACACTGCTTTCTTTGGAGGAAGTGTCAAATCCAAGCATGGTACTGCAGATTTTTCCATGCATCAAGCAAGCAACAATAGTTTTTTTTTTTTTTTTTTGAAATGGTACTTTATATACAACAAATCATTGGGGCATATCCCATGTCAATCAATTAACCTCATGCATCAACTTTATAAGCAACAATAGTTTTTTTTTTTGAAATGGTACTTGTGACCTCTTGCACCAAAGCCGAATCGATTAACCACTTGGACAATGGTGCTTGTCCAAGCAACAATAGTTACCAAGTAAAATTCATTATAATTTCTTATATAAATGAAATCATCTACTATTTGAGAGGGATTCAATAATGATTAAAAAGCATTAGCTATTTAGCCACCTAAAATTTCATTGTCGCAAAAATAAAAACATTATGCTAAACCACTGTTAATTGCAAACAACTAAAAGATAAGATGAGTGAAATCCTGGACTGGTATGAAGAAATGAAAAATTGACTCGAATGTACCTTATTCATGAAGCAATATCCAAATGTAGGCATCCAATATATATTTGGAACATTGTAGAATTCATTACTGATTTTATACATACTAATTTGATCCAGAATTTGAGCTATCATCAAGCATTTATTGCATATTTATTAAACATGGAACATTTAAGTAGATTCACGCTTAGTTAGTTATATGCTAATAACCATTATTATTGTTATGAATGTTTGTAGTTATATGATGAAATAGCTAGTAATATTACTAACTATCTCATTAAACTAAATAAATTAGGATCTAGGATACATATTTTATCAAGCAAAGACCTTGTTAATTGCCATATTGAGGATAGGAACTCGAGAGTTGTTCTATGTTTATGAAATTAAAAACATATAATACTACTCTTTAATAAACTAAATAATCTTACCATGTATAAATATCATTATTCATAAAATAGCATAATTGCTTCCAGGCCAATGTCCTAAATCTAAAAAACAATGTTATGCATTTATATCTTAGTTATGTACCCTTGTTTATATGGAAAATGGAAAATGTACTTGTATAAATTGTCCTGGTTAATATGGAAATTAGAAACATACTTATATAAATGTAGATAAATTGCTTTCTATATATTATTTTGAGTTTGTAAAAGATTCGTTGCTCTAAAGTTACTGCCGCATGTAGGCCTATCAACAGATGCTTTTGGATGCGGATAGTGCCATATCCGCATGCACATCCGTAATCATTATCGGATATTCGCATCCACGGATATGAATGGTTGCCGGATAATTATCCTGTCCGAAAATGAATGATAAATCCAGAAACATAAATCAATTTTTTTAGTTTAACATAAGCATTTTTCAATCTTATTGAATATTAAATTGTTAAAGATAAACAAATATAATGATAATAAATAGTTTTGAGTAGTTATTACGAATTTAGTGTGTATATTATAATCTTCTAACTTTATAAAACCATAAATAAATATCTTTCACTATACTAAGATACACATAATTTAAACTATAATCTTGAAAAATATCGAAGGGATAGTTCTCGAATGCAAATGTCTTCATATCCGCATCCTTTTTTTTGATATCGGATATTTATCCTCTTTTCGAATGCGGATGCAAACGGATTTTGGATTTTTTAGGTATCCATTTATAGCCCTAGCCGCGTGTTTGATTTCAATTATCTCTAGATATTGATCTTTTTTTGAATTACAAATTAAGGAAATATTATGTCATATGTAGAAAGTAAATATCTGATGGGATGTGCTTGCTACCAAAACCTTAAAATCATAGTTGATAATTAATACAAAATAAATTTTGATTTATTGATGTTTATACAATACAGTTATTAAATCCATAATTTTGGGATAAACAAACTTGACTATGTAGACTTTTAATGTCAACATTTATAACCATTTTTTAAAACCACAGGTTAGATGCTACCGTCACTAAAATCAATTCTATTAAATTAATTGTAAACTCGTAAATATGTGCATATGAATGTATTGATAATTCATGCAATATTGTGAAACAAAAACCAATTATGGAGAATACATTTGTGCTTTGTTTAAAAACCAATAGTGGAGAACTCGTTTATATTTTGTTTGTAAGTATGTCAACCAATGAAGAGCAATATGGAAAAAGATCAAAATGCGTGTGAGTGGAAACAATTATCTAAAGTGACTTTAATCAAAAGGTGGGCTGAGCAAAAATGTTGTTATATTTTTGGAAACAACCAACCAATTATTAATATAGAAACTCTTCATTGAACCATAATTTCTGCCTCTATATAATCAACCTAACCAATGTAGTTGATAGAGCGAACTTATTCATTATTGAATGGTTATATAATCCTCCTAATTATTATAAAAATATCTTCAAATGTTGACAGAAAATTTCACACTTTATTATGAACTAATTTTATAATGGAACCAAAATAATAATCATACATCACTAAGATATATACATCGGTAATTATAGTCATTTTAGCAAAGTATTTGGTGGGATATTTAGTACATTTTAAGATAATAATAAGTGCAAATTGCAATCATGATGCTTGTCCCTTTTATCCTTCAAAAATAACGACAGAAAGAAATCATATAAAAATGATGGACTTGGGTATAAATGGTAAGATATGAATAAGAAAACATTAGCTTAAGATCTCTAATTTTAATGAAAAATTGTATGTGTACTAGTGAAAATTTCAATCCCTAATAGATTTGATTAATAAGAAAACGGTAAATGAGGAAAAGAAACAATATGCTAAATAATTTAGATATGTGTAGTGGCAGATGTAAGCATAATAATTGGAGAATGTCCTATTACAAATTAAAATTCTACTGTAATTCTCGTTTGCAAATTAGTCTGCAACAATGTTGCAAGAATCTAACTATGTCATCGTGAGAGAAAATACACAATTTTAAAGACTAAGACAGAAATTTTACTTTAATTTACATTAGCAATACACGAAAACATAACATTTAAAAATTTAAAATAGGAAATGTATGAAAATCGATTCCATGTTTTGTTTATGTGCAACCTACATATACTAAGAAGCTTATCCTTTGTGACTTTGTTCATTCCAATTTTTGCTATTGAAATTATGCAACATGATTAACTAAAAGTTGCAAATAGATGTTTTCTTTGCAAAGAAAACCAATCCACGGATCCTTAAGTAAACCAGCTACAGACCCATTTACATATGAACATATTCTCAACAATATTAAGCTCTTCGATATACTGATTTAATTAATTTTTATTTCGACATAATGAGAAAAGAACCCAAAATAAGTTGCAAAATCGAAAACTCTACATCATCTCATTAAATAGAACACTACATCATCTCATTAAATAGAACACTTAATTCATCGAAGTGAACAAAAACTGATATAATTGTCAAATCTCTCCCTTTTTCTTGTATAATCGAAATATGCATTAATCTAACAATATTGTGATGTAAAAAAAATAACTGTAAACTGTTTTCCATGCTGCCATTACCAACCATGACTATATATCCAAAACAAATGTTTATGTTGTTATTAGGATGTAAATAAAACTTGGAAAATGCATAAAAAATAGACACAAGCAATAGGAAGATTTCCATGTATAATTGATGATATCAAACGACAAAAACTTTTTGGATCATGGTTCTTATATGAACTTGTTTTGATACATGGTTAACTGGATAAACACTGTAAAATTAGTTCTAAATGAAAAGGTAATTGATAATTTGGAAAATTAACTAAACAAAACTATACGCCATCTCTTATCAAATTAGTAGATTTTAGTTGGATGAAGAAAATGTAATGTTTTACTATATTGATTCACACATTTTGCATATTCAAAATATAATTTAAGTACAAAAAAGGTTAATGTATTGTAGAAACATGAAATAGAATATGGAAATAAGAGTAAAAATATATTTTATTAAGTAAATTGACTTACTAATAAAACTGAGCAACTCATGAGAGTTTAGATAGAAGGGGTCGGTTGAGTTGGAAAGTGCATTAACATTCTCTCCTGCAACTATTTGGAGTAACGAATACAAGATTTTTGATACCACTTAGCCAGTAAGTTGTGCACTCTTAGCTCCTCCCTATTTACATAGCAAAAAAAACAATTGTTTCCACTATTGAAGACTAGATGGATAGCAAATGGGAAAAAAGGATACCCATTGTAGCTATTCAAATTACAACTACATTGACAAAAACTCAGCAATGAAAAATAAATTCTAGGAAAAAACTATGTGTCTTTCCTCGATCATGGAATTCGTTGCAAATTTCTTAGAAGTATATGTGTGTGTATGTGTTTTGAATGTTACAATTGATGAAAAACCAATAGTCATAAGGCTACAATACATTAAATCCAATCTTTTAGCATATAATTTGAATAGTCTGAAATTTTTTCATGTAGCTTCGAAACCATTCAGTATGCATGTCATTATAAGCAAAGACAACATTTTAGCTCATTGGCAATTGAATGATTTATAAAATTAGAGGAATCAGAA
Organism: Allium cepa; assembly: GCA_030765085.1. Taxonomy (NCBI): domain Eukaryota; kingdom Viridiplantae; phylum Streptophyta; class Magnoliopsida; order Asparagales; family Amaryllidaceae; genus Allium; species Allium cepa. The sequence goes on along the minus strand of CM060940.1, from coordinate 752,270,124 downwards.
GCAAGAAATATATTAAGGCTGAGGCATGATATAAAATCATATTGATACAATATATATATATATATATATATATATATATATATATATTCCATAAGCAAGCTCATATACCCATGTTCACTACTTTGATGACAAAATGCAAGAAAATATGAATTATCTAATTTGATTGCCTAATTGAACATCTTTATCATCTCCATTTTATTTGTTATTAGTAACATTAACAACACTACAAAATAGTAAAATGGGAATACTTTTGTCAACTAACAATAACCCTCTCTCCTTCAGCCAAATCATGTAAGATCCTACTTCGTCATTATTATTCAGCAACCACCTTTGTTCAAGTAAATAATAATAACAAAGGTCAGTAAAATATTATTAAGGTTTCAGATTCCATTTGGCGAAGATTAGAAGATCAAAATAATGACTTAACATGAAATGCGACTAATTTAACCACCATAAAAATTTAGTAAAGGAGATTAAAATCACTGAATTGAAAAATAAACACAGCACATGGAAAAGGGATACCAAATTTAAGAGGTGCTCAAATGGATAGAGAGTGGAGTTCAGCGCCTTGCGATTGAATGTTTTTTCTAGACTTTCCACATGTTGTTAAAAAAGTTTATTTAGGGAAGGATCTAGGGGAAGAGTTGGAAAACCTAAATCTAAAAATGAAAACCTAGAAGAAAAAAATGAATGAAAGGACGAAAAATTGGAGAAGAAGTGAGTGATGACATGCTTTCTTATGGTAATAACAGGCGAACAATATTTTCCTCTAAAAAAACCAAAAGATGGAAGAAATTTTCTTTGGTATAAAATGAGAATTAGACAAGCACCATTGTCTCAGTAGTTAAGTGATTCGATTTTGGTGCGAGAGGTCATAAGTTCAAAACTTGCGAGCGTGATTCAAAAATATATTGACACGTAATTTGTGTTATGTTTTCCCAGTGACATGTTATATCTAAGTGCCATTTCAAAAAAAGAGGAATTACCTAAGAGGGCTAGGATGAGAAGAGAGAAAGGGGAGAGCAATCTAAAATTGTCTTGGATAGGAATGAGACAAAATAAATGAATATAGGATGAAAAAAACATGACTGTTCATTTTAGGAAATATTGAAGGGGCATGTGCGCTCTTGTAATGTAACTTATCATATGTATACATGTTTTGAAAGAGATTTTGAAAGATTTTATCCATATATCGAAATTTCTTGTATTTGTGCTTCCATTATTCGTGGGAAAGTTGAGTATAATTCCAAAATACAGATAGTGAGAATGAGTAAAAGTTTTAGAAGATGGGATGAGTCAAATTTGACTGGAAGAGCTAATTATAATTTTCTAATGTGTGTATTAGTGCACAAAACTCTATGCATGTGAGCATGTAAGTTAATTGTCGGCATATTTCTTAAATAAGTAGACGACTATAAGTTCTGGTGAATGTTCAATTTGTAATAGTTAAGTGGAAGAAAACTTTTATGATTATTTTGGTTTACCCTATAAAAAAGAGCTAGTAAATTAGGGAGTCAAGGGTGAACGAAGAATGTTAATACAAAGAAACCTATATAATAAGAGTAAGATGCCAATAAAGAGGAAAAAGGGAACATGGAAGAGGACTTTAAAAACTTAAGACAAATTTCCTTATTCAAATATAAATCTATTGCCAGTAATTTCCAGAACTCATATTTTCTCAAGGGTATAGCTAGATTATTTTCATATTCAAGTTGGACACTGTAATGGAAGGTAAACTTGAATAACCATCTTTGAAAAGGAAGACATAAATTATTGCATTTAAAGCAACATTGGATATAAGTGGGCTTAGGCAGTTATGTTACTGTTATATACTCTAATTTAAATGATGACCTAATGAAAATGTTTTCTAAAAAGTTGTAAATGGTAGATATCTGATATTTTAAATAGAGAATTTTGGTTTATGATTTTGTATAAAGTAGTTAGATAAACTTCGTGGAATTGTGTAACAACCCAGAAATTCGTGATAATTGATTATCGTTAAATGACGATTTAATTAGTTGTTAATTGCTGTTTGGAGTTTTTGAAAATCAAGTTTAAATTCATTCAAAAAATTTGTTAAAAAGAGTGGTGGGTTTAAAATTCTCTTGGCCCATATTTTTGTTTGATGCCGTGTTATCTCAAGTATACCCGATTCCCCTTTGTATTTCCATTCGTTCAGTAACCCTAGAAACAAAGCAAACGAAAAAAAATGGCGGCATCAAATCTCTTCGTTCGTTCGAGAAAAAATAGGGCTTCGACTTAGTGCTCGAGCGTTGATGCTCTCTTCTTCTGCTTGGGGCCGCTCTCGAATTCGAAAACCAGGTGAGTAAATTTATTTACTCACATCCAGATCAGACTTGGGTTTGTAGGGTTCTAATGCGGTGATTTTCGTTCATATGATATTTGGTTTAAATCATCTTGCTGATTTTTGGTAACTTCGGTCATTTGATTTTGGGTTTAAACGTTGATGATTTTTGCTTTGACTTGAATGGCTTGATTTTTCGGCTTTTCAATTGGGTTTCGATGTTGATGATTTATCTTGGCCAATCCATTTTTGTTTTAATACTGGGATTAATCTCTGACTTGTTTAATGTTGGCTGTATGGTGAATTTACTTTGACTATTTTGAACTTGATTTTTGTAGTAGTCTGCACTTAATTGATAACGTTGATGTTGTTTTAAAAACAACCTGATACAGTTAAATCTCTGTAAATTGCTGATTTCGGCCCCCTTACTGGGTTGCTTCATAATGTATACACTTTGATAATCAAGTTGTATTTTTGTAACATTGGGCCTTGACTTTAATCTGTCTCTTCGACATTGAACTGGTTTTGGGAAATTCTTGAAGGTGTGTGTTCATAGTAGTTTCATTTTTGTTCATGAGCATTATATTTTAATTGTTGTTGAGGTTGGCTTTAGTCTTGTATCACCCGTATCTGCATTGGCTCGACCACTCGTGTCTGCATTTGCTCGATCCAATTGCACAGTTGCATGGACTTATCATGTTAATGTTGCAGATGTTTCTTGATTTCTGGCCTTAATAACACAAGTATATATATTATAAAATGTTCAGTAGTCAACCATTTCACTGCACTGGTCTTGCAACACTTTTATGTCCACCATTGCATTATGTTGCACCTGTTTTGCTGTGTCTTGTGTACATGCTGTGTCTTGTGTACATGCCGAGTCTTGTTAACCTTACTAGTGCATTGTTCGGTTCACATTGAATTCACTTGCATACTTGTGCCTCATGTAGTTGTTCACTATAGGCTTTGACTTTACCATTACCTAACTTTGGCACTGCCTACATGTAAATGCATCGAAGTCTGGGTATATGTACTGGCCACTGTGTTCATTGGTTAGTTTTATATCATTGCATGTTAAGTTTGTACAAGTGTGATCGAACATTCATGTTACCCAAACCTGTAGTATGCCTTGACACTATGAGTAATGAAGGTTGTTTATTCAAGTCATATATGTGTTCTTGTATTGCATGCAGTCTGTTTTACATTTATAACTTGTTTATGACTATTGGTGCTGTACTAAGTTGTTTTTAAACTTGGTTAGGATTTTCTTTGAGCATACATGCTGCAGTTTCATGTATTCTGGTTGTCATGTATGTGAAGCACTGTTACATTTAAGTGTACATCACTTGTCGCCAGTTACCATTTTTAGTCTGGTTCATCTTGTAGGCTTCCCTTCAACTTGAACTGTTTGCCTTGATTTTGGTTGCTGTTCCTTGGGCCTTCTACATAGTTCATGTGCATTTTCTATTTAAGTTGCAATCTCCAGTTTCATGTAGTTGTTACTGTTGCCTTGAACTGATTGCCATCCTGTTCATGTGCATTAGCTTGCATTATTCATAACTGCATATATGTTTGGGTGGTCATGCCAGTGACCATTCATGTTGTTGCATTAGGTAGTACCTCACTGTATTCATTTGACTGTGTTTGCATTGTCCACTTGGACTGGTTGCATTAAAGTTGTATTGGCTGTCGTGTCGAATTGTGAACTTTTGTGTGTTGGTTCTATTGTTGCTGTGTCATTTACTTTGTGCATTAGTTTGCATCTGTTGCAGTTCCATCTGGTTCATTGTGATTTGAGTTGGTGCCATTTGCTTTTAATTCATTGATTTTAGTTCGTTGATCTTTTGTGTACATCATCACTGAAGTGGCAAGGCAGTGCACGCAAGCGTGAACTGCAGCCACACGGTATTCATTGGGTACATCATCACTGTAGTGGCAAGGCAGTGCAAGCGTGCACTGCAGCCACACGGTATTCATTGGGTACATCATCACTGTAGTGGCAAGGCAGTGCACGCGAGCGTGAACTGCAGCCACATAGTATTGATTTTAATTGATATTTCTTTGGCTTTTGATCCAGTGATCTTTCACGTATTTCATGTGCCGTATTGGCGAGGCAGTACGCGTTAGCGTGTACTGCAGCCAATCAGCATTGATGTTTTTAAATTGGCATTTCAATTGTTTAAATTGATTGGTTTGATTTTATCATTTTATTGTTGTCTAATTATCTATTTGATAATTAGCTTCTGAGTTTCTAATTATTTATTTAAATAATTAGATTTTGTTGTTAATTGCCATTTAGGCAATTCTGATGTTTTCTAAATATATCTTCATTGATATTCTTTTCATTCATCTTTGTTGATATTTTGAATCTTCTGATTTGTTGTTTAACACTATTATGTGTTATATTTACCGTTATCCGATTCTCTTCTAGAAGGGTCGGATAGACGGAATTTACTGTGACTGTCGTCTATTCATATTTAATTATTATTGCTTCTGTGCACTAATAACCGAGTTTGAATTAGACTGACCCGTGTATTATTTTCTCTTGAATTTAATACTCGGGTCAGACCGAGTATTTACAGGTTGTTGATATCTTACTTCGGGCTGCTGCTAGAGTTATGAAGTCTTTTTATATCTTTTGGAGTAGTCGTCATCCTTTATAGTAGTTAGTGTATGTGTATAGGATGTTGTATGTTCATGTATATTATTCACGATAACGTACTTGTATATGTAACTTCCGGAGTCGACAGTTGTAGTTGTATCATATGTATTGTATCACATGTATATCAACTGACATCAGTTATATATATATGAGACTTTCTGTTATATCTGTGTTTCGCACTTATTTATCTATGTTATTATTATATATATTGTCCTAAACTATTATGAACCATCGTAGTTCGTTTTATACCAGAATTGGGTATGTCGATGGGAGTAAACAAATACGAGATGAAAAATAAAAATATATACCACTCCTATCGAGATAACCAATGCTAGTGTAAGGCCTAACTACGGATGGCCGCTCCTATCCAGCCTTATTCTTCGTGATAACAGACAGTATTTCTATTAATACTCTTTGTTATTGTGAGCATAGAGGTGGGGCGTTACAAATTGTTTAAATATAAAGGATTCAGTGAAAAGGTATTCTTCGATAACTACTTCAAAGCATTAATATCATCTTTTATGCACATCATCGCACTTAATCTCAATGTGAATTCTGGTTTTAACAATAGAACTTATGGAAAATTTTGAAAAGTTGGTAAGACAATACTTTTGAACTCCTTTTGTGATTAAGAAATGGTTATATGTTTGGAAATATTTCATAAATGTTTCTATGATACATTAAAAATATAATAATTATATAAAAATAAGTTAAAAATGCTACATTTTCTTTAAAAATATGCTTTTGTGAAAATTCCTTATTTATAAAAGAAAATTTTAGGATGGTATGGTTTTATGTATATTTCTGCTAAGTTAAGTTTTATCATTTTTGATCATTTAAGGGAATGCGATGGTCCTAAAAAGCATTTATTAAAAATGAATGAAGGATTTTAAAGTTAAATCGTAAAATCAAAAATTCTGATATAAATGGTCTTTGTAGTTTTAAAGACTTATTAGCTTTGCATAAACTATGTTAAAATAAAAGGTTTTCGATTCTAAAAAGTAAAAAATTAAAGTGCTATGGTTCTTACTTAAACTTAAAAAGAAAGAGTTAAATTAAAGTTTGATGAATAGGATTACATAGCCTATAAGGATTAAGTTGATGATGAGTCCATAAATATTGAAATGGTTGAGGTGGAGATAAAAAGCAATATGGGAACTTAGTAACCTTTCCAAGCAACGGTGGAATTGGATTACAAAGTACTAGGTCAATCTTCCTTTAATAGTGGAAGGAAAGCACCACCTTGTGTTTCTCATAGCAGTATGGTTTGAGTAATAGAATCTTTAATGTAAGGAAGGTTGAAAAGTATGATTTGAGTAAACTTATCTTAGAATAGGAAAAGAATAAGACGAGATGTTTTGGTTATAACAAGGAATACTATTGATGCAAGAAGTATTTCAATTTGAAGTGTTAAAGGAACAAGTGGGATGTACTATAATCCTTATTAAGAGAGTTGTGTAACAAATAGGCTTTTCCTTGATTACATTAGGTAGTTTAAAATGAGATAGTAAGAATAGGCTCAGTGTTATAGTGATATGGTATTGATTGGTACTATTTATGTCGGAATATGATACCTAAAGGGTACATGCTGTCCAGGTATTGTGTTGTCCCCTATAGGCTCTAGGCAGACCAGGTGGACAAGAATGGGAAGGTGTGTTTTACACATTTTATTGAATTTATGTTATAGTAGTTGCATTCCATAGATGCCTAAATATGAATCTTGGAATGGTAGCGTTAAGTATAGCATATTCTAGAATGTAGAAAATAAAGGGAAAGTATCCCTAAATTAATGAGAACCTTCATAAAAGAAATTGTATGATAAGTTCCAGATTTGTAGACTTACACGACTTACGAAAGTAAAAATATGAAATGGCCATTCAGTAAATTGTTGGGTAACTAATATGGATTAGTAAATACTAAATTGGAAGTTGTAAAATAAGAATGAGATTTAAGTAGTTTTTAATTCATTGGAATGAAGGGTGTAGCTATAACAACCCATCTCTATACCCATACTATCCAAGAGTATTACTAGGTAATACAATCAGATAATAGGACGAAAGAGGCTATTTATCCACGTAAGTACTCTATTAGGCTAACATCGGTACATATTTCAAAAAATCATAAACACTCACATATACGTACACGGTATCGGCTTAAAACAATAAACACGTATGCCTCTAGGATAGAACAATACATAATATAAAATAAATCACCGAGAACGCAAATTTAATAATGCAGCGATAACATATATGATACAAATATATACAAAATCGTGTGGGATATTAATTAAGTCAATCACCCACTATCTTAAAACTATACAATGTATACAACATAATGTCATACAATCATCAGGTGATATATACAAAGTGATATATAATGATATCCTATCCTCCATCTATGCTCAATATCTATATAATGGTCATCTGTCCTCGAATTTGTAAAATAATAAACGGGTCCGATTATATCAAAATCCAAGATGAGAACATAATGATAAGCATGGTCTTAAAAAGCAAAGTAAGAATATGACTCAAAGTAAAATCCATCATAAACATCATATTAATATACCATGCTACACATCCTTAAATATCACCTAAGGAATACATATAAACAAGAACCACGATAGCTATAAAACAGGTGATAACAATCAATCCATCAAAATCTCAAAATACTATGGATAAGCAAATAATGTATCTATATAATCCATGAGAAAGGAATGAATCCCAAATCAAACCGAATCCAAAGATCAACGACCAAAATATCTTTCTTGACTTCTAGTCTCGATTGAATTAAAGACTTTTAGCTGTCAAGCCATAGAAATATAAATTCAAAAAGGCATAATCCAAAATAAATAATCAAAGCATAAAATCTCGACTTACAGTCCTAATGGAAGTAAAACTTCAAACTGTTAAGTCATGGAGAAATCAAGAAATACAAACTCAAATTAATATCAAAGCTAATCAAAAAATCAATATACAAAATCATATATCGCGATCCCCATTCCTTAGAGACACAAAACTCTTGTATGAATTATCCTAGAAGATAGAAACAACAAATCAAGCAAAAAGAAGACCACCCAACTACAGGCCCTTATGAGAGGATGACAAACAAGCTTACAATATGTTTCTAATATCATAAATAGACAACACATAGTTATCAGGTATCTCAATTGATAGATTGACACACAGCCAGTCTTTAATGCCAATGATCATCATCTCTAATGATGTGGTAATATCAAATAACTCAAATATAATGGATCAACCTAAGTCATCCAGAAGAGAAACTGATGTACCGTAGCACAGCTCTAGGAAACGCTAATGACCGCAGCCCGTTTCCTAGAGTCTCTTAGTTACCCCCAAATTCATGACACTCATCCATTGCATGTCATAAACACACCGTCGGACTATGCCGAGCATTGGTCCCGATTCATACTTTCCCTTGATAACAGAATGTTGCTCCTTAAGTGATGTCGGGATAATGGCTCTAAAGAGTGAAATGACTCTCAGCCTACAGGCTCAATAAGGTGACATCATGGATCCAGGGCGTGATCTCGCAATTAGTACTGCTATGATGGATAACTAGCCTATCTGGTGGGTTTAATTCATGCACTCTCTATAGCGGCGTGAACCTTATGACATAGATTCCCAACAAATACTCACAACTATATAAAGTCCTAATGAGAAGAATAACTAGTACTCTCGGTTCTAAGAGTTCCGATGAAACTGACAATCACTGTTCTCGACTATACGAGTCCTGATGAGAGCATATTAGCTTAACAAATCCTCGACTACTAGCCCTAAGAGTAGATAATGATACTCGAGTAGTTAGTCCTTAGAGGATGCAATAAAATATACTCTTGACGAGATAAGTTCTAATAAGAGTAATAATATATACTCTCGACTCCATACATCCTAATGAGAGCGTCACAAATTATTAATTCCACGGCTACTAGTATTAAGAGTAAATAATAATGTACTTGACTAGTTAGTCCTAAAAGAATAAATATGTAAATCCCCACATATCTCAAGTTTGCAGTCCTTGGAGAGTAAAATAACTCTCAACTGCTAAACTCCAATGATTCATCTCTAGACGATATCAAAAATTTCCTAAACCATATCCAGAATATAAGCAACACCTACTCTCTAATAGTAATCAAGCAAGTAATACTTGAGAATCCCATAACACTCAGTATTACTCAAACATCTATCAGAAGCTAGTAAACAACACTCATCAAATCAAAGCTTATTCTATAATATAAGTAATAAAATAACCGAAAAAATATTACCAAGCATCCGATACCACCAATATTACTAATATATATATATATATATATATATATATATATATATATTCAACATCCTCATTATATAGAATTAAATCATGACACAAATCAAATATTCTCATTATATAGAATTTCTCTTATAACCTTTTAACTAAATATACAATTTTACCAGGGAATTTCCTTTTCCAAATTATTATTAAGAACCTCTCAAAACTTATAGAAATTCTATACATTTCAATATTTTGAAAATTCTATATTTTTATTTTCAAACAACTTTATTTCAAAATAACTTCTGATAACCATTTTATTTTTAACCACTTTTATTTATTTATAATTACACTTCAATAAATTTTAAAAAACCAAAAATAATGTCATGAAGCTTTCAAAAATATTTTTAAAATGGTAAAATCAATAAATCATGTAAAATATAAATTATAGAGCAAAATACTCCAAAATCATCAATGTAAATGTTATCGTTTGACCCAAATCGAATTACATTGAATTTCGGTCATCAATAAATGTATAACAACTGATAAGGCTTTATGATCCTCTCGACCAACTGTTCTTATAAGAGGAATTACTCTCAACTAAATGGTCCTAAGAGATGTAATGTAACAAATCAAAGTGCAAACAGATAAAATCACATCCAATATTAAAAACAACCATTACAACTAATATTTCAAACAACATTTCATCCAAACAATTTAATCAATATTATCAATCAATACAACACCACAAAAACCAAACGATTTTCCTGATCAAATAATTTATGCAAACAAACAGTTCAATATATACCCAATCAAAAAATCCTAATTATCCAATTCAAGCAAAAAATTCTTTTAGGTAATCTGGATTATATATATGTATATACGTAAATGCAGGAGGATATAGATATAAATGTGTGAGCTTAAAACTCACTAATAAGATGCTCGTGCTACCAGAATAGTAGCTAAACAATGACAAACTACCGCTCTCCGCTCCACCAAACCAATCGTCGTCATAGCCTATAGTAGTCAATGCCCTTAATTGCGTCATTGCCAGCCCAACTCTTCTCCAAAACCATACCCGAACCGCAAATGGTCACTTCTCTATTCTCCAAAAGTAACGCCTTTGCCAGATTACAAATAATTGCCTCATCTACGTTGCAATCCCCATCAACATTCACATGCGCCCAGGTCGTCGACAGTCCAGAATTTCATGCCTAGCACTATCGTGACCCCTCCGTATCGCATGCAACTTCCATCACCTCCCATCGCATCAGACGCTGTCATCAAGTCGATCGCTGCCTCCTTTATTAATTGACATCATTAGGTCACAACCATCACTAACCATGACGTTGCTAGGCTCAAGTTCAAGCCTCTCCCTTAATATCAATTGTCTATAGCCCATGTACAATGTTTTATTTTTAATTTTGGGTGCGATTGTTTTGTAGGGAAAAATTTTGAAATTCAGTTTCATGTTTTTGATTTCATGCATAGGAAGATAGAATGGGAGTTGACTAGAGAATAAGGGAGAGTTTTGGGCATGGGTTTGGATTCTTAGGCCTTTTTTGAATTAATAATTCTCTCCTTTTTCCTTTCTTTTGAATAATCTTTTTCATATTCATTTGTAGTTAACCTTTATTTAATTTAAGTTGTTTACACTTCATTCTGTAAATTATATTTTATAGTTGATTCAATTAGATGCCCGCTTATTTGTTCAATTTTAATCCCAACACAACTACTTACAATTTAAAAATATTTTATATTCAATTAAACCAATTTATTCAATTTTAATATATTATCTTAAAAGAATTTATTAATTTATTTCAAGTTATTAACACAAATATTTTATTAAACAGAATTTAACTAAGTGAATATTTACTTTCTAAAATAATAATTATCAAATATCGAATTCAAACAATTTTATTTTAATTAAATTTATTTAATTTGTATAGTGTAGAAGGTAGTGTCATTACAACAATAATGTAAATTTCTATAAATTACCCAGTTCTAGTACAAAAATGTATCGTTTGGAGTAACAAGGGATATAGCCAAATGAAAGAGATGAACAAAATAGGGAGAATTACCATATTTTGTACCGTCTATTTCAATAATAAATAAAAAATATAATTCCTTGTAATTCCAAACATAGCACAAATTATCTTTTAGATAATTTATGGAAAATTAAAATGTTCACCTTTCCTTCCAGAGAAGAATGAAGTTCCAATGCAATAAAATGCAAACATCCCTAAGTATAAACCAAAGTATTTCTTATTATGTCAACTGGATTAAAACGGCAAGGGATTATTTCATATTTAGCTATCTCAACCATAAGGTGATTGGAATGGAATGATAAGAGGATATGTTTGGTAAGAGGTCCTATTTATGAGATCGCACCAAGGAATAGGAAGAGAAATTTTTTGGAAGTTCAAACTACAAAAGGTATCCTGGATAAGAAGTGGGTCAAGATTTTTGCAATGGATAGTAAATTCGAGAATGTGGATCTCAATTAAGAAAAATATATTGTTATAAACACAGTGAGAATGTAAAGGAAATTTTCATAAAAATGACGATCAAGAAATGTTTGGTAAGATTTGAAGGAAGGGATTAAATGATTTTTCTTAAACATCGCTCGAATTGGAGGAAGATTATTTTCTTAGGAAATTTTTATGGAAAACTAACATACAGTACATGGTCATGTGCATAACAACCACATGTGAATGAAGTAACCCTTAAGTGGATATTATTTTGATTAGAATGATCTTAGATTATAAATCTGATGAAGTTAAGACTTTTATTGTTAAGACTAATTTAGAAGATAGACCAAACATATAATGGTAGAACTTGTAATAGAACTATGTAGAACATAAACATGATACGTAGGTAAATGATTTTTGAAAATTTGAAACACAGTCCAAGGCTAAAAGGAAATGACTTAAGTTGGGGTGAATTGGAAAAGAAGATGTGTTATTTTTGATATTACATAATCACTAGTTGGAACCACCTTAAGGGAAATGGAAGTACAACAGATGGCATTGAAGGTTTTATGAAGCTACAGGTAGCAAGAGCATACTTATGCTCAAGTTGTTTAACATGGTGCAAGATGACACCAATTGAGTCGGTAGTATGGTTGTTGAAGATTACCGATGCTCATATTACCGAATTAGAAATTTTGGCTAGTGGTGAAAGTTAGTTAGGGTAGCTGAGATCCAATCGCTAAAAGGACAAAGACTGCACCAAATTGGCATAGAGCAAGTACTGACAGGAGACACATGGGGCAGTATGTGAAGCCGAGTCTACAATAGAGAACATGTAAGTAGAAAATCTCCAAAGCAAGATAGGATACATGATAATTATTTGAAAACCGTAATTAGGTGCTTGTGAAAGTGTCTATGTGTGTAGCTACCATAACCAAGCCATTTTTAGTTAGAAAAGCATAGGTTATTTTGTATTTAGGTTCTAGTTGAGGTAGAGATCATTGGATGGCAGGAGGGGTTGCAGCATGTCAATAGGACATGTTATGGATGATGGATACTAATGAATGTATTTGGATGTATTTTTTTGGATTGTACTTGTTTACAAGTCTTGGACAATATATCCTCTAAGTAGTACACACACTCACATTATCTCATATTTATCATCTGCTATTAGATATGGTATGTATGGATGTTTAATTATTGTTGTGCTAGTGGATGTTATGCATGTGGATTTTGCATATGGTTTGTATGTTTGTGCATACATATAAAATTGCAAGTATACTAATTTAGAATGTTAAATACATTTGGATGCATAGCATAAGCATTTTGCATAAATAGGAGGTTGACTGAATCAGTAGACCAGCTACTCTTTTGCAACTGTACAGGTTCATGTGCATATGACGTTGCATACGTACAAAAAAAATCAAGGACCGTGATTGCTCATGGATGATAGATGTATAGATGATTATCGTTATTGGTTGTTGTGTGTGAGTAACATTTTTCCATCCTTGCAGATTTCAGGGATGAAATCCTTTTAAAGAAGGAGAATGCAACAACTCAAAAATTTAACTGAATTGAATAAGAGAATTTAATTAAAGCAAAATAAGAACTTAAAACAAAATTTTGACAGATGTCTAAATTTGGCTACGAAAATTGCACCATTATGTTCGTAGCGATTTTATGGATGGTTTTCATATATAACTTGTCATAATCTGAGTTAGTATGAGATATTTATGGGCATTAGAATGAAAATGGGGATTTAAACATTAAATTTGAAAATAACAAAAGCTTCGGGTTGACCAGTAGCGGTCGACCTATAGGCATGGGCGGTCTACCCAACATATGAGTTTTTGGTTGATATGTGATATGGAGAGATGTGATTCAATAGGTAGATTTGATTGCTTGCATCTGAAGTAATTGGTGGGTGGTTGGATTGCTAGGAGAATTGATCCAATGGCCCTAAGCATTAACATAACTCTATATACTAGCTACTAAACTAAACCCTAATTCTCTTGTTGAACGTCCAGTAACTAAACTCTGTTAATTTCTCTCCTCAAAACCCTAATTCTCTTATTGAATGTCCAGTAACTAAACTCTGTTAATTTTTCTCCTTAATAAATCCTAAAAATAAAATCAAACCCTAACCGATCTAAGAGGCAAGAATAAGCGATCAAGGGAAACTAAGACGATCGAAGGAAGGAGCTATCATTTAGAGGCCAATTCAAAGATCAAGAGCTTAGGTTTAAGGTGAGTAGGCATAGATTAATAACTTGATTAATGGAATTGATTTTGAACTATTGTAAATGATTAGAATTGTAGAAACCCTAGATTTGAACTTGCTAAATTAAATTTGAATATGTTAAACCCTAAACCCCAGAATTTAGTTTGTGACTGAATTATGAAATTTGTTAAACTTACTAATGCTAAATTTAGGAATCTTAAAACCCAAACTGAATTGAAATTGAACACCTAGATGACATTGGAAAAATTATGATTAACTAACTGGAAATTAGGATTAACTAGAATTATTAATCGATTGAAGAAAATTAACCAAAATCAGTTGACGTTTAAAAAACGATCAGACCCTAACTTTTAACTATGAATGTGGTGATCAACCTGGGCAAGGTCACGACCCACCATTCTAAGGAAATAGGTAGAACTTGAACCTCAGCCTAATACCTAAATCAATGAATAAAAATTATATAATTTTGTTAAAATATTACGCAATAAGTGAACTAGTTGTTGAGCTAATTTAGGCTAAGTTACATGCATGGGAGGATATGGAAATCGGTTCCCTATCAGATTTGTTAGGGAGAATTTCATTTTGCAATAATTGGTATTGGTTTAGACGAATTTCATTTTGCAATGGTTGATATTAAATTGGGGTGAATTTTATTTCTCATATATGGAGTTGATTGGAGCGATTTATTTTGCACAGGCTCTAGAAGGTTATGTATGGGTGGGCGCATCATTGGTGGGAACGTTTCCTAAGAGAGCCCAGTACTAACGGAGATCCAGGTACACACACTTTTAGTGCAATGTGGTATGGGTGGACGTTGGTGCAGTACAATAAGTTACTATAGGTATTGAGTAAATTATAGCCCAATAATAATGCAGTTCCCACGAGATAGACCCCAATGTAGTATATTTAAGGGCATTTTTCCACTACACTCGAGAGGTGAACATGGGTGCATATGAAGAGTCATTATGCAAGTTGCATTTTCGGTGTTCTCTCTCTTTGGCATAATGTTGATGTAGTTATGATGGGAGTAATTCCCATTTTGGCCAATCGTTAGTGCGTGGTTCGATTTGTAGGCTCGACCCTTTGAGTTAGGTAAGAATCCTTAGGTATTGAACCTTAGGAGTTCATGGGCACTGTATTTATGTTTTATATTCCTTAAAGTATATTTAAAGTCAATTGCACTTAATCATCTTGTTAAACTTGTTCTTATTCACTAGACTTTTGTCCAACCCACACCCTTCTTTCCATTATCCACCACCGTAGGATGATAGGTTAGCAGATATTGGATATAGTACATGGAGAAAGGAGCTTCACATAGGAGTTCTTATATTATTCGTTGTTTTCGAGTAGGCATCTATTGCATTAAATATCTTTAAATCTTATATTGTACTTTGAGAATAGTGTATATATAAAACAAGTATGTAGGAAACTTTTTCCTGAGATGTTTATTTTGTATACTTATATTTTAATTTCTTCCACTATAAGATCGAAAAGTGTAGAATGTCTTATAACTGCACCCTTATGTTTATGCTTTACAATGTTTTAAAATCTCAACAGCTCCTGTATTTCTTAGCATGACGCGTCCAAGGTCACATTAGGCATTGGATTGAGGTGTTTGGAGGTATGATTTGTTATATTTGGTATCTGAGTTTAGATTTGGGATCACCAAGGATTTAGGCACGTATTGATAGAATGTATTTAAAAAGTTTTTTAAATAAGTTTTCAAGGGTATTTCAAAATGTTTCCGCATAAGTTTTCTTTTGGAAATATATATATATATATATGTGTGTGTGTGTGTGTGTGTGTGTGTGTGCATATCGGTAAAAAATTTCAAAGGGATTTCTAAAGATTTTGTCTATATATCAAAATTTCTTTTATCCATGTGTATACCATCTATGGGAAAGTTGAGAATAATTCCCAAACACATATAGTGAGAATGAGTACAAGTTTTAGGAGATAGGATGAGTCAAATTTGAATGGAGAGCTATTATGATTTTTCGATGTTTGTATTAGTACACAACATTCTATGCATGTGAGCACATATAGTAGTTGTTAGCATATTCCTTGTAGCAGATGATTGGGGGTTTAGGTGAATGTTAATGTTATAATGGTTAAGGTGAAAAAAGCTTTTTATGATTATTACGGTTTATGTCATAAAGAAAGGCTAATAAATTATGGAATCAAAGGTGAACGAGGAAGGTTAGTACCAAGAAACATGTATAGTAAGAATAAGATGCCAACAAAGTAGAATTAGGGAACATGGAAGTGGACTTTACAAACATAAGAAAAAATTCCCTATTAAAATAGAAACTATATTGCTAGTAGTTGCAAGAACTCATATTTACTTAAGGGTATGGCTAGATTATTTCCATACTAAAGCTAGACACTATATTGGAAGGTACACTTGAGTAACCATCTTTGAAAAGGAAAACAGAACTCATTACACTTAATACAACATTGGATATATGTGGGATTAGTTAGTTAGGCTACTGTAATCTAATCCACTCTAAGTAATTTAACGACCCGCCTTTTTAGACAATTTAAACCGACGATCAAATACACATGTCGATTCCAAACCATTCAAAAGGGCAGATGGTTATTGGGGTAAATAAGAAAAGAAAAGAGAGAGAAATAAAGGAAATGAAACAACACAGAATCTCGCAGCAGAACGATAAAAATAATAGTCAAATAAACAGTTCATGAAGCTGTTTACTATACTTTGACAATTATTTATACAACATTTATCAGAGTTATACATACACAACACTGCGAAACAACACTCCCAAATCAAGGGGTGCACCCAAATCACATCACAAATGTAATAAATATGGTATCGAAGAAGTGTGTCCGCTAGAGGTGGCGAACCTCAACGGCCCGGCGCGGCTCCTGTTTTAGTCATGTCAGGGGTCATCCAATAATCGTTCTCTTTCTTCAGTCAACGCGTTCACCAAACCATCCACTTCATTCTGGATCATCACTCCGCGTATAATAGTTATTAAAGTGGTTTTCGGTATCGACAGAGAGTATGTCCATATCCGATCCCGGTCTCTTTAATAACTACGTATTATTACACCGTTGGCTCTTTTACATTTCAAATCGATTCATAATTGATATCAAAATATCATATTCGCTTCAAAAATCAAATCTATTTCAAATATCATCGTATCTATTCAAATGTAAGATTTCGTTTCAAAAACCAATTTTCGCATCAATATCTCATTTCGATTTCAAAATCATTTCGAATTTCAATTTAGGTTGCAACTTTATTTAATCCAATTCGTATTCAAATTCAAGATTTAAAAATAAACATTTCACCTTATTAACCAGTTTGGAATTTAGAAAATAGTTTTAAGTAGTTAAATATGGTTTATATAACAGAGAAATTTGGAAAACAAAATAGAATAGCTTCAAAACCAAACCATTCAATTATAACTTCCCAATTCAAAACAAATTTCAATTTCCATTCTACCGACTCAATTTCGTTTTCAATTCAAATCAATGTCAACTTTGACTTCAAATTAATTAAATTTTACATTCACCTTCAAGTTATTCAATTTCAATGTATATCGATTTTTAGCTTGATTTTTCAAAATATCAATTTTTAACACTTAACAAAACTATCCTTCAATATTCAAATTTAAATCCCAATTACAAATATGATTCAATTTCAAGCTCGATTTCAAATATCATTTTATATCGCTTTTACTTAGTAATATTCAAAGCTCGAATTAAGGTTCAATCTTTTAAAACGAATAAATTTTCGAACTTCAATCATAACCCAATTTTAAATTTCAAAGTCTCAACTTAAATCATTTAACAATTTCTTTTAACCAAAATCTATTTCAACATTCCAAACTCAATTTTTCGATAAATTCGATTTCTATAAATTTGATTTCTATTTATGACTTTTAAATCAAAACGTTTAAATAAATTTCAAATCGACGATTTTAAAAATGATTAATTTAGCCAATTCGGTGTCCGTATATAATTTTCGTTAGTTGAAAGTTTCGCGAATTGTTGCGCGGATTAGAAGATAATTAGAGGGAAGAGATGAGATGATTTTGGCCATTGCTTCTGAAAGAGGCGGCCACGAACCCTAACCCTTTTTTTTATTTTTAATTTGTGAATAAAGGGGCTATTTATAGGAACGACGAATACTATTCATTCGGCATTTCCAGACTTCGAATTTCGCACGATAACTGACGTTCCTAGGTTTTATCCCGCGTTTCGGACACAATGGAATAGCTTTCGAAAGCTAATTCGATCGTATGTGAGAGTTATAGCGATAAACGATCAATTTAAATTAAATCGATTTAAACTAATTTCCGTGCGTTTAGCTTGCCCCGGACAAACGTTAAATCCGATTGACATGAAATTTAAAATCTTACAATAATATCACATACGGATCCGATGAAACTAATTTCGTCGAAATCCGAGATTGTTTGAAAAATGACTATTTTAACTCGTCAAATTAATATTAAAACAATTCCGATGCGTTTCCAGCTGCCACGGTCAAACGAAAACTCCGTTTGCTACAAAAATTGAAATCCGATAATACCAAACTATTACGGATCCAATGGAACTAGTTTCGTCCAATTCTGAGACTGTTCGAAAATTGGCTATTTTCAGTCGATAATTAAATATTAAAATATTCAATTTTCACAAATTTACTTTTAATTCGATTTTAAAAGTTCTACAACATCATTCTAACTTTAGTATGATAAAATAAAATTTTATAAATCATTTTCAATCATATTAAACCCGTTATTAAATTATTCAATAAATTCCAAATATTAAATTCTTATTGACTCTATTATAATCCTGATATAACTTACATTCACTTTGGAAATCAATTTGAGTCATATTAAATCAAATTTCAATTATTCACTCCATTTTCATACATTAAATTTCAATATCAAATTAATCATATCAAATTCGGAATTTAATTATTCAAACATTTGTAATATTAAATTTAAACAAATTTGATTATTCTTAAATCACTATCTTTTGAAATATTCAAAACGAACTTATAAAATTTAACCTTTAAAACCAATTCACATCTTAGAACACTATTTCCATTTTAGAGTTATTCAATTATTCAATAAGTTTTAAATATTTAATTTAAACAATTTACCTGTTCAATATTCAATATTTGATTTTAAATAGATTTTACTTATCAATCAATTACTCTATTATACCCAATGAATTTCAACAATTATTATCCTATTCAATTATTGATTTCAAGGGCATTCACTAAGTAGCATTCATTTTTCATTACTTGGTTAATTATTGTTGCAATTCATTCCAGTTATTATTATTCCAAACGAATTACAAAAACAAAATTCTCTAACATTAAATCACGAAATCTTTTAAATTAGCTATTTTAATTATCGAAAATTTACGGGTTGTTACAGTAATGAACCAATGAATATGTTTTCCATAAAGTTAAAAAAGGTAGATATTTGATATTTAAAATAGAAAATTTTGGTTTATGATTTTATATACAGTAGTTAGATAAACTTCGTGGAATGGTTTAGAAAGTAAAATTAAAGGATTTGGTTTAAAGTTATTCTTCAATAATTTCTTAATCCTTTGGTTTTGTCATTTGTGCACATCATTGCACTTATCCCCAATGTGAAAATAAGTATTTTAGATACTGTTTTTCTAAGATGTCTATCTTATATACTTATATTTAATTTCTTCCACTGTGAGATCTAAAAGTGCAGAATGTCTAAGTACTCCACCATATACTTATGCTTTGTAATGTTTTAAAATCCCAATAGCTCATATTTCACGATATGACGTGTCCAACGTCACATTAGGCTTTGGATCAAGATGTTAGGAGGTATAGTTTGTTACATTTGGTATCAGGCTTAGGTTTAGGATTCCTTAGGATTTAGGCATATATTGAGAGAATGAACTTGAAAAGTTTTTTTTAAAAAGTTTTTAGGAGGTATTTCAATCTCTAAAAAGTTTTCAAAATTGTTTTTGGCAATACATATACAGACAAATGTTTTCAAATAGAATTCCAAAGATTTTATCTATACATCGAAATTTCTTCTATTCATGTTTATGCTATCTCAAGGAAAGGTTGGAATAATTCCCAAACACAGGTAGTGAAATTGAGTACTGGTTTAGATGGTAGGATGAGTCAAATATGACTAGGAGAGCTAATTATAATTTTTTAGTGTGTATTAGTACGCAACACCCTATTCATGTAAGCATAAGGTAGTTGTTGGCGTATTCCTTAAAGCAGACGATTGTGGATTCAAGTGAGTATTAATGTTATAATAATTAAGGTGTAAGAAAACCTTTTATGACTATTGTGGTTTACCTCATAAAGAAGAGCTAGTAAATTATGGAATCAAGGATGAACGAAGAAGGCTAGTACCAAGAAACCCATATAATGAGAATAAGATGCCAACAGGCAGAAAAAAGGAACGTGGAAGAGTAAACTTAAGATAAATTTCGCAATTAAAATAGGAATTCTATTCTTGTAGTTACAAGGACTTATATTTACTCAAGGGTATGGCTATGTTATTTCTATATTAGAGTTGGACATTATGTTAGAAGGCAAACTTGAGTAACCATCTTTGAAAAGGAAGATATAATTTATTACACTTAAAGCAATATTGGGTATTAGCGAGCTTAGGTAGTTAGTTTACTATTATCTACTCCAATTTAAATGATGAACCAATGAAAATGTTTTCTAAAATAAGAAAAATGGTAGACATATGATATTTTAAATAGAAAATTTTGGTTTATGATATTATACAAAGTTGTCAAATAAACTTCATGGAATTGTTTAAAAGGTAAAATTAAAGGATTTGGTCAAAAGTTATTCCTTAATAACCACTTTAAACCTTTTGTTTGGTCTTTTATGCATATTATCGCACTTACCACCAATGTGAATTTTTCTTTTAACAATAGAATTTGTTGAAAATTTTGAAAAGTTTATAACACACTAGTTTTAAATTCCTTTTGTGATTAAGAAATGGTTATGTACTTGAAAATATTTCATAAATGTTTCTGTCATACTTTAAAAATATAATAATATTAATAAATTAAAAATGCTACATTTTCTTTAAAAATACGCCTTTGTGAAAATTCCTTATTTATAAAATGAAATTTTAGAAAGGTGTGTTTTTATGTATATTTCTGCTAAATTAAGTTTAATCATTTTTTATAATCGAAGAGAATGCCATGGTCCTAGAAAAAAATGTTTGCTAAAAATGAATGAAGGATTTTAGTTTTAGAGAACTTACAAGATTGTCAAAATGGTAAAATGAAAGGTTTTGATTTAAAATATAAAAATGAAAATGGACTTCACAGTTTTGAATACTTATTATATTTGCATAAAATATGTTAAAATAAAAGGTTTTAAAAGGTAAAAATGAAAGTGTTATGTAACGTCCCGGAATTTTTTACAATACAATTTAATAATCTGTATTAAAATTAAATTGATATTGATAATTTTGTTAATAATAATTCAAATTGATTTAATAATCTTCTTCAATAAATATTTAATTGGTTAATTTATCTTTTAAAAATAATAAATTGGCTTCTATTTATAATCTAAATATATAGTTCATATTGTAAATAGATTAGCATTGTTTTAAATTTAATAAATAAAGCATATTTTCTAATTCTAATATTTGTAGTAATTTGAAAATTTGTTTATTTATTTATTTAATATATAAGCTTTTCAAAGTTATTAAATAAATAAATCTTGGTTTAGATTTAATAAATGAATCATGATTTAAAATTCTAATATATACATTAATAATTTGGAGATTTTGATTTAATTTAATATTAAGTTTTCAAAGCTATGTAATAAATAAATATATGATTTTAAATTGTTAAGACAAATGTTTAAATTTTTATTAAGATTTAATTGAATTAACAAAAAGTTTTATAGCTTAATAAAATAGGTAATTTATTAATAAAGACATAATTTCTTTTATAATTATTTTAAATTTAATAATGAGATATTTCTAAAAACAATATTAATAGTGTATTGTCTTTATAAATAGATTTTGAATAAAAATAGCATTTGTTATTTCAAATTTAATTTGTATTCATAACTTGATTTTTAAATATTAGATTTTGAATTTGATTTGAATTTAAAATCTAAAGTATAGATTTTTAATTGTTTTAATTTTTATATACATAAGCTTTATTTATAAGCATAATTTGTTTTTATTTCTTTTTAAATTTATATACATATAAAATCCTAATTAACAAATTAAATTAGGCTTAACATATATATTAACATTTAAATTTAAATACAAATTACCTTAAAATGACATGTGTTGATTTCTTAAAGCCTCATTTAACAAATGTTATAAGATAAACATTTCATTTGACAAATGTTAAAAATTTGTACAAGTGGCCTCTTTTAAAATCAATTTTCTTTTATTTAAGAAAATATGGAAATAACCTATATAAGAACACATCTTTCATTCCTATCTCTTTTTCTTCATTTCCTAATCAAAGAAACTTCAATTTGTTTAGTTCTTAAACCTGAAAGTCACTCCACTATAAACAACATGTGAAAAACAAATCAGTTTGCAAAACCCTTCAGATCAAAAATTCTAAATCCCAGTAATCATCTTCAAAATGAAAACCATGCATTTGCCATTTTCAAAACCAAATCTGTTACAAATTCCTCATATTAAAAAGTCTGCATCATTTTTTCTTTTCAATCTGGAAAGTGGATTCTGCATGCCACCTGAAATCAAAAAGCAAATCTGCATCATTTTTTCTCTGCAATCTGGAAGCATGCACCAGTGTAAAATCAAACAAAAGGCAACTGCAGTTTTTAAATCAAGGCCTGCCTGCGTTCATTCTTTCAACTTGAAATTAAAAGAAGCTTTAAATTCAATCAAGTTGAATCTGGAATCTTCGATGTTATCTGTAACGTCTCGAAAATTTTCGACTTTCGAAAATTCAACATCGATACTCACTTTATCGACTGCCGAGAAATCGAGGGCCGGAAACACGAAATGTTATGGGTTTTAAGAAAGAAGAAAAGAAAAGGAAAGTGGTAGAAGAAGAGAGAAAATAGAGAGAAAAGAAAACAAAAAAAACAGAACGGAACTGAACAACAAGACAACATCAGAATCTCACAATTCGCAGCGGAACAACATATAATAATTAAATGAATAATCTTTAAACAAAGAACTATATCAGTTATTACATTACATTACATCATATCATCAGAGTGTACAACAACAAACAAACAGCGGAAAAGAAAGTACTATATACTAGTAATACGCCATGCCATCCATCTTGCCTCCAGCAACTCCTGAATTCCAGAATATCCTGATAAACCTTAACTCTTGACTGCCCGTGTGAAAATTAGTGGGCACCCAGAGTTTAGGAAGGAAAACAATAAACTCCGAGTCAGCCATGTGACTGGTGTGAGAACTAAAACAGTTTGTTTTTCTTTAAAATCAAAAATAGAGGAATATTTTTAAAATAGATTCGCAATGCTTTTAAAAATGAGACTACCATAAGACCTCCCGCCACACACACAATGCAAACGCAGACTTGGGGAAGATTTCATCTTATGTTAGTCAAAGATGCTTAATACGCATTAAAAAGAAACATTTGATATTATTATTAGTGCATAGTGTAGAAAATATTTCGAAAGTAGAATATAAATCTTAGCCAGCATAGGTACCATTATATTATGCTTACTATAGCTACCATTTTAAATGGCAGGTTCTACAACTAAAACCGTACAAGTCTCGTATTGTTTCTTTGGATTTCCAACGAATGATTAGGCCAAGGAACTTCCCATTACCACATGAGAATGCCTCTGGATGGACACCCCCGAGAACCAAACCGGATCTCTACCAACACAAGGCCGGGTTACCCCTAACTGAGTAACAACTGACCGAATATGCCATCCCCCTGTTCTTTGGGACCTTTCACCGAGCGCTCGTCACCATCATCACACAATCATAAAGTGTTTTCAACATGAGTAAGTATCTGGGCTCCATACCATGATACTACCCTTTTCTAGAAGGAATGGTCATACCCTAGGGAAGCGATCCCTGGAAACCTTGCCGCACAATTCCTGTTTCGACCATTACCGGTTTGTGAGGCTCGACGAAGTCTCGTCCACAAAAACATACTTTATACAAAAGTCATGCTTTGGGTCAACAAATGATCACCAAGATAGACGATCAAACAAATGATCCTATCACAAATAATCAACACAATGATCATTTCACAGCAACACTCAGTTTGTCACATTACCAAATTGGGAATATATCGCTGATAACTTCAACTATATAACCTCTGAGCTCGTACGTCTCAGAGAAGGGTGTTAAGCTAAAAGAATAAATTCTCCGCCACCAACAGAAATATATTTGAATGAAATCGGCTTTATATCTCAATTTGTAATGTCAGACATACAATCCATACAAGTCTGTTCCGGGCTCGAACAGAACCGAAGGCACTTACAAAGAAGTCCTTGCAATCCGGATAATCTCTAATCACGTCCGAATTTCCCATCACATATGGAGATCTCAATACCGGGGATCAGCCAGTGCAGAGACAATCAACAAGAAACCCTTACGTTTTTGAAAATATCCGGTCTTCAACACCGATCTTCAAATGCATTCATAACGACGTATCACATATTCGGAATGGGTTATACGACCCCAAGGTCCTTTCCCGGTTAACCCGAATAGTGAGCGCTTATTTTAAAAAAAAAATAAGTGTGGCATTCAAATTCAAGCAAATCACAACAAATACCTATTTAAAGATAAATATTGGTAGTCGGTTATTGAACTATCAATAGATATGCCAACATCAACAGATTCCAAATAATTTTCCAAATTATTTATTTCCCAAAAATATCTTTATAAGATATACATTTTCCATTCTTTAAAAATAAATCAATATTTATTTTTAAACCCAATTTCCAATTTCATTTATAAATTCCATATTGAATTTACATTCCAAAATATTTATGAATATACGATTCCCATTCGTTTTCAAATATTCATTTCAATTTATCTTCAAAAAGATAAATTCAAAATATTCACTTAATATTGGAAAAACATTTCCATACTTATTTATTTATAAGTAATTCACAAGCCTTTTTATTTTCTACGCTTAGAAAATATTTAATATACTCTAATCGAAATTAAGTATATATTTCATTCTTTAAGGAAATCATTCACTTAACCATATTTATTTGGGTCAAAACGATTGTTGCGTAAAACATCGTTACGACAACCCAAAATCACTAGTATAGGGATTCGAAATTTAAAATAGATATATAAATCCCAATACTACACAAAACATTTCCTTTCGGAAATTATTTATTATAACAACGGTGTTATAATCTACCATTTCCTTTTATTTCTCGAAAACGTCTATTTCAACAATGAATGTTGAAATCTATGGTTTCGAATCTCAATACATTTTAAAACATCTTTAGATTGTTTTAATTCTATTTCAAACATCACATCCAAAATAATTTCTTTAACATAATATTCACTATTCACAAACGTGAATATACCTTGTAATAAATTTCATCACTTCTATTCATTTTATTTTAAAGGATTATTCACTGTTCAAAAACGTGAATATAACTCTATTAACAAGTTACAACTATTTACTTATCAAAGTAAGTCGTTTCGAATTTATAAAACAACGTTTATAAATTCTATTCTATTTATTTTATATCAACTCCTTTTATAAATTCCTTTATTAACCTATCTCAATTCATATCACAATGATATACTAAAAATTCATATTATAAGTCAAATACTTATAATTTATTTATTTACAAAATCATTCCTTCAAACTTCCCAAATCTATAAATCTTATAACTTCTAAGATTCATTTATTTATCCAAATCCATTCCTTTAATAGCTTTATAAATTTTATAAACCTACTGCTTATAAAATTTCATTTATAACTTCACTGTTTATAATTCTATAAATTTCATTCATTTACGAAATTCATTCACAATTTTTTTCTTTTTCTAACACTTAGGAAAGCTCGTTTTACACTTCTAATATTTTTAATTTATAAATATCAATTTATAAATCTTTTAATATAAAACAATTTATATTACTATTTTTAAAACGTCTTTAAACTCTTTTATAATTTCATCATTTGATTTATAAAATAATCCAATTTTATAAATCCTATTTTTAAACTTTTTATAATAATTCAGAAATCTCAATTTAAACTATTTTATAAAATCATTAATCTAATATTTAAAAAAAAACAACTTTTAACTGAATTTCTCAAAAATCATAATTTTTATAATATTAAAATTATAACGTTTATTTATTTTAAGATGGATCAATCCCAAAAAAAATATTTTTATAAACGTATACTTTCAAAAAACCACTTTAGAAATTCCTTAAAATAAAAATCGTTATTTTTAAATTTCAAAAATTGGATCCGATGATGCAACACATCAATAGTCAATCACGACTTTCAAACATCATATATCGATATGATAAACAATCAAATATCATAATATATAAAATCAAATAAATATTTGTGAGGAATCCAGTTGGATCCCTCCAACCTGTTTCTCTGCATCCACAGACATTAGCACAATATCATTCCGTTTCAAGACGGAATATCGCGGTATATGGGATTTTATAAATATTATCCGCTTACTAACGGCGCAATAGGGTCTCATCCGCTAAAAAAAATGCGGGAAATCAATCAACTGCAATATATACATATGCCAATATATATATATTGCTATATATATAATATAATACCAATTCCACTTCAAGGTGGAATATCGCGGTATATGTGTGTAATAAATAACCTCCGCTTACTAACGGCGTATAGGGTCTATTCACATCCAATATATATATCAATCATCATTCAATCAACACAGTCAAGCAAATTTTAAATCTAACTATTTAAAATTTAAATAAACAATAAATTCCTTTTGAGTGAGAAGTTCTCACCTTTGCTTTTATTAGCAATCCATTATCCATCTTGACTTGATTTTCTTGATTTATACCTTGTATAAATATTTACACAATTTATTAATATTCGAAATAAATCGAATAATAAATTTTCATTTGATTTAACTAGTTTATAATTTAATTTGGGCTTAATCACTCATTTTACTTAAGATTGATATCTTTAAATCAATTTTTTTATTTATAAATTTGTTTGACTAGAAATTTAAATTTCTTTTAATAAACTTTCTTAACTAACTATTTATTTAAATTAATTTTCCTTTTGAAAATAATCATAACTAGAAATTTCCCATTGAACTTAATTTCCTTTTTATAAATTCTAACTCAACAAATTTTTTTTCTTAAATAAAATTATTTTCCTTGGTTTAATAAATTTATTTTAACTAAAATTTTACTTTAAACTAATATCTTTAAATCAATTCCTTTTAATAAATTATAAAAATTAAGTTTTAATCTAAATTTCCTTTAAAAATTTATTTAACTAATTTTCCTTTTTAATAAATTATTTTAACTAAAATAATTTATATATTTCAAAAATCTAATTTTTAACAACTTTCTTTACATTTAAACTAACTTCTATTTGATATTTAAATTAACCAACTACTTTATAAATATTCGAAAAATTCAAATCACCAATTATCATTTAATAGATTTAATTAACTAATTATTTTATCAACCTAGTAAAGCAAATCTTATATTTTTTTTTTCTTTTCAACTGCATATAGGTAAAAATCAAATTTTCATATAAACTTAAACATTTAAATTAACTAGTGATTTTATTTTAAAACCAATTCGTTTAATTTTAAACAGATTCTTTTTAACTATTTCTAAGATAAATTATACAAGTAAATTAATCAAACTTATTTCCACATTTATTTCCTTTTATACATTTCTTCCCAAAAATAATAATATTTTCTTTTGATAAGTCATTTTATCAAATAAGTAAAATTTTCTAACTAATTTTCTTTTACAAATTATTTTTAGTTATTAAAATAGATTTCTAAATAAGCTAATACTTCTAATTTTTAACAAATTCCTTTTTAATAAATATCTTTTAGTAACTTAAAAACAATTTAAATTAACCAATGTTTTTAATTTAAACTAAATTTTCTTTTCCTTTATTCCAAACTGCTTTCAAATAATAATAAAATACTTTTACAGATTTTTATTTTAAACTAAAAATTAAAAATTGAAACTGATTTTCTTTAATTAAATTTGTTTAAAATAAATTTAGTTTTCTTTAATCATTTCTAAGAATAAATTAAACAAGTAAGTTATCACCAATTTACTTACTGTAATTTTTCAGATCCTATACATCTATATTTAAATTTTTTTTTTTAAATACTGCATAATAATCTCTGGAAAAGGAAAAAGAAAAAAATAAAATTAATACAAATTCGTACCTCACTGCAATCGACTACAACCATCACCAAAGTTCACGGTCATCTCACCCAAACGTACGCGCAACCACGGCTATCTCCTCGACCATCACTGCCGCGAATCCCTATCGACGCCGCAACCCTCACGCGCGATCCTCAGTCGCCTCGTGCTGTGTTCCCATCTCGATTTCGTCGCCGCCTTGAATCACCGATACCCCCCAATCACGCGCAAGCACGCGCGAGCCAACCTTCATCGTCGACCCCCCTCTGCATCGCGACATCACCTTGAGTCGAAGCCACTTGCCCTAGCCGCGGCCTCCCAGTTGACCGCGAAACCCATGCCGCCTTCATCGATCGAACGCGCGACTTCATCCACGCGCGAGCACGAGATTCGCCGCTCCTCCTCCTTGTTGACCGCTCGACTTTGATTTGGGCTTCGGCCATTATTTTGATTCTTTTTTTTTATATACGAATGAACGAACGAGAAAAGGGCTCGTCCATTAATGTTTATTTTTTTCTTCTTCTTTTGATTTCTAAATTGAAGATGAAGGACTATTTAAAAACATGGAGGAAGCATGCTCGCATAATCTAGCCGTGATTTTAGGCTGAAACAAAGGGGAGGCAACGCGATTTTTGGCCTAGTTCACGGGATGCTGTCGTTTGTTGACTAATCTCAATTTAATTTAAATTAAATTAGTTTTCGATAAAATTTTCAATGCGTTTAGGTGTCGTATTCTCACACAACAACTCCGATTGATACGAAATTTGAAATCCGGCAATAATTCAATATTACGGACCCAATGGAACTGGTTTCGTCGAATTCCGAGACTGTGTCTCGGACGGCTATTTTTAAATATCGATTCAAAAGATTTAATTTCAAAACTGTACAATTTACTTTCAATTATAATTTTGAAGCTTCTATAATCTTCAATATTATCAATATGAATTTTACAAGCCTTTGAAATATTTTTAATCAGCTTAAAATTGAAGAATCAAATTTTTATTCAACTTCAATAGATTAAATTCTATAATTTAATCGCTAAATTCATTCTGATAATTTGAAATTCAAGTCAAACCATCATTCAAATATTTAAAATTAATTAAATATTCTCAAATTAAATTGTTAAAAATTCTGGGTCATTACAATCTTCCCCCCTTAAAAGAATTTCGTCCCGAAATTACAAGTTAAGAAGAATGCCTTTATCCCGTCTATTATTTTTCACAATTCGAATAGTTTTATTAACTTACTAACCTAAATCTTTTTACTAGAGATTCATTATCATTTCAACTAACTTTCCAACTTCAATTATAGGTTTCAAACAACATTGTTCTCCTAACAATTCAAATTTAAATTCAAATTTAAATTTTAAACTTTCAAAATTTTCTCAAAAATTTTCTAACACCCTAAATTTTCGAAAAATTTCGTCAGCGTCTCCTTTGCGCGGCTAGCTCGGTACGACTACAAAATGGCACCACGGCCCCTCAGAATCAAAAAGAAAAGAGAAAAGCCAAGTGGCTAGAGAAGAAAGTCATCAAATTTCATACTGAAATTTAAATACGTACCTTTTTGTCGAGCAATTCAATTTTTAACTTTGAAATCAAAATCCAATCCCTTCATAATACCTGTATATCCTGCTATTCATAATATCCAATTCCAACATTCAAACCATTTTGCCAATTCATTACAAAATTTCCAATATATGCTTCTTTTACATTTTTACTTCACTATTGAAGTTACACATCCATTCTTATTCAATTTTACATTTCAATTCAATTCACAATTTCAACCTCAATTTTAAATATTTAATTTTATCGATTAACTTTCATTTAGTAATTCATATTACTACTTTAAATTAGCTTCATTCACTAATTCATTTCAATTTTCAATTTCATTCATCTCAATTTCACTTAATTACTCAATTCAATTTTTATTGCTTACTACCAATTCACATACCATCTTTATTCAATTTTATTCACATTCCATATTCATATTCATTCCAATTGAAATTATTTCACAAATGAATAAATTATCAAGTTAGTTTACTTGAATTCAATCCATTTTATTTCTTATTTAATTCCATATACTAACGATAATAATTCAATATTATCACTTCCTAACAATCCATGCAACCATATACTATAATAATTCATAGAAAATCATTTCTTTTCTATACTAAAATAGTTTTGGGCAAAATTATCTTATTTACCCTATTCAAAAACAATTTTATATTCACTAACATATACGCGCTCATATCTATTATTACACTCAAACTCATTCTAGAGTACTGCTGACTCTATCTCTAATGAGTAACACCCAACAGAACCATGGTTGTCGCTTAACCATAAGCTCTGATACCAAATGTAACGTCTCGAAAATTTTCGACTTTCGAAAATTCAACATCGATACTCACTTTATCGACTGCCGAGAAATCGAAGGCCGGAAACACGAAATGTTATGGGTTTTAAGAAAGAAGAAAAGAAAAAGAAAGTGGTAGAAGAAGAGAGAAAATAGAGAGAAAAGAAAACAAAAAAAAACAGAACGGAACTGAACAACAAGACAACATCAGAATCTCACAATTCGCAGCGGAACAACATATAATAATTAAATGAATAATCTTTAAACAAAGAACTATATCAGTTATTACATTACATTACATCATATCATCAGAGTGTACAACAACAAACAAACAGCGGAAAAGAAAGTACTATATACTAGTAATACGCCATGCCATCCATCTTGCCTCCAGCAACTCCTGAATTCCAGAATATCCTGATAAACCTTAACTCTTGACTGCCCGTGTGAAAATTAGTGGGCACCCAGAGTTTACGAAGGAAAACAATAAACTCCGAGTCAGTCATGTGACTGGTGTGAGAACTAAAACAGTTTGTTTTTCTTTAAAATCAAAAATAGAGGAATATTTTTAAAATAGATTCGCAATGCTTTTAAAAATGAGACTACCATAAGACCTCCCGCCACACACACAATGCAAACGCAGACTTGGGGAAGATTTCTTCTTATGTTAGTCAAAGATGCTTGATACGCATTAAAAAGAAACATTTGATATTATTATTAGTGCATAGTGTAGAAAATATTTCGAAAGTATAATATAAATCTTAGCCAGCATAGGTACCATTATATTATGCTTACTATAGCTACCATTTTAAATGGCAGGTTCTACAACTAAAACCGTACAAGTCTCGTATTGTTTCTTTGGATTTCCAACGAATGATCAGGCCAAGGAACTTCCCATTGCCACATGAGAATGCCTCTGGATGGACAACCCCGAGAACCAAACCGGATCTCTACCAACACAAGGCCGGGTTACCCCTAACTGAGTAACAACTGACCGAATATGCCATCCCCCGGTCCTTTGGGACCTTTCACCGAGCGCTCGTCACCATCATCACGCAATCATAAAGTGTTTTCAACATGAGTAAGTATCTGGGTTCCATACCATGATACTACCCTTTTTCCAGAAGGAATGGTCATACCCTAGGGAAGCGATCCCTGGAAACCTTGCCGCATAATTCCTGTTTCGACCATTACCGGTTTGTGAGGCTCGACGAAGTCTCGTCCACAAAAACATACTTTATACAAAAGCCATGCTTTGGGTCAACAAATGATCATAGAAATGATCACCAAGATAGACGATCAAACAAATGATCCTATCACAAATAATAAACACAATGATCATTTCACAGCAACACTCAGTATGTCACATTACCAAATTGGGAATATATCGCTGATAACTTCAACTATATAACCTCTGAGCTCGTACGTCTCAGAGAAGGGTGTTAAGCTAAAAGAATAAATTCTCCGCCACCAACAGAAATATATTTGAATGAAATCGGCTTTATATCTCAATTTGTAATGTCAGACATACAATCCATACAAGTCTGTTCCGGGCTCGAACAAAACCGAAGGCACTTACAAAGAAGTCCTTGCAATCCGGATAATCTCTAATCACGTCC
Source organism: Allium cepa (assembly GCA_030765085.1). NCBI lineage: Eukaryota > Viridiplantae > Streptophyta > Magnoliopsida > Asparagales > Amaryllidaceae > Allium > Allium cepa. Next base: position 752,237,847 of record CM060940.1, on the reverse strand, counting down.
GAATTTCCCATCACATATGGAGATCTCAATACCGGGGATCAGCCAGCGCAGAGACAATCAACAAGAAACCCTTACGTTTTTGAAAATATCCGGTCTTCAACACCGATCTTCAAATGCAATTCATAACGACGTATCACATATTCGAAATGGGTTATACGACCCCAAGGTCCTTTCCCGGTTAACCCGAATAGTGAGCACTTATTTTTAAAAAAAAAATAAGTGTGGCATTCAAATTCAAGCAAATCACAACAAATACCTATTTAAAGGTAAATATTGGTAGTCGGTTATTGAACTATCAATAGATATGCCAACATCAACAGATTCCAAATAATTTTCCAAATTATTTATTTCCCAAAAATATCTTTATAAGATATACATTTTCCATTCTTTAAAAATAAATCAATATTTATTTTTAAACCCAATTTCCAATTTCATTTATAAATTCCATATTGAATTTACATTCCAAAATATTTATGAATATACGATTCCCATTCGTTTTCAAATATTCATTTCAATTTATCTTCAAAAAGATAAATTCAAAATATTCACTTAATATTGGAAAAACATTTCCATACTTATTTATTTATAAGTAATTCACAAGCCTTTTTATTTTCTACGCTTAGAAAATATTTAATATACTCTAATCGAAAATAAGTATATATTTCATTCTTTAAGGAAATCATTCACTTAACCATATTTATTTGGGTCAAAATGATTGTTGCGTAAAACATCGTTACGACAACCCAAAATCACTAGTATAGGGATTCGAAATTTAAAATAGATATATAAATCCCAATACTACACAAAACATTTCCTTTCGGAAATTATTTATTATAACAACGGTGTTATAATCTACCATTTCCTTTTATTTCTCGAAAACGTCTATTTCAACAATGAATGTTGAAATCTATGGTTTCGAATCTCAATACATTTTAAAACATCTTTAGATTGTTTTAATTCTATTTCAAACATCACATCCAAAATAATTTCTTTAACATAATATTCACTATTCACAAACGTGAATATACCTTGTTAATAAATTTCATCACTTCTATTCATTTTATTTTAAAGGATTATTCACTGTTCAAAAACGTGAATATAACTCTATTAACAAGTTACAACTATTTACTTATCAAAGTAAGTCGTTTCGAATTTATAAAACAACGTTTATAAATTCTATTCTATTTATTTTATATCAACTCCTTTTATAAATTCTTTTATTAACCTATCTCAATTCATATCACAATGATATACTAAAAATTCATATTATAAGTCAAATACTTATAATTTGTTTATTTACAAAATCATTCCTTCAAACTTCCCAAATCTATAAATCTTATAACTTCTAAGATTCATTTATTTATCCAAATCCATTCCTTTAATAGCTTTATAAATTTTATAAACCTACTGCTTATAAATTTCATTTATAACTTCACTGTTTATAATTCTATAAATTTCATTCATTTACGAAATTCATTCACAATTTTTTTCTTTTTCTAACACTTAGGAAAGCTCGTTTTACACTTCTAATATTTTTAATTTATAAATATCAATTTATAAATCTTTTAATATAAAACAATTTATATTACTATTTTTAAAACGTCTTTAAACTCTTTTATAATTTCATCATTTGATTTATAAAATAATCCAATTTTATAAATCCTATTTTTAAACTTTTTATAATAATTCAGAAATCTCAATTTAAACTATTTTATAAAATCATTAATCTCATATTTAAAAAAAACAACTTTTAACTTAATTTCTCAAAAATCATAATTTTTATAATATTAAAATTATAACGTTTATTTATTTTAAGATGGATCAATCCCAAAAAAAATATTTTTATAAACATATACTTTCAAAAAATCACTTTAGAAATTCCTTAAAATAAAAATCGTTATTTTTAAATTTCAAAAATTGGATCCGATGATGCAACACATCAATAGTCAATCACGACTTTCAAACATCATATATCGATATGATAAACAATCAAATATCACAATATCTAAAATCAAATAAATATTTGTGAGGAATCCAGTTGGATCCCTCCAACCTGTTTCCCTGCATCCACAGACATTAGCACAATACCATTCCATTTCAAGACGGAATATCGCGGTATATGGGATTTTATAAATATTATCCGCTTACTAACGGCGCAATAGGGTCTCATCCGCTAAAAAAAATGCGAAAAATCAATCAACTGCAATATATACATATGCCAATATATATATTGCTATATATATATATAATATAATACCAATTCCACTTCAAGGTGGAATATCGCGGTATATGTGTGTAATAAATAACCTCCGCTTACTAACGGCGTATAGGGTCTATTCACATCCAATATATATATCAATCATCATTCAATCATTCAATCAACACAGTCAAGCAAATTTTAAATCTAACTATTTAAAATTTAAATAAACAATAAATTCCTTTTGAGTGAGAAGTTCTCACCTTTGCTTTTATTAGCAATCCATTATCCATCTTGACTTGATTTTCTTGATTTATACCTTGTATAAATATTTACACAATTTATTAATATTCCAAATAAATCGAATAATAAATTTTCATTTGATTTAACTAGTTTATAATTTAATTTGGGCTTAATCACTCATTTTACTTAAAATTGATATCTTTAAATTAATTTTTTTATTTATAAATTTGTTTGAGTAGAAATTTAAATTTCTTTTAATAAACTTTCTTAACTAACTATTTATTTAAATTAATTTTCCTTTTGAAAATAATCATAACTAGAAATTTCCCATTGAACTTAATTTCCTTTTTATAAATTCTAACTCAACAAATTTTTTTCTTAAATAAAATTATTTTCCTTTGTTTAATAAATTTATTTTAACTAAAATTTTACTTTAAACTAATATCTTTAAATCAATTCCTTTTAATAAATTATAAAAATTAAGTTTTAATCTAAATTTCCTTTAAAAATTTATTTAACTAATTTTCCTTTTTAATAAATTATTTTAACTAAAATAATTTATATATTTCAAAAATCTAATTTTTAACAACTTTCTTTACATTTAAACTAACTTCTATTTGATATTTAAATTAACCAACTACTTTATAAATATTCAAAAAATTCAAATCACCAATTATCGTTTAATAGATTTAATTAACTAATTATTTTATCAACCTAGTAAAGCAAATCTTACATTTTTTTTCTTTTCAACTGCATATAGGTAAAAATCAAATTTTCATATAAACTTAAACATTTAAATTAACTAGTGATTTTATTTTAAAACCAATTCGTTTAATTTTAAACAGATTCTTTTTAACTATTTCTAAGATAAATTATACAAGTAAATTAATCAAACGTATTTCCACATTTATTTCCTTCTATACATTTCTTCCCAAAAATAATAATATTTTCTTTTGATAAGTCATTTTATCAAATAAGTAAAATTTTCAAACTAATTTTCTTTTACAAATTATTTTTAGTTATTAAAATAGATTTCTAAATAAGCTAATACTTCTAATTTTTAACAAATTCCTTTTTAATAAATATCTTTTAGTAACTTAAAAACAATTTAAATTAACCAATGTTTTTAATTTAAACTAAATTTTCTTTTCCTTTATTCCAAACTGCTTTCAAATAATAATAAAATACTTTTACAGATTTTTATTTTAAACTAAAAATTAAAAATTGAAACTGATTTTCTTTAATTAAATTTGTTTAAAATAAATTTAGTTTTCTTTAATCATTTCTAAGAATAAATTAAACAAGTAAGTTATCACCAATTTACTTACTGTAATTTTTCAGATCCTATACATCTATATTTAAATTTTTTTTTTAAATACTGCATAATAATCTCTTGAAAAGAAAAAAGAAAAAAATAAAATTAATACAAATTCGTACCTCACTGCAATCGACTACAACCATCACCAAAGTTCACGGTCATCTCACCCAAACGTACGCGCAACCACGGCTATCTCCTCGACCATCACTGCCGCGAATCCCTATCGACGCCGCAACCCTCACGCGCGATCCTCAGTCGCCTCGTGCTGTGTTCCCATCTCGATTTCGTCGCCGCCTTGAATCACCGATACCCCCCAATCACGCGCAAGCACGCGCGAGCCAACCTTCATCGTCGACCCCCCTCTGCATCGCGACATCACCTTGAGTCGAAGCCACTTGCCCTAGCCGCGGCCTCCCAGTTGACCGCGCAACCCATGCCGCCTTCATCGATCGAACGCGCGACTTCATCCACGCGCGAGCACGAGATTCGCCGCTCCTCCTCGTTGTTGACCGCTCGACTTTGATTTGGGCTTCGGCCATTATTTTGATTCTTTTTTTTTTATACGAATGAACGAACGAGAAAAGGGCTCGGCCATTAATGTTTATTTTTTTTCTTCTTTTGATTTCTAAATTGAAGATGAAGGACTATTTAAAAACATGGAGGAAGCATGCTCGCATAATCTAGCCGTGATTTTAGACTGAAACAAAGGGGAGGCAACGTGATTTTTGGCCTAGTTCACGGGATGCTGTCGTTTGTTGACTAATCTCAATTTAATTTAAATTAAATTAGTTTTCGATAAAATTTTCAATGCGTTTAGGTGTCGTATTCTCACACAACAACTCCGATTGATACGAAATTTGAAATCCGGCAATAATTCAATATTACGGACCCAATGGAACTGGTTTCGTCGAATTCCGAGACTGTGCCTCGGACGGCTATTTTTAAATATCGATTCAAACGATTTAATTTCAAAACTGTACAATTTACTTTCAATTATAATTCTGAAGCTTCTATAATCTTCAATATTATCAATATGAATTTTACAAGCCTTTGAAATATTTTTAATCAGCTTAAAATTGAAGAATCAAATTTTTATTCAACTTCAATAGATTAAATTCTATAATTTAATCGCTAAATTCATTCTGATAATTTGAAATTCAAGTCAAACCATCATTCAAATATTTAAAATTAATTAAATATTCTCAAATTAAATTGTTAAAAATTCTGGGTCGTTACATTATCTGCAAATTCAAAATGCATTCCAACAGAGGCTCTGCTTCCTTTTAAAATCTGTGAGTAACTTTCAAATCTTAAATTATTAATTAGGTTGCATGCTAGTATGTTTTGATATAAATAAGTATTGTTTGTGTATTGATAAAGGTCTGATGTGAAATGTATTTGTGTGCATGCTGTAAATTTCTCTGTTCTGTTCTGTTCTGTTCTGTTTTCCAAGCAAAAACTTTGATTCAAATCCTTATCTTTTAATTAAGTTTCTGTAGAATGAAATTTATAAAATAAAGTTATTTGATTATCTTAAGTTAATATTTGACATTTTAAGTAAGTTAAATATAAGTTGTTGTCTCCGGAAACATAAAAAAATATCAGTGCATGTTGATTTTAACCAAAATACAAACATGTTAATTTTACAATTCAGTATTATAAATCAAAAGCATTAACTAAAGCATGATTTTTAAATCAAGAATTAGGATTTTTAGAATTTAGTTATGGGTGCAGTTTGGTATTGACTGGAAATGGGATTATTTGTATTTTCTGGTGATCTATGAATAGTGGAGGCTCGGGATTTCTTCTAGGTGATGGAGGAGGGTTAGGAGTAGCTGGGAAAAATCATATATGGTGATGGATATCATTGTGGAAGGTGCAGCTTTGAGAATTCTTTTTAAACCCTAGTTTTAATGGATTTGAAGAGTTGATCATTACGGTTTGTACAATTGATCGAGTGTTATGATCTTTTGGGTATTGATAGATTGGCCGTAGTTGAAGTCGAGGCCGGAGTGGCTGACCTTCAGGTGGTCGGAGCGGCGAGGATGTGGTGTTGACAGGTTTGAAGGGAAACCTGATTGTTGTTCCAGGTTTTAATTTAGTGTTCGATTTTGTTTTCGAGAGTGGTAGCTTGGATTGATGGTCGTGGGTGGTTGCTGGGTTGGTTTCTGGAGTGTAGCGTTCATCAGCGACGATCTATGGTGGCCGGAGCCACCGTGCATATGCACGGTGAAGATATTGTATTGGTGATGTTGGTTGGCTTGAGTTTTGTGCTCGAGTAGATTTTTGTGTTGCTCGAAATAATAGGGTAGTTGGCTCGGGGAAGATGGATTGTAAACTCGAAGCAGTTTTGTGGTGTCTCGGGTTGTTCAGTGTTTTCAGGTTTTACAGAAACCTGTTATTTCAGTTTTAAATTTTTAAAAGCTGAAGCTTTTAAATGTAAAGAAAGGTTTTAAACTAGTTTTAAATTCGACTTTAAATTTTAGAATCTAAGTTTAAATTTAAAATCTCAGTTTTAAATAAAAGTAAAAAAATAAAAATGAAGTTTTAAACTTGAACTTATTTAATTACCTTATTTTGGCAAGTAGTTTGAACTTTTAAAAAATGAAGTTTGTAAAATATGAGCAAGTTTAAAGTTAAATTTAAATCTGGAAATTAAATATGAATTTCAGTTTTTGAAGTTAAAAGAAGTTTTAAATTTGAAAGATTTAAACAAAATGTAAATTTAAATTATTGAATTTTGAAATGGATTTTAGTTTCAAACTCTTATGAATTTCTTTATTAAGACAAGCACTTGTTTGTCTTATAATTTAAAAAAAGGTTTTAAATTGTTTAAAACTTTGTTTAAGTTTAAATTATATTCATTTTAAATGTCATATTTGAAATGAAATTAAAAATTAATTTCAAAAGTAATTTGTTTCAAATAAATTTGTTAATGACAATTTAAACATAATTAAGGAATGTTTTATTTTAAAATTTAATTAAGATTAATGTTTTGAAATTAATTTAATTAATAAGGTAATTAAGGAATAATTGATTAATTTATTTAATTAATTGATTTGGGATAAATTAATTGATTAAGGGTTAATCAATTTGTAATTAAGATCATTAATTAGATTATTTAATTAATGATTAAAGAATGATTAATTAAGTAATTAAGTTATAATCAGGGTTAATTAATCAAATAATTAAAGATTAATTAAGTTACAGTTAACTTTTAATTAATTAAATAATTAGGGATTAATTAATGAATAAGTAAAGATAAATTAAATTGTAATTAACAATGGTTAATCTAAGTTAATTACTTAATGAAAGTAATTAAAGAATGGTTAATGAAGGTCATTAACCAGGATTATTTAATAATTAATTAATGCGGTTAATTTTAATGATTAATTAGATTAATTAAGTTAATGATAATCATTAGAGAATTGTTAAGTGTAATTACTTAATGAAGTAATTAAGAAATTAATTGCTTAAGGTAATTAATCGAGTTACATGTGATTGTTTAAATTGATTAATTAAATATAATTAATTTTAAACACTTGATGTTTTAATGATAATTACTTATGTAAGTAATGGATTGGAAGTTACTTGGTGAAGTAATTGATTGGTAATTACCGAATGTAATTTATTGAAAATGTTTTAAAACGGAAGTAATTTGAGCATAATTACTTAGTAATTAATCAAGGGATTAATTAAGAAATTAATTAAGGAATAATTAATTTGTTTGATGAGGTAAAGTTAATTACTGAATGTGATTAATCTGGAATGATTAATAATTATGGTTAATTACTTAAGGAAATTAATTTTAATAAAGTAATTAATTAAAATATAATTAAGGATCATTAATTAATACAATTAATGATGTAATTAAAGTTGATTAATTATGATTAATTAATCAATGATAAGTAATTAAAGGTAATTAATTAATATAATTAATTAAGGATTAATGTAATTAATTATAGTTAATTAATTAATTGAAGTAATTAAAGGTTAGTTACTGTTTTTGGTTGAGAATAATTAATTTGTGAAATTAATTAAGGGCAATTACTTGAATGTAATTAAGGATAATTAATCAAGGGTGATTAATTAAGGTGATTAATTTGAATGATTAATTGATTGATTGTAATCAATTAAATGGTTGAGAAGCAAGATTTATATTGATGAAGTAATTAGTTTAATTTATATTAAATTAATTAAAGATGATGTAATTAATTTAATTCATTTTAAATTAATTAGAGATGGAGGTAGTTAATTTAATTCATTTTAAATTAATTATATTATGATTAAGTAAATCATTGCTTATATATGAATGGATGACATTGATTGCCTTGAATGATTGTGATCTCAGAAATGAGATAAGCAATGTTGTGTGGTATGAATGTTTTGGTTGCATTGTGGTGATAATATAGATTATATATTGTGATGGTGATATGGGTTACCTACTTTGATGATAATATGGATCATCTGTTTATTATGATAATGTTGATTATCAATTGTGATTTGTGAGTTATCTATCTGTGTATATAGATAATTGAATTGTTTAACTTTGAAACAACTTGGACCTAAAAGATGGCGATTTGGATTTTGATAAGACCGGGATCGGGTTTCCATATTTGGATATCCGAAAACCACATCGATCCAAATTATCGATAGGTCGTGAATCTCAAGTGAAGATGAAGATTCAGAGTCCAAGGGTTATCGTCATTAACTCTAAGGGTGATTCCAAAATGAGTGTAACGAGATAATGCCTTCGGTTTCGTTCGAACCCGGAACGAACTTGTATGGATTGAATGCTTTCAGAACATCATCATGTGGACGATGAGCATTCTAAGTGATGTGTTCACTAAAGGTAATCGTAGCCTCAAGCCTCATCATCCGGGAATGGCTAAAACAAGGGAGGTGCAGCAAGGTTAAGTGGGTCATGCCCAAGTAGGACGAGATTTTCCCCTGTTTAAAGGTCCCTTTTTATTCAGCTGTGTGGGCGGTTGCTAGCTACAACTGCGGGTTGTCTTATTCGGAACTGTTCAGTAAGGATTGGTTCCGACCTTGTGTTGCACGGGATTCGTAGTGATCCTCGGTAAGTTGATCTAGGCCACGCACTGTGACGGACGGTACCCTGGTAGCCCTGCCATTGTATGGAATCCAAAATCCAATAAGTGCCTCGGTTTTGATTGTATTACCCACTTTTGTAGCTAGTAGCTGGAATTTAATAATTGTAACAATTTTGGATATTTCATATTTATTTGAAAACCCTAGACTTATTATAATATCACTAGATTTCCTATCAAATGTTTTGGTTAGCGTAAGGTAAAAACTTTTCCATGTTTATGTGTGGGAAGTCTTACGTGATACTTTTCTTTTCAAAAGATTTTTTGAAAGTTAAGCAACCTTAACCTGTTACTCACACCAGACCCATGTCTGACCCGGAGTTTATCTTTTGTTTTCTTAAACTCTTGGGTACTCAAATTTTTACGAGTAGCCAAGGGATTCCGGTTAGCTTGACGAATTATGGAGGAGCAATGGAGAAGGAGGCTTCTGCGTGTAGATATATAGTTTTCCGCTGTGTTAATTTCTCTGAGTAGTTTTCCTTGTACTGTATTGAGTTGTATAACTAGACATGTGTTTACAACTGTCTAGTATGTGATGTATATCTGTGTAACTCTGATAATGATTGTAAACTATGTAATACTTATGTTATTAATATAATTTATTCGTTCCGTTGTTAAGATTTTGTGTTGTTCTTCTTTCTCTTCTTTCTTTCTCTTTTCTATCCTTTCTTTCTTCAAGATGATACGATTTTCTATGATGAGAAAGTCGGGTCGTCTCAGTTGGTATCAGAGCATTAGGTTGAGTGAATACCTAGGCTCTGGAGTGGTGTCTATCTTGAGAGAGCGTTTTTGGAATTTTAAATATATATATATATATATATATATATATATATATATAAATATATTTATTTCTACCTATTTGTTGGGTTACCTGTTCGGGTGTTCCAATATAAGTTATATAGGTAAATGGGGGTAGTGATGTGTGTAACACGACTATCATTGGTTGGAGTTTGAATGTTTGAGGGTGGAAGTGTATCTGTCGAGACTATAGACCTAATACCATCTCGAGTAAGTTTTGTATTGATGAGTAGAGTTGGATCTGTTGGCTAGGCAGAAGAAAGTGATGGTATTTTGATACCTCAGGAAGTAGTAGCTGCGTGATGAGATGTAGTGACTATGTATATTTTTGAAGATGTTTTCTTTGGAACAAGTTTAAGGAAGTGAGTCTGCTTCGATGTTGTGGCTGTGTTCATCATGTTGTTTTCTGTTGATTTGAGGTCCGAGTTACTCGAAGAGCTTTGGATTAGGAATTCTTTGGCATATGTGTTAGCAGTGCAGCTCGGAGTGTTCTGTGTGTTGGCAAGAAGTCTTCTGGCATAGCAGTTTTCTGGAAATGGAGTTCAGAAGCAGCAGAGTGACCCGTTTCTTCGATGGATTGGCTAGATGAGTGTAAGCTGCTCTGTTTGGTAAAGGGAGAACAGTTTTCTTTGTATTTGGTTTGGATTGATCGCAAAAGTGACTTGCGATTGTTTGATTGTTCTCTTGGGCTATCAGAGATTTTCTGGATGTCTTCAAGGAAGTCGGAGGTTTGTTCACATCTTGAGATTGAGTTCCTTATCGACTGGAATTCTAGGAGTGCTACCGGTGGTTCAGCTTAGTAGAAGGATGGTTCCTAGAGATTGAGTTGGTGTAGCAGCTCAGGTTTTAGTGGAGTTTCTGAGTTTTTTTTATGGATATGATGAACCATATTTCTGGGATGTGTTGTCCAATTTGTGCTCGTGTTCTTCTTCAGCATTTTCTTCTACTTCGGATCAGAGTTGTGCAGCGGAAGCAGTTTAGAAGTGCATCTGTTTTTCTTTTTCGGATAGGAGAAGTTGTTGTCTTCTGATGTTTGAGGAGTAGGGTTTGATCTTGGTTGATCTTGAGGAGATCATTTTGCTGAGTTGATTGGTTTTGTTTGTTTCTAGAAGCATCAGTAAAGGTTTAGCTGATCAGTAAGGTTGTAGGCAGCCCAGGATCGTCTAGAGAGTTTTGTGGATTTGAGACGGAGGAATTTGGATTCTAAAGTCGGAGATCTAATTTTGGATAAGTTTTCTCCGATCGAAAGGGAGCTATAAGATTGGGCAAGTCTGAGAAGCTAGCTCTGAAGTGTTTCGGATCTTTTCTATAAGAATAAGTGATTAATCTACATGATTGAATTGCTAGTTTGGATAACTGGGATTCGATGAGTTTCACGTACCTCTGAGGGAGTACGTGTATGATCTATCTCTGGTTTTGGAACCAACATTTCGGGAGTCTTAGTTGTTGAGTCAGACTCATATGTAGTCTGATATCATGTCAGGAGCTCTGTAGCTTAGTGATATTGATTGTTTGGATTCTATAGAGCGAGTATCCCAGTATTTATACTTGGGGAAACTCGAAGAAATTTTATCCAGAATTTTGCCTGGATAATTAGATTTGTTTGATTGGATGAATTGGTTGTTAGCATATGTTTGATGTTTAAAATTAAAATCCTTAATGAGATTGTTAAATTACCTTTGTTTTAAATTTCGGGGACAAAATTCTTTTAAGGGGGGAGGATTGTAACATCTTGGAATTTTTAACAATATCAATTTAATAATATGTATTAAAATTAAATTGATATTGATAATTTTGTTAATAATAATTCGAATTGATTTAATAATCTTCTTCAATAAATATTTAATTGGTTATTTTATCTTTTAAAAATAATAAATTGGTTTCTATTTATAATATAAATATATAATTCATATTGTAAATAGATTAGCATTGTTTTAAATTTAATAAATAAAGCATATTTTCTAATTCTAATATTTGTAGTAATTTGAAATTTTGTTTATTTATTTATTTAATATATAAGCTTTTCAAAGTTACTAAATAAATCTTGGTTTAGATTTAATAAATGAATCATGATTTAAAATTCTAATATATACATTAATAGTTTGGAGATTTTGATTTAATTTAATATTAAGTTTTCAAAGCAATGTAATAAATAAATATATGATTTTAACTTGTTAAGTCAAATGTTTAAATTTTTATTAAGATTTAATTGAATTAACAAAAAGTTTTATAGCTTAATAAAATAGGTAATTTATTAATAAAGACATAATTTATTTTATAATTATTTTAAATTTAATAATGAGATATTTCTAAAAACAATATTAATAGTGTATTGCTTTATAAATAGATTTTGAATAAAAATAGCATTTGTTATTTCAAATTTAATTTGTATTCATAACTTGATTTTTAAATATTAGATTTTGAATTTGATTTCAATTTAAAATCTAAAGTATAGATTTTTAATTGTTTATTTTTTATATACATAAGCTTTATTTATAAGCATAATTTGTTTTTATTTCTTTTTAAATTTATATACATATAAAATCCTAATTAAGAAATTAAATTAGGCTTAACATATATATTAACATTTAAATTTAAATACAAATTACCTTACAAAGACATGTGTTGATTTCTTAAAGCCTCATTTAACAAATGTTATAAAATAAACATTTCATTTGACAAATGTTAAAAATTTGTACAAGTGGCGTCTTTTAGAATCAATTTTCTTTTATTTAAGAAAATCTGGAAATAACCTATATAAGAACACATCTTTCATTCTTATCTCTTTTTCTTCATTTCCTAATCAAAGAAACTTCAATTTTTTTATTTCTTAAACCTGAAAGTCACTCCACTATAAACAAATCATGTGCAAAACAAATCAGTTTGCAAAACCCTTCAGATCAAAAATTCTAAATCCCACATCTTCAAAATGAAAACCATGCATTTGCCATTTTCAAAAACCGAATCTGTTACAAATTCCTCATATTAAAAAGTCTGCATCATTTTTTCTTTTCAATCTGGAAAGTGGATTCTGCATGCCACCTGAAATCAAAAAGTAAATCTACATCATTTTTTCTCTGCAATCTGGAAGCATGCACCAGTGTTAAATCAAACAAAAGGCAACTGTAGTTTTTAAATCAGGGCCTGCCTGCGTTCATTCTTTCAACTTGAAATTAAAAGCAGCTTTAAATTCAATCAAGTTGAATCAGGAATCTTCGATGTTATCTGCAAATTCACAATGCATTTCAACAGAGGCTCTGTTTCCTTTTAAAATTTGTGAGTAATTTTTAAATCTTAAATTATTAATTAGGTTGCATGCTAGTATGTTTTGATATAAATAAGTATTGTTTGTGTATTGATAAAGGTCTGATGTGAAATGTATTTGCGTGCATGTTGTAAATTTCTTTGTTCTGTTCTGTTCTGTTTTCCAAGCAAAAACTTTGATTCAAATCCTTATCTTTTAATTAAGTTTCTGTAGAATGAAATTTATAAAATAAAGTTATTTGATTATCTTAAGTTAATATTTAACATTTTAAGTAAGATAAATATAAGTTGTTGTCTCTGGAAACATAAAAAATATCAGTGCATGTTGCTTTTAACCAAAATCCAAACATGTTAATTTTGCAATTCAGTATTATAAATCAAAAGCATTAACTAAAGCATGATTTTTAAATCAAGAATTAGGATTTTTAGAATTTAGTTAAGGGTACAGTTTGGTATTGACTGGAAATGGGATTATTTGCATTTTCTGGTGATCTATGAATAGTGGAGGCTTGGGGTTTCTTCTAGGTGATGGAGGAGGGTTAGGAGTAGCTGGAAAAAATCATTTATGGTGATGGATATCATTTTGGAAGGTGCAGCTTTGAGAATTCTTTTTAAAACCCTAGTTTTAATGGATTTGAAGTGTTTATCATTACGGTTTGTATAATTGATCGAGTGTTATGATCTTTTGAGGATTGATAGATTAGCCGTAGTTGAAGTCGAGGCCGGAGTGGCTGACCTTCAGGTGGTCGGAGCGGCGAGGATGTGGTGTTGACAGGTTTGAAGGGAAACCTGATTGTTATTCCGGGTTTGAATTTAGTGTTAGATTTTGTTTTCGAGAGTGGTGCTTGGATTAATGGTCGTGGGTGGTTGCTGGGTTGGTTTCTGGAGTGTAGCGTTCATCAGCGACGACCTATGGTGGCCGGAGCCATCGTGCATATGCACGGTGAAGATATTGTATTGGTGATGTTGGTTGGCCTGAGTTTTGTGCGTGAGTAGATTTTTGTGTTGCTATAAGTAATAGGGTAGTTGGCTCGGGGAAGATTGGTTGTAAACTCGAAGCAGTTTTGTGGTGTCTCGGGTTGTTCAGTGTTTTCAGGTTTTACAGAAACTTGTAATTTTAGTTTTAAATTTTTAAAACCTGAAGCTTTTAAATGTAAGGAAAGGTTTTAAACCTAGTTTTAAATTCAATTTTAAATTTTAGAATCTATGTTTAAATTTCAAATCTCGGTTTTAAATAAAAGTAAAAAAATAAAAATAAAGTTTTAAACTTGAACTTATTTAATTACCTTATTTTGGTAAGTAGTTTGAACTTTTTAAAAATGAAGTTGGTAAAATATGAGCAAGTTTAAAGTTAAATTTAAATCCAGAAAATAAATATGAATTTCAGTTTTTGAAATTAAAAGAAGTTTTAAATTTGAAAGATTTAAACAAAATGTAAATTTAGGTTATTGAATTTTGAAATGGATTTTAGTTTCAAACTCTTATGAATTTCTTTATTAAGACAAGCACTTGTTTGTCTTATAATTTTTTAAAAAAGGTTTTAAATTGTTTAAAAATTTGTTTAGGATTAAATTATATTCATTTTAAATTTCATATTTGAAATGAAATTAAAAAGTAATTTCAAAAGTAATTTGTTTCAAATAAATTTGTTAATGACAATTTAAACATAATTAAGGAATGTTTTATGTTAAAATTTAATTAAGATTAATATTTTTGAAATTAATTTAATTAATAAGGTAATTAAGGAATAATTGATTAATTTATTTAAATAATTGATTTGGGATAAATTAATTGATCAAGGGTTGATCAATTTGTAATTAAGATCATTAATTAGATTATTTAATAATGATTAAAGAGTTATTAATTGAGTAATTAAGTTATAATCAGGGTAAAATTTATCAAATAATTAAAGATTAATTAAGTTACAGTTAACACTTAATTAATTAAATAATTAGGGATTAATTAATGAATAATTAAAGATAAATTAAATTGTAATTAACAATGGTTAATCTAAGTTAATTACTTAATGAAAGTAATTAAAGAATGGTTAATGAAGGTTATTAACCAGGATTATTTAATAATTAATTAATGTGGTTAATTTTAATGGTTAATTAGATTAATTAATTTAATGATAATCATTAAAGAATTGTTAGGTGTAATTACTTAATGAATTAATTGCTTAAGGTAATTAATTGAGTTAAATGTGATTGTTTAAATTGATTAATTAAATATAATTAATTTTAAATACTTGATGTTTTAATGATAATTACTTATGTTAGTAATGGATTGGAAGTTACTTGGTGAAGTAATTGATTGTTAATTACTGAATGTAATTTATTGAAGATGTTTTAAAATGGAATTAACTTGAGTATAATTACTTAGTAATTAATCAAGGGATTAATTAAGAAATTAATTAAGGAATAATTAATTTGTTTGATGAGGTAATTAAGTTAGTTAATTACTGAATGTGATTAATCTAGAATGATTAATAATTGTAGTTAATTACTTAAGGAAATTAATTTTAATAAAGTAATTAATTAAAATATAATTAAGGATCATTAATTAATACAATTAATGATGTAATTAAAGTTGATTAATTATGATTAATTAATCAATGATAAGTAATTAAAGGTAATTAATTAATATAATTAATTAAGGATTAATGTAATTAATTATAGTTAATTAATTAATTGAAGTAATTAAAGGTTACTTACTGTTTTTGGTTGACAATAATTAATTAAGGACAATTACTTGAATGTAATTAAGGATAATTAATCAAGGGTGATTAATTAAGGTGATTAATTTGAATGATTAATTAATTGATTGTAATCAATTAAATGGTTGAGAAGCAAGATTTATATTGATGAAGTAATTAGTTTAATTTATATTAAATTAATTAAAGATGATGTAATTAATTTAATTCATTTTAAATTAATTAGAGATGGAGGTAGATAATTTAATTCATTTTAAATTAATTATACTGTGATTAAGTAAATCATTGGTTATATATGAATGGGTGACATTGATTGCCTTGAATGATTGTGATCTCAGAAATGAGATAAGTAATGTTGTGTGGTATGAATGCTTTGGTTGCATTGTGGTGATAATATAGATTATCTATTGTGATGGTGATATGGGTTACCTATTTTGATGATAACATGGATCATCTATTTATTATGATATTTTTGATTATCAATTGTGATTTGTGAGTTATCTATCTGTGTATATAGATAATTGAATTGTTTAACTTTAAAACAACTTGGACCTATAAGATGGCAATTTGGATTTCGATGAGACCGGGATCGGGTTTCCATATTTGGATATCTGAAAACCACATCGATCCAAATTAACGATAGGTCGTGAATCTCAAGTGAAGATGAAGATTCAAAGTGCAAGGGTTATCGTCGTTAACTCTGAGGGTGATTCCAAAATGAGTGTAACGAGATAATGCCTTCAGTTTCGTTCGAACCCGGAACGAACTTGTATGGATTGAATGCTTTCAGAACATCGTCAGGTGGACGATGAGCATTCTAAGTGATGTGTTCACTAAAGGTAATCGTAGCCTCAAGCCTCATCAACCGGGAATGGCTAAAACAGGGGAGGTGTAGTAAGGTTAAGTGGGTCATGCCCAAGTAGGACGAGATTTTCCCCTGTCTAGGGGTCCCTTTTTTTGGGCTGTGTGTGCGGTTGCTAGCTACAACTGCGGGGTTGTCTTGTTCGGAACTGTTCAATAAGGAATGGTTCCGGCCTTGTGTTGCAGGGGATTGGGAGTGATCCTCGGTACGTTGATCTAGGCCACGTACTGTAACGGGCGGTACCCCGGTAGCCCTGCCATTGT
This sequence comes from Allium cepa, assembly GCA_030765085.1. Taxonomy (NCBI): domain Eukaryota; kingdom Viridiplantae; phylum Streptophyta; class Magnoliopsida; order Asparagales; family Amaryllidaceae; genus Allium; species Allium cepa. Next base: position 752,221,078 of record CM060940.1, on the reverse strand, counting down.
ATGGAATCCAAAATCCAATAAGTGCCCTCGGTTTTGATTGTATTACCCACTTTTGTGGCTATTAGCTGGAATTTACTAAATGTAACAATTTCGGCTATTTCATATTTATTTGAAAACCCTAGACCTATTATAATATCACTAGATTTCCAATTAAATGTTTTGGTTAGCATAAGGTAAAAACTTTTCCATGTTTATGTGTGGGAAGTCTTACGTGATACTTTTCTTTTCAAAAGGTTTTTTGAAAGTTAAGCAACCTTAACCTGTTACTCACACCAGACCCGTGTCTGACCCGGAGTTTATCTTTTGTTTTCTTAAACTCTTGGGTACTCAAATTTTTACGAGTAGCCAAGGGATTCAGGTTAGCTTGACAAATTATGGAGGAGCGATAGAGCAGGAGGCTTCTGCGTGTAGATATATAGTTTTCCGCAGTGTTGATTTCTCTGAGTAGTTTTCCTTATACTGTATTGAGTTGTATAACTAGACAAGTGTTTATAACTGTCTAGTATGTGATGTATATCTGTGTAGCTCTGATAATGATAATGATTGTAAACTATGTAATACTTATGTTATTAATATAATTTATTCGTTCCGTTGTTAAGATTCTGTGTTGTTTCTTCTTTCTCTCTTTCTTTCTCTCTTTCTTTCTCTTTTCTATCCCTTTCTTTCTTCAAGATGATACGATTTTCTATGGTGAGAAAGTCGGGTCGTCTCATATTATTATGGACTGTGTTGAATTTAAGCTTGGACTGTCACCCACAAATAAATGGACATACCGAATGAGTGAACCAGGTGTTTGGAGGCTTATTGAAGGCATGCATATTAGATTCCAAAGGATCTTGGATAGTTCTTCTCCCTTTAATGGAATTCGTATATATAATAGCTACCAAAAAAGATAGGCATGGCACCATTCGAATCATTATACGAAAGGCCATGTAAGTCACTTTCGTGTGGGTGGAGTATATGGATAAGATCATTTTGGGTCTAGAGATGGTTAGAGATACCATTCAGAAGGTAGAGCTTATTAGGAAGAGGATTATGGTTGCACTAGGCTAGAAAAAGTCATATGCTGATAAGAAGTGGATAAATTTGGAATTTACAGCTGGAGATTTTGTCTTTGTGAAAGTTTCGCCGTTGAAGACGGTGGTGAGGCTCGAAAGTTCGGTGAAGATAACACCATGAATCGTTGGTTCACTTCAAGTACTAGAGAGAATAGGGAGTAATTGGTATATAGAGTGGAGCCTCCAGAGAAGATGGCGGGAGTACATAAGTATTCCATGTGTCACATTTGCAAAGATTATAGATGATCCAACCACTATAGTTGCACCAAGTCAATTGGAGGAGGTAGAGTTGGAACCTGAGTCGAGCTCATCCCGTGATCCAGCCCATACATTTGAACATGTGGTGAAATTTCTGAGGAATAAAATGGTGAAGTTAGTTAGTGTATAATGTGGGAAATGACACGGTTGAGAGTGCTCGGGAGCCCGAAGAGAAGATGAAGGCTACCTATCCTCAGCTCTTTTCCGATCCATTCCCTAATTTAGTCTAATTTTTTTAGGTTAGATTTTTTTAAGGATTTGAATTGGATGTTCTGAATTATTTGGTTGCTAGAATGAATAATACTAAATTTACATTCACAAAGAAATATATGCTTATATTTAGGTGAAATGCATATATGCCCATTGTGTCATCTTATTGCATTCATATTGAATGCATTAGCTGCATTTCCTTATCATAATTATAAAAACTGCATGTTACATGGCATCATTCATATCTATATGTTGTTTGTATTGTTTGTTAAACTTATTTAATGTATTATGTATAAACTAAATGCTATATCTATTACTTAATTGATATGCATTTAACTAATGATATGAGCATTATATTACATTTTCGTTTCTTGGGAATTTCAAGGGCAGAATTCTTTTAAAGGGAGATACATATTACTCCGAAAATTTGAATTATATTGTAGCAAAATAATAGTATTAAATAACTCGAATTAATTTGCAAATTAAAATTTATTTAAATTAAAGAGGGGCAAAATGGACATTTTCCCAACTTTGGAATTTGGTAGCAAAAACTTTACCATTGCAATCGTCTCATTTTTATGATTTGCGCAACACATTCATTTGTCCTGTTTAGAGTTCATGTGAAGTAGTTATAGACGATCTTGTGTCGAGCTAAGCAAGTAATAAATTTGAATTTGAAAAGAGACATTGTCTATCCTTCCATATATAAATAGTTAACTAGAATACGTAACTTCCTTTTCCCACTTTTCAGAAACTACCGCCACTTCATTCCTATCCCATTTTCTTTCCAAATTTCATGTCACTGTATCTTTCTCGATTTTTAACACATTTTCATGAAACTAGCAACATCGCAAAGCATAAGGACAATACTATGCATTCATACCAAATTGAAGGAGAATCTGAAAGGCTTAGTGGTGCAACATTCTGGACAGTGAATGGCGGAAGCACTGAAGAGCAATTTAGTGAGCGATCTTTGTTTTCTTCCAGTATAATACATAGATAATGCTATTTCTACGATTTTAGACAAAAGATGAATATATAATCAACTAATAAATCTTAATTTTCAGATTTAAAGTGGGTTTTGGAAGAGAATTGGTAGATCGTAAACCAAAAATTAAACTTTCACTGTTTTCTTCGAATTAGATGAATAAAACATGGTACTTGATGTCGTTTAATCCAAAAATCATTATAGAAACATAGTACTAGTTGTTAGAGACAAATATTAGACGATCGAAGGTATAAAAAAGGCAGATAGAGATGAAATGACACATGAAATGGAGAACGATCGCTATCGGGAATCAAATTCCGGGCCATAAACGGTTGATCAGTCTACTTAACCAATGGACCGACGACTTTGTTTAGGTTTAGATTGTACTTAGGATTGAACAAGCCTATATTTTTATTAATATTATTGATTCAAATCCTATTTCCCTTTATTAAGCAATTTTTGGAGGCTATTTCAGAGTCTTTTGTCAATGCTATTACAAACCCATGACACAAGTTAGTGATTTGCGTCTTGTGATGCTCCCTTATAGTGCTTTGGAGTCCAACATGGATGAGTATATTTTAAGCAATCCTACAATGCAAGATGTAAGTCAAGGATGTTAGTCCAGTTTGTATTCGAAGGATGGACAACAGATGACCCTATAGCGCATAAGGTGAGTATAGGGAAGTGAGTCCTACATGTGATTAGCGTGACAGTAGACAACTGAGGACCCTATAGCACATGAGGTAAGTCCAGGAAAGTCAGTCCAACTATATTCGATATAATAGAATCTGAAACCTTATCCGGCAGGACTTCATGTACACGATAGATTAATTATGGTGTGACTAGTAAGGTACCAGGTAACCAAGACATTATAATCTTTTAATGTTATAGTGTTATCTATGTAGTATACATGGAGCAAATATGGCACACACTGTGACTACCGCCCTACACCTCCAGCACCCAATTACCTGCATGGTGCATCACTATAGTGTTTGACAATTATAGGATGATCGTCGAGGGTTGTAAAGCAAGTAAAATAGTCACTGAGCCCATAGTATATCACATAGTGCATCGAATAAAATCTAATAGACATCACATATATAAAACATGTGAAATAGTAATAACTAGATGAAACATAATATTAAAGTACACAGGTTCACAAAGCTATACAAAATAAAAGCAAAGTCTATACAACTGGTAATAAACTCAAAAGATAACGATCTCTAAATAATACAACAAACACTATCTAGGCTCTTTAGTGTCACATAGTGGAATAAGAAATAATAAGGCTAGATGTAATTATGAGAAAGCACCATCTCTTGCTCGTCCATCTATATAGCACTGCATACCATCCAAACCTGCTATCCAATCTACTCATTTAAGAGTATAGGAGATAATAAGCAGAAAACATAAAACCTTGAGTAATAAAAAAGTCTGGTGTAGGAAATAAATGATCTTAAAATACTATGAAAGTCAATATAGTATAGGGGACGTGCTTTATAGAAAAAGATACCCAACCTGTCGCTACATCCAAAGAATTAGCAAATAACAATCAATACATGCTATTCTACTATATCTCATATGGGTGTACTATAGTATAAGTACAATGTCGGGTGTTAAGGTGTCCCGGTCATAATACCTACCTCTTGTGACATCCTTAGGGTGATAAGAAAACATGGCAAACATAGCAATACACAGCATCCATCAAACAGTTCTCACATCACTCGAGTGTATTGGATATATGTTATCCTACCTTTAGCAAGGCCGTGATATCATCGACTTGGCTAAGAACGGATGGTTATTAACCTCACAAATCGATTATATATAATACAATGGACGATGGTCGGCCAGATTCAGACTGGGTCCTAATCGAGGTGCAATCATCATGAAAGGACTGGCATATTGCCATGAAGTTATATTTCAAATTTGGAGTCGATTGGAGTTCGTATGCTCGAGTTATGGATGAAGGAGTGCTTATATGGATCGATTGGGAACGATCCACATAATAGCTCAAATCAGCGGAGACCTATCAAATCTCAATATCCACAAGGTTATTTCAATTGAAACTTTAAAAAAATCGATATATTGAGGAGTGGAGCCCAAAAAAATGGCCGCACATCAAAATCTCAAGATATGAAGATGGCCGATTGTTTTTAGCCGATCATTATTGATCATTCAAGATATGTAGCAAAGATTTATCCATATCTCATAATCTACATCTTATATTGACTTCATATTTCAGGGACAAGTTCAAGAGGCTTGTGGGACCCCCCAAAAATATTCACTATGAAATGCATGCAAAAATAAAGGTCGGTTAAACTTTAGTCGATCATTCCTAGATGTCATGTTAGGGCCACTGATCGTTATGGTTGGCCCAAATGTACCTAGAGAGCCTTCTGCCAAAGTCTTAGTGAATTACCTCAACATCTTCCCTTATAAATAAAGGCTTCTTGATTCATTTTTAAGAACCTTACGCTACTTGTAACTCTAAACTGTATTGTAATCAAGTGTTCTCTATTTTCTACTGCTGTAATCAGATTTACAAGTGATCATTAAAGATAATCTTCAAAGTGGATGTTGGCATACAACGCTGAACCACTATAAATCTCTATGTTTCTTGTTATTGCTTTTCATCTATAATTAGTTCATTTATTTACTTAGTTTAATTTAATTTTTCTTCTTTGACTTCTTTACATAAATCTATTCTTGGGTATTTGCGACCAATTTAGTTGCAAACACTTTGCCGCTTTCAATGAGAACCTTGATTCTCGGTATATTAGGATCCCTTTGTTGTTACTGAAATTGGATGAATGCCCCAAAGGAGATCTATAACAATCTTTATAAAATCGCTCATCCTACTCAGATTTGAAGAAAGCTAAGCAAGGCTATAGATAATGGTGGGAACATACTAGATCTACTTCTTAAAATATGGAAGGAAATGAGAATTCCAACATTCAACAAAGAAACCCAAGCAATCAACTGACAAATGTGAGCATTGATCCGTTTGAAATTCAGAATCCCACTAATGCTATTACAAGAGCTGTATTCCATAATTTAATGAGAGAGCTGATAGAAAGTCATCGATAGCTAAATCACCAAATTCAAACAAATATCAACTTGATGAACCAAATCAATCAACAGTATGGGGGGAAAGCTTGGAGTGATGCCACCCCTTATTCGGCATCAGAGAGGTCTAGTTTATCGGATGGATATCACAGAAATAGGTGCCGTAGAACTGATAAATATCATGTAGAGACTTCAGTGCGTCAACAGGTTGACCATCGATGTCTGCCAGGAATGATCAGTGTTGTTCCCTTCGCTAGAGAAGGAAACTTACCTATGCATGCTGGGATTCAAACCGGAGTTGCTATTGTTAGTTTGGATAATGGAGTCTAATTGAATCATGACTGGGTTCTTCCCTAAAACGATGATGAAATGAATGCACAAGATGCGCATCAGGAAGTTGGTGAACCAAGAAGGCATGAAATGACCCGCAGACATCAACCAAACCATTCACGTAAGATAGAGCACAACCACCACTTGGCACCAACCATCCAAACACCGAACTTAACGGCAATGGTCTAACAATTAGTGAGAGAGAACTAAGGCTTGACTAACAATGACTGAGAAAACTCAAGAAATCATACCCGTTCACCGATAATGTTCTACACGTAGAATATCCGAGGAGATTCAACATGCCATTGATGCCTGCCTAAGAGGGGAAGACTAACCCTAGGCAGCATAATATGAGATACGAATGGTTAATGGATTTTGTGTGAGCTGATGATGTAACCAAGTGTAGATGCTTTCACATAACTCTTTTTGGAATAGCGACGATGTGGCCCACGAGATTATCCCCACGATCAATTTCTAGATTTGACGATTTGGCAACCAAGTCCATGGAATAGTTTCGGATGCACGCGACTCATCCTAAAGATGTGATGTCCCTTTCCAGTATGATTCAGACTCTAGGAGAGTCGTTGAAAGATTATTTGGAGTGATATCTTATAGCCATCATGGAGGTTATTAATCTGAGTGATCATGCAGTATTCATGGCCTTGACGAGAGATATTGACCGTGAGTCTGATTTTGGCATTGGTTAGCCGGAAAGCCACCCACAACATTCGAGCGCTTTTACATAAAGTTGGCACAATATTCGAGGAAGGAGGAAGCCTAGTCCTCCAGAAAAAGATTGTTGAAGGGCCAAGAGGAGAAGGAGTATAGAGTAACATTGTAATAAAACAATTTGATGACAGTTCTAGGAAAGTCCAAGTGAATGTTCGAAATAAAAAAAATTTGCAAAAGAGAGGCAGAGATAGGAACCATGAACGAAAGAGGGATTCTAGAAGATTGAAGCCTAAAATTATGATGTATAATTCTTACACGCCGTTGAACACATCCTTGGAGATTATCTACCTGTCTACTTGCAATACCATGTAGTATAGAAAGCTGCCTCCGAAAGAATCAAAAGAGAAGCAAAAACAGACCGAGAAATATTGTCAATTTCACGAGTGTTATGGACACAAGAAAAATGAATGCTGGCATCTCCAGATGTTATAGAAAAGCTGATTCGAGAAAGGAAATTACAACAGTTTGTAAAAGCCCCGTAGGATGGCGGACAAGGGACTTCTAACTCTAACCGAGGACAAGCACCGCATAGGGCTAAGGAGCCTGCGTGGACAGGTGGAAGACTGGTGATAAAAACGATATTAGGAACTGAGATGTTGATTTTGATGACAACAACCTTTTTAATGTATCTTATTATAAAATATGTACTAACACTATTGTCTGGATAAATATGTATATGTAGGAACTATGCAAGATATATATATACGCAGGTATTGATTACTGAAGACTGATCAGTGTAAAGACTCAAGACTCAAGATTAAGAATGGAGATATCAAGATTGAAGACTCTAGAGTATCAAGATCAAGATTTCAAGATAAGTATCTAGATTTTGTTAAAACTTCAGAATAGCATGGAAATCTTCATTCAAAATTTCATTTTGGATGGAACCCATTTCTATCTTTTTAGTGGCTTACAAATCCACGACAAGTAGCTTACAAACCTACGACAAGTGGGTTACAAACCCACGAACATCCTGATTTTGTACAAGTTCTCGAGTCCTGATGTGATGAAATAGTCTGCAGGAAGAAGCTTTCAAAACTACATCAAAATGGTTTTTCAAAATTATTTTCAAAACTGCTTTTCAAAATGTTTCATCCTAAGAAATTATCTTTTCAAATAATTTTCAAAAATATATTTTTGCCTTAAAATATTCTATGTTTTTTAGAACAAAGTCTTGTTTTAAACTTCGTTTGTTTTTAAAATTATTTTCTGATTTTTAAATATTCTTTAAATATATATATAGACTTGAGATTTAAAATCAAATATATACATATATATACACACATTCTAGAAATATATTTTTCTACTCTTCTTTATTTTAAAGCATAGGAAAATTAGTTTATTTTACTCCAGAATCATTTCATCTTGTTTTCCTTTCAATACCATTTTCAAAACAAATTTTACATAGTTTTTAACTAAGGGATGTCTACATCATGGGATACCCCATGTCGACATGGTGGCCGTTAAATTCAAAAGTTTCAATTTTCAAAAGAAGTGTCTATTCATTTAAATCTCTTCACGAATGGTTATGACTGTTACTAGTCTATAAATAGCCTTCATAAATGAATTTTTAACCAACTATTTTCTTCACTCCTTCTCCACAAACCCATATTATAAAATTTCATATTTTTAAGATCGTGCCGAAATTCTGCCAGATTCTCAAGTGAATCAAACTAGAATCTTATTCTTATTTGATTCTCCGCCCTATCTTGAAGATCAAAGTGCTATTCAGAGTTATAGGATCAATTTGTAATCAAAAGTTTATCGAGTCTCTCTATAAGGTGTGGTTTTGCCTGGAAATCAATTGGGTGATCTTGTGTCCCGTAAATCAAGAGAATTTTTCCCGGACTCGAAGATAGGAGGGTAACTCGAGGCCTTTAGAAATTGAGGATCGTAATCTCAACATTGGAATAATAAAAATATGTACGAGGTGTTTGCCCTGGTACAGGACTGGACGTAGGGTAACTCCGAACTAGTATAAAATCCGGTGTGTTCTTTCCTTTTACTGCGTTTTATTTACTTTGTGCATCTGTGATTGATTATCTGAATACTCTATGATTGAGTTCTGTATTTGTTTGTGTCATAATTTTAGTTTAGTCCATATAGGTCTTACACTATTCACCCTCCCCCTCTAGTGCTAAATTAACCTTAAGATCCTTAATCTGCACTCCCTTTCAATTGGTATCAGAGCGTTGGTTTTCATAATTTTCATAATATGAAACTTGAAAAATTGTTTTAAAGGCTACCAACACTGGTAATGTCAACTCTGGCACTAGTTCTGATGAGACTAACACTAGTTCATTTATAAAAGGTCGGTCTACTGTCAGACCACTATTTTTCAATGGCAGAAATTATGCATACTGGGTTTATAGAATGAAAATTTATACACAAACAGTAGGATTAGACACTTGGAGTATCACATAAACTGAGTATGTTGAACCAACTGTCGATTTTTCCTAGTGGACTGCTGAGCAAAAGGGTGTTGCACAAAATAACTCAAAAGGCCATGAATATAACATATTTGATTCACTGGATAGGAATGAGTTTAATAGAGTATCTGTTTGTAAGTCTGCATTTGAAATCTGGAAAATTTTGCTAGTATCTCATGAAGGAACAAACAAAGTTAAACAGACTAAAATTTCCATTTTAACTAATCAGTTCAAATTCTTTAAAATGCATGCAAACGAGTCCATTTTCGACATGTATTGTCGATTTCAAGATATTGTTCATTCACTAATTGCACTGGGACGAAGGAAGACCAAGTCAGAAAAATTCTAAATTCACTCACTCTAGAATGGGTACAAAAGACACTTGCAATCGAAGAAGCAAATGATACCTGTCTAATGAAAATATAACAATTGATTGGGAATCTGGTGTCTTATGAAGTTCAACTGCAAGGAAGAAGGGAAAACAAGGCTACAAAAAAGAAGTCATTAGCATTCAATGCAAAAACTTAAGATTCGAAACCAGACAGTGATGAGGAGATTGCTTTCATGACAAGAAACTTTCAAAAATTCCTAAAATATAGAAAAAATGGAAAATTACAAAAGAAATGATCAAAGGAATTCCAGAAATAATACGGAGAATGTCGACAGTGATAGATGCTACAAGTGCAATAAAGTCGGGTATCATAGGAAAGATTGTCCGTATTCAGATAAATAGTTGTTCCCTTCAAACAATGATTCATCAAGGAAAAGAAAGAAAGCATACATAGAAACTCTTGATGACTCAGATTAATCATCCAGTGACGATAAAAAAATGATGGATAATTCAAATCTGTGTTTCACTGCTATTCATGAATCAGATGATGATGGGAGTACGGATCTAAAAATAGGTACGCATTTACATTAATTTTAATTTTTCTTGTTTGAGTGGATGCTTGTTTGTTTGCTTGATTCTTTTTAAATTCCTTGAATTTTAAATTCAAAAATAATATTATTTTAAAATTATTTTAATATTAAATTATTATTTTTATTATATTTAATGTATTAGAGGAATTATATAAGTAGAATATAAGATATAATATACACATTTATTAGAAATTAGGAATAGACATTTATCCTTTGATTCAACAGGCACATTTGACAAGAGAACATGTCTACAGAATCTCTATTTAATTCACTCTCCTTATCATCACTTTTCACTTTTATTTAAAATTTAAAATTTATCTTCATTATCTTCAAATCCTCTCAAACTTCTTCAGTGGCCTCTTCAAGCACTCCTAACACCATTAGGCTTCCAAAAGCTATCAAAATCTTTCTTTTTAATGACCCAGAAGCTATCAAAGCCTACATCAACTATGTAAACTTTGGTAAAATTCATACGGGGAAATTTGCTATTTTTGAAGATTTTCCTTCTTATGAAATTGAAAATCTTTTTCAACAACGTTCTATTCTTACTGTAGTAGATAACAAACAAAATGATTTTGTATGTTATCCAAATCTTGTTAAGATGTTTTATGCGAATTTGAATCGTGGTTTTTATGATGGGCAAGATGGACAAATTTAGAGTAGAGTTAAGGAAATACAAATAGTTTTGAATTGTGAAATTTTAGGAAATATTTTACGGTGCAAGTATACCGGAATGAATCTCTCGGAATTTCAAATAAATGAAAACGATCGAGAGATATTTCATCACATCTTTGAACGGGATGACAATTTTGAATTCAAAAATCGTTATTTTCGTCCAAAAGCAAGAATTCTTAACCTTCTTATTCAACACACTCTTATACCAAGATTGGAAAACTACAACAACCCAACTTTGAAAGTTTGCAAAGCTCTTTTTGCAATTTTTGAAAATTGTGATATTGATTGGGCTCAAGTTATTTAGGATGAGCTTAGGCCCAGGAATTTTACTATGGGTGAAAATACATTATATAATGGAGTTTATCTCACTTGAATTTTTAATTACTTTGGAGTTGATTTCAAAAGGGAAGAATTTATAATTAGAAAAGTTTTCAACTATGGAAACATTTCCCTTATACAAATTTCGTTAGTGTTTCAACCATATGAAACACTTACGAAAAAGGAAGAAAGGCTTGCTCACGAAGAGATGAAAGAAATGGAGGAAGAAGAGGAAGAAGAAGAGGAAGGAATTGAAATTAAAGAGGAGGAAGATAAAGAAAATTCCTTAGAGTGTATTGAATATCCTACTAATCCCGCTAATCCATCCAATAAGACCATTTTCAATAATCAAAGAATTATAGTGGAAAATCAAAAGACACTCAAAATATCAATGAGTAAGAAAATGGATAAGATTTCCACTAAAATCAACAGGTTCTTCGGGAAAGTTAGTAGAAAGCTTGGACTGTCATCTTCTTCATCTTCATCTAATTAGTTTTAGTACATGTTATCTTGTTTGCTTCAAGATCTATCCATGTATTTTCGTTTATTTTAGTTAATATTATATTATTTTATGTAATGTTAACTAGAATCGTTAATGAAATCTTTTATTTCCTATTATTCAACTTCACTAGTCTCTGTAATTGCTTGTTTTTATATTATACAAATTTTAGTTGCTTAGATTTGTTCGTAATATTCAAAACAAAGCAAAGTGTCAATTTAGGTAGAGGCATGTTGATATTCCCCATCCCCTATATCGACATGCAACGGGCAAAAAGTAGTTACACTTTCGAATTTTAATTTCATTTAACTAACTTGAGTCTATTCATTTTAATCGACTTTCTACCCTTATTTATACCTGTTTCTTCCAGAATAAATTATCAAACTTCATTTTGTAATCACTCCCTTTCATATCTCTTCCTATTTCGTGAATTGTGGCTTCTCCGATTAAAAATCTAAGTGATAATCTTGAGAATCTATCACTTCCTTCAAGAATATCCTTACATTCATAATTCATAATGAGCGCGACTTAGAATTGAGTCAAATGCGGATGATCAAGGAGCAAGATAGACATTTTGATGCCCTTCTTTGGATGATCTCAGCCCTTAACAAGGATGATCTTGAAGGAAATCCACCAGTCATTCTCGACAAAGATAAAGAAGAATGGGATACCATCAAAGTAGACCCTATCTTTGGAGAAGATGGATGGGTGGAAGTACCAAGGAATGTCTAGTCATTCTGCATGTTATTTGTTTGATTTGATTGGTGTATTTTAAACATGATTGACTTGATTTATTTGAAACGTTTAGTGTGGTTTGTATATATGACTGAATTGAATAATTACTGTAAATATGGTTGGATGATGATTGATTTACTTCTGAATTACACTTATGATCACACTCATCATCACATTTCACATTTATGATCACATTTCATACTTATGATCACACTTAGCACTTATTACACTTATATATGGGTTACTCTATTGTTTTATGGTTGATTATCTTATGTCAAGTTCAGGGAATTCATTAGTAAGAAGTTTTTTCTATCATAAAAGGGGAGAAATTATAAAATAGTAGTTGGCCTAGAGTATGACGTAGTTATGACTGGAGTAAGAGGGAGTCATGGAGTAAGGGGGAGTTATGATACGAGTTATGGTATGGTAAGTATATTTTATAAATACAGGCTGTCATCATCAAAAAGGGGGAGATTATTAGGAACTGAGATGTTGGTTTTGATGACAACAACCTTTTTAACTTATCTTATTATAAAATATATACTAACACTATTGTCTAGATAGATATGTATATGCAGGAACTATGCAAGATATATATATATATATATATATATATATATATATATATATATATGCAAGTATTGATTACTGAAGACCGATCAGTATAAAGACTCGAGACTCAAGATTCAGAATGGAGACATCAAGATTGAAAACTCAAGAGTATCAAGATCAAGATTTTAAGATAAGTGTCTACATTTTGTTAAAACTTCATAATAGCACGGAAATCTTCATTTGGGACGGAACCCATTTATATCTTCTTAGTGGCTTACAAACCCATGACAAGTAGCTTACAAATCTACGACAAGTGGCTTACAAACCCACGAACATCTCGGTTTTGTACGAGTTCTTGAGTCCTGATGTGATGAAATATTCTATAGGAATAAGCATGCAAAACTACTTCAAAATGGTTTTTCAAAATTATTTTCAAAACTTCTTTTCAAAATGTTTTAGCCTTAAAAATTATCTTTTCAAATGATTTTCAAAAAGATGTTTTAGTCTTAAAATATTCTTTGTTTTTGTTTTTAAATAAATCCTGTTTTAAACTTCGATTGTCATTAAAATTATCTTTTGACTTTTAAATATTCTTTATAATATATATATACTTGAGATTTAAAATCAAATATATATATATACACACATTCTAAAAATATTATTTTCTACTCTTCTTTATTTGAAAACATAGGAAACTTAGTTTATTTTACTCCAGAATTATTTTATCTTATTTTCCTTTCAATACCATTTTCAAAACAAAATTTTCACAGTTTTTAACTAAGGGATATCTACATCATGGGATTCCCCATGTCAACATGGTGGCCGTTAAATTCAAAAGTTTCAATTTTCTAAAGAAGTGTCTATTCATTTAAATCTCTTCACGAATGGTTATGACCGTTACTGGTCTATAAATAGCCTTCATAAATGAATTTTTTAACCAACTATTTTTTTTTATTTTCTTCACTCCTTATTCTCCACAAATCCATATTCTAAAATTTTCGTATTTTTAAGATTGTGCCGAAATTTTGTTAAATTCTCAAGTGAATCAAATTAGAATCTCATTCTTATTTGATTCACTGCCCTCTTTCAAAGATCAAAGTGCTTTTCAGAGTTGTAGGATCAATTTGCAATCAAAATTTTATCGAGTCTCTCTATAAGTTGGGTTGTGCTTGAAAATCGATTGGGTGATCTTGTGTCCCGTAAATCAAGTGTTTTTGCCTCAGACTCGAAGATAGGAGGGTACCTCAAGGCCTTTAGAAATTTAGGATTGTAATCTCGACATTGGTATAATAAAAATATGTACGAGGTGTTTTCCTTGGTAAAGGACTGGATGTAGGGTAACTCAAATCCATTCTAAAATCCGGCGTGTTCTTTCCTTTCATTGCTTTTTATTTACTTTTTGTATCTGTGTTTGATTCTGTGATTGTTCTATAATTAAGTTCTGCATTTCTTTGTGTCATAATTTTAATTTAGTCCATATAGGTTTTAGAATCCATTAAACACTATTCACCCCCCCTTAGTGTTAAATTAGCCTTAAGAGCCTTAATCCACACTCCCTTTCGTACGATAGTCGAAGGACCGCACCTAACAAATAAGTGTTAGCAAGAGATGGAGCGCTACACTAGTACGATTAGGCATGTGGATTTTGAATGCTGTTTGAATATGGCAGATGAAGCCCTAGCAAAACAACAACGTACGATGGCGGATGATATTGTGTTTACGAATAGGGATGCAGATAAGTTAGATGCTCCAACAATCGACCCAATGATCATTTTGGCCATGATTGTCCCGCTTTGGTGAGAAGGACATTGATTGATGGTGGATGTTTTGTAAATATAATCTTAAAAAGGCTTATAATCAGATGAGGATGGAAGCCAAAGACTTAATACTATCTAAAGCTCATCGACACGGTTTTAGTAGCATTACAACTGAAGATGTTGGTTATATGGAATTACCTGTAGGGTAGGGAGAAGGTGAATGAATGAGAGGGAGGATCCTACCATTTGTTGTTTTGGATGTTGACTCTCTATACAATTTTTTTCTTAGTCGACCAGCCCTAGCTGAATCCTGAGAAGCTCTTTCTCCATGTTTGACTTTGAAGTTTTTGATGGACAATGGTGTAGGAATTGTTCATGGCGATCAAGAGACCGGACATGCTTGTTATGTAGCCGAGTTGAGGGATGCTCAGTGCAAAGTAAGAGGTAAGGGTGTGGATAAGACTGTCTGCATCCAAGCTACCAAAGGTTGATAACTAGCGCTTGAGCCTTGGCTCGGGCCCCACAGTCGGTTCTATAGAGATATAGATCTAAGAGATGATGAAGAGGAGCCTAAAGAGACTAAGGTAGCATAAGCTAAGCTTACAATTGATATCACGGTCAGCTATGACGACCCATCACGAGTCCTAAAAATTAGGTCACAGCTTCCCCCCCCCCCCCCCCCCGGATAATGAAAAAATTTGTTGGTTTTCTCCGAGTGAATCTAGATGTGTTCACTTAGACTCACTCTGACATATGCAGAATCTTACCTGCTATTGTGAGCCGCACATTGAATATCGACTGGAGGAATGTCCCAGTGAAGCAAAAAAGACGAGATATGGATCTAGAGAGATTTGTTGCTCTCAAAGTGGGGGCGGACAGACTAAAAGACAACGGGTTTATCCACAATGCCCTCTACCCAAAATGGGTTTCTAATCCTGTACATGTCGAGAAAGCGAATGGGAAATGGAGAACATGCGTTGATTATTCATAATTTGAACAAGGCATGTCCAAAAGATAGTTTTACCCTTCCAAGGATCAACCAGATAGTGGATGCAATCGCGGGACATGAATTGCTATATATCATGGATGTGTACTCGGAATATAACAAAATCACGATGCAAATCCTCGATAAGGAGCACACCGATTTCATCATCGATGTGACGACCGAAAATTTTTAACAATTTAAATTGGAATAATTAATTGATTTTAAAATACTTAAAGGTTAATTTTAAATTGAATTTCAAATATCAATATTTACTTGATAATTAAATTATTGAATTATATAATTTGAAATTGGGTAAAATATTGAGTATGGAATTTTAAGCCTGTTAAAAATAATTTGAAGGCTTATAAAATTTATAATGATGATACTAAAGATAATATAATGGTTGGAATTTAATTCAAAGGTAATTTGTTCAATTTTAAAAATATATCGTTTAAATTGAATTTAAAAATAGCCTTCCGAGGCACAGTCTCGGAATTCGACGAAACCAGTTATATTGAATCCGTAATATTGTATTATTATCGGATTTCAACTTTCGTAGCATTTGGAGTTGTTGTGTAAGCATACAATATACAAACGTGCTTAAATCTATATCGAAAAATTCAATATAATAACTAGTCCAAAAAGCTATCTTCTCCCAACAATAGAATTAGGACTCGAAACCTTTTCCATTGCGTTCAGAATAGGGGTACAACATTATAAACGCCTAGCGGAATGCCTCGATAGGTGATAAAAAAAATTTAGGTTTCCAATACGGGATACTTTGATATAAAAAAATAATATAATAAAATTTATATATATTTGGTCAAAATCAAGTCAAGCTGTCTTTCATCCTTTGAAACCGTAATTGATTTTCTCACGCGATAAATCAAATCACGTCCCTTTTGTCTTTTGAAGCAAGCCATTCTCCTAGTTTTAAAAATCGCATTCGTTCTTTTCTTTCCCCCATTTTCATATCTAATTCACAAAAGAAATAAAAATAGCCGCCTTCTCTCAGATTTAATCCAACAAAACTGATTCGTGAAAATATATTATAATTTGTTCTCCCCCTCGAACTCAAAATCAACTCGAATGCCTTTCTGTCGGAAAGGGGATCGACACAAGCTCGTTAGCATCGTGGGGAAGGACGTTCGAATTTATGGGTGAAGTTAGGGTTAGTTGTTTGGGAGTCACGATTGATGTTAGAGGCCGTTTGTAGAAATCGAAATCGAGCAGTGGTGGTGGCAAGTTCTAATCGCGTGAGCAGGTAGGGTTCATGAGACGACCCGACTTTCTATCTCCAGGAAATCGCATTATCTTAAAGAAAGAAAGGGATAGAAGAAGAAAAGAAAGAGAAAGAAGAAAGAAGAAAGACAACAACATCAGAGAACTCACAGCGGAACGAAAAAAATAAAATATATCACATAAAAATTACACAGTATCATATTACATCAGAGTACACAACTTATACAACAGATATTAGACAGTTATAATCATCTATCTAACTATACAACTCAAATACAATAGATACAGATACCAAACAACACAGCGGAACCATAATATATCTACACGTGGAAGCCTCCTGCTCCATAACTCCTCCAGAATTCGTCAAGCAAACCTGAATCACTTGACTACTCATACATAATATGAGTACCCAATAGTTTAATAAAACAGAAAATAAACACTTGGGTCAGACAGGGGTATGGTGTGAGTAAACGGGTTAAAATTGCTTAACTTTAGAAAAACCTTTGAAAAGAAAAGGTATCACGTAAGAATTTCCACACATAAACATGGAAAAGTTTTTACCTTACGCTAACCAAAACATTTGATAGGAAATCCAGTGATATTATAACTGTGTCTAGGGTTTTCAAAATAAAATACAGAAATAGCTGGAATGCTTACATCTCACGTTCCAACATAGTTGGGCACAACCGAAACCGTACAGGCACTTATTGGATTTTGGATTCCATCACTGGTAGTACTACTGGGGTACTGCCCATTACAGTATGTGGCCTAGATCACCGTACCGAGGGGTACGCCCACTCCCCTGCAACACAAGGCCGGAACCATCCCTTACTGGACAGTCTCGAACAAGACCACCCTGTAGTTGGCGCGACCAACCACACACTAAGCCGAAATAGAAAGGGACCTCTAGACAGGGGTAAATCTCACTCTCAAGTGGGGGCTACCCATGAAGCCTTGCTGCACCTCCCTTGTTTTAGCAATTCCCGGTTGATGAGGCTTGAGACTGCGATTACCTTTATAGGATACATCTATCATAGAATGCTCATCGTCCACCTGACGATGTTCTGAAAGCATTCAATCCATACAAGTTCGTTCCGGGTTCGAACGAAACCGAAGGCACTATCTCGTTGCACTCGTTTTTGGAATAACCCTCAGAGTCAACGACTATAGCCCTTGCACTCTGAATCACCATCTCGAACCTATAAGTACTATTCCGTCAAACTCATTACGGAATCACCCACAGAGTTATAGTGACGTATAGTTCTTACACCTCGAGTCTTCACTTTCTCCACTTGGATTCACGACCTAACGTTTAATTGGAATCGATGTGGTTTTCGAATATCCAAATATGGAATCCCGGTCTCACCGAAACCAAACTCCATTTTAATGTCCAAGTTGTACTTAAGGGTTTAAACAATTTAAACTCATTCAGGATGATATATAAACAGATAGATGAATCATATTATCACAATAGATAATTTACATCAACATTCATCTTCATAAAGCAGCATATCACATATCATAGATGCCCAAATCATCCAGTATCAATCAATCACCCAATATCACCCATCCAATATTGATCATCCAATATTAATCAATCAACCAATATTAACAAATCATCCAAAGCAGAATTGATTATCTATTAATCAATTAGATTACCATAAACCTTCTTCATTAATTATTTTTCCAAATAAATAAATTAATCCTCTCTAATGATCTTCCTTAATTAATCTCCCTTGATTAATTATCTTTTAATTACATTCAAGTAATTATCCTTATCCATATTTAGTAATTAACCTTAAATTACAATAATTAATGATCCTACATTTACTTCATTAATTAATCAATTATAATTAATTTCATTAAACCTTAATTAATTACAATTAATTAATCACACTTACTTTAATCACTTATATTAATAAACCTTGATTAATTAACAAATGATCCTTATTAACTAATAATTACTTTAATTAAATAATTAACTTGTAATTAATCAACTCATTAACCATAATCAATAATTAACAATTTGTAATTATTTAGATTAATTAATTAACTTCTTATTTAATAATCTTCTAAATTACTTATATTAATCCTTGATTAATTAATCCAATTAATTAATCTTTAATTACTTCATTAAGTAATTATCAATCAATTTAAATTAACAAATAATCTTTAATTAATTACCTTATTAATTAATTATACTTTAATTAATTACACTTAGTAATTAATCTTAAATTAATCACATTTCATTAATTAATTAATCTTATTAATTAATTAACTAAAATAATTAAGTAATTAACTCTTAATTACTTACATAAGTAATTATTTCTAATTACTTCTATTAATCAATCTTGATTTCTTCCTTAATTAATTACTTAACAATTAATTAATCCCATTATTAAACAATCCTTAATTCATTCACTAATTAATTACTTAATAATTAAATAAATTTTAAAACAATTATATTAATCAATTCCTTAATTGATAACATTAAGTGATTATCCATCAATCACATCCATTCAATTACTCCCATGAGTAATTTCCTATTAATTACTTCCATAAGTAATTTCCATTCTTAATTACATTCAATAATTGACCATTAATTACTTCATCAAGTAATTACACTTAATTAATATATAATTAAGTGATTATTCAAAATTAAATAAATAATTAACTAATTATTTAAAATTAATTAAACAATTAATTAATTAACTTCTAATATTAAAGAAAATCTTTAATAAATTAAGAAAACCATAAATCTTAATCAAACTTAACTTATTAACAAATCATATTAAATAAGTATTCTTAAGTTAATTATCCAAATAATTTAACCTTATTTATTTCTATAAATAAATTATTTGAATAATTTAAATCTTATTTATTCAAAGACAAGTTATTAAACTTGGTTTACAAAATCATAATAATAATCTTACTTGAATGAAAAGCATTTATAAATCATTTCCAAATTTAAAAACACTTTAAGTTATCAAATTTTAAACTTATTTAATTCAATATAAATTGAAAATTCCGTTATTAAGACATTGCTTCAAAACTTTAACTTAAATCTTTGATTTAATAATTAAATTCAAATTTGTCTTTTAAATTTGAATTTTAAACTTAATTAAGATAATTATTTTTAAAATCAAACATCTTAAAACATTTTTAAATTTAAATATAAATTAAAATTTTACTTTTAAATGTTTGGTTTACCCTCACTTTTAAACGACAAGTTTATCCTTATAAACTTGTTAATTCCATAATGCTTGATTCCTAAATTAACTCAAGTTTATAATGCAACTTAGAATTATATCTACTACCAGAACAGCAACCCAAAAACCCGAAGCAAACAATGATTCCACGCGAGACAACACCGAAGCAACCCAAACCCAAAAATCTTCGAGTCCCCCCTAGATCCAACGCGAGGATCCCTTCGAGACTTCTATCGTCTTCCCCAAACGAAGTATTCCAGTGCACATGAATGTGCACGGTGCACATGCGCCACCACCTACGGCCATTTCAGGTCGTCGCTATCATCCCCTACAACCACAAATTCACACACGAACCAAAATCCAAACCCAGATTCGAGCCAACAACACACAACCAAAAATTCGATCAAGCGCTCGAAAAACTGCAGCTGTCACTAACCAAAAACCACCCACGGCCGATCACCATGTCTCCGTTCAACCCCGCTGACCCCACCATCGAAGCGCCATGCTTCGTCGAACAATACCATCATCTTGCGACACACTCCGGTCCACATACCTAGCCATGATTTCCACTACAGCCCGATCAAAACAAAGGCAAGCAAAAACCCTAGATTGATCAATTCTTCCCAAATCGAACATTGGAAAAATTCCCTTACATTTTTCCCTTAATCTATAACCCTTAAACATGCTTCGATCAAAATCCTAGCTACAATCATCACGCCGTTCTTCGGCAATCATCAAAACCCCCAAAAACATTCAAACCAAGAATTCAACTTAATTACACAGTTAAAAATTATGATACTAACTCTAAAAATCCTAACTTTCCAATTGAAATTCAATTATACATTCAAAATTAGAATTTGAAATTATAAAAAATTTGCCCAAACTTGATTTTTCGCCGTAATTTGAAAAATATGAATAACTAATTTATTTAAAACCCTATAACCATTTTTAGATGATGAATCACTTGATTACAAACAACTTTCATCTACAAATCAATGTCCAATTTGTATTCAAAATCAAGTTATTGATTTTAAAAAGAAAAAAAACAAACCTGTATAACAACAGTATACATATACAAGCGTTCACCATATTTTTCTATTTTATTTTACAAACATACATTCTAAAATGCATTATCAAACTCCAATCCATTTGCATGCAACATTCAATCAAAAATTAAATCAAACCTGTTTTTAAAATAGGATTTACTCACTTTTCAATATGCAGGAACAGAGCAGTTTTGATTTTTCCTTTCCACGCTTTGAATGTTAAATCTGAAGAATACTGAATGCATGCTTCCAATTGTTGTTTTAAAAGTTGAAATGAATCCTAAAGTTGCTGAGTTGATCACAGTTCCACTTTAATTTGCAGATTTGAAATTGCAGTTTTGAGGTTTGATATGAAGAAATTTTAATTTGCAGATTGAGGCTTTGAAATTGCAGGTCTTAAATTAAATTCAGATTGATATTTTTTTTCAATGTTGAAGAAAAGTTTTTGATGGCCATTAAAAATTTTAGAGAATGAAAAAACAAAAGAGTGAAAGTGTTGGAAAAAAACAAGTTTTCTTCTTTTACATTTATTAAAAATTAAATAAGTATATTTGCCACATGTTTACAATTTGAACAAATGTCATTAGTCATGTTTTAAAAATTACAAGTGTTATAAAGATGGCTTAAAATGTTCACACATGTACATACGTGTTTTTAATTAATTTTTTATTTAGTTTAAATGTAAATATAAACTACTTAATTAAATTCACTTAATAAATATAATTTTACATATGTATACATGAATTTATTTTTAAAAAGTAGTATAAATCTACTTATTTAAATTAATTTATAAATAAATATTTATATATGTGAATATAAACTTACCTTTAAAAGAGAATATTATAAAACTAGTTAAAATACAAATGAATTGCTTATACATGAATTCACAAACCTAAAACCTTTATCTATACATTTATAACCATTTTATAATAAGCAATTTAAAAAAAACAAACAAAGCTTGTTTTAATTCTTTTTAAACCATCATATTTTAAATACTTTAAAGGAAGACAAAACAAAACTTTGTTTAAAACCTTTTTAAACTATCTTATTTAAAAAAAACAAACTGTTTTATCTTATATTTTAAAACAAATGAATTAATCTTTAAATTAACTTTTGAAAACATTGATTCTAAAACAAAGCTTCAATCTACAATATTCATACATTATAAATTATCAATTGATTTAATTAAATTTCAAAATAACTCAAATTATAACATTTGCAAACATATGTATTACAATTTGAAAATTCATTATTCACAATATATATCAAATGTATATATTATAATCAGAATAAAATTTGATTAGCTTTGAAAAATAAATCTTATCAATTTTTAAATTGTCACAAAGATATTGATCACAATTATCAGATTAAATATTTGTTGTCCTTTAAAAAGAATAAATTTACCAATTTAAATTAAAATTATAAAGAAAATTATCAAACCAGTTAAATTTTTTATACAGATTATTAAATTGTTATTGCCCAAAATTCTGGGTCGTTACAATCCTTCCCCCTTAAAAGAATTTCGTCCCCGAAATTTAAAAGCAAAGGTAATTTAATAATCCAGTACAGATTTTAATTTCAAACAGCAAAGCATTCCTTATCAACCAGTAACTAACAACCAAAGCAATCAATCAAACAAACAAACCTAACTAATTATTCTGACGCAAATCAGAATAAATCTCTAATACTATCTCGAGTTTCCCAAGCATAAATCACTGGGAGACTCGCACTACAAAAGCCAACAAACTAACTACACTACCAAAATCCAGAGCTCCCCTCATCTCCAGATCCATCAATCTGAACAGAACATCAGACTATACTCAAGTGTAGCTCAACATCCAAATCCAACTGGACTACAGATTCAACAACCAATCGATGAATCATACATGTACTCCCTCAGAGATACGTGAAATATAATTAATTCCAGTTATCCAAACTGGCAATTCAATCTTGTCCTATCAAAACACAGATAAGAAATCTCCAAATGCCTCAGAACTAGCCATCCAATCTAACCCAATTACTGCTCTCTTTTTCAGAGAAATCTTAACAACAATGAAGACTTCAATTTCGAATTCCAAACTCCTTATCTCATATCTACATTACTCAATAGATAATCCTGGACTGCCAATTTCTTCCGAAAAGCTCAATGTATGCTAATACTTCCAGAAACAACTAGACCAAAGCAAACCAATTTATGGATCCTATTCAACAGAAAAGTCTTCCAAGATCCGTCGAAATCCAGAACTCAAGCTCTACTACTCAAGCAATAGCAAACTGAACTTGCTTTCTTTCCTTCCACAACTACTACCTTGCTTCCGCTGCACAACTCTGATTCTGAATAGATAAGATTTCTGTTGATGAACACGAATGCAAAATTATCCAATATATTCGGAAAACTTTGTTCATCAAATCCATAAAAATCTGAGTGACTCATCTGACTCAGTCACAACCTTACAGTAGAATCCAACTCAAAACAAGATCTGACCAAAACCAAATCCCAGAGCTGCTACACCAACTCTTCCTCTAGGCTTACCACCAAAATTACTTCTGAAACCAAAACAATATGGAACTCAATTCCAGATGCAGACAAACTCTGATTACTTCAGTAGCTCCTACTTCCACATGAGAATCCTCAATCTCAAACAAAAGATTGCCCAAGAAAAATTCCCAAACTAATCGCAAGTCACTTTTGCGATCCAACCCAGTTCGGATTCCAAAGAAACTGTCCTCTCTTTACCAATTAGAACAGCTTTAAGCTTTTCCAAACAAGGTTAACACTCCAGAAAACTTTCACCAACTGCCCGGACTGCTGAAAGAAGAACCACCAAGATTTCTGAATCACCGGAGAAACAACCAACACTGCTGCTTCCAAACTCTACCTCGATGATACTACAAAGCCAAAAGATCTCCTCGTCGGCACACCGAACACTTCGAGTTGCACTGCTACCACAGCTAACCAAAGACTTCTAATCCAAAGGCTTCTCAAACCCAAAACCATCAACAAACTACACAATGGACCTTCGAGATGGCAGACAACTACCCAAGAAATTCGGGATCCAAACCAAACATCCACATCTCGCTCTTCTTAAGAAATGACAAATGAGACCATGCCGAAGCGGTGCAACTCATAGACCTTAGTTTCATATCCCAGAACAGTAAATATCCATGCTAAAGATCCAGACAACTTCTACACAAACGAGTCTTCCCTGCGGCAGGTAAGACTGCTCCTCAAATACTTCTAAAACTGCTTCACAAGGAAACATCTTCGGAAAATATCAATGGATACTGCATCTCATCACGCAGTTACCAGGATATCATAACTTACTTTTGTACTAACGACAGATCCAAACTTAAGAATAATTCGCTCACCCGAGCGAAATCCAAACTTACACCTCAAAGATGAACTCCGATCTTCAAAAGATTTCCTTCGGATATCCGAGAAATCCCTACTCCAAACTACAAATCTTACTCGAGACAGTATTAGGTCTACAGTCTCGACAAATACACTTCCAACCTCAAACATATGGACCTCTTCCATCAATGGTAGTCGTGTTACACACACATCACTACTCCATCTACCTCTTAAAAATTACGTTGGAAAATCTGAACAGATAACCCAACCTATTAGGTAGATACAGATAAATATATAGTTATATATAAAAATTACAAGTACGCTCTCTCAAGGAAGACACCACTCCAGAGCCTAGATATTCACTCAACCTAACGCTCTGATACCAGCTGAGACGACCCGACTTTCTATCTCCAGGAAATCGCATCATCTTAAAGAAAGAAAGGGATAGAAGAAGAAAAGAAAGAGAAAGAAGAAAGACAACAACATCAGAGAACTCACAGCGGAACGAATAAAATATAATATATCACATAAAATATTACACGGTATCATATTACATCGGAGCACACAACTTATACAACAGATATTAGACAGTTATAATCATCTGTCTAACTATACAACTCAAATACAACAGATACATATACCAAACAACACAGCGGAACCATAATATATCTACACGTGGAAGCCTCCTGCTCCATAACTCCTCCAGAATTCGTCAAGCAAACCTGAATCACTTGACTATTCATACATAATATGAGTACCCAAGAGTTTAATAAAATAGAAAATAAACACTCGGGTCAGACAGGGGTATGGTGTGAGTAAACGGGTTAAAATTGCTTAACTTTAGAAAAACCTTTGAAAAGAAAAGGTATCACGTAAGACTTTCCACACATAAACATGGAAAAGTTTTTACCTTACGCTAACCAAAACATTTGATAGGAAATCCAGTGATATTATAATAGTGTCTAGGGTTTTCAAAATAAAATACAGAAATAGCTGGAATGCTTACATCTCATGTTCCAACATAGTTGGGCACAATCAAAATCGTACAGGCACTTATTGGATTTTGGATTCCATCAATGGCAGGGCTACTGGGGTACCGCCCGTCACAGTACGTGGCCTAGATCACCGTACCGAGGAGTATGCACACTCCCCTGCAACACAAGGCCGGAACCATCCCTTACTGGGCAGTCCCGAACAAGACCACCCCGTAGTTGGCGTGACCAACCACACACTAAGACGAAATAGAAAGGGACCTCTAGACGGGGTAAATCTCACTCTCAAGTGGGGGGTACCCACAAAACCTTGCTGCACCTCCCCTGTTTTAGCCATTCCCGGTTGATGAGGCTTGAGGCTACGATCACCTTTATGGGACACATCTATCTTAGAATGCTCATCGTCCACCTGACGATGTTCTGAAAGCATTCAATCCTTACAAGTTCGTTCCAGGTTCGAACGAAACCGAAGGCACTATCTCGTTGCACTCGTTTTTGGAATCACCCTCAGAGTCAACGACCATAGCCCTTGCACTCTGAATCACCATCTCGAACCTATAAGTACTATTCCGTCAAACTCATTACGGAATCACCCACAGAGTTATACTGACGTATAGTTCTTACACCTCGAGTCTTCACTTGCTCCACTTGGATTCACGACCTAACGTTTAATTGGAATCGATGTGGTTTTCGGATATCCAAATATGGAAACCCGATCCCGGTCTCACCGAAACCAAACACCATTTTAATATCCAAGTTGTACTTAAGGGTTTAAACATATTAAACTCATATTCAGGATGATATATAAACAGATAGATGAATCATATTATCACAATAGATAATTTACATCAACATTCATCTTCATAAAGCAGCATATCACATATCATAGATACCCAAATCATCCAGTATCAGTCAATCACCCAATATCACCCATCCAATATTGATCATCCAATATTAATCAATCAACCAATATTAACAAATCATCCAAAGCAGAATTGATTATCTATTAATCAATTAGATTACCATAAACCTTCTTCATTAATTATTTTTTCCAAATAAATAAATTAATCCTCTCTAATGATCTCCCTTAATTAATCTCCCTTAATTAATTATCTTTTAATTACATTCAAGTAATTATCCTTATCCATATTCAGTAATTAACCTTAAATTACTATCATTAATTACAATAATTAATGATCCTACATTTACTTCATTAATTAATCAGTTATAATTAATTTCATTAAACCTTAATTAATTACAATTAATTAATCACACTTACATTAATCACTTATATTAATCAACCTTGATTAATTAACAAATGAGCCTTATTAATTAATAATTACTTTAATTAAATAATTAACTTGTAATTAATCAACTCATTAATCATAATCAGTAATTAACAATTTATAATTATTTAACTTAATTGATTAACTTCTTATTTAATAATCTTATAAATTAATTATATTAATCCTTGATTAATTAATCCGATTAATTAATCTTTAATTACTTCATTAAGTAATTATCAATCAAGTTAAATTAACAAATAATCTTTAATTAATTACCTTATTAATTAATTATACTCTAATTAATTACACTTAGTAATTAATCTTAAATTAATCACATTTCATTAGTTAATTAATCTTATTAATTAATTAATTAAAATAATTAAGTAATTATCTCTTAATTACTTATATAAGTAATTATTCTAATTACTTCTATTAATCAATCTTGATTTCTTCCTTAATTAATTACTTAACAATTAATTAATCCCATTATTAAACAATCCCTAATTCATTAATTAATTAATTACTCAATAATTAAATAAATTTTAAAACAATTATATTAATCAATTCCTCAATTGATAACGTTAAGTGATTATCCATTAATCACATCCATTTAATTACTCCCATGAGTAATTTCCTATTAATTACTTCCATAAGTAATTTCCATTCTTAATTACATTCAATAATTGACCATTAATTACTTCATTAAGTAATTACACTTAATTAATATATAATTAAGTGATTATTCAAAATTAAATAAATAATTAACTAATTATTTAAAATTAATTAAACAATTAATTAATTAACTTCTAATATTAAAGAAAATCTTTCATAAATTAAGAAAACCATAAATCTTAATCAAACTTAACTTATTAACAAATCATATTAAATAAGTATTCTTAAGTTAATTATCCAAATAATTTAACCTTATTTATTTCCAAAAATAAATTGTTTGAATAACTTAAATCTTATTTATTCAAAGATAAGTTATTAAACTTGGTTTACAAAATCATAATAATAATCTTACTTGAATGAAAAGCATTTATAAATCATTTCCAAATTTAAAAACACTTTAAATTGTCAATTTATTTTGCAAAGCAAGTCGGTTTTATAGTGGGCCGTCCACTTTTATTACGAAAGTAATAAAGTTGAAATGCAGGAGTAAGGTAAAAGCACCTAAACTACTTAGAAAACTGGAAAATACAACACAGGTATCTGGCAAACATGCCACGGTAACTATAAAAATCTCCAAGCCTAGGACTCCTCCGAAGAGGAAGAATCACCATCATCATCATGTTCCATAGGGACATTCCTGCAAAGACCAGCAAAGGGCCTGAAACGGGAAGCAAGACAAGGGTCATAACCCACAGCATCAGAAGAATAAATGAAAGAACGATCCCAAGAAAGATCAGCTAGCATGTCTGAATTTTTACTCGCATACACTCCATCCAAATCAAGAAGTAATGAATCACCTGACGAACTGTAATAATGGCATCGAAGGTCCTTCTGATCATCAGAAACAAATCTGAAAAATGAACCATTAACCGGGCTAAATCTCACATCAGAGATGCGGTCAACCCAACACCTTTCGGACTCATCCCAAACAACCCGGGCAGAAACTGGAACAGGAACAGGAGAAGCTGGGGCAACACATGGTACCACAGCAACATTAGGAAAGACAGACATATCTCCAGTTGGAGGTGGACCCAGATCACACACAAGGAGAGGAGGGATATGAGAAGAAGAAGATGGAACCTTAGGAATCCATTTCTCGAGCGGGGGCGAGGTAGAGGAATATTCGGAGCAGCCATGGAGGTTTTGGAATGAAGGCAGGAGATGGCCAAGTGGCCAAAAGACTGACAGGAGGAACAAATATCTGGAACCCATCCATAGCGGACACGGACCTCCGCAACATGCCCAACAGCAAGTTGAACATGAATAGTATCAGGGAGGGGCTTGAAGGGGGAAATCACGATAAGAGCCTTTGCATACATCAATTTATCTCGGGCAACCGTATTAGAGTCAAAACATTTCAGTTTTCCAACGTTTCCGGCTAACCAATTCAACCCAAGCAAAGGCTGGAGCGCAGAGTGATTCTGCGAGAAATACACCCAAACGGGGATGGATAGCACTTGCTCACGAGCACGCGCCACAGTAGGAGACCAAGGAGTGATAATAAAGGGCCTTCCAGCAATAAAAGAAGGCTCGGCACTAAGAACTAGCCGACGATCCTCAGCGGAAGAAAACTTGAGATAATACAAAGAGTCAATCAGTTTCACATGCAAATTACCACGCAGCTTCCAAACCTTTCGTAAAACGGAGGACGGATCACGAAGACGGTGATTTGGTTTTAGGAAGAAACCAACCAAATAATCAGACCAGAAATCAACTCCAGCTTGGATAACATTAGGTGGAGGGATCTTCACTCCATCCTCTTCAACAATTTCAAAATCAATTGGGATGTAATCACCAGCGTTGCATGGAAGAGAAGTGAATAAAGAAGACCAAGACTTTGGGGAAGTTGGCGAAGATGCTGAAGGCCTAGGACGTTCCTCATCAAGGGGCAAAACAGGGGAAACATCAGCCTTGGACCCAACCAAACAATCGTCACTGATTAATGGACCAAGAACCCCTGAAGCATTTAGACAAACATTTGGCGTGCATCGATACGAAACAAAGCCCACTACACTACCAGTCAGACCACCCAAACCACACACATTGATCAAAGCATTCGATTCATTGTTCCCCGTATCACCACAATAGTTCACATGCGAACACCCAATGGCTCCAGGAGGAGGTGGTAAATGCAGCCATCCAGGTGAACACGAATCAGCACTAGAAGGGACACACCAAGCAGCCGCAACTTGAATACCATCACATGAGGAAAGGGGTGCATCAGGGACAGCGGTGGCTAGGCTGGAAGCACAAAGTGGAGGAAAATCAAAAAACAAATGAATTCTAGGTTTCGCGACACTAACAACTGACATGGAATTAAAAAGGCGGCCAGATCTTGTCGAAGAGGGAGAGGGGCGGAGAGATGGAGTGGAACGAGAAGGAGAGCAGGACATGAAAAAGGGCGACGCGAAAAGAAGGGGAAATCACGGAGATGAAAATACCTCGAACAAGAATCGCCAGATGAAGGAAGCCATTGATGCGTTTAAATTCGAATAAGAAAATTGTGAAAATTATCAAATTTTAAACTTATTTAATTCAATATAAATTGAAAATTCCGTTATTAAAACATTGTTTCAAAACTTTAACTTAAATCTTTGATTTAATAATTAAATTCAAATTTCTCTTTTAAATTTTAAACTTAATTAAGATAATTATTTTTAAAATCAAACATCTTAAAACATTTTTAAATTTAAATATAAATTAAAATTTTACTTTTAAACGTTTGGTTTACCCTCACTTTTAAATGACAAGTTTATCCTTATAAACTTGTTTATTCCATAATGCATGATTCCTAAATTATTCAACTCAAGTTTATAATGAAACTTAGAATTATATCTACTACCAGAACAGCAACCCAAAAACCCGAAGCAAACAATGATTCCACTCGAGACAACGCCGAAGCAACCCAAACCCAAAAATCTTCGAGTCGCCCCTGGATCCAATGCGAGGATCCCTTCGAGACTTCAATCGTCTTCCCCAAACGAAGTATTCCAGTGCACACGAATATGCACGGTGCACATGCGCCACCACCTACGGCCATTTCAGGTCGTCGCTATCATCCCGTACAACCACAAATTCACACACGAACCAAAATCTAAACCCAGATTCGAGCCAACAACACGCGACCAAAAATTCGATCAAGCGCTTGAAAAACAGCAGCTGTCACTAACCAAAAACCACCCACGGCCGATCACCACGTCGCCGTTCAACCCCGTTGACCCCACCATCGAAGCGCCATGCTTCGCCGAACAATACCATCACCTTGCGACACACTTCGGTCCATATACCAAGCCATGATTTCCTCTACAGCCCGATCGAAACAAAGGCAAGCAAAAACCCTAGATTGATCAATTCTGCCCAAATCGAACATTGGAAAAATTCCCTTACATTTTTCCCTTAATCTATAACCCTTAAACATGCTTCGATCAAAATCCTAGCTACAATCATCATGCCGTTCTTCGGCAATCATCAAAACCCCCAAAAACATTCAAACCAGGAATTCAACTTAATTACACGGTTAAAAAATTACGATACTAACTCTAAAAATCCTAACTTTCCAATTGAAACTCAATTATACATTCAAAACTAGAATTTGAAATTATAAAAAAATTCCCAAACTTGATTTTTCGCTGTAATTTGAAAAATATGAATAACTAATTCATTTAAAACCCTCTGACCATTTTTAGATGATGAATCACTTGATTACAAACAACTTTCATCTACAAATCAATGTCCAATTTGTATTCAAAATAAAGTTATTGATTTTAAAAAAGAAAAAAAACAAACCTGTATAACAACAGTATACATATAAAGGCGTTCACCATATTTTTCTATTTTATTTTACAAACATACATTCTAAAATGCATTATCAAACTCCAATCCATTTGCATGCAACATTCAATCTAAAATTAAATCAAAACTGTTTTTAAAATAGGATTTACTCACTTTTCAATATGCAGGAACAGAGCAGTTTTGATTTTTCCTTTCCAGGGTTTGAATGTTAAATCTGAAGAATACTGAATGCATGCTTCCAATTGTTGTTTTAAAAGTTGAAATGAATCTTGAAGTTGCTGAGTTGATCACAGTTCCACTTTAATTTGCAGATTTGAAATTGCAGTTTTGAGGTTTGATATGAAGAAATTTTAATTTGCAGATTAAGGCTTTGAAATTGCAGGTCTTAAATTAAATTCAGATTTGATTTTTTTTTTTCAATGTTGAAGAAAAGTTTTTGATAGCCATTAAATTTTTTAAAGAATGAAAGTAAGGAAACAAAAGAGTTAAAGTGTTGGAAAAAAAACAAGTTTTCTTCTTTTACATTTATTAAAAATTAAATAAGTATATTTGCCACATGTTTACAATTTGAACAAATGTCATTAGTCATGTTTTAAAAATTACAAGTGTTATAAAGATGGCTTAAAATGTTCACACATGTACATACGTGTTTTTAATTAAATTTTTATTTAGTTTAAATGTAAATATAAACTACTTAATTAAATTCACTTAATAAATATAATTTTACATATGTATACATGAATTTATTTTTAAAAGTAGTATAAATCTACTTATTTAAATTACTTTATAAATATATATTTATATATGTGAATATAAACTTACCTTTAAAAGAGAATATTATAAAACTAGTTAAAATACAAATGAATTGCTTATACATGAATTCACAAATCTAAAACCTTTATCTGTACATTTATAACCATTTTATAATAAGCAATTTAAAAAAAAACAAAACAAAGCTTGTTTAAATTCTTTTTAAACCATCATATTTAAATACTTTAAAAGGAAGACAAAACAAAACTTTGTTTAAAACCTTTTCAAACTATCTTATTTAAAAAAACAAACTGTTTTATCTTATATTTTAAAACAAATGAATTAATCTTTAAATTAACTTTTGAAAACGTTGATTCTAAATAAAGCTTCAATCTACAATATTCATACATTATAAATTATCAATTGATTTAATTAAATTTCAAAATAACTCAAATTATAACATATGCAAACATATGTATTACAATTTGAAAATTCATCCTTTATTTTAAAACAAAAGATCTTCTATTCACAATATATATCAAATGTATATAATATAATCAGAATAAAATTTGATTAGCTTTGAAAAATAAATCTTATCAATTTTTAAACTGTCAGAAAGATATTGATCACAATTATCAGATTAAATATTTGTTATCCTTTAAAAAGAATAAATTTATCAATTTAAATTAAAATTATAAAGAAAATTATCAAACCAGTTAAATTTTTTATACAGATTATTAAATTGTTATTGCCTAAAATTCCGGGTCGTTACAGTTCGTCTCGACTCGAAATCGAATTCACATGCAAGTGGAGAGGCGCGCACAGAGGATAGGTCATAGGCATAGACATCGGAGAGGCCAGGTGTTGGTTAGGATTCGACTAGAGCGGTCACAGAAATGAGTTCAGGCTTAAGGCATCGACGATGATCGTGAGTGAGGTCAGAGACTTTCAGAGTTTACTAAATGCTATGGCGGTGAGTTATTCGTTTTTTCCCTTCTTCTTCGATTATGCTTGATTTAATAAAAGTAAATATGTATATTTATACACATGCCCGTTTCAATTGAAGATAAACAGGAAACTTTTATACAGGGAGATTTTGAAATTATATATAGTTGGAATTTTAAAAATGTTGTAGAGTTACAAATTTGATTTTTAAAATGTATATAAGCTATTTTTAGTTTTAAAAGGGAAATAATATACATGCACACATTTTAAATTGACTAACTTATTTTAAAAGCAAAGTATTAAGGTAATTTATTTGTTTAACTGGTTCATTTAATTATCTTAGTCACTAAAAATAATTTATTTAAAGAGGAATAGTTTAAATTACATTTTTGGTTAATTAAATTTATTAAGTGGTAATTGATTAGTTCAAATGATAATAAACTGTAAATATTTTATAAAGGTCAAAATTTTGATGAAACCAAAATCAAGATTGAAAGGGGATTGTAATTAATGGCAAAGGTGAGTTAATCTCACTCAACTGGGTTTTTATTTAAATTTGAATGGTTAAATTTAAATGATTGGTTGAATGGTTTAATTGAATTGATGTGCTATATTATATAGTAATATATAGTACATATTGGAATGATTGATATTCTGTGATGAATATTTTTGGTAACTGGAATGCTGAATGCTGTGGTTTAGTTAAATATTTCGGTACCCTGAGTTATCAAAATATATATAGAATTGGAATTTTTTGGAAGAAATATAAGGGTGAATTTTAAAGTGAAGTAATTATTAAAAAAAATAAGAATGAATTGGAAAGAAATAAAACTGATGTTTAAAAACTGAAGTTAAATTGTAAAGTAGAGATTTAAAACAAGTTTTAAATCAAAGATAAATGTGGAATTCAAGTTAGTGAATCTCAGTTTTTTTATAAAACAAATAAGTTTTAAAAATTTAATAATTTTAACAACTTGAATATTAAAGTGCATTTTTAAATTGATTTGAATCTAAAATGAATTTGGTTTTAAATTCCTTTGAACTTCTATTTTAAAACGAGTAATTAATTTATTTAATGAAGTAAATAAAACATAGTTATTTATAGGTTGAGATTAATCGAGGATGATTAATATTATGGTTTAATTAATGTAATTAATTTAGATCAGGATAAATTGAAATATAATTGGAAATCATTAATTTATATAATCAACGATGTAACTAAAGATTGATTAATTAAGATGAATTAATCGGCAATAAGTGACTTAAGAGAAGTTAATTAATATAAATAATTAAGAATTAATGTAATTAAAATAGTTAATTAATTCAAGAAGTAATTAAGATTACTTATTGATTTTGGTTAAGAAGAATTAATATCGTAAAATTAATTGAAGATAACTACTTGAATGTAATTGAAGTATAATTAATCCAGGTTGATTAATTAAGATGAATAATGAAGGGATGATTGAATAATTGATTTGAAATTAATTAATGACAAGTGAAGAAATCTAAGTGATTGAGGTTAAAAATTCAATTAAAATTAATTAAAATAATTTTGGAAGCGATCAAGCTCTGCTTATGGATGATGGAATGGTATTGAATGCTTTGAATGAGTTGATATCTCTGATATGAAATGTTGTGTATTTCATTTGGATAACTTGGGTTAGGTTGACATGAGACTCGAAGAGACCGGGTTCGGGTGTTGGGAAATACCCGAAACCACTTCGAATTTTTATAGATTGATATGAGAAATCTATATGCTGGAGTGCAATGGTTTAAAGGAATTGGATTATTTTAAATCTAAATCTTGGTATTTAGAAAACTAATATGTGAAATAAGTAATGTTAATAAATTGTGACTTTGTGAATTGAAACGAGTTACCTGGGTTTATATAGTTGTATGCTTGTATTCCTTGTTAGATGGGTTTACTCACGCTGGTTTCCAGCCTGACCCGGGTGTTACTTTGGTGTAATGCTCGGGTCATACCGAGTATTACAGATTTTCAGGTAGGACGTACGGGACCTCAGGAGGCAAGCTGGATGGCAAGAACATATAGAATATTTCTGCTGTAATTATATTATTGTAAAACAGAGGCATGATAATTGTATATCCAGTGTCTGTAAAAATGTGTAACTCTGATGTGTTTAAATGTAATCGACAGAATGCTTTTGTAAACTTTATTATTTATTATTATATTTTATCCGCTGTGAATGTGAGATGTCGTTGTTTATGTTCTTCTTTCTCTTTCTTCTTTTTCATAACTATCTGGAATTTTCAGCATCGAAAATTTCGGGTCGTTACAATTGGTATCAGAGCGAAAGGTTAAGCGAGAACCTTGGCTCTGGTAGGGATTACTTATTGAATAGAGTCTGTAGTACTCTAGGATGAGTTTTGTGTGTGTGTGTGTGTGTGTGTGTGTGTGTGTATATATGAGAGCGTACTTGTTATTTTCTTATATAAAGATTTTAAATGATTATATATAAAATATATATTTTGATATATATAAAGCAATATTCCCTTCTAATAAATATTAAGGTGATTGGTTGTTAAATTATTGGAATTAAATTAAGAAGTAATATAATACAACCAAATTGAAATCTTGAACTGGAATTAAATTAAGTGGTAACAGAAAATACAACCAAATTTAAATTTAAATTAATTAAAAATGAAATTCTAGAATTAGAACTCAAAAATTAAATTATTTAAAAACTTTAAATGGATAAAGTTAATCTGGTTTAAAAATTAAACCAACCTTTGAGAATTTAACTCTAATTTATATAATTCGAGATGGTTTAAAATTGAGATTGGAATTGAATTAGTTCAAATTGAATTTGATTTGAATTAATTGGATTTATGATTGAAGATGTAAAGTTTAAAAATTTAAATGAAAATTAGGATTAGATTAAATTGAAATGATTCGAACTTGAAGTGGGTTCAATTGATAATAGTCCAAAATTGATTGGAATAATCTGGAATTGAAATTAAGGCTAGTAGGATTAAAATAAAATGAAATTTGTTTTGAAGTTAGAAAGAAATTGAGAATTAATTCAACTTGAATTGGGAATAAATCAAGTCCAATGGAAATTGGAGTTATTTAAATTGGAATTGGGTCAATTTAAATGGGAGTGGAAATTTAAATTGAATTGATGGGAAAGTGAACAGTTTTGACTCTGGACTATTGTCAATATAAATTGTTTTAATATAAACTTATTTTTCCAAGCTATTAAATATATACAACCTTTCTTTCTTAAAGCCAAA
This sequence comes from Allium cepa, assembly GCA_030765085.1. Lineage (NCBI taxonomy): Eukaryota > Viridiplantae > Streptophyta > Magnoliopsida > Asparagales > Amaryllidaceae > Allium > Allium cepa. The sequence goes on along the minus strand of CM060940.1, from coordinate 752,185,024 downwards.
TTATTTTATACTTATTTTACAATTATTTTTGGAGCTATTTAACCATTTTTCAACTGCTTTCTAAACTAAGTACTATTTTTCAACTATGTTACAAATTAATTATTATTTTACAACTATTTTGCAATTATCTAAAAGTTTTGAAAACATTTAGCTATTCTTCAATTATTTAACAATTAGTTAACAATTTTACAGTATTTTGCAAACTAATCATTATTTTTCAATTACTTATCTATTTTAAAAAATTTCAAGCTATTTTCTAAATATACACTGGCCGGAGTTCAAATTGTTATTTATTTAAATACCCAACTGAGATAAGATTTGAAGTGATAATCCAAATGGGGATTAAGGAAAATGTGAATAAGTGAATGAAAATTTAAGTGAATGTGAATGGAAAGGAAATTGATTTGGCTAATAATTAATTAATTTAAATACGTAGGATGTACGTACATTATTCTATTCGCATAGTGATTTAATCCAGATTCGAGCGCAGAATTTTGAGATAGTTATATCAATCCGAGTGAGATTTTTCACTCGATTTTCGACGGTGAACCTGGATACGGATTGTTGATTGGTTCTGGATGTTCTCTATCGTAGTTATAGCTATGCAAGGAGAATGACGGTTTCCGATCAAGAAACCAGATTTGTGTCCGCACTAGGAAGTCGGGTGGACATACTAGTTCGAAAGTGAAACTGTGTGATCGAGTGAGCGATCAGATTGGTATAGCGTACGGATGATATGTGTACATCGTACGGATTTGAATGAAAATGATATTTAAAAGAGTAATCAAAATTGGAATATTTGATTTTGAATAAACAAAGTTATATATCTTTTATATATATAAGATAAAACTCCCCTTGTTGAATCTATCGCCAGAAGGAAAGGATTTTGAAAGTGTTCGAAGTATAAAAGGAATTTTATACAAGTTTGTAATGATCCAAAGTTTTAAAAGTTATATATATCTGAATATATATATATAAAGGATCTTATGAGGATTTTGGAAAAAGGTTTTGGGAACCTTTGAATTTGGAAAGGCTTTTGATTTTTGGGAAAAATCAATATTGAAATTTGGAAAATCTAGTTTGAGAATTATCGATTTTGGGATAATCGATTTTGTGTAAAGGGCCTTGTATGAGATCATACTAGGTGTATGATTTGAAAGATACTATATGTGTATAGTATAATGTGTTTTGATGATGGCTCTGGGGAAAAAGGCGCTCCCTTGAAATGAACTTCTCAGGAGTGCCACCGGGTGGTGCTGCCTTGAGCCCTAAGGGGGGGTTCTAAAGTTGATCCTGTGAGGAGTCCGGACAAAACTTCTAGGGATTATGAGTAGAGTATACCATAGCGAAAGTCGTGTGTGCCGTTGAGAGCCAACAGTCTGCGTTTGATTTTATATCGGTAGACTGCGACCTATGGTAACATAGCGAAAGTCGTATGTGCCGCTGAGAGCCAATAGTCTGTGTTTAATTTTATATCGGTAGACTGCGACCTATGTAGGAGTCGAGAAGTTTCATTTTGACAGCGAAAGTCGTGTGTGCCGCTGAGAGCCAACGGTTACATGGATTTTTGCTGTGATGGCAACGTAACCCTGGAATGTAACTGTGATCTGTTGTGGGTTCCATGGCATAATCGAGGGGCGCGGAGTGTCTATAGTTACATGGACTTTTGCTGCGATGGCAACGTAACCCAGCATGTAACTGCGACCACGGATGGGGGTGATGATTTCCAGAGCATTCTCACCAAAGATATTTCCTCTATTTTCAAAAACTGTTTTCGATATTTTCAATAAAATTATTTTTCAAGTATTTTCACTGGATGTTGAAAATGGGTTTGTCAAGTACTTATAGATTTTCAGTCCTACGCCTGATCAACGTATGACTGAATTTCTGTGAGAACAAGGATGGACTGGTTGAGACATCAAGTTATAAGAAGTATTTTATAAAGAGCTATTTTAATAGTATTATGTGAATTTAAAAGCATTTTTAAAATTTTTAAAATAAAAGTGTTGGTATTGTGGAAAATGAAAGAAAATCCAAACTGGAAATATGAAAAACAAAATTTAAACTCAGGAAAATTTAATGAAGTGATTTTTGTAATAAAATCGAATATTGATTTAAAAATTGGAGGTAAGCTAATTGGCTAAATAATTATTTGATTGAGTATGTTAATAAAATTTAACTTGGGTAAATAAATGGATTGTAAGTTAATAATGGAGTTTGGAAATGAATTCGAATTGTAAATAGAATTCGACTTGGATTTGATAACAAACTAAATAAGCGGAGATGTGGTAAAAATAAAAATAAAATAGAGTGAAATAGTGATGGTTTGAATTACAAATAAAATTCAAGTGTGATTTGAATAATTAACGAAATTTGCAAGTAAATTTGACATAAGGGAAGTGTTTCGAATGAAATGAAAGTGAATTATAATAGAAATGGTTTGAGTTGCAAATAAAACCCGGGTGAGTAGAAATAACTTGAGGATGGCTTGTATTAATAAAATAAATTTGGAAATGGTTATTAATTTATAAGTATTGAATGTGCCAAGCTTAATAAATTGTTTTGAAATGAAACAGCTGCAGAAAAGAAATGAAATGCAATGAATGGTTGGTGAATAAATTAGAAATGAAACGGAATTAAATACAAAAATGAGTTGAAATTAATTTGAAGTAGATATATCCTAAAAATAAATATTCTATTAAGCGAATATTGTTGAATTTGCATAGAATGAATTATTGTTTGACGTATATGAAGGTAATTAAAATCCTATGGGTTGTGAGAAGTTAAATAACTTGATTTTGAAATCAATTGAATTGAATATGAGCTTGTATGGATTAAAAATAAATTGAATGTAATAAATTGAGTTGTAAACCATTAAAATTGAAGGAAATGGTATATAAATTGGTGGAGAGCAATTGAATTAGTTTAGAAATCACATAAATTGCTCGTGGCGGTTATTTAGAATGCATTTCTTTTAGAATTGATGTGTTGTAATTGTTTATGTAAGTGAAATGCTAATAGATTTTCTATATATGGCATGTACATATTTAAATTGAGTAAGTACAGGTACTGGGAAGCCGTTTGGTTGCACTAATTGCTAAAATAAATAAGTAGCTTGCTTAAAATGCTAAATAAAGGTACGCCTACGCAATAAAAATAGGAAATATGAACTGTTTTTGATTTGCCGACCGGGTGGGTCGATGTGTATATATTTATATCTCTTGTCAAATTGCAAAAGCTCCTCCGTACAAAGGAGACTCTGCCAAAAAAATTCGAAAATTTTGGGAGTTAGAAAAAAAATTTGAAATTTTTTTAGAAAATTTTGTTAGCAACAAAACGATTTTAAATATGAAACTGAAATAAATTAATGGATGAAACTAATTTAAAATAATGATATGAATCAGTTATAAATGGAATATAAAATTCAATATTCAAAATTTAAGACAAACTGAATTCATTTGGAGATGGGAAAAACTAATTTGAGGAGAAGAAGATATGAAAACCTGTGTAAGAGAAGGAATAAAATGATTTGTAAAATTACGATTGGATATTATCGCTAAGTAAGATATGCAGGTATTATAGAGGGAAAAGAAAATTGGATTTGATTTCGAGAGATAATTTGAATTGTCTGACTAAAAGGTATGTATTTAAATTTCTGTATGAAATCGGATTGGGTTTTTGATCTAGCCACTTGGCTTTTTGTTTTCCTTTGGAATTTGGGAGCCCGTAGAGGCATTTTGTAGTTGTACCGAGCTAGCCGTGCAAAGGAGACGTAAACAAAAAATTTCATAAATTTAGAGAGTTAGAAAATTTTTGAGAAAATTTTGATAATTAAAAATTTGGTTTTAAATTGAAATTTGAATGATTCAGCAAAAGGGTGTTGTTTGAAACCGTGGGAGAGTTAGGAAGTTAATAAGAATGATAAGGGGTCTTTTATAAAAGATAGTTGGTAGGATGTTGGACTGTTGGTTTTGGAGGAAAAGTAAACAGGTATTGGACTATTCTTCCTAACTAGTAATTTCGGGGACGAAATTCTTTTAAGGGGGAGGAATGTGACGACCCGAAATTTTAAACAATTTAAATTGGAATAATTAATTGATTTTAAAATACTTAAAAGTTAATTTTAACTTGAATTTCAAATATCAATATTTACTTGATAATTAAATTATTGAATTATATAATTTGAAATTGGGTAAAATATTGAGTATGGAATTTTAAGCCTGTTAAAAATAATTTGAAGGCTTATAAAATTTATAATGATGATACTAAAGATAATATAATGGTTGGAATTTAATTCAAAGGTAATTTGTTCAATTTTAAAAATATATCGTTTAAATTGAATTTAAAAATAGCCTTCCGAGGCACAGTCTTGGAATTTGACGAAACTAGTTCCATTGAATCCGTAATATTGTATTATTATCGGATTTCAACTTTCGTAGCATTTGGAGTTGTTGTGTAAGCATACGATATACAAACGTGCTCAAATCTATATCGAAAAATTCAATATAATAACTAGTCCAAAAAGCTATCTTCTCCCAACAATCGAATTAGGACTCGAAGCCTTTTCCATTGCGTTCAGAATAGGGGTATAACATTATAAACGCCTAGCGGAATGCCTCGATAGGCGATAAAAAAAAATTAGGTTTCCAATACGGGATACTTTGATATAAAAAAATAACATAATAAAATTTATGTATATTTGGTCAAAATCAAGTCAAGCTGTCTTTCATCCTTTGAAACCGTAATTGATTTTCTCACGCGATAAATCAAATCACGTCCCTTTTGTCTTTTGAAGCAAGCCATTCTCCTAGTTTTAAAAATCGCATTCGTTCTTTTCTTTCCCCCATTTTCAAATCTAATTCACAAAAGAAGTAAAAATAGCCGCCTTCTCTCAGATTTAATCCAACAAAACTGATTCGTGAAAATATATTATAATTTGTTCTCCCCCTCGAACTCAAAATCAACTCGAATGCCTTTCTGTCGGAAAGGGGATCGAAACAAGCTCGTTAGCATCGTGGGGAAGGACGTTCGAATTTATGGGTGAAGTTAGGGTTAGTTGTTTGGGAGTCGCGATCGATGTTAGAGGCCGTTTGTAGAAATCGAAATCGAGCAATGGTGGTGGCAAGTTCTAATCGCGTGAGCAGGTAGGGTTCGTCTCGACTCGAACTCGAATTCACATGTAAGTGGGAAGGTGCGCATAGAGGATAGGTTGGAGGCATAGACATCGGAGAGGCCAGGTGTTGGTTAGGATTCGACTAGAGCGGTCACAGGATTGAGTTTAGGCTTAAGTCATCGATGATGATCGTGAGTGAGGTCAAAGATTTCGGAGCTTACTAAATGCTATGGCGGTAAGTTATTCGTTTTTTTCTTTCTTCTTCGATTATGATTGATTTAATAAAAGTAAATATGTATATTTATACACATTCCTATTTCAATTGAAGATAAACAGGAAACTTTTATACAGGGAGATTTTGGAATTTATATATAGTAGGAATTTTAAAAATGTTGTAGAGTTACAAATTTGATTTTTAAAATGTATATAGCTATTTTTAGTTTTAAAAGGGAAATAAATATACATGCACACATTTTAAATTGACTAACTTATTTTAAAAGCAAAGTATTAAGGTAATTTATTTGTTTAACTGGTTCATTTAATTATCTTAGTCACTAAAAATAATTTATTTATAGAGAAACAGTTTAAATTACATTTTGAGTTAATTAAATTTATTAAGTGGTAATTGATTATTTCAAATGATAATAAACTGTAAATGTTTCTACAAGGTCAAAAATTTGATGAAACCAAAGTCAAGATTGAAGGGGATTGCAATTAACGGCAAAGGGAGTTAATCTCACTCAATTAGGTTTTTATTTAAATTTGAATGGTTAAATTAATTAAATGATTGGTTGAATGGTTGAATTGAATTGATGTGCTATATTATATAGTAATATATAGTACATATTGGAATGATTGATATTCTGTGATGAATATTTTTGGTAATTGGAATGCTGAATGTTGTGGATTACTTAAATGTTTCGGTACCCTGAGTTATCGAAATATATATAGAATTGGATTTTTTTGGAAGAAATATAAGGGTGAATTTTGAAAGTGAAGTAATTATTAAAAAAATGAATTGGAAATAAATAAAAGTGATATTTAAAAACTAAAGCTAAATTGTAAAGTAGAGATTTAAAACAAGTTTTAAATCAAAGATAAATCTGGAATTCAAGTTAGTGAATCTCAGTTTTTTCTAAAACAAATAAGTTTTAAAAATTTAATAATTTTAACAACTTGAATATTAAAGTGCATTTTAAAATTAATTTGAATCTAAAATGAATTTGAATCTAAAATGAATTTGAATCTAAAATGAATTTGGTTTTAAATTCCTTTGAACTTCTATTTTAAAACGAGTAATTTATTTATTTAATGAAGTAAATAAAACATAGTTATTTATAGTTGAGATTAATCGAGGATGATTAATATTGTGGTTTAATTAATGTAATTAATTTAGATCAGGATAAATTGAAATATAATTAGAAATCATTAATTTATATAATCAACGATGTAATTAAAGATTGATTAATTAAGATGAATTAATCCGTAATAAGTGACTTAAGAGAAGTTAATTAATATAAGTAGTTAAGGATTAATGTATTTAAAATAGTTAATTAATTCAAGAAGTAATCAAAAGAATTAATATCGTGAAATTAATTAAAGCTAATTACTTGAATGTAATTGAAGTATAATTAATCCAGGTTGATTAATTAAGATGAATAATGAAGGGATGATTGAATAATTGATTTGAAATTAATTAATGACAAGTGAAGAAATCTAAGTGATTGAGGTTAAAAATTCAATTTAAATTAATTAAAATAATTTTGGAACGATCAAGCTTTGCTTATGGATGATGGAATGGTATTGAATGCTTGGAATGAGTTTATATCTCTGATATGAGATGTTGTGTATTTCATTTGGATAACTTGGGTTAGGATGACATGAGACTCGAAGAGACCGGGTTCGGGTGTTGGAAAATACCTGAAACCACTTCGAATTTTATAGATTGATATGAGAAATCTATATGCTGGAGTGGAGTGGTTCAAAGGAATTGGATTATTTTAAATCTAAATCTTGGTATTTAGAAAACTTATATGTGAAATAAGTAATGTCAAAAAGAAATTGTGGCTTTGTGAAAACGAGTTGCCCCAGGTTTTATATAGTTGTATGCTTGTATTCCTTGTTAGATTGGTTTACTCACGCTGGTTTCCAGCCTGACCCGGGTGTTACTTTGGTGTAATGCTCGGGTCAGACCAAGTATTATAGATTTTCAAGTAGGACGTTCGGGAACTCAGGAGGCGAGCTGGATGGCAAGAACGTATAGAATATTTCCGCTGTAAGTATATTATTGTAAATCTGAGGCATGATAATTGTATATCCAGTGTCTGTATAAATGTGTAACTCTAATGTGTTTAAATGTAATCGACAGAATGCTTTTATAAACTGTTATTATTTATTATTATATTTTATCCGCTGTGAATGTAAGATGTTGTTGTTTCTGTTCTTCTTATTCTATCTCTTTCTTCTTGTTCATAACTATTTGGAATTTTCGAGATCGAAAATTTCGGGTCTTACAATCGATGTTGGATTGTACTCCTATGTAGTAATGTCGTTCGGGTTAAAAGAATGTGGGAGCTACTTATCAACACTTAGTCAACAAGAAGTTTAAAGATCAGATTATAAAAACAATGGAAGTGTATGTGGATGTTATGCTCGTGAAGTCACGACGATCAAGCCACCACATTAGAAACTTGGCAAAAATGTTTGACATCCTCCGACATTACAAGATGAAAATCATTCCTTTGAAGTGTTCTTTTAGTGTTGCATCAGGAAAATTCTTTGGCTTTATTGTTAATGCCCGTGGAATAGGAGATAATCCAGAGAGGATTCAGGCCATCCATGATATCCAAGCGCTAAAGACGTTAAACAAGTGCAAAGTTTAAATGGGAAAGTTGATGCCTTAAGTCGATTTATCTCCAAAACTACCGACGAATGCTTTCCTTTCTTTGACTTGATTGGGAAAGGAAAAATAACTTCGAATGGTTACAGGATTGTATAGATGCATTTCAAGCTTTGGTGAATCATTTGGAGTGACCCCCCCATAATGTTAAAGCCGGTGGATCATGAAGATTTATACATTTATTTGGCAGTGTCGGCATACGCTATAAGTGCCTCATTGCTTCTCAAGGAGGATTAGTCTAGAGGCCGGTGTATCATGACAACAAACAACAAATGGGAGCTGAAAGGAACTTTCCAAAACGAAAAAACTGGCGTATTTCTTACTGATTTCATTGAGAAAGCTTCACCCATACTTCTAGGCACATTAGATCAATGTTTACACTGACCTACCATTATGACAGGTCCTACGATGACCTAAGACGTATGGAAGGTTGCTCAAGTAGAAGATCAAGGTCAGTCAATTTGAAATTACTTATCTCCTTCGAAGTGCTATCCAAGGTCAATCACTGATAGATTTTATAGCTGAGTTTATAGCATAGGATGATTTTCCAAAAGGTAGAGAAATCCCTACAATATGGTGGTGGAGCATCTAATGTTCGTTGTTGTAGGGCTGGAATTATGCTTGTAGCAGCCAAAGGTTGGTCAATCTGTTTTCCTTCAAAGCTTTATTTTACGGTGACAAACAATAAAGCTGAGTATGAAACTCTGATTGCTGAACTTAAAATCGCTTGAGAACTCGGAATAAAATCTCTCGAAATCTTTTACGATTCGCAATTGGTAGTGTACCAAATAAGGGGTGATTATCAAGCTAAGAGACAACGGCTTGCCCTATACCTTCCCAAGTCCAAGAGTTATTAACAGAATTTGAGTACTACGACATTTCGTATATTCCATGAGATCGAAACAGAGAGACTGATTCATTGGCAAAGTTTGCAAGCATCGGTGATCAATTGTGGACGAGCTTGGTCCCGACCGAAGTATTAAATGCCCTGTGTTTAAACATGATAGAAATCGAATGAACACTGGAAGTGGAGTCTGAGAAGGAGTCGTGGATGACTCCAATCTAAGACTATTTGCTATAGGGAATTCTTCTCGAATGAGGAATGAAAAGCGACAAGTCCTTCGCAAAGCTTCATGTTATATCATGCAAGAAGGAGTTATGCACATGAAAGATTTCTCGGTTCCCCTACTTCAGTGTGTCGGTCATGATGAGATAAAGTGTGTTTTGAAAGATGTTCATGAAGAGGAATGTGACAATCACACAGGGTGGTAAACTCTGACAAAGAAAATACTCCGTTACGGGTATTATTGGCGAAATGTAAATCGAGACGCCGCTGATTATGTAAGACAATTTGATAAGTGCTAGATATATGCAAAAAATTCTAAGAGCTCCACCAATTAAAGTCAAGAAAATGGTCAGCCCATGACTGTTTACCATGTGGGGTATAGACATTATCGGCTTCTTACCGATCTCTAAAGGTGGCGCAAAGTACGCTATCGTTGCAGCTGATTACTTCATCAATGGTCCGATGCAGAACCTTTATCCACGATCATAACCAAGAAAGTGATCAACTTTATTGTTGGAAACATCATATGTTGATTCAGCCTACCACAAACTATTGAAGCAGATAATGGGACTCAATTCAATAGTATTGAATTCAAAGACTCTGTCGTAGGTATCATATTGAAAAGAGATTTACAGTAGTCGCTTACCCTCAGGAAAATGGACAGGTTGAAGCTATAAACAAAATCATAAAGTCCATTCTGAAAAAGAGACTAGAAAAAGCCAGAGGCAAGTGGGTGGATGAACTCCCTATAGCACTATGGGCTTACAAGACCACCCATAAGTCCGTAACTGGCAATACTCCATTTTCCCTTGCTTTCAGTTCCAAAGCCGTCATTCCTATTGAGTCGCGGTTCCATCTCATAGAGTGACTTACTACGATCCCAAAACAAATAAAGATCTCCTTTTGGAATCTCTTGACTTTATAGATGAGAAGCGTGAGGAAGCCGATCTAAGGGCAGTTGCGCATCAAAACCGAATTGCCTGGTATTAAAACGTTAAAGTCCAACCTAGAACCTTTGAAATCAGCGATCTCATTCTGAAATGGGTTTTTCCTACCCCATTGCACATGAATCCAATCTAGGAAGGACCATACGCCATTGAACAAATGGTTGGAAAGGGAAATTTCAAGCTAGCGACTGTTGATGGCATCATACTTCCAAGGGCATGAAATAACGAGCATTTACGACACTATTTCACCTAGTTCATTTTTTTTCATTTTAGTTATATTTGCTTCCATAATTTTCTTTAATATTTGATTTTCCAGATATGTAATAAGATAGATTATGTCATTCATTTCCATTTAGCAAATAAGCCTTGGACTCCTTTCTATTTTTGTTTGCTATAGCATTGTGTATCAGTTACACGACGAGGATGAAATAAAATAAGAGCGGTCGTGACATGATATATCGCCTGCTAAATTAAACCCCTGATTCTCGGGTGGAAATCAATCAATTATTAAGAATACAATCTTACTGCTCTTTGAAATAACTCTAAGTCCCTAGAGTGTGGATTGGAGTATAAACGTAAATCAAGTATGAATCGACCACTTGCAAAACAACTCTAAGTCACTAGAGTGCAGAATGTAGTATAAACCTAAATCGGGTGTGAACCATCCACACACAAAACAACTCTAAGTCCCCAAAGTGTGGATTAGAGTATAAATATAAATCGGGTGTGAATTTTCCACCTACAAAACAACTCTAAGTCCCCAGAGTGCGGATTGGATTATAAACATAAATCGGGTGTGAATCATCCTCCTACGAAATAACCCTAAGTCCTCAGAGTGTGGTTTCGAATATAAAAGTAAATTGGGTGTTAATCGACCGCCCGCAAAACAACTCTAAGTCCCTAGAGTGCGAATTGGAGTATAAACATAAACGAAGTGTGGATCGTCCACCGACGTAACTAATTCTTATCCCCGAAGTGTGCATATTAGTATAAACAAATAGATGAGTGCGGTTCGAATGCTCACTATTGCATAAACTTTGGAATGAAAACGAAAACAGGAGTGTAGAATCGCTAAAGATAGAGTTTGGCAATCCACCACCTAACTCAAGTAACCAAAGACTAGGGGCAAGGGTACAGTTAACTGAATCGCTAATTTTTCCTAGCGTAATGTTAAGGCTCAAGCATAGTGTTTGATACGACTCGAGGCCACGACCTCAAAGAGGCTTTGGAATGGATAAATCAGATCAACATTAGACCGACGAGAAATGAATCACAAATACAATAAATGGAAAATGTGATAGATTGAACATTTAAACAAATTTATACGAGAATCATACACAAGAATAAAAGAATTCTTATTTACACTAAACTTGCTATACACTATAAAAGTTTATCCAAAATGCAAAACAAAAGTGGGGCTCATACTCACAAAAACACGACCAACTAAAAGGAAAACTAATTATCCAAGATATTTATATATCACTCCAATCCAAAGATTATTTCTTCGGTTTTCTATCTTTCCTTTGCTTCTTTAGAGTGGCTCCTTCGGAACTGCCACTCGACCCTCTCTTCGACCCTTTCCCGCCTCAGCTTCTCTTCGAAGAAGTATCTTCAGTTGTATGAATCGAGGCGGTATTATCTTTAGAAGCAGGAGGGATGGAGGCACTCTATGCACCAGAAGCGGGGGGAGGGGGGATATCATCTCGAGGAATTATCCCGCTAGGAGGGATCATCTGAAGTGTGACAGGAACCGATTCATTGAAGCCTGAATCGACAAGCTCAGCTTCTACTTCCTTTTTCAATAGTTCTTCTCTCTCAACATGCTCTTTCATGCTGAGCTCACCAGTGGGGTCGAAAGAACCCGTGATCACAACATCTTCTTCAAAGGAAATTTCATAGCGTAGATCGCTTCCTTCCTTGAATAATGCCTCCATAGATTGATCATCAATAAGAAAAGCTTCTTCTTGAGCACCTTGGTTAGCGGCCGAATTTGTTACTTTAGTGGTTTTTACCGCGGCTGGTTGTGACTCCAAGCGAGGCTTTTGTGAGGGGAGAGGAGTAAAACCCGACAGATTCAAAGCTGAGAAAAAATAGGCGAAAATATTAGAAATATCAATCGATAACGCCTCAACTTTATGCAAGACGGTAAATGCCGATGGAATATCTTCCTCGGTATGGCTCCCAAGTTGAGCCGAAACATCCTTAGGTCTTGGCTTGGGAATTGGATAAGTTGTGGCTTGTCTGGTTCATACCCAGGAATAGTTGAAGAGTCTACTGTGGGGCTAAGGATGACCTGAGGTGCCAGGGAAAATTCACTTGTAATATCGGGTTGTGCCGACTCGGATCCTTCGTCCACTTTATGTGAAGAAGCAGCAACAGACTCTTTCTGAAATGAAAGCTGGATATCGTGTAATATTTGGGTTTGTCAGCCAATAGCATTTCACTTTTAAGCCTAGATAGGTCAATATCCTCTGAATTAAGAAGTTTCTTTTCTTCTGCAACGAGAAATTCCCACACCCGCCAGAGCTGGTAGGGATAATCATCATCGAGCCATGTCAAATTTCAATGCTTGAGAATGGTAGTTTGTAAAGATCGAGAAGTGATTGATGATTCAATCTCAATCGTCATATCCTCTTTAACCTTGTCCTTGGTAGCTTATGCTTCATATTGAATAAGTACATCGACATTTTTGGCCCTTTCAACAGCTTTATCTCTCTCAAGTCTAACGTTTACCAGCTCATCACAAACATCCTAAGCAATCTTTTGGGCATTATCTTTTTCCTTATTTGCATGTTTGTGCTTAGCATTGAGATTTACTATCTCCTTCATGGCTGCAGATTCAGTATTTCCGACTGTATCCCGCTCAAGCACTATCTCTTGGTTTCGATGATGCAACACTTGAACCATATCAAGATGGCTGGTTTTCATCACCTCTATGGATTTCACAGTAGCATTAGCTTTTCCTTTGGCTTCTACTAAGGAGGTCCTAGACACCTCTAGCTTGTTTGTTAAAGTGTCAATGATTCGTTTATCTTGAGCTTCCTGGCATTTTAGCTTTTCAATCTTCGTCGCGCTCTTGAAGGAGACTTTCAACATTTTCTATGATACCTTTATTCGTTTGTAGTACTGCATCTAGATGTTAATGATACAGTTCATAATCATTTTCTAAACATGATCCGGAACCCTCTTCAAGTTGGGAGGAAAGTAGAACCCTTCAAAACAAAAGCTTGGAAATTCTTCATGAAGTTGTGCCATACGAGCAGTTGGATTGATAGTAGGATCTTATATAATAGCTTCAACTTCAGTGCTTTGTTTGCCAGGCCTATGGGCAGTAGCATGTTCACTATGGCGACGATGATCACTTAGCCATTGAGTACGAGAAGAAACCAAAGGATATGGAGGTGCTAAAGCAGGAGGAGAACCACAAGAAGGGTCGATAGGCAGGTCCCTACGATCAGCTGGCTTCTCGGGACCCTATGAAGGAGGGGACCTTGATCGATGTTTGTGTTGGGGTGGCTTATCGATCTCGACAGGGGACATAACTGAAATCATAATAATCTCGATTACCACATGAGAGCCAGAGCATAAACCAGAGGATTGATGGTGTATATCTCGGAGGGAATCAAATGTGTTCCTATTTTTCACCATCATTTCTACAAAGGAAAACGGTAACCAATCAACTTTAAGCATTAAAGAGCACAAATCAAGCATAAACGCAATGTTGAGGGGTGCAAGTGTGTGCGCAAGTGTCCTTGTGTAATCCTCCGACAAACCAGGTACATGAGCCTTGCTCATTGGTTTAACTTCTCCTCCAAAAGTAGGAATCTTAATGCTAAATTTGGTGAGAGATTCCGACCAATCGATACTCACATCGGTAAAATGAAAAGCGTCTAGATCATGCGAAATTGGTAAATCAAACAAAGAATCAAGTGGTAAATCTAAATGCTTTGATGGTTGGGAAGAAGATTCATCTTGAACAATTTTAGGAGCTATCAACGACTTGGATTGATCAACCCCCAGACCAGATTCATCACCATTATGACTGGGCATATCACCTCTATATCCTCCGGCATCAATACTAATGAATTCCCGAGCACTTATGACTGGGTGTACCATGGGATCGGCTTAATTGTCCCTTTGAATGACTACAACCTAAGGTCTTACCTCTATAGTTTGGGCGACTTTTGTTGGCCCCATGTTGAGGCCCTCTTCTATCAAACAAAATGTAACGAGACGTTCGTCCATAAGCAGATATTCGATGTTCCTATCCTCAGGAGGTGCATTTTTCAAAATTATGATCGCCTCTTCATAAATATTGCTGCTAGGCCGGGTGATGATTCCTGTAAAGGAGTAACTTGGTCAAGAATATGACCTGAATATTGTTTTTCCATGCAAATATAAGAATAATGGAAACACTTACGTCATTCCAACCATTGTTGAGTGAAATCGGGCGGGCAACGAATGAAGAACCACTCACTTTTAAAGGCGTATAATTTGTTCCATGCACCAATTAGAATTTGGCACCTCTTCACCGACTCACGAAATGTAAATGAAAGGCTTCCTATCCATTGTTTGAAAGTGAATATGAATCAGATGTCATCAATGGTTGGAGGATGATGCAAAAACTCCATAAATACCATAAAAGTACAGTTGAGGAGAGCATAGCCATTGGGATGGAGCTGTGCTGGAGCTATCCTTAAATAAAAAGAATTTTCCAAATGTATAAACTAAATGGAGGGATGAATCCGGTTGTTGCATGCCCTATACCCTTCTATGAGTTTGTGGTCCCTATCATTCGCTGACGGAACCAACACATTGTCAAAAGGAATTTCCTGCCTTACGCAAATTCAACGAAGAGCATCCTCCTTAATTTTAGAAGATACCGAATCAGCAGGGTTCAATAGAATAACTACATCCTCTAGGGTGTCGGGAGCGGGATTGATAACTTCTGGTGGAAGGATGGAAACACCATCGGAAAGGTCAAATTGAGGGCCTGGGCTTTCTAATTATTTCAAATGATGACTAGAGGAAGGTCTATCGGATTCAGTTGCAAAACTTAATTTAATGTCAGGATTATCCTATTGGGAAGATGGTCTAGCTGGCATAGTTGCTAAACACCCAGAACCTCTAGAACCCATAGCTATTAAGCTTAGTAAAAATCATGGTTAGATAAAATAATATGTACCCCCCAGTGTATATTGAGTGCTAGTGTTGTGCAATAAAGTTCTATACAATACTGTAATAAGTTGTGTGAAACTAAAGACAGAAAAGAAGATAAGACTTCAAGGTTCAACTCGAGAGACTTTCATTCTTGACCGTTTCAACCGT
The DNA here is from genome assembly GCA_030765085.1 of Allium cepa. NCBI lineage: Eukaryota > Viridiplantae > Streptophyta > Magnoliopsida > Asparagales > Amaryllidaceae > Allium > Allium cepa. The sequence goes on along the minus strand of CM060940.1, from coordinate 752,169,671 downwards.
TTCTTTGTGCCATCGGGAAGCGATGCAGTTTGAGTTTCGTGATCGATCGTTAGTAAGCAAAAGTTCGATTTTATCTAAGTCACAGATGAGCTTCAAGAGAATAGCTAAAGGAATTTGTTCGTGTTGTAGTTGTAAGGTCATTTGTTATCGAATATGCAGCTCAAGCCGTATGCAAGTTCAAATGTTTGTTCGTGTATGCAAGGCAGAAGCTCATCATTTTGTTCAAGATCACTTTTTTAAGTTCCATTTTTTAAAATTCATTTTTCTAACAACCGATCGTTCCCCAAGCAAGGATGATTGTTCATAAAGGAATTTCCACTGATCGTTTCCTTAGACAACATCCATCGACCGTTCATAGTTAGCCGTATCCACCGATCATTCTCCTTGGCCTTCAACGCTAATCATTTTCTCCATACCATCAACCTCCCACTTTGCCGGGTCCACCTCAAAAGCCTCCAACTCTAAAACATTGCTAATCATTTGTAGACGATTGTTAAACACTCAAGCCTCAACATCCCAAGGTTTTGACAATCATTCAATAATGATCGTGATGGGTCGATCGAACAACTTCTCCAACTCCTCTGCTTCATCCTTCTCAATAAATGATCGGCTAAGGCCACAGTCTCCTCTAATTTTCATCATCTCCAATCTTCAACTGATCATTCATCTCAACTATCCTATATGTCTGTTCTATTCACTTCACCACCCTTTTATGTCGACCTTTCGCTCTATTGCTCCATCCGATCATTTAAGAACGATCGTCCTACATCAAGACAAGCTATACCATCTTCTCCAGAAATGGTCGACTAAAGCTTCCCTCTTCTCCAACTCCTACTCGCTTACGCATCGAATTGAATATCATAACATTAATAAAATCAAAGTCTCATGCCCATATCATAAGGAGAATTCAAATCAAGCTACCTAAGTTAGAATCTGGAAGGGGAAATGAAGTTGAATTCGAAACAAGGAAAGATTTGGAGGAGCGTTTGAAACTTGAACAAGACGCATTTTGTTTTTGAGAAAAGCTAGATCATTTCTTCGATCGATAAAGGGAGGAAGTAGAACAAATCATTCTTTTCTTCTCAATTGAAATGGTATGAAATGATAGAAGAAAAAGAAATGGCTAAGTATAAGTGCTTATATAGGGAAGTCGAATATGGATCGTTGGTGGCCCAAAGTAATACCGATCGTCTCGAGATAGTGAGTTTATACTGATCGTTTCATAACCAAGCTAGGTGTAGATCGTTTTAAGGCAAAGGTTTTGCATTAATTGTTCTATAACTAGAACGATCTAGAATTTCTTTCTAAAAAGTAAACAATCGGTGAAACAAATATATATATATATATATATATATATATATATATATATCTTTGTGTGTGTATGGCTAAATGATGATTGGCAGTGAACATTTGTTAAGGTATATATGTAAATAAGAATAATGATCGTTAGAGATTTTTATAAAAATTTCAAAAATAGACAACGACCCATGAACCTGTAACCGTGATCGAGAGTCAAGTACGAACACGTATACGTGCTAGTATACATTTAGAAATATGATTTTTAAAATTCTGCAAAAATTGAATGATCACCTAAAATTGACCAAAAAAATTTAAAGCCAAGTTGTTGAAGCTAAGAAATTGCCAGAAACAAAGCAGGATGATCGCTATCAAGTAGCGATCCTGTATTTATACAATTAGAAATCAATTAATCATCATGAAGAATAAGGAAAACATGACCCTCGACAAGAAAACAACTTAATGAAAGGATTACGGTAGTTCGATAATCGGATGAATTTCCTTTTGAAGATTCTAGCTTATGACGATTTAAAGCACGTCATGTCCGAAACAAGATGTACTTTGGGGGGAAAATGTAATCCTGCCTTTTGACAAAGCTGTGATATCGTCGACTTGGCTAGAAATGGATGGTTATCAACCTCAGAAATGGATTGCATAAAATACTATGGACGATGGTCGGCAGATTCGGACCTGGTCCTAATCGAGGAACAATAAGTATTAAGTGACTGGCATGACCCCGTGAAATTACTTTTCAAATTTGGAGTCGATCGGAGTTCGTATGCTCGAGTTACAGACAAAGCAAGTATTTATATGGATCGATTGGGAATGATCCATACAACAGCCCACATAAGTGGAGATCAATTGATACCTCAAAATCCAGAAGGTTAATTCACCTGTAACTTTCATAGTATCAGTATATTGAAGAGTAGAGCCCATAAAAACGATCGCACATCAAGATCTCAAGATATGAAGATGGCCGACCATTTTTTGTCGATCGTTATTTGCCGATCCTTCATGATGATCAGTGGACATTCCAAGTGCAGCAAAGGATGATCCATATCTCATAATCTATAACTCAGATTGACTTCATATTTCAAGGCCAATTTCAAGAGGGATACGGAAGCCTCCAAAAATGATCGCACATGAAGTGAAGGCAAAAATAATGATTGGTCAAACTTTAGCCGATCGTTCCAAGATGTAACATTAGGGACAACAATCATTATAGTGGGCACCAATAGACCTAGAGAGCCGTCTACCAAAGTTTTAGTGAAATATCTCATCATCACCCCTATAAATATAGGCCTCTTGGTTCATTTTTAGGATCTTTACGCTTCTTATTACTCTAGACTCTATTGTAATCAAGTGTTCTCTATTCCCTACTACTATAATTAGATCTATTATCTTCAAATTTGACGTAGGCATACGATTCCGCTTTTGAATCACTGTGTTTCTAATTATTTCTTTTTATCTATTATTAGCACTATCATTTCCTCAATTTAGTTTAATTTTTCTTCACTTACTTCTCTATATAAATCTATTCTTGGGTGTTTGTGACCAATTTAGTTGCAAACAATATACGATAACTCGTACAACACGATCATAAGCCAAAGACACAATCATATTCGGTTTCTTGGTGCTTAGTTCATTCCACTTCGTAAGGGAAAGAAACAGACCCACACTAATGAGGTCTAGGATAATCCATAGTCATAAGATCTGGACACAGTCATAATCCAAGAGGGTGTCCCCACTACCCTCTTTACACAAGCACACTAGAAACCTCCGAGTGTTTATGATCCCTTTGCATACATCATCATAATGGAACATGGTCATAATTCCATTCTACTCATCTTCTTAGTGGAACACAATAATAATTCCACCCATTTCCACGATCGAACGTATCATTGTTCCATCCATAAGCTTCCCTCAACAAACTTGTCTTTGTAGATCATCACAACTCCTATCATCAAGTTGTCATCGAAATACCTCTAGGCATCCATCGTAAGTCGTAGAGGTGTCACCACCAAGTCTCAAAATCATACCACAGAATCCCTAAGCAAGTCCCAAAGGCATTCACCGAATTCTCTAAACATGTTCCGAAGTCACAAATTAAATATGCTTTACTTCCTCTATATGCAAAACTGCATATCATAGAGCTATAACATCAATCGAAGCATTTACTGATCAAATGAACCATGACGACATGCTTCCTAAAGCTCTACCACTATCTTCATCAAATTCAACCAAGTTTGGCCACTATCAATAGTGGTAGTATCGACCACTCCGGAGTAGCCAGTGCCGAACACTTTGGTTTTTTACCTAACCAAAAATGGCTAAGTACAACCAAGCGAAAATGTTCAATATCTGCCCTAAAGTCCGAAGCACCCTTCTACATACTTATCCCATCCATTTGAGCAACCATCATGTGTACAGTCAATCGTTATGGACGAAACTATATCTCATGAAATATTTCCTAACACTATGTCACCTATCGTATGGTGTTTGGAAACAAAATAAGCGAATAGGCATAAATGCAACCAACAACACACATACACTGTCATGGCATATATAACATGTCTATATCAACCAATTCAAGATTCATATCAAAAATAGCCTAAATCTAGCAATATACAGAAAATAGTACGTCCATAAGAACTTGTGTGATATTTGATGTAAAGCAATTTTAAAACACTTTAAAATTCTTTTATAAAATCAGATGTGGATTTAATATACTAAGAATCACGTTTTAAAGTTGAAAAAAATTTCAAAATATTGTTTTTATACTATAATAACAATCATAGCATAGTGTAAGACAATATTACCCACCTTAACAAAAGCTATCCAATCGCATGCTAACCCATATAGAGCTCCAATATGAGCGTAGTGTAAGAAACCATATTCAAATTGGATCTCGTAGGTAAAAGATATGGACGATATAAGAAATCGACACACACACACACACATATATATATACATGTATGTATATTAATAAAATCATAACTAAATTAAGCTAACTAATTAATTAAACTAATTAATTAAACTAATTAATTAAACTAATTAATTAAACTAATTAATTAAACTAATTAATCATCATTTGCCTTAATTAATTATTTTCATAATTATCCGCTATGTCATCATCTCTTTTTCCCATTCCTATAGCCTCGAAAAGTACACCTCCTATGCCATATAAGCAAGCTTTGCACTTTGCTAACTGCCCATTGTGCCGAGACCGTTTACACCCATAACACTGATAGCCCCACCGTCGCCTGCCTTCAATCACCCTTTGGTCTTCCAATGAACATCCCAACCTACTGCAAATGATTTTTCTCTCTTCATTTACTTCCTTGCCCACTGCCTACACTTCACTCACCAACTAGACCACCATTGTCGAATGCCGCTTGCTGACACCGCACCAACGCTCCAGCCTTTCCTAATATTTATGGACCCCAAAAATGCACAAAATGAAAAACCTTACCTAGCATTTGATGCCTACAAATACTACCACATTCATCTCTAACTCCTACCATTTACATTTTCCTTATTCTCTCGCTAATATAAATAAATCCATATAACCACCTATTCGCATCTTCTACAAAGTCACCCCTTGGTCTATTTTTGGCCACAAAGTCGGAGTTGGGTCGATTCAAGGATATGACTTCATAGCTCTCGAAAAAATAGAGAGAACCAGCTCTTACTTTGTCCAAAACAGTGACTATTTGATTAGGAAAGAGAAGGAGAAAGAGAGGTGCGAAATTGGGTTTAATGGTGAAGAAGACATGTCAAGGAGAGAATAAATGTGTGCGGTCAGAGAAGTGTGAAGTAGTATTTATAGGATAGGGTAGGGTTATGGTTTGAATATAACAATTTTTTCTAATTTTTGAAATTCAAACGCAAGTTTTAGCTCGTACGGCTTCTAGAAATATCTGATTGTGATGATTCTATAACAGCATGACACGTCTTGATTTTCTCGTTTGAACGACACAAGTTTCATCAAAATCTAAGACTATGTCTCGGGATGCTATTTTTGACATTTTTAAGTCGTACGGGTTGCCAAAATTCCTATCTCAAAAATTCTTGACATAAGAATATTTTCTATTTGTCTAAATTCGTCAATGCATTGGTGCATGTACAATAGTGTAATACGTATAACTATGGAAAATGCCGAAAATAAATCTAGGTTCAAAATTGTCCAATAAAGTTACCAGGGTCAAAAATGTCAATATTCCACATCGCCCAAAGTTATATTCAAATATGATCCACTATGGATTAAAAAATAATACTTTACAATCCTCCAATACATAAAATATGGGTCGTTGCACTCTCTCTCACCCTTTAGGAATTTCACCTAAATCGAACAAGTCAAAATTAACCATATTTATCTCGCATAGCTAACAATCATCATAAACATAAGTAATCATATCAAATATCAACCATCTAACATGCACATATAACATCAAAGATCTGGAAGTAACATCCATAAATATCCTATCATGAAAGTTCCTAAATTACTTAATTTAAATCATCACATATGATATCAAATGTTAAAGCTTATGATAAAATGGAAATCTTACAAAATGAAGAGCTCTGGACAAGTGGTCCTCATACTCTCCTCGGTTTTTCATATATAATCACCTTTTCTTTCACTCTACCGAACCTTCACTACTTCATCATTTTCCTCTTAGGTTATTTCGTATCACGTCATATGATATGAATATTCCTACAAGTTCTCGAAACTTCCGGTTCAATATCATCCAACTGATTCGATGACGCATCTCCCAATGCCTCCTGTAAGTTCTCCCAAAATCCACTAATGAACAACAGATTTCAGATACTCACAATGCTCTTAAACATATTCTGGATTCAGAAAATCCACCTTAAATGTAACTTTGCTAATTTTGATGTCATTATACCGAACTTAACGGGTATAAATATAGCACTCGTCGTCAATATATCGACTTTGACCGAAATGTTATTGCACCCTCCTCTGGTCCTCAACAATCCATCGATGTTGTTCAGTGGTATCTATTCCCAAATCCACTCATGAATGAACAATATCTTATTGTTGTGGAGCCAACTATCTTGGTTGAGTCTGTACTACCCGATCTCTTTAGACCCTACTCCTTCCTTTAACTTAACCACGATCACCACTATTATAGCACCACGACTCTGAATGGTACTGATCTGTTAGCTCAAAATAGGTCTGATAGTCAAACTAGTCATTATCTCTAGCCCTAGATTATATTGAGTTTTGAAGTCATAACCAGCAATAAACACAAGCTGTGTCCACTCCGGGGACACCGCTCCGTAACTATCATTTCTTTCACTTAGAGCATCGGTGACTTCAACTCCCTTGCTAGGTTTATGTCATAACCCGTTTTTCCTTACCCTTTGATCGATAACAAACCACACATGACCAACTCAAATTGCACGAAAATGCAAAACATGAAGGGTAATAATGAAAATAAGACAGAACATAATCTCACACAAATGGAATAACATATACTTATAGAGGAAAACTTTCAAACACATATATTAGAGTCTAACCTAAATTCAGCTTGGACAGTTATAAACATTTGTCCTTACAATTATTGACAAACATCAAAATAAAACTAACAAAGCACAGCGGATAATAGAATATGTCATACATAGATGAATATCTTCAACTCTCCTCTAAAAAATCCAACCATCTTCGACTAAACCTGAAACTACACGGATCTGACCCGAGTATTGAAAATACCTAGATCAGGGTTGATAAACCAGCGTGAGAAACTCAAATATAAATAACAGTGTCATATATCAGCCTTTGAATAAAATCCTTTGAAAATAAAGAGTATCTCATAAGACCACGCCCACACATAAACACAGATGGGTTTTAACCTTATGATAACTAAAATACTTTTATATCGAAACATTTGATATTTTTTTAATGACATCTCTTTGAAAACATTTGCAAATAAATTTATTAATCTTATCCAAAATGGTTACCCATATATCATTTCGAGGCTATTTATTACACCAATACGAACAAAGTTGTAGGTTCTTATTGGAGAATGGATTTTTATACAAATGACCAGTTGAAGGATCTACCTTCCAAAATGGGTGCACCCCTAGATGGATGTCCCGAGGCACAGAACATCTTCCTTCTACCAACATAAGACCAGCCTACCTCTGTAACTAGATAGTACCGAATAAGTCATCCTTCGGTCGTTACCGACCTTTAACCGAGCGCTCGTTTCCATATACCATATTAATTTACATCCCGATCGTCACAGTGGGAAGAAATATATCTAGAAGGGGATGATCATACCCTACTAGGAAATGACCCACTTAGCCTTGCTGCATCTAATCCTATTTCGATCATTTCCGGTTTGATGAGATTTGAGGCAACGATTACCTTCTCACATAGCATATATCATATCTATGAATGCCACATTGCCATTCATGTTAACTACTAATTGTCTTCCACAAAAATACAACCCTTAAGATCATATGTTTCAAGGAAGTTGTTAAGCTAAGAGAAGTTGCCTTTTCCGCCACCACTGATGTACGTTTGTAAAAACCAATGTACATAATCTTTAGAAATGCAATGTCAGACAAACATCCATACAAGTTGTCCAGAAAAAGGACAAAGCGAAGGCAATCTTCTACTACCACTAGTAGCGAGTAGTCCTTGTAATCCAAAAAATCTCCATAACGAGGAGACCACTGCTATTAATAAATCTATAATGGAAGCTACCCAGAGCAAGTCAACAAGCATTCCTTACGCTATGAAGATCCACGGTCATTAATAATCATCATCTTCAACATGTATTCACATTCAAACGTATTCATTGGTTCGAATGTGGTTTTTGGATAGGAATTACCCAAATCCGACATCGGTTCCTTCGAACCCAATTATCGATTAAAAAGATGTTAAGTTCATATGTGGATATCCGTCATCAATCAATCACTTCATCTTTTATAAAATATCTTTCTTAGATGCATTCTTTTCAATTTATTCCATTTTCTTTTCAAATGTATATGGAATCTGTGACGACTCGGAATTTTTGAGCATTTAAAATCGAAATATTTAATCGATTGTAAATATTCAAAGGAGTAATTTTAACTTGTATTACGAAAATCACATTTTATTTGATAATTGAATTATTAAATCAAATAAGTGAAGTTGGGTAAATTGTTGAATTTGGAGTTTTAAGCCTGTTAAAAATAATTTGAAGGCTTATAAAATTTATATTGATAACGTTGAAGATAATAGAAGTTTTAAAATTGAATTTAACAGTGGTTTGTTCGGTTTTGAAATTTTTTCGTTTAAATTGAATTTAAAAATAACTTTTCGAGGTGCAGTCTCGGAATTCGACGAAACCGGTTCCATTGGATCCGTAATATTTTATTATTATCGGATTTCAAATTTCGTATTGATTGGAGTTAGTATGTGAGTGTACGATTTGTAAACGCTGGACATTTAATTGATAATAATCTAATGTAATTTAATTTAATAAATCAAGCTTCTCGTATACGCCACCCATCTTTTCACGTTCAAATCATGTTCATTTGTTCCCCTCGTTTTCCTTTTACTCGAGCCTTCGTTTATTCAAAAAAAATAAACCAAAAAGAAAATGGTGGCCGATGCTTTCCTTTCGGTTTTCAAAATCGAAACCCATTTGATTCTAAAAAAAATATATATATATATATGGCCGCTGGCCTCACTCGTTCGTTCCTCTCCTCTACAATATCAAAACCCATCTTCAATTCGAGTTTGATTTTGCCTTGAATAGCGTAATACTCGAGTGCGCCATCAAAAGAATGGGGAGAGGGGACTCGCGTCTTCGAGTTAGGGTTTCGAGTCGCGATCTTGGGGGAGGGGAAAACGCGAGCAAGCGTTGGGGTTTCGATCTCGTGGCAAGGTGATTCGCGATGCCGAGGTAGGGCGACTTCCTCTGTGAGGCGACGGCTTAAGGAAGGGGACGCAAGCATGGGAAGGTGGAGGTGATGTCGATGGGCGACTCGCAATGTTGTCGGCAAGCTGTAGCTTCGCAGTAGCAGTGAGGTACTGCAGCTCCTTTTAATTTAAGTATATATATATTAGAAAATTTCAATATACATACAGTGAAAGAAATTTGAAAGCCCAGGTTTAATTTACAAATATAAATTATAGACAAATTTATACAGTAAAACAAAGTACTATTCTTGTTAATTAACAGATATATATATATATATATATATATTAATATATGGTTAAATACAGCAAAGCAGGGAATTGTATATAGATCAGATTTCGGAAAGAAGGAATTTTAAAATGTTTAAGGTATATATAAAATTAGATCTTTAATTTCAAATATAGATTATAGACCTAATATTTAATTTTTAAAATATGGATTATAATGCTTTACTTGTTTAATCACCTTGTTCAGTCACTTTAGTTACTAAAAATAATTGGAAAAGGTAATTAGTTCAAATAAACTTGTTAGTTTAAATTAAATGGTTAGTTTAAATTTAAATCACTAGTTAAACTAAATGATTTAATGGTAGTTAATTGTTCAATCGATTCAAGTATTAATAAATGATGTAAATATTGATTCAAAGTCTAAATCTTGAAGAAATCTAGTCGGAATGAGAATGGATTACAAACAAGAAGCAAAAGGTGAGTTAATCTCACTCAGTTAAATTTAAATTTAAATGATTAAATTTAAATACTTGTTTGTATGATTAAATTGATTGTTGTGTTATATAGTAGTATACACTACGCCTTGAGATGATTGACTTCCCTCATTTTTATAGTGAAGATATTTTATATTGTGCTAACGACTGTGGATGCAGGGAAAACAGGTTGGAGGGATCCAACTGGATTCCTCAACATTTATTTAAAATTATTTAATACCCTCTGTTGTGATTATGTGATATTCTATGATGAACTTTATTGGAATACTGAATGTTATGGTTCGATTGAATATAATTGTGTATAATGAACTGTCAAAAATATATATAAATTGGATTTTGGAAGGAAAATAAAAGAAGTAAATTTGTAAGAAAATAATTATAGAAAATTTGAATAAGTTTAAGAATGAATGGAAAAAAATAAAAATAAAAAAATAAAGTGACTTTAAAATTTTAATAAATAAAGCTAGAATATAGAAAGGAAATTTTGAATGACATGAAGTTAATGAATTTTAAGCTGTAGTGTTATTATTTAAGAGAACAAAACATTTATCTAAAATTTAAGATTTAAATTATTGAAAAGAATAAAGAAGAATTGGGAAAGACCTGAATTTATAATTTCAGGTAAGAGATTTAAAATCAAATGGAAATTAATAACAATAATAATAAGTCTATAATTAATGAATTTTGAAATGAATTGTGTAAGTAATGAAATTTATTTCAAATGGAATAAATTGGGAATCAATTTGAAAAAAATTGATTTAAGTGATTGGAAATTCTCTCTGGATAACCAAGTACGTTTTCAAAGTGAAATTTTAAATATAAGTTAAAACTTTTAAAGTTGTTTTAAAAGGGAAAGTTATGGAAAATTTATTGTTTCTAATATTTAAATTCTAAAGTAAGTATTTCCTTTAATCTATTATAGCAATAATTATTTAAAGAGTGACCTAATATTTGTTTTATAAAGTGAAAACCTAGTTTTATATTTTATAAAGTAACCATATTTTCAAATATTTATATAGTATGTATTTTTAACCTACTATTGAAATAGTTTAATTTAAATGTTTTAAAAATATATATTTCAAAGTAAAGTGTTTTAAAATTATTTTTAAATATCTGTTTTGTGCTTGGTAACTTCAGTGGAGATAGAAAATATTTGGGAAAGTTATTCTGGAAAGAAAGATGGTTTTGAAACTGTTTTCAAAGGATTGAAAATAGAAATATATCTTGTGAAGATATTTTGAGGTTAATAAATAATTTAGGAAATTATTTATTGTTTGATGGTTGTTTCTGAATATTAATTGATAGTTAAATAACTGACCATCAATATTGGCCAAATACGTTGATCGTTTCGAAGAGACCGGGATCGAGATTTATTTCTCGAAAACCACTTCTATCCGGTTTATACGTTTCGTGAAAAACGATTTTGGATTCGAAGATGGAGCAGTGAAGTGCAAGGGCTAATCGCTACTAATCCTGAGGATATTTCCAAAATGGATGTAGTAGGAATAGTGCTTTTGGTTCCGTTCGAACCCGGGACGGACTTGTATGGATGAATGCTTGCGAAGCATCGTCAGGTGAACGATGGGCATTCTAAGAAATAAGTTCTAAAAAGGTAATGCTTAGCCTCAAGCCTCATCAAATGGGAATGACTGAAAATCAGGGGTTATGCAGCAAGGCTAGGTGGGTAGCACCCAAGCAGGGTGAGGTCATTCCAGCCTAGATGTCCCTTTTTATTTCGGCTTAGTGGGCGTTGCTGATCCCAACCGCGAGGTGATCTCACTCAGGATTATCCAGTAAGGGGTAGTCCCGGTCTTGTGTTGCAGGGGAGCGGGCGTACTCCTCGGTACGGTGATCTAGGCCCCGTACTGTGACAGGTGGTACCCCAGTGCCTAGTCATTAGTTGGAAATTCATTCTCCCTACGAGCCTTGTACGAGTTTTGTTTGTATTACCTACTCTGTGGCTAGTAGCTGGAATTTAATGAATGTAACCATTTCGGCTATTTTATAAGTATTTGTATATAGACCCTATTATAATATCAGAGGATTTCTATAAAAATTGTTTTAGCTATCGTAAGGTAAAAACCGACATGTTTATTTATGGCGTGGTCTTACGAGATGCTTTTGTTTTCAAGGGATTTTTGAAACTTTAATAATCAATTGAGTGTGATTTTCTCACGCTGTAATCCAGACTGACTCGGGTGTTATTTAACTGTAATGCTCGGGTCAGACCGAGTATTATAGAATACAAGATGCTATGGAGCAGTAGAGGAGCCGGAGTCTGAGACGTATTATCTGTACCTATATATATATTTGCTGCTGTGATTGTTTGGTATATCTGATTGGTAATGGTTGATGTATGAGACACTGTGATGATATGATGTATAAAACAGTTATAAACTTCATTTTGTGTAAAGTTATATATTTACTATTATATTTTATTCCGCTGCGATGGTTAGATTCTATTGTTGTTTTCTATTTTTCTTCTTCTTCTTTAACCTAAATGGTTCGTATTTCTGTACAACTTGAGTTGATTTTGTAGAATAGTGTTGACTCAAGGGGTACGGATTTGCGGGTTGTTACACTTGGTATCAGAGCTTTGGTTGGTGATAACCTTGGCTCTGGTGGGAATTACTCATTTAAAATAGAGTCCGTAGTACTCTATAATGAGTTTGAGCGTATTGATAAATATGAGTGCGTATTTGTTGGTGAATATAAATTATTTTAATATTGTGTTGATTGATTTATTGAGTGGCATATGAACCTTCGTCGACACAGTCTGCGCAACTGTATCGAAAGGGTTTCTAAACACTTGAATAGAATAATTGACACGATATTGTTTTAAATGTGGGTAAATGAAATAATTTTACCCAAAAACATATTTTGATATAAAGAATAGTTTTTTTTTTGAAAACTATTTAGCTATTATATGGTTGCTTGGACGTTAATTGGATGTTAGGAATGATGATATTTAAAATATTATCATTGTTAAGTGAAAATTTAACTAGAAATTGAAATATAACTAAAGTTTAAGGAAATAAATTCACTATAAGATGGAATTTATAATATGAATTATAAAGGTAATGTATGAATTGAAATACAATCAAATGGAAATTTGTATAAGCATAAATTGCAAAAATGAATTATAGTTAAAATTTATTTAAGCAGGATTTGGAAATTCAAAATTTCAGAGATTTTGGGAATGTTTATCGAAGTATTTGAAGATAAATAATAACATGATTGTTTTAGAGGTATTTCTGAAAGGAAATGTGTTTTAAATGAATTTTGAAAGTGAAATAGCTTTGAAATCACTTGGATTATCGGAAAATAATTCTGATGACGACGGCCGCATCATCAGTATTCATTTTCGAATTTCTAAGTGGCGGATTGCTGCCAAAATTTGATTTGTTCAGAAAAGCTAGTTGTTTTTGAAAATTTCAAAGGAAATTTGCTGGCAATAAAAAATACAGAATTGGTTGAAATTTTTGATAAGTGTGATTTTGGGATGTTGAAGATTTCAAAATGGTTTGAAACCAAAAGTTGGGTGTTTAAAAATCCTGATGAGATAGTTGTAAGCTTATAAATTGAGATGATTTTTAAATCATGAAGGAAATATAAGCTTTGAATAATGGAATTTAAATTTAAAATGAAATGAAGTTAACTTGGATTGGAAAATAAAAATTTAACTGGATTGAAATTAACTGAATAAGTTGAAAATAATATCCAGTTGTATTCGAATTAACTTGAAGTCAAATTGAGTTAAATAAATCTGAGTTAAAATAAAATTGAATTGGAATTAAAATTCAGCTGAATTATTGAATGAAATTAAATTTTTACCTGGATAATTGGAAAATAAGTTGGATAAGAAACAAACTGGATAAGAAGTAGATTGAGTAAAATAAATCAGAATAGCATATAAAAGAATTAAAAATGCATGGAATAAAATATGCTTGAGTTATAAATAAGTGTAAAATTCGAGTCAAAAATAAAAGAAGAATATATTCAATCCTATAATGAATGGAATAGTGTAAATAATAAGTTGTGACTTATAAAATTGAATATGGAATACAAATCCAAAATAAATATTGTTGGATGAATTGAAAAATAAAATAAAAATCCAAACTTGAATTATAAAATAAATGTGAACTTAAGAAAATTTAAATGAAGAGATTTTGAGATTAAAATCAAGTTCTGGTTTATAAGTTGGGAAAAGACTATTTAGATGATAATTAGATAATGAAATGTGTAAATGGAGTCTATTGCGGTTAAATAAAGCTGAATTGTGAGTTAATAATGAAGATTGAAAATAAAACTCGAGTTATAAATTAAATTTGACTTAAATTGTCGATGAAGTAAATGTAAATGAATTGTGAGTTCATGAACTTTGAAGGTAAATTGAAAATGGATAATGGATTCATAACTTGAGTTATTAATTAAAATTTATTGTGAAGTGTTAACAAATTAAGTATAATTGAAATGTATCAAATAAAAATGTAAATGGATTAAAATAATAAAGGTATGAATTGCAAATTAAATCCAAATATATGGAAATAAATTGGATATGGCCTTGTAATCAATTGAGTTAAGTTGAGTATAAAAGAGAAAAATTTACTTGCAAAATGAGGATGAGCTTAAGTATAAAATTTGAATAAATTGAAGTAAATTGACTTAAGCTAAATGAATGAAGGAGAGTTGAATTGAATTCAACTTAAACAAAGTTTAATAATATTGGATTGGTTTTAAATCAAGTGAAGGTGATTTTTAATCGAAATAAAATTCGGTGAGTTATAAATAATATTAATGGAATGAAATTCTAGAATAAATAATTGTAAACCATTTAAAATTATTAAGGAATTGAAATAACTTGAGACAATAAGAAAATAGAATGTTTCAAGTTTAATAAAATGGATTTAAATAATGTGGATAAGAAATGAAGTATAAATGAGTGGACTGTGAATAAAATTTAATAGGTAATGAAGATGAACCTAAGTTGTTAACGGTTTTGAATAAACTAGTTTGGTTAATAAAATGAAATGCAAGTGAATGGATACAAATCTGAGACGCAATGAAAATGAGAATATATGGGTTGTGAACGAATTGAAAATGGAATAGAATTAAGTATAAATTGAGTTGAAATCAATTTAAATTGGTTCTAAACATAAATACTTATTTATTCACATAAATCTCGTCAAATTGCATAGAATTAATTGTCATTTGATGTAAATGGAAGTAATTAAAAATTCTATGGATTGATAGGAGTAAAATAAATTGATTTTGAAAGCAACTGAATTAAATATGAGTTTAGTTTGCTTAAGAATAAATTAAATGTAAGCGATTGAGTTTTAAACCATTTAAATTGATGAAGTGGTATATGAATGGATTGAAAACCATTCAAATTGAATGAAAATGGTTTATAAATTAATTGAAACATTTGAATTAGTATGAAAGTTGTAAAAATTGCTTACGGAAAATGTTGGATGTGCATTTCTTTAGAATCCATATGTTTTAACCATTGCAACTAAGTGAAATATAGTTAAACTGCATATATTTGGCACTTACATGTTTAAATTGAGTAAGTACAGGTACCTGGAAGCCATGTGGCTGGATTTGGTAGTGCTATTTGCTAAAAATAATAATTTGCTAAAAATAATAAGCCGCTTGCTTAAAATGCTAAATACGGTACGCCTACGCAATAAAAATAGGAAATATGAACTGTTTTTGGTTTTTCCGACCGTGTGGGTCGATGTATATTTATTTATCTCTTTTGTCAAATTGCAAAAGCTCCTCCATTCAAAGGAGACTCTACCAAAAAATTTCAGAAATTTTGGGAATTAGAAAATTTTGGAAATTTGTGTTAACGACTAATGAATTTAAATTGAAAACTAAAATAAACTAGTTAATGAAACCAATTTAAAATAATGATATGAATTAGTTATAAATAGAAAATAAAATTACAATATTCAGAGTGGAAGATAAATTGAATTCATATGGGAATAATAGAATCAATTTAATTAGAAATAGATATAAACTGATGTGGTAAGATGAAAGTAAGTATAGGAAACATATATAATGCTTATACTAAACTTAAGAAGGAATGGTGAATTCTTAAATGAAAATTGATATTGCAAATATATTCTAAGTCAACATTTGAATGAATAGGATATTGGCTTTTTGTGAGAAAGTCGATAAGATAATTTTGGGAATGTTGTGAATGGATATTAGTGCTAAGCAGGGTATGCAGGTATTATAAAGAGAAAGGAAAATTGGTTTTGATTTTAGAAGATAAATTTGACATGCTCGAGAAAAGGTATGTGTTTAAGTTTCTGTATGAAATTTGATTGGGATTTTGGATTGAGCCACTTGGTTATTTGTTTTCTTTTTGGATTTGGGAGGCCGTAGAGCCATTTTGTAGTTGTACCGAGCTAGCCGCGCAAAAGAAACGCTGGCGAAATTTTTCGAAAATTTAGGGACTTAGAAAATTTTTGAGAAAATTTTGATAATTCAAAATTTTAGTTTTGAATTATAATTTGAGTAACTAAACAAGTAAGTTATTTGAAAACTATAAAAGGTTTTGGAAAAGTTTGGAAAGTTAATAAGAATAATAATGGATCTTTTATAAAAAGATAGTTGGTTAGATGTTGAATTGTTAGAAACTGATTGATTTTAGGGAAATAATAAACGAATATTGGACCATTCTTCCAAATTAGTAATTTTGAGGACGAAATTCTTTTAAGGGGGAAGGAATGCGACGACCCGGAATTTTTGAGCATTTAAAATCGAAATATTTAATCAATTGTAAATATTCAAAGGAGTAATTTTAACTTGTATTACGAATATCACATTTTATTTGATAATTGAATTATTAAATCAAATAAGTGAAGTTGGGTAAATTGTTGAATTTGGAGTTTTAAGTCTGTTAAAAATAATTTGAAGGCTTATAAAATTTATATTGATAACGTTGAAGATAATAGAAGTTTTAAAATTGAATTTAACAGTGATTTGTTCGGTTTTGAAATTTTTTCGTTTAAATTGAATTTAAAAATAGCTTTCCGAGGCGCAGTCTCGGAATTCGACAAAACCGGTTTCATTCGATCAGTAATATTTTATTATTATCGGATTCAAATTTCGTATTGATTGGAGTTAGTATGTGAGTGTACGATTTGTAAACGCGCTGGACATTTAATTGATAATAATCTAATGTAATTTAATTTAATAAATCGA
The DNA here is from genome assembly GCA_030765085.1 of Allium cepa. Taxonomy (NCBI): domain Eukaryota; kingdom Viridiplantae; phylum Streptophyta; class Magnoliopsida; order Asparagales; family Amaryllidaceae; genus Allium; species Allium cepa. The sequence goes on along the minus strand of CM060940.1, from coordinate 752,152,502 downwards.
GCTTCTCGTATACGCCACCCATCTTTTCACGTTCAAATCATGTTCTTTCGTTCCCCTCGTTTTCCTTTTACTCGAGCCTTCGTTTATTCAGAAAAAAAAACCAAAAGGAAAATGGTGGCCGATGCTTTCCTTTCGATTTTCAAAATCGAAACCCATTCGATTCTAAATAAATAAATAAAAAATATGGCCGCTGGCCTCACTCGTTCGTTCCTCTCCTCTACAATTTCAAAACCCATCTTCAATTCGAGTTCGATTTCGCCTTGAATCGCGTCATACTCGAGTGTGCCATCAAAAGAACGGGGAGAGGGGACTTTTCGAGTCGCAATCTTGGGGGAGGGGAGGAAACGCGAGCAAGCGCTGGGGTTTCGATCTCATGGCAAGGTGATTCGCGATGCCGAGGTAGAGCGACTTCCTCTGTGAGGCGACGGCTTAAGGAAGGGGACGCAAGCATGGGAAGGTGGAGGCGATGTCGATGGGTGACTCGCAATGTTGTCGGCAAGCTGTAACTTCGTAGTAGCAGTGAGGTATTGCATCTCCTTTTAATTTAAGTATATATATATATTAGAAAATTTTAATATACATACAGTGAAAGAAATTTGAAAGCCCAAGTTTAATTTACAAATATAAATTATAGAGAAATTTATACAGTAAAACAAAGTACTGTTCTTGTTAATTAACAGCTATATATATATATATTAATATATGAATAAATACAGCAAAGCAGGGAATTGTATATAGATCAGATTTCGGAAAGAAGGAATTTTAAAATGTTTAAGGTATATATAAAATTAGATCTTTAATTTCAAATATAGATTATAAACCTACTATTTAATTTTTAAAATATGGATTATAATTCTTTACTTATTTAATCACCATGTTCAATTACTTTAGTTACTAAAAATAATTGGAAAAGGTAATTAGTTCAAATAAACTTGTTAGTTTGAATTAAATGTTTAGTTTAAATTTAAATCATCAGTTAAACTAAATTATTAAATGATTTAATGGTAGTTAATTGTTCAATCGATTCAAGTATTAATAAATGATGTAAATATTGATTCAAGGTCTAAATCTTGAAGAAATCTAGTCGGAATGAGAATGGATTACAAACAAGAAGCAAAAGGTGAGTTAATCTCACTCAGTTAAATTTAAATTTAAATGATTAAGTTTAAATACTTGTTTGTATGATTAAATTGATTGTTGTGTTATATAGTAGTATACACTACACCTTGAAATGATTGACTTCCCTCATTTTTATAGTGAAGATATTTTATATTGTGCTAACGACTGTGGATGCAGGGAAAACAGGTTGGAGGAATCCAACTGGATCCCTCAACATTTATTTAAAATTATTTAATACCTTTTGTTGTGATTATGTGATATTCTATGATGAACTTTATTGGAATATTGAATGTTATGGTTCGATTGAATATAATTGTGTATAATGAACTATCAAAAATATATATAAATTGGATTTTGGAAGGAAAATAAAAGAAGTAAATTTGTAAGAAAATAATTATAGAAAATTTGAATAAGTTTAAGAATGAATGGAAAAAAAATAAAAATAAAAAAATAAAGTGACTTTAAAATTTTAATAAATAAGGCTAGAATATAGAAACGAAATTTTGAATGACAGGAAGTTAATGAATTTTAAACTGTAGTGGTATTATTTAAGAGAACAAAATATTTATCTAAAATTTAAGATTTAAATTATTGAAAAGAATAAAGAAGAATTGGGAAAGACCTGAATTTATATATTTCAGGTAAGAGATTTAAAATAAAATGGAAATTAATAACAATAATAATTAGTCTATAATTAATGAATTTTGAAATGAATTGTGTAAGTAATGAAATTTATTTCAAATGGAGTAAATTGGGAATCAATTTGGAAAAAATTGATTTAAGTGATTGGAAATTCTCTCTGGATAACCAAGTACGTTTTCAAAGTGAATTTTTAAATATAAGTTAAAAGTTTTAAAGTTGTTTTAAAAGGGCAAGTTATGGAAAATTTATTATTTCTAATATTTAAATTCTATAGTAAGTATTTCCTTTAATCTATTATAGCAATAATTATTTAAAGAGTGACTTAATATTTGTTTTATAAAGTGAAAACCTAGTTTTATATTTTATAAAGTAACCATATTTTCAAATATTTATATAGTATGTATTTTTAACCAACTATTGAAATATTTTTAATTTAAATGTTTTAAAAATATATATTTCAAAGTAAAGTGTTTTAAAATTATTTTTAAAAATCTAGTTTTGTGCTTGGTAACTTCAGTGGAGATAGAAAATATTTGGGAAAGTTATTCTGGAAAGAAAGATGGTTTTGAAACTGTTTTCAAAGGATTGAAAATAGAAGTATATCTTGTGAAGATATTTTGAGGTTAATAAATAATTTGGAAAATTATTTATTGTTTGATGGTTGTTTCTGAATATTAATTGATAGTTAAATAACCGACCATCAATATTGGCCAAATACGTTGATCGTTTCGAAGTGACCGGGATCGAGATTTATTTCTCGAAAACCACTTCGATCCGGTTTGTACGTTTCATGAAAAATGATTTTGGATTCGAAGATGGAGCAGTGAAGTGCAAGGGCTAATCGCTACTAATCCCGAGGATATTTCCAAAATGGATGTAGTAAGAATAGTGCCTTCGGTTTCGTTCGAACCCGGGACGGACTTGTGTGGATGAATGCTTGCGAAACATCGTCAGGTGGACGATGGGCATTCTAAGAAATAAGTTCTAAAAAGGTAACGCTTAGCCTCAAGCCTCATCAAATGGGAATGACTGAAAATCAGGGGTTATGCAACAAGGCTAGGTGGGTAGCACCCAAGCAGGGTGAGGTCATTCCAGTCTAGAGGTCCCTTTTTATTTCGGCTTAGTGGGCGGTTGCTGATCCCAACCGCGGGGTGATCTCACTCGGGATTATCCATTAAGGGGTAGTCCCGGTCTTGTGTTGAAGGGGAGTGGGTGTACTCCTCGGTACGGTGATCTAGGCCCCGTACTATGACAGGTGGTACCCCAGTGCCTAGTCATTAGTTGGAAATTCATTCTCCCTACGAGCCTTGTACGAGTTTTGTTTGTATACCCACTCTGTGGCTAGTAGCTGGAATTTAATGAATGTAACAATTTCGGCTATTTTATAAGTATTTGTATATAGACCCTATTATAATATCAAAGGATTTCTATAAAAATTGTTTTAGCTATCGTAAGGTAAAAACCCGACATGTTTATTTGTGGTATGGTTTTACGAGATGCTTTTGTTTTCAAGGGATTTTTGAAACTTTAATAATCAATTGAGTGTGATTTTCTCACGCTGGTAATCCAGACTGACTCGGGTGTTATTTAACTGTAATGCTCGGGTCAGACCGAGTATTATAGAATACAGAATGCTATGGAGCAGGAGAGGAGCTGGAGTCCGAGACGTATTATCTGTACCTATATATATTCCGCTGCTGTGATTGTTTGGTATGTCAGATTGGTAATGGTTGATGTATGAGACACTTTGATGATATGATGTATAAAACAGTTATAAACTTCATTTTGTATAAAGTTATATATTTACTATTATATTTTATTCCGCTGCGATGGTTAGATTCTGTTGTTGTTTTCTATTTTTCTTCTTCTACCTCTTCTTCTTTAACCCAAATGGTTCGTATTTCTATACAACTTAAGTTGATTATTGTAGAATAGTGTTGACTCAAGGGGTACGGATTTGCGGGTTGTTACAGAACCATTAATCCTCATTTACCAAATCAATTTGCTTATTTAAACCTTTCTTAAATCCTAGAATAATTCCAAATCATTTTTCTCTTTTACTTAGGAATACCTTTCTAAATCATTCACTAAATCTTAATCAAAGATTTCTTATATTCAAGTTATAACTTTGAAATTAGGGAAAATATTCCCAAATCATTTATTAAATCTTAATAAAAGATTTCTTTCTTACCTTCTAACTTAGGGAAAATATTCCCCTTTTATAATATCACTTTCCAAAACATCCATTTAATTTAAAGGATTATTCACTGTCCAAAATCGCGAATGTAATTCTTTTAATAAACTTTCACATTTAACTTATCAATTTAATGATTTCAGATTTAAATAACAGTATTTATAAATTCCATTTATATTTTATAAACTTCCATATTTCTTTTCTAGCAACTTCCATTTATGTCTCATTTATAAGTCAAAATTCAATCCTTTCAAATCTTATTATTTATAAAATCCATTATAAATTCTTTTCTAAATTTCAATTGCACATCCATATATTGATTACAATCCCATTTCTAATATTCATAAAACACTTTTATAATTCCATTACTTTTATTTTTAAAATATCAATTTTATAAATCTTATATAAAGACCATTTATAATAAATTCAAAGAATTTATTCTTTTATCTTAGAAAAGCTTAATTATGATGTTTTAGAGCATCCAGACTTTTCTTTCGATATGTTCCACCCCTCGCCTAAAAAAAGAAAACATAAGCCAGGTAAGTTTAGGGAACTGGTTGCTCCATCCCTAGCCTTAGTTAAACACCTTGTTTTATCTTCCCAAATCTCACAAGCGGTGTGACGATCCGGGATTTTGGATATCTAAAATTGGAATATTTAATTGATTTTAAATATTTGAAAGTTAGCTTAACTTGAATTTCAAATATTACTATTTATTTGGTAATTAAATTATTGAATTTAATAATTGGAAATTGGTTAAAAAAATGAATCTTGGTTTTTAAGCTAGTTAAAAATATTTCAATGTCTTCTAAAATCTATATTGATAATAATGAAGGTAATAAAAGCTTTAAATTTGAATTTGTAAGTGGTTTGTTCAGTTTAAAAAAAAATACCATTTAAATCGGCATTTAAAAACAGCTTTTCTTCGCACAGTCTCAGAATTCGACGAAACTAGTTCCGTTGGATTCGTAATAGTGTATTATTATCGGATCTTAAATTTCATAGTATTTGGATTTGTCATATGATCATACGGTTAGTAAACGCGTTGAAATTTAAATCGAATTCAATATTATAATTGAGTCCAAAAAGCTATCTTCTCTATACGATCGAATTGAGACTCGAAACCTTTTCCATTGCATTCAGAATAGGGGTACAACCATATAAATGCCTAGCGGCATGCCTCGATAGGATGTAAAAATTTAAGCTTCAAATTCAAGACAATTTAAATTTGAATTTAAATATAAATATAAATAATATAATTGCATGGAATACTGTAGCAGCCTATGCAGACACGCAAGGAAATTCTGGACATGTGCTCTCCTTGAAGACACGCGTTAAAAAAAATTAAAAGCCTTATCTTCCTCTGTACATACAAAGAAATTTCAATCAGAAAAAAAAGAGGGATACTTCATCTTATTTAAAATAAATGGCATCCCCTTTTAATAGGTATTCATTCAAACAAAAAATGGAAATTCGTTTCCTCTCAAAAATAAATCATGGAATTCTTTTCGTTCCTCATGCCCTTACAAACTCATCTTCGAGCTAAAAGGATATAACCAATGGCAGAGCTCAGGAAATTAGAAATCCAATCCTAATCCTTCGAGATTCAAAAATGAGGCCGATTGAAATCATACGGAGGAGATTTCGAACTAGGGTTTGAGTGGTTGATCGGTAGTGACGTCGAGCGGTGGTTTAGCTAAGGTTTCGGCTTCCATGGATTTGAGGGAAATAGGTTGAATTGGGGATTTGATTCGTGATATTCATATGGATTAGCAACTAGGTGATCGTTATGGTTCCGTGCAGTTCTACATTGATGGTCTCGAAGTTTACTATAGCATGCAAGGGTGTACGCGGTAAGATAGAAGTTGGGAACTGCGACGACGTCGTGGGGGAGGCGAGGCTAAGCCTTCGATCTGGCAGTGAAGGTATTTTATTATTATTTCATTCAATTATATATATATATACATTTTACAGCGATGGATAAAACCATTTCTGTTTTTAAAATTAATTTATATATGTACCTAGGTTAGAAGAGGTTTTATTTTCGTTAAAATTTATATTTATATGAGTTTACTGTAAATGGAAAAATTATAATACAAATATAAATATATCTATATAAATAAACACATGTTTTATTTTATAGGAACATAGAAATTATTATATACATAGATAAAGTTTGGAAAAAAAATAGGAATTTTGAAGTGTTTGAAAGTTTAGCTAAAAACTAGATTTTTAAAATCTATATAGACTATTTTTATAAATATATATATGTAATTTCAAAACGGAAAAAATAAATATACCTCTACACATTTTAATTTACTAGTTCACTTTAAAAATGGATTTTGGTGATTTAATTGTTTAGTTAACCCATTAATTATTTCGGTTACTAAAAGATCTTTAAAGGAAAATTAGTTTAGAATTTAATTATTTGTTTAAAATTAAATTATTAGTAAAATTAATAAATGGTAATTGACTATTCGATTAGTCCAAATATTAACAATCATACGATGTTTATAGAAGGTCTAACATCATGGAGAATCAAGCCGGTTTGGATCGGATTGCAAAACAAAAATCAAAGGTGAGTTAATCCCACTCATTTAGATTACCATTTAAATTTAAATAGTGAAATTAAAATTATTGGTTGAATGATTGAATTGATTGGATGTGATACTATATATAGTGTATGTGTGTGTGTGTGTGTATGTTGGAGTGATTGATTTCCTGCATTATATAGCAAATGAGACTCTATACGTCCTGCATAATAGCAGATGACCATTTATACCGCGACATCCCCTTCAAAGTGGGATTGGTATTTTTATATTGTTCTAATGTCTGTGGATGCAGGGAAAACAGGTTGGAGGTATCTAAATGGATTCCTCAAATTATTGAAATTTGTTTTCATAATCAGTGATATGACTGATTGATTTTCTATGATTGATTTTATCGAAATTTGAAATATTGAATGCAATGGGTTGACGGAATATATATTTTGGATAGATTGAGAGATCAAAAATATAAAGAATGGATTCTTGAAGGAATTAAAAAGAGAAATTTTAAGTAAAATAATTTAGCGAATTTGGATAAATTTAAGAATGAAATTGGGAAGGGATAATGTTGATTTTTAAATTCTAATAAATTAATTCCGAGTATGGAGAAGGAGGTTCTTGAATAAATGGGAATAAATGAATTATTAAACTTATGTGATATTATTTAAAGAAATAAGGAATTTGTTTTTAGATTCAAGGTTTAAATAGTTTGGGAAGAGATAAATAAGAATTTTGGAAAAAAGTATGAAATGGATGTTTTCAGTTTTGAATAAGATTTTAAATCATAATAAAGGAGTAAAATATGAAATTAATGGATTTTGAAATAAAATTGAGTAAGTAAAGGAATTTATTTTAATATGGAGTAAATTTGGAAATCGATTTAGAAATTGATTTAGTTTTGAAACTGTGTTTTAAAAGGAGGATGAGACTATGGAATTTATAAACTGGGTTTATAAAGTGAAATAAGATATCAATAGATATTTAAAAGTATAAATTCACGGTGGGAATTTAAAAAGGAATGGGTAATTTGTTTTAAAAATAAATAATGTTTTTATTTTTAAAGGCGTGGGAAAGAAATTACGGGTTTGAGACATAAATTAAATTGGGATAAATCAAGAAGGATTTATTAACTGATTAAATGGACAATTTTGGAATGGAAGTGTATTTCCCTTAAAGCCAAGTATATTTTCAAAAGAAAATTTCTAAGTGTAAGTTAAAGTTTTAAAGTTGTTTTTAAAAAGAATGTTTTTAGAGAAATTATTATTTTGTGGTTTTTAAATTTTTTAAAGCAAATATTTATTAAGTTAATTATATTTGTAAAGTATTTTAAAGATTTAATTAGTATTATGATTTAAAGATAATTATTTAATACTTATACTTTATAGAATAACTTTATTTTAAATTTAGTTTTGGCTTAAGTTTTATATGAGAAATTATTATAAAATTTCATAATTAGTATTTTTAATAAAGTGTTTTAAGTAGTTTTTATTTTAAGTGTTTTAATGTATATATTTTTGGATAAAGTGATTCAAATTATTTAAAAATCTAAAGTACTAAAACTTGGTAATTTTTAGTGGAAATAAAAAAATTGGGTAGAAATTTATTTCGAGAGGAAAAAAGTGAATTGAAAACTATTTTCAAAGGGTTGAAGTGTAGAAAAATATCTTGCGAAGGTACTTTGTAATAAATAAATTGGAAAATTATCAAGGCCTGATGGTTGTTTGTGGATGTTAATTGATAGTTAAATAACCGACTATCAATATTGGCTAATGCGCTGATCGTTTCAAAGAGATCATTGGGATTAATTTCCCAAAATCCACTTCGATCCGGTTTGAACGTTTTTGTGAGAATGACAAGAGCTTGGAGTCAAAAATGGAGCGGTGAAGTGCAAGGGCTGATCGCTACTAATCCTGAGGATGATTCCAAAATGGATGTAGTAGGAGTAGTGCCTTCGGTTCCGTACGGACCCGGAACGGACTTGTATGTATGAATGCTATCAGAACATCGTCAGGGAGATGATGAGCATTATAAGTGAATGTGTGCTATAAAGATAACGCATAGCCTCGAGCCTCATCAACCGGGAATAACTAAAACAGGGGAGATGCAGCTAGGCTAAGTGGCTAGCAACCAATTAGGGTAAGGTCACCTCTGTTTAGATGTCCCTTTTTATTCAGATGTGTGGGTGGTTGCTGATCCCAACCGCGGGGTGATCTTATTCGGACTATTCAGTAAGGGGTAGTTCTGGTCTTGTGTAGCAGGGGATCAGGCTGGATCCTCGGTACGGTGATCTAGACCACGTACTGTGACGGGCGGTACCCAAGTAACCCTGCCATTAATGGAAACCCAATCTCCAATAAGTGCCTTCGAACTTGTTTGTATATCTATTGCACTGGAATTTAATGAATGTAAAAATTTCGGCTATTTGAATAAGTATTTTCATATAGACACTATTATAATATCAGAGGATTTGATAAGAAATGTTTTGGTTATCATAAGGTAAAAACCCGACATGTTTATTTGTGGCGTGTTTCTACGAGATACCTTTGATTTTTAAAGAATTTTGAAAAATTTAATAACCCAATTGAATGTGTTTTCTCACGATGGTTTTCCAGACTGACTCAGGTGTTATTTCACTATAATGCTCGGGTCAGACCGAGTATTATAGAGTGCAGATTCTGGATGGACTTCTATGGAGCTCAGGAGACAAGCTGAATGACGAGGCGTATTCCCGTAGATTTATATTCCGTTGTGCAGTGTAAGCTGTATATTCAGCTTTGAGAGGACAAGTTATTATAACTGTCCTGAATTGTGTTGTTGATTTATGTTGTACTCTGATGCTGTAATGTAATAAACAGTTACAGATTCTTTTGTATAAAAATCTGTTGTTTTTTATTATATATTGTTCCATTGTGTTTGTAAGATTTTGATGTTGCTTTCTATTTCTTCTTCTACGTCTTTGTTCTTTAAACCTAATGGTTCGTATTTCCTTCCACTTTGAGTTGAACTATTGGAGAATATTGTCAACTCAAATTGGTACGGATTTGTGGGTCGTTACATTTGATATCAGAGCAGAAGGTTAAGCGAGAACTTTGGCTTTGGTGGGGATTACTCATTAGAAATAGAGTCTGTAGTACTCTAGAACGAGTTTGAATGTACTAATAGATATGAGCGCGTATTTGTTAATTAATATAAAAAAAATTTATATTGTGTTGACTTATCGGTTGAGTGTTTATAAATTATGGTTGGTGCAGTCTGGACAACTGTATCGATATGGATTTCTAAACTCCTAAACTAGGCAAACCGACACAATATTGTTTTTAAAAGTGGGTAAATGAAATAATTTTGCCCAAATTATTTTTATATATGAAAGAAATGATTTTCATAAATTATTATAGTTATATATGGTTGCTTGGTTGTTAGAAAATGATAATATCAAATTATTATCATTGATAAGTGGAAATGGAATAAGGAATTGAAATTATAACTAAAGGTTAAGAAATAAATTTGTATAACAGAATGAGATTTGTAAATGTGAATTATAAATGTGATTTATAATTGAAATGAGATAAAAATCCAGAGTAATGTTTGAATATTGACTAGAAGGATTTGAAAATTGAAATTTTGGGGAAAGTTTAAATTCCTTTGGGTTTGAAATGGTTTTCAAAGACTTTGGAGGAATAATGGTGATGTTATTTTAGAAATATTTTTGAATTGGATTTGAAATCTGATGAGATTTATAATTTAAAAATATTTGAAGGGGTTTTAAAGAGATAAGAGCGTTAAACTCTTTTCGGTCGTTGGAAAATAACTTCAGTGATGACTGCAGCATCATCGATGTTCATTTTCGAGTTTTCAATGGAAGAATTACTGCCAAAATATTTTGGATTTGGTGTTTGTTTGCAAAAACTTGGATTTGATTTTGGAATGCAAGGAATAATTTGATTTGGGTATATATGATTCCAAAATGTTTAAGCAATTGTTTAAAACTCTGAAAGTTTAATTAAAAATGTTTATGGAATGTAAACGGGGTTGATAACCTATAAAATATAAAATTCATTAGAATAAAATTTAACTTGAAGAAGAGTTAAATTAAAATAAGTGTGACTGATATAAGTTAGAAAGTGAGCCAATTAAATGAAGGAAATTAAAAGAAGTTAGCAACTGGAATTTGAATAAGTGGAAAACTTATGGTAGTTTAAAGATTTGAATAGAAATGGAATGTAATTGAATCTAGTTAAATAAAAGTGAATTTGAGGAAAGGTCTAAATAGACTAAATGGAATGGTTATTGAAATAAAATTTATCAAGTTGGAAACAAATTTGTGAAAGAAGAAGTGAATTTAAATTTGTAAGTAAATGAAGTTGGAACGGAGTATTGGAATTAATTTTGAACTGGGTTAAGTAAAGTAAAGTTGTAAAATTAATTCGAAGTGGACAATTTTTTTTAAAGATTGGAGATAAAATCCATTTAGATTTAAATTAAATTGGTAAGTGGAACAAATTAAACGATCAATATAGGTTTCAGATAAGGTGAATAGAATGCAATATTAAATTTGACTTGGAAATAATTAAGATTTGAAGAGAAAATGAGTTCAAAAGCAATTGAAATTTTAAGTCCGATGGAAATGGATATATAAGCTTAAGTGGCAAGGTGAAAATAAATATAAGAAGTGTATAAAATATTTATATTGAACTTAAGAAATGGATGGTTAAATTCTTAAGTAAATTTGGTGTTGGAAAAATATTCTAAGTTGAAATTTGAATGAAGGTTTAATAAAGGTGTGTGAAATGTTAAGGGTAGATAAGTGAATAGAAATCAAAATAAATGCGAATAAAAAAGAGAATTGATATAGGTTAAAATCAATTGGGATAAATACGTGGGATATACGTATATTATTTTATTCGTATAGCGATTTGATCTGGATTCGAGCATAGAATTTCGAGGTAATTATACGATCCGAGTTAGGATTTTTCACTCGATTTCAACGGTGAACCCTGGATATAGATTTTTGATTGACTCTGGAAATTATCTATCATAGTTATGGTTGTGCAAGGAGAATGAAGGTTTCTGATAAAAAAACCAGATCTAAGTCTACACTAGGAAGTCAGTGGATGATAGTAGTTGGAAGAGAAATTGTGTGGTCGAGTGAGCGACCAGAGTTGGTATTACGAACGGATGATATATGTGCATTGTACGACTTAAGTAAAGTAAATATTGAAACTTTTGTAAATAAATGTATAAAATAATTTTGAATGTTGTAATTGGACATTATTACTAAGTAGGATAAACAGGTGTTTTAAAAGCAAAAGGAAATCGGGATTTTTGATTTCAAAAGATAAATGGAATTGCTTGACAAAAGGTATGTATTTAAATTGTGTATGAAATTTGATGATTTTCTCATCTAGCCACTTGGCGTTTGGTTTTCTTTTGAAGTATAGGGGCCGTAGAGGCATTTTGTAATTGTACCGATTTAACCATGCAAAGGAGACGCTGGCAAAAAATTTCGAAAATTTAGGGAGCTATAAAATTTTGAAGAAATTTTGATAATTTAAATTTTGGTTTTAAAATTTAAATTTGAATGGTGAGTAAGTAATATTGTTTGGAAATTATGGATATGTTTGGGAGGTTAGTAGGATTGATAGTGTGTCTTTAATAAAAGATGGTTTGGAAGTTGATAAAAATACTATTTGGATTGGGAAAATAGTTAATGGGTTAGGGACCATTCTTCTCAACTAGTAATTTCGGGGACGAAATTCTTTTAAGAGGGAAGGAATGTGACGATCCGGGATTTTAGATATTTGAAATTGGAGTATTTAATTGATTTTAAATATTTGAAAGTTAGTTTAACTTGAATTTCAAATATCACTGTTTATTTGGTAATTAAATTATTGAATTTAATAATTGAAAATTGGTTAAAATAGTGAATATTGGTTTTTAAGCTGGTTAAAATATTTCAATGGCTTATAAAATCTAAATTGATAATACTGAAGGTAATAAAAGCTTTAAATATTAATTTGGAAGTGGTTTGTTCAATTTAAAAAAATATATCGTTTAAATCGACATTCAAAAATAGCCTTCCGAGGCACAGTCTCGGAAATCGACGAAACCAGTTCCGTTCGATCCGTAATAGTTTATTATTATCGGAATTCAAATTTCGTAGTGTTTGGAGTTATCATGTGAACGTATAGTTAGTAAACGCACTAAAATTTATATCGAATCAAATATTATAATTGAGTCCAAAAGGCTGACTTCTCTATACGATCGAATTGGGACTCGAAACCTTTTTCACTGCATTTGGAATAGGGGTATAACCTTATAAATGCCTAGCGGCATGCCTCGATTGGATGTAAAAACTTTAAGCTTCGAATCCAAGACAATTTAAACTTGAATTTAAATTTAAATATAAATAATATAATTGCATTGAATGCTGTAGCAGCCTATGCAGATATGCAAGGCAATTCTGGATACGTGCTCTCCCTAAAGACACACATTAAAAAAAATTAAAAGCTTTATCTTCCCCTATACGCACAAAGAAATTTCAATATAAAAAAAAGAGGGATACTTCATCTTATTTAAAATAAATGGCCCCTTTCAATAGGTATTCGTTCAAACAAAAAGAGGAAATTCGTTTCCTCTCAAAAATAAATCATGGACTTCTTTTCATTCTTCATGCCCTTACAAACTCATCTTCAAACCGAAAGGATATAACCAATAGCGATGCTCAGGATATTCGAAATCCAATTCTAATCGTTCGAGATTCAAAAATGAGGCTGACCGAAATCATACAGAGAGGATTTCAAACTAGGGTTCGAGTGGTTGATCGACAGTGACGTCGAGCATTGGTTTAGCTAGGGTTTCGGCTTCCATGGATTTGAGGGCAAATAGGTTGAATTGGGGGTTCGATTCATGATCTCTATATGGATTAGCAACTAAGTGATCATTTTGGTAGCGTGCGGTTCTACATTGAGGTCGCGAAGTTTACTGAAGCACGCGAGGATGTTCGCGATACGGTAGACGTTGGGAACTGCGGCGACATCGTGGGGAAGGCGAGGCTAATCCTTCGATCTGGCAGTGAAGGTATTTTATTATTATTTCATTAAATTATATATATATACATTTTACAGCGATGAATAAAACCATTTCTGTTTTTAAAATTAATATATATATGTATCCAGGTTAGAACGGGTTTAATTTTTATTAAAATTTATGTGTATATGAGTATACTATAAAAGGAGAAAGTATAATACGAATATAAATATATCTATATAAATACACACATATTTTGTTTTATAGGAACTTAAAATTTATTATATATATATATAAAGTTTGGAAAAAAATAGGAATTTTGAAGTGTTCGAAAGTTTAATTAAAAACCAGATTTTTAAAATCTATATAGACTATTTTTATAAATATATATGTAATTTCAAAATGAAAAAAAACAAATATACGTCTACACATTTTAATTTACTAGTTCACTTTAAAAATGGATTATGGCGATTTAGTTGTTTATTTAACCCATTTAATTATCTCGGTTACTAAAAAATCATTAAAGGAAAATTAGTTTAGAATTTAATTATTTGTTTAAAATTAAATTATTAGTCAAATTAATAAATGGTAATTGACTATTCGATTAGTTCAAATATAAACAACCATACGATGTTTATACAAGGTCTAAAATCATGGAGGAATCAAGCCGATTTGGATCGAATTGCAAAACAAAAATCAAAGGTGGGTTAATCTCACTCATTCGGATTACCATTTAAATTTAAATAGTGAAATTTAAATTATTGGTTGAAAGATTGAAGTGATTAGATGTGATATTATATATATATATATATATATATATATATATTGGAGTGATTGACATACCGCATTATATAGCAGATGAGACCCTACGTGCCCCCATAATAGCGAATGACCCTTTATACTAAGATATCCCCCTCGAAGTGGGATTGGTATTTTTATATTGTGCTAACATCTGTGGATGTAGAGAACCAACTGGATTCCTCCAATTATTGAAATTTGTTTTCATAATCTATGATATGACTGATTGATTATCTGTGATTGATTTGATCGGAATTTGAAATATTGAATGCTATGGGTTGACGGAATATATATTTTGGGTAGAATGCTATGGGTTTGGACCCGGAACGGACTTGTATGGACAAATGCTATCAGAACATTGTCAGGGGGACGATGAGCATTCTAAGTGAATGTGTGCTAAGAAGGTAACACATAGCCTCGACCCTCATCAACCGGGAATGGCTAAAACAGGAGAGGTGCAGCCAGGCTAAGTGGCTAGCGACCAATTAGGGTAAGATCACCCCTGTCTAGATGTCCCTTTTTATTCGGCTGTGTGGGCGGCTGCTAATCCCAACCGCGGGGTGATCTTATTCAGACTATCCAGTAAGGGGTAGCTCCGGTCTTGTGTAGCAGGCGATTAGGGTGGATCTTCGGTAGGGTGTTCTAGACCACGTACTGTGACGGACGGTACCCCAGTAGCCTTGCCATTGATGGAAATCTAATCTCCAATAAGTGCTTTCGGACTTGTTTGTATATCTATTATGCTAGAATTTAATGAATGTAAAAATTTCAGCTATTTGAATAAGTATTTGTATATAGACACTATTATAATATCAAAGGATTTGATAAAAAAATGTTTTGGCTATCGTAAGGTAAAAACCCGACATGTTTATTTGTGGCGTGGTCTTACGAGGTACCTTTGATTTTTAAAGGATTTTGGAAAATTTAATAACCCAATTAAGCGTGTGTTCTCACGCTGGTTTTCTAGACTGACTCGCGGGTTATCTCATAATAATTCTCCGGTCAGAACGAGTATTATAGAGTACAGATTCTGGATGGACTGCTGTGGAGCTTAGTAGACGAGCTGGATGACGAGGTGTTTTCCCGTAGATTTATATTCTTTTGTGCAGTGTAAGCTATATATTCAGCTTTGGGAGGACAAGTAATTATAACGGTCCTGAATTGTGTTGTTGATTTATGTTGTACTCTAACCCTGTAATGTAATAAACAGTTGCAGATTCTTTTGTATAAAAATCTGCTGTTATCTATTATATATTGTTACGCTGCATTTGTGAGATTCTGATGGTGCTCTCTATTTCTTCTTCTACCTCTTTCTTATTTAACCTTAAGGGTTTGTATTTCTGTCCACTTTGAGTTGAACTATTGGAGAATATTATTGGCTCAAAGGAGTATGGATTTGCAGGTCGTTACAGGCGGGACAGATGTACTAGTCATTTCCGCATTACCTAGTTTTATTATTATATTCAATCTTCTTCACTTATTATTTAAGTGGTATAAACAATTCCTCTTACCCGTTTATTCAGACTCTCATTAAAACTTCCAAATCATCTTTAAATGACTTAATTATTCTTTTAAAATCATTCACAAAATATATAGGAAAGAATTGTTAAGTTTAAAACTGCATTTCAAAAGTTATTTCAAACTGCTGCGAAAAGCATTGCAAAAAATGTTTCAAATAGCGTTTTTAAAAGCTATATTCCTAAAAACGACTTTTATATCATTTATATATCCATATTTTCAACTCAAATATATTTTAAAACAATTTTAAAAGATTCTCACAATTTATTTCATATTTTTAAAACATTTAAAATATCAGTTTTAAACTTTGGTCACTTTACTTCAAAAGCGTAATTTTTGACGAGGGATTCGAATTAGCCTCCACCGATCGTATTTCTCTCGAGGTGAAAGAAAAGATAGGAAATCTGTCTTTTCTGAGCTATCGTCCTACTAAAAGAAATATTCTTGTGATAGGTCCTATTCCAGGTCAAAAATATAGTGAAATCGTCTTTCCCATTCTTTCCCCTGACCCCGCTACAAAAAAGACGGGCAAAGTAAGGGAAAATATCTAAAATTATTTCAATATTGGACCTTGGACATATAATAGTTCCGAATTGAATCTCTTTTAGAAAGAAGATCTTTTGTGAGGAAGGAGTGGACTCTAGTGATGTGGACACTCTAGAAAATAGATTTGGACATATTTTAAAATATAGAAGATGAAATCTTGATTTTATTTCTTTATTTCTTTAAACATATTTAAATGTTTATATAACATTTCTAACTCATTTTGAAACTATTTCCAAATGATTTAAGCATTCCATATACACTATTTCATTTTCAAAAGGAAAGTGATTTCTTTTGTACTTATCAACATGACTTGGTAAAATAATTTTAACAAACATTCTTGTTGATCAAAGCATATATAATAATCTATAGCAACCATAACACAAGATCAAACATGTGTGTGTGTATACATGCTAAATAGAGTTTCTCACTGTAAACCAAAGCGATTAACTTCGTACCAACATTCTAATCAACCAACACTCCACTAATTAATTCTTACTCCATTAAACATTGTCAAACAACACTCTCTTTCTTATAATAGCTTGGCCAAGGCTTGAAATGGAGGTTGGCCGAAAATACAAAGAAGAAGCGGTAGAGCTTTGAACTTGAATTCTCCAAATTAGACCGAAAAAATAGGTCATCTTCTCTCTTGTTTTTGATGCTCTTGCTCTAAAATTTTGAAAAACTTGTTAACTAAAAAGTTATTGAAAATTCTTTTCTTTTGAATTTAAAGAAAAGAATCACTTGATTTTGATTAGTTTTGAGGAAGATATGATCAAAAGAAAAATATCTATTTTCGGGTTCACAAATATAAAGCCCGAAAATGCACTTCAAAGAGTTGAGTTTCAAGTAGAGCAAACCTCAAAATTGAAAAAAGTGATCAACATATAAATTGTATCCATTGGAATTTTATATGGTTTGAAAAAAAGAATTTTTTTAATTTGGAACTGTTATAATCAAGTTATGATCAAAATAAAATGGCATATTCTCTAGCTTAAAAACTGGATCAGAAAATGCACTAGAAAGAAGTAAATTTTTCACATGCTTAATTTTAGAATGAGACAAAGTGTTCAACATGAAAGTTGTAGCAATTGGAAAGTACAAGATTTGAAAAATAATAATTGTATTTTGGTTTAGTTTTGAATAAGGTATTGCCGAGATAAAAAGAAGTAAAATGTGGAGAAAAAATGAGTTTGATTTGAAGAGGATGAATATTGATTTCTTTTGAATATTTTGTAAATATTTTGACGTTATTTCTTTCTAATTTTTTCATATGGCTTGGAATCCATTAAAGAGAAGAGGAAGAAGATGAAGAAGCTTGCGAAAATAAGAAGAAGAAATGTGAATGAAAGTGAAGAAGGTGGTGGGTATTTATAGAAAAATAAAGAAGTGGTAATTTATCAAAATAACCTCTTACCAAATTACCAAACAAACCTTACTTCAATCTAAAGCAAACTCCACTTTTTCAAAACTTGACATCATCCTTTCACTTCTTACTTTATGTCTTAATCTTTTAAGAACTAAGCCAAATAAAATAATAATTATGTTGGTTTTGATGTGATATTTATTTGATGTTTACTTTATCTTACTTTTGTCAATTCTTACTTACTTTTGCTAATGACTTTTAGAAGTTTTCTAATCTTATTTAGTAAAAGTAAACATGCTTAGTTATTAAAATGTGTAATGTATATGTTAAAACATGTTAACAAAGGTGCGACAACGTTGAGACAACTTTTAATCGACAAAAGGTTGATTTTCAATAAAATATTTTACGGTCACATTGATGTTTTTGTTAAACTATTTATCTATGTAAACCAAACTTCAAAATAAATTTCTTATTATATATAAATAATTAAAACAAGTACATTTAACTTATAAAATAATATAAAATAATATCCAAATCTATTTGTAAAAATATGACATCGATTTATCGTTATGCGACGAAATTTGTCAATTTTTATAAAACAAGTTTTCTATATTTATCACATTATAAATTAAATTACTATTATTATCAAATGAGTTTGATATCAATTATATATATATTTAAAAGGAATTATTTATCCTTTAAACAAATTTCATGAATATTTATTTTCTTTATTGGAATCCAACTTTTGTCAATTTTACAATGGAAATCCAAAATCTTTATTCAATATCAAAAATAAGTTTACCATTCTTATTTATCATATAAAACTTGATTGTTTAAGTTTGAAAATTATACATTTAAATATTTAAATAAATTAAATGTTTCATTTTCGAAGTGGTAAGTTTATGGGTCGTTATAGTTTATATTAAACGTTGAAGTCGTAGAAGGCTAAGCATTTCAAATATCACTGCTAGCAAAGGTTAAAATTCTTCTTGGAGAAAAGGTCCTTCAACGATGTGGAATCAATAAACACCCTGAACGTTTCTCTTAGTAGAAAAGGAAATGCCGCTTTCTTTATTTTTGAATGAGTTAGCTTTGAACTTGGTCAAATGTTTTAAAGAAAGGTTTCGAAAAAGGCTGTTGCCTTTTTTTGAGAAATTCTTATGAAGGAGTCGAAACCCCTACTGCCGCATTCTATCTTTCGAAGCAATGCCTTCGAAAGGGTTCTTACGCTTTGAACCCTGAGCCGCTTCTCCAATGCTTTCAAAGGGATTGGTTTCGGCACATCCACTTTTTTACACAGGAAATTGCTTTTGAAAGAGTTGTTTCAACTTAGTTCTTTTAAGACCCTTTTGAGATTTTGAAGGTTAAACCCAAAGGTTTTCGAAGGGAATGGTTTTAAAGGTTTCAAAACTATATTCCATGTATTTTTACTTAAACCCCATGCTTTGGAAAGGCTTGTTTTAAGTAAAGCACTTTAATTTTTTTTTGAAATGTATCAAGTGAAGGTTTCCAAGGGGTTGTTTCCCAATGTTTTTGAAAGATATATTATAAAGGTTTCAAAGGGGTGATTCCCCAATGTTTTTGAAAGGTTTACCTTACTGTTCAAATGGAGGGTTTCCAATGATTTCGATAAGCATGTTTACGTGTTTTGAAAAGAAGATGTCTATGCTTTTATAAAGCTTTCGAAAGGATACTTTCAATGTTTTCGAAAGGTCTATTGTAAATGGTTCTGAAAGGGGGTACTTTTGGTGGTTTCGAAATGGGTACTTTCAAAGGTTTTGAGAGAGATTGTTTAAATGTTTTAAACAAAGGTTTCGAATGTTTTCATTAACAATTTTATGTGTAAAGTATGGTTAACATGGCATAGTGTTTTGAGTGGAGCATAGAGTATATTTTCCTTGTTTAAGTATAATTTATAGGGTTAAATCAATTTGAAAGAAATGTTTTCAAGAAAAATTTTATGGGGTATTTGACCCTTTGTAAATGATTTGGATATTAGAATACCAGACAGGACTAGTATGGGGTCACACCCTTTACTTTAGCTAGAAGCCCCTAGCTAATATAAGTCCAAAATTCTAGCGTGTAGGGCTTTGTCATAGGTAAGACTAAAATGATGTTACACACATAAATGAATATGCAAAGAAAATATAGGTTACTGGTGAGCCCGCAAAACCATTAGGATCAGTTGAACCTAGGAGAAGTAAGTTAGGGACAGACTGTCTAGAAGAGTATCTAATAGAAGTTAGATTATTCGTTTATTTTGTCTGGTAGGCTTGAGTCAGCCAAAGGTTAGTAGTTAGCCAAACAAAACTATAGTGTTCGGAAAGATTGTATATTGATTACCTAATGTAAAGACCTAGAATTTCGGTCATTTGAAATTCGTATATTTAATTGATTTTAAATATTCACGAGTTAATTTTATAAGTCGGGTAACTTATATTTCGAATATCTTGATTCAGTTGGATAATTAAATTGTTAATTTAATATACGAAATTGCTGAAATAATAAGATTTTGAATTTAATGTGAATAGAAAATGATTTATAAAGTTGAACTGAATCTTATTTGAATTAGAATGATTTTATAGAATTTTTAAAATTGAATTAAAAGTTAAATTGTAGAAATTGAATATTTTAATATTTAATTAACGTGTAAAAATAGCCATTTTTGTACAATCTTGGATTTCGATGAAACCGGTTTCATTGGATCCGTAATGTTATATTATTGTAGGATTCCAAATTTCATGTCAATCTGATTTACGATTTGTCCCGGGCAAGCTAAAACGCGTAGACATCTGTTTAAGTGAATTTTAAATTTAAATAAGTCGATTCGAAAACCTATCTTCCAGATATGATCAAATTGGCTCCTTATATATATTCCATTGCCTTTGAAATAGGGGTAAAACATTATAAATGTCAGGCGGCGCTTTTTTTAGAGTTCGAAAATACTTCGGATGAATAGTGTCGTGAAATTTTCTATAAAAGGACCTAGATTTTCAATTTTACACTCAAAGCCCTAGCTAGGGTTGCAGCCGCCATTTTATTTCGAAGGCCGAAATTGTTCGATTCTTCTTCCTTTGATCTCTTCCAATCCACATCCACTTATAACAAAAATCTTCAACTAGCAAATGGTAGAGCATCGCGAAACCTTTCAGTCCTTACTGTGATGATCGAATTTCGTGGATTGGATCGACGGCCAAGCGACTTTAAACGTTGGCGGTCTGACATGATTTTCGAAGCGCTAGTAAACCTAGGGAGGCGTGGCCTTTGGGCATTGATGAAAGGGTGGTCGAGCTCTCATTTGGCATTGCCTGATTAGCGTATAGTTCATCAAGTTGGCCGCGGCTATCTAGGGTTTCGAACGGCATTGGGTTCAAATCGCGTATGTTAGCCTGGGGGAGAAGAACACACGGGCGGCCAGGATTTTCAAAATCCCAATCAACGGCTTAGATTGATGTGGGGTTTAAAATTGAAAAGAAAATTGTGTGTGTGTGTGTGTGTGTGTGTGTATAAACTTTGTAACATCGTAACTTCTTCATATGAGGTCCATTTTTTAGGAAACAAGTTGCGTTAGGTCCGTATTGATGAGCACTACATTTTAGAGCTAGTTTGGAGTTAATTGGAATTAATGTAAATTTTGGGTAAAATTAAACAGCTGTTTAATTTTATTCGGAATAAAAGACTACAACTGCTATTGCAACCAAAGTAAGTACAACTCACTCTTTTTGACTCACTAATATTTTTATATAAGCGAGAATAAATTTATTTACGAAGATTAATGATTGTTTGGATGATGTATGATATATTATATATATTGATTGGTATTTAGATATATTCCTGCCTATTGGAGCAGATGAGACCCTATACGTTCCTGTGTATGAGCGGATGACCCTTTTTGCGCACGTCCGCCTCGAAGCAGACATTGTACACATATTCGAATATGTATATTTGTTACAGGTGACAAGTTGGAGGGATCCAACTGGATTCCTTACCATTGTTGATTTATTTACATATATTATGATATATGCTGTTATCATGTGATATATGATGTATTGGATGTTGTTATTGATGTATTTAGTGTTGGTGCAACATTGGGCCTATTTTTGAAAATTTAAAAATATTAAAGTGAAGATTTCGAATAAAAAAGGATTTTTAAGTGATTTGAAAATATATAATTTTTGAATTGTTAAAGGAAATGAATTTATTTTAAATAAATAAATGTGACAATTTTTATGTAATAAAAATTATGATTTTTGGAAAATATAATAAGAATATGATTTTTGAAATATGGAGTTAATTATTTTGTAAATAGTTCAAATTGACATTCTTGATTTATTATAAATGGTTTATATAAAAGATTTACAAAATTGGTATTTTATAAATTAAAATACTGGAATTATAAAACGAGTTTTATAAGTGTTAAAATGAAGTGTAAATGAATCTTATAAGTGAATAAGATTTATAATTTGTGAAGTTCTAAAAGATTAAATTTGTAAAAAAAAAGAATTATAAGTAATTAACTTATAAATTGGATTTTGACATAAAATTATTTAAATGGAATTGGTGAATAAAGGAATTTTATAACTTGAAGTTTTTATAAAATATAAATGGAACTTATAAACATTGTTTTATAAATCCAAAATCAATCGATTTCGATAAGTTAAATATAAAAGTTTATTAAAGGAATTATATTCACGATTTTGGACAGTGGATAATCCTAATTTAAATTTGCAATAGTAATGAATTTGGTAAAGGAGATATATTCATGATTTTGGACAGTGGATTATCCTTTAATAAACGTGTAGAAGTAATGAATGTGGTACATGAAGTATATTCACGATTTTGGACAGTGAATAATCTTTTAAATAAAATGGATATTTTTGAAAAGTGATATTATTAAAAGGAGTTAAATGATTTGAAGATGTTTTAAATGTTTTAAGTATCGAAACCATAGATTTCAACATTCATTGTTGAAATAGACGTTTTTGAGAAATAAAAAAATGATGGACTATAATACTCTTGTTATAGTAAATGATTTTTTAAAGAAATTTTTTTGTACAGTATATGGATTTATATATTTATCTTATTTTCGAATCTCTATACTAGTGATTTTGGGTTATCATAACGATGTTTTGTGCTACATTCGTTTTGACCTAAATAAATGTGTTTAAAGTGAATGTTTACCTTAAAAGAATAAAACATATACTTAATCGTGATTTAAGTATATGTAATATTTTCTAAGTGTTGAAAATAAAAGGGTTTGTGAATTACATATTATTAAATTAGTATTTGGAAATGCTTTCCAATATTAAAGTTGAAATGGTTATGAGATTATATCTTGTTAAAGATAATTTGAAGTGAATATTTGGCAAGTAATTTAATTAATAAGAGATTAATTAAAAGGGCCTAGTGATTACATATGGTGTTAAATATTTGTTTTTTTGCTTTGATAGTTAAATGACCGACTATCAAATTTGGCCATTTTAGTTCCTCGACTTGATGTGGGAACTATTTAGTTGTACACTTAGTACGTAGCCTTCTGTATAGGCTTGATTATCGTTTGTGTTGAGGATGTTGAATTGTGTAGCTCCTCAAACCTGGTCGCATACGCAAGCACGGTACTACCTCCCTGCTCCAACTTAGCAAACTTCCTAAGCAGAGTGGACTTTGCAATCTCTGATATAAACCTCTCCTCAAACCTTCTTTTGAACTCAGCCCAAGTCGTAGTCTCCTCATTAACTCTAACAGTAACACTGTTCCACCAATACAATGCTGCTCCTTGTAGCTGTCTAGAAGCGAGCCTCCTCTTTTCGTCATCATTGAGCCCCAAATTAGCAAAACTCATGTCACAATGAAGTAACCAATTCCACACTTCAATTGCGTCTTCAGTACAAATAAATGGCTTTCCTCCCAGCCGAGCATAATCTCTACTCAAAACGGCATAGTTATTCACTATCGAAGCTTCTTGGTTTCCTCCTCCAGCATTTCCTCCAACTACTCCAGCTACAACTCCTGCTTTCATTATGTTTACAATGAACTTATTCATCGTTCCTATGTCCACTTGCGGGACTCCAGCACCCACATTTGCAGGTTGTGCCTGACCTGGGTTCCTCTCGGTATTTGGTTTGGCATTTCCATTAGTTGTGGTGCTTTACCCACCAATGTTAACTCTTTCACTTCAAGTAGAAGAATAGCCTAAGAAAGGTAGAAGAATAGAGATAAGGGTGTATTGACATATGGAAAATAAAAGTACATTACTATAGCTTTATCCCATACCCCAGTCTTTTCTCTAATTCCATAGGATTATGTTTCAAAAATCGTCTAAGTTATTTTAAGTTCTCATAAACCTATGCTCTGATACCAAGTAGTAACATCCCCTATCTTAAGGCCCTAAGCTAAGTGCTACTGATGTTGTAGTCATCTATGGTATTAACTTCCGATGACAAGAAATGGTAGTGTTACTGGTATCCGTAATATCAGAAGCATATGAATATGAAATAAAATCACAGACTGCAAAAGCAATTTTACCGATTATATTTCAAAGCATGTTCCATATACCATTACACAATCCCAAAAGGCATCCTAGGTTTGGGTCAAATATAATTATTACAAAATACGCCGAGAGCGACATATGAAGATGCCTCCTTAGACAATCAGAGTACTAAATAGACAAAATCTATCTTAATACGTCGCAGCGGAAATATGAATAAAAATGACAACTCTGAAATACCTATCCATGCCTCTTGCACATCTTGGGAAGCTTATTTGTCCACATACTAAAACTTGCTAATTCCTCAACTCTCAACCTACTCAAATCAATATTGAGCACCCGAGAGTTTAAAGGGGAAACATAACCATCGATTGAGACATAAAGCTTGGAGTGAATAATACTATATATCTTGGTTTGTTGATATTAAGTGAGACCACGCCGCTTAGCGGAACGGGTTTCCCCTCACAACTACCCATTTTTAAAACATATCTTTTGCAAATTAAAATCCTACAGCCAAACTGATTGAAGGAATAATAACAATATCATGCATGTATACAAATCAGGTTTGAGGTCTTGTAAATCATACACTTTGAATCGACAATAATCCACACATATCCGACCTAAAACGCGCAGACTGATGGAAAGTCAAGAGAAAGAAAAGAAGAAAGAAAAGAAGAAAGAAGAAGAGAAGAGAAGAAAGAGAGAAGATAGAACCAAACAGAATAATATAGAATCTCACATCGCAGCGGAAAACATATAATATCGTATCAATGATCTTTACAAAACAGAAACTGTATATACCTACACCAATCAGAGTTCAACAATCAATCACTAGTTATCAGCCTGGACAATTATAATAACCCGTCCTCATAAATGTTGTAATATACAACAACTAAGCACAGCGGATAATTAATAATCAAAACAAATACACGTATACGTAAATGAAGATCTCCAGCACTCCTGTTGAAGTTCCAAAAGCATCAATCTAAACCTGTAAATACTCGGTCTGACCAGAGCATTGAAAGGAAAGAACGCCTGGATCAGTCTGGTAAACCAGTGTGGGTAACACACTCAACTGAATTTATTAGATTACCAAACTTTTCCTTTATCAAAACAAGAGTATCTCATAAGACACGCCCGCACGTAAACATGGACGTGTTTTTACCTTATGATAACTAAAACATTTCATATCAAATCATCTGATATTATACTAGGGTCTAGTATACAAATAATACTAATCATAGTTGAAATTGTTACATTGATTAAATTCCAGCATATAGCCCAAAATGGGTAATATAATCAAAATGGAAGGTATTTAGTGGAGTTTGGATTTCCATAAAAATGACTAGGTGAAGGGACTACCTTCCGGCAGTACATCTCTAGAGGAATGTACCGAGGACCATCACAAAGGATCCTCTACGAACACAAGATCAGCCCACCTCTATAACTAGATGGTGCCGAATATATCATCCTCCGATCTTTACCGACCTTTAACGAGGGCCTTCAAAGCATACAATCCACATAAATCAGATACACGACGTCATAGCGTGTAATGATATATTTAGAAGAGGATGATCATACCCTACATGGGAGCGACCCCCTTAGCCTTGCCACATCTAACCCTTTTTTGGTCATTTCTAGTTGATGAGGCCTGAGGTAACGATTACCTTTCACAATCACATACCACATCACCTTGAATGCCATACGGCCATTTCCGTTGACTACAAATTGCCTTTCATAAAAATACAACCCTTAAGCTCATACGTCTCATGGAGGGTGTAAAGCTAAGAGAAGTTGCCTTCTCCGCCACCACTGATGTACATTTGTAAAAACCAATATACGTAATCTTTAGAAACAAAATGTCAGACAAACATGCATACAAGTTGTCTAGGAATAGGACAAACCGAAGGTACTTTCCTACCACATCCTGTCGGGAAATCCCTAGGATTAGTAGCGAGTAGTCCTTGCATTGGATATTTCATACTGAAGAGATCAATGCTACTATATGTATACTGGAATTTTAACCCCATACAATCAACAAGCAGTCCCCCACTATTAAAATCCTAAATATCAATACCATCACAAGCAACCTGCACAATCATCGCATATACGTTGGTCCGAAATGGTTTTCGGATAAACTGATCCCGGTCTCTTCGCACCAACAACGCAAAAGTATTTTTCAACTTCACACAGAAACTAAGTCTCATAGACTTATCATGTCTCCAACTTTCAGCTTGCTACCCTTCGGGCCAAGAAGGAAGCTCGATATATTGGAGTAATATTCCGCACTACACAATTCAACATCCTCAACACAAACGAATTGTGATTAATAGGAATGAGAACTTCATTCATCGGTTGAAGCCTGAGCTTGCTAAGGCCACATTATTGCATATTAGCGATTTATGTGATGTCGTTGTTGAGATGGCCTTAAAGCATGAAGAGATGCTTGCTTTTCTTGAAAGAATAAGGCCAAGGAAGCCCAAGGAGGGTAGAGTCAGAAAAGGAAGTTTTTCCATAAAAAATGAGCTTAGAAGTGTGGAGCTGTTAAGAAAGGAAAGGCAGAGGTTGTCTCTTATAAAGGTGACAAGAAAGAGCATTTCGCAAATGAATGTCACCCGGGAGATAGAAAAAAGGTGGTCGGGAAGAAGAATAATAGATGTTTCAACTACGAGCAAATTGGACATTATAAGAACTAGTGTAAGGAACCACCTAAGGATGGAAAGCAAAGTGTTTGCATTGGAGCTAGCTACATCGAGGCTAACAGCAGAGGAAAAGGGAAAAGCTGTGTTGGGAGGTACGCTTATGATCCATGGCATGTCAGTCAGTGTTCTGTTTGACACCGGTGCATCGCATTCTTTTATATCTCATTGTTTGGTAGATAAGCTTAAGGTTTGCAAATCTGATAGGAGGTTATCCAACTCTTGGGATGAAATGTGACCACCTAGAGTTTGAATTGTTTGGTCATACATTTGTTTGTAGTTTGCATGTGTTTGATTTCATAGGGTTTGGAATTATTTTGGATATGGATTGGTCAAATAAATACGATGCCAGGATATTTTGCCATGATAAGAAAATATCATTTAGACACCCTAACTGTAGTGATCGGATTATATACTTCGTAGAAAACCCAAGTTTTGAGGTTAATGCTTTGATGAATGTTGTGGAAGTAGAAGATGAGTTTAGTCGAGTTTTCATTGTCAGATAACTCGTAGATGTCTTTGAACTGTAGTGGGATTGCCACCAAAATAAGCTATCAAGTTTTAGATAGATTTAGTTCTAGAATCAGAACTGATGAGTAGACCATCAAGCAGAATGACACCTACCGAGATAAGGGAGCTGAAAGTGCAGTTGGTGGATTTGGAAAATAAGAATTCTATCAGACCAAGTAGTTCACCTTGGGGAGCAGCTTTAGTGTTTGAAAAGAAACCGGACGGATCATTAAGGCTTGTATCGATTATCGTAAGTTGAATGAAAAGGCAATAAAGAATTGTATCCATTACCTAGAATTGATGATTTATTCGACCAGTTGAGTGGGGCAAAAGTACTTTCCTAGTTAGATTTGGCAATAGGATTCTATCAGCTTAGAGTGGCTGAGGATAGCATTCCTTTGACGATGTTTAGAACCGGATATTGATCATACGAATGGTTAGTAATGTTATTTGAACTAACTTATGCGCCAACGTTTTTTGTAGATTTGATGAACCGAATTTTCCATGAGCACTTGGATAGGTTCGTGTTGGTATTTGTAGATGATATTATGGTATACTCTAAGGATGAAAGAGAGCATAAAGTTCATCTTTGAGTGGCGCTTGAGACGTTGAGTAGCATCAATCAAAGGTAAAATTTTCAAAGTGTCATTTCTAGGAGAAGGAAGTGAAGTTTCTTGGTCATGTAGTATCATAAAAAGGGTTATCTGTAGATCAGACTAAGATCAAGGTGGTGAATAATTGGAAGAGACTCGAGAAAGTGACTGGATAAAAGAGTTTCTTGGATTAATTGGATAATAATAGAGATTCATTAAGGATTTTTCGTGGATAACGCAACCGATTACCAAGCTACCACGGAAAGATATGAAATTTGTCCGGACTAATAAGTGTGAGGAAGCATTCCAAAAGCCGAAACACTTATTGACAAATGCTCCTATATTAGTTGTATCGGAATGGAATCATGACTAAGTGGTGTACACGGATGCATATGGGAGAAGATTAGGAGCTGTGTTAATGCAAATAGGTAAAGTTATTACCTATGCTTCTCGACAGCTTAAATCACATGAGGTTACATATCCAACTCAAGATTTGGAGTTACTGCAGTAAATTTTGCATTGATGGTGTGGAAATATTACCTTTTGGGAGAGAGATTTGAATTGTATATAGATCATAAATCACCGAGATATTTATCCTCAAAGAAGGAGTTGAATATGAGACAGCTAATGTTGTTAGAGTTTTTAGCCGGTTATGACTTTGATATTGAGTGCACACAAAGAAAAGGCAATAAGATTGTAGATGCACATAACATAAAACATCAGAATACAGTTTTAGCGATGATAGCCGAGTGGAAAGATTTAGAAACATTGACTACATGCATAGTATAGTGGATGTCCAAGAGTAGTTCAAGTACAGAAACTGCTATGCTGTCATGTTTAAAAGTTTAACTAGTGATGATCGAAAGGGTTGCTTCTAAGCAAGGAGAGTTTCCATTACTAGTAGAATGGATTAGGAAGTTTAGGGATGGAACGGAGACCGATGACTTGAAAGATTTTAGTCTTGACCATAATGGGTGGTTAAGGAGAAGGAAGACTGTATGTTTCGAATATGGGAAACATTAGGAAGGAAGTGCTTGAAGAATGCCATCGTTCGAAGTTCACTATTCATCCAGGAGGAACTAATATGTATCAGGATATGAAAAGAAATTTCTTTTGGGAAAGTATGAAGAGAGATGTAGGCTTATGGGTGAAGCAGTGTTTGAATTGTCAACGGGTAAAATCCGAGCATAAGAAACCAAGTGGGTTACTTCAGCCTTTAGATGTTCCAGTATGGAAATAGGACTCTATCTTAATGGATTTGATTAACGGGTTGCCTAGGTCAAATTAAGGAAATGAACATATATGGATCATAGCAAACAGATTGACCAAGATTGCCCATTTCATTCCAATTAAGTCAGCCAGGACGACACCTGTTTTGGCTAGGTTATTTATGAAGAATATAGTTAGACTGCAAGGAATTCCTAGTTGTATAGTAAGTGATAAAGATTATTTATTCACTAGCGAGTTCAGGAAGAGTCTATAGGAAACTTTAGGTACCCAGCTCAAAATGAGTAATGCATACCATCCCCAAACAGATGGGTAAACGGAAAGAGTTACAAAATATTAGAAGATTTTTTAAGTGCTTGTGTGCTAGATTTTGGAGGATCATGGGAAGACCATCCACACTTATTCAAGTTTTCGTATAACAACAGTTATCAGACTAGATAAGGATGGCATCGTTTCAAGCTTTGTAAGAAAGGCCATTTAATTCTCTGGTTTGTTGGTTAGAGACCGGGGATAGGTTGATTCTTTGTCCGGATTTGGTTAGGGAAGATGCAGGAAAGATTGAGTTAATTCGAGCTATAATTAGTCTAGGCAGAAGAGTTATGCGGAAGAGATGGAAAGACTTAGAGTTCTTAGTTGGAGATCAAGTTTTCATCAAAATATCACCAATGGAAGGCATAATCAAATTCGAAAAATCGAGAAAATTGGCGCCGAGATTCATAGGACCATTACCTATTGTGGAAAGGATTGGAAACTCGCGTATAGAGTGGAGTTACTGAGTAGTTTGGTAGAAGTCCATAATGTTTTTCATATTTCTCATCTAAGGAAGTGTATTCGAGATCCAGAGACGGCTATAGCACCAACTATGTTAGACGGCTTAGTAGTGGAACAGAATTTGACTATTGTTAAAAAGCTAGTTCGTATAGTCGCAAGAGAAAAGAAAATGCTAAAAACAAGACAATTTGATTAGTTAAAGTCCAATGGAGTGACCACGACAGAGACTGTACATGGGAAATAGGGAGCAGCATTAGAGACGCTTATCTCGACTTGTTTCATGGTATGTTTTACCCTTAAGGTTGATGTTGATGAGTACCTTATCATAATTTTGAGGACAAAATTCTTTAAGGAGAGGAGTATGTAATGACTCTAATTTTGATTAACATTATTTAGGACATTTAATTAGTTAAATTAAATGAAATAATGTAAATGATTAAGGGATTGAGATTTGTAATAAGAAGATAGCCATGCCTAATAACTAATGAACTAAATGGAAATAAAATGAAATAGATAAGGGTAATAAGATGAGGGTAAAGTAGGAAATGTCATATTCTTATCTTCTAAACCCTTCACGCCACCTTCATTTTACACATTCATAAACAAAATCAAAATATATGAGAGGTCGGCCACCATTAGAAGAAGTAAAAGGAAAATAAGCAAGAATCAAGAGAAGGAGAAAGGGCAATTTGTAATTGTTTTAAATTATTAATCTCTAAAATTCAGCATCATTTTTAGAAAATATTTTGAAAAATAAAACGGGTAACCAATTATGTGATGACAAATAAGCAAGTTAGCTGGAAAGAAATTACTTTATAAACTTAAAGATCAGTTTTTATAAGGTTTTGTTGTTTCGCCACTTTCAGTAACTACCTTTCGACACCATACTTTTGCCTCCAACCAGTTCAAAACCAATACACAAGACTTGGTATGTATTGGTTGGAGATAGGTGAAAGGTATATAGTCGAATCAGGGTTTTCGAAGGGGTCAAAACCTTGCTTTGCTTTCAGAAGGAAATGCCGCTTTCTTTGGTTTTGAATGAGATAGCTTTCGACTTGATCAAATGTTTTAAAGAAAGGTTTCGAAATAAGTTGTTGCGTTTGTTTTAAGAAAATTCTTTCGAGGGGGTAGAAACCTGTAACTGCCGTCTCTGGAGACCAAAAGCTAAGCGCTACAGATGCTGCGGTCATCTATTGTATTAGCTTCTGGTGACCAAACACGGTAGTGCTACTAGTATCTTTAATATCAGAGTCACACGAATATGAAATAAAGTCATCACAGATTAAAACAACATTTCTGATTACTTCAAAACAATATTTCATATTTCGAATTACATAATCCCATAATCGTTTCCCAGGATCAGATCAGATATATTTATTAAATAAATATGCCAAGAGGAACATATGAAGATGCCTCCTTGGTTGACCAACATACTATATAGTGACAACTAACCTAATACAACATAGCGAAATAAAACAACAGCTTCTAAATAGCTATCCGTTAGCCACCTGCTCGTTTCCGAAAGCTTTATTCGCCAACCGGCTAAAACCTGAAAACCTCAGCCCTCAGCCAAGTCAAATCAATTTTGAGCACCCGAGATTTAAGGAGAAAGACATAAACTTCGAGTCAGACATAAAGCCTAGTATAAATAATACCATACATCTCGGTTACTTGATATTAAGTGAGACCATGCCGCTTAGCGGAACGGGTTTCCCCTCATTAATTTCCTTTTAAAACATATCTTTTGCAAATCATAATCCTGCAACCAAAAATAGTTAAAACTGTAAAGTATTATCATGTAAACATACATATTAGGTAACAAATGAACTATCTGTCTAAACATTATAGTTTTGTTTGGGTAATTACTAACCTTTGGCTGACTCGTGTTCACTAGACAAAATACACAAATAATCTAACAACTGTTATATATTCCCCTTCTAGACAGTCTTCCCCGTCTTACCCCTCCAAGTCTGACTGATCCTAATGGTTTTGTAGGCTCACCAATAACCTATATCTTCTCATTAGATTCCTTTTTGTGTGTAACATAATTTTTGTTTTACCTATGACAAAGCCCTACACACTAGAGTTCTGAACCAAATTAGCTAGGGGCAAATAGCTAATTATAAGGTGCGACCCTATACAAGTCCCATCTGGTATTATAATATACGAATCATTTCACTTAAGATAATCTTCCCTTAAAATTTTCCTTGAAAACCTTTTCTCTCAAATTGATTTAAACCCTTTAAATCATACTTAAACAAGAAAAATATACTCTATGCTTTACTAAAATCACCTTGCAATGTTAAACATGCTTTATTCAAAACATTATTAATGGAAACATTTTATCTTTGAAATTATCCCTTTCGATCCCATTGAAAGTATCCCTTACAAACCAAGTAAGCCCTTTATAACCTAGGCTAAAAGACCAAAACATTCCTTTCGAAACCATTCATAGTCACCTTTCCAAAACATTGAAAAACCTTCCTTTCAAAAGCTTTAAAACCTTAAACATTCTATCTTTAAAAAACTTAAACATTGCCTTCTGATAATTTTGGAAGCTTCCACTTAAAACCTTTCGACACCATTGGGGAACCACCCCTTCGAAACCCTAATTATAAACCTTTTAAAACATCAGTGAACCACCCTTTTGAAACCTTCATTAAAATCTTTCAAAAGCATTAAAACATCAAACTTTCAAAAGCATTTTGGTTCAAGTAAAACATGTGGAACAACCTTTTGAAATCAATATAAACTCTACTTTTCAAAATCTTTGGGTTCTACCTTCAATAGAGCAAAAGGGTCATAAAACAACTAAGTCGTAAGCACTCTTTTGAAAGCATTTCCTAAGTAAAGTGGTGATGGTGTCGAAACCAACCCTTCCAAAGCATTGGAGAAGCGGCTAAATTTTAAAACAAAGTAACCCTTTCGAAGGCATTGCTTCGAAAGAAAAAAGGCAGCAGCAAAAGGGTTTTGGCCCCTTTGAAAGCATTTACTTAAAACAAAAGGCGCAACCACATTCGAAACCATTCCTTTAGATAATTTAACCTAGTCGGAAACCAACCAAGTCGTAAACATTCCTTTCAAAAGCAAAGCAGGTACATTTATATTTGACCCAATGCCTTTCGCCTATATCCAATTCAATATGTACCAAACCATCGGTACAATGTGCATTGGTTTTGATGCTGATGGAGGCATAAGTATCCGATCAAAAGCAAGGTGCCAAAAGTGGTGAAACATGTTAAAAGCATATTTAAACTGATTTTTATCTTTTTATAAAAATCTTTTCAACTAATCTACCTTGTTAGTCAAAATATTATTGGTTTCTAATTTTTTTCTAAAAGAACTGTCGAAATTTCAAAATTGAACAATTTAAATAATTTATAGAGTACTCCTTCTCCTCTTATAAATATATAAACATTTAAATCGCATACCTTAAATAATTTTAAATATCTATTGAAACACTTAGGAAAATTCGACAAAAATTCAAGAAAATCATTTTAATATGTTTTCTATTATATATTAATTTCAGGCCCAAAACATAAATAATTTAGCCATAAATTATTTTAAACCCAAATAATCATTTTCTTCACTAGAAAATCAATACTAAATCCACATATATTTTGAAAATTATGAAAATTGAAACCCAATTCTAAAATATCATTTCTGATCTAAATCTAAAATTGCAAGGCATTTGTGTGTCATTTAACAGGGTTTTCTTATCAAAACATATCATCAAACCTATATGGATAAGCATAAATTATCAAGAAGCATATATAAACATTTACTCATTCAAAAACATAGCATAACCTTGTAGAATAATTCAGATTAATCTTAAAACCGAAACAATAGAAAATATGAGATGTAGTCATTATTCACCTTGGCTTTGAGATTAAGGAGTTTGAGATTTGAGAATGGATTAAGTTGCTTAAGCTTTTCTTTTTGAGATCTTCTTATCTTCTCATGTTTCCCTAATGGTGGCCGGCCTCTTGCTTTGGTTTTAGCTTTGTGAATATGGAAATGAACGTATAAATATGTTGGGTATAAGAATAATAGTTATTCCTATATTGTCCTTGTTTATTCCCTAACATTTTATTCTATTTTAATTTACTTAGTTCATTTGTTAACATGGCTCGGCTACCCTTAGTAATTACAAATCTCAATCCCTTAATCATCACATTATTTTATTTAATTTAGCTAACTAAATATCCTAAATAATGTTAACTTAAATTAGGGTCATTACACGCTCTCCTTCTTAAATAATTTCGTCCCCGAAATCACGGTAAGGAATATAACAAATCAATCATAAAGGTAAAACATACCATCCAACTAATTAGGTTAAGCATCTCTAATCCTTCTCTCGGTCTCCCAAGTAGAATCTCTCTCATTGTCGCTCTACTAGAATTTTACTAATCTGACTGTCTTATTCCTTAGCCTTTTCTCATCTCTCGCAGCTGGACGAACTGGCTTTCTAACTATAGTCAAGTTTGTCTCTACTACAAAGTCCTCTAACACAGTCGGTGCAATAGTAGTCTTTGGACCTTGAATACACTTTCTTAGATGTGAAACATGAAAAACATCATGGACTCCTGCCAAACTACTCAATAGCTCTGTTCTATATGCAAGTTTACCGATCCTCTCAACAATATGAAATGGTATTACGAATCGCGGTGCCAACTTCCCTGATTTCCCTAATCTAATTACACCCTTCATCGGTGACACTTCAATGAAAACATGGTCTCCAACAGAGAACTCTAAGTTTTTTCGTCTTCTAACCACATAAATCTTCTGCCTAGACTGAAACTCCTTCATCATAGCTCGAATTAACTCAATCTTATCTGCAGCTTCTCTAACCAAATCTAGACCAAGAACGAACCTCTCCTTGGTCTCTAACCAACAAACTGGAGATTTGTATGGCCTCCATACAAAGCTTCAAAAAGTTACATCCATATACTATCATGATAACTTTTGTTATGCGAAAACTCGACTAAGTGTAGATGATCTTCCTATGATCCTCCAAAATCTAATACAAAAACTCGTAACAAATCCTCCAAGACTTTGTGAACTCTTTTTGTATGCCCATCGGTCTATGGATGATAAGCGGTACTCATCTTGAGCTTGGTACCTAAAGTATCATTAGACTCTTTCAGAACTCGTAAGTGAAAAAGGAATCCCTATCGCTTGCTTTACTACTAGGAATCCATAAAGTCTAAATATATTCTTCATGAATAACTTAGCCAAAACATGTGTTGTCCTAGTTGACTTAACTTGAATAAAATGGGCACTTTTGGTCAATCTATCCACAATGACCCATATGCTTTTGCTTCCTCTATTAGATCTGGGAAACCCGTCTATAAAATCCATAGAAATAGAATCCCACTTCCACAATGGGACATCGAATGGTTGAAGCAACCCACTTTGCATCTAATCTTCGGCTCAAACAGTGCTTTACCCATAAGCCTACGTTCTTCTTCATACCTTCCCAGAAGAAATTTCTCTTCATATCCTGATAAACTTAGTTACTCCTGATGAATAGTGAACTTCGAATGATGGATTTCCTCAAGAACCTCCTTCCTTATGTCTCCCACATTCGAAACACGTATTCTTCCTTTCTTTCTCAACTACCATTTCGGTCAAGACTAAAATCCTTCAAGTCATCGCTCCCCGTTCCATCCTTTAACATCTTGGTCCGTTCAACTAACACTAGATCCTCCATTTTTTAGAAGCAATCTTTTCAATCATGACCAGTCGAACTTCCAAACATGATAACACTATAGTTTCTCCACTAGATTTAGCTTTAGATCTCCACTATACTCTACATGTCCTCAACGCTTCCAAATATTTCACTCGGCTACCATAGCCAACACCACATTCATATGCCTCCTACTAAGTGCATCTGCAACCTTGTTTTCTTTCCCTAATGTATATTCAATTCCAAAGTCATAAGCATCAATAATCTCTAACCACCTCTTCTGCCTCATGTTCAGGTGCTTCTGAGAGAACAAATACTTCAATGACTTATCACCAGTATACAAATCGAATCGCTCTTCCAAAAAATAATGTCTCCAAATATTCAGTGCAAAAATTCCCCCCGCCAACTCCAAATCGTAAGTAGGATATCTTACATCGTGCGGTCTAATCTGTTGAGATGCATAGGCAATCACTCTACCTCTTTATTAACACGGCTCCTAACTCAGTTCCACACGCATCCGTATACAATACTAAGTCCTGATTCCCTTCTGAAACAACTAACACAAGTGCATTATTCGATAACTATTTCAGCTTCTGAAATGCCTCTTTACACTTATCGATCTAAACGAACTTCATACCCTTTCGCTTTAGTTTGGTCATCGTTGCTGCTATTTGTGAAAAATCCTTAATAAATCTTCAATAATATCTAGCCAATCTAAGGAAACTCTTTATCTCAGTCACGGTCTCAGGTCTCTTCC
This sequence comes from Allium cepa, assembly GCA_030765085.1. NCBI lineage: Eukaryota > Viridiplantae > Streptophyta > Magnoliopsida > Asparagales > Amaryllidaceae > Allium > Allium cepa. The sequence continues at coordinate 752,116,017 of CM060940.1, read as the reverse complement.
AATTATTCAACACTTCAATCTTAGTTTGATCTATGGACAATCCTTTCTCTGATATTACATGACCAATAAACTTCACTTCCTTCTTTCAGAAATGACACTTAAAAAAGTTTACCTTCAGCTGATGTTGCCTCGATGTCTCAAGAAAAACTCTAAGATAAACTTCATGCTCTTTCTAATTCTTAGAGTATATTAAAATATCATCTATGAAAACCAACATGAACTTATCCAAGCGCTCTTGGAAAATTTTGTTCATTAAATCTACAAAGAATACCAACACACGGTTAGTCCGAACGACATTACTAACCATTCGCACGATCCATACCTGGTTCTAAACGCCGTTAAAGGATTTCTATCCTTAGACACTCTAAGTTAATGGAATCCGATTGCCATATCTAACTAGGAAAATATCTTGGCTCAATTCAACTGATTGAAAAAATAATTAATTCTAAGCTACGAATATCGATTCTTTATCGTCTTCTCATTCAACTTACGATAATTGATACATAACCTCAATAATCCGTCCAGCTTCTTGGCAAAATATCCCGACATCGTACTTACCTAACCAATCAATACACAAAATTATTCCACGCCTTATAAAATCAAACGCATGAAAATTGCAATGAAAGGTATGACCTAGAAAATCAAACTCTAGGCGATCCCTTCTCATTGCACTTGAAACAAACAACCTCCGACTTTCCTTTCTTCGCGGCTCCACCTTTCTCAATACCCTTCTTATGAAAGCACTTCCTTTTCTGACTCCACCCCACCTGGACATCCTTTGTCTTATTCTTCTCCCAAGAAGCAAGCATCTCAACATGTCTCAACACCATCTCTACTACAACATCACAAGGATCCCTAATATGAGGCAATGTAGCCCTTGCCAAGTCAGGCTTCAACCCTCTTATGAACTTCTCATTCCTCTTCATCACAGTATCTACAACGGCATATCCATACTTAGCCAAATCCTCAAACTTCCCAGCATACTTCAACACAGTCGTCTCCCTTTGTTCCAACTCGACAAATTTTCTGATCAAGGTAGAATTCGTCATCATAGACATGAACCTCTCCACAAACATTCTTTTGAACTCATCCCATGTCACCGTATTTTCATTAACTCCAATTGTCACACTATTCCACCACAATAAAGCTGCTCCCTAAAGCTATCTCAAAGCAGGTCTCCTCTTCGGCTCATCATTGAGCCCCAAGGTTGCAAAGATTCTCTCATAATGCAGCAATAAGCGCTCCACCTCAGTAGCATCTTCATTTCCAATAAACGGTTTTCCTCCAAGCCTAACATAGTCTCTACTCAAAATAGCATACTGAAGCTTCCTGAACTCCCCCTAATGCATTTCCTCCAACCACTTCAATAGCAACACCCGCATGCATCATATTCATGAAAAACTGATACATAGCTCCCATATCAACCTATGGGACTCCAGCAACAATATTCCCAGCTTGTGCCTGACCTTGGTTCCTTATCGTATCTGGTCTGGCATTTCCATTTGTATTGGTGCTTCCCCTTCCTAGCTTAACTCTTCCACTTCTAGCATTCATATCTATATTTGAACCTCGTGAGATACAGAAGAATAACCCAATAGAGATAGGAGACTAGAGATAAAGCGTATACTTATATATAAAAAATACAAGTAACCTATACCCCAATCTTACTTAATTCCTTAGAAATTTGTTTCCAAAAAATTATTTTTAAGTTAAAGTTTTTCTTAAACCTATGGTCTAATGCCATGTTGTAACACCCCGTTTCTGGAGGCTAAAAGCTAAGTGCTACAAATGTTGTAGTCATCTATAGTATTAACTTCTGGTGACCAAATACGGTAGTGCTAGTGGTATCCATAATATCAGAATCACATGAATATGAAATAAAATCATCAAGAATTAAAACAACATTTTTGATTACATTTCAAAACAATATTCCATATTCAAATTACATAATCCCATAATTGTTTCCCAAGTTCAGATCGAACATAATTATTACATAAATACGCAAAGAGCGATATATGATTATGCCCCCTTGGTTGACCAGAGTACTATATAATCATAACTGACTTAATATAACATAGCGGAATAAAACAAATAAAACAACAACTCATAATTAGCTATCCATCACCTGCCTGCTCGTCTCCGGAAGCTATATTCGCCAACCTTCTAAAACCTAAAAACCTCAGCTCTCAGCCTACTTAGATTAATTTTGAGCACATGAGAGTTTATGGAGAAAAACATAAACTTTTAGCCAAACATAAAGCCAGGTGTGAGTAATAATATACATCTCGGTTATTTGATATTAAGTGAGACCATGACGCTTAGCACAAAGGGTTTCCCCTCACTAATATCCTTTTAAAAATTATCTTTTGCAAATCATAATCTTGCAACCAAAATAGGTTAAATCTGTAAAACATTATCATGTAAACATACATATAAGGTAACAAATACATTATCTTTCCAAACATTATAGTTTTGTTTGATTAAATACTTACCATTGGCTGACTCGGACCTACCAGACAAAATACAGAAATAATCTAACATCTGTTAGATACTCCTCTTCCAAACGATTTGTCCCTATCTTACACCTCCAGTCTAACAGATCAAAATGGTTTTGCGGACTCACCAACAACCTATCTCTTCTCATTAGATTCCTTTCTATGTGTAACATAATTTTTGTCTTACCTGTGACAAAGCCTTACATACTGGAATTTTGGACAAAATTAGCTAGGGGTTAATAGCTAATGTATAGGACGCGACCCTATACTAGTCCCATGTGGTATTTTAATATTTGAGTCATTTCACTTAGGGAAATCTTCCCTTAAAATTTTCTTGAAAACCATTTCTCTCAAATTGATTCAAACCCTTTTAAACTATACTTTAAGTAAGAAAAATATACTCTATTCTTTACTCGAATCACCTTGCCATGTTATACATACTTTATCAAAACTTTGTTGATGGAAACTTTTTATCTTCGGAAGTACCCCTTTCAATCCCATTGAAAGTATCCCTTTCAAAACCAAGAAAACCCTTTATAACCTAGGCCGAATGCCAAAAGTTTCCTTTCAAAACCATTCATAATCACCTTTCAAAAACCTTGAAAAACTTTCCTTTCGAAAGCTTTAAAATCTTAGACCTCCTATCTTTAAAATACTTAAACATTGCCTTTCGAAAACATTGGAATCCATCCACTTAAAACCTTTTGAAACCATTGGGAAACCACCCCTTCAAAACCCTTATCATAAACCTTTCGAAAACATTGAGGAACCACCCCTTCGAAACCTTCATTTAAAGCTTTCGAAAACATTAAAACATCAAACTTTTCTAAAGCATTTAGGTTCAAGTAAAACATGTGGAACAACCTTTTGAAACCAATAAAAATTATACCTTTCAAAACTTTTGGGTTTTACCTTCAATAGAGAAAAGGTTCATAAAACAACTAAGTCAAAAGCACTCTTTCGAAAGCATTTCCTAAGTAAAGAAGTGATGGTGTAGGAACCAACCCCTCAAAAGCATTGGAGAAGCGGCTAAGTTTTAAAACAAATTAACCCTTTTGAAGGCATCGCTTCGAAAGGAAAAGGGGGACAACAAAGGAGTTTTGGCTCTTTCGAAAGCAGTTATTTAAAACAAAAGGCAACCTCATTCGAAACCATTCCTTTGAACAATTTAACCTAGTCGGAAGCTAACTAGGTTGAAAGCATTCTTTTCGAAAGCAAAGCAGGCACATTTTCATTTGAAAGCAAAGTAGCGCTTCGAACCTGTCAAAACCCATTGTCTCGTCCCAATACCTTTGGCCTATGTCCAATTCACTCTATACCAAACATTGATAATATGTGCATTGGTTTCGATGGTAATGGAGGTAGAAGTATCCATCGAAAGAAAGGTGCTGAAAGTGGCGAAACATGTAAAAGCATGTTTATACTTATTTTTTATCTTTTAAAGTAATCTTTTCAACTAACCTACCTTGTTTGTCAAAATATTATTGGTTTCTAATTTTCTTTTCTAAAAGAACTGCCCAAATTTCGGAATTAAACAATTTAAATAATTTATAATGTACCCTTTCTCCTTTTATAAACAATATAAAACATTTGAGTCCCATTCTTAAATAATTTTATATATCTATTAAAACACTTAGGAAAATTCTACAAAAATTCTAGAAAATCATTTTTAATATTTTTTCTAACATATATTAATTTCAACCCCAAAACATAAATAATTATCCGTAAATTATTTTAAACCCAAATAGTCAATTTTTGCACTTGAAAATTAATATTAATTCCAAGGATATTCAAACAATTACGAAAATTGAAACCCAACTCTAAAATATCATTTCTGATCTAAATCTATAATCGCAAGGCATTTGGATGTCATTTAATAGGGTTTTCTTATCAAAACATATCATAAAACTTATATGAATAAGCATAAATCATCAACAGCATATATAAACATTTACTCATTCAAAAACATTGCATATCTTGCAAAATAATTCAAATGATTCTTTAAACCGAAAACAATAGAAAATATGAGATGTAGTCATTATTCAACTTAACTTTGAGATTAAGGAGGTTGAGATTTGAGAATGGATTCAATTGCTTAATCTTTTGCGCTTGAGATCTTCTTATCTTCTCTTGTTTTCCTAATGGTGGTCGGTCTCTTACTTTGGTTTTAGCTTTGTGAATATGGAAATGAATGTATAGAATATAGCTTAAGGGTTTTAGGGTACAAGAATAATAATTATTTTTATATTCCCTTGTTTATTCCATAATATTTTATTCTATTTTAATTTACTTAGTTCATTTGATAACATGATTCAACTACCCTTATAAATTACAAATCTCAATCCGCTAATCATCACATTATATTTAATTTAGCTAATTAAATATCCTAAATAATGTTAACCTAAATTAGGGTCGTTACAAAACGCCTGCTGTCGCATTCTATCTTTAGAAGCATTGCCTGTAAAAGGGTTCTTTAGCTTTAAACCCCAAGCCGCTTCTCCAATGCTTTCACACGGATTGATTTCGGCACCATCCACCTCTTTTTATTAGGAAATTGCTTTCGAAAGAGTAGCTTTCAACTTAGTTCTTTTAAGACCCTTTTGAGATTTGGAAAGCTAAACCCAAAGGTTTTGAAAGGAATGGTTTTAAAGGTTTCAAAACTATGTTTCACATATTTTTACTTCAACCCAATGATTTTGAAAGGTTTATTAAAAGTAAAGCACTTTAATGCTTTCGAAAGGTATCAAATGAAGGTTTGAAGGGTATGTTTCGCGATGTTTTTGAATGATATACGATAAAGGTTTCGAAGGGGCGACTCCCTAATGTTTTTGAAAGGTTTACCTTAGTGTTTAAACAAAGGGTTTCCAATTATTTCGATAAGCATGTTTACGTGTTTTGAAAATAGGATGTCTAAGCTTTTATAAAGCTTTCGAAAGGATACTTTCAATATTTTCGAAAGGTCTATTGTAAATGGTTTCTAAAGGGGTACTTTCAAAGGTTTCGAAAGAGATTGTTTAAAGGTTTTAAACTAAGGCTTCAAATGTTTTCGTCAACAATGTTTTATGTAAAGTGTGGATAACATGGCATAGTGATTTGAGTAAAGCAAAAAATATTTTTTCCTTCTTTAATAATTATTTATAGGGCTAAATCAATTTGAAAGAAATGTTTTCAAGGAAAGTTTGATGGGGTAGTTGACTAAGTAAACGAATCAGATATTAGAATACAAGATGACACCGGTACGAGGTCGGGCCCGATGCTTTAGCTAGAAGGCCCTAGCTAATATAAGTCCAAAATTCCAATGTGTGGGGCTTTATCATATGTAGGACTAAAATGATTTTCTATACAGAAAGGAATATACAGAGAAAAAGTAGGTTATTGGTGAGCCCGCAAAGCCATTAGGATCAGTTTACCCTAAGAGAAGTAAGTTAGGGACAGATCGTCTAGAAGAACGACTAACAGAAGTTAGATTATCTGTTTATTTTATCTTGTGGGCCAGAGTAGGCCAAAGTTTTGTAGTGAGCAAATAAAACTATAGTGTTTGGACAGATAGTCCATTGATTACATGATTTGTATGCATACATGATATTGTTACTATTGCTTCAACCAGTTTGGTTGAGTGATTTTAATTTGCAAAAGATATGTTTTGAAAAGGGATATTAATGAGGGGGAACCTGTTCCACTAAGCAGAATGGTCTCACTAAATGTCCGTAAACGAGGATGTATAGTATTACTCACACCAAGCTTTCTATCTATCTCAAAGTTCCCTTAAACTCTCGAGTGCTCAAAATTGATTTGAGTAGGTTGGGAGTTGAGTAATTTATTGATTTTAGTACGTGGACAAATAAAGCTTCCAAAGGCAAGTAGGAGGCATGGATAGCAATTTAGGAGTTGCCATTTTTATTTCTATTTCTGATGTGATGTATTAAGACAGTTTTTGCCGATTAAGTACTTTTATCATCCAAGGGGCAGCTTCATATGTCGCTTTTGGCGTATTTTGTAATAATTACATTTGACCAAAACCTGGGATACGTTTTGGGATTGTGTAATGGAATATGAAACATGCTTTGAAATGTAATCAATAAAATGGTTTTTGCAATCTATGATTTTGTTTCATATTCATGTGGTTTTGATATTATGGATACCATTAACATTACCGTATTTTATCACTAGAAGTTAATACTATAGGTGAGTATATCATTTGTAGCACTTAGCTTCGAGCCTCAAGATAGGGGATGTTACACATAGTATGCTGAGAGACAGTATCACCCATTTTAACAAAAGCCAGCCAATCTCGTGCCAAATTTTAGAGAGCTCTAATATGAGTACAATGCAAGAAACCTTGTCTAAATCGGATCTCGTATGCAAAAGATATGGACGACATAAGAAATCATATATTAATAAAATAATAATTAACCAAACCTAACTAATCAATCATCATTTACCTTAATTAGTTAATTTCATTATTATATGCCACGCCATCAGCTTTATTTCCATTAGTTCAACCATGAAAGGTTATTCTGTTGTGCCATCCACACAAGCATTCTACTTCGCTTAATGCACCGAGATAGTCTGCACCTACCACATTGCTAGCACCACTACCACCTGCCCTCATCCACCCTTCGACCTTCCAGTGCACAACCAAGCTGCTGTAAATAACTATTTTCTCTCTACATTTACTTACATGCCCACTTCTGTATTCAAGTTACCAACCGACCACAACCGCCGCACCCCGCCTGCCTCTTGCTTATGCCGCACCACTACCCTAACCTTCTCCGATAGGTGCGGGGCCCACATGCACAAAATGAGGCAGCCAACCAAAAAAATTTCCCAGTTTATCAAGAATACCACCACCACCACATCCATCTTCTACCCATTCCATTTACATTTCTGTAATCCTCTTGCTAACACGAACAAACCCACATAATCAGACCTCCATTAGGATCTCCTCTAAAAATCACCTCTTTCCATATTAACCATTTTCAACCACAACCATCAAAGTTCGGTTGAACAAAGGGCATGGATGTGAAGCTCGTAGAAAAAAAAGACCATACTCTTGCATTTCCCAAAATGATGGTTATTTGATTGGGAAAGAGGTGGAGAAAGAGAGGTAGGAAGTTAGGTTTAATGGAGAAGAAGATACGCAAAGGAGAGAATAATTGTGTGCGACTAGAGAAATGTGAAGTAGTATTTATAGGATAGGGGTAGGGTTAGGGTTTGAATGTAACCATTTTCTCCGATTTTTGAAATTTCGATGCAAGTTTTGTACTCACACGACTTCTAGGAATGTCCAATTACGAAGATTCTTCGATGGCATGACTCGTCTTATTTTCACCCTTTCAACATCACGAATTTTATCAAAATTTGAGACCATGCCCCTGAACATAATTTTTAGGATTTTAAGTTATATGAATAGCCGGGACATTTGATCTCAAAAATTTCTTGACTGCCTGGCTCATACATTTTTCTGGACTAAGGGACGTTTTCCTTTTGTCCAAATTCTCTAATGCATCGGTGCACATATATCATTGTAATACATATAACTACTGAAAATACCATAGAATAAATCTAGGGTAAAAATCATCCAATAGAATAACTAAATGTCAAAAATGTCAATATTCAAAATCGCCCAAAGTTATATCCAAATGCGACCTTATGGATTTAAAAATAATATTTTATGATCCTCCAATATGTAAGATATGGGTTGTTACACACTCACTTAGGCTTATGTCTGACCCACTCCTATTTTCTCCTTTATTTATATCTCTAGGTTGATGGGCTTTGAAGATGAGGTGGTCAGAAGACAAGGACCTTATTTTACATATCATAAATAATGTAAATAGATATTATGATTTGGATTTGATTATTTATATGGGTTCAGTTTGACAGGTATTGTAAAGTCATATGTATATATGATATTTTGTAAATACTATGGTGCTATAAAATGGTTATAGTTATTGATATATTATACCTTGTTTCCTTCCGCTATGAGATTCTGAAAGCTATTAGTTAGAACTGCGTTTGTTTCTTGTTATCATATCCAACGGCCTGTCTTTTCCGGCTTTCGAGGTGTTAACATTAGTTTGGACATTGAACCTAAGGGTCGAAAAAGGCAGGTTGTTACATGTGCATCTACACACTACCTTCTCCATCGAGTTACCTACTAGCCACTCCACATTGACATTGTCGCATAGTCGAAGTTTGGTTTCGTTTAATCGCGTATCCAAATCGATTTCTATGGATATTCGAGAAGGCTTCATATCAATACGACTGCACTTCTCTTTTTTTTCACTACCGATTTGTGTACTCTATCTCCGATAACTACACTACCTTATTATACATATGCCATATAGCAAAAATTATTTCGATCCATCACTTTCTAATTTAATTATTTCATTAATTCATATACATATACTCTTTGAATATCCTACCCAATGGAATGAATTTTTATGGGCCTATAACTGAATATCTAGCCTATTAATTGATGCATACACACCATTTTGAGTAGTCTACACATTTGATCACAGTACTTTGTTAATATATTTTGCTCATACTTTCCTATCCTGTATCAACCATCAAACAATTGACACAATCAATTCAACAAAATCAGTTCATTCAACTAATCTAACAATCACAACTTTTATTTTAACATCGAATTTATACTCAATGTGACATTTCACTATAAAACTTCTTATTAAAAATAATATCTTTTACATATCATTCCATAAAACCATTGTGCACTTATATATGTTTCACTTCGAAGCCTAAACACCAAATTCTTATTTTAAACCAATTTTTAGCTTCATAATCAATTCACAATCCTTACTAACTTTTTGGAAACCAATTCAAATGATTTAGTTCTTACTAACTAATAATATATACATCATTGTATCACTTAGTTAGGTCAAATCAATATTTAACATCACATACATTATTTATTTATCACCTAATCAGTTCTAAGCTTACCGTCTTTTCCAAAAACAATAATTAAGACCTCTAACAAATAATATGTTGATATAGTCTGGTTTATTACATAAAAATAAGCCAAAATTCAACTATATCATTCCCTAAATCACTTCATATAACTGCATAATCATATATAAATAATCCTATAAAGCATAACAGTTAAATATAGTTAGAAAATCATCTAACTCGCCTCCTCTTCACCAAATCAATCTTATAATCATCAAATCCCATGACTTTTATCACTTGAAATTTGAGATGAAGCTCAAAATTCAATTCAAACCTAACTATTGAAAGGCTTTGTGAGGAACTAGGTAAGGATAATTGTAGTGATTTTATCAGGATTTATTAACAAAAAATAATCGCCGCTTGAATAATTTTGGCTTTCACCGAACCAATTCAATTAACAAAAATTATAAAGTGGACGTAGGCTTTATTAATAGCCGAACCACTATAAAAATCTTCCTGCCTTTTTTCTATTTCTACTTCTTTTCTTTTATTCTCTATATTATTGATCTGTAAGAACAGGGTTGGTGCTTTCACACTCAATTCAGGGTGTTGGTCCATTTTTTGGGTTAACATTTTGGTACTTTCACTGAGAAAGTTGAACTCATGGTTTAAATCTAGATATCTACTTTGGATAAGGTAGGTCCATAAGTTAGATCCTCGATCTTTGCTTGAAAAATATGTTGCTAGGAATCAAGGGCTTCGAGAAGGAAGAGAACTGCCTTTGGTAGGTCCATAAGGGAAGTAGTAGCTGGAGAAGATATGAATCATCAGCGAACTGAAGTAAATGGTGCCAACCTAGGAGATCAGGTGTAAGCATCCTATAATCAACGCGAAGTCGTTACAAGAGATGAGTTGAACAAATTTTTTGATGAAATCAACCAAAAATGGAAAGCATTAGGAAAGCTCTGATGGACAAGCTTAGTGCTCTCTTAACCTTGTAGTCAAATCTTGCTCCAAATACTATGGCTGAACCGGCGACTATCATAAAATAATAAAATTCTTCCGTTTCTAGCCTAAACAAAAGGAACGGGAAGCAATCACAAAGAAGCTTGACAATAGGAACTATGTGAATTGACGAAGAAGGAAATACAGGTATTCGCTCGCCACAAGGCAACCAACTTTGAACTTGAACCAAACGGCGAAGAACCCATGAGAGGAAATAGCCATGGACCTCTCCAATTCAGAAGATGGAGAACAATTCAACGATGATAAGTTGGAAGGAAATGTCAACGCATTCGATCATGTTGGAAATGCCCAAACTGCCCAAGACAGGCCAGCCGCAAGCCAATGAGATCCCGAGGGAAGGGTTCTCCCAAAGATAGGAGAGCCTAGGCTTCGGCCCACTCAACAATACTATTTATGAAGCCAAACACTTAGTGTAGTGACCGATAGCCATCCTTAAGACTACCAAAAATTAGAGGCATTTATCATGGATATGGTCAAGTGACCAAAGGACGAAAATAAAAATAGAAGAGATGATGAATGGGGATCCAAACTAAGTCGGACTCCCTTTACTGACGAGATCTTGAATGAGCGATATCCAAAAAAGTTCATGATCTTAACTATTCCATCCTATGAGGGGATAAAAGACCCTAAACCCCATTTTTACAAATAACTGGCACATGGATGGAGCCCAAGCTTTAGAAGCTATTAGGTGTAGATTTTTTCCATTTTCCTACAAGGAATTGGTTCCATGTAGTTCACTAGGCTTCCGTCGAAATCCACCTCTATTTTCGACCAACTTACCACAAGATTCCTTAATCAGTTCAGGCTCCATACAATGCAACCTAAAGATGTGATGTCTATGTCTGGACTTTTCCAAGGATGAAACGAATCTCTGAAGTCTTTCATGAACCGGTCTAATACCATAGTGATAGAGGTGAGCATCTGAATGAGGACATGGTTTCCATGGCTTTGGTCCCAGCCATTCACCTTAAACTGAATTCGCAAAGTGGATCAAAATGAAGCAACCCATCGGAATGAAGGACTTCAATCATAATGCAAGCCAATACTTGAGATTGGAGGAGGCGTAGGAGCTAGAGCGGAAGTCTACTGGCATGCAACCAATGAATGTTCGGTAGAGTGACATAGCGATTAATCTGAATAATAACACTTTTCGGGACTGCTAAAGGAACTAAAGGGAAAGACGAAAATCAAAATAGGAAGAATCAAAATTCCAGTAAAAGAAATGGAAACAATAAACGCCTTAAAGGTTTCAGGCCGGAAGATTACAACAGTCTCGACGAAACATAGGAAAAATTATATCTCGTGACATGAGGGACTGAGGAATATAAGAAACTCCCCGAGAAGAAAGCAACCGAAAAACAAAAGCGCTTAGGGAAGTTCTCCGCTTCCACAAGATGCATGGTCATAACCAAAATGAGTGTCGGCACCTAAAGAACTTGATCGAACAACTGATTCGGGAAAATTGGCTTCAGTAATACGTGAAAAAGTCATAGAATCAAGATCAGCTCGTGGCTCCTCAAGCCCTTGGAAATTGAAACAAACCAAACTAGAACCAGTGAAGAAGGATCAAAGTTAGCTGGCCAGTGGCTTATTATTGGAACGGTCTCTGGAGGACCATATCCAGCACAGAGAAGTTGGCGGTATGCGAGTTCGTTGAAGCACGTTCCAAAGGAATCATGTCTCACAATCAAAGATGGGGCTCCAACCAAGCAGTAGAAAACTTTGAATAATTATATTGTATTCAAAATTCGAGATACTGAAGAGATCGAAGCTCCAACTCTCGATCTAATAGTGTGACAGTAGGAATCAGACACGCTATGGTCTTACAAGTATTGGTTAGTAGCGGCAGTTCTATCAATATTCTTTTCAAACGTAGCCTTGACCAAATGAAGATTGGCATGAAAAGCATGTCCGCATGCCAAACAAAAATCCAAAATTTTACTGACGAACCCAAACAACACGTAGGGACGATTGACTTGCAAGTGGAATTTGTAGAGGGTGATCGAAGAGTCACCCTCACCCCGGACTTTGTAATTATGGACGAAACTTCTACGTATAATGCCTCTTTAGAATGGCCCGCCCTGGCTAATTTCAGAGTCACTCTAGCCCATTGGTGCCTTACTATGAATTTCCCAACGGAAAATGGAATTGGGGTAGTCAAAGGGAATCAATGTGGCGCTAGAGAATGTTACATTACAAAGTTATACGAATCTAAAAGAAAGGAAAAGGAGAAGGATGTGGGGAGAACTCTCCATATCTTTGAACCTTCTGAATAGCAACTATAGAGCCGCCCTTAGCTTGGAGGCCACAGCTGTTTCGATAAGGCTTTGGACCTTAGAAAGAAGAGTTCAGGGGAGGATCGGGCAATACCAGTAGAATTGACGGTGTCCATCCTAGTCGATATAGATGACCCAACAAGAGTCTTGAAAATTTGATCGCATCTTGAAAATAAGATGTGATTAGAGCTTACGAAATTTCTTCACGCCAACTTGGATGTGTTCGCATGGATGTATTCCAATATGTGTGGGGTATCATCAGAAATCGCATGCCACACACTTAACGTTGACCCCAAATTCATCCCTGTAAAGAAAAAGAGGCGCAGCCTCGGCCCTGAACAGTCCAAGGCGTTAGGAGAAGAGGTAAATAAGCTAATGGCCAACGATTTTATCCATGATGCAACTTATCCTAAATGGGTATCTGACCCGGTCTTAGTTAAAAAGTCTTGTGGGAAGTGGCAAACCTATATTGACTACTTGGACTTAAACAAAGCTTGCTCGAAAGATAGTGTCCCTTTGCCCAGAACTGACCAGCTTGTGGATGAGAAGGCGGGACACGAACTGCTATCATTCATGGATGCATACATAGGATACAACCAAATCCTGATGCATGAACCTGATCAAGAAAACACCAGCTTCATCATTGACCTAGGACTATACTACTATAGGGTAATGCCATTCAGTTTAAAGAATGCTACTATGTTCAAGCGTCAAATTGGGAAAACCATGAAGGTTTATGTGGATGACATGTTAGTCAAATCACGAGTAGCAGCCAATCACTTGGATAATCTCACTGAAATGTTTGTAATACTCCGAAAGTATGTAATGAAACTCAATCCACTCAAATGTCACTTCGGAGTAGCCTTCGGGAAGTTCCTACGATTCATAGTAAATGCCAAGGGTATTGAAGAAAATACAGAGCAAATAACTGCCGTACATGAGGTTTAAGCACCGAAGAAAAAGATAGAATTGCAAAGCGTAAATGGGAAGGTTGCAGCAATAAGTCGATTTTCTTTAAAGCCACCGACAAGTGCGTGCCGTTCTTTGATGCATTAAAGAAAGGAAATCAAAACTTCAAATGGAGTGAGGTGTGTCAAACCGCATTTGACGAATTGCTTTAACACATGGAAGCCCCGTTGATCCTATCAAAGCCAGTAGACGGAGAGGACCTATTCATTTACCTTGCAATCTCAGCTTATGCATTGAGCACCGCCCTTGTGCATAAAGAAGCGAAAATCCAGCGACCCATATGTTACATTAGCAAGCAGTTTACAAGAGCTAAGAAAAATTACCCAAAGCTGGAAAAACTAGCGTATTGCCTCCTGATCGTGTCTAAAATGTTACGACTGTATTTCCAAGCATATCCAATTAAAGTGCTGACTGATTAGCCTCTGAAGAAAGTACTATACCGACCCGAAAATTCTGGATGACTTCTCAAGTGAAACATTGAACTGAGCCAGTATGATATTACTTACCATTCGAGAAAGGCTATCAATAGGCAAGCGTTGGCATATTTCATCACTGAGTTTACCATACGGGATGATGAAGAAGAAACACCGTCGGAAGTAGAGACGTAATGGAAAATCTTTGTTGATGGTGCATCTAACAACCTCTATTCAAGGGCTGGGGTAGTGCTTGAAACTCTTGAAGGATGATCCATTTGCTACGCCTTACACTTGGAATTCCACACAATAAATAATGAAGCGAAATTTGAAGCATTGATAGTAGGGTTGAAAGTTGTGAAAGAACTCAGAATATAGTTTGTCCACATCTACAGCGACTCCCAGCTAGTAGCCTACCAAGTAATAGGCGAGTACCAAGCTCGTGGGGAGAACCTTTTCCCGTATCTATCTAAAGTATAAGAGTTGCCGAGCGACATCGAACATTACACAATAACTCAATTCCTCGAGAACAAAGCACCAAGGCTAACTACTTATCCAAACTGGATAGCTCCGGAGAAGCTCAACTGTTGGGACTAGTCTTGGTTGAGACTCTGACTATCCTGAGCATAGGCGAAATGGATGTCGATCAGATTCTCGAGACCATCGTCGAACCAAAAAGATGGATTGTGGCTATTAAGGAACACTTACTTACAGGGACCCTTCCAACTTACCGAAATCAATGGAAAAAGCTTCTTTGGAAGGCGCCGTGATTCGTAATGTAGGATGGAATACTTACCAAAGGGGATTATCCACCCCCTACTTAGATGTGTGACTGAAGACGAAGCTCAATGGATCCTGAGGAAAGTGCACGAAGGCGAATGCAGAGACCATACTGGAGAAGGGAGGCCCTTGTAGAGAAATTTCTCCAGTATGGGTACTTCTGGCCAAAAAAAACCCCAATGTAGCATGCTATGCCAGATGGTGTGATCACTCCTAAAAATTTGGCAAAATTAAAAGAACACCCTTAACAGAGTTAACACTGATGGTTGGCTCGTGGCCATTTGAGATATAGGGAATCGACTTGATCGGTGTATTGCCAATAGCTTAAGGAGTGGCCAAATACATTATAGTTGTTGTTGACTATTTCATGAAATAGGCCTAAATCGAACCGATGGAGACTATACAAAGAAAGCCATTAATTTGTTACAAAAACATTATTTACAGGTTTCGTATGCCACAGAAAACCAACATTGAAAACGGGGCCCAATTCGAAAGCTCAAGTTCAAAGACTTCTACAAATGCTTCTGAATTGAAAAAAGCTTTTCAGTTGTCGCCCATCCGCAAGAAAACGGGCAAGTGAAAGCAATAAACAAGATCATCAAGTGCACTATCGAAAAGCAGCTAACTAAAGCAAAAGGGAACTAGGTTGGTAAACTTCCACTCGCACAATGGGCTTATAGAACAACTCACAAAACGATAACCGATCAATACTCCGTTCGCCTTGGTATATGGCTCAGAAGTAATGATTCACATCGAATTAGAAGTCCCTTCTCATCGAACGAAAAATTTTAAACAGAAGCGAATCGAGCAGCTCCTACTCGAATCACTAAATATGATTGATGAAAGGAAGGAAGAAGCCGAATTGAGGATCGCTGCCTACCAAAAAAGGGTCGTCCAATACTTCAATTACGAGGTTCACAACCAAACCTACGAAGTAGGAGACTCGTCCTCAAACAAGTATATCCCATGTTGAAAGCCTTCGAACCAAACTGGAAAGGGTCGTATGTGATTAATCAAAATCTAAAGGATGGGACTTTCAAACTAACAACCGTCGACGGAATCCAAATTAACAATGAATCGCTGCACTGCTACTTCACCTGGAGACTACCTTATGTACTTTCTATTTTTCAGCAAATAATCCATCCCGAGATGCCAGGGGCATTGTAAATTGGCAAAAACTTGACTAACTCATCTTAATAAAATTAATTTGCTTTTTGAACCAACAAATTTGTGTTCATAATAATATCCTGCTGAGTCGATGAGGTCAAATTGGCTCAAAACCATGCAATTTCTACTTACGAAAGTGGAATCATGCTGAAGTACGCCCCACTTACCCACTAGGTCGACGGAAGGAAATCGACTCAACCGTTGGATAGATGGAACCTGATCCCCACCTTTTGTGAACTGGTGCTGCCCTGGTAGCATCGAGAAGGCTCAAATAAAAAAGCCTCGCATCCCATAAGCCACGCATTTACTTTCCAAGCCTTGAAATCATGCTCTCAAAACATAAACTTCTCGTGTTGCACGAAGATAGGCAACATTAAGAAGTATAAACAGCCTTGCATCCCATAAGCCGTGCACTAAATTTTCAAGCTGTGAAATCACACTCTCAAAACATGAACTCCTTACGTTGCCCGAAGATAGGCAACATTGAAAAGTATAAAAAGCACACATCCCATAAGCTATGCATTAACTTTTCGACCGTGAAATCACGCTCTCAATACATGAACTCCTCACATTGCCCGAAGATAGGCAACATTTAGAAGTATAATAAGTCACACATCTTATAAGCTATGCACTAACTTTTCGAGCCATGAAATCATGCTATCAAAACATGAACTCCTCAAGTTGCACAAAGATAGGCAACATTGAGAGGTATCAAAAGCCGCGTATCCCATAAGCCATGCATTAACTTTTCGAGCTGTGAAATCACGCTCTCAAAACATAAACTCCTCACATTGCCCGAAGGTAGGCAACATTGAGAAGTATCAAAAGTCGTGCATATCATAAAGCCGCATACACTTATAACTACCGGAATTTCCCCAGAAGTACGGGGAAACTTATTCATCATAGGAATAACAAGGATTAACCAACTCCTATTATCAGGAGTAATGAGCATGAATCCAACAAAATTGAAGTGCTACGAACCAGTAGAAAGCTTACACGAAGAGTGTTTCCGAATTCTTTAATAGTTGGTCTTATAAATATATTCTGCACTTAGTTTACCTTTTTATGCATACATCTAACATGCATATGTTACACACTTTCTCGAATTGCATAAAAAACGTAAACTATATACTAAAGTCGTAACTTAGTTTCATTTAAAGTTTTGGTATGTAAACTATCCGAACCATAAGTCACCAGTTGTTTGCCAAGTGTTCGAAGTAAACAGCCCTATGAACTAGGGGCATACATCAATACTCAAGTAGAAATGCTCAGAAATAGAAACAAAAATCCTTCACAAGTACTATTACTTCAAATAAAGAATTTCGACAGTAGTTCTGTTACTTCAAGCAAAGAATTTTGGCAATAATCACAGGACAAGATACAATAATATAGAAGTAAGCAAATTAGATATAAGTGCAAAGAACAAAGGTAAGTAGACAAGTGAAGTTATAATAAAAATATTAATAATGCATTACTTATGACACTTTTCTATACAATCGAAATGTGGGGTCCATACCTACACAATACCGGCCAAAAAAGGAAAAAAGTATAGACAACGCAATAAAAGAAGTAAGTGTAGACTCCGCTCTTGAACAAAACAACACAAAATGACCCAGTATAAGATTAACCACTATCAAAGCTTCTCATTGCCTTTTTTGGCCACTCCCATCCCGCCTTTCGTCTGAAGTTTCTACTTCGCCTCGAGAGTAGCATCACTGCCGGTAATGTCAACTATGTCCTCGGTGCTGATATCTTCTTCCGGCTTTACGACTTTCTTGGTAGTTTCCACTTTAGTCTTGCGCTTCCAAGGTCCGCATAAGCTCTTCAAGGACTTTATTGCTTCAACTTTCTCCTTCTTGATGAAAATCAGTTGTTCTTGAGATTTGTAAGGCCGCTCTACCAGAATCTCCTGGTCCCGAACTTCGAACGCCGTGAAGTCACCCCTCAAAGATACGAAAGCATCATCCAAGCCATGTAATGCGGCGATTTTCTTGGACTCCGGCCCCGGCTGTGAGCTACATAAAGATATGGCAAGAGGAGCAGATATAGAGATGAACATAGATGCGGTTGAAATAGCGACAAGTTCTGGTACCAAGGAAACCGGCGGATCGGTGGGTATGGAAGATGGGCCTATAAGATCAGAAATAAAAGTGTTAAGTTCATCTTGCTCTTACGGCGTGAGTTGAAAGTTCTCGAACTCAGAGGAAACATGAAGATTACCTATACCAGTTGAGTTACTGAGAATGTTGATCTCATGTTCACCACCTTCTCTCTCCTTTGGCGGTTGCACAATCTGTGGGGAAACTTCAACCCCAGAACATGTCAGTTGATCATAGGGATGCCTTAAAGATTCGTCAAATCCAAAAAAAAGGGCTCCGAAAACGTTATGGTACTTGCTGTTGTAGCAACACTGGCAGCCTCCTCTTTCCTTTCAGTTCGCAAGATTTCTGGGCCTTCTATTAATGCTTTGTTTGATTCTTCATTAAGATAGGCATCCTCTAGCCCTCGCTTGGTGTAGGCATCCTCGCTCTCATGGAAACAGGTCAGGTTCCTTCGAAACCACAGTAAGAGTGCATGGGAATTTAGGGCCTAAGTAACTGAGACTACCCTGGTGTAGTAGGGAGTTAAAATAAAAGTTTAAGACGGTGCCATCCATCTTCTCCATCTTGCTCTCGAAGGTGTTTTGAACCCCCAAATAATCCACCATAAATGTTGCCTTTTCAACTTCGGCACATGTTTTATCGACGCTAAGCAGCGCAACTCGATCCTGGAACATGGTAATCATCTCAGCCTAATCAGAGATGGTTTTATCGTGCGACTTCATAACTTCTTCATTTTCTGTGGTCATTTTATTATACCCCTCTGCAATAAGATCGTGGTCGAAAATGGTCTTCTTTTGGGCCTCAATTGTTTCGCTGCAAGCCGCCACCTCCACTTTCAACTTGGCTTCTTCTGCATAAGACCTCTTAATTTCATCGCTATAGATGATCTCTATTCTCTCATGGGCTTCTTTTAGCTCTTTCAGCAAGCCAGCCTGTTCTTGCTTTCTCGAAGCGTTGTGCCCCTTTCTTCATCCAACCATTTGACTTTGGCATCGCGTTTCACCAATGCTTTTTCGAAGTCATCCTTCTTCGATTCAAAGGAAGGATTCCTTGGTAGTTATTACGGTTCATGTCTACCATTTGTTTGCATAATTTCTCCCATCCCTCGGCTTGCTCTAAATCATTCTGGATTTTCTGAGGGTAGGCAATGTATATATCTTTGTGAATTGGTTGAAGATCGCGATCAGATTTAACTCCCATTGAAAACCACCTAGGGAGCGCTACTTCACGCCTAGGAGGACCGAATGGAAGAACAAAGCCAAATCTCCAGTGGGAGCATGAAGAAAAGGGGGCAAGCACCTCATAAGATAAGGGAACTTGAGATGAAGATGGAACGAAGATAGAAGAGACCGGGATTTTAGGATTGACTGAAGCAGGTGCCAGAGCGAAGGTCTATTTTTCCAAAGAATGGGAACCACGATCAACTTTTGACTTTTTAGATGGCTCCTCTCGTTGATTGAAAGTCTTTCTTTTCTAGTTCCTCCTTGTATGCTTATCCCCGTTCCCTCTCGTCCTGGCATTGATCTTCAGCCTCTGAATTGTTTCTTCTTCACCATTCCACTTTTGTTTCGTGAGGTTGGTGATGGTCGGAAGATCATTTCGACGGGCGTTGAGAGTTGGTAAATTCCTCAAGATCATCGTAAAGGCCACGTCCTTTCATGGTACTTGTCACGAAGAAAAAATAAAAAGCCTTAGAAATGAAGAATGAGCATGAAAAATACATCTTGGGAAGTTATAGATTAAGGTTGGTCCGTTACGACTAGCAATGGCAGTCCAGGTCAAAACTTAGCAAGTGATAGTCTAATCTAGTTCAAATTTGCATGAACCTAATATGACTTCTTGAAATTCAACAAGAAGAAACTATAAAGTGATTACTTCCAGAGCACATCTTGTTTTCAATGAAGACATACTCTAGAGGGCAAATATTATCCAGGTTTTTAACCCAGCAGAATCCAGCAAAAGTCAGAATAATTTGATCGAGTCAAAATAGCTCAAAAGCCAACTGAAAGACTAGTACAAGGAGCTAAAAGGAGTCAGGAAAAAAGAAAGAAAAATACTCTAAAGGCATGGATTATTAGCAATCCATGGCCTATGGATCGTTGGCGATCCATGCAACTAGCTTGGGAGTTCACGAACAACGTCAATGCAAGACAATGAAAGCTATTCAGAAGGAAAAATCCAAAATTAGGCTATGTATTTGAATCATTCATGATCCATACTATTATGCCAATCATCTGCGATCCTCATGAAGCAAGGCAAGGGGAAAAGGCTAAGTTGTTGGCTCAACTTCTAACCAATCCTATGAATCACTAGCGGTCCATAGCCAACGGATTGATAGTGATCCATCCTTCTACCTCAAGTCACAGCGTGACCTCCAGTATGCCTTTCTGTGTTGATCTGTAAGGATGTGGCGAGCAGGCTTGGCATAGTAGCTCCCCAACCTCTATAAATATAATCTTACCTGCAACATAAATGGGATCCTTCGGACTGCTTGCTGAAAATCTACAAAAAGCTTTCTTCACTCTTGTCCTTCCTCACAATGGTTATCGAAAGGATTTGGAGATTTAGTCTAGCTAAGGATATTGAAGAACCTTGTAATCCTATTAACTTTGTAACAACAATAGGTCAATAACAAAAACTATAAAGTGGATGTAGGCTTCACTAAAAACCAAAACATTGTAAAAATCTTCTTGTTTTCTTTTTATTTATGCTCTTTTTCATTTATTCTCTATATTTTTGCTATGTATGAACAGGGCTAGTGTTTTCACACTCAATTCAGGATGTTGATCCACTTTTTGGATTAACACACACACACAAATATACAAGTGCCACAGTCCCTATTGGACCAAGATACTATCCCCACAACTATCCATAATCTAGCACCACGTCAAGATCCATCATCAACACAATATCATGTCCATATGAAACTACATCTCATATTATGACTGCCCGTACAATTAAGCATTAGGGAAGGGAATCCGAAATGTCGACTCACTAGTGTGTCTCATCATCTCCATCCATTTCCACCTCTTAATGGTAGTTTACACCTCATCGTGCGTCTCATGATGTTTAATATCATCGTCACAATAGCTTAACCATATTATATCTCATCTTAAGGATTTACTGCTTGTCTACTTCTTATTGTGGACTTAGTTCCGCTAACTATAGGGGAATTAAATTCTAAGACTACCCCTTTGGTTTTTGAAAGAACTCTTTTAGAGGTTAACCATCCATGCCCTACAAATAAACTAGCAAAAAATTGTGGCATTGCATTACCTAACGTGACCTACCCTAGTAGGAGGTGTTGACCATTAGGTGTGACCCTATCTTTTTCATTGACCCGTGCAGGACCGATGATGCACTCAACTTATGTATAGCTCCTACTCTTGATTTGATACTGATAAACATTAACATATAGTTAAGCTGCACAATATCCTATTTAGATTGCCTAACGTAATCAAGGAATTAACCTCCCCGTAATTTATTGAAGAAGACTCTACTGTGGGTATTCCTTCACCTATATGCAAGCATATATGCTTCATAGATCCTATAGTTGGATATTGTTAATACCAAAATGTGGCACCAACACCCAAGGGATTAAATAGAGAATAAAATTAAAGAAAAGTAAATGAATATGAGTAAAAAGAGGACAACGCACGTTTATAGTGGTTTGGGTGATCATTGCTTGAGATTATTATTGATAATACTACTATTTTACAAGTGTTATTCTTATGGTTTGGTATCACTCCACGGGAACTTACAAGAAAGTATGTAAAAATTGCAATGAAGCAAAAATAATCCTCGAAAATGAGCCTTTCCCCTCTTATTTATATAGGTTAGCCGCAAATTCTCTGTATGTCTTCCTTCATAATTTCCATCATCTAGTAGTGGTTGATCTCAAGAAAACATAGCTATGTCAGCAAAAAGCTATAGATCGGTACCAATCCATAGCAATGGATTGGTACTTATATATAAGATTCACTCATGGGTCAATCACATTGCCTTGTATAATGTCGACTTGTTATTGATTCATGATTTATTTGTTGTTTACATATTTGTGAGCTTGTTTTTGAACTGATAAGATGGATTTGTGGAGTAGTAGAGTTGACAAATTAAAGTGCTTAAGGGGTTTAATGATTTATGGAACTTGGAATAAGCTTTTTCCATCAAGTCATGATAGTAGGAGGAAGTTGGAGCTCTTTTGGAGAAGTATTATAGATCAGTACTGATCCATAAGGATGGGTCGGTACCGATCCATTACCTTGGTGGATGACATCTTTGAATTTCTAAGAGGATCTTATTTTGTCTCGTGATCTCAGTTTACTTGGTTTCTGGGCTCTACGACTATCTTTTTGGGCCTTTTTGTTGAGTCAAAGCTTCTATGAAGATTTTGATTGCTGACAACAATATAACGGCAATCGACAAATCAAGACCTACATATGGTACTCTAGATTATAGGTTGATTATTTGATGTTATAATAGTAATAAAATTGTCAAAATCTATCCTCAAATAATCATGCACAAAATATAATATATATATATATATACACATTTATATAGGTTGTGCACTTTATTGTGCAATTTAACAGAGACCGGTCGACCGGTCCAAATATTGGCGGTCGACCGTTCCTGTTGGATGTGCACAATAAACGTGCACACATGCACATAACGACTATATTTTTAAAAACCTGTCTACCGGTTAGTTTTTGACCTGTCGACCGTTTTTAAACAGAGAGCAACTTCTTCCAAAAGACACATCCTTCTTCAATGGTTGCGTCTCTTCTTCTTCATCAATAATCATAACTTTTGACTGCAACTTTTCACCAAGGGTTATAACTATTTTCTCTCTATAAATACACATCAATATCATTGATTAAAACAACAAGTTTTATTAAGATTATATATGCTCTCTATCTATTCTCTGAATTCACTTGCATTCAAAAAGCTCTAAACTACTTTCATTCCTTATTGAATCATTGACACTATCTCATATATTTTGATTCAATAAGCAATATAAATTCCATAATCTTCACTAACATCATTCACAATTTGAGGATAAGATTATAGGAAGAGTGTACTACAAGTGACAAATCCGTGTTTACAAGAGCACAAGTTGTCAACAACAATTGTAATTGTTTTTGTTGAAGTCCTCGGTGTTGTAAGAGGCAAGTGTTGAAGTCCTCAGTGTTGTAAGAGGCAAGTGTTGAAGTCCTCAGTGTTGTAAGAGGCAAGTGTTGAAGTCCTCAGTGTATTAGAGGCGTGAAATCCCGTTCGGCTGTTCGGGTATTGTAAACCTGTTCCTCCGGGTGAAGCGAGGTAGTTAATAGTGAAAATCCAGATAGGAGTCTGGGACTGGACGTAGGACGGTGCTCCGAACCAGTATAAAAATCTCTGGTGTGATTTTTCTATTTTCATTTTTTGCTTTGCTACTATCATCTATTTTCCGCATTTATATTATAGTCCATATTACACGATCCGTGTGTACTATATTAGCACATACGTCCATTAGCGTACACCGCCCCCAGCATTTTCATTTGGTATCAGAGCACGGTTATCATATAACCGTAACACAGTTATTTGATATATTCTTGTAATATGGCAAATAACGCAAGTACTAGCACTCAAAACACCACTTACACAGAAGGGCAATCGACACAAAGACCTCCATTTTTCAATGGTCTTAACTACAGTTATTGGGCAACACGTATGTCATTCTTTATGCAATCAAGTAGCTATGATGCTTGGAATGCTACTCAAAGAGAAATAGTGAATCCAACAACTGATTATTCAGAATGGACTGTGGCTGAGAAAACGGCAGCAGCCGTAAATGCAAGAGCAATAAATATGTTGTTCTGTGCATTAGACCAAAATGAATATAACCGTGTTAGTATCTGCACTACTGCATATCAAATTTGGCAAACGCTAAAAATTACTCATGAAGGTACTAACAAGGTTAAACAAGCCAAAATAGCCATGCTGAAAAGTCAATTTCAAAATTTCAAAATGAAACCAAATGAAACAATCAATGACATGTATTCACGGTTTCAAACTATTCACCATGCACTTATTGGCTTAGGACAAAAATATTCTGATTTTGATGTTGTTTCAACAGTCCTACATTCTGTGACTAGTGAATGGGAAGGAAAAGTATTGGCAATTGAAGAAGCTAATGACCTTTCCGTCATGAAGCCAGATGAATTGATAGGAAATTTAATGTCCTATGAAGCAAATTTGCAGGCTAGAAAAGAACAGAAAGAAGAAAAGAAAAATGTAGCATTTCATGTTGAGAAAGACGAAAATGAATCTGACTCTGAAGATGAAGATTTGGCGTTCATTGCTAAAGGTTTCAAAAAATTCCTAAAATATCGAAAAGCCAGTCGCTACAATAAAAGGAAACCTGGATCAAATAAACCATCTTCATCTGCTATAGAATGTTTCAACTGCCATAAAAAGGGACACATGCAGAAGGATTGTCCAGAACAAAAGAAAAAGTCAGAAAATGACAAATTCAAATATAAGAAGGACAAATCAAAGAAACGAGCCTTCTCAGTAACATGGGATGATTCAGAGTCATCTTCATCAGAAAGTGAAAGTGATTCGGAGAATGAACAAGCTAATGTTTGCTTTATGGCAACAGAAGATGAGGTACAAATTCCTACATTTGATGAATTACTTGATATTAATGCTGAATTGATAGTCAAATATAAAGGCTTAAAACGTCAATTAAAAGTAGTCAAAGCAGATTTAAGTAGAGCAGAGTTTGAACGAGATATGTTAAAAGATGAGAAGAAAATATTAGAAGAAGAACTTGAAAATATTCAAGAATCATCATCTAATGTTGACTCTCAAATATCTCTTTTGAGTCATGAAATAGAAGCTCAAAAAGAGAAAAATAATGCTCTCACTACTGAAAATCATGAACTTAAAGCAAAAGTTAAAATTCTAGACCTAGAAAAAGCTAGTTTACAAACAAAGTTTGATGACATTACTCAAAATGTTTCTAACTTTAACAAAGGTCGAGAAAATTTGACTAAAATCATTGAAAGTTCACAATCTATTTCAGATAAACAAGGTTTGGGATATAACAAACATGAAACTAAGAAACATCTTAGAAATAAAAAAGTACAAAAAACTGAAGCTAAGAAAAATTTTAGTTTATTATATTTCAAACCAAAACCAGTTGTGAAATTTCAAAAGAGAAATGTTAAGACTATCAAAATATGGGTTCCTAAAACAAATAATAATTTGATTAGGAACAAATACATTCAGCATTTCATGAATACTGTACATTTTAATAACAATTATATATATAAAGGGGATACCGGACCCAAATGGGTTTGGACTCCTAAGACCTAACTCTTAGGACCCTATAAAATGTGGGTACCATGGACTTAATTCTATTTTTTAGGTCCCACTTAAGAAAAGAATGAAATATATATTATATAAGGTCGATACATTCTCAAAATTTTGCAAAATATACAGTTTTCACCAGGCATAAAAACCGGTCGACCACCTAGATTATGACCGGTCGACCAAAATGCTCTCTGGTTGAAAACGGTCGACCGGCCATAATAGAGCGGTCGACCGGTTCCCGTATATTCAGTTTTTATGTGGCTCTTTTATCATTGAAATTCATTGTTATGTTTTATTTTGCCATGCATATTATGGTAATTAAACTCCTATATTATACCAATTATCTATTACTCCTTTTTGTCGATGACAAAGGGGGAGAAAGGTGCTAATAATTGTTTGCAGGGAGAAAGGTGCTAATAATTGTCTGCAGGAAATCACATATTCAGGGGGAGATTCAATACTTTAGCTATATATTGTCATCAATCAAAAAGGGGGAGAATGTTGAGTCAAAGCTTCTATGAAGATTTTGATTGCTGACAACAATATAACGGCAATCGACAAATCAAGACCTACATATGGTACTCTAGATTATAGGTTGATTATTTGATGTTATAATAGTAATAAAATTGTCAAAATCTATCCTCAAATAATCATGCACAAAATATAATATATATATATATACACATTTATATAGGTTGTGCACTTTATTGTGCAATTTAACAGAGACCGGTCGACCGGTCCAAATATAGGCGGTCGACCGTTCCTGTTGGATGTGCACAATAAACGTGCACACATGCACATAACGACTATATTTTTAAAAACCTGTCTACCGGTTAGTTTTTGACCTGTCGACCGTTTTTAAACAGAGAGCAACTTCTTCCAAAAGACACATCCTTCTTCAATGGTTGCGTCTCTTCTTCTTCATCAATAATCATAACTTTTGACTGCAACTTTTCACCAAGGGTTAAAACTATTTTCTCTCTATAAATACACATCAATATCATTGATTAAAACAACAAGTTTTATTAAGATTATATATGCTCTCTATCTATTCTCTGAATTCACTTGCATTCAAAGGTTATGATTCTTCTCCAAAGGTTGCATCTCCTATCTTTCATCAATGATCATAACTCTTAATGGCAACTGTTCACAAAGAGTTAGAACTATTTTTCTCTATATATACTCATCTAAATCATTGATTCAAATACAAGTTTTTACACGATCATATATGCTCTCTATCTATTCTCTGAATTCACTTGCATTCAAAAAGCTCTAAACTACTTTCATTCCTTATTGAATCATTGACACTATCTCATATATTTTGATTCAATAAGCAATATAAATTCCATAATCTTCACAAACATCATTCACAATTTGAGGATAAGATTATAGGAAGAGTGTACTACAAGTGACAAATCCGTGTTTACAAGAGCACAAGTTGTCAACAACAATTGTAATTGTTTTTGTTGAAGTCCTCGGTGTTGTAAGAGGCAAGTGTTGAAGTCCTCAGTGTTGTAGAGGCGTGAAATCCCGTTCGGCTGTTCGGGTAATTGTAAACCTGTTCCTCCGGGTGAAGCGAGGTTGTAATTAGTGAAAATCCAGATAGTAGTCTGGGACTGGACGTAGGACGGTGCTCCGAACCAGTATAAAAATCTCTGGTGTGATTTTTCTATTTTTTTATTTACTATGCTATTATCATCTATTTCCGCATTTATATTGTAGACCATATTACACGATCCGTGTGTACTAATATTAGCACATATAATTGTATACACCCCAGCATTTTCAATTGGTATCGGAGCAGGTCATCATATAACCGTAACACAGTTATTTGATATATTCTTGTAATATGGCAAATAACGCAAGTACTAGCTCTCAAAACACCACTTACACAGAAGGGCAATCGACACAAAGACCTCCATTTTTCAATGGTCTTAACTACAGTTATTGGGCAACACGTATGTCATTCTTTATGCAATCAAGTAGCTATGATGCTTGGAATGCTACTCAAAGAGAAATAGTAAATCCAACAACTGATTATTCAGAATGGACTGTGGCTGAGAAAACGGCAGCAGCCGTAAATGCAAGAGCAATAAATATGTTGTTCTGTGCATTAGACCAAAATGAATATAACCGTGTTAGTATCTGCACTACTGCATATCAAATTTGGCAAACGCTAAAAATCACTCATGAAGGTACTAACAAGGTTAAACAAGCCAAAATAGCCATGCTGAAAAGTCAATTTCAAAATTTCAAAATGAAACCAAATGAAACAATCAATGACATGTATTCACGGTTTCAAACTATTCACCATGCACTTATTGGGTTAGGACAAAAGTATTCTGATTTTGATGTTGTTTCAACAGTCCTACATTCTCTGACTAATGAATGGGAAGGAAAAGTATTAGCAATTGAAGAAGCTAATGATCTTTCCGTCATGAAGCCAGATGAATTGATAGGAAATTTAATGTCCTATGAAGCAAATTTGCAGGCTAGAAAAGAACAGAAAGAAGAAAAGAAAATTGTAGCATTTCATGTTGAGAAAGATGAAAATGAATCAGATTCTGAAGATGAAGATTTGGCGTTCATTGCTAAAGGTTTCAAAAAATTCCTAAAATATCGAAAAGCCAGTCGCTACAATAAAAGGAAACCTGGATCAAATAAACCATCTTCATCTGCAATAGAATGTTTCAACTGCCATAAAAAGGGACACATGCAGAAGGATTGTCCAGAACAAAATAAAATGTCAGAAAATGAAAAATTCAAATATAAGAAGGACAAATCAAAGAAACGAGCCTTCTCAGTAACATGGGATGATTCAGAGTCATCTTCATCAGAAAGTGAAAGTGATTCGGAGAATGAACAAGCTAATGTTTGCTTTATGGCAACAGAAGATGAGGTACAAATTCCTACATTTGATGAATTACTTGATATTAATGCTGAATTGATAGTCAAATATAAAGACTTAAAACGTCAATTAAAAGTAGTCAAAGCAGATTTAAGTAGAGCAGAGTTTGAACGAGATATGTTAAAAGATGAGAAGAAAATATTAGAAGAAGAACTTGAAAATATTCAAGAATCATCATCTAATGTTGACTCTCAAATATCTCTTTTGAGTCAAGAAATAGAAGCTCAAAAAGAGAAAAATAATGCTCTCACTACTGAAAATCATGAACTTAAAGCAAAAGTCAAAATTCTAGACCTAGAAAAAGCTAGTTTACAAACAAAGTTTGATGACATTACTCAAAATGTTTCTAACTTTAACAAAGGTCGAGAAAATTTGACTAAAATCATTGAAAGTTCACAATCTATTTCAGATAAACAAGGTTTGGGATATAACAAACATGAAACTAAGAAACATCTTAGAAATAAAAGGAAGAAGAAAGTACAAAAAACTGAAACTAAGAAAAATCTTAGTTTATTATATTTCAAACCAAAACCAGTTGTGAAATTTCAAAGGAGAGATGTCAAGACTATCAAAATATGGGTTCCTAAAACAAATAATAATTTGATTAGGAACAAATACATTCAGCAATTCATGAATAATGTACATTTTAATAACAATTATATATATAAAGGAGATACCGGACCCAAATGGGTTTGGACTCCTAAGACCTAACTCTTAGGACCCTATAAAAAGTGGGTACCATGAACTTAATTCTATGTTTGCAGGTCCCACTGAAGAAAAGAGGAAAGTGGATATTGGACAGTGGTTGCTCAAAGCATATGACGGGAGACAAGAGCTTACTAACAAATATTAAATACTCAGATAGTGGCTCAGTCACTTTTGGAGACAATTCAAAAGGTTATATCATCGGCAAAGGTGATGTGAGCAATTGTGGTACATCTAACTTACCTCTTATTACTAATGTCATGCTAGTTAGAAATTTAAAACACAATTTACTTAGTATTAGTCAGTTATGTGACAAGGGTTTTATAATTTCCTTTTCAAATAATAAGTGTAGTATTTTAGATAAAGACCATAATTTGGTTTTTGAAGGTTATAGAGACAGAAATATATATATTCTAAATATGAATATTAATCATAATTCAGATATGTGTCTTATGGCTAATGACAATGATCCATGGTTATGGCACAAACGTTTCTGTCATATAAACTTCAGAACTATTGACAAGCTAGCCAAAAACAATCTAGTTAGAGGACTACCCAAAATGAGTTTTAAAGTTAACAACATTTGTGATGCATGTCAATTAGGAAAATTGACCAAATCATCGTTTAAATCCAAGAAAGTCATATCAACATTACAACCGCTTGAGTTACTGCACATGGATTTATTTGGACCTACTAGAGTTCAATCAATAAATCACAGTCAATATGTGCTTGTAATTGTTGATGATTTCTCTCGTTATACATGGACAATTTTCTTAAAAAATAAAAGTGATACTTTCGATCATTTCAAATCTTTCGTCAAAAGAATTCAAAAATCAAAAGGGATTAAAGTTAAAAATATAAGAAGTGATCATGGCGGAGAGTTTGAAAATAATGAATTTGAACATTTTTGTACAAAGAAAGGTATATATCATAATTTTTCGTTTCCCAGAACTCCACAACAGAACGGAGTAGTAGAACGAAAGAACCGAACTTTACAAGAATGTGCAAGAACATTATTAAATGGAACCACCTTACCAAAACACTTCTGGGCAGAAGCTGTTGCAACTGCCTGTTATGTTTTAAATCGTGTGTCCATAAGACCTCTTACCAAGAATACTCCTTATGAATTGTTTAACAAAAGAAAGCCCAAAATCTCATACTTCAAAGTTTTTGGTTCTAAGTGCTTTATTTTAAATACGAAAGACCAGCTTGGAAAATTCGATCCAAAAGCCGATGAAGGAATATTTGTCGGTTATTCGAAACGAAGTAAGGCCTATCGGATATTTAATAAACGAACCAAAACTATTGAAGAATCACTTCATGTCTCTTTTGATGAAATTTATCAGCATCCTCACACAATATCAGATGATGACGAATCAATAGTCATTGATAATCAAATCATCTCAAATACTGATTCTGACTCAGAAATAATTATTGAGAATACTCCTCAAATATGTGAATTACAATCACCACCAAGAATATTAAGAGACCATCCGGCCCAAAATATAATAGGTGAAATAACATCACATGTCAGAACAAGGAGTCAACTCAATCAAATGGGTCATGTCGTTTTTCTCTCAAATATCGAACCCAAGAATCCAAAAGAAGCTGCTATAGATGATTACTGGATCATTGCCATGCAGGAAGAACTAAATCAGTTTGAGCGCAATGACGTTTGGGAACTTGTTCCGAGACCAACTGATCAGTCAGTAATTGGTACTAAATGGGTCTATAAAAATAAGGCTGACGAACAAGGAAATATCACCAAAAATAAAGCAAGATTAGTAGCACAAGGATACAATCAGGAAGAAGGTATCGATTATGAAGAAACTTTTGCACCAGTTGCTCGACTAAAAGCTATTAGAATTCTATTATCTTTTGCTTGTTATCATAATTTCAAACTTTATCAGATGGATGTCAAAAGTGCTTTTCTAAATGGATTTATCAAAGAGAATGTCTATGTCGAACAACCACCTTTATTCGTACATGAAAAATATCCTGACCATGTGTTCAAACTTAAGAAAGCTCTGTATGGTTTAAAACAAGCACCTCGTGCTTGGTATGAACGATTACGTAGCTATCTTATTAATTCAGGATTTGAAATAGGCAAAGTCGATCAAACTTTGTTTATTAAACATTCTCGAAAAGATATTCTGGTTATCCAAATATATGTAGACGATATCATCTTTGGTTCAACAAACGAAAAACTCTGCAAGGAATTTGCAAGTATTATGACCAAAGAATTCGAAATGTCTCATATGGGAGAACTATCTTATTTTCTTGGACTTCAAATCAAACAACTTTCAAACGGTATTTTTATCACTCAAGAAAAATACTGTGAAAATCTTATCAAACGCTTCGGATTACAAAATACATCTGGTAAACCAACTCCTATGAGTACAACTACACATCTTGAAAAAGATGAAAGTGGTAAGAATGTTGACCAGAAATTATATCGAAGCATGATTGGTTCTCTTCTTTATCTTACAGCTAGTCGTCCAGATATATTAATGAGTGTTTGTTTATGTGCTCGTTTTCAAGCCGATCCAAAGGAATCACATTTACGAGCAGTGAAACGTATAATTCGTTATCTTAATAATACCAAAGATTTTGGTCTTTTCTATCCAAAAGAATGTCCATTTGAATTAGTATCATATAGTGATGCTGATTTTGGTGGCTCACGGACGGATAGAAAAAGTACAAGTGGTACGTGCCATTTTATTGGAAAATCACTTGTCTCTTGGTTTAGTAAGAAACAGAATTGTGTTTCACTATCAACATGTGAAGCTGAATATATATCAGCGGCTCTCGCTTGTACTCAAGTACTATATATGCAACAGACACTTCAAGATTTTAATATTCATTTATCAAATTCTATTATATACTGTGATAACACAAGTGCTATAAATCTTTCTAAAAATCCAGTGAATCACTCTCGAACTAAACACATTGATATCCGTCATCATTTCCTTAGAGATAATATTGAAAAAGGTAATATACATCTTGAATATGTTCACACTGACAATCAAATAGCCGATATTTTCACTAAACCATTACTTGAATCTAGTTTTATTAAACTACGAAGAGAGCTTGGCTTAGTATCTCGGAAAGATCTAGAATAGAATAAGTAACCTTCAAACTTAGGCTATATATTTTTCAAATAATTCTTAAATTTCAGCCTATAACAAACTATACCTATTTTTATAACTTTTTTGTTATGCATCATTGTTTTTGTTTACGGCTAACAAATCCTATCCTCAAGTTCATTGGCAAACTTTTTCCTATATAAACGTTTGAAAAATACACTTTCATTCATTCACCTTCTTGCTGAAAATTATAAATCATCTTAAACAAGCTACCATGGCACACATTTGCGACAAATGCGCAGAGGAATCTCATATTTCTATCACAAGCTCGGAGTCGGAGGAACAATACTCTCCGATTACACCGAAACAAAGGCCGGAATGCCCTCACCATTGTTTTCACACACCTGGCCATACTCCAACATCCAAGCGTGCAAAGAAAGCACTATTCTGCTCTCCGCGCACGAAGGCGCAAATCGATGAGATTCATCACTACCAAAAGCATCAAATCGATCTTCAACGACAACTACATTATGGTCAAAACCTACTATACCATGAACAACAACGTACTTCAACTCGTTTATCCGCCTTAGAACGAATGGCATCATTCTTCTGCGGTTCAAACAAACACGATGTTCATGAACCAATGCCGTCAAGACCATCGACTTCAACAACTCCAAACTCT
Organism: Allium cepa; assembly: GCA_030765085.1. NCBI lineage: Eukaryota > Viridiplantae > Streptophyta > Magnoliopsida > Asparagales > Amaryllidaceae > Allium > Allium cepa. The sequence goes on along the minus strand of CM060940.1, from coordinate 752,083,146 downwards.
TGGGATAAAAACTATAACGAGAATGAAGGAGCTCGATATAAGTGGAGTCCGTGGGCTAAACGCATTGAAAACGACAAGAATTCTAATAACAACTCACCTTCTCATTAGAATTCCATAATGTATATTGTTTTGCTTTCATATATAATTCTTGTAATACAGTATATTTTTTTGCAATAATAACATAATATATAATATATTCATTCGACTCGTTTTCAAAATTCTTGCCAAATTCTGCATTTTTGCACACAGAGCCAAACCGGTCGACCCCTTGAAATATGACCGGTCGACCGTTTTGCTCTCGGGTTGAAAACGGTCGACCGGCCATATGCAGGCGGTCGACCGGTCGGCAGTTATTCTTTTTTATATACTTCACGTATATATTTTGCCACCAACCCTCTTTACTTTCTACTCTCTACTGAAAACTTTCCCATTTCCAAACCCTAGTTCATATTCTCAAGCTTCACAAACTCTCAAATTCTCTTCAATGGCTCCTCCTCAGAAGAAATCAAAGAAAAGAGCAACATCAGAATCTTCTTCTCTTACTCTCTCTGCTAGAAAATGGCTAGAATCTCCGGTTGCAGTAACTAGATGGAATCAAATGACAAATTACAAGTTCCATCCGGGCTCATTCATCAAATTCGACGATTTCACTGCATACGGTATTCAAAGATTAGCAAATAGATCTCGTATCTCTCCTCTTATTGATTTTTCTGTAAATAGCGTACAAATTAATCATTTGATGATTAAGCTATTTTACGCGAATATGAATTTAGAGGAATATACACCGGATAATCCAAATGGAGTTATTTGGTCAGTAGTATGTGGCAAACGAATCTATCTCACTTATGATAGAATTGCTTCTATTTTGGGAATACCGAATAGAGGTGAAGAGTTTTCATCGACATTTTGTGAAGTTTTCACCCGGAATAGTACGAGTCATAAATTTATAGAAGATGATAGTAACGGCACCAAATCGATTGGGCTACGACCGACTGCAAGGTTGTTACACCATGTCCTAATGCACTCTCTATTTCCTCGATTAGGAAACTATGATGCCGTTTACAAAGAGAATTTCAAGGCTCTTTATGCTATCTACCATGATATCGAAATAAATTAGGTTCACATGATTTTCGATGAAATTCTTAAGGTAAATAACTCTACTCGTCCACATTTCTTCTATAACGAGTATATTATGCGTATGTTGCTTGCATGTGGAGTCACACCCCCGGATTCGGCATATTCTACACCAAAGTGTATTGACTCCACTACTATCAAACGGATGAAGCTTCCTCCTCCATATGTTCATATTATGCCTTTCGAACAATGGCAACAACGCGATACTCAAGAACAACAAGCTCCACCATCTCGTCGTCGTTCTGAAGATGTTAGATTATTGAAATCTAAATCATCTACAAGAGAATCTCTTGAAACCATCGCTCGGAATCAATTTTTACTTGAATCAAGACTAAAACGAATGGATTCGAAAATTGATAGACGATTCAATAAGGTAAAGTCATTCTTCGGCGCTATATGGGATGCTATATCATGTAGCACATCCGTCTCGACCCAACATCAAGACCTCGGAAAACGTCCGGCTCCTCCAACTTTTACTTGGTCGACATCCGAGGAATCCGGTGGTACAAGCGGACAAGGTCGTGGGGACAATGACGATGATGATGACGATGACGATGACGACGACGACGATGATGATGATGATGATGAGGAAGAGATTCAGTCGGAATGAAGTTAGTTTGTTTTTCTTTTCATTTATTTAAAAACATCTATGGCACTTGTACTAAATAGTGTCCATCTTTTTATTCGTAGTAGACTATGACTTGCATTGTACTTCATCAAAACATCCTGTGTTTGAATGTATGCATTGTTCTCTTTGGTTTATATTTTCTATTGTTTACTCCTTTTTGTCGATGACAAAGGGGGAGAAAGGTGCTAATAATTGTTTGCAGGATGAAAGGAGCTAATAATTGTCTGCAGGAAATCACATATTCAGGGGGAGATTCTATACTTGATTTTTTATATTGTCATCAATCAAAAAGGGGGAGAATGTTGAGTCACAGCTTCTATGAAGATTTTGATTGCTGACAACAATATTAAAGCGATCGACAAATCAAGACCTACATATGGTACTCTAGATTATAGGTTGATTATTTGATGTTATAATAGTAATAAAATTGTCAAAATCTATCCTCAAATAATCATGCACAAAATATAATATATATATATATATACACATTTATATAGGTTGTGCACTTTATTGTGCAATTTAACAGAGACCGGTCGACCGGTCCAAATATAGGCGGTCGACCGTTCCTGTTGGATGTGCACAATAAACGTGCACACATGCACATAACGACTATATTTTTAAAAACCTGTCTACCGGTTAGTTTTTGACATGTCGACCGTTTTTAAACAGAAAGCAACTTCTTCCAAAAGACACATCCTTCTTCAATGGTTGCGTCTCTTCTTCTTCATCAATGATCATAACTTTTGACTGCAACTTTTCACCAAGGGTTATAACTATTTTCTCTCTATAAATACACATCAATATCATTGATTAAAACAACAAGTTTTATTAAGATTATATATGCTCTCTATCTATTCTCTGAATTCACTTGCATTCAAAAAGCTCTAAACTACTTTCATTCCTTATTGAATCATTGACACTATCTCATATATTTTGATTCAATAAGCAATATAAATTCCATAATCTTCACAAACATCATTCACAATTTGAGGATAAGATTATAGGAAGAGTGTACTACAAGTGACAAATCCGTGTTTACAAGAGCACAAGTTGTCAACAACAATTGTAATTGTTTTTGTTGAAGTCCTCGGTGTTGTAAGAGGCAAGTGTTGAAGTCCTCAGTGTTGTAGAGGCGTGAAATCCCGTTCGGCTGTTCGGGTAATTGTAAACCTGTTCCTCCGGGTGAAGCGAGGTTGTAATTAGTGAAAATCCAGATAGTAGTCTGGGACTGGACGTAGGACGGTGCTCCGAACCAGTATAAAAATCTCTGGTGTGATTTTTCTATTTTTTTATTTACTATGCTATTATCATCTATTTCCGCATTTATATTGTAGACCATATTACACGATCCGTGTGTACTATATTAGCACATATAATTGTATACACCCCAGCATTTTCAATAATGAAAGTGGGGTTGAGTATACTAATGGACGTATGTGCTAATATAGTACACACGGATCGTGTAATATGGACTATAATATAAATGCGGAAAATAGATGATAGTAGCAAAGCAAAAAATGAAAATAGAAAAATCACACCAGAGATTTTTATACTGGTTCGGAGCACCGTCCTACGTCCAGTCCCAGACTCCTATCTGGATTTTCACTATTAACTACCTCGCTTCACCCGGAGGAACAGGTTTACAATACCCGAACAGCCGAACGGGATTTCACGCCTCTAATACACTGAGGACTTCAACACTTGCCTCTTACAACACCGAGGACTTCAACACTTGCCTCTTACAACACGAGGACTTCAACAAAAACAAATACAATTGTTGTTGACAACTTGTGTTCTTGAAAACACGGATTTGTCACTAGTAGTACACCCTTCCTATAATCTTATCCTCAAAGAATATGAATGATGTTTTGTAAAGATTAAAGAAGGTATTTACTTATTGAATCAAAAGATATGAAATAATTTCAATGATTCAATAAGCTAAATTAATTTTTAGAATGCAGGAGTGTTAGAGATTAGATTAGAGAGCATATATGATCGTGTAAAAACTTCTATTTGAATCAATGATTTAGATGAGTATATATAGAGAAAAATAGTTGTAACTCTTTGTGAACAGTTGCCATTAAGAGTTATGATCATTGATGAAAGATAGGAGATGCAACCTTTGGAGAAGAGAAGTGTCTTTTGGAAAAGTTGCTTTCTGTTTAAAAACGGTCGACAGGTCAAAAAATGACCGGTAGACAGGATTTTAAATATATAGTCGTTATGTGCATGTGTGCACGTTTACTGTGCATCTTTAACAGAAACGGTCGACCGCCCCATTTTCAATCGGTCGACCGGTCTGTGTAAATTTTCACAGTGAATGTGCAATGATGTTTAAATGTATATACATCGACTATATTTGAAATGCATGATTATTTGAGGATAGATTTTAACAAGTTTATCACTATTACAACATCAAATAATCAACCTATAATCTAGAGTACCATATGTAGGTCTTGATTTGTCGATTGCCGTTATATTGTTGTCAGCAATCAAAATCTTCATAGAAGCTGTGACTCAACATTCTCCCCCTTTTTGATTGATGACAATATAAAAACTCAAGTATAGAATCTCCCCCTGAATATGTGATTTCATCGCCTTTGCCGATGATATAACCTTTTGAATTGTCTCCAAAAGTGACTGAGCCACCATCTGAGTATTTAATATTTGTTAGTAAGCTCTTGTCTCCCGTCATATGCTTTGAGCAACCACTATCCAATATCCACTTTCCTCTTTTCTTCAGTGGGACCTGCAAACATAGAATTAAGTTCATGGTACCCACTTTTTATAGGGTCCTAAGAGTTAGGTCTTAGGAATCCAAACCCATTTGGGTCCGGTATCCCCTTTATATATATAATTGTTATTAAAATGTACATTATTCATGAATTGCTGAATGTATTTGTTCCTAATCAAATTATTATTTGTTTTAGGAACCCATATTTTGATAGTCTTGACATCTCTCTTTTGAAATTTCACAACTGGTTTTGGTTTGAAATATAATAAACTAAGATTTTTCTTAGTTTCAGTTTTTTGTACTTTCTTCTTCCTTTTATTTCTAAGATGTTTCTTAGTTTCATGTTTGTTATATCCCAAACCTTGTTTATCTGAAATAGATTATGAACTTTCAATGATTTTAGTCAAATTTTCTCGACCTTTGTTAAAGTTAGAAACATTTTGAGTAATGTCATCAAACTTTGTTTGTAAACTAGCTTTTTCTAGGTCTAGAATTTTGACTTTTGCTTTAAGTTCATGATTTTCAGTAGTGAGAGCATTATTTTTCTCTTTTTGAGCTTCTATTTCTTGACTCAAAAGAGATATTTGAGAGTCAACATTAGATGATGATTCTTGAATATTTTCAAGTTCTTCTTCTAATATTTTCTTCTCATCTTTTAACATATCTCGTTCAAACTCTGCTCTACTTAAATCTGCTTTGACTACTTTTAATTGACGTTTTAAGCCTTTATATTTGACTATCAATTCAGCATTAATATCAAGTAATTCATCAAATGTAGGAATTTGTACCTCATCTTCTGTTGCCATAAAGCAAACATTAGCTTGTTCATTCTCCGAATCACTTTCACTTTCTGATGAAGATGACTCTGAATCATCCCATGTTACTGAGAAGGCTCGTTTCTTTGATTTGTCCTTCTTATATTTGAATTTGTCATTTTTTGACTTTTTCTTTTGTTCTGGACAATCCTTCTGCATGTGTCCCTTTTTATGGCAGTTGAAACATTCTATAGCAGATGAAGATGGTTTATTTGATCCAGGTTTCCTTTTATTGTAGCGACTGGCTTTTCGATATTTTAGGAATTTTTTGAAACCTTTAGCAATGAACGCCAAATCTTCATCTTCAGAGTCAGATTCATTTTCGTCTTTCTCAACATGAAATGCTACATTTTTCTTTTCTTCTTTCTGTTCTTTTCTAGCCTGCAAATTTGCTTCATAGGACATTAAATTTCCTATCAATTCATCTGGCTTCATGACGGAAAGGTCATTAGCTTCTTCAATTGCCAATACTTTTCCTTCCCATTCACTAGTCAGAGAATGTAGGACTGTTGAAACAACATCAAAATCAGAATATTTTTGTCCTAAGCCAATAAGTGCATGGTGAATAGTTTGAAACCGTGAATACATGTCATTGATTGTTTCATTTGGTTTCATTTTGAAATTTTGAAATTGACTTTTCAGCATGGCTATTTTGGCTTGTTTAACCTTGTTAGTACCTTCATGAGTAACTTTTAGCGTTTGCCAAATTTGATATGCAGTAGTGCAGATACTAACACGGTTATATTCATTTTGGTCTAATGCACAGAACAACATATTTATTGCTCTTGCATTTACGGCTGCTGCCGTTTTCTCAGCCACAGTCCATTCTGAATAATCAGTTGTTGGATTCACTATTTCTCTTTGAGTAGCATTCCAAGCATCATAGCTACTTGATTGCATAAAGAATGACATACGTGTTGCCCAATAACTGTAGTTAAGACCATTGAAAAATGGAGGTCTTTGTGTCGATTGCCCTTCTGTGTAAGTGGTGTTTTGAGTGCTAGTACTTGCGTTATTTGCCATATTACAAGAATATATCAAATAACTGTGTTACGGTTATATGATAACCGTGCTCTGATACCAAATGAAAGTGGGGGTGTACACATCCTTCTTCAATGGTTGCGTCTCTTCTTCTTCATCAATAATCATAACTTTTGACTGCAACTTTTCACCAAGGGTTATAACTATTTTCTCTCTATAAATACACATCAATATCATTGATTAAAACAACAAGTTTTATTAAGATTATATATGCTCTCTATCTATTCTCTGAATTCACTTGCATTCAAAAAGCTCTAAACTACTTTCATTCCTTATTGAATCATTGACACTATCTCATATATTTTGATTCAATAAGCAATATAAATTCCATAATCTTCACTAACATCATTCACAATTTGAGGATAAGATTATAGGAAGAGTGTACTACAAGTGACAAATCCGTGTTTACAAGAGCACAAGTTGTCAACAACAATTGTAATTGTTTTTGTTGAAGTCCTCGGTGTTGTAAGAGGCAAGTGTTGAAGTCCTCAGTGTTGTAAGAGGCAAGTGTTGAAGTCCTCAGTGTTGTAAGAGGCAAGTGTTGAAGTCCTCAGTGTATTAGAGGCGTGAAATCCCGTTCGGCTGTTCGGGTATTGTAAACCTGTTCCTCCGGGTGAAGCGAGGTAGTTAATAGTGAAAATCCAGATAGGAGTCTGGGACTGGACGTAGGACGGTGCTCCGAACCAGTATAAAAATCTCTGGTGTGATTTTTCTATTTTCATTTTTTGCTTTGCTACTATCATCTATTTTCCGCATTTATATTATAGTCCATATTACACGATCCGTGTGTACTATATTAGCACATACGTCCATTAGTATACTCACCCCCACTTTCACTTTTGCCTCGATATCTTTCTAGTTGGTCTTGTCAAGTCTGTTCAAATATTGCATTGTCAAAAAGAAAGATAACACACACCCCCATAAAGTACATCTTTTTTCAAACATGATGCGCTTTGGATCGAGATATGTTACCATATCTGATTCCAATCCATGCCTCGAATAGTTGTTACCCTTCCTTCGGACATTCCTAGTAATATGTCATGTTATTAGCCCTTTCATTACGATGCTTAGTTAGAATTTTAGACTATAAAACCAAAGCATGCTCTCATAATCTATCATCTCGAGCTTGGTATTTTGAACTGATCCTTTTCCCGAATCATTCGGGTTGAATCTACTTTCCTCTGGTTTTAATTATTGAATTCCGAGCATGTACGAACACATGTGCTCTCGTTATTTATCATGCTTTAGTTCCATATGTAGGCACATCCTTGTATAGCTCTCTAGTGTATATATATTTATAATGTTTTTACATGATTGTTATTCAATATCGGTCCATGGGTATGGATCGGTATCGATCCAAGCCTTAGATATGGCAAATTTGTTTCCTATATTCTTAGTTTGTTAATATAAGATTTGATCCCTGTTCTTTGCCTTCTCACTTTATTTTTGCCATCGAGTTAGAGCTTTTGATCCGCATCAAAATACCTATGCTACCAAAGTCGAACTGCCATTATTCGATGCTAGAACATTCACACTCTTTATTGAACCATCATTTCTGACTCCTTATGTCATAGAGCTGATAAAGCATCTATTGAGCAACCTATTAAACAGCTTATTACTGAAACAGGGCAGCCACTTATGTCCAACACTCATATGGTTAAACTATGATGTCACTTTCCAAAGATCTACTTCAAAGGCATCTAATTTGTCCCCAATTTGGAAGATATTCCCCCTCATATCCAGAGTAAGACAATTTCTTATCTTAACAATGTTTATGATCAATATTTTACTCGGAGGCTAAGCAGAACTTGAAATATGCAAAGAGTTTAGAGAATGAGATTACCGAACTTCGACTGATAGTAAATCAGATTGATGAGACTATTGACCATCTTGATGCAGAAGTTACCGAGCTAAAGAAGGAAAGGAAGGAAGCTAATCTAAAAGTTAAAAATTTAATTGTGGTGATCGAGCAAGAAAGAAAGGATCATTTAAGCCAAGTTGAATCAGTTTATCACTGAAACTTCGAGCTTGCTGAAGAAGTGAAAAGGTTGAGAATATTGCTTGAAAATGAAAAGAAAGATAAAGATGAGGCCATCCAAATAGCTCAAGAATACTATAAGGAAACTGTCGAAGCTCGTAAGTAGAGATATAATGTACTAGAGAAGGCCAAGAAGGTTGTAATGGCCCTTCTTTCCATACCCTTTGAATTGACAATAAACTACACAATGATAACTTAAATAGCATGAAAAGACGAAGCATTAAGGGTAGAAAATAATAAAGACAGAACAAAATCCACTCGAATAGAATAACGTATATTATTTCAAAAATAATCTTTATAGCGAAAAATTTTAAAACACAATATCAGAGTCAAACCTAGATTCAACAGGGATAGTTATAACATCCGCCCTTACAAATGCTGACAAACAACAAACAAAAACAAACAAATCAAAGTGGTAATAGAATATGTCTGTACGATGATGAAGGTCTCCAGCTCTCCTCTGGAAACTCCAACCGTCTTCAACTAAACCTGAAACTACTCGGATCTGACCCGAGTATTTAAAATACCCGAATCAGGCTTGATAAACCAGCGTGAGATACTCAAAATTTAAAATGCATAGATCATGATGATGCTATCAAAACTTTGAAAAGAATGGTGTCTCATAAGACCACGCCCATACATAAACACGGATGGATTTTTACCTTAGGATAACCAAAACATTTTATACCAAAATACACTTGATATTATTTTTAATGACATTCTTTTGAAAACACTTTTCAAATAAACTTATACAAATAAGATATCAATACCCGGACTAAGTCTAAGGGAATATATCCGAACTGGGAGAACGGAATACTGCATGGAATATATGATACAAAAAGTGGGTAGTTGAAATGTTTGCAAGTCATTACAGCTATTTTGAGAATACAATCAAAACCATAAATCTCGTATTGGAATTGGATTTCCAACATGATAGGGAACCAGTGGAAAGATCAATCTATATCCACGGCTTACATCTAAGACTCAGATGCTGTTATTCAACAACATAAATGGCTAAAAGTGGATACAATCTGTGAATAATATCCAAGGACTCCGACTTCGCACATCCCTACCATGAGGCCTAGAGTTATCTAGTACCTAGGGCTTAGAACATCTGATAATCTAAATCACTACTATCCAAAATGCAAGCATACATCTTACTACATAGAATCCCATCATAACCGGGGTGTGAGGCTTGTGAGGCTACACTCAATTTCTTCAATGCCATGATTTTCATACAAAACCATGCTTTGGTCATAACAGGTTCCACTTTGAATGCCACATCGCCACTCCTTTGATCACTATTTGACTCCCACAAGCATACAATCTCTGAGCTCGTATGTCTCAGAGAAGGGTGTTAAGCTAAGAGAAGTTGCCTTTTCCTCCATCAAGCAAATGTACATTTTTAAAAGTCAAACATTGTGCCTCAGAAATGCAATGTCAGTCATTCGTCTATACAAGTTCGCTCTGGGATTGAATAAAGCCGAAGGCACTTTACTCGGCCATTACTAGGTGAGAGCCCTTTCAATCTAAAAAAAATCTCCACAACGTGGAGACCACTACTATAATAACTCTATAATATGAGTGATCCAGAGCATGTCAACAAGCAATCCTCACGCTATGGAGATTGACGGTCTTTATTGATCATCATCGTCAACATGTCTTCACTTTCGAACGTATATATTGGTTCGAAATGGTTTTTGAATAGGAACTACCCAAATCCAACTCCTTTCCTTCGAAGCTAATTTTCGATTTAAAAGATGTTAAGTTCATACATGGATATCAATCATCAATCAACCACTTCATCATTTGTCTAATTAAATATCTTTCTTAGATATATTCTTTTCAATTTATTCCATTTTCTTTTCTAGGGTATATGGAATCATTAAGCCTCATTTATCAAATCATTTGGTTTATTTATACCTTTTTTAAGCCCTGGAATAATTTCAAATCATTTTTTCTTCTACTTAGGAAAACCTTTTCAAATCATTCATTAAATCATAATCAAAGATTTCTTATATCGAAGCTGTGACTTTTAAATTAGGGAAAACATTCCTAAATTATTCATTAAATCTTAACCAAAGATTTCTTTCTTAACTTCAAATCATATTTTTGCAAATCGAAGATTTTCATTACAAAGAACAACTTCCACTTTAATTATGGTAAATTTCACCTTCAGGGACTAATGGCAAGTAATCCTACATCATGAAGATTTTTGTCTTCAATATGTTTTATTTCAAAAATTAGTTTGAAGGGGTTTACAAATAAGAATCACCCAAATCCGATCCCAGTTCTTCGGATAGGAATCACCCAAATCCAATCTCGGTTCCTTCGTATCAATCATTGATAAAAAGATATTAAGTTCATATGGGGTTTCAAAAATTAGTTTGAAGTGATTTTCGAATGGGAATCACCCAAATCCGATCCCGGTTCTTCGGATAGGAATCACCCAAATCCGATCCATGTTCCTTCGTACTAATCATCAAATAAAAGATGTTAAGTGGTTAATTATCGTTCAAAGAATTTTGTTTCTCTTCTTTTATCTTGGAAAAGCTTAAATATGATGTTTTAAAGCACCCGAGCTTTCCTCTCGATCTGTTCCACCCCTCGCCTAAAAAGAGAAAACATAGGTCAGGTAAGTTTAGGGCACTGGTTGCTCCATCTCTAACCTTAGTTAAACACCTTGTGTCATCTTCCTAGATCTCACAGGCGGGACAAATATACTAGTCGTTTCCGCATACTCATTTTGTTATTATATTCAATCTTTTTCACTTTTTCTTTAAGTTGTATAAACAATATGTCTTAACCATTTATTCAAACTCTTAATAAAACTTCCAAATCATCTTTGAATTACTTAATTATTCTTTTAAAATCATTCACAAAAGATTTAGAAAAGAATTGTTACGTTTAAAACTACATTGCAAAAGGTTATAGAATTCGCGGCATAAAAGTGCTACGGAAAGTGCTATATAAGCTTATTTGATTTAAAAAACTTTTTAATATTTGAAAATTCATATTTTCTGTTCCAAAACTCTTTTAAACCATTTTAGTATATTTATCAAATTTATTTCATATTTTTAGTCATTTTAAAATATCATTTATAAAGAAATCCCTTTTTGGATTTCAAATTGCAAAACCGCAATGTTTTTAGAAAATTGTTTTAGACATATTTCAAACTCCACTTGATGAAATTTGGTTTTTTCTTTCTTCATTGAAAAACTATGGATATAATAGACCAAAAATCTCTTATCTCGAGGAATTCCGAGCTATATTTCACTTCATACACACATATAACTTTTATGGCGTGAAATTGCGAACTACCGTTACGCGACGCGCCTAGTTTTGATATGATTTCAATTTCTTTTTAAAATTCTTGGAAACACTTTTAAATGTTTATAAATAATTTCTAAATCATTTTAAACTCATTTTAAACAATATTTTATATTTAAAACTCATATTCCATTTCATTTCATACTATAACATTATATATTATTATAATATCATTTTCAATCTTTTTAGATAGTTTGAAATCTTTAAGAGGCTAAATAATTTCCATACACATATTAGTATGTATTTATCTCATTTAATTAACTATGGTTAATTACTAGTCATATCTCTTATCGTTATCAAACAAGTGATCAACCACATACAAATCACATAATCAACCAATTTGCAACCAAGTTATCAAACATTCATTCAACATATTTAAACTTTCAAATCATTATACTTGAATTAATCTACGGATTAATTAGTAAATATGAGCACTCACCTTTAACAAAATTGTTCACTTCCTACCAACATTCATTTAATTCAACACTTCATCATTGTATTCAACTTCAACTAACTTCGGAAAATTCGAAAGAGCTTCCGCAGCACCTTGAATTTGCTCGTAGCTTCTTGGAATGAAATTGACGACACTTCCTTCTCTTTTTCTTCCATCGGAGCTTTCTAACTTGCTTCCTTCTCTTTATAGGTTCAGCTTCCATCTATTTCCCCTTCCTCCATCATTTCTTCACTTCTTAGATGCTAAGCTATGTTTTGATGATAGTCTAAGGTCTTTGGCAAAGTTTGGTGGAGTTTTAACTTTATTTGATATGGTTTTGAAAAAGTTAGTAAGGAAATGGAAGAGAATGAGCTATTAAAGAGTGGAAGAAAAGCTTGAAAAAGGAGGAAGAAGTGAAAAAAGTGAGAAAGTGGACGCTTATTTGTAGAAAAAGTTTTGAATTAAAATAATATTTTGTAAAAAGACCAAAATATCCTTTACTTACTTTTTAAGCAACCTTATTTTTTCAACACTTAACATCCCATTTAAAATCATTACCTGACGTCATTTTCACTTAAGTATTAAGTAAATAAAGTAATAATTATGTTTGTTTGATTTTTTACTTTTTAACTTTTGTACTTTTTTGGTCTTTTTATGCTTACTGTTTGTTAATTATATTCTAGAATTTTCTATGTATGTTTAGTAAAAATGAAATTGATTACTAAATTAATTAATAGTTATACTATTTGAATATATGTTCCTATGTAAGAAAATAAAGATGCGACGACGTTACGTCAACTTTTAATCGACAAAACATTGATTTTCGACAAAATGTTTACGGTCACATTTTGAAATTTTAGTTAAACAGTTTATTTATGTAAACCAAATTTAAAAATAAACTTGTATATTTTTATTTAAAAATATAAATACTCATAAATAAATTAAAATAATTTATTTAACTATTGAAACTTACTTTTCCGAAATCAGCATTTTGTCACTTTTTCGATAGAGACAAATGTTACTATTTTTGTGTATACTTCTCTTTCCAAATCCTGTCTAATACTATTAGGATCATATAACCTTACTTATTTTATATTTCAAATCACTTTAAATAGTATATTTTAAAGCGGTCAAATTTTGGATCGTTACAAAGGTGGATGATTTGGTGGCAGCCGCAAAGAGGCGAATTAAGGATAGTTTTGATCCACTCATCATCAACTACAACATTGGCATTCTTAAGTTTAGAGACTTGGTGTGGCTTGGCAAAATCTATCCTTATGCTTTAGCAATAGCAAAAGGGAAGATTATGAGGGAAGAGTAACAACATTTAAAAGAAGGCAAAGTAGACTTGGCGGAGCCGGAGAGTGAGATACTAAGTCCGAAGTAAATCAAGACAATCAGAGCAGGTAAGCTTATTTTACACTCGGGGTTAGCTACTACAGTTCAGAAAGATTAAATCGAAGACTCCAGAACTACTTCTTAGGACATTACTATAGGACTCACCTTTAGGCCTCCAGTTGCATCTATCACTCCTCCTCTTCCTCCGTACAATCCAGTTGCATCGCAACTGCCAAATTCAAGCATGTCTTCCCCTATCTAGGAGGAGAAATCAGATGGCACATTCACCCACATAGAGCCTCAATCTAGCGGATGTCACTAATCTCTCCTATCATCATTCACAAATTTCAGGTCAGCCTATGATTGCTGGTCTCCAGAATAAGAACTTTCAATCCGGACAACAAGCAACAATGACCGATTCAATAGTCGTACCAATTTCCAGGATGGCTCCGAGCATTCTAGTTAGTGATGCCCTAGGTCCAGGTGCATAAATGATCGGTGCGTTATAAGAAGACGGGCTTGGTAACTTCCAGGAGATGCATGTGGTGATGATTTTCAGATCACAGGTCGCTCGATCTTACACTGGGGATTTCAATAAGCGAATTTGTTGAATAACATCTTAAGTCGTTGTAGAGACTAAGCATGAAATAGCTGACTACTTCCCTCCTACTCTATCCTTTGCCTTACCAAGCAATCCTATTTTCATTTCGGACATGCTGCCTATGGTCGAAGGCATTCGAAGCACACTTGTTGTTCCATTGCATAGCATGCCTCCGAAGGGTAAAGGAAGCGGAGGGGGGATAAGGAAGAAGCCAGTGGGATCCAATCTGCCATCTTTTATAGAGAAGAAAGACGAGAAGAAGAGGACCAAGATGTGATCATCCATCTCAATTCAATTTTTGATCGTATAGTAGTAGGTCCCGGCCTTTTGTTATTGGATCGGCTTTTGTGCAGGTTCGACTCCCGCTTTTGGTTTCAGCTTTAGTGTGAATAATACTTGTATTTTTCCTTCCATGATTCATTTTGACTATGGATAATAAAGGATTTTTGTTTCTCTCAAGTCATGTGATATTGACCAAGTGTTTGAGAAATGCACTTTTTATTTTATATGATTGCAATCCACCTCTCATTATCGTTAGCGGACTAAGTTGTTAGTCCATTTTATTGTTTAGGTGAACAAAGAACAACTGTCAAATCCTCTATCCGCACACGACCATGCTTGACTCCAGAACTTGGTTGAATTCGATTCGCATAGAAATTTAACTTAAACATCCAATTCGGGGATGCTTTAAGTGTGAACATGCAACTTGGATGTCGGTTGAAATTAACCACTTAAGGTAGCAGTTTGGACATCCCTATCCAGCGTATTTAGTTGTGATCGTGCCTACTTCGGTCATCAATCAATGTTTATAAGAGATCCCACGTAACTCTAAGCTTAGACATTTTCGTCTAGCCTACTCTGGGTAAGGTGTGAATGCTCCACCAAACTCTAGGCATGAGATGTAGAGGCAAACTGTCTTGTTCAGCTTTTGAATGTTTATACTCCTGCTCCTAAGTCATGGGCTAAAGGAGTTAACTGGCATCTGTCTTCGGACTCCAAGTCAGGTTGAGCTTTTTCATTCAATCATGGACTGCGGAAGCCTCATTGGCACCTGTATCCCTAAGTACTTGCATACCTGCATTTTGCACACGCAATTTTATTTAAATATAACACTAGTCAATGTATAGAGTCAAGTAAAAACCAATTTACGTGGTTTGAAAGACATTCCTTTTTATAAACACTGGAAATGACCGATTATATTTGGTTACACAGCGTTGATCAAGTATGTACAAATTTACATTCAAGTCAAATAGCATCACAAGTGTTCACTATTCCATGCCTACAGGAGTAAGATCCCATCTACCGTTGCTAGCTTGAAGGTGCCATCTCCAATTTCTTCCTCAATTGCGTACGAACCTTCCTAAGTTGGGCCAAAGTTCCTAGGGCCAGGGAAGATTCACTTGAGAACAAGATCACCAATCTCATAGGTCCGAGTCCTGAGATTGGTATTATAATATCAAGCGACTCGTTTGCGGTGTGCAGCTGCTTTCAAGTCAAATTCATCATGCTTCTCATTGATCATTTTGAAAGACTCCAACAGGAGTTTCTCATTCGTCAGTAGATTATAGTGAGTCACTCGATGAGAAGGTACATCAAGTTCAATCGGGATCATTACCTTTGATTTGTAAGCCTGGGCAAGTGGAGAGTGGCTGATTGTAAACTTATGGGTCATTTGTTAAGCACAAAGAGCCAGTGGAAGTTCATTAAGCCACTTGCCCTCTGCCTTTTCTAGTCACTTCTTAAGGATAGACTTGATAATCTTATTCACTACTTCGACCTATCCATTCACTTGAGGGTGCCCCACCATAGCAAACCTCTTCTCAATATGGTGCTTGTGGCAGAAATTTCTGAACTTGGCTCCCGTTACCGAAGATAATCATTTGTGGAATCCCAAAATGGCAGATGATGTTTTTGACCACGAAATTGATTACTTTCTTTGTGGTGATTGTGGCTAATGGCTTGACCTTAGCCCATTTGGTGAAGTAATCAACTGCGATGATGGCGTACTTCGCACATCTTTAGATATTAGCAACACACCAATAATATTGATTCCCTATGCTGCAAATGGCCAAGGACTAACCATTTTAGTAATCTCCGATTGTGGGGCTCATGGAATCGTCGTGAATCTTAGGTATATGTCACTCTTTCTGGTGTAATTGTGTCTCGGTTGACAGTTGGCCAGAAATACCCATAACAAAGGATCTTCTTCGCCAGGGTTTACCTCCTAGTGTGGTCGCCACAAGCCCCTTTGAGAACTTCTTTCAAGACTTTCTTAGCCTCATCGTCGATGACATGCTAAATCATAGGAACTGAGAATCCATTCCTATATATTACTCCTTCTTGCATGATGAATCATGTAGCTTTACGAAGGAGTTGACATTGTTCATTCTTCCAATCTGGAAGAATTCATCTTTGGAAATAGTTCTTTATCAAAGTCATCCAGGACTCCTCACATTCGCCCTCTAAAGTCCAATTGACATCCATCTGATCGATGCTTGGACCGAGAGTACTTCCATCGGAACTAGGCCCATAAGCAATGCATCTCTAGAACTGGCAAACTTAGCTAGCAAGTAGGCCTTCGCATTTTCCTCTCTAGGAATATGCGTTATCGTGTAATATTCAGTATTACTAAGCAGCTCAAGGGCTTGGTTTAGATAAGGAGTGAGCCTCGCTCCTTTCACCTGAAACTCTTTCTTCACTTGACATACCACAAGTTGGGAATCATAGAAAATATGCGAAGTACTAACTCCTACCGATCATGGGTCCTGCAATCAAGGCCTCATATTATTCTTTATTGTTTATTATGGAAAAATCGAGTGTCAGGGCTTAACAAATCGTATATTCCTCGGGAGTCACTGGCATGATTCCAGCACTAGAACAATGTTCGTTAGATGCACCATCCATGTACATCTTCCATTCGGTATTCTGCTCTCCACTGCTCTCTGAAGTATCATCTCTAGCAGTTTATTCAACGATAAATTCCGCCAAGGCTTGACCTTGGGTTGCCCTCCGAGGATGATAGGTTAAGTTGTACTGGCTCAATTCAATGTTCCACCTAAATAGCGTTCCAAAAGTCTTAGGTGATTGTAGGGCCTGTCATAAAGGCTAGTCGATCAGAACATTGACCAAATGAGCCTGAAAGTAGAGGCAGAGTTTCCTTGGAGCAATTAACAGGTAGTATGCAATCTTTTCCAACTTCGGATAATCCTTTTCTACTTCTATTAATTGATTATTTATATAATACACCAATCTTTACATTCAAGACTCCTCATATACAACTGCGTCACTTAAAATGTACACTGATACTGCCAGATAAATAAAAAAGTCCTGATCATCCAATGGCTTGGAAAAATGGGGGGCTCTCCAAGTGATCCATCGGAACTTAGAATGGGTCTATACATTCTAAGCGAAATTCCAATTTCCCTTCTTGACCACATCAAAGAAAGGGATGCATTTGCGAGTAGCTCTGGAGATGAATCTACTCAAGGCAGTGACCTTCCCATTCAAGCTATGAATGTCTTTGATCATTTTTGGTGCTTTGATGTTCCTTGGTGCTTCGATCTTCTCTAGGTTAGATTTGATTCCATTGGATGAGCACTTCAAAGAGTTAAGCTTCATCCCGTATTTTCAGAGAATGATAAATATCTTCGCCAAGTCATCGACATAGTTTCTCAATTTCCATGGCTTCATGAGCATATCAGCTACATAGACTTCCATCAAGTATTCGATATGATCTTTAACATCTTGCTCACCGACCTTTGGTAAGTCGCTCGACATTTTTTAATCCGAAAGTCATAATAAGATAGCAGTATAGTCCTAGGTTGGTTATAAAGCTGGCATGTTCCTGGTCTAGGATATGCATTAGAATCTTATTGTATCCGAAGTATGAATCCATGAACGATAGCAACTCTTGTACAGTTGTCGAGTCCACCAGCTGATCAATTTTCGAGATTGAAGAGTTATCCTTTGGTCATGCTTTATTTAGGTTAGAATAGTCGACACATGTCCTCTACTTCCAGTTTTACTTTTTCACCAAGATTGGATTTGATACCCACTCCGGGTACAGAGTGTCGTGGATGAAGGCGTTATCTTTCAACTTCTCCACTTCTTCTTTGAATGCATCAAATCTCTTCGGACCCAAGTTGCAGCGTTTCTGTTTCACAGGAATGCATTTAAGATTTACATTCAATGCATGGCTTGCTATCTCCGGTGATATTCCACACATATCCAAGTGAGTCTAGGCAAACACATCCAAGTTCGCCTAGAGAAAACAAGCTAACTCTTTCATCCTCTTCATGTTGAGTTGTGATCCGACCATCAGGACCCGAGTTGGATCGTCTTGTCTGATCATGATGTTGATCGTCAATTCTTCTTGTTCAGGCCTTCCATCCTCCGACTCTTTCCATGGAGCCATATCCTTATGAAAGGACCATGGTTCCCGAACTAGGGCTCAAGCAGTGGTTAATATGCATCTAGAGCCTTGATGCAGAGAGTCCTTTCCACGCCCTTTCCTTTCGACCTTCGCCTTACCTCTTTCAGCTCATCAACATAACTTTCATGGCAAATCCCCTGATCTACTTGAATAGTTCCTACACCATTCTTGGTTGGGAACTTTGTTGTTAAGCACCATGGAGTGGTGGCTGCTTTAAATTCAGTAAGTGTGGTGGCCTAAAAAAATCATTGTAGGTAGAATAAATGTCCAACGCAACAAAAGGCATGGCTCGCACTCTCTTGCGATCGCCCAATCCAAATACCTCCAGTAGATCTATACATCCCACTGGCTTAGTAGTAGTCCTGTTAAATCCCTCGATCTTAGGTTTACACGACTTTAATTCATTAGCTTTCAGAAGTATCTGGTTGTAGGATTTCTTGAACATAATGTCGACTCATAGTCAACTAGTACCTTCCTCACAATAGCAGGGCAAATTATTGCTGATATCGCTAACGGGTCAGTCATTGGGGATTCCACTCCATCGGTATCTTGATCACAGTAAACAATATCATCTGTCATGTTTCTGAGTTTGTTGCATGAACATTATCTTCAATGGTGAAATAGTTCTCATTCACTACATGCTTCAAAGCTTCTATATATCATTCCATCTCATTCCAACTCTTCTTAGTTGGATGCAGTCCACCAATGATAGTATTGATCAGAAGACATTTCTTTAGCTGCCTGCTCTCATCAACACTAGGCCCAACTTGCCCTTGCTAGGAGTTAGAAGTTCCTTTTCGCCATCCTATAGGGCTTGCACAAACTATTGTAATTTCTTCTTATGAATTAATTCTTTAATAACATTATGCAAATATATACATTCATTGATGTTGTGACTATGCATCTCCTAAAATACATAACTTACAAGATTTTGTTTCCTTCTCAGTCGACTTCCTGTACTACTCTTCACCTTGAGTAGCCAATATATATTCTCAATCGAGTTCTTCATGGAGTATAGCCATCAAACTTTGGTATTTTCGATTGTTTCCATGAATCTGACTTCTTTTCTTTAGCCTCATCATTATTTTCGCCCTGTCCACCATTAAAATTTTCCACATTGGCATCAACATTACTAGAATTTGCTCCGGACTATTTCACATTAACATGCTTTATATCATTTCGATTAATTGGTCAGCATCGACCTTACCGGTGGTAGTACTTTCCTCTTCCAAGCATAAGAACTGGCTCACCTTACTATAGAACACATCCATCTTCGGTGAGGGTTTAATCTTCATCTGTTTCTCGAAATCTGTCTTCGGATTTCATTCCTCTCATTAGTGCCACCAACACAATATCCTCCTAAGCATTGCTCGCCTCCATTAGTGGAGTATTAAATCTATGAAAAATTCTTTTAAAGACTCTCCTACTCCTTGTAAAAGGTTGGAAAGTGACATAACATCCTTCAGGCGGTAGTGTGCATATGAAACTACTCAAGAAATTTCCATGATAATTACTCGAAGGCAATATGTATATCGGCGGTAGCAGGGTAAATCACACCATCTCTACCCCTCCCAAGAAAATTGGGAAATAACAACATCTTACAACATCAGTAGCTCTAGTGGAATCCAAATGCCAATCATATTTCATCAAGTGTTGCCTCGGATCCATTTTCCTACTGTATAAGGGCATCGTTGGCAATACGAATCTTCTTGGATATTCTACATGCAAGATATCCTCTATGAATGGATTTTGGCTTAGGGAGGAACCCCACTTGTCATTTGTTTGATTTTTGGCTCTTATTAATAAGTATCCTAATCATCTCAGCCAAATCCAGATTGGAAAAGTCTATTGAAGACGGTAATCATGATCTGCCCCAAGTGTTTGGCACGGAAAACGCTCACAATTTGTCTCATGATACTTGGGCTTACCTAACTTTGGGAGAACCATTCATCCAGCAGTATAATGTACATAGTCTCTTCGTGATAGATCCACAATAGCCGTCTAACACTCTGGCCATCCATAGCACGACCAAAAGTCATACCTGTATCATCATCCGGAGGTCGACCACTTGAACCAAGGTTCGGTGGTTCAGTATCGATCCTTCTTAATGGATCAGTACCGATCCATAAGCATATGCCGTGCTTATATGAGTTTTTTCAATACTTCTATGTTTGGTCCCAACCTTTGCTTCGACATCCCAGTCTCTCTCCTAAACATCCTTTTCTTTTTTTCCCTCCGCCTGTGCTCCAATTATGAGCAACTATCAAACTCTGAATTAGAAGGTGTCAAGTCCCTCCTACTTCTCCTGCAGCTGTTAGCCAAGCGATTCAACAAATCCAGGCTCCGCTTCATTTTATAATTCAACTCATCATGGTTTCCTAGAGATTGTCCTCCATTTTCTTCATTATACGATCCATCTCAACCCTTATAATCATGTCTGTTGGGTTCTGAACATCAAGCCACTTCAACATGTCAGGAATCGACGTTCTCAACATTCTAAGCACCATTTAAAATAGTAGATCAATCTCTTCTGTGGACCACTGTTGAAAGTAACTAGAGTAAATTTTTCCAAAAATTTGAGAGGTTGAAAATTTCCAAAACGAAGAAAACTGGATCTATCTATCGGATTTAGGCAATCCAATAGCAGACGATGGATCTAAACGGATTTCACACTCTTGTAAAAGCATCAAAATGTTAGTACCAAAATATGTCACAAACACCCAAGGGATTAAGTAGAGAATAAAATTGAAGAAAAGTAAACGAAGATGAGGAAAAACAGGACAATACACATATATAGTGGTTCGGCTAATCGTTGCCCACATCCACTTGAGATTCTTTTCTGATAGTACTGTTGTTTTACAAGTTCTGTTCTTGTGGCTTGGTACTACTCCAAAGGAATTATGAAAAAGTATATAAAAATTGCAAGAAAGCAAAACGATCCCTAAAAATAAGCCCCTACCTTCTGTTTATAGTTGTAGGTTGGTGGGAAATTCTCCATCATGTCTTCCTCCATGATCTCTATTATCCAGCAGTGTTTGACCTCAAGAAAATGTGGCCAAGTCAGCAAACAACTATGGATCATTACCAATCCATGGCCATGGATCGGTACATATCAATAAGATTCACTCGTTAGTTAATCACATCACCTTGTACAATGTTGTTTGCTTCATCATTCCTACCTTATTTGCATAGTTATGAGCTTGTTCCTTAAATAATAAGATGGATCGGTGGAGGAATGGAGATGCTAATTTCAATTAGATGAGGGGTTCGATAGCAAATGGTAGGATATCAAACTATGGAACTTGGAATAAGCTTTTGGCATCAAGACGTGGTAGTAGGAGGAAGTTGGAGCTCTTATGGCAAAGTACTATAGATTGGTACTGATCCATGAGGATGAATCGGTACTGATCCATCACCGTGATGGATGGCATCTTGGAATTTCTAGGATGATCTCGTTTTGGTCCTATGATCTCAGTTGTACATGGTTTCTAGACTCTTTGACTATCTCTCCAGATCTATTGCCTCGATAGCTTTCAAGTTTCTCTTGTCAAGTACATTCACATATTGCTTGGTCAAAAATCTGGATAATAAATATGTCTCACATCAGTATAATGTATACCCAACTGCTGGTGGTCCCTTGCGGTAGGCAAACTTCTATTGTGTAACACTACTGACCTTGCATTCCATCCCATTCTAATGACTATGTCATTCTTATCCATTTAAGTTATTTACATACTTATATATATATATATATATATATATATCCCACACACCATAAATGCTTACTTGAGACCCTGTGTAGTTATATATGCGTATATGTATATATATTTTCATTCGTTCTTATTTAATTATTGTGCCTCTACCATTCACTATTGACAATATTTCTTTGGTTTTTTTAGCGTTTACATCTTATTTTATTTAAGGTCATTTACTACTTTCTCTTATATATCTTTTCATGTTTATTTTCCCTCACCTTTATTATTTAACATCCTATTTCTGCTCCTTTTTAACCTTTAATTCCCTACCTTGTTTCAGAGAACTATATATACCTTATTTATTTTAAATTATGACTCTTCTATTTTTCATTTCTTTTTATTTCACTTAAGTTTTACTTATACTATGCATATTCATTTCTTACACTGTTTTTATCACATTTACAGATCTTTTAATTTATTTTTAGGGATCTGTTATATTTTAATACACTGGAAATACCTTACTCCAAAATTGAATGGTTAACACTGTAAATTTCTATATCATGTCCTAAAAGGAAATTTGTTTTAGGTTTAGAATTACAAGGAATTATCTTTAATAATTATTGAAATAGGCAGTACAAAATACGGTAAATATCTCTATTTTGTATATCTCTTTCTTTTTATTTGTATTCCTTATTATTTCAACCCTACACTTTTATCTAAAAATTTAAAACTTGATAATGTGTAGAAATTCATATTGCAACATACTATATAATCCAGTAAATTAAAATACTACTTAAATCCCTATGTCTAACTACGATAAATTAAATTACCATTTTATTTGCATAAGTCATATTAAATTCAGAAATATGAAACTATTACATATTCGACAAATTTAAGACACTAAATTCAAGGACTATTAATGCCCATTATTTCCTAGATTTACATGTAATATACAATTTCAGTATGTAGACAAAGTTTATAATTTTGTTTCACGTATACAATTTTTAGCCTACAACTCCAATTTATATTTTAGACGTACATGAATAGATTTACAAAGATACAAACATAATTTTTTTTTAAAATATATAATTTTCTACTCATCTTTTTAGCTTTTCAAATCTCTAGATCTAACCCATGGTATTCCAGTTTGACTCCCTTTTATCGCTATTTGGATTCACACACCACAAGTGTATATTGATTTATCATAGATCCTGATTAAAATAGAGATTTAGAATTAAATTTAACTTTAGACACAGATTTAAATTTACCTTGGCTTTAGCGATTTGATATAACCCTATTCTTCTTTCCATTCATTTTGTACAATCTCTAATTGTATATACATATAATTTATAAATATTTCTAATAATTTAAGATTTAGAGGAGAAGCGAAAATGATGGATCCCCGGTATTGCTCCAAAAATATATGTTTAGAAGTGAGGGTCTGGGTCTATATTTATAGGGGTTCAAATCAATGCTAGACATTAGATTAAACCATATTAAATCTGGGCCATTTAGCCACGTATTATTGCCACATTTACACAAGCAACGATCCAATGTTCCATGCCTTGGGTCGACCGCTACAGCCGACTTGAAGGCATTTTAGGTCGACTGGTGGGCATATTAGGTCGACCGCTATCGGTCGACCTGAAGGCATTTTGGGTCGACATTGCTTATGTTTTTGGCGGTGATTAATTACCATTGATATTTGTTTAGTTTATTCATTTTTAAAATGGATTGCTATTATACGTTCCCGCTTATATATATTCTCTTGGATTTGATTTTACGTTAACATTTCTTAACATCTAAGTTTCCAGTAATGTTATTAATCAACGTTAGTTAACTTACATATATAATTATTTTCGATTCAAATCTTTAAATGTTAATAAATTTTTCATTTAAACTTCGATCGAGAAACTTTATATATGAAAACTGATCAGAAAATCTCCATGTATCCAAGGGTGCAAGTTTCTTAGCCAATTTCTGAGGTTTATAAATATTTTATTCTTTGGCATTATCATTTATTAGTTAATTTATTTTTAATTAATTTTTGTAAAATCACAAGGTGTTACAATAATCAACATACAAATCAGGAGAAGGTGCTAGAGGCACTACAACAAGGAATGGTAAGATGAATGGATTTGTAACATCCTTCATCTTAAGATTCGAAAATAGATACTATCGATGATGTAGTCATCCCTAATGTGACTTCCCAGTGAAACTTAAGACCGATTATTGTATCATTATTATCGAGAGCATAAGAATTTATAATTTTTAACAAAACATTTTAATTCATTGAATTCATTACATTTCATTACATAACTCCACGATTTCATCGTTCTGATAAAATATAGTGAATACAAATATAGTTCCTACAGCAACATATGCCTCCTTGGCGGAGTCTTAACTACTAGATGATTGCATACTATATAAACCCGCACCTTAGTGGACTACAAATTTCATTAAATTGAAAATCCAAATCCACCAAAGTACAAATCGCTAGTATTGGTATCATGTAAACAAACAAAAGCATACCTGAAACTAATGGTAAAATTCAAAGCTAAATATTAAAGTATAGAAAACATATGATTACCGACCAGGGTCGATACCTTTGATCTTTAGTGCCCTTCTCAGTATCAAGCATACATAAGGAAATATGTCCTTCCACCATTCCCACCTTGTAATAGAGATGTCCCTCTAAAGCTATCTAGTCGATTATAATGTGGAGGGGATAGGAACAACGTTTTGGTGAGTAGCAAATTACACACTTTATACATAACACTAATTTATGCTAATTTTCTTCCATTACATGTTTTGTCTATTGTTATACTTAGTCGTCTTGACATTATGTACGCATATGATATGACTTGTCTACTAGAGGTAGATAATAATTACATATGTGTATGTGTGTGTCTATATATAAAAGTAACATTGTTCCCCTTTAGAAAAGGATACTTTCCCCTCTAGTATCTGTAACTCAGCCCCTTGTCAACATAGTATCACGCTGCCACCATCATGCATACCAAGAAACTCCCATGGTGCATAATAATGGTATTACAACTATTTCATCGTATTGTCTCTCATCTTGCTTTATATCATGGACTCAGCTCCACGAACTATTCTATTTGTTTGCAAGACCTCCATTAATAGGTTATCTAGCCTTTCCACCTAACAATAAACTTACAAACAAACCGTGAGGCGGTGCATGTTCTAAATGTGGTCTACATTAGTAGGAGATGTACCCCATTTAGGCATAACCCTTGTTTTTCCACTGACCGCTTAGGACCGATGGCGATCACGACCTATGTAAGTAGTTCCTACTCCTAATATATGGTACCATCCTTACTGTTACAGTGTCGAGCCTACGCTCACCTTCCTATTTAGATTGCCTAATGCAATCTAGAAAATGCCAACTCTGTTACTTAACACATACCCACTAAAAGGTTGAAACAGACTCTACTTATCCTCTGAAAATTTGACCGAGGCAAACAGCCTACTTTGCTATATTCCCTTCACCTATACGCGAATGTATAATTCCATGGACCCTACAGTTAGAGGGGTCTCACAACTGTACAATGTATATACAATCACTAGTAGCCCCTTTTGGTGGGTTGACTTTCTATTATGCAACATTAGTAACGTCACATCCCAATCACACTAATGAGTTTGTCATTTTATCTATCTTTAGTTATTGGTTAGATCCAATAATTCACACCCGTCATTAATGAATATTTAAGGCTATATAAATTTATGTAATTGCTACGCCTCTTATGTTCAACTGTTCTGTTTAATTACCTTTACACAACTTACTTCATGCTTCACTAATGTCATTTTACTGTTATTTACCGCTTATTGTTAATTTAGTAAATTGATTATGTTTTACTTCTTCAGTTTTACTTGATATAATTAGTGTATTCTACGTTTCCTTTTCAACTATTACTATCTTTCTTTGATTATTATAATCCCCTAACTGACTCATTTTGTTGCTTTACATATTTTTATTCGCTTATTGTTTATTTCTAACTTATTGCATATGTTATACTTATAATTGGATTATTGTTATTGTCTCCACTTACAATACTTGGTTTTTGCTTAGGGATTTTTGTATTTTAATGCGTAGGAATTACATCCTACGGAAAAAAAACTTCAAAATTGTAAATTTCCATAACTTATCTAAAAAAGGACTTATATAATGTTTGGAATTACAAGGAATTATCTTTTCTGTTATTGAAATAGATGATATAAAACATGGAAAAATATTCTTATTTTATCCTCTCCTTCTTTTATGCACATTCCTTGTTGTTTAAAATGTTACACTTTTATTTGTATTTATAAAATTGGATATTTTATAGAAATTTACATTACAACACATTCCATTTTAATGAAGTAAAATACTTCTTAAATCCCAATTCAAATTATAATGACATCTAATTTATATTTACTCACATATATTATTCAATCAACAAACTTGGAATTTCCATACAATATTACAAATTTAGGGACTACTTTAACCCTTACTTTCTAGATTCAAGTATATGCAATATTTAATTCAAGTTAATAATTCACAAAATATGTAGGTATGGATTTCAAATTTACATGTATATGTTTAAGCCTACAACTCCAAAATTATATTCGACATACAATGAACATATTTATAACAATATATATCCAATACTAAATAAAATTAAATAATTTTCCACTCACCTCTAAGCTTTCAAATCTCTAGATGTAAACCCTATTATTTTATATAACTCCCTATTTTTTCTACCGAAATATGTCCCGAAAGAGTATACATATTCATTAAAAAAATTAGATCTGAGAAGAGATTTGATTTTAATTTAGATTTGGATTTACAATTTAACTTGGCTTTGGCCATTTTATTCGATCCTATTCTTCTTCTCATTACCCTCCACTATTCTCTCTCTCTCTCTCTCTATATATATATATATATATATATATATATATATATATATCTATGTATATATTTTTAGATTATAGTTTATATAGATTTTGGAATTTGAGGATAAGAGAAAATGGCAGAGCTTTGCTATTGCTTCAGAAAATATAAGGAGAATAGTTAGGGGTTATTCTTGCATTTATAAGAGTTTGAATCGGTGCCAATCGTCAGATTATATTATATTAAATTCGGGCCATTCAACCTACGTTCATTTCATAGCCGCCAATACAAAAGCGTTCGGCTATAATACTATCAGCTGGTGAACCGCTAGCGGTCGATCGGTTCAATTAGGGGTTGACCAGTTGCCTATTTTTGTTATACGTCTATTTGTTTCCCGTTATACGTTATTTTAACATATTTAACCGAAATATTTAAATATTGATTGTAACTAAACATTAAGCAGCCATTAATGTTATTTGATGTTAACTAATTACATTTATTTCCTTAATTACATATAAAATTATTCCAGTCTGAAACATTCAAACTTTATTAACTTTTTCGTTTGAAATTCGGTCGTAAAATTTTATATATGAAAATTGATTAAATAATCATCGAAAATTGATTAAAAAATCGCCATGAACATAATGGTGCAAGTTTCATAGCCAAATTCTAACGCTTATGAAATTCTATTTTTGACGTTAATAATTATTAGTTAATTTCTTTTAGTTAATTATCTTTAAATTTATGGGTGTTACATTTTCCCTCTTAAAAAAATTTTGTCCCCAAAATTCCTTAAGGATTAAATCATGTAACGTAATGTGCAAGCATTGTAAGTCAACCAACCAATTAGTGTGCAACTAACCATGCAGCCAACAGTATACAAATGCATGGTGTATCACAACATGTATGATATATATACTAAAAATACTAAATCGGTGCCTTCTAGTGTATGCATTCTTTAAAACAATTTTGAAAATATGGTGTAAACAATCTATATATAAAGATAGTTCCATATGTATGCTAATTTTGAAATATTTGTTTTGCATTTAAATTTTCCCACACTTCTACATATAGCAGTAAAGTTCATCCAATTTTACATCCGATCTCTACAATCCAAAATCCTAGCACAACATTTCTAACATCCGAAATTTTGAAAAATCCAGTTTTCTAAACCTATATTTTCATGCTAGAAAAGAGTTTTGGAGAATTCTATTTTTCCAACCTTCTCTTGTATACCTTTTTCGTTGTACCTTCATACCTTCTCTTATACCCCTAGTTTGTTTCCAACTTTTCCATGTACCATCCACATTAAGAAATTTACTTTTCAAAGTTTTTTGAATTTTTTTAATAAACGGAATTATTTTCAAACAAACTTTGCACACTTATGGACAAGGTAAGGAGAAAGAAACCCCAAAGCTAAATAACTTTTTACCTCGTCGCTAACTATATTTTACTTACTATCACCTCTTTTGCACAGTATGGTTCATGTTTGCTCACTCATCAAAATTTCCTATGTTAAGCATGTGGTCTTTCAAAAATAAAAATTTCTTTTTTCTATTCAAAATCATTTTCAATTAATTCTTTTGGAATCGTTAGAAAATTTTAAAATAAAACTTACTTTCTCAAAAAAAATTAAAAATTATCTAATATTCAAAATCAAAGGTTTTGTACAAAATTTTCAGAAATATTTATTTTTATGTTTCGAAACCAATTTTGCCAAATCCAATGGAGTCGGGATTCAATTAAGGGGTTAACATCCATGATAGACTCTTTTCTACTACGTAGTAAATTTCAAATTTCTAAAATATTTTCTTTTATTTTAGAATAACAATAAGCACACAAGTTTTTAAGACGTAGGATAGTGTTACATGGTTTTATAACTTCCTTTCTCTGTCCTTCACTTGCTAAACTTTATCTCCCAAAAGTTTACTACTTTTAACGAGTTAAATTTTTTTTATTTTAGTAGCTAATAGATAAATTCCTAGTTAATTTTATAAATGTCCAGTCTTGCTCTGTTCTATATGAAATTCCTTACATGGTTTTCCAATTAATATAGTGGTCAATCTAGAAAACCAATTTTCAGAAGGAACATTTCTTATAACATCATATGCATTTTATATAATAGAAATAACTAATGCTTACAACCCAAATCTAAAAGAAAGACAACCTCAAAGAAAATAACAATTGCTAGTATAAGCCTTCTTACGGACTGCGAGATTACCCTACTCCTTCGTAAGAACCTAAATTTCCTCCACGGCCTCTAGACGATTAGAGCATGGAAGTTATGCATCCAATCACTTGACCCTGGCTCTACTTCTCCTCTTGCACCTCTCGTTGCTCTACCTCTATCTGGAGCTGGGATTCGCAGATTATGGCAATCTTGGAGCTCTAGTGTCCTAACACCTCCTGCCTTAGCCATGAGGCTCATTGTGCTGGCTCCTCTTGATGATCCATGTGGTCATTCACTCCTGCCACCATAGACATCTCCCTAATCCCCATTCTCATAAGGGAGGAATTATATAAAAAAGCAAGGTCATTCATCTGCACCGGCTCTCCTTAAGGGCTAACTCTATACCATCAGAAAATAGGAGTGGAAAGATGACAGTATGGAATATAGCTCCTTTGCGTTCCTGCTCCTGTCTTATATAATGGCACATGATGGCCTTTTCCCAATTCACCTAGATCCCCCTATGACTGCATAGGTAGCCTCTATACTAGGGTGTGGATCTGGTCAAAACTTTCCATCTTAGAAACGATGCTGTGTTTAATGTTATGGGAAACCAGGTGGGCATTATCCCCCATGTTGTCTATTCGCCAGATGCCTACTCCCCTATTGAAGATCTAGTAAATAATTGCTGGATTGGAGGTCTCGATGTTCTTAAGATCCTCTCCTATTACGAAGATGTGCAGTATCCCTCCAAACTACTCGTTTGTCATCCGAATCTTTACTCCTTTCACATCGGATGTGAAGCTGTTGACATCCTCGTTGAATAAATACTCTAAGTTATTGTCAAATAGATGCATGCATCGTGGGAAGCGTTCCCACACAAACATATCATGGCTAAGTGCAACATCCACGATCTCGGGGCCCAAAACTAAGTGTAACAGATGCTACAGTCATTGATATACTAATTTTTAGCGACAAAGTGCAGTCATATTAATAGTATCCATAATATCATAAGCATGAGCATATAAAATAATTTTTGACATGAGTTCAAAGCAAACTCCCACTTTAATTTCAAAGCCATAATTTCGTATTCAGTACATAATCCTAAACGTATCCTAAGTTCAGATAAAATATAATTATTATAAAATACTCCAAGAGCGACATATGAAGATGCCTTGTTGGTTGATCAGAGTTATTAAGTAGACAAATACGTCTACTGTCAATACATATATATAAGACAGCCGAAATAATTAATAGGTAATCTCCTAAATAGCGAGCACTTGCCTTTTGCATGTCTTCGAAAGCTTTATTTGCCAAACCTACTAAACCTATAAACCATTACTCCCATCCTACTCAAATTAAATTTTGAGCACCAAGAATTTAAGGGGAAAAATATAAACTTTGAGTTAGACAAAAAGCCAGGTGCAGACGACCGTTACTCTCTAACAATGGTGACTCTTCAAGAAAATTGGTCGTTGCTTTCTTCGTCTTCTCTTTCTTTTTTCTCCCAAGATTTTCGAACGACATCTTCTTCATCTCCTTCACCTTTTTTCCCCAATCATTTTTCTTTTCTTTTTTCTTATGCCCAAGCCGTTAAGAATCGAACACCACCTCATTTTCATGGAGCTTCTATCAATCCTAATATGAATTGGATCAACTCTAGAAAGGGAATGAAATTTTGCTACAGATGTGGGGATTTAAACCATATTGCCTCCATCTGTAGAGATCCAGTTCGATGTTTCTCCTGCGGAAAAGTCGGACATAAGAGCAAAGATTGTGTGATTAAACCATATTCTTCTAAGCCTAAATCGAACCCGACTAATCACGGTTTCCTCTTTGCTCTGAAATTCTTGATGCTGAGAGGTGTTCTTCTTGATCATCTGTAGGATAACAAAGATTTGGGTTTAAAGTATCTTAATGAATTACTGTTCCATTTTAACTCCATTAATTAACCGAATATCGGCAAGGGATATTTGGAAAGGTTTGGACATCCAACGTTTCTTACTACACCTGAGATCTTGAATTAATTGATCAATAAACGTGCCGAATATCGACGAGCATTTTTATCATTTCGACATCATCAACGTGCCGAATTTTGATAATGGTTTTGATAATTCCTGTAGTCCTCTTGAATTAATTGATCAACCTGAGATCTTGAATGCGAAGCCTGCTCTGCCTATTATTTTTTCTGTTGATTCGTTCGAACCTATTGTTGATGTTAAAGAATTCAACCTGGGCTTTGACCCCATATTACTGGATCCTGTTATATCTTCTTGTTTGGATCAGTATATCTCTAGTTTCCCTTTGATAGTTTGTGAAGTTTTTGAAGATCTGGGTCATCCTTTCTGTTTGGTTCGAAGGAACAATCGTCCTAAACATCTGAACAAATTCGAACTCCCACTGTTCAACAATTTTGATTGCCTATCTTCGAATCCTGAAGCAGATTATCAGGATAGCATTTTGCCAAATACCACTGAGCATTTTGATCCTGCTCATTCGTGGAACTCTATGAGTGATGGTAACTTAGTTTAGGTTGTTGATGATGTTAGTAGTGGCAGTCTTGAGAAGTCCTTTTTTGTTAGTGATTTCTTGTTCGATCAAGTCCAGGATGTTTATGTTAATTTCGTTAAAATGGATATTCAATTGGAGGTTGATCAATTTTCTTCTCCGGTTAATGATTTGTAGTCTTCCATTCCTGCTGTTAATTTACCGTCTGAATGTGAGAATTTCGATCAGTTCACCGAGTTGGAATCATGTTTTAGCATCTGTGAGTTGTTGAATGAGCTGGAGGTTTCAGTTGAGCCTGATTTTTCTGTTTCTTCTGACAGTTTTGGGCCAGTTGATTTTCGTGATGTTCTTCTTTCAGTGGAGCAACATATAGAGGCTGTGAATCATATTGAGCCTGAAAATCATGTTGATATGCACAGTGCCACTGTTGTGCATGTTGCATGAGTTCAGGCTCCTGTTGATGTTGATTGTATTCCATTTTCTTCTTAGAGTGTGTTCAATCAAGATGCGGCGTGTTGTCATGATGTTTTTGCTGATTCTTGTACCTGGTCTGGTTTTGGTGTTTCTTTTGGTGCTGGTGGTACTTTTGTTAATTCTAATGAACATCTGGAATAGGTTACTGTGGATGCTGCTTTGCACACCGAGTCTCATGCGTTACCTTTGGGAGTTGCTTCAGATGAGCTTGTAGTTTTTGATCCAGCTGTTTTGATTTCTGTTGGGTTGGTAGATATGCTTTACTCTGCTCCTAGCTCTGCTTCGTTGAAAAGAGGAAAGCACAAGCGACCTGTTGTTTCTTGTGGTTCAGTGTGTCGCAGTGGCAGAATCCATAGAAGTATGTCTTCTTCTATTGGTGAGATACCTAGATCGAGTACCATGAGTGTTGCATCGCATCCAGGCTCAGGTACGGATTCTTTTTTGGGTAGCATTTTTTCTCCTTATGCTTTAGGTAACCTTTCTTCTGCTGAGTTTAGTCAGTTAGCCCATGACACTTCATTTATTTTCACTGATATTGAGCTAGATAGGGAGTATATTAGATGTAGGGAATTAGAGAGGGCTAGCTCTGTTCATTTATGAGGATCATTAGTTGGAATATTAGGGGTATGAACGATTTGAGCAAATGTGATAAGGTTAGAGTATTCTTTAAAGACTACTCCATTGATATTGCATTGCTTCAAGAAACTAAAATTAACTATCCTGGTGCTCGTTTCTTAAGAAGACTAGGTGGGTTTTATCTTAGAAATTGGGTTTTTTTTACCTTCCGTTGGCACTTCTGGGGGTTTAATGTTAGGTTGGCGTGATAGTCGTTTTAAATTGCTTCAATGTATTGTTAAGCTTCATTCTCTTCATGTTATTCTTATTAATCTTTCTGATAATTCTTTAATAAACATTTCAAATGTTTACGGGCCTAATTCTAAAATTAATAGGAGAGTCTTATGTAACGAATGCCTTGATTTTAGATCTTTAGCCCCGGGTTCTTGGATTTTGGGGGTGTGATTTTAATGTTACGCGTTTCTTTGGAGAGTGTTTTCCTAGAGAAGGAGATTACTCTTCTATGGAGGAATTCAATCAATTTATTGTTAACTCCAATTTGATAGAAATTCCTCTATCTAATAGAGAGTTTACTTGGAGTAACTCTAGAGAGTCTCCTTCTTTGGCTCTTCTCGATAGCTTTTTTGTTAACGATGAATTGAGGACAAATTTCTTATCTGTAGAGTTAACGGCTTACCGTATACCTTCTCTATATTGCCCTATTATCCTTTCTTGAGATTTCCATAGAGTTTTTATTAACAATTTTAAATTTGAAAAGATGTGGCTTTTGGAATCTAACTTTGTAAACTTAGTTATTTGTAAATGGAATTCTTTGAGTTTTCATAATTTCAGAAATAAGGATAATTCTGCCAAAGCTTTTATTTCTAAACTTAGAGACCTTAGGTGTAACGACCCTGAAATTCAGACCCAGTTAAAAATTTTAAAAATTGCTTATTTAGTGTAGTATTTCGAATTTTCACAAACAAATTCCGATGCTATTCAAACTTCATATTTGGAATGCGTCTAATTAAACATAGCAAATGGTAAATTTTCGTCCGAAAATATGGAAGTTCATTTCGTGCGTAAATTTACTTCAATCTAAATCAGTTAGTAATCGAAGAAAATAAACCGTTTTCGAAACCTAAATATTTTTGCATGGAAAAATTCTAAATCGTCTTCTGAGCAAGACGTCATTTTTCGTTTTTCCAAATTCGGACTTCTTTAGCTCCGTCGTTCTTATTTTTCGACGCTTTACTGCATTTTCCTTCAGTAGAAAATTTCAAATTTTTATAATTCGACCATACCACCAATATATGTATACCATTTTGATCATCTCGTCGTGCTGATCTGTACGGTATATTTATTTATGTCTTTTGAGGTCCGGTATGGGACGGAAACGAAAAAATAGTATGTACCGGTACCGAAAAATGTTGAACCTTTGGTTCTGTGTTTTCAAGATTTTATTTGCGCAGCCTATCATTTAATGAATCTTAATTATAATGTTTCAGCCAGCTGTTGGATTTGTGACATTTGCTTTTTCTTGGATTTCATTTTTCATACTTTTTTTTTACGTTGCTCAGAAAAGCAACAGGAGAATTATATATAACCTAGCACTATATTTTCTCTGTAGCTACCCTTTCTTTTATTACCCTTTCAAAATGTATACAACACCCACCTTCCTTCATCTCCTTCTACCTTTTCTATTTCTTCATGTACATCAACATGGCCTCACTCTCTCAAGCAGCTCGTAACCTCCTCCCCGCATTACCAACGAGCAGCCGAGCACCCATCATTTCCCCTCCGCCGCTCTCTCTCTCTCTCCTCCGTGCTTCTCAACATCAACTGCCCCTCTTGTCGCCACTGCCACGCGGCCATCACCCTCCACAACCACCCACTTCCACGCGGCCATCACCTAGCCTAAGCCGAGCTCAGAAGCTCGCCCAGACCTCTCCCCGAGTTCGTGCCTAAGGCCTCCTCCTCTGTCACGCCCTCAACCCATCTCCATGCTTTGCCTTCCACAAATCCAAGTCAGCCGATGACAGCCCATTAGCTCCACCGCGCCACACCTCCCACGTCACCTAGCCCACAACCTTGTACCGCCTCCACCACAGCAACCCCACCCATACCCTAGCCTGCCGTGCAACCCAGGTCACCCAAGCCCTGCAACTGCAACCGAGCTTCCTTCCTCCGGCCAGCCGCCCACCTAAACACCGTCGACCGACACAACAGCCTAACTACACCGCCCAATGACCTGCCGCTCTCTTTTCTGGCCTACCTCATCGTTCATCCCATCATCGCCAAGCCTTGTCAAGGCCTCTGCCTTCGTCTCGCAGCCTGTCGTATGAGTCATTGGTAGGTAAGTTAGTGTGTGTGTGTGTGTATATGTTTTAAAATATAATTTAAAGGTATACATATGCATATATGATCTATATATATATAATTATACACTTAAGTTATATGCTATATATATCATTTGTTGTGACATGTAAGCTTTACAGTTTATATATATACTTACAGTGAAAATAATATTGTTTTGTTAAAGTGTTATACTATATGAGTTGTCAGATATATATAACAGTGTAGCGATATTGTATTTATATACTAAGTTATGCAATTTTTTCTACAGTATATAATAAGTTATATATATATATATAACAGTAGCTTATATGAGAAAATATATATATAAACTACGGAATGGTTACTTTGTAAAGTAGGTGGTAATATTACAGTATGTTATGTATTATGTAATTTATGTCAATTGAGCTGTATAAGTTTATGAGATTTGCAGTTACATATATGTAGTTATATATATACAAGTTTAGTTCTCATATTATAAATTGTATATGCACAGTTTTAAAATATATGAGTGTTAGTATATATATACTTTTAAAATATATAGGTATGTTGACTTTTACAGTTTAGATAGATTTATATATATAAGTGTTGTTTAGATACATAGGATGTATGTACCGGTTGTATAAATCCGATATAAGAATTTCAATCTGAATATTTTGCAGAATGATTTTCTTTCGCGTTATGTAAGATCTGGATGTTTTACTTATATATGAATTTATATATGACCTGGTGTTTCCTCATCTTTGCGTGTGTCAGTTATATGTTGAAGTATATATGCTAGTTTGATAAAGTGATGTCAGTAATAATATATTGTTTATTTAAATTTTTTTTTTTTGTATATGTACAGATATATATAAAGTTGGTTTAATATATTACAAAGTTCTAATGTTTATCAAATAGTGTGTTCAATTTTATATAAATATTGCTTTACAAATATTGTTAAGTATTGTTTAGAAATATAAAATATATTGACTTATAAATATATATGTTTAAGAATAATGATTTTTAATTATATATATATTATTTGTTTTAAATTTTGATTTAAAAAAGAAATCATAATAACATATTTTCTGTTTGTGTCAGGCTGATCTGATTTATTCCCATCTATTCGTATTATCAGTTGTCCGTCAAATTCGTGCCAACCTTGTTTGCTTGGATTCAAAATTCAGTGTCCGTATTAGTGTGCGTATCGTGTCGTCTTCTCGTTCTCTCTAACCTCGAAAGGTGAGCATCACTTGTAACGACCCAGAATTTTTAATAATTAAAATTTGAATATTTAATTTATTTTAACTATTACTAAGTGAAATTTATAAGTCAAATAAATTTAATTTGAATAATTGGATTTAATTGAATAATTAAATCGATAATTTAATATGTTAAATTATGGAAATAATTGAAAATAGTGTTAAATATGATTGAAAATGATTTGTAAAAATTTATTTTATCATGTTGAAGTTAGAATGATATTTTAGAACTTTTAAAATCGAATTAAAAGTTAATTTGTGAAAATTGAATATTTTAATATTTAATCGACTAGTGAAAATAGTCAATTTTTGAACAGTCTCAGAATTGAACGAAACCAGTTCCATTGGATCCGTAATAGTTAGTTATTACCGTATTTCAATTTTCATGTCAATCGGAGTTATCGTTTGATCGTGGCAGCTCGAAACGCATCGAATTGTTTTTAATTTAAATTTGACGAGTTAAAATAGCCATTTTTCAAACTGTCTCGGATTTTGACGAAACCAGTTTCATCGGATCCATAATGTGATATTATTATATGGTTTCAAAGTTCAAGTCAATTGGATTTACCGTTTGTCCGGTACGAATTAAAATGCCTAGAAATCGATTTAAATCGGCTTAATTCAAATTGAGCGTTTATAGCCATAACTCGCACAGATGTCCGAATTAGCTTCCAAAACCTGTTCCATTGTGTCCGAAACGCAGGATAAACCCTAGGAACGTCGGTCACGGCGCGTAAATCGGAGTTTGGAAAATCGAAATAAATAGTGAATTGGAAAATTTCCTATAAATACCCCATAAATTCACAAAAATAAAAATAAAAGTTTCTAAACCCTAATATTTGCTCAGCCGCCGTTCACCTACATCTATGGCCGAAAATCACCATTTCTTTTCTTCAATTATCTTTCAATCCATTTACATTTACAAGAAACGTTCAACTACAACATTGAAGAGCATGTTGAGATCTATAATCTCAACAGTTATGATCGTGTTTCGTTGCACGGATCATCGGCAAATCCAACATGAACGTGCTACGTTCGCACGTGTTTTGAGGAGGCTGTGGACCACCGAGCTCCAAGCTGTGGCGGCCGTAGGTGGAGCATGGGGCGGCGCATCTCGGGGGGGTGCCTGATCGTGGAGGAAGCAAGTGTAGTGATCGAATTAATTAACCCTAACTTGATGGTTGTGGGTTCGGTTTGTGTACGTGAGTGGCCTGTAGAACGAAGAGAAGAGGAAGATGATAGGAACGGCCAGGATGGAAAGGCAGTGGATCCAGTGGTTGTGATGAAGCTAGGTTGAAAATTAGTAAATTAATGTTGTAATTTTAGTTATTAAAATCGTGTAAACTTGTAAAATCAATATCTTTTCCATACGAGGTCGAAAACGCGCGAAACCAGTTGCGTTGGAATCGTATGGACGAGCACTACGCGATGAAATTGGATTGGAGTTGTTTGGAGTTAGTGAGAATTTCGGGTAAAATTAAACGTCCGTTTAATTTTATTCGAAATAAATCGCTAAAACGGAATTTAAAATCAAGGTGAGAACTTCTCACTCAATCGAATCAGTTTCGATTTTATTTTAAATAGTTAGATTTAAAATATTTGAATGCATGTTTGAATGTTGATTAATATCTATTGATTGTTAAAATAGACATTATACGCCGTTAGTAAGCGGATGTTATTTATTAAAAACATATACCGCGAATATTTCATAAACAGTGAAATTGGTATTATATAATAGCAATATATATATATTGGCATATGTATATATTGGAGTTATTGATTTCCCGCATTTTTTGTTTAGCGGATGAGACCCTATTACGCCGTCTATTAAGCGGATAATATTTTAAATCCCATATACCGCGATAATTTCGTACTGGAGCGGAATTGGTATTGTGCTAATGTTTGTGGATGCAGGAAAACAGGTTGGAGGGATCCAACTGGATTCCTCAACAGTTTTTATTTGATTTCAGATATTTTGATATTTGATGGATTATCATATCGATATATGATGGATCGTTGTAGTCGTGATTGACTATTTGGTGTGTAGCATCATTGGACCAAATTTGGAATTTTAAAATGATTTCAAAGTGATTTTTGAAAGTATACGTTATAAAATATTTTTGGAATTGATTCATTTTAAAATAAATAAACGTCATAATTTTTAATGTTATAAAAATTATGATTTTTGAGAAAAATAGTTAAAACTGATTTTTGAGAATATGATGCTAACGATTTTATAAAATAGTTTAATCAGGATTTTAGAATTATTGTGAAAAGTTTAAATATAGGATTTATAAAATTTAATTATTTTATGAATCAAAATGGTGAAATAATAAAGGAGATTAAAGAAGTTTTAAAGAATAATATAAATTGATTTATATTAAGAGATTTATAAATGGATATTTATAAATTGAAATATAGACATTATAAAACGAGTTTTTATAAGTGTTTGAATGAAGTGTAAATGAATTTCATAAATGAATGAAATTTATAGAATTATAAATGGAGAAGTTATAAATGAGATTTATAAATAGTAAGATTTATAAATTGTGAAGTTATTAAAAGAATAGTTTTGACTAAATCAATGAATCTTATAAGTTATAAGATTTATAATTATGAAGTTTAAAAGAACGATTTTGTAAAATAATCGTTTTATAAGCATTTAACTTATAATATGGACTTTTAGTTCATAATTGGGATATAAATCGAATAGGTTAATAAAGGAGATTTATAAAGGAAGTTGTTATAAAATAAATAGAAATGGAATTTATAAACGTTGTTTTATAAATTCGCAAACAACTTATTTTGATAAGTTAATTGTTGAAACCTATTAATGGAGTTATATTCACATTTTTGACTGTGAATGATCCTTTAAAATAAAATGAATAAAAAGATGAAATCTGTTAACGTAGTATATTCACGTTTTTGAATAGTGAATATTATGTTAAAAGAAAATGTTTAGATTTGATATTTTGAACAGAATTAAAACGATCTAACGATGTTTTAAATGTGTTGAGATTCGAAACCATAGATTTCAACATTTATTGTTGAAATAGACGTTTTCGAGAAATAAAAGGAAGTGATGGACTATAACACTGTTGTTATAGTAAATGATTTCCGAAAGGAAATATTTTGTATAGTATTGGGATTTATATATCTACCTTAATTTCGAATCCCCATACTAGTGATTTTGGGTTGTCGTAACGATGTTTTACGCAACATCGTTTTGGCCCAAATAAATATTTTTAAGAGAATGATTTCGTTAAAGAATGAAATATATACTTAATCTCGATTTAAGTATATTGAATATTTTCCAAGTGTTGAAAATAAATAGATTTGTGAATTACTTATTAAATAAGTATGGAATTGTTTTCCAATATAAAGTGAATATTTTGAGAATTTATCTTTTTGAAGATAAATTGAAAAGGAATATTGAAATGAATAATTGAAATCGAATATTCATAGATATTTTGGATTATAAATTCACTAAGGAATTTATAAGATGAAAAGGAGAATTTTTTAAAAATAAATATTGATTTATTTTTGAAGAATTGAAATTATATATCTTGTAAAGATATTTTGGAAAATAAATAATTTGGAAAATTATTTGGAAACTGGTGATGTGTGCATATCAATTGGTAGTTAAATAACCGACTATCAATATTTCCCTTTGAATGGGTAATTGATGTGATTTGTTTGAATTTGAATGCCACACTTATTTTTGAATAAGCGCTCACTATTCGGGTTAACCGGGAAAGGACCATGGGGTCGTATAACCCATTCCGAATATGTGATACGTCGTTATGAATTGCATTTGATGACCGGGGTTGAAGACCGAGTATTTGCGAAAGCGATAGGATGACCTATCGATTGTCTCTGCACTGGGTAGCTCCTGGTATAGAGATTCCTTAAGTGATGGGAAATTCGATCGGGATTGTGAATACCCGGATTTGCAAGAGCTTCGTAAGAAGTGCCTTCGGTTTTGTTCGAGCCCGGAACAGACTTGTATGGATTGTATGTCTGACATTACAAGTTGAGATATAAAGCAGATTTCTTTCAAATATATTTCTGTTGGTGGCGGAGAATTTATTCTTTTAGCTTAACACCCTTCTTTGAGACGTACGAGCTCAGAGGTTATGTAGTTGAATGTTATCAGCGATATATTCCCAATTTGGTAATGTGACATGCTGAGTGTTGCTGTAAATGATCATTGTGTTGATTATTTGTGATAGGATCATTTACTTGATCGTCTATCTTTGTGATCATTTCTATGATCATTTGTTGACCCAAAGCATGGCTTTTGTATAAAGTATGTTTTTGTGGACGTGACTTCGTCGAGCCTCACACCCCGTGAATGGTCAAAACAGGAAAGAAGCAGCAAGGTTATGAGGGGTAGCGCCCTTTAGGATGTGTGCATTTCCTTGTGGAAAAAGGTGGTATCATGGTATGGAGCCCAGATACTTACTCATGTTGAAAACACTTTGTTATGATTGTGTGAATTGATTACGAGCGCTAAGTGAAAAGGTCCCAAAGGACCGGGGGATGGCATATTCGGTCAGTTGTTACTCAGTTAGGGGTAACCCGGCCTTGTGTTGGTAGAGATCCGGTTTGGTTCTCGGGGATGTCCATCCAGAGGCATTCTCATGTGGCAATGGGAAGTTCCTTGGCCTGATCATTCGTTGGAAATCCAATTCCCAATACGAAACCCTGTACGGTATTAGTTGTAGAACCTGCCATCTAATATGGTAGCTATTAGTAGGCATAATATAATGGTACCTATGCTGGCTAAGATTTATATTCTACTTTCGAAATGAATTTCCTACACTATGCACTAGCAATAATATTAAAATGTTCTTTTAGATGCGTATCAAGCATCTTTGACTATCATAAGGAGAAATCTTTTCCAAGTCTGCGTTTGCATTGTGTGTGTGGCAGGAGGTCTTATGGTAGTCTCATTTTTTTAAAAGCATTGCGAATTGATTTAAAAAAATATTCCTCTATTTTGATTTTAAAGATAAATAAACTGTTTTGAGTTCTCACACCAGTCACATGACTGACTTGGAGTTTATTGTTTTCCTTCCTAAACTCTGGGTGCCCACCAATTTTCACACGGGCAGTTAAGAGTTAGGTTTATCAGGATATTCAGGATATTTCTGGAGTTGCTGGAAGCAAGCTGGATGGCATGGCGTATTACTAATTTATATAATATTTCTTTTTCCGCTGCACTGTTTGATGTTGTATGTTGTTGTACACTCTGATGATATGATGTAATGAAATGTATGAAATGAAATAACTGATATAGTTCTTTGTTTAAAGATTATTCATTTATTATTATATGTTGTTCCGCTGTGATTGTGAGATTCTGATGTTGTTCTGTTGTTTTCTGTTCCGTTCTATCCTCTTTTTGTTCTATCTTCTATTTTTCTTTTCCGTTCTATATTTTCTATTTTTCTTTTTCTCTCTATTTTCTATCTTCTTATCTCTTCTTCTTTCTTTTTCTTTTCCTAAATTTTTCTTAAACCCCTAAGGGTTCGTATTTTCGTTCATCTTGAATTAATCAATGGAGATTAGTGTCTATTCAAGGAGTACGGATTTACGGGTCTTTACATCACTCATGATTAATATTCTTTTATTTATTAAACTTAATTTCAGTTGAAACGACAATTGAAATATGCGACTGTCAGTTAGTTACACTGTTATATGCTATTACTTGTATCTGTTCCCCTATGACATCTGACACCATTATCTGTCAATTATTTATGCGATGATAATACAGTTTGGTTGATAATTGATTGATCGATTGTTGTTTATATTGGATGTTAAATTGTAATGTATAAAGTGATAAATATTATGCAATTGAATTTGACGTAGGATAGATAGCGACTTGAAATAGATACACATGTTGAATTTAATTAGACGAACTAGTATAATATGACCCCTTTTATTTGTTTAATTAATTGACACGTAGAATTTGATAAATTACCCTTTCGAACCATTGAACGTATATTGGATTGATTGTTGTAGTATGAAATTGAAATTTAATGACAAGTGAAAACCGTATAAAATAATAGTGTAATAATCTTTAATCTACATGAAATGATAGTGTAGATTCTAGAAATAATTATATTAATTTGCATAAATAACAATGTGAATTAATACGATTATTTCGGGATTATTTAAATTGATTATTGAATTTTTATTGATTGTTGTTATTGCTTGTTTATTTACTTTGACACCATCCCTGTTATCACACTGCAAGTTCCCTTTGCTATGCTTTGATTTCGAATTTAAATGGAATCGGGTTGAAATGATATATACCCAAATGAACTTGACTTAGGATAGAAAATTCAATAAAACCCGATTGGTCAATAATTTGATTTAAAATAAAATAATGATTTTATTTGAGTAAAGAATAAGGTTTTGAAATGAAATTGGAATTTGAATTAATGAAAGGAAAAGGTTAATATGAAACGAATATTAACATAGTAGTTGTTGAAAGAGAGTTGTTTTGAAATTAATTTTTGACAATAAAGATTTGGAATTATTCATTGAATTAAGTTTGAAATGATTTAATAATTAAATTTGAAATTATTAAAAATTAAGTTGAAATTATTTAATAATTGAATAAGATTGAAGCATTTGATAAGTGAATAAAAATTGAATTCTTTGATAAGAGATTTAACTTTTGAATAAGTGAATTAGAACTTCGTTAATAAATGAAATTAGGTTTCTTGTAAGTTTTGGAAAATTTATTTAAGTAAGTTAAAGTGAAATTTGATTTTTCGAATATATGAAATTTAGTTTCTTTATAAATTGAGTTTTGAAGTTTATAACTATGTAAAGAATAAGTGAAATTGAATTTCTTAACAAGAAATAAATGTGTTTTATTGAAAGTAATGTAAGAATTGAAATTTAAGGAATTTGATTTGACAAATTTAATTTAATTTAATTTGTAAGTTTTGATATAATGAAGTTGACTTAAGTGATTGATTTAATGACTTGGAAATTAAAAAGAATTGTTTTGGATGTTGAATTAACTTAACGAATATTGAATAAAATCGAAATAAATTTAAATTGATTTGAATGTTAAATTTAGTTAATTTAAATAATTTTGGAATGAAACTTATGTACGAACTTGAATCAATATTTGAATTGTTTAAATATAATTTGAAATTCAATTATAAGATTTTGAAATGGTAATTTGGAAGTTTGAAATGTAAATTATGGAAATGGATATAGAAAGACAAATGGAATGTTATTACGAATTCTAAATGAAATTGAAATTGATTGTTTTGAAATATATTAAACGACCAATCGGTGTAATAATACGTAGTTATTAAAGAGACCGAGATCGGATATGGACATACTCTCTGTCGATACCGAAAACCACTTTAA
Source organism: Allium cepa (assembly GCA_030765085.1). Taxonomy (NCBI): domain Eukaryota; kingdom Viridiplantae; phylum Streptophyta; class Magnoliopsida; order Asparagales; family Amaryllidaceae; genus Allium; species Allium cepa. The sequence goes on along the minus strand of CM060940.1, from coordinate 752,039,335 downwards.
TAACTATTGTACGCGGAGTGTTGATCCAGAATGAAGTGGATGATTTGGTGAACGCGTTGACTGAAGAAAGAGAACGATATTGGATGACCCTTGACATGACTAAAACAGGAGCCGCGCCGGGCCATTGAGGTTCGCCACCTCTAGCGGACATACTTCTTCGATACCATATCTATTACTTTTGTGATTCAATTTGGGTGCACCCCTCGATTTGGGAGTGTTGTTTCGCGGTGTTGGGGTAGCTGTTGGCTATGCTCAACATCAGTCCGGATCACGCAACTACTAGTATCCTAGTTGGTATCGCCTCATGTACCTTGTCATACTGATTATCCTATTCGCGACCACTACGTTTTGTTTTGTGTTATACCTATGGGGTACCCTCTGATAACCACTAGTTTACGGTTGGGTTTACGGTGCTGTATAGACTATGGCATTATAAAAATGTGTTAAGGGGGATAATGGTAACGCCTTAACACTATTTTAATACTTTATATTACTGATAGACATTATCTACTTAGCGTACATTACTACCTAGTAGATAGTTTAACGGATCCTTAGAGGATGGTTATTCCAACGTCCTTTGAGTTACTTGTATTTCGATTGCTATTTCACTTGAGTTGGATTTATTGATATAAGAATATTAATCCTGACTCGAGTGTTTTGTTTTTGCTTTACGCTCAGGTCAGACTGAGTGTACCAGTATTCGAGACTCACCTTTGGAGTTGGAGCTTTGCTTGGGGATCCAGCCATCTATCCTACTTTCAGTATTCGATGATTTTAGTGATGTATTCTGATTGTACCTGATGTATCGTATTACTCTTATGTTGTGAACCTGGTGTATCTTATATATTTATATAGTAGCTTCATGAACTACTATCTCTTTTACTTCTGCTGCACTTTATTACTCTGTGTCTGTGATGCTGTGACTATTTATTTACTGTATATCTCAGTTTTGCCAAATTTAAATTAACAATTCGGTATTTTGAATTATTCAAATCTGACATGTGCAGATGCGAATAGTCCAAAATAGCGGGTCGTTACATTAGAATTTTTCTTAAAAATTGGAATAGAAATGTTTTTGGCAATTTAAAAATTAAAAAAGATAATATTATTAATGAAATGCTTAGAATAAACAAGTTAGAAGAATCTAGACCTCTTAATCTAGGAGAACGTAATGTTCTTTCTAATATAAAAGATGAACTGAATTCTATTTTAGAGAAAGAGGAGGTGATGTGGAAGTAGCGATCCAGAATTCAATGGATCAACAAAGGTGATAATAACACCAAATTTTTTCATAATATTGCTAATGGTAGAAAGTGTTCTAATACAATTAACTCTATTTTTGTTAACAATATAGAGTTAGTTGATCAAGGAGACCTTAACAAGGCTTTTACTGACTATTATAAGAGTATTTTTGGTTCTAAAACCAAACATAGAATCAATGTTAGATAGACTGATTTGTATCCATCAGATTCTATTGTTGATTTATCCGAGTTAGATATTCCTTTCTCTAAAGAGGAAATTAGGAAAGCTATTAATGATATGCCTAGCGATAAATCGCCGGGGCCTGATGGTTTTCCTATTTTATTTTACAAAACCTTTTGGGATGTTTTAAAATTTGACTTAGTTAACTTGTTTAATGAATTTTATAATGGTAATTTGCAATTAGGGAGATTCAATTTTGCAAATGTTATTTTGCTGCATAAAAAAGTAGGAGCTAACAATTTAAAAGATTTTAGACCTATTTCTTTGATTAACTGTTCGGTTAAAATCATTTCTAAAGTTCTAGCTAATTGACGTAGTATTAGAATGAATGATTTAATTGATTGTTCACAATCGGCATTTATTAAAGGGAGAAATATTACTGATGGTGTGGCTGCTGTTCAAGAATATATTAATTACTGCTGTAAGAGCAACATAACCTGTGCGATTTTAAAACTTGATTTTGATAAAGCTTTTGATTCAATGGATTGGGATTTTCTTATAGATATTTTTCAGGCTAGAGGTTTTGGGCATAAATGGATTAGTTGGATTTTGACTTTACTTAAAACAGTTAACTCTAGTATTATGGTTAATGGTATTCTAGGTAATAAAATCCAGTCTAAGAGAGGCTTAAGGCAAGGGGATCCCTTATCCCCTTTGATATTTAACTTAGCTACTGATGTTTTTGCTAAAATTATTAAAAGAGCTGTAGATAATGGTCCTCTAGGAAGTGTTGGTAATGACATATCGCGTAATGGCATTTCGGTTTTACAATTTGCGGATGATACCTTACTTTTTTCTTCTCATCTTCCTAGACACATTATTACTCTCAAGTTTATTCTTTATAGTTTTGAGCTTTTATCTGGCTTAAAAATTAATTTTGACAAAAGCTCTGTTCTTGTTTTAAATGATTTTGAAAGAGTAGAAAACTTAGTTGCTAATACCCTAAATTGTATAAGTATGAATTTTCCTTTTGATTATCTAGGGTTTGTGATTAGACCTACCAAACTCAAGCATAATGATTGGCTTATTATTATTGATAAAATTAAGAATAAGATATCTAATTGGAATGGGAGATTTCTTTCTAGAGCAGGTAGACTTATTTTAATCGACTCGGTTTTATCAGCCTTACCTATCTATTGGATGTCTATGCACCTGTTTCCAGATTGGATTATTGACAAAATTGATAAAATTAGAAGAGATTTTTTATGGAGTGGGGATAATATTAATAAAGTATAAAATGTCTCATAAACCGGGAAACTGTTTGTAATGCTAAAAATGAGGGTGGTTTAGGAGTTATTAATTTACGCAACATGAATTTGTCTCTTTTAGGCAAATGGCTTTGGAAATTTAAGGATATGAATCATAACGCTATTTGGAAAGAGATTATTTCCAAACATTACTATAACGGTAACTTCAATTTTCACCAATTTGATCTTTCTTTTTCTCAATAATTTTTCTAATTTTTGGAAAAACATATTAAAATGTTATGATTTCTTTAAATTAGGAACTAAGACGATAGTTCATTCAGGAAATTGTACTTCTTTTTGGCATGACTGTTGGATTTCAATTTTGCCTCTTAAACTTGAATTTAAGGATTTGTATGATATTTGCAACTTTAAGTATGCTTTAATAAATGAAGTTTATTCTCCGGAGAATGATCCTCCTTGGAACTTTAGCTTTAACAGAATTTTAATTGGTACTACCCTTAGGCAACTCTCCTTGCTTTATGCAGATTAAATCTTTATAATATTGATGTTGGTAATGACCTTATTAGTTGGGAATGAGATAAGTGTAAGAAATATACTCCAAAATCTTTTTATAAATTTGTTAATTTTTCAGGTACTATTAATAACTCTTTTAAATATATATGGAAATCTAATGCTCCTCCTAAATCCAAAATTCACATGTGGTTAATTCTTCATGGTAAACTTAATACAATTGATTTTTTAAAGAGAAAAAACTTTCATATTGATAATAAATGTTATTTTTGCAATCTACATCTTGAGGACATAAATCATATTTATTATGAGTGTTTAGACACCAGTTACATCCTAATTAACACTCTTAAAATTTTTAACTTTAATATAATAACTAATATTTCGGATTGTGAATTCTACTGGAAAAATTATAGATTCAAATTCAATAAAAATATTAGATTTTTACTAGACACTTTATTTATTATTATTAGTTGGTTTATTTGGTTTGAGAGAAATCAAAGAATTTTTAATACTAATAATAGTCATCTTAAAAAATTGATTTTTTTCAATTTCTACATTTGTCTTAAATGGATTTCTAATCCAAAATATAAATTAGCTAATAATATCATATTCAAACGTTATCTTAACAAGGTTAGTTATAATATTAATCTTTTTAAACTTGACAATATCTTCTATTGTTCTAATAATAGTATTATTAATTTTATTCCAAACTTATATGACAATCTCACTTTAAATCATACCTTGCTTATGATTTAAGACTTATGAGTCTGGTCTGTCTCACTTTTTGTTCTAGTTCCTGTTTGGTTTTTGGTTCCAGACTATTCTTTTATTTTATTTTCGACCTGTTAGATTGTTTTACGTTTTTTCCTTTTATATACATATATATGTATATTTATTTATTAAATATCTATATATATGTATCTTTCTAATTTTTTCCCTAATCTTGCTTCAGTTGCAGGTTTTGGGAGATAGGATATCAGGTTCATTTCACAGGTTTCTCTTGTAGTCGGATTGTTGGATTTTACATCATAAAGAGGTCATCAGAGCAGAGTTTTCTTCATCTAGGACATCTTGTTGTTTTTTCCCTCAGATATAGAATTCTGCTATCTTCTCTTTGGAGTGCTTTTTCAGGATGTCCCTTTCTTCTGTTTGGCTCTACTTCTTTATTCAGAGACTTCAGAGCGTTCTCTCTATTTAGCAGATCCTCTTCAGAGCAGTCTTTTTTTTCACTTCTTCTGATTTATTTATTTTTAGCCTTTTTGGTACTTCTAGCATCTTAATATTAGACGTTGACCATGCCGGTGGTTGATATTAAGGTGTGATGGGTGGGGGGCCCTGCCGGATCTCTTCTTAGGAGTACCCGAGTTTTTTTGCTTTTTGTAGTTTAGTTCCTGTTACCTGCCAGGCATGTTGGCAGCTCCTTATGTTCGTGTTATATATATATATATATATATATATGTATATATATATATATGTGTATATATATATATATGTATATATATATATATGTATATATATATATATTCACATGTGTGGTCTCCTCTATGCGTAGAGGATCACACATTTTTCTCAAAAAAAGCCATAATAATATGCCATTTATATAGTCGATATTTAGTAAGACCACGCCACTAAGTAGAACAGGTTTCCCCTCACTAATATCTTTTAAAAATATATCTTTTGCAAATTAACGTCCTGCAACCAAACTGGTTAAGATAAATAATATAAACAATAATATGCATGCGTGCGACATGGGTAATCATAAATAATCTGTTTATATCAATGGATTATCTGTCCTAACGTCATAATTTTCTCAGGTTGATTATAAACATATGGCTGACTCGGGCCTACCAGATATATCGAATTACCTAACCTACTATTAGAAGAAAAATAGACGGTCTGTCTGAAGCTTCCGATTCCTAGGGTCAACTGATCCTAATGGTTTTGCGAGCTTACCAGTTACCTACCTCATCGTTATGTATTTCTTTCGATGCATACGCCTTCTTTTAGTCTTACCAATGACAAAACTCTACACACTTGAATTTTGGACTTATATTAGCTAGGGGCTACTAGCTAAAGTGTAGGGCGCTACCTACACCAATCCCATCTAGTTTTCTGATCTTGAAGTCAATTTATCCTATCACAATCTATCCAAAAGTGATGAGAACAATAATTTCTTTAGTAAAATTCTAGGGTAAATATCTTTTTCTATTTCCTTGAAAACATTTTCTTTATAAATAATTTAATCCTTGTCAAACAAAGAAAATATGTCCTTTTAATTTATCCAAAATAATTATGCCATAATCTATTCTTTTATAAAATAATATTGAGAAGTTCGCAGTCATTTAGGATCTCCACCTTACAAAACTATAGGCTATAAAGCTAAAACAATAAAACTTTACATGTTGATAAAGCTCGACATCATTATCGCCATTGTGGTAAAAACACTTCTTCAATATAAAGTATGATAAAGGCTTTAATTTGTAAAATATAAGATCGTAAGGTCAATAACAGGGGTGTCGCACTTCATAGAGTGTCAACGTCATAGCTATAAAACTTGGTTCGCATAGCATAAAACCTTTAAAGAATAGAGTCGACATAGTTAAATCTCAACGCCACTGCTTTAAAGAAAATTAGGTAGCTTCATTAGAGCCGAAGTGATAAAACGAGGCACTACATTGCCATCTTCGAAAAATATGTTATAAAGATTGAGGTTGATATTCTTTAAGGTCAAAGTAGATAAACGCGGCATCATTGCCAATATTTTCGAAGTAAATAGGTATAAGACATGCGGCATCATTATGGCCACTATAAGTCGGTTCGAAACCAATGGAAAATAAGTGGCATTGCTTTTGTCGACATCGATAAGGATAAAAGCAGCATTGTTAAAGTGTTTGAAGCAAGTGATGTCGTTCTCTTTGAAGCTCATGATGTTGATGGTATCCATGCGGATGTCGACCCCAACCTTCCTGAATTCATTCCTATGTATTTTTCAAATACATTAGTGGCATCATGGACTTTGGCAACTATAGCTTCGAAGTGGCAATGTTTTAATAACTAACTAAAATAATGCAATTTTACTAACCAAAGTTATTTCCTTCCACCAACTTCTTGTATTTGTCAAAGTACTATTAGATAACAAACTTCGTTAAAATATTTTTTAGAAAACTGCTAAGGAGCATATTTATCATTTCTAAAATATTTAGCGAACCCTGCATTTTATATTAATATTTAAGCATGCTAATTAAGCCTTTCTAGCTTAAATAATCCATATTAAATCATAAACAATTGGAAAAAATTCCCAAAAAACATAATAACTCATATTCATAACATTCTTTATCATAAAAAAATTCAGAGCCAAAAACTTAATTAATTACTTTTAATAATTAAAATCCAAAATAATCCATTTTCTACGCTTAGAAAATTCATAGTAAATTGTGCTTTATCAGCGAATTATGAAATTTTAAACCCAATTATAAATTAATGTTTATAGCATCATGCTAAAACTTCAATTCATTTGCATGTCATATGATAGGTTTTGTATTTCAAACATATCACTATATTTCATAAATAAATCCTCTTAATTCACTAATAAGCATAAGTCCTTCAAAATATCATAGCATGGCATGATATAAGCAAAAGATTCGGTTTTGAACTTAAAACCAAAATAACGTTGACAACTTAAGAAGCATAAGTATTATTCACCTTGAATGGATTAAGAAGGTTGAGATTTTATTTTGATTTGATTCCCTTAGTCTTGATCTTGTTTTCCTAGCTTATCTTCCCTTGGAAATCCTAGTTAATAGGCGATCTTGATCTATTTTCTTTTTCTTTGAAAGAAGCGGTAATGAAATAAGGGGATGGAAGGGCAAGTATTAGGATGTAAACTCATTTTCCTATTTTTCCCCTTGCATGCATTCCTCTTTCTTGTTGATGTTTTGATCAACCCTACTAGTTCATTAGTTAAGGTTCGACCAATTCTAATTGTCAAATCTCAATCCTCTTACCATTTTATATTATTTTATTTTATTTATCTAATTAAGTACCCTAAATAATATTAATCAAAATAAGGGTTGTTACAATAAGGACCGACAACAATCCTGTATCCTCAAATAAGTCTGTTAACAATTTTTCTTGTTTAACAAAAAATGTGCAAGGAAAATATGTCTAGGCTAGTAACAAGGCCTGGATAGTTTTATATTAGCCCATAAGAAGTGTGCAAGTTTGACACAAAGCATGCAAATTTGGATTCGAATCCGAGTCCAAAGGAGTATGCACATTCTTCATCCAAGTCGAGTAATGTATGCAAGTCATAAGTCCAATCATAATCTAATATCTGTATTCACTTGTCATATACTACGCTAAGTTAATTATACAAGTCCATATGTACAGAAGTCACAAAGTACAATAGGCTTCAAAATCCCCAATTTAATTTAGGGTTACAACTTTGAAAATATAATAAATGAGAGAGAGAAAATTCGCCCCTTCCAAATTGTCATTAGATCTATATTTATAGGGGTAGAGGTAGGTGGATCAACTGGTATGTGTCATTTGATATTGGGTAGATTGATGATATTCGATATCCTTCCTAGATTGTCACATATCCTTCTTGGATTGTCAATTCCCCACATTACTCGTTACATTGATAACATGCGACATCCTAACTCACATTGCTGACATTCGGCAACCTCTATAAATATAAATATCCGACATCCCTGATGATATTGCCAAAATTCGACATCCTTCACAACTGTTGATATTCGACATCCTTCATGGTTCTGTTGAATTTTGATATCTCTCTTCATATTAATGTCCTTCGACATCCTTATTGGCAACGAGGAATATCTATATTCTTGGCGAATATAGATATTCGACATCCCTTACATTCTTTGAAGTTCAACATCCTCTATTGCTTGTAAATGCTCGAAATCCCTTACCACATGCAAGCACTTTACAACTTTTATTTTTTGTAAAGGCTCGACATCTATAGGGTCCCAATATACCTTCTTTGCGACCACATGTTTCACATCTCCTAATGATGTGATTTCTTTTCTTCTTCATATGTTCGACAACTTCTAGGTTGTTGATATTCAGTGTCTCCCCTTCCTTTATTCAAGTCGATTACTCTTGTCATTTGACATCCTTAGAAATTCATTGCTTTTATGTGATATCTCCTCTTTGTTGAAGTTTGATGACCCTCACATTTGTCAATTACTTGGGATTTGACATTCTTGGAAGCTTGCCATCATTTCTTAAGTGTTTGGCACCCTTTATTTTAGAAGTTCAAAATATCCCTTGCTGAATGTTCTGCTGCTTTCGACATCTTGAATTTTGACATATTCTCTTTTCATATTCGACGTCATTATTTGCGGTAACATTTGCCCCCTAGTGTAGAAGAAATGTTGACTTTTCAAGTTAACACCTCGATATTGATGCTTACCCCATATAGACATTCCTTTTCAATCTCGCTCGTCCATTTAAATGAGATCAACTCATCGTTCCCATTTATTTCTATGAATACCCATCTTCATCTTTTTCCCTCTTTTACTTGCAAATTATTCCCGAAATTAAAATTTTAGCTTTCTATTTCAATTAAAAAGTTTCAAATTTCATAGAGCTCAAACTTGATTTTAAGGTTTGACTTTTACTTTTAATCGATTTAGATGCAAGATTAAAGGGGGCTTTCAATTTTAAAATTAGGGTTTTATTAGCCATCCTTGTAAAAAAATTGTGATTTAGCTGAAGTTATACACTTGGTTTTTGAATTTATTATGGATTTTCGTATTTCCTTTGTTGATTGAAGTTTATTAACTTCTATTACAAGTTCAAAAACTTTCCAGAAAGTTATCTTTCTGGAGCTTTGGTTATAATAAAATCAATGCTCTTTAAGAACATCGACATACATTTAAGGATTTGATTTGTTGTTAAAAGCTCGACATCCTCTGTCAACTTTTCATTAATCAATACCTAGTTTTGGAATTCATCAATTTTTTGAAATTCGACATCTAACTTGATGTTTGAAACCTTTTTATAATGTCAGCAACCAGTTAGAGGTTCGGTATCTACTTAGTAGTTCGATAACTAGTTTGAAAGGCTATTGTTTTGGTTACAAATTCGAAACCCCACTGTAATTTCGATAGCTATTTAATGAGAAAATATATGGGTTATAAACCCTATATTCTGTTTATGTTCAAAACCATACTGGGTTTGAGAAGTAGTTATGACATCATGGACTTATGACTTGTTTATGCATTCGACACTCTATAAGTTCGACAATAGGTTAAAGTATATCTAAATAAATATGAACCCACTCATTATCTATGAGTTCAGCAACCTTTTATGCGTTCGACATCGGGTTACTGATTCAATACCCTGTTGTAATCTCTATAAGGTGTTATTAGTACAATACTTTGATTGGATCCTACTAACCAATTATGAACTCTACATCCTGCCAAATGTATGGTAGCTATTAATAAATTTCCAATTGGTTATAAATTTCTCAATTGTTCTACAAACTCGAAATCTTATTATAAGTTTGACATCTTAGAATGACTATTTAAAGGATTATTATCTTGTTATAAACTTTATAGCTAAACTTGGTTTTGACATTTTACCATTAGGAATTAAATGGCTTTCAATTAATCAAGTACCTATTGATTAGGCATTTAGTTCCTCATATTGCATCTATATTTATGATCATTTAAAAAAAATTATAAAATATGTAACACTTCCTTTATTTTGTATAGTATCACCTAGAAGACAAATGAATAGAAACAAGTCAGGTAAAAGCTCCCGTCCTTCTCCCTCTTCATAGGAGGATATTACAAGCTCCACTAGTCCTTTATAATTACTCAAAAAGAAGTATACTCTATCCTTCGACGGTATAGAATTGAAAACATAGAAGCCATGTTCGCTGGTCCATTTGATAGGATAGATAATCTTCCAAAAGGATTCTTTACTTTCTCTCCGTATCTCACACTCAAGCTATGTTCATTTTTCTGAATTTCTTATACAAATCTTGGAACATCTAGGTATTCCTCCAATTCAAATAGCTCATAATCCATATACATATTTGAGTTCCCTAAGGATACTTCTTAGGGAAGACATCCTTCCTTCACATAGTGCAGAAATTCTCCATTCATTTGAAAATCCTATGAAAGTAGGATGACAAATGCAGGGTTTTATATTTCGGCTTCTTTCTCAACCGAAGAGCTTGGTTATTAATATGATCAATGAAGCGAGGGATTGGGAGAACCAATTCTTTTTCCTTAAGTGTTACACTCCTCAAATCGAAGGGTCCTTTCTGTTCCTAGTAAGTTTTACTACTTTCCATTATTTATATTATATTTTACAATTCTTTTACGACAATTATTCTTTTTAAAAATCTTTTTACAAGGTGACTACTTCTTCCATTTCTACCACAATCAATGCCTTAATCGAGGCTTCTAAGAGGACGGGGAACATTCTCACACTTTTGATTGGAACTGACCTTCTAAAATACTCTCTAATGTTGGAAAGTCATAGGGTACTTGGAGATCCTCATATGGTTAAGGGAGATGAGCAGACATTGGTTTTTAGTAGGTGGAAGACCTTTTATTCTTCTTCCCCTATTCAACATGACTCTTTCAGTTGGTTTATATCATAATTAAATGAAGTTTCGTACGTCGGTGTTTTACAAATTTTCTTTTGGTTTAGATTCATCTGCTATTACTTTAGCTTTTAAGTGTAGGGAGGCTAAAACTCATACCTCCACCTTATCCAAATCAACCACCATTATTAATGCCTTTGAGGCTATAAAAAGGTTAATGAGCTATAACTCCACAACTGCTGCTTTAATACCTCCTCGAAGTAAAATAGCTAAGCTCGGGTTGGAGGTCTAGACTTTCGCTTTAGTTATTGAAAAGTTGAATCTGGATGCTGCCTTGACCATTGAAGATCCTACCATGATTGATTTAATCTCTTCGAATCATGATTCTCATAAACACTTAGAGAGTGTTCATACTCCGGATCCTTTGCTAAACATTTCGCTTCCTACTTCTACTTCTGGTTTCCAATGCTTCTATGGGCAGCTTGGTCTAAGTTCTATTCCCTTTGATTTTCTTCCTTCAAAGACTCGAGCTCGAATTGTCCTAATGGACTTTGATGATCTTATTCGTTCAATTTTTCAATCTCCCACTTTGACAGCTCTAACGTCACTGTCGCCTTTAACTTTTTCACTGGATCATCTTTATGTTCTCTATCAGCAGCTTCTGTTATTATGTATTTTTATGTTTGGTTAATCGAGACTTTTATTTCATACATCCTGACTTTGCTTGTATCAAATGTATGTTTTAGGCGGCCAAGCACCTGTTCCTTATTCAACAGGCCTCTCAAGGACCTTCTAACCAAGTTATGAGGCTCAAAAAGTAAATCGCTTCACTAACAACTCAAGTAATTAATGTTACAGTGAAGAAGGATGATACTATTCTTAAGAAAGGCAAACTTTCCTCCTCCCTTGATATGGAAAAGAAAGCTAAACTATTACTTGAAGAGGAGAAGAAAACTCTAAGAATAGAGTTTGGGCAGGTAAATAAAGAGAAGGCTGAAATTGGTGATAAAATGAAGTCTTTGAAAGATAAGCTAGAAACTAAGGATGCCAATTTGGTTCACACTAACAACACTATAAAATATGCTAAGAAAGTTTCCTTCTTCCTTAACTAGGCTCTCACTAAAATCATAGGAATATGCTACGAAGTGCTCTTTTCTTGGCATATAACGAGAATATTGGCAAATACCCTGATCTGGATTTTCCTTCCCGCCCAAAGCTAAATGACAAACTCAAGAGAAAAAAAATCTTATGTTGGTGATAGCTCAGGGATCGCTTTAGGATGAATTACCTAAAGAAAAGGCCATTAATCCTAATGAACTACTATCCTCTGATGACCTCCTACTTGAAGGGAATAAAGATTCTGATGATGGGGAGGATGATAATGAAGATGATGATAACAATGATGATTATGATCCTGATGATAATGATCATAATGATGATGATCAAGATGGAGGTGATAGGGGTCTAGAAGGACAAGGAGATAGGGTAATAGGTTAGGTGGTTATGACCTAAACTTGTTTGTCTATGATGTAGATCTTCTCAATCTACCCGATCTTCAAGATACTTCATGGGAAGATATCCCTCCAAAAGATACTGCTTCCCTTAGCCAACAAAGTAAGGAGAAGAAACAAGCCACAACTTCCAACATTCCAGCCATGCAGGTATGGAATTCATTATTTAAATGTCTAAAGTTATTTTCCATCCCCTAGTTAATAATTTTATTACTTTAGTTAAGAAAAAGAAACAAATATTATTACAAGACTATGTGAGAAGACTGAGAAGAAAGTGCAGCTATTAAATAGAGAAATCGGGAAACTGGTTGGAGAGAGTAACGATTTATCTAAAATATACAGGTCCCTTTCTGCTTATGCCATACGGTTAAGGATTTTAAAAGAAAAACAAGTATCCCTATTATTAAAGAAGTCTCGCTTTCATCAAGAGAGAGTTATAAGAGAAAATGCAGAGCTAGATATTCTCTTCCGGATGCTCATTGATGATAAGGATGCTTTAGTATAGTTTCTTTATAATATATATTCTAGGAATAGTTTCATCAATTTCTCTCTCTTAGGAGAAAAAACTTGCATAAGCATTTGCATAATGGATATTTGAATGTGTACGGAACCATTCCTTATCCTGGAGAATGCTAAAATCTTCCTAGGTTGCGATAATTCCACTTTCCCTGAACACTCTTCCTTCTGAGAAAGTTAAATCTAACAAGGAGAGAATTATTTCTGATTTTACAAAGAATCAATATTATATGAACCTAAGTAATTTTGTCTTTATGTACAATCATATAGTTTTTGTAAATTTTAGCGTTTTCATTTCTTTACAATTTAGCTTGTTTTTCATAAGTCATATAGATTAAGGAATCATCGGGTATTTTGCTTCTATGGAAATCTTAAGTAAATTTATCAAGTTAATGAGGTAAAACTTCTCAGTTAGCAAATACCGCTTCCTTAAAGATATCCAAGAAGTTTACACATGGCTTCCAAACTTTTGCGTTGATTTCTTAGATACGAAAAAGATAGATTGCTTAGCGAGATATGAACGAGCCAAGCTAAATTGTTATGCGGTGAGGTCAGCCCTCCGATCGTAAAATGGGACTACCATCAATTCCATTCAGTTAATACCCCTTAAGGGTTTAACGTTCCTTTTGACTCTAACCTCTCATTGTCCACTAGATTTCTTAAAAAGACTCAAACTGTTATCTTTAACTTTGGGAGTTAATTGTACACAACTTATCTTGTTGATGCAACTTGAATTTTCTCGTGCTTATAACCCTTTTTGGCTATTAATAAAGAAAGCGTTTCTCATGAACTTATTTTCATAAGGAAAAACAAATAAAGCTCGCGTATTACAGTCTAAAACTCGTTGCATGATTGGATACCGTTTAAGTGAAGTTTTGTTTAGAATTCGAGAAGAAGCACCTTTTCAACATGCTTCAACTTTTTCATTTCCCGATAACCCAGATGGATAGAAATGGGACGACTAGTACTATCAATTGAAATTCATGTTTAGTAGTATAAAGGAGATGGCCTCCAACTTAAAGGAAAAAATTAAAGAAAATGATAAAATAATTAAAGAGTTGAAAGAGAAAATGGACAAGATCGACCAGTTTAGACCTTCAGCCCAAGAACTGAAACTGACACATAAATTGCCTGACAACATCAAAAGGTAACGAAAATTGAGACTTGTTGAAAAGCCAAGTATCCCGTCAATCCTTAGAAGTTATTATGAGCGAAGGAGAATCCACCCTTCCTAGTCCTACCCCTTTGGTTGGTAAAGAACAATTTCCTGCTTTGTCGGACACACCCTCGAGTCTAGATTATGGAGAAATCACAAAATGGAGTCAAAGAGTTAGATATGAATGCATTCAATTTTTGAACAAAGCAATGGGATAACAAAGTTTCTATAACATCCCCTATTTTGAGGCTCGAAAATATGTGCTACATATGCTGTAGTCATCTATAGTATTAATTTCTGGTGACAAATGCATTCATACTATTGTGTAATTACATCAGAAGCACAATAATGTAAAATAATTTTAAACACAATTTCAGAGAAAACTTTCACATTTCATTTCAAATATGACATTCCATATTCGTTACATAATCCCAAACGTTGCTCGGGTTTGGATTAAATATAACTATTTCAATATACTCAAATAGAAAAGTATGAAGATGTCCCCTTGGTTGATCAGAGTTACTAAATAGATAGATACATCTACATTCAATATATTCATACAACAACTAAAATAACAGAATGGATAATAGTAATAAATAGACTCCTACATAGCTAGCTTTGCCTCCTACATATCTTCGGAAGCTTTATTCACTAAAACCTACTTAATGTGTAAACCCTTACTCTGAACTTACTCAAGAAGAATTTTGAGCACCCGAGAGTTTAAGGTAAAAACATAAATTTCGAGTTGGACAAAAATGCTAGTGTGAATAATAATATGCCATCTTGGTGGAAGGATATCTAATGAGAACATGCCGTTGAGTGGAACATGTTTTCCCTTAACTAATATCCCTTTTTAAAAGTTTATCTTATGCAATTCTAATTCTTGCAACCAAATGGGTTAAAATAGACAATATCAACTATATTGTGCATGCATGCAACATGGGTAATCATGACCAATCTATCTAGATCAATGGACTATTCATCTCAACTTCATAGTTTTCTCAAGGTAACTACAAACCTACGACCGACTTAGGCCTACTGGATAAATCAAATACTCTAACATACTGTTAGAAGACACTGGACAGTTTGTCAAAAACTTACTATTCCTAGGGTCGCTCTAATCCTAATGGTTTACAGGCTCGCCAATAACCTAACTTATTTTTGTGTATTCCTTTCTTTGCATACACCTACTTTTAGTCTTACATGTGACAAAGCCCTACGTATTGGAATTTTGGCCTTACAATAGTAGGGGATAACAACTGAGGTATATGGTGCTACCGTACACCATTTCCATCTGGTTTTCTAATCTTTGAGTCATTGAAGTATATGGGGCTACCCTACACCAGTCCCATCTAGTTTCCAAATCTAAAGGTAATAAGAACGCTGACCTCTTTGGTAAACTTCTAGGCTAATACCCTTTTTATTTCCTTGAAAATATAAATCTTCATAAATGATTTGACTCTTAAAAATCATCTTTTAAAACAAGGAAAATATAGCCCTTTACTTTATCCAAAATATTTATGCCATAATATACGCTTTTATGTTGATGAATTTTGAAACCAGGTAGAAGTTATCTTACTTCGAAGGCTATAAAGCCAAAACAATGTAAAGCCTTTATATTGATAAAACTGGGCAAAGTTATAGTCGATGAAGGTCTTCGTCCCTCAAATCATAGGCTAAAATAATCAAACCTTATATATTGATAGATGTCGGCATCACTATCGCCACTTGGGGTCATCACTCCTCTTCAATATAAATATAAATATCCTAAAGTCTTTAATTAATAAACTTAAGGGCATATAGTGGAAGTTAACCACTTTGTATAGCACGTTATAAAGTCTTAAAAGAATATGGTCGATATAGATAAATCTTGACATCGCTGCCTTAACAAAAAATAAGCGGCATCATTAGAGCCGAAGTGATAATAGGTGGCAACCTATCCTTCTTTAAAATAAGTGTTAAAGATTAAAGTCGAAATCAAAACTTATGGCCCCACCGCCTCTTTGAAAACATATGACAAGGAACAAAGGCAACGAGGGATAAAAGCGACAATAAATAAAGTCGAGATGATAAATTGTGGCAAGATCATAGCCAAAGTCAAAATAGGTAGCATGGTTTATAAAACGTGACACCATTAGTGCCGGCAAGAAAAGTGCGGCATCATTGACTTATGACAATGATAACATGCGACAAGGCTCACGTCGAAGTTCATTTCATCGACTTCGATACTACGTCCCAAACTTCAACCAAGGCCAATCCATTTGATACCAACCCGCATTAACATCCTATGTATTACCCATGATTGACGTCGAAGACGATGGAAGGTGGCAAAGATCGAAAGCAACGTCAACCTTGTTAGCATGGCAAATTGGTAATTAACATTAAAACTGCAAATTTGCTAATAATAGTAAGTTCTTTTACAATAACTCTTACTGTTTGTCCAAATTTCATTGGATAATAATTATCTTCATCAAATTCTTTTCTAGAAAATGGCCATAGATCAAAATTATCATTCCCAAAACATTTGCAAATTCTTAATTTTATATCAATATGTTAATATAATATTTAAGCCCTTTTAATTTATTAAATTGATAATCCTTTTTTAACACTTGGGAAAAATCCCTACAAATCATAATAAATTTGATTTATTATATTCTTTAACATATAAAAATTTCAGGGCCACAAACATAATTTAATTGTTTTTAATAACTAAACCCCCAAATATATCATTTTCCGACATAAGAAAATTCACCAAATAAGCTCAATGAATCAGAAAATTATGAAATTAAAAAAACACTTAAAAATAATGTTTCCTACATCCTATCAAAATTTCAAGTCATTTTGTGTCGTATAATATGTTTTTTTAACTCAAATATATCACTTAATTTCATAAATAAATTCTAGAAATTTTTCAAAAAGCATAAAACCATCCAAACATTCAAAACATGACATAGGACAAGTAAATAATTTAGATGTCTACTCAAAACTGAAAATAGTAGTTAAAACTTGAGATGCATATATATTATTCACCATGAATGGCTAAAGAAGATTGAGATTTGAGTGTTGATTGATTTCCCCTTGCTTTAAAGTTAATTTCCTTACCTTGCTTCTCTTGGTTTTTTCCTAACAGTGGTTGGCCTAAACACTTTAATTTTTTTGTATAAATAAAGTCAATAAGTAGAACGAGTGTAAAGATATGTATTACGAATTATGACTTATTCTTTTTTTGCCCTCAGAAATGTTCTTCCTTCATATTTAAGTTTTTAAACCCTTCTTATTAACTTAATCATTAAGGCATGACCTACATTATTTATCAAATATCAATATCCTTCCCATTTTACATTGTCTTATTTAATTAATTATCTTATTTAATTTATCTAATTAAATCTTAAATAATGTTTGTTATAATTAGGATTGTTACAGACTCCCCTTCTTAAAAAAATTCATCCTCGAAATTACGACAAGGCACACACATCATACACATAAGCATGGGTGTAAAACATACAACCAAACAATTCAAGATAAGTGTCCCTAATCCCGTCCTTTGTGTCCCAAGTATCGTCATCACTCCATTGCATTTATAATAGTTTGACCGCCTTATTCCTTAGCTTTTTCTCATCCGTAGCCACTATATGAACTAAATATCTAACTATAGTCATGTCTCGTTCCACCACTAGATCTTCCAATGCAGTCAAAGCAATAATATCCTCTGGATCTCGAACACACTTTCTTAGATAAGAAATATGGAAACATTATGGACTCTTACCAAACTGTCCGATAACTCTATCATGTGAGTGAGTTTCCATATTCTT
Organism: Allium cepa; assembly: GCA_030765085.1. NCBI lineage: Eukaryota > Viridiplantae > Streptophyta > Magnoliopsida > Asparagales > Amaryllidaceae > Allium > Allium cepa. The sequence continues at coordinate 752,021,555 of CM060940.1, read as the reverse complement.
TCTATAAGTGGAAATGGTCTAACAAACCTAGGTGCTAGTTTCCCTGACTTCCCAAATCTTACCACACCCTTCATCAATGATAATTCGACGAAAACATGATCTCCAACTAAGCACTCTAAGTCCTATCTCTTATCCGCATAACTTTTCTACGTAGACAGAGATTCCTTTAACCTAGCTCGAATGAACTCAATTTTATCAATAGCTTCTCTTACTATATCTGGACCAAGAACTAATATATCTTAATTTCTAGCCAACATACTAGAGATTTGCATCATCTTCCATACAATTTAATTAATAAATCCATTTATCTATCGTTTACAATTTAATTAATAAATTAATTAACCCTTAATTAATTACCATTTTCAAATCTTTAAACAAAAAGATTCATTTCACAAAGTTTACCAATCTTTCACAAAGATTCATTCACTAATTCCAAAACGATTTCCATTTCAAATTAGATTAACTCATCCAATCTTTAAATCAAAGCTTTAATTCATAGCTTTCAAAACCATTTCCAAAGATTCATTCATAATTTTCAAATAATTCCCATTTCAAATCTTTTATACAAAAAGATACACCATTCAAAGTCCACTTTAATTTCAAAACAAGGTTCAACCATCTTTTACAAAGATTAATTCATAGTTTTCATATAAAGAAAGGATTTCCAATTTATGTTGAAAAGATAGAATTGTTTTGGGACCAAATGAAAGGACCCGCCTTTCTCTCCAAAGAAAGACGTATCATTATTAAGAAAGAAAGGGATAGAGAAGAGAAAAGATAGAGAAAAAAGAAAGAAACAACGTCAGAATCTCAACAACGGAACGAATAAATTATATTATTCACATAGATATTACATAGTATCATATAAATCAGAGTTACATAGCTTATACAACACATACTAGACAGTTATAAACACCTGTCTAGTTATTACAACACAAGATACAACTCAAACAAACGACTCAGAGACAAACACAGCGGAAACATCTATATATATTTACAAACACTGAAGCCTCCTACTTCATTGCTCCTCCGGAATTCACACTCAATTCTAATCTAAAAATCAGAAATTTAATCTTAAAAATCATGTTTACCCAGGCCGATTCAAGTTATATACTTGAATCAGAGAATTGCAACACTTGATTTTTAACATGTTTATATTTTTTACTGTAAATCTTGATTTCCAAATACTTTATATATATAAACATGTTTAAACTATTTTTAGATCCAAGTTCAAGTTTAAACAAACTTAATTTTTTGAAAACTACAGCGTAACAGAGATCAGAGGAGAAGAGAGTGGAATTTGAATTAAATTTAAACTCTGTAATATAAAACAGAGAAGATCATGAATATAACAGACATGCACCCATGAATACAATCATATATACAGAATTCTACACTTATTTATACACATGCAGGCATCATCATCACAGAGATTTCATAAGCCATAATCAATCATCTACTTAAACCTTTTAATTTAAAGGTTTACTCACATTTTAAAAATGTAGAGAGCTTTCGAAACTGGATGAAAACTGAAGCTTTTGAAAATTTGTAAACTTCTGTTGATATTTGATTTCTAAAAGCTTTGAACACTTGAAACTTTAAAACTAAAAACTTTGCATTGCTTTGATTAACACACAGGAAAACTGAAGCTTTGAAAATGAACTGTCTGGAGCATGCCCTTATTTACTTCATTAAATAAAATAATTACTCCTTAATTAATTACATTTAAAAATTAATCTTTAATTAATTATATTTATGAATCACCCTTGATTAATCTCATTCAGTAATTAATTACTTTAACTAATTACTTCACTTAATTATCTTCAAATAACTTTATTAATCAATTCTTAAATTAATTACACTAAGTAATTAATTATTAATTACTTTTAATTAAATTGATTAAGAGTGAATCAAACCTGCTTATGGATGATTGAATGATATTGGATGATTTGGACGTGATATCTCTGATATGAGTTCTGTATTTGTATTGTGTCTGTATCTCTATGATATCCTTAGTTGTATATTAGATAGTATTAGAAAGATCTATCCAGGTTTGTGCCAGGATAGTTAGTTAGGTTTGTTTGTTTGATTGATTGCTTTGGTTATTAATAACTAGAAGATTGGTATATTTTGCTTTTTGAAATTAAAATCTTTGCTAGATTATTAAATTATCTTTGCGTTTAAATTTCGAGGACGAAATTATTTTAAGCGGGGAGGAATGTGATGGCCTGAAATTTTGAGCAAAATCAATTTAATAATCTTTATTTATAATTAAATTGATTTGATAATTTTATTTAATAAATTGACAAGTTAATTCTTTTAAAAGCATATAATACATAAATTGAGATCTATAAGTTGTGTAACTCATATGTATATGATACTATGTAATATTTTATGTGATATATTATATTTCATTCATTCCGCTGTGAGTATCTATTGTTATTGAGTTTTCTTCTTCCATATCTTTTCTTCTTCTATCCCTTTCTTTCTTAAATCATGATGTGTCTTTCTGGGCTAATGATAGAACATCTCTGATACCACTATGAACGACCCATTAATCACATAAGTTATTACATAGTACAACATCTACCAGAGTTACACACATTATACATCACATACTAGACAATTATAAACACATGCCTAGTTAATACAGCTCAAATACAACACAAATCATCGACATAGAGATCCCACAGCGGAACCAATAAATTATATTGATCACTTATCTCATATCTGAGATCTCAAACCATTCAAGGCAATCAATATCATCCATCCATACAAAAGTAATGATCTATACCATCTCTAATTAATTTAAAGTGAATTAAATTAATCACTTCATCTCTAGTTAATTTAAAATAAATTAAATCAATTACTTTCATCACATAAATCTTGCTTACTTAATCATTGAATAATTACTAATCGATTAATTAAGTATCTTCTAAGTATTTATCTTGATCAATCACCCTTGATTGATCATTCTCTAATTTATTAAGTAATTAGCCTTTAATTAATTAAACAAATGAGATGACCCGCCTTTCTCACCACAGAAAGACGCATCATTATTAAACACTTGTCATTTCTTATTTTTACATTATTTTTAAAAGATTTTAAAATCTTTATTATTATTTTCCTATTTAAATAAGTACTTTCATAAATTTATAAATGCCTTTCTCTAATCTTATAAAAATAAATTTTTTAAAAGAAAATAAAATATAAACCAATTAGATTCTAAATAAAATCATATAAAATTATTTAATCCATTTTTAAATGCTAATTTAAAAGCTTTTGTTTTATATTATTTTCTTTAAAGGAAATTTATTTATATAAATTTAGAACATATTCATTTAATAGTAAATAAATACGCTTCAAAATGTGACATCCGTATGCTAGTTTAATAAGTATTATTATAAGAAAATTCGACTAAGCGTAAATGGTCTTCCCACGATCCATCAAAATCTAGCACGTAAGCTCTTAAAATATCCTCCAAGACTTTATTAACCTTTACATTTGCCGATCGGTCTATGGATGGCAAGTGGTACTCATGTTGAGCTTTGTACCAAATACCTCTTGTAGACTCTTCCAGAATACACTAGTGAAAAAAGAATCTCTATCAACGACTATACTACACGGAATCTCGTGCTTTCTAACTATATGCTTCATAAATAACTTATACAAAATAGGTGTTGTACTTATCGACTCAACTGGTATAAAGTGTATACTCATAGTCAATATATCCACTATAACCAAAGTACTTTCATTTCCTCTATTCGACCTCAATAACCCATTTATGAAATACGTTGATATAAAATCCCATTTCCATATTAGTATGTCTAACGGTTGAAGCAATCCATTAGGCTTCTCATGTTCGATCTTACTTACTCATAGTTCAAATATTGTTTTACCTATAAGCCTACGTCCCCTTTCTTACCTCCTTCGAATAAACTTCTCTTCATATCCCGATACATCTTAGTTCCTTCAAGATGAATAGTAAATTTCGATTGATGACATTCCCTAAGTACTTCTTTTCTTAGGTCTCCTACATTTGGAACACACAATCATCCCTTCTTCTCAACCATCTATTTTGGTCAAGATGAAAGTCCTTTAAATCATCAATTTCAGTTCCACCTTCCAATCTTCTAATTCTTTCAGCTAGCAATGGATTATCTCTTTGCTTGGAAGAAATTCTATCTATTGATACTGGTCAAAAAATTTCAAACAAGATAATGTTACTACAATTACCATCATCGAAGATGTTCAAAGAAATAGGGCCAAAGAATAGCGACTTCACATAAAATCCATTAGCCTCCATAGAGCCCAAAACAAAAATGCATGAATGTCATCTTCCATGAATCATGACGACCATCAAATATTAATATAATTAACTTCAAGAGTCATGATTTTTGAGGCAACATTAGATAAAGCCATCTCTTATCAATGTCGACACTGCCAGCATCATCCATTCTTAACACCGTATTTGTTCAAGCAATTGAAAATTTCCATCCCAGCATCGTTGCCTATGGAATCACGTTTAAGGGAAATTACTAGTCATGAATGTCACGAATAGTATTGCTATGGTCTCAACTTTCTTGGAAGACTCCACACATCCACATGCCCAATGTTGATGACCGTCGTCGTTAATATCCACAAGCATTATCAATGTCGCATTTCATTAGCTACTGATTATTAGCACATGGATCATCTATGTCCCTGAAATTATATATCTACGACACTCTTCAATAATGGGTAATAATGCCAACCATTAGTTAGGAAGATCTCAAGATATGGAGTCATCATCGTCGATAGTTATTAACCATGCCGAGGATCATTAATATATTCGAAAAGGTTATCAAAGCCGCATCTTCCTAACTTCGCTCTTTATCAACTCTAATATGTGGTTATGGTAATAGTCGATCAATGAAGAGGAATTGCCAAGTTTAATAACACCGAATATCAGTCCTATTGAATCATTGCTGAAGCCTAGCTATGTGTTTGTGACAATGTTGACACATGTTCAATGACATTATTAATGCCGAAGATGAGGTTGCCGAAGCCAACCACTACGTCGCCTGTCGACCCATATAAATAGGGACCTGAGGGCTTCATGGAAGGGGTTGATTTCTCTCTTCTAATTATTACTTTTTAAACTTCGTAAACCCTAAATTGAATTAGGGAGTTTACACTTGAATAATTATACATGTAAAGATTTTGGAAATTAAATAAGGACACAGCCTTTTGACTCGATTTGGATTATGACTTGAATATTTGTTTGACTTTGAACATTATTTGACTTGGAATTGTGACTTGCATAGCATATTGAATTTCCTTGAACTTGCGATTTAACTATTTCCAAGCATATTGACTTGTACATCGACCTTCATACTAACTTATACTTAGATGAGAATAATGCCTCGAACTCCCAACGATGTTGATGACTAAACCAAGAGCCAATATGAATGCATACTTCTCTGTGACAACTTCAACTTGCTTCGATAAGGCCTCTCTTTGAAGTTGTTCTTCTTTCCACATACTTTTGAGGTTAGAAAATTTATTTGCTAACATTTTTGTACTAGATGAAGGGCCCGAACCTCTGACTTTGGTTGAAACCTCAAGTAAAACTTCCCTAGCCTTCATACTTAGGGCATAGAGAACTTTCTTAACCAAGCATATCCTATTTCAAGATAACCAACCTTGATATCATATCATTTAATAGTGCTAAGATGTCTGAACAAGGGTCTTCAATTTTGAATTATTAGGCCCACTTGTCAAGTTACTAGTGACGTTCAAATTCATGAAGAATAGGTGTTGAGATTAAAAGCCTGGCAAACTATAAATAAGAAGCAGATAGCTCTTTAAGATTTGGACAAATAGAGCATAAATCCATTTCATATGGGATCTATTCCAATTTTTGCATTGAGAAGAGAGAGCCTAAAGAATAATAACTTATTCTTAAAGATAAGGAGGATAATCCAATTTCAAGCCAAGGGAACTTTGAGAAATAGATAATAAGTGATTTTGACGCGTTTGCCCAGAAATGGTATAAGGTCATGGGTCATTCATTGAACCCAAGTGAATTTCAAAGGAAATGAAAGAGGAAACTAATCGTAGAAGACAAGATACCTATAGCAAGCAGAAAAAAGGTTAAACATCAACCAAGAGTGCGGGCCTTCAAATCATAAATTTCAAAAGATTGCATTTCTCACCAGTTCTCTTGAGAACATCTATTTCCTCACTAAGAATGAACTTGATTATTGGCCTTCGCAAAAAAGAGACCTAAGTTTGAAAGGAATCATGGAAAGTCATACACTTATCTTGCAAATGGGCATGATACCAATCAATATCAGAGGTTAGAGGGAATGATCATCAATTTTCTAAGCCAAGGAAAACTCAACCAATTTATACAATGATGCAAAGTAAAACATCGATAATGGTTTTTGAACAAAATAATTATATCTACCTAGTCATCAAAAGCACATGACCATAAGAGGTCCTGGCCATCAAAGGCCCCATCCATAAAAGGCTCATGACCATAAAAGGTCCCTAGCCATCAAAAGCCCTAAGCCTTCAATGTTGTCATCAAAGACCTCACTGAAGCACCTCCTTAATGGAGGTCGGAATAAGTCTTTAGTGACACCGTAAAAGGCCTCACGAAAGTAATGAGAAAATCTTCAAACTCTGCTACATGTCCTGGTTGAAGCGCATCCTAGAGGGAGAATGGAGTAAGCCGTTAGTGCCATCATCAAAGGCCTCACTAAAGCCCCGAACTAAGCCTTCAGTGCCATCATCAAAGGCCTCAATGAAGCACCTCCTAGAGGGAGGCTGAACAAAACTTTGGTTCTGCTTAAAATAGCTAGCCAAAAGCACTAGACAAGATACCTAAGTAATTATCTATGACGGTGTCATGGGTTCTTGTCCAAGTAAAGATCATCACCTAAGATAGCATCAAATCAAACTATCAAAATCAGAGCCACGTAGTGCACCCAATCTATCAAGGTTCGAGCCAAGGTATGCTTCCTGTCAATCCATCTTTTAGAAGAAGATCTATCAGATATGAGCTAAATATGCTCCCAAGCAAATGTAAGGCTGATTTATCAGATAAAAGCTTTCAATCTTCTACTAATATTGTTAAGATGTGGACATTTGGTCTTCTTTTAGATATGGATTTCTGATTTTATTTCAGATTGAGACTTCTAGCCCTTTATTCTTATTGCCAAATGCGGATTTATAATCTTTCTGCAGATACAGATTTACGTTCTACTATTATTATCAAATTTAGGATTTTAGTCTTCTTCAATTGCCATATTAAGTTTCAGGGCTTTATTAAGTTAGTTTTCAACTCAAATTCATTTAGTAGGAATTTCTACTACAAAAGCAAGCTATTGGACATTAATTCAAGCTCAATCAATAAGATTCTTGATTGTCTAAGCAAGCAGTGAGTTAATCTACCCATCGAAAAGCTTAATAGAAAAATGAAATACAAATCATAAAGCAATTTCAAATCAAAATCAGAATTCAATTCATGATTATATACCCTGAATTTGAGATAACATTAATTCAGTAGTAAATTTACTTATAATCTAATATATTATGTACATAGTGGAAGGTGTAAAAGTCAAACAAAAAAAGAAGCTAGTTTAAAGCAAAACATCACTAAAGTTCATGATTTTGTGCAGTCTGCTCTTAATCCCGACCAATTATGGGGTCAACAACATAGCAAATAGTAGCGTCTAGGAGTTATTTGAGTTTCTTTTCCTTTTTCTAAACTATATTTGCATCATCAATTAGAGAAATCTGAACATTCAATGCTTACCGGAGAGTCTTATTGTCTCCTCCTAAAGTTTTGAATGTGCTATTAAACTCTTTGATCTTTTGTTTGAAAGTACCATATATCTCACGCTCAAGCTGTTGAACTTTGCTCTCATATTCGCTTTTACGTTGAGAAACTTTCTCATCCCATTTCTTACCAAAATATTGTATGACCTAAAATTCGATCATTTTGTTCTATGACGAGATCGTTTCATTGCTTAAGCCCGAAGGAGAGTTTAACAAACTATGGAATTCTGGGCTCACCAATAAGATCTAGTAATTCTTCCAAGAGTGAGGGTAGGGAGGCCAGCTTCACCCTCATCTGCAACAAGCTCTAGTGATTAATAGTGTACTTAACTCTTTAATATGTCTACTTTAATACTATTTATTCTCTGATGTAATATAGCTATCATTGCATTAGCTTCGATTAATGGACCGGACTAGCAAATTGAATCAGTTTTCTATTTTAACGCCTGAAGCTCTTTCTCCCTTTCTTTAAGTTGCTCCTTAATGTGAGTAGTCATTTCCTTATAAATCCAAAATGTCGATTTTAATATAAAGTAGTTCCTATACCACTCTTGTGCTACAGGATTATTAGAGAATCGCATAGTTGAGTCATCTTGAGTTGATCGTTTTTCTTCTACGTAAGCGAGCAACTTGTCCTTAATTTCAATAATTTGCAAACCATCCAAAGAATCAGATGCATGCATTAATTGAGTCTCTAACAAGGATAAGGGAGAAAAGAATTAATATATGAAAAAACGAACTAATCTATTAATAATAAGCAGAGCTCACGAGCAATGCAAAAATTTAAGGTCGCATCAAAGTTCTATTTTCAAAAATATTTAATCAAGATTCAAAGTCCCAAGACTATGATTTTAACATTAATAATGAACCGGAGTTCGCAAGAGGTTTTTATTCTATAACAACATGTTGAAGTTAAATTAGACTAAGTATGAAAAACTAAAACGTTAAAATTCATAAGTTAAAAAAAGTTGAATATTACAAACATCTAGGTTCATACAAAATCGGTTTTTTATACATTTTAGAAATGAATCTCTTCTTATTGTACTTGAGTTTTTCAAGAGGAAGAGAGCTAGAAGAAAGTGGGATGGGTGCCACTCTAGAAAGGTTCCAACGCATCTCGGGGTAAGGATCAGACCTGTACTCATCCAAATATATACGATAAAAGCGTCAAATGAAACCTCCACAATTATCATCTAGGTATGAAAAATCGACAAATTCACCCCTATAATAAGCTTTGTACAAAAACTCCACCAAGGCATTTCTGTCATCAATTAGCATTCAGAAGAAAGTCATCGGTTCGGAATTCTCCTTCATAAGTATTTCCCAACGATGAGGGGCTTTCTTCATCTGAGGAACAATTTCTCTTTCATTGAAGAATCTTAACTTCAATGCGCTTTCAATAAGTTTATTATATTTTTTGGACAACTCATTATAATCTTTCATTTGCTTGTCCAATTCTCTATTTAATCGATCGATTTCTGTTTTTTTTTCAAATATAGTTTCATAGCAGTATTTTGATTTTCTTCTTAACTAAAATAGTCGATATGTTAACTAAAAGTTATTTCATAACTTAACACATTTGAATAGAATGACATATACCTGAGAAAGCAGAACCGATGACATAAGGATTTTCTCCTTGTTCTTCGGTCCTTGATCTTGATAAGCGCTGCCTGTCGTAGGAGAATCATTTTTCAAGAGATTCAGTAAGTTGCTAGCTTCACCATCCTAGACAGTTGAGTCCAAATTAGCATCAGCGGGGACATCCTTGTCAATTGGCCCTCTAGAAAACCCTGCTTCATCACCTTCATCGGCTCTATCATCACCGACATCATCATCATGATCATCTCCACCATCAGGATCGTTATTTGTTATAACCTCTCTTTTGGGATTTTAATAACAATAACTATACAACCACGTATATAGGAAATATCTTATCTATTTAAAGTATATGATAGAAGAGATCACTCCACCTACCGATATCATGTTGTGAAGACAATCTTGAAGAATGATGGAGTATACCATTGAAGTAAGGTCAAAATATAGTAAAATGCTCTTAGAATATCTTATACAATCCCCTTGAGTTATCATAAGCACACACGAAAGCATATCATCAAAACACTTAGTGAATTTTAGATAAAATACATGGGTTTTACAAATAACACAAACTCAAACATCTGGAACATGATGTTAGATATCTAGCAGATAGTTCGGGTTAAAAACCTAAAAGGTCTCAGATATCTGACAATATATGCCAGACGCCCAACATTATTTCAACTATCATATTTTGAACAGTCATTCCCCTTTATTTTAAACATTCTTGCCTTCTTCTTTACATTAGCAACTCTTGATTAAATCGAAAACTCTTTGATATGATATACTCTTTGAAACAAAATTATTAATTATCTATAGATATATTCAAAATCTGAGATTGAACTTACTTCTTTTTAGTCTACTATTCTTTATTTTCAAATTTCTTACGGTATCAATAATTTCATATTCTTAATCAGTTACAACTGAAATCTACATTTTGGTAAACCTACTTCCTACAAATCCAAGTATTTGCACTTACAAATAATCAAGAAGGATTACATGAAGAATTGTATTTAAATTCAATATCTTTCTTATTTAAAACACAAGATTTGTAACGATCCTGACTCGACCTTCGAAAATCAGCACGGAATACAACACTAGTATTCAAATGCCGCAGATCCAACGTCGAATCTGGTTCCCCGGAGCTTATAACACATTAAGTATAACAACACAATGGAAGAAAGGAAATGAATATCAATATATACAACATTGATACAATAATAGATACAACATCCGATACAATATGATACAACAGAAGGATACAATAGATATCAATACTATCAGAGATACAAGACACTGTAGAAGGAATATCTTCAATAGAACGTATCTCTAAATCAATGCTCCAATCCAAAGCTAGCTCGAACTTCGGATCAAGTTGCACAAAGCTAAGCAAGGTCAGTCGTCCAAGACTGAAGAAGATCCCAAAGACTGAAAACTACCAATCTAAAGACTTCGAAGGCTATTGAATCAATTCCTATTACTTGATTATCTGAAGACCCAACTCTAGACTACCCGTGTGGAAAATTGTGGGCACCCAGAGTTTAGGAAAGGAACAATAAACTCTAGGTTAGTCGTGGGATTGGTGTGATAAAAAAAAGTTTTATCTTTTGAAACAACAACAAAAGCTTTTAAAGTTCAAATCTGCAATGCTTTTTGGAAAATGAAACTATCATAAGGCCTTCCGGCACACGCACAATGCAATCGCACACATGGGGGAGATTTCTCCTTATGATAGTCAAACATGCTTACTACGAAAAATCCTTTTTGACATTATTAGTGCATAGTGAGAAACATTTCGAAAGTATAATATAAATCCTAGCCAGCATAGGTACCATTATACTATGCCTACTATAGCTACCACCTGAGGTGGCAGGTAATGCAGCTGCAATCGTAAAGGGCTCGTATTGGATGGTTGGATTTTCAACAAATGGTCAAGCTAAGGAACTTCCTATTGCCATATGGGAACGCCTCTAGAGGGACGCCCCGAGAACCTACCCGGCTCGCTGCCAACAAAAGGCCAGTTACCCCCTTCCAAGGAAGTAAAACCTAAGATACGCCACCCTCGGTAGTTTGCGACCTTTATCTGAGGGCCCTCCACACCAACAACATCACACAGTAATAAATATACTACAGTTTCCACATGAGTAAGTATCTGGGCTCCATACCATGAGACCACCCTTTTCCAAAAGGAATGGTCATACCCTAGTGGAGCTACCCCTGAAACCTTGCCGCATCTTTCCTGTTTCGACCATTACCGGTTTGTGATGCTCGATGAGGTCTCCACAAAGCTATGCTTTTTCACAAAGTCATGCTTTGATCAACAAATGATCAGCAGCACTTCGTATGCCACATTACCAAATTTGGGAATGTATCACTAGTAACCATCAACTACATAACCTCTGAGCTCGTACGTCTCAGAGAAGGGTGTTAAGCTAAGAGAATAAATCTCCACCACCAAACAGAAATGTATTTGATAGAAACCGGTTTTACATCTCAAAGTGTAATGTCAGACACACTTCCATACAAGTCTGTTCCGGGTTCGAACAGAATCGAAGGCACTTTCAAAGAAGCCCTTGCAATCCGGGTTTTCACAATCCCGATCGGACTTCCCATCACTTAGGGAATCTCTATACCGTAGCTACTCAGTGTAGAGACAATCGATAGGTCATCCTATCGTTCTCGCAAATACCCGGTCTTCACCACCGGTCTTCAAATGCTATCCATAACGATGTATCATTATTCAGAATGGGTTATATGACACAAGGTCCTCTCCTGGCTAAACCGAATAATGAGCGCAATATTTAAAAACATATAGATATGGGATTTCAGTTAAATCACAACTTATTATCCAAAACATTTCTTTAAATGGTTTAAACAAATTACCACTTTAAATCTTTTAAACAAAAAAAGATTTATTTCACAAAGTTTACCAATCTTCCACAAAGGTTAATTCATAGTTTTTAAAACTATTTACAATTTCATATCTTTTTATATATATAAAGATACACCCACAAGATTCTCTTCGATTTGGAAACCAAGGTTTAATAATCTTTCACAAAGGTTAATTCATAATCTTTCAAAGCTATTTACACTTTCATTTCAAACTTGAAATCATTAGATACAAATTGGAAATCCTTTCTTTTAATGAAAGCTATTACTAATTGAAACAAATAGTTTTCGTTTTGGGAAAAACTGATTATATTTGCATAAGTTAAAGCATTCAAGTATAAAACTTGGATTTTAAATTCAAATTCCCAAAACAATACCCCTTAAATGGTTAAAAACCATATAACACCTTTATAACTTGTATAATCCTTTTAAATCATAATTTCTAAATTATTGAATTCAATTTCAAATATTGAATTCAAATTCAAATCAATTTATTTAAATTTCAAAACTCAACCAAGTTATTCAAAATTTCTTTTATTTTTTTGAAATCTCTTTCAAAAGATTTCAATTCCAATTTCAAAACTATTTTGGATTCAAAAATTAAATCTTTAAGATCATAAAAAAATCTGTGACTTAACCGATTTCCTTGTGCGATCCATATTTGTATGTGTATAGTATGGTCCAGGGGTTTTACACAATAGTGCAACAGATTCAATCATTACGATTTGATGTGGGTTTCGGATAACCAACTGGAACCCGACTCCCTGTCGCACTGAAATTCAAATGACGTTTTACGGGAAAAAGGATTTTTACATACATATAGGAACAGATCACAAATCATTATCACAAAGCAATCACACTATCACAACAGAATTATCAATCCAGTACACAACATTTGATGATAGACAATCATTTTCAATTAAGGTGAATGTGATTTAGGTGAGTTAACCATACAATCATCTTTATTGATTATTTTAAATCAATGTTTAATTTTACTTAATTATGAATTAATGAAGTCTTAATCAACTTTATTAATTAATTATTCCTTTATTAATAATCTTAATTTATTAATTCTTAATTGTTAACTGATTAAGTTTAATTACCTTTGTTAATTGACTATTCTTTAATTGATTAATTATTAATTAAAAATCATTACAAAACATTAATTGTTGATTACTATTTCATCATTATAAATAAATTTGGATTTCAAATCGACACTTGTACGTTTGATTTACTTCTCAATCAATTTTTTTAAGTTAAATTTTAAAACAACTTTTTATTTAAAAGAAAATATACAATTTAAAATATTTTTGAACTTCATAAATTTAAAAAAAAAATTAACTCAATATCATTTACTTCACATTCCACCAACAAATTATCATTAATTTCTAAGGGTAGATTCAGGAAATTACTTAACTTTTTTTTTTCAAAATTTTGTTTTAAACTGGATTTTGTTGTTTTCGTGGCCAATCCGAGGCTGCCTCGAGTTGTCCCTGAGGAAAACACCCTTTTGCTACGAGTTTTAGCCTAAATTGACTCGTGTGACATTTTTTTCAAAAATTGTTTAAGTTTTTAAAATGTCCTGATATAACCCCCAAAAGATATAAGCTCGTCTTCGAGTCCTCTCCCCAAATCCCCGCGTAATGCTTCTAGTTGCCTCCCTTCTTCCCCAAACCCATCACAAATGACACCACAACCACTACGTGCACGTGCACGGCCAAAATATTGCCGTTGGTCGAAGCTGCGGCCACCAACGAGTCGACTACCATCCCCCAAACGACACAAACACCCAGAACTCGAATTAATTTCGAAAACCAGAATCGCGTCATCTCGACCCAACAACCCATCAGGAACATCATCAGAAAACTATCTCGCCCCACCTCCTCTGGCCTTCAGTGGTTACCAAATTTGGACCGAAGCTCCATAAACGTGATACGCCGCGATTGGCACCGGAGGCATGCAGTCCGATCACCCCATGTTGGCGTAGCACCGTCATTTCGAACATGAACAGAAAAGGGTCCTTAAACCCTAGTTTGATCTCGAATTAGAAATTTAAGGATTTATAAATTATACTCGTATTTTTCTAGTAATGTCGAACGTTAAATCTTACTGCCACAACAAATTTGAGGCCTGCAATTACTTAGATCACCAGAATTTGGCAAAACTTTATTTTTTATATCATCCCAAATATCTCAGTGAAAATTTGATGAAAAATTTGAATTTAAGTTTCTAAAATCATTACTTTCAGAGGGGATTTAGATAGCCCTACTGAATTTTAAATTCATGATAATCGAGTTCTTGCCAGAAAATTAAGTGGTGCCTGCATTTCATACTTTCCAGAAAAAAACTGTGTATAACTTACTTGAATTCATTACTGGAATATAATGCAGGGTTAAACAATATTTTTTACAATCATTTTTAAAAGCAAAGAGGGAGAGAGAGATCTGAATTGGCCATGGTTTACTCTGTAAAATAGAGAGCTAGATGTAACTATGTTTTTTTTTCATAGTTTCCAGGAAAAAAATAATGAAACACATTGCTTTACTTTGATTAGTTACTGAAACATAATACATGTCCAAACAATAGTTTATCATTCAGATTCAATAGAGACAGAGAAAAAGAAGGGGGTTTGAGTTTGGCATAGTTTACATTGTAAACCAAAGCATTAAAGGAACAAGGAAGAAAAATATCATTCCCAGGGATGCCTTCTTGATTTTGGTTTATACAAATATTTTTAAAATTCAAATTAAGTGCACCTGAACACTTTTCATTTTAACACTTTAATCTAAACAAAGCCAGAAAGAAATTTTTTTTAAGGTTGATAGATTTTTCTATCTTGAAGCTAAACAGGGATTTGCATCCCTGTACAATCAACATGCACAGGCCAAAAATTCAATCATATACTCAAGATTCTTACATGCAAACCAGAAATTAAACTTTCCTACATCATCCAAGCATTCACACATCAACAAATGATTGAATAAAATAGGGGTTTACTAACTTTAATCCTGAAGACAGAGAAGCTCTTGACAGTTTCAAAAGAAAAGACGAAGCCTGCAAATTTTCTTCTTTTCCTACTTTAAGTTTTTGGAGTTTAGATATGCAAGTTATAGATGAAAATTCTTGCTTACTCTTTGTTGTATTCATTTTCTTAATTCATCAATACAGTGATTTTTTAGATTTACTTACAGTGGGAATTTTTATATAACAGAGAAACTTTTTCTGCAACTAGAAATCCAGAAATGGGTTTAATTCTTTGATCTTGAATTTTCCTGAAAATGTTTAATATTATTGTTTTAAATTCTTTCTTCATTAGAGACTATAACTTCAAGTTCAATTTTTTTTAAAAAAAAGAAAGTTACTTGCCTTTAAATTCTTTCCAGAAAAACTTGCACTGCTCTTTGGCAAAACCTGAAGCTTCCCTTTTAAAACTAATCTACAGTTTTGATTTTGTAATTAAAACTTGATTTAAAAATCATAATCTCACTAAACTATAAAGTTCTAAAACTTACCAAAGAGATGGAATCATACTCTACAATTTGATGCTTAAGAAAGAGCTTCAGATGTAACTTTTGAATTGAAGAAAGTAAGCAGTTTTCTGTTTTTTTCTTTCTGATTTTTTTACTTTTTCTTGAGTGTTGGAGTTTGAGATTGCTAGATTTTAGTTACTGAACTTTTCAAAGATTTGGAGCTAAATAAATTTGAAATTGGAAGCTGAAAAGTTTTCCATAATTTTTAATTTGATTATTTTATTCAAGTAATGATGTTTCATGCCATTTGTAAAAAAAGATAATCATGAGATCTAAATTTTGTTAATCTCCTTACTCCACCTCCTATGTGAACGTTAAGCATTTATGATTTTTAAAAGTCAAAAGAATGTTTATAAATTTTTTTATATCCTATTCATTTGTGTATATATGTATACAATTGTTAAAAGAATTGTTTTTAACCAATATTTATATTATATACATTACATCTTAATGATTTTTAAATGCCACTTATTTTTAAAAACATTTATTTTAAATTTCAATTCAAATTTCAATTCAAACTTGAAATATAAACATTTATGTCCATTTATATACTCACACATTTCTTGAATAAATTTAAATTAAATTTCAATATGTATCCAACCCTACTCATATATGTAATATACATATATATAAGATTTTAAATCCAAATGACCTTTTAAAACACTCATTATTTCAATATTTTAAACTCAAAATAAAACTGGAATTTTATTCACATCTAATTTTCACTTATTTTATTTGTTTTAAAAAAAATCCAATTTATTTTCAAATTAAATTCCAAGGGTTTTAAATATGTTTATATTGATAAATTTTTGGGATATTACAAGATTGTCAGAGAAACCTTTGTATAAGCCTATTTCTTCGAGAGAAGGGAGGGTTGTTAGTTAGTGAAATATCGAAGGGGATCTTTGGGACTGGACGTGGGACGAGAGGTCCGACTAGTATGATAACTCTGGTGTGCTTGTTTCATCTTTACTTTTATACTCTGTTATTTACACATGTTTATATTACTATACACACACTTGTCATATACACTGCCATATTATGTACGATCCACTAATCTAACATTTGCTATTGGAACTATGATATTTTAATTTACTCTAACACACGATTGAAACTTTTTAGTATTGTAAGTTCATTTCAAGAAGGTTAATCAACTTCTCATCCCCAACTATTTATCGGGTCTAGTTATGCTTAGTAGTCAACACATATGCGAATTTTTATGAAAGCTAATGGTTTATAAATTTTGCAAACTACTCAAACTAGATATGAAGCACCTACCACTCACATAAGCATTTGGACCGATGCACAAAGAACATGCAAACTAACAATGCCAAATCCATGAATGTAGTATTATGTTTATTGATAAATATGAATTTTTACGAGTCATGCATTGCATAATTGCATATGATATATGGTGCACTTTATAAGTAACTCACGAAGGCACAATAAAAGTCAAGCAAACAAAAAACTCTATTTTGCAAAACCAATTCTCATCTTTTAAAATGAAAGCAAATGGATCTATTATTGACCTGCATGCTAGATTCCAAAGTATACAACACGATCTCATGGCACTTGGGGTCAAATTCCTTATTTTGATCTTGTAACACGACTTTAAATTCTTTGACTGTCGAATAGGAAAGAAATGTTTTAACTATCGAAGAAGCTAACGATCTTTCTCAACTTAAAGCTGAAGAACTAATAGGAAATTTGATGCCATATGAAGCTAATTTGTAGGCAAGAAAGGAGAAAAATCAAGAAAAGAAGAATGTTTCCTTTCAAGCAAATAGTGACGATTTTGATTTGGAAGAAGATGAAATTGTGTTCATTGCTAAGAACTGCAACAAATCTAAGAAATCCAAGAAGATGAAATGTTTTTAGAATGGTGGTAATTCGAATTCATCAAATCAAAAATCAATCAAATTTTATCGATGCGAAAAGTTCGACGATATGAAAAAAGAATGTCCACAACTTAATAATGACAAAACGTAAAGAAAATTCAAGAAAAAGTGAACAACCTTTCAAGTAACTTAGGTGACTCTGATTCATTCTCTTTTTCTTATAGCGATAATGAAAGTGACTTAGAACAAGGGAATGTTTTTTTATTGCTAGCACTGATGAGGTACGTCCTGAACTAATATATGATGAAATTTTGGAAATTAGCATAGAATAGATGATATATATGGAGAATCAAAGAAATTCAATAAGAAATATATAGGAAAACTAAATAGAGTAGAGCCAGAAATTGGTTTACTAGAAGATAAGAATACAATTTTAGATGAGGAATTTGAAATAGCACAAAAAGAATATAAAAGATAATCTTCTCAAAATAATGCTTTATTACATGATATAGAAAATAACAAACTAGTAAATAATAATCTTGGAAAAGAAAAGCTTGAACTAAAACAAGTTTAGATTCTACCAATGTTGAAATCTCCGATCTTGTGACTAAGTTGGATCAAATTTCCAATAACGTACCAAAGTTTAATAAAGGAAAAAAAACTTAGTAAATTTGATCGAGATATTAAGGCCATCAGAAACTCGAAACGGATTAGGATTTAAAGCTAAGAAAAAGTAGGAACTATAGTACACTTTATACTAAGTTCAAGAAGCCTATATCTAAATTAAGATTAATACTCTAACACGAATACTGTCAAAATATGGATTTTTAAATCAAGTAACAAGTAAAACACATAGATGAATACTTGAGAAATGGTTTTTATATAGTTTCAAAGGTCCCAAACCCTCTTGGGTATGACAACCTTTCCCCAATAACATATAGGACCTTAACGGAGGAAGTGAGTTCCAATTAAACTCTTAATATTTTGCAAGTACCTAAAAACAATGTTAAAGGAAGGAGAAATTGGTTCTCGATAGCCGATGCTCCATGCATATGATAGGAAATACACACATGTTATCAAATATAACATATATCAATGGCGGCACTGTGACATTCAGAGATGAATCAAAACGAATTGTCGTCGGCATTGGTGATGTTATTAACGTCGAACAACAACTACTTCTGTGCCTCTACAACAAGCTCAAGTTCCTCCTCCAAAATTTTCTAGTTCTTCTCACCATGATATAGGATATCACTCTAAATCCGAAGATTTATGAAGCCTACACTGAAACTGGTCAAAATGAGTCCGTACGAGACTTAACACTTTGAAACCAAAGGATGATCATGGTGAAGCAAAAAGCATAGGAAAAGAATAAAAAATCATTAGAAAAGAAAATGATTGGTTAGATAGGTCTTTTTCAACATGCATGACCAAGCTTGAAAAATCTATGGAAAAAGTTGCATCCTTTTTGGGTAAGGTTATGAGGAAAGTCCATGGCAGGTCTTCTTTTAGATCATCTTCATATCCTTCTATTACACCACCTCCTTTACATAATTATGCTTCTTAGCCTCATGGATTGTCTCATAGTACTGGATCTTTGCCTCATGATCGAGGTAAAACTATTGTGCAAGAATAACCAGAAGAAGAAGAAGATGGATTTTAGTCCGATCCACTAAACATCTCATCAAATGCATTATGCATCATTTTAGGGTCTATCTATTCATAAAGATGATAAGTACAACACCTCAGCACATCAATGGCAGGGAACTATCAACTGATCTATCAGCTTACTTGGAGTACTATGAAAATTATGGCGGGCTCTCTTTCAATAACCATGGGTATTAGTAATTTCTTTTTATTCCCAGTGATATTCTCTTTGTGTTTTTTCATTATGTTTATGTTTACTAGTATTGTGTTTTGTTTGTTTATGACTTTGATGTTTGTAAAACTAATGTTGTGCGGTTAAACTATATATTGTTTCTGTGATTTGTTTATATTATATGGTGTTTTCTTTTAGTTTTCTATGTTCCCTTTCTATGAGTTGCACATTTACATTATTCTTTTTGATATTGACAAAGGGGGAGAGAATATTAGAATATTTTTCTGCACATAGATAGGGGGAGAGGGGGTGATAACATAGTTAGAGGGTTATTTTTTTTACATGTCGTTACAAAAGATTGTATAGTTGTCGTCATCATAAAGGAGGAGAATATTAGAGCCTCTCTTCTGGGATTTAATGACAACAACTATATAATCACGTATAAAAGAAATAGCTTATTCATTTCAAAGTACATGATAAAAGAGATCACTCCACTCACAGATATCACGGCGTAAAGACAATCCTGAAGAATGATGGATCATATTATTGAAGTAAGGTCATATATTTGTACCATGGTCTTAGAATATCTTGTAAAATCCCTTTAATTATCATAAGCGCACATAATCATGTCATCAAAACATTTAGCGAATTTAAAAGAATGCTAAGGTTTTACTAACAACACAGTCTTAGATGTCTAGGACATAATGCCAGATGTTTGACAGATTGTTCAGGTTGAAAACCTAAAAGGTCTCAAATGTCCGACAATATATGCCAAACGTTTAACATTGTTTCAACCACCATATTTTGAACAATCACTTTTCTTCATTTTAAATGTTCACGCCTTCATCCTTACAGTTGCAACTTGATCAAAAGGAAAACTATTTGGGAAGGCATACTCTTTGAAACAAAACTATTAATCATCTATAAAAACATTCAAAATCTAAGATTGAACTTGCGATTTTTTTCTTTACTATTCTCTATTTTCTAAGTGCTTATGCCATCAACAATTTCATATTTTCAATCGCTTACAACCAAAATCAACATTTTTTGTAAACCTACTTCCTATAAATCCAAGTATTTACACTAATAAACGCTTAAGGGAGATTATAGAAAGAATTGTACTTGAAGTCAATATCCATGTTATTTAGAACACAAGCTTGTCAGAGAAATTTTTGTATAAGCCTATTCCTCTGGGTGAAGCGAGGGTTGTAAGTCAATGAAATACTAAAGGGGGGATTCGGGACTGGATGTAGGACGGGAGGTCTGAACTAGTATAAAAACTTTGGTGTGCTCGTTTTTGTTCTTATTTTTATACTCCGCTATTTACATTTGTTTATATTAGTATATACACACTTGTCTTATACATAAGCCATATTATATATGATCCACTAGACTAACATTTGAGTAAAAAAAAAGCTCGTAATCTTTGTTGTTGGTTAATATCCCAAGATTTTAACTAAATCTAAAAGCCCTAGCTTCCTCAAAAACTCCAATTTTTCAATCACGGCCCCTAAACTCAAATGTTAGTCTAGTGGATTGTATATAATATGGCTTGCCATAATAAGTGTGTATAGTAATATAAACAAATGTAAATAGCAGAGTATAAAAGAAAAGAGTAAAAACGTGCACATGAGAGTTTTTTTACCGGTTCGCACCTTCTGTCCTACATCCAGTCCCGAAGCTTTCTTTTGGTGTTTTACTAACTAATTACCCTTGCTTCGCCCGTAGGAATATACTAATACAAAAAAAATGATGAGCTTGTGTTCTAAATAATACAGATATTGACTTCAAGTACAATTCTTCCTATAATCTCCCTTAAGTGTTTGTGAGTGTATATACTAGGATTTGTGGAAAGTACGTTTACCAAAATGTAGATTTTGGTTATAAGTGATTGAAAATATGAAATTGTTGACAATGTAAGTACTTAGAAAGTAGAGTAAAAAAAATTAAGCTCAATCTCAAATTTTGAATTTATTTGTAGATGACTAATAGTTGTGTTTGAAATAGTATGTCTTCTCAGAGAGTTTTCCTTTTGATCAAGAGTTGCGACTATAAGGAAGAAGGCATGAACGTCTAAAATGAAGAGAAATGGCTGTTTAAAATATGAAAGTTGAAACGATGTCAGATGTTTGGCAAATATTGTCAAACATTTGAGACTTTTAGGTATTTAACCTTAACTATCTACCAGACATCTGGCATTATATCCCAAACATCTGAGGCAGTGTTGTTGGCAAAAGCTGAGTATCTATTCTAAAATTTGCTAACTATTTTAATGATATGCTTTCATGTGTGCTTATGATAACTCAAGGGGAATATAAGAAATTTTAAGTCCATGGTACAAATATATAACCTTACTTCAATAGTATGATCCATCTTCAATGTCTTCACACCATGATATCGGATAGTAGAGTTATCTCTTCTATCATATACCTATAAATAAATAAGGTTTTTCTATATCCATTATTGTATGGTTGTTGTCATTAAAATCTCAGAAGAAAGTTTATAACCTCATTGTCATCGTCATTATCATCATTGTCTTACTATTTACTAAGTTTTGGTTCTTTATAAATAGAAGCATCGTTCAATGATAGCTACTCTCTAGCATTAATTTCTTCCTCGGTGGGAAACTCTACATCAAAAAGCCTTCTTTTCTTTCCTTGTTCTAAGTCTAAACTTCCTCCTGCATTTTTCATTCAAATTAGGAAGAGATGGGAAATCCAGATCTGGGAATTTCTTGATATTATTGGCATATGCTACACATAGAGTATCTTCATAAAATCTCTCAGTGTTCTTGGGAAAAGCGACGTCTAAAAATAAAGTGATCTTTTTCTTAGCATCAATGATGATGTTATTTGAATAATCTAGAAGGTTATATTTTCTTTTTAGTTGATCTTTTAGATTTGTTCTTCTTGGCTAGTTCCGAGTTTTCTTTGGCAAGCTTGGAGCGTTCTTAGTTCATCTTCTCTAGATTTTCTTTGAACCTATTGAACGACTTAAGATCGGCTTCTCGTTTTCCCTCTCCCTTATAGTAATTGCCTGGCTTTCCTTTATTCATCATGAGAAGAAGTTATTTTTCCTTTTTCTATGATTGCCTTGTCTCTTGCTATGACAATGTCGATCGTATCATTTTCGAGTGAAGAAACTTTCGCTTTAATCTTAACTACTTCATTTAAAGGTTCCTGAGAAGTGCCTCATAGGAGGAACGTATGCTTTCCTACGTAAAATATGTAATCCGTATAAGTTAAAATAGAATCTCTAAGATTAAGCTAATCTAGTGAATCGGAAAATGTATTGATATGAGTTGTTTAAGAATAAGAAAACGATGGTCATAAGTGTAAATCAGAGGTTATGACAATCCGAGTGAAGAAAGGGAAGGAGATTAAATTGCCGACTATGTAATATTTTCAAAATTTGTTGATGAAGTTTGGGTTTGTGTCCTCGAAGGAAGAGGATCGTCTGGAGAGAGAATTAGATCGAGTTAAGCATACTTATGGCTGATGACATTGGAGAAGTAGGGGATGTAATAAAAAGAAAGGGGTTGGGGCCTCCTTTCTCAGCTTGAACCACTTTGGGCTTTTTCGGAGCTTTGCCAAAATGAGTTGCTTTAGGACTTTGATCAATATTTACATGCTCTGTCTCATCTATGATATGGGGGAAACTCACCTGCAAATTTGGGCCTCTTATCTTGTGTACAAAAAAGGAGCATCAATAGAAACATCATCGCCTATTTCATCTTCATATAATTCCATAATAGCATGGGCGATGGAACCTAAAAGAATGCTTATTAAACTTAGCAGCAGGATCAGCTGAACAAGAGAGTTAGAGGTGAAGGATTCTGCTTTTCCCATCACTAATAAGCATTCTTCTCTAGCATTGAGTTTGACTTTCGGCGGCTCTCTCAAGACCTTATGACAATCTAAAATAATGGACTGGCTAAGGAGCTTAGCTGGAGTTAGTATTTGAGAAGGTTCCTCATACATTTTGCTGCTTTACTCAAAAATATAATGATCTTCTATTCTTTAGGATTTAGCCGTTTGGGAGCACATCTAGAAAGAAGCATCAATAAGGAAAAAATAATGAGTGAGCATGGTATAAAAAAACAATAATAACATTAACAACTTACCAGGAGTAGAGAATGTCCCTTTAATGTTAGAAAATTTTACAATAAAGTATTGAGTCTCTCATTCCCTTGCTTTGTTAACTCCTTCAGAGATTATGCTTTCCGATAGGGATGAATGTAGTATAGTTGACGATCTGTTCAGTTACCAAATTTAGCAAGGATTGCTATGGAATAGAGGATTTCAACGCTGAGGGAAGGAAGCCTTGCTTCCTGAGACAAAATATCTAAATAGGTCAAGTATGTCTCTGAATTGGGTAGGAATTAGATACAAGCAATGCCTAAACGCTCCTGATATCTTTGAAAGAAAACTAGAAATGGAAGATAGCTAATGTGACAAATATGTATTATGGTGAAGGAAAAGTCCTTTCGGTGAATTGGTAATACTATCTAAAGGACTTGTAGGAATGGCTTCTATTACAGTAATGCCAAGCCATCCAAGAATAGAATCCACTTCTTCTTTAATCGTCATATACGATGGATTCAAAGATTGTCTTCTTTCTTGCTAATCGAGGGTGAAGATTTAGATGCTTTTCTATACTTCTTAGTGAGTTTCATGCTGACTTGTCGACCTTCCATCAACCTGCCAAGTGATATTATTCTAGACTTGAGAAACGAACATGCTCATGCTATAGGAAAATTTAATACATTGTTTTCTAAATAATCTATCATTATCTATGTAACAAAGTTGGAACTGGCCATAGGAAAACAATCCTTGTATGGCATGTCATGAATTTGATAGTAAATCAAAGTTTTAATCTTAATAAGAGAATCCTATGAGAGAACAATGCAAAAGTTGAGTAGGAATGAACATGTAATAAACTCATGATTGTAAATTAAAATAAGCATTGCAACTATAATTAACAATGAATTAATAAATGTCATGAACATCAATGAGTAACGGCAACATGGATTGTTAGCAAGCTAATCAGTAAAATTGCCCATAACATGTAATGAAAATAGTTTGTTGATAACTTTGTTGAAGCTTAACTCGTGACATGAAAAGTAAATAAACAAAGAGCTTGCCAATGTTAAATTAAGGCTTTTATGAATCAATGTCAAAAGTAAGTGATGCCGACTACGTTTAAATTCCATCGCCTAAAAACTAGTATACATTTTCTCTTAACAATGGGAAGTTATCATATTTGACCTTAATCGCCAGCACTAAAATATGGTAAGCTGTCGAAATAATGGGTTAATAAAGGGTTTTATTGATGTAGTGGGACATGCTAGTGCTGCAACGTTGACTTTGCTTAATACCAAGATGATTGATGTCTCATTTTAACAGTGGCGACGTTTGTAATTCTGTGTGGATTATCAACATGGATAAATATCAAAGAAATATTTAATGGTGGTTAGGCAACATTGATAAACCTAAGTCAAGAGTTATAATGATGACTAGCATCACAAAGCATTAATGAACCCTGCTACTATAGTTAAAATTGAAGTAATGAAAAACGTCGACATCAATGAATGATAATGACAAGAGATAACATATACTAGAAATGGCCACAAATATGAGCTAATGTGAATCAATGAGTAACGACATCAATTATAATTAAATAACTCTGCAGCTAATTGGAATACACTATCTTTTAGTAATAATAATTTACCGCATCACATCTTGATCAATAGTAGGATAATGAAGAGTCTTGTCAACATTGAGGATCATTGCAGTTTTGTAACATCGACATTGATTAAAACCAAAATTGTCGATTGTCGCATTTAATCAATTTAAGTATCCTAACAAAAGTGACATTTGTAACGTTGGATGGGTTGCTCACAATATAAAGGCTTTGAGTCAAAATTGATAGCTAATAAAATAACAATGTAATATAACATTTGTCGATTTTGAGTATAATAACAATGTCACTGAATGTCATTGTCGACATCATTGTAACAATGTTATGAATAAAATATCGAGTTTCAGGCCTAATATGTTGCTTTTGGTGGTGAGTCAACTTAGAACATACCAATTTTCCAACTAACATCAATTGATATCGAGATCTATACATCTGACGTAGGAACATTATGCTAATGTATTGACAGCAACAAGGTTAATCGACCTTCTTCAAGTTTATTAATCGCATCATGGGCGATGACACCAACGCAAGTCTAAGTAGCAGGACTGTGTTTGATATACTACCAGTTTTGTCATAAAATAGAAAATGCCCAATTCCCCAAATCGACACTATTAAGCAACTAATCCAATATTATGGATGGTTAATATTAACAATTCGCAACAAAATTTCGGTTAGTAGAATAGATAATTGAACTCGATTGCCGATTTCAAAAGTAGCAAAATTCGAGCAAAATCTGAGTTACAGTTTCAATATAAAACTCATGAAAAAATAATTTATGGATTGACAAAGACAAGAGCCATAGATGAGTGTAGAAAATTGCTATTAAAGAGCTTGGGCTTACAGCTACTTTTGAGAATTTAATTATTTATTCATGCTTTTGGAGTTCAGGTAAAGGCGAAAAGGAAGAGAAGTATAAGTATTTATAAGAAGAAGTGTAAGAAAATGGAGGTCATCTGATTTGACTAAAATGTATGGATATATCAGCATAAGAAGAACAAAAGGTAGGAAAAAGGACGACGTCGAGAATATTGACTTGAAAAGTCAATGGTTTCTTAACACTAGGGGGAACAAATGTTACTACTACAACCATCATCGAAGATGTTCAAAGAAATAGTGCCGAATAATACCGACGTTGCCTCGATAGAGCCCAGAACAATAAAGCGTGAACGTCATCTTCCATGATGACTGCCGAATACTACTATGACCTAAGTTGAGAGACGTGATTTCGGCGGCAATATTGGATAAAGCCATCTCTTATCAATGTCGACACTACCATCATCATTCATTCTTAACACTACATGTGTTTAAGCTATTGAAAGTTTCCATCCCAGCGTCATCGCCTATAAAATCGCATTGTAAGGAAAATTACAAGTCATGAATGTCGTCGAGGAATAGTATTGCCATGGTTTCGACTCTCTTGGAAGACTCCACACATCTACATGCACGATGTTGATTACTGTCGTCGTCAATGTTCATAGGCATTATCAATGCCACATTTCATCAACTACTGAGTATTAGCATAAGGATCATTGATATCGTCGCTATTCTATATCTACAAAACTCTTCAATAATGGGTAAAGCTGCCAACCATCAATCAAGAAGATCTCAAGATATGGAGTCATCGTTGCTTTTGTCGTTAATCGCATGGAGAATCATCAATATATTCCAAAGGATTATCCAAGCCGCATGTTGCTAACGTCGCTCTTCATCAATGCTAATATGCGGTAATGCTAATATATGGTTATGATAAGAGTCGATCATCAAAGAGGAAATTGCCGATGCTGAGTTTAATAACATCAAATATCGGCCCTATTGAACTAGCATCGAAGCCTAGCTGTGTGTATGTGACAATGTTGACATTGATGTTCAACAATGTTATTAACACCGAAGACGAGGTTATCGATGCCAACCACTATGATGTCTGTCAATCTCTATAAATAGAGACCCACGGGATTCATGGAAGGGTCGAATTTTCTCTTCCCATTTCTTACCTTTTAAACTTTGTAAACATAAGATTAAATTGGGGATTTTTCGTACTGTAACACTTGAAAATTTTTACACATGAGGATTTTGGAAATTAAACAAGGACATAGCCGTTTGAATTAATTTGGATCATTACTTGCATATTCGTTTGACTTTGAACATTGATTGGGTTGGACTTGTGACTTGATAGCATATTGAATTTCCTTGTACTTTTGATTTTACTACTGCCTTGCATATTGACTTGTACATTGACCTTCATACTGACTTATACTTAGATGAGCATACCGGCTCGAACTCCTAACGATGTCAATGACTAAACCAAGAGCCGATATGAATGCATACTTTTCCCGATGGCTTCAAATTGCCTCAACAAGGCCTCGCTTTGAAGTTGTTTTGCTTTCCATATACTTATAGGGTTAGAAAATTTATTTGCTAACAGATAACACTGTGGTACTCTAAATAGAACTGGCAGTCGATCTTAACTGCACATTACAAATAGTCAATGCTTCTAAATCCTTCCACTCTATTAACATAGCTAACAGTACATTCTAATGTTTTCTACTAAGAGCATCCATAACTTTGTTTCCTTACCCTGGTGTGTACTCAATTCGAAAATCATAAGTTCGGCTGGAAACTCAAACCATCTTTGTTCTCTCATGTCCAACACCTTCTGAGAGAATAAGTATTTTAAAGACTTTTAATTCGTATACAACTCGAATTGCTTCCTAAAAGATAGTGTCTCCTTACCTTTAAAGTAAATATTACGGCAGCCAACTCTATGTCATGAGTGTGATATCTAACTTCGTACCGTCTGAGTATCACAAAGCATAGACAATTACTTTACCACTCTGCATTAACATAGATCCTAGTCATGTTCCAAATGCATCAGTATACACCACCAAATCTTGATTTCCATTTGGAATAACTAACATGGGCTCATTGGTCAATAAATGTTCCAGCCTCTGGAATGCCTCCTCATATTAATCGGTCTAAACATACTTAACGTTCTTCCTTGTTAGTTTAGTCATCAGCACCGCTATACGACAGAAATCCTTGATGAATCTTCGATAGTCGCAAGCTAGTCCTTGAAAAATCTTTATCTCAGTCACTATTTCCAGTCTCTTCCAATTATCAACTGCCTCTATTTTAGTTGGATCTAAAGACAATCTTCTTCTGAGACTACATGATCAAGGAACGTCACTTCTTTCTTTCAAAAATAACACTTCGAAAACTTCACTTTAAGTTGACGCTACCTTAACATCCAAGCACTACTCGAAGATGAATCTCATAATCTCTTTCATGCTAATAATATATCAAAATGACATATATAAATAATATGAATTTATCTAAATTCTCTCAGATGATTTGGTTCCTTAAATCTATGAAGAAAGCAGGAAAACTAGTCATTCTAAATGGCATTACTAACCACTTGTACAAACCATATCTTATTCTAACCGCCGTCAATGGAATCCTATCTTTCGCAACCGTTAATTGGTGGAACCCTATCGCCAAATCTAACTGAGAAAATACGTTAGCTCCACTCAATTGATCAAATAAATCATCGACTCTTGGTAAAGGATATAGGTTCTTTATCGTCCTTATATTCAACTTACAATTATCGAACACGTCCTTAACAACCCATTCAATTTCTTCACAAACACCGTGGTTGCTCCCCTAGGCGAACAACTTGGTCTAATAAGACTTTTTCCTTTTAAGTCCATCAATTACTCCTTTAATTCCTTCATCACGGTAGGTATCATTCTACTAGGCTGTTTACTTTCAAGTTCAGCTCCAGGTGCAAAATCTATTCAAAACTCGATAGTTTGTTTCGACGGTAGTCCTGCATAGGCTCAAAGACATCTGTAAATTCTCTAACTACGAAAACCTGACTCAACTCATATTTTCGCCTCTATTACACCCATGAACGCACAAACATCAAAAATTGGATTCTCTACCGAGTATATAATTCAGTCACTACTATTAGGGTGTCATAGTGATATTTTTCTATCTTAGTAAAATATCCTAACATCATTTTACTTGACCAGTCCATACCTAAAATGATCCCAAAGCTTACATAATTGAATACATGCAAACTATAGGCAAATACATGACCTAATAATTCAAATTCTAATTGGTCGCATCTCATTCAGGAGTTGTACACCCTCCTATCTTATTTGCAACTCATAATGAAGCTACTAGGTATGAGGACTCTATGTTAAGCTTATGTACCAAACAACAAGATACAAAAAATATGTGATGCATCAATATCAAATAGTACTCTAAGAGGTAAGCCATAAATCAAAAACATACCTCCTATCACATCCTTCCCTTTTTCCACTGCTGTGGGTCTCAAGGTAGCTGGTTAACACTTTCCCTTTCTCAATCTTAGTTGGTTCCTTGCATTGATTATTGTAATGCCAGATCGGCTCATAATTAAAGCACTTGACGTTCTTCCTTCCAGTGACTGTCTTTCCATCCCGTGAACAACAATCGTCTGCAAAATGCCATTTCTTGTCACACTTGTAACACTTAACATTCTCTTTTCTTTCCTTTGTAGCTCCGCCCTTTTGAGCTTCTCTTTTTTGAAAGAACTTCCTCTTCTGATTCTATCTACTCCGACTCTCTACTGGCTTGTCATTACTGAATAAAGCAAACATTTCTTCATTCCTCAAAGCCATCTCGACGATTACATCACTTGGATCTCTAAGGTGCGGTAAAGTTGCCTTAACAAGTTTAGGTCTCAGTCCACGGGTTAACTACTCATTAATTTTGATTACAGTATCAACGGTAGCTTACCTATATCAAGATAGCTTCTCAAATCTGGTTGCATACTCAAGCACCATCATATCACCTTGCACCAACTTAGCAACTTCCTTATCAGAGTTGACTTAGAGATATCAGACATAAACTTCTCTTCAAACCTCCTCTTGAATTCATCCCAAGTTAAAGTTCTGCTACCCCAACAAACATGCTATTCCATAAGTATAATACGGCTATTTGCAGTTGCTTGGATTCTAATCCTCTTTTGTTCATCATTTAGTCCTAAATCAGCAAAAATCCTTTCACAATGAAGTAGCCAATTCTCTACCTCAATAGCATCCTCTGTTCTAATAAATGGCTTCCCTCCAAGTCTTGCATAAACTCTACTCAGAACAGGATAGTTGTTCACAACTAGAACTTCATGATTCACTCTTCCAGCATTTCCCTAAACTAACCCACCAGCAGCTCCTGCTTGCATCATGTTGACAAAGAACTAATACGTTTCTCCTATTTCAATTGGCGGTGTTTCAGCACCTACAGTAACAGCTGTTTGTCGACCTAGATTCCTTCTTGTATTGGGCTTGACATTTGCATTGGTGGTGGTGATTCCTCCACCGAGATTCACTCTTCTATTTTCTACGTCCATATATTACTTCCATAAATTAACATTCAGACCTTAGTAAGATATGAAAAAATGATTTAAGAGAAAGGAAGAGCAGAGATAAAACTTATACCCATATATAGCAAATACAAGTATATTACTATAGCGTTATCCCATACACCATTCTTATTCTTTAATTCTTTAGATTATGTTTTCAAAACTATTTTTAAGTTGAAAATTTCTTTTAGTTTTACATAAACCTACGCTCTGATACCAAGTTGTAACATCCTCCATTTGAGGTCTGAAACTAAGCACTGCACATGTTACAACCATCTATGGTATTAATTTCTGATGATCAAATGCGATCATATTATTGTGTCATAACATAAGAAGCACAAGACTATGAAATAATTTTAAACAGAATTCCAGAGCAAAATTTCACATTTCATTTCAAAGATAATATCCCATATTCATTATATTATCCCAAACGCCGCCCAAGTTTAGATAAAATATAATTATTACAATACACTCCAAGAGCGGCATATGAATATGCCTTCTCGGCTGATCAAAGTTACTAAATAGATAGGTATATCTAATGTCAATACATTCGTACAAAAGTTGACATAACACAGTGAATTGTAGTATTAGATAGACACCTACATAGCAGCTTTGCCTCCTATATGACTCTGAAAGCTTTATTCATCAAAACCTACTTAACCTGTAAACCCTTACTCCCAACCTAATTAAATTAAACTTTGAGCACCCGAGAGTTTAAAGGGTAAATATAAACTTTTAGTCAGACAAAAAGCTTGGTGTGAATAATAATATGGCATCTTGATTATGGATATCTAGTGAGACCACGCCGTTGAGCGTTGTGGGTTTTCCCCTCACAAATATCCCATTTTAAAAGTATGTCTTATGCAGTTCAATTTTTTCCAACCAATTGGTTAAAATAGACAATATAACATATACTATGCATGTACATGGGTAATCATGAACAATCTATTTGGATCAATAGACTATCTATCCAAAGATCATAGTTTTCTCAGGGTAACTACCAAACTATGGCTGACTCAGGTCTACAAAATATATCAAATTCTCTAACATACTGTTAGAGGACAACTGGATGGTCAAACTTACGATTCCTAGGGTCACTTTTATCCTAATGGTTTTGCAGGCTCACCAATAACCAACCTTATTTTTATGTCTTTCTTTATGTGCATACATCTACTTTAAGTCTTACCTTGAAAATCCTTACGCACTAGAATTTTGGACTTTAATCAGCTAGGGGCTAACATTTGAAGTATACGGTGCTACCCTACACTAATCTCATCTTGCTTTCTACTCGTTTGAGTAAATTCATCATGTCATAATTTATCTAAAGGTGATAAGAATACTAACCTCTTTGGTAAAATTTTGGGCTAAATGGCCTTCTTATTTCCTTGAAAACATACATCTTTATAATGATTTTATCCTTGAAATCCTACTTTTAAAAGGAAAATATGGCCCTTTACATTATCCAAAATATTTATGTCATGATATATGCTTTTTATAAAACAATGTTGATGAATTTCAAAACCAATTGGAAGTTATCTTACTTTGAAACCATAAGCTATAAAACCAAAACAATATAAAGCCTATATATTGATAAAACCCAACAAAGATATAGTTAACAAGGGTCTTCACCCCTCAAAACATAGGCTAAAACAAGAAAACCTTATATATTGATAAACCTCGGTGTCACTATTGCCACTTAAGGTCATCACCCCTCTTCATTATAAAATATTATAAAGTCTAATTTATAAACATAAGGATGGGTAGTTGAAGTCAACCACTTCGTATAGCATATTATAATGCCCTAAAAGAATAGGGTCGACATAGACAAATCTCGACATCACTGCCTTAAGGAAATATAAGTGGCATTATTAGGGCCAAAATGATAATAGGCAGCAACCTAGCCTTCATCAAAAAAAAGTGTTAAAGATAAAATTCGAAGTAAAAACCTATGGCCTCACCGCCTCCTTCGAAAACATATAACAAAGAGCAAAGGGGGCAAGGGATAAATGCGACAATCAATATAGTCAAGATGATAAAATATGGCATGGTCATCATCGAAGTCAAAATAGGTAGCTTTTGGTAGATAAAATGTGACACCATCAGTGCCGACAAGAAATTGCGACATCAATGACTTATGACAATAATAACATGCAGAAAGGTTTATGTCGAAGATTATCTTATTGACTTCGATGTTATGTCCCTAACTTCAACCAAAGCCATTCCATTTCATACCTACCAGTGTTGATATTCTACGTATTGCCTATGATTGAGGTCGAAGACCAAGGAAGGCGGCAAGATGAAAAGAGATGTCAACCTTATCGACATAGAAAACTGGTAATTAACATTAGAACTTCAATTTTTCTAATTAAAATAAGTTCTTTTCTGACAATTCTTATTGTTTTTCAAAATCTCTTTGGATAATAA
Organism: Allium cepa; assembly: GCA_030765085.1. NCBI lineage: Eukaryota > Viridiplantae > Streptophyta > Magnoliopsida > Asparagales > Amaryllidaceae > Allium > Allium cepa. The sequence continues at coordinate 751,988,537 of CM060940.1, read as the reverse complement.
TTATTTTTATCAAATTATTTTTAGAAAATTACCATTTATCAAAATTATCATTCCCAAAACATTTGCAAATTCTTAAATTTGTATTAATATCTTAATATAACATTTAAGCCCTTTTAACTTATAAAATTTATAATCGTTCTTAAACACTTAGGAAAAATCCCCATAAATCTTAATAAATCTCATTTATTATATTCTTTTGCATATAAAAATTTCAAGGCCACTAACATTATTAATTAATTTAATAACTAAAATCAGTATAGACCATTTTCAAACATAAGAAAATTCACTAGATGTTTTCAATATCAGAAAATTACGAAACTAAGAACCCATTTCCAAGATAGTGTTTCCTACATCATATCGAAATTTCGAGTCATTTAGGTGTCATGTGATAGGTTTTCAAACTTAAACATAGCACTTATTTTCATAAGTAAATTCTGTAAATTCAACAATAAGCATCTAATCATCCAAACAACCAAAACATGGCATAATACAAGAAAAAGATTTGGATTTATACTCAAAATCGAAAATTGTCGTTAAAACTTGGGACGCATAACTATTATTCACCTTGAATGGTTAAAGAAGGTTGAGATTTGAGTGTTGATTGATTTCGCCTAACTTCAGAGTCAGTTTCCTTAATTTTCTTCTCTTGGTTTACTCTAGAAATGTCCAGCCTAAACCTTTTAGCTTTCTTTATATGAATGAAGTGAATAAGGGAGAAAGAGTGTTAGGATATGTATTAGGAATTCTAACTTATTCTTATTTTTCCCTTATCTATATTCCTCCTCCTTATTTAAATTTTAAACCCTTCATATTAACTTATTCATTAAGGCATGACATATATTATTTATCAAATCTCAATCTCCTTCCCATTTTACATTATTATTTTTATTTGTCTAATCAAATATCCTAAATAGTGTCAATTTGAATTAGGATTCTTACAGTTCCTCAATATCTTAACAATCATCTGGGTTAATTGGAGAAACTTGGGACGCTAAAATACGCTTGTGAACTGGAAATTAAAAAAAAATAAAGAGTAATATTTATACTTTAAAAGGAGCCAACAAGGCGCTCAATTGTTATAACAACCCGCACTGATACACACCTAAATCCCAAACAAAAAATGGCCAATTGAACTTGAAGCTATTCCAAGACTGGATGTTGGTTGATGAAAAATTTAAACATTACATAATACATATAACTATCTACCTAATTATTGGAATCTCACGGCGAAATGGATATAAAATAATAGTGAATCATGTACACAATAATAAAAGCTATTTCGAAAACATAGAAACAATGTCATAAAGTCTCGAAATATTCCAACATAATCATCTTAGTACATTAGTCTCAAACTGACAGTAGAAATAGAAAAAACATAGTTTCAAAGAATGAGAATGTGGAAGAAAATAAAGTAAACAAATAATAGCGGTTAAACACTGCCACGACGATCAATCTCCCCACTATTTGCTTCTTTCGCAATACCCTTCGCCCTTAACCGGTTTGTTGAAATGAGGAAGGAGTCAGAATAACAATTCTGGTGAAAGAAATTTCAAGTTTTACCATAATAGTAATATGGGCAGTATTATCTGAAAATGTAACATATCTTACGTATTAAAATCATCGCATACGTATAAGTCAATTGGAGGCCCGAAGGCCCTTCCATCCTGACTACACAAGTCAACTGTAGGCCCGAGGGCCATTCCAGCCCGACTATACAAAAAGTCAACTGTAAGCTCGAAGGCTCTTCCATTCTGACTATATCACTCTAACGTAACTAGGGTTCAGAAGTACCCAAACAACCTAATATATCTTTAGTGGAAGTTAGGTAGATTCTAATCATTTAAGACCTATAAAGTAGCCAGATCCTCATCATTTAAGACCTAATTCCAAGACAGGTCCCTACATGTTTTTCTCCTACTGACATCGTAAGAAATCCTATTAGGCCACTTAATACTTCACCTAAGAAAGAGGTGGACCCTATCATAGTCTCTTAATACCTCAAACCCGAAGCGGACCCCTCCTAAGGATTTCTCCTTTCGTATCCAAGGCACAATTTATAACCCATAACCCACTTGTGACGTATCAAATTTGTCCAACCGTTTATAAGTAGTTGTAGCTAGATTAATTGGGTAGTTTTACCCTACAAAATTAGGACTAACCTCGTATCCACTAGAGTTCTTTATTATAGGTGATGTCTCACATTAGTCCGCAAAGCCACACCACCGGTAGCCACGTTTAACTGGGAAAACTTCAATGTACCTTTGGACTAACATCGCATCCCTATAATTTAGTCATAACTTATTTTCATATCCACTATATACATATATAATCCTACACGAACAATAATTGAGGCCATATAAGGTATCCCCTTATTATGCCCCTAATTAGGGATTAATTCCCTAATTTACTCTAACTAACTTCCTACAAATTTATATTACTTAACTATTCTACTAATACTAATTATCACATTCCATACGCTATAATAATTATTTTATACACACTCATGGTTATATTTACGCATGGAATTTAGGGTCTAATCATTACATTACAACAATTCGATAATAATTCGCTTATAAGGTAATTTAAAATATCAACCTTATATAAACCTATAATTCTAACAGAACTGCTACTACCATAGCCTAATAAAATAGATTAGTTCAAACATGGAATATCCACACTTGTTCCATATCAACACATTAGAATTCCTTTCTGTTATAAATAATAAATCTTCATAAATTATATGGCTTATATTCACTTTAACCTTTGTATACATCAATTTGAAGTGAGAAAGGAGTTACTTATTTATTTACATGATAGAAATAGATGGTGCAAACTATAGACAATTCAATTCATAACTTGCACACTATTCCTAATTTATTTATTTTTTAAATCCTTTAACACTACAATTCAAAAAAGGGGGAATAGGTTGAATTGACCATAGATTGTCTAATTCTAAACAATTAATTAGACTCTAATATATCAACAAAACAGTTACAATTCAAACATATACAAAGATTGATATTTACTTGGAGAAAACCTAGGGTTTTATTATGAAAAACAAAGCATTATTATTTTGTATGGGTAAGCTAGTTTTATAATGGCCATACCACTTTACATAATAATACAGGTGGGAGGCACAAATGCCTCAGCAACTGTAATAACTCACAAAATAGAATAAAACAGAACATAATTCTAGGGTTTTATTGTTTTTGTGTTTTGCATTTTCAGAATTTTACTAGGCATATATCAGACCCAAATAGATACAACATAGGTACTAGAATAGGAAAAAAAATTATAATTACTTGCCTAAAGTTTTCTGTTTTCTGAAACCCTAGGAGAAATGATTTTGATAAAATCACCACGTTGCTACAGAATTTGTATGGAAAAGTGGTGGGGGACATCTATGGGTCTATTAATAAAGGTAGGAAGAAAGGAGAACCGTTTGATGATTTAAAACAAATCCAAACTATTTCGTTAGGGCATTTTTACCCTAAAACGACCCAATCTTTGACCGACCCTATTAAGGTGGCTAGTCAACCGGCCCTTTTCAGCCAGCATCGTTTCGTCTGTTTCCGTTTTTATTTGATTTTTTACTTATTTTAACCCTAACCAAATCACCATCAGTTTTAATTCCCACTTAACGTTACTTCCAGCTTAGGTAAACATTCCAATTCAAATTTCAAATTATTTTAAACCTTAAAACTTCATACATCCGTATTTTCTTTAAACGACTCTGTTTTCAACATATTATATATGTAAATTGGTCATAAAATTGCCATGAATGGAATAGTGCAATTGTGTGACCAAATTCCAATATTTATAGAAATTCCATTTTACCCTTATTTTAAATATCAATTCCTTATTTAATTTTATGGAATGCTACAATCTCTTCGCCTAAATTGGACTTCGCCCTTTAATCCAAGGGCAGATAATGTAATGCGCACTCAACAACCATGTTATGTAACCAAATATTTACAATAATGTACAAAATCATCTATTTAACCAAAAATGATATGTGATTATGTATGCAAAACATACTATAGGTGACGTCAATCCTAGCATGGATGCAAGGTCATGACATATAGGCATGTAGGCAAATTTCCTATATATACACACACACAAAGTTCTACTTGAGTGCAAAGATAAAAAAAAAAAAAGTGTGCCAACCATACCTAACCATCCAATCTAGCAACCATAATGTAACCAACTTATTAAATGTGGAGAGAAAAATTTACAAGAGAAAAGCTCTAGGTGAGGGCCTCATTTTTTACTTCAGTTTCCTACGTGCTTTTCGCCAGTTTATCTCCTCATTGAACTTATACCAACTTAATTTCCTTGTTACAAAGCTTCTTAATATCATGTTCCATTATGCATGCGGTGACATGGCGGGCGACCAGCTCCATCTAAACATCTACTAACTGATCAGGCTCCATCACTGTGGCAGTATCATGCAGACATTTTCCCAATTGGGAAACATGAAAAACATCATGAACTCTGCTAGCTTTGTCGGAAGCTCCACTCTATAAGCAAGTCTTCCATCGTATCCAAAATTGGGAAAGGCCTAACAAATCTAGGCGCCAACTTCTCTGAAGTAACAAACCTCATAACCTTCCTAAGAGTGGAAATCTTGATGAAAACCATGTCTCCAACAACAAATTCTGATTCCTTCCTTTATCTATCAGCATTGGACTTCCAATGGTCCTGTGCAACCTTTATCCCTCATCAAATAATTTCTACCTTCTCTGAGGTCTCATAGATCAAATCTGGTCCAAGTATGATTTTTTCGGTAGTTTCCTACCAACAACTAGGCGACTTGCACAGCCACCCATATAAGGCTCAAAAGGTGCAATGCAATCGTTGCTTAATAACTATTATTGTATGCAAACTCCACCAAAGTCAAATGCAGTTCCCAAGATCCTCCAAAATCTATGATGCAAGCTCTCAACAGGCCTTCTAAGATTCTATTAACCCTTTCCGCTTGTCCGTCGGTCTAAGGGTGATAAGAGGTGTTAAGATTCAAAGTTTCCAAAGTAGATTGCAAACTTCCCTAAAATTGACTAGTGAACAAGGGGTCCCTACCACTAACTATAATGACTGGAACTTCATGAAGTCGCACTTCTTCCATAACGTTATTGGTGCAAGAGATATGTAGTCCTATTACTTCTAACATGAATAAAGTGGGTGCACTTAGTGAATCTGTCCACTATAACCCAAACAGCTTCATTGTCTCTTTAACTTCTAGGAAATCCATATATAAAGTCCATAAATATATTCCTCCACTTCCAACTTGGTACTTCTAACAGCAATAACAACCTCTAGGTTTTCCTTGCTCTGCTACAATCTTTTGATATGTCAAATAATTAGAGACATTCTCCACTACCTTTTTCTTCATTCTGGGCTAATAGAAGATCTTCTTCATATCTCTATACATTTTATACCCTCCGTGGTGAATATTCATATTAGAATGATGACATTCTTTTAGAACTTCTTCCAACACATCCTCCTTCATAGAGACACATAGACACCCATCTCTCCTCAACCTTCCTCTTTGGTCCATAGCATATTTACCACAATAGGAAAAACATCCACCTCTAATAAGCTTGTCAAAAATCTCTATTAACATCGCATCCTCCTTCTGCCCTACCCCTATGCAATCCAATAATGCCGACCTCGCTTCCATAACTACAAATATATCCTTGATCAGGCACTGTCGGCGGTTGGAAATTAAAATTTGAGAGGAACTCCAACTGCCGCCACTCATATATAGCATTAAGAATAGCCTGCCTCCGATCGAGGTTGTCGACGAAAACATTCCTTTTGCCTAGGGTATGTTGAATTTCAAAGACATAGGATGCTACAAACTCTCTTTGCTACTTAAGATTTAAATCTTTTTGGTAAAGATATATTTAATAGATATCTGGTCAATTAATAGCTCAAATTTCTCATCCAAAAGATAATGCATCCACATCTTCAAAGCAAAAAAAACAACAGCTACTAATTCCAAGTCATGTATAGGATACCTTTTCTCAAGATGCTTCAATTGCCTACTTACATAAGCTACTACCTTTCCTTCTTTCATAAGGATGGCTTCCAATCCCGTACCACATGCATCGGTGTATACAAAAAAGGTTTCAATCAGTCTGGGATTGTTAACACTGGTGCACTAGTAAACGACTTCTTTATAGCCTCAAAAGAATTTGCCCACTTCTTGTCCCATGCAAAAAAAGGTTCTTTTGGGATAAGAAAGTTAAATTTACTACTATCTTTGTGAAGTCCTTAATGAAATTTCAATAATAACCAGCTAACCCAATGAAACTCCTAACTTCCATAGCATTATTTGGCACCTTCTAGCTTTGAATAGCTTCCACCTTAGTCGGATCAACAACCGATCCCTTTCCGGAAACAATATGACCTAGAAACCTCACCTCTCTTTGCCCGAAATGACACTTAGAGAATTTTTCTTTTAGTTGATGACTTCCTAAGGTCTCTAGTACTTCTTTAGGTGCTTTTCGTGCTCGCTCCCCTCCTTGGAGTATATGAGAATATCATCCCTAAATAACACAACAAACTTCTTTAGTTATCCCTAGAAACTTTACTCATTAGATCTACAAAGTATGTGGAGGCATTAGTCAAACCAAAAGGTATGATTTCGCATTCAAACAGTCCATCCAATATGTGAAAAGAAGCCTTTTGTTTACTATCTATGGCTACCCTCAAATGATGGAATCTAATGGTCAAGTCCAGTTGGGAAAAAACTTTGGCACCAATTAGATGATCGACCAAGTCATCTATCCTAGTACAAGATACCTATTCTTTTTAGTCAACTTGTTCAGTGCTTGATAATAGACACATAACCTTAATGAACCAACTTCTTTGGTGGCAAAAATAATAAGCGCTCCCTATTCAGAAAGGCTGCAGTATATGAATCTCTTCTGCAATAGTTTCGAAGTCTATTTGTCCAACTCCCGCCTCTCCTTGGGAGCCATGTGCCTTAATGGTAGTGCAATAGACCTAGCATTCTTCTCTAAATCAATTCTAAACTCGATCTCCCTATGGTGTAGGAGACCGAAGACTTCTATAAAAGCATCAACGAAGTCTTGGACTATTGGTACAAATGAGAGTTCATTTTGTGATAAGCTAGGAGAATATAGATAGCTCCACTCAGTTGAGTTTTGGGGGCAAACGGCGAACATCAATATCTTTCCCTAAGCAATCCGTTAGACATACTATCCTCCTCTCACAGTCTAAGGCAGCCCCATAGTTAGATAACCAATCCATCTCTAAGATAAGTCCATGCCCCTCAAAACCAAGAGTGTATGTGTTTCATGTTACGTCATAGTTACATATATCCATTACTAGGTCTTTGCAAAATAAAAAAAGATATGTCGATCCCTAATAGGATTTAATACCGCTGTTGGGTTGGTGACTACTTGGGTTCTCAAGTTCAAGGATTTAACTGTTCTTTCAGCTATAAGTGAGCGAGATGCTCTCGAAACAAACATGTATTAATAACATTCTCAAAAATAATAAGCGTACCATCCAAGGTAGCGTACCCTTTTCCCGTTGGATGTAGCCTACTCGAGATAGGAACCGCCTCTTTAGCATACGCCTATCCACTCCGGCCTCCTTTAGCAAGTTTCGGACACTTATTCTAATCGTTCTCCTCCTCAAAGCAATTGAAGCACTTTCCCTTGAATTCCTCCCTCATTAAGCTAACTTTGCAATCCATAGCAATATTCCCCTTTTTCTAGCACCTTCGACAAATAATCTTCTATTATTCATCTTTTCTTTAGTCTTTGTATTTTCCCAAAATCCTTTCTTAGCTCCTCCTTGCTTTGGTGCTAACTCAAACTCCTCCTTTTTCTTTTCTTTCCCCTCACCACTAGCAATTTGTAGTAAGGCTATCTCAACAATCACTTCATTAGTAGCACCTATTAGAATCTGAGCTAAAAGCAACTCTCTTAATGGTGAATTCAGAACCTTGACAAACTTCATCGTTTTCTTAATGGGCGTGTCTCTCAAGCCTATACCAAACTTTACCAACTCCGTAATTTTTTTGATGTATTCTTTTATAGTAGAACTCCCTTGTTTCAGCTAAATGAACCTCTCCAACTGCATACTATGTTCCACATTAGATATAAACCTCGACTCAAAGCGAGTCCTAAACCCATCCCAAGAAATCTCCTCTTCAGCATTTTCTTCAACAATAATAGTCCACCAATCGAATGCTTCCTTTTTTAAATGCCAATCTAAAACTATCCTTTTGATGTGATCTTCCCACCCAAGCTCCTGAAATATGTGGTCGTAGTCATTATTCCATGCTTCAGTCTAAAGAAATCCTGAACTTCGGTATATGCATGCCCGCCCATATTTTGGAAGTCCTTGCATAATTTTATGAAGTTTAAAGATCGATGTGCTGCCTCTACAGGTGATGTTGGGAGGGAAGATTAATGTGGAGTTGGAACCTCTTCTATATCCCTCAAATATTGTTTAAACCACATAGGCATGCCTTGGATGTTGGGCATTCCTTAAGGAGATGAGTTCCTAGCATCAAAATTTTTAGCCATGTCTACCATCTGTAGGTTTTTAAATTGTTTTAGGGATAGTTCTCTAAGATAGTATTAACTGCTAAAAGGAAAATTTGGCATAGTGTGGTTTCAAATGTTCTTTTAAGGATATGTACAAACACATATATGTATATATAGGGGCTTTTTAAAAACATTTTCAAATGTAACAATTACACTCTCAAATGTATACTTATTTCCCTTTTGATAAGCAACCTAAACACTGATACCAGCTGCAACAACCCATCCTGAAATAGACCAAAATCCCAACCCTGAAAAGGCCTATCAGAACTTAGAGTCATTCTAAGACTGGATGTTGGTTGATGAAAAATTAAAAATTACCTTGTACATGGAGAAATCTATCTAACTTTTCTCATAGTGGAATGAATAAAATATAATAGTAAAACATGTACCCAATAATGAAAGCCATTTTAGAAACACAAAAACAATGTCATAAATCTCAAAATATCGCAGCATAATCCTCTCAGTAGATAAGTCTCAAACTGATAATAGCATTAGCAACAACATAGTTTCAAAGTCTGGCTACAATAAAGAAAATAATATAGTTTCAAACTAACAATAGAATTAGCATGACATGAGTCTGAAAGTCACACAAGGCTTTGGATCTGTGTGTCGGGAGGTGCGGGTTATCACAAATTACAACCTAAAATCTAAAAGAAATAATTGCTATAAGCTGCCACTTTATCATCAACCGGTGTTAATGATGTTGTGGCCCCATCAGTCATTATTTAATTGCGATAGGTACTTTTAGTATGTCATTCAACTATAACCCACATGTCTTAACTTACCTCCTTGGCTCCCTATAAATCAGGTTCATCCATTACATCAATTATTACACCCGCTTATGGGATAAACTTCGCATTCCCACACTACAGTGGGTAGGAAATATAAGTTATGTACATTTAGAATAACACATCAAAAAAATGGCTTGGTGAAATAAATTCTACCACCTACCTTTCCTTCTTTAACCTTGAAGGCAATCGACATAAACTAGTGTTATGTATAAGGTATGTCATTTAATAGTCATCAGAACATTATTCTGACCCCCCTCCTCATTACAAACCACATGATAGTTTAGAGGGACGTGTATTGGTACAAGACGTGAATAGTGGAAGGCCATATTTCCTTGTTCATGCTTAACATTGACAAGGGAACTAGAGATCAAAGGTGTCAACCTTGGTCAATAATCATACGATTTATTAAACTTCACTATTCTGCTGTGATTTTTATCGATAGTTCTATGATATTTTTTTTGTTACAGGGTACTAATATCAACTATTCGTCCTTTAATTGACTTGTGTTTTAGAAGTGAAAATTCGATCCCACTAAGGTGTGGGTTGTTAAACATACATTCAATAATAAGTAAAAGCAGTCAAACTGCATGGTGAAAATAGCTCCTAAATATTAGCTTGCCTTTTGCACATCTTAGAAAGCTTATTCATCTAACCTAAAAACCCTATTCTCATCCTATACAAATTTAATTGAGTACCCATGAGTTTAAGGGAAGTCAAAAAAATTTGGTCAGAAAAAGTTTACTGTGAATAATATTATACCATCTCAAGAAAATTAGTTTACTAGAGAGACCAGCAACCAAAGCACGAAACAAGTTTCTCTCACTAATATCATTATAATATGTATGTCAATCATAGAAAATCTGCAACCAAAATGATTAGAATGTCATTATATTATCAATATCATTATTCTCATGAATAATGGGTCAAAGTGAATTATCCTTCATTCTTTAGGCTAAAAGGATTACACATTCCTATACTACCTAATCCCATAAAATAGTTCATGGTATAGTTTTCCCAAGGTCACTATGAAACTATATTAGTTTTCCCAAGCTAACTAAAAGCCTATTAGGCTAACTCGAGCCACAAATATAACAATATCATCCAAAATCTCTTTTTCAACAAGCGAAAATAACCTCAGCTTCTGTCCAACAGAAGAAAAACATTGGTGAGCATCGCTACTACGAGTTCCTTTCTATACGTAATTCCAACTTTTATTCTCAATGTTGGTGAAGCCCTATGCATTGGAATCGTAGACTTGATCAACAAAGGGCTTAATGTTGGAGGATAGGGTGTGGCCCTACCTAAATCTCCACCCAGTCCAGTTTTAAGTTATCCAAGAGTCGCGTTTTTTGATAAGATTAGGGCATCCAAACATAATTTGATCTTACAAATCTCCTGGAAGTTATTCTACTCACTCATGAGTTTAAGTTCAATCATGCCCACTATTGAGACAACCCTATCTTGTCATCAATTCCCAATCCCCAAGGCCAAAATGTTGGATGATAGTATTTAGCACATAAATGAGCATGATAACCATTCATCATATGCAAAAATAACTGAATAAGTTACAAAGATGAATATATAACGCAATATCAATCATCATAAATATATGTTTATGTGCTACCCAATTTATACACAAAATTACCTATACCAAAGTAATATTTTTTTCCTTAAAGACTCTATAAAAATGAGCTAAAATCCTTTTCTTAAATTTAAAAACTCAAAATTACTTAACATAAAGCATTCTTTTTGTTCAAGAAAAACTTAGCCTAATATAGAGTAAAATGTGCAAGTTCATTAGTAGCTGCCTTTCTTTTCAGAAACCTTTGCTATCGCATGTTGAAACGTATCAACCTATCACATATTAAAAACATAAGCTACCGCGTGTCAAGAAATCTTAACTATCGCATGTTTACATTATACAAAGTTATCGCATGTCAAACAATTATAGCCATCACATATCAACAAAATAAAGCCATCGTAAGTTGAATAACATATACATATACATACATACATATATACATACATACATACATACATATATATCGCAAGTTGAGACTATATAGTTATCGCAAGTTGAAGTTATATGTATAACTATTGCAAGTTTATTAAATACAACTGTTCCAAGTTCTAACATAATAGTTATCGCAAGTTGAAGATATATAGCTATCAAAAGTTGGTAAAAGCATTAGCAGTTACAGATTGACAAAATATAGTCATCCCATGTTGACAAAAATGACAGTTATCATAGGTAAAAAACTACATGCTATCCTATGTTGATAAAATATATAGCTATCGCAAGTTGACAGTATGTAGCTATCGCTAGTTGATCAATACATGCTATCGCATGTTGGTAAAATGGTTGTCATAGGTTGACAATCATATGCTATTGCATGTTGATTAATGGCTTTTCTCTAAATTTCTATAAAACTATTTAATTCCCTTTTGAATTAACAATTATTTATCAAACCAATTTCCTTGCCAATTTCTCATTGGTTAATCAATGTCTTCTAAGAAATTTGCAACAAATCAAATAGGAAAATTACTTTAATTTCCAAAATAAAATTTCCATTACTTGTGCCATTAATTAGCTTTGCAATTAAAACCTTCTTGCATAGTAAATTTTATATTAAATTGTAAATACTTGGAAAAAAATCCCAAACTCAGAATTTATCTCTTCAACATTATATAAAAATTTTGAAGCAATTTTTTTCTTCTTATTTTAAATAATTAAAACTGAAAATTTCCATTTCTCAAACTAGAAAATTCATATTAGATTCGTAATATTTAATAAATTTATGAAATTTAAAACCCATCTCCAAAATATCATTCCAAATATCATATCAAAAATACAAAGCATATAAACATATTTTTTACAACAAAATCCCTTCGAAAAGTTTCATTAAATCTCAAATGATAATAATAGCTTTTATAAATGATTATCTAATTTATATGCATGATAAACATCAATCAAAATTTTGGATCCACCCTTGAACTCGAAGTAAACATGTACAAAAACAAAGAGATGGAAATATTGCTCACCTTTGATATATTGAAATGGTGAGATTTGCCTTAAACTTCCTTTTCCTATGCTTTTTACTCATTTTCTTAGTTGAATGATGATGGTGGTAATGGTTGCTAGCTTATTTACTTTTTGTTTAGTTTGAGAATGAAAATGAAATTACAATAGGATGGTACAATAGTTTCTCTTCCTTATTTACCCTCCTCTGGTTGTGTTTATTCTGAATTATTTCATTTTCTTTTTAAAACATTCTCTTTAAAACTAATGGTCGAATTAATTATATGGAAAATCCCACATTTATTGACTCGTCTATGTTACAACCTCATAATTAAATAATCAAAATAGTGTGCAATAAAAATTAGGGGTGTTACACACTCCTCTCCTTAAAGAATTTCATCCTTGAAATTTCAACAAGGAAAACAACAACAAGCACATCAATATGCAAATATATAAGTGCAGTGTTTCTCACAGTTTTTACTGGACTATTACTAGTTTGACTATCTTATTTCTTAACTCCTTTGTATCTTTATAAATTATATGAATAGGTCGCCAAATGATAGTCATACCAGGATCCATTACTAAATCTTTGAGAATCATTGGGTAAATAGCAATCTCTGGATTACGCCCGTACTTTCTTAAATGAGATACATGAAATACATTATGGACTCCTACTAAAGTATTTAGTAACTCGATGTAATATCTGTGTTTCCTAATCCTCTCTATAATAGGAAACGGCCAACATATCTTAGTTCCAACTTTCCTGACTTCCCAAGTTTATAACACGCATCACCAGTGATACTTTCATGAAAAAATCTCCTACCGAGAATTACAATTCTTTACGTCGTCTATCTGTGTAACTTTTCTATCTTGATTGAGCTTCCTTCATCCATCCATGGATTAACTCAATCTTTTTAGCCGCTTCTTTTTCCAAATTCATACCAAGTATCGGTCTATTACATGCCACAAACCAACATTGTAATGATTCGTCTTTTTAACCTCCAATATCGACACTAATACATACATGGTATTCACGAGTAAAACACTTAAATGCTAGAAAGACACATTATTAGGGTAGAATTAAAAGAAAAATAACATGTAAAAAGAACACAAATCAGAATCTTATAGTGGAACGAGAACATATAATATCAAAAGATAGTACAAATTGTCAATCAATGATCATAGCATTTCAGAGATACAATCCTAAGTACAATAATTAGCTAAGAATGTTATTAACAATCTGTCCTCATAATTGCTGATATATACATAATATATGTATATATGTGTGTACTTGAAATGCTAATAAATTTGTTAAATTACTTTTTAACTACTTATAAATATGTTGTAAACATCTATATAAAATATTTCGTAAAAATACTAATTTAGAAAAACCATTTTAAAACCAATGCTACAAAGAAACTTTTTTAGTTTAGTATTTATTTTTTAAGAGAAATTAGTAATCCTCCGTGAGAGATGAGCACTCACTAAATTTTATTCTACACTTAAAAAAGGAGCTACCGACAAGTCGGGTAGGTGACTATACTCCAGACCTTGTACAAATAAAATAGAAAGAGAACCCACACTAAAAAAAACCTAGTAAAGGAATCTAAAAAGCATGGAAAGAAGTAAAAAAACAAATGGTAGCCATAAGAAGATGAAAACTTAGCAATGCCCCTTACCGTCCCATGCAATAACCTCTCAGACATGATCTGTGTCAATACGGCCTACATAAATAGTCCTTTCATCTAAATAGCTTTACTCCCTCTATCAAGTAGCATTTTCCTTTCCCACTTTTCTTTAATATGCTCGTTGTTTCACTAAAAAAGATTTATTTCTTAATAATTTAGGACTTATTTGAATATTAACTGTTGATTATTTCTACTTTTTCTTTTACCAGAAACTGCGTGGATAAAAGGAGGTGTATATCTTCCTAACGATGTGAGACAATAACACAAAATGAACTTCATAGGCTCAGTATAATAATAAACTGCCGAACCAGTCCCAGGCATTTCTTCTTTCCCCATATCTGAGTTATCCCTGTATTACCCCTGCACTGACTGCCCTTGTTTAGAAGCATTAAATGCATACCCATTATGCATAGTACTTTCCATCTCCCCTTGTTCATGTACTATGTTCACATTAACTTTATGCACTTCACTTTCATCATGCATAGCCAGCACATGCAATTCATTTTCCTCATATATTTCATCTTTATTTTCCTTAAAGTTTTCACTTTCACCATGCAAATTTTTCGCATGCGTTGCTTGACATAACCAAGCAACGTTGATCATGCAAGCATAGCCATGAAAACTCAACTGCTCTATACCCGAAAACACTTCTGAATTCAATTGCCTGATTACCTAAAAATACAACTGCCTCTGACCCAAACCATCAATGCGAATTAGCAGTTCCACCCAATGTTTTGAGAACCGAACCGCAAATAGGACCGTGGGGTCTCAAGGTTCAAGGTTTTAAGGGTCGAACCGATCAGACCGTTGGAACCGTGCATTTTTAGTTTCTAGACTGTGTTGGTTAATGCATGGTTTTGAAGGCTGAACCATATCAATTCTATATATATTTAATTTAACTAGAACTAATATATTCATTGAATTAGTAAATTTATTTTTTATAATATAACAAAAGATCAAACCAAATTTTTAACTTGTGTCAATACCTACCTTGCTATAGCAATTAAATACAAAACAATACTTCAACTGTTTGTTTGTAATGACAAATCTGAGCCCCTTAGATAGTAAGTGTGGGAAATATATTTAAGGACAACGAAAGATAGGTTATCAGCCAACGATGTACAGCTCAGAACTTCTAGCCTAGGCTATTGCAGCTTGAACGAAAGATGATACTATTTAAATACCTTCATTTCTCTCCTCTCGTCTGTTCGCTATGATTTTTGTGTCTAAACAGAAACCAAAACCATCCAACATCGCCTTTTTCTCAACTTAGAGTTCATAATTTTCACTTGAAATCGTCGCTTCTTTCACTTTTTCTCGGCTCGACTCGGCCTGTAAACCGCAGTTTTTAAGGTCAAATCGCGGTCGAAATGCAGTTAGGGTTTTAATCATCTCCGGAACGTGATGACTGACAGTCCACGGTTAATCACGGTTCAACCGCGATCGGGTCCGGTCTTCAAAACTATGGTTCCACCTTATCAACTCTAAATCTCAAGACATCATCATCACTGTCTCGCAAAACAACTAATCTACTATCCTTTTCACATATAATTTTTTTCCACCAAACAACTAGCTATAACAACTTTATCAACCCGGAGATCATTAAATGCATCATTGTGCACATTCAAATTTCCCTAGTTTCTTTGTGTCACTATATTGTTATATCTATACATATTTGACACAGTAGGAACTACTGTAAGCATAATGGCATTAATGCAATATGAAATGTCCACAACTCCTTAAAAAACCATCCTACTATCATCATCCAATACCACTACATCATCTAGGAAATTTTCATTAACAAATCTAGTCAAGGGACACCAAAAAAGATATGGATAGGGCATGCATCAAACCAGTTATACATATCTAAGGCCAAAATATCCACAGCTCCATAATGGAGATATAGAGATTTAAATACAACTCTCCTATACACAAACTTATCATTCCGTTACTGCTCACACAATTGATAACATTAACCAATCTTTGATCAAAAGAATGACGTGTACCTCCATGCCAACTAAAAGGAACTATATCTTTATCCTTTTCATTTGCACACAACCGATCCTTAGCACAACTGAGACAAGGTCCCTCTAAAACATTACTGCTTCCATTAGAATTCATAAACCCAGCATCCATTGAAATAAAGAATAGCAAACTCAGTTTTATTTGATAATGCTACTGTTATTCATTACAGCAAATATCAACACATAGTGTCTATTTATATACATTGAAAATGGGCCAAATACATAAGCCCATAACATGGCTTGTAATCCTTGAGAAGCTGCTCTGATGTATCTGAACCATTGATATAAATCTACGGCTGTGATATGTTGTGACTTATGCTCTGGACAACCAAGTGTGCTTTTGCTAATAATCTAAACCCGGTATGGTTTGCTTCATTATACGCCGCCTCAAACAAAACTAGGGTTTTATCTCTTCCTCAACTTCCATGTCGGTCGAGAAAATTTTGAGCTCATCTCGAAATGGATTAAAATTTCTCGCCGATAAAGCCTTTGTTAAGAAGTCCTCTCTTTGATGAAAGGATGGGAAATGATTGATGGCAAGTTTGCCGCTTCATGTTCTTTCTCGAATGAAGTGGAGATCTATCTCCATGTGCTTTGTGCGAGCATGTTGGACCGGATTCATGGATAATGATATAGCGCTGAGATTGTCGCACCAAATAGTGGGTTTCTGAGTTGATTCGAACCCTAATTCCCCAATTAGGGTTTCGATCCAAATGATTTCGGCGACAGTGCTTGCGATGCATCTATATTCAGCTTCTGTGCTGCTTTTGGAAATGGTGGACTGCTACTTTGTGCACCAAGAGATCGGATTTTGCCCTAGATAGATGCAGAATCCAGAAATGGATTTTCTGCCATCGATATCGTTAGCCCAATCGGAATCACTGTAAGCACGTATATTTATGTCTTTACATGTCTTTAAGTGTAAACCATATGCTAATGTCCCTTTGAGATATCTGAGAATACGCTTCACGGCACACCAATGCTCACTTAATGGATTTTGCATGTATTGGCATACTTTATTTACACTAAAACATATGTCGGGTCGAGTGATTGTGGCATACTGAAGTGCCCCAACCATACTTCGATACTGTTTGACATTTTCGATGGGTTCACCTTTGTTTTTGGATAACTGCTTGTGATTTGTCATCGGGGTTGGTAGAGGCTTGGCTTTATCCATGTTGGCTCTGACCAGAATGTCACTAATGTACTGTTTTTTTGATAAGATGATCTCACTGTCAGATTTTCTTTGAATGTTTATTCCTAGAAATTTTTTTAATTCACCCATGTCTTTAATTGCAAAGTACTCGTCAAGTAATTTTATGACTTGATTAATATCCTGTTGATCATCTCCTGTGATGAGTATATCATCCACATACACCAGTATATATATGCTCATATGCTTTCTTTTCCTTAAGTAGAGTGAGTTGTCTGACTTTGTAACACTGAAACCTAATTGTGTAAGTGTATTCTTCAATTTCTCATGTCATGCTCTGGATGCTTGTTTTAGTCCATATATGGCCTTATGTAGCTTGCATACAAGATCTTTATCAGCATTTGAATTATATCCTTCTGGCTGTTGCATATAAACCTCCTCACATAGCTCACCATTCAAAAAAGAATTATGTACATCTAGTTGCTTTATTCTCCATTTTTTGTGAAGTTCTAGTGTCAACATGATTCTTATGGTCGTGGGTTTGATTACTGGGGAAAAGGTCTCAGTGAAGTCAAAACCATATTGCTGGGAATATCCTTTCGCAACTAACCTGGCTTTATTTTTTATTATGTTGCCATCTGCATCTCTTTTGATTTTGTAAGTCCACCTACACCCTACAATATTTTTGTGTCTTGGAGGTTTGACAAGAGTCCATGTTCTATTTCTAACCAAAGCATTGAATTCTTCATCCATAGCTTTTTTCCATTTTTCATGCTTGATGGCCTGATCATATGAAGCTGGCTCCACTTCATTCATTTGTGCTGTGTATATTTTAGGCTTAAAAATCCCACTTTTAGACCTTGTGATCATGGGATGTCTTATTTTTGTATGTTGGTCATGAGTATCCTCCAATTGATTATCATTGCCTGCTATTGTATTATCTCTCTGACTATTGTTGGATACACTACCACTCTGATCATTGTTCTGACTGTTGTTTAGCACACTGGTACATTGTTCATCATTTGATTCAATTGGTAGATAGCTAGTGATTTCATTGTTATGGTCTGAGCTGTATCCTGATGTAGTACTTGATATGGATGCAGCTTTATCATTGTGTCTTTGCATTTGCTGACTATCTCTTTTAGCATGTTGAGACAGTTCTAGAATGTGTATAACATGTGTTTTCTCATTATTGATTTTCTCGTCTTATTTCTCCTTATCTACAAATGGAAAAACATGTTCATTAAAAACTACATGTCTTGAAACATAGATCTTGCCTCTACTGTCCATGCACTTATACCCTTTCTGATTATGTGCATATCCTAAAAAAGTGCATGGACTGGATCTGAGGCATAGCTTGTGCTTGTTGTATGGTCTAGTGTAAGGAAAACACAAACACCCAAAGGTTTTTAAATGATCATATTTTGGTCTAACTCCATAAAGTTTCTCATATGGACAAAATTGTTTAACACTTTTGTTGGCATCCTATTAATAAGATATACTACAGTGGCAAAGGCTTCACTCCAGTATTTCAATGGTAGTGATGCTTGAGACAAGAGTGTTAAACTAGTTTCCACAATATGCCTGTGTTTTCTTTCCACTAAACCATTTTGTTCTAATGTGTGAGGGTAAGTAACTCTATGAAGTATTCCTTTTTGGCTAAAGAAATCTTTTAATGGTTTAAATTATCCCCCACCATCAGTTTGAAATTTTTTAACACGTTTGTTAATTTTCTTTTCAATGTGAGTAATGAAGTGTATAACAGCATTACTAGTATCAGACTTTGCCTTGAGAAAATATAACCAAGTGTGTCTGGTGTGTGCACATACAAGTGATAGATAATACATGTATCCCTGCATTGAATTGAGTGGTGCTGGACCCCACAGATCTGCAGCAATTGACTCAAGAGGATTTTCATATATGGTTTCAGAAATAGAAAAAGGTAATTTATGCATTTTACCCATTTGACAGTGATCACATAAGTGTAAATCAGACATGTTTGGAACATAAACATCATCTTGCACTAAAATCTGTTTGACAATATTATAACTGGGGTGGCTAAGTCTACAATGCCACTTATAAAATGTTTTTACATCACTATCATGCCTTGCACTAACATTATTAGACCATATTCTCTCATTAGCAGCATCATTATTTGCCATATTGCTGAATTTGTACAGACCATTGTCCAGTTTACCCTGTAACAATATGTTTTTATTTAATGAGTCTCTAACTAGACAAAATTTTGGGTGAAACTCAAAATACACCTTATTTTCACTGGAAAGTTGTGAAACACTAATAAGATTTTTCTTGATACTTGGCACTCTTAATAAATTATTTAAGTAGAGTAGCCTTGTACCTTTTAAACAGCCAGTACCAACATGTGTTATGTTTGTAGCTTCACCATTCCCCATGAGAACAGATTGATTACCTGTGTATTCCTTGCTGCCCAAGTTTAAGTTTTGCAGATTGTTTGTGATGTGATTTGTAGCACCAGAATCTGGAAACCATTCATCCATACTGTAATCATTTGTTTTTGTTGTGTCATCAGTGACATTGTCTCCATTATTTCTGAGTTGAGTTTGAATCATATTTGCATTAACTTGCTTATTGACATGAGATGACTGGCCATTATTAGTGTCTTCCTTGTATCTGAAATAACACCAGTTTTCCATATGCCCAAATTTTTCGCAAATCTGACATTTAACTCTGTTGTTATAATTGTTTCTCCCCCCACCTCTGCCTCTTTGAGTGTAGCCTCCTCTCTGACTGTAACTGTCTTGCTTGGGTTGATTAGATATACCTTTTTGATTCTTGTTCTTTGATGTAGTTGCATAATTGACATTAAAATCTTCTTGCATAGACTTTCTCTGATCAATCCTTCCTTCATGAGCAAGGAGGGCTTTGTGAATGTAGTCCAGATCTAGCAGAGTTGGTTGTGTTGCTATGTATGTTATTAAAGACTCATAATCTTGATCTAATCCATTGGTTATCACTAGAATTTGTTCACTGGTGGAGACATGATGTCCAACACCCTTTAATTTGTCACATAAGTTCTTGATTTTTGCAAGATAGTCTCTCATAGGCATATCATTCTTTCTTGCATTTTGTAGTTCCCTTCTGTAATGCATAACTCTTGCTGCTGATTGTGAACTAAAAATGCGTTGAATTGCTGACCATATTTCGTAGGAACTATTACATCCTACAATTTGTGATAATAAACTTTGGCTGATTGAAGATAACAGCCATGATGATAGTAAATTGTCTTGCTTTTGGTACAGTTTGTACTCAGGGTTACTTACAGTTTTTCCTTCTTTGTCAGTGATCATAGCTGGTGGGATGATCTTGGTGCCTATGACATAGTCATGTAAGTCATATCCTTTTAATGCAATCTCAACCTGATATTTCCATAAAATATAGTTATCTTAGTCTAATGGAGTATTAATGACTTGACTCTTTGGTTTGATCAGGACCAGATCTGAATTCTGGTGATCCCTTGATGGATTTCCAGAAGTGCCTAATGTTATATCTTCCTCTTCAAGTTCCATGGTGATTCAAGAATCTTGAAATGCCGGTTTCTTGGAGACAAGAAGTAATGGTCAGGAAAGAAAGGAAAATGGCGAGGCTAATCTTGAATTTAGCAGCCAAGAAACAGATCAGGAATGAAAAGAGGGATCTGCTATGATAGGTGTATATTACTGTTTCAGCATGAAACAGTAATGTGCATGAATAGCAGCGAAAAATTGCGCAGCCAAAGAAGAAAAAATGAAGATGAATATCTGATTTCTTTTTTAGGATGACACAGAAAAGATATGGAACTGATAGAATGGATCTCTTTACGATTAAGAGAAAGGTATGCCTCCCCGATGATGATACTTTTCCGAGGGGAGTCAAATAACCCAACAGTTTCGATATTCTTGATTTGGTTTTGTGGTGAATTTGCCTTTAGGATATACTGCTTTGATACCAAAATAAAGAATAGCAAACTCAGTTTTATTTGATAATGCTACTGTTTTTCATTACATCAAATATCAACACATAGTGTCTATTTATATACATTGAAAATGGGCCAAATATATAAGCCCATAACATGGCTTGTAATCCTTGAGAAGCTGCTCTGATGTATCTGAACCACTGATATGAATCTACGGCTGTGATATGTTGTGACTTATGCTCTGGATAACCAAGTGTGCTTTTGCTAATAATCTAAACCCAGTTTGGTTTGCTTCATTATACACTACACTCATATTGACAACTGTAATATCACTAACCATTCCTAATACATCCGCATCACTTACCGAATCAGCAATGCTCTCCATATTATGTCCACATCTACCTGATTTCTTAACACCCCTCAGCACATCATCAAAATCAATTACAGACAGATCCTCAAAAAATATTAAACAAGATTATCTTGAAATCTGAATTCAACTGCTTTTTAGACTTTGAACAATTCTTGACATTAACATATTCAATACACTCTGCTTCATGAATATCTTCTTCAAAGGCAGCCATATCATTACCCAATTCAAACAAAACAGTTGAATAAGAAGATCGCCTATCTTTCTGTAAATTCAACACTGAGGGATCAAAAAGCATATAATTAAAAAACAAAGTTTTAGAAGCCTCATCAACCATTGACTCCCCTTTAACAAAACCAGTGAAGTCTTTGGACAACGAAATAACATCAGAATAATCATCTGGCAGCACATTGACCTCTGAAAAAGACTTACTAGTTTCATAAAAACCTAAATCGACATCTTTTATATCATAGACTTTATCTGAATCACCAAATTCATTCCTATAATTCATTCATATATTCACTAAATTAATGACATCAATGTGTCAAACAATTCTTCCAAGAAATGTATACCATCTCTTCTTTGAACTCATAAATGACCTATTATAATTTTGTTCAATTTCATAATCTTTAACACAAATTGAAACCCATGCAACGGTATACGTAGCTTCTTAATGAATCTAGAATTCGACTTGCTAGAATCCCTCAAACATTGATCCCTTTTATGCCCGAACTTCCCACATTTGAAATAAAGCAATGGTTTCCAACAATCCCAGGCGAAATGTGAATTGCGCCACATCTAAAGCATATAAATTTCTTCCTTCAAGGGCCAATCCAAATCTTGATAACCGGTTTGAAGAAGTGTTGCTCGAATTTTGGCAACCTGGGAAAAAGAACGAAAATTTTATTTGTGGCGTTGGAGAAGGCGATGGAAATAGAGGAGGAACAAAAGAATTGCACGGGAAGAAGGAATTAGAAAATGCATGAGAACAATAGACGATCGCCATTAATTGATAATTAATTGAAAACGCTCTTTAATTTAGTAGTTGATATCTAAGTATTAAAAATATTTTTAAACTTGAAACCGTTTTTAAAATGCTTTAAAACCTATTACAAAACTTTCCGAAAAGAATCTCATAAAAAAAATTGAATAATATTTTAAACCCAATTAAAATCACAAAACTTGCTTTAAACAACAAAACAACAAATGGTCTAATAGAAGGTCAAAGAAAGCATTTATAAATGTTATAATAAGTTCTGGATAGGGAGCAACTTGGAAAAAGCATGAACGTTGTGGTCAAGTATTCACCACATAAATAAATGATTTAAAATTTGAAACTTTTTTATAGTAATTACTATACTTAAGGTACTTAAAATCCACGGAAAGACATCTTAAGAATATCTTTCAAACTACTATAAAAAATTCTCAAAAACGAGTTATTTACTAAGTGTCCGTATAGAAACCTTTGTACTCCTTAATTTTTGCACTTTGTTCTACCTTTTATAAAATGTTTTGAATTCTAATTATTTACATCAATAAGCCAAAATAAATTACTTATTAAAATAGCAAAGAATCTCCTAAGGACGTCTTCTAAAATTAGATTAAAATAATCGAACATAAGGCGATTTTAAAGTGCTCATATAGCAACCATTCGTGCTATAAATTCTGCAACTTTGCTTAGAAAGTTCTAAAACTTTCCAAACCATTTTTACCATCTTATACACCAAAATATATGTAGAGAATAAGCAAAATATATTATGTCACAATATGTTAACATATCACCAATTTAAACTAGTTTAAAGCAAGGGGATTTCAAATTGCGCTTGTAGTGACGATCACTATACAAACACTTTCATATTCCTATCAATTCAACACATGAGCCAACAAAACATGTAAACACAAATTCTAGGCCACAATACATGTTTTAAAAGGTAATATAAGTGAATATATCCAATATCAAGTTGTCATTTGCTTCCAAAAAAAAGTAAGATCCAAAGTTATAACTTTAATTAGTTCATTAAGTTTATATTTCAAACACAAAAAGTATAACACAATACATATTATTAAATGGTGAGTAAACTTACTTCATAACAAAGCTAACACAACCAAAAGTAAAAACACATGACTACTTCCTACCATCACCAGACCCAGACGTAAGCCAACAACACCATCTTTCCATCACAAGTTCACTACCATTCATTTCTACCCCATGTTGCTCACTGCCTCATCATGGTTGAAGGGTGTGTACTCCTTTCCTTCCACTTTTGAATTGATATTCTTGTTTCCTATGTTGATCTAGTACCTTTTCCAAAGTTTGAAGTTATTTTGTTCATAAATTAGAAACCCAACTTTGTGAGCTATTAAGCTGTATTAGTAGAGTTGTTCAAGAGGTCAAACCCACCTTCCAAAACCTCCTATTTCTGGTCAATAACCATCCCCTCATTTGTTTCCTTTACACCTCACCGTTGACCAAAACAAATATTTAAAACACTACTCACCCCAAATATCTTTTCCTCAATCCATTTCCTAATCTTTTTACTCTTCGTATTAAGTAAGCCATTACGTAGAAAATATTTTTGTGGCTAATGAATTACATATTAATATATTAAAAAGAACAAAAAGTTTAAATAAAATTTATCGAGAAAAAACCATTTTTTGATAAAATGATTTTCGGTCACATTATCGATATTTCTTCGAACTATTCATTTTTGTAAACATTTTTCAAAAATAAGTTCATCACCGATAGTCATTAATTAAAAGGGGGTTAAAAGGTTATAAAACCCATTTAATGCATTAAACCAAGATTCAAATATTTAAATAATTCAGATATTTAAAAACAATGTTTCGAAATTTTGAGTCATTACATTCTTCCCCACTTAAAACATTTCATCCTCGAATTTTCAGCATGAGCAACACATAAAAGAAACAAGCACACATCAATAATTTAATAGTATCAAAAACTAATAGCAAACAAAGCTCATGGTTTGCTAAAGTTCAAAAATCATCTTATCACACAAGGATGATAAACAACCTACTATGCATACTTAATGCTCAACGGCCTTAGGTTATTACTTATCAATTATTCATGCTACCTTAGAACAAATTAAAATATCACTCCCTAAACTCTTCATAAGCCAATAAAACATGATATACAAAAACATTAAAGCCCATACGATGCACATGGATCATCCATAGACAATATCGAATTTAATCATTTGCTCGATCACACAAGTTTCACTTCCAAACCAATATAGATAGCTTGACCTTTCTATGATACTCCAATTAGATTCCTTGATTAGAAACCTCCATTTCACTTACATAGTCATATACTGTGATAGAAAACCTTGGGATCATATCAAGAATCCATTTCAAGTGTTGGTCGTCGAGAAACGAGTGTAAAACCATTGTTCAGATCAGTGTAAATCACCTAGAAACCACATATTCAAATCCTGGATCAAGAATAACTATGCAGATAAAATGATATGTGGACATTTTACGTATTTTATCCTATTGGTTTCTTAACTACATTAATATCTTTTTATACAACATTCATTTACACATATAGTATCCCATTCAATAATAAAATTATTTACGAAGCATTTCATGAAAACATAACTAGTATTTATAAACATTCTACAAAGATATTTCTTTATTTATAAAACATTTCATAACAACTACTTCAAGTTGGTACTCGTATAATAATCTACTACTTGCTAAGAGTACATACAAAACGTCAAATTCATTTTACTGTCTAAATTCATACGAAAGCCATAGTAATGTTACTATGAGACTGTTACTGTTAAAATAAATTGTCCACGATGTGCTGGTATTCAGCAAAACATTGTTACGAGTCAAAATAATTTGTTATCTTATATGTCAACAAATATGCACATACAAAAGTTTTGATGATATATTTAAACTATAAACCAACAACATGCCGATATCATATATTTACACTGTTATATTAATGTTCTAAAGAAATTAAGGTAAGAAATTAAAGGAGATCTGGATATATAAAAGTGCATGCTACTAGAAAATAGACACGTGAGTCAGACATACACAATTACTTGAAGTTGGCATACAATTACTGAACCGAGCATGTGTGCAAGAGTGCAAGACTGATCTGTGTTTGATGTTGAATGACTGAATTGCCGTATTGGTATGGTACATAATGCCTTTTATGTAAAATTTTGATGTATTTTGCTTCTTTTCCAAAAGTCATCCATGATGCTTTATTTCATTTCTTCTTGGTATTCGGTCATTTTTACATGAAATTTTCATGTACATATTATGGTGAATACATAGAGTTTTGCCATCATATCACTTCTTTTAAGTTTGAGTGTAGGGCAAATGGCTACAGAGATGTTTGGGTTCATGATGTTTCTTTTATGAGATGTGTTATCAAGGTTTGATATGGTTGTTCAGTGATTTTGATGCATTGGGGTTGGTAAGATGATCTTGTGTCACGGCTTGTTTAGTGAGCTATTTTTCAATATATTAGTGATTTAGTATCTATAAACTTCTCTAGTACAATTATTGTTATATTTTTGTTGCAACTATCTAACATGAAACTTTTTTCCTATCTTTTAGAGAATTCCATACATAGGGCACTTGAAGGTTTGAAGTTTGGACTCCATAACCAAACTGCAGCTTATGTGTTTGTTACATGGTTGGTGCAGGCCTCCATTTCCTATATTACTACCAGCATCGGCTGGCCAGGGTCTGCAGATCAAAGGATAACTTTTAAGGCGAGATGGGTAAATTTTCTATAGTTTGTTGGTTGAGAACAGTAGACAAACTGTTTTGGATGGATTTCTAATACAATTTAACAAAAATTCATTTGGTCTTGCAATTGGAGGACCTCTGCATGTGATATTTCCCTCTTGAATATGTATTGACAATCTTATACAGTTTAGAATATTTTTAGTATAAAACCATTCAATTCCTAACGCTTTAGTATAAGATTCAAATTTTGTTGTGAATTCTTCCAAATTAGAGTTTATGACTTAAAAACTGAAATGGCAGCAGTGTCGCTGCTATGTTAACAATTCTTCCTCAACTCGCTTAAATTATAGGAGATGATAAAAGATTAAAAGATTTGATAGATTGATACAAGACAAGCTTAAGATTAAGTGAAACATGGTAAACAAAGCAAAATATTATTATCATTGATTCTTGACTACCGATCATCAGTAACATAACATATGTTTTCTTCAAAATTTAGCTTGGCCAAGTGCCACCTTGTGGGTCAGCCAAGACTCTTCTACCAATTCTTCCTTATCAGAATATCTCACAAGGTCCCCTTAGCAGTCGTTTGCAAATTTAGATATGCATGCGAGCTAATGTAAGTTTTGGTTATATTATTGAAACAAGTTTTTGAACTAAAAAAACAACAACAATAATAAATTAATATAAAACACTGCCTATAAGACAACAATATGATGCTGCAGTGTAGCAACACTATGCTGCAGCGATGGAGAGCCAGGCCGTTGAGATGTAGCAAGCTGCTTTGATGTTGTTCTTAAATCATGCAGCATCATTTTAGTTAGGGGTGATGCAATTTGCACCATAGCATGCACTTCTTCTGTAGTCAGTTCATGTTTCACCTAGCATCTTTGGGCAGAAATATGGATTAAATTGCAATGTGTGGATAATATGTTTTGTGGACCTTTCTTATGTTGTTACCATGCCTAGAGCTTGCTACTATGATTGTTCCTTATTACTGATTCTAAGTTTGTTCTTTGAACAGCAATTTTTTCATTCAGTTGTTTTAAATTCTATTGAAGTTTGTCTAACAAATTTTATCACTAAAGCAGCTTAAGTTTTAGCATATATTTATTTGTATATTGAGTCAATTTGAAAAGAAATGTGCTAACTAAAGTGGACCTCTTGCTTATAGAAGGAAATTTTGAATTGTATAATACGTTTCAGGCTCTCCATTCATGTCAATGCCTTTGAGGAAGAGTTTAGGGAACTCTAATGCTTGTGTGTGCACCTACCCCTTGTTTACATGTTAACATTGTCTCTTCTTTTCATGTCAAAGATAGGGTTCATCTCTTCCTTGCAACTAAAGATAACATTTATGCTTGTCTTTTTTGATGAAGTAATATGTTTTAATTTATCTGTTACTTGATAGGTCTGAAAGGTTAGCATAAAGGAGGATAAAAATCATACCTGATTGGAGAATTTGATCAAACCTATACTGCCACATGAGTTCTGACATTGAACCTATTACAGGATTGTTTATATTTCCCTATGGCTTTGTTTGGATGTTTATCAGACACCTAATTAGTAAATTTCATCAACTATGGCAAGCAAAAACACCATCATTTTACATCTTCACATACCAAATGTTTAACATGGTTGTGTTCATTGATTAGCAAACTTAGTATGTCAATTCACATGTGATATGCATTATAATATGTGTGTTGTTATATTGAAAGCATAAGCTTAAATACTTTACATGGTTGAGGTAATAAACTTTGCCATAGGTTTGTTGGAAAGATGTTTCTGTGCATATAATTAGTTAAATGAATACCATGTTATTATACTTTATTTATATGAGACTTATGCGTTTAATTTAAGTTGAAAATAGATACACTTGGAGTCTAGAGATTACTTTGGAGCGATAGCTTGCTTTTGCTCGCATTATAAACTTGCTTAAACGCTAAATAAAAAGGTATGTTTTAATGTTTTATAGGTATATATGTAAGTTTATAATAATAACAATTATATATCTAATTTAACATAGTTTTATAAATGATGATGATGCCAAATTAACTAATTTTATAAAAATTAACTAAGTTTATAATAATAATAATAATAATAATAATATAACGAAGTTTATGTTAACTGAATCTTATAAATAATAATACTATAACTAATTTAACAAAGTTTTATAAATAATAACGATGACAACGATGATGAATTGACTAAGCTTATAAAATTAACCAAGCTTATATTAATAATAGTAATACTAATAATAATAATACAATTAAATTATCCTTGTTTTTTAATAATAATAATAATAAATTAACTAAGTTAACCAAGTTAATAAAAATTAACTAAGTTTTGTTAAAATTAAACAAGTTTTATAAAATTAGTCTAGTCTAGCTAACTAAAATTTATAAATAATAATATAGCTAATTTAACAAAATTTTATAAATAATGATTATGATGATGATGATGATGATGAATTAACTATATTTATAAAAAATAAATAAGTTTATTATAATAATAATATAATTAAATTAACCGAGTTTTAGTAATAATAATATATTAACTAAATTAACCAAGTTAATTAAAATTAACTAAGTTTTGTTAAAATTAACTAGGTTTAAGTTAACTAAATTTTATTTTATAAATAATAATAGTATAACTAATGTAACAAACATTTATAAATAACGATGGTGATGATAAATTAACTTAGTTTATAAAATTTAACTAAGTTTATAATAATACTAATAGTAATAATAATAATCATAATAATATAATAAGTTAACCGAGTTTGAATAATAATACTAATAATAAATTAAGTAACTAGGTTAATAAAAATTAACTAGGCTTTGTTAAAATCAAACAAGTTTGATAAAATTAACTAAGTTTAAGTTAACTAAATTTTATAAATAATAATATATAACTAGTTTAACAACATTTTATACATAACTGTAAGATTGGACTTCATTTATTTCATTTCGTTTATAACTTTGATTATTTATATGACATTATTTATAATATGATATACTCGTACAATGTTGTAGATGTTTGATATTAGATCCGAAGTCCTACGATTTAACATAATTTTTTGACTATATGTTGTGCTTTCACTTGTGCATGCATTGGATTTCCGAAGAGAGCAAGGTTGGACTTTTATGGTGATAGCTTTCACTTGTGCATGCAACAAAGAATTATGGGTAATCAAGCTTTTGTTAGCTTCGGTTTGGTATAACATTTTACTAGTACTAGGTGTGTAAATTTGTATGCGAATGGTTATTGTATGTGAGTTTGGTCATTTTATCAAAAAACTATCGTATTGGAATGGTTATGAATATCTTATTTGATTATATGATTAATATGTTATTTTAATTATTTGAATATGATGATTATATGAGTGATTGTTGATTGATATAGCAGGAACAAAATAGACCATCAACAGAAAATAATAGCAGAAAAAATGGTGCAAAATGATCAACAACTTTTAGTAGCGTTTCAGAAAAGCTACAGAAATGCATATAATGGCATTGAGTAAACGCAACCGTAAAGCAGCGGTAAAGTTGGAAGCTCTATTAGTAGCGTCAAAAAAACCTTTTGGTGTTATTTTTAAAATGCTACAAAAAGCTTTATGGTGGCGTTTGAGAAACGCTGCAATAAAAGGATTTATAGTGGCGTTGAAATAAATGTAACGAATGGATTATTAGTTGCGGGCTTTATCATAGCGTTTATCAAAGCACTACCATAAGTTTTGGTAGCGTATCTTGCGTCCCACCAAAAATAAAATTTCCTGTAGTGGTGGTGAGTGATCGTATTTTACAATATATATTTTTGCAATTCTAGTACAATGATCCCATAGATCTTTTGTAGGAATTTATCTTTCAAATTTAAAAGGAACAGGACAAGTTGAGAGAGGTAACGAATAAAAATTTAATTATGAAAGTTTGGATTGAAAAACTATTTTTTCTCAAAAATAGCTACAACGGTCAAATCTTGTATTTTCTCTCCCCTTATACATTCAACCCACTGTCTACCTCTGGCTATCAGCACTCACGACCACAACTCTCGTCGCCTTACAAGCCCTCGTACACTCAAGGTCTAACTACCTTCCCCTTGTGAGAACTCATTTAGATCTAGTGAGAACATACATTGCACCCCCTGGATCCACTGTCAGGTAGGGAAATTTTTTGCTATCGTTGTAGAGGTATGTCCACATCGCCAAATCTTGTTGGGAACCCACATGCTGCTTTGAATGGGGAGGCTTTGGACATAAATGAGCGACATGCCAAATCTCAAAAAAATCAAGCAGCAAACTTGAAGCCCTTTCCTTCCACATCGAGGGGGGACTACAATTCCCTCATCATGTTGAAGTATATGAAACTTAAGGGACCATTATAGATGAACTTAGGCAAAACAGGAATGTTGATATTGGGATGCTTGAGGAATTGCTTTCGCACTTTTTACTTGTCATATGGAATGAGGTGATTGGTGAGCAATCATTGTCAGAAGCACCATTACAGCCTATGGGCCTAAAGATATAAGTTTCAAGAGGAAAATGAAAGCGGATAAAGCACTTAATTGAATGCTTAACAGATGTATACTTGAGCGTAGACCATCTTCTCCACCATATGACCCACTTCGACTTGACCCAGTAGTGCTTAGCCTAACTCAGTCGCCCTGGAACAGAACTACCATATGCTTGAAGCTAGATAAGACAGTTGACAATTCAAATTAGGTTTTCTAAAATGTTTTGTTACTCCAAACAACTTCTCACTGTTGGAGGAGATATCAAAATGTGATGATGGGAAGGAAGAGATTGATATAGCATGTGACGTAGGCTGTAGGCATTAGTTCGAAGGGTTATGCTGTTGCAAGAGAGGAGTTGAATGCAGTAGTCATTGTTGAATCTTTGGATAGCGAACAACATAATGTTGCATAAGATTTGTCTTTGGAATTGGGGGATGAAATTGTTGAATATGCTCTTATATGATTTTTGTTTGATGATAATAAACATATATATATATATTCATTTAAATGTATTTGTTAATGTACCATTTTATTTTTCATAGACTAAATAAATATTTGCTGAATAAAAATAAATAACACAGAATTTGAATTCAAACAGAAATTTTATTCAAACAAATATTTATTACAATTTTGAATAGTACAAAATCAAGCTCTCACTATTCACCATACAACTTTGATACAAATTCAATTACATCACAATTTTACATTTATAGTTTACCTCACTACATATCACTCACACTCGTATTTATCTTCAACTTCATTCCAGTTAGAATCCAGCATCTGAGCAATCTGCAAAAATATTCACTAACGCGGTAAAATTGAAAAAGAAATATTTTTGCAATATAAAATAAAACGTGATTTTTGAAAATATTATTTGCCTCAGTTATTTGGGTTGTTCGTCATCATTTAATTTTTCAAATTCATCATATACGAACAGCTTGTGACATACACAGTGTATCACTGTATATGCCACAAGGCCGTGCACACCGATATATATATATACACTTGATAAATTTACAGGGACAGGTGATCACAGGTCAAACCCAAATTATCGGATTCAACTCAGGTGCGATAAAATAAATCTCACAACTCTCAGCACAAGGTCAAATCCGAACTTAAGCTGGATTCAACTCAGGTGAAATTTCGAAAAATAAACAAAATGCAAAGGTCAAGTCACTGCAATCTTGACTCAACTCAGTGCAACAACCAAAGTCAAGGCAACATGAAGTCGGCAACTTCAATATGCTCATATACACAAGTGAATGAAAATTCTGTACTCACTACAAAGGATGATGCCAGGACCAGTATGCAGAGCTGTATATGCATGTGTACATATGGTGATACGGCTATAATATGAATCAAGTGCATATGAACCCAAATCAAGCATGAAGTATACATATGCATAACAACCAGATCAGAACTTCAACTAGTACACAATGATGAAGCACCAGACTTCAAGCCATGCACAGGTCAGGGAAGCAACCAATACACAGTGCATATATGAAGTACACAAGTACAAAATCAGACAGCAAACTACATGTTGAACAATATGCAGCAGCGACCAAAGTCAAAGCAAAATCAGGTCGAACAGAGACTACAAACAGTGAACACTTGTATACATATACAAGAAACTCAAGTGAAGATACCAAATATAACATGAATGAACTAGCTTAAAACAATATGCATAAGACAGCAAGCAATCATGCCTACCTACAACATAAATGACCAGTTTCGACCAAGTGAATATCCATCATATACACAATGACAACCAAGCTAAAAATACAAATCAGGAAAGTAGTTCTACACCACATGAAGAATAATGGAAGCAGTGTGCAAACAGCAGGTCGAAAAGTACTCAGGGATGAACACAAAAATGTACAAATCAAAGAACACATGACCAGACACACATGAAT
Organism: Allium cepa; assembly: GCA_030765085.1. Lineage (NCBI taxonomy): Eukaryota > Viridiplantae > Streptophyta > Magnoliopsida > Asparagales > Amaryllidaceae > Allium > Allium cepa. The sequence continues at coordinate 751,955,823 of CM060940.1, read as the reverse complement.
ATGAAGACCACAAAGCCAAGCATGTACATGTGTGGACGGTGAAAACCAAAGCCAACAGCAACTACAAACTACTCACAACAGACTCAAACTCGAGCTTCAGAAGAATCAAGTGACACAACAATGCTCAAAGACTCAGCAATCAAATGACACAGTGTATACAAGTAAAGCCAAATGAAAATCAAGACATCATGTATATACACAATGTCAACCAAAGTAGTGGAACTGCAACAACTCAAATGAACATAGTGAAATGCACAAAGACAGAGCAACATCACAAGTCCAACTAAATGAAGTATAAGTCAAGGCCGAAGATAATACAAAATCATGAATCACAAAATCAATTGACGAATTCAAGTTACAAAGAAAGGTTGAAGCCATGAACAACTAATTGTAATCAATATGAACAGGTCAAATTCGAAATCGTGGTGGCCAAAATAATTGACCGAGTTAGACATCAATACCGTGAGGAGCAAGCATCAAATATACGAATTTGATTAAGTCGGTATAATCATCAACATCAAAAATTAATCGAATGGCCGAAAGTATAACTTTGAACAAATCAGACGAACGCAAATAAAGGAGATCAACTCCTATAAATTGCAATAATCATCATCGAAAATATCCATCGAGTTCAAGTATGAAAGCACTAAAGCACAAAAGCATAAATTACATATCGAAGCAAGGATAGAACTCGATCAACGAAGCAGCCAAAGTGAGCAACAAGGAAAAGATCGATCAAAGCTACTCGCGAATTATCCACGCGAATCGATCAACATAAAGTCGACTCTTCGAAAAACCCTAGTTTGGATCGAAGAAGGAACAAAGCCCTAATTCAAATTCACGAAAAGCCGAAGCCCTAATTTAGTTGCAAAAAGGAACGACCGCCATCTTCACATAAACGAACGAAGCAAATAAAAGTGGAACGGGTCAAAATATTAAAGGGGCCGGCCTTATTTTTTAAGAGCTTTTCTTTTTATAAAGGGATTTTTATTTTTTAAATTAGGGTTGTTTTTATTTTAAATTGTTTTTAATTTGTAATTTCTTTTTAAACCGTTTAAATTTCTAGTCGTGGGACTAGGGGACAAACTACGTGGCATAGTTTGAGAATTCGCAACTCAGTGGCTGAGATGTGGCAGAGTTTTGAGCATAAAATTAGGTTTACTTGATAGCGGGTGTCGCGAGTTTACGTGTGTAAGCGTCTGACTATCTAATTTCTAGTAGAAACCTTGGGGGCAGCACGTAGGCAGGGTTTTGCCGAAGCTGGGTAAATCCTGTGTCGTTCTATTTCTGCATTTTATTATTCTGCTATTTTTTCCCACCCTATTCACCCCCCTCTAGGTTGAAATCGATTCTACAGAAATAATAAGATTGATGTCAATGTCGGTGGTGTTCAGGTTGTTGACATATCAATTAACGATGATGCTGCTGATGTTACAAAGAGTGGGGTTGTATTGTTGTAACTCTAGAACAAGAGGTAGGTGTGGTAAAAGAGGGTGTTGCTCCTATTAACATTAATTTATACAATGATGGAGAGCATGCCATGAACTAAAAGAGATGGCATTGGTATTAACTACACGTGATTTTGATGAAGAGATTATGGTCTCAAATGCAGATGGGGAAAATGACCGTGGTAACTAATGTAAGGGTAAATCTATAGATAAATATTTTGCAAATGTAGCAATAGGAGGATAGGAGGGTTGGAGTTATGGCAGAAAAGTCTGGTCCATGATTCTTTGGTGAAGTCGAAGTGCATAAGGGTGGTGACCTGATGCATAAAATAAAATAAAAAACTTGTCAACGGGTGTATCAGTCATGGTGGTTGAGGACTTTAATGCTTTCCATCGAGACGTTGCTCCTACTGCCTACTTTTGATCAGAACTATACTAGGAAGTGGGGTTTTGGGACTCTCTTAGTTTACACTTGCATGCACATTTTGTGATTCAAGACGTAGGTTCGTCTAAAGTGGTTGATATGTGCTTGCATTAGGGGAACAAATGTAGGTTCCAGACAAGGAAATTGCGGTGTGTTCAAAATGCGCTTCTAGGCGCTAAGTCTCTTCACTACAACTCTGAAAGGAGGAGTCCACAACTTCATGTTCAGCTATTAGAGCTTCCAGCTCTAGCTCAAGTTCAGTTGACTGTGTAGGTGGCACTTATTGCTCTACTATATTAAATGATCTATGTATTGGTGAAATGCTTAATTTAGCTAGAAGGACGGCTTTGTTATTTACCTAGAACAATCCGATATAAAATATACTAGAAACAAGGAACTTGTAGGGGTTCGATCACTTAGATCATGAGGTTCATTAGCTGGAATGTTAGGGGTCAAATGATTTTCACAAATGTATTAAAATTAGATCATTTTTAAAGGACAATAGTATTAACATTATTTTATCACAAGAAACTAAAATAGAGAGCCCTGGGTATTATTGTTTTTGAAAGTAATTAGATGTAAGTTACTATTTTTGATTAATAATGATGTTTTGAGATATTTAAAGTAATATTTAGATAATGAAGGATTTGTAAAGCATATTCGTTTTGAGAAATATTATTGTTATGAGTTACTAGAAATCAATGTAGTTTTATAATAAACAACAGTAAGACGACTTTATACTTCAATGGAAATTATAGGTGTGAGTCTCTAGAAGTCGAGAAGGTTATATATATTAGTAACTGGGTTTGTCTTCCATCCTAGTGGTAGTTCGGTGGGACTAGTGGTGGTTGGAAAAATAACTACATTAAGCTCATTCAATTTATTATTAACATTTATTTAATGCATCTTATTTTCACTAATTTATGGGACAATTTCGTATTAAAAGTCTTCAATGTTTATAGTCCTCATAATACAATTGATAAGAGAGTCCTGTAGAGCCAGTGTATAGAGTTTAGATCCTTAACCGTTGATTCTTGGGTAGTTGAGGGGGATTTCAACCTGACCAGATTTTTAGGTGAGCGCTCGCCTAGAGAAAGCCACATTTCTAATTTCTACAATGAAGGAGTTCAAGCAGTTTATTATTAATGATAATTTTGTTGAACTACCACTTAATAATAGACGATTTATTTTGTCAAGCTCAAAAGAGACCCATTGATGGTTATTCTAGATCGATTCTTCATTAACGAATACGTAGAGGATAGGTTCCCGTTTTCCATGTAAATGGGCTACCAACATTGTCCTTCGACCATTTCCTGTTATTCTATTTTGCAAGAATCACCGCATAACTTAGATAACATTTAGGCTTGAAAAAATATGGCTTTTAGAATCTAATTTTACCGATCTGGTCTTAAATAAATGGATTTCAACGAGTAACGACAATTTTAAACATTTTGGAAACATAGATAAGGTCTTTGTTAGTAAAGTTAGGGACCTAATATTATTTCTTAAAAAATGGAATAAGGGTGTATTTGGCAATGTTAGAATTAAAAAAGAAAAAGTGCTTTTCGAAATTCAAAAATTAAACAAATTACAAGAAGGTAGAATTTTAAACTTTTAAGAGCTAAATGTGTTGTTAAATCGAATTAGGTAAGGTCATTACATAAGAGGAAATTATGCAGAAACAGAGATCTAGGGCACAATGGATGGACGAAGGAAACAATAATATCAAGTTATTTCATAAAATAGCTAACAGGCGCAAACACGGTAACGCCATAAACTCATTGCTCATTAATAATGTAGAAATTTTTGATCAAAATGAACTCAGTAGTACGTTCACTGAGACATTTTTGGAACTGATAGGGGACATATAATTAAAGCTAAGTGGAACGATTTATATCATGTAAACATAATGATTTCTTTAGACGATTTGGACACTCTGTTCCTCAAACATAATTTTTTTAAGGCTATTAATGATATGCATAGTGATAAATCATGTAGATCGGATGGATTTCTCATATTATTTTACAAGAAATTTTAGCAAGTTTTAAAATATAACTTAATCAAAATGTCCAATGAGTTGTACAATGGTATTCTATAATTAAGAAGATTTAACTTTGTCAACGTAATCCTTCTCCACGAGAAAGTTAGTGCAATTGAACTTAAATAAACCTATCTCGTTTATAAACTGCTCATTTAAAATTCTTTTGAAAGCCTGAATTAATAGGCAAAGCACCAAAATGAATAATTTAATCAATACAATGCAATCCACTTTTATTAAAGACATAATATCATAGATGGAATCGCCGTAGTAAAAAATTTAATAAATTAATGTTGTGAAAACAACATCGCTTGTGCCCTTTTAAAACTTGATTTTATCAAACTTTTAAATCTATTGACTATATTGTTAGGAACTGAGTTGATGATGTTTTAATGACAACAACCTTATATAGTTATTATACTTTACTTTATAAAATATATACGAACATTTCCATATATATATATATATATATATATGTATGTATGTATGTATGTATGTGTATAGGAAGTATATGCAGGTATCATCGAAGCTTGATCAGTATAAAGACTCAAGCATCAAGATGAAGATTAGAGATTCAAGATTCAAGACTCTAGAGAATCAAGATTTCAAGATCTCAAGATAAGTGTCTAGTATTTTGTTAAAACTTCATAATAGCACTCTCATCTTTCTTCCAATTTTCTTTTGGGATGGAACCCAATTTCTATCGAAACCAGTGGCTTACAAACCCACGACAAGTAGCTTACAAACCTACGACAAGTGGCTTACAAACCCACGAAAATCAAAATCATTTAAACTACTTTGTACAAGTTCTCGAGTCCTATGGAGGAGCTCTGTAGGAAGGTTCTTGCAATTTCAGTTTGAATAGATTTTTCAAAATGTTTTTAAATCTGTTTTCAAAATGTTTTAGTTTTCAAAATCATGTTTTCAAAAATATTTTCAAACTTTGTTTTAGCCTTGAAATATTCCTCTATTCTGACTTTAAAAAAACTTCTATTTTTAAAACATCAAAACTTATTCTGATTTTAAATATTACTTATATAATTGACGGTCTATATCAATTATATATATATATATATTTAAAATAATGTTTTATATTCATTCTCTATCTCAAAGTATTGTTTAAACACTTTACTTTGCTTCAGAGAAGTTTCAACTTGTTTTAAATTCAATTGTCTTTACAAAACAACATCTCTATAATTTTGAACTAAGGGATGTCGACATAAGGGGATACCCCATGTCGACATGGTGACAGTTGGATTCAAAATTCAATTTTCAAAAGAAGTGTCCATTCGTTCGAAAACCTTTCGCCAATGGTTATGATTGTTGTGCATCTATATAAAGGCTTCCAAAACGAATTTTTTTAACAACTACTTTCTTATTTTCTTTACTCTTTCTTCTCCACCATTCCATATCCATAAAACTTCATATTTTCAAGATCGTGCCATCATTCTGCCAAATTCTCAATATGAAATCATTTAGATACTCTCTCTGTTTGATTCTCTATCATTATACTAAAGATCAAAGTGCTATTCAGAGTTATAGGATTAATTTGTATTCAAAAAGTCCATAGAGTCTATCCATTCAAAAGGATTGTTATTAAGAAGTATTACGGTGATCTTGTGTCCCGTAAATCAAGAGAGTTTACCCCAGACTCGGAGATAGGAGGGTTCTTCAAGGCCTTAGAAATTGAGGGTTGTAATTTGGGTATTGGCTTATAAAAATCTGTACAAGGATATTGCCTTGGTGCAGGACTGGATGTAGGAGGATTCCGAACCAGTATAAAATCCGGTGTGTTCTTTCCTTTTACTTGCTTTACTTTACTATTTGCATTTGTTATATGTTCTGTGATTATTCTGTGTTAGAATTTCGTTTAGATTTGTGTTGAAAGTTTTAATTTAGTCATATAGTTCATATATTCTTTAAAACACTATTCACCCACCCCCCCCCCCCCCCGCGCTAGTGTTATTTCTGCCTTAAGATCCTTAATCCGCATCCCTAACAATTGGTATCAGAGCATTGGTTTTCATAATCTGAAACTTGAAAAAAGTATAAATGGCATTTTTGGAAAATTGTGTTAAAACTGTTTTGAATCTATGCATTTCATCAAAGTTTCATAAGTCTGCATATAGTTATTTTGAAAAATTAAGTTATCTACCGAATTGGTGTGTTATGCAGGAACAGACATGTTATATGGCTTTTGACGAATCAACACCCAATGGACAAACTGTGCAAATTGAGAAAGATAAATGGATACTTGATAGTGGCTGTTCGAGGCACATGACTGAAAATCCCGAGATACTCAAAGACATTACTTATCAAGATGGTGGATTAGTCAATTTTGGTGACAACTCTAAAGGATATGTGGTTGGCGTCAGCAATGTCGGTAACTCTAAAACTTTACTTATTTCTGATGTTTTATTAGTTATGAACTTAAAACATAATCTGCTTAGTATAAGTCAACTTTGCGATAAAGGTTTTAAAATTAAATTTGGAAAAGATAAATGTCACATTGAAGATGATAAGTCTAATATAATTTTTTAAGGTATTAGGAAGAAAAATATTTATATCCTTAGTATGAAAATTTCAAATTATAATCTATGTCTTTTGGCTAATACAAGTGACCCTTGGATTTGGCATAAAAGATTTGGCCATTTGAATTTCAAATTATTATCTAGGATATCAAAACTTGACTTAGTTAGAGGTCTACCCAAGTTAAACTTTAAAGTAGATAGTATTTGTGATGCTTGTCAATTAGGAAAATTTAAGAAAAGTTCACTTAAATTAAAAGATGCTATTTCTACCTCTAGTCCTCTAGAATTACTTCATTTAGATTTATTTGGTCCATCTCAAGTTCAATCAATTAACCATAGTAAATATGTTTTTGTTATAGTAGATGATTATTCAAGATATACTTGGACAATCTTTTTAAAACATAAAAGTGATGCTTTTGAAATATTTAAAAACTTTTCTAAAAGAATTCAAAAACAACATTCTTTCAAAATTAAAACTATTCGAAGTGATCACGGTGGTGAATTTGAAAATGAAAATTTTGAGAATTTCTGTACTCAAAAGGGAATTACTCACAACTTTTCATTTCCAAGAACTCCACAACAAAACGGAGTAGTAGAACGTAAGAATAGAACGATTCAAGAGTGTGCTCATACAATGCTTTCTGATAGTAATTTACCTAAACATTTTTGGGCTGAAGTAGTTGCTACAGCTTGTTATATATTAAATAGAATTTTAATTAGACCATTAACAAATAAAACTCCATATGAATTACTTTATAATAAGGAATCTACAGTTTCTTATTTTAAAGTCTTTGGGAGTAAATGTTTTATACTTAATACAAAAGATAATTTAGATAAATTTGAACCAAAAGCTGATAAAGGATTCTTTATTGGTTATTCTAATAGAAGCAAAGCATTTAGAGTTTTTAATTTAAAAACTAATACTATTGAAGAAACTATGCATGTATCTTTTGATGAAAATCTTAAAGATATTGTACAAATAGATGATGAAGAAGATGTTATAAATTTAAATCAATCTAATGAAACTATTAGTGAAATAAATCAACCTAATAAGAGATTTAAAATATCAAAAGATCATCCTATAGAAAATGTTTTAGTAAATATTGGATTTGTAGTAAGAACTAGAAATCAATTAAGTAGTATGAGTAATGTAGCCTTTATATCAACAATTGAAGCTAAAAATCCAAAGGAAGCATCGTCTGATGATTCATGGATTCTTGCTATGCAAGAAGAATTGAATCAATTTACCAGAAATGATGCATGAGAACTTGTTCCTAAACCTGAGGATAAAAGTATAATTGGAACTAAATGGGTTTATAAAAATAAAATGAATGAACTCGGTGAGGTCGTAAGAAATAAAGCTCGTTTAGTCGCGCAAGGTTATTGTCAAGAAGAAGGAATTGACTATGATGAAACCTTTGGCCCCGTAGCAAGATTAGAAGCTATAAGAATTCTACTTGCTTTCGCTAATTATGATAATTTCAAATTATATCAAATGGATGTTAAAAGTGCTTTTCTAAATGGTTTTGTAAAAGAAGATGTTTATGTTGAACAACCTCCACTTTTTGAAGATAATAAATTGCCAAACCATGTATACAAGTTAAATAAAGCTCTATATGGTCTAAAGAAAGCTCCTAGAGCCTGGTATGAAAGACTAAGATCTTATTTACTTCAATCTGGTTTTGAAATTGGTAAAGTAGATACAACACTTTTTATTAAAATAAATAATCAAGATATTCAACTGGTTCAAATATAGGTAGATGATATAATCTTTGGATCAACTAATAACATAATGAATAAAGAATTTTCAGATATAATGACTAAAGAATTTGAAATGGGTCACATGGGAGAATTAAGTTTCTTCTTAGGACTTCAAATTAAACAACTAGAAAATGGAATCTTCATAATTCAAGAAAAATATGCTAAAGACTTAATCAATAAATTTGGTTTAAGCACCTCTAGTGGGAAACCAACTCCAATGTCAACAAATGTAGGTTTAAGTAAAGAAGATAAATCAAAAGATATTGATCAAACTTTATATAGGGGAATGATTGGTTCGCTACTCTATATAACAGCGAGTCGTCCTGATATTATGCATAGTGTTTGTCTCTGTGCAAGATACCAATCACAACCTAAAGAAACTCACTTAAAAGCTGTTAAAAGAATTTTAAGATATGTAAAATACACTTTAGATTATGGTTTATTTTATTCTAAAAATAATACTTTTGATTTAATATCATATTGTGATGCTGATTATGCTGGTTGTAAATCAGACCGAAAGAGTACAAGTGGAACTTGTCACTTTCTAGGACATTCACTGGTTTCCTGGTTCAGCAAGAAACAAAATACTGTTTCCTTGTCAACAACTGAAGCAGAGTATATATCTGCTGCTCTGGCCTGTTCACAAGTCATATATATGCAACAAACTTTAAAAGATTTTGGAATTAACATAAGTAAATCACCAATATATTGTGATAATACTAGTGCAATAAATCTATCTAAAAATCCAACTCATCATGCTAGAACTAAACATATTGATATAAGACATCATTTTCTTAGAGATAATATAACTAAAGAAATAATAACTCTAGATTATATAAATACTGAAAAACAAATTGCTGATATATTAACTAAACCATTAACCGAACAGAATTTTACTAAATTTAGAAGAGAATTGGGTATTTGTTCAAAATCTGAAATATAAAATAATATAATATAATAATCAATAAAAATTACACTTTTTTTGAAGAACATGTCGACATGCCCTATCTCATGATGTCGACATACCCAACAAACATTTGAAAATTGAATTTCCCTCCAAAGTTAGTTATTTGGTTATTTATCTATTTATTTCGTTTTCTCTCCTCTTTCTTCACTATATTCTCTTTAAATAACTTCTGAAACAATAAAATAATGGCCTCTTCTTCTACTAATGAACTCACTTCACCCACATCTCCTCATTCTGGTCCATTTCAACGAAGTACGCACGCTCGAGTGATCAAATTGCAAGAGAAGATGAAAGATATCCTTCAATTGATGACTGAAATTCAATAAGTCAACTTAGGATGGCTAGAGAACAACAAAGGCAAGGGAATATTATTAGGAATGTACAAAAATTCCTTATGGATAACTGTACAAATCCTATTAATATTGAAGACTCTTCACAAGCCATGGAATCCGAGGAAGAAGAACCTATGGAAGAACCACAAGAAGACCAAGAGGAAGATCAACCTTTACCTCAACCCGAAGTCCCTATGAATATGGACGAGAGTGTTATTTGCGTTGGTGAGATCCTTGTTGATACTAATGGAAACATAATTGAACAACATGGAAACTTTTGTCTCCACTACCCCAATTGTTCGATTCATAAGTCTTCTATAGTTAAGGATCGCCATTAAAGCATACTTTCATTTTATTCTTTGTTTTAAATTGTTTTGCTTGTTCGTGTTTATGTATGTTCTTATATATGTTGTAATAACTAATATGTGTTCACTTATACTCATTGTTTCATGCTTGTTTTATACATATTATTTGTTCATACTAATTATTCTTGAATTCTTAAGTAGTTAATAGTTTTTGTTGATGACAAAGGGGGAGAAAGTTATAAAAATATATGTGCTTGGTGTAAGAGGGAGTCATGGAGTAAAGGGGAGTTGTAATTTTAAGAAGAAGTCATGGAGTAAGGGGGAGTTGTAGTTTTAAGAAGAAATCATGGAGTAAGGGAGAGTTATAGTATGGTAAGAATATTTTATAAATAAAGGTTGTCATCATCAAAAAGGGGGAGACTGTTAGGAACTGAGTTGATGATGTTTTGATGACAACAACCTTATATAGTTATTAAACTTTACTTTATAAAATATATACTAACATTTCCATATAGATATATATGTGTGTGTGTGTGTGTGTGTGTATAGGAAGTATATGCGGGTATCATCGAAGACTGATTAGTATAAAGACTCAAGCATCAAGATGAAGATTAGAGATTCAAGACTCTAGAGAATCAAGATTTCAAGATCTCAAGATAAGCGTCTAGTATTTTGTTAAAACTTCATAATAGCACTCTCATCTTTCTTCCAATTTTCTTTTGGGATGGAACCCAATTTCTATCGAAACCAGTGGCTTACAAACCCACGACAAGTAGCTTACAAACCTACGACAAGCGGATTACAAACTCACGAAAATCAAAATCATTTAAACTACTTTGTACAAGTTCTCGAGTCCTATGGAGGAGCTCTGTAGGAAGGTTCTTGCAATTTCAGTTTGAATAGATTTTTCAAAATGTTTTTAAATCTGTTTTCAAAATGTTTTAGCTTTCAAAATCATGTTTTCAAAAATATTTTCAAACTTTGTTTTAGCCTTGAAATATTCCTCTATTCTGATTTTAAAAAAACTTCTATTTTTAAAACATCAAAACTTATTCTGATTTTAAATATTACTTATATAATTGACGGTTTATATCAATTATATATATATATATTTATTTAAAATAATGTTTTATATTCATTCTCTATCTCAAAATATTGTTTAAACACTTTACTTTGCTTCAGAGAAGTTTCAAATTGTTTTAAATTCAATTGTCTTTACAAAACAACATCTCTATAATTTTGAACTAAGGGATGTCGACATAAGGGGATACCCCATGTCGACATGGTGACAGTTGGATTCAAAATTCAATTTTCAAAAGAAGTGTCCATTCGTTCGAAAACCTTTCACCAATGGTTATGACTGTTGTGCATCTATATAAAGGCTTCCAAAACGAATTTTTTTAACAACTACTTTCTTATTTTCTTCACTCTTTCTTCTCCACCATTCCATATCCATAAAACTTCATATTTTCAAGATCTTACCATCATTCTGCCAAATTCTCAATAGAAAATCATTTAGATACTCTCTCTATTTGATTCTCCATCATTCTACCAAAGATCAAAGTGCTATTCAGAGTTATATGATTAATTTGTATTCAAAAAGTCCATAGAGTCTATCCATTCAAAAGGATTGTTATTAAGAAGTATTAGGGTGATCTTGTGTCCCGTAAATCAAGAGAGTTTACCCTAGACTCGGAGATAAGAGGGTTCCTCAAGGCCTTAGAAATTGAGGGTTGTAATTTGGATATTGGCTTATAAAAATCTGTACAAGGATATTGCCTTGGTGCAGGACTGGATGTAGGAGGTGAAAGAGGCTATGCGGTAGGATCGTGTAATATGGAATAATGAAATATTCTAGGTATATAAAGTAGGTAAATGCAAGGAGACACCAGGATTTTATACTGGTTCGGACCTCTCGTACTACGTCCAGTCCCTAAGTTTCACTTAGGAATTTCACTAACTAACACCCTCACTTCACCCGGAGGAATAGGTTTACAACTTACCCGAACAACCGAACGGGATTTCTTGCCTCAACTACCGAAGAGGACTTCAACCCAATTACTAAAATACAATATTCGACTTGTTGTGTTCTTGTCAACACTAATGAGTCTAATGTAGTACAATATTCCTATAATCTTATCCTCGAGAGTATGCAATGTGTTTGTGAAGATTTAGGAAATGTGAATTGCTATGAATCAAAAGAATGTTATAAACAAAAACAGTGATTCAAGCAATAGATTGGTGATTTCTTTGAGAATATCTAGAGAATATGAACAAGAGAATAGTAAGATTAAAGCAAGAGAATTCGGTTAATTGAATGATGTTTGAATCATGTATTTATAGTTGTAAAAAGGGTGCATGTATCGCCAAGGGTTATAGATAAGAGAAGCTTCCATTTCTATTGAAGAATGGTCGCAACTCTTGGTAAGAAGAAGGTGTCCTTTCATGCAAAATTCGCAGGTTCAAATTCAGTCGACTGTGCAGGAAATTCAGTCGACTGAAAATATGAAGAAAAATTCTCAGGAACAATTTCAGTCGACTGTGCAGGAAATTCAGTCGACTGAAACTGTGCATGTATGTTAAACTGCACAGATTCAGTCGACTGACTCAGGTTATTCAGTCGACTGAATTCTGTTGTTAAACAAAAACAACAGTAGCTCATTTGGTTAGAGTACATGCCTTCTAAACTAGTGTCCTGGGTTTGAGCCCCGCTCCATGCATTTTTTGAAAACTTGATTTTGATTAAAATATGCATGCAAGTTTATTGGAATGTGAATGATGATTCTTGAGGAAAGATTTTAACAAAGCACTTACTAGACTCTATATACATATTTGATGACTCTTGTTAAAATATATAACTATATGAACCATACTTTGAGTCGTTGAGTCAGGATGATGTCGTAGTCGTAGATTCGTGAATTTTTGTCAGCAATCAAAACCTATGATCCAACAGGAGGATTCCGAACCAGTATAAAATCCAGTGTGTTCTTTCCTTTTACTTGCTTTACTTTACTATTTGCATTTGTTATATGTTCTGTGATCATTCTGTGTTAGAATTCTGTTTAGATTTGTGTTGAAAGTTTTAATTTAGTCATATAGCTCATATATTCTTTAAAACACTATTCACCCCCCTCTAGTGTTATTTCTGCCTTAAGATCCTTAATTCGCATCCCTAACATATATGATTCTTAAAGATTTATTGATGGCTAGCTGATTTAGTTCTAGATGGGTAGGTTGGATAATCTCATTGTTGAAAAGCGAGGAACTCTAGTATAATGGTTAACGTTGTTCTAGGAAATAAAATACAATCTAAATATGGTCTCTGACAAGGAGATCATATCTCACCTTTATTATTCAATTTAGCAACGAATGTATTTACTAGAATCATAAAACTATTTATTACTAGTGGGCCTCCTCTTAGCATTGGCAGTAATACCACTGGTGAGGGTTTTTGGACTCTACAATTTGCTGATGACATCATGCTATTTGCCTCTCACTTACTCCACCACATCACAACCCTTAAATTTATTTTATATGGTTTTGAAATGCTTTTTAGGCCTTTAAATAACGATGTTGATGATATTGAAAATATTATTGCTAACACTTTTAACTATAAAAGCATGAAGTTCCTTGTACATTACCTAGTTTATTGATCAGACCAACCAAACTAAAAAAAGAAAACTGGCAAATAATCATCAATAAAATCAATAGAAAATTATCTAATTGGAATAATAGATTTATATCAAAAGTGGGTAGAATCAATCATATCAACTCTGTCTTGTTGTCTCTGCATATTTACTAAATGCCTTTTTACCTTTTCCAAAATGGGTCGGGCCATTGAAAAAATAGATAGAACTGAAAGAAATTTTCTTTGGAAGGGAATAATTCCTATAATGGTATTAATTGTTTGGTTAATTGGAAAATGGTTTGCGAATTCAAAGAAGAAGGGGATTAAGAATTATAAATTTACACAATCTTAATAATTTTTTAACAGAAAGGTGACTTTGGAAATTTAATAATAATAATGAACAACTTGTCAAGAAATAAGTGATTTTAAATCAGTTTTATGACAGAACTTTTAACCTTTACCTTATCACTTCTAATCCCAACAATATGTCTCATTTTTGGAAATCGATCTTAATTTTTTTTTCTTAATTTTTTATTTATTTTAAACTTTGGTTGTCAATAACATAGTCCACTTGGGCAACAACACATCTCGGAGTTTTGTTATTCCTCTTAGAGTTAAGTACAAGGAGCATTTTGATCTTTATAACTTCAAATATACCTTAATTTCTGAGGTTTTTAGACCATATAACAAATTTTCCTGGGATTTTACTTTCAACCGAGCTCTTAAAAGCATTACCCTAACTCAATTTGTTTTTATGTATAAGGTTGTATATATATAATGAGACCAACTTCAAATTTTGGCGTTGGGATAAAAATAAAACATATTCCTTAAATTCGATGTACAAAATTTTAAATTTTTCAAAGACTAAACCAAATATTTATAAATTTGTTGGGAAAGATGATGCTCCTTATAAATCAAAGCTACACATGTGGTTAATCCAACAAAAAAAATTAAACATAATTAATTTCAAATGAATAATAATCAATATATAGAAAAAATGCAATTTTTGCAAATATAACCTAGAAAACATAATAAACCTTCATTACAACTGTCCCTTACCAATTTGATGCTTGTAAACATTCTTAACATTTTTGACTTTAACATAACCATCAGTGACCTCAACTGTGAATGTCACTAGAACAATTTTATATTTTGTCTGGCTAAAGAGTGTAGAATCTTATTGACACTATCTTCACTATAACTTGCTGGTACATATGGCTCGAAAGGGACCAAATAATGTTTATTAAAGTTAACACTAATTTTTGATAACCTGATATACGCCACCTCACTATTCATTTACTACCGGATCACAACTTATGTTAAAATTGGCTAAATTCATTTTTTTTCAAAGAAGTTCTTAAAAAGGTAAAAGACTGTATTAACATTTTAGAGGAAAAAAAAATTGTTTTCTAGTAGTATGAGTCACAATATAGCCTCAAACAATGATCTAATACATACTTTTAATGAAGATAGCTCTTCAAACTTTTTTCTCTTGATTGATAACTAATTAAGTTTTACTCTGCATTCAACTTTTTCTTTTCTCACACACACGCACGCGCACACACACATATATAGTTTCAAGACTACTGATTTTTGTGTGTGTTTTTATACTAGATTAATGATTTTGTTGAGTTCTTTCAATGTTAACGGTCGATGTATATTGTGCCGTCGATACCGAGGAATCATGGACGTTGGATTGTTGGGAGTGGTTTCGAATTGAGGATCACTCATTTTCCTAAAAAAAATTCAACTATGAACCATTAGATCTTTTTTGGTTTGCAAATCCATAAAAAATTAGAGTGAGAGAGTATGGATTTCCAAAATAAGTGCAAAAGTAGTAAAAGAACTTTATAGCAATGTAATTGCAAGAGGATGACGGGAATTTGTTGTTGAAAATTCATTTTACAAAGCCTTTATATAGATGATAGAGAGACGTGACCTTTGACGAAAGAATGAAACCAAAAAATATTTGTTTAAATTTCAAAAATGTTTCCCAACGGTCACTGTGTCGGCATATTCTAGAAGGGTACTTATGTTGATTTTTGAAAAGTACTTTATAAAAATATTTTAAATCTTCAGCAATCTAAAACTAATATTGTATGTATGTATGTGTGTGTGTACATATATATACGAAGATACTAAAAATGGAATTTTTTTAATAATAGAGAAATACTGGAGATAAATATATTTGCTAAGGAGTTTTTGACAATTCTAAGACTCGAAAATACTTCTTCTAAGTACTTTTTGTCTTGTTGTTGAAGCTCTTGTATCCTTCTTGTCTCTACTTGTGTTCCGCTTGTCTTGAGTCTTTTCTGTCTCCATATCTTGCTCTTGAGTCTTATTATTGATCATTATTCATGTATAATCCATTTACACTTGCATATTCCTTAAATACGTTCGATTATCATACATGAAATTTCTACGCAACTTAAAGAATTATTAAAGCAATATATATATATATATATATATATATATATAGTTATTATCATCAAAATCAATATTTGTAGTATTAACACTTCTTTGGTCCCATCCAAACCGGATCCCTTTGGAAACTTTTATCAAAAACATAATAGTCATAGAGGTCTAGCTTGGTCTTCTATTTCTTAGTGACTTCACAAAAAATGTTAGCAAAAAAATTAATCTTACTGTTGAATTTATATGATTCGAATATTTTCCAAAGAAGACAAAAAATTAATTAATTTATTTATTCAATCAATTAATTAGGCTATATATGGAAAGATAAAGAGGAAGGATATGTATGATATCTTTTAGAGAAAGGAGACTAATTAATTGTTAATCAATTAATTAGTCAGATCTGTTATATGAAGATAGACAAGTTTATACATAGAGACTGATTTAAGCAATGAAAATTTATGGAAATATAGATTTTTTGTCATTTATGTGCATTGGAATCAAATCAAGTAACTTGGAAAGGTTGTCACATAATCTGGAAATTAATTTTCTTCATCTCCAAGCATTCTTCATTTTTATGCCTATTTAAATGAAGAAAGTTCATCTTCATATGAGTGTGAGGGAGCATCCATCATTATCCTCTTCTTTAGTAAACCCTAATTTCTACAGTCAATCAATTAGGGTTTTTGAACATAAATAAGTCTTTGGATAAATTGATTATTCAATTTGTAATTATAGGTTAGTCCCTCCACCACTATCCATAATTTTGTAATCTCTCTCTTTTGTACTCTTTTTCTTCAGTGAAATAAAGAATAGTTGTTGGGTCCGTGGACGTAGGCAATCTTGCCGAACCACATTAAATTTTTGTGTTCTCCGCTCTTCTGTTTCTCTTTGTTTGGTGATTATTTTTCATTAAATTGGTGGTTGATAATTAATCGACATGCTAGATCATTCTTTTGATTGTTTCTACGCTTTAGTATTCCGCTGCAGCTTTGGAGTTAGTGCAAATTAATTGACATTTTGCACAACAGATTGGTATCAGAGCTAGCTGTCTTGTTATCAACGGCAAATTCTTTTAGTAGTGGTATGAAAAATTATGGCATCACCAAATATGTTAGAAAAGGATTTTTAGGGACATGGAAGGTGAAGATTAATGATGGTGTTCTTCAGTAACAACTTCGTTCATCTAGAGAAAGTAATAAAAACAAGAAGCTCCTTGAAGGTAGAAGAGATATGCATGGGTCTCTCTTTAAGGGTCCTAGAAGGGGTGCTTGCTATTAATGTAAGAAGAATAGGTATTTCATATGGGATTGTCCAGCTCTTAGAAAGAAGAGAGAGAAGAAGGAGAAAGCTTTAGTTTTTCCAACAGTTAGACCGGATGCGGATAGAAGTGATAGTAATACATCATTATTTTCAACCAGTATTTCACCTTTAGAGCATAATAGTTGGGTGATTGATTCTAGAGCCTCTTGTCATATGACGCCAAACATGAGCTGTTTGGTCAGTTACAAGAAAATTGATGGCGGAGTAGTTCATATGGGAAATGACACATCTTGCCATGTTGTGGACGTTGAAAGTGTGAGGTTTAGAATGCATGATGGTATTGTTAGGACTATCACGGATGTTAAACATGTTTCGATGCTGCGTAGAAGTTTATTATCAATTGGAGCTTTGAGTAGACTTGACATGATGATAATAATAGATGAAGAGATTTTGAGAGTGATGAAGGGTTCCTTGGTAGTGATGAAAGCAGTGCGAGTTAATGATATTTATGTGCTTCATGGAGAGACGGTCTTAGAAGAGCTAGTAATTTCTACTGATTCTAGTATTCTGGATTCTACTCAGTCATGGCATCTTCGTTTAGGCCATGTTGAGAGGAGAGTCTTGAAGTATTAAAGAAGCGTGGGTTGATTGATGGTGTTTGTCAGTCGAAGCCTAGCTTTTGTAGATATTGTTCTTTTGGAAAGAAGAAGCATGTCACATTTGATGTCGGAAGACCTAAACCTACAGAGTTTCTAGAGTATGTTCATTCTTATGTGCGGGGACCCACCCTAGTTGCATCTTTTGGTGGAGCTGGTTATTTTGTCTTATTTGTGAATGATTTCTCACGTAAGGTTTGGATCTATTTCTTAAAATCCAAAGATGAAATATTTGCACAGTTTTGTAAGTGGAAGACCATGATAAAGGAGCAGTTAAGGAAGCGTTTGAAGGTTCTCAAAGTTGGAAATAGTAGTGAATTTATGTCATAAGAATTCACCAACTATTGTGCGTCTGAGCATGTAATTAGAGATTTTTTTTTTTTCTGTTGAGTCGCATTGTTATGGACTGGACGAGAGCATATGTCAGATATTGTGGAAGAGAGCTAGAGCTTGAAAACAACTGTAGGTCTAAAAGAGAGATTTTGGGTAGAAGCAATATCTGTGGCAGTATTTCTCATCAACCATACATCTTCAGTTGCCATAGATATGAAGATTCCGGAAGAGATATAGAAAAGAAAGTCTGTTGATTTTTCATTCTTTAAAGTGTTTGGTTGTTCAACTTATTTAAAAGATAAAAGACATGATAAGTTGAAGCCTAGAGAAAGTAAGCATGTTTTGTTAGGCTATAGAGAAGGAGTGAAGATGTATAGGTTGTGGTGTAAAACAACTAGAAGTATTGTGACTAGTAGGCATGCGATATTTGATGAGAGGTCTTTGTTGAAGGTGGAGCCTCTATCAAATGATGATATTGGAAGGACAGAAAATTACCAAACACATTTGGAGTCATCAGACTGCTTTCACATTCGGAGAGATATTGGTATTGTCGATGATACCATGCTTGATGCGAAGATTACAAGGTTCAGACTTTAGGTGGAGCTCACTTGCTGGAAAGACCTTTTGTTTCAGTTGGCCCTATTTGTAAGCTTATTTGTAGTGATGATTCTTCATCTTATGCTTTCAATGTTGTGAAGCTTGTTGGTGAGTCAGCTGATGCTGACTTAGGAAAGTCTACCAAAATTCTTGTGGAGGAGATTGGAGTAGATAATGTTGAGTATGTCCTTACTAAATTTGGAATGGAGAAGGTGAAGCGCGCTGTTAAATCGCCATTGGTCTCTCAAAGCTTAGTATCTACATATTCGTCTCCAACATTGGATTTGTTGAAGAATTTTGGTATTTGCTCACATGCATTTTGTTTGTTGACGTGCATACTACCTTTCTTTGCTTGGGAAAGATTTGGAAGCTTTGTTTGGGCAATATTGCTCAAACTATTTCACATTGAGCTTGTTGACATAGACCCAACAATTTGTCGAGATGTGGTGATGTAAAGAGATTGTTATATTTGAATCAATGTGGAGTGTTAAATTTATGCGATTCAAATATTTTCCAAAGAAGACAAGAAAATAAATAATTGATTCATCCAATCAATTATTTAGGCTATATATAGAAAGATAAAGAGAAAGGATTTGTGTGATATCTTTTAGAGAAAGAAAATTAATTAATAATAGCTAATGCATTAATTAGTCAGATCTCTTATATGAAGATAGATAAGTTTATACATGGAGATTGATTTAAGCAATGAAAATTTATGAAAACATAGATTTTTTGTCATTTATGTACATTGGAATCAAATCACGTAACTTGGAAAGGTTGTCACATAATCTGAAAATTAATTTCTTCATCTCCAAGCGTTCTTCATTTTCATGTCTATTTAAATAAAGAAAGTTCATCTTCGTATGAGTGTGAGAGAGCATCCACCATTATCCTCTTCTTCAGTAAACCCTAATTTCTACAGTCAATCAATTAGGAGTTTTGAGCGTAAACAAGTCTTTGGATAAATTGATTATTCAATTTGTAATTATATGTTAGTCTCTCCACTACTACCCATAATTTTGTAATGTCTCTCTTTTGTACTCTCTTTCTTCAGTGAAATAAAAAATAGTTGTTATGTCCGTGGACGTAGGCAACTAGCCAAACCATGTTAAATCTTTGTGTTCTCCGCTCTTCTGTTTCTCTTTATTTTGTGATTATTTTTTATTGAATTAGTGGTTGATAATTAATCAACAAGCTAGATCCTTCTTTTAATTGTTTTTGCGCTTCAGTATTCTGCTGCAGTTTTGGATTATGCAAGTAATAAAATTTTGCACAACACTTACACCCCCAAATTGCTGATTTTAGATAACAATTCTATGTTGTGGATTTATACCTATTAATAGTATATTAAATCGAAAAAGATAGGAAGTAAAGTCTTAGCGACGATCAAACCGAAGAACAACCATGAAAAGAAGGTTAAGACGACTAAGTCCATGGATCGGTACTGGTCCATGAATGTATCGATACTGGTCCATAAGATTGACAATTTTGCTCCCAACTCTAAATTACGATGAAGCAAGACATGAAAAAAATTGGATAAATTTAGCTAGGTCGATGAATTAGTACCGATCTTTAGTTACCCTCCATAAAGTGAAATATTCCCAATGAATATTTGAAGAAACAAGCTAGGAAACATCAAAGAAAGATTGACTTGAACAATGAAGCATCAAGAAATAATCAGTTGAAGAAAACACAATGAAATAACCGAATTTATGGATAAGTCCCGATCACATATGAACTGCTATCGATCTTTTAAACTTTTGTTACTAAATATACTTTCCTACCATGTTTGTTGATCTAAATGTTTGATGATTTCCATTATTATCCAGCAAATCATAAGTCAAATTACAGCCGATTTCATTAGAAATAACAGGCTGATTGTAACAGGAAAAAGACTTGAACTTTGCTTATTCATATTTATGAAAACACTTTGCCATTGCCAGCTTCGAGATTGAATTTCGAATTGCACTTGTAGTTATTTATAGATCTATAGTGAATAAAGAAAGAAAATGCATGGATGTAAGCATAGCCGAACGACCATAAATCCACGCGTTACAAGGTTTTTTTATTCTTCTTCTTTACTTTCTTCAATTTTCAATTTCATCTATTATACTTCTACAAAGCCGACGATTCAAAGGGGTTAGGCCAGTTTTAATGCTAACGGAGCTAGTGATGGCGATGAAGGTACAAAGTTAAATTTGAGAAGACATACTAAATATCTCATGGATAGGAGGTGCTGTGGCAGCAAGGAACAATAGGATGAATACAACACAGTTTTGAAAAGGGGAAAACGTAAGTCTTGCCTTTATTCTTTTCCTAATTTTCAAATGTTAAACGAAAAAGCCAGTTCATCACAAATAAAAACTGGTCTTAATACCTTGTATTGTTGCGCCAAACATACATTAAGTGCGTTTGCAGTCCTTGAAATGTGGGACGGTCAATGAATAACCGAAAAATCCAAAATCCGTCTGCATCCGTATTCGAAAAGCTGATGAAATATCTGATATACGAAAAATGGATGCAGATGCGGATACGAAGACAACCGCATTCAAAAATTATCCATTTGTTTTTTTGTCAAAATTATAGTTCAAATTATGTGCATTTTTTTTTTTTTTTTTTTTTTTTTTTGGCAAAGCCAGCGGGAAATTATGTGCATTTTAGTATAGTGAAAATGTTCATTTATTATTTTATTAATTTAGTAGTTTATATTATATGCGCTTAATGCTTATTAACTGCTCGAAACTATTTATTATCATCATATTTATTAATTTTTAATACTTTTATAATCAATGAGATTGAAAAATATTTATGCTAAAGTATTTTATTTGCAATTCTTAATTTATTGGTCGTTAGAGGATATGATAATTATCCATATCCGTCCGTATTCGTGGATGCGGATATGCATATTCGAAAATGATTTCGGATGCAAATATAAATATGACTCTATTCGCATTCGAAAACATTGAAATAATGCGTGGGAAACACTGGAATGGAAAATCGTCGGTTTGGTCACCTAAGGTGCCAGAAATTTGGACTGTACACCCGTTCTAAAGTTGGAAACTTTGGCGAATTTGGACTCCTCTTTTTCCCATCCTCTGGACGCCCGTTTGCGTAAAAACACGCATTTGAGCTTTCAACCGAGCTGCCCCGTTCGTAATTCCCCATCTTTCCACTTAAAAAATTACTCCAGCAATCCCAATTTACCAATCGCAGGTTAAACTAGGGTTTCAAAACACTCTCATCCCTACTCTTCGCATCGTGTTAAATCAAATGTGGTTTGAATAAGTGGAATAATTGGATACATCGCAAGGATGGCAGAAGAAGAAGAAGATCAGAATTCTGGATGGCTTGAGGTTAAAAAGGTAAATTTTTATCAAATTTCTCAGTGTCAGGTTAATATTGCAGTAATTTCAACTGCTTATCCATTGTTCATATTCGTATAGCTGGAAAATTTGCTTCCATGCGATTGCTTTTATAATTGTATAAGGCTCACGTTAAATTCATTGGATTTACCAAACAGTTCCGCGGCTAAAACTAAATATACTGAGTTTTTTGGTGCTAAAATTAATTCATATGGTATTTATGATAATGCAGGTCTCAGAACGCGAATAATTCCTGTGCGGACTGATTGTTTAAAGTTCAATGCACATTCCTTATTCAAAATAATCCCATTTTGTATTGTTTTCCATGTCTAATACATATGAAATACAGTAGCAGGTACCATGCTTGGACGTTTCTTTTTATGGACCTTTAATTTTCACTACCGTCAGTAGGCTTGATGCTTGACAAACAAAAACTTAAATAGTCATAGGCAGATCAAATATTGCAACTTTAACATTTGCATCATATATTGATTGTGGTATAATGTCTCAATATATTGTACTTGTTCATGGGTAGCTCTGACGTCCGTTTGTATATTTTTTGTTCATAATTTCACATGTTGCCAATTTATTGGTTCTTTAACCAACCTTATCAAATCCATATGGTCCACTCTACAGAAACATAGAGCAAACTCAAAGCTTCGGACCTTAAGTAATCCCGATGGTTCTGTTAATATATTGTACTTGTTCATGGGTAGCTCTGACGTTCGTTTGTATATTTTTTGTTCATAATTTCACATGTTGCCAATTTATTGGTTCTTTAACCAACCTTATCAAATCCATATGGTCCACTCTACAGAAACATAGAGCAAACTCAAAGCTTCGGACCTTAAGTAATCCCGATGGTTCTGTTAATAAGAGGCACACCCTTACTCCATTATCTCAATCTTCTCAAATCTATGAAGCCAAAAATATGCAAAGTATTTGCCAAGTTGAAGCTGCAAAAGAGGCAGCAAATATTGCATCACATTCAAACACTTCTTCGGCAGACAACCCTGAAGTGAACAAGGAAGTTCTCATAAAGAAAAATATTGATGCAGTTCGCAATATCAAATGGGGTGACCTTGACGATGTTGAAACCTATACAATTTCAACTTCAAATGCAAATTCCAAAGATAAAGTAGAAAATGAGGATGATGCAATATCTTGGAAGCCAGTCTCAAATGGTTCATCTTTTGACGATGAGGAATTGGTTCTGGAAAAACTTTCCATTGCTGTTCACAATGAATCTTCTGATGATACCTTGAAGGAAATTAGTAAGGTTCCTCATGAAGGTCTGGAATTAAAGCTTGTCAGCTCAAATGATACTGTGAGCATTAAGCAACCTGATGATACTGATGATACCAAAATATCTGATATGACTGAGTGTAAAGCTAGTCATGCAATTATTAACAACAGATCGAAGGATGAAAATCACAATGTGTCGGGAATTTTAGAATCAGTTGAAAGTGTTACTAATACCAATGTCATGCCCCAGGTGAATAAAGCAGCTAGATGTTTGATTGATGCTTCTGTTACGAACACTGGAGATATATCAGCTGAGGGTGGTGAGTTTGGTGATGGTAATTCAGAGGAATGCAAAGAAAGGTTTAGAGAAAGGTTGTGGTGCTTCCTATTTGAAAATCTTAACAGAGCAGTTGATGAACTATATCTTCTATGTGAATTGGAGTGTGATAAGGAGCAGATGAATGAGGCTATCTTAGTTCTAGAAGAAGCTGGATCTGATTTTAAAGAACTAAAAGGTAGGATGGAGCATTTCGAGAATACTAAAAGAGGCATGCCTCAATCGCCGAAAGATGGCATACCAGCTAATGTTAAGACAGATCATCGTAGGCCACATGCACTTTCATGGGAGGTAATTTTTTTAATTATATTTCGATCATAATTTGGTGGCATCTTACATTTTTTTGTACTTGCCTACACCACCTAACATACTATTCTTTAAAATATAGTACATTCTGCAACATATTAGACTTTTGCAATAGTATAATTTGCATACGTTAGTATATGACTTCAAGTGTTCAAACGTTCCGCATCTACTGATATTTCGCCACATTATGTTCACTTGTTATAGCCTATAATTATCTTGTGATAGTACATTCTGCCACGGTGTGTCCATTTGCTATAACATATAAATATTTGTATGTGTTTAGTTTAAAGAGTAAATACCCATATAAACGTGCAACTGCTAATATGAAACAGCTTCGAGCCTAAGCATGGCTACTAAAAATGATTCTTGTCTTCCTGAATGAAAACTTGTAAGTATTGCTCGATATATGTATTCTTCAATCTGTATTATTTTCCAAGTTGAAAACGTGTAATCCTCTTTTTTGACTTAGTGTCGATATGTTTGGAGTTGATTTTGATTTCTAGTTGGAACGCTTCAACTCCACTCCAGTATCTAATCTATTGTCTTTCTGTAATATACCCATCCTTGCGTTCGAAAAATCGAATATTTCTCTCTATGTGTGTGTACCTTCTCAGCCCTCAATTTTTCTGATTTTATGAGTTAAATTTGAATGTAAAATGTGGTATTAGTGAATAGTAAGAATTGAGCCTGATGTAAATGTGTTGGCATTCCAACCTTCAAATTTGTTGGTTACTATGAGTAATCGGGCTTGGTTAAAGAGAAACTGTTAAAGTTGAAGAGAAACAAATTCATATTGAATGTTTAAATATTGACATGTTGGGGGATTAGTTTGTATGATTTTTTTGTTATTGCACTTTAAGTCTGTGAAATGCTAGTAATCTAGATTAATCTTAGTTGACAATATGACTATATTTTGTGATAGATTGTTAAATTTTATAATAGGATTTGTCTTCAATAACAGACATATAAATTATTGCTATTATCATTATTATTATTTTTAAGAAATGTTTTAGGCAGCAAAGAAGAAAAGATGGGCAAACCAAACAATTGGGCCAACCCTATATGTAATATCTAACCATTGCGTTGTAAATACGTACATGCATAGACACACACATTGTATGTGTATACACACACACACACACACACACACACACACACACATACATATATATATACAGTGCATTTTTCGTCATTACCATTTTGAACTCAAAGGGTTATCTTAATTGCTTTTTCAATTTAACTTGGCTGTATTCAAAGTTGTAAGGCGAGAAAAACCAAAAAAAAACGGAAGACTAACGCTTAGCGCTTTTCTGTGTCTAGCGCTTTTTTTGGATGTCTTGAGCGTGACTTTTTCTGTTTTCAACGCATAAGAAGTGCATTTCAAAGTTACTATTAAAATTGAGTTTGAGAGAGTTGAACAAGTACGAGATAGAAGTCCACATCAGGTTTGGGTTATATGGGTCAAATTTGGGTTGAAACCTCAAAATGTTTTACATCCTCCAAATCGATAAAAAACTTAGGCTCCGTTTGGTTTCATTTTGTATTTTGTGTTTTGCGTTTTCGACATTCAGTAATAAATTATGAGGACAAGAAAGAGATTTGAAATTTTAGGCCATTACGATGACGATAAAGGGACGTCGGAGAGGATGGATTGTTTTTCATTCTTTTGTTATTTCTCAGACATGAAAAACAAAATAAGTTTGTTTTCTATTTTATATGTTTACTTCGTTTTTCAAATTGGTTGTTTTCGAAAAATACGATGTGTCATGTGCACGTATTTTGAATGAGAACACAAAACTAAAAATGGGAAACCAAACGGAGCCTTAATTTTTTTATCATGCTTCAGCGCTTTCCTTGCAATTATGGCGCCTCAAGCATGAGCAGCGCCTCAACAAGCAAAAAAACCCAAGTTGGTGCCTAGGCTAGCGCCTTGATAACACTGCTCCATAAACATATCGATATTAAGGCTAAAAAGAGGATTACACTGACACACAGACAGTTTGAGGGCTGGGGGTGGCTCAAGCATTCAGGCAACTCAGCCGATGATGGTATTGCACGGTATACTGAGGGCGGTGCTGCTTATCCGGCTGTGGTCAGATGAGCTCACAGGATGGGACTGAACATCAATCCTTGCCCTTGTATATCTTTTTTTTGAATAATAAAAAATAAGTTTCATTACCCTTGAAATTTCATTGCCCAAGCCCAAAGTCTTGTTAACAGATGTGGGCTTGGGTCGGGCCTGATAGCATACGACCGAACACATGCATAAATATTTTTGTGCGTTAATCAAAGCAATAAGTAAATTATAAGATTTCAGTTCAATACATTGACTTATTTCACAATGGCTCATAAACCCATTAACTCACACACACACAGAGTCTCTTACCTGTACACGTTCACATGGCTTAAGGAACCAACAGATTTGTTGAACACGTCAATTTGTTGGCTCATTACCCGTGGGATTTTGATTTTTGGAACCCACAAATTTATATAATCCCATGTGCATATAGTTGCAAGGACTTTTGAATTTTGGAGTTCCGTCTACTGAGGAGCACTTGAAAACTGTAGTTGGGCACGTTGATAATGCTTTATTGCTTTATAATTTAAAGTATTAATTGAGTTGATAGCATGGGTATTATTTTCTCTCTCTTGAAGGCCGAGTACAAAATTTATAGCCGACTCACTGTACGCATTAAAATTCTGCAAAAGCTCTTAGATAAGATATGGAGCTGACCATTGTCTAACATGTGCTTGAATGGATGGGTGATGGTGGCTTATTGGGTTGATATAAATGTATACTGATGTTTGAAATATCAAAAGCAGGAGCTTAGTTTACAATCACCAAATATGTAAAAGTGAAAATAAATTTGGCACACAGTTTGAGAATTTGGAAGCGTGGTGCATGGTGCACCACACTAAAAATGTGAATGCGAAACATACATCAGCAAATACTTTATGTATGCTGCAGCAGAACAATAATTTTCATGGGCGTAACAATAATTTGAAGTCTATTTTTTACTTAACTAAAAAACTTTATGATAATCAATTGAAGATTGGAATTCGGTATCTATGATGCTTGCTGTGAAAAACTCTAGTTTAATATTAAACGCACTATGCACATCTCTTGAATGAGAGATCATAGTTTTCTTCTCTCATTTTTAAGTATACAAATCAGTTATCACGATCTGTATGTTTCAATGATGAAAACAAATCTGTTTTTAATTTATGAAATAAGTTACTGCATTTCTAATACTGCAGCTTCTAATTAGATTGATGGCAAAGTAGCTTTAATATCCTTGTACGATTAATCAAGAAAAATATAATTTTGAAACTAACAAGCTGTTAAAAATATAAAAAAGGCATAACCATGTATTGTATCTTTTTATTTAAAATTTCGATTTATTTGGGAATTTATAGTTTTTGGAGTTATTAGAAATGAAAAGTTTAAAATATGATTACCTGCCTTATTTGTATTATCAGTAGAGATAAATTTGTTGGAAAAATTACAATTTAGGTTTTGTGGAATAGTATATTTCAGAAGTTGTAATCAAGGGGAGGTAAAAATAAAATAAAATCAAACTAGTCTTAATCGAGAACGAATATGTTATGGAATTTAAATTGGAGAACACTCTAATCCAACTCCAAACGCCGCGGAAACGAGAGATCGTTGTAAGATGTACAAAAATAACCAATTAACATCTCGGCACCAAATCCCAATCCAATCCAAATAAAACCAAAATCACAATCCAAACAAGCAATAAAAGCAAGCAATAATGGAAGTAAATCACACATAGAATTTATAGTGGTTCCACTAATGTTGTGTTAGTGTACATCCATTTTGAGGAGAACCTTTTTTTTTACTGACAATGAAAGAGTACAAGAGATTGATTACATTGATCATCAAAATTCTATAGAATTTTAATTGTGGGGATTAGAATTGAAAAAATTTGATAGAGGAACCCCATTTCAATTTGAATAAACCCTTAATCCTTTGAATTCTGAAAATAGCTTATATATGGAGAATTTTCATCCTGGCAAACACCCAATTTGCCCATTTGAAGCTTTCACAAACAATACACAGCAGCAAAGGCAAAACTGCCCACAAAACCCAATCAGACGTCTGATCTCATAGGCGTCTGACTTCAACAAATAATATTTTCTGCTACAGACAATCAGATGTCTGAGCTCCTTAGCCAGACATCTGAAAATGACCAAATTACACTGTGTAGGCGCAGTTCCTGAAACCAACCATTACAGACGTCTGAGGGCTTAGATCAGGCATCTGATCTGTCTCTCAGATGTCTGAATTAACAGAGTTTGCAGAAATCTGATATCCTTGCTTCAAAACGCGATATCCCGAGCTTCCGAGCACTGATTCACGAACCATCTTCGCCGATATCAAGCTATTTCAATCATCTTCATTTCTACATATAGCGTCATTAAAATTCAACAGAATATACCTTACAAAGTGCTTCTCAAAATTGGGTAATTTAAATGTTTGCATATATCATGTTTTTGTTCTAATGAATTTTTTTAATCTAGCAAATCGTAATACGGGTTAGGCTGTATGCTACAATATTAAGTTTGTAAGGCTTTTAATCATGCTGTTGAAAACTGATTCTTTTGTGCTCTTCATCACTAAGGATGTATCTGAGAGCCGTTGTTAATAGCTTACATTCTTTAAGCAACCCCAAAATGGGAAGCCTCAAAAGCAATCATTTCTACCAACTAATTTAGGGTATTCATTGTGAATATGTTAACCCTTGAGAAACATACTGTAATTTGTAATACTAAAAGACGACAGGTAATTCTTCAAGATGTAGCATACTTTCCTCCACGAGGAGATTGCAACAATTCTGTACAAATATACAAATCCAATGTTGATGACAATATCATTTTACAGAAGTTATAATGTTATCTCTGGCAGGTTCGTCGAATGACAACTTCATCACACAGGGCAGACATATTATCGTCATCCTTGGAAGCTTTCCAAAAAATTCAACTGGAGAGAGCTTCCAGGCATGCTGCTCGAGACACAAAAGTTGTGAACAGTTCCCTAGCTAATACTCAAAGCAATTCTGGAATTTTGGTAAGAGCATCCTCAAAGAGAAGAGAGCAAAACACAAATCAAGAAAAACAACAAAGGGCTACAATCTCTAATCAGGGAAATACAATAACAGAAAGACCGGACGGAAAAGATAAGGTTTCAGTTGGCAATACGCCTGACAAACAGTTGCATGCAATAGTTGGTGGTAAAAGAAACAGCTCATCATCTGACAATGAAAAGGAAAGAGAAAAACGCAGTACAGCGACATGGAAACCCATGGATGCTTGGAAAGAACAAAGAAATTGGGAAGACATACTAAGATCTCCGATGCGTAGTTCTACCCGAGCCTCATATGCACCAGGTGTAGCTAGGAAAGGTACAGAGCGTACGCGTGTGCTGCATGATAAGTTGATGTCCCCAGAGAAGAAGAGAAAGACTGCTTTAGACCTTAAAAAAGACGCAGAAGAAAAACATGCACGTGCAATGCGTATCAGACGCCAATTAGAAAACGAGAGAATTCAGAGGCTACAAAGAACATCAGATAAATTGAACCGTGTAAATGAATGGCAAGCAGTACGAAGCTTGAAATTACGTGAAGGAATGCATGCTCGTCATCAGAGAAGCGAGTCCCGACATGAAGCGTATTTGGCTCAGGTGGTAAGAAGAGCTGGCGATGAGAGTAGCAAAGTTAACGAAGTTCGTTTTATTACTTCATTAAACGAAGAGAATAAGAAGTTGATTCTGCGTCAAAAACTCCATGATTCAGAAGCAAGGAGAACTGAAAAATTACAAGTGATTAAAAGTAAACAGAAGGAAGATATGGCAAGAGAGGAAGCAGTACTAGGACGCAGGAAGCTTTTAGAAGCTGAAAAATTACAGAGGCTAGCTGAGATACAACGTAAAAAAGAAGAGGCTCAACTGCGAAGAGAAGAAGAGCGTCGGGCGTCTAGTGCTGCACGTGAAGCAAAGACTTTGGAGCAACTTCGAAAAAAGGAAGCTAGTGCTAGGGTTCAACAAGAGGAAGCAGAATTATTGGCTCAGAGACTAGCAGAAAGATTGCGAGAAAGTGAACAACGCAGAAAATCATACCTTGAACAAATACGTGAGAAAGCTTCTATGGATTTTAGAGACCAGAGTTCTGTTTTAATGCGTCGCTCATTTATGAAAGATGGTCAAAATCGTTCTATATCAGCCAATAGCGTGGAAGATTGCACAACCTCGTGCATTTCCAATGCTGAAGAATCTGCCAAATTGGTTAGTACTACACAGCAACAGTCCCTGAAGAGAAGAACAAAGAAGATACGCCAAAGGCTAATGGCACTGAAGTATGAATTTAATGAACCACTAGTTGGTACTGAACACTTAGGAATTGGGTATAGAGCTTTAGTTGGAACTGCTAGGGCTAAAGTTGGGAGATGGCTTCAAGAACTTCAAAGACTGCGTCAAGCTAGAAAGGAAGGTGCTGCTAACATAGGTTTGATTGTTGGAGAAATGGTGAAGGTAAATAATTATTAAATTCTTTATAGTTGTTGAAGCTTGTATATTTTATTCTATGTATTTCACTTAGTACTAATAATTAATATTCAACAGCCAAGGCATTGTTAATAAAATTATTTGAGTTACCATTATTGCATTTTCTGTATAAACTTTAAACCATCTTATTGAACGATATACAGATTATGATAATCAACATATAGTGTAGTAACAATTAGTAACAATATTGATATTTCTCCAATGAACATAAAACCTCGAAAAGTGAAAAAAGGACCTAAATCATCTAGTGAAATGGAAAAGCGGTAAACTCTGTCGAATTACTTATTATATGCTATCTTCTTTTGGGCTCTTTTTTTTAATCCTTTGAAATTATACCAAGACCCAATTGCATGCTGTAAACGAAAGACTGCAGGTTGGTATGATAAATTTTTATAAGAACAACAGAGATCTCATATGCACAAATTTGTTGCTGCCAATATCAATAAATCCAAAAGCTTGATTGATCGGGTCATGAAATTGCGTCGTTGTTGCCAATACTAACATAATACACTGCACTTTAATAATACATTTTATTATTGTATAATCTTTAACAGTTTTTAGATGGCAAGGATCCCGAACTTCATGCTGCACGACAAGCTGGCTTGCTTGATTTTATATCCTCTGCTCTACCAGCTTCTCACACTTCAAAGCCTGAAGCCTATCAAGTTACGATGTACCTGTTACGACTCTTACGGATTGTACTCTCAATGCCACAGAATAGGAGCTATTTTCTTGCACAAAATCTACTACCTCCTATGATTCCCATGCTCGCAGCATCTCTTGAAAACTACATAAAGATTGCAGCATCGTCAAGTGCTGGAACAAGTAACATTATTACAAGTAAAACAACTGAAAATCTGGATGCAATTGCTGAAGTACTTGGTGGCTTTTTATGGACGGTTACTATGATCCTTGGACATGCATGTAGTGATGATAGACAATTTCAAATGCAAGACGGCCTGTTGGAGCTAATTGTCTCCTACCAAATTATTCATCGTCTTCGTGACTTGTTTGCCCTTTATGATAGGCCTCAAATAGAAGGATCCCCTTTTCCTAATTCAATTTTGTTAAGTTTGAATTTTTTGGCAGTCTTAACATCTAGACAGAGAACCATGTTTTCAATAGATTGGGAAGCTTGCATGTCACTAGCTACTCCGGAAAACAAAGTTCAACAGTCGACAACACAAGATGACTATCTTTTAGATGAATCTAATTCACTAAATCGCGAAGAGAGTACTGAGACTGTGAATTGTGCAGAAACAACTATAACTGAAGTTTTGCATGATGGAAATAAGAACTCAAACGGTGTTTGCATTGAGATAAAAACAATAGATGAACAACTTAGTTTGAATAAGCCTGTCGCATTTCTTCTTTCTGCTATAGCAGAGACTGGTCTTGTTGGTCTTCCATCATTATTAACAGCTGTCCTTTTACAGGCAAACAACCGGTTATCATCTGAACAAGTAAGAGGGACATTTGACTTTACCATGATATTTGTTGTTATTCATTTTTATGGATGTTATTTGAGCATAGCCAGCAATCACATGTATATTTTGTCAGTATGTGCTTTGAAGATGCTATCAGACAATAAAGCTGTACCTTACCTTAGATAATCATCATCATTCTCTACCAGTGCACAAGGCTCATGCTTGAGCGGTATCTAGGGTGGACAAGATATATGCATTCTTACCTCATTACTGAAGAGATTACATCCAAAACATAGTAGATAAACCAAGCATCCACAAAATCTAAATCCAACAATGTGCGAATTGAACTAACAGCAGGCTTACGTATTCAAAGTAAACCGTGCTGCATATAATATCTTTTACAACCTTCTCATAACGTAAGATGTCCCACATATAATATCTTTTACGCCCTGCTCACAACGTAAGATGTTCTAATGTGGATTGGACATCAAGAGCTGAGTCATTTACGAATTCATAGAAACACGTGTCAGATTTCTACTGCAAATGTTTCATGTTGTCTTTTCTTTATTTATTTCATTTTTTTTGGTTCTTGATTTTGAAGCTCTGTCCAACAATATGAGTACTGCTTTCTTTTGACATTGCGGTTAAATTAATCTTGCAGGCCTCATATGTTCTTCCGTCAAACTTTGAAGAAGTAGCCACTGGTGTACTAAAAGTTTTGAACAATTTGGCACTATTAGATATCGTGCTTCTGCAAAGAATGCTGGTAAGTTTACTGCTCGAAGCTTGATAAATTGTTAGGATGCTTATGCAAATAAATAATTACTGTTCATCTAACTAAATGTTTGAACATGTACTTTCTTGCAGGCGAAGCCAGACCTGAAAATGGAACTGTTCCATTTGATGAGTTTCCTTTTATCATACTGTACCAGCAAGTGGAAATCAACAAATGATAAGGTAATAATTTCTTCCATTTCTAAATATGATAATACGCAATTTCACATTCCTTGTGATAATACGCAATTTCACATTCCTTAGCTTCATTGTCTAAATGTCAATTACCTTATCAGAATGGTCTACTTCTATTTGAATCTCTTTTGCTTCTTGGTTGTTTTGCGCTGTTTTGCCCTGGAAATCAAGCTGTTCTTCACTGGGGAAAGAGCCCAACAATTCTTCACAAGGTACATTTCTAAATAATGTTTTTAAAGCGGATTTCAAATCGTAAATCATAACGTGAATTGCAGATTCAGTAAATTCATATTTCGGTGATTATGCATGCTTTAATGCTTGAAATAACGTTCAAGTTTGCAAAGGCAGTAATTTTTCTTTCTAGTAATATTTGAATTTTTGAAATTAAATATGCCGTTTAAGCTCCTACATGTCAACCTAGAAATTGATATTCATTTATCTTTTATCTTGGTGTCTGGAACTGAACAATATGTATTTTTCTTTTGTCTTCACAATTGTAATTTCAAGCAAGTATCTTGATAAACTTTTGTTTCATCACGAACTGAACAATCCTTTTCAGTCATGTTTTTGACCAAGTTTTGAATCATATTTTGAGGGTACAGCTGTTATATGAGAGATTCAACTTAAACCGTGCTTCAAATAGTGCATTTTCAAGAAATTTGACAATAATGTTTCCAAATATACGTTTTTTCTTTCTTTCTCAAATTCGAGAGTGTTTTAATATAAAATACAACTATTTGTGCATGAACAGGTCTGCGACCTCCCATTTGTTTTCTTCAGCGATCCCGAACTAAGTCCAATACTGGCGAGTACGTTAGTGGCAGCTTGCTATGGAAGTGAACAAAATAGAGGTTTAGTCCTTCAAGAACTAAGTGTGGATATGCTCCTTTCTCTCATCAAATCATGTAAAAAACAATCTTTACCATCACAATCTAACACTCCCTTACACGATAGCATTCAAGGCGGTAGAAAAAACCAAGATGAATATTCACTAAAATCAAGTAAGAAAGGAATCAAAATCGCATTAGGAAAAGGAAAAGCAAACAAAGGAAAAACACAGAGAGAGAACCGAGGATTGAACAAGAGTTGTGATGAATGTGCTTTAAAAAGTAATCCGAACTTTATGGAAAACTCTAGTACTCTTATGTTGCATGAGAGATTTCCTTCTACCTTTTTAGATAAAGCTGGAGAATTCTTCTCAAGTGGGAGTGTAGATGTCCAAACGTAAGTTTCCTTTTGCACCTATAAAGAATAGAATTTGCTTTGACTACGTTATGAATATGGATGCCTAACTTCTCAAAAATGATTTTGGGATTACTATGTTACATTGATTGGATTTTTTTTCCTCTTTCCTATTGATATTATCTACGATATAATTTTGTCCCATGGCTTTATTTCAGTATTGTTGGTTCTAACATGCTCAAATGTGTACCGTTTCTTTGGATACCGTTAAATTTACATTATTGTTTTTTTCCATCATTTTTTAAGTTTATCATAAGCTCTTATTATCATTCAAAATCAGTAAAACACCCCTTTTAAACATATTGTACAATACCAATGAAGATACTTGGGATCATCTACCGAATGAAAATGAAAGAGATTCTAATTTATATAACCAGTATATTAGGCATGTCCATTGGACGTATGCAAAGAAAGCTGGATGCAAAGTTATTTTTCAAAAATACCGTGAAAGATACTATTCGGTAGGATCGTGTAATATGGAATTAGTCTAGGTAGATAAAGTAGGTAAATGCAAGGAGACACCAGAATTTTATACTGGTGCGGACCTCTCGTCCTACGTCCAGTCCCTAAGCTTCATTTAGGAATTTCACTAACTAACACCCTCACTTCACCCGGAGAAATAGGTTTACAACTTACCCGAACAACCGAACGAGATTTCTTGCCTCAACTACCGAAGAGGACTTCAACTTAATTACTAAAATACAATATTCGACTTGTTGTGTTCTTGTCAACACTAATGGGTCTAATGTAGTACAGTATTCCTATAATCTTATCCTCGAGAGTATGCAATGTGTTTGTGAAGATTTAGGAAATGTGAATTGCTATGAATCAAAAGAATGTTATAAACAAAAACAGTGATTCAAGCAATAGATTGGTGATTACTTTGAGAATATCTAGAGAATATGAACAAGAGAATAGTAAGATTAAAGCAAGAGAATTCCGTGAATTAAATGATGTTAGAATCATGTATATATACTTGTAGAAGAGGTGCATATGTTGTCAAAGGTTGCAAATAAGAGATGCTTCCATTTTCATTGATGAATGGTTGCAACTCTTGGGAGGAAGAAGGTGTCTTTTCAGAGAAAATTCGCAGGTTCAAATTCAGTCGACTGAGCAGGGAATTCAGTCAACTGAAAATATGAAGTAAAATTTTCGAGAGCAAATTCATTCGACTGTGCAGGAAATTTAGTCGACTGAAATTGTGCATGTGTATAAATTTATTCCAGTTTCAGTCGACTGGCTGATCCTGTTCAGTCGACTGAACTTATAAAATATGCACAGTGAAAACTTAATTAAAAATGAAGTTTATAAAATGTTTTCTAGTGTTTGTGCAAGCTTCTTGAGGATAGATTTTAACAATAAATCTAGACTAAGACATATATAAAAACATACTTTAAGTTTGTTTGGTCTTCATCGATCTTCTTTTAGCATTTGCATATATTTCTTCCTTATTTGTTAAAGCACATTGTCATTGATCAAAATCTGTTAAAGCACATTGTCATTGATCAAAATCTTCGCGTATCAACATTCTCCCCCTTTTTGATTGATGACAATACTGATTTATTCTAGAGATGTTTTACTTATTTTCTCCCCCTGAATGTATGCACTCTCTTTCCTACAAAATAATGTTAGTACCATAGCTTTTCTTCCTCTTTGTCATCGACAAAAAGGAAGAACTAACAATAGTAATAATTTATCAGAACAATCACTGAAGCATATTTGCATAATCATGGCTTAAGAAAAGTAAAAAATGTTGTGACAAATAAGCATAAAATGGCTATTTATACAAGCCACTAGAAAGATAAAAATACACATCAAACCAAAAAATTACTCATCTCTATCCCAGTCATATGAACCTTCTCTTCCTGTTGGTTCACGTATGACGGGTCCTTCTGTTGGTGGTCTGTGCGCTCTTCCTTCTTGGCCACAACTAGCTCCGCTAGCACTGCTACTTGTATGCTCTTCGGATGTCGTCCATGTAAACGTAGGTGCCGAACGTTTGCCGCGAGATGTTGAAGCAGTAGTGGTGCTTGAGCACGAGATTGGATC
Organism: Allium cepa; assembly: GCA_030765085.1. Classification (NCBI taxonomy): domain Eukaryota; kingdom Viridiplantae; phylum Streptophyta; class Magnoliopsida; order Asparagales; family Amaryllidaceae; genus Allium; species Allium cepa. The sequence continues at coordinate 751,919,611 of CM060940.1, read as the reverse complement.
CCACAACTTGTTGAAGAATCCTTTGATTTTGTCAAGCTTATGATCTACTTTTTTAAGACGGGTGTCAAGAATTTGTTGATTTCTTGACAATATCCCCAAGGATTGGTTGGTAGTGAAGCTTGGGTCAACAAGACAAATTTCATCATCTTGCTCGAGATGTTCTTCGTGGTGAGGTTGATGAGGTTGTTGTTGTTGTTGTTGTTGTTGTTGTTCTTGATGCCTTGCTTCCCATTCGGCGAGTGATATTATGCAAGGAGGTCGAGATAGGAGTTGCATTAGGATTATGGTCCGGTCGTTAATTTGATGGACCATTGTATTCTCCGACTCAGGTAACGGCGTATCGACATTGAGGAGAAGTCGCATGATGTACTCTCTAAAGTAGATAGTGCGCATTTTGCCATTATTAAAAGTGAGAAACTCATCAAGAATAAGCTGTACCCAATTGACTTGTATATTGCCAAAAATAGCATAAAGAGCTCGATAGTTATTTGGGTAGACAATTTCGTACGAACCTGTACGAGGAGTAATTGTTCTCATTAGGGCTTTATGGAGGATTCTTGCCATAGGTCGAAGAGAGGTGGACTTAAAATCTCTAAAGTTGATATTATCATCCATAAATCGATGGTTTATGTTGTCGCGAATATGTGGATTGAATTCTATCTCCTCTAGCTTTCTTCCGACATTTGGTGATTCTAAAATGTGTGCTATTCTATCCAAGGAAAACCAAACTTTCTTTCCACGTACCATACTCCAAACACTATTGTTTGGATTTCTTGGAGTTTGGTGTCCAAGATTAAGATTAGCATAAAATAATTTGACCATTACATGATTTATGCATGGTCATTTTTTTCAAATCTAAAAGAGAAGTTAAACCTGCTGGATCTGTTGACGCTTGGATGTTGTAGGTTTGAAAGCTTTGGAAATCAACGAAAGGATGCTCGAAAATTCGGGAATTCTTCATCTTATTCCATCTAGTCACAGCGGTTCCATCGTAAAGCCATTGTGCTATTTGAGCATCAATTGGCTCGGAGGATGAAGAAGATGAAGCTCTTGATCTTTTTGGTGCCATTTGGGTGAGATTTGAGTGGATTTTGAGGAATTGGGGGCTAAGGTTTCGAAATTAATTTGGGGAAGAAAGTTTGTAGGAGGTAAAAAGTGAATTGGTAGGGTACAAATTGGTGGTTAAAAGGAGAAGTTTGCCTGGGAATTGGCGTTCAGTCGACCGAATACGCTGTTCAGTCGACTGAATTGAAGGCCGAAAATTTTCTGGGCTGAATTCAGTCGACTAAACAGGGTTTTTAGTCGACTGAATGTTTGCCTGAAAGTTTCTGTTATTATTTTAGTCGACTGAGCAGAAGATTCAGTCGACTGACCTGTTAAACATTTTGCATTCTGTCATAAGTTCAGTCGACTGAACAGAGGGTTTTAGTCGACTGAACAGAGGGTTTTAGTCGACTGACTTATGTAATTTGTTGTTCTTTGTTAATTTTGAAGGCAAACTCTTTATTCAAGGAAATAATTACAATTATATAGAAGTAATATCATGAATTGATTTCAACACTAACTATTTCTTAGGGGATCGACTTGGATTCTTTTTCCCTTCATTCTTCATATAATTGATATCCCATGAATTTGGACTATATTGAGGAGTCTTAGGAGACATCCAAGGATTCACAGGATCGACTGGTGTACGATAAGATGAAGACGGATCAAGTGAGCTAACGGGGCGAGGTAGGGGTTCAGCCACTTCATTCTTTTTTGATCCACAAAATCGTAAACCGATTTGCTCAAGGAAGCTTAAACGTCTAGCCGTAACATTTTGTTCGAAGTATAATTCTCGTTGAAGATCTATTTGTTGTTGTTAAAAGTGATGAATTTCATCAATCTTTCTTTTTGTGTCTGGAGAAATAAAGAGTCCGCGTTTTGCTTTCTTGGATTCTGGTGTGTAGCCGGTACGATAATTGTTCCATTTGAAAACTGGCTAATGTGTCGGTGTTGGAGTTGGAAGTTTTGAAGATGATGGAGTGTTTTCGACAGAAGATGTGATGTTGATCGGGGAAAGAGAGTTGTTGGATGATATTTTTATAAAAATTTTATTTGTGAGAATGAGTTGTGAAAAATAATAATATTTTTAAGATATATTTATAGTAGGAATTTTCTAAATATACAGTGGTTATAAATCCTTAAAGTTCTTCATCATCTTAATGATTTAATGGTTATCATAATTCTGTTAAAAATGTATGGTGAATATTATTTGACAAATGTTTTAAAATGCTCAAAAGTGTCACTTTTATTTTTCATAAAAATAGTCCGTGTATATTTTGAAAAATCATCAACTATTACAAATATGTATCGATTATGATTAATGGATTGAACTTGTGTTGGTCCAAATAAATCCATATGTAGTAATTCTAATGGTTGTAAAGTCGAAATATTTTTCTTAGATTTTAAAGATGATTTCGTTAATTTTCCTTTTTGACAACCATCACAAAGATTATTTTAAAATTTATTTTGGGTAAACCTCTTACTAATTCATTTTTAAAAAGTTTTCTAATAGTTTTAAAATTTATATGACAAAATCTTTTGTGCCATAACCAAGGATCATTATCTTTGGCAAGTAAACACATATTTGAATTATGATTAATATTCATATTTAAAACATAAATATTTCTATCTCTATTTCCTTCAAAAACAAGATTTTGGTTTTGATCAAAAATACTACATTTATTATTCGAGAAAGTTATTTTAAAACCTTTGTCACACAGTTGACTTATGCTAAGTAGATTATGTTTTAAATTTTCAACTAATGAAACATTTATTTATAAAAGGTAAATTTGATGTACCGTAATTGTTCACATCTACTTTGCCAATGATATAGCCTTTTGAATTATCTCCGAAGGTAACCGAGCCACCATCAAAGTATGTGATGTCTGTAAGCATATCTTTGTCTCCGATCATGTGTTTTGAACAACCACTGTCTAATATCCATTTTTTCCTTTTGAGTGGGACCTGCAAATAAATATGAAATTATTGGTACCCACCTTTTAATAGGGTTCTAAAAAGTTAGAATTTAGGAAACCAAACCCAATTTGGTTTAGTATCCTTTTTATAAATATAGTTTTCATTATGATGAACATTATCCATAAATGTTTTAATATATTTATTTCTTATTAATATATTGTTAGTCTTTGGTATCCAAATTTTAACTACCTTGTTTTCTACTTTTGTTTTAATAGGTTTCTTTAGCAATATTTGTTGTTTTGAATCCATATTCCTCTTAAAATTTGTATTTTTCTTTTTAGAAATTTTTGACTCCTTTTTATATCCTAATCCATGTTTACTTGAAGAGGATTGAGAATTTTCTAAAATCTTAGATAAATTTTCTCTTCCTTTGTTAAAGTTAACATTTTTAGTGATGTTATCTAATCTAGCTTGAAGACTATTATTTTCTAACTCAACTTGTCTAATCTTAGTTTTTAACTCATGATTTTCAGAAATAATTACGTCATTCTTTGTTTTTTGAGTTTCAATTTCTTGACTTAAAAGTGATAATTGAGTTTCCGAATTTGAATGAGATTCTTGAACTTTTTCAAGTTCTTCTTCTAAGCTTTTCTTTTCATCTTTTAACATATCCCTTTCAAATTCAGCTTTGTTTTGATTTTCACGAGTTTCTTTGAGTTTCTTTTTAAGAGTTTTTATTGTGCTTAAAAGTTCAGTGTTTACTTCAATTAAATCGTCGAAAGTTAAATTATTTACCTCAGATTCTTGAGCCATGAAACATACATTTGCCTCTTCATTGTCGCTATCACTATCATTTTCGGATGAAGATGAATCTGAATCGTCCCATGTTACAGAAAATGCCTTCTTTTTGAATTTGTCCTTCTTGTTTTTGTTGAAGTTTTTTTATTTTCCTTTATTTGTTCTTGACAATCTTTTTGCATGTGTCATTTCTTGTGACAATTGAAGCATTCTATGTTTGAGGATGAAGGTTTGTTCAAGAAATTCTTTTTGAATCCGTTTTTTGTTTCCTTTTCTATACTTTAAGAATTTCTTGAAATTTTTGACTATAAATGATAGATCCTCATCTTCAGACTCTGATTCTTCTTTTCCCGTATGAAAAGCAACATTCTTTCTTTCTTGAGCTTGATCTTTTTTAGCTTGCATATTTACTTCATACGACATAAGATTTCCAATCAATTCTTCTGGTTTCATTGTAGATAGATCATTTGCTTTCTCGATTGCTAGTACTTTTCTCTTCCATTCATCAGTGAGTGAATTTAGAACTTTAGACACAATGTCAAAGTCCGTGTACTCCTAGTCCGAGAGCATGATGAATGTCTTGAAATCTTGAGTACATGTCATTGATGGATTCATTTTGTCGCATTCTAAAGTTTTGGAATTGATTCTTCAGCATGGATATCTTTGTTTGTTTAACCTTGTTTGTGCCTTCATGTATGACTTGAAGTGTTTCGCATATCTGATATGCAGTAGTACATATGCTAACACGGTTGAATTCATTTCTATCCAGGGCGCAAAATAGCATATTCATAGCTTGGGCATTTGCACTAGCTTCATTCTTTTGAATTTGTGTCCATGTAGGATAATCGATTGTGGGTACAACGAACTCTGCTTGAGTAGCATTCCAGGCTTCGAAACTTGTTGCTTGCATATAAATCCTCATCCTTGTAGCCCAATAGTTGTAGTTTAGTCCATTGAATATGGGGGTTTTAGGTAGATTGTCCTTCCACAAATGTGGAACTATTGGCAGATGTTGTGCTTGTACTTGCGTTATTTTTCATATTATCAATATGTCTAATAACGGTGTTATGATTATAGGACGGCCTTGCTCTGATACCAATTGAAAGATACTATTCGGTAGGATCGTGTAATATGGAATTAGTCTAGGTAGATAAAGTAGGTAAATGCAAGGAGACACCAGGATTTTATACTGGTTCGGACCTCTCGTCCTACGTCCAGTCCCTAAGCTTCATTTAGGAATTTCACTAACTAACACCCTCACTTCATCCGGAGGAATAGGTTTACAACTTATCCGAACAACCGAACGGGATTTCTTGCCTCAACTACCGAAGAGGACTTCAACTTAATTACTAAAATACAATATTCGACTTGTTGTGTTCTTGTCAACACTAATGAGTCTAATGTACTACAATATTCCTATAATCTTATCCTTGAGAGTATGCAATGTGTTTGTGAAGATTCAGGAAATGTGAATTGCTATGAATCAAAAGAATGTTATAAACAAAAACAGTGATTCAAGCAATAGATTGGTGATTACTTTGAGAATATCTAGAGAATATGAACAAGAGAATAGTAAGATTAAAGCAAGAGAATTCGGTGAATTAAATGATGTTAGAATCATGTATATATACTTGTAGAAGAGGTGCATATGTTGTCAAAGGTTGCAAACAAGAGATGCTTCCATTTTCATTGATGAATGGTTGCAACTCTTGGAAGGAAGAAGGTGTCTTTTCAGAGAAAATTCGCAGGTTCAAATTCAGTCGACTGAGCAGTGAATTCAGTCAACTGAAAATATGAAGTAAAATTTTCGGGAGCAAATTCATTCGACTGTGCAGGAAATTCAGTCGACTGAAATTGTGCATGTGTATAAATTTATTCCAGTTTCAGTCGACTGGCTGATCCTGTTCAGTCGACTGAACTTATAAAATATGCACAGTGAAAACTTAATTAAAAATGAAGTTTATAAAATGTTTTCTAGTGTTTGTGCATGCTTCTTGAGGATAGATTTTAACAATAAATCTAGACTAAGACATATATAAAAACATACTTTAAGTTTGTTTGGTCTTCGTTGATCTTTCTTTAGCATTTACATATATTTCTTCCTTGTTTGTTAAAACACATTGTCATTGATCAAAATTTGTTAAAGCACATTGTCATTGATCAAAATCTTCGCGTATCAACATACTGGTCATATGCATAAATGAAGCCTCCTTGCGTACATATATTTGGAATCGTACTTCGGTAGCTCAAATGATTACATATTTCTCCATTAAAGAAATTTAAATTTATTATGGTTAAGAATAAAACTACGAAGAGAGAATTCAAAAATAAGGAATTCAATAGATTTCATTTTTGATCATTGATTAATCTTTCTTTAGTAATTATTGATTTATTATTAAAAAATTACAGAAGTTACAAAGAAGAAAGAAAATGCAATGAATTTTGGAAAGAAGTGAGATATGACGATAGAGTGTAAAATAATGTTGTGGTGTAGCATGAAGTACAAAATTACCCTATTTTTGTAAATTTCAAATTTGAAAATTCATAAGAAAAATGCTAGCAAAACTCGAATTATGAAATTTGAAAATTTTTACAATTCAAATTTTCGAACTTTGAAATTTCAAAATTTTATATATTTAAATATTAATTTTTAATGTAAAAATTCAAAAATTAAATATTTTGAATTTGAAAATTTGGAAACAAAAATTTTGAATTAAAAAATTTATTAACTTAAACAATGAAAATTATATTTTAAAAAATTTGAAATTTTAATTTTTGAATTTAAATCTTAAAATATGGCTATGTAAATTGAAATTTCAAAAATTTACATTTTGAAATTTAAAATTTTGGAAATTTTTATTTTAAAATTTCAGTTTATGAATTTCTATGTTTAAATTTTGAAAAGTCTAAATTTAAAAGTTCAAAATTTTAAATTTTAGAAATTCAAATTTCAAAATTATCAACTTTGGTAATTTAATTTTGAAATTTGGATTTTATAGAAAGTTAAAATTTTGAATTTAAAATTTAAAATTTAGAAGTTCATATTCAACAATTTGAATTTTAAATTTTTCAAAGTACCTTTTTTAAGAACTTCAAATTTTTGAACTTTGAAAATTCAAATATTTGAAATTGAGCTATGAAATTTTGATTGAAATTTCGGTTTAAAGGTTTTAGTTTGAAATTTTTGGATTCCAAAACTTTCAATTTTTTCAAAATTTTGTTTAACTTATTTTGTTGTTGAATTACCTTTTTAAGTCGAGAAAAGAAAGATGCTTTTCAATTAGATTAAAAAGTAAAATTTAAAAGCTGTTAATTTTTGTCTATCCGCATAAACGTTTTGAGTTTTTCTTTAGAAAAGCAAAAGGAAAAACAACTTATTTTAGATATCCAAAGGATCCCTTAATATGTTAGTATATGAATCAATATTATTATGTTTAGATACGTCTATTTCACTGGGTTTGTTATCGGATTTGCTGCATTGAAAGCGGCTCCAGAGTAAAAAAAAATAAATAGCTTTAATTAGCTTATAAAAGATGTCCCTACTTGGAATCATATTTCTTACCAATTTTTAGAAAAGGTCCGTCCAACTATGTTATTACTCTATCTTAGAAATTGAAAATTGGACAACCATACTTTGAAGTAATTTAAATGGCACTGCATTATTGCTACATTTAAATTTAATTCATGCCACAAAAAATGGCATATTTGAAAACTTCCATCGACCATTTTTTTATCATTTACTGTATGAAGGTATGTTCCTTAGGATTTGGGATATGATATAACAAATGACCTATTATGCAGCCTAGTCAATATTATCTATCATTTCTTTCCTTTAGAATGTGATCCGCCTTTATCAGAATTAAATGTTCCACTGTTCATGTATAGAAAGAATATGCGATTCCTTATACATTTAACTATGCAAGCATACTTGTCTTCTCCATCGAAATCCGTATATTTTGAATAGTCTTCGTAGTTGTCCTGAATTTAATAACCTCTAGTCTGAATTTGAAAACATTCAAGTGCTATTGCTGCCGCTTGCTCCATGCATAGTAAAAACACATAAATTTCCAAGGGCAGTCTCCCAAAATTTAAGCTCATAAAAGATGCAGTCGTACCTGTTGGGATCTAAAAATTAAGAGATTATAATAAGTCATGCTAAAAAGAAAGTGGAATAGTCTGAAGTGAAGTCAGAGGACACATCAAATTTGAGGAAAAAAGTATAGTAAAATAAAATCGACCAAAATGCTAATTTGGTCTATGAGGTAAATTATAGAAGGATTTTCACACATATTTGTCTTAACCCAAGCCTTGATTCATAACTGAATGAGTTAGTAATTGCAACATATGTTGTCCAGATGTAAAAAAATAGTACAAAAAAGACACCCAAACCTATCCTTTTATTCTTCGAAATGTGCATCTATTATTTATATAATACATCCGAAGCTAATGAAAATTGATTAATGGTTGTAAGGGCTTTTATTGTAGTTTCACATGATAATTTTGAGCTTCAACAGAGATAGCTGACATATATACTTAGAATTCAGTATCACTCAGTTGCAATTTTATCTTGAGTTTTTATATAGATGATAATGAATCTAAATTGCATTGACAGAATTCAGGTGTCTAGAGTTGTCCATTATATACAGTGAAATAAAAGCACCTGTTTTATATTAAATTTATAAATTTGGAGTATATCATAAAATCAGACTATGGAGTTAGACATTATTGAGATGCTTCACCGTGGCTTTGGCAAACATGTCATAGAACCCGTAAATCCTATTCAGCCATATTTACATACCAAAAGTCAAGTATACAGTATATCTCAGAATAAATCACAAAAAGTTAAACTGATAACATGTTAATGAAATTACCTCTTAGCTCAGTTTTTTCCACCTCAAAATGCTTAACCTAAAAGCCAAATTACTTGTCCCCCTTTTATTTTTTTTGGTTTCAGACATTTTATTTTCTAGCTATGAAGTTTGAATCTCTTGGATCTTGGCGTCCACAGACCGAAGAATTAGATTAAGGTAATGATGGAGAAGAAGGATTGGTTGCGCTTTCCATGATAATGTTTAGCATGAATGAGACTATTCGATTTTGGTTTTCTATCCTTTTCTTTTTGTTTCTAGTTGCAGGTGATTTGGGAAATGAATTTTTTTAGCTGTAGGTGGTATGGGAGAAAACGTGGCAACTGCAAATGATAAAAAATACCTTATTATATGTAGAAACATAAAGGTCACTTTAGAAATTTCAAAAGCTTCATTTTGAGGTATTCTCATAGTATATAGATATGATTAGATCAACTTCATATCCTACCTCCGTTACATTCTTGTATCATTCCCGCACGATGTCTCTCATAACTTTTCGTTCTTTCTCGAATAAATCTGAACAAAAAAGAAGAACATATATTTGTGAAAAGAATGCATACTTTTGTGAATATTAACAAAATGAATGGTTTTTTTCTTCAACAAATATATGCAAAATGAATGAATATAAATGTATTTCAAACGAAATAAGCAAGTTTTGCAAATTGTGAAATAAATGGATGTAAGCATATTTTTTGAAACAATAAAGATTTGGCCTGTTAATGGATTATTTCGAATGCGGATAGTGCCGTATCCGTATCCGTATTCGAATTTTCGAATATCAAATATCCGCAGATACGGACGGATATCACATAATTATCCTATCCGTTAATGATCGATAAATCAAAAAACATAAATGAATTTTTTTAGTTTAACATAGACTTTTTTCAATTCCATTGACTATTAAATTGTTAAAAATAAATAAATATGATGATAATAAATAGTTTTGAGCAGTTAAGATGCGTTTAGTGCATATAATACGAACTTCTAAGTTAATAAATAAATAAATATCTTTCATTGTACTAGAATACATATAATTTAAACTACGTTCTTTTAAAAACCCAGACTCGAGTAAACCTAGATTTTTTTTGCAAACAAACATGCAAATGACTTCGGGAATCATTCGTCACCAACCCTGTCCTTCAAATTCTGTGACTCCAAGCACCATTCATCACCAACCCAGCACTTCAAATTCCATGACTCCAAACGAACCATGTGTCGACTCCAAGCAAATGGCAAATTTTCTCGAGTCAGACTCCGAGTAAAATACCACTGATCCATCAACGCTGATCCATCTTCTTTTACCTATAACTCGAACATGCGAACTCCAAATGCCTTGAAATTTGGAATGCAACCTTACGAGGCCTTCTTTTTCACCCCAGATTGATCTCACCTAGTTTGAAAAAAATTCGGGATCGTCACTGATCCATGATCTCATCCTAAGTGATTTGTGATTCAATCGGCATTTCCAATGATTCAAGCATAGAGCAATCATGCATATATCGTTCTCAAGCATTATGAACAACCGTAACTTAAAAACGGACCGGACTGATAACGATTAGAGCATCTTCCCCAATCGAAACCCATTCACCAAAGCCGTTCAACATGCAGGATATCCAGAGAAGTTTATGATGCCAACTATACCTTCCTAAAACCGTATAATTGATTCGAAATTGTTTTTTTACAAATATGACTAGCATATGGACGAAGCGAGGGTGATGGATGCAGTACAATACAAGGCCCTTAGGAATCATTAAATGATGAAACAACCTACTACACCGGAAGAATTCTATGGAATAGCAAGTCAGTTCTAGAGACTAAAGGTAGTGCAATTGACAGAAGGCGAATCCGACAATTTGCCAAAGAACATACCAAATGTTGAAAGAGCTACAGGACCTCAGGGATCTTCTGTCCAAGTAAGGCCACTAAGACCTAGTAGAAAAATGCATCGGTTAACTGATGAAATCAGATGAAATGATGATTATCAAATAACGCTTTGGGTAGCTAGCTACTAAGAAATGAGGCAAGAACCTAAAGCGGTGCCTTCTCATTCATACTTGTCTACTTTCCTTTTCCAAATGAGATGTACCGAGACACTGGGGCATTGCAGACAACGCGACGAAAGAAATGCTTCTATGTCTTCGACGAGTCATGTCGATCTCCCTTCTAAGAATTGACGTTGCTCTGGTAGCGTCGAGAAGGCTTGTCCAAAGGATCGTCGAACAAACAGATCCAACACCCTAGTCTCTAGGAATCGATAAAACTGTGTTCCCGTGAGTCGAATCCCAAAAATTTCTTTTAAAGTTAATGAATCATCGCTTTAAGACTGTCGGGCCGTCGGACACATGACCCAAAACTCTTCTTGAAGTCGATGATATCGCTCCAAGGCCGTCTGGTCATAGCATGTCCAATCAAATTTTCTCTTGAAGTCGATGAACCATCGCTTTAAAACCACCGGTCGTCGGACACATACCCAAAACTCTTCTTGGAGTCGATGAATTATCGCTCCAAGGCCGTCTGATCGCCGAACATTCGATCAAAATTCCTTTTGTAGTTGATGAATCATCGCTTTAAGACCGTCGGACCATTGGACACACGATCCAAAACTGTTCTTGGAGTCGATGAATAATCGCTCTAGGCCCGTCTGGTCGTTGGACATCCGACCAAAATCCCTTTTGGAATCGATAAATTCTCGTTCCAAGGCTGTCTACTCGTCGGACATCCGACCATAAAAACTCCTCCATGAACTAAAGCGCTAAGAAGGTCCTTCACGACCTAAAGTGTTGTGAAGGCGAAAGGTAGATCAGCAGTCATCTGACCTAAAAATCCTTTAAAGGCCAACTGGAAGATCAGCAGTCATCTCATCCAAAACCGCCCGAAGTCAGTGAAGTCACTCCGCAAAATTAATAGAGTTAGTTTCAACGACCAGTGAGACAAACGGTGCTGAATTCTAAATCTTCAAAGTCGCTCAAAGAAACCAAGCGAAAATTGAACCGACCTTGTAATCAATCAGAGGTCGACTCAAATCAAGCCAAGATTTGGCTCATGGGAGAATCAAGTATCTCAATCCCCAATATATAAGTCTTTGAAGATAGAGGTTTTCCTATGCTTTAATTAACTAGAAGACACAGTTGCATCCATTGGACCGCGTGCAACCAAATGAGTTGTGGAGAAACCCCGGATTCAGTTTAAGCGCATGAACAACCCTGTAGCATGGGGGCACCACACATAATTGAATAGCTATAAGGAAACTAAGCCTAATCATACCACAGTTATATTACGCTTGATCAAAAATTCTGGCATGCTAACAACTACTGACTTAATGACCTAGCTAGCGCCACAGACGAAATAGAAGCATAATACTTGCTTGCTTCTTCCCAACTCCTCCGTTACCATCCTTAGTGACCATTTCCTTTTCCTCTTAGACAGTATCCCAGTTGAAGACCAATTCTCTAAAGGCAGTTTGTACCAAAAACTGAGAGTACCTCGAACTCCCACAAGTTCTTTCTTCATAATCATCTCCATGCAGTCATCTGTAGATCTCTTCACCATGGCAACCTTATATGTTTGGCTGTGCACATCTTCTCGAAATATGGGAGGATTGTCCAAGCCATAGTTACCCGATCCAAAACCACTTATCTCTTAGAACCGACGAAATTGTGTTTCAGCGAAGTCAAATTGTCAGATTGATGAGAAAGCTCGATCCTTACCTTCTAAGAACTGGCAGCGCTCCTCCAGCACCGGAAAACCCAAAGCATTGTGCGCATCCCGTAAGCCGTACCTAGCTTTCTAAACCAATAAAACCATGTTCAAGCAAATAACCTGCAGAGTCGATGGGGTTAAATCGACTCAAACCGTTGGATCAATGGAACTCAATCCCTGTCTCCTCCAAAACCAGGGTCGCTCCGACAGCACGAAGAAGTTCCAAACTATTATGAATCGACGGGTCATATCAATCCCATAAGCCACACACTTCCATAAGCCACGCAACACTTCTTGAGCCGTGGATCCACGCTCTCGAAGCATGAACCTCTCACATTATCCGAAGATTGGCAACGTCGAGATGTTCCAATCCGTTTCGGATCGATTGGTCGTATCGATCCTATAAATCGTGCACTGCCATAAGGCGCGCATCACTTCTTGAGCCGTTGGAATGTAACATCCCCCATTTGGAGGCCTAAAACTAACCGCTACAGATGCCGTGGTCATCTATAGTTATTATTTTTCGGTGACCAAATATGTTAATGTTAGATACATTGATATACCAGAAACACATGGATATGAAAAAATTTAAATTCAATTTTAAAACAAATTTCTCATTCCAATTCAAATTGCGTTTCAGATTCATTACATAATCCAAATACGTAAATCATGTTCAGAAAAATATAATTTTACAAATTACGCCAAGAGTGACATATGAGATGCCTATTGGTTGATCAAAGTTTAAATATAAAGAACTTTGCCGTTACTTCCAATTACGCAGCGAAATCAAACAGAAAGAACTCCTAATAGCTAGCTTGCCTCATGCACGTCTCAGGATGCTTATTCATCTAAAGGAGAACTTGAAAACCTTAACTTTCAAACTACTCAAAATCAATTGAGCACCTGAGAGTTTAAAGGGGAAAATATAAACTTCGACTCAGACAAAAGTCTGGTGTGAATAATAACATACTATCTCGAACCATATAGATATCTAGTGAGACCACACCACTTAGCCGAATGAGTTTTCTCCTCACTAGTATCTTAACCCAAATTTATAGTAACCATATACTGTGCACCTGCATTCACAATGGTTAAGACATGACATAATAACATGTATCATGATGATATGCAAACATGCAATATACTCTGGATTTTCCATCCCCATTCACCTGACTATCTGTCTCAAGTTATAATTTCTAGGGCCACTATTAACCTATTAGTTTTCATGGGCTAACTAACAACCTGTTCCAAGCTTACAGACTATATATTTGGTTTCGTAGTTTCTATGGGATCACTTGGAACATATTGGTGTCTACCAATAATATCATTCAATCATAGTTTTCATGGGGTCACTATGAACCTATTGAATACTGAAATAACATCTCTCAATGTCATAGTTTTCATGCATTGATATGAATCTATTGATCTCTATCAACAACCTGATCCAGACATAGTTTTCATTAGATCACTAAGAACCTATTGGTCCCTACCAATAATAATTTTCATAGTTTTCATGGTCTTACTAAGAACATATCTAAACCAATAATCTTTGAATCAGCCTTGGGCATCCTATATTCTGGTTTGTATGACCTCCTGAATGGAATTCTACTCACACAAGAGTAATTCAATGTATATTCACTGCTGGGTTAACCTAGCCTGTTATTCAGCCCTTAACACCTCAAAATGCAGTTATGAATTAATAATGAAGTGAATATGATTACACAAGTATACATGATAACTGATCAAATAACACAACAATATAAACACATGCATGGTTTAATTCCTTGTGATCATTTTCTAATGAAACACGGTTAATACCTATAACCCTTTATCTTTAGCAAGGAAAACTTTCTTTAAAATTTCAAAGTTAAATGCCATTTCAAAACTCTTTTACATTTCCATGTATTTACTTTTAAAATGAGATTAGGTTCTCTAATTTGAAAACCAAGCCTTTCGACTATATCCTTCGGATCATTGTGACATCATGAGTTACCCTTCATCACTCTCCCTTTCGACATCATATAGTAAACAAGCCATCCGTCCCCTTCCATTTAACTAATGAGTTCGAAACCAGCGGCTATGCCTCTTTCGCCACTCTACTCTAGCAGTAGGACCTTTCAAAATCATTGCTTAAGCAATGCGGAAGGCCCCTTCCACTGCTTCTTTAATAGCATACGAAAGGACTTTGTCGACGCCATTGATTGGGTGCGGCACAATCCTTCCACCTCTATAATTAAACATGTATCCAGAAGGATCCTTTTGACACAATCAACTTGTGTGGAAGGTACCTTTCGTGATGGTTGGACTTACTTAAGGATAAAGGTGCGGAAGGTATGCTATCGACACCATTGATTGTGCAGCACACCTCTTCCGTCTTCATTGATTAACATACTTGTAGGGCATATAAGAGCGAAAGGAACCCCTTCGACACTATCTACAAGTGTGAAAGGTTCTTTCTATGGTAGTTGGTCAATTAATGATGTAATGCACACTTATTAAAATGTATGTATGCGGAGGGACCCCTTCGACACTATTGATTAGTGCGAAAGGACCCTTATGCCTTCATTCTAGTATATGTCTAACTAAAGCGACACCCATATCCCCTTAGTATTCAAATAAAAATGGCATTTTATGATTTCGAAGGTATCAATATTTTCGAAGGTATCAAAGCTTTCGAAGGCAAGTGGCGTTATTGTAATTATCAAAAAAACTGATTTTTAACTAAGTAAAACAATTTCTTTTTACCTAACCCCTTACGTTGTAAATTTTCTATTGGACAACAAAAACTGTTTTTTAACTAAGTAAAACAATTTCTTTTTACTTAACCCCTTATGTTGTAAATTTTCTACTGGACAACAAAACCTATATGAAATTCTTTTTAGAATTTGCTGTCGCATGTAATTTCCAATGCTCCAACGTTTAATTAAACTTATTAAATAATCCTTTGTATTTAATTAATCATTAAGCACTAATCTTTCTAATTACATTCAAATTTTGCCAAATCTCTTGAGAAAAGTCTCAGAAATTAACATAAATTTCGAAACGATAATACCTTTATCATATAAAATTTTCAACCCGAAAGTAATTAATTAATTCCTTAATTAATTAAAACCTGAAATATCCATTTCTTTTACTCGAAAATTCATAATAAATTATCCATAACTTGGAATATTATGAAAATTTAAACCCATCTCCAAAAAAATGTTTTATATAATATATTAAAAAATCATGGCATTTGGAAATTATCTGCATGATTTTAGCCTAAAACCGAACTATATTATTCCACAAAATCCTTTTTTAAATTATAACATGGCATTTAAATCAAAACATATCATCATTCATCCAATCGTACTGATTTAGACCTCTAAAACATTCAAGATGACTTTTATGTGATGGTTTAGATCATTATTCAACTTGTTTGGATAAGGAACTTGACGTTTGTTCTACACTTTAATCTTTCTTTTTGATCTGCTCTCCTCCTAAGGTTATGGCCAGCCTTGTTTTTATTTTGTTTATGTTTTTGTAAGAATGTAAATGAGAATGTGGTGAGGGGTTTCAGGGGTTATGGGGTTTGGCTATTCCATATTCCCTTGTCGTATTCTCTTAGGTATTTAACTTATAAACCATTCTTATCGATTCATTTAGTTATAGCACGACCTTAATCAGTTTTCAAATCTTAATTCCCTTATCACTCTAGTCTCTACGTTATTCTATTTAATTTATCTAATTAAATCACATGAATAATGCTATTTAAAATTAGGGGTGTTACACGGAACCACGCTCTCGAAGCATGAACTTCTTACATTACCTGAAGTTTGGCAACGTCGAGAATATCGAAACTGTTCTGGATTGACGGGTCATATCGATCCCATAAGCAAATGGAAAGAGTTAACAAAATTTTGGAGGATTTTTTAAGAGTTTGTGTTCTAGATTTTGGGGGATCATGGGAAGACTATCTGCATGTAGTCGAGTTTTCGTATAACAACAGTTATCAGACTAGTATTGTGATGGCGCTATTTGAAGCTTTGTATGGAAGGTCATACAAATCTACCATTTGTTGTTTGAAGACTGCGGATAGGTTGGTTCTTGGTCCAGATTTTGTTAGAGAAGCTGCAAAAAAGATTGAGGTCATTCGAGTTAGAACGAAGAAGGCTCAACCTAAGCAGAAGCGTTATGCAGATAAGAGATAGAAAGATTTAGAGTTCTCAGTGGGAGATCAGGCTTTTGTCGTGTCACCGATGAGAGGTGTGGTTAGATTTGGAAAATTAGGAAAGTTTGCATAAAGATTCGTTGGACCTTCTCATATTGTTGAGAGAATCGGGAAACTCGCATATAGAGTTGAGTTACCGAGGAGTTTGGCAGGAGTCCACGATGTTTTCCATGTTTCTTGTCTCAGAAAATGTGTTGAGACTCGAAGACTACTATTGCTCCGACTGCGCTAGATGACTTAGTAGTAGAACCGAATTTGACTATAGTGAGGTAGCCTATTCGTATTGTTGCGAGAGATGAGAAGAGGCTTAAAACCAAGACGGTCAGATAAGTTAAAGTTCAGTGGAGCAACAATGACAGGGACTGTACATGGGAGATTGAGAGCAGGATTAGAGATACTTATCCTGATTTGTTTGATGGTATGTTTTACCTCTCTGTTTGATTTGTCGTGTGCCTTATCGTAATTTCGAGGATGAAATTCTTTAAGGAGAGGAGTTTGTAACACCCTAAGTTTTTGGTAACATTACTTAGGATATTTAACTAGTTAAATTAAATAAAATAATGTGTTGATTATGTGATTCAAATTTGATTTAATTAAAGGGTAGCCGCGCCATTTAATTAAAGAATTAAAAGAAGATTTTCATATTAAAATAATGTGTTGATTATGGTCTGAATTTTTTATATGTTGGAAAACATACTAAAAGAGATTTTTTGAAATTTCTGTAGATTTTTTCCTAAGTGTTAAATGGACATAAAACATTTAAGGTATGAGACTTAAATGTTTTATATAATTAAAGAAGGAGAAGAGGCTTTTTGCAAATAAAAAATGTTAAACCTAAAAGTCGACATCACTTTTAGAAAAGAGAAACTTGCAACCAATCACAATTAGACAAACAAGGCAGGTTAGGTACGAAGGAATAGTTTAAAAAGTACAAATAAACATGTTTTTCAGTGTTTCGATGCTTTCAGCACCAGGTTCTGCCTTCATGCCTTCGCCTCCGACATAGTCGAAACCAATGCATATGGTATCAGGCAACTGGTACGTAGTGAATTGGACATAGACGAAAGGTCAGGGTCAAAAACAAGGGTTCAGAAGGGGTTGAGGCTTGGCTTTGATTTTAAAGGAAAATGTGTCTGCTTGCTTTCGACTAAGATGCTTTCGACTTAGTTAGCTTTCGACTAATTCAAATAGTTTAAAAGGAAATGTTTTCGATTGGGTTGTGCTTTTATTTTTAAATGACTGCTTTCGACTGAGTCGAAGCCTTTAGCTGCCAATTCCTACCTTTCGATCCAGATGGTTTCGAATGGGCTGTTTTGTTTTCTGAAAAAAAACCTGGCCACTTCTCCAGTGCTTTCGAAGGGATGGTTTCAACACCATTAGTTCTTTACTTAGGAAATTGTTTCGAAACAGATGCTTTCGACTTAATTGTTTTAAAGACCTTTTTCTATGATCAAAGTAAAACCTAAATAGTTTCGAAAGAGACGGTTTTAAATGGTTTCGAAGCAGATGCTTTCGACTTTCTTGGATTTCTGATCCTTTTGCTCTACTTGAAGACATAATTCAAATGGTTTCGACCGAAACAGTTTTCAAAGGTTTCGAAGGGGTAAATTTTTGAATGGTTTCGAAAAGTTTCCACATGTTTTAAATCAACCTAAGTGCTTTCGAAAGAAATGAGTTTTGATGCTTTCGAAAAGTTTAATGAATGGCTTCAAAAGGGGTGGTTCCCCAAGGTTTCAAAAGGGTCGATAAGGAAGGTTGTTTCTATATTTTCGAAAGGCAATATTTAAAAGTTTTAAAGGAGGATGTCTAATGTTTTAAAGCTTTCGAAGAAAAGAAAGGAAAGGTTTCTCCAATGTTTTCAAAATGCTTTTTATGGTTTCGAAAGGATTACTTTCAATGGTTTCGAAAATGTTACTTTCAAGGGTTTCGAAGGGGTTGTTTAAAGGTTTTAAACAAAGGTTTCGAATGTATGTACTAGGAAATACAACCTTAGTGTTTTCAAGTTAAAAATGGGTTTTAACTTGTTTTGAAAGGATATTTAATCCTTATGAAAACTCATCAATAGTATTTGAGTAAAGTGTACATAACTTGGGAAAGTAGCTTAAAGTAAAGCTAAAGACATATTTTACTTGTATATATGTGATTTCAAGGATCAAATCATTTGAAAAGGTTTTCAAGGAAAAAGATGAAGGGTGATTAACCCTAAGAAAATGATTCGGATAGATAGTCCATTTTAATTCGGATAGTTAGTCCAGTTTGTGGACAGTTAGTCCAGTTTGAGGGGAGTCAGCACATATTTCGGACAGTTAGTCCAATTTGCGGACAGTTAGTCCAGTTTGAGGACAGTCAGCACATATTTCGGACAGATAGTCCATTTATTAATTTTATATTGCTATAGTCCAATTTGAGGCCAGTTAACCAAAATTTCGGACAGATAGTTCATTTATTACATGTATATAGCATAATGGATCTTGTTATTATTTTATTATGATAATCAGTTTATTAATCAGTTTGGTTGCAGGAAAGGATTTGCACAATATATATATTTTGAAAAGGATATTAGTGAGGGAAAACCCATTCCGCTAAGCTGTGTGGTCTCATTCAATATCAGTAAATGAGATGCAAAAAAATTATTCCCACCAGGCTTTACGTCTGACTCGAAGTTTTTGTTTCCCCTTAAACTCTCGGATACTCAAAATTGTTTTGAGTAGGCCAAGGGTTGAGGATTTCATGTTCTTGAGCTTTTAGCGAATAAAGCTTCCGGAGACGAGCAGGTGGCTATCAGATATATATGTAGGAGTTTCAATTATATTTTATTTTGATTCCGCTATGTATATTGAGCCAGTATGACTATATTTCTCTGTTCAACCAAGGGGGGATCGTCGTATGTTGCTCTTGACATATAATTGTAAATTATATTTAAATATTTACCTAAGAAAATGTTAGGGGATTATGTAACATGGATATGAATTATTGAATGTTGTTCTGAAATCTGTGATTTGTTCATATTCATATGCTTCTGATATTATGGATACCATTAGCATATTTTGTCACATAAGTTGATACTATGGACGACTGCAGCATCTGTAGCGCTTAGTTTATGGCCTCTAGATACAGGATGTTACAGTCCCAGACACCTTTTGGAGTGTACCTACAAAGTTTCGTCTGATTTCGTTAAGCTTTGAGTGAGTTATGGATGGTTCTTCTAAGCCAGATGACCAGTGAAGACAAATGATCAAACAAAATCCAAAAGACTTGATATTTGGACAGGGCATTCAAATAGATGAAAGGAATGCAACTCAAAAGGGTAGGCTCAAAAATAGTTTAAGGGCATGGATTGCTAGCGATTCATCACCTATGGATCGCTAGCAATCTGTCATGTTGTCTCGGGTCGCCTTGGGTTTTCCTTGACTTCTTCCTAGCATGGAAAGAGGCTTCTAACAAGTCAGCCTTGCCTCATCTGCTCTTCTACCCCTATAAATACAATTCTACCTATAAATCAAAGAGGATCTTCTGAGCTGGTTGCTGGAACTCTGTAAAGATTATTCTTCACTCTTCTTCTCACACATAACAGTTATCTAGGACTTCACTGTGATTCTCTAGTAAACTGTTGCACTTGTGACTTATTCTAGTCTCATCAACTTGTAATTGAATTTAACTTGTAATAATAGTCAGTCGATAATAAAGCTCATAAAGTGGACGTGAGCTTCGTTAACAGCCGAACCACTATAAAAATCTTCTTATCTCTTTATTATTTCTGCTCCTTTTACATTTATTTTCTATATTATTGCTCTGTAAAAACAGGACTGCTGCTTTCACACTTAATCTAAGGTGTTGATCCATTTTTTGGGTTGACAGAAAATTATTGAAATTGTGGTCCAAAGTTGTGAAAGTTAGAAGCAACACAGTCGCTATGGATGCACTTTGAAAATGCTATATTCGATAATTTTCAAAGTTAACTTTGAGAGATGCCTATGGGCTTATTTTCATTTTTAATAATGACTACAAATGCACTTATTACTCGGAAAATATGGAAGTTAAAATCATTTTTTAACATTTGAAACAAAGTTACAAAATGTTGTAACGAGAAGAAGGTCGCTATATGAGCACTTTGAAATACGCTGTTTTTGAATTTTTTTATAATTAATTGGAAAGACATCCTTAGGGATTTCTTTGCATTTTTAGTAAGTATTATACGTGTAATTATAACAGGAAAAAAAAATCCAAAGTTTTAAAATGCTTTAGAAATGGTCAAACCAAGTGGATAAAGTTGGAATAAAAGCGTGGTTATAAATACACTATGAAAATATGCCTTGTTTTTGAGAAATTTTATAAACAAATTAAAAGATATCCTTAGGGGTTTCTTTCTTTGTTCTTTTAAGTAACCCAAGGGTAGTACTTATATAAGATCAAGTCTCAAATCATTTGTTAAAGTGGTGAAAACTGATCGCAAAGTTTGTGCTTTTCTATGTTTGTCCTTTAACATGGACTTTTAATAGCATTTATAAATGTTGTAGTAAGTTGCTTGAGGTTTTAAGTGTCTAAAAATAATATTTAAATTTGGTATTTTTCTCTAATCTTTTTAGGGACGTTTTCTAACATATTTTGCAGTATCTTAAGTTTGTTTGAAGTTTAAATATATTTTTAGTATTTATATATGAGTTTTGAAAGTAAAGGGGTTTTAAATTATAAAACATGGTTTTTAATTATTTTCACCAAATTATAAATTTGTTATTTAAGTAATATTTTACATAGATATTTAAAATCTATTTATAAGTATTCTTAATGTATTTATATGTATACTATAAGTTTGGAAAAAGGAAGTTAAGTATTTGTAAAAGGATAAGAGATAGTTTTGGATTATAACACTTGTGTTATATAATAAATGGTTTTGCAAAGTTATTAACAAATATATTACATTGTTTAATAATTGTGAACATACTTAGATCTTCAAAGGAATGTTTTTAAAGATAATAACAAGTATGAAATTGTTTTGGGTTTGTTGGGATAATGTGTTAATAACATTCGTCTTTAACCCTTTTTGATTATACTTATGAATGTAAATATTTCTTTGAAATGAACGTTTTAAAGATAAGCATAAGTGAAACGGTTTTAAGCTTTCAGTGATAACTTTTTAAGTAATATTAGTATTACATCTTTTTGAAATAGATTTGTGAATATACTTATACCACTTGAGGTAAGTATATGAATACTTTCTAAGTATTGAAAAAAGTAAAATGAATAATAAAAATTCATAAAAGAGTTTTATTAGATGAAAGGAGTTTTCATAATAAAAGATGTTTAATTAATAAAAGGATTAATTGAATAAAAAGAGATTAGAAATCACTTATGTGATTTAATCGTGCTTCGTGTGTCACTTATTATGAAAGTAATTAACTATGCTTAACACTAAATGTTAATGAAGTAGACTTAACTATTTTTGAGAGTTAAGATTAATGTTCGAGTAGGGTTTAGAAGCAATAGTGTCCTATCCTACCGGCTTCACTCTTGAGCAATAATAGTTAAGGTGAAAGGTTAGAAACATGTTAATCGTGTTGTCTACTCACTTGTTTTCGATAGTAGTTGGTTCGGCAGTGGAGGACCGGACAGGAAATCCTGTTCGATAGTAGTCAGTTCGACGTGGTTTTGTTCAACATGGAATACCAGATAGAAAATCATGTTCGATAGTTGATTTGTTCGAAGCTACACTCTTCAGGAGGGAGTGGGTGCTCTGTTCGGGGGAGGAGGGAGTAGTCCATACTATGTTATTGGAGGGGTTTCTTTGGGGTTTTGCCTATAAATAGGTGAGCCATCCTTCCCCAAATCACTTTTCTACCATTTGTGAACTAGCTCTCAACCTCCGTTATTCCACTCTTCAGTCAAACCCTTCTCTTTCTCATCCAAATCTTTTCCAAACCATAGATAAGTAAAGAGATTTATCAGAGAGCTTCAAATCTACATCTTTAGGAAACAAAAATTGGATCTTGGTTGGAATTTCTCAAATTTGCATCGTTTCGCGTGCAAAATGGTTCTTGTGGGTTATGGTGAGTCATTTATCGTCTCTCACCTTACTACACATGCATCTATAGGTTTTGACATGTTTTAAACCCATTTTTATTGTCAAAATCATGTTTTGAGACTATTTTAAACTGAATCCTGAAGTAAAAATGAATCTTAAATGTTTTAAAGTTTTCTAACTATGTTAACTTGATATGTGGTTGCTTTGATGTGTATTAGCCTAGGTTAGAGAAATATTATAGGATGATTTACCATGGATTGTTTTATATTTGCATACTTGTATGGTTGAAAATGTTCATTGGAGCGACTTAGGTGTAGGAACTGTGAAACCGGACTTCAATGAATATGCTCGAAGAGGTTAATAGTTGTATTGATGAATACGAAAGGTATACGATCGAAGAATGGAGCATAGTGGTTGAATTGACATGAAATTTGGATTCGGAGACTCAATAGTATTTTGGTTTCAAGGGAAGGGGTGTTTTGGTTGGCCCAAGGCGCGACTTAGGTTCGGTGAAAGTTTGGCTCTGAGCTGGATAGAATTCCTGTCCAAGGGGTACTTCGGGTCGCGATCTAATCAAATTGGTTCGGTGCTTCAGGATGTAATTCGCGTCAGCACCCAAAGAAAAATTTATATTCGAGAGTTTGTTGCTTCAAGATTTTCCATGGGTTGCTTTGGCTTGACCTAGTGCATATCCAGACCGAATATTGAAATTTGTGGATTTTGGTCGTGCCGATGCAAAATTTTAGGATTTTTTAAAGACTTGTTTCGAGGGTCTATTAGAGGACGTGGACTAAAGTAAATGACTCCAAATGACTCAGGATGGCCTTGGATTTCCTACGGCGACAAGTGAATCCATACTGCAGCGCTTCGATATAACGATGCCAATTACAATGATGACAACTTCAAAACTTTGGTATGATGACTGTTCAACTTACAATGGGCGTCTAAAGGTATTTCGAATATGATATCTTAAAGAGGGGAGTCATGACGGTGATCCACAATGGCAACTTCAACGATGAGGCTATCGAGTTGGATTTTCAACTATGTCCTATTGTGTAGGTAGTCGAATGGAATAACGATTGGATTCCATTATGAAGACGCATGCAAAAAGGATCATTGATAACTTAGAGGCTTCTTGTGTGCACGTAATGAAGGGGTATGTAGGGACACCCACATGCGTTTGCAGTTGTGTCTAGATCTTGCGATAGTAGATTACCTGGGATTTGCGATTGTAAGCCTGCTTCCTAGCATTTCAAAGCGGCATAGATTCGAGCACCAGTGAAGTCGGGATTTCAATCGGATCCCTGGTTTGTGACTGTGTGATACGAGTTATCATATATCCAATGCACACAAGTGATCATGAAGATTATTTAATGGATGCAATGTTTTCCATGGTTTTTTGTCACTCTAGGGTGTCACACGATGTAGGTATTTTTGATCGTATACCTTAACGCTGGACATTGTACTTCGACTATAGTATACCTATATGGTTATGATAGCGGATTAGCATATATTGCTATTATGTGCTAAATCTTTGGATGGGAGGGACATATCAGTTATGGTTCTTCATACCTTAGCCATATATCTAATATCTCAAACGACCAATAATGTAAAAAGGCGATACACTTGGAAAATTACAAAGATATCAATGAAATCATCTTAAAGATATAGTATGTGCTTTCGGCCAAAGCCCGCCAAGTACTGTTGTCTCAAAATAAGGCGCTATGTCTCTTAGACAAACGTCTCGAAGGACAACATCCCGAAGGACAAATCGTCTCTTAGACAAACATCCCATAGGACAAATACATCTCAATTGACAAATACATCTCTTAGAAAAACATCCCAAAGGACAAATGACGCGAATGTCCAGTACTGGCAAATACGTCTCTTAGACAAATGTATCACAAACTCTCAGATAGAAACGCGTAAAGTGTTATTGTACGTCCCATACCACATGTTCTCACCCAACGGTTTACTAACCTCTAGTAAATGCCACACTAGAAAGCAGTAAAATGTTTATCTCATCTCATCGGTAAACACGACCTGAAGGTCAAAACGATCAAATGTACAAGTCAGAAATTAACCGATAAGATAAAAGCACGTGTCTCATACCACATGTTTTACCGAACCTTTTAATTCTCTTTCTCATTCACTCGAATGGTGCAAAAACATTTATTTTTTATATAAAATAATTTATTTGAGAAAATAAGCTTTTAAAACAATTTTTCGAAATCGATTTTGAAACAATCTTTGAAAATTCCCTTATTATAGTGAATACATAAATTTTATAGCTTGAAAATAGTTAAAAAATATTATATAATAATTATTTCAAAGGCCAAGTTATTTTAAAAATTATCTGAAAATTATTTGGAAAAATCCATGCTCGAAATCAAAGCTAAACGCTGAAAATTCTCAAAAACCGATATTCAAATTCAATTAAAAAACGATTCAAAATTTGAATTCCAAATTCACCAAAATCTTGGCCAACCTATTGATAGGTATCGTAGCATTCAAAACAGTTCATAAATATCACAAAACATGAAGTAGAAGTCGAAAATCGGACGGAAAAAGAAGGCAGAGTCCAAAAAATTCACAAGCAAAAACAATAAGCAGGTCCAAAATCTTCTTCATGTTCAACTTTCGGACATAATTTGAATGGTTTAGTGACCTTGGAATGGTCTGAAATTTGACGTAGAAAAAGTACAACAATTTATCTATGCATTGGAAAAAGATTTACTGAATTCTGACATGAAATGTTAAAGATATGGAATTCCAAATATGGACTCAGGCCATGTTGAATTCTGCCCAGGTCTGAAAACCCTCTCAGGTTCAAATTACAGACATAAGACAGGTAACCAAACGATCTTTGATTGAACCAAAAAATAGTAGAAAACTTTAGCTTTCAAATAAAAAAAGTATCAATGAATTTCGACAGGAAATAAAAAAGATACGTTGTCTCAAACATGAACTCAGGCCATGTTTGCAGCAGCTCAATGAAAATATGTACGAATCTGAAAACCATCTTGGGTTCAACTTAAAAGGCATGAATCAGAGGACCAAATGCTCTTAGATTGAAATAAAAATTGGTACGCAGATGATAGTAAACTTCAACTTTCTAATAAGATACAATTAATGAATTCCGACAGAAAATGAAAAAAATACGCTGTCCCAAACATGCACCCAAGCCATGTTTGCAGCAGTTCAGAAAACGAAAATGTGTACAGGTGAATTATAGTGCTCGTACTGATTTTGCAGTGCAATTTTCAGGCATCAAACGAATAAGTTTTGCAATGAAATTTGGCACATATATACTATAACACACAGGCTATCAACTGAAGAAAATTCGGTAGCATTTCGTTGCCAAAATTGCAAAAAATTGACATGCAAAATGAAGGTCAGATCAGTTTTAGCAAAGAATCAACTGAGCATAAAACAAGTTACAGAGCAAAAAATTTCACAATTTTAAATGATTTGAAACATTGGCTTCAGCTATATTCGTGAGCTTATCAACTTACCTTGCTTTTGAAGCGCACAAGTTGGATTTTACGCTGAAAGATTGAAGCTTGTGATGATTTTAGCCTTCAAGAACCTGTAGAAAGAAAGAACAAATACATGCAAACAAGAAAAAGACAATTAACAGAAAATTCTTATCATAAATTAAGATTTTGGTGAAATATTTGGGTTTTTAGTTGGATTACCTATAAATTTCACTTTAAATTGATAAAAATCATAGCTTGTTTGAAGAAATTTTGAGATTGAAAGCTTTGAATTTGAGAAAATGGGAAGTTTTCTATTTAGTTGCTTTTGAGGAAGAAGATGAGAACAAATTTTGTACATACGGTAAATGTTTTCTCATTTCTTCAATTTCTAGTTTAGTGCACTAATGGGCTTTGGACCTAAAAATTAAAAGAACATTAAATAGACCTAGGAATTAATTCAACACTAAAATCAAATTTGCACATGTACACAAAGTTATAGTGAAGACAATACATTTCTCCAAGATTTTAACATTAACAATTTATGCAAACGTACTTATATATAAAATAAAATATTTTACACTATACAAAAAGATAATTTTAGTTTAAAAGACATTTTTATTATTAAAAACCCTTATTTATGCATAAATACACAATTTACGCAAATAAATGCATAAAACACCACTTTTTGCTCCAATAATTTTATAAAAATTATTTTCTTGCATAGAAAAATAGGACAAACCATTTCAAACTCAATTTTATAGCCAAAACATATTTTTAAATCAAATTTCATCTTTCTAGTTAAATTATCAACATTTAAAAATCAAATACTTCCTTTAAAATTATTAAAAGAAGTAATTGGCAATAATTAATAAAATTATTGCATTTACACTAAATTAAAATCATTTTCCATTCATTATTAACTCAAACGAACAAAATAATGTTTCCAAACTTTATTTTCAAATTTTATTTTCAAAATTCATTGTTTATTCCAAATAAAAAATTTAAAATCTCCAATTTTATTTTTAAATCACAACAATAAATTGCAACCACCGTTATAATTTAATATTTATAGATAATCACCGAAACCAGGGTTGTTATAGACTCTCCCTTATAAAAATTGCGTCCTTGCAATTTCTAGAGAAGTGCTGTATTCAACACAAATTATTTCATCAAGCAAACGAAGATAGATAAGCATGAATTTAAAATTTCTCACCCCAACACAAGAAAATAGAAAATCCAGAAAAGATCACTTGATAAATTCTATGTTTTCGAGGTATAGTCATTGGAATTAGCGGGTCATTGAATCTTTACGAGCAGTACGTCCCTATTTCGAAGGAGTTTCACCTTCGTAGCAAGAAAACAGATAGGATGTTACACAATAGATAAATCGAGTGAGATCGATTCTTCAGAAGCTTTACGAATAGAGTCGGGACTTAGTACACTTTATCCCGGACTTCAACCAACAAGATAGATGCGACATGACTTTCCATATATCACTACGGAAAGAGCCACACCAACATTAGATTGAAACAATTGAGGTAAGAAGACTCAATAAGAGATGGATGGTTTTCTCAATACCACCAACTCAAACGACCGCATAAATGTAAGTCGCTATATAATTTCACAAAGGCAAGACAAACTCAAAAAGTGGATTTTTATACTCTTATTTAACTAAACAAATATATTCAAGGTTATCAAAATCCTTTTACTACATAATTAAATTCTCTAATTTCAACATTTTGAAATTTTCAAAACCTCTTTCAAAAATCCAATTTAGTCTCCAAACTCTTCATTTAAAGTGATAAAAATGTTTCACTCTTAAATTCTACCAAAATATATTTCAGTTTGAAACATACATATATACTAAACATCAATTCTGTTACATTCACAAAATAGGTAGAATACTATGACCACATGGAAAACTAGTAAATTCCAATTACAAACTTTCTGTAAAGAAAACCAATTTTGACCTAGAAAACATCAAAATTAGAGAACTCTTATAAAATAAAAGTTGTTGTACAAAGTCTAAGCTTTCCATCGATATAAAGATCATCAAAATTGGATTCACAGTTTGAAAGTTATGCCAATTTGAATTTCAGCACAAATTTTAAAAACTTATAAGACTAAAATGTTTATTCACTTTCAAACTTATTTTAGACAGAATAAAAAGCAAAATCTTCCAATGTGGTAAAAATAAAATTTATAGCTTTCTAAAAGCTATTTTATTTGCAAAAAGTTTGAACTCATTCGGAGTCATAAATCTCAAGTTATTGTTGTTTTAGCAAAGCACTTTTTCAAACCAAATTTAATCTTTCAAATCAATTTAAGTTTTGAAATTTTCTCAAACCATTTAATTTCAAATTATATTTTCAAACAAGCTTTTGCTAAATCATTTTTTATATGGTCCTCTTTTTCCCTAGAAAGCTAAGACATACTAAATTATGATCAATTCTATGAAATCATCATAAAAGCGACAATTTATTTATTGGAAATTTTTCATTATTTTCCAAAATCTATCTTTAAAGCATTTAACTAAGAAACAATCATTGAAATTTCATATCTTTACCATTTCATGTCGAAATTCAGTGAATCCTTTTCCATTTCATAGATAAATTGTTCTAATTTGTGCATATCGAATTCAGACCATTCTGAGGTCATTAAGCCATTCGAATTATGGCCTGAAAGTTGAACCCGGAGAAGATTTCCGGCCTGGGTATTGTTTTTGCTTGTGCACTTTTTTTTGTTCAGCCTTGTTTTCCCGTTCGATTTTCGACTTCTGCATCTCGTATTTGTGACATTTTTGAACTGTTTTGAAGGCCATGAAGCCTATCAATAGGCGAGCCAGAATTTTGGTGAATTTTTGATTCAAAATGAATCGATTTTGAGATGTTTTCGAATGTCAGTTTTGGTGTTTTTCGATGATTTTTCTTTGATTTCGAGCACGAGTTTTTCTAAATAAGTTTGAAATGATTTTTAAAATAAATTGGCTTTTGAAATAATTGTTATGTAATATGTATAAATTATTTTCAAGCTATAAAAGCTATATATTCTCTATAATAAGGGAATTTCGAAGATTGTTTTTCAAAAACGATTTCGAAAATTGTTTTAAAAGCTTGTTTTCTCAAACAAATTATTTTCTATATAAAATACACCTTTTTACACTATTCGAGCATATGAGAAGAAGAATTAAACGGTATGGTAAAACACGTAGTATGGGACACATGCGTTTACTTTATCGGTTAATTCCTGACTTGTCCATTTGAACGTTGTGACCTTCGTGTCGTATTTGCTGATGAGATGAGGCAAATTTTTTTGATTACTGATTTTGTTTCTAGTGTGGCATTGATTAGCGGTTAGTAAACCGATAAGTGAGAACATGTGGTATGGGACACACTGTTGCCACTTTTCCAGTTCCTATCTGAGAGTTTGTGACACATCCATGCGTTATTGCCAGTACTTGGGCTGTTGTGCCGCTTATTGAACTGTGGTGTCCTATATATAGCTGTTGGGCTAATCATCGACTATTGAGTCCTATTGAGATTGTTGGGTCTCTTATACACGGTACATGGCAGGCTGTTGGGCCACTTATTAGACCGTTGGCTCCTATTTTCACATAGTCCTATTTTAATATAGATGTTGGACTTTTATTGGACCGTTGGGTCCTATATTCATATGGCTGTTGGGCTATTATAGGGCTGTTTGGTCCTATTTCTTATATTGTTATTTTTTAGATTTCTTTGGAATGGTTTCTAGAATTTTGATGATTTATATATGTTTTCACCATTGTCGCCTGTGTTGACTTATTTATTCAGCACGAGTGTTATAATGTTGACTATACGGTGATTACATTTGGAGTTTCAAACTCTTAGTCGAGTTCTATTTATTTTGTGATTCATATTGCCATTCTTTGGCTTTTTGAGATTTTTATATGCCGATGAGATGAGGCGTATATTTGTGGATAATAGATAATGTTGTTGTTGTTTAACTTAGCTATTATCTAGCTATTGGATAAAGCCAGTGAAATGAGGCACATTTGTGGATATTTGAGTTTGAGTAGAATTTATCTCTGCTAAGAAACCCTATTAACTTAGACATAGTGTTGCTTGTTCTCTTCAAGAAGAATTGTTATCTTTTATCCATATGCTTTACTCCTATCTTATACTAATCAGTTGTTTAAGCCAGACCGACCCGTGTATTTCTATATACTCTTTTTAGACCGAGTTGTTTCAGGTTATATACCTGTTATTGGAATTTGCTTTGCTGCTTCCGCCTTGGATATCTACTTATCTATTTTTGTGTAGTTTTATAGTCTTTTTGATTAACTCTGATATGTATCAATATTTTTGACTTGTTGGATATAATGTGGTCTTAGTACCACTTATGATGTAAAATTTTGTATTGTACTGGGATGTATCAGTATATATGTACATATGTATATTTGTTTACTGTTCTATGATGTGATATATATTTTGTTGTTGTATTTTGTTCTGATAGATCCTTTAGCCACTATAGTTTTGTATTAAGCATTTATTGAATATGTCGATTCACTTGAGATAGAAAAAAAATAGAACACTAAATCAATGTGTTCAGTAGATGTTTAAGACAAAGCTATAGATGGTCGCTCCTAACCAGTTCTATTCTCTGCATTAGCAGACAGTATTATCCAGTAATACTCTTTATTAATGTGGGTCTCGGGGTGGGCGTCACGGTTTGAAAGTGAATAAAGAAATCTTTCTTATTATAGAATTTCTAAAATTTGGCTGAAAGTAAATTTAGCATAACATTCAAACCGCAAATCCAATTTTGATGATCTTTATATCGTGGAAAGCGTAGATTTAGTAGAACAACTTTTATTTTATAAGAGTTCACTGATTTTGATGTTTGATAGGTTAAAATTTGTTTTCTTTACAGTAGGTTAGAAATTGAAATTTACTTGTTTTCTTTGTGGTCATGTGTATTCTACCTATTTTGTGAGTGTAATTGAATTGATGCTTGGTATAAATATATGTTTCAAACTGAAATATATTTTGATAGAATTTAAGAGTGAATCTTTTTATTCACTTCAATTGAAGAATTTGGAAAAATAAAATTGAATTTTTGTAAGAGGTTTTGGAAATTTTCTAAATATTGAGATTTGAGAATTTGATTATGAAAAAAATGGATTTTGAAAACCTTGAAATTATTTGTTTAGTTATGTAGGAGTATAAAAATCCATTCTTTGAGTTTGTCTTACCTTTATGCAATTATCGAGTGACTTACATTTATGTGGTCGTTTGGGTTGGTGGTATTGACGAAACCACTACCTCTTATTGAGTTTTCTAACCTCCATTATGTCAACTTAACGTCGGTATGGCTCTTTCCATAGTGACATATGGAAAGTAATGTCGACAATTATCCAGTTGGTTGAAGCCAGGATAAAATTTTGTTAAATCCCGACTCTATTCGAAAGCTCCTGAGAAATAAACCTCACTCGATTGATCTTTTGTATGAATCATACCTGTGACCTTGTTTCGAAGGTGAGACACCTTCGAAATCATGATGTATTGCTCGTAGAAATTCAATGATCCGCTAATCCCAATGATAGCACTTAGGAAACCATATTAATATATAGGACCGTTTTCACCCTAAGGGGGGGGGGTGTTGGAGGGTGAGGATGGATAGGGTATTACTAAAAAGAATTAAAAATAATGTGGAAATAAAAATAACAACTGAAAGTAATGCAGAAGAAGTCATACATAAATTTACCCAGCTTCGGCAAAACCCTACCTACGTGCTTGCCTCCATGGTTTCTACTAGAAATTAAGTAGTCATACGCTTACTTACGTAAACTTGCGAAACCCGCTAATGACTAACTTAACTTTATGCTCAAAACCCTACCACAATTCAACCACTAAGTTGCGAATTCTGGAACCACACCAGCGTAGTTCGTAACCTAGTCACACGACTAGAAAGTTACACAATTTAAAATTACAACTGAAAATAAATAAACAAAACCCTATACAAAAATTTAATCTCAAACTAAACAATAAGGCCGGTCCACTTATATAATAAAAGATAATTTACCCTTTTCTATTTTTGCTCATGGCTGCCTCTTTTGCTTTGTGAAATCTATGTCTGCCTCCTTTTTCCTTTGCTCGCGAATATTAGGGTTTTGAATTGAAGCGCCACTGCTAATTGCCAGTCGTTCCTTAATTAGCTTCATTGCTTCTTTGATTATGCTTGCGGACGCTTCAGAATTGAGTTCGAAGGCTATAAAATTAGTATGTGATGTTTGCCGTTTAATTGCTCTGTTGTTTTGCTTTGGTTCGAATTCGATTCGAGTTATTGGTTTAGGATTTAATTTGAGTCTTGACTCTATGATTTTTTTTTGAACTTGAATGAATTATTTGCCAGTGATGATGCTGGGTTATATAGGGATGAAAACCCTAAAATTACATTCGTACAATTCTATTTGAATTCTTCACCTTGTTATCCTCTGCCATTGATTTGTAATTGATCCCTTATATGATTCTTGACTCGTTCATTTTATCATCGGTTTGAATTTCTTTGAGTTGGTTTCCTCCTATTACTTTGGCACTTTGAATATTGACATAAAATGGCTTTTGGCTATAAATTTTTCGTATGACCAATTGCTGAATTTTTGTTTGTCAATTCTTTTTGAAAACGTTCCTTAACTTTTATCAAACTGCTACTGTTAATTACTAAAACTACTTCACACTATTATTGTTTGAACTATTTGTAATGCTGGGTTGTACTTATGTTAATTTTTGACTTAATGTATACATCATTATGTTGCGGTCTTCTCTATTGTATATCTTCATGCTTTTTAAAACTGCTCTGACTTGTTCGAACTGCTACTATGTTGACACACTCTACTACAATCTGACCATAACTCATTTTCACATGTTTGTGCTGCTGCATTGATCCATTTGAAGTCTTATTACCCATATTGTCATGTGGTCTTGTATGTATGTGTGGTGTGGTTTTGTTTTGAAGTTGTCTTGGTTGAGCTTCACTTGCATGCTCTCTAGTTGTATATGAGTCTGATATTGGTCTGGGTCGAAATCATCGTATGCGTGGTTTGGACATCCATGTTATACTTGTATGCTAGTTTGTTGAATGCAGTTGGTCTTCATGTTGCATTTCGTTCCTAAATGTTTGCATACTCCAGTGTGCATTATGTAGTGCTTTGTTCTGGACAGTTGAGTTTTGTGACGTTTCGAATTTCGCCCGCTCGAAAATTGACATCCATACTTCATAACGTATTCGAATGCCATAGATTCGACCGTTCAAATCCGATTCGCCGGAGCTTATAACAACATTAAGTAAATAACACAGCGGAATAAAAGAATAATACATTGATATACAGCTTTGATAAAATATCTGATACAACAGATGATCCAGTAGATATCAATATACATCAGAGACATGATACAATAAAATAGCAGCGGAACAATATAACTCTAAGATAGTCTTCAAAAGGAACTCCGAGAACTGCAACTCCATCTCCAAAAACCAATTCAGCAATAGCTCGAACTCCCAATAACGATGCACCAAGCTCAGCAAGACTGGTGCGATCCAAAGACTGAACTAGCTCCAGATAACCTACTAAACCTGACTATCTGAAAAACCCAACTCTAGACTGCTCGTGTAGAAAATTTTTGAGCATCCAGAGTTTCGGAAAGAAACAATAGACTCTGGATCAGTCGTGGGACAGGTGTGAGCAACAAAAACAGTTTATCTTTTAAAACATTCAACAAAAGATTTTCAAAGTCAATTCGCAATGCTTTTTAAAAATGTGACTAACATAAGGCCTCCCGCACTCACACACAATGCAAACGCAGAATCGGAGGAGATTTCTCCTTATGATAGTCAAAGATGCTTGATACGCATTAAAAAGAAACATTTGATATTATTACTAGTGCATAGTGTAGGAAAAATTCATTTCGAAAATAAAGATATAAATCTTAGCCAGCATACGACCATTATCGTATGCCTACTATAGCTACCATGTTCAATAGCAGGTTACCGCCACATTCCATGGCAGGTTATACAACTAAAACTGTACAAATCTCGTATTGTTTCTTTGGATTTCCAACGAATGGTCAGGCCAAGGAACTTCCCATTGCCACATGAGAACGCCTCTGGAAGGACGTCCTCGAGAACCAAACCGGATCTCTGCCAACACAAGGCCGGGTTACCCCTAACTGGGTAACAACTGACACGAGTATGCCATCCCCCGGTCCTTTGGGACCTTTAACCGAGAGCTCTCTAATCAACATCACACCATAATAATAAGTGTTTCAACATGGGTAAGCATATGGGCTCCATACCATGATACCACCCTTTTCCAGAAGGAAATGCACATACCCTAAAGGGAGCTACCCCTCATAACCATGCCGCATCTTTCCTGTTTTGACCATTCCGGGGTGTGAGGCTCGACGAAGTCTCGTCCACAAAGCCACGCTTTATACAAAAGCTGTGCTTTGGGTCAACAAATGATCACAAAGATAAACGATCAAACAAATGATCCTATCACAAATGATCAACACAATGATCATTTCACAGCAACACTCAGCATGTCACATTACCAAATTGGGAATATATTGCTGATAACCTTCCACTACATAACCTCTAAGCTCGTACGTCTCAGAGAAGGGTGTTAAGCTAAGAGAATAAATTCTCCGCCACCAACAGAAATATATTTGAAAGAAATCAGCTTTATATCTCAATTTGTAATGTCAGACATACTATCCATACAAGTCTGTTCTGGGTTTGAACAGAACCGAAGGCACTTACAAAGAAGTCCTTGCAATCCGGATATTCACAATCCCGATCGGATTTCCCATCACTTAGGGAGTCTCTATACCGGCGCGACTCGGTGCAGAGACAATCGATAGGTCATCCTATCGCTCTCGCAAATACCCGGTCTTCATCACCGGTCTTCAAATGCTATCCATAACGTCAAATCACATATTCGGAATGGGTTATACGACACAAAGGTCCTTTCCCGGCTAAACCGAATAGTGAGCGAAAATATTTAAAACATATGGATATGGGATTTCAATTAAGTCATAACTTAATAATTCAAAACTTTCTTTCAAATGGTTTAAATCAATTACCATTTCAAATCTTTTAAACAAAAGATTTATATCAAAAATTCCATTTACGGACTTTCAAAACAATTTCCATTTCATTTGGATTAACTCATTTAAAATCTTTAAATTAAAGATTTATCTTATAGCTTTCAAACCGTTCCCAAATATTCACTTCCAAAATTCATTTCCAAATATTCATCAATAACTTGGTAAACTATTTCAGTTTAAACTCGAAATCTCTTTTTATATAATTTGAAATTCGTTTCTCCTATGAAAGCCTTTTTATCATTTAGAAACAACAGTCTTATTTCGAAAAAACCCGATTTCATTTATACAAGTTACAATCTTGGGTTACTTCAAATTCCCAAAAATAATACTTTAAAAATGGTTTAACTCATAATGACTAGTATAATATCGTTAATCCCTAGTTTCAAATTACAGAATTCAATTTGAATATTGAATTTAAATTTAAATCAAAGTATTTAAATTCCAACACTTAATCCAGTTATTCAAAATAAATTTCCATCTTTGAAATTCCATTTCAAAAGCTTTTCACTTCAAACCTAATCCATTTTCAAAAACATTTGAATTTAAAAATTCAAATACAAAACTATTTTCAAAAATCTACGACTTAATCGATTTCCTCGTGAAATCCATATTTGTGTGTGTAGGGTGTGGTCCAAGGGTTTAACCCAATAGTGCAACATCATTCAATCATCATAGATCAAAACACAGAAATATAGTTGATAAGCGATATAAACTATAACGCTTATCGTACATTCACAGATTCACAGATAATACACAGCTCAATTCACAGAACAAAATATCACAGATCAGATAGGAAAATCAATTCAAGGCATCTCATACAATACAATCATTCATGAGTAAGTCAAGTATTCAATAGTCATTTATAAGCAGGATTAATTAAATCGTTTTAATCCAAATCAATCCAATTTATCTCCAAGTAAATTTATTACTTTATGAATTTATTACCCAATCCTGATAAGTTAATTACAAATTTATTCTTATCCCTTTCCAAATTATTAAATTAACAAATTATTTTGAAATCAATTATTATGTCTTAATTACTTTTCTTAATCATTGATTAATAACTTTAATTTATTTTTTAACTAATACACCCAATTATAAATTAATGACACCTGATTATTCATCATTAATTATTAATTTATTAGTTAATCGTCTATTAATTCCTAATTAAATTACTTAATTAATTAACTTATAAATCATTCATTAATTAACTTAAGTAGTTAATTACAAATTTATTCTATCACTTTAAACATTAATTAATTCAAACTTTAGTTACAACTATAATGTAATTATTCTTAATTACTTCAAAAAAAAAACATGTATTAATTTTTTTCAACTTAATTACCATATAAAAAGGAATCTTCATAAATTTCTTTGAAACAATTTATTACTAATTACTAACTTATGTGTAATAGGTTTCATACTTATTTTATAATAACTAAAAGCTTATCAAGTTAAAGTATCAACTAAAATAACTGAGTTTTGTATCTCAGTTTTTTTTTTCTTTTCAAATTGCTAAACCCAGCCTTCCCTATAATCTCGAGAAGTACATCGAGTAATTCACGAAATAGCCCGAGCCTCTCCCCTGTTTTCACGCAACCCCTATCCCTCCTGACCCTATCTTCTTCCCTCCTCTCTCTTTTTTTTCTTTAAAACTGTTAAGTAAAAAAACAACAAGGTACGAACAACTCACGCCAAAACTCGAGTCAAGTCACGAAAATCCCGGGCTCCACTTCGAGTTCAGCATCTTCTTCCCCAATTCGTCCCTGCCGATATATCACGTGCACACGGTGCACATGAACCATCGTTGCCGACCTCTAACGATGATCGCGATCATTCCCTAAGTCCACTCGAGCCTATTCCAACCTAAACGCAAACCCAAATGCCACTGACATCCATAGAATCAAAATCGAGCCATTTATCTCGACATCAGGAAAACAGCGCTCGCCAGAAAACCCCTCATTCCTTTCGCCTCCGCCTACGAGAACACCAGCAGCTCCGGCCATCCACCTGTCGTCCCTTCCTCTTTCACCTCCCCGTACCACGCGATACTCGATCAAACGAAGAGAACGAACGAATTGATAATTTTCGACCCTCCAAAACTAGGTTTAAAAACTTAAACCTTGCGCCGCCGCCGCCGCCGTGGTTGTTGCCACCTCCGGACATTTTTCCAGTCACCTTCATAGCCTCCTCCATCTCCACGAGAAAACCCAAACCCCATGAAATAGCCGATCACCAGAGATTGATAAAACTATGATATCAAAGTAAACCCAAACTGCTCTCTCTCCCTTGTTTTAAAAATTATGATTTCTACTTTAAAAATCATGTTTTGGCATATGAATTCAGTTTATATACCTGAATTTATGAATCAAGATGTTTGAAATTGGCTCATATTAAATTTGCTCAACTTTTTCTTGATTTCCAGAAGTATTCTAATTTATTTAACTTAAATAAAATGTAAAACTATAATCTATGATACATTTAACATATTTTGTTTGAAATTTAAACCTTAACATAAATTAGATTTTGAGGTAATGATTATTGATCAGAACTTATTTTTTTTTACATTATTGGTCAAAAACAATCAGAACAATTGAAATGGAATTCTTTTGAACTAAAAGTATAACCTGTACTTCTTATAACAGGGTTTTATTCCTTGTTACCAGAGATATATACACACTAACAGGCATTACCAAAACCATATCGACATATAACTTTCAATATGACCGCATAAAAATCAATGATTCAAACTGAACTCGGTTTTAAGATGAGTTTACTCACTTTAATTAAGAAGTGAACAGAGCTTCTACGTTGTAACGGACTTAAGAAACTGCTACCTGAAATCCTCATCCCTTGATCTCTGGTTTGAGTAGATTATTTAATTTGAAGTTTTGTTTTAATTTGAGTTTTGTTTTATTTTTTTCTTTAAACCTCTAAACCTAAAATAGAGGTATGTATCCAAACATACCCAGACATTCACCCCCATAAATATATGTAAACTCAAACATGCAGGCATTTAAACAATCACACTTCAAATGTCGACCATAATATCAAAAGCACATAGATAGATAGATAAGTGAGTTTGCTCACATTGGTTTCCAGAAATGAACAGAGCCTACTCATGTTGACACTGGCTTGTGAACTTGCAAGCTGAAGGTCTTTTTCTTTAAATCCTCTACGTTGCAGTGATATGTATTGTTGTTTAAATCATAATGAATGTTTAAATAAAACTTTCTCAGATTTTCTTAATTTTGAAGGAATATAACTGGGATGAGAAAATGGATATATAGGAAGAAGTGATGGGGATGTATAACATTTGTACAGGGTAATTAAGATTTGGTTTTGTACAACATAAGATCAGTGATCTTATATATATATTTTTTTCTTGCTTTATCAACTATGCAGATCATTTCTACTTGCCATGGATTTCTTTTGTTTTAACATGAAGGTTGCATTTATTAGCTTGTTTTTACTTTGTTTTATGTTCTTTCACTTTCTTGCATATCTACTTTACACTCTTTGAATCATGTATGTACAGTTCTTTGCTTTGTTTATGTTTCTTGTCTTTGTCTTGCATACTTACTTTTATATTTGTTTGTATTTATTATGTTTGATTTGTTTATACTTAAATATATTTATTTTACTTTATGTACATATTTTAAAAGTTGTTATATTTATTTTTTATTCTTACATGACTACTTATTTTTTTATTTCTATTTATTTTAAAACCATTTATTTTTAAATTTTATTTCTAATCCAATATATACTTATATTCACATATATACAAATTTTCAAATCCATATGACTTTACATATTTTCTATTTGAATCGAGGAAACTCGCTTCCATTTATAATTAATTCTACAAATTTTTATTCAAAAATTCATTTAATTATTAATTTAAATTAAATAAAAATCTAGGGTCGTTACAAACTTCCCCCCTTAAAAGAATTTCGTCCTCGAAATTCGCAGGCACGAAAACAACACAGAGATTGACAGATTCGATCTCTTATAATTCCTCAAACTTAAGATATGAATTCCAAACTCAAGTCGGAATATCTCACAATACATACCAATTTGTCCCTCTTCGGACTTTGGTATTCACAAGAAATTTCAACAGAATTTCAAATTTGGTTTTAAACGAAATCGCTTTATCAATACAATTTAAATTTATCCTTATATTTCATTAACCAATTTTAACTCAATTTAAAATTTCTAATTTCAATTTTCTAATTCATATTCATTAAAGTTTAAATCAAAAAAAATGATAAGAAATCGATGAAAATATGAAATAAGAATTTCCTACAACAATTCCTAGAGTCATCATCACACCGAAACTTCTTCTGGAGCTGTCACGAATCGATCAAAATAATTTAGAGAAGAATGAAAGAAATTTGATAAGAAAGATTGTTTCCACTGTTGTTACAGAGTATTGAGAATTTATAGCCGTATTTCCCTGTCCCCTATCTCGTTCTGTTCTTGCACTCATACTCACTATCAGTGGATAATAAGAGAATTTACTGAGGCATTCAAACGGATATCTTAGGGAAACACTCATTCTAGGGATACTTCACCCTATCTCTAATGAGCTACTTAATTTGTTATACTCCTGAGCTAAAGTTTAACCTTAGCTCTGATACCAAATGTGACGTTTCGAATTTCGCCCGCTCGAAAATCGACATCCATACTTCATAACGTATTCGAATGCCATAGATTCGACCGTTCAAATCCGATTCGCCGGAGCTTATAACAACATTAAGTAAATAACACAGCGGAATAAAAGAATAATACATTGATATACAGCTTTGATAAAATATCTGATACAACAGATGATCCAGTAGATATCAATATACATCAGAGACATGATACAATAAAATAGCAGCGGAACAATATAACTCTAAGATAGTCTTCAAAAGGAACTCCGAGAACTGCAACTCCATCTCCAAAAACCAATTCAGCAATAGCTCGAACTCCCAATAACGATGCACCAAGCTCAGCAAGACTGGTGCGATCCAAAGACTGAACTAGCTCCAGATAACCTACTAAACCTGACTATCAGAAAAACCCAACTCTAGACTGCTCGTGTAGAAAATTTTTGAGCATCCAGAGTTTAGGAAAGAAACAATAGACTCTGGATCAGTCGTGGGACTGGTGTGAGCAACAAAAACAGTTTATCTTTTAAAACATTCAACAAAAGATTTTCAAAGTCAATTCGCAATGCTTTTTAAAAATGAGACTAACATAAGGCCTCCCGCACACACACACAATGCAAACGCAGAATCGGAGGAGATTTCTCCTTATGATAGTCAAAGATGCTTGATACGCATTAAAAAGAAACATTTGATATTATTACTAGTGCATAGTGTAGGAAAAATTCATTTCGAAAATAAAGATATAAATCTTAGCCAGCATACGACCATTATCGTATGCCTACTATAGCTACCATGTTCAATAGCAGGTTACCGCCACATTCCATGGCGGGTTATACAACTAACAAATCTCGTATTGTTTCTTTGGATTTCCAACGAATGGTCAGGCCAAGGAACTTCCCATTGCCACATGAGAACGCTTCTGGAAGGACGTCCCGGAGAACCAAACCGGATCTCTGCCAACACAAGGCCGGGTTACCCCTAACTGGGTAACAACTGACACGAGTATGCCATCCCCCGGTCCTTTGGGACCTTTAACCGAGAGCTCTCTAATCAACATCACACCATAATAATAAGTGTTTCAACATGGGTAAGCATCTGGGCTCCATACCATGATACCACCCTTTTCCAGAAGGAAATGCACATACCCTAAAGGGAGCTACCCCTCATAACCTTGCCGCATCTTTCCTGTTTTGACCATTCCGGGGTGTGAGGCTCGACGAAGTCTCGTCCACAAAGCCACGCTTTATACAAAAGCTGTGCTTTGGGTCAACAAATGATCATAGAAATGATCACAAAGATAAACGATCAAACAAATGATCCTATCACAAATGATCAACACAATGATCATTTCACAGCAACACTCAGCATGTCACATTACCAAATTGGGAATATATTGCTGATAACCTTCGACTACATAACCTCTAAGTTCGTACGTCTCAGAGAAGGGTGTTAAGCTAAGAGAATAAATTCTCCGCCACCAACAGAAATATATTTGAAAGAAATCAGCTTTATATCTCAATTTGTAATGTCAGACATACTATCCATACAAGTCTGTTCTGGGTTTGAACAGAACCGAAGGCACTTACAAAGAAGTCCTTGCAATCCGGATATTCACAATCCCGATCGGATTTCCCATCACTTAGGGAGTCTCTATACCGGCGTGACTCGGTGCAGAGACAATCGATAGGTCATCCTATCGCTCTCGCAAATACCCGGTCTTCATCACCGGTCTTCAAATGCTATCCATAACGTCAAATCACATATTCGGAATGGGTTATACGACACATAGGTCCTTTCCCGGCTAAACCGAATAGTGAGCGAAAATATTTAAAACATATGGATATGGGATTTCAATTAAGTCATAACTTAATAATTCAAAACTTTCTTTCAAATGGTTTAAATCAATTACCATTCAAATCTTTTAAACAAAAGATTTATATCACAAAATTCCATTTACGGACTTTCAAAACAATTTCCATTTCATTTGGATTAACTCGTTGAAAATCTTTAAATTAAAGATTTATCTTATAGCTTTCAAACCGTTCCCAAATATTCACTTCCAAAATTCATTTCCAAATATTCATCAATAACTTGGTAAACTATTTCAATTTAAACTCGAAATCTCTTTTTATATAATTTGAAATTCGTTTCTCCTATGAAAGCCTTTTTATCATTTAGAAACAACAGTCTTATTTCGAAAAAACCCGATTTCATTTATACAAGTTTCAATCTTGGGTTAGTTCAAATTCCCAAAAATAATACTTTAAAAATGGTTTAACTCATAATGACTAGTATAATATCGTTAATCCCTAGTTTCAAATTACAGAATTCAATTTGAATATTGAATTTAAATTTAAATCAAAGTATTTAAATTCCAACACTTAATCCAGTTATTCAAAATAAATTTCCATCTTTGAAATTCCATTTCAAAAGCTTTTCACTTCAAACCCAATCCATTTTCAAAAACATTTGAATTTAAAAATTCAAATACAAAACTATTTTCAAAAATCTGCGACTTAATCGATTTCCTCGTGAAATCCATATTTGTGTGTAGGGTGTGGTCCAAGGGTTTAACCCAATAGTGCAACATCATTCAATCATCATAGATCAAAACACAGAAATATAGTTGATAAGTGATATAAACTATAACGCTTATCGTACATTCACAGATTCACAGATAATACACAGCTCAATTCACAGAACAAAATATCGCAGATCAGATAGGAAAATCAATTCAAGGCATCTCATACAATACTCATGAGTAAGTCAAGTATTCAATAGTCATTTATAAGGAGGATTAATTAAATCGTTTTAATCCAAATCAATCCAATTTATCTCCAAGTAAATTTATTACTTTATGAATTTATTACCCAATCCTGATAAGTTAATTACAAATTTATTCTTATCCCTTTCCAAATTATTAAATTAACAAATTATTTTGAAATCAATTATTATGTCTTAATTACTTTTCTTAATCATTGATTAATAACTTTAATTTTTTTTAACTAATACACCCAATTATAAATTAATGACACCTGATTATTCATCATTAATTATTAATTTATTAGTTAATCGTCTATTAATTCCTAATTAAATTACTTAATTAATTAACTCATAAATCATTCATTAATTAACTTAAGTAGTTAATTACAAATTTATTCTATCACTTTAAACATTAATTAATTCAAACTTTAGTTATAACTATAATGTAATTATTCTTAATTACTTCAAAAAAAAAACATGTATTAATTTTTTTCAACTTAATTACCATATAAAAAGGAATCTTCATAAATTTCTTTGAAACAATTTATTACTAATTACTAACTTATGTGTAATAGGTTTCATACTTATTTTATAATAACTAAAAGCTTATCAATTTAAAGTATCAACTAAAATAACTGAGTTTTGTATCTCAGTTTTTTTTTTCTTTTCAAATTGCTAAACCCAACCTTCCCTATAATCTCGAGAGGTACATCGAGTAATTCACGAAATAGCCCGAGCCTCTCCCCTGTTTTCACGCAACCCCTATCCCTCCTGATCCTATCTTCTTCCCTCCTCTCTCTTTTTTTCTTTAAAACTGTTAAGTAAAAAAACAACAAGGTACGAACAACTCACGCCAAAACTCGAGTCAAGTCACGAAAATCCCGGGATCCACTTCGAGTTCAGCATCTTCTTCCCCAATTCGTCCCTGCCGATATATCACGTGCACACGGTGCACATGAACCATCGTTGCCGACCTCTAACGATGATCGCGATCATTCCCTAAGTCCACTCGAGCCTATTCCAACCTAAACGCAAACCCAAATGCCACTGACATCCATAGAATCAAAATCGAGCCATTTATCTCGACATCAGGAAAACAGCGCTCGCCAGAAAACACCTCATTCCTTTCGCCTCCGCCTACGAGAACACCAGCAGCTCCGGCCATCCACCAGTCGTCGCTTCCTTTTTCACCTCCCCGTACCACGCGACACTCGATCAAACGAAGAGCACGAACGAATTGATAATTTTTGACCCTCCAAAACTAGGTTTAAAAACTTAAACCTTGCGCCGCCGCCGCCGCCGTGGTTGTTGCCACCTCCGGACATTTTTCCAGTCACCTTCATAGCCTCCTCCATCTCCACGAGAAAACCCAAACCCCATGAAATAGCCGATCACCAGAGATTGATAAAACTATGATATCAAAGTAAACCCAAACTGCTCTCTCTCCCTTGGTTTAAAAATTATGATTTCTACTTTAAAAATCATGTTTTGGCATATGAATTCAGTTTATATACCTGAATTTATGAATCAAGATGTTTGAAATTGGCTCATATTAAATTTGCTCAGCTTTTTCTTGATTTCCAGAAGTATTTCTAATTTATTTAACTTAAATAAAATGTAAAACTATAATCTATGATACATCTAACATATTTTGTTTGAAATTTAAACCTTAACATAAATTAGATTTTTGAGGTAATGATTATTGATCAGAACTTATTTTTTTTACATTATTGGTTAAAAACAATCAGAACAATTGAAATGGAATTCTTTTGAACTAAAAGTATAACCTGTACTTCTTATAACAGGGTTTTATTCCTTGTTACCAGAGATATATACACACTAACAGGCATTACCAAAACCATATCGACATATAACTTTCAATATGACCGCATAAAAGTCAATGATTCAAACTGAACTCGGTTTTAAGATGAGTTTACTCGCTTGAATTAAGAAGTGAACAGAACTTCTACGTTGTAACAAACTTAAGAAACTGCTACCTGAAATCCTCATCCCTTGATCTCTGGTTTGAGTAGATTATTTAATTTGAAGTATTGTTTTAATTTGAGTTTTGTTTTATTTTTTTCTTTAAACCTCTAAACCTAAAATAGAGGTATGTATCCAAACATACCCAGACATTCACCCCCATAAATATATGTAAACTCAAACATGCAGGCATTTAAACAATCACACTTCAAATGTCGACCATAATATCAAAAGCACATAGATAGATATATAAGTGAGTTTACTTACATTGGTTTCCAGAAATGAACAGAGCCTACTCATGTTGACACTGGCTTGTGAACTTGCAAGCTGAAGGTCTTTTTCTTTAAATCCTCTACGTTG
Organism: Allium cepa; assembly: GCA_030765085.1. Lineage (NCBI taxonomy): Eukaryota > Viridiplantae > Streptophyta > Magnoliopsida > Asparagales > Amaryllidaceae > Allium > Allium cepa. The sequence continues at coordinate 751,874,676 of CM060940.1, read as the reverse complement.
CAGTGATATGTATTGTTGTTTAAATCATAATGAAAGTTTAAATAAAACTTTCTCAGATTTTCTTAATTTTGAAGGAATATAACTGGGATGAGAAAATGGATATATAGGAAGAAGTGATGGGGATGTATAACATTTGTACAGGGTAATTAAGATTTGGTTTTGTACAGCATAAGATCAGTGATCTTATATATTTTTTTTTCTTGCTTTATCAACTATGCAGATCATTTCTACTTGCCATGGATTTCTTTTGTTTTAACATGAAGGTTGCATTTATTAGCTTGTTTTTACTTTGTTTTATGTTCTTTCACTTGCTTGCATATCTACTTTACACTCTTTGAATCATGTATGTACTGTTCTTTGCTTTGTTTATGTTTCTTGTCTTTGTCTTGCATACTTACTTTTATATTTGTTTGTATTTATTATGTTTGATTTGTTTATACTTAAATATATTTATTTTACTTTATGTACATATTTTAAAAGTTGTTATATTTATTTTTTATTCTTACATGACTACTTATTTTTTTATTTCTATTTATTTTAAAACCATTTATTTTTAAATTTTATTTCTAATCCAATATATACTTATATTCACATATATACAAATTTTCAAATCCATATGACTTTACATATTTTCTATTTGAATCGAGGAAACTCGCTTCCATTTATAATTAATTCTACAAATTTTTATTCAAAAATTCATTTAGTTATTAATTTAAATTAAATAAAAATCTAGGGTCGTTACAAGTTTCCTGAGTTACTTCGAGTTAAAGTTGAGTCTGTCCATATTTAAGTCTGATTGCATTGTTTGCTTTGACTAGTCTAGTCTTGGTTGCAATCCTCTGATTCATATGGTCTTGACCGGTTGTGTTGTTTACTTGATTGTGTATTTTGAAGTCTGCATGCTCCAATGTTCATATGCACTCTGCTCTTGTAGTCTTCTCCGATGCATGTTATTCTGGTCGCACTTAATTTTGTGAGAAATACAGATTGAGGATCTTAAGGCTAAGGATAAACACTAGAGGGGGTGAATAGTGTTTTAGAGAATCGTTAAATATTTTTGAGTTTTTGTTAATTTAAACACAAATGTATGCAATATTCAGACACAGATATGATCATAGAATCAAACACAAATGTAAATATAAAACTAAAAGTATTAAAGGAAAGAACACACCAGATTTTATATTGGTTCGGAGTTACCCTACATCCAATCCCGCATACAAGTACGGATTTCCTTTCAAAAACAATCTTTACAATTACACCCTCGAATTCAAGGCTACGAGGTACACCCTCCAGAATCACAATCCTCTAGGTAGAGATACTTGATTTCCCGGGCAACAAGTTCACCCAATTGATTTCTAAGGCTGCAATCACACCTTTTACACTTGATTGATTTCCAAGGCTACAATCGCACCTTTTCTCGCTAAGTTGATTACAAAAAGCCTATAACTCTGAATAGCACTGAAGATCTTGTTGAGATAGTGATAGAGAATAAAACCAGAGATAATCTAGTTAGATTCAATGTTGATTTCGTCAGAGTAATGATAAGAATTTTATATAGAAATATGGAAGAAGAAGAGGAGTGAAAAACCAGAAATCTGTCTTAAAATTCGTTGAAACTAACCCCTATTTATAGAAGAACAATAGTCATGTCTATTCGTGAAGAGTTATGACGAATAGACACTTCTTTTGAAATTTAAATTTTGAACTCAACTGACACCATGTCGACATGGGGTACATGAGTATGTCGACATCCCAAAGGGCTTTTTGATGTTTTGATTTTCTTTGAAAATAACCTTTATTTTATATTAAAACTATTTTAAACTTTATAAATATACTTGACTATATTTACAATAAGTATAAAGAATAATATATACAAAATTTTACTATAATTTTATATTTAAAATCTAAGTGTAAATATTTAAAAGTTAAATATATTATATTTAAAAGATAGTTTAAAAACAATGATAATTTGATTTTGAAATTAAAGATTATTTTGAGGCTAAAAGTATTTGAAATCAAGATAGATGTTTTTGATGCTTAAAAGGAAGGTTTTGAAATCATTTTAAGACATAATTTTCAAAAATCATTTTGAATAAAAGGTTAGCGGATACAAAACAATGTTCCACTAAATTTTTCGTAGGTTCCATCCTACTTTGGGTTCTATCCCTTTAACAGGCTCGAAGTGGATTCCATTCCACGAATAAATTGGATTTTAAGATGCCAGTGATTTTCTAGAAGTTCTAACAAAATTTCTAATTAAAGATTAAATTACTTGAATTCTTGAACTCTTGATAATCTTGGTACTCACGAGTCTTCAATCTTGATATCTTGAATCTCTATACTGTACAGTCTTCATTCTTGGTACCTGCATGGTTAAATCCTGCATATACATATATATATATATATATATATATATCTAAACTTATAATGTTAGTATTTATATTTTATAATCTATTTTAAGGTTGTTGTCATCAAAACCATCAACTCACGGACTAACAATCTCCACCTTTATGATAATGACAACCTTTGTTTATAAAATATTACTTCTATCCTATTAACTCCCCCTTAAAACTAATAACCCCCCCTTAATCTATGCCTAACTACCCAATTTTATTCTTCTCCCCCTTTGTGATCAACAAAAACTAACTCTAAACTATATAACACCAAGTTATAGAACTCCCCCTAAATCTAATACTCCATGATGTGTGATTATAATGATAGTGTTATCATAAATAATCAATACTTAGATCTAATAATAATCCTAATCCTAAACTACTAACTATTCTAAGTATATGATAACCAAATAGTTATATTTATTAATAGGGAAGGACACATATAAGAACACAATTTATTTATTAATCATATAGTTATATTTACACTTTCGTTGTAAATGTAAAAAGGAATAAACAACAATGGTAAAGAAAGAGAAGAAATTACTGTGTGTTTTTGAACATAGGAGATCTATGAATCGAACTGTTTGGATAGTGGAAACAGAAATTTCCACATTGTTCGACAAAATTCCCATCTTTGTCAAAACACACTTCTTCAACGCACACAACTTTGTCATCATCTTCCGCATGCGCTTCTTCTATGGGTTCTTCTTCTACTTCTTCTTCACCAACCTCTTGTTCTTGATCTCCTGAAGAATCTTCGTCAATAAAGATTGGGTTAGCATGATTGTCTATGACGACCACCCATGACTCCCGCACCATGCAAGGAAATAGTGCGCTGTAAAGTGTGCCAGGCAGCCACGGATGATCGTTAGGATAAGGTAAACACAGAATAGTCTATCGTATGACTCATAGCGCATGGATAAAATACAATAGAAAGTATACATAGTGAAGCTCTAACAGAAGTCTCATCATATAAGCTCATAACAATTTGATACAAACATCTGAATAGCTAATACATCAAGCCTCACTACATAACACTCAGAGAATCATACAAACAGCGGAATACCCAGTACATATAGTAAGAAAACAATATGCAAAAGCCTCCTGCTCGTCTTCGTCATCAACAGCGTTATTCACTAAGAACAGCACCTGTCACCTGCTACCTAGTCTGCCCATCCCAACATGGATGAACAGCCCAAGGTAATAAGAGTTAAATATAAAACCTTGAGTCAGACAAAAGTCTTAGTGAGCAGTAAATCAACTATCAAACATACCAAAAGAGTATAAAGGGTACAAAGGAATAGGAACCCAACCATCCCACTCCACCTCTTTCTACAGTGATAGCCCCCAGACACACTAAGCAGAACGAACATAGCAAAGCAGACAATTAAAGTAAAGCAATTATCACTCGAGTCAAGGTCGATGTTTTCCAAGTACAAACCACCAAGGCCTAAACCAAGATCAGATAAGCACCCACAAAACATCGCTCTTGAGACCGAGTGACAATACAACCAAACATCCATGACCCTGGCTATCATTGTTAACATTGCCTTGATACCATCGTTAATTGAATGACCGGCACATTCTTTCAGCCGTCAGTCAAGGGCTAATGGCAACCCCGGTTCTAGACACAATTCCGCACGTCATCGCAGCCCGTGCCTAGGAATTTTCGCAACTACCCAGAGTACTAGCACGTCGTCGCAGCCCGTGTTTGGGACTATCGAATCTACCCAACGTACTCTTGCTTTGAGCATGCTAGAACCTTCAACAACGATGAAATCTCAGCCTCCCAGTCATCCTCCTCAACGACTATTCTCATACTAGCCCAAGCGCCTCTCGAGCCCACCATTATCAACCAACTCGAACAGCATCATCGAGTTATCAACATGCTTGGGATGATCCCGTCTGGATTAAATCAAGGCTATCTCACATCATGCTTTGCTTCATCGCATCATAGCAAAGTCCATCATCATCGAATCTATCCATATGAACTTTAACATCCGCTTCATATGCCACAAGCTACTTTCACCACTCAAGAGCCTCTCCACTTAGCTTTTGAATCATCTTCGACCAACTTGTCCAAATCAACTATTAGCTAATTTGCAACAATCTATCAATCAAATCAATCATTAATCCAAGCAGTCAAACATTCAAACAAGATCTAATAAGCAATTATACAAGAATGGCAATTTCGTAATTAAAATGTCCAAATCTAACAAGTATGAATCATAAGCAAATATCTCTAAAACTTGACGAATAAACTTATATAAGTTAACATGTAGCAAAATGGGTATCCAAAACTTCATAGACAATGGATCTACATGCAGACTTAAGGAAAATGCAAGAAATCTCTATCTTTAACACATAAACAAGACACCGACCCAATATACTCCTTTGGGTCCGTGTGAGAGATAACTACCACTCACCGAATCACCTAAACACCTCAAAAGATAACAACTTCAGATCTGGACAGCAAAGGATCTAGCTTGATCCGACAAGATTTCCCTTCAAACGATGAAATCTCTCTTCGATGGATGTAAACCTTCAACTTTGACTCTTGGATCTTCGATTTGATCTTCAATCTAGATGAATGGAAGCACAAGATTAAAGTGGAGAAAAGAAGTGAAGAAGTGTTGTAGTCGATCTCTCAAAATGGCAGCACTTCGTCGCTTCAAAATCCGGATTCCAAAAATGAAGATAGGCACTCCTATTTATAGCCTGAAATCCTTAACTTGTATGCCCCCTTAAGTCGGTCACGACTCATCAAGATCCACGACTTACGACTTAAGACTTACGACTTAAGACTTACGACTTAAGACTTACGACTTAAGACTTACGACTTAAGACTTTCGACTTAAGACTTTCGACTTAAGACTTACGACTTAAGACTTACGACTTAAGACTTACGACTTAAGACTTACGACTTAAGACTTACTTCTTAAGACTTTCGACTTAAGACTTACGACTTAAGACTTACGACTTAAGACTTTTGACTTTCGACTTACGACTTACGACTTAAGACTTACGACTTAAGACTTACGACTTAAGACTTACGACTTAAGACTTACGACTTAAGACTTTTGACTTAAGACTTTCGACTTAAGACTTATGAACAACAATTCTACGATCCTTCGATCCGTAAAAATACGGGTCATTACATTATCTCCCCCTTAGGAATTTCGCCCCCGAAATTCCAAACAAACAAGAGCAATCAAAACTATTCTGCATGCCTACCATCCATAGCAATCAACAAACCATGCATCCAATTACTAGCCTAACATGCAGGATTCTTAGACTAGAACAAGTTACAAATTCATGAGATGTCACGACACCTTAGGGCCATACCTCGAAGAGTTCAGGATGAGCTGCCTTCATCCTCTCTTCCTCCTCCCATGTACAGTCGTTAACATCATCACTCCATTGTAACTTGAGCAACTTGACTACCTTCCTCCTAAGCTGTTTCGTGTCAGTTTCCACAACACGAAGCGGCTTACGAGGTCTTCTAATAACTGGATCAACTTCCAAATCTTCACAGCTATCAGCATCAACCACTGTATTTGGGTCGTGCACATACTTCCGTAGATACGACACGTGAAAAACATTGTGCACACCCGACATCTTTTCTGGTAACTCCAACTTATAAGCGAGCTTTCCAATTCGCTCGACGATCGGGAATGGTCCAACAAATCTCGGAGTCAATTTTCCTTTCTTCCCGAATCGAATAACATTCTTTAGTGGGGAAATCTTCACAAAAACCATATCTCCTACGTCGAATTCCAAATCTTTTCGACGCTTATCGGCATAACTTTTCTGACGATCTTGGGCTGCCTTCATTCGTCGCTGAATGGTCTCTATACAATCTGAAGTCTGTCGAATCATTTCGGGCCCAAGTATCAGCTTTTCTCCAGTTTCCAACCAACATGTCGGAGAGTTACACGGTCTTCCATACAATGCCTCATATGGTGCCATACCAATACTTGACTGGTAACTGTTATTATATGAAAATTCCACCAAATGAAGATGATCTTCCCATGATCCTCCGAAGTCCAAAACACATGCTCGGAGAAGATCTTCCAAAACTCGTTTGACTCTCTCGGTCTGACCATCTGTTTGGGGGTGATAAGCTGTACTCAAACACAATTCAGTTCCCAAAACTTCCTGTAAGCTCTTCCAGAATCCACTAGTGAACAATGGGTCTCGATTGCTCACTATACTCTTCGGAATACCATGGAATCGAACTATCCACTTAACATACAACTCAGCCAATTTCGATGCAGTCCTAGTTGATCGAACAAGAATAAATCTTGCACTCTTAGTCAAACGATCTACGATGACCCAAATCCCTTCATTTCCTGCTCTGGTTCTAGGTAGTCCATAGATAAAATCCATCGATATTTGCTCCCACTTCCATGTAGGAACTTCTAATGGCTGAAGCAATCCACTTGGCTTCTTCTGTTCGGCTTTTACCAACTGGCAGTTCATACACTTGGAAATAAAATTTCCAACATCCTTCTTCATACCTTCCCAGTAATAGGTTCTCTTCATATCCCGATACATCTTATTTCCACCTGGATGAATTGTCAACTTTGAGTGATGACTTTCCTTCAAAACTTCATTTCTCAATTCATCTATATCGGGAACAACCAGTCGTCCTTGTTTCCGAAGCCAACCCTCTTGATCGACCTCGAATCCTTTATCCTTCTCTGGGTCCAATCCAGATTCCAAATCACGGATAATCTTGACAAGCTTATCGTCTCGCTTTTGGCTCTCGCCAATTCTTTCCACTAGAGTAGGTCTTATCGATAAGTTTGTCAACATCTCAGGTTCCAATTCACATCTAGGCCTGAAGTCAAATCCAGCCAAATACTCAAGACTCTTCCATTCCGAAAACATGGCTCGCAAACCTGCATGTCTTCAACTTAACGCATCTGCCACTGTGTTACCTTTTCCCGGAGTATAGGCTACACCAAAATCATATGATGCTAAAAACTCTAACCATCGTTGCTGTCGAAGATTCAAATCCTTTTGGGAGAAAAGATACTTCAATGACTTATGATCTGTAAACAACTCAAATCGAACTCCCAATAGGTAATGTCTCCACATCTTCAAAGAAAATACAATCGCCGCCAACTCCAAATCATGAGTCGGATAATTCCTTTCATGCGGCTTTAGTTGTCGACTTGCATATGCAACAACTTTATCCTTCTGCATTAGCACTGCTCCAAGTCTAGTACCACATGCATCGGTGTAAACCACCATCTCATCATTTCCACTTAGAATAGCCAAAACAGGAGCACTTGTCAATCGCTCTTTCAGGATTCCGAAAGCTTGCTCATACTTAGCATCCCATCTGAACACTTGGTTCTTTTTCGTCAACCCTGTTAATGGTGCAGCTATCTTGGAAAACTCTTTGATAAACTGACGTTAATATCCTGCTAATCCAAGAAAACTTCTCAAATCAGATACATTCTTAGGTCTAACCCAATCCTGGATTGCTGCCACCTTAGCGGGATCAAGTGCTATTCCATTTCCAGAGATAACATGGCCTAAGAATCTCACTTCACTCTTCCAGAAGTGACACTTCTAAAACTTAGCCCTCAGCTGATGTTTTCGCAAGATTTCCAAAACAATACGCAAATGCGTCTTGTGCTCATCTTCAGTCTTGGAATAAATCAAAATATCATCCAAAAACACAAGTACAAACTTGTTCAACTGATCCCTGAACACTCTATTCATAAGATCCACAAAATATGCTGGTGCATTGGTCAATCCAAACGGCATTACCAGCCACTCATAGAAACCGGATGGTGTCCTAAAAGCAGTCTTCGACACACTATCCTTTGCCACTCTCAACTGGTGAAATCCCGTTGCCAAATCCATCTGAGAAAACACCTTAGCTCCGTGAAGCTGATCAAACAAGTCATCTATTCTCGGCAACGGATACTTGTTCTTCTTAGTCACTTTATTCAGCTCACGATAGTCCACACACAACCTCAACGATCCATCCGCTTTGGTTGCGAACACAACTGGTGCACCCCATTCGGACACACTACGCTGAATGAATCCTTTATGTAAAAGGTCATCAACTTGCACCTTCAACTCTTGCTGTTCCCTAGGAGCCATTCGCCTAAGCGGCATCACAACAGGTCTGGCTCCTTCAACTAGATCGATACGAAACTCGATCTCTCTATGCGGCGGTAACCCTTTGACCTCGTCAAAGACATCCTCAAATCCATTCACGATAGGCACCGATGACAGTCCATCCCGTGGAACAACCAGCGAATACATGAAGCTCATGAAGACGCCTTCTTCATGCTTACATCGTATCACAACCTTTCGACCCTCCACATTCTCGACTGTCACCTCCAGCCTCTTGCAATCAACCCTTGCCGCATACTTCCTAAGCCAGTCCATACCCAAAATAATTCCGAACCCCGCAAAGTTCAGAACAAAACAATCACAAACAAAAGAGAAATCATGACTCGATACAACTAGACCACGACATATCATACACAAACATGACGAACCCCCAACTGGATTAGTCACAACCAATGGTCTATAAACAATATCCGGTTCCAAACCCAACCGTCCTACAAGTTCACTACAAACAAAGGAATGCGACGCCCCAGTATCAAACAACACTCTAACTGGAACACCACAAATGGAAAGAGTACCTTGAACCACCACACTCTTCCCCTTCTCTTCTGCAGTAGGAGCTTTCGAAGATGATGGAACAGCCCCCAAAGCATAAGCTTGCACAATCTGCTTGTCCTTCCTCGGTTCCGGACAATTCTTCCTGAAATGCCCCGGCTTATCACAGTTGTGGCACTTCGCCGGCGCCTTCTGATTCTTACAATCTCTGGAGAGATGGCCCTTCTGCTGGCAATTGTAGCAGGTCACTTCACCCTTCGGCTTCTTTTGACCATTCTTACCCTTCTGCTGCTGCTGCTTCCTCTTCTTGTTTCCACCTTGCTCCTTGGTCACAACAACAGATCCTTCCTTAGGAAGCAGATTCTCATGCCTAAGAGCCTTCTCCACAAGCTTCTCAAACGGATCGTCCAAATGATCCACCAACTGCCTCCCAAGATAACTGTCTAGGTCTGTCACAAACTTCTCATTCTTCTGATAAGGGGATTCAATATATGACCGAGCATACTTGGACAAAGCTTCAAACTCAGAAACATACTCAAGAACTGGTCTTCCACCTTGCTTGAGCTCCATAAACTTCTTAAACAAAACAGATTTCTGAGATGTAGAAATGAACTTAGCTTCAAATCTGACTTGGAATTTCTCCCAAGTGATCTCTTCCTCTGGAGTATCAATGGTGATAGAGTTCCACCAATCAGAAGCTCTTCCCTGAAGCTGTCTTGATGCAAGCTTCCTCTTAGTCACATCCTCAATTCTCAAGTCACCAAAGATCCTTCTACAAGCATCTATCCATCTCTGGACTTCTATGGTTGATTCTGTTCCCAAGAAAACCTTCCCTCCAAGAGCAGTATTGTCCTTACAAAGCTTAGCAAAATCCACTGGTCTTGGGGCTTGAACCTGAACTCCAACATCTACCGATGGCCCCGGAGCTGGCATCCTTCTCATGATCGAAGTCATCATAGCCTCGAACATAGAAGCATAATCAGCAGCCCCCTCAACAGCATGGACTCCCCTAGCAGCTGGTCTCCCTCTTCGACTCATTCCTAATATCGAAAAGAAATGATTAATATACCCTGAGAAACAACTGCATAAGAAGTTCAAATCCTTCTAAGCTACTATATTATATATATATATAGTAATCATCCATCAAAATTACAATTATGTCTCTCATACGTAGTTACGTCAGCGAGCGTTGGCTAAAATCGATTAACCAAAGCTTTGATACGAAATGTGACGACCACCCATGACTCCCGCACCATACAAGGAAATAGTGCGCTGTAAAGTGTGCCAGGCAGCCACGGAAGATCGTTAGGATAAGGTAAACACAGAATAGTCTATCGTATGACTCATAGCGCATGGATAAAATAAAATAGAAAGTATACATAGTGAAGCGCTAACAGAAGTCTCATCATATAAGCTCATAACAATTTGATACAAACATCTGAATAGCCAATACATCAAGCCTCACTACATAACACTCAGAGAATCATACAAACAGCGGAATACCCAGTACATATAGTAAGAAAACAATATGCAAAAGCCTCCTGCTCGTCTTCGTCATCAACAAGGTTAGTCACTAAGAACAGCACCTGTCACCTGCTACCTAGTCTGCCCATCCCAACATGGATGAACAGCCCAAGGTAATAAGAGTTAAACATAAAACCTTGAGTCAGACAAAAGTCTTAGTGAGCAGTAAATCAACTATCAAACATACCAAAAGAGTATAAAGGGTACAAAGGAATAGGAACCGAACCATCCCACTCCACCTCTTTCTAAAGTGATAGCCCCAGACACACTAAGCAGAACAAACATAGCAAAGCAGACAATTAAAGTAAAGCAATTATCACTCGAGTCAAGGTCGATGTTTTCCAAGTACAAACCACCAAGGCCTAAACCAAGATCAGATAAGCACCCACAAAACATCGCTCTTGAGACCGAGTGACAATACAACCAAACATCCATGACCCTGGCTATCATTGTTATCATTGCCTTGATACCATCGTTAATTGAATGACCGGCACATTCTTTCAGCCGTCAGTCAAGGGATAATGGCAACCCCGGTTCTAGACACAACTCCGCACGTCATCGCAGCCCGTGCCTAGGAATTTTCGCAACTACCCAGAGTACTAGCACGTCTTCGCAGCCCGTGTTTGGGACTATCGAATCTGCCCAACGTACTCTTTCTTTGAGCATGCTAGAACCTTCAACAACAATGAAATCTCAGCCTCCTAGTCATCCTCCTCAACGACTATTCTCATACTAGCCCAAGCGCCTCTCGAGCCCACCATTATCAACCAACTCGAACAGCATCATCGAGTTATCAACATGCTTGGGATGATCCCGTCTGGATTAAATCAAGGCTATCTCACATCATGCTTTGCTTCATCGCATCATAGCAAAGTCCATCATCATCGAATCTATCCATATGAACTTTAACATCCGCTTCATATGCCACAAGCTACTTTCACCACTCAAGAGCCTCTCCACTTAGCTTTTGAATCATCTTCGACCAACTTGTCCAAATCAACTATTAGCTAATTTGCAACAATCTATCAATCAAATCAATCATTAATCCAAGCAGTCAAACATTCAAACAAGATCTAATAAGCAATTATACAAGAATGGAAATTTCGTAATTAAAATGTCCAAATCTAACAAGTATGAATCATAAGCAAATATCTCTAAAACTTGATGAATAAACTTATATAAGTTAACATGTAGCAAAATGGGTATCCAAAACTTCACAGACAATGGATCTACATGCAGACTTAAGGAAAATGCAAGAAATCTCTATCTTTAACACATAAACAAGCCACCGATCCAATATACTCCTTTGGGTCCGTGTGAGAGATAACTACCACTCACCGAATCACCTAAACACCTCAAAAGATAACAACTTCAGATCTGGACAGCAAAGGATCTAGCTTGATCCGACAAGAGTTCCCTTCAAACGATGAAATCTCTCTTCGATGGATGTAGACCTTCAACTTTGACCCTTGGATCTTCGATTTGATCTTCAATCTAGATGAATGGAAGCACAAGATTAAAGTGGAGAAAAGAAGTGAAGAAGTGTTATAGTCGATCTCTCAAAATGGCAGCACTTCGTCGCTTCAAAATCCGGATTCCAAAAATGAAGACAGGCACTCCTATTTATAGGCGGAAATCCTTAACTTGTATGCCCCCTTAAGTCGGTCACGACTCATCAAGACCCACGACTTACGACTTAAGACTTACGACTTAAGACTTACGACTTAAGACTTTCGACTTAAGACTTTCGACTTAAGACTTACGACTTAAGACTTACGACTTACAACTTAAGACTTTCGACTTAAGACTTACGACTTAAGACTTACGACTTAAGACTTTCGACTTAAGACTTACGACTTAAGACTTTCGACTTAAGACTTACGACTTAAGACTTACGACTTAAGACTTAACGACTTAAGACTTAACGACTTAAGACTTACGACTTAAGACTTTCGACTTAAGACTTACGACTTAAGACTTACGACTTAAGACTTACGACTTTCGACTTACGACTTAAGACTTACGACTTAAGACTTACGACTTAAAACTTACGACTTAAGACTTACGACTTAAGACTTTCGACTTAAGACTTACGACTTAAGACTTACGACTTAAGACTTACGACTTAAGACTTTCGACTTAAGACTTTCGACTTAAGACTTACGAACAACAATTCTACGATCCTTCGATCCGTAAAAATACTGGTCGTTACATTGTCCATTAGAAATTTTTGCAAATTCCTAAGGATTTTGCCTTGCCTCTCTTGTTTCTTGGCCATTCGAAGTTGCATTACTTTAATTTCAGTCATTCACTAAAGCACATCCTTTAGAGAATCCTCCATTTTAGTCACACGAGCGAGAGTAGTACGTTGAAATGGACCAGACGTAGGAGAGGGGAACGAAAAGTTTGATTTTATGTTTGATTTGGAAGAGGAGGCCATTGATTATTTGATTTCAGAGAAAAGAACAGAGATATAACGGAAAGGATGAATAAATTTCGAAAATGCAAAGAATATATGACCAATTATTTGAATTTTGGTGGGAAAAAATTTCAAAAATTTAAAAACGTTGTATGTCGTCATAGGGTAGAGGGGTATGTCGACATGGTTCTCGAATTTTTGCCTATTTAATTTATTTTGAATTAATTTTTAATTATACTTTGTTTATTTATATTTTATATTTCAATTATTGAACAAAATACCTAATTCTCTTCTTAATTTAGTAAATATTGATTCATTTAATGGTTTTGTTAAGATATCAGCAAATTGATTCTTAGAATTGATATAATCTAGAGTGATTACTTCCTTACTTATATTATCTTTGAGAAAATGATGTCTGATATCAATATGTTTAGTTTGAGCATGTTGAGCAGTATTTTTGGATAAATTTATCGCACTCGTATTATCACAATAAATTGGTATTTTGAAAATTTTAGACCATAATCTTTTAAAGTTTGTTGCATATATATTACTTGAGAACAAGCCAAAGCAGCAGAAATATATTCTCCTTCGGTTGTTGATAAAGAAACTGTGTTTTGCTTTTTACCAAACCAGGAAATCAGAGAATGCCCCAAAAAGTGACAAGTTCCACTTGTACTTTTTTGGTCTGATTTATAACCAGCATAAGCAGCATCACAGTAAGATATTAAGTCAAAAGAATCATTTTTAGGATAAAATAAGCCATAATCAGAGGTGTGTTTAGCATATCTTATGATACGTTTTACGACTTTTAAGTGGGTCTCTGTAGGTTGGGATTGATATCTTGCACAAAGACACTATTGCATGATATCAGGTCTACTAGCAGTAATATAGAGTAGTGATCCAATCATTCCTCTATATAACTTTTGATCTATATCTTTCGAGAGATCTTCTTTACTAAGGTACTCATTGGTTGCCATGGGAGTGGGTTTTCCACTTGCAGTAGTCAAACCAAATTTATTAATTAGGTCTTTAACATATTTTTCTTGACTAATAAAGATACCATTATCTAATTGTTTTATTATAATCCTAAAAAGAAATTTGATTCACCCATTTGACTCATCTCAAACTCTTTTTTCATTATTTCAGAAAATTCTTTATTCATTTCAAAATTAGTTGATCCAAAAATGATATCATCTACGTAGACTTGAACTAGTTGAGTATCATTTTTATTTCTTTTAATAAAAAGCGTGTTATCTACCTTACCAATTTCAAAATTTGATTGTAATAGATAAAATCTTAGTCTATCATACCATGCTCTAGGAGCTTGTTTTAGACCATATAATGCTTTCTTAAGTTTGTAAACATGATTTGGTAATTTATCATTTTCAAAAAGTGGTGGTTATTCAACATACACTTCTTCTTTTACAAATCCATTTAAAAGGGCACTTTTACATCCATTTGAAATAATTTGAAATTATTATGATTTGCGAAAGCAAGTAGAATCCTAGTGGTTTCTAATCTTGCTATGGGAGCAAAGGTTTCATTAAAATCTATTCCTTCTTCTTGACAAAAACCTTGAGCGACTAAACATGCTTTATTTCTAACTACCTCTCCTTGTTCATTCATTTTATTTTTATAAACCCCATTTAGTTCCAATTATAGTTTTATTTTCAGGTTTAGGAACAAGTTCCCAAACTTCATTTCTAGTAAATTGATTTAGTTCTTCTTGCATAGCCAAAATCCATGAATCATTAGTTGATGCTTCTTTTGGATTTTTTTGGTTCAATAGTTGGTATAAAAGATACATTACTCATTTGAATCAGTTGATTTCTAGTTTTAACTACAGATTGCATATCTCTTCGTATATTTTCAATAGGATGATCTTTTGTAAGTTTAGTCCTTTTATTAGGATGATTAATTTCATTATTAGTTTCAGTTGACTCTTGATTTTGAGTAATTAAATCATCTTCATCATTTGTATCTTCAAAATTTTTAAAATTTTCATCGAATGACACATGCATTGTTTCTTCGATGGTGTTAGTTCTTAAATTAAATACTCTGTACGCTTTACTTCTATTAGAATATCCGATAAAGATACCTTCGTTGGATTTAGGATCAAATTTATCTAAGTTATCTTTAGTATTTAAAATAAAACATTTACTTCCAAAAATTCTAAAATAAGATACTATAGATTTCTTTGAGTGAAGAAGTTCATAAGAAGTCTTATTAGTTAAAGGTCTAATTAAAATTCTATTTAAAATATAACTGCGGTAACAACTGCTTCTGTCCAAAAATTCTCTGGTAATTTACTGTTTGAAAGCATAGTTCTCGCACATTCTTGAATCGTCCTATTTTTACGTTCTACTACTCCGTTTTGTTGTGGGGTTCTTGGAAATGACAAACTGTGAGTTATTCCCTTTTTATTGCAGAATTCCTCAAACTTTTCTTTTTCAAATTCACCACCGTGATCACTACGAATGGTTATAATTTTTAGAGAAAGTTGATTTTGAATCCTTTTTGAAAAGTTCTTAAAACATTCAAAAGTATCACTTTTATGTTTCAAAATTATTGTCCATGTAAATCTAAAATATTCATCTACAATTACAAAAACATATTTACTATGATTTATTGACAGAATTTGAGATGGACCAAATAAATCAAGGTGAAGTAATTCAAGAGGTTTTGAAGTTGAAATCATATCTTTTAATTTAAAGGAACTTTTTCTAAGTTTTCCTAATTGACATGCATCACATAAACTATCTACTTTGAAACTCATTTTAGGGAGACCTCTTACTAGATCATGTTTTGACAGTCTAGATAAGTGTTTGAAATTCAAATACCCAAATCTCTTATGCTAAATCCAAGGGTCACTTGTATTTTCCAAAAGACATAAGTTATCATTTGAAACTTTCATACTAAGAATATAAATATTCTTTTTCCTAACTCTCTCAAATATTATGGTTGAATTGTTATCTTCAATGTGACATTTATCTTTTTCAAATTTAATTTTATATCCTTTATCGCAAAGTTGACTTATACTTAGCAGATTATATTTCAGATTTTTAACTAGCAAGACATTAGTAATAATAGGAGTTTCAGAGTTACCGACTTTACCGATGCCAATCACATATCCTTTTGAATTGTCTCCAAAGTTAACCAGTCCTCCACCTTTGTATATTATATCATTCGGCATATCTGGATTGCCAGTCATGTGTCTAGAACATCCGCTATCAAGTATCCATTTGTTCTTTCTGATCTGCACAGTTTTTCCGTTATGGATAGATTCCTCAACAGCCATATAATATATTCCTACACATCAAACAATTTTGATAGACAACTTGAATTTGGACATTGATTATATGCAGACTCAAAAAACAATGATGATCTGAATATTTCTAAACTAGTATTAACAAACATAGCCATTTTAAAACTTTTTCAAAAATCAGATTATGAAACTTTGAAAAGCTTGCTCCGATACCAAATGTGAGAAATGCGGATTAAGGATCTTAAGGCTAAGGATAAACACTAGAGGGGGTGAATAGTGTTTTAGAGAATTGTTAAATCTTTTTGAGTTTTTGTTAATTTAAACACAAATATATGCAATATTCAGACACATGTATGATAACAGAATCAAACACAAATGCAAAAATAAAGTAAAAGCAGTAAAGGAAAGAACACACCGGATTTTATACTGGTTTGGGGTTACCTTACATTCAGCCCCGCACACAAGTATGGATTTCCTTTCAAAAACAATCTTTACAATTACACCCTCGATTTCAAGGCAACGAGGTACACCCTCCAGAATCACAATCCTCTAAGTAGAGGTACTTGATTTCCCCGGCAATAAGTTCACCCAATTGATTTCCAAGGCTACAATCACACCTTTTACACTTGATTGATTTCTAAGGCTACAATCGCACCTTTTATCGCTAAGTTGATTACAAAAAGCCTATAACTCTGAATAGCACCGAGGATCTTGTTGAGATAGTGATAGAGAATCAAACCAGAGATAATCTAATTAGATTCAATGTTGATTTCGGCAGAGTAATGATAAGAATTTGTATATAGAAATGTGGAAGAAGAAGAGAAGTGAAAAACCAGAAAAACTGTCTTAAAATTCATTGAAACTAACCCCTATTTATAGAGGAACAACAGTCATGTCCATTCGCGAAGAGTTATGACGAATGGACACTTCTTTCGAAATTTAAATTTTGAACTCAACTGACACCATGTCGACATGGGGTATATGAGTATGTCGACATCCTAAAGTGATTTTTGGTGTTTTGATTTTCTTTGAAAATAACCTTTATTTCATATTAAAACTATTTTAAACTTTATAAATATACTTGACTATATTTAAAATAAGTAAGTATAAAGAATAATATATACAAAATTTTACTACAGTTTTATATTTAAAATCTAAGTATAAATATTTAAAAGTTAAATATATTATATTTAAAAGATGGTTTAAAAACAAGGATAATTTGATTCTGAAATTAAAGATTATTTAGAGGCTAAAAGTATTTGAAATCAGGATAGATGTTTTTGATGCTTTTAAAAGGAAGGTTTTGAATAATTTTGAAAACAAGATATAATTTTGAAAAATCATTTCGAATAAAAGGTTAGCGGATACAAAACAATGTTCCACTAGATTTTTCGTAGTTTCCATCCGACTTAGGGTTCCATCCCTTTAACATGCTCGAAGTTGATTCCTTTCCATGAATAAATTGGATTTTAAGATGCCGGTGCTTTTCTAGGAGTTTTAACAAAATTTCTAATTAAAGAATAAATTACTTGAATTGTTGAACTCTTGATAATCTTGATACTCATGGGTCTTCAATCTTGATATCTTGAATCTCTATGCTATACAGTCTTCATTCTTGGTACCTGCATGGTTAAATCCTGCACATACATATATATTTAAACTTATACTGTTAGTATTTATATTTATGATCTATTCTACGGTTGTTGTCATAAAAACCATCACTCACGGACTAACATATTTTGATTGTACTTGAGTCATGCTGTTTTGTGGTTCTTTTGAGTTGCTGTCTTGATAGTTCTGGTTCATCTTGGTTTGTGCATTTGTTTAATCTTCATTGATCTTCATATGTATTCATGTGCATTTGGATTGGGCAGCCTTGGTCTGATTGCCTTGTAAGTCTGATCTATTGACTTTCATGTTAAAAATGAATGCATGCTTGGAGTCTTATGTACTTGATGCTTGGATTTGTTTTTGAATTCATGCCTCATTGTTTGCTTGTCATTATCTATTCACGCCTCTTCTTTATTGAGTAACTCACTACCGAGTTGTTTTGGTGTACATGATACCTGGATTTGTTTCATGCCTTATTGTATGCTGGTTTGATCCTTGTGTTGTTTGCTTTGGTGCACATTTTGCTGGTCTGATTTATTTGCTGGTCTTAAGTTACAACTGAACTCATTCCTTTGGTTTGGTTTAATATTGAATCTGGTTCTATACATGTTCATGTGTACTGATGTCTCTTGGCTGAAATTTGAGATGCTGAGGCAGTGCACATGTATACATGTGTATATGCAGGCTCTTGTGCATTTGAAACTTTGTGACTTGTTTTCATAATGCCCTAAGTTGAATGCATCCTAGGCTCGGGTTTGACCTTGTGCTCACCTGTCCATATAATTTTAACAAGTAAATGTACATCGATGTGCACGGCCTTGTAGCATGTATAGTGATACGATATGCCTGTCATAAGATGTTCGTATAGATGAATTCAAAAAAATATATGACAAACAACCCAAATAACTGAGGCAAATAATATTTTCAAAACACACACTTTAATTTGCACTCAAAAATATTTTCTTTTTCAATTTTACTACGTCAATGTTTATTTTGCAGATGACTTAGAGCTGGATTCAAGATGGAACAAAGTTGAAGATAAATATATGAGTGTTGAGTGAATTTGCGGTGAGGTCAAAATTGTAAATTGAAATTTGTATTGTAATTTGTATTGTATAGTGAGAGCTCAAATTTGTAATATTTGAATTTGTAAAAAAATATTTGTTTGAATAAAATATTTGTTTAAATATGTATTCTGAGTTATTAATTTTATTCAAAAAATATTTATTTAATTATATGAAAAATAAAATAGTACGATAACAAATACATTTAAACGAAAATATATGTTTATTATTATCAAACAAAAATCATAGGCTATTGTATTCTATAATCTCCCCCTTTTGATGATAACAAACATATATTAAGAATTGAATCTAATAAATGTATTTGGTTTTGATAAATTCTATTAGCTCTCCCTATTTGAAGCTACCCCTATGACAAAGCTCCCCCTACACAGATGCATGTAGTTAAAATGAGAAATTAATTAAAAATTACTTTGATTAAAAACACTCTCGAATTTTAGTAAGGATATTGCTCAAAAAAATCAAAATCTTAACCTCTCTCCTCCTTTTGTTATCATCAAAAATAGTAATTGAAATAGCTACGATTTTGATTAAAAACAATAAATCAAATCAAGAGGCAAAAATATTAATTTCAAATTCCAATTAATTAAACAAAAATCATAATATTTTATTAACTAGAAACAAGCTCCACTTTAGAGAAATTGTAGGATTGTAGAAAATTTTATATAGTGACACGAGTTTGATATTTTCAATAAAGGAATAATTTGTGCATTTTCCCTTTCCAAATATTATACAAAAAATGTAAAGAACTTTCTAACCATGCAGAACCATTAGGACTTTTAAATGAGGTTAGTATTTACTTTTTTTTCAAAAATAAAATATGTCAAGTATTTTCTAACCATACATAACCATGAGGACTTTTAAATGAGATTAGAATATACTTGATATGTATCCCTTTCTTATATGCGTCCCATCCATGCATAACCGCGAGGACTTTTAAATGAGAATGAAAGCTCATATATAGAAATTGAAGTAATTCACCCATGCATAACTGCAGGGACTTTTAAATGAGAGTGGACACTTTTGGATATAATTATTTTACAAAAAAATATTTCCTTATTTTGAAACATCAAATTCTACATACTATATTATGATGTATAGATTGGCAGAAAGGTGAAAGAGATAGAAATGTTCCTGGAATAAGTACTAATCTAATTTTTTTTTTAAATTTTTCATGAAACTATAAAATTATACTTCCTCTTGTTATGAAATATAATTTAATCACTATCCATCACTTTTCAAGCACTATATTAATTTTGATGAGTTCCAAAAGAATCAATTAGTCAATGATTATCCTTTCTAGAGTAATCTCGTACCGAAATAAACTAGAGTATTTTTAACATGATGAAAATCCAAGTTTCAAAAATTAAAATAAGTGAAAATCAATTTTCTATAAGGGGTTTTGTGAAAATGACTTCTAATTGACAATCAATAAAAATAATTAAATAATTGCAAAAATGATTTCAACATGAGAAGATATCAGATACCACTTGTATTTAAGGTATTCAAGATGATATATAGTGGTAAATTTTCAGCGCGTCCATTTATATCAAGTACAAGTAAAGTAATCTATATAGAGCAAAAACATACATTCAAAAAATTTGTCAAAGAAGTTTTTCATGACATTCCAAAGTGTCGATAAAAACTAGTAACAGAAACCCTGTAGCATTTTCGGTTAGCTTTCCAGACTTCAAGAATTTCAAAAATCAAAGTTGAGATGTTCAAGATATGGCAGAAATACTTCAACAATGTCGATGAGAACATAATTAACAATATGTGAAAAAAATTAAGTTAAGAGGTCATACCTCACTTTCCTTCGGTGCTGTGATATCTGAAATGTGATGATTTCCATCTAATCTTTATAGGCTAAGGAACATTTAAATTTTAGTTTATTAATCACCTAGAACAACTCGAAATCTATCTCCATGAAATTTGTTCCTAAGCCCACTTATGTATCTAAATTTTGGAGAAGGCAAGTGGTCTAACTAAGGATGTAGGACCACTATTATTATCTACTGAAATCTTTGGCACCCAAATTTGTCTATATAACAAACCGTTAGCATCTAGAATTGTACCCTTGGGAATCCAAATTTGTTTAAATTCCAAACTATTTATATTCATACCTTTTGGAATCCATATTGGTTTAATGGTTTTGTGTTTGTATATATTTTGACAATTATTCTTGCCACGTCAAATATTTCCACAATTTACGCATTGGGTATCAAAATTTTCCCTTTAACAATGTTATTAGTCGTCTGTTCATATTTTGACAATTTCGCAAATCCATATCCTTTTCTTTTATTTACGAAGAGTTGATTTTCTAAGAGGATATTAAATGATTTTTCCTAGTGAAAATTTTCCAAGTAACCAACTCTAGTTTATTAACTTTGGATTGTAGGAGTGGAGAAGTTTCATTTTGACAGCGAAAATGAGAGGCCGCAGAAAGCCTGCAGTTATATGGACTTTTGTTGTGATGGCAACGTAACCCTGGAATGTAACTACGATCTATCGTGGGTTCCATGGCGTAATCGAGAGGCCGCAGAGAGCCTGCAGTTACATGGACTTTTGCTGCGATGGCAATGTAACCCTGGAATGTAACTGCAACCATGGATGGGAGTGATGATTTCCAGAGCATTCTCAACCAAAGATATATCCTCTATTTTTAAAAACTGTTTTCTCTATTTTCAATAAAATTATTTTCCAAGTATTTTCACCGAGTGTTGAAAATGGGTCTGCTAAGTACTTATAGATTTTCAGTCCTACGCCTGATCAACGTATGACCGAATTTTTATAAGAACAAGGATGGACTTGTTGAGACATCGAGTTACAAAAAGCATTTTCATAAAACTGTTCTGTAATATTGTATAGATTTTAAAAGTGCTTTAAAGGCGATCAAAGAATAATTTTTTTGATAAAAGCATTTCAATAAAATTTCAGTTTGGTTCGTTTTTGAGGACGAAAAGATTCAAAGGGGGAGGAATGTGATAACCGGGATTTTTGGACATCAGGTATTTGGATAATTATCTGATTCTAACTGTTATTAACACTGGTTTTAAGTTGAACGAATAAATCTGATAATAAATATTTATATCTGGAAATATATTTACTTGACAATCTCCTGATATAATTATTTAAGATGGCAAAACTTATTATTATTTCCAAACAAATTAAATATATGTTTAGTTAATCCTCCTTGATTAATTATTCTTTAATTACATTAAGATCATTATCATTATCTAATTACTTCCATAAATTTTCTTCCTTGATTAACCATCCCTGATTAATTAACCTTCAATTTTATTAAGCAATTTCCCTTTAATTAATTGACCAATTCCATTAATTCCATTAATTACTTTTATTAATTACATTAATTAATAATTCTCAAATTACTTATTAATTAACTATCATTAATTGATTATATTGATTAGTTATCCATTCATGAATCAAGGCCTATACTACCTTAAGATAAGTCATCATCTTACTTAATTATCATCACTAAGTTTTCATTTAAAAACACTTTGAATAAAATTAGATAATCAAACTACTATATATATATATATACACATATGAGTAGATTTTAAATTAAATTTGAATTCGTTGTTTGAAATTCAAAGAAGGAACATGTATGATTATTTTGAGTATATAATTAAGATTCTAAAATCTTTTCTTTTAAAAGTTAGATATATGTAGAAATTCTAGAAAAGGTATTGATACAAATATAATATAATATTAAAAACAAGGAATGACGAGAGTTTTAAAATATACATATCTTTTGGGAATAGATAAGAAAACACACACACACACACACACACACACACATATATATATACATTTGTAAATATAATATATAAATATATTAGCATAAGAAGTATTAATAAATTTAAGTTAGGGATTAAAAACAAAATTGTAAAATTTATTGAAACAAGGACATAAACACAATTAAATTTACAAGTGGCATTTGTAAAGCCATGAACATAGGGAATTAACACTTGTAAACTTATGATAACAAGTGGCAAAGCTTTTCCATTTGAAATGATAAAATAAAATAAAAATTTAGCCAGGCCTTTTTTTTCATTTTCTTTCAAAACTAATCTAATGAAAGCTCAAATATGTTAAACATTTATCAACCGAACCATAAGTAACAGCAGATCAAAAATCTTCAAACTGGAAATGAATTATATCAAACTTTTGAAATCAAAATTTGGAGCTAAGCAGGGTAAAGATCTGTAAGCGAATCAAATTAAGTAATTTCAGAACAGCAAGCAAAAAATCTAATCAAAGCAGAAATTCCAGGTTTTCTCTGTTGGCATTCAAGGTGAGTAAACCTTTTCAAAAAAAAATATAGTTTGGTTTGGGTTTAACTTGAATGCATGTGGAAATATTGATTTGAATAGTAGTGCTTCATTCTGGAAAATATTTGAAAATTTATATGTATGTTGTGTGGGTATATCAGTTTATTTATATTCAAGATCCTGTTCTCTGTGTGCACAGTCCCGATTTGCCTTTTAAAATTCAAATCTCTCTATCAAGGCAATGTTAGACTTTGATATCTAAATGAAAGTCATTTTCTAATGTATGATGATAATATTAAAAATAGTTTAAGGGTTTAAAATTTAATAAATTATTTTTAAAATGAAATAACAGTGGGAAAAGTATATATATGATAAAAACCAACCAATTCAATTTCTGTTTGGAATGACATGAATGAATTAGTGAAGGAAAATCATAATTTTTAATATGGGTTTCATGATTTTTAGATTGATAAATTACGGGGATTTTCGAGATAATCATTTTGGGAATTTTTGGTAATTGCTGACGATCGACACTGTGGATGGAGGCTAGGTCGTAGGCGAAGGTGGCCAAGGGTAGGAAAAATACTGGAGGATTTTCTTGTTAGCCGAGGTGATCGAAATGAGGAAACTAGGGTTTAGGTTGGTGTTTTGGTTGTCGTGGTTGTCAAGGAGATTTCGACGACGGCAAGAGACCGGAGTGGTTCGCGATGGTGGGAATGGGTGCTGGAAGGGGTGACATAGCTTCGGTAAAGGGGCCAGGTGATCGTGAGGTCGGAGGCGATAGAGAGGAGTAAATATTCCGGTGATGATTGGTTCTAGATTTGGTCGAGATGGGTTCGTTTTCGATTTATATGAAAATTGATCGATCAGGGTCCACGTGAGGGTTGACGTGAGTATAGGTAGTTTGTCGCGAGTTGCGGTGGCTTACTCCGATGATCAGAGTGATGGACAAATTACTAGATGTAATCAATATAAGGGAAATTACTTAATGGGAATAATTAAAGGATAATTACTTAGGAGAAATAATTAAGGATTCAATTACTTGGTGCAATTAAATTAATCAAGGATGATTAATTGAGATGAGGAAAAAAATGACGATGACTAATAAATTGGGGTGTAATTTATTAATGATTAATTAAAGGAATCTAAGTAATTAAGGATTTGTAATTAGTTTCATTAGAGATATATTAAATTAATTTTAGGAATGTTCCATCTTGCTTATGAATGATTAAATAGATTAAATGTCTTGAATTGATTGATATCTCTAATATGAAATATTTTATATATGATATGTTGGGTGTAAATTAATAATGTAGTCATCTATTAATGATGAATTGCTATCTAGTATTTTAAGTTGAATTGTATTTCACTTGAAACAACATGGGTTAGGATGGTATTGAATTCAAAGAGACCAGAGTCGGGTATTAGTAAATACCCGAAACCACTTGTAGATTGATATGTGAAATCGATAAACTGGATTGGGATGACTTAAGTGAATTGGACCATTTAATCTAAGCTTTAGCACTGAGAAATTGATGTATGAGATAAGTGATGTCTATAACAACTTGTGAAGTTGTAAATTGATATAAGTCACCCGGGATTTAAATGAGTTCTTTGCATTGGTATTTCATGTTGGTTGGGTTTACTCATGCTGGTTTCCAGCCTGACCCGGGTGTTACTTTGATGTAATGCTCGGGTCAGACCGAGTATTACATATTTTCAGGTAAGGACGTTTTGGAGCTCAAGAGGCGAGCTGGATGGCTGGAACGTATGGAGAGTATTCCGCTATGTATATATTGTAGATTTTCTGGGACATATGATATTAACTGTCTAGTGTTTGTGTAAATATTGAAACTTGATGTATAAAAATATGAGTGTAAAGATACAGATCTTCTTTGTAAAACTGTTATTTATGTGATGTTATATTTTATCCGCTGCGAATGTGAGATTCTGGGTTTGAGTTTTTCTGTTTCTTCTTCTTTCTCTTTTTTTTCACCAACTATTTGGAATTTTCGGGATGGAAATTTCCGGGTCGTTAAATTTGGTTTCAAAGCAAAAGGTTAAGCGATAACCTTGACTCTGGTGGGATTACTCATTAAGAATATGGTAAGTAGTACTCTAGAATGGGTTGATATATATATTAATAATATGAGAGAGCGTACTTGTTATTTTCTTATATAATTTTTTTAAAATAATTTATAAGAATACATTTTGATATATATAGCAATATCTCTTTCTGATAATTATTAAGATAATGGGTTGATAAATTATTGGAATTAAATTAAGTGGTAATAGAAATACAACCAAATTGAAATTAAATCAAAAATGAGTTTGAAATGGATTCAAACTGAAATTAAAATCTTGAAGTGAGGAAGAGTTTCTAAATAAGATAAATTAGAATTGGTTTCAAACCAGAGAAATAGAATGGTTATCATGTTTAATAATGGGATGATTGTTTTCCAATAAACAATAAGATGTTTTAAGGAAATAACCATTTAAAAAGAGAATAACTTGTAAATTTTGAAAGGATGTGAATTAAGGTGGGTTTCAAATTGTGAAGTTCTGAATTCTAAATTTAAACATTTGAAATTGTTTTCAAAATGCTAAAGGAAATAAAATTATTCAAACTATTTTGAATGTAATCTTATTTTTGAATAAGAAGTCGTTTGTAGACTTTAATGGAATTAGTTTGAATTAAAACCAAGGGTGGTTTAAATTTTAAATTTGGCCTGGTGGGCCAAGAAGTAAATATGTGTATATATGTGTGGATATACTTAATATCAAAGTTGGTTTGAAATAAACTCTAGATATTGAGTTTTAAATTTGGAATAAGATGTGATACCCAAAGTGATAAGTTTTTGAACTTAATTCGTGGGAAGATTATTTATGAGAAGTTTAAAATTTGAAATGGAAGTTCAAATTGGGTAAGATTGACGGGATTAAGTGAATTGAGTTTAACTTGGGAAAAAGGTTAAATAAGTTGGGAGGATCAACCTGATTTGGAAATTTGAAGATGGAATTAAAGATTTAACTTGGGAAGTTAAATGGTTAATTGGAATTTGAATAACCTCCAAATGGGTTTGAGATCTAGAAATTGAAAATAGATGAATGTTTTAAGATAATTTGGATAATATTACCTTATCAATAATCTTTAAACTGTGAATTGAATTTGTTTAAAGAAATGGGGTGTGGTTATATATCCAATATTAAGATAAAATGGAATCATTTTGGACTTAAAATTTTAGTGTTTAAGATAAAAGTTCGAAGGTTTGGTTTCAAATTTGAAATTCGATGATAAATTGAATTTCAAAGATTAATTTGTTTAAAAAGGATTTAAATTATTATTTGAACTTTGAAAATATGATAAAAATGGAATTTGGATTTAGAATTAAATGGTTTAAAGATATAAGTTGATTTGATTTATAGGATTAAATCAACATTTAAAAAAAAATTAACCTCGAATTTAAATAATTCAGGATGGTTTAAATTTGGAAAATTTGAATTGGATTAATTTGAAACAATTTGAAATTGAAGTGGGTTCAATTCGAAATTAGTCCGAATTGATTTGAACAATTTGGAATTGTAGTTAAAGTTGAATAGTTTAAATTCAAATGGAATTTGAATTGAATTTGGGAGGAAATCAAGAATAATTCAACTTGATTTGGAAATGGAGTTCGAAATTGGGATTAACTCAAACAGGAGTTGAAATGAATTGAAATTGGAACTAGTTCAATTGAAATTTATTTGAATCAGTAGAATTTGAGATCAAGGTTGAATAAAGTTAAATTTGGAAAGAAACTGAGGTTAGTTCAACTTGAATTGGGGTGAATCAATTTCAATGGAAATTGAAGTTACTCAATTTGGAATTGAGTCAATTTAAATGGATGTGGAAATTTGAATTTAATTGATAGGGGAAATTAAATAGTTTGGCTCTGGTTTATTTTCAAATAAATTATTTTGATATAAACTGTTTTAAATCTATTTTCTTAACTATTTACTAAACAACTTTTCTTTAAAAACCCAAGACTATTTTATACTTATTTTACAATTATTTTCGAAGCTATTTAACTATTTTACAACTGTTTTATAAACTAATTACTATTCCTCAACTACTTTATAACTGATTACTATTTTACAAACTATTTTACTACTATTTAAAATTTATATAACTATTTATCTATTTTCCAATTATTTTACAATTACTTAACTATTTTACAATATTTTACAAACTAATAATCATTTTTCAACCACTATCTATTTTTTTACTTTTCAAGCTATTTTCTAAAATTAAGCTGGACAGAGTTCAAACTGTTATTGATTAAATACCCAATTGAGATAAGGATTGAGGATATGATCCAAATGAGAATTAAGGCAATTGTAAATAATTGAATGAGATTTAAAGGAAATGTGAATAGAAAGGAAATTGATTTGGTTGATAATCAATGGAAATAAATACGTAGGATGTACGTATATTATTCTATTCGCATAATGATTTGATCCAGATTCGAGCATAGAATTTCGAGATAGTATGTCGATCCGAGTTGGGATTTTTTTCACTCGATTTTCGACGGCGAACCTGGTTATGGATTGTTGATTCTCTATCATAGTTATGGCAATGAAAGGAGAATGACGGTTTCTGATCAAGAAACCAGATCTGTGTCCGCACTAGAAAATTGGGTGAATGATACTAGTTCGGAAGTGAAATTGTGTGGTCGAGTGAGCGATGAGATTGGTATAGCGTACAGATGATATGTGTACATCGCACGGATTTGAATAAAAATGATATTGAAAGGAGTAATCAAATTTGGATATTTGATTTTGAGCAAACAAAGTTGAATATCTTTGTTTTATAAAATGAAACTCCCCTTGTTGAATCTTTTGCCAGAAGAAAAGGGTTTTTGAAAATGTTTTGAAGTATAAAAGGAGTTTTATACAAGTATGAAATGATCCAAAGTTTTAAAAATTATATATATATCTGTGTATATATAAAATGATCTTATGAGGATTTTAGAAAAGGTTTTAGGAACCTTTGGATTTGGAAGGGCTCTTGATTTTTGGGTAAAATCAATATTGAAATTTGGAAAGCCTAGTTTGAAAATAATCGATTTTGGGATAATCGATTTTGTGTAAAGGAGCTTTGTATGAGATCATACTAGGTGTATGATTTGAAAGATACTATATGTGTATAGTATAAAGTGTTTTGATGATGGCTTTGGAGAAAAAGGCGCTCCCTTAAAATGAACTTCTCAGGAATGTCATCGGGTGGTGCTGCCTTGAGCCCCAAGGGAGGGGGATCTAAAGTTGATCCGATGAGGAGTCTGGACAAAACTATATCCTGGGGATTATGAGTAGTGTGCCATAGCGAAAGTCGTGTGTACCGCTGAGAGCCAACAGTCTGCGTTTGCTTTTATATCAGTAGACTGCGACCTATGTAGGAGTGGAGAAGTTTTATTTTGACAGCGAAAATGAGAGGCCGCAGAGAGCCTGCAGTTGCATAGACTTTTGCTGCGATGGCAACGTAACCCTGGAATGTAACTACGATCTGTCATGGGTTCCATGGCGTAATCGAGAGGCCGCAGAGAGCCTGCAGTTACATGGACTTTTGCTGCGATGGCAACGTAACCCTGGAATGTAACTGCGACTATAGATGGGAGTGATGATTTCCAGAGCATTCTCACCAAAGATATATCCTCTATTTTCAAAAACTGTTTTCTCTATTTTCAATAAAATTATTTTCCAAGTATTTTCACCGGGTGTTGAAAATGGGTCTGCTAAGTACTTATAGATTTTCAGTCCTACGCCTGATCAACGTATGACCGAATTTCTATAAGAACAAGGATGGACTTGTTGAGACATCGAGTTACAAAAAGTATTTTTATAAAAACTGTTTTGTAATATTGTATAGATTTTAAAAGTTTTTTAAAGGTGATCAAAGAATAATTTTTCTGATAAAAGCATTTTAATAAAATTTTGGTTTCGTTCCTTTTCGAGGACGAACATATTCAAAGGGGGGAGGAATGTGATAACCCGGATTTTTGGACATCAGGTATTTGGATAATTATCCGATTTTAACTGTTATTAACGCTGATTTTAAGTTGAACGAATAAATCTGATAATAAATATTTATATCTGGAAAGATATTTACTTGACAATCTCCTGATATAATTATTTAAGATGGAAAAACTTATTATTATTTCCAAACAAATTAAGTATATGTTTAGTTAATCCTCCTTGATTAATTATTCTTTAATTACATTAAGATCATTATCATTATCTAATTACTTCCATAAATTTTCTTCCTTGATTGACCATCCCTGATTAATTAACCTTTAATTTTATTAAGCAATTTCCCTTTAATTAGTTGACAAATTCCATTGATTCCTTTAATTACTTTTATTAATTACATTAATTAATAATCCTCAAATTACTTATTAATTAACTATCATTAATTGATTATATTGATTAGTTATCCATTCATGAATCAAGGCCTATACTACCTTAAGATAAGTCATCGTCTTACTTAATTATCATCACTAAGTTTTCATTTAAAAACACTTTGAATAAAATTAGATAATCAAACTACTATATATATATGAGTAGATTTTAAATTAAATTTGAATTCGTAGTTTGAAATTCAAAGAAGGAACATGTATGATTATTTTGAGTATATAATTAAGATTCTAAAATCTTTTCTTTTAAAAGTTAGATATATGTATAAATTCTAGAAAAGGTATTGATACAAATATAATATAATATTAAAAACAAGGAATGACGAGAGTTTTAAAATATACATATCTTTTGGGAATAGATAAGAAAACATATATACATATACATTTGTAAATATAATATATAAATATATTAGCATAAGAAGTATTAATACATTTAAGTTAGGGATTAAAAACGAAATTGTAAAATTTATCGAAACAAGGACATAAACACAATTAAATTTACAAGTGGCATTTGTAAAGCCATGAATATAGGGAATTAACACTTGTAAACTTATGATAACAAGTGGCAAAGATTTTCCATTTGAAATGATAAAATAAAATAAAAATTTAGCCAGGCCTTTTTTTCATTTTCTTTCAAAACTAATCTAATGAAAGCTCAAATATGTTAAACATTTATCAACCGAACCATAAGTAACAACAGATCAAAAATCTTCAAACTGGAAATGAATTATATCAAACTTTTGCAATCAAAATTTGGAGCTAAGCAGGGTAAAGATCTGTAAGCGAATCAAATTAAGTAATTTCAGAACAGCAAGCAACAAATCTAATCAAAGCAGAAATTCCAGGTTTTCTCTGTTGGCATTCAAGGTGAGTAAACCTTTTCAAAAAAAATATAGTTTGGTTTGGGTTTAACTTGAATGCATGTGGAAATATTGATTTGAATAGTAGTGCTTCATTCTGGAAAATATTTGAAAATTTATATGTATGTTGTGTGGGTATATTAGTTTATTTATATTCAAGATCCTGTTCTCTGTGTGCACAGTCCCTGATTTGCCTTTTAAAATTCAAATCTCTCTATCAAGGCAATGTTAGACTTTGATATCTAAATGAAAGTCGTTTGCTAATGTATGATGATAATATTAAAAATAGTCTAAGGGTTTAAAATTTAATAAATTATTTTTAAAATGAAATAACAGTGGGAAAAGTATATATATGATAAAAACCAACCAATTCAATTTCTGTTTGGAATGACACGAATGAATTAGTGAAGGAAAATCATGATTTTTAATATGCATTTCATGAATTTTAGATTGATAAATTATGGGGATTTTCGAGATAATCATTTCGGGAATTTTTGGCAATTGCTGACGATCGGCACGGTGGATGGAGGCTAGGTCGTAGGCGAAGGTGGCTGGAAGGTGGCCAAGGGTAGGAAAAATACTGGAGGATTTTCTTGTTGGCCGAGGTGATCGAAATGAGGAAACTAGGGTTTAGGTTGGTGTTTTGCTTGTCGGGGTTGTAAGGAGATTTCGATGACGGCAAGAGACCGGAGTGATTTGAGATGGTGGAAATGGGAGCTGGAAGGGGTGACGTAGCTTCGGTGAAGGGGGCAGGTAATCGTGAGCTCAGAGGCGATGGAGAGGAGTAAATATTCCGGTGATGATTGGTTCTAGATTTGGTCGAGATGGGTTCGTTTTTGATTTATATGAAAATTGATCGATCGGGGTCCACGTGAGGTTTGATGTGAGTACAGGTAGTTTGTCACAAGTTGCGGTGGCTTACTCCGATGATCGGAGTGGTGGCGTACGTGCACCACGTGCATGTTGATTTCTGGAACTAATTGAATTTTGAGAAGATGAAGGTTTTCCTCGGTGCGGTACTTGAGAAATCTGTTGGGCGACTCGAAGTGGTGGGTTTGGTTGTTGACTCTAGGGTGGCACGAGTTTTGGTGCGTTTGAAGAGTTTGGCCCGAGGTGATTTCTTGGTTTAATCTATAGCAGATTTTTGTGAATAAAATCTTGTTTTGTTATTTAAAAAAAACAAGTGAGTTAAGCTTTAGAGGATAATTACCAAAAATAAGGTAATTAAAAGTTAATTACTTAGTGTGATTAGTTGGTTAATTAATAAATATGATTAATTAATGAATGTGATTAATTTAAGATTAATTACAAAATATAATTAATTAAAAATGTGATTAATTAGTAATGCAAATAATAAGGGATTATTAATTAATGGAATTAATTAATGGTTACTTAATATAAAAATTAAGGCTTGATTACTTTGTATCGAAGGAGATTAATTGATAATTAAGATTTATTAATTAATAATTAAAGATTAATTAATTGGTTTATAAGGTAAGTAAGGGATAAATTACCCAGTTGTAATTAATGAGATGAATAAAATTAATTAATTTGTAAATAAATTAAAGATGGTCACTTGGTAATTGTTTAAGTAAAATTACTTAATGAGATTGATAACGGTAATTACTTAGTGAAGTAATTGATGGATAAATTACTGGATGTAATCAATATAAGGGAAATTACCTAATGGAAATAATTAAAGGATAATTAGGATTAAATTACTTGGTGCAATTAAGTTAATCAAGGATGATTAATTGAGATGAGGAAAAAATGATGATGACTAAAAAATTGGTTTGTAATTTACTAGTGATTAATTAAAAGAATCTAAGTAATTAAGGATTTGTAATTAATTTCATTAGAGATACTGTAACGTCCCGCCTTTTCGCACGCTTTAAATCGATACATGTGCCAATTCAAACCATACGGAAGGGCAGATTGTTATGGGGTAAATAAGAAAAAAAACAGGGAAAGAAAAAAAACAAAATAGAATCTCACAGCGGAAGAATAAAATATAATAATAAATATACAGTTCATAATCTGTCAACAAAACATTTGATTCTTCTTTATACAATAAATATCAGAGTTCACATACCAATAATATCAATGCAGCGGAATACAGTGTAGTGGAATAATAGTAGATAATAGTAATACAAATCTTCGTCTTCGTCCTCCAGAGCTAAAACTTCAAATCCTGAAATGCTCGGACAGACCCGAGCGAATTGAAAGACAGAACATTCGAGTCAGAACTAAAAGATCTTATGTAAGTTAAATAAACAGAAATAAATATAAGTGCAGTAACTTAAGAGATGCTCGGGATTTACATCTCCTAAGGATCCGTTAAACTATTTACTATGTAGTATATTTTGCTATTATAATAGTGTCTAATTGTAAAATAAACTTACTTTTAAATAGCGTTAAGGGGTAACCCATATAGCCCTTAATACAGAATATATTCCCATAGTCTATACAGTACCGTAATCTCCCCCGTACTGGGCATCGTCAGAGGGCACTCCATAGGTATGGTACAAAACCAAAATCGTATAAGGCGCGCTAGGGTAGGTGACACGGCACAACTAGGCAATGCCATGGTAGATATACCAATTGCTATCCGGGCTGGTGGTAATGCATAGCCGCAGCTACCGCCCACCTCGAACAAACTCCCCCTAAAATCAAAAGTAAAGGTGGCCACCGAATCAATCCAAAGTCAGAGTATAATATCGAAGAGGAGTGTCCGATAAAGGGCGCTAACCCCCTTGGCCCGAGAATCGCTCCTGTTTTAGCCACCTTATGCCAACTTACGGGAGTCGGGTCCACGTATTTACCTCAAAGGAAACGCCGCCACCATCCTACTTCATTCTGGAATCTCCACCGCGTACACGGTTGTTAAAGCGGTTTTCGGAGTTGGTAGAGAGTATGATAACTTCCGATCCCGGTCTCTTCAACAACCAAACGTTATTATAACATCGCGGTTATTTCAAAATAATTTATACTTTAAAACCAGAATAAAATTATACATTTCAAAACCCATAAATACGATATCATTTCCATTTCCAAAACAACTCATTTTGATATTATTTTTATAAAAACCCAAATCAATAATATCATTTTTGTTTCAAATATATTTCTTTTCCCAAAATCATACTGCTTTAAAATTTATAATATCTGAAAACCAAACATTTGAATTTTTACTTCCAAAACATATTACTTCGAAATTCATAGCTTTAAAAGCATAACTTCTAGAACTTGAATGGTTTGGATATTCAACAGTATATAGAATAAAATAGTTGATTGTATATTACTTTATAAAATAATTTCTGCAACTTCAAAATTTTATCCATTTAAAAATTTTAGGTCTAAACCCCAGAAAATTTAGATTCACCTTTAGTTTCAGTAAAACACTTCGATTTCAATATATTCAAACTTCGAGTATTTAATAATTTCAAGACTAAGGTTGGAATTTATATTCAACAATTTATCTTCCTATTATTTAGTTTGAAACGGTCACAAAATAAATCCATAAAGTAAAACTCAAATTTCTAACAAATTTAGTATTTCCTTCAATTTAATTATACTAGAAATATTCATTTAATTTATCTTGAATAAAAATCCAGTTATAAATATCGTACCTTTAAAAAAGTTCCAAGCTTTAATAAGTTTTGCATCAACTTATGGAGTGAAATTTTTAAATAAGTTCCATTCAAATAAATTTCCAATTTACCTTCCAGTCTTTATTGATTTAAATCATTAAAACTCCATTATTCAACTTATTTATTTTATTTAACAAATTCATAACTTAAATTCAATAATTTAACTATGTATGTATACAAAATAAGAATTTATATAAGATCAAAAATTAATATTTATTAAACCGCATCTTATCCAAACCATAAAAATCATTTCAAAAATAATTATATATATATATATATACATACATACATACCGCGGCGCCTGTATATAATTTTCTATCCTATGGTCAAGTGATACAGATATTTATCATTTCAATCCGTAATTTAAAATAAAAATTACGGTTATACATCATTTCAAACCGCAATCCCGAATGAAATAAAATGCATAATAACTTGCAGTTTATACAGTATAAAATATAGCATCCATTCATCCAAATATCAATCATCAACCATTTATTACAATCATCATCCGATTTAAACAACATCAATATAGAGCATACAAAATATAACAGGTAATAAACAGCAAGTATTAACTAACAATACATATTCAATAATAAATTTAATAACTGTTTAACTAGCAGTTTGTATGCAAATAAATAAATTTTAACTGTAAATTTTTATGCAATAATAAAATTAAATAACAATTAAATTTAAATAAATGCAATCTAACTGAGATGATGAATAAAATATGCCAAATAGTTATAAATGAATTTCTACTCATATCATAAATCAATTTAACAAACATAAGAAAACTTAGAAGTTGTGAGTAGGTTAAAACACTCACCTTTGATTTAAGCCCATAAAATCCAAACAGAAGCGCAAAACTCAACAATCTCCAAATTCAACTAATTCAATTTCATGTTGTCCGGAATATAAATTTGAATCCAACAGAAGAAATCACGTGTGAATCAAAGTTTATATGCAAAAGATTTTCATGTTACAAGAAATATTATTAAAACAAAAATTAGTACGCGTTAAAAATATATATAAATAAACAAATTTTAATACTTACGTTTTCTCAAGATGAGGCTTCAGGAAAAGATTGAAGAACAACTAAGAGGAGGATAGGAAGTGTACGAAAAATGAAAAAAATCCTTTTTATAAAAGAATGCTTTTGGAGTTGCAAGAATAAGAGCTTTTGAATATGAGGTGTTAGAAGAAACAAAATGTAGAAGAAGAAATAAGATGTAGGTTATTTATAATTAGGAAATGAATGTGGAGGGACAAAAATAAATGTCATGTTTTATTATTAAAGCTTCAGACATTAATAATAGATAAGAGAATGTACGTAGGAATGGAAAAGTTTGCAAACGAAAGTAGAATTTTGTACGCATTTAGGTTTTTATGTACGCATAATAAAATATTTATACTTACCTTAAAAATGAGAATGTTCAATTTTGTTTTCTCAAAATGATCTTTTATTTCCTTTAAAACACCCTTTTTGTTTAACACAAAACGTGCGTTTCTTTTATTAAATCTATTAATTGCAATCAACGTTTCCTTTCTTTTTAATTGAAACATTTGAATTACATTAATTGCAGTTACTTAAATTTTAAAACAAACAACTAAAATGGATAAAGAAATAAAATAATTGTTTATTTAAATACGTTTATAAATTTATTGTTTATACACAAGAGTAATAAATATATTATTTTCCTATTCTTGTAATCAGTCTGTAAGCTAAAACACAGTTCAAATAAACATATATTTCTTTCTTTAAAATCAATCTTTCTGTTCTTATTTTAATAAAATTAAACGTACATTCACAGATGAAACATTCATTTTATTTGATGTAAAATTTTCTTTTTATTAAATCAAACTTTTCCTATATTTTCACAAAACATATGCTTCTTTTAGTTACACCTATTAATTTACAATTAGTATTCTCTCTCCTATTATCGTGTATTAAATTACAATATTTTGATAAAATTTTATTCCATCCCTTATATTCAACCAATAGTCATTACTTCAATTTATTAATTACAAATAGTTGAGATCTTACCATTGGTTCCACAAATTTATTTGCACAAAATTCCATTATCATAAATTAAATATATTGATAAACTTTATTTCCCATTATTTCCCTAATTACATTAACGTAACATAAAATACGGATTTATTTCAATTGGTTACCCGTTTTAAATTAAATAAACTAGATAAATGGTTAACTTAAAACAGCCGTTATCATAATCTTTAAATTACATATATGAATCCACTATTTACAACAAATGTTACAGTCCCCATATAATATTGATTTTATTAAATTTATTGCGTATTTCTTCCTTGGTTAATAGCCTTCCTATTTCCATTTATTATATCTAAGCAAGTTATATCCATAAATTACGATTAACTATTCTAAATAAATTGATTCACTTGGTTTCACGCCTTTTTATTACATCAATTATCCTATCATGATTGGAATTTTACCGTGGTTACATCTTATTGAATCCGACATTCTTCACTTACCAATTTATTCCACATTAACTGCCATAATTTAGTGAATTAGTTGAAATTGATTACAAATTAACTTAACAACCTAATAAAATAAGTAACGTACAATAAATATTGTCATTAACTCTTAATTACACTTTTAGAGGTTCATTATTTACACCCCAATATTGTAATTACTTACATAACACTGGTTTTACTCAATTAACATATATTACAAACTATTCCAAAGTTTATTCAATATTTATTAGTTCTCTTATATTATATTTATAACCAAGTGTAACTTTTAACTTGAATTGGTTGGATTTCCTTTCAAGTTATTAATAATTAACTTGTACTAACATATTCCTTATTTATTCCAATTACCGTTACAATGTTTTTATTACATAATCAATTAAATACTTTCCTTTCTCATATTTAATTATACACCTGTATAATCCTTTCCACTATTCATTCATTAGAATTCTATTTAAATTTCAATCTCCTGTAATAACTCATTCATTATACTTTTGCATATCAATAAACAAGGTTCCAAATAAATAGGGTTTATTAATTTCAATTTTTATAATTAAGTCTATTACAACCGATGTAATATTTCATTACCTAAATATACACCTATTTAAATTTTAAATTTGAATGAATATTATGTTTTAAAAAATGTATTTCTATATATTGAACCCATGAATTACGGTCTTTAAATACTTTACATTCTATAACGTACTCTACATTTTATAACTTACTTTACATACTTTTTCACATTAATTTCTTAATTATCAAAATTTCAACTTATTCCCCAAATCCACAAATTATTACTTAACATAAATCTACGCTTTTATTACTTTACGTTCACACTTCCGTTACTCTATAATTAATCACCAAGTTACGTTATCATCAATCCAACGTTAATTAATATATTAAATGCTTACATTTATTTCTCTATATCCAATTTGTTCCAACTTTATTTATATTAATGCTATTCCCTTATTTTGGTTATTATTTATCAACTTGTTCTAACATTATTACCTAAATTTCCGTTATTGTAAACCTTTAAGATTTTCATTTAAATTAAATATAAATTCCAATTCAATCAACCCTTTTAACATGCAACTTATAATAACTGCATACAAGTACAAATGGAATTATCATTTATTCTAATATTTTCTAAATTTACACTAACATATTAGTTAATTCCCTTTAAATGAAATTTATATTCAGGTATAATACTTACCCCATTTCATTTATTGAAATTATTCAAATTGTTAGTAAATAGGTTTTAAGTCACCATTTATATAATTTAATTTATCGTTCATTTAAAAATTTGTTTATAAATTTTTTATTTCTACTAAATTAAATTACAAAACTCATTAATTCAACCAAATTAAATCCACGAAATTTATGTGTCGTTACAAATATATTAAATTAATTTTGGGAATGTTCCATTTTGCTTATGAACGATTAAATAGATTAAATGTCTTGAATTGATTGATATCTCTAATATGAAATATTTTATATATGATATGTTGGGTGGAAATTGATAATGTAGTCATATATTAATGATGAATTGCTATCTGGTATTTTAAGTTGAATTGTATTTCACTTGAAACAACATGGGTTAGGATGGTATTGAATTCAAAGAGACCGGAGTCGGGTATTAGTAAATACCCGAAACCACTTGTAGATTGATATGTGGAATCGATAAACTGGATTGGGATGACTTAAGTGAATTAGACCATTTAATCTAAGCTTTAGCACTGAGAAATTGATGTATGAGATAAGTGATGTCTATAACAACTTGTGAAGTTGTAAATTGATATAAGTCACCCGAGATTTAAATGAGTTCTTTGCATTGATATTTCATGTTGGTTGGGTTTACTCACGCTGGTTTCCAGCCTGACCCGGGTGTTACTTTGATGTAATGCTCGGGTCAGACCGAGTATTACATATTTTCAGGCAAGGACGTTCTGGAGCTCAGGAGGCGAGCTGGATGGCTGGAATGCATGGAGAGTATTCCGCTATGTATATATTGTAGATTGTCTGGGACATATGATATTAACTATCTAGTGTTTGTGTAAATATTGAAACTTGATGTATAAAAATATGAGTGTAAAGATACATATCTTCTTTGTAAAACTATTATTTATGTGATATTATATTTTATCCGCTGCGAATGTGAGATTCTGACTTTGAGTTTTTCTGTTTTTTTTTTCACTAGCTATATGGAATTTTCGGGATCGAAATTTCCTGGTCGTTAGAGTCGATTTCCTCCTATTATTTTGGCACTTTGAATATTGACATAAACTGTCTTTTGGCTATAACTTTTTTGTATGACCAATTGCTGAATTTTTGTTTGTCAGTTCTTTTTTAAAACGTTCCTTGAGTTTTATCAAAATGCTGCTGTTAATTACTAAAACTACTTCACACTATTATTGTTCGAACTTCTTAGAATGTTCGGTTGTACTTATGTTAATTTGGGACTTCATTATACATCATTATGTTTCAGTCTTCTCTGTTGTATATCTTCATGCTTTTTGAAACTTCTCTAACTTGTTCGAACTGCTACTATGTGTTAACACTCTACTACAATCTGGCCATAACTCATTTTGACATGTTTATGCTGCTGCATT
Source organism: Allium cepa (assembly GCA_030765085.1). NCBI lineage: Eukaryota > Viridiplantae > Streptophyta > Magnoliopsida > Asparagales > Amaryllidaceae > Allium > Allium cepa. The sequence goes on along the minus strand of CM060940.1, from coordinate 751,835,372 downwards.
AATCCTTTTGAAGTCTTGTTACCATATTGTCATGTGGTCTTGTATGTATGTGTGGTGTGGTTTTGTTTTGAAGTTGTCTTGGTTGAGCTTCACTTGCATGCTCTCTGGTTGTATATGAGTCTGATATTGGTCTGGGTAAAAATCATCGTATGTGTGGTATGCACATCCATGTTATACTTGTATGCTAGTTTGTTTAATGTAGTTGGTCTTCATGTTGCATTTCATTCCTAAATGTTTGCATACTCCAGTGTGCATTGTGTAGTGCTTAGTTTTGGTCAGTTGAGGTTCCTGAGTTACTTCGAGTTGAACTTGAGTCTTTCCTTATTTAAGTCTGACTGCATTGTTTGCTTTGAATGGTCTAGTCTTGGTTGCAATCCTCCGATTCATGTAGTCTTGACTAATTGTGTTGTTGACCTGGTTGTGTATTTTAAAGTCTGCATGCTCCAATGTTCATATGCACTCTTCTCTTGTAGTCTTCTCTGATACATGTTGTTCTGGTCGCACTTCATTTTGATTGCACTTAAGTCATGTTGTCATGTTGTTCTTCTGAGTTGCTGTATTGATAGTTCTGATTCATCTTGGTGTGTGCATTTGTTGAATTTACACATTTGGACTGGGCTGCCTTGGTCCGGTTGCCTTTTAAGTCTGATCTACAAACTTTCACGTTAAAAACTGAATGCATGCTTCGAGTCTTGTGCACTTGATGCCTGGATTTGTTTTTGAATTCATGCCTCATTGTTTGCTGGTCATAATCTTTCATGCCTCTTCTTTATAGAGTAAGCCACTGCCATATTGTTTTGGTGTACATGATGCCTAGATTTGTTTCATGCCTCATTGTATGCTGGTTTGATCCTCGTGCTATTTGCTTTAGTGCACATTTTGCTAGTCTGATTTACTCACTGGTCTTAAGTTACAGCCGAACACATTCCTTTGGTCTGTTTTAATATTGAATATGGTTTTATTCATTTTCATGTGTACTGATATCTCTTGGTTAAAATTCGAGATGCTGAGGCAGTGCGCATGTGTATGCGCACACATGTGCATATGTAGGCTCATGTGCATTTGAAACTTTGTGACTTGTTTTCATATTGCACCTGAGTTGAATCAAACCTAGGCTCGGGTTTGACCTTGTGCTCACATGTCCCTATAATTTTAACAAGCAAGTGTATATTGGTGTGCATGACCTTATGGCATGTACAGTGATACACTGTGCTTGTCACAAGCTGTTCGTGTAGATGAATTCAAAAGAAATAAATGACGAACAACCCAAATAATTAAATAAAATAATATTTTCAAAACACACACTCTAATTTGCACTCAAAAATATTTTCTTTTTCAATTTTACTACATCAATGTTTATTTTGCAGATAGCTTAGATGCTGGATTTAAGCTGGAACAAAGTTGAAGATAAAAATACGAGAATTGAGTGAATATGTAGTGAGGTCAAAATTGTAAATTAAAATTTGTGCTGTAATTTGTATTGTGTAGCGAGAGCTTAAATTTGTACTATTCGAATTTGTAATAAAATATTTGTTTAAATATATATTCTGAGTTATTTATTTTATGCAACAAATATTTATTTAATTATGTGAAAAATAAAATAGTACAATAATAGATATATTTAAGCGAATATATATGTGTTTATTATCATCAAACAAAAATCATAGACTATTGTATTCTACATAATCGAGCAATCTTGTCTTGATTTTCTATCATCATGTGTTGGGGTGAGAAATTTTAAAATCGAGCTTATCTATCTTCCTTTGCTTGATGAAATAAATAGTGCTAAATACAGTTCTTCTCTAGAAACTGCGAGGACGCAATTTTTATAAGGGGGAGTATATAACAACCTTGATTTTAGTGATTACCTGTAATATTAAATTATAACAGCGGTTAAAATTTAATATTGAGAAATAAAATAACTTAGAGATTTTAAATTGTTTATTTTAAATAAACAGTTGATATTTAATATAAAATGAGAAAAATAAAGTTTTAAAACTTTATTTTAGTTATTTGTGTTAATAATGAGAAATATATGATTTTAATTTGATGAAATGCAATAATTCTTGTAATTATTGCCAAATGTTTGTTTTATTGATTTTTAAATGGAGAATTTGATTTCATATGCGTATATTATAAATAAGTATTTTTTTCAAAAATAAGTTTTGGATATAAAATGAGTTAAAATGGTTTATTGCATTTTATTATGCAGGAAAATAATTTTTGCATAATTTTTGGAGTTAAAAATGGTGTTTTGTGTAAATATTTGTGTAAATTGGTTATTTATTTAAAAAAAGAGCTTTGATAATAAAAACAATTTTTATAACAAAATTACCTTTTTATTAGTTGTAAAATGTTTTATTATACATAGAAATATGTTTGTAAAATGTTTTATTATACATAGAAATATGTTTGTGTAAATTTGTTATGTTGAAACTTTGAGAAAATATGTTGTTTTGGCTTTTACAAAAGTGTATTTGTGTATTTAAGAGAAAATTTGATTTTCTTTAGTTAATTACTTTGTTTTGGGTCATAGCCCATTTATTCCAGCCTATAATGAATGAGAAGTTCTTCTCCTCAATCAACATACGTACACATTTTCACTTGCAGTGAAAAAACAAAACTTAGAAAGAAAGAAACTTTCCCCTTTTCAAATCTAAAGCTCAAATCTCCATTTTTCTTCAATTACATTGTTGAAAATTATCAAATTAAAGTGAATTCAACAGGTAATCAACTCCAAAATACAAATCATTTCATCAAAATCTAGTTTTGAGACTGCGTTTGTATGTATTCTCTTCTTTTGGATTTGCATGCCTCGATTTTGATATTTTATAGGTTGTTGAAGCCAGATCCATCTCCAAGCCATCAACTTTAAGCTACAAATCCAAGTATTAGCTCTAATATTGCAAGGTGAATATCAAAACTCACAAATCTAGCTGAAGAAAAGCTTCAAAATGCCAAATCTATACAAACCTAGGCTCTGTAAGATTGTTTTCTACAGTGTTGTTTTCTAAGTTAAAACTGATTTGGGTTGCCATTTTACATGTCATCTTCTCTCAATTTCGACAATGTAATGCTGCCATATTTTCTTCTGTTGATAGTTCATGTGTTGTAGTATATGCCTACAAAATTTCATAGCAAAAATCATTTGTTTGATACCTAAAAACTTTGTTGTAAAATCAATACGAAGTTTGGAAATCACCTTCACATATTTCCGTTTTTTGAACTATTGAAAATATGGCTTGAGTCCATGTTTTGAGACAGCATATCTCTTTCACTTCCTATCGGAATTCATTGGTTCTCCTTTTATTTGAAAGTTGAAGTTTTCTACTATGCGCATACCAGTTTTCAGTTCAATCTGAGGTCGTTTGTTCCTCTGTTTCATGCCTGTAAGTTTAACCTAGATGGTTTTCAGGTCTGGGCATAATTCTATTTTCTAAACTAATGCAAGTATGTCCCAAGTTCATGTTTGAGACAGCGTATCTTTTTCATTTCCTGCTAGAATTCGTTGATTCTTTTTTACTTTGAAAGTTAAAGTATTCTACTATATGCATACCAATTTTCAGTTCAATCAGAGGTCATTTAGTTACCTATTTCATGTCTATAAGTTGAACCCGAGTGTTCAGACCTGGGCAGAATTTAACATGACCTGAGTCCATGTTTAAAATTTCGTATCTTTACCATTTCATGTTGGAATTCAGTGAATTGTTTTCCATTTCATAGATAAATTGCTCTACTTTTTGTATATCAAATTTATACCATTCCTAGGCCATTAAGCTATTATGTCCGAAAGTTGAACCCAGCGAAGATTCAGAACTGGGTTCAACCAAGTTGTGACGCTCCATCCCGCGACCCACAGTAACAAAGAGTATTACCGGGTAATACTATCTGCTAATGTGGAGAATAGAGCTAGTTAGGAGCGACCATCTATAGCTTTGTCTTAAATGTCTATTAAATAAGTCGATTTAGTGCTCTAATTTTTTTCCTTTCTCAAGTGGATCGACATATTCAACAAATGATTAATACAAAACTACAGTGGCTAATGGATCTAATAAAACAAAATATAACAACAATATGAACAATACATCATAGAACAGCAGTCAAACTATACATACACACACACATACATAAATACATCCCAGTACAATACAAAATGGTACATCATAAGTGGTACAAGGACCACCCAATATACAATGATTCAAAACAATTGATACATATCAGAGTCATATAAAATGAATACATAACTACACAAAAGGAGATAAGTAGAATATCCAAGGCGAAAGCAGCATAGCAAAGTCCTATAGCAGGTAATTAACACGAAGCAACTCGGTCTGACCACGGTATATAAAAATACACGGGTCGTTCTAGCTTAAACAACTGATTAGTATGAGAAAAGTAAGGTACAAGGATAAATGATAACAATTCTTCTTGAAAGAGAAGAAACTCTAAATGTATGTCATAAGATTCTCGAAAGAGGCGAGTTCAACAACAATCAAATATCCAAAAATTGATGCCTCATATCATCGGCATAATCAATAGCCAATATAATGGCTAAGTCAAACAACAACATCAAATGTCACAAATATACGCCTCATATCATCGGCATAACAATAGTCAAGATAATGGCATTCATCAACTCTAACTCCTAAATAGGAGATTACAAATCTCAAAAAGGCCAAAGATGGCAACAGTGAATCACAATATATAGAACTCAACAAAGAGTTCAAAACTCCAAAAATGTAATCACCATTTAATCCACACTATAGCACTCAGACTATATAAATAATCCAACAAAAGGCAACTACGGTGAAAACATTTATAAATCATCAAAATTCTAGAAATCCACATAAAGAAATCTAGAAAAGAAACAATGCAAAATATAGGACCCAACAGTCCAAAAAATAGCCCAACGGCTATATGAAAATAGGACCCAATAGTCTAATAAGTAGCCCAATAGCCTGCCAAGTACAATGTATAAGAGACCCAACAGTCTCAATAGGACCCCAACAGTCCATGATTAGCTCAACAACTGTATATAAACATAGGACCTAATAGTCCAATAGGTGCCCCAACAGCTTAAGTACAGGCAATAACATCGTGAATGTGTCACAAACTCTCAAATAGGAACCTGAAAAAGTGGTAACAGTGCGTCCCATACCATACTTGCTCACTTATAAGTTTACTAACTGATATTCAATGCCACACTAGAAAACAAATCCTCTAAATCACAACAATTGCCTCATCTCATCGAAAAATACGCCCAAAGGTCAATAGCTCGGAATTAACCAAAAAAGTAAACGCACATGTCCCATACCATGTGTTTTACTAGATTGTTTAATTCTCTTTCTCATACGCTTGAAGGGTGCAAAAACATGTGTTTTTATTTATTGAAAATCGAGTTTATAAAACAAATTTGAAATTCTTTGAGTATTTTCTTCGAAAAACTCTATATATTGAAAACATTGTATATTATATAGCTTTGAGAAGATTTAATTTTTAAAACAAATCCAGAAAAAGCGTTTGTCCCAAAATGATAGAAATTTGTGTATATAAAAGTCGCTTATAGAAACTATTTTATAAAATGCGCACGGTGTCAGCAAATGCACAAAATTCTTCATGAAATCGACATTCAAACTACACATAACCTTACTAATCCAATGTATGGATTTAGTATAATATTGGCTTGTCCATATAGGATCAAAGCCTTCAGAAATCAACATCAAAATTTGTTTTAGAAACCTATGTAAAAACAACTTAAGATTTTCAGCTGAAGCAAAACATGCTCCGATTCAAAATTTAACGGCAAGTTTATATAAGTTACAAAGGTCGGAATAACCTGAAATTTGACATGCATAGAGTCCAACAACAATACTATCAAAAAAAAAAGATTGGACACAATTCGACAAGAAATAAGAGAGATAAAGCTCTCAAAGTTTGACTCACAGTCAGATTTCACTGTCAACAACTGGAGCAAAACATGTTCCAATTCAACGTTTGACACCATGTTTCTATAGGCTACAAAGGTCAGAATGACCTAAAATTTGACATGCATAAAGTTAAACAACTATAATTTAGATTGGAAAAAGAATCACTTAATGTGGATAAGATATAAGAAAGTATGATGTCTCAAAGTTGTACCAGGCAATTATTTCACTGTGAAAATATAAAGCAAAAACATGCTCCGAATAAAAGTTCGGCAGCAAATTTATACAAGCTATAGAGGTCGAAACGACATGAAGTTTGGCATGCAAAATTTTTAACACTCATGATTTAAATTGGAAAAATAATCACACAATTTGGACAAGGAATGAGAAAGTTATGATGTCTCAAAGTTGAACCCAGGTAATGATTTCACTGTAAAAATCTAGAGCAAAACACGCTCCGAATCAAAGTTCGGCAGCAGATTTCTATAAGCTATAGAGGTTGGAATGACCTAAAATTTGGCAAGCATATAATTCAAAAACAATACTATCAATAAAAAAAGTCTGACATGATGCTCTCAAAGTTGGATTCACAGCCTATTACAGTCATAAAAGTTGGAATTTAAAGCAATTTAATTAATTTTTGGCTAGCAAAATTTTGTTCTCAGCTAGATTTTTGTGAGTTTAGAACTCACGTTAACAAAATGCAGATCATACTTGATGAAATCAGAAGAAATTTGTGAGCTTTGGCCTTGTATATGCTTTAAGAACCATGAAATTGATAGTTTACAGACAGGTATTAGAGAAAACACAAATTACCGCCAATTCAAATTCACAAAATCAAGAATTGATGAAACCATCTTTGATTTCAGAGTGATTACATGATTTCATCGTCTTTAATTCGATTACTTTCTATTCACATTCACACACACACACATTCTATTTTAAAACGATACTCATATATATAAACTGATAGGCAGCTATATATTAAAATTCACAAAATCAAGAATTGATGAAACCATCTTTGATTTTAGAGTGATTACCCTGATTTTACCGTCTTCAATTCGATTACTTTCTATGCAAATTCACACACACACACACACACACACACAGATATATATATAGACACACATTCTATTTTAAAACGATACTCATATATATAAACTGATAGGTAGCTATATATAACTAACTTACATATCAAATTATTCAGTATTAAACATGTATGTTACCAGAACTTTGAACAATTAAAGTAAACGGTATATATATACACATAAATATAAATTAGTATTTAAAACATATTTTAAAAATCAAAATCTCTAGATATTGAAATCAGTATTCATTAAACATGTGTATTGGGACCAATATATTTGTAAATTATATAAAAAAAGGAATCAAAGACTAAAACCCAATGTATATATATAACACGCAACCTAGAAAATGTAAAATAGCTAATATATAACTGTATACTTTATATATAAAAATGTACTAAAAGAGCTGTAGGAAAGGTAAACCATATGAAGTAATTTTGAAAACTGTGGGAAAATTTGTACTTAAACAGCAATATATATCTTTAAACTTAAAAAAACAAGAAAATACAAAGAAAAACAAAAAAAATATGTGCGGCCATTACCTTCAGAAAGAAGCACGAGCGAGAGATGAAGGCAATATGAGATGCAGATGAAATTGTGTACGTGGGTTTTTGTATTTAACATAGGCTTGCGTTGATTTGGTGTATGAAAGGCAAGAAATAAATGATTTGAAATGGTAGAGGAATTATAAGATTTCATTCCTATTAAATTCAAATAAGAAAAAAGAAAGTGTAAAAGAGATGAAATAATTTACATGTGAAGTGTAAGGCAAAAATTTTCATTCCTTTTAAAATGCACGGCTGATGATTTTAACAGCTAAGGTAAGAAATCAAAAGTGTGCGCATAAGAGAGGAAATAATTAAATCGAAACGTATGCCCAAAATTTATAACAAAGTAACGTACTTTGAATTTATTTATTTCGTATTTATTTAGTAAAATATATGCTAAGTATATTTCAGAAGATAACGTATCATTATATAACGCCAAATAATTTAAACAAGAAAAGATATAAAACGTACCAAATAAAACATATAATTCACATTATTTATTTCTTAATTTAAAATTTGATTTGTTACATCCATTTGATTTGTTTATTACTTTACTAAGAAAATGGATGTATATAAGTATAAAAGAAACATATAAATTTATTTCTTTTTGCACATTATTTATTACTTAATTTAAAAGTATATAACCAATTTGAAAGAAACAAAATTGGAACAAATGTTGTACAAATATATACAGTTTCAATAAAAGATTTGGAAGTTAAAATTTAAAATTTCAATTAAAATTAAACTTTAACCAAAAATCAAAATTACAGAAATTGTTTATATTTATTACAATTTGGGTAAATGATTTATAATCAATTCAAGAAATTTCTAAAATTCAAATTTGTAAGTAATCAAACACCAAAGTTTTAAATAAGATGAATAAAAATACAAAAATTCAATTAAATATGTAAATAAAACCATTCAAAATTATTAAAATTTTACGGGTCATTACACTCTCCCCCACTCAAAACTTTTCGTCCCCAAAAAGGAAGGAGGTAGGTAAATAGAACAACAGGAAATAAAAGTAGATTGAAAGTCAAGATTTAAACAATTAATTTGAGATTATAGAAAAAAATTTCTTGAAATATTCATTTGAAAACTTCATTTGCAATTCAAATATCTTTAAAACCTTTCAAAGGCCATTTGTAAGATTTCTTGCTTCCTTTATAAATTCCCTTTATATGTTTAAATAACGCCTTTATAAATATATGAAAACTATTCAAAAACAATTAGTTATATCATTAGTTATATTTACAAAGAAGCTATTGAAACATTAAATCCATAATTCATAAATTTATTAATTTATCTCAAGATACTTTTCAAATATTATCAATAAATTAATAATCATTTTCGTTAAATATGTTTTATTTAATTAATAACTTCTGAAATATTAATAACACTAATAATTTACTATTAAACCATGTTGTATATAAATAAACAATAATTTAAAAAGGATATATTCAAAAAGGGAAAAGAAGGTGGATTCGGAAAACATAATATGGGTGAATAAATAAGCTGAGCAGATAGGGTAGATTCAAAAGAATATTATCGGGCACGAATAATTAATTCAAATCATAAGAATTTAAAATATTAATACAAAATTTCTTTGTTAGAAATACTTTTATAATAAAATACTTTTATAATAAAATACTTTTATAATAAAATACTTTTATATCGGAACCAAATTTTCCTTTCGAAAATACTTTTATAACTTGATGTTTCAACAAGTTTATTCTCGTTCTTGTAGACTCTGGCTATGCATTGATTAGGCGCAAAGCTAGAATGCTTCAAGTACTTAGTAGAATTGTTTCAACACCAAGTGAAAATACTGGAAAAACTTCAAAACCTATATGGAAAGTACAATCCAAATAAATCACCTGGATCGCAGGATACATAACAATGGTTACGCCTAGATCCCCCAGGAAACATCCATATCCTTTAAGCAATCGCTGCCTTACGATTTTCGCCATGATAACCAAAACTGTGGACCATAGGATACATAACAATGGTTACATCTGGATCCCCCAGGAAACATCCATACCCTTTAAGCAATCTCTGCCTTGCAGATTTCGCTACCACAACAAACTGTAGACCGTAGGATACATAATATTGGTTACGCTTGGATCCTCCAAGAAACATCCATACTTAAGCAATCTCTGCCTTGCGGATTATGCTACCCAAAAAAAATGACCATGGGCTACGCCATGGTAGGACACTCGAGTATCACATCCGAAAAACCAAAATAAGAGAAAATAATATCGATAGAATGAATCCACAATGTGGCCACAAAGCGGATATCAAGCAGAAGGCACTTTCCATATCTTTACTTCGAAAGTGTATATCATATAGCACCCTTTCAAATCAATTTCAAATATCATACTTTTATAAAGTCCATTATATAAAATATTTCATTTTCTAATCGAATACTTTCCAAAATCAATAGTATATCAAATCATGCTTATATATACTTCGACTATATAAGATTACGCCTTTTAAATTGTGTACCTTTCCAAATCAATAGTTTTCAAATCAACTTCATACTTATACAAATCAATTTTACATAAGTTCGATAACTCCCAAATCAAATATTTAGTCAAACAAGGTCCTCAATTTCAATTTGTTTCAATATCAGTTCAGTTTCGTAATCATATACACTTTCACCAAATTTCTTCGAATTTAAATATCTTCAGTTTCAAAGTTTCTAAGTTAATAGGTTTAAAAAGTCATCCTCGTTTCCAAATCAACTTAATTTATGTCCAACAAATTCATTTTCAAAATCATCATATAAATACTGGGTTTAAATTCCAATCTATTTTCGAAACCAATAATTTTCTCAAAATCAATTATACCCAAAATGATTACTAATTTAAAACACTCCCTTTTTGAACCTTTAAACTATTTATTTCTATTCAAAAGATCAATTTACCTTTCAAACTATTTAAAAACTAAATTTCATATCAGTATAATTCAAAATAGTCTTACTCATTTACTTAACAAAACAGTTTCAACTCATTTACCTAATCGAATGATTTATATTTTTCAAGGATTACTTATCTTTGAAAATTAAACCTTGATTTGGAAGTGCTCGAACCTTTAAAAAAAGTCGAAGAAACCAAATTTTCAAATCCAAGAGTTAGAAATAAGCAACAAATCAATAAATCAATTCCAATAGATAAGGTTATAGCAAAACAATCTGAAACTCGAGGACTGAATACCGGCTTACTTTAAATCATTTCAAATATATATATATATACACACATATATCTTTCGAATATCAAACCATACTTCAAAATATGAAATCAATTTTTTTTCACAAAATCTCTCGCATAGCAAAGCTACTAGAGTGGCCTCTCCCCCACTCTGAAACTCGAAAATCTATGTCGATGATGCGTGCACTCATCACCGAAGTTATTTTCCAACGACACAAGTGAGTTCTGGACTTCTATTTTCTTGAAACTTCTTTGAAACTTCTTTGAAATCATTGGAACTCATTTGAGTCGTTTGAAACATTTCTTATACAGAAAATACTTTCAAATCGCATTATTATATATTTTCAAAAATCTTAAAACCAATTTCAAGACACCGAAATTCACTCTCTCGAATTTCAAATTAAAACCCTTCAGTTATAAATCATGTTGATATAAATCAAATTTCTTATAAAATTTTCAAAATCCAAATCCTTTCAAAACTCCGAATTCACGTTTTTAAAAGGTATATCATCCTTATCGAAAACATTTTCACTTTTATATATGGGATAAAATCATACTTATCAAAATAATAATTTCGATATATAAAACAATTTCAAAATACAAACATGCCCGATTTTTCAAAGGGTGATTCAAGGATGGATTTCAAAACAAAGATGGAGATTCAAATTAGAGGAACTCTAATCAAATAGAATTCTGATTCGAAGATAGGCTCGATCGAAGATGAGGTAATTAAAATTTTAAAATAGAAGATGGGTATACTTATATAAATCGCGTGCAACCTTAACCAGGTCAACCGTGACTTCAGGAATATGATAGACGCGGAATCCTATGGCAAATCGACATTCGACCGCTAGTGATAGAATTCGGCATAACAAGAGATAGCAGCAACTAAACCGAGGGTATAGAAATCTCCGGTGAATTAATGCCAATTGTAAAGGAGTTTCAACCTCTCTACAAATCATTCAGTGGAGTTATGGGATACTCCAGAATCAAAAGGATATAAATAGGGAGAGACAAGAATGAATTTTGGAACCGTAGGGAACGTTCCAAAGTTCAAAGGAAATTGAGTCAAAAGGAAGAGATTAGACTCGAACGAAAGTGATTCTGTAAATAAATTTACGATATATGCTAAGTTTTCCTAGAGCTAAAGCTCTGATACCAACTTTAACGACCCAATATTTTCCACCATTCAAATCGACAATAAAACCATACATGTTTGACTTGAATAATTCAAAATACCGAATTGTTAATTTAATTTGGAAAACTCATCATATACAGTAAATAAATAATCACAGATCACAGACACAGAGTAATATAATGCAGCGGAATAGAGAATAGTAGTTCATGAAGCTACTATGCAAACATCAGAGTTAGAAATAAAATACAATGGAATATCTCAACTACAGTGAAGTCTCCAATACGAACCGATGACTTCTCCGAACCAATTAACTGGAAAAGCTGAAAGTTGAATTGATAGTTGGATCTCCAAACGAAGCTCCAAACGCCAAAAGTGAGTCTCGAATGCTGTATCACTCAGTCTGACCCAAGCGTTAAGCAAAACACAAAACACTTGAGTCAGGATTAACATTCTTATATTAATAAATCCAACTCAAGTGAAAATCAACTGAAATATAATTAACTTAAAGGATGTTTGGGATAACCATCCTCTAAGGATCCATGGAACTATCTACATTGTAGAAATATACACTATAACACCGTGGTCATTTCAAATTAATTCATACTTCAAAACCAAAAAATATCATTTCCATTTCAAACAGATCTATTTCCTAAAATGGTATGTATATATTAAATAATTTATAAAGTAAGGTATTTGCAATTTCCTCAAAAATCAACTCAACCTTTCCACTCAAATTAATTCAATCTCAATTTATCAATTTCCATTCAATTCAGTTTTCTAAATAACAAATTCAAATTATATTGATTTCGAATACAGTCTGAATCACAATTTTACCATTGAAGTTCCAGTATTTTCAAAGCTTTAATATTCAGCATTTCGAAGTTAAATTTAACAGTTTTCTACAGATCTCGATTTAACCTCATATTTTTTAGTCTTGAAATATTCACCTAATAAACTCAGTATTATTAAATAACCTTAACTTACCCTTAGATTAAATATTCCTTCCGATTTGTTTAAACTTGAAATATCATTTAATCACATTAAATTAAAAAAAATCAACTTATAAAATCAAATCTTAAACTTCAAATCCAATAGTTCAAATCGATTTAATTAAGTAGAATTCTTAATTAGATACAATTTTACTTAATTCAACTTTATCTTTCTTAACTTATACAAATCCTTGAAAACCTGTTCAAAGATATAATACTTAGACATATTATATTAATTAAATCAAACTTTATTGGATTAAAGTTTATTATCAATTATAATTTATATAGAAACTTAAAGATATTTCCAATATTAAATAAAACCATATATATTTTCCCTTTCAAAATCATATAAATCATTTTTAAAATATTTATATATAAGCCAACGGTGTTGTATATAATTTCCTATCCTATGGTCAAGTGACACAGATATTTATCATTTCAATCCGTAGTTTAAATATATATGGGTAGATATCATTTCCGCCCGCAATCCCAAACTCAATTCAAATGAAAATCGCTTGGGTCTATCATTTCAACCTATAACGAAATTCTCCTATTCTAAAGTCCGTTCGGATATGTATCATTTCAACCCGTAGTGAATTATATACTAACAAGGAACTTGCAGAGTGATAATAGATATGACAATAATAATAACAGGCATATATCATCAATAACAATATAATATAAACGACAGAATATGGTGTAATATCCCATAGGCGAACAATTACATATAAATGCATATCATATATATAACAATTTAAACAATTAACAGTTAAATTTTAGCAACATATTTCAATTGTCGTTCCAATTTAAATCAAATTTAATAAATAAAAGAACGTTAATCGTGAGTGATTGCTCACCTTTCGATGCTTGAGACGAACCAACTTTTTCCTCCACAAAAGGTCGTATCATCCTTAAGAAAGAAAGGGATAGAAAAGAGAAAAGAAAGAAGAGAAAGAAGAAACAACACAAGAATCTCAACAGCGAAACGAATAAATTATATTAATAACATAAGTATTTACATAGTATACATCAAATATTAGAGTAACACAGACAATACAACACATACCAGACAGTTATAAACATATGTCTAGTTATTACAACTCAATACATTTCAGAAAACACTCAGAGATACCAACACAGCGGAAAACTATATAACTACACGCAGAAGCCTCCTGCTCCATTTGCTCCTCCACAATTCGTCAAAGCTAACCTGAATTCTAACCTGAATTCCCTTGGCTACTCGTAAAAATTTGAGTACCCAAGAGTTAAAGAAAAACAGAAATAACTCCGGGTCAGACATGGGTCTGGTGTGAGTAACATGTTAAAGTTGCTTAACTTTGAAAAACCTTTTAAAAGAAAAGGTATCACGTAAGACTTCCCACACATAAACATGGAAAAGTTTTTACCTTATGCTAACCAAAACATTTGATAGAAAATCCAGTGATATTATAATAGTGTCTAGGGTTTTCAAGTAAAATACAGAAATAGCTGGAATGCTTACATCTCACGTTCCAACATAGTTGGGCACAACTAATACATATGGCACTTATTGGATTTTGGATTCCATCAATGGCTAGGCTACTGGGGTACCGCCCGTCACAGTACGTGGCCTAGATCACCGTACCGAGGAGTACGCCCGCTCCCCTGCAACACAAAGCCGGAACCATTGCTTACTGAACAGTTCCGAACAAGACCACCCCGCAGTTGTGACCAGCAACCGCACCACTAAGCCGAAATAAAGGGACATCTAGACAAGGGTAAATCTCTCTCTCAAGTGGGGGTACCCACGAAGCCTTGCTGCACCTCCCCTGTTTTAGCCATTCCCGGTTGATGAGGCTTGAGGCTACGATTACCTTTATAGGCCATATCACTTAGAATGCTCATCGTCCACCTGTCAATGTTCTGAAAGCATTTATTCCATACAAGTTCGTTCCGGGTTCGAACGAAACCGAAGGCATTATCTAGTTACACTCATTTTGGAATCACCCTCAGAGTTAACGACAATAACCCTTGCACTCTGAATCTTCATCTTCACTTCAGATTCACGGCCTAACGTTAATTTGGACCGATGTGGTTTTCGGATATCCAAATATGGAAACCCGATCCCGGTCTCATCGAAATCCAAAACGTGTCTTTTAAGGCCAAGTTGTTTTAAATTTTAAAACAATTCAATTTATTATCTATATACACACAGATAGATAATTCACAACACAATAGATAATCAACCCTAGCATCAACAGATAATTCATATCATAATCAGATAATCCATACTATCATCCAAAAGCAACTAATGCATCCATACATTTTCCATCTCATAGCTGAGATTACAAACCATACCAGACAACCAATACCAATCATCAAACATAAGCAATGATCTAATGATCACTCTATTTTATAATTAACTTAAAATGAATTAAATTAATTACCTAATCTCTAATTAATTTAAAATGAATTAAGTTAATTACTTTATCATTATAATCCTGCTTAACTTAACCATCAATTGATTACAAATCAATTAATAAATCATCATCTTCACTATTCCTTTCAATTAATCATTACTGATTAACCATCTCTAATTACAATAAATAATTAGCCTTTAATATTAATTACACAAGTTAATTATATTAAACCCTTTATAAATCATTAACTTGTAATTGCTTAATTAATTAGCTAAAATTAATTACATTAATTCTTTATTAATTTATTACTTCATTTATTGATTATTCCTTAATTAATCAATTCCAAATTACATCATTAATTAATTGATTAATGATTTCTAGTTACATTTAAATCAATCTCTCTATATAAATTAATTACATAAGTAATTAATCTGCAATTAAACCACATATATATTAATCACCTTTGATTAATAAGCATTCAGTAATTAACTGCTTTAATTACTCATCCCATAAATTAATTACTCTTAATTCATTATCTAAATTAATCCCTTGATTAATTTCAAAGTAATTTGAATCCAAATTACTTCTATAATAAATATCCTTGGTTACATTCAGTAATTATTAATTAATTACTTCCTTAAGTAATTACAAGTCCATAATTTACATAAAATAATAATCAAAAAATCCACACATGTTTATATTAATTAAACTTAATTAATCTAAACTAATCACATTAATCAAATTAATTACACCAAGTAATTAATTTATAATACTTTCATTAAGTAATTAAACCTAAACAATTGGTTATTTTTAATTAATTAATTAAATTAATTATCAAAAATTAATCACATTAATTAATTGTTAAATAATCTTAAGTTAATGACCTTTATTAACATTTCTTAATTACTTAATTAAGAAATTAACTTATATAAATCATTACTAATTATCAATTAATTAATATTTAATTACAATTTAATTAATCACTAATTATAAATTAATTAAGTGTTAATTAAAATCTAAATTATCTTTAATCACTTGATAAATAAATCTTAATCATTAATTAAAATTTAATTAACCATCCTTAATTATAGATTAATTAACCTTAATTATTTAATCTCAAATCTTAATTAATTAACTTAAAAAAATTATTAATTACTTAATTAAACATCCTCATTATTCATTAATTAAATAATTAATATTTCTTTTAAATTAATTTAATAATTTAAATGAAACCAATTTCTTAAGTTCTAAATTAAGAAACATCCTTCTTATATAAAGTATTTTAAACAATTTGTTTCCAAATAAATTTAAACATCACTTTAAATTTCATTTTAAAATTTTAAGATTTTAAAATGAATACAATTTATTTAAACCAGGTTTTTAAACAAATTAATTTTTTTTACCTAATATGTTTAACAACATACCTTTTATAAAATAAAAGTTCAAAAGATTATAAAACAAATTTATTTCAATTCAATTTAAAAAGAAATTTCCTTTTTAAATTTCAAACTAAAATGAAATTTAAATCTTCATTTTTAAATTCAAATTATTAAACTTTTTTTTTTAAAATAGTTAACAAATTAAAATTTAAAAACTTATTTTATTTTATTTTAAAAACTGTCATTAAAATCAAATCCCAGTTTTAAAACTGAATTAAAACTGATTGTAAATTTTATTTCATAAATTAAAACTCATAGTTTAAATTCAAAACCAATGTTCCTTTATACTTTAAAAAAATTTAAAATCTAAATTTGAATTCCCAGATTTAAATTAAATTCAAACTCAGATTCATCTATTCTAAATTTCAGTTTTCCAGATTTAAACTTTGTTTTAAATTTTCAGTTGCATTATAAAATTTACTTTTAAATTTAAAAAAGAAAAACAGTTTCCTGTTTTACTTTTAATATCTTACATTTTTAAATTCAAAAATGATTCAAAATCCAAGATTTAAATTATTGAATTCATAATTAAATTTCAGGTTTAAAAATTCCAGTTTGAACTCCATCTTATAATTTGAAACTTTACTTTCAAATTTTTAAAAACAAAAAGACAGTTTCTGTTTTGGTTTAAAACCAAACTTGAGTTCAAAAGCATTTCAAATTTATTTCAAAGATCTAAAATTTAAACTTATTGAATTCAAATTCAATCCCAGGTTAAACTTAGTTTCAGATTTTAGTTTGCATTTTAAAATTTTACTTTTAGATTTTAAAACTGGAAAGAAGATTATGCTAATTCCTAAAACCTGAAACAATCAGGTATACTCGAGCCTTCTTTATTTTTACTTCGAGTCACAAGTACAATTGCTTCGAGTTACTACATAAATCCCCCGAGACAATCCCGAGCAAAAAAATCCAGAAACCCAACATCACCATCATGTACACTACTGCACTGTACACCTGCCCATCCACTCCGGCCATCACTGGCCAAACCCTCAACCATCCCACGATCAACAATCCTCCCTTCAGGCCAACTCAACACCAACTTCTACAACATATGCTCGAATTCAAGTTCGACATCCAAATTCCAAAACCTAGAACCGCAGACAGCAAACAACATCCCCAACCTGTCAACATCAATTCCTCCCATCTCCGACCACCATGACCTTCCATACTCCGGTGAAGACTTTCCCAAACCACCATTTACCAACACGCAAAACATGGTTGAACTCGATCAACCAAGGTGATCACATTCGAACCAAACACAGTGACCCAATAAAACTAGGGTTCTAAAACTAAAATCAAAATCTCAACATCAACAATGAAAAGTAACCCACATTCATAATTTTCCTATAATCTCTGATAGTTACACTATCTTCAGAAGCAAATTTACCCAAATCAAGTGCAAGCATCAACTGTACTTAACCAATATGTAAAATACAGTAAATTCAAAACTGCACTTTGTTTAAAACACTATAAATTCTAATATTTGATTTAAAATTCATGAATTTGTTTGATATTTTTATTTATAAATCTGAAACATTAAATTTAAATTTTGAATTTCACTTTATGCTAATTGTTGCTCTGTGTAACTTAATTTTCCAGGTTACAAACAATTCTATCTAATTTATATAAAATTTAAACTTACTCTATTCTAAAATAAAACAGGTTTTATTCAAAAATTTTAATAGCAAACAAGTCAAAGAAAAAATTCAGTGAGCAAACATGAGTTTGGAATTTTGAAGAACAGACATGCAACATTCATCATCATGTATACAGGCATATATTTACAGCAGTTTCATATAGATTCATTTGTAATTAAAAAAAACATCTACAACTTTACCTATTAAATAAATTTATAAATGAGTTACTCGCCTGTACTAAAATGCAGAGCCCAGAATTTAGAATTTTAACATGCAGAACATTCTTTGCAAAAGTTTTGAATGCCCTTTGAAACTTACTTCCAATTTGATGCTTTTAATCTTGTTTTAAAAATGCTTCCAGATTTGAAAATTCATGAATGCAGACTTTGCTTGCTTCATGGTTCCAGATGCAAATTCCCCAGGTTATTTTGAAAAAAATGCAGGCTTTTGTATGATGCACAGGGAATAATTTTGCAGATTTTGAAAATGGATAAGGGATTTGAGATGTATTTCTGGTTTGAGGAGTTACAGGGTAATGATTTGCATTTTGAGGAGTTTTTGTTTACTGATTTTCAATAGAAGTTGATATGAAATTTTGAAGAAGATAAAAATGGTTTGAAGAGCATTTAGAGGAAAAAGTTTCAACTGAAAATTCTTAGATGAAAATGAAGAAAAGAAAAAGAAATGAAAAGGAGCAAGTTATATAACAATAGTTTTATTTAAATTAAATTAAAGGAAAATTAAAACTAAAATTTTGACACATGGCTTAAGCTATTAACACTTGTAAATATCTTGCCTAAATACTTAACACATGTTAATTCATATTCTAAATTACATACACATGTCATTTAAATGATTTGTTATTTTAATTAAAGTTAATGGATGATTAAATTAAATTAATTAGTTTCTTTAAAACCAAACTTGAGTTCAAAAGCATTTCAAATTTATTTCAAAGATCTAAAATTCAAACTTATTGAATTCAAATTCAATCCCAGGTTAAACTTAGTTTCAGATTTTAGTTTGCATTTTAAAATTTTACTTTTAGCTTTTAAAACTGGAAAGAAGATTATGCTAATTCCTAAAACCTGAAACAATCAGGTATACTCGAGCCTTCTTTATTTTTACTTCGAGTCACAAGTACAATTGCTTCGAGTTACTACCTAAATCCCCCGAGACAATCCTGAGCAACAAAATCCTAAAACCCAACATCACCATCATGTACACTACTGCACTGTACACTTGCCCATCCACTCCGGCCATCACTGGCCAAACCCTCGACCATCCCACGATCAACAATCCTCCCTTCAGGCCAACTCAACACCAACTTCTACAACATATGCTCGAATTCAAGTTCAAGATCCAAATTCCAAAACCTGGAACTGCTGACAGCAAACAACATCCCCAACCTGTCAACATCAATTCCTCCTATCTCCGACCACCATCACCTTCCATACTCCGGCGAAGACTTTCCCAAACCACCATCTACCAACACGCAAAACATGGTTGAACTCGATCAACCAAGGAGATCACATTCGAACCAAACACAGTGACCCAATAAAACTAGGGTTCTAAAACTAAAATCCAAATCTCAACATCAACAATGAAAAGTAACCCACATTCATAATTTTCCTATAATCTCTGATAGTTACACTATCTTCAGAAGCAAATTCATTCAAATCAAGTGCAAGCATCAACTGTACTTAACCAATATGTAAAATACAGTAAATTTAAAACTGCACTTTGTTTAAAACACTATAAATTGTAATATTTGATTTAAAATTCATGAATTTGTTTGATATTTTTATTTATAAATCTGAAACATTAAATTATAAAGTTTGAATTTCACTCTATGCTAATTGTTGCTCTGTGTAACTTAATTTTCGAGGTTACAGACAATTCTATCTAATTTATATAAAATTTAAACTTACTCTATTCTAAAATAAAACAGGTTTTATTCAAAAGTTTTAACAGTAAACAAGTCAAAGAAAAAATTCATAGATCAAACATGAGTTTGGAATTTTGAAGAACAAACATGCAACATTCATCATCATGTATACAGGCATATATTCACAGCAGTTTCATATAAATTCATTTGTAATTAAAAAAAACATCTACAACTTTACCTATTAAATAAATTTATAAATGAGTTACTCGCCTGTACTAAAATGCAGAGCCCAGAATTTAGAATTTTAACATGCAGAACATTCTTTGCAAAAGTTTTGAATGCCCTTTGAAACTTGCTTCCAATTTGATGCTTTTAATCTTGTTTTAAAAATGCTTCCAGATTTGAAAATTCATGAATGCCGACTTTGCTTGCTTCATGGTTCCAGATGCAAATTCCCCAGGTTATTTTGAAAAAAATGCAGGCTTTTGTATGATGCACAGGGAATAAGTTTGCAGATTTTGAAAATGGGTAGGGGATTTGAGATGTATTTCTGGTTTGAGGAGTTTTTGTTTACTGATTTTCAATAGAAGTTGATATGAAATTTTGAAGAAGATAAAAATGGTTTGAAGAGCATTTAGAGGAAAAAGTTTCATCTGAAAATTCTTAGATGAAAATGAAGAAAAGAAAAAGAAATGAAAAGATGCAAGTTATATAACAATATTTTTATTTAAATTAAAATTAAAGGAAAATTAAAAATAAAATTTTGACACATGGCTTAAGCTATTAACACTTGTAAATACCTTGCCTAAATACTTAACACATGTTAATTCATGTCCTAAATTACATACACATGTCATTTAAATGATTTGTTATTTTAATTAAAGTTAATTGATGTTTAAATTAAATTAATTAGTTTCTTTAACACTTAGTTACGTATATAATTAATTTCTAAAGAATAAAGCAAGGTGTTCTTATAAATAAAATAATATACAAATAAATCAATTGACAAAGATACTTTTAAATAATTAAAATAAATTTATAAAAGAGGTTATAACTTAAATGAATACCTATTTCATATTTTAAATTGTATTTTAAATTTCATATTAAATTTTCAAATCACATTTTGTAAATCAATATTTTAGAAAGAATAACACAAACATTTTTGTAACTTGTTTTAATATTCAAACTTAAACCAAAATGAATTTTAAACCAACAAAACATTTATCTCACATATTTAAAATCATTTAGTTATTTCGTTAAATATTTTTGAAAAACTCAAATGAAAAATAAATCACAATTCCTAATTTCAAAATATTAAAATTATGCTATACTAATTTAATTAAAAACAACTTATCTATATAAATATACATATACATTTTATAAATTGAAAACAATTTATTAACTTATTAAAAATAAATTCACAAATTAAATATTTAAATAAATAAGATTATTAAATTAAATCAAATTCATTAACAAAAATTATCAATTCAATTTAAATTTTAAACAGAGATTATTAAATTTAAATTGTCATAAATTCCGGGATATTACAATCCTTCCCCCTTAAAAGAATTTCGTCCTCGAAATTTAAAACAAAGGTAATTTAATAATCTATTTACAGATTTTATTTTAAAATACAGCATATGTTAATCATATGCCAACATCCCAAGCAACCAATTCACACAATCGGAACAAATCTAA
The DNA here is from genome assembly GCA_030765085.1 of Allium cepa. Classification (NCBI taxonomy): domain Eukaryota; kingdom Viridiplantae; phylum Streptophyta; class Magnoliopsida; order Asparagales; family Amaryllidaceae; genus Allium; species Allium cepa. The sequence goes on along the minus strand of CM060940.1, from coordinate 751,813,418 downwards.
TTATCCAAAGAATTTTGGATAAAACCTTCACGTGTTTTCCCGGTATATATATATATATATATATATATATATATATATATGTATGTATGTATGTATGTATGTATATATATATATCGGGATGCTCGCTCTATAGAATACAATCAATCAGTACTACTAAGCTATAGAGCTCCTATCAACAATTCTATACAGTATATCAGACTACAAACGAGTCTGACTCAACAATCAAACTTCCTGAACTGCTGTTCCTACAACCAAAAATATCAAACACGTACTCCCTTAGAGATACGTGAAACACCATGAATCCCAGTTATCCAAACTAGCAATTCAACTCTAGAAAACCAAACACTGATCTTACCAAAAACACAGAAGAAATCCAAAACACTACGGGGCTAGCTTCCCAAACTTATAGCTCTCCGGATCGGAGAAAACTTATCCAAAACCCAATTTCCGACTCCAGAATCCAAATTTCTCCATCTCTTATCCATAAAAACTCTTCGGACAATCCTGGGCTACCAACATCCCTCCTAATCAGTTCAACGCTACGCTGATGCCTCTAGAAACTGACTAGATCAAAACAATCCAATGATCTCCTCAAGATCACTCAAAAACCAAGAACACACACCCTGCTTCTCAACAACAGAAGACAGAACAAACTTCTTCATATCCGAAAAAGACAAAACAGAAAAACCCCCAAACTGCTTCCGCTGCACAACTCTGATCCGAAGTAGAAGAAAATGCTGAAGAACATGAGCACAGACTAGACAACCCAGCATAGAAGTATGGTTCCACATATCCATAAAGAAATACTCAGATGTTTCTCCGAAACCTGAGTTGCTTCACCAACTTATATCTCAAGGAACCATCCATCTACTAACTGAACCACCTGTTCCATTCCTGGAAAGAAAACTCGATCTCTAGCTGCAGTCGAATGCTGACTTCCTTGAAAACATCCGGACAATCTCCAACAATCCAAAAGAACACACTATCGCAAGTCACTTTTACGATCAACTCAGCCTAGATCCAAAGAAATTGCTCTTTCTCAACCAAACAGAACAGCTTATGCTGGCCTAGCCTATTCACCAAAGAAACGAATCCACTTTGCTGCTTCTGATCTCCACTTCAGAGAAACTACTCAGCCAGAAGACTCCTTACCAACTTAGAACACTCTGCTAAACTCAGCCACATCACCGAGCAGATTCACTTCTTACTCTTGTTCGAAAGGAACATCTTCAGAAATATCCATAGTCACTGCATCTCATCACGCAGCTACTACTTCCTGAGATATCAAGATATCATCACTCACTTGCTTCAGCCTTATCGACAGATCAAAACTCAATTCTGCACTTCAAAAATGAACTCCGAACCTTTAGATGGTTTCCTTCAGAGATCGATGAAGCCCTTACACCAAGCAAAACTTACTCGAGACGGTATTAGGTCTACAGTCTCGACAAATACACTTCCAACCTCGTCCATTCAAACTCCCAACCAATGGTAGTTGTGTTACACACACTTCTACCTTATCTACCTTTATAACTTACATTGGAGAACCCGAATAGGCAATCCAACAAATAGGTAGAAACATATATATATATATATATATATATATATATATTAAAAATACAAATACACTCTCTCAAGACAGACACCACTCCAGAGACTAGGTATTCGCTCAACCTAGCGCTCTGATACCAACTGAGATGACCCAACTTTTTCCTCCACAAAAAGTCGTATCATCCTTAAGAAAGAAAGGGATAGAAAAGAGAAAAAAAGAAGAGAAAGAAGAAACAACACAAGAATCTCAACAGCGAAACGAATAAATTATATTAATAACATAAGTATTACATAGTATACATCAAATATCAGAGTTACACAGACAATACAACACATACTAGACAGTTATAAACATCTGTCTAGTTATTACAACTCAGAAAACACTCATAGATACCAACACAGCGGAAAACTGTATAACTACACGCAGAAGCCTCCTGTTCCATTTGCTCCTCCACAATTCGTTAAAGCTAACCTGAATCCTAACCTGAATTCCCTTGGCTACTCGTAAAAATTTGAGTACCCAAGAGTTAAAGAAAAACAGAAATAACTCCGGGTCAGACATGGGTCTGGTGTGAGTAACAGGTTAAAGTTGCTTAACTTTGAAAAACCTTTGAAAAGAAAAGGTATCACGTAAGACTTCCCATGCATAAACATGGAAAAGTTTTTACCTTACGCTAACCAAAACATTTGATAGAAAATCCAGTGATATTATAATAGTGTCTAGGGTTTTCAAGTAAAATACAGAAATAGCTGGAATGCTTACATCTCACGTTCCAACATAGTTGGGCACAACTAATACGTATGACACTTATTGGATTTTGGATTCCATCAATGGCCGGGCTACTAGGGTACCGCCCGTCACAGTACGTGGCCTAAATCATCGCACCGAGGAGTACGCCTGCTCCCCTGCAACACAAAGCCAGAACCATTCCTTACCGAACAGTTCCGAACATGACCACCCCGCAGTTGTGATCAGCAACCGCACCACTAAGCCGAAATAAAGGGACATCTAGACAGGGGTAAATCTCGCTCTCAAGTGGGGGCTACCCACGAAGCCGTGCTGCACCTCCCCTGTTTTAGCCATTCCCGGTTGATGAGGCTTGAGGCTACGATTACCTTTATAGGACATATCACTTAGAATGCTCATCGCCCACCTGTCGATGTTCTGAAAGCATTTAATCCATACAAGTTCGTTCCGGGTTCGAACGAAACCGAAGGCATTATCTCGTTACACTCATTTTGGAATCACCCTCAGAGTTAACGACAATAACCCTTGCTCTCTGAATCTTCATCTTCACTTTAGATTCACGACCTAACGTTAATTTGGATCGATGTGGTTTTCAGATACCCAAATATGGAAACCCGATCCCGGTCTCATCGAAATCCAAAACGTGTCTTTTAAGGCCAAGTTGTTTTAAATTTTAAAACAATTCAATTTATTATCTATATACACACAGATAGATAATTCACAACACAATAGATAATCAACCTTATCATCAACAGATAATTCATATCATAATCAGATAATCCATATTATCATCCAAAGGTAATTAATGCATCCATACATTTTCCATCTCATAGCTGAGATTACAAACCATACTAGACAACCAATACCAATCATCAAACATAAGCAATGATCTAATGATCACTCCATTTTATAATTAATTTAAAATGAATTAAATTAATTACCTAATCTCTAATTAATTTAAAATGAATTAAATTAATTACTTTATCATTATAATCCTGCTTAACTTAACCATCAATTGATTACAAATCAATCAATAAATCATCATCTTCACTATTCTTTTCAATTAATCATTACTGATCAGCCATCTCTAATTACAATAAATAATTATCCTTTAGTATTAATTACACAAGTTAATTATACTAAACCCTTTGTAAATCATTAAGTTGAAATTGCTTAATTAATTAGCTAAAATTAATTACATTAATTCTTTATTAATTTATTACTTCATTTATTGATTATTCCTTAATTAATCAATTCCAAATTACATCATTAATTAATTGATTAATGATTTCTAATTACATTTAAATCAATCTCTCTATATAAATTAATTACATAAGTAATTAATCTGTAATTAAACCACATATATATTAATCGCCTTTGATTAATAACCATTCAGTAATTAACTGCTTTAATTACTCATCCCATAAATTAATTACTCTTAATTCATTATCTAAATTAATCCCTTGATTAATTTCAAAGTAATTTAAATCCAAATTACTTATATAATAAATATCCTTAATTACATTTCAGTAATTATTAATTAATTACTTCCTTAAGTAATTACAAGTCCATAATTTACATAAAGTAATAATCAAACAATCCACACATGTCTATATTAATTAAACTTAATTAATCTAAACTAATCACATTAATCAAATTAATTACACCAAGTAATTAATTTATTAATTACTTTCATTAAGTAATTAAACCTAAACAATTGGTTATTTTTAATTAATTAATTAAACTAATTATCAAAAATTAATCACATTAATTAATTGTTAAATAATCTTAAGTTAATGACCTTTATTAACATTTCTTAATTACTTAATTAAGAAATTAACTTATATAAATCATTATTAATTATTAATTAATTAATATTTAATTACAATTTAATTAATCACTAATTATAAATTAATTAAGTGTTAATTAAAATCTAAATTATCTTTAATCACTTGATTAAATAAATCTTAATCATTAATTAAAATTATAGATTAATTAACCTTAATTAATTAATCTCAAATCTTAATTAATTAACTTAAAAAAAATTATTAATTACTTAATTAAACATCCACATTATTCATTAATTAAATAATTAATATTTCTTTTAAATTAATTTAATAATTTAAATGAAACCAATTTCTTAAGTTCTAAATTAAGAAACATCCTTCTTATATAAAGTATTTTAAACAATTTGTTTCCAAATAAATTTAAACATCACTTTAAATTTCATTTTAAAATTTTAAAATGAATACAATTTATTTAAACCAGGTTTTTAAACAAATTTAAAATTTTTTTTTTACCTAATATGTTTAAGAACATACCTTTTATAAAATAAAAGTTCAAAAGATTATAAAACAAATTTATTTCAATTCAATTTAAAAAGAAATTTCCATTTTAAATTTCAAACTGAAATGAAATTTAAATCTTCATTTTTAAATTCAAATTATTAAACTTTTTTTTTAAAATAGTTAACAAATTTAAATTTAAAAACTTATTTTATTTTATTTTAAAAATCGTCATTAAAATCAAATCCCAGTTTTAAAACCGAATTAAAACTTATTATAAATTTTATTTCATAAATTAAAACTCATAGTTTAAATTCAAAACCAATGTTCCTTTATACTTTATAAAAATTTAAAATCTAAATTTGAATTCCCAGATTTAAATTAAATTCAAACTCAGATTCATCTATTCTAAATTTCAGTTTTCCAGATTTAAACTTTGTTTTAAATTTTCAGTTGCATTATAAAATTTACTTTTAAATTTAAAACAAAAAAACAGTTTCCTGTTTTAGGTTAAATATCTTACATTTTTGAATTCAAAAATGATTCAAAATCCAAGATTTAAATTATTGAATTCATAATTAAATTTCAGGTTTAAAAATTCCAGTTTGAACTCCATCTTATAATTTGAAACTTTACTTTTAAAATTTTAAAAACAGAAAGACAGTTTCTGTTTTGGTTTAAAACCAAACTTGAGTTCAAAAGCATTTCAAATTTATTTCAAAGATCTAAAATTTAAACTTATTGAATTCAAATTCAATCCCAGGTTAAACTTAGTTTCAGATTTTAGTTTGCATTTTAAAATTTTACTTTTAGCTTTTAAAACTGGAAAGAAGATTATGCTAATTCCTAAAACCTGAAACAATCAGGTATACTCGAGCCTTCTTTATTTTTACTTCGAGTCACAAGTACAATTGCTTCGAGTTACTACCTAAATCCTCCGAGACAATCCTGAGCAACAAAATCCTGAAACCCAACATCACCATCATGTACACTACTGCACTGTACACCTGCCCATCCACTCCGGCCATCACTGGCCAAACCCTCGACCATCCCACGATCAACAATCCTCCCTTCAGGCCAACTCAACACCAACTTCTACAACATATGCTCTAATTCAAGTTCAAGATCCAAATTCCAAAACCTGGAACTGCTGACAGCAAACAACATCCCCAACCTGTCAACATCAATTCCTCCTATCTCCGACCACCATCACCTTCCATACTCCGGCGAAGACTTTCCCAAACCACCATCTACCAACACGCAAAACATGGTTGAACTCGATCAACCAAGGAGATCACATTCGAACCAAACACAGTGACCCAATAAAACTAGGGTTCTAAAACTAAAATCCAAATCTCAACATCAACAATGAAAAGTAACCCACATTCATAATTTTCCTATAATCTCTGATAGTTACACTATCTTCAGAAGCAAATTCACCCAAATCAAGTGCAAGCATCAACTGTACTTAACCAATATGTAAAATACAGTAAATTTAAAACTGCATTTTGTTTAAAACACTATGAATTGTAATATTTGATTTAAAATTCATGAATTTGTTTGATATTTTTATTTATAAATCTGAAACATTAAATTATAAAGTTTGAATTTCACTCTATGCTAATTGTTGCTCTGTGTAACTTAATTTTCGAGGTTACAGACAATTCTATCTAATTTATATAAAATTTAAACTTACTCTATTCTAAAATAAAACAGGTTTTATTCAAAAGTTTTAACAGTAAACAAGTCAAAGAAAAAATTCAGAGATCAAACATGAGTTTGGAATTTTGAAGAACAAGCATGCAACATTCATCATCATGTATACAGGCATATATTCACAGCAGTTTCATATAAATTCATTTGTAATTAAAAAAACATCTACAACTTTACCTATTAAATAAATTTATAAATGAGTTACTCGCCTGTACTAAAATGCAGAGCCCAGAATTTAGAATTTTAACATGCAGAACATTCTTTGCAAAAGTTTTGAATGCCCTTTGAAACTTGCTTCCAATTTGATGCTTTTAATCTTGTTTTAAAAATGCTTCCAGATTTGAAAATTCATGAATGCCGACTTTGCTTGCTTCATGGTTCCAGATGCAAATTCCTCAGGTTATTTTGAAAAAAATGCAGGCTTTTGTATGATGCACAGGGAATAAGTTTGCAGATTTTGAAAATGGATAGGGGATTTGAGATGTATTTCTGGTTTGAGGAGTTTTTGTTTACTGATTTTCAATAGAAGTTGATATGAAATTTTGAAGAAGATAAAAATGGTTTGAAGAGCACTTAGAGGAAAAAGTTTCATCTGAAAATTCTTAGATGAAAATGAAGAAAAGAAAAAGAAATGAAAAGATGCAAGTTATATAACAATATTTTCATTTAAATTAAAATTAAAGGAAAATTAAAACTAAAATTTTGACACATGGCTTAAGCTATTAACACTTGTAAATATCTTTCCTAAATACTTAACACATGTTAATTCATGTCCTAAATTACATACACATGTCATTTAAATGATTTGTTATTTTAATTAAAGTTAATTGATGTTTAAATTAAATTAATTAGTTTCTTTAACACTTAGTTACGTATATAATTAATTTCTAAAGAATAAAGCAAGGTGTTCTTATAAATAAAATAATATACAAATAAATCAATTGACAATGATACTTTTAAATAATTAAAATAAATTTATAAAAGAGGTTATAACTTAAATGAATACCTGTTTCATATTTTAAATTGTATTTTAAATTTCATATTAAATTTACAAATCACATTTTATAAATCAATAGTTTAGAAAGAATAATACAAACATTTTTGTAACTTGTTTTAATATTCAAACTTAAATCAAAATGAATTTTAAACCAATAAAACATTTATCTCACATGTTTAAATCTTTTAGTTATTTTATTAAATATTTTTGAAAAACTTAAATCAAAAATAAATCACAATTCCTAATTTCAAAATATTAAAATTATGCTATACAATTTAATTAAAAACAACTTATCTATATAAATATACATATACATTTTATGAATAGAAAACAATTTATTAACTTATTAAAAATAAATTCACAAATTAAATATTTAAATAAAGAAGATTATTAAATAAAATCAAATTCATTAACAAAAATTATCAATTCAATTTAAATTTTAAACAGAGATTATTAAATTTAAATTGCCATAAATTCCGGGATATTACAATGCTAGAGAGAATCGACAATGAAGTTGAGTTACGAATTCCGAAGCAACGCTAGATAGACACGATTCAATGAAGAAAACAGGCACGGCGAACAAGCAGATAAATGGGAAAATCCATGAGAACAAATCAGAATCAATCTTGATAGAGACAGAAACGTAATGTACGTTGCATTATTATTATTAATTTCAAATTAATATTAATTTAAACACATATTAAATTAAATATATATGTATTTCAAAATCATTGCTTTTAAATAAAAACACATATAAAACAACATATATTTACATAGTAAAATTTGAAATAAATGAATATATATACTCGTAACGATAAACAACATATTACATGTATATATATAACATACAAAAAATCTTATATAAACTATATATATACACATTCTATTTTAAAACGATACTCATATATATAAACTGATATGCAGCTATATATAACTAACTGACATATCAAATTATTCCGTATTAAACATGTATGTTACCAGAACTAATACATTGTATGTTATACGAACAAATACACTATATTATATGCTTTAAAAATGTAAGTTATTAAAATATATGTATTAACATATTTCATTATATTGTAAACAGCATACCAATACAGTAACACAAAATTTACTTCACATATATTATCACATACAGTTAACAAAACTTTCATTATTAAATTTTATATACTATACAGCATATAAGTATCAGTTTATATAAAATAATACATATAACTATTGTATAACATAACCTTTAAAAAAACAGAGACCAGTATAATATAATCTTTAAAACAAACAAACTAGTATATAAACGACTTTAAATTTTTTTATAAACTTTAAAACTGTACAATAGAGGACACATATATATACTTAACTTATGCAATCGAACTATAAATATAACTATAGCTAGTAATACCCAGTATAATATAAACTAACATAATAATATAAAAATACGTATTAGTAACCAAAATAACTTGTATTGCCTGCTTTATAAGAATACACACATATAAACATCAGAACATAACTGGTATAATATAATGTATATTAACATACCATAAATAACCGAAATTAGCAAACAAAATATAAAATTTCTAAACAATTAAAGTAATATATATATATATATATATATATATAAATTAGTATTTAAAACACATTTTAAAAATCAAAATCTCTAGATATTAAAATCAGTATTCGTTAAACATGTGTATTGGGACCAATATATTTGTAAATTGTATATAAAAAAGGAATCAAAGACTAAAACCCAATGTATATATATAACACGCGACCCAGAAAATGTAAAACAGCTAATATATAACTGTATACTTTATATATAAAAATGTAATAAAAGAGCGGTAGGAAAAGTTAACCATATGAAGTATTTTTGGAAGCTATGGGAAAATTTGTACTTAAACGGTAATATATATATATTTTACTATCCACAGTCTTTAAACTTAAAAAAAAACAAGAAAGAAGAACAAGAAAATACAAAGAAAAACAAAAAAAATGTGCGGCCATTACCTTCAGGAAGAAGCACGAGCGAGAAGATGAAGGCAATATGAGATGCGGATGAAATTGTGTACGTGGGTTTCTGTATTTAACATAGGCTTGCGTTGATTTGGTGTATGAAAGGCAAGAAATAAACGATTTGAAACGGTAGAGGAATTATAGGATTTCATTCCTATTAAATACAAATAAGCAAAAGGTAAGTGTAAAAGAGATGAAATAATTTACACGTGAAGTGTAAGGCAAGATATTTCATTCCCACGGCTGATGATTTTAACGGCTAAGGTAAGAAATCAAAAGTGTGCACATTAGAGGCAATAATTTAATCGAAATGTACGCCAAAAATTTACCACAAAGTAACGTGCTTTGAATTTATTTGTTTCGTATTTATTTAGTAAAATATATGCTAAAGTATATTTCAAAAGATAATGTATCATTCATATAACGCCACATAATTTAAACAAGAACGAATATAAAACGTACCAAATAAAACGTATAATTTACATTATTTATTTCTTAATTTAAAATTTGACTTGTTACATCCATTTGATTTGTTTATTTCTTTACTAAGAAAACGGATGTATGTAAGTATAAAAGAAACATATAAATTTATTTCTTTTTACACATTATTTATTACTTAATTTAAAAGTATATAACCAATTTAAAAGAAAAAAAATTGGAACAAATGTTGTACAAATATATACAGTTTAAATAAAAGATTTGGAAGTTAAAATTTAAAATTTCAATTAAAGTTAAACTTTAACACAAAATCAAAATTACAGAAATTGTTTATATTTATTACAATTTAGGCAAATGATTAATAATCAATTCAAGAAAAGTTTAAAATTCAAATTTTTAAGTAATCAAACACCAAAGTTTTAAATAAGATGAATAAAAATATAGAAATTCAATTAAATATGTAAATAAAACCATTCAAAATTATTAAAATTTTATGGGTCTACAGTATAAGCTTTTCGGCAATATAAATACAATCAAAATCGTATTTACGATTTGAAAGTTATGCTGAATTTACTTTCAGCTTAAATTTTAGAAGTTTTATAATAGGACAGAAATGTCCATCCACTTCCAAACCTATTTTAAACAGAAATAAAGGCAAAATCTTCCAAAGTGGTAAAATGGAAATTTAAAGCTTACTGAAAATTATTACATTTAATAAAAGACTGAACTCATTTGGAGTTTCCAATCTCAAGTTATTGCTATTTTAGAATAGCACTTTTCCAAATAAATTTTCTTCTTTTGTTTAATTTTTATTACAAAGAGGAAACGTGAATTTGAATTGTCTTGATAAATGAACCATTTATGGAGTATAATTATTCTAATTGTGAGAATGATTTTAAACTTTATATATGTATATCCCCAAATTTATTTTATAGATAATCAATAATCATTTCTTGATAATGAAGGAGATTAGCTATCTCGTTTATTGTAAAGTTGGATTTTGGAATCTAATGAAGATTTTTCCAACTAATGAATTATTTTTTCTATGATAATTATATAGATTTAATCATAATTTTGGTATGTCTTAGCTTTTTGAATATCATTTAATAAGTGATTTAGCTAAAACTTGTTTGAAAATATGATTTGAAATTAAATGGTTTGGGAAAATGTCAAAATTTAAATCGATTTGGAAGATTATATTTGGTTTTCAAAAGTGCTTTGCTAAAACAACAATTACTTGAGATTTATAACTCCGAATGAGTTCAAACTTTTTGAAAATAAAAGATCTTTTAGAAAGCTATAAATTTTCTTCTTACCACTTTAGAAGATCTTGCTTTTCATTCTTTCTAAAATAGATTTGAAAGAGAATAAACATTTCCGTCTTTTAAGATTCTTAAATTTGGGCTGAAAGTAAATTTAACATAACTTTCAAACGGTAAATCCAATTTTTATGATCTTTATATCACTAGAGATAATATACTTGGTACAACAACTTTTATTTTATAAGAGTTCTCTGATTTTAGTGTTTGCTATGTCAAAATTTGTCTTCTTTACAGCAAATTTGCAATTGGAATTTACTAGTTTTCCATGTGGTCATGAGTATTCTACCCATTTTGTGAATGTAATAGAATTGATGTTTAGTATAAATATATGTTTCAAACTGAAATATATTTTGATAGAATTTAAGAATGAAACATTTTAATCACTTTAAATGAAGAGTTTGGATACTAAATTGGATTTTTGCAAGAGTTTTGAAAATTTCAAAATGTTGAAATTTGAGAATTTGATTTTGTAGTAAAGAGATTTTGATAACCTTGAAAATATTTGTTTAGTTAAAGAGGAGTATAAAAATCCATTCTTTGAGTTTGTCTTGCCTTTGCGCAATTATCTAGAGACTTGCATTTATGCGGTCGTTAGGGTTCGTGGTATTGAGAAAACCATCCACCTCTTATTGAGTCTTCTTACATCAATTGTGTCAATCTAATATTGGTGTGTCTGTTTTTGTAGTGACATACAGAAAGTCATGTCGACAATTATCTGCTTGGTAAAAATTAGAATAAATTTTTATTAAATCTCGAATCTATTCGAGAAAATCCTGAGGAATCAATCTCACTCGATTGATCTTTTGTACGGCATCCTGTCTTTGATCTTGTTTCAAAGGTAAGACGCCTTCGAAATCATGAAGTATTGCTTATAGAAATTCAATGGTCAGCCAGTACCAATGTTAACACATGGGAAACCATAGAATCAATCAGACAAACTTATCTTGTTTTTCTATCATCTTCTGCTGGGGTGAGAAATTTTAAATTCGAGCTTATCTATCTTCCTTTGCTTGATGAAATGATTTGTGTTAAATACAGCTCTTCTCTAGAAATTGCGAGGACACAATTTTTATAAGGGGTGGGTCTGTAACAACTCTTTTTTTGGTGATTACCTATAAATATTAAATTATAATGGTCGTTGTAATTTAATATAATGAATTAAAAATAAAATTGGAGATTTTAAATTGTTTGTTTGGAATAAACAATGAATTTTGGAAATAAAGTGTGAAAATAAAATTTGGAAACTTTATTTTGTTTTTTTGAGTTAACAATGAATGGAAAATGATTTTTATTTAGTGTAAATGCAATAATTTTATTAATTATTGCCAATTACTTCTTTTAATAATTTTTAAAGGAAGTATTTGATTTTTAAAATTGAGTTTGAAATGGTTTGTCCTTTTTTTCTATGCAAGAAAATAATTTTTATAAAATTATTGGAGCTAAAAATGGTGTTTTATGCATTTATTCGTGTAAATTGTGTACTTATGTATAAATAATGGTTTTTAATAATAAAATGTATTTTGAACTAAAATTATCTTTTTATAGAGTGTAAAATATTTTATTTAATATGTAAGTATGTTTACGTAAATTGTTAGTGTTAAAAACTTGGAGAAATGTATTGTTTTCATTATAACTTTATGTATATGTGCAAATTTGATTTTAGTGTTGAATTACTTCCTAGGCCTAATTAATTTTCTTTTAATTTGTAGGTCCAAAGCCCATTAGTGCACTAAACTAGAAATTTGAAGAAGTGAGAAAACATTTACTGTATGTATAAAATTTGTTCTCATCTTCTTCCTCAAAAGCCAGTAAATAGAAAACTTCCCATTTTCTCAAATCCAAAGCTTTCAATCTTAAAATTTCTTCAAACAAGCTGTGATTTTTATCAATCTAGAGTGAAGTTTACATGTAATCCAATACAAAACCTAAATATTTCACAAAAATCTTAATTTGTGATAAAAATTGTCTGTTAACTGTCTTTTTCTTGTTTGCATGTGTTTATTCTTCCTTTCTACAGGTTCTTGATGGCTTAAATCATCACAATCTCTCTCCTTTCAGCACAAATTCAGGTTTTTGATCTTCATTGCAAGGTGAGTTAACTGCTCACAAATGCTAGCTAAAGAAAAGCTTCAAATGCCAAAAATCTTTGCAAAAATATCTTCAATATATTGATTTTCTGTTGATGTTTTTGTTTCTGTGAAAACTGTGCTTCGGTGTCACTTTGCATGTCATTTTCTCTTGATTCCGGCAACGAAATGCTGCCGGATTTTCTTCTATTGATAGCTCATGTGTTTTAGCACATGCCTACGAAATTTCATTGTAAAAATATTTTGTTTAATACCTAAAATCTTTGCTGCAAAGTCAATACAAAGCCTAGAAATCACCTGTACATATTTCTGTTTGAGTTGTTGCAAACATGGCCTGTGTCCATGTCTGAAACAGCATATCTCTTTCATTTCCAATTGAAATTAATTGATTCTTTTTTATTTGAAAGCTAAAGATTTCTAATATGTGCGTACCAAATTTCAATTCAATCAGAGGTTGTTTGGTCCTCTGTTTCATTACTATAATTTGAACCCGAGATGGTTTTCAGACCTGGGAATATTTCCGTTTTTCGAGCTGCTGCAAACATGGCCTGAGTTCATGTTTGAGACAGCGTATCTTTTTCATTTCCTGTCGGAATTCATTGATTCTTTTTTTATTTGAAATATGAAGTTTTCTACTACATAAATACCAATTTCCATTTCAATCAGAAGTCGTTTGGTCACATGTCACATGTCTGTAAGTTGAACCCAAGAGGGTTTTCGGACCTGGGCAGAATTCAACATGGCCCGATTCCATGTTTGGAATTCCATATCTTTAACATTTCATGTCGGAATTCGGTAAATGTTTTTCCAGTTTATAGGTAAAATTTTCTACCATGTGTATGTCAGATTTCAGATCATTTCGAGGTCATTAAGCCATTCAAATTATGTTCGAAAGTTGAACCCGGAAAAGATTTCAGATCTGGGTATTGTTTTGCCTATGCACTTTTTTGTGTGTTCTGCCGTCTTTTTCCGTCCAATTTTCAACTTCTACTTCATGTTTTGTGATATTTTTGAATTTTTTTGAAGGCTACGATGCCTATCAATAGGCTAGCCAAGAATTTGGTGAATTTGACATTCAAAATTTGAATCGTTTTGAAATGGATTCGAATATCGCTTTTTTTAGAATTTTCAATGTTTAGCTTTGATTTCGAGCATGGATTTTTCCAAATAATTTTGAAATAATTTTTAAAATAACTTAGATTTTGAAATAATTATTATATAATATTTTTAAATTATTTTCAGGCTATAGAATCTATATATTCTCTATAATAAGGGAATTTTCAAAGATTATTTTCAAAATCGATTTTGAAAAATTATTTTAAGAGCTTGTTTTCTCAAATAAATTACTTGATATATAAAATACACGTTTTTGCACTATTCGAGTGAATGAGAAGGAGAATTAAATGGTTCGATAAAACATGTCATATGAGACACGTGCGTTTATCTTATCGGTTAATTCCTGACTTGTCTGTTTGATCATTTTGACCTTCAGGTCGTGTTTACCAATGAGATGAGGTAAACAATTTACTGCTTTCTAGTGGGGCATTTGCTAGCGGTTGGTAAACCGTTGGGTGCAAACTTGTGGTATGGGACACACGTTAACACTTTTCAGGTTCTTACATGAGAGTTTGTGACACATTTGTCTAAGAGACGTATTTTCCAGTACTGGACCTTCGGGTCATTTATCCTTCGGGATGTTTGTCTAAAAGACGTATTTGTCCTTCAGGATGTTGTCCTTGTGCACCTTAATTTGAGAGAATAGTACTTGGCGGGCTTCGGCCAAAAGCACATGCTATATCTTTGAGATGATTTCATTGATTTATTTGTGATTTTCCAAGTGTATCGCCTTTTTACATTATTGGCCATTTGAGCCATTTGAGATATCAGATATATAGTGGTTACATCTTTAGAAACCTGAACCCCTTATCGAGTTCTATATCTGAGATTTGAATTTGCGTGGCGTTTATTTTAAGATTTGAGATTTACCATTCTTGGCGTTTATTTGAGATATATACTCTACTTTTTAGAAGATATATGAGATATCCATTGTGGCGTATTTTGAGTTCAAGACTTCTTTATCTTTAGAATATATTTGTGTTAGCCAATTTGGCGAGATTTGAGTTTTGGGATTTCTCTTTAGGATTTATGGTTTCTCTAAACCATTATCGTTGTTTTAGGATTATGCTGATGATATGAGGTATGTTTATGTTTGTTGTTTAAATGTTGAGTTATCTCTTTCGAGACTATATATGCTTAGTGACACTTCATTGCTTAAAGTAACCGCGTGTACTTAGAATTATTTCTTCTCATTTGAGAAGAATTATCACCCTTTTCCTTATGCATCATATTATCTTTTATCCTCACTAAACCGATTGTTTTAGCTAGACTAACCCGTGTATTTTATACTCAGGTTAGGCCGAGTTGTTTCATGTTAGATACCTGCTTTTAGAATTAGCTTCGCTTTGATGCTTCCGCTGGATACCTGTCTATCACCTTTTGTTGTTGTAGTCTTTTTGTTGGCTCTGATATGTATATATTTTTGACTTGTATATAGTGTAGTCTTCAACCACTTATGATGTGTCATTTTGTATTATACTAGAGATGTATCTACATATATGTATATATCTATTGTTTGTTGTTCTATGATGTGATGTACATTTTAGTTGTTATATTTTATTCTGATATATCCGTTAGCCACCTATAGTTTTGTATTAAGCACTTATTGGATATGTCGATCCACTTGAGATAGGAAAAAAAATTAGAGCATTAAATCGACATATTTAATATATGATTAAGACAAGGCTATAGATGATCGCTCCTAACCAGCCATATTCTCCGCATTAGCATATAGTCGTAATACCGTCTGCTAATGTGGAGAATAGGGCTGGTTAGGAGTGATCATCTATAGCCTTGTCATAAACATCTATTAAATACGTCAATTTAATGCTCTAATTTTTTTCCTATCTCAAGTGGATCGACATATCCAATAAATGCTTAATACCAAACTATAGGTGGCTAACGGATCTATCAGAACAAAATGCAGCAAAAAAATGCACAACACATCGCAGAACAACAAACAACAGATATGTACATATATTATTTTGACTCATCGCATATAGTATGGTCCTAGCACCACTTATGATGTATCGTTTTGTATTGTATTAGGGATGTACCGGCCTATATTTACTATATTTTATTTTTGTAGTATTTTTGCGATGATGTATTTCTCACACCAGACTGTTGTCTGACTCGAGATTTTATGCTTTATTTCTTATTATCTCCGTTACTCTAAAATGAGTATATTAGGGATAAGAAGTCTCGATAGCATATAGAGATGTATGGATTATAAGTAGAAGGCCGCACTTTCATATATACCTATATTTAGAGCTTGCTATTGCTTACATTCCACTATGTAGTACTACAGAGCTATGTCAGTATTTGTATTTTGAGAGATAGTTGTAGAGTTTATTTTGGAGGTTTTGTATGTATAAACTCTTTACTTCAGTTTTTTATAGTATGTGAACCTTATGCACTCCGATGTTCTTATTTATGTTTTCTTTGATTATATTACGTCTCGCCTGTTTCACATCAATGTTATTATATTTATGTTTCCTTATGCACTCCGATGTTTTTTATAGTCTGTGAACCTTATGCACTTCGATGTTCTTATTTATGTTTCCTTTGATTATATTACGTCTCGCCTATTTCACATCCGATGTTCAACTTTATCAATGCTATGAGATGCCCAAAAGGTTCTGTGCTTATATTTTTTTATTTCTTTACACCTTTTGCTACCGTCCTGCATCAGCCGGGTATCTATACAGTACTCTATTTAGTTATATTTGTTATCAGAGGTGTAAGGCGATCATCACAATTGGTATCATAGAGAGGCTGTGTCGACAACCAAAGTTAATACTTGGATCCATTAGAGATAAAGATGGAGCTATCGCCTAAGAGTGGATCAAGCGATATATGAGAGAGCGTATTTGTTATATTTGATTTTTCAAAACTATATAGTATTTAAGTTGCATGAACACGAGTACCATAGGTGCAGTTTTCTTTATGAGAGATTGATCATCCTTATTATAAATTAATAATGAACTGGCATACCAGAAACATTATGAGGAACTCTGTCTCTGGAGTTGGAGGAGAGGCAGGGTCTGGGGAAACTAACCCGACTTGTAGAACATATTCGCTAAGATGGTGCACAACATGGTTCAGAATGTCCAAGTTGCTCCTACTATAGCTGTTGATAGTGGTGCTCCAATGCAAGCACCGAGGGCTGACATTGACAAACTAAGCAAGGATTACTCCACTTTAGGAGGCTAACCATTTCTTGGAATGGAATCAGCCATCAATGTGTAGCATTGGTTAGGTGCATGCGAGTGATTTTTGAGGATATGGAGTTAGAAGATGCGATAAAGAGGAAGTTGGTTTCTAGACTGCATTAGGGAAGGGTATGGGGTGGTGGAACGCTATCAAGATTAATACTCCGGAGGACTAGATTACATGGGAGTAGCTTAAGTTGAGGTTTAAAGAGGAGTATATACCGGCCACTCATAAATCGGTGCTCTTGCGAAAGCTTGCTGACTTGGGATAAGGGGATATGTCTGTGTCAGAGTACGTGGATGAATTCAACATTCTATCGAAGTATTGTCTATCTTTATCGATACTTCGCTCAAGAAGAATGAGAAATTCATCATTGGATTGACTGATTATCTTGGAGAGAAGCTCGTGAGTCACATCGATGAGACCTTTTAGAGCTTATGGAGAAGGATCTTTGATATGAGAGTTTGTATCCTAAACATAAGTCGATTATTGCTCCCAAGAATGAGCCAAAGTCGCAAGCTATTAGAGATGGCAAGAGGAAGTAGGACAACAGCAAGAAAAATAAGCAGTTTTAGGAAAGTGATTTGAAGAAGGTGTAACACCCCATATTTTGGTAATATTATTTTGGAAATTTAATTAACTAAATAAAATAAAATAACGTGTTGATTAGAAGATTGAGATTTGGTTTAAATTTAGAGGTAACCGTGCCATTTTACCAACAAATTTTAAAAAAGTTAAAATGAAATAAATGAGGGGTAAAACAGGAAAGAAGCCATTCTTGTACCCTAGACCTTTGGCTGTGTATCCTATACACATTCATTTTTCATTCATAATTTTTTTTAAAACTTGAGGTCAACCACCATTAACAAGAGAAAGAGGAAGAAGATTAAGAAATGCTAAGGAAGAAGCTAAATCAAATCAAATCCATCCAAATCTCAAACTCCTTAATCTCTAAAGCTAAGATGAATAATTATTACATCTCTTATTTCTTATATTTTCAGTTTTAAGATGAAATCCAAACCTATTTGCAATGATTTGCTATGTTTTTGAATGATGGAATGATGATATATACTTATTGATGATTTATGGTTGTTCATATAGATTTTATGACATGTTTTGATATGAAAATCCTATTAAATGACTTCTGAATATCTTGTAGATTTTTATATAGATCGAAAATGATATTTTAGAGATGAGTTTCAATTTTCATAATTTTCTGAATTTATGTGGATTTCATATGAAGTTTCTAGTGAATAAAATGTTATTTCAGGTTAAAAATTAATTATGGCCAAATTATATTGTCTTAGGGTCTAAAATTTATATATGTTAGAAAACATATTAAAAGTGATTTTTTAGAATTTTATAGAATTTTCCTATGTGTTTTAATGGATATGTAAAATTATCTAAGGTATGAGACTTAAATGTTTTATATATTTATAAAAAGGAGAAGGGATATTTTATAAATAATTCAAAACTGTTATTTCTGGAAACTGGCAGTACTTTAAAAAAAAAGGAAACTTGCAACCAATCATAATTTTACAAACAAGATAGGTTAGGTACAAAGAAATAGTTTAAAAAGTATGAATCTGCATGGTTTTTACTATTACGATGCTTTGGGCATCAGGCTTTCACCTCCTTACCTTCACCTCCGACTCCATCGAACCAATGCATATGGTATCTTATAACTGATATGTAGTCAATTGGATATAGGCGGAAGGTATAGGGTCGAAACCAGGTGTTCCGAAGGGGTTGAAGCGATACTTTGCTTTTAAATAAGAATGCGCTAGCTTGCTTTTGACTGAATAGCTTTCGACTTGATTGACTTTCGATTAGGTAAAATGGTGTTAAAGAAATGGCTTCGATTGGGTTGCGCCTTTGCTTTTAAATAAATGCTCGGTTCAAATCCCCTAACCGCCTCTTTCTTCTTTTCGATCCAGATTGGTTTTGAAAGGGTTACTTTGCTTTTTAAACTTGACCACTCCTCCAATGCTTTCAAAGGGATGTTTTCAACACCATCACTTCTTTACTTAGAAATGATTTCTAAAGGAATGCTTTCAACTTTAATGGGTTTCTGATCCTTTTGCTCTAATTGAAGGCATAATCCAAATGGTTTCGATCGAAACGGTTTTCAAAGGTTTCAAAGGAGTAAATTTTTGAATGCTTTCAAAAGGTTTCCATTTGTTTTAAATTGAACCCAAAGGCTTCTGAAAGGTTTAATATTTTAGTGCTTTCAAAAGGGTTTTAAGTATAGGTTTCGAATGGGGTGGTTCCCCAATGATTTTGAAAGGTTCGAAAGGAAAGGTTTTTCTGATTGTTTCGAAAGGGTTGAAAGAAAAGGTCTTTCCAAGAGTTTTTAAAGGTGATGTTTAAAGGTTTTAAGAGAAAGATATCTAAGGTTTTTAAAGCTTTTGAAAAGAAAGTTTATCAATGGTTTCGAATGGAAGGTTTTGGCCTTTCGTCCTAAGTTGAACAAAGGGGTTTACTTGGTTTTGAAAGGGGTGCTTTCAATATATTCGAAATAGGTACTTTCAAAGGTTTACATGTTTTCATCAACTAAGATTTGAGTAAAGTATATGTAACATGGCAAGGCGATTTTGTGCAAAGCATATAATATATGTATTTTCCTTGTGTGAGTTTGATTTAAAATTTTTAAATCATTTTGAAAAGGGTTTCCAAGGAAAATTTAATGGATGGATTCCCTAAGTAAAATGACTCAGATATTAGAATACTAGATGGAACTGGTATAGGGTCGCGCCCTGTACATTAGCTATTAGCCCAGGCTAATTTTGTCCAAAATTCCAGTATTTAGGGCTTTGTCACAGGTAAGACTAAAATTATGATTACACACATAAAGAATATATGTTTGCATACATATAGGTTATTGGTGAGCCTATAAAACCATTAGAATTAGGTGACCCTGAGAGATGATAAGTTAGGAAATGACCGTCCAGAAGAGAAGTATTTAACAAATAGTTAAGGATAGTCCTTCCTGAAGAAAAGGGTCTAATATATGTTAGATAAATTTGGTTTATATTGTCTGGTAGGCTTGAGTCAGCCAAAGTTAATATTTAGCCAAAAAAATATAATATCCAAATAGTTAGTTCATTTATTATCTGATGTGTATGTTTACATAATGATGTTTTACAGATTTTAACCTGTTTTGGTTGCAGGAAAAGATTTGCAAAAGATATGTTTTTAAAAGGATGTTAGGAGGGGAAACCCGTTCCATTATGCGGCATAGTCTCACTTAACATTAAATAACCGAGATGTGTAGTATAATTCACACCAGACTTTATGACCAACTCGAAGTTTCTGTTTTCCCTTAAACTCTCGGTTGCTCAAAAGTGAATCGAGTAGGCTGAGGGTTGAGGTTTTTAGGTTTTAGTAATTTTGGCACATAAATCTTCCGAAGACGAGCAGGTGGTTGACGGATAGCTATTTAGAGGTGGCAGTTTATTCTATTTATTTCCACTGTGTGTATTAAGTCAGATATGACTATATTGACTCTGGTCAACCAAGGGGGCATCGTCATATATCACTGTTGGCGTATTTTTGTAATGATTATATTTGATATTTACCCGAGAAACGATTATGGGATTATTTAATTATGAATGTGGAACATAATTTGGAAATGTAAACTGTAAGGTTGTTATTTTTGAAATCTGTGATTTTGTTTCATACTCAAGTTCTTATGATATTATGGATATCATTAGCATTATTGTATTTTATCACCAGAAGTTAATACTATAGATGACTACAACATCTGCAGTGCTTAGCTTTTGGCCTCTAGATACTGGATGCTACAGAAGGGCAACTGGGAGCTTACTTATTATAATTATGGAGAGAAGGCCCATCTTGTCAGAGACTACAAGGTAGATGACAAGAACTGCTACCACTATAACAAACAGGGACATATCAAGAAGGATTGTCCAGAACCATCGAGGAATTAGTAAATGTTGTTTTTTTATGCTTTGAACTTTGTTCCAGCTTTGTTGAATGCTCCATCAGCGAAGAGATATGTGAAGAGTGTTGTTTTATGGGGTATGCTTTCTATTTCTGATATGCCTTGTTGTACAGCCTTTTGACCATACAATATTCGGGTAGATTGGATGATTCAAAATTGGGAGTTATCAAGGCAGACGACCCGGTGAGATAGCCCCAAAGTCTAGAAACCATGAGCAAACAGGGCCACGAGGAAAAGGCTAAACCATTACAAAAATGAGGATCCAAAATCCACCAGGGTGGTGGATCGACATCGATCTAACCAATGGATTGGTACTGTTCCATGATCCTTTGTCAAAAGTTTCCCCAATGCCTCCTACTTACTAGTGATGATACCAGGAGCCTATTTCAAGTATTATTTCGTTGATCCCTTGCAATTCTCTATCGTTCTCCATGAGCACTCAAAGTCATCAACTCCATTCATCCATCGATCCATCGTTTGGACTCAGAACAAGCTAATAATTACGATGACCCAAAAATCTATACCCTTTGAATCGACAATAATCCACACACGTCCGACCCAAAAAGCACGAAATGATGAAAAGTCATGAGAAATAAGAGAGAGGGCGAGAAGAAAGAAAGAAGAGAGAAGAAGAGAAGAGAAGAAGAAGAAGAGAGAAACAGAACCGTAACAATACAGAATCTCACATCTCAGCGAAATAACATATAATATAGATGAATAATCTTTACAAACGAGAAACTGTAATATACATACATCAATATCAGTACAAAATAAGTAATCATCAGTTTGGACAGTTATAATAACATATCCCCAAAAACGATGATAATTTACAACAACAACAATGTAGCGGAAAAATAAACAGATACGTGTATACCACATGAAGATCTCCAGCTCGCCTACTGAAGCTCCAAAAGCTCAAATTGAACCTATTAATATACTCGGTCTGACCCAGCATTGGAAGGGAAGAATGCTCGGATCAGTCTGAAAAACCAACATGATAAAAACACATCTCAACTGAATTTATAAAGTCATCAAAACTTTTCTTTTATCAAAACAAAAGGTGTCTCGTAAGGCCACATCCACACATAAACACAGACGTGTTTTTTCCCTTACGATAACCATAACCTTTTCATATCAAATCATGTTATATTATAATAGTGTCTATTATACAAATAATAATTAACATAGCTGAAACTGTTACATTATTAAAATCCAACATAATAGGTTTAAAAACAAAATGGCAGGCACGTAGTGGATATTGGATTCCATACAAATGACTAGGTAAGGGACTACCTTCCGTACAATACACCATTAGAGGGATGCACCTAGGGAGCAGATACTGCCCACCTAAACCAACTCAAGACCGGTCTACCCCTTCCTAGATAATACCAACCTGTAACCTGCAAAAAATATACATATGAGAAAATATGTACAATGTCCGCTTCGAGGCAGATGCACGTACAAAGGGTCATCCGCTTATACACGGGAACGTATAAAGTCTCATTTTCTCCAATAGGTAGGAATATATCCAACTACTAATAATATAGTATAACATCCAAACAATCATCAAACATCATATAATAAATTTATTCCCACTTATATAAAAACATAAGCAGGCCAGAAAGAGCGAGTTTTACTCACATTGCTGGTAGTCGTCGCAATAACAATTCTTTTGGATTAAAATTAAACGAGCGTTTACTTGAACCAAAAATTTTCAACAGCTCCAAATCTATCCAAACCAACTCAGGAATGTAGTATTTGCGAATATGAACCCAGCACCTCTTGTTTCTTTCGATTTGGACCTCGTATGAAAGGGTTATACATTTTTATACATACGAATATAAGCAATATAATTAAATTTTCTTTTTTTTTTATTTTAAAACCTACGTCAAATCGGGTCATTGGTTCTTGGATCTGCAGATCGTGGCCGCATGCTCTTTTCTTCCTCTCTTCTCATTCGTGAAACCCATCATCGATTCCTCTAATCGGTCTTCGTTCTTCCCAACACTGATCGAAGGATGATCCAATGTCGCCAACGCATGCCTTAGCCCATGCTACACCACCGCCTGAAGTTCAGTCCAACCTAACTCCACCGACATCGAGAATTTATCCCCTAAAAGGCGCACAAATGGCGGTGTTTTCCAGCGATCGACTCAACTATATTTGATCTTAACTGTTGGATGTGAAGAGGTTGATGTGCTTTACACCTTTCATGTAGAAGTTGAGGCGTAATTGTTTGTGGATGGAGAGATATTCGGGGGAGAAGAGGATGAGTTTTCGGCCGTGGAATCATGGGTGGCGGCTGCGTATAGAGACAAGGGTTGGGGTTTCCCAAATGGGTGTGTTTGAGGTTTTTATATAGCCAATTAGAAAACACTATTCGTCGCCAAAATTTTCGAACTCCAATCAAGGCATGTCGCCTGGCGTTCCTAATGTTTTTCCTTTATTCCGAATACAATGGAGTATATAACGGAGGCCAATTCCATTGTATACGGAAGATAGGTTTTCAAAAATCGAATTATATTAATTAAAGTCCTTTTATTAATCTCTACATGTTTCAAACTCGCACGTTCAAATGATAAGTCCGATCGCTACGAAACTTAAAATCCTATAATAACTCTCTGTTACGGATCCAATGAAACCGGTTTCATCAAAATCTAAGACAGTGTCAAAAATGACTATTTTTACACGTTAATTAAAATATAAAATTTTCAATTTCTGTTTATTCACTTTTAATTCAAATTTAAAAGTTCTCTAACTTAATTCTAATTCAAATAGAATTTAAATCAACTTTAGAAATTATTTTTATTCAAGTTGAAGTGTTTTCTTTACTCAAGTATTATTTTGTTTTTGGTAGGAATTTGTAAATTCATATTGACTTTCTTGGTGTTTTGGTAATTTTACATATGCAACTCGGCATGGGATGATCAAGCATGCTAAGGTTGTAGCTTTGCTGGCCAGGAGATGATTGCTCTAATATAAAAGAATGGTTTTGAGGTTTGGTGGATGAGTGCGTTTTAGAAGAGGAATGGAGAGCAACAAAGGTTTATTGCTGCTGTTTGTGATATCTCATGACTTACCAAGTGATATTTGTGGTTTATTTGGGTAATATAGTTTGGTTTTACTTAGATTAAATGTGTTTGGATTTGTTTGAGGTTTTTTAAGTAGAGGGAGATTTGTAGTTGATTTCATATATTTAAATAAAATCACCTGCATCAGTCATGACAAGGGATTTGGCAATGAGAATGAACTATTACATCTCCACATCCTTATAATTAATTAACTATTTAAACTGTAACTATTCTTGCTAATAATTTGTTGTGTTGACATCTCTTTTGAGAAAGACATTAACTCCGATTCCTTTACTTTTTGCTCTTATGTTAGATGGTAAAAATCAACTACAATGGAACAATTATGTTATTTCTAACCATCTTAATAAAATTAGTTGTTTATTGGCAATTTACTTAATTTGTGCATATATTGATTTCTAAAGAACATGTTTTTTCTTGAAAAACCTGTAATTATCCTTGCTAGTGTTTAAATTCACTATAATATACAAATACTAGTTGTCCTAGCTTCTGTAAAGCCAGTATCATACATGTATGTGAAATATATATTTTAAACATTTTTTAGTACATAATCTAGTATAAGAGTTTGACAGGTTTTCTTCCTGGTAAACAATGTGATTTGCTTTTGATTATTATATTTGACATTTAATTTTACACTTAATTTCATTATTTATACAATCATTATTAACATAATTTGACATTTAAATTTTCCTTGTATATAATCTAGAATTATATTTGACGTTTAATTGCATTATAAATATAATTTGCTTTTGATTAATTATAGAACAGACATGGTGAACAATATGACATGTGATTTATTAGATTGGAATGCATCCATATGATGTAATGCATCCCGTTATGCTGCTAGAAATCTGTTTTGCTATCGAATTATCGTGTAATCTTCATACAACGATTGAGCGTTTTCAAATATGAAATTACTCGATCCTTGTATGAAACAGTCCTTGAAATAGTACCTTCTACATTCATCCAGTAACCTGTCTTGAGCACTATAGAATCCGTTGTTGTAAAAGGCTGCTTCATATCCTGTTATTCTTATAGCCATCGCTTTCCCTCCTGCTTCCCTCCTACTGCCCTTGAAGATGCAACCGTCGCATTATTCTGCTCTTCACATTAAACACATCAGAACTTATAAGATTGTATATACTGTGTTTAATTTTATACTTGCTTGAAAACTGATGTTATAAGCAATGAAATTAAAAGCATAGATGGACATGCTTGCACTGTATACAGTCCCTACACTTAAATTTGCAGTTAAATTCCATGTAATGAAAGTGTTTAAATACCCTTTCCCTTCCAATGTAAGGTTGGTTTTGTTTCCCCATATAACTACCTTCTCCCTGTATATCTTGAATATATCGATGAGTATAAGGGTACGACTAGCGCTATAGTCAGGAACAGGGTTAACTATTTTTTGCAGACAAGTAAAATTGACTTAACCTTGTTGATTTCTATTAGGAGTATCCCCACATTCTTTTCTAAAGTCACACTTGAAGATATCAGCTTGGAAATATCATAATCTATCCTTTGATGGCGATGGTTGTGTCTTCTCCACACATAGTAGTCTATATCTGAGAGAATGTCAATTATAAAACTTCTTGCACTCGTTAGATGACTGCTACTAGCATTACTAATTACTGTTATTATATGTTTTAGCTAGTAGAATGGACATTTTCTATCAAACTAGAAGTTTGCATGAAATAACAGGTCTATTTGAAATAAGGGGTCTTGTCTGAGTTGCTTGTCTACATTGAGTTAGCCTTTGTGGATATTTCTTAGTTATTTTGAGGGATTAATTCATAAAGTTTCTGTTTGAAACCATGTTGTTTATTGCTTATACATTTCTACATTCATGACTAACATAAGCACGTATGTGCTTCTTTCTGACATGTGTTGTGTGATGCTTTTGAGGTTGCTACATGATGTCGCACTCTTTCTCCTTTAAATCGGTCATGCTTGCATTAATGTATTATCTATCGACATTCACACGTCTTTGATTTTAGTATCTATCGTTTTGGTTAGCTACAATTGTATGTATTATTCCTTTTGGTCACAAATATTTATATGCTTATACTCCGTGTATGAAATATTATGGATATATATATTTTGTACTTTGGCTTGCGACTCTATTTGATTATTACATTACAATGTGATAAGTGTGTTGTTATAATATATTGGTTGAAATAAGTTTAGTAGAATTGAAAATTTTAAGCTTGAATGCATATGAAAATATAAAAATGCAATGGAATTTTTTTATAGCATTTTAACTATGCTACGAAAGAAAAATTGTTACAGCTTTCATATACGATAGCATTACGCTAGTGCGATACAAAATATTCTATAAGGATTAAACAGTTTGTTATAGCAAAAAACAATGCTACAATTGATAGTAGTGAATTTTCTATAGCGTTTCAATGCCTAATAAAAGAGTGACATAATATTTCCACGGCGCTTTAAGAGGCTATAATAATATGGCATGTCAACATATTATAATAATTAAATGATGTCATAATTATTAGTATTATAAAACACAACTCTGGGTAAAAGTTCTATAGCAACCTACAAAATGCTATAGAAAAGTAATTGTACCGATGCGTCTAGTCTAAGATGGCAAAAAACGCTGTTAAAAGTTCGTTTTCTATCGCAGTTTTGAAAAGCTATTGTAGCTATCAGATTTATTAAAACTTGTTAATTTATGGCGTTTATAGAAACGCTACAAAAAGGTCTGTTTTTTGTAGTCAGAGTTTATGGATCGGTGCCGATCCAAGAAGATGGGTCGGTACCGATCCAACAAACTTTGGTTCCGACACTCGCCCTTTGGATGGTGGAATGCACTTGACCTTTGATCGCATTGTAGATGATCAGAATTTGGAACATTGAGATAATGCTAAAGATCCACCGCAAGGAATCATACGATGGGGGACTGCTGGATGAATGGATCTTTTGAAGTTTAGAGAACCCAGATATTGAGGGTCTTCCCGAGAGCATTTGTCGGGCAGAATATTCAGAACGGATCCTGACTACCGCCGTTCAGCCGAAACTGTAGAACTACAGTACTTGGCCGAGATGGTCAAAACTTGTGAATGAAGACTAATTCAGAGGTAACGATGAGTGGGGTACTTCTCCAAGTCGGAACCAATTTACTAAGAACATTATGTGTTCGAAGTATCCACAGAGGTTTGTAATGCCAACAATGTCGTTGTATAGTGGAAAAACGGACCCAATGCAACATTTGATGAAATATGAATAACATATGGACTCTGCTAAAGCATCTAATGCCGTGAGATGTCATTGCTTTCGAATCTTCCTAGTGGGAGTAGCGACGATGTGGTTTACTCTGCTCCTACCGAGATCCATATCGTCTTTTACTGAGTTGACTTGAAGGTTTCTAGAGCAATTTCATCTACACACTTCACTCCCGATGGATGTGATGTCATTATCAAACCTCTTCTAAGACATAGGCGAGTCATTAAAGGATTTCTTGAATAGGTTCCATATTGCTATGACGGAAGTTACGAATGCTAAGGATGATATATTATTGATGACACTACTTAGGGGGTTTCATCCCAACACTGATTTTGGGAGATGGTTGGAAATGAAACCCCCGTTGACGATGGTTCTTTTTTATAGGAAGGCTACTCAGTTCTTGCGCTTGGAAGAGGTAAGCACTTGTTCCCAAAGAGATGATGCTAGGACTTCGCTGAAGTGATACATAGTAATATCACTATAAAATCCGGAGGGAGTTCCAAAAATGTGGATGTGAATATTGGAAAAAAGAATGATGGTAAAAAACAGAGTGATATTGGGGTCAGGAAGCGAAAGCTGAATAGTAGGAATCATCTCAAGATTGCTAAGTATGACAGCTATACTGAATTGAATAACTCAAAATAAATTATCTAGGTGGCTATTCAAGGTATCGAGTAGTACATGAAGTCAGCTCTGAGAGAGTCGACCAAGAAGGGGAAAAAATCATGCTAGTTTTGCAGGTTCTATGAGACATACGGTCATAACACCAATGAATACAGTGTGACATGATCGAGGAGTTGGTTTGCAAAAAAGGTTACAACAATTTCTGAAAGCCCTGCAAGATGGTGAGCAAGGAAATTCTAATCCCCTTGGGTCGTCTTCCCAATGGGGGCAAGTTTGGTATAGTGATGAAAAGCCTAGGCAGCACGGAAAACGTTTGGTGATCCATATGATCATCGATGGGCCACATCCAACTAATAAGAGCTTGAACAAGATAGATAGATATGTCGAAGCTTTCAAACATGGAAAGAATGAAAGTTGTCTTACTGTAGAGGATGATGCCCCGACAAAACAATGTAGAACCATGACTGATGATACTATCTTCCGAAACAGAGACGCTGATGGAGTAGAAGCTCCGACGATCGACATACTTGTGATTGCAACTATAATCAGCACTGTTATTGTATGGAAAGTGCTAGTTGATTGTGGGAGTTCATTCAATATACTATTTTGGAAAGACTATAACTAAATGCTTTTAGAGAGAAAAGACTTGAAACAATACAAATCTCAGATCTAGGGATTTAACATAACAGCTACAAAGCAGGTTGGATATGTGGAACTACCAGTAGTGCTTGGCGAGGGTGACCTCAAGCGAGTGTGGGTCGTACCTTTTGTGGTGTTGGTTATTTACTCTGCATATAATGCATTTTTGGGCCAACTGGCCCTAGATGAATTTAGAGCGGCTATTGGTTCTTGGTGTTTGAGATGAAGTTTCCTATAGAGAATAGTGTGGGAATGGTACAAGGAGATCAGGGGCTTGGCTACGAGTGTTATGTCGCTGAGCAAAAGGAGGTGAGGCGAAAAGATAAAGGAGAAGGTATAGAGTGGACCCTCTACGTCAAGACTTTGGACGCATAGCAACCGTGCCTAATCCCTGGCTCGGGCAGCATAGTTGGTTCGATAAGGATATGGATCCACGAAAAGAGCCGCTAGATAGAAGGGTAGCTTCAGTCGAGTTGACGATCAATATGTCGGTTAGCCAAGATGATCCTACCCAGATCCTAATGGTCGGATCGTAGTTTGGCATGAGGTTGATGAAGGAGTTGGTTGTTTCCTATGGGAAAACTTGGATGTATTCACCCAAACACACTCTATTATGTGCGGGATCCCGTTGAAGATAGTGAGCCATGCATTAAATTTAAATCCTAAATGCGTTCCTATGAAATATAGAAGCGCCACAGCCTAGGTCCAAAGAGATCCACTGCACTCATAGAGGAGATGGATAAGCTAAAGGACAATGGCTTCGTCCGTGATGCCTTATACAAGGAATGGGTATCCAACCCGATCTTGGTGAAGAAAGCTAATGGGAAGTGGAGGACACTCATCGACTATTCTAACTTGAATTGGGAGTGCCCGAAGGACAGCTTCCCACTTCCAAGAATTGATTAATCGGTGGACTCAATCGAGCATGAATTGCTTCCGTTCATGGATGCCTACTATGGATGCAATCGGATTCCAATGCACATCCCTGACCAGGAACATACCAGCGTTGTAACTGAAATGGGATTGTATTGCTATCTAGTCATGCCATTTGGACTAATAATGCTGGAGCAACTTATCAAAGACTAGTAAACAAGATGTTCAAAGATCAGCTTGGGAATTAAATCGAAGTCTATGTAGATGATATGCTCATGAAGTCAAAATATTCGAGAAACCATATTACTGATTTGGTAGAGATCTTTAGCATTCTATGAAAATATGGAATAAAACTTAGCCCTTTTAAAAGCTCGTTTGACATTGCATCAGGGAAATTATTGGGCTTCATTATGAACTTCCATGGGATTGAATCCAATCCAGAAAAGATCGAGGCATTAAGAAACATCGAGGCCTAAAAAATGATCAAGGAGATTCAGAGTTTGAAAGGGGAAGTCGCTGCCTTGAGTCAATTCATCTCTAGAGCAAAAAATAAATGCATCCTTTTCTTTGACGCGATTAAGAAGGGAAAAATGAATTTCGCTTGGGCGTAGGAGTGTAAAGACGCATTTTGGATTCTGATGGATCACTTGGAGAGAGCTCTCATTCATTAGAAGCAGGTGGATAATAAGGACTTGTTTATATATTTGGCAGTGTCAGTGCATGTCTTGAGCATCACACTCGTCCATAAGGAATCTCACATCTAACGACCGGTCTGCTACATCAGCAAGCAACTGATAGGGGCAGTAAGAAATTACCCAAGACTGGAAAAACTTGCATATTACCTGTTGATTGCTTCAAGGGAGCTCCGCCCTACTTTCAGGCCTATCCGATCAAAGTTCTCACTGATCAGCCTTTTCAATAAGTCTTACAGCGACCTTAGACTTCTGGAAGGCTATTGAAATGTAACATTGACTTGAGCTAATATAATATAACCTATCAAATTCAAGGAGAAATCTAGGGTCAAGCTTTGGTGGACTTAATAGCAGAATACACTGTGCGAGACTATACTTCGAAGAGTACTGGTAAGAAGAATGCAAGGTGGAAGATGTACATTGATGGTGCAATGAATGGATGACGTTCTGGTGCCTAACTTTGTCAGTCCAAGGAATTCTTGATTTGTTATGCCTTGAGACTCAATTTCCCGATGACAAACAATGAAGAGGAGCACAAAGCATTGATTGTGGGACATAAATGGCCAAGGAACTGGTAGTCAAAACTTTACATACCTTTTATGATTCCCAGCTAGCAAGGACTCAAGCCAGGAAGGAGTTTTAGATTAAAAAAAGTGAGACCAGCTTCTTATCTAAATCATGCCCTTGAGCTACTTAATGATATTGAATATTACACAATAACACATATTTCCAGAGAGGAAAATGTGAAGGCCGACTTCGTTAGCTAAGTTGTCTAGTTGCGGAGATGCATAGCTCATGGGCTTGATTTCGGTGGAGGTATTATTGGCTCCATGCGTCGACCATATAAATGTCGATTGGATCTTGGACGTCGAGCATGAGAAGGAGTCGTGGATGACTCCAATAATGAACTATTTGCAAAGAGGAATCCTTCTATATATAAGAAACGAGCGACGATAGCTCCTTCACTAAGCTTTAAGATATATCTTTCAACAAGAAGCACTTTACATGAAAGGATTCTCAGTCCTAATGTTACGATGTGTCACTAGCGATGAGGAAAAATAAATCCCGAGAGAAATTCATGAAGGGGTAAGTGATGACCATACTAGGGGCAAACCCTAGTGAAGAAGATTCTCCATTATGGGTAATTATGACCAATTGTCAAACAAGACACAACTGATTACACAAGAAATTATGACAAGTACTAGAGTTTTACTAAGATTTCAAGAGCCCCGCCAATGAAGATCACTCAAATGGTCAGTCCCTGGCTATTTTCATTTTGCGAAAATGATATTATCGATGTATTGCCGATATCCATGGGTGGCGTGAAGTACGCTATAGCCGCCGTTGGTTACTTCACCAAATGGGTTGAGAAGGAGCCATTAGCCATAATTACCACAAAGGAAGTAATCAATTTCATGGTCCGGAATATCATCTGTCATTTTGGAGTTCCACAAGCAACTATTACCGATAATGGGACCCAATTCGATAGCACCAAGTTTAAGGATTTCTTCCCCTGACATCGCATAAAAATGGGAATTTCTGTGGTGGCACGACCCTAGGTGTGACCGTCCACAATTTTGTAAATATTTTTAATTAAATTTTTATATGAAAACTTTAATTTTTAAATTATTTAAAATTGAATTTATGGAATTTTCCAATGTAAGTTTGGAATTTTTTTGTAATTTATTTTCCAAATTCAATAAATTAAACATTTTCTGAGAATTTTATATTTTTGGTCAAACTTTGACTTTTATTTGAAAGGTTTAACAATTTAAAATTTAAAATTCTAATCTTTTATTTGAAGTTGAATATAATTATAATATCCGTTCTGCTTTTTGTTTCATTTAATTCTGATTTATACTTTTGAAATTGAATAAAGTACAACGTTTTACAAACAATTAATTTCTGTGTTTATTTTATATTTTTCCTATATACATCTTTTATTTTATTTTCTATTTTGTTTCCACTAGACTTTATTTATTCGTTGGAGTTTATTTATGTATATTCTCTTATTTAATGGCTTGGAAACAAATCAATTAGACATACGTTACTTTGGTTAATTAGGCATATGTTACATTTTCTTTATTTCTTGCCTTTTTATTTGCCTATCTCCTTAATTACCTCCTCTAGCCGTGCATTTTATTTTCTTTAAGCCGTGAAAAATTCCCATTCACTTTGTTTTTCATTTGCGTGCAAACAAAGAAAAAAATCTATTCAAGATCTCATGGCTCCTTTCTTGGAAATCAAGTAATATCCTTTTAATTTCATAGCCATTCATCTCCTCATCTCTAGCCATTCAAATATTTTGTTAACCTAGCCGCCATCTATTTATTTCACGTGGAAAGTTTCTCCTCGTTTCTTATTTGCGTGGGAAAAAAATACTACATCTAAATCCATGGCTTCTTCCTTCTTTTCCTCCTTTTGTTTTTCTTTTGTTTCCTTCATTCCTAGCTCAGCCTCACTGCCGACCACTACACCATCTCCACCACCACCAAGACCACCTCTACAACCTCATCACCTCCACACATGCAAGGCCGAACATACATGAAGATGGTTGATTCCTATGGTGATGTGGTCGAGCCACTTACGTTGGTTGAAAAAAAGGTTGTCATTTCTATCCCATATTTTCCACTGTTGTTATCTCTATTCTTTGAATTGAATCATGTTCTTATGTTTGTGATATTTGTTTGCTTTATTTTGTTATGCACAAGATGTGGAACTTGGCTCTCTTTTCACTCAAGTTTGCATCTTGCTTTATTTTATCAAAAGGTTATGTCCCTTTGATCCATATTGTTTGTTTGATTCATAATCTTGTATGTTGAATTATACACTTATGTTTGTGTAATTGTTTGTATACAAGATTTAGATCCGACTCTTCATCCACTCGAAAAAAGTATAGTCATGCTTTGTCGTGCCTTTTCGTGCTTTGCGGAGCTTAGATTTGGATTTGAATTTCAATCCTAGCTTTAAAAAGGTGAGTTATTCACTATAGACATTACATACTTATATGGTTGTAAAATGATGACAAGTGAATTGTATAAATTATTATGCTATGTTCATACCAGCCTGTGATATGTTTGTATGATGTTAAATGCATTTATACACCGGTTTCATCATCTGATATGATATTATATGTTGTACTGTTATTTATTTCCTGTTTATCACGTTGCAAGTTCCCTATCACCATGGGTTGAAATGATGCATACTCGAATGGACTTTAGAATAAGAATAATCACTATGGGCAGAAATGATAGGCTTGAGTGATTTTTTGTATTAATTTTACTTGGGATTGCGTGTTTGAAATGATAGAACCCGGATTTTTCTTTTTAAATTACCGATTGAAATGATACATATCCATATCACTTGATATGGGTTAGAAAATATTGTACAGGCCCATGGTAATATTTTCAAGTAATATTTTCCTAAAAATTGATTAAGTATGTTGATCTTTTAGAATATATGAAATTTTAACTTAAAATTTGATTTAAAGATTTGAAATATAAAGAGATATTAGGATTTTATAAGTTAAAAATTTATAAGCTGATAATTGGTTTAAAGTGAAATTTAAAACCTTTATTTGGTTTTAAGTGGCAATTTAAAGATTTTTATTTGTGAGAAATAACTTAATAATTAAAGTTGACTAATATGGGATTTAAAAATCTTACCTGGTAATTGCAATCAATTTTAGTTTGAAATGAATAGGGTTTGTATAATAAATAATGTATTTTGAATTGATAAAATGAAATGCAGTTTTGATTGGGCTTTTGAAAAAAATAATTTTTTGATTTGAGATCATAGTTATTTGATGTTTAAATGAATAGATTTATAAAGAAAATTTTATTGTATATTTACTATGATAAAATATTTTTTTTATGAAGTAGACATGTTTGGAAAATGACTAATTATGTCTTAAACGGAAGTATATTTTTGAAGTATGACTTAACTTGGAAACTGGAAATTTGGTTTTAAACGAAAATTTTAATTTAAGTAAATGAATGGAAATTTTATTTTATTTTTGAGATGGGTATGTTAAATAAAATATTAAGTTATTTGCTGAAATAAAAGTTAAGCAATTTATCGAGTATTTTCTTAACAAATGGATTCCAATTTAAATTGGATATTTATCAATAAAATGTTATTTTATTAAATTTATAAGTTAAGTAATATCCAAATAATTTTTTTTGAAAGGTGGAATAAGCTTGATAGGTTAAAATGAGAAAAGTTGTAGATACATTGTTTTAAAGGGTATAACAGAAATTATAGCGGTTCAGAAATGCTGTGGTTTAATGAACTATGGCTTCAAATATACTAAAGAGACAGACAACAACATTTCTGAAGTGATAAAGTTTTTGAAGATTCGAAATATGTGTTGAACTACTTGATGAACATATAACAGTATTTCTGAAGTGCTGCAGTTTCTGAAAATTTGAAATATGTGTTGAAATTACTTAATGAGCATATAACAGCATTTCTGAAGTGCTACAGTTGCTGAAAATTTGAACTAGATGTTGAAATTACTAAATAAGCCAATAACAGCATTTTTGAAATGCTATAGTTTCTAAATTTTAACTATGTTTTGACATATACTAAATATACCTACCCAGCACTTTGTAAGTGCTGCTGTATGAAAATTTCAATGTTTTGAAATGTTGAAATTGAATGAATGAACTTAGAAATGTTGCAAATTTAAAATGAATATTATTTGACATTGAATTTAAATTATGATTATTTTAAAAGGAGTTATGATTTTCTAAGTATTATGATTTTCAAAAGAATAATATTTCCAAAGTGTTATGATGTTAAGTAGTAGGACTTCCAAATGATAACATTTCAGGATTGTTATGATTTCAAAGTTAAGGTTCCAAAGTCTTTTGGTTTTGGAGTGGTTATAACTTTGAAAGTACTATGGTTTTGTAAATGAATTATTTGGAATTATATTTAATTAAGAATTGTCTGTGAATATATTGATTTGGAATCGAAGATTTAAAGGATATGATTTATAAAGTGGTTTGGTTTAAGATGATTTAAAGGAATATTTCAAGTTTAATAATTTGAAGGAAATATTAAGTGATTTGGAATTGTTGGTTTATTTAAATGATATATTGATTTGGTTTTGGAATTTAAATGGTATACTTTTACTTTGGTTTGAAATGGAAATGATATAGTATTTAGTTTGAGAATGGATATTATTTTGGAAAGCAATGGTATTTGATTTTAAATGGTTTTGGAATAGAAGTGTTTTGAAAATAAATATCCATGGGTTATAATAACGTTGGGTTGTTAAAGAGACCGGGATCAGAAGTTGTCATACTCTCTACCAACTCCGAAAACCACTTTAACAACCGTGCACGCGGTGGAGATTCCAGAATGAAGTAGGATGGCGGCGGCGTTCCTTTGAGGTATATACGTGGACCCGACTCCCATGGGTTGGCATAAGGTGGCTAAAACAGAAGCGCTAACGGGCCAGTGAGGTAGCCCCTCTTATTGGACACACTCCTTCGATATTATATTCTGACTTTGAGATTGATCTGGTGGCCACTTTTGATTTTTGATTTGAGATGTGGCTCAAGGTGGGCGGTAGCTGCATGCTATGCTTTACTACCAGCCCGGATGTGTAATTGGTATACATACTTTGCCATTTCCTTGTTGTGCCGTGTCACCTACCCTAGCGTGCCTTTTACGAGTTTGGTTTTCTCCCGTAGACCATGGAGTATCCTCTGGTGGCTTCCCAATCAGGAGGGACCGTGATACTGGATGGACTACTGGGACTATTATTGTGTTAAGGGGGAGATTAGGTAACTTCTTAACGCTATTTAAAAGTAAGTTTATTTTACTATAGACATTATTATAGCGAAATATTACTACATAGTAAATAGTTTAACATATCCTTAGAGGATGGGCGATCCCAAGCATCCTTTAAGTTATTTATACCTTTATATTACAGTTCACTTGATTTGGTTTACATTGTATAAGTATGTATGTCCTGACTCGAGAGTTTCGTGTTTTGCTTTACGCTCGAGTTAGACTGAGTGATATTCATTAGAGACTCACCTTCGGAGTTGGAGCTTTGCTTGAAGATCCAGCTATCTATTTCAATTCCAGTATCCAATTGATTCCAACTATTCAATTGATTCCGGCGATGTATTCAGTTTTGTACTTGATCATCATCTTGTTATTTCTATTATACCTTGTTTAACTCTGATGTATTTATATAATAGCTTCATGAACTACTATCTATTTGCTTCTGCTGCATTATTATATTACTCTGTGTCAGTGATTCTGTGATATATTTATTTACTGTATATTCTAAGTTTTTCCAAATTTATATTTACAATTCGATATTTTGAGCAATTCAAATCCGGCATGTTTAAATGCGAAGGGTTGAAAATACCGGGTCGTTACATTTGGTATCAGAGCTTTGGCTCTAGGCAAAACTTAGCATATATGGTAAAATTATTTATAGAATCACTTTCGTTCGAGCTTGAATCTCTTCCTTTTTGACTCGGTTCCCTTTGAATTTTTGGAACATTCCCTACGGTTCCAAATTTATTTTGTCCCCACTATTCCTCTTCCTTTGATTTTGGAGTATCCCATAACTCCACTTCGAAAGAATCCTATAATGAGTCGGCGGCCTCGCCAACCTCAAATTGACTTGTAAAAGGGTGAGACTCCTTTACAATAGGCATTGATGCACCGGAGATTTCTATATCCTCGATTTAGATGCTAATATCTCTTGTTATCCCGAATTCTATCTCTTGAGATCGAATGTTGATTTGCCTTAGAATCCCACATTGATCTAATTCTTGAAGTCACGGTTGACCCAGTTAAGATTGCCCGTGATTTATGTAAGTTATTCATTTCCCTATTCGGTTAGATAATCATCTTATCTTTTGTTCCAACTTATCCTCAAATCAAAATCTTCTTTGATTTGAGTTAATCAAATTTGAATGTCTATCCTTGCTTTGAAAATCTATTCCCGTATAGTGTATTTGTAAATCTATATTTGAAATTTTATATATTATGTTGTTTGAGTTGTTGATGTTGATTTGGGTTTACGACCGATTCGTCTGATGAACATTACCGATAGGATCTGCAAAACACTTGAACAGAGAAAACCGACACAATATAGTTTTCAAATTTGGTAAATGAAATAAATTTTGTATAATTATATTATGCATATAAGTATAATTTTCTGAATTTTGATAATTAATGAGGTTGAAAAGAATATTTGACTTTGTATATATCTTGTAACCATTGGCTTTTGTTTCACATATAAATGATTGAACTATAAACATGGCTATAGGTTAATTTGGAAATTTAAATGAAGTTAAAACAAAAAACTAAGAATTAAATTTCTAGTGGTTTCAAACTTTGTGTTTAAAGTTTTAAAAGGTGTGTTATATAAAGTATTCCAAGTAGAAATTGTTTCAAAGAATTTTTAATTTGTAAATCAGCGCTATTTTCTTTGTCGCTGGAAAATAATTTCGGTGATGACTGCAGCTTCATCGACATTCATTTTCGAGTTTCAAAGTGTAGAGACCATTCTGTAGTTTTGCTACAGTCTTGCTTTGGAGAATTAAATTGATTTGGACTTCTAAGATATGACTTGATTTATATGTGATATATGATCTAAGATTTGACTTGATACATATTGGTGGTCAGAAATTTAATTTTTAAAATTTTATCTTAAAGGATAATTTCAATTATAAGATGAAACCAAAAATTATGAATAAATATTTAATCTTGGATAATTGAATTAAGAAAATGTTATTTGTATAACATTCTATTGCATACCAACATAACTTACCTTAATTATTAGAAGTTAACAATGTAATTGGATAATATATAATATAAAAAGGTTTTTTTTGATAAATTTGAGTGGTTATAACAAATGCTATACACTTAAATTTCAGTTATGAAAGATTAATAAAGGTAAATAGAATGAAAAGTTAACTGAATAATTTACAATATAAAACGAGTTAAGGGAATTTATAAATAATTTGGAGTAGTTATAATAAAATGTTAATACAATTAATGTATGTGATTAGATATATTAAGTGGAATAAATTTAATAACAACTTGGAATAAAGAAGAATTAAATTTTTTGAATAAATTATGGGTATAATAAATGATTTTTTTTTCAAATTCATAATTTTATAAATTGATAATTGGATGATAAGATAATGAAATTATAAATAGTTAAGATTTATTTAACTTAGATGAAATTAAATGGATGAAATCAATTATTAATTTTAGTTGAAATTTTCATGGTTTTAAATTTAATATCCTATCTTGTCTTCCTTGTTTTCTCTGTCTCTTTCCTTTTCGAGAATGAAAAGTTTTGAGTGGGGGAGAGTGTAACAATAATAATTTTGTATATTTTTTTAATTAAAATTTTATTTGGAAACTTTAATTTTTAAATTATTTAAAATTGAGTTTCTGGAATTTTTCAATGTAAGTTTGAAATTTGTTTTTAATTTATTTTCCAAATTCAATAAATTAAACATTTTCTAAAAAATTTATATTTTTCGTCAAATTTTGACTTCTATTTGAAAGGTTTAAAAATTTAAATTTAAAATTCTAATCTTTTATTTGAAGTTGGATATAATTATAATATCCGTTCTGCTTTTCATTTCATTTAATTCTGATTTATACTTTTAAAATTGAATAAAGTACATCGTTTTACAAATAATTAATTTATGTGTTTATTTTATATTTTTCCTATGTCCATCTTTTATTTCATTTTCTATTTTTTTTTTCCTCTAGACCTTATTTATTCATTGGAGTTTATTTGTGTATATTCTCTTATTTAATGGCTTCGAAACAAATCAATCAGACATACGCTACCTTGGTAATTAGGCATAGGTTACCTTTGCTTTATTTTTTGCCTTTTTATTTGTCTATCTCCTTAATTACCCCCTCTAGTCATGCATTTTATTTTCTTTAAGCCATGAAAACTTCCCATTCACTTCATTTGTCATTTGCGTGCAAACAAAGCAAAAAAAATCTATTCAAGATCTCATGGCTCCTTTCTTGGAAATCAAGTAATGCCCTTTTAATTTCCTAGCCCTTCATCTCCTCATCTCTAGCTGTTCAAATATTTTGGTAACCTAGCCCCATCTTTTTTTTCACGTGAAAAGTTTCTCCTCATTTCTTATTTGCGTGAGAAAAAAAGTACTAGATCTAAATCCATGGCATCCTCCTTCTTTTTCTCTTTTCTATTTTATTTTTCTTTTATTTCCTTCATGCCTTGCTCGGCCTCACCCTTTTAGCCAACCACTACACCATCTCCACCACCACCAAGACCACCTCCAAAACCTCATCACTTCCACACAAGCAAGGCTGAACATACATGAAGATGGTTGAGCCCTATGGTGATGTAGCCGAGCCACTTAAGTTGGTTGAAACAAAGGTTGTCATTTCTATCCCATATTTTCCATTTTTGTAATCTATATTCTTTGTATTGAATCATGTTCTTATGTTTATGATATTTGTTTGCTTTATTTTGTTATATACAAGATGTGGATCTTGGCTCTCTTTTCACTCAAGTTTGCATCTTGCTTTGTTTTATCAAAAGGTTATGTCCCTTTGATCCATATTGTTCATTGTTTGATTCATAATCTTGTATGTTGAATTATACACTTATGTTTGTGTAATTGTTCGTATACAAAATTTGGATTCAACTCTTCATCCACTCAAAAAAAATATAGTCGTGCCTTTTCGTGCTTTGCGAAGCTTAGATTTGGGTTTGAATTTCAATCCTAGCTTTTAAAAAGGTGAGTTATTCACTCTAGACATTACGTACTTACATGGTTGTAAAATGATGACAAGTGAATTGTATAAATTATTACGCTATGTTCATACCTGCTTGTGATATGTTTATATGATATTAAATGCTATTTATATACCGGTTCCATCATCTGATATGATATTATATGATATACTGTTATTTATTTCATGTTTATCACATTGCAAGTTTCCTATCACTATGGGTTGTATGATACATACCCGAACGGACTTTAGAATAAGGAAAATCACTATGGGCTGAAATGATAGGCAGTTGTATTTATTTTACTTGGTATTGCGGGTTTGAAATGATAGAACCTGGATTTTTCTTTTTAAATTACAGATTAAAATGATACATATCCGTATCACTTAACCTAGGTTAGAAAATATTATACAGGCCCATGGTAATATTTTAAAGTAATATTTTCCCAAAAATTGATTAAGTATTTTGAGCTTTTAGAATATATGAAATTTTAACTTAAAATTTGATTTAAAAGATATGAAATATAAAGAGATATTGGGTTTTTATAAGTTAAAAGTTTATAAGCTGGTAATTGGTTTAAAGTGAAATTTAAAAATCTTTATTTGGTTTTAAGTGGCAATTTAAAGATTTTTATTTGTGATAAATAACTTAATAATTAAAGTTGACTAATATTGGATTTAAAAATCGAACCTGGTAATTGCAATCAATTTTAGTTTAAATTGAATAGGGTTTGTATAATAAATAATGTATTTTGAATTGATAAAATGAAATGCAATTTTGATTGGGCTTTTGTAAAAAAAAATATTTAATTTGAGATCTTAGTTATTTGATGTCTAAATGAATAGATTTACAAAGCTAATTTGATTGTATATTAACTATGATAAAATATTTTTTTTTGAAGTGGATCGTTTGAAAAATGATTAATTATGTCTTAAATGGAAGTGTATTTTTGAAATATGACTTAACTTGGAAATTGAAAATTTGGTTTTAAACGGAAATTTTAAGTTAAGTAAATGAATGGAAATTTTGTTTTATTTTTGAGATGGGTATGTTAAATAAAATATTAAGTTATTTGCTGAAATAAAAGTTAAGCAATTTATCAAATATTGACTTAACAAATGGATTCCAATTTAAATTGGATATTTATTAATTAAATGTTATTTTATTAAAATTTATAAGTTAAGTAATATCCAAATATCTTTTTTTTAAAGGTGGAATAAGCTTGATAGGTTAAAATGAGAAAAATTGAAGATACACTGTTTTGAAGGGTATAACAGAAATTATAATAGTTCAGAAATGCTGTGGTTTAATGGCTTGAAATATACTAAAGAGACCTATAATAGCATTTCTGAAGTGCTGCAGTTTCTGAAAATTTGAAATATGTGTTGAAATTACTTGATGAAGATATAACAACGTTTCTAAAGTGTTGCAGCTTCTGAAAATTTGAAATATGTGTTGAAATTACTTAATGAACATATAACAGCATTTCTTAAGTGCTGCAGTCGCTGAAAATTTGAACTAGATGTTGAAATTGCTAAATATGCCTATAATATCATTTCTGAAATGCTGTAGTTTCTAAACTTGAACTGTGTTTTGACATATACTAAATATACGTACCGCGGCACTTTGTAAATGTTGTTGTTTGAAAATTTCAATGTTTTGAAATGTTGAAATTGAATGAATGAACTTAGAAATGTTACAGCTTTAAAATGAATATTATTTGACATTGAATTTAAATGGTTTAAATGATGATTATTTTAAAAGTAGTTATGATTTTCTACGTATTATGATTTTCAAAGAATAACATTTCCAAAGTGTTATGATGTTAAGTAATAGGACTTCCAAATGATAACATTTCAGGATTGTTATGATTTCAAATTCTTTTGGATTTGGAGTTGTTATAACTTTGAAAGTATTATGGTTTTGTAAATGAATTATTTGGATTTATATTTAATTAAGAATTTCCTGTGAATATATTGATTTGAAATCGAAGATTTAAAGGATATGATTTATAAAATGGTTTGGTTTAAGATGATTTAAAGGAATATTTCAAGTTTAATAAATTGAAGGAAATATTTAGTGATTTGGAATTGTGGGTTTATTTAAATGATATATTGATTTGGTTTTGGAATTTAAATGGTATACTTTTACTTTCGTTTTGAAATGAAAATGATATAGTATTTAGTTTGAAAATGGATATTATATTGGAAAGTTATGGTATTTGATTTTAAATGGTTTTGGAATAGAAGTGTTTTGAAAATAAATATCCGCGGGTTATAATAACGTCGGGTTGTTAAAGAGACCGGGATCGGAAGTTGTCATATTTTCTGCCAACTCCGAAAACCACTTTAACAACCTTGTACATGGTGGAGAATCCAGAATGAAGTAGGACGGCGGCATCATTCTTTTGAGGTTTATACGTGGACTCAACTCCCGTTGGTTGGCATAAGGTGGCTAAAACAGGAGCGCTAACGGGCCAGTGAGGTAGCCCCTCTTATCGGACACACCCCTTCGATATTATATTCTGACTTTGAGATTGATCTGGTGGCCACTTTTGATTTTTGATTTGGGGGTGTGGCTCGAGGTGGGCGGTAGCTGCGCACTATGTGTCACCACCAGCCCGGATGCGTAATTGGTATATCTACCCTGGCATTGCCTAGTTGTGTCGTGTCACCTACCCTAGCGCGCCTTTTACGAGTTTGGTTTTCTCCCGTAGCCCATGGAGTATCCTCTGGTGGCTTCCCGATCAGGGGGACCATGATACTGGATTGACTATTGGGACTATTATTGTGTTAAGGGGGAGATTGGCTAACTCCTTAACGCTATTTAAAAGTAAGTTTATTTTACTATAGACATTATTATAATAGTGAAATATTGCTACATAGTAAATAGTTTAACGGATCCTTAGAGGATGGACGGTCCCAAGCATCCTTTAAATTACTTGTACCTTTATATTACAGTTCACTTGAGTTGGTTTACATTGTATAAGTATGTATGTCTTGACTCGAGTGTTTCGTGTTTTGCTTTACGCTCGGGTCAGTCTGAGTGATACATCATTAGAGACTCACATTTGGAGTTGGAGCTTTGCTTGAAGATCCAGCTATCTATTTCAATTTCAGTATCCAGTCGATACCAACTATTCAGTTGATTCCAGTGATGTATTCAGTTTTGTACATGATCATCATCTTGTTATTTCTATTGTATCTTGTTTAACTCTGATGTATTTATATTGTAATGACCCAGAATTTCTATTAATTAAAATTTGAATATTTAATTAATTTTAAATATTAATAAGTGAAATTTATAAGTCGAATAAATTTTATTTTGAATAATTGGATTTAATTGGATAACTAAATCGATTATTTAATAGTTGAAAATTCCAGAAATAATTGAAAATTGGGTTAAATATGATTGAAAATGATTTGTAAAATTTTATTTTATCATATTGGAGTTAGAATGACGTTATAGAACTTTTAAAATCGAATTAAAATTTAATTTGTGAAAATTGAATATTTTAATATTTAATTATCGACTGTAAAATAGCCAATTTTTGAACAGTCTCAGAATTGGACGAAACTAGTTCCATTGGATCCGTAATAGTTTGTTATTATCGGATTTCAATTTTCGTAGCAATCGGAGTTGTCGTTTGACCGTGGCAGCTCGAAACGCATCGAAATTGTTTTAATATTAATTTGGCGAGTTAAAATAGTCATTTTTCAAACAGTCTCGGATTTCGACGAAACTAGTTTCATCAGATCCGTAATGTGATATTATTGTATGGTATCAAATTTCGTGTCAATCGGATTTACCATTTGTCCGGTGCAAGCTAAAACGCCTAGAAAATCGTTTAGTCGGTTTAATTTTAAATTGAACGTTTATTGCCATAACTCGCACAGATGACCGAATTAGCTCACAAAACATGTGTTTGGAACGCGGGGTAAATCTTAGGAATGCCAACCGGCACGCTTCGTTTGGAGTTCGGAAAATCCGGGATGAATAGTGTCGCGTATATTTTCTATATAAGACCCTCACAACTTCAACTTTGTAAATAACTTAAAACCCTAACCCTAAAAATGTCCGGCCGCCACTTTCAAATTCTAAGGCCAGAAATTCATCTTCTTTCCTCCTCAATCTCTCCAAATCCGTAAGCAATTAGAGAATGTGTTCAACAGCAAAGTTGAAGAGCGTAGAGAGAGCTTTAAATCTATACAGAGTTGATCGAAAAGGCGCGACGTGGAGGGAGCTAG
Organism: Allium cepa; assembly: GCA_030765085.1. Lineage (NCBI taxonomy): Eukaryota > Viridiplantae > Streptophyta > Magnoliopsida > Asparagales > Amaryllidaceae > Allium > Allium cepa. The sequence continues at coordinate 751,768,804 of CM060940.1, read as the reverse complement.
GAGGGGCCGACGGCCCGTAGTTGCGCACGCAAATCGAGGGTGGATAGAGGGCCGAGCTTCATGCTCTTTAGGCCGAGAGTGGAGGGGGAGATGGGCCTCGAGATGGAGGCTACTGATCGTCTTCAAAGTCAACGAGGTGGTCGCATAAATTAACCTTAATTTCGAGCCTAGATGGGTTTTCTTGCGGCTATTACCTGTAGAAACGTGAGAGAGGAGAAGAGGAAGGGGACGGGCCTGATGGTAGTGGGATGGGATCAACGGCCACGATCTGTTTAGGTTATAAAAATATAAATAATGTTGTAATTATATAGTTATAAATTCGTGTAAACTTCGTAAATTCATATCTTTTTCATACGAGGTCGAAAACGCGCGAAACTAGTTGCGTTGGAATCGTATGGACGAGCACTACGCTATGGAATTGGATTGGAGTCGTTTGGAGTTAGTGAGAATTTCGAGTAAATTTAAACGTCCATTTAATTTTATTCGAAATAGAACGTTGGAACAAAATTTAAATCAAGGTGAGAACTTCTCACTCAATCGAATCGGTTTCGATTTTAATTTTAAACAGTTAGATTTAAAATTGTTGATTGTATGTTGAATGATGATTGTTATCTATTGATTGTTAAAATAGACATTATGCACCGTTAGTAAGCAGATGTTATTTATTAAAAACATATACCGCGAATATTTCACGGTACAGTGAAATTGGTATTATTTATGTACTTGGAGTTGATTTTCCGCATTATATAGCGGATGAGACCCTATTGCACCGTCTATTAAGCAGATAATATTTATGAATCCCATATACCGCGATAATTCCGTACTGGAGCGGAATTGGTATTGTGCTAACATCTTTGGATGCAGGGAAACAAGTTGGAGGGATCCAACTGGATTCCTCAACTGTATTGATTTATTTACAGATATTGTGATATTTGTTGATTATCATATCGATATATGATATTTGGATGTCGCGATTGACTATTTGGTGCTGCTGCATCACCGATCCATTTTTGAAGTTTTAAAATAATGATTTTGGTTTTAAAAGGGATTTTAAAGTGATTTTCGAAAGTATATGTTTTTATTAAATTTTGAATTGATTCATTTTAAATAATTAAAACGTTATAAATTTTTATGTTATAAAAATTATGATTTTTGAGAAATATAACCGAAATGAGATTTTTGGAAATAAATAGTTAATTAATTTATAAGTTGGTTTAAATTGGGATTTTTGAATTATTAAAAACGATGTGTATAAAAGACTTATAAAATTGATATTTTATAAATTAAAAATATTGGAATATTAAAACGAGTTTTTATAAGTGTTAAAAATGAAATAAAAATGGATTTCATAAGTGAACGGAATTTATAGATTTATAAATTGTGAAGTTATAAAAATGAATAGATTTTGTAAAATAGAAGATTTATAAGTAATTATCTTATAAATCGGATTTTGGCATTTAAATGAGATATAAATGGAATTTGTTAATAATGAGATTTATAAATCGAAGCTTATAAATAGAAATGTAATTTATAAACACTGTTTATAAATTCGAAATCAATTTAATTTGACAAATTGAATATTGAAGTTTATTCAAGGAAATATATTCACGATTTTGGACGGTGAATACATTATTGAATAAAATGGTCATGTTTGGCAAAATGAATATTATAAAATGAAGTTAATTATTTTAAAGATGTTTTAAAATGCATTAAATATCGAAACCATAGATTTCAACATTCATTGTTGAAATAGACGTTTTCGAGAAATAGAAGGAAATGGTGGACTATAACACTATCGTTATAGTAAATGGTTTCCGAAAGGAAATGTTTTGTATAGTATTGGGATTTATATATCTATTTAAACTTTGAATTCCTATACTAGTGATTTTGGGTCGTCGTAACGATGTTTTACGCAACATTCGTTTTGACTCAAATTTATGTGTTAAGAAAATGATTTCTTAAAGAATGAAATATATACTTAGTTTTGATTTAAGTATATTGAATATTTTCAAATGTTGAAAATAAATAGATTTGTGAATTACTTATTATTAAATAAGTATGGAAATGTTTTTCCAACGTGAAATGAAACGTTTTGAGAATCTATCTTTTTGAAGATAAATTAAAAATGAATAACTGAAATCGTATATTCATAAATATTTTGGAATGTAAATTCACTATGGAATTTATAAATGGAAAGGGGAATTTGATTAAAAATAAACGTTGATTTATTTTTGAAGTGTGGAAAGATATATCTAGTAAAGATATTTTGGAAAGTAAATAATTGAGGAAATTATTTAGAATTTGGTGATGTTGAGCATGCCTATTGATAGTTAAATAATCCGACTATCAATATTTACCTTTAAATAGATATTTGTTGTGATTGTTTGAATTTGAATGCCACACTTATTTTTAAAATAAGCGCTCACTATTCGGGTTAGCCGGGAAAGGACCTTGGGGTCGTATAACCCATTCCGAATATGTGATACGTCGTTATGGATTGCATTTGATGACCGGTGTTGAAGACCAGATATTTGTGAAAACGCAAGGATTACCGTCGAGTCACTCTGCATCGGCTGATCTCCGATATAGAGGTTTTATCACCTTTAGTGACGGGAAGTCCGGTCGTGATTAGTGAATATCCGGATTGCAAGGACTTCTTTGGAAGTGCCTTCGGTTCTGTTCGATCCCGGAACAGACTTGTATGGATTGTATGTCTGACATTACAAATTGAGATATAAAGCTGATTTCTTTAAAATATATTTCTGTTGGTGGCGGAGAATTTATTCTCTTAGCTTAACACCCTTCTCTGTGACGTACGAGCTCAGAGGTTATATAGTTGAAGGTTATTAGTGATATACTCCCAATTTGGTAGTGTGGCATGCTGAGTGTTGCTGTGAAATGATCATTGTTTGATCATTTGTGATATGATCATTTGTTTGATCATTTATCTTGGTGATCATTTCTATGATCATTTGTAGACCCAAAGCACAGCTTTTATATAAAGCGTGGCTTTGTGGATGATACTTCGTCGGACCTCACACCCCGGAAATGGTCAAAACAGGAAGCATGCGGCAAGGTTATTAGGGGGTAGCACCCCTTTAGTGTATGTCATTCCTTCTGGATAGAGGTGGTATCATGGTGTGGAGCCCAGATATTTAACCTATGTTGTTACTGCAAATTTTGTGGTTGTTGGAAATCGAGGATCCTCGGATAGATCGGTTATGATCGGGGGATGACATATTCGTGTCAGTAGTTACCCAGTTAAGGGTAACCCGGCCTTGTGTTGGCAGAGATCCGGTTTGGTTCTCGGGACGTCATTCCAGAGGCGTTTCCATGTGGCAATGGAAAGTTCCTTGGCCTGACCATTTGTTGGAAATCCAAAGAAATAATACGATCTTGTACGGTTTTAGTTGTATAACCTGCCATGGAATGTGGCGGTAACCTGCTATTGAACATGGTAGCTATAGTAGGCATACGATAATGGTCGTATGTTGGCTAAGATTTATATCTTTACTTTCGAAATAATTTTTCTACACTACGCACTAGTAATAATATCAAATGTTTCTTTTTAATGCGTATCAAGCATCTTTGACTATCATAAGGGGAAATCTCCTCCGATTCTGCGTTTGCATTGTGTGTGTGTGCGGGAGGCCTTATGGTAGTCTTATTTTTAAAAGCATTGTGAATTGACTTTAAAAATACTCCTCTATTTTGATTTTAAAGAAAAATAAACTGTTTTGTTCTCACACCAGTCACATGACTGACTCGGAGTTTATTGTTTTTCTTTCTAAACTCTAGGTGCCCACCAATTTCCACATGGGCAGTCAAGAGTTAAGGTTTATCAGGATATTCAGGAGTTGCTGGAGGCAAGCTGGATGGCATGGCGTATTACTTGTATATAGTATTTCTTTCCGCTGTTTGTTTGTTGTTGTACACTATGATGATGTGATGTAATGTAATATGATGTAATGTAATAACTGATATAGTTCTTTGTTTAAAGATTATTCATTTATCTATTATATGTTGTTCCGCTGCGAATTGTGAGATTCTGATGTTGTTCTGTTATTTCTTTCTATTCTGTTCTATCTTTTTCTCTCTTTCTTCTTCTTTAACCCTAACGGTACGGTTTTCGGGCCTTCGATTGCTCGACAGTTGATACAGTGGACGTATTGATGTCGGCGTTCGTGGAAGAAAATCGCAAACGTTACATATATTGTAGGTTCATGAACTACTATCTCTTTGCCTCCGTTGCATTATTATATTACTCTATGTCGATGATTCTATGATTTATTTATTTGCTTTATATTCTGAGTTTTGCCAAATTTATATTTACAATTCGGTATTTTGAGCAATTCAAATCCGACATGTTTGGATGCGAAGGGTTGAAAATACCGGGTCGTTAAATGCGAATGGATAAATTGAAGTTGTAAACAAGATTATTAAGTCCATTCTTAAAAAGCTATTGAAAAATACTAAAGATAAGTGGGTCGATGAGCTTCCATTAGCACTTTAGGCTTATCGAATGTCCCACAAGTCAATGACTAACCACTCTCCATTCGCCTTAGCCTACGGATCGGAGGCTATGATTGAATTGAAAGTACCTTCTCATCAAGTGACTCACTGCTATGCATGGAAAAAATCCTATTGAAGTCTCCTGATATGATCAATGAGAAGCATGATGAAGCGGACTTGAGAGCTACTGCACATTGAGGTTGAGTCACCTGATATTACTATGCCAAGGTCAGGAATTGTACCTTTAAAATTAGTGACATGGTCCTTAAATGAATCTTCCCAGCGCCTCAGATTTTAGGCCCGAGTTCGAAAGGTCCATACACAATTGAACAAAAACTTGGAGATGGCACTTTCAAGCTAGCCACGGTGGATGGGATCTCCCTCTAGAAGGCATGGATAGCGAACTCTTATGATGCTATTTCACTTAGAAATAAATTTTTACTTAATTAAAGCTATATAAAAAGATAGAACCAGCCATTTCCTATCTTTTATAAAACGAAATGGCATCCTGAATTTGTGAATCTGTCTTTACATAGCTTAAGAGTTAAGAAATATGACTGACTCGAATGAATCTGCATGTGTATAATGCAGGTATGAAGGTACCCATATTTAGGTGCCAGACAAGCTTCTACGGTCCATGATCGATCCCTTGAAGTTCAACCATTCTTGGCATCCAAAAATGAATGCCATCTAACTCTTGTCCTGGATATGGGGACAAGAATAAACCAAAAGGTACGTGATTTGACCGTTCATCCACAAGCTCTGTCCTTAACATAGAGGCAGGAGTACAAACCCAGATGGACATGACTTGACCGTCCATCTATTATCTTATTCTCGGTGTTTGGCAGAGTGCCAATGTCTTGCCTAGGGGATGGCAAGGCCATAAATCACTGCCCAGAGTTAGGTGAGATCTCTTCTGAACTTCGATCGATGCTAGAAGATATATGCGATCATATTTATAGTTCCTTGAAAAGGAATGATTAAATCACCTTTCTAGGTGATCGAAACTGGATTCCAGAATTCGACTTGACTATATATAAATGCCCAGGGTTGGCACTTCAACGATCACTTTACGTTCGCAAGAACGACGAAAGGCTGGCAAACCATGGAATGGGCTAATGACCAAGTCCGACAATAATCATGGAAAGAAATGGATCGCGAGTACATAAAATGGAAAGTGCATTTTTGGAGCACTTATATAAATTCAAATGAAGATTGAGAAAACAAAACTCTTTGTAACGAACCGTAATTTTTGATAACTAAAATAGTTAATTTAATAACATTATGTAATTTAATGTTGGAAGAAATAACATTTATGATATAGGAATGGGAAAACTAACTAGAATGAAGTTTAATAATGTAAATTAATGTAATAGATGCTGTTGAATGTAATCTTAAGTAATTGTAATAATTGTAAGTTAAAATTGACTATAAATTTAAAATAAGGAATTAATCTAAATGTTATATTAATTGATGAAATAATGTGTGTATTAATTGATGATTGGATTAAAAGAGTAATTGATAATTTAAATGTTGTATTAATTAATGAAATAGTATGTAATAAATTGTAATTGAATAAAAACTAGTGTTGTGCAAATAATTATAACATTTGAGTAGACAATCAATTTATAAATGTGATTAAATTAAGATAAAGGTGACAATTGTTATTTGTTACCTATTTGTTTTACTTGTTGAAATCAAATTAGAAATAAATTTCTTTAAATGTAATTAAATGTTACGTTAATGTGAATTAAGGCAATAACTGAAGAATATTGAGGTAACAAAACGTAAACTAGTATTGTTTTACCCATTTGGCAATAAATGAATGAATAAAAGATTGAAATCAAATTTGATCAAGGAACTAAAATAAAATTAATTGGATTTAACTACATTAGAAATTGAACACTGTAATTAGTGTAATATTCAACACTGAATTGATTTATAAATGTGTTTTTTATGTGTTTAAATTACTTAAATGTAAATATTGTTTTACTTATCATCTTATTATTTAATCCGTTGAAATCAATTTGGAAATCAATGAAATTAAATGTAACTAAATATTGCAGTTAATATAAGAAAAGATGTTAACTGTAGAGTTGAGTGAAATAAAATGAAAACTTATGTTGAATAAATTCATAAGGTAATAGCTGATTTAATATGAGAACATATAAATCAAAATAAAAGAATAAAAATGAATAAGTTTAGTAAAGGAGTGAATATATGTTTATTTGTTTGAAATGTATTTTAGCTTATAGATTAATTACAGGAATAAGAAATCAATTTAACAAGAAATTAATAGCTTTTGGTTTGTATACAATAATTCCATAAATACGTTAAATTACTATAAAAGAAATTGAATTGTCTCATTCCTCTTTTTGAATTTAACTTGGAAATCAATGGCAATTAATGTGATTGGAACCTTTTAATTAAAAGAGAGGAAACGTTAATTGTAGACGTATATTGAAATAAATTTAAATTGGGTGATTTATTTTCAATTAATTCAGTTCATGTTTCTATGTTAGTACCTAAATATAAACTTATGTTTCAAATCCAATTGCATAAAAAAAGGATTATTTAGGTTTGAAATCTCATATGGTTTTAAATTAAATGTTAATAGGAGATTAAAGGGGTAAAATAGATTTACACTTGACTATTTCCTTTTTACTTAGACTTGTTTAGATTTTAATTGCAACATAATTTACCTTTCCATCTTCACTCTTCTAATTTACTCTTACACCCATTGCCTCCTTATGTGGATTAGTAGCATACCTTTTATTTATGAATGTAAACCATAAATGGAGATAAAGATGTACATACACAAATATATATATATATATATATATATATATATATATATTATACAACTGTTTATATACCTTATTTATGCTATCATATTTGTTTAATGTATGTTAATGCATTCATAGTAAAATGTTTAATCGAAATGTTAACATATTTGTTTAAATTCCTAATCTAATCACACATAGAGAAATGAAAGGTTCTTAATGTTGTATATTTCCTTAATTAATTAGATAAATTTGTGTGAAGAATTTATTTTTATTTCTTGTGTCTTAATGTAAAATTAAATAGATGTAACTATGGATTTATCGGAGTTAAGGAAAGTAATAAAGAGGAGACGTAAGTTTGAAATTTGAGTTCCAAAGGTTTGTTGGTAGTGTGCATCTGGTCCGTACATTCCTTATCATTATTTAATTCATACCACATTTCTTTCCTCATTTTTGTTGTTTCTTCATTTTCGTTTATTTCCTTCCTCTTTCTCCGGAAGCTACATATTCTCAAACGCGAGTTTCATTTTATATGTACACATATTTTTTTATTTATTTAACCTTTCTTCACCTCTTTACACCATATCTTACTTCCAATTCCTAAGGTAAAATAAATTGTGAGTTTGTTCTTTTCTCCATCTCATTTCATATTTCAACAACCACTTCATTTCTTTTCATTTTGTTAGCCTTCTTCCACCTCATATTTTATTTATTTATTTTGGTATCATATATTTTCTAAAGCCTTCATTTTAAAAACGCGACATTCATTTTTGTCCCTCCACCTTCATTCCTTTATTATTAAATAACCTGTCACTTTATTTCTTTTTTTATGTTTTGTTCCATCTAACACCTCATATTCATTTAGTTTAAATTATTCTTTGCTGAAGCTATAATCTAATCAACAAATTGTTAAGGTTTTCAAAGTTATTACTTCATTTTTTTCATATCGCCACTTCATTTCCTACGTTTAGTCTCCATTTCAATTCTTCCTTTCCCTGAATAATTTTAATGTGATAAAAGCTCTCATTTTGCAAATACAAAAGCTCTCTTTTATGAATTCTTTTTTTTCCTATATGTCCTGCCCTCATCTTAGTTTGTTCTTCCGTCTTTGCTTGATGCCTATCTTGAGAAAGACGTAAGTATTAAACTTTGTTTATTTCGATTTAAACGTGTACCAATTATTATTTTAATAATATTTCTTATAACATGAATATCTTTTGCATATAAACTTCGATTCACACGCAATTAGTTCTATTGGAATTTTAGGATTTTATTGGATTCAAATCGACTATAAATCAAAGGTGAGTGATTTAACGCACTCACAAATACTAAATTTTCTTATGTTAGTTGAACTAAATTTATGATGTGATAAGAATATTATCGGTTGCTGTTTAGTAGTTTAATTTGACATCGTAATTTAATTTGAATTTATATTGAATTAATTGCCATAAAATTAATATTGATTTTAACTTGTTAGCTAAATACATAACCAGTTATATGTTTTGATTTATTGGTTCATTCGAATGATGATTGTGATGGATATTTAATTATTGATATTTGGATGATTAGATGTATGTTTATTCATATGTTGTTATCACATTACAAGTTCCCTTAGTTTATTGTTAGCAAATCACTGTTGGTGGAAATGACACATTCCCGAATGGAGTTATAGATTAGATAAAATTCATTATGGGTTGAAATGATAAAATCGAGCGATTTTATGGATTTTTAATTTTTAATTTGGGATTGCGGTTTGAAATAGTATATACCCATAAATTTAAATTTTTTGCGGATTGAAATGATAAATAACCGTATCACTTGACCATAGGGTAGAAAATTATGTACGGACACTGGATTGGTTAAATTAAACGATTTTAAAACCTTTAAATCTTGAATTGGGTTAAATGATATTTTGAAGGAAATTGATTTATATAAATTGAATTACTTTGAAAATCCAAGTTTGAAGGTTGGAATTGGAAATTGGTATAAATCGAAATTATAAAGTATTTTAATCTATTTTAAATCTGTCTAAAAGTATTTTAACTTACTTTAATCTATTTTAAATCTATTTAATCTATTTTAATCTATTTCAAACTGTATTAAACTATTTTAATCTATTTTAAATTATATTAATCCATTTTAATCTATTTTAAATTATATTAATCTATTTAAACTATATGAATCCATTTTAATCTATTTTAAACTATATTAATCTATTTTAAACTATTTTAAACTATCTCAAACTATTTTGTTTTTTCTATTTTGAACTATCTAAACTATTTTCTTATTTTTAGGTTTTGTAAGTGGAAGTTTTATATTTAAATCCTCGATTTTTAAGTAGAATGCGATTAAAAGATGCTATAACATAAGTAGGAATTTAAATGACATATTTGAGGAATATGATGATTTTAAATGAAGATTTAATATATTTTTGGGAAATATGAATTTGGAAGTGATATGATTTAAAATGTGACATAATTTCGGAAGTAAATGTGATTTCGAAGAAGATATGGTTTTAAGAGTATGATATTCTGATATAAATTGTGAATCAACTTTTAAAATGTAAAAGAACCATCCGATGTGAAATAAGCGTTTGGTTATTAAAGAGGCCGGGATTTGATATTGTCATACTCTCTGCCCATACCGAAAACCACTTTAACAACCATGTACGTGGTAGAGATTCCAGAAATGAAGTAGGATGGTTTGGCGAACGATTCTATATGAGGTATTTACGTGACCCTGGCTCTTGTGAGTCATCTTAGATGTGACTAAAACATGAGTTATACCGGGCCATGCGAGGTCGCACCTCCGATCAGGCACATTTCTTCGATACCATACTATTACTTTATGATTGATTTGGTGGCGACCCTTGATTTTGATTATGGGAGTGTGTCCGAGGTGGGAGGTAGTTGCTGCTAGGCGTTACCACTAGTCCGGGAGTGCAATTGGTATATCTACCCTGGCATCGCCTCGAGTGTCGTGTTCACATGCCCTATCGCACCTTCTACAAGTTTGTTTTGTACCATACCTATGGAGTGCTCTCTATGTGACCCCCCAGTTTATGGAGGAGCGTACGGTACTGTGTAGACTTTAGGAATATATAAAATGTGTTAAGGGAGATATAGGTAACGCCTTAATGCTATTGCAATACTTTACTGTAGACACTATTATAATAGCGTATTGTACTACATAGTAGATAATTTAATGGATCCTTAGGAGATGGAAATCCCCAGCATCTCTTAAGTCATTGACTCATGTTAGACACTGGATAGGAGATTTCAAACCTCGTAAACATCTCTGATGCCATTACACTCATATTTATTTACTGTTGATTTAATTTACATAAGATCTTTTAGTTCTGACTCTAATGTTTTGTCTTTTCAATTCGCTCGGGTCAGTCCGAGCTTTTTAATTTATCGAAGACTTCTTTCTCGAGGATGAAGACAAAGATTTTGTACTATTATTACTTATTATATGTATTCCACTTCATCATGTTGTTCCGCTACATTTATTTATTATGTATTCTTGTTGTAGTAACTCTGATCTGTATTATAAAAATCTAATCAATGTTATTTTTAAGCAGTTTCAAGAACTGTTTATTTGATTATTATATTTTGTCATTCTGTTGTGAGATTCTGTATTTGTTTTCTTTCTTTCTTTGTTTTTATTATTTACCCTATAACAATCTGCCCTTTTGAATGAGTCTGGCGTGTGTGGTTTATTGTCAATTTAAACCGTCCAAAAAGGTAGGTTGTTATACTCTTTGTTTTTCACATTTCAGATAGAACTTGGAATGAAAATTACAAGTTTTATTTACACCTGGGATGAAAATAAACGCGGAGACCAAACCCGCACAACGGCAACCTAAAAACCAAAACAAACTCCCAAAAACGAAAACCAAAAGCGAGTCTATCTACACAAAACAAACTAACGAAGCCTCTTGGACTTTTTCTTCTCTTCTGTCGAGGGTCGTGTAACTAGATCAAGATTCTTACAGCTTCTTTTTGAACCCTTGGATGGAGTGCTCTACGATGATTCAGCATGCATGCTTTGAGTGCACACAAGTGGAGAAAGAGTGACTGTAACGAAGATAGTCTAGCTAGGAAAAGCTATAGACAAAGGAGGAGGGTTGGCTTCTATCTTCTCAAGCTTGATCTCCTTGGCTAGAAGAATTTCCTATTCAAGATCGCTCGTGGTGGGACCAACTAGGGATTAGAGAACCCACTGATTACAACATTGTCTTCAGTCTAAGGTTCCTAAAAATCACCAATCCCTTTATCCTATTAATCATCTATCATCCGCTCGCTAGGCCCAGGAGTCTCTCTAGTTGGAATAGTCGAAACCATCACTAAAGTATTCACGGTGACTAATTCTGCTGTAGACGTTTGTTGTCCCGAATAAAGGCCTTTATCAAGAAGTGGGACAAACTGAGCCTGACTTGAAACTTGAGAGACATAAAAGGAGAGGTTAGTTATGTCAACAGTCGACATGTGGGCCCTTTGAAATATATGTGAAGTCAACGAGATACCTCCTTCGGTCTAAGGTTCTATATAGGCCGTTGTGCCGTTGGAATTCCCTTCCATGACAGGAGAAAGGGTGGTAAACTTGTGTATTTGAGGTTTTTCTAGATCGTATTCGTAGATAAAAGATGAATCAAGAGTAGCATTGGGTCCTGGTGTGTGGTCGGTGTGTAGCGGCCAGCTCCGAATGGAGAATAAGCTCGGCTTCTCTTAGCACCCTGGGCTCATTTCCTATCATGACCTCTTTTTCCAACTTGCCAGGTTTACTTCACCGCCTTTCACAAATTCCTTCTCCTCCTTAACAACTTGCTCCCAGGCCAGAGCCAGAGTCTTGGGATAATCATCATCCAAACACTATAAGTTTCAAAACTCAAGCACATTAGGATTGTACTTAATGATCAGCGGTTGGAATCTCTCGACATCTACTTTTCAGCGGCTTCACTTCCTTCTTAATGAGCGCGTCCATATCCTAGCATGGGCAACAGCCTCGTCCCTTTCACTATAGGCAATACATTGCTCTTTACAGTACCCTTGGTCCTCTTGGAGAGCTTCATCCTTCAATTTGTCGCCCTTTCAAGTTTGGTTAATAGCTCATTTGCTTTTTTGGTCAAAGCATCTCTTTCCAGCAGTTAGTCACAATTTCAATGGTGCACAGTCTCTATCTTATCATGATGCTTGGTCTTCTCACTCTCGAGTGCCTTAATGACATCCTCGGCCCTGTTCTTGGCCTCAGCTTGTGATTTTTTCAAGTTAGTGACCTTGGTGTCAAGATGAGAATAGATCCATTTATCTTGCACTTTCATAAGTTTTAGATTATCGATCTCGAGCTTCCTTTGCTTTGAAACCTTAGAGATCTTCTCGGCTATCCACCTCCATATGTTATATTGATCGTAAGCATCGACTTCATAAGCATCGGTCTTGTCTTTGACTTCTAGCAGAATGTTCTTCAGATTAAGTACAAACATGAGTCCAACAAAACATACATCCAGAAACTGTCCTTCAGCTCAACCATTCGAGGATTAACGGCTAGTTATTTCTCCGCAGTGATGACTAGAGATTTAATCGATTTCTTGCTAGCCTTGTGATGGGAGGCCTCGGAATTGTCCTTATCATGCCTGTAGTTAGAAAATCGACTGATATGAGTCGATGTTGAGTGTCGTATAGGAATGGAAGCCAGAGGTGGTGCATGAGAAGTGTCGCCCAATTGGAATTAATCACTACGATCAGAATGCTTGTCTGAACCCTTTGGCGGAGGTGACCTGCACCTAGAACAGTATTTGGAAGCAGAATCATGAGATAATAGTCTCTGTCATGACTATCTCTGTCACGACTGGACCAATGGTTGGACTCCAAATCTCGACCACCATCTTGACGATACGTGCTCGAGCAATGCCTTTATTATTAGGATACATCGTCCTTCAAAGACTGAAACATGTACTTCCTCTCCATGGATCCTACAAATAAAATAGGGGCAGTTAGCTCCAATAAGTGAGGACATGAGTCAATTGCAATGGATGTAGTGAATGTGTATATAAGTGTCCTAGTGCCCCCACAATGGACCGGTGCTAAAGCTTTGCTAATGGGAGTGATTTCTCCCATGCTGGTAGGAGTGACAGAGAGGTTAGTCGAGACCCTTAAGGCTTATATTAACAATGCCGAAAGAGTTAAATTCGGTAGGAAATCGTCCTTAGACTAGCGAATGATTCTTCAAAATGAAGAGAAAGAGCTTTCTTCGCAGTGATGACTGGAGGGGGCTATGTAGAAGTCTGTTGATGTGCACATGAATGTGCATATTTTTACCAACATATTTAATCTATTTGAATTAAATAAATGATCATATCGGGTATTTTAACTTGTTTAAACCAAAAATTCAAATTATTCCAAATTGTCACATATTCATCTTCATATATGGGCAAAACGGTCATTTGTGTGCATATATTTGTTTGAGAAAATTTAATTGAAAATTTGTATATATTTTTGTAGGAAATTAATCTCAAATAGAAGTGGTTTCATGAAGATATGCATGCACAAAATTAATACAAAGGAATGAAGATGGAAATAATTCAAAGTGAAGAACATGGAGGACCCCACCTACCCACCTACCTTAATGTACAAATTAAAGGCTAATGCACATGCTTTTGGAGTTAATGGCTTCATGTACACTTAATGGGGGATTAAGACATGTTAATGATAACTTGGCCTCCACACTTCCTAAGGGGCATTTTGGGCATTCCCTAGAAAAATGAATTAGGGTTTTAACACTTGTATAAATACCCCTTATGTTTCATGTAGATCTTCCTCTTAGTTAGTTAGTTGTAGTTTAGAAAATAAATAAAAGCTCTCTTTCTTTCCATGGCTACTTAGCCATTTCTTCTCTTATGTAATTCTTTTTTTTATGCAATGTTAATTATTGTTTCTTTTTAATTACATGTTCATTTCCTTTTATGAAAGTAGTGTAGATTTTCCTTTATGCAATTAGAATAGTTGTCTTTTCCATTAGCTTTCATTTTCCTTTCTTTTTGCTTTCATGTTGCTTTCTACATTTGTTGATTTGATAACAAATATGAGAGCTTAATCCCTACAATTTAGGGGTAATGAAGCTCTCTAGTATGTAGATGCAACATTTTGATTTTTATACTCTCTTTTTGTGCTTTAATGGAAACACTTGAAGTGGTTTAATGATGTTGTTTAGCTTTGAATTTGATAGTCTATGTTGTTCATAATAAATAGGCTATGCTTAAACAAACGTAACACAAATTGCCTCTTCATCTAAATATGATTATGGCAAAGAAGTGAATGTTGAAATTGAAATTGATAGCCTATATTTCTAAACAATAGTTAATAGGCTATGCTTAAAATAGATTTTTATTTCAACTTTGTTGTCATATTTCATGAGAGTTAAATGTGTATTAGTGGTTGTGTTATAGTTTGATGGTTTATATTGAGTTAATTAATAGCACAAATATACCATACTTATGATAAGCACATCAACTAATTCACTAATGACAAGAAAAGAGAGATCATAACTTCATTTTGTTGATTTATATGATCTAGAGAGTGGATTTATCTTTAAATTGTTCTTTTAATTCTCATATTTTTATCATTTTCTTTTGCTAGTTTTTGTTAGTTTCTTACATTTCTAACTATTCACTCTCGACTTCGGTATAATTTGATTGAATAGAATTTTAAAATCATCAATTCCCTGCGGATCGACCCATATTCGCCACGTGCTACATTCGTACACCGTGCGCTTGCGGCTATTTTTATTTCAAAATTCGTTCGACGGTTTTCTAACTCGATAGAATTCCGTCGACGAACATCTGTCCTTTGGAAATCTTTACGACCATTCTCTTCTTCAGGGCAAACTGTTGGTCATTTTAAGGCTCCTAGATATAAGGCTCATGACCTACGCTAACATCGTCATGGCCAAATTTGCCACATGCACCTATGATTTCAGGTTCCTTGACGTGTTCTTACACCACTTCAACATTCTCTTCAGCTTCAACCCTTCGGCTTGGGACTAGGGACACGTTAGGATTTACATCACCACCTCTATGCGAGTTATCGTCGTCGTCATTATTGTTATCATCATCATTGGATACCACTTGAACTTAATCGATGTTACAACCCACTACCAGCAAGTTGTAGGCTAGAATATTCTCCTAAAAAATAAGAACTCTAATACCTTTATCCTCTTCTGGAAGTGCCATGAGCACTAATGGCATCTACAAGTGCTGCGCTACTTCGACTCATTGGAACATCTGAATGACAAAAAGAATATGGGTTAAACATGCAGAATCGCAAGGCGAGCTCACATTAAACATATGTAGTATAACCTATGCCTAGATAGCCATATTTGTGCAAATCCTAGTGGACAGCAGACGTGGAACCATTAACTCTTGAAATAGCTCAGCATATTCCATGTACCATTAACAACTTGATAGTTCTTAGCCAATTCCAAATAAGTCAAGAAAGGACTCTTAAAACTATATATATACCAAACTTCCTTATCACTGGGTACTCGATGTAAATGTTGAGCAAAAACAATATATGTACCACGAAGGGGGTGTAACTATTGAGATGTAGTTATGTCGGAGCCAACTCATGAATTTATAAATCGATGAATGAATTGATTGAATGCCGGGACGCATCCCACCAGGCGCATATATCTACTACAAGTAGTATAACCCTCTGGGGGATTGTGAGCTCTTTGTTGACAAGATGGTACTTATACACTCTCCAAATGAGATTTCACGTTTATCGCAGATTCTATGGAGTGATCCCTCTTCAATCTCTAAGGTAATAGAGTCAACAGGATCATCCAAAATAACAGCATCCTCGAGAGCGTCAGGAGCAGCTTCAACTTCAAGGCCTTCTAAAGGCATTTGAGGAACCTCTAAAAGATGTTTATTCACTTGTTGATTTTCAACTGAAGGTATGAACCACGTCGGAGTATGTTTTGTAGAAGGAGTCGCAGTCGAACTAGAATCCACATCAGATTTAGCATATCTAGAAGTCGACGGACCTAAAGCTAAAGCGTTGAGACACTCGGAATGTCTATAGTCCATTTCAATAAAAAATCGAGATAATCAAAATCAAATTAATTATAAGCAGCACCCTCATGCTAAATTGAAACCTAGTGGATTGTTGTACAGTGTGAATTTTCGATACTGTACAACATTTCATTCTAAAGTCCGGGTTCATCCGAAGTGACCGTCATCGTTGGTCGTCCCAATAGATATCATGTTAGTGGCCATGCATCAAGTACGCTTTGTAAAGTTAAAATAAATCTAAATTCTAATGAATTTAAGGCAGAAATCACTAGGGGTCGGATCGGTACCAATTCGAACCTTTGGTGAAAAAAATTTCCAATCCAACTTTCTTATCCTCGACATCAAGCACGACCACCAGCGCCTACTTCACCTACGTCGATCTCCACTGTCATCTCCCTCACCACCTACCTATCAATGCAAGGGATTTGAATTGGGGAATTGGATTGACACTTGGGACCTGTTCCAGGTAGATCAGTGAAGTGGTGGATCGGGTTAATGAAGATGGCATGAGTTTAACCAAGGCAGGGCAAGTAGAATTGTGCTAAGGCGAGAGGCGGCGACAGTTCGATGATTGCTAGCAAGGGGAGTCAATGGAGTTTGATGTGAAGGAACTTCAATGGAAGAGGCAAGCTTTGGTTTGGTAGAAAACTGAAGTGAAGAGGAAGAATGGAAGGATCAGGTCTATAAACCCAGAACCCGACTTTTTAAGAAAGAAACGCGGAAGAATTTTCAAAGTCTTGGATCAGTACCGAGTCTTGGAATTTTCAAAAAAGAAAATGTCAAAAAAGAAATAATGATGGAAAATGATGTTGATAGTCCATGCATGTGCATGTTTGTACATATCAAAATTACTCAAGAACATGAACGTATATATGTGTATGTAATTATATTCAACAACCAATGACCGGAGTCAAGGACAATTATTCAAACCTAGTAAATCCATGGAAGGAACCAGTCCCAAATTAATTAGCTAGGAATGATATATCAAAAGAGCGTATTCCTGTCTTATAATGCCAAATGCTAGTAAAGCGTCGACTAATAACCAAAATTATAGATTTTCATAAACAAAATTCGAAGGAAGGATGACGACCATTCAAAATATAAAGTGGAGTCCTTCACAGCGATCCCGAATTGTCTCGATTCATAGCACATCATGTTTGAAACAAGATGTACTTTAGGGGTAAGTATTATACAACCTTTAAACATGCAATATTTGGATACACTGGACGATTCAAACTTGGGAGTTACCAAGGCACCGGAGAGATAGCCCTGGAGTCCAGATACCAAGTGCAAACTAAACAACAAGGCAAAGGCCAAACCATTGTAAAAATGAGTACACAAAATCCACCAAAGCGGTGGATCGGAACCAATCCAATTGCTTGGATTGCTACCAATCCATGATCCTTTTGTGAAAAATTCTCCAATCCTACTTATTAGTGATGATATCAGGAGCCTATTTTAAGGGCTATTTCGTTGATCCTTCGTAATTCTCTATCAATCTCCATGACCATTCAAAGTCAGCAACTACATTCTTCCATTATTCCATTATTTAGACTCAGAATCAAGCTAATAATGCTACAAATAAGTTTGAAATCAAGAAGTTTACCATGAATCAAGCCAGAATAAGAAGTCCAAAGCATCTATATCAAGAACATATGGATTAGTACTTATCCAAGCTCGTGGATCGATGCAGATCCATGGACATTGTTGAGTTGTCCCCTAATTTCCTAGAGAAGTGGTCTATGGCATGGGAAACCATGTGGAGATCGTGTAGGGAAGAGTCTAGGCATCCTACAACTATAAATAGGTGGGTAGAGCTCATTTTCAAGGATCCTTTTGGCTCACTTGCTCTCTTACTCTTATCCCTTGTGATAATATATAAGTTTATACCGATCCATAAGAACTTTTACTTGCAAGTCAGCAATTAAAGCAATAAAATAACTAAGTGGACATAGGCCAGGATTAGCCGAAACACTATAAAACGTTATGTGTTCTTTTCTACTTTTTTTAATTTACCTTTCTTTATTATTTATTCGTTACACAATCTCTTGGGAGTTTTCGCTATATTTTGGTTCAAACGCGCCTATATACATGTTATTCGATACCGAAGTTTCACATTCCATTGCATCCAACGATTTAGTTAATAGATTGGAATTGAAAACTAAAATAGGTGACCAACCTTTGATTCTTACAAACCCGTTAGAGGATCGAGTAGCCTTTACATGATTTGTCAAGACTTAGCCTTATCAAATTGTGGATGTTTGTTTGCTTATGATTGCTTTGTTTTGGGTTTTTGGAGTTCGGTATTATTATGGGAATGGACTGGTTAAAGAGGTACAGAGTGGTGGTGGCTTACGAGAGGGCATTGGTGATGATAGGGATGGATGATAGGCGTAGGTTGGCGATAGGCTGCCCGTTAAACGATGGGGTGATGGTTAGCTTTTTCTACTCACTCGAGATCATATACGATGAGTTTTCATCAATACTTAAAGCGAGGGAATATCTAGACATATTTGAGGAGGTGATCGGATTACCACCACATATGGGGATAGAGCTCCGCTTAGATTTGGTGAATGATGCCAAATCAATTATTATACCATTGACGCATATGGTAGCCAATGAGTAGAGGGAACTATAAATGAAAATGAATGGCCTATTGTAACGAGGGTAGATTCAGAGGACTGTATCTAAATGGGGAGCACCTATAGTATTCGTCACAAAGGCGGATGACTCTTTGAGATAGTATACTAATTACCGTGAGCTGGACAAGGTAACGAGGAAGAATAAGTATCTACTTCCACATATTGATGACTTATTTGATCAACTATATGTTGCTAGTGTGTCCTTTCAGTTGGACCCTACGATGGGGTTTCATCAACTAAGAGTGCAGAAGGAGAATGTGTGGATTATAGCATTTCGTATGCCATCTAGATTACATAAATGGTTAATTTTGCCGTTTAGGCTAACCAATGCACCAACATAATTTATTGTTATGAACCGTGTCTTTTAGGATCAACTAAATAAATTTATGCTTATATTCATAGATGATATCCTTGCTTACTCAAGGACGGAGGAAGAATAGAAGGAGCATATAAGGATTATGCTCAAGTTGTTGAGGAAGCACCGACTGAAGGTGAAGTTTTCAAAGTTTCACTTCTGGGAGAGGGAAGTAGGATTTTTAGTTCACTTTGTTTTTGAGCAAGGTATTGTCATAAATCCTTTGAAGTTGGCAGCGGAACAGGACTAGAATCGACCCAAGACCACTACAAACGTGAGAATTTTTGTTGGACTAGTGGGATACTATATATATTTTATCAAGGACTTCTCTAAGGTGGTAGTATCTTTAACCAACTTAATGAACAAGAATCAGACTTTTATTTGGGGCACGATGTGTGGGCACCCTCATAAAATTGAAGGAGAGTATGATGAGTGCATTGGTGTTAGATATTCTAAGCAAAAATGAAGAACTGATAGCATACACAGAAGCCTGTGATACTGGACTGGGTCCAGTATTGATGTAGAGGGGAAAGGTTGTCGCCTATGCTAGTCAACAACTGAAATCACATGAGAAGAAATATCCAACTCTCAATTTGGAGTTGGCGGTCATAGTATTTGCTTTGAAGATATGGAGGCATTATTTACTTAGCGAGAGGTTTTATTTATATATGGACCACATGTCATTTAAGTATCTATTTTCCTAGAAGGACATCAACATTCGTTAGCAACTATGATTGTATTTCCTGGCCTCTTATGACTTTGACATTTCCGATATGCCTAGTAAGCGAAATGTGACCGTTGATAAATTGAGTAGGGGACATGTCTGCTTGGGAGTGATGTTCTTAGGGTAAAAGAAGTTGGAGTTTACCACCGGCTATGATTTAAGACCTCAGTATGAGCTAGTGCTGGAAGTGTTGGCTAGCCTAACGATTAGACCTACCTTGATTGAGCAGATTGGCACTAGTCAACGAGGAGATGCTAGACTAGTCAAAATCATGGTGAAGATATAGAAAAGGATAGAGTCTAAGTAGATGACTATACAGGCTTAACCGAGATGGTTGGCTCTGTTAGGATGGGAGATTGTTTGTTCTTGATGTTGATAGGTTAAGGGATGAGGTGCCATCACTCGAGATTGACTATACATCCCGATGGCAATAAAATATACCGTGATATAAGGAAGACATTTTATTGGGAAGGGATAAAGAAAGAAGCTGGGGCATTCATCTCTAAGGGCATGAATTGCCAACTGGTGAAGGCAAAGCAGAGGAAGCAAATGGTTTATTGCAACCACTCGAGGTTCCTGAGTGGAAATAGGAATAAATTTCGATGGACTTCATCGATAGAATATCGAGGAGCATAGTAGGGTATGATAGGATATGGGTCATAGTCGATACACCGACAAAAAGTGCTCGATTCATAATCGTTATGAAAAATAGAACGTTCACATTGGCCGAGTTGTATGTGAAGTAGGATGTACGCTTACATGGTCTGCCGAAGGGCATTGTAAGTGACCGAGATCCACTACTCACTAGCGGGTTTTGGAAGAGCTTACAAGAGGTGTTGGGAATGGAGATGCATCTTAGTACTACTTATCATCCACAAACTGATGGCCAGACCGAAAGGGTGAATCGTATCTTAGAGGATCTCTTACGGGATTACATTCTCGATTTTGGCAGTTCGTGAGACAATCGTTTACATTTAGTAGAGTTCGCACACAACAACAACACTTATCAGTACAGCAGTGGTATGGCACCATTTAAGGCATTATATGATCGACCATGCAATACTCCTTTATGTTGGTGAGAACCAAACGAGAAACTGATACTTGGATCACAGGTGAATAGAGAGACTTCAAAGAAGATCGAGATTATTTAATAATGAACGAAAGCTACTTAGGATAGATAGAAGAGCTTCGCTAATAGAAGAAGATGTGATTTGGAGTTCTCCATCGATGATATGGTATTCATCATTATCTCTTTGTTGAAGAGTGTTTTTCGATTTGGTACTAAAAGGAAGTTGGCATCGAAATTTATTGGTCCTTTTTGATACTAGAGAGGATCGAGAATCTAGTGTGTAGAGGTAACTTAGCTTAGAAGGTGGCAAGCGTGAATAATGTGTTCCATGTTTCACACTTGCGGAAGTTTGTGCATGGCTCAGGCATGATAGTTGAACTGAATCGACATGATGATATCGAGATTGAACCACCAGCTTCAAGACAATGTAGGCTTATTCGTATCATCGAACTTGATATGAAGTAGCTTAGGAGGAAGGCGGTAGATTTGATAAAGGTTCGGTAGAGTGAGAGCGAAGGCGATTGTAATTGGGAGACCATAGAGAGCATGAGGACCGCTTATTCGGAGCTCTTTACGTGGCTAGACTTCTATTTATCGCATTTACTTCCACTTTCGATATCATATATGGAAGTTAGTATCATGCATGCTAAGGTGGGCATAGATATCATTTCTTGCTTTTGTGTGCATGCTTGTGTTGTTTGCTCATGGATGTTAGGCATGCAGAGTAGCTATGTTTGCTTTTTCTTAGGTTGTGTTAAGGATTTCGGAGGTGAAATTCCTAAAGTAAGGAGAGTGTAATGACCCATATTTTACCAAACAGTTTTATGGCTGCAAACTTGTAACGATTATAACTTTTGATAGAAGCTGAGTTGCCATGTGAGACCACTTCCATTGGAAGATATGATGGTTTCCTTTTCTGTAGAGTGCTCATGATAGCGATTTAGACTTTCTGACTAGGAGGTATAACTGTTTGAAGATCGGAGTTACAGATTTTCTATCCGATAGTAATTGGTTCGGCAGTAGAGGACCGAACATGAAATCCTATTCGATAGTACCCGGTTCGGCGGGATTTTGTTCGTCATGGTAGACCGAACAGGAAATCCTATTCGATAGTTGATTAGTTTGGGGGGTGCTTTGTTCGAAAGGAAGTTCCGTTCTATGTTCTAGGCGGGTGCTTTGAGATTTTGCCTATAAATAAGTGAGCCATCCTTCACTTTTCTACCATTTCTCAAATAAATCTCAACCTCCAGTATTCCACTCTTCTTCTCTTTTCTCATCCAAATCTTATCCAAATCATAGGTAAGCAAGGGGATTGACTAAAGAGCTTCAAATCTTCATCTTTGGGAGAGAAAAATCAGATCATGGCTGGAATTATCGGTTTTGCATCGTTTTGCATGGAAAACTTAGTTTTTGAGGATTTTAGTGAGTGATTTATCATCTCTCCCCTTATTATATATGTATCTATAGGTTTTAACATGTTTTATACTCATTTTGAAAGTCAAAATCTTGTTTTGGGATTGTTTTAAAGTGAAACCTAAAGTAAAAATGAATTTAAAATGTTATAATCATGCGAACTTGATGTGTGGTTGCCCTGATGTGTATTAGTCTAGGTTAGAGACATATTATAGGATTATTTTCCATGAATTATTGAATTTTTGTGTGAGCATATGGTTGAATTCACTCATCGGTGCGACTTAGGGGTAGGTACCATGAACATGACTTTGATGGACAGGCTCGAAAGGCTTAGGAGTTATATCGATGCATATGGAAGGCATACGGTTGAAGAACTGAGCATAGTAGTGGAATCAACCTGAAATTTGATTTAGGGACTTAATGTTATATCGGTTTGGGGGGTTTTGTTCAGCCTTAGGCAAGCCTCAGGTTCGATGAAGGTTTGGCTTAGAGCTGGGCAAAAATTCTTGTTCTGGTGGACCTTCGGGTAGACACTTGAGCAGATTGGTTCGATGCTTCAAGAAAAATTTCGGCTCGGCACTTGAATAATAATTTTGGTTCGGGATTTGGCCGCTTCAGGTCTTGATTCTGGATTTTTCATGGGTTGCTTTGGGCTTACCTTGGGAATACCTGGACCAAAGATTGAAAGTTGAAATTTTGGTTGTGGTAAGGTGAAACTTTCAGATTTCTTTAGGACTTTTTCCCAGGGTCTAAGGGAGATATGAAGTGAAGTAAACGACTTCAAACGACTTGGAATGGCCTTGGATATTCTGTGGCGACAAGCGAAGCTATAGTGTAGCGATTCAATACAACGACACCAATGATGATAATGACGACTTCAAAACTTTGGTATGATGACTATTTAACTTAGAATGGGTATCTAAAGGTGTTTCGAAGATGACAACTTAATGATTGGAGTCATGATGGTAATTCACAAAGGCAAGGATAATAGGGCCTTGTGAATGAGATTTGCAACTATGACCTACTATAGAGGTAGCCGAGATGGAATAACAATTGGGTTCCATTATGAAAAGTTTGCAAAAGGGATTGTTGATGACTCGTAGGCTTCTAGTATTCTCATAAAGAAGGGGTATGTGGGGACGCTCACTTGGATTGGGATTGTGTCTGGATCTTGCTATATTAGATTACTGTTGGCTTTGCAATTGTGGGCTTGGTTCCTTGCCTTTCGGAGTGGCATGGATTCGAGCACCAATGTAGTCGGGATTTCAATTAGGTCCCTAGTTTGAGATTATGTCATACGAGCATCATATATCCAATGCATCAAGTGGTAGTGAGGATTACTTGATGGATGTTATGTTTGCCATGGTTGTTTATCACTCTAGGTTGTCACACGATGCAGGTATTTTCGATCGCATCTAGACACTGGACATTGTACTTCGACCATATTATACATATATGGTTGTGATAGTATATTAGTATATATTAACTGTTATGTGCTAACTCTTTTGACGTAGGGACAAGTCATGCATGGTTCTTCATACCATGTGTCCGTATTTACTATATAAGATTTTTATAGTATTCTTGAGATAATATATCACTCACACCAGACTGTTGTTCGCCTGAGGATTTATGCTTTGCTTCTTATTATCTCGGGTACGCTTAAATGAGTAGAATAGTGATAAGGGGTCTGGATATGTAACAACCCACCGTTTTTGTACGGTTCAAATCGACCATAAACCACACATGTCACATCAAACCATTCAAAAGGAAGGATTTTTAATGGGGTAAATAAGAAAAGAAATGAAATGAAAGAGAACAAAACACAGAATCTCGCAACGGAACGACAAAATATAATAATCAAATAAACAGTTCATGAAGCTGTTTTATAAATATCATTTCATTACACTTTTACAGTTCAAATCGGAGTAAGATATACATCAGAAATAAAAAAATAATGCAGCGGAACACATGATGTAGTGGAATATTATAATAAATAGTAGAATTATCTCCGTCTTCATCCTCCAAAATAAAATGGTCTTCAATACACTGAAAATTCTCAGGCTGACCCGAGCGAATTGAAAAGACAAAACACTCAATTCAGACTAAAATTCTTATGCAAATTAAATCAAAATTAGATGTAATAAGGAATGTAGATAACTACGTTTTTGAAGGTTCAAATTTTCGGAAATGTTATTGTTACCATATTCAAAATATAATAGATTTCACAATAGATCCATTCTAGTAAATTACAAATTTACAAAGAAATTCCCAATTAAATTTCATAGTTCAAGAGATTTGGTTTATAAAATGTTCCAAAGTTTCAACATTCAATTTTACGGAAACTTCCTAATGTTTCAAAATTTAATTTTGAAAACTTTCAAATAAGGTAACGACAGTTTATTTCTCAATAATCATTTTTATGGTTCAAATAGTAAATCTAAACATACTAGTTTTTTTCCTCTCATGTAAGTACATGAAATTCATGGGTTTTATATCTTTATTCAGTGTTCAAATAATCAATATGAAAATTAATATGATTACAATAAACTATAGGGTGATAACAAGGATATATAAAAATAAATGAACAAATACACATTCAATCACAATAACATCCATCACTACATACAATCAACATTCAAATCAATTAATTCAACAAATCAACCAATTCAATGAAATGTCACAGTAATTATTAGTCATCACATATTGGAATTTAGCTAGTCAAATTAAATCTCAATTAAAATTCCAAACCAAAAAATTTATCACTATATGACCTAGTTTAACTTGCAATAAAATTTTAGTATTTCGTAAGTGAGTTTAAACACCCACCTTCTGGATTTCCTTTTCTAGTTGGATTTGGATCCGCACTACTTCCTCCTTTTGATTTGTTTCCTTGCTATCTTAGTCTTTTTCTTTAGAATGGAAGAGACAGAGAAGTTTGTATAGATCTAGATTCAAAGAAAAAGATTTGGAAAAAAGAAGAATGTTTGGAAAAGAAGAAGAAAATTTAAAGAAGATGAAGAATTGAAAAGAAGGTTTGAAAAAGAAGGAGAAGATTAGAAGAAGGAAAAAAAGAATAAAAATGAAGCAAAAAAAGAGAGAAGGAGATTTAAAGAAGAAAAAAATGAAAAAGGAAGGAGGAAGGTGAAGAGTGAAAGGAAATGAGATGGAAATTTTATTTGGAAAAATAAAGTTGCAGAAGATGAGAATAGAAAATGAAATGAGGCTATAAGAATGAAGATGGAAACAAATGAAAAGCTAATAAGGTATATATATAAACAAATTAAGAATTGAAATAAAGTAAAAATATGAATAGCCCTAAAACGTTATTGAAAGATGTGAAATAAAGGAATAAATATATCAATAAAGATAAAAATAAATTTTCCGTTTTAAATATGAAGCATTAGAAAAAAGAATTGACAATGAAAGGAAACTACAAGAACTAATGATGCATAAGTAAAATAAATTTCAGAAACGAAGAACAGTAAATGCTAATTAGATGACATGAATATTAATTTGGATGTTTACATTAAAAAAGAAAAAACAAAAAAGGAAAAAACCTTCAGGTAAAGCATTTGAAAGGAGCAAACAAACAAACGAGAAACAAATAAAAAGAATATAGAAATTATTAATTATAAATAAATCAAATGAAGCAACTATTAATTAATGAGAAACGAACTGAGAAACAAATGAGTAGTCTAATAATTAAATGGATGCTCAAGTGGAGGCTACGCTGACAACTTGAAAACGAAAAGAGAGAGAACGCGAGGTGATAATAAACGTAAAGCAAATGAAGGGACCATCTATATCCTATAAACAAACCTTTGGGGTCTACGTTCCAAAACTTACTCCAATTAATTCATATTAATAAACCCAAATATACATATATTTACATTATTTAATTCCGTATAAAAACATTAGTTTTATGTTAATATATGTGCACACTACATTAATGCAATCAATCAATCAATTATTCAACCAATATATATATATATATATATATATATATATATATATATATATTTACGTTCCTTAAATCAAGTTTATTAATTAATGAATATATATCTACCTGTGCACTAAAAAAATGATTTATTTTACTTTTCAATTACTGTAACGGTCACATTAATGCAACCAATTTACAAGTTTTAACTATATATAAAATGGAAAATAAATATAAACTTATGTAATTAATGTACAACTGTTAATAAAAGGTAATTTCTAATTGATTCCACAATATTTACACAACCATGAACCCTCTGATATATTTAAAAGTTTGAATATTAATATGTGTGTCTATATATTATTCTAAAATTCAATTTTTTATCCAAATTCATTCTTGTTCAAAATGAAAGTTTTATTTTTATACGTCTCAAAACATGCAACAATTAATGAAAAAATAAATGAAGGGACCATGTACATCGCACAACATTTTGAAATTCAATTTGTGAAACGTAACCAAATTAACTTCATTAACTCAAATAATATTCACATTTGTATACATTTAGTTTTTTCATCATAATAAATAAAATTACCTACCATAAAAATGAAAACGTTCAATTTGGATTTCCCAAAATGATCTTTTATTTCCATTAAAACATCCTTTCTGTTTAACACAAAACGTGCGTTTCTTTTATTAAATCTATTTATTGCAATCAACATTTTCTTCCCTTTTAATTGAAATATTTCAATTACATTAATTACATTTACTTATAAAGTTAAATTTCAAAACAGACAACTAAAATGGATGAAAAATAGAATAATTGTTTTCTTTAGTCATTTAAATACGTTTATAAATTTGTTGTTTATACAGCAGAACAATAAATAACCTACTTAAATAAATTATTTTTCTACTCTTGTAGTCCATCTATATGCTAAAACACAGTTCAAATATACATATTTTTTTTCCTTTAAATCAATCATTCTATTCTTTGTTTTAATGAAATTAAACCTACATTCACAAATGAAACATCCTTTTTATTTGACACAAATGTTCTTTTCATTAAACCAACTTTCCTTATATTTTCACAAAAACATAAGCTACGTTTAATTACACTTATTAATTTACAATTTGGTGTCCTCTCTATCATTAATTGAAATTATTCAATTACGTATTTTCAATTATTTACAAAGGTGAATTTTAAAATGGATAAAATAAATGTAACGAGAAATAGAATAATTATTTCCTATCGAATAGTGATTTAAACATATTTATGTACCATTGGATACAAACAGGAATTATACATTTAATTTCTTACCAAATAATAGTTTCTCATCTCTGCAATAATCTTTCAACTACCAAATATTTCAAATAAATAAGATTCTTTTTTAATAAAGAAACATTTATTATTCCTTATTAACATTTATTATTCCAATCAATTGGAAATTTACATTCAGATAATTGTTAAGATCATTCAAACCAATATTATTAAAATACACACTAACATTTGTTATTATCCTTGTATTATTGCAAACATATGTCATTAATAAAAATTTAAATTAAGCTCATAATTTGTATTATAATCTAATTTGTATCAATAAAATCTCAATTTTTTTTATTCCCAAAAACTTTGTTCATAAATCTTATTTAATTTAATACTTTTAAATGTTTAAAAATACGGGTCGTTACAGGATAGCACATGGAGCTGTACAAAATACGAGCACGAGGCTGTGCTTTCACACACACACACACATACACATACATGTACACACACACAAATACACACACACACCCACACACACACACACACACACACATATATATATATATATGTATGTATATATATGTATGCGGAGCTTACTCGCTTATACTACGCTGTGCATTACTGTAAAGTTATGTCAGTACTTATATTGTGAGAGACAGTTGTTGATTTTATTTTGGATTTTTGGGAAGTATAAAGACTTTATTTCAATTTTGTATAGTCTGTGAATCTGATGCACTCTAATGTTCTTATTTATGGTTCATTTGATGATATTACTATCTCTCTTGTTTTACATCCATGTTACTATATTTTATTTTATTTGTGTGCTGTAAGATGTCCTACAGGTTCTGTGCTTGTATTTTTATTTCTTCACACCCTTGGCTACCATGCTACATCGACTGGGTACCTCCACAATGCTCTATTCAAGCATATTGTTATCGAAGGTATAGGGCGGTCGTCACAAATATCCAGTCCAAAATGATATTGCTGAATGGTAGTTTGAAGTGTTCTCATGTTTTATGAAATACTAGAAAATTGTTTACATAAACAATGAACTCCTTATGAAGGAATGTTCAGACGTAAACTTCATAAATGGTATTGAGTATAATATTCCGATAATAAAATTCAAGTTAGGAATTTTTAAGTTATAAATGTTTCAAATAAAATAGTTATGAGTCGATTTAATGAAATTGCTAAGTTTATTAACTTAAATAGCATCACAATAAAAGCAATGTGTATATGATAAATGCACAAATTTATAACTATGCCGAGGGTGATTTCAAATGTTGAGAATTCCATAACATTATTATATAATAACATAAGATAGATCGCAATAGAACTTAGAGCACTCTGGAAGTCAAAAGACATACTTCGAATTATTCCACATGATAAAAGTAGTTTATCAACATTGGATAAAGTTAATAGATAAAGTAAATGATTAAAAAATAATAGCATACCCATTCACTAAGGGACTGACCCAATTGGTTTTAAGGAAACCAATTAAAGAAGTTGAAATAAGATTCCATAATTGACTCTAAGTGAAAGTGGGAAATTATTAGAGTTAAGGGTATGACATAGGGGATTTATGTAATTCGTTACATATATCTAACTCGATAACAAATCTTGTTCAGACTAAAAGGTGTTTTCTTTTTATTATTTACTTGATATAATGTGTTACATTAATTAATTAATTTAACTAATAGGATACTTAATATAAAATGCATAAATGGTATTTTTTAAGATAGTATTTACAAAGTGTTATAACCATGAGTTATTTATCACAATAAAAACAAATATACCATTTTAAATGTTACTAGTGAAGAAGCATCGAAATTGGAGATTGACGTATCCATTCTAAATGTTGGATAGTTTATTACTTATGATTGTTGGGAAACTAGGGGTTATGTACTGTATTGATAGTTATTGGATAACTATGGAATGACTCACTCGATGGTTTTCTATTGGATAATATAACTAAGGTCAAACGGAAAATATCAATGTGATTGATTTACATAGTCTCTCAACTATAGAATAACATGGATTTTCAATATGAAAGCCCCACTTTGATTATTGTTAAATCATGGCATGAGATCCATCGAGTGACTATAGTTGAGTCAAGGGGAAGTATTAGAAGTGAAGCACTATTCAAGGGAGGATTAAACTCCTCAGTTATAATGGGTTAGTATCATTGTCAACTCAAGTTAACTCAAATTCAAAGTCTCTAACCAGAGTATTTCAGTTAATAATAATTGTTAGTCTTGAACCAAGGACTTTTTATTTGGACTTTAAAGTTGAATGCATATGATATTAGAATTTTAACCGTTACTAAATTCCATAATTCTTTAGTGATACAATTTTGGTGAAGAGAATTGTGTAAAAAAATGTCACAACCGGTAAATGCTTAATAAAGTGAAACTGAATTTTACCAAAACATAGTAAGTAATAAATTTGGCCAAAACGTCACACCACTTGCTAAGTGGCATGTGAATATTAACATTTGAATGGTTTGATGTTAACCGCTGAAAAAATTTACACTTGACGAGTCACACGATCGAAATGATGAATTCTATTTAGACCAAAGGATTGAATTGGTTTAAATTGTGATAAATTAATTAATACTATGAAATACTAAATATAAATTTTGAATATGATTTGAGGAACAACTATTAATGTATTTATTTATAATAATTATAATATATCGATCAATAAGCGATATCGATAAGTGATTAAATTAGGTTTAATTAACAATATTTATTTGGGCTAAAATGGCGATAGACTGATAATTTATATTGTTATGAGGGCTATAGTGGGCAGCAAAAATAGGTTAAAGGTGTTAAAAATAGATGGCTTAGATTTAGCGAGAATTGGTATGAGATATGATCCATAACTTTCCCTCTTTCGTCTACCATTTTAGGTCCTTTAACCCTCATTGAAAGAAGAAAAAAGTTTAGCTGCCACTATCCCTTCCATTGCTAGCCAATTTAATCCCTTAGAAGCTAAAGCAATTTCAACTCAAATCAATTTAAAAGACAATTACTATAGGGTAGTCAAAGGTTTATGGTTCAAGTATTAGCAGTCTGCTGAATCAAGAAGTTTTCAAAGGGGAGAGAGTTCATCATTACTAGGTGTGCTTTAAGGCATTAGTTTCAGGTATATTTTTACTGTATTACATGGTTTATAATTTATGAGTAACATTTTACTATTTGTATTTATTATTATTAATTTTTTTAGTTAAATGACGATTTTTATATGCATTGATGTAGCACATACTAAATTGGGTATATGTATGTATTCACAAAATTTTTTTTGTATAGATCATATACGCACAACAAAATATTTAATTTATAATAATAATTATTTTATCAATATATATATATATATATATATATATATTAATATATCATTTAATTACAATGATATAATTTGTACTTAATTATATCACCATACCATGTTAATAATTGAACATATATTTTATAAATGCATATTTACCATAATTATAGTTTTTAATAACTGTAAATTAATTTTTAAAAATTATTTACTATATTTAATAATATTTAAACCAATATACTATCTAAATAATTTATATAAAATAAAATATATTTCAAAAATTAACTTAAATTTTACCAAATTATAATAAAACAAGCAATCTACCAAAAAATGAGAATTTGAAATAATTTTTTACATTTTATAAAAACTATTATAATATATAGTCGAACATAATTAATTAATTAAAAATAATTTTTTATTAAGAAAATTTATAGAAAATTTCTCCAAGCCTCAAATAACATGCTGGATTTTTTGATAATTTCAAATTTGAATAATATGTTCTAAAAATATTTTTTATTAATATTTTTTGTTTTTTGATTAATGTATCAATTTATATATATATATATATATATATATATATATATATATATATTAATATAATAAAATTATAATAATTTTTTACTATGCATAAGATCTGGATATTTTTAAAAAAATTAAATTTTATTTTATTTTATTAATTAATATATATGTGTGCGTCTATTGGATATTATAATGTGGTAATGTATATGTATATAAAATTAAAAAATTATGGTCTGATGCATGTGTGTATTATATATATATGTACAACACACTAGTGCGAACCCATGCTTCGCACACGGAAATGAGAAAAATATTGTTATATAAGAAATAATGGTGAAATACTAATAAACATGGTTGAAAAAACATTGTTCCTATAAAATAAAATTAAAAGCGAATAAGAAAATAATGTTTCCACTATATAATGCATATTCTTCTTTAAGTAGAATAGTAGTATATTGAAACATTAAAAACGTGTTATATAATAGGTCGTGCGAACCTTTAGTTTTAAATGCTTTTATAACATAGACGGAGCAATCAGTATATGATTCCATTGACATATATGATAAGCATTGACGAAGAACAGAGAAAGACACCGAAGATTATAACAGTATCACAACAGCTATTAGGCAAATCAAAATTAAAGTATTGTCCCCACCTTAAACAATTCAGTTGGAAAATATTTATGCATAACCGTACATTGGTAATATAGCTTGTTAAAACAGCAATGAATAAAAAAGTAAAAAAGAAGGTAGACTTTAGCCGTGAAACAATGCTTTATTTTTGTTATTATTACAGCATAACCATAAATTTGGATACTAATAATGCAGGTTTTAAGAACATGTTAACGTCGGAAAGAAAGCAAGTGACCAGGGAGAAACTATTTCATCTTTTTCTTTGGACAAAGAAGTTAGCTGTCTAGTCAGTTGGAATCATTCATTATGTTTTTGCAAATTTAATATAATCAAAGTAAGTTTAAGTTGCAACAGTAATGGATGTTGTAACAGCTCAACAAATAGAAAATAACAGTGTAAGTATTTTTATTTTGGATAAAAAAAGCGACATGTAAAAGCAGGAATTAACTTTTATCTTTCTATACACTTGTAATTTACGAAGTTAAAAAAAAGCAAAACTGAAGCCTAGGTTAGTGGAGGGTCATGTATTGACATGCGAAACAACCTGTATAGATTAAAAAAATTTATGGGTATAGGACATATTGTTGGAATTCCTTAACAAATGAAATGAATGAAATATACCAAGTCCCACATCGCCAAATCATTGAAGCTATATTGGTTTATATATGGCTTTCTCATGAGGAGGTTGGAGGCCTGGGGATCCCAAATGTATGCTCCGTTGTGAGGAGGGAGATCATGCATCTCCATCACACGCGCGCGCGCGCCGCCGCCGCCGTCCATCCGACCGAACCGGGCCGGGTTTGGGTCTAATATGACACTCATATTTTTGCTGCAAATTGGACCGGGCTTTCTGACAGTTGCAGGCCATACGAACAGATGCGGATCTGTTCGGCAGCGGACACAGGTTGAATAGGCGCGAGCGGGTGTGACCCGACACGACTTCTGAAGTGATGCGCGCGCAAACGAACAGGTGCGAAAGCGGACGCGGGTGCAGGGCAGCGATAAACAGAAGTGACTGTACGAAGAGGTACAGACGCGACTGTTTGAGCGAACGGATGCAGACACGACCGTTCGGAAGGGATACAGACTAACTATAAATAAGGAGGAAAACTGATCACTTTCCTTACTTATTTTTAATCCGAATCTCTCTTCTCCTCTGATAACTGCTGCTGTCCTTATATTCAAATCACAGAGTGATATACTCATTACATTCTCGAGCAGAATACGTCTGTTGTATCTTGGGAGAATTTTGAAATAAAATTCTTAAGGAAATTGTTACAACAAGCCTCGGACAGAATTTCCTTTATATACTGGTTAGATTCACTGTAATCTTTCCCGTTTATAAGTTGTACTATTTCTTACAATAGTATAACGTTGTTGTTGTAATATATTTACAACGTAACTTATTGTTACACTTATCTAATACAGAATTCCAGCGTAGTGGAATTCTAATTAATAAACTTGTGCGACGAGTTTATTGTAGCGTGCTATCTGTTTATAAGTTGTACTATTTCAAACTAGTATAACGCTGTTGTTGTAATTTATTTACAACATTCATATTGTTATAATAATTACTACAGAATTCCAGTGTAGTGGAAATCTGAGTTGTAAACTTGTGCGACGAGTTTATAATTGATTATTCTCGGTTTTGGTACACTAGACAAATAACATCTTAAGAATTTTACTGTTTTACACTAAAACAGAGATGTTAACAGTTGACAACATGAAAATGGATAAGTCCAACTTTTTAGCGGTTATTTCTGAATGCAATTTGATTCAGAACCCTAACCAATGGTGGGTTGATACTAGAGCTACTCGTCATGTTTGCTCTGAAAAATCCATGTTTTCAACATACCAGAAATTCGATCAGAAAGAAAGACTCTACATGGGTAATTCTGCAGTTTCCATGATCGAAGGCAGTGGCACAGTTATCCTCAAGTTCACTTCTGGAAAAACTGTCAAATTGAATGACGTGTTTCACGTTCCAGACATACGCAAGAATCTCATCTCTGGTGCAGTCCTATCAAAGAAGGGATTCAAGATGGTGTTTGAGTCAGACAGGATGGTTCTGTCCAAAGCTGGAATGTATATCGGAAGGGGATATTTATGTGATGGCCTATTTAAGGCAAATGTAGCCGTTATCGGCAATAAATCTATGTATTCTGATTGTGCTAATAATAAAATTGAAGTCTCTTACTTGCTTGAGCATGAAATTTTACTATGGCACGATAGATTAGGACACATAAACTTTCGAAAAATGAAGAAATTATCAAACTTGGGATTGATTCCAAATTTCCAAGTAGATAAGAACTACGAATGTGAAACATGTGTAGAAGCAAAAATGGTCAAACAACCATTTAAATCTGTTGATAGAAGCACCGAACCATTAGGTTTGGTACATACAGATTTATGTGATTTTAAATCACTACCTACAAGAGGTGGGAAAAAGTATTTTATTACTTTTATTGATGATTATACGTGATATTGCTATGTATATCTTTTAAATAGTAAGGATGAAGCAATAACCGCGTTTATAAAAATACAAGGATGAGGTAGAAAATCAGTTAAATAAAAAGATTAAGATATTGAGATCTGATCGAGGTGGAGAATATGAATCACCATTTGAACAGTACTGTGCCGAAAATGGTATAATTCATCAAAAAGCAGCTCCATATTCACCACAACAAAATGGTGTAGCTGAGAGGAAGAACAGAACGTTAAAAGACATGATTACTGCCATGCTTTTAACTTCTGGTCTACCGACGAACTTGTGGGGGGAAGCCTTAAATATGTCTAATCACATATTAAACAAAGTTCCTCACAATAAAATGGGAACAATTCCATATGAGATATGGAAAGGACACAAACCAAGCTTTAAATACCTCAAAGTGTGGGGGTGCTTGGCAAAAGTTCCAGTTCCGCCTCCCAAGAGAGTCAAACTTGGACCAAAAACCGTAGATTGTTATTATCTTGGGCCAGCCCAAAATAGTAGTGCCTACAGATTTTTGGTATTCAAGTCTGATATAAATGATATTCATGTAAATACAATCATGGAATCAAGAGATGCCTCGTTCTTTGAAGATGTGTTCCCACATAAAAGAAACGATGGAAATCCTGTCCCAAAAAGGACAAGAGATAACAGAGATGAGACATGTGAAGATGAAACTCATCAGGACAACGAGGAGGTCGAACCAAGAAGAAGCGTAAGGGCAAGAACTTCCAAAACATTTGGTTCGGATTTTTTAACTTATATGTTAGAATACGAACCTCAAATGTACAAGGAAGCAATGTCATCTTCTGAATCTTCATGTTGGAAAGAAGCAATCCAAAGTGAGATTGATTCAATTCTAAGTAATAAAACTTGGGAAATAGTTGATATTCCACCTGAATAAAACCAATTGGCTGCAAATGGATTTTCAAGAAGAAATTGAAATCAGACGGCTCTATAGATAAATATAAAGCCAGATTGGTAGCCAAAGGATATCGTCAAAAAGAAGGAGTAGACTTCTTTGATACATATTCACCGGTTACACGAATAACCTCTATAAGAATGTTAATAGCAATTGCTTCCATATATAATCTGGAAATTCATCAGATGGATGTCAAAACAGCATTCTTAAATGGAGATCTCGATGAGGAGATTTACATGGAGCAACCTGAGGGTTTTATTTCCAAAGGAAATGAAAACAAAGTATGTCGGTTAGTGAAATCACTATACGGATTAAAACAACCTCCAAAACAATGGCATGAAAAATTTGATAGTGTCATGATGAAAAATAGTTTTCGTATAAATGAATGTGATAAATGTGTTTATTACAAACAGGTTGGACAATCATATGTGATGATTTGTCTATATGTAGACGATATGTTAATCTTTGGTCCTAATACTAAAGTAATAGAGACTATAAAGAAGATGTTAATCAACAATTTCGATATGAAAGACTTAGGAGTTGCGGACGTTATTTTGGGAATCAAAATAATAAGAACACCTAATGGAATTGAACTATCTCAGTCACACTATGTAGACAAAGTGATTGAAAAATTCCAAGAGCATGGAATTAAAGGAGTGAGGACACCTTTTAATCCATCGGAAGTACTGCATAAAAACACTGATGAGAGTGTAATGCAACTGGAATACTCTCGTGTAATAGGATGCTTAATGTATCTGATGAATTGCACTAGACCAGATATTGCTTACGCGGTAAGTCGACTAAGCAGGTATACAAGTAATTCAGGGAAGGAACACTGGAAAGCACTAATGAGAGTGTTGGGATATTTAAAGAATACCACTAATTTTTTCTTACATTATGGAAAATATCCTACCGTCTTAGAAGGATATAGTGATGCAAATTGGATTGCAGATTCAGAGGAATCAAAATCCACAAGTGGTTATGTCTTTACCCTTGCAGGAGCAGCAGTGTCATGGAAATCTACTAAACAAACATGCATAGCTCGATCCACCATGGAATCTGAGTTTATCGCATTAGATAAAGCAGGCGAAGAGGCAGAATGGCTTCGTCAATTCTTAGAAGATATTCCATTTTGGCCAAAACCTGTGACGGCCATATGTATTCACTACGATAATCAAGCAGCGCTAAGTAGAGCGAAAAACCTTGTGTATAATGGCAAATCACGACACATACGTCGTCGCCATAACACAGTTAGGCAGTTAGTCTCTAATGGAACTATTTCCATAGATTATGTGAGAACAAATCATAACCTAGCGGATCCATTTACTAAAGGTTTATCAAGAGAGAAAATTGACTGCGCATCGAGGGGAATGGGTTTAAAAGCCTAAACCAACAAGGGTTACCTTATACGGAAACCTATCCTAGCGACTGGAGATCCCACGGACTAGGATCAATAGGCAAACCAGTTATGAGTAACTCAAGAAGTAATGCATTTGTCTGGACTTGGTCCTACTCCATTCCTGTGGTGCAAAATATAATGCATGCCTACAGAAGTTTTAAAGGTTAAAACTATGTTTTTTAATGATGACCATATCTTGGAAATAACAAGTGGGGTATATGTAGGATACTCTTAATGGTTGCGATCACCTATGTTAGTGTGAGCTGGGTCGGCTCTATGAGAATATTAAAAGGCTTTTATTCTCTAAAAACACTCGCAGAACCAAAAATTGTTCAGGACCAAAATGAACACAACCAATAGATTGGATGAGAAGGGAATCAATGCTTCGTAAAGCTTATTGTCTGGATATACAATAAAGGCCGACGGTTCAAGATGAAATAATTCACCGATTAGCCAAGTAGATCCGATAAGTTTTAACTAGGGAAAGTTCAAAGTGAAATATCTACTTATCCACGATAAAGCATTATTCCATATGTACTCTGTGATATTTCGCTTTGTGTGGGGGATATGTATATTATCATTCATGTGGGGGATTGTTGAAATTCCTTAACAAATGAAATGAATGAAATATACAAAGCCCCACATCGCCAAATCATTGAAGCTATATTGGTTTATATATGGCTTTCTCATGAGGAGGTTGGGGGCCTGGGGCTCCCAAATGTATGCTCCGTTGTGAGGAGTGAGATCATGCATCTCCATCACACGCGCGCCGCCGCCGCCGTCCGTCCGACCGAACCGAACCGGGCCGGGCCGGGTTTGGGTCTAATATGACACTCATATTTTTGCTGCAAACTGGACCGGGCTTTCTGACAGTTGCAGGCCATACGAACAGATGCGGAGCTGTTCGGCAGCGGACACGGGTTGGATAGGCGCGAGCGGGTGCGACTCGACATGACTTCTGAAGTGATGCGCGCACAAACGAACAGGTGCGGAAGCGGACGCGGGTGTAGGGCAGCGATAAACAGAAGTGACTGTACGAAGAGGTACAGACGCGACTGTTTGAGCGAACGGATGCAGACACGACCGTTCGGAAGGGATACAGACTAACTATAAATAAGGAGGAAAACTGATCACTTTCCTTACTTGTTTTTAATCCGAATCTCTCTTCTGCTCTGATAACTGCTGCTGTCCTTATATTCAAATAACAGAGTGATATACTCATTACATTCTCGAGCAGAATACGTCTGTGTATCTTGGGAGAATTTTGAAATAAAATTCTTAAGGAAATTGTTACGACAAGCCTCGGACAGAATTTCCTTTATATACTGGTTAGATTCACTGTAATCTTTCCCGTTTATAAGTTGTACTATTTCTTACAATAGTATAACGTTGTTGTTGTAATATATTTACAACGTAACTTATTGTTACACTTATCTAATACAAAATTCCAGCGTAGTGGAATTCTAATTAATAAACTTGTGCGACGAGTTTATTGTAGCGTGCTATCTGTTTATAAGTTGTACTATTTCAAAATAGTATAACGCTGTTGTTGTAATTTATTTACAACATTCATGTTGTTATAATAATTACTACAGAATTCCAGTGTAGTGGAAATCTGAGTTGTAAACTTGTGCGACGAGTTTATAATTGATTATTATCTGTTTTGGTACACTAGACAAATAACACATATGTAAGAAAATAAAGGATAACAGGTCTAAAATTTAATATGAAAAGCTAGCCTGTAAGGTGCTGTTTCTCTAACACATACTCACCAATCAAAATTTCATACCATAATATCAGTGTTTGTATTCCTACATTACCATCTATTGGTATGGTTAGCCATATTCAATCTCTGGCATAAATATGCACTTGCATATCAAAAGACAATAAGACTTTTATCTTGGCTCGACTTAAACATTTAGTAGGAAAAATCACTAATGATAGAAAGATTAACCTTCTTATAAGCTATCTAAGTACTTGGTGCAGTTCGCTAGCTTTAATGTTCATTTAATTTTTGAACATCTTTTGCAATTGTACAAAGGCTCAAATTTATTTGTAGTTAAATACCATTCAGTTTGGAACAATTTAATGATTAAAACCTTGCATTGTATTCTCATACAAACAAAGTAGTATCAATTATAAATCATAATGAGACAAAAAATGACATTCTTTACAATTTCGTTGTCCATGTATTTCGATATATCATTTATTGTTCTTGAAAAAACTGGATTATTTATTCAAGCATAAAGATACTTTCATAGCATCTAAGAACATAGAATCATTTACCATGAAGTTTGCAAGGTTCAGATATGAAATAAACCAAAGCACCCACCCTGTGCGTGGAAAATAATAATCTAGCAATGCCGTCTCATTAGTGGAAGTATCAGAATAATGAGTTTATCATAAAATTTGTTTTCTTTAAGAATGCATTGTGCTTCCCAATTAATATTTATAAGATTAAATATAATATCCTATAGTTATATTAATAGAGCATATAGTAAATGGAAAGTTGCCAAAGTGTAAAAGAAGCAATGCGTGCATGAAAATAAACTATAACGTAGATGAGCGAAAAATCTAGAATTAGAATCATCATGAAGCGATGTCCAAAGTAAGCAAAAATAGTTGAAATTTAAAAACAATTTTTCATTTGTGTGCATTTTAAATAAAATTTGCAATTTTGAAACTTTGGTTGTAATTTTGTTCAATTAATATAATTCAAATGAATCTCTTTGTTTTCTACTTGAGTGCTAGGTTCTTGTCCAATCGTGCACATATTTCAGTCATCCTTGATATGTTCTTTTTATTTGTCTTTTTTATTTTAAATTGATTTGTGATGTTTTACTTCTCGTTTACCTGATTTTCAACCGATGTTAGGTCTAGCATATATTGTCCATAGGTAATTGGACCTTGGTTGAATATAGGTGCTCACATTTATAGGTAAGGTAGTAGAGATTTAACCATTGGGTTTTTGAAGACAATTCACTCTCCTTTATACAAAATGATGGGTATGATTATACAAAAGAGATGAACCTAAGAAGAGTGAATTAACAATAGACTGGTTGATAATGTTATAAAGAAACAATCCGCATTAAATACAATATTTACATACATATTCAATATTATTTAAAATATTTGAATCCTAATGCCGAATGGTTTTCAAATATTCAGTGATATTTGAAAAATGAGGATATTATTATATTCAAGTATAGTATCATGTTAAGAAAGACATGGCGAAGGATAAATGGAAGGTGCATATTAGATACATGCTTGGCCAGTGTTTTAATGACCCTATCATGTCTCGGTCCGACCTTGAATAACCCTACCTTGGATCATCACGGTCCAAAACTCAGTCGGACCTCATTCATTCATGAACATTGGTCGGGCCTTCAAATCAATGGTCCAACCGTTAATTTTATCCGGTTGAACCACGGTTTCTTTGTTTTTTCCTACTTTATCATCGTGTAATTCTCTCTCATTTTCATCTTTTGTATTGCTTTGAAGAAAATAAGTGTGTGTGTGTGTGTATGTGTGTATTTCAAAAATTATAATCTTTTCAAAATCTAACCACTAACTTCATCACTTTGTTCTTCACTACTGCAACAATATAAGATTCGTCAAGTTTGTAGTCCTTAAACTTCTATCGTTATGCACTACTCTACTATATACAAAGCTGTAGTTGTGTACTACACAACACACAACTTCTGTTGTAGACCTTGAAGACCATCTATAGCTTGTGTATGTAACATTATTATTTCAATATTTTTGTGTGTAGTTTCTAGTTAAATGAAAAAAATTTGAAAAAATAAATTACGGTTCAGCCTATTGAACCATCAAAACTTTAAACCTTCAATCATCATGGTTCGAGTCACGACATGTCATGAAAACTATGTGCTTAGCTAATATGTTATTATTTAATGTTAAAGCCTAGTGTTCAAAGTACCTTTGATTCACACGGAGTTTTGGGTCCTTACAGAAAGGTCCGTTGTTGAATATTATGCGAGCTCGGCACATTGAGTAAATCTTCTCTTGTAACGTAGACTCCTCTAATTGAACCGTTAATGCGAATGGTTACCTATTTAGATCAATGGATATGCCTTTTTAGTTCGTGAAACTTAATGCCTTTGTTTTTCTTGGTGAATTTCTTTACCTTGTTGAAGTTTCACAAATATCTTCATTATGGTAAGGTACGTAGCTTTCCAATTGTCTTATTCTCTGTTATAATTCGATTTGTTTGGCTGATATATCCAATCCTAGGGGATAGCGGCCTAAAATCATCTTATGAAGTGAGTTGATGTATGCCATTTTATAGTGATAATAATTTTTGTGTTTAGCGTACCTTTTAGACCTTTCTCTATCCATTACCTTTGTAGAAAATTCTTTTCATTCCTAGATCGTTGCAAGGCGCCGTTAAGTTCTATGGAGCCTGCAATAAACCCGATGTCAGAATTAAGAAGTAAACGATTGACATAGTATCTACTGGCATCTAACTAAGTAGTTCTGCAATCGTGGAAAAAAACTAGTGAATGGGGGCATAGCTAGAAGTGGGAGGACATGGACTTCAATTTCTTACAACTCCTAAATAGAACAAACCAATGTGATATTCTCATCAACCTACATAGAACATATGTTTGGTAGCAAAATTGCAAGTTCATGGTAAGTATGAGTGATGATTTTGAGAGTAACTGTTAACACAAACCCAGTTAAGTAGTTACCTATCCATGGATTTCAATGCGATATTTTATGGTCTTTACATACAATTAGTGTGACATGCAGTGGCAAGAAGGAGATAAATATTATGTTAGATACAATGTTGTTTATATATGTACACACACACACGCATACATACACATGCATACACAAAGATAGTTATTTAGTTATGTGTTCTCGGTAGTATTATACCTCGGCCTGTCCTTTTGAGGTTTTGAGGTTTGTTGTGAATTGCTAGTTGTAAGTTGTATGTTATAGCATCCCACTTGCAACTATGAGTTCGTGGCCCCAATCATATTTCAATAGAGTGTAAGTTAAACCTATTATATTATAAAAGGCTATAGAATTTCTCAATATATCAATGGTTGTTTAAAAGTAAGTATAAATGAAATTGCCAATTTATAATGGTTTGTGTTAAAGTGAGAAAGAAATAAACGAGTTAGCCACAACAATGTTCCCAAATGATAATTGTAGGACATTTAAACATCCATGTATGATATTCAAAATAAATTATGTGTCGTTATATCAAATAATTGCACCATCTAAGTAGTCACAAATTCTAAATTTAGATAGGTAATTTCTATGCAGGTATTTAATTTTTTGTAGTAAAATGAGTGTTGAATAGTTATGCTCAAAAGTTTCATAACGAATCTCTATATTGATAAATTTTAGTTTTTTGGCAATGAAGACAACAAATGTTAGGATGACTGCGAGTAGAGAGAAAAAAACTTTTAGCTTCAAGTTTAAAGAATGAAGTAAAAAACATTATTTTGAGTGTCAAAAGATGAACAGTGAAAATTTAAAAAAATATACGTAGTAGCATATGAAATGTTGAAATGTAGAAAATTATAGGAATATAAAACGACTAAAAAGAAGTAATAAATAGTTATTTTATAATAGTAGACAGAATATGAGTAATAAATATTATTTGTTTATTCCTCATTTTTAAATATAAGATAAAATATATGGTGTGCGTCAACAAATTGAACAAATATATGTGTGATATTAGGAAATCAAAAATGAAACCAAATTTCCCAAAATGAACAAATTATTCAAAATTCCTAAATTACAAAAGAAATAAACAAAGATATGGAACCTTGGTTGAAAGTTTGTCATGTGACATATATAAAAGTAGCTATAAATATTTTTGGTTTAGAATAACTATAACCACCTATAGTTAAACTTGTACATATTGAACCTCACATGCGTAGATATTTGTGTTTAGCTTTAATTTTATTGCATAAATTAATTTGTAGATGGAGCATTTTTAATGAAGTTAAAGTTTCACTGAAAGCTAATGACAAATTTCATTCATTCATGAAAATACATAACGCTAAAATTATGCATGAAGTGCACATGTAAACCTGTAAATTTATCGATTTTAAATTAGTTGTCTAAGATGTGAAAAAAAATTTCATGGACAACTTTTGGCATGATTTTTTTTACAATTAATGCAGGACATTTAAAATTAGGAATAAGAGGAATTTAGTATCCTAATTTTATATTTGTATGCAATATATAGAAGAATTCTAACGTTAACATGTAAAAAAAATCAATGAAAAATAGAAGTCCTTTTTTAGATATTCCACCATAAATTATGCCCAATAAATGCTTCATGTGATATCCCGGAATTTTTGACAACATCAATTTAATAATCTTTATTAAAATTAAATTGATTTGACAATATTGATTAATAAAATATGAATTGGTAATAATCTGATTAAATAAATATTTAATTTGTGATTTTTATCTTTTAAAAGCCAAATAAATGTTTTTAATTATAATGTATATATATATATATTTGTATATATATTATAGATAATCTTTGTTTTGGAATTTAATAAATAAATAAAGTTTTGTTTTTAAATTCTAATAATATATTTAGTAATTGAGAAATTATGTTCTAAATTAATATTAAGCTTCTCAAAGTTATTTAAATTAATAACTATATGATTTATAAATACTTAAAATACAATGAAAAATATGGTTTTAATTTGTTTGATAATAAAAGTGATTTATAATCTCTTTTATAAATCATTTAAAATTTGTTAAATTTGTTATTTTCAAGCCATATTTATAATGTATTTTTTTCCATAAATCTAAAAAGAATTAAAATAAGAAAATAGAATTTTCATTTTAAATTGAATAAGTTGATTTTAATTTGGATTTCAAAAGTTTAATTTGAATTTGGAATTTTATTTTGAAATTCAAATTTATAGATTCTTAAAATATTTGAATAAGTTTTAATTTATAATTTGTTTTATTCACATTTCCTTTAAAATAAGAAATTCACATAAGTATAAATAAATTAAAGTAAAATCCTTTATTAACATTTAAATATATAACTAAATTAAATAAAAGACATGTGTTAACCTATTAGTAATCTAACTACATGTGTTTATTAAAGAATAAAGGTTCATGACAAGTGTCGTTTTATTTTACATTTTTCTTTTATTTCAATTAAATAAATTTCAGCCTTATAAACCTATTTGCTCCTTCATTTCATTTTCTTTCCTAT
Source organism: Allium cepa (assembly GCA_030765085.1). Classification (NCBI taxonomy): domain Eukaryota; kingdom Viridiplantae; phylum Streptophyta; class Magnoliopsida; order Asparagales; family Amaryllidaceae; genus Allium; species Allium cepa. The sequence continues at coordinate 751,724,526 of CM060940.1, read as the reverse complement.
TCTTTTACTCAACTAAGAGAAATTTATACTTTCTCTCAAAAACAACATCTACTTCAAAACAGAAATTACCAAACAAAAATCTAAAAATCCCTCAAACTAAATTGTGTAATCTCATTTCCATTTTCAAATATATGCAAATCCACCTCAAAAATATATCCGAAATCATCTCCTCAAACATGCAATTCAAAATCCTGCAAAAGAAAAATAAAATCAAATGGTTGCATTTTCAAAACTCAAAGGAATCAACCTGCATTTCATCTCTGGAAAATCACCAGCATACAAACAACAGTTCTAAAATTATGTCAGCATTTTCAACCTGGAATTAAAGCATTTTCAGGCCTGCATGCATGTGGTTTTTAGACAGGATTCAAAAGCTTTTTCATTTCCAATGGAGGCTCTGTTTTTTTGAAAAATATTGGTGAGTAACATTTTGTTTAAAATGAATTAAGTAAATGTTGGTCGCCTGATTTGTCTCTGGAAAAAAAAATTCTTGTGAATATCATCCTCTCTCTAAAACTTAAAACAAAATTGGATGCATGGTATTACTGTGACAAATTGTTGTGTGTATATGAACTTTTTGGCAATTTCTATGAATTTTTATAAGTATGTATATACTGTCAAGTATCATTATTGTCGTTTGTCCCTGACTTAAGTTTTTAAATTAAAATTTTTGCAGTCTCTTGATCTAATCATTATTGTGAATTGAGTTACAAACAAAAAAATTGTTTGTTGAACATAAATCTAAGATTAAAAATTTAAATAAGTTAAAATAAGTTCAAACTTTCTCTAGAAACCAAAATGATCAGGAAAACATGAGTTTGTTTAAAAACTTAAATTCTTTAATTCATTAAATTTAGATCGTGATATAAACCTTAAAAGAAAACATGATTTCTAAATCAGAAAACCCAATTTTTAGTTCAGGATTTGGGTAGTAGTTCTGTGATGAACTGAAAAGAGGAAATTGGGAAATTTTGATGATCTTGAAATTCTAGAGGTTTGAAGTTCTTTTGGATGAAGTAGAGTGACCAGACACTTCAACCAAATTATCAAATTGGTGGATAAATCTTTGGGTTAGCAGCGATGAGGGATTTAGTTCTGTAACCCTAGTTTATGAACAAATTATAAAATCGATCATTTCCGTCTCAATGTTTGATCGAGTGTTAAGCAGCTTTGGGGGATGGTAGCTGGGACCATGACGAGGAAGTGGCCGGAGTTTCAACTTTTTCGGTGTTCGGAGGAGTTGGGTTTTGGCATTAACAGGTTTGAGTTTTGGAGGAGCACTGTGTTTCCAGGTTTTGGAGTGAGGCTGTTGTTTTGATATCAGGTGGATGGAGTCGATCTGGTGATCGTAGGTTGGATCACGGGTGGTTATCGATGAGTTGAAGCCAGGGTGAGAGGCCGGAGATGAGCGGCGTCACGGTGCACGTGCACCGTGCATTTCTTTTTGCTAGTGAAGTGAATTTGGGATGGGTGTAATGTACTCGGGATTCACTCGAGTATTTCGAGTTTTTACTCGAAGGTAGGTGATAGATGACTCGAAGTAAAATAGATATGGGCTCGAGTAATGTTAGTTTTCAGGTTTTGTTTTCAAAAACCTGACAGTTTGCAGGTTTTTAATTTTTAAACTAAATTTAAATAAAGAAAGCAAACTAAGATTTAAAACAAAGGTTGAAATAAGTTTAAATTATGAATTCAAAAATGAATTTGAATTCCAGTTTTCAAAATAAATAGATTTTATAAAAATGGAATGTTTAACAACTAAAAGTCTGTACAGTATTTTATAAAGTGTTTTGGAAATCTGAAAATGAGATTTAAAACTAGATTATAAATTTAAGTTTAAAATCTGGATTGTAAATTTGAATTCAAATTTGAATTTGAAATTTTAGGATTTGAAAAGAAAATAAGTTTATAACTTCAAAGGTTGTAATCAAGTTTGAATCATAAAGTATTTTATAACATGTTTTTAAAATCTGGAATATTGGATTTAAAAACAGGATTTTAAATTAAGTTTTTAAAACTGAATTCAAAACATGATTTGAATTCTATTTTGAAATAAAATAAGTTTCTAAATTTAAATGTTTCAAAACCACTTGGAATATTTAAAGCTTATTTTAAATTTATTTAAAATTGAATATGGGTTAAAACTATTTTTAAACTTACCTTAGAAGGTAAGTAATTCTTTAAAAATGAAATTAAAAGGTTTTAAATACTTAACCTTGTTTAAGTTAAACTTTGATTTCATTTTAAATCTTAATTTAAATGGACTTTAGAGGAAATTTAAAAGCAAATTGTTTTTAAATTACTTTGTTAATGATAATTTAATCATGAATAAGATTTATGTTTATCTTTAAGTTAATTAGAACTTAATTATTTATAATTCATTAAATGATTAAGGTAATTAAGTTTGTAATTAATTAATTTAGTTAATTAATATATTGGGTTAATTAATTAAATAATTAACGGTTTTATTTAATTAAAGGATTAGTAAGTTAATTAAGATTGATAAAATTGTGATTAAGAAATCATTAACTAGATAATATTTGATTTTAATTTAATTAATGATTTGAATTTAGTAATCAAGTAATTAAAAATTAATTAAGTATTAGATTATCACTGGATTAATTTAATAATTAGAGATTAATTAATGGTTTTATAGATAAATTAATTTGTAATTAATATTGATTAATCTTAATTAATTACTTTAGAGAAGAAATTAAAGATTTGTTATTGGTTAATGATGGTCATTAACTTAGGATTATTTAATAATTAATTAATGTGATTAATTTTAATGACTAATTGGATTAATTAATTTAAAGATAATCATTTGAGAATTGTTTAAGTGTAATTACTAACGAAAGTAATTAAGAAAATTAATTACTAATTGTAATTAATTACGTTTATTTTGATTAGTTAAATTAATTAATTAAGTTTAGTTAATTTAAAATAATCACTGATTAATTTGAGAAGTAATTACCCAATGCAATTAATAATGGATAATTACTTAGTGTAGTAATTAAGAAGATAAATAACTGGATGTAGTTAAATTGAAGAATAATTGGGTAATGAAGGAGTTTTGGAAATTAATTACTTTGTGTAAGTAATATGAAATTAGTATGCAGAATAATTACTTAAAGGAAGTAATTAATAATTAATTACTTAGTGTAATTAATTTAGGATTTGTTAATTGAGTAATTTGAAGATAATAAAGAGATGTAATTAATCAGATATAATTAATTACTTACTGTGATTAATCAAGAGTGATTAAACAATATGGATAATTGATAGTTAATTACTTAATTTAAATAGGGTAATTATTAATAGATATAATTTGGGATCATTAATTTATATAATTAATGATGTAATTAAGGATGGATTAATTAAGAATAATCAATCAATGAAGGAATTAATTAATCTAACTAATTAAAGATTAATGTAATTAATTATAATTAATTAATTAATGAAGTAATTACAGGTTAATTACTGAATTTTGTTTGGAATAATTAATTTGTGAAATTAATTTAAGGCTAATTACTTAAATGTAATTAAAGGATAATTAATCAAGGATGATTAATTAGGGTAATTTGTTGAGGGTATTAATTAATTGATTTGTAATTAATTAATAGATATGTAAGCAAGATTTATATGGATGAAGTAATTAATTTAACTAATTTTAAATTAATTAGAGAAGAAGTAATTAATTTAATTAATTTTAAATTAATTATAAAATTGTGATTAATAAGTCATTGCTTATGAATGTCGATTGATACTGATTACCCTGAATAGTTGAAATCTCGGATATGAGATAAGTGATGTTGTGTGATTTGGATGTTATGGTTACATTTGAGTTGATAATATGAATTATCTGTTTGGGATGATAATATGGATTATCTGTTGTGATGATAATGTTGATTACCTGCTGTGATGTTGTGTATTATCTATCTGTGTGTATATAGATAATATTGAATTGAATCGTTTTAAAACTTTAAAACAACTTGAACCTAAAAGATGGCGATTTGGATTTCGATGAGACCGGGATCGGGTTTCCATATTAGGATATCCGAAAACCACATCGATCCAAATTAACGATAGGTCGTGAATCTCAAGTGAAGATGAAGATTCAGAGTGCAAGGGTTATCGTCGTTAACTCTGAGCGCGATTCCAAAATGTATGTAACGAGATAATGCCTTCGGTTTCGTTCGAACCCGGAACGAACTTGTATTGATTGAATGCTTTCAGAACATCGTCAGGTGGATGATGAGCATTCTAAGAGATGTGTTCTCTTAAGGTAATCGTAGCCTCAAGCCTCATCAACCGGGAATGGCCAAAACAGGGGAGATGCAGCAAGGTTAAGTGGGTCATGCCCAAGTAGGACGAGATTTTCCACTATCTAGAGGTCCCTTTATATTCGGCTATGTGGGGAGGTTGATTTGCAATAACCGCCGGGGTTGTCTTGTTCAGGACTGTTCAGTAAGGAATGGTTCCGGCCTTGTGTTGCAGGCGATTGGGAGTGATCCTCGGTACGGTGATCTAGGCCACGTACTGTGGCAGGTGGTACCCCGGTAGCCCTGCCATTGTATGGAATCCAAAATCTAATAAGTGCCTACGGTTTTGATTGTATTATCCACTTTTATGGCTAGTAGCTGGAATTTAATCATGTAACAATTTCGGATATTTCTTATTTATTTGAAAACCCTAGACACTATTATAGTATCAACGGATTTCCTATCAAATGTTTTAGTTAGCGTAAGGTAAAAACTTTTCCATATTTATGTGTGGGAAGTCTTACGTGACACCTTTCTTTTCAATGGGTTTTTAAAGTTAAGCAACCTTAACTGTTACTCACACCAGATACATGTCTAACCCAGAGTTTATCTTCTGTTTTCTTAAACTCTTGGGTACTCAAATTTCGAGTAGCCAAGGGATTCAGATTAGCTTTGACGAAGAGGAGCAATGGAGCAGGAGGCTTCTGCGTCGTAGATATATAGTTTCCGCTGTGTGTTCTCTGTGTTGTGTTTGTATTAAGTTGTAAATACTAGACAGGTGTTTATAACTGTCTAGTATGTGATGTATATGCTGTGTAACTCTGATAGATGTTGTATATTATGTAATACTTATGTTATTAATATAATTTATTCGTTCCGTTGTTGAGATTTTAGTGTTGTTTCTTCTTTCTCTTCTTTCTTTTCTCTTTTCTATCGCTTTCTTTCTTCATTCATGATACGTCTTTCTGGTTAATGGAAGACTGGTCGTGACAGTTGGTATCAGAGCGTTAGGTTGAGCGAATACCTAGGCTATGGAGTGGTGTCTATCTTGAGAGAGCCTATTTGTAATTTTTAATATATTTGTATATATTTATTTATTTCTACCTATCTGTTGGGTTACTTGTTCAGGTTTTCCAATATGAGATATAAAGGTAGATTGGGGTAGTGGTGTGTGTAACACTACTACCATTGGTTGGAGTTTGAATGTTTGAGGTTGGAAGTATATGTGTCGAGACTGTAGACCTAATACCTTCTCAAGTGAGATTTGTAGCTTAGTGTATGGACTTCATTGATCTCTGAAGGTAACCTGTTAAGGTTCAGAGTTCATCTTTGAAGTTGGATGAGTAGAGTTTGGATCTGTTGGCTGAGCAGAAGCGAGTGATGGTATCTTGATACCTCAGGAAATAGTAGCTGCGTGATGAGATGCAGTGACTATGGATCTTTCCGAAGATGATTTCTTTGGAACAAGTTTAAGGAAGTAGGTCTACTTCGGTGTTGTGGCTGAGTTCAGCAGGGTGTTTCTGCATGGTTTGAAGTCCGAGTTTCTCGAAGATCTTTGGATTGAGAATTCTTTGGCATTGGTTTCAGCAGTGCAGGTAGGAGTGTTCTGTGTGTCGGTAGAGTTTTATGGCTTAGCAGTTTTCTGGAGGTGAAGTTTAGAAGCAGCTGAGTGAATCCATTTCTTCGACGGATTGGAAAGACCAGCATAAGCTGTTCTGATTGGTAAAGGGAGAACAGTTTTATTTGGATTTTAGTTTGGATTTTTTGCAAAAGTGACTTGCGATGATTGAGTTTTCTCTTGGATTGTTGGAGATTTTTTTGGATGCTTCCAGGGAAGTCATAAGTTGTCCGCATCTAGGTATTTAGTTTTCTTATCGACCAGGATTCCAAGAGTGGTACCGGTGGTTCAGAATAGTTGAAGTTGGTTCATTGCGATGGAGTTTGTTGAAGCAACTGAGGATTTGAGGAACTTTTGAGTTTTCTCTTGGCTATCAAAGATTTTCTCTTGGTGTGTTGTCTAATTGTGCTTGTGTTCTTCATCAGCATTCTTTTCTACTCCAGATCAGAGTGGTGCAGCGGAAGCGGTTTGGGAGTGCACCTGCTTTTCTTTTCCGGATAGGAGAAGTTTGTTTTCTTTTCATGGTTGTGAGTGGAGTTTGTTCTTGATGTTGGTTGATCGTAGAGGATCATTCTAGTGGATTGGGTTTGGTCCAGTTCGTTTCTTGAGACATCAGCGAGGATTGAGCTGATCAGGTAAGAAGTAGGCAGCCCGAGATCGTCTGAAGAGTTTTGTGAATCTAAAGTTGGAAATTTGATTTTGGATAAGTTTCTCAGGTTTTTTAGAAGCTATAAATTTTGGCAAGATTGGGAAGCTAGCTCCGAGATGTCTTGGATCTCTTCTATGTTCTGTTATGGATAAGTGTTTGAATTTCTGGATTGGATTGTCAGTTTGGACAATTGGAATTCGATGTGTTTCACGTATCTCTGAGGGAGTACGTGTATGATCTATTTCTGGTTTTTGGAATCAGCTGTTCTGGGAGATTTGGTTGTTGAGTCAGATTTGTCTGTAGTCTGATGTCTTCTTCAGTTGTAGATCCAGATGAGTAGGAGCTCTGTAGCTTAGTAGTGTTGATTGTTTGGATTTTATAGAGCGAGTATCCCGGTGTTTACTTGGGAAACTTGAGGAAACTCTATCCCGAATTTTGTCTGGATAGTTAATTTTGTTTGATTGGGTGAATTGATTGCTATGGTTGTTAGCATATGTTTGACATATGCTTGTGTTTTGAAATCAAAAATCTTGGATAGATTATTAAATTACCTTTGTTTTAAATTTCGGGGACGAAATTCTTTTAAGAGGGAAGGAATGTGATATCCCGGAATTTTTGAAAATATCAATTTAATAATCTTTATATAAAATTAAATTGATTTGACAATATTGATTAATAAAATATGAATTGGTAATAATCTGATTAGATAAATATTTAATTTGTGATTTTTATCTTTTGAAAGCCAAATAAATGTTCTTAATTATAATGTATATATATTAGTATATATATTATAGATAATCTTTGTTTTGGAATTTAATAAATAAATAAATTTTTGTTTTTAAATTCTAATAATATATTTAGTAATTGGGAAATTATGTTTTAAATTAATATTAAGCTTCTCAAATTTATTTAAATTAATAACTATATGATTTATAAATACTTAAAATACAATGTAAAATATGGTTTTAATTCATTTGATAATAAAAGTGATTTATAGTCTCTTTGATAAATCATTTAAAGTTTGTTAAATTTGTATTTTCAAGCCATATTTATAATGTATTTTTTTTCCATAAATATAAAAAGAATTAAAACAAGAAAATAGAATTTTCATTTTAAATTGAATAAGTTGGTTTTAATTTGGATTTCAAAAGTTTAATTTGAAATTGGAATTTTATTTTGAAATTCAAATTTATAGATTCTTAAAATATTTGAATAAGTTTTAATTTATAATTTATTTTATTTACATTTTCTTTAAAATAAGAAATTCACATAAGTATAAATAAATTAAAGTAAAAATCCTTTATTAACATTTAAATATATAACTAAATTAAATAAAAGACATGTGTTAACCTATTTGTAATCTAACTACATGTGTTTGTTAAAGAATAAAGGTTCATGACAAGTGTCGTTTTATTTTATATTTTTCTTTTATTTTAATTAAAAAAATTTCAGCCTTATAAACCTATTTGCTCCTTCATTTCATTTTTTTTCCTATTCTTTTACTCAACTAAGAGAAATTTAAACTTTCTCTCAAAAACAAATTCTACTTCAAAACAGAAATTACCAAACAAAAATATGAAAATCCCTCAAATCAAATTGTGTAATCTCATTTCCATTTTTAAATATCTGCAAATCCACCTCAAAAATGTAACTGAAATCATCTCCTCAGACATCCAATTCAAATTCCTGCAAAAGAAAAAAAAAATCAAATGTTTGCATTTTCAAAACTCAAAGGAATCAACCTGCATTTCATCTCTGGAAAATCACCAGCATATAAACAATAGTTTTAAAATCATGTCAGCATTTTCAACCTGGAATTAAAGCATTTTCAGGCCTGCATGCATGTGGTTTTTAGGCAGGATTCAAAAGCTTTTTCATTTCCAATGGAGGCTCTGTTTTTCTGAAAAATACTAGTGAGTAACATTTTGTTTAAAATGAATTAAGTAAATGTTGGTTGCTGATTTGTCTCTGAAAAAAATTTCTTGTGAATATCATCCTCTTTCTATATAATTAAAACAAATCTGGATGCATGGTATTACTGTGACAAATTATTGTGTGTATATGAACTTTCTGGCAATTTCTGTGAATTTTTGTAAGTATGTATATACTGTCAAGTATCATTGTTGTTGTTTGTCCCTGACTTAAGTTTTTAAATTCAAATTTTTGTAGTCTCTTGATCTAATCATTATTGTGAATTGAGTTAGAAAAAAAATTGTTTGTTGAACATAAATCTAAGATTAAAAATTTAAATAAGTTCAAACTTTCTCTGTAAACCAAAATGATCAGGAAAACATGAGTTTGTTTAAAAAATTAAATTCTTTAATTCATTAAATTAAGATTGTGATCTGAAACCTTAAAAGAAAACATGATTTTTAAATCAGAAAACACAATTTTAGTTTAGGATTTGGGAAGTAGTTCCGTGATGAAATAAAAAGTGAAAATTGGGAAATTTTGATGATCTTGAAATTCTGGAGGTTTGAAGTTCTTCTGGATGAAGTAGAGTGATCAGGCACTTCAACAAAATTATCAAATTGGTGGATAAATCTTTGGGTTAGCAGCGGTGAGGGATTTAGTTCTGTAACCCTAGTTTATGAACAAGTTAGAAACTCGATCATTTCTGTCTCGATGTTTGATCGAGTATTAAGCAGCTTTGGGGGATGGTAGCTGGGACCATGACGAGGAAGTGGCCGGAGTTTCAACTTTTTCGGTGGTCGGAGGAGCTGGGTATTGGCATTGACAGGTTTGAGTTTTGGAGGAGCACTGTGTTTCCAGGTTTTAGAGTGAGGCTGTTGTTTTTATTTCAGGTAGGTGGAGCGATCTGGTGATCATACGTTGGAGCACGGGTGGTTATCGATGAGTTGAAGCCAGGGTGAGAGGCCGGAGATGATCGGCATCACGGTGCACGTGCACCGTGCATTTCTTTTTGCTGGTGAAGTGAATTTGGGATGGGTGTAACGTACTCGGGATTCACTCGAGTATTTCGAGTTTTTACTCGTAGGTAGGTGATAGATGACTCGAAGTAAAATAGGTATGGGCTCGAGTATTGTTCGTTTTCAGGTTTTTTTTAGAAACCTGACAGTTTGCAGGTTTTTAATTTTTAAACTAAATTTAAATAAAGAAAGAAAAGTAAGATTTAAAATAAAGGTTGAAATAAGTTTAAATTATGAATTCAAAAATGAATTTGAATTCCAGTTTTCAAAAGAAATAAATTTTATAAAAATGGAATGTTTAACAACTAAAAGTTTGTACAGTATTTTATAAATCTAAAAATGAGATTTAAAACTAGATTATAAATTTAAGTTTAAAATCTAGATTGTAAACCTGAATTCAAATTTGAATTTGAAATTTTAGGATTTGAAAAGAAAATAAGTTTATAAATTCAAAGGTTGTAATTAATTTTGAATCATAAAGTATATTATTACATGTTTTTAAAATCTGGAATATAGGATTTAAAAACAGGATTTTAAATTAAGTTTTTAAAACTGAAGTCAAAGCATGATTTGAATTCTAGTTTGAAATAAAATAATTTTTTGAATTTAAATGTTTCGAAACCCCTTGGAATATTTAAAGCTTATTTTAAATTTATTTAAAATTGAAGGGTTAAAACTATTTTTAAACTTACCTTAGAAGGTAAGTAATTCTTTAAAAATGAAATTAAAAGGTTTTAAATACTTAACCTTGTTTAAGTTAAAATTTGATTACATTTTAAATCTTAATTTAAAATGGAATTTAAAGGAAATTTAAAAGCAAATTGTTTTTAAATTACTTTGTTGATGATAATTTAATCATGAATAAGTTTTATGTTTATCTTTAAGTTAATTAGAACTTGATTATTTATAACTCATTAAATGATTAAGGTAATTAAGTTTTGTAATTAATTTATTTATTTAATTAATAATTTGGGTTAATTAATTAAATAATTAATGGTTTTAATTAATTAAAGGATTAGTAAGTTAATTAAGGTTGATAAAATTGTGATAAAGAAATCATTAATTAGATAAGATTTGATTTTAATTTAATTAATGATTTGAATTTATTAATCAAGTAATTAAAAATTAATTAAGTTTTAGATTATCACTGGATTAATTTAATAATTAGAGATTAATTAATGGGTTTTATAGATAAATTAATTTGTAATTAATATTGATTAATCTCGGTTAATTACTTTAGAGAAGAAATTGAAGATTTGTTATTGGTTAATGAAGATCATTAACTTAGGATTATTTAATAATTAATTAGTGTGATTAATTTTAATGATTAATTGGATTAATTAATTTAAAGATAATCATTTGAGAATTGTTTAAGTGTGATTACTAATGAAAGTAATTAAGAAAATTAATTACTAATTGTAATTAATTAAGTTTATTTTGATAAGTTAAATTAATTAATTAAGTTTAATTAATTTAAAATAATCACTAATTAATTTGAGAAGTAATTACCCAATGTAATTAATAATGGATAATTACTTAGTGAAGTAATTAAGAAGATAAATTATTAGATGTAATTAAATTGAAGGATAATTGGGTAATGAAGGAGTTTTGGAAATTAATTACTTTGTGTAAGTAATATGAAATTAGTATGCAGAATAATTACTTAAAGGAAGTAATTAAAAATTAATTACTTAGTGTAATTAATTTAGGATTTTTTAATTGAGTTATTCGAAGATAATAAAGAGATGTAATTAATGAAATATAATTAATTACTTACTGTGATTAATCAAGAGTGATTAACCAATATGGATAACTGATAATTAATTACTTAATTTAAATAGGGTAATTATTAATAGATATAATTAGGGATCATTAATTTATATAATTAATGATGTAATTAAGGATGGATTAATTAAGAATAATCAATCAATGAAGGAATTAATTAATTAATGTAATTAATTAAGGATTAATGTAATTAATTATAATTAATTAATTAATGAAGTAATTACAGGTTAATTACTGAATTTGGTTTGGAATAATTAATTTGTGAAATTAATTTAAGGCTAATTACTTGAATGTAATTAAAGGATAATTAATCAAGGATGATTAATTAGGGTAATTTGTTGAGGTTAATTAATTGATTTGTAATTAATTAATGGATATGTAAGCAAGATTTATATGGATGAAGTAATTAATTTAATTTATTTTAAATTAATTAGAGAAGAAGTAATTAATTTAATTCATTTTAAATTAATTATAGAATGGTGATTAATAAGTCATTGCTTATGAATGTTGATTGATACCGATTACCCTGAATAGTTGAAATCTCGGATATGAGATAAGCGATGTTGTGTGATTTGGATGATAAGGTTGCATTTGAGTCGATAATATGAATTATCTGTTTGGGATGATAATATGGATTATCTGTTGTGATGATAATGTTGATTACATGTTGTGATGTTGTGTATTATCTATCTGTGTGTATATAGATAATATTGAATTGAATTGAAACAACTTGGACCTAAAAGATGGCGATTTGGATTTCGATTAGACCGGGATCGGGTTTCCATAGTTGGATATCCGAAAACCACATCGATCCAAATTAACGATAGGTCGTGAATCTCAAGTGAAGATGAAGATTCAGAGTGCAAGGGTTATCGTCGTTAACTTTGAGGGTGATTCCAAAATGAGTGTAACGAGATAATGCCTTCGGTTTCGTTCGAACTTGGAATGAACTTGTATGGATTGAATACTTTCAGAACATCGTCAGGTGGACGATGAGCATTCTAAGAGATGTGTTCTCTTAAGGTAATCGTAGCCTCAAGCCTCATCAACCGGGAATGGCTAAAACAGGGGAGGTACAGCAAGGTTAAGTGGGTCATGTCCAAGTAGGACGAGATTTTCCCCTGTCTAGAGGTCCCTTTATATTCGGCTGTGTGGGGCGGTTGATTTGCAATAACTGCCGGGGTTGTCTTGTTCGGGACTGTTTAGTAAGGAATGGTTCCGGCCTTGTGTAGCAAGGGATTGTGAGTGATCCTCGGTACAGTGATCTAGGCCACGTACTGTGACGGACGGTACCCCAGTAGCCCTGCCATTGTATGGAATCCAAAATCCAATAAGTGCCCACGGTTTTGATTGTGTTACCCACTTTTATGGCTAGTAGCTGGAATTTAATCATGTAACAATTTCGGCTATTTCTTATTTATTTGAAAACCCTAGACACTATTATAATATCATCGGATTTCCTATCAAATGTTTTGGTTAGCGTAAGGTAAAAACTTTTCCATGTTTATGTGTGGGAAGTCTTACGTGATACCTTTATTTTCAAAGGGTTTTTAAAGTTAAGCAACCTTAACGTGTTACTCACACCAGACCCATGTCCGACCCAGAGTTTATCTTCTATTTTCTTAAACTCTTGGGTACTCAAATTTTTACGAGTAGCCAAGGGATTCAGGTTAGCTTTGACGAATATTGGAGGAGGAATAGAGCAGGAGGCTTCTGCGTCGTAGATATATAGTTTCCGCTGTGTGTTCTCCGTGTTGTGTTTGTATTAAGTTGTAAATACTAGATAGGTGTTTATAACTGTCTACTATGTGATGTATATGCTGTGTAACTTTGATAGATGTTGTATATTATGTAATACTTATGTTATTAATATAATTTATTCGTTCCACTGTTGAGATTTTAGTGTTGTTTCTTCTTTCTCTTCTTTCTTTTCTCTTTTCTATCCCTTTCTTCATTCATGATAGTCTTTTTGGTTAATGGAAGACTGGTCGGACACTTCATTAAATGTTCAAATTTATGCACGGGTACATTTTTGTATGTAGTATGTAACAAAAAGTTTGTCATGGCAATTTATGGAGCAGTTATTGTGTAAATTTAATGAAATTAACATATATTTATACAAGGAATGACTGTCAACTCTCTAGAATTAAAAGACGATGGAAGAATAATCCCCTCTAAAAAGTTATGAAAATTAGGTCTCTGTTTTAGTTTTTAGCTAATTTATGTCACTTTTGCTCCTGATTTCCATGTTAGGCTGGTTTTCAAGAAGGGGATAGTTTGGTAAAAATCAACAAAATAGAAACCTAATTTACATGGATTTATGGGTAGAGATTTTTATGCATGAGCTTTAAGAATAGGGCACTTTGGTCGAAAATATACATATAGTCCTGATTAAAAAATGTAAGCAATTATTAGAGCACCATTGACAATTTCATTTCTTAGTGATATGATTTTGAATGAGAAATCTACCAGCTTTAAAGCTTTATTCAGAACTAGTAAAACTTTTAATGAAAATTGAGAATCTTTTTAAAGATTATTATCCATCAATTAATAATTAAAATCCTCATTTTTAATATGTAAAACAGTGCATTTTGAAAGTATATGCATGTTTTTTTTGAACAAAAAGCTTGGTAAGACAAATAATGGTATTATCATTTATTACCTTTTATGCAATTATGATATGGTTTAATGGACAAACTTTTTATTGATGTAAGAAACAAAATCTTCTTTAATTGCTACTTCTACATTGTGTGTGAGAAATCAAATGTTGATATAAAAGTTTCAAGTTAAATTTAATTACTAAGCTGTTAGAGCACTATTTATGATCAGTTTTATTTTCCATGAAAGAATAAGAATGAGATACTTAGTTGTTTTAAAACTCCAATACTTACTAGTTGACCGGTTAACGGCCTCACCAACACGATCCAAAATTCCAGTAACATCTGATATTGATGAGGTAAAATTAATCAAAATGAATTGCTAATAATGATCCGTAATATTGTTAAAAAAATAGGGAGGTGCTCAAACCTATTAGAAACTTGTTTGCGTTAGTTCTTTTAATTATTGTTGGGTAGTGAGTGAAAGAGAACTTATGTATCGGTATGTCATGATCGGGATTTTCAACTTCCGTAAAGGTTGCCAAAGCATTGAATTCAATTTTGGTGGATTTGTGTAATGTGAGATATTTGTTACCCACACCTGCTACATTAAATTCGCCAGTGTCATACACCAACCCTTGGCCAAGCTTTCCGTAGTAGAGTGACATGAAACGTGGCCCCACTTCTGCATGCATTTCTCCAGCCTATAATATGTAAAAATAAAAAGGGAAGTGATGTTCAGTTATGTCTAAATTTCTGAATAGTGTGGTTTAATGTAGTATCAAGTAAACATATAATGACATTTGTAAACTATTCAGCAATGATGCCTATGTAGAAATAATAATGTATAGTTGAAATGCGAATATAAAATTAAAAAAGTTTTTACCTAAAAAGAAAAGCAATTTTCCGAATAGTTCACCGATGGAAGTATTAATATTCTTGCAAGATAGCACCCAAGTAAACATATATTACTAGTTTGCGATTTTAAATGAGTATTTTGATCGTTTTATATATTTGTTTCTATTCATCTAAATAGAAATGCATTTATATAATGCATATAAATGGTTAAAAATGAATCAAATGGAAATATCAGCAATAAAAACGAAAGGGAAAAAAATGTTGTAGTATACACGAAGCATGTCCAAATATCAAAAAGGGAAATGGAAGTAATAGAAAAAGATGATGCAATCTTGAGTCAAAATTTTAATTTGTTGACATAGTAAAATGGGTTCGTTGAATCAGGGAATTAAATACATAAATGATTCAAAACTAATCAAATGGAAATATCGTTAATAAAATTTGAAGGGAAAAAATAATGTTGCAGTATACATGAAGCACGTCCAAATATTAAAAAGGGAAATGGAAGTAATAAAAATATAAGGAACGGCTGCCAAGTCCCTAGCATTGAAAGATATGGAAGAAAAGTCTCTGTTGAAAAGTTATGGAAATTTAGTCCCTATTTTTAGTTTTTGACTAATTTATGACACTTTTTCACCCGATTTCAATGCTGGAACGATTTTCTAGAAGGGGACAATTTGATAAAAAATAATAAAATAGGGACCTAGTTTACATGAGTTTATTAGTAGGGACTTTTTGTGCATGGTCTTTTAGAATAAGGACCTTTGGTCCCAAACCCAAAAAAAATGATGATGCAATCTTAAGTCAAAATTTTAATTTGTTGACATACTAAAATGGATTCGTTGAATCAGGGAATTAAATAATAAAACTTACATCTTAGATTTTATCCAACTAATTAGAATGCCTTAAACATTTATAATTAATACTGTCACCTTATACATTTTCATTAATTTTGACACAAAGGCGGAACATGCGTTTATGGAGGCTTGAGCCATTTGGAAGGTACAAGTCCAAAACGGATTTTATTTTGCCTCTTTTTTTTTTATACTATTTTAAGGGTAGTAAAAAGAAGGATATGATATATAATATGGAAATGTCATTACTATAGGGAGAAAATTTCCTTACTAACAAAATTGATGCAATAGTAAAACTTATATTATTGTTGTTAAGAAATTTACAATAAACAACATGTCGCTTGAATACTTGAATACGCTCATTACATGTTTAGTTTTCCTACTAAATGAATACAACTTAAATTTATAGACATCTTAGTTTAAATATGGTATTAGATTAAAAAAAAATCCAAATGTACTTGGGATAGAAAATTATGCACAGTAGATAAAGTAAGTTTTTGGAACATACATAGATTTAACATGCCAAATATCATTCCTATTATTATTTTTGACACGTATTATAGCTTGATTGAAGAAATTAAAGGCATAAAAACCGATTTTTTGGATATTTCGGAATTACGAAACAATGATTCCATAAAAGCATAAAAAATCTTCAACAAACTTCATTCTGTGATTTAAACATTTACAAATGGGGAAGAAATATTTTAAGTCGTCTCTGATATACATACAAACATCAATTAGCTACATATTAAAAAGTTTCCATATGATTCTATCAAAGCACATAACCAATTGATAAAATTTAACCATTACACGTGGAAAAGTATTTTTCTATCATACGTTGATACATACATACACTCATGTTATACGTATACATGCATATATCAGTTGTCTAGGGGAAAAGGTTGTAAATATTTGATAAATTGTATTATATATACAACATAGATTGTTGGAGAAAATCCCTTTAGAAGATCATTTTAAGGGAATAAAAAACCCAACGCAGCGGAAAACAACTGGATCATGATTGCAGTGAGACGAAACAAATAGAGATAAACACCAGAACAGGTAGTCATAGATCAATGCAATGCAGAAAAATAAATAACATCAGTATTTATAGTGGTTCCACTACCACGAGGCAGTGTACGTCCACTTGGGGAGTGGAGATTTTATTAATCAAGGAATGACTAGAGTTACAAGATTGATTCACTTTTGGAGGCTATATATAAGAAGAATAAACAATACAGACAGAATTCTACAAAGTTTCAGCTCTCTAGGATAGCTACTATTGTTGTCCGAAAGCTCCACTATTTATTAAGTGAAGAAATGAGGAGGGACAGCTGCTATATAGCAGCCCTAGGTTTTGGTTCGGAATCTATCTAGACCAGCAAAGCCCATATCAATCTGGTTCGACACATTGCACTTCAAGTCTGGACAGACGTCTCCCAATCCCAAACCAAACAGCTGGAACGACACTACTTGGTTCAGCATGCATCTGGTCCAGCAAATAGCACACATGGTTTGGTCCTGTATGATTTGGATTAGCATGCTCTAACACCAAACCAAATATTTGGTTCGGCCTTCAGCGTCTCAAATCTGGACCAACATGCCCAAATACCGAACGAGATATTTCATTCTAGATCTCATCGATTGGTCCGGTACAATTTGGTTCGACATCACTAAACTGGTTTGGCAATACATTTTCGTTTGACGCTAATTGGTTTGGCATTAAGCACTTCATCGAACCAAAACAAAGCCATTGACCGCAATCTCCTTAGCAAATCACCGCTCCAAATCAATCCTTCACCGCAACCTTCAACCAACCGAACAAGATTTCTCGTTCGATGATTTCACCGATCCAAACCCTTCCAAGCCCTAGCATTTCACTTCCGCGCTTCCTCTTTGCAACATGACTTCAATTTCTGCTCCTAGGGCTTCGCTTTCTTCTCCTCCTCCATGACTTCTACTTCTCCAGCAATGGAATCAACAGGTAACAATTCCAACAATCCCTACCTTGTTACCATATTCCATCAAGTCATTCAACTCTATCTCCACCTTTATTCTCCGAGCAATGGATACTTACCCAATGAGCTTCGATAAAGCCATCGCCCATTAACTTTGTTAACGAACTCCGGAAAGGCCACCGCCCGTCAGCAAAGTGTTCGAAGTACCCAGTCCATGTAGAACCTATTAATCTCCACCATAAAAACAAATGTCTCCATGAACAATCTCAACTCTCCCTCCGGGCCACCCCATGGCACTTAACACTTCATTAAGTGAATCAAGTCCGAGCAATGCTTGAACTTAGCAATAGGCAACGAATTGATAAACATGTCTGCTGCATTCTCCTTTGTGTGAACTTTATAAAGACGAACTAGCTTCTCTTCACTCATCGAGATAAGAAACGACTCTCTCACCTCAATATGCTTCGTCCTTGTGCTGAACGCCAGATTATCAACTAAGTGAATTGCACTCCGATGATCATAGTACACATCCACGCCTTCAAATAGAAAGCCCAAATCACACAATAATCGCCTCAAATAAAGCGCCTCCTTTGCTGCTTCAACCGCAGCTTGAGCTTTGCCTCTGTAGTAGATAAATGCACAATTGTCTGCAACCTCGCTCTCCAATTGATGGTTGTCCCATCAATGGTGAACACATATCCGGAGGTTGACTTCCTTCGATCTCTATCACCGGCATAATTAGAATCACAAAATCCAACCAAGCTAAAATCTCTATCTCTGCCGCCAAAGACAAGTCCATGGTTTGGAGTTCCTCTAAGGTATCTGAAGATACATTTCATTGCTTCCCAATGCATCTTTCCTGGATTTGCCATTAACCTACTTACCAATCCATCTGCCTGTGCAACGTTGGGCCTAGTGCAGACCATGACATACATCAAGCTGCCAACTGCACTTGCATATGGGACCTTCATCATATAAGCCTTGTCCTTTTTCGAACTCGGAGAGCCTTTACTAGAAAGCTGTATGTGCAAAGGCATGGGTGTCCTGATTGCCTTTGCCCCTTTCATGCTAAACCGAGTAAGCACCTTTTGAATGTACTCCTTTTGAGTGATGCTCAAAAGTCCTAACTTTCTATCCCTTTGGATTTTCATACCCAAAATTTTATTTGTTTCTCCAAGGTCCTTCATTTTGAATTCCGCTTTTACCGTTAGCTTCAAACTATCGATTTTATCTTTATCCTTCGAAGAAATCAACATAACATCCACGTACAAGAGTAGGTACACCCATCTACCATTCTTTAAATGCTTGAAGTACACACAAGCATATTTGATGCTACGATCAAAGCCAAGTGAAAGCATAAAAGAGTCAAACCTCTTGTACCATTGTCTATGCGACTACTTAAGTCCATACAAAGACTTCTTCAGTTTGCAAATACAATTTTATTTTCCATCTACAACATATCCTTCCAGCTGCTTCATGTAGATGGACTCATCTAATTCTCCATGCAGGAAAGCGATTTTCACACCCAGTTTCCCCAGCTCCAAGTCATGAGCTACAACGATAGCAAGCAAAATGCAGATGGACGTATGACTCACTACTGGAGAGTATATCTCATCATACTCCAATCTCTTTCTTTGTAAAAACCCTTTAGTAACTAGTCAAGCCCTGTATCTCCTATCATCCTTCACCTTGAAAAACCATTTGCAACCTATGGCTCGGCTTCCTTGAGGAGGTGGTACCAAATCTCAATTCTTATTCCTCTTCAACGACTCTAACTCCTCTTCCATGGCGCACATCCACTTTGAACTATCATATGACTTCAAAGCTTCATCAAGGTCAAGCGTCTCCTTATGAACCACATGTAGCACATAGTCAAACTGATCACCATGGTTAAGGTTCGCCAAATGCTAATCATTATACCTTTCAGGTGGCCTAATAGTCCCATGACTGACCCGGGTAGGTATTGTCTCGCCTAAACTCCTTTCAGCTCCACCTTGAACTGAACTTCCTCTAGATTCATGTACATGACCAGTACTGGAAGGTACCTACGGACTCTCCTGTGATGTTTCATCAACTGTGTTTTCCTCGACAGCATCAACAACAACTATACTATTTGGCTGGAACACGGGAACTTCTTCCATCTCCTTAGGTCTATCAGAATCTTCTGATATGGTAGTAGCTTCCTCTTCGGATTGAACATAGCAGAGTCATCAAAAGTAACATGTTTGGAATGAACAATCTTCCAATCGATAGGGTTCCAAATTCGATACCCTTTAATTCCATCGGTGTATCCCATTAGTATGCCCTTGTATGCTTTAGCCTCCAACTTGTTATCACCTGTATGGTGAACATACACATGACAACCAAAATTTAGAAGTAACTAAGATACACTATTTTACCTCTCCAATTTTTCTATGGAAACTTCCCATCTATGGCTAAGCATAGAATTGGATTTATGATATACGCCGCAATTGATAATGCCTTAACCCAAAAGCCTCTAGACAAGCCCGCTGTCAATCTCAAGCAACGAGCTTTCCCTAGTAGAGTTATGTTCATCCTTTCTGTAGCCGCATTAGATTACGAATCGTCGGATGTAGTGAAATGTCTCTGAATGCCATGCTATCTACAAAAAACGAGGAACTCTCTAGAGACAAATTCACCGCCATTCTTAGATCTGAGCACCTTCAACCTAGAACCAAATTGGTTCTCAATAAGCGCTTTCAAGTTTTTGAACGTCTTAAAACTCTCTGATTTGGCCTTCATCACATACACCAATTTTTTTGAGAAAATTCATTAATGAAAGAGATAAAATACTTTGCTCCTCCAAGAGAAGGAGTAGTAATCGGTCCCAAAACATCTCTATGTACGTACTTACGTAATTTCCTCGATTTGTGGAGTCCAACTCCAAAAGATACTTTAGTTTGCTTTCCTAACACACACTCCTAACAAAAGTCCATATTGTCGAAGTTTTGTCCATTGATCATCTTCCATCTTCGAAGTAACTCTAAGCCCTTCTCTGAAATATGACCCAACCTAAGATGTCATAGCTTTATGGCATCCAATGCATGAGAATTATCTACTCCAATACACGACTCTTCAAGAACTGTGGTTCCTTTCAGTAAATACAAATTTCAAAACACATCTCCTTTCATATGAATTAGCGCACCTCTCAAAACCTTCCAAATATCCTTCTCCATAGTTACCTTACATCCCAAAGATACCAATTGTTATAAATAAATTAATGACTTTTGAAGACCTGGAACGTACCGGACACCCATCAAAGTGCGTATCACTCCGTCAAACATCCTGATCCTCGCTATATCTTCATCCATTGCTCTACAGCTAGCATCATTACCCATAAGAATATAGCTTTCCTCTCGTCCAACAAAAGAATTGAAGTAATCCTTATTAGGCGTCACATGGAAAGACGCCTCCGAGTCCAGCACCCAATGGTCTGAGACATCCGATACTGCTGTAGACAAGACATCGTCAGATACAGATTTCTCCACCACAAATGATGAAGATCCATCTTCTTCCTTCTTTTTCAAATCGGGACAATCCTTTCTCCAATGACCAGGTTTCTTGCAGGTAAAGAACTTTCCATCCTTAGACTTTCCTCTCCTGCCATTACCGAGCTTCCTGGACTTGGAACGCCCTCTAAAGTGCCAATTCTTCTTATCAGCTCTTCCTCTTTCAACAAACAGGCCATGACTACTACTTCCACCACTACTTCCTTCACTCCTTCATCTGATCTCTTAAGCCCTCAAATAGAAGGCCTGACTTCACATCTTCTACTGCTAATGTGTCTCTAGCAAAGATAAGGCTGTTAGCGAGACCTGTGTAATGCTCCAGAAGAGAGCACAAAAGAATCATTGTCATTTACTTCTCATCCACCTTCAAGTCAACAGTCTTCATCTTCATCACAAGATCATTAAAGAAATTAAGATGTTCCTTCACTGAAGTACCTCTCTCATCCGTACAGTGAAAAATATCTTTAGTAATATCAGACGGTTAGTCAGAGATTTCTTCAAGTAGAGATTTTCTAACTTGGTCCAAATTCCCCCAGCAGTGGTCTCACTATTAATCTTTGAGATAACATTCTCTCTATAGATGGTTGTAAAGTAGTAAACACCCATTAATCCATCTCCTTTCTTTCCATGACTGAGATATTAGGCGTCAACTCCTTAGGGGCAAACACTACTAGATGAACTCGATTCCTCATTAGAATAGCCTTCATCCTCCATTGTCACTTCTCGAAGTCTTTATCCCCATTCCATTTCTCAATTTCCAACTATGATCTTGACGTGATATACATCCCTTTAGTATGGGGTATTGTAACAATGGGAGTCGCTTCATCTCCTGCCATAGCGTCTAACACTCCTTAATCAACCCTGCTCTGATACCAAATTGTTGGAAAAAAAATCCCTTCAAATAATCAGTTTAAGGGAATAAAAAACCCAATGCAGCGGAAAACAAACGGATCGAGATTGCAGTAAGTTGAAACAAACAGAGATAAACGCCAGAACAGATAGTCACAGATCAATGCAATGTATAAAAATAAATAACACCACTATTTATAGTGATTCCACTACTATGGGTAGTGTACATCTACTTGGGGAAAGGAGATTTTATTAATCACCGAAAGATTAAAGTTACAAGATTGATTCACTTTTGGAGGCTATATATAAGAAGAATTAAGAATGCAGACAAAATTCTATAGAGTTTCAAATCTCTATGATGGCTACCATTGTTGTCCAAAAGCTCCACTATTTATAGAGCGAAGAAATGAGGAGAGGCAGTTGCTATATAAAAGCCTTGGGTTTTGGTTCCGCATCCATCTGGATTGGCAAAGCCCGTATCAATCTGGTTCGGCACAGTGCACTTCAAGTCTGGACCGGCATCTCCCAATTCTTGAACCAAACATTTGGAACGACACTACTTGGTTCGGCATGCATCTAGACCGAAAAACAACACGCATGGTTTGGTCTGGAATGATTTGGACCGGCATGCTCTAACACCGAACCAAATATTTGGTTCGGCTTTCAGTGTCTCAAATCTAGACCAGCATGCCCAAATACCGAACGAGATATTTCATTCGACATCTCATGGATTGGTCTGGTATAGTTTGGTTCGGCATCACCAACCTAGTTTGGCGATACATTTTCATTCGACACTAATTGGTTCGGCATTAAGCACTTCGCCGAACCAAAACAAATCCATCGAAAGAAATCTCCTCAGCAAATCTTCCGTTCCAATCCAATCCTTCACCGTAATCTTCAAGCAACCGAATTGTAGGATCTAGATTAACCCTAGAGGGGGGTGAATAGGGTTATAGCAAATTTTCTCGAATTAAACGTAAAAACAAACTGCAGAAATAAATATGCTGAAAAGTAAATCACACACAAAATTTACCCAGCTTCGACAACCCCTGCCCACTGCTGCATTCCTAGATTTCTATTAGAATTAAACAGTCTCCCGCTTACAAACACTCTAACAGACTCGCAAACCCTGCTCCCGCTTACAAACACTCTAATAGACTCGCACCCCCTGCTCCCGCCTATAGAATTTTGCAAACTCGCAAACCCTTGCTCCCGCCTATAGAGTTTTGCAAACTCGCACACCCTGCTCACTGAACTAATTCTAACTAGACAATCTGACACTACCTACAACTTAGGTGGTGATTTACCAGTTCTTTGATTCGAAAAGTAAAAACAACAAATAACAAACAATTAAAAACTTAAAACCCTATTTGAATATAAACTAAAAACCCCCTTTTATAAAACAAAGCCGACCCAATTGTTTTATCCTCTAGCCCATTCTTTCTTCTTTTGCTATTGAAAAATTTCGGCCAATCCTCTTTCTGAAATTAGGGTTTTCTGACTTGTTCGCAGCTCTCTGACGATCGATTCTGACTTGCGTTGCTCTTGCTCGCACTCGTTCTCTGATGATCGATTCTCTTGAGATTGGCTGCTTCGTTGACTTCGAGATTGCGAATCGTTTGCAGCTGCTTCTTTGATCGAGCTCGATAGATTGGTATGTATTCTCTTTTGTTGCTGGTTTAATTGCTTGCTTGAACTCAATGCTATAACTTGTCGATGATGATTGATATCTATAGGAGATGAATTCCTTGAATTTGTTTGTATCAATTCGATACTTTCCTAAATTATTTGATTGCCTGATGCGCACGCTTTCCTGATATTTGCGACTACTTGATGCACACGGTCTTGATTTTGAAACGTTCGATTTTCTTTTGTTTGATACGGCAGAAACTTTCCTTTTTTTAACTTTGCTTTGAATTTTGACTTTTCCAATTTACACACACTTGATTTCGTGTATACCAATCCACAACTCTGCATTAAAATCTTCGACTTCGAACATGCTTACATTATTCATGTATCTGTTGGCTTGTTCTTGCATTATTCATGTATCACTGTTTGTTCACCTTGATTCTGCATCTCTTGTAGCATGCTGTACATTTGCATAGTACCATGCTGTTGACTTGACTTGTAGAATTTCGCTGTAACTTCGCTTTTGCATTGACCATGGCTTCTTCTGTCTTGTATATGTTGTATGAACTGCTGTGCCATTTTGGTTTTCACTTGTGCATATTGCCTCGAGTACATGTATTCTTGGCACTGCTACTTTTGTTGTATACATGTCCACTGCAGTTTCATTGTGACTTCACTGATGTATTTGGACTTGATCATACTTGATGCACTTTACATGTTGTCTTCATATTGTTGTTTGCTTCATGTACCTGTTGGTCTGACTTGAACTTGATATTGTGGTATTGCTTCATGATGTACTTGATAAATGTACTTCCCCATGTGTACATGTTGCTGTCATATATGCACTGTGTTTCACTTGGTCGTCTCTTTTCTTTGTTGGCACTGGCTGTTGTCTTTGTGGTCTTACTGTTGTCTTTGTGGTCTTCTCATTCATGTGTGTCTATTGCATTTGTTTGTGTATATAAGCAGTTTGAAGTTGCTGACTTCATTTGTTTACTTGATGTCATGATTTTCCTAGTTTCACTTGTGTACACTGTTGCATTGTTGTTCACTTCTCTGTCCTGTTGTACATGCTTACAATCAAATTGAGTATTTGGTTCATTGATGTTGGATTCATGTACACTGCATTCATGTCACTGGTTTTCTTGTTCAAAGACTGTTGTGTCACTGAACTTGATTCACTTCATGTTGTCTTCATCCTTTCTCTGATTTTCATTGTGTGTCTATTGCACTTTGTCTTGCCTCCATGTATTCAATTCAATGCTGAGTTGTTTCTCTGTAGTTGTATACTTCTGTTGAGTTGTTTGGAATTGGACTTCTGGTCTTTGCATCCTTTCATGTTGATTTTTGAAATTTCACTTGAGTTGATACCAGTTTCAAAAACTCGGGTTTGACCTTGTGCTCATGTCGTGATTTTAAATATATTGCATGTGAGTTGAACCCGGCTTTTCATTTGGGTTTGACCTGTGCTCACCTGTCCCTGTAGCATTATTAAGTGTATATTGATGTGCATGACCTTGTGGCATGTACAGTGATACACTGTGCATGTCACATTGTTCGTGTATGATGAATTCAAATGTAAATGATGACAAACAACCCAAATAACTGAGGCAAATCATATTTTCAAAAATCATATTTCATTTTATATTGCAAAAATATTTCTTTTTCAATTTTACTGCGTTAGTGAATATATTTGCAGATTACTCGGATGCTGGAATCAGACTGGAATGCAGTTGAAGACAAAATACAAGTGTGAGTGATATGTAGTGAGGTTATTAATGTAAAAATAATTGTGATGTAATCAAAATTGTATATGTATAGTGAGATCTTGAATTTGTACTATTCAAAATTGTAATAAATATTTGTTTGAATAAAATATCTGTTTGAATTCAAATTCTATGTAATTTATTTTATTCAACAAATATTTATTTAATCTATGAAAAATAGTACCTTAACAAATACATTTAAACGAATGTATATATATGTTTATTATCATCAAACAAAAACATATAATCGCATATTCATACAATCTCCCCCTTTTGATGATAACAAACATATATTTAAGATTTTGACTGAGTTAAATGTATTTGATCAATGATATACTCTAATTGCTCCCCCTATTTAAATGCTTCCTCTCTACACAATGCTCCCCCTACATATATGCATACAAATAGAAATATACAAATGAACCTGGATGCAAATGGAAAATTATTTGACCTTTGCTTGATTCTATTTGACAAAATCTTAACTTTTCTCTTCCCCTTTTGTTATCAGCAAAAGAATAATAGTGTTAGAGAAAATAGAGATAAAGTGATCAATATTAATCCAACATTAAACTCAAATTGAATGTAAATATTGAACTTCAATAAAAATCAAACAAAAATCATAACTACCCTTGTTAGGCGCATATTCCACTTTTAGAAAGAATGGAAATGATGTTCTAATATAAAATCATACAATTGTATCAACTTGTTGTACATTTATATCAGGAATTTGAATATCTACTAATCATGCATAACCGTTAGGACTTTTAAATGAGATTTGTAGTATTCCAATTTAATTTTTAAAAAATGAAATCAAGTATCTTCTAACCACGCATGACCGTGAGGACTTTTAAATGGGATTAGAATCAACTTGTCTATTTAATCAATTAATTTTGATATGCGTTCCATACATGCATAACCGTAAGGACTTTTAAATGAGAGTGAATACTTTGGATATTTATTTATTTTTACAAAAAAAATGTGAAATGAAAAACAATTGATTCCTGATTATAGTACCACATATCGACAAACTATATTTAAGATTTGATAAACAATGGTCGATAGAAATATGACAGATATAGAAATGTCATGGAATCTTTACCCAACAAAAAGTTTTATAATTCTTGTTTGAATTCCTAAAGAATTTTCCAAATATACTATCTTGAATAATGTATGTTAAATATCAACACTTATCACCTTTTCAATCACTATTTATCTTTTTGATAATTAGTAGGGAGTCGGATTAGTCAAAAATTTGTCATTTAAAATCAAATAAAAATGACTAATCTGAAAATATGGTCAACAATGATTTTCTTGAAGGGGTTATATGAGAAAAAGAATTTCTGCTATTTGAAAATTATTTGTAATGAGAAATATGCAGATATTTTCTTTGAAAAACGATGCAGTAACTAAATATCTCAAAAATCACGTTCAACTAGTAATTTTTCTATCAACTAGATTACCAGTGTAATCTGCATCTGAATTTCTTTTTCACTTAAAATTGGATTTGATTGACCAGACCATGAAGTATGCAACAAAATATCTCAAAATCAAATTTAACAGCTTTTCAAATGACATTCTCTTGAATTTGAAATGAAGCCGTGTAAATAGAGTTAGCCAAATTATAACCAAATGTATTAATATCCAACAAAACACTATTTTTGATCCAACCTAATATAATCAAAAAATTTAGAGAATTTTATAGCGTTTTTGGCATAAATATAATCGGCCAACCATGCTGAACAAGTCAGAATTAAAATAATCATCTCTTCACCATCTCAATATTGGCTGATTTTAATTCAGACTATGATGCGGATCATCACATTTAATACATCGTTCAAATAAATATACCATTACCTGTTTTACCTTTACGATATTTTTCGTTGTTTATTGTGATCCTGTCACCTTTATAATAGGCTAAGGAACTTTGCTTTGTCGTCCGTTGTGTTTCTAGAACAGCCAAAAATCCAGAAAACACTGTTGTTGTTCCTTAGCCTGCCACCACACCTACACAGGAAAAGATTTATGTGACCTATTTGTTTTTATAGGTCCATGGTTGTTTGTGGCAGAAGATTTAGAAAATAATTTTTTGGAGACCCAAAACTGCTTATATATGTTCCTTTTGGCACCCAAATTTGTTTAACTTTGAGAGATTTTATATTCGTGCCTTTTGGGACCCAAATTGGTATGATTTTCACATGTTTGGGTCTATACCAACAATTATTGTGATCGTTTCCATATTTTCTACAAATTGTGCACATGGAATTTTCTTGATTAATATCGCTTTCAACATTTTCAGATTGATTATATCCAAGTCCTTGTCTAGCTGTATTAACAGTTTGCTTCCCTAATAGCAGATTCAACGATTTCTCACTTTTTGAAAATTTATCTAAAGTTATTGACAATTGTTGGACTTGTATTTTGAGAGATTCGTTTTCGTTCAATAATTGTGTGCACATTTTGATAGAATTTTCTCTCCTAGTATTTTCGTTCTCTTTCAAAATCAGAATTTCATTTTCAAGTGATTTTATATTAATTTCTGATTTTTTAATTCTTCTTCGAATGTTGGACACTTATCACACTTAGGGATCCTACTTTGATAGGTTTTAACTAATTGGTCAAGTTGTTCATTTAATTCTATCAAAGTGTCTTTTTGTGATTCAAGTTTGGCATACTTCTCCCTAAGTCGTTCGAAACAGCCATTCACTTCGTGGAAATAAATAGGTAATTCAGAGTGAGTGAGTTTTGATACCTCGCTTGGCTTCATATTGTGCTATCTGTTTTTTTTTTTTTTTGATTTAGAGCTGGATTTCCATATTTGCGGTTCCTCCTTTTGAATTTCTTTATTAGTAATGCCAGCTCGGTTGCTCCATCATCATCCTCATCACAACTGCTATTTACCACTCCTGTTAAGCACATTTCTTTAACTGAGTCGGTTGTGGAGGACATCTCATTGCTGTTGACTTTTGCTCCATATATTGCATCAAAGGTATTCCAGATTTTCTGTGCATTTTCACAATGAGAGACGAAATAAAAATTATCACGATTAATATGATAATATAATTATGCATAGCAAGAGCACTAATCGAGATAATTTCCTTATGTGTTATATCACACCCATTTTCAATAATATCCCAACATTTAATATTAACAGATTTTAAGTAAAATTGCATTTTCAATTTCCAGTTCAAAAAATCTATTCCATCAAAAATAGAAGGAATAATATTGGAACGACCCTCAACAAAAGTATTATTTGGTGGATTCATGATTCTAGAGTTAAAGAAAAATACCGTGCTCTGATACCACTTGTAGGATCTAGATTAACCCTAGAGGGGGGGGGGTGAATAGGGTTATAGAAAATTTTCTCGAATTAAACGTAAAAACAAACTGCAGAAACAAATATGCTGAAAAGTAAATCTCACACAAAATTTACCCAGTTTCGGCAACCCCTGCCTACTGCTGCATTCCTAGATTTCTATTAGAATTAAACAGTCTCCCGCTTACAAACACTCAAACAGACTCGCAAACCCTGCTCCCGCTTACAAACACTCTAATAGACTCGCACCCCCTGCTCCCGCCTATAGAGTTTTGCAAACTCGCAAACCCTTGCTCCCGCCTATAGAGTTTTGCAAACTCGCACACCCTGCTTACTGAACTAATTCTAACTAGACAATCTGACACTACTTACAACCTAGGTGGTGATTTACCAATTCTTTGATTCGAAAAGTAAAAACAACAAATAACAAACAATTAAAAACTTAAAACCCTATTTAATATAAACTAAAAACCCCCTTTTATAAAACAAAGCCGGCCCAATTGTTTTATTCTTTATCCCGTTCTTTCTTCTTGTGCTATTGAATTTTTTTGGCCAATCCTCTTTCTGAAATTAGGATTTTCTGACTTGTTCGCGGCTCTCTGATGATCGATTCTGACTTGCGTTGCTCTTGCTCGCGCTCGTTCTCTGATGATCGATTCTCTTGAGATCAGCTACTTGGTTGACTTCGAGATTGCGAATCGTTTGCACCTGCTCCTTTGATCGAGTTCGATAGATTGGTATGTATTCTCTTTCGTTGCTGGTTTAATTGCTTGCTTGAACTCGATGCTCTAACTTGCCGATGATGATTGATATTTATAGGAGATGAATTCCTTGAATTTGTTCGTATCAATTCGATACTTTCCTAAATTATTTGATTGCTTGATGCGCACGCTTTCCTGATATTTGCGACTACTTGATGCACACGGTCTTGATTTTGAAACGTTCGATTTTATTTTGTTTGATACGGCAGAAACTTTCCTTTTTTTTACTTTGCTTTGAATTTTGACTTTTCCAATTTACACACACTTGATTTCGTGTATACCAATCCACAACTCTGCATTAAAATCTTCGACTTCGAACATGCTTACATTATTCATGTATCTGCTGGCTTGTTCTTGCATTATTCATGTATCACTGTTTGTTCACCTTGATTCTGCATCTCTTGTAGCTTGCTGTACATTTGCATAGTACCATGCTGTTAACTTGACTTGTAGAATTTCGTTGTAACTTCGCTTTTGCTTTGCATTGACCATGGCTTCTTCTGTCTTGTATATGTTGTATGAACTGTTGTGCCATTTTGGTTTTCACTTGTGCATATTGCCTCGAGTACACGTATTCTTGGCACCGCTACTTTTGTTATATACATGTCCACTGCAGTTTCATTGTGACTTCACTGATGCATTTGGACTTGATCATACTTGATGCACTTTACATGTTGTCTTCACATTGTTGTTTGCTTCATGTACCTGTTGGTCTGACTTGAACTTGATATTGTGGTATTGCTTCATGATGTACTTGATAAATGCACTTCCCCATGTGTACATGTTGCTGTCATATATGCACTGTGTTTCACTTGGTCGTCTCTTTTCTTTGTTGGCACTGGCTGTTGTCTTTGTGGTCTTACTGTTGTCTTTGTGGTCTTCTCATTCATGTGTGTCTGTTGCATTTTTTTGTGTATATAAGCAGTTTGAAGTTGCTGACTTCATTTGTTTACTTGATGTCATGATTTTCCTGGTTTCACTTGTGTACACTGTTGCATTGTTGTTCACTTCTCTTTCCTGTTGTACATGCTTACAATCAAATTGAGTATTTGGTTCATTGATGTTGCATTCATGTACACTGCATTCATGTCACTGGTTTTCTTGTTCAAAGACTGCTGTGTCACTGAACTTGATTCACTTCATGTTGTCTTCATCCTTTCTCTGATTTTCATTATGTGTCTGTTGCACTTTGGTCTTGCCTCCATGTATTCAATTCAATGCTGAGTTGTTTCTCTGTAGTTGTATACTTCTGTTGAGTTGTTTGGAATTGGACTTCTGGTCTTTGCATCCTTTCATGTTGATTTTTGAAATTTCACTTGAGTTAAATCCAGTTTCAAAACTCAGGTTTGACCTTGTGCTCGTGTCGTGATTTTAAATATATTGCACGTGAGTTGAACCCGGCTTTTCATTTGGGTTTGACCTGTGCTCACCTGTCCCTGTAGCATTATCAAGTGTATATTGATGTGCACGGCCTTGTGGCATGTACAGTGATACACTGTGCATGTCACATTGTTCGTGTATGATGAATTCAAATATAAATGATGACAAACAACCCAAATAACTGAGGCAAATCATATTTTCAAAAATCATATTTCATTTTATATTGTAAAAATATTTCTTTTTCAATTTTACTGCGTTAGTGAATATTTTTGCAGATTACTCGGATGCTGGAATCAGACTGGAATGCAGTTGAAGACAAAATACGAGTGTGAGTGATATGTAGTGAGGTTATTAATGTAAAAATAATTGTGATGTAATCAAAATTGTATATGTATAGTGAGAGCTTGAATTTGTACTATTCAAAATTGTAATAAATATTTGGTTGAATAAAATATCTGTTTGAATTCAAATTCTGTGCAATTTATTTATTTAACAAATATTTATTTAATCTATGAAAAATAGTACATTAACAAATACATTTAAACAAATGTATATATATGTTTATTATCATCAAACAAAAACATATAAGTGCATATTCATACACGAATGAGAATTCTCGTTTGGTGATTTCACCAATCCAAACCCTTCTAAGCTCTAGCATTTCACTTCCACACATCCTCTTCGCAATGTGACTTCAGCTTCTGCTCCTAAGGCTTCGCCTGCTTCTCATTCTCCGTGAAATCTACTTCTCCAGCGATGGAATCAACAAGTAACAATTCCAATAGTTCAAATCATCCTTATTTGAAATGAAAAGTATAGTAGTAATGTACACAATTTAATGAAATTCATAAGATTATCTCATAATCTATTCATATAATATCAAATAAGTAAGTACAATATCTTCACCACATGTAGTACTAAAACGTGAACTGTAGAGTTAATGAAAATATGAAATATTTTGGTATTTTAAATCATCAATGAATTAATGTTCGAAAATAAACTTATCTCCTCATCGCAAGTACTAAGTAAGCAAGCCATGAGTTGTCATCCTATCATATCCAGTAACTATAACTAACGTAAGGGATAACCTGTACTAAAAATTACTACTAAGATGATGAGTATATTAAGCATCATAACGATGGCAAGCGCCATCCAAAGTAATATGCATCACGGAATACATTAGAATCATAGAGTAGACCCAACATATGGTCGATTAGGTTGTCGCCCTGATCGGGATCCTTTTAAACACATCATCCAAATGCTTGGCATTGGTCTAGCAACTTTTCCCTCTTATTTTGTTCATTTTTTGACTTTAGCATTTAAACTTCAAGTTCTCCTTGTATACTATTGGCCCTTGTTTCAAATTTATCATCAGTTATATTTATGGCGATAGTAGAAAAGTGTTAACACACAAACAGTCATAAAACTAATGTAGTTAACACTTAATATTATTGCAATTAAGGTTGATGACATATATGCGGGTGTCATTTATAATTTAAAGGTTTATTGGTATAAACTATAAACAACCCGTCGTGCTGCTAGTAACCATGATTATCAGCAATAAACTATTATGTAAATTCTATAAATTCATTCTGACTCAAAAAAGGTTAATATTTAACTTAAGCTTAAAGTTACGCGTGCCTCTTTTGAATTAATTATTAAACCAAAATTTTAGATGTCTAAGCTGCTCAGGCACAACTACTCCAAGCAACAAATCATTGCTCTATATAATCATTGGATCATCAATGAATAAATGGTTTGCTCTACTAGTATATTTAATGTTAATAGCTAAAATAATTTTTTTTGCTAGAAGGACTTTTACTAAATCTAATAAAATTAAAATATTCAAGAATAAAAATTTCATAATTAAATAATGTATATCAATATGGTGGAGATCAAATAGCACCTCTGATAGCAGAAATCCTTACATTTGGATGTCAAATAACCTATATCATGATAGTGTGGTTAAAACCTATATGCACCTATAGATAATGTGTATCGGTCAAAAATTTCTATAACTTAACATTGTCTAGAAATATCTAATGCACAAGTGATTTGAATGATTTTTGAGTTTTTTCTCCATTTAGAACTATTTTGACTTATAAATTATATGCTAAAAAGAAGAACAAAAACAACATGAAAAGTTTTATGCAATCAAGATTCATGTGTCATATGAACTGAGGTCCGTGCAATTTCATATAAACTGTAAAGCAAAGTGGCAAGAAAATTCATACAAAACCATGCAATAAAATGATACATATCTGAGTATATGATTTTACTAAAGCAAAATCATCACATGCGTACAAAAATATATCTGAGGAATATGCCACTAATATTGGCGAGGGTTTAATTAAACATATAACATTACTAAATGAATAAATAAAATCGTAAAAACTGATAAAAATGTAAAAGATAGTTCAGATATATATTTAAAAAGAATAACCCGATTATGTGATTGCTTTTGGCAATACCAAGTATGATTCGAGAAGCAGCAAATGAGTTTGCATCCCTAATCAAAACTCTACCAAGTAATGAACTTTTGCTTATCTTTAGATTTAAATCTACTTGACATTTCGAAAAATATAAAAATTGAATGCAATAAGAAGCCAAATACCTTGACAAACTAGCAATCAATATTCAAATCAAACAATTACCTATTTCAAATTATATAATCTTTCATATGCAACCAATATGGATTCAAAATGCTTATCAATAACTTTCCCATCTAGGCCATGATGAGCACATTCAATAAATGTAAAAATCTATAAAAAAGAATAGATTTTGTAAGGAAATTTTCAAAATACCTAATGCATAATTTGATGAACAGAATGGGAAGGAAAGGCGCAACCAATTTTCAGTCGTTCTAGAGTTGATTCTGACTTGAAGTGTCTTGCGGCAGTAGTTGGAAGAAAATGAATATAAGAAGTGGAGAGCTGGGTACGATGAATATTAACATCTAGGGTTATCATAGAAGGGATATTAATATCTAGGGTTTGGAGGATGATAAAGAAACGGAGAGCTGGATACGATGAATATAATAAAATTAAAAACGTGACTGTTCATTTCATAAAATATCCAGGATGCTTGTGAGCTCTTGAAATCAAACTCAGTAATCATAGTATAGCATAGATTTCGTAATTTTTTTTTTATATATACACATACTTTTATATTATTTTAATAATTATTTCAATAATACACACACAAATATATATATTATTAAATTTTATTTTTTATACAGCTTGTGTGTGTGTATATATGTATATACATATATATGTGGATT
The DNA here is from genome assembly GCA_030765085.1 of Allium cepa. Taxonomy (NCBI): domain Eukaryota; kingdom Viridiplantae; phylum Streptophyta; class Magnoliopsida; order Asparagales; family Amaryllidaceae; genus Allium; species Allium cepa. Next base: position 751,690,507 of record CM060940.1, on the reverse strand, counting down.
TATAATATTTATATAAATAATAAGTTTAAAAACATGCATATGTTTGGATTACATGCAATACATATCAGATGAGTTAATATGTCTATTGCGATCTAAATCTCAAGATCCATACACAAGCATAATATACCTTACATGGATTAGTATGTTACTCATGCACACGCACATGTATATGTATATAATACGTATGCATATATTTATATGTGTAGAATATAAATTTAAATAAAATTGCATATAATTTATGAATTTAAATAAAATAAGAGAATTTATTTAAATTAAATTTAGAAATTTTCTAAGTAAATTAGACTTAGCATGACCAATATAGATCCAATAAGGGATTTTTATTTTCAACTTCACTTATAACTTCCGCTGCGGGCAAGCCAAATTCCAACAAAAAGCACTATAAATTAATGATTCTTCACTCTGGCTTGGAGTAATGAAATTCGAGATGGATTCCATGTATGAAAAAAAGTAAGGACATTTTCGACCATACCTAAAGGAATTAAACCCATTAGCTGCAAATGGATTTTTAAGAAAAAACAAAATACAGAAGGTAAAGTAGAGATCTATAAGCTAGTTGCGGAAGGATTTCGTCAAATTAAAGGTGTTAATCATGAGGAGACCTCTTTGCTTGTAGCGATGCTCAAGTCCATTCAAATTATGTTGTTTATTATTGCATTTTATGACTATGAAATAGGAATAATGGATGTAAAGACATCAATTCTGAATGATGATTTAGAAAAAATCCATTTGTATGTTGCAACCTGAGGGTTTTATAGTTGGTGGGAGTGAAGGCAAGGCTTGTAAGTTGTTAAAATCCATTTATGGACTTAAACAAGCTTCAAGAAGTTGGAACAAAGGTTTTGGTAAGCTAATCAAATAGTTTCATTTTTATAAGAATACAGAGAAAGTTTGCATATACAAAAAGTAATAGGGAAATCCTATCATATTTTTAATGTTATATGTCGATGATCTTCTATTAATTAGCAATGACATATCATTATTGCAATCAGTGAAAGCTTGGCTTTCCAAGAACTTCTCCATGAAAGATTTAGGAGAAATAGACTATATACTAGGTATAAAGATCTATAAAGAATGATCTAAGAGGTTATTCGTATTGACCCAATCCTTTATACATAGATACCATCCGGAAGAGGCTTGGTATGGAAAATTCCAAGCGTGGAAATGTTCCAATGTAGTCTAGAATCTCCTTTCTAAGAAGGACGCTCCTCATACCAATGAGTAGAAAGAGCGTACGAAGAGGATCCTCGATGCTTCAACCAAAGGATCTGTAATGCATTTTATGCTACGTACTAGACTAGCTGTTGCTAAAGCATTAGGATGTATGAGTTGATGTAACGTCCCGCATTTTCGCACACTTTAAACCGACACACGTGCCAATTCAAACCATACGGAAGGGCGGATCGTTATGGGGTAAATGAGAAAAAGAGAAGAATTAAAACGAAATAGAATCTCACAGCGGAAGGATAAAATATAATAACAAATATACAGTTCATAAACAGTTTACAAACGCTTGATTCTTCTTTTACAATAAATATCAGAGTTACACATACCAATACAAGCAATGCAGCGGAATAGAAAGAGTGTGGTACAATACTATATATAAAATAATACTGATTCTTCGTCTTCGTCCTCCAAAGCTAAAATCTGCTATCCTGAAACGCTCGGACTGACCCGAGCGAATTTGAAAAGACAAAAACACTCGAGTCAGACTAGAAAATCTTATGTGAGTTAAATAAACAGAAATAAATATGAGTACAGTAACTCAAGAGATGTTCGGGATTTACATCTCCTAAGGATCCGTTAAACTATTTACTATGTAGTATATTGCGCTATTATAATAGTGTCTATTTATAAAATAAACTTACTTTTAAATAGCGTTAAGGCTTTACATTTTCCACCTTAACACGTAAAATGCCAATAGTCTATACAGTACCGTAATACCTCCTGATCGGGAGGCTACCAGAGGATACTCCATAGGTACGACACAAATAGAAACTCGTAGTAAAGGCTCGATATGGTAGGTGACACGGCACAACTAGGCAATGCCAGGGTAGATATACCAATTGCTATCCAGGCTGGTGGAAACGCGTAGCCGCAGTTACCGCCCACCTCGGACTAACTCCCCAAAATCAAAATATAGAAGTGGCCACTGAATCAAATCCAAGTCAAAGTATAATATCGAAGAGGAGCGTCCGATCAGAGGAATGACCTCATTGGCCTGAGAATCGCTCCTGTTTTAGCCACCTTATGCCAACTCACGGGAGTTGGGTCCACGTATTTACCTTACAGGAAAACGTCGCCACCACCTACTTCATTCTGGAATCTCCACCGCGTACACGGTTAGTCAAAGTGGTTTTCGGTATCGACAGAGAGTATGTCCATATCCGATCCCGGTCTCTTTGCCAACCCATCGTTATTATAACACCGCGGTTATTATTTAAAAATAGTTTATACTTTAAAACCAGAATATAATCCATTTCAAACCATAATATTACGATATCATTTCTTCTTTAAAAACACAAACCATTTATTTTCATATTATTTTATAAAAGCCCAAATCAATGATATCGTTTCCCAAATAAAATTTTCCTTTCCAAAAATTATGTCACTTTTTATTATTTAATATCCCATGTAACCAATATTTTGTTTGTAACTTTCAACATAATTCTTCGAAAATCCATAGTATTTTAAAACCATTACTTTCAAACTAAATGGTTTGGATATTCAACAGTATATAAAATAAGTGGTTTAACTTAAATGTTACTTTGAAAAGAAATATTTCTCGTGGCTTTACAATACATTTCTTTATTTAAAGTTAAAACCAAAATTTAATATCGCTTCAAGTTCCAAAACCATTTCAATAAATTCATATATATACGTATATCCATTTTGAGTATAAATATTTCAACTAAAGTTGGATTTTATTCTTTCAAACCAAATGTTCTATTAATTAGCCTTGAATATTCACATAGAATCCATAATTAATAAGACTTCAATTTCTAGTAAAATATATATATATTTCCAAATTCAAATTTTACTAGAATATTCATTTCAATTTATTTTGGGAAAAATCCAATTATAAATATCAAATCTTAAAATTTCCAACTTAACATTTAAACATAGGATATAAATTTATCAAACTCCATTTTTTAAATTTTCTTCCGTTTTACTAAGGGAATTTATACACCTTTTAATTTCAAAAATTTCAACTTCATATGTATATAAATATGGAAGAAAAATATTATACATTATAAAATTTAAGATTATTATAAACCGTATTCCATCCAAACCATAGAAATCACATTAAAAATAGTTATATAGACCGCGGTGCCTGTATATAGTTTTCTATCCTATGGTCAAGTGATACGGATATTTATCATTTCAATCCGCAATTTAAAAAAAAAAAACTGCGGTTGTATATCATTTCAAACCGCAATCCCGAATGAAATGTAAATGCATACTAACTTGCAGTTTAATGATATCCAAATAAAACATTCATTCAACAACACATCCATCATCCAATCACAACATCGATCAATATCAATCAATAACAATTATATATATGATCATATATAACAGGTGATAACTGGCAGTTTATTCAAATTAAATTTTATCAATTATTAATCTAACAATTTATATTCAGTGATAATTGACATAACTGTTAACTAGCAGTTCATATGCAAACAATAATTTCTAACAGCCAATTTACACGCAATAAATCAATTAAATTAACAGTTACATTCAAAAAAATGCAATTCAACAGATATGAATGAAATAACATGCCAAAACCTCATAAATAAATTTCTATTCATTTCTAAAATTTATTTAACAAACATAAAAGCTTCTAGTAGTTGTGAGTGGGTTAAAACACTCACCTTTTGAATTTAAATCGAATTTAAATTCGATTTAAACCCAAAAATTTGACCGTCTCAGAATTCGTCCAAACCAGCGTCATCGAGTCCGGAATTAAATTACGATCCTAACAAAAAAAAATTCGTGTGAATCCGACTTCGTATGAGAAAGTTATGGCGAAAAATGATGATTGAATTTCAAAGTTGAAATTTATATAAAATGACACATATTCATACTCACTAAAAATATGTCCACGTCACCCCCCAACGTCTCCAGTACGCAAGCCATCACGAGAAAATGCCCAGGCATTTCCGTTCGCACCCAGCAGCTGTTGACCGCCTTTTGACCTCACTTCACCACTGTTTTCGGCCACGTTAGCCCAGGCCACCACCACCATCGTGCTCCCCATGCCGATCCGCACTCTCCTGTACCACCCCGGTCGCCTCCAGCTACAGGCCGCCGCCGTTTGTCATTGTATGGCCGAAACCCTAATCAGCTGTCAAGCACGATCTAGCCGTCAACTCGACCCACAAACCACATAGATGCGATCCCCTCGGTTCCCTCTCCAATACCCAGGAAGGGTTTGGCGATCTGACGAAGTTTTCGACGATGATGATGGAAGGTCACGGACTGTTGGAATTTTTTCCGGGCAAACCACAGCTCCAATTGAAAAACGAATTGCACCAATAGATTACGCGTACCAAAAACTTCAACATATATTTTTACTGGAATTTTCTGAATTTTTTTTTTTTTGAGTTTTGGCTTTTGATTTTTGAACTGTAGATAGATCTAGGGTTTCAACCATTGGAGAGGAGAAAGGAATGAAGAAAATGTACGTATATTCAATTGACAGAAGAAGGAGGCTAGGGTTTATCACGGTATACTTATAGATAGGCTAGAGGTAGGGTAGCTAGGCTGGATACGCGAACGTACGGAATAAACTATGGCCCAAAAAAGCCCGCTATGCCTCCGGAACCGAATTTGTTAAAACTATATATCCAAATAGGTGTTTTAAAATATTCTGAACGCGATGGAAAAAGTTTCGCGACCAAATTCGATCGTATGAAGAAGTTATGCTAAAAAACAAAAATTTCACATTGATTTCAAAATGCGTAAATTTCAAGGCGTTTCGAGTCCGTACGATCAAACGACAAGTCCGATCGCTACGAAACTTGAAACATTATTATAATTCACCTTTACGGATCCGATGAAACTGGTTTCGTCGAAATCCGAGTCCGTAACAAAAATGGCTATTTTTAATATTTATTAAATAAATTAAAATAAATCATAAAAACCAATTTTATTTTTCAACTTCTATTATTAGCCAAATTTCATTACTAAAATTACTCAATCAGTTCCTATTGATTTAACACGCTTGGATTTGAATTAAAATGTATAAGTATATTAATTTGCAGCGTTAATATCCGCACTTTCTTATTATTAGGAAATTAAAATTTTATTCTAAAACCCAATTATTAAAACTTATACCCTTATACTCTCAACAAAATCTAACTAAATAAATAATTGGATTTCCATTTCAACTCATTATCTTGATTGCAATTAGCCTTTTTACCATAATTAAATTCCAAATTATTAATAACCCTTGTTTTTCTTAACTATTTATTAATCCCAATCCAATTGAATTCAACACTATAAATTTGATTAATTTATTATATTCACTTCCTTTCTATTATTCAAGTTATTGTTGTAAATACGACGAATACTAACATTAGTTTAAGATTTCACTCAATGTTTACAAATTCCATTTCCATTTAATAACGTAATATTTTACGTTCAATTCTATTTCATTTGTCGTAAATACCACTTGTTGAATTAAATACTCAAATCATAAATAAATCTTGCTTCTAAAGTTATACCAATAATGGTCCAGTTAAATTTGAATTAGCTTTACCTTTATTTTATGAAATTAACTATTGCAATAAATCCAAATTTATAAAGAAGGTTAGATTCCTATACTACTTCTTTGGTCTCAATTAACCTTTTATGGCGAGTATGAATTTCCATGTATAATTGAAACTTTTATATCCATTAATTTTTTTTTTTTTTTTTTTTTTTTTTTACACTATCATTCAATATCTACACATTCTAGCTAATTTCAACTAACATATAAATTAGCTATTCCAACTTCCATTAATTTCGATTATCATACTATAGAAATTAAATTCCCTTGATCACATAAATAAAAGTTGATCCCCATCTATTTACATTATATCACATTTACATAAATTTATTCAATGGTCACTTTTAATTAATAACTATCAAATTTCCAATCCAAATGTAAATCTTCCACCTTTGAATTCTTATATTAAATGGAATTTAATATTTACTGATTCAACATTTATATGTTTCTAAAAATTAGCTCCAACCAAATGTGACAATTTACATTTCATTTCTATGCAATATATACTCATCTTATTCCATTTATTTGGTTACTGCATTGGAATCTATTTATTAACCAATATTAACGTTATTATCATTAAAAAAATTGATTCCCAATTTTATTCAATACTTAGAACAAAAATTTTCACATTAAATCAAATCCTTCTATTCAAACCAAGTATCATGCTATGATAATATTTTACGTTGGTTACACTGAAAAAAAATCAACTTTTTATCGTTATCAATTAAACATACATTAATTGCACAAATTAAAGGAATTAATTGCCATTTATCCAATTAAATTTCATACATCAATCTATTTCATCTAAATCCTTACCTATGAATATTGCAACCTTTAATTCCATTAAATACCAATTAACCCAAATTATTTCATTTATTCTAAGTCATATCACTAAAATAATTCATCATAATTACTTAAAATATATACGTTTATTGATTTATTTCTATTTGTCTTATGTTAAATTCTAAATTTAGTAAGACAACCTAAAGTACTCCATTCAATCGACAGTCCCTTTCAATTTGTTAATACGTATTTAAATTTCTACAGTTGCCTTCCATCTGCACTTCCGTTACTATGATAAAAATTAGTAACGTTTATGCCATCAATCCATCATAATTACTTACCCTTAATTGAGTTTGATTTCCAAATAAATTTGCTGACCCTTAATTAGCCAATTTATAAAAGTTTGTCATCATACCTATAGTTCTACGCTTATGCTATGTCTTAAATTTCAATAAATTTATAAATTTTGAGATGTTCATTAGGGTTTACAAATTTATTGACTTGCAATAACAGGGTTTCTTAATCTATTCAATTTATCGTTCACAATCTTTTATTGCATTAAATTGGTTTAATATTCCCATATTAAATTTTATGTCCAGGTAAGAATTTTTCTTTCTTTCTCTACTTAATTCATTTGAATTTTATTCAAATGTCTTTAAATAGGTTTCTAAGTCACTTCTATATAATATATTCTAGCCTTCATTTTAATATTTATCTACCACCTTTATTCTTTTAACTAAAATAAATTACAAAAAGCCTATTAAACAAACAATTTTAAATGGTCGAACTTAACGGGTCGTTACACTCTCCCCCACTCAAAACTTTTCGTCCCCGAAAAGGAAAAGGAAGGGAGAAGGAAGAATAAAACAGTACATTTTATTTCAAATATTAATTTATAAACAGTATTTTACTGGATTAATTTCCTTTAATGAAATATACTTGTTTTATAATCATTCTATTCTTTAATACTTGAATTATTAAAGTTGGAAAAATATCTTTAACAAAATTCTAAGTCCAAAATTTATGAAAATTTTTTGGCAGAGTCTCCTTTGTACGGAGGGACTCTGGAGAAAATATAATATCCAAATATACAAATATATTACACATATATCCAAAATAAAATATCCCAACTCGGGAAAAATATATAAATAGCGCTTTAATCGTAATCCGAAAACGTACCTATTTGTCGGGCAATACGCTTATTATTTTGGAACCAAAAGCAGTAGCAGTTGCTTCCAACCCCTGTATTCACTTATATAATCTAAAAGTTAAATATCTATATTACAGTGAAATGTTTGGGTAGATTCAATCATTCATATCCAAATCAAATGCAACAACCATACATTTTAACAAACAGCACACACCACAAACAACAATCATTCAATCAACAACCATTAGTTGTTCGGGTTCAAATTCTGAAATTTTACGGAGTGAGAAATAACTATCGAGTGCATCCGTTACTCAACAGTCTTAGATGGAATAGAGATAGATTATTGTTCCTCCAACAACTCCAAAATTCCTTACCCAACAACCATACATCAACCAAACAATTCAAATCAACACCACAATAGCTTATTATATATTTATTTCATAATTCAGTGGTTTGATTTTCTTTCCTTCATTTATGGAGGAATTTCTTTTTTTTTTTACAAGTTTTATTTTCCAATTATCCCAAAATTCATTATACTTGTATTTCCTTTATTACTTAAGTTTATAGAATAAATTCTCATTAATAACAACAAAGATTTTGAATATCTTCATTTCCTTACTCTTCACTTGTAAGATTTCCCTTAAATTCTTAATCTGCTAACATTCATTCTTATAAGTGGAAGTTTTTATTTATTCATCAACTATTAATTGTAGTCATTTCAATTTTTCCTATTTTCCATTATATTAGAATAGGGAAGATTAAAACATACTTAAGTCAATAATCATACAATCAATTCTTATTTTGAATTTCATTTTATATACTTAGGTTCATATCATCTATTAATAATTCTTAACCCTTTTTCAGTAAAATTTCAATTATAACCTAAGTTTATACCATTAAATTCTTATTATAACAGTAATTTATTGAATACTTCATTTTTCCTAAATTCCTACTTGTAAAATATTCAATTCCAGTTTCTCATTTAACACTTCAACTTTTATATTTGGGTAAGTTATTTATGTTAAGGAAATTGCAATTGAACTTATACAAGTTTAATCTCCATTCTTTTAATTAAATTTAATGTTTATCCATATTACCCTTCGTCTCATATGTATGCAAATTCCTCTTTATAGCTTTGCAATTATTCTCTTATTTCAATTAGAGGTTTCAATTCATTTATTACTTAACTTTTATTTCACTAACAAATTATTAATGGGAGATTTTAGAATTAAATTCCGGGTTAAATCTCAATTTATTTCAAAATAATAGATAAATAAGTTCTTACAACTCAATATCTCTAATTATATTTAGAACAATAAAAGAAAATTTTTAGAAAATTTCAAAATAAATCTGCAGTAGAATTTACTACAGTGGCCTTTCCCCTTTGAAACTCGAAAATGAAAGTCGATGATGCGGCCGTCATCACCGAAATTATTTCCCAGCGACAGAGAGAAAAGTACAAAATTTAATTCTTTTCCAAAATCTTCTTTAAAACAATTCTTCCAATTTATACGAAATATTTTAATAAGAAAATACTTATAAACCGAACCATTATTTTTCATAAGTTCTTTGAAAACATATTTGGAAAAATCCCGGACTTAAGTTCTAAAATCTCCAATTTGATTTATCATAATTTCAACTTAGCTTCAGTTATTATAGATATTTTTATTTTCTAACACCCAATCTATAGCAACCAAAATGTATATCTTTATAAAAATATTTTTATATATAGAAAATATAATAGGCAAAATTCTTTCATTCACCTATATTAAAACAAATATTATGTCGGTCTGTCCTTTTAAGTGTTTAGAAACCCCTATTGATGACATAGCGTCCCATGCATCAACCAGAATTTATAAATACAAAGTGGAACAGATTAACACAATATTAAAATCTTTTTATTAATACTAACAAGTACGCTCTCTCTTATATATACACTCAGCGACTCCCATAGGATATTTCTACCCTATTAACAAAGAGTCAAACCCCACAAAGCCAAGGTTTATCGCTAAACCAAAGCACTGATACCAACTGTAACGTCCCGCATTTTCGCACACTTTAAACCGACACACGTGCCAATTCAAACCATACGGAAGGGCGGATCGTTATGGGGTAAATGAGAAAAAGAGAAGAATTAAAACGAAATAGAATCTCACAGCGGAAGGATAAAATATAATAACAAATATACAGTTCATAAACAGTTTACAAAAGCTTGATTCTTCTTTTACAATAAATATCAGAGTTACACATACCAATACAAGCAATGCAGCGGAATAGAAAGAGTGTGGTACAATACTATATATAAAATAATACTGATTCTTCGTCTTCGTCCTCCAAAGCTAAAATCTGCTATCCTGAAACGCTCGGACTGACCCGAGCGAATTTGAAAAGACAAAAACACTCGAGTCAGACTAGAAAATCTTATGTGAGTTAAATAAACAGAAATAAATATGAGTACAGTAACTCAAGAGATGTTCGGGATTTACATCTCCTAAGGATCCGTTAAACTATTTACTATGTAGTATATTGCGCTATTATAATAGTGTCTATTTATAAAATAAACTTACTTTTAAATAGCGTTAAGGCTTTACATTTTCCACCTTAACACGTAAAATGCCAATAGTCTATACAGTACCGTAATACCTCCTGATCGGGAGGCTACCAGAGGATACTCCATAGGTACGACACAAATAGAAACTCGTAGTAAAGGCTCGATATGGTAGGTGACACGGCACAACTAGGCAATGCCAGGGTAGATATACCAATTGCTATCCAGGCTGGTGGAAACGCGTAGCCGCAGTTACCGCCCACCTCGGACTAACTCCCCAAAATCAAAATATAGAAGTGGCCACTGAATCAAATCCAAGTCAAAGTATAATATCGAAGAGGAGCGTCCGATCAGAGGAATGACCTCATTGGCCTGAGAATCGCTCCTGTTTTAGCCACCTTATGCCAACTCACGGGAGTTGGGTCCACGTATTTACCTTACAGGAAAACGTCGCCACCACCTACTTCATTCTGGAATCTCCACCGCGTACACGGTTAGTCAAAGTGGTTTTCGGTATCGACAGAGAGTATGTCCATATCCGATCCCGGTCTCTTTGCCAACCCATCGTTATTATAACACCGCGGTTATTATTTAAAAATAGTTTATACTTTAAAACCAGAATATAATCCATTTCAAACCATAATATTACGATATCATTTCTTCTTTAAAAACACAAACCATTTATTTTCATATTATTTTATAAAAGCCCAAATCAATGATATCGTTTCCCAAATAAAATTTTCCTTTCCAAAAATTATGTCACTTTTTATTATTTAATATCCCATGTAACCAATATTTTGTTTGTAACTTTCAACATAATTCTTCGAAAATCCATAGTATTTTAAAACCATTACTTTCAAACTAAATGGTTTGGATATTCAACAGTATATAAAATAAGTGGTTTAACTTAAATGTTACTTTGAAAAGAAATATTTCTCGTGGCTTTACAATACATTTCTTTATTTAAAGTTAAAACCAAAATTTAATATCGCTTCAAGTTCCAAAACCATTTCAATAAATTCATATATATACGTATATCCATTTTGAGTATAAATATTTCAACTAAAGTTGGATTTTATTCTTTCAAACCAAATGTTCTATTAATTAGCCTTGAATATTCACATAGAATCCATAATTAATAAGACTTCAATTTCTAGTAAAATATATATATATTTCCAAATTCAAATTTTACTAGAATATTCATTTCAATTTATTTTGGGAAAAATCCAATTATAAATATCAAATCTTAAAATTTCCAACTTAACATTTAAACATAGGATATAAATTTATCAAACTCCATTTTTTAAATTTTCTTCCGTTTTACTAAGGGAATTTATACACCTTTTAATTTCAAAAATTTCAACTTCATATGTATATAAATATGGAAGAAAAATATTATACATTATAAAATTTAAGATTATTATAAACCGTATTCCGTCCAAACATAGAAATCACATTAAAAATAGTTATATAGACCGCGGTGCCTGTATATAGTTTTCTATCCTATGGTCAAGTGATACGGATATTTATCATTTCAATCCGCAATTTAAAAAAAAAAAAAAAACTGCGGTTGTATATCATTTCAAACCGCAATCCCGAATGAAATGTAAATGCATACTAACTTGCAGTTTAATGATATCCAAATAAAACATTCATTCAACAACACATCCATCATCCAATCACAACATCGATCAATATCAATCAATAACAATTATATATATGATCATATATAACAGGTGATAACTGGTAGTTTATTCAAATTAAATTTTATCAATTATTAATCTAACAATTTATATTCAGTGATAATTGACATAACTGTTAACTAGCAGTTCATATGCAAACAATAATTTCTAACAGCCAATTTACACGCAATAAATCAATTAAATTAACAGTTACATTCAAAAAAATACAATTCAACAGATATGAATGAAATAACATGCCAAAACCTCATAAATAAATTTCTATTCATTTCTAAAATTTATTTAACAAACATAAAAGCTTCTAGTAGTTGTGAGTGGGTTAAAACACTCACCTTTTGAATTTAAATCGAATTTAAATTCGATTTAAACCCAAAAATTTGACCGTCTCAGAATTCGTCCAAACCAGCGTCATCGAGTCCGGAATTAAATTACGATCCTAACAAAAAAAAATTCGTGTGAATCCGACTTCGTATGAGAAAGTTATGGCGAAAAATGATGATTGAATTTCAAAGTTGAAATTTATATAAAATGACACATATTCATACTCACTAAAAATATGTCCACGTCACCCCCCAACGTCTCCAGTACGCAAGCCATCACGAGAAAATGCCCAGGCATTTCCGTTCGCACCCAGCAGCTGTTGACCGCCTTTTGACCTCACTTCACCACTGTTTTCGGCCACGTTAGCCCAGGCCACCACCACCATCGTGCTCCCCATGCCGATCCGCACTCTCCTGTACCACCCCGGTCGCCTCCAGCTACAGGCCGCCGCCGTTTGTCATTGTATGGCCGAAACCCTAATCAGCTGTCAAGCACGATCTAGCCGTCAACTCGACCCACAAACCACATAGATGCGATCCCCTCGGTTCCCTCTCCAATACCCAGGAAGGGTTTGGCGATCTGACGAAGTTTTCGACGATGATGATGGAAGGTCACGGACTGTTGGAATTTTTTCCGGGCAAACCACAGCTCCAATTGAAAAACGAATTGCACCAATAGATTACGCGTACCAAAAACTTCAACATATATTTTTACTGGAATTTTCTGAATTTTTTTTTTTTTTTGAGTTTTGGCTTTTGATTTTTGAACTGTAGATAGATCTAGGGTTTCAACCATTGGAGAGGAGAAAGGAATGAAGAAAATGTACGTATATTCATTTGACAGAAGAAGGAGGCTAGGGTTTATCACGGTATACTTATAGATAGGCTAGAGGTAGGGTAGCTAGGCTGGATACGCGAACGTACGGAATAAACTATGGCCCAAAAAAGCCCGCTATGCCTCCGGAACCGAATTTGTTAAAACTATATATCCAAATAGGTGTTTTAAAATATTCTGAACGCGATGGAAAAAGTTTCGCGACCAAATTCGATCGTATGAAGAAGTTATGCTAAAAAACAAAAATTTCACATTGATTTCAAAATGCGTAAATTTCAAGGCGTTTCGAGTCCGTACGATCAAACGACAAGTCCGATCGCTACGAAACTTGAAACATTATTATAATTCACCGTTACGGATCCGATGAAACTGGTTTCGTCGAAATCCGAGTCCGTGACAAAAATGGCTATTTTTAATATTTATTAAATAAATTAAAATAAATCATAAAAACCAATTTTATTTTTCAACTTCTATTATTAGCCAAATTTCATTACTAAAATAATTCAATCAGTTCCTATTGATTTAACACGCTTGGATTTGAATTAAAATGTATAAGTATATTAATTTGCAGCGTTAATATCCGCACTTTCTTATTATTAGGAAATTAAAATTTTATTCTAAAACCCAATTATTAAAACTTATACCCTTATACTCTCAACAAAATCTAACTAAATAAATAATTGGATTTCCATTTCAACTCATTATCTTGATTGCAATTAGCCTTTTTACCATAATTAAATTCCAATTATTAATAACCCTTGTTTTTCTTAACTATTTATTAATCCCAATCCAATTGAATTCAACACTATAAATTTGATTAATTTATTATATTCACTTCCTTTCTATTATTCAAGTTATTGTTGTAAATACGACGAATACTAACATTAGTTTAAGATTTCACTCAATGTTTACAAATTCCATTTCCATTTAATAACGTAATATTTTACGTTCAATTCTATTTCATTTGTCGTAAATACCACTTGTTGAATTAAATACTCAAATCATAAATAAATCTTGCTTCTAAAGTTATACTAATAATGGTCCAGTTAAATTTGAATTAGCTTTACCTTTATTTTATGAAATTAACTATTGCAATAAATCCAAATTTATAAAGAAGGTTAGATTCCTATACTACTTCTTTGGTCTCAATTAACCTTTTATGGCGAGTATGAATTTCCATGTATAATTGAAACTTTTATATCCATTAATTTTTTTTTTTTTTTTTTTTTTTTTTTTACTATCATTCAATATCTACACATTCTAGCTAATTTCAACTAACATATAAATTAGCTATTCCAACTTCCATTAATTTCGATTATCATACTATAGAAATTAAATTCCCTTGATCACATAAATAAAAGTTGATCCCCATCTATTTACATTATATCACATTTACATAAATTTATTCAATGGTCACTTTTAATTAATAACTATCAAATTTCCAATCCAAATGTAAATCTTCCACCTTTGAATTCTTATATTAAATGGAATTTAATATTTACTGATTCAACATTTATATGTTTCTAAAAATTAGCTCCAACCAAATGTGACAATTTACATTTCATTTCTATGCAATATATACTCATCTTATTCCATTTATTTGGTTACTGCATTGGAATCTATTTATTAACCAATATTAACGTTATTATCATTAAAAAAATTGATTCCCAATTTTATTCAATACTTAGAACAAAAATTTTCACATTAAATCAAATCCTTCTATTCAAACCAAGTATCATGCTATGATAATATTTTACGTTGGTTACACTGAAAAAAAATCAACTTTTTATCGTTATCAATTAAACATACATTAATTGCACAAATTAAAGGAATTAATTGCCATTTATCCAATTAAATTTCATACATCAATCTATTTCATCTAAATCCTTACCTATGAATATTGCAACCTTTAATTCCATTAAATACCAATTAACCCAAATTATTTCATTTATTCTAAGTCATATCACTAAAATAATTCATCATAATTACTTAAAATATATACGTTTATTGATTTATTTCTATTTGTCTTATGTTAAATTCTAAATTTAGTAAGACAACCTAAAGTACTCCATTCAATCGACAGTCCCTTTCAATTTGTTAATACGTATTTAAATTTCTACAGTTGCCTTCCATCTGCACTTCCGTTACTATGATAAAAATTAGTAACGTTTATGCCATCAATCCATCATAATTACTTACCCTTAATTGAGTTTGATTTCCAAATAAATTTGCTGACCCTTAATTAGCCAATTTATAAAAGTTTGTCATCATACCTATAGTTCTACGCTTATGCTATGTCTTAAATTTCAATAAATTTATAAATTTTGAGATGTTCATTAGGGTTTACAAATTTATTGACTTGCAATAACAGGGTTTCTTAATCTATTCAATTTATCGTTCACAATCTTTTATTGCATTAAATTGGTTTAATATTCCCATATTAAATTTTATGTCCAGGTAAGAATTTTTCTTTCTTTCTCTACTTAATTCATTTGAATTTTATTCAAATGTCTTTAAATAGGTTTCTAAGTCACTTCTATATAATTTATTCTAGCCTTCATTTTAATATTTATCTACCACCTTTATTCTTTTAACTAAAATAAATTACAAAAAGCCTATTAAACAAACAATTTTAAATGGTCGAACTTAACGGGTCGTTACAGTTGATACCACGATGCCACTCTAATCCAAGAGAAAAGAAATACACGGCCGTAAAATGTATACTAAAGTTGTTATGAAATACTCGAGTCTTATTCCATATTTATGGAATGGAGACCTCCTTATGAGTGGTATACAGGTTCAAGCTTTCAGAGTTCTTTATGGTTAGAATTGTCGGCAATCGCTTGGGTGGATTATCTAGAAATCGCAAACCAATGTTCTTTTACAAAGCAAGAGGAGGTTGTACTTGAATTGGTTGCACCAGAATAACCATTCTCTACCATTTATCAATGATTAATTTCCTGGATCCAATAGGCATGGTAGGTGAAGCTTGAGCTGTGGAGGACCTAGTTTGGGAGGAGTAGATGTCCCGACACTGGTCTGGAAGCGAGCAAATTGACGAGTCATTGTACATGGAAAAACTTGATGTTCAAAACGGTCAGGTATGTTTTATTTCAAATTTAAAACCCATGTGATCGACGTCCAAAATCCAACTGATGTCGAGGTGTGTTGATCAATTGGATTTTAAACCTCGACCAAGGCAAATGAAAGGTTAATCAATGCATTGTGAGTCATGTATCCTATGTACACGAATGGACTACCTTGTGTAGATAGCCCGATCATGCTATAAAGATGAGCCATGCCGCATGAAGGAACCATGCATTAAATTTTACCCGTTATCATTGGAAAATCGATAAGTGAACCGCTACCGAAGTGATATGAGATATCTTCATTTATAAGAACATGGGAAGTATAGTAATTGAAAGTGCAACGCACTGGAAACATCCAGATATGGAACATGTTCTATATGATCGTGCTTTGGAAGAGAACTGTCCTATTGGAATCAGTATGGTGATATGCTATCGGCTAAGTATGGATAGGAGCTATGTCATTGAAAGCAGTTATTAACACATCTATTTTGGGACGGATCCGAGAAGAGCCCTAGGAGGACTTAAGATTTGCCTCAGCCAACCCAATTTCAGGATCATCTAAATCCAAGATTGCACCAGTTATGACCTCATCATCGACCAGTAACACACCTTGAAGTTTTGGATGCAGAAGTCGACTGAAAAGATTTTAGGCATGAATTCCTAGGAGAGGTCGATGGCAATAAGGAGGGAATCTAAAGAAAATAGTCGGTAGTGATGTCAGGCAGATGGCAGCAGTGTTGGGAGTCAGTCTAGGCCACAGGAAGTTGAAGGTTGAGGGCTCGATGAAAAGATGGGTTCGATTATGAAATGAAAAAATGAGAATAATTTTTGTAAGTACCCGGTATTTAATGGGGCCGGTAATTGGGTGAAATAAGTTGGTATAAAGTAGAACCGCTTGGCAGCAACATGAAATTTTGACCAAAAACCGACAAAAAGGCAATGGGAACTACATACCAAACTAAGGCATGGAATGGTCACTAGAGTGTAGATCTCGTACTTAACGCCGAGAATGAAATTTCTACTATATAAAGTAGTTGAACGGATATCCATGGAATAATGACAATGCTTTGACGCAACTTTTGGATAACTAACAAACACACATGGACAGTAGTGTACATTTGTCTTTTTCCATAGCATGCTTTGTTTCCAAAGATAGCATATTCTAGAGGGCAAGTGTTTTATCCTACTTTTTAACCAAACAGGTTTCACTAGAATATAGTCGTTAGGATGAAGACGGAGCAATATACGGACTTAGGAACATGCTTGGAGGGACTATAGGAGTAGACTCAAGAAATTACAAAGGAACTGGTGCTAAAGGGACTACTCAGTAATGAGAAATTATACTTGGTGCCAACCACTTTTTTGGCATCCAGTGGGTTCCTAAAGATATAGTATGCAAGAAATGGCTTGTGTGATCGTCTTGAAGTGCACTTCTCAAGGTATAGACTGCAACTCTATGGAAGTTTTGAAGAAAAGTAGACAAGCCCAAGTGATATCAGAATGTCCCTAAAATGACATGGTATCATAAGAAAAGTACTCGAAATAGAATGGATCGAGGATAGAAGACCAAAGGAGGAAAGGAGGGGATGTTCCCTCTCCAAAATTCATGCCAGTACTAACCAGTTTTGGTCAGTACAAAGTAGAATTTAAGGCTTGGGTGGTCCATCTTCCCAGCTTGCGTACTTGGATCTGGATCCAGACTTGGTATTTCATGGGTCTCCGGTTCTGCTAGGCGGGTTTTCTATGACTACAGCCATGTAGCATCTGGAAAAGGACTTTTGACACTTTACCTTCTTCATCTTCTATCTCTCCGCAACATAGTCACTAAAGAAGAAATTGTTGGTTTTTCTAGGCTTTAAGAACATGTCATTCCTTTGTACTAGTGACACTCATTCAAATGATCAATAAACTACAGTGGATGTAGGCCAAAGATTGTCGAACCACTATATAATGATGGCGTTCTCTTTACTTTTCCAATAATTCTTGTCAGATCTCACTTATTTTAGTTTATTTTGGGTGGTGTGCCATTTTTGGTATCAACAATGAGGAAGAGATGAACAAGGAAGTTGTGACATTCATCTTCAAGTGTATGAACTGCCAATTGGTAAAGCTAGAATAAAAGAAGCCTAATGGTTTACTGCAACTAATAGAAGTTCCAGAGTGGAAGTAGGAATAAGTGTCGATAGACTTCATCGATGGACTGCCACATAATAGAGGAGGGTATAATAACATCTGTGTCCTAGTCGATGCATTAACCAGGAGTGCACGATATATATATACCCATTAATTCAAGTAGTGTGGCAGCCAAATTGTCAAATTGTATTGCAAGTGGATTATGCAATTCATGGTATGCCAAAAAACATTATAAGCAAAAAGACCCATTATTTACAAGCGAATTTTGGAAAGCGTACATGGGCATTGGGGCTAAAGTTGCATATAACTTATCACCCACAAATTAATAGGCAAACCAGTAGGGTGAATCGTATTTTGGAGCACCTCTCGTAGGCTTGCATTCTAAACTTTAGAGGCTCGTGGGATGATCATTTGCGTCAAGTAGAGTTCAAATACAACAATGGTTATCAAACTAGCATTGGTACGTCCCTAATCGAAACTTTATATGGACGACCGTGCGTGCTCCTTCATGTTAGTGGGAAGCAAGCAAGAAATCGATATTTGAGGAGCTATGATTGAAGAGACTATGGAAAAGATTGATATCATTCAGCAATGAATGAAAGCTACTCAAGATAGACAGAAGAGCGGCACTGATAAGAGACAAAGATATTTGGAGTATTCTATCGATGATATGGATTTTTTCGAAATTTACCCATTGATAAATGTTGTTCGATTCGATACTAAGGGGAAGTTGGAATCGAGATTCATAGGTCCTTTCCAATACTTGAGAAGATTATGAGCCTAGCTTACAGAGTCGACTTACCTGGAAAGATGGCGAGCATGCAGAATGTGTTCCATGTTTCTTATTTAAGGTAGTTTGTGAATAGCTCAGGCATGACTATCACATCGGATCAACTTGATGATAACGAGATTGAGCCAGAAGCTTCGAGGCCTCATAGGCCCATTCCTATAACTGGATATGATATGAAGCAGCTCAAGAGGAAGACGATGAAGGCAGTGAAGGTTCAGTAGAGTGAAAGTGAGAGCAACTGCTCCTGGAAGACCGAGGAGAGCCTGAGGACTACATATCACGAGCTCTTTACGTTGCAAGACCTATTTACCATTTGTTTTCGCATATCACACTTGTGTAGTTTAGTACCTTGCATGCTAGGGTAGGCATAAGTAGTATTTCTTGCTTATGATTGCATGGTTGGTGCTTGATATGATTGGTTATGCTTGTTAGGTATATATAGTAACCTTGCTTGATTTTGTTTGGTGAATTTCGGGGGTGAAATTCCTAAAGGATGAAGAATGTAATGAACCATATTTTATGTATAAATGGATCGTAAAATATTAATATTATTTTCATATTGGGTCAAACTATTTTCAAAATTTGAGCAATGTTGGGTAGTGACATTTTACACTCTTGGAAATTTTATTCAACCATTTTGATCCTAAGTTCTTGTAAAGCTTCTAACTTTTGGTAAGAGCCAGATTAGGATCTTAAACTGCTTCCAAATGAAAGGGATTATGGTTTCCCTTTCCCAGAGTGGCCATAATAACATTTTGGACTTATCGTTTAGGATATATGGCCATTTAAAGTTAAGTAGTTTTTGGAATAATTAGCGGATAATTAAGGTTAAGCCTGGATTAGACCAACTAATATATTTCGAGATTAGGGCATAATCAACTACTGCGACAGCCGCCTAATCACTTTTCTCTATTCCCATAAAAATTCCGACCTCAATTATTCTCCTTCATAAGCCAAAATCTACCTGGATCTATACTTTTTTAACCCAATCAAGTAATTAATGGGTAATTAGCAAGGGGATTAGCTTGGAATCACTTGATTGCTTTTTGTAGTGCCCTCGATTTTGGGTTATTGCTGTTTATCTTGAGATCTGTGCTAATTTGGATTGTTAGGACTTAGGTGTGTAGTATGATACTTCTCACTTTACTATACAAGTTTATATATATATATATATATATATATATATAAAGGATGATATTTTTAATGATACTTGAACTTTCAAACTTGACTAGTAATATACCTAAACATCGATCTGATTTATAAAAAAATCAAAATGCATTTTAAAGTGATTTTTAATCGAAGTCTAATTGTGTTTTATGGGTAGGATATTTTGGGAATTCTTAGATCTAGCTTATATTTTGAAGTAATTTCGTGCTTGGGTGACATATATGTGCTAGGTATGTTATATGGACACTATATTTGAATGTTTGTATGGTCGTATGCTTGTTCTGGTTAAAAACCGATCGATATAAGACTTAGAGTTAAGTTGTTCTATTCGATTTAGGTTTAGTGCATATTAGGCGTTGCACAAATGATGACGACTCAAATCATTGGAATTAATGTTTAGAAAAGAGATAGAATTTTCAAGCAACTCCTCTGCGACTCATAGATTCAAATTTGCAACTCATAGACTTGTTGGTAGCATCACTTTTTTAAGTGTAAAATAAAATACATTGGTGCTCTCCTCCTCGAATAGAGGATCACTCATTTTTCTCAAGAAAAAAATCTAGCCATGACATATTGCATATTTATGATAAACACATCAATTAAATCACCAATGGCCAAAAAAAAGATATCATAATTTCATGTTGTTTTAATTTATGTGATCATGAGAGTGGATTTATCTTTAAATTGTCTTTTCATCTCATAATTTTCAATCACTTTTATAGTAGTTAGTTTTTGCAATTTTTCGTAGTTAACAACACTTTCAATTCTTGATTTAATTCGATTGAAGAGAAATTTTAAAATCAATACAATTCCCTGCGGATCGATCCGTATTCGTCACGTACTGAATTGTACGCTGTGCGCTTGTGTTTATTTTATTTAAATTTTTTTAGCTATTTTTCTAATCCTATAGAGAAATTGTCCATCAAAACAAGTTTCTAGCGCCGTTACCGGAAAATTAATTTGATTTAATTTCTATTCTTCGAATTATTTGTTGTTTGATTTTATTGTGTGTTTGTTTTGTATGTTTATTTGCATTTAAAAAAAAAATTGTTGTCTGTTTGTAGTATGAATTTTGCTTTCATTACGATTTATTTTCTTGTTGTTCTTCTATTTTAATTTCTATTTAAAAAAAACATTGCACACTTGTACTTGAACTTCCATTTTAGTTAGCGTTTTAGTTTTTGGTTCATTGGTATTTTAGTTTGCACACTTTCATTTTGCATTTGATAAAAAACAACAAACTTCTTTATAAAAACAAATGTTGCATTTCATTTCATCTTCAATTTGGTGCATTTCGATTACAATTCATTTCATTTACATTTGCATTTCTATACATTTTCAGTTTTCATTTTAAATTTTTTTTTACACTGTGCATCCTTTCTGCTGCTGACAGTGCACACCACCCCTGTGCATCTCCTGTTGGACACTATATAACTTTGCCTTGCTTTCAAGAATCGGCATATACCACTACCTTCAACAATTAACCACTACTATCAACCTCTTCCCAACGACCACAACCAGAACAATAGCCGAACAACGAAATCCAATCGCTCGAATCGAATTGCGTGAATCTACGGCGAGCAGTGTTTGGAATATTTGTGAGAACCTTTATTTTTGGAATTTTTTTTCCGTTTTGTGTTGAGGGTATTTCATGAATTTTGTAAGTATGAATTGGGAATGTTGTGAATATTTTTTATTAACTCCGTTGGGTTCAAATTTTTTTCTTTTTTTAGATCTGTTGGGTTGGGCCTTGGTAATTTAGGGTTTGTATGGGTTACTCTTAACAGATTTTCTTATTTTTAGCTTAAAAAAACAACAATATTGTTTATAAAACTATTTTGTTTGGTGTATGTATTATTGTTTTGACTGTTTAATTTTACTAAGTCTTTTCCACAGAAAAATTCAAAATAAATAAATAATTTTTCAATACTTTTTCAGGTTTCTCCGCTTTGCTTGCCAAATAACAACGCTACTCCACTTGCTTGCTATATAAAAAATTTGCAGCTTTAAAAATAAATTGCTAATAATTCTGCATGCTCTGGTATCATGGCCTTATCTATTGTTTTTATTTGTTTTGCATTTTTAGTTGCTTGCATTTTTAACAAAAAAACTTTCAAAAACAAAAACAATTTCATTTGTAGTTGAATTGTTAAGTCACATTTATTTTCAATTTTGCATTCATACCATCTTATTTTCTTTTTTAAGGGAAATACTTACATAAGGTGGGGGGCTTCATGACCCCTTCCTTGGCCTACAAATTACATTTCATCTTAGAATGTTGATCAATAATAACAGTTGGACATTGTCTTAAGGGTGTTACGAGCTCACCTAGGGCTTAATTGTATGTTGACAATTTGTTCTCTTTCGACAATTTATTTTCTTGGTGTCTAAGCTATGACAAAGCAATAATCAGTTATAAATATTACGATGATTCATAAATATTATATTGATTGTTTCTTTGAAGGTACTTAAAGCTTCAGTTGCATTGCTATGGTGATTCGTGGTACACTAATAAATCCTGTCATTACCTGACTGGAAACTATCTTGTTGAATTAAGATAAAGTATGATTATACAATTTTGGGTAGGAGCTACATAGGATAGAAAATTTGTAATTACGCACTTTGCATTCATTTAGTTGCATTAGTTCATAAACATTTAAAAAAATATTCAAAAGCCAAAATAAAAAAAATTGTAAACATTTCTTAACTTGTTTTTAAATCGTTTGAAAAAATTTCAATCAAAATCAAAAAAGCCAAAAAAAATTGAGTCGTTTTTTTTAGAAAAACAAATATCAGTATATATATATATATATATATATATATATATGTAATCTTTTCAAAAACCAAAAAACATTAAAAAATCCAAAAAATAAAACAAAAATCAAATTTCCTATTTGAAAAAATAAATAAAAACCTTTCGGTAAATAGTTTTCGTTTATAAAAAATTCAAAAAAGAAAACCAATAGTAACTTTTGAAAATGTCCGAGTTTCCCTACTCGTTGGAATTTTACGGTAGTTGTGAAAATCAACATAATCCATGTAGTTTCACAACAATTCTTTATGGATATTTTGATGACAACTATTGTACAAACAATTCGAATTTCGAACAACAAAGTTTTCAAAATGATGACCAACCCTTAAATCATGAAAAAAACATTGAAACGATTTTGTCTTTACTTCAACTCTCTACACAAAATGATCAAAGGATAATTGATTTGTATAATTCATATTTGTGCAATAACTCAAGTCAAAGTTTACAAAGTAATCAAATTTTGAATTCACTTCAAAAATTCAAATAATTTTGATTATAACCTATGCCAATTCAATTTCGAAGTTTAAAATGAATTTCAAAATCGAAACATAAATGGGAATAATTGTTTAAATGATTTTGGCAATGGGAGTTGTTTTAATTATGGTGAAAATTTTTTTTCTCAACAATTTCACATTGAAAATTATCAAGTTAATAATTATAAATTTGATTTTGTTGAGCAAATGGATGAAATTCAAAAAGATCACATGAATTTGTTGTTTAAAACATACATAAGACAACGTGGGCAACAAAATTAAAACCCAATGATTGACGAGTCAAGTGATAATGCACCTTTTACCAAAATTAATGTTTTTCAAATAATAACCTTAATGAAGTTGTTGAAAATATGACAATTGAGTTGGATTTCAATTCTTTTGAGAGCGTGGAACCAAATTTAAAACTCAATCTTCCTTTTTTCGATTTCAAAAATTTGAATGCATCAGCTTTGGATTTTGAAATTAAGACATGCAATGAAGTTGTTGATAATCTAACAAACTTAAACTAGTGCATGTTCATGCCTTCTAATTTGTATATGTAATTATTATGTAACTTGACTTTGTTCGTCTTTTAGTAGTCTAATTTCACCTTATAAATATATAGTCTAGAGCTGTTGTACAGGAATTTCATTTTTCACATACTTGATTATGTAGTCTGGCGCTTTTCAACCACGTAGTATTATATATACATGAATAGTTTGACTTAACATTCATGTATTGTTCATTAGTATAGCCTACTTATACATGTTTTAAGATGTCTCCTTCCATGAAATATCATATGATAAAGTGCTACTAAAAAGGTAGTGATAATAATAATAAAATAATAATTTTTTTTATGAGTTTGAGATTTAACTAGAATTTTTATGATGCCCTATGAAATAAAGAATTTAATAAGCGATTGAATTATTCGATTGGTATTGGACGTTTCGTACAGTTCTTTCGCTTATTATTATAATTTGTTAAATAGAGTTTGAGTGGAATTTACTAGCTTTCAGCAATAATAGAATTTCACCTTTTTACATGGGACATTTAGTTAGTATTTAGTGGTTAATAGAATGAAAGTGAGCTACACTTAGAGTTATATTATTTTAGGGGGTTCGGATTTTAGGCCGATAGATCCTTGAGAGACGATAACTCATTTTTATTGACCTGAGAGTTGATATGTTCTTAGATTTGGGGTAGGCAGACCTATTTTTTTAGTTAGGTTTTTTATGGCATGACATGGCTGCCCTTTTCTTTTTTGGGAAATTGTTATATGCAGGCCTATCAGTTTATTTTACAGTTGGGCAATATTTACTTATTTATATACATTAGGTAAATTAACATAGTTTTGTCATAAACACGACTGCCTATTTCTTATCGTAAAGAGTTGGGGTTTTTACTTGATAGTCTATTTCTTTTTGTTAGAATATTGCGCTATGTGGCAGGGTTTATTTATTTTAGTTAGGCCCCCATGTCGCACTATATCACACTGTTAGTTGACTAGCACCATTATTTCATTAGTGGTGATTTTTTCTTCAGAGATTTTGGATAGATATTTAGTATCTTTTGGCTCTATAGAATTTTGAATTTGTCGTCGCCATGTTTTTGATGACTTTCCATTTTATACTTGATATGGATTTAAAGAAATAGTAATTGATTATTTTTATTTATTTTGGTCGTTGTTCTGGCATACTTTATTATGGCTTGTTCAATTTAAGTCACATGTTTACGATATCATTATCTCATCTCTTTATTAGGTATAGTCTAACCCATTTATTTTATAACTACTCGGGTTAGGCCGAGACACTATAGGTACTAGGACTCGTTGACCTTTGGATCTTGGACTAGCAGTGAAGTAGACTGTTTTTGTTTACTTCATACGTGTACATATTGACATTAGGAGTTTGTGTCATGTATATTATCTAGTAGTCATTTTGTACCTGTTACGGTACTTTTGGATGTGATGTATACATATATATTATGTGTTATACCGCTTTTTGGCAAAGCCGTGATACCAAAAGATTGATCAAAAACAAAAGACAGTTCGTCTCAGAGATTGGTTGTACTTCACTTCGCTATGGATATCGATGAATTTCGTCCGAGCCCAGATCAGGCTGCAAATGATAGGACATGACAAGCAAAGCCATGAATGCCAGTGTTCCAAATTTCAGGTTAATCGGAAGTCGTATGAACGAGATATGATCGATGCAAGTTAACCAAAGAATGTCGTTTGAACCCATCAAAAAGTGGAGGAGATGCTCATTTCGAACCCATAGGATTCGTATCCATCTTGTTCGAATCCATCGGTTTGCACATGCTTCGAGTCGATCGAGTTCGAACCGATCAGGCATAATATTGGTCACTTCGAATCGATCGGTTCGAATCCATCAGATGGGCATCCCCTCAGCACGTTCGTATCCATGCTAGAGCACTGTTTCGTATCCACCGAGTCCAGAGCACTTCGAATCCATCACCATCTGTATGCCCTACTTCGAATCGATTGGTCTCGTGCCCATGCACTGCTTCGTATCGATCATCTTCGCATCCATCAGATTCGAATCCATGAACAATCACTCGTTCGTTTCCACCAAGTCAACTAGCATGGATGACGTGTCACTCCATGATACGAAATCGGCGAGATCTAAGGGATCGAAGCGTTCAACCCGGAGAGAAGACCGGATCGACTTGAAGGAGGCGCACACCTCATCACGGAACCACGTGAGCCGATGGAGTCGAAGACATCGATTCAAAGGAATCGGTTCGAAGCAAACAGCAACCGAGAGACTTCATTTCGAATCCACAGTAACTCGAGATCTATTGACCCAAATGCAATGAAATTTTCACAGTAGCTTCCATGCAAGGTAAAGATTGTTCCTGCCAAGTTTTAGCTCGATTGGATCATCTTTTGACGGATTCGAAATCACGTTGAATCGATCTCAGATCGAGTCGAAACTTGGTGGGGTCGGTCGTGTGGGCCCACTCACGTGCAGAAAAAGTCTCCCGAAGTTTGAGCGAGATCTGGGCCTCCAACGCCTATAAATAGCACCTTGAAGCCTTCAGAAAAGGGGACCTTCCACCATTCAACGTCCAAACCCTGCCGGATTCAATTCTAGTCTTCATTATCGTTGTTGTATTCAGATTTGAAAGCTATCATCAATTGTAATTCGCTGTAATCGATTGAAGTCATCAAGTGAATCAATAAAGACATAAGCTTCAGAGTGGACGTAGGCAAGATCGCCGAACCACTATAAATCCTGTGTTTGCGATTGTTATTTTTGAATTATTGTGATTGTTATTGCTTAGATCTGAGTTCTATATTGATCGTTGCTGATTTGTGCTCATAAACGGGTGCTCTCATGATATTGGGTGTCTGTGACTAATTTTGGCGCAAACATTATGTAGGTTTAGTACTAATATTTTATAGACTCGCATTCTACTATGTATATGATTTATAGTATTCCATTATGCTCTGTGACTATGATCTAGTTTTATCTATATTATATACTGTTTTGAATCTGTTTAATTGGTGTGTTTGTTACTTTGTAATAATACTGTACAAGTCAATTTTTCTTCTTCAATTCAGATCTTTTAAAGCTAGTAAAGAAACTCCAGTGTTAGTACAAAGATATATTCACATTCGATTGACCTTAACCAACCTTATTCTCCGTGCTATTAGATGACATTACTTGTACTTGATAGTTGCTATGCACCAGATCGATGATGGTCAAATATATTAATATAGGGTTGACGTGCAGTAATCACGGCAGTAGCAATATAAAGATAATAGCAGCGCGAACAAATAGAAAAGTAAAGCAAGAAGCAATCACAGCAAAGTTTTTATACTGGTTCGGACCTCCAGTCCTACGTCTAGCCCAGACTCATTTTGGAATTTAACATTACCCTCACTTCGCCTGGAGGAATAAGCACATGAGTAGCAGAACAGAATTTCAATATACTTGCCCGAGCAGCCAAACAGGACTTCAATATTTTCTTTTACAAAGAAATAACATGACTATATATTGTGTCTTTAATACACCGAGTAGTCGAACTAGAGTACAACTTCTATAACTGTAAAAATATTGCAGAATGAGTGTGCAGATGTTAGGAAGTGGATTAGAACCAGACTTATATGTTGTGGAGTGAAATAGCACTGGTCTAAATTTTCTTTTAGAATAAATATGGAAGTTGGAGCGTTTGGAAGCAATATGAGAATGATTTGAGAGAATAGGATTGCTGTTTGTTTTTTGTGATGGTGGGATGCTTATATAGGAGTGAGTGGAAGCCAATAAATAGTTGCAATCCTTTATAAATTCCCATTAGAAAGAGATGCGTCCGTTGGAAGTTTGTAATTGATTGAATAGGCACTTGAATAGCCACTTAACTATTCGCTTTGGAATGCTAATCTAAAGTGGTCGTCGGTGTTAACTTTAAAAAGCTGTGTAGCTCAGTGGTAAGACGTGAGCTTATCTTTGTAGTGTGTTGGTTTCGAGTCCTACCTTCGTTCTTTTAGTTTACAATTCTTATTTCCTTTTCTTTGGAAGGCTAGTAGCATGCAAAAACATAGAGGTGTCTGTGGTCTAGTGGTAAAGATGTGGAGAAGTCTTCCATATATCATGGGTTTGAATCCCATATTTTCATGTTTTAACTATTTACTTTCGCTTATCTATTGATATGAAATTATGCTAACAAGTTCATTATGAAAGCACTTGTAATGTCGTTGGTAAAGCATGCGGCATCCTACTTGTAGTGCAGGGTTTGAATCCTACCTTTGGAAATTTTTGCAATTTAAATTTACATTTTCCTGTAGATAATAGATTAAGTTATCCATTTTCTTATTGAAAGTAACTATAGTATGATGGTAGATGCATGTGTTCTTTTCAATGCAGCGTGGGTTCGAATCTTGCTTTGCTTGTTTTATTGTGATTTGGCCCTCCGAAGTTAGTAGCTTTTTGTTATTTTTTTTAACTTTTCTTTTGCATTCTTTGATATAGATTTAATAAACTTTACCATTCATTGTATAGCTATTTGATCTACAGTTACTCAGTGCACATATTAGTAGCATCGTCATATGGTTGTTATTATCAAAACACCATAGATATGACTCTTTCATTCTCCCCCTTTTTGATGATGACAACCATAAAACTAAAATATAAAATAGTACGACTCCGCCTAAAGACTTGCTATATTTTAGTATGCATATATTGCCAATATAATCATATGTTTCTCTAGTTTCTCTCCCGCTTTGTCATTAACAAAAAAGGATAAGACATACGTAGATAAAGATTAAATAGCTCCTCCTAAATTATATACCCCCCTATCAACATGCCCAATTTTCTTTCCTACTTTCATCAACAAAAAAGGTTGAAATATGTAATTATTATCAAATTTTCAAAAAATAGTTTAACGAAATGTACATAATATTGGCTAATGTTAGGCACAAAAGATGATTCAAAACATTATGAAGCATAGTTGTATTTTTTTTGAAAATATTTATTACTTTTAAGAAACAATTTAACTTTCCTTGAAATAATTTTTTTGCACTATATTTCTTACACCTTCGCAATCAACTATTATATAAAAAGAGCATCTAATTTATTTAGTTTTCAAAAAAATATTGCTTTGTGATGTACTAAAATTAACAATATTAACCCCAAACTATTTGTAAAAAAATGGTAGATATACCAAATTTGCTGCAGTTCCATTATCCATAAATGCTCATTCTCCATCAAATGTATGGAACATTTACAATTCAAAAATCATCTTATCCTTTCGTCTTTCTTGGGTATCTGCAAAAAACAATAATAATTTTTGGTACCCACTTACTACGTAAGGGTCCAAGGGGTTAGGTCGAAGGTAACCATACCCAAGAGGGTTTGATGGAACCTTTGAAAATAAAATTAGCATTATTGACTATTGTATCAAAATAATCATCAATGTATTTTTCTTTGTTTTTCCAATTACCAGGAACCTAAATACTTAGATAATTTTTATTTATATTGACTTTCAACGATTTTATACTTCTAGAGATATTATAAACATTATTGGACATAACAGTACTTGAATTTTTATAAAAAATGGATTTAGACTTTACTCGAAATCTATTATTAATACAAACATTTTTACTATACATGGAAGCATATCTTATGCTCTTTCTATGATCAGTTTTATTATATCCTAAACCACTTTTATCATGTAAAGGTCTATAACTAGATAAAATCATGTTTAAATGATTTTGACCTTTGTTAAATTTCACATATTCATTTTTACGTTTTTCAAATTTAGTTTTAAAGTCACGATTGTTAGTTTCAGAAGAACAGTATATCAATCTTCTTATTTAATTCAGAATTTTCGTTTTTTAACGTATAGTTCTCATTTTTGAGAAGACAATTTTAAGATCCTGAATTATCTAAAGAGAATTGTAATAAATCATTTCATCTTTTCGAATTAATTTTCTCTAAAAAAATTCTCCCTCTTTATCAAACAATTATTGAGACTTGGTTTTGATTCATGACACGAAGCTATCATCACGACATACAGATTTGATCACTGCTATGACAAAAAGAGAATATATACTACAAGAGACGAGACTTCAAAAACCGATGCATAATAAATATTATTTTGTTTTTGAGTCTTAGGTCAGTGTTGTTAAATTATCTCCTCGGTTACGTATATATTAGCTTATATATTTAACCATTCTATTTCCCAAAAATTTTATACATATATAAGCATATATTAAATTATAAAAGTAATTGAAGTTATAGATATTTCTATACCTGTGTAAACTGTGCATATTGCATAGATTTCACCAGGTCAATCGATTGACACAGAGGTCCAGTCGACTGACACTGGAAAATTAGTGACATGCACAAGTGCATAGAAATACAGATATATATTTAAAAAATTATTTGGAATATTCAATAGACTGACCTAGAGGCTCAGTTGACTGAATTTCTACAACAGCTACTTTTTCGAAAAGACACGACTTTTTATGAAAACATACGAACTTCTACGAAAAGATTTGGATACAACACTTCAATCGAAACTCTTCACAAATAGTTGCTGCTTTCTAACCATTATAAATACATACTCAAACTTGATTCCAAATTACTGAATAACAATCGAATTTTCTTATCTGTCTAATCTAACTTTCTGGAATCTATTTGCTATTATACTTTCAATTATTCTGCATTAAAGCAATACTATACCTTTCTATTCTTCATATACTTCAAATGTATATACTCGAGGAGAAGATTATAGGAAGGATGTACTACAGGTGATAAATTCGTGTTATCAGAACACACAAAAGTCAAAACTATTTTCTGTATTTGTTGAAAGTCCTGTTCTGCTGCTCAGGCGAGTGAAGTCCTCTTCGGCTGCTGAGGCAAAATCCTGTTCTATTGCTTAAGTCCCCGTTCGGTTGCTCAGGGGTTGTATAGACTTGTTCCTCCGGGTTAAGTGAGGGTTATTGTTTTAGTGAAATTTTGGAAGGAGTCTGGGACTGGGCGTAGGATGGTGCTCCGATACCAATGAAAGAGAGCTATGTGCTCTGATACCAAATGAAAGTGTGCCATGGAAAGAGTATATTAGTTCATTTATAGAAGATGTTCACAATAATAAAAAATTATATTTATAAAAGGGATACTAAACCCACTTGGGTTTGGTTTCCTAAGACCTAACTCTTAGGACCCTATTAAAAAGGTGGGTACCAACGTTATTTCATATTTCTTATAGGTCCAACTCAAGAAAAGAAGAAAATGGATACTCGACAGTGGTTGCTCAAAACACATGACAGGAGACAAAGATATGCTAATAAATATTACAAACTTAGATGGAGGTTCTGTCACTTTTGGAGATAATTCCAAGGGACATATCGTCGGCAAAGGCGATGTGACCAATTACGGTACATCTAATTTACCTCTTATTGCAAATGTTTTATTAGTTAAGAATCTAAAACATAATCTATTAAGTATAAGTCAATTATGCGATAAAGATTTTAAAATATCATTTTCTAAAAATAAATGTAGTATTCTTGATCAAATCAAAATCTTATTTTCGAAGGAAATAGAGATAAAAACATTTACATTTTGAATATGAAAATTAATCATAACTTAAGTATGTGTTTAATAGCTAAAGAAAATGATCCATGGATATGGCACAAACGATTCTGTCATATCAATTTCAAAAATATAAATAAAATTTCTAAAAATAATCTTCTAAAAGGATTACCAAAGATGAATTTTAAAGTTGATAATATACGTGACATGTTTCAATTAGGTAAATTAACTAAATCCTCATTTAAATCTAAGAAAGTTATTTCGACATTACAACCACTTGAATTACTTCATATGGATTTAGTTGGACCTACCCAAATTCAATCTATAAATCACAATAAATATGTATTCGTAATAGTTGATGATTTTTCTAGATATACATGGACTATCTTTATGGAAAATAAAAGTGATACCTTCGAAAATTTCAAAAATTTTGTTAAACAAATTCAACATTTAAAAGGTATTATAATTAAAAAAATTAGATTCACGGAGGTAAATTTCAAAATATACAGTTTGATAACTATTATAAAAAGAAAGGAATATTTCATAACTTTTCGTTTCCTAAAACTCCATAACAAAGTGGAGTTGTAGAACAAAAGAATCAAACTCTACAAGAATGTGCAAGAACTTTACTAAATGAAAGCACGTTACCAAAACATTTTTAGGCTTAAGTTGTTGCAACTGCCTGTTATGTTTTGAATCGTATTTCTATTAGACCTCTCACCAAGAATACTCCTTACGAACTTTTTAATGGTAGTAAACCGAATATATCTTATTTTAAAATATGAGATCAAAATATTTTATATTAAATACCAAAGATTAGCTTGGAAAATTTGATTCAAAATGTGGCGAAGGTATATTTTTTAGATATTCGAATCGAAGCAAAGCTTATCGAATTTTTAATAAACGAACTAATACTATCGAAGAGTCGCTTCATATATCTTTTGATGAGAACTCTAAACTTATTTCTAATACAATTAATGACAATGATTTACTTAATAATAATAATAATAATAATAATAATAATATAATAATAATAAACAATTCAAGAGATGATGACGATATTATTTATAATTCTAGAGAAGATGAAAACATTGTTAATAATTTAGAAAACAGAAATACTACTAATACAACAAGATCTCCTCGAAGGGTCTTACGAAATCATCCTACAGAAATATAATTGAGAAATAAATTCAAATTTTCAACTAGAAATCAACTAAATTTAGTGGGGAATGTAGCTTTTCTCTCTACTATAGAACCTAAAAAAACTAAGAAAGCATCATCCGTTGAAAATTGTATTATTGCTATGCTAGAAGAACTAAATCGGTTTGAACGAAATGAAGTTTGGGAACTAGTACCCAGACCGACCAATCAGACTATTATAGGAACTCAATGGGTTTATAAAAATAAAGCAGACAAATTAGAAGATACAACAAGAAACAAAACGAGACTAGTAGCACAAGGATATAACTAGGAAGAAGGAATACACTACAAAGAAACGTTTGCTCCACTCGCTAGACTAGAAGCAATACGAATCTTATTAGCGTACGCATGTTTTAGAACTTTAAATTCTATCAAATGGATGTTAAAAGTGTATTTTTAAATGGTTATATTAAAGAAAACGTTTATGTTGAACAACCTCCTTTATTTATTCATGAAAAATACCAGATCACGTCTATAAACTTAAAAAAGCTTTATATGGTTTAAAACAAGCACCATGTGCTTGGTTAAACGCCTTAAAAGCTATCTAATTGACTCAAGATTCGAAATAGGAAAAGTAGATCAAGCCTTATTTTTAAAACATTCTAAAAATGATATATTGATAGTTCAAATATATGTCGACGACATTATATTTGGCTCAACTAATAATGAATAATGTAATGAATTTTCTAAAATAATGACTAGAGAATTTGAAATGTCCTATATGGGAGAATTATCATATTTTCTAGGACTTCAAATAAAACAAGTTTCAAATGGAATATTTATTAATCAAGAAAAATACTGTAATAATCTTATCAAATGTTTTGGAATGGAAAACACTTCTGCTAAACCAACACCTATGAGTACAACAGCACATCTTGATAAAGTTGAAAATGGAAAAAGCATAGACCAAAAACTATATCGTAGTATGATAGGATCACTACTTTATCTAACAGCAAGTAGACCAGATATTATGATGAGTGTATATCTATGTGCACGATTTCAAGCTGACCTGAAAGAATCACATTTACGAGTCGTAAACGAATATTACGCTATCTTAGTAAAACTACAAATTTGGTACTTTTCTATCCAAAAGGGTGCTCGTTCGAGTTAGTATCATATAGCGATGCTGACTTTGGAGGATCACGAATAGATAGAAAAAGTACAAGCGGTACTTGTCACTTCATTCCTAAATCTTTAATATCATGGTTTAGCAAGAAACAAAACTGCGTCTCACTATCAACTTGTGAAGCAGAATATATTTCTGCGGCACTAGCTTGCACATAAGTAATTTATATGCAACATATACTTTAAGATTTCGGAGTCAATCTATCAAAATCAACAATTTACTGCTATAATTCTGGTGTAATAAATCTATCCAAAAATCTAGTAAACCACTCAAGAACTAAACGTATAGATATTAGACATCATTTTTATGAGATAATATAGAAAATAAGTGATAAATTTAGACTATGTACCATTAGAAAATCAATTAGCCGATATTTTTACTAAGCCATTGTTAGAAAATACTTTTATAAAATTACTTCGTGAACTCGGTATAATGTAAATTAAAGATATATAAATAAAATATAAAATTTTTGACTCAAAACTCAAAAATAAAAATTTTACAAAAAATCCATAATTTTAACCATGCTGAGGCTCGAACCCATGACCTGTTGTGAATTGCCCAATTGTCTTAACCACCTGAGCTATTTATTATTTCTGTTATATTCTAGTATGGGGATTTTATTATAAGGTGAAATAATATATACTAAAATTATGTGTAACATTTAACTTTATAAAAATACTTTACTTCTTTAATAAACATTATATTACATAAAATAAAACAAACAACAGAAAAACCAACGTTCTACCCTATTACTTGGCTAAACACAATACAAACCACTTATTTCTACCTACTTTTGCTCTAAACTAATGCTATAAATAGATATGCATACTTCATTTTTTAATACACAACAAAACTGAAATACAAACACAACTTTCATTCGTTTTTTCCTTTCAAAAACTATTTTTTAAGATGTCAACCTCTTCATCCACTGATTCTATCGAAATTCATGCCTCAAACAATTCACCAAAGACTCTGGTTCATAAAACTTCACCATCTTCTACCTATCATATCGAATATACTCCGTATAAAAAGAAAGGAAAGAAGACGATAGACATATCTTCAAACACAAAGCAAAAATATAGGATTTTCATCATTATCAACAAGAATCACTAATGCTTCAACGTGAAATGTACTACGAACAAAAGATTACTCCAGACGATTAGGAATTATCGAGCATATTGCTATGAAGTTTTGTGGTGTCTCATCACATCCCATAGACGAGCATGCTGTTTTACATATTAGACGACCTTCGACTTCGTCCCCACCGCGACCATCATTCTCACCGAATTCATGGGACCACAATGAAGAATCGAATGCTCGTCGCAAGCAACTAAAGGGCTATAAGACGCCTAGCCCTTCAAAATAAAGCATAGTTGGTATTATCTTTGTTTTTTTCGAATAATTCTACTAAGTATGTAGATTTTTGTTCTTTAAATAATTTATTTCTGTTTCATTCAATATGTAAACTAATTATACTATTCAATAATAAACTTACAACATTCACATATATAAATATATTAACATTTTACTCCAAAATAAAATTCACTATAAAAATTCATCCAGGTCAGTCGATTGGACCAGGTGCTCAGTTGGCTAACACAGAAGTGAAATTTAAAAAAAAAAAGCATGGCCAGTCGACTGTCTCAGTGCCTCAGTTGAGTGGACCAGAAGGGTGAAAATTTTATATTTTTAGCTTCAGTCGACTGAAGCACTGAGGCAGTCGACTGAATTGCAAATCTGAGTACCTTTATTGCTTTTACCCACCCACTTTCCTCCTTTTAACTTTTACTTTACCTTCTTCACCATTCTCATCTCAGATTTCAAAGTTTTTCAAAATCCCAGCCTTTCAAAAACTCCATTTTTATTCTTCAAAAATTCAAATTAATGGCTCATACGAGAAAGGGACAAGCTTTTACATCCTCTCAACCTCCTTCAAACGAGCAAATCCAAAGGTGGCTATTCGATGACACCACAATTAGGAGGTAGAGACGAATGCAATATTCACGTATCTTCGAAGGTTCGTTTGTTACGTCTCCTGATTTCTCTCCATACCATATCTAAGAATTAGCTCGTAGGAGCAATTTGGAATCGTTATTCAACATTGACGATAATAAGCACAAAATCAATCAAATAAGGGTCAAATTATTCTACGCAAATCTTAATTTGGGTCATCAAACCTTTCAAAATCAACAAAATTTTGTATGGAGTCTAGTGTGTGGCAAACCCATCTTTTTCTCTTTAGATCGAATGGCTCATATTTTGCAAACCGAAAATGATGGTTTGGAATTGACCAATATTGATTGTGACTTGATTGTTCGTGACCATATAAGTCATTTTTTTAGCAGATGACATGCATCAACTCAAATCCATGTCTCTATGACCAAAAGCAAGAATTATTCATCGCACTTTAATGAAAACCATAACTCTGAGAACCGGGAGTTATGAATTTTTCTATGAACATAACTTTAAAGCTTTGTATGCTGTTTCGGAAAAATTAAAGTCAACTGGCTACGTTTAATTCTTGACGAATTCTTAAGCTTCAACGACGATAGAATGAATGTAATCTACTATGGTGAATTTATTATGCGGCTTCTAAAGGCTTATGAGATTCTCAAACCGGACTCGCCGTTTTCTACAGTTGGATGTTTAAATTCTCGCACTTTGGCATTAAAGAAGCTACCGTTTGCTCGACCATCTCCTATCATCACTTTTGAAGAATGAACCCAATGACAACTATCTCATGAACAACCACAACATCAAGAAGGTGAAGCATCTCAAGGTCCATCTCGTCAAAGATCAACTCGACATCAACAAGATGGAATTTTGATTCCGAATCCGGGCCTTCAACCACATGAGTCAATCTCTATAATATATCGTAACCAACATAGTCTTCAATCCAATATCACCAAAGTTGACAAGAAGCTTGATAAGGTTAAAGGAATTTTTACGAAGTTATGGAAAGCTATCTCATGTTCTTCTGGGACTTCCATGGCTACTTTAGGGCATCCGAGTAAGCAACCCGTCTTCACTTGGTGTTCTTCTTCCGATGATCAAGCAAGTAGTAGTGACGATGATGGAGATGGAGGTGATAGTGTTGGTCAGGCATCACATAGTGGTAGGGGTAAGCAATCAATGGTATAAGATGTTTTTCCTTTTATAAAGACATTAATATTTATTTCGTATGGCTTAAACTAAATGGCCACTCTATTTCATATCATTTCAAAGATTCTTGTTTATGAAAGTTTAATGTATGAATGATTGTTTTTTCTTCGTAATATCTATAACATTATAACTCTATACTTTTATATTCCTTATTCCTTTTTGTCGATGACAAGGAGGAGAAATATTGTTCTAACATTAAGAATGCAGGATATAGAGCGTCAAAGATTCAGGGGGAGTAAGTATTTATGTTATATATATAGTCGAAATCTATATTTATTTACAGGTTGTCATCAATCAAAAAGGGGGAGAATGTTGAGACTTGGTTTTGATTCCTGACACGAAGCTATCACTATGGCATACAGATTTGATAACTGCTATGACAAAAAGAGTAATACTACAAGGAGACGAGACTTCAAAAACCGATGCATCAATTACATTATTTTGTTTTTGAGATTTCACCAGGTCAGTCAAATGACCCAGAGGTCCAGTCGACTGACACTTTGTGCAATATGCACAGGTGCACAGAAATACGGATATATATTTAAAAATTATTTTGAATATTCGGTCGACTAACCCAGAGGCTCAGTTGACTGAATTTCTATAACAACTATTTTTTCAAAAAGACACGGCTTTTTGTGAAGAGATGTGAACTTCTACGAAAAGATTTGCACGCAACACTTCAATCGAAACTCTTCACAAACAGTCGCTACTTTCCAACCATTATAAACACGTACTCAAACTTTATTCCAAATTACTGAATAACAATCGAATTTTCTTATCTCTCTAATCTAACTTTCTGGAATCTATTTGCTATTATACTTTCAATGATTCTGCATTAAAGCAATATTATGCCTTTCTATTCTTCATATACTTCAAATATATATATATATATATATATATATATATATATTAGGAGAATATTATAGGAAGGGTGTACACAAGTGACAAATCCGTGTTATCAAAACACACAAAAGTCCAAACTATTTTCTGTATTTGTTGAAAGTCCCATTCTGCTACTCAAGCGAGTGAAGTCATCTTCGGCTGTTGAGGCGAAATCTTGTTCCGCTTCTCAGGTCCCTATTCGGCTGCTCGGGCGTTGTATAGACCTGTTCCTCCAGGTTAAGTGTGGGTTATTGTTCTAGTGAAATTCCAAAAATGAGTCTGGGACTGGACGTTGGACGGTGCTCCGAACAAGTATAAAAATTCCTAGTGTCATTTTACTTTACTGCTTTTATATTCCACACTATTTACAGTATTTCTATCATCACTATACTCTGTATTATCATATATCCATATTATATGATCCATAGCACACTTTCATTTGGTATAAGAGCACATAGCTCTCTTTCAATATTGTGTTTTGTTCATTCCGAAAATCTTTAATAGTTATAAAATTATTTTTTAAAACACTAAGTTGATTTTCCAAATTTTATTTCTCGCTTTTCAATTTCTCATTTTCAATTTTGACAGATTTCATATTTTTTAAAATAATTAAATTAAGCTTTGAGATCTTATCGCTTATACTAATTAATTCATTATTACCTTTTACTGGAATTTGTAAATCAGAACTTACCTTTTTGTAGTCCTCATTGGTGGTTTTGACAGGGATTTTGCTTGTTATATTTCGATTAGATCCTTTTTTAGCCATTATTCTATGATGTTTTGACGATCGATAAAATTCCAGGCTCTAATACCACTTGATAGTTGCTATGCACTGGATCGATGAGGGCCAAATATATAAATGTAGAGTTGACGCACAGTAATCACAGCAGTACCAATATAAATATAATAGCAGTGTGAATAAATAGAAAAGTAAAGCAAGAAGTAATCACAGCAAAGTTTTTATACTGTTTCAGACCTCCAGTCCAACGTCCAGTCCAGACCCCTTTTGGAACTTAACTATCAACCTCACTTCGTCCGGAGAAATAGGCACATGAGCAGCAAAACAGGAGTTTAATATGCTTTCCCGAGCAACTGAACATGACTTAAATATTTTCCTTTACAAATAAATAACATGACTATATATTGTGTCTTCAATACACTGAGTAGTCGAACTGAAGTATAACTTCTATAAACTGTAAAAATGATGCAGAATAAGTGTGCAAAGGTTAGGAAGTGGATTAGAACCAGATTGTATGTTGTGGAGTAAAATAGCATTGGTCTAAATTTGCTTTTAGAATTAATATGGAAGTTGGAGAATTTGAAAGCAATATGAGAATGATTTGAGAGAATTGGATTGTTGTTTGTTTTTTATGATGGTGGGAGGCTTATATAGGAGTGAATGGAAGCCAATAAATAGTCGCAATCCTTCGAAAATTCCCATTAGATAAGACTTATTCGTTGGAAGTTTGCAATTAGTTGAATAGCCACTTGACTATTCACTTTGGAATGCTAATTTAAGTAGTCGTTGATGTTAACTTCAAAATTTTGCGTAGTTCAGTGGTGAGACGTGCGCTTGTCTTTGTGGTTTGCTAGGATCGAGTCCCACCTTTGTTCTTTTAATTTTCATTTTTTATTTCCTTTTCTTTGGGAGGCTAGTAGCATGCAAAAACATAGAGGCAGATGTGGTGCAGTGGTAAGATGTGCGGAAATCTCCCATAAATCCTGGTTTTGAATCCCATCTCTTTATGTTTTTAACTATTTACTTTCGCTTATCTATTAATATGAAGTTACGCTAACAAGTTCATCATGAAGTCAGTTGTAGTGTGATCGGTAAAGCATGTGACATCCTACTTGTAGTGCAGGGTTTGAATCCTACCTATGAAAAAATTTTGCAATTTAAATTTACATTTTCCTTTAGATAATAGATTAGGTTATCCACTTGCTTATTGAAAGTAATTGTACTATAATGGTAGATGCATTTGTTCTTTTTAATGCGGTGTGGGTTTGAAACTTGCTTTGCTCATTTTATTTTGATTTGGTCCTCCAAAGTAAGTAGCTTTCTGTTATTTTTTTAACTTTTCTTTTGCATTCTTCGACATAGCATCAATAAACTTTACCATTCATCATATAGCTCTTTGATATGTAATTACTCATTAAACATATTAGTTGCATCATCGTAAGGTTGTTATTATCAAAACACCATAGATATGACTCTTTTAGTAATGTTCTTTAATAATATGGGTATAACGGTAGGGTTATTACAGCTTGGTATCGTAGCTGGATTCAGAACATTATAGAATTAATCAATACAGAGTTGAGATCAAAACCTAGATGACCTAGAGTCCAATCCCTTTGGTATGTGGTAGCTAGTAATCCAATTAATTATTATGGATAGGAATATAAAACGATTACTGGGCAATCATTGGGTCAATTTGAAAATTTCTTTAAGTATAAATACTCTATATATATTATTGGAGCATATTTCTAATTTAAAAATTCAATGTTTAGTTTGAGTTATGGTTGGTGGTAGACCTCCTAGAGCTACTAAAGGATCGACTAGTGGTCCTGAAACAGGAGGAGTGATTTTCAACCCTTATAGATCGCTGTGATGGTTTGGACTACCTAGACTCAGGCTCTTAGTGCTCGCCGGCTCTTTCTGATTTCACCCATCTATGTAGTGATCTCGGAAGGCTGGGAGGTAGACCTTTCAAAAGGGCTGAATCTATTAGAGAGGTTCAAGCATGGTTGAAGACTTGCAAGCTTAATTCCTCTGGTATGGAGCTTGGGGATGTTCAGAGAGTTTGTGTAGTAGCCAGTCAGTTGCAGGAGGGAGCCTTGTACTGGTATGATTTATTGGACGTAGGTACTTCTGATGCACTAGATACATGGGTTAAGTTCTGGCATCAATTTGAATTGAAGTTCCTTCCAGACGCACAGAGAGAGGCGATGGCTAGGAGATTTATTGAACTTAGGCAGGATCAGATGTTAGTCACGGAGTATGTGGCATTCTTTGAGGCGTTGTCCCAGTATGGCTTAGATTTATCAGTACTCCAAGAAAGAAAAATCAGAAGTTTATATATGGATTGAGGAAGGTTCTATTGCTTCATTTAGATGTATCCTTAGAGTCTCTCGTTGATTCAGCTCTTCACTTTGAAGAGACAGAAAGGGATAGTGATGGGATAGAGCTGTCTAGATTCGACCCAGTTCTTCTCAGAAGAGAAAGTAGCCTTAGAATAAAGGCAAGAAAGAGTTTCAGAGCAAAAAGGGAAAGAGTGGAAATCAAGGTTCCAGTTTAGGAAAATGTTCATGCTATAACAATGGAGAGAAGGGTCATTATTCCAAGGATTGCACTAAATCTCGCCAAACATCTTCTTCCTCTTCTACACCTTCAGTCATAGTCAATAATTATTATAGAAATCCAGGCAGTTGATTTCATCTTTTCGTAAGATAGCTAAGAAGAACCAAGGTCAGTGGGTGGTTCAACTCAGCAGTAGCAAAAATAGAGAGGCATATCTCGTTTTTTAGAAGGCATGATTTTATTTAAAGGTTTTCAAATACGAGTTCTTTTTGATACAGGTGCTTCTCATTCATTTATACTGAAGGATCTCATAGGCTCTACTTCATTGGATTCTGTTTCTCTTGTTACTTCTCCGAGGATTGCGAATCCTATTGGGGGATCCGCAACTCTCAGTTTGCTATGTCAGCATGTGGAAATTATTTTGAGTAGCGTATTTTTCTTTGCCAACCTTCATGTTATTCAGTTCTTGGGTTTCGGTATGATATTGGGGATGTATTGGTTATCTTTATCCGAGGCTCATATTTTATGTCCTGAGAGAACAATACTTCGTCGACATCCTAAATTTAGAGAGCGATTTACTGTAGCTCTCGATTAAGCTATTTCAGCCCCATATGCTTCTTTGATCTCAAATTCCAATTGTTTATGCTTTTCCAGATGTTTTAGAGCTTATCTTGGGATTGCCACCTAAGAGAGCTATTGAGTTCAGGGTTGATCTTGTTCCCGAAGCTCGGCCTTTTAGTCGTCCTCCTACCAGAATGTCAGCTAGAGAAAATGAAGAGTTTGTTAAAAAATTGACAGAACTATAATCCAAGTTTTGATTCATTCCAGTAGTTCTCCGTGGGGTATACCTGTAGTATTTGTGAAGAAGGAAGATGGTACTCTTCGAATTTGTATTGATTACCGAAGATTAAACAAGCTTACTTGGTACTGCCGTTGCTTGGTCGGCTGCATATGTCATTGGGGAATCAAGTTCTACTAAGTATTAGTTGGTACTTGTATGCGTCTCCTATATAGACACACGCACACACTCATACACAAATTCTAGGTCTGGTTGGTAATCAGTCGCCCTCATTCTAGTATGAATGGAGTTTGTTATGTTGTTAATGACTTTAACAGCTTAGTTTGATAGTTTGTTTGATAATTATACCAACATAATCATAAGAGGAGCAACATGTGCTACTACCACCTGTCAACAGGTTGCAGGAACATGTAGATAGGTTGTGGTCTAATAAACCAGTTTTTAGTCTTCTTCTCAAATCATTTATTAAGTCTATCAACATCAGGTACAACCTGTTAACATTATGTACCACTTGTCACCTGCCAACTCCACCATCCATTGTTACGCCACTTGCTCCTGTTCCTAGATTGCTGAACTATGATCCGCCCTTATCCTGCATATCCATTCATAAAATTTCATTTAGGGTATGTTTAGACAGCAGACAAAGTGTATATTTTGATTAAATATAACTTTTAATAATATTTTCAACTTTATTTTAATGAAAATATACAATAACTAAACTAAGAATACTCAGTTTTCAGCTATTAGGCCTTCTTTGGTTTGGATGTTTCAGTCTTGCTTTCTGTCGCTAAATATACTTTTTAATATGTAGGGTAACTTAATAAGCATTTTATTTTGCTCCATGTCATTTGGAATGCCATATGGAATCTTATGTAGAAGACTATCCATCTTGATAGAACTTGGCTTAATTTTTTCCTTGCTTATCATCTCTTTCATTCTTCATTTAATCTCTTTAAGCATGAATCAAGATGAATGTCCGTGTTCTGCATGTTGCTTGTTTGGTTTCAAAACAACTATCTGTTGTTCTTGGTTCAAGAACATGAATTGGACCTTTTTTTAGGTGAAGTCCCTATTTCATATTATTTGGGTGTAATGCAACCAAGGGTCTCAATGTATATATCACTATATTCTTTGTATACAATGATCAGTTCAATAAAACTAAAAAGCGTAAAACTACAAAATTGAGAGTTAAGATACTCAACCATGCTAGGCTCGAAATGGATATGATGCAAATAGAAGTGATCAATTAAAAAATAAAAATAAGGTCTGTATATTGACCAATGACCATTTTATGTAATTATCTTAAATTTAAAATCCATAAGAAATCGTACAATTTATATTTATGCTAATAAAAAATTGAAGATTCAACCGTTCACCAATAACACACTGTGAATTAGCAATATAAGTGGATAGAGAAAGAATTTATGATAGAGGAATTTATTTTGAAAAAGCAAGTGCAAGTTCTCCTTGTTCTTAAATAAGAACTCAAGAAACAACAATGTAGGAACTGATGCTGAATGAAATTCAGGCTACAAGACTACTATGATGCAGGTTGGAAAGCATTGACAGTTTTGATTTATTTTGGATCAAAGTACTTTAGGATCATATTACTGGGAATTTTTCCAAGGGTATCTCCATGTTGTCTAAATTTATTACTGTCAGTATTTCTTCTTTGCACAAATCGACCATGACCTGTCACACTCTTGGTTTTCTTCATTTTTGAATACTGAATGACTTATTACTGTCTATTGGTACCAGTATATATAGTAAAGAAAAACATTTAGACATTTTAATAGGAAGAGTTTTACAAACATTCTGAATGTAATCCAAAGTATTCAAAATGCTAACAGTATTAAATTATAAACATGATCAAGTAACAGTTTTATTGTTACTATCTGTTGGTACAGTAATAGGTTGGAAATAATCAAGTATTCTAAATGGTTCATTTTCCCCAAACATTTGGACATGAACTTACATCTATTAGTACCGGTATATATAGTAAACTATCAGGACATGTATGTAATTCTAACTATCGCCATTATACTTATGTACAGATAATTAGCATCTTTGAAGTGAAGAACAGTCACATCAAAGAATTTTCAGTAATTAAGCCATGAACAAGACTTTAAGTATTATATATTATAATATTTTTTCATACTAGTTGTGCACACTTATTTGTAAACGGTTGTGGTATGTGGATTCTCTTATTTTGTCGAAATCCTATTATTAAAATAATTATGGATATTATACTTGATTGTGCGATTAATGTGTTTTTTCAATTATTTGAATATGGTGATTATCGATATTGGTTTAAAAATGACAATTATGTGATTGATTGCTTATTTTAATATTGCTATTATATATAAGTAATTGTCGGAAATGATATAAACCATTAACAATAAATAGCGACGACTAAAATGTGTTGTACATCAACTAATACGTTTTACTAGCATTTCAAAAATGTTATGGAAAAATGTTCAATTTACAAAAATAAATATTCTCGCGAAACTAAAATGCAACAAAAAATATATAATAGGAAAGATGAAACGCTATGAAAATATTATAGTAGCATAAAAGCCGCTAAAGAAAAAAGGATGCAATTAACAATTTGGTTGCATTTTGAAGATGCTGCAAAAAAATTTTTTTGTAGGTTTCAAAAACGCTGCAATATGTTTGTTTTTGGTAGCGTTTACTGTAATGCAACTAAAACTTTCAGAATTTTTGTTGCATGTCGTGCCGCAACGTTTATCGA
This sequence comes from Allium cepa, assembly GCA_030765085.1. Taxonomy (NCBI): domain Eukaryota; kingdom Viridiplantae; phylum Streptophyta; class Magnoliopsida; order Asparagales; family Amaryllidaceae; genus Allium; species Allium cepa. Next base: position 751,645,637 of record CM060940.1, on the reverse strand, counting down.
AATGCTTGTAAAAGTTTTGGGAGCATTTTTTTCAATGCTACTAAATGACTTTTCTGGTGTAGTGAATGAAGGGAATCCTTTATTGGCCAGATATGAAGAAGCGTGTGGCAGAGTATGTAGCTCGATATATGACTTACCAAAGGGTAAAGATGGTGCAGAAGAAGCCGATAGGATTGTTGCAGTCATTGGATGTTCTTCTGTAGAAGTGGGAGAGTATTTCTATGGACTTCATTGATGGACTACCTAGGAGTAGGAGAGAGAATGAGAGTTTTAGGTCATAGTTGATCGACTAACCAAGTGCACTCATTTTATTTCGGTGAGGAGCACAAATATAGTGGCATTGTTGGCAGCATTATACTTGAGAGAGATCATACATGAAGTTCGTTCTAGCATCATTAGCGATCAAGATCCGCGTTTCACCAACAAGTTTTGGAGGCGTCTATAGGAGGCTTTGGGCACCCAGTTGAGCTTAGGTACTGCTTATCACCCATAGATGTAGTACAGACAGAGAGGGTGAATCAGGTGTTGGAAGACTTACTTTGGATGTGCATGTTAGATTTCGAAGGCTCTTAGGAGGATCACTTTCCACTAGCAGAGTTTGCCTATAATAAAAGTTATCAAGCGAGTATTGTGATGGCATCGTTTGAGGCATTATACGATAAACCATGTAGATCACTGTCGTGTTAGTGGGACACTATAGATAGGATTATTATTTAGCTAGATATGGTGAAGGAAACATTAGAGGAGGTAGACTTAATCCAAAGGAGAATCAAAACTACGTAATAGGTAGAAATTTTACACTAATAAGAGACATATGGAGTTGAAATTCATGGTGGGCGACATGTTGTTTGTTAAGGTCTCACTAGTTAGGCATTTCATGAGATTTGGTAGTTCGGGAAAGCAAGCACCGAGGTTCGTAATACCTTTTTTGATTATTGATAGAGTAGGGAAGTTAGGATATAAAGTAGAGCTTCCTGAGATGCTGGCGGGAGTACATAGTGTTTTTCGTGTGTCAAACTTGTGAAAGTTATTGAATGATTCAACTTCCATAGTCATGCCGAGTCAGCTAGAGGAGGTGCAAGTAAAGAGGCTTTTTCATTGTGCATCCACTCGTATTCTTGAGCATAGTGCAAAGCGACTCCTAAAAATGGTTATCAAACTTGTTAAGGTTTAGTGGAAAGACGATCCAACGGAGAGCACAAGGAGCTTAAGGAGAAGATTCGAGCTATCCACCCACGACTCTTTTCTGGTAGATTTCGAATTTAATACTTATGTGTTGAGATTTAACTTAGTATACACTTTTGGTAGAGATCGTTGGATGGTAGGAATGGTTGCGAACATGTCATTATGATAATTTATGGATGGTGGATGCTAGCAGATTATTGATTGAATTGCTTTTTGCACACTTGGGTAAGTATTTCCTCTAAACAGTACACACACTCACATTACCACTTACTTTATTTTTTTATCTTTATGAGTTATACGCATATGGATTCTTCATATGGATTTAATGGCTGAGCATACATGTAGAACAAGTATATTTACGTAGGATGTTGCATACATGGCATAAGCACTTGCATGACAAGAGGTTGACAAGATCAGGAGACCGCCTACTCTTCGCATTAGTATAGGCTCATATGCATTCCATGATTTCATATTCATATATTCCATTAGAAAATTTACCCAGGACAACGATTGGCAACGGATGATGGATGAGTAAATGCTTGTAGTTATTGACTATCGTATGCACAGAATACATTTTTTCGTCCTTTGAGATTTTAGGGATGAAATCTTTTAAAGAGGAAAATGTAAGACCCTAAAGATTTAAGCAAAAGAAAATGAATTTAATATGAAAAAGGCAAAAAACAAAATTTTTATAACGTCCAATTTTGGCTAAGAAAACTTGCACCATCGTGTTTGTAGCGATTTTCTGGATAATTTTGCTATGTAACACTTTGAAATCAAAACTAACAAGAAGAAGTTAGGAATGTTTAAAAAATCGTAATTTAAAATAATTAAATGGCTAAATTTGAAAAAAAAAGTTATTAACAAAAATAAATAAACAGCGATCAACACCCTAAGTTCGCCATTCGATAGGTGGTGTTCAACTAGTGGTGACCTAGCGATCGATCAGTTGACGTCTTGGATCGAGAATTTCAAGCGACCAACGGCCCTAATTTAGGAAAATATTTTTTTACTTGGGGATGAAGTAATTGATGGACTTGCTGGATGCTAGAAATACCCTTTTATGGTTAATCAATGGTTAGAACTGATCTAAATTCCCTATAAATATACACCTATCATAAAACCTAAATTTACTTGAAAATCAGTCGGTATCTCTAAACTTTATCAATTTTTTTTCTCCTCTTAAAAACTAAATTTCTCCAAAATAAAATAAATTAAGAAAATTGGATTAAGGAAGGGGCAAATAGATAAGGGTAAATTTCTGAACGTGGATTAGAAGCAAAGCATAGATCTGGGGTAAGTGGGAACATTTTGAAAGATGAATGTTTGTAGTTAATTTTAATTTACACTACCTGAACTAAGATGTTAGAAAATATATTGGAGAAATATATTATCTAAATCTAAATTGAATTATACATTAAATTGGTATAAACTTATTAAAAGACATTAGTTAATCTATATTAAACCCCTTCTAATTAAATGGAAATTCCCATAGTATATTAATATTACCTGATTATATTAATGTTAACTTAGATTAGATTGATTTTGGAAATGGACAAATATCACTTTGGATTCACTAAAAATTGTTAAACCTAAAACCTATAATTTTAATGTTTATTATTGAAATGACAGAACAAATGAAAAATTAATAATAAATTAGAATCGAATTGAACCACAGATTAACCCTATTTTTCACTGTGATCGGTCGATTACTCATCTAGAGTGGTCAATAGCAAGTAGTCGACCGTGACAGTATATAGCGGTCAACCAGTAAACGACCCAGAAGCAGCCTAAGGCCAATGTTGTGAAAAAGAATATTATTTATATGTATGTGTGTATATGTGTAGATATTAGAGATGGTAGGGAAGCTAGTTCCTTATGAGATGGCACTAGGACGTTGCGGGTTTCGCTAGATACTCTTTACATGGCAAGGGTCGATTATTTAACTGGGGTGACTATATCGCAAATGGTACTCATAGGAGATTCACGGTGGATGCACAGGATTGAATGATGCCTGATGAAGTGTCTAAGTCTTGCATAATGAGAGTTCCTTAGCATTCATAGATACCTAATGCAACATGATGCTAAGTCGTTGATGGAACCTGATGCATGCAATAACAGGCATATACTATGATTGAGAGACGGACATGAATGCGATGATAAGACACTTTGGCTAGTTGGTACCGTGGGCTCTTTTTCAACACGTTGTTGTAGTTTTGGGAAATTTATTTCTATATGGAAACCATAGGAAATCCTATATGATATAGTTACGCATAGTCATAATGTTTGAGATGTATTCCCCCACGTGAAATTTATAGGATGACCCTATATTGATAGCTCTAGTAGCTATTAGCCGGTCCTTAGTTATTGAGATTCAATCCATAGTTTAATCTTTGTAGGAGCCTGCACAAGTTGTTAATGTAGGTGTATATCAACTAAAAACCCTTAAGTAAAGAACCTAGAAATATACGGACACTTATAGAACACCTTAGGTCACGCATAGTAGAATTAAAGTCAACTACACACGATCACCATATATTAAACATACTTATTTACCAGACTTTTGTTTGACCAGCTACTTTTCCTTTCTTTTTCGCCACCACAAAAAGATGGGGCAGTAGGTGATAGGCCCGATTTCAATATGTGGAGAGATGATTTCATCACTGGAGTTTCTTATCATTTTATTTACTCTATGTTGCTGTCTATCTTGTCCAGTACTTCATATTTTATCATACTATGAGTTGTATTCCTATGTACACTGTATTTGACTACTTATTGATTTCTAACACTGTTTTGAGATATTTTCTGAGATGGTTATTTTCTTTATTTTTATTTTTTTCCTTCCACTGTAAGTTCTGAAAGTATAGTATATCTTAGATCATATATGTACATCTTTAGTCTCTGAATTGTTGTAAAAATCTCAACAGCTCGTATTTCTTGGCATTGACTTTAGCCCGAAAGTTACCTTAGGTTTTGGATCAATGTGTCGAGGAGTGCGGGATGTCACCTTGAGGATGAGTAATAGTGGTTGAACAGTTTTGGTGATAGAAGGTTTGGTAGTACCACTAAGTAATCAAAGTGATGGTGGAAGGTTCATTACATCATTACTAAGATATGGTGCTTTAACATATGTATGTTTCAATACCTACTTTATACTAGCAATTACTGTCATTCATAAGTGTTTTTAAATTCGATAAAGATAAAGACTCCTATTTTGATTTTTGGAGGAGTTAATACGATTTATTTTTTCTAATAAAATAGTATTTTCTCAAAATTATTTTATGTTGATTACAAAAAATGATATTAAAAAGTTATTTTATAATACGATGATGATACGTTGAGAAAGAAAATTTTGGTTTGAAAAGAACATAGAAGCTTTGATTTAAGAAAAGGGTAAATGTTTTAGTTTGAAGATGTATTAGAACTTTCATTGATACAAATGGCTAGTGGCTTCTCTTTGGTATTTTGGGCGAGTGACCTCTATCGCCAATTGAAAAGATAACTATAAAAGGATCATGGAATCGTATATTTGATGTGAACTGAAGGTCGAAACAAAGTGGGTATCGATTATGGTGCATACCAATGGATCATGGATAAAATATAGGTTTTAATATGTGCTAATAGAGCAGTGGTATTTGAGAATGATCACATGTGTACCCTAGACCTTAGTGATGGTACAGCTTGCCTTAATGATGGTATTTATATGAGCACCGATGAAATGTTGATGTTGAGAAGTCATGGACCTTAGTGATGGTCATACGAGTTATCATATATCCAAGAGTGTTTGGTACGAGACCTCAGTGATGGTCCAGTTCTCTTAGTGATGACGAGGAGCTGCTTAGAGTACTGGTGAGGCTGCGGTGTTGAATAATCCTTGTCCTTAGTAATGGTCATATGAGTTATCATATATCCAAGGGCGCTTAGTAAGAGACCTTAATGTGGTTCTATACTTCATAACCATCTGTATTGGTCTATGAATCGAGTATTGATGTAGCTGCATTATAATGTTTAAGATATAGCAATTGTGAGTACATATTGTCTTGAGGATGTAGCCATGAGTCGAAACATATGTTGTTTTGGAGGGTGTAAGTATGAGATGATACACCTAATTTTTTGAAGATGAGATTATGAGGAAGTTCGTCGACAATTTTGAGAATAAACATATTATGGTGGATTTATAATAGGTGTAAGAGTAAGCATACACGTGCTATTTGATGATATATTAGTATGATGATGATACCTTATAATATTGAGCATGTGTGCTTTATTGTGGTAAGCTATACTAATAATTAGTGTCTATATATATAGCAAGGGTCGGCTATACTTTATTCCTACTACACCTCGGTTCCCCTAAATTTCAACCACATGCTCCAAATTAAGTAATATAATTAGGCGCCAAGAGAGAAAATGTATGGTTATGTAATTCGAAATATGTAATCGAAATTAGAAGAGATTTGACTTGTAGGGAAAATGAGGTCTACCCGATCAATGCTTATACATACATACATACATACACACACACACACACACGTGCATGCTTGGTCCAACTTGAATTTTGTTGTTAAACTTTTACTAAGAGCTATTATGGTTGGATTATTAAGGCGCATGATATAACTTACAAAATGAAGTAATATATGATTTATATTGTTTCACTCTCTATTTATGGATTGTTATTTTTACATGCTATAGTTTTGATTACTGGGTTGTGGAAATTTGAGTTATTAAAGCACTTGTGTGTAGAAAGTGAATTCACTTATGTGAATGAATTTTTTTTAAACCATTATTGATTGTATTATGCGATTATTGTTTGGCTAAAATTTGGTTCAACCTAATATGTTTTGGTGGCAATGGCACTGGGGCAAGGTTTAAACACTTAGTCAAGTATGTTATTATTGTGTCCACATGAAGTCATAATGCAAACAGTACTTGTTAGAGTCCTTGGCTAAAAAGTCACAAGTTCAAATTTGACCTAGATACCATTAAAATCCCAAATTTAAGCTTTTATTATGCAAAAGATAAAAATGAAAATAAGAAGGAAGATCAATTTAGAATTCCCCCCTTCCAGTCGAGGGTACATGCTTATTTGTAGAGAAACTCAATGCTTAGATTCATAACAAATGTTGTTTGTGAAAAATGAATGGTTATGATCGGTGGCTTGGCACATGTTCAGGACGACATGTGACATGATCTTTCTTAAGCTTCTCCATTACGACATGGCACTATTATTCCAATATAAGTATGCCACATAGCCAGTTAAGGCATTGATGTTGGGTGTATTCTTCAAACTGTGATAACTCTGAATTTTCAACATTCGACGGCTCAACCAATCAACATGTGATAGCTCTAAATTATCAACCTTCGGCAGCACAACCAAGTAACATGTAATGTCACTTAATTTATCAAACTATGATAGCACAATTAATCAACATGTGATAGCCTTGAGATATCAACCTTCAATAGCTTAATCAGCCAACATATGATAATATCAACCTTTGATGGCTTAATCAACCGACATGCGATATCTCGAAAAAATAATCTTTCATAGCTCCACCTAGTAATTTTGCAATAGCTTTGAATCGCCATCCTACAACAGCTCCACTTTTTACTTTAACATGCAATGACTTCATTTGTATTAACTTTTGACAGCTTCATTTGTCAATTTCCAATAGCTCTGATCAATTCAACTTCTGATAGCTTTATTTGTGTTCAACTTGCGATAGCTTCTTCATATTTGACTTTTGATGGCTTTTTTTTCTTTAACTTGCGACGGCTCTTTTTCTTATCAATTTTTGATAGCCCTTTTTCATTAACTTTCCATAGTCCTACTTATATCTTCATAACTTAGTCTATTGCAGCTAATTGCATGTTATGATATGACCATATATGAGAATAAGCTTTCTCCTTCTATAGAGTGGAGAGTATTGGTGGTTTTTATAAATGGTCTTTTAGCTCTTGGAAGGCATTTTAGCACTGTTTTTTCCACTCAAAGGGTTTTATTTCTTACTTAAATCAAATAAAGTAGTGAATTCATCAGTTTCCCTTGATATGAATCTATTGAGTGCGGCGACACATCCTTCAATCCCAATACTTCATTACTCGTTTTCAGTTTTGCCATGTTTCTTGCTTTGAAGTGGTCAAGGTTAGCCTTTATTCCTCGTGCATTTATGATGTATCACAAGAATTTCTCGGATTGGATAATAAAGGAACACTTTTGCAGATTCAGTTTCATTTTGTACTTGCTTAATATCCTAAACATTTTGCTCAGATATCTTACATAGTCGACTTCTTTCATGGACTTCATAACATATCATCTACATATACTTCCACGTTACTCCCATTTTAGCCTTTGAACATTTTATTTACCAACCCTTTATGCATGGCTCTTGTATTCTTTAATCCAAACAACATCGCTTTATAATAATACATTCCTTAGTCAGTTACAAAACTTGTTTTTTCTACATCGGGTTTGAATATAGGAATTTGATCGTATCCTGAGCATGCATCCATGAATGAAAACAACTTATGACCGCTTGTGGCATCAAATAGCTGATAAAGTCTAGGTAGTGGTAGCAAACTTTTGGGCATGCTTTGATTAAATTTGCATAGTCAATACACATTCTTCGCTTTCCATTAGACCTTCTAACATATACTGAATGTTCTAACCATTTTGGGTGAAACACTTCTCTAACAAATCCATTTTCTAATAGCTTGTTCATTTCCTCTTTCGGTGCCATAGTTAAACTATATCAAACTTCCTTTTCTTTTGCCTTATAGGGGTAAGCTTTAGGTTAAGATTAGGTGCATGACACGTTAATATAGGGTCAATTCCTTCTATATCAGCATGATTCCAAGCGAAAACGTATCTACATGAATATAGAAATGAGATTAGCTCCTCACTCATGTCTGTATCGATCCTCTTCCTATCTTTACCACCTTAAATCTTGAGAATCAAGGCTTATTTCTTATAAGCCTTCCATAGATTTTTCATTCTCTCAAATACCGCTAGAAGCTATATCTGGTATTATCTCTTTTAAAACTCTTTTTTGTCTTGATCAATTAGATTTAACCCCACGTACTTCCTTTTCCTGTTTTTTGATTTGACCTTTTCGCTTAGCATTCAGAGCACTTTTTTCAGAAGACTTTGTCCATTTGCCTTAGATACTAGTTCTCGAGGACCGATATGCAAGAAATTAGGACTTTCAGTTTCATTTTGTGTATTAAATGTAGGCCCATAATAAGATTCACCCTCTATATTATACTTCTCAAGTGTTGCAAAATACATTTCACGAGAAATAAATTGTTCCCCACATATGGTTCCCCATCCTGCCTTGAAAATAAACTTAACAAGCAAATGTTTTGGGGACACAAAGGCATCACTCTCATTCTTTGTAGTTCATTTGAAGAATGCATTATAGTAAGATGGTTGGTTCATTATCAAAAACAGTCTCAAAAGTTCTCAAATAAAGAAGGTCCAATTTAAACATACTGCTTAATTTGCCTAATCGGCGTTGAGCCATTGTTGTTGAACCCAATGATAGGTTCCAAATTTTGGTTTAAGCTTTTCTTTTTGAATATCCATTTGACCAGAAGCACTTTTGAAGATGACATTAACAGCACATCCTGTATTAACCACATAAGCAAATGTCCAATTTCCATGATTAACATAAGCGGGTTGTTGTGTTGTGTCTAACTCCTCTAAGATCTTTTGTAGTTATAGACGAATCTAGGGGTTGAATACAGTTTTTGCAGGCCTTTACTAGTGTTTCTTCACATAGTGGATATGTTCCTTTCTTGGCATCCTTTATGCATCAGCTTCTTCCTCCTTTACTTATCCATGGAATATGTGGCCTTCCGTGAATTATATAAATGTGGTTAATTGGTTATAATAGATCATGTGGGATCCATTATGTAATGCTATTATTAGTTGGAGGTTTCTCATTATGAGAGATCTTTTGATCACCTTCAAAAAATTCTTCAAACCCTCCCTTTCTAATCATGCTTTGTATGATCCAACTAGAACTCGATAGTCATCCATCATGTGATCATTCACCTTATGAAAAGCCCAATAGTCTCTTCTTTTATTTGGTTGTGGGTTTTTCTTTGATATGAATGAAGTTGGATACTCAATATCATCTTTTTTCATAGCATAGAGGTAGGAAATAGGGTGGTTCAAGTCAATAAAATTTTGCTTTAGAAAACTCTACCCATTTTCCTTTTATGTTTGAGACAATAAAGCTCCCCTTTTCTCTTTGATTCCCCTTATTGTGGAATATTTCATATATTCAGATGAATTTGTGAGCTTAGAAGTTAAAATCTAGCAAGTCCTTGCAACCATGAATTTAGAGCTCTTTCCAAAAAGAATGTTTTCAATTGACCTAGACTTTATGACTATTGACTTTCTAGATCATTTACTCTTTCTAAAATTTCAACTTTACAACTTTTCTCGATCACACTCTTTCCGGCTTGTTAGCTTCAACGTTAAATCTCTTTAAATAATCCATCAACAACTCTTATGGCTTTGTTTTAAGTTGGCCAAGACACTTCCATCAATACTTGACTCTTTAGAATTGTAGAACTGTGCTAAGAACTTATATGAAAATTGCTCCCATGAGTAGATAGTTTTCTCACGATAGCATCGGCACCACTTCGCAGTTGCACCAAAGAAAGTGGTTGGGAATACCCTACGTCTTATTGCTCCTAGGATAGCATATAAAATCATCTAACAAAAAGCCATTACATGATCGCCTTGATCAGTTGATTCATCATATCTAGTCGATGGGATGTTGACGTACAATGGTAATGGGATCGCCATAATCTCTTCTGTGAACAGAGCTCCCTGAAGTTTTTATTAACTTAAGGGTCCATGATACTTTTCCCTTTCAACTCTGCTATATTTCTTACCATTTTGTTAGCCTAGTCTTTTAGATATGCTTCATTATTTTGATAGTCTTTTTTTTCGGGCTTATATTCTTTTTGTGAAGCAGAACTTGCAGATTGCACTAAGGAAGATATTAACTTGTGATTTAGCTTTTACGTAAGCGATTTTCATCTGTCCTCGACAATTGTGAGCAAATCTTTTTGCATTCTTTCTTTTCAGGTTTGACTCTTCGAACTTCCTTTGAGGAGATTCAACTTCTTCTACTTTATTTTCTTTTGTACTATGACAACCTGCACCTTCCAACACACTGATCCAAAGCCAAGGGTAGCTTTCGGACTCGCGTCAGTACCAAGAATTACGAGCTATCGGGTTTTAAACATTCAAAGATAACAATATAAGGATAAAATATAAGACATTTTACGCTTTCATATCTTATAACGGAAGGCATAAAATATAAATAAAGAAAATAATCATCTCAGAAAATATCTAGAAAAATAACACGGTCTCAAAACAGTACATAATCAAATTTAGAATATATAGAAATACAAAAAATAATCTGATAAAATACTAAGTACGATAAATAAAACATGGAAATTAATGGAAAATAATTGTAAGCAACATCAATGTTATGCTCGTCACTCCACACACTGATCTCGGGGACTATTGTCTACTGCCATGTCCTCCTATGGTAGGGGAAAAGAAAGGAAACTAATGGGTCATATAAAAATCTGATGAATGAGTTACATCATTAATAAATGGTGATCACATGCTATTAACTTCATTAATATTCTATGTGACCTAGGATGTCGTACTAGTGTCCGTACATTACACCTTTCATTTATCTATGGGGTATAGTTTTAAATACACTTACACTAACAGCTAGTGAAGGTTCATATTTAAGATCAAACAACTAATCAAACCTCAATACTATTATGATTGGTTAATAACTACTAGAACTATTCGAACATAGGATTATCCATAATTTCCACCATGGGACTACATTTCCCACATTACTACACATAACTATTTCAACATAAGTTTACTTACAATTTTTACCGTGGAAATACATTTCATATATTACAACTACATGTATCTATTTACACATTGAGGGGGAACCACAACGCTGACTTGCACCAAAAACATCAACGTCAACTGCATCCATATCCACCTCTCAATGGTAATGTAACGCATCTCACATCGTGTCAGGATCCATTAACAACACATTATCAGGACGCATCGGTGAATACCAAGGATCTTCCATTAGTTCTAGGCCACACACTCCATCAAGCATCATCATCAATGTTGCACATCCACTGTAGAACCTTCTACAAGTGCAACCTGTGATAGAATCACCCCAGTCGAATATCGACCCTGTTCGATAAATAGCGTTTATCTAGTCTCGTAACATCCTGGAGTCATCAACATTGGAAACTAACTTCCCTACTATTTCTAAGAACCATATACATATGGCTATAGCATATATACACATTATTTAATTCATAACTTGGGCCTCAGGCCAAGGTTTAGGCCATGCTTGAAAAGGCTAACAGGTTGACCAGCGGTCAATGGAGCAACCGACCGGCTTCGATGAACGATCGACTGGTCGAGGTATAAATTCTATGTTAATTTAATTATCATCTTTGATTCTTATCATTTATTTACTGATCCGATTACAGTAATTTTGATTATAATTTGGCATACCAAAATCCTAGTTATAATAACCCAAACCCATGAAATTATAATTTATAGTTTCTCAAGAGTTCATATTTAATTTAGGCTGTCATCCACAGGGACATATAAGTCCATATTCAATTATTTACTTAAAAAAGCATGTATAGTCAACTTAAATCAATGGTTATTCATAGTTCTAACTTCACCAAATTAGGTCTGTAAAAGAAAGGGACTAGTACAAATTGAATTACTAATAATTTCCTAATTAATTAAATTCAACAACTCTAAGTTCATTAGGGTGTAAAAAGGTTAACTACATGTAAATCCCCAAATTAATTATGAACCCACTCACCTCCAACAAAAGCTATTTCCTCTATAATCTGCTAGGAATCTTCTCCGTTTGTCTTAAATCTCCCTTTGATTTTCCTTGTTTTATCTTCTTCAATTTTTCTAATTTTATTTTTTAATTTAATTTTTGAAGAAAGTTTGACTTTGAGGAGAAATAGAATTTAAGATTCTAGGGTTAGAGAATTTGGACGTATAATAAATAATTTTTTGGTTCTGAAATTAGTTTAGGGTTGTATTAATAGGGATAGAAAGTAATCTCGGCAACATGATCTAATATTGTATGCTCAAAACCCTAGCCTTTTCACCATATCTAGTTGACTGCTATATGCGGGGGAAATCGACTGGTCCCAAGCTATCTATCAATTGGAGGGTTTCCTTATTTAAAAATATTTATTTCCAAATTTGTTTATTTAATTAGTTTTAATTTTGAAATTTAAAAAGTTAATAACTTTTTCATACTAGCTTCGATTTCAAAACACTATATAGAAAATTATCCAAAAACCGCTATGAACACAATGGTTCAGGTTTCATAGCTAAATTAGGACTTTTGTGAAAATTCCATTTTACCCTCATTATGTTTAAATTTAATTCTTTTATTAAATTTCTAGTTATAGAATTTAATCCTAAAATCTCAGTTGAAAGAATTTTGTCCCTAAAATCTTCAAGGATGGCAAAACTTAACTCATACGCCAAACCAATTCTACAACCATCTAATCATCCATCAACCACAGGCATTCATTGTGCTTAGTTTATATTCTAATGTAAAATGACATATAGGCGTGGAATGCACAGAACCTATACTAATGAAAAAATTAGGCGATCTCCTAATCCAGTCGGTCTACTAATATTCAAGTGCTTGATGTGTCCAAAATGTGTGCAGCGTCCTAAGTGAATATACTGGCAATTCGACATGTACGTGCAACCATTCAATCTATATGCAATAACCATATGCATGTAACTCAATAAATTAAAACAAGTGATGGTGTGAGTGTATGCTTACTCAAGAATATATTTTTCTATGTGCACAACGATGAATTTAGTAAATACATCCATTAGGATCCAACTTAGAAAACATGTCTTAATGACACATTCGCAAACATTCCTAGCATCCAATTGTTCCTACCAACGGTGTGTACTAAGCTAGAACCTAAAAATATAAGTGATTTATACTTATTTAACTAAAGTGGGAATGACTTAGAAAATAGTTACGGATAGGTAGCTTGAATTTCTCCTCAAACTCTCATGTAATTTCCACTGGATCGTCTCCCCATTGGACCTCAACAAGTGTGATAACTTTATCGAGGAGTCACTTTGTACCACGCTCAAGAATACGAATGGGTGCATGGCGAATAGTGAATATTAGGCTCAGGACATTAAAATCAAATTTAGTACACGAAAACTCCTTACCAAAAGAAGATTGTAAATTAGGTCTCTAAAATTATTGAATAATTGCATACATTTATTGTAACAAACGCGATTTTTCGACTTTCGAAAATTCAACATCGATACTCACTTTATCGACTGCCGAGAAATCGAAGGCCAAAAACCCGAAATGTTATGGGTTTTTAAAAAGAATTTAAGAAAAGAAGAAGAGAGAAAAAGGTAGAAGATGGAGAGGAAAGAAAAATAGAAAATGTCAGAAAGATAGAATTTTAAAATAGAAGAAAAAGAGAATAGAGAACATAGAGGATAGTAGAAAAGAAGAGGAGAAGAGAAAAAGATAGAAAATGGAGAAAGGGAAAAGAATATAGAAACAGAAAGAAAACAGAATATTTTAAAATGGAAGAAAAAGAGAATAGAGGAAAATAGAAAAACAGAAGAAAATAGGACAGAACAGAAAACAAGAACAACATCAAAATCTCACAATTCGCAGCGGAGCAACATATAATAATAAATGAATAATCTTTAAACAAAGAACTATATCAGTTATTACATCACATTATATTACATTACATCATATCATCATCAGAGTGTACAACAACAAACAATGCAGCGGAAAAAGAAATACTATATAAACTAGTAATACGCCATGCCATCCATCTTGCCTTCAGCAACTCCAGAATATCCAGAATATCCTGATAAACCTTAACTCTTGACTGCCCGTGTGGAAATTGGTGGGCACCCAGAGTTTAGGAAGGAAAACAATAAACTCCAAGTCAGTCATGTGACTGGTGTGAGAACTCAAAACAGTTTACTTATCTTTAAAATCAAAATAGAGGAATATTTTTATTTCAATTCGCGATGCTTTTAAAAATGAGACTACCATAAGACCTCCTGCCACACACACAATGCAAACGCAGACTTGGAGAAGATTTCTCCTTATGATAGCCAAACATGCTTGATACGCATTAAAATCAAATCAATTTGATATTATTATTAGTGCATAATGTAGAAGAAATTCATTTCGAAAGTAGAATATAAATCTTAGCCAGCATAGGTACCATTATATTATGCCTACTATAGCTACCTCCTGAGGAAGCAGGTTGTACAACTAAAACCGTACAAGTCACGTATTGTTTCTTTAGATTTCCAACAAATGGTCAGGCCAAGGAACTTCCCATTGCCACATGAGAATGCCTCCGGAAAGACATCCCCGAGAACCAAACCAGAACTCTGCCAACACAAGGCCGGGTTACCCCTAACTGGGTAACTACTGACACGAGCACGCCATTCCCCGATCGTAAACGACCTTTCTCACGGGATCCCGAAAACCAACAACCACAAAGTAATAAATTCGTAGTAACCACATAGGTTAAATATCTGGGCTCCATACCATGATACCACCTCTATCCAGAAGGAAATGTACATACCCTAAAGGGTGCTACCCCTCATAACCTTACCGCATCTTTCCTGTTTTGACCATTTCCGGGGTGTGAGGCTCGACGAAGTCACGTCCACAAAAACATACTTTATACAAAAGCCATGCTTTGGGTCAACAAATGATCAACACAATGATCACTAAGATAGACGATCAAATAAACGATCCTATCACAATAATCAACACAATGATCATTTCAGCAACACTCAGCATGTCACATTACCAAATTGGGAATATATCGCTGATAACTTCAACTATATAACCTCTGAGCTCGTACGTCTCAGAGAAGGGTGCTAAGCTAAAAGAATAAATTCTCCGCCACCAACAGAAATATATATTTGAATGAAATCGGCTTTATATCTCAACTTGTAATGTCAGACACACAATCCATACAAGTCTGTTCCGGGCTCGAACAAAACCGAAGGCACTTACAAAGAAGTCCTTGCAATCCGGATATTCACTGTCCTGATCAGATTCACCATCACATATGGAGAACTCTATACCGTAGCTACTCGGTGCAGAGTAAATCGACAGGTCATCCTATCGCTCTCGCAGATACCGGGTCTTCAACACCGATCTTCAATGCAATTCATACGACGTATCACATATTCGGAATGGGTTATATGACCCCATGGTCCTTTCCCGGTTAACCCGAATAGTGAGCGCTTATTCAAAAATAAGTGTAGCATTCACATTCAAACAAATCACATCAAATACCCATTCAAAGGGAAATATTGATAGTCGGTTATTGTACTATCAATGGATATGCACACATCACCAGATTCCAAATAATTTTCCAAATTATTTATTTTCCAAAATATCTTCACTAGATATATAATTTCATACTTCAAAAATAAATCAATTTTTATTTTTAAATAGATTCCACTTTCTTTCATAAATTCCATAATGAATCTATATTTCACAATATCCATGCATATACGATTTTAATTATTCATTTCAATATTCCTTTTCAATTTATCTTCAAAAAGATAAACTCTCAAAATATTCACTTTATATTGGAAAAACATTTCCATACTTATTAAAAATAAGTAATTCACAGATCTTTTTATTTTCTATACTTAGAAAATATTTAGTATACTATAATCGAAATCAAGTATATATTTCATTCTTTAAGGAAATTATTCAGTTAACCATATTTATTTGGGCCAAAACGATTTGTTGCGTAAAACATCGTTACGACAACCCAAAATCACTAGTATAGGGGTTCGAAATTAAAATAGATATATAAATCCCAATACTATACAAAACATTTCCTTTCGGAAATCATTTATTATAACAACAGTGTTATAATCTACCATTTCCTTCTATTTCTCGAAAACGTCTATTTCAACCATGAATGTTGAAATCTATGGTTTCGAATCTCAATACATTTTAAAACATCTTTAGATCGTTTTAATTCTATTTAAAACATCACATCCAAAATAATTTCTTTAACAAAATATTCACTATTCAAAAACGTGAATATAACTCCATAAGTAAATTATAACAATTTACTTATCAAAATAAGTCGTTGCGGATTTATAAAACAATGTTTATAAATTCTATTTCTATTTATTTTATAACAACTTCCTTTTATAAATTTCCTTTATAAATCTATTCAATTTCATATCTCAATGATATACTAAAATTCATATTATAAGTCAAACACTTATAATTTATTTGTTTACAAAATTGTTTCTTTAAACTTCGTAAATTTATAAATCTTATAACTTATAAGATTCATTTATTTATCCAAATTCCATTCTTTTAAATAGCTTTACAAATTTTATAAACCTACTGTTTATAAAATTCCATTTATAACTTCACCGTTATAATTCTATAATTCCAATTTATGAAATTCATTTACAATTCATTCTAATACTTGTAAAAGCTCGTTTTATAATTCCAATATTTTTAATTTATAAATATCAATTTATAAATCTTTTAATATAAAACCATTTATATTACTATTTTTAAAACGTCTTTCAACTCCTTATGATTTCATCATTTTGATTTATAAAATAATCCAATTTTATAAATTCTATAAATTTCATTCCTCTATGGAATTCATTCATAATTCATTCTAACACTTATGAAAGCTCGTTTTATAATTCAAGATATTCTAAATTTATAAATATCAATTTATAAATCTTTTAATATAAATCAATTTATATTATTACTTTAAACATCTTTAAACTCTTTTATAGTTTCATCATTCTGATTTATAAAATAAAAATTTTATAAATCCTATTTTTGAACTTCTTATAATAAATTCAGAAATCCCAGTTTAAACTATTTTATAAAATCACTAATCCCATATTTTCAAAAATCAACTTTTAACTGTATTTCTCAAAAATCATAATTTTTATAATACTAAAATTATAACGTTTATTTATTTAAGATGAATCAATTCCAAAAATATTTTATAAACGATATTTCCAAAAATCACTTTAGAAATCAAAATCGTTATTTTTAAACGTCAAAAATTGGATTCGATGATGCAACACATCAAATAGTCAATCACGACTTTCCAATATCATATATCGATATGGTAAACAATCAAATATCACAATATTTAAAATCAAATAAATATTTGTGAGGAATCCAGTTGGATCCCTCCAACCTGTTTCCCTGCATCCACAGACATTAGCACAATACCCATTCCGTTTCAAGACGGAATATCGCGGTATATGGGATTTAATACATATTATCCGCTTACTAACGGCGCATAGGGTTTCATCCGCTATACAATGCGGGAAATCAATCAACTGCAATATATACATATGCCAATATATATATATTGCTATATATATAATATAATACCAATTCCACTTCGAGGTGGAATATCGCGGTATATGTGTGTAATAAATAACCTCCGCTTACTAACGGCGTGTAGGGTCTATTCACATCCAATATATATATATATATAACAATCATCATACAAGCATTCAATCAACACAACTATCAATTTTAAATCTAACTATTTAAAATTTAAATAAATCCTTTAGAGTGAGAAGTTCTCACCTTTGCTTTTATTAGCAGTCCATTTTCATCTTGTCTCGATTTTCTTGATTTATACCTTGTATAAATATTTACACAGTTTGTTAATATTCGAATCAATCGAATAAATTAAATTTCATTTTTGATTGTTTTAATTATTCAATGGTTTTGTTCTAAACCAATTCCTTTAATAATTTTATTCAACTACAATTTAATTTTAAAACTAAATTTTTCTCCTTAAATAGATTTAATTAACTTACCCTTAAATTAAATTTATCCAACTAATTATTTCAATCTCAAGTTAATGATTTTTATTTTAAACTAAAAATTAAAAATTCAAATTGATTTTCTTTAATTAAATTTGTTTAACTAAAGGTTACAATTTTAAAACTAAACCCCTTTTTAATAAATTAAATCAACTAACAGATTTTTGGTTTTAACTATTAAATTTGTTATAAATAAATTTCCTTTTAAAATAATTCTAACTAGAGATTTCTAATTGAACTAAATTTCCTTTTTATAAATTTTAAATCAACTAATTTTTCTTAAATAAAATATTTAACTAAAAATAACTTTCGAAACCCAATTTAAAACAATTTATTAAACCAAAATGTTTACATAAATGTTTAGAAATAATTTTTTTTTCGAAGTTTAACTTTATATACAATCCCCTAACACATTTAAAATTTCTAATATATTCTTTTCACTATTCTATCTATATACACATTCCTTTTTTTTGTTGTATATATATATAACAAAAAATCTGCAGATATATTTTACTGGTTTTTTTTTTAATTATATAAAATGGATATATACCTTACTGACTTCGAGTAAACCCAGACCATCGCCAAACGTCGAGCTCGCCGCGCGCCTCCAAGTTTTCGAGCGCCTCCTTCACTGCTACCACGACCTCACCAAAATTCCACGCGCCCCAGGCGACATGGCCTCGCGCGAACCCAGTAGCCGCCGCGCCTCCTGCAACTGCTGTGACACTGCCCCCCCAACACCATCGCAAGAAACCCTTTCTCAAGATCGACGCCGCCCCTCTAATCGCGTCGCCTCCTTCACTGTCTGCTCGACCATTACTGCCGCGAACCCCCATCGCGACCTCACCCCATGCCTACGCACGCGCGCCTCAGTTTCGCGACCCAAACTGTCACTCGCGACTTTCAATTGATTTTTGGTAGCCATTTATTTACTCGCCTGGGATTTGATTTTAAACGAAAAAGAAGGGGGCTAGAGTAACGAGTGCGACCACTGATTTTAAGGGAGGAGGGGAATTTAAATTGTAGATGGATACTGGTGATTCGTTTGCCATTGTAAAAGAAGAGAGGAAACTGAATTCTTTTTTTTTTTCTTCGAATTGTTTTGAACGAGAAAGGGGAACAGATAGGGTATTTAAAATGGTAGCACGATCTTGTTCGTGATCTTAGGCGCGATACTAGGCGTGAGTTTAGGGAAGATAACGTGTTGTGTTTGACTAATTTTAAAAATTAAAATTCAAATTGAATTCGATTAAATTCCAATGCGTTTACGCGTCGTGTGATCACATATCAACTCCGAAAAATACGAAATTTGAAATACGGTAATAATTCAATATTACGGACCCAATGGAACTGGTTTCGTCGAATTCCGAGACTGTGCATCGGACGGCTATTTTAAATATCGATTCAAACGATTAAAATTTCAAAACTGAACAAAGCAGTTTCAAATTAAATTCTGAAGCTTCTAAAATCTTCAATATTATCAATATGAATTTTACAAGCCTTTGAAATACTTTTAATCAGCTTAAAATTGAAGTTTCAAATTATTATTCAACTTTCAATAGATTAAATTCTAAAATTTTATCGCCAAATTCATTCTGATAATTTGAAATTCACGTCAAACCATCATTCAAATATTTAAAATAAATTAAATATTTCCAAATTAAATTGTTTAAAATTCTGAGTCGTTACAATCTTCCCTGCTTAAAAGAATTTCGTCCCAAAATTACAAGTTAAGAAGAATGCCTTTATCCCGTATATTATTTTTCACAATCCAAATAGTTTTATTAACTTACTAACCTAAATCTTTTTACTAGAAATTCACTATCATTTCAACTAGCTTTCCAATTTCAAATATAAGTTTCAACCAACATTGTTTTCCTAATAATTTAAATTTAAATTCAAATTTCAAACTTTCAAAATTTCCCAAATTTTTTTCTAACACCCTAAATTTTCGAAAAAATTCGCCAGCGTCTCCTTTGCGCGGCTAGCTCGGTACGACTACAAAATGGCACCACGGCCCCTCAGAATCAAAAAGAAAAGAGAAAAGCCAAGTGGCTAGAGAAGAAAGTCATCAAATTTCATACTGAAATTCAAATACGTACCTTTTTGTCGAGCAATTCAATTTTAACTTTGAAATCAAAATCTCAATTCCTTTATACACCTGTATATCCTGCTAGTAGTAGCATACAAATCCAAATACAATATTCAAACCAATTTGCCAATTCTATTGCAAAATTTCGATATATGTTTCTTATATATTTTAACTTCACTATTGAAGTTACATATTCATTTCATTCAATTTTACTCTTCAATTCAATTTCATTCACAATTTAAAATTCCATTCGAATTCAATTCACAATTTCAAATCTACTTGAATTCAATTCTCAATTCTAAATATTGAATTCTATCGATTAACTTTCATTGGCTAATTCACATTACTACTTTAAATTAGTTTCCTTCACTAATTCATTTCAATATTCAATTCATCTCGAATTTACTTAATTACCAACAAAGGAAATTTTAATTTATTTCTTTTACTTACTTGAATTTATTATAAATTCAAATTTACCTTCAAATTTAGCTCACAACTAAACTTTAATTTAACTAATTCAAATTCCAATTCATTAGTTCATGAATTAATAATTTATCAAGTTAGTTTACTTGAATTCAATCCATTTTATTTAATTCCATATACTAATGATAATAATTCAATATTATCACTTCCTAACAATCATGCAACCATATACTATAATAATTCATAGAAAATCATTTCTTTTCTATACAAACATAGTTTTGGGCAAAATTATCTTATTTACCCGATTCAAAAACAATTTTATATTCACTAACATATACGCGCTCATATCTATTATTACACTCAAATTCATTCTAGAGTACTGCTGACTCTATCTCTAACGAGTAACACCCAACAGAACCATGGTCGTCGCTTAACCATAAGCTCTGATACCAAATGTAACAAACGCGATTTTTCGACTTTCGAAAATTCAACATCGATACTCACTTTATCGACCGCCGAGAAATCGAAGGCCAAAAACCCGAAATGTTATGGGTTTTTAAAAAGAATTTAAGAAAAGAAGAAGAGAGAAAAAGGTAGAAGATGGAGAGGAAAGAAAAATAGAAAATGTCAGAAAGATAGAATTTTAAAATAGAAGAAAAAGAGAATAGAGAACATAGAGGATAGTAGAAAAGAAGAGGAGAAGAGAAAAAGATAGAAAATGGAGAGAGGGAAAAGAATATAGAAACAGAAAGAAAACAGAATATTTTAAAATAGAAGAAAACGAGAATAGAGGAAAATAGAAAAACAGAAGAAAATAGGACGGAACAGAAAACAAGAACAACATCAGAATCTCACAATTCGCAGCGGAGCAACATATAATAATAAATGAATAATCTTTAAACAAAGAACTATATCAGTTATTACATCACATTATATTACATTACATCATATCATCAACAGAGTGTACAACAACAAACAATGCAGCGGAAAAAGAAATACTATATAAACTAGTAATACGCCATGCCATCCATCTTGCCTCCAGCAACTCCAGAATATCCAGAATATCCTGATAAACCTTAACTCTTGACTGCCCGTGTGGAAATTGGTGGGCACCCAGAGTTTAGGAAGGAAAACAATAAACTCCAAGTCAGTCATGTGACTGGTGTGAGAACTCAAAACAGTTTACTTATCTTTAAAATCAAAATAGAGGAATATTTTTATTTCAATTCGCGATGCTTTTAAAAATGAGACTACCATAAGACCTCCTGCCACACACACAATGCAAACGCAGACTTGAAGAAGATTTCTCCTTATGATAGCCAAACATGCTTGATACGCATTAAAATCAAATCAATTTGATATTATTATTAGTGCATAGTGTAGAAGAAATTCATTTCGAAAGTAGAATATAAATCTTAGCCAGCATAGGTACCATTATATTATGCCTACTATAGCTACCTCCTGAGGAAGCAGGTTCTACAACTAAAACCGTACAAGTCACGTATTGTTTCTTTGGATTTCCAACAAATGGTCAGGCCAAGGAACTTCCCATTGCCACATGAGAATGCCTCTGGAAAGACATCCCCGAGAACCAAACCGGAACTCTGCCAACACAAGGCCGGGTTACCCCTAACTGGGTAACTACTGACACGAGCACGCCATTCCCCGATCGTAAACGACCTTTCTCACGGGATCCCGAAAACCAACAACCACAAAGTAATAAATTCGTAGTAACCACATAGGTTAAATATCTAGGCTCCATACCATGATACCACCTCTATCCAGAAGGAAATGTACATACCCTAAAGGGTGCTACCCCTCATAACCTTGCCGCATCTTTCCTGTTTTGACCATTTCCGGGGTGTGAGGCTCGACGAAGTCACGTCCACAAAAACATACTTTATACAAAAGCCATGCTTTGGGTCAACAAATGATCAACACAATGATCACTAAGATAGACGATCAAATAAACGATCCTATCACAATAATCAACACAATGATCATTTCAGCAACACTCAGCATGTCACATTACCAAATTGGGAATATATCGCTGATAACTTCAACTATATAACCTCTGAGCTCGTACGTCTCAGAGAAGGGTGTTAAGCTAAAAGAATAAATTCTCCGCCACCAACAGAAATATATATTTGAATGGAATCGGCTTTATATCTCAACTTGTAATGTCAGACACACAATCCATACAAGTCTGTTCCGGGCTCGAACAAAACCGAAGGCACTTACAAAGAAGTCCTTGCAATCCGGATATTCACAGTCCTGATCGGATTCACCATCACATATGGAGAACTCTATACCGTAGCTACTCGGTGCAGAGTAAATCGACAGGTCATCCTATCGCTCTCGCAGATACCGGGTCTTCAACACCGATCTTCAATGCAATTCATACGACGTATCACATATTCGGAATGGGTTATACGACCCCATGGTCCTTTCCCGGTTAACCCGAATAGTGAGCGCTTATTCAAAAATAAGTGTAGCATTCACATTCAAACAAATCACATCAAATACCCATTCAAAGGGAAATATTGATAGTCGGTTATTGAACTATCAATGGATATGCACACATCACCAGATTCCAAATAATTTTCCAAAATATCTTCACTAGATATATAATTTCATACTTCAAAAATGAATCAATATTTATTTTTAAACAGATTCCACTTTCTTTCATAAATTCCATAATGAATCTATATTTCACAATATCCATGCATATACGATTTCAATTATTCATTTCAATATTCCTTTTCAATTTATCTTCAAAAAGATAAACTCTCAAAATATTCACTTTATATTGGAAAAACATTTCCATACTTATTAAAAATAAGTAATTCACAGATCTTTTTATTTTCTATACTTAGAAAATATTTAGTATACTCTAATCGAAATCAAGTATATATTTCATTCTTTAAGGAAATTATTCACTTAACCATATTTATTTGGGCCAAAACGATTTGTTGCGTAAAACATCGTTACGACAACCCAAAATCACTAGTATAGGGGTTCGAAATTAAAATAGATATATAAATCCCAATACTATACAAAACATTTCCTTTCGGAAATCATTTATTATAACAACAGTGTTATAATCTACCATTTCCTTCTATTTCTCGAAAACGTCTATTTCAACCATGAATGTTGAAATCTATGGTTTCGAATCTCAATACATTTTAAAACATCTTTAGATCGTTTTAATTCTATTTAAAACATCACATCCAAAATAATTTCTTTAACAAAATATTCACTATTCAAAAACGTGAATATAACTCCATACGTAAATTATAACAATTTACTTATCAAAATAAGTCGTTGCGGATTTATAAAACAATGTTTATAAATTCTATTTCTATTTATTTTATAACAACTTCCTTTTATAAATTTCCTTTATAAATCTATTCAATTTCATATCTCAATGATATACTAAAATTCATATTATAAGTCAAACACTTATAATTTATTTGTTTACAAAATTGTTTCTTTAAACTTCGTAAATTTATAAATCTTATAACTTATAAGATTCATTTATTTATCCAAATTCCATTCTTTTAAATAGCTTTACAAATTTTATAAACCTACTGTTTATAAAATTCCATTTATAACTTCACCGTTATAATTCTATAATTCCAATTTATGAAATTCATTTACAATTCATTCTAATACTTGTAAAAGCTCGTTTTATAATTCCAATATTTTTAATTTATAAATATCAATTTATAAATCTTTTAATATAAAACCATTTATATTACTATTTTTAAAACGTCTTTCAACTCCTTATGATTTCATCATTTTGATTTATAAAATAATCCAATTTTATAAATTCTATAAATTTCATTCCTCTATGGAATTCATTCATAATTCATTCTAACACTTATGAAAGCTCGTTTTATAATTCAAGATATTCTAAATTTATAAATATCAATTTATAAATCTTTTAATATAAATCAATTTATATTATTACTTTAAAAATCTTTAAACTCTTTTATAGTTTCATCATTCTGATTTATAAAATAAAATTTTTATAAATCCTATTTTTGAACTTCTTATAATAAATTCAGAAATCCCAGTTTAAATTATTTTATCAAATCACTAATCCCATATTTTCAAAAATCAACTTTTAACTGTATTTCTCAAAAATCATAATTTTTATAATACTAAAATTATAACGTTTATTTATTTAAGATGAATCAATTCCAAAAATATTTTATAAACGATATTTCCAAAAATCACTTTAGAAATCAAAATCGTTATTTTTAAACTTCAAAAATTGGATTCGATGATGCAACACATCAAATAGTCAATCACGTCTTTCCAATATCATATATCGATATGGTAAACAATCAAATATCACAATATTTAAAATCAAATAAATATTTGTGAGGAATCCAGTTGGATCCCTCCAACCTGTTTCCCTGCATCCACAGACATTAGCACAATACCCATTCCGTTTCAAGACGGAATATCGCGGTATATGGGATTTAATAAATATTATCCGCTTACTAACGGCGCATAGGGTCTCATCCGCTATACAATGCGGGAAATCAATCAACTGCAATATATACATATGCCAATATATATATATTGCTATATATATAATATAATACCAATTCCACTTCGAGGTGGAATATCGCGGTATATGTGTGTAATAAATAACCTCCGCTTACTAACGGCGTATAGGGTCTATTCACATCCAATATATATATATATATATATATATATATATATATATATATATATATAACAATCATCATACAAGCATTCAATCAACACAACTATCAATTTTAAATCTAACTATTTAAAATTTAAATAAATCCTTTAGAGTGAGAAGTTCTCACCTTTGCTTTTATTAGCAGTCCATTTTCATCTTGTCTCGATTTTCTTGATTTATACCTTGTATAAATATTTACACAGTTTGTTAATATTCGAATCAATCGAATAAATTAAATTTCATTTTTGATTGTTTTAATTATTCAATGGTTTTGTTCTAAACCAATTCCTTTAATAATTTTATTCAACTACAATTTAATTTTAAAACTAAATTTTTCTCCTTAAATAGATTTAATTAACTTACCCTTAAATTAAATTTATCCAACTAATTATTTCAATCTCAAGTTAATGATTTTTATTTTAAACTAAAAATTAAAAATTCAAACTGATTTTCTTTAATTAAATTTGTTTAACTAAAGGTTACAATTTTAAAACTAAACCCCTTTTTAATAAATTAAATCAACTAACAGATTTTTGGTTTTAACTATTAAATTTGTTATAAATAAATTTCCTTTTAAAATAATTCTAACTAGAGATTTCTAATTGAACTAAATTTCCTTTTTATAAATTTTAAATCAACTAATTTTTCTTAAATAAAATATTTAACTAAAAATAACTTTCGAAACCCAATTTAAAACAATTTATTAAACCAAAATGTTTACATAAATGTTTAGAAATAATTTTTTTTTTCGAAGTTTAACTTTATATACAATCCCCTAACACATTTAAAATTTCTAATATATTCTTTTCACTATTCTATCTATATACACATTCCTTTTTTTTGTTGTATATATATATAACAAAAAATCTGCAGATATATTTTACTGTTTTTTTTTTAATTATATAAAATGGATATATACCTTACTGACTTCGAGTAAACCCAGACCATCGCCAAACGTCGAGCTCGCCGCGCGCCTCCAAGTTTTCGAGCGCCTCCTTCACTGCTACCACGACCTCACCAAAAATCCACGCGCCCCACGAGACATGGCCTCGCGCGAACCCAGTAGCCGCCGCGCCTCCTGCAACTGCTGTGACACTGCCCCCCCAACACCATCGCAAGAAACCCTTTCTCAAGATCGACGCCGCCCCTCTAATCGCGTCGCCTCCTTCACTGTCTGCTCGACCATTACTGCCGCGAACCCCCATCGCGACCTCACCCCATGCCTACGCACGCGCGCCTCAGTTTCGCGACCCAAACTGTCACTCGCGACTTTCAATTGATTTTAGGTAGCCATTTATTTACTCGCCTGGGATTTGATTTTAAACGAAAAAGAAGGGGGCTAGAGTAATGAGTGCGACCACTGATTTTAAGGGAGGAGGGGAATTTAAATTGTAGATGGATACTGGTGATTCGTTTGCCATTGTAAAAGAAGAGAGGAAACTGAATTCTTTTTTTTTTCTTCGAATTGTTTTGAACGAGAAAGGGGAACAGATAGGGTATTTAAAATGGTAGCACGATCTTGTTCGTGATCTTAGGCGCGATACTAGGCGTGAGTTTAGGGAAGATAACGTGTTGTGTTTGACTAATTTTAAAAATTAAAATTCAAATTGAATTCGATTAAATTCCAAGGCGTTTACGCGTCGTGTGATCACATATCAACTCCGAAAAATACGAAATTTGAAATACGGAAATAATTCAATATTACGGACCCAATGGAACTGGTTTCGTCGAATTCCGAGACTGTGCCTCGGACGGCTATTTTAAATATCGATTCAAACGATTAAAATTTCAAAACTGAACAAAGCAGTTTCAAATTAAATTCTGAAGCTTCTAAAATCTTCAATATTATCAATATGAATTTTACAAGCCTTTGAAATATTTTTAATCAGCTTAAAATTGAAGTTTCAAATTATTATTCAACTTTCAATAGATTAAATTCTAAAATTTTATCGCCAAATTCATTCTGATAATTTGAAATTCACGTCAAACCATCATTCAAATATTTAAAATAAATTAAATATTTCCAAATTAAATTGTTTAAAATTCTGGGTCGTTACATTTATGCAATTATTCATTGAATAATTTAGACATTTATGCAAAAAAATCCAAAACATGCATAAATGTCTACAATTATTCAGTGAATAATTGCGGAAATTTCTGCAATTTTTTTGCAAATTTATTGCGGAAACTTCTGCAATTTTTCAGTGAATAATTGCAGAAACGTTTGCAATTTTTGGATAATTGCATAAATGTCTGCAATTATTCACTGAATATTGCATAGATGTATGCAATTTTCAGTAACTTAATTCTAGGGATCTAATTAACATACTTTTTTGGCAAGGATGTTGGTGTATTTTGAAACTTAATAGGGAACCAAACTATCCCTAGCGAATAAGTGACTACCTCTTTACTTCTGCATCTTATAGCTAAGTCAGCTCGACTACATCGACTGTACCATGTTGACACTTTTGCAATTGTGACAAATATAAAATGTCATGTACTCCCGCTAATATAACAACCCACTATTTTGGACTATTCGCATCCGCACATGTCGGGCTTGAATTGTAACAACCCGCTATTTTGGACTATTCGCATCCGCACATGTCGAACTTGAATAATTCAAAATACCGAATTGTTAATTTAAATTTGGCAAAACTCAGATATACAGTAAATAAATAATTACAGAATCACAGACACAGAGTAATAATATGCAGCGGAAGCAAAAGATAGTAGTTCATGAAGCTACTATATATATAACAGAGTTAAATAAGTTACGACAGCAGTCTCGAATACAATAGTCGAATACAATATCAGAATACATCACTGGAATCAACTTAATATCTGAAAGCTGGATAGATAGCTGGATCTCCAGACGAAGCTTTAACTCTAAAGGTGGGTCTCAAAAGCTAAACCACTCAGTCTGACCCAAGCGTAAAGCAAAACACAAAACTGTTAGGAACCGAGTTGATGATGTTTTGATGACAACAACCTTATAAAGTTATTATACTTTACTTTATAAAATATATACTAACATTTCCATATAGATAGATTATGTATATGTATATAGGAAGTATACGCAGGTATCATCGAAGACCGATCAGTATAAAGACTCAAGCATCAAGATGAATATTAGAGATTCAAGATTCAAGACTCTAGAGAATCAAGATTTCAAGATCTCAAGATAAGTGTCTAGTATTTTGTTAAAACTTCATAATAGCACTCTCATCTTTCTTCCAATTTTCTTTTGGGATGGAACCAATTTCTATCGAAACCAGTGGCTTACAAACCCACGAAAGTAGCTTACAAACCTACGACAAGTGGTTTACAAACCCACGAAAATCAAAATCATTTAAACTACTTTGTGCAAGTTCTCGAGTCCTATGGAAGAGCTCTGTAGGAAGGTTCTTGCAATTTCAGTTTGAATAGATTTTTCAAAATGTTTTTTAAATCTGTTTTCAAAATGTTTTAGCTTTCAAAATCATGTTTTCAAAAATGTTTTCAAACTTTTTTTTAGCCTTGAAATATTCCTCTATTCTGATTTTTAAAAAACTTCTATTTTTAAAACATCAAAACTTATTCTGATTTTAAATATTACTTATATAATTGTTGGTCTATATCAATTATATATATATTTAAAATAATGTTTTGTATTCATTCTCTATCTCAAAATATTGTTTAAACACTTTACTTTGCTTCAGAGAAGTTTCAACTTCTTTCAAATTCAATTGTATTCACAAAACAACATCTCTATAATTTTGAACTAAGGGATGTTGACATAAGGGGATACCCCATGTCGACATGGTGACAGTTGGATTCAATTTTCAAAAGAAGCGTCCATTCGTTCGAAAACCATTCGCCAATGGTTATGACTGTTGTGCATCTATATAAAGGCTTCCAAAACGAATTTTTTTAACAACTACTTTCTTATTTTCTTCACTCTTTCTTCTCCACCATTCCATATCCATAAAACTTCATATTTTCAAGATCGTGCCATCATTCTGCCAAATTCTCAATAGGAATTCATTTAGATACTCTCTCTATTTGATTCTCCATCATTCTACTAAAGATCAAAGTGCTATTCAAAGTTATAGGATTAATTTGTATTCAAAAAGTCCATAGAGTCTATCCATTCAAAAGGATTGTTATGAAGAAGTATCAGGGTTATCTTGTGTCCCGTAAATCAAGAGAGTTTACCCCAGACTCGGAGATAGGAGGGTTCCTCAAGGCCTTAGAAATTGAGGGTTGTAATTTGGATATTGGCTTATAAAAATCAGTACCAGGATAATGCCTTGGTGCAGGACTAGATGTAGGAGGATTCAGAACCAGTATAAAATCCGGTATTTTCTTTCCCTTTTCTTGCTTTACTTTACCATTTGCATTTGTTATATGTTCTGTGATCATTCTGTGTTAGAATTCTGTTTAGATTTGTGTTGAAAGTTTTAATTTAGTCATATAGTTCATATATTCTTTACAACAATATTCACCCCCCCCCCCTCTTGTGTTATTTATGCCTTAAGATCCTTAATCCGCATCCCTAACAAACACATTCGAGTCAGGATTAACATTCTCATATCAATAAATCCAACTCAAGTGAAATAACTATTGAAATACAAGTAACTCAAAGGACGTTGGAATAACCATCCTTTAAGGATCCGTGAAACTATCTACTACATCGTAATATACGCTAAATAGATAATGTCTAACAGTAATATAAATATCAAAATAGTGTTAAGGTGTTACCACTATCCCCCTTAACACATTTTATATAAGCGTTATAGTCCATACAACACTGTAAACTCCACCGTAAACTAGTGGGATATCAGGGAGTACTCCAAAGGTATAACACAATACAAAATCGTAGTGGTCGCGTATATAGGGATACAAGTATGACAAGGCACATGAAGCAATACCCAAGGTAGTGAAACTACCGTTTGCCTGATCCGGACTGGTGCAAACGCATCGCCGCAACGATCGCAATACCGCGAAACAACACTCCTAAAATTCCGAGGGTGCATCAATCAATCACAAGTAATGAGTAGTAGTTACGAAGAAGTGTGTCCGCTCGAGGTGGCTAACCCCATTTGGCCCGGCACGGCTCCTGATTGTAGTCATTTCCAATTTGACACAAGTGTCAAGGCTATCCATTATCGTTCTCTTTCTTTAGTCATCACGTACATCATTCCAACCACTTCATTTTAGATCACACTCCGCGTATAGTTATTAAAGTGGTTTTTGGTTTAGACAGAGAGTACGTCCATAACCGATTCCGATCTCTTCAATAACATTCGTAATTATTACACCGATTGGTCGTTTATATATTTCAAAACCAAACCGAATTCAATTTCAGTTTCAATTCGTAAACCAACATTTCGTTTGTCTTTCTAAGTCAATTTCCAAAATTTACGTTTCAAAACTTCCAAACAACCATTTCAAAATGTTATAATTCGATTTCAACTTTTATTTAAATAATTCAACTATTGATACAAATTCATATATAAATTTCATTCCGTAATCATTTAAATAAATTAATTTAACACTCAAATCAATTTCAAATTCATTTATCGATTTCATTCAATATTCGCTAAGTTAGATTATTATTCAAAATGATTTCTATTAGATTTCTAATTCATTAAATCAATTACTTAAGTTCAACTTCATTTTATCAAAACATACAAATTGAATTAAATTTAATTCATCAAATCAAAATCTTTAAATTCCAAGTCTTTCATTAATTTCAACAAATCACATTTTTATCTCTTTTTAAAGAAAATCAATTCCACTTATTTATTTACTTGGTTACAAATTTCAAAACTCAATCAATAAAGAAACTAAATTTCACATATTCAAGAAGTTCAATTTCACCTATTAATTTACTTAAATAATTTTCCAAAACTTAATAAATAAAGAAACCCAATTTCAGTTACTAACGAAGTTCAAATTCACGTATTCAAAAGTTCAATTTCTATTATCAAAGAAATAAATTTTATTCAATTATCAACTAATTCAATCTTATTCAATTATTAAATAATTTCAGTCTTAATTATTAATAATTTCAAAACTTAAAAGTTACAAATTTGATTATAAATTCAAACTTAATTATTAAATCATTTCAAACTTAATTCAATGAATAAATCCAAATTTAATTGGTAAATAATTCATTTCAAAACAACGTTCTTTCATCAGTTATTACATTAATATTTTGTTTCAGATTTCAATATTAACACTTTCCATTTATCAAAATTTACGTTCCAATTTTATTTCAAACCTTATTATTCAAATAAAATCTTCATTTTATTTTTAAATCAAATTATTGACCAATCGGGTTTTTATTTAATTCTTTATCCTAGGTCAAATTCATTTGGGTATTTATCATTTCAACCCGATTCCATTTCAATTCAAAAATCAAAGCATAACAAAGGGAACTTGCAGTGTGAAAACTGGGATGGTGTCAAAGTAAATAAACAAGCAATAACAACAATCAATAACAATACAACAATCAATTCTAATAATCCCGAAATAATCATATTAATTCACATTGTAGTTTGTGCAAGTTAATATAATTGTTTCTAGAATCTACACTATCATTTCATGTAGATTAAAGATTATTACACTAATTATTTATACGGTTCTTCACTTGACATCCATTATTCAATTTTATACTACATCAATTCATACAACATTCATTCAATGGTTCAATGTGTAATTAATCAAAATTCTACGTGTCTATTTATTTAACAATAAAAAGGGGTCAACTTAACTAATCAATATTCAACATATAAACCCATTAAATTTGTTATCTATTCTATGTCAAATCAATTACATACTATTTATCACTTAAAATTAACAATTTAACGTCCAATATAAACATCAAATATCAACCAACTATCAGCCAAACTGTATTATCATCGCATAAATAATTAACAGATAATGGTGTCAGATGTCACAGGTGAACTGATACAGGTAATAACATATATAACGGTGTAAATAACTAACAGCAGCATATTTCAATTGTCGTTTCAATTGAAATCAAATTTACTAAATAAAAGAACATTAATCGTGAGTGATTTCTCACCTTTCGAGGCTAGAACGACTGACAAAGCCCTGAGCTATGAATTTTAAAGCGAGTCTGGATGGGCATGATTCGACGAAGATAACAGACACGACGGACAAAGCTGATAATAGAGATCGATAAAACGAATCAGAGGCGGATTGATAGGGATAGATGGCATAAATAACTTATGTGTATAACTATATATAACTATTTTCACGCATAAAACATATTTTCATCGCATTTTAAATTGAATATATACATACACCTTTCAAAATCATTGTTTAAATCACAACACATAAATAAATCAAATATAATTATAAAGTTAATACCTTGAAATCAATATATATATTGATTATGGAAGAAAGCTGCAACAAGGCTTTATAACTCGTATATACAAATCAAAGGTACAAGATATACATAGTACCACTTAATATGAACGTTCATAAGACTTATCCCTTATACAATCTTATAAAACCATGTATAAACTTTTTTTTACAGAATAAATATCGACTATAAATAAATTTACGAACAAAAAAAATGAATATAAGTATACAACAGCTCAGTCCTGGCGTAAATAGCTATTTATGTTATTACTATCAAAACAGTTACAGCATAGCCTAGTTTAATTGAACATTATAACAAACTATATGTATATAATATGTACACTATAACAATATATACACTATAACTATATATATATATTACGGCCTTTGAACTACAACAATAGTTCGACAATGTAAATTTTTGTTCAAAAACTGGAAATACTTCTAAAGCTAAATGTGCACGGACTTATTAAAATATACAATACATAAATTTACACTCATACTTACTGCCAATCTATATATATGCCCAAACTTAATACATCACAGATAAACTTATATATATGTGTATCTTAAAACAACGTTTGTAAGAAAACCTGAGCTTATCAAGGTATATTATATTCTAATTCAACGTACCATATATAACTCAACGCACATATATGCATATCCAGCCCAGCTAACATGCAAACAATATTAATGATAATAGAATACAACAATATATAATTATATAAACTTTCGTATAATATATATACTTAACACAGCATATGTATCTTATAAAAAAATATAAAAACTTTAGCTAATATAAACCAAACTTTGTATATATAGTTCGAAAACCATTACCAAAATATATTATATATACATATCGCAATTTCAATATATTAACAGACAACAAGATTTGACTAACCCAATACCATACCTTAAACAATAGAGAAGCACGACATGGTGTTGGACTAAGGGACGCAGGCGGTTCTGACACGGAGGTGAAATGGAGATGTTGACGACGGCGAGGATGCTGTGGCGGGTCTATGGGAGGTCGGAGGGAAGACGGAGGTAGGAGAGTATGAGGAAGTGGGTGGTCTCGGCTGGAGAAGCTAGGGTGGTGATGTACGGCGGCTAGAGGCGCTATGAGGCCGGCTCGGCCCGACTTGCGACTAGGGCGTGGGATGTCAGGTGCTGTGAGGCGACCATCAGGTGCACGGCAGGATAGATATGCAAGGACAGTGGGAGGCCGAGGTGAAGGATGGTGGCCGCTTGGAGTGGTGACGGGGATGGAAACGGCTCAAGGGAAAGTCATGCGCATGATGATGTTTGCATGGGTTGGCGATGAAGATGTGGCGTTGAGGAGATGAAGGTTCAAGTTATAGAAAGTTTTTTTTTATAATACGTCGCTTGCTTTCCAAATAAAGAAATGGACATGAGGAGAAAAAAATGAACTAGAATTATATTGGAACTTGAAACCAGGGAAAGGCAATAGTCAGTCACTTTATTTCTGGGAATAATGAGAGGCAGCATGCAAAAGAATGAATGCAGACTTGTATATAATAAATTATTTCTTCCCTTTGAAGCAAACAGACAACCGAAAGTAATATGAAAGGATGGGCTGGTTAAACTTGAAGTGGTGGAATAGAAATAGTCAGCAAAATAAATTTGGGAAGTAAAAAAAACTATTGATCTTCCCAGGGTGAAGATTTTGAAGATACGCAGAATTCAAAATGGCTCAAACCGGTACCAATACCGTGAACCGTTTCACGTATTCTGTTGTACACCCGACATCAAAACACAAAATTGAATACATCGTAGAGATCAGCCCGACGAGACGATCAAAACGGTATACGGATATCGGCGGTACGATTTAATTATAAAAATTTTGAATTTTCTACTACGGAAAATGCATGAAAACACAGAAAAATAAGATCGACGGAGCTAAAGATGTCCGAATTTGGAAAAACGTAAAATAGAGTTTGATCAGAAGATTATTTAGAATTTTTCTATGTAAAAATATTTAGGTTCCGAAAATATTTTATTTTCATCGCTTTTTAACTGATTAAATTGAAATAAATTTACCCACGAAATAAACTTTCATATTTTTGGATGAAAATTTATCAGTTGCTTTGTTTAACTAGACGCATTTCAAATATAAATTTTTATTTCAAAATTTTATCTTTTAAAATTTCACAAAATTTTAATTAATAATGTTATTGAAACCTGCTAAATTTACGGGTCGTTACATTCTCCCCCATTCAAAACTTTTCATCCCCGGAAAGGAAGGAAGTAGGAGAATAGAAACGACCAAAAGAAAATAGACTTGAATTACATAATAAAAAATAAATTTAAACCATATAAATTTCAATTTAAATTAATTTATATTCAACAAATTGTTTTTTTTAAATCAAGGTTTCGATTAAATTGATTTGATTTCTCGTTTACAAATGTTAGGTACAAAAGGTTTCTTTCAAATGAAATTCAATTTAAATTCAATTAATTCAAGATATCTCATTATGTTGATTTAATTTCAATTTTATTAACTTTCAAAA
Organism: Allium cepa; assembly: GCA_030765085.1. Lineage (NCBI taxonomy): Eukaryota > Viridiplantae > Streptophyta > Magnoliopsida > Asparagales > Amaryllidaceae > Allium > Allium cepa. Next base: position 751,610,331 of record CM060940.1, on the reverse strand, counting down.
AAAAAATTATTACTCACATCTATTATCCAATTAACTTATTATTCTGTTTATCTCCATAAACATTTTATAGTTAAAATTTAAGTGAATAACATTTATTATACGCACTCACATTTTATTTATAAAGACAATTTATATTATATATTATCCAATTTTCTTAAATTAATAATAATAAAAATCATAATTTGGATAGTCATTTATTATAAACATACTTTATTCGACAAATTTAATTCTCTTTATTCCAAATTATTATTAAATTTACTCCACTTAATATCCTATTACATATATAATGTACATTTACACTTATTATAACCACTCAAATTTATTTTTAAACTCCTTTAACATCACTTTACACTGTATAATATTCAATTTCATAGTTAACTTTTGAAAATTTAGGCAAGTTATATTGAATGCAATTGAGTATTATCCAAATAAAATTCCTAATTCAATTCTCCCAAGTTTAAATATTAATTCAAAATTTGGTTTCATTTATAATTTAAATCATATTTTACTCGAATTTTAAGAATTAAATTTCCGATTAACTTCAAACAATTTATAAATAAATATATATAGACATTATATCCAAATCAAATCTAAATCAATTACTTATATATATATTTTAAATCATGTTGTACTTTAAAATTTTCAAATCAAATTCATTTCAAAACCAGAGTGTAGCAAGCTACTGATGGTCTCTCCACTTTGAAACTCGAAAATGAATGTCGATTATGCGGCCGTCATCACCAAAATTATTTTCCAACGACAAAATAGGAGAGCACAGATTTAAACATTAAAATTCTTTGAAATGATTTCTATTTGAAAATATTTTAAATAGTATACACTTTAAACTTCCAAAATAAAGTTTGAAATCACCGGAAATTAAATTCTCAAATTTTAATTTAAATACATTTCAAATTTCAAATCAAATTATAACCAATTTTTAGAAATTCATTCATTTATTTTATGCAATAGTCAATGATTTATAAAACAATAAATGAAAATTAAATTTTTCACATTTCGGACAACAGATTCACTAGCATTTTAATTTCAGAATAATTTATATTTATGAATAACAAAATCATTCAATATTATTTTATTTACTAAATTTGAAAACAATATTGTGTCAGTTTGCTCTACTTAAGTGTTTTAGAAATTCTATCGATAGTGTTGATCAGATGAATCGACCGAAAACCCAAATCAACATTAACAACTCAACAACATAATATGTAAACCTTTTTAATATTAATTTACAAATACACTTTCTCGCTCGACGACACAAGAATGGATTTCAAAATAAGTATAGTGATTCAGATTTGATGGAAATCAAATTAAAGTGAATTTTGATTCAATAATAAGTTCAAAACTGAAGATAAGATAATTCAATTAACATAATCGGAAGATGGATACGCTTATTTAATTTATGGGAAATCTTAACCGGATCGACCGTGACTTCAATAATTAGATCGATGCAGAATTCCAACGCGAATCTACATTCGATTGCAAGGGATAAAATTCAGGTATAAAAGGAGACAGATAGCATCGTAAATCGAGGATATAGAAATCTCCGGTAAATCGATGTCTATTGTAAAGGAGTTTCATCCTCTTACAAATCAATTTGAGATTGACGGAACCGCCGACTCATTATAAAGATTATTCGAAGTGGAGTTATGGAACTGCAGGGAACGTTCCAAAATTCAAAGGCATTGAGTCAAAATGAAGAGATTGAAACTCGAATGAGAGTGATTCTGTAAATACATTTACCCTATATGCTGAGTTTTACCTAGAGTTACCAAAAGCTTTGATACCAACTGTAACGACCCGCTATTTTGTACTATTCGCATCCGCACATGTCGAACTTGAATAATTCAAAATACCGAATTGTTAATTTAAATTTGGCAAATCTCAGATATACAGTAAATAAATAATCATAGAATCACAGACACAGAGTAATAATATGCAGCGGAAGCAAAAGATAGTAGTTCACGAAGCTACTATATATATAACAGAGTTAAATAAGTTACAACAGAAGTCTCGAATACAATAGTCGAATACAATATAAGAATACATCACTGGAATCGACTGAATATCTGAAAGCTGGATAGATAGTTGGATCTCCAAGCGAAGCTCCAACTCCAAGGGTGGGTTTCGAAAGCTGAACCACTCAGTCTGACCCGAGCGTAAAGAAAAACACAAAACACTCGAGTCAGGATTAACATTCTCATATCAATAAATCCAACTCAAGTGAAATAACAATTGAAATACTAGTAACTCAAAGGACGTTGGAATAACCATCCTTTAAGGATCCATTAAACTATCTACTACATAGTAATATACGCTAAATAGATAATGTCTAACAGTAATATAAATATCAAAATAGTGTTAAGGCGTTACCTTTATCCCCCTTAACACATTTTATATAAGCGTTATAGTCTATACAGCACTATAAACTCCACCGTAAACTAGTGCGATATCAGGGAGTACTCCATAGGTATAACACAAAACAAAATCGTAGTGGTCACGTATATAAGAATACAAGTATGACAAGGCACATGAGGCAATACCCAAGGTAGTGAAACTACCGTTTGCCTGATCCGGACTGGTGAAAACGCATCGCCGCAACGATCGCAACACCGCGAAACAACACTCCTGAAATTCCGAGGGTGCACCAATCAATCACAAGTAGTGAATAGTAGTTACGAAGAAGTGTGTCTGCTCGAGGTGGCTAACCCCATTTGGCCCAGCACGGCTCCTGATTTTAGTCATTTCCAATTTGACACAAGTGTCAAGGCTATCCATTACCGTACTCTTTCTTCAGTCATCACGTACATCATTCCAACCACTTCATTCTGGATCACACACCGCGTATAGTTATTAAAGTGGTTTTCGGTTTAGACAGAGAGTATGTCCATAGCCGATTCTGGTCTCTTTAATAACTTTAGTAATTATTACACCGATTGGTTGTTTATATATTTCAAAACCAAATCAATTTCAATTTCAATTTCAATTCGTAAACCAACATTTCATTTGTATTTCTAAGTCATTTCCAAAATTTACGTTTCAAAACTTCCAAATTACCATTTCAAAATCTTATAATTCGATTTAAACTTTTATTTAAATAATTTAAATTCATATATAAATTTCATTCCGTAATCATTTAAATTAATTAATTTAACACTCAAATCAATTTCACATTCATTTATCGATTTCGTTCAATATTCGTTAAATTATTATTCAAAATGATTTCTATTGGATTTCCAATCCATTAAATCAATTACTTAAGTTCAACTTCATTTTATCAAAACATACAAATTGAATTAAATTTAATTCGTCAGATCAAATTCTTTAAATTCCAAGTCTTTCAATAATTTCAATAAATCATATTTTTATCTCTTTTTAAAGAAAATCGATTCCACCTATTTATTTATTTGGTTACAAATTTCAAAACTCAATTAATAAAGAAACTAAATTTCACATATTCAAGAAGTTCAATTTCACTTATTAATTTACTTAAATAATTTTCCAAAACTTAATAAATAAAGAAACCCAATTTCATTTATTAACGAAGTTCAAATTCACTTATTCAAAAGTTCAATTTCTCTTATCAAAGAATAAATTTTTATTCAATTATCAACTAATTCAATCTTATTCAATTATTAAATAATTTCAGTCTTAATTATTAATAATTTCAAAACTTAAAAATTTCAAACTTGATTATAAATTCAAACTTAATTATTAAATCATTTCAAACTTAATTCAATGAATAATTCCAAATTTAATTGTTAAATAATTCATTTCAAAACAACATTAATCGCGAGTGAGTTCTCACCTTTCGAGGCTAGAACGACTGACAAAGCCCTGAGCTACGAATTTCAAAGCGAGTCTGGATGGACATGATTCGACGGAGATAACAGGCATGACGGACAAAGCTGATAATAGAGAACGATAAAACGAATCAGAACGGGATTGATAGGGATAGATGGTATAGATAACTTATGTGTATAACTATATATAACTATTTTCACGCATAAAACATATTCTAAAATACATCGCATTTTAAATTGAATATATACATACACCTTTCAAAATCATTGTTTAAATCACAACACATAAACAAATCAAATATAATTATAAAGTCAATACCTTATTGAAATCAATACATATTAATTATGGAAGAAAACTGCAACAAGGCTTTATAACTCGTATATACAAATCAAAGGTACAAGATATACATAGTACCACTTAATATGAATGTTCATAAGACTTATCCCTTATACAATCTTATAAAACCATGTATAAACTTTTTTTATAGAATAAATATCGACTATAAATAAATTTAGGAACAAATAAAATGAATATAAGTATGCAACAGTTCAGTCCTGGCATAAATAGCTATTTATGTTATTGCTATCAAAACTGTTACAGCATAGCCTAGTTTAAGTGAACATTATAACAAACTATATGTGTATAATATGTACACTATAACAGTATATACACTATAACAATATATATATTACAGCATTTGAACTACAACAATAGTTCGACAATGTAAATTTTTATTCAAAAACTGGAAATACTTCTAAAGCTAAATGTGCACAGACTTATTAAAATATACAATACATATATTTACACTCATACTTACGGCCAATCTATATATATGCCCGTACTTAGTACATCACAGATAAACTTATATATATGTGTATCTTAAAGTTCCTGGAGGTTGCGGGTTCGAGTCCAGCAGCTGAGATATGTTTCCTGTAAGGCCTTAAGCGGTCTATCCTCAACAAAGCCGAACATGGTAGAGGATTAATGTTCTTGGCTGGGCTGGCTAAAAAGGGGGGTCAGTGTGACGGATAGTTGTACCCCCTAGCTCTACTCTCCGGAGTAGGGTTTAAAAAAAAACAACGTTTGTAAGAAAACCTGAGCTTATCAAGGTATATTATATTCTAATTCAACGTACCATATATAACTCAACGCACATATATGCATACCCAACCCAGCTAACATGCAAACAATATTAATGATAATAGAATACAACAATATATAATTATATAAACTTTCGTATAATATATATACTTAACACAGCATATGTATCTTATAAAAAAATATAAAAACTTTAGCTAATATAAACCAAACTTTGTATATATAGTTCGAAAACCATTACCAAAATATATTATATATACATATCGCAACTTCAATATATTAACAGACAACAAGATTTGACAAACCCAATACCATACGTTAAACGATAGAGAAGCACGACATGGTGTTGGACTAAGGGATGCAGGCGGTTCTGACACGGAGGTGAAATGGAGATGTTGACGACGGCGATGATGCTGTGGCGGGTCTGTGGGCAGGTCGAAGGCAAGGCGGAGGTAGGGGAGTATGAGGAAGCGGGTGGTCTCGGCTGGAGAAGCTAGGCTGGTGATGGACGGCGGCTAGAGGCGCTATGAGGCCGGCTCGGCCCAACTTGCGACTAGGGCGTGGGATGTCTGGTGCTGTGAGGCGACTATCAGGTGCACGACAGGATAGATATGCAAGGGCAGTGGGAGGCCAAGGTGAAGGATGGTGGCCGCTTGGAGTGGTGACGGGGATGGAAACGGCTCAAGGGAAAGTCATGCGCATGATGATGTTTGCATGGGTTGGTGGTGAAGATGTGGCGTTGAGGAGATGAATGTTCAAGTTACAGAAAGTTTTTTTAATACGTCGCTTGCTTTCCAAATAAAGCAATGGACATGAAGAGAGAAAAATGAACTAGAATTATATTGGAACTTGGAACCAGGGAAAGGCAATAGTCAGTCACTTTATTTCAGGGAATAATGAGAGGCAGCATGCAAAAGAATGAATGCAGACTTGTATATAATAAATTATTTCTTCCTTTTGAAGCAAACAGACAACCGAAACTAATATTAAAGGATGAGATGGTTAAACTTAGAGTGGTGGAATAGAAATAGTCAGCAAAATAAATTTGGGAAGTAAAAAAAAACTCTTGATCTTCGCAGGGTGAAAATTTTGAAGATACGCAGAATTCAAAATGGCTCAAACCGGTACCGATACCGTGAACCGTTTCACGTATTCTGTTGTACACCAGACATCAAAACACAAAATTGAATACATCGCAGAGATCAGCCCGACGAGACGATCAAAACGGTATACGGATATCGGCGGTACAATTTAATTATAAAAATTTCGAATTTTCTACTACGGAAAATGCATGAAAAACACAGAAAAATAAGATCAACGAAGCTAAAAATATCCGAATTTGGAAAAACGAAAAATGGCGTTTGCTCGGAAGATGGTTTGGATTTTCTATGTAAAAATATTTAGGTTCCGAAAACATTTTATTTTCATCACTTTTTAACTGATTAAATTGAAGTAAATTTTCGCACGAAATAAACTTTCATACTTTTGGACGAAAATTTATCAGTTGCTATGTTTAACTAGACGCATTTCAAATATAAATTTTTATTTCAAAATTTTATCTTTTAAAATTTCACAAAATTTTAGTTAACAATGTTATTGAAACGAGATAAATTTACGGGTCGTTATATTCTCCCCCACTCAAAACTTTTCGTCCCCGAAAAGAAAGGAAGTAGGAGAATAGAAACAACCAAAAAAAATAGACATGAATTGCATAATAAACAATAAATTTAAACCATATAAATTTCAATTTAAATTAATTTATATTCAACAATTTGTTTTTTTTTAAATCAAGGTTTCCATTAAATTGATTTGATTTCTCATTTATAAATGTTAGGTACAAAAGGTTTCTTTCAAATGAAATTCAATTTAAATTCAATTAATTCAAGATATCTCATTAAGTTGATTTAATTTCAATTTTATTAACTTTCAAAACAAAAAAAAAATTATTACTCACATCTATTATCCAATTAACTTATTATTCTATTTATCTCCATAAACATTTTATAGTTAAAATTTAAGTGAATAACATTTATTATACGCACTCACATTTTATTTATAAAGACAATTTATATTATATATTATCCAATTTTCTTAAATTACTAATAAAAAAATCATAATTTGGATAGTCATTTATTATAAACATACTTTATTCGACAAATTTAATTCTCTTTATTCCAAATTAGTATTAAATTTACTCCACTTAATATCCTATTACATATATAATGTACATTTACACTTATTATAACCACTCAAATTTATTTTTAAACTCCTTTAACATCATTTTATACTGTATAATATTCAATTTCATAGTTAACTTTTGAAAATTTAGGCAAGTTATATTGAATGCAATTGAGTATTATCCAAATAAAATTCCTAATTCAATTTTCCCAATTTTAAGTATTAATTCAAAATTTGGTTTCATTTATAATTTAAATCATCTTTTACCTGAATTTTAAGAATTCAATTCCGATTAACTTCAAACAATTTAGAAATAAATATATATAGACATTATATCCAAATCAAATCTAAATCAAATACTTATATATTTATTTTAAATCATGTTGTACTTTAAAATTTTCAAATCAAATTCATTTCAAAACCAGAGTGTATCAAGCTACTGATGGTCTCTCCACTTTGAAACTCGAAAATGAATGTCGATGATGCGGCCGTCATCACCAAAATTATTTTCCAACGACAAAATAGGAGAGCATAGATTTAAACATTAAAATTCTTTGAAATGATTTCTATTTGAAAATATTTTAAACACTATACACTTTAAACTTCCAAATTAAAGTTTGAAATCACCGGAAATTAAATTCTCAAATTTTAATTTAAATACATTTCAAATTTCAAATCAAATTATAACCAATTTTTAGAAATTCATTAATTTATTTTATGCAATAGCCAATGATTTATAAAACAATAAATGAAATTAAATTTTTCACATTTCGGACAACAGATTCACTAACATTTTAATTTCAGAATAATTTATATTTATATATAACAAAATCATTCAATATTATTTTATTTACTAAATTTGAAAACAATATTGTGTCTGTTTGCTTTGCTCAAGTGTTTTAGAAATTCTATCGATAGCGTTGATCAGACGAATCGATCGAAAACCCAAATCAACATTAATAACTCAACAACAAAATATGTAAACCTTTTTAATATTAATTTACAAATACACTTTCTCGCTCGACGACACAAGAATGGATTTCAAAATAAGTATAGAGATTCAGATTTGATGGAAATCAAATTAAAGAGAATTTTGATTCAATAATAAGTTCGAAACAGAAGATAAGATAATTCAATTAACATAATCAGAAGATGGATACGCTTATTTAATTTACTGGCAAGCTTAACCGGATCGACCGTGACTTCAATAATTAGATCGATGCAAAATTCCGACACAAATCTACATTCAATTGCAAGGGATAGAATTCAGGTATAAAAGAAGATAGATAGCATCGTAAACCGAGGATATAGAAATCTCCGGTAAATCGATGTTTATTGTAAAGGAGTTTCGTCCTTTTACAAATCAATTTGAGATTGGCGGAACCTCCGACTCATTATAAAGATTATTCGAAGTGGAGTTATGAAACTGCAGGGAACGTTCCAAAATTCAAAGGCATTGAGTCAAAATGAAGAGATTGAAACTCGAATGAGAGTGATTCTGTAAATACATGTACCCTATATGCTGAGTTTTGCCTAGAGCTACCAAAAGCTTTGATACCAACTGTAACGACCCGCTATTTTGGACTATTCGCATCCGCACATGTCGAACTTGAATAATTCAAAATACCGAATTGTTAATTTAAATTTGGCAAAACTCAGATATACAGTAAATAAATAATCACAGACACAGAGTAATAATATGCAGCGGAAGCAAAAGATAGTAGTTCATGAAGCTACTATATATATAATAGAGTTAAAAAAGTTACAACAGAAGTCTCGAATACAATAGTCGAATACAATATCAGAATACATCACTGGAATCAACTGAATATCTGAAAGCTAGATAGATAGCTGGATCTCTAGGCGAAGCTCCAACTCCAAGGGTGGGTTTCAAAAGCTGAACCACTCAGTCTGACCCGAGCGTAAAGCAAAACACAAAACACTCGAGTCAGAATTAACATTCTCATATCAATAAATCCAACTCAAGTGAAATAACAGTTGAAATACTAGTAACTCAAAGGACGTTGGAATAACCATCCTTTAAGGATCCGTTAAACTATCTACTACATAGTAATATACGCTAAATAGATAATGTCTAACAGTAATATAAATATCAAAATAGTGTTAAGGCGTTACCATTTTCCCCCTTAACACATTTTATATAAGCGTTGTAGTCTATACAACACTGTAAACTCCACCGTAAACTAGTGGGATATCAGGAAGTACTCCATAGGTATAACACAAAACAAAATTGTAGTGGTCACGTATATAGGGATACAAGTATGACAAGGCACATGAGCTATACCCAAGGTAGTGAAACTACCGTTTGCCTGATCCGGACTGGTGCAAACGCATCGCCGCAACGATTGCAACACCGAAACAACACTCCTGAAATTCCGAGGGTGCATCAATCAATCACAAGTAATGAGTAGTAGTTACGAAGAAGTGTGTCCGCTCGAGGTGGCTAACCCTATTTGGCCCGGCACGGCTCCTGATTTTAGTCATTTCCAATTTGACACAAATGTCAAGGCTATCCATTATCATTCTCTTTCTTAAGTCATCACTTACATCATTCCAACCACTTCATTCTGGATCACACTCCGCGTATAGTTATTAAAGTGTTTTCGGTTTAGACAGAGAGTATGTCCATAACCGATTCCGGTCTCTTTAATAACTTTCGTAATTATTACACCGATTGGTGGTTTATATATTTCAAAACCAAATCAATTTCAATTTCAATTCGTAAACCAACATTTCATTTGTCTTTCTAAGTCAATTTCCAAAATTTACGTTTCAAAACTTCCAAATTACCATTTCAATATCTTATAATTCGATTTCAACTTCTATTTAAACAATTCAAATATTGATTCCAATTCATATATAAATTTCATTCCGTAATCATTTAAATAAATTAATTTAACACTCAAATCAATTTCAAATTCATTTATCGATTCCATTCAATATTCGTTAAGTTAAATTATTATTCAAAATGATTTGTATTAGGTTTCCAATTCATTAAATCAATTACTTAAGTTCAACTTCATTTTATCAAAACATACAAATTGAATTAAATTTAATTCGTCAAATCAAGTTTTTTAAATTCCAAGTCTTTCATTAATTTCAATAAATCACATTTTTATCTCTTTTTAAAGAAAATCAGTTCCACTTATTTATTTACTTGGTTACAAATTTCAAAACTCAATTAATAAAGAAACTAAATTTCACATATTCAAGAAGTTCAATTTCACTTATTAATTTACTTAAATAATTTTCCAAAACTTAATAAATAAAGAAACCTAATTTCATTTATTAACGAAGTTCAAATTCACTTATTCAAAAGTTCAATTTCTCTTATCAAAGAATTAAATTTTTGTTCAATTATCAACTAATTCAATCTTATTCAATTATTAAATAATTTCAATCTTAATTATCAATAATTTCAAAACTTAAAATTTTCAAACTTGATTATAAATTCAAACTTAATTATTAAACCATTTCAAACTTAATTCAATGAATAATTCCAAATTTAATTATTAAATAATTCATTTCAAAACAACGTTCTTTCATCAGTTATTACATTAATATTTTGTTTCAGATTTCAATATTAACACCTTCCTTTTATCAAAATTTACGTTCCAATTTTATTCAAACCTTATTATTCAAATAAAATCTTCATTTTATTTTTAAATAAAATTATTGACCAATCAGGTTTTTATTTAATTCTTTATCCTAGGTCAAATTCATTTGGGTATTTATCATTTCAACCCGATTCCATTTCAATTCAAAAATCAAAGCATAACAAAGGGAACTTGCAGTGTGATAACTGGGATGGTGTCAAAGTAAATAAACAAGAAATAACAACAATCAATAAGAATACAACAGTCAATTCTAATAATCCCGAAATAATTGTATTAATTCACATTGTTGTTTGTGCAAGTTAATATAATTGTTTCTAGAATCTACACTATCATTTCATGTAGATTAAAGATTATTACACTAATTATTTATACGGTTCTTCACTTGACATCCATTATTCAATTTTATACTACATCAATTCATACAACATTCATTCAATGGTTCAAGGTGTAATTAATCAAATTTCTACATGTCAATTTATTTAACAATAAAAAGGGGTCAACTTAACTAATCAATATTCAACATATAAACCCATTAAATTTGTTAACTATTCTATGTCAAATCAATTACATACTATTTATCACTTAAAATTAACAATTTAACGTCCAATATAAACATCAGATATCAGCCAAATTGTATTATCATCGCATAAATAATTAACAGATAATGGTGTCAGATGTCACAGGTGAACTGATACAGGTAATAACATATATAACGGTGTAAATAACTAACAGCAGCATATTTCAATTGTCGTTTAAATTGAAATCAAATTTACTAAATAAAAGAACATTAATCGTGAGTGATTTCTCACCTTTCGAGGCTAGAACGACTGACAAAGCCCTGAGCTACGAATTTCAAAGCGAGTCTGGATGGACATGATTCGACGGAGATAACAGGCACGACGGACAAAGCTAATAATAGAGATCAATAAAACGAATCAGAACCGGATTGATAGGGATAGATGGTATAAATAACTTATGTGTATAACTATATATAACTATTTTCGTGCATAAAACATATTTTCATCGCATTTTAAATTGAATATATACATACACCTTTCAAAATCATTGTCTAAATCACAACACATAAATAAATCAAATATAATTATAAAGTCAATACCTTATTAAAATCAATATATATATTGATTATGGAAGAAAGCTGCAACAAGGCTTTATAACTCGTATATACAAATCAAAGGTACAAGATATACATAGTACCACTTAATATGAACGTTCATAAGACTTATCCCTTATACAATCTTATAAAACCATGTATAAACTTTTTTTATAGAATAAATATCGACTATAAATAAATTTACGAACAAAAAAAATGAATATAAGTATACAACAGCTCAGTCCTGGCGTAAATAGCTATTTATGTTATTACTATCAAAACAGTTACAGCATAGCCTAGTTTAAGTGAACATTATAACAAACTATATGTATATAATATGTACACTATAACAATATATACACTATAACAATATATATATTACGGCCTTTGAACTACAACAATAGTTCGACAATGTAAATTTTTATTCAAAAACTGGAAATACTTCTAGAGCTAAATGTGCACGGACTTATTAAAATATACAATACATATATTTACACTCATACTTACGGCCAATCTATATATATGCCCAAACTTAATACATCACAGATAAACTTATATATGTGTGTATCTTAAAGCAACGTTTGTAAGAAAACCTGAGCTTATCAAGGTATATTATATTCTAATTCAACGTACCATATATAAATCAATGCACATATATGCATATCCAACCCAGCTAACATGCAAACAATATTAATGATAATAGAATACAACAATAAATAATTATATAAACTTTCGTATAATATATATACTTAACACGGCATATGTATCTTATAAAAAAAATATAAAAACTTTAGCTAATATAAACCAAACTTTGTATACATAGTTCGAAAATCATTACCAAAATATATTATATATACATATCGCAACTTCAACATATTAACAGACAACAAGATTTGACTAACCTAATACCATACGTTAAACGATAGAGAAGCACGACATGGTGTTGGACTAAGGGATGCAGGCGGTTCTGACACGGAGGTGAAATGGAGATGTTGACGACGGCGATGATGCTGTGGAGGGTCTGTGGGCAGGTCGAAGGCAAGGCGGAGGTAGGGGAGTATGAGGAAGTGGGTGGTCTCGGCTGGTGAAGCTAGGCTGGTGATGGACGGCGGCTTGAGGCGCTATGAGGCCGGCTCGGCCCGACTTGCGACTAGGGCATGGGATGTCAGGTGCTGTGAGGCGACTATCAGGTGCACGGCAGGATATGTAACGATCCCGAGTTTTAATTCAATTTTAAATTGATAATTAAATTAATTTTTGATTTAAAATTGTGAAATTAATTGGTGATTATATAAAATATCAGTTAAATTATGAATTTTTGAAAATTGCATTTAAATTTAATTTGAATTGGGATTTAAAAATATTGTAAAGTAAAATGCAAACAAATGTACTACAATAATAATAAATTTATATTGACATACAACAAGACAACCAAAAATACACATAAGCAAGAAAATAAGTAAACAAGATAATTTAAACAAGCAAACAAATATAAATATAAGTATGTTCAGACAAAGGTAAAAGAGAATACATAAGACAAGTATGCAACATAAGCTAAACTAATACAAAATAACACAAACAAGAGTATTACAGTACAAAGTAAATAAATAAACAAAACCAAGTATATAAACAAAAATAACAATCAAAACAAAGTAAAAAGCAAACATGCAAATATATATATAAGTAAACCATATTTAACAAACTCCAACAACAAATTTAATATAGAACTACATTCAAATTATAAAGCAAAGTAATACAACATGGAATACAAACTAAAGATATATGTATTTATACATCAAACTAATATGCTTGTAAACAAATAAGGCAAACCAGGTTTATACAAATAGGAGTAAGACCTGTAGATAAGTATGCAGGCAAGTGAAAATATAAACAAACTAATATTCAACTTTATATCTATGTACACATAGAACAAGTGTATGTAAACTTGTACATGATAATTGAAGCAGTCACCAACATATCATCTCTCAGTCGAACTAATGAAAGTATAGGAAAATATAATAAGTATGTAAAAACAAAGCTAAAGTATACAAAGCAACAAGTACAAATATCATCTCAGCCGAACTAGAGGGAAAAATTGCATAAGCCTGCAAAGGAAGAACAAGTCAAGCATCTAAGTACTACAAGGTAAAATAAAACACATACAATATATTCTCAGCCGAGATCTTGCTGATAAAACAAAGAAATAAAATAACATAAAGGACCATTTCATTTAATGCCCCATCCTCTCAGCACAAAAGAAAATCCCCTAGTCCATAATGCAATATTCCTCTAGCATCTTAAAGCATCTCAGCTATGCTTATTGTATAAACAAAGGTATCACTGGTACCAACATGCCTACCTCTGAAAATGCTATCTTCCTATACATACATCTACACTATTCTTGATTCGTTCATCGGTAGCATCATCAAAACCATAGGAATGCAAAATGATTCAAAAGCAATTACTCAACAATTTCAGTTTTCTCAGACTTTTGTTCTCTGCCTTCAACAAATCAAGTGAGTAACTTCTTTAGTATAACTATATATGTTGTTTGAGTAATGCTTGAAATGTGTATGTTTATATGTATACTATCTTTTTTGCAAATTCTGAGTATACATGATATCAATGTTTGTTTAGCTGGAAGATAACCTGTTTTTAAATTTCGAACTTAGTTTTAAATTCTTAACCATTTTCTCTTGATACATTGAATTCTGGGACTTGGATCAAAATAAGGCCTGACTGTTGATTACAAAAGGAAGTGTTAAAAATTTATTTAAAACTAAAAAATGAAGTAGCTGCTCTGGAAAACAAAATATAGCAGGGCAAACAATGGGTAAGTGAAAATTTAAATATCCAGATTCTTTGATCCAGAAGTATAAGTTGATTACTTATACTAAAACTTGATTTTTAAAACATAAATTATAATTTTTAGTTTAAAAATGATGGAGCATTTTTGGTTTAACCAGAAATCACGTTTTGGGTTAGAACTGTTGATCTAGGAGGTTGGGTTGGCCAACATCGATTCTGGAAGTGGAGTGATGATCGAAGATACAGGGAAAATTATTGAATAATGGATAAATGCATTGAGGCAGGGGTGATTTAGGATTAAAAAATTTAAACCCTAGTTTTCTGTTACTCGAAGAATTTAATCATCGCAACCTCATTCGTGCATCGAGTCGCACGCACTTCTGGGAGGTGGAAGGGGGGAGAGAGGAGATGCTACGGCCGAAGTTTGGTGGCAACGGTGGTCGGAGCGTGGAGTACGAGGCGTTTTCCAGATTCGACATCTGTTCCAGTTTGAGCTCATATGCTCGATTTTGATATTTGACCTCTGCAATTGAATTGATGATTGGTATGGCATTGGGAGATGGCCGTTGACTTGCGAGGATGATCGTGAGGGGTCGGAGTTGATTGCCGCGGTGGTGCAGGTGCACGGTTATCATGTGTATCAGTTTGTTCTGGGGGAAGAAGGGAATGGGTTCTCGCATTTGTATCGAGCTGAATCGTGTTTTGTTCGAAGCAAAGGGGTTTGGGACTCGAAGTTGATGGGGATGGGTTGTTTTGCAGAGCTACAGATTTGAATATGTTATGTTTGTATGGGACGAGTGCGACTCGAAGTCGTACACGAGAAAATGAAGCTCGAGCTCGAAGTTGAACTCGAGTTATTTTGGCATGATACCGGGTAAATTTTTAGCACTTAAACAAAAATTTGAAATTTATAAGGCTCGGGTAAGTTTGGGGAAAGACTCGAAGTCGTCTTCGGGTAGAACGAGGTTTGGCTCGAAGCGGAGCCCGGGTAGTATAAAAACAGTTTTCAAAATTTTAAAACAAAATTCAAGTTTTAAACAATTTTAACTTATTCTTTTAAATAATTGTTTTATTTAAGTATGGGATCGGTTTAAGGTTTAAAAGTAAATTATTTCAATTAAATTAAGTTTTAATTAAAGATTTAATTAAAAGCGTTAATTTATTAAAGATTTAATTTATGTAATTGAATAAATTAATGTGATAAATTAAAAGATTCTTTAATAATTAAAGGTTAATTAAGTACTGATAAAAAAATTAATTAATTTGTTAAGAGCTAATTTATTAATGATGAATAATTAAAGGATAATTATTTAATTAAATATTAATAAATGATAAAAATTGATTTAATCAAGTGATTAATCAATATTTAATACAAAGCATAATGTGATTAATTCAAAATGGTAATTAATTTGAGATTAATTAATTAAAGGTTAAATTTAATTTAATGAAGTTGATTAAGGAATGATAATTAATCAAGGAAAAAATTAATTAGAGTAATTAATTAAAGATAATTAATTAAATGGTGAATTAGATAATTAAAGATTAATTGCTTAATAATTAAAGGTTGATAATTAAAGGTTAATTAATTTATTATTAATGGATAATTAGTAAAAGATTAAAGAATAATTAATCAAAATGATTTGTAAATTATCAATGTTGATTAACCAGGATTTATAATTCATAAGAAATTAATTTGATTTAAATTAATCAGATAATTAACTGATCTTACTTACGAATATTCGGATTCTATTGGATGACTTGATTGTTGATATCCCTGATTTATGATGCTTTGTATATATCCTGATTTATGTGTGATCTGAAATTTACTTATCTGTGATATATATCTATGAATCTGTGAATGGACGATGAGCGTTATAGTTTATATCGCTTATCAACTATATTTCTGTGTTTTAATCTGTGATGATTGATGATGTGGCACTTTTATTGTGTTAAACCCCTGGACCACACTTATACACACACAAATATGGATTTCACGAGGAAATCGATTGAGTCACAGATTTTTGAAAATAGTTTTAAATTTGAATTTTAAAATTCAAATGGTTTGAAAATAAGATTGGGTTTAAATGTGAAAAGCTTTTGAAAATGAAATTTCAAAGATGAAATTTATTTTGAATAACTTGATAAAGTTTGAAATTTAAATAATTTGATTTAAATTTAAATTCCAAAATATGAAACTGAATTCTATAATTTGAAACTAGGGATTAAAAATGTTATACCAGTTATATATGGGTTGAACCATTTTAAAATGTATTAATTTGGGAATATGAATATGAATTAAGAACTTTATCTCAGGTAAATATAATTGGATTTTTCTGAAACGAAAACTGTTTGTTTTCGAATAATAAAAGCTTTCACATAAGTAATGAACTTCCAATTTGTGTTAAAAAGATTTCTAGTTTGAAATGAAAATGATTTCCAAGTTATAGAAATGGTTTGAAAGCTATAAGTTAAATCTTTGATTTAAAGATTTAACGAGTTAATCCTATCGAAATGAAATTGTTCTGGAAATCTATGAATTGATCTTTTTGAAATAAATCTTTTTGGTTTAAAGATTTGAAATGGTAATTTGTTAAACCATTTGAAGAAAAATTTTGGGTAATAAGTTGTGACTTAATTGAAATCCCAATATCCATATGTTTTTAAATATTGCGCTCACTATTCGGTTTAGCCGGGAGAGGACCTTTGTGTCATATATCCCATTCTGAATATGTGATACGTCGTTATGGATAGCATTTGAAGACCGGTGGTGAAGACCGGATATTTTCGAAAACATAAGGACAACTCGTCGAATGTCTTTGCATAGACTGGTCCCCGGTATAGAGACTCCATATGTGATGGGAAGTCCTAACGTGATTAGGAATTATCCGGATTGCAAGGGCTTCTTTGGAAGTGCCTTCGGTTCTGATCGAACCCAGAACAGACTTGTATGGATTGTGTGTCTGACATTACATCTTGAGATATAAAGCAGATTTCTTTCAAATACATTTCTGTTGGTGGCGGAGAATTTATTCTTTTAGCTTAACACCCTTCTCTGAGACATACGAGCTCAGAGGTTATGTAGTTGAAGGTTATCAGCGATATATTCCCAATTTGGTAATGTGACATGCTAAGTGTTGCTGTGTAATGATCATTGTTTGATCATTTGTGATATGATCATTTGTTTGATCATTTATCTTTGTGATCATTACTTTGATCATTTGTTGACCCAAAGTATGGCTTTGTACCAAAGCGTAACTTTGTGGACGTGACCTCGTCGAGCCTCACACCCCGGAATGGTCAAAACAGGAAAGATGCGGCAAGGTTATTAGGGGGTAGCGCCCCTTTAGGGTATGTTCATTTCCTTCTGGAAAAGGGTGGTATCATGGTATGGTGCCCAGATACTTACTCATGTTGAAACACTTCATTTATTATGGTGTAATGTTGGTTTAGAGAGCTCTCGGTTAAAGGTCCTTAAGGACCGGGGGATGGCATACTCGTGTCAGTAGTTACCCAGTTAGGGGTAACCCGGCCTTGTGTTGGCAGAGATCCAGTTAGGTTCTCGGGACGTCCTTCCAGAGGCGTTTCCATGTGGCAATGGGAAGTTCCTTGGCCTGACCATTTGTTGGAAATCCAAAGAAACAATACGAGCCTTGTACGGTTTTAATTGTAGAACCTGCCTCCTCAGGAGGTAGCTATAGCGGGCATAATATAATGGTACCTATGCTGGCTAAGATTAATATTCTACTTTCGAAATGCTTTTCTGCACCGTGCACTTATAATAATAATATTGAAGAAATTTTCTGCGTATTAAGCATGTTTGACTATCATAAGAAGAAATCTCCTCCAAGTCTGCGTTTGCATTGTGTGTGTGGTGGGAGGTCTTATGGTAGTTTCATTTTCAAAAAAAAAAAGCATTGCGAATTTACTTTAAAAATTCTCTTGTTGATTGTTTTTAAAGATAAACTGTTTTTGTTGCTCACACCAGTCCCATGACTGATCCGGAGTTTATTGTTCCTTTCCTAAACTCTGGGTGCTCATTATTTTCTACACGAGCAGTCTAGAGTTGGGTTTTTCAGATAGTTAGGTTCAGTGAATTATCTGGAGTTAGTTCAGTCTTTGGTCCGCACCAGTCTTGCCTAGCTTGGTGCATTGTTATGGGGAGTTCGAGCTATTGCTGGATTGGTTCTTGGAGATGGAGTTTTAGATTTGGAGTTCTTCGTTGAAGACTATCTTAGAGTATTTGTTCCGCTGCTGGTTCTATCTATTTTTCTTTTCCGCTGCTATTTTATTGTATCTCTGATGTATATTGATATCTATTGTATCATCTGTTGTATCAATGCTGTATATCAATGTATTATTCTTTTGTTCCGCTGTGTTGTTTACTTAATGTTGTTATAAGCTCCGGTGAATCGGACTTACCCAATGTTTGCCCTGTTATATTTTGTTTTCCAGAGCAGCTACTTCATTTTTTAGTTTTAAATAAATTTTTAACACTTCCTTTTGTAATCAACAGTCAGGCCTTATTTTGATCCAAGTCCCAGAATTCAATGTATCAAGAGAAAATGGTTAAGAATTTAAAACTAAGTTCGAAATTTAAAAACAGGTTATCTTCCAGCTAAACAAACATTGATATCATGTATACTCAGAATTTGCAAAAAAGATAGTATACATATAAACATACACATTTCAAGCATTACTCAATCAACATATATAGTTATACTAAAGAAGTTACTCACTTGATTTGTTGAAGGCAGAGAACAAAAGTCTGAGAAAACTGAAATTGTTGAGTAATTGCTTTTGAATCATTTTGCATTGCTCTGGTTTTGATGATGCTATTGATGAACGAATCAAGAATAGTGTAGATGTATGTATAGGAAGATAGCATTTTCAGAGGTAGGCATGTTGGTACCAGTGATACCTTTGTTTATACAGTAAGCATAGCTGAGATGCTTTAAGATGCTAGAGGAATATTGCATTATGGACTGGGGGATTTTCTTTTGTGCTGAGAGGATGGGGCATTAAATGAAATGGTCCTTTAAGTTATTTTATTTCTTTGTTTTATCAACAAGATCTCGGCTGAGAATATATTGTATGTGTTTTATTTTACCTTGTAGTACTTAGATGCTTGACTTGTTCTTCCTTTGCAGGCTTATGCAATTTTTCCCTCTAGTTCGGCTGAGATGATATTTGTACTTGTTGCTTTGTATACTTTAGCTTTGTTTTTACATACTTATTATATTTGCCTATACTTTCATTAGTTCGACTGAGAGATGATATGTTGGTGACTGCTTCAATTATCATGTACAAGTTTACATACACTTGTTCTATGTGTACATAGATATAAAGTTAAATATTAGTTTGTTTATATTTTCACTTGCCTGCATACTTATCTACAGGTCTTACTCCTATTTCTATAAACCTGGTTTGCCTTATTTGTTTACAAGCATATTAGTTTGATGTATAAATACATATATCTTTAGTTTGTATTCCATGTTGTATTACTTTGCTTTATAATTTGAATGTAGTTCTATATTAAATTTGCTGTTGGAGTTTGTTAAATATGGTTTACTTATATATATATTTGCATGTTTGCTTTTTACTTTGTTTTGATTGTTATTTTTGTTTATATACTTGGTTTTGTTTATTTATTTACTTTGTACTGTAATACTCTTGTTTGTGTTATTTTGTATTAGTTTAGCTTATGTTTCATACTTGTCTTATGTATTCTCTTTTGCCTTTGTCTGAACATACTTATATTTATATTTGGTTGCTTGTTTAAATTATCTTGTTTACTTATTTTCTTGCTTATGTGTATTTTTGGTTGTCTTGCTGTATGTCAATATAAATTTATTATTATTGTAGTACATTTGTTTGCATTTTATTTTACTTTACAATATTTTTAAATCCCAATTCAAATTAAATTTAAATGCATTTTTCAAAAATTCATAATTTAACTGATATTTTATATAATCACCAATTAATTTCACAATTTTAAATCAAAAATTAATTTAATTATCAATTTAAAATTGAATTAAAACTCGGGATCGTTACAGGATAGATATGCAAGGACGGTGGGAGGCCGAGGTGAAGGATGGTGGCCGCTTGGAGTGGTGACGGGGATGGAAATGGCTCAAGGGAAAGTCATGCGCATGAGGATGTTTGCATGGGTTGGCGGTGAAGATGTGGCGTTGAGGAGATGAATGTTCAAGTTACAGAAAGTTTTTTTTAATACGTAGTTTGCTTTCCAAATAAAGCAATGGACATGAGGAGAGAAAAATGAACTAGAATTATATTGGAACTTGGAACCATGGAAAGGCAATAGTCGGTCACTTTATTTCTGGGAATAATGAGAGGGAGCATGCAAAAGAATGAATGCAGACTTGTATATAATAAATTATTTCTTCCCTTTGAAGTAAACAGACAACCGAAAGTAATATTAAAGGATAAGCTGGTTAAACTTAAGTGGTGGAATAGAAATAGTCAGCAAAATAAATTTGGGAAGTAAAAAAAAACTCTTGATCTTCGCAGGGTGAAAATTTTGAGGATACGCAGAATTCAAAATGGCTCAAACCGGTACCGATACCGTGAACCGTTTCACGTATTCTGTTGTACACCAGACATCAAAACACAAAATTGAATACATCGCAGAGATCAGCCCGATGGGACGATCAAAACGGTATACAGATATCGACGGTACGAATTAATTATAAAAATTTCGAATTTTCTACTACGAAAAATGCATGAAAAACACAGAAAAATAAGATCGACGGAGCTAAAAATATCCGAATTTGAAAAAACGAAAAATAGCGTGCTCAGAAGATGGTTTAGAATTTTTCTATGTAAAAATATTTAGGTTCCGAAAATATTTTATTTTCATCGCTTTTTAACTGATTAAATTGAAGTAAATTTACGTACGAAATAAACTTTCATACTTTTGGACGAAAATTTAATTTCAAAATTTTATCTTTTAAAATTTCAAATTTTTTTAATTAATAATGTTATTGAAACCAGCTAAATTTACGGGTCGTTATATTCTCCCCCACTCAAAACTTTTTGTCCCCGAAAAGGATGGAAGTAGGAGAATAGAAACAACCAAAAGAAAATAGACTTGAATTACATAATAAACAATAAATTTAAACCATATAAATTTCAATTTAAATTAATTTATATTCAACAATTTTTTTTTAAATCAAGGTTTCCATTAAATTGATTTGATTTCTCATTTATAAATGCTAGGCACAAAAGGTTTCTTTCAAATGAAATTCAATTTAAATTCAATTAATTCAAGATATCTCATTAAGTTGATTTAATTTCAATTTTATTAACTTTCAAAACAAAATTTTTTTATTACTCACATCTATTATCCAATTAACTTATTATTCTATTTATCTCCATAAACATTTTATAGTTAAAATTTAAGTGAATAACATTTATTATACGCACTCACATTTTATTTATAAAGGCAATTTATATTATATATTATCCAATTTTCTTAAATTAATAATAATAAAAAAATCATAATTTGGATAGTCATTTATTATAAACATACTTTATTCGAAAAATTTAATTCTCTTTATTCCAAATTAGTATTAAATTTACTCCACTTAATATCCTATTACATATATAATGTACATTTACACTTATTATAACCACTCAAATTTATTTTTAAACTCCTTTAACATCATTTTATATTGTATAATATTCAATTTCATAGTTAACTTTTGAAAATTTAGGCAAGTTATATTGAATGCAATTAAGTATTATCCAAATAAAATTCCTAATTCAATTCTCCCAATTTTAAGTATTAATTCAAAATTTGGTTTCATTTATAATTCAAATCAACTTTTACCCGAATTTTAAGAATTCAATTTCCGATTAACTTCAAACAATTTAGAAATAAATATATATAGACATTATGTCCAAATCAAATCTAAATCAAATACTTATATATATATATATATATTAAATCATGTTGTACTTTAAAATTTTCAAATCAAATTCATTTCAAAACCAGAGTGTATCAAGCTACTGATGGTCTCTCCACTTTGAAACTCGAAAATGAATGTCGATGATGCGACCGTCATCACCAAAATTATTTTCCAGCGACAAAATAGGAGAGCACAGATTTAAACATTAAAATTCTTTGAAATGATTTCTATTTGAAAATATTTTAAATACTATACACTTTAAACTTCCAAATTAAAGTTTGAAATCACCGGAATTAAATTCTCAAATTTTAATTTAAATACATTTCAAATTTCAAATCAAATTATAACCAATTTTTAGAAATACATTAATTTATTTTATGCAATAGTCAATGATTTATAAAACAATAAATGAAAATTAAATTTTTCACATTTCGGACAACAGATTCACTAACATTTTAATTTCAGAATAATTTATATTTATATATAACAAAATCATTCAACGTTATTTTATTTACTAAATTTGAAATCAATATTGTGTCAGTTTGCTTGGCTCAAGTGTTTTAGAAATTCTATTGATAGCGTTGAGCAGACGAATCGATCGAAAACCCAAATCAACATTAACAACTCAACAACAAAAGATGTAAACCTTTTTAATATTAATTTACAAATACACTTTCTCGCTCGACGACACAAGAATGGATTTCAAAATAAGTATAGAGATTCAGATTTGATGGAAATCAAATTAAAGAGAATTTTGATTCAATAATAAGTTCGAAACAGAAGATAAGATAATTCAATTAACATAATCAGAAGATGGATACGCTTATTTAATTTACCGGCAATCTTAACCGGACCGATCGTGACTTCAATAATTAGATCGATGCAGAATTCTGACACAAATCTACATTCGATTGCAAGGGATAGAATTCAGGTATAAAAGGAGACAGATAGCATCGTAAACCGAGGATATAAAAATCTCCGGTAAATCGATGTCTATTGTAAAGGAGTTTCGTCCTATTACAAATCAATTTGAGATTGGCGGAACCGCCGACTCATTATAAAGATTATTCGAAGTGGAGTTATGGAACTGTAGGGAACGTTCCAAAATTCAAAGGCATTGAGTCAAAATGAAGAGATTGAAACTCGAATGAGAGTGATTCTGTAAATACATTTACCCTATATGCTGAGTTTTGCCAAGACGCATTTCAAATATAAATTTTTATTTCAAAATTTTATCTTTAAAATTTTGCAAAATTTTAATTAATAATGTTATTGAAACTAGCTAAATTTACGGGTCGTTACATGAATAATTCAAAATACCGAACTGTTAAATTTAAATTTGGAAAAACTAAACATATACTGTAAATAAATAATCACAGACACAGAGTAATAAATGCAGCGGAAACAAAAGATAGTAGTTCATGAAGCTACTATATATATAACAAAGTTAAATATGTTACAACAGAAGTCTCGAATACAATAGTCAAATACAATATCAGAAAATATCAGAAAACATCACTGGAATCAACTGAATATCTGAAACTGGATAGATAGCCAGATCTCCAAGCGAAGTTCCAACTCCAAAGGCGAGTCTCAAATACTGGTACACTCAGTCTGACCTGAGCATAAAGCAAAACACAAAACACTCGATTCAGGATTAACATTCTTATATCAATAAATCCAGCTCAAGTGAAATAACAACTGAAATACAAGTTACTCAAAGGACATCGGAATAACCATCCTCTGAGGATCCGTTAAACTATCTACTATGTAGTAATATATGCTAAATAGATAGTGCCTATCAGTAATATAAAGTATCAAAATAGCGTTAAGGGGTTACCATTATCCCCCTTATCACATTTTATATAAGTGTCATAGCCTATACAGCACTGTAAACTCCACCGTAAACTAGCGGGATATACGGGAGTACTCCATAGGTATAACACAAAACAAATCCGTAGAGGTCGCGTATATAGGGATACAAGTATGACAAGGCACATGAGGCAATACCCAAGGTAGTGAAACTACCGTTTTCCTGATTCGGACTGGTGAGAACGTATCGCCGCAACGATCGCAACACCGCGAAACAACACTCTCAAAATTTTGAGGGTGCACCAATCAATCGTATAATTATTAAAGTGGTTTTCAGTTTAGACAGAGAGTATGTCCGTAACTGATTCTGGTTTCTTTAATAACCTTCGGAATTATTTTACCGATTGGTCGTTTAATAAATTTCAAAACCAAATCAATTTCAATTTCAATTAAATTTGTAAATCATTATTTCATTTGTCTTTCTAAAACAATTCCGAAATTTACGTTTCATAACTTCCAAATTTCATTACAAAATTTTATAATTCAATCTCAAAGGTTAAATTTAAACAATTCAAATATACATTTAAATTTGTATATAAATTTCATTCCATAATCATTTAAAATAAACTTAGTTTAACGTTCAAATCGATATAAACTCATTTATCGATTTCATTCGATATTCATTAAATTAATTTATCATTTAAACAATTTCTATTACATTTCCAATCCATTAAATTAATTACTTAAGTTCAACTTCATTATATCAAAGCTTATAAATTTAATTTAAATTTGTCAAATCCAATTCAAGTCTTACTTTTGTTTCGATAAAACACACTTTTATTTCTTGTAAAAGAAATTCAATTCCATTTTAATTAATTACTTAGTTACAATTTCAAAACTCAGTTAATAAAGGAATTTAGTTTCACTTATTCAAGAAGTTCAATTCCACTTAATAAAGAATTCAATCTAAATTAAATTATTAAACAATTCAATCTCGTTAAATTATCAAATAATTTCAAATCTTAATTATTACTAATTTCAAAACTTAATATTAATAACTTCAAAACTTAATTATTACCAATTTCAAAAATTAATTATTAATAATTTCCAAATTTAATTATTAAATAATTAAACTTTAAACAATGTTATTTCGTCAATTGCTACGTTAATATTTTGTTTCAAATTTCAAATATTCACATTTTCCTTTCATTAAAATTTAAATTCCGATTTATTTAAAAACTTATTATTATTCAAATAAGATCTTTATTTTATTTAAATCAAATTTTTGACCAATCGGGTTTAATTTAAATTTCTATCCTGAGTCAAGTTCATTTGGGTATTTATCATTTCAACCTGTTTCCATTTCAATTCAAAACCAAAGCATAGCAAAGGGAACTTGGAGTGTGATAACTGGGATGGTGTCAAAGCAAATAAACAAGCAATAGCAACCATCAATAATAATACAATAATAAATTCAAATAATCCCGAAATAGTCGTATTAATTTACATTGTTGTTTGTGCAAATTAATATAATTATTTTTAGAATCTACATTATCATTTCATGTAGATTAAAGATTATTACACTACTATTTTATGGGGTTCTACACTTGACATTTATTATTCGATTTCATACTACATCGATTATACAATATACATCAATGGTTCAAGGTGTAATTAACCAATTTCTACGTGTCAATTAATTAGACATTAAAAATGGTCATATTATACAAATTTTATCTAATCAAGTTCAATTCATATATCAATTCAAATTTTTAACTATCTTACGTTAAATTCAATTGCATATTATTTGTCACTTTAAACATTAACAATTTTACGTCCAATTTCAACATCAAACAATCAATCAATCAAAATGGATTATTATCGTATAAATAAGAGATAAAGGTGTCAGATGTCACAGGTGAACTGATATAGGTAATAACATATATATAACAGTGAAAATAACTAACAACAGCATATTTCAATTGTCATTTCAATTGAAATCAAATTTAATAAATAAAAGAACATTAATCGTGAGTGATTACTCACCTTTCGAGGCTAGATATATTTGAAGAAGAAATTGAGCTATGAATCCAAACATGAATTTCAAAGCAAAGCTAGATTGGCACGAATTCGACAGACAAGCTGATAGATAAGAAATCGATGAGAATGAATCAAATCAATTTTGATATTAATAGAAAATATTTACATTATTATGTTATTAATTCTTCCTAAAACCAATGTTCAATTAAAATACATATTTAAAATCTATATATACCAATATGTAATTTAAAACAATTTCTTCAAATAAAACCATTGTATTATATTATTATAAAAATTGTTTCAAGAAACTGTATAACTACAATATTATAAACCTTATAACCAAATGGATAAAATGAAAAATATTCATATCTAAAATATATATTAAGTCACCTAACACTTTATTATACAGAAATCAAAACCAGAACAAGTTATACTAATATATATATATACACACACATACCATAACATAAAATAAAATAAAATATACATGTAATAACTGTGCTATATGCGCATATATATACATTAGTACAAAAGTAAGGTAAAATCTCAAAACCCCACTTCATACGAAATATATATGCACTAAACCTCATTTATATAACCAGGATATATAGTTGTATAAAATCAATAGGAAAATGTATAAACTAGTATGAATATAAACAACAACCCAAAAGAAACGATACAGGTATAAACAATGTATATATTAAATATGCTTTGAATATAACAAACAAAAGACTAACTTTTTACAAATATATATAACAATAGACTATATAATATAATATACCACATAAATGTTAATACTTTGAATATAAATATCCAAAACTAACTCATATATATTCAAAATAATATGTATAACTTGTGTAACGACCCAGAATTTTTATTAATTAAAAATTGAATACTTAATTAATTTTAAATGTTAATAAGTGAATTTATAAGTCAAATAAATTTTTATTTGAATTTTTAGATTTAATTGGATAATTTAATCGATAATTTAATACGTTAAATTATGGAAATAATTGAAAATTGAGTTAAAAATGATTGTAAATAATTTGGAAAATTTTATTTAATCATACTGGAATTATAGAAATATTTTAGAACTTTTAAAATCGAATTAAAAGTAAATCTGTGAAAATTGAATATTTTAATATTTAATAATCGACTGTAAAATAGCCAATTTTTAAACAGTCTCAGAATTGAACGAAACCAGTTCCATTGGATCCGTAATAGTTAGTTATTACTGGATTTCAATTTTCGTGTCAATCGGAGTTATCGTTTGATCGTGGCAGCTCGAAACGCATCGAATTATTTTTAATTTAAATTTGGCGAGTCAAAATAGCCATTTTTCAAAAAGTCTCGGATTTCGACGAAACCAGTTTCATCGGATCCGTAATGTGATATTATTGTAAGGTTTCAAATTTCAAGTCAATTGGATTTACCGTTTGTCCTGTACGAATTAAAACGCCTAGAAATCGACTTAAATCGGTTTAATTTAAATTAAGCGTTTGTAGCCATAACTCGCACATACTTCCGAATTAGCTTCCGAAACCTGTTCCATTGTGTCCGGAACGCGGGGTAAACCCTAGGTACGCTGGTTACGGCGTCTAAATCGGAGTTCGGAATTCCCGGGATGAATAGTGTTTACGCTTGCTCGTTCCTTATAAATAACCCCAACCCTTCATTTAGAAAAAAAATAAAAAAATAAAAACAAACCCTAGCCGCCACCTAGGTATGAACGGCCAGCAGTTCATCAACTTCTTCCCCTCAAATCTCCAAATCCATTCATCGATTCCAGAAACTCTCAACTACAATCTTGAAGAGCTCGATGAGATCTTTAATATCAACGGTCATGATCTGAAAAGACCTCACGGATCAACGGCAAAATGACGAAGAAGTCAGTGACTTGCGCACGCATTCCAAGGCTCATTGTACAGCCGAGCTCCACCAGGTGATGGCCGAACCTAGCTTGCGTCGTGGGCTTTCGCGTGGCATTGGTTTGATCAAGTTTCATCGAGTATTGAAGTCGCTAAATTAAACCCTAAATCATTGTAGTGGGTTCGGCCTCTATTGTAATTACCTGGAGATGAGAAACGCAAGTGGGAAGAAAGCACGCACGGTGTAGATGAGGTGATGAAGGATCCAATGGCTGATGTGGCATAGGTTGAAAGTTTTAAAATAAATGTTGTAATTAGAGTATATAAATCGTGTACGATCTTATAAAATGCATAACTTTTTCATACGAGGTCGAAAAAATGCAAACTCAGTTGCGTTGGAATCGTATGGACGAGCACTACGCGATGGAGTTGGTTTGGAGTCGTTTGGAGTTAGTGAGAATTTCGGGTAAAATTAAACGCGCGTTTAATTTTATTCGAAATAAAAGCTAAAACGGAAATTAAAACCAAGGTGAGAATTTCTCACTCAATCGAGTAGATTTCGATTTTATTTTAAATAGTTAGATTTAAAATATTTGAATGCATGTTCGAATGATGACTGTAAATTATTGATTGTTAAAATAGAAATTATACGCCGTTAGTAAGCGGATGTTATTTAGTAAAAACATATACCGCGAATATTTCATAAACAGTGAAATTGGTATTATATATAATATCAATATATATATATTGGCATATGTATATATTGCAGTTATTGATTTCCCGCATTTTTTGTTTAGCGGATGAGACCCTATTACGCCGTTATTAAGCGGATAATATTTATTAAGAACATGTACCGCGATAATTTCGTACTGGAGCGAAATTGGTATTGTGCTAATGTTTTTGGATGCAGGAAAACAGGTTGGAGGGATCCAACTGGATTCCTCAACAGTATTTATTTAATTTCAGATATTTTGATATTTGATGGATTATCATATTGATATATGATATCGTTGTTAGTCGTGATTGACTATTTGGTGTGTAGCATCATTGGACCCAGATTTTGGGATTTTAAAATGATTTTAAAAGTGATTTTGAAAATATACTATATTTTTGGAATTGATCCATTATAAATAAATAAACGTTATAATTTTTAAAGTTATAAAAATTATGGTTTTTGTGAAATATAGTTAAAAAGCTGATTTTTAGAAATACGATTAAAAGTCGATTTTTGAGAAATATGAACCAATGATTTTATAAAATAGGTTAAATTGGATTTTTGAATTTATTATAAAAGTTTGAATTTAGAATTTATAAAATTTGATTATTTTATAAATCAGAATGATGAAATTATAAAGGAATTTATAGACGTTTTAAAAGAATAATATAAATTGATTTATATTAAGAGATTTATAAATAGATATTTATAAATCGAAATATTGACATTATAAAACGAGTCTTTATAAATGTTTAAATGAAGTGAAAATGAATTTCATAAATGAATGAAATTTGTAGAATTATAAACTGGGAGGTTATAAATGAAATTTATAAATAGTAGATTTATAAATTTGGTGAAATTATGTGAATAATGGTTTTGGATAAATGAATGAATCTTATAAGTTATAAGATTTATAATTTGGGAAGATAAAAAGAACGATTTTGTAAAATAATCGTTTTATAAGTATTTAACTTATAATATGAACTTTTAGTTTATAATGGAGATATGAAATTTAACAGGTTAATAAAAGAATTTATAAAAAAAGAAGTTTTTATAAATAAATAGAAATGGAATTTATAAACGTTGTTTTATAAATTCGCAAACGACTTATTTTGATAAGAAAAGTGTTGAAACCTATTAATGGAGTTATATTCACATTTTTGAATAGTGAATAATCCTTTGAATTAAAACGAATAAAAGGATGAGATTTGTTAATGAAGTTTATTCACATTTTTGAATAGTGAATAATACGTTAAAGAAAATGTTTTTGAATGTGATGTTTTAAACATAATTAAAACGATCTAACGATGTTTTAAAACATGTTGAGATTCGAAACCATAGATTTCAACATTTATTGTTGAAATAGACGTTTTCGAGAAATAAAAGGAAATGGTAGACTATAACACTGTTGTTATAGTAAATGATTTCCGAAAGGAAATATTTTTGAATAATATTGGGATTTATATATCTATTTTAAATTCGAATCCCTATACTAGTGATTTTGGGTTGTCGTAACGATGTTTTACGCAACATTCGTTTTGGCCCAAATAAATATGTTAAGTGAATGATTTCCTTAAAGAATGAAATATATACTTAATTCGATTTAAGTATATTGAATATTTTCTAAGTGTTGAAAATAAATGATTGTGAATTACTTATTTAATAAGTATGGAAATGTTTTCCAATGTGAAGTGAATATAGAGAATTTATCTTTTTGAAGATAAATTGAAAATGAATAATTGAAATCGTATATGCATGAATATTTTGAAATATAAATTCATTATGGAATTTATATGTGAAAAGTGGAATTTGTTAAAAATAAATATTGATTTATTTTTGAAGTGTTGAAACTATATATCTAGTAAAGATATTTTGGAAAATAAATAATTTGGAAAATTATTTGGAATCTGGTGATGTGTGCATATCCATTGATAGTTCAATAACCGACTATCAATATTTCCCTTTAAATGGGTATTTGGTGTGAATTGATTGAATTTGAATGCACACTTATTTTTGAATAAGCGCTCACTATTCGGGTTAACCGGGAAAGGACCATGGGGTCGTATAACCCATTCCGAATATGTGATACGTCGTTATGAATTGCATTTGAAGATCGGTGTTGAAGACCGAGTATTTGTGAAAGCGATAGGATGACCTATCGATTGTCTCTGCACTGGGTAGCTCCTGGTATTGAGATCTCTTAAGTGATGGGAAATTCGATCGGGATTGTGAATACCCGTATTGCAAGGGCTTCGTAAGAAGTGCCTTCGGTTTTGTTCGAGCCCGGAACAGACTTGTATGGATTGTATGCCTGACATTACAATTTGAGATATAAAGCCGATTTCTTTCAAATATATTTCTGTTGGTGGCGGAGAATTTATTCTTTGCTTAACACCCTTCTTTGAGACGTACGAGCTCAAAGGTTATATAGTTGAAGTTATCAGCGATATATCCCATTTTGGTAATGTGACATGCTGAGTGATGCTGAAATGATCATTGTGTTGATTATTTGTGATAGGATCGTTTATTTGATCGTCTATCTTAGTGATCATTGTGTTGATCATTTGTTGACCCAAAGCATGGCTTTTGTATAAAGTATGTTTTTGTGGACGTGACTTCGTCGAGCCTCACATCCCGGAAATGGTCAAAACAGGAAAGATGCAGCAAGGTTATTAGGGGTTGATGTAGCTCCCCTTAGGGTATGTGCATTTCCTTCTGGAAAAGGGTGGTATCATGGTATGGAGCCCAGATACTTACTCATGTTGAAAACACTCTATTTATTATGGTGTGATGTTGGATATCGAGCGCTCGGTTGATAAAGGTCCCAAAGGACCGGGGGATGGCATACTCGTGTCAGTTGTTACCCAGTTAGGGGTAACCCGGCCTTGTGTTGGTAGAGATCCGGTTTGGTTCTCGGGGATGTCCATCCAGAGGCATTCTCATGTGGCAATGGGAAGTTCCTTGGCCTGACCATTTGTTGGAAATCCAAAGAAACAATACGAAACTTGTACGGTTTTAGTTGTAGAACCTGCCATTTAATATGGTAGCTATTAGTAGGCATAATATAATGGTACCTATGCTGGCTAAGATTTATATCTTTACTTTCGAAAGAATTTGTTCTACACTATGCACTAATAATAATATCAAATGTTACTTTTAATGCGTATCAAGCATCTTTGACTAACATAAGAAGAAATCTCCTCCAAGTCTGCGTTTGCATTGTGTGTGTGGTGGGAGGTCTTATGGTAGTTACATTTTTAAAAGCATTGCGAATTGATTTAAAAATATTCCTCTATTTTGATTTTAAGATAAATAAACTGTTTTGAGTTCTCACACCAGTCACATGACTGACTCGGAGTTTATTGTTTTCCTTCCTAAACTCTGGGTGCCCACCAATTTCCACACGGGCAGTTAAGAGTTAGGTTTATCAGGATATTCTGGATATTCTGGAGTTGCTGGAGGCAAGCTGGATGGCATGGCGTATTACTAGTTTATATAGTATTTCTTTTTCCGCTGCACTGTTTGTTGTATGTTGTTGTACACTCTGATGATATGATGTAATGTAATGTATAAAATGTAATAACTGATATAGTTCTTTGTTT
The DNA here is from genome assembly GCA_030765085.1 of Allium cepa. NCBI lineage: Eukaryota > Viridiplantae > Streptophyta > Magnoliopsida > Asparagales > Amaryllidaceae > Allium > Allium cepa. Next base: position 751,577,714 of record CM060940.1, on the reverse strand, counting down.
AAAGATTATTCATTTATTATTATATGTTGTTCCGCTGCGAATTGTGAGATTCTGATGTTGTTCTGTTGTTTCCTTTCTGTCCCGTCCTATTTTCTTCTGTTTTTTTTTTCTTTTGCCTCTATTCTCTTTTTCTTCTATTTTTAAATTTTCTTCTCTATTTTCTTTCCTTTCTATTTTCTCTCTTCTCTCTTCTTTCTTTTTCTTAAATTTTTTTTTTAAAAACCCATAACATCTCGGTTTTCGGCCTTCGATTTCTCGGCAGTCGATAAAGTGAGTGTCGATGTCGGATCTTCGAGAGTCGAAAAATCCGCGGGCGTTACATTTGGTATCAGAGCTCTGATGGTTAAGCGACAACCATGGTTCTGTAGGGTATTACTCGTTAGAGATAGAGTCAGCAGTACTCTAGAATGTGTTTGAGTGTAATAATAGTTATGAGAGCGTATTTGTTAGTGAATAAAATTGTTTTATATTGTGTTGACTTATCGGTTGATTGTTTATAGATTCCCGTCGATCTAGTCTAGCTAACTATCGTTGATAGGGGTTTCTAAACTCTTAAACAAGATAATTCGACACAGTATTGATTTTAAATTGGGTAAATGAAATAATTTTACCTTAATTATATTTTGGATATAAAAGAATAATTTTTCGGAATTATTAAAGTGTATATAAGTAGATTGTTTAGTTGTTTAAATAATCTAAATTAAAGAATAATTGTATAAGCAAATGAATTATAAGAATTGAGTTATAATTAAAGTGATGTACAATTGTGAAATAAACTTATATATATAAGAAGTGAAACTATATTTATGAATATGAGTTGTAAATAAAATGTAAAGTGAATTTAAAGTTAAATGGAATATAACTTAAGTGTTGTTGAATGGAATTGATTTTGGTATCGAAGTAAATAATCAAGTGGATTAAAAGAAATGTGAACTTGAGTATATGAATGAAATTCAACATTATATTGTTAAAGGAGTTAGTAATTGAATTGAATGAATGAATTGAATGATAATCAATTGAATGTGAATAAAGTTGATATGAAATAATGAATGTAAGTGTTAATTCATTAAAATCTAATGTTATTAGAAGTTGAATGGTTGAATAAAAATCAATTTAATTAAACAAATTGAAAGTGATGGTGTTAAACCAAATTGAATGAATATAAGTAAAGGAATTTGGTTGAAATTAATAAACATTGATTGTTATATGATTGTTAGATGATTGTTATATGATTGTTAGATGATTGTATATAATTCATTAAGAGTTAATGAAATTGAATTAGTGAAATTTAAAGCTATGTAATTGAATTCAAATTAGAAGTGAATAAATTTGAATAGAATTGAATGTGAATTGGATTTAATTAGTGAATGCAAACTAATTAAAATTGAGAATGAATGTGATAAAATCCAATGTAAATAAATCAAATATGATTTAAAGTGAAAACCCAAATTCATTGAATATGAATGAGAATATGAATGAATGTTAATTGGTTGAATATATATTGCTATTGTTGCATTTGCTATGTGACTTATATAGTTATTATGTTGCTATATGTTGTATATCGATACTATTTTCATATATGCATGATTCTCATGTTGTTTGTTGAGTTTAGTAGGTGCGGATCGCGTTTGCTTCGCATTTGGAGTTCGCTTTTGCGCTATATTAGCCGTATATGCTTGCTAATAAAATATAAGGTACATATCTCGGATTAAATATCGCACTTTTATACTTTTTTCCCTTCGGGATGCCTCATTACTTGATGAGATGTATATTTGTGATATATATACTGTCATTTTTTTTTTCGGATCGAGCCGCGCAAAGGAGACATGGCAAATTTTTCCGAAAATTTAAGGCGTTAGAAAATTTTTGAGAAAGTTGGGAAAATTTTAGAAAACTTTAAACTTTGTTTTAAAATTGAAAGTTAAACAATAGTAATTGTTTTTGAAAACATAACTAAGTATGATTTGAAAACTTAGTAAAAGTTATTATAAGAAGTTTAATTATGAATTTTGGAAAATTAATAGATTTTGTAACCTTTCTTACTTGTAATTTCGAGGACGAAATTCTTTTAAGGGGGAAAGATTGTAACGACCCAGAATTTTTATTAATTAAAAATTGAATACTTAGTTAATTTTAAATGTTAATAAGTGAATTTATAAGTCAAATAAATTTTTATTTGAATTTTTAGATTTAATTGGATAATTTAATCGATAATTTAATACGTTAAATTATGGAAATAATTGAAAATTGAGTTAAAAATGATTGTAAATAATTTGGAAAATTTTATTTAATCATACTGGAATTATAGAAATATTTTAGAACTTTTAAAATCGAATTAAAAGTAAATCTGTGAAAATTGAATATTTTAATATTTAATAATCGACTGTAAAATAGCCAATTTTTGAACAGTCTTAGAATTGAACGAAACCAGTTCCATTGGATCCGTAATAGTTAGTTATTACTGGATTTCAATTTTCGTGTCAATCGGAGTTATCGTTTGATCGTGGCAGCTCGAAACGCATTGAATTATTTTTAATTTAAATTTGGCGAGTCAAAATAGCCATTTTTCAAAAAGTCTCGGATTTCGACGAAACCAGTTTCATCGGATCCGTAATGTGATATTATTGTAAGGTTTCAAATTTCAAGTCAATTGGATTTACCGTTTGTCCTGTACGAATTAAAACACCTAGAAATCGACTTAAATCGGTTTAATTTAAATTAAGCGTTTGTAGCCATAACTCGCACATACTTCCGAATTAGCTTCCGAAACCTGTTCCATTGTGTCCGGAACGCGGGGTAAACCCTAGGTACGCTGGTTACGGCGTCTAAATCGGAGTTCGGAATTCCCGGGATGAATAGTGTTTACGCTTGCTCGTTCCTTATAAATAACCGCAACCCTTCATTTAGAAAAAAAAAATAAAAAAATAAAAACAAACCCTAGCCGCCACCTAGGTATGAACGGCCAGCAGTTCATCAACTTCTTCCCCTCAAATCTCCAAATCCATTCATCGATTCCAGAAACTCTCAACTACAATCTTGAAGAGCTCGATGAGATCTTTAATATCAACGGTCATGATCTGAAAAGACCTCACGGATCAACGGCAAAATGACGAAGAAGTCAGTGACTTGCGCACGCATTCCAAGGCTCATTGTACAGCCGAGCTCCACCAGGTGATGGCCGAACCTAGCTTGCGTCGTGGGCTTTCGCGTGGCATTGGTTTGATCAAGTTTCATCGAGTATTGAAGTCGCTAAATTAAACCCTAAATCATTGTAGTGGGTTCGGCCTCTATTGTAATTACCTGGAGATGAGAAACGCAAGTGGGAAGAAAGCACGCACGGTGTAGATGAGGTGATGAAGGATCCAATGGCTGATGTGGCATAGGTTGAAAGTTTTAAAATAAATGTTGTAATTAGAGTATATAAATCGTGTACGATCTTATAAAATGCATAACTTTTTCATACGAGGTCGAAAAAATGCAAACTCAGTTGCGTTGGAATCGTATGGACGAGCACTACGCGATGGAGTTGGTTTGGAGTCGTTTGGAGTTAGTGAGAATTTCGGGTAAAATTAAACGCGCGTTTAATTTTATTCGAAATAAAAGCTAAAACGGAAATTAAAACCAAGGTGAGAATTTCTCACTCAATCGAGTAGATTTCGATTTTATTTTAAATAGTTAGATTTAAAATATTTGAATGCATGTTCGAATGATGACTGTAAATTATTGATTGTTAAAATAGACATTATACGCCGTTAGTAAGCGGATGTTATTTAGTAAAAACATATACCGCGAATATTTCATAAACAGTGAAATTGGTATTATATATAATATCAATATATATATATTGGCATATGTATATATTGCAGTTATTGATTTCCCGCATTTTTTGTTTAGCGGATGAGACCCTATTACGCCGTTATTAAGCGGATAATATTTATTAAGAACATGTACCGCGATAATTTCGTACTGGAGCGAAATTGGTATTGTGCTAATGTTTTTGGATGCAGGAAAACAGGTTGGAGGGATCCAACTGGATTCCTCAACAGTATTTATTTAATTTCAGATATTTTGATATTTGATGGATTATCATATCGATATATGATATCGTTGTTAGTCGTGATTGACTATTTGGTGTGTAGCATCATTGGACCCAGATTTTGGGATTTTAAAATGATTTTTAAAGTGATTTTGAAAATATACTATATTTTTGGAATTGATCCATTATAAATAAATAAACGTTATAATTTTTAAAGTTATAAAAATTATGGTTTTTGTGAAATATAGTTAAAAAGCTGATTTTTAGAAATACGATTAAAAGTCGATTTTTGAGAAATATGAACCAATGATTTTATAAAATAGGTTAAATTGGATTTTTGAATTTATTATAAAAGTTTGAATTTAGAATTTATAAAATTTGATTATTTTATAAATCAGAATGATGAAATTATAAAGGAATTTAAAGACGTTTTAAAAGAATAATATAAATTGATTTATATTAAGAGATTTATAAATAGATATTTATAAATCGAAATATTGACATTATAAAACGAGTCTTTATAAATGTTTAAATGAAGTGAAAATGAATTTCATAAATGAATGAAATTTGTAGAATTATAAACTGGGAGGTTATAAATGAAATTTATAAATAGTAGATTTATAAATTTGGTGAAATTATGTGAATAATGGTTTTGGATAAATGAATGAATCTTATAAGTTATAAGATTTATAATTTGGGAAGATAAAAAGAACGATTTTGTAAAATAATCGTTTTATAAGTATTTAACTTATAATATGAACTTTTAGTTTATAATGGAGATATGATATTTAACAGGTTAATAAAAGAATTTATAAAAAAGAAGTTTTTATAAATAAATAGAAATGGAATTTATAAACGTTGTTTTATAAATTCGCAAACGACTTATTTTGATAAGAAAAGTGTTGAAACCTATTAATGGAGTTATATTCACATTTTTGAATAGTGAATAATCCTTTGAATTAAAACGAATAAAAGGATGAGATTTGTTAATGAAGTTTATTCACATTTTTGAATAGTGAATAATACGTTAAAGAAAATGTTTTTGAATGTGATGTTTTAAACATAATTAAAACGATCTAACGATGTTTTAAAACATGTTGAGATTCGAAACCATAGATTTCAACATTTATTGTTGAAATAGACGTTTTCGAGAAATAAAAGGAAATGGTAGACTATAACACTGTTGTTATAGTAAATGATTTCCGAAAGGAAATATTTTTGAATAATATTGGGATTTATATATCTATTTTAAATTCGAATCCCTATACTAGTGATTTTGGGTTGTCGTAACGATGTTTTACGCAACATTCGTTTTGGCCCAAATAAATATGTTAAGTGAATGATTTCCTTAAAGAATGAAATATATACTTAATTCGATTTAAGTATATTGAATATTTTCTAAGTGTTGAAAATAAATGATTGTGAATTACTTATTTAATAAGTATGGAAATGTTTTCCAATGTGAAGTGAATATAGAGAATTTATCTTTTTGAAGATAAATTGAAAATGAATAATTGAAATCGTATATGCATGAATATTTTGAAATATAAATTCATTATGGAATTTATATGTGAAAAGTGGAATTTGTTAAAAATAAATATTGATTTATTTTTGAAGTGTTGAAACTATATATCTAGTAAAGATATTTTGGAAAATAAATAATTTGGAAAATTATTTGGAATCTGGTGATGTGTGCATATCCATTGATAGTTCAATAACCGACTATCAATATTTCCCTTTAAATGGGTATTTGGTGTGAATTGATTGAATTTGAATGCACACTTATTTTTGAATAAGCGCTCACTATTCGGGTTAACCGGGAAAGGACCATGGGGTCGTATAACCCATTCCGAATATGTGATACGTCGTTATGAATTGCATTTGAAGATCGGCGTTGAAGACCGAGTATTTGTGAAAGCGATAGGATGACCTATCGATTGTCTCTGCACTGGGTAGCTCCTGGTATTGAGATCTCTTAAGTGATGGGAAATTCGATCGGGATTGTGAATACCCGTATTGCAAGGGCTTCGTAAGAAGTGCCTTCGGTTTTGTTCGAGCCCGGAACAGACTTGTATGGATTGTATGCCTGACATTACAATTTGAGATATAAAGCCGATTTCTTTCAAATATATTTCTGTTGGTGGCGGAGAATTTATTCTTTGCTTAACACCCTTCTTTGAGACGTACGAGCTCAAAGGTTATATAGTTGAAGTTATCAGCGATATATCCCATTTTGGTAATGTGACATGCTGAGTGATGCTGAAATGATCATTGTGTTGATTATTTGTGATAGGATCGTTTATTTGATCGTCTATCTTAGTGATCATTGTGTTGATCATTTGTTGACCCAAAGCATGGCTTTTGTATAAAGTATGTTTTTGTGGACGTGACTTCGTCGAGCCTCACATCCCGGAAATGGTCAAAACAGGAAAGATGCAGCAAGGTTATTAGGGGTTGCTGTAGCTCCCCTTAGGGTATGTGCATTTCCTTCTGGAAAAGGGTGGTATCATGGTATGGAGCCCAGATACTTACTCATGTTGAAAACACTCTATTTATTATGGTGTGATGTTGGATATCGAGCGCTCGGTTGATAAAGGTCCCAAAGGACCGGGGGATGGCATACTCGTGTCAGTTGTTACCCAGTTAGGGGTAACCCGGCCTTGTGTTGGTAGAGATCCGGTTTGGTTCTCGGGGATGTCCATCCAGAGGCATTCTCATGTGGCAATGGGAAGTTCCTTGGCCTGACCATTTGTTGGAAATCCAAAGAAACAATACGAAACTTGTACGGTTTTAGTTGTAGAACCTGCCATTTAATATGGTAGCTATTAGTAGGCATAATATAATGGTACCTATGCTGGCTAAGATTTATATCTTTACTTTCGAAAGAATTTGTTCTACACTATGCACTAATAATAATATCAAATGTTACTTTTAATGCGTATCAAGCATCTTTGACTAACATAAGAAGAAATCTCCTCCAAGTCTGCGTTTGCATTGTGTGTGTGGTGGGAGGTCTTATGGTAGTTACATTTTTAAAAGCATTGCGAATTGATTTAAAAATGTTCCTCTATTTTGATTTTAAGATAAATAAACTGTTTTGAGTTCTCACACCAGTCACATGACTGACTCGGAGTTTATTGTTTTCCTTCCTAAACTCTGGGTGCCCACCAATTTCCACACGGGCAGTTAAGAGTTAGGTTTATCAGGATATTCTGGATATTCTGGAGTTGCTGGAGGCAAGCTGGATGGCATGGCGTATTACTAGTTTATATAGTATTTCTTTTTCCGCTGCACTGTTTGTTGTATGTTGTTGTACACTCTGATGATATGATGTAATGTAATGTATAAAATGTAATAACTGATATAGTTCTTTGTTTAAAGATTATTCATTTATTATTATATGTTGTTCCGCTGCGAATTGTGAGATTCTGATGTTGTTCTGTTGTTTCCTTTCTGTCCCGTCCTATTTTCTTCTGTTTTTTTTTCTTTTGCCTCTATTCTCTTTTTCTTCTATTTTTAAATTTTCTTCTCTATTTTCTTTCCTTTCTATTTTCTCTCTTCTCTCTTCTTTCTTTTTCTTAAATTTTTTTTTTAAAAACCCATAACATCTCGGTTTTCGGCCTTCGATTTCTCGGCAGTCGATAAAGTGAGTGTCGATGTCGGATCTTCGAGAGTCGAAAAATCCGCGGGCGTTACAACTTGTATCTTGTACTTATAGGTATAAATAATTATTCATATAAAATACTTCTTTACATCATCCATCTATAACATGTTCTGCAACATATAATAAAACAGAGCTCCTTATATAAAAAAAACATGCATTCATTGATAAACTAATAGATACACCCAAAAAATACGACAATTGTATAAACTGACAACCTGCAACTTATATACACCTATACATTAGAATAAATATAAAAGAAAGGTAAACTAAACTAAAAAAATTTGTAACATAATATACCATAGACTCATAAATACTGCAACTAATATATATATGTAGTACGGTGACCAACACTAGTAGACTTATAAAAATATACACTGTTTTTTTATATTATGAACAACTATATAAAATATCTAACCAAGTATGCATATTCAAGCTATAAGATAATATATACATATCCTTTGTATAGATCTATATAAATATATAATTAGATAGCTAAATATAAGCAACAATATCCAACGTGTATACCTGCATTAAGACGGCAGAACAAAGGAAAGAGAGAGGACGTGAGCAAAGGCTGGTGATGAGAAGGGGGTCATCTTCACGTAGGTTGGTCTCGGCAGGTGAGGCGGCTCTTGTGGAGGAGGTGCGTGAGAAAGAGGACGCGAGGCTTGGCATAATAAAGAGAAAACGTTGATGGAAAGATGCTAGGCTGAGGTTGCGCACATGGTTGCAGAGAATGGTGGAAAATGGCCTTGCGCGCATGGGTTGGTGAGGCGGCTGATGGTGATGGTGCTCCATGTGGTGGTGTAGGCCGAAGGAGATGCACGCATGCAATATTTTTTTTGGAGTAGGAAGCGGTGGAAGTAAGCCAAGGGAATTGGCCAACGAACAAAGAACATGTGAAAGGTGAGAAAGAAATTGTAAGTAGAGGAAGAAGCAATAGTACATGCTCCTTGGAAAGCAGGAATAGAAGTAATTCTAAAAAAAAAAACCCGAAAATGAATTGGAAGGGCCACGCATTGGAAAGTAGGAATAGAAGTTGTCATGTACTAATTCAGGGAACATTTAGTTAAAGCATGGTTGTTTCTTTTTCAATGGGATTTGAACGTACGCAGAGATCAAAAAGGTTGAAATTTCGTAACCGATATGGCTATCCATTTTACGGATTTCGTCGTGTAATGTTCACCGAAATACGGAGATGAATGTACCACGGAGGTCATCATTACGAGACGATCAAAACGGTATACATATATCAGTGATATAATTGAATTATAAAAATTCGAATTTTTCTACTAGCGGAAAATGCAGCAAAAACGCAGAAAAATAAGATCGACGGAGCTAAAGAAGCCCGAATTTGAAAAAACGAAAAATGATGTCTTACTCAGAAGATGGTTTATAATTTTTCTATGTAAAAATATTTAGGTTTCGAAAACATCTTATTTTCGACAATTCTTAACTGATTAAATTGAAATAAAATTACACACGGAATAAACTTTCATATTTTCGGATAAAAATTTACCAGTTGCTATGTTTAACTAGACGCATTTCAAATATAATTTTTTTTTCCAAAATTTATTATTTAAAATTTCACAAAATTCAATTAATTAAATAAATAAACGGCTAAAATTTACAGGTCGTTACAGCTAACTTCCCGGGAAGCTTCACCCAATAAGCTTACTTCCCTACTGTACCTATAATCGCAAAAGGCTCTGCAAATCTCGGTACTAACTTTTCCAAACTACCAAATCTCATAACATGCCAAAGTAGTGAGATGTACACAAAAACACTACTATTCACTTCGAACTCCAATTTTGTGCATCTCCTGTTGGCGTAGGACTTCTACCTATCTTGTGCGATCTTTATTCTCCTGCAGATCAAGTCTGTCTTCTTTGACATCTCCTTAACCATATCCGCTCCAAGAATAATCTTATTTGTAGTGTCCCAACAACAAGATGGTGATCTACAAGGCTTCCGTATAATGCCTTGAACGGTGCTATCCTGATACTTGCCTGATAGTTGTTATTATATCTAAACTGCACCAATGGCAAGTGATCCTTCCAAGAGCCTCGAAAATATAAGATACATATCCGAAGCAAGACCTCCAATTCTTGGTTCGCTCTCTCCATCTGTCCATCCATCTACGGGTGAAAAGCGGTACTCGAACTCAACTCAATCCCCAAAGCCTCCTATAGACTTATTCAAAACTCGTTGGTGAAAAGTGTATCTTGATTGTTAACGATGCTAAAAGAAACTCCATGTAAACTATCTATCTCCCTAACGTATAGTGTCACCAAAGATGCAGCGGTCCTTATACTCCTAGCTGGAATAAAAGAAGCGCATTTTGTCCATCGATCGACTATGACCCAAATACTCTCGTTTCCCTTCTACTACTAGGTAGTTCATTGATGAAGTCCATAGAAACATTCTTCTCTTCCATTGTGGAATATCTAACATCTGCAACTATCCTTTTGGCTTCTTCTACTCTACCTTTATCCTTTGGCTAGTCATACATCGGGCCACATACTCTGCTACAGGCTTCTCGTACTAGGCCAGTAAAAGAATCTCTTCATATCACAATACATTATGTCTCTTCCAAGATGAATGTCATCCTAGAATAATAAGACTTGGTTAGTACCATGTAAGTCAAATCCATAATGAGAAACACATAATCTACCATCTCTTCGCAACCACCCCTTCGGGTTAATGGTATAACACCTCAAATGACTTGAATGCTTTCCTTTACTAAGCGTCACAAAGACTATCCAATATCACCTTATCTTGCTTATAAGTTATCCAGTGCGGTCCACCAGTGTCGGCCGCACATTCAAAGTTGCTAATAATCCCGCAGTAATGTCTGGTGATGGTCGAAAATCTAATGTAGAAATGAGTTCCACTTTAAGAACACAGGACTCAATGTTTCATGCCTTGTATCATTAACTACAACATTGCCCTTGCCTACAGTATAGGAGATATCCAAGTCATACGATTCCAAAAACTCCATCCATCCTTGTCACCTTAAATTCAAATCCTTCCAGGAGAATAGATGCTTCAGAGACTTATGATCTGTATATAACTCAAACCGCTACCTTAATGATAGTGTCTCTATGACCTGTGTGCAAAGAAAATGGCTAACCAAAGAACATGGGTACGATAGTTTCTTTCGTGAACTTTCAACTGTTGACTAGTATAGCTCACCACTCTCTACATTAAGATCACGCCCCACCCTTTATTTCAAGTGTCGGTATACACTATGAATGCCTTCGTACGGTCGATTAATACTCGAATAGGAGAACTAGTCAATGCCCCTTTAGCTTGATAAAAGAGTCCACACACTTCACGTCCTATGAGAAAGCCAAATACTTCTTGGTAGGACGAGTCAGAGGGGTAGAGGTCTTAGTAAAGTTCTTAATGAACATCCTATAGCGCCACCCAAACCAAGGAAACTCCTCACTTCTGTGGCATTCTTTGGCATATGCCAATCCTGCACTGTAGCCAATTAACTAGGATCGACCACCGGTCCACTTTCAAAGATAACGTGTCTTGAAAAGTGTACCTTTTTGCGCTAAAAGTAGCATTTGAAAAACTTCGCCTTCAGATTATGCTCATGAGTGTATTGAGCACTTCTTCTAAATGCAACATGTACTTCTCCTTGCATTATGAATAGACTAATATGTCATCTACAAAAACCACTACGAACATATTAAGCATCCCTCTCAAAAGTCAAATCATATCAATAAAGTAGGCAGGTGTATTGATCAATCCAAAGCACATGACTAGCCACTCATATATTCCATCAGGTGTCCAAAAAGCAATCTTCTAAATATTATCCCCAGTTACACCCAGTTGATGGAATCTGGCACTAGGCCAACTTGTAAGAACATCTTTGCCCTAACCAATTGATCAAAAAGATCATATATGTGGTGCAAATGGTAACGATTCTTCTTTATTTGTTTCTTCAGCTCCCGATAATTGACGGAAAGCCCAAGAGAACCATCTGCCTTAGAAGAAAAGAAAACTAGTTCTTCCCAATCTGAAATACTCCTCTTAATGAAGCCTTTCTCTAATAGCTCATTCACTTACTTGGTCAACTTACGTCTCTCCTTCAGGGCCATATGCTATAAGAGAAAGGCAGCGGACTTGGTGTTCTCCACAATGTAAATTCGAAATTCGAACTCTCCTTACGGTGGAAGACCGGTAACCTTAGAAAAGAAATCTGAATAGTCCCTAACTACAGGCATAGAATCTGACTCATCTTTTGATAAGTTTAATGAGTATAGGTAACTCAGCATGACCGAACCTCTAGGATCACAATAAACATCTAGATTATGTCCACCACAAGTACCTTACTCAACAATGTTCCTATCACAATCTAGGATCGCGCCATACATTGTCATCCAGTCCATACCCAAAATCAACGCAAACTCATAAAAATCAAAAGACAAAATATCGTAATTAAACTTGACCCTGGAAATAAAAAATTTCAAACACCTACATATCCATAGACAAATAAGCCGATCCCTCAATAGGGTTTGATACAACTATAGGGTCTTTAACTATGCCAGTGTCTAAGTGATAAGTATACTCGAAATAAAAGAGTGTAATTCCCCGTGTCAAATAAAGTATGAACAAGTAAATCATATAAAGTTAACAAAACTTAGATCATGACCTTTTTCCCTCTGTTTGCAATTAGACGTGCATTCGAGCTAGGGACATCGTCCAACACTGAAATCACCTAGGTAGAGGTCTTCTGATGTGTTGGACACTCCTGTCTCATGTGCCAGAATTGATTGCAGTTACAACACTTGATCTTTGAGACGTCAGTTTTGTACTCCCTCGCCAAAAGCCCCTTTTTACCACACTTCTTACATTATAGCTCAAGCTTCTTAATCTTTCCTCTGGGTTTCATTTCGCATTTACGCTAATTCTGTTGGGGTGTCTTTCCTCCTATCTTTATAGGTTCACTCCTCATCTCCTCATTAGGAGCAGCAATTAGCGAGTCCATCTCCACTAATCCCTTTAAAGTCGCACCCATGTGAATATGGCCAAGGGCCAAATCTTAAAGAGGTTCATTTAGTCCTATAACAAACTTAAGAGATTTCTTGTGAGGGGTATTTAGCAGCTCCATCTTAAACCTAGCTAACTCATTGAACTGATTTATGTATTCCTACAACATCTCTCTTTGTTGCAAATGTATAAAATTTTCAACTGTACTCCCTCCTTAACTCTGGAAAGAAACTCCATCTCAAAATGCCTCCTAAACTCTCCCTAAGTAATTTTTCCCACATCGAACTTTGTACTACTACATCCTACCAATTCAAAGCCTCTCCCTATAAATGCCAACCAGCAAGATCCCTTATTTTGTAACCTTTAAGACCTATCAATCCAAATATTCTCTCACAGATGCGGATCCATGCCTTAAATTCCACTTATGACTCGGTCCCAACATATGGCTTCCCTTCAAGATTGGTAAAGTCCTTATAAAGCTTGGCGAAATCAGTGGCAAGTGGATGGGCTGGAACTACACCTGGTGCCTGCTTTATGGATCCCTTATTAGTGTTAAGCTCGACTTATCCTATTACATGCAAATACTGACGGAACCAAATTGGGACATTCATGCCTGGAATCTCAACTGCATCTCCTAAGCCACAACTTGTAGGATCCTTTATCCTTACTGTCAGTGATTTTAGGAATTTTTAGCAATTTTTCCACAGATATTATTGGCAAGAATAAGGGAAAGAGTTATTCCTGTTACACTTATATATATATAATCTTTGGAAATCTTTGTATTTAATTATACACATATACACACTTTGGAAACCCATCTTGAAAAATTATTTGAAAACCTCTTTGGAAAACCCTTCTTTTTTTTCAAAAAAAATTCAAGTACATTCTCTCAGTATCCCCTAATCCCTAAGGAATTTCAATCCTTGTCTTTGATACCAACTGTAAGAACCTATACCTCCCGACACACCGCTCCATGGCACAATGTAGCTTTTAGAATCGCATTAGAGTAAAGAAATAGGAGCTATAGGGTTTTTAAACATTAAAGACTAATAGAATAAGGATAAAATCTAAGACATTCTACACTTTCAGATCTCACAGCAGATGGTAGGCAAATATAAATACAGTAAATAGTCATCTCAGAAAATATCTAGAAAAATAACACAGTGTCAAAATAGTATGTAGTCAAATCCAGAATATACAGAAATATAGCAAATAGTCTGATAAAATACTAATTATGATAATTAGTAGATGGAGATTAATGGAAAATAATAGTAAGCAACTCCAATGCTAAGCTCGTCTCTCCACCCATTGATCTTTGGGCCTATCACCTACTGTCATGTCCCCTTATGGTAAGGAAAAAGAAAGGAAGGAGTAGGTCAGACTAAATCTGGTAAATGAGTTACATCATTATTAAATGGTGATTGCATGCAATTGACTTCATTAATACTTGTGACCTAGGATGTCCTACTACTATACGTGAATTACTCCTCTCATTTATCTAAGAGTTATAGTTTTAAACACACCTACACTAACAACATGTGAAGGCTCATAGTCAAAGTCTTAACAACTAATCGAACCTAAGTACTACTAGGGATCGGCCAATAGCTACTAGAACTATTCCAACATAGGATTAGGATTATCCTACCATGTCCACCATAGTACTACATTTCTAACATTACGGTACATATAACTACTTTATCAAAGGTTTCCCTATAATTTCTACCATAGGACTACATTTCCAACATTATGACTACATGTACAATATTTACGCACTGAGGGGAAGCCCACAATGGAAACTCGTGTCGAAGACGTCAAGGTTTGTTGCATTCGTGTCCACCTCTTAATGGTAAAGAAACGCCTCTTATTACATTGTAACGTGATCCATCAAAAACGCAATACCATGCCATGCCCAGAATACTAAGAAAATCCCATTAGTGTTGGGTCATACATTCCATTTGGTAGTATCATTTGTGTTGCACATCCACCATAAAATCTCCTTTGAGTGCAATTTGCGATAGAACCACCTAAGCCAAATGTCAACTATGCTAGATAAATAACATTTATCTAGTCCTTTAACATCTTAGGGTCATCAACATAGGGAACTAACTTTCCTGCTATATCTAAAATCCACATATACATATAGATATACTGTATATACATATACATTATTTAATTTATAACTTAGGCTTTAGACCGAGGTTCGAGCCATACCTAGAAAACACTAACCAATCAACCACTGGTTACTGGAGCGATCGACGGCTTGTTATTAGCCGGATCTAATGAACGGTCGATGGGCCAAGGTATAAATTTTGGCTTAATTTAATTATCATTGTTAATTCTTTTCATTTGTTTATTAATCTGATTATGGTAATTTTGACTATAATTTGGCATACTAAAACCTACAATGTGACGACTGCCCAACGCCACCAGAACCCAATGTAATAAGATAGTGCGTCGTTGTTGTGCCCAATTGATGTAGGATGACCACCAAGGGTTAAAAGAAGAGAAGAACAATCGCAAAACTATCATAAATCTCATAATGCATTGAATAAAATATAATAACATATGTAAAATAGTAGAGATGGTAATAACTAAGTGATCGAAAATCATAGCACAGATTCATAGAGTTATGCAACATAGTAGTAGAGTTTAAAAAACATGAATAAACCTAAACAACAAGTCCATACATAATATGTGATAGCTTTATCTGCTCTTCCTCTGCACATCCATAGTGATCACCTAGACCTGCTATCTAGTCTACTCATTTAAGAGTATCTGAGATAATAATAAACAAAGCTTAAAACCTCGGTTCAAAAAACAATCTAGTGTGAGTGATAAATAGATCTTAAAATATTATACTAATCAATATAGTATAAATCATACCTGGCTTGTCCATGCAACCAAAGAGTTAGCACATACATCATAATATGATATTCTCCTAAATACCATAAAGCATATCAACAAACTAGCATACTACTGAATGTCAAGGCATCGATTTCCAAAGCTACCTACATTATGTGAAGTTCCTAGAGTGACAGGTGGCCAGTGAAGTAACCATGAAAATCATAGCATCCATCAAACAATTCTAACTATCACTCATTATACTTTGGATATATGATAACTTGTATGACCTTGCCTCCACCAAGGAATAATATATAAATCCTTGTCACCAGTGTACTCGATACACTACTTGAAGCTATTACTAGATCCATTCCACCAGTTTAGGGTAAATGGATCCATTCCACTGATCTGGGGTAACGATCAAAGTACCAATGAGTGCACTCGCAGTGACCCTGCTTTGAGTATAATAGGAAACATATCGATTATCAATGATCCCTTCACATGATTTTCCATGCCCTTCTTTCTCTATCTCCTTTCCATTCACTTTTGTGGGACCATTTCACATCCCATCTTTTCAAGATAGATCCATTTAACATTTTATCTAAGGGTCACCCTTAATGAAACTGCCTATATGGATCGTCACGACTCCTTTCAATATCGACCCTCCATTATCGAAACACTTCTACATATCCTCATCAGTCATAAAACCAACTCCTCAAAGTTTCGAAGCTAACACATTGGACTCCTCTACCTAGCTCCAATCTTCATCGTGTTTTTGCGTTGCGCTTAAGCCCTAAGCGAATAAACACATACCTTAAGAACAACCTAAAAACCACACATTTTAGCTCCATGAAGTTCCATTGAGAGGCCTCCTTCCAGTGGTTTCTTATCAAGAGGTATCTACCGAGAGGTTTCCGACTGAGAGGTTTCCCATTGAGAGGTCTCCGCGAGAGGTTTACCAACGAGAGGTTTCCTGCCGAGTGGTTTTCCAGTGAGAGGTTTTCCACTAAGAGGTCTCTACCAAGAGGTTTCCCACTGGGAGGTTAACCGTCAAGCAAAACCTCTTAGTTTGAGTAAAACCTTTTGATACCGACACATTTTTCTTTCTCCAAACTCGATGCGATTTGAAACATAAGCTTGCCCATACTCCAGAGTCCATTCTCCAAGTTTCATCTGATTTGGAGTTGTTTTGCCTTTTTTCATAAATCAGAAACCTTTTCCTATTTACACTAAGGTATTAACAAATCATATCAAAACTAATTCATCCAAGCATACATTTTAGTTAACATCATCCAAAACAATAGCTTAACTTAAAAATCATACAAAAGGTGCTAACTGTAATCATATTAACATGTATAAGATAGTGAGATCAAGTAATCACCAACCAAACACCTGAATTACCGCTTTAAATCCCATAGTCAAGTTAGATGGTAATGATCTAACCCAAACTCCAATTCTCTATACTAGTTACCTCTTAGTTACTTATTTTGGCTTGCTTTAAAGAGAAGTGAAGTTGTTATATGAAAATATGAATAATGGGGCTTAGGGAAATGTTTTTGTGAAGTGAAAAAGTGATTCACATCCACCCATACACTCCCCTTAGCTCCAAAATCCGAAATGGGATAATAGGCTTGGGTTTAGGCTCACCTATGTCTGCCCTGAAAGCTATTAAAATTTAAAACATCAATATCTCTCAAATGGTAGGACCATTTTCCTACTACGACTACTCTACGAAAAGAGAAACCATTATCCTGAAGCAATGGAAGTGGTTTCAGACCCTAAATCTACTTCTATCAAAAATTATAGAACTTACAAAATTTTCAAGGTCAAAATGGTCACATTGAAATTAAAAAACATAGATGTGGAACTTGTCCCTAAGAGTCATTTTTCAATGTTATAGAGTTATATGACCTCATATGAATTAAATAACAATATTTTATGATCCTTCGATGCGTAAAACTCGGTCGTTGCATACAATGAACCCGAACTTATGAATTTATAATTTCCCAAAAGTTTATATTTAATTTAGGTTGTTATCTATAAGTTATATTAGTCTATACTCAATTTGGCAAAAAGGGTGTAAACTCAAATCAAATCTTTCTTACTCAACAAAAAGCATGTGTAATCAACTTAAATCAATAGTTATTCACAGGTATAACTTCACCAAATCATATTAAAAAAAAAAGGTACTAAATTTGTAGATTAAACTATCAACAATTTCCCAGTTCATCAAATTCAACAACTCCAAATAAATTACGGTCTGACAAGATCAATTACATGTGAATCCTAAAATTAATAATGAATTCACTAACCTTTAGCAAAAGCTATTTCCTCCATGATTCGGCTAGAATCTTCTCTAGTTGTCGTAGATCTCCCATTGATTTGCTTTGTTTTAATTTTCTACAGTTTCTCTAATTTGATTTTTAATTTAATTTGTGAAGAAAGTCCGATTTGATGAGAAAGCGAATTTTAGATTTTAGAGGGATAGTGTTTGGACATACGGCAAATAATTTTTTTGTTCTGACAATTAGCTTAGGGTTCTATTTATAAGGATAGAAAGTAATCTTAGCCACACAATCTAACATTACGCTCAAAACCCTAGCCATTTCACCATGAGCAGTTGACCTCTATAGATGGGGGTGGTCGACCGCTAGGGGATGACCAGTTCTAACCTATCTGTCGACCATTTGGTTTCCTTGTTTAATAATATTTATTTTCAAATTTGTTTATTTAAACAGTTTCGATTTCGAAATTTAAAAATTTAACGACTTTTCATATTAGTTCTGATTTCAAAACATATCATATGAAAATTATCTAGAAAATCGCTGCAGATGCAACAATGCAGATTCATAGCCAAATTCAAAAGTTTGTGAAAATTATATTTTTACCCTTGTTTATTTAAATTTAATTTTTTATTAATTTTTTAGTTTATTTTTTAGGGTGTTGTATGTCCTTCGTGTTCTCAAATATTTTTTAAATAAATATTTTAATTAGTTCTTACCTGGTTTAAAGTTGTCCCTTCATGTTTTAAGGTCATTTTCCTCCTTTGACATCTCCATTAGCATCTTTGCTTGATCTACCTCTACATTTTCTATATTTAACTAAGGAATTACTCCTTAAGATTTGAGTAATGCATGGCTTCTTACACATGAACATTAAATTTTTGATCAATTTACCCATTTCACAAGAATTTGGTGGTCGTGGTCAGTAAGTTGTCGTCCTTGAATTTAGCTCTCATGAAAGCACCATATATTGTTAGGCTAAAATTTGGTTCAACCTAATACGTTTTGGTCCCAAAGAGTTAATATAATTGAGCAAGGCTTAAACTAATTTAGCTAACTGTTCTATTATTGAGTCCACATGAAGTCATTGTGCAAGTAGTACTTTATTAGAGTCCTTGGGTAAAAAGTCACAGTTTCAAATATAACCTAAAGGCTATTAAAGCAACAATTTGAGATTTTATCATGCATAATACAAAAATGAAAAAGAAAACAAAGATTAGTTCAACATTCAATTCTTCTTGTAAGGGATACATGTCTATTTATAGTGAACCTCAACCCTTAGATTCATGACACATGTTATTTAGGAAAAATGAACCATTATGATTTTTTGATGTTGCATATGTTTGAGATGACATCTGGCATAATATTTCCCTAGCTTTCCATGATGATGTGTCATAGTTAGTTCAATAGGAGCATGCCACATGGCTAGTTAAGGCATTGATTTTAAGTCTATTATTCCAAGCGCAATAGCTTTGAATTATCAACTTCTGATAGCTCAACCAATCAAAATGCGATAGTTCTAAATTATCAACCTTCGATGGATCAATTAATCAACATGTGATAGCCTTGAATCATCAACCTTCAATATCTTAATCAATCAACATGCAATAACCTTAAATTATCAATCCTTTAATAGCTTAATCAATCAACATGTGATGACCTTGAGATTCCAACCTTAGATAGCTTAATCAATGAACATTCAATAACACTAAATTACCAACACTAGATAGCTCAATCAATTAACATGTGATAGCATTGAGATTCAACCTTTGATAGCTTAATCAATCAACATGCGATAGCTTCGAAAAATCAACATTCGACAGCACCACTTTCTCATCATGCGATAGCTTTGAATCACAATCCTGCAATAGATCCTCCTTTTACTTTATCATTCATTGACTTCATTTGCATTAACTTTCGATTGCTTCATTTGTCAATCTGTGATAGCTTAAATCAACTCAATTTTCGATAGCTTTGTTTCTATTCAACTTGCATTAGCTTCTTCATATTCGAATTGCGATGACTATGTTATTTTTCAACTTGCAATGGAAATTTTGCTTACCAACTTGCAATAGCCCTCTTTCATCAACTTGCGATAGTCCTACCATATCATCTACAATAATTCTATAGTGTCAACTTGCGACAACTCCTTGTTATCGGCTTATGGTAGCTCATTTCTTGCACTTAGCAACAATTTTACTTTAGTATGCGGTGGCTTATGTCAATGCCCGATAACATTCATTCCTCAAAATGTGATAGTCTTAAATTGCGATATTTTTCACATCGTGCCTATTTTGGAAATTTTGGGTGTAGTAGTTGTCATATTGCAGTTTTGAAGTGGTCAATTTCTTATTGGTAAACTCCCCCATATTTAGTGATTAAAACTATGATGATGCTTTATCAATTTGGTTAAGAGTTTATCCATTAGTGAATTGCGGGGGCATAATTCTTTTAAGTGGGAAGATATAACTACCCACAAATATGACACAATAATTTCTATTTAAAATTAAATAAACGCAAAACAAAATATTTTGATCATAGTTGTCATTTTGGATATTTTGATAATCCCATTGCATTTAGAAATATAAAAAACCAATTTTTTGATGTACAACATGAAATCCTTTTGATAGCATTCAAAAATGGGGTTTTGGGCCTTTATGACTAGTTTGGCCCAACATGTCCCTTCTACCTATAAAATTACACTATGTTTCTTCTTTACTTTTGAGTCTCCTCTTTATATTAAATCTCCATATGCTAATAGTGAATGTCTTCACTAATTACAATATAAACCAGTTTATAAATAAATCTGAAAAACTAGGCTTTATGATATATTATTTCATACAGCGTAATGATACTTACACAATGGTGAAATTCTTTTTTCAAACTTCAATTGCACTGGTTTGAATATTTGATAGAAGTTAAGAACCTATCAGTAAACTGAGGCCTTTGATTTTAGGATTTTACAATCAATGCTGAAACGATGAAAGTAATTCAATCGATAGACACCAAGTTGAGAGGACGAGAACTAGAGTTCATCGGTTTGATTGGATTGGATCGAAAATGCTGCAAAATTTTTTGAAAAACATGGCAAATTATTGTGGTGGTGTAGTTGGTTGTTGGTTGTCGAAAGTTGGGTTAGAGGTCTATTTGAGTCAAAGGCGGCCCAAGAAGGCAGCATGGGGTTTAGATCGCCAACACTAGCTTGTAGGTGGCACGACAGCACTCAAAACGTTGCCTTTTCGGGTGGCTGAAGCACTATCAACAGGATTTAAAGGATGATAAATTCTACAAAATTGCCCCTATATCATATTTAACTATATTTTAAACCCTAAGACTTCTACTTGTCATATCTTCTGCATATGAACTTTGCTTCATACCCGGTCTATTGGACTTGCATCAATATTCTAGACAAATTTGACTTTGGTTACTAGCTTTAGAAGTATGTGTAAAAGCGCATTTGTATGATTAGATAATCTCAATTATTTTTACTTTAAAATATTTAATTACTAATCATTGATAAAAATACACATTCATCGACATATGTTATAACTTTTGATAATTGATTATTGTGATGTGACTTTGTTTGCTTTCCTATTTAAATTATTGCACTGCTGAACCATTATGTTTTATATAGTAATCATTTGTCAAAGTAAGGGAATAACCACTTAGTATAATAAGAGAAAGTGTGTAAATTTGGGAAAATAGATAATTCATTGGAAAACCGGATTAATTGTAGATTTTGAGTGATATTTGTAAATAACAATGATTTAATAAATTAACAATAAAATTAATGTGAAAATTTTAATAAATTTATTATTTATGAATTTCTTGAAAATTTCTTTTATAATAATGA
Organism: Allium cepa; assembly: GCA_030765085.1. Classification (NCBI taxonomy): domain Eukaryota; kingdom Viridiplantae; phylum Streptophyta; class Magnoliopsida; order Asparagales; family Amaryllidaceae; genus Allium; species Allium cepa. Next base: position 751,556,034 of record CM060940.1, on the reverse strand, counting down.
AAAATCTATTTTAAAGTGAAATTGGAGAACTTATTTTTATTTTTAAAGTAAAATAGGATTAGATAAATAAGAATATGATTTTGGTGAAGACTTTGTTTTGAGTAAACAACAATATAATTAACTTTATGAAGTTCATGAAAAAATATTATTATTATTATTATTTAAGTAATAAAATAAGAGATATTTTAGGAATAGTAAATAATAAAGATGTATGCTAAAAAGTAATTTAGACTAACCTATTAATATTTTGAGATAAGTAGCAATAAAAAGGAGTTTGGAGGTTTAAGATGGAGTATTACTATTTTTAAGTTGAATAGTAATAAAATGGTTGTGAAAAAAATAAAGTAGTTTGAATATATACTATTATTTTGAAGTAAGATGATAAAGTTACTGTTTTTGAGATTAATTAGACATGGATTTCTGTGTTTGATTAAATAACAATGTTTGAGGTATTTAGAGTAATATTTTGGAAAAATACGATTTTTAAAGCATATTATCATTCTGATAAATTATTATTGTTTGGGGAAGAATAAATAAAGGCGCCTTTATACTATACAACAATAAAATAAGTTCAATACTTAAATGGAAATAATAAGGTAAATAAATTAATTTGAATGTTGTGGCCCATACGTGATAATTATTAGTATGAATCATTATATTGGTTGTCCATCTCTAGGCATAACCCAAGTCTTTGCTAATGACCACTCAGGACTGATGGTACTCTCATTCTATTGTATACAATCATACTCCTCAATATATGGTACCAACAGTGCTGACATAGCGGCGAGCTTTCGCCTACCGTCCAATTTAGATTGCCTACTGCAAATCAAGGAAATAACCACCTGGTTACTTAGTACCTCATATTGGAATTAAACAAGAGCCTAATTGGCCACTTAATACTTCAGATCCAAGGCGAACCCACTTTGGTATATTCTCTAAACCTATATGCAAACATATACCGCCACAGGTCCTACGGTCTGAAATGTCCCACATTAGCACAATGTATACACAACTAATGGTTGCCTGATGCGAAGGGTAGACTTTCATTGTGCAACATTACTGACCTTGCATCCTAACCCATACTAATGGCCATGTCATTTTTAATTAATCCAGATATTGGGCTAGTCCCAATAATCCAAACCCATCATAAATGTATTCTTGAGGCAATATAAATTCAATAAGATTTTTAGTACGCCTCTTGAGTTCATTTACTAGTATTCATATACTTGGTACAAACTTACTTCTTATTTCATTAGTGCTATTAAATATAATTTACCGCTTCTGTTCAACTATATAATTAAGTATCATTTACCGCTACTTTTCAATTGATAAAATTAAGTATGATTTACCGCTTCTTCTCTATTAATGCAATTAAGTGTCATTTACTACTTCTTTTCAGTTAATGTCCATTTTAATTAAATATCATTTATTACTTTTCAGTAAATTTCCATTTTAACTTAACTGTTGTAACTTCTCTAATTCTTCAATTCATTGTCTTATTCATATTTAGCTCTTATTATTTGTTTTCCAAGAAATATTTAATCACATACCTTTAATTGTTAATGAAATTATTATTATTTATGTTTATAATACTTTAGTCTTACATCCAGATATTTCTACATCTTAATGCATTGGAACTGTATCTTTTCCAAAAGGAAGTATTATCACTATAATTTTCCAAAAATTATCTAAAAGAGGAAATGTGTTCTGTTTGGAACTACAATGAATTACCCTTTCTGCTTCTATTGAAATAGACAAGGGGGAATTAATTTAAAGGACAAACATTTGTATATTTTTAGCCTCAAGGACACGACCTCAATATTTTAACCACAGGGACAAACATTCTCCTAAAAATTAATCATAAGGATAAACATTCTTCCAAAATTATTCATAAGGACAAAAATTCTTTCAAAATTGCTACCGAACTAAAAGCTGATACCTTAAAACTGCTATTGATAACTACAAACTGATACCTAAAGAAAGTTTCCTTCAAGCGAAAATACTGAAGATCTGTCCTTAAGGCTAAAATGCTGATAAATTTTATCCTTGAAAATAATTTCTTCAATAGACAATATAAAATTACAGTAAACATCCCTATTTTGCACATCTCTTCCTTTTGGGCATAATCCTTGTTATTTTAGATAACATACCTTTTTACATAAAATTATAAAGCGGGATAATTTATAGAAATTTACATAGAAATGTTCTTCACTCCAGTGAATCAAAAATGTAAAACTTAAATCCCAACCAAATTAGAAGCATTTTCAAGTTTAACAACTTATAATATTCAAATAATAAAACCTAGAATTAACATAAAATCTTACAATAATTTTCCTCCCCACTTTTGGTGACTACTTTCACCCTTACATTATAATCTGCTTGTATACAAATTTTGATCAAAATGAATAGTGTACTGAATCTATTGGCAAGAATCTCAAGTTCAATTTATATATATATTTAAGCCTACAATTCCATGGTTTATATTCAGGCATATAAGAAAAAATCTACAAAAATGTAAATCAATATTATGTAACATATAATTTTCCACACACCTCTTAGCTTTCAAATCTCCAAATCTAAATCTGCTCACTTTATTTGACTCTCTTTCTTTCAATCAAAATTTGTATCAAAAGTGCATATATATTGATTAGAATTATAGATCTGAGAAGAGATTTAGGTTAAAGTAGTTTAAGTTTATAAATCTAGAATTTACCACTTTTTGCAAAATAGATTAACCTACAATCTTCTTCTTTCTTATTTTTCACTACTCTCACACTCATGCGTGTGCAAGCACGCATGCACACGTAGGCACGCACACACATAAACATATATCTTGTCTTGTAATTTCTATACTACATAGAATTTATGGAGAAAAGAAAATGGTGGAGCTTCGCTCCTTGATTCAAAAATTTGAGAAGAAAAGCGAGGGATTAGTCCTATATTTGTTGGTATTCCAATTAATTCTATCTATTGGATTTCATTTTATTAAATATGGGCTGTTGGACCAAGGTTCAACCCTCCACTACCACTCATTAACCGGTCAACCATTGCCTATAAGCGTCGACCTCTCGATCGACTAGTCCTAGTACAGTGGTCTACTGGTTAGCTTTCCAACTATTAAATATTTATTTTCTTTCTTTATTTTTAAACACTAATATTCATTACCTTTACCCACATCGGTTTTTATTTATTTCATTTTCAACATCGATTTAATTGGATTTAGCATAACCAATTACTTTAGCGATAAGAGTTTAACCTTATGTTTACTTAACCCTAACTCGTTGAAATTTATTTTCTTTATTCATTTTGAATTAATTCTGATCTAAAATCTTCGAATGCTAATAACTACTTCATTTAAACTTCGATCGTAAAATTTATATATAAAAGTTGATCTTAAAATCGGCATGAATGCAATGGTGCATGTTTCATAGTCAAATTTTGATGTTTGTAAGATTTCTATTTTTGAGCATTAATAATTATTTATTAATTCTTTTTAATTGATTACTGTCTATTTTATGGGCATTACATTCTCCCTCACTTAAAGCAATTTCATCCTCGAAATTCCTTAAGGGTTGAGTCATGTAACATAGCAACCATTCTAAGTTATCCAACCAATTAGTGTATAACCAATTCTATTGCGAATCGTTTATAAGTTCATGATGTATCTCAACACAAATGATATGTATGCTGATTAATACTAAATCGACACCTCCTATACGAAGGCATCAGAAAACAATTTTTAAAATATAATGCAAACAACCTTTATATTGGAAGTCTATATGTATGTAAGTTTTTAAAAATCAAAAATTCTTTTTCACACAATAATTTCCATACCCCTACGAATAGGAGTACGGTTCAACTAAGTTTGCAACTAATCCTTACCATCCAATACCTAGCACACAATTCCTAACATCCAAATTTTTTGACGATCCTAATCTTCCTAAATCTATACTTTTATGCCTAAAAAGGGATTTATATGGAAAATTCCATATTTCCTTCCTTTGTTTGCGTACACATTCCGTTGTACCTTGGAACTTTCTCTTTTGCTTTTAAATCTTTTCCAACATTTTCGAGTATAATTCGAATAAAGAAATTTATTTTTGACTTTTAAAATAGAATAATTTTAAAATAAGTTTTATTCCTTTATCAAAAGGTTTGGAAAAAGAAATTTCAAAGCTAAAACAACTTTTTCCCTCGACACCATGTATGTTTTACATATTGCCACACCTATTGTACGGTAAAATTCATATTTTCTAACTCATTACTTCCCCTACGCTAAGCATGTGGCATTCCAAAAATTAAACAATTTTTAATTTTCGATAAATAATTGGCAATTTAAAAACACAGTTTTTTGAAGTTTTTACATTTAAAATCAAGAAATTTTTGAACAAAATTTTCTAAACGTATATTTTAAAAACAAATCAAGCCACATTTTAATGTAATCGGAATCAGCCTTTGAGTTAACGCATATAATAGGCCCTAGCCTATTATGTAGTAAATATTCAAATTTCAAAATCGTTTTCTTTTATTTTAGAACAACAACAACACAGAAGTACATTTATAAATTTCAAATTCTTATGCATAGAGATAATGACCTGTGGTTTCGCGACAATCCTTCGCTTGCTAAAATTTAACTTTTTTTCCAAAAGTTCAAAGCTTTTGGGATTAGCTATTATCTACTTTCAATTGGTAATTTAATAAATTTCCTAATTTATTTTAGCAATTTTCCAAGCTTACTTTAAATCCATCGTTAATTAAGTTCCCATATAAGATCATTATTTATAATGTTTTCAATTTATATGGCAGTCAAAGCTCATCCAGAAATCAACATAATGATAAAAAGGTACATTTCTCATAACATATCATTAACACTTTTTTATATCAAGGGGGACAACTAATGCTTGCAACCAAAAGCCTAAAAGAAAAGAAAATGATGGAAGTTGCCTCTTCAACATCAAATGGTATTAATGATATTGTGGTTCTACCAATTCTTACTTAACAAAGTGGACACATTTAGCAAGTCATTCTACCATAATTTATACATGTATTAGTTCACCTTTCTGGCTTCTAGTAAATAAGGTCCATCCATTATTTTAACTACAACAACCAATATGCATTTCCACATTGTAGTGGGCAAGGAATACAAACTATGCACATTTGAAATAACTCGTCAAAAAATTGGCTTAGCGAAATAACTTTCCTACCTTCCATCTTGCGTTATTTAATCCTAAGCCAACCATTGTCCTTTATGTTTATTAGCTGTCTCATTATCCTTTTCTCCAATTATATTACTATATTCTTTGAAACCAAAATTTCTTGATAGTATTTTCAAACCTTAGCATTTGTTTACTTAATGCCTAATTATTTATGCAAGTATATCCTAGAACTCATAGGAGCATACCTTGACACTATTATCCATTCTATTATGGGTTTTTCTTATGGCTTTCACACATATCTTACCACACATCCTTAGGTTTATGCTAATGTTTTATATGTTCAATGGGGATTCCTCGTTACAACTCCACTTGCACTTGTAGCTACTTATTCACAGCCTTAACTTTTACCCCGTCTTATCTAGGTAGTCATCCCTATCTACTCCATATCGAAGTTGTTTTGATATCACTGTTCTGTATTAAAATTATTAAACTTCGTAGTCATGTAATTCTTAATTCAAATTTTACTTTTTAAAATATAAATTTAGAAACTTTTCATTAAATTCAACAACTACATGGTCACCAAAAAGGGTTATGAAAAACTTCTCATTTTGACCTACTTTAACAGTTGGTGCCATAATTTTTAAAACTATAATTTAAAAAGATCTTTTTCAAAAATAGGATTTTCTTCTACTCCTAAATAAATTTTTTGAAAATAGTTTCAATTATTTTTATGGAAACTTAAACCTTTTATTAATTCTTTCATATGAGGTCGGACGTAGAAATGAATATTTGTTTGCCCCATCTTCTTATGAGTTTCCTTCTTTTCTACTTATTTCTGACTTATGTTCATTCAAAGTATACAAAATCTAGCTATCATCTTGGAGTGACTATACACACCTTCCTTTGGGAACTTTCTTAATTCTTACTTTCAGACATCTACAACATTTAAATTCTTTACATTCCATTTATATGGATCTAATGTACATCGTCAATTGGCGATCAAGCGGGGATCCATAACCATAGGGAAATCTAGGCCCAACAAAGGAAAGTACCATCCAGCTTTAGGGACCCTTCTATACGCCACACTCATGCTCTTCTTAAGTCAATACCTTATGTTACAGCCTACCTCCCATGAGGTGATCAGGATAGACGTAGATTTCTAACTATACTTATTGTTCCAACTCACAATTTCCTTGTCCATCTTCTAAGAATATGGTCACGACTATTCTATAGCTGGAATTTGTAGAGTTCGGCATGTAATATACATAATTATAATTATATGTGTGTGTGTGTGTAATTATACATAAAAATACAAATATATTCACTCAGCGTACCTCAATTTTTGTTATCGACTAACCTAAGTCTTAAATGTAACAACGTACACCTTAATGGGCCCAATTTGTAATTCCCCTAAATTTTAATTAACATTATTCGGTATATTTAATTGGATAAATTAAATAGAGTAATGTGAATAATTAGGGATCGTGTCTTAATGAATGAACTAAAATAAGACTTAGCAAAATCTAGAAGGAGGAATTTTCCTACAGGGTAAACGCGGAAATGAGGCTACTTTTCTTAGTATATATCTCTTCCTCCACTTTAATAAGCTTTCACTTTCTCATTCATAAATTCTCACTTATATTTCGGCTGGCCATTAAAATCTCTAGGAAGAGCAATAATATGAAGAAAAAGCTAAGGAATTGAAGCTAGAAAATTATCTCATTCTCCAGACAACTGATCAAGATAAATAACCATGTTTATCATCTCATTTTTTTGTGTTTGGATTTCTGATGGGTTATACCAGATTCATGTTTGTGATTTTGGTTAGGATATAACCATTTAAACTTTTATTTAGATAAGACATAGGTGTTTTAAATGTTAATGGGCTAATTAACACGTTTTTATTCGGTTTTGGTTAAATTTCGAGTTGTTTTGATCTCCATATGCTTTGAAACGAACGAAGTTGAAGGGGAACTTTCAACTTTGTTCCGCTTTATGTTTTATACGACTTTGAATGGGATATTCAAAGGAAGGGTCACGCTACTAGCTTATACTTTCTACTAAGTCGAAAGGTGAGCCCTTACCCTGTCGACTGAGTCGAAGGGTAGGGATGTTTTAAAAAGGCAGAAAGCTTCCGAAGGGGCTATGTTTGGATGTTTTAATGCTTTAAAAGGGTTTTTAAAGGGATTTTCTCTAAACAAAGTTTTTAAGATCATTTTCGATTTGATTTCAAATGGGATATTCAGAAGGCATATTTTAGCCACTTTTCCTAAGTTAAACTTTGCTAACTTGAAGCGGTTACTTCGAAGGGTTATAGCATAAAATAATTATTTTGTTTGAATATGTAAGGGGGATCCTTATATAAATTTGATGTTATTAAACCTTGAGGACACCGGGGTGGGTTTTATATTTTCGATACATAGATTGGGGTTACAAACAAAAATATGCTTTCGAAAATATACATTGGGGCTATCAATGTGTTTTCATTTAATTTAACCTAATTGGGTACCCCAATGGGAATAGGTTAAACAGTTGGTTTACCTGGGGAAAATAAGTAATCAAGGGGATCTTGAATTTTTATAAATAATCATGGGGATCGTGATGTTTTAATTGGCCAAGTGATGGGTTCTTGGTTAACCTAGGAAAACCATGAGATGTGCGGTGGCTAGCCTACATCAAATTTATAAAGAAAAGAATTCTTTTCCCGAGGTGGTTAGCCTCGGCATTTGGCACCCAAAGGTTCATAGTGATCCTAGGAAAACTATGTAGTGTGTGGTGGATAGCCCACAGTAACTTCTATAAAACAATGTACGATGGATAATCTTCATTTATTTTAAATGGATTTGGGATGGATGGTTCTATTAAATTATGACAGATAGTTAGTTTAAATGTTTTTGGGGGAAACCCTAGTTAATTGATTTTAGATGGGATAATCTAATGAATGGGTGGATGGAATATCCAATATATATGATTTATGGCTTTATTGCATATTATGTTAAGACTAATCATTTTGGGTACCAGAGTATAGTAAATGATTTGCATGTTTTGTTTCGGATACTAACGAGGGGAAAACCCATTTCTCTAAGCGGCGTGGTCTCACTAGATATCCATTTAGGATAAGAGATGATAGGGGATTATTCATACCAGACTTATTGCCTAACTCAAAGTTTGTGTTTCTTCACAAACTCGCGGGTACCCAAAATTAATTTGAGTAGTCTGAGAATAGGAGACTTTCTGGTTTTTGGAGAAATAAGCTTTTGGAGACGTGTAGGAGGCAGTGTTAGCTATATAAGAGATATTTTGTATTTTCCACTGTGATGTACTAAGAATTGTAAAGTTCATATTTATCAGTTCTCTGATAATCATAAAGGGACATCTTCATTTGTCTCTCTTATCACATTTTGTACATGTATATGTGATCTGAGCGTGGTTAACGTCTGAGATTATGTAATTAAATCTTAAATTGATAATCATAAGAAAAGAGAAATTCTATTTTATTGAAGTCTAAAATTTTCATATTCTTGTGTTTCCATGTTGCCAATAGTTTCAAGATTTCGATTTCGATTTCGATCACTCGAAAATAACACCTATGGATGACTACAGCATATGTAGTAGTTAGTTTTAAGTCTCCAAAAGTAGAATATTATAAGTTGTATCAGAGCATGGTTTATGTACTTAAAAGGAACTTAAAACTTAAAAGAATTTTAAAGCATAATCTAATGAATCTAAAATATGGTTGGGCTTGGGTAAGTGTTATAGTATCATATATATACTTTGCTATAAATACCTAAGTATGTATTCCTCACTCTCTTAGACCGTTATTCTATATCTTACAAAGATTGGATTTTAGATAGTAAGGAAGTAAGATATGGAGGCAGTAAATGGAAGAGTGACTCGGGGTGGAAGATGCATCATAATAAGTGGAAATGTTTGACCCAATACTAGGAGCAACCAGGTCGACAGGCAGAGGAAAACCTATATGTAAATGCCAATGTTGGGTTGAGATTCTGCCAGTTGATACGGGGACAACGTATCAATTCTTCATGAATAAGATGCAAGCTGGAGCAACTGCAGGAGTGGCTGTAGGGAATACTGGAGGGGGTAATCTAGCGGCCCCAGTTTGCAATAATTATGCCAAACTGAGCAGGATTACGCTAGTCTCGGAAGAAAACCATTTTTGGGAACCGAGGATGCAGCAAAATTGAAAATTGGCTATCGCATTGTGAGAGGATATTTCAGATCTCGGCTTGTCGTAAGAGGAGACTTGCTTCAATGTAATTGTAGGAAGCAGCATTGTTTTGCTAAAATGGGAGTTACCATAGAAGAGCAAGAGGAAGACCTGACTTGGGATGAATTTCGAAACAGGTTCGAAGAAAAATTTCCATCAAAGATTGCCAAGTCATCATTTCTCAAGAAGTTTGCAGATTTAAACCAGGGGGATAGATCGGTGATTGAATATGCTATAGAGTTTGATGAGCTGTCCCGTTACGGATATGCTACTGTGGATACTGTCGTTCAAAGGAACGATAAATTTATCAGGGATTTGAATCCTGAGATCGCTAGAGCAACCATGTGAAACCTCTAGGATCCATGTCATATTATTGTCAAGATGGCTATTCATAATGAAGTCGCGCTTTCTACTTTTGGAAAGGGGAAACCAGCTAAGGTTCAGAATTTTCAGGGTAAGAAGCGGAAGTTCTTCAAGAAGAAAGGTGCCCAGTCGGGGTAACAGCTAAGAAGAGCAAGGATGATATTGTTTTTTACAAGTGTGACAATAAGGGGCACTATGCTAATGAGTGTCGCTCGGGTGATGGAGGAGCAATTGCAGTGAGGCTGAATGTGCAGTGCTAAAACTATGGCCAGATAGAGTATTACAAGGACAAGTGTCCCGAGGCTCCTAAGGCTGGAAAGGGAAAGGTCTTCGTGTTTGAACCATCATCCTCTAGACCAACGGCTGTTGAAAAAGGAAAAGCAGTGATGGAAGGTATGCTTATGACTAATAGTACTCCAGTTAGGATATATTTGATATCGGTGTATCGAAGTCATTTATATCTCAGTATTTGGTAAATTGCTTATGTCTAGAACTTTTATGCCTTATTACTGCTTTATGGGTTGCGAATCCTATATGAGGGTATGCCACTCTAGGAATGAGATATGACCAGTTAGAATTTGATATATTAGGTCATATGATTGCACGTAGTTTATATGTTTTTGATTTAGAGGGTTTCGGGATCATATTGGGTATGGATTGGTTAGAGGAATATGATGCTAGGATATTTTTCCACGAGGGGGAATTATCATTTAAAAAACCTAATAGCCATAACCGAGTCATCTACTAAGTAAGGAGATTGAATGGAAATGCTTAATGCATTATTGGGTGCTATGGGAATGGAAGCAGAGTTGAAGCGGGTTTATGTTGCAAGAGAGTTTGCGGATGTGTTTGAACCAATTTTGGGCTTACGTCGAAAAAAGAAATAGAGTTTCGGATAGATCTCGTACCGGGAGTTAAACCCATAAGTAGACAACCTAGTAGGATGTTACCAACCGAGATAAAGGAATTGAAGGTGCAACTAGTGGAATTGGAAGGAAAGAATTTCATTCGGCTAAGCGGTTCGCCTTGAGAAGAGCCGTGGTATTTGTGAAGAAGCCAGATGGTTTGTTAAGGATGTGTATATCGACTATCATATGTTGAATGAGAGGATGATCAAGAATAGGTATCCTATGCCAAGGATTGACAACTTATTCGATCGTTTGAGTGGAGCCAGAATGTTTTTCCAGTTGGATTTAGCGATAGTTTCCATCAGCTAAGAATGGAAAAGGACAGTATTCCTTTGATGGCGTTTAGGACTAGATATGGGTCTTACGAATGGTTGATTATACCATTCGAGCTTACTAATGCACTGGCTTTCTTGGTGGATTTGATGAACCGGTTTTTCGAGAGCACTTTGATAGGTTCGTGTTGGTTTTCATTTTGGTATATTCTTAGAATGAGAAGGAACATGTGGATCATCTTATAATAGTGTTAGAGACACTAAGGCAACATCAGGTGAAGGCGAAGTTCTTCAAGTGCCATTTCTGGAGGAAGGAAGTAAAGTTCCTTAGTCATATAGTTTCCGAGGAAGGTTTAGCAGTTGATTCAGATAAGATCAAAGCTGTTAACATTTGGAAAAGATCGGAGATGGTAAGTGAGATTAGAAGCTTTCTTGGACTTACAGGATACTACCGAAGGCTCATTAAGGATTTCTCGCGGATAGCAGCATCCTTGACTATGCTAACCAGGAAGGACACGAAGTTTGTTTGGTCTGATAAATACGAGGAAGCATTCCTTAAGTTGAAACATTTTTTAACCAATGCACCCGTGTTAGTAATTCCTGATGGGAATCAGGGGTTGGTAGTTTACACCGATGCATGTGGTACTGGGTTAGGTGCTGTGCAAATGTAGAATGGAAAGGTTATTAGCTATGCTTCTAGATACCTTAGACCACATGAAGTGACATACCCTACTCATGATTTGAGGTTAGCAGCAGTAATATTTGCATTAAAGGTGTGGAGACATTATTTTTTGAAAGAAAGGTTTGAGATATTTACGGATCATAAGTCTCTACGATATTTATTCTCTCAGAAGGAGCTGAACAAGAGACAGTAAAGATGCTTGGAGTTTGTTACAGCTTATGATTTTAGCATCGAGTATACGATGAGAAAAGGAAATAAGGTGGCGGATGCGCTTAGCAGGAAACATCAGAATGTAATATTAGCTATGTTGGCAGAAGGGAAATACTTGGAAGCACTGGCTGCTTGTTGTGTGTAGTTGAGGTCGACTGCTGGACCTAGTCAGAATATCACCATGATGTCTTGTTTGGAAGTTCAACCAGTTTTGATCGAAGGAATTGCTTTTAGGTAAAAAGTGGATCTAGTGTTAGCCGAGAAGAGACTTAAAGGATTTTATTCTTGGCTGTAGGGGTTGATTGAGAAAGAATGAACATTTATTTGTTTCGGATGTTGGAAACCTTAGGAAGGAAGTTCTAAAGGAATGTAATCGGTCGAAATTTACGATTCATTCTGGGGGAACCAAGATGTATCATGATATGAAGAGAAGTTTCTTCTGGGAAAGAATGAAGAAGGATGATGGCTTATGGGTAAAACAGTGTTTGAACTGTCAACAAGTACAGAATATCAGAAGACAAGTGGTTTGCTTCAGCCTTTGGATGTTCCAGTTTGGAAGTGGGACTTGATATCCATGGATTTTATTGATGGATCACCAAGGTCAAGCAGACATAATGTAAGTACACGGGTCATAGTGGAAAGATTGACTAAGAGTGCACATTTCATTTCTTTAAGGTCAACCAGGACGGCACCTGTTTTGGCTAAGTTATCCATGAAGAATATCATTAGACTGCATGGAATTCCTAGTAGTATTGTTAGTGATAGAGATTCTTTGTTTACTATAGAGTTTTGGAAGAGCCTGCACAGTGTGTTAGGCACTAAGCTCAAGATGAGTACCGCATATCATCCTCAAATGGATGGGCGGACAGAGAGAGTCAAAAGGAACTGAAAGATCTGTTGAGGGATTGTGTGATGGATTTTAGTGCTTCTTGGTAAGATCACTTGTACTTAGTGAAGTTTTCCTATAATAATAGTTATCAGACTACAGGAATGACGTCTTTTGAAGCTTTGTATGGAAGGCCATGCAAATCGCTAGTATGTTGGTTAGAGATCGGAGACAGATTGGTCCTTGGTCCAGATTTGGTGAGAGAGGTGACAAAAAAGATCGAGTTGATATGGAAAAGAATGAAGGAAGCTCGAACTAGGCAGAAGAGTTATGCAGACAAAAGGCAAAAGGACCTAGAGTTCTCAGTTGGAGACAGAGCTTTCATCAAGGTATCGCCAATGAAATGTGTGGCTCAGTTTGGGAAGACCAGGAAGCTAGCACAGAGATATGTTGGACCATTTCCTATACCAGAGAGGATTGGGAGACTCGCATACCGAGTAGATTTGCCAAGCAGTTTGGCCGAGGTCCACAATGTGCTTCATGTTTCTCATCTTGGGAAGTATGTTTATGATCCAAAAACTACTATCGCTCCGACGACACTGGAGGACTTAATGGTGAAACCAGATATGACTTTTGTGAGGCAACCAGTTCGTATTGTGGCGAAAGATGAGAAGAGGTTAAGGAACAACACAGCCTGGTTGGTGAAAAAAGTTCAATGGAGCGATAACATGAAGGACTGTACTTGTAAGACAGAAGACAGGATTAGGGCTACTTTTCCCGGGCTTTTTTAGATGATAAGTTCTATAAATGGTTGATATGGAATTTGGCCGGTAGGTTATACTATTTTTGCTTGCATGGGCTATATGCTTGTTGTTTTGTCCTTACTGAAATTTCGGGGATGAAATTCTTTAAGGGGGATCTGTAATGCCCCTGAATTTTAATTAATATTGTTCGGGATATTTAATTAGATAAATTAAATAGAATAATGTGAATAATTAGGGAGATGAGGTTAATATATCCAATGCCCGTGTCTTAATGAATGAACTAAAATAAGACTTAAACTAAATTTAGGAGGAATTTTTCCTAAAGGGTAAACATGGAAATGAGGCTACATTTCTTAGTATATATCTCTTCCTCCACTTTAATAAACTTTTACTTTCTCATTCATAACTCCTCACTTATATTTTGATTGGCCAATAAAAAATTTCAAGAAGAGCGATAAATTGAAGAAAGAACTAAGGAATTAAAGCTAGGAAATTATCTCATTCTCCAATCAACTAAGCAAGGTGAATAATCATGTTTATCATCTCAATTTTTGTATTTGGATCGATTATGGGTTATACTCGACTCATGCTTGTGATTTTGGTTAGGACATAGCCATTTAAACCTTTGTTTGGATAAGACATAGGTGTTTCAAATGTTAATGGGCTAACTAACACGTTTTTATTCGGTTTTGGTTAAATTTCAAGTTGTTTTGATCCTTATATGCTTTAAAATTTTAATATGTTGAAGTATATGATTTATCATACTTTTGGTGATTTTAGGGGATTTTTCCTTAGTGAATTACTAAGGTAATTAAATTATTTAAGCCTAAGGGCTAAACTGCAAGATTGTCTTCGAATTAGTCAATTCGGAGGGAAGGCTGCAATTCAGAAATTTAACTGTGGAAGAAGAATAGTTTTTTAACAAAAAGGTTAACTTTTGCATACTTTTTACGATTTAGAAGTACAGAAGAAGATTCCTCAGCCAATCAAAATTAGATAAGCAAGATAAAACACCACTTCAGTAGGCCCAGTTCTGCCTTCAACTCCAACAAGCCCGCTTTTACCCTTTTGACGAAGTTGAAAGGTTCCTTTCGTCTAAGACGGAAGGTAGACAATTATCCTCCACTTAAGCCAAAAGGTAGGCATGGTGTCGAAGGGAAGAGGGGCGAAGGGATGGGGAGGCTGCTTCCTTTGCTTTCGAATGGAAATATAAATGCTTTTGAATTAATAGGTTTCGAAGGGGGATCCTTCGACTCCATCATTTTTATAAACATAAAATTTTTATACTCAAGAATAGGTTTCGAAGAGGATCTTATAAAGTTTAAACCTTCAAGAGAATTGTTTTAAATGTTTTCCAAAAATTTATTATAGAACCTTCTAACTAAGACAAAAGGTAGGGAGGAAATGGAAGGGGTTACTTTCGAACCTTCCCATTATTTTAAAAGTTAAGTTTTTAATGCCTTCGAAAGTCATGCTATCAAAGGAGTTACTTTCGACTAAGTCGAAAGGAAGGGAAGGAATTTGAAAGGGCCTACTTTTGATCCTACTCTTCTATTTTTAAAATCCAAGTTTTTAATGCCTTCGAAAGCAATGCTTTCGAAGGAGATGTTGGCTTTTGAAAGGATGAAGTCGAAGGGGTTCTTTCATCGCAGAACTTTCAAAACGAATGAAGTCGAGGGGAGCTTCCGACTTCATTTTTCTTTATTTTTTATATGCCTTCAAATGGGATATTCCAAGGAAGGGTTAAGCCACTAGCTTATACCTTTTGACTAAGTCGAAAGGTGAGCCCTCACCCTTTCGACTAATTCGAAGGGAAGGATGATTTAAAAAGGCGAAAGGCTTTCGAAGGGGCTATCTCTGAATTTTTTTAATGCTTTCGAAGTGGTTTTCTTTAAACCAATTTTTGAAGATCATTTTTTATTTTCTTCCAAATGGGATGTTCAGAAGGGCTATTTTAGCCATTTTTCCTAAGCTAAACTTCGCTAACTTGAAGGGGTTACTTCGAAGGGTTATAGCATAAAATACTTATTTTGTTTGAATATGTACGGGGAGTCCTTATATAAATCTGAAGTTATTAAACCTTAGGGAAACCAGGGTGGGTTTATGTTTTCGATACATAGTTTGGGGTTACAAACAGAAATATGCTTTCAAAGTATACATTGGGGTTATCAAAGTGTTTTATTTAATTTAACCTAATTGGGGTTACAAATGAGAATAGGTTAAACATGTGGTATACCTGGGGAAAACAAGTAATCATGGGGATCAAGAATTTTCATAAATAATCATAGGGATCATGATGTTTTAATTGGCTAAGTGATGGATTCTTGGTTAACCTAGGAAAACCATGGAATGTGCGGTGGATAGCCAACATCAAATTTCCAAAGAAGAAATGTTTTGCCAGATGTGGTTAGCCTCGAGATTTGGCACCCAATGGTTCATAGCCATCCTATGAGAACTATGTAGTATGCGGTGGATAGCTCGCAACAACTTCTATAAAACAATGTATGATGGATATTCTGCATTTATTTTAAATGGATTTTGGACGGATAGTCCTATTAAATTACGACAGATAGTAATTTTAAAGGTTTTAGAGGGGAACTCCAATAAATTAATTGGGTGGATTGGATGTCCAATATATATGATTTATGGCTTTATTTCATATTATGTTAATACTAATCATTTTAGGTGCATGAGCATAGTAAATGATTTTCATGTTTTGTTTCGGATACTAGTGAGGGAAAAACCCGTTCCACTAAGCGGCGTGATCTCACTAGATATCTATTTATGATAAGAGATGATAGGGGATTATTCATACCAGACTTATTGTATGACTCGAAGTTTGTATTTCTCCATAAACTCTTGAGTCCTCAAAATTAATCTCTCGGAGTGGTGGATTTTCAGGTTTTTGGATTAATAAGCTTCTGGAGGCGTACATGAGGCAGTGTTAGCTATATAGGAGCTATTTTGTGTTTTACGCTATGATGTATTAAGAACTATATAGTTCATATTCATTAGTTCCCCGATCATCATAAGGAGACATCTTCATATGTTGCTCTTATCGTATTTTGTACATGTATATGTGATTTGAGCATGGTTAACGTCTGAGATTATGTAATTAAATCTTAAATTTAAATTCATAAGAAATGAGATATTCTGTTTTGTTGAAGTTTAAAAAAAATTATGTTTCTGTGTTGCCAATAGTTTTGAGATTCCGATTTCGGTCACTCAAAATTAACACCTATGGATGACTGCAGCATCCTTAGCAGTTAGTTTTGAGCCTCTGGAAGCGGGATGTTACACGATTTTTCGCTAAATCGAATAACCTATGTCCATTTGGGTATGGATCAGTGATTTTGGTAACGTAAAACAAAAATAAGTATATCAAAGAGCTATCGATAAGAACTCATAGTGGAATAATAAATTATAATAAAAATATATACTACTAAGGTTAATACCTTGGAACTAATAACATTCCTCGGATATCTATTGCCCTTTTCAGTGTAGAGCATGATGAGAGAATCTGCCTTTCTTACGGTTACTTCATTGTACTAGTAACCATTCCTCTAAATCTATCCCATGGGTTGTAATGACGAGAGGGTCGAAATAGCATTCTAATGAATGATAATTTACATATCGTATCTATAACACTAGTTTATGTTTATTGGTTCCCATTATGTGTTATGTCCATTATTCATAGCTTACTCATTTTTACTTCAGTATGCGTATGACACGTCCAACCTACCTCGAGGTATGAAATAAATATATATACACCTATGTGTATATATATAAGCATCGTTGTCCTGTATGAATAAGGATACATCCCATGCTAGTATCCGCAACTATGCACTGTACCAGGCATCCACAACACTTTCTAGGCCGAATTGCTCGCATACATAGAGGAACCTCCCATTGGTGCCTAATAATGGAATTACAGCTAATTAGCCATACTACTAACTTGTCTTAAAGACTTATCTAAGGATTAACTAGCTCGCTTTTAAATGACGAACAAAGAAAAAAATTAAGGCAATTGCATATCAATACAAAATATATACTAGTACGAAATGTAGTCCATCTCTAGGCATAACCCATGTCTTTGCTAATGACATGTAGCGACCCACCTTTTTAAAGGTTTAAATCGACAATAAACTACATATGTCTAACTCAAACCATTCAAAAGGGCAGATTATTAACGGGATTTAATAATAACATAAGAGAAAAGAAGGAAAGAAAAACACAGACACGCAACGGAATGACAAAATATAATAATTAAATAAACAGTTCATAAAGTTGTTTTACAATATACATTTGTTTTCAATTTATAATATAATTCAGAGTATAGTCAATAAACATATCAAAATAATACAGCGGAATAATAATAGCAACTACGATCAAGCAAACTCCATCTTCATCTTTAAGGAATAATGTCTTCAAACACTGAAATACATAGGATGACTCGGATGTAAGACAAAACACTTGAGTCAGAACTAAAAATTGTTATGTAAGTTAAATCAATAACAAGTAAAATATGGGTGTAATAGCTTCAGAGATGTTTACGGGATTTTCTTATCAAGTGTGCAATGTGAGTGCAATAACGTAAGAGGTATTACGGGATTTTCAATCTCCTAAGGATCTATCAAGATATCTATGTATAGTAAGATACGCTACAGATGTAATGTCTATCAGTAAAGTAAAGTATTAAAATAACATTAAGGCTTTACATAGATCCCTCTTAACACAATTTTAAGCATTGTCCTACAGTTTGCCTTAGTAGCATCACCGGTAACATTAGTAGCCAGGGAGAAGTCATGGTAGGACAACACTAAAACAAAGTGGCAATGGTCGCATATAAGGATAAAAGTAGGACAAGGCACGTGAGGCAATGCCCAAGTTAGGAATCAACCAGTTTACCCTTTCTGGTAGATCGTAACACATCGTAGCCACGACTGCCAACCGAGTCCACCACCCCAAAATCAAATCAATGTGCACCGATCAAGTCAAAAATCAATATAATACGTAGGGTTGATGACCCTCAAAGGTTGCTAATCCCTTGGCCAGACATAGGCTTCCGTTTTAGTCATTTCAAATTGACACAAGTGTCGGGGTCATCCATTATTGTTCTCTTTCTTCATTCCAGTAAACGTCGCCAATTCAACCTCTATATTCTGGATAACATCCACCGCGTACATGGGTATTAAAGTGGTTTTGGTAGAATAACATAGAGTATGCCATTCACCCGGACCTGGTCTCTTTAATAACCAATCGTCCATTTTACTCACCGGTTGGTTCTTTTAAATTTCAAGAACAAGTCATAGTTCATATCAAATATCATATTTGCTTCAAAATTATTTCAAATTCAAATAGATCATACCTTCAAAAAATCTTATTTTAATCAATGATTTAAATCTAAATAGTGCTCACTTTTAAAACGGTTTAAATATTGAAAATGGTTTTGAATAATTAAAATAGTTTGAATATTGAAAATCGTTTAATACAAAATAGTTTTAGTATTAAAAAATAGTTTGGAATAATTAAAATAGTTTAAAGATTGGAATTAGTTTGAATACAAAATAGTTTGATATTGAAAATATTATTGGAATAATTAAGATATTTTATATATTAAAATAATTTGGTTATTTTAAAGAGTGTATATATATATATATATCAAAATAGTTTATATTAAAGTGTTTCTTTCTTTCACAACAAGATTCAAATTCCAAATCATAACGAACTCAATTTTTCGACTTCCAATTCAAGTCAACTTCATGTTCAAAATTCAATTTAAATCAGCCTCAATTCAAAACGATTTCAAACTTTATTTCGAATTCAATTTAAATTGTTATATTCAAATGGCTGAATGTTCCAATTCAATTTCTCGTTTTTAAACAATTTAGTGTAAATCCATTTCACGCCCAAACTTGGAAATACCAATTTAAACCATAAAGTAAATTCAAAGTTTAAATTAAAGTTTAAATCTTTAAAATAATTCACTTCCAACTAAACAGTTTCAATTTCAACATTTTAATTCTTGAATTTAAAAATAATTTAATTCATACAAATGAAAATTCATGATTTTAAAACTATTTAATTTAACCAAATCCATTGTTCGTATATAATTTTCTACCCTATGGCCAAGTGATCATTTAATTCAATTTTAATTTCATGGATGGGTATATATCATTTCAACATATTTCTTAGTTCATTTCAAATATTCCAAATGACAATTTATAGGATGTCAAATAATAAATAAGGTAGTACTAGAGATATATAAAAATAAATAAACAACCATACATCCAACGTCAATCAATAGACATCCAACAACAATCAACGTCCAATCGCACTGTGCTCTTATTTTCATATCTCAGTTATTGCTGTCTGGTTATATGACTGTTATGATACTCCTTACCTTTTTGCCCAGCGATCAGGCTTGTTGATCGCACTATTTACATATTTTAATATTATATAACCGGCTGTGTAGTGTCGCACTACACATCCGTTTCACTCAAGAAACAATCAACGTCCAATCAACTAACATATAACAACAGTTACTAATTATCGGTTATCGGTGTTTAACTAGTAATTAAATTCAATGTTAATTTAAATCTCAACTTAATTCTAAATAAAATTCAAATTCAATTTGAAGTACCAAAAAATAATCAATAAAATTTTATCACTTCATAATTTTAATTCGACTAAAATAAGAGAATTTAGTATTGCATGAGTGAGTTTGATCACTCACCTTTGATTTATAGTCCATTAAAAATCCAACAAAAGCCTAAAATTTCAACAGTCTTCAAATTCAACCAAACCAATTTCATATTTCTTGGAATTTCGATAAAAGTCCAATAGAAGAAACCACGTGTCAATCGGAGCTTGCATGAAAAATTAATGCGAGTTAGAAGTTTGAATTTTAAAATTTAAATTAAAATAAACGAGGGGCAAAATTGTAAATACGTTCACCTTCCCAACCTTAACAATTGTTGATCAGAACCCCAAAGCCGCTGACTTAAACTCCAGATCGTCACCGCTAGACGTCACTAGGCCCCGATCAGACATCACCGTCGCCATTCCCGCACCGAGCAGTTCCTCCTAGACCCCACGCTGTCACCTCACCATCGCAAGCCACGCTCCTCCGCCGCCTTTATCGCCTATTTTAGGCAAGTTGGGAAAATTCACGAAGATCGGCCACCATAGATCGACTCTATTCTCCCGGCTCAACATCCCGTTACCCTCCGATCGTCGTATGTTCGATGATCCACCGTTAAACTAAAACCCCAGAATGGATGGCTGAGAATGATTCATCAATTTCTGGACAAGAAGAGCCTCCAATCGAAAAACGAGTCAAAAATGCTGATTTCATTTGTCAAGTGCTTCGCAAAGATATTATATATGATAGTGTTTGAGCAATGTGAATTTTTGGATTTGATTTGAAATCGGTAATTAACGTTTTAGGACAATGACCATTGAGGAGGAGCAGATTAGAACTAAAATGTACGTAAAGGAAATAGAACAGAAGGTTGTTAGGGTTTCATAACAACATATGTATTAACAAAGATGGAAACGATATCGATTGGGCCAAAGCGATAACAAAGGCCCTAAAAGCCCATTTCGTTCCCGAAACGAAAATAGGTCATCCTATATGTCGAAATATAAGTGCTTAACGAAACTAATTTCAAACCTTAATTCTGTTGTATATAGAATTTAGCTTTAAAATCAAATTAAATTTATTTTACACATTAATCGAAATGAATTATCATTAAATTGAGTTAATCACTTTTAAATTCTAAATTAAAAGTTTTCCATCATCATCCTTGATTAGACAGGAATTAATAATCTTTTAGAATAAAAATTTCCATGTTAAATTCAAGATTTAAATATTAAATTAATTTCAATATTTAATTACAATAGTAAGAAAATCCCAATTCATTATAATTTAAATTCCAAACAAATTCTTCTGTTTTGATTTAAATTCTTGTTATTAAATCAACAAATACCTTATGTATTTATTAATCATGAATTCCCATTTATTACACTCATTACTCTACAGTTAACGTCTCTTCTTATATTAATTTTAATATTAAAATTACATTAATATCATTGATTTTCAAATTAATTTCAAACGGTTTTAATAATATGATGATAAATAAAATAATTGTTACAACTTAGTAGTTCATATCTATTAACTTATTATTTACAAACAGGATTATAAATTACTTACCACATAATTGATTTCATATTCTATATTAAAACCAATTTCAAATAAATAACATATGATTTCACTATTAATACATCATTTATTTTATTTATTATTAACCTTTATTATTACAATTGATTGAAATTACATTAAAACAGTTGTCAATTACATTCAAACAACATTATTAAATTATATTCAAATACGCTTTACTTCCTTCCATTTCATTAAGATTAATTCTTTTAGGATTTTATCTTAAGGTCACAATTTATAATCTAATAAAATTCACATTAATAAATCATAAATTTTAATTTCTGCCAATATCAAATTCCAAAGTCTTAATTTAATATTTTTAAATGCCAAAAATATGGGTCGTTACAATCTCCCCCACTCAAAACTTTTCGTTCCCGAAAAGGAACAAGAAAGAATCAAGAGATTTGACATATTTTATTCAAATTAGTCAATTTATTAACAATTTAACTTACATGCTTAAGTTTAATATACATTTGAAAGTATTCAACTTCCATGAAAAATTTATAAGTCCTAAATTTATGAATTTTTTTGGCAGCATCTCTTTTGTGCAGCTAGGTCCGAAAAAATAACAATATTAATAACTACATGTTATTTATATTTAATTTTAAAAATAAAACATCCCAAGCCATGGTAAAACAATAAAATACGGCTACAAAAACCATAATCCAAAAACGTACCTATTTGTCGTGCAAAAAAAACTCTATTTATGAAACCAAAAGCAACAGTTATTGCTTCCATAAACTTGTATCTTACTTACATAATCCAAAAGAGTTAGAACTATGTAAAAAGAGCAATATAGTAGTTGTTTAACCTAATCACACAAGCAACATACAATATATAATAATCATATGCAAACAAAAGCAGTACAACCATTATATACAACAAAAGAATCCATCACACATCCACAGCAACCAAAACTAATGGTTTATCTAGGTTCAGAACTTTTTATAGTACAAGAGTGATAAATAAACTACCAAGTGTACCTTACGCTCAACAGCCTAAGATGATTACTTAATAGATTATTTATACAACTTCAAATGATTTGAAGTATCATTTCTCAGACTTCCCGTAAGCTAAACAACATATTCAAATATTATTTAAATTTGTAGATGTACATGTATAATTCGTACACAACATCAATTTGATCGCTTGCTTGAATACACAAATTTCACTTTCGAACTAGTATTGATAACCCGATCACTATAGTGTGGACTATGATCCGATTTCTTGATTAGAAATCTCTATTCTTCTTGCATAGCCATAAAATATGAAAGAAAACTTCAAAATCATATCAAAATTTGTATCAAGTGTTCGCCGTCAAGAGTCGAGCGAAAAATTCTAACTCGTACTAGTATGAATTACCACAAATCATGTATTCGAATCCGGATCAGAACTGTTATGCGAATAAAATGATCTATACACAACTTACATATTTTCTTATATTAGTTCCCTTTCACACATTATTTACTTTTCATTTATTTTATATTCTCATCCATTTATACAAGATCATCTTTTATTAATTTATATTCAGTTATTGACATAAATTATTTCCCATTCAATAATCAAAATCATCAATGAATAAAGTTTTAAAGTATGAAATATGTTTCTTTGAAGTTTATTTTACATTTATTTAATTATATAACTTTATTTCCATTTGATATTAATATTCATTAATGAATCATTTTAGACTTAACTTTCTCTACTTTTTGATTCACATTTATTCCTTCACATATAATATCATTTAATATTAAATCTATTTAAGAATCATTTCAAATTTTCATAAGTTTATAATCATTTAATGAAATAGTATTCACTTTTTACTATTCAATTTAATTATAAATCATTTCAAAACATTAATTTAAGTTTATAACATTTCTTTTACATCTTAATTCTTTATTTGTAAACGTAATTTCATTTTAAAACATTTTTATTACTTAAGTTTTTACTTGTGTGATATTCCATTATCTTTTAATTTACAAGTTACAATCTTCCATTTTTTTGTTTCATTAAACACGTGGCTTTAAACTTTAGATTTCAATTTGGAAGTTTTCCAACCATTTAAAATAGTTGAAGATTCCATTCTATTACAATAATTGAAAATCATTGATAAATAGAAACTTAAGAACAAAATACCAGGTTTCATTTCAAATCTCCTTGAAATAATATATACTTATATCATTTTATATATCAACTCATATTTAGTGGGTTTAAATCAAAATTTATTTATCAAAACTAATGTGTAGCAAACCTAATTTTGCGTTCTTCCCATTTTGAAATTCGAAAATGAACGTCGATGATGTCGCGATCATCACCGAAATTATTTTTCAGCGACCGAAGAGTGGAGTATAGAACTTATTTTTTTAAATTCTTTTAAAACATTTCTTTCAAACCGCATTGAAAATATTTCTATCCAAAAATACTTTCGAACGACACTAATGTTACTTTTCTAAAATCATTGAAAACCAATTTCAAACACCGGAATTTAAATTCTCAAATTTTCAATTTAAATTCATTCTGTTTGTAAATCATAATTTTTAAACATTATTTATAAAATTACATTTCTTATAACATAAAATAGTAAATACTTTTAAGAACCTTAACTAACCAACAATAAATGACAATAATCAAATATTATCATTTTTTAACAAACAACACACCAAGATAACTATCTCAATTTATGAAAAATTATTCTTTAAAATACAAAATATAATACTATGAAAAATTACTTTATTTACCTATTTTTAAAAACAATATTATGTCGGTTTACCCTATTCAAGTGTTTAGAAATCGCTATCGATGACATAGCGTCCTATGTATCGTCCAAGGTTCATAAATACTCAACAAACAAAATAACACAATACAAAACATTTTTATAGCACTAACAAATATGCTTTCTTGTATGTATGTGCACTCAAACTCATTCTAGGGTATTACTAACCCTATCTCTAATGAGTTAACCCCTAACAGGCTAAGGTATCTCTAAACGAAAGCTCTAATACCAACTATGATGACCCACCTTTTTGAACGGATTAAATCGACAATAAACCACACATGTCTAACTCAAACCATTCAAAAGGGCGGATTATCAACGAGATTTAATAAGAAAATAAGAGAAAAGAATGAAAGCAAAACAAAGAAAATCCGTGACTCTAATCTTCAAACAGACATATCTCCTAGCTAGAAAGTCCAAATTGTTATTATGGCCACTCTATGGAAAGGGAAATCATCATATCTTTCTGATGGAAGTGGTCTCAGATGCCAATTTGGCTTCTACCAAAATTATAGTCATTACAATCTTTAAGGGTAAAATTATCTTGTAAAATACGGGTCATTACACTCATCCCTCCTTTAGAAATTTCGTCCTCGAAATCCCTAATAAAACCTAGTCAAAGTCAAACAAAGGTACCCTGTATGCCTAGTATCCATAAGTAAGCATCAGAAACATGCACACAAAAGCAAGAAATGATATGTATGCCTACCCTAGCATGTAGGACACTAAACTGCCTATATTGTATTGAAAGTGAAAGAAAATGGGATATATAGAAGTCTTACCTAGTAAAGAGCTTGAATAAGCGGTCCTTATGCTCTCTTCGATCTCCCAAGTACAATCGCCTTCGCTCTCACTCCATTGAATCTTCACCTACTCTATGCCTTCTTCCTAAGATTCTTTGTATCACTCAGACTATATGGATAAGCCGACAAGATCTCGAAGAGTCTGGTTCATTCTCGATATCATCGAGGTAATTCTGATCAACTATCGAGCCTAATCCATGCATATACTTCCACAAGTGAGAAACATGCAACATGTTATGCACATTGGCATCTACCGAGGTAAGTCGACTCTATACTCTAGATTCTTGATCCTCTCAAGTATTTAAAAAGGACAAATAGCTCTTGATGCCAACTTCCCCTTAGTAACGAATTAGACAATATTATTTAATGGAGAGATTTTGAAAAATACCATATCGCCTACGGAGAACTCTAAATCGTGTCTTCTCCATCAGCGTAGATCTTTAATCTATCCTAAGCAGTTTTAATTGTTACTAAATGATCTTAAACTTCTTTAAAGTCTCTCTAATCATCTTGATCTTCTTCAAAGTTTCTCTAATCATCTCTGATCTAAGTATCAGTTTCTTGCTCGCTTCCCAACAACATAAAGGAGCATTGCACGGTCGACCATGTAACATGTCAAATGGTATCATACAAATGTTGGATCGATAATTGTTGTTGTATGTGAACTCTACTAAATGAAAATGATCGTCCCATGTCACATCCCCCATTTTGAGGTCCGAAAATAAGCGCTATTGATATTGTAGTCGTCCATAATATTATTTTCTGGTAACAAAACGATATCAGTTAATTGTATCTATTACGTTAAGAACATATGAATATTGAATTTTTTATAAACATGTTTCATTAATAAACTTTCATATTTATTACATAATCTTATTGATCCCACCTTCAAAGAAAATATAATAAACATATTAAGATGCCCTATTGGATGATCAGAGTCTAACTACTTAACAGTTATAAATTCTATTGTTACATCCATTCAACCAAGTATAAACTTCAAACAACGTAGCAGAAATTAACTCTAATATAAGCTTACCACTTACACGTCTCCGAAAGCTTATTCGTTTAAACTTAATATATACTCTCAACCTACTCAAATGAGCACCTGAGAGATTAAGAGGAAAACAAAAAATTTGGGTCAAACAAAAAATATGGTGTGAATAATAATATACCATCTCAAACCTACCATCATAGAATTACCTTTCCATCCCCTGCGAGTCCAAAAGCTGACAGTTCCAGAGCCAAAATTTTCACTTTTTCAGCTTGGCTGGTCCTAGACTTTCACTTTTGTAATGCCCCATTTGGTTTGTAGTTATAAGTTGTAATACTTCACAACCTTCTTTCCTATGACCTCCTTTTCATCGCCAGATCAACACTTATTAGCGAAGTGCCCTTTCTTATCACACTTATAACATATAATATTTTCTTTTCCTTTCTTGGCACCTCCATCATTTTGAGCTCCCTTCTTATTAAAGAACTTCATTTTCTTTCCTTGAAAACCTGGGGTCACCATAGGTTTGTCACTTCCAAATTTCGAAAGCATTTCCTCATTCCTTAACGCCATCTCCACCACCACATCGAATGGATCTCGTAGAAACGGCATAGTTGCCCTAGTAATCTCTGGCTTCAATCCATAAATGAGCTCCTTATTCCTTTTTGTCACTGTTTCAATAATAGCATATCCGTGTTTGTCAACTCATCAAACATAGTTACATACTCCAATACAGACATCTCTCCCTGCTTCAATTCAGAAAACATCCTGAGCAAAGTTGACTTAGTTATCTCGAATAAAACCTTTTCTTCAAATCTCCTTCTAAATTCAGCCCAAGTCGAATTCTCCTTTGGTTTTCCAACAGTCAAATTATTCCACCAATACAAACTAACTCCTTGCAACTGTTTAGATGCCAACCTCCTTTTTTGTTTATCATTCAAGCCAATGGCAGTAAAGAACCTTTCACAGTGCGAAAGCCTATTCTCAACTTCAGTATCACTTTCCATTCAATGAAAAGGCTTGAAAAACATGAGGTGCCGAACATTTAAAACACATAGGCTGCTGAGGTGCTAAATATATTTATCGAAGAGCTACACAGAAGCTATCGAGTCACTGTAAAACATAAGGCTTCGAGTCACTAAAAACACTTGGGGTTATTGAGTCTCTATATTTCAAAGTATTGAGCCCCTTAAAAACTTGTGGATATCGAGCCCGAAAAACACTTCAGAGTGCCTAGCTCCTAATAACAAAGAAAAATGTTGAGTCTCGAAACCATGCGGTTGTCGAGCCTCTTAAATCATGAGATATCGAACCCCTGATAACACAAGGTGTTGAACCCTTACAAAAGTGGATACAGCATGTGACATCAAGTAGTTATCCCATGCATTCATATTTATAGATATCAAGTCTTTATGATTTCAAGGGTATCGAACCTCTAAGCTACTATATCGATGACATTTCTGTAAATAAGTTCAAAACTGATTTGTTTCCTTTTAAAAGTAAAACTTCCCACCAACTCTTGCCTCTTTTCAAATTATCATTGGATAACAAATACTTTTCATTTTCTTTTTAGAATTATTGGTGGATCACGTTTTACCTTCTCATTCAAATTTACAGAACCCTTATAATCAATATAATTAACTCATATTAATTAATAACATTTCCAGAATAATAAATTCATAGAAAATCATAACAATTATTGAAAAGCCCCAACATCACAGAATCTAAATTTCCTTCTTCCGCATACAAAAATTTTCGGACTAAAATATTAATTTGACTATCTTTAATAAAAATTACTTGAAAAAATACATATTTTTCTCTTAGGAAATTCATAAATTATTCATATGAATGTGGAAAATTATGAAATTGAAAACCTATCTTCAAAATAATGTTCTCTGTCGCATATTCAAATTTCAAGTCAATAAGATATCAAAAATTAAAATTTTCCTTTAAAGCCCATTCAAAAAACTGCATGAAAATTCTAGTAAATCATCATTCACTATGCTAATGATATAACCAATCCAAGCATGAAATACTATCACCACAAATTAGAAAGTTAGTACTAAATTTGAAAACAAACTGTAAACAATTAGATGGTTAACTATTATTCACCTTAGATTGGATAAGAGAGATTGCGATTTGATGTTGACTAATTCCCCTAAGCTTTCCTCTTTGAATTCTTTAGATTTTCTCTTTTTTCATCTATGTAATTGTTAGCCTCCCTTTTAGTTTTATTTTGATCTTAGAAAATGGGGTGAGAATGAATGAGAGAGAAAGGGTCTAGGGAATGAATAAAAGGAGTTATTCCCATTATGCTCCTCTATTCAATCCTTTTCTATTCTATATTTGAAACAATCTTATTAGTTAGTTAACAATCCCATTCTCGTTATCACCTCACCTTATTCTATTTAATTTATCTAATTAAATTTGTAGAATAATGTTAAATAAAAATTAAAGGTGTTACATCTCACGAGCTTCCAAAATCGACAATGCAAGCCTGCAAGAGATCCTCTACGATACGTTTCACGCAATCGATCTGCCCATTAGTTTTAGATGATAAACTATACTAAAATGTAGCTCTGTCCTAAACACCTCTTATAAGCTCTTCAAAACCACTAGTGAACAGATGGTCTCGATCACTCATAAAGCTCTTCAACACACTATGGTGTCGTACTACCCACTTCACATACAACTCGGCCAATTTGGATGTCGTTCTACTTGACTTAATGGTTGTAAATCGAGCACTATTCGTCAGTCTGTCAATTATGACTCAAATTCAATCGTACCCTCCTTTGGTCCCCGTAATCCATCGACGAAGTCCATCGAAACTTGTTCCCATTTCCACTCGAGAACCTAGAAATAGAAAAAGAATGGACTTCTCTATCCCCTTACTCTTTTGATCTATCAGAACATATCAGGCCATCTATCAACAGATTCATTTTCTCTCTCTATCTTTTCGTTCATTTCCGCCACGCCATACATAATAGCCACCCATGCTCTGCCTTCACCAACTGGCAGTTCATGAACTTCGAGATGAATGCACCAAAGTCTTTCTTCATCCCTTCCCAATAAAATGTCTGCCTCAAACTATGATACATTTTTCTGCCACCGGGATGTATAGCCAATCTCAAGTGATGGCACTCTCGTAGCACCTCACCCCTTAACCCATCAACATCGGGAAAAAATAATATCCCGTCCATATGGAGCAAACCATCATGGTCAAGCCTGTACTGCTTTATCACCTTTGACTCTACCCCTTCCTCTATCTTTGCGATGATCTCGGTTAGTATAGTATCTTGCCTCCGATAGTACCAATCCGCTCAATTAAGGTAGGTGTAATCATCAGGCTAGCCAACATGCATGCTTTAGCTCACGCTAAGGTCTAAAATCATAACCGGCGACAAAATCCAATTGCTTCCATTTTAGAAACATCGCTCCCAAGTTGGCATGTCTCCTACTCAATGCATCAGTGACTGCAATTCCCTTACCAAGCGTATAGAAAATGTCAAAGTCATAGGAGGCTATGAACTCCAACTATCATTGTTGACGAAGGTTGAGGTCCTTCTGATAGAATAGATATTTCAATGACTTGTGGTCCATTACAACTCGAACCTCTTGCAAGAAAATAATGCCCCCATATATTCAAAGCGAATACTATTGCGATTAACTCCAAATCATGAGTTGGATACTTCTTCTTGTTTGATTTTAATTGTCAACTAGCGTAGGTGACAACCTTCCCCTCTGCATCAATACAGCACCTAGTCTAGTACTATATGTGTCAGTATATATTGTCAGCTCTTTATTCCCGCTCTAAATGACTGATACCGGTGCATTCATCAACCTCTCCTATAGACTCACGAAAGCATGCTCGCAACTGCATCCTAAACAAAAGTTGGATTCTTCTTGGTCAAGTTGGTTAATGATGTTGCTACCTTAAAGAAGTCCTTGATAAAATGTCTATAGTATCCCGTCAGTCCAAAGTAACTTCTCACATTCGTAGTGGTTTTGGTCGATCCTAGTCCTGTACTCCTGCCATCTTCACAGGATATATGGCGATACCCTAATCAGAAAAAATAAGACCCAAAAATGCACTTCCCTCCTCCAGAATTGACACTTCAAAAACTTTGCCTTCGGTCGGTGCTTCCTTAACAGCTCAAGCACAATCCTCAAATGCTTCTTGTGTTATTCCTCATCGTTGAGTAAACAATGATATCGTCCATGAACATAAGTGCATGTTTATTTAATTAATCCTAGAAGACATCGTTCATAAGGTCAATAAATTACGGTGCATTGATTTGCCCGAATGGCATAACCAACCACTCATAGAACCAGATAGAATGTGAAATGTTGTAATCGCTACACTCTCCTTTCCTCTCTTAGTTGATGAAACCCCATCGCAAGGTACAACTAAGAGAATACCCTAGCACCATAGAGCTGATTGAACAAGTCATCAATATGTGGAAGTGGATACTTGTTCTTCCTTATCACCTTGTTTCGCTCACGGTAATCAACGCACAATCTCAAAGAACCGTCCTCCTTTATGGTGAATACTGCAAGTGCTCCAAAATAGATATACTCCTTCAAATGAACCCTTGTCGCAATAAGTTATTCACTTGCACATTTAGTTCCTATTGCTCTTTAGGCGCCATACGCCTCAATGGCATAACCATGGTCTGACATCCTTCACCAAATTTATATAGAACTCTCACTCTCTATGTGTGTGGGCCACCCCCTCAAATTTGTCCTGATACTCCCTTCTATAGGCACTGATGACAACACGTTGTGTGGAATCTCGGGCGAGTATAAAAAGAAAACCATCACCCCATCATTAGGCAAGCAGCCTTCCTCCAACCTACACCCATCATCCATCACTTTAGTTACCAATGGCCTCTCACAATCCACCACCACTCTGTGCCTCTATAACCAGTCTATTCCAAGAATAATACCGAAACCCACAAAACCCAAAACAAAGCAATCACAAGCATAAACATCATGACTCGATAAGGCTAAGTCTCGGCAAACCATGTAAAGACTAGTCGATCCTCTAATGGGTTTTATGAAAATTAAAGGTCGATCAACTATTTTAGGTTTTAATCCCAACCCATATACAAAATTTAAAGATATAAAGAAATGTGATACCCTAATATCAAATATAACACGTACATGCATATCAAAAATAGAAAGCTTACCATGTATAACAACGATCTTCCCCTTCTCCTTCCTCGATGAAGATGGAACAACATCCAAAGTGTAAGTAGACACAATTTGCTTGTTCCTCGATGGTTCTATACGATCCTTCTTAATATGGCTCAGTTTGTTACAATCATAGTATTTCTTGCCTCTGCCTTGCAGTCTAAGATAAGATGATCCTTCTCTTCCCAATTATAGCAAGTAGGCTCCCACTTGACCTTCTTCTAACCACTCTTCTAAAACTGCCTCTTCTTCTTGATGTTGTCCCACTTCCTTTAGCATCACTCACTAGCTTTCGGATTTGGCTCAATCTTGGGAGAACAATAGACATAGTTTTATGATATAGACTCTCATGATGAAGAGCCTTCTCCACAAGCCCTAAAGATCTCATCAATATGATGCATGAGCTTCTCTCTAAGATTCATCCAATCCTATGACAAACTTATCATTCTTCTTGAATAAAATATCAATAAAAGATAAACCGTACTTTGACAGCATGTCTATTCAGCTACATACTCCGACACAGACATATCCCTCCGTCTCAAGTCAACAAATTTTCGGAAGAGCGCCGACTTTTGAGCGATCAATATATACTTCTCTTCAAACCTTACCTTAAACTGCTCCTAAATAATCTAGTTCTTGGGAGTAGTAATCTTGTTGGTGTTCCACCACCCTATAACTCTTCCATGAAGCTGTCTAAAGGTCGGCTTTCTCTTCATCTCATCCTTTAACTCCTATTTCCAAGATGTGTTCGAATGTATTGATGTGCACATAAATGTGCATATTTTTACTTCCATATTTAATCTAATTTAATTGAGTAAATGAGAATATAGGGTATTCAAACATGTTTAAACCAATATTCAAATTATTTTCAAATCATCATTTATTCTTCTTCATTTAAGGGCAAAATGATCAATTTTGTGCATATAGTAATTTGAGAATTTTTACTTGGACATTTTTATGTTATTTTATAGGGATTTGGATTCAAATGGAAGAGATTTTCATAGAAAATATGCATGAACAAGAGAAGACAAGCAAATGAAGATGTAAATAACTCATTTCATGCAACATGGAGGATCTCACACACCCACTTACCTTAATGTATGATTAGAAGCTAATGCACATGTTATTAGATATAAAAGTTACATGCATATTTAGTGAAGGATTAAGCTCTTGCTAATGACAACTTGGTAGCCACACGTCCTTAAGGGTGGTTTGGATAGTTTTCAAAAATATGATTAGGGCTTTAGGCTTGTATAAATACTCCATATGTTTATGTAATTAAGCTCTTAGCTTCCTTTGAGCCTCCATTTTAGTTAGTTTAGTTTTAGGATCAAAAATAAATTACAAGCTCTTTTTCTCTCTTTCATGCTACTTAGCCATTTTCTTTTATGTAATTTTTTATATGCAATTTTAATTCGTGCACTTTTCTTTTATGTTCTTACTTGTTTATTTCCTTTCATGTTAGTAGCTTAGTTTAATTTATGCAAGTAGATTAGCCCTAATTTTAGTTTAGTTAGCTCTCTTTTTCCTCTTGTTATTTTTTCATGTTGAATGCTACATTTGTTGAAATGATAAAAATATGAGAGGCCAAACTCTTTCGAGTTAGGGGTAATGAAACTCTCTTAATCATATAGATTCAACACTTTGATAATTTTTTCTCTTTTTGTGCTTAATGGCAATGTTTGAATCAGTAACAATTTTTTTGTTTTAGTTTTGAATTTGATAGCTTATGTTGTTGACGCCAAGCAGGCTATGTTTAAACAAACACAAATTACATCTTCATCTACATATAATTATGGTAATGAAGTGAATATTAAAATCAAAATTTGATAGTCTGTATTTCTAATCAATAATTAATTGATCATTCCTAGAATATATTTTATTTTCATGTTCATTGTCAATTTAATGAGAGTTAAAAAGTGGTTTAGTGGGTATGTTAAAGTTTGATAGTTTATATTGGGCTAATTAATAGTACAAATATTCCATACTTATGATAAACATATCAACTAAATTCACTAATGACCAAAGGAGAGATCATAATTTCATATATATTGATTATGTGTGATCTTGAGAAGGTCATTGCCTCTAAATTGCCTTCTACTCTCGTATTTTAATCCACTTTCTTTTGTTAGTTTATTTACATTTTTCTAGCTTAAAAACA
Organism: Allium cepa; assembly: GCA_030765085.1. Classification (NCBI taxonomy): domain Eukaryota; kingdom Viridiplantae; phylum Streptophyta; class Magnoliopsida; order Asparagales; family Amaryllidaceae; genus Allium; species Allium cepa. Next base: position 751,522,486 of record CM060940.1, on the reverse strand, counting down.
TATCAAAATTCTTGGTTTAATTTGATTAAATAGAAAAAATTTAAAATCAATACAATTCTCTACAGATCGATTCGTACTCATCACGTACTAAAATTGTATGTCGTACGCTTGTGGTAATTTTTAATTTAAATTTTTCGACTAATTTTCTAATCTGATATAGATTTAGCCGTCAAACAAGTTTTTAGCGTAATTGCTGAGGAGTTGATTTGATTTGATTTTTTATTCTTCGAATTCTTTTTTTTTTGTTTGATTTTATTGTCTGTTTATTTTATGTGTTAATTTTCATTAAAAAAAATTGTGTCGAGTGTTGTTGTGTGATTTGTGCTTGCATTTTGTTTGTGTGCTTGTTGTTGTTCTATTTCCTTTGCATTTGCATTTCTATATATAAAAAAAGCATATACAATTTCTAAAAAAACATTTTATTAATTTACATTTCATTTTCATTTTGCATCTACGTTTTTGCATTTACAATTTTTTTTTCTTTCTCACATTTACAAAAAAAGATACAGAGTGCACATACTGTGCACTCTGCTCTGTGCACCTCTCTGGCCAGAAATCTACAGTCAACCACATCAAACTACTGCTACACTTCTCCCATTCACTTTGCATCACTACAAAGTTCAACCATCTCTTCCCATGATGTTTGCGCAAAAAATGGGCAAACACCTCCAAGTCGTGTGATTTAGTTGATTTTATGTGATTCTTAATGATTTAGATGAGTTATGTAAATATGAAAAAAGCAGGGGCTGAAATGTAAAAGACACACAGATTTATAGTGGTTCGGCCAGAACGTGCCTACGTCCACTTTATATGTTATTATCTTCTTTCTTTCCGATTACAAGTACAATCCTTTGTGTACAAGTATATGAAAGTAGTTTGAAAGTTCCTTCCATGCTTGAGCTCTCAAACTTGTCTGCCATTGTTGTACCCCTGCCCCTCTATTTATAGAGTGAGGTTGGGGGCAGGGGTCTTGGACGTATATAGCTGCTGGTGGGCCTGGGCTGAAGCAATCTGGCCTGGCAGCGTTCTGGTTCGGCGAGGCTTCATTCGGCATGGAGCTCGGACCGGTGATGGAGTGGACCGGTGGTAGGTGGGTTGGAGGTTCATTCGGTAGTGAGGTATGAGGTTGATCCGTCCTTGGTGTGGTTCGGTGGGTATGTGGTCCGGTGGTGACGTTGGCTCGGTATGGAAGTGGAGAGGTCTGGACCGGTAGCTTGTAGGTGTTGGTCCGGTCGTGAGCTGGTTCGGTGGCTTGGTGCTTGGACCGGATGGATATGGATGCTATGTCGAATGAGCTTGTATATTAGGAGTGCCGAATGACCTTAGGCATGGATTGCCGAATGAAACATAACGCTTGCATCTTTTAATACTGAATGAACTCAAAGACTATTGTTACCGAATGAACATGAGAGTATAAGGCCGAAAGGACTTTTATACTTGAATCGTCCAGACTCATATATGCTTGCTGGCTGCTTCTTCTTGGTTTGTTCGTGGTGGAAATGCACACAACATTGATATTCCAGCTTTGACCAAAAATGGGATAACACTGGATGAAACTGACGCTTCTCGGTCTCGAGATCTTCTGGGTGAGAATTCGCCCAACATTTGCCCCCCAAAGTGGGGCACGTGCTTGCATGTGTCGCGCTTTGTTTCCCTGCGGTAGGAAGGCGTGTTTGGCAGTGCCGTGAACTGGACGTTCCTATCCTGTTGGTTTCCTGCGAAGGAATATACAGTTTTAATGTGATTTCAAATGATGACCGTTTGAGGTCGGGTGCCGTTCGAGGCGAGTAGGTGTGCCCCGAGGGAGCTTAGCATTATTGATGCCAGGTTTTCGTTCGAGTGGGTCCCTAGATCGTTTGTGAAGATGGTTTATCGCCAGCTCAGAGCATGCCTAAGGATCGTTCACGACCCCGTACATGTGTATGTAGCTTAGCCATTTCAGAATTAGCAGAGCTAAATATCCATCCAACCGATGAATTTTAAAAGGATGTCAAAGTGTAGATTCTCACAACGATAGGGTTAATAGCCATTCAGAGCATGCCTGTGGACCGTTCGTGGTCGCGTACATGTGTAAATGATTAACCCATGTTAGTGAGAATTTACTACTTGTTTATCGTTTTCAGAATCTCTATTTTATCAGTAGATCCTAGGGTCCGGTACTTATCTGAGCGAGGCGCTTTGCATGCCCCCTGCTTCTGGTCTTCGCCGGTTTGGTAGCTTCATTCGGTTTTGGTTTGGTCCGGTATGCCGAACCGGTTGGTCCGGTGCCTCTGCCCTCGTCTATATATATGGGCTACACCCCCCTTAGTTATTCCTTACCGAACCAACGAGAGCCGAACCAACCCTATACCGAATCAAACCTTTGCTGAATCAGAGAGAGAGAGCCGAATCAACCCTATACCGAATCAGTCCCTTGCCGAATCAGCTTCGTATCAGGTACATGTCCTTTCGCCGAATAAACACGAAAGGTTTTTTTACTGCCGAATGAAGATGTGTGTTTGCATAGCCGAATGAACTTCCAATGCCGAATGGGACTACCGAATGAAGCATATACCGAATGAGACTTGCAAAACTTGGCCACCGAATGAACACACACCTTCAATATCGGATGGGGCTTATGTCGAATGAGACTCGGGAACTTGAATCTTGAGCGAAATCTTAGGCTTTTATACGCTTGCTTTAGATACTTGCTTGTTTATGTTCCTACACTTCTTGTTCTAATACCGTGTTTTTCTTGTGCTACAGATAAATATCTCGCAAAGCGGAAACCCGATCGGATAAAAAGAAGTCTAAAGGTAGAGGAGAGTCATCTTCCTCCGTGCCCCCAGCCCAACCAGGGCCGGTGCAACATGGGCCTTCTCCGAGGTCGTTAGTGGATGGGTACGGTCTGCAGGAACTTCTGGTCTCCCCTCCCGATTGCTTTCCTAGCTCCCTAAAGGAGGAGCAACTTGATGTTATATCCCGTTCCTTCGGGATAGACAGGGCTCGCATGCTGTTGCCGGGAGATGGAGTGATGCCGTATAATCCCCCCGAAGGCTACTTTGCTTACAGCAGATATCATTGCATGTGTGGTGCTATCCCTCCTATCAATGCCTGGATAGTTAGCTTTACCACATATTTGAAGGTGGCTCCATTCCAGCTCCAGCCGAACTCTTATGCCATTCTGGTGAGCCTTTTCGTTATCTTTCAGAGAAGGTACGGGCGCCCTCCTTCTAACCGAGAAATTTGATATTTGTATAACCTGAGAGGCTACAAGAAGGGGTCTCCGTATATTAGTCTAGAAGCGGCCGTGCCCTTCAAACCAGTCTTGGACTTATATTCAAAGTTTACCATGTTCAAGAAAGAATGGTTTTTTATCAAGGACGATTCTGTTTCTTTCCGCCTTTTCACTTCCGGCTGTAAGATGAATTTCATTTATATTTTCCATGTTCTGACTGTAGTGCTTCTTCTGACACGCTTCTATTTCTTGCTAGCGACAGGTGGCATTGCAGTCGTGGAAGATGATTCTTTGGCGCGGATGGCTGCTGAAATAAAGGCCATTCCCGCACGGGACAGGTCGGCTTCGTTCCTGATCAGGAACGCTACCCTCCTGGAGTACAACTTGATCCAGCCGCACCAGTCCGTGGTTAAGCAGAGGGACACGGCTGAGGAGAAGGCCGCTAAAGCTAAGGAGGGGGCCACGGTGAAGAGTGGCAAGAGGAAGCCCTTTGCACAACATCCCGTCGCGGGAGGCAAGAAGCTTAAGGAGTCTGAGGGCCCCTCTCCTAGTACTTGCCCGATCATCCCAGAGGAGGAAGGTGTGGAAGAGGGCATAGGAGGCGATATGGAAGGAGAGTCGGAGGGCGGAGGAGATGGAGATGGTCAGGGTGGTAGTGGTGCTGGTGCCTTAACTTCTGGGCAAGACTCTGAACTGGATGAGGCCCTCCGCCAGGCCTTCGGGGAATCGGAGGGAGAATCGGAAGCGGAGAAGGCGAAGGAGACTGGCAAGGTCGGGGCTGGTGCCGATCTATCCCCTAAGGGCTCCTCAGCCAGGGTGACTCCAGCGGTGCAAGGTGAACTTTTGTCCTCTGTCGATTCCATTTACGATAGGGACTTAGAAATATTTTATGGTTCACTTCCATCCTGGAATGAGATTCAGGACTTATTGCAGTATCCCACTCCTCCGCAGGGTTTGTATAATAGATGTGCATTCTCACTTTTTCTTTCTTTTTAACTTAACATGTTTCTTGAATTATGGATCGTCGTATGTTCATAACACTTGTTTTTCACTCCACGGGCAGGCCAGGCGGCTAAAACGTCAGACGTTCGACACCGCCTTGAACAATTCAAGTTGATGAGAGCTTCTGATAAGCCGAAGCCTCTTACTGGTCGTCCTGGGGACGTGGTCAGATACCGTCCTCTTCTTGGGGTCATTGAAGAGATCATTCAGAAAAAGAAGAGGAGTCGTTCCTTATTTGAGCCTTCCCCTGGTCCGCAGCTTCCTGTTCAGCCTCCTCGTGATACCACGGAGGAGAGCACGGAGTTTATCCCCCCTCCACCTCCTTCTAAGAATCCCACTGTTATCCGTATAAGGCGTCCTGACGTGCCTCGCGACCCCTTTGCCGGTCATCCTGATTTAGATCCAAGCTCTCGGGATATTTCATTTGATGAGGCCACGGGTGAGCACCTTCTTCCCCGCAACCCCATGGTACGAGTGCTAGACGAGGCCAAGTCCCTAGATCTTGATCTGCTTACCACTCGGGTAGTTACCATGGGAGACGAAGCCAAAGCTAATATCGATCGGGTGGCTGAAGAGACCAAGAAGTTAATGAAGCATCATGCTCAATTGGTCAAGGTCGGGGAGGAGATTGGGAGTGCTAATATTCGGTTGCGGCTAAAGGTTGCCGATCAGGCCGAATAGCTTGCCGGTCAAGCCGTTCAGATTTCTCAGCACGAGGAAGCCTCCAGGCGGCTGAAAGAGACCATGGAAAAGGCTAGTAGGGCAGAACTACGGAAGATGGAGGCCGCCTGTAAGGAGCGGATCGACATGGCCATTGCGACAGTGGATGAGGTTCGGAATGCGGATCTCGAAAAGGTAGAGGAGTTGTCTGGGAGGCTTGAGGCCGCGGAGATGGCTCAAGTCAAGTTAAAGGAGGAGATGGAGGAGATGAGGAGGTCTCTCCAGGCTGACTGCTTGAGATACCGATCAGAGAGGGATGTCGCTGTCGCCAAGTTGTAGGTTTCCGAGGCCCGGGTGAGGGAGTTTGAGGAGAATGAGGGGATGATGGACGAGATGCTGCAGGACATGTACTTCCGCACTTGGAAGGAGGGCAGCTTGTCTTGGATGGATGACTATCCCCGGGTCATGGCCAAGATATATCTTCGGGCTTTAGAGGAGGGCAGGGTCAATGCGGGTAAGAAAGGTGGATAGGCTTTTAGTCTAGATGTGGTCACTGCTCAGTTCTCGAAAGAGGAGCAAGCTGCGGTGAAGGAGGGGATGCGGTTGCTTGCTGCGGAGGAAGCGGGTGTGCAACTGGAGGATGAGGATCAAGCGGCGGACGCTGGTGAGTTATTCTTCTCTTTTCCTTTTCTTTCTGGATTTCCATAACTTGATCGTTTATCGTTTGTTTAATGAATTCCTCTTCTGAATTGGACAGGTGGAACTTCCGATCAACATGCTGGGAGCTCCGACCCTGCGGCCAAGTAGGCTTGGGAGAGTTGGTAGGATGAGAGTGAAGTGTGGACGCAGCTGGTTACTTGTCCGGATTTGGCCATCTTTTTATTTCCCTTTATCGCTGTTTATGTTAGTCCAAAACATTGATGTGACTGTAATAATATTATTTGCAAAGAATAACTTTATGTGATTTTATGACATAAGCTGATTTTGTTATGTTTAAATGTTGTTGTCATTTTGATGTGGTGCGTGAGAAGTATGCATATGCCTGTGATTTTAGTTGTGTTTGATGTTAAGCTGTTGCTTGAAATATAATTTCATGTTTTGCAATGTTAGTGTGACGTATGAATAAACTATAGTTACATATTTATGTACAAGAGAAGTGAGTACCGCCCTTCATGTTTTAGTTGCAGGTGGTAGCTTTGAGCGTCTTGTGTAACTGATCATGGATATAGCTGAGTACCTTGCCACACAGTACGCAGGCTTAGATTCTCATGAGTGAATGCTCCCTATTTGGTTTCATGTGCTTTAGAGTTTGTTATACAGGATAGGAGAAAAGTATTTAAATGAAATGGAAATATGGGAAAAGTAAAACTTCCAGTCACGGAAGGCCGTCGATGTGCTTTAGAGTTTGTTATACAGGATAGGAGAAAAGTATTTAAATGAAATGGAAATATGGGAAAAGTAAAACTTCCAGTCACGGAAGGCCGTCGATGTGCTTAAGTTCGTGGCAAACGGGTTTTGTAGTCACTTTCCCTAGCTGTGGGTCTTGGAGACATTTGTCACCCATCTTACGCCTCCGCGGGGAGTTTTCTTTTTTACCACAGCCGCACTTAAGACACATCGGAGCCGAGATCGCGCACGGTAACTACCCGAACCATTATGGTCCGTAATCATGGGTATTATTCGATTTACCGTGGCCGGCTAGCGTGGGTGCCGTTGGCCGTGAACTACCCCTGGCTGGCCATACCTTATGTTGGGGCTTAAAGTAGGTTCACAGTTGCCGGCGAGCCGAACGCCGTAATGAGCTGCCATCGGCTATAGTCGGCCTTTATGATGACTTATAATCGGCTCACTACAGTTGGCTTTGAGGGCAGTCGCGAGAAATGAGTTAACCCGCAGCAGAGGGATGCTGGAGCAAAAGAGTCTCATTGGCGAGTGCATAGAATCGTAGCGTACCTGTTAGGCCTTGTCCAGATGAGGCCGTGGTGCATCTTGAGTGGAGATGCCATAGGATTTCGTTCAACAGAAAAGGATAAAGCTTAACAAGCAGCCAAGATATAAAGGAACAAGTTAAAAAGAGACAAGATTTTTTAAAGTGGTTCGGCGTGAAAATGCCTACGTCCACTGATTCTCTTTGTTAATTCACTTCATATGGGCAGTACAAGTTAAGAAAAGTATCGACGGAGGTGTCGGATGTTCCATGCCCTCTGGAACACCTCTCCGTCCACTGTTGACAAAATATAAGCTCCGTTGTGGAGATCTTTATGAATTACATATGGTCTGTCCCAGATGGGGTCCAGTGCCCCGGGGCGCGGAAAGATTCGCCTGAGGACAAGATCTCCTTCTTGTAAGATGCGATGCTTGACTTTGGAGTTGTATAGTGCTGCCACTTTTTGTTTGTGAGCTGCTGCTTTGAGTGCTGCATCGTTTCTCCTTTCCTCAATCAGATCCAAAGACATGAGGAGGAGTTCTTCATTTTCTTCTGGATTGTAGTGGATCCTACGGTGGGAAGGAACAATAGTCTCAACAGGGAGCATTGCCTCCGATCCGTATGCCAAAGAGAAAGGAGTATGTCCCGTTGATGTTCTGAAAGATGTGCGGTAGGCCCAAAGTGCCGTAGGAAGTTCGTCCACCCAAGCGCCTTTTGACTTTTCAAGTTTCTTCTTGATTAGGGTTTTGAGGATTTTGTTGACAGCTTCGACTTGTCCGTTTGCCTGAGGATAAGCTACTGATGAGAAGCTTTTATGAATTCCATGCTCTTGGCACCAGTCGGCGAATTCTTCGCTGTCAAATAGGAGTCCGTTGTCCGATATGATCTTGAGTGGTACTCCGTACCTGCACAGAATATTTTTGATCAAGAAGTTGATAACTTTTGCTGAAGATATTTTATTTAGGGGTTCCGCTTCCACCCATTTGGTGAAATAATCGACTGCCACTATAGCATATTTGGCTCTGCCTCTGCCCGTTGGCAGTTCGCCAATTAAATCAATTCCCCAGACAGCAAAGGGCCAAGGGCTAGTCATTTGAGTAATCTCATTTGTGGGTAGTCGAGGAATCTTGGCAAATTTCTGACATCTGTCGCATCTCTTGACGAAGTCTAAGGCGTCTTTGTTTAGTGTGGGCCAGTAATATCCATATCGGAGTATCTTTTTCGCCAGAGTCTGCCCTCCAGTGTGATCTCCGCAACTTCCTTGATGGACGTTGAATAAGATTTCCTTGGCTTCCCTTCCAGCGACGCATCTGAATAAGGGGCTAGAGAAGCCACGCCGATAGAGGATGCCTTCTTGTATTGTATAGTGGGGAGCTTTCCTCAAAATTCTCCTGATTTCATCACGTTTGTCTGGTAGTGTGCCGTCCTGCAAATATTTTCGGATAGGAGTCATCCAAGTTCCTTATTCGATTGCAGTTATCAGATTCACTTGTTCGAAACTTGGGGCTAGCTGCCTTGAGATGGATAGTGCTCCGGAAATGGTGCTATTCCTCATACTAGCTTGCTTTGCTAGTTCATCGGCCTCTTGGTTATCTTCTCGAGGAATGTGTTTGATTAGATAATGGTCCAATTGATCGAGCAGCAGTTTGGTTTTCTTTAGATATGCTGTGAGTCGTTCTCCTCGTGTCTGGAACTCTCCTAGTACTTGGTTTACGATAAGTTGAGAATCACTATGAAGACATAAAGAATTGACTCCAATTTCTAAGGCAAGCTCCAATCCCGCTATTACTGCCTCATACTCCGCATCGTTGTTAGTGGCCGCGAATTCCAACCTTAATGCATAGTACAGCTTTCTTCCTCTGGGGGTGATTATCACAATACCTGCCCCCGAGCCTTGTTCGTTCGATGCTCCATCTACAAAGAGGTTCCACTTGATGTTTTTTGCTATTTCAAATTGATCCTTGCCTTCGTTGGTAGTGAATTCGGCAATGAAATCGGCCATGGCTTGCCCCTTGATAGCGGTGCGAGGATGGTAGGTGACGTCATACTGACTTAGTTCAATGCACCATTTGAGGAGTCGTCCAGAAGTGTCGGGACGATGGAGCACCTGTCTTAGTGGTTGATCGGTTAGAACTCTGATGGAGTGAGATTGGAAGTAGTGTCGCAGTTTTCGTGACGCGATCAACAAACAATATGCCAATTTCTCAAGTTTAGGATATCTGGCTTCTGCCCCTGTAAATCTCTTACTTATAAAGTATACCGGGCGTTGCGTGCGCTCCTCTTCTCTTACCAAGGCAGCGCTTAGAGCATGAGATGATACAGCGAGGTATAGGTATAGCTCTTCGCCTTCGTTTGGAGTTGAGAGTACTGGTGGTCCCTGAAGGTGTTCGATCAGGTTAAGGAAGGCTTTTAAGCATTCATCGGTCCACTCGAACTTTCCTTTGTCTTTCTTGAGAGCTTCGAAGAAAGGGACGCACTTGTCAGTTGCTTTGGAAATGAATCTGCTTAGGGCGGCCACCTTTCCGTTTAGGCTCTGCATTTCTTTTCGAGTGGAAGGTATCCTTATTTCTTTTAGAGCCCGGATTTGTTCAGGGTTTGCTTCAATTCCTCTGGCATGGACGATGAATCCTAAGAATTTTCCCGATGACACTCCGAAGGAGCACTTTAGAGGATTCAGCTTCATTCCATATCGGCGAAGTACCTGAAACATCTCGCCCAGGTGGCTTACATGATCGTCGGCTCTCCTGGACTTTACCAACATGTCATCCACATATACTTCCATAGTTCGTCCTATTAATTCCGTGAACATCTTGTTGACGAGGCGCTGATAGGTAGCTCCGGCATTTTTGAGTCCAAAAGGCATGACTTTGTAACAATATAATCCTCGGTCAGTGATGAAGCTAGTGTGGTCTTGATCGGGAGCATGCATGGGAATCTGGTTGTATCCGGAGTATGCATCCATAAAAGATAAAAGTTTGTGCCCGGCAGTGCTGTCCACAAGTTGATCGATTCGGGGGAGCAGGAAGCAGTCTTTCGGGCAAGCGTCATTTAAGTTGGAGAAATCAATGCATGTTCGCCACTTCCCATTAGCTTTCTTTACTAGTACCGGGTTAGCGATCCATTCTGGGTAGATGGCTTCTCGTATGAAGTCATTAGCAAGTAGGTTCTTTACTTCCTCATTGAGGGCTGCTGATCATTCTGCTCCCATGCTTCTCTTTTTCTGCTTTATCGGTATCTTGGTGGGATCGATGTTCAGCATGTGGCATGCTATGTCTGGGGAGATTCCTGTCATATCGGCATGTGTCCACGCAAATACATCTAAGTTGTGGCGGAGAAAGTCAATGAGTTGATCCTTCAATTCTGTTTTTAGCTGAGATCCTATTTTTAATAGTCTACTTGAATCATATTTGTCTACAGATACGAATTCCATGGCCTCTACAGGCTCAGCGGTAGCCTCCTCCTCCTTATCCCTGGGGTCTAGTTCATTGAAAGGATCGCTGGTGTATCGAAGAGGAGAGGCTTTCTTTAGTTGCTATGCTTCCAAGCTTTTCACGCAGAGAGTAGTCTCTGCATCTTTCCCTTTATTCTTTCTACGGTTATTGCGAAGTTCAGTTACATAGCAATCTCAGTGGCGTCTTGATCTCCTTCAACTTCTCCTATTCCGTTATCTGTTGGGAATTTCATCTTTAGGCACCACGGGGCTAGGACAATTTGGAAGTCACATAAGGCTGGTCTTCCCAAGAAGGCGTTGTAGGCCGAGTGATTTTCTATTAGTACGAACGTTTGTTTTCGCACAACGGAGCGGAGATGACTTCCTATTTCGACGAAGAGGTCAAGTTGCCCGAGGGGCATTTTCGCATCTCCAGTGAAACCGTGCAGGGGTTTGTTGCAGGGAGACACATCCTTCATTGACAGCTTCATTTTGTCGAAAGCATGCTTGAATAGGATACTTACGGAGCTTCCTGTGTCTATTAGAATTCGAAAAACTTTAGCTGGACCGAACCAGGCAGAGATGACCATGGGATCCATATGTGGATACTGTCTTCCTTCTAAATCACGCCTACTGAATACGATGTCGTCACTCTCTTTCCGTTTCGGGTGGCGTTCTTCCATAATGGAGTTAACATAGCTTTCAGCATTTCTAAGTGACTTGCCGTATCTTTCCATCTCTGCCCAGCTTCTGTCGGCGATGTGTGGTCCTCCCGAGATGGTATGGACCACTATCTTCTCTTGACTAGAGCCACTGGTGTTACGATTCCCTCCGCCTACTTCTGAGAGGGGTCGCTTTGAGTTCTCATTGGCAGGAGTTGGAGCCCTGTTCTGACCTTTCACATAGCGTTCCAGCCTTCTTCTTCTGATGTGTTCTTCGATCAAGTCCCGGAGATGGTGGCATTCATTGGTGTCATGTCCGTGGGATTCGTGGAAGCGGCAGAACTTTCCAGACTTGAGTGCGTTATCAGATTCTTTCTTGTGCGGGGGGCGCTTGTATCCGAGTTCGCCCTGAGTGGCTAGAAAGATGTTTTCGATTGTTTCATTCAAAGGAGTGTAGGAGTCAAATCTTGGTCCTGGTCGATATTGGCATTTTTCAACCTTCCTGCCCCCAGCATTGTCTCTAGATTCATTTCTTCGAGTGTCCTTAGCTGCAGCGGGAATCTTGTCCGAAGTTGTCTTACCTTGTTGCCCTGACTGCCTCTCAGTGGCGGCGTCTTCAAGTCTCATATACTTTCCAGCTTCATGGAAGAAATCAGGTAAAGTAGCTGGTTTTTCCTTAGTTAGTCTTCTAGCGAACTTGGTATTTGGGTGTACACCACTACAGAGGGCCATTAGGGTGAGCTTCTCATCGGCATCTTGGACTGCGGCCGCTGCGGCGTTGAACCGGGTTAGATATTGTTGCAGTGTCTCTCCGGATTTCTGTTTGACATTGGATAGAGAATAAGCATCCTTGGGTTGTTCTACATGGATGCGGAACTGGCTAATGAACCTTTCTTTCAACATCTCCCATGAGCTGATAGATCCTTGGGGTAGATGGCAGAACCAGGAGGTAGCTAGATCTGCTAGGAATAGCGGAAAGCATTTACACAACACCCCTTCTGTTGCTCCGCTCATGAGCATATGCTGGGTGTACCTCTGTAAGTGTACGATGGGGTCGGAAGTTCCCTTGTAAGGTTCCATGGTTGGCATTTTCCATTCTCGGGGGGTGATGGCAGTTTCGATATTGCGGGTGAAGGGGCTGGTGACCCTAGCGCCTATTCCTCGGTCCCTTTGCTCCCGTTGGACGCATTCTCTGAGTAATCGTGTCATTCTTTCATCAGAATTTGGAGCGGATAGAAATGAACTTGGTTCTTCCCTGCGGGATCGATCTCGTCCAGATGACCTGTAGAGATGGTATAGTCTATCACTTCTGACGTTATCCAGTGGTTGCCTCTGGCTGCTCGGATGCATGCTAGGACCAGCTACAGTTGCCCCCTGCCTTGATCTTCCCCTGTGGGGTTCTGTTTCGAGCATTTCTATGGGGTCAACTTCGGGCTGGGTTCTAGCTCGGCTCCGTTCATCGGGGTTTCTATGATTAGGTGGCATGACTGGCTCAGCTACATCCGATCCTCGCCTGGCGCCTCCCCCACTGGGTTCGGTTCCAAGTGCTTCCTCGAGTCGGAGTTCGGGCTGAGTCCGGGCGCGGCCCCTATCATTGTTGTTCCTGTTGATGGCTTCCTCGAAGAAGGAAGACCTTTGCTGTCTCCAAGATCCTCCAAATTGAGATTCACCCCATTATTCAGTGTTGCGGTTGGATTCTTCGACATCCCTCAAGCGTGACATGAGTTGGTTCACCAAAGCTTCTTGTTGGGATGCGAAGCGGTTAGTCACTTCCACCACAACTCTGTCTAGGTCTGCTCTAGTGATTAGTGCCGGTTGTTCCGCGGCAGGGGCTGCTGGAATTGCCTGATCTACATGCGGCGCTGCTGCTGTAGTGGGATGGTTCTCTTGATCTGGATCCACTGGATTTGGAGCGCTGCTGGTTGCAACGTTCTTTCCCTTGTTGGCGTCTTTTCTTGGCCTGGAAGTCATGTTTCCTAGGCGATGAAGGGTGCTATTGGGAAAGAAGGTTGAATGAGGGAAGCTTTAGCTTCGAGTTCGAAGTTCTCAGTGAAAGCACCAAAAATATTTGCGCAAAAAATGGACAAACACTTCCAAGTCGTGTGATTTAGTTGATTTTATGTGATTCTTAATGATTTAGATGAGTTATGTAAATATGAAAAAAGCAGGGGCTGAAATGTAAAAGACACACAGATTTATGGTGGTTCGGCCAGAACGTGCCTACGTCCACTTTATATATTATTATCTTCTTTCTTTCTGATTACAAGTACAATGCTTTGTATACAAGTATATGAAAGTAGTTTGAAAGTTCCTTCCATGCTTGAGCTATCAAACTTGTCTGTCATTGTTGTACCCCTGCCCCTCTATTTATAGAGTGAGGTTGGGGGCAGGGGTCTTGGACGTATATAGCTGCTGGTGGGCCTGGACTGAAGCAATCTGGCCTGGCAGCGTTCTGGTTCGGCGAGGCTTCATTCGGCATGGAGCTCGGACCGGTGATGGAGTGGACCGGTGGTAGGTGGGTTGGAGGTTCATTCGGTAGTGAGGTATGAGGTTGATCCGGCCTTGGTGTGGTTCGGTGGGTATGTGGTCCGGTGGTGACGTTGGCACGGTATGGAAGTGGAGAGGTCTGGACCGATAGCTTGTAGGTGTTGGTCCGGTCGTGAGCTGGTTCGGTGGCTTGGTGCTTGGACCGAATGGATATGGATGCTATGTCGAATGAGCTTGTATATTAGGAGTGCCGAATGACCTTAGGCATGGATTGCCGAATGAAACATAACGCTTGCATCTTTTAATACTGAATGAACTCAAAGACTATTGTCACCGAATGAACATGAGAGTATAAGGCCGAATGGACTTTTGTACTTGAATCGTCCAGACTCATATATGCTTGCTGGCTGCTTCTTCTTGGTTTGTTCGTGGTGGAAATGCACACAACATTGATATTCCAGCTTTGACCAAAAATGGGATAACACTGGATGAAACTGACGCTTCTCGGTCTCGAGATCTTCTGGGTGAGAATTCGCCCAACACATGACCCCACTGCAAATATCATTGTGTCATCTAACCACACTTGCCATTTCAACTTCTGCTACCACCTCTTCTTCAACATCACCAGTCATTCCTCCAACCACTTCTCACCGCCACAGTTATCATCAGAAAACTTCATATTCACAACCAAACCCCTACTACCATATACAACTCATCTACCCTGCCTTCTACCTGCCAATACTACCTCATCCACCTAGCAACTGTGCACATACAAACATTACTATTCCCAGCCACAGTCAAACAACCATCTTAAACTTCATCTAACTGAATTGCCCGTTGCCTTCCACAACCTGAAAACCATCAAATACCACCTCTGGCCACATACTTCCTCCTGCCATAATAAGCCACTGCAAACATCCCCCTTCTCCTCTGCAATTCTCTATACTACTGTCCACATTCCCTGCTCATACTCAACATCACCTTGCCTTGCACGTACAGCACACTATCCTATGTGCCTGCACTCTAACTCCTTCGCCAATCCTTGTACACTGTCATTCCATCTACACTTCATCACGGAAATCATCACACTTCACTTCTGCTGCCCCTCCCTTGCAACCACCTGCATATTCCTTATTGTTGCCTTGTGCCATATCACACTGCACACTATGCTTATCTGGAATACCACTGTTGCAACATCAAATACATCACCAACCACACCACTACCTCTAGTCAATTCTTTTCACAACTGCCCCTCCTCCCAATACTAACATCATCTAAATTCAACATACCACGTGCATTGCCTACTTACTTCACATCAATAACACTGCAATCAGCCACCATAATACTCATACCACATCACCATCCATTACTCACAAGAAAAGAAAACACCTTCAATTTGCTTGCAATAATCATACTCATATATACTGCCTACACTAACCAAAACTGCCTTACCAACCATTTCAACAGCACCACTCCAGTTCAACAGCACTCCATCTAAACTTCAATACATAAACACTTCATCTTACCATATCTGCATCCCTTATAACCACAGCCTGCACATATACACTAACAATTATCCAATACCCAAAGTTCTTCAACAACTCTTCAACTTATCGACTTGTCGTCTTCTCACTGCTCCTTTACAATCCTCACCACAGCAGTAAACTACGAACACAAATTCACCAAAATCGCCCTGCTCGAACAACCCAATCACCCAATCAACAAACATCACCACGACCAATCGCCTCGAATGCTAACTCGCAACAACCCGACGCCTTCGTTGATCACCTGAACCATTATTGCAATCCCCCAGAGCAGCTCACTTCACCTCAACCCACAACCCAAATCAAACACCTACCTTATGACAACTACCTCTTCAAATCGCAAGACATTGCCCCTTCCTACCCCGCCAACATGAATCGCCAATTTATCAACCCGAACCTCGACCAATCGAACTCCATCACAAACCTCCTACCACCTCGAAAAATTCCCTTCCACTCCATTCTTAGCCGAATAAATCGCCAATCCACCAACCAAACAACCACCTGTAATCGGGACTTGTTGATTTTGTTTTCTCTGAGAAGAGCGATTTGTTAATAGAGAGAAGTGTGTTTTGATTTTGATTTCACTTGATTTGGTATTGTTAACAAAGAGACGTGTATTTGTTTGGTATGCGTTGAGCCTAGTGGACCGTGCATTAACTTTTTTTTTTTAAAAGTTATCTTCTTTTTTTAAAAGAAAAAAAAATTCTTTTGATTGATTTGGATAATACTGGGTTGATTTTTTATTTTTTAAGCCTTTTGGTTAAACTTTCATTCTTCTCTTTAATTTTTTTCCCTTCTTTTGTTTTCATTTTGAGCGCGCGCGCACACACATAATATATATAAAGAGAAAAATATTTGCTTTTGTTTTTCGTTTTTCGTATAAAAAAATTGTGTATATATATATTTTTTTCAATTTTTTTTTCAGTTTGTCAAAGCAAAATGAGAAAGCCTACTTGCCAAAAATAACTGCTCTGCTGGCTTATTAAAAAAAATGCTGCTTTTAAAATAAATTGCTAATAATTCTACATGCTCTTGTATATGCTCTTATATATTGTTTTTATTTTCTTTAAATTGTTGTTTGCTTGCATGAAAAAAAATCAAAAACAAAAATAAAAACAAACTTCATTCGTAGTTGCATTGTTAATATACGTTTAATTTCAGTTTTGCATTTCATCTTGGAACTTGAATAATAATAACGGTTAGACTTTAAATTATGGGAGTCACGTGCTCATGTAGGACTTAATTGTATATTGACAAGTTGTCTTCTTTGAACAAATTATTTTCTTAGTGTCTAGGCTACGACGGAGCAATGACCATTTGTAAATATTATAACGATTCGTAAATATTAAAGTGGTTGCTTCTCAGAAGGTACTTAAATCTTCAACTGCATTGCTATGGTGATTCGTGGTGCACCGACAAATCCTGTCCGTTACCTCACTAAGAAATATTTTGTTGATTTAAGACAAATTATGATTACAAAATTTTAGATTAGGAGCTACTTAGCATAGGAAATTTGTAATTAAGTCTTTTGCATTCATTTAGTTGCATTAGTTTATGCATACTTTAAAAAATTCAAAATCCAAAACAAAATAAAAAAATTATAAATATTTCTTAACATAGTTTTTAAATCCTTTCATTTGAAGTTTTTAAATCAAAATCAAAAAAAGAAATTTTGAGTTAGTTTTTTTTTAGAAAAACAAAAATCCAAAAAAATATGAAATCTTTTCAAAAAAAAAAATATAAAAAAAAAGAAAAAAAAATCCCCTTTTTAAAAATAAATTCCTTTTGTAAATAATTTCTTTTAAAAAATCCAAAAATAAAAATAAAAAACTTTTGAAAATGTCTGAATTTCCCTACTTACAAGAATTGTACATTGGTTATGAAAATCAATATAATCCATATAATTTCACACAAATTCTTATGGATATTTTAATGACAAGTATTGTACAAACAATTCGAATTTTGAACAACAAAATTTTTGAAATGATGACCAACCCTCGCAGCTTGAAAAATGCATTGGAACGATTTCGTCTTTACTTGAACTCTCTACACAAAATAATCAAACGATAAATGGTTTCTGTAATTCATACTTGTGCAATAACTCAAGTCAAGGATTTTAAAATAATCAAAATTTGAATTCACTTCATAGTTCAAATTATTTCGATTATAACTCATGTCAATACAATTTCGACTCCAAAATGAATTTCAAAGTCAAAATAAAAATGTGAACCACTTTTCAAATAATTTTGGCAATGAAAATAATCTTGACTATGGTTCATGGACAATTATTGTTCTCAAAAATCTCAAATTGAAAATCCTCAAATTAATAATTATAAATTTGATTTTGTTGAACAAATGGAAGAAATTTACAATAATCACAGGACTTGTTGCTTGAAACCTATATGAAACAATGTGAGCAACAAAATCAAATCCAAAAAGTATGACGTGTCATATAATAATCCATCTTTTACGAAAACTGACGATTTTTAAATAACAACTTTTGAAACTGAAAGTGACAATCTTAATGAAGTTGTTGAAAACATGGTAATTAGGTGGGATTTCAATTTTTTTGAGGGCACTAAACTCGATTTAAATTTTGATCTTCCTTTTTAGATTTTGAAAGTTTGAATACAACAACTTTGAATTTTGAAGATGATATATGCAGTGAAGTTGTGAACAATCCAATAACGGAAGACGAATTTAGTGAACACGTTTTCTTTGGATTTTTATAAAATGAGTTGTTGAATTCCAACCGGGAAAATTTAAATCACCATTTTGATTTTTAAGTCAATAATTTCGAAGAATTTTTCGGTTATGAGTTTGAATTTCAGTTTGGTGAAAATAAACTTGAACTTCAACCTATGTTTTATCAACCCCAAAAATTATCGAAAATAAAACAACTCACACAATTTTTAATAAAACGACGTTCGTTTTCCCAAATCAACATTCAACTTTGAAATTTTCTATGGTTTGGGTTTTTGGGCTGAAGTTGTGCCTCTCATATTGACGAGACAAATGAATTGGTCTTTGGAAGACCCTTTCATTTAGTCTTTGATGATATACTTTATGATGTCTTATAAATAATAATCTTTTCATTTTCATGTAAATATGGGTCATATTTTTATTTTTATTTTATTATTCTCCTTTCACTTGAGTTGACTATGGGGTCATAGTCAAAATCAAGTGTGCATGGTGTCCCATCTTCATTTTTTTAGTTTTCATGGTTTATATTTGCATTTTCTTCCCAAAAATCAAAAAAATTTGAAAACAAAAGGGAAAAAAGTTTCTTTTTAGCCTTTTGATTTACTTTTAAAAAAACATAGGATAAATATATGATTTTGGTTATTAAATTAAAAATTTTGAAAATTTATTTTTTCTTAAAAAAATAAAAATAAAGTTTGATTACAGATAACGATGGTTTAACTAGTATATAGGAAGCTTCATGAGTGATAATTATGAAGTATATCCTAATTAAAAATCTTTGTTTAAAAAAGTGGTGGATTTAAAGAAAAGTGTATAACATTTTTTATCTTCTAAGTTATATAATGCTAAGATGATTATGCAAACTCTCTCTTCAAAAAAAAACAAAAAAATATTAAAAAAAAACAAAAGATAAAATATATGTATTTGTATATGTGTATATATTTTATTAACACCTAGAGTCGTGCGCAAGTGTGTACACTCACCATGCTATGTACCCTTCTTAGTAAGCCCAAAAGGCAGTGCACGATTGGTAAATCTAGCCTCAGTTTATCTAAGTTAGGTATATGTATATAAATAAAATTTATTAATAATGTTTACAGTCGATAGGTGTACATACTTGTGTCTTCACTCATCGTGCTCTGTATTTCCCTCACGTAAGCCCGAAAAGCATTGCATGGGTAATATATATGGCCTTAGTTTTCTAAGTTAGACATATGTATATATTGTTAATATCGATAAAATTTTGAAATAAAGAGAGAGAATAAGCAATTGTGCATGGATAATATATCTGGCCTCAGTTTTCTAAGTTAGGCATATGTAATATTGTTAATATCAAAAAAAAATTGAAATAAAGAGAGAGAGTAAGCAATTGAAATCCAAGCACTATTTTTACTTATTTGATTTGACTTGTTATTCAAAAGAAATGAAAATACCACTTTGAAACACTTTGATAATCAACTAATGACCCCTTTCATAGTTACACTATGTTATCAACCGAAATAACAAGTCAAACTAGAGTTTAATTGTGGTGATGACTTAGTTTTTATAGGAAATTTTGACAAGTAAAATGACTAAAATTTCAAGATAACAATCAAAACTTATATTTAACTTATTCATGTCGATTTAAAAGTAATCCTTCATTTGTAAATATTTTCAAAAACTTCCATTCGTTTCTTTGTAAATAAATCTTGCATTTAGGAATTTTTCTTTCCACATTTGGATTTTATGGGTAGTATCCGCTGAAAGCCCTTACGAGACGACAATCGTCCTACTAGGGACATCTAGAGGTTTAAAGGCTTGTTGCATACGCTCAATGCAATCATGCTCTCCCTACGAAAATGGATTTATCTTAGTTTTAGATTATTTGACAACGAATAAAAAGATAAGTGTGAGGGCATTTTATATGCACGTAAATGTGCATATTTTTACTTCTATATTTAATCTAATTTGATTAAATAAATGATCGTATAGGGTATTTAAACCAATATTCAATTATTTTTTCAAATCATCATTTATTCATATCCAATTAGGGCAAAATGGAAATTTTTGTGCATATATTAATTTGAGAATTTTTTACTTGGATATTTTTATGTTACTTTATGGGAATGTATATTCAAATGAAAGAGATTTTCATTGCAATTGTGCAGGCACAAGACAAGACAAGCAAATGAAGATGGAAATAATTCATTTCATGCAACATGGAGACCACACCTACCTACTTACATTGATGTACAATTAGGTGCTAATGCACATGTTATTAGAGATAAAAGTTACATTCACATTGAATGAAGGTTAAGCTCTTGCTAATGACAACTTGGAGGCCACACTTCCTTAAGGGTAGTTTAGGTAGTTTTCAAAAATATGATTAGGATTTTAGACTTGTATAAATACTCCATATGTTCATGTAATTAAGGCTCTTTGCCTTCTTTGAGCCTCCATTTTAGTTGGTTTAGTTTTAGGCCCAAAAATAAATTACAAGCTCTCTTTCTCTTTTTCATGGCTACTTAACCATTTTCTTTTATGTAATTTTTTTATATGCAATTTTAATTGATGCGCTTTTCTTTTACGTTCTTTTCTTGTTTGTTTCCATTCATGTTAGTGCCTTAGTTTAATTTATGCAAGTAGACTGACTCTTATTTTACTTTAGTTAGCTCTCTTTTTCCTCTTGTTTTTGTTTCATATTGAATGCTACATTTGTTGAAATGATAACAAATATGTGTGACTAAATCCATTCAATTTAGGGGTAATGAAGCTCTCTTAATCATGTAGATTCAACATTTTGATAACTTTTGATCTCTTTTTGTGCTGAATGGCAATGTTTGAATAGGTAACCTTTTTTTGTTTTAGCTTTGAATTTGATAGCCTATGTTGTTGACACCAAATAGGATATGCTTAAACAAACACAAATACAAATTACCTCTTCATCTACATATGATTATGGTAATGAAGTGAATATTAAATCAAAATTTGATGGTCTATATTTCTAATCAATAGTTAACAGATCATGCTTAGAATAGATTTTATTTTCAAGTTCATTGTCATTTTCATAAGAGTTAAAAATTGGTTTAGTAGATATGCTAAAGTTTGATGGTTTGTATTGGGATAATTAATAGCACAAATATTCCATACTAATGATAAACATATCAATTAAATTCACTAATTCCCAAAAGAGATATCATAATATCGTACATGTTGATTTATGTGATCTTGAGAAGGACATTGCCTCTAAATTGCCTTCTCCTCTCATATTTTTATCCACTTTCTTTGGTTAGTTTATTTACATTTTTTAACTTAAAAACATCTCAAAATTCTTGGTGTAATTTGATTGAATAGAAAAAAAATTTTAATACAATTCCCTATAGATTGAACCGTACTCACCACATACTAAAATTATACGCCATGCGCTTGCGGTAATTTTTAATTAAATTTTTTTGGCTAATTTTCTAACCCGATGGAGATTTAGCCATCAAAAGGTATCTAAACAATCATGCACTTCGACACCTGATTCCATTCCAAGAAATAGTTTGCCTCCTATAGTGGAGTAAACCTTGCTCGGTTTTTCAAAGTCAGCTTCGACGCTTGCATTGAGGCACTACCATCAATAGCCATAGCAGAAGCAACTTACGTATTTTGAACATGTAGTGGTCCATCTCAATCAACATGTTCTACAAGTCAGGGTTAGTAGCCCCTGACCCTGTCCCTCCTTCAACTCCAGAGGCATAGTTCCTCACTGTATGTCTTGTATGTTGGTTCATTCTTCATCTATAACAAGAATGATCAGTCTTCCATAAAGAAAACTGCACTTATGTTACTTGTGTGCATGTGACTTAAGTATTATATAGTTTTGAAAACTAAAATATAACAAGCGCGCTCTCTCATATATCACTTGATCCATTCTAAGGCGATATCACTTTCTTTATCTCTAATGGATTCAAGTATCAAGGAAGGTCGTCTATGCAACCTCGTCATAACGATCTTCCTTTCTTACACCTAAAGATGACACTTAATACATCATCGGTATTCATGTGCCTGTCATTTAAATGTCCAAAAGAAAGGCCATTTTAGGTTAAAGAAAGAAAAGACAAAATTGAATCTTACATCGTGACGATAAATATAAGCTATACGCAATCCTTTAGAAAGAGAAATCATATTTGCTATGTGCATACTTCAGAATACACTAACATATTATCAGCTTGGAAAGTTATAACAGTATGTCCTTACAATTGCTGATTTATACAGACAGGAACAAAACAGACAATATATGGAAGATTTTAAGATATTTGAATAGTCGTAGAGATTCCATCTCATCTTCTAAAAGCACCAAAGCATCCAGCTAAATCCGGAAAATATGCTCAAGATGACCTGAGCATTATAAGAAAATAATCCCCGGAACAATCAGGTAAACTAGCGTGAGAAAGCTCAATCAAATCAATAATATTGATTTCTATATTTGCACACCTTTTTCAAAATAAAAGGTATCTCATAAGACCACGCCGCACATAAACACGGATGACTTCTTACCTAACGATAATCAAAACATTTTATATTATAAAATTCAGTGATATTTTAATAATGTCTACGGTTTTAAAATAAATATGGAATCATAACGTAAATTGTTATATTATTAAATTCCAACGTACCAAGTATATGATCAAATCCAAAGGCTCATATTGGAAAATGGATTCCAACTAGAAAATGGTAAGGCTCAACCCACCGAATCTATACACCTTCAGATAAAACATACTGGAGGCTACAACACGTTGCACCTCAGCTACTCAGCACTGGCCCGACCTGTGATGACCCAGAATTTTTGGTTGTTTGAAATCGGAATATTTAATCGATTTAAATATTTCATAGTTAGTTTCTAACTTGAATTGGAATATCACTATTTATTAGATAATTAATTATTAAATTAAATCATTTGAAATTGGTTTAAGTGGTAAATCTTGGATTTAAGCTGAATAAAATTATTTCTAAGACTTGTAAATGTATATTGATATTACGGAAGATAGTAAAAGTGTTAAAATTGAATTTGAAAGTGTTTGTTAAGTTTTGAAATATATCGTTTAAATTGATATTTAAAATAGCATTCCGAGGCACAGTCTCGGAATTCAACGAAACCAGTTCCATTGGATCCGTAATATTATATCATTATCGAATTTCAATTTTCGTAGTATTTAGGGTGATCGTTTGGCCGTACGATAAGTAAACGCGCTGATAACTAATTCGAAATTTAATATAATAACTGGGTCCAAAAAGCTACCTTCTCCATACGATCGAATTAGGACTCGAAACCTTTTTCATTGCATTCGAAATAGGGGTATAACATTATAAATGCCTAGTGGGACACGTCGATAGGAGGTCTAAATTTTAATTTACGAAAACGAGATACTTTAGAAAGAAAATTATAAAATATTATAATGGAAAAGAAAAGTTAAAACCCTATGCCCAATCTTCTAAAGCACGCCATACCCTTCACGTATAACTCGTGCATCCTCCTCTTTCTTAGAAAATCGAAGTCACTGCCCTTTTCCTCAATCGAAATCAATAACGGCTGACCCCTCTTCCTTTTCAAACTCGTTTCTCATAAAAAAAATCGCAGCATAAACGAAAAAAATTGGCCGAACCAAACAAAACCTCCCCTTCAAAATCAAATCGCCTTTCAGCGCATTCGAGCCGAAATCGAAATCAACCTCTCAATCGAAGATTCATTTCAACTGTCCCGGACGCGAGCGTAGGTTGGTTGCGTATACGTGGAGAGCGTGTAAGTGGAGGCCGCTGGGTTAGAGGCATGTTTTCGTTAGGGCTCACGCGTTGTCAATTTTTGTGAGGTAAGACCTCTTGAAGGGGGTTCGTCGTTGAGAAGTAGTGGATTGAGATGGGGGTATGGGCAACCGGTGTCGGCAAGGCTGGGGAGCCCGGAATCTCGAGCTGGGGTCGCGATGTCTGATGAGTTCGGTGGGCTCTGTGTGGTTGTATTGGTGAGTATTGGAGGTTGGATAAATCGATTCTCTACTGAAGTCGAGTTGTTATCGGCGAACGCCATAGGAATTTCCGTAGTAAGGGAGACAGTCGCATTTGAGGCAGTAAGGTATTTATGCCTTTTGTTTTCAATTTAAAGATTTACAGTTGATTATTTAAATTAGAATCTGAAATGATGATAGCTAATTTAAATTTAGTATATATAGGTTTATGTATGTACATAAAGGTTAGAAAACAGAGAAGAAATACCACTATGTGAAATTTTTATACAAGTATGGACAAATATAACTAACATGCTATAATATACTTAGGCAAGTGAAGTTTTATGTAGATAAGGCTTAGGAAGAAGGAAATTTTAAAGTGTTGAATATATATAAAATTAGATTTTTGAAAACTATAGATTAATTGTTAGTATATGGGTTTCAAAAGAAAAGAAATAATTATTTATTTTTGGAAAATTGGTTTGAATAAAATAATTGGTATATCAAATTTTATTAAATGGTAATTGATAATTTAATTATTTCAAGTATTAATAAAACCCATAATGTTTATACAAGGTCAAAAATAATGAAGAACAAGCTAGTTTGGATTGGATTGTAAACAAAAATCAAAGGTGAGTTAATCTCACTCATCTGGTTGCTATTTAAATTTAAATAGTTAAATTTAAATAATTGTTTGAATGATTGAATTGATTTTATGTGCTATATTATATATAGTAGTATATAGTATATATCGGAGTGATTGATTTCCCGCATTATGTAGCGGATGAGACCCTATGCGCCGCGTAATAGCAGATGATATTTTATTTAAAACCCATATACCGCGATATTCCACCTCGAAGTAGAATTGGTATTGTGCTAACATTTGTGGATGCAGGGAAACATGTTGGAGGGATCTAACTGGATTCCTCAAAATTATCTAGAATATTTAATATTTTGTGTTATGAATATTTGATATTCTGTGATGAATTACATTGATAATTGGAATATTGAATGCTATAGTTTGCTTGAATATATTTCGGTACACTGAGTTATCAAATTATATAGAATTGGATTTTTGAAAATAAGATAAAAGAGTGAATTTTTAAGTGAAATAATTATAGAGAATTTGAATAAATTTAAGAATGAATTGGAAAAGAATGAAAGCGATTTTAAAATTCTTTCAAGTATGAAAAAGTGGATTTTGAATATACAAAGAAATAACGAATTTTAAAACTTAAGTGATGTTATTTAAGGGAATAAAGAAATTTACTTTAAATTCAAGGTTAAATTTATTCGAAAGGATAAAGAAGAAATTTGGAAAATATGAAATTGGTATATTCAATTAACAAGATTTTAAATCATAATGAAGAAATAAAAATCTGAAGTTAACGGATTTTGAAATAAATGACGTAAATAAGGGAATTTATTTAAAGGTGAAGTAAATTGAAAATCAATTTAGGAATTGAATTAAGGGTGTAAAACCAGGATTTTTAAAAGAGAAGTGAGACGTGAAATTTATAAACTGGGTTTAAAAAAGTGAAGTAATATATCTGTGGATATTTGAAAGAATAAAATCATGGTGAGAATTTATTAAAGGAATGGGTAAATTTGTTTAAAAATAAATAGTGATTTATTTTTAAAGGATGTGAAAGAGAATTGTATTTCCCTAGATAGCCAAGTACATTTTTGAAGGAAATTTTAAGTATAAGTAAAAGTTTTAAAGTTGATTTAAAGGTATGTTTTAGAAAAAAATTTATTTTTAAATGTTTAAATTCTAAAGTAAATATTTTTCAAATCTATTATCGCAGTAATTATTCAAAGGTGACTTGGTATTTTGTTTTAAAGGGGCTAGTTTTATATTTTATAAAGTAACCTCATTTTAAATATTCCTAAAGAATATATTTTTAATAAAGTATTGAAGTAGTTTTCAATTTAAATGTTTTAAAATATATTTTATAATAAAGTGTTTTTAAATTATTTTAAAATCTAAAGCTTTGTACTTGGTGATTTCAGTAGAAATATGAAATAATTGGGGAATTTATTCCGTAAAAAGGAAGATGGTTTGAAACTGTTTTCAAAAGGGTTGAAAATGGAAATAAACCTTGCGACGATATTTCGAGGATAATAAATAATTTGGAAGATTATTTATTGTTTGATGGTTGTTTGTGAATAATAATTGATAGTTAAATAACCGACTATCAATATTGGCCAATGTGCTGATCGTTTCGAAGAGATCGGGATCGGGATTAATTTCTCAAAAACCACTTCGATCTGGTTTGTATGTTTTCGTGAGAAAGACGAGTTCAGAGTCGAAGATGGAGCAGTGAAGTGCAAGGGCTAGTCGCTACTAATCCTGAGGTGACTCCAGAATGGATGTAGTAGGAGTAGTGCATTCGATTCCGTTCGAACCCGGGACGGACTTGTATGGATGAACACTTTCGGAACACCGTCAGGTGGACGGTGGGCATTCTAAGTGAAACGTTCTAAAAAGGTAACGCTTAGCCTCAAGCCTCATTAACCAAGAATGACTGAAAATCAAGGGTTATGCAGCAAGGCTAGGTTGGTAGCGCCCATTAGGGTGAGGTCATCCCTATCTAGATGTCCCTTTTTTGGGGCTTAGTGGTGTGCTTGCTGATCCCAACTATGGGGTGATCTTACTCGGGATTATTCAGTAAGGGGTAGTCCCGGTCTTGTATTGTAAGGGATTGAGAGTAATCCTCGGTACAGTGATCTAGGCCACGTACTGTGACAGGTGGTACCCCAGTGCATAGTCATTAGTTGGAAATCCATTCTCCCTACGCACCTGTACAGTTTTGATTGTGCCCAAATATTGCTGAAACGTGAGATGCAAGCATTTCAGCTAGATTCTATTTTACTTTCTATAGACACTACTATAATATCAGAGGATTTTAATAAAAAGTGTTTTGGCTATCGTAAGGTAAAAGCCCGACATGTTTATTTGTGGTGTGGTCTTACGAGATGCTTTTGTTTTCAAAAGAATTTTGAAACTTTAACAATCAATTTGAGTGTGGTTTTCTCACACTGGTTTTTCAGACTGACTCGGGTGTTATTTAACTATAATGCTCGGGTCAGACCGAGTATTATAGATTTCAGGAAAGGATGCTGTGGAGCTGGATGGCAATACATACTCCCGTACTTGTTTTAGATATTCCGCTGTATTGATTAGCTGTGTATTCAGATTGTGAGGACAGGTTATGATTACCATCCTGTTGTGTGTTATGTATATTCTGATGATGTAATGTACAAACAGATAGATTTGTTTTTGTGTAAAGATCATTTATTATCTATTATAGTTTATTCGGCTGCGATGGTTAGATTCTGGTATTGTTTCTGTTTTCTTCTTCTATCTCTTCTTCTTTAACCCAAATGGTTCGTATTTCCGTTCATCTTGAGTTGAATGATGGAGAATAGTGTCGAATCAAGGGGTATGGATTTGTGTGCCGTTACACTTGGTATCAAAGCAGAAGGTTAAGCGAGAACCTTGGCTTTGGTGGGGATTACTCATTGAAAATAGAGTCCGTAGTACTCTAGAATGAGTTTGAGCGTATTAATAGATATAAGCGCGTATTTGTTAGTGAATATAAATTGTTTTAATATTGTGTTGACTTATTAGTTGAGTGGAATATGAATTCTGATCGAGTAAGTTGGCTGCCACTCGAGAAGACTTTATGAACACCTGACACGATAAATTGACACAGTATTGTTTTAAAGGTGGGCGAATGAAAGAATTTTACCCAAAATATATTTTGATATAAAAGAAATATTTTCTTAATTGTTATATAACTTGGATGTTTGGATGATAATATCTTAAACAAATAAGATTATTAAAATTGGAATGACTTGTATAACAAATGGAAATTTATATGAGCATAAATTATACAAATGAATTATAGTTAAAAATTTGATTTAAAAAAAATCTGTAAATTTAAAATCCTGAAGATTTTGGTAGTGTTTTTTGAAGTGTTTAGATGACAAATAATAGCATTATTATTTTAAAAAGTATTTCTGAAAGGAAGTTGTTTCAAATAAATTTTGGGAAGGGATATAGCATTGAACTTACTTCAGTCGTTGGAAAATAATTTCGGTGATGACTGCAGCATCATCGATGTTCATTTTCGAGTTTTTAAGTGACGGATTGCTGCCAAATTGATTTGTTCAGAAGAATTAGTTTGTTTTTGAAATTTCAAAGGAAATTTGTTGGGGATAAAAACAAGAATTGGTTTAAAAATTTGAGAAATGTGATTTTGGGATAATGGTGATTTCAAATGATTTGAATCAAAAGCTGGGTGTTTAAAAATCCTGAATCCTTATTTGAATTGGAAATCCTGATGAGATAAGTTATGAACTAATAAAAATTTGAGATGATTTTTAAATAAGAAAGGAAAATATGAGCTTTGAATGTTGAAATTAAAATTTAAAGTGAAAAGGTTAAATAAATTTAATTTGGAGAAATTTAATTGTGGGAAAATTTAATTGATGGAGATTTGAAGAAATAAAATTTAATTGAATTAGAATTAACTTAAGCTAAATGATGGAGGAGAGTTGAATTGAAGTCAAATTAAATTAAGTTTATTGATATTGGGTTGGATTTAAATCAAGTGAAAATAAAATTGAATTGAAATAAAATTCAGTGAGTTAAAAATAATATTTAATGGAATGAAATTCTTAAATAAATAAACTCTGATAGCTATATAAGAAGTGAAAATGCTTAAATAAAATTAGTAAGTAAATTAATTAATTTGAATAGGTAAGCAAATGAATATTGGAAGGATAATTAATTTATATTGTGTTAAGTAAAGGTTCGGAAATAAACTTTGTTTTGAGATTTAAAATAAATTAGTAAATGTAACTAATTTAAAATAAGTAGGGAAATGAAATAAGTTAGAAGAGTAAGTCAAATTTAATGAACTTAAGCTAGATTTAATACTATTGTGATTGGATTTAAATTAAAATTGAAATATAATTGAAATGGATTGTATCATGTGGTGGATACATTAAATGAAATTAAGTTCTTACTTAATAAAATTTAAATGGATTGTGAAGTCAAAAGAATAGTGGGAGGTTAGATTTAACTAGAGTTTAGCTAAATAAGATTGAATGAAACCAAAAAAAATAAGCCAAAGTAAGATTTGTTTTGTATTTATCCAAAACATGAATTATAAAATAGATTAAATGAGTACACAAATTGAATTTAATAGAATGGAATCTAATTGAAAATGGAGATGAACTTAAGTTGTTGTGACGCCCCACCTCTATACCCACGCTAGCCAAGAACATTACTGTGAATGCTGTCAACTAGCACGGAGAATAAGGCTGTTGAGGAGCGACCATCTGTATAATTGCTTTGTGCGAGTACCGATATATCGGATTAAAATATAACTTTTCATCTCAAGAGGAAATCCGACATACCGACACAAACTCAAAACTACTACACAGTGGCTATAATATCTTCGGAAACAAATATAGAAATAAACATAACATAAATCAGTCACAGACAATTCATATCACAAAGGCGGAAATAGATATGAATATTACACATAAAAGTGTATATCAGAGTAGTGGTCAAAAGATCCACGATAATACAAAAGAATAACAACACGTGCTATACAAAGGAATACAACTATGAGTCTATATCTCAAGTGTATACAACAAAATAAACTACTAATCTAAGTAGTTTGCCCAAAGTCAGAGTAATGATCCAGGATGAGAAGTCAAGCAGAAGCACCTGCAACATCTCGGTCTGACCCGAGTATTATTTAAGAAGAAAATAATAAACGGATCAGTCTAGCTATAAATATCAGAAGAAATGATATAGAATAGGAGATATGACATAAACATATAATAATCACAATGCCAAGCTGTGATAAATAACTAATTGAAAATCAACAAGAGAATAATCAATATCACAATAATCTACTCAAGATAAAAAGGAATGTCATACTCCTGATTTCATTCACCAAGCCACAATAAGTGACATATATATATATATATATATATATATCCATGCCAATCGTAAAAGTTGGTGAAACACAAATTCCAGAAATCAACACACGAAATCCAGAAATCACAAAGAAGTATGTGTGAGTGGAATCACACAAGTGGTGTCTAGGCTAACCGAAAAAGTATGTGTGAATGGAATCACACAAGTGGTGTCTAGCCTAACCAAAAAGCAAAAAGGTATGTGTGAATGGAATCACACAAGTGGTGTCTAGGCTAACCGAAAAGGTATGTGTGAATGGAATCACACAAGTGGTGTCTAGCCTAACTAAAAAGCAAAAAGGTATGTGTGAATGGAATCACACAAGTGGTGTTTAGGCTAACCGAAAAGGTATGTGTGAATGGAATCACACAAGTGGTGTCTAGCCTAACCAAAAAGCAAAAAGGTAACCGAAAAGGTATGTGTGAATGGAATCACACAAGTGGTGTCTAGCCTAACCAAAAAGCAAAAAGGTATGTGTGAATGGAATCACACAAGTGGTGTCTAGGCTAACCGAAAAAGTATGTGTGAATGGAATCACACAAGTGGCGTCTAGCCTAACCAAAAAGCAAAAAGGTATGTGTGAATGGAATCACACAAGTGGTGTGTAGGCTAACCGAAAAAGTATGTGTGAATGGAATCACACAAGTGGTGTCTAGCCTAACCAAAAAGACAAAGAGACATCGCACATTGCTTGTCTAAATCACAAAGATGATCGTCATGATCAACGAGAAGTGTCAATTACACTAAGCTAGTAAATATAAAAGTTTAGCTTCATGTCCCATAACCACTTACTTAACTTAAACATTTACGAACAAACTGTAAATCTCCACTAGAAAATTGTCACAAGAGATTCAATCGAACAAGTTCAAGAATTAACCGACGAAGTAAACGCAAGCGTTTCATACCACTTGTTTTATTAAGCCGTTTAATTAGATTTCTTATACGAGTGAGGTAAAGGTTTGTATATACTAATAGATTGGAAAACTGTTTTATAAACGAATTTGGTATTAAAATAGAGTTGAAATCATTTGAAGAAAGAGTTTTGATATTTACTACTAGTATAGAAAACCTTTATATTTTTAAAGTGACAAATCACAAAGAAGATTGTAAGAACAACCAATTACTAAATTCACATTCGAAGACGTGAATAAAATTCAAAGAAATCGATATCAAATCCATCAAAGTGGATATATCTAAAATTCCCAAAGAAAAGGTCATCAAAGTCATAATAGATGATAACAACAAATAGGAAACAACACGAATCGATTAAAGTTGGAAATTTACTCAAAAATAGCCAAAATAGGCAAAACTGCACATTTCCAGACGTCTGATTTGGAATCCAGACGTCTGGATTTGTTCTCTGGAAATAACCCAGAGAACACTCAGACGTCTGAAACCTCAAGTCAGACGTCTGAGACCTATCCAGACGTCTGGTTTGATGGTTCAGACGTCTGAAAATAGTCTCTGGCTTTTTTTTTATAATATGCGTGTCCAAACCAGACGTCTGGACTTGGTCACCAGACGTCTGGTCACCTGGTCTGGGCAACAATTTGCCTAGGCCAAAGTGGCCAAAACGTATCGGGAGCGATCGGACGAGCGAGGACGACTAAGGATTTATGCCTAACGATAACCCGGTCTTATAGGCTCTCCGAAACACCTCTTAAGGCATGATCAAACATCAAAGTTATGATTCTTAAAGATTTGACTACAAAACACCAAAAATTGGAATATTCACAAAAGCAATCCAAATCAAAATCAAATGCACATGAATAAGTGTTAGGAATTCATACCTAACAATCAAAGATAATTATAATCATAGATGTGAGATTAAAAATCCTACCTTTTCACAAAATCAAACAAGAAGAAGCTTGAAAGCAAATGGAGAATCAACCTCTCTTCAACACAACCCAATTGAGCTTGAATCTAAGCTCAAAAACAAGAACATTCCTAAAATTAGGTTTAGGAATTTCTGAAATTGGTAAGAGAATAAGTTGGAGAAGAAGAAGAGAAGCTTACCAATGGGTTCTTCTTGAGTTTGGAGCTAGGAATTTGATTTGCAAGAGAAACTAGGGATTGGAGTTTTAATTTTCTCTTCCACCCTCCATTAACATAAAAGCTTGAGTATAAGGAAAATAGAAGAGAAGTGAATGAAGAGGAGAGGGGTTGGGACTGAATACATAAGTGGGCTCAGCCCAAACCAAAACCCTAAGTGAAAAGTAGCAAAAATCAACTTTCTCCAAACATATCGAAGCTTATACTCAAAAAGGTCGCAAACGGCATTTTGAACTCAATGGAGGTGGTCTCGAGTCCTAATTCGACCGTATGTAAAAAGTAGGCTTTCGGACTAAAATCCGACGAATGATAAAATATTTAAATAAAATATTTAAATATAAAATCGATAAATATGCGGGTTGTTACAGACTCCCCTCCTTAAAGAAATTGCGTCCTCGCAATAATTAAGAAGGAAATATAAGAAGTAACAACCATAGAAGCATATTAACACAAAAGAAAATTTGAATCAAGAAGTTCACCATAAAGAGCATGAAGGAGTAAATCCGAAAGTTTTCGTTCGATGAATTCTCAAGATTTCTTTGAGAACCATTGAACTTCTATCAAAAAGAATATCTTTATATCGAAGGCGCTCAACCTCCGAAGTAATGATGCGAATGGAATGGTGCTCAAAAGTCAAATATGGTGAAACTTCAATCCCTCAATAATACCGGGCTCAAGAATAAAAACCGGAAACATAAAAGCATTTCCGTAGGTAAAAGACGTGGAGAACGTCAAGAATAGTAGAAAATTGAGCCAGTGCAACGGCGTAGTACAGAAACGGTACGCCCGAGAAACTAGAAACTCGAATAATTTGGAACACCGACGTAGTACAAAAACGGTACGTCCAATGAACCGATAAACCGGAACAACGATGTAGTATAATGGTACATCCATTGATCCAGATAAGACGGAACATCGATGTAGTATAATAATAGTACATCCGATGAACCGAACACCATAAAAGAACACCGGACACTAGTCCATAAAAGGAATGAGATAAAACTCAATAAAACGAAGTACATCAAAACGTTCGATGAACTTGATAAAGAGATAATTCCCTTCAGGCATCATCAAAGAATCAACCACTTGTTGCCTACGACAAAGTGCATTGGCAACACGATTTCCCTTCCGGGAATAAAAAGAATATCAAGATCATAAGATACCAGGAACTCGAGTTGACATGAAGTTCCTTATGAGAAAATAAATATTCCAAAGATTTATGATCGAGGTAGAGAACAAATTTCTCATCCAAATATGATGATGCCAAATTCCAAAAGTAAAAACAATAGCCGCGAGCACTAGATCATGAGTGGCATATCTAGTCTCGATAAGCTATAATGATCTAGAAGCACAAGAGATAGCACGTTCTCCTTTGCAAGAGAACGGCATCCAAACCAATACGACTAGTATCGGTACAAATAGCAAAGTCTTGGTTCCCCTTCAGGAATCACAAGAAAGAATAAGAGTATCGAAAGAAAGAGTTCCTTTAAATAATCCTCTTTCCTGAAAAGCTAAAACTTTCAAAAATCAAAATTATTTCGATGTAAAAATATTTCTAGAAGAATTTACATTTTACAAGTCAATATATCGTGTCTGATTGTCACATCAAAGCGTTTAGGAAATTCCTATCGATAACGTTGATCAAGCGCATCGACCAAAATTCTTAAAGCACTCAACGGGCAATACAATCACAAAATCATCTTTTATAGGATAATTAAATCTCTTAAAAAATTTTAAGAATATTCTTTGTTCGTTTCAAGAACAAAATCCAGTTTT
Organism: Allium cepa; assembly: GCA_030765085.1. Classification (NCBI taxonomy): domain Eukaryota; kingdom Viridiplantae; phylum Streptophyta; class Magnoliopsida; order Asparagales; family Amaryllidaceae; genus Allium; species Allium cepa. Next base: position 751,489,062 of record CM060940.1, on the reverse strand, counting down.
ACTTATAAATAAATCTTATGAAAAAGATTTTCAAAATTTTAAATTTCTATTTTCATCCAAAATCAATAAATACAAGAATAGTCTCATCGAAATATTCATAGAATATTCGATTTATAAAATGGATGAAGTAAGCTGGACAATTTGAATGACATAATAAGTTATTCATAAGAATCATAACGAGTGTGGAATGCGGTAAGTGGAATGCTAATTTCCGCAACTCGTAGCAAACGAAAATCGGTGGCAAGGTCGAACTAGAAAGACCTTAACACCACACAAAAGATTTCTTAGGTGATAATCCTAAGATAAACTCAAAAATACCAGAAAATTTCTCAAACTACATGAATGAGAGAAATAACACTTTCCTTACAAGTGGGCTTAAGGAATAAAATGATGCCATTAAGTTGGAATCAAAAGCATAAAGGAAAAAAATAGAAATCTGCTTAACAGATTGAAAATGTCGAAGAGGAATAGTTCACACGGAAAATAGGATATGGGCTTCACTTAAGCCGATCCTTACAAAAAAATCAATTCCGAAGCCTAAGTAAAATTATCGGCTCGGAAAGAAAAATCTCATAAAATAATTTCGACATCAATAAAAACGAATTGAGAGTTGCAAATCTACCATCCGGATTCGCAATCCTCAAAGAAGTCAACAAGCGCAAAATATTCAAAGAAAAAGAATCGACAAGTTCTTTTGATATAAAATAGTGAGATGAAACCCATATCAAAAAGAACTCAAATAAGAAGATCACAAAATAAATGTAATCAAGGATTAAATGAGAAATACCTTGACCAAAAGAAGTGTCACCAGGAGCTTGCACAATATTCAGCTCTCCCTCTTTCCTACTTTGAAGAATGGGACATGTAGATATAAGATGACCCGAACTTTTGCAATAACGGCAAAAGAGAGGTTTCGGGCACTCCCTTGCGTAGTGGTCCGTGGAACCACAATTGTAGCATCGTCCACGACTAGAGATAGGAGACCTTGCTACCGAAGTTTGCTGCTTCCCTTTCTTGATGGGATTGGGGCCTTCGAATTTAATAGGCCTCTTCATGTTGTTGTTGAAGTTTTGTTTGGCACGCACAACTTCAATATCGCTTTCTCTATCGGCCTCTTCAAGACGAAGAGCGATATCAATAAGCTGATCAAATGAAACCTCAAGTTTCAAAAGCAATGGCTTCTTAAGATTCTTATTCAAGCCATAGACAAACCTCTGATTTTTCTTCATCGGGGTATTAATATACTCAATCCCATATTTAGAAAGAGATTCGAAAGATGCGACATAATCTGTCACAGAAGATTCACCTTGAACAAGGTCGATAAAACGCCGAGCCAAAGTTACTTTTTCAGCCTCCGGCACAAACTTTAGTTCGAATCGTTCCCGGAATCGTTCCCAAGTAAGATCCGCTTCAACGATTTCAGAAATTAAAAGCTCATACCAATCTAACGCTCTTTCTTGGAGCATGCTAGAAGCCACTTGGACTCGATGAAGGTCAATAAGGTTCATGCGAGAAAAGATGCGATCGTATGATTTGAGCCAAGCTTGAATTTCTATAACACTCTCGGATCCCGTGAATGGACTTCCACCCAAATCGGTATAGTCTCGGCACAAGCGTGCAAAACCGGATCTAGGATGAGTAGGCTCCTGATTGGGACCCGCTGTTTGAGCGTTCTTGACAAGATCTAGAAGCTGCTGGGCATACATAAATACTCCATCCTGGGGAGTAGCACTAGATTGACCGGCGCTGGGACGGCCAGGTCTAACCATTTCTCTTCTTTAAGAAAGAAAGAAAGAAGAGGAAAAATTTATTCTCAAAATAAATATCAAGCAATTCTTGATAGATAAAACAAGGAATCATAAAGAAAATAGGATGAATCGGTACGAAGACTTGAATTAAATCCTAAAGCACGACTCCTAAGAAAGACTTAGGACGATGATCCTTGTTATAATATTCCATATTGTTCCGAAGTTTGGCTCTGATACCAAGCCGTGACGCCCCACCTCTATACCCACGCTAGCCAAGAACATTACTGTGAATGCTGTCAACTAGCACAGAGAATAAGGCTGTTGAGGAGCGACCATCTGTATAATTGCTTTGTGCGAGTACCGATATACCGGATAAAAATATAACTTTTCATCTCAAGAGGAAATCCGACATACCGACACAAACTCAAAACTACTACACAGTGGCTATAATATCTTCGGAAACAAATATAGAAATAAACATAACATAAATCAGTCACAGACAATTCATATCACAAAGGCGGAAATAGATATGAATATTACACATAAAAGTGTATATCAGAGTAGTGGTCAAAAGATCCACGATAATACAAAAGAATAGCAACACGTGCTATACAAAGGAATACAACTATGAGTCTATATCTCAAGTGTATACAACAAAATAGACTACTAATCTAAGTAGTTTGCCCAAAGTCAGAGTAATGATCCAGGATGAGAAGTCAAGCAGAAGCACCTGCAACATCTCGGTCTGACCCGAGTATTATTTAAGAAGAAAATAATAAACGGATCAGTCTAGCTATAAATATCAGAAGAAATGACATAGAATAGGAGATATGACATAAACATATAATAATCACAATGCCAAGCTGTGATAAATAACTAATTGAAAATCAACAAGAGATTAATCAATATCACAATAATCTACTCAAGATAAAAAGGAATGTCATACTCCTGATTTCATTCACCAAGCCACAATAAGTGACATATATATATATATATATATATATCCATGCCAATCATAAAAGTTGGTGAAACACAAATTCCAGAAATCAACACACGAAATCCAGAATCACAAAGAAGTATGTGTGAGTGGAATCACACAAGTGGTGTCTAGGCTAACCGAAAAAGTATGTGTGAATGGAATCACACAAGTGGTGTCTAGCCTAACCAAAAAGCAAAAAGGTATGTGTGAATGGAATCACACAAGTGGTGTCTAGGCTAACCGAAAAGGTATGTGTGAATGGAATCACACAAGTGGTGTCTAGCCTAACCAAAAAGCAAAAAGGTATGTGTGAATGGAATCACACAAGTGGTGTCTAGGCTAACCGAAAAGGTATGTGTGAATGGAATCACACAAGTGGTGTCTAGCCTAACCAAAAAGCAAAAAGGTATGTGTGAATGGAATCACACAAGTGGTGTCTACGCTAACCGAAAAAGTATGTGTGAATGGAATCACACAAGTGGTGTCTAGCCTAACCAAAAAGCAAAAAGGTATGTGTGAATGGAATCACACAAGTGGTGTCTAGGCTAACCGAAAAAGTATGTGTAAATGGAATCACACAAGTGGTGTCTAGCCTAACCAAAAATACAAAGAGACATCGCACATTGCTAGTCTAAATCACAAAGATGATCGTCATGATCAACGAGAAGTGTCAATTACACTAAGCTAGTAAATATAAAAGTTTAGCTTCATGTCCCATAACCACTTACTTAACCTAAACATTTACGAACAAACTGTAAATCTCCACTAGAAAATTGTCACAAGAGATTCAATCGAACAAGTCCAAGAATTAACCGACGAAGTAAATGCAAGCGTTTCATACCACTTGTTTTACTAAGCCGTTTAATTAGATTTCTCATACGAGTGAGGTAAAGGTTTGTATATACTAATAGATTGGAAAACTGTTTTATAAACGAATTTGGTATTAAAATAGAGTTGAAATCATTTGAAGAAAGAGTTTTGATATTTACTACTAGTATAGAAAACCTTTATATTTTTAAAGTGACAAATCACAAAGAAGATTGTAAGAACAACCAATTACTAAATTCACATTCGAAGACGTGAATAAAATCCAAAGAAATCGATATCAAATCCATCAAAGTGGATATATCTAAAATTCCCAAAGAAAAGGTCATCAAAGTCATAATAGATGATAACAACAAATAGGAAACAACACGAATCGATTAAAGTTGGAAATTTACTCAAAAATAGCCAAAATAGGCAAAACTGCACATTTCCAGACGTCTGATTTGGAATCCAGACGTCTGGATTTGTTCTCTGGAAATAACCCAGAGAACACTCAGACGTCTGAAACCTCAAGTCAGACGTCTGAGACCTATCCAGACGTCTGGTTTGATGGTTCAGACGTCTGAAAATAGTCTCTGGCTTTTTTTTATAATATGCGTGTCCAAACCAGACGTCTGGACTTGGTCACCAGACGTCTGGTCACCTGGTCTGGGCAACAATTTGCCTAGGCCAAAGTGGCCAAAACGTATCGGGAGCGATCGGACGAGCGACGACGACTAAGGATTTTGCCTAACGACAACCCGGTCTTATAGGCTCTTCGAAACACCTCTTAAAGCATGATCAAACATCAAAGTTATGATTCTTAAAGATTTGACTACAAAACACCAAAAATTGAAATATTCACAAAAGCAATCCAAATCAAAATCAAATGCACATGAATAAGTGTTAGGAATTCATACCTAACAATCAAAGATAATTATAAGCATAGATGTAAGATTAAAAATCTCACCTTTTCACAAAATCAAACAAGAAGAAGCTTGAAAGCAAATGGAGAATCAACCTCTCTTCAACACAACCCAATTGAGCTTGAATCTAAGCTCAAAAACAAGAACATTCCCAAAATTAGGTTTAGGAATTTCTGAAATTGGTAAGAGAATAAGTTGGAGAAGAAGAAGAGAAGCTTACCAATGGGTTCTTCTTGAGTTTGGAGCTAGGAATTTGATTTGCAAGTGAAACTAGGGCTTGGAGTTTTAATTTCCTCTTCCACCCTCCATTAACATAAAAGCTTGAGTATTAGGAAAATAGAAGAGAAGTGAATGAAGAGGAGAGGGGTTGGGACTGAATACATAAGTGGGCTCAGCCCAAACCAAAACCCTAAGTGAAAAGTAGCAAAAATCAACTTTCTCCAAACATATCGAAGCTTATACTCAAAAAGGTCGCAAACGGCATTTTGAACTCAATGGAGGTGGTCTCGAGTCCTAATTCGACCGTATGCAAAAAGTAGGTTTTCGGACTAAAATCCGACGAACGATAAAATATTTAAATAAAATATTTAAATATAAAATCGATAAATATGCGGGTTGTTACAATTGTTAACTTAAGTAAATTGTTAAATGTTTATTAGTGAGCTTTATGGAATGGTTTTAAAGGGAACCTGTTTGAGTAATGAAACGGAATGTAAGAAGATGGATAAAATTAAAAATGTAGTGAAAATGAGAATGCATGGATTGTGAATAAATTAGAAATGGGATGAAATTATATAAATTGAGTTGGAATCAATTCAAAATGGTCATTGGCTTAAGTGGTTATTTACTTGGATGAATATCACCAATTTGCATGAGAATAATTGACCGTTGGACGAAAATAGAAGAAAATAAAATTCTATGAATCATTACAAGTAAATAAAATTGATTTTTGAATCAACTGGGATAAATATGATTTTTTTTCTTAGAATGAATTAAATGAAGGGAAGTGAATTGTAAATCACTTAAAAATTGAAAATAATAGTTTAAGAATTGGTTGTAAGCAATTGAAATTAGTGTCGGAATCTTATAAATTGCATTCGGTATTGTTTGGTGTATATTGCTTATGAAATGCATGTGCCTAACTATTGAAAGTAAGTAATTGTTATGGAGTTGCATATATTTATACTTACATATTTAAATTGAGTAAGTACAGGTTCAGAAAGGCCGTTTGGCTGGATTTGATTGCGTAAATTGCTAATTAAGTAAGCCGCTTGCTTAAAAATGCTAAATAAAGGTACGCCTATGCAATAAAAATAGGAAATATGAACTGTTTTTTGTTTTTCCGAACGGGTGGGTCGATGTATATATATTTATATCTTTTGTCAAATTGCAAAAGCTCCTCCGTACAAAGGAGACACTACCAAAAAATTTCGAAAGTTTTTGAAAAAAATTCATTAGCAACAAAACGATTTCAAATTTAAAATTGAAATAAATTAGTGGATGAAACTAATTTAAAATAATGATATGAATCGGTTATAAATGGAAGATAAAATTCAATATTCATAGTTGAAGATAAATTGAATTCATATGGAAATGGAAAAACTAATTTGAATAGAAGTAGATATGAAAACTTCTGTAAGGAAATGTATAAAATGATTTTAAAAGCTATGATTGGATATTATTGCTAAATAGGATATGCAAGTATTATAAAGGGAAAGGAAAATTGGTTTTGATTTCAGAAGATAAATTTGAATTGCTCGACAAAAAGGTATGTGTTTAAGTTCCTGCATGAAATTTGATTGGGTTTTTGATCTAGCCACTTGGCCTTTTGTTTTCTTTTGGAACTTGGAAGCACGTAGAGGAATTTTGTAGCTGTACCGAGCTAGCCACGCAAAGGAGACGCTGGCAAATTTTTTTGAAAATTTAGAGAGATAGAAATTTTTTGAGAAATTTTGAAAATTTAAAACTTGGTTTTGAATTATAATTTGAATGGTTGAATAAGTAAATTTGTTTGGGAACTATGGAAAAGTTTGGAAAGTTAGTAAGATGGATAGTGTGTCTTTAATAAAGATTGTTTGGTTGTTGTTAAAAACTGTTTGGTTTTGAGAAAATAGTAAACGGGTATTGGACCACTCTTTCTAACTAGTAATTTCGGGGACGAAATTCGTTTAAAGGGGAGGAATGTGACGACCCGTAATTTTTGGTTGTTTGAAATTAGAATATTTAATCTATTTAAATATTTCATAGTTAGTTTCTAACTGGAATTCGAATATCACTATTTATTAGATAATTTAATTATTAAATTAAATCATTTGAAATTGGTTTAAGTGGTAAATCTTGGATTTAAGTTGAATAAAATTATTTCTAAGACTTGTTAATGTATATTGATAGCACGGAAGATAGTAAAAGTGTTAAATTGAATTTGAAAGTGTTTTTTTTTAAATTTTGAAAATATATTGTTTAAATTGATATTTAAAAATAGCCTTCCGAGGCATAGTCTTCGAATTTGACGAAACTAGTTCCATTGGATCCGTAATATTATATTATTATCGAATTTCAATTTTCGTAGTGTTTGGAGTGATCGTTTGGCCGTACGAAAAGTAAATGCATTGATAATTAAATCGAAATTTAATATAATAACTGGGTTCAAAAAGATATCTTCTCCATACGATCGAGTCAGGACTCGAAATCTTTTTCATTGCGTTCGAAATAGGGGTATAATATTATAAATGCCTAGTGGGACACCTCGATAGGAGGTCTAAATTTTAATTCGCGAAAACGAGATACTTCCGAAAGAAAATTATAAAATATTACGATGGAAAAGAAAATTTAAACCCTATGCACAATCTTCTAAAGCACGCCATACCCTTCACGTATAACTCGCGCATCCTCCTCTTTCTTAGAAAATCGAAGTCACTGCCCTTTTCCTCAATCGAAATCAGTAATGGCCGACCCCTCTTTCTTTTTGAACTCGTTTCTCATAAAAAATCGCAGCATACATGAAAAAAAGGGCCGAACTAAACAAAACCTCACCTTCAAAATCAAATCGCCTTTCAGCGCATTCGAGCCGAAATCTAAATCAACCTTTCAATCGAAGATTCATTTCAACTGTCCTGGATACGAGCGCAAGTGGATTGCGTATACGTGGAGAGCCCGCAGGGGGAGGCCGCTGGGTTAGAGGCATGTTTTCGTTAGGGCTCGCCTTTGTCAATTTTTGTGAGGTAAGAACTGTAGGATCGATTTCACCCTAGAGGGGGGGTGAATAGGGCGATAGTGTAAATTATTAAAATTAATCGCGGAATCTTATAAATTAATTTCAATTCAGATCATAGAATAGCAGCACAGATATCGCAGAATCTAAATAACAGAACAACACAGAATTTACCCAGCTTCGGCAAAACCCTGCCTACGTGCTGCCCCCAAGGTTTCTACTAGAAATTAGATAGTCCCTCGCTTACACATGTAAACTCGTTATACCCGCTATTGACTAATCTAACTCTACGCTCAAAACCTTGCCACAACTCAACCACCGAGTTGCTAATTCTCAAGCTACGCCACGTAGCTTGTCCCCTAGTCACACGACTAGAAATAACAACGGTTTAAAGTTTAAAAACAAATTTAAACAGAAATTTAAAAATAAAAACCCTAATTAAAATTAAACTAAAGCCTTTTAAATAACAAGGCTGGTCCACTCTTCATTAAACCCGATCACTTCTTTGTGAACAAAAATGGGGGCTGCTTCTTTCTTCGTTCCTTCGATCTGAGATATTATGAGAGGCGGCTTTGTTTCGATGCTCTTTAATCCTGGCTATTGCTCGATCTTCGTTGCCCTGGAATTCACGGCTTCGCTTTCTCGTGGTACTGTGATTTAGGGTTTATGGATTTGGGGCTTCGATCCCTTGAATGCTCTGCTTTGTGAATTAGGGTTGAGATGATTATCAGCTTGGCTTGGCTTCGCTTTGGTGAGTTCGATTTCGCTTCAGGTAAGATTTTTAGCTCCGTTCCTCTTCGATTTTCGTATTCGAACTCACACCTTTATGCCGATGATGATTTGGGGCTTTTATAGGATTCGTTGCCCTTGAATTCCGTTCGTCTGATTGTTTCAAAATTATTGCTTTGGCCGTTCGATTTCACTTTGATGATTGAGATTTCACTGACTTTTTCATTTCTTTACCACCACGTCTCTGACTTGTTCAATAATGTATATTTGTTACTTGATGGTCACGGCGTTGATTTTTGATGGCATCGTGAATTTCTCTGTTGACTTGGCTTGATACTCGCGGCTTTGATTTTGACAACCACGGCTTTGAATATTTGTGATGTCTGACTATGCCGTGATTTTTGCTATCCACGGCTTTGGCTCCGATCATTTTACTATTGACTTTATTCTCTGACTTCATTTTGACTTTGGCATTGACTAACTTGATGGTCACGGCTTTTTTACTTTGTAATAAAGGTTGACTTGTTCATTGTTGCATTTGTGTACTTCAGTTTGCCTTGGCTTCATTGACTTCGGCCATTTCTGTTCATCTGCACTTGTTTATATTTGGCTTCACTAGTTGTTTGTTGGAGATATTGTAGTTTGCATTGTACCATGCTCCTTGCATTGTTCATCTCAACTGGTTCTTGTACAATTCCATGTTGGTTTAGTTGTGCATGTCACTTTTGCCTTGAACTTCTGGTTGGCCACTATTGCATTACTGTATCTTGTGGAACTTGCTATGCCTTTGTGCATACTGTATTACTCTGGTCTGCTGTCATTTGAACTGCTGCCACTTTGTAGTTGCTCTGCACTTTGGTGGCTCTGGCTTGTTTATCTGAACTGTATACATTTCATACATATGTATATGCTTACTGTTTTTATACCTGTCTCTGATGATGTTGAACTTCACTGTTGCATTCCATTTAGTTGCACTGAGCTCTGTGTAGTTACCACTGTTTCAAGTATGGTTTCATGCCTTGTAGTTATCTGGTAGTAGCTGTTGTATCACTTGGTCTTTGCTTGTGACATCCATGTGTTGCCGTAGTGTGTATGTAGTTGAAGTGGTCTGTTGGCACTGCTCATTTGAGTTGCTGCATGGTTCGATGCTCCAAGTACATGTTGTTTACTGCATATGGCTTCTCTTGTATACTTCACTTGTTCTGTCCATTCATGATGCTATGTGTTTGTTGTATAATTTGGTTTTGGTATCACTGTGCATTGCCCACATTTCTGTTGTTGCTTGGATATTGAACTGCTTCATGTTGGCTTCGGCCTTTGCAGTTTGTAGCTGCCGTGTGCATGCAGTTTTGTAGGCTTGGAGTCTTTGTTTATTGATGATTTTGGTCGTTGCATTTGCTGGGTACAGAGTCTTGACCTGTTGCAGTATGGTCCATTGAGTTTAATCATCTGTTGTAGCCTGACTTGGTCTTGTTTCATGTTGGCTTGAGTCTGGGCATGTGTACTCCCGACCATTTTATTGCATTTGAATTGATTTTTGAACTTGCACCTGTGTTGAATCCAGTTTCACAACTCGGGTTTGACCTTGTGCTCGTGTCATGATTTTCAATGTTATTGCACGTGAGTTGAACCCGGTTTTTCATTTGGGTTTGACCTGTGCTCGCCTGTCCCTGTAAATCAATCAAGTGTATATATCGGCGTGCACGGCCTTGTGGCATATACAGTAATACACTGTGTATGTCACAAGTTGTTCATGTATGATGAATTCAAATTTAAATTATGACGAACAACCCAAATAACTGAGGCAAATCATATTTCAAAAATTATCTTTTATTTTTGAATTGCAAAAATATTTCTTTTTCAATTTTACTGCGTTAGTTTATATTTTTGCAGATTTCTCAGATGCTGGATTCAAACTGGAATGAAGTTGAAGATAAATACGAGTGTGAGTGATATGTAATGAGGTGAATTGTAAATATGAAATGTGATGTAATTGTAATCAAAGTTGTATAGTTATAGTGGGAGCTTGAAATTGTACTATTCAAAAATGTAACAAATATTTATTTGAATAAAATATCTGTTTGAATTCAAATTCTGTGTAATTTATTTTATTCAACAAATATTTATTTAAACTATGAAAAATAGAATAGTATATTAACAAATACATTTAAACGAATGTATATATGTTTATTATCATCAAACAAAAATCATATAAGCGCATATTCAACAAAAACTCCAGAAGGGGTTCGTCATCGAGAAGCAGTGGATTGAGATGGGGCTGTGGGCAACCCATGTCGGCAAGGCTGGGGAGCTCGGAATCTCGAGCTGGGGTCGCGATGTCTGATGAGTTCGGTAGGCTCTGTGTGGTTACATGGGTGAGGATTGGAGGTTGGGTAAATCGATGCTCTACTGAAGTCGAGTTGTTAACGGCGAACGCCATGGGAATTTCCATAGTGAGGGAGGCAGTCGCATTTGAGGCAGTAAGGTATTTATGCCTTTTGTTTTCAACTTAAAGATTTACAGTTGATAATTTAAATTAGAATCTGAAATGATGATAGCTAATTTAAATTTAGTATATATAGGTTTATGCATGTACATAAAAGTTAGAAAACATAGAACAAATACCACTATATGAACTTTTTATACAAATATGAATAAATATAACTGGCATGCTATAATATACTTAGGTAAGTGAATTTTTATGTAGATAAGAGCTTAGGAAGAAGGAAATTTTGAAGTGTTGAATATTTATATAAAATTAGATTTTTGAAAACTATAGATTATTGTTAGTATATGGGTTTCAAAAGAAAAGAAATAATTATTTATTTTTGGAGAATTGGTTTGAATAAAATAATTAGTAAATCAAATTTTATTAAATGGTAACTGATAACTTAATTATTTCAAGTATTAATAAAACCCATAATGTTTATACAAGGTCAAAAATAATGAAGAACAAGCTAGGTTGGATTGGATTGTAAACAAAAATCAAAGGTGAGTTAATCTCACTCATCTGGTTGCTATTTAAATTTAAATAGTTAAATTTAAATAATTGTTTGAATGATTGAATTGATTTTATGTGCTATATTATATAGTAGTATATAGTATATATTGGAGTGATTGATTTCCCGCATTATATAGCGGATGAGACCTTATGCGCCGCGTAATAGCGGATTATATTTTATTTAAAACCCATATACCACGATATTCCACCTCGAAGTGGAAGTGGTTTTGTGCTAACATCTGTGGATGCAGGGAAAGAGGTTGGAGGGATCCAACTGGATTCCTCAAAATTATCTAGATTATTTAATATTCTGTGTTATAAATATTTGACATTCTATGATGAATTACATTGATAATTGGAATATTGAATGCTATAGTTTGCTTGAATAAATTTCGGTACACTGAGTTATCAAATTATATAGAATTGGATTTTTGAAAAGAAGATAAAAGAGTGAATTTTTAAGTGAAATAATTATAGAGAATTTGAATAAATATAAGAATGAATTGAAAAAGAATGAAAGGGATTTTAAAATTCTAATAACTAAGTTCCGAGTATGGAAAAGGGGATTTTTAATAAACAGAGAAATAATGAATTTTAAAACTTAAGTGATGTTATTTAAGGGAATAAATAAATTTACTTTAAATTCAAGGTTTAAATTTATTTGAAAGGATAAAGAAGAAATTTGGAAAATATAAAATTGATATTTTCAGTTAACAAGATTTTAAATCATAATGAAGAAATAAAAATCTAAAGTTAATGGGTTTTGAAATAAATGGAGTAAGTAAGGGAATTTATTTAAAGGTGAAGTAAATTGGAAATCAATTTGGGAATTGAATTAAGGGTGTTAAACCGGAATTTTTAAAAGAGAAGTGAGACTTGAAATTTATAAACTGGGTTTATAAAAGTGAAGTAATATATCAATGGATATTTGAAAGAATAAAATCACGGTGGGAATTATTAAGGGAATGGGTAAATTTGTTTAAAAATAAATAGTGATTTATTTTTAAAGGATGTGAAAGAGAAGTGTATTTCCCTGGATAACCAAGTACGTTTTCGAAGCAAATTTTAAGTATAAGTAAAAGTTTTAAAGTTGATTTAAAGGTATGTTTTAGAAAATTTATTATTTTTAAATGTTTAAATTCTAAAGTAAATATTTTTCAAATCTATTATCGCAGTAATTATTCAAAGGTAACTTGGTATTTTGTTTTAAAGGAGAAAATCTAGTTTTATATTTTATAAAGTAACCTCATTTTAAATATTCCTAAGGAATATATTTTTAATAAAGTATTGAAGTAGTTTTCAATTTAAACATTTTGAAGTATATTTTATAATAAAGTGTTTTTAAATTATTTTAAAATCTAAAGCATTGTACTTGGTGATTTCAGTAGAAACAGGAAATATTTGGTGAATTTATTCCGTAAAAAGGAAGATGGTTTGAAACTGTTTTCAAAAGGGTTGAAAATGGAAATATATCTTGCGAAGATATTTTGAGGATAATAAGTAATTTGGAAGGTTATTTATTGTTTGATGGTTGTTTGTGAATGTTAATTGATAGTTGAATAACCGACTATCAATATTGGCCAATGCACTGATCGTTTCGAAGAGACCGGGATCGAGATTAATTTCTCGAAAACCACTTCAATCTGGTTTGTACGTTTACATGAGAAAGACGTGTTCGGAGTCAAATATGGAGCAGTGAAGTGCAAGGACTACTCGCTACTAATCCTGAGGAGATTCCAAAACGGATGTAGCAGGAGTAATTCCTTCAGTTCCGTTCGAACCCGGGACAAACTTGTATGGATGAATGCTTTCGCAACATCGTCAGGTGGACGGTGGGCATTCTAAGTGAAACGTTCTAAAAAGGTAACGCTTAGCGTCAAGCCTCATCAACCGGGAATGACTGAAAATCAGGGGTTATGCAGCAAGGCTAGGTGGGTAGCGCCTATTAGGGTGAGGTCATCCCTGTCTAGATGTCCCTTTTTTTCGGCTTAGTGGTGCGGTTGTTGATCCCAACCGTGGGTGATCTTACTTGGGATTATCCAGTAAGGGGAAGTCCCAATCTTGTGTTGTAGGGGATTGGAAGTAATCCTCGGTACGGTGATCTAGGCCACGTACTGTGACAGGTGGTACTCCGGTGCCTAGTCATTAGTTGGAAATCCGTTCTCCCTACGCGGCTGTACGATTTTGATTGTGTCCAACTGTTGCTGAAACGTGAGATGCAAGCATTTCAGCTAGATTCTATTTTACTTTCTATAAATACTATTATAATATCTGAGGATTTTAATAAAAAGTATTTAGGATATCGTAAAGTAAAAATCCGACATGTTTATTTGCGGCATGGTCTTACAAGATGCTTTTATTTTCAAAAGAATTTTGGAACTTTAATAATCAATTTGAGTGTGGTTTTCTCACGCTGGTTTTCCAGATTGCCTCGGGTGTTATTTAACTATAATGCTCGGGTCAGACCAAGTATTATAGATTTCAGGAAAGGATGATGTGGAGCTGGATGGCGATACGTACTCCCATACTTGTTTTAGATATTCCGCTGTATTGATTAGCTGTGTATTCAGATTATGAGCACAGGTTATGATTACCATCCTGTTGTGTGTTATGTATACTCTGATAATGTAATGTATAAACAGATAGATTTATTTTTGGGTAAAGACCATTTATTATATATTATAGTTTATTCCGTTGTGATGGTTAGATTCTGGTATTGTTTCTATTTTCTTCTTCTACCTCTTCTTCTTTAACCCAAATGGTTCGTATTTCCGCTCATCTTGAGTTGAGTGATGGAGAATAGTGTAGACTTAAGGGGTACGGATTTGTGGGCCGTTACACGACCACTTATTGGATAGCGCCGAGTATTATCACCCATTAATTGCGATCAAAAAACCATAATGGGACCCGAATCGTACATAAATATCGAATCTAGATAAGGGATAATTATATCCTAATGGAAGTGACCCACATAGCCTACCGCATGTCCCTACATTAGTCATTTACTAGTTATGAGGCTTGAGACAATGATTTACCTTCTCTCTTAGCAGACCATCTTGGAATGCTAACACTGCCCTTCAGGAAGTAATGCAATGCTAGCACTCATCCATAGAAGTTCGTTCAAGTCCTAAACGAATCCGAAGGCACTACATCGACTACATCCATTTAGGAATCACCCTCAGGATTAGTAGCAAGTAGCCCTTGCAATATAAAAGCTCCATCTTCAATCATCTTTAAGATGTCTTCAGTTCAAAATGCTTGAGTTGGATTTAAGTGTAATTCAGATAATTTACACTTACTCGGTCTCAGCCTCTTCGAAACAATATTTGATATTTTTTGGTAAACTCAAACCCAGTTCGTTTGGAAATAAATGGACAATAGATAAGAGAAGAGAACATCTTTAACCATTGAGTAAACGGATTTCCTTATCATTTGTCATAGAAGAACAAAACGAGATTATACACATAGTACAGCACCATCTAAGATGACTAGCTATATAACTCATGTGTTTCTCCTATATACTTCCAAAGTTACGTTTTGATCCAAATTTGATAGTCGATTATTTAACTATCAAACAAACAAAAAACCAATAATCAAGTGATTTAATTACCCATAGCAACCACTAAGCCTTATTTTAAATAAATCTTTCATTTATTAAATCTATTTTACGAATATTTATCAAAATGTTCATATATTTATCTCACTGGCATAAGTATATTCACAAAACATTATGAAATGTTTCTTAATTCAAAAATCTTATTAAAAGGATCAAAACAACGGTTATTTTAATTAGGGATAAGGATAACCTCAAACACTATTTCTTTGGTGTTAAGCATGGAAAAAAGGTTCCACACCACTATAATTAAGAAGGTAAGTTAAGGAAAATCTATTCTTAAATCTCTTTTATAAATTTCTTCCACAAATCTTTTCAATAAATGTCTTTTATTTACGAAGATCTCGTTTACTAAAAATCCAAATCCATTTAAAAAACTCTTTATAAATCTGAAGTTTATTTACAAATATATCAAAACCATTTATAAAACCCTTTTATAAAGATCCAAAATTATTTATAGAGCTTCTTTCCAAATTTCAAATCTCATTTTGATTTATAAAACTCCTCTTATAACCTTCCTTATTTAAAACAAAACTTCTTAAATAATCTTAAATCAATAAAGTTCCATTTATAAAATCAATTATTTAAAACATCTTTAAACAAACAAGTTGTTATTTAAACATTCTTATTTTAGTTATCTTTAAACCATATTTACCGAATAATGATTTTAAACAATCATTTAAAAAGTTTTAAATTAACTTCAAACATTTTTATAAAATAATTGCGTAACTATCCTTTAAATATCTCATTTAAAATGGTAATAAACTTTAAACCATTTCCAAAAAGGATGAAATTTAAATATTTGATTTCACAAATTTGAAAAGAGGCTTAGCAGTCACCATGGTCCTTATTTTGATTCAATTTAACTTTCCAATTTATAATCTAGGTATTTATATAACAAACGACTATGTAAAAGGAATCGCCAACAATAATCAACCATCATATAGGTAAATGTCCAAGTTGCCAAATAGTAGAAATGGGTTTAATTTCTGCTTAATAGATGTCAAACATAATGTATTAGGTGAACTTTAGCAGAATTGTGTAGTTTGGTTTTCAAATGGGGTTACTTAAAAGCAATTGACAAAGAAATCCCTTGAATTAAAACATTCCTTTAAAACAAAGTAACGTTAAAAAGAAAACTTATCCTATAAATAAAGAGATTTAAAATCAAACTTTTATTCAATAATTGAATAACGTTTAAACTCTTTATTTAAATAATAATTAAACCTATAATTATTAATTTATTAATGATTAATTTTTAAATGAATAATTAAATAACAATTATCCCTTAAATAAATAATTAAATAATAGATAACCTTCAAATAATAATATTAATTAATCTCAATTAATTAATTAATTAATCCTTAATGCTTAATTAAAACTTAAATAATAAATTGAACTTTTATTAATAATTAAGTTAATCTTAATCAACCCTTAATTAAATCTTAATTAATTAGTAATTAATCAAATATTTAAACCCTTTCTTTAATAAAAAATTAATAACTAAACCTTAATTAATGATTAAATCATAATTAATCCTTAAATAAATTATTAATTAATCATAATCTTAAATTAATTAACTAATGATTAAGTACTAATTACCTTAATTAATTAATCATTAATTTAGTAAATAAATAAATAATCAAATCTTTTTTAAATACTTATATTATGTTTAAAAACACTTTTCGAAATTTACCTAAGATGGAAACAAATTTTTAATTGCAAAAAGAGTTCGTTTTACGAATGGCATCTATAATGACTATCGCTATATAACTAGAAATTTAAAATTCGTTTCATACTCCAAATCGCTGTCAAAACTCTAACTTAATGTTTTGAATTACTTTTATAAACTTAAATATAGCTTTTTGAAACATAACTTAAAGTTTAAAATTTCATAACCTTTCTCGAAAATCCATAAGTAAACAAGTTAGAAAGCAATGGATTTTAATGTTGATTTAAACATGAATCAAGTGCTCATTTTTCCTTAGCCTAAACATTGTACATATGTTTACAAATATATATACAGAACATAACGCCATGGTGTAAGCAAGGTCCTAACTTGCATTTACTAACTTTTAACTTCAAATTTTGTTATATAACATCAACATCCAACACATATACACATACACAAAAAAATTGACAACATATCCAAAAAATCATTGTTTTACAAACAACTATACATCATGAATGAAGTTAGAAACTTTAGTAACATGATGAGTTTTAACTCACCAAAAAGCTAACCAAAAACTAACTAAACTTCACTATATTGCATGTGACTTAGAGCTTTAGCTTTTCCTTAGCAAAGACATGTTTTTGAAGGCCTTAAGGCCAAGGCAATTTGGCCATGTAGGAGGGAGAGGTTTGGCCATGATCTAAAAGGGAAGATGTGAGTTAGTTTTGGCTAAGTGGAAGTATAGGAAGGAAGGAGGAGTGGTAAATAAAGAAACGAAAGGTTTTTAAACAAGGTATTCATGACTTAAAAGTGCATAAACAAATATTTTTAAACATTATGGAGGCAATGGAAGTCCTTAGGAAAACTTGGAGAAGGTTTCAAAAAAAGAGTTGGAACGGTAAATTCAAGTAGAAAATTATGCAAATTGGTTTTATATAAAATGGAATAAGCAAATTACCAATTTCCCCTTAAGCGCACTATCCTCCTTAAACCCTTACCACATCATCAAGCCTGCCACCCCCTTCACCTTGTTTTGCATGTGAATTATATCTCCCCTTCACCCCTTGAGCCAACATGCATTAATTAGAATGTGTACTTATGTTTTCTTAATGTTACATAAGGTATCATTTTATTTTATTTTATTTTCATAAAAAGTCTTATCACCCTTTATATACACTTAAGCATGTATATATATATATATATCCATACAATCCTAAGTCATTTTATAAATGTATGTATGAATTTACATTAGATTTCACAATGTTTCCAACAACTTTTATATGACCAAAAGTCGAAATTTCGAAAGAAAAAAAAACTCTAGTCACATTTTCGACTTTTTATTGAACTAAATATTTTTGCAAACAAATTTGAAAAACTATTTCACCATCGTTGTTTATTATTAAAAGAGTTTTATTTTAATTATAAAATCTATTATTTCAATATCTAAAATTAATTAAATATTCTAAATTTAAGCGGTGAAATTTCGGGTTATTACACCTTCCCCTTGAAAGAATTTCGACCCCAAAATTTAACGCAGCCTTACCTAGAAAAACAAACAATCCCAAGCATACCTAACATTATCATTAGTCTGTATGATGTATGTAGATCATTCCTATGCAAAATTTGATTTGACCTCTCACTTGAATACATAGCTTTATTTTCGAACTAGTATCGCTCATCCGCTTCCTAGTGCAGACTCCGATCAGATTTCTTAATTAGAAAACTATGATCTTCTTACGTAGTCATATGCTATGATACAAAAAATTTGGTTTCATACTAAGAACCCTCACCCGGTGTTCACCGTAAAAAATTGAGTGATGAATCCTTATTCGAAACGGTGTGGAACACCTCAGCCCATGTACTTGAATCTTGGATCGAGAATTATGTGAAAAAGTGAAAGGATTTATGTACAACTTATGTATTTATCTAAAGATTCCTATTTACCCAATTACTTTTTACCCTTCCAAAAGTATTTATGAGAACATTTCACAAAATTCCAACTTACATTCAAACATTTTAAATGGTACGCTTATTTATGAGACCTATCATAAAATCATTTTACCTTATTACTTTCATAATACTCTCTCCTACATCCTAAGAGTATATATAAATCATCTGATTTAAATCCTATTCATATGTCAATCCCAAAATAATCGGGGTCTCAAAACTAGGTCGACCAATTTAACCTCTTTACCTAATATGTCTAGTAAGGAGCTAAGAAGAGTATGATGCTGGTGTCCAAACTCCGTCCTAGAGTTTACTTTTTCTTAGACACCCCTAAGGTAAAGACATTTACTATCCCGCCCAATAACATCAAATAATTTTTCACATCCTAGACGTTAAAATCAAAAGGCACATTTAATAAAACAAAGTTTATTAATCCTCCCTATTAAGTTTAACCCATTTAAGACTTCATTTATTAATTTGCTCTTTAATCAAACACCTATTATTTTTATACCTAAGGAGCCGAATGCCCGGGTTGTATTTCACAAACTTTTTGAAGTAATGCTTTATTTTTAACCTTTAAAAAATATAGATATATCCCGAGTAATTTCAAAATGATATAAAGGAACCGGGTACTACCAAATAGTATCATACGTCCCTTTACCAAGTAGAGTAATACTCAATAGAAGTGTTTACCATCCAAACACATCTCTTGCCTATTTTAATCACTTTCGAGTCACCTGAACAAGTTAATCACAAAAAAAAATACTTTTTTCAAATCCCTTTTTGAAACAATATTATGTATACATTTCCAACTAAATAGTTTTTAACAAAATATTTATCATCCACTAGCTTTGGATTCACTCGGATTCGAACTAGTTTCTACGTATAGTGAAAAAGAGAACAATTTAATAAGTACACAACCCTAACTGCCCAAAGCTAATTTGTATTGTCACATAGAAGATTATTCTGATCGTCATAAAACAAAAAAGGACTCATTCCTCGAACTGTCCAAAGAAAAATCTTACTCTTACATTTCCTTTCAAAATATTTACACCTTAATGTATTTTAAGTAAAATTATTACTACTTCTCCAAGAACCATTTGAAAACTTTATCAAGCCACCAGGATTTAAATTCTCTAAAAATCCATATAATTTTCAAAATATATTTTATAATACTTATTTATAAAGTCATCTGAAGTATTTCTTTTTATAAACACCTTTGTTACAACCTAACATTATCGACAAACACCTTATAGTCAAATTGTGAAACTTAATTTACAAGTTGTTTACTTCAATTTTCCCATAAACCTATCTACCTAACCTATTGTCTAAGAAAAGGGTTACAGATGAATCTACAATCCACAGCCAATGCTTGAGATTGGACGAGCATGACTAAACAAACCCTATGATAATAATTAAATATTATCAATTCCTAACAAACAAGCACATCAAAATAACTATATTAATTTTTTGAAAATTCTTCCTTTATATATAAAATATAGTCCTTGGTAAAATTATTTCGTTTACCAATTTCAAAATCTGTATGTAGATTTTTCTGTTCAAGTGATTAGGAATCCATATCGATAACGGTAATCAGGGGCATCGATCGTCATCCTAAGATCCAAACTTAACAGACCAATTAACACAAAACATTTTTATACATTAACAAATACATACTCTATATATACACTCAAACTAATTCTAGGATATTACTAATCTCATCCCTAATGAGTTACTCATTATAGGGCATTACTAACCCTATCTATAATAAGTTTACCCTACCAAGGCCTAGGTGTTTGCTTAACCTAAGATCTATACCACGTGTAACGATCTGCCTTTCTTACACCTAAAGACGACATTTAATACATCATCAGTATTCATGAGCCGATCATTTAAGCGTCCGAAAGGCATGTCATTTTGGGGTTAAAGAAAGAAAAGACAGAACATAATCTCAATCATAACGAAAAATATATAATATACACAATCCTTTACAAAAAGGGAAATCATCTTTATCATATGCACACTTCAAAAATACACTAACCTATTATTAGCCTGTGTACTTATAACAGCCCGTCCTTACAATTGCTAATTTATACAGATAAGAACAAAACATATAACATAGTGGAATATTTTAAGATATGTGAATACATCTTGGAGAATCCATCTCGTCTCCTAAAAATTCCAAAGCATCCAACTAAATCTGGAAGATATAATCGAGCTAATCAAAGAATTATAAGAAAATAACGCCCGGATCAGTCTGGTAAACTAGCATGAGAATTCTCAATCAAATCAATTATATTGATTTCTAAATTTGAAAAACTTTTTCCAAATAAAAGTTATCTCATAAGACCATGCCGCACATTAACGTACACGGGTTTTACCTTATGATAACCAAAATATTTTATATAATGAAATCCAATGATACTATAATAATGTCTATGGGTATAAAATAATTAGGGAATCATAGACGAAATTGTTACATTGTTATATTCTAGCTTACTAGGTATACAATCGATTCTAAAGGCTCGAAGTCGAAAATGGTTCAAACAATGAAAAGGGTAAGGGTTTACCCATCCGATCAGTACACCTTTAGACAAAATGTACTGAAGGTTACAACATATTGCACCTCAGCTACCAGGATTAACCCTACCCCTTACTAGATAGAGCCGAATATGATCACCCTAGGTTGCGACCAAACAACCATAATGGGCCAGAAGAATACATATATTTAGACTCTAAATAAGGGATGATCATACCCTAATGGGAGCGACCCACATATCCCGACCGCATATCCCTGTTTCAGTCATTTACCAATTGTGAGGCTTGATTCAATGATTTACCTTCTCTCCTGGAAAACCATCTCGGAATGCTAACACTACCATCCAAGCAGAAATGCAAGCTAACACTCATCCATACAAGTTCGTTGTTGGTCTGAATGAATCCAAAGGCACTACCTCTACACAACTATTTTGAATCACCCTTAGGATTAGTGGCAAGTAGCCCTTGCACTTCAAAAACTCCATCTTTAATCATTTTCAAGATGCCTTCTATGAGTTGGAAGTGGTTTTTGCATAATTTATAATTATCCAGTCTTGGTCTTAAATTCCTTAGTTTCCGATGAACTCAATCCGTTTCTTTCAGAAATAAATTGACAATAGATAAGAGTGGAGATCAACTCTTAACCATTAAGTGAACACATTTACTTATCGTTAGTCCTAGGATAACCAAAATAGATTTATACACACAGTTTCACACTATTGAAGATGACTATGCCATATAACTCACGTATTTCTCCTAGATATTTCCAAAGTTAATTTTTGGTCCAAATTTAATAGTCGGTTATTTAACTATCAAATAAACAAACAACTAACAATCTAGCAATTTAATTACCCATAGCAACAACTAAGCTTTTTTTTAAATAAGTCTTTCATTTATTAGTTCTCTTTTAAGGATATTTATCAAAATATTCATATACTTATCTCACCAGCATAACTATATTCACAAGCATTATGAAAAAAATCTTATCTCACAAATCATACTAAAAGCGTGAATACAAAGTTATTTTAATATAGGATAAGGATAACCCTAAATATGATTCCTTCAGTGTTACGAATGGAATGAAAGTTCCACACCACCATAACAAAGAAGGTCAATTAAGGAAAATTTAATGTCAAATTTCTTGTATAAATTTATTCCATAAATCCTTTTAATTAATCTCATTTATTTATGAAGATCTCCTTTACTAAAATTTTAAATCCATTTATCAAACTCCTTATAAATATCCAAGTTTATTTATAAAACTCTTTTATAAATATCAAAACCGTTTATAAAATCTTTTATAAATATCTAAAATCATTTATGAAAGTTCTTTCCAAATTTCAAGGACTCATTTTAATTTGTAAAACTCCTTTTACAGCTTTCCTTATTTAAAATAAAACTTCTTAAATAAACGTTAAATCAATAAAGTTCCTTTGACAAATCAATTATTTAAAACATCTTTAAACAAACAAGTTATTATTTAAACATTCTTCTTTTAATTATCTTTAAACCATGTTAACCAAATAATGGTTTTGAACAATCGTTTTAAAAGTATTAAATTAACTTTAAACATTTTTAATAATTGCTTAATTTCCTTTAAATATCTCATTTAAAATGATAATAAACATTAAACCATTTTTAAAAAAAAGATGAAATATAAATATTTGGTTTCATAAATTTATAGAGAGGCTTAGTGACTACTATGGTTCGTACAGTTTAACTTTCCAAGTTATAACACGATCATTTACGTAACCAATAGCTATGTAAGGGGAATTAGATAGTAACAATCAACAATCATATAAGTAAATATCTAAGTTACCAAAATAGCAGACCTTGGTTTGTTTTCTGCTTAATAGATGTCAAACATATTGTATTGGGTGAAGTTTAGCAAAATGGTGATTTATTTTGCTAAACAAATGTCATTGTGTTTGATATTCAATCGGGGTTACCTAAGGGTAATCGAAAAAGAAATCCCTTAGATTAAAATATTCTTTTAAAACAGTGTTGCTTTAAAAACAAAACCGATCCGAGAAATAAAGAGATTTAAAATTAAACTTTTATTCAATAACCGAATAACATTTAAACTCTTTATTTAAATAATAATTAAACCTTTAGTTATTAATTTAACAATGATTAAGTTTCAAATAAATAATTAAATAATAGTTATCCCTTAAATAAATATTTAAATGATAGTTAATCTTTAAATAATAATTAAATATTAATTAATATCAATAATTAATTAATTAATCCTTAATGCTTAAGTGAAACTTAAATAATAAATTAAACCTTTACTAATAATTAAATTAAGCTTAATGAATTCTTAATAAAAACTTAACATAATTAGTGATTAATTTAATATTTAAACCCTTTCTTCAATAATAAATTAATAATTAAACCTTAAGCATTGATCAAACCATAACTAATCCTTAAATAAATTATTGATTAGTCATAATCTTAATTTAATTAACTATTTATAATTAACTTTCTTAATTTATAATTAACTACAAATTCCTTTTTATTAACTAATGATTAAATACTAATTACCCTACTTAATTCACAAATTAATCATCAAATAAATAAATAAATAATAAAATAATAGTTAGATATTTTTAAATTACATATATTATGTTTGAAAACACTTTTCAAAATTTACCTATGAAGGAAACAGATTTAATTGCAAAAAGAGTTCGTTTTTAAGAACTACACGCATAACGATTATCGCTATATGACCCGAAATTTAAAATTTGTTTTATACTCCATATCACTTTCAAAACTCTTACTTAATGTTTTGAATTACTTTTTTAAACTTAAATAAAGCTTTTTGAAACAAAAACTTAAAGTTTAATTTTTTTTGACCTTTCTCGAAAATCCATAAGTAAACAACTTAGAAAGTAAGGGATTTAAAAGTCGATTTAAAACATAAATCAAGTGCTCATTTTTCCTTTGCCTATAACATTGTATGTATGTTTACAAACATATATATGGGCTATAACATCATGGTATAAGCAAGTTCTAACTTGCACTTACTAACTTTTAACTTCAAATTTCAATTCATACAACATCAACATCCAACATATATACACACACACAGAGATAAATTAACAATATATCCAACAAATCAAGCAATGGTTTTACAAACAACATACATCATGAATAAATTTAGAAACTTTAGTAAAATGGTGAGATTTAACTCACCAAAAAACTGACCAAACTTCACTTTGTTGCATATGACCTAGAGCTTTAGCTCTTCCTTAGCAAAAACATGTTTTTGGATGCCTTAAGTCCAAGGAAATTTGGCCACCTAGGTGAGGGGGGTTCAACCATGATTTAAAAGGGAAGGTGTAGGTTAGTTTTGGCTAAGTGGAAGTGTAGAAAAGAAGGGGAGTGGTAAATAAAGAAAGGAGAGATTTTTAAACAAGGTTTGCATGACTTTAAAGTGCACAAAGCTAATATTTTGAACTTTAAATTTCATGGAAGATTTAGAAGTTCTTAGAAAAACTTGGATAATGTTTTAAAACAAGATCTGGAATGATAAAAGGAAGTAGAAAATCATGCAAATTGGTTTTATATAAAAAAGATTAATCAAATTACGAGATTGCCCTTTAAGTACAATGCCCTCCTTAAACCCTGTCCACATCATTAAGCTTGCCTCCTCTTCACCTTATTTCACATGTGAATTATGTCCCCCTTCATCGCTTAAGGCAACATGCATTGATTAGCATGTGTATTTACGTTTTCTTAATGTTACGTAAGGTTTCATATTATTGTATTTTATTTATATTTTCATAAAAGTCTTAACACCCTTTATATACACTTAAGCATGTGTGTATGTGTGTATACACACCCATATAATCCTAACTCAACTTATAAATGCATGTATAAATTTACATTAGAGTTCATAGTGTTTTCGATAACTCTTAGACGATGCAAAGTCAAATTTTCAGAAAAAGAGTTCCAATCATATTTTTTATTTTTCATTGAACTAAATATTTTCTAAACAAACATGAAAAACTGTTTCATCATTATTTATTATTTAAAAGAGTTCTATTTTAATTAAAAATCTAATATTTGAATATTTAAAGTTAATTAAATATTCGCAAATTAAAGTGGTGAAATTCCAGGTAGTTCCACTCATTCTGATACTAAATGTAAGGACCTCCTTAGACGCCCAATAACCAATATATCTGAATAGAGCGTTGTGAAGGTACTCGGTTGATGCAAGATGGTAGCAAAGGGTGTAAAGAAATAAAAATGCAAGCATAGAATGTATAGGACATCTCACAGTGCACATACAAAATATAATATAATATAAAAACATATATGTAAAACACATGAGATAGTAATGTAATCAAATAAACCATAACAAGTACATCAGGGTGCATATGGTTCACAAACTATACGGAAACTAAAATAAAGAGTTTGTGCAATTCAAAACTCCGGAATAAACTCTACAGCTATCTCTGAAAATGCTTGTATCGCACAGTGCAATATAAGCAATAGTAAGCTCATAATATAGATATATATGAAGCCCGATCTTCTGCTCATACTCCGTATAGCTCCATGTGGTATCCAAACTGTTATCCTTAATCTACTCATTTAAGTGCACCCGAGATAATAACAAGCAACGCATAAAATCTCGGGTCAGACAATAGTTTGGTGTGAGCGATACATCATCTTAGAAGTACTGTAAAAATCATATACAGTAAATATGGACATAGGGTATGAAGAACCATACCTTACCTATCCCTGCATCTAAAGGGTTAGCGCATAAAAGTCGATGTATGCTAATCTAATATCACAACTATCCAAGTATACTGCAGTATAAATACAACGTCCAGCGTCTAGGTATACGATCGAAAATACCTATATCGCGTGACACCCTATAGTGATAAACAACCATGTCAAACATAGAATCCATTACAAAATCCTCACCATCACTCATGTGCATCAGATATACAAACCAGGATCTAATCGAAATCCTGACTTTATTGGTGCCCGATCCATGCCACTCTAAAAGGCTAAAAACCAGGTCCATAATTGCAAATCCTAAGGTAATATATTATCGTAAGATCTAGGCACAATCGTAAATCCAGGTAGGTGTGCCTATATATCTTATTACACCTCTAATTTTAGATAACATTATTCAAGAGATTTAATATATAAATTAAATATATTATTGTAAGATCCAGACACAATCGCAAATCCAGGTGGGTGTGCCCACATAAGGGGATTGAGATTTGAATTAATGAATTAAGGTCGTGCATAATAAACTAATTAATGGGCTTAATAATGGGTTTTGGTTAATTAAGTCACATAAGGGTATATTAGGAATTGCCACCCCTAGCTTCCACACTTATATATATTCCGTTCCCATCTTCTTACTTTCCATTAATGTCATTTTAAAATGCTAACAGAACATAGAGGAATGGCCGACCATTAAGAGGCCAAGAGGAAATCAAATTAAAAGCTAGAGGATCAAGCTTAGGGGAATCAAACTCAATCCAGTCTCCGTATCTAGAGCAAGGTGAATAATAATTCCATCTCCATTTTGGTTTTAAATCACACATTTTTGGATTTAAGGGATAAATTCGTTTTTATGATATATTGGACGATTATATGCTTGATTTATGATTTATTTGATTTAAACAAGGTTGTTTAAAAGGATTTTTATACGGGTTTAGGTGGAAACCGAGATTAAATAATGTTTAAATGTCATTGGAAAATTTTATATTATGAGAAAATGATTTTGGTGTTGGATTTTAATTTTGAAAATTTTCCAAGCTATGGAAAGATTATTATTATGAACTTCCAAAGGAAAATATGGTTATTTGGATTTAAAATTTATTTTGGAAAATATATTAATAATTTGGGTCTAGAATTTTGATATGTTAAATGACATGATTAAAGTGAATTTCTAGAATTTTTGGGGACTTTTCCGAAGTGATTTGCTATGCAAAATTAATTATTTTAGAAGACGGACTTCTTTGGAAAAATTGGATGAATTTATTTGATTAACTTAACCATGGTTTAGATCTAGATTAGCGGTAGTTATTTTTGAAAAATAATTTGAAAAAGTTAAGGAAACCAATCTGGTGTTGACATGTGGCAGGGTAGTTAGAGAAAAGCTTACTTTACCAAGAATTAAATCTGGCTTGCTCAGAAAATTAGTTTCGCTAACTTAGGAAAGCGTCTTTCATCATAGTAGCCTTCGCCTTCATCCTTGTCGAAACCAACTATGCCAAAACCAATACACAAGGTATCACCATGATGGTACGTAGTGGATTGGAGATAGGTGAAAGGTAGGGTGTTGAAAGCATAGTTTCCAAAAGGGTTGAAACCTTAGTTTGTTTTTAAAGAAAAGTGGCTGCCTATGTTTTATTTTAAGCTTTTGATAGAGGCGAAGCATAAGGTTTCGAAAGAGGTTTTAAAAGGGTTTCAAAATGGTTGCCATTAACTTAATATTACTTTCGACAGGGTTTCTTACTTATATTAAAGAAGGGGTTCCGACCTAGTTGATACCCAGTTGGCATCATATAGGCTTTCAATGTTGTTGAAGGCATTAATGTTATCGAAAGGTACTTTGTTTTATAAAGTTAAAGCCAATTCCTATAGCTTTCGAAAAGGGTTAGGGGTTTCGAAGGTGATGGTTTCGAAAAGGGTTTCGACACCAACCTGCCTATATGTAAAGGAAGATGTCAAATAGAAAGGTTCATAGTAAGCCCATGAAAACTATAATTAGATACTGGCAGGGCAAGTAGTTTTGTAGTTAGCCCATGAAAACTATATCCGGATGTAATATTAGCAGGTGTCGATAGGTTCCTAGTCAACCCATAAAAACTAGGGTAAGAAGAAAGGATATTGGGGTTACCAATTGATTCCTAGTCAAACCATAAAAACTAGAATAAGAGAAATATTGGAGTTACCAAAAGGTTCATAGTGATCCCATAAAAACTATGTAATTGGACATGGAGTCCTTAAATGTTTAAATTGGGCGTTAGTCAGCCCATGAAAACTAATGGGTTAATAGTAATCTTAGAAACTACAATTGAGATAGATAGTCTAAATTGAATGGGGATAGGTAATTCAGAATTAATTCAATTGTTTTGCATATCAACATATTAAGTGTTTTAAATTTTTTAATCATTGTGAATGCAGGAGCACAGTATATGGTTTATAAAGAGTTTTGAGATACAGTGAGGGGAAACACGTTCCGCTAAGCGGCGTGGTCTCACTAGATATATAAATGATTTGAGATGGTAGATTATTATTCATACTAGACTTTATGTCTGACTTGAAGTTTATGTTTTCCCCTTAAACTCTTGGGTACTCAATTGATTTTGAGTAGTTTGAGAGTTGAGGATTTTAGGTACCTCTAACACGAATAAGCTTCCAAAGACGTGCAGGAAGTAGATAGCTATTTAGAGATCTCTTTTCTTTTGATTCCGCTATGTTGTTTGTAATGGAAAAGTTGGTATATTGCATGTATATACTCTGATCATCCCAAGGGAATCTTTATATGTCGCTCTGTTCGTATGTTGTAATAAATATATTTTCTCTGAACGTGGTTTGCGAACATGAGCTTATGTAATAAATTGGAAATGTTTTGATATGGAATGTGATTTTTTTTTAAGTTTAGATTTTTTTTTCCGTATTCATGTGTTTCTGTGTATCAACAAATCTAACACCGCCGTATTTGGTCGTTGAGGATTAATAACCAGGGATGACTGCAGCATCTGTAGCCATTAGCTTTAGGCATCCAAATAGGGCGAGTCAAAGTTGGTATTAGAGCATAGGCTTATGAAACTTTAAAAGAAAGCTAAACCTAAAGTATTTTCAAACATAATCCAATGAGTTTGAAATTATGGTAGGGGTTTGGGTTAACGCTATAGTAACGTATTTTTATATATATGTGTGTGTGTGTGTGTGTGTGTGTATGTGTGTATAAGTATGTGTTCCCCTCTCTCTTAGACCGTTCTTCTATATCTTACTAAGGCTTGCATGCAGATTTACCAGAAAGAAGATATGGAAGTAGGAAACAGAAGAGGAAATCTAGGTGAAGGAAGCACCACAACCAACAGAAATGCTCGACCTAATACTAGCAGAAACCAAGTTGGACCGGCTAGCACACTAATCCAAATAGACAATGTAGGGGATGGAAATCCACCGGTAGATGCGGGGATGGTGTATCAGATGTTAGCCAATCTTTTACAAGCTGGAGTTGCTAGTAATGTTGGAGGAACTAATCAAGTGGCTCTAGTTGGGTATAAGTATGTTAAGCTAAGCAGAGACTACACTAGTTTGGGTGGAAAGCCGTTTGTTAGAATGCAAGATGCCATTGAGGTTGAGAATTGGTTATTGAGTTATGAGAGGATCTTTACTGATCTAGGCTTGGATAATGGGGAAAAGAGATGGCTATCCTCTAGGTAAGTGCTAGGGGAAGTGCTTCACCGGTGGAATAATGTGACCGTTGGAGTACCAGTGGAAGAGCTGACATGGGCTGATTTTAGGAAAAGGTTTGAGCAGAGGTTTATGTCTGAAGTAGCTAAGTATGCAATGATGAGGAAGTTCATGGATTTGGTTCAGGGAGAGATGTCAGTGGTCGAGTATGCTGCTAAGTTTGATGAGCTGTCTCAATGCGGATATGCTTTGGTTGACACTGATGTCAGAAGGAATGAAAGGTTCATTCGAGGATTGAGACCAAAGCTTGATAGGATTACCATAGCCCGTATTCAAGATCCTTTTAATGTGGTAGTAGAGATTGTTTGTTCCAAAATTGGACACGACACTCTTCAGACGTATTTGAAGAGATTAAAGTGAAGAATATAATTGGAAAAGGAAGTTAATCTAACAAACACGTCAAAAAAGACAAATAGAAATGCAAGAACATAGGAGATGGTTCGGCATTGTAGCCTACGTCCACTATGGAAAGTTTGCTAATTATTGAAGTTTATAATCTGATTACAACAATACACTCTCAAAAACTCAAGTTACAATGAGTCTACAGTAAAGTACCAACGTGGAAGAATCAAAAGTCCCTTTTCTGGAGGCATTGGGGTGCTGTTTATAGGCGTAGGCTGAAAATATCTGACATAGATCTTGGAATACCCCTTCTCTCACGTGGGTGGGCCCACAAATCGATCCATTGTCATTTGGGATCGATCCTTGATCAATCCCTAACTGGTTCATATCGATCAAAAAACCATATCCAATTAGGCAGAGATCGATCATAGGTGACGTAGAGGTGGTGTTGGGTGTGTTTCAACCATGCTCCTACCACCGAACCACCCACCACCGGACCACCTACCACCGGTCCAATTCCTCTCGCCACCGAACCAAGTCCCCATACCACTCACTGCCGAACCACCTGCTGCCAAACCCACTACTACCGAACCAACCTACTTCCAATACCCAGCCGAACCAACCTCAACCCTCTACAACCGGACCAAGTCCACACCAACTCTCCACCGAACCAAGGCCTTGCCGAACCACCCACCACCGGACCAAGCTACGCTCTCACCACCGGACCAACACACACGCCATTCACTACCGAACCAACATGAGGAAGGTATTACCGAACCAACACTGCCAGGCCAGATTACATCAGCCCAGGCCCACCAGAAGCTATATACATCCAAGACCCCTACCCCCAGCCTCACTCTATAAATAGAGGGGTAGGGGTACAACAATGGAAGACAAGTTTGAGAGATCAAGCACGGATAGAACTTTCAAACAACTTTAAGATACTTGTAATAAAAGCTTTGTACTTGTAACCTGAGAAGTAAAGGAGAATAACATATAAAGTGGACGTAGGCACATTCTGGCCGAACCACTATAAATCTGTGTGTCTTTTACAGTTTAGTCCATCTATTTTATATATTTGCATAAATCACCCAAATCATTAAGAACAACATATAATCAACAAAATCATACGACTTGGAGGTGTTGCCCATTTTTTGTGCAAACATTTTTGGTGCTTCCACTGAGAGCTCGAGCTAGAAGCTTCAGCTTCTCCCACTCAACCTTCTTCCCAACAGTATCGCTCAGTGCTTGGAAAACATGCCTCCCAGGCAGAGGAAAGATTCTAGTAAAGGAAAGAACATCGCAACTGGCAGTATCCCAGATCCAGTAATCACAGATCAAGGGAATCGTTCCATTCCAACAGCAAATGGAAATCAGGCAAATCCAACAGCCCCTGCCACGGAGCAACCAATTACTAGGGCAGATCTGGACAAGGTTGTGGCTGAAGTAACTAACTGCTTCGCATCTCAACAAGAAGCCTTGGTGGACCAACCCATGTCACGCTTAAGGGATGCTGAAGAATCCAACCGCAACACCGAATCATGGGGCGAATCCCAGTCTGGAGGGTCTGGGAGGCGACAAAGATCTTTCTTCTTCGAAGAGGCTAACAACAGAAACGACAATGGTAGGAGCCGAGCCCAGACTCAGCCCGAATTCCGACCCGAGGAAACGCTTGGGACCGAACCCAACGGGGGAGGTACCAGGCAGAGGTCGGATATGGCTGAGCCTGTCATGCTACCTAACCATGGGAACACCAATGGATGGGGCCGAGCTAGAGCCCAGCCCGAAGTTAGACCCGAGGGAATGCTTAGAATAGAGCCCAGCAGGGGAAGATAGAGGCAAGGGACAATTGTAGCTGACCCCAGCATGCTCCCAGAAGACCGAAGACAGCCACAAGAAAATGTTAGGAGTAATAAACGGTACCATCCCTACAGGTCATCTGGACGGAGTCAATCCCGCAGAGAAGAACCAACTCATTTCTATCTATTCCAAATTCTGATGAAAGGATGGCGCGATTATTCAGGGAGTGCGTCCGACGGGATCAAAGAGATCGAGGGATAAGCGCTAGGGTAACCAGCCCCTTCACCCATAATATCGAGATTGCCATCACCCCCCGAGAATGGAAAATGCCAACAATAGAGCCTTACAAGGGAACCTCTGACCCCGTCATACACTTACAAAGATACACACAGCATATGCTCATGAGCGGAGCGACGGAAGGAGTATTGTGTAAATGCTTTCCACTCTTCTTGGCCATCTAGCCACCTCCTGGTTCTGCCATCTACCCCAAGGGTCCATCAGCTCATGGGAAATGTTGAAAGAAAAGTTCATCAGCCAATTCCGCATTCATGTGGAACAACCCAAGGATGCTTATTGCTTATCCAATATCAAACAAAAGCGTGGAGAAACAGTGCGACAATATCTAACCCGATTCAATGCCGCAGCGGCCGCAGTCCAGGATGCCGATGAGAAACTTATCCTAATGGCCCTCTGTAGTGGTGTGCATCCGGATACTAAATTTGCTAGGAGACTAATGAAAGAAAAGCCAGCTACCTTACTCGATTTCTTCCATGAAGCCGAAAAATATATGAGACTTGAAGACGCTGCCATTGAAAGGCAGACATGGCAACAAACTAAGGCAGCTCATGGCAACACACCCGCAGTAGCAAAGGACGTTCGAAGAAATGAATCCAGAGATAGTGTTGGGGGCAAGAAGGGAGAAAAGCGTTTATATAGGCCAGGATCGAGATTTGACTCTTACACTCCTTTGAATGAAACAACCGAAAACATCTTCTTGGCCACCCAAGACGAAGTTAGGTACAAGCGCCCCCCACACAAGAAGGAATCAGATAACGCAGTAAAGTCTGGAAAATTCTGCCGCTTCCACGAATCTCATGGGCATGACACAAATGAATGTCATCACCTCCGGGACTTAATTGAAGAACACATCAGAAGGAAGAGGCTGGAGCGCTATGTGAAAGGTCAGAACAGGACTTCAACTCCTGCCAATGAGAAACCAGGGCTACCCTTCCCAGAAGTAGGCGGAGGAAATCGCAACGCCAGCGGCTCTAGTCAAGAGAAGATAGTGGTCCATACCATATCAGGAGGACCACACATTGCTGACAAAAGCTGGGCAGAGATGGAAAGATACGGTAAGTCACTTAGAAACGATGAAGGCTACGTTAATTCTGTTATGGAAGAACGCCACCCGAAACGAAAAGAGAATGATGACATCACATTCAGTAGGCGTGATCTAGAGGGAAGGCAGTACCCTCACATGGATCCTATGGTCATCTCTGCCTGGTTCGGTCCAGCCAAAGTTTTTCAAATTCTAGTAGACACCGGCAGCTCAGTAAATATCCTATTTAAGCATGCTTTTGACAAAATGAAGCTGTCAATGAAAGATGTGTCTCCCTGCAAGAAACCACTGCACGGTTTCACGGGGGATGCAAAGATGCCCCTCGGGCAACTGGACCTCTTTGTCGAAATAGGAAGTCATCCCCGCTCCGTTGTGCGGAAACAAACATTTGTGCTGATAGAAAACCACTCGGCCTACAAGCCTTTTTAGGAAGACCAACCTTGTCTGACTTCCAAATTGTCTTGGCCCCATGGTGCCTGAAGATAAAATTTCCAACAGACAATGGAATAGGGGAGGTAGAGGGGGATCAAGACGCTGCTCGAGACTGCTATGTAACTGAACTTCGCAATAACCACAGAAAGAATAAAGGAAAGAATGTAGAGACTACTCTCTGCACAAAAAACCTGGAAGCATAGCAACTAAAGAAAGCCCCTCCTCTTCGGTATACCAGTGATCCTTTCAACGAATTAGACCCCAGGAACAGGGAGGAGGAGGCTACCGCCGAGCC
The DNA here is from genome assembly GCA_030765085.1 of Allium cepa. Lineage (NCBI taxonomy): Eukaryota > Viridiplantae > Streptophyta > Magnoliopsida > Asparagales > Amaryllidaceae > Allium > Allium cepa. Next base: position 751,455,229 of record CM060940.1, on the reverse strand, counting down.
TGTAGAGGCTATGGAATTTTGTATCTGTAGACAAACACGACTCGAGTAGACTATTGAAAATCGGATCTCAGCTAAAGGCGGAATTGAAGAATCAACTCATTGATTTTCTTTGCCACAACTTGGATGTATTTGCGTGGCGCACACTGACATGACTGGAATCTCCCCAGATGTAGCATGCCACGTGCTGAACATCGATCCTACCAAGGTGCCGGTAAAACAGAAAAAGAGAAGCATGGGGGAAGAACGATCAACAGCCCTCGATGAAGAAGTAAAGAACCTACTTGCCAATAACTTCATCCGAGAAGCCATCTACCCAGAGTGGATCGCCAATCCGGTACTAGTAAAGAAGGCTAATGGGAAGTGGCGAACGTGTATTGACTTCTCCAACTTAAATGACGCTTGCCCAAAGGTTTGCTTCCCGCTCCCCTGAATCGATCAGCTTGTAGACAGCACAACCGGGCCCGAACTCTTATCTTTTATGGACGAATACTCAGGATATAACCAAATTCCAATGCATGCCCCCGATCAAGACCACACTAGTTTCATCACTGACTGGGGATTGTACTGCTATAGAGTAATGCCTTTTGGACTTAAAAACGCCGGAGCTACTTATCAGCGCCTCGTCAACAAGATGTTTGCGGAACTAATAGGACGAACCATGGAAGTTTATGTGAACGACATGCTAGTAAAGTCAAGAAAAGCCAACGATCACGTAAGCCACCTGGACGAGATGTTTCAAGTACTTCGTCGATATGGAATGAAGCTGAATCCTCTAAAGTGCTCCTTCGGAGTATCATCGGGAAAGTTCTTAGGATTCATCGTCCATGCCAGGGGAATTGAAGCGAACCCTGAACAAGTCCGGGCTCGGAAAGAAATCAGGATACCTTCCACTCGAAGAGAAATGCAAAGCCAAAATGGGAAAGTGGCCGCCCTGAGTAGATTCATCTCTAAAGAAACTGAAAAGTGTGTCCCCTTCTTCGAAGCTATAAAGAAAGACAAGGGAAAGTTCGAATGGACTGACGAATGTGTAACAGCCTTCCACAACCTAATCGAACACCTCCAGAGACCACCAGTACTCTCAACTCCAAATGAAGGCGAAGAGCTATACCTATACCTTGCTGTGTCATCTCATGCTCTAAGCGCCGCTTTGGTAAGAGAAGACAACCGCGCGCAGCGGCCAGTGTACTCGTAAGCAAGAGGTTCACGGAGGCAGAAGCCAGATATCCTAAACTTGAGAAGTTAGCATATTGTTTACTGATCACATCACGGAAATTGCGGCACTATTTCCAATCCCATTCCATCAGAGTTCTAACCGATCAACCGCTAAGGCAGGTACTCCATCGTCCCGACACCTCCGGGCGACTGCTTAAATGGTGCATTGAGCTAAGTCAATATGATATCACCTACCATCCTCGCACCGCCATCTAGGGACAAGCCATGGCCGACTTCATTGCCGAATTCACTACCGACGAAGGTAAGGAGCCATCTGAAATAGCAGAAGCTATCAAGTGGAATCTCTTTGTAGATGGAGCATCAAACGAACAAGGCTCGAGGGCAGGTGTTGTGATAATCACCCCAAGGGAAGGAAGCTGCACTATGCCCTAAGGTTGAAATTCGCTGCCACCAACAACGATGCAGAATATGAAGCAGTAATAGCAGGATTAGAATTTGCCTTAGAAATTGGAGTCAATTCTTTATGCCTTTATAGTGATTCTCAACTTATCGTAAACCAAGTACTAGGAGAGTTTCAGACTCGAGGAGAACGACTCACAACATATCTAAAGAAGACCAAGCTGCTGATGGATCAATTGGATCACTATTTAATCAAACACATTGCTCGAGAAGAGAATCAAGATGCCGACGAACTGGCAAAGCAAGCTAGCATGAAGAACAATACCATTTTCGGAACAGTAACCATTTCGAAACAACTAGACCCAATTTTTGAGCAAGAATATCTGATAGCTGCAATCGAAGAAGAAACTTGGATGACTCCTATCCGGAAATACTTACAAGATGGCACACTGCCCGACGGGCGTAACGAAGTTAAGAAAATCTTGAGGAAAGCTTCTCGCTACACGATACAAGAAGGCATCCTCTATCGGCGCGGCTTCTCTAACCCCTTATTAAGGTGTGTCGCTGGAAGGAAAGCCAAGGAAATCTTATCCAACATCCATCAAGGAAGTTGCGGAGATCACACTGGTGGACAGGCTCGGCAAAGAAGACGCTCCGATATGGATATTACTGGCCCACCTTAAACAAAGACGCTTAGACTTCATCGAAAGATGCGGCAGATGTCAAAAATTTGCTAAGATTCCTCGACTACCAACAAATGAGATTACTCAGATGACCAGCCCTTGTCCCTTTCTAGTATGGGGAATTGACTTAATTGGCAAACTGCTGATGGGCCAAGGCGGAGCCAAATATGCTATAGTGGCAGTCGACTATTTCACCAAATGGGTGTAAGCGGAACCTCTAAATAAAATATCTTCGGCAAAAGTTATTAACTTCTTGATCAAAAATGTTCTGTGTAGGTACGGGGTTCCACTCAAAATCATATCGGACAATGGACTTCAGTTTGACAGCGAGGAGTTCGCCGACTGGTGCCAAGAGCATGGAATTCACAAAAGCTTCTCATCTGTGGCTTATCCCCAGGCAAATGGACAAGTCGAAGCTGTCGACAAAATTCTTAAAACACTAATCAAGAAGAAGCTTGAAAAGTCAAGAGGCGCTTGGGTGGATGAACTTCCTACGGCACTTTGGGCCTACCGCATGTCTTTCAGAACATCAACAGGGCATACTCCTTTCTTTTTGGCATATGGATCAGAGGCCATGCTCCCAGAAACTGTAGTGCCATCCCACCGTAGGATCCACTACAACCCAGAAGAGAACGAAGAACTCCTCCACATGTCTTTGGATCTGATCGAAGAAAGAAGAAATGATGTAGCACTCAAAGCAGCAGCTCACGAGCAAAAAGTGGCAGCACAATACAACTCCAAAGTCAAACATCGCAGCTTACAAGAAGGAGATCTTGTCCTCAAGCGAATCTTCCCATGCCCCGGAGCGCTAGATCCCATCTGGGACGGACCGTACGTAATTTATAAAGATCTCCACAACGGAGCTTATATTTTGTCAACAGTGGACGGAGAGGTGTTCCAGAGGGCATGGAACATCCAACACCTTCGTCGATACTTTTCTTAACTTGTACTGCCCATATGAAGTGAATTAACAAAGAGAATCAGTGGACGTAGGCATTTTCGTGCCGAACCACTTTAAAAATCTTGCCTCTTTTTAACTTGTTCCTTTATATCTTGGCTGCTTGTTAAGCTTTAACCTTTTCTGTTGAACAAAATCCTGTATAACGGCATTTCCATTCTGGACACTTCACGGCACAACCTCACCTGGACAAGACCTAACAGGTACTATACGAATCTATGCCCTCGCCAATGAGACACTTTTGCTCCAGCATCCCTCTGCTGCGGGTTAACTCATTGCTCGCGACGGCCCTCAAAGCCAACTGTAATGAGCCGATTATAATCCACCGAGAAGGCCGACTATAGCCGAGGCATCTCACTACGGCGTTCGGCTCGCCGGCAACCGTGAACCGATTATAAGCCCCAACATAAGGTGTGGCCTACCAGGAGCAGTTCACAGTTGACGATCGGCACCCGCGCTAGCCGGCAATGGTAAATCGAATAATACCCACGATTACGGGCCATAATGGCTCGGGTAGTTACTATGCGCGATCTCGGCTCCGATGTGTCTTAAGTACGGCTGTGGTAAAAAAGAAAACTCCCGCGGAGGCGTAAGATGGGTGATAAATGTCTCCAAGACCCACAGCTAGGGAAAGTGACTACAAAACCCGTTTGCCACGAACTTAAGCATATCGAAGGCCTTCCGTGATTGGAAGTTTTACTATTTCTTATATTTCCATTTTATTTATAAAAACTTTCCTCCTATCCTCTATAACGATCAATAAAGTACATGATACAAAATAGGAGACACTCGCTAATGGGAATAAGAACTCACAGCTGGATGGCAGGACATTCAGCTGCATTCCATATTCGATCACACAAGGCATTCAAAGCTACCGTCTGCAGCAAAAACTTGAAGGGAGGTACTTTCTTCTCTTGTACATAAATATGTAACTATAATTTCTACGCACATCACACTAACATCGCAAGACACGAAATTATATTTTAAGCAAAAACTTAGCGTCAAACACAATTAAATCACTAACACATGCACAGCTATAATTTATGCAACACATCAAAATAACGACAGCATTCAAACACGAAAAAATCAGCTTATGTTATAAAGTTACATGCCAAAGATCAAGTTGTTCGTTACATAATTACATCCCGAAAATTACATTAATGTTTCAAGACTAACATAGTCAGCAATGCCAAGTAAGCTGAAAAATGTCCAGATCAAGCCAAGAAGCCGACTGCATCGAGGCCTCGCTTCTATCCTGTTGGCCCTCCGAGGTCTACTTAACCACCGGATCAGAACTCCCAGCGTGCTGACCAGAGGTAGTTGGCACTTCAGAGGTCCGGCCTGTCCAATTCAGGAGAAGAATTCATTGAATAAACGATAAACAACCAAGCTATGAAAAGGCTAAAAGGGAAGACTTACCAACATCTGTTCCTTGATCATCATCTCCCAACTGCACACCTACCTCCTCAGAAGCGAGCAGCCGCATGCCCTCCTTCACCGCCACCTTCTCTTTCTTAGTGAATTGGGCTGTAACCACATCCATTCTGAAGGCCATGCCACTCTCCTTATCTGCATCAGCCTTGGCCTCCTCCAGAGCCCGGAGATAAATCCTGGCCATGATCCAGGGATAATCATCCATCCAGGATAAGTTGTCCTGCTTCCAAGTACGGAAATACATATCCTGAAGCATCTCATCTATCATCCCCTCGTTTTCATCAAACTCCCTCATTCGGACCTCAGAAGCCAACAGCTTTGCAACGGCAACATTCCTCTCCGATTGGTATCGTGAGCGGTCAGCCTGAAGGGATTTCCTCATCGCCTCCATCTCCTCCTTCAGCTTGGCTTGAGCAAGCTCCACGGCTTCAAGCTTCCCAGATAACTCCTCTACCCGCTCGAGATCCACTTTTCGAGCCTCATCCACCATTGCAATGGCCTCCATTTTCCGTAGCTCGGCTCTGCTAGCCTCTTCCATAGTTTTCATTAGCCGTCTGGAGGCAGCCTCGTGCTGAGAGATCTAGATGGCCTGATCGGCAAGTTGCTTGGCCTGGTCGGCAACCACTAGCCGCAATCTTATGTTGGCACTCCCAATTTCCTCCCCGGCCTTAACCAGTCGGGCGTGATGCCCCATCAACTTCCTAGTCTCCTCAGTAAACCGGTCGATATTTGCCTTGGCTTCATCCCCTATAGTTACAATCCGAGTAGTAAGCAAATCAAGGTCCAGGGACTTGGCCTCATCAAGCGCCCTTACCATAGGATTGCGAGGAAGAAGGTGTTCACTAGTAACCTCGCTAAAGGAAATATCATGAGAGCCCGGATCCAGATCTGGATGACCCACAAATGGATTACGAGCCAAGTCGGGACGATCAATATGAGTAACGGTAGGATTCTCTGATGGATGCGGAGAGGGTATGAACTCAGTATCCTCCCCCATGACATCATGAATAGGCTGGGTTGGGGGCTGAGGTCTAGGTGAAGGTTCGAATTAGGAGCGCCTCCTCCTTTTCTTTTGAATATCCTCTTCAATAACTCCGAGGAGGACGGTAGCCGACTACGTCCCCGGAACGATTGGTCGGAGGCTTTGGTTTCGCGGAAGCTTTGAGGAGTTTGAATTGTTCGAGGCGGTGCCGAATGTCTGATGTCTTGGCCGCCTTACTCGTTCCAGAAATAAAAACCAAGTGTTACAAGCATGCATGAGACTATAATCCAAGAAACATGTGAAGTTAAAAGAGGAGTCAAAAATTCACCTTGAATCGCCGGAGTTTCCCTAGCTGAAATGCTCTCAGAAGATGGACCGGCACCAGTCCCGGCCTTATCAGTTTTCTTTGGCTTCTCCACCAAAACCGATCCTTCCTCCAACCCCTCAAAAGCCTGGCGGAAAGCATCATCTGTCCACTCTTGGATTTCCCCTCCTTGCCCAGAAGACAAAGCCCTGGCGCCATCACCGCTCTGTCCTTCGCCACCATCACCACCATCACCTTCTCCATCACCTCCGCTCTCCTCCTCGCCTCTTTCCTCCTCTACATTTTCCTCCTCCAGAACATCTGTACATGTGCTAGGGGAGGGTGCATCGGATTTCTTGAGCTTCTTCCCCCCGACGACTGGAGGTATCGAGAAAGGTTTCCTCTTGCTGCTCTTCGATGGGGCCCCTCCTTTGGCTTTGACAGCCCTCTCCTCAGTTGTGTCTCTCTGCTTGACCACAGAATGACGTGGTAGAATCAAGTTGTGTTGCAGAAGAGTAGCATTCCTGATCAGGTAAGAAGGTGACCTCTCCCTTCCCGAAATAGCTTCTATCTCCGCAGCCATCTATACCAGGCAATCGTTCTCCACGACCGCAAAGTCACCTGTCACTAGAAAGAATTAAAACACATAAGAAGAAGCATTGCAATCAGAACGGAAGTTATAAATAAGCTTCAACTTACATCCGGAGGTGAAGCGATTGATAGAAACAGAGTCATCCTTGACAAAAAACCATTCTTTCTTGAACATGCTGAACTTCGAATATAAGTCCAGAACCGGCTTGAAGGACACGGCCGATTCCAAGCTGATGTATGGAGACCCCTTCTTGTAGCTTCTCAAGTTGTACAAATATCGGATCTCCCGGTTGGAAGGGGACGCCCGTATTTTCTATGAAAAATGATGAATAGGCTCACCAGGATAGCGTAAGAGTTGGGCTGAAGCTGGAAAGGGGCCACCTTTAGGTAGGTGATGAAGCTGACTATCCAAGCATTGATCGGGGGAATGGCCCCACACATACAATGGTACCTGCTGTAAGCAAAATATCCTTCAGGAGGGTCATACGGCATAACTCCATTCCCTGGCAGCACCATGTGTGCTCTATCAATCCCGAAAGAACGAGATATAACATCAAGCTGCTCCTCTTTGATGGAGCTAGGAAAGCAGTCAGGAGGAGAGTTCAAGAACTCCTGAGGGACATATCCATCAACTAGTGATCTCGGGGTGGGTCCCTGTCGTCCCGGTCCTGGCTGGGATGGGGGCACAATAGGGGACTCTCTTCTGTCCGCTGATTTCCTCTTATCTGATCGAGTTTCCACTTTATGAGACATTTATCTGCAACACCGGAAAAACATATTGTTAGAACAGGGAGTATGGGAATATAAACAAACAAATACATGCAGCCTGGAATCTCGTTCGCAATTCAACATATAAAAGACCGATCAGTAGTTTGAGACTAAAGTCCATTCGGCCTCGTACTTCTCAAACTCATTCGGTAGTACAAGGCTCGAAGGTTCATTCGGCGGATCAAGGCACGAAGGTTCATTCGGCACTCGGAATCCCCAGGTTCATTCGGTGGTCCAAAACATGAAAGTCATTCGGCGATCACCTGATTCGGTAAACGAGAGTGATTCGGAAATTGATTGATTCGACAGGAAATCTGGTTCGGCTATCTCAGTTGGTAAGGAATCACGGAAGCATAAGTCCCGTACTTATAGAAGAGCGCAAGGAGACCAGACCAAACGGTTCGGCGCTTAGGACCGAATGAAGCTATCCAAACCGCGAGAAAACAAAGCACGCCATGTGCATGCACATGCCCTACTTTGGGGGGCAAGTGTTGGGTGTGTTTCAACCATGCTCCTACCACCGAACCACCCACCACCGGACCACCTACCACCGGTCCAATTCCTCTCGCCACCGAACCAAGTCTCCATACCACTCACTGCCGAACCACCTGCTGCCAAACCCCCTACTAACGAACCAACCTACTTCCAATACCCAGCCGAACCAACCACAACCCTCTACAACCGGACCAAGTCCACACCAACTCTCCACTGAACCAAGGCCTTGCCGAACCACCCACCACCGGACCAACACACATGCCATTCACTACCGAACCAACATGAGGAAGGTATTACCGAACCAACACTGCCAGGCCAGATTACATCAGCCCAGGCCCACCAGCAGCTATATACATCCAAGACCCCTACCCCCAGCCTCACTCTATAAATAGAGGGGTAGGGGTACAACAATGGCAGACAAGTTTGAGAGATCAAGCACGGATAGAACTTTCAAACAACTTTCAGATACTTGTAATAAAAGCTTTGTACTTGTAACCTGAGAAGTAAAGGAGAATAACATATAAAGTGGACTTAGGCACATTCTGGTCGAACCACTATAAATCTGTGTGTCGTTTACAGTTTAGTCCATCTATTTTATATATTTGCGTAAATCACCCAAATCATTAAGAACAACATATAATCAACAAAATCATACAACTTGGAGGTGTTTGCCTATTTTTTGTGCAAACAGGTGGTATGCAAGCTCCTGTAACAATTTGATAGCATTTCGACTTCAATATTTTGAGTTATGATCGATCCAAGTATGAATTCGCAAAATATTGCCTAGTTCATATCGATCCTATTCGTATCGATCGCTTCGTATCCATGATTGTTCGTATCAATCAGGTGATATGGAGCGATAATCTGGGACGATCCACTTTTCATGCCGAGTGATCGAGTCTTCCACTTTTTGTGTGCTTTGTTCATTTCGACCTGGATTAATTCAATTCATATCGATAGTTTGTACTTCACTTCGTATCGATGCTTGAAGTCGCTTCGTATCGATGACTTAGATACTGTTTCGTATCGACTGCATGCAGCTGCTTTGTATCGATGGTATTTGACTTGTTTCGTGTCGATAGGAGATGCTACTTCGTATCGATCGTTTAGCGGTATATTCCTATCGATCGAACTATGTGCATGGAACTAACTCAAATTAGCTTCAAGTGATGGATATGAAGTGAATTAAACACAATGGATATGAAATGGAATAGGCACGGTGGATACGAAGTAGGGTAGACATGATGGATACGAACCAATGCTTTCTCTCTTGATTTTGATCGATCCATAACTTGAGCATACGAACTTCGATTGACTCAAAACTTTGAACGTTGGCTTTCATAACTTTGCTTGTCATACCACATCAATTGTAGCTCAATCCGGACATGGAAAATATTGGAAAGTATCCATAATAGATCCGTGTATAACCGATCTTCGGGACGACTGTCTTTGGTTTCCAGTGAAGTCCTTCATGTTACGGCCTTGCCAAAAGGCAGGATAACATTTCCTCCTAAAGTACATTTTGTGTGAATATGACGTGCTTTGAAAAACTACAATGTTCATTCTGAAAAGTTCTATCTAATTCGTTGAATAGTCATTGTCATTTCGTTAAAAGATGTAACCTTTGATTGATATAAATGCTGAATTCTGGATTACTAATGATTATGTAGTGCATTGTTCTAACTAAGTGTCGAGCATTAGCAATTTATCGTTCACCATTGTAATTTTCACCACGTGAATGTTCAACTTCTATGAATTTTTAAAATTGAATGTAAGTCCGTCATACATGCACGTATGTTAACCTCACTCCTATTAACGTTTACACGTCCACAAGACGTTGTCAAGTTTTTTTAGAATCGAGTTTCGTATCGATCCTCTTCTAGATCGATGTGAAATTCATGTTGTAATAATACTTGATGGTCATTTCAGAGTATCCCATTGTATCGATCCTCTCTTGGATCGATTTGAGAAGTTAGGATAGGCATTTCGTATCGATGGCCATCGATACGAATTATTGGTCCTCTGAAACACTGCATATCAATGGATACGAATCCCGGTGGCCTTCAAAGTGATGGATATGAAATTGTCATTTCGTATTGACGGCTTAATGGACACGAAAAGCTTGCTCTAGACCGATACGATTCGATTGTTACGAACAGTTGCACTCTTGACCGATGCGGGTAGATGGAAACGAATATTGCTTCGTATTGATGATGTATGAACCGCTTCTAACGGTCATTGATATAGGGAGACGAATCGACTTCTGCCTGGATTAGAACCATATAAGTATGGTTTTATACTTAGAATTTTTTTACTTGCTTCCATTTTACCCTCGCCTTTGTATCGATAAAAAACCAAGAAAAGGAAATCTGTTCTTGCTTTTGAGTCGAACCAAACTCTAATCCCTCGAACTAATTGCTGAAATTAGGTAAATTATTGATCAAATTCAAGTTAAAATGATGAGACTCGAATTCTCATGCCATTCTACTTGCATTTGTGGTTGATTCTAGTGATGTGGAGGTTGTAAATAGGTCAGAGTAAGGCCAAGGAAGTTTGGAATGGCATTTGATTTTCTTGGAGAAGAAGAAGTGTGGAGGGATACGAAGGTGGTGCTAGTGTCGATGATGGATGAAAGACGAGTTTATATCGATCAGGATTGAGAGTGAGTTTGTATTGATCCGGGCAATGGAACTTCGTACCGATGGATTGTGAAACTTTATATTGATGGATGATAGGAGCTTATATCGACTCAAAGCAATCGATACGAAGACCTGGATCTGGCCATCGATACGAAGACGCTGTAAGTGATTGATATGAGGTTGAGAATTCTGGATCGATACGAACTGACCTTTCAGCGATCGATACGAGATGTTGACTTCCTTGATCGATACAAATAGCACTTCTGGTGATCGATCCGAACTTGCATTTTGATAGATACGAACTCTTTGCATAGCTGAACTTTTGACTCCGACGAGCTTCTACCTTGCATAATTGGACTTAACTGTTTCACTGCACATTTGACTACCCCTCAAAGCTTGTCGATGGAATTGTAATTTGAAAATTTTGATGGACTTTAACTTGGATTGTTCTTCGAAGTCTGGATGGTACAGTTGTGACGGTCAGCGATGATGGTCACTCCGGATGAATCTTGAAGTCTTGTCATTCAAACATCTTTCAAATCTCGTAGAATTATATGTATTATATAGCACTGCACTGCATAACACATTCACGCACTTCACACTCGTGGGAACATAGGTTTATTATCATCTAACGATGATTTTAACTGAGTTTAATATATATGGAACACGGAACTTCACCGTCACAGGATGTTCAGAGTCTGCCTCTCCCCGTATATGAAATGCTGGCTATCGCAGCCGAAGTTATTAGCCCTGCTCCACATGAGCTACTAGGAGTAGTCTTCATCATATGTCCATATGATCTGTTCGCCCTAATATTTTTGAAGACATCTTACGCAGGATTTGCCTAAGGCATAGGTTGCCGCCGACCGATGTCTTACTGCCTTTGCTAGAAGATAGAGTCCTTAATCCCCTAGAAGGGTACACAGCCTGCAGCAGAATTATGTGTGTAGCCAGGACACTTGCTCCTTTCAGTCAGTTCATCTAGGAAGTTTTACTTTTCTTAAGTACTGCTCCATCTCAGCTGCACCCAAATGGATATGCCTTGCTCAATAGTTTGTTTGTCATCTTCATGGAGCACCTCTTTCGACCTTTGACGTAGAAGAGATCATATACTTGTTCGATATAAAGAGCCATGGGGACAATCCTTCCTTCACTTTCCTAGAAATGTTTAGGAACTGCTAAGTGGTGGTCAGGGCTTAGAGCAAGCTAAGATGAATTAAGACCGAATGGCTCTTTGATCGGTGCTCACAGGAGTTCGCTAGACGGTGTCTAGTCAGACTTAAGTGCTCCAACCTTTTTGTTGATTAAATGGATAACAATAGTTGATGCCGAGTCTAAAACTTTCTTTCTTTTACACCTTCAATTCCGCAGCCCGAAGGAGCTCGGTTTAAGGACATAGTAAGGTTTCTTCAATAGCTGCCAACCACAGATAAAGAAATTGATGAAGTGCTTAGAGATGAAAATTTGATTGCTATGGGGATAATTGATAAAGACCGGAGCATCGGACTTATGTGAGTTCTCAGGTCGACTACGGTGAGGCAAGTTAGGAGGAGAACTCTTGGAATTATGATTGCCGAACATGGCGATGATAAGAATGTGTCCACTAGAGACAAACCTGTAGATGTGCTTTCGTAGAACCCTCAAGCATTGGGAAAAAGAAAATGCAAGAATGTTGTCCGCATATCTTTAAGGCGCAAAACCATTATGGTGTCTTTGCCTGCTACTAGTCAAGGGAATCCTTTTCCGCAGATAGGGAGTTTTTTTTTAGGGACTGATGGACATCCCCATTCCGGAAGACATGCCTTTACATCAAGATATCGGACTATAGGGGCTTCAAAGTGCCTTAGATATAGGAGAGCCAACTCCTGTGAGTATGGCTGCTACAATAGGTTTGTTGGGGGGGTTTGCACATGCATGCACACACTTCACGGCACCACATAATCTCTAATCACATTTTTTCAGAACTTTGAAGATATCTAACTCCATTTCTCTTTTCATATTACAGATACGATGTCGAAACGAGGATCTATGCTTGGTAGTTCATCTAGCTCACATTCTGATTCTCGTAGGCGTGAGGCCAAAAAAGAATGCGATTGTAGCTACTCCAGTCAAGAGAAGGAGCATTACTAGAAGGAAAGAGATAGGGAGAGAGAGGGAGAGGCAGTATAGGAACCATTCTCGTTCGTGCTCTCTGTAACCTAGAGGTCCAATGCAACCCTCCGGCTTCGAAAAACAGTCTACTGAAACCTTATGCCAACCAGTGCCTCCACAAACATCAAGATCCGACGAGCAGTGAAATAGAACTGGGACAGATGTTCCTGTCATCACCATATCAGTGGCTATGGAGCCCATGGGAGAGGGAGCCATCTGAATAGCTCAGTTGAAAATGGATTTCCCTAATGTTTGCTTTGATGGTTTTCACCTTCCCCCAAACTAGAAGCGAATTCCTAATGGAGATGAACAAACTGTGCATGATTATGTATATGATATCTACAACCAGTATCAATAGTCGATGAAGATCGTAGATAAAGCTTCAGCGGTGTCTTTTGATCAGGCGAAGAAAATTGAAAATCTGGAGAAAGATCTCGCCTAAAAAGATCGCATAGTGCAAGTGCTTACCACTAAGAATGACACTTAAGGAACTTGGAAAAGGAGTCCCTTAAGAAAGTCGATGGCACAAGCAAGAAGATAGAACAGATGCGATAAGAGCACCTGACCTTGGTCGAGGAGATGGGCCACAGAACCGCCACCGCTATGGCGAAAAGAGATGCCATGCTTAAAGAGCTTGAGGAGCTTAAATACAAATTTGCTGAAGTCGTAAAGAAGAAGAAGATGCTAACAAAGCTACCCAAGAGGCGTGTAAGTAGGCCGTGGCACTCAGGGGTGAGCGGGATGTGGCCAAGTTAAAGGTTTAAGAAACCGAGCCCAAGATTAAAACCAATTTTAGAGTGGCAGAGGCCAGGTTGGAAGGTGACATCGAATACCTCCTGGTCACTTATAATGTCAATGTTTTGAAGCACCGCAACTTAAGCCGGCTCGATGACTACCCTCTCATCTGTACAATGCCTGCTGCCGCTTGATATAGGATGAAAAGGCGGACCACCACACTACATCTATCGACGACTTTGAGCTAGAGAACCGGATATTAATTGAAGATGAGAGAAAATTTCTCCACGATGCCATTTTCACTTCTGAAAAGAAAAAAATCACTGGCCAGTATCAGGACGTTGGAGAGGGGTCCGGAGTTGAACACCATGAAGCAATCTCCAAAATGCCGGCAGCAACGCAACCTGTGCATACTTCTACAATCGACCCTTCGGTTGTTCCTGCTTATGACCTTGATCAGCCACATCTGCTTCCTGTGCACGAGCATGACTTTGAAGGCACATCGGCTCAACATGTGAGCCAAACTGAGGAAGGTACTTTGAATACTTCTTGCATCCTTTCAAAGTCAGAAGTGCTATCAGAGGATGTCACTATTGTTTTCTCTTATATTTATTCAGCTATAGAATCTGCACCGGCCGAGCGTCTTGCAACCCAAGAGATGCACCATGAGCTGGAGGCCTTTATGATGGAGGCAACCATGACAACGGCCACACCAGTTGAGGAAGTGCACGAGACCGCTTTCATTTTTTACAAACAGATGATGGAGGAACTCCTTGGTCATCAAAGTGATCCACTTACCGAATTTTGACTATTGTAAGTTATTAAGTTTATTGAAATTATTGGATAAAGATAAGTAGAAATAAATTTTAATGATTTGTTAATACTAATTTATTGGATAATTGAATTATTTAAATTTAATATTGAAAATTATTTGATTAATTGAACTTTGGATTTAATATGAATGTAAATGACTTTGGAAGTTGATTTAAATTTTATTTAAATGCGAATGAATATTTTAGCATTTAAAAATTGGAGTCAAATGCGAATAATTTAAAATTTGAAATTTTATATTTTAATTAACGAGTTTAAATAGTCATTTTGTCACTGTCTCGGATTTCGACGAAACCAGTTTCATCGGATCCGAAATGGTGAGTTATTGTAGGGTTTCAGTTTTCGTAGCAATTGAACTTGTCGGTTGGCCGTGCGAGCTGGAAACGCGTAGAATTTAGATTTAGAATTTAAATGAATAATTCGATTTGAAAAGCTATCTTTCGCATACTATCGAACTAGACCTCGGGACTTATTTCATTGTGTTCGGAATGGGGGTAAAACATTATAAATGACATGAGGCACTTGGCATTTGGAGTTCATATTTTCACTGGCCATTGGATCGGATATTTTCTTGTTGCTATAATATATATATATATATATATATATATATATATATATATTACTATAAAATATCTCGACATTTCCTTGTTTTCAACCATACCGTCACTTCTTTTTTCGTTCCTTCCCTCTTTTCTAATCGAGATCGAATCGTTCAAATTTAAAAAAAAAACATCGCAACCGATCGAAAAAAATGGCCACGCCTGAGAGGCGAGCACGTGCATTTCTAGAGGCGGCGCATGATGGAGATGGAGAGAGCGGCGACTCTGGGGGAAGGCCGCGTTCGTCGATTTAGGGTTTGCGGCGCGTGGTGGCGACAACAGAAAAGCAAGGTGGTCGGTTCAACGTTGAGGTGGTGCGAGGTCGATACTTGAAGGGGGTGGAGTCTGTCTTAGTCATGTGTTAGGTTTAGAGCTTCGACACTTGCTCTGGCAACGACGAGGCGATGCGCTCTATCGACTCGATTATGGTGAGGTCGGTGGTGGTCTAGTTTGAGTGGTAAACGATTGGTGTATAAGGAAATGGTGAAAATCGGAACTATCGAGATTTTGTCTGGAAAAGTGATGGGTTGGCGCAGTCAACGGCAGATGAAGATTCATGTCTAGAACGTTTCGAACGAGAAGATGAATGCGCGGTTAAGCACGGTTAAGTAAATGATTATGTTAATTTTATTTAGTTAATTATATTCTATTATCTTAAATTTATCGTTATCTTATGAATTTTGTATCTCTTTAAAACAAGGTCTGTTCGGGCAAGGTAATTTCATTCGGATCGTACCGAAATCATCTTCAACTTGTAGTGGAACTGGAATTTATTTGGAGCTGAAATAATTTCAATTTCAAATAAAAGGTGAGTGTTTTGTGCTCACAATTGACTAAAATAATTTCTTTGTTAGTTAAATTTATATTCTGAAATGATATGAAATTTATTGACTGTTGTTTGGTAGGTTTAATTATTATTTGTGTTTATATATAAATTAATTGATAGAATTTAAATTGATCATTAAAATAAATTTAAATTTAATTGGCAGTATTATACTCGATATTGATAATTATAAAATCGTTGTGAATTATATTGACTGTATGGACGATTGTTTGTGATGGATGCTATTGGGTGTTAATTTGGATGTTTATTTATTTTGATACTTCATGTTATCATCACGTATATAATGTATAGAATAAAAGACTATAAATGGAATTATTTCGAATAAACTAAGAAATAGGTTGAAATGATGTATACCTGTGACATCTATTTTGGATTGAAATGATATATGTCTGTCCTTGAAATGAAATTGAAATAATTAACCACTTGGTCGTAGGTTAGAAAATTATATACGGACACCAAGTTGGTTAAATTAAATGATTTTAAAAATTGGTTTGAAATTATTTAAAGGAATTGATTTTTAAGAATAAAAATCAAATTTATGAAAAATGAATTATTTTGAATTGGAGCTCGAAATGTTGGAATTTAAACTTAATAAACGAGATTGTTTAATTAAGCGAAGTTTAAAATTTTAAGTTATAAACGAAATACATCATAAATTTCAGAAATGTACTTGTTTAAAAGATTGGCTTTGATTCGAATTTGAATATTCATAAGGAAAAATGATATAAAATGATATTTCAAAATTTGAGTTTGGAATCGAATTATAAATTGAAAATTTGGATTTAAAATTTGGTATCGGAAGTAAATTTGATTTAAGTGTTTAAATCAATATTTTGAAATTAAATTTAAAAATGGAAATGGGAGATAAATTTGAAATTGGAATATAAATTTATTTGAAATTGAAATTGAAATTAATCTGGAATTGAAAATTAATTTGAAATTGAAATTTTAATTAATTTGGAATTGGAATTGGAAATGAATTTGGATTTGAGATTTAAATTAAATTGGAAATGTAAATTGAAATTGGAAGAAATTTGTTAGTTGAAAGAAATTTGTATGGAATTGAAATTTATTCGAGTTGAAATCACAATTGAATCATTTAAATCGAAATGGAATTTCAAATTGATTTGGGTAGGAAATTAGGAAGTTGGATGGTTTGACTTTGGAATTATTTTAAAAATGAGTATTTTAGTATAAATGATTTAAAATCTATATTCTTTAAATATTCAAATTATTTTGATTTTTGCAAACTATTTTATTACATAAACCATTTTTATATTCAAATTATTTCTATTGAACTATTTTTAACTATTTAACTATATAAACTACCTTTTAAATTTCAAACTGGTTAAAGGGTAAATTGTTTATATTTAAATTTTGGATTTAAACACGAACTAGATTAAAGTGAAGATTTTGACCTAAATTGAATTCGAATCAAATTTTGGAAGTGAAATCGATTTATCAGACACAATTGATAATTTTGAATATATGATAATTTCGAAATGGATTTGGTTTTAAAGCGAATATATAATGATTTCGAAATGGATTTGATTTTGAAACGAATATGATATTTTGATATCAAGTGCAAATTGTTTTCGAAATGTAAAAGAACCGACCGGTGTGTAAATTGAAGGTTGGTTGTTAAAGAAACCGAGGCCTCTTATTGGCATACTCTCTGTCAATATTGGAACCACTTTGACAACTGTGTACGCGATGGATGATACCCAGAATGTAGTGGTTGAATTGGCGACGTTTACTGGAATGAAGTAAGAGAACGATGATGGAAGCCTTGAGATTCGTGTCATAATTAAAATGACTAAAATAGGAGCTTGTCTGGCCATTGAGGTTAGCTACCTCTAGCGACATTGATCCCTCATATTGTTATTTTGATTTCGGATTCGATAGGTGCACCTTATTTGTCGTTTGGATTGATTATCGCGGTCGGCCACAGATGGATTACGACCAGCCAGAAAGGGTAAACTGGTAGAATCCAACCTTGGGCATTGCCTCACATGCCTTGTCATATTCATCCCTATACGAGCCCATTACGATTTTGGTTTAAAACCGTAAATGTGTTTAAGGTGGATCAATGTAAAGCCTTAACGCTATTTTGATATTTATTTTACTAATGTACATTATCTATTATAGATAAACTATTATATATAAATAGTTAAACGAATCCTAGGGAGATGGAAAATACCGCAACTGTTAGTCCGTGAGATGATGTTTTTGGTGACAACAACCTTAGAATAGGATTACAAAATATAAATACTAACATTACAGTTTAGAAACATATGTATATGCAGGATTTAACCATGCAGGTACCAAGAATGAAGACTGTACAGTATAGAGATTCAAGATATCAAGAATGAAGACTCATAAGTATCAAGAATATCAAGATTATCAAGAGTTCAAGAATTTAAGTAATTTATTTTTAATTAGGAATTTTGTTAAAACTTCTAGAAAAGCACTGGCATCTTAAAATCCAATTTATTCGTGGAATGGAATCCACTTCGAGCGCATTAAAGGGATGGAATCCTAAGTAGGATGGAACCTACGAAAAATCTAGTGGAACATTGTTTTGTATCCTCTAATTTTTATTCAAAATAATTATACAAAATTATATCTTGTTTTCAAAATGTTTTCAACGCCTTCCTTTTAAAAGAATCAAAAACATCTATCCTGATTTCAAATACTTTTAGCCTCAAAATAATCTTTAATGTCAAAATCAAATTATTCTTAGTTTTAAAACTATCTTTAATAGTAATATATTTAACTTTTAATATTTATACTTAGATTTAAATATAAAATTGTATTAAAATTATATATATATTATTCTCTATATTTACTTATGTATTTTAACTATAGTCAAGTATATTTATAAAGTTTAAAATAGTTTTAATATAAGATAAAAGTTATTTTCAAAGAAAAACAAACCATCAAAAATTCCTTTGGAATTTCGACATACTCAATGTACCCATGTCGACATAGTGTCATTTAATTTCAAAATTTAAATTTCAAAAGAAGTGTCTATTCGTCATATCTCTTCACTAATGGAGACGGTTGTTGTTTTTCTATAAATAAGGGTTGTTTTCGATGAATTTTCAATCATATTTTCTGGTTTTCATTTCTCTTCTTCTTCCACATTTCTTTATACACATTCTTAACATTACTCTACCGAAATCAACATTGAATCTAACTAGATTATCTCTGGTTTGATTCTCTATCATTATCTCAACAAGACCCTCAGTGCTATTCAGAGTATAGGCTTCTTTGTAATCAATTAAACGAGAAAAGGTGTGATTGTGGCCTTGGAAATCAATCAAGCGAGAAAAGGTATGATTGTGGCCTTGGAAATCAATCAAGTGAGAAAAGGTGTGATTGTAGCCTTGGAAATCAATTGGGTGAACTCGTTGTCTGGAAAATCAAGTATCTCTACCCAGAGGATTGTGAATCTGGAGGGTGTACCTCGTAGCCTTGAAATCGAGGGTGTAATTGTAAAGATTGTTTTTGAAAGGAAATCCGTACTTGTGTGCGAGGACTGGATATAGGGTAACTCCGGACCAGTATAAAATCTAGTATGTTTTTTCTTTTAATGCTTTTACTTTATATTTGCATCTGTATTTGATTTTGTGATCATATCTGTGTCTGAATATTGCGTACATTTGTGTTCAAATTAACAGAAACTTAAAAAGTTTTAGTAATTTTTTTTAAACACTATTCACCGCCCTCTAGTGTTAATCCTAGCCTTAAGATCAATATTTCGCATTTCTCACATTTGACATCGGAGCAAGGTTTTCAAAGTTTCATAATCTGATTTTTGAAAATTTTTAAAAATAGCTATGTTTGTTAATACTAGTTTTGAAATTTTCATATCATCATTGTCTCTTGAGTTTGCATATAATCAATGTTCAAATTCAAGTTGTCTACCAAAATTTTTTTACGTGCAGGAAACATGCTTTATGGGGGTTGAGGAATCAATCCACAACGGACAAATTGTGCAGATCAAAAAGAATAAATAGTTACTCGATAGTGGATGTGCTAGACAAATGACTAGCAATCCAGATATGCTGAATGATATAATATACAAAGACGGAGGACTGGTTAACTTTGGAGACAATTCAAAAGTATATGTTATTGGCATTGGTAAAGTCGGTAACTCTGAAACTCCTATTATTACTAATGCTTTGCTAGTTAAGAATCTGAAACATAACCTGCTAAGTATAAGTCAATTCTGTGATAAAGGATATAAAATTAAATTTGAAAAAGATAAGTGTCACGTTGAAGATAATAATTCAACCATAATATTTGAGGGAATTAGGAAAAAGAATATTTATATTCTTAGTATGAGAGTTTTAAATGATTACTTGTGTCTTTGGGCAAATACAAGTGACCCTTGGATTTGGCATAAGAGATTTGGGCATTTGAATTTCAAACTCTTATCTAGACTGTCAAAACATAATCTAGTAAGAGGTCTTCCTAAAATGAATTTTAAAATAGATAGTCTATGTGATGCATGTCAATTAGGAAAACTTAAAAAAAGTTCTTTTAAATTAAAAGATATGATTTCAACCTCAAAACCTCTGGAATTACTTCACCTTGATTTATTTGGTCCATCTCAAATTCTTTCAATAAATCATAGTAAATATGTTTTTGTAATTGTAGATGATTATTCTAGATTTACATGGACAATATTTTTGAAACATAAAAGTGATACTTTTGAATGTTTTAAGAACTTTACAAAAAGGATTCAAAAACAACTTTCTCTAAAAATTATAACCATCCGTAGTGATCACGGTGGTGAATTTGGAAATGAAAAGTTTGAAGAATTCTGTAATAAAAAGGGAATAACTCACAATTTTTTATTTCCAAGAACTCCACAACAAAACAGAGTAGTAGAACGTAAAAATAGGAAGATTCAATAGTGTGCGAGAACTATGCTTTCAGATAGTAAATAACCGAAGTTTTTTAGGCGGAAGCAGTTGCTACCGCCTATTATATTTTAAATAGAATCTTAATTAGGCCTTTAACTAATAAGACTTCTTATGAACTTCTCTTCACTCAAAGAAATCTAAAGTGTCTTATTTTAGAATATTTGGAAGTAAATGTTTTATTTTAGATACTAAAGATAACTTAGATAAATTTGATCCTAAATCTGACAAAGGTATCTTTATCGGATATTCTAATAGAAGTAAAGCGTACAGAGTGTTTAATGAACTAACACCATCGAAGAAACAATGCATGTTTCATTCGATGAAAACCTAAAATATTGTGAAGATACAAATGATGAAGAGGATTTAATCACTCAAAATTAAGAGTCAACTGAAATTTATAATGAAATTAATCATCCTAATAAAAGGACTAAACTTTTAAAAGATCACCCTATTGAAAATATACTAGTAGATATGCAATCTGTTGTTAAAACTAGAAATCAACTTAGTCAAATGAGTAATATAGCTTTTATATCAGCTAAATCAATTTACTAGAAATGATTTTTGGGAACTTGTTCCTAAACCTGAAAATAAAACTATAATTGGAACTAAATGGGTTTATAAAAGTAAAATGAATAAACAAGGAGAGGTTGTTAGAAATAAAGCTCGGTTAGTCGCTCAAGGTTGTTGTCAAGAAGAAGGAATAGATTTTGATATAACCTTTGCTCCCTAGCAAGATTAGAAGCCATTAGGATTCTACTTGCTTTCGCAAATAATAATAATTTCAAATTATTTCAAATGGATGTTAAAAGTGCTTTTTTAATGGATTTGTAAAAGAGGAAGTATATGTTGAACAACCACCACTTTTTGAAAATGAAAAATT
Organism: Allium cepa; assembly: GCA_030765085.1. NCBI lineage: Eukaryota > Viridiplantae > Streptophyta > Magnoliopsida > Asparagales > Amaryllidaceae > Allium > Allium cepa. The sequence goes on along the minus strand of CM060940.1, from coordinate 751,433,829 downwards.
ACCAAATCATGTTTACAAACTTAAGAAAGCTTTATATGGTCTAAAACAAGCTCGTATAGCCTGGTACGATAGACTAAGATCTTACTTATTACAATCAAATTTTGAAATTGGTAAAGTAGATAATACTCTTTTTGTTAAAAGAAATAAAAGTGATATTCAACTAGTACAAGTCTATGTAGATGATATCATTTTTGGATCAACTAATTTTGAAATGAATAAAGAATTTTCTGAAATAATGACAAAAGATTTTGAGATGAGTCATATGGGTGAATTAAACTTCTTTTTAGGATTACAAATAAAACAATTAGATAATGGTATCTTTATTAGTCAAGAAAAATATGCTAAAGACCTAATTAATAAATTTGGTTTGACTACTGCGAGTGGAAAACCCACTCGCATGGCAACTAATGAGTACCTTATTAAAGAAGATCTCTCGAAAGATGTAGGTCAAAAATTATATAGAGGAATGATTGGATCACTACTCTATATCACTGCTAGTAAACCCGATATCATGCATAGTATTTGTCTCTGTACAAGATATCAATCCCAACCTAAAGAGACCCACTTAAAAGCTGTAAAACGTATCATAAGATATGTTAAACACACGTCTGATTATGGCTTATTTTACCCTAAAAATGATTCTTTTGACTTGATATCTTACTGTGATGCTGATTATGCTGGTTGTAAATCAAACCTAAAAGTACAAGTGGAACTTGTCACTTTTTGGGGGCATTCTCTGATTTCCTGGTTTAGTAAAAAGCAAAACATAGTTTCTTTATCAACAACTGAAGCAGAATATATTTCTGCTATTTTGGCTTATTCTCAAGTAATATATATGTAACAAACTTTAAAAGATTATGGTTTAAATATCTCAAAATCGCCAATTTATTGTGATAATATTAATGCAATAAATTTATCCAAAAATATCACTCAACATGCTCGAACTAAACATACTGATATCAGACATCATTTTCTTAGAGATAATATAAGTAAGGAAGTAGTTACTCTAGAATATATCAACTCTGAAAATCAAATTGCTGATATCTTAACAAAACCCTTAAATGAATCTATATTTACTAAATTAAGAAGAGAATTAGGTATTTGTTCAATAACTGAAATATAAAATATAAATAACAAAGTTTAATTAAAATTAAATCAAAATAAATTAAAAAGAAAAAAATCAAGCACCATGTCGACATCCCCTTGTACCCCATGTCGACATACAATGTTTTTTCATTTTTAAATTTTTTCCCATTAAAATACAAATAATTGGTTATATATTCTTCCTATTTTCGAAATTCTATTCATTCTTTCTATTATTTCTCTATTCCATCTTCTGAAATTAAATAATCAACGGCCTCCTCTTCCAAATCAAACAAAAATTCAACCTTTTCGTTCCCTTCTCCTACTTCTGGACCGTTTCAACGGACAACGCTCGCTCGTGTGACGAAAATGGAGGATTCTCTGAAGGATGCACTTAAGTTAATGACTGAAATCTGAGCGATGCAACTTCGAATGGACAAAGAACAAGAGAGTCAAGGAAAAATCATTAGGAATTTAAAAAAAATCTAATGGACAATCACGCTAACCCGATCATGATTGATGAAGACTCTTCAGGAGATCTAGTACAAGAGGCCAGCGAGGAAGAAGAAGAAGAAGTCCCCATGGAAGAAGTGCATGCGGAAGATGACGACAAAGTCGTTTGCGTTGGTGAAGTGTGCTTTGACAAAGATGGAAATCTTGTCGAACAACATGGAAATGTTTGTTTCCACTATCCAAATTGTTCGGTTCATAGATCTCCCATTTTCAAAGACACTCATCAGTTTCTTTTATCTTTTTCTTCTTGTTGTATGTTCTTTCTTACGTTTCCCACAAAAATGTAAATATAACTATATGATTAGTAAATAAGTTGTGTTCTTATATATGGTCTATTAAAAGTATTATTATAATAGTAGTTTAGGACTAAGTTTTAAGTTTTAGAGCTAAGTGTTGATTATTTATGATAACACTATCATTATAATCACATGTCATGGAGTATTAGATTAAGGGGGAGTTATATAGTTTGGAGTTAGTTTTTATTGATGACAAAGGAGAAAAGTATAAAATAGGATAGTTAGACATAGATTAAGGGGGAGTTATTAGGATAGAAGTAGTATTTTATAAATAAAGGATGTTGTCATCAAAAAAGGGGAGATTGTTAGTCTGTGAGATGATGGTTTTGATGACAACAACCTTAGAATAGGATTATAAAATATAAATACTAACATTATAGTTTAGAAATATATGTATATGCAGGATTAACCATGCAGGTACTAAGAATGAAGACTGTACAGTATAGAAATTCAAGATATCAAGAATGAAGACTCATGAGTATCAAGAATATCAAGAGTTTAAGAATTCAAGTAATTTATTTTTAGTTAGGAATTTTGTTAAAACTCCTAGAAAATCACTAGCATCTTAAAATCCAATTTATTCGTGGAACGAAATCCACTTCGAGCCCGTTAAAGGGATGGAACCCTAAGTAGGATGGAACCTACGAAAAATTTAGTGGAACATGTTTTGTATCCGCTAATTTTTATTCAAAATTATTTTACAAAATTATATCTTGTTTTCAAAATGTTTTCAAAATCTTCCTTTCAAAAGAATGTAAAACATCTATCTTTATTTCAAATACTTTTAGCCTCAAAATAATCTTTAATTTCAAAATCAAATTATTCTTAGGTTTAAAACTATCTTTAGTAATAATATATTTAACTTTTAATATTTATACTTAGATTTAAATATAAAATTATAGTAAATTATATATATATTATTCTCTATATTTATTTATGTATTTTAACTATAGTCAAGTATATTTATAAAGTTTAAAATAGTTTTAATATAAGACAAAAGTTATTTTCTAAGAAAAACAAACCATCAAAAATTCCTTTGGGATGTCGACATACTCAATGTACCCATGTCGACATAGTGTCAGTTAATTTCAAAATTTAAATTTCAAAAGAAGTGTCTATTCATTATATCGCTTCACGAATGGACATGGCTGTTGTTCTTCTATAAATAGGGTGGTTTTCAACGAATTTTCAATCAAATTTTCTGATTTTCATTTCTCTTCTTCTTCCACATTTCTTTATACACATTCTTAACATTACTCTGCTGAAATCAACATTGAATCTAACTAGATTATCTCTTGTTTGGTTCTCTATCACTATCTCAACAAGATCCTCAGTGCTATCAGAGTTATAGGCTTCTTTGTAATCAGTTAAACGAGAAAAGGTGTGATTGCGGCCTTAGAATCAATCAAGTGAGAAAAGGTATGATTGTGGCCTTGGAAATCAATGAAGCGAGAAAATGTGTGATTGTAGCCTTGGAAATCAATTGTGAACTTGTTCCCTGGGAAATCAAGTATCTCTACCCAGAGGATTGTGAATCTGGAGAGTGTACCTCGTAGCCTTGAAATCGAGGGTGTAATTTTAAAGATTGTTTTTGAAAGGAAATCAATACTTGTGTGCGGGACTGGATGTAGGGTAACTCTGAACCAGTATAAAATCCGGTGTGTTCATTCCTTTACTGCTTTTACTTTATATTTGCATCTGTGTTTGATTCTGTGATCATATCTATGTCGGAATATTGCATACATCTGTGTTCAAATTAACAAAAACTTAAAAGGATTTAGTAATTTCTTTAAACACTATTCATCTCCCTCTAGTGTTAATCCTAGCCTTAAGATCCATATTCCGCATTTCTCACAATAACATCTATTAGGTTATTGCACTTGATTTGACTTACATAAGAGTATTTTAGTCCTGACTCGAGCGTTTTGTCTTTTCATTACGCTCGGGTAAGTCCTCATTTTTTTCCAATGTATTGAAGACTATTCTTTGAAGGACAAAGACGGAGTTTTGGTATATTACTATTATTATTATCCCCTGCATCATGCTATTCTGCTGTATTGATTATTTATCCCTGATGTATAAATATAACTCTGATAAACCTGTATAGATTATGATCAGATGTATAATAAACAGCTTTTGAATTTTTATTTGATTATTATATTTTATCATTTCCGCTGTGAGATTCTGTGTTTTGTTTTCTTCTTCTCTTTCTATTTTTCTTATTTAATCCCATTGATTATCTACGTTCCGGATTATTTAAGTTGGATATGTGTGGATTATTGTCGATTTAAAACTTTCAAAATATGGGTCTCCGTAGGGAGTGCACGAGAGAGCTTTCATTTTTACAAACAGATGATGGAGGAACTCCTTAGTCATCGAAGTGATCCACTTACCGACTTGCCCATCATGGGTGAATGTGTGTTTATGGCTAGCTCTTCAGGCCCAACCAGTAGGATTCCTGTGGAAGCCCAAGCATTTCGGGAGGAAGAAATAATGGAAGAGATCAATGATGAAATGGAAAGAGCCATACAGGCTACTAGTATTAGAGGTGGCATGGCGGGTCCTAGTTCGGTCCCCATGCGTATGATCTCTCCTAGCTGTACAATCATTGACAATAGCGTGCCTCCCTCATCCTCTAACATTGAAAGTACCACGATTCCTCCGACTCCGCATTCTGAGAGTATCGCGATCCCCATGAGTTTGGAGGAAGAGATCACCGTAATTCCCCGGCCGAAGACCAACCAGCAAAAGGAGGCTGGGGAGGCAAAGGCCCAAATCGAGCGATGGTTCCAATGGGTCGACACCAAGCAAGAAGAAGAAGAAGAAGCTGAAGGAGTAGACATCTTTATTGCTCCCTTTTTTGGTAGATAGGTAGGAATTTCTTTTCGCTTTCCGCAGGCCATGTATAGATGTGGGTTCGGCCCCTGCCTATAGGAATTCTTAAAATAAATTTTTTACTTATCCTTTTCTTTCAAAGGATAGTTGAAACGAAATTCCATTTTGTTTTCAACATAAGTCCATGTCCATTTCTTTAAGTGTTTTAGCGCTCGAATTTCCATTTAATGTACTTGTGAGGCTTTAGTCTCTATATCGTACTTGAGTTTGGTTGTTAAGTCCCAAATTCATGGCTTAGGGTCACAACCAAATGTTAAGTCGAGTCCCAATGTTGTACCGTCTCGATCAGTAGTTTCCTCCAGTCCTGGGGATGAATATAAGTGATCGGTCGACAGGCCTTCAATAAATTAATCTTAACTTAGTCGAACAAAGTTGGAACGAGACGAGTTCGAGTGGTCGGATCACACTCACTCATCTGTTGGTAATCAAATCCACACCTTGAGGATTGAACTCGTGTGTCGACGGTCGGTCACACCTGCTTAATGTTTAAAGATATGTCTATGCTCTAGGGACTTAAGTTGTTTTATGGGTGGTTAGTCACATCCGTTTTGAAGATATGTCCGCACTTCAGGGGCTTAAGTTCTTCTACGGGCATTCAATCACACCCATTTGATATTTAGAATTATGTCCGTGCTCTGGGGACTTAGATTGAATTATGGGTCGTCAGTCACACCCAATTTATGTTTTGTACTACAGTCCGCACTCTGGGGACTTAGAGTTATCTCGCGGGCGGTTGGTCCACACCCCTTTGCGTTTATACTCCAGCCCACGCTCTAGGGACTTAGAGTTAGTCGATGAGTGCTCAGTCACACCGATCATGATGTTTATACTCCAGTTTCACTCCAGGAATTTGGAGTTGATTGACAGACGGTCAGTCACATCTAACTAAGTATAGGGATCTCGTTCACACTCCAGGAATGAGAAGATGATCAGGAACGTGGACGGTCGGATCATATCCACCCTGAGTAGGCAAGCAAAGTTGTAGATGGGCGGTTCCATTATCCTAGAGCTTGTAAAATTGGAGACGAGGTCATGTATGGACGGGTCCATCCTCCTCGAGTTTAGATTGTACATGGGTGAAGTGGGTGAATGCATCCACCCTCCTCGAGCCTACGTTTTGGATTTGAAGTTTATACTCCAGTTCACACTCTGTGAACCGATGTTCGTTGGAGGATTGTCGTGTATCAATTCTTTTTGGCTTTAGTGTAGTTGCTTCCCCCCGAGCTCGAGATTTAGCGAGTGATCGGTCGTATCATAGTCACTTCCTATTTGAATAAGCCCTACCGTAGGATGGAACTTAGCTCTCCATGCATTGTGATGGTCACATGATGCATTTCAAGAATCACCACTTTGGTTTGACGAGTTTGCATTTTATTGCTAAAAAAAAACTATGGCAAAGTCAGTTGCCTTAATACAGGCAGCCTGTTATGTGTAGTAGCGATGGGGACTCACTATCCCAAGCTCCCCGCAAAGTGAGACCATCAATAGTTGATAATTTGAATGTGCCATCTCCAAGTCTTCGTTCGATGACATACGGTCCTTCCTATGTTGGTTTCATATGTGAAGGTACCAAATAGATTCTTTTTAGTACAAGATCGCCAATTTCAAAGGTTCTGGTTAGACCTTAGCATTGTATTACTAGGCGACTTGACTTCGGTACACGGTTGCCCTCAAATTAGCCTCTTTACGCTTCTCATCCGATAAATCCATAGGTTCGGCATGTAATATGCATTCATCTTCGGGTCATAATATATCACACGATGAGAAGGTACTTCCAATTCAACTGGAATAGCGGCCTTAGAGCCGTAGAAAAGTGAAAATGAAGTGTGGCCAGTTGCGGACTTATGGGTAATTAGATATGCCCATAGGGCCATGGGAATTTCATCGACCCATCAACCTCCGGCCTTCTCCAATCGTTTCTTCAGAATGAATTTAATAATTTTATTAATAGCTTCGACTCGTCCATTTGCTTGAGGGAGAGAAACTACCGATAACTTCTTTTGGATGTGAAAACGTAGATAGAAATTCTTGAACTCGACACCATCGAATTGGGATCCGTTGTCAGTAATAATGTTTGTGGAAGGCTAAAATGACAGATAATATTGCGTACTATAAGTTGATTACTTTTTTCTTTGCGATTGTGGAAAGGGGCTCGACTTCGACCCATTTGGTAAAGTAGTCAACTACAACGATGACGTACTTCACGCCATCTTTAGCCAGAGGTAGAGACCCAATTATATTGATGCCCCATGTGGTGAACGACCATGGACTGACCCTCTGAGTAATTTCGGTAGGAGGGGCTCTTCGAGTTCGAGCATGTTTCTTGCATTTGTCACATTCCTTGGCATAGTTTGATGATCTCGATTCACAATCGGCCAATAATACCCGTATCGGAGTATGTTCTTAGCAAGGGCTTTTCCTCTAGTGTGGTCACTGCATTCTTCATTGTGTATATCCTGTAACACTCATTTAATTTCTTCGTGAGCGATACATCGGAGTAAAGGAACAGAGTATCCTCTCCTATACATGACTCCATTTTGGATAATGAATCATGAAGCTTTCCGAAGGACTTGTCTTTTCTCACTTCTGTGCTCAGGCAAAGCTCCATGTTCGAGATAGTTTCTGAACGGGGTCATCCATGACTCCTTTTTGGGCGTTGCCTCATGCACCCAGTCCACCTCCATCTGATCGATACTTAGAGAGGTAAGTGTATCAACTGGGACGAGCCTTATTTGTTGTACTTCACCAGTGCTGGCCAGCAAAGAATTGGCTTTCTGATGGTGCTCCCGAGGTATACAGAGGATGGAACAGTAGTTGAATAGATTCAACACTTCTTGGACCCGGGCAAGATAAGCGACCAACCTCCGGTCTCTTGCTTGGTATTCTCCCCAAACCGGGCATATGATCAATTGCGAGTCGAAGTAGATCTCCAATAATTCTCAAGTCTCGAGCAAGTCTAAGTCCTGTGAGTAAAGCTTCATATTCGGCCTCGTTGTTAATTGTGCGAAAGTCAAACTTCAAAGCATAACATATGGATCGACCTTCTGGGATTTCAAGTACAACTCTAGTGCTTGAGCAGCGGTCGTTTGATGCACCGTTAGTGTATAGCTTCCATATGTATTTGGAAGATACATTAGTTTTGGGCAAGCCCTTGAGTATAATAAATTCAGCAATGAAGTCCAACAGAACTTGTCCTTGGATAGCTCGCCTTGGTGTATAAGCAATATCAAACTGACTCAACTCGATGTTCCACTTGAGTAACTTACCAGACATCTCAGGCCGCGTAAGGACCTATCTTAATGGCTGGTCAGTGTAGACTGTGATCGGATGGGCCAGAAAATATGGACGGAGCTTTCTCGAGGCAATGACTAGGCAATAAGCCAGCTTTTCCAACTTCGGGTAGTTTCTCCCCACCCCTGTCAATCCCTTGCTTATATAATAGATTGGTCGTTGTATCAATTTTTTTCCCGGATCAATGCACTGCTGATCGCATTTGTCGAAACTACCTGACAGATATATATAATCTTTCATGATCAACCGACTTTGGCAGAATGGGTGGTAATGCCAGATGTTGAATCAATGCTTGGAATGCACCTTTACACTCCTCGGTCCATTTAAAGTACCGCATTCCTTTCCTAATCAGATCGAAAAAGGGAATGCATTTGTTTATGGATTTGGAAATGAATTTGCTTAAAGCTACCACTATCTTGTTGAGGCTATGTACTTGCTTTATAGTTCTGGGAGTCTCGAGATTTCGGATCACCCAAATTTTCTTAGTATTGGCTTCAATTCCTCGAGCATTGATAATAATCCATGAAACTTTCCAAATGCGACTCCGAAATGAAACTTCAACCGGTTGAGCTTCAATTGGTACTCTCGGAGGATGTCAAGCATTATTTCTAGGTCTTTGACATGATTGATAGGTAACCATGACTTCACAAGCATGTCGTCCACGTATACCTCCACAATTTTCTCGATTTTGTTGGGGAACATTCAGTTCACAAGCCTTTGGTAAATTTCCCCAACGTTCTTGAGTCCGAACAGCATTACTTTATAGCAATAAAGTCCTAGATCGGTGAAAAAGTAGGTATGCTCCTGATCAGGTAGGTGCATCAGTATTTGATTGTAGTCAGAGTATACGTCCATGAAAGATAAGAGTTTGTGTCCTGCCGTTGAATCAACAAGTTGATCGATTCTGGGAAGTGGAAAACTATCCTTGGGGCATGCTTTATTCAAATCTAAGTAGTCCACACAAGTCCTCCATTTTCCGTTGGATTTCCTGACAAGCACTAGGTTGGATACCTACTCTGGATATAATGCATCTCGAATAACCCGTTCGACTTGAGTTTATCTACCTCTTCCTTCAGGGCGGTAGATCTCTCTGGATCCATATCGCGTCTTTTCTGTTTGACCAGGACATGCCACGAGTCAATATTCAATGCGTGGCTTATAATGTCTTATGAGATCCCATGCATGTCTGGTGTGACCAATAGAACACGTCGATGTTTTCCTGGAGAAATTCAACCAATTCCGCTCTCATCCGTTGGCTTAGCTAAGATCCGACCTTTATCATTCTGGAGTCATCATCATCATCGATCGAAACATCGATCGTTAGCTCTGCTGGAGAACCCTGATTGTCTTTGACTTCCTCTTCATTATCATCATCTCGTGGTCAAGATCTTTCAGGAACTAGTTGTGGTGCTCGGGACTAGGCCAAGGTGTTAGCTGTTAATTTTTAGTAAACCAGACGCATAGAGATTCCTCTACGTCATTACCCTTCTCTTTCCGTTGCGCCTCCTGCAACTCAGTAGCATAACAGGCCCGTCCAGCCGCTTGATCTCCTTGAACAACTCTAACCCCCTTATCTGTGGGAAACTTAAGAGTCAAACACCATGGGGCAATGGTTGCCCTGAATTCAGCTTGGGTCGGTCGGCCCAAGAAAGCATTATATGGAGAATTAATGTCTAACACAACGAATTGTAACATCCGAACTCTCTGGCGATCTCCGATTACCAAATCAACGGGTAATTCTACCATCCCAGTGGGTATCGCTGCACTCCCATTAAAGCCATGTATGAGAGACTAGCATGGCTTTATGTCCTTCACTTCCATTTTCATCTGGTCATAAACACATTTGAAAAGAATATTCATGGAGCTTCCACTATCTACCAAGATCCTCTTCATTCAAGTAGGACCTATTTGAATCGATATGACTTGTGGATCGATAGTGGGGGATTCGACTCTATCAGCTTCTCTGTTCTGAAAAATGATGTCGTCCGTCGTCATCTTTTGTTGTTTCGCCAGAGCCCCATCATCAATATCACTGCAGCATTTAAGTCTGCATGTCTAATAGAACTAGCATACGACTCCATTTCCCTCCAGCTCCGGTCAGCTCGATGAGGACCACCACTAACTGTATTAATAACCAATCTCTCGCAAGTACGCGTAGGTTCTTCTGGTCTAGCCTGATTTTGACTTTGATTCAGGTTTGATGGGCCTGCACCTCCAGCCTGCGGCGCTCGAACAAATTGTTTCAACTTTCTCTCTCGGATTAACGTCTCAATGATGTCTTGTAAATGGAAACACTCACTAGTGTAGTGACCACAGCAATCGTGGAATCTACAGAATTGCTCGTTTTGAATCTTCTTCTTAGACGACTGTTACGGAGCATGTTTTTATATTGTCTAGTGTTATATGTTTGCAAATAAACATTCTCCAAGGATGTATTCAATGGGGGCGTATTGGTCAAACATGGGAGCTCTGCGTCGTGGTCTGCAATTTTGATCTCGTTTCTTACCCTGACCTCTATCGCCTTTCTGTTGACTCTGCTTATTCTGTATATTCAACTGAACTATGCCGAAACTCTCACAAGGTTTATTTCACAACAACGTTACTTTGAATGCCTTCGACACTGGGCCCCTCATCATCCTACTTTTTGAATTGTCTAGCGTCTTCTCTCCTCAAGAACTAGGCCGCCTTAGCATAGAAACGATCCAATGACATTGGAGGTTTCCTAGCCAACCAATTGCCAAATTTGAAATCAAGATCGATCCCTTTAGTCGATGTCATTAGTGAATTGTCATTAGGGTTGTTGATCTCTGTAGAAGCGACATGGAACCTTTCCAAATAACGTCTAAGAATTTCTCCTCCAGCTTGAGTGACGCTGGATAAGGTGTAACATCCTTCGGCCTCGTGACGTGCATATAAAACTGTTCAACAAACTTGGTATCCAACCGATCAAAGCATGAAATGGATTGAGGTGGTAAACGAGTAAACCACATGGTTGTGATGTCATCTAGAGAGATAGGAAAGCTTCTATATTTAACCGCATCGTCAGCTCAAGCGGCGTTCATGAGCTACTCATACTTTAGGATGTCCTGATTAGGATCTGAGCGTCCTTCATACATAGGTAAAGTTGGCATCCTGAATCGGCGAGGTGGTTCAGCAAAGAGAATGTCATCAGTGAACGGAGTGTGACTTTAGAAGATTCCCCAATCATCATTTGTAAGGCCTAGACTTTTACAGATCATCTGACAGATCATTGTTGGGATGTCTCGCATTTGGACATTCTGTGCTAAGGCGTGGTTGGGTTCCACATTGCAAGGATGGTCCAACTGCGGTCGAAGGTCCATGCCTTGCCTCCTTGGCTCCAGATCTTCGGGCACATAGGGTTCAAGAGCATGATTGTGTTGATGAAGGGCGGGTTTTGTGGAGTTTGAAGTTGAGCTTCCATATTTTCCACTACAACAGCTGCATGCCTATCAATAGTGCGATAAGGATGTGCCCCTCCCCGGGAGGAGGGCTTGGCCTAGTGCCTGATGGCGGCACCAGCTCCAGCTTGCCCGAGATTCAGAATACGCTGATGCCCGGAGACTTGCGCATAGCTTTCATCCAACCGTGACGTGTAGATCTACGGTTGAAATCAGAAGAAGTTGAGCTTTTGATGGATGAACATGAAGCACAATCCCCTTTGGATCTCCTCCGTCTCTCCTCATTTAGTAGGTGGGCTAGCTTCGAGTTGGCATGTATCTATTGCCTGAGCTCCTGACGGTATTGGGTAAGCTTTTGCATAAGGATCTAGTACTCCTCCCTCGTGATAAGGCCTTGTGGACCTAAGAGTCCAACCGAGTTTTGACCTATAGCAGGCAATTGTGTGGGGTTCTATCTTTCTTGTTCATCTGCATTAGCAGTAATTAAAGAAATCCTTATTTTAACCATAGTGAATGATGCAACTCTTTCCTAGATCCGTTGGAATATGAATAGTATGGAATGAACTCCTAGATGGTAGATCTAGATCTTCTCCTTAGGTTTATGTAATCCAACAACGACAGTAGATCCAATGAATGGGAGAAAAACTGGGTTTTCTCCGTGAAAGCAACAAAGTGTTTATACCAAAATTGGACACAACACTCTTCGGACATATTTGAAGAGATTAGAGCAAAGAATATAAATGGAATAGGAAGTTAATCTAACAAACACGCCAAAAAAGACAAACAGTAATGCAAGAACACAAGAATTTAGAGTAGTTCGATATTGTAGCCTACGCCCACTATGGAAAGCTTGATGTTTTATTGAAGTTTATAATCTGATTACAATGTTACATTCTCAAGCACTCGGATTACAATGAGTCTCTGGTAGAGTATCGACATGGAAGAATCAAAAGTCCCTTTTCTGGAAGCATTCGAGTGCTATTTATAGGCGTAGGCTGAAAATATTTGACTTAGATCTCGGAACACCCCTTCTCTCATGTGGGTGGGCTCACCATCCATGATCATTTGGGATCGATCCTTGATCGATTCCTAATTGGTTCGTATCTATCAAAACCATCTCCAATTGGCTGAGATCGATCAAAGGTGATGTAGAGGTAGTGCGCAAGCTCCTGTGAAAATTTGGTAGCTTTTAGACTTGTAAAATTTGAGTTATGATCGATCTAAGTTTGAATTCACAAAAGGCTGCTGAGATCATATCGATCCCATTTGTATCGATCACTTCCTATCCATGCTTGTTCGTATCAATCAAGTGATGTGGAGTGATAATCCAGGAGCGATCCACTTTTCATGCCAAGTGACCAAATCATCCACTTTTACATGCTTTGTTCGTATCGACCTAGATTAATTCCTTTCGTGTCGATGGTTTGCACTTCACTTCATATTGATGCTTGAAGCCAATTTGTATCGACGACTTGGACACTGTTTCATATCGATTTCATGTAGATGCTTCACATCGATGGTGTTTGGCTTGTTTCGTATCGATAGAAGATGCTACTTCATATCGATAGTTTGGTGGTATATTTGTATCGATCGTTGGCCGATCGATACAAACTGTTTGGACGGAACCGATACTAACTAGCTCAAGTGATGGATACGAAGTGGAGTAAACGCGATGGATATGAAATGGAATAGGCATAGTGGATATGAAGTAAGGTAGACATGATGGATACGAACCGATGCATTCTCTCTTGATTTTGATCGATCCATATCTGGAGCATACGAACTCTGATTGACTTGAAACTTGAAATTTTGGCTATCATAGCTTTACTTGTCATACCACATCGACTGTAGCTCGATCTGGACTCGAATAAAATTGGACAGTATCCATAGTAGACTTTGTGTATAACCGATCTTTGGGACGGACTGTCTTTGGTTTCCAGTCGATTCCTTGGTGTTACGGCCTTGCCAAAAGGCAAGATAACAGAGATGGTCATTCGCTATGAAGAGATGTTTTCTATTTCAGCTAGAGAGAAGCCAGTTGAATCCCAAGTCCTCAAGGAAAAAAGAGGAAGTTCTTTAAGAAGAAAGAAGCCCAGAAAGTGTATGCTGCCAAGAAGGCAAAGTTTGATTTAGTGTGTTATAAATGTTACAAGAAGGGTTATTATGTGAATGAGTGCCAGTTGGGCAAGGGTAAGAAGGCTGCAGATAAGAAGAATGTGAAATGCTTTAATTATAATTAGGTTAGGCATTACAAGAACCAGTGTCCAGAGGCAGTCAATGCGGACAAAGGAAAGGTATTTGCTGTTGGATCATCAGCTAGGCCGACAACAGCTGATAAAGGGAAAACTGTGATGGAAGGTGCGTTTCTTATTCAGAGTGTACCAGTTAAGATACTTTTTGATACCGGTGCATCACATTCATTTATATCCCGGTATTTGGTAGATAGATTATACTCAGAGCCTACGTACCTTATTACTTCCTTAAGGGTTGCAAATCTAATAGGATTTTCTTTTCAACTCCGGGGATGAGATGTGAGCAGTTAGAACTAGACTTATTAGGTCATAAGTTTGCATGCAGTTTGTATGTGTACGATTTCGTAGATTTCGGGATCATTTTGGGTATGGATTAGTTGAGGAGGTATGAGGCCAGGATATTCTGCTAGGATGGGGAGATATCTTTGAGAAACCTTAATAGTTATAACTGAACTATATTCTCAGTAGAGAATTCTGACAGGAGTCTTTGTGCTTTGTTAAGTGCAATGGAAGTTGGAGAAGAGCTAAGTCAGGTTCGAATTGCAAGAGAATTTGTAGATGTTTTCGAGCCTATAACAAGACTACTACTGCAACAAGCTGTTGAGTGACGGATAAATCTTGTTCCAAGAGCTAAACCAGTAAGTAGATCACCAAGCCAGAAGACACCGACTGAGATGATGGAATTGAAGGTGCAACTAGCGGATGTGGAAGGAAGAAATTTTATTAGACCAAGCAGTTCACCTTGGGAAGTGGCCATGGTATTCGTGAAGAAATCACATGGGTCGTAGAGGAAGTGTCTCGACTATCTAAGCTAAATGAAAGGACGATAAAGAATAAGTTTCCTTTTTCGAGAATTGATGATCTGTTTGGTCGGTTGAGTGGAGCCAAGGTGTTCTCCCAATTGGAGTTGGCGACGGGGTTCCATCAGTTGAGAGTGGCATAAGACAGTATTCATTTGACTGCATTTCGGACTAAACATAGTTCATATGAGTGGTTAGTGATGTCATACAGGTTGACGAGTGCACTTGCTTTCTTTGTGGATTTGATGAATCGAGTCTTTCGAGAGTATTTGGATAGATTCTCGTTGGTGTTTAAAGATGACATTTTGATATACTCTAAAGATAAGAGAGAGCATGAAGATCATCTAAGAGTTGTATTAGAGACGCTGAGGCAGAATCGGCTACAGGAGAAGTTTTCAAGTGTCATTTTTGGAAGGAAGAGGTTAAGTTTCTTGGTCACGTGGTTTTAGAGAAAGGATTTTCAGTCGATCCATATAAGAACGAAGCAGTGAATAATTGGAAGAGACCAGAGACAATGACTGAGATCAGAAGTTTTCTTGGACTTGCTTGCTATTACTGGAGATTCATCAAGGATTTCTCGCGGATAGCAGCGCCTTTGACAAAGCTTACCAAGAAGGAGGTGAAGTTTGCTCAGAACGACAAATATGAGGAAGCATCCCTTAAGTTAAAGAGTTTTTTGACCAGTGCACTAGTATTGGTAGTTCCAGATGGTAACCAAGGGTTGGTAGTATACACCGATGTGTGTGGGACTGGATTGAGAGCACTGTTGACACAGAAGGGCAAAGTCATTGCTTATGCATCTAGGCAGCTTAGACCGCACGAAGTAATATATTCTACTCATGACTTGGAGTTAGCAGTGGTGATTTTTGCCTTGAAGATTTGGAGGCATTATCTTTCGGGGGAGAGATTTGAGTTGTATGCCGATCATAAGTCTTTAAGATATCCACTCTCTCAAAAGGAGTTGACTATGCAACAACAGAGGTAGCTGGAGTTTTTGGCTGCTTATGATTTTAGTATAGAGTATACCCTAGGGAAAGGTAATAAAGTAGCAGATGCTCTGAGCAGAAGACATCAGAATGTGGTGTTAGCTGCATTAGCAGAGTGGAAAGATCTAGAAGCTTTGTCCAGTTGCAGTGTGCAGTTGAGATCGACTGCTAGTTCTAGTCAGAGCACTGCCATGTTGTCCTATTCATAAGTTCGACCAGTGTTGATCACAAGAATTGCTTCTAAACAGAAGGATGATCCATTATTAGCTGAGAGGATCAGAAGGCTTAAGGTTGTAACTGAGGTCGATGATTTGAAAGATTTTTGTCTTGACCCGAGAGGATGGTTGAGAAAGAAGGGACGGTTATGTGTTCCAAATGTGGAGAACTTGAGAATAGAAGTTCTGGAGGAATTTCATTAATTCAAGTTTACGATTCATCCTGGAGGGACCATGTAACGACCCGAAATTTTGGGTCGCTAAATTTGAACATTTAATTCATTTTAAATGTTAATATGGATTACAAATTCGAATTATGATATAAAAGATTTGGTTACATTAATAAACTTGATTAAGATTTTATATATGATAATTTAATTGAAAATTTGAATAATAATGAATGAATAGTAGAATTGGGGTAAATAAGTAATTCTGAGAGTAAATGGAGATAAAATTTGATTCTAAAGTTCCTTTCGGGTCTAATTGGGTTTGAGTTTTATTATTGGACCATTGGAAGAAATTAAAAGTTAATAGATTGAATTTGGGATTTTATATTAATTTAATAATAGGATTTAATAATATAAAAATGCAATTAATCGGATTTTGATTCGAAATGAGTCAAAATGATTGTTAACGTGTTTTTAAATGATATATGATGTATTGTAAAGTTAATAAAAATTTTAAAAGTAAATTTCTAAGCGTTTTCGACAATTTTGAAAATCGCTTGATTTAATAGACGAGTGAAAATAGCCTTCCGGGGCACAGTCTCGGAATTCGACGAAACCAGTTTCATTGGATCCGTAATAGTTAGTTATTATCGGATTTCAATTTTCGTAGCAATCGGAGTTGTCGTTTGACCCCGGCAGCTCGAAACGCATCGAAATCGTTTTAATTTAGAATTGATCGTTTAATCCCGTAACTCGCGTACGATCAAATTAGCTTACGAAACAAGTCCCATTGTGTCCGGAACGTGGGAAAATCCTAGGAATGCATGTCGGAATGCGTAGTTTGGAGGTCGTTTGCATAAACGATTGATTTGAGAAATTATATTAATTAAATAATATTAAAACTATAATATATATTCATATTAATCTATCAAACCCTAATCTAATAATCTCAGGCCGCCGTTCATTTTCTTCAGTGGCCGAAAGTTCTTTATCTTGTCCCCTCAAATCCTCCCTCTACGTCGACTTTCATCGAATTTTACCAACTAGAGAATCGAAGGGGACTTCGAGATCTACGAACTGAACGGATGTGATGGGGTTTAGCGCAGCATGTAGGGAGCAAGGGGGTTGCGTGCGTCGGCCGTAGGGTAGCGTTTTTCTCGACCTATAGGGTACCGAGCTTCGCTGGATTTTGGCCGTGGGTAGGTGGCCTAGGGGGCTTCGAGGTGGCAGGCACTGATCGTCATCTCGATGATCAAAAGGGGGGCGGCGATCGTGATTTTGGGATGAAGATGGGTTCGATTTTGTTCCTGTCGTGCTCGCGTGTGGGAGACAAGGCTTCGACCTTGATTTGTTTGTGCGGCTGTCATTTGTTCTGGTAAAAGAATAAATTAATAAAAGGGAATTAGTTTTCAAATTTGTATTCAAACTTTATAAATTGATATCTAGTTCATACGTTATCAGAAATTAACGAAATTCGCGGCGTCGGAATCGCAGAAACGAGTGCTACGTGATGGTGCAGATCTGGATTCATTCCGGGCAAGTAGAGATTTGAGTTAAATCGAACGTCGTTCGGTTTAATTTAAATTTCGAACGCTCGCCGAAACTCAAGGTGAGTTATTCTCATTCACATCTGGATATAGGCTGATTTAAATAATAAATATTTAAATATCTGTGTGATTGGTTGCATATTATTGTTATTATCAGTCTGGATTGACATTTATATATGTGATGTACTAATATTTGTGGATGCAGGGAAAACAGGTTGGAGGGATCCAACTGGATTCCTCACAATGTAGTAATATTTTTATAGTTGATAATGATGCCTGTTATATATTGTGATTGATAAATTTGGGATTATATTGTATTGTGAAATTGTGGGACAAACTATAAGCCCAGGATGTTAAATTATAAAGAAATTTGGAGTTTTAATTTTTAAGAAATTAAATTGGATTTTCAAAAGAATTTAAGAAAATTTATAAACAAGGAATTTAAAGGAATATAAAAATTAGAATCTGTTTGGGTGGAAAACTGGAATGAAATTTGTATTCGAATATTGCTAAGTAAATTATAAATCCATAATTAATTATAAATGGAGGAATTGAATTCTAGAGAAATAAAAGATATTGTTAAATAATGAATTTTAAAGAATTAAAATTTGAAATTTATTTAGAATGGAAATTGAAAATTTGTAAAATCTGGAATGATAAACAAAGAGAAATGTTATCAATTGATAAATGTGAAAGTAAATTTATGTTATTAAACCATAAAACTAAACTGAAATAAATCGACGGAAATCGTGAGAAGGATTTCTATGATGTTTAAGTGGAAATGAGATTCCTTGGGATAACCAAGTTCGAGATTAAACTGATTTTATAAAATGAAAATTTTAAAAATTCAAACTTGTTTAAAAGTGTGTTTGGAAATTATTATTTTAAAATAATTATTAATAATTAGCAATAGTAAATTTTATAAATACCTTAATAATTATCTTTACAGATGTATTTGTTTAAAAGACTAGTTTTTGACTTAAATCCTTTGAAATGAGTATTTATCTTATTAAAAACACTACTTTTAAATTTTAGTTTATTTAAAAACCTTATTTAAAAATCAAAGTTTATATCTTAATAAATGGTTTTACTGTACATATTTTGAAATTATATCTTGAGTAAGTAACTAGAAGTGAATTTACGTATTTTAAAGTATATTTCAATATAAAATGTTTTTAACTGTTTTCAAACTAAGTTGTTTTGAACTTGGTTATTTCCAATAGAAATATATGGTAAAGGATTTACCTTGTAAAGGAAGAGTTTTGGGAAATTGTTTTCAAATGAGTTTTGAAACTTTGGAAATATATCTTGTAAAGATATTTGAGGCAAATAAATAATATGGGAATTATTTATTGTGTGATGGATGCTTATGGATGTTTATGAATATAAATTGATAGTTAAATCACCGACTATCAATATTGGACAACTGCGTTGATCGTTTCGAAGAGACCGGGATCGAGATTTATTTCTCGAGAACCACTTCGATTCGATTTGTACGTTTCGTGCGAAAGACGTGTTCGGAGTCGAAGATAGAGCAATGAAGTGCAAGGGCTAGTCGCTACTAATCCTGAGGATATTTCCAAATGGATGTAGTAGAAGTAGTGCCTTCGGTTCCGTTCGAACCCGGGACGGACTTGTATGAATGAATGCTTGCGAAACATCGTCAGGTGGACGATGGGCATTCTAAGTGAAAACGTTCTAAAGGTAACGCTTAGCCTCAAGCCTCATCAACCGGGAATGACTGAAAATCAGGGGATATGCAGCAAGGTTAGGTGGGTCATGCCCAAGCAGGACAAGATATTTCCCCTGTCTAGATGTCCCTGATATATTTTGGCTTAGTGGGTGGTTGGTCGCGCCAACCACGGGGTTTATCTTGTTCGGGACTGTTCAGTAAGGAATGGTTCCGGCCTTGTGTTGCAGGGGATGAAGGGAGTAATCCTCGGTACGGTGATCTAGGCCCCGTACTGTGACAGGTGGTACCCCAGTGCTTAGTCATTGTTGGAAATCCATTTTCCCTACGAGCCTTGTACGAGTTTTGTTTGTATTACCCACTTTTGTGGCTAGTAGCTGGAATTTAATAGATGTAACAATTTCGGCTATTTTATAAGTATTTGTAAATAGACCCTATTATAATATCAGAGGATTTCTATAAAAAGTGTTTTAGCTATCTAAGGTAAAAACCCGACATGTTTATTTGTGGCGTGGTCTTACGAGATGCTTTTGTTTTCAAAGGATTTTTGAAACTTTAATAATCAAATTGGATGCATTATTATCAGCTAGTATTCCAGACTGACTCGGGTGTTATTTCATTATAATGCTCGGGTCAGACCGAGTATTATATATTCAGGACAGGATGCTATGGAGCAGGAAAGGAGCTGGAGTCCGAGACGTATTATTCGTATTTGTATATCTATATCCGCTGCTATGATTGTATGGTATGTCTGATTGGTATTGATTGTTGTATGAGATACTCTGATGGTATGATGTATAAAACAGTGATAGTTTTCATTTTGTGTAAAGTTCTATATTTACTATTATATTTTATTCCGCTGCGACTGTGAGATTCTGGTATTATTTAGTTTCTTCTTCTTCTTTAACCCTAATGGTTCGTATTTCTGTACCTTTTGAGTTAATAGAGGTAGAATAGTGTTGATTCGAGGGGTACGGATTTGCGGGCTGTCACACTTGGTATCAGAGCTTAGGTTGGCGACAACCTAGGCTTTGGTGGGGTTATTATTCATTAAACAGAGTCAATAGTCCTCTGTAATGGGCTAAGCGTATTAAAAGATATGAGAGCGTGCTTGTTAGTGAATATAAAATTGTTTTTATACTGTGTTGACTTATCGGTTGAGTGTTTATGAATTCTGGTCGGTACGGGAAGTACAACCGTATCGATAGGGGTTTCTAAACTCCTAAACAAGATAAACCGACATAGAATTGTTTTTAAAGGGGGTAAATGAAATAATTTTTCCCAAATTATATTTTGGTATAAAAGAAATAATTTTCTGAAATTATTATTATATACATATTTGGATGATTGGTTGTTAATGTCTAAATCAAATAAGAATCTAAAATTTTATCTGGAGATTTGAAATAGTAATAGTGAAAATAAAATTCTACAAATATAAATTATATAAAAGGAAGAATAACTAAATTTGGATTAAACCAGAATTTAAATCCCGGAAGTTTTGGAAAGAATTTTAAATGTAATGGAATAAAGGTTTGGAAATTTGAATTCTTGGGAAGTTTGAAATGTTTGTTGAGATTTGAAGGTGTTTGAAGGCAATATTGGAATATTGTTTTGGGAAATATTTTTAAATGGAAACTGTTTTGAAATGAATTTGGAGAAGTAAGAAGCATTGAACTCACTTCAGTCGCTGGAAAATAATCCTGATGATGCTGGCCACATCATTAGAATTCATTTTCGAGTTTCTAAAGTGATGGATTGCTTCCCTAGTACTTGATTATGGTATGGTTTGGATTTGTTGGGTATAACAGTTGTTTGGAAAAATTCAAAATGGAGAAATTGTTTTGATACAATTAAGTTGTTTAGAGATCTGGAAATTTGATTTGAATATCAAATGGGAATGTGTTGATTTTTGTTTCAAAATGGTTTTGAAATGAAAGCCGGGTAAAATGAATTCTGGGAAAAATTCTAATTAAATAATGTGTAAAGTTGAAATGAATTAACTATTGAACTTATTAAGTGAAATTAATATTAATAAGAAGTAATAAATGCAAATTTTAGTCTTGAAATTAAAATTTAATTTGAGTAATTGGAAATGAATAAAATATGTTGAAGTGAGTAGAAGATTTGAATATAACTTGGATAAATTAAATAAATTGGACTTAGAATTAAATTGATTTGGGTGGAATTAAAATGTAAGTTGGCTTTGAAATTGTGGGTCATTGTGAAATGGATTGTACCCATAGGTTATTAAGTTGTATACTTATAATTTGAGATTGAGGATTTAATATTGTGTAAGAAGGTAAATGAAAGGAATTTGTATCCTTAAGAATTCAGTGATACACATATATAATTTGAAATTGTGATTATATGCTGTAAATGGATTCAAAGGAGCAATATGAGCTTTAAAATAAATAAGTTGGTGAACTTATATAAATAAGAATGAAATTATAAACACAATGGGAAAATAGTTGAGAATTTGAAATGGAATTAAATCTAAATGAATTAAAATTTGATTGAATTGGATTTAACTTCAATCGAATGGAATTGAGATGGAATCGGATTTAATTAAAAGCAAGATTCAATTGTGTTGTGAATAGGAATGAATGGAATTTAATTCTCATTTAAGATAGTAAAGGAAATGGAGTGAATTTAATTTGGCTAAATAAAATATAGTTAAACTTGGATTAAATCTGGAAGAGAAATAAATTGAAAGAAATTTAATTATATTAAAAGGATAGTGTGTGAACAAAAGTTTAACTCAACTAAATTCAAAGAAATTGTTTGAGAATGAATTTAGCATAAGCTAAAGTAAATAAAGAAAAGCATGAAAGTGAATTTAGTGTAAACTAAATTAAAGGAGATAGGCATTGGCATGGGTAAGATTTTGACAGTTTGTTAATAACTGAAGGGTAAAATGGAACTTTGTACTTATTTAGAACATTTGAAAATGGTCGTATTGTAAATAAGTTCAGTATGAATTGAGGAAGTGAATTAGAACCTAATATGGATTAGGTTAGAGACTAATTGAATTACAATTAAATGGGATTTGTATTGTAATGGATAGAATTTTGATAATTGATCAAAATTTGGAAGGTAAATAGAAATCCAACTGTAGCATGGGATTTAAATTGGTAGTAACAAATAATGAAGTGCGAATGAAAAATGGAATTAAATTATAATAATGATGGTTTGAATTGTAAATAAATTCAAATGAGTGAACTAATTTAAAGTGGTTTCTTTGCTAATAAAATAAGTCTAAAATGGATTTAATAAATAGGTAAAGTGCATTAAAGTTTGTTAATGAATTGGAATTTGATTTGGATGAGAATCAAATGAAAATAAAAATATGATTTATAAGAAGATAATGGAGATATTGTAAAGAAAGCTTAAACAAATTAAATAATTGTGGTTAAGCTGAATGTTTGAGCTAGTGGGATTAAAATTTGTAAATGGTTTGATTTGGTAAGAATCAATTAAAATGGAAACAAATTGAGATATCATGGAATTGAAATCATTTAAGAAAGATGATGAGATGGTTATTTTGTAAGCTTATGAAATAGCTTTAAATGAAATTTGTTTGGACAATAAAATTTGGATGCAAGTAAATACTTTTAAGATTTGTAATGGTGAGAAAGAAAGAATATATGAGTTGTAAATAAGATGGAATGATAAAAGTAAACTTAAGTTGAATAATGGATTTGAAATATAAAAATCAAGACTTGGTTTTAAAAAAATAATAGTAATAATAATAATAATATAATAAAAATAAACTTAACATGATTAATAAATTTGAAAAGTGAGAATAAGGATTGATTTAATAATTGAAATGGAATAAGAATACTTGGATTGTGAACTATGCAGAAATGAAAAGAATTTTTTTTTAATATAAATCTAAACTAGAATTAATTTTAATGGTTGTGAGTTTAAGTGATGATTAGTTTTGGCTTGAATGACATGAATATTTGCATGTATTTAGAATTTAGTTGTTTAAACAACAAATGAATTGGTTTTGAATAAATTGGAATGGATTGAAATGTTATTAAGTAATTTTTGCATCAGAATGAAAATGAATTATGACAGAAATGAAATTGCTTTAAAATTTAAAATAAAATTGGTTTGTAAATCAATTTGGAATTGAATTGATATAGATTGATGTTAGTGAAGCATATATTAATCATATTGAAATAAAAATGAAGTTTGGATTTGAATAAGAAATTAAAGTGATTGAAATCATTGGATTGTTGAAATAAATATGGTTAACATTGTTAAACTATGAAGTTTGAGTTTGTAAAGAGGATTTTAAATGATGTCGAAATTTGAATTTGTGTATAAAGGAGGTTGCATGGGTTGGATATGAAATGGTTATGTTTGGCTTACATTTATATTGGAAATGTTGTTTAAAAGTTCATATCTTTGAAAACTGATGAGTTTGTTGAGTAAGTACAGGTATAGGAGGCGTTCGAGAGCGTTGGAGCGCGTATATGCGTTATATTTGCCGCTTGCATTTAAAATTTGCTAAAAAGGTACGCCTACGCAAATATAATTGGGAAATGATATATATTTTGTGACATATTTGGTTTCTGACCGTGTGGGTCGATGTATATATATTTATTTGTATCGCGATATCGCGAAAGCTCCTCCGTACAGGGGAGACTCTGCCAAAATTTTCCGGAAATTTTGGGAGTTAGAAAATTTTAGGGAATTTTGAAAATTTATAATTAACTTGGAAAGTTATAAGTCAAAATTAAAGCTTTAGAATAAGGAAAGCAAATGAGTTTGGGAATTGAGCTAAAGGATTTTGGGAAGTGTATATAAGCTTTTAACTAAGCAAATTGGGTAAGTAAAAGGGTTGGAGAGTATTTTCTACCCTAGCAAATTTCGGGGACGAAATTTTTATAAGAGGGGAGGAATGTAACGATCCGGAATTTTGGGTCGCTAAATTTGAACATTTAATTCATTTTAAATGTTAATATGGATTGTAAATTCGAATTATGATATAAAAGATTTGGTTACATTAATAAACTTGGTTAAGATTTTATATATGATAATTTAATTGAAAATTTGAATAATAATGAATGAATATTAGAAATGGGGTAAATAAGTAATTCTGAGAGTAAATGGAGATAAAATTTGATTCTAAAGTTTCTTTCGGGTCTAATTGGGTTTGAGTTTTAATATTGGACCATTGGAAGAAATTAAAAGTTAATAGATTGAATTTGGGATTTTATATTAATTTAATAATATAAGAATGCAATTAATCGGATTTTGATTCGAAATGGGTCAAAATGATTGTTAATGTGTTTTTAAATGATATATGATATATTGTAAAGTTAATAAAAATTTTAAAAGTAAATTTCTAAGCGTTTTCGACAATTTTGAAAATCGCTTGATTTAATAGACGAGTGAAAATAGCCTTCCGGGGCACAGTCTCAGAATTCGACGAAACCAGTTTCATTGGATCCGTAATAGTTAGTTATTATCGGATTTCAATTTTCGTAGCAATCGGAGTTGTCGTTTGACCCCGGCAGCTCGAAACGCATCGAAATCGTTTTAATTTAGAATTGATCGTTTAATCCCGTAACTCGCGTACGATCAAATTAGCTTACGAAACCTGTCCCATTGTGTCCGGAACGCTGGAAAACCCTAGGAACGCATGTCGGAATGCGTAGTTTGGAGGTCGTTTGCATAAACGATTGATTTTAGAAATTATATTAATTAAATAATATTAAAACTATAATATATATTCATATTAATCTATCAAACCCTAATCTAATAATCTCAGGCCGCCGTTCGTTTTCTTCAATGGCCGAAAGTTCTTTATCTTGTCCCCTCAAATCCTCCCTCTACGTCGACTTTCATCGAATTTTACCAACTAGAGAATCGAAGGGGACTTCGAGATCTACGAACTGAACGGATGTGATGGGGTTTAGCGCAGCATGTAGGGAGCAAAGGGGTCGCGTGCGTCGGCCGTAGGGTAGCATTTTTCTCGACCTATAGGGTACCGAGCTTCGTTGGATTTTGGCCGTGGGTAGGTGGCCTAGGGGGCTTCGAGGTGGCAGGCACACATCTCGATGATCAAAAGGGGGGGCGATCGTGATTTTGGGATGAAGATGGGTTCGATTTTGTTCCTGTGTGTGCGGCTGTCATTTGTTCTGGTAAAAGAATAAATTAATAAAAGGGAATTAGTTTTCAAATTTGTATTCAAACTTTATAAATTGATATCCAGTTCATACGTTATCAGAAATTAACGAAATTCGCGGCGTCGGAATCGCAGAAACGAGTGCTACGTGATGGTGCAGATCTGGATTCATTCCGGGCAAGTAGAGATTTGAGTTAAATCGAACGTCATTCGGTTTAATTTAAATTTCGAACGCTCACCGAAACTCAAGGTGAGTTATTCTCACTCACATCTGGATATAGGCTGATTTAAATAATAAATATTTAAATATCTGTGTGATTGGTTGCATATTATTGTTATTATCAGTCTGGATTGACATTTATATATGTGATGTACTAATATTTGTGGATGCAGGGAAAACAGGTTGGAGGGATCCAACTGGATTCCTCACAATGTAGTAATATTTTTATAGTTGATAATGATGCCTGTTATATATTGTGATTGATAAATTTGGGATTATATTGTATTGTGAAATTGTGGGACAAACTATAAGCCCAGGATGTTAAATTATAAAGAAATTTGGAGTTTTAATTTTTAAGAAATTAAATTGGATTTTCAAAAGAATTTAAGAAAATTTATAAACAAGGAATTTAAAGGAATATAAAAATTAGAATCTGTTTGGGTGGAAAACTGGAATGAAATTTGTATTCGAATATTGCTAAGTAAATTATAAATCCATAATTAATTATAAATGGAGGAATTGAATTCTAGAGAAATAAAAGATATTGTTAAATAATGAATTTTAAAGAATTAAAATTTGAAATTTATTTAGAATGGAAATTGAAAATTTGTAAAATCTGGAATGATAAACAAAGAGAAATGTTATCAATTGATAAATGTGAAAGTAAATTTATGTTATTAAACCATAAAACTAAACTGAAATAAATCGACGGAAATCGTGAGAAGGATTTCTATGATGTTTAAGTGGAAATGAGATTCCTTGGGATAACCAAGTTCGAGATTAAACTGATTTTATAAAATGAAAATTTTAAAAATTCAAACTTGTTTAAAAGTGTGTTTGGAAATTATTATTTTAAAATAATTATTAATAATTAGCAATAGTAAATTTTATAAATACCTTAATAATTATCTTTACAGATGTATTTGTTTAAAAGACTAGTTTTTGACTTAAATCCTTTGAAATGAGTATTTATCTTATTAAAAACACTACTTTTAAATTTTAGTTTATTTAAAAACCTTATTTAAAAATCAAAGTTTATATCTTAATAAATGGTTTTACTGTACATATTTTGAAATTATATCTTGAGTAAGTAACTAGAAGTGAATTTACGTATTTTAAAGTATATTTCAATATAAAATGTTTTTAACTGTTTTCAAACTAAGTTGTTTTGAACTTGGTTATTTCCAATAGAAATATATGGTAAAGGATTTACCTTGTAAAGGAAGAGTTTTGGGAAATTGTTTTCAAATGAGTTTTGAAACTTTGGAAATATATCTTGTAAAGATATTTGAGGCAAATAAATAATATGGGAATTATTTATTGTGTGATGGATGCTTATGGATGTTTATGAATATAAATTGATAGTTAAATCACCGACTATCAATATTGGACAACTGCGTTGATCGTTTCGAAGAGACCGGGATCGAGATTTATTTCTCGAGAACCACTTCGATTCGATTTGTACGTTTCGTGCGAAAAACGTGTTCGGAGTCGAAGATGGAGCAGTGAAGTGCAAGGGCTAGTCGCTACTAATCCTGAGGATATTTTCAAATGGATGTAGTAGGAGTAGTGCCTTCGGTTCCGTTCGAACCCGGGACAGACTTGTATGGATGAATGCTTGCGAAACATCGTCAGGTGGACGATGGATATTCTAAGTGAAAACGTTCTAAAGGTAACGCTTAGCCTCAAGCCTCATCAACCGGGAATGACTGAAAATCAGGGGATATGCAGCAAGGTTAGGTGGGTCATGCCCAAGCAGGACAAGATATTTCCCCTGTCTAGATGTCCCTTATATATTTCGGCTTAGTGGGTGGTTGGTCGCGCCAAGCACGGGGTTTATCTTGTTCGGGACTGTTCAGTAAGGAATGGTTCCGGCCTTGTGTTGCAGGGGATGAAGGGAGTAATCCTCGGTACGGTGATCTAGGCCCCGTACTGTGACAGGTGGTACCCCAGTGCCTAGTCATTGTTGGAAATCCATTTTCCCTACGAGCCTTGTACGAGTTTTGTTTGTATTACCCACTTTTGTGGCTAGTAGCTGGAATTTAATAGATGTAACAATTTCGGCTATTTTATAAGTATTTGTAAATAGACCCTATTATAATATCAGAGGATTTCTATAAAAAGTGTTTTAGCTATCGTAAGGTAAAAACCGGCATGTTTATTTGTGGCGTGGTCTTACGAGATGCTTTTGTTTTCAAAGAATTTTTGAAACTTTAATAATCAAATTGGATGCATTATTATCAGCTGGTCTTCCAGACTGACTCGGGTGTTATTTCATTATAATGCTCGGGTCAGACCGAGTATTATATATTCAGGACAGGATGCTATGGAGCAGGAAAGGAGCTGGAGTCCGAGACGTATTATTCGTATTTGTATATCTATATCCGCTGTTATGATTGTATGGTATGTCTGATTGGTATTGATTGTTGTATGAGATACTCTGATGGTATGATGTATAAAACAGTGATAGTTTTCATTTTGTGTAAAGTTCTATATTTACTATTATATTTTATTCCGCTGCGACTGTGAGATTCTGGTATTATTTAGTTTCTTCTTCTATCTCTTCTTCTTTAACCCTAATGGTTCGTATTTCTGTACCTTTTGAGTTAATAGAGGTAGAATAGTGTTGATTCAAGGGGTACGGATTTGCGGGCTGTCACAGACCAAGATGTCTCAAGATATAAAGAGGAGCTTCTATTAGGAAGGCATGGAGAAGGATGTTGGCTTATGCGTTAGGCAATGTGTAAACTGTTAATAAGTGAAAGCCGAACATCAGAAGCCGAGTGGGTTACATCAGCCTCTAGATATTCCAGTTTGGAAATGGGATTTGATATCCATGGATTTTATTGATGGGTTGCCAAAGTAAGGTAGAGGAAATGAAAGTATATAGGTTATTGTGGACATGTTGACTAAGACTTCCCGTTTCATTCAAGTAAAGTCGACCAGGACGGCACCAGTTTTGGCGAAGTTGTTCATGAAGAACATAGTCAGACTTCATGGAGTTCCTAGTAGCATAGTCGTTAATAGAGATGCTTTATTCACTAGCGAATTCTGGAAGAGTCTATAGGAGTTGTTAGGCACTAAGCTCAAGATGAGTACCGCATATCACCCAAAGATAGATAGGCAAATAGAGAGAGTAAATAAGGAACTCTAGGATGTGTTGAGAGCTTGTGTGTTTGATTTTGGTGGATCTTGGGAGGATCACTGCATTTGATTGAGTTTTCCAATAATAATAGTTGCCAGACTAGTATAGGAGTGGCGCCTTTTGAAGCTTTCTAAAAGGCCATGCAAATTCCCTGCACGTTAGTTGGAGACTGGAGGAAGATTGGTCTTAGGTTTAGATTTCGTAAGCAAGGCACCACAAAAGATTGAGTTAATCTGAGAATGGATGAAGGAACCTCAATACAGACAGAAGAGTTATGCAGATAAGAGGTGTAAAGACTTATAGTTCTCAGTGGGAGATAGAGTTTGCATTAAAGTATCACCGATGAAGGGTGTGGTACAGTTTGGGAAGTCAGGGAAGTTGGCACTGAGATATGTTGGTCCATTCCAAATTGTAGATAGAATTGAAAAGCTCACATACAGAGTAGAGTTGCCAAGTAGTATGGCAGGTGCCCACAATGTATTTCATGTGTCTCATCTTCGCAAGTATGTGCATGATCTAGAGACTACCATTTCTCAGACATAATTGGAGGACTTGGTAGTAGATCCAGATTTGATTTTTTTAGACAAGTAGTTCGGGTTGTTGCGAGAGATGTAAAGAGATTGAGGAACAAGACAGTCAAGTTGGTGAAAGTTCAATGGAGTGACAACGAGAAGGACTGTACTTGGGCGATAGAGAACATGATTGGAGATACTTATCGTAATCTGCTCTGGGGGTATGTCTATATAAGATTTATATAGATATTTCCTAGTTAGGTAGACTAGCATGGTTGTTAGAAGTCGTTATAGATGATTGTTATGCTTATTATTT
Organism: Allium cepa; assembly: GCA_030765085.1. Classification (NCBI taxonomy): domain Eukaryota; kingdom Viridiplantae; phylum Streptophyta; class Magnoliopsida; order Asparagales; family Amaryllidaceae; genus Allium; species Allium cepa. The sequence goes on along the minus strand of CM060940.1, from coordinate 751,404,343 downwards.
AGTCCTTACCGAATTTCAAGGACGAAATTCTTTAAGGAGCGGAGCCTATAACACCCCAAATTTTTGATAACATTATTCAGGAGATTTAATTAGATAAATTAAATAGTATAATGTAAATTTAAGTGATAAGGTGATTGAGACTTGAATTAATGAATTAAGGTCATGCCTAATGAACTAAGTAATAGCCTTAAGAATGAGTTTTGGTAAATTAAATCACATAAGGGTATATTGGGAATCACTGCCCCTAACTTCCACCCTTATATATATTTCATTCCCACCTTCTTACTTCCCATTCACGTCATTTTAAAATGCAAAAAAAAAAACATAGAGGAACGATCGACCATTAAGAGATCAAGATGAAATCAAAATAAAAGCTAGAGAATCAAGCTTAGGGGAATCAAAGTCAATCCAATCTCCTTATCTAAAGCAAGGTGAATAATAATTCCATCTCTATTTTGGTTTTAAATCATATATTTTCGGATTTAAGGGATGAATTCGTTTTTATGATATATTGGATGATGATACGCTTGATTTATGATTTATTTGATTTAAACAAGGTTGTTTAAAAGGAGTTTTATACGGTTTTAGATCAAAACCGAGACGAAATGATGTTTAAATGATGGAAAATTTTTATGTTATAAGAAACATGATTTTGGAGTTGGGTGTCAATTTTGAGAATTTACAAGCTATGGAAAAATTATTATAAATTTTCAAAGGAAAATATGGTTATCTGGGTTTATAATTTATTTTGAAAAATATATTGAGAATTTGGGTCTGAATTTTGATATGGTAGATAACATGATTAAAGTGAATTTCTAGAATTTTTGGGGACTTTTCCAAAGCGATTTGCTATGCAAAATATTTTTTTTAGAAGTGGGACTTCTTTGAATGGGAAGGGTTTGTTTGATTTACTTAACTATGGTTTTGATCTGGATTAGTGGCAGTTATTTTTGAAAAATAATATGAAATAGTTAAGGCAACCAATCTACTGTTGAGACGTGGCAGGTTAGTTAGGGAAAAGTTTACTTTAACAAGAATTAAACTGACTTGCTCAAAAAATTGGTTCCACCAACTTAGGAAAGCGTCTTTCGACACAGTAGCTTTTGCCTTCATCCTTGTCGAAACCAACTATACTGAAACCAATACACAAGGTATCATCATGATGGCACATAGTGGATTAGAGATAGATGAAGGTAGGGTGTCGAAAGCATAGCTTCCGAAGGGGTTGAAACCTTGGTTTGTTTTTAAAAGAAAAGCGCCTGCTTATGTTTTGTTTTAAACCTTCGATAGAGTCGAAGAATAAGGTTTCAAAAGAGGTTTTAAAAGGGTTTCGAAATGGTTTCCATTAATTTAATATTGCTTTCGACTAGGTTTCTTACTTATATTAAAAGAAGGGGTTTCGACCAAGTCGATACCCAACTACCGTCCTATAGCCTTCCGATGGTGTTGAAGATATCAATGCTGTCAGAAGGTACTTTGTTTTATAATGATAAAACCACTTCCTATAGCTTTCGAAAGGGATCAATAGTTTCGAAGGTGATAATTTTGGAAATGGTTTTGACACCGGCCTTCTAATGTTTTACTAGATGTTTTGCTTTTGAAAGAGGTGGTGCCGACGCCATCAAGTTTTCCCCAATATATCATTTGATAAAGGATGTTTTCGGAATAGATGCTTTTGACTATATTCACTTTGACTCAAAAATTATTTTAAGTATAAACCCAATGCTTTCAAATGAGATACTTTCAATGATTTCAGAAGGGTTACTTCCAATATTGTCGAAAGGAGTACTTTCAACTGGTTTGAAGCTAAGCTTCTAAACGTTAAATATTAATAATTTAATGTATTCGAAAGATTTCGAAAGGTAGATTTTAAAGTACTATAAGGCAGAACCTAATGATTTTATGAGCTTTCGAAGGTGGTTATCCTATGAAGTCGAAAGCTAGATTTCGAAGATATCAAAAGGTTTTATGACTGAAACTCTACTTTTAATGAAAAACCTCATGGCAATATTAAAGGAGTTTATATAATGGTTTTAAGAAGAAGCTACCATTGATAAATCAAACCCACAGGAGTGGTATTGCTATGTCGTTATTTTTCTTCTTCTGATATGAATATGTTCACTTTATAATGGGTCCATAACTGCATTTTGGGGATAAAGGGTAGGAGAACCAGTTAGGTTAACCCAGTAGTGAATATAAATGGAATAAACTCCTGAATGAGTAGAATTGCATACATGAGATCGGGAAGACCAGAGTGTAGGATGCTAAAATATAAGAAAAGATATTGGAATGGGCCAATAGGTTTACAGTAAGCCCATGAAAACTGTATGATATTGGCAGATACCAATAGTTCATAGTAAGCCCATGAAAACTATGTATAAAAGAAGATGTCGGATAGACAGGTTCATAGTAAGACCATGAAAACTATGTGTAAAGGAAGATGTCAGATAGACAGGTTCATACTAAGCCCATGATAACTATGATTGGATACTGGCAGGGCCAATAGGTTTGTAATTAGCCCATGAATACTACATCCGGATGTAATATTGACAGATGTCAATAGTTTCCTAGGCAACCCATGAAAAATGGGGTAAGAAGAAAGGATATTAGGGTTACTAATAGGTTCCTAGTCAACCCGTGAAGACTAAGATAAGAGCAATATTGGAGTTACCAATAGGTTCATAGTGATCCCACGAAAACTATATATTTGGACAGGGAGTCCTTAAATGTTTAAACCGGTTATTAGTCAGCCCATGAAAACTAAAAGGTTAATAGTAATCCTAGAAACTATAATTGAGACAGATAGTCTAAACTGAATGGGATAGGTAATGCAGGATTAATTCAATTGTTTTGCATATCATCATATTATATTGTTTTTAATTGTTTTAACCATTGTGGATGCAGGAGCCCAGTATATGGTTTATAAAGGGTTTTGAGATATTAATGAGGGGAAACATGTTCCATTAAGCAGCATGATCTCACTAAATATCTAAATGATTTGAGATGGTAGATTATTATTCATACCCGGCTTTATGTCTGACTTGAAGTTTATATTTTCCCCTTAAACTCTCGGGTACTCAATTGCTTTTGAGTAGTTTGTGAGTTGAGGATTTTAGGTACCTCTAACACGAATTAGCTTCTAAAGACGCATAAGAGTTGAGGATTTTAGGTACCTCTAACACGAATTAGCTTCTAAAGACGCGTAGGATATAGGATAACGGTTTAGAGATCTCTTTTCTTTTAATTCTGCCATGTTTTTTGTAATGGCAAAGTTGTTATATTGCCTGTATATACTCTAGTCATTCCAGAGGGCATCTTCATATATCACTATGGGCGTATGTTGTAATAAAAATATTTTCTCTGAACATGGTTTGCGAACATGGGATTGTGTAATGAATTGGAAATGTTTTGATATGGAATGTGAATTTGTTTGAAGTTTAATTTTTTTTTCCATATTCATGTATTTCTATATATCAATGAACCTAACACCGCCATATTTGGTCGTCGATAATTAATAACTAGGGATGATTGCAACATCCATAGCCTTTAGTTTTGGGCCTCCAAATAGCGGGATGTTACATATTCCTTCTTTACAAGCACATTGAAGCCTCCTAGTTATCAAAATGATCCAATTTGCATGCATCTTGATAATGGAATCCAATCGTTATTCCATCCAGGCTACCTCCATAGTAGGACATTGCCACAAATCCCACTTGAAAGCGCCCATTGTAGAACTTGACCTTGTGGATCACCGTCACGACTCCCGTCGTTAAGTCATCATCCTCGAAACACCTCTAGACACCCATCGTGAGTCGAAGAGTCATGATACCAAAGTTTTGAAGTCGTCGTTGTCATTAGCATCGTCATATTGAAGCATACATCATGGCTTCACTTGTCGCCACATGAAATCTAAGGCCATTCTGAGCTGTTTGGAGTCATTAACTTCACTCCACACCATCCACTAGACCCCCATATTAAGTCTCGAAGTATCGCCTCGCCACGACCAAAATTCCTAAATTTCAAGTTTTTGTTCGAGTATGCCCTTGGTCAAGCCCGAAGCTACCCATGGAAAATCATGAACCGTGACCTGAAGCAGCCAAATTCCAAACCGAAATTCTTGTTCAGGTGCCAACCAGAAGTATGTCCTGAAGCACCGAACCAATTTACCTGAGTCGCGACCCAAAGCACCCCCCCCCCCCCCCCCCCAGACAGGAATTTCTATCCGACTTCGAGCTAAACCTTCACCGAAACCGAGCCATGCCTAGGGCCTACCAGAATCCCTCTGGAATCGAAGTACTATCGAGTCTTCGAATCCAAATTTCATGTTGATTCCACCGCTACGCTTGGTTCTTCGACCCATTTGCCTTTTGTATTCATCGATGCAACTCCTAACCTCTTTGAGCCTATCCATCAAAGTCCGCTTACACAGTACCTACCCCTAAGTTGCTCCATGGCATTTTTAACCACGTAAGCATATACATATACAATAATTCATGGAAAATCATCCTATAATATGTCTTTAACCTAGCCTAAGTTAACATGATTAGAACACTTTAAAACATTTTAAATTCATTTTTACTTTAAGTTTTAAGTTTAAAGCAGTCCCAAAACATGATTTTGACTTTAAAAATAAGTTTAGAACATGTCAAAACTTATAGATACATATATTGTATGGTGAGAAATAAAAATCAATCAATAAATCCCCAAAAAACCAAGTTTTGCACATAAAACGATGCAGATCCGAGAATTCCAGCCAAGCTTCGATTTTTCTTTCTCGAAGATGCAAAATTTGAAGTCTTTAATGAATCTGCATGCTTATATATGATTTAGACAAGATCTGGATGAGAAAAGAGAAGGGTTTGGGTGAATAGTGGAATAATAAAGGTCAAGAGCTATTTGAGAAATGGTAGAAAAGTGATTTGGGGAAGGATCACTCACCTATTTATAAGCAAAACCTTAAAGCACCGCTTCTCCTCCCATAATACAGGACGGACCTCCCTCCCTAACAGAGCAATCCCTGAATAGAGCACACCCTCGAAAAGAGCACCGTTCGAACCAATAAACTAATAGACAGGATTTTCTGTCTGGTTTTCCCTACCGAACCAAACTACGCCGACCCGACTACTACCGAACGGGATTTGATGTTCGGTCCTCCACTGTCAATCTAATTGCTATCAGATAGAAAATATGCAACCCAATTTTTAGATAATTATATCTCCTAATCAGAAAGTCCAAATGGCTATCATGACCACTCTATGGAAAGAGAAATCACCATATCATTCGAATGGAAGTGGTCTTAAATGCCATTTCGACTTCTATCAAAACTTATAGTCATTATAAGGTTTCAAGGGTAAAATCATCCGGTTAAATACGGGTCAACGCAATATTTTCTTCATGTATCAAATACATAAACAAATTACGATATCGCCGACAACGTAACCTCTATGATAATTCTTATTGCCAAAGCAGTAGAATCCATTTTACATGTTTTGTACTAAACATTTTAATAAGGCATCCTTGCGTACTATTTTGAGACATTCTGAATATGTTTGATACTTCTTATAAAAGGCATTATTTACAAAACCAAGGTTGAGTATTTAAATAACTAAAACTGATTTTAACACAAGTGCATCATTAAAAATCTGTAATGTGCTTTTTAATTATGATTTAGAAATATCTATGTACCCTTTAACTTTCTTTTTTTATTTGCACACGCTTCCTCTACACTTTGATTAACAGTCAAATTATTTGATATTTCTATCAAAACATTTGTTCAACCTTGATGTCTATAAATCGATACTTTTTATTATATCAAAAAACCAAACTCAATATCGCTCCCATTGACTTTGAGACTCTTTGGCTATTATGTGCAAGCAGTCTAGTCTAAATCTATATTTAAAACTTTCTATTTCAACACATATACACCAAAACCTAAAGTTATACTATGCAATAATTTTGTCAGTAAATCTGGATTAATTTGTGCACGTTGAATAATGGATCTATTGTGCTAATTTCAATAATTAAGATTTACGACGTTATTCTTATCAACTTTTCTCATTAAATTCAACTAGCATTAGTCCCTTAAAGACAAAATTATGGCCGATGGATCACAACCCTTCAGATACGGCTACAAAAATTGTATTTTGATAGGGCACTTGGAATCCTTTTGGATTAGCGCATTATACCATATCGTAGAATCGGTATTCCTAATAACTTAATAGATAACTGTGGATTATCTATTCTCGACATTGATAAGAAACTCAGTTTCTATTTAATGTGTGAGGATACTTACTAAATACTCTAGTGTGTTGTGTTCATTTAGGTTTGGTTAATTTCACTTCATGCTTCGCAATCAGCTAAATCTTGGATCGTATCCATATCTATTTTATAACCAATAATTTCTTAAAGAAATTCTTTTGCTGCAAAGTTGGAATTTCTTGAAATAATAATTGTTTATCAGTATAAAAGAACGAGCGTTCATAAACACTTTACGAATTACTTTATATAAAACTAATTTTGCATTAGTTCACTATATATATATGTGTGTGTGTGTGTATGTGTGTGTTCACAAAGTAAATTAATCATCCAATGACTATCATTTCCAAAATCCTCTTGGGACGATCCAGACAAGATACCTTATGTATAATTATTACATACGATCTTTTGACTCACTTAATCTGTCAACTCCTTGGTCTAGGATGTGTAGGGGTTTATTATAAACCTTATCTCGTATGGTTTTGTAAACTATTTTTTGAATGATATTATTTTAACCTTACATACTACTCTTAAGTACACACCTTATAGAAAGCATTTAACTCAACTTCACTCATCTTTATTCGTGCTTTGTCCAAGAAAGTTCGATTACTTCTTATCAATACATCATTATGTATTATAAAGAGGAGTGACCTTTGAGACTAAATCTTTGTTCATATTAGGTACATATGGAACTCTTTCTAATATACTTTCCTATGTGATCAAATTAAATCATTTCTATTACATGTTATAATATTTACTTTCACTTTATATTCTATGAGCTTATCATAGATTTATATATGTGTATGGTATACACATGTTCATGTCTATGATATGATAAAGTACATGGAACCATTTTGGTGTCAATAGACTTATGATTACATAAATCTATATGTATCAATCCAAAGAGTTCATCAACTCTTATGATGCTCCCATTAAATAGGTGCATGGCTTTAATTGTTTGGGATATTGTTAACCAATAACACATGATTCATAATCACATAATAAAAATTATTTCTCAAAATTACGACTTGGTCCATAATTTCAAAATTATAAATAATTTTAGACATTTCGGTATTTTTCAATGCATCAATTTTGTTATGAAAACAACTATGACATTATAGTTTTATTTCATAACAAATATTCATTATATTCAAATTGAAATATAATTATGTCTATTTTTCATTCGATACTAAAAAGCAGTCATTATTTCACTAATAATGCTTGGTATGTTTTAAGAAAATAATTTTTGTAATTTGATGCAATCAATCGGTACTATACGGCATGCTCTCACTATTTCTGTCATTACTATAGTAGCATATTGGAATTTAGAGGTCCATCATTTACTTAAGGTAAATTATTTATTTCATATACTGTAACCAGTTTACAACATCTGATATATTGAACTCAAAGAAAATAAATATCAAAGAAACAATTATCTATATAAAAATACATTTCGAAATAGAAATCATATTTACTATTCTGATATTAAGTATCAATTAATATTTTACAATTCTCGTTTTTAATGTTTCTTTATGAAGTGTAAGGAGCATCCCAACCGTACCTTGAATCACATCTATCTTGTAATTCATTGTTCTTTCTAAATGGTCGAACCATTCAAAAGAATACTCTTATTACAATGTCATAATGAACTCTTTACAAAATTGCATTGATCATCCTTAACATTTAAGGACGTCATATAAATTGCACTTTGCATAAACTGATTAGACTGGCATTTCAGTAATCGGTTCTTAGATCTATCTTGTAGTTTTGGTCTGGCGTTACATTTAACACAATATGATCTTAATTTTAATCAATCAAATTGAATACTTGATATTATAGTGATTGTGAGGCCCCAATTCTTGACTGGAAGGAACACCAAAGGCCTCTTCCCTTCCTTAGTATGGTTTGTTAGCTTATTTTGAATCTGTTCGTCGAAGTATCGTATGTTACGAACTATGACCATTCATCGTATAACACTTACATGTGATTGTTTATGAATAAAATATCCATAATCTTGCATTGTTTTTGAGTTCGAAACTCGTCGAATGCAATATGCTGTCTCCTCTAAATAAACTCAAACCAAATTATGAATGTATTTAGTAGTTTTAAAATCAAGCGTTCACATGAAAATTGAAACGATAACATGCAATTAGCATATTTTAGTAAGTATATGTTATATTTCAATTTGGCAATCTTCAATTCAGTTCATTTGTATATCTTAATTGATAAACTTTTTATCAATCATAAAATGCACAAATTTATTCATGTAATTATTGTAACATTGTATAGCATATGTTCTTGTAATATTACAAAGGTTAAATGTTATCATTTCATTAATCTAATAAGGATACTAATAGCATTTTATGTTTCGCCAAACCCTGAGTCGAAACATAGAAGTCTTTTGACTTCACTAGTAGTTGTTCGTCTTGGAATTCTAACCTTGAGTCAGCTCAATAAGTCATATCTCGATGAACGATGGATAACTCCTTATCGGTTGTAACATATACAACTCATAACCCTTTGGTATCTTGTTCTAACACTATAAGAAAACTTCGAATTTACGTACACCAAACTCGCGTGGATGAGGCATGGTTAAACGCAATACCTATGTAGCGCCTTCGGCATTAATGACGTAAGTAAAACCTACATAGGAAAAAAAATACCATGCCTTACCTGTGTCATAGGTGGGGTGCTTTCCTATACGGTTCTGACACCATTACTTTTCGATATCTTTTCTGCACCATAATTTTCCCATATACTTCCTACAACATTAATACATCTTATAGTGCCCACGCCTTATCTACGCCAGTTATATGCCTACATCTTATCTATGCCATTGTTTCTCTATGTCTTTTTTACACCATCCACATAACTTTTTTATTATGGTAAAAATTGGATTTACCTATGACTTTTCGACACCATATTTAAAGCAATTTTGATATATTATTATTGTGTTTCTTTCCGTCAAACACAATATCAATCCAAAATACTTTATCAACATCAAATAAGAACTAAATTTAATTATTCCATATATAAACAAATTTCAACAAAAAAGACATATTACCAATTTGTCAATCATCAATTAAGTTCAAACATCCCCTCCATATTACAAAGTCAAACTAACATCAAACAAGTTCTCATATATTTAAATAGTGCGATAATATGTTCATAATACATAACATCACACAATTACCACTAAAATAAGAAAAATACCCTGACTCTTCGTCTCGATGACCATTCAACTATTCATCAAATCATTGTCGAAACATATCAACAAGCTGTTCATACCATGTCTTTAGCATTTGAATATACCCTTCTTGAAGCTCCATCTTCTCCTCTGGTTTGACTCTAGTTTGTGCATCGCCATTGTATATAAGTGACGTCTTTATATTTCTGCATTTTATCAAATACTGCATCAACTTCTACATTTCAAACTATCTAAAATAGGGTTGTTATGGTAATGATAAATCTAACGTTATCACTACTAATACCAAATAATTGGTAATGAATATTGAGCTGCATCAGCGAAGAGAAGACAAAGTAAGAGTGTTAGAATTGGAAGGGGGTTGGGTCTTAGTGTTGTACATAAGTTTGTTGATAAGAATCATAAAGGATACTCTTTTCAGTAAAGCATATATATGTCGGTATATAATAATCAACTTTTACTTATTCTATTAATCATTAACTAATTCTAATGTGATTTATCATCTTATGCAAGTTACCTTCGCAAAATCATGTCTGTTAATGATAATGTAGATGTTAATAAAGTAAGATACATAAAGGATACATGCTAGTACTATTAATTATGCCAACAAATGCAAAAACTTCCTAGGGTGCATATTAAATATAATCAAACCAAGCGTTAGGGAGGTTTTCTTACTCTCACTAGCCAAAATCAAATAATCTAAAGCCCAATAAACAAGCAACATGTAAGCTCCGTTGTTTCGTTGAACATATGATTTCATTCTTTTACCTTGCATAGCAAATATTTCCCCTATTTTCTCCTAATCTCCCATTCAAATTTTGAATCTCCCTTTCAAGTTCTAAAACCAATCTTCCCTTCAACTTCCAAATTAACACACCCTAATCCCTAAACATCTATCGCTCACTCTCAAATCGATGTCGTGCATGTACCTCATCCCACCATCGGTGCATGGACTCGCCTCCTAGTATCTGATCTCGTAGCAGCCTCATCATCTCCAATTTAACTCAGGTACCATGTATTGAATTTTTTATACTTAATTCCATTCATTGTTGATTGAAAAAATAATGGAAATAATAGTTAGTTTGATAATTTGGTTTAGGATTTAGTCTAATTGCGATGACTTTGGTATTATCATACGAGGAAATAATAGTTAGTTTTGATAATTTGATTTAGGATTTAGTCTACTTGCAACGATTTTGAAATTATTATATTAGGAAATAATGTTGCGATGCATTTATGTGGAAATTGGTTGTAAGAAAAAGATTTATTGGTTTTTCATTAACAGACTAATGATAGATGCATAATTTTTTTTACAAATAAGAAGCCTTCTTATGAGAAATACATACCCGATCTACATATCTCTATGTTATCTTGATGGCTTGCAAGAATTTACAGCCATGTATTTCACGATTTTATTATGCTCGGTTGATTCAAGGATTAATCCTCGAACATGTTGATGCTTCCAATCATTGAAAATCACCAATGGATCTTTTTTAGCTGGCACTACAGTAATGCAAATTTATTTTTCGGTTTATCTCAATATTAATCTATTTAATTCATTTTAAAATCACATTATCACGTTATGTACATATTTATGTTGATAATATGTTGAGTCAATTTGTATGCAAAGAAGTTACAGGAAAGGCAATTTAAGTAGATAGTGCAGGAAAGTAAATGAACTCGTAATGAAGTACGTATTTATGAATAACCTTTTGTGATTTGGTAGAAAAATCTTTGCACTTCACTATGATCCTATAATTGAAATGAAAATCATTGTTTGGATACTGATTATTTCTCAATATAGATTGTTGAACAAAGGTACAGTATTGATTTGGAATTGCATAAATATAAAACATCAACGTTTTACCTTTCATACAAATTCCGTCTACCGTCTCGACTATTTTGGAAACAAACTTACTCCCCCTCTCAAATTGAAGTAGTTTTCCCAGTGACATTTCTTTGCATGTTAAACATTTTGTATTGTGTTATTGTCCTCTTTTCGATATGTGAACTTGATTTTCCTTTGAGCAACTTTTAGTTACATTGCATTTTTCATATATATTCTAATAATCTAATCTACTATTTGATGTGGAATGGGAAAAAACTCAACTTGGACTTGGTGAAATAAGTTTTCTTGCTTTTTGACAAATGCAGAAGGCTCTGCTTGGAAGTATTTTGCTTAATGATTATATGGTTGCTTTTTGTTCTTGCCCCCGTAACCCTGATGCTCTCTTGATTGAATTAGTTCTTGATGCATAGAATTATTAGAGGTTAATCTATAGTGATGCTAAATACACCGCATTAGGTACTGTATTTCATCCATAAAATTCATTCGGTAGTATATCGTCGAGCGTTTATGAAGTAGCTCGGCGTCGTACTGTCGAGTGAAGTAAAAATTTCCTTTTTTAAACCAAGTTTCATTCGGCGGTATGCTTTCGAATAAAACTGGAAAATTTAGACATTGTAATGAGATACATTTAACACCACTCTTAATTTACGAATACCACTTATTTGATACTATAATAACATACGAAAATAATTCTAACATTTTAGGTATTATTTGTAAAAAGTTTAACAAAACAACATGTTGAAAGCATAGACAAATAATATCCAAGTCTTTCATTTCTTACAAGGTTGGTGAGCAAAGTTTACAAATCAAGTGCATAAGAAAAGGCTCAACACTTTAGTTTGTTTCCTTGTTTCATATTTTTTTGTTTTCCTTTAAAAATATCTATTTTTAGTTGTATTGTTGTAACAGTTAATGTTTAGTTTCTTTTCATTGTTCTTTTACAAGGTTGGCCCACTCGATACTTTCATGCAGCTGATTGATAATAGTTAGTGCATGGACATGGTAGAAAATAAAATTGAAGCAGATGAAGAAGAAAGAAAATATATTTGATATATAGATGATAATAAATATAATGATAGTTTTTTTTTACTTTATGTCAACACATGCTTTATTTCCAATGTATTTAAATTTTGGAATAGGAATGTTAAATTTTCTTATAGTTGATGAAATCCTTTTGTAATATTCTATATATGCATGTTTTGGTATCTTTAACACTAATATTTTGAATAAACATACTTAGTTTTGCTTATATTTAATGTCAGCTTTTGTTTCCATTCTTCAAGCATGTGTTGTATCCTTTTATCATAAACATAACGCGTTTATGATCAATTTTTGTCTATCTTTTGAGCTTTTTTTTTGCCCTTATGTTGTGCATTCTTTTTATCAAATGATAAGGATAATCTATATAGCCCAGATTAGTCTTTTGAAAAAACTTTAAAAATTAAAATAAAAAACTAGCACGGTTTGAAATTTTAAAAATCAAACTTAAACTCGTTCACCAAAATTCATAAATCTATAGAAATTGGAAAATGTACAAAGAAGTTCTATCTTCTTCTCAGATATTTACTTTCTCTAGAATAATTCATTTTTTTAGAAAGTCAAATATTTTCAAAACAATTACACATATTTTTATGCCGTTTTCTACTAATAAAGATATCAAGAAATTTAATTTGAAATATGAACTTTGTGTATATGATCTATAAACCTTTGACATCTATTTGATTTAATAATTTTTTATTTTACAGAGCAAAACTAATTTTTAGCATGCCTATATATGTGCACACATCTACATTTAATTGTTTACTATTTTACTAAACAATCACCTGTAATCTTTCTATTCATCATTTCTAAGGAAATAATCTGTGTTCATCATATTTCATTATAATCATATTTTAATTGAGTTTAATCTAAAAGGTTACAATAAACATTTTATTTTAAAATTTACATAACCGAACGGTCGGTTTTTCCACAGTTGTGCAGCTGTACTAGTATATAAAAGGGTCATGCCATGTAACATAGAAACAAAGACTAAATATCTTAAGCAATATACAACATATCATGGAGGAATGTCATCATATCAAGGCCAATCAAGGATCCATATATACAAGTTCCTCCCTTCTCTTTAACATATAAATGAAGATTATGGGCATTGTTGCAAAAATACCTTCTTACCACAAAAACATGAGGAGACTATTACATACCGTTCGCAGCTATAATTTACACCATTTCCATTCTTGACGCATTCGACGTGTCGCATCAGTCGCTTCAAAAAACGAAAACGGGTAAAAGCCACGTTCAGCCGAATGAAGGATTTTGGTATGATCGGCTCATGTATGTGCTTTCGGCATCCGACGCGCCATACTCGTCCCCAACCATTGATATCAACAATCTCCCCGTCCTTCCCTTTAAATACCCCACTCAAATATCAGGTTTGTAGTCTCAAACGCATTCCACATTCACCAATCTTTTCCTTTTAAATACTTGTTTTCGTTCGTCACAAATGCACCCTTAGTATTTAATGAAGGCAATCTCATACATCCTTCTTACTACGGAAAAAAAAGCACAAGGACCATACCTAAATAAAAGTAGATGTGATGACGGTAAATTCACTAAATACGGTGGAGTAGAGGCTGCCAATGGAGAGGATAGGCTAACGAGAGTGGATTAGGCTGAACTGCAAGTTTATGCTACTTTTGGTGCTGCTCAAAAAGTAAATATTCTATTGGTTTGTCCCACTGAAAAATGACAAGTTAACCTCTTGGTTATAATAAAAATAAACTAAATTTAAAAAGGAAAACCTATATGATACTATGTTATAGTAAACTATTGCTACAGGTAATAGATCTTTCAACTTCATACTAATAGTAACAAAAACATTGAGTGGTTTGTCTGCAAGTAGTGGCGTAGTGGTATGATACTTGCTTCCTGGTAAGCAGGTCGCATGTTCCATTCCCGTCTGCCCTACTCCCAATTTCAAGGCGCGGAGGTGGGTATCCCGTTAAATCAAAAAAATTGGTTGGGGGCATCAAATCTCTGTGCTGGGCTGGTTAATGTGATAATCCGGATTTCTTTGGCAACAGAAAATTGTATAATTATCTGATTTAAACTATTGGAAAATACTAATTTATGTAGATTGAACAAATAAAAACCATTTAAGGATTCATTAATTCATGGGTTTGCAAATGTAAGTTAAATATTTACATAATTGCAAATAGAAGCATACAATGTATCTAATTATAAGTATAAACAAATATAAACATATTACATAACTAATATAAAATATAAGAAATTCATGAGTAAGGAGATTAAAACATAAAATATATTGCCTTTAAACATTTGTGAAGAAAAAAAATACACTTGTAAAGCTTTGAACACATACAAACAACATTTGTAAGCCAAGCATCCTCTAAACCATCAAGTGGCAAAGTAATTCTTAATTAGTAATTAAATTAAAAATAAAGTTTTGAGAAAATGATTTGTGTATTCTTTCATCTAAATTTTTTTCTCATCTTTTAATTAAAACTGATAATCCAAAATTCAAAGAAAAAGGGGGAAAAGGGATTTAGCCTTTTCAAACTCAACAACATTTTCTGCATGAATAGCATTCTCTTTCCCGATCTGGAAATTAATTACTACATGCAACTGCATTTTAAAATCGAAGCGAGCACTCCAGTTTAAAAGGAAAATAAAATTCAAGTAGCAAGAAAAATCAACATCTTCAGATTTCAAAAGCAGGAGCAGGGTCTCTGATTTCACGAATGGAGGTGAGTAAAACTGCTCTGTAGATATTTGAAAACCCACCTGCATCTTGATTGGTATAAAGTGATTGTCGAATTTTGGATGGAAACTATGTTTGCATGACTGTTTGAAATGAAAGCATGTATTTGTAAGTTAAAAATTGAGTGCATGATTGAACAACAGCCTATTCATTTCATCAATCAAAAATTTCCAGACCAAGGACAGGAGACTGTTCTCTGCTTTATAAATGTGAGTAAACCCTTGTTTTAACAATTTAAATCTAGTGATAAATGAATATATATACCTTGATGCATGCAAAAGTGATATAGTATATATGTAGTTTTCATGAATATTTTGGATAAGAATGCAATGATACATGTATGTGACATGTCAGTGTATATAACCATTTAGGTAGCCTCTGTACTTCGATTGCAGGCTGAAACTCAGTTCCAAAAATCAATCCTTTTGATTCAATGACTTTCAGATTATGATCATTGAAAGAAAACTGTTTGTATTAACCCTTTCTCGTTTTTAATATTGTTTATAAGTATGAGTTGAAGGTAATTAACTAAGTAAATAGAAATTGGCAATGAAAACTTAATTCAAGTTAAAATTCAATTTTTGAATTTACTAGTTTTGATTTTAAATATGGATTCGCAACAAGAAACCATGAATTTTAGTGTATAAATCATGATTTTAGGGTTTGTGATTAACGGAGAATTTCGAGTAAAGGGAAAAGTGGGAAATTCTCGAATTTCAACGATCGAGGAAACAAGGATGTTCGGGGTTCAGGTCAGAGGTGGCTAGGGAGTCGACGATGGTAGGAAAAATGGCGAATGAATTTATTAATAGCCATGGTGGGCGCAGCGAAGCTATTTAGGTTTAACTGTCTATTTTTCGATCACCATTTTAATCGCGGCAACTCGTGGTCATGGAAGAATTGGAGGCGATCGCGAGTGGGGATTTAGTGGCATGGGCATGTGACGAAATTCTGGTTGTGATCGCGAGCTTGTTAGTGGTTTATGGTAGTGGTGCTGAGAGGTTCTGGTGATCGCCTTGGTTCTTGATTCCTCTCGAACTGCTTGATTTCGTTTTGATGTTCATTACTGAGTTCTGAAGGACGGAATCACAGAGGAGTGATGTCGACGAATTATCTGGGGTGGTGACGATGGTCGGAGATGCGCCGACCACCTGTAACGTATACGCGTGTTATCCCGTGTCTAAGGAATGTTTGAGTGTTTGCTTCGGGGAAAAAGGGTTTTGTCACGAGTTTTACGCGAGGAAGAACTTGGATTTTGGATCGTGTTTGACTCAGGAATTTGGGGGTTGTTGCCCAGATTTTTGATGATAGTATCCAGTTTTATCAAAATAAGATACATGTAAGTGTAAACCAAGTTTTAAGCAAGGCACTAGCAAGTTTTAGATAAATTTCCAAAGTTTTAAATTGTTGTTTAAGTAATTATAATAGGTTAAACCCTATATGTTTTAGGGTAAATTAAAAAGTTGTAATTAAATAAAGTATGAATTATTTAATGTATTAAGGATGGATAATTGATATATGTAATCAGGAAATAATTAATTAATTTAGTATTAATTAATTTGTGCAATCAATTTAAAGAATTGGCTTATAATGTGATTAATTAATTAAGTCATTAATTAAAAGATGAATAATTAAAGACTGATCACTTACTGTAATTAATTAATGATAATTACATTAGTTAAGAAATAATGGCTTAATGTCATTAATTAAGAAGGGTAATCAATGGGTGATTACTAAATAATAATTTATTTAATGATAATTACTAAATGGAAGTAATTGAGAATCTATTACTCGACGTAATTAGTTAAAAGTATGAATCAATTAAAGGAATTAATAAAAGAATTAGTTTATTAATGAAGATGGTTAATTTAAGGGTAATTAATAAATGAAATAAACTATTAATTTATGGGAAAATTAAAGGTTGATTAATATGAATGCTTGAAGGTAATTAATTTGTGTAATTAACTAAAGGCTAATTACTTATTATACATAAAAGTGACAACTAAGGATTGATTAATCAAGGTTAATCAATTAGGAAATAATTAAGTAATAAGTAATTAAGAGGTTATTACTTAATATAAAGGAATTATTATGAATAATTACTTAATGAAGTAATTAAAGGAATTAATTACTCAGTATAATTAAGTTGATATGGTTAATTTTAGTTAATTAATTAATTAAAGCAATCAATTGATGTTGAGTTACTTAAGGTAATTAATGAGGTATAATTACTTAGTGAAGTAATTAGTGGATAATTACCGGATGTAATTAATTTAAGGAAATTACTTGTTGGGAAGTAATTAAAGGATAATTACTTGATAGAAGAAATTAAGTAATGATTACTCAGTGTAATTGAAAGATTAATTTATATAATTAATCAAGGAGTTGTATTAATTAATGAAGTAATTAAGGAAAGTTAATTTCTGACTGTGATTAACCAAGATTGATTAATAAATGTAATTAAGTTAAAGGTTAATTATTATATGAAATTTAAGAATAATTAACCAGTGAAAGTAACTAGAGGATCATTAATTAATGTAATTGATCAATCTTGCTTATTAATGATTAAATGATGATGGGTGCTTTGAATTGGTTGATATCTTTGATATGAATTGCATTGTGATATGATATGTTGGATGGACGATGATAATGTGATTATCAATCAATTATGATTTGCTATGTAAAAGTGTTATTCGACAATTAAAGTTGAATTGTATTTTAATTGGATAACTTGGGTTTAGATGACACTGGATTCGAAGAGACCGGAGTCGGGTATTAGTAAATACCCGAAACCACTTCGATTCTTATAATTTGATATGTGAAACTAATAGGCTGAAGTGGAATGACTTAAGTAAATTGGACCATTTAAATCTAAGTTTTGGCACTTAGAAATTGATGTGTGAAATGGTTGATGTCTTTAACAACTTGTGAAGTTGTAAATTGATATAAGTTACCCCGGGTTTATATAAGTTGTATGCTTTTGTATTCTATGTTAGATGGGTTTACTCACGCTGGTTTCCATCCTGACCCGGGTGTTACTTTGATGTAATGCTCTGGTCAGACCAAGTATTACAGATTTTCAGGTAAGGACGTTCTGGAGCTCAGGAGGCGAGCTGGATGGCAGGAACGTATGAAGAGTTTCCGCTGTGATATTGTAATATTTGGACATGATTGTTTTGTCCAGAGTTTATGTATATGTGTAACCCTGATGTATTAAAATGTAAATTAACCGATATAGTTTTCTTTGTATAACTGCTATTTTATTTGATATTATATTTGATCCGCTGCGAATGTGAGGTTTCTGTGACTTGTTTTCTGTTTCATCTTCTTTCTCTTTTCTTCTTTTCCTAACTATCTGGAATTTTCGGGATCGGAATTTCTGGATCGTTACATTTGGTATCAGAGCTGAAGGTTAAGCGAGAACCTTGGCTCTGGTGGGATTACTCATTAAAGATAGGGTAAGTGGTACCCTAGGATGAGTTGAGTGTGTGTGTGTGTATGAGAGCGTACTTGTTATTTTCTTAGATAAAGATTTTAAATGATTTTATATAAGAATATATTTTGATATATAAAGCAATATTTCTTTCTAATAGGGGAATCGGTTGTTAAAATTATTGGAATTAAATTGAGAAGTAATAGAACACAACCAAACTGAAATTGAAATTGAATAAAGATAAGTTTGAAATAAATTCAAACTGAAATTTAATTCGTGAATCTGGGAAAGAGTTTCATAATAAGATAATTATATATTGGAATTCAGGTATGATAATTTGGGTTATTATCATAAATAATTGTTGTATTTAATAATAAAAAGTATTAATGAGTAAGCTAAAAAGGAAATGCTTTAAGAGGGTAATCTTTAAATAAGTATGACATGTAAATTGAAGTGGGTTTCAAACTGTGAAGATCTGAATTCTAAATTTAAACATTTGAAAATTTTCAAAATGTTAAAGGAAATAATATTATTCAAACAATTTTGAATGTAATCTTAATTTAGAATAAGAAGTTGTTTGTAAACTTTAAAGGAATTTGTTTTGAATTAAAACAAAGGTGGTCTAAATTTTAAAATTTGGCTTGGTGGGCCAAGAAGTAAATATGTATATATGTGTGGATATATATAATATCAAAGTTCGTTTGAAATAAACCCTAAATATTGAGTTTTAAATTTGGAATAAGACGTGATACCCAAAAGTGACGTGCTTTTGAACTTAATAAGTGGGAAGATTATTTATGTGAAGTTTAAAATTTGAAACGGAAGTATTAGGTAAGGTTGACTGGATTAAGTGAATTGAGTTTAACTTGGGAAAAAAGTTAAATAATTTGGAATGATCAACCTGATTTGGGAATTTCAAGTTGGAACTGGAATTTAACTTGGGAAGTTAAATGGTTAACCTGAATTGGGAGTTTGTGTGATCTCAAAATGGGTTTGAGACCTGGAAATTGGAAATCGATGGATGTTTTAAAATGAATTGGATGATATCATCCTATTGTTATTAATAATCTTTAAATTGTGAATTGGATTTGTTTAAATGAATGAGAAGTGAAGTGTGTTAATATATCCATTATAGAGATAAATAAAATTTAACTTAAATTTAAAATTAAGATTTGAATGTTAAAAAATAAAATTGTAAATTAAAATTGTTTGAAACACTTACTTGAATCTTGTAATGAGTTAAGTAAAGATAATTTAGAATGGAATTTTGAGAATTTGACTCAAAATTAAATTGTTTAAAGGTTAATTTGATTTGTGGTATAATATGTTGGGTCTGAACTGTGAACAGAATTGTTTAAAAACTTTAAAGGTAAACTGATTTAAAGGAATTAAATCAACATTTGAAGTATCAACTTAAATTTATATAATTTGAGATGGTTTAAATTTGGAGTTTGGATTGAAATTAGTTCAAATTAAAATTGATTTGAATTAATTGAAATTGTGATTGAAGATGTATAAGTATAAAGTTCAAATGGAAAATTTGAATTGGATTAATTTGAAACAATTTGAAATTGAAGTGGATTCAATTTGAAATTAGTCCAAATTTATTTTAATAATTTGGAATTGTAATTAAAGTTGAATAATTTTAAATTCAAATGGAATTTGAATTGAATTTGGGAAGAAATCAGGAATAATTCAACTTGATTTGGAAATAGAGTTTGAAATTGGGATTAATTCAAACTGTAGTTGAAACGAATAAAAATTGGAACTAGTTTAATTGAAATTTATTTGAATTAGTATAATTTGAGATCAAGGTTGAATAAAGTTGAATTTGGAAAGAAACTGAGGCTATTTCAACTTGAATTGGGTTAAATCAATTTCATTGGAAACTGAAGTTATCTAAATTGGAATTGGGTCAATTTAAATGGAAGTGGAAATTTAAATTGAATTGATGAGAATGGAGATTGGGAAGTGAGTAGTTTTGACTCTGGACTATTTTTTTAATATAGATTGTTTTATATAAACCTATTTTTCCAATCTATTCATTATATAAACAACCTTTCTTTTAAAAGCCAAACTATCTTATACTTGTTTTACAATTATTTTTGAAACTGTTTAACAATTTTCCAACTGTTTTATAAAATTACTATCTTACTATCATTTTGCAATTATCTAAAATTTCTATAATTATTTTAACTATTTTCTAACTATTTTACACCTATTTTACAAACTAGTAATTATTTTCCAACTACTTATCTATTTTTAAAATTTTCAAGCTATTTTCTAAATAAACTGGTCGGAGTTCAAACTGTTATTGGTTAAATACCCAATCGAGATAAGAATAGAGGTGATAATCCAAATGGATTGAAGCAATTGTGAGTAAGTGAATGTGAATAGAAATGGAATTGATTTGGCTAATAACCAATTAAGATAAATACGTAGGGTGTACGTATGTTATTCTATTTGCATAGTGATTTGATCCAGATTCGAATATAGAATTTCGAGATAGTATGTCGATTCGAGTTGGGATTTTTCACTCGATTTTCGACGGCGAACCTGGATATGGATTATTGATTGGTTCTGGATATTCTCTATCATAGTTATGACTATGCAAGGAGAATGACGGTTTACGATCAAGAAACCAGATTTGTGTCCGCACTAGAAAGTCGAGTGGACGATACTAGTTTGGAAGTGAAATTGTGTGATCGAGTGAGCGATCAGATTGGTACAGCGTATGGATGATATGTGTATGTCGTACGAATTTAAATGAAAATGATATTGAAAGAAGTAATCAAATTTAAATATTTGATTTTGAGTAAACAAAGTTAAATATCTTTGTTTTATAAAATGAAACTCCCCTTGTTGAATCTTTTGCCAGAAGAAAAGGATTTTTGAAAATGATTGAAGTATAAAAGGAGTTTTATACAAGTTTGAAATGATCCAAAGTTTTAAAAATTATATATATCTGTATGTATATATATATATATGTAAAGGATCTTATGAGGATTTTGGAAAAGGATTTGGGAACCTTTGGATTTGGAAAGGCTTTTGATTTTTGGGTAAAATCGATATGAGAATTTGGAAAGCTTAGTTTGAGAATTATCGATTTTGGAATAATAGATTTTGTGTAAAGGAACTTTGTATGGGATCATACTAGGTGTATGATTTGAAGATACTATATATGTATAGTATAAAATGTTATGGTGATGGCTCTGGGGAAAAAGGCGCTCCCTTGAAGTGAAATTCTCAGGAGTGCCACCGGGTGGTGCTGCCTTGAGCCCCAAGGGAGGGTTCTAAAGTTGATCCTGTGAGGAGTCCGGACAAAACTAGTTCCTGGGGATTATGAGTAAAGTATACCATAGAGAAAGTCGTGTGTGCCGCTGAGAGCCAACAGTCTGCGTTTGATTTTATATCGGTAGACTGCGACCTATGTAGGAGTGGAGAAGTTTCATTTCGACAGCGAAAATCATAGGCCGCAGAGAGCCTGCAGTTACATGGACTTTTGCTGCGATGGCAACGTAACCCTGGAATGTAACTGTGATCTGTTGTGGGTTCCATGGCGTAATCGAGAGGCCGTAGAGAGCTTGCAGTTACATGAACTTTTGCTGCGATGGCAAAGTAACCCGGGAATGTAACCGCGACCATGGATGGGGGTGATGATTTCCAGAGCATTTTCACCAAAGATATATCCTCTATTTCCAAAACTATTTTCAATATTTTCAATAAAATTATTTTTCAAGTATTTTCACTAGGTGTTGAAAATGGGTCTGCTAAGTACTTATAGATTTTCAGTTCTACGCCTGATCAACGTATGACCGAATTTCTGTGAGAACAAAGATGGACTTGTTGAAACGTCGAGTTATAGAATGATATTTTTATAAAACTACTTTGATAATACTATATATAGATTTTAAAGGTGTTTTAAAAATGATCAAAGAAAAATTTATCTGATTTTAAGCATTTTAATAAATTCTGGCTTCATTTCTTTTCGAGGACGAAAAGATTCAAAGGGGGAAGGAATGTGATAATCTGGTTTTCTTTGGCATCAGATAATTGTATAATTATCTGATTTAAACTATTGGAAAAAACTAATTTATGTAGATTGAACAAATAAGAACCGTTTAAGGATTCATTAATTCATGGGTTTGCAAATGTAAGTTAAATATTTACATAATTGCAAATAGAAGCATACAATGTATCTAATTATAAGTATAAACAATTATAAACATATTACATAACTAATATAAAATATAAGAAATTCATGAATAAGGAGATTAAAACATAAACTATATTGCCTTTGAACATTTGTGAAGAAAAAAAATACACTTGTAAAGCTTTGAACACATACAAACAACATTTGTAAGCCAAGCATCCTCTAAACCAACAAGTGCAAAGTAATTCTTAATTAGTAATTAAATTAAAAATAAAGTTTTGAGAAAATGATTTTTGTATTCTTTCAGCTAAATTTTTTTCTCATCTTTTAATTAAAACTGATAATCCAAAATTCAAAGAAAAAGGGGGAAAAGGGTTTCAACCTGTTCAAACTCAACAACATTTTTTGCATGAAAAGCATTCTCTTTCCCTATAACGACCCGCCGCTCTGACCGCCTCCAGTCGGTAACTAAACCAACTAGAAACATTCAAAATGGCGGATTGTTATTTAGTTTATAGAGTTTAAACAGAATCAGCCACAGAATCACAGAATAATAATAACATTTCACATAAATGAACTTTTCTTTTTATATACAAATATCAGAGTTATACAATGAAATACATTTAAATACAGCGGAACAATTATCTATATATATATATATATATCTTTTTTTTAAAGTACAAAAGAAATCCTGAAAACTGAAGTAAAGCTTTAATCCCCCTCTCTCTAACTTCGCTGCGAGAAAATCTTCAAGCTGTAAAAATACTCGTTCTGACCCGAGTATTACATTCAAAAGAAAATAATACCCAGGTCAGTCTAATTCAAACTCAGTTATTAGTGCATAGAGGCAGTAATAATCAAATAGCAATTAGACGACAGTCAAAGATAAATTCACCTATCCAACCCTTTTAACAAAGAGATCGGATAACGGTAAATATAACACTTAACAGTGTTAAAACAATAAATCAGTAGATTGAAATCATAAATGAAGATAGATAAAAGGATTTTTTTTTCTCTTTTTAAAAATTTAGAAAAAAAACATCAAAAATTTGCCTAAACGGCAGTTTAAACCAAAATCATCAATTTAAATCAAATCAATTTAAATAATTGAAAAAGTTACTTAACAATATCAAAACTGATTGGCTGCAGTACACGCACGCGTGCACTGCCTCGCCAATACTATCTATGAAATACGCAAAGAAATCAATGAATCAAAAGCAAAAGAAATATCAATTAAAATAAATACTGCGTGGCTGCAGTACACGCACGCGTGTACGGCCTCGCCACTTTTCAAGACATCAGGGCAGGGACAAATAACAAGCATGGATGCATGACCAAATTCAAAGCAAAGTGATAGATATGGGTGTTTAAGGCAGCTGGCAAAATGAGAGCCACATTCTGGAAGCATGTGGCCAGTAATGAATGACAGGGGGAAAATGCAAGATTTTTCAAGGCACAGGCGCACAATAAATTTTCTAGGTAAGTGGCAATTTCGTGACTGAAATCAAGACAACATGTTCATTTACAGTGGGAACTGGTGTGTATAAACAGCAATATCAGCAGAACATCAATAATCATACATTGCTAAGATTGAGCCAGCACTTAATATGAGTTCAAGAGGTGAGAGCACCAAGTCATGGCCAAGTCACAATTACATGCAAACTGAAACTGTGATTCAATATACAGGTACAAGCATAGTCTCAACAAATTCTGTTGCGCAGCACAAATGTCATGAATTTGAGTGACAATGCATACTACAGATCTGGGTTAAAATGGAGGTACTATCACATGTATAAAATCAACATGCAGGGATATAAAACTAAACAATGTACACAGTGGTTAATTTATCTACCCAGACTTCAATGTATTTACATGAAGGCAATGCCGAGGTTAGGTAATGGTTACCAAATGTACAACTGCCCAAGCCCAAAGTCAAATGCATGCATATACATATATGAAGACCACAAAGTCACTACACAACAACAATGAAATCAAGTCTATGTGCCCAAAAAGGTCAAAGGAAATGCAAATGCAGACTCAAGTGCTAACAGATAACAATGAAGACCACAAAACCTAAGCCTGCAACACTACTGACACAAGTGGCTACATACCAAAAGCATAGCAAATGTCAAATACCAGAAACCCAAAAGATGCCACTTCAAAAGGTATCAAAATAACCAAAGTCAGAGAAGACACCAAAAGTCACAGAGACCAAAATCAAACAAGTTACAGTTTCAAACACAACAAAGCAGTGAGAAAAATCAAGTAATTACTGGTTACGGTTTCAACGAAGATGAAGGAGATTTCAAAGCATTTAATAGTTGTAACAAATTTCGAGCTTTTAAAACAGAAGTTTACTCACTTAACCCATTTGTTAAAACAATTCAAAAATATTTAACTTTAAACATTTTAAACTTTGAAACTTGTTAAATTTTAAAACTTTGAAAACTGCAACAAAAACTGTCTCGAAGCAAATTAGTCGAGACTGTCAAAGTTCAGTAAAATCAGAAGCAAGCTAAAAATCAATACATCAAGAACCAATACATAGCTGTGCACAATGAAGACACTGCAGATGAAACAGGCAAGTAAACTCAAAATTATAACTCAATTGCAAGCTGCATAAACATGTATACATAAACATGCTATCAGCAATTACAAAATGCAGAGGTCAAATCACAACTATCATGATTCAACACAACTGCCAAGCCACTCGATAACATGGAAAATAGCATATGCAGTGATACATAAAGCACATTCATCACTACAGCAACCAAAAGCGAACTAGGCATATATACTCAAAACAAAAGAACTCAGTGACAAGCAAAATGCAGTGTAAACAATGTCTAGCATACATATGAATCAATTTCATATGTACAACAAACACCCAAACAATGCAACCTGAACCCGCAACTCAAAATGCAAGTCGAAGCTGTAAACAAATCCAACTACAAGTGGACAATGCATAAACATGCGTATACACATGTATGCAGTGACATGCACAATAGGAATGTGACTCAGACAAATGTAAAGAAACAACAACACCATACTAAGGATCAGGTGGAATCAAAACAAATCAGTGCAACCCGAAGTCAGCAGTATCAGGTCATAGTAGTAAGGACCAAGGCAACAAATTCGAGTCTAGCCAGAGGTTCATAGAACCAAAATACTAGCAATCAAAATAGCTTCAAATGGCCAATTCGAACAAATTCATGTTTAAAATGCCAGAAAGTCAAAACCAGGGTACAAATATAAATAAGTCAAATACTCTACAGGCATGAACAATCATGACCGAAGTCAGTGGTTCAAGTCCAATGCCGTAGTCAATTTTATTTTATTTTTTCTTTCTTTTTTTTCATCTCAAAGCCAAAAGAATTCAAAGCCGTACTATCTCAAAACCAAACAAGTCAGAATCGAATGAACTATATTATTCAAGTAAAATTGAAAAGTCAATAATAATTCACCAGCATCGAAATCAAATAGCCGAGAGTATCACTCATTCAAACAACAAAAACACAGATTTGAACGAGCTAAGCAAATCGACGAAAATGAATTAGATATGAGTAGCTAATAAGTACTCACCTTAGTTCGAATCGAGGAGCACGCGAGCGAGCGAACCAGAAGCAAAAACCCTAAGCTTGGGTGCAAAGAGGAAGACGAGGCCGCCACCATTTTTTCTTCGTTTGATTTTTAGTTTTAGGTTTTTTTTTTCCTGACATCGAAGAGAAACTTCGGCCCTGCTTTGAAATGGAGATTGCGTGATTTTAGGGCGTAGGGTGGCTAAAATCAGAGAAAGGTGGCTGAAATGATTTGTTTTCGGCTGGGAAGATATACTTTGTGTGCTAAAGTAATGGTATTAAATGCAAGTGTCTCCACTTATTGCTGTCTTGCATTAAATGCATGTGTACATGCTTATATACATTTGTTATTTTACTTTGTTTTGTTTACTTTGCTTATTTATTTGTTTAAATACTTTTATTTGCATTGCCTAGCTTGTATTTGTATTTGTTTGTATATATATTTTTCTTTTGTTTTGTTGAATTATGTTGTTATAACTTTTCCAATGTAGTCACTTTATATTTTACGAAGTTTATAAATATGTTGTTTTAAATTTTAACTATGTGCATTTATTCTATTTATTTTATAAATCCCAATTCAATACAAATTCAATATTTCAAATTCAGATTCCAAAGTCAAAAATCAAATTTTATTTTCAAAATTTGTTAAAAATCTACATTAACTATCAATTTAAATTAAATTCAAAATTGGGGTCGTTACATTCCCAATCTGGAAATTGATTGCTACATGCAACTGCATTTTAAAATCGAAGCGTGCACTCCAGTTTAAAAGGAAAATAAAATTCAAGTAGCAAGCAAAATCAACATCTTCAGATTTCAAAAGCAGGAGTAAGGTCTCTGATTTCATGAATTGAGGTGAGTAAAACTGCTCTGTAAATATTTCAAAACCCACCTGCATCTTGATTGGAATAAAGTGATTATCGAATTTTGGATGGAAATTATGTTTGCATGACTGTTTGAAATGAAAGCATGTATTTGTAAGTT
The DNA here is from genome assembly GCA_030765085.1 of Allium cepa. Classification (NCBI taxonomy): domain Eukaryota; kingdom Viridiplantae; phylum Streptophyta; class Magnoliopsida; order Asparagales; family Amaryllidaceae; genus Allium; species Allium cepa. Next base: position 751,377,111 of record CM060940.1, on the reverse strand, counting down.
AAAAATTGAGTGCATGATTGAACAACAGGCTATTCATTTCATCAATCAAAGATTTCCAGACCAAGGACAGGAGACTGTTCTCTGCTTTATAAATGTGAGTAAACCCTTATTTTAACAATTTAAATCTGGTGATAAATGAATATATATACCTTCATGCATGCAACAGTGGTATTGTATATGTGTAGTTTTCATGAATATTTGGATAAGAACGCAATGATACATGTATGTGACATGTCAGTGTATATAACCATTTAGGTAGCCTCTGTACTTAGATTACAGGCTGAAACTCAGTTCCAAAAATCAACCCTTTTGATTCAATGACTTTCAGATTATGATCATTGAAAGAAAACTATTTGTATTAACCCTTTCTCGTTTTTAAAATTGTTTATAAGTATGAGTTAAAGGTAATTAACTAAGTAAATAGAAATTGGTAGTGAAAACTTAATTTAAGTTAAAATTCAATTTTTGAATTTACTAGTTTTGATTTTAAATATGGATTCGCAACTAGAAACCATGAATGTTAGTGTATAAATCATGATTTTAGGGTTTGTGATTAACGGAGAATTTCGAGTAAAGGGAAAAATGGGAAATTCTCGAATTTCAACGATCGACGAAACAAGGATGTTCGGGGTTCAGGTCAGAGGTGGCTAGGGAGTCGACGATGGTAGGAAAAATGGCGAATGAATTTATTAATAGCCTTGGTGGGCACGACGAAGCTATTTAGGTTTAACTGTATGTTTTTCGATCACCATTTTAATCGCGGCAACTCGTGGGCATGGAAGAATTGGAGGCGATCGCGAGTGGGGATTTAGTGGCATGGGCATGTGACGAAATTCTGGTTGTGATCGCGAGCTTGTTAGTGGTTTGTGGTAGTAGTGTTAAGAGGTTCTGGTGATCGTCTTGGTTCTTGATTCCTCTCGAGTTGCTTGATTTTGTTTTGATGTTCATTACTGAGTTCTGAAGGACGGAATCATAGAGAAGTGATGTCGACGAATTATCTGAGGTGGTGACGATGGTCGAAGATGCGCCGACCACCTGTGCACGTATACGCATGTTATCCCGTGTCTAAGGAATGTTTGAGAGTTTGCTTCGGGGAAAAAAGGTTTTGTCACTAGTTTTACGCGAGGAAGAACTTGGATTTTGGATCGTGTTCGACTCAGGAATTTGGGGGTTGTTGCCCAGGTTTTTGATGATGGTATCCAGTTTTATCAAAATAAGATACATGTACCAAGTTTTAAGCAAGGCATTAGCAAGTTTTAGATAAATTTCAAAGTTTTAAATTGTTGTTTAAGTAATTATAATAGGTTAAACCCTATATGTTTTAGGGTAAATTAAAAAGTTGTAATTAAATAAAGTATGAATTATTTAATGTATTAAGGATGGATAATTAATATATGTAATCAGGAAATAATTAATTAATTTATGATTAATTAATTTGTCCCATCAATTTAAAGAATTGACTTATAATGTGATTGACTAATTAAGTCATTAATTAAAAGATAAATAATTAAAGACTGATCACTTACTGTAATTAATTAATGATAATTACATTAGTTAAGGAATAATGGCTTAATGTCATTAATTAAGAAGGGTAATCAATGGGTGATTACTAAATATAATTTATTTAATGATAATTACCAAATGGAAGTAATTGAGAATCTATTACTTAGTGTAATTAGTTAAAAGTGTGAATCAATTAAAGGAGTTAATAAAAGAATTAGTTTATTAATGAAGATGGTTAATTTAAGGGTAATTAATCAATGAAATAAACTATTAATTTATGGGAATAATTAAAGGTTGATTAATATGAATGCTTGAAGGTTAATTAATTTGTGTAATTAGCTAAAGACTAATTGCTTATTGTACTTAAAAGTGACAACTAAGGATTGATTAATCAAGGTTAATCAATTAGGAAATAATTAAGTAATAAGTAATTACGAGGTTATTACTTAAATAAAGGAATTATTATGAATTATTACTTAATGAAGTAATTAAAGGAATTAATTACTCAGTATAATTAAGTTGATGTGGTTCATTTTAGTTAATTAATTAATTGAAAGTAATCAACTGATGTTGAGTTACTTAAGGTAATTAATGAGGTATAATTACTTAGTGAAGTAATTAGTGGATAATTACCGGATGTAATTAATTTAAGGAAATTACTTGTTGGAAAGTAATTAAAGGATAATTATTGATGGAAGAAATTAAGTAATGATTACTCAGTGTAATTGAAAGGTTAATTCATATAATTAATCAAGGAGTGGTTTAATTGATGAAGTAATTAAGGAAAGTTAATTTCTGATTGTGATTAATCAAGATTGATTAATAAATGTAATTAAGTTAAAGGTTAATTATTATATGAAATTTAAGAATAATTAACCAGTGAAAGTAACTAGAGGATCATTAATTAATGTAATTGATCAATCTTGCTTATTAATGATTAAATGATGATGGGTGCTTTGAATTGGTTGATATCTTTGATATGAATTGCTTTGTGATATGATATGTTGGATGGACGATGATAATGTGATTATCAATCAATTATGAATTGCTGTGTAAAAGTGTTATTCGACAATTAAAGTTGAATTGTATTTTAATTGGGTAACTTGGGTTTGTATGACATTGGATTCGAAGAGATCGGAGTCGGGTATTAGTAAATACCCGAAACCTCTTCGATTCTTATAATTTGATATGAAACTAATAGGCTGAAGTGGAATGACTTAAGTAAATTGGACCATTTAAATCTAAGTTTTGGCACTTAGAAATTGATGTGTGAAATGGTTGATGTCTATAACAACTTGTGAAGTTGTAAATTGATATAAGTTACCCCGGGTTTATATAAGTTGTATGCTTTTGTATTCCATGTTAGATGGGTTTAGTCACGCTGGTTTCCAGCCTGACCCGGTTGTTACTTTGATGTAATGCTCGGGTCAGACCGAGTATTACAGATTTTCAAGTAAGGACGTTCTGGAGCTCAGAAGGCGAGCTGGATGGCAGGAACGTATGAAGAGTTTCCGCTGTGATATTGTAGTATTTGGACATGATTGTTTTGTCCAGAGTTTATGTATATGTGTAACCCTAATGTATTAAAATGTAAATTAACTGATATAGTTTTCTTTGTATAACTGCTATTTTATTTGATATTATATTTGATCCGCTGCGAATGTGAGGTTTATATGACTTGTTTTCTGTTTTATCTTCTTTCTCTTTTCTTCTTTTCCTAACTATCTGGAATTTTCGGATCGAAATTTGCAGGTCGTTGTAGCTAACCTCCCTCCTGTCTATAGTCGGAACAGGCAAGTTGGGGGCTCCTCCTATCCGTTCGATTTCATCAAGGCTCTGGGTTGATTTTTTATAGAAAAAAACATCGAGTGGTTTGGCATGCTGGTATAATTACCAAATGTTAGCTGTTAAGCTTGGCTCGTCAAAATTCCCACTTCCTAGTACACCATTACCCATGGCTAAGCAGGCTACATTATCGGCTTTTTTACCCCACTGTCGATTTCAAACATAACGGTATACCACAATCCAATAACAATAAAAATACTAGTACAACGGTGGAAGAACCGACCGCTCGATTGAATATATTCAAAAAAATGTAATTTTTTTTATTAATTCCAATTTATTTTGTTTTTCTATTCGTTTATTTATTAGTTTAAACTAAATTTGAACTACTATGAGCATGCAGACACCACAAATATTAGTAATCATATTATATGGTAATGCGACAACTTAATTTAATGGAACATTTCAAATAACAATGTGACTTTGAACAATAACACGCATTAGACAACTCCTAAAAGAACTTCAATAAACTACTGGAAAGGAACTTCAATAAGTTACAATTCCGTAGCTTGCAATACACAACAACAAACAATAATTTATTCAACTAATTTAGGCATTAGAGTAAGAAAAAACCCTTTTCAGTCTATTATTGTTTTTATAAAACATGAGTTCACACACTATACAAAAGGTTGATTTTCGTAGTAACCAGGATCAACACGATCCGAACAACTAAAACTGCCCCCAAAATTTGATGTGCTCAGATGTAATTATACACTGTGCTACAAGGCACTGTCCTGCCACAAGAGATGAAGTTGGAACAATAAACATGCTAAGACTAAGGAAACTACAACACGTAGAATTGCATTGATCATGGAAGCACCTAGTGGTTGATATGCGGGCATGCATCATCGAGGCATTAGCAGCTTGCAGGTTACGACAAGTGATGGCAAAAGAAGAATATAGTAGCAAGCCCGTGGTTACTGTATTGTTGAGGAACTGTGTTGCACTAGTCGGGGAATCAGGCTCGAACTGCAGTTGAAGCCAAAGAATGAATTTATATTTGAAGTGCATGATACGTGCTTACAAGAACATACTGCTGCAGCATATAGTTTTAAGCTCAAATGTTTAAAAACTAGGTTACCTTGCATAGGATGTTCTAATAAATATGGAAATATTAAAACGATCATAGGAAAAACTAATTCAAAAAACTTTTCTAGCTATCATCGGCATCGTCGCCATTAGTACTGACATCAACGTATAAATCTGCATCAACTCCAACCACTATCCTTCCTCTGTAACAGATGAAAAAACAAAAATATTTAAAAAAAAATCAAAATTTAGAAATTTCTTATATGAAATGTTAAAAGCATGAAACCGGGATCAGATAAACCTTTCTACAACGAATTTTCCCTATTAGTAACATTTCGGTCATTAGGTAAATATCAACATGGGAGTGGAACATGTTTACGTTTTCTTTTGAATAGAACGGTATCATGTTTCTTCTACCAGTTCAAGGAAAAAAATACATTTGTTGTAATTTTTTATTAATTTCAACTAAACAAAGAATAATAATATATTAAATTGCATTGTTAGAAAAAGGATAAAAATACGAATACTATATGGAGATCTAAATTAGGTACTGGTAAGAGTAAACGACAAATAAAGAGATCAACTATACATACCCAAGCTTTTCAATATCAAAGAAGACCGAAGATGCAAGAATGAAATGGTGTCTATATGAATGAAACGGTCCCTGATGCAAAAGGAAAATAAGATATCAAAGAATCAATATTAGACCAAAAGGTGTCATGACTAAGTTACAGCCAAGCTAGTGTAATTCTAGGTTCAACCAAGCAAAACAAAAACTTGAATTCAGCAAAATAAAAAATCCACTTAACTTTGGTGCACAAGCAATCTACTTTATACTAAAACACCAAAATACATGCAAGAATCCTCTGCTGCAAAATACTCAAATTAGCACCCACCTAAATCCTACAGCTCTAATAATAGGTCAATATATGACTATATATTGGGTCAGAGTTAATATGCCGAGGGTAAAATAATACCATGATCAAGGCAACCAAAGTAACAGAAGTGATACATCAATTTTGCAAAAGTATTTGATTACTCTTTTACACAAGCCGAGTTCATGCTATATGTACAAAAACTAATCGAATACTTCACATTTTCTAATCATATGAAACAGAGAAAATTTATTTTTAATCCTTGGTCTGAAAATTTGTTATTTACATGAACAAGAAAATAAGAAAAATAAATGTGAATAAAAGAAAATGAATACATAAAGTTAATACTAATAAAGAAACATATTTTCTCAAAAACAAATTCATTTTTTAAAGAAAAGATCAAATATTGGAAAAAAAAATATCAATTATTTACAACTATACTTATATTTTGAGAAAGGTTCAAATTTTGTAAAATGTGATTTTATTCGTAAATATACCTCAATGGGTACTAAGTTATTGCACCTGGAAAACATTTCAAGGATGAACATAAATAATTCTTTATAGCCCAGTGTCTCAACAAAAACCAACAAGAAACCACAATGCACAGCTTGAATCTCCTATTCATGTTCAACCAAAAAATAAGATACATATTTGAGATTCCTACATTCGAAGTCCATGAATGATAAATAAGAATACACTGCAAATCATGCAAAATAGTCAGCACAAGGTAGTATAAGGAATAGACAGAATTTAATGTTTAGGATTTGAATAGCACAAAATATTATAAGATGCACTAATAGGATGTTTGTGAGTGTTTAATTAGATGCAAAAAGCTTTCAAAGTTGGTGTTGTGTTAGTCTTTCAAAATCACTGATTGAATACAAGCCTAAGTTTGTTTTTCCTATGATTGTGAATTTCAAATATGTTGTGTAGGGATAGGTTGTTCAATGATACATGTGAACAACCATGCAATTTATTTGGTAAATTTTGCGTGCATGAATATTCAGTTCAGTTCAGTTCAGTTCACCATTTGGTATTGGTTCATGATTACTTGAAATATGAACCCTTGAAACTATTTTACTAGTGTTAAAAGATTAAACTTCAAAGAACAGCATTTACAAGATCAAACAAAGACCTAACATACAATACCTGGGTGTTTTTGCAAACATATTTCCAAAAGTGATAACACTCTGCTCTTGTATGTTAATAGTTGGAAAGACATTTTATTTTTCCCTCTTGATGCTAACTTCCGCTTTAGAATATCAGCAATTCTCGCATCCCTCTTCAGCATCTCATCATCGTCCATATCAAAATCAGAATGATTATTATCAACTTTAGTCTCTTCGTCATCACTTGTTGAATCATTTTCACTCATTGTTCCAGAATCAACTTCTTCGTTCTTGATAACTTTTCCCTGTTTTCCTTCAATATTTTCAGGATAAGCATTTATATCAATAGCATTAGCATCCTCTACATCTTCAATTCCAAAAGCACCATCGTCGTCGTTGTCTCTGCTATAAGTGACATGCCTTAAAGTTTTAGATCTTCCCTTATAATATGCAGCATTCTAAGAATTCCATCTGTCGTTAGATCATTAGAGAACAATCAATACACCTACATAAGACAAAATTAAAGTTGAGTAAACAAAGAACTCCTAATAATTTCGATGTTAATACATGAATCTCGAATTTGTTGCAGAGCACAACAACACAATACTAGAGTTTAGTTAATGTTTTGCACATAATTGTACGAGCAAGTTTAATAATCCTAAGAATTAGCACTACATAAAAATGAAGCCATTCAGCATTCATATCTATGATTCTTCTAAGCGTCACTTCAAGATCCGCTTCGTCTTCACTTAGTTGTACTATTTTCGTTTATGTACACTCTGTGAGAGTGCTAATTTCTTTTAATGACGCTGCCAGAACCACGACAACAAACAAGATGTGAGGCCTTAGTGGTGGAAGAAGTATTGAATTGGTTCGATGGATAATTGTGATGGGATATTGAATTGGTCAAACCCTAATATGTATAGATTGCGATGCGATATTGAATTGGTTAAAACCTAGCGAGATTCTAGATGTATGATATTGATATGCGAGATAGAGGGAAACGATGATTGCGATGCGGTATTAAATTGGTTAAAACCTAACGAGATTCTAGATGTCTGATTTTGACATGCGATATAGAGGGAAGCAGGATGCGGAGCAATATATTATCGGTTGCCTGAAATTTAGGCTTAAGTGACAGTAACAAACCTCCCTGCATCGAGTTGATTAATACATAAAGGAAGAAGAAAAATCTTAGCAATTCATGACGCTGTTTTTTTTCTTTGTTCAAATCACCCATTTCATTTCTAACATTCGATAAAAAATAACATTACACTAGATAAAAAATATATTATAAAAATTTTATTACCCCAGATCAATGCAGCTCAAGCACTTAGGGAAAAACTAGATCAAACCCATTTTCGCGACTAAACTAGGATTATTGAATATCTTGATGAGCATTGAATGAATACATCATCAAAAAATCCATACAAAATTATAGATCAATAAAAATAATAGCTTCTGAATCTAGACATTGCAGACGATAAATCTAAAATAAATAGAATCAAAATGACAGAAGTTATGAGAAATAAAAACTGATTGAACCGAGAGTTTAAGGATCGATCGGCTGTAGAAAACCTTGCTTTCCTGAGTAATACACGTTGAATGATCCACTATTGACGGTGAAGGATAACCTAAGGCAATTTTATGTTATGAACCAACCTAGGTAGAACTTACCCCCAAAAGCTGGCTTGTAAGGGAAGGGTGCCTAGTTGGTTATATAGTCATCGTCTGTACCATATTAGGCGATGTGGGACAATATATACCACCACGCTTCCAAAGTCCGACGTCCACGTCGACACTCTATTGTACTGACATCGCCTATACAATGTTAATGTTTAATAGAGTGACGTCACGCCCGTACATGTCGTCCATGCCCATACATGTCACCAACGAGTTTCGAACTTTTCTATCATGGTGTTAGGCTCCGATACCATTTGTTATGAACCAACCTAGGTAGAACTCACCCACAAAAGCTAGCTTGTAAGGGGAGGGTGCCTAGTTGGTTATATACTCATCGCCCGTACCATATTAGGCGATGTCAGACATTACATACAACCACGCTCCTAAAGTCCGACGTCCACATCGATGCTCTATTGTATTGACATCTCCCATACAATATTAATGTTCAATAGAGTGACATCATCCATACAATGTTAATGTTAATGTTCAATATAGGAAAGTAGTGATGGTGGTTTTCTTCCGTAAACTGATTCAAAAGTTGTAGAATTAATAGGTAATTTCCAAGTAGTATTGTACCAAAATTCCGCAAGACTAAGCCACTTATCCATTCATGTGGTTTGTGACTACAAAAACACCTTAAGTAGCATTCAAGTGTTTTATTTGTAATTTCTGACTAGCCATCTGATTGTGGATGATAGGCAGAACTTAGTGCTAGTGAAAAGCCCTGTAGTTTAAATAATTCTGTCCAAAATTTGCTTGTAAAAATTGCATCTCTATCACTCACTATTGATCTTGGAAGACCATGCAATTTATATACCCCATCAAAGAATATCTTAGCCACTTGAGATGTTGTAAATGGATGTGCCAAGGGAAAAAGTGAGCATACTTACTTAACATGTCCACTACTACATGAATCACAGTGGACTTATTACACTTTGGCAGCCCAATAATGAAATCCATACTTATGTCTTCCCAAATTTTGTCTGGGGTAGGAAGTGGTTGTAGTAACCCAGGATATTTAACATCTTCAGATTTTGCTCTTTGGCATATATCACATGATTGAATAAACTCTTGAACATCTGATTTTTGTTCATGCCAAAAAAAAACCTATTTAATTCTTTTCACAGTTCTATCAATACCAGAATGACCCCCTAACGGAGTTGCATGATATTCATGTAATAAAGCTTTCTTTAGTTGGACATTAGAAGGATTAATAATGATTTTACCTTTGTAACACTCCATCAACCAGTTTATATTTTGAAGGATCAACAGAACTAGTTATTATACTGGCATGTAAGTTTGAAAAATATGGATCTTCTTTAATTTTGCACTTGAAATCATCTAACCATGTATCCTGAACTATAGAAGTTGTTGTAAGTTGCATTGCATCTTGAGTACTATTAGTATCCACTTCATGTCTTCTAGAGAGAGAATCTGCTACAATGTTCTCCTTGCCTGCCTTATATTCAACCACATAATCAAAACCATGTAATTTTGCTAGCCATTTACTTTGAATCCTTGTTTGTAATTTCTGATCCAAGAGATATTTTAGACTCTTATGATCAATTTTAATTATGAATTTCTTTCCCAGTAGATATTGACTCCATTTTTTTGTTGCAAGTATAAGATCTAAAAGTTCTTTTTCATAAGTTGATAAATGCAGAGTATTTCCCTTCAATGCTTGGCTCAAGAAAGCAATTGGTTTTTCATTATGAAGTAAGACAGCACCAATACCTTCTCCAGAAGCATCACATTATATTGTAAATGTCTGAGTAAAATCTGGCATAGCTAATATTGGAGGAGAAGACAAACAAGATTTCAAATGATCAAATGCTACTTGTGCTGCAGTATCCAAGTGAAATGCATTCTTCTTTAGAAGGTTGGTGAGTGGCTTTGCTATAATACCGTAATTTTTTATAAATCTTCTGTAATAACCAGATAGGCCTAAAAAACCTCTTAGTGCTTTCAAAGTTTTTGGAACAGGCCATTGTTTAACTGCCACTGTCTTTTCTTCATCAACTGCAATGCCTTGTTGTGAAATAATATAGCCTAAATATGATATACTTGTTTGAGCAAAATGACATTTGGATAATTTCACCACCAATTGATTCTTCTGCAAAATTTCAAAAGTCAATGATATATGAAGTGGTTAGCCCATGATTTACTGTAGATCAATATATCATCAAAAAAGATAAGGATGAACTTCCTTAGATAAGGTTTGAATATTGTATTCATCAAGGATTGAAAAGTAGATGTAGCATTAGTGAGACCAAATGGAATAACAATAAATTCATAATGGCCTTCATGAGTACGAAAGGCTGTTTTATGAATATCATATTCAATCATTATTATTTGGTGATAACCAGATTTCAAGTTAAGTTTAGAAAAAAATTTCGACCCATAAAGTTCATCTAATAATTCATTAATTATTGGAATTGGAAACTTATCTTTAATTGTGTGCTTGTTGAGTTCCCTATAGTCGATGAACATTCTCTATGATCCATTAAATTTTTTACCATCACTACAGGTGCTGCATAAGAAGTAGAACTTGGTCTTATAATTCCTGCTTTTAACATGCCCTGAGTCAATTTTTCAGTTTCATTTTTTAGACGAAAGGAATACTTGTATGGTCTCAGACATAGCGGTTTCGTATCAGGCAGCAAGGGTATCTTGTGATCACAATGACTTGGTGGAGGAAGAGAAAAATTCAAAGAGAAAACTGTAGGAAAATTATGTAAGATTGCTTGCAAATCTTCAGGCATTTGAGATGCTGAAGAAGGAGGTTGCTTCTGGACTAAATTCATTGGCTTATCTTCAACAGTAAGTGTACATATATGAACCATAAAACTCAAACAGTAACAGTTAATGTCCTTAGTAATAGTATTTGCTGACACAATCGAAACTTCCTTAGGTTGCATTCCCCTCCAAATCGTAGCTTCACCATGTAGTAGAAACCGGGCTTCCAGTTTTTTAAAATTGAAAGTTATTTCATCAAGTTGTTTCATCCATTGTACACCCAAAACCATTTGACACCCTCCCATAGGCAAAAATAAAAAATCAACATATTTTTTTTCCTTGATAAGAGATATGCACATTTGAACAGATACCTTGTCTTTCTAATTTCTCACCGCTAGCAACATAGACATCAAAAGTTTGTATAAGATCAATATGCAGCCCCATTTTTTCTCCAATTCTTCATTCAAAAAATTATGTGTTGATCTTGAATCAATTAGGATGTAAATAGGATGAGCTTTGACAAATCCTTGAACTCTAATTGTATTATTTGCATCAACTCCACTTATAACACTTAAAGATACTTCAGGCTGAAACTGATCCCTTGTCTCTTCTTCATTATCAACTTCAGTATGTATTAGTGAATCCGAACCTTTCAAAAACCCTTCTAACAGGAACACTTGTTTCCCTTTGCATTTATGGTCTGGAAACCATTTTTTATCACATGTATAACATAACTCTTGGCTTCTTCTTTGTATAATGTCATTTGATGTAAGTTTCTTCAAAAAGTGGTTTGTAGTGGTTCTGAGTGGATTGCCAGTAGAGTGTTTAGAATTAGGTTTGGAAAATGGTGGGGATGTGGATTGACTATTGTGAGGAGTATACTGATATGGTCTGAATGGTTTCCTCAAATGCATATACTTCTATTCACTTATTTTTGCCAACATAATTGCATCTCTGAATGATTTTGGTTGACTAGCAAGCACTTCATATTTAATATCTGATTTTAAACCCCCTACAAATCTATCTAACACATACTTTGTAGGCAATTTGTCTAATAAACTCAAGATCTGCTCAAGTTTACTAAGGTATTCTCTCACTATTGTTGTCTGTTTCATGTTTGACAATGCTTCAAATGGTTGTTCAAAATCATAAGTACTAAATCTTGTAAGTATTTCCTCTTTAAACACTTCCCAAACAAAGTAATCATCAACATTGATTGAAAACCAGCGATACCATTGTAAAGCTTCGTCTCTCAAATGAAATGAACATACCTGAACTTTGTCAGCACCAGGTGGATTGTAATATTTAAAAATTAACTCAGTTTGCTTCAACCAGGCTAAAATATCACCAGATCCAGTGTATAAAGGAAATTCTAATTTCATTGATTTTTGATGAAGAAATGGAGGTGAACGAATACCTTCAGAATGAGAATTCTTACGAGCAGGTATGTTGCTCTGATTTGTTCTAGCATGATCTGGTATATCAATATCAAGAACTGATGTGTTATTTAAAGAATTAGATCTATTAGCTTCAGCAGGATTCGCACCCAAAACTCCAGCTGAATTATTCAATATTTGCGATTGTTGATGTAATTGTCCTTCCGTTGTCTCGGATCGTTGACTTCCTTGAAAATCAACTGTAAAGAAGATTGAAATTCTTGGATAGAGGAGTTTAATTGATCATTATTAGATTGGATCTGATCTGAAAATTGAGTATTCAGTATTTCTTGTTTCTGCAGTTGAATTTCCAGTTTTTCTATGGTAGATCGAATTGGATCTTCATCATTTACTTGCTCAATTCCTGAATCTGATACCACCTGTGGCAGCAGAGTGCTACGAGGAGTTTTTGGAGGCATGATTAAGGAAAGAAGAAGTTGAATTGTAGAGGAATAAGTGGAGTAAAAGAGAAAGACATGTACTGGAGGGAAAAAAAGGATTTTATTCAAAAAATGAGTCTACTGTCACATACAAAACATTTCAGAATTTATACAACACAACACACATTAATGGGCTTTACACCTGGCCCACAACACACACAAAAAAGATGTTTGATCATTTTACATGGTGATTCTCAGGTCTTCGTCTTGAGAGGAAGCTTCACAACCAATGATGGACGAGGGGATGCAGCAGTATGAGGAGTGTAACATTTTATATCAGACAGGCGATATCGGATCTGAAGCAGTGCAGGCGACGTTGGATCTAAGGTAGTGCAGGCGATGTCGGATCCGAGGCAGACATGAGAAGGTTAGCCTTTTAATTTGGGTAATTTTTGCTTTGAGGAGCAATAACTGTGGCGTAGCAGAAATTGTTAAATTTAGAAACTTTGTACTTTTTTTTCGAACTTTACAAAAAGGCTAAATAAAAAATCAACAAAGATTTACTAATAGTATTGTTTCATATAGAATACTTGATTTTTTAATGTATGTCATTTCAGCTTTTAAAATATACGTTCGTTCAATTATTTGTCAAAAACTACTCAGTTTGTTCAAAATCAAAAATCTTAAACTAAAACGAATTATTCGCGAACAAATTGGTATTTAAAGTGTAGTCCAATATATCGTAGGTTGAATTTTAAAACAAAAAACATATTTTTTACACAATTCCTTTCAGTATTATTTAATCGAAAAAAGCAACTATATTATGTCATTGAGATTAAGAAAATATTCAAAAAGTATATTAAATATTTGTAGTTCTAACCGATTATATAAGCTAAAAAACCTGATATGTTCTTAATTCACAAAAAATGAGTAAAGTTTCTATCCTTTTAATTTTGATAGATAATTATGAAATTAAAATAAAATATGTATTAAAGTATAAATTCATGAAATAAAATATATGTATAATAATATTCACTGTAGTGTCATGCTAGAGTGTTACATAGGCGTAGAAAATGTGTAGGAAATTCTAACTCAAAGCTTAAGTCATAGGATGGCGTAGGAATTTTTCTACATCTTTCCTATGCCAACCTAGATTTGCAGAATATTAATAAAGGGGTAGAAATATTGTAGGAGATTTTTTATGTTTTTCCTATGCTAAAAATATTAACGTAGGACAAGCGCCATTGTCCAAGTGGTTAATTGATTCGGCTTTGGTGCAAGAGGTCACAAGTTCAAAACTTACTTTCGAACGTTTATTGACATGGGATATGTTGTCCCAATGATTTGTTGTATATAAAGTACCATTTCCAAAAAAAAGTTTGCCAAGGTAGCAAAGCTAAGGTCCGGTATGAACTTCACGTAGAAGATTTCTCATGCCTTTCTTATACCGCGGTTGTTTTTTTTACATATTTAAGTAAGTACAGGAAAGGCGTATAAAATTTCCTATGCCTTTTCTAGACCCTCACCTACCTATTTCCCACGTCCTTTCTACGCCCCGCCTTATGATGTAGGAAATTTTACATAGTAAATTGAATTGTTTTCTTGTAATGTGGGTACGAGTGAATAATCTCTTTCAATTTATTGAAACTCCTTAAGTTCGAGATGAGATTAGAACAAAGAGCATTAGTTAGGAGCTATATATGATACACTTGATAAAATGCTATCCCGCTTGTGATTTTTTGATATTTCTCAACGTTAGAATCTCAAGCAAGTCCTAATGTCCACTAGAGAAATCGAAAGATTTCTAAGTTTTCCATAGAATTTTGAAAAACATTAAAAAGACATTTAATGGGAGCACTATTAGAAAAATGAGATAGAAACATTAACCTTTCTAATATGGTAAGAATATATGTTATACAAGCTAAATTAATCTACTAAGATAAATTTATGGTACTAATTAAATTGATAAAATGTTTATCAGTTAAAATGTACAAATGAACTGAATTAATATTGACATAAAAATGTAAAGTACAATTGGTAATAAATATTATATTTTTGATATGTTGTCACTTCAAAATCCATGAAAGAACAAATTTATATAACCACTAAAACATTCGTGGCTTAATTGTTTAACTATTTATTTGTACGAGACTATTTATTGTCTGTCATGAATGTCAAATTCTAATGAAAATACAAGAATATGCATACATCATATATAGATGTTAGATGGTGAATGATCGTGGTTCATAATGTATGAAACTTTGATAAAATTAGTTCGTTGGAAACAAATAAATAAACCATGATGCAAGATCGTGTATTCAATACAACTGATTATAATAAGGATTCCCTATGAATGGCTCGAATCACTCTGAAAAGGAAAGCAAATTTAAGAGAGTGTATGCAACTTAGACGCAATTAGGATGAAATGAGAGAATTGTCACCTTTGCTTCATGAAGAGACATCGGAAACGAGAATTGTATAAAATACTAAAAGATGCTTTGATTGGATTGAGAAATGTTATTTGCAGTTATGTTTTTTTATGAAAAATTATTTTTAGCAAAGTTATTTCCATGAGTTTAATTAAGATATGTGATCGAAAACTCTAGTTTTAAACTAGTAAAGTGAAAGAAATAAATATA
Organism: Allium cepa; assembly: GCA_030765085.1. NCBI lineage: Eukaryota > Viridiplantae > Streptophyta > Magnoliopsida > Asparagales > Amaryllidaceae > Allium > Allium cepa. The sequence goes on along the minus strand of CM060940.1, from coordinate 751,361,879 downwards.
CCATAATAAATAGTTAAATGTAGCTTCATATTTCATGTATTATTACAGTAATGGCGAAAATAGTGGGAGCATGTCATATAATGCTTATTAATGGATGCATCAAGATATGAAAATTTTATTTTCATAAATATACTAAATATCATTTATGAAGTAATAACTATTTTTAGTATTGATTCAGAATAAATGTAGTTTTTTTGTTAAATATTCATTATTATGAATTAACTCTATTAGAATAATGGTATTTATTTACATAAATATATGCAGTCCAAGGTCTAATAATGCCAGATTGTACTCAATCACTTCATTACATTCATCGATGAATTATCACAAACACGAACATTTGTATCTCATACACATGGAGTATGAAGTATGTCGATGATAATTCTATAAAATTTAAAGCATAAGCAAATAACATGATGTTCAAAAGTAAATAAAATGATTCAAATTGATCTATAAGTGAATGTATTGCAAAAGTATTCTAAACGTACCTAAAAACAGATAAGGTTCATCTCAAAGTCACTTCTCCCAACATATAATGTATCAATAAGGAGTAATCAGATTTTGCTAGATAAAGAACGAATGATGATGAGTGAAGTTGAGCTAACCTCTTTCTGCATAAGGTTTAAATTATTTTCAACTAAAGCATAGTTTACGAGATCGCACAAGATAAGAGTCTATAAGAAATCCCTATATATCTTAGGTTAAGAGTTGACAGATTGTGTGAGTTAAGGAACTATGTGTAATACTTATACATGGGGGATCTTGTGTGGGCCACCACAAAGAAGTTTAAACTGGTCAATAATAATACAAATTTATGTGATAAACGTAAGTTTTGTAAACTGAAAAATAATTCAGTTTTATGCATACATAAACATTGTTCGTTAAATTGTTTAATTATATGAGTACCTAAACCTTTACACTAAACTAACATTTCAAGAAATGATAACTTCGCGATGAAAGAATTTCTTTTAGAAATTAATGTAGTAAAATGGATTTGGATGTAATCCAAAGATAAAATTATGTATAAAGGATGAAATGAAAATGAGTAAGCCTAAACGTAGATTGTCTTATAAGTACCCTCACATGTAGAGAGAAACGGTAATTTCTTATCCATGTTAAGAAAAGAATTTCCTTAGTTGTCAATATTGACTCTGCTATATGGCATGATGCGAAAATACAGAATGAATTCTAGTACGTTATCAAAATATGATTTTGATGGTTGTACGTAAAGAGCTATGATCCATCAACCACAAAAGTGTCTCCAAGGAGAAGACTAATGCAATCGGAATATGGTAATCTACTTTGAGAGAGTAACATTGTGAATTTCAATTGTTGAAAATAAAGTCACAGATTCGGTCATTCAACGTACTTAAGTTAATTCATATTTTATTCGCAAAATTATTGCTCGATATAATTCCAAGCTTTGGTATATGAAACAGAAATTCTAAATAATGATTTAAAATACGCTGTTTGCGCTCAATAACCAAAGTATCTCAAATCAGTGTGAGTGATTCTGAATTTATAGGTTAGTGGATATGACGCAATAGTACTAAAGTATTGTTTGATAAGCAATAAAGTTAAGCAAGTATTTGAGAAAAAAATCAAATAGTTTGATTATCGGTAAAAATGCAAAGGAAGGGTGCGTCAGTAAGAAAAATATATTAAAGATACTAAAATATTTCTAAAACCTTAAGTAAACAACTAACTTATAATTGTTAATGATGCACTAATGTTAAAATCATGTTAGATTAGTTGTTTAACACTTGACATTGGATTTAAAGATGGCATCTTTTATAATCGGTGTAAAAGGATGTGGGGATTGTCGCAAACAATGTAGGTAGATATGGTATTAAAATTGTTTAATATGGACCATGTAAGATGGATTCCTTATTCTTTGGCAATAGGAGTTATCATACGTGCTATGTTGTCCACAACATTACACTTTGCATATGTATCTAGTATATAGAGCTAGTACCAAATCTGAATTATGATTACTATATGAATATTGTGGGTGTTCTCAAGTATTTCTGAAATACAAGGAAATTATTTATATAAATAATGAATTCTCTACAATGGAGTGCATAGACTCGAACTTCTTAAGTGGAATCGAGTATAGTATGTCAATCTTAAATTCATGTTTAATCTAAAGTTGAGAACTTTAACTTCAAAATCTTCCAAGGCTGATTCAGTCGAAGACTAAGTACATTTCCCTGAATAGAGCTGTAATGAAAGAAGTATAAATAAGTGAACAAATTTTTAATTGAGCTAGAGGTGATTCCAAATGTTGAAAAATCCCATGAATTGTTACATGATAACAATGCTGCGATATAGTAGATAAATGGCCTAAAGCTCACTGGAGGTTGAAAAATATACCCAAACAGCTCCATATGATAAAAGCAGTTTATCAATGTCAACGAGAGTTAATTGATTGGGTAGATAACTAAGACAAAATAGCACACACATTCACTAGAGAACTAGCCTGATTAGTTTTGAGAAAACCGATTGAGGAGTTGGAATATGATTCCATAATTATCCTTGTTTGCACCAAAAGCGGGACAAATACCCAGTCGATTAGCAGGTGAAAATCAAGAGAATAAAGAGGTTAAAAAAATAGGAACACATAGAATTTATAGTGGTTTGGCCAAAATCAATAGCCTACTTTCACTGCCAACTTTATTACCGATTGTTTCCTTCTTTTACAAGTATGATCTTACAACTCGATTTCCTAGAACTCGAGTAAGGATCCAGTAGAGTTTTAGAGTAAAATCAAATAATCAAGAAAGTAAGAAAAGATCTCTTTCATTTGCATTCTTCCTCTTATTTATAGACAAAGGTCATCGAAATAATCTCTGAAATTTCTCCCCATGTTCTCTACTTTCGAACGAGCTCAAGAAGAGTGATTCTTGCCAATCCAGCAAAGGCGAAAACTTAATATCGAGTTATGTTCATAAGTCGTACCGAGTTTTGGAGTTCTTATCATCATCTGCCATGAAATTACTCGACGTTCAACTCTTGAGTTAGTGCTTCTTGACTTATCATACATAAGTGGGTACTGAGATGTAAGTTATAAAAGTACTGGGTTATGCCCCTTACTTAAAGCTTTAGCTTTTGCTTCTTGCCATTTGACTTATCCGAAGAATGACTAATTATGTTCTCATAGAAAGTAAAGATCGATATCAATTATTGGGACTTCATCTAAATTGTGGCACCAAGCTTGTAGTCTAGACTTCCTGTTTGTTCCATGACCTTTCAATGATTCTGATTTATCAAGATATTGCTTGGTTCAAAAGTTGGATAATAGACCTTTAGCGCAAGTGAAAGATTGATAGTGTTAGAGGTATGTCTTTGGGCAATTATGTAATTTATTACTTATATCGATAACCAATCTTATTCAAGAAAAGGATTTTTCTCTATTATATACCTGATATATTGTGATATAATGATTGAGTAAGTTAATTAAAAGTATATTAAACAGAAAATTCTTAAATGATATGTTATGTGACAATAATTACAATGTGTTGTAATCATGAGAATTTTTTCACATTGAAAAATAATATACCATTTTATATATTCCTAGAAAAAATGTTTCGAGAAAGGATGTCAGTTTATCCATTGAGAACAGATTATGCAACACTCTTCAAATATTGGATTGTGCATTACTCATGGCTACAGAGGCACCAATGGTTACGTAATCATAATTATTGGATAACTATGGAATGATTCCCTCGATAGTTATCTGTTGGTTAATTAACTAAGGTCAAACAGATAATCCTAAAGCGATAACGTTACATAGTTTCCTCGACTTAAGAATACTATGAAACTTTAATATGGACACTTCACTTTGATTATAATTAAATTGTGACATGGTGCCCATCAAAAAAATATACTTGGGTCTGATTTGAAGCATTGGAAGTGAAACACTATATAATAATATTTTCACCTCCTCAGTAACTGGAGTTTAGTACCATGGTCAACTGTAGTCAGCTCAAAATCAAAATATCATGCCAGAGCAGTATGGTTGATAATTGTTATTATCAAACCAAGAACTTTGTGCTTGGAGTAACCAAGTCAATTATGGGTGATGTATGAAATTTGACCAAACCTAAATTTCATAAGTCCTAACGTGATATAGTGTTGATGAAGAGAATTGATGTAAATAATCGTTAATATTGAGTAACATTTATTACAGTAAAAGTTCATTTTACTAAAAAGATGTTGTTGAATATGCGAGTATATGATTTTTGTTTGATGATATAATATATATATATATATTCGTATAAATGTATTTGTTAATGTACTATTTTATTTTTCATGGACTAAATAAATATTTGCTGAATAAAAAAAATAACACAGAATTTGAATTCAAACAGAATTTTTATTCAAACAAATATTTATTACAATTTTGAATAATACAAATTCAAGCTCTCACTATACATATACAACTTTGACTACAATACATCACAATTTCACATTTACAGTTGACCTCACTACATATCACTCACACTCGTACTTTATCTTCAACTTCACTTCAACTTGAATCCAGCATCTGAGCAATCTGCAAAAATAAATACTGACGCAGTAAAATTGAAAAGGAAATATTTTTGCAGTATAAAACAATATGTGAATTTTGAAAATAATATTTGCCTCGGTTATTTGGGTTGTTCGTCATCATTTAATTTTCAATTCATCATACACGAACAGCTTGTGACATACACAGTGTATCACTGTATATGCCACAAGGCCGTGCACACCGATATATACACTTGATAAATTTACAGGGACAGGTGAGCACGGGTCAAACCCAAATTATCGAATTCAACTCAAGTGCGATAAAATAATGTCACAACTTTCAGCACAAGGTCAAATACGAGCTTCAAGCTGGATTCAACTCATGTGTAATTCGAAAAACAAACAAAATGCAAAAGGTCAAGTCACTGACTCGACTCAACTACAGCACCAAAGCACAAAGGCTCGAATGACCAAGTACAACAGAAATATGGCAACACAGAGGAAACTGACATCATAACAGGGTTCAACATAACTTGAAGTACAAGCTAATGCAGACTGACGAAAATCAAGTCATGGTTCAAACCTTAAAATACTACAAAGCCTTTAATAGTTATAACAAAATCAAGTTGAAGCCGTGAAGGAACAGCAATGCAAATCAACTACAACCAAACTGAATATTACAGTGACAACATACATGAATGATGCAATGCAAACAGCAGATCGAAAATGCTCAGGGATGAACACAAAGATGGCCAGAGCCGAAGTACACAGGGGCCACAAAATCAAAGCCATAATGATCAGTGAAGCCAGAAATTCAGTGAACAAAATCAAGTCAAAATCAAACAAGTCCAGGTTGATACAAAGGGTAACAACATGTACAGATAGTGAAGAATCAAAGTCGAAGCCGACCAGAAATTCATGCAACGAGTCCAAGTCAAAGCCAGAAATTCACAAAATCAAAAAAATGGGCGAAGTCAAAGGAAATCAACACGTGGATAATAAGAATATGAGTATGATGAACAAGTCAAAATTATGGTGGCCATGAAAATTGGTCGAGTTAAAAATCAATACCGTGAGAAGCAAGTATCAAAATATATGAATTTGATTAAGTCAGTAAAATCATCAACGTCCAGCCATAATCAAATGGCCGAAAACAATTTTTGAAACAATCAGACGAACGCAATTCAAGGAGGTCAAACTCCTATATAAACTACAATCATCATCGGCAATAGCCATCGAGTTCAAGTAAGCCAAAATCGTAGAAGCAAAAGGAATAAATTACATACCAGAATCAATCGAACTCGACCAACATCGAAGCAGCCGAATGCAACTCAAGGAGACGAACGATCGATGAAGCTACACGCAAATATCTGTTCGATCGATCAATAGAGGCGCGACTTCGATATTAATCACAAGCCCTAATTTCGCAAAGAGGAACGAACGAGCATAAAGGAAGCCGCCATATTTTTCATCTGAAAGAAATCGGGTCGGAAATAAATAAAAGAGAAAGTGATAATTTAGGCCGGCCTTTCTTTTAGGCTTTAATTTTAAAAAGGGTTTAAATTGTTTAAATTAGGGTTTAGTTATTGTTTTTAAAGCATTTTTAATTTCCTTCTTTAAACCGTTGTGATTTCTGGTCGTGTGACTAGGGGACAAACTACGTGGCGTAGCTTGAGAATTCGTAACTCAGTGGCTGAGTTGTGGCAGGGTTTTGAGCGTAGAGTTAGGTTAGTCAGTAGAGGGTGTCGCGAGTTTATTTGTGTAAGCGTGTGACTACTTGATTTCTAGTAGAAACCTTGGGGGCAGCACGTAGGCAGGGTTTTGCCGAAGCTGGGTAAATTCTGTGTCGTTCTATTTCTGCATTTATTATTATGCTATTATCTGTGCTGCTATTATTCTGTGATCCGTGTTGAAACAATTTTATAAGCTTCCACAATTAATTTTTATAATTGATAGTATCACCCTATTCACCCCCCTCTAGGGTGAAATCGATCCTACACGTGGTATCAAAGCTAGGAACAAAAGCCATTTTTGTTTTAAAAATTTGATTTTTACAAAAACCAATTTTTGTTTTAAAAAGTTGAATTTTTAAAATGGCTTCTTTTAATACTGCTTTTGCTAAGGGTCAATCAATAGTTAGACCGCCAATGTTCAATGGTGAATATACTTACTGGAAAAATAGGATGGAAATTTTTCTGAAAATCATTGACGCTTGGAATATTGTTGAGACAGGTTATAGAGCACCAACTATATCTGTAGATAATCAGGAAATAGATAAACCAAAGGAATAATGGACAGAACTAGAAAATAAATTACAAAATACTAATGCTAAAGCTATGAATTCTATTATCTATTCATTAGATCAATTTGAATTTAATCGTGTCTCACATTGTCTAACTGCGCAGGAAATATGGCACACACTAGAAGTGACTCAGGAGGAACATCTAAAGTCAAAGAATCTCGCCTTGCCATGCTAAGCAGCGAATATGAGAACTTCACAACGGCAAAGGAAGAAAATGTCAAAGAGATGCATGGACGACTTTCCAATATCGTATACAAATCAAAAGCTCTTGGAAAATCATACACAGAATTGGAGATAGTCCGAAAAATTCTCTGAGTGCTTTCAAGAAATTTTGAAGCCAAAGTGACTACCATTCAAGAATCAAAAGATTTGAAACAAATGAAAGTCGAAGAACTCATGGGAAATCTCACCACTTATGAGCTAGAAATGAAATTCAAGGAAGAGCGTGAAGGAGGAGATACTCGAAACAAATCAATAGCTCTCAAAGGAACGACTGAAAATGATGACGACGACGACGACGGAGCAGCAGAATTGGAGTTGATAATAAAGAAAGTCAAAAGGTGGAATTAAAAATACGAAAATCCAGCTCTAAATTGAAAATTGAAAATCAGAATAAATAAAATATTGGACAATCCAGAAGAACAAAAAATCATCTGTCATAAGTGTCATCAACCCGGACACATCAAGCCCAATTGTCCTCAAAATCGACGCGACTTTGAAAAGAAATCAAAAATGAAAAGTTTTGCAGCCACGTGGAATACAAGTGATGAAGATAATCAAAGTTCTAGCAGTGAGAGTGAGAAAGCAGATATGTGCCTTCAAGGGAATATAACTGATAGAGACGATGACGAGCCAAGCGAGGTATCAAAACTTACTCACTCTGAGTTACTTATTTATTTCCATGAAGTAAATGGCTGTTTTGAATGACTTAGGGAGAAGTATGCCAAACTTGAATCACAAAAAGATACTTTGATAGAATTAAATGAACAACTTGACCAATTAGTTAAACCTATCAAAGTAGGATTCCTAAGTGTAATAAGTGTCCAACATTCGAAGAAGAAATTAAATCAGAAATTAATATAAAATCACTTGAAAATGAAATTCTGATTTTGAAAGAAAGTGAAAATACTATGAGAGAAAATTCTATTAAAAAGTGCACAAAATTGTTGAACGAAAATGAATCTCTCAAAACACAAGTCCAACAATTGTCAACGACTTTAGATAAATTTTCCAAAAGTGAAAAATCGTTGAATATGCTCTTAGGGAAACAAACTGTTAATACGATTAGACAAGGACTTGGATACAATCAATTTGAAAATTTTGAAAGCAATATTAATCGAATTAATTCTATGTGTACAATTTGCAGAAAATATGGACACTATCACAATAATTGTTGGTATAGACCCAAACATGTGAAAACTATACCGATTTGGGTTCCAAAAGGCACAAATATAAAATCTCTCAAAGTTAAAAAAATTTGGGTACTAAAGGAAACATATATAAATAGTTTTGGGTCTCCATAAAATTATTTTTCTAAATATTATACCACTAACAATCATCGACCTATAAAAACAAATAGGTCACAAAAATCTTTCAACGTGTAGGTATGGTGGCAGGCTAAGGAACAACAATAGTACCACTTGGATTCTGGCTGTTCCAAGGGCACACTGAGCGACAAAGTAAAGTTCTTTAGCCTAGTACAAAGGTGACAGAATCACAATAGACAACAACGAAAAATATCGTAAAGGTGAAACAGATATTGGTATATTTATTTTAACGATATATTAAATGTGATAATCTGCACCATAATCTGAGTTAAATCAGCCAATAATGTGATGATGAAATAATGATGATTTTGATTCTAACTTATTCAAAATAGTTGGCCAATAATATTCTTATGGCAAAAACACTATAAAATTCTCTAGATTCTTTGAATATATTAGTTTGGATTAAAATTAGTGTTTTGTTGGATGATAATACATTTGGTTAAAATACGGCTAACTCTATATTCACGGTTATTGATTATTTACACGGCTTTATTTCAAATTCAAGAGAATGTCATTTTAAAAAAAACTATTAAAGTTGAGTTTAAAATTTTTGGGCACACTTCATGATCTGGTCTATCAAATTCAATTAATGATAATTTTAAGTCAAAGAGAAATTCAGATGCGGATTACACTGGTAATCTTGTTGATAGAAAAATTACTAGGGGAACGTGATTTTTGTTGAGACATTTAGTAACTGCATCGTTTTTCAAAGAAAATATCTGCATATTTTTCATTTCAAATAATTTTGAAATAGCAGAAAATTTTCTTATAAAACCCCCTCGAGAAAATCATTTTTGACCATATTTTCATATTAGTCATTTTGAAAAATAGATTTCATAATTATTTTTGAATTTGATTTTAAATGACTATTTTGACTAATCTGACTCCCTAATAATTATCAAAAAGATAAGTAGTGATTGAAAAAGTGATGAGTGTTGATATTTATTATATACTATGACTCGAGACGGTATAATTAGTAAATTTCTTTAGAAATTTAAACAAGAGTTATAAAACTTTTGTTGGTAAAAATTCCATGACCATCTCTATTTCTATCATATTTCTAACGACCATCACTCATCAAAATTCAATATAGTTTGTCGATATGTGGTACTTTAAACAGGAATCATTCGTTTTTCATTTTATATTCCTTTTTAAACAAAAATAAAAAATAAAAAATAAAAACCAAAGTATTCACTCTCATTTAAAGGTCCTCACGGTTATGCATGGGTGAATTACTTGGAATTTGTTATGTGCTTCCATGCTCATTTAAAAATCCCCACGGTTATGCATGTATGGAACGCATATCAAATTTTAATTTTTAAAATAAACAAGTTGATTCTAATCCCATTTAAAAGTCCTTACGGTTATGCGTGGTTAGAATATACTTGAATTCGTTTTTTAAAATAAAATAAAATTGGAATACTACTAATCTCATTTAAAAGTCCTAATGGTTATGCATGATTAGTAGATATTCAAATTCTTGATATAAATATAGCACAAATAGACACAACTGTATGGTTTTATATGATGACGTCATTCCCATCATTCTAAAAGTGGAATATGCGCCTAACAAAGTAGTTATGATTTTTGTTTGATTTTTTATTGAAATTTAATATTTATATTTAATTGAGTTTTAATGTTGGATTAATATCGATTACTTTATCTCTATTTTCTCTAACACTATCACTCTTTTGCTGATAACAAAAGGGGGAGAGAAAAGTTAAGATTTTGTCAAATAAAATCAAGCAAAAGGTCAAATATTTTCCATTTGCATCTAGGCTCATTTGCATATTTTTATTTGTATGCATATATGTGGGGGGAGCGTTGTGTAGAGAGGAAACATTTAAATAGGGGGAGCAATTAGAGTATGTCTATGATCAAATACATTTAACATATTCAAAATCTTAAATATATGTTTGTTATCATCAAAAGGGGAGATTGTTGAATATGCGAGTATATGATTTTTGTTTGATGATAATAGACATATATATATATATATATATATATATATATATATATATATTCGTATAAATGTATTTGTTAATGTACTATTTTATTTTTCATAGACTAAATAAATATTTGCTGAATAAAAATAAATAACACAGAATTTGAATTCAAACAGAATTTTTATTCAAACAAATATTTGTTACAATTTTGAATAGTACAAATTCAAGCTCTCACTATACATATACAACTTTGATTACAATACATCACAATTTCACATTTACAGTTGACCTCACTACATATCGCTCACATTCGTACTTTATTTTCAACTTTACTTCAACTTGAATCCAGCATCTGAGCAATCTATAAAAATAAATACCGACGCAGTAAAATTGAAATGGAAATATTTCTTGCAGTATAAAACAATATGTGAATTTTGAAAATAATATTTGCCTCAGTTATTTGGGTTGTTCGTCATCATTTAATTTTCAATTTATCATACACGAATAGCTTGTGATATACACAGTGTATCACTGTATATGCCACAAGGCCGTGCACACCGATATATACACTTGATAAATTTACAGGGACATGTGAGCATAGGTCAAACCCAAATTATCGGATTCAACTCAAGTGCGATAAAATAATGTCACAACTTTCGGCACAAGGTCAAATCCGAGCTTCAAGCTGGATTCAACTCAGGTGTAATTCGAAAAACAAACAAAATGCAAAAGGTCAAGTCACTGACTCAACTCAACTGCAGCACCAAAGCATAAAGGCTCGAATGACCAAGTACACCAGAAATATGGCAACACAGAGGCAACTGACATCACAACAGAGTTCAACATAACTTGAAGTACAAGCTAATGCAGACTGATGAAAATCAATTCATGGTTCAAACCCTAAAATACTACAAAGCCTTTAATAGTTATAACAAAATCAAGTTGAAGCCGTGAAGGAACAACAGTGCAAATCAATTACAACCAAACTGAATATTGCAGTGACAACATACATGAATGATGCAATGCAAACATCAGGTCGAAAATGCTCAGGGATGAGCACAAAGATGGCCAGAGCCGAAGTACACAGGGCCAGAAAATCAAAGCCATAATGATCAATGAAGCCAGAAATTCAGTGAACAAAATCAAGTCAAAATCAAACAAGTCCAGGTTGACACAAAGGGTAACAACACGTACAGACAGTGAAGAATCAAAGTCGAAGCCGACCAGAAATTCACGCAACAAGTCCAAGTCAAAGCCAGAAATTCACGAAATCAAAAAATGGGCGAAGTCAAAGGAAATCAACACCGTGGATAACAAGAATATGATGAACAAGTCAAAATCGCGGTGGCCATGAAAATTGACCGAGTTAAAAATCAATACCGTGAGAAACAAGTATCAAAATATACGAATTTGATTAAGTCAGTAAAATCATCAACGTCCAACCATAATCAAATGGCCGAAACCAATTTTTGAAACAATCAGACGAACGCAATTCAAGGAGATCGAACTCCTATATAAACTACAATCATCATCGGCAATAGCCATCGAGTTCAAGTAAGCCAAAATCGTAGAAGCAAAAGGAATAAATTACATACCAGAATCAATCGAACTCGACCAACATCGAAGCAGCCAAACGCAACTCAAGGAGACGAACGATCGACGAAGCTACACGCAAATATCTGTTCGATCGATCAATAGAGGCGCGACTTCGATATTAATCACAAGCCCTAATTTCGCAAAGAGGAACGAACGAGCATAAAGGAAGCCGCCATATTTTTCATCTCAAAGAAATCGGGCTGGAAATAAATAAAAGAGAAAGGGATAATTTAGGCCGGCCATTCTTTTAGGCTTTAATTTTGAAAAGGTTTTAAATTGTTTAAATTAGGGTTTATTTATTGTTTTTAAAGCATTTTTAATTTGCTTCTTTAAACCGTTGTAATTTCTAGTCGTGTGACTAGGGGACAAACTACGTGGCGTAGTTTGAGAATTCGCAACTCAGTGGCTGAGTTGTGGCAGAGTTTTTTAGCGTAGAGTTAGGTTAGTCAGTAGCGGGTGTCGCGAGTTTATGTGTGTAAGCGTATGACTACTTAATTTCTAGTAGAAACATTGGGGGTAGCACATAGGCAGGGTTTTGCCGAAGCTGGGTAAATTCTGTGTCGTTCTATTTCTGCATTTATTATTCTGCTATTATCTGTGCTGCTATTATTCTGTGATCTGTGTTGAAATAATTTTATAAGCTTCCGCAATTAATTTTTATAATTGATAGTATCACCATATTCACCCCCCTCTAGGGTGAAATCGATCCTACAGATGTGTATACGATAAATTCAATCAAATGTCACTCCACTAGCTAAGGTGATTAGTGAACATCGATATTTGAATAGTTCGATACTAATCGCTAAATGAATTCACATCTACGTGTTGCGCATTAATAGATTCTATGAAATGCCACACGATTTAATTGATTTATACATTATTACAAACTAATGAAATTAATTAATTTTTTTGAAATGTTAATCAATTTATTAATTACTTGATGTATTGGATGCGATCAATATATGTTTTGGATGCCATTAGTATTTAATTGGGTATGTATATGAAAATTGTATATGTACAAATCGAAACACAATATCGATGGGTGTTTAAATTTGATTTAAATGTAATTATTTGCTAAGTGTTACCGAGCAAATTAAAAGCCTATCTAGCCTCATTCATTAAAGGCCATAGGAAAAAAGGATGGCTTAAAATCCAATGGTTGGATGTAACAAACCGGTTTTTAGGAATATTTAATAATAATTGTTTAATTGATTAAAAGAATTTTTATGAATAATTTGAATTTCTTTCAGAATATCAGAGTTTTATAACGAGATAGTTCGTAATGGAATTATATAATTTTGAGAATAAATGTTTGTTTAATGATTGGGAAAATAAATTAGTTTGGAAATTGTTTAATATCGAATTCAAAATGAGAATGATAAATGAGAAAATATATGTTTGGATGGTAATTTGTTTTAAATGGGGAAAGGGTTTTATAAAGAAGAAAAGGGATATACACACGCGCTCACACACATACATACCTAGTTATTTTAAGCTGATTCTATTCACACTTCATTTTCCTTCTTTCACACCCCGCTACTTCATCAATTTTCAGATTTTTCAAAATTGCCCATATCTTCGAACCACACCAGATTATGTTTGAAAGAAATAATTACGTACAACAGCTCTAAATGAGCTATGTTTATGTAAAAACCGCGTTCGGCCCAATCAAGGTTCGTGTAACAACCTAGGTCGGACCAAGCGAGGTTTTTGTAACAACCAAGTTCAGGTCGAGTGAGCTTTATGTAACTATCTAGTTTGGACCGAGCGTGATTCGTGAATAAACAATGTCAAAGCTGAACGTGATTAAAAAATGTGAGGACATTTCTGAAATGATTTGAGGGACGAAATGAAAAAGTGAAGTGTGGTGATTATTTATAATTAAATGGGGTGGGAAAGGAGAAAATAGAAGTAGAAATAGCACTGGCCTTTGATTTATATTATCAAGGCCCTTTGTTCATTTTAGGTATTAAGTAGTGCAAAACATGTTTCTAGATTTCTCCTTGTACAAATCAATTCGTTCCTTTTAGTTAAGTCCAGGAATCCAAATTCTAACCCAGACTGCGATTTACATTTTCCTTCTTTGCCCGGTAATCGCGATTTCAGAAAAAGGGAAATAGAAGAAGAAGAAAAATAAATAAATAAAAATAAAATAATGAATCGCGTGCGGCTTAGCTCGACCACATCGATGATCGATGCAATCGGGAGGAGGTATGAGTGGAGATGAGTGCGAAGGGGAGATGGAGTTCATATTCTGGGATTCTCGACGTGATGGGAATACGCACGACATGTCCAACCTGGCAACGACGTTCACGATCTGAGCGGAAGAAGGGGTGCGGTTACGGCCTGGTGGTGACTGAAAACGATGTTGGTGCTAGGCAGAGTCCGGAGACACGTTTGTGGTGTAGGCGGCAGTGAGATACTGCTCGCGATAGGGACGGTGGCAGTAATTTTCTGTCGCGGTTGGAACAGGCAAGTGTGGATGTAAGTGTGTAGGCGATTGGGTGGAAAGCAGGTCGGTTCTGACAATAGCATCGCCCGGAATAGATATCGATTCTAGCATTCTTCGATTCGGTAAGTTTCCGACGCACAAAATCTTTATTTAATCCACATATCCATATCTATATGCTTGAATTGAATGATATTTTGTTGTATATTATGGTAAGGCTGGGCGTGTGCAGTATGGTGTGCCGTGCCAGAGAAAAGGTGTGTGCGCAACTGTGTATATGTGCATTTTTGGTTTTGAGTGACCGTGTTTATGTATGTGTGTGGAGTGTATATATTTTCTTGTTTATGTATTATGGTTCCTGTGTATGTGTGCATCAACAGCCACGTTTGAGCAAGTGATATATGATTGTTAGCGTACAATTAAAATGCGATGAGAGCGGATATCAATTTTATGAACGAAATGAAAATTTATATCTATATGATTAGATCAAAGACTTTCCTTTTAATGGCGTGAATGGCTATTTATGTGTTATATGCGATTTGGGCTTCTTCTTCTTTTAATCTCGTCTGACTTTACTTTCCTTCTTCCATCCATTGTCCTCATCCCCTCACTCCACTACCCGATGCTTCGTCTCTCCCCATGCCGAAGAAAAAGAAGTACATGAAACCATCGGTTGCCTCAGACCTGGACATTGAAGGTGCCTCTCTGACTCTTTCTGGCCGCGTTTTAGTGCCAGTTCCTCCCCTCTTGTCAGTAGCTCGGAGAGTTTGCCAGCTTCGTTGAATGCTTCACTTGAGACGTTGAATGTTTCACTTGAGACGATGCCTGCTGTTCTAGTGAATGTTGGTAGCTCTTCTGGGTTGGCCTCTGATTTTGCTCTTGCTCATGCAGCGGCCTCTGATACTACTACTCTCCGACGAGCTTGGTTTGGCAATGCTTCTGATTTTGTCTCGGATCTGCAGAGTGCTGTGAATCCCTTTATTGCTTTGTTGGCTGATATAGAAACGCAAATAGTAACTGCTCCTCGCCTTGGTATCAGGACTGGTATCCTGGGTAAGCACTCCCTATCCCTTAAATGTTAGTTGATGCTTGTATTGCATCATGTTGGAATGAGATCTCAGTTGCTCTGAGTAATGTAACCGGAGTCTGTGAGTTGGTTGGACGGAATAATGATAATGGAGTGGGCAGTTTCCTTGGGGTGGTTTCTGATGATGTTTTGGTTATTGAAAAGAATGGGGATGCTCTTTTGGATGTGGGTTTAGTGGCCAGTGAAATTGCAATAAAGAAGATGATTGATTCTAGTTTATTACCATTGTGCTCTCCTGCTGTCCGAAAATATGTATGGCCTTCCGCTGCTGCTTCTAGGGAGGTAAGTGGACCTCCTTGTTCTCTTTGTTGTGGAGGAATGCGGGTGCATACGTGCCTCGTTCTTTCGATATGGAGGAAATCGATGGTGTTTGGCACCTCCAGCGGAGGTTATCCAAGCGGGGGTGGATTATTGGTCGGAATATCTAGTTGGTTTCTTCTTATATTCAAACCTGTTGTATTCAGTAGTTAAAGAACATTGTTGCAATGTTTGGCAGATTAGAGGTAGTCTTCAGTCCATATCGAGAACTACATGTTCTATTTCAAGTTCTCTAAGCCCGATGAGCATTTTCATGTCTTTAGCATGGATCCTACATTCATTAGAGGCAAGCCATTTATTGTTACTTCTTGCAGTCCGTTTGTAGTCAGTGCTAGGGAGCAGGTATTATCTGTTTCAATTTGGGCATATTTTTAACATATAACTTCTATTTTGCAACCTTTGATTGATCTGGATTGGCTGGTTAGTATTGTTGGAAAATTGAAACGTTTTGATGCTAATACCATTGCAAGGGAAAAATTGTTTATGCTAAGATTAAGGTCATGGTTGCAGTGGGTCATGTTGCAGAGGTTGTTGTCCGGTACAATTGGAAACTCGCTACTTACACATTCTATTAGTCCTTTGGGCACCTTTTGGATGCTTGTTCTCTCTAGCTAGCTTCTAGCTTGGCAGCTTCTCCTGCTATGCTTCCATTCTGTTATCTAGTAGGGTTACCCTTCCTCGTCCCCTATCTTGCGGTGGGTTTCGAAAGTTCCCCTAACTGTCCCTCCCACTCCTAGCATTCCTTCTTCTGTGGTCACGGTGGTGGATGTTGTCCCAGTTGTTTCCTCGGTCATGAAGCCTCCATCTTATTTGATTATTTGGCACCCTGATGAGTAGCATTGGGTTTTCTTTTGATATAGAGTCATAGATATTCTCCTAACTATGATACATACCATAGGTTTGTGAGCAATGATGATGGTGAGTGTAGGCACCTCCTCTATCATATTGATGGCGAAGGCATATCCCTTTCTACGGTGGGTAACATTGGGGAAGAGAACGAGAGTTTGTTTATGGATACATCTTGAGATAGGAAATTTATTTACTCTGCTGCCTCTATTGGCTTTGCTCCGAGCCTTGCTCTTCTTTTCTCAGGGTATTTACATGTCTTTGGTCCTGACCTGACTGAAGATGGTAGTAGATCCTCCTCATTTGAGGGGGGCTAGTCATGGTCGATAGTAGCTTTGGCATGCCGCCAAACTCATGTGACGTACTTTTGTTTTTAGCTGCTAAGGCTTTTTGTTGCCTTACTCCCGTATTGCTTATGTTCACGGTCTGGCCACTATAAAATAAGATTTGACTGTTCTGTGCAGAACACCTGTTGATTATTTTAATAATGTGGAGCGGTCCACTGTAAAATCAGCTATACTTGCTAACAACAATATATTTTAAATATGTTGTACTATATTTAAGCTTAATGTAAATATGCTTATGCACACTATATATGTAAATAAATGTAAATTAAAATTTATTAAACAAACAAGAGTACGTTATGTGCATGTGTATATGTATAAATATATAAGTGTATGCGTGTATTCATATAAGTGTGCGTGTATCCATATAAGTGTGCCGCTATGTGAACTTTTGTGTGTGTGTTTATTTGTGTTGAGAATGAAAACTAGTAAGTAAAATGTGCAGGTCAAGCTACAATGGAGAGCAAGCAACTAGTACACTAAATAATATTTAAATAGTAGAACATTGGTAGTGAACATTTTCTGTGCAATAGTGCATGCTGCATGGTGTGAGATGGTGATTTGTTTGTGTGTGCATGTATGTGTGAGATTGTGTGTATTTTTTTATATCTAAATGCTACTTTTGTTTTGAGAAAGTGAACTTGTTCTTCCTCTCCTTTTCCTCTCCTTTGTTTTGCGTGTGTTTTAGTTGAGGTTGGTTAGGCTTTTGTATATATGCCAATTGAAATTTGATTCGGTTGACAATTGAAATTTGGGTTGGGCTTGAAAAGCTTCATTTAGTAATGGTCATTAATCATTTAGTTTAAATAATAATAATAATAAATTAGTTAGTAAGATATGTATCCTTTTGTTTTGTATAAAAAATTAACTGAATCTTATATAAAATTCTAGACAGCGTGATATTTAGTTTTGCAACCCAATTTGGGTTATCAAACAAAAAGGAAGGGATTTTCTAATGTTATTTGTGAATGATAAATTAAGCTATTTTTGTAAAAGATTGAGTAGTTTGTTGTTTATTGTATGATATATTATACTTGGGCTTAGTTAATTATCTATTTAGTTCTAGAGTATATAGTTATTCATTTCTGAGTATTTATTTTATTATGTATAAGATTATATGTTGTGATTGGTTATTGAATATTAATTCGTTTGTTTATACATATATGTAATTTTGATTAAGTTACTTATCTTGTTTATCTGGTTTTACTACTTCTTACATATTGTATTAGATTGTATGAATGGTTCACCATTGGTATGGATTTTTGTATTGATTTGATATGATACGGTGATGACATCCTTCTGTATGACTTTATTATATTTTATATTTGATTTATGAGATTTCATTTCAGTGTGACGAGAAATTTGAACAAATGGTTTGGTGATAGCATCTGGTATGAGACCTTTATAACAATTTTTCAGTTATTCATTGGACTTGTCATAAAGAGATATGTAGTATGGATTGAGTATAGTTTATGAGCATTGAATGATTATTCGAATAACATGCAGTGGTATAAGACATTGTTATGTTATTTGTTTGATTATTCATTGTAAGTAAATGCCACTCAAAACAGGATAACTCATGTAAGTGATAATACTGGCTGCGGTGAGTATATTATAGCCATGTTTTGGAGGCTAATCATACTTTAGTACGAGGGAGCTACCATAAGGATCACATCCAAAAATTCCACCAAAGCAAGGATCGGCACCGATCCATTTTCTTTGGGAATTAGGCCATGTGATCCCTTTTCTATGGAAATTGGCCATGCGATCTCTCTTATAGGTCCATATGTTCTGGATGTCCTTTTGACACATTTTCAGGGCGATATTTGGCATCTATAAATACAAGCTTGATTGTTCATTTTTGGAACCTTTTACGCTGCTAGTTGCTTTATACTCTTTTGTAACTAAGGTTTTCATCTGATCCCTATTGTACTCGGTTTATAAAATGATTCATAAAGCAATCTGTTTAAAGTGGACGTAGGCAAACAATGCCGAACCACTATAAATCATTATGTGTTATTGTTTCAGTTTACTCTTATTTCTTTGTTATTATACTCTGTTTTCATTTATATTCTTATTTATTTCTCTTCAAAACTTCTATTGGACGTTTGTGCCAATTTTGGTGCAAACACTATACTAATTTGGTTGGGTGCGATTGGTGGAGAGCGTTCGGCGGTTTATATGAACTTGAGTTTAAAACTAGGGTTTATCCTAAGCTTGGATTTAGGGTATGAAAGGTGAATTGAAGGGAGATATGAGTTCAGGAAGGCGAGACGAGGTGGAGGTGGACTTTTGGTGGGGTTCGGGGGGCTCAAAAAGGTCATGCGTTATTTTGGGGGTGGGGGGAGGGGGGCTGGCGATATGAATTTGAGGATGGTCGCATAGATGTAGTGGTGATGTCCGGTAGATGGATAATTCGAAGAGAAGGTGTTTAGCGAAGACTGCGGTGGTTTTCGTCGTTTGTAGCTTAAGAAGCGGGGATGGAAAGAATAGCCATGGTGGAGTAGGCTATAGGAAAGGAGCCAGAATGGGTTGAGGAAGGAGTTTAAAATAATTAATGGGTAATTATAATTATAAATAATTAGTGTATTTAACTATATTTAAATCTGATAATAACTTATAAAATGCAATATCTCACTCATATGAGGTCTAATCGGGACGAGATTTTTTGCATTGCGCTTGTAATGGCGAAGGCTACGTAATGGAATTGTTTTGATTGTACTTGAAACAATGGAAAATTTGGGCTAAAATCAGACGTCATTCGATTTTAAGTTCAAATTGGAACGCCAAAGCGTCCACTAGAATTTTGATGAGTAAAACTCATTTCTTTGGATAAATCATTATATTATATAATAGATAAAATTTTACTATTTGTGTTTGGTTGAAAGTATTGGCCGATTGGTTAAAATATCGGCTTTGAAAAGCAATTAGCATTTAAAATTTGAAATACAGGAAAATTTGTAGAGAAACCTATATTTCTCAAAATTTTGATTATTAATTTCCAGTAATACTCCTATTGTGTAATTTCAGTTATATTCCTGTTAAATGGATGGTTAAATGCTGAAAATTGATCGTGTGGTCATATTGGATGTAACACTGACACTTGTGAAAAGTTAAGCCTTTTTTAGTGAAAAGGGAAGCAATAGAATTTGTTAAGTGCTATAGTAACTCCTCGATATGGTATTTGGAAATACTGTTAAGTAATGTTTGATTTTAGAAATGGTTTTACGGTTTGGAAAATGATTTGAAATTGATCTTGGAGATTTTATGATATTTTATTTTTCTAAAATGAGTAAAAAATGAGTTTTTGGAACTTTTCTATTTTAATTCAACTTCTTTAATTATTAGTTTAAATTCATATATATATATATATATATATATATATATATATATATATATATATATATATAAGGGTTTTAATAATTATTTTGCAAGTATTTGTCTTTATAGGAAACTATTTTAATAATAATTGTCATTTTAAAAGGGAAATTAAAAGAGTTGTCTTTTATTTTAAAAGGGAGATCTTATGCTTAAAGAAAGATGGAGATATTTTAGAAATGGATATTTGTGAAACCAGTTTATATAAAATGTTGAAAATAAAGGAATATATTTATATATGGTATGGCATAGATTTAAAAGAGATTTATAAACGGTGTCTTATAAATAAAAAGGAAATCAACATCATTTTGATATATTGGAATAAATAATTCCATTTGTGAATTTATGGAAATATATGGAGTGACCCAGTTATCGGAAGTATATGAGTTTTATAATTGTATATTGGAGTTGTGGTTATATTTAGAGTTTTTGTTTTATAAAAAAGGAGTTTTTAATTCCATTTAGAAATTTATAAAAGAAGTTATAATTGAATTTGGAATTTGTGAAGAGTTGCAATAAGTTTGGAAATTATAAAAGGAAGCTGCGATTATGTTGTGTGTGTGTGTGCGCGCGCGCGCGCGTGCGCGCTCAACCAATGTTAGTTTCCTTATGGAAATGAATCTCTGATTTGTTTGCTGTTTTTATTTGATAGTAAAATAACCGACTACCAAGCTTGGCTAGTTTTAAACTATTGTTGTCGTTTTGGGGAGACCGGGATCAGATATGCTATCCAAAAATCACTTCAAACTGGCATAAGCGTTTGAATGGAAGACATCTCAATGATGGTTTCAAAGACGGAGTCTTTTTTATGTATAAGCGCTACTTGCTACTAATCCTAATGGTGATTCCAAATGAATGTACTAGAGGTAATGCCTTCGGTTTCGTTCAGACCTAGAATGAACTTGTATAGATGAATATTTACATTGCATTTATGCTTGGAGGGCAGTGTTAGCATTTCAAGCGGGATTACTATTCAAAAGGTAAGACGTAGCATCTAGCCTTAACAAACAGGAATGACAAAAACATAGGATATGCAGTAGGGCTAAGTAGGTCGCATCATTAGTGTATTGTCGTCACCTTTCTAGATGTATACATTTTTGTATTTGGTTGTCTATGAGAGCTCTTGGAAAGGTTGCAAAGCAACTGGGGTGGTGAAATATTTGGTACTATACTATAATGGGTTGGCCAGTCCTATGTTAGCAGGGGGTCCATATGAGGCATTCGGCACATTTTATAGAGGTGTATCGTGGTAGGTGGTACCATGGTGCATTGTCATTGATGGAATTCATTCTCCAGTAAGCGTCGTATGGACTTAGTTGTGCCCAACTATGCTGGAAGTGAGAGCAAACACTCTGGCTATTTTATATATTTATTTTCAACCCTAGACATCATTATAATATCATCAGATATCCTATAAAATGTTATGGTTATCACAAGATAAAAACCCACCCATCCATGTTTATGTGCAGCGTGATCTTACGAGATACCTTTATCTTGAAAGGTTTAATAACATAAATATCCAATGGAGGTGTGTTCCTCATTCTAGTTTTCCAGACTGATTTGGGTGTTATTTCTTATAATGCTCGGTTTTGACCGAACATATTTTCAAATCTAGTTTGGATGTCTTGGAGCTTCATGAGATGAGGTCGATGTCCAAGACGTATCTTTCACATATTCTTTATTTCTGTTGCGTGTGTTATTATATTTGTCTGCATTTGTGAGGATAACTTATTATAATTGTCCAGGCTGATGATTGGTAATTAAGTGTACTGATTTTGATGTATGTATTATAGTTTTTTTTGTAAAGGTCTGTTGTATATTATACATTACTCGGCACGATGTAAGGCTCTGTTCTGTCCTTTCTTTTTTCCTAACAATCTGTCTTTCCGACACTTGGACGCTCGACACATGAATACCGTGGATGTATTAGTGTCGACTTTCGAGGATCGAAAAGGCAGGTCATTACAACTTGTTATCAAAGCTTAGGCTGAGAGAACACCTAGGCTTTGGTGGGGTTAACTCACTTGAGATAGGGTAAACGAGACCCTGAGATGAGTTTGAGTGTGTATATGAGCGCGTATTTATTAGTTCTATAAAAATGTTTTATATTGTGTTGATTTATCGGTTGAGTTGTTTATGAATTCTAGTTGATATAGAAGGAACAATTGCATCGATATGAGTTTCTAAACTCTCGAACAAGGCAAACCGATACGGTATTGTTTTGAAATTAGGTAAATGAAACGGTTTTATGTAGATTATACTTTATATATGAAAAGAATAATTTTCAAAAATGAATATAGTTATATATGGTATGTTTAATTGTTAGACAATGATAACATTTGATTATTATCATTTATTGTTGATTGATTGTGCTCAAATGGTTTATAAGTATTTATTGTTTGGTTGAATTAAATACGAACACCTTGTGAAATTCAGTTTCACAATTTGACCGTATGACGTTCGGGAATAATGTGAGTTAAGATTTAAAATTTTAATAGAAGTTGTTTATTATAAAACTAAGCAAAGACAAACGATTGTGAAATTAGTTTATATAAGAAAGTGAATTTATAAAATGTGAATTATAAAATATGGTCTATAATCAAGTGGGTTTAAATTGAGAATTTAAGAACCTAAATCCCTGTATTTTTGGAAATTGTTTTCAAAGCTTTGGAAGAAATAACAATGGCATTATGTGAAAGTATTTTTGACTGGAAATATTTCAAAGAAATTTGTAAATACATAAAAAGCACTGAGCCCACTTCTATCACGAGGAAATAATTTTGGTGAAGACTGCACTATCATCGACGTGCATTTTCGAGTTTTTAAGTGATGGATTACTACTATGGTAGTTTTGCTTCAAAATTGTTTTGGTAAAACAAGTTTTTCTTTAAAATTGCCGAAGTATGATTTGATATACAGAAAAAGAGAGATATGTATATTATTATATTTCAAAATGATTTAAAATAAAAACCGGTTGTTTAAATTCTGAAATTTTCCTATTCATCAGGATAGTTTGGATTGTGCATCCTATTATAATGTGTTGAGTTATAATTTTCATGTGTTAAAACGAAAATGGAATTTTCGACGATTTGGACAATCGAAACTTCCAAATTTATTGAGAAATTAGTAAGTTAAACAAAATTTAAATTTGTTGAACATTCAGGTCTCGTAAAACAAAATTTGAATTTTTTATATATACTCTAAAGTTATAGAAAAATGTTGTATGGATATGTACTTAAGTTGTAAGGTGATTAATAAACATAAGTTGTGTTTTATGAAATGTTTATAAACTTAATGAATTTATGAAATGGTTTGTAAATGAATTTTAGTATTAAAGGAAAATAATATTGGTGTAATTAATTGTGATTTAAAAAAAATGTGAATGAAAAGAAATTGGTTTAACTAAGAAAATAAATAGAATAGTTGCATATTTTTTACGTAGACCAATTTATTCGCATAACTGTTTTGATCTAGAATTCGAGCATAGGATTTTGAGGTAATTTACACCGATCCGAGTTGGGATTTTTACTCGATTCTTGACGGTTAACACTTGATACAAATTTCTGATTTGATTCTGAAATTTTCTATCATAGTATATGGTTATGTAAGAAGAACGGAGATTTCTAATCAAGGTACTGGATTATAGTCCGCACTAGGGATTTGAGTGGGCGATCTTAGTTCGGAAATAAAATTTGTATGATCGAGCGAGTGATCAGATTTGATATTGCATACAGATGAGATATGTACATTGTACGGGCTTTAAATAATTATGTGCTTCTTTATTAGCAAATGCAAATTATACGGTCGAATATTATTTTTAAGTAAGATGCAGGTTTATGGAAGTAAAGGTTAGCTTGATGCTTGTTTCATAAGTAGAGTGGGTTTGCACGACAAATATGTACATGTTTATATTTTGTTTCGGTTTGATGGTTTTATGCCCCAGATATGGAAGACCACTTGGCTTTTGTTTTCTTTTGTTGGTTTGGGGCCCGTAGTGGTGATTTGTAGTTTTTCCGATCGAGCCGCGCAAAGAGGTGTTGTCGAAACTTTCTATGATTTTAAAAGACTTTGAGGTTTAATAATCCATTTCAACTAATTGATTTTTAAAAGCTAAGGATTTGAAGACATTTTTCTTACTTTTAGAATTTTGAGGACAAAATTCTTTTAAGGTGGAAGAATGTAACAACCCGAAAAATTGTCATTTGATTTTGAATATATATTTTATAATAAATATTGGAATAATTATTTAAAAACTGAAATTCAAATATAGGGATTATTTAAAATATTTGAGTTTTTGGATTAATATTTGGATAGCGACTCAAATATAGGGATTTTTAAATTTAATATTAATTTAATGATCTTATTTAATATCTTTTGGTTAATAAATAATAACGATGAATCCAGTGTGTAATTTATTTGCAATAATAAATAGTAAAATTAATTTTTACTACAACGACTCGGTTTTTATTTACGTATTTTTAATTTAATTTTTTTGATTTTCCTATAATTATTTAGTTCGGAAAATATTTAAATTATTGTTTGACGAATTTTTTTGTTAAATGACGGTATTTTTGTGATTGTACGGATATGTTAACCAACGTATATTATTTTTATTTTCAGGTTGCATCATTGTTTTGAGCGTGATTGTATTTTCGTTTTGTCGTTTGTCGTTCATATGCGATGAAAATCTGTGTGGCCAAATGTCGGAAGTTGAGCGATAATTTAAACTAATACTTAGGCAAGAAAATCACTCAAGACGTTTTCCCCTTCTTATGTTTGCTGAAAATAGATATAAACATGACTGCCTATTTTTATATTCAATAACAATTCAAATTAAAATGTAAAAATTGAAAAGCTTGGATCTTTGTCTTCTATTAGGGAGATCTACCTTTATATACTAATTTGGTTAGGTGTGATCAAGTGGAGGGGTTCGACAGTTTATATGGATGTAAGCTTTAATACTATAGTTTAGCCTAAGCTGGGATTTAGGGCATGATAGGTCAACCGAAGTGCGGATTTGACTTCGGGAAGGAAGGACAAGGTGGAGGTGAATTTTTGGTGGGGTTCGGGGCTCAGAAAGGCCGTGCGTCATTTGAGGGTGCACTAGAGACGCGAATTTGAAGGGGGTCACGGAGATGTAGTGGTGATGTCCAGTGGATGGAGAATTCGAAGAGAAGGCGTTTAGTGAAGATGACGGTGGTTTTCATCATTTGTAGCTCACGTGGTGGGGATGGAAATAATCGATCGTGGGGGAGGAGGCTATAGGAAAGGAGCGGGAATTGGATTGAGGAAGAAGGAGTTTAAAATAATTAATAAGTAATTAGAATTATAAATGATAATTAGTGTATTTAATTATATTTAAAATCCTATAACTTATAAAATGCGATATTTCATTCATACGAGGTCCAATCGAGACGATACTTTTTGCATTGCGCTCGTGGTGGCAAGGCTACGCGGTGGAATTGGTTTGGTCGAATTTGGGGCAAGTGAAAATTTAAGCTAAATTGGACATCATTCGATTTTAGTTCAAATTGGAACGCCATAAAGGTCCACTGAAATTTCGGTGTGTAAAACTCATCTCTTTGGATAAATCAGTATACTATATAATAAATAGAATTTCACTATTTGTGTGTGGTTGAATTATTGGCTGATAAGTTAAAATATTCTCTTTGAAAAGCAATTAGTATTCAAAATTTGAAATACAGGAAAATCTATAGAGAAATACGGGTTTCTCAAAATTGTGATTATTAATTTTTAATTGTATTCCTGTTATTTTATTTCAGTTATATTACTGTTAAATAGATTATTAAATGCAGAAAATTGACTGCGTGGCCATTGGATGTGACACTGACACTTATGAAAAGTTAAATCTTTTTAGTGAAAAAGGGAAGTAATAGCATTTGTTAAGTGTCGTAGAAACTATTGGCCTCGATATGGCATTTTGGAAATACTGTTAAGTATTATTTGATTTTAGAAATGGTTTTTCGATTCGGAAAATGATTTAAAATTGATCTCGAGGTTTCTGTGTGATATTTTGTTTTTAAAAAAACGAGTTTTGGAACTTTTCTATTCTAATTCAACTTCTTTAACTATTCTTTTAAATTCATATATATATATATATATATATATATATATATATATAAGTAAGGGTTTTATAACTGTTTGGAAGTATTATCTTTATAAGAAACTATTTTAATAAAAAATGTTGTTTTAAAAAGGGAAACTAAAAGAGTTATCTTTTCTTTTAAAAGGGGGATTTTATGTTTAAAGGAAGGTGGAGATATTTTAGAAATGGATATTTGTGAAACCACTTTATGTAAAATGTTTAAAATAACAGAACATATTTATAAATGTTATGGCATATATTTAGAAGAGATATATAAATGGTATCTTATAAATAAACATAAAATCAATATTATTTTGATAAATTAGAATAAATAATTCCATTTGTGAATTTATGGAAATATATGGAATGAGCCGGTTATAGGAAGTATATGTGTTTTATAATTATATATAGGAGTTGTAGTTAAATTTAGAGGTTTTGTTTAATAAAAATGGAGTTTGTAATTCCATTTAGAAATTTATAAAAGCAGTTAAAATGAATTTGGAATCTGTAAAGAGTTGCTATAAATTTGGAAATTAATAAAAGGATGATGTAGTTATGTTATATATATTTATAAAGGAATTTATAAATGATATTTTATGAGAGGAAATCTAAAACGGCTTTAGAAACTTATGAATGGGTCTTATAAATTGTTTTAGAGATTAATAAGGGAGTTTCATAACTTGAAAAGAGATCTTGAAATTTAGGAACAGTTTTTATGGATGATTTTGGATACTTGTAAAAAAGAGTTTATAAATGGTTTTGGATATTTAAAAGATTTTATAGATAATTTGGTGATTTATAAGAGTTTTGTAGATAGATTTGGAATTTTAGTAAAGGAGATGTTCATAAATGAAAGAAATTTATTAAAATGGATTTATTGAAGAAATTTACAAACGAAATTGAGATTGGATTTCCCTAAATTGACCGCCTTAATATTGGTGGTGTGGACAATCGTTCCATGCTTAACACCGAAGGAATAGCGTTTGGATTTGTCCTTATCTCCATTTCCTTTGAAACAATATTTGTTTTAATCCTTTTGATATGATTTTGAAATAAGAAATCTTTCATGATCTTTTTGTATATATATTTATACCATTGAGATAAGTATATGAATACATTTTCTAAATATGGAGGTATAGTATTTTGTGAATATACTTATTCCGTGAGACAAGTATATGGATATTTTTTCAAGTATTGAAAGGAGTATAAAGGGTTAGTGGATATATCTTTGTAAAAGTAGTTTGATGCAAGTATTTACAAAGTGATTTTAACTAATAAAAGGATTTTTAAAGGTTAATGGTTTCTTATATGCTTAACCAATATTGGTTTCCCTACGGAAATAAATTCCTTATTTGATTATTGTTTTTATTCGATCGTTAAATAACCGACTATCAAACTTGGCTAGTTTTAAACTATCATTGTCGGTTCAGGTAGTCCGGGATCGGATATGTTACCAAAAAACACTTCAAACCGGCATAAGCGTTCGAATGGAAGACATCTTGATGGTGGTTTCGGAGACGGTGTTCTTTGTTGTACAATGGTTATTTGCTACTTATCCCGAGGATGATTCCAAAATGAATATAGTAGACGTAGTGCCTTCGGTTTCGTTCAGACCCAGAACAAACTTGTATGGATGAATGCTGACATTGCATATCTTCCTAGAGGGTAGTGTTAGCATTCTAAGTAGGATTGTTATTTAAAAAGTAAAACATAGCCTCTACCTCAATAATCGGGAATGACGAAAACAAGTGATATGCAGCTAGGCTAAGTGGGTAGACATATACATTTATGGATTTGGTTGTGCATGAGATCTCTCAGAAAGGTTGCAAAAGAAATCAGGTAATGAAATATTCGCTACATCTAACAAGGGGTAGACCAGTCCTGTTTTGGTAGGGGTCCATGTGAGGCCCTCGGTACATATTCTAAAGGTGTAATGTGCTAGGTGGTATCCCATGCCTTGTCATTGATGGAATACATTCTCCAACAAGTGTCATACGGGCTTAGTTGTGCCTAACTATGCTGGAATATGAGATGCAAGAATTCTAGCTATTTTACATATTTATTTCCAACCCTAGACATTATTGTAATATCATCAGATTTCCTATGAAATGTTTTGTCGTAAGATAAAATCCCGTCTATTTACATGCGGCATGGTCTTACAAGATACCTTTATCTTCAAAGGTTTTATAACATTAAATTCCAATTGAGGTGAGTTTCTTATGCTGGTTTTCCAAACTAATCCGAATGTTATTTTTTATATTGGTCGGGTTAGACCGAGTACATTTTCAGATCTAGTTTGGATGTCTTGGAGCTTCAGTAGAAGAGTTGGATATCCAAGACATATCTCTAGTATGTTCTTTATTTCCGCTGCATATGTTGTTTTATTTGTCAACATTTGTGAGGATATGTTGTTATAACTGTCTAGATTGTTAATCGGTGATTAAGTATACTCCGATTTTGATGTATGTATATTATAATTTTCTTTTGTAAACATATGTTGTACATTGTATATTATTCTTCTATAAACACATATTGTATATTATATATTACTCAGCACGGTGTGAGATTTTGTTCCGTCTTTTCTTTCATTTTTTCCAACAATCTGTTTTTTTAACACATGGATGCTCGGCACGTGAATACCGTGTATGTATTAGTGTCGACTTTTAAGGATCGAAAAGGTAGGTCATTACATGGTTAATCCTTTGGTGGAACGGAAGATTCATTTGGTGAAGCATATCAGACTTTGAATTTGTTTGATGTGGAACCCTAATATCTAAAACCATGTTCATCTCGTCTTGATCACATACCAAAGTTATAGTAGATGGTATGGGGGAGATATCAAAGGAGAATGTATATTTAGATACTAGTTTTGATATGAGAGATGGGGTTGGCATCTCTATCTTGCCCTAAGGAATAATGAATCATGCTCTGATATCAACTGTGATAACCCGCACCTCTAGACATAGTGATCCAAAGCCCAAAAGTTGCATTTGACCTCACGTCATGCCGGGAAGTATGATTTTAAGTTTTGCATGATATAGTGACAATTAATTTTTTAGAATATTCTACACATTCAGATCTCACAGCGGAAGGAAATAAAACATAAATACTGAAATAATCCAGAGTAATGCTATCTTAAAATAACCATAGTACATAAAATGTCTAACATAGATAAAATCTCCAATTAACATCATTGATAAATCTGTCTAATATATAATATGGTACATAAAAAAATTGTTGTAAATATATAAATCTCCAATATCATATGGCCATCTCCATGCACCTTTCCAGATCAACTCATTTGCTTTCATATCCTCCTATGGAAAGATAAAATGGGAAAACGGGAATGGATCGGATAAAGTAGGGTGAATGAATGGTTTCACTAGAGTATGACGTTCATAACTAATTAACTTCATTTATAATCTACATGACCTAGGGTGTTCATTTGTGTTTGTGGACTCTGTGTGTGTATCTGTGTGTATGTAAAGTGTAACCACCCGCGTTCCAAACACTTCGTAGTTAAATATATGAATTATTCGAATATTTGATTCTTAGATTTAATGTGAATAAATTGGTTTAAGAAACTTGTTAACCCCTTTTAACTAATAATTAATGATGGTAAACTTTTTTTTAATTTGCTTACAAAAATAAATAGTCCGAAGAAATATCGATAATGTGATCAAAAATCATTTTATCGACAAACAACGTCAAAACAATGAAATTATCATCACAGAGCACTATCTTTGATTCTGACAAAACTAGTGCCATCGAGACTGGAATAATAAGGTGATGTGCGACGATAAGTTTCTTGGCAATCTGGCATCCTGTGTGATCATGCGGCCTCGAAACCGTTAGGAACTGGAGATAGTGGTTTTGATAACAACAACCTTTGTAACTTATTTTATTATAACTTATATACAAACACTATTGTCTAGATATATATATGAATGATATTATGCAGGATATATATAAGGCAGGTACTGATTATTGAAGACTATACAGTATAAAGATCAAGAATAAAGAAATCAAGCTTGAAGACTCATAAGTATCAAGGTCAAGATTTCAAGATATGTGTCTAGTTTTTGTTAAAACTTCATAATAGCATGGAAAATTTTCATCCGAATTTCATTTGAGATGGAACCCATTTCTACCTTCTTAGTGGCTTACAAACCCACGACAAGTAGCTTAGAAACCTACGACAAGTGGCTTACAAAGCCACGAACATCCTGGTTTTGTACAAGTTCTCGAGTCCTGATGTGATGAGATATTCTGCAGGAAGAAGCTTGCAAAACTACTTCAAAATGGTTTTTCAAAATGATTTTCAAAACTGCTTCTAAAAATTTTTTAGCCTTAAAACTATCTTTTCAAATGATTTTCAAAAAGATGTTTTAGCCTTAAAATATTCTTTGTTTTTGTATTTTAAAACATAGTAAAATTAGTTTATTTTACTCTAGAATAATTTCATCATTTTCATTTCAATACCATTTTCAGAAAAAAATTTACATTATTTTTAACCAGGGGATGTCGACATCATGGGATACGCTATGTCGACATGGTGGCCGTTGAATTCAAAAGTTTCAATTTTCAAATGAAGTGTCTATTCGTTTAAATCTCTTCACGAATGGTTGTGACCGTTGGTGCTTTATACATAGGCTGCACAAACGAATTTTTTAATTATTTATTTTCATATTTTCTTCACTTCTTCTCCCCAAATCCATGCTCTATAATTTTCATATTTTTAAGATCGTGCTGAAATTCTGCCGAATTCTCAAGTGAATCAAATTAGAATCTCATTCTTGTTTGATTCTCTACCCTCTCTCGAAGATCGAAGTGCTATTCAGAGTTATAAGATCAATTTGTAATCAAAAGTTTATCGAGTCTCTATAAGGTGTGGTTGTGCCTGGAAATCAATTGGGTAATCTTGTGGCCCGTAAATCAAGAGAGTTTGTCCCGGACTAAAGAGATATGAGGGTACCTCAAGACCTTTATAAATTGAGGAGTGTAATCTCGACACTAGTTTAATAAAAATCTGTATGTGGTGATTTGCCTTGGTACAAGACTGGATGTAGGGTAACTCCGAACCAGTATAAAATCCATTGTGTTCTTTCCCTTTACTGCTTTTTATTTACTTTCTACATCTGTGTTTGATTCTTTGATTGTTCTGTGATTAAGTTCTGTATTTTTTCATGTCATAATTCCAATTTAGTTCATATAAATCTTAGAATTCATCAAACACTATTCACCCCCTCTAGTGTTAAATTAGCCTTAAAATCCTTAATCCGCTGTCTCTTTCAATTGGTATCAGAGCATTGGTTTTCATAATCTGAAACTTGAAAAGATAAAAATGGCATTTTTAGAAAATTTTGTTAACACTAGTTTGAATTTATGCATTTCATCAAAGTATCATAAGTCTCCATATAGTTTTTATGGAAAATCAAGTTATCTACCGAATTGCTTTATTATACAGGAACAGACATGTTACATGGCTTTTAGAGAATCAACAACCAATGGACAATCTGTAGAAAGATAAATAGATACTTGATAGTGGCTGTTCAAGGCATATGACTGGAAATCCCGAGATACTCAATGACATTATATATCAAGATGGTGGATTGGTCAACTTTGGAAATAACTCAAAACGATATGTGATTGGTATCGGTAATGTCAGTAATTATAAAAATCCTCTTATTTTTGATATTTTGCTAGTTAGGAATTTAAAATATAATTTGCTTAGTATAAGTCAACTATGTGATAAAGGATTTAAAATTAAATTTGAAAAATGTAAGTGTCACATCGAAGATAATAAGTCAAATATTATCTTTGAAGGAATTAGGAAGAAAAACATTTACATCCTTAGTATGAAAGTTACAAATGATAACTTATGTCCTTTGGCTAATACAAGTGACCCTTGGATTTGGTATAAAAGTTTTGATCATTTGAATTTCAAACTATTATCTAGGTTATCAAAACTTTACTTAGTTAGAGGTCTTCCCAAGTTAAACTTTGAAGTAGATAGTATATGTGATGCTTTCCAATTAGGAGAACTCAAGAAAAGTTCATTTTAATTAAAAGAATTAGGCTATTAAAAGATCATATTGTAGAAAATATATTAGGAAATGTTGAATCTATAGTTAAAACAAGAAATCAACTAAATAGTATGAGTAATGCAGCTTTTATATCAACTATTGAACGTAAAAATCCAAAGGAAGCATCATCTGATGATTCATGGATTCTTGCAATGCTAGAAGAATTGAATCAATTCACCAGAAATGATGTTTGAGAACTTGTTCCTGGACTTGAGGATAAAAGTATAATTGGAACAAAATGGGTTTATAAAAATAAAATGAATGAACTAGGTGAGGTCGTGAGAAATAAAGCTCGTTTAGTCGCGCAAGGTATTGTCAAGAAGGAACTGATTATGACTAAACCTTTGCACCCGTAGCAAGACTAGAAGCTATCAGAATTCTACTTGCTTTCGCAAACTTCAATAATTTCAAGTTATATCAAATGGACGTTAAAAGTGCTTTTCTAAATGGTTTTGTAAAAGAAGATGCCTATGTAGAACAACCTCCATTTTTTGAAAATAATAAATTTTGAAATCATATATATAAATTTAAGAAGGCTTTATATGGTCTGAAACAAGCTCCTCGAGACTGGTACGAAAGACTAAGATCTTATTTACTACAATCCGGTTTTGAAATTGGTAAAATATATACAATTCTTTTTATTAAAAAAAATCTAAAAATATATATAGATGATATAATATTTGGATCAACTAATAACATAATGAATAAAGAATTTTCAGATAAATGACTAAAGAATTTGAAATGAGTCATATGGGAGAACTAAATTTCTTCTTAGGGCTTCAAATCAAACAATTAGGTAAATGAATTTTCATTAATAAAAAAAATATGCTAAAGATTTAATTAATAAATTTGGATTGACCAATTCTGGTGGGAAACCAACTCCAATGACAACTAATGTAGCTTTAAGTAAAGAAGAGAAATCAAAAGATGTTGATAAAAAATTATATAGGGGAATGATTGATTCGCTGCTTTATATAACAACAAGTCCTCCTGACATCATGCGTAGTGTCTGTCTCTGTGCAAGATACCAATCTCAACCTAAAGAAACTCACTTAAAAGCGGTTAAGAGAATTTTAAGATATGTAAAACATATTTTAGATTATGGTTTATCTTACCCTATAAACGATGTATTTGATTTAATTTCATGATGTGATGCTGATTACGCTGGTTGTAAATTAGACCGAAAAAAGTACAAGTGGGACTTGTCACTTTCTAGGAAATTCTCTGGTTTTCTGGTTTAGTAAGAAGCAAAACATTGTATCCTTGTCAACAACTGAAGTAGAATATATGTATGCTGCTTTGGCTTGCTCTCAAGTTATATATGTGCAGTAAACTTTAAAATATTTTGGAATAACTATAACTAAATCACCAATTTATTGTGATAATACTAGTGCAATAAACTTGTCCAAGAATCC
The DNA here is from genome assembly GCA_030765085.1 of Allium cepa. Classification (NCBI taxonomy): domain Eukaryota; kingdom Viridiplantae; phylum Streptophyta; class Magnoliopsida; order Asparagales; family Amaryllidaceae; genus Allium; species Allium cepa. Next base: position 751,327,950 of record CM060940.1, on the reverse strand, counting down.
AACTCATTATGCTAGAACAAAACATATTGATATTAGACATCATTTTCTTAGAGATAACATAAGTAAAAAGTCATAACTCTTGAATATATTAATACTGAAAAACAAATTGCTGATATATTAACCAAACCATTAAATGAATAAAACTTTACTAAATTTAGGAAAGAATCAGGTATATGTTCATTAACTGAAATATAAATTATAAATAATACAAATATAGTTAATAATTAATATAAATAAATTTTTTCAAAAATTGAACTGGGCATGTCGACTTGACCATCCCCCTATGTCGAAACATAGGCCGAGATTTTCAAATTTAAATTTCCCTCTAAACTTAGTTATTTGGTTATATATTTCGACTTTTACTCCTTTTCTATGCTCTCCTCTCTGTAATAAACTTTTAAAACAGTAAATTGATGGCTTCCTCCTCTAATAATGAACCTTCTTCACCCACATCTTCTCATTCTATCCCTTTTCAACGTTCCACACAGTACGAGTCATCAAACTGCAAAAAAAGATGAAAGATTTACTTCAAATGATGGTGGAAATTCAAGTAAGTCAATTGCGAATGGCTAGAGAACAAGATAGGCAAGGAAAGATACTTAGGAATTTACAAAAATTTCTTATGGATAACCATGCCAATCCCATTATCATCGAAGAAATATCACAAGTCGTGAACTCTGAAGAAGAAGAGCCTCTAGAAGTACCATAAGAGAATCAAGAAGAAGAACATCCTCTGCCAAATCTAGATGTTCGTATGAACAAATATGATGGCGTGATTTGCATTGGAGAGATCCTTTTTGACGCTAATGGGAACGTGGTTGAACAACGTGGAAACTTTTATCTTCACTATCCAATTGTTCGGTACCTAAATCACCGAAAATTAAGGGTCCTCATTAAGCCTTTTTTTTTTCATTTTCTTGATTGCATATTGGTTTGTAAATTTGTATATAATTAGTATATTAATTAATGTTCTTCTAACAATTGTTGGTATATAAAATCTTAAATTCCATTTTAACTTAGGATTCTATGTTTCATCATACATACTTATTATTCTTATGTCATATGTTTGTTTATCCCTTTTTCTACTAAGTTCAAGGTTTATAGGTTAATTTTGTTGATGAAAAAGTGGGAGATAAGTTATATAAAATAGTAGGCTTGGAGTAAGGGGAATTTGTTGGTGTAAGGGGGAGTATGGTATGATCGAAGTGGTAAGTATATTCTATAAGGCTGTCATCATCAAAAAGGGGGAGATTGTTAGGAACTGGGGATAGTGGTTTTGATGAAAACAACTTTTGTAACTTATTTTATTATAACTTATATACTTACACTGTTGTCTAGATATATATGAATGATATTATGCAGGATATATATAAGGCAGGTACTGATTATTGAAGACTGTACAGTATAAAGATCAAGAATGAAGAAATCAAGTGAAGGCTCATGAGTATCAAGATCAAGATTTCAAGATACGTGTCTAGTTTTTGTTAAAACTTCATAATAGCATGGAAATCTTCACTCCGAATTTCATTTGGGATGAAAGTCATTTATACCTTCTTAGTGGCTTACAAACCCACAACAAATAGCTTACAAATCTACGGCAAGTGGCTTACAAACCCACGAACATCCTGGTTTTGTACAAGTTCTCGAGTCCTGATGTGATGAGATATTCTGTAAAACGAAGCTTGCAAAACTACTTCAAAATGGTTTTTCAAAACGATTTTCAAAACTACTTCTCAAAATATTTTAGCCTTAAAACTATCTTTTCAAATGATTTTCAAAAAGATGTTTTAGCCTTAAAATATTCTTTGTTTTTGTGTTTTAAAACATAGTAAAATTAGTTTATTTTACCCCAGAATCATTTCATCTTGTTTTCATTTCAATACCATTTTCAAAAAAAATTACATTATTTTTAACAAGGGGATGTCGACATCATGAGATACCTCATGTCGACATAGTGGTTGTGGAATTCAAAAGTTTCAATTTTTAAAAGAAGTGTCTATTCATTTAAATATCTTCACGAATGGTTATGATCGTTGGTTCTTTATAAATAGGCTTCACAAAAAAAAAATTAATTATCTATTTTCACTACAAGAAATTTTGTTTTAGGTGGCGCACAAAAAAACGCTACCAAAACTTATGGTAGCGTTTTGATAAACGTGTGATAAATCCCACAACTAAAGATCCATGATTTTTAGTTGCATTTATTTCAACGCCACTATAAATCCTGTTATTGCCGCGTTTCTCAAAAGCAACCATAAATATTCTTGTAGCATTTTAAAGACGCCACCAAAAGGTTTTTTGGCGCTACCAATAGAATTTTTAACTTTACCCCGACTTTACGGTTGCGTTTACTCAGTGCCACTATATGTATTTCTGTAGCGGTTTTGAAACGCTTTTGAAAGTTGATGATCATTTTGCACTATTTTTTCATGCTATTATTTCATGTTGATGTTCTATTTTGTTTCTACTATATCAATCAACAATCGCTCACATAATCATCATATTCAAACAATTAAATAAACATATTAATCATATAATCAAATGGAATATCCATAACCATTCTAATACAATAGTTTTTTGATAAAATAACCAAATTCACATACAATAACCATTTGTATACAAATTTACACACCAAGTACTAATAAAATGTTACACCAAATTGGTGCTAACAAAACGCTCGATTACCCATAATTCTTTGTTGCATGCACAAGTGAAAGCTAGATCCATAAAAGTCCAATCTTGCTCTCTTCGGAAATCCAATGCTTGCACAAGTGAAAGCACAACCTATAGTCAAACAATTATGTTCATTCGTAGGACTTTAAATCTGATATCAAACATCTATAGCATTGTACAAGCATATCATACTATAAATAACGTCATATAAATAATCAAAGATATAAACGAAATGAAATAAATAAAGTCCAATCTTACAGTTATATATAAAACTTTGTTAGATTAATTATATTATTATTATTTATAAAATTTAGTTAACTTAAACTTAGTTAATTTTATAAAACTTGTTTAATTAATTTTACAAAACTTAGTTAATTTTTATTAACTTGGTTAACTTAGTTAATTTATTATTATAATTATTATTATTTATAAAGCTCGATTAACTTAGTTAATTTATTATTATTATTCTTATTATTAAAACTCGATTTAACTTAATTTTATTATTATTGTTGTTCTTATGAACTTATTTCATTTTTATGAACTTAGTTAATTCATCACCATCGTCATCATTATTATTTTTTTATAATTTTTTTTAAATTAGTTATATTATTATTATTTATAAAAATTTAATTAACTTAAATTTAGTTAATTTTTGTTAAATTAGTTAATTAATTAGTTTATTATTATTATTTACAAAACTCAGTTAACTTAATTAATTTATTATTATTATTACTATTATTATTGTTAAAACTCATTTAACTTAATTATTATATTATTATCATTATATTAGTTAATTTTTATAAACTTTGTTAATTCATCATCATCATCATTATTACTTATAAAACTTTGTTAAATTAGTTACATTATTATTATTTATAAAATTAGTTAACTTAAACTTAGTTAACTTAAACTTAGTTAATTTTATGAAACCTGCTTAATTTTAACAAAACTCAGTTAATTTTATTAATTTGGATAACTTGGTTAATTTATTATTATTATTATTATTATTATTATTATTTATATAACTCGGTTAACTTAGTTCATTTATTATTTTTACTAAAACTCAATTAACTTAATTATTATATTATTATTATAATATTAGTTAATTTTTATAAACTTTGTTAATTCATCATCATCATCGTCATCATCATTATTTGTAAAACTTTGTTAAATTGGTAATATTATTATTATTTATAAAATTTAGTTAACTTAAACTTAGTTAATTTTATAAAACTTGCTTAATTTTAACAAAACTTAGTTAATTTTTATTAACTTGGTTAACTTAGTTAATTTACTGTTATTATTATTTATAAAACTCAATAAACTTAATTATATTGTTATTATTACTATTACTACTAGTATTGCTATTTATAAAACTCAGTTTGCTTATATTGCTATTACAAGTGTTTGAACAACCGTAAATAAAAACTTCAAACTTCTACAACCCATCCTGACACATACTTCACTTCCAGCAACATCTGCCACAAAACTACAAAACATCACTTCCAACAACATACTCTACGACATCTACCACTCTACAACATCTACCACAACCACATACGTCTGCACCTGATCACAAACTTCACCATATTTCCTCTTGACCACCATAGTTCCACTTTCTACTCCTCTGCCACTCCAGTCATTCACTATCTACTGTGTGCATCCTTGCACTGCCATACTTACAAACAATCACCACTGCCCCCCTTTGAACCATCCCCTACAACCCTTCAATCCCATACAAACTAGTGCATTGCCTCTGTCAATCTCCCCTACAGCCATCATCAGGCTTCCTACCTCTGACCAACTACACTTCAGCATACATCTCTACCCATCAATATTTCTGCCCATCAACACCTTGTTCACATTCTCTGCCCCTTCCAGTTCCCTTTCACTTCACCAGAAGTTCTGCCATCTCCACCCTAGAACCAGAAAACCCACATTGCTGCCATCACTTCAGAGAAACCATCAACTTCAACCTCTGACTTCAACAAATAGTAGTACTCATATTGCAGCACTTCACAACAATATCAGACCTTTACTGCTTTCACCTCCACTTATAGCCCTCTGCCACAATCACTGCTGATAGCAACAACAGCCACCACCAGATCCCCTACAGTATCAGTTTGACCACAAACTACACTTATCCTATCAGTTCAACCACAAACTACTCTCCTTATCATTTGTGCATTTTTTTATTTGAACACTTCTATTCACAAAAAAACCACTGCCACTAAATAAAAACCAAACCAATTGTTTATTTTATTTCATTTGGTTGCTTGCAATACACTGTATTTGCATTACAATCTATTCTTCTGTTCTTCTTTGGGTTTGCATTTTTGATTTGGGTTTACAACTCATAAAACTACTTTTCTTTAAGACATTCAACATCGGCTCTTTTCTACCACCTCCCCTTGCACACTTTTACAATTACCTCACTTTCAAACAAGACCCAAAACTGTTGAATTTTCTTTTCAAATAAGATTCCCTATGGAGGGGGGTTCCAGGGGGTGGCAACCCCCCAAGGTGTGGGGGCAGGGGTCCAGGGGGCAATGCCCCCGGCGGGGTACGGGGCAGCGTCCCGTCCAAAACGGTACGTTTTATTGACTATTAAATTCAAATTCAGTATCCAACAGTAACAACCGTTAAAAAATGGTCACGACCAGTAGCACAACAACCAGTAGCACAACAGCCACCACCAGATCCCATACAGTATCAGTTCAACCACAAACTACACTTATCCTATCAGTTCAACCACAAACTACTATCCTTATCAAATTTACAAAACTCGGATTTAATGAGGAATGGAATAATTGTTGTATTGTAGGAAAATGGTGTTCATAATTCAGCTTATAGAATGAAAGGCATGAATAAAAGATATGAATAAGTAGTTATAAATAAATTATACCAAGTAGTCATCATTAATAGGAATAATGAACAAAAATCATAGTCTTGGCATATTTATTTCCCTAGTTAATAAATGTATCTACACACCGTGTACAGCAATCAATTATGGTTCATAAGTCACAGTGTCATTATGTTTTCATCAAAATAAAATTATGAATAACAACTTGAACTACAGAACAAAGTGATAAAAATGCTTGAAGAGTAAAATTTAGGTACATATATAAAACAGGGAGAAATCATTCATGTGAAAATCTAATAGAAAAGCAATGACAAACTAATGGACTAAGTACATGGATAGTCAGATGGTATTTCAATATATGGATCATGTAATTATGGTTAATCAATGTATGCATATCAAAGCGCCGAACTACAGGAATATACTAAAGCAATGCCAAAAAATCCTGCATGGATCGATCTGAAAAAATATAAATCCTCCAATGTTGATTGAAATAATCATACCTAGATCTAATCGGCAGCCAAATTTTACAAAGTAAGTTCTTAATGGTTGTGGACAACAACTAAATAAACCGCCAATGGTTTAATGGACTGTGTTGTTCTCCCAAATTACTCCAACGACGTAGAAGACGCCAAAACCCAAAATCCAAGAATGGTTTGCAGTTCAATACACTATAAATACGAACGTAGGTCAAATATCGTGAACGAAGGAAAAATTGAAAACAAAGGTAAGTAGAAAAGGGTTGAACAAATAAAATTACCACAATTCAAAAATATTTCATCCAAACATTGGTTTGAAGCCCTGAATATTTTAGATCTGGTTTAAAAATTACGATTGGTCTTTGGTTTTGAGGATGACGACAATAACAAAGTTCATAATCGACGTTCAAAATATCCTCTTTGTGTTTTCTTCAATACATTGTCGACCTCCTCTGTTGCCAGCAGCGTTAGCTTTTCTCGTGCGTGACATTATAATATTTTTTCTCTTCATTAATCGATTTGGGGGTGAAGCCAGAGATGAAGTGAATTTGGAAGATGAAGTTACGGGATTTGATGGTAGGAATGATTTGGCCATATGAGATGAAGATTTTGCGAAACTATAAAAGTGGATGAGAAAGAAAAAAGGAGGAAGATTTTTTTGAGGATTTGATTCATTTCATAGAAGATAAGAAAATTTATGAGCGGCCACATAAAATTTTAGCAAAATTTCACTGAATTAATGGCGAGAATGATTTGGCTGTGTTTATAGCTTAATTTTTATATTTTAGATAGGTGAATAGTTGCATATAACATGAAACGCCACCGATTAATGCAATCAAAAGCATATTTTCTTGTAGTGTTTCATATTTTCTTCACTTCTTCTTCTCCACAAATCCACGCTCTATAATTTTCATATTTTTAAGATCGTGTCGAAATTCTGCCGAATTCTCAAGTGAATCAAATTAAAATCTCATTCTTGTTTGATTCTCTGCCCTTTCTCGAAGATCAAAATGCTATTCAGAGTTATAAGATCATTTTGTAATCAAAAGTTTATCAAGTCTCTCTATAAGGCGTGATTGTGCATAGAAATCAATTGGGTAATCTTGTGGCAGGTAAATCAAGAGAGTTTGCCCCGAACTCGTGAGACACGAGGGTACCTCAGGGCCTTTATATATTGAGGAGTGTAATCTCGACACTGGTTTAATAATAATCTGTATGAGGTGGTTTGCCTTGGTACAGGACTGGATGTAGGGTAACTCTGAACAAGTATAAAATCCAGTATGTTCTTTCCCTTTACTGCTTTTTATTTACTTTCTACATCTGTGTTTGATTCTGTGATTGTTCTGTGATTAAGTTCTGCATTTGTTTTTGTCATAATTTTAGTTTAGTTCATATAAGTCTTAGAATTCATTAAACATTATTCACCCTCCCTTTAGTGTTAAATTGGCCTTGAGATCCTTAATCCGCTGTCCCTTTCAAAAACGCATTACGGTTTATTTGAGAAAAAATTAATATAATATATATCATTATAAATAACCCGACACGTTTACTTCTATATCCACACTTTATTTATTTTCCTTTTCTTCTTTCCTTTAGTAAACATAAAACACAACTGTCACTTATAATGATTTGTTTCGAGAGCTTTAGTCAGTGAAAGTTGACGATGCTGGATCTGTTGGACTCGTATAGAGGAGGGCTTCAAATTCGTGTCTGTCATTGGGTGTGGTGATACTTAGCTATACTTGATTTTTAAAGCCACAACTAGGGCTAGAGATGGTCGGAGAATGGAAGGCATGGGCAAAGCAGAGATCGTTGTTACGATGCTCTCGTTGAATTGCACCTTCCCGAATCATTTGCTCAAGCTTCAAGGCTTTAGTGTAAATTGTAAAAATTGCAGTTGCACGAGGGAGCATCAGGTTGCGTTTGAAATTAAGGGCCTTGCTCCAAGTGGTTGGTCAGGGGTGAAGTACGCACAAAGAGCAGTTCATCGTAGGTGGCCATGCATTGATTGGTGGAGAATGAAGTAACATAAGGAGGAGAGAAGGTGTGGCTTAATGGGTTTGTGCACATAAGTATGTGTGTGTACAGGGAGGTGCTAATTTGGGGAAGATAATTGATTAAGGTAATGAAGTTGATTAATTAATTTTCTTATTTTAATTAATATCATTTCGTATAATTCATATTTCTTGCATATGAGATCCAAATGACATGTCGTCTTTGTCGTTGCACTTGTAGCGAGATTTTCTAAGTCTTGGTTTGGCCTAGGCTAAGGTGAGTTTACTAACCATTTAATTTGTGTATGTGTGAATGTAATGTTTACTTGTTGAAAATATAATTTAAAATAGATAACAATGCAAGTATTATATTTCGAAACTTCCTTGCTTTGGAAAGTAAGTGACAACATTATATGTAGTATAATTTGTTTTATAACCCTCTAGAACATGTGTTATGTCCAAGACTTATTGTTTACATGTTTGATAATGTTATATGTGAAGTTGATGTGTACATGAATGTCTGAAGCAAAATAGTCATTATAAATGCACTTTGCAATCCCCTGTATTTAACATATGTTAAATTGGTTAAATCGTGAATATATTGTAAAAATTTATTTGGTTATCCACCACATAAGTTTTTGTGTGTTTAGCATAAATTAATTAGTTTGGGAAATTGAAGAAATAATAGAACAAAGTTTTAAATGTTAGAAGCGAAAAGGCCGCTATGAATGCACTTTGAAAATGCCTTGTGCTCAATTGTTTTTAAAGTCAACTTTAAAGACATCTTAGGGGCTTCTTTCCGTTTTTAATAAGTGCTATAAGTGTACTTTTTACTGAAACAATATCAAAGTTAAATATATTTTTAATAAACTTTTTTTGAATTTTTGAATTAATGGGTTTAAATTATAAAACATGCTTTTTATGATTTTTAAATAAATTATAAAATAAGTATTTTTATGTAATATTTAAAATAAATGTTTTGACCATAGTGTAAGTATTTTTAATATATATAGCTTTTAGAATGCTTGTTAATTTTTTATTAAAGTATTAAAAAGCTTATGTAATATAATATCTTTTAAAATATTTTAGAAATTTATTAATTATATTAGCTTATAAATAAATTAGTAAACATATAATATATACATCATTTTAAAATGTTTCCAGTAAAGCTATTGGTTGTGAAAATGTAAGTTAAGTATTTATAATTGTAGTAAAAGAAGTTTGGATTTCAACAAATAAGTTAAAATAAATGGTTTTGAGAAGTTAAATTAAAAGTGTATCACCTTTATTTATGAGTGTGAATATGCCCTGATCTTTAAAATGAATGCCTTAAAATTAATTATAATATAAAATTGTTTTGGTTCTTGTAATAGTACATTTGTTTTTAACCCTTATTAATCATACTTAAAAACATAATCAGATATTTAATAATAAATATTTTAAAAATAATTATAAGTGAACATTTAGGTATCGTGAAAATGTTTAAGTAAACCTTGTCTTAAACCCTTATATATGTATTTAAATCTTTAAAAGAGATTATTAAAGATAAATGTTTGAAGTACGGAATGTTTTAGGTTTGTAGCAAACAATGTAAAAATATTATTAATATTCTTAGATCTTTAATAACGAAATTTTAAAGATAATAATAATAAGTATGGAATCTTTTGAAATAAAGATAGAAAAAAATTATATGTTTAAAATATAAAAGAGAGAAGGGATTTATAGTAACAATGTTTGAGTAACATTTATTTTTAACCTCTTTGATTAAATTTTAAAGTAAGTAAACCTTATTAATAATTTATGAATATATTCATACCATTTAAGATAAGTATATGAATACTTTTGAAGTATAAAAATGTGTATAAATGAATAAAAAATGACAAAAAGAATAATTTACTGAGTACACAATACCGTTCACCTAGAAAAACATTTGATCGTCACTTAGAAGATTATTTCGGCCGTCACAAAATAAATTAGGAATCATTCCCCGAACCAATCCAAAGAAAATATACCTTTTTCTTATAAATTTTCCCTTCTAAAAGTTTTTATACTTGAAAATGTTTTTGAGTAAACAATTGCACTATCTCCTAAAATATTTAAACTTTAAACTCTTTTAAGTAAAATCAATACTTCTTTTCCCTATAAATCATTTGAAATAATAAAATACATCTTTCCCTTTAATACCAAATCATGCTAAGAGATTTAATAGAAATATATTTTTACCCAAACAAATCTATAACAAAATTCCTTTTCAAAATACCTATATTTGTAAAACATCTTCAAATAATAATAATATTACCTTCTTTAAACTTTGAAAAATATTTTCCAAAAGCAGAGGGATTCAAGTTCTCAAATCCTGTTTATATAAACTCATTTCTAAAATAAAAAATTTCAAAATAGTCTAATCTTTATTTTAATAAACACTATTTATTAAAACTTAGATTTCAATCGACATTATCAAGAACGCCTATTAATCAAATTGTGAAACTTTATTCATAAATGTTCTTTTCAATGTTTATAAAATTTCTATCTACCCAAACCAAGTTCAAAAAGGAAGATTTTAGATGGATTAATAAATAATAGTCAATGCACAGAATGGGAAAGCAAGATTAATCAAATCTTAGATGATGATGGGATACTATCATTTCCTAACAGATAAGCACAATCCAGAGTAACTATATTGAAATTTCTTTGAAAAATCATTCTTTTATATATGTAAAATAAATTCCTAGGTAAAATTATTTACCAATTTAAAACAATACTATGTGGATTTGCCCTTGTTTAAGTGTTTAGAAATTCCAGTCGATAACGTTGTCCCCAAACGCATCGACGAAAATTCATAATCCACTCAAAATATCAAACAACAAAATATTAAACAATTTTATAGAAATAAAAAAATATGCACTCTTATATATATATATATATGTATGTATACACACACACACACACACACACTCAACTCATCTAGGATATGACTAATCTTATCTCTAATGAGTTACTCATTCTAGAGCATTATTAATCCTCTCTAATGAGTTTATCCCACTACGGCCTAGGTGTTTACTCAACCTAAGCTCCTATACCATGTGTACCGACCCATCTTTTGGACCCTTAGAAATCGACATTAATACGCCCACGGTATTCACGTGCCAAATGTCTAAGTGTCGGATAGATAGATTGTTGGGACGAAAGATAGAAAAGAAAGAACATATGCTCACATCATGACGAGCTAAATATATAATATGCATAAGATCTTTGAGAAAAAAATCATCTTTATTATACATACATAACACAAATCAGAGTACACTAACCTATCATCAACCTTGGATAGTTATAACAACCCGTCCTTACAATTTCAGATAAATATAGATAGAATCAAGAACAACAAAACAACGGAAAAATATAAGATAGGTAAATACGTCTTGGAGAAGCCAACTCGTCCCCTGAATGATCCAAAGTATCCAACTAAATCTGGAAAATATATTTGGGCTGACTTGAGCATTATAGGAAAACTACGTACGAGTCAGCCTGATAAAACCAGCGTGAGAAACACAATCAAATGGATACTTAATATTTAAACTAAATTTTAAAAATTAAGGTATCTCGTAAGAGCACACCGCACATAAACACAGATGTGTTTTTACCTTATGATAACCAAAACATTTATATTAGAAAATCCAATGATATTATAATAATGTCCAAGGGTGAGAGTAATAATAATCAAGTAGCTGTGATGTAACGACACAGTTTTTTCTATCGTTGATGGTGAATATTTAAAAGGTTTTGAATATTGAATTCGAACTATGGATTGATTTTGAATATGAAGATTTTGGTTTATTTATGGATTCAGAATTTGAAAATCGGCGATTTATTGGTTAAATTATTGTATCTTTAGTTTAAGCCCGATAAAAATAGTTTTAAGGCTTGTAAAATTTATATTAATAATATTGAAGATGATATAATTTTAAAATTGGATTTAAAGGTGATCGGTTCAATTTTAAAAAATAGTTTTTTTAAATTGATATTTTAAAATAGCCTTTCGAGGTACAGTCTCAGATTTCGAGGAAACCAGTTCCATTGGATCCGTAATATTGAATTATTATCGGGTTTCAAATTTCGTAGCCTTTGGAGTTATCGTTTGGCCGTACGGGATATAAAGGCATTGAAATTTATATCGAAAATTAATATAATAGTTGGGTCCAAAAAGCTATTTTCTCCATACGATCGAATTAGGACTCGAAAACTTTCCTATTATATTCGGAATAGGGGTACAACATTATGAACGCCTAGCGGCATGCCTCGATAGGAGATCGAGATCATAAGTTGTGTTAAACGGGATATTTTATAATTAAATAATACTATAATTGGAAAGGTTATTAACGTCGTTTCCATTCTTTTCACCCTACCGCGTTCAAGACACCTCCATCAAATCGTATTCCCCCTTTATTTCAAATCCCTCCCTTTCATTTCAAATGAGAATTTTTTTTAAAATAAAATAAAAATAAATCTCTTTCAAACTTATATAAAAAGGAAGAAGGGGATATTAAACTGAAATCGAATAAGAAATCGAAAGTGCAGAACAAACAACTTCTTTTCTTCCTTTTCGCCCTTCATCTATTCGAATTGAAAAAAAGAGATATCTACCTTTCGAATCTAAAAAAAATGGCAAATAGAAATCGAAACCTTGTCTTCTCTTCCTTTCAAACAGTCGAATTCTATTCGTTTCGAAAAAATAATAAGGGGGCGATCATAATCGCAGTGATAGGCGTGCACTCGATCAAAAGGGAGACGTGAAGAGCGTAATGGCCAGGGCGAGTGGATGGCTAGTCGAGTCGGTTTTGGTTGCGGGGAGGAGGGAAATGTCTTCGGTGCTGTTGTCTGACGATGTAGGGTTTCGAAACAGGAGGCGTTGCTGGTGGTAAATGAGGGATCGTGTCAGAGTCTCGAGTGGGCGTATGCTCTTCTTGCACCTTGCTGCCGGTCGATGCGGAGAGGGTGGCAGCTGCAGTATGTTTCAAGATGGAGGGAAGGCACATGGAGGAGGACTCGGCGAGGTAGAGGGTGGTGTTCGAGGGCAATAGAGGGCACAGTGGTGTTTGGAGCAGCATCGAGTTCGTCATCTGATGCGAGCAGCAGATCATGCTTGAGTAGTGAGGTTTTAGGCGAGGTTAATTTTAATTTTATGGTTATGATAAATTTTAATTTAATGAAGTTAATCAGTTGTAAATGATTTTAATTAGTCCAAATATTTTTATCGAATGCTTATAAAGTGTATAACCTTTATACGAGGTCAAAAATAAAAATCATTGTCTTATATACGTTGTAAATTTTTATAGAGGTCCAAGATAAATAAAACAAGATGAATTGGATGAGAAATATACGAGCTGGAAATAATTGTGGAATGATCAACAATTTCGATAAAAATCAAGGTGAGAATTTTCTCACTCATTTGGATTCCACTTTTAAATTTAAAATGTTTAAATTTAAATTATTAGATGCTCGATTGATTAATAAATTTATAATTATCCGTGGATGATAATATATAATAGTTGAATATATATAGTATTTGGAGTGATATTCCCGCACATTTTAGCGGATGAGACCCTATGCCCCCCGCATAATAGCGGATGACCCTATGTACCACGGTATCCCCCTCAAAGTGGGATTTGTATTTATTTTATGTTGTATTAACATCTGTGGATGCAGGTAAACATGTTGGAGGGATTCAATTGGATTCCTCAAATTTATTGTTTATTTTTCATATATAGTGAAATATGATTTGGATAGAATAATCTATTGTAGATTATTGTAGTGATTGAATTATTGGATGCTATTGTAGCACTGACCTGAATTTTGATACTATAAATATATATATCAAAATTTATGGAATTAAAGGGAATTTGAAATAAAAATATATATAGGGATTTGAGTTATTTTAAAGGAATTTAATTAGAGAAAAATATGTATTTGAATAAGTTGTACTTAACTATTGTGAAGTAATAAATGAAGATTTTTTTAAAATGAAATATAAGCGATATTCTGGAAAAAAGAAGAAGTTGAAACCAATATTGAAAAGTAGTTTGGAAGTATTAATGGGATTTCTAAGTACTAAAATCTTATAATGGATTTTATAAATAAATTTGTTTTTATAAATGAGTAAAAACAAGGGGGTTATAAAATTGACGAACGATGCTTATAATGAAGAAATTCGATATGAGTGATAATTGAGAATATAGATTCATAGAAGGAATTTATATTTAGAATATGGAGATAGAGTTGAAAAAACGGAAAATCCTATTTTTGAAATGAGAATGGTTGGGGATCGATAATGAATCGATATGTTTTGTAATCGAGATAATGTTATGAATTGAATTGGTTTTTGAGATTTTAAAATATATTTTTAATTTCTAGAAGTGAGTTGTTTTTAAAAGGAAATTTTGTTATTTGGAAACTATGTAATTTTAAACTAGTTAAGATTTTAATACTTGGTAAGTAGATTTTTAAAACATGAAGCATCCTTTTTAGCGAATTCTAACTTTAAAAATCAGCTTTGAAAAATTATTTATTCATCTAAAAATAAGTATTTATGTCATAAGTGTGTTTCCGATATTTTAAGTAATTAGTTGAGCATATTTTTTAAAATAAATTATTAATCCTTTAAATACTTATTATATATATATATATATAGAGAGAGTTTTAAGTTAATCAAAGAATTCTAGGATTTATAGAATTCGTGCGAAACGAGTTGGGAATTTACAAATAAATTGTAAATGATTTTGAGAAAAGAAAATAAGAAATAAGTAAATATTTTCCATGTGCTGAGTAACTAATGAAGTGGGAAAAATATTCTAAGTGTTGGGAATAAAGGTTGAAATATTTTCCGTGAGAATAAAAGGGATTTGAAAAACTATTTTCAAAGTGTTGAAATGTGGAAATAATATCTTAAGTAGATATTTTGAGTTAAATAATTTCAAAAATTATTTAAGGCCTGATGGTTCCTTGTGGATGTTATTTGATAGTTAAATAACCGACTATCAATATTGGCCAATGCGCTAATTGTTTCGAAAAGGCCGAGATCAGGTTTAATTAACCGAAAACCACTTCGATCTGGTTTGAACGTTAGGAATGAATACCGTGAAGATGATGAAGATGGTGATTCGGTTTGTCCAGACCAGGGCAACTTGATGGACGAATGATATCAGAACATCGTCATTGGAGGACGATGAGCATTCTAAGTGAATGTGTTCTTTAAAAGGTAATGCTTAGCCTCAATCCTCATCAACCAAGAATAGATAAAACAGAGGAGGTGTAGCAAGGCTAAGTGGGTAGTACCCAAGTAGGGTAAGGTCATCTCTATCAGAGTCCCTTGATCTCGGCTGTGTGGGCAGTTGCTGATTCCAACCGTGGGGTGGTCTTTGCAAATAGCAACGAAAATGTTGGTTTTTTCCTCTTCTTTTCTTTGCAAATAGCAACGAAAATGTTTCTTGCCTAGGGAAACCCAACCATTCCTAAGTGTAGATAAACTTACATAGAGGATTGTTCAATACGAACTCTCTATTGACTCTCCTTTTCTTGTGCATCCACATCTTTTTTCTTCCGTGTTCCCTCTTCAATGATTCATGCAGATCTCTCTTCTTCTGCCCTGCCAGATCTATCCCGCGTCTCCTGACAGTTCATTCTACCGCAGCCTTATCTACACCATCCTCTGTAGTTCATATCTACAATGTCACCAGACCCTTATATTCCGTATAATACGTCCAGGGCTCCCACCTGCAACTCATCATATATAGTCTCGCAACATCCCTTATTGCAGCTCATTATGACACCATGCGATGCAAGTTCCTCATGGGGAAAAAATGCACTGACATTATTCTTCTTCATAGCATCGTTCTCCAGTTGTGACAATTAATTAGTTTGTGTTTGTTAGCTCACGGATATATAGAGTCTTGTCTACTCCATTATTCAGTAACTTGGGAAGTAGGCGTAAATGAAAAATTCTTGGTACAATTGGACAGGTATGTTGTTTCGGTTGCTTGAGGCCCCTACCTTTCTCTACCTAAGACTTTAGCCTTTGGTGTCACTCTCCTCCTGCTGCTCCCTCAGTATTGTCCAGCTTTCTGAATGAACATGGTTGAAACTATACCATATCGAGCAACAACGTTAACAGCGAGCATATCAGGCTATCACAAAAACTCATTACTCTAATGATAATAGCTAAGTTTAAGAAGTAGAAAATGTAGTTAACTTCATACATTTGCTGCAAATGTTTTTAAATATGCAGCTCCATCATCGCATGCATGCGAAACTCGGTTACTTGAAAAGCATGATGGTGCAATGATTTTTTTTTTATGCTGAATGAGTTTGCTGTAAATTTTCTATCAATTTAGGAAATGCAGACGAGTTGAATTTTGTGTCCATAATGGCTCGGGCTTTAAACTTGATTTTACTCACTTCATCAGAACCATCTGAGATACATTCTCTCTTGAGCCAATCTTAGGTGTTAGGAGAGACTTATTTCTATATTTGAATTTAATGCCGCGGTTTAGCTCCTTGACAGTACTCTAGCATCACTTAATTCAGCTGCATACACACTTTTTATCGCATGTTAGTAAGGTCTATTCAATTTCGCTCGAGTATACCTGGTATCTCATACTCAGTGTCATTCTTGCTCTGTGTTCAACATCTTCACAGTATGGTAAGCCTCTTCTCTCAGACAACAATTCAGCATTATGATAGACCCTTAAGATCTAGATCGCATGAAGCACTGTAAACATTTTCCCTTAGCCAGTTCTTCAGTGGTCTACATCTAACTATCAAGATAGAACTTCAGGACATCATTTTGTAATTATCAGAACGCTCACTCATTTTGCGTCATATGTTATTCTTGATAGTGTTTATTTTGGTTATGCACTTTCGTGTTTTACCTAGTTTCTTATACAGACCTAGATGCTCATTTTTTCCCATGTCACCAACTTTGGTTGATTGTTTTTGTAATGGTCATTTTATTTTGATCTTTTGGTTTTAAGAAGTAATGTCAACCATGAGGCTTGTTGGCGATACATATTATAGCATTGATAAATTAACGAGTACTCTCGTCATTTTGGAAAT
Source organism: Allium cepa (assembly GCA_030765085.1). Taxonomy (NCBI): domain Eukaryota; kingdom Viridiplantae; phylum Streptophyta; class Magnoliopsida; order Asparagales; family Amaryllidaceae; genus Allium; species Allium cepa. The sequence continues at coordinate 751,310,839 of CM060940.1, read as the reverse complement.
CACTCTACATTAAAAAAGTGCCCTATTATCCCAAAGTGCCAAGAAATTCTATATATCTCTTTGCGCAAGGGTTGGATGCTTTTGGCCTGTCATGTGCATAAAGGCCATTCTTCATGTTTGTGGATTTCTTTGTGTTAGAAATAAAATTGGTTTAAGGAAATGTCAATTATATTGATGATTACAATCTTTGTATTAATGAAAATGTCAAATAAAGAATAGTGAAAATCTAGACTTACCAGACATGTAATTTTGAGAATTCTAGAATATGCTTTGTTAGGAAATCCAATTTACGGTTTCGATGACAATGACTATATAGTGGAAATCGAATATACATATATATTTATATATACAGGCATTTGCTAGAACATCACTAGAAAGACAAGAACGAGGCTCAAAGGACACTACAGGAGACTAGAAGTCGATAGGAACAAAGAAGTAAAGGAAAGGATGCACAAAAACTGACATGCACCATATCAGACGTTTAGGTGCACAAGCCAGACGTCTGAAATAGTTCTCTGGAACAACAAATAAGCTAAACCAGACGTCTGGTAATAACACTCAGACGTCTAATCCTGTACTATATTCAAAAAAAATATAGTATCGGACGTTTGAAACAAATACCAAACGTCTGAATTCAAACTCGAACTTCAAAAATGAACTGCAACTGCCACATGTGAATGGACATCTCCGCTTCTCTTTGCCAGAACTTTTCACTATCAACAGAAGCAACCTTAGAGGATTCTTTAATGGATGTAACTACTCAAGATACCTATCTACAACTATATATAGCATCAAGAATCAAGATACAATTAACTAACTTCACTTACTTACACTTTCTAATTCTATACTCTATCCTATATTGACTTCTGCACACTAGCAATCTTTACTTGTATTCACTCTTCATATACTTAGTTCTTTATAGACAATATCCCTTAGAAATATATTGGAAGCAATTGTACTAATTTGTCAACATCCGTGTTATATTAGAACACACATTTGACAAGAACAACTCATTGTAACCAAGCTTCTTCCTTCGGACGAAGCGAGGGTTTTTGATAGTCGAATTCTGAAGGGGAGCTTCAGGACTGGACGTAGGAAGGGAGGTCCAAACCAGTATAAAATTCTGGTGTGCTTATTCTATATTTACTTAGATTAATATTATTTTGGTTGCATCGTATATTTTGTCACATATACTTGCATATACACTACACGATCAACCCCGTAGACTTTCAATTGGTATCAGAGCAAGATTTGATCAAAATACGGTAACACGTATTTGAATCACTTTAATATGGAAATTATTTTTCAAGAAGGTCAATCCACAAAACGCCCCCACTTTTAATGGTTCTAATTATGCATATTGGTCAACACGTATGAGAATTTTTATGGAAGCTAATGGATTAGAAATTTGGTCAGCCACTCAAATAAATATGAAGCACCTGACACTGCTATGAACATATGAAACGATGCACAAAAAACCGCAGCTTCTAATAATGCTAAAGCTATTAATGTTTTATTTTGTTCATTAAATAAGAATGAATTTTCACATGTCATGTTATGTAACACTGCATATGATATTTGGCGTACCTTACAAGTTACACACGAAGGCACGAACAAAGTTAAGCAAACTATAATTTCAATTTTACAAAATCAATTTTCATCACTTAAAATGAAACAAAATGAATCTATAGTGGACATGTACTATAGATTCCAAACTATTCAACACGATTTAATGGCACTAGGAGTTAAATTCACAAATTTTGAGTTAGTATTTAGAATACACAATTCTTTAACTCTAGAGTGGGAAAGAAAAGTATTAGCAATCGAAGAAGCTAATGACCTCTCAACACTCTTAGTTGAAAAATTGATAGGAAATTTAATGTCCTATGAAGCTAATCTGCAGGCAAGAAAAGAACAAAATTCGAAGAATAAAAACATAGCGTTTCCAGCAACAAATGAAGACTCTGACTTAGACGAAGAAGAAATCGTATTTATTGCCAAAAACTACAACAGATTTAAAAAGTTTAGGAAAATAACCAGATTTCACAAAGGAGGAAAATCAAGCTCAATAAATCAAACATCAATCAAATGCTATGAATGCGATCAATTTGGACATATGAAGAAAGATTGTTCCAAGCTTAACAATGATAAAAAGAAGAACAAATTTGAAAAATTCAAAAAGAAGAAAGCTTTCACAGTAACATGGTATGATTCGGATTCTTCATCATCATCATCAGACAGTGACAGTGATAGTGACGGAGAACAAGCTAATGTATGTTCTATGGCACAAACTGATGAGGTATGTCCCGAACTTAGCTATGATGAATTATTAGAGCTTAGCATGAAATTAGATGATAAATTTAGACAAATTAAAAAAATTGAACAAAGAACATATAGCCAAAATAAATCATTTAGAACTTGAAATAGGAATGTTAAAAGATGAAAAAAATTATTTTTGAAGAGGAACTAGAATTATCTCAAGAAAAAAATAAAAGTAGTTTAGTTGAATATGAGACTATATCTACTGATTTTGGAAAAGTTAAACTAGAAAAGGATAACTTGTTAAAAGAAAATACCAACTTGAAAAGTAATATAGAAACATTAAAAACTGAAAATTTTGGATAAATTTTTTTTTGATAAAACTACAAATAATGTTTCAAAATTTAATAAAGGAAAATAAGATTTGGAAAATCTTATCAAAACTTCAAAACCTTCATGTAATAGAAATGGAATAGGATTTAGAAATATTCCTAAACAAAAAGGAAATAATATTAAGAAGTGTAGTTTTATTTATCAAAAGACTAAAAGCTCACCTACGTCTAATACGAATACCAAAAACATAAAAATTTGGATTCCTAAGATAAATAATAATTTCATTATACAAAAATATATTAATAATTTTCTAGATAATGTAGTCTATAATAAAAATTATGTTCATAAAGGTACCAAACCTTCTTGGGTGTGGTTACCTACTTCTCCTAATATCTTGGACCCTAACAAAGTATATAGATACCAATTAAATCATTTTTATCTTGCAGGTACCCAAAATAAAAAATAAGAAGAAATGGATATTTGATATTGGCTGCTCCAAGTATATGACCGAAAATGCAAAAATACTATCAAATATAACATACACCGATGGTGGAACGGTAAGTTTTGGAGATAACTCAAAAGGATACGTCGTTGGCATCAGAGAAGTCCTCAACTCCGGTATTTCTTACTCTCCTATTATTACAAATGTTTTGTTAGTATAAAATTTAAAACACAATCTACTTGGCATTAGTTAATTATACAATAAAGGTTTTCAAATTAATTTCTAGAAAGACAGATGTAATATTTTTGACAATAAAAACAACTTATCGCTGAGGGTTTTAGAAACAAAAATATTTATGTCTTAAATATAAATATAAATCGAAATTCAAACTTATGCTTAACTACCAAGCATGACGATCCATGGTTGTGGCATAAACGATTCTGTCATATTAATTTTAAATATATTAATAAATTAGCAAAATATGAGCTAGTTAGAGGTTTACCTAAAATAAATTATAAAGTAGAAAATTTACGTGACGCTTATCAAATAAGTAAACTTAAGAAAAAATCTTTTAAATCTAAAAGTAATATTTCTACAAAACAACCTTTAGAATTATTACATTTAGATTTATTAGGTCCAACTCAAGTACGATCTATAAACCACAACAAATGTGTTTTCGTAAGTTGACAATTTTTCAAGTATACATGGATCTTATTTTTAAAACATAAAAGTGACACTTTTGGTATGTTTAAATTTTTTGCTAAAAGAATTAAAACTCAAATGGATTTGAAAATTAAGAATATTCGAAGTGATCACGGTGGACAATTCGAAAATGATCTTTTTACTAATTTTTGTAATAAAAAGGGAATAAGTCATAATTTCTCTTTTCCCGGCACACCACAACAAAATGGTGTAGTAGAAAAAAATGTATGTTACAAGAATGTGCACGAACACTATTAAATAGTAGCGATTTACCAAAATATTTTGGGGCTACAACTATTGTTGCGGCTTGTTATGTTTTGAATCGAGTAACCATACGACCTATGATTAAACATACTTGCTTCGAAATCTTTTTTGAAAGAAAACCTAAAGTATCATACTTTAAAACTTTCATATCAAAATGTTTTATATTAAATACAAAAGATAATTTAAAAAAATTCGACCCGAACGCCGATGAAGGAATCTTTGCTGGATATTTGGATCGTAGCAAGGCATATATAAATTTTAATAAACGTACTAATACAATTGAAGAAAGTTTACATGTTTCATTTGACGAAAATTTCCTTAACAATCATACTAATGACGATGAAGAAATTATTCCTATAACAAATACAACAAACTCATCTAATAATAGACAAATGCAAAAAATAAAATCTAGTGTCAACCCGTAGAATTCTAAAATATCATCCAAAAGATAATATCATTGGGGATCTTAATTCTAGAGTCACTACAAATCAACTTAACCAAATAAGTCATATTACATTTGTGTCAAATTTTGAATCAAAAAATTATAAAGAAGCTTCAAACGATGATTTTTGGATAATAGCCATGCAAGAAAATTAAATCAATTTAAACATAATAATGTTTGGGAATTAGTACCAAGACCAGAAAATCAATCAATTATTGGAACAAAATGGGTATTTAAAAACAAAGCAAACGAAAATGGAAGTATAGTTAGGAATAAAGCACGTTAGTCGCTCAGGGTTACAATCAAGAAGAAGATATCGACTATGACGAAACTTTTGCTCCAGTAGCAAGATTCGAAGCCATACGTACATTATTTGCTCTTGCAAGTCATCACAATTTTAAATTATTTCATATGGACGTCAAAAGTTCTTTTTTCAAATGGTTTTATTAATGAAAACGTATATGTTGAACAACCTCCATTATTTGTTCATGAAAAATATGTCGATCATGTTTTTGAATTGCATAAAGCCCTATATGACATAAAGCAAGCCATCTGTGCCTGGTACGAAGGTCTTAAGAATCATTTAATTGCATCTGGTTGATAAAATAGATACGACTTTATTTATTAAACGAGAGAACAATGACATCTTAGTTGTAATTTACGTAGACGATTTTATTTTTAGTTCAACTAACGAAAATCATTGTACTCAATTTTCAAATATTATGAAAAGTGAATTTGAAATGTCTCATATGGGTGAATTAAATTTCTTTATAGGTTTACTAACAACTTGAAAATGGTATTTTTATTCATCAAGAAAAATATTGTAACGATTTATTACGTCGTTTTGGAATGGATAAACTTCAAGTAAACCAACACCAATGAGCATTAGTGTTCACTTATAAAAGGATGATAATGGAAAAGAATTTGATGAAAAATTATATTGTAGTATGACTGGTTCCTTACTATATTTGACGGCTAGTCGACCCGACATTATGATGAGTATGTCTTTGTGCCCGATTTCAAGCAAAACCAAAAGAGTCTCACCAACGAGCTGTTAAACATATTTTACGATATTTATCTAGTACTATAGATTACGGTTTGTTTTACCCTAAGGGATCATCGTTTGAACTTGTTTCATATAGCGATGCAGATTTCGGTGGATGTAAAACTGATCATAAGAGTACCAGGGGAACGTGTCATTTTATCGAACAATCGTTGGTTTCATAGCTTAGCAAAAAGCAAAACTATGTCTCTTTAGCCACTTACGAAGCCGAATATATTTCAACGGCCTTAGCATGTGCACAAGTGATGTACATGCAACAAAATCTTAAGGATTTTGGAAAATTTATCAATAAATCACCAACATATTGCGATAATGCAGGTGCAGTAAATTTATCGAAAAATCGTGTAAATCACTCATGTACTAAACACATAGATATACAACATCACTGTTTACTCGAAAATATAGAAAAATGAATTATTACATTAGAATATGTAAATACTAAGAATCAAATAGTAGATATTTTTACAAAACCATTAAATGAACAAACATTTGTTAAACTACAACACAATTTAGGAATATGTTCTCTTAGTGATCTTATCAGCTAATTCTAAATTTCATTCATTCTATTTTTTGATTAAAAAGTTTTTAATCCACAAACAAAATCTTTTAACACTAAGCAACAGTTTCTTTAGAATGTTTGTTTTCTAAAAATAACTATTTATAACCTTTTACAACATGAATAAATAACTCCTCCTTTTACAGATAAAATACAGATTTTATATTGGTTCCTTTTAAAACAAACAAAAGCAAAACAAAAACATGTATTTCGACAACTCTCACCTCTCTTTTTCAACACCAACCTCGGATAGTTCAACGGATACCCCTCATTGACTTCCTACTCCTACACCAGGTCAAGAGCCGACCTATAAGTGGTCCTCCTACCACATTGGATTCAATCCCAACAAAAAAGGGTCCAAACGATATATATTTGTCTCTCCTAACATCAAGGAGAAAATCGATGATATACAACAAATGGATTTACAACGAGAATTATACTTTAAACAAAAAGTCATTGTGAGACAGCTGAGTTTTCTTGAGCAAGAAGCGATCAAATTTTGCAATTCACGAAAAAAAGATGTACATGAACCACTTCCGATTCCTTGCAATCTTATGGATCCTTCTACCTCTTATTGTACATCATGGGATCCTCCAACTAGGCAATTATTTGGTTCCCTAAAAACCAACGAACGTGGAAATATTTGGTCTCCACTCAAAACATGTAAGGATGGCAAATCTGAAGATCGCAATGCTTTATCTTCATCTAAATAAATTTGTTTATTTTCATTGCATTTTCATGTAATTATATTTGTATTTGTTTTCAAAATAATAATATTATGTTTCAATAAAATCGATCCCTAATCGCTATGATGACAATCCATGCTACCACTGCAAATTAGTCCTCGGATCACTACACACTCATTCTTTGGATTCAATGCTCTCAGCTTATAATTGGTACGCTTTTTAATATTTTGGAAATCTAGACATCAACTAACATTCCAAATCCATACGTTTACCTGACGAAATTTAGACTGAATTTCAACTCCTCACAAAGAAAGCTATTTGATATTATATTTGTAATTACCACATTGACACTTGGGATTGAAAGAAATGAGAGCGCATTCAATAACTTAGGTTATATGAAAATAATTCCTCACCATTCTATTTTATTGGCCGACACATTTTTTTATTTGGACGGGATCTAGCAAACAAGATCTTGAATGGAAGATCAGACGCGAGGAGATTAAGTGTAGAATATGTAGATAACCTTACATAGGATTATTCAATGCAAACTCTCTATTGACTCCTTTTCTCGTGCATCCACATCTTTTTTCTTCTTTGGTCCCTCTTCAACGATTCATGCAGATCGCTCTTCTTCTGCCCTGCCAGATCTAGCCAAATACCACGGACTATCCTGACAATTCATTGTACCGCAGCCTTGCCTGCACCATCCTCCGTAGTTTATCTCTACAATGCCACCAGACCCTTTTATTCTATATAATATGTCCAGTGCTCCCACCTGCAACTCATCATGGTCTCGCAGCATCCCTTATTGCAGCTCATTATGACACCATGCGATGCAAGTTTCTCATGATGAAAATATGCGCTGACATTATTCTTCCTCGTGGCGTCGTTCTCCAGTTGCGACAATTTATTAGTTTGCATCTGTTTGCTCAGGGATATATGGAGTCTTGTCTACTCCATTATTCAGTAACTTGGGAAGAAGACATAAATGAAAATTTCTTGGTACAATTGGACAGGTACGTTGTTTCGGTTGTTTGAGTCCCCTACCTTTCTCTACCTAAGATTTTAGCCTTTGGTGTCACTCTCCTCCTGTTTCTCCCTCAGTGATGTCCAGCTTTCTGAATGAACACGGTTGAAACTGTACCATATCCAACAACAATGTTAACAGCGAGCATATCAGGCTATCACAAAAACTCATTAGTCTAATGATAATAGTTTAGTTCAAGAAGTAGAAAATGTAGTTAACTTCATACATTTGCTGCAAATGTTTTCAAATATGCAGCTCCATCATCGCAGCATGCGAAACCTCAGTTACTTGAAAAGCATGGTGCTGCACTGACATTTTTGATGCTGAATGAGTTTGCTGTAAATTTTCTCTGAATTTAGGAAATGCAGACGAGTTGAATTTTGTGCCTATAATGGCTTGGGCTTTAAACTTGATTTTACCCACTTCATCAGAACCATCTGAGATACATTCTCTCTTGAGCCAATCTTATAGGTAAACGTTGTTAGGAGAGAGTTATTTCTATATTTGAATTTAATGTCGTAGTTTAGCTCCTTGACAGCACTCCAGCATCACTTAATTCAGCTACATGTACACTTTTTACCGCATGTTAGTTAGGTCTATTCAATTTCGCTGAGTATACTCAGTATCTCATACTCAGCGTCATTCTTGCTCTGTGTTCAACATCTTCACAGTATAGTAAGCCTCTTCTCTCAGACAACAATTCAGCATTACGATAGTCCCTCAAGTTCTAGATTGCATGAAGCTCTGTAAACATTTTCCCTTAGCTAGTTCTTCAGTGGTCTACATCTAACTATCAAGATAGAACTTCAGTACATCATTTTGTAATTGTCAAAATGCTCACTCATTTTGCGTCATATGTCATTCTTGGTAGTGTTTATTTTGGTCATGCACTTTCGTGTTTTACCTAGTTTCATACACATACATAGGTGCTCATTTTTTCCCATGTCATCAACTTTGGTTGATTGTTTCTGTGATGGTCATTTATTTTGATCTTTTGGTTTTAAGAAGTAATGTCAACCATAAGGCTTGTTGGTGGTACATATTATAACTTTGATAAATTAACGAGTACTCCCATCATTTTGGCAATCACTCTTTCATTAAAAGATGCCCTATTATCCCAAAGTGCCAAGAAATTCTATACATCTCTTGCGCAAGGGTTGGATGCTTTGGGCCTGTCATGTGCATAACATAGGCCATTCATCATGTTTGTGGCTTTCTTTGGACATCCAGATCTTTCTCAACGCTTCTTCGGAAACGTCCTCTTACTACAACAAAAAATGCTCTATTACACCTTTATTTTTATAATGGTCATAAAATGTTGGTTGTAATAAAGGTTTTTCACAACGTTATTTTTCAAAAAGTTGTAATAAACATATTTCCAACCACACTTTTATTTTGCCAATAATAATAGATGGATATTACAACTTTTTATTTGCCCGTTGTAATAGATGCATATTTTTAACAACTCTTCTTTTATGTCAGTTGTAATAGATGCCTATTACAACTTTTTTCGTCTGTCCATTAAAATAATTAATTAATAATTATAGTTAAATAATAATACTTAATAATAAAATAATTGATAAAAAAGAAGTAATAAATAATAATTACTATTAAATAATAATTAATAATTAACTTGAAATATGAAATAATTACTATGAATAATTAATATTAATAATTACTATTCAAACATTAATAATTAATAAATAATAATTAAATAATTAATAAAATTAGCAATAGAAAATAATTAATAAATAAATAATAATTTCTGTATTGAGTGCACGAAGGAATTTTGTAAAACAGTTATTCAACAATTCGGCGAGGAATACCTACGAATGTCGGTACCAAATGATGTAAGCAAGATACTAGACAAAGGAGAAGCTAGAGGTTTTCCATGTATACTTTGAAGTTTGGATTTGTAACGACCCGATTTTCCGACCGAAAAATCGAACCATTAAGGTAAAAAGAAGAAGGAGGTAGAAGAAGAAATAGATATAATATCAGAATCTTACCAACGCAGCGGAATAAAATATAATAGATGATAACAGATCTTTACACAAAAGAAATTATATCTGTTTTTATACATACATCATCAGAATATAGCATCAGAGTTCAATACAATCAACAACACAACTCAGAACGGTTATAATATCTCGTCCTTCCAAAATTGAATACACAGCGGAATATACGTCGGATACATCTCGCCATCCAGCTCGTCTCCTGAAGTCCACAGCAGTCCGTATCCTGTATTTTGTAATACTTGGTCTGACTCGAGCATTATAGTTAAATAACACCCGAGTCAGTCTGGAATACCAGCGTGAGAAACACATTCAATTGGATTATTAAAGTTAAAAAATCATTTGAAATCAAAGGTATCTCGTAAGACCACGCCATAAATGAACATGCTGGGTTTATACCTTACGATAAACAAAACATTTCTTATAAAATCCTCTAATATTATAGTAGTGTCTATATACAAATACTTATTCAAATAGCGGAAATTGTTACATGATTAAATTCCAGCATACTAGCCACAAAGTGGGTTATACAATCAAAACCATAAAAGGCACGTAGGGAAAATGGATTTCCAACGAATGACTAGGCACTAGGGTACCACCTATCACAGTACCTGGTCTAGAACAGCGTACCAAGGATGTAATGACCCGTTTTTCCGTACCCTTTGAATCGACAATAAACCACACATGTCCAACTCAAATTGCACACAAAGACGGATCATTAAGGGTAGAAAGAAAAATAAAGACAGAACAGAATCTCACACGAATGCAATAACATATATTATTTCAGTAATAATCTTTACAGCGGAAAATTTTAAATACAATATCAGAGTCTAACCTAAATTCAGCTTGGACAGTTATAAGCATCTGTCCTTACAATTGCTGACAAACATCAAACAAAATACACTAAGCAAAGCAGATGGTAGAATACGTCCATACGATGATGAAGATCTCCAGCTCTCTCTGGAAACTGCAACCGTCTTCAACAAAAACTGAAACTACTCGGATCTGACCCGAGTATTAAAAATACCTGGATCAGGCTTGATAAACCAGCGTGAGATACTCGAACTTTTAAAATGACTATGTTATCAAAAACCTTTGAAAAGAAGGGTATCTCATAAGACCACGCTCACACATAAACACAGACGGGTTTTTACCTTGTGATAACCAAAACACTTCATACCAAAATACACTTGATATTATTATTTGTATGACATTCTTTTAAAAACACTTTTCAAATAAACTTATTCAAATAAGATATCAATATCTGGACTAAGTCTAAGGTAATATATCCGGACTAGGTCAACGGAATATACCAACGGAATATATGATACCAAAAAGGGGTAGCTGAAATGTTTGCACATTACAGCTATTTTGGGAATACAATCAAAACCGTAAATATCGTATTGGGTTTGGATTTCCAACATGATAGGAAAGTAGTGACATTTTCTCTGATTCACGCATAACAAACATAGTTCCCACGGTGCCTTAATCGCTTTTCTCAAACTAGTCACTTGGAAACTATACTTGCTACACTACAAATGATAACCGGTGGTTCCTTGCTTTTCTCTAGCTAACCACTTTATCCACATGGGGCAATAAATGCCTTGAGGCCCAGACGTATCTGGTACCTAGGACTCAGAATATCTGATAACCCAAATCACTACTATTCGAAATGCGAGCATGCATCTGACCACATAGAATCCCATCATAACCGAGGTGTGAGGCTCGCGAAGCTACGATCAATTTCTTCAAAGCCACGTTTTTCATACAAAACTACGCTTTGATCATAACAGGTTCCACTTTGAATGCCACATTGTCATTCCACGTCACACGACTGATTTCTAGAAAAGTATAACTTCCTGAGCTCGTATGTCTCGGGAAAGGGTGTTAAGCTAAGAGAAGTTGCCTTTTCCGCCACCAACTGGTATACGTTTATAGAAACCACTTAAATGTGATTTAGAATACAATGTCAGACAAACGTCCATACAAGTTCGTTCTGGGACTGAACGAAATCGAAGGCACTTTCCTCGGCCATTACTAGGCGAGAAGCCCTTTCAATCCGAAAAATCTCCATCACGAGGAGACCACTGCTATAAATAACTCTATAATGGAAGCTACGCAGAGCATGTTCAACAAGCAGTCTTCACGCTATAAAAATCCACGATCTTCAATAATCATCATCTTCAACATGTCTTCACTTTCGAACGCATACATTGGTTCAAAGTGGTTTTGGGATAGGAATTAACCAAATTCGATTCCGGTTCCTTCGAAGCCAATCATCGCTTTAAAAGATGTTAAGTTCATACGTGGATATCAATCATCAATCAATTACTTCATCTTTTAACTTAATCAAATATCTTTCTTAGATATATTCTTTTCAATTTATTCCATTTTCTTTTCAAATGTATATGTAATCATTAAGCCTCATTTATCAAATCATTTGGTTTATTTAAACCTTTCTTAAATCTTGGAATAATTCCAAATCATTTTCTCTTTTACTTAGGAAAACTTTTCCAAATCATTCTTTTAATCTTAATCAAAGATTTCTTATATTCAAGTTATAACTTTTAAACTTAGGGAAAATATTCCCCATTCATTCATTAAATCTTAATTGAAGATTTATTATATTCAATTTATAACTTTAACTTAGGGAAAATATTCCCATCTCATTCATTAAATCTTAATCAAAGATTTCTTCTTTAACTTCAAATCATATTCTTATCAATGAAAGATTCTCATAACATAGTACTACTGCCACTTTAAATATGGTATATTTCACCTCCAGGGACTAATGGCAATTTTCACCTCTAGGGGCTAATGACAATTTTCACCTCCAGGGACTAATGACAATTTTCACCTCTAGAGGCTAATGACAATTTTCTTCTCCAGGGACTAATGACAAGTAATCCTACATCATGAAAATCTTTGTCTTTTAACTTGGAAAAACTTAAATATGATCTTTTTAGAGCATCCGGGATTTCCTTTCGATTTATTCCACCCCTCGTCCAAAAAGAGAAAACATAGGCCAGGTAAGTTCACGGCACTGGTAGCTCCATCCCTAATCTTAGTTAAACACCTCGTTTACCTTCCCAGATATCACAGGCAGGACAAATGTACTAGTCGTTTCTGCATACTCAGTTTGTTATTAAATTCAATTTTCTTCACTTTTTGTTTAAGTGGTATAAACAATTCAACTTAACAATTTATTCAAACTCCTATTAAAACTTCCAAATCATCTTAATTTTTCTTTAAAAATCATTCACAAATTATATAGAAAAGAATTGTTAAGTTTAAACCGCTTTCAAAAGTTATTTCAAACCGCTGCGAAAAGCCTTGCAAAAAGTGTTGCAAATAGCGTTTTAAAAGCTATGTTCTTCAAAACGACTTTTATATCATTTTAGAAATCCATATTTTCAACTTAATCTCTTTCAATACATTTTAAAATATTTTTAGGATTTATTTCATATTTTTAAAACATTTAAAAATATCATTTATAAAGAAATCCCATTTTGGATTCTGAACTGCAAAACCGCGATGTTTTTAGAAAATTGTTTTGGACATATTCCAAAATCTACTTAATGAAATCTTGATTTTCTTTCTTCGTTGAAAAACTATGGATATAATAGACTAGAAAATTCTTATCTCGAAGAATTCCGAGCTATATTTCACTTTGTACACACCTTTAACTTTTATGGCGTGAAATCGCGAACAACCGTTACGCGACGCGCATAGTTTTGACTTGTTTTTCAATTTCTTTTCAAACTTCTTGGAAACACTTTTAAATGTTTATAAAACATTTCTAAATTATTTTAAACTCATTTTAAACAACATTTCCATCATTTCAAATTCATTTTTCATTTCATTTTATATTATAATATTATAATATTATAATGTCATTTTCAATCTTTTTAGATATTTTGTAATCATTAAGAGGCTAAATAATTTCCATACACACATTTGTATGGATTTAATTCTCATTTAATTAACTATGGTTAATTACTAATCATTTCTCTTATCATTTATTAAACAAGTTATCAACCACATAATCAATCACATATCAACCAATTTGCAACCAACTTATCAAACACTCATTTAACATATTTAAACTTTTCAAATCATTTTACTTGAAATAACTTATGGATTAATTAGTAAATAAGAGTACTCGCCTTTAACTTAACCAATTCTTCCTACCAACATTCATTTGTAACAACACTTCACTTAAATCCTATTATCTTCACCAAATCTTTTCCGTAGACTTTCCTTTTGATTCCGGTAGCTTTTCATTCTCTTTTTCTTGCTCCGAAGCTTCACGAATTTGCTTTCCTCCTTCTCTAGGTTCGGCCTTGCCTATTCCACTCCATCCTTCATCATTTTTTTACTTCTTAGATTCCAAACCATGTTTAAATGGTATTCTAAGGTCTTTGACAAAGTTTGATGGTATTTGGAGTTAATTTGATATGGTTTTAAAAAAGTTAGTAAGGATATGAAAGAGAAGAAGAAGCCATTAAAGAGAGCTTCAAGGAGGAAGAAGAAGAAGGTAGAAATGTGTAAAAAAAAGTGGAAGAATTGTGTTCTTATTTATAGAAATTTTTTTGGATTAAAATAATATTTTGTAAAAAGACCAAAATACCCTTACTTACTTATAAAGTAATCTTATTTTTTTCAACACTTAACATCACATTTCAAATCATTAATTTATGTCATTTTCACTTAGATATTAAGTAAAGTAAGTAATAATTATGTTTCTTTGATTTGATGTTTCGCTTTTTGCTTTAAAATGACATTTTTGTCTTTTTATGCTTACTTTTCCTTAATTGTTTTTAAGAAGTTTCTAGCCTTGTTTAGTAAAAGTAAACTTGATTAGTAAATTAATTAATACTTATACTATTTGAATATATGTTCCTATATAAGAAAATAAAGGTTCGACGACGTTGCGACAACTTCTAATCGACAAAACGTTGTTTTTTGACAAAATGTTTTACGGTCATATTTTGACGTTTTTGTTAAACTATTTATTTAAGTAAATCAAATTTAAAAATGAACTTTTTACTTCTTTATATAAATTAAAAAATGTCGCTTTATATATTAAAATCATATTTAAATAATATCAAAATCTTAAATTTTACGGTGTATGTAAAACTGACAAAATGCGACAAAATTTGGTTATTTTTGCAAAACGATTATTAACATACTTATAAATATTTTAATATACTTTTATTATCTTTATCAGATGTTTTAATAAGATTTATCTTTTTAAATAAACATTTAAACCTATTTATTTAAGCATTTATTTGTTTTTAACAAAACTTAACTTTTGTTGATTTGTTCTAAAATCCAAATTATACTTTTTAAGCTATCTACTATAAGAATAAAAAAAAAATTCTCTATTATTATGTATTATATATAACTTTTTTATTTAAGTTTTGAACCTTTTTAAATTTAAAACAAATGAAATCTCTCATTTTTGAAGTAGCGAAATTACGGGTCATTACAAAGGATCCATCCTAAATCCCCTGCAACACAAGACCGGGGCTACCCCTTACTGGATAATCCCGAGCAAGATCACCTCGCGGTTAGGATCAACAACCGCACCACACAGTCGAAATAAAAAGGGACATCTAGACAGGGATGACCTTACCCTAATGGGGGCGACCCACTTAGCCTTGCTGCATAACCCCTGATTTTTAGTCGTTCCTGGTTGATGAGGCTCAAGGCTAAGCGTTACCTTTTTAGAACATTTCACTTAGAATGCTCATCGTCCTCCTGACGATGTTCTGAAAGCATTCATCCATACAAGTCCGTTTCGGGTTTGAACGGAACCGAAGTCACTGCTCCTACAACATCCATTTTGGAATCACCCTCAGGATTAGTAGCGATTAGCCCTTGCACTTCACTGCTCCATCTTCGACTTCCAGCACTTGCCTTTCCCACGAAAACGTTCAAACCGGATCGAAGTGGTTTTCGGGAAATAAATCCCGATCTCGGTCTCTTCGAAACGATCAGTGCATTGGCCAATATTGATAGTCGGTTATTTAACTATCAAATAACATTCACAAACAATCATCAACCCATACTAATTTCTCCCAAATTATTTTTTAATATCTTCGCAAGATATTTTCCTACATTCAATCCTTTGAAAATAGTTTCAAAATCACTTTTCTCTCTCTCATGGAAATAAATTTCCACCCAATTATTTATTTCCATTGAAAATCGCTAAGTTCTCAATACTTAAGATTTTAAAAATCACTTTATTCTAAAATATACTTTAAACATTTTGATTAAAAACTTCTTAACTACTTTATTCAAAATATATACTTTAAAAATATATAAAATAAAATTACTTTATAAAATATAAAACTAAATTTTTAAAATAAAGTTAAGACAAACTAGTTTTTTTTTACAATAAGAGATTACGAAATTCTATACAAGTTTTTAAATTAAAACTTTAACCAAACTATCTTTTAAAATAAAATTATTTTAAAAAATATAAATATTTATAATTATCTTTAAAAATCATAATATTAGTCAACCTTTCAAATAATTACTAATATAATTAAATTAAATAAATACTTACTTATAAACTTTAATTTATACTAAAAATCTGCTTTGAAAACGTATTTGGCTTTTCAGGGAAATACACTTCTCTTTCGCACCTTCAAAAATAAACCACTACTTATTTCTTAAACAAATTCTCATTCCTTTATAAATTCCCACCATGAATTTATACTTCCAAATATCTACTGATATCCATTTTACTTTATAAACCCAATTTATAAATACCATAGTCTCACCCTTCTTTCAAAACATAGTTTCAAATACTAAATCAATTTCCAAATTGATTTCTAAAATTTACTCCATTAAAATAAATTCCTTTACTTATCCAAATTTATTTCAAAACCCATTAATTTCAGAATTTAACTTCTTTATTAAAATCTAAAATCTTATTTAAACCGAATACCAATTTCATACTTTTCTAGATCTATCCTTATTCTTCCAAACAAATTTTAAACCTTGAATTTTTAAAATAAATTCTTTATTACTTTAAATAATATCATTTAAGTTCAAGAATTCATTTATTCCCATTTATCATAAATCTTCTTACACATGCCCGGAATTATTTATTTGAATTTAAAATATACTTTTATTTTCCCAATTCATTCTTTAATTATCCAAATTCTTCAAAATTACTTTTCTTAAAAATTCTCTCTTTTATTTCCTTTCAAAAACCTAATCTTTATATTTTGATAACTCGATACCAAATATATTCAATCCATTCATAGCATCTAATATTCCAATTCCCAATATAATCATTAACCTATCATAAATTATCAATTAAACATAGATTATAAAAATAAATTACACTATTTTGAGGAATCTAGTTGGATCCCTCCAACCTGTTTCCCCGACATCCACAGATGTCAGCACAATATAAAATACCAATTCCACTTCGAGGTGGAATATCGCGGTATATGGGTTTATATAATATCCTCCGCTATTATGCGGCGCATAGGGTCTCATCCGCTATATAATACGGGAGTCGAACAATCCAATATATATATACTATATATAATATACCACATCCAATCAATTCTATCATTCAACCAAATATTTAAATTTAGCTATTTAAATTTAAATAATAATCCAGATGAGTGAGATTAACTCACCTTTGCTTTTTGATATTGCAATCCGATCCAAACCAGCTTGTTTCTTCCTGATTTTAGACCTTGTATAACATTATATTATTTTACTAATATTTAAATTAACCACACTATTAATTTCCATAGATTTAATTAATCATTTAATTTAAAACTAAATTCCTTTAAATAAATTAATTAGTTAACAATTCAATTCTAACTAAATAATTATCCTTTCTTAGAATCTTTTAGTAGTTACAATAAATTAGCTAACAATTTTACTTAAATCAAGAATTCCCTTTTTGAAACCTTTTTGTGACAATAATAAATTAAACAAATAAATTTCCATAATACATCATTTTAAAAATAACGATTAAGTTTAAAAAAAGGGGTATTTGTACATACATACATACATACATACATACACATATATATATATATATATTTGAAATGACACATAAAAATAAATTATATTTTATTATTCTTTTAAAATCTCTTTATCCAAACTTTTCTATAACAACGGTAGTTCCACTTTACTGTAAACTTCTCTTCATCAATATACATATTGTTAAATTATATTGATAAAATAAAATTAAAAAAACTGCTCTGTTCCTTACTGAAAGACGCGAACCAGGCCTCGAGCCTTCACCGTCGAACTGCCAAGCCTACTCTCCTTCGCAACGAACCACCCATTGCCAGAGACTGTCGCCTCAAACCCTAACTCGAGTTTCACGAACCTGCCTCACTAGATTCAC
Source organism: Allium cepa (assembly GCA_030765085.1). Taxonomy (NCBI): domain Eukaryota; kingdom Viridiplantae; phylum Streptophyta; class Magnoliopsida; order Asparagales; family Amaryllidaceae; genus Allium; species Allium cepa. The sequence goes on along the minus strand of CM060940.1, from coordinate 751,292,661 downwards.
GCCACTGTTGCCATAACCCTTCCACTGAAATCGAACTTCTTCCAAAACCTCCCCTGGGTTTTCGCGAGCCCCAAAGGCCTTGCTCGAACAACTGATGCCATCGCTTCCTGGCTTCGTCAGAGCATCGTGCGACTTGCAACGCTCGTGGGTCCCCTACCTCCTTCCAAACTTTGACTGACCGTAGTCGACTCCACCAATCCCATGCCGACGTCTCGATCTCGGACTAAACAAAACATGATCGAGTTCCTTCGACATCGAGCAGATTGGAATGAATAAGAAGAGGGCCGCCATATCTTAATTCGATTGATTATGAAGAAGGAAACGAAAATATGACCAAAGAGGATGAGATTTACAGGCGTTGCCATTCTAAGAGAACAACGTTTCGTTTGTTTTTTATTTCTCAATTGCTTTTAATTTGAAAAGAACGAAGAAAGAATGTTGTTTCGAAATCTACTATTATTTGTTCTAATGCTGTCTTTAATGGTGACATGTGCTTTTTAAATTCTGAGACGTGTCTGCTGGAAATGAAATTATTTTTTATTTAAATTTAAATCGAAATCATCTCAATTCCACACACAAGATCTCGATCTCCAATTGAGGCGTGCCGCTAGGCGTTTGTAATGTTAAACCCCTATTCCAAACACAATGGAAAAGGTTTTGAGTCCTAATTCGATCGTATGGAGAAGATAGCATTTTGGACATAGTTATAAAATTGAATTTCCGATTTAATTTCAGCGCGTTTATCTATCGTATGCTCACATAACAACTCCAAATGCTACAGAAATTGAAATCCGATAATAATACAACATTATGGATCCAATGGAACTGCTTTCGTCAAATTCCGAGACTTTGCCTCGGAATGCCATTTTTAAATTCAATTTAAACTATATATTTTTAAAACTGAACAAAACATTCCGAAATTCAAATTTAACATTTTTACTATCTTCAATATTATCAAAATAAATTTTACAAACTTTTAAACCATTTTTAACAAGCCTAAAATTTCATATTCAAACATTTACCAAATTTCTAATAATTAAATTCAATAATTCAATTGCCAAATAAATAGTGATATTTGAAATTCAAATTAAACTAGCTTTCAATTATTTAAAATCAAATAAATATTTCAATTTCAAATATCCATAAATTCTGGGTCGTCACATTCTTCCCTCCTTAAAAGAATTTCGTCTTCGAAATTACTAGTTAAAAAGAATGTTCCACAACCCGTTAACTATTTCTCATTCCAAATAGTTTTTATCAACTTCCCAAAACCAAACAGTTTAAACAATACCCAAAACAATCTTTTTATAACAACACTATTACGCTTACTAACCTTCGAACCTATCCAAAATTTCCAAACAACATTGGTGACTCAACCATTCAAATTATAGTTCAAATTCAAATTTTAAATTATCAAAAAATTTCCAAAAATTTTTCTAACTCCCAAAATTTTCGAATTTTTTTGCCAGCGTCTCCTTTGCATGGCTATTTCGGTACAACTACAAAATGCCTCCATGGGTCCCAAATCTCAAAAGTAAACAAAATGCCAAGTGGCTAGACCGGAAAATCATCAAATTTCATACAGAAATTTAAATACATACCTTTGCAGAGCAAATTTCAATTTATCTTCTGAAATCAAAAATCCTAATTTTTCTTTTGCTTTTTAAACACCTTTATCCTACTTAGCAATAATATCCAATCATAGCTTTCAAAATCATTTTACAAATTTCTTTACCTAAGTTCAATATCTATTTCATTCATCCATACGATGCACACATATCATTCATACGCAATATCAAATCCGATCGCTCACTCGAACACACAAATTTCACTTCCGACCTAATATCGTCCACCCGACTTCCTAGTGCGGACTCAGATCTTCTTTCTTGATCAGAAACCGTCGTTCTCCTTACATAGCCGTAAAATATGATAGAGAATTTCCAGAATCCATCAAAAATCCATATCTAGGGTCCGCCGTCGAAAATCGAGTGAAAAATCCCAACTCGGATCGGTATGACTACCTCGAAATTCTATGCTCGAATCTGGATCAAATTTCCATGCGAATAAAATAATATACGTGCATCCTACGTATTTAGCCCCAATTGATTTTTATCTATATCAATTCTCCTTTATTCACTTAATTTTGGTTTCCATTCTCTTATCCACAATTACTCCATTTCACAATCTTACTTAATCTCCATTTCAATATTACTTAATATAATTCCAATACCAAATTTACTTAAGAACTTTCACCCTTAACTTTTATTAAGTTTAATATAAGCATTTTGTATGCTCCTATATTATTACTTTCACTCTACCACTTGGTTTTTATCTACAGTTAATCAATTTGGATTTCAATTCCATATAGATTCAATTTGCTTCAATTTACTAATAAATCTCAAATCTCAATACCATTTCCAAAATTTTCATTCCAGATTTTCATTTTCAATCATATTTGAATTCAATTCATCTTCAAATTTAGAATATTGAGTTTTATCAACTATTTTCCATTCATAACTGGTTCGTATCATTATTTAAATTAATTCCACTTACTTAATTTATTCAAATCTCAAACACTTTCATTCTCAAACTTTTATTACTTTTAGTCCACTTCGAACTAATTTTCCAATTCCATTTGAGTTCAATTTTTCTTTCTTACACTTATTTATTCCAAATCAAATTCAATAACTTCATTTTATTTAACAAGATCCCAATCAAATCTCATTCCACTACTCAATTCCAATTTGTTTTCTTACCCATTTAAATAAATTAGTTTACTTACAAATTTAATTTCGGCCCTTTATTTTATTTAGTCAAACTTGACTAACTTCCATTACACAGGGTTAAATTAATTCTCAATATTCAGTTTCAATTCTATTTCTTACAAATACAAATTCGCCTGTCTATCCACAATTTTATTTCCATTCCATTTACCAACCTTCTTTAATTGGCTTATCTTCCTAACTTATTTTCTAGTCACACTTACCTTTATTTTCCCATTTCAAGTTGAATCTTATTCCCCAAATTTCAAATTTAAATAAGAAGTTTATCCCTAAACTTTTACTTCCTTTTGTTCCTTCGAACAAATTTACAATTCACTTTTCTTGACACAATTTAAATTGATTCCATTATTCAACTTTAATTCTAGTTCTATTGCTTACAATTTAAATAAATTTGTTCTCCTACAAATTTACTTCCAATAAAATAAATTTTTATTTATTTACTAGATCCAATTACATTCCATTTTAATTCGTATTTTTTTTACTTTTATAAGTTTTCTAGCTTATTTATATTCCAATTACATTTTAATAAGATCCTAGAGTCTTTTTAAATACTTACTTAATATTTCAAAATTATCTTTGAAATCAATTATATCCAACATCCTCCGGTAATTTCACTTGTCTCTTAAAGCCAACCCAGTTTTTGCAAAAAAATCCTATTTAAAACAATTTGGTAGCAATTCCTCTCTTGAAAACTTGAAAATGAACATCGATGATGCTGCAGTCATCACCGAAGTTATTTCTCAGCGATCGAAAACTGTTCGGTGCTTTTACCTCCTCAAAACTTCCTCCAAATACTTTTAAATCCCAAATCTCAACATATTTCAAATCCAATTCAAAAATATTCCTCAAATAATATCACCATTATTTCTCTAAAACCTTTGAAAACAATTTTCAAACCCAAAAGGAATTTAAACTTTTTCCAAAAATTCCAAATTTCAAATTCTTTCAATTCATATTCAAATATTACTCTGAAATCTTATTTTAAGTTATAAATTACACTTATAATTCTCACTTACAATTTAATTATGTAATATGAATTTACTTTCTTAGCTTTAGTTATGATTTTCAATTTCTTATTAAATTTCAACAAAATAATGATAATAATTTAATATTATCGTTCCTTAACAACCAAGCAACCATGTACTGTAATAATTTACAAAAAAATTTCTTTTATATACGAAAATAATTTGGGTAAAATTATTTCATTTACCCTATTTTTAAAACCATACTGTGTCGGTTTATTTGGTTCAAGAGTTTAGAAACCCCTGTCGATGACGTGGCGTCCCATATATCGACCAGAATCTATAAACACTCAACTGATAAGTCAACACAATATAAAAGAATTTTTATATTCACTAACAAATACGCGCTCATATCTATTAATACACTCAAACTCATTTCTACAGTACGGACTCTATTTCTAATGAGTAATCCCCACCAGAGCTAAGGTTTTCGCTCAACCTTCAGCTCTGATACCAAGTGTAACGAACCGATTTTCCGACGCCCGAAAAACCGAACCATTAGGGTAAAAAGAAGCAGGTAGAAGAAGGAATAGATACAATATCAGAATCTTACCAATGCAGCGGAATAAAATATAATAGATGGTAACAGATCTTTACACAAAAGAAATTATATCTGTTTTATACATACATCATCAGAATACAGCATCAGAGTTCAATACAATCAACAACACAACTCAGGACGGTTATAATATCTTGTCCTTCCAAAACTGAATACACAACGGAATATACGTCGAATATGTCTCGCCATCCAGCTCATCTCTTGAGCTCCACGGCAGTCCATATCCTGTATTCCATAGTACTCGGTCTGACCCGAGCATTATAGTTAAATAACGCCCGAGTCAGCCTGGAATACCAGCGTGAGAAATGCACTCAATTGGATTATTAAAGTTTCAAAATCATTTGAAATCAAACGAATCTCATAAAACCACGCTACAAGTAAACATGTCGGGTTTTTACCTTACGATAACCAAAACATTTGTTATAAAATCCTATGATATTATATTAGTGTCTATATATAAATACTTGTTCAAATAGATGAAATTGTTACATGATTAAATTCTAGCATACTAGCCACAAAGTGGGTTATACAATAAAAACCGTAAAGGCATGTAGGGAAAATGGATTTCCAATGAATGACTAGGCACTGGGGTACCACCTATCACATTACCTGGTCAAGTTTAGCGTACCAAGGATCCACCCTAAATCTCCTGCAACGCAAGACCGGGACTAACCCTTACTGGATAATCCCGAGTAAGATCACCCCACGGTTGGGATCGGCAACCGCGCCACACATTGCATAACCCGAGTAAGATCACCCTTACTGGATAATACCGAGTAAGATCACCCTACGGTTGCATAACCCCTGATTTTCAGTCATTCCTGATTGATGAGGCTCGAGGCTAAGCGTTACCTTTTTAGAACATTTCACTTAGAATACTCATCGTCCTTCTGACGATGTTCTGAAAGCATCCATCTATACATGTCTGTTCCAGGTTTGAACGGAACCGAAGGCACTACTCCTACAACATCCATTTTGGAATCACCCTCAGAATTAGTAGCGATTAGCCCTTGCACTTCACTACTCCATCTTCGACTTCCAGCACTTGTCTTCCTCATGAAAACGTTCAAACCGGATCAAAGTGGTTTTCGAGAAATAAATCCTGATCCCGGTCTCTCCGAAACGATCAACACATTGGCCAATATTGATAGTCGGTTATTTAACTATCAAATAACATTCACAAACAATCATCAAGTCATAATAATTTCTCCCAAATTATTTTTAAACATCTTCGCAAGCTATTTTCCTACATTTCAATCCCTTGAAAATAGTTTCAAAATCACTTTTCTCTCTCTTGTGGAAATAAATTTCCACCCAATTATTTATTTCCATTCAATTCGCCAAGTTCTCAATACTTAAGATTTTAAAAATCACTTTATTCTAAAATTTACTTTAAACATTAAAATTAAAACTTCTTAAATACTTTATTCAAAATATACACTTTAAAAATATATAAAATAAAATTACTTTATAAAATACAAAACTAAAATTTTAAAATAAAGTTAAGCCAAACTAGTTTTTTTTACAATAAGAGATTACGAAATTCTATACAAGTTTTTAAATTAAAACTTTAACCAAACTATCTTTTAAAATAAAATTATTTTATAAAATATAAATATTTATAATTATCTTTAAAAATCATAATACTAGTCAACCTTTCAAATAATTACTAATATAATTAATTTAAATAAATATTTACTTATAAACTTTAATTCATACTAAAATATGACTTGGATTTTCAGGGAAATACACTTCTCTTCCGCACCTTTAAAAATAAACCACTACTTATTTTTTTTAAAAATTCTCATTCCTTTATGAATTTCAAATATCCACTGATATCCATTTTACTTTATAAACCCGTTTTATAAATTCCATAGCCTCACCCTTCTTCCAAAATACAATTTCAAAAACTAAATCAATTTCCAAATTGATTTCCTAAATTTACTCCATTAAAATAAATTCCTTTACTTATCCAAATTTATTTCAAAACCCAATAATTTCAGAATGTAACTTCTTTATTAAAATCTAAAATCTTACTTAAATCGAATACCAATTTCACACTTTTCCAGATCTATCCTTATTCTTCCAAACCAATTTTAAACCTTGAATTTTTAAAAATAAATTCTTTATTCCTTTAATTAATATTTTAAGTTTAAGAATTCATTTATTCCCATTTATCATAAATCTTCTTTCCCATACCCAGAATTATTTATTTGAATTCAAAATCAACTTTTATTTTCCCCAATTCATTCTTTAATTATCCAAATTCTTCAAAATTATTTTTCTTGAAAGTTCTCTCTTTTATTTCCTTTCAAAAATCAAATCTTTATATTTTGATAACTCAATACCAAATATATTCAATCCATTCATAACATCCAATATTCCAATTCCCAATATAATCAATAACCTATCACAAATCATCAATTAAACATAGATTATAAAATAAATTATACTATTTTGAGGAATCCAGTTGGATCCCTCCAACCTATTTCCCTGCATCCACAGATGTTAGCACAATATAAAATGCTAGTTCCACTTCGAGGTGGAATATCGCAGTATATGGATTTATATAATATCCTCCGCTATTATGCGGCGCATAGGGTCTCATCCACTATATAATGTGGGAAATCAAACACTCCAATATATATACTATATATAATATACAATATCCAACCAATTATATCATTCAACCAAATATTTAGATTTAACTATTTAAATTTAAATAATAATTCAGATGAGCGAGATTAACTCACCTTTTCTTTTTGATATTGCAATCTGATCTAAACCAGCTTATTTCTTCCTGATTTGAGACCTTGTATAACACTATATGATTTTATTAATATATGAATTAACCACATTATTAATTACCATAGATTTAATTAATCATTTAGTTTAAAACTAAAATCCTTTAAATAAATTAATTAGTTAACTGTTCAATTCTTACTAAATAATTATCCTTTCTTAGAATCTTTTAGTAGTTACAATAAATTAGCTAACAATTTTACTTAAATCAAGAATTCCCTTTTTGAAACCTTTCTGTAACAATAATAAATTAAACAAATAAATTTCCACAATACATCATTTTAACAATAATTAGCAAGTTTAAAAAAAGGATATTTGTATACACACATACTGTGAGAAATGCAGATTACGGATCTTAAGGCCAGGATTAACACTAGAGGGGGTGAATAGTGTTTATAAACAATTACTAAATCTTTTTGAGTTTATGTTAATTTAAACACAGATGTGTGCAATATACAGAAACAGATATGATCACAGAAACAAACACAGATGCAGAAATAAAAAAAAGCAGTAAAGAAAAGAACACACCGGATTTTATAATGGTTCGGAGTTACCCTACATCCAGTCCCGCAACACAAGTACGGATTTCCTTTCAAAAGCAGTCTTTACAATTACACCCTCGATTTCAGGGCTACAAGGTACACCCTCCAGAATCACAATCCTCTGGGTAAAGATACTTGATTTTCCGGGCTACAAGTTCACCCACTTGATTTTACGGGCAACAAGTTCACCCAATTGATTTCCCAAGGCCACAATCACACCTTATCTCGCTTAGTTGATTACAAAAAGCCTATAACTCTGAATAGCACTGAGGATCTTGTTGAGATAGTGATAGAGAATCAAACTACGAATGATTGAGTTCAATTCAATGGAGATTTCGGCAGAGTAATGATAAGAATTGTTATTAAGAAAAGTGGAAGAAGAAGAGGAGTGAAAAACTAGAAAATCTGATGTAAAATTCGTTGAAACTGACCCCTAGTAGAACAACAGTCATGTCCTTTCGTGAAGAGTTATAGCTAGACATTTCTTTTGAAATTGAAATTTTGAACTCAACTTACACCATGTCGACATGGTCACCATGAGTATGTCGACATCCCAAAGTATTTTTTGATGATTTGATTTTCTTTGAAAATAACATTTATCTTATATTAAAACTATTTTAAACTTCATAAATATACTTGACAATAGTTAAAATTCATAAGTGAATATAGAGAATAATATATATAGAATTTAACTATAATTTTATATTTAAATATAAGTATAAATATTTAAAAGTTAAATATATTATATTAAAAGATAGTTTAAAATCAGGAGTAATTTGACTTTGAAATTAAAGATGATTTTGAAGCTAAAATTATTTAAAATCAGGATAGATGTTTTTGATGCTTTTAAAAGGAAGGTTTTGAAATCATTTTGAAAACAAGATATAATTTTGAAAAATCATTTTGAATAAAAGGTTAGCGGATACAAAACAATGTTCTACTAGATTTTTCGTAGGTTCCATCCTAATTAGGGTTCCATCCTTTTAACAGGCTTGAAGTGGATTCCATTCCACGAATAAACTGGATTTTAAGATGTCAGTGCTTTTCTAGGAGTTTTAACAAAATTTTCTAATTAAAGAATAAATTACTTGAATTCTTGAACTCTTGATAATCTTGATACTCATGAGTCTACAATCTTGATATCTTGAGTCTCTATACTGTACAGTCTTCATTCTTGGTACATGCATGGTCAAATCCTGCATATACATATATATCTAAACTTATAATGTTAGTATTTATATTTTATAATCTATTCTAAGGTTGTTATCATCAAAACCATCATCTCACAGACTAATAATCTCCCCCTTTTTGATGATGACAACCTTTGTTTATAAAATATTACTTCTATCCTAATAACTCCCCCTGAAACTAATAACACCCCTTAATCTATGCCCTAATTACCCTATTTTATACTTCTTCCCCTTTGTCATCAACAAAATCTAACTCCCCCTCATTCTTGGACTAAAGTACCTGCATTGATAAACTATAGAAAGAAATATATAGTAGATAGATTAAGAAATAATTATACTTATGAACATTATAATTTAATCAAAGACTATATACATTTCAATGTATATTTACATGTTTTATACATCAAACATTGAGCTAAATTAAGAAATCAATCCACACCAAGGATCAATCTAAACCAAATCAAATCAATTCAAACAAACAATTCAAACAAAGTTATAAAATTTAAACGTTACGAGGAACTTCCATTCATCCTTCTTCTCCAAAGATAGGGTCTGCTTTAATAGCATCCCAATTTTCATTGTCATTGGTGAGAGAGACAGGAGGATGTGCTTCGTTATCATCCTTGTGTAGGGAGGAAATCATCCATCGTATTGCATCGAAATGCCTTTCTTGCTCCTTGATCATCTGCATTTGATTCAATTCTAAGTGTTGATGGTTACGGAGATTGAACGAGAGAATATTCTTGAATGAATTAAGAGTTTCTTCAAGATTTTCGGATAAACTGTGAATTGGATTAGACATAGTTGAATTTGTGAAAGAAATGAAGGATTAGAAGATAAGAAATAATTTTCAGTAAAAAATTCTAGAAGAAATAGGTATATATAGGTGTAGTAATTCGTTTGAAATGAATATACATATGGTAGTTATTCAAATTTCAAATTCAAAATGAATTGTCATTTCTGACCAGTACATGTCGACATGGTCATAGGGGGTATGTCGACATGGGTTAGTGAAAAAATATGACTAGTTAGATTTTGTGAATAATTGTGTGTGTGTATATATATATATTTATATAATATACTAACATTTATTCTGGAGATAAGATAAGCTAGATAACATAAAGGAAATTTCATTTTACTGCATACTACGATGATACAATGATTAAACATATGAAACTACATGAACTTTCGAGTTAAAACAAGCTAAAATACATACAACAAAATACGAAAAGATAACACTAGTTAGAGGATGATGATGATGAAGAAAGTCCAAGTTTCTTGCTTACTTTGGAAGTGAACTTGTTCGTCTTGGATGAAATTTTGTCATACTTCTTACTAACGGATCGTCTAAGAATCCGTTGATTCTCAACAATAGTCTTTTGGTTTTTGAGAAGGGTTTTGGTGGATGGATTAGAAGGATAGTCGATGCTTTCCAAAGAGGTTTCACCTTCTTCTTCTTCAATTTTCATTTCATCCCCTTCTTCTTCTTCCTCTTCTTCTTCTTCTTCTTCTTTCATTTTCTCATGAGCTAAACGCTCTTCCTTTTCGGCAAGGGTCTCATGGGGTTGAAAAACAAATGGAATTTTCATAAGCGAAATGTTGGAATGATCTAGAAACAAATTCTTCGCCTTTGAAATCCACTCCAATATAGTTGAAAATCCGAAAAAGATAAATTCCATGATACAAAGTATTCTCACCCATTTCAAGATTTTTAGGATGAAGTTCATCCAAAATAACTTGCGCCCATTTTATGTCTTAATTTCCAAAAATAGCAAAAAGTGCTTTGCAAACTTTTGAAGTAGGATTGTTAAAATTCCCCGATCTTGGGGTCAAATTATGTTGCAAAAGAAGATTGACAATTCTTGACTTTGGTCGAAAATTTCGATTTTTGAATTCAAAATTATCATTCCTACGAAAATGTGATGAAATGTCTCACGATCATTTTCATCGATTTTAAAATTAGAAAGATCCATTCCCGTACGCTTGCAATTGAGAATGGTACCTAAAATATCACAATTCAAAACAATTCTAGTGCTTTTGACATTACTCCAAATTTCATCCTCATTTCCATTATAAAATCCACGGTTTAAATTAGCATAGAAAATTTTGATAAGATTTGGATAGCAACAAAATCATTTTGAGAAGCATTAATAAGACTAAGAACTCCATTGTTTGCAAAACGAGAATCAAGGTCATAAGAAGGAAAATTTTGAAAAATAGCAAACATTCCGGGATGGACTTTGGCATAATTAGCATAATTGATGTATGCTTTTATTGCCTCTGGATCATTGAAGAGTTGCTCTTTTATTTTTCTAGAATTCTCATGGGGGAGGGGTTGCTTGAAGAAGCCATTGAAGTAGAGAGCAGAGAGCTTGAAGTTTTTAAGAGAGAGTTTGAATTTGAAAATGAGAGTGAAATGATATGATAAAAGATAGTGAATAAATAGATTCTCAATGGACATATTCTCTGGTCAAAATGTAGCTTTTTATAGAATTGAATGAAGTGAAAAGATGGAGGGAAATTCAAACATTTGAATTCAAATTTTGAAATTCAAATTCTGGTACCCATGTCGACATCATGGTAGGGACTATGTCGACATGTGCCAGTGAATTTTTGTGAATTATTTTTCGTAAGTTCTCTAATAAATTTATATACTTTATTACATATTTCTGAAATATTATTGGACTAATAATATATTTCAAAAAGTATTATTATACTATTAAAAATAATAATATAAAATAAATAAAAAATAATAAAATAATAATAAAAAATAGAAGATAAAATTTTAAAATTCAAACAACACACCAATTCAAAATCAATTAATCAAGCAATCAAACATCTAATTCTAAGCAAGTAATTTCAACCAATTATATTGTAAATGTGTACCTTTTACTGAGTCCATTTCTCTGAATTCATCGAAGTCGTGAACTGCCGTGAAACACAAATTTGAATTATCTATTTTCTGATCATCATCACTTGAGGACGAGTCTAAGTCATCTAGATTAACAGTAAATGCACGTTTTCATTTCTTTGCAGGATCGTTATTCATAGGATAATTTTGCCTATCTGGATACGGACAGTCTCTTTTGATATGGCCTGATTCATCACAGTTACAACATTTGACATTATTTGGCACTACATTCTGATTTCCAGAGTTCTTATAGTTGTTTCTCTTGATATTATTCATCTTTCTGTATTTCAGGAATTTCCTAAAATTTCTGGTCATTAAGGCTATTTCTTCATCATTATCGCTGTTTAAATCTGATCCATCAGTCAATGCATTGAATGCCATTGATTTCTTTTCAGATGCTTTACTTTCTCTTCTCCCGGTCATTTGAACTTCAAACGACATTAGATTTCCAATTAATTCTTCTATCTTTAAAGTACTAATGTCATTTGCCTCTTCGATAACAATTGTCTTTTGATCCCATTCTGGGGTAAGGGAATTTAAAATCTTTACGACTTGATCTTTTTCAAAAAATTCCTTTAGCAAAGATATTAGAGAGTGCACAATATTCTGAAATCTACTATACATATCTGAAATAGACTCATTAGAATTCATTTTAAATAATTGAAACTGATTTGTGAGCATGGAAATTTTGGTCTATTTAACTTTGCTTGTTCCTTCATGAGTAACTTACAAAGCTTTCCAGATTTCATATGCAGACTTACAAACTGACACTCTATTGAATTCATTTCTATCTAGTGAACAAAACAAAATATTCATTGCCTTTGAATTATTTTGTGCAACAGTCTTTTGCTCAGCAGTCCACTGTGAAAAATCAGTTATGGGTTCAGAATATTCAGTTTATGTAATATTCCAAGTGTCTAATCCTATAGATTGTAAATATATTTTCATCCTACATTCCCAATATGCATAGTTACTGCCATTAAAAAGTGGTGGTCTGACAGTAGACTGACCTTCTACAAATGAACTAGTGATAGGGATACTAGTGTTAGTAAGAGTACCAGTTTTGGTAGCCATTTTGAAAAAATCTCAAAAAATCAGATTATGAAACTTTGAAAACCTTGCTCTGATACCAATTGTGAGAAATGCGGATTACGGATCTTAAGGTTAGGATTAACACTAGAGGGGGGTGAATAGTGTTTATAAACAATTACTAAATCTTTTTGAGTTTATGTTAATTTAAACACATATGTGTGCAATATACAGACACATATATGATCACAGAAACAAACACAGATGCAGAAATAAAATAAAAAGCAGTAAAGGAAAGACACGCCAGATTTTATACTGGTTCAGAGTAACCCTACATCCAGTTCCACAACACAAGTACGGATTTCCTTTCAAAAGCAATCTTTACAATTACACCCTCGATTTCAAGGCTACGAGGTACACCCTCTAGAATCACAATCCTCTGGGTAGAGGTACTTGATTTTCCGGGCTACAAATTCACCCACTTTATTTTACGGGGAATAAGTTCACCCAATTGATTTTCCAAGGCTACAATCACACCTTATCTCGCTTAGTTGATTACAAAAGGCCTATAACTCTGAATAGCACTGAGGATCTTGTTGAGATAGTGATAGAGAATCAAACTACGAAAGATCGAGTTCAATTCAATGTAGATTTCAGCAAAGTAATGATAAGAATTTTTATTAAGAAAAGTGGAAGAAGAAGAAGACGAGTGAAAAACCAGAAAATCCGATGTAAAATTCGTTGAAACTGACCCCTATTTATAGTAGAACAATAGTCATGTCCATTCGTGAAGAGTTATGGCGAATAGACACTTCTTTTGAAATTGAAATTTTGAACTCAACTAACACCGTGTCGACATGATCACCATGAGTATGTCGACATCCCAAAGCATTTTTTAATGATTTGATTTTCTTTGAAAATAACCTTTATCTTATATTAAAACTATTTTAAACTTTATATATACACTTGACTATAGTTAAAATTCTTAAGTAAATATAGAGAATAATATATATAGAATTTAACTATAATTTTATATTTAAATCCAAGTATAAATATTTAAAAGTTAAATATATTATTTAAAAAATAGTTTAAAATCAGGAGTAATTTGACTTTGAAATTAAAGATGATTTTGAAGTTAAAATTATTTAAAATCAGGATAGATGTTTTTGATGCTTTTAAAAGGAAGGTTTTGAAATCATTTTGAAAACAAGATATAATTTTGAAAAATCATTTTGAATAAAAGGTTAGCGGATACAAAACAATGTTCCACTAGATTTTTCGTAGGTTCCATCCTACTTAGGGTTCCATCCCTTTAACAGGCTCGAAGTGGATTCCATTCCACGAATAAATTGGATTTTAAGATGCCAGTGCTTTTCTAGGAGTTTTAACAAAATTTTCTAATTAAAGAATAAATTACTTGAATTCTTGAACTCTTGATAATCTTTATACTCAAGAGTCTTCAATCTTGATATCTTGAATCTCTATACTGTACAGTCTTCATTCTTGGTACCTGCATGGTTAAATCCTGCATATACATAAATATCTAAACTTATAATGTTAGTATTTATATTTTATAATCTATTCTAAGGTCGTTGTCATCAAAACCATCATCTCACGCACTAACACATACATACATACATGCAAACATACATATATACATACATACATATATATTTGAAATGACACATAAAAATAAATTTTATTTTACTATTCTTTTAAAATCTCTTTATCCAAACTTTAAAAAAAACAGCAGTTCCACTTTACCGTAAACTTCTCTTCATCAATATATACATATTGTTAAATTATATAGATAAAATAAAATAAAAAAAACTGCTCTGTACCTTACTGAAAGATGCAAACCAGGCCTTGAGCCTTCACCGTCGAACTGCCAATCCTACTCTCCTTCCCAACGAACCACCCATTGCCAGAGACTGCCGCCTCAAACCCTAACTAGAGTTCCATGAACCTGCCTCACTGACATTCACAACGCTGTTGCCGGAACCTTCCGCTGAAATCGAACTCCAGCCAAAACTTCCTCTAGGTTTTCGCGAGTCCCAAAGGCCTTGCTCGAACAACTAATGCCATTGCTTCTTGCCTTCGTCAGAGCACCGCGCAGCTTGCGACGCTCGAGGGTCCCCCACATCCTTCCAGACTTCGACTAATTGTAGTCGACTCCACCAATCCCATGCCGACGTCTCGATCTCGAACTAAGCAAAATGCAATCGAGTTCCTTCGACATCGAGCTGACTGGAATGTATATGAAGAGGGCCGCCATATCTGAATTCGATAGATTATGAAGAGGGAAATGAAAATATGACTAGAAAGGATGAGATTTACAGGCGTTGCCATTCTAAGAGAGCAACGTTTCGTTTTTTTTTTATTTCTCGATTGCTTTTAATTTGAAAAGAATGAAGAAAGAATTTTGTTCCGAAATCTACTATTATTTGTTCTAATGCATGTCTTTAATGGTGACACGTGGTTTTTAAATCCTGAGACGTGTCTGCTGGAAATGAAATTTAATATTTATTTAAATTTAAATCGAAATCGTCTCGATTCCGCACACAAGATCTCGATCTCTAATCGAGGCGTGCCACTAGGCATTTATAATGTTAAACCCCTATTCCGAACACAATGGCAACGGTTTCGAGTCCTAATTCGATCGTATGGAAAAGATAGTTTTTTGGACACAATTATAAAATTGAATTTTCGATTTAATTTCAGCACTTTATCGTATGCTTACACAATAACTCCAATTGCTACGGAAATTGAAATCCGATAATAATACAACATTACGGATCCAATGGAACTAGTATCGTCGAATTCCGAGACTGTGCCCTGGAAGGCCATTTTTAAATTCAATTTAAACTATATATTTTTAAAACTGAGCAAAACATTTCCAAATTCAAATTTAACACTTTAACTATCTTCAATATTATCAAAATAAATTTTACAAACTTTTAAACCATTTTTAGCAAGCTTAAATTTTTAGATTCAACCATTTGCCAAATTTCCAATAATTCAATTCAAAAATTCAATTGCCAAATAAATAGTGATATTTGAAATTCAAATTAAACTAGCTTTCAACTATTTAAAATCAATTAAATATTTCAATTCCAAATATTCAGAAATTCTGGGTGGTCATAGGATTGCATTGAGTGTGGAAAATCCGTCCAACAGGTTGGAAAGAAATGTTCATAGGACATAAAAAGGTGCCGACTATGATCCTTGAAGCAGTTTCCATCGATGATTTATGCGTTTGGCATGCTTTTTTTGGCATATAAGGTCTGTTGAATGATACAAATGTTTTGAAACAGTCATACCTATTTTTTGAACCATCTAACGGAATTTCAACAGTGTTACATATAAAGTTGGTAACGTCGAGCATCATACTGGGTATTAGCTGGTTGATGGCATTTATCGAAGGTGGAGAACTTTAATACAAGGTTTTAGAGTACCAACAAATGACAAAAAGAGCTATTTCACTAAAAAGGTGGCAAACTACAAAAAGGACATCGAATGAATGTGTGGCGTCTTGCAAGCAAGGTTTCAGATATTACGAAATCCTACACGATTTCATGACGCAAGAGTTCTAACTGAAATTATGTATGTATTTAAAATAATTCATAATATGATTGTAGAGTCTAAAAGAGATATGTACAAAATTCAAAAGACTAATTACCCTGAATTGTTTGAGGGTTGTAACAAAAAACCCAATAGAAATATGAACTTGATGGAGGAATATGTTGCCATGGTACAACATATTGAAAACCAATCTGCACACTTCCAAGTACATGACCAGTTGGTGGACCATTTGTGGGCACACACAGGACGGAATATTAGGAATTCTTAAGCATTGATTGTAGCAATTTTTTCTGCACCAATGATGATTTTATTTTGCTACTTCGTTTACTATATTGTGTTGTTAAGATTTTATATTTTATCTTTTGTTTAATGTATTATGTTTTACAATTTGTATGTTGACGATTATGTAATATTGCTATGGAACTTAGTTAATAAAGTGATGTCCGGCCTTAATTCAAAATAAATAACGTTGCAATAAAATTATATCAAGTACATAAACTCATAAAACAAAAGATAATTAGACATACTATAGAGATTCAACACAAGTACAAAGCAACCATTACAATGCAACAAAACATCTAAAATTCATTCCTAAATGAGTCTCTACAAGTTCCGCTTTTGCTCCCACTACTTCTAACTTTTTGACATGTTTCGAACTGCTCAGTTACTAGTTCCTGCTATAAAGGAGAAAGCTTACTGAAGTCACAAGTCTTCAGTTTGGTGTAATTCTTCTCTCGCTTCAAAGCTTTCTTCTCTTCATGCGCATGTCTCCTGAACTCTCGATCGTTCATGATAGCCTTTTGAAATTCAGCTTTGCTGCGGGTTCTTTGAGCTGAAAAGTTGGCTATGTGCTCTTGTGTTTCTCTGGCAGAGGACTCTAAAGTTATTACAAATCTAGAGAACTCTACACTGCGCTGCTCTATTTGAATTGACTTGTTTCTACCAAGAGGTCGTCCATCACTCTTTCCATATAGTGGAGATCTTTCCTGTGAACTTGGATTGCTACCCGAACTTGAATCAGAGTAGTTCATTCTTCTGTCTTTATTTTGTTGCTCGAACATGAATTTTTTTGGATTCTTTCATTTCGTTTAACTGGACAGAAGATCAAACCACTCTTGAAATTTGAACGATTGGCCATACTGCAACTAATAGGCCTTACGCGATTCTTCAATCTGTAAGACGATCCAAAAGTGTATGGATTTAAAAAACTACTCATACACATTACATTATCAAAGAAATTTAAAATAATACTATACTTACAATACCATATGGAGCGGCACCACTTTGATGTTACTACAACAAAAATACCCTATTACAACGCCCTTTTTACAACGGGCATTGGTTGCCCGTTGTAATAGAAGGCTGTTACAACAGTCCATTCAAGCCCGTTGTAAAAGATGCCATATACAACCTCTTTTTACAGCGGGCATTGGTTGCCTGTTGTAATAGAAGGCTATTACAACGGTCAATTCAGGCCCATTGTAATAGATGCCAACTTTACAACAGTCACAAAATGCCCGTTGTAAGAGGTGCCAAATTACAACGGTCACATATTACCCTCATTTACAATTATAGTAAAGCCTTTAGTAAGGCCGGCCCTTTTATTTCTTTTATTTCGTTCCTCGCTTTGTTGCTTTGCTCGTTCCTCTTTGCTCGAAATTAGGGCTTGGAAAAATTAAAGCTCCGTCGATATATTTAATGATGATGACCATCAACGTGTTTGTAAAATACCCAAACGCAAGGTAAGCTGTCTGTCTCATTATCTTATCACTATTGTTTACATGAAGAAAACTGCTGATAACTTTTCTTTAGGGAGCAAATTTCCGTCATCTTCCTGGAGTTATTGTCGAGCCTGACAATGTAGTTAAATGGGATCCAAATGTTAAAAGGGTTCTTCTACCCTCTGGAAAACCACTAGTAAATGACTTTTTTTTCTGAAATTTTTTTTTTGTAAAATTTGTTTATTTAATATATATTTATCTAAGATAGTACATCTGTAGCAGATCTCGGATTATGCCATGACTTACGTTGATGGCAAATCTTCCATGTAAGTAATTTGTTTTTTTACATGTTACCTTCTTTTGCAAATTTTTATCGCTAACGATTTGCTAATGATTTTTCTTACAGGCCATTTGGTCGTTTATGGTGGGATGAAACTGTTTCTACTGTTGTGACAAGAGCAGAACCTCATAACCAGGTTTTTGATGGATACGATATTTTCAAATTATTTTGATATATCTTAAGCTTTATTTGATTCTACAAACAAAAACTAGTATTCATTAGCAAACTAGTACAAACAAGCCCATAAAACTTCATTCCAAACTCCAGCAATCACGTAGGAATTTTGCAACAGATAAGATATAAATAATTTTGTAGACATGCCTGGTATTTTTGGTCAATTGTGTACATATATATCCAAATAACCTTTTTCCTCCTTTTTATTGGAAACTTAAATTATTTTGCGACTAGTTTTGTTTATATAATTGAATTTGGTTATTTAATTTATGTTTAGTTACTTGGTACTAAAGTTTACATTCCTTTTAACCTATTTTGTATTATATGCCATGAAGTAACAATTTTACTAATTTATTATACATGTTTTGTGCAGAAAATAATCCACCCTTTGCAAGACCGAGTTTTAACAATTCGGAAAAATGCTAGACTGCAAGGTTTCCCTGATTACTACAAGCTGTTTGGATCTCTAAAGCAGAGGTTTGCATTTTTTTTCCCTATATATAATTCTATGGAAAATCTTCATCTTTGGTTTCTAGTATGTCTTGGTTACAATTTTCCCCCATTACTTTTAAAAGAGATGCAAATTGGTCCCAGGTAGGGTTATTAATAATATCTTGTCTTCTGTGGCTCTTAAATCGAATGCATTTACATTTGAACGTGTTTTCCTAGTTTTCTTTGTTCGAATTCTTTTCTGATCATTTGTAATGTGTGTTTCTGACAAGAACTTGTTTGGAGTGTTAGGAGCTTCTGTTGAGTTGTTGTTTGGAGATAGGGTACTGGTTGAATCAAGCATGATGCTTTCTACCAGCATGTCATCAGACTCCCTTTGTGCTACCAGGTATGTGTCTTCACTGATTTCTACACTGTATGTTGTGGTCTGGACCTGCAAATCCTGGGAGTTTTGCTTATCTTTTGAACTGGTTACATGGGTATTTTGCTTATTATCAATTGAGGTTTCAGCATGACTTTTAACTAAGGGCTTGCGAGAATTGATTTTTGTATAATAGGGGCTGTCAAGAACTGAAACGTTAATCTTTTTTCTTGCTTCATGAGATATATTGTTGTTCACATGCTAAAACTGCATAGCTTGCGTTGTTTGAAGGCAGCGTTATATTATCATCACTATTATTGCTTCGTATATCAACTTTCATGCTTGTATTAGTTTGTTCAGTGAGTAATTGTCCACAAATACTGTTTTCCTGTAATGTCTACATCCCAGCCATGGTATTTGAATCATGGGAGTTCCTTACCACTTACACTTTCAGTATTGTACCATATGTCAACTTCCATGTTTGCACCTGTTTAATAATCTTGATTTTGTCCATGCTTATTGTTTTCCTGAGGACTGAACAGAGGGATTGGGACAGTTAGCGCAGGCTCTTTGGCTTTCTTCGTGGAGTTTGTGGTGGCCGAGCAATTTTTGTGGGAAGTTTTGTATTTCTAGTAGGTATTTTGTTACCCTATATTCCTTTTAATTTTAAATATATAACAATGTTCATACACTGTATAGGTGAATGATTCAACTTTAAAACTTGATAAATATAAATCGTTTGATGGTTTATTTGAATGTGCGTTAAAGTCGTCTAAATATCCATCAAAGTTTGAAGTGCTGGTAGACGTTATGCATGTAAACTGAGTCATATAAGACTTCAGTAGTAGTTACTTTGATTTTTATTTAATATCGGTGGGGCTGTTTGAACAATCGGGTTTGTGGCGACATATCTAAGATTTATCCCATACATAAAGAAAAACTATGACTACGGGATGGTGATCTTTCTACTAACATTCATTCAGATTAAAATTTAGGGATGTTACAATCACCTAATCCTAACTATTCATTTTCTAATTTATTTTTACCTAGGGATTTATCAATAACACTAGCCTATTATCAATGAGATTTCTATCTACATCATCTGAATTAATGTCTTTTTCAAATTCAGCAGAACTATCAGAATATTTAGATATATAAGGATTATCAAAAATGATGTCTGTAGATATACCTATGCCATTTTAGTAGAAAATTTTAGTTGTCGAGAATTAGTTTTTATATTCTTTGTCGGAACTGAACTTTCTTTCCCTACATGTAACCATTTCTGTGTAAATCAATTTTCATGCATTACTACAACAAGTGGATGCACAAATATACAGCTCGAATAGGTTATTGAAACACAAAGTTAAATCTACAAATCAAGCAAGAACACCCTGTTAACTAAATTTAATTACGTTATACTTTATCTGATTGAAGCATTTTAATACTCTCTTTTCATTGGCAAAATGAATCTTTAACAGTAACGGTCTTAAAAAATTTATACCATTCTGATAGCAGAAGTGAATTATCTTTTTTTCTAATTGATATGAATAGTAATTTTTAGAATGTATATGGTAGTTTTCCATCTTCATTATTACAAATTTACTACCTAAAGTACTTTTTTACAAAGAAACATATAGGTTATGACAACAAAACAAAATTAAAAAAAAACTACGAGACTAACATAACTTGCAAGCTTCATTTTTTATTTTGCTCAGTTTTCCAAGTATCATCTGAAGAGACTGCAGACTAAATTTACTAAGTAACAACTAAAACATACAATACAAAAGGCTTGGTATGATGCAATAATTTACACTGAAATAAATAATAACTCAATGCGATCAGTTCCTTATTACTCGTATTTCTTATTATGGGTAAATTAAGCACCATATTTTCAAAAACTCTTTAAGGATTTGTGATGCAGATTTGCACACTAGTCTTCAACTTTAAACAAAAAAGTCGTATTTAACTTGAATCTAATTATCTAATTCAATCAGATTTTGGAGCTTATCGGCTACTTTATGCACTTATTTAGGGCCTTTGCTTTTAGCCAATGAGCTAAATGCTTAGGCCCTAACACACACAGTCGAAGTAAAATGCATGCCTAAGTTCAACATAGTCCATCACTCTATCGTCCCAAAATTTACTCATTTTTATATGGACTGTATAGTACATATTGATGGAGAATTCACTCCTAATTGCTCCTTAAAAATGAGGTTTATAAAATTTTAGAACAGAATCTTTATCACTCCTGTAATAAAAATATGTGCTTTAACTAAATCAATTGCGTATTTTTAGTCCCAAAGATGGTTATTTACTAGATAGCCAAAAGTCACTTGGAGAGGTCATTATGCTCTCGCAGATGGCAAAGATGCAGGAATGGACCTTACAGGAGGATATTATGATGCTGGTGAAAATGTAAGTTTTGGCTTCCCATTGGCGTAAAGACTTCATTTCTATGGTATAGTATGATTGTACTTAGAACATGATATTTGTAGCGAACTGTTATGTGTTAATGCTTTATGTATTTGGCATGTAAACTAGTCTAACTTTTTGAGGGGTTTGAATTCTATGACTCTAGCTTTTAGTCTTTTCGTATGTGCTTTTAATTATTTTACGACAATATTTAGTATTAGTATGGATGTATTGCATGGATGCTGCTGTAATTTTTTTAAAATTTGCATTTATTTTGCAACGGGCAATATGCGTTATTATATGAGCTTCTTACAACGGTCACTACACGTTGTTATATAAGATTTTCACAACGGTCAACACACGTTGTTAAATAGGTATTTTACAACGGTCAATACATGTTTTTACAATGTGCTTTGCCCATTGTAAAATGTGGTGGATCTATTAGAACGAGGCCTATTACAACGGGCACATACCCGTTGCGAAAACCATATTACAACGGGCATTGCCCGTTGTAAAAAGGTTGTTTTGTTGTAATGTGTCTATTCTGCAATCTAGTGAGTATTGCCAAATAGTTTTGGCACGCGGCGTTTGTAACCCGATAACCTCCTCTTAGCGATCCACATGTTCTCTTCTTCGGTTCTAAGGAGTTGTAAAACTCTGCAACTCTTTCCCAAAATTTCGGGCTTTTCATATTATTTCTTGAAATGCTATCTTGCAAAATGCATGTTAGCAAGTGAAACATACCGCTCGGTTGTAACTTACATTGTTTTTTTCTACTGTCACCTGCCATTCCTTCCTCTTCGACATTTTCGTCCTCAATGTCTTTTATGCATGTTCTGTTTTCATTGCAGCAGAATATCCGCATCGTCTATCGAAAATGCCGCTTAAGGATTTTCACTTCTTCTTCTTGTTATAATCCAGGCTAGGTGGAAAAACAAACCCTGCAGCTATTTCTTCTTGGAATTCTTCGACATCTGCTGCATCCTTTTCTTGGTTTTCCTCCTCCTCGCCCTCCTCCTCCGCCTCCAAACTGTCAACTATTTCTTCTTGGTTAGGGGAATTACGTGCATAAGAAAATTGCCTTTGTATGTTCTACATTACTTCACAGTCACGACTATCTGACTGTTGTACATTAAAATGTTGAGGTTGCATTTCATCATTCTACATCATCAGCGACATGTATGATGAATGATCCTCGTATATGGCATATGGAGGACATTGTTGGTAATATTGTTGTTAGGCAATAGAATGCATGGGAGGAAAGTTTGGAGGAGGGAGTGGTTGGTAAGGTTGGCTGTAGGAAAATCTTGAATACGACGAATATCCGTACTCATGTAAAGGACGAAGCGTTTGCTGCTGGGATGCTGGACGTTGGTTGGAAAATCTGAAGGAATGTAGATTGGACATAGGTTTCTCGCCGATGACTTTCTTGCCAGTTTTCTTGAAAGATGAAGACATTTTCAGAAGTAGAGAATGAAGAAGTAGAGAATATGTTTGTGTATAAGGAGAAGATGATGGAATGGAGCAGGATATAGGGTGGGTTTTAACCGTTGGAAGGGACAGTTGCACTAGCCGTTGGGGAGAAAGGGGTGAGGTTTTATAACGGCAAAGTCTTCACCGCTATAAACTTACAATGGAAAATATTTTGTCGTTATAAAACCCAACCTCTGCTCACTCAACCAGCAACGAAAACAGCTCCAACTAGTCGTGATCTAGCCATAACGAAACGAAAGCCACACCTAGTTGCTCCGTGGCTTTTTTAGCAACTGAACAAGCCATTGTTGGTTATGCCCTTATCCCTTGAATACAAAAGTTCACTATCCAACTCAAATCATCGAGTCATTACCGATTGGAAATTCAAGCATGTCGTGGTCGCTTCCTAAAGATGCTCTTCCCACTTGCGTCAAATCTAGAGATAGTGTCATGCTTGGATAAAGTTCCCAACTGTTCCTAGACCTGAAGCTTCTCCCATTGCCTGATGTCGAAATTAGCACTACCGTGCTTAGAGTTTCTCATCACACTGCCTGATGTCGGCTTGTACAAAGGTTGCTAAAAATATATAAGGAAATATTCTTATTTTTGAATCAGTTTACTTTTCTCGATAGTCATGAACGTCCTTATATTTATTCTTATTTCATACAATTTAGACGCGGGGGTCCGTCGGTCTTTGTTTATGTTTATGGCGAAGTGGATTGTCGGGTTCTAGCAGTGGAGATGTTAGGTAGTGGTGATCAGATGATGTAGATCTTAGCGTTGGTTGAGGATGTGAGTTATCGTTTATTTGGGTTTTGGCCTGCGCTTTAGTCGTGAGTTGAGGGTGACCTGGAGATGTGGATTTGCATGTAGCTTTGGTGTGTGGATCTATGAAGTAACAATTTGTTGTGATGTAGTTTGATCGTGATGCTGATGAAATTTACTAGAAGTGGGATGGTTGTAGTTACGTTGATGGAGGTTGGCGATGGACGTGAGGGTTTCATATATGGTTGTGGATGGTGATGTTAAGCTGGTTGAAGTGGTGGAAGGATTGGTGGTTTAGAAGGTATCGATGGCTTGTTGGGTTGCTGGGTTGGGTGTGGGCGAAGTGAAAAGGGTTGGGTGGGGAGGTAGGGATGCTCAAGATGGTTGACTGGATTGTGTCAAGGTGGTGGAGGAGGATGGGTTTGGTGTTCTTAGACTGGTGTTGCGATGGAGAGAAGAAGAAAAAAGGGTTATGGAATGAAAAAGATAGAAAAAAAAGTTTTTTACTTTTCTTGAACTTGTACCAAAACAAGAATGGGCATGATGTACAAGAAAGGGTATTGTTGCTTAATACTACAAAAACGATTACGAAGGGTCATTTTTAAACAAAAAATATTGTTATGAGGGATAAAAAATAGTCCCCCCATAAAATTAATTATAATATGACAAGTGTATTATTTTAATTTTTATCCTAATTCTTTTCATCCCCAATAATCTTCTTTTTACTATCTACTCAAATTTAATAATTCGTAATGCATGAAACAATCAAATCCTAATTAAATTGCCTCAAATGAGAAAGAAACCAGAATAATTCTAACGGAAGAAAGTGTGCACAACATAGAATATGTCCCAAACAAATGAGAAGGTGCTTTTTTTATTTTTTATGCCTAGATTAGGGTTTAAGGAATAGGGTTTAGTGGATTAGGATTTAATCAGATTTTGATAAAAAAATTTGAGCAATGATAACAAAATGTTTTGGCTGATTAAGGGCTTTCAATTTGAAGGCATGCTGTCGAATTATGTAGATAAATTCAACATAGTCTTGCCAATTTTTGTTTTTTTAGTTGAAATTGAATCATTTTTTCAATAGATACCAGATAATAATTAGTAAAGAATGAACCAGTTGAAGGAGGTAATTGTAATAAATTTGAAAAAGATGATTGCAATGACATTCAAAATTTGAATGTCGACATGTCATTTTTGGATTATCCTGATTCAATTGCTCATTTCACTACTGATATGGTACGTTAATCTATAATTGCTATTTTGATAGTTGATTTGTGTTGAGTTCTTTTGTTGACTTAAGGTGTAGGTTTTTAAGTCAAACGAAAGTGTTTGAGATTGGTGCATGGCTTGCGGGCTCATCATACCTTGTGTTATTATGACAAAAGGAACAAGAATGAGAAATTTGCAAGCTAATGGAAGAGGATCGTGAATGGTTTTAGTTTGTGAAAGAAGTGGGGAGTATGTTGACCAGAGGACAAAGAACTATGTACTAAAAATTCCAACAAAAACATAAAAGAACGAGAAGTAGAAAATGTGGTTGTTCGTTTGAGTTAAGTGCACGTTTTACAAATGATAAGAGATGACAATTGGATGTAAAATGGACGCCATGATTACAAGCTTCCTCCTGTATTAAATGGACATCCATATGTGGCAAGACCGAAAGATCATGAAGTTAAGACTGTTGAAACAATGACAAATAGTAGAATTAGGCCTCGAAATATCTTCACTGCCATTAAAGTTGATAACCCGAAGAACTAGTCAACCATAAGAAATGTGTACAATGAAAAAGGGAAACTTATACTATAACATACGGAAGGTAAATCTGTTATGCAGCAGTTTATGAAATTGTCTTGCAATCATCATTATTGCATGCAACACAGAGTTGATGGTACAACTAATGAGGTTTCTTATTTGTTCTTCAATCATCTTAGGTGTGCTGTTCTTGCATAATGCTTTCATAAAATATTGTTCTTGATTGCACATTTAAGACAAATAGATAAAATTAATGTGTTTTCATATGGTGTCGCAAACATCTAACGGGGCTTCCTTTACGGTTCTCGTCGTTAATTGCAAGACAACTGCATCTTACATATGGGCATTTGAATGTGTAAGAAAGTGTTATAAAGATAAACAAATTCTAGGTGTTATCATAACAGATGCTGAACTTGCTCTTATAAATGCATTATCTACCGTATTTCCACTGGTACATCATATTCTTTGGCGTGGCATATTTCAAAGAATGCTCAAGCGAAGTGCAAACCCAATTTTATAAGAAATAACGTGTATTGATCGGTGATAAATAGGTATGCAGGAGTATGAGGAAGGAAAAAAGGAATACAAACTTTTTTGGGATGGTTGGACAAATGTGATAAACTCGTTATTTGAATAAGAGTACCATCAAAACTTAAACTTGGTTCGTGATGCATGGCTTGTGAAACTGAAAAAATTATGTCTCGTCTTTTTAAAAAATCGGCTAAGTGAATATAAAGAGATGTTTGTATTGGCTTGGAATATCATAATAAATGCTATGATAAATTGTTAACTAGCATAGTTAAAAGTGCACACCACCATTTGAAACTTTATTTTGATTCGGGTATTTTCGACAATTTTACAACATTAATGCAGAGGATTGGGTCAAACCGTAAGCTGAAAGAATGAATAATACTTACCTTTTACGAATGCCAGTGACGACAAAGGTACTAAATTAAAATATGATTGCTAGAGTTTATGTTCACTTTGATATGGAATGGAAATTATATATTTTTTGTGCTCACTTAGTATTGTTCAGTTCAAATGTAATGAGACATATGTTCACTTTGATGCATGTTCATGAATGTTCATTTTTGATTTATGTTCGCTTGTTATTGTATATTCATGTACATATGAAATGCTTGTTAAAAGATTTACATTTTGATAGCATTCCACCACTGGAACAAAAGACACCACGAAAAACGAAATGAAAGAAGAAAGGGCATACGAAGAAGAAGAAAGGGCCCTACGTCGGCTAAAGCAGCTAAGTGCGATGCCAAGGTCTTTTTGTCGGAGTGAAAGAGCGAAGGCTGCAGATGAAGAAATGAGAGAGCAGGTTGAACCTTTCGCTTATTCTATTGATTTAACATCAGTTGTTACTGGACTTCTTTCCTTGGACAACTTACCTTTCCCACAAGGTTATAGCTTATTCGAAGCAAATGTTTCAAGTTTCTTTCAATTATTCGAAAATTTAGCGATGAAATTACTTTTAACATTAGTTTGGCTTTGATTGGATGGAGCGTCATCGAATGCACAATTAATTTTCGATAGCCTATTATGGTTCTTGAAAGTTTGGGTCAATTTCGATGCCTGGGCGTTGAATATAGGTATAATATGCGACTGTGTGCTATCATTCCTGCTTTGCCCACCCTATTACCACTTGAATTTTGTTCGGCCGCTACTACCATTCTAGCTATTTTACTAATATTCGGTCACTTACTATCGACCGTTCCATTAAACTTCGACAGACTACTGTCGTTCCTGAAAGTTTTTGTCAATTTAGATAGGCTGGCGTTAAATATACGTATTTTAGTTGATAATGTGTTACTGTTCATGCGCAAACAAGTATGAACACTATATCACAGCAACATGTCCAAAAAAATAAAACAATATGAACAATAACAATATTCAAATTCCAGGAACATCACAACATTACGAACACATATGAACAAGTATGAACAAGTATATGAACCAGAACAGATCAAAAACAAAACAATGAATAACAACATATCACATTTCACCAGCAACACAGTATGTCCCAAAATACATTCATAACACAAGTCATTAACTTGGAATACACGATCTTAACATATTACCACACCAAAATAAGTCATTCACAAAACAAGTCATTAACTAAACATACTAAAATACATACCACCACAACAAAATAAACATGCAACCATTCTTCCCACTAAGTTTTCTTCTTGTTTATAGTCTTCTTTCCATAACTTCTTCCTCCTCCACCATCTTTAGTTTTCTTCATTTTCTTTATCTTGAATCCTTCACCTTGTTCAACTTGTTCTTGCACCTTCACTTGTTGTCTAAAAATTTCAAGTGGTTTATTTTCTTCAATTCGTTCCACCCTTTCAAGCATTTGGAACATTGAGCCACTAGCAGTACATGATCTAATGAACTCCATAACATGTTGAAGTCCATGTTTGTACAAAGTATAATTATAAAATAAAAAATATAATCAAGCTAACAAATTAAATATAATAAAGTATGGACTGTGGAGAACAAGTGAATTGTTTTCACTGACCTGCATGGGCTTGGTAATCGTGTTTATGGACTGGCAACAAGAGGATGTGATATAGATTTACGCCAATGCGTATACAATGCATCGCAATCTCAAGGTTGTGTGACACAATTAGACTTTATAGTCTCATTCAAAAGATGGTTTCTCCACTCGCTCCAATTAAAATCTCCTAAATTAGAAAATGTCGCCTAGTATTATTTTTTCGACAACTTTATCTTTTTGGCTTCTAAAGAAAAAGTGATTATGGGTATTGGTTGAATATGGCCAAATTAATGAAGAATTCATTGTGGAAGATACAACTCAATAACTCCAAAACATATATTGTGACCATTATATAAAGCACAATGTTGAAACGGGAAGTGATCTCTCATATCCTTCAAACAATCCCAAACAACTTTATTAACTTGAAGGTCGTCAATCTTCTCTCTAAGAGTGACTGAATCATAAGCCAAGTTAGTGTTTGTTTCCATCGCAAAGTAAAATGCCGACCTAAGTTCTCCAAGCAGTGTACGTGCATTGCGATTATGACGTCCTAAAATTGGAAAGTGCTCATATATCGAAACCAAAACATGAAAAATCAAATATGAACGTAAGTAGTACGATTAGTTTTACTTTTTCACTTAATTCATACCTGAAGCAAAGTCATGCAACCAGAAATCCGACATACGCCATGTAACGAACCGAGATTTTCGATCCCGAAAATTTTAGATAGTTAGGAAAAAGAAGAAAGAGATAGAAGAAGAAGAAGATCAGAAACACCAACATCTCATATTTGCAGTGGATAAAATATAGTAAAAATAAAAATAACAGTTTACAAAGAATTCTGCATCTGTCAAAATACCTTTATAATGCATCAGAGTTACACATATATACAGACACTGGACATACACAATCATCATGTCTCAGATATACAACAATATAATACAACGGAGACACTCCGTACGTTCTTGCCATCCAGCCCGCTTCCTGAGCTCCAGAACGTCCTTACGTGAAAATCTGTAATACTCGATCTGACCCAAGCATTACATCAAAGTAACACCCGGGTCAGGCTGGAAACCAACGTGAGTAAAACCCATCTAACATGGAATACAAAGCATACAGCTTATATGAAACCCGAGGTAACTCGTATTAATTTACAAATTCACAATTTGTTATAGACATCACTTATTTCACACATCAATTTTCTAAGTACCAAAAAATTAGATTAAATTGTCCAATCCACTTAAATCATTTCATTCCAGCCTATTGATTTCACATATCAATCTATAAAAATTCGATGTGGTTTCAGGTATTTTCTAATACCCGACCTCGGTCTCTTCGAGTCTCATTCAAGGCATCCAATACCCTTCAATCATCCATAAGCAAACTTGATCACTTCCAAATTAATTTAATTAATTCTAATTGAATTAGTAACCTCAAACACTTAGATTCCTTCATTTAACATTAATTAATTTCAAATCAATAATTAATCATCCCTTAATTATCCATCTTAATTAATCACCCTGAATTAATTATCCTTCAATTACATTCAAGTAATTATCTTTAATTAATTACACAAATTAATTATTCTTAACCAAAAACACTAATTAATCTTTAATTGCTTCACAAATTAATTATCTATAATTAATTATATTAATCCTTAATTACTTATATTAATTAATTTCTTAAATATCACTTATCATTTCAATTTATACTAATCCAAATTAATTACATTAATTAAACCACAATATTGATCACTCTTGATTAATCTCAACCTGTAATTAACTATCTTTTTATTTACTTCATTAAATAAATTAATTGCTCATTTTATAAAAGAAGTTCAAAGGAATTTAAAACCAAATTCACTTTTAAATTCAAATCAATTTAAAAATGTACTTTAACATTTAAGTTGTTAAAACAATTTAAATTTAAAAACTTGATTTGTTTAAAAAAAATGAGATTCACTAACTTGAATTCCAAATTAACTTTGATTTAAAACTTGTTTTTAAATCTCTACTTTACAATTTAACTTCGATTTTTAAAAATCACTTTTATTCTTTCCTATTCATTCTTATATTTTCTTTTCAAAAATCCAATTCTATATACTTGATAACTCAGTTTACCATAATATATTCAAGCAAGCCATAACATTCGATATTCCAATTATCAATATAATTCATCACAGAATATCAAATATTCATAACACAGAATATTGAACAATCTAAATAATTTTGAGGAATCCAGTTGGATCCCTCCAACCCGTTTTCCTGCATTCACAGATGTTAGCACAATACCAATTCTACTTCGAGGTGGAATATCGCGGTATATGGGATTTTATAAAATATCATCCGCTATTATGCGACGCATAGGGTCTCATCCGCTATATAATATGGGAAATCAATCGCCCAATATATACTATATACTACTATATATAATATAACACATCAATTCAATTCAACCATTCAACCAATCATTTAAATTCAACCATTTAATTTTAAATAAAAACCCAGTTGAGTGAGATTAACTCACCTTTGACCTTTAATTTGCAATCCACTTCAATCTCGACTATTTCTTCATAGTTTTAAACCTTGTATAAACAATTCACGATTCATCATCATTTGAATTAATTAATTAATCCTTATTTAATAAATTTAATTTAAACTAATGATTTAATCAATTTATTCATTTAATTTAAAACTGAATTTCCTTTAATAAATTATTTCAATAGTTAAATTAAATGAACAAGGTAATCATCACACCCTTATAAAAAATAAATTTTAAGTTCCAAAAATAAATTAAATAAGTTAATCTCCCAAATATTATTTAAAATTATCTAGAAAATAAAAATGTGTAAATGTATATTTATTTTATTTTACTTTCTTTAAAACTACATATATTTAAAAACTTAAATTATATTCATTCAAAAATCTAATTTTATATAAAACTTTTCAATTATTTAAAATTCCTATATATTTCTTTCAAAATCCTTTCTATATAAAATCTTTTCTGTATTTGAATATATAAATTGGAAAAATTGCACTTATCTTACTGCAGTTATTATTTTCTTCGATCTATAAATAAATAAACTAATAACACTTAGAATTAAATCCCAAATTGCCTACTCAGACCTGACCACGACCAAGCAAAATGCTCAACTTCCCTTGGCAATGCCTTCAAACCATCCTACCTCTGGCCTGCTCCACTATCGTTCCTCTCCCTAGCCACGACCTAGCTTTACTCGAGACGAACAAACTCCCCTCTGGCATCGCGACTGCCCACACTCGCCTACCCTCCTTGCGAACCCACTATCAAGCACGAAACCTCTGCACGCTCTCCCAATCGCGACGACGTCGTGCTACCACTACGGCCCCCCTTATCGCTGCCTTGCGAGCTCCATCCTACTTTTACTATCTTCAGTATTATCAACATAAATTTTGCAAGCCTTCAAATTATTTTTAACAGGCTTAAATTGAAGATTCAATAATTTACCCAATTACAGTTTATTAAATCCAAACACTTAATTGCTAAATAATAATAATAATTGAATTCAAGTTAAAAATTAACTTCTAGATATTTAAAATCAATTAAATATTCCAATTTAAATTGTTAAAAATTCACGGTCGTCACATTTCTCCCCCCTTACAAGAATTTCGTCCCTGAAATTACTAGTTAGGAAGAATGTTCCAATGCCCGTTTACTTTTCCTCCAAAACCAACAGTTGAACATCCTACCAACTATCTTTTCATAAAAGACCCATTATCATTCTTACTAACTTCCCAAACCCTTCCATAGTTTCCAACAACATTATTTACTCCACTTGTTCGAATTTAAATTTAAGTTCAAATTCAAACTATCACAACTTTCTCAAAAAATTTCTAATCCTCTAAATTTTTAAATTTTTTTGCCACCGTCTCCTTTGCACGGCTAGCTCGGTACAACTACAAAATGCCTCTACGGGCTCCCAAATTCCAAAAGAAAACAAAAAAGCCAAGTGGCTAGATCAAAAACCCAATCAAATTTCATACAGAAATTTAAACACATACCTTTTTGTCGAGCAATTCAAATTTATCTTCTGAAATCAAAACTAATTTTTCTTTCCCTTTATAATACCTGCATATCCTACTAAGCAATAATGTTTAATTATAACATTCAAAAATTGCTTTACACATTTCTTTACAAAAGATTTCATATCTATTTTGATTTCTATTCACTTATTCACAATCATCCATATTCACTTTTCTAATTCTTTAGTTCCAACTAAACAATTAGTTACACTTTCCATTTTCAAAATTCCTTATTTCAATTCCAATTTGAAATCATTTTATTGCTAACAAAAAATTTCTCAAAAATTTTCTAACTCCCAAAATTTTCGGAAAATTTTGGCAGAGTCTCCTTTGTATGGAGGAGCTTTTACAATTTGACAAGAGATATAAATATATATACATCGACCCACACGGTCATAAAAAAAACAGTTCATATTTCCTATTTTTATTGTGTAGGCGTACCTTTATTTAACATTTTTAAGCAAGCGGCTTGTTATTTTAGCAATTAGCGCGTTTAAATCCAGCCAAATGGCTTCCTGGTACCTGTACTTACTCAATTCAAATATGTAAGTGCCAAAATCATGTAAGTTATCAACATTTTTCATATTTAACTAGTAAATACATGAGTTTCTATAATCAATGTAGGTTAAACAATATTTATAAGCAACTTATAGGGTTTCGACATTAATTTTAATTGTTTACAACCAATTCGTATACAACTTAATTCAATTTAAATGGTTTACAACTCAATTGTTTACATTCAATCCATTTTTAAGCAAAACAACTCATATTCACTTCAATTGATCTTAAAAACCAATTTATTTAGTCTGTATCAACTCAAAGAATTTTAATTATCTTTGTTTACGTCAAATGACAATTCATTCCATGCAATTTGATGATATCCATGTGAATAAATAATTACTTAAGTTTTATAACCAATTTAAATTGATTTCGACTCAATTTATATTTAATTCCTTCCATTTTAATTCATTCACAACCATTTTATTTAGCTCAACACAATCCATGCTTGTATACTACTAACCATTCCCAAATTAATTCAACCCAAGCCTTTATTTAATGGTCTTCCATTCTTACTCGAAGTCGAGCTTCTCATTATTCTTAACTTACATTAATTTATTTCAATTTATTCCGACTTCAAACTTAAGTTCACTTCTATTTAATTTTCATTTAATCAAATTCCATTTAATTCAGTTAGCCCATCCATTTTATTTAAATTCACCTTCTCAATTATCAAAATAATATCCAAGCATATACTTAATTCACTTATGCTCGGATTGGATTTTATTTGTAACTCAAATCATTTCTATTATAATCCAATTTCGTTTTATGTTTACAACATCTCCACTTATTTTAATTCATTATCAATCCAAGTCGAATTCTATTATAATTCGAGTTTATCTCCAAACATTATTACTTACTTACAATCCATTTTATTTAATCGAGTTAAATTTTATTTACATACTTTATTTACTCTATCAAATAATTTATTTATCTAATTAGCTACCTCCAACTTTTATATCAATATTCGATTTTATTAAATAAATTAATTCATTAAATTTTCCTGAGTTCATTTTTTTTCATAATTCCAGTTTGGATTTTCTTTCATTTTCCCAAAATTCGAACACCTTAGTTTTAAAATTTTAGAAATACTTTTAAATTCACATTATATTATTAAAATAGCTTTTTATAAAAATACTTCTTATAACTCGACAACCAGTCCATCCTTGTTCTCTTAGAAATTCGGTCATACGTTGATCAGGCGTAGGAACAAAAATCTATAAGTACTTGGTAAACCCGTTTCAACACCCAGTGAAAATACTTGGGAAAATAATTTTATTGAAAATATAGAAAACAGTTTTTGAAAATAGAGGAAATATCTTTGGTGAGAATGCTCTAGAAATCATCACCCTCATCCATGGTCGCAGTTACATTCCAGGTTACGTTGCCATCGCAGCAAAAGTTCATGTAACTGTAGGCACTAGCGCCCCTCGATTACGCCATGGAACACACAACAGATCGCAGTTACATTCCAAGGTTACGTCGCCATCACAACAAAAGTCCATGTAACTGTAGGCATCAGCGCCCCTCGATTTTCGCTGTCTAAAATGAAACTTCTCCACTCCCACATAGGTC
Source organism: Allium cepa (assembly GCA_030765085.1). Lineage (NCBI taxonomy): Eukaryota > Viridiplantae > Streptophyta > Magnoliopsida > Asparagales > Amaryllidaceae > Allium > Allium cepa. Next base: position 751,258,078 of record CM060940.1, on the reverse strand, counting down.
GCAGTCTGCCGATGTAAAATCAAATGCAGACTGTTGGCTCTCAGCGGCGCATGCGACTTTCGCTATGTTACCATAGGTCACAGTCTACTGATATAAAATCAAACGTAGACTGTTGGATCTCAGCGGCACACATGACTTTCGCTATGGTCTGCAGTAGATCGCAGTGACATTGAGTTACACTGTCGTCACAGCATAACCCAAATGCCTCTGTTGGCATCAGCGCCCTCGACTTTCGCTACACACTACTCATAATCCTCAGGAACTAGTTTTGTCCAGACTCCTCACATGATCAACTTTAGAACCCCCCTTAGGGTTCAAGGCAGTACCACCCGGTGGCACTCCTGAGAAGTTCATTTCAAGGGAGCGGCTTTTACCCCAGAGCCCTTATCAAAACACTTTATACTATACACATATAGTATCTTCCAAATCATTCACCTAGTATGAATCTCATATAAATCTCCTTTTCTCAAAATCGAGTATCCCAAAATCGATAATTCTCAAACTAGGCTTTCCAAATTCCAATATTGATTTTACCCAAAAATCAAAAGCCTTTCCAAATCCAAAGGTTCCCAAAACCTTTTTCCAAAATCCTCATAAGATCCTTTATATATATATATATAATTTTTTTTAAAAAAACTTTGGATCATTTCAAACTTGTATAAAACTCCTTTTATACTTCAAATACTTTCAAAATACTTTTCTTTCGGCAATAGATTCAACAAGGGGAGATTTATCTTATATAACAAAGATATATAACTTTGTTTATTCCAAATCAGATATTCAAATTTGATTACTCTACAAAGTCACTTTTATCATAGAAATTTCCAACTTTCACTTTTATCAATTGTATATTTCACAAAATATACTTCCATTTCAAAATAAATCATTACACATTTCTTATTCACAAATTTTCAATATCAATTTCATTCAAATCCGTACGATGTACACTTATCATCCATACGCTATACCAATCTGATCGCTCACTCAATCACACAATTTCACTTCCGAACTAGTATCGTCCATCAGACTTCCTAGTGCGGATACAGATCTGGTTTCTTGATCAAAAACAATCATTCTCCTTGCATAGCCATAACTATGATAGAGAATATCCAGAACCAATCAACAATCCATATCTAGGTTCGCCATCGAAAATCAAGTGAAAAATCTCAACTCGGATCGATATAACTTTCTCGAAATCATGTGCTCGAATCTGGATCAAATCACTATGCGAATAGAATAATATACGTACATCCTACGTATTTAACTTCATTGATTATTAGCCAAGTAATTTCCATTCTATTCATCCTCACTTTGACTTTATTCACTTATTCACATTTACCTTAATCCTCATTTGGATTATCACTTCAATTCTTATCTCAGTTGGGTATTTAATCAATAACAGTTTGACCTCCGACTAGTTTATATTTGGAAAATAGCTTGAAATTTTTATAAATAGATAAGTAGTTGAAAAATAATTATTAGTTTGCAAAATGGCTGTAGAATAGTTAATTAATTGTAAAATAGTTGGAAAATAGTTAAATAGTTTCAGTGGTTTTAGATAATTGCAAATAGTTGTAAAATAGTAATTAATTTGTAAAATAGATGCAAAATAGTGATTAGTTTATAAAGTAGTTGAAAAATTGTTAAATAGTTTCAAAATAATTGTAGAATAAGTATAAAATAGTTTGGGGTTTTAAAAGAAAGGTTGTATATAGTAAATAGATAGGAAAATATATTAAAAACAGTTTATATTAAAATATTTTATTTGGAAAAATATTTCAGAGCCAAATGTTCAATTCCAAATCTCCATTCTCATCAGTTCAATTTAAATTTCCACCTCCATTTAAATTGAATCAATTCCAATTTAAATAACTTCAATTTCCATTGGAATTGATTTAACCACAATTCAAGTTGAATCAATTTTGATTTCTTTCCAAATCAAATATTCAAATTCCATTTGATTTTAAACCTACTCAACTTTAGTTACTATTCCAAATTATCCCAATTAATTTGGACTAATATCAATTGAACCCACTTTAATTTCAAATCATTTCAATTCAATCCAATTCAAATTTTCCATTTAAAATTTTAAACTTATACATCTTCAATCACAAATCCAATTAATTTAAATTAGATTCAATTTGAACGAATTCAATTCAAATTTCAAATTTAAACCATCCTGAATTATATAAATTCAATTTAAATTTTTTAAATGTTGATTTAATCCTTTAAATCAAATCAACTTGTCTCTTTAGAACATTTAATTCTAAATCCATTTCAAACTTATCTTCATTTAATTTTAATTAGGTTGTATTTCTATTACCACTTAATTCTCATTATTAAAATTTTCAAATAATATAACAACCAATTACCTTAATATTTATTAGAAAGAAATATTGCTTTATATATCAAAATATATCCTTGTATAAAATCATCTAAAACCTTTATATAAGAAAATAACAAGTACGCGCTCATGTATATATACTCAACTCATTCTACAGTACTACGGACTCTATTTAATGAGTAATCCCCACCAGAGCCAAGGTTCTTGCTTAAACTTTTAGCTCTGATACCAACTGTAACGACCCGAGATTTTCGATCCCGAAAATTTCAGATAGTTAGGAAAAAGAAGCAAGAGATAGAAGAAGAAGATCGGAAATACCAACATCTCACATTCGCAGCGGATAAAATGTAATAATAAAAAAAAACAGTTTACAAAGAATTCTGTATCTGTCAAAATACCTTTATAATACATCAGAGTTACACATATATACAGACACTGGATATACAAAATCATCATGTCTCAGATATACAACAATATAATACGACGGAGACACTCCATACGTTCTTGCCATCCAGCTCGCCTCCTGAGCTCCAGAACGTCCTTACCTGAAAATCTGTAATACTCAGTCTGACCCGAGCATTACATCAAAGTAACACCCGGGTCAGGCTGGAAACCAGCATGAGTAAAACCCATCTAACATGGAGTACAAAGCATACAACTTATATAAAACCCGAGTTAACTCGTATTAATTTACAAATTCACAATTTGTTATAGACATCACTTATTTCACACATCAATTTTCTAAGTACCAAAAATTTAGATTACATAGCCCAATCCACTTAAATCATTTCATTCCAGCCTATCGATTTCACATATCAATCTATAAAAATTCGATGTGGTTTCGGGTATTTTCTAATACCCGACCCTGGTCTCTTCGAGTCTCATTCAAGGCATCTAATACCCTTCAATCATCCATAAGAAAACTTGATCACTTCCAAATTAATTTAATTAATTCTAATTGAATTACTAACCTCAAACACTTAGATTCCTTCATTTAACATTAATTAATTTCAAATCAATTAATTAATCATCCCTTAATTATCCATCTTAATTAATCACCCTGGATTAATTTTCCTTCAACTACATTCAAGTAATTATCTTTAATTAATTACACAAATTAATTATTCTTAACCAAAAGCACTAATTAATCTTTAATTACTTTACAAATTAATTATCTATAATTAATTATATTAATCCTTAAAATATCTTTTCAATTTATACTAATCTAAATTAATTACATTAAGTAAACCACAATATTAATCATTCTTGATTAATCCCAACCTGTAATTAACTATCTTTTTATTTACTTCATTAAATAAATTAATTACTCATTTTATAAAAGAAGTTTAAAGGAATTTAAACCCAAATTCATTTTTAAATTCAAATCAATTTAAAATGTACTTTAACATTCAAGTTGTTAAAACAATTTAAATTTAAAAACTTGATTTGTTTAAAAAAACTGAGATTCACCAACTTGAATTCCAAATTTAACTTTGATTTAAAACTTGTTTTTAAATCTCTACTTTACAATTTAACTTCGGTTTTTAAAAATCACTTTTATTTCTTTCCAATTCATTTTTATATTTTCTTTTCAAAAATCCAATTTTATATATTTGATAACTCAGTTTACCGGAATATATTCAAGCAAACCATAACATTCGATATTCCAGTTATCAATATAATTCATCACAGAATATCAAATATTCATAACACAGAATATTGAACATTCTAAATAATTTTGAGGAATCTAGTTGGATCCCTACAACTTGTTTCCCCGCATTCACAGATGTTAGCACAATATCAATTCCACTTCGAGGTGGAATATCGCGGTATATAGGATTTTATAAATTATCATCCACTATATAATGCGGGAAATCAATCACCCAATGTATACTATATACTACTATATATAATATAGCACATCAATTCAATTCAACCATTCAACCAATCATTTAAATTTAACCATTTAAGTTTAAATAAAAACCCAGTTGAGTGAGATTTACTCACCTTTGACCTTTAATTTGCAATCCACTTCAATCTCGACTATTTCTTCACAGTTTTAAACCTTGTAGAAACAATTCACGATTCATTACCATTTGAATTAATCAATTAATCCCTATTTAATTTAAACTAATGGTTTGATTAATTTATTCATTTAATTTAAAACTAAATTTCTTTAATAAATTATTTCAATAGTTAAAATAAATGAACAAGGTAATCATCTCGCCCTTATAAAAATAAATTTTAAGTTCCAAAAATAAATTAAATATGTTAATCTCCCAAATATTATTTAAAATGAACTAGTAAATAAAAATGTGTAAATGTATATTTATTTTATTTTACTTTCTTTAAAACTACATATATTTAAAAACTAAAATTATATTGATTCAAAAATCTAATTTTATACAAAACTTTTCAATTATTTAAAATTCCTATATATTTCTTTCAAAATCCTCTCTCTATAAAATCTTTTCTGTATTTGAATATATAAATTGGAAAAATTGCACTTATCTTACTGTAATTATTATTTTTCCTCGATCTATAAATAAATAAACTAATAACACTTAGAATTAAACCCAAATTACCTACTCAGACCTGACCACGACCAAGCAAAATGCTCGACTTCCCTTGCTAGTGCCTTCAAACCATCCTACCTCTGGCCTGCTCCACTGTCGCTCCTCTCCCTAGCCACGACCTAGATTTACTCGGGAAGAACAAACTCCCCTCTGGCATCGCGACTGCCTACACTCGCCTACCCTCCTTGCGAACCCACTATCAAGCACGAAACCCCTGCGTGCTCTCCCAATCGCGACGACGTCGCGCTACCACTACGGCCCTCCCTTATCGGTGCCTTGCGAGCTCCATCCTACTTAGTGCGCAAGCTCTAGGGTTGCTAGCGACGTTAATAATGGAAGCACGAATTTTATTCTTGATTTCCCCTTTTTTTTTACTTGATTCCAACTGACGGAGGAGAAAGAGAATAACGTGATTTTCGATTTCGACCCCTAATCCCCTCTTAATTTGTGAAACGAACTGATGAGAGAATGGGGAAACGAGATTCGGTATGAAGGCTAGAGAGGGAGACGAAGATATAGTTTTAAATTAGGGATGGCTTCTTGAGTACGATGTTTGTTTATAAAAATATCTTTTATTAGTTGACTTCCAATTTTATTATATTATAAAACTTCCAAAATGCCTCGTTAATTGCTACTTAAAATTTCGAACTCCTCTTAAGGAGTGCCACTAGGCGTTTATGATGTTATACCCCTATTCCGAATGCAATGGAAAAGGTTTCGAGTCCTAATTCGATCGTATGGAGAAGATAGCTTTTTGGATCAGTTATTATATTAAATTTTCGATGTAAATTTTCTGCGCTTTTACTTATCGTACGGCCAAACGGTCACTCCAAACACTACGAAAATTGAAATCCGATAATAATACAATATTACGGATCCAATCGAACTGGTTTCGTCGGATTCCGAGACTGTGCCTTGGAAGGCTATTTTTAAATATCAATTTAAACGATAAATTTCAAAACTGAACAAACCAGTGTTAAATTCAATTTTAAAACTTTTATTATCTTCAGTATTATCAATATAAATGTTACGAGCCTTCATTTTTTTAACAGGCTTAAACTGAAGATTCAATAATTTACCTAATTATAGTTTATTAAATCCAATAACATAATTGCTAAATAATAATAATAATTATATTCAAGTTAAAAATTAACTTTTAAATATTTAAAATTAATTAAATATTCCAATTTAAATTGTTAAAAATTCTGGGTCATCACCCGCCATTTCTTGTACTTTGAGACAAATTATATAATAGCAAACTCAAGCATGTAGTGTCCCAAGAATAAGTGTTCACATGCCTTAACACAAATTGATATTGTAAGAAATGTACCAACACTTTGTCTAGATTTATCACCACACAATAATACACCAATAGTGTATAGTAAATATGCCATTGCGCATTACCTTTTTCGTTCTATAGTATCGGAATCTTGAGTACCAAAAAATGTAGTTTTTAACCATTTCAAACGGACTTTTTTCTCACCATCCAACAACTTTTCAGCTGTTTCTTCTTTGATGCCAAGACACTTATCCAACAACTCATATACACCATGATCTTCCCCTTGACCCTCCTAGTGGCCTCGTAAACACTTTTCCTTTAACGGGAAGACAGGTGATGTAAAACACTTCATCGATAGTAATTTTCATCTCACCAAATGGAAGAAGATGTTAGTTTTCAGATAGAATCATTCAATAAAGGCGTTGATCAGTGCCTTGTCAATTTTTTCATGTGCATGCTTTATTATATTCAAGAACCCCGACTCGGCTACCGCATCCTTCACAAAATCACAATCTTTGGTCAAATCCCAATGTCTATGAGTTTCCACATGACTATGAAGCAAAATAATTCTTGCGTGATCCCTTAGTGCCTACATTAACAATACAATATATATAAAAAACATATATTGTTTACGATTCTATATGATATATACAATAAAAGTACGAAAGAATTCCATATGCTAAAAGCAAAAGATCTTTATGAGCAAATAGTAGGGATGGTTGCACTTATCTAAAGCGGTTGCATATTTATATCGGTCTCGTCTTCAGTTTTACGGGATGGTCCACCCTGGTTTGCAATTCCTTCCCCTTGATCCGATCTCCATACATTTCCTTTATCAACGTCCTCATATTGCCCGTCTTTCTCTTTACTCGAACTATTACCGTTTTCAGTATTATTTCATTAATCCTCTATAACAGTCTCCTTAATATGTTTTTTCATTTTTTCCAACTCTTCTCTTACGACTTAAAGCGGTTTGAGGAATATGGGTGGAAATTAACAATGAAGCTGAAGCCTTTTTGCTACATCAACAAACAGGATTCGTTTAGAATCGAAATATATAACAACAAGGAGTTAACAATCATGTATGTATTAACTCGACATGTGTATTAACTCATTCATAGAAGCAAAATGGAAACCAAAAAAATTCACGCATGAGTTCACTCGACATATGCACTAACTCGACATGAAGAAACTGAAAAGAAATCAATACTACGGCCACTAACCATAATACTATAGGTATTAAACCGACAATACATAACCTTAAAAAAATTCATGTTTTCGGCCACTAACCGCCAAATTATTTATTCTCCTATAATGTATATAAGCTCGGCAAGCTAGCACCGAATAAAATAAGAGAAACATAGGCAGAAATGCTGAATTTCAATACCCACTAAAAAATTAAAAAATGGTTATTGAACATCAATCAGAAATCCATAATGCATTGATATTGCCTCAAGTTAAATTATTTAAATCGATGATAGCCCACCGACGTCATTGCTAAAGGCGAAACCTTACTTTCAATGGTGAAACGAACAGCAAAACCCTAATTATCAAGTTAAAGAAGAACGTACCTAGCCATCACCTTGTCTATCAGCTTTGGATTTAGACGATTTCATCGCACATAGTTTTTGGTTCAAACCATTATTTGCTGATGTACGAAGGTAAATCGAATTAGATTAAATTTTGAAAGTAAATGAAATAGGTTAAAATGAAAGTAAAAAGGAAGAAGGATAGTTGAGGAAAAGCATGTCTTATTTTTTTAATGGGTATTTACCCCTTATAGTACTTTTAATTTATATGGAGTGAAAATAAAAACCAACCCCTTCATAATCATTTTTGGAGTGTAAGTAACAATGCCCAATAGAAATATTCATTGACAATGAAATTTCCAGGAAGCAATGGATCAAGCTTGGAGATCTATTTTCCAATCTTTAACGAGATTAGCAGAAATCAACAGAGCAGCAAAAAGTAAAGGATTTTGCAACAAGCAAAGAAATTAGGCAACGACTGAAGAGCTAAATCCTTCCTTATGTGATCTGGATCTGATGCTTCTGGTAGAATGAAGAAAATGGAATAGTACATATCGAGATTTCTAATTGTAGATAAGTTCAGGATTTCATTCAAAGGGATGGAAAGACTTGTTGGTTCTTAGATTGGAGCAAAAGCACAAGCCATTTTTATTCATTGATTATTAACTTCAAATCAAAAGATTGGTGGAAGTTGTAAAAAATAATATTATGTTTGAAAAATGGAATAGTCGATATCAAGATTGAATTTTTTTTTATGGAACAGCCCATATCGAGTTCGAACTTTATGAATGTATCTTTATTTGACCTTTTGAAATATGTGATTCAGGCTGTTTTAAGAATATATTTGTTACAGTCATTAAATTATCAAACGCTGGTACATGTATAATTATAGTATAAAACTTACGAATAATTTTTTAATTTTGCATTTATTTTGCAATGGTCAAAAATATTGCAAAAGATAAAACGAAAACTGTTTTAAATAGTTGTAGTTGAGTCATACTACAACGGTCAACGCCATTTGCAGTTTAGGAATATTACAACAATCATTGCCACTTGTACTATTAATTACTAAAACTGTCATTACTAGTTGTAATATCACACTTTTCAAAGAGATGTTAGAAATTTATAGCCAGAAATTACAGTTGTAAAAGACTATATTGCAATGAGTTCAAATATTTGTAAAATATTTACTACAACAAGCCTATGGAATGGTCATTGTCAGTTGTAAAATCTCAATGGTTTATTACAACTTTGCATATAAGGACGGTTGCAAGCCTGTTGTGAAACACTATTACAACCGGCATTCCCAGTTGTAAAATGGTTATTTTATTGTAATGTCTTTCTTTCAACGTCCAAATCTTCATATTAATGCATAATGTAGGCTCATTCTTCATTTTTGTAGCTTTCTTTGGACATCCAAATCTTTCTCAATGTTTCTTTAGGGACGTCCACTTTCCAAATAAATTTTATTTGTAAATGCAGTTGGCTGCACTATGAATAAATAACACACATTTGTAATACTTATACATATAGTTTTATGAATATAATTATTTTACTATGAACTAATCCAACATGACACTCTTTATCATCTAAGATGTGGGCCAAAATCAGTAGTATGTGCGAGCATGCCTTCACGAATGGCATTATATATAACGGTGCCGCCAAGTGCACTTTATACATGCATAATTTGTATTAATGGATGTATGTGTATGAGTGTGTGTATTAATGTGTGTCTATGACTGCGCGCATGCGAGTTTCAATGTATATGTATATATGTATGTTTGTGTGTTTGTTTGCATCCCAGTGCATCAATGCATGTGTGTACATCAATGTTTATTTACGTAAGAGTTTGTGTATGTCCGATTGTTTTTGTATTTAAATAATTAACCACTCACTCTAATTCTCTAACTTTCAGGAAAAATAAAAACTCGTGCTACATACGAAGAGTTCGTCTCAAACACCATAAGTGGATTGATTGATAATATCAATAGGCACAACTTGACTATTGGTCTGACTAAAATGCAGCATGATATGCACATCATGCTCATTTGAATGGGATCAACAATGATCTAAGTGTGATCCCCCATAGTTATGTCTACGACCGTGAATTAACAAGTCTTTTACAATAGTACATTTATAGATATATATAGACAAGGGTATAAGATGAACAGAAGAATTGAATATATGAACGTAACTAATTAGCACACAAATACAATGAATTGTATATTGTTCAAAATAGAGATAAATAAAAGAACATACAAATATAAAATAATTATGACAATCAATTATACATATACTACCATTTATCAACATCATTATCAATATCATTATCCGCACTATCATCATCATCATACTCCTCTTTATTAACTTCATCATCGCCATCGTCATCAGTTATGACATTGTCTTCATTAATCTTAATATCTTCATTTAATTCAACTCCATCAAACACTTCATTGTTAAGTAGTCCTATAGCACCAGTATTTATGGTATTTGGAGTATTTCGGTTGGCTTCTAGGTTATTTTGGTATGGTTGATCGTCGATTGTGATCATATTCTCATTGAATGGCTATATTGGTTTTGTTTTAACAAAAGCGCACTAGTTTGCCTTAATTTTACTTAAAGGAGAATAAAGTTATAATAAACAATATTTCTTGCATCACTAGCATAAATGAATCGTTGCCTTTATATCGCCTTTTATTTTTTATCACAACAAGGGGATGATCTTTATGTGCATGATTTAATCCTAATCAAGAGTAGTATCAAACTACTTGCATTTGAATAAAAATGTTTAAGCTTTAGCATTGTTGAATAAGTGAGTTTGATTATTTCTCTTAACATTCTATAGTAATCTTGTAAATCATTACCTTGTTCAACACCTTTATCATATACCCGACTACCATGAGTTGTTTTATGGTCTTTAAATTCTAATGTATGAAGTTTAAAGAAATTTACATATATGATAGGGTATATTTGTATTTGCAAAAGCAAATGTTAGAGTTTTATAAAATATATCATTGATTCCATTATCAACAACATATTGAAATAAACTAATACATGTAATGAGTACTAATTCAAATTAAATTTATTCAATGAGTATGTTTACATATTTCTAAAAATAAGACTAAAAATCTATTGGATTTCATTAAGAAAACTAATTGTTGAACAATATTGATTGTTAAGATAAAAATAATTATGGTATATATAACACAATTGACAGTATATGAACAAATTATACAAACCTAACCTGATATGATAATTCTTCATAACTGAGAGTTGCCATTGTTCTAGCAATAACTTTAATTGTTTGAAAACTTAATCATTCCATTTACTAGTTAGGCATAAGGTGATACATCCATAGCACCATCATTATAAGGACCACCATTAGAATTTAGCTTAATATAGTGTGCCAAAAATAATAATTCAAAAGTGATGATGCTTCTTCGATAAAGTATGCTAGACAGAGATTGAACCATCGATGCGTGTTTTTTGCTTCACCTTTTTTTAGATGACCCAAATACCTTCATGTGAAAACATGCAAAAAAAGTTATCAATTTCTCGTTCATCATGTTAAGTACAAAACTGAATATAAACTCTACAATTATTATATGTTCCTCTCAAAGGAAATTGTAACACCCTAATTTTAAATAGCATTATCCAAGAGATTTAATTAGATAAATAAAATAAAATAATATAGAGGCTAGAGTGATAAGAGAATTGAGATTTGGAAATTAATTGAGGTTGTGCCTTAACTAATGAAATTATAAGTGTGGTTTATAAATTAGAAACTTGAGAGAATAAGGCAAGGGCAAATTAGGAATAGCCGTATACCATAAACCCTAAACCTCTTACCTCATGCTCATTCACATTTTCATAAACCAAAAACTAGACAATAGGAAAAACAAGGTCGGCCATAATCCTAGGTTAAGAAGAGCTCAAAAATCAATTAGAGGCTAAGATTCAAGCTAGGAAGATTAAAGTGAAGAATAAATCTCAAGTTCCTTATACAAACAAGATGAATAATAGTCGAAACCATCTCATATAAGTCATCATGAATGTTTTAAATTTGGGTTTGAGGTTTAAACTATTTGACTGAATAAATGATGATATGTTTTTATATAAATGCCATGTTAAATTTTAAATGAGGACTTTGTCGAATAATCTAGTTCGATTTCAAGGCAAAATCATGAAAAATTATTTAAAAATGCCATGATTTTTGAATATGTTATATAAAACATTATTTTGGAGATAGGTTTAAAATTTCATAATATTCACCGTCGTGGATAATTTATTATGAATTTTCTATGAGAGAAAAAGGTGAATTTTGGGTCTACATTATTTAAGGTAATAAAATAATGTTTTTGGGTATGAAATTCGTGTATGTTAGAAAACATATTTAATATGAATTATGGTGATTTTAAGGATTTTTCTAAGTGTATTACCATGGATAATAAATGTTTAAGTAGGAGGTCTTAAATGTTTTATTAAGGAGAAGGGCTTAAATGTTAAGTTATTTGGAATCCAAATTTGATTTCGGTAGCAAATTCTGAAAATGGTAATTGATAACGTTTTCTAAAGCAATAAGATTGAGGCAAATAATGATGGTAGGTGAAAAATATTTTCTTTAGTAAGCAAAAATGCAGTTTTTATCCAAATTACATCTTTGCCACTTAACCTTGCTGGCTTTCGGCTTCATACACACCCGCCTCTAACCCTTCCGCATCCATTCAGTGCCAATATATATAGTATCAAGATAGTGGTACGAAGTATATTGGACCTATGCTAAAGGTTGCAAAGGTGCCGAAAGTATGCATGTGTAAGGGGTGAAGTCGTATTTCCTGGTTTCGAATCTATAAACCTACCTTTGATTTAATATCTTCGAAAGGGTTGCTGCTTTTGAATCCCTTCAATACCCTAACTGCAGTATTAAAATCTTTCGCCTTACTAAGAGGCCGCTTTTATATCTCTTTGAATCAGTGAGTTCGAAGGGTAGAGTTTTGGATGATACCATTCTGCAACCGTTGAAGCCGCTTTTCTTTTAACTTATACATGCGAAAGTGTGGGTGCCACACCCATATCTTTTGACATGGTTTAGCCGCTTATTTAAACCAAGTACACATGTGAAAGCATGTTGTCGTCGTCATAGGTCTTACGAAGGGATAGCTTTCCAATGTGTCCCTTCTTATATACTTTGTAGTTTGTTTTGGTTTCAAACTATTATTTTGAAAGAAACACTTTTAATTAGTTTTGAAGATATATTTCCATAACTTTTTGGTTGAACCCAATGCTTTCGGAGGATATGTTTTAAATTGTTTCGAATGGCATGTTTTTAAGTGTTTTGAAAGGTATGTTTTTAAGTGTTTCGTAAGGCAAGTTTTTGAGTGTTTCGAAAGGTATTTTTTTAAGTGTTTCGAAAGGAATGTTTTCAATTGTTCGAAAGGTATGTTGGATGGTTTCAAAAGAGAATGTCTAGGGTTTTAAGTAATGATTCTAAGGATATAGTTGAAAGTCTTAGTTTTTGAATTAAAGAACCCTAACTCATTTTTAAAGCTTTCCTTGAAAGCCTTAGTTTTGAAATGGCATTTAACCTTGAAATCTTAGAAGAAGCTTTTCTTGCTAAAAATAATGGGTTAAGGGTATTAACCAAATTTCATTTGAAATTGATTACAAGGAATTAAACCATGGATGTTTATGTTGTTGTGTTATTTGATCAGTTATCATGTATGCTTGTGTAATTATACTGACTTCAATATTAACTCATAACTGCATTTTTGGATGCTAAGGGAAGAGTAAAAGGCTAGGTTGACCTAGTAGTGAGTATACATTGGATTAACTCATGTGTGAGTAGAATTGCATCTACGAGGTCGAACAGACCATAATATAGGATGCCCAAGACTGACAAAAGATTATTGGTTTAGGCAGGTTCTTAGTAAGCCCATTAAAACTATGTTATGGAAATTGTTATTGGCGGGGACCAATAGGTTCTTCGTGGACCTATGGAAAATATGTCTGGAATAAGTTGTTGATAGAGATCAACAGATTCATAGTCCGCCCATGAAAACTATAACATGAGAGATTATTAGAGAATCCAATAGGTTCGTAGTGACCCGATGAAAACTAATATTGAAAGATGTTACTGGAGAATCCAATAGGTTTATAGCGACGCCCTGAAAAATATGATTGGGTGATGTTATTAGTAGACTCTAATAGGTTCTTAGTAATCGCATAGAAACTATAAAACTAGACAGATAGTCTGTAAGCTTGGAACAAGTTGTTAGTCAGCCTATGAAAACTAATAGGTTAATAGTGACCCTATAAACTATAACATGAGATAGACAGCCAGTTGAATAGGGATGGAAAATCCAGAGCATATTGCATGTTTGCATATCATGATGATACATATTACTATGTTATGTCTTAACCATTATGGATACAGGTGCATAGTATATGGTTACTATAAATTGGATTAGGATACTACTAAGGGGAAAACTCATCCCCTAAGCAGCATTGTCTCACTATATATATATATATATATATATATATATATATATATATATATATATGGTTCGAGATGATAGGTTTTTATTTATATCAGACTTTTTGTCTGACTCGAAGTTTATGTTTTTCCCTTAAACTCTCGGATATTCAATTGATTTAGAGTAGTTCGAGAGTTAAGGTTTTCAGGTTCTCCTTTAAATGAATAAGCTTCTAGAGACGTGCAGGAGGCAAGCTAGCTATTAGGAATATTTTCCGTTTGATTCTGCTATGTAATTGGATGAAATGGAAAAGTTTATTAATTTCTTATATTTAGACTCTGACCAACCAAGGAGGCATCTTCGTATGTCTCTCTTGGCGCAATTTGTAATAATTACATTTCTTTGAACATGGTTTACGAATTGGGATTTTATATAATGAATCTGGAATGCTATTTGTAATGAAATGAGAATATTTTTTAAATTGAGTTTTAAAATATTCATGTTCGTGTGTTTCTAGTATATCTAGTATCTAACATTACAACATTTGTCACCAGAATTAATAACTATGGATGACTGCAGCATCCGTAGCACTTTGTTTTGGACCTTCAAATGAGGGATGTTACAAGTTGGTATCAGAGCATAGGTTTATATAAATTTAAAAGAAATTTGAACCTAAAATATTTTCAAAACATATCCCAATGAATAAGAAAATGAGACCAGGGTTTAGGATAATGCTAGAGTAACATACTTGCATTTTATATATATATATATATATATATATGTGTGTGTGTGTGTGTGTGTGTGTGTGTGTCTATATACATACATACATACATATATATATATATAAGTACTTATTCCCTTCTCTCTTAGGTCGTTCTTCTCTACCTTAATAAGGCCGGTATGCATACACACGAGAAATGAAGATGTGGAGATAGGAAAAGAAAGAGGAGGTCTAGGTAGAGGAAGGACCACAACTAATGCAAATGCTTAACCCAATACTAGGAGGAATCCGAGTCAATAGGAAAATGCTAATCCAAACACAAACGCCAATGTATGTTCTGGAACTCTGCCAATATAATGCAAGTTGGAGCAGCTACATGAGTAGCTGCTCCAAATTCTATGAATGTTAGGGAAGAAAATCATATGGATCAGTTGGCAAAAACTATTCCAAGTTGAGCAGGGATTACACTAGTCTTAGGAGGAAGCTGTTTTTGGAAATATGGATCCTGTTGAAGTAGAAAACTGGTTATTGCAGTGTGAAAGGATTTTCACTAACTTGGGATTAGATGATGAGCAGAAGAGGAGACTTGCTTCTAGATATTTGCAAGGAGCAACACTTTATTGGTGGAAGTGGTATTACTATGGGAGTTCCCAAGAAAGATTTGACTTGGGCAGAATTTTGAAGGAGATTCCAAGAGAGGTTCTTGTCTTAAGTTGCCAAGTCAGTATTGATGAGGAAGTTCATGGACTTAGTGCAAGGTGAGATGTTGGTGATCGAATATGCTACAAATTTTATGAGCCGTTTAGATACAGATATGCTACCATTGACACTGTCATCAAAAGGAATGAGAAGTTTATTCGAAGGTTAAGACATGAGATTGCTAGGGCGACTATGCCATATCTCTGTGATCCAAGTACAATTTTAGTGGAGATTGCAATCATGAGTGAAGAGATGCTTTTAACTTTTGGGAAAGAGAAGAAGGTTGGAACCCGGGATTTGTAGGTCAGGAAGAGGAAATTCTTTAAGAAGAAAAGAGCTCAGAAAGGTGGAGCCGCTAGAAAAGGAAGACCGATGTAATTAGCTACAGGTGCGACAAGAAAGTAAATTTTTCTCATAAATGTCGAACTGGAAAGGGAAGAAGGTTGCAGATAAGAAAGGAGTGAAGTACTTCAACTGCGACCAGATTGGACACTAAAAAATAGTGTCCAGAACCAATTAGAGCAGACAAGGGAAAGGTTTATTCCTTGGGACCATTATCTTTTAAACCAACAGCTATGGAGAAGGGGAAAGACTGTG
The DNA here is from genome assembly GCA_030765085.1 of Allium cepa. NCBI lineage: Eukaryota > Viridiplantae > Streptophyta > Magnoliopsida > Asparagales > Amaryllidaceae > Allium > Allium cepa. The sequence continues at coordinate 751,241,860 of CM060940.1, read as the reverse complement.
ATGGAACGTATGCTTTTGATTCATAGTATACCAATTATAGTAATATTTGATACCGGTGCATCGCATTAATTCATATCTCAGTGTTTGGTAGATAAATTGTGTTTAAAACCCTCATATCTCATTACTTCCTAAAGAGTTGCGAATCCGATAGGAGGGTATGCCACTCTGGGGATGAGTTGTGACCAGCTAGAAATTGAATTTTTAGTTCATAAGTTTGCTTGCAGTTTGTATGTTTTTGATTTCGTAGACCGGTATCATTTTGCGTATAGATTGGTTAGATAGATATAACGCTAGGATATTTTCCCAAGAAATATCGCTAAGACACTCCAAAAGTCATAACTGAATTATATACTTGGTGGAGAAGTCAGACTCAAGTGCTTGTGCTTTACTGAATGCAATGGAAGTAGAAGAAGAGTTGAATCAGGTTTTGGTAGCAAGAGAGTTTATAGATGTTTTTGAGCTAGTCATAGGACTACCACCGAAGCAAGCCATTGAGTTTTGGGTGGCTCTTGTACCAAGAGTAGAACATGTAAGTAGACCACCTAGCAAGATGGCACCTACAGAAATGAAGGAATTAAAGGTGCAGTTAGTGGATTTAGAAAGAAAGAATTTCATCAGACCAAGCAGTTCGCCTTAAGGAGAAGCCGTAGTATTTATGAAGAAATTAAATGGATCGTTAAGGATGTGTATCGACTGTCATAAGTTAAACAAGAAGACGGTCTAGTATAGGTATGCTTTGCCACGAAGCGATGATTTATTTGATCAGTTGAGTGACGCCAGAGTATATTCCTAATTGAATCTGGCTATATGTTTCCATCAGCTCAGAGTGGCAGAGGACTGCATTCCACTGATGGCGTTTTGGACTAGGTATGCTTCGTACGAGTGGTATGCCTCGTACGAGTGGTATGCCATTCGGGTTAATAAATGCGCCAGCTTTCTTCGTTGATTTGATGAACTGAGTTTTCCGAGAGCGCTTGGATAGGTTCATTTTGGTATTCATAGATGACATCTTAATATACTCTAAGGATGAAAGAGAGCATGAAGTTATCTTAGGGTGCTGCTTAAGATGCTAGGGCAGCATCAACTGAAAGCAATGTTTTAAAGTATCATTTCTAAAAGAAGTTAAGTTTCTTGGTCACGTGGTTTCAGTGAAGGATTTGTCAGTCGATTCGGATAAGATCGAAGCTATTAACAACTGGAAGAGACCAGAGATGGTGACGGAGATCGAAAGTTTTCTTGGTCTTACTAGTTACTACCGGAGGTAAATTAAGGATTTCTCGTGGATAGCAGCACATTTGACTAAGCCAACCAGGAAGGACAAAAAGTTTATTTTGTTCGACAAATGCGAGAAGGCATTCCTTAAGTTAAAACAATTGTTGACCAACGTGCCTGTGTTAGTAATTCTAGATGGGAATCAAATATTAGTGGTGTATAAAGATGCATATGGAATTAGATTAGGGGTTGTGTTGATGCAAAAGGGTAAGGTCATTGTCTACGCTTCTCGACAGCTTAGACCGCATGTAGTGGGCTATCCTACTTATGATCTAGAGTTGGTAGTGGTGATCTTCGCATTGAAAATATGGAGACATTATCTTTTAGGGATAGATTTGAGTTGTACACATATCATAAGTCCTTAAGGTAGTTATTCTCTCAGAAGGAGTTGAAAATGAGACATCAGAGGTGGTTGTAGTTTTTAGCAGCTTATGATTTTGGTATAGAGTATACGCCTAGAAAAGGAAATATAATAGCAGATGTTCTTAGCAGAAAACATCATAATATTATGTTGGCTATGTTAATAGAATGGAAGGACCTAGAGGCTTTGACTACTTATAGTGTGCAATTAAGATCAGCTGCTAGATCTATCAGAGAACTGCCACATTGTCCTGCTTGGAAGACCGACAAGTTCTGATTGAAAGGATTGTTTCTAAATAGAATGAGGATCCATAGTTGGCCGAGAAGATTAGAAGGCTTGAGGTTGGTTTAGAGATTGATGATCTAAAAGATTTTAGTCTTGAATAGAGGGGATGGTTGAGAAAGAAGGGACGGGTGTTTGTACCTAATGTAGAAAACCTAAGGAAGGAGGTCCTTAGAGAATGTCATCGATCGAAGTTTACGATTCATCCTTGGTGGACAAAGATGTATTAGGATATGAAGTGGAGTTTCTACTCGAAAGGTATAAAAAGGGATGTTGTCTGTGGGTAAAGCAGTATGTGAACTGTCAACAAGTGAAGGCCAAACATTAGAAGTGACTGGGTTTCTTCAACCTTTGGAGATACCAGTTTGGAAATGGGATTCGATATCCATGAATTTTATAGATGAGTTGCCAAGGTCGAATCGAGGAAATGAAATTATATGGGTCAAAGTGGGCAGGTTGGCCAAGAGTGCTTATTTCATTCTAGTTAAGTCAACCAGGACGGCTCTGTTTTGGCTAAATTGTTTATGAAGAATATAGTTAGACTACATGGATTCCTAGTAGTATAGTTAGTGATAGAGATACTTTGTTTACTAGAGAGTTCTGGAAGAGTCTATAGGATGTGTTAGGTACCAAGCTCAAGATGAGTACTACTTACCATCCGTAGACAAATAGGCAAACAAAGAGTTAACAAAGTATTAGAGGATTTGTTCAGAGCTTGTATGGTTGATTTTGGTAGATCATGGGAAGACCACCTACACTTGGTTGAGTTTTCCTATAATAACATTTATCAGACTAGTATAGGAATGGTTCCTTTCGTAGCTTTGTATGGAAGGCCATGAAAATCACTAGCGTCTTGGTAAAAAACTAGAGACGGATTAGTCATATGTCCAGATCTGGTAAAAGAGGCAACATAGAAGATTGAGTTGATCCGAGCAGGATAAAGGAAGCTCAGTCTAGGCAAAAGAGTTATGCAGATAAGAGGCATAAGGATCCAGAGCTCTCAATTAGAGATGGGGTTTTCATTAAAGTATCACCAATGAAAGGTGTGGTACGATTTTGGAAAGTCAGGGAAACAGGCACTGAGATATGTTGGATCATTCTTAGTTATTGAGAGAATCGGATAGCTCGTATACGTAGTGCAGTTGCCGAGCAGTTTGGTGGGTGTCCATAATATGTTTCATGTGTCTTTCATAAGTACATGCATGATCCAGAGGCTATTACCCCTTCGACTGCATTGGAAGACTTAATAGTAGAACCGAATCTAATAATTGTTAGGCAACCAGTTTGGGTTGTAGCGAGAGATGAGTAGAGGTAAAGAAACAAGACTACAAGTTAGTAAAAGTTCGATGGAGCGATAACAAGAAGGACTACACTTGGGAGATAGAAGATAAGAAGTAAGATACTTATCCTGATCTGCTTTTAGAGTATGTTCAATATTTACATTATATAGACTGTTTCTTAGTCAGGTAGGCTAGTATGGTAGTTAGGAGATGTTACAAATGATTTATATGCTTAGTATTTAGTCCTTGCTGAATTTTGAGGACGAAATACTTTAAGGAGGGGAGCCTATAACACCCCTAATTTCAAATATCATTATTTAGGAGATTTAATTAGATAAATTAAATAGAATAATGTAGAGGTTAGACTGATAAGGGAACTGAGATTTGGAAACTAATTATGGTTGTGCCTTAAGTAATGAAATTATAAGTGTGATTTTTTAATTAGAAACTTAAGAGAATAAGGCAAGGGAAAATAGAAAATAGTCGTATACCATAACCCTTAAACTTCTTACCTCATTCTCATTCACATTTTCATAAACTAAAAACATAAACAATAGGAAAAACGAGGCCGGCCATAACCGTAGGTGAAGAGGAGCTCGAAAATCAATTAGAGGCTAAGATTCAAGCTATGAAGATTAAAGTCAAGAACAAGTCTCATGTTTCTTATCCAAACAAGGTGAATAATGATCTAAACTGTCTCATATAAGTCACCTTGAATATTTCAAATTTGGGTATAAGGTTTAAACTATATAATTGGCCAATGATGATAGGTTTTGATTTAAATGCCATGTTAAATTTAAAACAAGGATTTTATGGAATAATATAGTTCGAATTTAAGGCTAAAATCGTGCAAAATGATTTCCAAATGCCTTTATTTTTGAATATGTTATGTAAAACATTATTTTGGAGATGGGTTTAAATTTTCATAATATTCCAAGCCGTGGATAATTTATTATGAATTTTCGATGAGAGAAAATAGTGAATTTTAGGTTTAAATTATTTAATTGTAATTAAATAATGTTTTCGGGTGTGAAATTTATACATGTTAAAAAACAAATTTAATTTGAATTATGGTGATTGCAGGGATTTTTCCTAAATGTTTCACTACGGATAATATATTATTTAAGTTAGAGGACTTAAATGTTTTATTAAGGAGAAAGGTTTAAATGTTAAGTTAATTGAAATCCAAATTTGATTTCAGCAGCAAACTCTGAAAAAGGAAAGTGATAAAGTATTCTAAACAAATAAGATTGATGTTTTGGACAAGCCAACAGGTTTGGCGCAGTTGGTTGATGGTCCGGACTGCGTGATCGAAGGTCACGAGTTCGAGCCCCGAAACTGACAACCCTGCAACAAGTACCCGAAGTATGTGTTTGGCAGGCACATACTTCCCTAGAGTTTACAGGCGAAGCTTGGTTCTCTAGGTAATTCAAAAAAAAAATAAGATTGAGACAAATATTGATGGACGATGAAAAGTATTTTCTTTAATAAGAAAAAATATAGTTTTTTATCCAAATTACATCTTCACCATTTAACCCTGTTGGCTTTCAACTTCATACACACCCGCCTCCAACCCTTCCGCATCCATCCGGTACCAATATACATGATATTGAGATAGTGGTATAAAGTGTATTAAACATATGAGAAAGGTAGCAAAGGTGTCGAAAGTATGCATGCATAAGGGGTGATTTCCAAGTTTTGAATCTATAAACCTACCTTTGATTTCAAATCTTCAAAATGGTTGCTAATTTTGAACCGCTTTGATGGCCTAACTATCGCATTAAAACCTTTCACCTTTGTAAGAGGCCGCTTTTATAACTCTTTGAATAAAATGAGTTCGAAGGGTTGGGTTTCTAATAGATACCCTTCCACAACCATTGAAGCCGATTTTCTTTTAACTTATACATGCGAGAGGGTGGGTGCCACTCCCATACATGGTTGAAGCCGCTTATTTAAACCCAAGTACAAATGCGGAAGCATGTTGCCGTCACCATAGGTCTTTCGAAGGGATAGCTTTTGAATATGTTCCCTTATATATACTTTTAAGTGTGTTTTGTTTTCAAACTATGATTTCGAAAGAAACACTTTTAATTGGTTTCGAAGATATACTTCCATAGCTTTTTACTTGAACCGAATGCTTTCGAAAGGCATGTTTTAAAGTGTTTCAAAAGGCATGTTTTTAAGTGTTTCGAAAGGCATGTTTTTAAATGTTTCGAAAGGTATGTTTTTTATTGAAAGATATGTTTTCGAATATTTCAAAAGGAATGTTTCCAAGTGTTCGAAAGGTATGCTGGATGGTTTCAAAAGATAATGTCTAGGATTATAAGTATGATACGAAAGATATATTTGAAAGCCTTTGTTTTCAAATTAAAGAACCTAACTCATTTTTAAAAGTAAACATATGGCAATATAAAAGAGTTTTGAAATGGCATTTAACCTTGAAATTTTAGAGGAAGCTTTCCTTGCTAAAAATAACGGGTTGAGGGTATTAACAAAATTTAGTTTGAAAATGATTAAAAGGAATTAAACCATGGATGTTTATGTTGTTGTGTAATTTGATCGGTTATCATGTATGCTTGGGTAATTATATTCACTTCATTATTAACTCATAACTGCATTTTGGGATGTTAAGTTTATCTTCTTACTTCAAATTTCTTTTGTGTTGAGATGCTTTTATGATTGTTACTCTTTATTTTCTTCTTAAATATTGCGAGGACGCAATTTCTTTAAGGAAGGAAGCCTGTAACAACCCGCATATTTTACGATGGTATATTTAAATAATTTATTTAAATATAACTTCGTTGGTCGGATTTAAGTCCAAAATGCTACCTTTTGCAAACAGTCGAATTAGAACTCGAGACCACTTCCATTGAGTTCAAAATGTCGTTTGTGACCTTTTTAAGTATAAACATCGATATGTTTAGAGTTAGCTTGAATTTTGACATTTCCACTTAGGGCTTTGGGTTTGGGTTTCAGCCCAATAGCCTAACATAAGACCCTAGCTCCACCCCCTCTCCTCTTCATTCATTCTCATTTCCTAACACTTCAATTTGTTCATAAATATTTAAGTTTAGCCAGTGGTTATGGGACATGAAGCTAAACTCATTTATTTATTAGCTTAGTGTAATTGACACTTCTTGATGACCGATGATGATCATTTTTATGGTTTAGACTAGCAATGTCCGATGTCTCTTTGTCCGCCTGGGGGACTGTACCCCGTTTGTGGAGTTTCGGCTCAAATTGGTGGGGTAGCGACCCATGGTCTTCGGGCCGTTTATGGACTTCGGCTCAAAGGTCTTTGGGCCGTTTGTGGAGCTTCGGCTCAAATTGATGGTTAGCGACCATTGAATAGCGTTCCGTTTGTGATGCACGTGTTGATGAGTTTTCATGCTCCCGTTTGTGATCGGCCTCCCCCTCTTTGTGATTTCCGGATTTCTAGTGGATGATTTCTAGAATTTGTGATTCACCAATTTTGTGATTGGCATTGATATATTTGTCAATATTTGTGGTTTGGTGAATAAAATAAAGAATATGACATTCTTTTCTGTGTTTTGAGATTTCTTGTGATAATGTATGATTTTTGTGTTATTTAATGTATACTTGTCGCAATATGGCATTATTGTTATCATACGTTTTAGTCATATCTCTTATCGTATCTCATTTTATCTGATATTTATAGATAGACTGGTCCGTTTATTATTTTCTTATTAAATAATACTCGGGTCAGACCGAGATATTACAGGTGCTTCTGATTGACTCCTTAGCTGGGGCTAGCTTTTGACTTTTTGGCTAACTACTCTAGTTTAGTAGTTTTTGTTATTATACATTCGAGATAGAGACTCCTTGATTTATACATATTCCTTTGTGTAGCACTTGTACTTATTCTTTTAGGATATTGTGGATCTTGTTTGACCACTACTCTGATGTACACTTCTATATGTTACATTCATATCTGCTTCCACCTTTGTGATATGGATATCTGTGACTGATTTGTGTTATGCTTATTTCTATATTTGTTTTCGAAGGTCATATAGCCACTGTGTAGTAGCTTTGAGTTTGTATCGGTATGTCGGATTTCCTCTTGAAATGAAATGCATGTTATACTATCTGACATATCGGTGCTCGCACAAAGCAATTACACGGATGGTCGCTCCTCAACAGCTTTATTCTTCGTTCTAGTTGACGGCATTACTCCGTAGTGTCCTTGGTTAGCGTGAGTATAGAGGAGGGGCATCACAGCTTGGTATCAGAGCCAAACTTCGGAACAATGTAGAATAATCTAGCAAGGATCATTGTCCTAAGTCCTTCTTAGTAGTCGTGCCTTAGGATTTATCCGAGCCTTAGGACCCGTTCTATCCTATTTTCTTTTATGATGCCTTGTTTTATCAATCATGATTGCTTGATATTCAGAATGAATTTAGTCCCTGGAGCTCTACCTATCACTCGTCCTCCTTATCGCATGTCCAATAAAGAAAATAAGGAGATGCGTAAGTAATTATCTGAATTGGAAGAGAAGCAATTTATTTCTTCTAGTTCCTCTCCTTTGAGAGCTTCAGCTATTTTTGTGAAGAAATCTGATGGTACACTTAGGCTTTGTGTTGAATACCGCAAGCTTAATGATCTTACCATTAATAATAAATATCCTTTACCTCGGATTGAAGATTTATTTGGCCAACTTTGCGGCGCTAGAGTCTTTCGACAGTTAGACTTAGCAATCGGTTTTCATCAGCTTCGTATTGCAAAGGATAACATTCCTTTGACGTCATTCCATACTCGTTATGGATCTTATGAATGGCTTGTTATGCCATTTGGTTTAACGAATGCTCCGGCTTATTTCGTTGACCTTATGAATCGAGTTTCCAAAGACTTCCTCGATCAATTTGTTCACACCTTTATAAATGATATTCTTGCATATTCTAAAACTAAGGAAGAGCATGAAAAGCATCTTCGGATTGTGTTGGAAACCCTTAGGAGCAACCAATTAAAAGAAAAAATTTCTAAGTGCTACTTTTGGCAATCTCATGCGAAATTTCTCGGTCATATTATTTCCGAATCAAAAATTTCAGTGGATCCTTCAATAATCGAAGCGATTCAAAATTGAAAGGGACTGGAGAGTGTGACGGAAATCTGTAGTTTTCTTGGATTGGCGGGTTATTACCTCCTTTTATAAAAGACTTTTTTAAAATTTCCATGCCTCTTACTAGTTTGACAAAGAAGGAAGTTAAATACATCTGGTCGGACAAATGTGAAGCTTCTTTTCAGAAATCAAAAGAACTCCTTTCCGATGCTCCTACTCTTGTGATTCCCGAAGGGAACCAAGATTTTATTGTATATACCGATGCTAGTCGTGTTCGTTTGGGAGCCATTCTTATGCAGAGGGAACGTGTTATTGCTTATGCTTCTAGGCAATTAAAGCCTACCGAGACTAGATATGCCACTCATGATTTAGAACTCGCAGATATTGTTTTCACCCTTAGAATTTGGCATCATTATCTTTTGGGAGAGAAATTTATTCTCTATACCGATCGTAAATCTTTGAAGTATTTATTTTCTCAAAAGGAACTTAATTTGCGTCAACAACGTTGGCTCGAGTTCCTCACTTCTTATGATCTTGATATTCTTTATACTCTCAGAAAGGAATATCGTGTTGTCGATGCCCTTAGTCGTAAGCAACAAGCGGTTGTTTCCATGATGATATCCGAATGGAATGATCTCGAGACTTTGTCCACTTGTGAGATTCGAGATCGTGAATCCGATTTATGTTCATCTCTTGTTTTATGTAGCCTTGAGGTACATCCTTCTCTTTTAGACCGCATTCTTGAAGCTCAAAAGCTAGATCCCGAATTGGTCCATCTTAGCCATAGTTGTTGGGGTAAAATCGATATTGAAGGATTGAAAGAATTTGATATTGATGCTCGTGGCGGTACTCGAAAATTTGGTAGACTTATCATGCCAAATATTAGTGATCTTCGTAAAGACATTTTAGAAAAGTCTTATTGTTTTAAATTTACCATTCATCCCAGTAGTAGTAAAATGTATGCGGATATGAAGCGACTTTATTACTAGGATGGAATGAAATCTGATATAGCTAACTTCATTAAGCATTGCATGACTTACCAACTTGTTAAGGCCGAGCATCAAAGGCCCGGTGGGTTATTGCAACCTTTGGATATTCCAATTTGGAAGTGGGATCAAATTTCAATGTATTTTATTGACGGTCTTTCCCATTCCCGCTCGGGCCATGATAGTCCATGATAGTTGATAGACTTACTAAATCCGGCCATTTTATACTCGTTTGGTCCAATCGGATGTACCTCTCTTGACCAAACTCTTTATTAAAGAAATTTTTAAATTGCATGGGGTTCCAACTTCTATTGTTAGTGATCGTGATCCATTGTTCATAAGTGGATTTTGGAAGAGTCTTAAAAAATCTTTGGGAACCAAGCTCAATTTTAGCACCGCTTATAATCCTTGGTCCGATGGACAAATCGAGCGTGTGAATCAAACTCTTGAAGATCTTCTTCGTGCATTTGTTCTGGATTTTGGTGGAAGTTGGGAAGGTCATATTTCTCTTGTTGAGTTTTTCTATAATAATAGCTTCCAATCTAGTATTGGTATGGCACCTTTCGAGGCACTCTATGGAAGGCCATGCCGATCTCATTCTTGTTGGCTTGAGGTCGGCGAGAAGCTGGTTTTAGGTCCAGACTTTATTCATGATTCCGTAGAAAAGATTGACCTTATTCGCCATAGGATGAAAGAAGCCCAAAGTAGACAAAAATCCTTTGCCGATAACCGAAGAAGGAAATTAGAATTTTTTGTGGGAGATTTGGTGTTTACTCGTGTTTCACCTATGAAGGATGTTGTGCATTTCATCGATCGGGAAAATTAGCGCCTCGATACATTGGTTCATTTCCCATCACCGAACCAATGGCGCCTCGATACATTGGTTCATTTCCCATCACCGAACGCATTGGTTCTGTGTCTTATTGCCTTTTATTACCGGCTCAATTTTATGCTATTCATGACGTGTTTCACGTTGCTCAATTACAGATATGCCTTCGAGATTCTGATTCTATTCTTGAGCCCGTTGTTGTGGAAGAAATTGAAGTTTCCTCTAATTTGACTTATGAGCAACATCATATTCGTATCATTGCTACGGAGGTTAAACATCTTCGTAATAAAGATGTCCCTCTTGTGAAAGTCCAATGGTCCTCAAATACTAAAGATTGCTCTTGGGAATCTAGAGAATTCATCGAGCAATCACATCCTGACTTACTCTCTCGTGCTCCTTAGAGGTGAACTTCTTACTTCAAATTTCTTTTGTGTTGATATGCTTTTAAGATTGTTACTCTTTATTTTCTTCTTAAATATTGTGAGGACGCAATTTCTTTAAGGAAGGGAGCCTGTAACAACCCACATATTTTACGATTGTATATTAAAATAATTTATTTAAATAGAGCATCGTTAGTCGGATTTAAGTCTGAAATGCTACCTTTTGCAAACAGTCGAATTAGGACTCAAGACCACTTCCATTGAGTTCAAAATGCCGTTTGCGACCTTTTTAAGATAAACATTGATATGTTTGGAGTTAGCTTGAATTTTGACATTTCCACTTAGGGCTTTGGGTTTGGGTTTCAGCCCAATAGTCTAACATAAGACCCTAGCTCCACCCCCTCTCCTCTTCATTCATTCTCATTTCCTAACACTTCAAGCTTTAGTAAAAATGGGGGAAGAGATTGGAAATTAAGATCCTAAGCCCTAGTTTCCTTGCAAATTCAAGTACTAACTCCAAAATCAAAGAGAAGCTTAGGTAAGCATCCTCTTCTTCTTCTCCATCTCAATCTCTCTCCAATTTCAGAAATTTCCTTTAACCTAACTTAGGAAATATTTGCTTATGATCTTAGATTGGAGCTTTTAGAGTTGAGATTGAAGAGGTTGATCTTCCTTTGTTTTCAAGCTTCTCCTTCCTTGTTTTTGTGTAAAAGGTGAGTTGTTTGAACTCACATCTATGTCAATATCTTTGATAGTTGTTAGGTAGTGATTCCTAACATCTATTCCTTGTTCATTTGCTTTGGATTGAATTGGTTTTATGAATATTCCATTTTTTGGTGTTTTGAAGTTAAATCTTTAAAAATCTTAGCTTTGATGTTTGATCATGCTTTTGGTGGCGTATCGAAGAGCCTATAGGGCCGTGTTGCCGATTGGCGTAAACCCCTAGCGCCCATCGCTCAACCGATCGCAAATTGTTTGGGATTTTGCCTCTTGGGTGCTAGGCTAAGAATACTAGAGTTTCCAGTTCAGTCCACTGAACTAGAAGGTCAGTCGACTGAACCAGAACCCATGAATTTTCTTAAGCCAGTATCAGTCGACTGACCACTCTGGATCAGTCGACTGTGCCTAGAAACTAAAATTTTCCAGGCATGTTTCAGTTGACTGACCACCCTGGTTCAGTCGAATGAACCTGGAAACAGAAAGTTTCCAGGATTTGTGTCAGTCGACTGACCACCCTGGTCCAGTCGACTAAATCTACTCTCTGCCTATTTTGACTTTTGTATTTGAATTTCCAATTTTTAATCGATTCTTATTTCTCTAATTTGTTGTTATCACCTTTGTTGACTTTGATAACTTCTTTTTTGGGATTTTTAGGGAATAACCATTTTGATGGATTTGGTATCGATTTCGATAGATTTGATTCACGTCTTCGTATGTGAATTTTTGGTGATTGATTGTTTTTACAATCAATTTTGTAATTTATCACTTTAAAATACAAAGGTTTTTATACTAGTAGTAAATATCAAAACTCTTTCATCAAAATGATTTCAACACTATTTTAATACCAAGCTCGTTTAAAACCATTTTCCAACCTATTAGTATATACAAACATTTACCTCATTCGTATGAGAAATCTAATTAAACGGCTTAGCAAAACAAGTGGTATGATACGCTTGCGATTACTTTGTCGGTTAATTTTTGGACTTGTTCGATTGAAACTCTTGTGACAACTTTCGTGGAGATCTACAATTTGTTTGTAAATATTTAAGTTAAGTCACTGGTTATGGGACATGAAGCTAAACTCATTTATTTACTAGCTTAGTGTAATTGACACTTCTTGATGATCGATGATGATCATTTTTGTGGTTTACACTAGCGATGTGCGATGTCTCTCTGTCCGCGTGGGGGACTGTACCCCGTTTGTGGTGTTTCGGCTCAAATTGGTGGGGTAGCGACCCATGGTCTTTGGGCCGTTTGTGGAGCTTCGACTCAAAGTTCTTTGGGCCGTATGTAGAGCTTCGGCTCAAATTGATGGTTAGCGACCATGGAATAGCGTTCCAATTGTGATGCACGTGTTGGTGAGTTTTCATGCTCCCGTTTGTGATAGGCCTCCCCCTCTTTATGATTTCTAGATTTCTAGTTGATAATTTCTAGAATTTGTGATTCACCGATTTTGTGATTGGCATTGATATATTTGTCAATATTTGTGGTTTGGTGAATAAAATAAAGAATATGACATTCTTTTCTGTATTTTGAGCTTTCTTGTGATAATGTATGACTTTTGTGTTATTTAATGTATACCTGTCGCAGTATGGCATTATTGTTATCATACGTTTTAGTCATATCTCTTATCCTATCTCATTTTATCTGACATTTATAGCTAGGCTAATCCGTTTATTATTTTCTTATTAAATAATACTCGGATCAGACCGAGATGTTACAGGTGCTTCTGTCCGACTCCTTAGCTGGGACTAGCTTTTGAATTTTTGGCTAACTACTCTAGTTTAGTAGTTTTTGTTATTATACATTCGAGATAGAGACTCCTTGATGTATACATATTTTTTGTGTAGCACTTGAACTTATTCTTTTATGATATTGTGGATCTTGTTTGACCACTACTCTGATGTACACTTCTGTGTTATATTCATATATGTTTCCGCCTTTGTGATATGGATATCTATGACTGATTTGTGTTATGCTTATTTCTATATTTATTTCCGAAGGTCATTTAGCCACTGTGTAGTAGCTTTGAGTTTGTATCGGTATGCCGAGTTTCCTCTTAAAATGAAATGCATGTTATACTATCTGACATATCGGTGCTCGCACAAAGCTATCACACGGATGGTCTCTCCTCAACAGCCTTATTCTTCGTGCTAGTTGACGGTATTACTTCGTAGTGTCCTTGGCTAGCGTAAGTATAGAGTGGAGCATCACATTAAGGGCAGAATAACAGGTTAGGTTAACCCAGTAGTGAATATACATTGAATTAACTCTTGCGTGAGTAGAATTGCATCCAGGAGGTCAAACAGATAAGGATATAGGATGCCCAAGACTGATCAAAAGATTATTGGTTTAGATAGGTCCTTAGTAAGCTCATGAAAACTATATTATGGAAATTGTTATTAATAGGGGCCAATAGATTCTTTGAGATCCCATGAAAACTATGTTTGGAATAGGTTGTTGATAGAGATCAATAGGTTTATAGTCATCTCATGAAAACTATGACATGAGAGATGTTATTAGGGAATCCAATAGGTTCATAATGACCCCATGAAAACTACGATTGGATGATGTTATTGGTAGACACCAATAGGTTCTTAGTGATCCAGTAAAAACTATAATACTAGACAGATTGTCTGTAAACTTGGAACAAGTTATTAGTCAGCACATGGAAACTAACATGTTGATAGTGACCATAGAAACTATAACATGATACAGATAGTCAAGTGAATGGGCATGGAAAATCCAGAGCATATTGCATGTTTTCACATCGTCCTGATACACATTATTATGTTATAACTTAACCATTGTGGATGCAAGTGCAAAGTATATGGTTATTATAAATTGGTTTAGGACATTAGTAAGGGGAAAACCCTATCTGCTATGTCGCGTGATCTCATTAGATATCTATATGGTTCGAGATGGTAGGTTGTTATTAACACAAGACTTTTTGTCTGTCTTGAAGTTTATGTGTTCCCCGTAAACTCTCGAGTGCTCAGTTGATTTTGAGTAGTTTAAAAGTTAAGGTTTTCAGGTTCTCCTTTAGATGAATAAGCTTTCGGAGATGTGCATAAGGCAAGCTGGCTGTTAGGAGTTTTTTTGTTCGGTTCCGCAATGTAATTGGATGAAATGGCAAAGTTGATCGATTGCCTATATCCAGACTCGGATCAACGAAGGGGGCATCTTCATATATCTCCCTTGGCGTAATTTCCAATAACTATATTTCTCTGAACGTGGTTTACGAATTAGGATTATGTAATGAGTCTGAAATGCTATTTGTAATGAAATGAGAAATTTGTTTTAAATTGAGTTTAAAAAAATTTCATATTCATATGTTTCGGGTATATCAATATATCTTGCATTACTACAATTGGCCACCGAGAACTAATAACTATGGATGACTGCAGCATCCACAGTAGTTAGTTTTGGCCTCCAATTGGGGGATGTTATAGAACCCTCCATCCATACTATATAGGTACTAACATTAAAGTTTTAATTTTTAGATGCACTAGTAGATGCTCCATGCAGTTGAAAAATCCAAGGCGGAACATTCTCTATCATTTACAGAATAATTTCGATACATTTATTTCCACTTTCCACATATAATTTTTATTAAGTGTGGTTGAGCATAATTCTTTGTAGATAAAACTAAGCACCGTTACACATTGACACATATTGCATCAGTATGTCCTCAACTAATAATGGGAAAAGACTTTCTAAAAATACATGGCAATCGTGATTCTTCACACCTGACATTTGAAGATCCTTCATTTTGAACAAATATTTTCATCTTAGAAGCAATTCCATTTAGAAATTCCAATTTTTGAGTCCATGATAATAGTTTTTTCGATGGATATTTTCCACTCGTAACAAGCGAGATGTTTGAAATTTCGTTAGTTTCTATCATTTTAAAGCTCAGGACGATTACGGTATAATGTGATATACTTATTTGACCTCAAATTATCTTTTATTTTTCCTTTCATATTCACTATCGTGTTAAAGAAGTTCTCGAACACATTTTTCTCACTATACAGTACATTTATTTTGTAGAAAAGTTTTAGATTTCTTCAATATGGTAGCTCCTACACTAAACTATGTTAGCACAATTATGATACCCTCCTTCATCGGAATTTTTTGGCTTTTTTATTATCTCGTGTATCTTGGGATAATCTTGAATGAGCTCATATACTTGTCTTTTTTTGATATAAATGAGTGATCATCTATGAGGAATAGTGCACTTACATATTTTATTTTACATTCATAAAAGAAGCTACCAATAAGCTCAGTAAGTGGCTCTTCCTTATAATCCCATACAAGTAAAATAGAAAAAACCACTCTGAAATAACCTACATGCATGAAAAGAAAAGGAAAACAAAACTGGAGCGAAGGAAGTAACAGAGATGAAAGCCTAATGCAAAAAAACTTGTATAAGTCCAATGAAGCTGTAGAAATCCCAACTACATGTTGATACTCAACATGTCTAATGAATGAGGATGCCTGACTCAAACTGCTCACCTTGACAACTAGATCTACAAAAATTTAGCATATAATGTGAGCCTTAAACATATATATATATGTGTGTGTGTGTGTGTGTGCGCGCAAGAGGAGAAGGAGGAATATGTATGATATAAAGTAACCTAGGTGTGACAAGTGGGCTATAAGACAATAATTTCAGGCATGAGTTAGTTACCTAATAATGGAAGTGAGTCGGGAAGATTACGTGTGTTAGCCTCCAGTGGGATGATGCTTACGACATTAATATTTCTATTGTTAGAAGCAATTCACTCTCGTAAGACATCGATACAAGCTCATACAGTTGTTTATTGCTCTTAATTGTAGGTAGTCCTAAACTAACACTTGAAAGAACTGGGCCAGCTTACAACGGAGTTAAATGATAGATTTCAAAAAAATTCCTATTAAGAATCTATTGTACCTATGAATTCTAAATGGATTTTAAATCCAAACTAATAAAGTTTTAAATGAAATTTTATTTTATTTAACATTTTTTTAAAAGGTTTTGAATATTTATATTTGATTAATATGGGATGTCTATATAAAATGGAGTATATCAAATATACTCTTATATGTAAATATGTGTAACAGTTACTCTAGTGAATTTATTGACTAAGGGAAGATTTTGTCTTATTTATAGAGAGAAATGTTTCTCTCTCTTTAATTAAATTTATTGACTTATTAAGTAACATTTATGATCAAATTAAACTGGGCATAGATTGTAAGTATATCCAAATATACTCTAGTGAAAAATGTGTAAGTGCAATATGACAAAAGGTGTACATAGTTAATATATATGTATATATGTTGGGATTTGCATCTATAACATATACATTGCCCATTTATATATGCAACGGTTGTTACGAAAATAATTTAAACTTATATTGAAATATTTATATATACATATGTCAAAATTAACTTATGTATTAAATGAAATGAAGTTTCATGTTTGAATAGATTTGAAAAAATAATTCTAAATGAACAGGAAGTGGTGCATTTAAGTGCAATTAAAAGAAATAGTAAAAGTTATTTAAATAGCAATTAAAGAAATGTAAATATGGAAATATTTTAGCCTCTTTTATTCTTTCCTTAACTTGTTTTTGAAACATTTTAAACTTATATATATATATATGTATGTATGTATATACATATTAAATGAAATAAACATTTAAACTATTTGAATAGATTTAATTAAGTTAATAAAATAGATTTAAATTTAAAATCCAAAACATCAAGGCTTTGGAATACTATTTCCGGGGATTAGAACGAAACCCATTCTTACCACAAGCTTTTAATAATATGGCTGTGATCTGTCATTACGTGCGACTATCTATTTAGTAATTCCCGAACTGTTTCTTCTATATTGTGGATCGTCAAAATAAGAAAGAATACTATTTCTATGTAAAATACCATTTGTGGGTATTTCAATCGAAATACCAAAAAGGGTATTAGTTCTTTCTCGTAGGATTTTTTTATTCTTAAAAAAAAGAATCAAAGGTCCATAAGATCAAATGAAATTTGTTTTGTTTACGTTTACTAAGTATTATTCTATATTTCCAAGTAAATAATTATAAGTACCAAACTGAAAATAATAAAGCAGTTAATGATATTTAAGTTATGTGTATATATACACACATGTGTGTGTGTATAATTTTGCAATATAAAAGGTGGCTTAAACAATGCCATCATTATTTTAAAAGCACATATTATTAAAAAAAAACATGATGTGTGAAATACACATATAATATTAAAGTTAACAATGTTTAAAGTGTGTATTAACAATTAGGCCTAAATTTTTTCTTGGATGAAAAACTCCAACAAGGATATTTACAACATGTAAAAGATTCAAATACACACATACACACACAAACACGTATGTAGATTCAAAAAGTTACAGATGGCAACATTTGCGCATATAAAATCATCATAAAATATGAGAAATATAATCTACACTAAAAGATGTGATGTATAATTAAAAATAGGATTAGATAATTACCATCAAAAGTAGCCTAAGTGTAAGGATCTGCCTTTCTTACACCTAAAGAAGACACTTAAAACATCCACAGTATTCATGTGTCGATCATTCAAGTGTTCTAAAGATAGGTTGTTGGGGGTTAAACGAAAGAAAGATAGAATAGAAAAGAAGAAACTAAGCAATCATAGAATGTCACAGTGCAATAGAATAATATATATTAATCAACATAATACTTTGCAAAGTCATTTCAAAAATGATACATCATGGTCATACTTATACAATCCTACCATTGGACAGTTATAATAGCTTATCCCTAACAAACCGATACAAGATACATATAATATAACAGAAATAAGATAATATCTAGCTATCGATAAAGCCTCATGCTCCAAGCTCCTCCAAAATGCATCTGTGGGAAAACCTAAGTTACTTGGCTGCCCATAAAAATTAGAGCACCCAAGAGTTTTAGGGAAAGAAATATAAATCTGGATCAGACATGGGTTTGATGTGAGTAAACTCAAACAACTGAATTATTATGTTTAAAAACTCCTTTAAAATCAAAGGTATCTCGTAAGAACTAGCCGCACATAAACACGAACGGGTTTTTACCTTACGATAACCAAAACATTTTCTATAGAAAATCCATTAGTATTATAATAGTGTCTAGAGTACGAATACTTATTAATCATAGCCAAAATTATTACATTAATTAAATTCCAGCATACTACGTTCTATAATCAGAACCATAAAGGCATGTATTGGAGATTGGATTCTATACTATAAAAGGTAAGGAACTACCTTCTGATGGTACATCTCTAGATAAAATGCACCAGGGTCTGGCAAGAACATCTTGTACCCCTGCTACACAGGACTGACCTGCCACTTGACTAGTAGCACCGAATATAATCACCGCACTTTAGGCCCTGAAGCATACATGAGTAGATAGTAATTGATCTATTTGGGACGACCATTGATGTGCATGGAAAAATGTATATTTTTACTCACACACATAATCTCATCTTAATAAAAGAAATGTCATAATTGGGTGTCTCTACATGTTTAAAACTAAATTTCAAAAATGCTTTCAAGTCATCATTCAAGCATCTATATGGCGGAAAAATGGTAATTTTGTGTATGATTTAAATTGAGAAAATTCACTTGCACATTTTTATTTTTAGATTGTGGGAAATGGAGGTCAATTATGAAGAAGGCTTCATGTTCATAAGCATGCACAAGTGAATGAAGCCAAAGAAATGAAGAAATGAATGAACTCGGTAATCATGGAGAACCTCACTTACCCACTAACCATGTTCTATAATTAAGAGCTAATGCACTTTTCAGTGGGGTTAAAGGCACATGCACAATTAATAGAGGATTAAGTTCATGCTAATGATAACTTGGAGGCTATACTACCTCAAGAGCATTTTAGGGAGTCCCCTAAAATTGTATTTGGGTTTTAGTCATGTATAAATAACCGTCTTATGTTCATGTAATGGAGTTTTTTATCTTCTTATCATATCATATGAGTTGTAGCCATAAAATTAAATGAGGAATAAAATGGCTTCTTAAGCCTCTTCTTCTTTGTTCCTGTAGGATTCTATTTTATATTATGCTCGTTTTTATTTATATACTCTCTTTCTTCTATTTCATATTAGTAGATTAACTTTTTTTCATTCAGTTAGTTTTATTTTTATGCAAGTAGTTTAGTTCTCTTTTATTTTAATTAACTTTCACTTTCCTTGCTCTTAATGTTGCAATCTACATGTGTTGAAATGTTAACAAATATGAGAAGCTAAACCCCTTCAATTTAGGGGTAATGAAACTCTCTTGAATCATGTAGATTCAATATATTTGCTAATTTATGATCACTTTTTATGCTTCATGAAAAGTTGGATTATGTAAGTTTATTAGGGAATTTGATAGCCTACGTTGTGAACACAAATGGGCTATGTTTAATCCAACATAAACACAATTTACATCATCATCCAACTAAGTGATTTTGATCACGGAATTAAAATAGAATTAAAATTTGATGATCTATGTTACTAATAAAAAAAGTAAATAGTTCATGCTAAAAATAGATTTTGTTTTAGATTTATATTCATTTTCATGACATTTAATAAGTGGTTTTAATTGTTATATTAAAGTTTGGTGGTTTAAGTTGTGTTAACTAAAAATACAAATAGACATACTTATGATAAATACATCACTAATTCTACTTAGACTAGAACGAGAGATCATTGACTGATTTTGTGTTGATTTTATGTGAGAGTATGAAAGTGGATTTGCCTCTAAATTATTTCTTACTCTCATATGTTTAATCACTTTTATTTGTAGTTAGTTTTTGCATTTCTCTTTAGTTAAAAAACCTCAAACTCTTTGGGTTAATTTGATTGAGTAGAATTAAAAATTAATTCAACTCCCTACGGATCGACCTGTACTCGCCATGTACTAAAATTGTATGTCGTATGCTTGCAGTTATTTTTATTACATTTTTTGGTGATTTTCTAACAATAGAAAATTCATCGTCAAGCAAGTTTTTAGTGTCATTGCTGGGATTTGCAATTTAACTTAATTCAACTCTTCGAATTATTTTTGTTTGATTTTATTGTGTGTGTTAATTTTGTGTGTTGATTTGCATTAAAAAAAGTTATTTCGTGTTGTGTTTGTGGTTTCTCAATTTGCATTTGCATTTCTAAAAAAATTTATGCATTTCATTTAAAAAAACAAAATTTACGTTACAATTTCTCGCTGTCTTCACTCTGTTCACATCCCTATGTTCACATTTTATGTTGCTTTGCATTACAAGTTCATTGTTCTCTACATCCACTCCCTACTACTACTTGCCTCATCACCTTCCTCCAACCACAACATTCCCTACCCAACCACCAAATCCTCTGCACTTCAACGACCCATCTCAACCTACCTTCCTACACCATCACTAGGAACACCATAATACTACCATCCCAACTCTTCTGCCCTCCATCATAACTACACGCTCACAACAATCAACATACATTGCAACATCCAAAACCTCAGCTGCTACAACCTTGCCTTTGTCATCAAACTGCACCTCCATCATCAAGTTCAAACCTGCAACCCAACTCCATCACCCGTGCACATCAGGCGAACAAACATCCGCATACAAATAAACACTTCAACTCCGTTCAAGTTAACATCCCGCTCCTTGATATCTTTCGACAAGTCCCTACTTATGCTAAGTTTCTCAAGGACTTATGTGCTCAAAAACGACACATTCATGTACCCAAGAAGTTTTCTTAGCCGCCCGACTTAGCGAAGTTTTATCCCAATCAATTCCTATTAAATACAAAGATCCTAGATGTCCGACAATCTCATGCATGATAGGAGACAAAACGATTAACAAATGCTTACTCGATTTAGGTGCGAGTGTTAATTTGATTCCTTATTCCATTTACCAGAAACTTGGCTTGGGTAAACTAAAACTACTGAAAGTAACCCTTCGATTTTCCAATCGTTCAATAAAAAATTCCATGGGAGAATTCGAGGACGTACTCATTAAAATTAGTCAATTCATATTTCCCGTCGATTTCGTCGTTTTCGAGACTCAACCTGTGAATAATCCGATGATTCAAATTCCATTGATTTTAGGCCGACCTTTCTTGGCTACTTCAAATGCTTTAATCAATTGTCAAAACAGTTCGATGAAAATTTCTTTTGAAAACATGACTTTGTATCTTAACATTTTCAACTTTGAAAATCAATCAAATGATGCGCATGACCAAATGCTAGAAGTTAGTTTCATTCAAGAAAATTTTGATAAAGAAACAGTTAACTTTAACAACGAATGCAAGACCGAATACAAACAATTGTTTCAAGATGAACCTAACAAAATTGAAATTGCGCTTCTGTTTGACCCCTTACCGTTGAATCAGAACTTCAACCAAATTCATTGATTGAGCAACCCTCAAGGTTGCACCTTAAACCCCTTCCTGATCACCTTAAGTATGCACACTTAGGTGACAACAATGTATTTTCCATCGTAATTTCTTCAACTCTTTCTCTTGATCAAGAAAATTCCTTACTTTCGATTCTATCGAAAAACAAAGAAGCAATTGAATAGTCAATCACCGATATAAAGGGAATTAGTCCCGTTCTTGTTCAACATCGTATCCGTTTAGTTAACGATGCCAAGCTTGTTCGTAATACACAACGAAGGCTTAACACAAAATGAAAGATGCGGTTCGTGATGAAATTCTTAAACTTCTCGATAACAGAATCATATGCTTAATCTCTGATAGTTCATTGGTTAGCCCAATTCATGTTGTGCCGAAAAAGTTTGGACCTACCATTATCAAGAATGATTCTAACGAACTCATTCCAACACATACTCAAACGGGTTGGCGTGTTTGCATTAATTATCGAAAACTAAATGTTGCAACACGTAAGGATCACTTCCCCCTTTCTTTCGTCAACCAAATGCTTGAATGATTAGCCGGTCATGAATTCTATTGCTTTCTTGATTGTTAATTCAGCTATAAGTAAATTCCAATCGCTCCCGAATCAAGAGAAAACGGCTTTTATGTGTCCCTTCGGCACTTTTGCATATCGACGTACGCCTTTGGGCCTTTGCAATGCTACTGCTACGTTACACGGATACATGGTCAGTATCTTTTCTGATATGATCGAACGCTTTCTTGAAGTGTTTATGGATGATTTTCCATTATTGGAAACTCTTTTCCAAGTCACTAAGGAAACTCCTTCATTTTGGTCGAAACAAGATAAATATATATATTTCTTTCCCAAGTCAAGTTGTAACACCCTGCATTTTTATATAATTAAATATTCAAATAACATGAATAGTGAAAATAAATATTTTTAAAATTATTAGATGGCCTTGAAACTTATAACATTATGTCCGTGGAAATTTTCTAATCAATTTCCATATATAAAAAAATCTGAGTTAATACAAAGAAATTACGAAAAGAAACAAAAAGCAAAGAAACGAAAAGAAAAAAATATGGGTCGACCCATAGGTCCACCCAGAACACACCAAGGTCGACCGCCAGGTCAACCCAAGGAGAAACGTAGTTTCGTCCAGGTACGTGCCGAAACGACTAAAGTTTGATTTTTGCGTGATCTGAGCCATACGTTGATTAATCTGATGGCTCCAAACGAGGTGGCTCTAGATTCAATCCAAGAATCCAATGATCTGAGTTCCCCAAACTCCACTATAAATAGAACCCTAGACCTAGCTTTTTTCTCACAATCAGACTTTCTTCCAGTGGGTTCATTGCCTGAGGCTGGACTCTAAAAAGAAAATATTTCTAGGGAGGAGATCTTCTCAACAAAAATATTATATGCCTTAGAAGGGGATCCAGAAGGACCATGGAGTCAGGTTGAGCACAAGCAGAGCTATGGACGACAAGTGAGTGGACCTAAATTATATATCTTTTTCGTTTATGGTATATTATCGTTAGATTCCCGTTAATTATTTAATTAAGCATTTATTTCTGTAGTTAATTTTGCTAATTTATTATGCTCAGACTATAAATCTATATTTAACTATTTAGATGGAAAAGAAAGATAGAGATTTATTAAATAGGAATAAAACTAAGCTTAAAAATTATAGAAAAGGGCATAAGCCTAGAAGGAAGACATTTACAATAATTATGCTAAAACGGGAGTAATAAATCAAAATCTAATAACTTGATTTAGAAGTAAGTGACAGGTTATTTGGTTGGTTTAAAAAATAGAATAAATTTTTATAGTTCAATATTTAAAAAAATGATAAACGTAATTGCAAGAATAAAAGAAAGAAAAAGGGAATTAGTGTAAAATAGAGAAACCACTGCATTTTGCACTATCCAACAAGTAAAGAAGTAATAAAAGAAATATCTTATAGTTATAGATTATTGTTTACAGCATTATTTAGTATTAAAATATGGGAATGGATTTTTAGTGCAATTTTCGTAACCAACTAAATAGAATAGAACTACTTCCTAGAATATAAGAAGATAAAGTAAAGAATTGAAGGAATCAAGTAAATTATTGACAAGACTAGAAACTATAAACAGAAATTGTACCTAGATCTGCATTTACTGTGCAAATAATAAAATAAAAGTAAAGCAGTTATTATGATAAGTAAATTTGTGACAATCGAACATAGTCCCAAGCCAAGATTGTCATATGATATAAGAGAATTAAAGAGAATTAAATATCATAATAAAGAAGACAGACTGGAATATAGAAGTGACGCTTGTAATTATATTTATAATGTATAAATTATAATATAAAATAAAAGTGATAAAAACAAGTAAAATTATAACATAGGTTATAATCAAGTAGAAAGAACAGAAAAGGCTTATTTAAGACTTAAATTAAGTTAATAAGCAAATAGAGAAGAAATAATAGAAGAGGCTTATTTTAATAAATTTAAGACTTAAATTAAGTTAATAAGTAAGATATTAGAAGTGGCCCATACCAACAGCATTCCCTTTCAGTCAGGAACTGATGGTCTCACAATAGTATGGTGAGCTGAGACAAGATTATGCTAATTAGAGTAAATAAATAGCCAATAGAATAGGAAAAGTAAACTAAACGCATAATAAAAGATTACACAAATTGTCTAGTAAAACAGTAAGATGCGTTTAGGGCAGCCCAAAGGATGAAGAGCCTAACGAAGTAGTTCATCATAGATTTCAGCATGGAAGAAGCACATTCAACTTAGATATTTTGGGCTAGAGGAAGAACGAGACTTCAATGGGACGTAAAGGTACTATTGGATGGCCTTCTGGGGTAGGCATAACAGAGCAGTCCCTCATAGGTAGGTCTGTAGGTGTTTCATCAAAAGAGTATGCCTTGACCGCTTTTTGCATGGCAGGACCATTGTAGGCAGTCAAAAGGGTTGATGTTTGGAGTAGAATATTCGTATGTCCCCGTACTTACAAGTAAGTTTTAGTGGGCATGACCCAAAAGAATAGTCGCATGCGGATATTGGGCCAGCATCAAAACCAAGAAGCGAGTTCGGGAAAGACTAGAGTTAAACCAACAGTCCAATGAGCCCTTTCACTATCCAGACATTGGATGAGGGACACAGCCAACTGGATGTTTAGATTATTTGCAGCAGGGCACATCCACTTAGCTCTTTAAAGGTCTTTCGATTAGTTAATGGGTGGGTTCGTAGGGCTATAGCCATGATAAGAAAGGGGACAGACCAAGTAGAATATCTGTATTGTAGGGCTAACGAGTTAGTCCTTTATATATATACAAAATCCTCGACAGAATTTCGTAAATGGTAGACCTTGTTTAAAAGATTCAGGGAGTAGACAAAAGATTACATATAGTCTTCAAAGTATGCATTGGGTGGTACGTTGTGGATGTTCGAGCATTAGTATAGGCTAGTGCGAATGCAGTTTACATTTTCAGAGCAGACGACGGAACATCTGTATTGTAGGCCTTATGAAGCAGTTCTTTATAGATGTAGTCACAGCACGCCCTAACAGCGAGACAATGGAGTCCTTTGCGAGGAGGATAAGGAAGGTACTATGGGTAGTATCTAGGACCGATGTGGTCAAGAAGCATATAGCTATATATATATATATATCAGTTATTAGGTTTTAATCTACAAGGGAGTAGATGAACACGATTCACACATATAGGCGAGAGTATTATAAATCCAATGTACCTAAAATGGAAGTAAAATGGTGTATGTAGAATTAAGCTTAGATGTGTATGATTTTTCCATTCACCAGAACTTTAGTTCCGACCCCCTCCTCATAACAACCTACAGGTTAGGTAGTTGGCAAAGACTTTCCAGCTTTAATATGCTTGTTTAGAAAGGATTATTATATTTGTGAGTATTTACTTACTATTATATTTTAGTCGGTTCCGCTGTGAGATATTTATCTAAGCTCTGATATATTGGTCTTGGCCTATTTTCAGGATACCAGAAACCTAACCTGGGCTTCAGTAGGCTTGGATTTCAGCACTTTAACGAAAAAATCCGGACCCTCTGGAATTCGGGTTGTTACATTTAGTATCAGAGCCTAGGTTTAGGATTCCTAGGTAGATAGTGAGTGAACGTATTAGTTTTTTATATAAATATATATAAACACACACACAAACCCTTAGACCCACAGGGAAATCCATTATTTTGAGAAAATCAACATTTTGAAAGAGTTTGGGAAACAGTATTGTATATCAAAGTTTGGATTATACAATTCCAAAGAGCTAAAAGCACTAGAATAGAAAAGATTATACAATAGATTCAGTATAGATAGGGGATAGCCTCGTGAAAACAATTGCCGATTCATAATTTTTTCAAAAAAGCAGATTTGGCGATATAGCCTTAGAATAAAAATAAACATAAGAGAGGAAATGGATTAAGAACACATATAATTGGATTGCGAAGAATAACTTCGTGGGTATATTTGGGAAAGTGTAAGGAAGTTAAGAAGCCACTTTGAATCTAGCCCAATAATTAAACTTCCAAGAATTTTAATTTTTAGGATGTTTTCAAGTTTTAAACTTAAAGATTTACAGCTTTATATTTGTACTGGTTTAGACATGGAAAGTTGTGAGCAAACAATTTTTGAAAGAAAAAGAAGCATTTATGAGATTTGAAAAAAAGTAGTTTGAGGGAAAAGAAAAGCTATGGTTTTAAATAGGAAATACATAGAGAACCTTGCAATCTTAGAAATATATATTATTTACTTGGATTTAATCTTTAAACAATTATTTTGGGCTATAGTGACGGTGTTTTACGCAACATCTGTTTTGGCCCAAGTAAAAACGTGTTTTGGAAATAATTTCTAAGCATAAATTGGTTTATAAGTACACTTACCTAGATAAGTATATTAAAATATTTTCTAGCTGTAAAAATATTAAAAACAGTCTTGAAAAAGAAAATTATGGGGTCTGGCGATTAGTGGCTGGAGAAAGTTTGTGGATGTTAATAAAGATTTAGTTAAAGTATAGAAGACGTCAAGACTCCACTTGGAGAGTAAAGAGTAGTTAGGAATATTTAGCCAAAGTCGCAGGCGCGACTCAAAGGACTCGAAAATTGATGGAATTGGATTAGGCTTAGATTACTTAGGAGGGAGACGGGCGAGGCAGACATGGCAAGTAGGCAAAACACCAGAAAAAAAGTTTTTAGGCCGACCCAGGTCGACCGGCCTGTTGTCCGTGTGGTCGACCGTCTTTGCCCATATTAACGCATATAAGGCTATGTGCTCATCATTTTCTCTCCTCTCTCCCAAATAAGTAGCAGTCAAACCCAATTCCACTATCTCCGACAACTGCTGATACCTCAAAACTCCAGCAATCAACTCAAGTTAGTGTCAAATTGAAGCGTATCGCGAGATCTACCCATATCCTTACTTCTTTCCCGCAGATCTGAAGGTTTTTTGCCATGCCTCCAAGAACATCTTTGGTCCACCTTTTTCCCTATCTTACACCCCAAGAGATAGCCTGGTTCTAAGGCAATAGGAGAACAATTCAGGCCTACTCTAATACGGCTTTATATTAATTTTTGCAAGGGAGAGCAGTGAGATTTTGTGATTTTCATGACACTCCTTTAGAGCAGCTCTTTTTGGATACCGTATTGCGATATATTCTAAGTCATGGGATGTTCAAGCGGAGAGCATACTATAGGTTAGCATGTCTTTTTGATGCTAATTTACGTGCTAATGATAGGGATCATGAGACGGCCTTCCAGTCGGAGGTCAAGGGAGTAGGGATAGCATTTATTGAGACACTGTTTGCTGATATTTTGGAGATTAGAGGGCATAGTCTAGATGTAGGCCATACTAAGATGATAGACCATGCCATCTTACATCAGATCTTAGTAGACCCCTAACATCTCGATTGGCGCATAGGACAATTGTGCCAGTTAGTTAGGTTGGTCATACGCATTCTGCAGTATAACCTTTTCCCCAAGATGAGAAGTTACGCCCAGATATATCCCATAGTGAGGCAGGCCACCTACGCCATATTTGGAGGCAAACAGATGAACTGGGCTAAGGCGATTATGGCTTGGTATGTGATAGCAGCGAGAGGTCGTTGATCTTCAATGATCTTTAGCCATTTTTGGACACGGGTCGTTAGGTGGGTTGGAGTACAGATGGATAGAGAGCCTTATAGTGAGCAGACCCATCCTATGATTGCTTTCTCCACCCCAAGGAGGATGGGTATAGAGTTGGCACAGATACAGTCTTTACAGGAGGAGCAAGAGCCCTCGCCACAGCCCTCGCCACACCATCAGGCGCCACAGTGTTTCCACGGGTAGCAGAGCCTTCCTTCGCCACTGTTTGGAGGTGGCATTGAACATACAGAGTCGTAGTGGCCTGGCCACCAGAGCCTGTGATGTAGAGTAATTGGAGACAGGGATCTTGGGGAGAGGGAGCGGGACCCTCCCAACCCTCTCCGTCGACGAGTTACGACGAGCAGATGAGGACCATTGCCGAGAGGCAAGAGCAGCTCGCCTGAGGGCATATAGAGCTCCTGCGAGGACAACAGGAGATAGCTAGGACACAACACGAGATTGTAGCGAGCACCAGAAGGCAATAGGAGCGCCTTAGCAGTTTAGATTCATTTATTAGGACCTCCTTATGTCGGGGGGACATGGTCCTAGGCCTCCTAGCCCAAGATGATAACTGTGTTAGCTTACTATTGTTACCTAACTAGTATTACTTTGTAGTAGGATTTTTTTCTCTTTGAATTATAAGATTGTACTCTTATGTATGCATTTAACTCCTATTGTAGTAAACTAGTAATGATGATTTTTCTCTATGTTTTGTGATGTTCATAAATAGAGAATAAAGACATAAGACATTATGAAAAGTAAAAGCAGGTAAAAGGTAACTAAAAGAAAACAGTAAGATATAAAGAAAGCAACAGAAACATCAATAGAAATAAATGAGAATTGTAAAATAAAAATACATCTTTTCCATAAATTAAACTTGGGAAAAAGTTTGAAAAGAAAAATCATTCCTATGTAAACCATGCTTGGGAAAGAAAATAGATATTTTATAAGATAGCGGCATAAGGCCCAAGTATGGAGAGAGAGGTACGTAAAAGTAAAAAAGAGAAATGTGAATTTTTTCCGTTTTCTGCCTTCCTTCTGACATAAGAAATCAAGTTTGGAAAATTAGATTTTTCTGAAATTCGAATCAGAAGTTGTGTGGTAGGATTTGGATGAAAAATTCATTGAACAACACATCTATTCAGTAGGAGTGTGGGAAAATTGGATGAAAAATGTTATGAGTTTTCAAAAAAATTGCATTTATATAGAAATTGCAAGTTTATTTAGTATGTGTGCATCATATTTAATTTTTAAAGAAGAAAACCATTCATACAGGAGGTACCGCTTGGAAATTCACATACATGCATATATTTTTTATTGAATAACACTTTTTCACAAGAACAGGATGGTCGAAAAATTGAAGTCACACAAAATGGATGTGATTGATGCGAGGAATAACATAATTTTACCCTTATCGAATTTAGGGGACGAAATTTCCTAAAAGGTGGGAGAACGTAACACCCCACATTTTTATCTAATTAAATATTCAAATAACAATGAATAGTGAAAATAAATATTTTTGAAATTATCAAAATATGTTGAAATTTATACCATTGTGTCTATGGCGATTTTTTGATCAATTTCGATATATATAACTTGTCAAAATTTGAGTAAATGGAGAAATTACGAAAAGAAACAAAAAATAGAGAAACGAAAAATTAATTATAAAATATAAAGGTCGACCCAGAGCACTCCAAGGTCGACCCAAGGAGAACACCGGTCGACCCTAGGGTCATCCCGCATTGCTACTTGTACGTAGTTTCCTCCAGGTACGTGCCGAACCGACTAAAATATGACTTTCGCACAATCTGAGCCATACGTTGATTAACTGATGGCTCCTAACAACCCTATGACGTGGTGGCTTCAATTTCAATACAATGATCCAATGGTCTGAGATCCCTAAACTACATTATAAATAGAACCCTAGGCCTAGCTATTTTCTCATGATCAGGTTTCTCCCAATTGGTTCATTGCCTGAGGCTGGACCCTAAAAAGAAAATATTTCTAGGGAGGAGATCTTCTCAATAAAAATATTATACACCTTAGAAGGGGACCCAGAAGGACCATGGAGCCAGGCTGAGCTCAAGCAAAGCTAAGGATGACTAGTGAATGGATTTAAATTATATACCTTTTTCGTTTATGATATATTACCGTTAGATTCCCGTTAATTATTTATTAAGCATTTATTTCAGTAGTTAATTCTGCTATTTTATTATGCTGAGAATATAAATCTATATTTAATTATTTAGTTGGAAAAGAAAGATAGATATCAATTTAAATAGGAATAAAATTAGGCTTAATAATTATAGAAAAGGGCTTAAGCCTAGAAGGAAGACATTTAGAGTAATTATGCTAAAGTGGGATAATAAATTAAAATCTAATAACTGAATTTGGAAGTAACTGATAGGTTATTTGGTTGGTCTAGAAAACAGAATATATTTATATAGTTTAATACTTAAAAAAACGATAAACGTAATAGCAAGAATAAAAGAAAGAAAAAGAGAATAGTGTAAAATAGAGAAACCACTGTATTTTGCACTATCCAAAAAGTAAAGAAATAATAATAGAAATATCTTGCAGTTACAGATTATTGTTTATAACACTATTTAGTATTAAATTATGGAAATGGATTTTTGCTATAGTTTTCGTAACCAACCAAATAGAATAGAACTACCTCCCAGAATATAGATAAAGTAAAGAATTGAAGGGATCAAGTTAATTATTAGACAAAACTAGAAGCTATAAACATAAACGTACCTAGATCTACATTTACTGCGCAGATAATAGAGTAAAAGTAAAGTAGTTTTTATGACAAGTAAATTTGTGACAATCGGACGTAGTCCTAAGCCAAGATGGTCATATAATATAAAAGAATTAAAGAAACACCTAGAGTCATGTGTGTAACAACCCACAAATTTTAATAAATAATGTTAATTCATTTATTTGAAAACTTTGATTTTATTTATTTAAAATTGCAAATTTTGGAATTTTCCAATAAACTTTTGGATTTTGTTTATAAATTATTTTCCAAATACAATAAAATAAACATTTTTTGAAAATTCTATATTTTGGTCAACTGAAAGTCAAATTTAACCACAGTTGAATTTTTTTAATATGAATTTTTAATTTCTAATCTTTTTCTTTGGAACTATATTAGATTCTGATGTTCATGCTGCTTTTCATTTCGTAGAATTCCGTTTTATACTTTTTAAATTTGATAACTTTCAGCTTTTTACACGCGATTAATTTCACTAATTTTGTCTATTTTTTATTTTTTATTTTTCAACCTCATTTCTATTTTTCTATTTTCTATTTTGTTTTATTTTTCCATTCTCTTTTCTATTTGATTTTAGTTGGATTTTTGGGCTTGGAAATTCAAAGAGTCTTCGATTTCTTTTCTTGGAAATCAAGTAAGCTCTTCATTTTCTAACATTTTCATTTATTTTCCTAGCCGTTCATACTTCATAGCCATGTATTTTCTAAATTTATTCGCAACACTACTTTGTAAATCATGTACAAAAAAAGTTTATCGCCTCATCATGTCTCATTTGTTTCCTGAAGAAAAAAATTACAGTAAGTCATAGCCTCCTCTTTCTTCTCTTTCTCTTCTCTTTTTCCTTTTGTTTTCTATTTACTTTGCTCGACCTTCACCATCTACATGCCCTAGCCGACCAACTCCTCCTCACTACCACCACCTGACCGCGACCTTCACCACTTTATCCCCTCCCCAATGCCTTCTGTGAGCATTAGATCCAAATCCATTTCCAAAAGCATGTTGCAACCCCAAGCCGAGCCTGTTGATCATCACCCCCTATTGTTTGCCTCGGCCACACCTATTTCCACCACCTACTCCTCCTCCTTGCCTTGCTCTAGGGCGTGCCCCTCTGAAGTGACTAGATCCGACCAAGTTTAGCACATAAGCCGAGCCACTTAGCCAGAGTTTCTAAATATAAACTATGTGTTGAATGTACTAAATATAGCTACATTGGCATTTCTAAAGTGCTGTAGTTTCTAAATTTGAACTATGTGTTGAATATACTAAATATACCTACAACAGCATTTCTGAAGTGCTGCAGTTTTTGAATTTGAATTGCTTTGGAATATGCTAAATATACCTACAGTAGCATTTTTAAAGTGCTGCAGTTTCTAAAATTGAACTGTTTTTGAAATTCTAACATATCTACCGTAGCACTTTAAAAGTGCTGTTGTTTTTGAAAAATAAAATGTTTTGAAATGTTGAAATTGAACTAATGAACTTAGAAAATGCTGAAATTCTGGAAATTGAGTATTTGATTTGGAAGGTTAACTACTTCGTATTTAAATGTTTTAAATGAATTATTTTGATTTGGAATATAAACCATTTTTGAAATTCATAACCAAGGGTAATAATAACGTTTGGTTGTTAAAGAGTCCGGGATCAGATATGTGCATACTCTATCGATACCGAAAACCACTTTAACAACCGTGTACGCGGTGGAGACTCCAGAATGAAGTAGGATGGTGGAAACATCCTTTAAGGTTTGTACGTGGACCCGACTCCCGTGAGTTGGCATAAGGTGGCAAAAATAGGAGCGATTGACGGGCTAATGAGGTAGCTTCTCTTATCAGACACACTTCTTCGTATGCCATTCTATTACTTTGTGATTGATTGGTGCGCACCTTTGATTTTGGGAATGTGGCTCGAGGTGGGCGGTAGTGGCTGCTACACATTACCACTGACCCGAAAGCATAATTGGTATATCTACCCTGGCATTGCCTAGTTGTGCAGTGTCACCTACCCTAGCGCGCCTTGTACGATTTTGGTTTTGTGCCATAGCCTGTGGAGTATCCTCTGGTGGCTTCCGATCAGGAGGGACTATGATACTGGGTAAACTACTAGGATTATGTATGTGTTAAGGTGGAAAATGTAAAGCCTTAACGCTATTTTTAAGTAAGTTTACTTTACTAATAGACATTATTATAATAGCGTATATTACTACATAGTAAATAGTTTAACGGATCCTTAGAGGATGGACGGTCCCAAGCATCCCTTAAGTTACTTGTGCAATTTATATTACAGTTCACTTGAGTTGGTTTACTTTGTATAAGTATGTATTTCCTGACTCGAGTGTTTGTGTTAATTTTCTTACGCTTAGGTCAG
Source organism: Allium cepa (assembly GCA_030765085.1). NCBI lineage: Eukaryota > Viridiplantae > Streptophyta > Magnoliopsida > Asparagales > Amaryllidaceae > Allium > Allium cepa. Next base: position 751,208,983 of record CM060940.1, on the reverse strand, counting down.
CCTGAGTGTCAGCTTTGGAATTCACCTTCTGGAGCTACGATTTGTTTGAGATCACCATTTATCTAATTGCTATCTATTTCTTTCGGTATTTTCTATTCAGCTATTGTACTAGTGAACATTTATGTATCTTGGATTTTTGTTGATTTTACTTTCAAACTATGGTATTTTGTACTGTTTTGAGACTTTTTTGAGACTGTGTTGTAGTAGCTTCATGAACAACTACTGTTATTTTATTTCCTCTACGAGTTATTTTGATTTATCTGTGTCTGTGATTCTGTGATTGGCTTTATTTTCTTTAAATTATATTACAATCTACTGTTTTGAATTATTCAAGTCGGACATGTGTGGATTTATTGTCGATTTGAATGGTCCAAAATAGTGCATCGTTACAATGTACTCACACGCAAGTGTATACACTTAACATGCTCTCTACTGTTCTCACGTAAGCCCGAAGGGCAGAGCATGTCAGTATATCTAGCCTCAGTTTATCTGAGTTAGGTGTATGTAAATATTTAAAAAAAAATAACCGCCTAGAGTCATGTGTTCATACACAAGTGTGTACACTCACCATGCTATGTACTCTTCTGACGTAAGACTGAAAGGTAGTGCATGTTGGTATATTTGGCCTTAGTTTATCTGAATTAAGTGTGTGAATAATAATAATGTCAATACTTATCAAAAATAGAGAGAGAAAGCAACTAAAACCCAAGCACTATTTTGACTTAGTTGGTTCAACTTGTTATTCAAAATAAATAAAAATACCACTTTGAAAAACTTTGATAATCAACTAAGGATCCATTTCATAGTTGCACTATGTTATCAATCGAAACAAGTAGCCAAATTAGAGTCTAATTATGATGATAACTTAATTTTTGTTGAAAGTTATGACGAGTAAAAGGACTTAAATTTCTTGATTGACCGAAATTTATGTTTAACTTTTCGTGTCAATTTAAAAGTAAATTCTTTATTTGTAAATAAGCTCACATTCATATCTTTGTAAATAAATCTTGCATTTATGAAATTTTCATATTGCGTTTGGATTTTATGAGTAGTATCCGCTGAAACCCTCACAAGACAGCACTCGTCCTACTAGGGACACCTAAAGATTTAACAGCTTGTTGCATTCGCTCAATGTAATCATGCTTCCTATGAAAGTGGATTAATCTTAGTTTCGTTTGTTCGAGGAGGACTAAAAAGATAAGTGTGGGGTTATTTGATGTGCATGTAAAAAGGTATATTTTTGCTCACACGATTAATCTCATTTTAGTAAAATAAATGTCATAATTTGGTGTTTATACATGTTTAAAAGTAAATTTTAAAAATGCTTTCAAGTCATCATCCATGCATCTACATGGGGAAAAAATAGTAATTTTGTTTAAGATTTAAGTTGAGAAAATTCACTTGCACATTTTTATTTTTAAATTATAAGAAATGGAGATCAATCATGAAGAAGCTTTTGTGTTTGTATGCATGCACAAGTGAAGGAAGCCAAAGAAATAAAGAAATAAAAGAATTCATGTAATCATGGAGGACTTACCTACGCACTAACCATGATCCACAATTAAGAGCTAATGCACATATTAGTGGGGATTAAAGGCACATGCACATTTAATGGAGGATTAAGTTCATATTAATGATAACTTGGAGGTCGCACTATCTCATGGGCATTTTAGGGAGTCCCCAAAATTGGATTAGGGCTTTAATCATGTATAAATAACCCTCTTATGTTCATGTTATAGAATTGTTTATCTTCTTATCACATCATATGAGTTGTAGCCACAAAATTAAATGAGAAATAAAATGGCTTCCTAATACTCTTCTTCTTCTTTATTCTTACATGCCTTTATTTTATTTTATGCTCGTTTTTATTTACATGCTGTCTTTCTTCTATTTCAAGTTAGTAGATTAGCTTTATTTTCATTGCAATTAGTTTTAATTTTATGCAAGTAGTTTAGTTCTATTTTATTTTAGTTAGCTTGCACTTTCCTTGCTTTTTAATGTTGTGATCTTCATGTGTTAAAATGATAACAAATATGAGAAGCTAAACCCATTCAATTTAGGGGTAACGAAGTTCTCTTAAATCATGTAGATTCAACATATTTGCTAATTTATGATCTCTTTTTATGCTTCATGAAAAGTTTGATTATGATATAAGTTTATTAAGAAATTTGATAGACTATGTTGTAATCACAAATAGGCTATGCTTAATCAACATAAACACAAATTACATCATCGTCTAATTAAGTGATTTTGATCATGGAACTAAAATAGAATCAAAATTTGATGATCTGGGTTACTAATAAAAAATATAAATAGATCATGCTTAAAATAGATTTTGTTTTAGTTTCATATTCGTTTTCATGACATTTAACAAGTGATTTTAGTTACTGTATTAAATTTGATGGTTTAAGTTATGTTAATTAATAACACAAATAGACCATATTTATGGAAAATACATCACTAATTCTTCTTAGATTAAAACGAGAGATCATAAATTGATTTTGTGTTGATTTTATATGAGAGTATGAGAGTGGATTTGCCTCTAAATTGTTTCTTACTCTCATATTTTTAATCACTTTTATTTGTAGTTAGTTTTTGCATTTCTCTTTATTTAAAAAAATCTCAAGCTCTTTGGGTTAATTTGATTTAGTAGAATTTAAAATTAATTCAATTCCTACGAAGCGACCTGTACCCGCCACGTACTAAAATTGTACGCCATGCGCTTGTCGTTATTTTTATTACATTTTTTGGCGATTTTCTAGCCGATAGAAAATTCGTCGTCAAACAACATACCCTGATGGGAGCGACCCACTTGGCCCAGCTGCATGATCGATTTTTGTCATTTTCTGGCTGATGAGGCTTGAGGCTACGATTACCTTTATACAACACTTCCCACTTGGGATGCTACACTGCACTCCAAGAATCAATGCAATGCTATCATTCATCCATACAAGTTCATTCTAGGATCGAATGAAACCGAAGGCACTCTTCTATAACATCCTTTTATGGAATCCACCTCTGGATTAATAGCAAATAGCCCTTGCACTTCAAAGCTCTATCTTCATTCTATATTCTTCAAGATGTCTTCAAGTTGAAACGCTTGAGTTAGGTCGATGTGGTTTTTAGATAACATATCTGATCCTGATCTATTCGAAATAACTTTCATAGATAAACTCAACTGTGGTTCTTTATAAAATAAACAGACAAAAATAAGTGTGGAGATCACCTCCTAACCTTTAGTGGACGGATTTCCTTATCATTTACGCTAGAAGAATGAAATGAGATTTATACGCACAGTATCTCATTGGGGATGACCGTGCCATATAACTCAAGTGTTTCTTTTGGATATTCCCAAAGTTATATTTTGGTCCAGGTTTTATTATCGGTTACTATCAAATAAATAATCATTCAAACATTGATTTAATTCCATATGGAATCCACTAAGCCTTATTTAATTAATCTTTGATTAATTAAATCACTTTATAAATTTGATCAAAGAATCTTTACATAACGCTATTTCCAAAACTCTTACTTTCCTTTTTTACGTGGAAAATATTTATACTTATCTTAGGGATATAAGCATATTATCAAAACATTTGGAAAATTCCTTCTTTTAAATTCCTTTTTGAAAACTTTACTTGCTATGAAACGATCCACTTATCTTTTATAAAAATCCCCTTTAAAATCCCATTCACATTTAAATACCTTTATACGTTTCCAAAATCAATTTATAAAACACTTTTATAAGTCTACAAGTAAATTTAAAATCCTCATTACAAACCTCTAGAATCATTTATAAAACATTTCCTCATTTGAAACTCCTTTGATAGATCTTCTTTAAGAAAATCGTTTACAAAATATCTTTTGCAACTCATCCTTTTAAATAACTTTAAATAAACCTTTTTACTTGGCCAAATCCATTTTTATAAACAAATCATTATTTATAAATACCTTTATAATATATATAACTTGAAAAATCATTTATAAACATTAACTCTAAATTGATTAAAGAATTGAAATTAATTCAAAACTATACTTTAAAATTTCAAAAAAAAGGCTAAACAATCCCAATGGTAGTAATTTAAGTTACCATTTAACATCAATTTCACTTTCAAATCACTTAACCATCTATTTACATAAGTCAACATATATGTAAATGCAATTCATATCCAAATTAGGAAATAACATATCAATATAACTCAACTAGCATATACATGTCCAGAAAACATAATAGTAGGATGGTGATTTGTTCTGCTAAATAGATATCCAAATAGTTCACTACTTATAGAAGAATGAGAATTTATTCTACTAAACATAAGTCCACACAATAAACAATTACATTATAGCAGAACATGGATTTATTCTGTAAATACGTGTCCAAAAAATCAAACAATCAACTTAAAGCAGTAAGAAGATTTATTCTGCTAACACGTGTCCACACAATCAAAACATTTACATAACTCAGTATCAACATTTTGAATCCCTTATGTTCAAAGCCATCTTTGCAAAAGAAGTACCTTTAAAATTTTGAATCTTGGAAAACAAGGATTAAAATTTAAACTCCATTTTAAAAATAATTAATTACAAGTTAAACTCTTATTAAATTATAACAAATCTTTATTAATTCTTAACTTAATTTAATTATAAATTAATAAATAATTTAAATATTTGATAAATAATTTATTTATAAATTAAACCCTTAACTAATCCATTATTAATTATTAAGTAATAATTTAAAATCTTTGTTAATAATTAACTATTAATTAATCTCAATTAATTAATTAATTAATTAATCTTTTAATTAAAACTTAAATAATAAATTAATTCTTAAATAATTTATTTTAATTTAAAACCTTTATTAATTTATAATTAAAAATAATTAAACATTACCTTAATAATTAATTAATAATTAACGTTGTATTTAATTAACAGATAATTAAAAATAAATCATATAATTAATTCATAATTAAATAAATTAATCTTGCTTAATTAATAACTAATTAAAATTAATCATACCTTTGAAAGATGATTAATTAATAGCTAATCTTTTTAAAATTAATAAACTTATCAAAACTAATTATTTAATAAATAATTGCTAAATTCTTAATTAACTTTCCTTAAACATTACCGATAAGTTTCTAAAACATTTTTAAAACACTTTTGGTTGTAAATTTATTTTTTTGCAAAAATGGGTTTTTTAAGTGAAAGTACATCTATAGTGACCATCGCTATGGATACCCGTAACTTGGAAATGTTTTTTGTACTTTACTTTGAAAGTTTGGAAGTTTACTTACTTTTTCCAAAACATAAAGTATGCCTTATAAAAGTAAAACGAGGTTTGAAAACTTAAAATCGATTTTGATTTCCATAAAAAAACTACAGTTTTACACATGGATTTCCTTTCCATTTTAACACCAATGGTGCTAACTTTTCTTAGCATATATCCAAAAATTTAAGATCACAACATAACCATACATGCCATATCCATTAATCTAAGCAAGGTCACATCACATGAAAAAAGTTTACAACTGTCCAAAAAATGTTATATTTAGACTTCAATTTCAAGTCTAATTTACAATCACACTCAATCAACACTTGTAAAATCAATCACATCATAAACTAAGATTTCAACCAACAAATGATACCATGCTTTAACCAACACATAGAATTTTAAAACTTTGAATTTAAAACAAAAGTTTACTCACCTAAGTTTAGAAAACTTTTTGAAAACTTAAAATTACTTTGCAAACTTGATTTAGGACCTTGCATCTTGAAATAGGCTCAGCCTAGGACATGCATGGCTTGGCCATGATAAGAACAAGGATGTGTTGGCTTGACTTGAAGAGGTGGAGGTACTTCGGATAAGGTTGAATTAACAAAAACAGACAAAAAATTAGTCATATTCTCTTAGATTTTTGGCCACATCACTTTCAAAATTTTGAGAGGTGTTCAAAAGAAAAGTGTTTGTAAATTCATTTCTCTATAATTTTGTAACGACTCGGTATTTTTAACCATTCGCATCCGCACATGCCGGACTTGAATATCTCAAAATATCAGATTGTTATTTATATTTGGCAAAACTCAACATATGCAGTAAATAAATTAATCATGGAATCACAGACACAGTAATATAATAATAATAATAATGCAGTGGAATAGATAAATAGTAGTTCATGAAGCTATTGTATAAACAACAGAGTTTGAAATAAATTACAACAGAATATCTCAAATACAGACCGATGAATCTTTGAACAAATCAACTGGAAAAGCTGAAAGCTGAATCGATAGTGGATCTCCAAGCGAAACTCCAAACTTCAAAGATGAGTCTCAAATGATGTATCACTCAGTCCGACCCAAGCATAAAGAAAAACACAAAACACTCGAGTTAGGATTTAACATTCTTATATCAATAAATCCAACTCAAGTGAAAAATCCACTGAAAATACAAGTAACTTAGAAGATGTTTGGGATATCCATAATCTAAGGATCCGTGGAACTATCCACAATATAGAAATATATGCTATTAACAACTAAACGTCATTAAAATACCATGGTCATTTCAAAATAATTTATACTTCAAAATCAAAATATCATTTCCATTTCAAATATATATAATTCCAAATTATAGAACTTTAAAAGTTACAACACTTTCGAAACCAACTTTGAAATCATAGTTCTTTGGAAAATCATAGCTTTGAAATCATAACTTCCACCACTTAAACAGTTTAGGTATAAATAATAGCATATAAAATAAATAGTTTATAAAATAAAATAGTTTATATTAAAATAATTAGTTTGTTAAAATAGTTTATATTAAAATAGTGTATATATATTAAATACTTTATAAAGTAAAATATTTGTAATTTCCTCAAATTTCAGAAATCAATTCAAATCAGCTCGAATTCCAACATTCCAATTTAATTCATTCTCAATTCTTCAACTTCGATTCAATTCATTTTCTCAATTAATCATTTCAAATTATATCAATTTCAAATAAAGACTTAAACCACAAAAATAAACCATTTAAATTTCAATATGTGTCAAAGCTTTAAATATTCAACATTTTCAAAACTAAATTATAGTTTCATATAGATCTTGATTTAACTTCATTATTATTTAGTCTTGAAATATTCACTTAATAAATTCAATATTATTTAAATAACCTTAAATTATATTTTTTCTAAATATTTCCTCCAATTTATTTAAACGTGAAATATCCGTTTAATTACTTAAATCAGAATCAAGTTATAAAATCATATCTTAAAACCTTCAAATTCAATAAGTTTCGAATCTATTTAATTAAACAAATTAAATTTATTTTATAAAAAACTTATTCATATACATAATATTTTTAAATTTAAATAAAACCTTTCAAAACCATAGAAATCATTTCAAAATATTTATATATAGACCAAAAGTGTCTGTACATAATTTTCTATCCTATGGACAAGTGATACGGATATTTATCATTTCAATACATAATTTATATATATACGGGTATATATCATTTCAACCCCCAATCCTAAATTCAATTCAATGAAAATCGCTTGGGTTTATCATTTCAATCCATAACGATTTTCTCCTATCCTACAAATCATTCGGGTATGTATCATTTCAACCTATAGGGAATTTCTATACTAACGGGGAACTTGCAGAATGATAACATATATGATAAAATATAATATAGAACAACAGGCATATACCATCAGTGATTAAATAAAATATGAACAATAGGATATGGTGTCATATCTCATAGGTGAACAGTTACAGGTAATAGCATATATATAACAATTTAAGTAACTATCAGCAGCATATTTTAATTGTCATTTCGATTGAAATCGAATTTAATAAATATAAGAACGTTAAATCGTGAGTGATTGCTCATCTTTTGAGGCTAGAGATGCACGAGAATGAGATGAGTTATGAATCCCAAAACAAAGCTTGAATGGCACGAATTGGACGAACAAGGCTAATAATCAAGAATTGAAGAAAAAATTAAACTCAGCGTGATAGAACAGAAATTATATATATTATTATTACTACTATTTCCATGAAATCAATGTTAATTTAAAATAAATATTAAAATAATATATACATATAATTAAATTCATTGTTTTAATTAAACACACACATATATATAACTGTATGTATATAGTCATTTCTAAATACAAACATATTTTAAAATTAAAATATATATACATTTCAAAATCAATTGTTTTAAACTAAAACTCAAATATACACTACAATTAAACTGAAACATACCCCGGATATACACACACACGCAACAGATAACATGAAGCAAAAATCAATATTATACTATATATTGAAAACCAATATTCGGTTTAGAAATGAGCAAGATAATATGCTTCTGGACTAATATATATATACACACACACAATATTTTATATATATATAATTCATGTTATATTCCCGCATCCGAAAAAAATATAAATTGTATATATACAAATCAACATATAATATAACTAATGTATTTTAAAACAAATATAAACGTAATATATATAAAAGAATATATAACTAACATACATTTTACCGTCATATCATATATATACACACAAAAAACTATTCTATATATTATGATAAAACCGGGCTTAAGACTTAATATTTATGAAATATATACAAGTAGTTACCTGTAACATAAATATAGTAATTATGTAAACACAAACGTATGCAGTCTACTTTGTGTGCAAACACAGGGAAATGTAAACAAATAGGCATATGCAGACTAGTATCTAACAGAGCATATCATACATGTACTTCTTGCTATACTTAATCAAAAAAAAAAATTAAAAACAATATTTGGTCTATTTATATACTGACGTGTGATAAGCTTTGGATACATACATATATATATATATATATATATATATTATTGAAATTATATAAAATACTTATATAGCTTATACTATGAACCAAATATAGAATCAATATATATATATATATATATATATATAGCAGCATATATTCAAACACATACCGAAATCATCTTATATATATTATATTCCGAGAATCTGCATATAATTTGAAAATAAAATTTTCTATGTATTTATAATGAAACGTGGATATAGGCAAACATATATATATAGACGTACTATTATATAAATAAGATATATTACAATATAACTTGTACAATGCAACAGCTTATATATATAACCTTATATAACAAAATATACAGAAACCATATGATATATAAACATATAAACAAATATGCCTACAACCTGAGAGGCTTTGGCATTCACTGTATATACAATTTATATAAACAAATATGCCTACAATGTGAGAGGATCTAGCATTCACCGTATATACAAATATATAACATGAAATAACACCTATATATACTTTATGTATAACACAAATTTGCAATATATATATATATATATATATATATATAAACTAACCTTCACATATGAACCAATAAAATAGGCAGGAGGGGAATAGGTGGGAGGAAGGCCAAGGGTGACAGAAGAGACAAGAGCAGAGGCGGATGAGCCTCGGTTGGCGGTGAGTGCAGGTGCGGTGAAGTGGAGCCATGTTGGAAAATGAAGCAACGGTGGTCGATGAGGGTGCTTCACCTCGGATGGATCTCGCTCGGGTTTTTGAGGTGGGGAAAGAAGTGGCTGGGGTGGAGGCTGACTTGTGGCGAACAACGAAGAGGAAGAAGAGGAAGGTCGGCTGTGTGCTTGCATGTGTAGTCAAGTGGCAGATCTGGTCGTGGGCTTGATGACGTGGAGGATACCCGAGCTGTTGGGTTTTAATGGTGGCAAGGTGAGAGGTTTGGGTGAAGGCTCTTAACGTGTGGAGGTGGACGACTTTAAGGCATGGGAGAAGATTACCAGGCAGGAGAGAAAAAACAACAAAAATAGTTGTCTACCTCAATGCAATTTACATGAATGGTTAACATAAATTTCAAAGCGGAGCACCGATAAGAATGAAAAGGAACGTCAACAAAAGTAACCGTTAGAATAGTAAAGTCAAGCACGAATTAAGAGGATTATTAAAAGAAATAAATTAGCAAACGGCGTGCTTTTATTCAAGTGAGAATTTAAAGCAATTAACTGTTGCTTGGATATAAGATAAGCTAGAAGTATTCATCTTCTCCAACACGGTTAGCTCTTCAAAAATTGAAATTTAGGGTTTTCCTCAGCCATGGGGGAAATTCTCTCTCTCCACAGCAATCTTTCTCATCTTTCTTCTCCTAGCCATAGAAATAGACCACCTGACTCTCACATCAGAGATTCTAATAAGGATGTCATCATAGACAAGGATGGGTTTCAATTAGTTCAATCGAAATCAAAACAGAAACGTCAGCCTCCTGCGCCTGTGAATCAGAGATTTCCAAAGGATCTCAATTCTGGAATGAAGAAGACAGCCGATCAGTTTTCGACTGTTCCTCCTCCAAATATGAGAAACCAATCATATCAACAGCGTAAACCCATAAATTTCTCTCTGAACAAGACGCAAGGGAAAAAATCTTGGGCTGATATCGTATCTGAGCAATCAACTGAACCTAAGGATGATGAATGCAATCTTGAATCTATCCCTCCCATCAAGATCAATAGTAAAAAATATGGTTTGATAAAAGAATCAGTCTGTAAAAGAGCTATCGAATGCTGGAGCAATTCGATTTTGGTGTATGTTGTTGGAACCAAACCATATTACACCTTTTTCAAAGCTTACATACAACGTGTATGGAAGCCTGTTGGTGAGTTTGATATTTTTACTAGGGAAAATGGATTCTTTATTGTCAAATTCAAAGAAGTTCAAGATTGCAACTCAATCATTCAGAATGGCCCATACTTCTACAATGGAAAGCTCATCATAATGAGGAGATGGTCTGAATCTCTGAAACTAGACAGGGACCTCCTCAGTTCGATGCCAATATGGGTAAAATTACCCAATGTGAATTTAAAATTATGGGATCGAGAAGCGTTCAGTGTTATGGCCAGCATTATAGGAAAACCCATAAAAATGGATGCAGCTACAACATTGAAAACGAGATTGAATTATGCTCGTCTTCTAGTAGAGGTATCTGCAAATGATGAACTACCTCAAGAATTAAACCTCACTTTATACAACGGGGAAACCATTACTCAAAAGGTTGAATATGAATGGGTACCACCGAAGTGTAGTATCTGTAAATGCTTTGGACACATCAGAGATCAATGTGTCGCAGAAGAAAGGTGGATACCCAAAAATCAAAATCAAAACAAGAATATACCTACTGATCAAGAAAATGTTGCAGCTACAATTTTTCAAGATTCGCTTCCTTCTGAGGAGGCAATAAAAGATTCAAGATTTCAACAAAACAAAGATCGAATCAACCAGGATGGTATCATCTCCAATCTAGAAAAATCATCTCATTTGCTCACTGAACAAGATGATCAGATCCTTGCGTCGGTAGTTCATCATTCAGAAAGCTTTAAAGAAAAATCCAAAGAGGTTTTACAAGGCAATTCAAAGAGGGGATCCAATAATGAAGAGGTCTTTAACTCTGAAATCCCCCCCATTTCAGAGTTATGTTTAATTACAAATAATCATGTTACAGAAACAAATAACATCCTGTCTTTGAGTTCCAATCAAGATCCAGATTTCAACATGGAAAATGAACCTCCATCAGATAATGCTGCAGAAGTTGAGGACAATGGTGGCATCAACTCAACCTTGCCTCGCAATGCTGAGGAGTTTGATATCTCTTGCATTCAAATTCCAGATGGCCTTATTGTATCAACATCAGATAATATTATGGAGGAATCTGGAAAGCAATTTGACATATCAGAACTACATATTCCCAAGACTAAAGCTATTGGCAAATACAAGAATTCAAACAAAGAGAAAAAAGCTTTTGGGCAAAAATACATTTCAATCAATCCAGACTGGAATGAAATGACAACAAGACTTAAAGCTAAAAGCTCAGAGAAAAAGAGAAAAGGTAAGGGTAGCAGTGTATCAGGTACAATCTGAAACACTGTTTATTTCTCTTTATTTTTTTTTTTCTCCATTTATTTCCTTATTATGTCTATTATGGCCTGGAATGTTAGGGGTATGAATTCCCCTCATAAACAGAATGATATTTTAAACATGGTCAGAATTTATAAGCCATCTGTTGTTGCTTTTATTGAGAATAAAATGGATGATCATAATACTGAGAGATTCTGTTTTAAGTTATCCAACAACTGGAAATTTATAACCAATAATGAGTGTGGTTGCAAAGGTAGAATCCTGGTTATTTGGGATTCTAGCATTTGGAATTTAGTTAACTTCAGTAAGGATATTCAATTTATAGATTGCAATTTCAAAAACAGTGGTGGTTTCTCTCTTCAAATTACTAACATTTATGGTAGTAATTTTGAAACAGAAAGAAACAGTTTATGGTACAGATTAAAAGCTCTGAGTCAAAGTTATGATTTCCCTTGGATTATTTTAGGTGACTTTAATACTGTTTTTCATGTTAGTGAAAAATTTGGTGGTAATAAAATCCCCCACAGTAAACTTGACAAAATTAACAAATTTTTACTTGAATCTGGACTGATTGAGCCTAATATTAATGGTCATAAATATACATGGAAATCTGGTAAGGAGAAAAACATTCATTGCAAGCTTGACAGAGTTTTAATAAATGAAAAATTCTTTAATTCCTTTCCAAATTTATGTTGTTACTCTATTGAGCAAAATACTAGCGATCATACTCCTTTATTGATAAACTTTTTCCAAAATCATACTAGTTATAATATCAAAGCTACTCCTTTCAGGTTCAAAAATGGTTGGGTTCTTAGTAATGATTATTATGACATTATTAAAGATTGTTTCAACTTTTCAAATAATGGTTCTTATCAACTCCAGTTCAGTATGTTTCTTAAAAACACTAAGACTAAAATTAAAAACTGGAATAAGGACAGATCCAATAAAGATGACTATCTTAATAATTTAAGAAAGGAAGGGAAAGTTCTTCAAAAGCTTGCTGATGACAACCCTGACAACACTGATATTATTGATAAATTCTTTACAAACCAAGCTAAACTTTCTCATGAGCTTTATATCAACTCTATCAATTTCAAACAAAAAGCTAAAATAGATTGGCTTACTATGGGTGATGAATGCACCAAATTTTTTCATGCTAAAATGAGCTGCAGGAAACATATCAACAACATTGGCAAAATTATAAACAGTAATGGTGATTGCATCAATGAATTAGAGAAGATTTCTAAGGAAGCTATTAACTATTACTCTCAATTATATTTCTCTGAATATACTGTTACCATTTTCCCTGACATTGTGTGTAAGAATGTGTTAAATGATAATGCTGCTGACATCTTACTTGCTCCTGTCAGTATAGATGAAATAAGAAACATTATTTTTAATGCTGGAGATAACAAAAGTCCTGGTCCGGATGGTTTTAATGCAAAGTTTTTCAAAACCCATTGGGATAATATCAAAGATCATATTTTTATGGTTGTCAATGAATTTATGACTGAAGGTAAATTACTTAAAAGTTTTAATCATACTTTTATAACCCTTATTCCTAAAAATAAAAATCCATCTTGTATCCAGGATTACAGGCCTATATCCTGTTGTAATTTTGTGTACAAAATTATTGCTACTATTTTAAGCAATAGAATTAAAGTGTTTCTCCCCTTTTTGATTTCTGAAAATCAGTGTGCTTATATTCCTGGCAGATTAATATATGAAAATTCTCTGCTTGCTCATGAAATGGTCAGGAATTTCAATAATAAAAAAGGGGATAATATGTGTCTTAAGGTTGATCTTCAAAAAGCATATGACAAGGTTAACCGCAATTTTATCATTCATATCATGAAATGCATGAATTTTCCTGCTAAGTTTTGTAGGTTAATTTTTGAATGCATAAATACTCCCACTTTCTCTATTTTATTTCAAGGCAAACCTGAGGGCTTTATCAAAAGTAACAGGGGTATCAGACAGGGAGACCCTCTTTCTCCCTATCTTTTACCTTAGCTATGGAATATTTTTCTATTCTAATTAATATTGAAACCATCAAAAACAACATTTCTCCAATTAATAGAATTCAGCCTTGTATTACTCACCTGATTTATGCTGATGACCTTATGCTGTTCTCTAAAGCTAACAAAGATAATGCAGAGGCTATTAGCCAGATTTTTGATAATATGTATAAATATGCTGGTCTTAAAATTAATGAATTCAAAACAAAAGCATATTTTAGCAAATATTGCAGGCACAAAAATGATGTTCTAGAGATTCTCAAAATCAAGGAAGGTAATCTTCCTATTAAATACTTAGGACTCCCTCTATCTGCTAATCAAATTAAAGACAGTGATTGCTCCTATCTGATAGAGAATATCCAAAACAGGATGGAAACATGGTCCTGCAAGCTTCTTTCCATTGCTGGAAGAATTGAGTTAATTAAGACTGTTGTCTATGCCATTATTCTATATTGGTTTCAAACTCATCATATTCCTAGTGCTACAATTAAAAAAATTGAGAGCAGGTGTGCTGATTTTCTTTGGAAAGGCAAATATCATAAAATTAGTTGGGATAAAGTTTGCACACCCAAAAGTGAAGGAGGGCTGGGCCTCAGAAATCTCAATGATCTTAATTTAACTTGTCAGTTAAAACTTTTTTGGAGATTTGTAAGTGGTGATTCTTTATGGTCAAAATGGATGAATTACAAATATCTTAAAAACAATAGCTTCTGGACTATTTTACCAAAAAATAATCAATCCAATGTTTGGAATCAAATTTTAAAATGCAGGGTTTTAGGTAAATCTCTTCTTCAAAGAAATTTTAAGGCTGGTCATGAAACCAGTCTCTGGTTTGACCCATGGTTTCAAAATGACTCTTTTATTAATAGAGTTGGTTGGAATAATCTTGTCATCTGTGGTGAAGCAAATGCCAGTGTTAGTCTTATTATTGAAAATAAGCAATGGCAACCACAACTTCATCCCATCACTAACCCACATAAAAATTCTATTATTAATATCCCTATTGATCATAATGCTGACTGTGATTACTGGGAATGGTTAGCTAGCAGCAATGGTAAGTTTTCTTTCAAAAAAACTTGGGAGCATATCAGAAATAAACAACCTAATGTAGAATGGTATAAATGCATTTGGAACAGGGTGAACAATCCAAAGATGGCAATCTGCACTTACTTTGCCATCAAAAACAGATTGCCAACTTTGGATATAATCAACAAATGGGGCAAAAGTAACTCTTCACTCTGTTCCTTATGCAATTTATCGAATGAAACAGTGACGCATTTATTTTTTGAATGCAGCTACAGCTATTATATTTGGAATCAAATCAAAGTTAAGTTGCAGATGACTAATACTAACAGTATGGATCTTTATCAAATCATCAAAGACATCAACTATCATTTCAGAAATAAAGCTCTTGAAAGTGATATGGCGCATGTTCTACTTACTACTGCTGTTTATTATATTTGGAAAGAGAGGAACAACCGTACTCACAACAATATTAAGATGACCAAAGAGCAAAGATGGAACATTATCGACAATGATAGCAAGATCATTCTTCTAAAATCAAAGAAAAAGATCAGAAATCAGACCAAATTTGAGTTTCTCTCGGAGTGTTGGAGCAAAGAGGCTGGTAGTAAGCATATCGAACATTATCTTCTCTATCCGAAGACTTATCATGCTGATCTCAGCTCGCATCAGTATATCAATCAAGACAATTTTGTGCATCGTCCCAGAAACGACTCCAATAATGGCATAGGTAGTTGCAATGCTACAGATCTAGGTTGCGATAACACTAGATCTGTATATTGCAACCTCATTTCGCACAATGCAGACATGAGAGATCATTACAACTCTAATCTCGCTGACAGAAGCATGAGGAGCAAATTTAATCAAAGTCTCTCTTATTGGGAGAGGGGAGAAAGTAGTAATAGAAAGTATACGAAATAGATCTGCTTTCGTTTTCCTTTTCTCTGTCGCCATTTTTTATTTTGTGTTTGTAATTGTGTCGGCTGTGTTTTCTGCGGATGCTAGGGTTTGCTTTTTGTTTGTTGTTTGGGATTCGGGTGTGTTGTTTTCTCACCCGTTTGTTCTGTGTTGGGCCGGGCCCTGTTACCTTTCTTCAAAAAAAAAAACTGTTGCTTGGATGACACGGCTGGAGTTTGAAACGTAAAAGAAACAAAAGGTCACAGATCCAGTACCGATATGGTTACCAGTTTCACGGATTCTGCTGTGTACCGGACTTCAAAACATAGAATTGATTATATCGTAGGGATTAGCATGACGAGACGATCAAAATAGTATACAGATATCGGTGATAGGATCAACCGATCAAAAGTCGATAATCGATATCGAAAATGCTGCTATTTTGTTGAAAATAAGATCAATGAGGCTAGAGAAGTCCAAATTTGATAAAATGAAACATGACATCTAACTCAGATGATGATTTACAAATTTTATATAAAAATATTCAGGTTCGGAAAACATTTTATTATCATCAAATATTACCTGATTTCAATTGAAATAAAATTACACAACAAAATAAACTTCAGTATTATCAGATGAAAATTTACCGGTTTCTCTGTTAAAATAGACGTATACCAAATATTTAATTTGTATTTCAAAATATTTTTATTTAAAATTTCACCAAAATTCAATTAAATTACGTTATTAAAATAGTTAAATTTACATGCCGTTACACTCTCCCCTACTCAAAACTTTTCGTCTCCGAAAAGGAAGAAGGTAGGAGAATAGAAACAAACAGAAGGAAAAAAATGGATTGAAAGACAAGATAAACAATTAATTTAAACTGTATAAATTTCAATTTAAATTAATTAATATTCAAACATTTCGTTAAACCCATTTATTATAGAGGTTTTTAGGCTCAAGGAAAAGCTTGGGGGAAAAAATAGTTTTAGAGACAAAAAGTTTGTTTCTTATACTGAAGGACACTTGATGGTGTAAATCATAAAATGATAGTTGTGGCAATCATTTTCAGTTTACACTAAAAAGTGTCCTTCAAACTAAAAAACAAACTTGTTGTCCTTGAAACTAAATTTTTTTGCAACTTTTTTCTTGCGTCTATTTTCTTGTTTATTATATCCATAATTCATAAATTTATTAATTTTATCTCATGATATTTTTCAAACATTATTAATAAATCAATAAACATTTTCTTTAAATATGTTTTATTTAATTAATAACTTTTAAAATATTTACAACACTAATAATTTACTATTAAACCATGTGGTATATAAATAAACAACATTTTAAACATTTTAAATTATTTAGAAAGAAAATGTTCAAAATATCCTTTGTTTAGTACTTTATCAAAATACTTTTATAACTCGATGTCTTAACAGGTTTATCCTCGTTCTTGCAGACTCTGGCCATGCGTTGATCAGGCGCAAAGCTAAAATTCTCCAAGTTCTTAGTAGACCTGTTTCAACACCCGGTGAAAATACTCGAAAAACCTTCAAAACTGATATGGAAAGTACAATCCAAACAAATCAACCGAATCGAATCATGGATCGTAGATATACAATGGTTACGTCTGGATCCCCCAGGAAACATTCGTATCTTTTAAGAAATCACTGCCTTGCGAATTTCGCCATGATAATAAAAAAATGTAGACCATGGATACACAATGGTTACGCTTGGATCCCCCAAGAAACATCCATACCCTTTAGGCAATCTCTGCCTTGCGGGTTACGCTACTAAAACGACCATAGATCGCAGATACTTGATGGTTGCGCCTGGATCCTTCAGGAAACATCCATACCCTTTATGCAATCACTGCCTTGCGAATTACGCTATGCAGTCGAGTTCGTATGACCATGGGTAATGCCATGGAATTCGAAGGACAGTCGAGTATTATATCCAAAAAACTCAAATCAGAGAGAATAATATCGATAGAATGAATGAAAAATGTGGCCACAAAGAAGATATCAAGCAGAAGGCACTTTCCATATCTTTATTTCGAAATTTTGTATCATATAGTACCTTTTCAAATCAATTCAAAATATCATACTTATATAAAGTCAATTATATATAAGATTTCATTTTCAAATCGAATACTTTCCAAAATCAATAGTATATCAAATCACACTTATATAGACTTTGATTATAAAAGATTTTGCTTTTCAAATTAAGTACCTTTTCAAATCAATAGTTTTTGAATCAACTTCATACTTATACAAATCAATTTTATATAAGTTTGATAACTTCCAAATCAAGTATTTATTAAAATAAGGTTCTCAATTTCAATTCGTTTCAATATCAGTTTAGTTTCCAAATCATATACGGTTTCACCAATTTGTTTCTTCCAAATTAAATATCTTTAGTTTCAAAATTTCCAAAATAATAGGTTTAGAAAATAATACTAGTTTCCAAATCAACATAAGTTAAGTCAAACAAATTCATTTCCAAAATCATCATATAAATACTGGGTTTTAAATTCCATTCTATTTTCGAAAATAGATATTTTTCTCAAAATAAATTATACCCAAAATGATTAACAAGTTTATAACCATCCCTTTAAAACCTTTAAAAGATTTATTTCTATTTGAAAGATCCAATTTACCTTTTGAAAATTATAATTCTACGTATATGTATAAATATATAGTTTTATAAAAGATAATACTAAGTTAAAAACATTTAAAAATAAATTTTATTCAAAACATTTCAAAACTAAATTTCATATTAGTATGATTCAAAATAGTCTTATTCATTTACTTATAAAACAGTTTCAAACATATTTAAATCATATTACTTCATTCTTAAACATACAAAACTAAACTTGTTTACTTTATCAACTAATTTATACCTTTCGAAATTACTTAGCTTTGAAAATTAAACCTCAATTTGGATGTGTTCGAACATTTAAAATAGTCGGAGAAATCAAATTTCAAATCCAAGAGTTGGAAATCAGCAACAAATCGGTAAATTAATTTCGATAGATAGGGTTATATCAAATCCGAAACTCGAGGACTGAACACCGGGCTCACTTCAAATTGTTTCAAATATATATGTATATATATATATATATATATACGTGCACACATATATCTTTCGAATATCAATTCATACTTCGGAATTTGAAATCAAAATCGGTTTCACAAAATCAATCGCATAGCAAAGCTACTAAAATGACCTCTCCACTACTCTGAAACTTGAAAATCAATGTCGATGTGTGCACTCATCACCTAAATTATTCTCCAGTGACATTAGTGAGTTCTGGACTTCTATTTTCTTGAAAACTTCTTTAAAATTTCTTTGAAATCATTGGAACTCATTTGAAGTCATTTGAAACATTTCTTATTTGGAAAATACTTTCAAATCGTTTTATTATATATTTCCAAAATCTTAAAACCAATTTCAAAGTACCGAAATTCAATTTCTCAAATTTCAAATTTAAAACCCTTCATTTATAAATCATTTTTATATAAATCAATTTCTTGTAAAATTTTCAAAATTTCAAATCCTTTCAAGACTTCAAATTCTCATTTTTAAAAGGTATATAAGAAAAAAATTTCACTTATATATATATGATATAATCATACTTATCAAAATAATGATACATAACATAACTTCTAAAATACAAACAAACACGATTTTTCAAAGGATGATTCAAGAATGGATTTCAAAACAAAGATAGAGATTCAAATTAGAGGGTCTCTACTCAAATAGAATTTTGATTCGGAGATAGGATCGAACGAAGATGAGATAATTAAATTACAAATAGAAGATAGATATACTTATATAAACCGTGGACGACCTTAACTGGGCCAACTGTGACTTTAGGAATATGATCGATGTGGAATTCTAAGGCAAATCGACATTCGATCGCCAGAGATTGACTTCGTCATAGAACGAGACAACAACATCTAAACCAAGGGTATAGAAATCTCCGGTGAATCAATGCCAATTGTAAAGGAGTTTCACCCCTTTACAAGTCATTCAAAGATTGGCGGGATCATCGATTTTTATAGAGATTATTCGAAATAGAGTTATGGGATGCTCTAGAATCAAAAGAATATAAAAAGGGGGAGACAAGAACGGATTTCAGAACAAGTTGGAGCGTTCCAAAATTCAAAGGAAACTGAATCAAGGAGGAAGAGATTCAAGCACGAACGAAAGTAATTCTGTAATTAAATCTACTACATATGCTAAGTTTTACCTAAAACCAGAGCTCTGATACCAACTGTAACGACCCGCTATTTTCAACCATTCGCATCCGCACATCCCGCACTTGAATATCTCAAAATATCAGATTTTTACTTTATATTTGGAAAAACTCAATATATACAGTAAATAAATCAATCATAGAATCACAGACACTGAGTAATATAATAATAACAATGTACTGGAATAGATAAAAAGTAGTTCATGAAGCTATTATATAAACAACAGAGTTTGAAATAAATTACAATAGAATATCTCAAATACAGACCGATGAATCTTTGAAAAAATCAACTAGAAAAGTTGAATCGATAGTTGGATCTCCAAGCGAAGCTCCAAACTCCAAAGGTGAGTCACAAATGCTGTATCAATCAGTCTGACCCGAGCGTAAAGCAAAACACAAAACACTCGATTCGGGATTTAACATTCTTATATCAATAAATCCAACTCAAGTGAAACATCAACTGAAATATAAGTAACTTAGAAGATTTTTGGGATATCCATCCTCTAAGGATCCATGAAACTATTTACAACGTAGAAATATACGCTGTTAACAACAAACGTCATTAAAACACCGTGGTTATTTCAAAATAATTTACACTTCAAAACTAAATTATCATTTCCATTTAAAATATATATTTTCAAATTATAGTACTTTCAAAGTTACAACACTTTCGAAACTAAAGCACTTTGAAATCATAGTTCTTTGGAAAACCATAGCTTTGAAATCATAACTTCCACCACTTAAATAGTTTAGATATTAATAATAGTATATAAAATAAAATAGTTTATATTAAAATAATTAATATATTAAAATAGTCCATATTAAAAATAATTTTATACCAAAATAGTATATATATATATATATTAAATACTTTATAAAGTAAAATATTTATAATTTCCTCAGATTTCACAAATCAATTCAAATCAGCTCGAGTTCCAAAATTCCAATTTAATTCATTCTCAATTCCTCAACTTCGATTCAATTCAGTTTTTCAATAAATATTTTCAAACTATATCAATTTCAAATACATATTAAACCATAAAAATAAACCGTTTAAATTTCAATATGTTTCAAAGCTTTAAATATTCAACATTTTCAAAACTAAACTATAGTTTCATATAGATCTTGATTTAATTTCATAATTATTTAGTCTTAAAATACTCACTTAATAAATTCAATATTATTTAAATTACCTTAAATTACATTTTTCTAAATATTTCCTCCAATTTATTTAAACATGAAATATTTATTTAATTACTTAAATCAAAATCAAGTTATAAAGTCATATCTTAAAACCTTCAAATTCAATAAGTTTCGAATCGATTTAGTTAAACAAATTAAATCTATTTTATAATAAAACTTATTCATATACATAATATTTTCAAATTTACATAAAACCATATATATTTCCTTTTAAAACCATAGAAATCATTTCAAAATATTTATATATAGACCAACGATGTCTGTATATAATTTTCTATCCTATGGACAAGTGATATGGATATTTATCATTTCAATCTGTAATTAATGATATATGTGGGTATATATCATTTCAACCCGCAATCCCACATTCAATTCAATGAAAATCGCTTGGGCTTATCATTTCAACCCATAACGATTTTCTCCTATTCTACAGATCGTTCGGGTATGTATCATTTCAACCCATAGGGAATTTCTATACTAACAGGGAACGTGCAGGTTGACACCAGATATGATAAAATGTAATATAGAACAACAGGAATATATCATCAGTGATTAAATAAAATATGAACAACGGGATAAGGTGTCATATCCCACATGTGAACAGTTACAGATAATAGCATATATATAACAATTTAAGTTACAATCAGCAGCATATTTCAATTCTCGTTTCGATTGAAATCAAATTTAATAAATATAAGAACGTTAAATCATGAGTGATTACTCACCTTTCGAGGCTAGAGATGTACGAGAATGATGAGTTACGAATCCCAAAACAAAGCTAGATTGGCACGAATTGGACGAACAAGGCCGATAATCAAGAATTGAAGAAAAAATTAAAATCAACCTGATAGAACAGAAATTATATATATTATTATTACTATTTCCATGAAATCATTTAATTTAAAATAAATATTAAAATAATATATATATATATATAATTAAAATCATTATTTTAATTAAACATATATATATATATATAACTGTATATATATAGTCATTTCTAAATACAAACACATTTTTAAATTAAAATATATGTACATTTCAAATCAATTGTTTTAAACTAAAACTCAAATATATACTACAGTTAAACTGAAACATACACCGAATACACACACACACACACAACAGATAACATGAAGCAAAAATCAATATTATACTATATATTGAAAACCAATATTCGGTTTAGAAATGAGCAAGATAATTTGCTTCTCGACTAATACATATATACACACAATACTATATATATATAATTCATGTTATATTCCCGTGTCTGAAAAAAATATTGTATATATACAATCGGCATATAATATAACTAATTTATTTAAAAACTAATATAGACATAATATATATATATAACAGAATATATAACTAACATTCATTTTACTGTCATACCATATATATATACACACACACATATATATATATACATACAAAAAAAACTATTCTATATATTATGATAAAACCGAGCTTAAGACTTAATATTTATGAAACATATACAAGTAGTTACCTGTAACATAAATATAGTAATTATGTAATTACTAACGTATGCAGGCTACATTGTGTGCAGACACAAGGAAATGTAAACAAATAGGCATATGCAGACTAGTATCTAACAGAGCATATCATATATATACTTCTTGCTATACTTAACCAAAAAAAATTTAAATCAATATTTAGTCTATTTATATACTGACATGTAATAAGCTTTGGAAATATATAAATTATTGAAATTATATAAAATACTTATATATCTTATACTACAAACCAAATATAGAATCAATATATATATATATATATCTTATATATAAAGCGAATACTTGAGAGGGTGAAGCCTTTTTCGCACTCCCAAAATTGCCCTACTTTCACAATTGAAAATAATAATCCATTTCATCATCTCAAGGATAGGTTCATCTTTCAACTTCTCCATGTTTTCCTCCATTTCTACTCCACGTTTCCTACACGTTTACTCTCAATCCGTTTCCTCAATTCGCCATCCCCAATTTCCTTCTCACTTCACCCGCTTCGTAACCCAAAAAAAAGTTCAGAATTATCTTCAAATCCATTTGCGGCTGATTTTAGAGTAACTGCCTTACCACGTCTCTGGGGAAAAGTGACTGCGCATCTCCAAGTTGCTAAGTAAGGCGAGGATTTCATTTTTCAGAAGAGAGACCGTATGAAGATTGAGGGGAGCCTGGCACGACAACTGATGGCGCTTGCCACCCCTTGCTGCCGTGACGTGGTAGTGGCTCGGAGGTAAGCCTTACGACGTCTCTGGGGAAAAGTGACTGTGAATCTCGAAGTTGCTCATCAAGGTGAGTATTTCATTTTTCAGAAGAGAAACCGTATGAAGATTGAGGGAAGCCTGGCACGACAACTGGTGGCGCTCGCGACCCCTCGCTGCCGTGACATGGTGATGCCTTGGAGGTAAGCTGTGACTTAATTGCGGTTTATTTTTTTGCTTTGTTAAAAAGTTAATATATTTTTTTCAAATAATTCCCAATTTAACATCTCCAGCCTTAAAATTTTACAGATCTACTTTCACCTACCGTGTCCTGCGACGAAGAGTTGGATTTGATAAATTGGCTACCCGTACGTATTGCTTTCTACAATGGTCCTATTTTCCATTATAGTATTTATAACTTATGTGACTGAAACTTTAATGTACATTTTCCTATCACTGCTTTTAACACTTACATTCCTAGGACATGTTGACGGAGAAAGCTTGGTCCTACGTTTGTTCACGGCGGTTGGGTTGAAGTACGGCTACAGAAGATATTAGGTACAGTTTTTTCTTAAATTTGTTCCTATCTATATTTTGGTTACATGACCATTGTTTTTCTTCAATGTTGTTTCACAAACTCATAATAACAAACTTATTTGCTTACGAATTGTATTCATCCTCTGTACAAATCTAATTGGGTGCAAATAGTGGGAAAAATCATGTTGGTGTAGATGTTTAATTATTGCATTCCATGCTGTTAAAAAATTATTTTTATTTTACTAAACTTCCTGCGTAATAATTTAACCCAAAATTTTATTATATATATTTTATCTGCAATTTTTGGTTGATTTGAGGTAAATTTATACTATCATGTTGCATGCCGCCACTTTGAATCCTCGCCATGCTTTCCTCCCATCCTCCTTCCTCTCCCTCTCTGTCCACCACCACTCCAACCCAAGCCCCACGTATCAAAATGGTTTGCACTATTTTTTATGGAATCCCCCGATGATTTTGAAAAGAATTCAAGATTGTTGATTTTTTTTCAGTATAACCTAAGCTAATAAACAAGTGATTATTTGTTGCATAAATTTATGGGTTTATTTATTTTAAAATGATGATTTGCTTGAGTAGCTATTTTGGGTTGGTTTTTGCTTTTGCTGAAAAAATTTATGGTCGATTTTGTGTTTGTAGGATGAAATTAAGGGTTATAGATGTTTACATCAGGTGGAAGAAAATTAGAGAGTAGGGGACTTTTAGCATTTCATTCTTACATAGGACGATGTATACTCTGTTTTTTTGGAAAGTTGTCTACGTGAGCATTTATTTCTACATTAGTGTTCTATTTTATTGAGGAACCTACTACATTATTATATAATACTTTGACTGCATATTTGAATATTTGTATCACTCAATTCTCGGTTTTTTATAAAGTAACAAGCATGGAGAAATATGATAAAATATTCCAATACTGATATTGGTTGCTCTTTATGGTAAGAATCATAATGTGAAAAATCAATGCCTAATATGTATCATTGCATTTTTTCATACAAATAGTATTCGTCAGTTGGGACCCTTCATAGAAATTAGTACGCAATTAATTACTGAGCAATCAGTTAACAGCTCAAACAAATGTAAACATTCATCAAATGAAATTTATGTTGAAAATTTTTTTGTCCAACTTAGGCTAATTCAGATTTATTGCATAATATTATATCCTTTTCCAATCAATTGATATGCTTGAGTGGTTTATGTGGAGAACACACAATGCATGCTAGAACTCTCTACGGCACTGCAATTTACAGTATATACAAGGAATTTGTTATGCATAGGAATGTAGTTTAGCGTTTTAGCGTTCAATTGATAGCAATAATTTCGAGTTTTATTACATTGGTTGTTAGGCCTGATTATGATAGAGGAATTGATACCAAAACATTAACCGCTATTGCAGTCAATGCAACATTAAAATGTTAATTTTGTAAACATAAACACGAACATTAAACGTTGTACAAATTTTTTCCAATTTTCATAATAATAAACATTAGTTTCATATTAATCATGGAAGAGTTAAGAGGAAGTGATACCAAAACATTAAAGAGGATGCTTAACTTTAAGAAAATAGTATTAAGAAGTTAACTCTGATGCTTTAAAGAGTTAAAGAGGAATCAATACCAAGACATTAAAGAGGAATTTATTTTTTAAGTAGCTTCTGTTTTAGCACCATCAGTTTTATTATGTATGAGAATCCATGTTTTACCGTCAATACCTATACTTAAAATGAGAAAGTAAACATCCAAATTCATCTTTAGTTTTACAATAGGTACATATTTTGTTTAATACTTACTTCCTTTGCTAATAAGTTTTATCAGCAGTGATTGAATTTTGGTATGTTGAGAGACACTATTGATGGTTGTCTAATTAATATTCCTTATCAAACTTTTGATTCTCCATCAAATCATTAGTTTAAGAACCGAATATGTACCATGTTTTTGTAACCTTAGAAGGGTAGTATATAATTTGATTATGTGCATAACAATTATGTAATTTTTTTCTACTGTATTGCGCTCTCTCTGTAGCATTTTGAATTTGGTTTAATGTGATTTTTTTACTGTGTGAAAAAATAAAAACAGAGATTAAGCACTCCAATTGTGCTGAAATCTATATTGACTGCACTCATCACAATTAATACTTAATTAACTCTCCTTTGTATTGGAAGAAATACAGTTTGTATCATGCACACAATGAATCATCTAAAAAAATTTAAGTTATAACTCATAATGTATGATATTTGCTAAAGAAATAATAAATACAATTGCACTTGAACACTACATACATGCAATATAACACCTGAAATGTTGTACATATTCTGAAATTTGTTTATTCTATTTTAATAAGCTACTACTGTTACTGAAAATTTTATTGACCTTTGCAGAATAAGATTAAGATGAAGAGGTCAAGTCTCAATGTGGATATGTGGAACTTAAAGTTGGCTTTGCTGTAAGTGTTTCTTTGCTGAGTTTGAAATTATAAATGACAAAGTTAGTCCAAACTATCAGTGATAGGGTTTTATGTGTGGCTTATACATGTTGCATGTATCTCTCATTTCAGTAAATACATATGGCTGTAAATCTATATATTAAACATGAATAGAACAAATTATTTACCAATTATAGCTTGCCATTTTGTTTTGTTTTCAACAAAAAATCATAATATGTCTATTTCACATAAATAGATATGTTTAACGAAGATCGTCTTCTTTTTTTTCTTCTGAAATTCAAGTTGCTAACTAGGTAAGCATGAACATGTACTAATAATTCTCTTTGATTTATGCTAAAAATATGGCATTAAGTTATGACTCTTTAAATTTTAAACTTTAAATAGAGAAATACCAATCTTTTATTACCCGTTTGACTTGGCCACGCTGTCTGTTTTAGGTAAATTCAATAACCTTCCCAGTATTCTTATATATATTTTTTCCAGTTGTGATTTACCTCCTTAAGTTATATATCTTAGGTCATCTTTATTCCAAGCTAAATAATATTCATGATTCGAAGCTCATTACTTTCCTAAATTATTGTTTTTTGTCAAATTTAAAGTTATCCTTACTGTATTATCCATCATGAAATCAAAGCTCAAATTTTGTTTTCTGTCTGTTATTGGTAACATGTTATAATTTAATGTTGAAACAAATTATCAAAACCTTTACCCACAAATTAAATGGACATAAACTATAACCCCATCTTATTATCAGATATACGGATTATGTGTTGACTCCTTATTTCTTTGCGTTGAGAAAACTTAAATTCTTTTGTAAATGTTTTGTGTCTTCATATTGCTTTCTTACATCTGTATTGCAGATTATGATTATGGTGAATGGAGGAGGGGAAGAATTTGAATCTACTAGCAATGTACAAATGAAGTTGAACATGTGTGGATATTTGGTTCTTTTGCTCGACGATCAGATTGACGACTTCTACAAATAAGTTGATGCTGGTAATGATCAGCTGGATTTTAGCAGAGCTTAGGCAATATTATAGGAAAACTATGTTGCAAATGTATATTAGGGATCATAGTGCAACTATGACAATGGGATGTCATAGTGCACTATGTGAATATAAGTGCCTTCTGTGGTATCATAATGTATTTGTGTATGTGCATACCCTGTGTTATCGATACAAAGTTGAAATATATAATATTAATGCAGTGTCTTGCAATATGTTCAGTACATAAGAAAGTTATATTGAAACCACGGTTTATTATCACATTGATGTACATAAATGTTTCCTTGACGTAGGGCCGAATGAATGTGAATTTTACTCAAGTACTATTACTTTATTTAACCCAGTTTGGTGATTTATATTTAGTTATTTACTTATTAATAACATACTACTTTCTACTTATTTAAATATATTCTATATGCAGTTGTTATATGCAGTTATTGAGGTCATGTATGAATTTGGCGATAAAAAGCAGTTAGTTTACTTTTTCTTTTTTGCGCGCGTGTTAGCAAATATTTTTTCTTCCTGCTCTGTAAGCGTCCATCTCTGCCCTCCATTATCATCTCAACAGACGATGTGGGACCCTTCACATTTTGATATGAACTAAACTGCTACATACGCTTATTTTCCTCACTGCCATTTCCACCTTATTTGCCTTACCACGTGATACGCTTTTGCTGTCCATGTTTCCTATTATTACTGCTTCAACTTTTCCTCCATACTAGGCTGCTACATACTTTTCCACCCAAACATTTTAACAATTCAACCGCTATATATTATATATACATCTTCGTTCACAGTCTTCACAAACCACTGTGTTTCCTCAACAGATCATCTCCATAAATTCTTTCGCCTACGTGAATTCCATTCCAGCTTCCTAAACCTTCACATTACTTTTTATTCAAAATGAAAAAGGTACTCCTACGCTATCTTTTATTCACACACTTACTCTATTCTATCCTATGTCGATTTGTCGCAAGTTACCATTTTTTTTACTGCAGAACAAATGCATACAACA
This sequence comes from Allium cepa, assembly GCA_030765085.1. NCBI lineage: Eukaryota > Viridiplantae > Streptophyta > Magnoliopsida > Asparagales > Amaryllidaceae > Allium > Allium cepa. Next base: position 751,180,374 of record CM060940.1, on the reverse strand, counting down.
AGGTAAAGAGCCTGCATTCTCCCTTTCTGTAGACAAATTCAAACGTAAAAGTACACGTTCAACAAAGCACCTTCAATCCGCTACCGAAGAAAAAGTTAATGCTTCATCAAGCGTCTCCCAGATTAATCTTTCCCATATTGAATTAAACAATGTTAACAAACCAACCAACTTTGTTCACTTTCCTCCGGTTACGACAAAATTTTTGGAAACCAACGACTCCTTATCAAAATCTTCCAACAGTGAAGGACATACGACACAATCTGATGAACTCCAGTCTTTTCCACAATTTTGTCAACATGACAAATAGGACGATTTTTTTACTCCTAAAGTGGTATGCCAAAATTTATTCATTTGACAGACACACGGACACACACATATGTGTGTGTGTCTCTACAGTACATGCTAACCATCAATTTTTATTCCTTCTACAGATTGCCCAATGTGATGCAGCTGTTGAGCATTTTCTCAAGAACCGTACTTAATACAACTGCAACTCTATGACATCCAATAAATTGTTCATTTTCATACTTTCGTACTTTTTCCTTTCGTCGCTGTTAACAAAAAGTTATTTGTTTCCGCTGTATTCGTTGATGTTACATTAAATTTGTCCTGTACTCTGTAACGACCCACTATTTTGTACCATTCGAATTCGACAAAACTTAAAAATTGTCGAGCTGGAATAGTTCAAAACAATAGGTTGTAAATATAGCTAAGGAACAAATGAAACCAAATACACAGAATCACAGACACAGATATCAGAATCTCACAGCGGAACATAAAATAACACAGTGGTTCATGAATCCACTGAAAACTTTTACCAAATAGAAATACGTTGTTCATAAACTTCAATACAATTTTAAGCCATAAGCAAATATAAAGTCTTCAAATGTCTTGAATTACAAAATAGATAAAGCTGAAAAAGCTTCCAATTAGCAAGAGAGATCTATGAGTGGTCCTAGCTCCGGAAAGAAAGCTGAAGCTGCAACTCAGGCTGACCCGAGCGTAACATAAAACATAAACACTCGAGTCAGGACATACATACTTATATAATGTAAGCTAAATCAAGTGTACTGTAATATAAAGCAAGTAACTTAAAGGATGCTTGGGATCGCCCATCCTCTAAGGATCCGTTAAACTATTTACTATGTAGTATATTGCGCTATTATAATAGTGTCTATATTAAAATAAACTTACTTTTAAATAGCGTTAAGGCTTTACATTTTCCACCTTAACACGTAAAATGCCAATAGTCTATACAGTACCGTAATACCTCCTGATCGGGAAGCTACCAGAGGATACTCCATAGGTACGACACAAATAGAAACTCGTAGTAGGCTCGCTAGGGTAGGTGACACGGCACAACTAGGCAATGCCAGGGTAGATATACCAATTGCTATCCGGACCGGTGGAAACGCGTAGCCGCAGTTACCGCCCACCTCGAACAACACTCCCAAATCAAAGGTGCGCACCAAAACAATCACAAGAGTAATAGAATGACATACGAAGAAGTGCGTTCGATCAGAGGTGCTACCTCATTAATCCGAGAATCGCTCCTGTTTTAGCCACCTTATGCCAACTCACGGGAGTCGGGTCCACGTATTTACCTTAAAGAAACCGTCACCACCATCCTACTTCATTCTGGAATCTCCACCGCGTACACGGTTAGTCAAAGTGGTTTTCGGTATCGACAGAGAGTATGCCAGATATCCGATCCCGGTCTCTTTGCCAACCAAACGTTATTATAACCCGTGGTTATAGTTTTGAAAAATGGTATTTATATTTTTCAAATCAATATATATATTTCAAATACCTTTAATTTCAAATCCTTGATTTAAAACATTTCCTTTGAAGATATACCATTTCAATTTATTCAATTAAATCTGGAATTTATTTCTTTTATCAAAAGAATAGAAATCAATTTTCTTCTTTTAAATCTTTCCAAACTCAATTTCTTACTTTATTAGAAATTTCATATTTAAATTCCAAATCTTAACGTATTCCCAAAATAGAGATGAAATTTTAAATAAATAAATTTTAAATCAATTTCACTTCTACAGCATCTAGGAAATGCTATCTAAAGTATGGGTTTAAAATAGTCAAGTTTCAAAAGACAGCAATTAAATGCTGTAGTAGACTTTTAGCTAAACATCAAATTTCAAATATAACTTATTATTTATTATTTCTGTATTGAAATCTTTACCTTTCCAAAAATATAGAATTTCTAAACAAGTTATATTCCAAAATTTTAACTCAACATTTATTTATTTAACCCCTTTTAAATCATTGTAAATCTCATAAAAATCCTTTATATAATTTAAATTAGAATATCATCAAATTTCTAAATTTAAATAATTTAAATAATTTCAGAAAATAATATATAAACCACGGGCCTGTATAAGATTTTCTAGCCTAGGTCAAGTGAAACGGATTTATATCATTTCAATCCGATATTTACACAACTCCGGGTTCTATCATTTCGAACCCGCAATCCCAAGACAATTTACAGCAGTTAACAGAACAAGTGAACAATAATAATCAATTAGGCCTATCATTTCAGCCCATACCATCTATAATAACAGGGAACTTGCAGTGGTGATTTAAGCAGTAAATAAACAATAACATAACTGCAGAAATAATATAACAGATAATACTGATGAGGTGTCAATTTAAATGGGGTCCATCATTCTATATTACATTACAGACAAATAATAGTGAAATACAATTTTACACATACACTTGCAATAATTTACCAAATATAAATACGTATGTCTGGTGAGAAATACTCACCTGAATTTTTGCAGAAAATTTTGAATTTCAAAAATGACAGTTCACCGGTACAGACCGACAGAGGGTAACGATAAAGATTCTCGGACGTCGCCTAGATTCAAATCTAGAAAAATTCAAATATTGAAACGCGACTTAAGAATTTATGGTCAAGGAAAATTAAGAATAGAACAAGAATATGTTTGCTTTGCTCGACCACTTCACCGTGTAACGTGACCAAAACATACCCAAAACTGTGAACCGTGCTAAAATTTTACGACCAAAATTTTTCCTAAACAACTACGGCAAAAGTTGAACACGAATACACGTGCACCAAATTTTCTTCATGAACGTGATATGGATATATGCACGTACGTGCACCACTCTATATTCATGCACACGGCCAAAATTTTGTGCAGCCTTCCCTTCCCATCTTTTCAGTTTTCTTTTTCTTTTCTTCTTTTTTTTTTCTTTTTTTTCTTTTTTTTTTTTTTTCAAAGCTTCGCACTTATTCAATTTCAAGTACCTCCCAACTCCTCTGTAACAGGTATCCACTAAACTCATTTACCCGAGCCAAAACCCACCTACTTCGAGTCTTCCCCACGTCTCAAGCTCACATGCTTCGAGCCAATACTGAAATTTCTTCGAAAAAATGCAAAGAAACTTCCAGCCATCTCTTTTTCAAAAATTATTGGAAACACAAATCTCACACTCACTGACCCCTATTTCCTAGTAGCATCAACATTTCACTTCAGTTATGCATCAATACTCCTGTCCAGATCTTCAATCTCAGAAAAGAAATAAAATAAAATAAAATAAAGAACATGACTCCTCTCCCCTACAAACAGACAACCCCTTTCTTATATAAAGGCAACTGAAAGACTCCCCTAAACCCAACATAAATGTATGCAGACTACTCAACACAAATGCAAGTTAACTCCCTTAAAGAATATAATATATATAATATAATATAAAAAAATGTAATTTTTTTTTTCCACTACTAACTAAATCAAATCCTGGAAAATCTTAAACAAATCAACCAAAGTCCTTCCCATACATTAAATATCATATCCAGGTTCTTGGCTAAAACTCACTAGCCTACAACTACAAAATGCATGCAAAACTCAACCTATATCTACACTCATCTTTATATCAGTGTTACTTCACCCCACATCCCTCAACATGAAAAAGGCCCACTGATCACTATATGCAGTTTGAAAATCAACAGGTTCAATACAAGGCTATTTCTTATATTGTCACTGAATCTAAACTTCCTAAATGCAACTTATCACTATTGTATAAAATTTCAACCATTCCCCATAACACTCAGTTTCTCCCACCAATCTACTGCTTCACCCTCTGATATGCACAAGACTAGCCTATATCTCAGCATAGGGATGAATGTACAGACATCTTATGCATGGCATAACAATGGAAATGGCCGAGCAAGGCACAGGTAGGACAAAATTTCGAGAAAGAGAAAGGGAGAAAAAATATCTGAACCGAAAGAAAAGAACAATACTATAACTATTTACCTGATAGATTCACGAGAAGGAGCAGAGAATTGGATCGATGCAGAGAACAAATGGGTAGAGGGGAATGAGTTTATAGGCAGATGAGAAAAATAACGTGTCAGTTTCTATTGATATAAATGCTATTGATATGGACGAGAATTCTTCCCATCAGTTACAAAAGAATATTGCAAGCATTGATCTTCTGGCATGATTAATGGAAGGCAGGCATAAAGAGAAGGCCGAGAGGATTTTATTTTTTTTTGAAAACTTGTTGATGTTTATAAACTAGATTTTATTTCCTGCGTGAGTTACGTACTTGATTCAAGGATTTGAATTGATATATAACTGATGAGAACAGAGGCTAAAGGAAGAGAAATGGTGTGTATGGTTTCAAGCTTTAATTGCATGCATTTAAGTAAAAAGGAAATCATCAGAGAGAATAAGGTTTTTAATGTTACCCTATAATTAAGTTTGTGTGATGAAGGCAGGGTTAATACACACATTCTTATAAATTAAAACTTGCGTGATTATAGGTTGATAATTGATGAGATAGAGGCAGAGGAAAGGAATTGATGTGCATGTTGATTTCTTTAAAGTGACAGTTAGGTTTCACACGTCTAGCTTAAATTTTGTACGTTACTACTTGTTGAATTTATTTCAGTTTTATGTATTTTGATTTGATATTTTTCTAGTTTGATATCAAAATGAAAAGGCAAATTTATGTAGGCAGTTGAAATGGAAACGTATACAATATGTGTAAAGTCAAATTGTCAATTAAAACAAGGTAACATTTGCTTTTTAAAACACTGACTGATATTTTTCTTCAAAAATATATGAAAATATGATTTTTACACTACGTTAAACAGACGCAAACTAAAACATCAAAAATTTGTGTGAAAATATCGTTTTGAAAACACACGTTTTATTACGTCACTTATACCCTATAATTGACGCGTCTTCCAAACGCGAAATTTAACAGTTCAAAAATAGCTTAAAATTTTACAGTTATTATTTAATTTTATTGGCATACAAAATTTTATAAAATATATCTCCAAATCAAATATTTAACCATATTGTTAAACCTAATCTATAAGAATATTATTTCAAATTTGAATAATTAAAATAAAATAAATTGTTAAAACTAGGGTTGTTACACAAGCTATTAAATAAAGATGTACATAAGAAATATTTAATAGATAAAATAAGATCTAGAAAAATAAAGAAATAAATGTCAAGAGATAGACATGGGAAAATAATAAAGAGGCTAGGCAAATAAAAAATAAGAATTAAGGAGAGAGAAAACTTATATATAATTTATTTTTAAACGCAAATGAAAATGAGAAGTGGGAAATAAATCTTTTTATTTGAATGGCGAAAAGAAATACACAGTTATAAATGAGGTGGATAAAATATTTCTCACGGTCAGGTATGTTAAGATTTCAAACTTTCCCAATTGATTGATAAAAGCAGGGAGTTTCTTACGTAAATGTTGGCAAGCATTAAATGTTGATTGAACCAAAGAACGGCAAGAAATTTGATTGAATGTTTCATAGATGCATGCTTTATTTCCAGACATACAAAACTTTTGATTTCAACATTTGTTACCAATAAACAGTTGCGTGATTTTAGGAATAACGGTAAACAAATAAATTGGCTTTGAACTGAACATGCAACAAGTATTAAATCTCTTTGGACATTTCAAAGCATGCGTTGATATCCCTTCCAGCTTCTTTATATGTGTGATTGAAGATTTAGGCAGATAAGGTTTCGTGATCAGAGGAATGGCAAAATATGAACCGTTCCAATTATATGAGAATTGATATATATATATATATATATATATATATATATATATATATATATATATTTTTAGTTTGATTAATTAAATGACGGCAAGAATTTTTCAAAGCTTTTGGAAATGGAAACGTATATACACCTTTTATTTAAAACCAAAACTGTCAGTTACAACCAAAAGTAACGTTCGTCTTAAAAATCACTAACTGATGTTTTAATCCATAAAGGTGTTTATATATGATTTTAAAAGTACGTCAAACTGACGTAATACAAAACATCAAAAATATATATATAAAATAACGTTTTAAATTTTATATGTTTTATTACATTACTTACCATAAATTTTACGCGTCCTTTTAAACGCGTAATTACCCAGTTCATTTATATACAAAAAAATTAGAAATTCTGACCATGCCGAGACTCGAACTCGTGACCTGTCGTGAATAGCCCAGATGTCTTAACCACCTAAGCTATAAATGTTTTCTTAATTAAAACTTGATTTTTCCAGAGATCTTATTAGTTAATCCTAAAATTTATTTTTCACTTTAAATAAACCCCCAAGGTTTTTTTTTTTTTAAAATACAAGTGAAAAATACTTGTAAAAAAAAAAAAAAATTGGGCTATTACACTCTCCCCCACTCAGAACTTTTCGTCCTCGAAAAGGAAGAAGGTAGGGGAATAGAAACAACCTAAAAGAAAACTAAATTGAAACCTAAATTTAGAATCATTAATCTAAACAATAAAATTCAATTTTAAATTAATCTTTGATTTCATCTATTTATACTTAAAATTTTAACATTTATTTATTTACATATTTACTTGTATAATATCCCTACACTAAAAAAAATCATTCAAAATTTTTTTTTTCCAAATTTTTCACAAGGTATTATAACATTCTAATTTAAAATGTTTAATTTTAGTCCAAATTTGAAATGGTAATTTAACTTGATTTTTTTAAAGTACATTTACCATTTCCCAAAATAAACTAAATTCCCCATTTAATTTCTTCTTTATTCCAAACTATAATTAAATTTATTTTTCTCAATATTTTCTCATCTATGTCAAATATTTTTCTCAATATCTAAACCATATAAATTCAATTTAAATTAATTAATATTCAATAATTGATTTAATTCATTTGATTGTTTACAGAAGTTAAATCAATCTTAACTATTTCCAAATTAATTATCTTATTCAACAAATTTAATTTTCTTTATTCCAGATTATTATTAAATATATTATGCTTAATATATCTTATCGCACATATTAAGTAGATTATATTTAATATAACTATTCCAATATATTTCTAAATTTCCTTTAACACCATTTGATATTGTATATTATTCAATTATTATTTTATTTCTATTTACCTCTATTTGTCTTGTTGTAACTGAAACTTTAAGTGTATAACATTTATTATAACCACTCAAATTTTTATTTATAAAATCCTTTTATATTATACATTTTCCAATTACATAGTTAATTTCTGAATGATTTAGGTAAGTTATATTGGCATGCAATTATACAAGTAAAATTTTTCCAATTTTATTATTCAAGTTTAAATATTCATTCAAAATTTGACTTTATTTTATCATTAGAATCACCCTTTTAACATAAATTTATGAATTAAATTTCCAATTAACTTCAAACCCTTTAGAGATAAATAAATACATACATATAATATATGTCAAATCAAATTTAAATCATATATCTATATATATTATAAATTAAGTCATATTTAGAAATTCAAATCAATTAAATTTTTGAAACAAAACTACAACGTGGTCTTTTTACTTCGATACTCGAAAATGAATGTCGATGATGTTGTAGTCATCACCGAAATTATTTTCCAGCGACAAAGAGAAGAGCACTAATTTTTTAAAACTTTTAAAATTCTTTGGAAACAAATTTATATTCGAAAATAATTTAAATAATAATATATCCTTTTAAGACTTTAAACACAAGGTTTGAAACTATCAGATATTAAATTCTTAAATTCTTGTTTTAAATCCATTTCTGTTTCCAAATAAATTTATAACCATGTTTTATAGTTCAATTATTCATTAAGACAAAACCAATGGTTTACAAAACTATAAATAAAATCAAACATTATTATCTCTAAACAACTAGTTAAATTCTGAAAATTATACTTATATATATAATATTAGATTTTCTTTCGAGTATAGGAATAAATTTTCAACGAGGATGTCATCAATAAAGACTAGGACAAATTTATTGAGCACACCGCGAAAAACGCGATTCATCAAGTCTATAAAGAAAGCAGGGGCATTAGTCAAGCCAAAAGGCATAACTAGCCATTCAAAGAAACCATTCTCAGTTCGGAAAGTAGTTTGGGTATGGTTTCCTTAGCAATTTCTAAGCTGATGGAAACCTGTGGCTAGATCAAGCTGAGAGAAAACCGTTGCTCCAGGGATAAGATTGATACGGAATAAATTTCCCGCTTTGGTAAAGAAGTGACTTCACCAAATATGTCGGGAAAAGTTTGACTACAGGGGTCGAATGGATATCATCCGGAAAAGTGTCGAGAGGATAGATGAAACTACCAGCGAACTCCTGAGGTAAGTCACACTGGATCTCTAATGGATTCCCTAAATCATCTTTAAGAGCAACAGTACGAGAACTACAAGAGATTTCTGCACCATGCCTATTTAACCAATCGCCTCCGAGTAGAAGATCGAAAGCGTCGAATCCCAGACATAGAGGTCAAGATATTCTAGGATAAGATACAGCTTAACTTGGACAAGCTTTTAACAAAGGCTTGAATATAACGATGGAGAGAAAGAAGAAATAGCTGGAAAATATATTTAAAAAAACAGGAAGTTTTATTTTTATCAAAATACTTCTTAAAAACCCTTTGAAAATCATTTTATACTTTAAAATACGTTCTCTCATAAGGAAAAGATTCTGGAATTTGACTTCACTCATTCTAGAGTATTGCTACTCTATCTCTAATGAGTTTTCGTTCCTTAGGCTGTGGTTTAAACCAAAGCTCTGATACCAACTTGTAACGACCCACTATTTTGTACCATTCGAATTCGACAAAACTTAAAAATTGTCGAGCTGGAATAGTTCAAAACAATAGGTTGTAAATATAGCTAAGGAACAAATGAAACCAAATACACAGAATCACAGACACAGATATCAGAATCTCACAGCGGAACATAAAATAACACAGTGGTTCATGAATCCACTGAAAACTTTTACCAAATAGAAATACGTTGTTCATAAACTTCAATACAATTTTAAGCCATAAGCAAATATAAAGTCTTCAAATGTCTTGAATTACAAAATAGATAAAGCTGAAAAAGCTTCCAATTAGCAAGAGAGATCTATGAGTGGTCCTAGCTCCGGAAAGAAAGCTGAAGCTGCAACTCAGGCTGACCCGAGCGTAACATAAAACATAAACACTCGAGTCAGGACATACATACTTATATAATGTAAGCTAAATCAAGTGTACTGTAATATAAAGCAAGTAACTTAAAGGATGCTTGGGATCGCCCATCCTCTAAGGATCCGTTAAACTATTTACTATGTAGTATATTGCGCTATTATAATAGTGTCTATATTAAAATAAACTTACTTTTAAATAGCATTAAGGCTTTACATTTTCCACCTTAACACGTAAAATGCCAATAGTCTATACAGTACCGTAATACCTCCTGATCGGGAAGCTACCAGAGGATACTCCATAGGTACGACACAAATAGAAACTCGTAGTAGGCTCGCTAGGGTAGGTGACACGGCACAACTAGGCAATGCCAGGGTAGATATACCAATTGCTATCCGGACCGGTGGAAACGCGTAGCCGCAGTTACCGCCCACCTCGAACAACACTCCCAAATCAAAGGTGCGCACCAAAACAATCACAAGAGTAATAGAATGGCATACGAAGAAGTGCGTTCGATCAGAGGTGCTACCTCATTAATCCGAGAATCGCTCTTGTTTTAGCCACCTTATGCCAACTCACGGGAGTCGGGTCCACGTATTTACCTTAAAGAAACCGTCACCACCATCCTACTTCATTCTGGAATCTCCACCGCGTACACGGTTAGTCAAAGTGGTTTTCGGTATCGACAGAGAGTATGCCAGATATCCGATCCCGGTCTCTTTGCCAACCAAACGTTATTATAACCCGTGGTTATAGTTTTGAAAAATGGTATTTATATTTTTCAAATCAATATATATATTTCAAATACCTTTAATTTCAAATCCTTGATTTAAAACATTTCCTTTGAAGATATACCATTTCAATTTATTCAATTAAATCTGGAATTTATTTCTTTTATCAAAAGAATAGAAATCAATTTTCTTCTTTTAAATCTTTCCAAACTCAATTTCTTACTTTATTAGAAATTTCATATTTAAATTCCAAATCTTAACGTATTCCCAAAATAGAGATGAAATTTTAAATAAATAAATTTTAAATCAATTTCACTTCTACAGCATCTAGGAAATGCTATCTAAAGTATGGGTTTAAAATAGTCAAGTTTCAAAAGACAGCAATTAAATGCTGTAGTAGACTTTTAGCTAAACATCAAATTTCAAATATAACTTATTATTTATTATTTCTGTATTGAAATCTTTACCTTTCCAAAAATATAGAATTTCTAAACAAGTTATATTCCAAAATTTTAACTCAACATTTATTTATTTAACCCCTTTTAAATCATTGTAAATCTCATAAAAATCCTTTATATAATTTAAATTAGAATATCATCAAATTTCTAAATTTAAATAATTTAAATAATTTCAGAAAATAATATATAAACCACGGGCCTGTATAAGATTTTCTAGCCTAGGTCAAGTGAAACGGATTTATATCATTTCAATCCGATATTTACACAACTCCGGGTTCTATCATTTCGAACCCGCAATCCCAAGACAATTTACAGCAGTTAACAGAACAAGTGAACAATAATAATCAATTAGGCCTATCATTTCATCCCATACCATCTATAATAACAGGGAACTTGCAGTGGTGATTTAAGCAGTAAATAAACAATAACATAACAGCAGAAATAATATAACAGATAATACTGATGAGGTGTCAATTTAAATGGGGTCCATCATTCTATATTACATTACAGACAGATAATAGTGAAATACAATTTTACACATACACTTGCAATAATTTACCAAATATAAATACGTATGTCTGGTGAGAAATACTCACCTGAATTTTTGCAGAAAATTTTGAATTTCAAAAATGACAGTTCACCGGTACAGACCGACAGAGGGTAACGATAAAGATTCTCGGACGTCGCCTAGATTCAAATCTAGAAAAATTCAAATATTGAAACGCGACTTAAGAATTTATGGTCAAGGAAAATTAAGAATAGAACAAGAATATGTTTGCTTTGCTCGACCACTTCACCGTGTAACGTGACCAAAACATACCCAAAACTGTGAACCGTGCTAAAATTTTACGACCAAAATTTTTCCTAAACAACTACGGCAAAAGTTGAACACGAATACACGTGCACCAAATTTTCTTCATGAACGTGATATGGATATATGCACGTACGTGCACCACTCTATATTCATGCACACGGCCAAAATTTTGTGCAGCCTTCCCTTCCCATCTTTTCAGTTTTCTTTTTCTTTTCTTCTTTTTTTTTTCTTTTTTTTCTTTTCTTTTTTTTTTTTTTAAAGCTTCGCACTTATTCAATTTCAAGTACCTCCCAACTCCTCTGTAACAGGTATCCACTAAACTCATTTACCCGAGCCAAAACCCACCTACTTCGAGTCTTCCCCACGTCTCAAGCTCACATGCTTCGAGCCAATACTGAAATTTCTTCGAAAAAATGCAAAGAAACTTCCAGCCATCTCTTTTTCAAAAATTATTGGAAACACAAATCTCACACTCACTGACCCCTATTTCCTAGTAGCATCAACATTTCACTTCAGTTATGCATCAATACTCCTGTCCAGATCTTCAATCTCAGAAAAGAAATAAAATAAAATAAAATAAAGAACATGACTCCTCTCCCCTACAAACAGACAACCCCTTTCTTATATAAAGGCAACTGAAAGACTCCCCTAAACCCAACATAAATGTATGCAGACTACTCAACACAAATGCAAGTTAACTCCCTTAAAGAATATAATATATATAATATAATATAAAAAAATGTAATTTTTTTTTTCCACTACTAACTAAATCAAATCCTGGAAAATCTTAAACAAATCAACCAAAGTCCTTCCCATACATTAAATATCATATCCAGGTTCTTGGCTAAAACTCACTAGCCTACAACTACAAAATGCATGCAAAACTCAACCTATATCTACACTCATCTTTATATCAGTGTTACTTCACCCCACATCCCTCAACATGAAATAGGCCTACTGATCACTATATGCAGTTTGAAAATCAACAGGTTCAATACAAGGCTATTTCTTATATTGTCACTGAATCTAAACTTCCTAAATGCAACTTATCACTATTGTATAAAATTTCAACCATTCCTCATAACACTCAGTTTCTCCCACCAATCTACTACTTCACCCTCTGATATGCACAAGACTAGCCTATATCTCAGCATAGGGATGAATGTACAGACATCTTATGCATGGCATAACAATGGAAATGGCCGAGCAAGGCACAGGTAGGACAAAATTTCGAGAAAGAGAAAGGGAGAAAAAATATCTGAACCGAAAGAAAAGAACAATACTATAACTATTTACCTGATAGATTCACGAGAAGGAGCAGAGAATTGGATCGATGCAGAGAACAAATGGGTAGAGGGGAATGAGTTTATAGGCAGATGAGAAAAATAACGTGTCAGTTTCTATTGATATAAATGCTATTGATATGGACGAGAATTCTTCCCATTAGTTACAAAAGAATATTGCAAGCATTGATCTTCTGGCATGATTAATGGAAGGCAGGCATAAAGAGAAGGCCGAGAGGATTTTATTTTTTTTGAAAACTTGTTGATGTTTATAAACTAGATTTTATTTCCTGCGTGAGTTACGTACTTGATTCAAGGATTTGAATTGATATATAACTGATGAGAACAGAGGCTAAAGGAAGAGAAATGGTGTGTATGGTTTCAAGCTTTAATTGCATGCATTTAAGTAAAAAGGAAATCATCAGAGAGAATAAGGTTTTTAATGTTACCCTATAATTAAGTTTGTGTGATGAAGGCAGGGTTAATACACACATTCTTATAAATTAAAACTTGCGTGATTATAGGTTGATAATTGATGAGATAGAGGCAGAGGAAAGGAATTGATGTGCATGTTGATTTCTTTAAAGTGACAGTTAGGTTTCACACGTCTAGCTTAAATTTTGTACGTTACTACTTGTTGAATTTATTTCAGTTTTATGTATTTTGATTTGATATTTTTCTAGTTTGATATCAAAATGAAAAGGCAAATTTATGTAGGCAGTTGAAATGGAAACGTATACAATATGTGTAAAGTCAAATTGTCAATTAAAACAAGGTAACATTTGCTTTTTAAAACACTGACTGATATTTTTCTTCAAAAATATATGAAAATATGATTTTTACACTACGTTAAACAGACGCAAACTAAAACATCAAAAATTTGTGTGAAAATATCGTTTTGAAAACACACGTTTTATTACGTCACTTATACCCTATAATTGACGCGTCTTCCAAACGCGAAATTTAACAGTTCAAAAATAGCTTAAAATTTTACAGTTATTATTTAATTTTATTGGCATACAAAATTTTATAAAATATATCTCCAAATCAAATATTTAACCATATTGTTAAACCTAATCTATAAGAATATTATTTCAAATTTGAATAATTAAAATAAAATAAATTGTTAAAACTAGGGTTGTTACACAAGCTATTAAATAAAGATGTACATAAGAAATATTTAATAGATAAAATAAGATCTAGAAAAATAAAGAAATAAATGTCAAGAGATAGACATAGGAAAATAATAAAGAGGCTAGGCAAATAAAAAGTAAGAATTAAGGAGAGAGAAAACTTATATATAATTTATTTTTAAACGCAAATGAAAATGAGAAGTGGGAAATAAATCTTTTTATTTGAATGGCGAAAAGAAATACACAGTTATAAATGAGGTGGATAAAATATTTCTCACGGTCAGGTATGTTAAGATTTCAAACTTTCCCAATTGATTGATAAAAGCAGGGAGTTTCTTACGTAAATGTTGGCAAGCATTAAATGTTGATTGAACCAAAGAACGGCAAGAAATTTGATTGAATGTTTCATAGATGCATGCTTTATTTCCAGACATACAAAACTTTTGATTTCAACATTTGTTACCAATAAACAGTTGCGTGATTTTAGGAATAACGGTAAACAAATAAATTGGCTTTGAACTGAACATGCAACAAGTATTAAATCTCTTTGGACATTTCAAAGCATGCGTTGATATCCCTTCCAGCTTCTTTATATGTGTGATTGAAGATTTAGGCAGATAAGGTTTCGTGATCAGAGGAATGGCAAAATATGAACCGTTCCAATTATATGAGAATTGATATATATATATATATATATATATATATATATATATATATATATATATATATATATATATATTAGTTTGATTAATTAAATGACGGCAAGAATTTTTCAAAGCTTTTGGAAATGGAAACGTATATACACCTTTTATTTAAAACCAAAACTGTCAGTTACAACCAAAAGTAACGTTCGTCTTAAAAATCACTAACTGATGTTTTAATCCATAAAGGTGTTTATATATGATTTTAAAAGTACGTCAAACTGACGTAATACAAAACATCAAAAATATATATATAAAATAACGTTTTAAATTTTATACGTTTTATTACATTACTTACCATAAATTTTACGCGTCCTTTTAAACGCGTAATTACCCAGTTCATTTATATACAAAAAAATTAGAAATTCTGACCATGCCGAGACTCGAACTCGTGACCTGTCGTGAATAGCCCAGATGTCTTAACCACCTAAGCTATAAATGTTTTCTTAATTAAAACTTGATTTTTCCAGAGATCTTATTAGTTAATCCTAAAATTTATTTTTCACTTTAAATAAACCCCCAAGGTTTTTTTTTTAAAAATACAAGTGAAAAATACTTGTAAAAAAAAAAAAAAAATTGGGCTATTACATACTCCGTGCTTTCGTCATTGCCTAAATAAATTTCATGTTTTTTCCATGTGCATGTAAGCTCTGTTAAAAACTTATATGTCGTCTGTGTATATTCCGCACACAGATATAAGCCTATTAAAATACCCGCCACTATGAAGTATAAAAAATATTTTCATTTTTCACGTCGTACACTAATTACATCCATCCCCGTCGACACTTTAATACTTCATACAAATAATAAGTTACAGAGCTGAAGTGTTAAAAAACCGGGGCAATATCACATTTGCAGTTGAATTGTACGTAGAGCAAGCACAAATACTTCATCATAGAAGAAAATAACCAGAATTTGGACCACAAACAGATGCGTACAAACTTCTTTGTTCAATTCTGAGTACACGCAGTGAGCTTACAACCGAATGTTCATGTGTGCTTCCATTAACTTCAAGGACTTACTCCCTTAAAACATCCACAGAGCAACTACAATGAAACTGACCATTTTAAAATACATTGAAACTGGACTAAAAAGATGCCGCAAACTTATTTCACAATTCTTTTCTTAAACTAATCAGTTCGGAGGTTTTTTATATTCGCTACTAACAGTTCTAATTCCTTGAATACATATTTTCTACAAAACTAATCAGTTCGGAAACTTATTTCGCATATTTATCTGTACAAACGTTTACATATATCAATTTAGAATATTATATTAACAATATCATGGTATGAGTACTCACATATAAGAAGAGATGAGATCTCTGCCCTCAAATCCCATACCCTTTAACAGTTTAATTTATTTACCTATCTACTTAATTTAATTACTTAATGGACAATGAAAGGTCCATATTGCAAGGGCACAAAGGATTGAAAAAGAGGAATTAAACCCCAGAACAAATGGCAAACACATCACACGCAGTATAATTTGTCTCTTATCTAAAAAGAGGATGACTGTGGGAAACGTACGTTAAAAGGGAAAGTAGGTCTGAATAAAAGATTTAAAAGTATCATTACTGCATACGACGACATTTAATTTTCCTGTGACTATCCTGTTACTGTTGCCAACGTAGCCAACGTACAAGCACTTTCCTGATGTCCTACATTTTGTCCTCTACTGCTACTTTATTTACTACATGTTCTATCTTAACTTAAAGTAGACTCATTCCACTCTTTAAACGCAAACGGTATACAATAAAATTCCAACGTGTTACTAAATATCTCCAGCTCCCATCCGCATCTTTACCATTTCAACAACGGTTACTACTCTTTTCGGCTTACGTAAACGTTAGTTTACGTATGTATATATAGATACTTGCCAATACATTGTCCTTCACTTACTACTGTACTACTGTTTCTACTACTGCCGTATATCTCTGCAAATCCGTCGTAAATAAAAAATTTATTCTTACTTCTATTTATTACATCTTCACTGTATCTTCAACATTTAATGGAACAACAACAAAGAGAAAGCCGTAGAATTAGTCAACGTGGTAGACGTGCATTCGCAAGAGAAATAGCTATTGCAAATAGACGAACTCAGTTGACTGAAGGCTTCCACAGTCCAGCTTTATCAGGTAATTAATTTTTTTCCCCCTCTCCATGCTCACGAAAGTCACACAACTCTACACCTCAGTTCATGTCATGTGGTATTTTGACGTGCAACAAATTTAAATATATCTTACTTTTCCTACTAAGATTTTTTTTTTTTTGGTTTCACGATATGATAGAAAAGATGCATCACACATCAAACCCTTAATATAGTACGATGCACACATATAGGCTGTAATTGAAACACAATATTATTTTTACCCCTGTCCTAAGCATCCTTTGAAACACATAATATTTAAGAAGATGCAACTATGTTCAATATTTGTCTTCCATACTATTATACATATAGGTAGAAGGACATACGGTCAGTTCATTGCATAAAACGTGTACCTAAACTTGACTTTTCTCTTGCGTAAGCTTTTTCCAATTTACTATAGGTCATGTCATATGTTATGTTCACACGCAATTATCAGCCATCACATAATTTTCAAAAAATATATTCTACGTCCTCTGACATTATAGCTTTCTAGGCCTCAAATCTAAAGTACTCACGGTAGTACTAGAAGCCTCTAATGCAAACTATTCACGGTGGTACTAGAAGCCTGTAGTGCTACAAGCTTCAAATGTAAATTATTCACGGTAGTACTAAAGGTGAAATACATATGACATATATGTAGACTCCATATTGAAAACAATGAAGTACAACTGAACCTGCATATGAAATAAATTAAGTACCATATATATATATATCATACTGTAACCTTTATAACTTATATATATTACAAATTTTTCCTGACCTATATAACTTATATGTACCACTAACAATTATATGCATCTTATAAAACTTATAGTCATAATTAATAGTCTATATATATGCGTATATCAAATTTAACATCAATATTAGTAAACAGTACATTATCTTTAGAATTCATATTATATATGGAGTGAACACAAATATGAGTGCGACTACGTAACAAAACAATTATCATCTTACGTAACAAATATGAGTGCGGCTAGTAACAAAGCATATTACATATGTAACCGCAACCTATGCATACTAACTCATAAATTTACAGCATATGTAAACCAACGTATAAAATAATATAAAGTTATACTCAGCTGTAAACACAGATTCAATATATGTAAACCAGTAGTAAATATGTTTACAATATCAGATACTCATTTTTCAACCAATACTTACATCATCCATGAAATCTTCGGTTCAGTTCATGCAAACTCCGAGAAAGCATAAACAAAAAAAAAAGCTATAAATTCAGTTTTGTTTATATATTTACCTGTTCATTTTTGTATATTATGTTATCAAAATTTAACTATAATTGACAAATATGCTAGCATGTTGAAATTAAATGTCATACATTATTTGATGAATATATACAAGTTAACAGAAAACATTCTATATTCAAATGAATATAAATTAACATATTTAAAAAACACGCGATAATATAATTAAATACTCTTTTCTTTTTTGTGAATTATTCATTAGCTTATAACAGCAAACTTGAACAAAATTCAAAATGAAGAAAATATTGATCAATTTGCTTTTTACAGCATATTCCAGTTTTCTCCCAACATAATTTCTGTCCTTTTCAATGATTCCAGTATTTCTTTCAAAACCTTATTGTTAATTGACGTCGGATTATATTACCGCACCCTCTTCCATATCCACTGCTGCTCTGGCTTCTAAGGTTACCAAACATTGCACCAAAAATAAAATTAACTAACCGGAGTCCTGATGTTTTCTTCCCCTAAATACTGTAACAAAAGTACTCCACTGGCCATTGC
The DNA here is from genome assembly GCA_030765085.1 of Allium cepa. NCBI lineage: Eukaryota > Viridiplantae > Streptophyta > Magnoliopsida > Asparagales > Amaryllidaceae > Allium > Allium cepa. The sequence goes on along the minus strand of CM060940.1, from coordinate 751,161,860 downwards.
ACGGACTCCACACCTCAGTACCTGTACTCGGCTGCTTAATTCTGTACCACATTTACATATTTCGTACAAATTTTTTTACTTATCGGCTCTTGGTCCACTTCGTACTACGATTTACTTTACTGTTACTGTGTACCTATTTTAATAGACCACTTTAAACAATGCTTTCAACACTACAACGTCTGATTTAAGATCAAGTGCGAAATGTTTTGAAATAATAATTGTACTAAATTTTTATAAACTTCACATTTATCTTTATATACATTTGTGCTTCCAAATATGTATGTGACTTTGACTGTATAAATGATTCCAAAATATATTCCATTTGTACAGTAAATTAACATTTTAGTACAAGTCTTTAACATGTCTAAATTTCAAGTATATTCGTTTTCCATATATATGTACATATGAATGGTTTTGAACATACGTGAGCCTTATAGATGCATATGAACTTTGGAATTTATAAATATGCAAAGATTTCAAGATATTATTAATTTTTCAGGAGAACTATGGTTTCTTAACATTTTGTATAAATATGACTTCTCAGTACATGGACGAATAAGTGAATTCTCAAAAGATGCATGCAAATTTAAGTGTGTACAATGTTTAAACAAAGTGTAGGTTTTTTGAACTAAGCTGTTTTACACCATCAAATATGAATAGTTTTGAAACAAAAGGGTAGTATTACAACAGGCAGTTTGGGAATAAAATTTTCATTTATTTAATTTTGTTTTCTTTTTTATTATTCTGACAAAAACCACATAGATTCTTTACATTTTTTTTAGAAGATAAAAGATAAAATTTTGGGAAGTAATTTTCTTTATCTCACTTTCTGCACGGTCATTATTTGACTTAAACCAATGATATGTTTACAATAATCAACATTTCAAGTCCAATGACAGTGATGTGAAGTTGTAAAAGTATGGCTACTACACTGAACAATAACCATATTTTTTTTAGGTTCTTCATAACACGGGATGGTGAAGAAACGATACTGCGGACTGTATTAACCAGTAGTCATAACTGTGGTCGAAATTTTAGCGCAACCATTCCCTACCACAAACATCGACTTCCTCACCCAACTTACTGTGATTTCTGCAATGCTAAAATATTTTTCCACGAAAGCTTACATAACTGTTGCTCTCGAGGTTCTATCGACATTCATCGTCCTACCACAACACCAGAACAGTTACTGAGCTTATTCCAAGATCAAGGTGAAATGGGTACCCATTTTCATACAAATATCTAATCCTATAATAATGCATTTTCATTCACGTCTATGGGTGCATCAATTGATAATAACCTAGCCAATGCTAGAGAAGGAGTTTACACATACCGCGCGCAAGGTTCAATATATCATAGTATTGGAAGTCTGTTACTCTTGGCTGGAAGTAGACCAAGATATTTACAACTGTACATATATGACACTGACCATGAAATTGACAATCGACTTCAAGATAGTGAAGCAATGAGACCGGAGATAATTATGTTTTTGAAATAAATTTTAGATACTCATAATCCATATGTCTCCATACTTCGACAGTTGGGGCAACAACCTGACGTGCAAAAATGTAGGATCAAAATCAAAGAGATCACAATAGATCGACATCTACATGAGCTTCCAACCACATCCCAAGTAGCAGGAATAATAACTGGAGATGAACCAGACAATTTGCAAGGTTGAGATATCATTGTTGAGACAACAAGTGGAAATCTACAGAGAATATCAGATACTGCAGGTTTTTATGACCCGCTGCAATACCCACTATTGTTGCCTTACGGTCAGCATGGATGGGATTTAAGCATCCACGAAAATGGAAATACACCTATTAGTTGTACATCTTACTACTCTCATATTTTACAGGTACGTATAGCCTAATTGATATCCAATATTATCTATTCGTAAATAGCACAAACTTCATTTACATCAACATCAGTACTAACGTTACTTGGCCTACACACACAGATACGACCAACAGAGACATCACTTATACTGCTTGGTGGTCGTCTATTTCAACAATATGTCGTTGATATGTATGTAAAAATAGAAACAATGCGGCTAAGGTTTCTTCGCAACAATCAGACTACTATCAGAGCGGAGTTATACCAAGGTTTACAAGATGCCTTAGCCACTGGAGACACATCTGCCAGTAAGTTTCTTTATCTCCTTCAATCAACCATTTGATGTTCCCAATAATTTCTAACTACTTAATTCACTACTACTCAATCCTATGCCTATTCACACATTAGGAAGTGTTGGTGTCAAGAAGATTCTTCCTTCCTCCTATATTGGTAGTCCACGAGATATGCATCAAAGATACCAAGATGCAATGGCATTAGTGCGAAGGTATGGAAAGCCTGACTTATTTATTACTATGACATGTAATACTAACTGGGTAGAAATTAAATAAGAATTGCTTCCCGGTCAATAACCACAAGATAGACAGGATTTAACAACTAGAATTTTTCGATCAAAACTAGAGCAACTTAAAACTGACCTATTTGACACGTTTGTTTTAGGTAAAGTCGTTGCCAATGTCCACGTTATTGAATTCCAAAAAAGAGGACTACAACATTCTCACATTCTACTTATCCTAGATGAAAACGATAAAATAAGCAATCCTGATGATTATGATGCTTTAGTTCGCGCTGAAATTCCATGTTCACATTTAGAACCCGAACTACACAACGCTGTAATGAAACATATGATTCATTATCCATGCGGACATTTTAACCCAAGAGGTGTCTACATGAAAAATAACCGCTGTAAAAAGGGCTTTCCAAAAGCTTTTTCTCCACTTACTTTACAAGGAACCGACTCTTACCCTATTTATAAAAGACGCGATAACGGAATACAATATCAAATTGGAAGCCACATAATCGATAACCATTGGATAGTAATATAATCCTTACTTACTTTTGAAATATGATTGTCATATAAATGTTGAAATTTGTTCAAGTATTAAATCTGTGAAATATCTCTACAAATATGTTTACAAAGGTTCAGACCGCGTTTCTGTGGGATTATCCACTACATCCGACGATAACGATGAGATTTCAAAATTTGTTAACGCTAGATGGATTTGTGCTCCAGAAGCATTATGAAGAATATTTAAATTTTCCCTAAGTATTATTTTTCCGTCTTTTACCGGCTTACAAATACATTTACCAAATAGACAACAATTATTATTTCGTGCAAAAGAGCACATACACACTATTTTGGATGATCAACATAGATGTAAAACAATGCTTACTGAATTTTTTCGTAAAAATGTTTTTGATGAACAAGCACGTCAATATTTATACTATGAGTCTCCTGAAAAATATTGGTGGGATTCTACAAGTAAGCAATGGAACCGTAGACGAAATGACCGTAGGGCAATTGGTAATACACTGTATCTCCTACCGAAGGAGATCGTTACTATTTGCGCCTACTACTAACACATGTTAGAGGTCCTCTATCTTTTACTGATTTACTAACAGTTAATCAAATAGAATATAGCACATTTAAAGAAGCAGCTGAACATAGAGGTTTACTTGAAAACGATGATAGTATAAAGGACTGTTTGACAGATGCTTCACACACACATATGCCTAATGCTTTAAGAAGATTATTTGTTACAATTTTGGTATACTATGACCCATGCCATGTGCGTGAATTGTGGGAAGAGTTTTTACCTTTCTTACTTGAAGACTATCCCACTACATCTGCTACTACTGTGACCAATTCATTTTCAGTAATTCAATGTCTGTCTGACCTCGACAACCTTCTCAAACAATATAACAAAACAATTTTTGACTATGACATTCCACATACTAATTTCAACCACTTTACCCACACAAACACATCCACTGTTATTTCAGAAGAGCAATGCATAGAAATACCCAATAATGATATCAACTCTGTAGATAACTTGAACTCCGAACAAAAGAAGGCATTTGACACGATAATGTCTTCTGTTGAAAGTGGAGCTAATGATATATATTTCATAGACGGTCCTGGAGGTACAGGAAAAACATATTTATATAGAGCAATCTTAGCACATTTAAGAATTCAAGGTCATATTGCAATTGCAGTCGCTACTTCTGGAATTGCTTCTCTTGCTCTTCCAGGAGGTCGAACTGCACATTATCGATTTAAAATACCAATTAATTTAGACTCTTCCTCTACATGTCATATTCCCAAGCAATCTGAACTCTCACAACTTTTATTGACTGCTACTATTTTCCTATGGGATGAAGCTACCATGGCTCACCGCCATGCATTTGAGGCCGTAGACAGAACATTACGAGATTTAACTAATTTTGACGCACCATTTGGAGGAAAGATTGTTATTTTAGGCGGTGATTTTCGTCAATTTCTACCCATAGTCATAAACGATACTAGAGCTCAAACCGTCGATGCATGTATAGTACGATCATATTTATGGCAAAATGTTCACGTAATTCATTTAACACAAAATATGCGTGCAAAAGATGATCAATCATATGCACAATTTCTTTTACGTATTGGAAATGGAGATGAAGTCTATGTTCAAGACGACATTATACAGCTCCCAAATGATATCGATGAACTTGGACCAATAATTTGTCACTCTATGCTCTGATTAATAAAGTCTTTGCTGAACTCAATGACAGATTAGGTGATCCTAATTTTATAATGGATAGAGCAATATTAGCCCCTACAAACGAAACAGTATATGACATTAATAACAAAGTTATAGAACTATTTCCAGGTAGTGAGCACATTTACTACTCCTTTGACAAAGTTGAAGAAGATACACATAATCTATACCAATATGAATTCTTAAACTCACTTGCTCCTGGAGGTCTACCCCCACATAAATTAAGACTAAAAGTAGGTGCACCAATCATGTTGCTTAGAAATACTGATCCACGAATTCGATTATGTAATGGCGCCAGATTACTATGTCGTGTCTTTCACAGAAATGTCATAGATGCAGAAATAACTGTTGGACATTTTCGTGGTACAAGAGTATTTATTCCACGTATACCCCTAAAGCCTTCTGAGAATACTAACATGCCTTTCAATCTAATACGTAAACAATTCCCAATTAAATTAGCTTTTTCCTTAACGATTAATAAATCACAAGGACAAACCATCCCTCGGGTTGGTATTTATCTTCCCGAACATGTTTTCAATCATGGCCAGCTATATGTTGCTTTATCAAGAAGAGTTTCAAGAAAAACAACAAAAATTTTGGTGAAAAATGGAAAGATTTCGAAAAGGACTGGCACACATACTAGAAATGTTGTGTATAAGGATGTGTTGTTACAATGCACTCACGAACTTAATTAACAATACTTCATTTTTCCGCTTCACATGCCATACTTTTACTATAATTACTACTCTAAACTAAAGGGTCCAAATATAAGTTCTTCACAGTTGTTTTATTACTCTATTTAAATAAATTCGGTACTTTACGACCATATATGAGTAATATCTTCACTTACAATATTTTTTTTCATTTACTGTTTTTTGGTCATATTCAGCTACAACTTCTACAAAATACAAAACTGGATTAACAAAAATTCCCTCTTTTACTACTCCAACTCACTTTCAATTCACATAAATAAATCCCTTATAAAACATTTTTAACTCCGCCATCAGCTTATTGCTGATGCCGGTCTCAAGCCCGGAACAAGGAGGAGGGAAAACGGTTACACAACTACTCACAACATTACGTTCACATCAACGTCATTTCATAAAATTCAAAAAACTTCACATCCACCGTTTCTTAAAACCAGTTCCTCTTGCGCACGTGCATCGCACGTGCCAACATACTCGTATATATATATATGTATATACATATATATATATATATCTGTATATATATATACATATATATATGTATATATATATATATACAGCATCATATATTCAAACACATACTGAAATCATCAAACATATTACATTTCGAGAATCTGCATAAAATTTGAAGATCAAAATTTCGATATATTTATAACGAAACATGGATATAGGCAAACATATATATATACAGACTTACTATTATATAAACAAGATATATTACTATATAACTTGTACAATGCAACAGCTTACATATATAAAACCTTATATAACAAAATATATAGAAACCACATGATAGATAAATATACAAACAAATATTCCTACAACGTGAGAGGCTCTGGAATTCACAGTACATACAAGTATATAACGTGAAATAACACTTATATATACTTTATATATAAAACAGATTTGCAATATATATAAACCAACCTTCATATATAAACCAATAAAATAGACAGCAGGGGAATAGGCGGGAGGAAGGCCAAAGGTGACCGAAGGGACAAGAGCAGAGGCAGATGAACCTCGGTTGGCGGTGAATGCAGGTGCGACGAAGTGGAGCCGTGGTGGAAAATGAAGCAACGGTGGTCGATGAGGCTGCTTGGCCTTGAATGGATCTCGCACTAGTTTTTGAGGTGGGGAAGGAAGTGGCGGGGTGGAGGCCGACTTGTGGCGAACAGCAGAGAGGAAGAGGAGGGAGGTCGGTTGTGTGCTCGCATGTGGAGTCAAGTGGAAGATCTGGTCGCGGGCTTTATTGACATGGAGGATGGCCGAGCTGTTGGATTTTAATGGTGGCAAAGTGAGAGGTTTGGGTGAAGGCTCTCCACGTGTGGAGGTAGATGACTTTAAAGCATGGGAGAAGATTACCAGGCAGGAGAGAAAAAAACAAGCAAAACGGCTATCTACCTCAGTGCAATTTAGATGAATGGTTAACATAAATTTCAAAGCAGAGCACCCAATAAGAATGAAAAGGAACGTCAACATAAGTAACCATTTGAATAATAAAGGTCAAGCACGAATTAATAGGATTATTAAAAGCAATAAAATAGCAATGCTCACGTGCTTTGATTCAGGTGAGAATTTAAAGCAATTAATTATTGCTTGGATGACACGGCTGAAGTTTGAAATGCAAAAGAAACAAAAGGTCATGGATCCAGTACGGTTACCGGTTTCGCAGATTCCATTGTGTACCAGACTTCAAAACACAGAATTAAATATACCACAGGGATTAGCACGACGAGATGATCAAAATGGTATACAGATATCAATGATAGGATCAACCGATCAAAAGTCGATAATCGGTACCAAAATTGCTGCTATTTTGTCGAAAATAAGATCAATGAGGCTAGAGAAGTCCAAATTTGATAAAAAGAAACATGACATCTCACTCAAAAAATAATTTACAAATTTTGTATATAAAAATATTCAGTTTAGAAAACATTTTATTATCATCAAATATTAACTGATTTCAATTGAAATAAAATTACACAATAAAATAAACTTTAATATTATCAGATGAAAATTTACCGGTTGCTATGTTAAAATAGACGTACACTAAATATTAAATTTTTATTTCAAGATTTTATCATTTAAAATTTCACAAAAATTCAATTAAATTACGTTATTAAAACAGTTAAAATTTACGGTCATTACAAATTTAAAAAAAGGATTACTCAATTTGGATTAGTTGTAGAAGATACGGTCAAAAGAAGAAGATGTATTCTTAGACCAGAGAATCTAAATCCAGAAATAGGTCTGAAAGAAATGCATTTTTGACGTAGCTATGTTCAAAATTTGAAGAAGTGGTACAGATGGAAGTTGTAGCTACTGGAATTTTACATGGTTTAAAAAAGAGAATTTCTCCATTTGAATCATAGAAGAGGAAGATATGATAGAAATAAGAGGAGGAAAAATTGAAGGAGGAAAGGGCTATTTATAAGTAAGAAAAAAAAGTAAATTACCTAAACACCCCTTTGTCCTTTACCCTCCACCGCCTTATGCCAAGTCACTAAGCTTGTCCCCTTATCCTGTATTATGCTCCGACATCCATTTAATGATAATAGTACTTATGTCCCTTCATGTTTCAAAAGGCTTCTTTATATATTTATTTATTTCTTTCTTTCTTTTTTTACTTTTCTTAAAATGTCGCATCATTTTTATAATTTAATATATATAAATATGTGTATCTAAATATATTATTACTTATATAAATGTGTAAATATATGTGAATATATTTTCATTAGAGTTTACAACATTTTCGATAATTGTTAGCCGATGAAAAGTCGAAAATTTGAAAAACGAATTCCGGTCACATTTCCTATTTTTCTTCGAACTAAATATTTTCGTAACCTAAATTTGAAAACTATTTCACCATCATTAATCATTATTTAAAAGAGTTTTATTTTCATTATAAAACCTATATATTGAATATTAAAAATTAAATAAATATTTGCAAATCAAAGTGTGAAATTGTAGGTAGTTACACTCTTCCTCCTTAAAAGAATTTCGTCCCCAAAATTACACCTCAACTATCCTAGTAAACACTTAACACTATACATCAGTTTGTATGATGTATATAGAACATTCGAAAACAAAAATATGATTCAATCACCACTCGAATACATAACCTCACTTTCGAACCAGTATTGCTCACCCGATTTCTAGTGCGGACTCTGATCAATCTCCTTGATTCGAAACCTCTATTCTCCTTACAAAGTTATAACTATGATATAAAAAATTATACCAAACCTAAAACTCTCATCAAGCGCTCGCCATCAAAAATTGAGTAATAGATCCTCATCCGCAATTGTGCAAAACACCACAAAGTCATGTACTCTAATCATAGATCAAACTATATGGAAATGGGAGATGATCCAAGTCAAACTTGCACACTTCTTTAATTGGTTCCCCCCAATACCAATTCTATTCCCACCAAATTATTTATGAAAACATTTCATAAAACTAAACTTAGTTTCACTTAGATACTACTCCACTACATCCTCAAAGTATATACCTGTGTTTGAATTAACAATTCCATTTTGCATTTATTTCCCTAAGAAAACTCAAGATCCAAATACCCGGTCTTATTTCAAAATATTTATTTTTGAACTGAAACAATATATTTTAATCATAGAATATATATATATAGCCCGAGTAGCTTCAGAATGATATGAAGGAACTGGTTACTACCAAACAGTACCATACACTCCCTTACTAAGAAAGAAAATACTCAAGGGAATTGTTTACCATCCAAACACATCTCTGCCTCAATTTTAAGTTATTTTCAAGCCACTCGAACTAGTTAACCTAAGAATATTACTTTTATTTCAAAATCCCATTTCTGTAACAATACTTCTCATATTTCTAACAAAATATTTACCACCAACTTGTTTTGGGTTCATTCAGGATGAACTTGTTTTGATTGTACAATGATAAAGAGAATAATTTACTAATTAACCCATAGCATTCGTCTAGGCAAACATTCAGCCGTCACTTAAAAGATTTTCCAGATCATCACAAAACAATCAAGACTCATTTTCTTAAACTAATCCAAAGAAAATACTTCTTACTTAACATTTTCATCCCTTAAATTTTATTCTTGAACCAAGATTTCTCTCAAATGATACTATTATTACCTTTCAAAACCTTGAAACATTTTCCAAAAGCCCTAGGATTTAAGTTCTCAAGTTTTAACTTAAATTTTTTTTAATTAAAACATACCTTCTTATAAATTCATTATATAAAATCAACTTTTATAAAACCATTTTTTCGAATATTTATTTCAAAATTCTAATTTTTCAATAAACATCTTTTATTAAATCAAATTTTAATTCAATATTAACATCGAACATCTTATAGTCAAATTGTGAAACTAAATTCACAAGGTGTTCCTTTCAATATTTCCCAATTCCGATCTATCCAACCCAAATCTTAAAAAGGGAAGCTACCTATAAAACTAACAATAGTCAATGGGACAAGCATGACTAACAAAATCGTAATTGATAATAATATAACTTAAGAAGCAACACTCAACTAACTATATCATACTATACTATACTATTTTGAAAATCATTATTTATATATATGAAATATATTCTAGGTAAAATTATTTTATTTACCCAATTTCAACAAAATACTATGTCCATTGGTCTTGTTTAAGTGTTTAAGAATCCCTATCGACGACGTTGATCAGGCACATCAACCAAAATTCATAAGCCGCTTAACAGATGAAACAACACAATATAAAATATTTTGTATCACTAATAAATGCACGCTCTTATATATATAGACACACATACACTCAAACTCATCATAAGGCATTACATTATCTTATCTCCTAATGAGTTGCCCCACCAAAGCCAAGGTTCTCACTTAACCTTGCACTCTAATACCAAATGTAATGATCTTCCTTTCTTACACTTAAAGACAACACTTAATACATCCACGGTACTCATGTATCGATCATTTAAGCATTTGAAAGACAGGTCATTACGGGTGAAGAGGAAGAAAGGTAGAACAAATAAGAAGAAACTAAACAATCAGAGAATCTTACAACACAACGGAATAATATATACTGATTAACATAATACTTTACAAAGTCATTTCAAAAATGATACATCAGAGTCATACTTTAACAACCCACAATTTTATCGCCTTGATTTGCGAATATTTGATAAATTTTAAATATTCAAATAATAGGTTTTATAAATTAAAAATAATTCTGATCTTTTTAAATATTAACAAATGATGGTAAAATAGATTCGTAACAATCCAGGATTTTTCCACATTGAAGTAGGCTATATAAATATATTTTATATAATCAATAAATGGATTTTATTAGAAAATAAACCAATTTAATTATTCAATAATAATGATAAAATAGTTTTCATAATTTGTTTACCAATATAGATAGTTCAAATAAAAATAGAAAATGTGACTGAAGAATGTCTTTCGAAATTTTGACTTTTCGACACCCTAAACTCATCGAGAACGTTGCGCACACTAGTGCACACATGCACACATATATGCTCATGCCATATTAAGTAAATCAGCGAGTTAATACTAAATAAATCATGCGTTGTTTAGATTAATACTTGATGTGACAAATTATGTTATAAAAAGGGATATATTTACATACAAACACTATATATATATATATATATATATATATAAATTCCATGACATACCTTAAGTACCCTACAACATAGCCTAGAGGGAGGGAGAAAGTGTGGAGGGAAGCATGGTGGGAGGTGTGGAGTGCATTCATGTGTGTATATTTAATTCTCATCATTATATATATATATTATTAAATTCCTAAGACTATATATACCCACTCATTTCTACATCCTCTTCTTTGTTTTCATTTACATTTTTCATGTCAAAAACCTCTTCTAATCTTCAATCATTTTAGTGGTCTTCCATTTCCAAATTCCAAAGAAAAAAGATAGAGAAAACAGTGTGAAAATATAACTAAACTCCTCTATTTCACTTCCAAATCCATTCTCTTCTAAAAAACCCATATCCACCAAAAACCACCAAGTCCGCCTTGTTCTGGCCATGGCTGAGCCTAAACACATGCATGAATGAGCCCATTTAGCCTTCCAAAGGTCCACATCTTCACTTTGTTGAACTAGGAGCAAGTGAGCCAGGTCGAGAGAAAGTTTAGTTTGATTTAGTGAAAGTTTGGTGAGTAAAGTTTGTGTATTTAAAACACAAGTTAATAACTTTTTGAAGGTTGTAAAATTTATGAGTTAAAATGTTTCTTATGTATGTGGTAATGTTATATGTTGTATATCCATGAATATACGTTGATTTGGTGATGATTACTTATGCCGAAGTTTGAGTAGGCGATAAAGATTATACCTTGAATATTGGAAAAGTTAGTTAGTATTATGAAGTAATACTTTGTTTATGAGGGTGCTATAATTTTATGACGTGATATTATATTGGAATGTTGTATGTGTTGTATGTGGGCTTATGAAACAAAGATAGTGATTAGCTAATCAAAAGCGAAGTAGACATCTGCTTTTTATCGAGGGTTTGATTTCTGTTTCAAAGAGAAAATTTTCCAAGTTTAAAACTTTGATTTTGGTTTCAAAATTTTATTTTCATGTTTTAAAGAAGACAAAAGTTCAAAGTTGAAGTTTTAAAGTTAGAAAATCAAAATTTCGAGTTTTGAAATTATGGGTCCGTGTAGCTATAGTTGCTATATGCGCAGTTCGGAAAACCAACTATTTCCAAATCTGAAACTTGTTTCCACCTAGAAACTTTTTGAAGGTGTTTTCTAACTTTGTTATAAGTTTTAAAGTGTAAGAATATAGTTTTGAAGTCAATTTTCTTAAAAAACCAAGTTTTGAAACAAGGTCCATATAGCGGTAGTCGCTATACGTGCAGTTCCAAAAATCTAACTATTTTCTAAACTAAACTTGTTTTTAACTTAATACATTTTTAGAAAATGTTTTCAAACTTTGACTAGTAATTAGAGGACAATCATTTAGTTATTTAATTAATTTAATTAGTACTTAATCATTTGTTAAGAATGGTTTTTAAACTTAAATGTTAATCAATTAAGTTAATCATGATTGTTACGTAATTAAAGTTAATTATTATTTAATGATTAATTAAGGATCCATTAATAATTATTTAATTATTTATTTAAGATAATTATTAATTAATTATTATTTTAAAAAGGGTTTCATTAAATTAATCTTTGATTAAAGTTAGTTATGTTTTAATAAGGTTTAATTAAAGATTAACTACTTTTAATTAGAGTTTAGTTACTATTTAACAAGAATTTGATTCTCATTTATAAGGAATTTTAATTTAATTGAGATTGCTTTGAGTTTAAGTAATCAGTTTTGTTTTAAACTGTTTTATTTTCAAAATTGTTTTAAATTAAGGGATTTTTTGTGTCGCTTGCCTTTAAGTAACCCCATATGACTAGGAAAACTAATTGACATCCATTAGCAGAACAAAACACCATTCTGCTATTACAATTAACTTGGACGTTTACTTAAGTTGATTGGTTGTCATTGTTGATCCCTTATATACCTATTGTATGTGATGCTATGTTAGATTGGATAAGTAAAACCTAATTAAAAGCACCATTGTGATCGGTAAGCGTTCGTTCAATTCCGTAAGGATAAATATTTCATATTTCTTTTTGACATGGTTTCAAAGTTATTTCAATTTGAACAAGATATTTAAAGAACGATTTGACAAATGGTTTTATTAAAGATGTTTTTAACTAATGTGAATGGTATTCCATGTTATGAAAAGAAGTTTTATAAAGGAATTTGGAAATTTTTAAGGTATTTTTGGGTAAATGGATTTGAGTTTCTAAGAAAAGAAAGATTTCATAAATAAGGGAGATTTATAAAATGGATTTTCTTAATAAAGGAAGTTAATCTAATTTAAGGTTATTTAGGAAGTTGTTTAATAGGAAAGGTATATAAAGAGTTTTATAAATGACTTAGGTATTTATAAAATAATTTCTAGAAAATGATTTGGATATTCATAAAGGGAGTTTTTAAAAAGTTTGGATATTTATGAAAAATTTATATGAAAAGTTTGGATATTTATAAAAGCAATTTATATAAATGATTTTAAATATTTATAGAAGGGTTTTATAAATGAATTTGGGAGTTTGGAAAAGCATTTTGAAAAGGATTTGGATTCCAAGTAAAAGAAATTTCATAAATGAAATAGGTTCGATTAAAAATAATTTGCCGAAAGAAGTTTAAAAGAATTTGAGATCTAGGTTTCTCTAAACCGTCCTTTTAAAAATGGTAGTATGGAACATCCATTCCACACTTAATACCGAGGAAATAGTGTTTAGGATTGTCCTTACCTCTAATTCAAAACACATTTGCTTAATCCTTTCTAACATGATTTGGAAGTAAAAAGAAATTCGCAAATGTTTTCTGAATATACTTATGTCAAAGAGATAAGTATAAAAATATTTTAGACAAACGTTTTGAAAGGAGATCTACTAAACAAATATTTATTTTGAGGCTTTTTTCGTTGCTATGGGTAAATAAATCTCAAATGGCATTTGATGTTGTTTATTTATTTGATAGTTAAATAATCGGCTATCAAATATGGACCCAAACTGGTAATATTTAAGAGAAACACGTGAGTTATATGACACAGTCATCTCCGATGATGCTGTAAAGTGCATATAAATCTTGTTTCGTTTTCTTAGGACAAATTATAAGGAAATCCGTCCACTAATGTTTAAGTGGTAATCTATGCTTCTATCTTTAACTACTTATTTCCTAAAGAACTGGAGTTAAGTTTACCGAAAACTATTGGATGTTGTTTCAAAGAGACCGTAATCAGATATGTTATCCCAAAACCACTTCGATCCAACTTAAACATTTTGAAGTGAAGATATCTGGAAGATGATGGAATTGAAGACGGAACTCTTTGAAGTGCATAGGCTGCTTGCTACTAATTCATAGGGTGATTCCAATAATGGATGTAGTAGAGGAAGGGCCTTCAGTTTGTTTATATCTTGAACAACTTGTATGGATGAACGTTGGCATTACATTACTACTCGAAGGGCAGTGTTAGCAGTCCAAGTGGTAAGTGCTATATAAAAGATAAAACATAGCCTCAAGCATCATCAACCGAGAATGACTAAAACAAGAAAAATGTAGAAAGGCTAACCCTGGGTTACTCCCAATTAAGATATGATCATCCCTATCTAAAGTCGATATTATCTCTCATTTGTATGCTACGGGGCCCATTAACCAAGGGGTAATCATATTTAGTACTACTAGTTAGGTGGTAGGATGATTCTATGTTGGCAGGGATCCCAACAAGGTCCACGGTGTTATTTTATCTAGAGATGCACCATGATTTGCAGTACCCCAGTTGCCCAGTCATTATATGGAATCCATTCTCCAATAAGTATCGTACAGATTTAGTTGTGCCCAACTAGCTTTGAAATGTGAGATGGAAGCATTACAGCAATATTCATATTTTATTTTGACCCTTAGACATTATTATAGTGTCAATGGATTTTCTATTGTAAACGGTTTAGTTATCGTAAGGTAAATACCCGACCGTGTTTATGTGCGGCGTGGTCTTACGAGATGCTTTTGATTTAAAGGTTTTTATTAAGTTAGAAACCTATGCTTTACTCACACCAGATCCATGTCTGGCGCAAAGTTTATTTTATTTTCCTAAACTCTTGGATGCTCAAATTTGAATGGGCAGCCAAGTAGTTTAGGTTTTTCGTAGATTCATCTTGAAGGAGCTTGGAGCAGGTGATTTCATCGGTAGCTAGTTATTTTTCTTATTTCCATTGTATTATATGTATATTGTATCAATTAGGTGGGGACAGGCTGTTATAACCGTCGTAGGTAGAATTTGTATTAGTATGACTCTGATGTACAATTTTGAAATGACTTTGTAGTATATTATTTTGAGTAATATATATTGTTCCGTTGCGTTGTGAGATTCTGTGTTATTTAGTTTCTTCTGTTATATCTTTTTGTTCACCTTTAGTGACTTGTCTTTCGAACGACTAAAAGATCGGCATACAAATACCAAGGATGTATCAAGTGTCATCTCTGGTCGTAAGCAAGGCGGATCGTTACACGTATTAATACAATCCTACACTTAGACAGTTATAAAAGTATGTCCCTACCTAACTGATACATGATACATATAATATAGCAAAAACAAGATATAACTAGCTATCGATGAAGCCTCCTGCTCCAAGCTACTCTAAAATGCATCCATGGGAAACCTGAGCTACTTGGCTGAATCCATAAAAAATTTCATTTTAAGCGAATATCTTTGTTAATAAATAAATATTTGTTAAATTCTTAATTAACTTTCCTTAAATATATTTTTAAGTTTCTAAAACATTTTTAAAACACTTTTATTGTAAAAATACAAAATTTTCATTTCAAGCAAAATTGCATCCATGGCGACTATCGCTATGGATACTTGTAACTTGAAAATGTTTTTCTTACTTTACTTTGAAATTTATCGTCTTTAGAAGTTTACTTACTTTTTCCAAAACATAAATTAAGCCTTGTAAAGGTAAAATTGAAAACTTTAAATCGATTTTGATTTCAATAAAAAAAAACTATTGTTTACACATGAAATTCCATTCCATTTTAACACTAAAGATGCTAACTTTTCTTAGCATATACCCAAAGCTTCAAGATCACAACATAATCATACATGCCACATCGATAAACTAAGCAAGATCACATCACATAAACGAAGTTTACAACTTTCCAAACAACGCTATATTTAGACTTCAATTTCAAGTCTAATTTATCACACACAACCAATACTTATAAAATCAATTACATCATAACTAAGATTTAAACCAACAGATTATACCACACTTTAACCAACATATAAAATTTTAAAGCTCTGAATTTAAAACTAAAATTTTACTCACCAAAGTTTAGAGTTTTTTTAAAAATTTGAAATAACTTTGCAAACTTTACATAGGACCCTTGCATCTTAAAATGGCTCAGCTTAGGGCATGCATGGCTCGGTCATGATAAGAACAAGGATGTGTGGGCTTGATTTAGTGAGGTGGAGGTACTTCGGACAAGGTTGTATTCAAAAAACCGGGCAACAAAATTAGTCATATTCTCCTAGATTTTTGGTCATGTTACTCTCGGAATTTTAAAAAGTATTCAAAAGAAAAGTTTTTGAAAATTCTTTACTCCGTAATTTGGAAAAAGGAATCACTCAATTCGGATTTATTTTAAAGAAGATATTGTCAAAAGAAAAGAGGTATTTTAGGACTAGAAAATCTAAGTTCAAAAATAGGTCTAAAAGAAATGCATTTTTGACATAGCTAATCTCAAAATTTAAAGAAGTGGTACAAAAGAATGTTGTAGCCACTATATTTTTATACGGTTTAAAATAAAGAATTTCTCCATCTGAATCGAAGAAGAGGAAGATATGATAGAAAGAAGAGGAGGAAAAATTAAAGGAGGAAAGGGCTATTTATAAGCACAAAAAAAGCAAATTACCTAATCACCCATTTTCCTTTACCCTCCACCACCTTATGCCACCTCGCCAAGCTTGTCCACCCTTCTTGCATTATGCTCCAACATCCATTTAATGATAATAGTACTAATGTCCCTTCATGTTTCAAAAGGCATCTTTGTATATTTATTTATTTATTTACTTTTCTTAAAGTGTCACATCATTTTTTATAACTATATTTATATATATATATATCAAAATATATTCTAACTTAGATATAAATATGTAAATGTACGTGAATATATTTTTAGTAGAATTTACAATGTTTTCGATAACTTTTAGCCGATGAATAGTCAAAAATTCGAAAAACGAATTCCAATCACATTTACAGTTTTTCTTCGAACTAAATATTTTTGTGAATTAAATTTGAAAACTATTCACCATCATTAATTATTTAAAAAAAATTATTTTCATTATAAAACTTATATATTGAATATTTAAAATTAATTAGTTAATTGCAAATTAAAAAAGTGAAATTCTAGGTTGTTGCACTAAGAAATGTAACTTGAATGAAAATATCTCCTTAGATCTCAGAATCCGCATCTAATCCTTGCAAGAGATTGATGAACCACTTATTTTTCATTATTATTTTTTATATTTGAATTTGGTTTGGAGTTGAAAATTTTTGGAACTAGTTTTTTTGTTTTTTGCTATGGAAGGAGGATGAAATAAAAGAAAAGTATGAATGAGAAAGAATAAATTGTCTATAGAAATTGAATTAGCGAATTTGTTTTAATTGGAAGAATGAAACATTTCTCATTCTTTAATTGAAACTTTCCTAATTAATTCCCATGATTAACTCTCTTCACTTGATATGGCTAAAACTACATGCCATGAAATAACATATAATTTCTGTAAATCGCTTCATGCAATTTTCTTTTATTTAAATCCATTCAAATTTACATCGACATTGTATATCAATGCATGCAAATATAAATTTTGTCAATGCATTCAACTAATTACAAACAACTCCTAAACATTAACTAAATTAAATAATAGTTAATATTTATTATATATTTATTTATTTAGTTAATTATAACATTTTATATTTTAATTAAATCATGTGATTTCTCAGAGAATTCATCATTGTGGTTGTGCGAATCAAAGGTGTAAATACAATCAACGATTAATATCGAACAATACGAATATTATTGTTCACATGTCACCTTAGCTAGTGGTGTGACATTTTGGCTAAATTTATCTCTTACATATCTTTTGCTAAAATCGAATTTTACTTATTATAAATGATACCCGGTATGATAATTATAAACCAATTCTTGTCATCAAAATTATACCACATTAGGACTTATGGAATTGGTAATGGTCAAAGTTTAAATATCGTCAACATTCAACTTTATAGTGCAAAAAAAAGTCCTTGGTACAATAATAACAATTATTATTAATTGAATTTTCCTAACTAGAGGCTTTGACTTTGAGTAGATATGACAACCTACCTCCTTGACCCTCAAAAATCGACATTAATACATCCTTGGTATTCATGTATCGCGAGTCTAAGTGTCGGAGAGGCAGATTATCATGGGAGTACGAAGAAAATAAAGATGAAATAGAATCTCACATGAATGAAATAACATATATTATTTCAACATATAATCTTTATATTGAAAAATTTAAATACGTTTACCAGAGTTTAGCATGGACAGTTATAAATATATGTCCTTACAAATGCGGAATACAATAGTACACAAGTGTGGAGAAAAAGAGATAATAGTCTACTAAAGAATATTCTAAGTGCATACTTCAAGCTCTTCCAGATTTCTTCTGATTAAACCTGACTACTAGGCTGTCCAGAAAAATAGGGCACACGGAGTTTAAGGGGAAATAAAATAGACTCCAGGTTAGTCATAGGACTGGTGTGAGAAACTCAAAATATAAATGTTTAAAAAAAAGGTATCTTATAAAACCATGCCACACATAAATACAAAATAGGTTTTCACCTTATGATAACCAAAACATTTGCTTTGCAAAATCTATGAATATTGTTTTTAATGACATTATTTTGAAAATAGTTTTCAACTAAACTTATGAATCTTAAGAAATTGTTACATTGATTAAACTCTAGCATACTAGCAACAAAGTAGGTTCTACAATCAAATCCGAAGGCACTTATTGAGAATGAATTTCCATACAATGATAGATAAGGAACTACCTTCTGTATAGTATACATCTGGAGGGATGTACTGAGGATCAACATCTTTTGAATCCTCTGCACTTGGCAAGACCGGCCTACTCGTAGACCTAACTTGGTGGTGGATAGAACCGAATATGACATGACCTCGGTCGTAAATGACCTAACTATGGCCACAACATACATAACATACTTGACATATAGAGAGTAATCTAGAAGGGTGATGACCATACTCTTATGGGCACGACCCACATAGCCTTACGGCCTGCCCTATTTAAGCCATTTTCAGGTGATGAGGACTTAGGTAACGATTACCTTTCACATAGCACATTACACTTTGCATGCCACACTGCCATTCCATGATCATACAGCTGATTTTACAAACGTATAACTCCTGAGCTCATATGTCTCAGGAAAGGGTGTTAAGCTAAGAAAAGTTGCCTTCTCCACCACCAAATAGATGTTACATATATAAAGATCAATCAATGTGATTAGAGATGCAATGTCAAACATTTGTCCATACAAGTTGTTCAAGAATAGGAAAAACCGAAGAAACCTTCCTACCACATCCTATCAGGAATCATCCCTAGGATTAGTAGTGAGTAGCCCTTGCATCAAAGATCAAATGAAAATACTACTGCCTCATATATATGATACAGAAAATTTCCCGCCAAGGGTCGGTGACAAACAGCCTTTATTCTTTGTTATCTTTCCAAGCCTTCACTTCAAATATGTAAATTGGCTCAAAGTGGTTTTTGGATAAGAATCACTCAAATCTGATCACAATTCCTTCGAATCAATCATTGATAAAAAGATATTAAGTAAATAGGCGCTTATCATTTGATTTTTTACTTATCAAAAATATCTTCTAGATATATATATCTTCAAAACATCTCTTCTCAATATATATGGAATCATTTAACCTCTCTTTAATTTGGAAAATACTATATACAAAATCATTTCTTATAAATAATATTGTAAAACCTTACTGAGTAAAAAAGGGTCGATAGAAATTATACTAATTCTACTCAACAACAATTTCCATATTCATCCTTTACTATCCATTTTATAACGATGAAATCATCTTTAAATCCACATGGATAGTACAGGTTACCTCGTCACAATTTAATACCAAGTATAAGAAGATTATCTCGATACAATCCAAGTTGTATTTTACAATATCTAAAAAATTAAATCTTTTATACTTTCCTTATTACCAATATTTTGACCTTATCTATTCCTTACACAGGAAAGAGGCCAGGTGAGCCAGGGCACTGGTTTCTCTTGAACCTCTCCTTATTTAAGCACCTAACATCCAGATCTCACGAATAAAAAAATCCAGTATAATCATCGTCTTTTAGAGCCAAGATTAAATTACTTGATTTTAACAGCCTTTCTTTAAATCACTTATTCAAACCTTTTAAACTAAATTATAAAATCTTCAACTTATCTTTAAAATACTTAATTATTTATTTGAAAACATTTATAAAAGATTTGAAAATGAATTGTTAAGTGTAAATCCGTATTTAAAAAGTTATTTGAAAGTGCTGCAAAAAGTGCTGCGAATAGTGCTGCAAATAGTGTTTTCAAAACTTATTTGATCAAAACAACTTTTCGATCATTTGGAAATCAATTTTTATAACTTAAATCTCTTCTAAAATATTTTAAAATATTTATAGAATTATTTCATATTTTTAAAGAAAAAAATATCACTTATAAAGAATTTGTCGTTTTGGTTTTCGAACTGCCAAACCGCAATTATTTTGAAAATTTGTTTTGCTCGTATTTTAGAATTTACTAAAAAAAATTTCAACCCTCTTATTTTTTTCAAAATTATGATTGTAAGAGTTTGAAAAATTCTTATTCCAAACAGATCTGACTCTGAATCCAATGTTTAAATGATTTAACCTTTTACGACACGAAATCTCGAATTACCGTTACGCAACATGCCTATTTTTGACTCAATTTTCATAACTCGTCAAAACTTCATCAAATTGAATTTTAGTGTTTATAAAACATTTGTGAATCATTTTAAACCATTTTCAAGAGGTTTAACAAACTCATGTACACCATCTTATTTATTAAAAGAAAATGATTTCCTTTGTGATTTTCAACGTGTATTAAACGTGACTTGATAATACAATCAAACGATCATAAAATCATCATCCTGACATGATAAATAATCATTACAACCAAGCACAATCAAACATATATACCAGCCAATATGTCATATTATAATAGAGTTTCTCACATTCATTTGGTGATAAACTAACTAGAATCAATTATAGCCTTGCTAACTTTAATTCTACGCCGACGATACTTGATTTTCTTCCTTCCTAGAGACTTGGCCTTGCTCCTTGGAACCTTAGGTGCTCACGGCCTTGGTGTGGAGGTTGTGTTTGGCTTGGCCAAATGAAGAGGTGGTGGTGGTTATGGATATGATGAAGGAAAATGAGTGATTTGAAGTGATTTTGAGGTGTTTATACTAATATATACACACGCGCACACATGCGCACACACACTAATGATTTGATTTATTTCCACAAATATTTTCTTCATAATTTTTCTAATATATAAAGCCACTAAAAAAATTGAAAGCGGAGAGAGAAGATGAAGAATAATTGTTAGGATTTTATGAAATGTAATGGGGTATTTACAGGAAAATTTTGAAAACAAATATCTAAATGCATAATTACACATTGCCCATTGCACATACCCCCTCAATTCCTTTCAAATGCAAAGTAAGCCTCCCCCTTATGCCTCTATATGCTTGAGGAGATATGGCATAAGGTGAGTTGATGGATGCTTTCGAGTTGCTTGGTATTAATTTTTTAGGAAAATATCTTGACATTTTGTAATATATATATATATATATAATTAAATGTATATGTATGTATGTATGTATGTATGTATGTATGTATGTATGTATGTATGTATGTATGTATTTATGTATATGTTCATATGAATGCTAAGGTATGCAGGTGTATGTTATATATGTGCACTGACATATGAACAAGGTTGCAATGACTTTTGAATAACTTCCGTTCGTTAAACCGCTAAAAATGGAAAATCGATTCTCGACCATATTTTCACTTATAAGTTAATTTATATATAAATGTAAACAAAATTTTAAAACTCATTTTTTATCATTTTTAAATAATTAAAATAATTACATTTGATTTATGAATCCATATAAATTAATATTAAACAATCGTTTACAAAAAGTGTTATTTATCGATAAAGCGATATCAGTTTTCTTATATTTTCATATCAAGTACATATATCTTTACAAAACTATTATAAATGACTCAATATCATTTATAACTATTTGAAATGAATAATCATCATTTAAAACAATTATTAGAACCATTATAATAATTATTAAATCATTAAATCTCAATTTAAATTCATAAATCAATATTTAAATATAATGGCATCATTCAAGATGTTATAAATACCTTTATTTTACCCAAAAATAAAATAAATAATTATATTTCATATTCTTGTTCAATTATAGAAATAAGTGAAAACCATTATTGAGTTATGGGTCGATAGAAACTATACTAATTCTACTCAATATCAATTTCTATATTCAACCTTTATTATCCGTCGAATAACAGGGAAATCGCCATGTAAACTCACATAGATGTATGGGTTCCCTCCTACCAAGTATAAGAAGATTATTTCTATACAATCCAAATTGTATCAAATTAAATTTATAAATTTTGGAACTTTTATAGCTGCCTTATTTTTGACATTTCGACCTTATCTATCCTTCGCCCAGGAAAGAGGACAAGTGAGCCAAGGCACTGGTTGCTTCTGAACTTCTCCTCGGTTTAAGCATCCCACATATAGATCTCATGGATAGAAAAATCAAGTATAATCATCGGCTTTTAGAGCCAAGATTAAATCATTTTATTTGTAATAGGTTATTCAAATCATTTATTTAAACTCCTTTAAATAAACTATAAAACCTCCAAATCATTATTAAAACACTTAATCATTCATTTGAAAACATTTATAAAATATATGTAAAAGAATTCTTAAGTTTAAATCCAAATTTAAAAAGTTATTAAAAGTGCTGCAAAAGTGCTGCAAATAGTGTTTTCAAAGCGTATTTGCTCAAAACAACTTTTCAGTCATTTAGAAATCTACTTTTATAACTCATATCTCTTTTAAAACATTTAAATATTTTTACTAGATCTATTCCATATTATTTTAAAGAATTAAAAATATCAATTATAAAGATTTTGTTGCTTCGGTTTCCAAACTGCCAAACCGCTACTATTTTGAAAACTTGTTTTGCTCATATTTCAAAATATATTAGTTGAAATCTCGGTTTTCTATCTTTATTTGAATATTATGATTATAAGAGTTTGAAAAATTCTTATTACAAAGAATTTTGACTCCAAATCCATCATATAAATGGATTTAACTTTCTACGGTGCGAAATCTTTGACTACCGTTACGCGGCACATCTATTTTTGACTCAATTTTCATAACTTGTCAAAATTTTACCAAATTGAATTTTAGTGTTTATAAAACATTTACAAACCATTTTAAACCATTTTTAAGATGCTTAACATTCTCATATACACCATTTCATTTATTTAAGAAAATTGATTTCCTTTGTGATATTCGACATGTGTTACACATAAATCATTTCAACGTCAAATAAACATATAATCAACATCCAAAATTGGTTATCACACACAGCAACCAAACAATATATCATATCATATAATCATCCAAAGTGTGTGTGTATAAATGTAAGTGGATTTTTTTCTAATCTTTATTTATGACGGACTAACTAGATTTGACTATGGCTTCGCTAACTTGAAACCAAAGCTCACGATACTTGCTGTTTTCCATCCTAAGGGCTTGGCCTTGGATCCTTTGGTGCTACAGCTTAGGTGTGGAGGTAGTGGTTAGCTTGGCCAAATGAATAGATAGTGGTGGTCGTGGATATGAAGATGAAAAAGGATTGATTTGAAGTGGTTTTGAGGTGTTTATATTAATAAACACACACACACACACATTAATAATTCAATATATTTCCATAAATATTTTCTTTATGATTTTGCTAAATAGAAAACCATTAAAAAAAACTTGAGAGTGGAGGAAGAAGAGAAGAATAAGTGTTAGGAATTTATGAAGAAATGGATTGTTGTTTATAGGAAAAATTTGAAAACAAATATCTAAATGTAAAATTGCATATTTTCCCTTTGCCCACGCCCCCTCCATCTCCTCCAAATGCACGCCAAGCCTTTCCCCTTGTGCCTCTATACACTTGAGGTGATGTGGTGTAAGGTGAGTCGATGGATGCTTTTGGGTTGCTTAAGTGTTAAGTTTTTAGGAAAATAACTTGATATTTTGTAATATATGTATATTTGAATATATATATATATATATATGTATATATGTCTGTGTGTGTGTGTATTCATGTGCATGTTAGGGTGTGCACGTGTATGTAATATATGTGCACATGACATATGAGAAGGTTGCAACGACTTCTGAACAACGTTGGTTCCTTAAACCATTGAAAATCAAAAAACTGATTCCCGATAACATTTTCACCTATAAATTAAATTACATATAAATGTAAACAAAATTTGAAAACTCATTTGTTATTAATTTTAACTAATTACATTTGATTTATAAAACCATGTAAGTTAATATTAAACAATCGTTTGCAAAAAGTGCTATTATATCGATAAAGCGATATCAATTTTCTTATATTTTCAAATCAAGTATATAATGTTATAAGACTATTATAAATGATTTATTATCACTTTAAAACTATTTAAAATGAATTATTATCATTTAAAACAATTATTAAAACCAATATAATAATTATTAAACAATTAAATCTCAATTTAAATTCGTAAATCAATATTTAAAAATAAGGGCATCACGGATGATTTCATAAATGCCTTTATTTTTCCTAAAAATGAATAATTTTATTTCATATTCTTGTTCAATTATAAAAATAAGTGCATGTATCCAGCTTCATGCGCGATGTTTTCTGATTTTATAGCTTTTATATCGATATTTTTTTTCCAAAGCATATATTTTTGTAAATACTTATTCAAAATAAGATTACCATTTTTCTTGTTCAAAACATCATGATCTTCGTTTAAAAAGCTTATATCTAATATTTTTAATATATAATATATCAATTGATAAATTTGCGGGTCGCTACATACTTCCCCCCTTAAAATAATTTCTTCCTAGAAATTACAACGCAAAACCTAAAGGAGTTTGCCCAAAATATTTATTTTTAAACTTACACCCATACACAATATCTAATTTGATCTACTATTTGAATCCACAAATTTACTTCTGAACTAGTATTGATCCCTTGATCCTCTAATGCAAACTCTGATCGGTTTTCTAATCAGAATTTTGGTTTTCCTTGCATAGCTCTCAACCATGATAGGAAACTTAAGCATTCAACCACAAAGCCTCATCAACTTTCATCGTCGAGAATCAAGTAATAAACCCTTTTTCGGACTAGTGTAAACACTTCAAAGCTCTGCACTCGAATTTTGGATCTGAATTATGCGACGAAATAAACCACTCTTTATATATAATAATCTTTCGAAGAAAGCATTCAAGTTAAAAGAAAACTTACCTTTAATTATAATAAACCTCTTATATTATCTTTTACTTCTTTTAAATCAATATTATAATTGCAATACTTTTGTATTTAATAAAACTTCTTTGTTTGTCAAAACTTACCTATTTACTTAATACCTCTTTATTAATCAAAACTTCCTTTATATGTATATATAAATATATCTTTTTCAAAATGTAAATCAAAATTCCATTTTGAGTTCAAAAGAATATTTCCCACTTACTTAATCAAGAATTCTTATAAATTTATTTAAGATATTTATGTAATTGTAATTAATGAAGTTGAAAATGAAATAGCATATTTATATTATACCTTTCATAATTTAAATCAATGTTCCAATTTTTGACGTCGGCCATACCTAAAGCATACAGCTCCTATGTAGGAATTATAACACTAATACTATACATCACCTGCCAGCATAACATCTTACCTCACATCATACATAAGCTATATATAGATATATTAAATAGATGGATAGGAAACCGCCTTCAGCAATCATACTCATCGTCTTCCTCGTTCTTCTGAATCAAAGGCTGATGGGGCGCTCCAATATTCGAAATCTATCATAACTTCTCCAATCCCTTCTTCATCGCTGTCCTGCTCGTCATCTATATCATTTCCATCTTCCAAATGCTGCATCTCTCCTTTAACATAAGATAGCCATGGCTGGTTCCATTGAACGTGACCGAGACCAATAGGTACTTCCTGCATTACTTCTCCTTTAGTTATTTCTTCGAGTCCTTACATCCCAACCACTCATGGGTTTTGATACACTTCAGCTTCTTCCTCAGATATTTCCTTAATGTCTCCTTCCATTTCATCCCAGTTGATGTAAGAATTGGATGATTCTTCTTGCCAGATAACGTATTCTACTTTTATTTCCCAAATCACATTGCTCTCTATGGGTTCGAATTCCTTCTCCATAGGTTTGGATTCCTCCTTCATATGCTCTGATTCTACTATGGGTTTCGATTTAGAACTGGCTAGATCTGTTATCCATATTCCTTCCTAGCCTCGTGCAAACTTATGATCACTGGATATAACAATCATTTTTAGAGTAGCAGGTGGGATGAGCATTCCCACCTTGGGTGCTCGACTTTATCATCATGTGTATAGGATATACTTCTCATCAGTCCGAAGCCAAACGTTGCTCGGTGACTGCTTCGATGGTTCTTCCGCATCGCTTGAGAGGATAATGAGATTATCCTTTTCGCCCTAATTTTCTCATGATAACTCACCCTTGGAATACTTTCTTTTATATGGTTTCTACAAATGTAAATGCAACTGCTTAGATATATGCACTAAGCATTTTACTTATTCTAACTCATTCTAATGTCAAGTTATTAATATCTTATTTACTTAGACATTTCCTAATATAAATCAGCCTTAACTATAACCATTTTTAAGGGAAAGGATTTTCCAAGCACTTGGTTTAGCTTTCCTCCAAACCAATCTTTGAAGACAAATTGAGATTTTTATCAAAATGTTTTGTCTCCTTCAAAATCCTTTTAAAATCCTTTGTCAAGAAAACATTCCAAATATACTATTTCAAATCTTTTGAAAACTCTTTCTCAAAAGTTTCGGTCTTCTGTACATTCCTCAACTCATCTAGTTTTCATTCTTTATTAATCCTTTAGTGTTATTATAAACATCTTGTAGTCAAACTGTGAAATTATAATCACAAGATGTTTATACTTGGTTTTACCTAACTTGATTTTAATCATCCAATACTAATTTTTTCAAAGATATCCATTTTTTATTCAAAATGTAATTCTAGGTAAAATTATTTCATTTACCATAATTTCAAAACGAAATCATTTATATATCACTAACAAATACGTGCACTTATATAATACTCACAACTCGTTCTTGGTTGTTACTAAACCTATCGCTAATGAGTAACTCATCTTAGGGTATTACTAACCCAATATTTGATGTGACTTTTACCCCTATAGGCTCAGGTGTTCGCTCAACCTAAGCTCTGATGCCAAGTGCAATGAATGAGCTTCACATGCCATAAATTCAAGTGCCAGAAAACCCGACCATTAAAGGTAAAAAAAAATAAAGATAGAATAGAATCTCACACAAATGGAATAAAGTATATTATTTCAACTATAATCTTTACTTTGGAAAATTTTAAATACATTTATCAGAGTTAAATATGGAAAATTATCTATATCTATCCTTACAAATGCGGAATATAATAGTACAAAAATGTGGTAAAATGGAGGTAATGGTCTACTGAAATATCTTCTAACTCCATGCTCCGAGCTCTTCTAAATTTCTTCTAACTAAACCTTACAACTAGGATGTTCGAAAAAATAGGGCATCCAAAGTTTAAGGGAAAAGAAAATAAACTCCGAGTCATATGAGACTGGTATGAGAAACTCGAAATACGGATATTTGAAAACAAGGGTACCTCATAAGACAACGCTGCATATAACCACGGAACGGGTTTTTACCTTATGATAACCAAAATATTTGCTACAAAAAATATGGGAATATTATTTTTAATGACATTCTTTTGAAAAATATTTTTGAAACTAACATATTAATATAGCCAAAATTGTTACATCGGTTAAGCTCGGCGCCATAATAGGTTTACAACTATGTTCGAAGGCACTTATTGGAGAACAGATTCCATACAATGACAAGATAAGAGACTACCTTCCGTATAGTACATCTCTAGAAAAATACACCTGAGGCTTCAACCTACACCAGCACAGAATCGGCCTACTTTATCATATTACCGAATATCCCATCATCCCGGTCGTTCATGACCTATCCGTGGACACAGCATACACAACAAACCCAAAATATAGAGGGTAATCTAGAAAGGTGATGACCATATGCAAATTGGAGCGACCCACTTAGCTCTGCCGCATCTACCCTATTTTTATCATCCATAGGTGATGATGCTTGAGGTAATTACCTTTCTCATAGCACACATTTTACTTGAATGCCACATTTCCAATTCCATCATACACTATTGATTTCCACAAATGTACAACTCTAAGCTCCTACGCCCCAGAGAAGGGTGTTAAGTATAGGAGAATTACCTTCTACACCCCAAAATAGATGTACATTCGTAAAAACCAATGTACATGCAATTTAGAAATGCAATATCAAACATTCGTCCACACAAGCTATCCGAGAACAGGACAAACCGTAGGAACTCTCCTCCTACATCCTATCGGGAATCACCCCTAGGAATAGTAGAGAGCAACCCTTGCATCGAAGATCAAATGAAGACACCACTGCCACATATATATCTCATAAGAAATTTCCCCCAAGGGTTAGTGATAAGCGGCCCTTCATTTCTTTTATTATCATTCCATGTCTTCAGTTCGAATACATAAATAGGTTCGAAGTGTTTTTCAAATAAGAATCATTCAAATCCGACTCCGGTCACTTCAAACTAACCATAGATAAAAAGATATTAAGTAAAAAGGTGCTCATCATTTTATTATTTACTTTCTTTTTTATCAAAAATATCTTCTAGATATATATATATATATATATATATATATATATCTTTAAAACATTTCTTCTCGGTATACATGGAATCATTAAGCCACTCTTTAACTTTGTAAATACCAAAACATTTTCATAACTCATATTGGAAAACATTGTTGAGCTAAAATAGGTCGATATAAATTATACTAAATCTACTCAATATTATTTTTCATATTCAACCTTTACTGTCCATCGAATAATGGTGAAATCACCTTTTAAATCCACACGGATAGTATTGTTAGTCCCTGAGAAGTTATTGATGACGACAACCTTAGAATAAGATTATAAAATATAAATACTAACATTATAATTTAGATATATATGTATATGCAGGATTTAACCATGCAGGTACCAAGAATGAAGACTGTATAGTATAGAGATTCAAGACTGAAGATATCAAGATTGAAGACTCATGAGTATCAAGATTATAAAGAGTTCAAGATTTCAATAATAAGTAATTTAGTTAGGAATTTTGTTAAAACTCCAAGAAAAGCACTGGCATCTTAAAATCCAATTTATTCGTGTAATGGAATCCACTTCGAGTCCGTTAAACGGATGGAACCCTAAGTAGGATGGAACCTACGAAAAATCTAGTGGAACATTATTTTGTATCTACTAACTTTTATTCAAATGTTTTATAAAATTATATCTTGTTTTCAAAATGATTTCAAAATCTTCCTTTTAAAAGAATCAAAAACATTTATCCTTGTTTTAAAATACTTTTAGCCTCAAAATAATCTTTATCTTCAAAATCAAATTATGCTTAGTTTCAAACTAAGATAATAATATATTTAACTTTTAATATTTATACTTAGATTCAAATATAAAATTATAGTAAAATTTTATATTATTTACTATACCTATTTATGTATAATAACTATAGTTAAGTATATTTATAAAGTTTAAAAATAGTTTTAATACAAGATAGAAGTTATTTTCAAAGAAAAATAAATTACCAAAAATACCATAGGCCTATCGACAACCCCAACATACCATTGTCGACAAGGTGGTAGTTTATATCAAAAATTTGAATTTCAAAGGAAGTGTTTATTCATCGTATCCTTTCACGAATGGACATGGCTGTTGTTCTACTATAAATAGAGGCAGTTTTAAACGAATTTATATACATTTTTTCTCTAATTTCACTCCTCTTCTTCTTCCACATTTCTTTACATACAGTTTTACCAATACTCTGTCCAAATCACCATTGATTCAAACTAGATCATCTCTGGTTTGATTCTCTATCACTGTCTCAACAAGATCTCAGTGTTATTCAGAGTTATCGGCTTCTTTGTAATTAATTAAGCGAGAAAAGGTGTGATTGTAGCCTGTGAAATCAATCAAGCAAGAAAAAGTGTGATTGTAGCCTGTGAAATCAATTGGGTGAACTTTTTGCTCATAAAATCAAGTATCTCTACCTAGAGGATTGTGAATCTGGAGTGGTGTACCTCGTGGCCTTGAAATCCAGGGTGTAATTGTAAAAATTGATTTTGAAAGGAAATCTGTGCTTGTGTGCGGGACTGGATGTAGGGTAACTCTGAACCAGTATAAAATGCAATGTGTTCTTTCCTTTATTGATTTTACTTTATTTCTGCATCTGTGTTTGATTCCGTGATCATATCTGTGTCTGAATATTGCATACGTTTGTGTTCAAATTAATATAAACTCAAAAAGATTTCGTAATTCCTTAAAACACTATTCACCCCCTCTCTAGTGTTAATTCTAGCCTTATGATCCGTAATCCGCATTTCTCACATTTGGTATTAGAGCAAGGTTTTCAAAGTTTCATAATCTTAATTTTGAAAAATTTTCAAAATTGCTACCAACATTGGTACTGTTAATACTACCAACACTGGTTCTATAATCTCTGTCACTAGTTCATTTGTAGAAGGTCAGTCTACTGTCAGACCACCACTTTTTAATGGCAGTAACTATGCATAATAGGCATGTAGGATGAAAATATATTTACAATCTTTAGGACTAGACACTTGGAATATCACATAGACTGAATATTTTGGACCCACAACTGATTTTGCACAGTGGGCTGCTGAGCAAAAGGCCGTTGCACAAAACAACTCTAAAGCTATGAATATTTTGTTCTGTTCACTTGATAAGAACAAATTTAATAGAGTGTTAGTTTATATGTATAGTAGATTTCAGAATATTGTGCATTCTCTAATATCCTTGGGAAAGGAATTTTCGGAAGAAGATCAAGTCAGAAAAATCTTAAATTCTCTTGCTCCAGAATGGGATCAAAAGATACTTGCGATTGAAGAGGCAAATGACATCAGTACCTTAAAGATAAAAGAATGAATTGAAAATCTAATGTCATTTTAAGTCCAAATGATTGAGAGAAGAGAAAGCAAAGCATCTGAAAAGAAATCAATGGCATTCAATGCATTGACCAATGGATCAGACTCAAACAACGATAATGATGAAGAGAGCCTTTATGACCAAGAATTTTCGAAGATTCCAGAAATACAGAAAGATGAATAATCTCAACAGAAACAACTATAAGAACTCTAGAAATCAGAATGTAGTGTCAAACTATATCAAAATGTTTCAACTTTGACGAACCAGGCCATATCAAAAGAGACTGTCCGCATCCAAATAGGAAAAATCTTCCTATAAGCAATGATTTTGCAAAGAAACGAAAACGTTCATTTACTTCTACTCTAGATGACTCAGAGTCGTCTTCAAGCGATGATGATCAGAAGACAGATAATTCAAATATGTGTTTCACGGCCGTTCACGACTCCGACGAATTCAGAGAAATGGACTCAGAAAAAGGTACATATTTACAATACATTGGTTGAAATTGCATGCTTAGAATTGGATGTTTGATTGGTTGATTTTGAATTGGTGTGTTGTTTGAATTTTAAAATTTTTATTTTATTATTTTTTACTATTATTTTATTTTTTAATAGTATCATGATATTTTATGGAATATACTACACTTATAGTAATATTCCAGATATATATAGACATTAAAAATAATATTTATATATATATATATATATATATATATTAGAATACTTAAGAGAAATAAATCATGAAAATTCAGAGACACCTGCCGACAAGGTCTTGTCGATAAGGGTATAGAAATTTGAAATTCAAAATTTGAATTCAAATGTTGAGTTTCCCTCTTTCTTTTCACTTCATTCAAGTCTCTGAAAAGTCACCTTTTGACCAGAGAGCATGTCCTTTGAGAATATATTTATTCACTATCTCTTATCACAACTTTTCACTTTCATTTTCATATTCAAACTCTTATTCCAAAATATCAAGCTCTCTACTCTCTACTCTAATGGCTTCTTCAAGCAACCCTTCCATAATGAAAATTTCCAAAAAGACAAAAGAGCAACTTTTCAATGATCCGGAGGCTATAAAAGCATATATCAACTATGCTAACTATGGAAAAGTCCATCCTGGGAAGTGTGCTTTATTTCAAGATTTCTCTTCTTATGAAATCGATTCTCTTTTTGCAAACAAACAAGTTCTTAGTCTCGTTGATGCTTCACAAACTGATTTTGTTTGTTATCCAAATCTTGTTAAAATTTTCTATGCAAATCTCAACCGTGGATTTTATAATGGAAATGATGATGAAATTTGGAGTAGTGTCAAAGGCACTAGAATCATTTTAAATTGTAATCTTTTGGGTACCATTCTCAATGGCAAGAGCACGGGAACGGATCTTTCTAGTTTTAACATCGATGAAAATAATCGTGAGACATTTCATCACATTTTCGAAGGAGATAATTTTGATTTCATAAATCGAAACTTTCGACCAAAAGCTAGAATTGTTTATCTTCTTTTACAACATACTTTGACCCCAAGATCGGGGAGTTTTAACAATCCAACTTCAGAAGTTTGCAAAGCACTTTTTGTTATTTTTGGAAATTATGATATTACTTGGGAGCAAGTTATTTTGGATGAATTTCGTCCCAAAAATCTTGAAATGGGTGAAAACACTTTTGATCATGTAATCTATCTCACTCGAATTTTTAATTATTTTGGACTAGATTTCAAAGGAGAAGAATTTGTTTCAAGAAACGTTTTTAATCACTCAAACATTTCTCTTATGAAAATTCAATATGTTTTTCAACCGTATGAAACTCTTGTCAAAAAGGAAGAGCGTTTGGCTCATGAGGAGATGGAAGAGGAAGAAGAAGAATAATAAGGGGATGAAATGGAAATAAAAGAAGAAGAAAGTGAAACATCCTTGGGAAGTATTGACTATTCCTCTAATCCAACTAACAAAACATTACTCAAAAATCAAAATATCATTGTTGAGAATCAACGGACATTTAAATGATCCGTTAGTAAGAAGTTGGATAAAATGTCATCCAAGATGGACAAATTTTTCTCCAAAGTCAACAAGAAGCTTGGATTATCTTCATCTTCGTCATCCTCTAACTAGTTCTACCTTTTCATGTCTTGTTGTATTAGTTTTAGTTTGTTTTGATTTGAATGTTCGTGTAGTTCTTAATGTTTAATCGGTGTATTGTTCTATTATAAAATGAAATTGAATTACTTTTCTGTTATCTCGCTTATTCTATCTCCAGAATAAATGTTAGTATATTATATAAATATATATACACACACACATAATTATTCACTAAATCAAAGTGAGTCATCAAAATTAACTGACCCCTGTCGTTAACTCCCCTTAGACCATGTCGACAAGTACTGGTCAGAAATGACTTTTCATTTTAAATTTGAAATTTGACTGACTACCTTGTGTCTATTCATTTCAAACGAATTTATACACCAATAAATACATATTTCTTCCAGAATTCATCACTCAAAATCATTTCTTATCTACTTTATCTATATTTCTTCTCGCAAACTCAAATATGGACAATCCAATTCATAGTTAATCGAGAATTTTGAAGAAACCCTTAACTCTTTCAAAAGTATTCTTTCTTTCATTCTTCATAATCAGTGACACTTAGAGTTGAGTCAAATGCAGATGATCAAGGAGCAAGAAAAGCATTTCGATACGATGGATGATTTCCTCCCTGCACAAAGATGATAATGAAGCACATCCTCCAGTCTCTCTCACCAATAAAAATGAAAATTGGGATGCCATTAAAGCAAACCCTATATTTAGAGAAGAAGGATGGGTGGAAGTTCCTTGTAATGTTTGATTTTATTTAATTGCTTTGTTTGATTTGAATTGATTGCTTGGATTGATTTGATTTGGTTTGGTGTGGATTGGTAATTGGTATGCAAAACATAATATGTATAAATACACATTAGTTTCTTTTCTCCCTTTCTTATCGGTATATGATCTTACTTATGTTTTCTATGCAAATGTAAATATAACAATATACAATCTGTTTTCTTATATTTGATTTCTCACATTATCACTATTATAAGTATTATCATATATGGATTCTTAGTTAGGATAGTTAGTAATAAAGGACTAAGTTTTAGTTTTAGAATTAAGTGATGATTATTCATGATAACACTATCATTATAATCACATGTGATATAGTATTAGGATAAGGGGGAGTTATATAGTTTGGAGTTAGCTTTTGTTGATGACAAAGGGGGAGAAGTATAAAGTAGTATAGTTAGGCATAGATTAAGGGGTAGTTATTAGTTTTAGGGGGATTTAATAGGATAGAAGTAATATTTTATAAACAAAGGTTGTCATCATCAAAAAGGGGGAGATTGTTAGTCCTTGAGAAGTTAGTTTTGATGACAACAACCTTAGAATAAGATTATAAAATATAAATACTAACATTATAGTTTAGATATATACGTATATGCAGGATTTAACCATGCAGGTACCAAGAATGAAGACTGTACAGTATAGAGATTCAAGACTGAAGATATCAAGATTGAAGACTCATGAGTATCAAGATTATCAAGAGTTCAAGATTTCAATAATAAGTAATTTAGTTAGGAATTTTGTTAAAACTCCTAGAAAAGCATTGGCATCTTAAAATCCAATTTATTAGTGGAATGTAATCCACTTCGAGCCTGTTAAAGGGTTGGAACCCTAAGTAGGATGGAACCTACAAAAAAATCTAGTGGAACATTTTTTTGTATCCACTAACTTTTATTCAAATGTTTTACAAAATTATATCTTGTTTTCAAAATGATTTCAAAATCTTCCTGTTAAAAGAATCTAAAACATCTATCCTGGTTTTAAAATACTTTTAGCCTCAAATAATCTTTATCTTAAAAATCAAATTATCCTTGGTTTTAAACTATCTTTTAATAATAATATATTTATACTTAGATTCAAATATAAAATTATAGTAAAATTTTATATTATTCTCTATACCTATTTATGTATTTTAACTATAGTTAAGTATATTTATAAAGTTTAAAAATAGTTTTAATACAAGATAAAAGTTATTTTCAAAAAAAACTAAATTACCAAAAACATCATAGGCCTATCGACAACCCCAACATAACCTTGTCGACAAGGTGGTAGTTTATTTCAAAATTTTGAATCTCAAAGGAAGTGTCTATTCGTCATATCCTTTCACGAATGGACATGGATGTTGTTCTACTATAAATAGGGGCAGTTTTAAACGAATTTATATACATTTTTTCTCTCTAATTTCACTCCTCTTCTTCTTCCACATTTCTTTACATACATTTTTACCATTACTCTACCGAAATCACTATTGAATCTAACTAGATCATCTCTGGCTTGATTTTCTATCACTATCTCAAAAAGATCTCAGTGCTCTTCAGAGTTATAGGCTTCTTTGTAATTAATTAAGCGAGAAAAGGTGTGATTGTAGCCTGTGAAATCAATCAAGCGAGAAAAGGTGTGACTGTAGGTTGTGAAATCAATTGGGTGAACTTGTTGCCCGTAAAATCAAGTATCTCTACCTAGAGGATTGTGAATCTGGAGTGGTGTACCTCGTGGCCTTGAAATCGAGGGTGTAACTATAAAAATTGATTTTGAAAGGAAATCCATACTTATGTGCGGGACTGGATGTAGGGTAACTCCGAACCAGTATAAAATCCGGTGTGTTCTTTCCTTTATTACTTTTACTTTATTTCCGCATCTGTGTTTGATTATGTGATCATATCTGTGTCTGAATATTGCATACATTTGCGTTCAAATTAATATAAACTCAAAAATATTTAGTAATTCCTTAAAACACTATTAACCCCTCCTCAAGTATTAATTCTAGCCTTAAGATCTGTAATCCGCATTTCTCACAAGTATGGTGTTCTTCCTCGAAATTTAATAAAAAGCATAAAAAGATTATGTCTATATAATCCAAGTTGTATCAAATTAGATTTATAAATTTTAAATCTTTTATACCCGAATGTCTCCTTAGTTTAAGCACCCTACATATGATCATATGAATATAAAAATACATTCCACGCATCCGCTTTTAGAGGCAAGATTAAATCATTTTATTTATAACAGCTTTTCTTCAAATCATTTATTTAAACTCTTTTAAATAAAATATAAAACCTATAAATAATTATTTAAAAACTTAATCATTCATTTAAAACATTTATAAATGATTTGGAAAAGAATTGTTGAGTTTAAATCCATCTTTCAAAAGTTATTAAAAGTGCTGCAAAAAGTACTACAAATTTTGCTGCAAATAGTGTTTTCAAAGCTTATTTGATCAAAACAACTTTTTGATCATTTAGAAATTAATTTTTATAACACAAATATCTTTTAAAAAAATTTAAAAAATTATCAAATTTATTCCATATATTTAAAGAGTTAAAAATATGAATTATAAGTATTTTGTCGCTTTGGTTTCCAAACGACCAAACCGCGACTATTTTGAAAACTTATTTTGCTCATATTTCAAAATCTATTAAATGAAATCTCAATTTTATTGCTTCTTTTGAAAACTATGATTCTAAGAGTTTGGAAAATTCTATTACAAAGAATTCCGACTCGGAATCCATCGTATAAATGGATTCAACTTTCCACGGCGCGAACTACCGTTATGCGACGCGCCTATTTTTGACTCAGTTTTTATAACTTTCAAAACTCTACCAAACTGAATTTTAGTGTTTATAAAACATTTATAAACCATTTTAAACCATTTTTAAGAGGTTTAACAATCCCATATACACCATTTCATTTATTCAAGGAAAGTGATTATCTTAGTGATATTCGACATGTATTATATGTGAATCATTTCAGCATCAAATAAACATATAATCAACATTCAAACTTGATGACCGAACATAGCAACCAAATAACATATCATATCATCATCTAAAGTATGTACATATAAGTGGATTTTTCTCACCTTCATTTCATGATGGACTAACTAGATTGGACTATGGCTTCGCTAACTTGAAATCAAAGCTCACGACACTTGATCTTTTCCTTCCAAAGGCTCAGTCTTGCTCCTTGGATCCTTGGGTGATCATGACCTAAGTGTGTAGGTGGTGGCTGGCTTGCCCTAATAAGGAGGTGGCGGTGGCCGTGGATACAAAGGAGAAAAAGGAGTGATTTAAAGTGGTTTTGAGTTGTTTATACTAATATATAATGTGTGTGTGTGTGTTTGTGTGTACAAACACATACACACACTAAAAATTTACTTTATTTCCTTAAATACTTTCTTCATAATTTTATTAATATAAAAAGCCATTAAAAAAGCTTGAAAGTGGAGGCAGAAGATGAAGAACAAGTGTTAGGAATTTATGAAGAAAGGGGTGGGTATTCATAGGAAAGATTTGAAAACAAATATCTAAATGAAAAATTACACATTTTCCCTTGCCCACGCCCCCTCCATCACCTCTAAATGCATGGCGAACATCCCCCTTGTGTCTCCATGTGCTTGAGGTTATGTGGTGTATGCTTTTGGGTTGCTTAAGTATTAAGTTTTTAGGAAAATATCTTGATATTTTGTAATATATGTATATTTGAATGCGTAAGTATATATGTATGTATATCTAGGTTCATTTTCATGTTAGGGTTCGCACCTGTATGCTATATATGTACATGACATAAATAAGGTTGCAATGACTTTTGAACAACTTTCTTTCGTTAAACCGTTGAAAATCGAAAAAACTGATACCCTGTCACATTTTCACTTTTAAATTAAATTACATACAAATGTAAAAAAAATTGAAAACTTATTTCTTAAAATTTTAACTAATTACAATTGATTTATAAAACCATATAAATTAATATTAAAAAATTGTTTACAAAAAGTGCTGCTATATCGATAAAGCATATCAATTTGCTTATATTTTCAAAACAAGTATATATTTTATAAAACTATTATAAATGATTTATTATCACTTTAAAACTATTTAAAATGAATTATTATCATTTAAAATAATTATTATAACCATTATAATAATTATTAAATCTCAATTTAATTTCATAAATCAATATCTAAATATAAGGACATCACTAATAATGTCAAAAATACCTTTTTTCCTAAAATAAAATAAATAATTGTATTTCATATTCTTGTTCAATTATAAAAATAAGTGTGTGTATTTAGCTCCATACACCATGTTTTATGATTCTAGAGCGTTTTATTGATAAAACAGTTTTCAACCATTTTATCGATATTTTTTCCAAAGTTTATATTTTTGTAAATACTTATTCAAAAGAAGATTACTATTTGTTCAAAACATCATAAAAAGCTTTTATTTGAATATTCAAAAATATATAAAATTTATCAAACTGGTAAATTTGCAAGTTGTTACATATTTACCCCCTTAAAAGAATTTCGTTATCGAAATTATAACACAAATCCTAAAGCTGTTTGCCCAAAAATTTTATTTTCAGACTTACACCCATACGTAATCTATGATACAGTCTACTATTTGAATCCACAACTTTATTTCCAAACTAATATTGATCCCTCGAACTGCTAGAGCGGACTCCTAAGGGATTTCTGGTCAGAATTTTGGTTTTCCTTACATAGCTCTCAATCATTATAGAAAACTCAAGCATTCAACCACAAACTCTCATCAATGTTCGTCGTCAGGAATTGAGTGATAAATCCTTTTTGTACTAGTGAAAACACTTCAAAGTTCCGCACTCAAATCTTGGATTAGAATTGTGCGACGAAATAATTCACTCTTTATATAAAATAATCTTTCCAAGAAATCATTCAAGTTAAAAGATAACTTACCTTTTATTATAATAATCCTTTTATATTATTTTTACTTCTTTTAAATCAATATTAATTGCAATACTTTTGTATTTAATAAAACTTCTTCATTATTCAAAACTTTCTTATTTAATTAATACCTCTTTATTATTAAGAATTTCTGTTACATATATATATATAAATATATATATTTTTAAATGTTTAGCAAAATTCTGTTTTGAGTTCAATGGAAGATTTTCCACTTCTTTAATCAAGGATTCTTATTAATTCATTTAAGAGATTTATGTAATTGTGATGAATGAATTTGAAAATGAAATAGCATACTTATATTATACCCTGCATAATTTACATCAACGTTCCAATTTTTGACACCGGTCATGCCTAAAGCATACAACTCCTATAGTAGGATGTATAACACTAATAAAATACATCACCCACCAGCATAACATCTCACCTTACATCATACATAAGCAATATATGATATACTAAATAGATTGATAGAAAACTACCTTCAAGCATTATACTCATCATCTTCCTTATCCTTCTGAATCAAAGGCTGATGGGGCGCTCCAATATCCGAAATCCCTTATAACTGCTCCAATCCCTTCTTCATCGCTCTCCTGCTCGTTATCCACATCATTTCCATCTTTCAATTGCTCAATCTCTCCTTCAACATAAGGTAACCATGGCTAGTTCCATGGAACGTGACCGAGACCAACAGAGTCCTTACATTTCAACCTTCCATGGGTTTTGAAACACTTCAACGTATTCCCCGGATATTTCCTCATTGTCGCCTTCCATTTCTTCCTAGTTGATGTAAGAATTGGATGATTCTTCTTGCCAGATATCGTCTTCTCCTTCCATTTCTCAAATCACATTGCTGTCTATGCTATTGCGGTTTGATATTTAGGTTTCTTGGTCCTCAGTGGGTTTGGATTCCTCCTCCATAGGTTCAGATTGCTCCTCCATAGGCTCCGATTCTGCTATGGTTTTCGATTCAGAACAGGCAGGGTATGTTATCCATATTCCTTCTAAAGCTCGTGCAGACTTATCACCACTGGATATAACGATCATTTCTAGAGTAGGAGGTGGGATGAGTATTCCCACCATTGGGTGGCCGTCTTCATCCCTTTTGGTGTATTGGCCTCATCAATCTGAGGCCAAACAATTTCCTGGTGACTGCTTCGACGGTTCTTCCTCATTGTTTGAGAGGATGATGAGATTATCCTTTTCTCCCCAATTTGCTCGTGATGACTCACCCTTGGATTACTTTCTTCCATATGGTTTCTAAAAATGTAAATGCAACCAGTTAGATATAGGCACTAAGCATTTTACGTATTCTAATTCTATTGTCAAGTTATTAATATCTTATTTACTTAGGCATTTCCTAATATAAATCGGCCTTAACTATAACCATTTTTAGGGAAAGGATTTTCCAAGCACTTGATGTTATTTTTCCTCTAAAACAATCTTTGAAAACAAATTGAGGTTTTTATCAAAATGTTTTATCTCCTTCAAAATCCTTTTGAAATCCTTTGTCAAGTGAACATTCCAAATATACTATGTCAAATCTTTTGAAAACTCCTTTTCAAAAATTCCGATCTTTTGTACATTCCTTAACTCATCTAGTTTACATTCCTTATTAATCCTTTCAGTGTTATTATAAACATCTTATAGTCAAACTGTGAAATTCTAATCACAAGATGTTTATACTTAGTTTTACGTAACTTGATTTTAATCATCCAATACTAAATTTTTCAAAGATATACCTTTTTATTCAAAATGTAATCCTAGATAAAAAAAATTCATTTACCATAATTTCAAAACAAAATCATGTATATATATTATATATATCAATAACATATACGTGTTCTTACATAATACTCTCAACACATTCTATGGTGTTACTAATTCAATCTCTAATGAGTAACTCATCCTATGGTATTACAAACTCAATCCCTGATGAAACTTTTACCCTATCAGTCTCAAGTGATTTCTCAACCTAAGCTCTAATACCAAATTTAACAAACAGGATTTTCGACCCTCGAAATTGACACAAATACATCCTCGGTATTCACATGCCATAAATTCAATTGCTGGAAAACCCGACCGTTAAGGATAGGAAGAAAATAAAGTCAGAAAAAAATCTTACATGAATGGAATAACATATATTATTTTAACATATAATCTTTATAGTGGAAAATTTTAAATACATTTATCAGAGTAAAACATGGACAGCTATAAAAATCTGCCCTTACAAATGTAGAATACAATAGTACACAAGTGTGGTGAAAAAGAGGCAATCGTCTACTAAAAATTCTTCTAACTCCATGCTCTGAGCTCCTCTGGATTTCTTCTAACTAATCCTAACTACAAGGCTGTCTTGAAAAATAGGGCACCTAGAGTTTAGGAGAAAAGAAAATAAACTCTGGGCCAATCATAAGACTGGTATAAGAAACTCAAAATATGGATATTTGAAAACAAGTGTATCTCTTACGACCATGCCACATATAAACATGGAACGGGTTTGTACCTTATGATAACCAAAACATTTTCTATGCAAAATCTAAAGAATATTACTTTTAATGACATTCTTTTGAAAAACGGTTTTCAAATAAACATATTAAAATAGCCGAAATTGTTACGTCAGTTAAATTTGATGGCATGATAGGTTTACAACTAAGTCCGAAGGTACTTTTTGGAGAATGGATTACATACAATGACAAGGTAAAAGACTACCATTCATACAGTACATCTCTAAAAAAAATGCACCTAAGACTCCATCTTCTATCAACACAGAACCGATCTACCTTTACCATAGATAGCACTGAATATCCCATCATCCTGGTCGTTCCCGACCTATCTGTGGCCATAACAAACCCAACATATAGAGGGT
The DNA here is from genome assembly GCA_030765085.1 of Allium cepa. Taxonomy (NCBI): domain Eukaryota; kingdom Viridiplantae; phylum Streptophyta; class Magnoliopsida; order Asparagales; family Amaryllidaceae; genus Allium; species Allium cepa. The sequence goes on along the minus strand of CM060940.1, from coordinate 751,119,728 downwards.
AGTCTAGAAAGATGATGACCATATCCTAATAAGAGCGAACCATTTATCCCTACAGCATTTACTTTATTTTTGTCATTCCTGGATGATGAGGCCCGAGGCAACGATTACCTTTCTCATAGTATACATTTTCCTTGAATAGCACATTGCCAATTCCATCATATACTATTAATTTTACAAATGTACAACCTTCAAGCTAGTACGTCTCAGAGAAGGGTGTTAAATATAGGAGAATACTTTCAACACCACCACATGGATGTATGTTCGTAAAAATCAATGTACGTACATTTTAGATACTACTCTACATATATATGGTATGGGAAATTTCACCCAAGGGTAATGAAAAGCAGCCATTCATTTCTTTTGGTATCATTCCATCTCTTCACTTCGAATGTGTAAATTTGTTCGAAGTGGTTTTCGGATAAGAATAATTCAAATCCGACTTCGGTTCCTTCGAACCAACAATTGATAAAAATATATTAAGTAAATAGATGCTTATAATTTTATTAATTACTTCCTTTTCTATCAAAAATATCCTCCAAAGAAATACATCTTTAAAACAATTCTTCTTTGTATATACGGAATCATTAAACCTCTCTTTAAGTTTGGAAATACCTAAACATTTTCATAAGTCGTATTGGAAAACATAATTGAGTTAAAATGGGTCGATAGAAATTACACTAATTCTGCTCAATATCAACCTCCTTATTCAACCTTTACTATCCGCCGGTGAAATAACCTATTAAATTCACATGGATAGTATAAGTTCCCTCCTCGAAATTTAATACCAAGTATAAGAAGATTGTTTCTATGCAATCCAAGTTGTATCAAATTAGATTTATAAATTTTGAATCTTTATACTTGTCTCGTTTCCGACATTATGACCTTATCTATCCCTCACCCAAGAAAGAGGCCAGGCGAGCTAGAGCACTAGTTGCTTCCAATGTCTCCTTAGTTTAAGCACCTCACATCCAGATCTCATGAATATAAAAATCAATCTACTCATTAGATTTTACAGCCAAGATTAAATCATTTTATTTATAACAGCTTTTCTTCAAATCATTTATTTAAACTCTTTTAAATAAACTATAAAACCTACAAATCATTATTAAAACATTTAATCTTTCATTCGAAAACATTTATAAAAGATTTGGAAAAGAATTGTTATATTTAAATCCATATTTCAAAAGTTATTAAGAAAAAAATGATGCGAATAGTGTTGCAAATAGTGTTTTCAAAGCTTATTTGATTAAAACAACTTTTTGATCATTTAGAAATCCATTTTTACAACTCAAATATCTTTTAAAACATTTTGAAATATTTAACGAATTTGTTCCATATTTTTAATTAATTAAAATATCAATTATAAGGATTTTGTCGCTTTAGTTTTCGAACTACCAATTCGCGACTATTTTGAAAACTTGAATTGCTCAAATTTCTAAATGTATTAAATGAAATCTCAATTTTCTTTCTTCATTTTAGAAATACTATTATAAGAGTTTAGAAAATTCTTATTAGAAAGAATTCCGACTTTGAATCCATCGTATAAATGGATTTAACTTTCCAATGTGCGAAATCGCGAACTACCATTACACGACGCGTCTATTTTTGACTCAATTTTCATAACTTGTTAAAGCTTCACCAAACTGAGCATTTGTATTTATAAAAATTTTATAAACCAATTTTAAGAGATTAATAATCCCATATAAACCATTGTATTTATTTAAGGAAAGTGATTTCCTTTGTGATATTCGATGTGTATTATACATGAATCATTTCAACATCAAATAAGCATATAATCAACATCCAAACTTGGTGATCAAATTTTTGTGTGTGTGTATAAATTGAGTTTTCTCACCTTAATTTGATGACAGACTAAATAGATTTGACTATGGCTTCACGAATTTGAAATCAAAGCTCACAATACTTGATCTTACCCTTCCTAAGGGCTTAGCCTTACTCCTTAGAGCCTTGAGTTCTCATGGCCTAGGAGTGGAGGCGGTTGTTGACTTGGCCAAATGAAGAGGTGGTGGTGGCCGTGGATACAAAGGAGAAACAAGAGTGATTTGAAGTGGTTTTGAGGTGTTTATACTAATATATATATAAATTGCTATCTGGTGCCCTGACCCGGCTATATTGGGCTGATCACACAAGACAGATTCGACTGTTGATGAGAAAAATATTCATGAGGCAACAGCTGCATGACCTAGATATAAGGTCTGGACAGTTATACGAAACCCAAATTGGACAGAGTTGATAGATGGACAATGCGGGATGTCAGAAAGATAGGAATTAGCTTGTGTGAGATAGGGATCGACATAGTGGTTTGTCAATATGGAGGAGATGCTAAAGGGTTTAGTATAACAAGGAGAGACTATAAGGATCGACATTAGATGTCGTATCAATTTCAATGTGGTTCAATAGGATCGACATTGGCAACAAACGTAGGGATTGGCGCATTCATAATGGATGGATCGGTATGTAGTTGAGAAGCAAAATAGATCGGCATGTAGTTGAGAAGCAATATAGATCAGCATGTAGTTGAGAAGAAATATGGATCGCAATATATTAATACAACAAGAGGGTTCGGCATGTCGACACATGAAGTGATCGGTATTCATTAGACTAATATGAAACTAAATGAAGAATTAGGCAAAAGCAAGAGCTCCACACATCCAAACACCCTAATATTTGGAACACCATCATATTAGAGCATAAGGGCGCTGCCATGGGGATCGCTGTCCAAAATTTGACACATGAAGGCATCAGTATCGATCCCTCTTTGTTGTGATTTGGGCCTAGACCTCCCTCTGGTGGGCTCCTACGAATGAGAAGGTTCTGTTGTCGAAGTTCCAGACAGATTGGAGGTCGCCTTCACCTATAAATATAGGCTTAGGGAGGTCATTCAAAGGATCTTTACACTACCGGTTAGACAACACTATTATTGTAATCAACTCCCTCCATTATTCTCTTATCTCTTGCTAGTTTTTGTTGTTTCTAATTGTAACCAAGTTAATTGAAAAGCAATAAAGAGAATATTCAAAGTGGACGTAGGCAATCAATGCCGAACCATTATAAATCTTGTTGTTCTTGCTTTCTGTTATGATTTTTCCTGTTATTTTGATATATTTGTAACGACCCAAAATTTTCAAAGCCGAAAATTCCAAATAGTTATGAAAAGAAGAAAGAGATAGAAGAAGAAGAAGAACAGAAACACCAAACATCTCACATTCGCAGCGGATAAAATATAATAATAAATAATAACAGTCAAAAGAATATTATATCTGTCGATTACATACTAATACATCAGAGTTTCACACTATATACAGTCTTTGAATATTTACAATTATCATGCCTTAGATTAACAATGATATAAATGCAGCGGAAATACTCTATACGCTATTGCCATCTAGCTCGCCTCCTGAGCTCCAGAACGTCCTAACCTAGAAATCTGTAATACTCGGTCTGACCCGAGCATTACACCAAAGTAACACCCGGGTCAGGCTGGAAACCAGCGTGAGCAATCTCAACTAACATGGAATACCAAAGCAAACAACTTATATAAAACCCGGGTAACTTACATCAATTTAACCAATTCACAATTTACTATAGACAACACTTACTTCACATATAAATTTCTAAGTACCAAACTTAGATAATCCAGTTCACTTAAATCATTTCATTCCTGCCTATTGATTCCACAAATCAATCTAAAAAAATTCGAAGTGGTTTCGGGTATCTTCTAATACCCGACCCCGGTCTCTTCGAAACTCAAGTTATCCTAACCCAAGTTATACAATGAAATACACGACATATCATATCAGAGATACAACACATTCAAAGCATTCAATACCATTCAATCATCCATAAGCAAAGCTTAATCACATACAAATCAATCCAATTAATTCTATTTCAAACCTCAATCACTTAGATTCCTTTATTAACATCAATTAATTCCAAATCAATTAATTAGTCAACCCATTATTATTCATCTTAATTAATCCCCTGGATTAATTATTTTTCAATTAAATTTATGTATAATTAATTTCTCGATATTAATTGTTCTTAACCAAAAATGAACAAGAAATCTTAATCACTTTATAAATTAATCAATTATTTCATAAATTAATTATTTGTATTATCACATTAATTCTTAATTACTTATAGTAATTAATTTCTTATAAGTCATTATTTATTGAATTGATTTAATTAATCAATTTTTAATTACACCAATTATTATATAAATTAATAATTTTCAATTATATTTTAATTTGTTCTAATCCAAATCAATTACTTTAATTCAACCACAATATTAATTTTTCTCGATCAATCTCAATCTGTAATTATCTACTTTTTTATTTACTTCATTAAATAAATTATTCCTCAATTAACTATTTTAATTAATCTCTTGATAAATTTCACAAAGTAGTTTTTTTTTAATTTCATTAAGTAATTACATATCAACCATCAATTGATTGTTCTAAATTAATTTAACTTAAACCTTAATTAATTCAAACCCTTAATTACTAATTTAATTAGCACAATCATTAATTAATTGAATTAATTCATTTTCCATTCAAATTATTCTACCTATTTAATGAATCACCAATCATTAAACCCTTATTAACTCGAGAATCAAACAAAACCAAAGTCACAGATTATCAGCACACATTCAATCAACTCAATCAATCAACCCATTATTTAAATTCAACCATTTAAATTTAAATAATACCAGACGAGTGAGATTTACTCACCTTTGATTCCTGAATTTGCAATCCACTTCATTCTCGACTTGGTTTATCCACGTTTTGACCTTGTATAAATAATTATATGATTTTTGGTTAATATTTGAATTAAATCAAACAATTAAATTTTCGTTTCATAAATTTAATTAATTAACAATTTAATTTTAACCGATGATTTACTTTCAATTAACGATTTAATTTTAACCAAAGAATTAAATTTTAAACTAATACTTTTATTTTTAAACCAATTTCTTTTAAATAAATTTAAGAAATAAATTGTCTTAACAACTTAGTGTTAATTAACATATATTTTTTTACTAACTAACTTGCAATAATTTCTTCGATTAAAAACATGCCTATTACAAAAAAATTAAACAGACAAAAGTTATACCTCATCGAACAACGTGAATCCAGATCGAAACCTTTCTCTTTGACCTATCACGCCCCCAAAATCAAAGCCGAAGCCAACCTACAACGCAGCCGCCACCTTAATCGCGAGCGCCTCGATTCCAATCACGCGCTCGAACCCGCGACCCCCCATACTTCGCCTGCACCATCGCACGATCGCGACCCAAGTCGTGAGCCCAAATCGCGAGCGACCCGCCTCTATACTCACGACCGCTCCTCTATGTCGAACTCGATTCTCCATTAGATGAATGCGTCGCGACCTCGCTCGATTTGATCAGAAGTTTGAGAAAAAAACCGAGATTTGAACGAGGCGAATCGATTTGGAAATTTTAGGTATGTCGATTTAAGGATGAAAGTCTTCGGCTTTACGCTCGATTTTCTGATGGAAGATAGAGAGGGATGACGTAAAATAAAGATAGCAATGGCTTCTCGAAAACGCCTGATTACTATATAATTAAATATTAAAAATATCTCGTGTTGCATAACGTGAAATTCTGAACCCCGAATCAGACGTGCCAATAGACATTTATAAGGTTTTACCCGCATTCTGAACACAATGGAATGTGTTTCAGAAGCTAATTCGATCATATGCACGAGTTACGGAAGTAAACGATCAATTCTAGTTTAAATCGATTAAAAGTTTCTAAGCATTTTGAGCTGCCATGGTCAAACGACAACTCCGATTGCTACGAAATTTGAAATTCGATAATAACTAACTATTACAAAAAATAATTACACAGACAAAAGTTATACCTCATCAAACAACGTGAAACCAGATCGAAACCCTTCTCTTTCACCTATCACGCCCCCAAAATCAAAGCCGAAGCCAACCTGCGAACGCAGCCACCACCTTAATCGCGAGCACCTCGATTCCAATCACGCGCTCGAACCCGCGACCCCCCATACTTCGCCTGCACCATCGCATAATCGCGACCCAGGTCGAGAGCCCAAATCGCGAGCGACCCGCCTCTATACTCACGACCGGTCCTCTATGTCAAACTCGGTTATCCACTAGATGAATGCGTCGTGGACTCGCTCGATTTGATCAGAAGTTTGAGAGAAAAAAACCGTGATTTGAACGAGGCGAATCGATTTGGAAATTTTAGGTAGAATCGGCTTCGGCCATTTTTTTTTATTTCTGTCGATTTAAGGATGAAAGTCTTCGGCTTTACGCTCGATTTTCTGATGGAAGATAGAGAGGGACGAGGTAAAATAAAGATAGAAATGGCTTCTCGAATACGCCTGATTACTATATAATTAAATATTAAAAATATCTCGTGTTGCATAACGCGAAATTCCGAACCCCGAATCAGACGTGCCGACAGACGTTTATAAGGTTTTACCCGCATTCCGAACACAATGGAACGTGTTTCGAAAGCTAATTCGATCATATGCACGAGTTATGGAAGTAAACGATCAATTCTAGTTTAAATCGATTAAAAGTTTCTAAGCATTTTGAGCTGCCATGGTCAAATGACAACTCCGATTGCTACGAAATTTGAAATCCGATAATAACTAACTATTACGGATCAAATGGAACTGGTTCGTCGAATTCCGAGGCTGTGCCTCGGAAGGCTATTTGTAAATTCAATTTAAACGATATATTATTAAAACTGAACAAATCATCTTTAATTTAAATTTCAATCATTCTATTATCTTCAATATCACCATTATAAATTTTATAAGCCTTCAAATTATTCTTAACAGGCTTAAAATTTCATATTCTACATCTTACCCAATTTCAATTATTAAATTCAATATTTAACCTATACAATTCAATGATTTAATTATCAAGTAAATATTGATATCTGGAATTCAAGTTAAAATTAACTTTTAAATATTGTAAAATCAATTAACTATTAAAATTTAAATTGTTAAAAATTCCGGGTCATTACATTCCTCCCTCCTTAAAAGAATTTCGTCCCCGAAATTATTAGTTAGGGAGAATGGACCAATACCCGTTTACCTTTCTCCCAAAATCCACAATTCAATATCCTACCACCTATCTTTTATTAAAGTCCCACTATCAACTCAACCAACTTTCCAAAACCTTCTATAGTTTTCAAACACTACCTTTCCGCTCAATCATTTAAGTTTTCAATTTAAAACCAATTTTGAATTATCAAAATTTTCTCAAAATTTTTCTAACTCTCTACATTTCGAAAAAAAATTGCCAGCATCTCCTTTGCGCGGCTAGCTCGGTACAACTACAAAAAGGCCTCTACGGGCACCCAAATTCCAAAAGAAAACAAAAGCCAAGTGGATAGATCCAAAACCCAATCCAATTTCATACAGAAAATTATCTTTTTGTCGGGCAATTCAAATTTATCTTCTAATATCAAATCCAATCTCTTTTTCCTTTATAATACATGCATAACATACTTAGCAATAATATCCAATCATAGCCCTTTCACATCTTTACATACTTTTCCTTACAGAAGTTTTCATATCCATTTCTATTCAAACTAGTTTTCTCCACTTCCATACGAATTCAATTTAATTTTGAATATTAAATTTTATCTTTCAAGTATAACTGATTCATATTAGTTCATCTACTAATTTTCTTTAATTTGAAATTTGAAATTGTTTTGTCGCTAACAAAGAATTTCTCCAAAAAATTTCTAACTCCCAAAATTTTGGAAAATTTTTGGCAGAGTCCCCTTTGTACAGAGGAGATTTTGCAATTTGACAAGAGATATAAATATATATACATCGACCCACACGGTCGGAAAAAGCAAAAACAGTTCATATTTTTTATTTTTATTGCGTAGGCACACCTTATTTAGCATTTTAAGCATACGGCTTATTTATTTTAGCAATTAGTGCATCCAAATCCAGCCAAACGGCCTTCAGGTACCTGTACTTACTCAATTTAAATATGTAGGTGCCAAATATAGAAAATCTATTAGTATTTCACTTATTTTCAATAGCTAAACACAAGCATTTCGAAAGCAACAAACACCAAACGCTTACCATAAGCGATTTATATAACTTTAAAGATTATTCAATTGCTTTCTATCAATTCATAAGCCATTTCATTCAGTTTCAATGGTTTGCAACTCAATTTCTTACATCCAATTGATTTTTAATCCAAACAAGCTCAAATTCATTTTAAATGATTTCAAAATCAATTTAATTTAATCTCTATCGACTCATAAAATTTTAATTATTTTGTTTACGTCAAACGACAATTTATTTTATGCAAATTTGACAATATTCGCTTAATAGGGTATTCTATTTTAGTTTATAGCTACTTTAAATAATTTTCAATTCATTTTATATTTAATTCCATTTCATTTCTAATTTACTCACCAACCATTCATTTAGCTCGACACATTTCATTCTTGTATACTACTAGCCATTCCCAAATTAATTCAATCCAAGCTTTTATTTAATGGGCTTTCACCCTTATTCGAAGCCAAGCTTTCATAAACTTTAAACTTAAGTTAATTTACTTTAATTTATTCCAACATCAAACTTAAGTTTACTTCTATTTGATTCTCATTTAATCAAATTCCATTAAATTCAGCTAGCCCATCCATTTTAATTTTAATTTTAATTTTAATTCACCTTCTCAATATATCAAAATAATACCCAACCACATACTTAACTCGTTTATACTTCAAATTAATATGCCACCGAACTTAAGTTCAGTCTGATAATCCAATTCCAATCACAACTTTGATTTAGTTTTTATTCAATCAGACTTCATCCATTTATTATTTAACTCAATTAACCCATTTTAAAGTTTTAATTCACTTACTTAATTCGTTATCGAATTTATTTTATTAATACAAGGCTATTCTCAATTTATTTCTGTTCACTTGGGTTTTGTTTTGCAACTCAAACCATTTCTATTATAATCACTTCTATTTCATATAACATCACTTCTCTTATATCCAATTTACTTGCAAATTTCATTAAATATTATTCAAATCACCCTTGAATTTTATTTGTAATTCAAACCATCACATTTTTCAATCCAACTTTATTTTATTTTTATTTTACAACATCTACTCTTATTTGATTCATTATCAAATCCAAGTCGAATTCTATCTACAATTCTAATTCATTGCCAAACCCCATTATTAATTTACAATCCATGTATTTACCAAAGTTAAATTTTATTAACATACTCAATCAAACAATTATTTAATCAATTAGCTTATTTCCAACTTCTAAATCAATATTCGATTTTAATTACAAAATCACTTCATTAAAATTCTAGTTTGGATTTCCTTTTATTTCCCCAAAATTCCAACATCTTTATTTAAAAAATTTAGAAATGCTTTTAAATTCACATCATATTAATAAAATAGCTCTTTATAAAAATACTTCTTATAATTCGATGTCTCAACCAGTCCATCCTTGTTCTCACAGAAATTCAGTCATACGTTGATCGGGCGTAGAACTGAAAATCTATAAGTACTTAGAAGACCCATTTTCAACATCCAGTGAAAATACTTTTGAAAATAATTTTATTGAAAATATTGAAAGCATTTTGAAATAGATAAAGTATCTTTGGTGAGAATGTTCTGGAAATCATCACCCCCATCCATGGTCGCAGTTACATTCCAGGGTTACGTTGCCATCGCAGCAAAAGTCCATGTAACTGCAGGCTCTCCGCGGCCTCTCGATTAGGCCATGGACCCTACGACAGATCACAGTTACATTCCAGGGTTACGTTGCCATCACAGCAAAAGTCCATGTAACTGCAGCCTCTCTGCAGCCTCTGATTTTCGCTGTCAAAATGAAACTTCTCCACTCCTACATAGGTCGCAGTCTACCGATATAAAATCAAACGCAGACTGTTGGCTCTCAGCGGCACACACGACTTTCGCTATGTTAAACACTACTCATAATCCCCAGGAACTAGTTTTGTCCGGACTCCTCACAGGATCAACTTTAGAACCCCCCTTGGGGCTCAAGGCAGCACCACCCGGTGGTATTCTCGAGAAGTTCATTTCAAGGGAGCGCCTTTTTTCCTAGAGTCGTCATTAAAACACTTTATACTATACATATAGTATCTTTCAAATCATACACCTAGTATGATCTCATACAAAGCTCCTTTTCACAAAATCGATTATCCCAAAATCGATAATTCTCAAGCTAGGCTTTTCAAATTCAATATTGATTTTACTCAAAAATCAAAAGCCTTTCCAAATCCAAAGGTTTCCAAAACCCTTTTCCAAAATCCTCATAAGATCCTTTATGTATATTCAGATATATATAATTTTAAAAACTTTGGATCCTTTCAAACTTGTACAAAACTCCTTTTATACTTCAAAACACCTTCAAAAATCCTTTTCTTCTGGAAATAAATTCAACCAGGGAAGATTTGTCTTATATAACAAAGATGTATAACTTTGTTTATTCAAAATCAAATATTCAAATTTGATTCTTTTCTTTCAATAACAATTTCATCCAAATCCGTACGATGTACACTTATCATCCGTACGCTATACCAATCTGATCGCTCACTCGATCACACAATTTCACTTCCGAACTAGTATCGTCCACCTGACTTCCTAGTGCGAACATAGATCTGGTTTCTTGATTAGAAACCGTCATTCTCCTTGCATAGCCATAACTATGATAGAGAATATCCAGAACCAATCAACAATCCATATCCAGGTTCGCCGTCGAAAATCGAGTGAAAAATCCCAACTCGGATCGATAAACTATCTTGAAATTCTGTGCTCGAATCTGGATCAAACCACTATGCGAATAGAATAATATACGTACATCCCACGTATTTATTTTCATTGATTATCAGCCAAAACAATTTCCTTTCTATTTACATTCCCTTAGTTCCCATTCACTTATTTACAATTTCCTTAATCCACATTTGGATTATCACTTCAATTCTTATCTCAGTTGGGCATTAAATTCATAACAGTTTGAACTCCGACCAGTTTATATTTAGAAAATAGCTTCAAAATTTAAAAAAAATAGATAAGTAGTTGAAAAATAATTATTAGCTTGCAAAATAACTATAAAATAGGTAACTAATTGTAAAATAGTCAAAAAATAGTTGAATAGTTTCAGGAATTTTAAATAATTGCAAAATAGTTGTAAAATAGAAATTAGTTTGTGAAATAGTTGAAAAATAGTAATTAGTTTAGAAAACAGTCGAAAAATGGTTAAATTGCTCCAAAATAATTGTAAAACAAGTGTAAAATAATTTGGCTTTAAGAAAGAAAGGTTGTATATATTTAATAGCTTAGAAAAATAAGTTTATATGAAAACAATTTATCTAAAATAGTCTAGAGTCAACTGCTCACTTCCCCAACAATTCAACTTAAATTTCCACTTCCATTTAACTGACTCAACTCCAATTCAAATAACTCCAAATTCCGTTGGACTTGATATATTCCCAATTCAACTTCAATTCTAATTAATTCAAACTCAATTCAATTGGTTCTAATGGAATCTAAGTTTCAACTTATATTATAATTTCAAATTATTCCAATAAATTTGAATTATTATCAATTGAACCCGTTCCAAACTCAAATCATTTCAAAATAATCCAATTCAATTTCAATCTTGAATTCAAACTACCTCGAATTATATAAATTCGAGTTAAATTCTCAAAGGTTCGTTTAACTTTTTAAACCAAATTTACTTTTATTCAAAGTTTTTAATCTATTTAATTTCTGAGTCCAATTATCAAAATTCCATTTTAGATTATCTTTACTTATGTATTTCAAGGTTCAAATAAGAGTTCAATACAATTCTATTTTAAAATCTCAATTTATTATTAAATTTTATCTTCCAGTTTGAAGCCAGTTCTTAAACAATTTTAATTTATAAACTCAATTATTCAAATTTTCAGTTTAAAGTGATTCCATATCCTTAATTTCAAATTAAGTTAAGATTTCCCTTTTGTCTCAATAATGGATATATTACCACACTTCATTTCTCATTCATTTAAACAAATCCAATTCGCAATTTAAGGATTTTTCATAACAACAGGATGATATTATCCAATTTATTTTAAAACGTCCATCCATTTCCAATTTCTAAATCTCAAACCCATTTTGAGATCACACAAATTCCCAATTCAAATCAATCATTTAACTTTCCAAGTTAAAGTCCAATTTCATCTTGAAATTTCCAATTCAGCTTGCTTTTTCTACACTTATTTAACTTTCACAAAGTTAAATTCCAATTTACATAATCCAATCAACCTTACTCAATGTGAATTCCCACTTCAAACTTCAAAATTCTTTCCCTCTTATAAGTTTAAAACTTATATCACTTTGGGTTTTTACATCTTCAGGGAAAATCAAAACTCAATCTCTTAATGTTTATTTCAAATTATCTTTGATATCATGTATATCCATACATACATACATACATATTTATTTCTTGGCCCTCCCAGCCATGTTTTAAAATTTTAAACCACCCTTGGTTTTAAATCCAAATCAAATTTCAAACAACCCATTTTTTGCAACAAGTCCCAGTTATCCAAATAATACTTATTTATTATTTTTCATTACTTTGAAACAAATTCTCAAATTCTGGTACCAGATTTAGAATTTCATTTTTCAAGTCATTTAAATTTTAATTTGGTTGTATTTCCGTTTTTACTTAATTTAATTCCAATTCAAGTCTTCAATTTGGTCACATTATATTACTTATTAATTTTAAATTTCAATAATTTAACAACCAGTCGCTTTAATATTTATTAGAATGAAATATTTCTTTATATATCAAAGTATACTTTTATATGAAATCATTTAAATCCTTTATATAAGAAATAACAAGCATGCGCTCATGTATATACACTCGACTCATTCTAGAGTACTTTGGACTCTATTTAATGAGTAATCCCCACCAGAGCCAAGGTTCTCGCTTAACCTTTCAGCTCTTATACCAAATGTAACGACCCGAAATTTTCGAAGCCGAAAATTCCAGATAGTTATGAAAATAAGAAAGAGATAGAAGAAGAAGAAACAAGAAACACCAAACATCTCACCTTCGCAGCGGATAAAATATAATAATAAATAATAACACTCTACAAAAGAATATATATCTGTCGATTACATACTAATACATCATAGTTTCACATTATATAAAGTCAATGAATATTTATAATTATCATGCCTCAGATTAACAATAATATAAATATAGCGGAAATACTCTATACGCTATTGCCATCCAGCTCGCCTCTTGAGCTCCAGAACATCCTAACCTGGAAATCTGTAATACTCGGTCTGACCCGAGCATTACACCAAAGTAACACCCGGGTCAGGCTGGAAACCAGCGTGAGCAATCTCAACTAACATGGAATACCAAAGCAAACAACTTATATAAAACCCGGGTAACTTATATCAATAATCAATTCACAATTTACTATAGACAACACTTACTCCACATATAAATTTCTAAGTACCAAACTTAGATAATCCAGTTCACTTAAATCATTTCATTCCTGCCTATTGATTCCACAAATCAATTTATAAAAATTCGAAGTGGTTTCGGGTATCTTCTAATACCCGACCCCGGTCTCTTCAAAACTCATGTTATCCTAACCCAAGTTATACAATGAAATACATGACATATCATATCAGAGATATCAACACATTCAAAGCATTCAATACCATTCAATCATCTATAAGCAAAGCTTAATCACATACAAATCAATTCAATTAATTCTAATTGAATTTCAAACCTCAATCACTTAGATTCCTTTATTAACATTAATTAATTCTAAATCAATTAATTAGTCAACCCATCATTATTCATCTTAATTAATCCCCTAGATTAATTATTTTTCAATTAAATTTATGTAATTATCTTTAATTAATTTCTCGATATTAATTGTTCTTAACCAAAAATGAATAAGAAATCTTAATCACTTTATAAATTAATCAACTATTTCATAAATTAATTATTTGTATTAATTACATTAATTCTTAATTACTTATAGTAATTAATTTCTCATAAGTCATTATTTATTGAATTGATTTAATTAATCAATTTTTAATTACACCAATTATTATACAAATTAACAATTTATAATTATATTTTAATTTGTTCTAATCCAAGTCAATTACTTTAATTCAACCACATTATTAATTTTTCTCGATCAATCTCAATCTGTAATTATCTGCTTTTTTATTTACTTCATTAAATAAATTATTCCTCAATTAACTATTTTAATTAGTCAAATTTCACAAAGTAAATATTCTTTTTTAATTTCATTAAGTAATTACATATCAAACATCAATTGATTGTTCTAAATTAATTTAACTTAATCCTTAATTAATTCAAACCCTTAATTACTAAATTAATTAGCACAATCATTAATTAATTGAATTAATTCATTTTCCATTCAAATTATTCTACCTATTTAATGAATCACCAATCATTAAACCCTTATTAACTCGAGAATCAAACAAAACCAAAGTCACAGATTATCAGCACACATTCAACCAACTCAATCAATCAACCCATTATTTAAATTCAACCATTTAAATTTAAATAATACCAGACGAGTGAGATTTACTCACCTTTGATTCCTGAATTTGCAATCCACTTCATTCTCGACTTGGTTTATCCACGTTTTGACCTTGTATAAATAATTATATGATTTTTGGTTAATATTTGAATTAAATCAAACAATTAAATTTTCGTTTCGTAAATTTAATTAATTAACAATTTAATTTTAACCGATGATTTACTTTCAATTAACGATTTAATTTTAACCAAAGAATTAAATTTTAAACTAATACTTTTATTTTTAAACCAATTTGTTTTAAATAAATTTAAGAAATAAATTGTCTTAACAACATAGTGTTAATTAATATATATTTTTTTACTAACTAACATGCAATAATTTCTTCGATTAAAAACATGTCTATTACAAAAAAATTAAATAGACAAAAGTTATACCTCATCGAACAACGTGAATCCAGATCGAAACCTTTCTCTTCGACCTATCATGCCCCCAAAATCAAAGCCGAAGCCAACCTACAACGCAGCCGCCACCTTAATCGATTCCAATCACGCGCTCGAACCCGCGACCCCCCATACTTCGCCTGCACCATCGCACGATCGCGACCCAAGTCGTGAGCCAAAATCGTGAGCGACCCGCTTCTATACTCACGACCGCTCCTCTATGTCGAACTCGATTCTCCATTAGATGAATGCGTCGCGACCTCGCTCGATTTGATCAGAAGTTTGAGAAAAAAATCGAGATTTGAACGAGGCGAATCGATTTGGAAATTTTAGGTAGAATCGGCTTCGACCATTTTTTTTTATTTCTGTCGATTTAAGGATGAAAGTCTTCGGCTTTACGCTCGATTTTCTGATGGAAGATAGAGAGGGATGACGTAAAATAAAGATAGCAATGGCTTCTCGAATACGCCTGATTACTATATAATTAAATATTAAAAATATCTCGTGTTGCATAACGTGAAATTCTGAACCCCGAATCAGACGTGCCAATAGACATTTATAAGGTTTTACCCGCATTCTGAACACAATGGAACGTGTTTCGGAAGCTAATTCGATCATATGCGCGAGTTACGGAAGTAAACGATCAATTCTAGTTTAAATCGATTAAAAGTTTCTAAGCGTTTTGAGCTGCTAGGGTCAAACGACAACTCCGATTGCTACGAAATTTAAAATACGATAATAATTAACTATTACGGATCAAATGGAACTGGTTTCGTCGAATTCCGAGGCTGTGCCTCGGAAGGCTATTTTTAAATTCAATTTAAACGATATATTATTAAAACTGAACAAATCATCTTTAATTTAAATTTCAATCATTCTATTATCTTCAGTATCACCATTATAAATTTTATAAGCCTTCAAAATATTTTTAACAGGCTTAAAATTTCATATTCTACATCTTACCTAATTTCAATTATTAAATTCAATATTTAAACTATACAATTCAATGATTTAATTATCAAGTAAATATTGATATCTAGAATTCAAGTTAAAATTAACTTTTAAATATTTTAAAATCAATTAAATATTCAAATTTAAATTGATAAAAATTCCGGGTCGTCACAATATTCCTCTATTTTCATTTAGTTTCTTCATTTATTTCACTACTTAAATCTGTTCTTGGGTGTTTGTGGCTAATTTGGTTGCAAACATTTTGGTGCTTTCACTGAGAAACTTGATTTTTTAACCCGCTAGGATCCCTTTTGCTGCAACCGGATTGATGAAATCCCCAGAAGGAGATCTAGATTCATTGTTATAAGTTTGTAGATACTAGTTAGATTTATTCGAATCTAAGCAAAGAAATTCAGAACGGTGAGGCATACTAGGTCAACTTCCCATAATGTTGACGCAAATGAAACTGCCAGCATCCAACAAGGAGCTCCAAGTAACAAGCCTGCTAATGTCAATGCGGAGCTTGCTGAAGTCTGGAAACCCTCTGATTAGATAACTAGAGCTGAATTGAACAACTTGATGAGGGAGTTAATAGAGAGTTGTAGGCAGCTGAATGAGTAGATCCAGACTAATGCTAATCTAGTGAACCATATTGCTCAACAACAACGTTAGAGTGCCAAAAGGGATCTTGCTTCTCACTCGGCGTCAGAGAGTTCAACTTCATCAGAATATGAGCATCGCAGGCACAGATGTCGTAGGGTCAAAGCAGGGAAAGCGGGGACATTAGAGCAATGCTTGGCAGACCAACATGGTCTGCCAAGATGGATCGATGTCCATTCCTCAACCAGAAGAGTTGTTCCTCAAATGCAATTGGGGAGTCATGTCGGAGCTGGGTCTAGGGTTTTGGATGTTAAAGTTTGTTTGAATGCTGACCAATTACCCATCCGAAATGATAATACGATGAATACTCATGATGAATATTAGGAAATTGATAGGCCAAGGAGGCGTGAGATGGCTCGTAGACACCGACCGAATAATTCACACGAGGTGGAATGTGACCACCACTTGGCACCGCCTATCCAGACTCTAGACTTATCAGCGATGGTCAGACAATTGGTAAGGGGGAACCAAGGCTTGACAAATGATGAATACAGAATTTCGAGGAGTCATACCCCATTTACTAATAATGTTTTACATGCAGAGTAGCCAAGAAGGTTCAATATGCCTACGATGCCTGCCTATGAGGGAAAAACCGACCCCAGGCAGCACATCATTAGGTACGGATGGTTGATGGACTCAACCAGAATCGATGACGCAACCATATGTAGATGTTTCCATATAACTCTTTTTGGGATCGCAATGATATGGTTTACAAAATTACCCCCGCGATCGATCTTATGGTTTGACAAATTTGCAACAAAGTTCATGGAGTAGTTCCGGATCTACACTGCTCACCTAAAAGACATGATGTCACTGTCTAGTGTGATTCAGGCTAGAAGGGAATCGCTGAAAGACTACTTGCAAAGCTTTTATCTTGCCGCCATTGAAGTTTGTAATCCAAATGACCAAGCTATTCATATGGTTGTGACGAGAGGGGTTGGCTAGCAATCCGAATTCGGTGATTG
Source organism: Allium cepa (assembly GCA_030765085.1). NCBI lineage: Eukaryota > Viridiplantae > Streptophyta > Magnoliopsida > Asparagales > Amaryllidaceae > Allium > Allium cepa. The sequence continues at coordinate 751,102,096 of CM060940.1, read as the reverse complement.
GCTAGCCAAAAAACCACCGGCCACACTAGAATGCTTCTATTCATAGGCATCTCAGTTTAGGAGGAAGGAGGGGGCCAGGACCTCTAGAAAGAGCAATGATGTGGGGCTAAGCAAGGAAGCGGTCCAAAGCAACATCGTGGTAAGGCAGTTTCATGAGAGTTCTGGAAAGATTCAGGTCAACATCCAAAATAAGCCGAATCAACAGAAAAGAAGTGGTGAAGGGAACCGAGACCAAAATAGGGAGCCTGGAAGGCCGAAGCCTAGGATTGCTATGTATGACAGCTACACACCTCTTAATGCATCCCCGGATAATATTTATCTGTCCACTTGTAATACTTTGCAATATAAGAAGCCGCATCCGACGGAGTCATCGGAGACATAAAAGCGGACTAGGAAATATTGCCAATTTCATGAGTTTATGGGCACAACACAAACGAGTGCAGGCATCTCCAGGATGCTATTGAGAAGTTGATTCGGGAGAAAAAGATTTAGAAATTTGTGAAAACTCCACAGGACGGCAGATAGGGGACATCTGACCCTAATCGAGGACAAGCTCCACGTAGAGCTGAGGAGCAACAGTTGGTGGACCGCATCCCGCAAATAGAAGTTGATAGAAAATGGAGCGATATGCTAGTGCAATGAGGCATGTGGATTTTGAATATTGTTTGAATATGTATAACGGAATCCTGGCCAAGCACCAACGCATGTTGGCTAATGATATAATGTTCGAAAGCAGGGATACCAAAAGAGTAGAAGCTCTGACCCGACGGTCATTTCAGCCATGATTAGCCCTGCTTTGGTGAGAAGAATTCTGATTGACTATGGAAGCTCAATAAACATTATTTTCAAAAATGCTTATGATATAATGAGAGTGGATGCTAAAGATTTGAAACCATCTAAGGCTCGCACACATGATTTCAATGGTATAACGACTGAGGTAGTTCGTTATGTAGAGTTTCCAGTGGAATTGGGGAAGGTGAGCATAGGAGGGTGTGGATCCTACCATTCATTGTGATGGATGTTGACTTACCCTACAAACTTTTTCTGGGTCGAATGGCCCTGACTGAAGGCAGCTCTTTCCCCATGGTGTTTGACTTTGAAATTTCAGACTGATAATGAAGGTGGTGTTGTACATGGTGATCAAGTAACTGGACGTGCTTGCTATGTGGCCAAATTGAGGGAAGCTCAGCATAAGGAGAAAGGAAAAGGTATGGACAAATCTATCCGCATCCAAGTTACTAAAGATCGATAAGTAGCGCCTAAGCCTTAGGTTGGATGCCACAGTCGGTTCTATAGAGATATAGATCCAAGGGATGACGAAGAGGAGCCTAAGGAGACCAAGGCGACAGCTAAACTGATGATTGGTATAATAGTTAGCCATGATGACCCATCATGGGTCTTGAAGAATACATCATAGCTCAGCCCCTCGATCATGAGAGAACTTGGTAATTTTCTCCAAGCGAATCCGGAGGTATTTTCTTAGACTCATTCTGACATGTATGGGATATCTCCTACCACCACGAGCCATGTATTGAACATTGACCTGAAGTATGCACCGATAAAACAAAAAAAGCGAGGCATGGATCCTGAGAGATCTATCGCCCTTAGAGAGGAGGTGGATAAACTGAAAGTCAATAGGTTTATTCACGACGCCCTCTATCTTGAATGGATATCTATTCTTATGCTGGTGAAGAAGGCGAATAGGAAGCGAAGAATGTGCATCGACTATTCAAACCTGAACAAGGAGGGCCCTAAAGATAGTTTTCCCCTTTCTGTAATTGATCGGCTAGTTGATTAAACTACAAGGCATGAATTGTTGTCCTTTATGGATGCATACTCGGGTTTAACCAAATCTCGATGCATGTCTCGAATCAAGAACATACCAACTTTGTGACAGATGTTTGGCTATACTACTATGTGGTGATGCTGTTCGGGTTAAAGAATGCTAGGGCAGCCTATCAATGTTTGGTTAATCGCATGTTTAAAGATTGGATTGGGAGGACGATGGAAGTCTATGTGAATGATATGCTCGTAAAGTCACGATGATCAAATGACCACATTGGAGACTTAGCAGAGATATTCAACATCCTCCGACTTTAGAACATGAAGATCAATCCTTTAAAGTATTCATTCGGTGTTGCATTAGGGAAGTTCTTAGGCTTTATTGTCAATGCTCGGGGAATCAAAGTTAATCCATAGAAGATTCAAGCTATTCGAGATATTCAAGTGCCAAGACCCATTAAGCAAGTGCAAAGTTTGAATGGGAAGGTTTTTTCTTTAAGTCGATTCATCTTTAAGGCAACAGAAAAATGCATTACATTCTTTGATCTGATAAGAAAGAGAAATAAGAACATTGTATGGACGAAGGATTGTGAAGATGCATATTGAGCTCTGGTAAATCATTTAAATAGACCCCATGCCATGTCAAAACCAGTTGATCACGAGGAGTTGTATGTTTACTTAGCCATATCCTCAAATGCTATAAGTGCTACCTTGATTCGTGAGGAGAACCGAATTCAAAGACCAGTGTATTATGTCAATAAGCGATTAATAGGTGCAGAAAGAAACTATCCGAATATAGAAAAATCGGCGTACTGTTTGCTAATCGCATAACAGAAATTTCGCCCCTATTTCCAGGTATAACCAATCAATATTTACACCAATCAGCCGTTACGACAGGTCCTACAACGACCTGGGACGTTTGAGAGGTTGTTTAAATGGAAAGTCGAGCTTAGCCAGTTCGATATCACTTATTTTCCATGAACAGCTATCCCGAGTTAAGCGTTAGCCAATACACGAATATTTTCCTCCTCTTTGAGGGTATTTGCATTTAACCGACCTACAGTGGTTCAGCCACCAATGCCTTTCCAAGATCTGCATCTTCTTTTCTTGGCCCGACATCTTGAGATTCTTTGATGTCACCCTCTTCGGTGTCTTTATGAGTTCCCTCGGCAAGGGGCATAGCGGGGTCGGTTGCTTTTGTTCTTCTTTCAATTACAATTTTCGAAACTGTTTTTCTCTTGTGGAGTCCAATTTTGTGGTCGTCTTCCAACAGCCCGAATAGTGAAAGAAGCTCATCAGTAACAAGAAGTTTAATATCTCGACCTTCGATGGGAGTGGCACGAACGGAGGCGATAGCCCTGGAATACTCGACGCCTTCGGGTCAAGGACGAACTCATGAAAAAACTTTAGATATTTTTATATTCAAAGGAGAAGTTATGAAGTGCATCATCGAACTTAAGACGATAATACTTACGTACTTCTAACACATCCTTACGAAACCAAGAGGACATCGCAGGTAAAACCACTCGTGCTTGAATAAGGAAAGCTTTTTCCATGCCCCCATCAAAACTTGGCATTTAGGCGAGGTTTCAAGGAAGACATATAAGGGATTCCCTAATCGTCTTTTGAAGTTGTAGATATATCTGATGTCTTCGGGGATTGGTGGATTGATTAGAACATTCATAAAGAGAAGGAAAGTCCCATGGATGAAAGCATAGTTGTTGGGGTGCAACTGGGTAGGAGCGATCCCCAGATACCTCAACATTTACCAAACGAAAGAGTTAAAGGGTCGCAAGCATCCAGCCCAGCACATAAACTTGTTGCAAGCAGTATATCTTGCTGGGGGCAAGTAAGGTCTGTCTTGCCTCGTTTGAACCAAATCATCTTTAAATGGGAATCCATGAATTGAGCATAATCGATGAGGGGTAGCTTAAGCTTATGAGTCGATAGGGTTATCTAGAACGATGGCACCCTTAACGACATTAGGAGCCGGACTGATGGCTTTCGTAGGTTGGACCGGAATATCATAAAAGCTATTCATTTGCAGGTCGGATGACTCTGATTGTTCTATATGGTAGTTTGAAAAATGTTTTTCAGATATGGTGGCGGAACTTGATCTTGCCTCAAAACTGATGCGTTTTATGGCTGATTCGGAAGACATTTTGACTGAGCGCTTCATGCAACTTAAGATTTATGTCAACTATACTCAGTAGACAATCAACATGAGAAATATAACATGTTCCCCCATGTCATGTGCGAACTATTACAGTGCAGTGTAAAATAAGTATTAATAGTTTGAAATCGTAAAAGCAAGAATAAAATGACAAGACTTAGAGTTTCATCCGGAGAGACCGTCATCGCTGACCGTCTCGATCAACAAAAAAATTGATTGGCGGTGAGAGCTTTAGGATCGGTTATCAACATATTGAGCTATGAAATTTTTTATCCAAGTTTTTTATTCGGTTCCTTACTTAGTCCATGTCAAGAAGTCCACAAATATGTTCATTTCAGCTTAAGTCCAGCAGTCCAAGTCATTTTATGTTAGGGCAAGGCAGTGTGCAGTTAAATGTTTAAATGACTTAAGTTAAGTTACATTCATTATCAAAGCTGATCCCTCAAATCACTACGCTGATCCCTTACCCTCAACCTCAATATCGATCCTTACATTTCAACCTCTATATCGATCCTTACATTTCAATCTCTGTACCAATCCCTACATTTCAACCTCTATATTGATCCTTATATTTTAACTACCATTGCCGATCCCTACACCTAAGATGCTAACACCGATCCCTCCATAAAAACAACTAACTTCTACTGACCCTTCCTTCGAACATGACCTACCGATCACTTTCACACTATTTCCTTTCCTTTCCCATCTCAAACTTCTAACTTTCCTACGACCCTTTAGGAATACCCAACCGAACCCTCTTCCCTCTTCCTTTTTCTCTAGCTCTTTCATATCCTCTCCTCTCTCGGTTGACTTTCCATCAAACTATTCGCCTAAAAACAGCTTGAACACACATGAATTCAAAATTTGTGACTCGATTAACGCGATTATAAGGGGAAAGCGTACCTATATATGTATCAAATTAGATTATGGGTGAATAGTTGAAACTAGGATGAGTCACAAGTGACTTGGATTGAGGAGGAAGTATCGTGTTTGAATTTGGTATTAAAGTCAAGTTTTTCTTCTTTTTATCGTTCGGAAAAGGGTGATGGCGGTGATGGTGTTCGGCTATGTGTTTGTGAAAAGGACATACGAAAGGTTAAGGAAAAGTGTGAACTAAGAAAGTAAAGGGAGGAAGAAAGGAAAGCGAGTTCATATATGAGTGTTCATGAGGGGGAGACCAACCGGTTATCATAGGTAGACCAAGTTGGAGCAAATAGGAATTGGCATTAGGATTTGCTAACCCTATTAACATGTATCTAGTAAGGGATCAACATATCAGGTGTTGATCCCTCCCCAAAGGTATTTAAAAATAAATAAAAAATGGGAAAAAGAATGAAAATGATGATGAGAATAATGGAAGTAGAGAGAAATGACAAACAACTGAAAACCAAATGGCAACCGCTATCATGGAGGTTAGGCTGCTAAACGTAAGCATACAGAATATCAAAAAACTTGGCAACGACCTGCGAATGTTCGAACACGTCCAAGGGCAACAACCGAAATGTGTATGTGAATGTGTTAGAAAATGATTCAAGAATTCAACCTTTTGAAATCAACTAAAATTATGGTTTAGCCTAAAACTATCAAATTTGAGATTGAATCAGAAGAAGGCCTATAAGTCCCACATGACCAAATTTGTGTATGCTAATGGAATACGACATCAGATTTGCATCATTGAAGATCAGTAAAGGAATATAAGTCAACCAAAAAGTTAGATGGACTTCTTTCCGGAAACTCTGACTTTTTCAATTCAAATCACATCATGTTACTCACAAAACGTACTATGGGAGTCAAGTGTTACCCGATGCCCTGACCCGGTTATATTGGGAAGATCGCGCAAGACAAATTCAAATGTTAATGAGAAGAATGATCATAGGGGAATGACTGCATATCCTAGATATAAAGTATGGATAGTTATACGAAGACCAGATTGGACAAAGTTGATAAATAGGAAACGAGGGATGTCAGAAGGATGGGAATTAGCTTGTGTGAGATAGGGATCGACATAGTGGTTTGTCAATATGGACGAGATGCTAAAGGGTTCGGTATTGCAAGGAGAGACTATAAGGATTGGCATTAGATGTGGGATCAAGTTCAGCGTGGTTCAATGGAACTAGAGGGATTGGCATAGCATGCAACAAATGTAAGGATCAGCGTGCTCATAAAATATGGATCGGCATGTAGTTGAGAAGCAATATGGATCGGCATGTAGTTGAGAAGCAATATGGATCGGCATGTATCATATATTAATACAACAAGAGGGTTCGGCATGTAGACACATGAAGCGATCAGTATTCATCATACTAATATGAAACTAAACCAAGAATTGGGCAAAAGCAAGAGCTCCACGCATCCAACACCCTGATATTTGGAACACCATCATATTAGAGCATAAGGGAGCTGCAAAGGGACCACTGCCCAAAATTTCACATGGAGGGATCGATACCGATCCCTCTCCATTGTGAATTGGGTATAGTCCTCCCTATGGTGGGCCCATATGAATGAGAAGGTTATGTTGCAAAAGTTCCAGTCAGATTAGAGGTCACCTTCACCTATAAATACAGGCTCAGGAGGTCATTCTGAGGATCTTTACGCTGCTGGTTAGATAACACTATTATTGTAATCAACTCCATCCATTATTCTTTTGTCTCTTGCTATTTTTTACCATTTCTAATTGTAATCTAGTTAATTGAAAAGCAATAAAGAGAATATTCAAAGTGGACATAGGCAATCAATGCCAAAACACTATAAATCTCGTTGTCCTTGCTTTCTGTTGTGTTTTTTCCTGTTATTATGATATATTCCTCTATTTTCATTTAGTTTCTTCATTTATTTCATTATTTAAATCTGCTCTTGGGTGTTTGTGGCCAATTTAGTTGCAAGCACTCATAATTTAATTTATTTCCACAAACATTTTTTTTCATAATTTTGCTAACATAGAATGCCATTAAAAAAGCTTGAAAGTGGAGGAAGAAGATGGAGAATAAGTGCTAGGAATTTATGTGGAAGGGGTGGGTATTTATAGGAAAAATTTGAAAACAAATATCTAAATGCAAAATTACACATTTGCCCCTTGCCTACACCCCCTCCATCTCCTTAAAATGCACGGCAAGCCTCCCTCTTGTGCTTCATGTGCTTGAGGTGATGTGGTGTAAGATGAGTTGATGGATGCTTTTGGGTTGCTTAAGTTTTAAGGAAATTATCTTGATATTTTGTAGTACATGTGTATTTAAATGTATATGTGTGTGTGTATATATATGTTCATGTGCATGTGTATATTACATATGTGCATATGACATATAAACAAGGTTGCAATTACTTTTGAACAACTTTCGGTTGTCAAACCGTTGAAAATCGATAAACCGATTCCCCGTAATATTTTCACTTAAAATTAAATTACATACAAATGTAAACAAAATCTAAACTCATTTCCTATCATTTTCAACTAATTTCATTTGATTTATAAAACCATTTAAATAAATATTAAACAATCATTTACTAAAAGCGCTATTATATCGATAAAGCAATATCAATTTTCTTATATTTTCCAATCAAGTATATATTTTTATAAAACTATTATAAATGATTTATTATCATTTTATAACAATTTAAAATGAATTATTATCATTTAAAATGACTATTAGAACCATTATAATAGTTATTAAATCTCAATTTAAATTCATAAATCAATATTTAAATATAAGGGCATCATTAATGATGTCAAAAATACCTTTATTTTTCAAAAATAAAATAAAATGTTTATTTCATATTATTGTTTGTTTATAAAATAAGTGTGTGTATCTAGGTCCATGCTCGATGTTTATGATTTTAGAGCTATTTATTGATAAAATGGTTTTCGATCATTTTATCGACATTTTTTTCAAAGTATATATTTTTGTAAATACTTATTCAAAATTAAGACTGCCATTTTTCTTGTTCAAAACAACATAATCTACATTTTAAAAAGCTTATATTTGAATATTAAAAATAAATATAATTTATCATATTGATAAATTTGCGGACCGTTACAACAGTTATTTTACATCTTAAGTTTATCTACCAAATATAAAACAATCATTTTACATGAAAAAAACGATGATGTCAATCCTGTAAACGCTATTTTCCATCATTTATAAGTCAAAATGATTCTGTCAAATATAAGCAAACATGACTAACAAGTATGCTACTAGTACCGCATCCGAAAGCATCCCATATGTAGAATTATTGTTTATTATCCATAACAAAGAAGAAAATATTCTAAAGTTCTTATTTCGAAACATTGTACCTAAAACACCATCTGTTCATACCTATGTAGTCAAAGCACCACTAAAGCCCTACAAAATCCCCATTATAGCGCATAGCACTCTTCGGCCGCTATGCTATTTCAATTTAGCACTATCAAACAATAGATCGGCTTTAAGCCATGCTATTTATTGTTACATCCATTAAATCAAGGCTTTTAAGCATCCACTTTAGCACCATTAATATATAAAGGGTGATTTGATTAGTTCTTTTTCAAAACAAATCAATGAATTTAACCGAAATACCTAACTTTAAGGCACAAGTTCTCAATATAAGTAAGAAATTTATTGTAGTCACCAAATCTAGTATGCATAAATCACAACATCCTTCGCTTTTTTTATATATGATTAAACAATATTTCTTTTTCCCACATAAATGATATGAGCATGGGAATAAATTAACTTTAAATATTTGGTTTTATATCTAGTTACGCCTTTTGCACCTCCACTATTTTCCACTATGTCTGTCTCATCCCCGTTATAACTTTTTGCATCTCCACTACTACACTGCTATTTAACCGCTAAGCGCTTTGACTGCACTAGTTCATTTTTTTTTTGAAAATCATCAACCAAAGGCTGCAAGTATACATCTACTCTATTTTTGAGTTTCACGTCTGGAAATGGCTACTATAAAAAACAAAATAGATTCTTCACATACATCCATGGAGAAAAAATGAAAGGTATTAGAATAACTGGCCATATATAGTAAGGTTTGTAAATGAAGCAAATTATAAAGCCTATATTTTTTTATAGCACACCATCTAGAAATTTAATTAAATAAATAATGTGAAAATGTAAATAAAGTATATTTAATTGCTATGTCAATGAAATTTCAATTTTGAAATTTTAAATGGCGTAAATGGTTTATGAAGAAAGAAATTAAAAGATTTAAATAAATTAGATATCAATAAGGAAATAGAGACAAATGTAGTAATTGTATAAAATAATGTTTTGGAATAGAAAATTTTCTGCGAATATTTATGCAAGCATTTTTTATAAATATTTGACTAACCAATAAAAATTTTATAAAAAACTTTGTTTGGTAAAAGGATATTACTTTTAAAGGAAAGATATTTATAAATATTCCATCGAGAGACGTGATATGTATCCTGACATTCGGTAGATTGGTGCTACTAACAAATTTTCCATGATCTAGGAATTCACTCAAGTCAAAGGAACAGGACTACAAAATGATGAAGGAATTGATCAAAAAGTTCGAAAGAGAGAAAATATGAGTCTCCAAAAGAAAACTTCAAGTTTGGAACAAGCTTGATGGATATGCACCGACCGATAGGTATCGACCGATTAAAAATTGGATTTTGGTTCAATTTTGGAACAAGCTTGATGAAAATTAAAACCATTGTTTATCAAAAATTGTCCAATAATCTTGGTTTATGTTAGTATAAACCTAAATTTCATTAATATGTGATATTACTTCTCCGGTTGTATGATGTGGTTTTGGATGTAATATGTCATGTCGCAAAATAATATTAACATGTAGTTGTACTTCAATGCATTGTGAACTCTATGCCAACCCTATAAATCCACTAAGGAAGTGTGGTTGATCCATTGATCAAACTAAAGTGATGTATCTTCCACATTCTCCAAAACATTTATTTAGAAGTTTTGATGCTAATGTTTCTGCTTAAATATATGTTTCATTGTACCAGAAAAATTATTGACAACTGCAGCGACCCAAAAAAATTATTTTTTAAATACTTCAATTCATCCATTTTGACCATAAGTCAATCTTAGTAAGCAATGTCCACTTTAATTTTAACACTACCATTTTCTGAGATCACATAGCCATAAACCAATTTCACCTTCTCTTTTGGGTCTACATAAATTTACGCATGATTATTTAATTTTATTCAATATTGAACTAGGCATATGACATTTAATGTCCAGTAGAGAACTATTAGTGCAATTGTACTTTGAATTGATTATGGCCACCTTGCTGTGGATAGTAGAGCACTATCCCATCCCTTCGGTTTACGTGAAATCATTTCTATAAATGAATTACATTGAGATCCATGTAAATAATCAGATGATAAAGATATCCCCAAATATTTGACCGGTATATTAGTAGTAGGAATATGTAGATTTGTCCAATGTCTTCTTTTTTGACACTAAATTGCTCAAGAATACCCTTGATTTCAATTGTATGCAAACTCATTATTTGTTCAATTAAAGGGACAATAGATTATACCGCATTAGCGTTTGAGGCTGTGGCTTTTAAAAAGGTCATAATATCATTAACATATAATAAGTGTGATATTTTTTGATAAAAAGAGTGATACTTTATTTTAAGTAGAGCACTCATTTTAGGTCTCAAAGGATTGAACCTAAGATCTCTATATTCACAAACTAGATATTTTACCACTTAAGTTAATGGTCCTTGACCATAATAAGTGTGATATTGTTGGCTGAACTTTAGTCATTGGCTCCAGAAATCCACATGAAATGTAATCGTCCATAGCAAGAGAGAGAAATTCCGTTGCAGTACAAAATATTTAGGATGATAAAGGGTCTCTTTGTCTCTAGCCTCTATTTAAAGTAATAAATCTCTCTGGTAATCCATCAATAAGTGTTTAATAGCTTATGTTGTTGATGCATTCATATATGACATTTATAAAAGATGGTAGAAAACGATTAAATGCATCGTGTAACAAATATATTCCTTGTTCACTATATCATATGCCTTTTGTAAATCAATCTTTATGCATGCCTTATGTTTTCCTTTCTTCTTGAAATATCCAATTACCCTATGTGCCAAAAGAATATTCTACCCAATATTTCTACTTGGAATAAATGCTGATTAGTTTTCTGCTATAAGAAATGGCAGAAATCTTTCATCCTGTTGCATAAGATTGTAGTTATTATCTTATAAGTAACATTTGCATAAGAAATTGGTCAATAATCAGCAATAATTTAAGGCTTATCTATTTTTGGATATAAGAGTAGTGAAGTTGTGATCTAATCCTTTGGCCAATTTAGTATTTCATCAACAGTTTGATATAGGTTCAGCATTATTAAATCCTAGTATAATTTAAATTATTTTTGGGAAACCATCTGGGCCTTGGCTTTTATCATCATCAATAGAATAAACTGCTTCTTTAATCTCACTAAGTGTGACTTTGGCAAATAAGTAACTTTTTCCAGGCCGACTTATTTGCATTCTTAGTTAGATAGATGGAAAGTGAGTAAATATATCGTTATTGAATAAAGCAGTATAGTAGTTAATGGTCTGGTTTGATTGAGTTAGGGGCATGCCCAAGGGGAAATTCTGTAATTTATTATAAATTGATTAACTTTGAGATCAATTCTCCTTCACAATAAAGATGTTTCTTTTTTACTTCTCATAATGTGTTATAAATAATTAAATGTTTAATTATAATATATTTAACAGAAAATCCATAAATGATGTGTTTGTGATAGTAATTACAAATAGTCGTAATCATGAATATTGTAACACAGTGCTGTAAAACACATCATTTTAAATGTTCCTAGTCGAGACACATCGAGACTAAATATCGATGAATCTGTTGAGACTAGAGTACGTAATGGTCTTCAAATATTGGGCAGTGGATTACACATGACTGCTGGAGACACCTACGGATTACATACTAATAGTTATTGGATAACTATGGAACAACTCATTGGATAGTTTTCTATTGGTTAATATAACTAATGCCAAACATAAAATATCGATATGACTGATTTACACAGTTCTCCCAAACTTGGGAATACTACGAATCTTCAATATGAAAGCTCCGCTTTGATTGTAGTCAAGTCATGTTACAACGTCCATTGAGTGACTATAGTTAGATTGAGTGAAAGTATTGAAAGTGAAGCACTATTTAAGAGAGGATTCGTCTTCTCGATTATATAGCGTTAGTATCACAATCAACTCAAGTCAAATCAAAATCAAAACCTCTGTCCAGAGTAATTCGGTTAATAATAATTGTTATTATTGAACTAAGGACTTTGTTTTTGGACTATGGAACATGGACGATATTGGAATCTTGACCATTACCAAATTCAATAAGTCCAAAATGATATAGTTTTGACGAAGAGAATTGGTGTAAATAAATGTCACAACTGGGTAATGCTTAATAATAAAATTGGATTTTACTGAAACTAAATAAGTGATGAATTTGACTAAAATGTCACACCTCTTGCTAAGTAACATGTGACATTCGAACAGTTCGATGTTTATCGCTGACCAAATTTGCGCCTGACTAGTCACCCACTTGAAATGATGAAATCTCTTTAGACCAAATGATTTAATTAGTTTATAATCATTATAAATTAATTAAATTGATTTATATTTATTAAATATTAATTATAAAATTTGAATATGATTTGAGGAATATAAATATTGTTGTATATATATTTACAATAGTTTTATATATATATATATATATATATATATATATATATATCGATATGAGATATCGATATGGAATTAAATTGGATTTAATTAACATTATTTGCTTGGGCTTAATATGGGTTATTAGCCCACCATGTTAAAGTGAAAATTTTGCAGCAATTGCATGGATAGGGGCAGCAAAAATAGGGCAAGTAAGGGTTTGAAATGGACTAGAGATCGAGTAAGAAAAGGTAAGAGATATGAACCTCTTTTCTCTCTCATTCAACCATTATAAAAGCATCTCCAACCCTAACTTTAAATAGACTTTTGGCTACCTGCTTTCTCCATCTTACTGGCCGAATTATACCTCCTACTGCTCCAACTCAACTCAAATCAAATCAATAGCTATTCGACACCAAAGGGTCTATGATTCAAGGATTTGTAATCCGACGAATCGAAAAGGTTTCAAAAGGAATGAAACTCATCATTGCAAGGTGCACTTACGGGATATAGTTTAGGTAAGTATATAGTTATATGTATGATACATAAACTCTGTATAATTCAATATTGTTCATGTGTGTGTGTGCGTGTGTCTAGACACACACATATACATACATATATACATTGTTATTATTGAATTGTTAGTTATGTGAGATTCATATACATATTGTTGTTGTCACATATACTAATTAGTTATGTATATAAAATCAAGAAGTAATTTTTTAATATGAATGTTACACACAGCCAAAATTAATTTTATTTCATCGACTATTATTTTATTAATTTATTTACCATAAACTAATATATTAATTTACTTATATGATTAATACAAAACTACATATCTATATCCTATCAAATTTCAGCTAACATTTTTAAAATGCACAATTGTATCAATTATATTTTTTATAACTGTAAATAAAGTTTTGTTAATTGTTAATAATTTTTAATATTATTTAATCATTATACAAATAAATTTTTATATAAAATAGACTATATTTCAAAAATTAGATAATACAACTTTGAAAATTAATCTATCATTACAGAAGATTTTGGACAAAAATTAGATTTTTTTCAACCATTTTTTATATTCTTAAAAAAATCATTTTTAATTAGACCCAAAGTAATTAATTAATAAAGAATAATATTTTGACTTAGAAAAATGTCAAATTTTTTCGCAAGCTTTAAAATACGATTCTAGATTTTATAGAAATTTACAATTCGAAATGCATATATATATATATATATATATATTCTTAACTTATTATATATTTTCTATAATTTATTTATTATTGTTTAATTAATTAACTCATAATATTTATATATTAATATAGTAAAATAATAATTAAAATATTGCTTGTTGTGCATCCGATCAAGAGCATTAAAAAGGGTTTTTTATAATGTTTTAATTTATACACATACACAAATATACATGTAAATCGTACTAAATCATATTTACATTTAGTATATATAATGTTGCCTTAGTACACACATATATATATATATATATGTGTATATATCACAAAAATGATTAATTAATTTTAGACTTGTATCTTGTGTGTATGTGTGCGTTTGTATATATTTTAACATATAGTATATACGTTTAAATATATCGTTAATATCTTTCCATAATATACTTATATACATAGACACACACACACACACTCGGTTTTATATATAATAAGCATAAATATATACACCTATTTGGACAATATACGATACATTTATGATGAGCTAATAAGTCTACTATAATGTAAATCCCAACATCTGTATATAGGCATGTTTTACCCTTCATAGAATATCATGTTACACATGCACACACATACACATATGCATATTTATATATATTGAAAATAAGTTAAATAAATTTCTATCAACAATTTACAAATTTAAATGAAATGTATGATTTTATTTTAATTAAATTTAGACATGTTGTAAATAAATAAGACTCCATATGTCCATTAAAGATCCTATAGCGTAAAAAGAATTTTGAAATTCACCTATAACTTCCTTTACGGGATGATCCAATTTCAATAATGGTATTAGAGCCAAGTAGCATATGCGGTCTAAATTAGTCATGTTAGGGTCATCTATTATGCTCATAGCCCAAATATTACCTTAAAAAAGAGACCCAGTTTGAATTAGACCTTGGACTAAGTTTTGAAATTGTTTGAAAATTAAAAATATATAAGATTTTTAATTTAAAAGTTAAACTTAAAATAAGATATAAAGTATTATAAAAATATAATATAATAAATGTTATCCCAACTTTTGGCAAAGTTGAGATACCCAAGATTTACTAAAAATCGATGATTACTATTCATGAATATCAACCATGCATTGCAAGATAACCATGGATATCGATGAATTTTGTCCGAGTCCAGATTGGGCCAAAATTGATAGGACATGGCAAGAGAGATCATAGAAGTCCGCACCTCAAATTTCAAGTCAATCCGAGGTCGTATTCTCAAGTTATGATGGATTCAAGTTAAGAGGGATGGACGTTGCTCAGTTCGAACCCATCACCCTTCATATGTTCGAACCCATCTAGTTCGAACCCACCATGTTCGAATCCATATGAAGAGACGACGTTCGAATCCATCAGCCAATACCTGCTTCGACACCATTGACTTCGACTCC
Organism: Allium cepa; assembly: GCA_030765085.1. Taxonomy (NCBI): domain Eukaryota; kingdom Viridiplantae; phylum Streptophyta; class Magnoliopsida; order Asparagales; family Amaryllidaceae; genus Allium; species Allium cepa. Next base: position 751,086,831 of record CM060940.1, on the reverse strand, counting down.
ATCAGCTTCGACTCCATCTCCCTCGAATCCATCATGATGACCTCTCTTCGAATCCCTCCAGGTTATAGAGTTCGTATCCATGGAGCTGCCATACTTCGTATCCACGAGAAGCACCTTCGCTTCGACTCCGTCAAGCAAGCCCCCAGATAGCAATGCCTCGAATCCATCGTTAAGTTCGAATCCGTCTTCACACGACCACAAACCCATCATGGCCTCGGCTCCATGCTATCTTCGAATCCATCATGTTAAAGGCGACTTCGAACCGATCCGAAGTGACGCATTTGGATCAATTCGAACGAGTACCATTCCATCGATTCGAAGCAGACCTTCAAATCCAACCCACGAAGCCATCCAGTGAACACGGCAAAGAACTCGGAGTTGACCCATTCAACTCGGAGAGATAGGTGGATCGACTCGAAGAACGCGCGCCACGTCATAGAAGCATGGATTCGACCCTATGGGTTCGAAGTTATCGATTCGAACAAACCTATAGGATCGATTCGAACCAAACAGCGTACCGAGGAGCACTAATTCGAATCCATGATAACTCTCAATCCAATGATCCAAATCCCATGAAATTTTTACAGGAGTTCGTCTACATGTCGAAGAATGTCCACGCCAAGTTTCATCACGATTGGACAAAATCTTGATCGATTCGAACCAAGGGTCGAATCGATCCCAATGTGGGCCCGGATCTCCAGGTTTCGGCCATGCGGGCCCCCTCACGTGCCAGAAGTGGTCTACCTGATTTTTAGGAGAAATATCAGCCTCCTACGCCTATAAATAGAGCCCCAGGTCATTCAGAAAGAGGAGGGATTTTCTCTTTGGCAAGATCAAGGCTCTGAAGCACCAAGATTCCACCAGGCTCTGTCTTGCATTCCATTACCATCATTATACTTGAATTTCAGAGCTGTAATCCATTGTAATCCGCTGTAATCAATTGTAATCATCGAAGAACATCAATAAAAAGAGAAAACCTTTGAAGTGGACGTAGGCCGGAGATAGTCGAACCACTATAAATCGTGTGTCCTAGTTTATAATTCCTGTTTTGCTGCTTAGATCTGTGATTTGTGTTTGAATATTGCTGATTTATATTCCAACACTGGTGCTTTCACAACACTTGGGGTTTGTGACCAATTTTGGCGCAAACAATAAATATCTTCAAAATATGTGAAAAATAATATTGAATAAATTTCTAAAATTGTAGATCTATTAATAAGACTGATTAATTAAATTAACTAACAAGTTAATTAATAAAAAGCACATGCGTGTATTATATATTATGATGTATGTTTGAAAGTCTCATGGATAGTATATTATTTAATTGTGTCTAATATACAAGTGTATAAGTTAATGATATACTAGAGAATAAATAGTAAATTATAAAAAGCGTGCAAACCAGAGTTTTTGTACTAGTTCGGACCTTCCGTCCTACGTCCATTCCTGAAGCTCTCCTTTGGTATTACCTTTAACGAAATTACCCCCACTTCCCCCGGAGGAATAGGCTAATACAAAAGTATCTTTGACAATCTTGTGTTCTAAATAACATAGTTTTTGACATATAATGCATATATTCCTATGGTCTCCTGTATGTAAATATGAATGCTTTGAGTTGTAGGAAGTGGTTTAAGCAAAATTATATTTTGGTTGCAATAGATTGAGAGTATGCGAACAATGTATACGCAAGAAAATGTTTAGAAATCAAGAGGGAAAAGAATAAATTAATTCAAGTTAGTTGATTTCTATTTCTTAATCGAAGTAGTATTTATAGGTTCAAAAAGGTGCAAATAAAGAGTTGTTACTATTTGAGAAATTCTATCCACGTAAATGATTGCAACCTTTTGTTGGAAGGTGATTTATTTTTATTTCAAACAGTTTTCAAAATTGACAGTTTTTGCATATGACAGATGTCTATGGTAAAACCTCCAACATCTACGAGTTCAAAAGAAATAAACCTGAGAATTGTCACAGACGTCTATACTTTTACCTCAGACATTTGCGAGGTGTAAAATTAGTTTTTTCAACTAGGGTTTGATGCATATGAAATTGTGTGTGATCGTGTATGCATATATACTCAAGGAGACCTTAATGATATTTTATCTAGGACTCTTTTACAATAGAATAACCTTACTAATATTAGCATGGTCACTGAATCTTTGTTTCTTTTTAAGTCTCAATATCTTCAAGCACGGTGTCTTCTTGTAGTATATACCTGCAATCTTGGTAAGGTTTTTGTATGTATGTGTGTATGTATATGATTGTATAGTTGTCGTCATTGAAACATAAACTGGAGGTTCTAACAATCTCCCCCTTTTTAATGATAACTATACAATCAAAAGATGGAAGTATTATTAAAAAATGGAAGTACTATTATGTTTGTCTCCCCCTATGTATATGCATAAATTTCTTCCACTTTGTCATTATCAAAATAGGGGAAACGATATAAGATACAGGGATACTGAGCATACATGGCATGTTATCCATTAAGATCATCGAAAATCAAATATGGAAGTTCAAATAAAATTAGAGACAATTGTAGCAAAAGTTGTAAATAGTGGAAAAAATAAGCATACGAATTGCAAAATAAAAGAAACTCTAATTGTACTGATTTTGTGAGTAAGATAAGCCCCATAGTTCTCGTAATATTCCCAATAAGAAGTTGAATCCTGCTCGTATATGCCTGGCCATTGTGTTTGGTCATTGTACTCCTCATCTTCATGAATTGGAAGGCCTTGAAATGCCATGAACGATTGCTATTAAAAATGCAGAGTATCAGACACGTACATGTCATCACTATCTTCTTCTTCTTTCTCAAGTTATGCATGAATAGGAGTCTTCCCTTGGCCACATGTACTGTGAGACGTATTTTCGGGCGTGGCTTAAGAGCGATAAACGGGTGTTTGAGCCCGAGGTGGAGGTGTTGGTGAAGGAGAGGATGATGAGTGAGAAGAAGATCGACCACATACTTTGCACATAACTTTGCCTACAGTGGAGACCACTTTGTCCAAAGTCTTCTTCATTTTTGTCATCCATGTGGAGAAAGAACGTTTCAATCTAGTCATCTTTCTGTTTAAAGCTCATTGATTAACCGTGATTATCTTTTAGTTTTTAAGTGCCAAATCATGAAGAGATTCGTTTTTCATTGGTTCAACGCGAGCTTCTTATATTTCAGAGTCGGATAATATTTAGCAGCATGACCAGAGGAAGGTGGTAGATGTAAGGGATGAGGGGAGTTAGTCTACTGAGGAGCGCAAGTTAGAGAAGGACCATGGTTTTCTTGTTGATGTTGTAGTAGAATCCTTTGGTCGAATGGGATGATATATACGAGGTGGGGTTTTGGGAAAATGCATCAGGGATGGATATCGTGGGCTGCTATCTTCTGTTGGAATTTCTTCGTATTGTGATAAGTACGAAGGAACTCCAAGATCTTGCAAGATGCGCATTTTGCACAGAGAATATACAATTGAGTGACGATGCCAAGTCTAAAAACCTTTGAATTAGGCATGAATAAATTTTGCCTAATTTACCGGTAGGCGACCAAATATTACATACAAAGCTCGATGGTCATTAGGATAAATTTTCCCATGACTGCATAGATGGGGAATGATTGTGTTAATTATCATTTTATTTAGTAGTCTATCACATGAACGTAGGTAAATGGATTTCCATTGGAGTATCCTATTTTCCCATATTCGATGGGTAACTTCATCTCTAGATAAAAGATTGTGATCTGTTATGTCCATTGAGTCAATTCCGTCGTAATAACATCCCATTATACGACCGACCGTATATATATATATCAATTTTATTTTCATTTCCATAAACACTTGACCACAACCAACCATCCTCAATCTCCGAATTCCAAATCTCTTACTACATAAGTTGGAGTAGAAAAGGTAGATAGCTAGAGGATCGGTGATTACCTTATTTGCATCATAGCTAATTAGGTTGCAGCAACCGGCATCCGTAGCTATTCCTAGAATTTTATATTCTATCACATTTCCATGGTAATAGAAAGGACCAAAATGGATTTTCTTTTGGGAAAGAGCCTCAAATCATTTAATTGTCTTGGGATTATTGCTGAGCCATTGGTATATGTAAGCTTGCGTAACCGGGGCTTGAGAGGAGAAGGAATATTGGCCTTTTTTGCTTTTTAGAGATGGTCAGCTTCTTAAGATCCATTGATTGATGAATTTGAATGTTTTGAAAGATAGGGTTTTGGAAATTGGAAATCGAAATGGAGGTGAAAGTGAAGAAAGGGGCAGATTTATTTATATATGGCTATTGAAAATTTATGGCTAGAGCAGCAACATACGTCTATGAGGGAGTCACGGACGTCTGTGACTTCGGTAAAAATGAAATAAGAGATTCGACATACTTATGTGATTGTTCCACAAACGTCTATGGCTGCAAAATAACTAAATAGAGAGTTTTAACAAATTTCTGTGAGGTTTCCACATATGTCTATGGCTACAACAAAAAATTTCTCGTAACTTATGACAGATGTTTATGGTATATTCACGGACGTCTGTGGTATGTATTTTCTGACATATTGGAAATTTTAAATATCAACGAAAGTTTTGTTAAAGTTTTAATATAATAAAGCAATATACATACCAAAAATTTATAAATAAACATAATTTATATGTTGCATAGCACAAGTTTAGTTTTTGTCGAAGTTTAGAATTGTTGATTTGTTGTAAATCCCATGAATTTGGTTCAAGTTTTGTATCGTCAATTAATGGCTTTAGTGGAGACCAACTTAGATGAGCAAGAGTGTTAATCTAAGCTTGATTTGATGGTCTAGTTTGCACAGATTTCTTGGAGTAATGTTATGCACTTTTGTACGAGTTTCTTGTGATCAAAGAGATTTTTGATGTATGCAATTTTTTGGTGGTGAATGACCATAAATTTCTTAAATACACTTTTCGAGAAATTTGGATGATATCCTTGACATTGTTGCTCATAATACATTTCATGTTGAATGTCGATCATTTCTTGTTGATATTGATATATCTCATCGACTTTGTTGGTGAGAGATGTTGATTTTAGATCAATTGAATGTTTAGTTTTCTTTTATTTAGGAGAAAAGCCAGCATGGTATGTTAGTGATGCAACAATGTTTAGAGAGACTGAACGAGTTGATGTATGTGTGGATTTAGTTGGTGATACGTAAGTGCTATCAAACAAGGGGGATTTATAGTTGATAGTTGAATAGGTGGAGTCGTGATCAGAAGACATTATTTTAATAATCTATTTGTATTTATTTGTTTTTAGGTAGAATATAAGCTGAGTTAATAAGAAAAGTTTTTCTATACTTATAAAATAGGTTGAGGAAAAGGAGTTAAGCCATAGAAATTTAATTGAGAGTAGCTAGTTATTTAAATGGTTGTTATTAGTTTAATTTTTATGTGGTTATTATTAATTCTAAGTGTATAAAACCAATTGTGCATGAAAGTCTATATGAGCTATTTCTACAAACTTAGTTAACCAATGCATTGTACAAACAAGTTCTTAGATCCCGTCTTAACTTAGTAAAATTTATCTTACTCAATGGGTTTTTAAAAATCTCATTTATTTATTTTCGATATTAATAAATTCAAGAGCTATTATTTCTTTTTCAACATTATCTCTCAAAAAATGGTGACCAATATCGATATGTTTTGTTCGTGAATGATTAATTGGATTTTTAGATAAATTTATAGCACTAGTATTATCGAAATATATTAGAGATTTGTTTATTATTTTTCCATAGTCTTTAAGTGTGTGACGACCCGCCTTTCATTCCATAGAAAGACGCATCATTAATAAGAAAGAAAGAGGTAGAAATAGAATAGATAGAAGAAAGAACTAAACAATATCAGAATCTCACGGCGGAAATGGAACAAAATATAATATTTCACATAAATATTACATAGTCATTACACCAGAGTTACACATTTTTCACAACATCTTCACATTAGACAGTTATAAAGGCCTATCTAATACATTACGACCAAAATACAACAGTGAAGGACATCACACAACGGAAATAGATAGATATAGCTACGTCTGGACTTCTGCTCCAAGATTCAAAAATTTGTCAAGCCAAACCTGATCACTTGGCTACTCATAAAAATTTGAGTACCCAAGAGTTTAAGAAAAATCGAAATAAACTCCGGGTCAGACATGGGTCTGGTGTGAGTAAATGGTTAAACTGTTTAACTTGACAAACCTTTGAAAACAAAGGTATCACGTAAGACTTTCCACACATAAACATGGGTTAGTTTTTACCTTAAGCTAACCAAAACATTTGATAGAAAATCCAGTGATATTATAATAGGGTCTAGGGTTTTCAAATAAACTAGAAAATAGCCGAAATTGTTACATTTATTAAATTCCAGCATACATAGGTATACAATCAAAATCGTAAAGGCACGTAGGGTAATGAGTTTCCATCAATGGCAGGGCTACTGGGGTACCGTCCGTCACAGTACGTGGTCTAGATCACCGTACCTAGGATCCACCCTAAATCCTCTGCAACACAAGGCCGGAACCATCCCTTAGTGGACAGTCCCCAATAAGACAACCCCGCAGTTGCAGCTAGAAACCGCCCACACAGCCGAATAAAAAGGGACTCTAGACAGGGGAAGATCTTATCCTACTTGAGCGCAACTCACTTAGCCTTGTTGCACCTCCCATGTTTTAGCATTCTCGGTTGATGAGGCTTGAAGCTGCGATTTCCTTTATAGAACACATCTATCTTAGAATGCTCATCGTCCTCCTGACGATGTTCTGAAAGCATTCGATCCATACAAGTTCATTCCGGGTTGGAACGAAACCGAAGGCATTGTCTCGTTACGCACATTTTGGAATCACCCTTAGAGTTAACGACAATAACCCTTGCACTCTGAATCTCCATCTCGAACCTGAGAGCACTATCTCCGTTATACTCGTATTGGCATCACTCTCATAGTATTAACGACAAATAGTTCTTACACTTCGAGTCTTCAACTTGATCTTCACTTAAATTCACGACCTAACGTTTAACTTGGATCGATGTGGTTTTCGGATAATCAAATCTGATATCTGATCCCGGTCTCATCGAAATCCAAACGTTTCTTAAAGGCCAAGTTGTTATAAAGTTTTAAATAATTTAATTCAATTCCATACTTTGAATTCAGACAGCATCATTCATAGATAAATATTACACATTTATCACAGATATGTCCTATATCACATCACAGAATATCATAGAATATCATCCAATAGGTATCAACCAATTCAGACATTCTACACAAACAACCATCCACAAGAAAGAATTATTAATCCATGTTATAATTAATTTTAATTAACTTAAATTAAATCAATTAGTTAAGAATTAATCACCTAATCCTGCTTAATCAATCATTAATTAATTACAACCCATTTAATTAATTAACCATACCTTAATTACCTTATCAATCAATTAATTAATCTCTAATCACAGATTAATTATCCTTTAACTATTAATAATGAACCTTAATTATTAATTAATATTCATCAATACAAATAAATTAATCCATAATTACTCTTATAATCAATTAATTTATCTTTAATTAATTAATTAATTAATTAATTAATTATCCCTTAATTATTAATTAATAGACCTTAATTATTAATTAACAAAACTTAATTACAAATTAATTAATCCTTAATTATCAGTTAATTAATCCTTAATTATCAGTTAATTAATCCTTAATTATCCAGTAATTTTGAGATTAATTATCCTTTAATTATTAATTAATAAACCTTAATTACAAATTAAATACCTTTTAATTACCGGTTAATTAATCTCGAATCAATAATTAATCAATCCTAATTACTTAATTAATTAATCTCCAATAATTAATTTATCAATCTCTAATTATCTGATTAATGATTCTTAATTACAAATCAATTAACCTATAATTAATTAACTTATAACCTTTAATTATTAATTTATAAATCCTTAATTATTCATTAATTAAATAAATTAATTACTCTTAATTAGTTTCTTAGTTAATCCATTATCATTAATTAATTAAATTAATAAATTATACTTAAATTTCTTCATTAACTTAATTAATCTCAAATCAATAAAACCTTGATTAGTTTTGAAGGTAAACCATTATCTTTATTAATGACTTAATTATTATTAACATTTTTAAACATTTTATCTTTATAATTAATTTCCTTAATCAAAACATTTAATTAAGTTTTGAAATAAAATTAACATTTAACTTGATAAATTAAAGTTAACAAAACATAACTTCCTTTAAATGTTTTAAACATTATCAAGTAATGGTTTTAAACCTAATTTCAGTTTAAATTTAAAAACTTGCTTTTATAAATTTCATTTCTAACTTAGGTTTTGAAATAACTTTAAACTTTACTTTAACAAAATTTAAATTAAACAAATTTCAAAACTCCTTAATCAAATGTTAGGGGGAACATTTATTATTTATAAAAGAAATTATATAAAAAAAGTTTTTAGTTAAATTATTTATATTTTCAAAATCTTTTTTTAAAACCTTTTTAAAACTGCCCAATCCTTTGCTTCGGGTTCCACTCGAAGACCACTCGGGTCTTGCCTGAGTAAACCACCTTCTTCTTCTTCTTTTTACTTAGATTTGTTTAAGTTTAAAATCTAAAAAGTAAAACACTCAAGACTACTTCGTGTTTATACTCGAGACACCTATCCCAGTTACCCGAGTACCTCTTCGAGTCAAACCCACGACCAAAACAACTGACACAAACAACCCCTCCGTGCACATGCACCGACGTCAGAGCCGCCCCCGACCTTCGATGAACCCTCTGGCACATCGACCATCACCCAATCCTTCGATTCCGACCCTCAATCCACTCACACAAGCCACAAATCGAAAAAGAGCAATTCAGATGAAACAGAAAACCAAACCATCACCAGAAATCCCTTCATCCAAACGATTTTGACCACCAAAGGTCGAGCAACCTCATCCCAAGCTTCACCAAATTTCCACGCTACCTATGCCCAAGGCTCGAAGCACTCCGATCAACCAGAGATGATGCCAAGATCCCAGACTCGACCCATTTAGGGTTTAAAACCTAAATCATCCCGCAACGTCGCCTCGGTGATCTGGAATTCCACCAGGCATTTTTCCTAAGCTCCCCGTGCTTCCTTCCACCTCCAGATGAAACCCCGAGACCTCACTACACATTGATTGCCAGAAATAGTCCCAAAACCATTTTCCAGTTAACTTATCATTTCTCACCCAATACAGTATTAAAAATCATGATTTTCTTTTTAAAAATCTTATCTTCCAGAGACGATTCAAGATATATAATTGAATCAAAAAAATTTAACATTTGATCTTATCATGTTATTAAGATTGCTATTGTATTTTCCAGATGCTAGCATATTTTCAAACTTAAAATATTTGTACATATTTTTAGCACTTAGATTATGTTTAAACTAAACTATTTTGTTTGAAATCCAAAACTTAACATTGAATAGATAAAAAGATTTGAAATTTTAAACCAAATTTACACTCTGTAATATGAACAGAGATACACAGAGATGAATCACTCATGCACCCAGGTTTCAATAATTTATATATTCATGAATTCGGATAAAATAAACATGCATACATATTTCAAACATACATCACAAGTTCACTTCAAACATTTATCACATGCATCAAATCTAAAGGTGTTTTATATTTAGTTTACTCACAGGTATAGAAGAATAGAGCTTGATAAAAATGCTTGATTTACTGGAAACTTGAATGCTAGAATTTGCAGCAGAAAATACTTTGAGACTTGAAAGTTTAAAACTGGTAATCCTTTTATTGCTGAGATGATTTAAGACTTTGATTGTATTGCAGGTTTGCTAGATTAACTTGCTTCAGATTTTCTTGCTTTGTTGATAATTTTGTTACAGGATTTTGAAAAATGGTTCACAGGTTTGGTTATAAACTTGAGTTATTTTGATTTTGAGTTTGAGAATGTTATCAGTGTTTTAATTCTTGTGGATTTTCTGGTTTGAGAAGGGTTTTGCAGGTTTGTTTTCTTGCTTTTTAAAATGTGAAAATAAGAAGAAAAAAATAGAAGAGAGGGGATGTATGCTTATATAATGTAAATTTGAATTTATTAAAAATTAAAGAAAATAAAAACTAATTATGACACTTGTTCAATTCAACAACATTTGACATTTACAATCCCTTACTAAATTACACATGTTATATAAGCTTTTTTAAATTAAACACTTCTAATAATGCATTTTATATTATTTTCAAAATGATTTTAAAAGCTTTTGTATTTATTTTCCTAATTAAATCAGTTCATTTCTTAATTCATAAATGCTTTTCTTAATTTGTATAAATAAAACCTTTAAAAGAAAATAAAATAAAAACCAATCAAATTTTAAACAAAATCATATATAATATATTTAATTCATTTTTAACATATAAAACTTTTGTATTTATTTACTATTTAATAAATACTTTCCAAATTTATATAAATAAAATTCTTTAAGGAAAATTATATAAAACAAATCTTATTTTAAATAAAATCTTATTCATATATTTTTATATCCAAAATAATTTTAAAATATATATCTTTTAAATTCCAAATTTATATCCAAATTTAAATTTAAAAATTCAATTTAAAATCAACTCAAATATATATATATATATATATTAATTTAAACAAACACATTACTAAATTTGGAAATATTAAATTCTAACTTTAAAGTCAACTTAAATAAATATATGTACACATTTAAACAACACTTATTAAATTTGAAAATAATAAGTCTATTTAAAAATCTATCTATCTATAAAAAAACATCACATTATTAATTATTGTTCGAAAAATAACAATTTTACCAGTTTTAAATAATTAATTAAGTGATTATCACATTTTAAATTCTTGAAATTCCGGGATATCACATTCCTTCCCCCTTAAAAGAATTTCATCCTCGAAATTTAAAATAAAAGATAATCCAAAAACTTTATTTTAAACAACTCAAGCATACATAATAGCCATACATTATCAACCAAACAAACAATTTCATCCAAACAAAAAAATTAGCTATCCGGACGCAGATCCGGATAAGTCTTCCTAAAACTATCCAAAGTTTCCTAAGACAAACTCTGGGATCCATACTCTACTACACCTCCACCATTAGAGATAGATCGAGCATGTATTTCCGTAGATGAGATACGTGAAAAATATTGTGAATTCCAGTCATCCGGACTGGCACTTCAATCCTATAGGCCACAACACCAATCCTTTCGAGCATTCGGAATGGACCCATATACCTTGGAGCAAGTTTTTCTGTCTTTCCGAATCTTATCGTTCCTTTAATCGAGGAATCTTTGACAAAGACTAAATTTCCAATCTCAAATTCCAATTGTCTTCGTCTCTTGTCCCCATATTATTCTGGCGATCCTGTGCTACCCTCAATCTCTTCTTGATAAACTCCACCTCCATAGATGCCTCTCGGATCAAAACTGGACCAAGAACAAGACGATCCCCCGACTCTATCCAATAGAATGGGAATCTACAAGATTCTCCAAACAAAGCTTCGTAGGATGCCATCTTGATACTCGCCAGATAACTATACAAGAATTCCACTTAAATGCAAATGGTCCTCCCAAGATTCACCAAAATCTAAAACACAAGTCCTCAGTAAATCCTCGAGTTACTCAGCCTTTCCGTCTGACCGTCGATCTGGGGAAGATAGGCTGAACTCAACTCAATGTCGAACCCAAAGCTAATAGCAAAGCCTCCCAAAATCCACTGGAGAAGATAGGATCATGAACGCTAACAATGCTAACAGGAATTCCCATGCAGTCGGACAAACTCCTCAAGAAAAACGCTGCAAAAATGCTGCAGTACGTATTGCCTTAACCGGAATAAAATGGGTGCACTTGGTCAACCGGTCTACAATTACCCATATTACTTCATTTCCCTTTTTTTGGTCCTTGGAAAACCATCGATGAAATCTAAAGAAATCATTTCCCACTTCCACTTCGGAGCTTCCAAAGGCTGCAACAAACCTACGGTCTTCTGCTGATCACCTTCACCTGCTGACAGATCGCACATCCACTGACAAAAACAGCAACATCCTTCTTCATACTCGGCCACCAGAAGACTCTCTTCACATCCTTATACATCTCTGAAATCCTTGGGTGGATACTCAACCTGGAGCGATGACTCTTTGACAGAACTTCCTTGCTTCAAATCCTAGAAATTCGGAACACAAATCCTTCCGTCGATTCTCAATGTTCCTTGGTCATCAATCTTAAAACTGGAATACTGACCATTCTTGACTCAATCCATCCACCTCTGGCGCACACAAACGTCCGTGTAAACCTCAAACTTACTCTTACCATCATGAAAAGCTAGAATAGGCGCACTAGTTAGCCTTGCCTTCAAATCCAAGAAAGCCTCTTCACACTCGGGGGTCCACTTAAATATTGCTCCTTTCCGAGTCAACTTGGTTAAGTGCGAAGAAATCTTAGAATAGTCCATGATAAACTTCCTATAGAATCCTGCCAAATCCAGAAAAAACTGCGGACTTCCGTCGAAGTCTGCGGTTGCTTTCACTCTTGAATAGTAGCTACCTTGGCTGGATCTACAGAAATACCCTTACCAAAAACAAAACGCCCCAAAAATCTGACTTTCGATTTCCAAAAATGACATTTTGAAAACTTAACCTATAGAACATGCCTCCTCAAATTATCTAACACAATCCCCAAATGTCGCTTGAGCTCCTCTTCAGACTTGGAGTAGACAAGAATATCATCGATGAACACGAGAGCAAACTTATATAACACATCTCGAAAGACTCGGTTCATCATATCCACACAGAACCTCGAAGATCCATCCGACTAGGTCATAAAGACTACTGCAGTACCCCAACTGGAAAAACTAGGCCAGATCAAACCTTTCTCTAAGAAATCTTAGGTCTACTACACCAATTCTTCATTCTCCTTCGGCGCCATTCTTCTACTGAGCTGAACAACAAGTACTGCTCTCGGATCTAAAATGATCAGAAACTCTATCTCTCGATGAGGACAAACCTTACACTTCCTCGAAAACATTCGGAAAATCTCTAACCAAATCGATGGACTCTACATTTTCTGGAGATGCCTCGCTTCCAATGCAGAATATTACTCAAATGAACTCCGGAATTACCGCAAGTCACTTTTGCGATTCTTCCCAACTCAGTCTCCAAAGACAAAATCCTTGCTACACACACCAAAACAGCCTTATATTTATCCAATCAATCCATACTCAGAATAAGATCAAACCCTATGAAATCCAATAAAAATGGGCCATAAGAAAAACTATGAGGGAGATAAGAAAATCTTAAGTCTCTACCGATCTTATCTAACTTGGTTACCCTGCCTATAGGATTAGATACAAAGATAGGACGGTCAACCAAACAAAGAGAGATGAAACTTCTCTAGAACTCATGTTGGAAACCCAAACAGATACCCAACAAATTTAGATAGGTATATAGTTATATAAAAATTACAAATACACGCTCTCAAGATAGACACTACTTCAGAGCCTAGGTATTATCTTAACCTACGCTCTGATACCAAGTTTGACGACCCGCATTTCATTCCACAGAAAGACGCATCATCAATAAGAAAGAAAGATTTAGAAATAAAATCGATAGAAGATAGAATTAAACAATATTAGAATCTTACAGAAGAAATGGAACAAAATATAATATTTCACATAGATGTTACATAGTCATTACATCAGAGTTACACAATTTTCATAACATCTTCACATTAGGCAGTTATAAAGGCATGTCTAATACATTACAACCAAAATACAATAGTCAAGGACACCACACAGCGGAAATAGATAGATATAGCTACGTCTAGACTCCTGCTCCAAACTTCCAAAATTTGTCAAGCTAAACCTGATCACTTGGCTACTCATCAAAATTTGAGTACCAAGAATTTAAGAAAAACAGAAATAAACTTCGGGTCAGACGTGGGTCTGGTGTGAGTAAACGGTTAAACAGTTTAACTTGAAAACCTTTGAAAACAAAGGTATCATGTAAGACTTCCCACACATAAACATGGGTAAGTTTTTACCTTATGCTAACCAAAACATTTGATAGGAAATCCAGTGATATTATAATAGGGTCTAGGGTTTTCAAATAAACTGGAAAATAGCCGAAATTGTTACATTTATTAAATTCCAACATACATAGGCATACAATCAAAACCGTAAAGGCACGTAGGGATAATGAGTTTCCATCAATGGCAGGGCTACTGGGGTACCGCCCGTCACAGTACGTGATCTAGATCACCATACCGAGGATCCACCCCAAATCCCCTGCAACACAAGGCCGGAACCATCCCTTACTGGACATTCCCGAATAAGACAACCCCGCGATTGTAGCTAGCAACCGCCCACACAGCCGAATAAAAAGGGACTCTAGACGGGGAAAGATCTTATCCTACTTGAACGCGACTCACTTAGCCTTGTTGCACCTCCCCTGTTTTAGCCATTCCCGGTTGACGAGGCTTGAGGCAGCGATTACCTTTATAGAACACATCTATCTTAGAATGCTCATCATACTCCTGACAATATTCTGAAAGCATTCAATCCATACAAGTTCGTTCCGGGTTGGAATGAAACCGAAGGCATTATCTCGTTACGCTCATTTTGGAATCACCCTTAGAGTTAACGAAAATAACCCTTGCACTCTGAATCTCCATCTCGAACCTGAGAGCACTATCTTCATTATACTCGTATTGGAATCACCCTTATAGTATTAACGATAAATAGTTCTTACACTTCGAGTCTTCAACTTGATCTTCACTTAAATTCACGACCTAACGTTTAACTTGGATCAATGTGGTTTTCGGATAATCAAATCTGATATCTGATCCCGGTCTCATCAAAATCCAAACGTTTCTTAAAGGCTAAGTTGTTATAGAGTTTTAAATAATTTAATTCAATTCCATACTTGAATTCACACAACATCATTCACAGATAAATATTACACATTTATCAAAGATATGTCCCATATCACATCATAGAATATCATAGAATATCATCCAATAGGTATCAACTAATTCAGACATTCTACACTAACAACCAACCACGATCAAGGATTATTAATCCATATTATAATGAATTTAATTAACTTAAATTAAATTAATTACTTAAGAATTAATCACCTAATCCTGCTTAATCAATCATTAATTAATTACAATCCATTTAATTTATTAATCATACTTTAATTACCTTATCAATCAATTAACTAATCTTTAATCATAGATTAATTATCCTTTAAGTATTAATTAATAAACCTTAATTATTAATTAATATTCCTTAATACAAATTAATCAATCCATAATTACTCTTATAATCAATTAATTAATCTATAATTAATTAATTATCCCTTAATTATTAATTAATAAACCTTAATTATTAATTAACAAAACTTAATTACAAATTAATTAATCCTTAATTATCAGTTAATCAATTATTAATTATCCATTAATTTGGAGATTAATTATCCTCTACTTATTAATTAATAAAACCCTAATTATTAATTAATAAAACTTAATTACAAATTAAGTACTTCTTAATTACCAGTTAATTAATCTTGAACCATTAATTAATCAATCCTAATTACTTAATTAATTAATCTCTAATCATTTATTTATCAATCTCTAATTATCTAATTAATGATTCTTAATTACAAATTAATTAACCTCTAATTAATTAACTTATAACCTTTAATTATTAATTTATAAATCCTTAATTATTCATTAATTTAATCAATTAATTACTCTTAATTAATTTCTTAATTAATCCTTTATCAGTAGTTAATTAAATTAATAAATTATACTTAAATTGCTTCATTAAATTAATTAATCTTAAATCAATAAAACCTTAATTAGTTTTTAAAGTAAACCATTATCTTTATTAATGACTTAGATATCATTAACATTTTTAAAACATTTTATCTTTATAACTAACTTTAATTAAGTTTTGAGATAAAATAAACATTTAACTTGATAAATTAAAGTTAACAAAACATAACTTCCTTTAAATGTTTTAAACATTATCAAGTAATAGTTTTAAAACTAATTTCAATTTAAATTTAAATCTTGCTTTTATAAAAACCTCTAAAATTTCATTTCTAACTTAGGTTTTGAAATAACTTTAAACTTTAATTTAACAAAATTTACATTAAACAAATTTCAAAACTCCTTAATCAAATGTTAAGGAGAACATTTATTATTTACAAAAGAAATTATATAAGAAAAGTTTTTAGTTAAATTAGTTATATTTTCAAAATCTTGTTTTAAAACCTTTTTAAAACTGCCCAATCCTTTGCTTCGGGTTCCACCAGAAGACCACTCGGGTCTTGCCTGAGTAAACCACCTTCTTCTTCTTTTTTTTACTTAGATTTGCTTAAGTTTAAAATCTGGAAAGTAAAACACTCAAGACTACTTCGAGTTTATACTCGAGACACCTATCCTAATTACCCGAGTACCTCTTCGAGTCAAACCCACAACCAAAACAACTGACACAAACAACCCCTCTGTGCATATGCACCGACGTCATAGCTGCCTCCGACCTCCGATGAACCCTCCAACACATCGACCATCACCTAGTCCTTCGATTTTGACCCTCGATCCACTCACACAAGCCACAGATCGAAATCGAGCAATGCAGATGAAACAGAAAACCAAACCATCACCAGTAATCCCCTGGTCCAAACGATTTCTACCACCAGAGGTTGAGCAACCTCGTCCTAAGCTTCACCAGACTTCCATGCTACCTATGCCCAAGGCCCGAAGCACTCCAATCAACCAGAGATGATGCCAAGATCCCATTTCCCAGACTCGAACCATTTAGGGTTTAAAACCTAAATCATCCCACGACGTCGCCTGGTGATCTGGAATTCCACCATGCATTTTTCCTAAGCTCACTGTACTTCCTTCCACCTCTAGATGAAACCCGGAGACCCCACTACCCATTGATTACCAGAAATAGCCCCAAAAACATTTTCCAGTCAACTTATAATTTCTCACCCAATACAACATTAAAAATCATGATTTTCTTTTTAAAAATCTTATCTTCCAGAGATGATTCATGATATATACTTGAATCAACAAATTTCAACATTTGATCTTATCGTGTTATTAAGATTGCTGCAGTATTTTCCAGATGCTAGCATATTTTCAAACTTAAAATATTTGTACATATTTTTAGCACTTAGATTATGTTTAAACTAAACTATTTTGTTTGAAATCCAAAACTTAACAGTAAATAGATAAAAAGATTTGAAATTTTAAAATAAATTTACACTCTGTAAAATGAACAGAGATACACACGAATGAATCACTCATGCACCCAGGTTTCAATCATTTATATATTCATGTATTCAAATTAAAAACAATCATGCATACATATTTCAAACATACATCACAAGTTCACTTCAAACATTTATCACATGCATCAAATCTAAAGATTTTTATGTTTAGTTTACTCGCAGGTATAGATGAATAGAGCTTGATAAAAATTCTTGATTTATTGGAAACTTGAATGCTAGAATTTGCAGCAGAAAATACTTTAAGACTTGAAAGTTTGAAACTGGAAATCCTTTTATTGCTGAGATGATTTAAGACTTTGATTGTGATGCGGGTTTGCTTGAATAACTTGCTTCATATTTTCTTGCTTTGTTGATAATTTTGTTACAGGCTTATGGTTCACAGGTTTGGTTCTAAACTTGAGTTGTTTTGATTTTGAGTTTGAGAATGTTTGCAATGTTTTGATTCTTGTGGATTTTCTGGTTTGAGGAGGATTTTACAAGGTTTTTTTTCTTGCTTTTGAAGATGTGAAAATAAGAAGAAAAAAATAGAAGAGAGGGGATGTATGCTTATATAATGTAAATTAGGATTTATTAAAAATTAAAGAAAATAAAAACTAATTATGACACTTTTTCAATTCAACAACATTTGTCATTTACAAGCCCTTACTAAATTACACATGTTATCACAAGCTTTTTAAAATTAAACACTTGTAATAATGCATTTTATATTATTTTTAAAATGATTTTAAAAGCTTTTGTATTTTCCTAATTAAATAAGTACATTTCTTAATTTATAAATGCTTTTCTTAATTTATATAAATAAAACCTTTAAAAGAAAATAAAATAAAAACCAATCAAATTTTAAATAAAATCATATATAATATATTTAATTCATTTTTAAATGTTAATATAAAACTTTTGTATTTATTTACCATTAATAAATACTTTCCAAATTTATATAAATAAAATTCTTTAAGGAAAATAATATAAAACAAATCTTATTTTAAATAAAAATTTATTCATATATTTTTATATCCAAAATAATTTTAAAATATATATCTTTTAAATTCCAAATTTAAATCAAAATTTAAATTCAAATTATAATTTAAAAATTCGATTTAAAATCAACTCAAATATATTTATATTAATTTAAACAAACACATTAATAAATTTGGAAATATTAAATTCTGACTTTAAAGTCAACTTAAATATATATACACACATTTAAACAACACTTATTAAATTTGAAAATAATAAGTCTATTTAAAAATCTATTTATCTCTAAAAAAACATCACATTATTAATTATTGTTTGAAAAATAACAACTTTACCAATTTTAAATAATTAATTAAGAGATTATCACATTTTAAATTTCTTGATATCTCACAAAGTGTTTGTTACATATATATTACTTGAGCGTAAGATAAGGCAGCAGAAATATATTCGGCTTCACATGTCGAAAGAGAAACACTATTTTGCTTTTTACTAAACCACAAAACCAACGATTGACCAATAAAGTAACATGTGCCACTTGTACTTTTTCTATCTGATTTACATCTACCAAAATCCACATCACTATAAGATACGAGTTCAAATGTACTATCTTTTGGATAAAATAGACCATATTCTTTAGTGTTGGTTAAAAATCGTAAAATCTGTTTAACTACCCCATGTTGTTATTCCTTAGGTTGCGCTTGAAATCTTGCACATAAACAAACACTCATCATAATATCTGGTCTACTAGCTGTTTATTATAGTAAAGATCCTATCATGCTTCAATATAGTTTTTGATCGAACTCTTTTTCAAGTTCATCTTTGTCTAGATGATTAGTAGTACTCATTGGAGTGGGTTTACTTGATGTATTATCCATTCCAAAATGTTTTAGTAATTCTTTACAGTATTTTTCTTAATTTATAAAAATTCCATTATTTAAATGTTTTATTTGGAATCCTAAAAGGAAATCCATTTCACCCATATGAGATATTTCAAATTTGTTTTCATTATTGTAGAAAATTCATTACATAAATTTTCATTATCAGATCCGAATATAATATCATCAACATAAATTTAAACAATTAATATATCATTCTATTCTCTTTTAATAAATAATGTTGTATCTATTTTCCAATTTGAAAATTGGAGTTTATTAAATGTGATTTTAATCGATCATACCAAGCTTGAGGTGCTTAATTTAAACCATATAATGCATTTTTAAGTTTAAAAACATGATCTATATATTTTTCATGAACAAATAGTGGTGGTTGTTCAACGTAAACATTTTCTTTTATAAAACCGTTCAAGAAAGAACTTTTAACATCCATTTGAAATAGCTTAAAGTTATGATGGCATGCAAAAGCAAGTAATATTCTTATGGCTTCAAAACGTGAAACAGGTGTAAAAGTCTCTTCACCATCAATTCCTTCTTCTAGATTGTATCTCTATGCCACTAATCTTGCTTTATTACATATAATATTTCCATTTTCTTCTGCTTTGTTTTTAAAAACCCATTTTGTTCCAATTATTGATTGATCGTTTGGCCTTGGTACTAGTTCCAAAACATTATTTCGTTCAAACTGATTAAGTTCTTCTTGAATTGCAAAAATCCAAAAACATTATGCTTCCTTGTAATTTTTTGGTTCAAAATTAGATATAAATGCTACATTACTCATTTGATTTACATGTTTTCTAGTTGAAACTTTGTTATCTAGATATCCAATTATGTTATCAATAAGACGATATTTTAAAATACGAGATGATGATTTCAAATCACTATTATTTTAGTTATCATTATTATTTTCAATCATAATTTCAATGACCTTATTTTGATTAGTGCCAAAAATTTCTTCATCATCTTTATTTATATTTTTAAATTTTTTATCAAACAGGACACGATGACTTTCCTCTATAGCATTTGTTCGTTTGTTAATAATTCTATACGCTTTACTTTGATCAGAATATCCAACAAAAATTTCTTTGTCGGCTTTTGAATCGAATTTACCAAGGTTATCTTTTGTATCTTTAGAATAAAGCATTTTGATCCAAATATTCGAAAACATGATACTTTAGGTTTCTTTTTGTAGAATATTTCATAACATGTATTTTTAGCTATAGGTCTAAAAATCACACGATTTAATACATAACATCCAGTAGCAACTGCTTCGGCCCAAAAATTCTTTGGTAAGCCACTGCCATTAGGAGAGTTCGAGCGCATTCTTGCAAGGTGCGATTTTTTCTTTCAACTGCTCCATTTTGTTGTGATGTTCATGGTAAGAAAAAATTATAGGTGATTTACAAAATTTTGTAAATGATTCATTTTCAAATTCTCCACCGTTATCACTTCTTATACTTATGATTTTTAAATCCATTAGAGTCTTAATCCGTTTAGAAAAAATTTAAACATTTCAAATGTATCACTTTTATATTTTAAAAATAGCGTCCAAGTATATCTTGAAAAATCATCTACAATTACAAAAACATATTTATTTTGATTTATTCGAATGTACTTGAGTTGGACCGAATACGTCTAAATGAAGTAATTCAAGAGGTTGTTTAGTAGAGATTTCCTTTTTAGACTTAAACAAGCTTTTCTTTAACTTTTCAAGTTGACATGCATCGCATAGATTTCTAGCTTTGAAATTTATTTTGGGCAATCCTCTTACTATATTGTTTTTAGCTGATTTGTTTATATATTTGAAATTTATATGACAAAATCTTTTATGCCATATCCATGGATCATCATGATTTGCGGTTAAGCATAAATCATTATTATGATTAATATTCACGTTTAGAATATAAATATTTAGATTTCTTGTTCCTTCAAAAACTAAAGTTTTATTTTGATCAAAGATATTGCATTTATCTAATTCAAAATCGATTCTAAATCCCTCATCGCATAATTGGCTCATATTCAGTAAATTATGTTTTAAGTTTTCAACTAACAATACATTTGAATAATAGGAGAAGTAGATATATCGACATTTATGACATTTTCAATCTCGATAACATATCCTTTGCAATTATTCCCAAAAACGGCCGTGCCTTCATCCATGTAAGTGATGCTTGATAACATGTGTGCATTTCACGTTATATGTTTGGAGCATCCGCTATCGAGTATCAATTTCTCCTTATCGTTAATTTTTTTGGGTACCTACAAAATACTAAAAAGTTTTAATTGGTATCCACTTCATCCGTTAGGGTTCTATTTGTTAGTAGGAGAATGTAGTCATACCCATGAGGATTTGGAACCTTTAGAGATGTAATTTTCATTACGAACTATATCTTTTAGATATACAACTATGTGTTTTTGTCTAATCAATTTGTTATTTGTTTTAGGAATCCATATTTTAATCATTTTTGTTCCCTTATTATTATATTTAGATTTTTGTCTAAAATTTCTATATAATATACTATACTTCTTAAATCCTTGATTATTATTAGAAACCAAATTATTTTTAGAATGATTATGATTTTTTTTGTTAAATTTTGATCCCTTTCTATTTCCTGAAAGTTTTGAAATCTTTATCAAATTATCCAAATTCTGCTTTCCTTTATTAAATTATGAAACTTTGTTAGTAATTTTATCTAATATATTTCTAAGATTAGAAATTTATTTATTAGGTAATTCTAAATTTTGTTTAAATTTATACTTTTCTTTTTCAAGTTTATAATTTTGTATATTGTTATTCTCTATATCATGTGTTAGAGTAACATTTTGAGATGATAATTTTTTATATTCTTTTTGTGCTAGTTCTAATTCTTCTTCTAAAATTGTTTTCTCATCTTTAACAATCCAATTTCTAATTCAGTCTATTTAATTTTCCCACATTTTCTTTATTTAATTTTTTTTAATTCTCTATACTAGTCATCTAATTCTATACCAATTTCAAGAATTTCATCATATAGTAATTCAGGACATACCTCATCTGTGCTAGCCATGAAGCAAACATTTGCTTGTTCTGAGCCACTATCACTACTGGATAAAGAGGAAGAGTCCCAGTCATCCCAAGTTACTTGAAATTCTCTTCTCATTTTCTTGAAATTCTCAACTTTTCTTTTTATCATTGTTGAGTAGTGGACAGTCTTTCTTCATATGGCCAAATTTATCACACCTGAAACATTCCATTGATGTTTGATTTAAGGAATTTGTGTTGCTATCGCTTTGAAATTTCATCATCATCTGGTTGAACTTCTTGAACTTGTTGTAATCTTTGGTGATGAAAAGAATCTCATCTTCTTCTAAGTCGAAGTTGTCATTATTTACCTGAAATGCAATGTTTTTCCTTTCTTGATTTTGTTCTTTTCCTGCCTATAAATTAGCTTCATAGGACATAAGATTTCCTATTAACTCTTCAACTTTGATTTGGAAAAGATCATTAGCTTCTTCAATGGATAAAACTTTTCTTTCCCATTCATTTGTTAAGGAGTTCAAAATTCATGTGACTAAATCAAAATCAGTGAATTTAACTCCTAGTGCCAAGTGTTGTATAGTTTGTAATCTAGAATTTATGTTAATAATTGATTCATTTGATTTTATTTTAAAAGAAGAAAATCAATTTCGTAGAATAGAAATTTTTGTTTGCTTAACTTTGTTTGTGCCTTCAGGTGTAATTTGTAATGTATACCATATATCATAAGTAGTGGTGTGGAGCATGACTCATGAAAATTCATTTTTATTGAGTGAGCAAAACAAAACATTCATAGCTTTGGCATTGTTAGATGCCTCTGCTTTTTATGCATCAGCCCATGTGCCAATATCAGTGTCAGATGCTTCATATTTACTTTGAGTTGCTAGCCATATTTCTAATTTATCTGCTTCCATAAAAATTCGCACGCGTGTTGACCAATAAGCAAAATTAGAACTAGTAAATAGTGGAGGACGAGAAGTTGATTGACCTTCTTGAAATGTACTTGCCAGTCTTATGATTTCAATTGCATGTTACTGTAGATTGAAATAACCTTGCTCTAGTACCAAATGAAAGGATCTTATATTATCTAACTTATGTGTAATATACAAGTGTATAAGTTAATGTTGTATTAGACAATAAATGGTAAAGTATAAAAGGCATGCAAACCAGAGTTTTTATACTGGTTTGGACCTTCCATCTTACGTCCAATCTCGAAGCTCCCCTTCAGTGTTTCCTTTAAAAGAACTTACCATCACTTTTCTTGGAGGAATAGGCTAATACAAAAGTATCTATGGCAATCTTGTGTTCCAAATAACATAGTTTTTGACTTCTAGTATAAATCTTCATATGATCTCCTTTAAGTGTGTGAATATGAATGCTTTGAGTTGTAGGAAGTGGTTTAACGAAAATTATATTTTAGTTGTAATAGATTGAGAGTGTGAACAACGTATACGTAAGAAAGTGTTTAGAAATCAAGAGAGAAAAGAATCAATTAATTAAATTTAGTTGATTTCTATTTCTCAATCAAAGCAGTATTTATAGATTCAAAAAGGTGCAGATGAAGAGTTGTTAATATTTGCGAAAGTTTATTCACTTTAATGGCTGCAACCTTTCATTGAAAGATAATTTCTTTTTGTTTCAAATAGAAGTGTCTTTTCAAAATTGATAGTTTTTGCATATGACAGACATTTGTAATAAAATCTCAGACGTCTGTGACTATAGAAAATTTTTAAACCAAGAATTGTCACAGGCGTCTGTAACCTTACTAACAGTAGTATAGTTAATGAAGCTTCGTTTCACTTTAAGTCTCAATATCTTCGAGCATGGTGTCTTCTTGTAGCATATACCTTAAGGTCTCTGTGTATGTGTGTGTATGATTGTATAGTTGTTATCATTGAGACACAAATTAGGTTCTAACAATGTTATGATATTTTAAAATGTTTAAGATATCGTAAATATGCATGTATGTATAAATATTAATTTTTGAAACTAATATAATTTAATTAAACTTGTTTGATTAAGTAAATTAATTTAAAGGTTAATTAGTCAAATAATATACACATGTTTATGATATGCTATAAAGGTTATTGTACATAATAAATATTAGATATGAATGTTATACCAATATAAAATCAATTCAAATGTTAATTAATTAAAATTAATTAAATAATATTTAATGAATATAATATTAAACATAATATTATTATATAAGTAAAATAAAATATAAAAGTTAAATAATAGATAAAACTTAAATAATATGAATGTATAAAATTAAAGGTAGAATATTAAGAAACCCTAAATAGACTTAAGAAATACACGTGTAAATATACATATACCATGATTTCCGATATGTTCGACACTTGAATCACGAGAGTAATTCATAAGAACTGTATTATTTTGTAAGTTAATATCACTCAAAGTTAAATATTGAAGATTTTGAATATTCAATATAACGTTGTTGTAACGACCCATATTTTACGTATCGAAGGATCGAAATATTTTTATTTTATTCGTATAAGGTCGTATAATTCTATAATTTTAGAATATGACTCTTAGAGACAATTTAAACACTTATGAATTTTTTCGAATTTCTATGTGACCATTTTGACCTTGAAAATCTTATTTAGGATAAAAGTTTTGATAGGAGTTGAATTAGGGTCTCAACCCAGTTCCATTGCTTCAAGATGATGGCTTCCAATTTCGTAAAGTGGTCATAATAGAAAACGAACTTATGGTTAAGAAGTTATGCTTGTTTTATGCTTTTGAATTTGATGGCCAGAATTAGTATGTAATTAATTAAGCCCATTAGTGTTCCCATTAGTTTAAATATAAAATTCTAAACAAAGGGCTGAAGAGTCATGTTAAAACTTTTCCTTCTTATTCTAAATCAGCTCTAAACCTTAGTTAACCCTAAATCCATCTTATTTCGTACAAATCACCCAAACTACTCTCTAAATCAAACTAGATTGCAGATTAGTGATTGGATCATCAATTAGAAGTGGAGATCATCAATTTGCTAGATTTGAAGTGCATTCCATTGCTGTCTGAATTGGGTTTACATTCATATTGGTTGAATTTGTTAATTGGTGAGTGGTTTATGCCTTCTCTATACTATGCATGTTTATATGATATAATAATAGGATTTAACAAGTTTTAAATTGTTTTTTGGCCACAAAATCTTTCCCAACTTTAATTACATGTTTAACTATATATATGATCTAGGTTGACAAGAAATCACCATTGTTCATGCTCTTATATTCATGATATATGTAGATTTATGTTAGAAACTGACTTATTTGTCTTATTTCGATGGATTGCATATTTGATTTGATGAAATTGCTTATCATTCTATGTTGAATGATATGATTTGGTGTTGTTTTCCAGTGTTGTGATTGCATAGAAAGTTAGGTTATAGAATTGAGCAAACCAGAGACAAAGTTAGTCGGAATTGGATAAAAATTAGATGGGAAGCTATGGAGTGTGAGAGGAGCTTGTGGTTCAAGTTGTAGGTCCAAGTTGTCTAAGCACAGAAGTCGGCACTAGCATAAGAGGTCTGTACCAAGTTTTGTAGGTTGGTCCAATAAGTCGACGGTTTTTGGGGAAGCAAGAGTGTTATTAATAGAGGTTGTCTAAGGTGATGGATCAATGATTGGCTAAGCATTGGAGGCTATGATGACTTGTTTCAAAATATGAAGTAGAGTGCTTTGAAGATAGGACTTATCTATGACGACTTGATTTTGTGTAGAGAAGTCGAGTTCAAAGCATCTAGGCATGGAATACTAGAAGTAAGGAATGAGTAGAAGAAAATTTAGCCATAAATTGGCTAAGTGGAAAGGTCGGGGTCGAATAGAGAGGTGATGAGTTCTAGGGTAAAGCCCAAATGGGTTAAAACTTCTGGGAGGTAAAGTAGAGGTCATGTAGATCATGCTGGAGGTGTTGGATCATTCGTATTAGGTTGGATAACGATATAGCAGCATGATGAAAAGCTATGGTCTTCGAAAGTTGGCCCATGTTGGGGACAGGTTCTGAAGATGGCAGCTCGCAAAGGGAGTAGGCCGTATGATCGGGGAATGCG
This sequence comes from Allium cepa, assembly GCA_030765085.1. Classification (NCBI taxonomy): domain Eukaryota; kingdom Viridiplantae; phylum Streptophyta; class Magnoliopsida; order Asparagales; family Amaryllidaceae; genus Allium; species Allium cepa. The sequence continues at coordinate 751,060,504 of CM060940.1, read as the reverse complement.
GAAGGGTTCCTCGTAAATAATGGAACTGGATTGAGCAAGAAAGGCACGGTATACAAATGGAGCAAAAGTAGGCTTGGGTCTATGTGCTAAGGAATCGTTGATGACTCATAGAGTTTTCAGTTGTACTCGAAGAAAGGGTATTATAAGTGGGGACACCCATGGGTCAATGAATGGACTTGTATACCCTAGACCTGTAGCTTTGGGCCAGTGTCCAACTTGGGTTGCGAGACATGTATCCAGCTTTGGGCTGCAAGATATGAAAGTATAGTAGAGAACAAAGATTTCCATTAGTCCCTCGCTTGGGGGTCATACGAGTTATCGTATATTTAGAGCACATGGAGTGATGGTTATGATTGTTTGATGGATGCCATGGTTTCTCTCTTTAGCATGCTATCACTTATAGGTATCAAGAAAGTAGGTATCGGGGAGTGGAATTCCTTGAAAACTAATATCCTTAATATGTTTTGTGGTATATCTTTATGATATTGTAGAGTAGCATATTATGGTGTTGTATGTTAACTCTTTGGTTGAAGGGATAGGTCAGGTATGGTTCGTGTACTCTTATTCCTTATCATATTTACCTGTTTAGTATTTTGAGACTCGTTTACCACTCATACCAGATCGTTGTCTAACCCAAGGTTTTATGCTTTGCCTCTTACTATCTTAGGTACTCTTAAATGAGTAGAGTAGATAATAGGTCTACATGATGCAGTAACTGTTCGAAGGACGAGATGGATGGAGCTATCTCGTACTATATACATATATATGGAGTCTATGCCTATTCCGCTGAGTAGCACTAGGGAGCCTTAGCAGTGACTACTTACTATTTGTATTTGATACAATTGTTGAGTTGTTTCCTATTGTATAACTTTACTATTAATATATAACTCTGCGGATATTATACTCTGATGATGATAATCTGTTCATATTGTTATTACTGTCTTTTCTGTTGTATATTGGATATTGGATATTGTATTTTTTTTTCCATGCATTGTGAGATGTACGACAGGTTATATGTTATATTGGTTCATTCTAAACCCTGATGAGCGCCTATATCAGCCAGCATGACAGTAGCGCACTATAAATATACTATTGGTGTCGGTGTTATATGGCTATCGTCACATTTGATATCAAAACTTTGGTTACACGTTTAATTGGAGTTTATACGGTGATCCAGTGGAGATAAGTAAGGTGTTATCACCTTAGACTAGATCCAGAGAGAGTGTGTGTGTATACACACATACAAAAGATGGTGCGTACTTGCATAAACTTTAGAGCTGCTATGCCTGGTGTCCAAGGCATATTCAATACTATGATGGTTGATATTATGAGGAATGCTTCTGGAGTGGTGATGGGAAAAGGTACTCTAGTGTAAGCGCCTAGGGCTAATTTCGCCAAGCTGAGCATAAATACTATACCCTTGGAGGAAAACCGTTCCATGGGATGGAGTTGGCCATAGAAGTGAAAGATTGGTTCGATACTTGTGGGCACATCTTGGTGATATGGAGGTGGTATGCTATGAAAAGAAATTTGGCTTCAAAATAGCTTCAGGACCGAGCCATGAATCGATGGAATGTTTTTACTATTGCTACTCCAAAGGTTCGATTCAGTTGGGATGAGTTCAAGGCAAGGTTCAAGGGGAAGTTTGTTTTGCAGCTCAGAAATCGGTTTTGTTCGAAAAAAATTCTGATCTCAAATAGGGAGAGATGATAGTTTCTAAATATGTGGTAGAATTTGATGCTTTTTCTAAGTATGGGATGTCATTCATGGACAATCTCTTGAGGAAGAATGAGAAATTCATCATTTGTTTGGATGACTACTTAGGAGAAAAGCTAGCGGGCCATACAGATAAGTTATTTGAAAAGCTTACAGAGAAAGCACGTTGCCATATAGATAGAGCTGAAGCCGTAGCAAGGAGGTGAAGGAAAAAGGAAGTGGAATGGATAGAGAAAGCAATCTCAGGGTAAAGGTGGCAAGAAGAAGGGTAAATGAGAACCTACATGTTATAAATGCAATGAAAAGGGCATTTGATTAAAGATTGCAAGACAAGTGAAAAGAGGAAATGTTACAACTGTGACAAGCATGAGCATTTGAAGAAGAATTATCTAGAATCGATGCAGAATAAGTAAGTAGTGAAGGCATATGCTTTGGACGTAGCCCCGGCTTCGTTGAGTGTTCTCTCGGCGAAGGAGAAGGGGAAGGGAATCATCATTCAAGGTATGCTTTCTATTAGTAATGTACCTGTTCGAATTTTGTTTGATACTGGTCCTTCTCATTCATTCATCTGTAGTGACTTTGTAGATAGATTAGGATTGGAACCTAAGATAGTTGATCGAACCCTGATTGTGATGAACCCTGTTGGAGACCCTATTAGTCTTTGCATGGTTTGTCGTGGCTTGGTTTTATCGAGTTATGGATGTTCTTTGGTTTGCGGTTGCTTTGTTTTGAACTTTGTTGTGTTCGTGATTATTTTGGGTATGGACTGGCTTAGGAAGTATGCAGCCGTAGTGGATTAAAAGAAGATGTTGGTGATACTCGGAGATATGGATGGACGAAAGATAGTGATTGGCTTCCTACCAAAGGATATGATGATGGTTAGCTTTCTATATTTGTTGGAGGTTCCATAGGAGGGATTATCATCTGTGCCAATCACTAAGAATATCCAGATGTCTTAGAGGAAATGATTAGATTACCACTACATAGAGAGATCGAGTTTCAGCTAGACTTGGCGAAGAAAGCCATAACAGATAGTTGTGTCTTTGAGGCATATGACACCCAGAGAACAGAAGGAATTGGAGGTGAAAGTAAATGACCTATTGCGGAAAGGGTTCATTCAAAGGAGCATATCTAAATGGGGAACACCGGTAGTATTCGCAATCGTGGTGGATGGCTCTTTGAGGTTCTGTGCGGATTATCATGAGTTGAAGAAAAATACAAAGAAGAACAAGTATCCACTGCCATGCATTGATGACTTGTTTGATCAGTTGCATGGTGCAAAGGTGCTCCCTCAAATGGATTTGGCGATAGGATTTCACTATCTTAGAGTAGTGAAGGAGAGTGTGCCTATTACTGTGTTTCATAAGCCATTGGGTTTTTATGAGTGGTTGTTGACGCTATTTGGATTGACCAATGATCCAGCATCTTTGTGGATCTCATGTATCGAATTTTCAGAGACTAGATGAATAAGTTTGTGCTTGTGTTCATGGATGATGTTTTGAACTACTCCAGAACTGAAGAGGATCATAAGATGCATATGAGGATTGTGTTAAAGGAATAGAGGAAGCACAAGTTGAGAGTGAAGTTCTCTGAGTGTCAATTCTTAAGTGAAGAAGTGAGATTCTTGGGTCGCGTCGTTTTGAGACAAAGTATAGTAGTGGAACCTACGAAGATTGCAGCAGTCCAAGATTGGAATCGGCCTAAGAATGCTACGGAGCTGAGAAGTTTCCTAGGATTAGCGGGATATTATAGACGCTTTGTAAAGGACTTCTCAAAGGTAGGGCAATGTTTACCAATTTGACGAAGAAGAATCAGACTTTTGTATGGGATGCAAAGTGTGAGCATGCATTTATGAGTCTGAAAGTGAGGTTGATGAGTGAACCACTGTTGACCATTCCAAGTGGAAATGAAGAGTTAACAGTATACACCATTGCTTGTGATACTGGATTGAGTGCAGTGTTAATGCAGAAGGGAAGAGTTGTCATTTATGAAAGTCGATAGCTAAAGCCGCATGAAAGGAATTACCCAACTTATGATTTGGAATTGGTGGCAATTGTTTTTGCTTTGATGGTGTAGAGGCACTAATTGTTGGGAGAAAGGTTTGAGATGTTCATAGACCATAAATCCTTGAAATACATTTTCTCTTAGAAGGATCTCAACCTTCGATGGCAATGGTGGTTAGAGTTCTTGGCCTCATATGTTTTTAGTATTTCCTATATTCCAGGAAAAGGGAATGAAGTAGCTGATGCATTGCGTAGAAGACATACTGAGTTGGGAGCCATGTTCTTGAAATGGATGCAGATATAGTACACTGCTAGATTTGATTTCATGTCTCATTGTGAGCTAGAACCTGAAATAGTAGCAAGTTTATCAATTAGAACTTCTCTAATCGAAATGATCGGTACTACTCAGAAGTGGGATGCTAGGCTAGCGGAGATCATAGCAAAGATAGAAAAAGGAGTACAGTCTAAAGAAATGAGGCAATATGAACTCGACCAAGAAGGTTTGCTTCATAAGGATGGAAGATTATTTGTTCCTAATGTTGATGGATAGAGAGATGAAGTGCTAAGAGAGTGTCATCATTTTAAATTGACCATTCATCCCGGTGACAATAAGATGTTCTAAGATAGAGGCGAATCTACTACTGGGAAGGTATGAAGAGGGATGTTGGGCCATTCATCTAGAAGTGTATAAACCGTCAGTTGGTAAAGGTGAAGCAGAAGAAACCTAGTCGATTATTGTAACCATTAGAGATTCTTGAATGTAAATGGGAGTAAGTATCGATGGATTGCCAAGGAATCAAGCAGGGTACGATGGCATTTAGGTCACAATAGATCCGTTGACCAAAAGTGCAAGGGTTATACATATCAAGTCAAGTAGAACGGCATCCAAGCTGGCAGAGTTGTATGTAAAATGGATAGTACGATTTCATAGTATGCCAAAGAGCATTGTGAGCGACTAAGGCCCATTGTTCACTAATGTGTTTTGAAAGAGCTTACAAGAGACATTAGGGATAGAGATGCATCTTAGTTCATCTTATCACCCATAAACAGATGCGCAGACCAAAAGGGTAAATCGTATATTAGAAGATCTCTTGTGAGCATGTGCCATAGACTTTGGTGGATCATGGGATGATCATTTGCTTTTGGTGGAATTTGCATACAATAAAAGTTATCAATCTAGTATTAGTATGGCTTCGTGTGAAGCATTATATGGTCGACTATGTAATGCTCCTTCTTGTTGGTGGGGTGAGAAACTGATACTTGGGCCAGATATGATCAGAGTGGCTTCGAAGAAGATTGAGGTCATTCGACAATGAATGAAAGCTGCTCATGATTGTTAAAATATCTTTGATAATAAGAGATGAAGAGATTTATTTTTTTCGGTCGGAGATATGGTATTTGTAAACTCCTCTAAATAATGCAGTTCGATTTGGTAGAAAGGGAAGTTAGCACTAAGATTCATAGGACCTTTTCTGATAGTGGAGAGAATGGAAAGCTGACATATTGGGTCGACTTATCTCAGAAGATTGTGGGCGTGCACAACATTTTTCATGTCACTTATCCATGGAAGTTTTTGCATGACTTAGGTATGAAGATCACACCGGATCAGCTAGAATATGTTGAGGTGGAAGCAAAGGTTTCTATATCTCGTAGGCCGCTTCATATTGTTGGGGACAATACAAAAGAGCTTAGGAGAAAATTGATGAAACTAGTTAAGGTACAATGGAGCGAAAGTGAGGAAGATTGTACGTGGAAGACAGAAGAGAGCATCAGAACTTCTTATCTAGAGCTCTTTGAACCATAAGACTTATTGTTTATCAAGTTTACTTTCACCATTGTATACTATATTTAATAGGTTAGTATTCTGCATGCTACGATATGTCACATATACTATTGATTGCATTGCTACTTGTTTGATATATCTGATGGTTGCATATGGTTGGTAAGCATGTGGGATGACCATAGTTGCTTATACTTTGGCTTATTTGGGGATTTCAGGGGCGTTCATGGGGGGAGGAGGATGTAGTGACCCATATTTTATGTATCGGAGGATCATAAAATATTTTTATTTTATTCCTATGAGGTCGTATGATTCTATAATTTTAGGATATGACTCCTAGGGATATTTTACAATCTATGATTTTTCCCAAATTTCTATATGACCATTTTGATTGTTAAAACTTTGCTGAGCTATAACTTTTGAGAGGAGTTGAATTGGAGTCTCAAACCAGTTCTATTGTTTCAAAATAATGGTTTCCCATTCTGTAGAGTGGTTATAATAGAAAAATTTGTAGTAGATGCGGATTATGGATCTTAAGGCAGAATTAACACTAGAGGAGGGGTGAATAGTGTTTAATGGATTTTATGGAATTTTTGGAATCTACTCCAATTTAACACAAATAGATGCAATTCACAAACATAGGGAAAATCATAGAACCAGATACAGATGCAAATAGTAAATAAAAGCTGGTAAAGGAAAGAATACACCGGAATTTTGTACTAGTTCGGAGTTACCCTACATCCAGTCCCATACAATTCCTTGTGCAGATTTCTTTTCAAATATAATGACGATATTACAACCTCAATTTCAAGGCCACGAGATACATCCTCCTGTCTTCGAGTCCAGGGCAAACTCTCTTGATTTAACCAGGCTATAAGATCACCTAATTGATTTATGGGCTACAATCACACCCAATTGATTTACGGGCCACAATCACACCATTTCAAATCATATTTTGATAGAGAGACTCGATACACTTCGATCTTTGATCACAAATGATCCTATAACCCTGAATAGCACTGAGATCTTTGAAAGAGAGTGGCAGAGAATCAAATGAGGGGCGATCGAGTTTGATTCACTTAGGGTTTTGGTAGAATTTTGTTAAAGCATTTGAAATATAAGAGAATATTTGAGTGGAGAAGGAGTGAAGAAATGAAGAAAAACTAACTTAAAATTCATTGAAAACAACTGGTATATATAGAAGAACAACGGTCATGTCCATTCACGAAAGGTTATGACGAATAGATACTTCTTTTGAAATTTTGAATTTCAAAATCTATGGCTACCATGTCGACATGGGGGGTATATGTCGACATGCCTATGTTATTTTCGAAAATTGATTTTTCTTTAAAATGAATTCTATTCTAAAACTTGTCAAAACAATTTCTAAACTTCATAGACCATTTTGAATATAGTTTAAATTTATAAAAGTGTTTTAGAAAGTAATCTTAAAATATATAATCTATAATATAAAAATAATATTAAAAACTAAGTATAGACTTCTTTAAAATATATTTTTGAGATTTAAAGCTAAAATATTAAAATCATGAGATAGTTTTAAAAAAGAAAAGATGATTTTGAGATCAAAATATTAAAATATGATAAGGATAGTCTTTAAGGCTAAAATATTTAAATTGATAGAGATGACTTTTAAAAAGATAGTTTTTGGAAAAATAGTTAAAATAAATTATTTTAAATATTTCATGGATTCCATCCCACTAGAGAAGGTCGGGGGTTCCATCCCACTATTAAAGCGAGAAGGTGGATTACATTCCATAATTAAAATCCGAAGAAAGATTTTAGTGCTATTATGAAGTTTTAACATAAATCTGGACTCTATTACTTATTTTGATATCTTGAACTCTTGGTAATCATGATATTTTGAACTCTTGAACTCTTGATAATCTTGATACTTGAGTCTTCAGTCTTGATTTCTACAATCTTGAATTAGTCGGTCTTGAATCTCTATATTGTATAGTCTTCATTCTCGGTAGCTGCACACATATATATATATATATATATATCCTTCATATACATATATATCTAGACAAGAATATTAGTATTTATATTTTATAACAAGCTCTAAGGTTGTTGTCATTAAAACCATCATCTTAGGAACTAACAATCTCCCCCTTTTGTTGATGACAACCTATGTTTATAAAATATACTTCACCAAACTCTGATTCTACTTTGACTTCCCATTATTCCACTAACTCCCCTTTAATCTACTAACTCCCCCTTAATCTAAGCCTAACTAATAGCCTAACTATCCTATTTTATAATTCTCTCCATTTTTCATCAACAAAAACTAAGCCTAAACTACATAACTCCTCTTAAACTAATACTATGGAACTAAATGCTAATAACGAAGTATAATAAGTGAACATAAATCTAATTTTATTATATACGATGTTAATTTTATTATATATGATGTTACATTACACATATATATGAACATAGACACAAATATATACATGTACACAAAATATAAAAACTTTAATATAAAAACAATCTAATGAAAGTCCCTGGCAATTGGTGACTTGTGAATTGAACAATTAGGGTAATGGAGACAAAAGTTTCCATGTTGTTCGACCAAATTACCATTTTTTTCAAAACAGACTCTCCGATGCAAACAACATTATCACCCTCGTTTATTTGTGCTTCTTCCTCTTCTTCTTCTTCTTCGTCGTCCTCTAATGGATTATGAATACGTATGTTAGAGGAATCATCTTCAATCACAATACGGTCTACATGATTATTCAATAGAAATTTTTGCAAATTTCTAAAAATCTTGCATTGTTTCTGTTCTTCCTTTGCCATCCTTATTTGCATGACTTGTAATTCAGTTAGCATTTGCAGAGAATCCTTCATAATTTCCTCGATCTTCATTACTCGAGCCAATGTAGTATGTTGGAATGGACCAGAATTAGGAGAAGGGACGGAAATGATTGCATTTTGGTTTGATTAAGAAGGGGAAGCCATTACTTTGAATTTTCAGAAGTTTATTACAGAGAAATGAAGTGAGAAGACAGATGAATTTGAAATATTGTGGTTATATGACCAGTAAACTGATTCTAGAGGGAAAACCAAATTTTCAAATATGACTGTTGCATGCCGACGTGGGTGTAGGGGCATGTCGATATCCCTTTGAAAATTTTGACAATTTTGTTTTTCTCTATTTATTTAAATATATATGTTACTATATCTATATCTATATTCTATATCTCAGTTATTGAACAAATACTTAATTCTCTTCTTAATTTAGTAAAGGCTGATTGATTCAAGGGTTTGGCCAGAATATCAGCTATTTGATTCTCGATGTTGATAAATTCAAGAGAAATAATCTTTTTACTTATATTATATGTGAGAAAATGATGTCTGATATCAATATGTTTGGTTCTGGCATGATGAGTAGGAATTTTGCATAAATTTATTGCACTTTATTGTCACAATAAATTGGTAATTTTGAAATATTTAATCCAAAATCCTTTAGGGTATGTTGCATATAGATAACTTGAGACCAAGCTAAAGCAGCAGAGACATATTCTTCTTCAGTTGTTGATATGAGACAGTATTTTGCTTTTTACTGAAGCAGGAAACTAGAGAATGTCCTAAAAAAGTGACAAGTTTCACTTGTACTTTTTCGGTCTGATTTACAACCAACATAGTCAGCATCATAATATAAGATTAGATCAAATGAATATTTTTGGGGTGAAATGGGCCATAATCTAAAGTGTGTTTAACCTATCTTAGGATACGTTCAACAGCTTTTAAATGGGCTTCTTTGGATTGAGATTGGTATCTTGCACAGAGACAGACACTATGCATGATATCAGGCCTACTCGCAGTTATATAAAGCAGGGATCCAAACATTCCCACGTATAGTTTTTGATCCACATCTTTTGACATGTCTTCTTTATTCAAGGCTTCATTGGTTTCCATGGGAGTGGGTTTCCCACTTGCAGCAGTCATACCAGACTTCCTAACTAGATCCCTAGCATACTTTTCTTGACTAATGAAAATACCACTATCTAGTTGTTTTATTTGCAATCCTAAAAGGAAAGTAAGTTCACCCATACGACTCATCTCAAACTCTTTTGTCATTATTTTAAAAAACTCTTTGTTCATTTAATTGTTTGTTGATTCAAAAATGATATTATCTACATAAATCTGTACTAATATATCATTTTTGTTTCTTTAATAAAAAGAGTACTATCTACTCCACTAATTTAAAATTTTGATTGTAATAGGTAAGATCTTAATCTGTCATACCAGGCTCTAGGAGCTTGTTTCAGACTATATAAAGCTTTCTTTAATTTGTAAACATGATTTAAAAACTTTTCTTCTTCATAAAGTGGAGGTTGTTCAACGTAAACATCCTCTTTAACAAAACCATTTAAAAAGGCGCTTTTGACATTCAATTGAAATAATTTGAAATTGTTGTGCCTTGCGAAAGCAAGTAGAATTCTAATGGCTTTTATTCTTGCTATAAGTGCAAAGGTTTCATCATAGTCTATTCCCTCTTCTTGACAATAACCTTGCATGACTAACCCTAGCTTTATTTTTAACAATCTCACTTTGTTTATTCATTTTATTTTTATAAATCCATTTAGTTTCTATAATAGTTTTGTCCTCAAATCTAGGAATAAGTTTATATACATCATTGATGGGGAATTGATTCAGTTCTTCTTGCGTAGCAAGAATCCATAAATCATCATATGATGCTTTCTTTGGATTTTTGGGTTCAATGGTTGATATAAAAGCTACATTACTCATCTTCTTCAGTTGATTTATAGTTCTGACAAAAGATCTAATATTTCCTAGTATATTTTCTATAGGATGGTCTTTTAAAAGCCTGATCCTTTTATTAGGATGAACAGTTTCACAATTTGTTTCATTGGTTCATTATTTAAAGTAACAAAATCATCTTCACCATTTATTTGAAAAAACTCTTTAAATTTCTTACAAAAAGATACGTGCATTGTTTCTTTAATAATGTTAGTTTTTAAAAGGAAAATTTTATATGCTTTACTTCTATTAGAATATCTGATAAAGATTGCATTGTCGGATTTAGGATCAAGTTTATCCAAATTGTCCTTTGTATTTAGAATAAAGCATTTACTTCCAAAAACTTTAAAATAAGATACCTTTGGTTTCTTATTGAAAAGAAGTTCATATGGTGTTTTATTGGTTAAAGGTATAATTAAAATCCTATTCAAAATGTAACAAGTTGTAGCGACTGCTTCAACCCAAAAATTTCATAGTAATTTACTATCTGAAGGCATAGTTCTTGCACACTCTTGAATCATTCTATTTTTACGCTCTACCACTCCTTTTTTGTGGAGTTCTTGGAAATCAAAATTATAAGTTATTCCTTTTTTATTAAAGAATTTCTCAGAATTTTCATTTTTAAATTCTTCGTCGTGATGATTACGAATAGTTTTGAGTTTTAAAGAAAGTTGATTTTGAATTCTTTTTGCAAAAGTTTTAAATAAATCAAAAGCATCACTTTTATGTTTCAGGAAAATTGTCCATGTAAATCTAGAATAATCATCTGCAATTACAAAAACATATTTATTGTGATTTATTGATTGAATATGAGATATACGAAACAAATCTAAATGAAGTACCTCAAGAGGTTTTGAAGCTGAAATCATATCTTTCAATTTGAATGAACTCTTCTTAAGTTTTTCTAATTGACAAGCATCACATATACTATCTACTTCAAAATCCTTTTTAGGAAGACCTCTTCCTAGATCAAGTTTTGAAAGTCTAGGTAAGAGTTTGAAATTCAAATGTCCAAATCTTTTATGTCAAATCCAAAGGTCACTTGTATTAGCCAAAAGACATAGGTTATCATTTGAGATTTTCATACTGAGAATATAAATATTTTTCTTCCTAATTCCTTCAAAGATAATATTTGATTTATTATCTTCGATGTGACACTTATCCTTTTCAAATTTAATTTTGTAGCCCTTGTCACATAGTTGACTTATGCAAAGTAAGTTGTATTTTAGATTCCTAACTAACAAAACATAAGAAATAATAGGAGTTTTTGAGTTATCGACATTGTCGATGCCAATCACATATCCCTTTAAATTGTCTCCAAAGTTGACAAATCCTCCATCTTCATAAATTATGTCATCCAGTATCTCCGGATTACCAATCATGTGCCTTGACCATCCACTATCAAGTATACGTTTTTTTTATTTGTACCATTTGTCCATTGAGCGTTGATTCTTCGAAAGCCATATAACACATCTGTTTCTGCACAACACACCAATTCGGTAGATAACTTGATTTTCTATAATAACAATACACAAACTTATGAGATAATGATGATTTGGACAGTTTTGAACAAATGTTAACAGAATCTCCAAAAATTGCCATTTTAAACTTTTCAAAATCAAGATTATGATAACTTTGAAACTAATGCTTTGATACCAAATGAAGGAAATGCGGATTACGGATCTTAAGGCAGAATTAACACTAAAGGGGGGGTTGAAAAGTGTTTGATGGATTTTATAGAATTTTTGAAATCTTTTCAAATTAAATACAAAAAGATGCAATTCACAAAAACAAAGACAATCGCAGAATCAGACACAGATGCAAATAGTAAATAAAAGCAGTAAAGGAAAGAACACACTGGAATTTTATACTGGTTCAGAGTTGTCCTACATCCAGTCCCACATAATCTCTTGTGTAGATTTCTTTTCAAATATAATGTCAATATTACAACCTGATTTCAAGGCCATGAGATACACCCTCCTGTCTCCTAGTCTAGGGAAAACTCTCTTGATTTAACCAGGCTACATGACCACCTAATTGATTTACGGGCTATAATCACACCCAATTGATTTACGGTCCACAATCACACTGTTTCCCAATTGATTTATGGTCCATAATCACATTGTTTCCAATCACAATTTGATAGAGAGAGACTCGATACACTTAAATCTTTTGATCTTTGATTACAAATGATCCTATAACTCTGAATAGCACTGAGATCTTTAAGAGAAAATGGTAGAGAATCAAACTAGAGACGATCGAGTTTGATTCACTTAGGATTTCAGCAGAATTTTTTTAAAGCATTTAAACTATAAGAGAATATTTGACTGCGGAAGAAGGAGCGAAGAAATGAAGCAAAACTAATTTAAAATTCATTGAAAACAATTGGCATATATAAGAGAATAACGATCTTGTCCATTCACGAAAGGTTATGACGAATAGACACTTCATTTGAAAATTTGAATTTTAAATACTATGTCGACATGGGGTATATGGATGTCGACGTGCCTATGTTATTTTTGAAAATTTATTTTTCTTTAAAATGATTTCTATTCAAAACTTGCCAAAACAATTTCTAAACTTTGTAGACCATTTTGAAAATAGTTTAAACTTATAAAAAAGTTTTAGAAAGTAATCTTAAAATATATAATCTATAATATAAAATTAATATTAAAAACTAAGTATAGAATTCTTTAAAATAAATTTTTGAGATTTAAAGATAAAATATTAAAATCAAGAGATAGTTTTAAAAAACAAGAGATGATTTTGAGATCAAAATATTAAAAGATGATAAGAATAGTTTTTAAGGCTAAAATATTTAAATCGATAGAGATGACTTTTAAAAAGATAGTTTTTGGAAAAATAGTTAAAATAAATTATTTTGAATATTTCATGGACTCCATTCCACTAGAGAAGGTCATGGGTTCCATCCCACTAAAGAGGTCATGGGTTCCATCCCACAATTAAAGCGAGAAGGAGGATTCCATTCCATAAATTAAATACGAATAAAAAATTTAGTGCTATTATGAAGTTTTAACATAAATCTAGACTTTATTACTTATCTTGATATTTTGAAATTTTGAACTCTTGATAATCTTGATATCTTGAACTTTTGAACTCTTGATAATCTTGATACTCATGAGTCTTCAGTCTTGATTTCTACAATCTTGAATTCGTCGGTCTTGAATCTATATACTGTACATTCTTCATTCTCGGTACCTGCGTATATATATCCTACATATACATATATAACTAGACAAGAGTATTAGTATTTATTTTTTATAACAAGTCCTAAGGTTGTTGTCATCAAAACCATCATCTTGGGAACAAACAAAATGGACTTATGGTTAAGAAGTTACGCCTATTTTAAGTTTTTAAAGTTGTTGACCAAGACAAGTGTGTAAGTAATTAATCCCATCAGTGAGCTTATTAGTCTAATTATAGAATACTATAAATAGAGGGCTGAAGAGTCAAATTAAAACTTTTTTATCTCATTCTAAATCATGTTTAAACCCTAATTAACCCTAGATTCATCCTAATTTCATCCAAAATCGCCTATATTGCTCTCTAAATCAAAATAGATCGCAGATTAAAAATTAGATCATCAACTAAAAGGTAGAGATCGTTGATTTTCTTGATTTGAACCACATTCCATTACTGTTTGGATTGGATCTACATTCATATTGGTTGAATCTGGTAATTGGTGAGTGGTTTATGCCTTCTCATTATTCTTTGCATGTTTATATGGTAGAATAATAGGATCTAATATACTTTAAATTGATTTTTGACCATGAAACCATTTCTATCTTTAATTATATGTTAAACTATGCATATTATCTAGGTTGACAAGAAATCACCATTGCTCATGCTCCTATATTCATGCTATATATAGATCTTTGTTAGAAATTAACTTATTTGTCTTATTTTGATGGATCACATGTTTGATTTAATGAAATTGCTTGTTATTCTATGTTAGATGATATGATTTGATATTGTTTGCTAGTGTTGTGATTGCATAGAAAGTTAGGTCGGAGAATTTGAGCAAATCGAAGGCAAAGTTGGTCAGAATTGGACTAAACTTGGAGGGGAAGCTCTAGAGTATGAGAGGAGCTTGGAGTTCAAGTCGTAGGTCCATATTGTCTAAGCATAGAAGTCGGCACGACATGAGAGGTCGGTACCAATTTCTATTTGTTGGTCCAACAAGTCAGTTATTTTTGGGGAAGCAAGAGTGTTGTTAGTATAGGTTGCCTAGGGTGATGGATCGATAATCGGCGAAGTGTTGTAGGTTATGATGGCTTGTTTCTGGAGTATGAAGTAGATGCTTTGAAGAGAGCACTTGCTCTATGATGACTTGGTTTATGTAGAGAAGTTGTGGTCAAAGCATGTGGGCATGGAGTACTAGAAATAAGGAATGAGTGGAAAAGATTAGCCATAAATTGGCTAAGTGGAGGGGACGGAGCTGAACAAAGAGGTCGATGTCGAGTTCTTGGGTTAAGCCATGGGAAGAAATTTCTGGGAGGTGAAGTAGAGGTCCTATAGATCGCGATGGAGGTGTTGGCCCATTCATATCAGGTTCGATGATGATATAACCACATGATGAAAAGCTATGGTCTTTGGATGTTGGCTCGTGTTGGGAGTAGGTCCAAAAATGGAGGCTCGCTAAGGAGGTAGGCTGTATGATCAGGGAAGTGGAAGGGTTCCTTGTGAATAACATAAACTGGTTTGAGCAAGAAAGTCTCAATATCCAATGTAACAATCCGCATATTTATCGGTTGTATATTTAAATATTTTATTTAACTATAACGTCGCTTGTCGGATTACAGTCCGAAAAGTTACTTTCTGCAAACAGTCGAATTGGGTCTCAAGACCACGTCCATTGAGTTCAAAACGTCGTTTGCGATCTTTTTGAGTATAAGATTCGATATGTTTGGAGTAAGTTGAATTTTTCTACTTTTTCTATTGGGTTTTGGGTTTGGGTTCAGCCCACTAGCAACTAAATACCCTAACTCAGCCCTCTCCTCTTCATTCATTCATTTCCACTCCTCAAACTCAAGCTCCAACTGAAAATGGTGGAAAGGAAAGGGAATTAGAAACTCCAAGCCCTAGTTCCTCTTGTTAGCTCAAATTCTTGCTCCAAAATCAAAGAGAAGCCATTGATTGAAGCTAGTAGAGATTGGTTGGTCTTCTTCTTGCAAATTGAGCTCCTTCTTCTTAGTTTTTGGGTTAAAGGTGAGATTTTTATCTCACATCTATGACTATAGTTATCTTTGGTTGTTAGGTATGAATTCCTAACACTTGTTCATGCTCATTTGTTTTCGATTTGGATTGTTTTGGTGAAATTGCCAAATATTGATTTTTGAAGCCAAATCTATGAAAATCCTTCTATGGTTGATGTTTATGTTGTTCGAAGTGTTTGGGTGTGTCGTTAAGGTTGGGTAGTCGTTTGACGTAAGCCCATAATCAACCCGCATCCGTTTGCTTTCGATTTGTTTGGCCATAGATGGCCTAGGTTCAGGAAATGCCTGACCATCAAGTTTCAGACGTCTAAAACCATATTTCAGACGTCTGAAACCATATTTCAGACGTCTGAATATTGTTCTAGGAAAGATTTTCATCCCCAGATTCAGACGTCTGAATTTATATTCCAGACTTCTGAAAGTGCTTAATTTCGACCAGAAAGGAAATAGGCCAAATATTGCCTATTTCAGACGTCTGAAAGTTTGGGTTCAGACGTCTGAATTCTGTTCTGGAAAACATATTAATTTCCAGATTCAGACGTCTGAACCACTTCTTTTAGACGTCTGAATCTATTGTCTTTTTCCAATTTGCCTTGTTCGTTTAGTTTTCCAAATTTGATCGATGCATATTGGTTCCAATTAGTTGTTTATGCATATTTGACCTTGATGATTCCTTTTGACTTCATCCATGGGTTTTTATAAAATAATCCCTTTAAATTGCATTAAAAGCTCGTTTCTCCAATTTATAAATTGTATTTAAAACACACACGGTTTCGCACTCCGAGCGAAGTGGGAGGAGAATCAAATGATTAGATAAAACGCGTGCAATGAACACGTGCGTTTGTCTTCCCAGTTAATTCCCAATCTATTTGTTTGAACGTTTTGACCTTTGTGTCTGGTTTACCGATGAGATGAGGTAAACTTTGTACTGCTTTGAGTGTGAAATTAACTAACTGATAGTAAACCGTTTAGTGCGAACGGGTGGTTGTGGGACTCACGTTACCACTTTTCGGATTCCTTTCTGGGAATTTGTGACACATGTTGCCTTTGGGATAGTGTCTTCGGACTGTCTCCTTCTGGCTTGTTGCCTTTAATATCACTTTTGGAGTTGGTCCTTTGCCCCGGCTTGAGAGATATTTGGGGTTGTTGGTTACCTTTAGTATTGCTTTCGGAATGGTTTCTTCACCACCGTTAGAGAGATATCGGAGTGGTTTCTTCACCACCGCTCGAGAGATATTGGAGTGGTTTCTTCACCATCGCTCATGAGATATTTGGGTTTGTTGCAATTAGGATTTTCTGATGTTTCATTGATATGTATATTCCCTAGGTATCGCCCTTCGATGTTGGTCTTTTTGAGCCGCACGATATGTAGCGGTTACCTTGTGGAACTTGTGTTACCTTCATTGGTATTTGTTATTGCCTTTTTGCTTGTTTTGGGATATTCCTATCCTTTGTTTAATTGAGTTTCCAATGAGATGAGGCTTGTTCTGTTATGATTCATCTTATGTTAGATGATTGAGTTGTTGTTCAGTTTATCTAACTGATTTGTTTAGCTAGACTGACCCGTGTATTTTATACTCGGGTCAGACCGAGATGTTTCAGGTTAGGTGCTTTTGGACTTAGCCTATTTTGCTTCCGCATGGACTATTCAGCTTGTTCCTTTTTGTTAAGCTTTTTGTGTAGTCCTTTTATTGTAACTCTGATATATGTATTCTTTTGACTCATCTGTATATTGTGGTTTGCTATACCACTTGACAAGTATTATTTTGTAAACTCTGTTATGTATCTGTATATGTGTATATGATGATCAGCTGTTCCGTGATGTATATTACATTTGAGTTGTTATATTATGTTCTGATAGATCCTTCAACCACCTATGGTTTTGTTTTAAGTATTCATTGGATATGTCGATCTGCCTTGTATGTTTATTGTCAATGTATTCAATAGATAGTTAGAGCTAGGCTATAGATGGTCGCTCCTATCCAGCCTCATTCTCCGTGTCAGTTGACGGCATTACCCTGTAGTGTCCTTGGCTAGCGTGGGTATAGAGGTGGGGCGTTACAGCGTGGTAGCAGAGCTAAGGTTCAGAACAAAGTATGATAAACACAGAATAGATGCACATATTCCAGTACATCAAAGTGTATAAGTGATACAAATCTTTGAACCATCGTGTCTCTCTATTCCTTCTACCATCAAGATTAGATAGAATGTGGTAATAGGTCTAGGAATGCATTTTGTTCCGTAGTATTCCACATTTGAATTAATGACATCTACCTTGTGAATAATCTTGTTCTTATCTTACTTTCAGCGTATGGCTGGAAGAGGCAGGGGACGATGTTCGGATGCTGGGCAATCCAGTGGCTCACATCCGGATGGCGTTTATATGTCTGCCGATTAGTTTTTGGAATTGTTTAGGAGCACTCAGCCTCCAGTTCCTCCTCGAGTTTCTCTTCCTCGCAAGTCTGCCTTTGCACGTATGTGCAATGATTTTTCTCATCTTGGAGGGAAGCCGTTTAAGGGCTCCGAATCTGTTCTTGAGGTCCAAGCTTGGCTTCGCACGTGCGAGCGTATTTTCTCTCGCACGGATCTTTCTGATCATGATAGGGTTCTTGTAACTTCTAGCTTATTACAAGGGCGTGCTCTTGATTGATATGAGCTTCTTGTAGCCGAAATTGATGAGTCTACTCTTTCTTGGACTCAGTTTCGGGGACGATTCAAACTCAAGTTCGTTCCTAAATCTGAAAAAGTTTTATTGACCCATTGTTTCCTTGAGTTGAAGCAAGGGAAGTCTTCTGTTTCTGAGTATGTTGCATCATTCGAGGCTTTATCTAAGTATGGTCTTGAATTCATTAGAACTTCTTATAAGAAGAATCTGAAGTTTGTCTCCGGTCTTAAGAAATATCTTAAGAAGTCTTTGTTGCTCCAGCTTAAGCTTTCTTTTGAGGAGTTGGTAGATTCTGCACTTCATGTTGAAACCGTCGAGAAGGAGTGTGATAGTGGTGATGATGTTGAGGTTCGCAAGAACCCCAACAAAAAGCAATCTCCATTGGATGAGCGGGAATTTTTCCCTTCCAAGAAGAAAAATCCCGTTGAATCTGATTCTCAGTCTCAGCCTGCCGGAACACCTTCCATTCGGAAGTGTTTCAATTGTGGTTCTCCTGATCATATGATTCGAGATTGTCCTAAGCCTCTCTTCTGCCGCTATTGCAAGAAGGAAGGACATCGTAGTTCCACTTGTCCCATTGCTCCGAACAATTCTCCATCTGGCAAGTTAAATGTAACAGGTGCTTCTGGAGGTTCTTCTCAGGCATAAGGTATGTCTCCATCTATTTTGGTAGGTTTCTACTTTTCTTTGTGATTCGATTTCCAATTTGATGGCATCATTTTATTTCTTTAATCCCTCATGATGAGGAAAGTGTTGTTTCTCTCATTTTTATAGTTTGAGAATTTTCTGGTATTTTGGGTCTTGTCTTAGGATTATCACCTAAGCAATCTTTTGAGTGGTATTAAGGTCTTTTCAGCTCGACCTTGCCACCGGTTTTGATTTGGCTACGAGTAGCAGAAGTTAGCACTCCACTTGCCGCATTCCACACTCGTTGTGATTCTTATGAATGATTTATTATGTCATTCAGTTTGTCTAGCTCATTTCATCCATTTTATGAATCGAGTATTTTGTGAATATCTCGATGATTCCATTTTAGTATTTATTGGTTTTGGATGGAAATTAGCAATTTTAAATTTTTGCTAATCTTTCTCATAAGATTTATTTACAAGTATAAATGGGATTTTTTTTCTTAAACAAACAAAGAGAATTTTTAAAAGTTTTTAGAAATATGTTTATCATATAGAAGATAGTTTTGTGATTGTATTGCCCATTAAGTGCTTTAAGAATTCTGGTCGATGCGCTTGATCAACGTTATCGATAGTAATCTCCTAAACGCTTTGATGAGACAATCAGACACAGTGAATTGATTTGAAATAAGAAAATTTTTCTAGAATTTTTTTTACATAAAGATAATTATGATTTTGAAAGTTTTAGCTTTTCGGGAAAGTTGATTATTTAAAAGAACTCTTTTCCGATACTCTCGTTCTTTTTATTCCCGAAAGGGGGATCGTGTTGCCAATGCATTTAGTTGTAAGCAACAAGTGATTGTTTCTTTGTTGATGTCCGAATGGAATGATCTTTTTACCAAGTTCATCGGACGTTTTGTTGTACTTCATTTTGTTGAGCTTTGGTTCATTTGACGTATTGTTGCACCACGTCGGTGTTTCGAATTATTTTTAGCTTAGGAATCCTTAGAATTCTCTGAGCAAACAAGTTAGGGCTTATCCTTTCGTGCACTTTATGGTGAACTTCTTATTCTGTTATTCTTATGTGTTAATATGTTTTTGGGTTGTTACTCTTTATTTTCTTCTTAAGAATTGCGAGGACGCAATTTCTTTAAGGAGGGGAGTCTGTAACAACCCGCATATTTATCGGTTGTATATTTAAATATTTTATTTAAATATAACGTCGTTTGTCAGATTATAGTCCGAAAAGTTACTTTCTATAAACGGTCGAATTGGGTCTCAAGACCACTTCCATTGAGTTCAAAACGTCGTTTGCGATCTTTTTGAGTATAAGATTCGATATGTTTGGAGTAAGTTGAATTTTGCTACTTTTTCTATTGGGTTTTGGGTTTGGGTTCAGCCCACTAGCAACTATATACCCTAACTCAGCCCTCTCCTCTTCATTCACTCATTTCCACTCCTCAAACTCAAGCTCCAACTAAAAATGGTGGAAAGGAAAGGGAATTAGAAACTCCAAGCCCTAGTTCCTCTTGTTAGCTCAAATTCTTGCTCCAAAATCAAAGAGAAGCCATTGATTGAAGCTAGTAGAGATTGGTTGGTCTTCTTCTTGCAAATTGAGCTCCTTCTTCTTAGTTTTTGGGTTAAAGGTGAGATTTTTATCTCACATCTATGACTATAATTATCTTTGGTTGTTAGGTATGAATTCCTAACACTTGTTCATGTTCATTTGTTTTCGATTTGGATTGTTTTGGTGAAATTGCCAAATATTGATTTTTGAAGCCAAATCTATGAAAATCCTTCTATGGTTGATGTTTATGTTGTTCGGAGTGTTTGAGTGTGTCGTTAAGGTTGGGTAGTCGTTTGACGTAAACACATAATCAACCCTCATTCGATTGCTTTCGATTTGTTTGGCCATAGATGGCCTAGGTTCAGGAAATGCCTGACCATCAAGTTTCAGACGTCTGAAACCATATTTCAGACGTCTGAATATTGTTCTGGGGAAGATTTTCATCCCCAGATTCAGACGTCTGAATTTATATTCCAGACGTCTGAAAGTGCTTAATTTCGACCAAAAAGGAAATAGGCCAAATATTGCCTATTTCAGACGTCTGAAAGTTTGGGTTCAGACGTCTGAATTCTGTTCTGGAAAACATATTAATTTCCAGATTCAGACGTCCGAACCACTTCTTTCAGACATCTGAATCTATTGTCTTTTTCCAATTTGCCTTGTTCGTTTAGTTTTCCAAATTTGATCGATGCATATTGATTCCAATTAGTTGTTTATGCATATTTGACCTTGATGATTCCTTTTTGACTTCATCCACGGGTTTTTATAAAATAATCCCTTTAAATTGCATTAAAAGCTCGTTTCTCCGATTTATAAATTCTATTTAAAACACACACGATTTCGCACTCCGAACGAAGTGGGAGGAGAATCAAATGATTAGATAAAACGCGTGCAATGAACACATGCGTTCGTCTTCTCAATTAATTCCCAATCTATTCGTTTGAACGTTTTGATCTTTGTGTCTGGTTTGCCGATGAGATGAGGTAAACCTTGTACTGCTTTGAGTGTGAAATTGACTAACCGATAGTAAACCGTTTAGTGCGAACGGGTGGTTATGGGACTCATGTTACCACTTTTCGGTTTCCTTTCTGGGAGTTTGTGACACATGTTGCCTTTGGGATAGTGTCTTCGGACTGTCTCCTTCTGGCTTGTTGCCTTTAATATCACTTTTGGAGTTGGTCCTCTGCCCCGGCTCGAGAGATATTTGGGGTTGTTGGTCACCTTTAGTATTGCTTTCGGAGTGGTTTCTTCACCACCGCTCGAGAGATATCGGAGTGGTTTCTTCACCACCGCTCGAGAGATATTGGAGTGGTTTCTTCACCACCACTCATGAGATATTTGGGTTTGTTGCAATTAGGATTTTCTGATGTTTCATTGATATGTATATTCCCTAAGTATCGCCCTTTGGTGTTGGTCTTTTTGAGCCGCACAATATGTAGCGGTTACCTTGTGGAACTTGTGTTACCTTCATTGGTATTTGTTATTGCCTTTTTGCTTGTTTTGGGATATTCCTATCCTTTGTTTAATTAAGTTGCCAATGAGATGAGGCTTGTTCTGTTATGATTCATCTTATGTTAGATGATTGAGTTATCTCCTTTAGAGATAATTATTATACTATATGACCTTGCAGGTTTATTGTTGTTCAGTTTATCTAACTGATTTGTTTAGCTAGACTGACCCGTGTATTTTATACTCGGGTTAGATCGAGATGTTTTAGGTTAGGTGCTTTTGGACTTAGCCTATTTTGCTTCCGCATGGACTATTCAGCTTGTTCCTTTTTGTTAAGCTTTTTGTGTAGTCCTTTTATTGTAACTCTGATATATGTATTCTTTTGATTCGTCTGTATATTGTGGTTTGCTATACCACTTGACAAGTATTATTTTGTAAACTCTGTTATGTATCTGCATATGTGTATATGATGATCAGCTGTTCCGTGATGTATATTACATTTGAGTTGTTATATTCTGTTCTGATAGATCCTTCAACCACATATAGTTTTGTTTTAAATATTCATTGGATATGTCGATCTGCCTTGTATGTTTATTGTCGATGTATTCAATAGATAGTTAGAGCAAGGCTATAGATGGTCGCTCCTATCCAACCTCATTCTCCGTGTTAGTTGATGGCATTACCCTGTAGTGTCCTTGGCTAGCGTGGATATAGAGGTGGGGCGTTACATCCAAATGGAGCAAAAGTGGGCTCGGGTGTATATGCAAGGAATCATTGATTACTCAGAGAATTTTCAGTTGTACTCGAAGTAGGGGTATTGTAAGTGGGAATACCTATAAGTCAATGAAGGAACCTGTGTACCCTGGACCAATAGCTTTAGGATTAGTTTCCAGCTTTAGGTTACGAGACACATATCCAGATTTAGGCTGTGAGATACGATAGCACAACAGAGAACCGTGATTTCCATTAGTCCCTGGCTTGGAGGTCATACGAGTTATCATATATTCAAAGCACGTGAGTGATAAACAGGATTGTTTAATGGATGCTATGGTTGCTTGTTTGCTCCTTTTAGTAGGATATCACTCATAGGTATCAAGAGAATAGGTAAAGACTGATATCCTTTATTTGGTTCGTGGTATATCTTTATGATATTGGAGAGTAGCATATTATAGTGTTGTATGCTAACTCTTTAGTCATAGGGACATGTCATGTATGGTTCGTGACACTTGTTCCTTACCATATTTGCATGTTTAGTATTTTGAGACTCGTTTACCCCTCACACCAGACTATTGTCTGACCCAAGATTTTATGTTTTGCCTCTTATTATCTTGGGCGCTCTTAAATGAGTAGGCTAGATAACATGTATAGGTGACGCGTTAGCTGTTCGGAGAACAAGCTGGATGGAGCTATCTCACACTATATGCATATATGAAGTCTACACTTATTCCACTATATAGCACTGGGAGCCTTAGCATTGACTGATTACCGTTTGTATTTGAGATAGTTGTTGTGTTTTTTCCTATTATATAAACTCTACTATTGATATATAACTCTATAGATATTATACTCTCATGATGATGATCTATTCACATTGTTATTACTGTCTCTTCAATTGTATATGTGATATTCTATTTTTTCCATGCATTCTGAGATATAAGACATGTTATATGCTATATTGGTTTCATTCTAAACCCTGATGATCGTCATATATCGATCGGGCATGACAGTAGCGCACTATTTATATACTATTGGTGCCGGTGGAATAGGCAGTTGTCACAGCTATCCTCTACCATATATATATATATATATATATATATATATATATATATATAAATTACTTGCATACTCCATAGTTGTTGAGCAAACTCAAGCTAAGGATGTTATGTATAGTATAATGAATATATTAAATAGACAAGGTAAGATGATTATATGTGTTATTTAAGCAAACTCAAGGTACATATACTATACTTAGGATATCAAAATATGGTAGATACGAGTGAGTAATTTCATTTTAATTTATTGAGGAAACTTAAGGTCGAAGTGAAACTACGATAAGGCACCAAAGGTTAGGAGTTGTATATTATACAACCGATAATGAGTTATCCATTTTTTGTAGAACTGTGATTTGTTAAGCAAACTCAAGTTCAGAATTCCAATGCAAACTAGTCTTAATACCTACTAGTGAAGTCAAAAGACTTCTATGTTTCGAATTAGGGTATGACGAAAGATAAAAATCTAGTGGAAGCTTACTAGTAAAATAAAAACATAAATTTTAACCTTACTAATATTATAAAAACATCTACTATGATATGTCCTAATAATTTACCACTTAAACTTTCAGAAAATGACAACTTCAAAACTATTCAATGAAAGGGATCTATTAATCGAACCAAATAACTAGACCGGCTAGCTAAGAGCAATCAAAATAGCATTGGCTTACGAGCGCCTTTGGATTGCTATTACATGCAAACCCAAAGAGGAACCCACTGATAATGCAGACCGCGAACTGTGACTTGCTTATGAAAAGTAAGTGTCAGACCTAGAAATCATCCAATTTTTATGTTGTCCACATTATATAAGTCATTATAGAGGCAACATGAAATATGTCTATCTATGAGATATTTGATGGCCTGAAGGCTCTGTTTGGCGAACAATCACATTTCATAAGGTACGAGCTTACGAAGAAGTTGTTTAATACCAAAATGACCAAACGACACAAAGTGGATGATTACGTGCAAATGATGAAAGGCTATATTGATAGGCTTTCGCAATTGGACATACAAATAAGCAACGAATTGCAAGTAGATTTGACCCTTGGTTCACTTACTCCTCAGTAGACATCATTCATACTGAACAATAACATGAACTAATTGAATGTGAACTTCGTGGTGCTCTTCAATATGTTAAGGTCAGCCGAATCACAATCAAAAGATCAAGGAGTTGTACTTGCTGTAAAGGGTAGTGCATCACCTTCACAAAGTTCGAAGAAGCGAAAATGAAAAGGTAGGAAAAAGAAAAGTAAGAAAACTGATGACAAGGGTGAATGTCACTACTACCATAAGAAAGGTCACTCAAAAAGGAACTGTCCTGACTACTTGAAGGTTGTTAGGGAAAGGAAGCATAATAGTTCTATGGCTCCATCGGGTACATTTATGATTCAAAATGGTTTTCAATCAATAAAATGTCTTGGATTTTGGATATTAAATCGGTACTTATATGTAATTTGTTATAAGGCCATAAGAACTAATGTTGCATCGTAAAAGGAGAAATAAGCTCCCAGTTACTAATGATCTATAGTGGATGCAACTGTAATAGAAGATTAACATTTAGTTTTTCCTAGTGGATTAGTATTAGTATTAAATAATTGTTATTTTGCAAAAGACTTTATCTGTGGGATTATTTCTATTCTAGATTACCTGAGATTGGATATATTTCATTGTGCAAATAATTTTATGGACATTAGTTTGAATGGAAATAAAGTTTGTGACGGTGTCCTTTAAAATGGCATTTATGCAATTAATACTAATTGTGTTTGTTCTGTGAATAATACTTCTAATAATATAAATGATAATTATCTCTGGCATTGTATGTTGGGTCGTATTAGTGAGAAACGACTACACGAATTGAAAACTAAAGGTTTTCTACTGTTAATTGATTCCATACCATTTGATACATGTGACTCATGTCTCAAAGGTAAATGACTAAGCACCCCTTCAATGGGAGCAATGAAGGAGTTAATGAATTTTTAGGGTTAATACATAGTGATGTATGTGACCTTATTCCTGAAATTAGTAAAAATAATAGTTCTTATTTTATTATTTTCACTGACGATTTCTCAAGAAAGGATATGTGTTTCTTATGAAGAACAAATCATCTATGAGAAATTTGTCGAATATAAAAATGTAATAGAAAACCAAACATGCCATAAGATTAAGATTCTTTGATTAGATCAAAGAGGTGAGTATGTTGGACAGGATTTCTAAAAATATTTAAAAGATAACGAGATTATCTCTTAGTTAGTCCACCCTATACTTCGCAACACAATAGTTATCAGAGTTAAGGAACCGAACCATATTAGATATGTTTCGTTCCATGATAAGTAAGGCTAAGTTACATCTATCCTATTAGGGATATGCGCTAAAGACTGGGACAAGTATGTTGAACTTGTTTTCCATTAAACCTGTGCCTATAGCATCATATGAGATGTGTGATGTTAACCCTACTCAAATATTTGAAGGAATGTAATTGTTCGACATATGTTAAGAAGTTGGTCTGAACAAGTTAGGGCAAGATCGGTATTGTATAAATTGATAAGATATTCTAAGACTTGATGGGATATATATTCTACAATACAGATGAAGAAAAGGTATTGTTTGCCGGTATGATGTATTTTAAGAAAATGAATTTCTCTTAAAGGAAATTAACATTGAGATTATAGACTTGGATGAGATCCAAGAATTCACAGTGAGGCCGAACCAGTGGGAGAATTGAGCACACCTGTATATGAAAACGTGCAACCTATTAGAAGGACTAGTAGAGAATCTTGTGCACCAGAGAGATACTACAGTTTTCTGATGGATGGAAAGAAGGGGAACCATATCTTAGATGACGACGCTCCTCTATCCTTCCAATAAGCACTGCAGGGGAAAGACTGCACTCTGGATTGAAGCTATGAAATCCAAGATGAATTCCATGTACAAAAACAAAGTTTGGACTTTGTCAGATGTACCTAAAGAGATAAAACTCATCGGCTGTAAACGGAATTTTAAGAAAATGCTAAATGCAGATAGGAAAGTGGAGACTTATAAGTCAAGGCTAGTTGTGAAAGGATTCCGTCAAATTCAAGGTGTTGATTATGATGAAACATATTTGTCTGTAGCCATGCTTAAATCTATTCTGGTTATGCTAGCCATCGCTGCATCTATGATTATGACATAAGGCAAATGGATGTAGAACGGCATTTCTAAATGGTGATCTAGAAGAATCCATTTATACGTTGCAGCCAGAGGGTTTTGTAGTCAGTAGGACTGAAGGCAAGGTTTGCATATTGTTAAAGTCCATTTATGGACTTAAACAGGCCTCATGAAGTTGGAACAAGTGTTTTGATAAATTGATCAAACAGTTTGGTTTTTATTAGAACATAGAGGAAGCATGCGTATATAGAAAGAAATATGGCAACGGTATCATATTCTTAATACTTTATGTCGATGATTTATTATTGATTTGCAATGACACTTCATTATTGCAATTAGCAAATACTTGGCTTTTCAAAAACTTCTCCACGAAGGATTTGGAAGAGCAACCTATATACTTATTATAAAGATCTATAAAGATAGTCCTAAGAGATTGTTGGGATTGTCCCGGTCCTGGTAAATAGGCACTATACTAAAAAGGTTCAGTATGGAGAATTCCAAGCATAGAAATATTCCAATGCAATCTAGAATCGTCCATTCTACAAAGGGTGCTCCTCATACGGATGAGGAGAAAGAGGGCATAAAAAGGATTCCCTACGCTTCAACCATAGGATCCATAATGTATGTCATGCATATACTAGACCAGATATGGGATACTATCAGATGCGCAAGCTTATACCAGTCTAATCTCGAAGAAAAATATTGGATGGCCGTAAAATGTATATTCAAGTATTTGAGAAATATTAAGGACTTATTCTTCATATATAGGAATAGTGACCTCCTTATGAAGAGATATGCACGTTTGAGCTTTCAAAGTAATATAGATGATAGTCGGTCTTTATCTAGTTATGTCTTTATGCTTCACAGGGGAGCCGTTAGTTGGAAAAGTTTCAATAAAGAAACGGTTGCTGATTCCACGATGGAGGCCGAATACATCACCCTCAAAGAAGCAGCAAAAGAGGCAGTTTGGATGCGCAAGTTTTTGAGTGATCTCGGAGTGATTTCCAGTATCGAGAATCATATGGCATTGTTCTATGAAAACAATGTAGTGATACAAATCACAAAGGATCATAGAGTATACAAGAAGTCACGGCAATTCCTTGAAAGTTCCACCTGATTAGAGAATCCATTGAGAAGAAAGAAGTCATGATTCAAAGGGTAGATACCAAAGACAACATAGCAGATCCATTAACCAAAGGCCTGGCTCGGTCTGAAAGTCGCTGTGCTTTGATACCAAATGAAAGTGCACTATGGATCGTGTAATATGGATATACGATAATACAGAGTATAGTGATGATAGTTATAAAGTAAATAGTGCAGAATATAAAAATATAATAATAAAAATAACACCGAAGATTTTTACACTGGTTCAGAGCTCCGTCCTACGTTCAGTCCCAGAATCCTTTTGGAATTTCACTAACACAATAACCCCACTTAACCCGGAGGAACAGGTCTATACAAATCTTGAGTAGCCGAATGAGGACTTGAGCAGCGGAACATAATTTCGCCTCAGCAGCCAAAGAGGACTTCACAAGCTTGAGCAGCAGAACATGACTTCAAATACAAATGATTGTTTGACTTTTTGTGTTCTAATAACAAGGATAAGTCTGTTTATCGTACACCCTTCCTATAATCTTTTCCTCAAGTATGATGTGTGTAGTTAATTCAGAAAATATGATTCAAGTATAAGCAACTAAGTGAAGTGATTTGACCTTGAAATTCATGCATATATACAGTAGTTAAGAAGTTGCAACTACCGTTGAAGAGATCTCTACAAATAGCAATGGTTGCAACCCTTGGGGAGGGAGACAATTATTCAGAAAAGAGGCGTCTTTTCATAAAAAACAACAGTTGCAGGATTCAGTCGACTGAATTTAAAAATATGCACATATATGTTAACAAGCATAGATTCAGTCGACTGAATGCAGGATTTAGTCGACTAAATTCTATTGATAAACAAAAATCACCATAGCTCATTTCATTAGTGCGCTTGCCTTCTTAACTACTGACCCGAGTTTGAGCCCCGCTCCATGTATTTTTTGAAAACTTGATTTTGATTAAAATATGCATGCACGTTTATTTGAATGTGAATGATGATTCTTGAGAAAATATTTTAACAAAGCACTAAAGTAGACTCTATATACATATTTGATGACTCTTGTTAAAAAAAATATAATTATATGAACCATACTTTGAGTTGTTGAGTCCGGATGTTGTCGTAGTCGTAGATTCGTGAATTGTTGTTTTATGTCAGCAATCAAAACCTATGATCCAACATTCTCCCCCTTTTGATGAGGACAACTCCATTTTCTACGGACAAATCTTCGACAAGCTTTGTTGACTTATTTCTCCCTCGAAATATATGCCTGTAATTGTGCTATAGATTTCTCCCCCTGAATCTATGCTATATATTCCTATAAATAATTAATATTTTCTCCTCCTTAATTTGTGCTTGCATCGTTTGTTCCTGCAAATAGCATTAGAGCAATATCTTTCTCCCCCTTTGTCATCAATAAAAATGAGACTTTATATGATGATATAAATTATATTCCACATAAGTGTTTGACATAGAACAATATAAAACAAAATAGCTACGACTTATAATGCAAGGTATCAAAAAAAAATTAACATTTAAAGCATGTGATACCCAAGGTTCTTATAATTTCCTAATTTTTAGGAAACCTTACCCATTTAAGTGTGGTTGAACCTTTAAAAATATAATTTTTATTATTAATTACAATTTCAAAATAATCATAAATGTATTTTTCTCTATTTTTCCAATTAACAGAAACCCAAATACTTTGATATTTTTTATTCGTATTTCCCGTCAATGATTTTGTACTTCTAGAGAAATTATAAACATTATTGGTCATAACAATATTTGAATTTCTATAAAAATTAGATTTAGACTTTACTCTAAATTTAGTACTAGCACTAACATTTTTGTTGTACATGAAAGCGTATCTAGCGCTATTTCTAAGATTAGATTTATTATATCCTAAACCACTTTTATCTTGTAAAGGTCTTGAACTGGATAAAATCATGTTTAAATCGTTTTGATCTTTATTAAATTTTATGACTTAAGTGTTAAGCTTATCAAATTTAGCTTTAAAGTCAGAATTATTATTTTCAGAAGAAATATTACTGTTTTTTAAAATATCAATTTGCTTGATTAATTCAGAATTCTCCTTTTTTAACATACAGCTCTCATTTTTAAGTTTGATTGATTTCATCTTCTCTAAAATAAGAAAATTAAGCTTTGATATTTTATCGCTTATAATAACTAATTCATTATTCTCATTTACTGAAATTTGTAAATCAGAAAGTACCATTTTACGGTCTTCATTGGTCGTTGCTATGATGGTGTCAGGCTTTTTGTTTGTTGTATTTTGATCGGATCATTTTCTGGCCATTATTCTATGATGTTGTGACGATCGATAGAATTTCAAGCTCCGATACCAAATGAAAGTCGCTATGCTCTGATACCAAATGAAAGTGTGTTGTGGATCGTGTAATATGGATATACGATAATACAAAGTATAGTGATGATTGTTATAAAGTAAATAGTGTGGAATATAAAAGCAGAATAATAAAAATAATACCAGAGATTTTTATACTGGTTCGGAGCTCCGTCCTACATCCAATCCCAGACTCCTTCTAGAATTTCACTAAAACAATAACCCTTACTTAACCTGGAGGAACAGGTCTACACAACCCTTGAACAGCCGAATAAGGACCTGAGCAGCGGAACATGATTTTGCCTCAACAGCCGAAGAGGACTTCACATGCCTGAGCAGCAGAACAGGACTTCAAAAAATACAAATGATTGTTTGATTTTTTATGTTCTGATAACATGGATAAGTCTGTTTATAGTACACCCTTCCTATAATCTTCTCCTTAAGTATGATGTGTGTGGTTGTGTGTATATGAAGATTAGGAAGTTTCAAATTGCTTGATGAATATGGAAATGAATATGTAAGCAATGAATGTATGAATTCAAGAGAGCAGTTAATTATGAAAATATAATTCAAGTATAAGCAAGTAAGTGAAGTGATTTGATCTTGAAATCCATGCATACATATAGTAGTTAAGAAGTTGAAACTACTAATGAAGAGATCTCTACGAATAGCAATGGTTGCAACCCTTAGGGAGGAAGACAACTATTCAGAAAAGAGGTGTCTTTTCATAAAAAACAGCAGTTGCAGGATTCAGTCAACTGACTTTGATCATTCAGTCGACTAAATTTAAAAACATGCACATATATGTTAAAATGCACAGATTCAGTCAACTGAATGCAGGATTCAGTCGACTGAATTTTGTTAATAAACAAAAATCACCATAGCTCATTTGGTTAGTGCACTTGCCTTTTAAACTAGTGACATGGGTTCGAGCTTGCTCCATGCATTTTTTTCGAAAACTTGATTTTGATTAAAATGTGCATGCAAGTTTATTTGAATGTGAATGATGATTCTTGATGAAAGATTTTAACAAAGCACTAAAGTAGACTCTATATACATATTTGATGACTCTTGTCAAAAAATATATAATTATATGAACCATACTTTGAGTCATTAAGTTCGGATGTTGTCGTAGTCGTAGATTCATGAATTGTT
This sequence comes from Allium cepa, assembly GCA_030765085.1. Lineage (NCBI taxonomy): Eukaryota > Viridiplantae > Streptophyta > Magnoliopsida > Asparagales > Amaryllidaceae > Allium > Allium cepa. Next base: position 751,029,147 of record CM060940.1, on the reverse strand, counting down.
CTTTCATGTCAGCAATCAAATTCTATGATTCAACACGGTCAGCTCTCGAGAAGCTGATTGATGTGATGGGATTGACATTTCATAATTGGCCCTAAGTGCAAGTAGAAGATTGATAGAGTTACGGGTATGCCTTATGGGAAATTTTGTAATTTATTGTAAATTAATTAACTCTATAATCAATTCTCGTTCACAATAAAGGCATTTCTTCTTTCTATTATATATTTGTTATAATGTGTTATAAATAATCAAATGTTTAATTATAATATATTTAACAGAAAATATATAAATGGTGTGTTTGTGATAGTAATTACAAATAGTTGTAATCATGATTATTGTATCACAATGTTATAAAACACATTAGTTTAAATGTTCCTAGTCGAGATGCATCAAGGCCGAATATCGATGTATTCATTAAGACTAGAGTATATAACGCTCAATAAATGTTGGATAGTGGATTACTCATGATGCTGGGGGCACCTAGGGGTTATATACTAATAGTTACTTGATAACTATGGAACGACTCATTCGATAGTTTTCTGTTGGTTAATATAACTAAGGCCAAACAGAAAATATCGACGTAGCTGATTTACATAGTTCTCTCGATTTGATAATGTTGTAAATCTTTATGAAAGCTCCACCTAGATTATCATCTAATCATGGCATGACATTCATCGAGTGACTCTAGTTGGGTCGAGTGGAAATATCGGAAGTGAAGCGCTATTTAAGAGAGGATTCGTCTCCTCGGTTATGTAGGGTTAGTACACGGTCAACTAAAGTCAACCCAAAGTCAAAATCTATGGTCAGAGTAGTTCGGTTAATAAAAATTGTTATTAGTAAACCAAGGATTTTTTTTTGGACTATAGAGTTGAATATGGATGATGTTGGAATTTTGACCATTACCAAATTCAACATGTCCTAAATGATACAATTTTGACGAAGAGAATTGGTGTAAATAAATGTCACAACTGGGTAATGCTTAATAATTAAATTGGATTTTACCAAAACTAAGTAATGAACTGTTACATTACCTGCTAAGTGATGTGTGAACGTTAACATTTGATTAGTTCGATGTTCATCGCTGACCGAATTTACACCCAACTAGTCACACAACCGAAATGATGAACTCTCTTTAGACCAAACGATTTAATTAGTTTATAGTCATTATAAATTAACTAAATTAATCAATATTTATAAAATACTAAATATAAAATTTGATTATGATTTGAGGAATATAAATATTGTTGTATATATTTATAATAGTTATAAATATATCGATCGATATGAGATATCGATAAGGAATTAAATTGGATTTAATTAACATTATTTGCTTGTGCTTAAAATGGGTTATTAGTCTATAATATTAGAAGGAAATTTTGGTCGCAATTACATGGATAAGGGCCCAAAAAAATAAGGCAAGTAGGGGTTTGAAACGCACGATGGAGATTGGGTGAGAAAATGTAAGAGATATGATCCTTTTTCTCTCTCATTCAACCATTGTAAAACATTTGTAACCCTGACTTCAAAGAGATTTTTAGCTGCCTCCTTACTCGATATGCTAGCCGAATTATACATCCTAGTTCTCTAACTCAATTGAAATCAAATCAGTTCAAATCAATAGTTATTCGATAGCAAAGGGTCTGCGATTCAGAGACTTGCAATCTAACGAATCGGGAAGGTTTCAAGAGGAATGGAACTCGTCATTATAAGGTGTACTTAAGTGCTTTAATTAAAGAAAGTATTTAGTTTTATATATGATGCATAATCTTTGTATTTCAATATTATATATATATATATATATATATACACACATATCTATATACATACATACATACATACATACATACATACATATATATATATATTGTTGAATTGTTAGTTAGGTGAGATTTCTGTAGATATTGTTGCTGTCACATATATTGATTGGTTTTGTGTATAAAATAAAAAATAAAAAATAATTTTTTTTTAAAATATAATTGATACACATACTTGAAATTAATTTTATACGTCTACTATTATTTTATTAATTTATTTATACATATATCAATATATTAATTGATTTACTTATATGACTAATACTAAACTATATATCTATATCATGTAAAATTTTATTTTTAAAATGCATAATTATATAAAATATAATTTTTTGTAACTATAAATAAAGTTTTAATAATTATTTAAAGATTTTTAGTATTATTTAATAATTATACAAATTGAAAACTAATATAAAATAGATTATGTTTCAAAAATTAGATCTTAAATTTTCTAAAATTAATTTATAACTATAGAAGCATTCACATAAAAAATTATATTTTTTCAATTATTTTTACTATTTTTAAAAAATTATTTTAATTAGACTAAAAGTAATTTAATTAATAAAAAATAATATTTTGATTTAGAAAAATCTCAAAAAATTCGCAAGCTATAAAATATGATTCTAAATTTTCTAGAAATTTAAAATGAAATATATATTTTATATTTCTATTATTTATTTATTATTTTTTAACTATTTAATTCATAATATTTATATATGAATACAATAAAATTATAATTAAAATAGTATTTGCTATGTATTCGATCTAGAATGGTTAAAAGTAGTTTATTTATAATTTCATAATATATATATACAATCATACTAAATCATACTAAATCATATTTACATTATATATATATATATGTATGTATGTATGTATGTATGTATGTATGTATATGTATTATACATTTAATAATGTTGATTTAGTACATACACACATTATATATAAAAAAAATTGAACTTACATCTTTTGGGTGTGTGTGTACATATATTTGTTTATTTATATATTATTTAACACTATAATATTTACGTGTAAATATATTAACAATATCTATCAATAACATAATCATATGCATACACACACGCATATATATTTGCTCTTGATTTTATATATAATAAGCATAAATATATACACATACTTGGACAACATACAATACATATATAATGACCTAACAAGTCTTTTGCGATGTAAATCCCAACATCTATATACGGGTATGTTATACCCTTCATGTAATATCATGTTACACTTGCACACAAATACACATATGCATATTTATATATAAACTGAAAATAAATTAAATAAATTTCTATCAATAATTTACAAATTTAAATGAAAGGTATGAGTTAATTGAAATTAAATTTAGAAATGTTCTAAACAAATTTGACTTCGTAGGCCTAATACAAATCATATAGAGTAAATTTTATTTGAAATTCACGCATAACTTCCGTTGAAGGCTGGCCAGTTCCAACATGATTTGCATTTGCTCATTGTCATAGGCCTAAATTTTGTTTCTGTGTTTCCTCATTGTCATCTTTTCATAGAATTTTTTTGAATTAGTATATCCACTTTGCAACTAAAGTATTCTTCTTTGTTGTTTATTTTTCCACGATGTCTTTCCAATTGCTTTCTCAATTCTACATTTATTTCCAAAATATGATCATAAAACGGGTTATTTTCTAGATCATTATCAAGCATGTTAAATGCATTCGTCATGACCCGTCTTTCACTCCACAGAAAGACGCATCATGGGTAAGAAAGAAAGGGATAGAAAAGAGAAAGAAAGGAAAGAAGGAACTAAACAACATCAGAATCTTACAGCAGAATGATTAAAATATATTACATCACATAAGAAATTACATAGTATCATATACATCAGAGTTATACAGCTTATACATCACAAACTAGATAGTTATAAAGGCCTTTTTATCATACAATACAGACATCATCATAGAGATATAACACAGCAGAAATACAGATATCTAAACGTGGAAGCCCCTGCTCCAAATCTCCTCCAGAATACGTCAAAGCTAACCTGAATCCCTTGGCTACTCATAAAAATTTGAGCACCCAAGAGTTTAATAAAATAGAAAATAAACTCCGGGTCAGACATGGGTCTGGTGTGAGTAAACGGGTTAAAGTTGCTTAACTCTGAAAATCATTTGAATGAAAAGGTATCTCGTAAGACTTCCCACATATAAACATGGAAAAAATTTACCTTATGATAACCAAAACATTTGATAGGAAATCCAGTGACATTGTAATAGTGTCTAGGTTTTTCAAATAAATAGAAAATAGCTGAAATTGTTACATGATTAAATTCCAGCATACGAGCCACAAAGTGGGTTATGCAATCAAAACCGTAAAGGTACATAGGGAAAATGGGTTTCCATCGATGGCAGGGCTACTGGGGTACCGCCCATTATAGTACGTGGCCTAGATCACCGTACTGAGGATCCATCCAAAATCCCCTGCAACATAAGGCCGGAACCACCCCTTACTGGATAGTCTCGAACAAGACAACCTCGTAGTTGGCTACAAACCAATTGCCCACTAAGCCGAATAAAAAGGGACTTCTAGACAGGGGGAAATCTCGTCCTACTTGGGCGCGACCCACTTAGCCTTGTTACACCTCACATGTTTTAGCCATTCCCGATTGATGCGGCTTGAGGCTGCAATTACCTTTATAGAACACGTCTATCTTAGAATGCTCATCGTCCTCCTGACGATGTTCTGAAAGCATTCAATCCATACAAGTTCGTTCTGGCTTCGAACGAAACCGAAGGCACTATCTCGTTACACTCATTTTGGAATCACCCTCAGAGTTAACGACAATAGCCCTTGCATTCTGAATCTTCATCTCGAATCTGAAAGTACTATCTCTGTTAAACTCATCTTGAATCACCCTTTGAGTTTTAACGACGAATAGTTCTTACACTTCGAGTCTTCATCTTGATCTTCACTTGAATTCACGACCTAATGATTTGGATCTATGTGGTTTTCAGATATCCAAATTTGGAAATTCGATCCCGGTCTCACCAAAATCCAAAACGCGGTTTTAATGTCCAAGTGGTTTAAGTTTAAACAATTCAATTTATTATCTATATTCACACAGATAGATAATTCACCTTATCACAATATATAGATAATCCATATTATCATAATTCAACCAAAGTATCTCATATCACAAAGCAACCCATATCACATATCAAAGATCTCACATAATCCAAGGCATTCAATCTCATTCCATCATCCATAAGCAAGATAAATCAACCACACCATCTCTAATTAATTTAATTAACCACCAATGAATTAAATTAATTACTTAAATTACTTTTAAATCCTGCTTAAACATTAATTAATTACAACCCAATTAATTAATCATCCCTTAATTATCCATCCTAATTAATCATCCTCGATTAATTATTCCTCAATTACATTAAGTAATTAACCCTTAATTAATTACACAAATTAATTATCCTTAACCCAATCATATTAATTAACCTTTGATTACTCCCATTAATGCATTAACTATAATTAATTACCTTGACCCTTAATTAATTATATTAATTAATTATTCTATAATTACTTATATTGAGTAATTATCCTTTAATTAATCACATTAATTAACACTTAATTACTTTCATTAATTACACTGATTAATGATCCTCTAATTACTTCATTAATTAATTATTCTTCTAATCAATTTAATAATTAATATTTAATTAATCACATTCATTAATCAACCTCGATTAATCATATTCAGTAATTAACTATCTTTTAATTACTCACATTAATTAATTAACTCCTTAATTAATCATATTAATTAATTCTTTAATTAATTACACCAAGTAATTAATCCTTAATTACTTCCATTAAAGTAATTACCTTCTAATTACTTCCCTTAACTAATTACTCTTTAATTAATTACATTCAGTAATTAACCCCCAATTAATTACATTCAGTAATTATCCATTAATTACTTCACTAAGAAATTATACTTAATTAATTCATAATCACTAGTTAATGATTCATCCCTTAATTACATTCATTAACTATCTACTAATTACTTCATTAAGAAATTATTCTTGATCATAATAAGTAATTAACTTTTATTTTATTTTACTAATTAATTATTCTTAATTAATCTCAACCTTTACTAATTAAAGATAAATTCTTTATTATATTAAATACTTATTTCCATCATTAAACTTCATTAGAAACCATTTAGAAATCAATTATATATTTGAAAATATAATTTACTTTAAAACCAAAATAATTTAAACATTTAATTTTGATATTTAAAATCTTTGAAAACCTTCTCAAACGTGTTTAATAAATTTAACAAATATTTATTCTTGAGAACTTAATTATCATATCTTTTAAACTTATCCATTTTAAATATATTTTGAAACTTGGTTTAAATATCCCTTATATTTACTTTAAATACAACTTAAAACTTGAAACATTCTTATTTAAAATCTTGTTCATATTCAAAAACTTGTTCAAATTTCCTTTCTTCAAAAAACTTTGATCTAGTATATTTATTTGAATACACCTTTTAATTAAATTTCAAAGTTAATTTAGTTTATAATTACTTTTAAAATCAAACAACCTTAAACATTTTAAAACTTCGAAATATATTCAATTTTAAACACTCTAAAAACTTGATTGACATTCATTTTGAAAACCTGTTTAAGTAGAACTTGCTTTGTTTTTTTTAAAAAAAACTTGAACTTGATTCACTTTTAAAATTTTTGAAACCAGTTACTATAACAAAACCAACCCGAGCCCTTTAACAAAATTTCCCGAGCATAAAACTCAAATCCCCAAGAAACTCAACACCTCACTCGACTTCGAGAAAACCACACAAAAACTCGAGTTCGATCTGACTAACAGCTTTCTTCCCAAAGCTTCGACAAAACTCAGATACACGAAATGCACCGTGCACATGCATAGCGATTCCCGTCCTCTCCGACCATCTTTCCGGCCTTTGACTAGCTGCTCACGACCTCGACAATCCCCACGACAACCCAGAAATCTAAAATCGAAAGCAAATCGAAACTTCGATGATCAAACGAAAACTGGAACGAAGCATAAACAACAAATCCCCTGCCGCCGCCGATCACGTCGACTGGAACCCCCGGCTCCTCTTCTAGAGCAGCACTACATCACCATGCCGCTTTCCTCGGCCTCGCGATCTATTACGATGCGCCATAGCTGTCGGACGATGTAACGACCCAGAATTTCTGATCTCGAAAACACCAGATAGTTATGAAAAAGAAGAAGGAGATAGAAGAAAAGAAGAAAACAGAAACACCAAATACAGATTCTCACATTCGCAGCGGATCAAAATATAATATTAAATAAATAGCAGTTATAGAAAGGAAAACTGTACTGGTCAAATTACACTTTAATATATCAGAGTTACAATATTTACACAACACTGAGCAGTTTAATTCAACATGCCCCAGATAAGCTACAAATAAACACAGCAGAATACTCTACATACGTTCCTGCCATCCAGCTCGTCTCTTGAGCTCCAGAACGTCCTTACCTGAAAATTTGTAATATTCGGTCTGACCCGAGTATTACATCAAAGTAACACCTGGGTCAGGCTGGAAACCAGCGTGAGTAAACCCATATAGCATGAATTACAAGAGCATATAACATATATATAACCTGGGGTAACTTATATCAATTTACAACTTCACGAGATGTTATAGACATCACACACATCAATTCTAAGTGCCAAAGCTTAGATTAAATGATCCAATTCACATAAATCATTACATTGCACCCTATTGATTCCACATATCAAGTTTATATAGAATCGAAGTGGTTTCGGGTATTAACTAATACCCGACTCCAGTCTCTTCGAATTCAATAACATCTTATCCCAAATTATTCAAGTGAAACATAACTTCAAACTTTAAATACAGGATGTTACTTCCATAGCGGTTTATCTCGATAGATAACTACCTTATTACTATTCAATCCAATCATACCACAAAACATTTCAAATCAGGAGTATCAAATAATCTATAGCATTAAATATTATTCAGTAACTCATCGGCAAGATTAATTAGTCACACCGTTTCTAATTAATTTAAATAAATTAAATTAATTTCCACCATTACTGCACATCCTGACACTTAATCATTAATTAATTTCAATCCAATTTATTTGTTCTTTATCTATCCACCTTAATCAAACTTCTTTATTTAATTATTCTAAATTAATCATTCTTGGTAAATTATTCCTTAATTACATTTAAGTAATTAACTCTCAATTAATTACATAAATTAATTAATCTCTATTTGTCCATATTAATTACATTGATTCTTAATTAATTACTCAGATTAATTTTTCTATAATCACTTATATTGATTAATTATCCATAAATTAATCATACTCATGAGCTTTTAAATTAATTATATTAATTAATCTTTTAATTATTCTTAACTATTACACTATTTAACCTTTAATAAATCTCATTTAAACAACTAACTATTCTTTAATTAATAATATCAATTAAATTAATCCTCTAATTACTTACCTTAATTTATTAATTACCTCAAATAATTATCTGAATTAATTGCACAACAAAATTATTCTTAAATTTCATCTTGTAATCTTACTTTAAACAACACGCCATTTGAGATCTTCTTGATTTGTTCAGTTTATACCACATTCCTACTATCTTTTAAAATTCATCATTTATTTTATTTGAATCAACTAGAGATTTAATTAAATGACTCGCCAAAAGACTAATTTTTCAAATCCAACCAATATACTTAACCACAAAATAATAAAAATAAATAAATCTTGTAGATAATGCTTGAAACTTGTTTTCAAAGATTTGATTTTCCCTGAAACTTGTAAAATTCAGGATGGTTTCCCTGCCTTAAAACCTGGTACTGCAATTACTCGCGTAAAAGTAAACTCGGTAGCTAAATAACCCGAGTCCAATGCTCAAAACATCGGGCAAAACACAAGTCAAACCCAAATTTCCCTATTCCTTCTTCCCTACTCCACAGCTTTATTCAAACTTCTATTTCTACTTGAATTTTGAATTTACAGAATAACAAATCTTACACGACACGGAAACAAACTCGGGCAACGTAATAAAATCTTCGAATTCGTCTTCGAGTTCGAACTATCACCTCAAAATACAGAAAACAACCAGATCAGAAACACGCGTGAGATGGTGCACGTGCACCATCGCCGACCACGTTTTGACACCACCGGCCCATCCTCAACAAGTCACTCATCGTCACGTCAATCCATTCCAGCCATCGACTCAATACCTCAAAGCCCAAATCAGAATCGAGCCTTTCTGCTGAAACTCGAAAACCAAACCCAACTGAAAATCTGCCTCGACGAGGCGATTCTGGCCACCGGAACCATTAAGACTTCACCAGCGTCTTCATTTACGACCCCAGTGTCTCTTCTTCAAACCATGTGCAGCTCGATGCGCCGTAGAAACCACAGTGACAAATTTTCAAGCCTCGACATATCTAGGTTTAAAACCCAATTTGCCTATCACCGACGCTACGACGATCGTGTACACTTTACCCCATTTTTCCCAACTTCAATGATCCCCTAACTATCTCCAACCAAAGCCTCGTCCTCAAAAACTACTTCAATCGCCGGAGCTTACTCAAAAACTAAAAACTGGTCATTCCCAAATTGCTAACCCAATACCCAACTAAAATTCATAATTTTAGTTTTAAAATTCGAGTTTTCTTGTGTTGATTTAAGCTGCATGCTTGAATTCATAAAAAAGTTTGTTTGATTTTAACATTTTTGCTAAAATCTTACTGTAGTTACATAGTTACAGAATATTTGCAAATTAAAAATACTTAAACAAGTTTTAAAACTTGAATTATGATTTCTCAAACTCATATTGTTTTAAATTCTAAGTTTAATAGTAATTTGGGTAAGAAGTTTGAAATTTTTCCCTGAAATGTTAAACTTTGTTTATTATTTTTTTCGAAACAGAGAAGAACATGCTCTATAATCTTGCACACATCAAATACAATCACCAATATCCGGAGATTCCTACTTATACATACATGTGCATAACACAAATGCAATCCACAATCACATGCATTGATTTAGATCTATTTTAAGTTTTAAAGAAAAGGAACTAACGTGAAAATAGCCATTTTGTCCACTGTCTCGGATTTCAATGAAATCAATTTCATCGGATCTGTAGCAGTGAATTATTGTAAGATTTCAAGTTTTGTAGCAATCATACTTGTCGTTTGATTGTGCGGGCTCCAAAGGCATAAAAATCAATTTGAAATAAGCCGATTTTAAGAGCTAACTTCTCATACAATGGAATTAGGACTTGAAACCTATTCTATTGAGTTCAAAAATATCAAAAACATCTATTTTGATATATGGGATGACCCACTTTGGTTTCGGAGGCAGAACGGGCTTTTTGGGTCGTTATTGTCAATTCAAATCAATTCGGGCGTTATGCATTCTTATCGGGCTTTGTTCGTATAAATAGATCTTTCTAACCCTAGCAGCCTTTTTATTTCTTATCTCTATACATACAGTTTTTTTGTCCATTCCTTTCTTCAATGGCAGAAACCAATTCAGATTACAAACACTAAATTCAATTTCCATATCGATTTCAAAATCAAACTTCTGAAAACCCTATCATATTATATACTGTTTCGAAGCTCTTGAAGAGTACAAGCTAGATTTGCTATTTGTTTTTACAATTGGGTTTTGCTTTGTCTGAAATTGACCAAATCATTCTTGACCGTTCATTGGGGGTTTGATCAACTGCGACAGTTTCTTAAATCGTTTGAGGGGTTTTGTGGAGCTCGCTTTATGGAGCAGATCGCTGGTGGTCGCATCATGTATGGTGGTCGGAATTAGGCGATTAGGGTTTCGAAACCCTAGATTTAGGGTTGCGGCGGTTGCCTCTGGGGACCATGAGGGCGGTGCGCAGGGGGTTCGTTGGATGTGCCATGTCGAGGGAGGCAGGTGGTGGTGATCGACGGCTAGATGGTGGCCGGAGGCACCTTGTATCGTTGGTCAAATAGGGGCTCAGCGTGCGCGCGTGTTCGATGTTCGGCCCAGAGAGTTCATTTGCGTGCTGAAGGGGATGACATGGCAGAGAGGTAGCATGGTTGTTACAATATTCTTTTCTTTAATATAAAATTTAACTTCGAATGTTCTAATGTACATAACTTTTGTATACGAGGTTGGGTTCACGAGCGGTTAGATCCGTTGGGATCGCATCGAAATTCCGATTATTATGGAATAGGTTTGGATGAATTCTAAGACTGTTCAATTTTGGACCTTAATTTGGATTTCAAATCGATTTGAAATCAAAAGGTGAGTGTTTTGACCCACTCACAACTACTAAATTGTCTTATGTTGGTTAAATTAAATTTATGATATGATTAGAAATTGAATGACTATTGTTTGACATATTTAAATTGTCGCTCTAGTTAAATCTGACTTTTATTGAATTTAGTTGCCATTAATTTAATATTGAATTTTAAAATTTTCAATTAATACCTGCTATTGATAATCAGTAAATTGTTATTATTTATTGGTTGATTGGGATAATGATTGTGATGGATGTTTTATTGTTGATATTGGATGCTGGATGTTATATTTTTATATTGTTATAACACTGCAAGTTCCCTATGGGTTGAAAGGATACATACCCAAACGATCTATAGAGTAGGGAAAAATCGTTATGGGTTGAAATGATAGACCCGAGCGGTTCTATAGATTTGAATTTTATTTCAAATTACTGGTTGAAATGATATGTACCCGTAAATTTGAAATATTTATGGATTGAAATGATAAATATCTAGACCATAGGTTAGAAAATTATATATGGACACCGGATTGGATAAATTAAATGGTTTTTAAGTCCTTAAAATTTGAATTCAGTTAAATGCTATTTTGAAATAAATATTTGATTTGTATAAATTGATTTTTTTTAAATCCGAACTTTAAATGTTGAAAGTGTAATTGGTTTAATGAATTGTTTGAAGAATTAAATTGAAAATTTTAAAGTTGAATTTTGAAGCATAAAGGAAATTTATCGAAATTTAGTTATTGAAAATGTTTGAATATGACTTTGAAATCTATTTAATTTGAAGTGGTTTAAATAGATAATTTAAACATGGATTTGAAATCGATATTGATTAAATGGTTCAAGTGAGAATCTGAATTGAAAGAAAAATTTTAGTTAGTTGATTTGTAAGCTGGACATGAGATGTGTTGAAATGGAAGAAATGGCTTAATTTTGATATTGATTTCAAAATAAGTATTTTAATATAAACCGTTTAAAGGTTTTTTATTTTAAATTCCTAATTTTAATATTTTCATACTATTAAACTAATTTAAATCCATTTTCAACTATTTTAAACTATTTTTAATCAATTTAAACTATTTTAGATTATTTTAATCTATTTAACCTAATTTAACCTATTTTAAACTAATCAACCCATTTAATCTATTTTAAATATATTTAATCTATTTTAAATCTATTTAATCTACTTTAAATCTATTTAATCTATTTTAAATCTATTTAAACTATGGTAAACTATTTATAACTATCTAACTATTTTCAAAATTTTGGACTGTGTAAAGTTGAAGTATTTATATTTACATCCTTGATTTTTAAAGCGAATACGGCTAAATGATGTTATAATCTAAGTTAGGATTTGAATGACATATTGGAGTTAATATGATGATTTGAAATGAGGATTTAATTAACCTATCCTATCAATATAATTTCGAAAGTGAATATGATTTTGAAAGTGGATATGATTTCGAAAGTGATATAGTTTGAATTGAATATGATATTTTGACATCAATTGAATCGGTTTTGCAAATGTAAAAGAACCATCCGGTGTGAAATAAGTGTTTGGTTGTTTAAGAGACCGGGATCGAATATTGTCATACTCTCTGCCAATACCGAAAACCACTTTAACAACTATGTACATGGCGAAGATTCTAGAATGAAGTAGGATAGTTTGTGTATGAGGTACTTAAATAGCCCTGACTCCCATAAGTCGGCTTGATGTGACTAAACAGAAGGCACGCCATGCCAAGTGAGGTCGCACTTCCGATCGGACATGCTTCCTTGATACCATATTATGAATTTGTGATTGATTTGTTGGCCACCCCTCGATTTTGATTATGGGAGTGTGTTCTGAGATAGGAGGTAGTAGCTGCTATGTGTTACCACCAGTCCGGATCCACAAAACTGTAGTATCCTACTTTGGGCATTGTCTCGTATTCCTTGTCACATGTTTTATCGTGCCTTCTATGAGTTTGGTTTGTGTCGTACCTATGGAGTGCTCTTTGATAGCCCATTAGTTTAAGGTGGAGTTTATAGTAATTTATAGACAACGACATTACATAAAATGTGTTAAAGGGAATATTGGTGACGCCTTAACACTATTTTAATACTTTACTGTAGGCATATTATAATAACATATTGTACTACGTATGTAGATAATATAACAGATCCTTAGGAGATGTAATCCTGAACATCTCTTAAGTTATTGCACTCATGTTAGACACTGGATAGGAGATGTCAAGCCCCGTAAACATCTTCGATGCCATTACGCCAATATTTATTTACTGTTGATTTAACTTATATAAGATCTTTTAGTTTTGACTCGAACGTTTCGTCTTTTCAATTCACTCGAGTGAGTCTGAGCTTCTCAGCATATCGAATACTACTTTTCCAAAGGAGGAAGACGAAGATTTAGTACTGTTATTATTTATTATATTATTTCCATTGCATCATGTTGTTTCGCTACATTTATTTATTTATTCCCGTTGTATGTAACTCTGATTCTGTATTGTAAAAGTGTAATCAAATGTTATTTGTAAAACAGCTTCATGAACTGTATATTTAATTATTATATTTTGTCATTCCACTATGAGATTCTGTGTTTTTTTCCTTTCTTTCTCCGTGTTTTTCTTATTTATCCCATAACAATCCTCTCTTTCGAATGGTTTGAGTTTGACGTGTGCGGCTTATCGTTGATTTAAACCGTCCAAAAAGACGGATCGTTGCATTTACAATAATTTTATATGTGTATATGCATACACATACATATGCATACATATATATATAATTTGAAATGAATTTCTATGATGGGCTTTTATGTAAAATCATAATTTTTTAATCTTAAAAACTTTCAGTTTTGAAACTAGGTTCAAAATTTCTGACCTTTTGGAGTTATAAAAGTGACACTTGATTTTATCTCATTTATATGTATATGTATATTGTATATAAATGTATATTTATGTACGTATATGTAATTTAAATAATGTAGAAACATCATCTCTATACATTATCAAATTTGTTGCACTTACATAATTCAATGTAAAATACATTTGGACAATAGTTACATATTATGCCATGAATAAGTTGCCAATTAATATCATTTAATAACCCAATCAATTTAATTAGAGAAAGAGAGAAAATGAAAGGTTTCTCTCTTCATATAATGTTTACTATACCCTCAATTAATTTCCTGTTTTTAAGGAAAGAAATGAACGGTTTCCTTTCCTAAATTAACTCTTATAAACAATGGTTGAGTGTATTTGATGCACTATACATTTAGACTAAATTAATTTTAAACATCCTATAACCAACTTTAAATAAAATAGGACTTTATTTAATATTTTATTAGATTTGATCTAATATACATTTAGACTTCATAGGCTCATTAAAGATCTAAAATGGTAAAATTTTAAAATTCATCCATTTCTTCAGCTATGGGTTGGCCCAGTTCCTTCAATGGTATCAAAGTCACGATAGCCTATGCGGTCTAAATTAGCCATGTTATGGCTAACTAATTAAGCTTGTGAACTTAGTACAGTGTTTCGAAAGGTGATGTCGAGGATTAGAATTGGGTAATCAAGTACCATGTCTACCTGCTTGGCTTGAAAGGTGATGTGAGCCCAAAGGTTGCCTCTAATAGAAAAGGCCTAATTTAAATTGGGCATAAGGCTGATTTTCAAAATAGCTTTGAAAACTAAGACGTGATTTTAAATTTAAAAGTTAAATTTGAAATAAAAACATGTTTATTATAAAAGGTTATAATATAACATAAATTTTCAAAATGTTTGAAAATGTAATGAAAATTTCAAAATGTTTAATACTATTAATTTCAAAATTTAGTAATAAGATTAATAAAATAAATTAATTAAATGATTTAATTAATTAATACTTGTATGCATGTATTATATATGTTGATACATGTTATGTTATTTGAAAGTGTTAAGATAACATAAATATACATGTTTGTAAGATAAATTTTGAAATTGACATGATTTAATTAAAATTATTTAATTAAATAAATTAATTAAATATTAATGAATTACATAAAAAATATGCATATATAAGATATATGT
Organism: Allium cepa; assembly: GCA_030765085.1. Lineage (NCBI taxonomy): Eukaryota > Viridiplantae > Streptophyta > Magnoliopsida > Asparagales > Amaryllidaceae > Allium > Allium cepa. The sequence continues at coordinate 751,013,917 of CM060940.1, read as the reverse complement.
GTTATACTATAAAGGTTATAGTGTACACTATAAATGTTGTAATAGATACGTCCAATATAAAAGTTGTATTGATATACTAATTTAAAATTAATTTTTAAATTAGTAAAATATCATCTATAAGACTATCATATAAGTAATATGAAATATAAAAGTTAAATAACAATAAAACTTATATGATATGAATGTATAAACTAAAGATGGAACATTAAAGAAACCCAAATAGACTTAAGGAATAAATACATACATAAATGTACGTATACTGTGATTTCTGATGTGTCCGAAACTTGAATCACGAGGGTATTTCATAAGAAATACATTATTCCATAAGTTGATCACTCAATATAATATACTGAAGATTATGAATCCTCAGTATATTGTTGTCCTCTATCATATATATATTAATAAATTACTTGCATACTCCTTAGTTGTTGAGCAAACTCAAGCCAAGGATGTTATGTGTAGTATTATTAATATATTGAACAGATGATGTAAGATAACCATATAAATATTTGTTGAGCAAACTCAAGGTATATATACTATACTTAGGCCATCACGTTATGGAAGGTGTGAGTGAATAATATCTTTCGATTTGTTGAACAAACTCAAGGTCGAAATGAGACTAGAACAAGGAAAAATGTGTCAGGAGTTGTATGTGATACAACCGATGAGGAGTTGTCCATCGTTTGTCGGCTATGATTTGTTGAGCGAAGTCAAGATTAGAATATCAAGACAGAAGAGTCCTAACACCCACTAGTGAAGTTGAAAGACTTATATGTTTCATCTTAGGGTTTGGAGAAACATAAAAGACTACTGGGAGCCTTATTATAAAAATGAAATGGTAACATTTAACCTTTCTAATATTGTAAGAACCGATGCTAAATTGTTTTATAATTATCTTCAATGATAAATTTGTGCATTTAATATGATTGATAAAATGTTTATCAATTCACATATACAAATGAACTGAATTGAAAATTGACAAATGGAAATATAATTCCCAGTATTAAATTCTTATTGCATGTTAACGTTTCAACACCCATGCAAGAGTCTGATTTTTCAACTACTGAATGCATTCGTGGTTTGGTCACTTATGCAATTATTTGGTCAAGACCATGTATTGCATTCTATGATTTTCGAATTATAAATGAAATACAAGACTATAGATATTTGATCCATATACAATTGCATATAAATATTATATAATAAATGGTCAAAGTTTGTAATGTACAATATTTCAATGAAATTGGTTCATCCGAAAAAAACCAAGTAAACCTTAGTGCGAGATCGAGTATTCAATTCGATTGATTACAAAAGGGGTCATATTATGTTAATGTAACAAAAGACTAAAAGCCACAAGATAGATATAAGAACTCGATCGTTGAAATATTATTTTAATTGGTTTACATATAGTGCAACATATTTGATGTCCTTAAATATTAATAATCAAATGCACTATTGTAAATAGTTTGTTGTGGTATTGTAGTATGGTTTTCTTTTGAATAGTTTAACCATTTAAAAGGAAAATGAGTGTATAAGAATAAATGTAATATAAGGTACAGTTGGGATGAAGAGAATGAATAGTCACTTCTGCTTCGTAGAGAAACATTGGAAACAAGAATTGTAGTAATAATAATAATAATTGATACTTAATATTGGAATAAGAAATATGATTTCTATTTCGAAATGTATTCTCATATAGAAAATAGTTTTCTATGAGATTTATTTCTTTAAGCTCAAGATATTTGATTAACGAACACTCCACCGTAACACTCCACCGTAAATAGTTGCAGTGTATGAAATATACAAATTATATTAAGTGAATGATGGACCTTCGAATTCGTTACACTGTTATAGTAATGGGGGAAATAGTGGGAGCATGCATATAGCACTTATTATTGCATCATAGTATGAAAATTGTTTCCATAAAACTTACCATACGTTATTTATGAAATAATGATTATTTTTTGGTATCGATTGAAAAAAAATAGACGTAGTTATATTTCAATATGAATATTATGAATATTCTTTATGAAATAAAACTATAATGTGGTATTTTTTATAGCAAAAGTGATGCATTGGAAAATACAAAAGTATCTAATATTATTTACGGTTGTTTTGAAATTATAGACCAAGCGGTAATTTTGAGAAATAATTTTATTGTATGATTTTGAATAATATGATATTGTTAATTATATCTCAAACAATAAAGTGTTATGCACCCATTTAGTTGGAGTATCATAAGAGTTGATGAACTCTTAGGATTAATACATATAGATGTATGCAATCGTAATATAAATACCAAAACAGTTCCACATACTTCATCATATTCACCGATGAGTTACCGTCAACATGACATGTGTATTTGATATGCATGTAGTATATTTATGTAAACTTGTAGAATATAAAATAGAAGTAAATAAAATAACATGCGATAGAAATGATTTGATTTGATCGAAGGAGTGAGTATATTGAAAAATGTTTTGAACATACCTAAAATGAATAAGATTCGGTCTCAAAATTACTCCTCATTGTAATACATAATGATGCATCGATATTGAGTAATCGAACTTTCTTGGACAATGTACAATTAATTGTGAGTGAAGTTTAGTTAGTTTCTTTCTATAAGGTAATGTACTCAAGGGTAGCACATAAGGTTAATATTATTTCATCTGAATAAAGTTTATAAAATTTTACAAGACAAGGGTTTATAAGAAATTCCAAGATATCCTTGGTAAAGGAATTGGCAGGTTGTGCGAGTCAAAAGATTGCACGTAATAATTGTTCACAGGGATCTTGTATAAACCTCCCCAAAAGGATTTTGAAAAGACTATCATTGCAAGACATATTTATGTTTCGAACATAATTGTTGTAAACTAAAACCAAATCAGTTTTATAAAAAAAACATAATGTGTTTATGAATACCTATTCTATTGCACTGAGAAACAATTGTTGTTTCAAGATATACCAACTTCGTTGTAAAGAAATTTCTTTGAGGAATTATTGGTAGTAAAGTGGAATTGGATACAATACATGGATAGAACGAATTATAGGAGGTGAAATGAAATTATTGGATAGAACGAATTATAGGAGATGAAATGAAATTAAGTAACCTAAATGAACACATAGCATTAGAATGTCTAATAAGTATTCTCGCACATCAACATGAAACTATGAGTTTCTTACTAATGTCGAAAATATACAATGCTAGATTGTTTAGTTAAACCAGTGAGAGTGTTGACTCTATATGGTATGATGCGCAAATCCAAAAGAATTCCAAGTATGCTACCAAAATAGAGATTTTGATGGTTTTAACTGAAGGGATATGATCCATCGACCTCGACTGTGTCTTTATGAGTAAGAATGATGCATTGGAATTAAATGAGAAATGTGGATAAGAATAATATCGCAAATTACAATTATTGAAATTAGCATAATAACTTCGATATTCAACATGTTCAAGTCAATTCGGATTTACTCGCAAACTTATCACATGATAAGTCCAAGTGTTTTGGTACATACGTATTGAAATAGAAAATTCCGAATAGCGATTTAAAGTAAGCTATTTACACGTATTAACCAAAAATGTCTCAAAGTCAATGGGAGCGATATTGAGTTTGTGTGTCTTTCGATATGATCTAAGAAATGATACAAAAGTATGATTTTATAAGCATTAAGATTGAATAAGTATTTTGATAGAAATAAAAAATAATTTTATTTTGAATCAAAGTGTAGAGGAAGCGTGTGTTCATAAGTATGAACGTTAAAAGGTACACTGACATTTCTAAACTATAAGTAAGCAACACGTTGTTGATTTAACGATGTACTTGTGTTAAAGTCAGCCTTAGTTGTTTTAATACTCAACATTGGATTAATAAATGATGACTTTTATAGTAATTATAAAAGATACTGGGAATATCCCAAATCGATATGCAAAGACACCTTATTAAATTGTTTAATATAGAACATGTGAGATTAGTTCCTTATGCATTGGCGATAGGAATTATTATATATGTTATGTTGTCTATGATAAAACTCCTTATCAGGGAGTGTTTGGACTCAAACTTCATAAGTGAAATTGAGTATAGCATGTCAATAACAAATAAAAGTTAAGAATCTTTAGGTTGGAAATATTTCAAATGAAAGACCATGGTTGATTTAATGAAAAGGCTACGTACATCGCCTTGAATATTGCTGCAATAAAAATAATGTATATAAAAATATAAATGCATAAATTTATAACTGAGCTGATTCCAAATATTGAGAATCTCGTAACATTGTTATATTATAACGATGTCGTGATATGATTCATAATAGAACTTAGAGCTCAATAGAGGTCGAGAGACATACTCCGAATTGTTTCATGTGATAAAGCAGTATATCACCGTAGGAGAGAGTTGATTGACAAAGTAGATAATTGAAACATAATAGCATACCCATTCACAAAGGGACTAGCCCAACTGGTTTTGAGAAACCGATTAGAGAAGTTAAAATAAGATCTCATAATTGACCCCAAGTGCAAATGGGAGATTGATAGAGTTAGGGGTATGCCCTAGAAACAATTATGTAATTTGTTATATATATATATCTAACTTGTTGAACACTCTTATTCACAATAAAGGTGTTTCTTTCTATTATATATTTGATATAATGTGGTTATATTAATTAATTAGTTTAATTAAAAGTATATTTAATAGAAAATCCATAAATGATATATTTTGTGATAGTAGTTACAAAGTGTTGTAACCGCGAGTAATTTATCACAATAAAGCAAATATACCATTTTAAATATTCCTAGTCAAGATGCATCGAGACTGGATATCGGTGTATCCATTGAGACTAGAGTATGTAACGCTCTCCAAATGTTAAGCAGTGTATTACTCATGACTGCTGGGGGCACCTAGGTGTTACGTACTGATAGTTATTAAATAACTATGGAACGACTCAAGGTGCAGGTAAGGTTGGGACCATGGTCGACCGTCTTCGGTTTGACGGCCGATAGATCACTAAGATTGACCAGCCAGTTGGGTGGCTGCTGCGAAATCCACTATTGGATCAGTCATTTTCGTTATAACTTTTCGAGTCCAAGGTACTATTGCTGTCGAATCTATAAATTGTATCCAAGGTTAAAGAGTACTAAAGGAGAGTTACAGAATATGAAGTTCCTCCCGCCTTTTTTGACTTGGTCGCCGCCAATTAATATACTGGTGCATCCTGTCCTATACAATTGTCTCCTTGTGTTTTTGTTCCTTTAGCTAGGCTAGAGAAATATATTCTCCAAGGGAATCTACATTGAAATTCAATTAGAATGCCTAGAGTTGGTTGGAACAAGATGCTTTGGCGCGCCTAGGGACCTTTAGTTTCAAGAATCTAGCCCCGGTCGATGGGAGCGATCCGCCATAGGTGAACAAGTGGGGAATTTGCAGGTTCGAACCCTGTTGGTTGCTGAGTCGTAGCCTGAAGCTCAATTGCTGCCTCTCGAATGTCTATACCAGCCGGTTGCTCCTAATATATGGGGTTTTATAGTTTTCTGCTGGTTGATATAATAAGGTTAAACAGAAAATATTGATATGACTAATTTACACAGTTCTCTCAACTTGAGAATACCGCGGATCTTCAATATGAAAGCTTGACTTTGATTATCGTCAAATCATGGCATAGCTTTCCATTAAGTGACTATAGTTGGGTCGAGAGGAAATATTGGAAGTGAAGCACTATTCGAGAGAGGATTCGTCTCCTCAGTTATATGGGGTTAGTAACATGGTCAACTCAAGTCAACTCAAAGCCAAAGTCTCTGGCAATAGCATTTTGGTTAATAATAATAGTTATTATCGAACCAAGGACTTTGTGTTTCGATTATAAAATTGAATGTGGATGACATAGCAATTTTGACCATTACCAAATTCCATAAATCTAAAATGATATAGTTTTGACGAAGAGAATTGGTGTAAATAATTGTCACTATCAGGTACTATTTATAATAAGTAAAATTAGATTTTACTAAAAGATGTGTAAGCGATAAATTCAGCCAATGTCACACCACCCGCTAAGTGACATGTGAACGTTAATATTCGAATAGTTCGATATTAATCGGCGAATGGATTTACACCTTTGAGTCGCATAACCGAAATGATGAACGCTCTAAATGAACTACATGATTATACTAATTTATAATTGCTGTAAATTAGTTAATATTTATGAAATATTAATTACTAATTTTTTTTAGTTTGTTTGAACGCCCTTAGCATTTAGTAAGCACGTATATATATGAGTTATAAATGCGCATATTAATATATGATATCTTTATAATATTTAAATTTGATTTAAACATGATAAATACTAAAAAATGTGATGCAGTGCTTACCTTAATTAGCAAAGTCGAGCGACCTAATGAAGCTCAGCAATGACCTAATTACACCACCAACTTCAATTCCCATAGCCGCGACTTAGACCCAACCTCGTTTGCCGCGACCTACCCCTCCACCACTTGCCGCGACTGACCACACCACCAAATGCTGCGACCTAACCCTCCTACGCGATCTAACCTTCACCATAAGCAAACCCTAGATCGCGAACAGCTCATCATAAGTCGCGAGATCTCCTGCCTCGTTAACACGCAAAGCCATATGTCACGACTCTAAAATAAGTCGCGAACGACCTATTCCAATAAGTCGCAAGCGACCTACCATCTCCCCGACCCAAAACCCTAAATCGCGATACTGCGATAAGTCGTGAACGACTTAAAATTCCCTTCCGCCTCTTTCATATGTCGCGCGCGACTTATCTCTTCCCCGGTAGCTCGTTCGTGAAGGAAGAAACAAAGCCGCCTCTATATGTCGTGAACGACATAACTATGCCGTGTTAAAATTTTAAGTCGCGAACGAGTTATTCCCTGAACCAAAAATTAAGTGAACGAGTTTCCTGAGTCGGAGCCGAGATATTTTAAGTCGCTGTCTATTTTCTTTTCTTTAAGTCGTGTAACCATTGTGTTGTAATCTCTTTAAGTCGTGCATTGAGTTGTAAGCCTATAAATAGGCAAGACATGTCATTTGTAAATGGTTGTTGAAAATTTGAATAAAATTCTTATTTGTTAGCTTTGTGCTTTCATTAAATTGGTAGTCGAGTGAAATCTCCTATCTCCACCTACGTCATTCGAGTGCGCTCGAATCAACGTTTGTTGAAGCCGATTCGCGGAATCAAGTGCGCTTGATCAACGTCGAAGAATCGTAGATCTTTATTTCTCGGTATCGTGCGCGATCAACGAGACGAAGATAGCTAAAATCCGGCATCTTGGGATCAACGGATTTGGGCATTGCAGTATTCACAACTCACCGATTGCTAATTCCATCGATTTCATTGTCTCCTTAATATCCGCTGCGTCAGTTTGGTATCAAAGCTTGTTTTAGCCAATCATAGCTAAATCGGGTCTTGGAGCCAAGTATTTGAAGTTTGAAGTTGTTCATCGTGTTCTTCATTGGTTGCAACAAGTTTGGGGTTTGTGATCCATAGTCTCTTGGATCAAAAGACGAAAGGTGTTTGAATTTGAAGTGTGTTGGAGCCGTGCTTGTTTAAGGTCGTGCCTTGTTCTTGTGTTAAAGTGTTGGAGTGTGCTTTGTTGGAAGCAAGCCGAGTTAGAAGTTGAAGCCGAGCGACTTAATCTTTGGGTCGTTCACCTTATTCGAGCTAGAGACCGTGAATTAATTTTTGTGTGGAAACTTTGAAGTTTAGAATAGAGGGCTAGTTGAGCCGTGACTTGTTTGAATTTTGAGTTGAAGTTGAAGTTATTTGAAGATTTTGAAGATTGTTGAATTACTTGTTTGAAGTTCAATCATGCCTCCGAGACGAGCCCAACGTCATCGCAATATTAATGCTTTGTATGGAAGAGAAGAGGCCGATGAAATGGAGCAACGAATCAACGAGAGCTTCACTGAGAAGTTGAATGAAGGAATTGGTCGCTTAGAGAGAATGATGCTTGAAATGAATCAAAGTAGAAGAAGAGTTTCACCTGAATCGAGCCATGGGAGAAGTAGAGCTTCGATACATTCAGATCGGGAGAGAAGCGAAGATCATAGAAGTATTGACAATCGTGATAGGAATGTTGATCGAAGGAGTGGTAGTAGAGATATTGGAGGTCGTGATCGACATCGATATACTTCAGACTTTGATGAGGAGTTGGATGGTGATAGGGGAAGTGTTCATTATCGAGATAGAGAACAAACCCGACGTTAGAATCGAGATGTAGATGATGATCGTCGATGGGAATCGGGAATGAAGATGGAGATTCCAGAATTTAAAAGCGGAATGGTTGCTGAAGAATTTTTAAATTGGTTGTCTAATGTTGAAGAAATTTTTGATTTCAAGGAGATTCCGGAGAATTGCCGAGTGAAGTTAGTCGCTACAAGGCTGAGGGGGAGAGCTTTGGCGTGGTGGCAGCAAACTATACTTACACGAGAACGGATGGGAAAGTCGAAGATTGTAGGTTGGGAGAAAATGAAGAAATTGATGAGAGCTACATTTCTACCATACAACTATCAATCACTTATGTACCAGAGATTGCAGAATCTAAGGCAGGGGACGAAATCAGTCAACGATTACGCTGATGAATTTTACCAACTCATTGCCAGGAATGATATCATGGAAACGGAAGAACAACTAACTGCTAGATTCATTGGGGGATTGAGAATGCAGATCCAGGATATGGTTAATATGTTTGATCCTAGATCAGTAGCAGAGGCACATCAGAAAGCGTTGGCTTGGGAGAAGCAGGGAAGGCGTGGAGGTGGTGTGTTTACTAATTCCAATAATCAAGTGAAGGGTGTTAATGGGAGTTCTAATGTTCCTAAACCTGTCAGTAAGCCAGTGGTGAAGGAGGCTGAGAAGGCAAAGGTTAGCAGTGGTTTCAAATGTTACAATTGCCAGGAGATGGGTCATAAAAGCAACGAGTGTCCGAAGCCGAAGAAGAGAACTATGATAGTTGAAGCTGAGGATGAGGAGGAAGAAGCTGATTGTTGTAATTCATTACCGATTGAGGAGGAAGACTTGTTGTCGGGAGACGAAGGATATTCACTGATGATGAGGAGAAGTTGTTTGACACCGAAGCAAGAGGAGGAAGACAGTTGGTTGAGGAATAACATATTTCAGTCTACTTGCACTATTCTTGGAAGAGTCTGTAAATTTGTTATTGATGCCGGGAGTTGTGATAATATTATCTCTACAGAGGCTGTGAAGAAGTTGGAATTGAAAACCGAGAAGCATCTTAAACCGTACAAGTTGGCTTGGTTAAGGAAGGGTGGTGAAGTGAAAGTTGGACGAAGAGCTTGTGTTAAATTTTCAATCGGGAAGAAATATAAAGACGAAATTTGGTGCGATGTAGTGGACATGGATGTGTGTCATCTGTTGTTGGGCAGACCACGGCAGTATGATAGAGCAGTACAACATGACGGACGTGCTAATAGCTACAGTTTCATGTTTGAGGGTACTAAAATCACGTTAATTCCCAAGAAGCAGCAACAGAAAGAAAGCAAGCTGGAGGAGATTGAAGAGTTAAAAACTTTACTATCGTTGAAGGAGTTTGTTAAGGAAGTTGAAGAAGAGCCTGAAGTATTCTTGTTGATTGGACGAGATTGTAGTGAAGAGGTTGAAATTCCAGAAGAAGTGAAGCCAGTTTTGAAGGAATTTGAGGATGTATTTCCAGAAGAGTTGCCTAAGGAGTTACCGCCACTGAGAAACATTCAACATCAAATCGATCTTGTTCCGAGAGCAGTATTACCGCATAGACCGCGTTATCGAATGAGTCCGAAGGAACATTAGGAGTTGAGAAGGCAGGTGGAAGAGTTGCTTGAGCAGGGACGTGTGCAGGAAAGTTTGAGTCCGTGTGCTGTGCCGGCTTTGTTAGTACCGAAGAAGGACGGGACGTGGAGGATGTGCACTGACAGTCGAGCCTTGAATAAGATTACTGTGAGATATAGATTTCCAATGCCGAGGTTGGATGACTTGCTAGATCAGTTGAGTGGGGCTACTATCTTTTCAAAGATTGATTTGAAAAGTGGATATCATCAAATTCGGATTAGACCTGGAGACGAATGGAAGACAGCCTTCAAGACAAGAGAGGGGTTATACGAATGGTTGGTGATGCCATTTGGTTTGTCAAATGCACCTAGTATATTCATGCGGGTGATGAATCAAATCTTTAGACCATTTATTGGGAAGTTCGTGGTGGTTTATTTCGATGATATTCTGATATATAGCCGGAATATGGAGGAGCATGTTCAACATTTGAGGGAAGTGCTGATTATTCTTCGTGAGGAACAATTTTATGCTGCTACGAAGAAATGCTTGTTCATGACACATAGTGTTTTATTTCTAGGGTATGTTGTGTCAGGAGAAGGTATACAGGTGGACCAGAATAAAGTTGAGGCAGTCAGGAATTGGCCACAGCCGAAGACAATTACAGAGGTGAGAAGTTTTCATGGGCTTGCGTCATTCTACCGAAGATTCATTCCACACTTCAGTAGCGTGATGGCACCAGTTACTGATTGTATGAAAGGGAAACAATTTTCTTGGACAAAGGAAGCTGGGAATGCTTTTGGGAAGATAAAGGAATTGTTGACGTCTGCACCAATTCTAGTTTTACCAGATTTTCAGTTATTGTTTGAGCTACATACTGATGCATCAAAGGTTGGAATTGGGGGAGTGTTGAGTCAGAGGGGACGTCCTATTGCGTACTTTAGTGAGAAGTTGACAGGAGCAAAGATGAGATACAGTACATATGACGTTGAATTCTATGCTGTCGTACAAGCCGTTAAGCATTGGAGACACTATCTGTTTCAGAAAGAATTTGTTCTATATACTGATCATGAAGCGTTGAAACATTTACAAGGACAAGACAAGATTTCAGCAAGACATGCATCATGGATTGCTTATTTACAGCAGTTTACTTTTGTCGTTAAACACAAATCAGGGGTGACGAACCGTGTAGCTGATGCTTTGAGCAGGAGAAATCATTTATTGACAACAATGAAAGTTGAGGTGACCGGGTTTGAATTGTTGCCAGAACAGATTGAAGAAGATTCTTACTTTAAGAAATTTGTTGAAAAAGTCAAGGAAGGAAGTACTGATGAATTTTTGTTGGTGGATGGTTTTCTGTTTAAGGGAAATCGATTGTGTATTCCGGAGAGCAGTCTGAGAATGAAAATTATCAGAGAGCTACATGAAGAAGGCCATGTGGGTAGAGATCGTACTTTGCAGTTAATTTCTCAATCTTATTTTTGGCCGTCAATGAGAAAAGAGGTAGAGAGATTTGTGGAGAGATGTCATATAGGTCAGGTTTCGAAAGGAATTGCGACCAATGCCGGGTTGTATATGCCGTTACCTGTACCGTCTAAACCATGGGTTGATGTGAGTATGGACTTTGTTTTGGGTTTGCCAAGAACTCAAAGGGGTAACGATTCCATTTATGTAGTGGTTGATCGGTTTTCGAAGATGGCACATTTTATAGCCTGTAAAAAGACAGGGGATGCAGTTCGAGTGGCACAATTATTCTTTAAGGAGGTGTATCGATTGCATGGTTTACCAGAATCTATTGTTTCTGATCGAGATACTAGATTTTTAAGCCATTTTTGGTTGAGTTTGTGGAAGATGGTCGGAACAAAGCTGAATTTTAGTAGCGCTTACCATCCGCAAACTGATGGGCAAACGGAGGTGGTTAACCGATCGTTGGGGAATTTACTAAGATGTCTCGTGAAAGACAATTTGAAGAGTTGGGATTTGAAGTTGTGTCAAGCTGAATTTGCTCACAATCATGCAAATAACCGAAGTACAGGTTTCAGTCCATTTCAGATTGTATATTCAAGTTTGCCAAAGGGACCGTTGGATTTAACGATAGTGCCACAACCAAAGGGGACAATTAAGCGGGCTGCTGATTTTGTTGATGGGTTAACAGAATGCCATAGAATCGTTCAGAAACGATTGGAGAAAACGAATGAGAAGTATAAACAAATGGCGCATAAGAAACGAAGAAGTGTTGTCTTCAAAGAGGGAGATTTGGTATATGCCATTTTGACGAAAGATCGTTTTCCGGTTGGAACTTACAACAAATTGAAAGCTCGAAAGATTGGTCCAGTAGAAATCTTGAAGAAGATAAATGATAATGCGTACAGATTAAGGTTGCCGGAAGAGGTTCATACTTCTGATGTTTTCAATGTTAAACATCTTATACCTTATTATGAAGATGAACAATCCAATGGGGAGGAATTTTTAAATTCGAGGACAAATTTTTCTCAACCCGGGAAGGATGATGCAGTGCTTACCTTAATTAGCAAAGTCGAGCGACCTAATGAAGCTCAGCAACGACCTAATTCCACCACCAACCTCAATTCCCATAGCCGCGACTTAGACCCAACCTCGTTTGCCGCGACCTACCCCTCCACCACTTGCCGCGACCGACCACACCACCAAATGCTGCGACCTAACCCTCCTACGCGACCTAACCTTCACCATGAGCAAACCCTAGATCGCGAACAGCTCACCATAAGTCGCGAGATCTCCTGCCTCGTTAACACGCAAAGCCATATGTCGTGACTCCAAAATAAGTCACGAACGACCTATTCCAGTAAGTCGCAAGCGACCTACCATCTCCCCGACCCAAAACCCTAAATCGCGATACTGCGATAAGTCGTGAACGACTTAAAATTCCCCTCCGCCTCTTTCATATGTCGCGCGCGACTTATCTCTTCCCCGGTAGCTCGTTCGTGAAGGAAGAAACGAAGCCGCCTCTATATGTCGTGAACGACATAACTATGCCGTGTTAAAATTTTAAGTCGCGAACGAGTTATTCCCTGAACCAAAAATTAAGTGAACGAGTTTCCTGAGTCGGAGCCGAGATATTTTAAGTCGCTGTCTATTTTCTTTTCTTTAAGTCGTGTAACCATTGTGTTGTAATCTCTTTAAGTCGTGCATTGAGTTGTAAGCCTATAAATAGGCAAGACATGTCATTTGTAAATGGTTGTTGAAAATTTGAATAAAATTCTTCTTTGTTAGCTTTGTGCTTTCATTAAATTGGTAGTCGAGTGAAATCTCCTATCTCCACCTACGTCATTCGAGTGCGCTCGAATCAACGTTTGTTGAAGCCGATTCGCGGAATCAAGTGCGCTTGATCAACGTCGAAGAATCGTAGATCTTTGTTTCTCGGTATCGTGCGCGATCAACGAGACGAAGATAGCTAAATTCCGGCATCTTGGGATCAACGGATTTGGGCATTGCAGTATTCACAACTCACCGATTGCTAATTCCATCGATTTCATTGTCTCCTTAATATCCGCTGCGTCAAAATGGCTTTAAAAAATTAAACTAATTAGTATTTTTGAAATATTAATTGTTATAATTTATTTTAATTTATTTGAATAACATTAGCATTTAATGGTGTGCGTATATAAAAGTTATAAACGCACACATTTGAATTAGGTTTAAGTGGGGTTGATGCTAATGAGATTTTGAAATTTTTTAAGGGTCCATGTGGCACCATTTATGGCTAGCCATGCATGTAGGAGAGAGAGAGAGGATCTGATCAACATTTAAAAAGGGATTAATAAGGGAAAGTTTTAAGGAAGAATAGGAAAAAATACTATCATTCCTTTAAAACACATCTCCCTTTGTTTTCTTATACGATTGATTTATTTCCTATCATAATCATCCCTCTTTCTCTTCTATCAGAGAATGTCGAATTTTCATGGCTTCCTAACCTCTAAATTTCCAAAACAAAATATCAAATAAATTAATAATAAAAGGTGTTTCTAATCTCTTAATTCTTGCAAATTTCAGAGATTGATTCATGTAATCTAAGAGCCTAGATTCATCATTCAAGGTACATTCTCTTAGCAACATCTCAAGGTTATAATTCTAATTTTATATATTCATCATTCATAGATCCATCTCCTATTTCATCTCATTTGTATATTTGTTTATTTGGTCAAATAGGTTAGATCTATTTTGTTCCATCTTAATTAATTACATATGTTCACCATGTTATTTCAATTAGAATTTGTTTTAAGATATATTTTGATTGTTTGCCAACTCTTGTTGTCATTATTAGATTTATGTTATATGATCTCATATTTAATTATTTTTCATATTGCTTAATTGTTTAGATCTGAAACCTTTGCAATGTATACATATGTGCCTGATTTGTCTTATCTATTTTGTTGTTGTTTCAAGTTTGTTATTTTTAAAAAAAAACACCTTTTGATTAAAATCTAAGTCTTAAGTACTAAAATATTTCTGTTATCGATTCAAATAGATAATATATGTAACTTATTTATGTTTGCACATATGTTTTGTGTTCAATGTTTCAAATTCAATCTTTTGGTTTTTGCATACCTCTGTTTAAAGTTAAAAAAAATTCTTTATAACATAACTGGACTTTATTGAAAAACATCTTAAACCCTTGGATTTCCTTTTAAAATTAAAATTAGGCTTTATTTGTTACTTATATTGAAACATATACTAAATTATAAATTTTAACATAAAGATGTATTAGGTTTAAAACATTATTTACAATGATTTTTGTATGTGTATATATATACACACAATTTATGTGTGTGTATACATGCATACATACATACATATATATAATTTGAATTGAATTTATATGATGGACTTTTGTGTAAAATCATAATTTTTTAATCTTAAAAACTTTCAGTTTTTAAAGTAGGTTTAAAATTGTTGACCTTTGGAGTTATAAAAGTGACAATTTTGTCTCATTTATATGTATATGTATATTGTATATAAATGTATATATATGTATGTATATGTATTTTAAATAATACTACAATAAAGAAGCATATGTAGGAAATATCATCTCTGTACATTATCAGATTTGTTGCACTTACATAATTTCTAGTAAAATACGTTTGGACAGTAGTTACATTTTATGCCATGAATAAATTGCCAACTAATATCATTTATTGACCCAATCAATTTAATTAGGGAGAGAAAAAATGTAAGGCTTCTCTCTTCACATGATATTTATTATACTCTCAATTAATTACCTGTTTTTAGGGAAAGAAACAGATGGTTTCCTTCCCTAAATTAACTCTTATAAACAATTGTTAAATGTATTTGATGCACTATACATTTAAACTAAATTAATTTTAAACATCCTTTTAACCAAATTTAAATAAAATAAGACTTTATTTAATATTTTATTTGATTGGATCTAATATACATTTAGACTTCATAGCTCATTAATGATCTAAAATGGTAAAATTTTGAAATCCACCTATTTCTTCCGCTACGGGCTGACCCAGTTCCTTCATTTATATCCTTCCTTATTATGTATTAAGAGTGATATATGTTGTTCTCTTTTGTCTAGAATTACAGTAGTCCATACGAGGTTGGCTATCAACACCAAAATTCTACATTTACTTCCCATGTTGTTATTATGTATGAATTCTCAATTAGATGTAAAACTTTTATAGAAAATTGATATATTTTGTATTAGTGAAGAGGAATTAGAGCTATATATAGAACACATATTCATGCGAGGGTTAGTAAAGAGAAATGATCGACATTATACGTAGAGGTTTCCCACATAAAATATTATTACTGCTAGTAATTTTGATTTAAATTTATTTTTGTAATGACCAATTGAGTACTCGTGATAGTAGACTGTTAAATCATGCTATTGAAGAAGTTGAAACCTCCCTATACCTCCCACCAATAAGTATTACCTTGTAAATTCAAGATACGTGGTTAAAAATGGATATACGCTACCTTATCTAATGAAAGCTATCACATTACAATGTTTCAACAAACCCAATACATTCTAAAATTGTATGATAAAATTTTCAATATTTATCATTCTAGTCTACGCATGGTTGTGGAAACAACATTTGGTATTTGAGAGAAATTTTTTACATTTACGAGACATGTAGTTTCACCAAACTAGCACAATTTTCATTGCAACTTGTGTTGTCCGTAATTTTATAAAAAAATATACAACGGTACATATTCCAATTATGAAAAAATTGTTAATGTAGAAGTTTCACCGAATTATGCTGAAAATTGGCATGAATACTGTCAGACACAACCGTGAGGGTGAAGGTTTATCAAATACAGCACAAATTTATGCAAGAGATGATCAGATCGGAGATAATTTGTTGTTTTAGGATGACATTCTTGTATTAAGTATCAGTATGTTCTTTATTGTTAATTCGAATTTGTATTTAAATTAAATTTGAATTTCTATCGTTGGTTAATTAATTTAAAGTTGAAATATTTATTGATTAGATTTATTGATTAATGGTTAATAATAATCATTAATAACTAATAATTATTAAAAAAAATAAACACTACAAAATTCCATTTTCTCTAACCTTTATTATTGATGAGTGTGTTCTTTTGACATATGAAAGAAGCACATGAAAGGGGCATGAAAAAAGAATGGTTCATGAAAGAGAAACGTGTTTTTGTGTTACGAAAGATGCATCTGAAAGGAGTATTTTATGTTTTGCGATAAATAATTATTTTTGTTACCGTATTTTTTTAATTATTTTTTAATATGCAGTTAAATAATATAATATAAAAAAGATAAATATCATTGATTAATAGATTTTCAATAAAAATACAAATGGTGGCCCCGTCTTAGATGCATGAGACAACGTGTTTAGGAGACGTGAACATAATAAATTTTGAACTTAAAAAATTGGTGCGAAAGGTACCTAACTTAATTTGTCCTTACTAAAGCACCTTTAGCTACAGTTCGCAAGCAATTTTTGCCTTGTTTCCGTTAGGATCGCGTCCGACGCATCGGACGCCCTAACGTATCCTTACTCCAACGAAGCCAGTTCGAGCTGTTGAAGGAAAGAGTTACGTTAATGTCCGATAGGTCGGATGTGTATACCCGTTTAACCTCCTATGGCTCCTTTTCCTCCTTCCTCACGCCGTTTCTCTCCAACTTCTCACACAACCAACACGTCTATATTTTTTCCGTCCATCTGAAAGGCTATTCAGATATATTTTTATGCTTCTATCTATATTTCCTTTTCTACTTACATTGTATATTTTTTTTCATAATATTTTCAATTCAGACTGTCAACCCGAAAGGCTCCACATCATTGGACGTCCGACGCTACTCAGATTATGTTGAAATGTGCTGTAGAAGCATATTCTATATGCGGAGTAATAAAAAAGGAGTGCACAAAGCTATAGTAGAAAAGTTCAACCGAGCCGTAGAAAATATCTCGTTTATTCAACCGATAGATGAAGTTAAAATCCGACATAAATTCGATAGTCTTAGAAGTGATGAGGTTATATAACAAAGTTTGTACAACAAAACTGATGCTGGCTGGGATGATTGTAGGCAAACTATTACTGGCAGTGAAGAATGGTGGAGTGATCATGCAAAAGTATTTTTCATATATGCATTTACTTGTTAGTAATCTTTTATTAAATTTTTTTACCCATAGGAATTTGGAACCATTATTTTGAAATATAGAAAATGGCCACTTGAGAATTTGAAGTTGATGCAACAGTTGTTTCAAGAGACGAATGCAACTGGACAAATATCGTATATGTCTGTAACTAATCAAGAAACATCGCAAGAAAGTACAACTCCTTCTGTACAGACCCAATTTGATAGAATATGAGCCTTTGAAGGGTTTTTAATCAACTGGATGAAATACAAGGTGGACAAATTCCAAATTTGAATTCACCTACCAATCCTCCATTACAACTAACTCCACTGTAACTGCTCCATTGCAACAAAGTCCAATTATTGGTTCATCTTCTGGTGCACATATTAGGTTCGAGAAGATGTCGTGAGGAAGCTGATGAAAAGACGTACGAAATCATTGACCGAATGCACGAGAGACACATGAAAAAATCTCGTATAAATTCAAACAGTCCGAATACGAACATCGTAGACTCAACACGAAATTCTATAAACTACGCGGATATGGCTACTCGCGTTCAACATCCTGAAAAAGGAGGAGAATTTAATTTTGGTGAAGCGATGATAAAATGCAGCCCAATAATAAATATTTATTCAATGCTCTTAATGACAACTTAGCAAAAAAATTGGTTGTCATCAACGGTTGCAGCATATCGGCATGCACAAGAGAACTAAACTTATCTGATAAATCAAGGTGGTGTCAACAAATAAGAATTTTGCTATAATTGTATTTCTGTAGTATTATCTATGCATTTTATTTTTGTATTTTTAACGTATTCTAATTAATTTACACGTATTTCGATTTTTGTAATGTTATTTCATTTTAAATAGACGTATATTACACAACAAAACAAATAATTAATTAACTACAAATCAATTAAATAGATCGTAAATGCAATCAGAACGATGAGTTATCCTTATTGTACTGAAAACAAGAGTTACAGAAGCTAAAGTAAAGTTTCGTAAAGTCCAATAATAAATTGGATGTAAATAAAACTTGCCTTATTTTAGCAGCCACAAAAATTAATTAATACCAAAAATTGTCGCCCAACAATAAAGGCCATATACACACAGCATTCTGATAAAACCCAATAAACATAAAAAATGATCTTCTGATAAAGTGAAAAGATGGTGTAAAACTTCCAGACTAGTAGACTACGGATGTTGACAGGTTTTTCATTATTCTTCTTCAACAAATTTCAAGTAATTTTAGTTTGTTTCTATTTAGAAGATTCTCCTCTCTATGTTCCACCAAATTTAAGTCTTCCGTTCTCATGGCAAACCATAGCTTCTTCATTATTCATTATCCAATGGCATTAAAAAACCACCCGCTGGATTCTCTTATTTTTACTGTATAATTTTTTGTCTTTTGCTTTATATTTGCTTTTCTGTACCTGCGTTTTTTTCGGAGTTTCCATGAAGCTGCCTTCGCCTTGTTTCTTTCCTGAATTCTTCAGGATTTAAAGTGCCAGATGATTGAAATTTCAGGTGAGCTTTGGATTTACATGCCTTTATTTTCATGTAATTTTTGTTTCTGCTATCTTGACTGTATAAACGCATAAGGGTCATGGTGTTTGCATGTTTGCTTTAGTTACTTGTATGCATTTTTTCATGATTTTGGTAAATGTATGCCTGGTCTAGATCTACTTTTTTCATCTCTTTTGCTTGAAATGGTAATACTACAGTAAACTTAAAACTCAAAATTTTATTTCTGTATCAAGCCAGCTGATTTTTTTCAAGTGTTTATAATGTGTTCTATAATGCAAGAAAAGTGGGATTCTCACCATGTTTACATTACTTGAAGGCCACTTATTCTTTGGAAAGTGAACATCTAAATATTACTTCTCTACTGCTTCCTAAAGGAATATGTCTCTACTTCTGATTTGGATGTGTAAGGCAACAAAACTGTGTTATTTTATCGTTTTATTTCTCCATATTCTGCATTGCTGACTAGCATCTTTTGTATCCTATCATCTATATTCTAACTCTTCAATGTGTAACATAGTTCAATTATGAGCTTTGAGTGTAGTTCAACATTGAATTTAGAATCAAGAGGAGTTTTTGTTTTTGATTTTTTAAGACTAAGAACTGCTTATTGTAATAACTGATAGTTAATAGTGT
Organism: Allium cepa; assembly: GCA_030765085.1. Taxonomy (NCBI): domain Eukaryota; kingdom Viridiplantae; phylum Streptophyta; class Magnoliopsida; order Asparagales; family Amaryllidaceae; genus Allium; species Allium cepa. The sequence continues at coordinate 750,994,353 of CM060940.1, read as the reverse complement.
TTATTGAAGTTGTCAATGCTTCTTACACTATCAAGACATTCAATAAGTATAAAACTTAGTAAACAAAAATACTTAAATGTAACAAGCAGTTTATCAGAAATTTTTCTTTGATAAAGCAAACTATCCAACAAACACAACACTCATGACTTATAACTTACTTTTTTTGATGTAAATTAGCAGACCCTTCTCTTGAAAATTGTTAGGATGCAGATATAAGTATATAACTTGTTTGTATTTGCAGAAACGGGAATGAATGTTCAGTTTGAGAGCTACATGATGGGATATTCTAATTCTGTTAGAAATATAAATCAGAATTCAAGTAGCAGCTGGTCTCCCTACTTGTATAACGACTTAATAAACGAGCATGTATACAATAGCTTTAGGACAATGAATGAATATTCAGGATACAAAGAGGCACTGAAGCGAACAGTGGTTGAGCACGATGCACTGTTTAGAGAACAGGTATAAGTGCTGATAGAAGAACAAATTCGTATTATTTATTGCTTATGAAAGCATTATTCAAGTGTTTTTACTTTATAGGATTATAATTAATCTCACTTGATTTTGTCCATATCAAGTTCGTCCTTGATGATCTTAGCATCGCATTTTATGATAGCATTAGAGCAACATATGATAGGTGCTTAAACTTGAGAAGAATTAAGCAGCGGAATGGCGAAAATAAGAAAGAAGTCGAAATAATCAAAATGTAACATGGAAATTCCTTAAACCATGAACAAACTGCACGATGTTATAGTACTAGTACAAGTACAAATTAACTCATTCAATGGGGGAATGCTCACAATTGAACCTCATATAGGAGATAATATGTCATGCTCAGTTCTTCCATCTATGTGTAACAATTTATCTGAATTCTTGGAAGTGGATTAATCTTCCATATGTAGGAACAATGCATAACTTGAATTTGTAGAAGTGGCTTATTTATTTATTTTCATATATTCTGTTATAGTTGAATGGATTTCTTAGAAGTCGTAAGGCACTTCTTTGATTAGCCATGTAATGAAATTGTAGAATTTAGATCACCTACTTTAATAAAGAAAAACACTGAAATAAAAATAACCATGGAGTATATGATCACGGATAGGGCAGTCCATATAAACAGAGCTTGCTAGCTTCTAGGGAATTCGCTAAGCCCACTTAAGTGTTCTATTTTTATTTCTGAACCATCAGATATTTAAAGCATGGTTGTTTGTTCATTTCTTTGGTCTAATCTGTACACAATGTATGCATTTGTGCAGGTAAGTGAACTCCACCGTCTTTACAGAACGCAGAAAGATTTGATGGACAATATCAAAAGACAGGAGCTCTACAGATTCTCCTATCAAAATAGAATATCCCAATTACAATTGTTCTTATCTCCAGTAGTGTTTCATAATAACCAAAATCTATTGCAGCATACAGACAACATCAAACCCTGTATAGACTTCTTAAAACAAGATTATATTCGAAATGATAGTGATACGGTAAACTTGAAACTGAAACGAAATCATAGACAAATGCTTGACCTTCAACTTCCTGCCGATATGTATATTGGTGCTGAAGATCATAGCGATATGATACGAAAGGAAGACAGAGCAAGTCTGTTTTCTGGGGTTGAATATAAATCAAGTGACAAAATGAATGAAGTCGATGTACAATTGACTCTTGGAACTAGAGAGTACAAAATGAATGAAGATATCAATGGAAATGCTAAGAATCAGCGGTCATCTTTCGACTATGGTATGATTTTCTTCTGATTTTTCTTGCTATTATTGTGTAATATTGATTTGTATCAATCATATAATGAAATGTTGATGTGTGTCAAATATGCAATAATCCTTAGCATATCTAGTAATTGTGCATGCTGGAATGTTAGTAATTAGATTAGCTACAATGTTAACAACTGAAAGTGGAAAAAAAAAAGGTTTGCCTTCTGCAGGGGAAGAATAACCTGAAAGAACTCAATAATGATTTGAAAAATAGATAGCAGAACATGGAGATTAATTTTATTTTATATTTCCCAGTTTCAAAATGACTTCAATCCTAATATTGTTGCACGATGAGTGGATCATGCATATGATCTTTGTTTATCAATTGATGATTAAAACACATCTATAAGCTCATTTGACAACTGCTTATTCTAAATCTTCGTATAAAGAGTTTTGAACAATAACCTGTAAGCAGTGTTGACCGAATAGTAAGAAGTAAAAGTGTTTGAATGCAATATTACTTTCAAATTAAAGTTAATTTTGTTGTCTGGCTATTATGATTTATAAGTACTTGATGCATGTCAAACTACATAACTGGACAAATCCATGTGAAAGGAATGATGAATATTACATAGTGAAATTGTGCTTTTAAATTGTTTAAAATAATAGACTATGTTGATCATTTACTTGATCAAAATTTACTATAAAATTACTACATAACTGGACAAATCCATGTGAAAAGAATGATGAATATTACATAGTGAAATTGTGCTTTTAAATTGTTTAAAATAACATACTATGTTGATCATTTACTTGATCAAAATTACTTATGAAATTCTATCTTAACTTGTAAGAAACAAATAGTTGATTCTTCAATTTTGACTTCTTAAATGTTGTACCTTGTTATAAGGAGTTCCCATACATTCAAACTCACAAAAATCTACTTATAAGTACCCAAACATGCTCTGTCTACAATGTAGTTGGATAGAATATTCAAATATATTCATAATCTAGTTTTAAGTAGCCAAACATGCTCTGTCTACCATGTAGTTGGATAGAATATATTCAAATATATTAATAATCTAGTTATTATAATATATTCATCTTATCCCACATAGAAATCAAGTGTTTGTCTTCTCTTTAGTTATTTTTCATCTACGATGCATGAAAATTCAAAAACTAAACAGCTTCATGTCTTTTTCAGCAGGTATAACTGAAAACATTTTTAACTCATCCACTCCAAATTTCTTACAAGTAGGAAAACAAATGGAACAAAGGAAAACGAAGGAAAACAACACTCACAACATCCCTTTCTACGATTCTAAAGAAATACCAACTCCTGATCGTGAACCTAACCCATCGCATTTTGACTTAAACAGCCCAACGCTAACAAATTCAAACTCTCATACTCCACTATCATTTTCATCTTGCTCAGAAATCGCAAGCTCTTCATCTCCATTAACACCTTCACCAAAGAGAAAATCACCTAAAACCATCACTCTTGTTCCCATTGCAGTTCAAGCACTTCCTTGCTTCACCATTTCGGAGAATGTTCAAAGGAAAAATCCCAAAAAAGACTTCCAGAAATACCAAAAGAAGATAGCTATCGACTTAAACGATGAAATTTCAAGTGAAGGCGACGAGTCATACGATGATGCTCTGAACGCTTTGGCAGCAGAGAGTTTGTTACTATTTTCACAACGTGCATCTCCTAACATGGATCTGTTGCATTGGTTTGCTGATACAGTTTTAAGTAAAAATTCTGATGTTGAGGCCGATGCCTTTGAGTCATTGACATTAAATCTTGAAGAAATGAAACCCGATGAAAACATAAAATCAGAACAAAAGCTTGAGATTGAGGAAGAGAAGGCTCATAAAGGAAGGAAGAGGAGGGAGAAGAAGAAGGATTTTAGAAAGGAAATACTACCGAGCATAGTGAGCTTATCTAAGCATGAACTGAAAGAAGATTTGCATGCATTTGACTGCATTAGGAAGGCAATGGGAGAGAACTTGGAATCGAAATTAGCGAGGAAAAAATTGGCGAAAAGGAAAGGTGGAAAGCTTAAATATTTAGAGACTGGTTTGGGAGTTGAAGTTTGGAAGAAGAAGATGTTGATGTGGGGAGGAAAATCAAAGAGGGGGAGGAGATTGAGAGCTACTAGAGAATTTAGTGATTTTAGTATTGATTTATGTTAGAAGAGGAGAGTGGGAAATTGCTTATTTTGTGAAATGAAAATAGTTTGTGCTTTGCTTGATTGGGGGTGTGACACATGATGCGTTTATTGGTGAAACAGGATTTAGATAGGTGTAACCAATCAGATTATGTGTTGTCCATGTTAACTTGTGCTAATTTTATTAGCAACTCCATTTAGACTTAAATTATTTGCAATGATTTTTAATCTACTTTTAAGAGCCTGTCAATGGATATCCGTTGACATCAATATTTGAAAAAGGAACCTGTACTAAGAAAAAAAATGTGTGCGCATTCAAAACGTATTTATTTGGTTTTTGTCAGAGTAATAATTCATATATTGTGTATTTTACTACAATGAATAATAGCTTTTTGTATTGCTTTATCAAGATAATGCTTCATGCTATATGCTTAGAAATGCATACATGTCGCTTAAAGCCTTTTTTTTTACAATCGTAGGGATTGAAATTATTTTAGGCTAAATTAGGGGATTTGATGATATTTGATGTCCATTGCCTACACAACCGTGGGTGTCAAAATTTGATAATGATTTTGGATGGATATGTTGAAAAAAGTGATACAATATTGAGCTTTTATGTTCTTTGTTTAGTTTCACGTTGTGGGATAAGTTCAATTTTTTCTTTCAAAACCTATATATTTGATTTAAGTTGAGGAATTTAGAAATTTGAATTTAAATTTACGTTACGTACGATTAGTTAAAATGAACAAAAAGGGAATTAAATTATATAATGAAAATTTTGAACGATTTGAAATTTAACGTAAATTCAATCGTTAAAACAGTGAAATTTTGGTTTCAAAAAAATTAAATATTTTACATGGAAATATTGTAGAATTTTTTTAAATAAAAGCGTCGACGTTCGTTTCGTCGAATTCCTATTTCGCTAGCTTCGTTTAAATCGATTTAAACGATCGATTAACGGTAGCGACTACCGATATTACGTAAATATCAAATTTTACCCGAGCGCTAAATAACCAGTTTTTTGTATGCTAACGCATTCATGTCGACACGCTGAGCACAACGATGGATTGTTTCGTGTGTTTGGAGTGTTACTTTGTTCAGTGCAGTGTTTTGGATCGTGTTATACCATTGGTTGCTATTTTTATATAGTGTACAATGTTATTGAATTTGAACATAACATGGATAAATTATAGTATACGGCTGTTAATAAAAAGAAAGAGGTTAAACACGTATTTGATATGTAAATATATCAGGTAGAAGAAAAATTTTGAACCGGTCGTTGCACTTCGTTTTGAAAGGGTAGCCGAAAGAATTGTTCTTTCCTGTTCACGCATGGCCACGTGGCCATGTTTTCTGCCACTTCCCACTTTATACTAGTGTGTAACCCATGCGTTGCACATGTGGTAATGTTGTGAAAAAAAATAATATTTAAAATTTAATTATTGTTAAAAATTGAATTTTTTTTAAGCATTACCTGATAAACTTGTTGAAATAAAAAAAATTATAATTTAAAATGACATATAACTGTAAGGTAGAGGGTTGCTAATATATATACATATACATATACATACATACATACATACATACATATATATATATATATATATATATATATATATATATATTGCTATTATTATATATGTAAATAGTTGATGCTATGTGATACAAGTATTTTTTATATAAATGAATGAAAAAAATTGAATTTTCTATTTCTATTAATATAAATATTGTATATATAATTTTAATGATTTATAATGGAAAAATGAATATTATGTAATTGAATATATTTAAATATCTTAAATCAATGATCAACTTAACCAATTAAATATATGGAGCTGAATGTTAGAAAGGAGAAAAAAAAATGATAAGAGCTCTGTATGTAGTTGCAGTTGAGAAAAATATCCTACGATCAACTTATCCGAAAATGAACTTTTATTCATTATCTGATATTTCAATTAGTAAACCTTTTTTAAACCTAGCAGTTAATCATAAATTTCACATTGTTGTAGCAGTGTCATGTTTACAACTTCAATATTTGCAACAACAAAAAATGTTGCGTTAATTTGAGTTGTGAGTTCGGTAAGTTATAATATCATGTTGAAAATGAGAATGTCGACATAACCTAATTTGTATTAGAGTAATCCATGCATCCACATCCCAATGTTGTGAAATATAAATTTATCCTTTAAAAATTGTGAAATACAAAAATTTTGTACTAAAAATGTATGATATTATTTTGAGATAAAATGAACTATAAATTAAAAATATATTATTATTTATGTTTACATTTCATGTTATGCGATCCATATAACTTTATATATGAATACAAATAACAATTTTATCATCTTTGCTTTTGTGTGTGTGTTGTATGCATACTTAAATCGATATATTTTAAGATTTATTAGATGAATTAATAAATATTAGTGAATTGAATTTATTTGAATGATTTAAAATAAAGATTACATAATTGGTTAAATACATGTATGAGTAAAAAAATATTAAAAGAGAATTGTGAAGGGTTTGTAAGTAACTATGGAAATTTAAAATATAGGTGCTTAAAGTTAAAAATATAATTTTTCAGTGCAATACATGATAACTTCATTGAGATAAACAAATTATAAAATAAATTTGTTATTATTGCTGATGTATATAATTTATGCTATGTGATTTATATATCTTTATATGCAATGAAAATTTTGTTTTACCAGTTTGTTGATGCTACTATGGTATACTGTTGAAATTGTCATATTTTAGAATTTACATGATGTATCAAATATTAGATAACTGAGTTTATCAAATGGTTTAAATTTTGAATTACGTAATTAGTTTAATTGCGTGGACTTAAATGTAAAATATTAGAAGAGAATTAAGAAAGCGTTTGTGAATAATCTTAGGAAATTTTAAAAGCATGTACTTGATTATAAATTGGCATTAGAAGTTTAGTAGAATAATTATGAAGTGATAAACTATAAAAAATTAAAATTAAAATATCTAGAGAAAACTAAGGTGGGTAGAGAAAACTCCTATAATTAATAAGAGAGCTTGAATTTCTTCTGTTTTACTATTATTTAATAGATTTGTATATTTTAACAGAGAACATCAAAACTCATTCCTCCATATCACTTTCTCTTCCAACGAGCCCTCATCCTTCACCACCGCGCCTCCTCCAACAGCCCACCACCGCCGCGCCTCCTCCAACAGCCCACTACCATTGCCAGTGCCACCGGCTGTCTCCACCGCTTGCACTCCTCCCCGACGTCACCGCTCCAGCCTTACACCCCTAGCTGACCAGCTGACCTTTTCCCCTTCTTCCAAAGTTTGGCCGGAAATCTCTCTCTCTCTCTCTATATATATATATATATATATTTATATATATATATATAACAAATCTGGATTGGAGATAAGACGTGTACGAGTTGAAATTATGCCGTTGAGTTGATTTTGTCGCATGTCTTAAACTGTTCGTAGATCGTATAGGGTTAGCGACATTAGATGTGAGTGTTTGTACATTTACACTTAACTAATATCATGATGCAAGTTAATAAAATCTGAAACTATCACTATTATTTGTTTGTGGTTGAATTGGATTGATATATAAATGTTGGATGAATTATTGAATGATATGTGTACATGTTGACACGATATACACGTCATATGTAGGTACGCAAGTGTAGAAAATATAAATTTGGGCATGTCACATTCACCCTGTTATTTATATTCACTATGCTATGATTTGTTGAAATTTTCCCGTCGATATTTGAATATGACTGTATGTTGAAAATATGATTTTGGAAAGGGTTGAAATGATATATACCCATATTTAAAATTTAATTATTCCACTTGGCCTAGGTAGAAAATTTAATTTAAAACGCCGTTTGGTCGAATTAAATATTTTTATAGATGGAGATCGCTTCGAATTTTTTTATATAAATTATTTGAAATTTGAAATTTTGTTTCAAATTGGTATTTATTATTTAAATAAAATTTAGGTGAAACAAGTGATTTTATTAGCAGGTGGTAATTTAGAGATAAATGTTTGAAATGTTTTATTTAAAGAAATTTGATTTTTGATTTAATTCCATAAAAATTTGAATTAAATTAAGATTGTAAAATTTTGGAATTGAAGGTACTGAAGTTAAAAATTTAAGTTAAATTTTGAGTCGGATTTAAACTTAAATCAGTAACTTGTTTTCCTATATTGAAATTTATGTAAACTAAATCTATTTGGAGTTAAATGTATATATTAACCAAAAAGGGAGTTGTAAATTGTTTAATAAATTTTTGAAAATTTATTAAAAATTGTAATTCTTTTTATTATAATGGAGATTTAAATTTTTAATAAATTTTTAGAAATTTATTAGAAATGGTTTGATAAATTATAATGAAGATTTAAATTGTTTAATAATTTTTTTTAGGATTTATTGGGAAATCGGTTGGTTAAATTGTAATGGATTTTAATTTCAGCTTAAATAAGTTTTGATTTAAGTGATCCTATTTATGGGTTTTAATTGACCTTAAAATTTAAGGTTTCAAAGGAAATTGAGTTTTGAAATCAGAATGTTTTATAATGGAATTTAAGAATGGGAAACTAGATTTGAGGAATTTGGAAAATAAAATCCGTTTCGTTATTAATATGAATCGTTTTAGAACCATAATTGACCAAATGGTGTGTAAAGCATACGTTGGGTTGTCAAAGAGACCGGGACTGGATATTGACATACTCTCTGTCAATCCCGAAACTACTTTGATAACCGTGTATGCGATGGATGATATCCAGAAGGTAGTGGTTGAATTGGCGAAGTTTACTGGAATGAAATAAGAGAACAATTATGGATAGCTTTGACATTCTTGTCAACAATTAAAATGACTAAAACAGGAGCCTATGGGTGCACCCTTCTGTGTAGATTAATAGTCGCGGTCGGCCACGGATGAGTTACGACCAGCCAGAAAGGGTAAACTAGTAGAATCCTACCTTGGGCATTGCCTCACATGCCTTGTCATATTTATCCCTATACGAGCCTATTACGATTTTGGTTTAAAACTGTATAAATGTGTTAAGGTGGATCAATGTAAAACCTTAACGCTATTTTGATATTTATTTTACTGATAGTCATTATCTATTGTAACGTACACTATTATATGCAAATAGTTTGATGAATCCTTAGGAGATGGGAAAAACCCATAACATCTCTTAAGTTACTTTGCATTGATTTATTGATTTTCATGAGGATATTAATTCCGACTCGAGTATTCTGTTTTTCCATTATGCTCGGGTCAGCCTGAGTATTTCCAGTTGTAGAGCTTGTTATGGAGACGAAGGCATGGCTGAAGATTTTGTTTTATTTTTGTTATTTCATCAGTTTAGTTCGTTATGTCAATTAGACTCATTTCATTTCCATTTATTTTTTTCCAGTTATTTAATGTGAGAATAATATAACTTATTTGAAGTTTTCATGACTTATTTATGTACTTATTTATTTTTCGCCACGAGATTCTGAGTTGTATTTATTTGTGATCTGTGTTATGTGATTGATTCTGTTTTACCCTAATTAACTATCTATCATTTAAGCAAATGTCCTTGTTCAAATGGTGGGTCATTACAGTTGGTACCAGAGCTTATGGTTGAGTGAACACCTAAGCCTGTGGGGTAGAACTCATTATAAATATGGTAAGTAATTACCCTAGAATAAGTAGTATCTTTCTTGAGAGAGCATGTTTTAAAAATTTAAGAATAAAATAGTTTATAATCTTAAACGATTTTTTTAAAAAAAAATTTAGGCGTCCCTCTTTGGTAAAATTATTTTGACTAGGTTCTTGCAATTGATTCCACTCTTACTTAATTTTCTTGCCCATCACTCCTTTACTGGATGAGTAATCGTAACACCAGAGGCAGAGGTAGGGGAAACGTCCCTAATGAAGCTATTGCACCAGTTGTAGTTCCCGAAGTGAGATTTACCACTCTTAGTAAAGAGTACACCCAGCTTGGAGGAAAGAAGTTCATAGGTGCGGAGGGCATTGTTGGAGCACAACAATGGCTTAAGAATGCCGAAAGGATTTTTGTTGGACTCGGCATCACCGGCGCTCAGAAGTGTCAATTAGCAGCTTGGCAACTTCAGGAAGCCGCACTTGATTAGTAAGATTCGTTTATGGCCCGTACCCCAGAGGAAGATATTTCTTGGGCCCAGTTCAGGTGAGATCATCTAATGAGAATTTTATATTCTTATGATTATCTCATGGAAGTTTACTTAGCCTTGTATTCTCCAAATTTATAGGAAGCTTTTATTACCCAGTGGATGCCAGAAGCTAGGAGGACGAATTTGTATAAATCTGTTTATGGAGCTTAAGCAAGGCGAGATGACTATAGCAGATTATTAAAGGAAATTTAGTGAGCTAGCAAAGTTTGGCCCTCATCTGATTGAGATTCTCCTTAAGAAGAATGAGAAATTCATTGCTGGCATATGTAGGGAGTATAAAGAATAGCCGAATGGTCATATCCATAAGCCATTTTCTGATTTCATTAATTTGGCGATCCATTTTGAGAATTTGAAGCTGAATAGGATTTCACAAGTTTTAGACACCCCAGCCCAGTCTAGCTGCAATAGCCTTGGCAAGAGAAAGTCAACTTTTAGTAGCCAGAAGAAGAAGTGGCAAAGCCGTCAAGGAGTTGGATTTCCTCAGAAGAAGACTAAGGACTTGTTGCACATCACTTGCTTCAAATGCGATAAAAAGGGACATTATGCTAGAGATTGCCTACCAATATCCATAGCCTCCGTTCCTCTAGTCCAGATGACTAGGCATGACTTATGCCATATCTGCTTACAGCCGGGCCATTTCAAGAAGGACTGCTCCACTCAGAAGAAGGACCAACCATCTGGCATCTTTGCAGTCACCATTTCCACCCCTCCGGTTGAGGAGACCAATCCCATACTGCAAGGTACGCATTTCTTTCATGAGATACCTATTCATGTTCTATTCGATACCAGAGCATCTCATTGTTTTATATCTGTTGATTTATATGAGAAATTTGAGCATGATTTGAAACGCGAACCTGCTTATAAATCCTTGCATCTCTAATCCCATTGGTGGCCCCGCAAACTAAGGAATGATTTGTAAGGGCGTTTGTCTTTTTAAAGACGAACACTGTTTCACTGGAGATTTTATGTTTTGGGCTTTAGTGGATTAGATTTATTGTTAGGAATGGATTGGCTATCCAAGTTCGAAGCTGTTATTTTTATTAGTGATCAAACTATTTCCTTGGTTGACAATAAAGGTTCTTGGCTTGTTATTAGATGCAAGATGCCTTTTGATCTTGTTAAGAGTTTTGTTTTCTCCCTTGATTCGCATTCTAGTGACCTTAACACTATCCTAGTTGTTCAGCTTTTCCCTGATGCCTTTGGTGAGGTTACTTGTTTACCACCTCATTGAGAAATCGAATTTCGAATTGATCTTATTCCTAGAGCCTGACATATCGTACTTCCCCCTTGAAGGATGTCGCCTAAGAGTGGAGTTGAAAATCTAAGTCGACGATCTATTGGCTAGAGGTTTGATTAGGAGAAGTTTTTTTGAGTGGGGTATAGCCGTAGTTTTTGTCATTAAGTCTGACGGTTCCTTAAGAATGTTTGTGGACTACAGAGAATTGAATAAGCTCACACACAAGAACCGATATCTTATGCCTCGTATTAGTGATATGTTCAATCAACTTTATGGAGCACAGGTGTTTTCTCAGCTTGACCTCGCTTCAGGTTTCCATCAGTTGAGGATTTCCAAGGATAGCATTCATAAGACTGCTTTTTGTACCGAAGATGGATTTTATGAATGGCTCGTTATGCCTTTCGGGTTAACGAACGCCCCAACTTACTTTGTAGATCTCATGAATAGAGTATTCAGAGATGTTCTTAACAAATTCGTGCTTGTTTTTATCGATGATATTTTGGTTTTTTCTAAAATCGAAGAGGAGCATAAGCACCATTTGAAGTTCGTGCTTGAAATTTTGAGAAGCCATCAGTTAAAGGCAAAATTTTCCAAATGCCATTTCTTGCAAGAGGAAGTTCGATTTCTTGGCCACGTGGTTTCGAAAAATTGAGTATTGGTGGATTTCACTAAGATCGCCATAAAAAATGTAAGTTTCTATCCTTACTTTAGATTTGATTGTCAAAATTATCAATTTTTGATTCGTGCCTTATATCTAAATCCAGGATTGGGAAATTCCTAAGACACCCACAAATGTTTGGAGTTTCTTAGGTCTTGCCAGCTACTATAGGAGGTTCATCGAGCGTTTCTCTCAATTGCTTTTCCTTTCACAGCTTTAACTTGAAAGAACGTCAAGTTCAATTGGGATGAAAAGTGTCAGAAAGCGTTCGATGAACTGAACAGAAGTTGACCTCCGCTCCTGATCTTACTGTTTTGAATGGCAACGGAGGCCTTACAGTTTACACCGATGCTTGTAAAAGTGGGCTTGATGCTATTTTAAAGCAGCATGGCAAAGTTATTGCATATGCTAGTAGACAATTGCAACCTTATGAAGTTATGTACGCAACACATTATTTGGAGTTGTTGGCTGTGGTTTTCGCTTTGAAGTTGTGGTGGCATCATCTCTTGGGTAACAAATTCAAGCTTTTTACCGATCACAAATCTCTGAAATATATTTTCTCTCAAAGGATTTGAATCTAAGGAAAGCGAGATGGCTTGAGTTCTTGGCCGCATATGACCTTGACATCAACTATAGCTCGGAAAAAGCAAATGTGGTGGCCGATGTCATGAGTAGAAAAAGGACTATGCTTTGTCAGCTTATTGTTTCATCTTCTCTTATGGATCATATAGTCGCTAAGCAAAGTGAAGATCCAAGTTTAAGGGCCATTCGAGAGGAATTTTTAAAGAGAGAGGAAGACTCGAGGAGATGGTATGATGCAACAGTTGATAAGAATGGTATTCTAAGAATAAATAGTAGGGTTTATGTTCCAAATATGGATGGACTAAGGGAGGAAGTGCTTAGAGAGAATCGCAAATCAAAATTTTATATTCATCCCGGAGTGGCGAAGATGTTTCAAAATATGAAGAGACTTTATTGGTGGGAAGGAATGAAGAGGGACATTTTGATGTATGTGGGTAGATGTAGTACTTGTCAACAGATTAAGCCCGATCATCAGAAATTGACAGGTTTGTTACAGCCACTTGAGATTCCAAAATGGAAGTGTGATCAGATTTCTATGGATTTTGTTGACGGTTTACCAAAGACAAGAAGGGGCAAAGAGAGAATTTGGGTGATTGTTGACCGTTTAACGAAGATAGATCGTATTATTCAGGTGAAACCAACTCGATCCGCCTCGAGTTTAGCTAACATCTATGTGAAGGAGATTGTCTGACTCCACGAAATTCCTTATAGTATCATTTGTGATTGTGACCTTATTTTCACGAGTAACTTTTAGAGAGCCCTTTAGGATTCATTGGGTACACAGTGAAATCTGAGTATGGCTTATTACCCATAGACAGATGGCCAAACCGAACGGATCAATCAAATTTTGAAAGACCTCCTTCGTGCTTGTATTCTGGATTTTGGTGGTTCTTGGGAAGACCATCTTCATCTTGTCGAATTCACCTATAATAATAGCTATCAGGTGAAACTTCGTTAAATAAATTTGAATTATATATATATATATATATGTAAATAAACCTTTCCATAGTTCGAGTCTTTAATTCAAGCTAGTACTGACATGGCACCGTTCGAGGCTCTTTACGGACGTCCAGGTAAATCTACGACTTTTTGGATTGAAACTGGAAACAGACTTGTTCCTGGGCCTAAGATTATTTATCAAGGCTTCTGAGAAGGTTGAGGAGATTGAGCGAAAGATGAAAACTGCACAAGACAGGTAGAAGAAATATGCTGATAGAAGACGAAAGGAGTTGGAATTCGCAGTTGGAGATCTTGTGTATCTCAAGATTTTGCCACTGAGAAATGTAATTCGGTTTGGAAAGAAAGGAAAATTGGCCCCAAAGTTTATTAATCCTTTCAGTATATACGAAAGATTGGTAACCTAGTTTATAGAGCCGAGTTGCCTGAAAAACTATCGGGTGTCATGATGTATTTCACGTCTCCAATCTTCGCAAGTATATTCATGACCCGTCAGCGATAGTTCAGTCCGCGCAGCTTGAGGGATTGGAAATTCAACCCAATCTTACTGTTAAGAGGAAGGCTATTCGAATTCCGGATAAAAGCATAAGGAAATTGAGGAGTAAATGGTCAATCTCGTCGAAGTCCAGTGGAGTTATGTTGATCGAGATTGCACTTGAAAAACAGAGAATAGTATCCATGCTTCCAATCCTGAATTATTTTGGTTCGGGTATGCCTTCTAATCTTAATCTATCTCTTGATTCTTGTTATATCTTTGCGTTTCACCCTTTTTGGGATGAAAGATTTTGAGTGAGGGCGAATGTAATGATCCTAAAATTCATCATTATTTTGAACAATTAGTCGATTAAATTTAATTTGATTTAAGTTAAGGAATTTAGAAATTTTAATTAAAACTTACGTTACGTACGATTAGTTAAAATGAATAAAAAGGGAATTGAATTATAAAACGATAATTTTGAACGGTTTGAAATTTAACGTAAAATCAGTCGTTAATAAAACACTGAAATTTTGGTTTAAAAAAAATCAAATATTTTACATGGAAATATTGTAGAATTTTTCAATTTGAGCTCAATTTCGGGCCGATTTTGTTGACATTTTACATCCAGCATAGCTCTTCGAGTTCCCGGAAAGAAAAAAGAGAAGTAGCAAGCAAATAACAATAAATAAAATAAACAATACAAAAGCACACGTCACAGCCTAGGTTTGGGCCACTTCCGATGTTGAGTGGCAAACTTATTTCTCCGAAAGAAGAGCTCAAAGTGATTTTACCTCACACAAAGAAAAGTCCGCCTAAGCACCCGCCTCCAGCTTCCCATTTTGTCTGATTCCTAACAAACCCAGGGAAGAGATTTATTCGCTACGCACCTGTCTGCTTTTAATAAACACGCCAACGTTCATTTTGTCGAATTTTGATTTCGCTAGCTTTGTTTAAATCGATTTAAACGATCGATTTACGATAGCGACAAGCGATATTGCGTAAATATCAAATTTTACTCAAGCGTTAAATAACCAGTTTTCTATGTGCTAATGCATTCATATCGACACACTGAGCACAACAATTGCCTCA
Source organism: Allium cepa (assembly GCA_030765085.1). Lineage (NCBI taxonomy): Eukaryota > Viridiplantae > Streptophyta > Magnoliopsida > Asparagales > Amaryllidaceae > Allium > Allium cepa. The sequence continues at coordinate 750,979,281 of CM060940.1, read as the reverse complement.
CATGCCTTGTCATATTTATTCCTATACAATCCCATTACGATTTTGGTTTAAAACTATATAAATGTGTCAAGATGGATCAATGTAAACCCTTAACACTATTTTGATATTTATTTTATTGATAGACATTATCTATTGTAGCGTACACTATTATATGTAAATAGTTTGACGGATCCATAGGAGATGGAAAAAAAAACCTGTAACATCTCTTAAGTTACTTCGCACTGATTTATTGACTTTCATGAGGATATTAGTTCCGACTCGAGTATTCTGTTTTTCCATCATGCTCGGGTCAGCTTGAGTATTTCCAATTGGAAAGCTTGTTGTGGAGACGAATGCATTGCTGAAGATTCTGTTCTATTTCTGTTATTTCATATGTTTAGTTTGTTCTGTCAGTTAGACTCATTTCATTTCCAGTTATTTCTTTCCAGTTATTTAGTGTGAGAATAATGTAACTTATTTGAAGTTTTATGACTTATTTATGTACTTATTTATTTTCCGCTACGAGATTTTGAGTTGTATTTATTTCTATGTTTGTGTTCTGTGATTGATTCTATTTTACCCTAAATAACTCTCTATCATTTAGGCAAATATCCTTTTTTAAATGGTGGGTGGTTACATTATCTCTAAGCATTAATAAAAAATTTCTCCCCTTAGTGGATGTATACTATCAAGTTGATAGTGGAACCACTTTAAAAAAATTGTAAGCTTCCCTTTCATCTATTATTAATAGGTTAATGTCATCATTGTCATGAATAAATCCCAATAATTTTATTTGATTATTTCGTCATTATATATTTGATACTATTTGTTCCCGTATTTGTATTGTTGGGTAATATCAGCTTGAAAGAATAGAACCCAACAATCTGGTATCTGAGCATCTAGGTTGGTTTATAGTGGTGTAAGGAAGTATGGCATAAGATGGAGCTACCCTTGTTATAAAAAGACCTAATGTCAGAGGTTGCATATGGGTCACAGTTTACAATAGAAATGTGGAACGGGGATAAAGACTTAGAGAAGTGACAATGAAGAATGAAGGCTACTCTTAAAAGGAATATGGTTCATCAAGTAGTTTTCGACACTGAGGAGTTACCAGCTAAAGTTTCCGCCATGGAAAGGAAGGAGATGGAAGAATGGGCATTTACTACTCTACAGCTGACCATGGGAGAAAATCACCGCACCAAAACAAAGGGTTCCTGACGGTTATAACTGTTCCTAATAATTTTAGTAACACTTATACGCATTGTAATAGGGGCGTAGATATTTATTTGTAACAGTTATAAGCATTGGCAAATGTTCACTCTTAACGGTTATAAGCGTTGGCAAATGTTCTCTTCCAATAAGTATAAGCATTGGCAAATGTTCTCTTCTAACGGTTATAAATGTTGGAAAATGTTCTCTGCTTACGATTATAAGCCTGGGTAAATGTTCACTTCCAACAGTTATAAGCATTGGCAAATGTTCTCTATTAACTATAAACATTGATAATATCGTATTCGCAATATTATATCCGTTACTGAATTTATATTATGCGTTAGTAATATCCATCTTTGGACACATATATCAATTGCAAAATTCATTGTACCAACATTAAAACCAAAATAGTAACGTAAATAAATATTTGCAATTTCTATTTCCTTACATTAATAGTCATTTCATAATTCATACATTCAATGTCATATAGGGGTAAATATAAATTTAATGAAAAGTTCGAAATAATATAATTTGACTTTAAAGTCTTTAGTTGTAAAATACAATTACCATATTCAAATAACATTAAATTTGATCTCTAAATTTTCTAGCTCCAAAATACAGTGATATCTTATTCAAATCACAAAATGAAAAATAAATAAAATCTTACTAACAACATAGATGCATGCCTAGACATTTTGAAGGTTTTCATAGCTTCTACCATCTTCACTTACTTTTGTTGCTTCTTTTTATCGAGCCAAAAAACTCTAGTGATATGATCATTATCAAGATTGTACGAGCTAGCCATGTCATCATCATTAACTTCTAACTTTTCCTTCTATACCTCTTTCACCAAAAGAGCCTGCATCTAGAAAGTGAAACTTAGTTTTGTTTAAAAATGGTTAGGCTATAGCAAAATTAAACTTTGGAAAACTGAGCTGTTTGTTTTAAAAGTGAGAACTTTAAAATTAAGTTAAAGTTCAGTTATGTAAAACAGAGTTGCAAACATAGTTGCAAAATCCACAACTGAGTTTCGTAGCTCTATTTCCAAACTAAGTTTCGCAACTCAGTTTTGAAATTGAGAGAACTGAGTTTTGCAATTCAGTTTCAAAACTGAGTTCGCAACTCAATTTTGAAACTGAGGTACAAAATTCTATTTTTGAACACCCCAAAACAAGTCTCATAATATATTTTTTGTACCAAAAGAAGCAACGCAATACAATTTCTTTAATTGACTCAAAATTCTTCAAATATATATCTTTTTATTATACACTTCCTAAAAAGAATTTCCCCAAACAAAAGCATATTAGAAGACCCAGATTATATTTTTTGGTTTTATCAACTTGCATCTAAAGTCTTATCATTAAAGTAGACCAACTATTTATTTGCTCAATTACATAATCGTAATATATATTAACTAGGCTAAACTCTAATGGAAGAAGTTAAGTAAAAAATTGCAAAAGTGTAGATATCTTGAAATCAAAATTGTAAAATAATAGCATATATAGTAATGAAATATGCTAATGCCTTCTTACATTAGCTTATATATATACACATGTGTTATGTGTGCATATATTGCCTTTTATCACCAGAATGCTTCCATTCAACTTTAGAACCAAGGAACTTCTTTCTTCCTTCAGTTCAAGGAAAAAAACAACTGCATGTTTACCTTTTAAACTCCCTTACAACACACAAATGCTCGGAGGTAAAAAGAAAGATAATGAGTATGTAATTATCACTTACCTTCATTATTGGCTACCTTCATTATTAGCTTCATTGTGAAACTAAGTGTACATACCATTATCAATTTATTTTAGAACTGTCAATTTTTTAGCGTGGTAAACCTTATTGAAAATGGAAACCCTGTTTGGTACTAACACCATTTGGACTGCCTAAACCTCACATAACTAGATATGATGAGATCATAAATTTACAGTTTTCATTTAATGCCACATCCTTTGCTTTATTACCAAGGTAGAAACTTATCATATATGTAGACTAAGTACAATATTGAGAATTATTATGCCTTATCTCATACATGTGCGCTTTGGACGAAAAAAAACTATTTATGGAAATTTTTTGACATCGCACTACTTATTTTTATTATTAAAATGTATCCCATGTGAGTTTACAGAAATTAGCTACGTTACTATATGTATCTATGCCTTTTCCCTCCAGGTCCTTGTCAATCAGGCAATCACTTTCCTTTGGTAATAACCCATCGTTTATATCTTGACACTTTTTTGTTCTACATATGATTATGTTAAGTGATAAAAGACTTATAAATTATGAATAGTCATGAATTGGCTAGGTAGTTTAGAGTCTGTAACTATGGTACTTTAAACCTTATTCTTGGTCTTAATTGAACGAATGAATCTTAGCATAGCATAGGGATTGATAACTAACTCCCAATATGATATATCTCCTTAATTCATATGTACATAATTATCAATGTATGTTTCCTTATCTTCACATGTATCATTTTTTTTCAATCTAATCAACAAATTGATCTATAACCCATATTTCTAAAGTATACATATGTTTTTTATCACTTAGTCTTACCTTAATAAACATCAAGTTAAGATGAATTCAGATGTATGTATGTATGGACGCATGCATGCATATGTATATGCATGTGTCTATTTGTATTTGCCTGTGTGTGTTTGTACGTGTTTAGGCACATAACTAAACAATATTTGTTACTGAAATCTAAAAGCTTACCGTTTATATGACTCTGTCGGTTCGCCTACTTTAACATACTTAAAACCATCAAGAAAAAATTGTGTATGAACTGCCTACACCATGAACATAAATATAAACTAGGGCCATGTATATTCGAAGAGAAAAAGGAGACTAAAAATAAAATATAAATTACCTTAAATAGGTCTTCATGTGCTACTCCCATTAATGCATTAAAATACACTATAGAGCCTATTTGTCTATGTTATATTATGAGGCATCTACAAATAACAGAAGTTTCATTAGTGATCACTATAATCAAATATAAAATCAATGTCTTAAGCAAATCAAGAGGACAAAGGATTAAGTTCATGAAATTTCGGAAAACTACATTAAGGAAAAGGAATTAGAACTAAAATGTAGATTAAAGCCAAAAATAAAGGTTATAAACCAAAATTATGTTTAGGAAAAGGAACTAGAACTAAAATATAAAATAAAACCATAAATAAAAATTTGAAAAAAAAATACAAAATTACATTCAGGAATAGAAATTAAAATTAAAATATAGATGAAAACAATGATTACTCACAAATGAAACTCAAATCATCATAAAATGCGATAGCGTTAAAATAAGAAATCAAAACTAGATCAAAGATGGTAAAAATAACAAGTAAGAATCTGAAATAAAATTTAGAAGTCATCCTTTAAAAAATAAGTGAAAGTACCTTATCGGAATGGAAATGGGAAGAAGAGACATACCAGCTTGAGTCGTATTAGCATGAAAGCGAAGTAAATCAGTGAGTTGCTCAAGAATATAAATTGATAACTATATGGTTAGTTTCTCTAGAATATATAATGTAAGTTTATAAATTTTACTTTAACAATAATGGAAAAACATAGAGAAATCAATGAATTGCTCTAGCATATGCAATGATGATCATGTAAAAACAAGGGTGATGTACTATATGATTGTACTGTCTCATATAAATTTATCCATTCTTCAATGCAAGCTTTACACTATGAAATATGAATGAAAATTCAAGAGTCTAAACATGGATAAACGTTTGCAGACAACAATTATAAGGTGTAATGCAAGCATGCCTGAAAATATGAATGTGTGTATGAATATGCTTGTAAGTATATATGTATATATAGCTACTCCCATGGGGATTATAGCAATTCAAGCAAAATAAAGCATTCTTCTTACATACTTAAAATTAAAATCAACGCTTTTATGTTTGGATTCAAAAATAAAATAAGAAAATCATCATATTTATATTCAAAAAAAATTAGGTTCACAGTTGAACAGATTTGAATCATGTATTACATTGTGACTATTTTCTTAATAAAATTTTGTTCACACTACAATCTATTAACTAATTTAATGCTTTTTTTGTAATAAAAGAAAATAACATTTCTGATCCTAGGAGTTTTTAAGCCGCATAATATAGTTAACATAACATTATGTCCAGTTTCATTTAGGCATCTCCATTTGTTCTCTAAAGGTTAGCTATTCTTCTAATGTGCCAATTCCGAACAAGCTAAATATGTCAAAATAGTGTATAATACTTTCCTTTTGTTTTTATCACATCTTTTGTTAAAATTCATTACAAGAAATTTTGATACTCGTGGTTGTAATATGCTTTTAATGCAGTTCCGCATTGCTTTTTATATGTGTATTGCAAGGTAATTTTCAAAATATTGTAGACAAAATCATAGTAAACATTTTTTATCTTACAGTGCACAAGTAAAAAATTGAGCGGAGCTGCATATAACTACACATCTCAAAGTTTTGACTTAATGCCCATGAGAAATGGGGACACAATGGTAGAGCCACATATTGATTTTCCTTGGGTTTTGCTTTATATAATTGTTGAGGAAAACTATTTGATTGTCAATAGCCACTTGTAAAAATTTATAACTTTGAAAGATGAGTTGAGATGTATGTTTAAATTTACACAGACAATATAAAAGTATACATTTCCATTTACGCATGTGAAAATTAATATCAAAGAAATGTTAGACATTTTGGTTGAGATAAATTTATCATAGATTCTAAAATGCTTCTCTTAATATACCCAAAATCATATCATTTTACTTACATTCTCATATTTACTTACAAATATATTCATTTTCTCTAAACAATTAAAATTTACCACACTAAACAATTAAAAGTCACTGAACTTTTCATTAGCACTGAAAAATATTTTGGTTGGCATTTGCATTTCATGTACATATACTTTGTATTTTTGCTACAGTTAAGTTTGAGCACACCATATTAAATTTGATTTCCATGTTCCATGATTACGATTATTTTGAATTTTTTAGTCCAAGCTAAACAAAAAAAATATCACGAATTTATTTCCATTTTGTAATTTTTGAAATGAATTAAAAAGCTTAGATTCTTTATGTTGCTCATGTGTTATTTCTATCGCTTGGATCACACAATTAAAAAATGAATTTGCTCTTTTCCTTTTAGGCTTAAGTATCATAACTTGATTTTATTTCACATTGTTGATTTTGAGTTGTTTATTTGGACCATTTCATTATTTCCCCAAATCCAAGTAAAAATAATTCTTATATACTGACCAGGTAGTAGTAGTAACCTAGTTTTATTTCCCGTTGGTGATCAGTATTGTAGATTTGGACTATTTTATTATTTTCTCATATCCAAGTGAACAATATTCCTTATATACCAAGCAGGTAGCAACAGGAAAGTGTAATTTGACTTTCCTTGTTACACATAAACATATACAATATTCTAAATAGTAAAGTAAAAACAGTTTACACATGCATATATACAAATAGTTATCTAATAAATATATTATCCAAATACCTAAATGCAATATGTGACGCCCCACCTCTATACCCACGCTAGCCAAGAACACTCCGGAGTAGTGCTGTCAACTAGCACGGAGAATAAGGCTGTTGAGGAGCGACCATCCATGTAACTGCTTATCACACGGTGGCTATAAATAATCTTCGGAAACAAACATAGAAATAATCATATCACAAATCAGTCACAGATATCCATATCACAAAGGCGGAAGAAGATATGAATATATAACTAACACATGAAAGTGTACATCAGAGTAGTGGTCAGTAAGATCCACGATAATACAAAAGAATAGCAACATGTGCTATACAAAAGAATACAACTATGAGTCTATGTCTCAAGTGTATACAACAAAAAACTGCTAATCTAAACAGTTAGCCAAAAGTCAGAGTGATGAATCCCTGGGAAGAAGTCAAGCAGAAGCACCTGTAACATCTCGGTCTGACCCGAGTATTATTTAAGAAAATAATAAACGGATCAGTCTAGCTATAAATATCAGATGACATGAGATAACATAAAAGATATGGCATAAACATAAACATCCATAATGACATACCGCTATAAGTATGTAAATAATGATCAACAGAAGATCAATCAATAAGAGATAATCAATATCACAAGAATCTTCTCAAATATTCGGAAAGGGCATCATACCCCAAACTTGTACTCATAACAAGTCAATGACATAAATTCTAGAAATCAATGCAAGAAGTCCAGAAATCATAGAAAAGAGAAAGAGGCCTATCACATGACGGTCCGAAGACCAAGGGGAGCTACCCCACATGTGTGAATGGAATCACACAGATTAAGGTCCAGACTAACCAAAAAGCAAAAAGGTATGTGTGAGTGGAATCACACAAGTGGTGTCTAGTCTAACCTCGCAACAAGAGACATCGCACAGTTGCTAGTCTAAATCATCAGAATGATCGTCATGATCAACGAGAAGTGTCAATTACACTAAGCTAGTAAATATAGAAGTTTAGCTTCATGTCCCATAACCACTTGCTTAACTTAAATATTTACGAACAAACTGTAAATCTTCACTAATAAAATTGTCACAAGGGGTTCAATCGAACAAGTCCAGGAATTAACCGACGAAGTGAACGCAAGCGTTTCATACCACTTGTTTTACTAAGTCGTTTAATTAGATTTCTCATCCGAGTGAGGTAAAGGGTTGTATATACTAATAGATTGGAAAACGGTTTAAGAAAAGAGCTTTGTTATTAAAAATAGAGTTGAAATTGTTTGTTAAAAGAGTTTTGATATTTACTACTAGTATTGAAACCTTTATATTTTTTAAAATGACAAATCACAGAAGAGATTGTAGAAACAATCATCACCAAGATCACATTCGGAGATGTGAATAAAATCCAAGGAAATCAGCTCAAAAGCATCAAAGTGGAAGTTCCCCAACGACCAAACGTGGTCGAGATAACCAGAGATGGTTTGTCTTGAAGAATGGTCAACTCAGCATCTCAACAAAGCAAGTTCTGTTGAATGTTTTTCAGATAAGATCGCCTACGGAGGGGGGGTCCGGGGGGGGGGGGGGGGGTGGCAACCCCCCAAGGTGGGGGTGCGGGGGCAACGCCACCGCTTACGGGGTTCAACCTGCCCGGTCAGGTCGCGGGGGTCCAGGGGGCAGCGCCCCCGGCGGGGTGCGGGGCAGCGCCCCGACCAAAACGGTACGACCTAGTGAAGACAAAATGAGGTCTAACGACCTAACGACTCAAGGGTCATACGACCTAACGACTCAAGGGTCATACGACCTAACGACTCAAGTGTCATACGACCTATGACTCAAGGGTCTAACGACCTAACGACTCAAGGGTCATACGACCTAACGACTCATGGGTCATACGACCTAACGACTCAAGGGTCCTACGACCTAACGACTCAAGGGTCATACGACCTAACGACTCAAGGGTCATACGACCTAACGACTCAAGGGTCTAACGACCTAACGACTCAAGGGTCTACGACCTAACGACTCATGGGTCATACGACCTAATGACTCAAGGGTCATACGACCTAACGACTCATGGGTCATACGACCTAACGACTCAAGGGTCATACGACCTAACGACTCAAGGGTCCAACGACCCAACGACTCAAGGGTCCAACGACTTAAGGGTTGCACGACTTAAGGGTTAGGCCAGGAGCGACCTAACGAGATAAGGTCCAACGACCTACGAGTTAAGTGTCCAGCGACCTATCGGGATAACTCGTAACCGACTTAAGGGTTGCGTGACTGAAGGGCTGCACGACTTAAGGGTTAACTCGTAAACGACTCACGACCTATGGATGAACGACTTAACTCCGAACGAGCTAAAAATGGCCAGAACGACCTAGGGCTAACTCGTGAACGACTCACGACCTATGGACGAACGACTTAACTCCGAACGAGCTAAAAATGGCCAGAACGACCTAGGGCTAACTCGTGAACGACTCACGACCTATGGACGAACGACTTAACTCCGAACGACCTAAAAATGGCCAGAACGACTCAAGTGCAGAAAATTCAACAAAATGCTAAAAATTGGAGTTTTTCGCCAATCCAATCCAAACCAAATGCTAACATGCATGCAAAAATGATAGGGAATCATTCCCAACAGTCCAATATAGTTATAGGCTAGAATTGTGAGATAAAAATCTCACCTTTGCACCAAATATCAATGAAAATGAAGTTTTAAGCAAGCAAGAATCAATCCTTCTTCTATCTAAGCACAAGAAGCTTGAATCCAATGTCTTCTTCTTGAATTTGGAGTAGAAAGATGGATTGCAATTGAATTTGAGTTTTGGAATTTTAATTTCCCATTCCCTCCACCATTAATGCCAAAGCTTGATTAGTTAGGAAGTTTATGAAGAGTGAGGAGAAGAGGGTTGGAACTTGGGCTTAATAGGCTAAACTAACCCAAAGTCCAAAGCGGGAAAAGTTAGTGAAATTTCACTAACTCCAAACCTATCGATGTTTATACTTAAAAAAGTTGTAAACAACATTTCGAACTCAATGGAAGTGGTCTCGAGTCCTAATTTGACCGTTTGCAAAAAGTAGCTTTTCGGACCAAAATCCGATTAACGAGTTAATATTTAAATAAAATATTTAAATACAAACTCGATAAATATGCGGGTTGTTACACAATAACATTATCCAAAAATATACATCCACGGAAGTTGATGTGTGGGAAAATTCTAAAAGGTAAATGGTGCATACTACTTTCACCAAAATATTCAAAATATATACATCACTAATGTTTGAGCAATAAGAACATTAATTGAGAAGAAGTCAAAATCGAAACTGATGTTGGTTAGAGAGATGATGTGTGGAACCAGAAGATGCGAGAGCCATCAGTTCCTGGTGATGTCTCCTAGTGAGGTAACGCATCACTCGTTGAGCCGTCCATGTCTAATGATGTCGCTTGGAGAGATGATGCATCACACGTAAGCCATTACTTGATGTCGTCTTGAGGACCGCCAAGAGAAGCCATCGGCGATGTCGTTGGAGGCTTGAGCATTGTTGATAGGTGAAGAGAAGAAACCCTAATTTTGAAATTAACAGATAAGCGACGGAAATGGTGGATTGGAATGGATAAATGTAAAAAATAAGAATATATAAAATTACAAGTAAGGGCAACTTTTTGCGAATTATTTACCAATTTAGCAACTAATGTAATACATCTAATTCGTAATCAAACACTTATAAGTGTTGCCAAAAAAGCTTGGTATGAAACCGCTTAAATAATAAATATAATATTTTTGCTAACATTTTTTGAGTATGCCAACACTTTTCATCTATGGGTAACCAATAACATAAAAAAGGTGTTAGGAATTGGAAAATATATATGTTGGGAAATCACTGTTTTTGGTGTAGTGAATATTATCTCAAAAATTAGTATGGAAACCACTGCTAAAGGAATTTGTACCAAGTTAGAGAATCTCTATCTGAAGAAATCACTCACTAATCATCTGATTCTTTTGAAGTCATTTTTCACCATGAAGATGAGAGAGGGTGCTTTAGTGAAGGCGCATCTTAGTTTCTTCGATGATCTTGTAATGAAGATGAAGACTGTGGATTTGAAGGTGGATGAAGAATAGAAGGCGATGGTTCTTTTATGTTCCCTTCCAAAGCATTACATAAGTTTCCCTAATAGTCTAATTTATGAGAGAGACATTTTGACTGTAGAAGATGTAAAGTCGGGTTTTTTGTTTGAAAATTTGAGGGATAAGATGAAGAAATGAGTGAAGGAAGAGAAGGGAGTGTTAGTTAGGGTATATTTGTTAAGAGAGGAAGAGAGGAAGAGAGGAGAAGAAGAATTGGAATCTTATAGGGGCGTTCCAAATCTAGAAAGCCCAGAAATGGTTGGAGAGGAAAGCCTAGAGATGGAAAGTGTCACAATTGTAAGAAACCAGGCCACTGAAAGAATGACTACCCGGATTTGAAGAAGAAGGATGAGGATGGACCTTCATCGACTGCGGTGGAGAAGACTGTAACTAATGATGCTGCAGCTGTATCTAATGTGACAGACCACTGGGTGCTTCACTTAGAAGCGTCGTTCCATAGCCAAATAAGGATTATTTCAACTCTTTTGTTTGAAAAGAGGGAATTTCAATCCTTGTGGGAAATTATGCTAGTTGTAGAGCCATGGGAGGGAGTACAGTTCGGACTAGGATGTTTGATGCAGTGATATACACTTTAACAGGTGTTCGCTATGCTCTAGGTCTTCGGAAGTCATTGATTTCTTTATGGCAGTTGGCATCCATGAGATGCAAGGTGACTATGGAGAAGGATGGTTTAAAGTTTTCTAGAGATGCACTTGTTTTGATGAAGGGGGATGTGTTTTGAAATTTATACCTGCTGAAGGGAACCATATTTCTTGGAGAATCTTGTGTTAGAGTGGATAGTTCTCATGTTTTTGATGCCACTAGAATTTGGCATCCAAGAGTGGGTCATAATTCAGATAAGGGCTTAGAGTTTCTTCGTAGTCGAAAGATGACCAAATGAGGAAGCTTCAACAAGTTGGAATTTTGTCAGGAGTGTGTGCTGGGAAAGCAGACGAAGGTATCTTTTAGAGTTGGACTTTATTAATCGGAGAGAGTACTTGATTATGTGCAAACAGATGTTTGGGGACTAGTGTCTTCTGTTTCCATTGGGGGAGCAAAGTATTTTATTTCCTTTATTGATGAATTTACTCGAAAAGTTTGGGGGTATGTGATGAAGGCCAAGTAGAAAGCTTTGAGATGTTTAAAGCTTGGAAAGTGCTAGTTGAGAACCAATCTGTTGTAAGTTGAAGGTGCTTAGATTTGATAACGGCGGTGAATTTGTTTCTAAGGAGTTCCTCAATTTTTGTTAGAAGCATTTTATTCATAGATATTTCACTACACCAGAAGATCCGTAATCCAATGGGGTTGCTAAGAGGATGAATCGGACTCTATGTGAGAAGGCACGTTGCTTGAGATTGGCAGTGGGCATGTGTCAAGCCATTTGGGTTGAAGCTTTATCGATTGTAGAGCATGTTGTAAATTGAATTCCATGCTTAGCGATATATGGTAAGATTCTAGAGGAGAAGTGAACGGGTAAAGTAGTGTATCTTGGTTACTTCCGTATTTTTGATTGTCTTGTGCATGTTCACTATACAAGTGATGATAAGTTGGAAGCCAGAGTATACAAGGGGGTATTATGGGATACATGGATGGTATCAAAGGATATCACATTTGGAACCATATTGATAGAAAGATTGTGCATTCTAGACATGTTACGTTTGATGAGTCTGCAATGTTCAATCCTAAAAAGGAGTTACCTACCACATCTAATGAATCAGATAGGCCTAACGAGTTGGAAGATGTTTCCGTATTTTAGCCCAATAGTGGAGTTGTTGTTATTGAGATAGATGTAGATGCAATTGATGAGACATCAAAGAGTAGTCCACGGGTTCCTTCTAGTAGTGTGGGTGATGTGCATGAGACTAGCGGAAGTTCAGTACAAGATGGAGCTAAAAGGAGTTTAGATGAAGTTATACATATTCGGGCCAACCGTAGGACTGTTAGGCCGTCTGAGAAGTATGACTGGAATTATGCAAATCTTATCCTTGACGATTAGTTCGATTATGCTCTACATGTGGTTCATAATGAACCATTTGACCTTGAAGAATCTATGAAGTCGAGTGATAGCTTGAAATGGATATGTGCTATAGAAGAGGAGTTAAAGTCATTGAGCAAGAACAAGACTTGCGATTTGGCACCGCCTCCTCTAGGAAGCCTAGCCATAGGTTGCAAGTGTGTATTTGTAACATCCCCTATCTAGAGGCCCGAAGCTAAGCGCTGCAGATGCTGCAGTCATCCATAGTATTAACTTCCAGTGACCAAATACGGTAATGATAATGGTATCTATAATATCAAAAGCACATGAATGTGAAATAAAATGACATATTTCAAAGATCAACATTTTTGATTACATTTAATAAAACATGTTTCATATCTAGATTACATAATCCCAAAATGTTTCCCAGGTTCAGATGAAATATAATTATTATAAAATACGCCAAGAGCGACATATGAAGATGTCCCCTTGGTTGACCAGAGTACTCGATCGCCATAACTGACTTAATACAACACAACATAATAAAACAAAAAAACACTCCTAAATAGCTATCCATCAGCCTCCTGCTCGTCTTCGGAAGCTTTATTCGTCAACCCACTAAAACCTATAAATCCTCAAACATCAACCTACACAAATCAATTTTGAGCACTCGAGAGTTTAAGGGGAAAAACATAAACTTCAAGTCAGACATAAAGCCTGGTGTGAATAATACTATAAATCTCGTTTAATTGATTTTAAGTGAGACCACGCCACTTAGAGGAACGGGTTTTCCAATATCCTTTTAAAACATATCTTTTGCAAATCTTAATCTTGCAACAAAAACTGGTTAAAACAACAAAGCAATATCATGTATGCATACAAATCAGGTAACAAATGGACTATCTGTCCAAACACTATAGTTTTTTTTGGCTAATTACAAACCTTTCGCTGACTCAGGCCTACCACCCAAAATAAAAAAATAATCTAACTTCTATTAGATACTCCTCTTATGGATGGTTTGTTCCTAACTTATTTCTCTAGGGTAAACTGATCCTAATGGCTTTGCGGGCTCACCAATAACCTATTCTCCTCTATAGATTTATTTCTATGTGTAACATCATTTTAGTCTTACCTGTGAGAAAGCCCAACACACTGGAATTTTGGAATTATATTAGCTAGGGGCTATTGGCTAAAGTGTACGGCACGACCCTATACCTATCCCATCTGGTAAACTAGTATCCTAATCATTTTTCTTAGGGTCGTGTACCCATAAATTTTCCTTGAAAACTTTTCTTTCAAAATGATTTAACCCTTTTAAATTATACTAAACAAGGAAAATATACTTTATGCTTTACTCAAGTCACCTTGCCATGTTATATATACTTTACACAAAACATTGTTGATGAAAACATTCGAAACCTTTGAAAGTACACCTTTCGATACCATTGAAAGTCTCCCTTTCGAAACCAATGAAAGTACCCTTTTCGAAAAACTAAACTACTGTACTTTGTCAACTTAGGCTGAAAGGCCAAAACATACCTTTCGAAACTATTCTTAATAAACCTTTCAAAAACATTGAAAAACCTTTCTTTCGAAAGCTTAAAACCTCAGACATCCTCTTATCAAAACACTATAAACTTTGTCTTTCGAAAACATTGGAACCTTCCATTTAAAACCTTTCAAAACCATTGGGAACCACACCTTCGAAACTATTTTTTTAAACCTTTCGAAAGCACTAAATTCTTTTCATAAAATCTAACCTTTCGAAAGCATTTGGGTTCAAGTAAAACATGTGGAATAACCTTTCAAAACCATTTAAAACCATAACATTCGAAACCTTTGGGTTTAACTTCCAATAGAACAAAGGACCATAGAACAATAAGTCAAAAGCACTCTTTCAAAAGCAATTTCCTAAGTAAAAGAAGTGTCGGTGTCGAAACCAATACTCCGAAATCTTCGGAGGAGCGACTATGTTTAAAAAAATTAAAGTAATCCTTTTGAAACCAATTGCTTCGAAAGGTAGAAAGCGACAGTAAGGGGTTTCGGCCCCTTCGAAAGCATGTATTAAAATAAAAGGCACAACCCTTATCGAAATCATTCTTTAAAATCATTATTCCAAATCGAAAGCTAGCTAGGTTGAAAGCATTATTTTCGAAAGCAAAGCCGATTCATTTTCATTTAAAACAAAGTAAAGCTTCGGCCCCTTCGAAAACCCATGTTTCAATTATATACCTTTAACCTATGTCCAATTCGCTGCGTACCAAGTCTTTGATATCATGCACATTGGTTTCTATGGTAATGGAGGCGGAACTAAGGCGTCGAAAGCTTGTGCCAAAAGTGGCGAAACATGTAAAAAAAACATGTTTAAACTAGTTTTAACTTTTTAAAGCAATTCATTTCAACTTACCTGCCTTGTTTGTCAAAACATGATTGTTTGCTAATTTATTTTCCAAAAGTACTGCTGAAATTTTAGAAATAAACAAATTGAATTATTCATAAAATGCCCCTTCTCCTTTTATAAATATATAAAACATTTAAGTCTCATACCTTATCTAATTTTATGTACTTATTAAAACACTTAAGAAAAATCTATAAAAATATGCATAAATCATTTTTAATATGTTTTCTAACATGTATTAATTTCTAACCCAAAACATACAAATATTAGCCATAATTAATTTTAAACCCAAATAACCATTTTCTTCACTATAAAACTAATATTAAATCCATATTAATTCAAAAAATTATGAAAATTGAAAACCATCCCTAAAATATCATTTCTTATCATATATTAGAATCGTAAGGCATTTGGATGCCATTTATTAGGGTTTTCACATTAAAACATATCATAAAACCTATATGAATTAGCATAAATAATCAACAAGCATATAAATCAATTTTATCAATCGAAAACATGGCAAAACCTTGCAAAATAATTCGAATTTAATCTAAAACCGAAAACAATCAAAAATATGAGATGTAGTTATTATTCACCTTAGCTTTGTGGTTAACGAGTTGAGATTTGATTTTGATTTAAGTTGATTAGCTTCTTCCTCTTTATTTAGCTTATCTTCCCCTTTTTATTCTTTAATGGTGGCCGGCCACTTTTTTTGTTTTAGGTTGCGAAAATGAACGTGTAAAATGAAGATGTATAAGGGTTAGGGTATAAGGCTATTACTTATTCCTATATTGCCCTACCTACTACCCTAACTTAATTCATTTTAATTCTCTTAGTTCATTGATTCATATAGGCACCGCTACCTTCTAGTTTCATGAACCTCAATCCCTTAATCATTACATTATTTTAGTTAATTTTAACTAATTAAATATCTTAAATAATGTTACTAAAAATTAGGGTCTTTACTGACTCCCCTCCTTAAAGAATTTCGTCCTCGAAATTACGATAAGGTACTCAATAAATCAATCAAAAAGCTAGAACATATCATCAAACAAATCAGGATAAGCGTTGCTAATCCTGCTCTCAGTCTCCCAAATACAGTCTCTCTCATCGTCACTCCATTGGACTTTAACTAATCTACCTGTCTTGTTCCTTAGCCTCTTCTCATCTCTCGCGGCTATACGAACTGCCTTTCTAACTATAGTCAAACTCGGCTCTACTACTAAGTCCTCTAACACTTTTGGTGCTATAGTAGTCTTCGGATCTCGAACACACTTCCTTAAATAAGAAACATGAAAAACATTGTCAGCTCCAGCTAAACTGTTCGGTAACTCTACCCTATATGCGAGTTTCTCGATCCTCTCTACAATTGGAAATGATCCTACAAATCTTGGTGCCAATTTCCCTGATCTCCCGAATCGTATTACGCCATTCATCGATGATTCCTTGACAAACACATGATTTCCAACAAAGAACTCTAAGTCTTTCCATCTTCTATCAGCATAACTCTTCTGCCTAGACTCGGCTTCCTTCATTCTAGTTCTAATTAACTCAACCTTCTCTGCAGCTTCTATAACTAAATCGGAACCAAGAACCAAACTATCCCCGGTCACTAACCAACAAACTGGAGAATTGCATGGACTTCCATACAAAGTTTCAAACGGTGCCATCCTTACACTAGTCTGATAACTTTTGTTATATGAAAATTTGACTAATTGTAGATGGACTTCCCATGATCCTCTAATATCTAACACATAAGCTCGTAATAAATCTTCTATTAACTCTTTCGTTTTGCCCATCGGTCTATGGATGGTAAGCGGTGCTCATCTTGAGCTTGGTTCCCAAAATCTCCTATAGACACTTCAATAACTCACTAGTAAATAAGGAATCTCTATCACTTATAATACTACTAGGAATTCCATGCAGTCTAACTACATTCTTCATAAATAACTTAGCTAAAGCAGGTGCCGTCCTAGTTGACTTAACGATAATGAAATGGGCACACTTGGTTAATTTGTCCACTATGACCCATATACTTTCATTTCCTCTATTAGATCTTGGAAATCCGTCTATAAAATCCATAGAAATAGAATCCCACTTCCATACTAGAATATCCAATGGCTGAAGTAACCCACTTGGCTTCTGATGTTCGGCCTTTACCTATTGATAGTTTCATACACTGCTTTACCCATAAGCCTACATCTCTCTTCATATCTTCCCAAAAGAAAATCATCTTCATGCCTTGATACATCTTAGTTCCTCCCAGATGAATAGTGAACTTCGAACGATAACATTCCTAAAGAACTTCCTTCCTAATGTCTTCCACATTCGGAACACACAATCTTCCTTTCTTTTTCAACCACCCATTCTAGTCAAGGCTAAAATCCTTCAAGTCACAGCTCTCCGTTCCATCCTTTAACCTTTTGATCCGTTCAATTAATAATGGAATCTCCATCTGCTTAGAAGCAATCTTTTCTGTCATTACAGTTCGAACTTCTAAACATGACGACACTATAGTTTCTCCACTAGATCCAGCTTCAGATCTCCACTGTACTCTACATGTCATCAACGCTTCTAAATCTTTCCACTCATCTATCATCGCCAACACTGCATTATGATGTTTTCTTCTAAGTACATCTGCAACCCTGTTTCCTTTTCCTGGTGTGTACTCAATTCCAAAATCATAAGTAGCTATAAATTCCAACAGTCTCTGCTGTCTCGTATTCAACTCCTTCTGAGAGAATAAATACTTCTGCGACTTATGGTTGGTTTGCAGTTCAAACCTCACTCCCAAAAGGTAATGTCTCCACATATTCAACTCAAAATTCACCGCAGGCAATTCCAAATCATGCGTTGGATATCTAACGTCATGCGGCCAGAGCTATCGAGAAGCATAAGCAATCACTTTACCACTCTGCATTAACACAGCTCCTAACCCTGTTCCACATGCATCTGTATATACTACTAAGTCCTGATTCTCTTTCGGAACAACTAACATAGGTGCATTAGTCAATAAGTGTTTCAGCTTTTGGAATGCCCCCTCACACTTATACGTCCAAACAAACTTCACCTCCCTTCGCATTAGCTTGGTCATCGGTGCTGCTATTTGTGAAAAATCCTTTATGAACCTCTGATAGTACCCGACTAATCCAAGAAAACTCTTTATCTCAGTCACTGTCTCAAGTCACTTCCAATTATTCACCGCTTTGATCTTAGTCGGATCTATAAACAACCCTTTCTCTAAGACTACATGACCAAGAAACTTCACTTCTTTCTTTCAAAAATGACACTTTGAAAACTTTGCCTTTAGCTGATGCTGCCTCAACGCCTCAAACACTATGAACTTCATGCTCTCTTTCATCTTTAGAGTACATCAAAATATCATCTATAAATACCAACACGAACCTATCCATGAGCTCTCGAAAAACAAAGTTCATCAAATAGACAAAGAATGCTGGCGCATTAGTTAGTCCGAATGACATTACTAACCATTCATATGATCCATATCTAGTCCTAAACACCATCAAAGGAATGCTATCCTCTACCACTCTAAGCTGATGGAACCCTGTCGCTAAATCCAACTGAGAAAATACCTTGGCTCCACTTAACTGATCGAACAAATCATCAATTCTAGGCAATGGATATCAATTTTTATCATCTTCTCATTCAACTTATGATAATCGATACATAACCTTAAAGATCCATCTAGCTTCTTAACAGACACTGCGGTTGCTTCCCAAATTGAACTACTTGGCCTGATAAAATTCGTTCCTTCCAAATCTACCATCCGCACCTTCAACTCCCTCATCTCAGTAGGTGTCATCCTGCTTGGCGGTCAACTCACTGGTTCAGCTCCCAGCACCAAATCTATCCGAAACTCAATAGCTCATTTCGGTGGCAATCCAACTATAGGTTCAAAAACATCCACGAATTCTCTAACCATGAAAGCTTGATTCAAATCGTCTTCTACCTCCAAAACACCCAACAAAGCTTTCACCTCACATCTAGGGTTTTATATGGTATATACAATCTGCTCACTACAATCAGGGCGTCTAAGCGATATTTTCCCATCACGGAAAAATATCCTAGCATAAAACTTACTTAGCCAATCCATCCCCAAAATAATTCCGAACCTTACGAAATCAAATACATGCAAACTGCAAATAAAGGAATGACCTAACAAATCAAACTCTAGGTGATCGCACTTCATCTCAAGTGTCGCATACCCTCCTATCGGACTTGCAACGCTGAAGGAAGCAACTAAGTATGAGAGTTCTAGGTTAAGCTTATTTACCAAACAACGAGATACAAAAGAATACGATGTACCAATATCAAACAAAATGCTAACTGATATACCATGAATTTGAAGCGTACCTCCCAACACAGTTTTTCCTTTTCCTCTATCGTTGGCCTCGAGGTTGAGGTAGTTGGCTCCAATGCATATACTTTTCCCTTTCCATCCTTAGCTGGCTCCTTGCATCGGTTCTTGTAATGTCCAATTTGATCGCAGTTGAAGCACCTGATATTCTTCTTTCCGATCACTTTCTTTCCCTCTCTAAAACAACATTCATTAGCAAAATGTCATTTCTTATCACATTTAAAGCAGAAAACCTCCGACTTTCCTTTCTTCGCAACTCCACCCTTCTGCGCTCCTTTTTTATGGAAGAACTTCCTTTTCTGATTCTACCCCATCTGGACTTCCTTTTCCTTATCTCTCTCCAAAAAAGTAAACATCTCCTCATGTCTTAAAGCCATCTCTACTATAACATCACAAGGATATATGATATGAGGTAATGTAGCCTTAGCAAGTTTAGGCTTCAACTCCGTAATGAACTTCTCGTTCCTCGTAATCACAGTATCCACAGTAGCATAACCATATCTTGCTAACTCCTCAAACCTTGTAGCATATTCTGGCACGACCATCCCTTCCTTCTCCAACTCAACAAACTTTCTGAGCAGAGTGGACTTCGCAATCTCAGACATAAACCTCTCCTCAAATCTCCTTTTAAACTCAGCCCGTGTCATCGTCACTTCATTAACTCCATTAGTCACAGTATTCCACCAATACAACACTGCTCCCTAAAGCTGTCTAGAAGCAAGCCTTCTCTTCTTCTCATCATTGAGTCCTAAATATGCAAAGATTCTCTCATAGTGCAGTAACCCGTTCTTTACTTCAATGGCGTCTTCAGTCCCAATGAATGGCTTTCCTCCCAACCTAGCATAGTCTTTACTCAAAATGGCATAATTATTGACTACTGGAGCTCCCTGATCTCTTCCTTCAATATCACCTCCAACTACTCCAACAGCAACACCTGCTTGCATCATGTTGACAAAGAATTGATACATTGCTCCCATGTCAACTTGCGAGACTCCAGCACCCACATTTTCAGCTTTTGCCTAACCTTGGGTCCTCCTCCTCCTATTTGGTTTGGTATTTCCATTTGTTGTGGTGCTTCCCCCTTCAAGGCTAACTCTTCCACTTCTAGCATCCATATCTTAATTCAAGCCTCGTACGATACAGAAGAATAGCCTAAGAGAGATAGGAGAATGGAGATATAGCGTATACATATATATAGCAAATAAATGTATGTTACTATAAAGTTATCTCATACCCCGATATTATCTTTAATTCCTTAGTATTATGTTTTCAAAAATCATTTTTTAGTTTAATTTTTTCATAAACCTATGCTCTGATACCAAGTTGTAACATCCCCTATCTTGACGCCCGAAGCTAAGCGCTACACATGCTGCAGTCATCCATAGTATTAACTTCCGGTGACCAAATACGGTAATGATAATGGTATCAATAATATCAAAAGCACATGAATATGAAACAAAATCATAGATTTAAAAAACAAATTTTTTGATTAATTTCATAAAACATGTCTCATATCTAGATTTCATAATCCTAAAACTTTTCCCAGGTTCAAATCAAATATAATTATTAAAAAAATAAGCCAAAAGCGACATATGAAGTTGCCCCCTTGGTTGACCAGATTACTAGATAGTCATAACTGACTTAATACATCATAGTGGAATAAAACAAACAAAACACTCCTAAATAGCTATCCATCAGCCTCTTGCTCGTCTTCAGAAGCTTTATTCGTCAACCTACTAAAACATGTAAATCCTCAACCCTCAGCCTACTCAAATCAATTTTGAGCACCTGAGAGTTTAAGGGGGAAAACATAAATTTCGAGTCAAACATAAAGCCTAGTGTGAATAATACTATACATCTCGGTTATTTGATATTAAATGAGACCACGTCACTTAGCAGAGTTGGTTTCCTCTCACTAATATCCTTTTAGAACATATCTTTTGCAAATCTTAATCCTACAAGCAAAATTGGTTAGAACAATAACGCAATATCATGTATGCATACAAATCAGGTAATAAATGGACTACCTGTTTGAACACTATAGTTTTGTTTGGCTAACTACTAACCTTTCGCTGGATCGAGCCTACCAAACAAAATAAATAAATAATCTAACTTCTATTAGATACTCCTCTTTCGGATGGTCTGTCTCTAACTTATTTCTCCCAGGGTCAACTGGCCCTAATGGTTTTGCGGGGTCACCAATAACCTATCTCTCCTTTACAGATTCTTTTCTGTGTGTAACATCATTTTAGTTTTACCTATGAAAAAGACCTGCATACTGGAAATTTGGACTTATATTAGCTAGGTGCTACTAGCTAAAGTATAGGACGCGACCCTATACCAGTCCTATCTGGTATTCTAATATCTGAGTCATTTTACTTAGGGTGATCTACCCATAATTTTCCTTGAAAAAATTTCTTTCAAAATGATTTAACCCTCTTAAATCATACTTTAAATAAGAAAAATATACTCTATTCTTTACTCAAATCACCTGGCCATGTTGTATATACTTACACAGAACATTGTTGATGAAAATATTCGAAATCTTTGAAAGTACCCCATTAGAAACCATTGAAAGTCCCCTTTTAGAAACCATTGAAAGCACCCCTTTCGAAATAGTAAACTACTTTAATTTATAACCTTAGGCTGAAAGGACAAAACTTACCTTTCAAAACCATTCTTAATAAACCTCTTGAGAACATTGAAAAACCTTTCTTTCAAAAGCTTTAAAACCTTAGACATCCTCTTATCAAAACACTATAAACTTTGCCTTTCGAAAACATTATAACCTTCCATTTAAAACCTTTTGAAACCATTGGGGAACCCCCACTTTGAAACCGTTATCTTAAACCTTTCAGAAGCACTATTCTTTTCATAAAATCTAACCTTTCGAAAGCATTTGGGTTCAAGTAAAACATGTGGAATAACCTTTCGAAACCATTTAAAACCATAACATTTGAAACCTTTGGGTTTAATTTCGAACAGAACAAAGGGCCGTAGAAAAACTAAGTCGAAAGCACTCTTTCAAAAGCAATTTTCCAAGTAAAAGAAGTGATGGTGTCATAACCAACCCTTCAAATGCTTTGGAGAAGTGGCTAAGTTTTTAAAAACAAAGTAACCCTTCCGAAAGCATCTACTTTGAAAGGTAGAAAGCGGCAACAAGGGGTTTCGACTCGTTCGAAAGCATTGACTTAAAACAAAAGGCGCAACCCTTATCGAAACCATTCTTTAAAATCATTTATCCAAGTCGAAAGCTAACTAGGTCAAAAGCATTCTTTTCGAAAGCAAAGCGAGCGCATTTTCATTTAAAACAAAGTAAGGCATCGGCCCCTTCGGAACCCCATGTTTCAACTACATACCTTTTGCCTATGTTCAGTTCGCTAGTACCAAGTCTTTGATACCATGCACATTGGTTTCGATGGTAATGGAGGTGGAAGTAAGGTGTCGAAAGCTTGGTGCCGAAAGTGGCAACATGTAGAAAGCATGTTTAAACTGATTTTAACCTTTTAAAGCAATTCTTTTCAACTAACCTGCCTTGTTTGTCAAAACATGATTGGTTGCTATTCTCTTCTAAATTTACTACCGAAATTTTCAAAATAAACAAATTATTATTTACAAAATGCCCCTTCTCCTTTTATAAATATATAAAACCTTTAAGTCCCATGCCTTAGATAATTTTATATACTTGTTAAAACACTTAGGAAAAATCTATAAAAATTCCCATAAATCATTCTTAATATGTTTTCTAACATATATTAATTTCTGACCCAAAACAAACATATATTAGTTATAATTAATTTTAAATCCAAATAACCATTTTCATTCCTAGAAAACTAATATTAAATCCAAATTAATTCAGTAAATTATGAAAACTGAACCCATTCCTAAAATATCATTTATGATCGTATACTAAAATCACAAGGCATTTGGATGTCATTTAATTGGTTTTTCACATTAAACATATCATAAAATCTTTATGAATTAGCATAAATCATCAACAAGCATATATATCCATTTTATCAATCAAAAACATGGAAAAACCTTTCAAAATAATTCAGATTTAATCTAAAATCGAAAACAATAGAAAACACGAGATGTAGTCATTATTTACCTTAGCTTTGTGATTAAGGAGTTGAGATTTAATTTTGATTTAAATTAATTAGCTTCTTCCTCTTGATTTAGCTTATCTTCCCCTTTTTCTTCTTTAATGGTGGTCGGCGTCTTGTTTTGTTTTAGGTTGTGAAAATGAACGCGTAAAATGAATGTGTATAAGGGTTTAGGTTATAACGTTATGACTTATTCCTATATTGCCCTTGCCTACTACCCTAACTTAATTCATTTTAATTCTCTTAGTTCATAAATTCAAATAGGCACGACTACCTTCTAGTTACATAAACCTCAATCACTAATCATTACATTATTTTATTTAACTAATTAAATATCCTAAATAATGTTACTAAAAATTAGGATCTTACAGTATTCATGGTCAAGGATGATGGAAGATACATGACTAGACTAGTTGCTAAAGGGTTTTCATAGAGGAAGGAAGTGGAGTATGATGAGATATTTTCTCCAATAGTTAGGCATACCTCCATCTGCATTTTTCTTGCTATTGTTGCTACTCTTGACTTGAAGTTGGAGCAACTTGATGTGAAGATCGATTTCTCACATGTTGACTTAGAGGAAACCATTTACATGAAGCAACCAGAAGGATTTGTTGTCAGTGGGAAGGAGAAATGTGTTTGCAAGTTGAAGAAGTGACTTTATGGACTTAAGAAGTCGCCTAGACAATGTACAAGAGGTTTGACTCTTTTATGCTTTCACTTGGTTTTAATCATAGTATCAAAGACACTTGTGTGTACTTCAAGCATTTAGAAAGTAGTAGTTGGGTGTATTTACCCTTATATGTGGATAATATGTTGATTATTTCCAAGGATAAAGCTAAAATTGATAGTTTGAAGATGAAGCTAAAATCGAAATTTGAGATGAAAGACCTTGGGGAAGCAAGGAAGAATTTAGATATGGAAATCTAAGGAGATAGAAGCTGGGACTTTTGAGGCTCACTAAAAAGGAGTATATTAGAAAGGTGCTTGCTCTGTTTAGCATGAAAGGAGCAAAGTTAATTAGTACACCCATGCCTTTGCATATTCGGCTTTCAAATAAAGGCTCTCAAATCTCAGAGAAGGACAAAGCTTACATAGAGAAGGTGTCTTATGCGAGCGCAATTGGTAGTTTGTTGTATGCTATGGTTGCGCTAGGCTTGACATTACATAGGCTGTCGGATTGGTTAGTAGATATATGAAAAATCTAGAAAAGATACATTAGGAGGCAGTAAAGTACATCCTATTTTCGAGGAACTCTAGACTATGGGTTTGTTTCTGGTGACAAAGATAGAGATTTCAGCTTGATAGAATTTTGTGATTCTGACTATACCGGTAATAGAGATCGAAGGCTCAGGATATGTGTTCCCTCTTGGAGGAATAACTATTAGTTGGAGAGTGAGATAGCATATCATTATTACTTTGTCTTCTATAGAAGAAGAGCTTATAGCTGCCGTTGAAGCGACTAAGAAGACACTGTATTTGAGGCGGATAATGTGTGATTTAGGCTTCGTGCATGACATAGTATAAGTGAATTGTGACAGTCAAAGTGCAATTCACTTAGCTGAAAATATGGTCTCAGCTCAAGGAGGAAGCATATAAAGGTGAGAGAATCCTTTCTTGTCTCAATGAATGAAGAGAAGCTAATTCATCTTTAGAAGATTCACGTGGAGGAAAGTGCAACAAACATGTTCATCAAGTCCTTACATGTTGCAAAGTTCGAGCATTGCTCAAACTTGATCCTTTTATCATGGTGCTAGATGCCATATGGTGGCATAGGGGAGAGAGAACTGGTAAATGGAGACGTTTGTTTTCATTGAGAAGATTGATAAATTGTACATGGGAAGGATATGTTTAAACACTTTTTTGGTAGGTGTTGGTATTGCCAGAGTTCGTCGAAAAGTGTAATGGATGATGGCATTGCAAAAGCTCAATGGAAATGTATCCGTTGTGCTCGAGACTGCTCAGAGTATAAAGTTGTAGATGGAGTTGGATGGCTTTGTTTTATGTGTATATATATCTATACATGTTTATGTGTATATGTATATGTATGTATGTGTGTCTCTATATACATACATATTGTATCAAGGTGGAGTATTGAAAAAAGTGATACGATATTGGTTTTTTATGTTTTTTGTTTAGTCCCACATCACGAGATAAGTCAATCTCTTGTTAACTTGTACCTTTTTTAATCTGCTCTCTAAGCATTGATAAAATTCTTCTCCCCTTAGTGAGTGTACACTATCACATTGATAGTGGAACTACTTTAAAAATTTTGTATGCTTCCCTTTCATTTATTATTTATTAGGTAATGTCATCATTGTCATAAATAAAACCCTATAATTTATTTGATTGTTACATCATTCTATATTTGATCTGATTTGTTTCCAAATCTATGTTGTTGGGTAATATCAGCTTGGAAGGATAGACCTAACAAGATATAACATTATTAGCATCGACAAATTATTCATTTAGAAACTTAATTAATGTCCAACGTTCCATAATCCATTTCAACTTCTCTCATGCTACCCATTTACCAAGCCATCTCATGTTCTCAAGAAGTCTTGAGTTATAATTTCCATAATAGTTATGCATTTTGTTTGGGAATTCTCCATCTTTTATTTGCATAAAAATATAGGATTCGTTCGATTTGAATACAAATTTTGTGTTTTGTATTTTCAATATGTGTTTCAAAATGTACAGAAGAGAAGAAGACGGTGTAAAATAATCATTATGCAAAATGATTTTAATACGTGATATTGAATTTTTTTCCCCTTAATTGAGAAATATCAAAAATTATACACTCTTCCCCTTTCCATATTTGTTGTAATGACTAAAAATTCTCAATTTCTTTTCTTCCACACCATTTGAAATACATAATGAAAACGAAAAACACAAAGCTCGTTTTAATGGCAAACGACACTTTAATTTTTAATTTTACACTAGTTGAATTATTTGATTTCTTATTGAATATAAATTTACCTTTTAGGTCTTAGGCTCTTTTGCTTACTTATAATTTTTGTTACTATATGATGAAGAAGAGTTTTTTTTTACCTTTTTATTTTTTTCAGTTTCCATCAAAATTGATATATATCATTTTGTATACTTCTGTATTACTTTGCCACTTCACGAAAGATTACTCAAACTTGTGTTTTTTCATCCTTTCCATCATTGCTATTATGTAGTTTTACAGAGGATGACTGAACAATTATGAGATTTTTATCAATTTATTGTTCATTGATAAATTTAAATAATGTTTGTTGATTGAAATTTTATCCATTTATTTTCCACTGATAAATTTGACTAATGTTAGTTGATTGGTTATTAATGGGAGAAACAAACTGAATAAAGAGCATGATTGGTTAAAGGAAAAATAATGAAGATAGATTTTTTTTTTGTTTAAGGTAAAATGCTAGGTGGTTATTGTTCTATCAGATGCATTGACGGTGGCACAAAAAAGAGGTAAATTTCAAAATAACTTATTTTTATAATTTTGCCCTAGATCTTTAATTTGTATTGCAAAGAATAATATGCTCAGTGTAGTTTAATAATGTGCATAGTACTCTACTTTATATTATAAATGACAAAGAGATTTGTTTAAAATTTATAATTTAAAGTAGTAATAATTGAGTATTATCGACATTTCAAGGGACATGAGTATGATATGTCATAAACATCATGTCTTTACATCTTATGCATTATCCCTTAAGTTTATGTGGTTTTAATCCATTTAACCTCTCTCTTTCATACATATGTGTTATAGTTATACATATATGTACGTATGTATAATTTATCATAACATTATAATTAATAAATTTATATATGCATACACAGAAATATTCATATATATCTTTATTAATTAAACATATTAATTAATGTAAATGTTACTTTTATATTAGTGAAAAAATTAAAAAAAATTCAAATTTGCATTTTATAAATTTTATAAAATTTAGATTCATTCAAATTTACAATAATTTTAATTTATTTACTAAGGTGAAATGCTAGGGTGGTTATTGTTCAATCGGTTGCATTAACAGCGACGCAAAATAGAGGCAAATTTTAGAACAACTTATTTTTATAACTATTTTCGACAAATTTACCATAGTCTTTGATTTGACTTAGATCAAAGAAAATGGATTATAAAATGATGAACGAAAGAGTTAAGAAGCTTGTAATATGTCAAGGTTGAAGAAATCGAAGATTTAACTGAGTTTCGAAAACGCTTGATTTTGTTGGTACCGACAAGATTTGGCTGCTATCGACGTGATTAGGAAACCATCAAGAATAACAACATGGAGATGTGCAATAGAATTGACCAAGATCTAGCCAAGAAAAATAAGTCGGTATCCACCATATTAGCTATCTTAGAATGCACGCAAGATGAGGTGAGGACCCACCATAGAGAAAAACCTAGAGATTTAGCTTACAAAATTAAGTCAGTACCAACCGTATTATGATCGATACCGAGTTATTCGACTCTTTAAGGATTTGTTCACGATGACCTATTCTTCATGTTGGAATTTCAAAAATGGAAAAAATACCCATTCAAGCCTAGAATCACAAGATTTGCGTTAGGATTCATTTATAAATAGCAAGGGACCTACAACTAGAAAGGGGATCAATCTTCTTCATCTCTCCCTCTCAAACTTTATAGGCAAATCTGAGATCTACTAAATTATAGTTGGAAATCAATTATAATTTTATTGCATTTCAAAGAGAATTCATCAAATAAAAAGATTAAGTGGACATAGGCCGAAGGTTTTGCCGAACCACTATAAAAACTTTGTGTTTTGTTCTCTTTCACTTCATTTTAATCATTTTAATATATTTTTTATTTGGATTCAACTGATAGTGGGATGTTGCATCAATTTTTGATGCAATATTTGTGGTACTTTCACTAAGAAAAATGTGAGATTTGATGCGGAGAAGACGAAGATGCCCATTACAATATATATTGTCGAAGGAAGTCAACCAGAGCACGTGGTCAGCCAGCAGGTGTCTTCAATCTCAAATCCGCTATTTATTTATGTTACTAGAACGGAGATGGAAGGGATGATGACAAGGGCACAAGAGAGGTTGATGGCTCAACAAGAGGAGATAATGAATGATTTTCTAGAAAATGGAGCGGTAAAGAGCAACCAGAGTTGCTGAAATTTAGAATCGAAAGCCAAAAGAAAATGCAGGTGCAGCTGGAGTTGGTAAAGAGCAAGTTAGAGAAAACCTCCTTGAAACACAACACGTTGGTACTGACTTGTTTGGACAAGTCGTTAACGACCATAATTGTAACAAACCTAGTTTTAATGATTACCTATAAATATTAAATTATAACGATAGTTATAATTTAAATTGGGAATTAATAATAAGTTGAAAATTTATAATTTTATTTGGAATAAACAATAAATTTTGGGAATAAATGAGAAAATAAATTTTGGGAACTTATAATGGTTTGAATTAACAATAAGTGGAAGATGATTTTTATTGGGTGATAAAGCAATAATTTTACTACTTATTGCCATTTGCTTCTTTTAATAATTTTTAAAAGAAGTAATTATTAAAAGGTGTTATATTTAATAAAAAGGTGAAATTAGGTTTCAAAATATGTTTTGATTATGAATGGGAGTTTAAAGTGGTTTGCCATATTTTTCCAAGTAAGAAAATAATTTTTGTTGCATTTTAGAAGTTAAAAATGTGAATTTTGTATTTATTGGTGAAAATGGTGTATTTTTATAAATTAAGGTTTGTAATAATAACATGTCTTAAAAATAAAGATTAATCTTTTTATATGAGAGAAAATATTCTATTTTATATGTATATAAATTTACATATTTTATTTAACTGAAAGCTTGAAAATATTGGTTGGTTGGACATTGCATTAGTGTTCGTATGTATTAAATGTTAAAATAAATAAAATATATTCAATTTGGGTCCAAACTCATTAGTTCTTAGCCCAACTGTTAGTTATCCAAAAGGCTTCAAAAAAGAGAAACCCATTCCCTCTTCAAACCCTAGCCAAATTCTTCAAACTAAAACTCAAATCTTTTGTTTTTGAGATAAATTGAAGCAAAATCTACAGTTAATCGAATCTAAAACCTAATATTTCATCAAAAATCCCAAATTTTGTGATGACGGTCTATTAATTGCTTTGCTCTTTTGTAACGTATCGATTTTATCAGGATCCGACGGTCGGCATTCTTACGTCCACTGTATCCAATGCCGCGCAATCGAATGCCAAAAACCGAACTGTTATGGTTAAAAAGAAGAGGTAGAAGAAAAAGATAGAAGAAGTAAGGAAACAAAACAGAAACAATATCAGAATCTCACAATCGCAGCGGAACAACATATAGTAGATAAATGAATAATCTTTAAAACAAAGAACAATCTCAGTTAATACATTACATTATCATCAGAGTGTACAACAACAATGTAAAACACAACTAAACAATGGACAGTTATACAAACATGTCCTTACAACTGAATACACAGCGGAAAAGATAATATCATATACAAGTCGTACGTCTCGCCATCCAGCTTGCCACTTGAGCTCCAGAGCACTCCTGAATCCAGAATGACCCGATAATCTGACTCTAGGCTGCCCGTGTGGAAAATTATGGGCATCCAGAGTTTAGGAAGAGAACAATAAACTCCAGGTCAAACATGGGGCTGGTGTGAGAACTTAAAACAGTTATTTATCTTTTAAAACAACAACAACAAGGGAAGCGAAAAAATATCCGCAATGCTTTTGGAAAATGAAACTACCATAAGACCTCCCTGCACACACACAATGCAAATGCAGAATTGGAGGAGATTTCTCCTTTTGATAGTCAAAGATGCTTACTACGCAAAACAAATCATTTTTGATATTATTATTAGTGCATAGTGTAGAAAGCATTTCGAAAATAGAATATTAATCTTAGCCAACATACGACCATTATCGTATGCCTACTATAGCTACCATATTCAATAGCAGGTTACCGCCACATTCCATGGCAGGTTATACAACTAAAACAGTACAAGGTTCATATTGTTTCTTTGGATTTCCAACAAACGGTCAGGCTAAGGAACTTCCTACTGCCACATGGGATCGCCTCTAGCGGGACGTCCCAAGAATTTAACCAGCTCTCTGCCAACACAAGGTCGGGTTACCTCTGTAACTAGGTAACTACTACACGAATATACCACCCCTCGGTCCTTTGGGACCTTTATCCGAGGGCCCTCGATCACAAAGCAACAACCACACAGAAAATGAGATTGGAGCAACCACATAGGTTAAGCATCAGGGATCCATACCTGACACCATCCTTTTCCAGAAGGAAATGACACACCCTAAAGGGAGCGGCCCACATAACCTTGCCGCATATTCCTGTTTTGACCATTTCCGGGGTGTGAGGTCTGACGAAGTCTCGTCCACAAAGCTACTCTTTTTCACAAAGCCACGCTCTGATCAACAAATGATCAATAAATAATCATCACACAGCAACACTCAGCATGCCACATTAACAAATTGGGAGTATATCGCCGATAACCTTCAACTACAAA
The DNA here is from genome assembly GCA_030765085.1 of Allium cepa. NCBI lineage: Eukaryota > Viridiplantae > Streptophyta > Magnoliopsida > Asparagales > Amaryllidaceae > Allium > Allium cepa. The sequence continues at coordinate 750,948,093 of CM060940.1, read as the reverse complement.
ACCCCTGAGCTCGTACGTCTCAAAGAAGAGTGTCAAGCTAAGAGAATAAATTCTCCGACACCAACAGAAATGTATTTGAAAGAAATCTGCTTTATATCTCAAAATGTAATGTCAGACACGTAACCATACAAGTATGTTCCAGGTTCGAGCAGAACCAAAGGCACTTCAAAAGAAGCCCTTGCAATCTGGGTATTCACAATCCCGATCGAATTTCCCATCACAAAGGAAATCTCCATACCGTAGCTAACGGTGCAGAGAAAATCGATAGGTCATCCTATCGTTTTCACAAATACCCGATCTTCAACACCGGTCTTCAATGCTATCCATTACGTCGTATCACTATTCGGAATGGGTAATCCGAATAACGAGCGCAATAATTTAAAAATAAGTGTAGCATTCAATTTCAACCAATTCACAAAAAATAGCCATTTAAGGGTCAATATTGATAGTTGGTTATTTAACTATCAATCAATATTCACAACATCACCCGAATTCAAATAATTTCCCAAATTATTTATTTTCAAAAATATCCTTACAAGATATATTTTCCACACTTCAACCATTTGAAAACAAATTTCAAATCATTTTTCACCTTTTAATCTTTGAAAATAAATTTCAAATCAATTTCCTTAAACGGAAACACTTCCAAATAGTTATTCATTTTCAAATTATCTTAAAAGATAAAATCTCAAAACATTTCACTTCATATTGGAAAACCTTTCCATACTTATTTAATAATAAGTAATTCACAAATCTATTTATTTCCAACATTTGGAAAATATTCAATATACTTAAATCACAATTAAGTATAAATTTTATTCTTTAAGAAAAACATTCTCTTAAACACATTTATTTGGGTCAAAATGAATGTTACGTAAAACATCGTTACGACAACCCAAAATCACTAGTATAGGGATTCAAAATTAAGATAGATATATAAATCCCAATACTATATAAAACATTTCCTTTTGAAAATCATTTACTTTAACAACGGTGTTATAGTCCACCATTTCCTTCTATTTCTCGAAAACGTCTATTTCAACAATGAATGTTGAAATCTATGGTTTCGATACTTAATACATTTTAAAACATCTTTGAATCGTTTTAATTCTATTTAAAATATCACTTTCTCAAAATATTTCTTTACTATACTATTCACTATCCAAAATCGTGAATATGCTTCATTTACCAAATTCATCATTTCTACATATTTTATTTAAAGGATTATTCACTGTCCAAAATCTTGGATATATTTCCTTGAATAAGCTATAATAATTAAACTTATTAAAATAAGTAGATTTCGGATTTATGAAACAACATTTATAAATTCCATTTATATTTTATAAAAAATTCTATCCATATCCCATTTACACGCCAAAATCCAGTTTATAAGTTAACTACTTATAAATCTTTTATTTTACAAAATCTATTCATTTTATAACTTGACAATTTATAAATCTATAGATTTCATCCACTTATGAAATCCATTTATACTTCATTTTAATACTTATAAAAACTCGTTTTATAATTCCAACATTTTAATTTATAAATATCAATTTTATAAATCTTTTATATAAATCAATTATAATAATTCAAAAATCCCAATTTAAACCATTTATAAATTAATCAACTACTTATTTCAAAAATCACATTTCGGTTATATTTCACAAAAATCATGATTTTTATAACATAATAATTTCAACGTTTATTTATTTAAAATGAATCAATTCCAAAATTAAATTTTATTATGAATTCTCAACTTAAATGTTCAAAAATCAAATTTTATTTATTTTCGGCATCTAACGATACCAAAAATATATTCGGCTAAATTTTAGCCTTTAACGATTTCAATCACAAAGATAATCACGCAGATTATAAATAGATCAACACACAACATTGAAACAAATTCAAATGTTTGAGGAATCCAGTTGGATCCCTCCAACCTGTTTCCCTGCATCCAAAGATGTTAGTACAATACCAATTCCACTTCGAGGTGAAATATCGCGGTATATGGGATTTATAAAATATTATCCGCTATTATGCGGCGCAATAGGGTCTCATCCGCGATATAATATGGGAAATCAACTCCAAATACATATATAATACCAATTCCATATCAAGATGGAATTATCGCGGTATATGTGTTTAATAAATAACATCCGATTAATATACGGCGTATAGGGTCTATTTCAATACAACAGATAATAACTACTATCCAATCACACAATCAAGCAATTTTAAATCTAACTATTTAAAATTTAAATTGAGATAATTCGATTGAGTGAGAAATTCTCACCTTGAGTTTCCGATAACAGTTGTAGCGTTTTGTTTCGAATAAAACTAAACGTGTGTTTAATTTTATCCGAAAATATCACTAGCTCTAAACGACTCCAAACAAGCTCCATTGCGTAGTGCTCGACAAAACGAAGCCAACACAATTCGTTTCGTGCGTTTTTGACCTCGTATGAAAAAGTTACGCTATTACAAAGTTTATACGTTTTAAATAAATTAACATTTACAATTTCTTATTAAATTTATAACCTAGAACCATCACAGCCGTTCATTCCTTTATCATCAGATCATGGCCGCACCCCCTATTCTTCTTCCCCATCTTCATACGTGCCCAGGAAATCACGAACGAGACAAACCCAAAACCGCCCCCCAAACCCTAATAGACGCGACTCCTACGAGCCACCTGAAGTCGATCGAACGCCGCCATCAAGAAGAGCTTCGCGCGAGCCACCTTCGGCTAGGATATTGCCTAGCCGAGCTCGGTCAAGCCCTCGCTTTGAAAAACGTGCACGAACACGCTGACTTTGGACGAAGATTGCCGTTGAATCACTGCTCCAATTACGATCATATCCGTTGGACTTGAAGATCTCGCTGCCTTCTACAACATTGTAGTTGATAATTTTTCAAAACGATGTGTGGATTGAAAGAAAATTAGAGATGAAAGCTAACGTTTTTCAGCCATTGATAATATAGAGGCGGCTGAAGTAAATTAGGGTTAGGGTTGATTATTTTTTTGCAAATCGAAATAATGGAGGCTATTTTATAGAAAATTCTCAAATTACTATTCACTCGAAATTTTTCGAACTTCAAATCTCGCACGGTGACCGGCGTTTCTAGGGTTTAACCCGCATTCCGGACACAATGGAATAGGTATCGAGATCCAATTCGATCATCTGTGCGAGTTGCGGAAATAAATGATCAAATTTAAATTAAATCGATTAAACTAATTTCTATGCGTTTTGGCTTGCCCCAAACAAACCGTAAATCCGATTGACATGAAATTTGAATCTTACAATAATATAACATTACGGATCCGATGAAACTGGTTTCGTCGAAATTCGAGACTGTTTGAAAAGTGGCTATTTTCACCGGTCGATTAATATTAAAATATTCAATTTTCACAATTTAAGTTTTAATTTAATTTTAAAAGTTCACAAACATTGTTCTAACTCCAATATGATTTAATATAACTTTATAAATCATTTTTATCCTCATTAAACCCGAATTCCAATTATTTCTGGAATTTCAAATATTAAATTATCGATTTAATTATTCAATTAAATCTAGATATTCAAAATAAAACTTATTCGACTTACAAATTTTAATTGTTGATTTTTAAAATCAATTAAATATCTGAATTTCAAATGACAGAAATTCTGGGTCGTTACAAACTTCCCCCCTTAAAAGAATTTCGTCCTCGAAATTACCAAGTAAGAAAAAGTTTTAAAATCCATTAACCTTTCAAAACAAACCGTTCAAATTTGATTTACAAATCTCTTAATTGTTCAACTTTTTCGAAAATCCATAGTTAAACCTCTTACAAAACTTCACTAATATTTTCAAATCCATATATAGTTATCTTTTCAAAATCAACTATATCGTTTAACCTTTAACTTCAAATCAAAACTTATTTTTCACAAATTATTTCCAAAATTTCCCGAAAATTTTCTAACTCCTTAAATTTTCAGAAAATTTCGCCATAACCTCCTTTGTACGGAGGAGCTTTTACAATATCACAATAGATATAAATATATATACATCGACCCACACGGTCGGAAAACAGAAAAACAGTTCATATTTCCTATTTTTATTGCGTAAGCGTACCCTTTTAGCATTTTTAAGCAAAGCAGTTATTTATTTAGCATTTTGCGCAACCCAAATCCCGCTAACGGTAGCCCCGGTACCTGTACTTACTCAATATAAATATTTAAGTGACATATTTATATTATATTAACATTTTACTCTTTTAAACAACTACAACACGTGCATATTAAAAGAAATGCATACTAAGCAAGGTTTATAAATAAATTATATGATTTCGACATAACTTGTAATTGTTTTCAACCAATTTATATACAACGACATTCAATTATTCATTTCCAATTAGTTTACGTTCACTAATTTACATTCAAATTTGTTCACTTTCAATTCAATCAATTTCCATTCAATTAAACTTACTTAACTTCCAATTTGAAATTAATTGCTTTAGCTTTCAATTTTATTCATTCAATTGCATATGAATTTCTATTCAATCAATTAACAATAATCTAACAATCAATGTATATCCAACACAACCAAATTTATTCACTTTACATTCAACATTCATATTCACTTTGTTTACCTTCAATTTGGTTTAAATTTAATTAGCCTTAAATGAATTTACACTTATATCCATTATTCTATATCAATTCATTACATTCGATTGATTAATATTCAATTCATTAGTTCAATTACCAATTTATTCTACAAATAAAGTTGAATCTCCTTTATATAACTCAAGTTCATATTCATTTAATGATTTCATTTCATTAATTCATTTTGATACCAAAATCAACTTCATTCAACATTACTTAAGTTATATTCCATTTCAACATCATTTGTTTAACTTAACTTAAATTTCCATTTCAACAACATATCTAATCCAGTTAAAATCCAATTCAAATTCCAACTCCAAAGTAAATTCTATTTAACTTTTACCAAAGTCAATTTCATCACTTATTCAGATTCATACCTCGTTTTTCTTAACAAAGTTGTTTAACCATTTTAATAATTGGGTTTTACTTACATCTTCACATTTAATAAGTTATACAACTTATTATTCAACTTCCATATCTGATTTAATTTATTTAAGTTCCTTTAGTTAAATTTCACATCATATATTTTATCATGCTAATTCAAATTTATTTCAACTTTACCAAAGTTAAATCTTTATTATCTCATATTATAAGTTCAAAACTTGATTACTTTTATTCATCAATTTCAACTTGGATTTTAATTTCAAATTTGTTTATCACAACAAAATTCAATTTCAATTTACTATAGTAGCAAATCCATCACACAGAAACTCGAAAATGATACTGATGATGCTGCAGTCATCACCCTTATTATTCCCCAGCAACAGTAGTGAATCCAATGCTTTTTTGTTCTTTTAAAATTTTCCTTTTGTTTATAAATCACATTTATAAATCTTGCTTATATAATTTCACCATTTCCCTTTACTTATACAAGATTATTCCACAATTGTAAATCATTTCAATTATAATTCCATCTTTATAATTCATTTGCTTATATAATATCTTCTTTTACAATTGTTGCTTCCACATAATTTAATCTTTCACAATTGTTGTTTTTATTCAGATTATTCGAACAACTTGGATTTACTTATATATTTTCTTACATTTTCAACAATCAAACAATTCAATTTTACATACACTTTGATAATTCTGAAAAATTATTCCTTTATATATATAAAATATAATCGAGGTAAAATTAATTCATTTACCCAATTTAAAACCATACTATGTCGGTTTATCTCGTTTAAGAGTTTAGAAACCCCTATCGATACAGTTAGCTAAACTGCACCGACCAGAATTTATAAAAAAATCAACTGATAAGTCAACACAATACAAAACAATTTCATATTCACTAACAAATACGCTCTCATATCTATTATTACACTCATACTCATTCTAGAGTACTGCTGACTCTATCTCTAATGAGTAATCCCCAACAGAGCCAAGGTTATCACTTAACCATATGCTCTAATACCACTTGTAACGTATCGATTTTATCGAGATCCGAAGGTCAGCATTCTTACGTCCACTGTATCCAATGCCGTGCGATCGAATGCCGGAAAACTGAACTGTTATGGTTAAAAAGAAGAGGTAGAAGAAAAAGATAGAAGAAGTAAGGAAACAGAACAGCTACAATATCAGAATCTCACAATTGCAGCGGAACAACATATAGTAGATAAATGAATAATCTTTAAAACAAAGAAACTATCTCAGTTAATACATTACATTATCATCAGAGTGTACAACAACAATATACAACACAACTAAACAATGGACAGTTATACAAACATGTCCTTACAAGTGAATACACAGCGGAAAAGATAATATCATATACAAGTGGTAAGTCTCGCCATCCAGCTCGCCACTTGAGCTCCAAAGCACTCCTGAATCCAGAATGACCTGATAACCTGACTCAAGGCTGCCCATGTGGAAAATTATAGGCACCCAGAGTTTAGGAAGAGAAAAATAAACTCCATGTCAGTCATGGGACTGGTGTGAGAACTTAAAACAGTTATTTATCTTTCAAAACAACAACAACAAGGGAAGTGAAAAAATATCCGCAACGCTTTTGAAAAATGAAACTACCATAAGGCCTCCCCACAAACACACACAATGCAAACACAGAATTGGAGGAGATTTCTCCTTATGATAGTCAAAGATTCTTACTACGCAAAACAAATCATTTTTGATATTATTATTAGTGCATAGTGTAGAAAACATTTCGAAAATAGAATATTAATCTTAGCCAACATACGAACATTATCGTATGACTACTATAGCTACCATGTTCAATAGCAGGTTACCACCACATTCCATGGCAGGTTATACAACTAAAACCGTACAAAGTTCGTATTGTTTCTTTGGATTTCCAACAAATGGTCAGGCTAAGGAACTTCCTACCGCCACATGGGATCGCCTCTGGCGGGACGTCCCGAGAACTTAACCAGCTCTCTGCCAACACAAGGCCGGGTTACCTTTGTAACTAGGTAACTAGTACACGAATATGCCACCCCCCGGTCCTTTGGGACCTTTATCCGAGGGCCCTCGATCACAAAGCAACAACCACATAGAAAATGAGATTGGAGAAACCACATAGGTTAAGCATCATGGATCCATACCTGACACCATCCTTTTCCGGAAGGAAATGACATACCCTAAAGGGAGCGACCCTCATAACCTTGCCGCATATTCCTATTTTGACCATTTTTGGGGTGTGAGGTCCGACGAAGTCTCGTCCACAAAGCTACGCTTTTTCACAAAGCCACACTCTGATCAAAAAATGATCAATAAATAATCATCACACAGCAACACTCAACATGCCACATTACCAAATTGGGAGTATATCGCTGATAACCTTTAACTACAAAAGCTATGAGCTCGTACGTCCTAGAGAAGGGTGTTAAGATAAGAGAATAAATTCTCCGACACCAAAGAAATGTATTTGAAAGAAATCTGCTTTATATCTCAAAATGTAATGTCAGACACGTAACCATACAAGTCTGTTCCGGGTTCGAACAGAACCGAAGGCACTTCAAAAGAAGCCCTTGCAATCCGGGTATTCAGAATCCCGATAGAATTTCCCATCACAAAGGAAATCTCCATACCGTAGCTAACGGTGCAGAGACAATCGATAGGTCATCCTATCGTTTTTCACAAATATCCGGTCTTCAACACCGGTCTTCATTATTATCCATTACGTCGTATCACTATTCGGAATGGGTAATCCGAATAACGAGCGCAATAATTTAAAAATAAGTGTAGCATTCAATTTCAACCAATTCACAACAAATGGCCATTTAAGGGTCAATATTGATAGTCGGTTATTTAACTATCGATCAATATTCACAACATCACCCGATTTCAAATAATTTCCTAAATTATTTATTTTCAAAAATATCTTTACAAGATATATTTTCCACACTTCAACCTTTTGAAAAAAAAAATCAAATCATTTTTCACCTTTCAATCTTTGAAAACAAATTTCAAATCAATTTCCTTAAACGGAAAAACTTCCAAATAGTTATTCATTTTCAATTTATCTTAAAAGATAAAATCTTAAAACATTTCACTTCATATTGGAAAACCTTTCCATACTTATTTAATAATAAGTAATTCACAAATCTATTTATTTCCAACATTTGAAAAATATTCAATATACTTAAATCACAATTAAGTATAAATTTTATTCTTTAAGAAAAACATTCTCTTAAACACATTTATTTGGGTCAAAACGAATGTTACGTAAAACATCGTTACGACAACCCAAAATCACTAGTATGGGGATTCGAAATTAAGATAGATATATAAATCCCAATACTATATAAAACATTTCCTTTCGAAAATTATTTACTTTAACAACGGTGTTATAGTCCACCATTTCCTTCTATTTCTCGAAAATGTCCATTTCAACAATGAATGTTGAAATCTATGGTTTCGATACTTAATACATTTTAAAACATCTTTGAATCATTTTAATTCTATTTAAAATATCACTTTCCCAAAATATTTCTTTACTATACTATTCACTGTCCAAAATGTGAATCTACTTCATTTACCAAATTCATCATTTCTACATATTTTATTTAAAGGATTATTCACTGTCCAAAATCGTGGATATATTTCCTTTAATAAGCTATAATAATTAAACTTATTAAAATAAGTCGATTTCGGATTTATAAAACAAAATTTATAAATTCCATTTATATTTTATAACAACTTCAACTTATAAAATCACTTTATTAACAAATTCTATCCATATCCCATTTACACGCCAAAATCCTACTTATAAATCTTTTATTTTACAAAATCTATTCATTTTATTACTTCACAATTTATAAATCTATAGATTTCATCCACTTATGAAATCCATTTATACTTCATTTTAATACTTATAAAAACTCGTTTTATAATTCCAACATTTTAATTTATAATTATCAGTTTTATATATCTTTTATATAAATCGATTACAATAATTCAAAAATCCCAATTTAACCATTTTATAAATTAGTCAACTACTTAGTTCAAAAATCACATTTCGGTTATATTTCACAAAAATCATATTTTTTATAACATAAAAATTTCAACGTTTATTTATTTAAAATGAATCAATTCCAAAATTAAATTTTATTATGAATTCTTAACTTAAATTTTCAAAAAACAAATTTTATTTATTTTCGGCATCTAACGATACCAAAAATATATTCGGCTAAATTTTAGCCTTTAACGATTTCAATCACAAAGATAATCACGTAGATTATAAATAGATCAACACACAACATTGAAACAAATTCAAATGTTTGAGGAATCCAGTTGGATCCCTCCAACCTGTTTCCCTACATCCAAAGATGTTAGCACAATACCAATTCCACTTCGAGGTGAAATATCGCGGTATATGTGATTTATAAAATATTATCCGCTATTATGCGGCGCAATAGGGTCTCATCCGCGATATAATATGGGAAATCAACTCCAAATACATATATAATACCAATTCCATATCAAGATGGAATTATCGCGGTATATGTGTTTAATAAATAACATCCGATTAATATACGACGTATAGGGTCTATTTCAATACAACAGATAATAACTACCATCCAATCACACAATCAAGCAATTTTAAATCTGACTATTTAAAGTTTAAATCGAAACAATTCGATTGAGTGAGAAGTTCTCACCTTGAGTTTCCGATAACAGTTGTAGCGTTTTGTTTCGAATAAAACTAAACGTGTGTTTAATTTTATCCGAAAATATCACTAGCTCTAAACGACTCCAAACAAGCTCCATTGCGTAGTGCTCGACAAAACGAAGCCAACACAATTCGTTTCGTGCGTTTTTGACCTCGTATGAAAAAGTTACGCTATTACAAAGTTTATACGTTTTAAATAAATTAACATTTACAATTTCTTATTAAATTTATAACCTAGAACCATCACAGCCGTTCATTCCTTTATCATCAGATCATGGCCGCACCCCCTATTCTTCTTCCCCATCTTCATACGTGCCCAGGAAATCACGAACGAGACAAACCCAAAACCGCCCCCAAACCCTAATGCACGCGACTCCTACGAGCCACCTGAAGTCGATCGAACGCCGCCATCACGAAGAGCTTCGCGCGAGCCACCTTTGGCTAGGATATTGCCGAGCTCGGTCAAGCCCTCGCTTCGAAAAACGTGCGCGAATACACCGACTTTGGACGAAGATTGTCGTTGAATCACTGCTCCAATTACGATCATATCCGTTGGACTTGAAGATCTCGCTGCCCTCTACAACATTGTAGTTGATAATTTTTAAAAACGATGTGTGGATTGGAAGAAAATTGGAGACGAAAGCTAACGTTTTTCGGCCATTGATAATATAGAGGCGGCTGAAGTAAATTAGTGTTAGGGTTGATTATTTTTTTGCAAATGGAAATAATGGAGGCCTTTTTATAGAAAATTCTCAAATTACTATTCACTTGAAATTTTCCGAACTTCAAATCTCGCGCGGTGACCGGCGTTTCTAGGGTTTAACCTGCGTTCCGAACACAATGAAATAGGTATCAAGAGTCAATTCGATCATCTGTGCGAGTTACGGAAATAAACGATCAAATTTAAATTAAATCGATTAAACCAATTTCTATGCGTTTTGGCTTGCCCCGGACAAACCGTAAATCCGATTGACACGAAATTTGAAATCTTGCAATAATATAACATTACAGATCCGATGAAACTAGTTTCGTCGAAATCCGAGACTGGTTGAAAAATGGCTATTTTCACTAGTCGATTAAATATTAAAATATTCAATTTTCACAATTTAACTTCTAATTCAATTAAAAGTTCACAAACATTGTTCTAACTCTAATATGATTTAATATATCTTTATAAATCATTTTTATCCCCATTAAACCCGAATTCCAATTATTTATGGAATTTCAAATATTAAATTATCAATTTAATTATTCAATTAAATCAAGATATTCAAAATAAAACTTATTTGACTTACAAATTTCACTTGTTGATTTTTAAAATCAATTAAATATCTGAATTTCAAATGACAGAAATTCTGGGTCGTTACATCTTTCTTTAATGTCTCTGTTTCTTAGTTTTACAGGTTGTAGAAGCTCAAATTCAAGCCAAGCTTCTTCCTTTTAGCGAATAATCCGGATTATTGTTTTGATATAGCAATGTGAGTTTAAAACTCACATTTTCTATCTTTGATTGAGATTTCAAGGAAACAAATCTCAATTTTGTTTGTTGCATGTTCAATTGTGAATCGCTATCAGTAAATTGGTCATATCTCTTTTGTTTTAAATCAGAATTTGATTTTCTTTGAAGTTCTGGAAAGCCTGGAAAGAGTGTGATAATTACATGTTAAACATGTTTGAAAATTTTGAGCATAAAGGGTCGAAAAACCCAATTCAAATGCCCTGTCGCTGTAAAGTTGTGACTTTCTATGCTAAGTATTGTTGGTAATTTGAGCATATCTTTTTCGTTTGATGTCCGAATTTGACGATTATTGATGTTCCTGAAAGGTTAGATTATCTGCTATAACTTTCATGTTTTGGATTTTGTTAAATTTTGATGTTTACATTGTTGAAAATTTATTCTAGTATCGCTCTTCTGGAACTAAAACGACATTTGTAGTGAACTTCAGAGCTGCAATTTGTTTTGGCCATTTCTTTCACTTTCTTATCCAAATTCAATAATTTTAGATGTTCCGAAAAGCTTAGACTTTATGCTAAAAGTTTCATGTTTTGGATTTTCTGAAATTTCGAAGTTAGCTGGGTCAAACCTATATTTGTTTGTTGCTGTTCAGAAATCAAAACGACAGCAATAACAATCATTGAACGGAGAATTGTATTAGCTTATTTTTGCTCTCATTCTTGTTCGATTTTGATGTTGTTTTTGAGATGTTTTGAGAGCCATGATGCCTATCAATAGACTAGCTATGTTGGAAGAATTTAAAATTCAAATTTAAATAGAATTTGAATTGATTTTGGGTTAAATTTGAATTGAATTCATGTTATCGGTCTTGACTTATCTTTCTTGTTTTTCACTGTTTTCGAGCATGGTTTTCACTAAACCATTTTTGAAATGATTTTTGAAATAAATGGACATCTCAAATTATTATTATATAGTATTTTAAAATTATTTTTCTAATATAAAATCTATTTATTTACTATAATAAAGGAATTTCAAATATTGGTTTTATTAATTTTTTGAATTTTTTTTTAAAAGCTTGTTTTCTCTAGTAAACTATTTTAAATATAAAACATACACTTTTACACTATTCGAACGTACGAGAAAGTGAATTAAACGATTTAGTAAAACACGTGGCATGGGACATGTGCGTTTACTATTTCGATTAATTCTGGGCTTGTAGATTATTGATTCTGAGATGTTTTGCCATTTTATGGCGTATGTTGAGTTTTATAATTCCTATTTAGTGGAATTGTTTGAGATGGCCAATATTTGGGAAGTATTACGGTTTGAGATCTCCTATGTAAGAGTATGGTCGATGAGAAACATCGTGATGTTTTTTTTACTTGCCAATGATATAAGACAAGTCTTGAGTATATGATTTGATATTTTGAGATTTATGGTTTATGAGGAACCATCATGATGTTTTCACTTGTCGGTGAATTGAGACAAGTTACGATGTCATTTAATACTTGTCGATGAGATGAGATGAGTATGGTGGCTCTTTATCACTCGCCAATGAGACGTGGCAAGATATGATTTTCTGAGTTTTATGATGTTCCTAGTGTGATATCGACTAGTGGCTAGTAAACTGCTAAGTATGAACGTGTGGTATGGGACACACGTTAACACTTTTCAGGTTCCTATCCTTGAGTTTGTGACATATTCATGATGTTTTCCTAATTGAACTGCTTTGAGAAGTGTTAGCGACCTTATCATGAGTACTGCTTTGGGAGGTGTTAGCGACCTTGTTAGGGCTGACAATGCGGCTTGGAGAGGTGTCAACGACCTTGTCATGAGGACGAACTACTTTGGGAGTTGTTAGCGACCTTGTTTGAGGCTTCGGCCATCTAAGTTTAGCACGTGCAGCATTGCTTCGGCATTGAAATAGGGGATTTGGCCAATCCGAGTTTTTGAGTTTTTTTGTTTTATTGTGATTTCACCATTTTAAGATGTTTTATTATATTGATAGCCTAATGCTATATGAGATGTTATATATGTGGTGGTTTCATTTATGATTTTTTGAACTCTTATCGAGTTCCTTGAGTTATGAGTTTGGATGATTTCTTGATTTTATATGATATTTTGGGTTTTGCCATTTTGGCGAGTTGAGATTGAGATTTATATACATTTATACCGATGAGATGAGGTATAATTGAATTTGAAGATTCTTCCCTATTCGATTTTTGGATCATCTTATTTGAGAATGTTTTATGTTTGCCATTTTGGCGAGAGTTTATATTGATGTTTCTCCTTTTGAGGAGATATGGTTCATGGAAACCATGTAGACATTTTAGGATGTCGTCGATGATATGAGGCGAATGTTTATACTATTTGAGTATTATTATTGAATTTTCCTCTTTTGAGGTCTTTGTATACTTAAGTGACATTAGTTCACTTAATTCATGGGTTGTATTCTTTATGTTGCCTCTTCTCATTCGGAAAGAATTATCACCTTGTATCTTATGCTTCATGTTATCGTCTATCCTCATTAACTGATTGTTTTAGCTAGACCGAACCTTGTGTTTAGTACTCAGGTCTGACTGAGTTGTTTTAGGTTAGCTATCAGTTACGGGACTTAGCTTTGATGCATCTTCTTGGATATCAGCCTAGAACCTTTGTGTAGTTTATATTTCCTTCCGCTTGACTCTAATATGTATTTGATTGGATGTATATAGTGTGATCTCTGTACCACTTTTGTGCATCAGCTTGTATCATACTAGGATGTATATATATATGTGTGTGTGTGTGTGTGTGTGTGTGTATGATGATTACTGTTCTGTGATGTGATATGCATTCTGTTATTGTATTTTGTTCTAATAGATCCATTAGCCACCTATAGTTTTGGTATTAAGAATTTATTAGATATGTCGATCCACTTGAAATAGAAAAAATATATATAGAGAATTTATCAATGTATGTAGTAGATGTTTAAGATAAGATTATAGATGGTCGCTCTTAAACAGCCCTATTCTCCGCATTAGCAGACAGAATTACCCAGTAATTCTCTTTGTTAATGTGAGTCTTGAGATAGGGCATCACAATAATGGTCACAATGCACGGTCAACTTGGGTTTTGAGTGAGCTGGGATATCGGAAATGGACAATGCTAAAGTCAAAACAGATATCAGAATGCAAACTTATAGCTGTAAGGATTAAGACTAATGATTCACCGTAGGAATAAAGGGTGAGATGAAAATTTGAGTCAAGGACACATGGAGCCCCATATATTTCAACTGAATGATAATGATTGAATCATCGGCATAATAAAATAAGTGGCTCGAGGTAGAGCTCCAGATTGGAGTTTGGAGGATTTAAATAGAAACCTGTTTACCCCGAACATTTGAGATGCTAGGAATCTACCAAATTTTAAGCTACCAACTTTAGAGCCTTATGATGGAAGGATGGATCCAACAGTGGATTTGATGAGATATATCCTGTATATGGGAGTGTTGGATGTTTTGAAGGAGGTGATAGGACACTATTTCCCATTATACTTGATGGTTTAATAGCAATGTGGTTTGCCAACGGGACAATGGGTCCATCAGCACGTGGACCGAGTTAGTAGAGAATGAGCTAGTTCAAAGTTCATATCATTAGACCAAGGAATGTGATGATGCTTTCGTGCATGAAGCGTAGGGAAGGTGAATATTGCCAAAGATTTAACACAGCAGCCGTTGAAGTATAGAAACTAAACCTGTTAATAGTCCTAATATCGGTGGTTTTCAGAGTTACTAACAAGACTGAATTTAAGAAGGCTTTGGAAAGGGATCCATCGATAAATCTTGTAATTTTTACTATCAATCCAGGAGATATTTACGCTAGGAAGATGCAAAGCCCGAAAATGTTAAAGTAAACACTATGGATGATGGAGGACCATCCAAGGCAGGATATGAAAAGGATAAAGGAAAAATAAAAGCCGATGATGGCTTTGAAGGACCAAAGCAACAAAAGAAGGAACCAAAGTTTTCATCCTAAACCGATTTGATTGAGACTCTGAAGAAGATCTATCCTGATACTAGGGGGAAGAATCCCTATAGAAAACCGACTAATAGAGAACCCATGTAACAGGAAAGGAAATTTAGAAAGTACTTTCTATTCGAGCAGGATGGGCAAGAGACAAATGATTGTTGAAAATTGTTGGATTTGGTTAAAGAGTAGGTTCAGAGCAACCATCTATAACAATATGTTAGGATACGGGTATCTGAGGCACAAACCACAGTGGTGCCATAGGAGAATGCCCAGTTTCGACCAAGGATCTGGATTGGATATAGTAATCCCATGATCGAGATGGAATGGAGTTAGATTTATTTCCTACACCTTACTTTTGCTTTAGATAAGCTACAAAGGATCACCGTCAGGCTACTTGCACATATACGGGATCCCAAATGGTCCCATAAGCATGTTTTGATTTAAAATGTGAGAGTAATCCTTGATTAGATTAGACATTTTAGATTTTCTTTTTCTTGATGGATTTTAATTTGAATAAGTATATGTGGAAGATTTAATAGTTGTAACACCTTCTAAAATAAACCATTAATAAATAAAGTAAATTAAATTAAATACGATAAGGATGGATATGGAAATTTTACAAAAGCTGGAATTTAACCACAAAAGTTATTCCGTTGTGTTCGTAGCGAAATTCTGATCTATTTCCATATGTTGAAGACAGAGCTCAAATAAAGAAGTTATGAGCATTTGAAGTTCTTAGATTCAAATTTATTTAGTTTGAATACAAATTAAAACGAGAAACCAAATTTAGTGTTTGAATTTCAAAAATTAGCTTGGGGGCTAAGTAAACGTTTAACTAGCACTTAACGTTAAAAATTTAATTAGGGAATAAAATAATACGGCAATGAAAATAAATAAATGTCCTTGAATAAAAGAGCGGTCGACCTGAATAAGTCAACCAGTCGACCGTAGCAATCGACCGGTCGCCTAAGGGCGGTCGACCGATCGTCCAAAGTTGACTGCTTGGCAACGGTAGTTGCCAGTGGTGGCTAGGGTTTTAAGTTATGCTTTATTCGGTTGTGCGCTCCAGATTTATCTTTTTCCTGCCTACTTCCATCCTATGGTTCTGGTGCATTTCAACTCCTATGAATATAACCCTATCCTCTCCACTTTTATTCATATTATTTTGGGGAATACGATGAAAATTTTCCATTACTATCTCTCTAATAAGATTTGGAAACTCCGTAGAGAATTCAGGTAATGATTCAACTTATTTCCTACCTGTTTCTTCTTTCTTTAATCTATTCTTATCCTATTCTTCTCCAATTATTCTAAATCAACTGAAAATAAATACCTCTTCCCTATTGTATGTGTATATATCAAAAGAGATATTCAGGAAGTGATCAGAAGGCTACAAATCCAATTGAGTGAATCTAAGGAATTTGTTAGTGGAAACCTTAGTAGTTTTTTCAGTAGTTTTTTATTTATTTCTTTTGGGTTTGAATATGCTTTAGGGATTTTGGAATTTTGAAAATATGATAGATAAAATTCCCCAGAAATTGCTTTTTATTTTGAAATGTCAATTCTATGTTGAGATCCTCAATTATTCATATTAATTTGATGGAATTTGTTTCGATTGTGTAACTTTTGATAATTTCATAGTCTAATCCACTTCACCTTCTTCTTTGGGCCAAATTGTGATCCCTCAATAAAATAAGAGGTATAGATTACGAATTCTAATCATAGTTTACACCACTTATTCTTATCTATTTCTTTGTAGGAAGAGGAGTTATATAAAATATATGGTTTAGATTGCAATGCTTATTATTTAAGATGTTCCTTGAATTGGTGTAATAAATTGAGTTTCTATATTTTTTACAAGTCTATTGTTGTAATTTTGATCATGAATATTTAGTCACTGTTTTGTACAATAGAATTTCATGAAATCAAAAAAGGACTTGTAATGATAATTGTTTAGGGAATTGACATTTAACGCTAATTTAGAGAGTAAAATCCGTGCGTTTAGAACTTACTCGGCGCGAATATTTATTTATTTCTATTTACGTAATTAATGTATAACTATTGCATATATGGCATAGTTAATTAGGCGTTTGTTTACATTTATTTCCCCATTAGGAAAGTTATTGATTTTAAGGTGAAAATAAGAGGAAACTCTTATAGCCTAATTATTATTTTGAGACGTAATAAGGGAGGTACCTTATAAGGCCTCATTTATGAAACGGTGAGATGATTGTGTGTGTGTGTGTGTGTGTATAAAGGGAGTAAATAATTTATGGCCAAGTCATAGGGATGCGAGGTCAGTAGAGTTACATGACGGAATCCCGCTCTTCACGTTATGGCTACCAGCGGTTGTGTACACTTTATCAATGTGTGATATCCTTGTGATAAATATTTCTAATGATGCAAGATTAGTTCCAAATTATATAGGGGAAATCTGCCCACTAATCTTGCTACCAGTATGAATAGCGGACTAATGTGAGATGTCATTATGAGTATGTGCCATATAAAGAAGGGCCTACTTTGGGGTTTGAGGTGTTAAGTGGTTGGACACACCCTTTTACCCAGATGAAGTATTAAATGGCCAAGGGATTATGTTAGATGGTATCTCTATAGGGGTATGCTTTTGGAAATAGGTCTTAAATGACAGGGACTGCCTATTTTCCACTTGGAAGTATTAAGTGACCTATGATATTCCATACAATGTCGGCTAGATAGTACCATTGAGGAGCATGCTTCTGGAAATAGGTCTTAAATGATGGGGTCTGCCAATTTTTCAATAGAAAGTATTAAGTGGCTTGGGTACCGTCTCTCACATTATTTGCTACTTATCATGCATGATTGGGATATAGGATCTATTTCTAGAATGGAAGGTATTAAATGGTTGGACCCGCCTCCTTTCCTTATAAAGAAGTATTAAATGATTTTAATGGTTTATTGTTCGTAGACATATTCTTATTCTGAGATATACTGCCCAAGTACTAAAAAGGCAAGGCTCGGGGTTTTATTTACCAAACACTTGTTATTCTGACTCCCTCCTGATTACAACACAGGTTAAGGATAGAGTGATGGTAATGATGATGCTTAAAGATGGAGAAGCTTGGCTAGTGGCGGTATTTATTATTATTTGCTTTCATGTATACCCATGGGTTTAAACAATTGTTGTAACAGATATTATATTATGGGATTTTGGTGTTATGACATTTTTGTGATTTTGAAATAAATGGGTACACTTTACTATTATATTTTATTCCATCCGCTATGAGTTCTAAAAGTTTAGTTATGGCTCTACAATGTTATTTCTTTTTACTACAAACAACTTGCCTTACAATGGATCTAAGTTTCGAAGGGCCTTTTTTGGGTTGAAATTTAGACCTAAGACAAGAAATTCATAGCTAAGTTCATTCATCTAAGACAATAAAATTCTACTCTTAAGGAGTACATAGCTAGGTTTACTGAATTGGCTAGATTTGGGATGATCCTAATAGACACACCTATGAAAAAGGCCATGCAGTTCGTGAAAGGCTTAAATTCCCCGCTAAGGGAAATGTTGTTGACCCAAATACCTATGGGGGCTACATACGAGATGTCGATAGAAATGGAAATACTGTACTTGGCCAATAAGGAAGACAAGGGAGAAAGAAAAGTCTGCACAGACCCAAAAGCAAGGAGGGTCTAATAAGGGGAGCTTTTGGGCCAACAAGAAGTTGAAAGGAAAGTCAAGAAGGAAGTAAAGGTGTGTAAGAGATTCCAAAGGAAGGGACATGATCTAAAGATTGTAGGGTGAGTCTGAAGAAGGAAGTCTTTAAAGGAAGGTGCTTTAACAGCCATAAGGAAGTGAACCACAAGAATCAATATCCCAAGATGGCTAAGGAAGGACCAAGTGGACATGCCTACACTACTGAAGTTATCCCTGTTGCCAGTAAGCCACCAAGAGACCAAGGAATAACAGCTCTAGAAGGGATAACTATTTTTTTGGGGATACTTTTCGTACCTTATTTGGTTCGGGACATCACATTCCTTTATATCTAGCGATTTAGTAAATTCCTTTAAAACCCAGTTGTCAACAGCCCAATAGAGCTTTCCAATCCCATTAGGGGTTCAACCCATCTTTCTCTTATTTGCAAAGATCTAGTGTTAGACATATGCGACGTTGATTTCATATGTACTATATACGTTCTAAATTTTGATGGATATTGCTTATCTTGGGTATGGATTAGTTGTCATATTATGGAGCCATTCTTGACTGTGATAAAAGGGTAGTACGATTGAGGAGTTTAGAGGTCGTGACCTAGAAGTTCTTTGTACACCCAAAGCTTTAGTTGAGTTGAGCTATTTATACTGACTAAATCTATATGTTGTTGGAGAGCCATTATCTGTACCAGTAGTTTGTGAATTTCTTGATATCTTCGAGGAGGTCTTGGGTCTCCCACCCCATAAGGAGATTGAGCCCCGAATCGATTTGGAGAAGGATGCAAGACCCGTCGCTTCGCCTTTGAGACATATGGCCCCCAAAGAAAGAAGGGAGTTTGATAAGCAAATCTAAGAGCTATTGAAGAAAGGATTCATCTATAGAAGTACTTATGAGTGGGGAGCCCCCTATTGTTTTTGCTATTAAGGCAGATGGTTATTTAAGACTTTGCATCGATTATAGGGAGTTGAACGAGTTGACAATGAAAAATAGGTATCATCTACCTAGAATAGATGACTTGTTCGACTAACTTGTAGGAGCTAAGTCTTTTCCCAATTAAACTTAGCAACTAGATTCCATCAATTGAGGATTGTAGAGGAAAGCAAGCCGAAGACCTCATTCTGTACGCCAGATGGACTCTATGAGTTGGAAGAAATGGCATTTGGATGGACGAATGTCCTAGCATACTTTGTGGATTTGACGAGTACAATATTTAGAAGGCAACTTAATGAATATGTCATGGTGTTTGTTGTTGATATCTTGGTTTTATCCTAAGGCAAGGAGTATGAGGACAACCTTAGGGAGGTGTTGGAGACCTTAAGAAGAAATTAACTCAAAGCCAAGTTTTCTAAATGACACTTTTCAAAAATGAAGTTAGGTTTCTGGCATATTGTTTCTGAGAAAAGATTGGCGGTGGACCTTATTAAAGTGGAAGTTGTCTAAGGATGGAAGATTCCTACTAATGCATCGGAGGTTAGAAGTTTTCTAGGGTTGGCAGACTGTTATAGGAAGTTCATCAAGAGCTTTTGACAAATAGCAGCCCCTTTAACACGATTAACTAAGAAGAATCTAGTTTTTGGTTGGGATGATAAATCCACCCAGGCATTTGAGAATCTTAAGGAGTCATTAACTCGTGCACCCATGCTCACTATTTTAGATGGAACCAAGCCATTTATGGTTTTCATGGTTGCATGTGGCACTAGATTGGGAGTAGTTCTTATGCAAGAAGTGAAGGTAGTTGCTTATGCTAGTAGACAACTAAAAGACTATAAGAAGAGGTATCCAGTGCATGATTTAGAATTGGTAGCCATCGTTTTTGCCTTAAAGACATGGCGATATTATTTCTTAGGGGAAAGGTTTTAGTTATTCACTGATCATAAATCACCCGAGTACCTATTTTCCCAAAAGGATTTGAATCTTAGATAGCAGTGGTGGATGGAGTATGTAGCATCCTTTGACTTTGGTATTTAATATACCTATGGAAAAGGGAACGTAGTTGCCAATGCCCTTAATAGAAGATATGCTATCCTAGGTGCTATATATGAATATATATGAATGGAGATGATTGGAGTTTCTCTCGAATTTAACATCTAACCATCAATAGAACCTATCCAAGGTTTTCTATCAGTTATGGAGATCAGATCATCCTTGATGGATCGTATATGGCACTAGCAAGTAAAAGACGAATATTTGGTAGGGATTTTGGAAAAATTAAGAAGAGGAGAGCATTTTCCTCATGCTAGGAGGTACTCAGTTGATGAGAAGAGATATTCATTAATAGATGGACGTCTTTGCATCCTAATGATTGATGACTTAATGAGAAGTATGCTTATGGAGTATCACAACTCAAGGATGATCGTTCATCCAAAGATCGTTCATCCAAGGACATGAAGAGGATTTTCTTTTGGAAGGGAATGAAGAAGAGTGTTGCTGAGTTTGTTGCTAGGTTTTTGACATGTCAAAAGATAAGAGCTAAGTAAGAGAAGTCTGGTGGATTATTATTATCTTTGGAAATTCCTACTTGAAAGTGGGAGCATATTTCGACAGATTTGTGGAAGGATTGCCTAAAATCAGAAGGAAAATGAGTTTATTTGGGTTGTTGTAGATAGACTCTCAAGAGTGCTCATTGTTTTTCGATTAGGAGAAATAGGACTACCACCTCTGTCATCCAAATTTATATTAAGGAGATAGTTCATCCACATGGAATTTCAGTAAGCATAGTCAGTGATAAAGGCCTCTTGCTCACCAGTGAGTTTTGGAGGAGCCTACAAACAGATTTAAGAACTTTTTTGAACCTTAGCACGGTGTGTCACCCACAAATTGACGGAAAAACAGAGAAGGTGAATAGTGTTTTGGAATAATTGTTGATAGCTTATGTCTTGGATTTCAGAGGACAATGAAAGCAACATCTATTTTTGGTTGAGTTTGCATATAATAATAGTTATCAAACTATGATTGGTATGGACCCTTTTAAAGCACTTTATGGATGGCCATGCAAATCGCCTAATTGTTGGTGGGAAAACTAAAAAAGTATTACTCGGATACTATTTGATATGTGATACCACGGAAAAAGTAGAGTTGATCAGAAAAAGGATGAAGGTAGAGCAAGATAGTTAGAAATCTTATGCAGATAAAAGAAGGAAAGAGCTTGAATTTGAGCTTGGAGATATGGTATTTTTCAAAATCTCCCCTCTTGGAAAATTTGTTAGATTTGGCAAGTCTGGAAAATTGGTACCTAGATTTATTAGGCCATTCAAAGTTCTGGAAAGAATAGAAAAATGGCATATCACGTGGAACTTCCTGACAAGTTAGCAAGCGTCCACAATGTTTTCCACGTTTCTTACCTTCGAAAATACCTTCATGACACTGCTAGCAGAGTAGAGCCCGATCGGTTGGGGATTTTGAGATGGAGTCGTCAGTACCTCATGCCATCGCATGCATGGTAGAGTACGGTAGTAGAAGTCTCCGCAATAAAATAATTAAGTTGTTCCGAGTACAATGGGGGGACAACCCGGCGGAAAGCATATGGGAGACTGAGGAGAAGATGAAAAAAGCTCAACCAGAGCTTTTCATTGGTAATTTCTGTCTCCAAAATTAGGATTTTGGTTTCACTACAGTTGCTAGATTGGATGGTAGGAGATGGTTGTTGCACTTTTTCACAAACTTTTTACACTCATATAGAAATTTTTATGCATGTTTAGGATATTTGCATAGATACTTACATGATATGATTGCACACTCATTGTATGATTGAGCTCATCTTAGCATGTTTGCAATACACAATCACATTACACTATTGGTTGAGTAGATGGCTGTGTAGAGAACTTGATTGTGTAACCTGGATATTGTTGCGAGTTACGTTGTTCGCCCCTTGGAAGATTTTAGGGCGAATCCTTTCAAAGGTGGGAAGAATGTAACACCCCATAGAATGAACCATAAAAAATATATGATAAGGGTTGGATATGGAAATTTTATAAAAGTTGAAATTTGACCAAGAAAGTTATTCCGCTGCATTCATGGCGAAATTTTGATCTGTATGTTGAAAATGGAGCTCAAACAAAGAAGCTATTAACATTTGAATTTCTCAGATTTAAACTTATTTAGTTTGAATTCAAATTCAAATGAGAAATCAAATTTAGGGTTTAAATTTCAAAAATTAGCTTGGGGCTAAGTAAACGTTTAATTAATATTTAATGTTGAAAAGTTAATTAGGAAAGAAAATAATGCTGCAACGAATATAAATAAACGTCCCTGAAATAAAAGAGAGGTCGACCTGAATAGGTCAACATGTTGACCGTAGTGGTCGACCGGTCATCCAAGGGTGGTCGACCGCTTGGCAACGGTAGTTGCTAGTGGATGCTAGCGTTTTAAGTTATGTTTTGTTCAGTTGTATGCTCTAGATTTATCTATTTCCCATCTACTTCCATCTTACAGTTCTGATGCATTTTAACTCCTACTAATAGAACCCTATGCTCTCCACTTTTATTCATATTAACTTGGGGAATGCGACGAAACTCGGCAACTGCTATCTCTCTGTTAAAATTCAAAAACTCCATAGAGAATTCAAATAAGGATTTAACTTATTTCCTATCTGTTTCCTCTTATTTCAATCTATTCTTCCCTAGTTATTTTGAATCTAATGAAAATATATATTCCCTATTGTGTGTATGTATATCAAAAGAGAGAGATTTTAGAAGAGACCGGAAGGCTTCAAATCCATTTGAGTGAAGCTAAAGCTAATATGTGAGTGGAAACTTTAGTATTTCTCTTCAAAGATTGTTTAGTGTATTTCTTTTGGATTTAAATATGCCATAGGGATTTTGGGATTTCAAAAATATGATAGATAAAATCTCCCAAAAATTCCTTTTTATTTTGAAATGTCAATTCTATGTTTAAATCCTCAATTATTTATATTAATTTGATGGAATTTGTTTCGTAAATGCAATTTTTGAAAATTTCAAAGTCTATTGCACTTCTCCTTCTTCTTTGGGTCAAATTGTCATCCTTTAATAAATTATAGGGTTTAGATTACAAATTATATTCGTAGTTTACACCACTTATTCCTATCTATTTTTTGTAAAAAAAGGAGATAAATAGAGTATGGGGTTTAGATTGCAATTCTTATTGTTTAAGATGTTCCATTGAATTGATGTAATAAATTGAGTTTCTATTTTATTTCTATTCTATTTATAAGTCTATTATTGAGATTTTGATTATGAATATTTATTCACTATTTCGGACATTATAATTCCATAAAATCTTGGGAAATTGAAGAAAAGGGACTTGTAATAAAAAATGGTTAGGAAATTGACATTTAACGCTACTTTAGAGTGTAAAATGCATGCATTAAAACTTATTAGGCATGGATATTTATTTATTTCTATTTATATAATTAACGTATAACTATTGCGTATATAGAGTAGTTAATTAGGCATTTATTTACATTTATTTCCCCCATTAGAAAGGTAATTAATTTTAAGGGGAAAATAAGAGGAAACTCTTATATATCCTAGTTATTATTTTAAAGCGTAATAAGGAAGATTCCTTATAAGGCCTCATTTATGAAACGGTGAGATGATTGAGTGTGTGTGTGCGTGTACATATATAGAGCAATCAACATGAAATCTTGTCAACATCTGAAAGCTAAGTTGTTAATAAGAAAGGTTGCTATCACCCCAAAGGAAATTTTTAGAAGTGATTAATCTCTTCGAAACCTCCTTTCGAATGAGTTAATTAAGACCAAATGTCTTCAGAGGGTGACCTTATGAAAGTGTTAATTATAGATAAGAAGACCAATCAACTCTTGAAACATAGGTTGGGAAGAGAACAGCTCATTCATGATCCCTTTTGAGTGGGTCGAAAGGTTAATTCGCATCTCCTTTTAAGAGGATCGAAAGGATCATTTATATATCCTTTCCAATGAGTTGAAGAGCTATTCAGCCTTTAAAAGGAGAATTCACTTTCAGAAGTATAGTTTTTGCTACCATGAAAGGAACTCCTTCGAAAGGGTTATATGTTTTTAAATATTCGAGTTCCTTTTGAAGATGTCTAACCAGCAAGCATAAATTGATATTCATACACTGATTCCCTTTTGATTAGGTCGAAAGGGTACTTACTCTTTCGAAAGGGGCTCAATGTGCAATATTTAAAATATAATTTCAATATGCAATGGAATAAAATCTTGGACAAATAATACAAGTTCAATGAACTTATTAATATCGAAATATCATCATCAGGCCAATTTAACATTTAATATCATGAAATATGATGATAATATGATTCGAATTCATAATGTCTAAGGTGATCACATAGCATTTCATAAGTCAAATAGGAGTTAAGAAAATAAGTGAGCATCATGTGCAATTGGTCATTGGTCATGCTAATGGCTGAAATGATCTTCCTTATATTCAAAATCGATATTGGATCCATGGGTTCCCTCTTTTGCATTTATTAAAATTGGAATACAAGTAAGAGAATTTTTCCCCAAATTGATTTAGGATTACAATAGCTTGACTTTGCTATGAAGTAAGAAAGGAAATTCAGAATTCAAATTCGATCTCCAAACTCGGACCCCTAGGGTCGTATTTATAGACGCAGGTTGACCTCTTTCCACATCCATCCTTTCGAAGCAGTCGAAAGGTCTTTATCCCATCCTTTCGCGTGCGTCCTTTTGCCTTTATCCTTCTGCTTCCATAGCTTTGAAGGCGGCCGCTTGCGTTTCTTATTATGCTTAGGTTAACCCTTTCGCCTTCATCAATAATGTACTAGCAGTAGAAGTTTCTCTAAAACTCCCCAATATTACTTTCGCACTCCTCTGAAACCTTTCGACACCTTCGAAAGGTATGTAGCATAAGGGTCGAGTTTTCTCGTTACATTGTTTTAACGTAAGTGGAAGTGCCTCCAACTCCTTCTTCTCCTTCGAAACCTCCTTTGGTTGCTTTGGGCTGGTGTTAATTGATCAGTGATTATTTGAGTGGGTAAGGAGTGCTTTCACATAGTTTTAAAAGGATCAGTAGGTGAAGACTGGGTCATTAAGAAAGGTCACTTGGCTTCATATGGAGTTTTCTTTATGCTTTCGAAAGGTTCCAACCATTTTGAAAGGCTTGTTCTTGCTTTCGAAAGGTGCGCACTGGAAGAATATCTTCTAGTGGGAGATTGACAATGGCGAAACCAACTATTTCGAAGGAGTTGGTTCTTGTGTACGAGTCTATTATCCAATACCTTCGAAACGTGTTTCGAACCCATTCTTGTCTCTCTCATATATATGGATTCAACTGCACCAAAAGGTCTAGATGAGGCGGAAGGGTAGCTCTGCTTTCTTTTCTACTATTTTGAAAGCTTTTGTCTCACTTGACACTTGTAGGTACATCAGGCACTTGAGACTCCATCATAACCTTTTCTAAAGCTATCTCAATTCCTTTGAAACACCGTTTTCGAACTATGGTGAGACCCATGTCTTCAATTCTTTTGGAGCCCAACACTTTTATGTGCCTTCTTTCATACCTTTATTCTTAAGTGAATTTTATGGTTAACATTTTGTTAGTTTCTGAGATAATGGTTTTAATGACAACAACCTTAGGATTTATTATAAAATATACATACTAATATTCTTGTCTAGATATATATGTATATGCTGGATATACATATACATATACATATACATACATATATATATATGCAGGTACTAAGAATGAAGACTGTACAGTATAAAGATTCAAGACTGAGTATAGAAATTCAAGACTAACGAATTCAAGATTGAAGAAATCAAGACTGAAGACTCATGAGTATCAAGAGTTCAGATATCAAGATAAGTAATAGAGCCCAGATTTATGTCAAACTTCATAATAGCACTAAAATCATTATTTGGATTTTAATTGTGGAATGGAATCCACCTTCTTGCTTTATAGTGGGATGGAACACATGACCTCTTTAGTGGATGGAACCCATGACCTTCTCTAGTGGAATGGAATCCATGAAATTTTCAAAATGATTTATTTTAATTATTTTTCGAAAACTATCTTTTTAAAAAGTCATCTCTCTTGGTGTAAATATTTTATCCTTAATTCAAAAACTATTTTCAATCATATTAATTTCAAAATCATATCTTGTTTTTGAACTACATTCTGGTTATAATATTATATCTTTAAATCTCAAAAAATATTTTATACTTAGTTTTTAATATTACTTTTATATTATAGATTATATATATTTTAAGTTTGCTTCCTAAAACTCTTTTATAAGTTTAAACTATGTTTAAAATGGTTTACAAAGTTTTGAAATTGTTTTGATAAGTTTTAGAATAGAAATCATTTTAAAGAAAAATAATTTTCAAAGTTCACATAGGCATGTCAACATCCCTCATCCCCCATGTCGACATGGTGATCGGAGTATTCAAATTACAAATTTTCAAAAGAAGTGTCTGTTCGTCATAACCTTTCGCGAATGGATATGACCGTCATTCTTCTATAAATACCAGTTGTTTTCAACAAATTTTAAGTTAGTTTTTCTTCATTTCTTCACTCCTTCTTCTATACTCAAATATTCTCTTATATTTCAATTGCTTTGACAAAACTCTTTCGAAATCCTAAGTGAATCAAACTCGATTGTCTCTAGTTTGATTCTCTGCCACTCTCTCTCAAAAAACTCAGTGCTATTCAGAGTTATAGGATTATTTGTAATCAAAGAAGTGTATCGAGTCTCTCTATCTATCAAAATGACTGGGAAACAGTGTGATTGTGGCCTGTCAATCAATTGGGTGTGATTGTAGCCCGTAAATCAATTAGGTGATGTTATAGCCTGGTTAAATCAAGAGAGTTTGCCCTGGACTCAGAGACAGGAGGGTGTATCTTATGGCCTTGAAATCGAGGTTGTAATATCAATATTATATCTGGAAAGAAATCCGCACAAGAAATTGTACGAACCAGTATAAAATTCGAGTGTGTTTTTCTTTATTGCTTTTATTTAGTATTTGCATCTGTGTCTGATTTTGTGATTGTTTCTGTGTTTGTGAATTGCATCTGTTTTGGTTTAGTTTTAAAAGATTTCAAAAAGATCCATAAAATTAATTAAACACTATTCACCCCCCTCTAATGTTAATTTTACCTTAAGATCCATAATCCGCATTTCCAATGTTTGGTATCAGAGCATTGGTTTTCAAAGTTATCATAATCTGAATTTTGAAAAAGTTTAAAATGGTAATTTTGAAGATTCTGTTAACACTATTTCAATACTGTCCAAATCATCATTGTCTCATAAGTCTGCATATTGTTATTTTAGAAAATCAAGTTATCTACCGAATTGGTGTGTTGTGCAGGAACAGATGTTTTATATGGGTTTTAAAGAATCAACACTCAATGAACAAATGGTGCAAATCAAGAAAAAAAATGGATACCCGATATTGGATGTTCGAGACACATAACTGGAAATCCGGAGATACTGAATAACATAATTTATGAAGATGGTGGAATGATTAACTTTGAAGACAACTCAAAAGGGTATGTGATTGGCATCGGCAATGTCGGTAATTCTTAAACTCCTACCATTTCTTACGTTCTGTTAGTTAGGAATCTAAAACATAACTTACTTAGCATATGTCAGCTATGTGACAAGGTCTAAAAAATTAAATTCGAAAAGGATAAGTGTTCACATCGAAGATAATAAATCAAATATTTTCTTTGAAGGAATTAGGAAGAAAAATATTTATATTCTCAGTATGAAAATCTTAGATGATTACCTTTGTCTTTTGGCTAATACAAGTGACCCTTGGATTTGGCATAAAAGATTTGGGCATTTGAATTTCAAACTCTTATCTCGACTTTCAAAACTTGATCTAGTAAGAGTCTCCCTAAAATGGATTTTAAAGTAGATAGTATATGTGATGCTTGTCAATTAGGAAAACATAGGAAGAGTTCATTCAAATTGAAAGATATGATTTCAACTTCAAAACATCTTGAGTTACTTCATTTAGATCTGTTTGGTTCATCAGTCAATTAATCATAGTAAATAAGTTTTCGTAATTATAGATGGTTATTCTAGATTTACATGGACAATTTTTCTGAAACATAAAAGTGATGCTTTTGATTTATTTAAAACTTTTGCAAAAAGAATTCATAATCAACTTTCTTTGAAAATAAAAACTATTCGTAGTGATCATGGTGGAGAATTTGAAAATGAAAATTTTATGAATTTCTGTAATAAAATAGGAATAACTCATAATTTTTCATTTTCAAGAACTCCACAACAAAATGGAGTGATAGAACGTAAATAAGACGATTCAAGAGTATACAAGAACTATGCTTTCAGATAGTAAATTACCAAGAAATTTTCGGGCTGAAGTAATCGCTACAGCTTGTTATTTTATGAATAGGATTTTAATTAGACCACTAACCAATAAAACACCATATGAACTTCTTTTTAATAAGAAACCAAAGGTATCTTATTTTAAAGTTTTGGAAGTAAATGCTTTATTCTAAATACAAAGGACAATTTGGATAAATTTGATCCTAAATCCGACGAAGGAATATTTATCGGATATTATAATAGAAGTAAAGCATATATAGTTTTCAATTCAAAACTAACACCAATAAAGAAACAATGCATGTATCTTATGATGAAAATTTCAAAGATTTTGTTCAAATAAATGATGAAGATGATTTTGTTACTTTAAATAATGAATCAAATGAAACTTTTTATCCTAACAAAAGGATCAGGCTTTTAAAAGATCATCTTAACGAAATATACTAGGAAATATTGAATTTGTTGTTAGAACTAGAAATCAACTAAACAAGATGGGTAATATAGCTTTTATATCAATTATTTAACCCAAAAATCCAAAGGAAGCATCATCTGATGACTCATGGATTCTTTCTATGCAAGAAGAATTGAATCAATTCACTAGAAATGATGTAAGGGAACTTGTTCCTGGACCCGAGGACAAAACTATAGTAGGAATTAAATGGGTTTATAAAAATAAAATGAATGAATAAGGAGAGGTCGTTAGAAATAAAGCTCGTTAGTCGTGCAAGGTTATTGTCAAGAAGAAGGAATAGACTATGATGAAATGTTTACTTGCTTTCGCGGAACACAACAATTTCAAATTATATAAAATGGATGTAAAAAGTGCCTTTTTAAATGGTTTTGTTAAAGAGGATGTATGTTGAAACATCCTTTACTTTTTGAAGATGAAAAGTTTTCAAATCATGTTTACAAATTAAAGAAAGCTTTATATGGTCTGAAACAAGCTCCTAGAGCCTGTTATGACAGAATAAGATCTTACTTATTACAATCAAATTTTGAAATTGGTAAAGCAAATAATACACTTTTTATTAAAAGAAACAAAAATGATATCCAGATAGTACATATTTATGTAGATGATATAATTTTTTGATCAACAAAAAAATGAAATGAACAATTATTTTCTGAAATAATGACAAAAAAGTTTGAGATGAGTCATATGGGTGAACTTACTTTCTTTTTAGGATTGCAAATAAAACAATTAGATAGTGGTATTTTCATTAGTCAACAAAAATATGCTAGGGATCTAATTAGTATGTTTGGTACGACCACTGCAAGTGGAAAACCCACTCGTATGGAAACCAATGAGGCCTTAAAGAAAGAAGCATGTCAAAAGATGAAGACCAAAACCTATACAGGGGAATGGTTGGATCGCTAATCTATAAACTGCGAGCAGGCCTAATATCATGCATAGTGTCTGTCTCTGTGCAAGATACCAATCTCAACCCAAAGAAACTCATTTAAAATCTGTTAAATGTATCCTAAGATATGTTAACCACACTTTGGACTATGGGCTATCTTTCCCTAAAAATAATTCTTTTGATTTATCTCATATTATGATGTTGACTATGCTGGTTGTAAACTAGACTGAAAAAGTACAAGTGGAACTTATCACTTTTTAGGACATTCTCTGGTTTCCTGCTTTAGTAAAAAGCAAAATACTGTCTCACTATCAACAACTGAAGCATAATATATCTCTACTGCTTTGGCTTGTTCTCAAGTTATCTATATGCAACAGAGCCTAAAGGACCTTGGGTTAAATATCTCAAAGTCACCAATTATTGTGACAATGCAATAAATTTATCCTAAAATCCAACTCATTGTGCCAGAACCAAACATATTGATATCAAACATCATTTTCTCAGAGATAATATAAGTAAAGAGATTATTTCTCTTGAATTTATCAAAACTAAGAATCAAATAGCTGATATTCTGACCAAACCCTTGAATCAATCAACCTTCGCCAAATTTAGAAAAGAACTAAGTATTTGTTCTATAACTGAGATATAGAATATAGATACAGTAACATATATATTTAAATAATTATGGAAAAACAAAATTGTCAAAATTTTCATAAGGATGTCGACATGCTTCTACCCCCAATGTCGACATACAGCGGTAAAATTTGAAAATTTGATTTTCCCTCTAAAATTATTTTGGTGGTTATATAATCACTATATTTTGAATTCTTCTGTCTTTTCACTTCATTTTCTCGGTAATAATCTTTTGAAAATATAAAATAATGGCCTCTACTAAATCAAATCAAAATGCAACCATTTCTTTCCCTTTTCCTAACTCTGGTCCATTCCAACGTACTACATTGGCCCAAGTCATGAAGATCGAGGAAACATTGAAGGATTCCCTACAAATGTTGACTGAATTACAAGTCATGCAAGGATGGAAAATTAACAAGTGAAACAAGGCAAGATTCTTAGAAATTTACAAAAATTTCCAATGGATAATCAAGCAGGCCTTATTGTGATTGAAGATGATTCCTCTAACATACCTATTCATAATCCATTAGTGGATGACGAAAAAGAAAAAGAAGAAGAGGAAGAAGTGCAAATGGACAAGGACGATAAAGTTATTTGCATTGGAAAAGTCTATTTTGACAAAAATGCACTACTACAAAACAGGCCATTTGCATTGATTGTTCACCCCTCTGTTGCACCAGTTCTACAATCGATGCACATGCAACCGATGCAATAGGCTTAACAGTTTTGCATCAGTTCTAAAACTGATGCAAAACGGTCTTTTTTGCATCGGTTGTTACTAACAACTGATGCAAAATACGGTTGCAATAAAGGAACATGTTGCATCGGTTGTAATGAAAACCGATGCAATAAAGGAACTTGTTGCATAGGTTGTTGTTGGAAACCGATGCAAACTAATCCCTCTATTATTGATTATAACAAACAATTATTGCATGCAATATTACAATCATTCAAAATTAAATTTGATGGCAAATACAAACTGAATAACATAATACCAAAATAAACATATATTAATTAAAGCGTTAATAATCTATACAGCTGAAACACAACCTATCGGCCCAAACATGTATATACAAGCCAAACATGTAAATATATACAGCCGAAACACAACCCATCGGCCCAAACAAAATAAAGACAAAACAAAACAGCGGGCCCAAATACACAACAACCTAACCAATTAAATCGGCTACAAGAAGATTAACCATAATAAAACTCTATAAACACTATCTCTTAACATTCCTAAACTGAAATGAATGCTCCAGATCTAAAAAAGGTGAAACAAACTACATGTCAATACTATCAGCAAAGAACAACCCTTCCTCAACTGGCAATGTCAACTTTCGCTTTAGGTTCCAAGATAACGAAACCATACCACCAAGCTCGGCTATTCCACACAACTAAAAACAAGCAACATTGGTTAGAATTGAAGATTAGCATGGATTAAAGGGAAAGCCACTTTCAATCGTTAACTAAAGCATCAGGTACCAAGAAGAAGAATCCAAACCTCCGAGCTTAGGTCAATATTGAGATATATTTAGAATATATGATTAAGATATTATCATATATTCTAAATATAAAATATATCTCAATAGTCAACAACTCCATTCAGCCAACAAAAGCAAGAACAAGTAATAGAGATTGGGAATGAGGTTGGAGAACCATTTCCAACGTTGATTGTAGATGCATAATTCAACAAAGAAGCTCAGGCTAACCATTTCAACATACTCTTAGTATATGAATTCATTCTTCCATGTAAATAAAATTGTGAAAAAAATATTGTAATCTAAAATAAGAATAAGGCTTACCAGATCTATAGGAGCTTCAGTAGAGAAGAGGTACCAGAGCAAGTCATGTATAACGCCTAACACTCAATGCAACCATTCGTTGCATATTTCCCAATCAAATTGGTTGCTATTATTGTGCATGAACTTGGATTTATAGACCCTTATGCTAGTGAATCCGTGAATCTGGTTGCAATGCTTTATGCTGAGTTGAAAATGTTGTTAAACACTCTAGCAATCCTTTAACGCCAAATAAACCAAACAGTGGTAGATAGCACTAATCTTGAAATATCACTGGATAAACTTTTGGCTGAAAATTTATGATCCAACCTATCACTTTCGTTGATCAAAAAAAGATGTTCAAAAGAGGGCGCAGGCCATTTCAGTTTGTAACGACACCATTTCCATATGAAATTTGAAAATTTACACTTAAAATAGTTATGATCAATGTCTTCTTCTACGGATTCTCCACATATAACGCAGTCTGGGTTAATACTAATGTGTATTTGAATGAGCCTAAGCTTAGTAGGCGAAAAAGTTGATGACTCTATATAAACATATAGCCAGTTTAGGGATATTAATCTTATGCCATACAGTTTTTGCCCATGATTTATGCTCATATACCGATCTGATAGAATTCCACACATTTTTAAACAAGTATTTCCCATTATTAGAACACGACCAAACCTGATAATCCATCATTGTATCACCGTAGACGATTTCATCTTTAATTTCATTCCTAACCGAGCCCAAGAAACTGAAATTAGCAATTTTCCACTGTTTGTTTAAAAGAAAGTTTCCTACCAGAGCTTTCTCACTTCTAGAAATGAATACTAAATTATGATCCAATTTATTGATAAGTCTACCTCTCGACAGCCATGGCTCATGCCATAGAGATTTTGTCATACCATCTACAATGCGTTTTTTCATGCATTTCTCATTCATAGATCTTAACCTTAAAATAAATTTTCAAGTATCAGATTGAATACTGTTAACATCAACCTCCTAGAAAGATTTGTGCTCAAAATATTTCTCCTTCATCCATTTGGCCCATATTCCTTTCTGATTAATCACTTTCCAAACTAATTATATAACCAACCTGTTGTTGATGTCCTCTAATTTCCTCAGGCCCATACCTCCTTCTTCCTTTGGCCTGCAAACCGTATCCCAAGGAACCTTGCTCACTCTACCTTTCCACAAAAAAACGCAGACAAACATTTTTTATTTTATTTATAGTGCCTGATGGAATTTTAAGACACTACATCCAATACCCAACAATTAGTTAGACAGTGGATTTAATTAATTCAATTCTACCCGGAGTGCTGAAATTTTATGCTTCGCACCCTTCCTCATTTTAATCTTATCAATCAAAATATCATAACCCTTATGTTTCAAATTAACATTAGATAAGGGAATGCCAAGATATTTGACTGGTAACATAGCCTAAGTCAACAGTTTCCTCTTTACACTTTACCTCTTTTGCCAAAACATTGATTAATTTCCCACAATTTAGCTTAAGCCCAGTGCAGTCATAAAAACACTTGAAACCTTCCATAATATCTTCAGCTGCCTTGATAGTAGCATGCAAAAAGATTAAAATATCATCTGCAAAAATAATATGAGTAAGGCCATTCTCACCTCCTACGGGCACTAAATCTCCATTATCCACTTTGGCTCTATGAGTAAAATAAAATATTCCATAATAAATGTGAATAAAAATGGAGATAGTGGTCCCCTTGCCTCAAACCATTGGATCTACTAAAAAACCCAAAGGATTGCCTTGATTTATGATAGAGAATGTATTAATTTTTCCTCCACCCTTAAATATCAGACCGCACCCTCTACCTATAACATCCAAAAGATAACTAGCAGATAGAGTAATTACGCAGTCTTTATCCTCGCAAAATTCTTAAATTCACTTACCATTCAACAATACTCGTCGAAAATGTAAAATATAACTTATAATTCAATTATTTGAATTAGCTCCACATACAAATGAAGCCATTGAGGATTCATATCAATGATTCTTCTAAGCGTCACTTCCAGATCCACTTCGTCTTCACTTCCAGCATTGAATTGGTTAAAACCTAGCGAGTATGATTTTGACATCCGAGATAGAGGGAAGCAGGACGCGGAACAATATATTTGGCATTTGGAAGCATGTGAATCTGGAGGTGAAGTATGAGGAGTTGCGTATGTGGATTAGCGGTTGGAATTGGAATTTAGGCTTAAGGAAAGATGGGGAGCGGGAAAGGAAAATAAGAAGGCGGCAAACAACGATTAGCATCATCTACAGAAAAATTAATGACGCTATTTGCATCGGTGTATTTTCTTCGGTTGTTGACGATAACCGATGCAAATTGTATTTTTGTACTATCTACTGCTTTCCACATACCAAATGCATTCGTTGTTAAAATGTAATCGATGCAAATACTTCTATTTGCATCGGTTGTTGTAACAACTAATGCAAATGACGCGAAGCAACATGCGTATTTTGTACTAGTGATGGTAGTTTGGTCGAACAACGTGGAAACTTTTGTCTCCATTACCCTAATTGTTCGGTTCATAAGTCAACAATTGTCAAGGACTCTCGTTAGTTTGTTGTTATGTTAATGTTTTTATATATTGTGTATTTGTATATATTTATGTGTGTGTATATATGTGTGTGTGTAATATAACATTATATATAATAAAATTAGATTTATGTTTCGTTTATTATACTTTATTATTAGCATTTAGTTCCATAATATTAGTTTAGGAGGGAGTTATGTACTTTAGGCTTAGTTTTTGTTGATGAAAAAGGGGGAGAATTATAAATAGCTTTGTTAGGCTTAGATTAAGGGGGAATTAATAGATTAAGGGAGAGTTGTTGAAATAAGGGGGAGTCAGAGTAGAATTAGAGTTTGGTGGAGTATATTTTATAGACATAGGTTGTCATCATCAAAAAGTGGAAGAATGTTAGTTCCTAAGATGATGGTTTTGATGACAACAACCTTAGGACCTGTTATAAAATATATATACTTATATTCTTGTCTATATATATATATATATATGTATATGCATGATATATATATATGTAGGTACTAAGAATGAAGATTGTACAGTATAAAGATTCAAAACTGAGTATAGAGATTCAAGACTGGCGAATTCAAGACTGAACAAATCAAGACTGAAGACTCATGATTATGAAGAGTTCAAAATATCAAGAGTTCAAGATATCAAGATAAGTAATAGAGTTTAGATTTATGTTAAAACTTCGTAATAGCAATTTTATTCTGATTTTAATTGTGTAATGGAATCCACCTTCTCGCTTTAATAATGGGATGGAACCCACGATCTCTTTAGTGGGATGGAACCCACGACCTTCTCTAGTGGAATGGAATCCATAAAATTTTCAAAATGATTTATTTTAATTATTTTTCCAAAAACTATCTTTTTAAAAAGGCATCTCTCGTGATTTAAATATTTTAGCCTTAATTCAAAAAAATATTTTTCAATCATATCAATTTCAAAATCATCTCTTGTTTTTAAACTATCTTCTGGTTTTATAAATATTACTTCTATATTATAGATTATATATATTTTAAGATTACTTTCTAAAACTATTTTATAAGTTTAAACTATATTTAAAATGGTTTACAAAGTTTATAAATTGTTTTGACAAGTTTTAGTATAGAAATCATTTGAAAGCAAAACTAATTTTCAAAATTCACATAGGCATGTCGACACCCTCATCCTCCCAAGTCGACATGGTGACTATAGAATTCAAATTTCAAATTTTCAAAAGAAGTGTCTATTCATCATAACCTTTCGCGAATGGACATGACAGTTGTTCTCCTTAAATACCAGTTGTTTTCAATGAATTTTAAGTTAGTTTTCCTTCATTTCTTCACTCCTTCTTCTCCACTCAAATATTCTCTTATATTTCAAATACTTTAACAAAACTCCGCTGAAATCTTAAGTGAATCAAACAAGATTGTCTCTAATTTGATTCTCTACCACTTTCTCTCAAAGATCTCAGTGTCATTCAGAGTTATAGGATTGTTTGTAATCAAAGAAGTGTAACGAGTCTCTCTATCTATCAAAGTGATTGGAAATGGTGTGATTGTGGCATGTAAATCAATTGGGTGCGATTGTAGCTCGTAAATGAATTAGGTGATCTTGTAGCCTGGTTAAATCAAGAGAGTTTCCCTAGACTCGGAGACAAGAAGGTGTGTCTCGTGGCCTTGAAATTGAGGCTGTAATATCGGCATTATATTTGAAAAGAAATCCACACAAGAAATTGTGTAGGACTAGATGTAGAGTAACTCTGAACTAGTATAAACTTTTGACGTGTTCTATCCTTTGCTGCTTTTATTTACTATTTGCATCTATATCTGATTCTGTGATTATTTTTGTGTTTGTTAGTTGCATCTATTTGGGTTAAATTTGAAAATATTTCAAAAAGATTCATAAAATTAATTAAACATTATTCACCCCCACTTTAGTGTTAATTATGCCTTAAGCTCTAGAATCCGCATTTCCAATAACATTTTTCCCCTTCCCCCGTATGAAAGAAGCTTTTGTTCTATAGGACAAAAATTTAACAGCTTTCCCTTCGCACTATTCCAATATTAATGATCTCTTTTCCGTCCAAAGTTCAAAGTAAATAACATTCTCTATTGTTAGTTTAAGACTTATATAAATATCTCAATGATTTGTTTGTAAAATAATTTAATACGATGCTAGTATAATAGAATGAATTCCAAGTCTGGAAGCAGCAAAAATTAGTTGACTATCATCTGGAGTTAATAAGTGATAAGAAATCCATAGTTGTAAATGATTGGAGACCAAGAATTCTTGTCTGGCGATAATAAAAGTCCCACCATCAAACTTTGGTAATAACAAAAGAATTTTATAAATTAAACTCCTATTATATTAAGAGAAAACCAGACATATAATCTAAATCTAACTTTAATAATTGAAGTCCAAGAGTTTTCTTTTGATAATAACAAGTGTTTGGTAATAAAAAGCCATAAACAATCATTTGGAAATAAGTCATTGAAAACCATGAATCCTTATTTGGGGGTAAATAATAGGTATTTAGAAACCCCTATTAGTAATAATAATAATCCTGAAATTGAGATTCAGATGTTGATGAGTGTTCTATGAAAGTTAGTAGTAGTAAACTGGTGACCCTAGTTCGGGTATTAATAAGATAAAAATTCCATTGAGATCTCAATACCACCTGCCTTGGAACCTATGTAGTTAATGCCCCACTACTACCCTGCTACAACCCTGCTATATCTCATAGCGGATTTCTACCGCTACGATTTTTCCATACAGCCCCAGAATATAGCCTTTCCGCTTTAATCCCCGCTATTTCCGCTATATCCCGTTATTTCCGCTATATTTCGCTATTCCCGCTATATCTTTTTTAATAAAATGAATTGAAAATTTTCATTTATACACTATAAAATTATGAAAATAATTTATTTGATTTAATTTTTAATATATTTTTAGAAATAAAAGTACTCTAATATTCTATCAAATTCAATTATGTTATATAACAGTTTTTCGTTTATTTAAAGTATATTCGCACATGTTTTTATTTAAAATTATTTATGTATTAATTATAATTTAACTGAATGATAATTTTTCATTTAATTACCATTTATATATTTGTAAAAACATTAAGTACGAGTTTTATATGCTATTTTAGAGCCATCCGCTATATCCCGCTATATCCTCGCTGTATCCCCGCTATGACTTTTTGCACCTCCACCGCTTTGAATCTACCGAGCGCATTAACCGAACAGCTTGGAACCCAGATGTGGACATTAACAAATTAAATCCAAAAATTAATAGTAAAAGACCTGAAACACAAATTCGGCTAGTATATAGACCAGAGATCAATAGTAAAAGACCCGTAACCTAGATTCGGGTATTAATAAGCGAAGTCCCGAAATCAAAAATA
Organism: Allium cepa; assembly: GCA_030765085.1. Lineage (NCBI taxonomy): Eukaryota > Viridiplantae > Streptophyta > Magnoliopsida > Asparagales > Amaryllidaceae > Allium > Allium cepa. Next base: position 750,909,144 of record CM060940.1, on the reverse strand, counting down.
AAAAACCTAAAACCCATATTCAAATATTAATAAGTGAATTCCAAGAGTCAATAGTAAGAGACTCGAAACCCAAATTTGGGTATTAACAAGTCAAGTCCAGAGATTCCCTTTTGGAAATCATTTGAAGGTTGTAGATTCTTATTTGAGCCTATATCCTGCACCACACTTTGGGTTCTCATTCTTTTGTCATGTGCCACCCTTTAGGCCTTGTATGTTGTTATTGTTTGATATACTGCTTCTTAGGCTCGGATGTGTTAGTCCGTTATTGTCTTTGTTTGACATGCCATTTCTCGGGCTCAGACGCCTTAGTCCGTTTTTGTTTTTGTTTGATAGCCACTTCTCGGGCTCGGAAGTCTTAGTCCATTATTGTCTAGTATGCTTGGTTAGCTTATCCACAAGCAGAACGCAAGGACTTTCCCAACCTGCCTCCAGGAGGCGCTCCAGCCGGGCCTTCTAGGCGAGAATGAAGGCTTGTTCGGTACCTTGGCCAGGCCAGGCTATAATGTGGCGAGATCAAGGGCTTACTCCATCCTTCCTCCAGGAGGTGCCTTGACCTATCCATAGTGTGGCGCGATCAAGGGCTTATCGATGCTTTAACCTGGCAATAGCATGGTGCGGATAAAGGCTTATTCTAACCTCCTTTCAGGAGGCGCCTTGATCTGGCCAAATCGACGTGGACAAAGGCTTTGACTGTTTAAGGTGATTTTCAAATTCAGGGAGAACTTTGCTCCCAGCCATGTAGACTTTTCTTTTAGAAAGAGGTGCTTTATTTATTCATTGTAAGAAAATAAGGTCACAGGTGTTTCGTGTTCCATGTTCTAGGAGCCATATTGCCATCTGGTCGACATAGCTTGTAAGCACCAAGGGGAATTACTTTGCATAAGATTAGGGGACCTTCCCAGTTTTGTCCTAGTGGTCCATCCCTAGGATTTCTTGTATTTATCATCACCCTTCAAGGTACTAAGTCTCCTTCTTGAAATGATTTTGTTTTCACTTTTAAGTTGTAGTATTTGGAGATTCTTCTCTGATATTCTGCACTCTGAATAGCTGCTTCATCTCTTAGTTCATGTATTAAATCTAATTATTCTTTCTTCAATTCTTGGTTTGGATCAAATGCATATGCGATTATTTAATGTGAGGGTATCTCAATTTCAATTGGCAACATCGCTTCACACCCATATGTTAGAGAGTAAGGGGTATGTCCCATTGCAGTTCTAGTGGATGTCTGATAGGCCTAGAGTACAAGTGGAATTTTTTCTACCCAATTTCTTCGGCTTTATTCAATCGCATTTTCAAGATAGTCTTAATAGTCTTATTTGCCGTCGCAACGGCTCCATTAACTTTTGGATGTGCTATGGATGAATTTTTTTGTAATCCCGTTCTTATGGAAAAATTGAGAAACCTTTTCACTTTCAAATTGTGTTCCATTATCAGATATAATCTTTTAAGGGATCCTGAATCTGGTAATAATGTTTATAATGACGAATCTAAGCACTTTCCCAGAATTGATTTTGGAGAGTGGCTCTACTTCTACCCACTAAATGAAGTAGTCAATGGCCACTACAACATATTTTTCTCCTCCTTTGGAAATTGGTAATGACCCGATCAAGTCGGTTCCCGATATATCGAAGGGCCATGGACTAGAAATCAATGTTAATTGAGTTGGTGGCAAATAAGGAATATTTGAGTATTTGTAGCATCTTTCACATTTCTTTACATAGTCAATAGCTTGACCTACAATTAGAGGCCAATAAAAACCTTGCCTCATTATTTTTTTGCCAACTTTTCCCTATTGGAATGGCCTCCGCAAAATCCTTCACACACTTCTACCAACAATTTCATCCCATCCTCCAAACTTACATATCTTAAATAAAGTAAGGCATATCCTTTATTGTAAAGAAATCTATCCATCATTGTGAAATTCGGAGCTTGTCGCTTGATTTTCCTAGCTTCCATTTTGTCAGATGGTAATATCCCATTGGGAAGATATTCGACAATAGGTGACATCCAAGTGTCACTGTAACGATCGTTTGCCCATGGATGATTAGTTCGCTCATATGGGATTTCTTCATTAGTTTCCCTTTCTTCTCTTTCTTGTGCCATGGTTTGGGATCTATTTAGAACTAACAATTCCTTCCCCGGGTATTCCCTGTTTGATACTAAGATTTGCTTGGTACCCTACTAGCATGATATGGGTCTTTGGGGGTCCTCTTGAACTAGCCAACTTCTAATGAAACTTCCTAAGAGTTTTCTCTCCTTGGGACTTGGTGTATAGAAAAATCTTCAAATAAGGCGAGCATTTTCAACACTTGCTTTACATACAAGGATAGTTTGGCATCCTTAGTTTGATATACTAGCTTTATTTAATTATCATTAGTTGAGAATCACTAAAGACTTGAATTCGTGAGACCTTGAGTTCTAAGGCTAGAGTCAATCCTGTCACCATTGATTCATATTTGGATACGTTATTTATTGCAGACAACCCTAACTTCATTACTTAGTATAGGCGGTGCAAGTCTGGTGTTATTATAATATATCCCGCCATGGCTCCCTACTCGTTTGATGCGCCATCCTCAAATAACTGCCATACGGGTTTTTGATCCTTTTCTTTCTCCGTTCTTTAACAAATTTTATACATTCATTAATAAAGTCTGCTAAGAGTTGCCCTTTGATTACTGCCCATGGCTGAAATTCAATGTCATGCTGGCTAAGCTCAATTCCTCACTTTACCATCCTACCCTAAGTTTCAGGCTTACTGAAGACTTGTTTGAGTGGAAAGTTAGTCAATACTCCGATTGGATGCGCTTGAAAGTATGCTCTAAGTTTTCGTGATGTAAGTATCAAGAAGTAAGCTAATTTTTCTATTTCCGCGCATCAAACCTTTGCTTCTTTTAATCGCTTGCTCACATAATAAACAGGAAGTTGAGCCCCGTTTTCCTCTCTAATCAAAAATTACTAACTGCATGCTCCGAAAACTGCCAAGTATAAGTAAAAGACTTCTCCGTTCTTAGGGGTGGATAGTATTTGTGGTCTTTCCAAACTATTTTTCAGTTCTTGGAAGGCTTTCTTGCAATCCTCTCCCCGTTCAAAGTTTTTTCTCTTCTTGACCACATTGCAAAAGGGGATGCACTTATTGGTTGCTTTGGAGATGAACCTGCTTAGGGCAACAACCCTATCGTTTAAACTCATTACATCCTTACTAGTTTTAGGCTCATCCATGTCTTTGATAGCTTGAATCTGGTCTAGACTAGCTTCAATTCCTTGAGAGCACACAATATAGCCTAAACAATTCCTAGAATGAACCCAAAAGAGCATTTCTAGGGATTCAGTTTCATTTGATATTTCTGTCATACTTTGAACATCTCTTTTAGGTCTTCAAGGTGACTCTCAGGTTCATAAAATTTTACTAGCATATCGTCAACATAAACTTCCATATTTCGACTAATCGGTTCTTTAAAGATTCTGTTTAATTATCTTTGATATGTGGCTCCTGCATTCTTTTACCGAAAGGCATTGATTTGTAGCTGAAAATTCCCTAATCGGTAATGAAACTTGTATGTTCTTCATCCGGTTTAGACATGGGTATCTGATTGTATCCCGAGTAAGCATCCATGAGGGATAAAAATTTGTATCCACTAGTTGTATCAACCAATTGATCTATTCGGGGCAATGGGTTACAATCTTTGGGATATGCAATTTTCAAATCAGTATAATCAACGCAGGTTCTCCACTTTCCATTTGACTTCTTTACCAATACTGTGTTAGTTAGCCACTTTGGGTAAAAGACTTCCTAAATGAATCCATTTTAGAGCGGTCTTTTAACTTCTTCTATTAGGGCGTCGGATCACACTTTATCAAATTGTCTCTTCTTCTGCCAGATGGTGGTCACTTTTGGGTTAGTATTTAGTACATGGCACATAATAGATGAATCAATCCTAACCATATTTGAATGAGACCACGCGAACATGTTTTATTAGACTTAAGAAACTGAATTAAGTCTGCCTTTGAGCTACTTTTCAACTCCTTTCCCACTCTGACTGTTTTGGTTGAATCATTTGGATCTATGCATGTTTCATCAAGCCCCTCTATAAGTTTTATCCTTTCCACTTTCCCATAGCAATCCAATTCTGTTATGACTTCTTCTTCTTCTATGGAATTAGCATCGATCCTCTTTCTCTTGCTTCCATGGGAAATGTACCTTTCAAACATATGTTTATTGGTTTTATTAGATCTTACTTTTGCTTCGAATGTTGGATGTAAAAATCTATCATCCAAAGGTTGAAAAATAGTAGAAGAATCAGAGTAAGGAGAATACTCCCTCTTATATTGGTCAAGCATTACAAAGTACATCTCGTGGGAGCTGAATTGTTCTCGCGGATAGTTCCCCAACCTCTCTTAGCTAAGAATTTTACCATTAGATATTTTGGCGAGACAAAAGCGTCCACTTTATTAAGTGCGGGTCGGCCAAAGAAAGCATTGTAGCATGATGGTTGGTTGATGATTACGAAGAAGTTTCAAAAGTCCTCTAGCATTGCAGTTTAACGTTGGGTTCTAGCTTATCCTCTGGGATGCCCATTTGATCAAAGGCATGTTTGAAAATGACGTTGACTACACTCATGGTGTCTACAAGAATTTTAGACACTATAGAAAGTCCAATTTGGGCCGTGATCATGAGGATGTCGTTATGAGGGTGATGGATTCCTTTCTTCAGCTCTAGAGGAGTAACAACAAGATTGGGCATTGGTACATTGAGTCATGGACTTTTAAATGGGGGCTCTTCTTTAATGGAGAACACTCCTTCTCTAGCTTCCTTAATGTATCTATTTCTAGCTCCCTTTCTAGTCTCTGCTGGGTGTGGCCCCTCATTGATTACATCAATCCTATTTAATGGCGGACTTAAGCTTAATGGATCTACTTCTTTCAAGATGTTGACAGCATTTTTAGGAAATTTCTAGGGACCATCACTAGTCCGAGATACCTTTTTCTTATCTTGGATGAATTCCTTCAAATGCCCATCAAGGATTAATTTCTGAATGATTCCAGCAAGTACTCGATGTTCACCAGTTTTATGGCCATTTGCTTTGTGACAAGCGCAATAGTCGTCCCCCTTTCTTTGTTCAAGGTAAATTTTAGCCTTGAACGAAATCGGGAAGTTAACCTTCTCTTTAGTCGTAGCATATATATAAGACAAAGGCTTGTTTAAAGCGACTGAATTACTATTGGGTTCCTCCCACCTTGTTCTCTCGTGTCCCCGATCCGATCTAAATCTTCCAACCTTCTTCCTTGGATTAGCTTTCTTTTTAGCATAATATAACTCATCCATTCGAATGAATTTATTAGCTTGGAAGTGGAAATCTTGTAAATCCTTACACCCATGCACAAAGAATTCATTCCAAAAAGGTGTATTCTCCATCAGCTTGGAATGTACTACTATGAGCTTATCCTTATCATTCATATCTTTAGCTTTCAGTGTTTCTGTATTGAATCTTCTGAAGTAGTCGCCTAGTGATTCCCCAAGGATTTGCTTAATGTTTTCAAGAACAGTGTAATCGATGGTCGGATCCTTGCATATATAGAATTGGACAGAGAATTCATAAGAAAACTGCTTCCACGAGTATATAGTCTTTTCACGATGTTGTCAGTACCACTTTGCAACTGCCCCTTGAAGTGTTACCGGGAATAATTTACATAGAATTTCTCCAGAGATATTATGTAAATCCATTTGGCTATCAAAAGCCATCAAGTGATCAACAGTTTCAGTGGTACCATGATATTTTAGGGTTAGTATCTTGACATAAGATGGGATAACCACTGACATGATCTCATCTGTGAGCGTAGCTACTCGTTCATTGTCATTTGCTCGCTCATCCAAAGTTCTCTTCCCTTTTGCATTTAGCATGTCTTTGACTGTCTTTTCTGCTACATCTTTTAAATAAGCTTCAGTGTCATGATAGTTTTTCAGTTTGGGCTGTATTCTTTTAAGGTCGAGCTTCTAGAATAGTCGAGATATTTATCTAGCATCCTTCCTTGATGATCAACTTTAACCGGATGACGTTCTTTTTTCTTTGACGATGTCAGGTATATCTTGCTCTTGCCCTCGTTGGTATAAGCTTTTAAGTTTCTTCTTGGGAAGATCTCCTCATCTTCGTTTCTTGGTTTTCTAGTCTTGGAAGATTTTTGAGATAGACCTGCTTTGAGAAGTTTTTGCATTTCCAGCAATTGTTTCTCCAGATGCTTTATCCTAATTGCATTGTCGTCAGGTTGTGCTAGGGTTGACGGTTGTCCTTGCACAACTCCCTCCAAGTTGATAGTTGGAACAATATTTCCTCCAAAGTTGCGATGTGTATTGCTTAAATTCATCCATTCGACCAAACCTTTTAGATTTTATTTTCCTACATCAAGTTAAATGGTCCATAATTAGTTTATAAGGGAACTACAAATTTGGAGGTTCAAGCCCTCCTTCTAGCACCAAAAATGTTAACAGGAAATCTTGTCAATATCCCAAAGCAAAATTGTTAAAAAGAAAGGTTGCTATCACCGCAAAGGAAATTTTTAGAAGTGATTAATCTCTTTGAAGCCCCCTTTCGATTGAGTTAATTGGGACAAAATGCCTTTAGTGGGTGGCCCTATGAAAGTGTTAATTGTATATAAGAAGATAATCAACTCTTTGAAACATAGGTTGGGAAGAGAACCACTCATTCATGATCCCTTTGGAGTTGTTCGAAAGGGTAATTCGCATCTCCTTTTAAGTGGATCGAAAGGATCATTTGTATTTCCTTTCGAATGACTTGAAGGAGCAATCTGCCTCTAAAAGGAGAATTCGCTTTCAGAAGTATAGTTTATGCTGCCACGGAAGGAACTCCTTCGAAAGGGTTATATGTTTTGAAATATCTAAGTTCCTTTTGAAGATTTCCAACCAGCAAGCATAACTTGATGTTCATATAATGATTCCCTTTTGAAACCCCTTTCGATTAGGTCGGAATGGTACTTACTCTTTCGAAAGGGGCTCAATATACAATATATAATATATAAAATATAAATTCAATAAGCAATGGAATAACATCTTGGATAAACAATAGAAGTTCAATGAACTTATTAATATTGAAATATCATCATCACGCCAATTTATATTTGATATCACGAAACAGGATGATAATATGATTCGAATTCACAATGTCTAAGTTGGTCGCATAGCATTGCATAAGTCAAATAGGGGTTAAGAAAATAAGTGAGCATCACATGCCTTGGTCATTAGTCATGCTAATGGCTGAAATTATCTTCCTCATATTCAAAATCGATATTGGATCCATGTATTACCACTTTTGCATCTATTTAGATCAGATTACAAGCAAGTGATTTTTTTCCTAAATTGGATTAGGGTTACAAAAGTTTAACTTTGTTATGATGTAAGAAAGGGAATTTAGAATTCAAATTCGGTCCCCAAACTTGGACCCTAGGGTTGTATTTATAGATGTAGGTTGACCCCCTTCCATCTCCATCCTTTTGAAGTAGGCGAAAGGTCATTATCCCAGCCTTCCACATTCATCCTTTCACCTTCATCCTTTTGCTTCCATAGCTTTGAACGCTGCTTGGGTTTCTTACTATGCTTAGGTTAGCCCATTAGCCTTCATCAATAGTGTACTAACAGTAGAAGTTTCTCTAAAACTCCTCAATATTACTTTTGTGCTCCTCTGAAACCTTTCGACACCTTCGAATGGTATGTGGCGAATGAGTCAAGGTTTCCCATTACATTGTTTTGATGTAAGAAAAAGCGCTTCCAACTCCTTCATCTCCTTTGAAACCTCTCTTGGTTGCTTTGGTCTGTGTTAATTTTGATGAATGATTATTTGAGTGGGTAAGGAGTGCTTTCGCATAGTTTCAAAAGGATCAGTAGGTGACGACTGGATCATTGTGAAAGGTCACTTGACTCCATGTGGAGTTTTCTTTATGCTTTCAAAAGGTTTCAACTATTTTGAAAGGCTTGTTCTTGCTTTCGAAAGATGCACACTAGAAAAATGTCTTCAAGTAGGAGATTGACAACGGCGAAACGAATTATTTCGAAGGATTGGGTTCTTGTGTGCGAGTTTGTTGTCCAATACCTTCGAAAGATGTTTCGAACTCATTCTAGGCTCCCTCATATACGTGGATTCAACTGCATCGAAAGGTATATATGAGGCAAAAGGGTAGCTTTTCTTTCTTTTCTACTCTTTCAAAAGCTTTTGTCTCAATTGACACTTGTAGGTGCATTAGGCGCTTACACCTCCATTCTAACCTCTTCGAAAACTATCTCAATACCTTTGAAACACCAGTTTTGAACTATGGTGAAATGCATGTCTTTAATTCTTATAAATCCCAACAATTTTATGTGCCTTCTTTCATACATTCATTCTTAAGTGAATATTATGGTTAACAAGAGTAATTAATTTATGGCTAAGTGATAGGGATGCAAAGTCAATAGAGTTACATGATGGAAGTCTGCCCTACAATTTGAGGCTACAGCCAGTTATGTACACTTTTATCGATGTGAGATATTCTTATGATAAATATTTGTAATAACGCGAGGTTGGTTTCAAATTTTGTGAAGGAAATTTGCCCAGCTAAGCTGGCTACCAGTTCCTACGAATAGCAGACTAATGTGAGACATCATTATGAGTATAGGTCATAAGACGAAGTGCCTGCTTTCATGTTTGAGGTGTTAAGTAGTTGGACCCTCCTTTTTCCCCCAAATAAAGTACTAAATGGCAAAGGGGTAACATTAGGTGGTATCTCTATGGGGGGACCGCTTTTGGATATAGCTCTTAAATGACGAGGTCTGTCTATTTTCCACTTGGATGTATTAAGTGTCCTATGAGATTCCATATAATGTAGTTAAATAGTATCACTGAGGTGCATGATTCTGGAAATAGGTCTTAAATGACGTGGTCTGCCCATTTTCCACTAGGAATTATTAAGTGGCTTGTGTACCATCTCTCACATTATAACTATTTATGATGCATGATTGGGATATGGGTTCTACTTCTAGAATGTAAGGTACTAAGTGGTTGGACCAGCCTCCTTTCTTTATAAACAAGTATTAAGTGATTTTAATGGTTTTATGTTCGTAGATATATTCTTATTTTGAAATATACTGCTCGAGTACTGAAAATGTAAGACTTGAGCTTTTTATTCACCAAACACTTGTTATTCTGACTCCCTCCTCATTACAACATGGGTTAAGGATGGAGTGATGGCGATGAAGATGTTTAAAGATGGAGATGCTTGGCTAGTGGAAGTATTTATTATTATTTGCTTTCATATGTACCCATGGGTTTAAATAATTGTTATAATGGATATTATATTGCGGTTTTTATGAGATTTTGGTGTTATGTCATTTTTTTATTATTTTGAAATAAATAGGTACACTTTACTATTATATTTTGTTCCATTGGCTGTGAGTTATGAAAGTATAGCATTGGCTCTGCAATGTTATTTCTTTTTACTACCAACAACTTTCCTTACAATAGATCTAAGTTTCAATGGGCCTTTTCTGGATCATAATTTAGATCTGTTACGGGGTGGGTTATTATAATAGTAGATGTTGAAGGATATATGATTTTGATGGGTACCATCAGGACGTAGTTATCCTTTGTGTTTAATTGATCAATAGTTAGATAATGCTTCCTAGAATAGAGAGATGAGGAGATATACCAGGAAATGCAAGCCCCTTGCCGAAGAGCCAGTGGTTAGACTTGTACAAAACAAGTCCCCTCACCGGAGAGTGAGTAGATGGACATGCTTTGGATATTGGTTCCCCTCATCCAAGAGCGAACTGTTGGGCTCAATCTGAATTTATGTCATGATATGGAGAGATCAAAAACTAAAATTTAGGATTTGAACACCTATTGATTTAAAATAATTCGATAACAAATACTGGGTGATTTATGAAAGACATTGCCTCAATTCGGTTGGGATTTTCTTATGATGGGATGTTAGGCGATACTAGACGATTCATAAGCAATATTCCAACTAGTAGCAATGTACCACCATGGTTGATAATGCATGATAGTATGACATATGATTTACCTATGATAACTTAATCCTTGGTAACACAGTATGATTTGATTTATGATATGTTAAATCTCGAGAAAATGCTGATTGACTATGAGTTAATATTAACATGCATGCAAGGACTTGAGTCCTTAGCCATGGTTGGTCTAGAACGACCTATGATTTTCTAGTGGATCCAAAGAAACCAGAAGATTCGCCATGATTGCATGAATAGATAGCCAAAGAGCGCAACCGATGATAATCTTCCAGTCTCGATACATTTTCTTGAGCAAAGAGTGCTTTGTTTCTATAAAAGCGTACTTTGAGGGGGAAAATATTTTCGGCAAATTTACCAATCTTGAAATTGAGTTAGATTAGAGAAACTGGACTACAAATAATGAAGGAACGATTCAAGAAGGTTAGAAGATGTCAAGATTGAAGAAATAAAAGATTTGGCTAAGTTTCGAAAATGCATGATTTGGCTAGTATCAACATGATTTGGTCAGTACCAACATGATTAGGAAACAACCAAGAATAACTAAATGGAGAAGTGCATGAGAATTGACCAAGATCTAACAAAAAACTTAGAGATTATATAAATAAGTTGATACTGACCATATCATGATCGTAACCGAGTCGTAAGACCTTTTTTGGATTTTTGCGCGATGACTAGTTCTTCATGCTAGAATTTTGGATCTGTGAAAAGATGTGTTCAAGCCTAGAATTATGCTAGGATTCATCCATAAATAGCAAGGGAGCTTTAACTAGAAAGGGGATCCAACTTCTTCACCTCTCCTTCTTAAGCTTTCCAGGCAAACCCAAGATCTACTGTCGAAAATCGATTACAATTTTGTTGTATTTTTTCCCTTTTACTTAGTTTTCATCATTTTAATATTTTTTTGTTCCAGGTTGTATTGAAATTGGGGTGATTTTTTAATTTTTTCCACAACAATATTTTGCACTACATCTTTAATTTGTGCTACAATGAATAATATGCTCTTAGAAAATCATATTTAATGTAGTTTAATAACCATAAGTATGTTAGTACTCTATTTTATATTCTAAATGATAAAGAGCAAGATTATTTTAAATTCATACTTTAAAATATAACTTTATATGGGAGATGAGTACGATATCTCATGAGATCATGTTTTACATCTTACGTATACTCCTTAAGTCTATGTGTTTTAATTCATTTAACCTCCCTCTTTTATACATATGTGTTATATATATAAGTTATTAAAACAATTATAATTTATTGAGTTATATATATATATATATATAGACACATACATTCGTATATGTGCCTCTATTGATTTAATCTATCACTTAATGTAAATATTACTTTTATATTTATGTAAAAATTAAAAAAATTCAAATTTGCACTTTACAACTCTAATAAAATTTAGATTTATTTAAATTAGAAACAATTTTAATATTTTTATGGAAATGAAATGCTAAGGTGGTTATTGTTCTACCAGGTACAACGACAGTCACACAAAGAAGAGGAAAATTTCAAAACAACTTATTTTTACAATTTTGCATTAGACCTTTGATTTGTGTTGCAATAAATAACATGCTCTTAAATCATATCTAATGAGTTTAACAACCATAAATATGTATACTACTATGTTTTATATTGTAAATGAAATAGATGAAGATGATTGCAAATTCATAATTTAAAATAGAGTACTATCGACATTTTAAGGAAAAGGAGTATGATATCTCATGACATCATATCTTTACATCATACATATACTGCCTTAAGTCTATGTGGTTTTAATTCATTTAGCCCCTTTTTTTATACATACATACATACATACATATATATAATGAGAATTATTAAAGAGACTTCAAAAATGGATAAGAGGGGATTTTTGACGCCTAAAATCAGTAAATTTTCCGCTGGGAAAGGATCAAGCTAGTGTAAAAATTAAGTTCGATGGGTATCTACCAAACATTTTTGTAACAATCCGCACCCCAATGGACCTTAATTTTCGCTAAATAGAAAATCCAAGTGCACTAAAGTACGGTTGATTTTGGTATCCTGCAAGCAACAAATGTATATCAAAGCACCATCGATATGAACTCACATTGAATAGTAAAGTATAGTAAAACATATCATTACTGACCAACGTTGATACTTCTGAGATCAACTATCCTTATTAGTGTCGAGAATGCATAAGGAAATCCGTACATCCTCCATTCTTGCCTTGCACCAGTATTTGTCCCTCTAAAGCTATCCTATGGGTTGTAATGAGGAGAGGGTCAGAACAACATTCTGGTGACTGGTAAATTACACACTTTATACATAACACTAGTTCAAGCCGATTGTCTTCCATCACATGTTATGTCCTTTACTTTATTTAGTCATCTCGACTCCACGTATGCATATGATATACATCATCTATCCTACGTAAACAATAACTATATCTAAGTACCAAAGTTCCTCTTTGGACCAAGATACCATCCCCGCCAGTATCTGTAACCCAACACCTCGTTAAGATCCATCATCAATGCAATATCACGTCCTCATTACCGTGCATACCAAGGAACTCCCATAGTGTCTAATAATGGTATCACAATAGTTTAGACACATTTTATTCGCCTTTACATCATGGACTCAACTCCATGGACTATTCGCTTAAGAAAGACCTCCATGGAGGGATATCTAGCATTACCTCATAATATATAAACTAACAACAACTATGGTGGTGCATGACCTAATTTGATCTACACTAATAATAGGTGTAGCACGTTTAGGCGTAACCCTCGTCTTTCCGCTGGCCGCTCAGGACTAATGATGTTGCCGACCAATGAAAACAGCTCCAACACCTGAATATGGTACCAGTCTTACTATCATAGAATCGAGCCTTGATCATCGTCCCATTTAGATTGTTTAACGTAATCTGCGAAAATAACAACTTGTTACTTAATAAACCCTAAAGGTTAAAGCATACTCTGCTTGTCCTTTAACACTTCGAACAAGATGAATCATCTTACCAGGTATTCCCTTCATGTATACATGAACGTATATTGTAACGACCCGCTTTTTTGACCATCGAAAGTCGACACCAACACTACCACGGTTTTCAAATGTCGCGCATCCAATCGACAAAAGGGATGATTGTTAGGTAAAGACAAAGAAAAGAATAGAGAACAGAGAAAGAGAATCTCACAGGGGATTAAACAACACATAATATAACAAGGACAGTAAAATTGGCACATCAAAAATACAGAGTTAAAAACAAACTTATCGACTGGACAGTTTTAAAATCCCAACCTTACAAATACCGATAAGAATACTATATAATACAACGGAAAATAAAATTCTACGATATGTGAAACTTCAGCTCCCCTTCATGATCTCCAGAACTTCAAAGACAACCTGTTGACCCGAACATTACAAATATATAACACCTGGATAAGTCTAGAAAATACCGGCGTGAGATAACTCGAATAATGGGGAAATATATAAAAGTTCCATGAGACCATGCTGCTAACGTCGAAAGAGTTTTTACCTCACAAGAGTAACATTCAAATAGAAAAGAGTAGAAATAAATATCAAGAACAAATATAAATATGTATGATCATAAATAACCTTAAACCAGACTTGGAAGAGTGGAAATAACCGAGTAGAATCCAAACAAGACAGAATGGATAGAACAAGAAAAACATACCAACTTGATAGAATGGACTAAATAAGGTAACAATGCAAACTTGATAGAATGAACTAAATAAGATAACTGTCCAACTTGATAAAATGGACTAAATAAGTAACAATCCCACTTAATAAAATTGACTAAATAAACATTTAAATGCCGTGGTGAGGAGTTGGCTCTACTCGTGGTGATTTAAAGCTAAGCAAATTTAGGATTTTCGAATCAAATATGGAAAGGAAATTTCCAACAAATGACTAAGAGGGTGCGCACTCCTCACCGAAAGTATACCTCAAGAAATATACTTGAGAACTCTGGTGGCTCTCGGAAGCCTCCAAGCCGGACCCCGCCAGCTGTTAAGGAGAATCGGTGTACTTCACATCTAAATAGGCAACACCGAACCTAATCTAGAGTGGATGTGAAAATACCATAATGGGAGCAACTTTACATAGCATGGCCCCCACTCGCTCTTTGGGTTTGGTCATTTTCGACAAAGGATAACAAAGCTCAAATGAGCAACACATCGTCTTAGAGTGACGAAAATAAAGTGGCTGAAGTAACCGATTGTTGTGATACCGACTATCGAGGACATAAAACGATTGTATATGGAAATTAAGTCTTGTATACTTATCACCACTCATTGAATTCAAACTTGTACTATTTTTGGATTTACGATAATACCGGACAAGTCAAGGTAGTGTTACTACTTCAAATCATATCACACGATTATTCTTAACTTTCGAAATAGCGACAAGTCCACTTTTTCGATGTTTAGTGCTAATTATAAAAATAAATTATTTTTATATAACTGATTCGCTTTACAGAAATAATTCTTTTCCATAAACGAATCAACCTTTTTCTTTTTAAAAACGAACTAAACTTTTTGGCTTGATTTCCATATTGGTAAAACACATTTAGAACTAGTTCTAGATAGTTAAAACGTTAAGAGAATATTTTTTCCAATTGCACGGCCCCAAAGGCCTAAACCAACATCAGACCGAACACTCAGAAGAATATCTAACTTATCATCCTAATAATTGATTTTTAATTCCTTTTTGTACTTTAAAAAATATTAATTATCCCAAAAGATAATTAATTACATTTAAAATCCCTTTAAATAAAAAATTCATGATCTATAATAAAATAAATAATTATTTCCAAGCACTTTTATAACATTGGTAAATTAACTTTAAAATCTTCATTAAATCAGTTTATTAACTTTAAATCAGTTTGTCAAAGCAATTTTATTTACATTAGTTAATTTACTTTAGTCGCCTTTATTAAATTAATTATATAAAAGGATTTATTAAATTTAAATAGTCATTAATTAAATGAATAATCAATCTCAAACATCATTAATTAAAATGATAAGTAATTTTAAATTCGATTAATTAAAACAGTTAATGAAGTTTAAAATAATCATAAATTAATCGAATTAATTAAATCCAAACTTCATTGGTTAAACAGATTATTTAAAACATCATTTATCAAAATGATTTATAAAACATTATTAATTCGAATGATTTAACTAAAATCCAAATATCGTCAGTTCAAACAACTAACTAAATTCAAAACAATCATTAATTAAAATGATTAATAAAATTCCAATATCATTATTTAAAATGGATTATTACTTTTAAATATCATTGATTAAAATGATTATTAAATTCAATTATCATAAATTATTTAATGAATTAATTAAGATCCACTATCATTAATTTAATTAATTAATTAATTCATTAAACTCTAATAATTATTAGTTAAAACGATTAATTAAGTATAAAACATCATTAGCAAAAATGATCAATTCAATCTAAAGATAAACAAATTTTAATCATCATTTCTTAAATTGGTTAATTAATATCAAATTAATTAATTTAAAAGATTAATTAATTTAAATTATCATTAATCAAAATGATTAATAAATTTTCAGTATTCATTTTAGCGAAAACACTAGCACAAGCTCATACGATAGAGTTTTGGGGGCGAAATTTAATAAACGACGGTATAGTGAAAATCGCTGTAACAACATTTAAACAATTGAATGGAATATTAGAAATTAATTTCAATTAGCCATCAATATCTCAACATAATGATGTAAATAAATAATTTATGGTCGAGAAATCTCCTTTGGGTCTTCATACAGATTTTCCCTGTAAAACAATGATTATCAATAATATATAGATAATCATATGGGTTTATAACGATCAAATTAATATATCAGCCATTTTCCAAATGGAAATTCAACCAATAAGCATTCAAACAATTTTAATTAACATCCAAACAATCAATAAACATTTATAACATCATTAATAATAAAATTTTATGCGAATTAAACTCACATTCGTTTCCGTCGCCGTCGAAACGCCCCGATTTCGGACTAAAACCTAGCGGCCGTTCGATTTTAAACTACAATTTTACTTTCTCCAAATCCAACCAAACAAACTCCATCACAAAGCTATCGATGACACGAGTCCAGCGCAATAAACAACATTCAAATCTGACCTCGTATGAGCGAGATATACATGGTAGAAGTTATCGATAATTTTAATTTAAATCAATACAACTTTCTATTAATGACCAATTCCAGGTTCCAAGTCGTGCATAGCGAACACACGAAACCCAAACTCGCATGCACGTAAATGCAGTGACATGGAGCTACACTCCGCTACTCAAATCCATCTTTGCCATCACGATTCACACCTCGAACTCAACCTGCTGGCCACCACCAATCGTCACCTCCTCGCCCCAAATAAATCACGACTGCACCACGACTTCGCCACAGCACAGTGGACGTGTGGCCCAAACGGCGTTGCATTCCTCCACAATTCAGCTATGGCCGCTCTTCGATAAGGCTTAAGCGGCTCAAGTAGCAATGAGATCCCTCGATGCCTAAATCAACTCCAAATGCAAACCCTAGTTTTGCCCTTAATGTAGACATTTGCCGATCACTGCCCCTTTCTACATCACATACACCAAAGCGAAGCCTAGGCTTACATGAGCTCAAAAAATACGTTTTACGATTATTAGATCAGCGTATAAATTGCTTTTGAATTTTGAAATTTGTGTGCATGGTATTTGTTTAATTGTAAGCATGAAGATGTGGGAAGGAGAAAAAGGGGAATCAGAGTACATAGTGCTGAGTTTGCATAGTTTTATAACCAAGTAAAATATAAAACAAATAAAAACACATATGATTATGTTCACCTTTTCCATGAAAAAAAGATTTCTCGAGCCACCAAAATGTCCATCACGTCAAATCATCATTTTAAAAATTGAATTTTGATTTGATTTTACAACGATTTTTAGATAAACATTTCTAGTACCCTACTACGTAATATTTCATTTTAGTGCAAACCACGAGTGACCGAAATAAAAATAAAATCATACACTAATATGCAACACGATCGTAAATCAAAAGTGAATTACATAGATTATTTTATTTTGTGAAAATTTCCAAATATCATCGTTTGCCGATAAATCGTCAAACGAATAATTTCAATTTTTTCCAAATAAAAACAATAGGGAAAATCATATAAATTAAATTAAAAATACGTTATCTAAAATCAAGTCGTTTAATTACAGTTTGATTTCTTGTTATTTATTTAAACCATTTCTTATTGTAATAAATTTACAAATGAGCTTACCATTATTATCTATTAATCAAAGGAGTTAAAATAAACTATTAAATCAATTTAATTCATATTTAGTTCACCATTTAAATATTTAATCCTTAATTCATATATTTAAAAGATCGTTATATTTGAATTCAAGGTATTAAATTCCAAAATCCAATTTTTTTAATATTTAAAATTAAGTGACCAGAATTCTGGGTTGTTAAATTCTCCCACCCTTAAATGAATTTCGTCCCCGAAATTCCTAAGGAAGAAAATGTTCCAAACCCTTAAGTTTAAAACTTATTAACTAAAATGGGTTACCAAACTTATTTCTAAAAGTAATTAGCTGGAAAAGATTTTATAATTTTTCAATCTTTTAAATTTATTCGCCTATACAATCTAATTTTTTTATTCATTTATCCCATTATATAATGCAGAAAATCAAATTTTAATTTTCATCATTTTCCAAAACTCTTAAAAAATTCTAGCTCTTAAGTTTTTGTAAATTTCATCGCGTCTCCTTTGCGCGACTTGATCGGAACAACTACAAATCGCCTCAATAGGCTGCAAACCAATAAAAAAATCCAAGTGGCCTCCCATATTTAGGGCATAAAATCGTCAACCAAACTAATTTTTTTAAATTTATTACGTAGCTTTTTGCATTTGATTTATGTTTTATCAAGTAAATTTATTATCTTTTATGCAAATCCATGTGCATTAGAATCAAGTATCAATCTCTTGCATACCTGTACTTAGGAAATCTAAATGAAAATCAAGCTGACGCAAACAAGGTGATGTAATTCTACATTCAAAAATTAGCACGATATAAACCCACATGCAATCAACCATTCATATCTCAATCATATGCAACAAACAAGCGAATATTCTATAATAGATGTTATGCATCCAATTATTTTTAGATGAAATTTTTTGATCTAAATACTCGGGTTTTTTGATTCAAAATTTTATTTTCGAATTTCTCAGACGAGAAAAATCAAAGCTAAAAATCAAAATAACATGTAGTGGATCCCTCCAACTAAATGATGGTGTAACTCTAGAATCAAAACAACATGGAGCGTACAGAGGTATTCTGGTTCCTCCAAAAACAACAACTAGAGTGAATAAATATCATTCTTTTCCCAAAATCTTTAAGAATCTCCTTTCAAAATCACTGGGATTTAGGTCTTAATATCGATAATTAAAAATCCTTTTGTCTATAGATTTAAACTTTATAGATAATGGTATATGAAATCATACAGCTGTTAGCGCCAAAATTGGTCACTAACACCCAAATCCAAGCGAAAGCACCAAATTACAGTTACATCTCACAGATAGAATATATATAGAGAGTTAAATCTGAAGCATAGTAAAAATTTAAAGAGAAAGCAGTAAAGACACAGAATTTATAGTGATTTGGCTGACTTGGCCTACGTCCAGTCATAAAATTTCCTTTTTATTGATGTTAGAATCAATTACAGAACAAAATGGTAGAGTAAACTTAGCCTTAGGAAATAGAAAGCAATAGATCAGACAGAAGAAGATCCCTTTTCTGAAACCCCACACGCTGTATTTATAGACAAATCCTAAGTTGTTGGGCTTTCTGAATGGCATAGGCCCATCAAGACCTTCCACCGAGCCACCTACCTCCAAGGCCGAACGACCTTCCATAATGCCGAGCATTATACCTCCACAATGTCGAGCCACACCGGCCGCACCACAACGTCGAGCCACACCGGCCTCACCAGAATTCCAAGTCGTCTCACCAAATCTGAGCGACCCTGTCCTGACCAATGCCGAGCGATCCTGACCACACCGATGCCGAGCCGTCTCACCAATGCCGAGCGGCATAACCTCCCCTCAATGCCGAGCGGCCTAACCTCACCAATGCCGAGCGGCACAACCTCACCTCGATGCCGAGTGGCACAACCTCACCTCGATGCCGAGCGGCACAACCTCACCTCCATGCCGAGTGGCATATCCAGGTGAAATTCATCCCTTTGAATAGAATTCATCATATTTCAGCCTCGATAATCGTGAAGTTAGTTAAGTTGAATCTGCATGTTTATGGCCTTGACAAAAGGCGGGTTAACATTTGGCCCCCAAAACATGCCTTGCTATTGGAAGGTATGTTTTGAACAGCCTCAAATCCGATGTCCATATCCTGTTCATAACCATATTATTAAATCCATGACCTTCCCGGGTTTAATCTTGAAACTGTAGACCTCGTCGGGTTGCGTTATCCTGTTCCAGCCTTGACTCTCCCGTCAAAGGCTTGTATGTTCTCCAGCCCCAGCACTCTGGCCAAGGAATTTTACACTCACCGACCTCGGCCCTCCGGCCAGGGACTTTTATATTCACCGGCCTCGACACCCTGGCCAAGGACTTTTATATTCATCGGCCTCCGCACTCCGGCCAAGGACTTTGATATTCACCGACTTGGCACTTCGGCCAAGGACTTTTATATTCACCGGCCTCGGCACTCTGGCTAAGGACTTTTATATTCACCGACCTCAGCGCTTTGGTAAAGGACTTTTATATTCACCGGTCTCGGCACTCCGGCCAAGGACTTTGATATTCACCAGACTCGGCACTCCAGCCAAGGACTTTTATATTCACCGACCTCGGCGCTCTGGCCAAGGACTTTTATATTCACCGGCCTCGGCACTCTAGCCAAAGACTTTGATATTCACCGGGCTTTGCACTCCGAACAGGGACTTTTATATTCACCGACTTCGGCACTCTGGCCAAGGACTTTCATATTTTCCGGCCTCGGCACTCCGGCTAAACACTTTCATATTCACCGGCCTCGGCACTCCGGCCAAGGACTTTTATATTCACCTGCCTCGTCACTCCGGCCAAGGACTTTGATATTCTATCCGAGTCCATTCCATCGCTCTCCAGCGAAGGGACTCGTAACTTAGTATCATTGCCCCATCCCTCCGGTCGGAGCAGTAATCTTAAAACCTGAACTGTTTATTACATTGATCTGAATCCAATCAGAAAACCAGAAATCCATATCAAAAATCAAACATCCAAACCAAAATGGAAAACCAAAAAACCAACCAAACCGGGAGCTCAATCCCAAATCCAAAACCATACTAAAGAAAAGTAAATGTCCAAAGTACCAAAGAGGAAACCAGAATTTGTAGAAACACAGAAAGAAGATAGGATTTCATAGACCCGAGCAGTACGGTTTTTCGTCATGTCAAAGCACGCCTAGGGACCATCCTTTATCCTGTACGTGTGTAAGTGACATAGCCATATTACTTTGGATACTATTACTTATTCAAAATCATAAAACCATTCAGTTTATAACAAGCCGACGGTGACCAGATCCAGTGCCACCATCATTCGAGGTAGGCGATGGCCGCTCCTGCTCCCCCGCCTCAGCTACTGTTGTAGGTGACCATTCCTTACATGCTCCTCAATGATATCTTTCAAATGCCTGCAGTCGTTTGTGTTATGCCCATCCAGCCCATGGAATAGGCATTGCTTTCCCGATGCCCGCTCGTATTCAGAAGGTTCCCTTCTTGCCAGCCTTCGGTACTGGGGGCGCCCTCGAGTATACAAGTAAATCCTTTCTAGAGTCTTAGTTAAATTTGTGTAAGAAGAAAACTTTGACTCCCTTCGAGGCCTCTTTGAAGTGCCACCGTTGCCATTTGTTTTCCTTTTTCCTTTATCATCTTTACTTGGATCCTCCCTGGGTGGACCTCCACCTCTCACTGCATAAGCTTCAGCCTCTCTCCCTACTTTCTCAGCCTACGCGTTCTCCTATCTCAAGAACCTTTCCGCCTCTTGGTAGAACTCCTCGAGATCCCTCGGTGGGTCCCGTTCTATATCTTGAAATTCGAATTATCCACGATTCCGAAGACTGCTGCCATCAACACATTGATGGATCGGGTCGATCCATCGAGGCTACCGCTGCGTTGAATCTGGTTAAGAAGTTCCTGAGCGACTCTTCCTTCCATTGCTTCATCGATGTCAAGGTCATTACGTTCTTGGGCCTGACTATATAGACCCGAAACTGTCTCATAAACCTTTGAATCAGCTCCGTCCATGCGCCGATAGAACCACTCTCCAATTGTCTGAACTACATAGCTGCGATATCCATCAAATACAATGGGAAGCATCGAGCCATGACCTCATCCGATGCCACCAGTACCTCCATATGCCTCTTGTACCTCATCAGGCGAATAGTGGGATCCGTTCTCCCATCATACATATCCAATGTTGGTAGCTTAAAGTCCGGTGGGTTCCTAGCTTGCTTGATAGTATGAGTAAAGGGACTCTTATTCACATCCTCTAAGTCTTTGTTTACCAATCCACCTCTCACAGCTCGTTTGACCATCTCCGCTAAACTATTGTTGTCCCCAAGCTATAATCCTTGTCCGTTGCCTCCGGTCTGCCCCCCGAGTTCATGTGGGAATTCGGCACATACTTCTCATCTCGTACTCATGCACTCCTGTTGGTGTCGGGCTGCATATAGTCATCTGGTATCCCTCCGTGGATTGGTCCAGCATTTCCAGGTAGTATGCCCTTGAGTCTTGATCCATCCAGGTTGATAGCCGTCTGTTGATTAGGGGTTGCCCCTGCTAAGCCATTCCCTCCACTTGCTGGTTGAGTGCTTCTGATCCAGCTCCATGGATCTTAGCTCCTACATTTTCTGCTTGTGCAAATTGTCAGAGAAGAGCGTACATCATCTCCTCTTGTCTTTTCAACATTGCTTCCATCTCATCTCTGGTGATGTAGATGGATGCTTGACTTGCTTCAGCTCCAGAGGAAGCCTTTTGACTTCCCTCTTGATTGCTTCTTTCTGTCACTTACTTTCTTGTTGATGGCCTAGCCATTGCTTCCTAGAATCCAAGTTCCTAGCTCCAAAATCCCTGAGTGCTTGCTTCTCAGTGAAAGCACCAAAATGTTAGCACCAAAATTGGTCACTAACACCCAAATCCAAGCGAAAGCATCAAATTGCAGTTACAACTCACAGATAGAATATATGTAGAGAGTATAAATTTAAAGCACGGTAAAAATTTAAAGAGAAAGCAGTAAAGACACATAATTTATAATGGGTCGACTGACTCCGGCTTACGTCCACTCCAAAAAAAATTCTTTTTGTTGATGTTAGAATCAATTACAGTTACAAAATGGTAGAGTAACCTTAGCCTTAGGAAATAGAAAGCAATAGAGCAGATAGAAGAAGATCTCTTTTCTAAACTCCCACATGCTGTATTTATAGACAAATCCTGAGTCGTTGGGGTTTCTGAATGACATAGCCTCATCAAGACCTTCCACCGAGCCACCTACCTCCAAGGTGGAACGACCTTCCACAATGCCGAGCCACATACCTCCATTATGTCGAGCCACACCGACCGCACCAAAATGTCGAGCCACACCGGCCTCACCACAATGCCGAGCCGTCTCACCAAAGCCGAGCGACCCTGACCTGACTAATGCCGAGCGATCCTGACCTCACTGATGCCGAGCCGTCTCACCAATGCTGAGCGGCATAACCTCCCCTCAATGCCGAGCGGCATAACCTCACCTCGATGCCGAGCTGTATAACCTCACCTCGATGATGAGCGGTACAACCTCACCTCGATGTCGAGCGGTACACCCTCACCTCGATGCCGAGTGGCACAGCCTTCCTCGATGCCGAGCGGCACAGCCTCACCTCGATGCCGAGCGGCACAGCCTCACCTTGATGCCGAGGGGCACAGCCTCACCTCGATGCCGAGTGGCACAACCTCACCTCCATGACGCATGGCACAACCTCACCTCGATGTCGAGCGGCATCACCTCGATGCCGAGCGGCATCACCTCACCTCCATGCCGAGCGGCATAACCTCACCTCGATGTCGAGCGGCACAACCTCGCCTCCATACCGAGCGGCACAACCTCGCCTCCATGCCGAATGGCATATCCAGGTGAACTTCATCCCTTTGAACCGAATCCATCATATTTTAGCCTCGATAATCGTGAAGTTAGTTAGGTTGAAGCCGCCTGTTTATGGCCTTGACAAAAGGCGGGTTAACAACAGTCAATCAAATCAATTAAATCAAATCCAATTAATCAAATTCCGTGAAGGAAAAAACTAACAATAATAATCAATCAAATTCCCTAAGGGAAATTTTTTCACTTAACATTGTTTTAAAATGCCAAATGACTATCAAACAAATCTAAACTTAAGTTCAAAACTTTCTTGATTGTCCAAAAATTTAGATAACTATCTACGCATACCGTTATGCTTATTAGCCTTTGATTATTGCTCAGAGGATTATCCAAACTAACTCGGACAAAAAGGAAGTCATACTCTATATTTTATTAATTCCTTAATTAAATTTATTTCTAATTCACTTATATTTTCACTTGGTATTTCATTCAATACTAAAATTATTTATGAATATTCTCATAATTTATCACCCAAGTTTTAAAATACTTTATAAAGTTATTTCCTTGTAAAACATCAAGTCATAACTAATTCCTTTTATTAACTTATATAATATTCTTTTGTATCCTAAGAGTACATGTAAATTTTTGTTTCAATTTTTTCAAAGAACTAGATGAAGATCAAATCAATTTATGATTTCTTAAAACCGAGTCAACCTATTAATCTTTTTAACTTAGAGTGTTAAAATGAATATTATTTATGGGCTGACCCAATCAACAAGTAGTTCATACTACTTAGATGTTTTAAACTATTATATGGTCTTAATAAAACAATGTTTATCAAAACATTCCTATATAATTTAACCCAATTTAAACCTGTGTTAAATTATCCCATAAATTTTCTAAGGGAAAATCCTATTTATCAAACCAATCCCTTATTACTAATATTGTTTTGTTTTGGAAAACAATTCCTGCTTAAGGAACTTAAAATTTAGATACCCGATTTTAATTTTAAACTCACCTTTGAAAGCATACTTCATATATTTTTATATATAAAATCTTCAAACAATTTGTTTTGTTAATACTCACTTTAGATTTATTCGGATTTGAACTCATTTCGATCACATAATGATAATGAGAATAATTTACTTAGTATTCCACAAGTTTCCCTAAGCAAACATCTAATCGTCATTTAGAAGATTATTCATATTATCACAAAACTAATCGAAATGATTTCCTCCTAATTATACCAAAGAAAATGTGATCCATTTTAAAATTTTACTTCTCAATATATAATTACCTTTAAATACTTTCAAAAGTATAGCTTTTTTATTCCTTTGAAAAAAAAATTCAAAAATTTCGGGATTTAGATACAAAAATCCTTTTTAAACATATTTTTCAAACTAAATTAATATAAAACTTTCTTTGTATAACAATCATTTCATATTAGAATAATCCTTCTTTGTTACAATAGAATTATCTTTAATATTTATTCTCTAAATATCTTATTCCACTGTTTAGATTATATTAAAACTTTTTATAAAGTTTAATTCTTAACTCATGATTATTAAACAGCTAATGCTTAATTTAATTATATTCTTCGAACACTTTATGGTCAAATTATGAAAATTAATTCACAGAGGGTAAACAAACAATAGTGATAATTAATAAATATTATCACACCTAAACCAACACACTATATAACTATATAGAGTTTTGAAAATTATTCCTTTATATATGTAAAATATAATCTTAGGCAAAATATTTAATTTGCCAAAGTTTCAAAATTTTCAATACCATGTCCGTTGTCCTTGGTCAAGTGTTTAGAAATCCCTATCGATACCGTGGCGTCCCACGTCTTGACCAAAATTCATAAAAACTCAATAGACTAATTAACATAATGCGTTTTATAACATTAACAAATACACTCTCGAATATATAATACTGTCAAACTCATTCTAGGGTGTCGCTTACCCTATCTCTAATGAGCCAAACCCTACCAAAGCAAGGTTCTCGCTTAACCTTGCGTTCTGATACCAAATGTAATGACCCTTCCTTTTTTACCATCAGAAGTCGACACCAAATACTAACATTGTGTTCGAATGTCGAGAATCTAATCGACAAAAGGGCAGATTGTTAAGGTAAAGTAAAAGAAAAGAATAGAGAACAAAGAAACAGAATCTCACGGCGGAATCGACAACATATAATATAACAAAGGCAGTAGAAACTGCCATATCAAAAATACATAGTTAAAAACAACCTTATCAGCTGGACAGTTATAAAATCCCGACCATACAAATGCCAATAGGTATACTATATAATACATCAGAAAATAAAATACTACGATAGGTGAAACTTCGGATCTCCTCCACAATCTCTAAAACTTCATAAATAACCTAGGAAAATACTCGGTTTGACCCAAGCAATATAAATTAATAACACTTGGATCAGTCTGGAAAATACCAGCATGAGATAACTCGAATAATGGGGAAACATATAAAAGTTCTGTGATACCATGCCGCTAAGCGGAACAGGTTTTTACCTCACAAGAATAACATCCAAACAGACAAGAGTAGAAATAAATATCAAGAACAGATCCAAATATGTATGAGGGTACATAACGTTAAACCAGACTTGAAAGAATGGAAATATCCGAGTAAAATCCAAACTGGACAGAATGGTTAGAACAAGGAAAATAGTTCAACTTAATATAATGGACTAAATAAAATAACGACCTAAACTTGATAGAATGGACTAAATAAGATAACAGTCCAACTTGAAAAAATGGACTAAATAAGGTAACGGTCCCACTTGATAAAATGGACTAAATAAACACTTAAATCCCATGGTGACGAGTTGGTTCTACTCGGGGCAATTTAAACCTAAACAGATTCAGGGTTTTCGAATCAAATAAAGAAAGGAAATTTTCAACAAATAACTAGGAGATTGTGCCCCCTCACCGGACCTCCAAGCTGGACCCCGCCAACTGTTGTCGAGAATCCGAGTACTTTACATCTCAATGCACAACACCAAAATTAATCTAGAGTGGATGTGAAAATACACTAATGGAAGCAACCCCACATAGCTTGGCCCTCACTCGCTCTTTGGGTTTAGTCATTTCCGACAAAAGATAACAAAGCTCAAATGAGCACCACATTGTCTTAGATCGATAAAATAAAGTAGTTGAAGTAACCGATAGCCAAGATACCAACTATCGAGGACATAAAACGATCATATATGAAAATTAAGTCTTGTATACTTATCACCACTCATTGAATTCAAACTTGTACTATTTTTGGGTTAACAATAATATCGGACAAGTCAAAGTAGTGTTACCTCAAATCATGTCACACGATTATGCTTAACTTTCAAAATAGCGACAAGTTTATTTCTTCAATGTTTAGTGCTAATTATACAAATAAATCGCATATAAGTGATTCGCATTATAGAAATAATTCATTTCCATAAATGAATCGCCCTTTTTCTTTTTAAAAACGAACCGAACCTTTTGGCTTGATTTCCGTATTAGTAAAACACATTTAAAATTAGTTCCAGATTGTTAAAACGTTAAGTGAATAATTTTTCCAAGTGAGCTACCTCGAAGGCCTAACCAACATCAGACCAAACACCTAGAAGATTATCTAACTTATCATCCGATAATTATTTCCAAATACTTTTAAAAATTGGTAAATTAACTTTAAAATCTTCATTAAATCAGTTTATTAAAGCAATTTTATTTATATTAGTAAATTTACTTTAATCGCCTTTATTGAATTAATTAATTAAAAGGATTTATTAAATTCAAATAGTCATTAATTAAATGAATAATTAATCTCAAACATCATTAATTAAAATGATAAGTAATTTTAAATTCCATTAATTAAAACAGTTACTAACGTTTAAAATAATCAAAACTAATCGAATTATAAATCCAAACTTCATTGGTTAAACCGATTAATTAAAACATCATTTGTTAAAATAATTTATGAAACATCATTAATTCGAATGATTTAACTAAATCCAAATATCGTTAGTTCAAACAACTAATTAAATTCAAAACAATCATTAATTAAAATGATTAATAAAATTCTAATATCTTTATTTAAAATGATTTATTACTTTTAAATATCATTGATTAAAATGATTATTAAATTCAATTATCATAAATTAAATTAATTAATTAATTAATTAAAATCCACTATCATTAATTAAAAAATTAATTAATTAAACTCTAATAATCATTAGTTAAAATGATTGATTAAGTATAAAGCATCATTAGCAAAAATGATCAATTCAACCTAAAGATAATCGAATTTTAATCATCACTAATTAAATTGGTTAATTAATCTCAAATTAATTAATTTAAAAGATTAATTGACTCAAAATTTCATTGTTCAAAATGATTAATAAATTTTCAATATTCCTTTTAGTGGAAATATATGCTCAAGTTCATACAATAGGGTTTTAGGGGTGAATTTTAATAAACGACGGTATAACGAAAATCACTATAATGATATTTAAACCATTAAATGGAATATTAGAAATTAATTTCAATTAACCATTAATATTACAACATATTTATGTAAATAAATAATTTATGGTCAAGAAACCCCTTTTGGGTCTCCCTATAGATTTTTCCCCCAAAGCAATGGTTATCGAAAATATATAGATAAGCATATGAGTTTATAAAGATTACATTAATATGTCAGCCATTTTCCAAATGGAAAACCAAACAAACAATCAAATTTTTTTAACTAAGATCCAAACAATCAATAAACATTTATAACCTCATTAATATGATATAATAAAATTTTCTATGAGTTAAACTAACATTGATTTCATTTCCGCCGAAACGACCCGATTTCGGACTAAGACCGAATTACCGTTCGAATTTAGCCTAAAATTTTACATGCTCCAAATCCATCCAAACCAACTCCATCGCAAAGCTCTCGATGACATGAGTCCAATGTAACAAATGGCATTCGAATCCGATCTCGTATGAGCGAGATATACATGCTAGAAATTATCGATAATTTTAATTTAAATCAAAACAACTTTCTATCAATTACCAATTTACCCTCCCTCTTATCATCATCTCCTTCATTCCAGGTCGTGCACAGTAGATACATGAAAACCACACTTGCGTTCACGTAAATGCAGTGACACGGAGCTGCACTCCCCTGATTACATATCCGTCTTCGCCATCACGATTCCCATCTCGAGCTTGACCTGCCGGCCACCATCAATCGTCACCTCCTCCCCAAATAAATAGCGACTGCACCATAACTTCGCCACAGTGGATGGACGACCCAAACAAGTGCCTCACTCCTCCACACATCGGCTATGGCCGCTCTTCGACAAGGCGAACGTGACCCAAGTAGCAATAAGACCCCTCGACGCCTAAATCAACTCCAAATGCAAACCCTAGTTTCACCCTTAACTGCAAACATTCACCGTTCACTGTCGCTCTCTACAGCACGTACACCAAAGCGAAGCCTAGGCTCATACGAGCTCAAAGAAATATGTTTTACGATTTTTAGATGAGCATACTAATTGATTATGAATTTTGAAATTTCTAGGCATGGTTTTTGTTTACAGGTAAGCACGAAGATGTGGGAAGGAGGAAAAGGGGAATCAGAGTTCATATTGTTGAGTTTGCATAGTTTTATAACCTATAAAATATGAAGAAAAAAAACAAAATGATCATGTTCACCTTTTCCATGACAAAAAGATTTCTGAAGCCGCCAAAATGTCCATGACGTCAAATCATCATTTTAAAAATTGAATTTTTATTTGATTTTACAACGATTTTTAATGAACATTTCCGGTACCTGCTATGCAATATTTCGTCTGAGTGTGAACCACGAGTGACCAAAATAAAAATAAAACCGTGCACTAATATGCGACACGATCATAAACCAACAGCGAATTACATAGATTATTGTATTTTGTGAAATTCCCCAAATATCATCTTTTGTCGATAAATTGTCAAATGAATCAATTCAATTTTTCCAAATAAAAAAATTAGGGAAAAATCATATAAATTAAATTAAAAATACGTTATCAAAAATCAAGTCGTTTATTACAATTTGATTTCGTGTTATTTGTTTGAACCATTTGTTATTGTAATAAATTTACAAATGAGCTTACCATTATTATTATTAATCAAAGGAGTTAAAATAAACTACTAAATCTATTTAATCCATATTTAGTTCACCATTCAAATATTTAATCCTCAATTCAAATATTCAAAAGATCAGTATATTTGAATTCAATGTATTAAATTCCAAAATCCAATTATTTAACTATTTAAAATTAAATGACCGGAATTATAGGTTGTTACATATATAATTTCATGAGTCCTACAGTTGGATATGTCTCGTATCAGTATAACGAATACATGACTATTGATAGCTCTTTGCAGTAGGCAGACTTCAGTTGTATAACACCACTAACATCGCACTTCATCCCATTTTGATGACTATTTTATAATTATTTAAACTAAGTTTTAGCTAACTTTAATAATTCATACATGTTATAAATACATACTTGAGGCTACGTATATATAAGAGAGAGAGTGTGTGTGTGTATATATTAATTCATTCTTATTTTATTATTATGCCTTCAATGTTCAACTACTGGTATTCAATTATTTTTATTTGACTAACTCTTTATTTACTTCATTATTATTGACTTAATGTAATTTACCACTTTCTTTAAAGAATTTAAATATCATTTTCTATTTACTTCCTTTTCTCATTATTAAATCTTTATTTCCATTCTTTTTAACTTTTACTACCCTTCCTTAATTAGTGGACTTGCTGGCTTTTTTTAATCATTACCGGGCTTTGTTCATTTTATTATTTGCCTACCATTTTATCGTTTATTATTTGATTTCTATCTTGACTTCAATTCATATATATTTTAATTTTACAATTTAACTGTCATTATTATCAGAAATAAAATTCATTGATTCATACTTAGGTATTTAACCATTTTAATGCATTGGAATTACATCACCTCAAAAGGAAAGGTTATCACTGTAAATTTTCATATCTTATCCAACAGGGGAACTGTGTTATGGTTTGGAATTACTAGGAATTATCTTTTCTTAGCTATTGAAATAGATAAGACAAAATATTATAAATATCCATATTTTATACATCTCTTTCATTTCGGCGTATTCCTTATTATTTCAAATGATACACTTTTATTTATGTATCCGAACTTGGTAATCTATAGAAATTTACATTGCAATGTCCTACATTCCAACGAATTAAAATACTACTTAAACCACAATAATTTATTTTAATAACTTCTAATTTATATTTACTTGCATAAATTATTTAATCGACAAATCTGAAACTACTATATAATTTATCAAAATTCAGGGACTACTACTACTGAATAGATTCTAGATTCAAGTACATGTAATATCAAATCCAAGTTATCAGTCATAGAATATGTCGGTAGGGTTTATAAATTCATTAACGTATATAATTAGGCCTACAACTCAAAACTTACATTTAGGCATACATAAAAAGATTTACAAAGATACAAATCCAATATTATATAAAAATATATAATTTCCTACTCAACTTTAAACTTTCCTGTGACGCCCCACCTCTATACCCATGCTAGCCAAGAACACTACGGAGTAGTGCTGTCAACTAGCATGGAGAATAAGGCTGTTGAGAAGAGACCATCCATGTAATTGCTTATCACACGGTGGCTATAAATAATCCTCGGAAACAAACATAGAAATAAGCATATCTCAAATCAGTCACAGACATCCATATCACAAAGGCGGAAGAAGATATGAATATATAACTAACACATGAAAGTGTACATCAGAGTAGTGCTCAAAAGATCCACAATAATCCAAAAGAATAGCAACACGTGCTATACAAAAGAATACAACTATGAGTCTATATCTCAAGTGTATACAACAAAAACTGCTAAGCTAAACAGTTAGCCAAAAGTCAGAGTGATGAATCCCTGGGAAGAAGTCAAGCAGAAGCACATGTAACATCTCGGTCTGACCCGAGTATTATTTAAGAAAATAATAACGGGTCAGTCTAGCTATAAATATCAGATGACATGATATAACATAAAAGATATGGCATAAACATAAAATATCCATAACGACATACCACTATAAGTATGTAAATAATGATCAACAGAAGATCAATCAATAAGAGATAATCAATATCACAAGAATCTTCTCAAAGATTCGGAAAGGACATCATACCCCAAACTTGTACTCATAACAAGTCAATGGCATAAATTCTAGAAATCAATGCAAGAAGTCCAGAAATCATAGAAAAGAGAAAGAGGCCTATCACATGACGGTCCGAAGACCAAGGGGAGCTACCCCACATGTGTGAATGGAATCACACAGATTAAGGTGCAGACTAACCAAAAAGCAAAAAGGTATGTGTGAGTGGAATCAAACAAGTGGTGTCTAGTCTAACCTCGCAACAAGAGACATCGCACAGTTGCTAGTCTAAAGCATCAGAATGATCGTCATGATCAACGAGAAGTGTCAATTACACTAAGCTAGTAAATATAGAAGTTTAGCTTCATGTCCCATAACCACTTGCTTAACTTAAGTATTTACGAACAAACTGTAAATCTTCACTAATAAAATTGTCACAAGAGGTTCAATCGAACAAGTCCAAGAATTAACCGACGAAGTGAACGCAAGCGTTTCATACCACTTGTTTTACTAAGTCGTTTAATTAGATTTCTCATCCGAGTGAGGTAAAGGTTTGTATATACTAATAGATTGGAAAACGGTTTAAGAAAAGAGCTTTGTTATTAAAAATAGAGTTGAAATTGTTTGTTAAAAGAGTTTTGATATTTACTACTAGTATTGAAACCTTTATATTATAAAATGACAAAACACAGAAGCAATTGTAGAAACAATCAATCACAAAGATCGCATACGGAGATGTGAATAAAATCCAAGGAAAAAAGCTCAATGTTTTTCAGATAAGATCCCCTACGGAGGGGGGTCCAGGGGGGGTGGCAACCCCCCAAGGTCTAACGACCTAAGGGTCTAAGGGGTCACGCGAACTATCGGGATAAGGTCCAACGACCTATGAGTTAAAGGTCCAACGACCTATTGGGTTATAAGGTCATACGACCTAACGACTCAAGGTCTAACGACCTAACGACTCAAGGGTCTAACGACCTAAGGTATTCGCGACTTAACGGGTTATAGGCCTAACGACCTAACAGCGTTCACGACCTAAGGTATTCGCGACTTAACGGGTTATAGGCCCAACGACCTAACAGGGTTCACGACCTAAGGTATTCGCGAACGTCCTACTGCTTAAGGCTTAACTCGTAAGCGACCTACGACTTAAGGCTTAACTCGCGAGCGACCTACGGCTTAAGGCCTAACTCGCGAGCGACCTACGACTTAAGGCCTAACTCGTGAGCGACCTACGCTTAAGGCTTAACTCGTGAGCGACCTACGGCTTAAGGCCTAACTCGTGAGCGACCTACGACTTAAGGCTTAACTCACGAGCGACCTAACTTTGAAGTGCCAATACTTCCAGAATGACCTAAAGCCCTGCGACCTATGGTACTAACTCGCGAGCGACCTAACGAGTTAACTCGTGAGCGACCTAATTCCGAAGTGCCAATTCTTTCAGAACGACCTAAAGCCCTGCGACCTACGACCCAGTGACCTTGCGACCTATCACCGAACGAGTCAAGTGGCCAGAACGAGCTAAGTGCAGGAAATTTCCAAAAATGCTAAAAATTGGAGTTTTTCGCCAGTCCAATCCAAACCAAAGGCAAATGTGCATGCAAAAGTGATAGGGAATCATTCCCAACAGTCCAATATAGTTATAGACTAGATTTGTGAGATAAAAATCTCACCTTTGCACAAATTCAATGAAAAGTGAAGTTTTAAGCAAGCAAGAATCAATCCCTCTTCTATCTAAGCACAAGAAGCTTGAATCCAATG
The DNA here is from genome assembly GCA_030765085.1 of Allium cepa. Lineage (NCBI taxonomy): Eukaryota > Viridiplantae > Streptophyta > Magnoliopsida > Asparagales > Amaryllidaceae > Allium > Allium cepa. The sequence goes on along the minus strand of CM060940.1, from coordinate 750,875,977 downwards.
TCTTCTTCTTGAATTTGGAGTAGAAAGATGGATTGCAATTGAATTTGAGTTTTGGAATTTTAATTTCCCATTCCCTCCACCATTTTTGAAGAAGCTTGAAGACTTAGGAAAATAGAAATGAAGTTATGAAGAGGAGGGGTGAAGGTTGGGTCTAATAGGCTAAAAGCCCAACCTAAAGTCTCAAGTGAAAAAGTAGTGAAATTCTACTATCTCTAATCATATCAATGTTTATACTAAAAAAAATTGTAAACGGCATTTCGAACTCAATGGAAGTGGTCTCGAGTCCTAATTTGACCGTTTGCAAAAAGTAGCTTTTCAGACCAATATCCGATTAACGACAAAATATTTAAATAAAATATTTAAATATAAAATCGATAAATATGCGGGTTGTTACATTTCCAAATCTCCAAATCTAATCCATATTATTCCACTTTGACTCCCCTTATTCTCCCTATTTGAATATAAATATACCGTAAGCATACATATATCAAACTTAGATTTGAGAAGAGATTTAAATTTAATTTAGATTCAGATCTAGATTTATAATTTACCTTGGCTTTGATGATTTGATTCGACAAAATTCTTCTTCTCAATTATCTTATGTCATTGCCCACTTGTATATACGTATATAAACTAGAGATTTATTTAGATTTAAAAATTGTGTAGAAAAGGAAATACAGAGCTTCGTCGTGCTACAGAAATATGCGAAGAAAAGTGAGGGGTTAGGCCCGTATTTATAGGGGTTTGAATCAATGTCAACAATAAGATGGATTTAATTCACAGCCGATAGACAAATAGCAGTGAATCGCTATCGATCGGGCCCAACTAGGGGTCGATCAGCTGTCGATTTTGGCTAGTGTTAAATTATTTTTGAAATATGTTATTTTCTATATAAATTTAACCAATTTGATTAACTTAATCTTTCTTAAACGTTAAATAACTGTTATATTTAACCAATGATAATTAACTTTTATTTATTTCCTTAATCACATTTATTTTTGTAATTACATATATAATTATATCCGATTCGAAATCTTCAAACGTTAATAACTTCTTAGTTTCAACTCCGAACATACAACTTTATATATGAAAATTGATAAGAAAATCTTCACAAACTCAAAAGTGCAAGTTTCGTAGCCAAATTTTGACGTTTGTAAAAAATATTTTTCGGTGTTACTATTTATTAATTAATTCAAAAGTTAATTAACTATCATTAAAATTACCGGGAATTACAATTTTCCCCCCTTTATCCTCTTTCGGAGTTCTTTTAACAATGCCCTATATAATTTATTATGACGTTATAATTAAGTTCGATGGAATAAGACAATGGAACGATGAAGGAATGGATCAAGAAGCTTGGTAGAAGTCAGGAATGGAGTGGAGAAGAAAAATGCTTAACGCAGAATCTACAACATCGTTTGATACCAATCGATCCATCAATTGGTACCAATCGATCATGAATCTTGGGATGAGCCCAACTTTGTTACTGCTATAATTCTTCATGCAAGATTGAAGAAAAGACAAGTTTGGAGGAAGCATGTAGATCTATATTGATAGGTTAGTGGTGATGTTTTCGCCTCAGAAGATCCAAAGCTTGAGGATTTAAGCAATTTTGAAGAAAAAAGTGAAGGTAAAGTGTAACATCCCCTATTTAGAGGTCCAAAACTAAGCTCTACGGATGCTGCAGTCATCTATAGTATTAGCTTCCGACCACTTAATATGGATATGTTAGTGGTATCTATAATATCAGAAGAATTTGAATATAAAACAAAACAAAGATTTCAAAACAACTTTTACTTCATTACATTTAAACCAGATGTTCCGTATTCAACTTACATAATCCCAATACGTTCCCAGGAACAGATAAAATATACTTGTTACAAATACACCAAGAGCGATATATGAAAATACCCTCTTGGATGATTAGAGTCATAGAGTCATAATAGACTTAATACAAAACACAGTGGAAATAAAGCAAAACATAAAAAAGAATGCAACTCCTAAATGGCTACCTATTTGACTCCTACAAGCTTCCAGTAGCCTTATTCGTTATCCTACTAAAACCTGAAAAGGCCTTAACTCCTCAGCCTACTCATATTAATTTTTGAGCACCCGAGAGTTTAAGGGGAAAACATAAACTTCGAGTCAGATATAAAGCCTGGTATGAATAATATTATACATCCTGTTTTAATATTTTAAGTTAGACCATACCGCTTAGCGGAACGGGTTTCCCTTTACTAACATCCTTTTGAAACATATCTTTGCAGTACCTTTTCCTGCAACTACAAACTAGTGAAATACTGTAAGGCAATTCGCTATGTAAACATACCTAAATGACAGGTAATAATGAACCATCTGTTCAAACACATGTTTTGTTTGGTTGACTTTTAACATTTGGCTGACTCAGGCCTACCTGACAATATAATCAAAATTAATCTAACACCTATTAGCTTTTCTTCTTCTGGACTATCTATCCATAACTATCTGATAAATACTTTATTTATGGACGGTCTGTCCCAAACTTAATCATCTCCTAGGTCTTCCTGATCCTAAAGGTTTTTCGGGCATACAAATAACTTATCTGTATACAACATATATTTCTTTCGCTGTGCAATGACTATTTTAGTCCACTTGTGGCGAAGCCGTACACGCTAGAATTTTAGAAAACAATTAGCTGGGGCTAATAGCTAATATATAGGGCGTGATCCTATACCAGTCTTATCTGGTATTCTAATATCCAAGTCATTTTCACTTAGGGATCCCCTCCAATAATTTTCCTTGAAAACATTTTAAAAATGATTTAAAACCTTTAAATCAAACTTACACAAGGAAATTACATATTCTTTATGCTTTACTCAAAATCATATATATATATATATATATATCTTCTTTACTCAAACTTTAGTGTTGAAAACATTTAACCATTTGAAAGTACCTCTTTCTAATCTTTTGAAAACATCTCTTTCAAATCCAAGTGAAACCCTTTAATTTTCTAAGCCAAAAGGCCAAAACCTTACCTTTTGAAACCAAACATCAAATTGTCGAAACTATTAAAATCATTCCTTTCGAAAGCAATAAAACTTTAAACATCCTACTTTAAAACAACTTAAATTATTGCCTTGGAAAACCTTTGGAAAATCTTCCATTTAAACCTTTTAAAACCATTTAAAGCAAACCTTTTTAAAATATTAAACTCAAACCTTACGAAACCATTAAACTCAAACCTTTCGAAATCATTGAACTCAAACCTTTCGAAACCATTGAACTCAAACCTTTCAAAAACTTAATGGGTTCAGTTTAAAACATGTGGAAAATCTTCTTTTAAAACCTTTCGACTTCATTGGAAGCAACCGGTCAACTTTTTCAAAAGTCCTGCTTCGAAAGCTTTAAAATGTATCATTTAAAACGATAAACTTCTACCTTTGAAACAACTCCTTTGAAAGGTTGGGTTATACTTCCATTAGAAGAAAAAAAGTAAAACATCTAAGTCGAAAGCTTTCTTTCGAAAGCTTGGAGAAGTGGCTAATTTTAAAAACAAGTAAACCTTTCGTCTTTTTTGAAAGGTTCAAAACAAAACAATGATAAAGCGGCAGTAACCATTCGAATTTGTCGAAACGTTTAAACTTTTATTTTAAATAATTGACCTGGTCGAAAGCAATCAAGTCAAAAGCTTCCTTTCGAAAGCTAGCAGGTGTAATCTTTTGGTTTATAAAACAAACATTCTCCAACCTCTTTGGCAACCAACCTTCGACTAAGTATGCTTCGACCTTGTTCAGTTCATTACATACCAAGTAACATCACACCATATGCATTGAACTTTGACCTTGGCGAAAGCTATAACCTTACGACTTTGTCGGAAGGTTTGGGTCGGAAGGTTCGATGCCTAAAATGGCTGAAACATGCTAAAAGTATGTTAAGATAACTTTTCAACTAACCTGCCTTTGTTTGTCAAATTCTCATTGGTTAATAAGTACTTTTCAGAATTAAATAATAATTTTGTTTTATAAAATGTCCCTTCTCCTTAATTAAATATATAAAACATTTATGTCTCATACTTTAAATAATTTTATATATTCATCAAATCACTTAGGAAAAATCTGAAAAAAATTCCAAAAAATCTATATTAATATGTTTTCCAACATATAAAAATTTCAAACCAAATAATTATTATTTTAGCCGTAAAAATTTATAACCCAATAAATCATTTTCTTCACTAGAAAATTTATATAAAATCCACATTAATTCATAAAACTATTGTGATATCCCAGAATTTTTAACAATATCAATTTAATAATCTTTATTTAAACTTAAATTGATTTGATAATATTGATTAATAAAAATATGAATTGGTTTAACAATCTAATTGAATAAATATATAATTAGAGATTTTATCTTTTAAAAGCTAATAAATAGTTTTCTACCTATAATGTATATATATTTGTATATATTATAGATAAGCTTTGGTTTGAAGTTTAATAAATAAAGACATGTTTTCAAGTTCTAATATATTTTAGTAATTTGGAAATTTAATCTAATCTAATATAAAAAAAATTAAAGTTATTTAACAAATAACTATTTGGTTTTAAAATGCTTAAACAAATGTTTAATTGTTTAAATATATCTTAACTTAAGATAAATGTTTATTTCATTTCTTTTTAAATATTTCTTGGAGAATATGATTTGAGAATATATCAAAGTTTAAAATAGAAATTAATATATGATATATTAATTCATATAAGAAAATAAGCAATTTATAATAAAGATATAATTTCTTTTATAAATTGTTAAATTTGTTATTTTCAAAAAAATTAGTATATGTATTGTTTTTATAAACATAAATAGGATTTATACAAATAGAATTGTTATTTTTTTAAATTTAATAAGTAGTATATATATGTATAAATATAACTTAATTCTTAAATTTTATTTTTATAACCTAACTTGAATTTGAATTTAAAGTTTTAAAATTCAATGTACAGATTTTATATTTGTTTGGATTTTAAAATATTTATATAAACTTTTATTTTATTTTTTTAAATTATTTATACATAAATAGATACTAGATAACTAAGTCATTAAGCTTGATTTTGTATTAATCTTTTTATTAACATTTAAAATATAACTAATTAAATTATGAGACAAGTGTTAACATATTAAATAATCAAACAACATGTGTTAACATATTAAGTAATCTAAATACATGTGTTAATTTATGAACTAAATAACATGACAAGTGTCATTTTATTTTTATCTTTTTCTTTTATTTTGTTAAATTAATTTCAACCTTTATAAACCATATTTTTCTTCCTTTCACTCTCTTTTTCCTTTCTTTTAATCAAAAACTTAGTGAATCAAAGAAAAAAAATCTGAAAACTCAAAGCCACCTCAAAAATAAAATCTGAAACAAATAGATATGTAATTCACTCAAGTAAAACCAGAAATCAAATACATTTTCAAATATCAAATCTTCAGCTTGTAGATCAGTGTCATTAAAAATCTATGAATTATCCTCCTCTAAAACCAGATCAAATTCAAATTTATACCTCTTCAACATACTGGAAATCATCAGCAAGCAAACAAACCTGTAATCTCATCAAAATAAGCAACCTGGAATCAAAATTTTCAACAACAAACCTGTCATCCTCAAATCAAAAGCCCTGCATTTCTTCAATTTGGAACTCCTGCATGCATGTATTTTTGGATAGGGAGCAAAAGCATTTTTTTTAGAAACTCAAGTTTCAAGAACATTTCAGTTTCAAGATTTTATAAATAATGCTCTGTGCTCTGTTCTTCAATTATTTCCAGGTGAGTAACATTTTTTAAAACTTAAAGATGATCTGGTTGCTTGAGTTATGCCTAAAGTTAGTTTGTATTTGTATATATGTGGAAAAAATTTGGGTATTGTGTGATGCATGTATGATTTTGAAATGCCTGTAGAACATCTCTGTTCTAAATTTCAACACCAGTTTTCAATTTAAAAATCATTCCTCCTTGATCCATTGATTTTTAGGACTTAGGATCTAAACAAATATTGTTTGTTAGATTATAAACTAAATTTGAAAAAAATTATTTAAGTTAAATTAAATCTGGAATTGCTCTGGAAATCAAATTAAATAGGAAACTCAAGCCTTTGTAAAAATTCAATCATGTTAATTATGCAATTCAGGTATATAAACTAAATCCTTAAACTAAGACATGATTTTTAAGAGTAAAATCATAATTTTTAATTTGGGTTTGACTGAGCAAGTAAGGGTTGGTCAGAATTTGGTGTTTGGGTGTTTTCTAGCGAACGAGGCAATCTGGAGGGTCGAGGTTCTTCATAGAGGTGGAAGAGTGATCATAGATGGAAGGAAAATTATCAAACAGGAGGATAGATCATTGGGGTAGCAGCGGTGAAGGATTGAATTCTGTAGCCCTAGTTTTTGGGTTTGATATGTAGCATTTTCGTTCATCGTCTCTAGTAGATCGAGCTCCACCAGAGTTTGGGAATTGGTTAAGGGGTTGGAAAAGAGGATGTAGCACGAGACATTTCCGCTCTGGTGATCGGAGTTTGGTGAACGTGTATGTTTCAGGTTTGGAGGTAGGTTCCAGTTTGGTTTCTTATGTTCAATTTTGATTTTGAGTAACTGATGAAGTTCTGATGGTCGAGTTTGAGTTCGATGTTGTTCGTGGATGTGTGGGAAGCATAGGTGATGGTCGGAGCTTCGCCGTGGATGGTGTAGGGTGCATGGTGCATTGGTGTATCTATTGGTGCCTGGGTTGAAGGGGACAGAGTGGTACTCGTGTGTTGCTCGAGTAATTAGAGTGTTTTGCTCGAAGTTGAGGGGAGATTGACTTGAAGTATTTGGAGAGGGAACTCGGGTCAATTAGTGTTACAGGTTTTTTTTTTCAAAATCTGTGAGTGTGTCAAATTTTAAAATGAAATTTTAAAATTTGAAAGCCAAATATAAGAAGAGTTTTAAATCAAGTTTTTAAGCTTGGTTTCAATTCAGATTTGAATTCTAGTTTTATAAAAATAAATAAATTTATAAAAATGAAATGTTTTTAACAACTTTAATTTGTTAAGATATTTTATAATGTGCTTTTAAAATCTGAAAATGAGGTTTAACAAGATTTTAAATTTAAGTTTAAATCTGAATTCAAAGCTTAGTTTGAATTCTAATTTGAAATAAATAAAGTTTTGGATTTAAATGTTTTAAAACATCTTTGAATGTTTTAAATATGGTTTGAAAATTGGAAATGAATTTGGTTTAAATTTCTTTTAAAAATTCTTTTATTAAACAAGTAATTCTTTAACATGTAATAAAAAGGATGCTGAATTGTTTTAAAATCTGTGTTAAAGTTAAAAATTGTTTTCATTTTAAATCTAAATTTAAAATGGAATTTAAAAGTAAATTTAAAAACAAATTGTTTTTAAAATACTTTATTAATGATAATGTAGTCATGAATAAGATTAAGGTTTATCTTAAAGTTAATTAGGACTTAATAATTTTAATTCATTAAATTATTAAGGAAATTAAGATGGATAATTAATTAATTTAATTAATTAATGATTTGGTTAATTAATTAAGTAATCAAGGGTTTTATTTAATTAAAGGATTAAGTAAGTTAATTAAGATTAAATAAATTGTAATTAAGAAATCATTGATTAAATAAGATTTGATTTTAAATTAATGATTTGAAATTTATTAATCAAGTAATAAAAAATTAATTAAGATATAGATTAACATTTAATTAATTATATAATTAGAGATTAATGGGTTTTATAGATAATTTAATTTGTAATTAATAATGATTAATTTCAGTTAATTACTTTAGAGAAGTAATTATAGATTTGTTAATGGTTAATGAAGGTCATTAACTTAGAATTATTTAATAATTAATTAATGTGATTAATTTTAATGATTAATTAGATTAATTAATTTAAAGATGATCATTTGAGAATTGTTTCAGTAATTACTTAATGGAAGTAATTAAGAAATTAATTACTAATTGTAATTAATTAAGTTTATTTTTATTTAGTTTAAGTTAATTAATTAAGTTTAATTAATTTAAAATAAGCACTGGATAATTTAAGAAGTAATTACTCAATGTAATTAATAAAGAATAATTACATAGTGAAGTAATTAAGAAGATAATTACTGGATGTAACTAAATTGAAGGAAAATTGGGTAATGGAAGAGTTTTTGGAAATTAATTACTTGGTGTAATTAATATGAAGAATAATTAATTAGTAAAAGTAATTAATAATTAATTACTTAGTGTAATTAATTAAGAATTGGTTAATAAAGTTATTTGAAGATAATTAAGAGATATAATTAATTAAGTGTAGTTAATTACTTAATGAGAGTAATCTAGGGTGATTAATAAATATGATTAATTAAAGATTAATTATTAGAGGTAATTAATTAAGAAGTAATTAACTTGTCTAATGAAGTAATTAAGGTAGTTAATTACTGAATGTGGTTAATCAAGAGTGATTAATCAAATGGTTTAATTGTTGATTAATTTCTTAATGTAATTAATTTAAATAGGGTAATTAAATAAAAATAATTAGGGATCATTAATCAATAGAATGATATAATTAAGCATTGATTAAAAACAATTAATTAATGAAGGAATTAATTAATATAATTAATTAAGGATAAATGCAATTAGTTATAATTAATTAATGAGGTAATTAAAAGGTTAATTACTGAATTTGGTTTAGGGTAATTAATTTATGAAATTAATTAAAGGCTAATTACTTGAGTGTAATCAAAGGGTAATTAATCAAGGGTGATTAATTAAGGTGATTTATTTAAGGGTAATTAATTAATTGATTTGTAATTAATTAATGGATATGTAAGCAAGATTTATATGGATGAAGTAGTTAATTTAATTTACTTTAAATTAATTAGAGAAGAAGCAATTAATTTAATTCATTTTAAATTAATTATAGAATGGTGATTAATAAGTCATTGCTTATGAATGTTGATTGATATTGATTGCCCTGAATAGTTGAGATCTCAGATATGAGATAAGTGATGTTGTGTGATATAGATGTTTTGGTTGCATTGTGATGATAATATGAATTATCTATTGATGATGATAATGTAGATTATCTGTTTGTGATGATAATAGGGATTATCTGTTTATGATGATAATGTGGATTATCTATTGTGATGTTGTGAATTATCTATCTGTGTGTATATAGATAATATTGAATTGAATTGTTTTAAACTTTTAAACAACTTGGACCTAAAAGGTGGAGTTTTGGATTTCGATGAGACCGGGATTGGATTTCCATATTTGGATATCCGAAAACCACATCGATCCAAATTAACGATAGGTCGTGAATCTCAAGTGAAGATGAAGATTCAGAGTGCAAGGGTTATCGTCGTTAACTCTGAGGGTGATTCCAAAATGAGTGTAACGAGATAATGCCTTCGGTTTCATTCAAACCCGGAACGAACTTGTATGGATTGAATGCTTTCAGAACATCGTCAGGTGGACGATGAGCATTCTAAGAGATGTGTTCTCTAAAGGTAATCGTAGCCTCAAGCCTCATCAATCGGGAATGGCTAAAACATGGGAGGTGCAGCAAGGTTAAGTGGGTCATACCCGAGTAGGACGAGATTTACCCCTGTCTAAAAGTCCCTTTATATTCTGCTGTGTGGGGCAGTTGATTGCAACAAATGCCGGGGTTGTCTTGTTCGGGACTGTTCAGTAAGGAATGGTTCCGGCCTTGTGTTGCAGGGGAGTTGGGGTGGCTCCTCGGTACGGTGATCTAGGCCACGTACTGTGACGGGCGGTACCCCGATAGCCCTGCCATTGTATGGAATCCAAAATCCAATAAGTGCCAACGGTTTTGATTGTATTACCCACTTTTGTGGCTAGTAGCTGGAATTTAATAATGTAACAATTTTGGCTATTTCTTATTTACTTGAAAACCCTAGACATTATTATAATATCATCGGATTTCCTATCAAATGTTTTGGTTAGCGTAAGGTAAAAACTTTTCCATGTTTATGTGTGGAAAGTCTTACGTGATACCTTTGTTTTCAAATGATTTTTGAAGTTAAGCAACCTTAACCTGTTACTCACACCAGACCCATGTCTGACCCAGAGTATATCTTCTATTTTCTTAAACTCTTGGGTACTCAAATTTTTACGAGTAGCCAAGGGATTCAGGTTAGCTTTGGCAAATTATGGAGGAGCAATGGAGCAGGAGGCTTCGGCGTTGATATATAGTTTCCGCTGTGTGTTCTCTGTGTGGGCATCTCTTTGTTGAGTTGTATTGGGTTGTAATAACTAGACAGGTGTTTATAACTGTCTAGTATGTGTTGTATATGCTGTGTAACTCTGATAGATGTTGTATATTATGTAAATACTTATGAATTAATATAATTTATTCGTTTCGCTATTGAGATTTTGTTGTTGTTTCTTCTTTCTCTTCTTTCTTTTCTCTTTTCTATCACTTTCTTTCTCAATGATGATACGACTTTCTGTGGAGAAAAAGTCGGGTCGTCATAGTTGGTATCAAAGCGCTAGGTTGAGTGAATACCTAGGCTTTGGAGTGTTTTTTTTCTTGAGAGAGTGTATTTGTAATTTTGTTATATATATGTATATATATATAAATATATATATTTATCTCTACCAATTTGTTGGGTTACCTATTCGGGTTTTTCTAATATAAGTTAAAGGTAGATAAGGTAGTGGTGTATGTAACACGACTACTAGCATTGGTTGGAGTTTGAATGTTTGAGGTTGGAAGTGTGTCTGTCGAGACTGTAGATCTGATAATGTCTCGAGTAAGCTTTGATGTGGTGAAGGACTTCATTGATCTTTGAAGGTAACATGTTAAGGTCCGGAGTCCATCTTTGAAGTTGGATGAGTGGAGTTTGGATCTGTCGGCTAGGCAGAAGTGAGTGATGGTATCTTGATACCTCCGGAAATGCTAGCTACGTAATGAGATGCAGTGACTACGGATATTTCCAAAGATGTTTTCTTTGGAACAAGTTTGAGGAAGTGTGTCTGCTTTGGTGTAGTGGCAGAGTTCAGCTAGGTGTTTCTGCTTGGTTTGTGGTCCGAGTTTCTCGAAGAGCTTTGTTTAGGAAATTTTGGCATCTGTGTCAGCAGTGCAGCTCGAAGTATTCTGTGTGCCGGCAAGAAGGTCTTCTGGCTTTGCAGTGTCTGAGAGATGGAGTTTAGAAGCAGCAGAGCGGATCCATTTCTTCGATGGATTCGCAAGACCAGCATAAGCTTTTCTGATTGGTAAGGAGAGAACAGTTTTCTTTGGAATTTGGTCTGGATTGATCGCAAAAGTGACTTGCGATAATTGAGTATTCTCTTGGATTGTTGGAGATTTTTCTGGATGTCTTCAGGGAAGTCAGAGGTTGTCTGCATCTAGAGATTTAGTTTTCTTATCGACCAGGATTCCAAGAGTGGTACAGGTGGTTCAACTAGTTGAAGGTTGGTTCCTTGAGATGGAGTTTGGTGAAGCAGCTCAGGATTGGAGGAACTTCTGAGTTTTCTCTTGGTTATCAGAAATCTTCTGGGTTGTGTGACGCCCCACCTCTATACCCACGCTAGCCAAGAACACTACGGTGTAATGCTGTCAACTAGCACGGAGAATAAGGCTGTTGAGGAGCGACCATCTGTATAATTGCTTTGTGCGAGTACCGATATGCCAGATAAAAATATAACTTTTCATCTCAAGAGGGAATCCGACATACCGACACAAACTCAAAGCTACTACACAGTGGCTATAAAGGTCTTCGAAAACAAATATAGAAATAAACATAGCACAAATCAGTCACAGATAATTCATATCACAAAGGCGGAAATAGATATGAATATTACACATGAAAGTGTACATCAGAGTAGTGGTTAAACAAGATCCACAATATCAAAAAGAATAGATACAAGTGCTAGACAAAAGAATAAGTATACATCGTAGAGTCTGTTTCTCAAATGTATACAACAAAACTACTAAACTAAAGTAGTTAGCCTGAAGTCAGATGATGATCTGATAAGGAGTCAAGCAGAAGCACCTGTAAAATCTCAGTCTGACCCGAGTATTATTTAAGAAGAAAATAATAAACGGATCAGTCTAGCTATAAATATCAGATAACATGATATAGAATAAGAGATATGACATAAACATATAATAATCACAATGCCAAGCTGTGATAAATAAGTAACTGAAAAATCATCAAGAGATTAATCAATACCACAAAGATCTTCTCGAAGATAAAAAGGAATGTCATACTCCTAATTTTATTCACCAAGCCACAATAAATGACATATATATCAATGCCAATCGTAAAAGTTGGTGAAACATAAATTCCAGAAATCAACACAAGAAATCCAGAAATCACAATAAAAGGATGGCCAATCCCACAAACTGGACATCGACGCACCTAGAAAGACACGCCCCATGCACAGTCGAACATCGACGCACCTAGAAAGATACGCCCCATGCTCTAGCATCGACGCACCTAGAAAGATACGCCCCATGCATAAATAAACATCGATGCACCTAGAAAGATACATCCCATGCATAAATAAACATCGATGCATCTAGAAAGATACATCCCATGTAATGTCTAACATCGATGCACCTAGAAAGATACACCCCATGCTAAGTCGAACATCGACGCACCTAGAAAGACACGCCCCATGCATAGACGAACATTGAAGCACCTAGAAAGATACGCCCTATGTCCCGACTTATTGAGCCGATTGCTCCACGAAGTAAATAAACATCGATGCACCTAGAAAGGTACACCCCATGCATAAATAAACATTGACGCACCCAAAAAGGTACGACCCATGTATAAACAAACATCGATGCACCTAGAAAGGTACACCCCATGCATAAATAAACATTGACGCACCTAAAAAGGTACGACCCATGTATAAACAAACATCGATGCACCTAGAAAGGTACACCACATGCATAATAAAACGTTGACGCACCTAAAAAGGTACGACCCATGTGAGAAATGAGACGAAGCTCAATAAAATGAGGAACAGTCCTCCACATAAACAAAGAGACATCGCACATTGCTAGTCTAAACCACAAAGATGATCGTCATGATCAACGAGAAGTGTCAATTACAATAAGCTAGTAAATATATGAGCTTAGCTTCATGTCCCATAACCACTAGCTTAACTTAAATATTTACGAAAAAACTGTAGATCTCCACTAGAAAATCGTCACAAGTGGTTCAATCGAACAAGTCCAAAAATTAACCAACGAAGTAAACGCAAGCGTTTCATACCACTTGTTTTACTAAGTCGTTTAATTAGATTTCTCATACGAGTGAGGTAAAGGTTTGTATATACTAATAGATTGGAAACTGGTTTGAGAAAACGAGCTTTGTAATAAAATAGTGTTGAAATCATTTGAAGAAAGAGTTTTGATATTTACTACTAGTATAGAAAACCTTTATATTTTAAAGTGACAAATCATAGAAGTGATTGTAGAAACAATCGGGCATAAAAATTCACATTCGAAGACGTGAATAAAATCCAAAGAAATCGATATAAAATCCATCAAAGTGGATATATCTAAAATTCCCAAATAAAAGGTCATCAAAGTCGATAATAAATGACAACAGCAAAAGGGAGACAACACGAATGATCAAAGTTGGATATTCAAACGAATTAGCAATATAGGCTAATCTGGCAAATAGTAGCAGGTCGGTCGACCGGACTCCCTGAGTCGGTCGACCGAACCAGAGGTTGGAAGTGCTCGGGGCACCAGGTCGGTCGACCGGCCCAGGGGGCTCGGTCGGCCGAAGCCTGTAACCAGCACTTCCAAACAGAGGCAGGAAGTGCCTGGACTACAGGTCGGTCGACCGGCCCAGTGGCTCGGTCGGCCGAACCTGTATGCTTGCACTTCCTACCCTATTTCAAAAGAGGTGCAACTCTCGATCAAATTGCAATCGCACGAGCAACGACGCTAAGGGTTTATGCCAATCGACTACCCGGCCCTATATGCTCCTCGATGCATCACCAAAAACATGTTCAAACATCAAAGTTAGGATTTTTAACGAATTGAACTCAAAACACTAAAAATTGGAATATTCACAAAAGTAATCCAAATCAAAATCAAATGCACATGAATAAGTGTTAGGAATTCATACCTAACAATAGAATAGAATTATAAGCATAGATGTGAGATTAAAAATCTCACCTTTGAACCCAAATCAATGAAGAAGAAGCTTGAAAGCAAATGGAAATCAACCACACTTCAATCTCACACTAGAAGCTTGAATCTAAGCTTAAAAGAAGAACATTCCCTAAGTTAGGTTTAGGACATTTCTGAAATTCAAAGAGAGAATGAGTTGGAGAAGAAGAAGGAGATGCTTACCAATGGGTTCTCATAGATTTTGGAGCAAGAACTTGGATTTTGCTATGGAACTAGGGCTTGGAGTTTTAATTTCCACTCCTCTCCACCATTGTTGCTAAAGCTTGAAGGGTTAGGAAAATAGAAAGGAAGTAAATGAAGAGGAGAGGGTTGGGACTGAATACATAAGTGGGGTTAATGAGCTCAGCCCAAACCAAAGCCCTAAGTGAAAAAGTGGCAAAAATCAACTTTCTCCAAACATATCAAAGCTTATACTCAAAAAGGTCGCAAATGTCATTTTGAATTCAATGGGGGTGGTCTCGAGTCCCAATTCGACTGTTTGCACAAAGTAGCTTTTCGGACCAAAATCCGATGAACGGTGAAATATTTAAATAAAATATTTAAATATATAATCGATAAATATGCGGGTTGTTACAGACTCCCCTCCTTAAAGAAATTGCGTCCTCGCAATACTTAAGAAGTAACAACCATAGAAGCATATCAACACAAAAGAAAATTTGAAATAGGAAGTTCACCATAAGGAGCATTAAAGAGTAAGTCTGAACGGGATCGCTCAATGAATTCTCTGGATTCCCAAGTGTAATCCTTAGGATTTGAGAATCATTGAACTATCACAAAAGGAGCATCTTTATTCCGAAGGCGCTCAACCTCCGAAGTAATGATGCGAATGGAATGTTGCTCATAAGTCAAAACTGGTGAGACTTCAATTTCATCAATAACACCAGCTCGAGAATAAAAATAGGAAACCTAAAAGCATTTCCATAGTTAAAAGACGCAGAAAACGTCAAGAATAGCAGAAAATTAAGCCAGTGCAACGGCTAGTACAGAAACGGTACGCCCGAGAAACTAGAAACTCGAATAATTTGGAACACCGACGTAGTACAAAAACGGTACGTCCAATGAACCGATAAGCCGGAACAACGATGTAGTATAATGGTACATCCATTGATCCAGATAAGACGGAACATCGATGTAGTATAATAATAGTACATCCGATGAACCGAACACCATAAAAGAACACCGAACACTAGTCCATAAAAGGAATGAGATAAAACTCAATAAAACGAAGTACATCAAAACGTTCGATGAACTTGATAAAGAGATAATTCCCTTCAGACATCATCAAAGAATCAACCACTTGTTGCCTACGACAAAGTGCATTGGCAACACGATTTCCCTTCCGGGAATAAAAAGAATATCAAGATCATAAGATACCAGGAACTCGAGTTGACATGAAGTTCCTTATGAGAAAATAAATATTCCAAGGATTTATGATAGAGATGGAGAACAAATTCCTCCCCTAAAAATGATGATGCAAAACTCTAAAAGTAGAAACAATAACCGCGAGCACTAGATCATGAGTGGTATATCTAGTCTCGATAGGCTATAATGATTTAGAAGCACAAGTGATAGCACGTTCTCCTTTGCAAGAGAATGGCATCCAAACCAATACGACTAGTATCGGTACAAATAGCAAAGTCTTGGTTCCCCTCCAGGAATCACAAGAATAAGAGTATCGAAAGAAAGAACTTCTTTTAAATAATTCTCCTTTCTCGAAAAGTTAAAACTTTCAAAATTACATTTTTACAAGTCAATATATCGTGTCTGATTGTCTCATCAAAGCGTTTAGGAGATTCTTATCGATAACGTTGATCAAGCGCATCGACCAGAATTCTTAACACACTAAATGGGCAATACAATCACAAAATCATCTTCTATATAGTAAACATGTTTCTTAAAAACCTTTAAGAATATTCTTTGCTTGTTTAAGAGAAAATCAAATTGTACTTATAAATAAATCTTATGAAAAAGATTTGCAAAATTTTAAATTTCAATTTTCATCCAAAATCAATAAATATAAAGATGGAGTCATTGAGATATTCGTAGAATACTAGATTTATAATATGGATGAAACAAGATGGACAAACTGAATGACATAATAATTCATTCATAGGAATCATAACAAGTGCGGAATGCGGTAAATGGAATGCGAAATCCCGCAACTCGTAGCCAAATGAAAATCGGTGGCAAGGTCGAACTAGAAAGACCTTATCACCACACAAGATATTGCTTAGGCGATAATCCTAAGACAAGTCCAAATAAACCGGAAAATTTCACAAACTATTTAGATGAGAGAAATAAAACTTTCCTCATCATAACGGTTTAAAGAATAAAATGATGCCTTCAAAAATTTAAAATCGGAATCACAAGGAAAAATAGAAATCTGCTTAACAGATAGAAAATGTTGAAGATGAATAGTCCACACGGAAAATAGGATATGAGCTTCACAACGATTAAGCCAATCCTTACAAAAATCAATTCCGAAGCCTAAGTAAAAATATCGGCTCGGAAAGATAAATCACATAAAATAATTTCGACATCAAATAAAAGCGAATTGAGTGTTGCAGATCTACCATCCGGATTTGCAACTCTCAAAGAAGCCGCCAAGCCCAAAATATTTTCAAAGAAAAAGAATCAACAAGTTCTTTTGATATAAAATAGTGAGATGGAACCCATATCAAAAAGAACTCAAATAAGAAGATCACGAAATAAAACAATGCCATCAAGGATTGAGTGAAAAATACCTTGACCACGAGAAGTGTTACCAGGAGCTTGCACTACATTGAGCTCTCCCTCCTTCTTACTTTGAAGTACGGGACATGCAGTAATATGGTGACCCGAATTTTTGCAATAGCGACAAAAGAGGGTCTCGGACACTCCCTTGCATAGTGGTTCGTGGAACCACAATTGTAGCATTGACCACGACTAGAGGTAGGAGTCTTTGCTACCGGAATTTCTTGCCTCCCTTTCTTGTTGGGAATGGGGCCTTTGAATTTGATGGGCCTCTTCAAGCTATTGTCGAAGTTCTGTTGGGAACGCACAACTTCAACATCACCTTCATTATCGGCCTCTTCAAGACGAAGAGCGATATCAATAAGCTGATCAAATGAAACTTCAAGTTTCAGGAGTAATGGCTTCTTAAGATTCTTATTCAAGCCATAGACAAATCTCTGATTTTTCTTCAATGGGGTGTTGATGTATTCAACCCCATATTTGGACAGAGATTCGAAAGATGCGACATAGTCTGTCACAGAAGATTCATCTTGAACAAGGTCTATGAAACGCTGAGCCAAAGTTACTTTTTCAGCCTCCGGCACAAATTTCAATTCGAATCTTTCCCGTAATTGCTCCCAAGTGAGATCCGCTTCAACGATTTCAGAAATTAAAATCTCATACCAATCTAATGCTCTTTCTTGGAGCATGCTAGAAGCACTTGGACTCGATGAAGGTCAATAAGGTTCATGCGAGAAAAGATGCGATCGCATGATTTGAGCCAAGCTTGAATTTCAATAACACTCTCGGATCCCTTAAATGGCCTTCCACCCAAATTGGTGTAGTCTCTGCACAAGCGTGCAAAACCGGATCTAGGATGAGTAGGCTCTGGAATGGGTCCGGCTGCTTGAGCGTTCTTTACTAGATCTAAAAGCTGCTGGGCAGACATAAATACTCCATCCTGGGGAGTAGCACTAGATTGACCGGCGCTGGGACGGCCAGGTCTAACCATTTCTCTTCTTTAAGAAAGAAAGAAAAACAAGAAGAAGATTATTCACCAAATTTAATATCAAGCAATCTTGATAGATAAACAATGAATCATAAGGAAAATATGATGAATCGGTACGAAGACTCGAATTAAATCCTAAAGCACGACTCCTAAGATGGACTTAGGACGATGATCCTTGTTATAATATTCCATATTGTTCCGAAGTTTGTCTCTGATACCAAGCTGTGACGCCCCACCTCTATACCCACGCTAGCCAAGAACACTACGGTGTAATGCTGTCAACTAGCACGGAGAATAAGGCTGTTGAGGAGCGACCATCTGTATAATTGCTTTGTGCGAGTACCGATATGCCAGATAAAAATATAACTTTTCATCTCAAGAGGGAATCCGACATACCGACACAAACTCAAAGCTACTACATAGTGGCTATAAAGGTCTTCGGAAACAAATATAGAAATAAACATAACACAAATCAGTCACAGATAATTCATATCACAAAGGCGGAAATAGATATGAATATTACACATGAAAGTGTACATCAGAGTAGTGGTCAAACAAGATCCACAATATCAAAAAGAATAGATACAAGTGCTAGACAAAAGAATAAGTATACATCATAGAGTCTGTATGTCAAATGTATACAACAAAAACTACTAAACTAAAGTAGTTAGCGTGAAGTCAGATGATGATCCGATAAGGAGTCAAGCAGAAGCACCTGTATAATCTCAGTCTGACCCGAGTATTATTTAAGTAGAAAATAATAAACGGATCAGTCTAGCTATAAATATCAGATAACATGATATAGAATAAGAGATATGACATAAACATATAATAATCACAATGCCAAGCTGTGATAAATAAGTAACTGAAAAATCATCAAGAGATTAATCAATACCACAAAGATCTTCTCAAAGATAAAAAGGAATGTCATACTCCTAATTTTATTCACCAAGCCGCAATAAATGACATATATATCAATGCCAATCGTAAAAGTTGGTGAAACATAAATTCCAGAAATCAACACAAGAAATCCAGAAATCACAATAAAAGGATGGCCAATCCCACAAACTGGACATCGACGCACCTAGAAAGACACGCCCCATGCACAGTCGAACATCGACGCACCTAGAAAGATACGCCCCATGCTCTAGCATCGACGCACCTAGAAAGATACGCCCCATGCATAAATAAACATCGATCCACCTAGAAAGATACATCCCATGCATAAATAAACATCGATGCATCTAGAAAGATACATCCCATGTAATGTCTAACATCGATGCACCTAGAAAGATACACCCCATGCTAAGTCGAACATCGACGCACCTAGAAAGACACGCCCCATGCATAGACGAGCATCGACGCACCTAGAAGATACGCCCCATGTCCCGACTTATTGAGCCGATTGCTCCACGAAGTAAATAAACATCGATGCACCTAGAAAGGTACACCCCATGCATAAATAAACATTGACGCACCTAAAAAGGTACGACCCATGTATAAACAAACATCGATGCACCAAGAAAGGTACAGCCCAGGCATAAATAAACATTGACGCACCTAAAAAGGTACGACCCATGTATAAACAAACATCGATGCACCTAGAAAGGTACACCCCATGCATAATAAAACATTGACGCACCTAAAAAGGTACGACCCATGTGAGAAATGAGACGAAGCTCAATAAAATAAGGAACAGTCCTCCACATAAACAAAGAGACATCGCACATTACTAGTCTAAACCACAAAGATGATCGTCATGATCAACGAGAAATGTCAATTACAATAAGCTAGTAAATATATGAGCTTAGCTTCATGTCCCATAACCACTAGCTTAACTTAAATATTTACGAACAAATTGTAGATCTCCACTAGAAAATTGTCACAAGTGGTTCAATCGAACAAGTCCAAAAATTAACCAACGAAGTAAACGCAAGCGTTTCATACCACTTGTTTTACTAAGTCGTTTAATTAGATTTCTCATACGAGTGAGGTAAAGGTTTGTATATACTAATAGATTGGAAACCGGTTTGAGAAAACGAGATTTGTAATAAAATAGTGTTGGAATCATTTGAAGAAAGAGTTTTGATATTTAATACTAGTATAGAAAACCTTTATATTTTAAAGTGACAAATCATAGAAGTGATTGTAGAAACAATCGGGCATAAAAATTCACATTCGAAGACGTGAATAAAATCCAAAGAAATCGATATAAAATCCATCAAAGTGGATATATCTAAAATTCCCAAAGAAAAGGTCATCAAATTCGATAATAAATGACAACAACAAAAGGGAGACAACACGAATCGATTAAAGTTGGATATTCAAACGAATTAGCAATATAGGCTAATCTGGCAAATAGTAGCAGGTCGGTCGACCGAACTCCCTGAGTCGGTCGACCGAACCAGAGGTTGGAAGTGCTCGGGGCACCAGGTCGGTCGACCGGCCCAGGGGGCTCGGTCGGCCGAAGCCTGTAACCAGCACTTCCAAACAGAGGCAGGAAGTGCCTGGACTACAGGTCGGTCGACCGGCCCAGTGGCTCGGTCGGCCGAACCTGCATGCTTGCACTTCCTATCCTATTTCAAAAGAGGTGCAACTCTCGATCAAATTGCAATCGCACGAGCAACGGCGCTAAGGGTTTATGCCAATCGACTACCCGACCCTATATGCTCCTCGATGCATTACCAAAAACGTGTTCAAACATCAAAGTTAGGATTTTTAACGAATTGAACTCAAAACACTAAAAATTGGAATATTCATAAAAGTAATCCAAATCAAAATCAAATGCACATGAATAAGTGTTAGGAATTCATACCTAACAATAGAAGAGAATTATAAGCATAGATGTGAGATTAAAAATCTCACCTTTGAACCCAAATCAATGAAGAAGAAGCTTGAAAGCAAATGGAAATCAACCACACTTCAATCTCACACTAGAAGCTTGAATCTAAGCTTAAAAGAAGAACATTCCCTCAGTTAGGTTTAAGAAATTTCTAAAATTCAAAGAGAGAATGAGTTGGAGAAGAAGAAGGAGATGCTTACCAATGGGTTCTCATAGATTTTGGAGCAAGAACTTGGATTTTGCTATGGAACTAGGGCTTGGAGTTTTAATTTCCACTCCTCTCCACCATTGTTGCTAAAGCTTGAAGGGTTAGGAAAATAGAAAGGAAGTAAATGAAGAGGAGAGGGTTAGGACTGAATACATAAGTGGGGTTAATGGGCTCATCCCAAACCAAAGCCCTAAGTGAAAAAGTGGCAAAAATCAACTTTCTCCAAACATATCGAAGCTTATACTCAAAAGGTCGCAAACGTCATTTTAAACTCAATGGGGGTGGTCTCGAGTCCCAATTCGACTGTTTGCACAAAGTAGCTTTTCGGACCAAAATCCGATGAACGGTGAAATATTTAAATATATAATCGATAAATATGCGGGTTGTTACAGGTTGTGTTGTCCAGTTATGCTCATGTTCTTCATCAGCATTCTTTTCTTCTCCAGATCAGAGTTTTGCAGTGGAAGCGGTTTAGGAGTGCATCTGCTTTTCTTTTTCTGGATAGGAGAAGTTTGTTTTCTTCTGATGGTTGTGAGTGGAGGTTGTTCTTGATCTTGGTTGATCTTGGAGGATCATTTTGGTGGATTGAGTTTAGTCCAATTTGTTTCTTGAGACATTAACAAGGATTGAGCTAAGCAGGTAGGATGTAGACAGCCCGAGATCGTCTGAAGAGTTTTGTGGATTAGAATCGAAGATCTGATTTTGGATAGGTTTTCTCAGGTTTTAGGAGCTATAAGATTGGGAAAGGTTGGGAAGCTAGCTCCAAGATGTTTTAGATCTCTTCGGTGTTCTGTTTTGGATAAGTGTTTGGTTTTCTAGATTGAATTGCCAATTTGGACAGCTGAGAATTTGATGTGTTACACGTATCTCTGAGGGAGTACGTGTATGATCTATCTGTGGTTATGGAATCAGCTGTTCTAGGAGATTTGGTTGTTGAGTCAGACTTGTCTATAGTTTGATTTCTTGTTTAGTTTGGTAGATCGAGATGAGTAGGAGTTCTGTAGCTTAGTAGTTTTGATTGTTTGGATTCTGTAGAGTGAGTATCCCGGTGTTATATTTGGAAAAATCGAGAAAATTTTATTCATAATTTTTGTCTGGATAGTTAAATTTGTTTGTTTGGGTGAATTGGTTGCTATGGTTGTTAGCATATGGTTGTTAATATATGCTTGTGGTTTAAAATTAATTTTTTAATGAGATTATTAAATTACCTTTGTTTTAAATTTCGTGGACGAAATTCTTTTAAAGGGGAAGTAATGTGATATCCCGGAATTTTTGGCAATATCAATTTAATTATCTTTATTTAAAATTAAATTGATTTGATAATATTGATTAATAAAAATATGAATTGATTTAATAATCTAATTAAATAAATATTTAATTAGTGATTTTATCTTTTAAAATCTAATATATAGTTTTCTATCTATAATGTATATATATTTGTATATATTATAGATAAGCTTTGGTTTGAAGTTTAATAAATAAAGACATATTTCCAAGTTTTAATATATTTTAGCAATTTGGAAATTTAATTTGATCTAATATAAAAAAATTCAAAGTTATTTAATAATTAACTATTTGGTTTCAAAATACTTAAAACAAATGTTTAATTGTTTAAATATATCTTAACTTAAGATAAATGTTTGTTTTATTTCTTTTTAAATATTTCTTGGAGAATATGATTTGAGAATATATCAAAGTTTAAAATAGAAATTAATAAATGATATATTATTCATATAAGAAAATAAGCAATTTATAATAAACAGATAATTACTTTTATAAATTGTTAAATTTGTTATTTTCAAAAAAATTAGTATAATGTATTGTTTTTATAAACATAGATAGGATTTATAGAAATAGAATTATTATTATTTTTAAATTTAATAAATAGTATATATGTATAAATATAACTTGATTCTTAAATTTTATTTTTATAACCTAACTTGAATTTGAATTTAAATTTATAAAATTCAACGTGCAGATTTTATATTTGTTTGGATTTTAAAATATTTACATAAACTTTTATTTATAAATATAATTGGTTTTTATTTTTTATTTAAATTATTTATACATATATAGATATTAATTAACTAAGTCATTAAGCTTGATATTGTATTAATCTTTTATTAACATTTAAAATATAACTAATTAAATTATGAGACAAGTGTTCACATATTAAATAATCAAACAACATGTGTTAACATATTAAGTAATCTAAATACATGTGCTAATTTATGAACTAAACAATTTGACAAGTGTCATTTTATTTTTATCGTTTTCTTTTATTTTGGTAAATTAATTTCAACCTTTATAAACCATATTTTTCTTCCCCTTCACTCTCGTTTTCCTATCTTTTAATCAAAAGCTTAGTGAATCAAAGAAAAAAAATCTGAAAACTCAAAGCCACCTCAAAAACAAATCTGAAACAAATAGATCTGTAATTCATTCCTCAAGTAAAACCAGAAATCAAATACATTTTCAAATATCAAACCTTTAGCTTGTAGACCAGTGTCATATTCAAAATCTATGAATTTTCCTCCTCTAAAACTAGATCAAATTCAAATTTATACCTCTTCAACATACTGGAAATCATCGGCAAGCAAACAAACCTGTAATCTCATCAAAATAAGCAACCTGGAATCAAAATTTTCAGCAACAAACCTGTCATCCTCAAATGAAAAACCCTGCATTTCTTCAATCTAGAACTCCTGCATGCATGTAGTTTTGGACAGGGAGCAAAAGCATTTTTTTAGCAACTCAAGTTTCAAGAACATTTCAGTTTCAAGATTTTATAAATAATGCTCTGTGCTCTGTTCTTCAATTATTTCTAGGTGAGTAACACTTTTTAAAACTTAAAGATGATCTGGTTGCTTGAGTTATGCCTAAAGTTAGTTTGTGTTTGTATATATGTGGAAAATTTATGTGTATTTTGTGATGCATGTATGATTTTGAAATGCCTGTAGAACATCTCTGTTCTAAATTTCAACACCAGTTTCAATTTAAAAATCATTCCTCCTTGATCCATTGATTTTTAGGACTTAGGATCTAAACAAATATTGTTTGTTAGATTATAAACTAAGTTTAAAAAAAATTATTTAACTTAAATTAAATCTGGAATTGCTCTGGAAATCAAATTAAACAGGAAACTCAAGTCTTTGTAAAAATTCAATCATGTTAATTATGTAATTCAGGTATATAAACTAAATCCTTAAACTAAGACATGATTTTTAAGAGTAAAATCATAATTTTTAATTTGGGTTTGACTGAGCAAGTAAGGGTTGGTCAGAATTTGGTGTTTGGATGTTTTCTGGTGAACGAAGCAATCTGGAGGGTCGGGGTTCTTCATAGAGGTGGAAGAGTGATCATAGATGGAAGGAAAATTATCAAACAGGAGGACAGATCATTGGGGTAGCAGCGGTGAAGGATTGAATTCTGTAGCCCTAGATTATGGGTTTGATATTTAGCGTTTTCTTTCATCGTCTGTGGTGGATCGAGCTCCACCTGAGTTTGGGAATTGAATGAGGGGTTGGAAAAGAGGACGTGGCCGGAGACATTGCCACTTTGGTGATCGGAGTTTGGTGAATGTGGATGTTTCAGGTTTGGTGGTAGTTCCAGTTTGGATTCTCATGTTCAATTTTGATTTTGGGTAATTGATGAAGTTCTGATGGTCGAGTTCGAGTTTGATGTTGTTCGTGGACGTATGGGAAGCGTAGGCGATGGTTGGAGCTTCGCCGTGGATGGTTCAGGGTGCACGGTGCATTGGTGTATCTGTTGATGCCTGGGTTGAAGGGGAGAGAGTGATACTCGTGTGTTGCTCGAGTAATTGGAGTGTTTTGCTCGAAGTTGAGGGGAGATTGACTTGAAGTATTTGGAGAGGGAACTCGGGTCAATTAGTGTTACAGGTTTATTTTTTCAAAACCTGTCAGTGTATCAAATTTTAAAATGAAATTTTAAAATTTGAAAGCCAAATATAAGAAGAGTTTTAAATCAAGTTTTTAAGCCTGGTTTCAATTCAGATTTGAATTCTAGTTTTTTAAAAATAAATAAATTTATAAAAATGAAATGTTTTTAACAACTTTAATTTGTTAAGATATTTTATAATGTGGTTTTAAATTCTGAAAATGAGATTTAACATGATTTTAAATTTAAGTTTAAATCTGAATTCAAAGCTTAGTTTGAATTCTAATTTGAAATAAATAAAGTTTTGGATTTAAATGTTTTAAAACAACTTTGAATGTTTTAAATATGGTTTGAAAGTTGGAAATGAATTTGGTTTGAATTTCTTTTAAAAATTCTTTTATTAAATAAGTAATTCTTTAACATGTAATAAAAAGGTTGTTGAATTGTTTTAAAAACTTTGATTTTAAATCTTAAATTTAAAATGGAATTTAAAAGTAAATTCAAAAACAAATTGTTTTAAAAATACTTTGTTAATGATAATGTAATAATGAATAAGATTAAGGTTTATCTTAAAGTTAATTAGGACTTAATAATTTTAATTCATTAAATTATTAAGGAAATTAAGATGGATAATTAATTAATTTAATTAATTAATGATTTGGTTAATTAATTAAGTAATCAAGGGTTTTATTTAATTAATTAAAGGATTAAGTAAATTAATTAAGATTATATAAAATGTAATTAAGAAATCATTCATTAGATAAGATTTGATTTTAAATTAATGGTTTGAAATTTATTAATCAAGCAATAAAAAATTAATTAAGATATAGATTAATGTTTAATTAAATAAATAATTAGAGATTAATGGGTTTTATAGATAATTTAGTTTGTAATTAATAATGATTAATTTCAGTTAATTACTTTAGAGAAGTAATTATAGATTTGTTAATGGTTAATGAAGGTCATTAACTTAGGATCATTTAATAATTAATTAATGTGATTAATTTTAATGATTAATTAGATTAATTAATTTAAAGATAATCATTTGAGAATTGTTTAAGTAATTACTTAATGGAAGTAATTAAGAAATTAATTATAATTGTAATTAATTAAGTTTATTTTGATTTAGTTTAAGATAATTAATTAAGTTTATTTTGATTTAGTTTAAGATAATTAATTAAGTTTAATTAATTTAAATTAATCACTGGATAATTTAAGAAGTAATTACTCAATGTAATTAATAAAGAATAATTACTTAGTAAAGTAATTAAGAAGATAATTACTGGATGTAATTAAATTGAAGGAAAATTGGGTAATGAAAGAGTTTTTGGAAATTAATTACTTGGTGTAATTAATACGTAATTAATATAAAGAATATTTAATTAGTAAAAGTAATTAATAATTAATTACTTAGTGTAATTAATTAAGAATTGGTTAATAAAGTTATTTGAAGATAATTAAGAGATGTAATTAATTAAGTGTAATTAATTACTTAATGAGAGTAATCTAGGATGATTAATAAATATGATTAATTAAAGATTAATTATTAGAGGTAATTAATTAAGAAGTACTTAATTTATCAAATGAAGTAATTAAGGTAGTTAATTACTGAATGTGGTTAATCAAGAATGAGTAAGCAATATGGTTTAATTGTTGATTAATCTCTTAATGTAATTAATTTAAATAGGGTAATTAAATAAAAATAATTAGGCATCATTAGTCAATATAATGATTTAATTAAGCATTGATTAAAAAAAATTAATCAATGATTTAATATAACTAATCAAGGATTAATGTAATTAATTATAGTTAATTAATTAATGAGGTAATTAAAAGGTTAACTACTGAATTTGGTTTAGGGTAATTAATTTGTGAGATTAATTAAAGGCTAATTACTTGAGTGTAAACAAAGGGAAACTAATCACGGGTGATTAATTAAGGTGGTTTATTTAAGGGTAATTAATTAATTGATTTGTAATTAATTAATGGATATGTAAGCAAGATTTATATGGATGAAGTAGTTAATTTAATTTACTTTAAATTAATTAGAGAAGAAGCAATTAATTTAATTCATTTTAAATTAATTATAGAATGGTGATTAATAAGTCATTGCTTATGAATGTTGATTGATATTGATTGCCCTGAATAGTTGAGATCTCAGATATGAGATAAGTGATGTTGTGTGATATAGATGTTTTGGTTGCATTGTGATGATAATATGAATTATCTATTGATGATGATAATGTAGATTATCTGTTTGTGATGATAATAGGGATTATCTGTTTATGATGATAATGTGGATTATCTATTGTGATGTTGTGAATTATCTATCTGTGTGTATATAGATAATATTGAATTGAATTGTTTTAAACTTTTAAACAACTTGGACCTAAAAGGTGGAGTTTTGGATTTCGATGAGACCGGGATCGGGTTTCCATATTTGGATATCCGAAAACCACATCGATCCAAATTAACGATAGGTCGTGAATCTCAAGTGAAGATGAAGATTTAGAGTGCAAGGGTTATCGTTGTTAACTCTGTGGGTGATTCCAAAATGAGTGTAACGAGATAATGCCTTCGGTTTTGTTCGAACCCGGAACGAACTTGTATGGATTGAATGCTTTCAGAACATCGCCAGGTGGACGATGAGCATTCTAAGAGATGTGTTCTCTAAAGGTAATCGTAGCCTCAAGCCTCATCAACCGGGAATGGCTAAAACAGGGGAGGTGCAGCAAGGTTAAGTGGGTCATGTCCAAGCAGGACGAGATTTACCCCTGTCTAGAAGTCCCTTTATATTCGGCTGTGTGGGGCAGTTGATTGCAACAACTGCCGGGGTTGTCTTGTTTGGGACTGTTCAGTAAGGAATGGTTCCGGCCTTGTGTTGCAGGGGAGTTAGGGTGGCTCCTCGTATGGTGATCTAGGCCACGTACTGTGACGGGCGGTACCCTAGTAGCCCTGTCATTTTACGTAATCCAAAATCCAATAAGTGCCAACGGTTTTGATTGTATCACCCACTTTTGTGGCTAGTGGTTGGAATTTAATAATGTAACAATTTCGGCTATTTCTTATTTACTTGAAAACCCTAGACACTATTATAATATCATCGGATTTCCTATCAAATGTTTTGGTTAGCGTAAGGTAAAAACTTTTCCATGTTTATGTGTGGAAAGTCTTACGTGATACCTTTGTTTTCAAAAGATTTTTAAAGTTAAGCAACCTTAACCTGTTACTCACGCCAGACCCATGTCTGACCCGGAGTTTATCTTCTGTTTTCTTAAACTCCTGGGTACTCAAATTTTTACGAGTAGCCAAGGGATTCAGGTTAGCTTTGACGAATTGTGGAGGAGCAATGGAGCAGGAGGCTTTGGAGTTAGATATATAGTTTCCGCTGTGTGTTCTCTGTGTGGGCATCTCTTTGTTGAGTTGTATCGGGTTGTAATGACTAGACAGGTGTTTATAACTGTCTAGTATGTGTTGTATATGCTATGTAACTCTGATAGATGTTGTATACTATGTAAATACTTATGAATTAATATAATTTATTCGTTCCACTGTTGAGATTTTGGTGTTGTTTCTTCTTTCTCTTCTTTTTTTCTCTTTTCTATCCCTTTCTTTCTTAAAGATGGTACGACTTTCTATGGAGA
This sequence comes from Allium cepa, assembly GCA_030765085.1. NCBI lineage: Eukaryota > Viridiplantae > Streptophyta > Magnoliopsida > Asparagales > Amaryllidaceae > Allium > Allium cepa. The sequence continues at coordinate 750,847,465 of CM060940.1, read as the reverse complement.
AAAAGTCGGGTCGTCACAACTTTAAAAATTGAAACCCGTATGTAAAATATCATTTCTGACCTATATTCAAATTTTCAAAGCATTTGGATGTCATTATAGGGTTTTCATGTCAAACATATCATAAAAACTAACATGAACATGTATAATTCATCAACAAGCATATATACAATTTTAACAATAAAAAACATGACATAAATTTGCAAAATCATTTCGGATCTAGTCTTAAAACCAAAAACTATGAGAATATGGGATGAAGTAATTATTCACTTTGGCTTTGAGATTAAAAGATGTGAGATTTGAGGTTGAATTAGTTGATTATCTTCCTTCTCTTGAATCCTAGTTTTAATCTTTCCTTGAGAACAATAATGGTGGCCGACCTTAAGAGTTTTTAGTTTGGTAAAATGAGAATGAACGTGAGTTTCAATTCCTAAAGGGTTTAGGGTATGAGCCTTTCTTATTTCCCATAATGCCCTTACTCATTTCCTAGCACATTAGTTTATGTTAACTCATTTGATTTATATTTAACATGGCACGGATACCCTTAGCTTAATCAAATTTTGACCCATTAATCTTTATATTATTTTATTTAATTTAACCAGTTTAATATCCTAAATAATGTTATAAAAATATGGGGGGTTATAGACTCCCCACCTTAAAGAATTTCGTTCTTGAAATTACGATAAGGTACGCACAGAACAATCAGAGGTAAAGCATACCATCAAACAACCTGGATAAGCATCTTTAATTCTGCTCTCAATCTCCTAAGTATAGTCTCTAACATTGTCACTCCACTGAACCTTCACTAACCTAATTGTCTTGTTCCTTAACTTCATCTCATCTCTAGTCACAATCTGAATCGGCTTTCTAACTATAGTCAAGGCCGGCTCTACTACTAAATCCTCTAACACTGTGGGTGCAATAGTAGTCTCCGGGTCTCTAACACATTTTTTAAGATAAGATATATGGAATACATCAAGGACTCTTGCCAAAAACTCGGTAACTCTACTCTATAAGCGAGTTTCTTGATCCTCTCTATAGTAAGAAAGGGTCCAACGAATCTAGTTGCTAACTTTCCCGACATCCCGAATCTAATCACACCCTTCATCGGTGAAACCTAATAAAAACATAGTCTCCAACGGAGAATTCCTAGTCTCTCCTTCTTCTTTCAGCATAACTCTTCTGTCTAGACTGAGCTTCCTTCATCTTGGCTCAGATCAACTCAATCTTCTCTGCGCTTCTTTCATTGAAACAGGAACAAGAACTAGTCTATCCCCGTTTCCAACCAACACAAGGGAGATGGCCTTCCATACAATGCTTCAAACGGTGCCGCCCCATTACTAGCATGATGACTATTGTTATATGAGAACTCAACTAAATGGAGTTAGTCTGCCCATGATCCCCTGAAATCCAATACACAAGCTCTTAACAAATCCTCCCATACTTTGTTAACTCTTTCCGTTTTCCCATCATCTTTGGATGGTAAGCGGTACTCATTTTGAGCTTGGTTCCTAATGCTTCCTGTAGACTCTTTCAGAACTCGCTAGTGAACAAAGAATCTGTATCACTGACGATACTACTAGGAATTTCGTGCAGCCTAACCGCATTCTTCAAAAACAACTTTGCCAAAATAGGTGGCGTCCTAGTTGACGTACCGGAATGATATGAGCACTCTTAGTCAATCTATCGACTATGACCCATATGCTTTCATTTCCTCCACTAGATCTTGGCAACCCATCAATGAAATCCATTGAGATAGAATCTCATTTCCATGTCAGAACATCTAACGGTTGAAGCAATCCACTTGGCTTCTAGCGTTCAGCCTTTGCAAGTTGGCAATTCAAGCACTGCTTAACACATAAACCAATGGCCTAACTCATACCCTCCGAGAATAAACTTCTCTTCATATCCTGATACATCATTGTTCCTCCTGGATGGATAGTGAACTTCGAACAATGGCATTCATCAAAACTTCTTTCCTCATGTTTCCTAAATTCGAAACATACAACCTTCCTTTCTACCTAACCTCCCTTTCTGGTCAAGACTGAAATCCTTTAAGTCATTGCTTTTTATTCCTTACCTTAACTTTTTGATTTGTTCAGCCAAAACTGGATTCTCCTCCTACATAGAAGCTAACTACTCAATCATTACCGGTCGAGCTTCTAAAGAAGACAATACAGCACTTCCTGCACTAGAACCTTCTTTGGATCTAAACTGCACTCTACAAGCTGATAATGCTTCCAAGTCTATCCACTCAGCAATCATATCCAATACTACATTTTGATGTTTCCTGCTAAGTGCATCCGCTACCTTATTTCCTTTTTCGGGTGCGTACTCAATTCCAAAATCATAAGCAGCAATAAAATCCAACCATCTCTGATGTCTCATGTTCAGCTCCTTCTGAGAGAACAAATACTTCAACAACTTATGATCTATATATAGCTCAAATCGCTCTCCCAAAAGATAATTCCTCCACACCTTCAAAGCAAATATAACGGTAGCTAACTCCAAATCATGCATTGGATACCTAACTTCATGTGGCCTGAGCTGTCTAGAAGCATAAGCAATCACTTTACCTTTTTTGCATCAATACAGCTCCCAATCATGTTCCACCTGCATCAGTGTAAACAGGTAAATTCTAATTCCTCTCCGGAACCACTAACACCGATGCATGGGGTCAGTAAGTGTTTCAAGCTCTGGAATGCTTCCCCTCACTTATCAGTCCGTACAAACTTCACATCATTTCGCGTAAGCTTAGTCATCAGTGCATCTATTCGTGAAAAATCTTTTATAAACCTTTGATAATATCCAGCCAATCCAAGAAAACTCTTTATCTCGGTCACCGTCTCGGGTCTCTTCCAGTTTTCACCTCCTCAATCTTAGTCGGATCTATAGACAACTCATTTTCTAAGACTACATGACCAAGGAACCTCTTTTCCTTCTTTCAAAAAATGACACTTCGAAAACTTAGCCTTTAACTGATGCTCTCTCAACGTCTCGAGTAGAATTCTAAGATGAACTTCATGCCTCTTCTCATACTTAGAGTATATCAAAATATCATATATGAAGACCAACACAAAGAATGTCAGCATATTAGTTAGTCTGAACGGCATAACTAACTATTCCTACGATCCATACCTTGTCCTAAACGCCGTCAAAGGAATACTATCCTCTGCCACTCTAAGCTAATGAAATCCAGTTGAGAGAATACTTGAGCTCCACTCAACTGATCGAACAAATCATCAATTCTTGGCAATGGATATCGGTTCCTTATCATCTTCTCATTCAACTTACGATATTCGATACATAGCCTTAACAATCCATCCAGCTTCTTAGCAAACACTACACAACTCCCTAAGGCGAACTACTCGGTTAGATAAAATTCTTGCCTTCCAAATCCACCAAATGCACCTTCAACTCTCTTATCTTAGTGGGAGTCATCCTGCTTGGTGGTCTACTCACTAGTTCTGCTCCAGGCACTAAATCAATCAGAAACTCAATGGCTCATTTCGGTGGCAGTCCAACTACCGGCTCAAACATATCGGCAAGCTCTCTAACCATAAAGACCCGATGCAACTCACCTCCAACTCCATGATGCCTAATAAGCATTCAATTCACAACTAGGGTCTTCTATGATATAAACTATTCGATCACTACAACCTATCTGTCCAAATGATATTTTCCTAACATGGAAAAATATCCTAGATTCATATTAACTTAACCAATCCATCTTAAAGAAAATCCCAAACCCCACAACATCAAGCACATGCAAACAGGAATCAAAACTATGACTTAGCAAATCAAACTCTAAATGGTCACACATCATCCCAAGTGTCACATACCCTCCTATCGGGTTTGCAACTCTTAAGGAAGTAACTAAATATGAGGGTTCTAGGTTAAGCCTATCTAGAAACAACGATGTAATGCACTAGGTATCAAATAGAAAGCTAACAGACATGCCGCGAATCTACAGCGAGCTTTCTAGAACAGCCTTCCCTTTCTCCTGCACAATTGGACTTGAAGTTGCGGGATCCAATGCATAAACTTGCACCTTTCCTTCTCTAACAGGCTTCGGGCATTTGTTCTTATAATTGTCGACTTGATCACAATTAAAGCATCGGATGTTCTTCTTCCCAGTCACCTCCTTTCTCTTTTCCTTTTCCAGTACAACACTCATTAGCATAGTGTCCTTTCTTGTCACATTTATAACAAACCACCTCAGCTTTTCCCTTCTTCCATTCTCCTCTCTTCTAAGCATTATTCTTATGAAAACTTTCTTTTTTAGCCTTGTCCCACCTAAACCTCCTTCATTTTCTTCCTCAAACAAGCTAACGCCTCTTCCTGCCTCAGCGCCATTTCTACCACTACATCACTTGGGTCTCTTAAATGTGGCAAGGTAGCACTTATCAACTCCGGCCTCAAGCCTCTTATAAACTTCTCATTCCTGTCGATTACCATATCAACCAAAGAATACCGGTACCGTGCCAACTCTTTAATTTTTTTTACATATTCCAGAATGGACATCTCTCCTTGCTCTAGTTCAGCGAACTTCCTAACCAATGCCGACTACGCCATCGCCGACATAAACCTTTCTTGTAACCTTCTCCTAAACTCCTCCCAAGTCGTGATTTCCTCATCAATACCAGCTATAACAGTATTCCACCAAAATAGAGCAGCTCCCTAAAGCTGTCTTGAAGTTCATCTCCTCTTCTGCTCGTTATTCAATTCTAAGTCAGCAAAAATTCTCTCACAATGCAACAACCAGTTTTCTACCTCAATCGCATCTTCAGTTCCAATGAATAACTTCCCTCTAAGCCTGGTATAGTCTCTACTCAAGTTAGCATATTGGTTGACTATCAGAGCTTCTTGAACTCCACTCCACTGGCATTTTCTCCTACAACTCCAGCTGCAACTCCGGCTTGCATCATGTTTACAAAGAGCTAATACATGGCTCCCATGTCCACTTGGAGAACCCCAGCACCAACATTTTTAGCTTGAGCATGACCTGGACGTCTTCTAGCATTTAGTCAGGCATTTCCATTAGTGGTGGTGCTCTTTCCTCCAAGGTTAACTCTGCTTCTTCTTCCTTCCATACCTGTATTCAAGCCTCGTGAGATATAGTGGAATAGCCTACTAAGATAGGAGTCCATAGATATAGCGTTTAATTATATTCAGCAAATGCAAGTACATTACTATAGCGTTATCTCTTACCCCGATCTTAACTCCAACTACAAAGGATTATGTTTTTAAAAGGGATAGTATGGCTCACATCCCTGTTAAGTTTCAAAATAGAGAAAACATCATCCACAAACTAAACTTATGTTACTAGTCCCTGTTTTCAAATCCGCCTACGCCAAAAGACCTAAATACCCTTTACGTTTTTAGCATTTCAATCGTGTATAACTTTCTGTAGAGACATCGGATCAGCACATCGTTTTCACCAAAAAATCATAAATTTTATGAAATTTAAAATGAGATTCATTGTTGATATCAAAAAATCATATTTGCAGTAAGGCTGCAATTATTCCATATAATTGCAGACTTTTATGAAATTATATGGAATAATTGCAGACTTTTATGCAATTATATGTAATAACTGCAGACATCTCTGCTATTATTCCATATAATTGCTTACTTTTCTGCAATTATTCGGTATACTTGCCATTTTCTGCAATTATATAAAATGATTATTAATTATTCTTCAAATATCAGCAATTATTCCATATAATTGCAGACTTTTATGTAATTATATGGAACAAGTGCATACTTTTATGCAATTATATCAAATAATTATATAAAACTCTACAATTATTTCAAGTAATCGTAGAAAGTGCGAATATACTATGTAATTACGGACTTCTCTACAATTATTGCATATAATTACTGAATTGTCCACAATCATACTATATAATTGTAGACTTTTCTGCAATTGTTGCATATAATTGCTAAATTGTCTGCAATCATGCCTTGAAGAAAATTTAAAAATGGCAAGTATATTGAATAATTTGTCATGCCATTGTTTTTACACATGCACAATGCCACTCATTAGAAAGATAATAAAATTGGTGATTTAATGGTGAAAACAGTTTGTTAATCCATCGCTTCTATAAAAAGTTAATGCGTTTTAAATATTGAAAATTAATTGGGTGCAAAATTTAATTATGGATATGAGAATAGCGTCCACATATGAAGAATCAACATTTAACAATGGAGCAAAGGAGTATTTTAGGGAAGAAATTGTAGTATTTGAAAATAGGGATGTAAATTATATCTTTTTTTGGGAAGGATGTTTTGTATATTAAGTTTGATTCTAGAGATGTGTCCCTTATTTTTACTTTTCAAAAACCATTTTTAGTTGAAGTATTTCATAAACCATGCTTTGCTACCAAGTAGTAAAATCCCTTATCTAGAGGCCCAAAACAAAAGCGCTACAGATGCTGAAGTCATCTATAGTGTTAGCTTTCGACGACTAAATACGGTTATGTTAATGGTACCTATAACATCAGAAGCACTTGAATATGAAAAAAACACAGGTTTCAAAACAACTTTTACTTCATTAGATTTAAAACAGATGTCCCATATTCAACTTACATAATCCCAGTACGTTCCCAAGCACGGATAAAATATACTTATTACAAATACGCCAAGAGTGGTTTATGAAGATACCCTCTTGGGTAATAGAGCCATAGAGTCATAATAGACCTAATACAAAACATAGCGAAAATACATCAAAACATAAAACAAGAAATGCAACTCCTAAATAGCTATCTGTTTGCCTCCTGCAAGCCTTCGGTAGCCTTATTCATCATCATACTAAAACCTGGAAAGACCTTAACTACTCAACCTGCTCAAATTAATTTTTGAGCACCCGAGAGTTTAAAAAGAAAATATAAACTTCGAGTCAGACATAAAGCCTGGTGTGAATAATACTATACATCCCGGTTTAATATGTTAAGTGAGACCACGCCGCTTAGAAGAAGGGTTTCCCCTCACTAACATCTTTTTAAAATATATCTTTGCAGAACCTTTTCCTCCAACCAAATCTGGTTAAATACTATAAGCGGTTCATTATGTAAACATATGTTTGCACCAAAATTGGTCACAACACTCTTTGGGATTCTTTGAAGAGATAATAATGAGGAATGTAAATTGAAAATGAGGATTATCTAACAAAAACTCCAAATAACAGCAAAGTAAATGCGTAGACAAGCGATTTATAGTGGTTCGGCGTGTTGCCTACGTCCACTGTGAAGTTTTTGCAGTTTTATTGATTCTCTTTCAATGATTACAAGTTGTTACAGCAATGAACAGCAATTTACAACTGGAAATTCGAATTCAACGGTAGTATAATGATGTAGGATGATGGAGATCTTAATCCCGCAGAGTCTGGGCGCTTCAGAGTCAAAAGATCCCTTTTCTGTTGGCTCTGGGGCTCTATTTATAGGCGTAGGAGGCTGAGATCGCGCTCAAATCTTGGAAGACTTCTTCTGGCACGTGAGTGGGCCCACGCGACCACCTCAGAAAGTTTCAAGTCGATCTGCGATCGATACAAAGTCATTTCGTATCGATCAAGATGATGTCAAATCGAGCTGAAATTTGGTGGAGACGTTCCTCAACATGTTTGCAATCTCCGGTGAAAATTTTATGGCATTTGGACCAGTAGATTGAGGGATATCGTCGATACGAAGTGACGTTCTTTGCTAGGCTGTTTGGTTCGAATCCATCTCTTCGAACCGATGGTTTCGAATCGATGGTGGCACACGTCTTCGTGATGACGTGGAGCGCACACTTCGCCTCGATCCGGTCTTTGCTCCAAGTTGACCGCATCGACTCCATATATCTTGGCGCGTTCGCATCGATGGATGACACATCATCTAAGCTTGCTGGCTTGATGGATTCGAATGAAAGCTTCGCTCATGGATTCGAACAGTAGTTGCTGATGGAGTCGAACAACTGATGGTCGATGAATACGAACAAGCCTTTCTCTGATGGATACGATCCCTGTAGCTTCTCCATGGATACAAAGTCAATCGATGCGAACTGAGGCCCCTCGATGGATACGAAGGATGGTGATCTGATGGATGCGAAGTAGTGACTGTTGCCTCAGCTGATGGATACGAAGTGGGCTTTCTGCCGATGGGTCCGAATGAGACCGAGTCGAACCGAGGCACTTCGATGGATTCGAACTTCATGGATATGAACTGTGGTACTATGATGGTTTCGAAGTCACTGGAACCTGATTGATACGAAAGTGATCGATACGAACTAAGGCACTTCGATGGATTCGAAGTTGTTGGAAACTGATCGATACGAAAGTGATTGATACGAACTGTAGCTTGATGATCGATACAAAATCACCCAGAGTGATGGATACGAAACCTAGGCATTTTCTTCTAAATTGAATCAATCATAACTCGAGCGTATGAACTCGGATTTACTTGAAATTTGTCATGCCGACTTCTATGATCTTTCTTGTCATATCCTATCAATTGTAGCTCAATCTGGACTCAGACAAAATTCATCGATATCCATAGTGAAACAAAGTATGACAATCTCTGAGACGAACTATCCTTTGTTTTCGATCGATCTTTTGGTATCACGGCTTTGCCAAAAAGCGGGATAACATTTGCCCCCCAAAGTACGTCTTGTGGAAACATGACGTGCTTTGAAAAGCTGCAATTTCTTTCCGAACAATCATTGCTCCTTTGTCGAAGGTTGTGACCTTGCATTGATATGATTGATTGCTTTATAATAGTGCGTAGCTGTTGGTTGTTGTAATCGTAACATGATGAGTATTCGATCCCTGTGAATGTTTAAAATCGAATATTAGTCCGACATATATGCACATATGTTAATTTGACTCTAGTTAACGTTGTGTGTTCACGAGTCGTTGTCAGTTTTGTTTGTCACTGAATTTCGTATCGATTCTCTCCTGAACCGATTTGAAATTCAAGTTGAAACAATGCTTGATGGTTGTTTTTGACTATCCCCTTGTATCGATCCTCTCCTGAATAGATGTAAAAGGTTGAAAAGTAGTTTTTCATATCGATGCGAGTCGAAATGATGGATACGAATCGTATCGATGAGCTTAGATGGATATGAAACATCCGTTCATATCGATGAGAAATGATGGATACGAAATGATAGTTCGTATCCATGAGCTTGGATGGATACGAAACATCCGTTCGTATCGATGAGTTTGGATGGATACGAAATATCTGTTCGTATCGATAGGTTTTGATGGATACGAAATTGTTGTTCGTATCGATATGCAGTGGATGGAGTCGCGAACTTGTTGATGTGAACGAGGGCTTCGAGTCGATATGCTCACTGTCCGTTTCGCATCGATAAGGCCTCAGGTATATGGATTCGAACAGAGCTTTCGAACCGATCCGTGTTTTGACTGGTTGCGACCGGTCAAGTTGACTAGGAGGCGAATCGACTCGGTTCTTCTATGGCTTCATATAAATAGTGTCGACTTAGCCATTTTTCACCTTTTTTACCTTTACTGCTGCCTTTTGTTTTCGTATTGATAGAGAGTCCAAGAGAAAGAACTGTTCAGCCTTCGAATCGATTCAGTCCTTCAATCCTTCAAAATCAAACATTAAAATTAGGTAATTAATGGATAGAATCATGTTTAGAATAATGAAAATCAAAACCTCAATCCATCCTTCTTGCTTTTATGACTGGTTTTGATGAATTTAAGATCTGGACGGGTGAGATAAAGATTAAGGATGGAGCGCGGCCATGGAGTTAAGGCCTTTTTGGAGAAGAAGGAGTTGTGGAGTTTTCAAATCGAAGGAGATTATGTGATTACGTATCAATACGAATATGAGAGCGGCGATCGATGCGAAGCCAGTGTTCTCAGATCGATGCAAAGTGGCGTGCCCTCTATCGATACGAAACGTATCGTTTCGAACTGGATCGAAACGAAACGTATCGAGTCGAACCTGATCGATACGAAACGTATCGAGCCGAACATGATCGATACGAAACGTATCGATTCGAACTTTCAAAGCTTGCCGATGGAACCGTAACTTAACAAAAATATAACGAACTTTAACTCGGGTCGACCGCTTGCGTCTGGATGGCATGGTTGTGACGGTCAACGATGACGGTCATTTCCGATTTGATTTTCAGAGTTTTGTCGTTCATACATTTCAGTTTGTTCTGTAGAATTTGCTCAAGTATCACACAGCACTGCACGACACATTCATGCACTTTACACAGGGGAATGCGTGGGCTTTTTAGCATCTAATGATGATTTCTCATGAGTTAGCTAGTTATGGAAACTTCAAGTTCACAGCCACAAGAAACTCAGAGTTCAGTCCTTCCCGTGCTTGAAGTACCGGAGATTGAGATTGAAGTTATCGGTCCAGCTCCGGACGAGTTACCTGACGCATCCTTCATTAGTAACCCATCAGACTCTGTTCCGTCTAACGTTTCGAAAGACATGCTAGGAAGAATATGCTTAAGGCATGGTTTGTCGATGGATGACGTGCTACTGCCGGGGCCAAATGATAGACCGCACAATCCACCAGAGGGATATACCGCATTTAATCGCCACGCATGCGCATCTGGGACACTCCCTCCATTTAACCAGTATATAAGAGAAGTATTGTCGTTTTTGAGGATCGCCCCATCTCAGTTGCATCCGAACGGATATGCGTCACTCAATAGCTTGTTCATTGCATTTATGGAGTATCTCTATCGATCGCCACTCCTATTTGAGATCAGATACTTGTTTAACTTCAAGAGTCGGGCTGATAGTCCATCTTTCACATTCTTGGAGGCGGTGAGAAATTGCCAAGTGATCATGGGGGCTTGGACAAGATTGAGCTACTTCAGGACGGAATGGTTTTATGTTAGATGCCCCCCAAGATTTTCTCGGCAATGGCTATTCAGATGTGAGTATTGTTATTTTTCCAGGTAGTTGATAAAACTAATGTATTTGAAGTTGAACTCACATCTCTTTTCCTTTTCAGATGTGATTCAGCGACCCGAAGGTGAACGTCAAAAAGATAATTCGGGTTTTTCAAGAAATCCTAAGTGAAGAGAGGAATATCGAGATGCTATTGACAGATAGGAATCTTAGGATTCTTGGACTGATTGAACGAAGACAAAGCATAATGCTTAAGGGTGTCTTAAGGACTGCCTCGAAAGAACGAGTTAAACGAAGAAAACCCAAAGTTATCGTAATTGAGGAGGCTGACTCGAAGAGAACTCATACCGATGAAGAACCATTGGGCGAATCTGCGGATGTAGCCTCAGATATCGAAGAGCAAAGAAAAGGCAAGGCAGCCGTTGTTAAGCCATCTAAAGAGGGAAGATGGAAATCGGTTGTCACGGTCCGACCCACCTTCGGAATTAGAATTTCGGAGATGTCTCCTCCGAGAACTGAGAATCTTTATGAAGGGCTCACCGATATTCCAATTTCGGACGATGTGTCCTTGCAGCATGATGCCGGATTGGACGAACTTTCAGAAGCCTTAGTTTTAAGCGAGTCTCTACCCACTAGTGCGGTTGACACATCTGGTTGGTCGGGGGGTTGCACCTATATCCACACTTCACGGCACCACACGATTTCTAAGTGTAATACGCTCACTATGAGAGATTACTAATTTCCTTTTATGTTTTTGCTTCGCAGATACCATGTCTGGTAGAGGTTCGATGCTTGGTAGTCTTCGGAAGAAACACAAGTCTTCTTCATATTACGAAGCGTATAGGAGGGAAGGAGATAGAGAGTATGACTATGGGCGCTCGAGTCATGAGCGCTCTGACAGAGACAAAGATTATAGGCGTCGGTCTCGATCTCGCACACCACCTCCTAGAGCTCCCGCGCCGCCTCTGGTTCATGTTTCGAGGCCTCAAGAAATTCCACGGCACAAGGACTTGGTCAAAAGGACCGCATTATTCAGGCGCTCGTCAGTGAGGCCGAGTCCTCTCGAAAGTCAGAGATTGAAGCTCTTATAAAAGCTGATGAAGCTCAGGCAGCGATGGATAGGATGAAGCGTGAGCATTATGCTACGGTGGAGGACATGGGCCACCGAAACACCATCGTAACTGCCGAGCGGGATGCGGCCTTGAAAGAGCTAAACGAGCTCAAGGCCAAAGTTTCATAGATTATGAAAGAAAGGGACACCGCTAACGTTTCCGCATAAGAAGCGTGTGATCGGGCGGTGGAATTTCGAAGAGAAAGAGATGCGGCCTCGGAGAACGTCCGCGAAACGGAAGCCGAAGTTGATGAGAAAGTTCGTCATGCAGAGATTAAACTAGAGACAGAGATAGAAGAACTTCTCATTACTTATAATGCTAATGTGCCGAGGCGTAGAAATTTGACATGGCTTGACGATTATCCAACACATTTGTTCGACGCCTGGAATTTATTAGTCGAAGAGGAGAAAGCATCACAGCCAGGCGAAGTTTTCGATGAGTTCGAGTTGGAGAACCGTATGTTGACTGATGATGAAAAGAAGGTTCTCTATGATTTCATGATCTCTCATGCTAGAGAGAGGCTGGGTACCCAACAGTTGGAAGTTGGTGAGGGGTCTGGCGTTACGCATCCATCTACAAGTTCAGAGATGATTACTTCGTCCGGATCGGAGCCGACGTCGGTGACTGAGCCGCAACTGGTCCCAGGCTATGACCCTGAGCAGCTACGCTTATCTTCTGTAAGGGAACATTCTTCTGAAGCTGTTCAGTCAGCCACGAGTCAAGTTGAGGAAGGTACTCTGCACAAATCTACTATGTGTATGAACTGAAGTATTTGTATTGAAGCGTGTTCTGACAACTTCTTTTATTTCTTGTCCAGTGAGCAAAGTTACACTGACAGCGCCTCCTGCGGTCCAAGAGCCACATCAAGAACAGGAGGCCATTATTACTGAAGCGATCGCCACGACGACAGCCGCGCCGACCGAGGTGACACAGGGGGGTTCAATCACTTTCGACGAACAGATGATGAATGAACTCTTGAGCTAGCACAGTGACCCTTTTGTTGACATGCCATTTGTTCTTGGTGCGTTCCCACCTGTTTCTATTGCATCGTCACAGTCCACCGCCACCTAGTGAATCTCGTGCTGCTCGTGAGGCTGAGATACTTGCTCAAATCGACGCAGAGATGGAAGCGGCAGCACACGGTGGTAATTCTGAAAGTGTTACGATGGCGGTCGGGCCCACTCCTTTTGTGGTGACATCTTCTGGGGACACGCTAGTCGGAACCAGCGCGCCCATTTCTCCCCCGGCGGTAGACCCGACTCCTCCGACTCCTCCAGAAGAGAATATTCCTTTAAGTTCAAGTTCGGAGGAGTATATCGATATCATGCCTTCGCCAGAAGAAGATCCACCGAAGGGTACGGGGTCGAAGCGGAAGACTGTTGGTGGTTCCAGTGGTTCCGCGTTGAAGAGGAAACCGAAGAAGAAGAAGTAGGAGATCCCCTCTGGTGCATTTTTGGCGACTAGGAAGTCACTTCTATTTTTCTTTCATAGGCTATGTATAGATGCAGGCTTACCCCCCTGCTAGTAAGAATTTTTTGGAAGAACTTGTACATGAATCTTCACATACAGTTAGTGTAAATAAAGTTTAGTTTCTTTGTTTCAATTCTCATTTCCTTTGTGCTTAAGTATTTACAGTGTTCAGCTTTCAGTCCGGTGTACTTATGGTGTTTTTACCGTCAAGTAGAGTACGTTTTATTTGCCAAGTCTGAAAATCTTGATCACATGTCGTGATTGATGAATGAGTTGAACTTGGACATTGTTTCACTTCGGCTAGTGATTAACACTTAAGTTTTTTGCCCCTAATTTCGGGGAACGGCATTTGTATTTCGGTGGTCGATCGCACCTATTGCAAATCATGAGCACACATCCACATTCCGGGGACTTAGGATAATTTGTGATCGATAATCTGGTTCGCGCTCTAGGAACTTGAGAGTAATCGATGTTCGTAATACAGTTCACACTTCCAGGAACTTTGACTTGGTATTTGCGCTCCAAATCACACTCTGGGAATTTGGAGTCGACATTTACATTTTGGTTCGTGCTCCGGGAACTTGGAATTGATGTTTATACTCCACTTCACGTTCTGGGAACTTGGAGTTAGTATTAATATTTCGGTTTGCACTCCGGGAACCTGGAATTGATGTTTGCACTCCAATTCACACTCTGGGAACTTGGAGTTAGCATGGATGTTTCGGTTCGCGCTCCGGGAACCTAGAATTGATGTTTATACTCCAATTCATGCTCTGAGAAGTTGGAGGTTGCATTGATATATCGGCCCGCACTCCGGGAACCTGGAATAGATGTTTATACTCCAATTCGCACTTTGGAAACTTGGAGTCCGTTCACACTCCGGGAATGATTTATTTGATGTTTATACTCCAATTCACACTCTGGGAATTTGGAGTCCGTTCGCACTCTGGGAATGATTTGTTTGATGTTTATACTCCAATTCGCACTCTGGGAATTTGGAGTCTGTTCACACTCTGGGAACGATTTATTTGATGTTTATACTCCAATTCGCACTTTGGGAATTTGGAGTCCGTTCACACTCTGGGAACGAATTATTTGATGTTTATACTCCAATTCGCACTCTGGGAATTTGGAGTCCTGTTCGCACTCTGGGAACGATTTATTTGATGTTTATACTCCAATTCGCACTCTGGGAATTGGGAGTTAGTTGGAGAGCCGTCGTGTGTCGGTCCAGTTCAGCCTTTGATGTGATGGCTTGCCCCGAGCTGAGGTTTCACTTAGTGAGTGGCCGGTCGTATCACAGTCACTTGCTATTTGAATAAATTCCATTGTTCGATGGAACTTAGATCTTCGTGTGTCGTGATTGTTGGATGTTGCATTTGGTGAATCACAGCTCTAGCTTGAAGAGATAGTAATTTATTGCTGGAACGGAAAAATATGGCAAAGTCAGTGCCTTATTACAAATTCAAACTTCAGAATGTAAAGGAAATTGCAAAGTATTCATAGATTGAATGAGCCTGTCATGTGTAACAGTGACGAAGATCTTCATCGTTCCAGGCTCCTGAAAAAGTTGGTCCGCCATTGATGGCATTTATCACCAATCTTCCGCGGGGACAAGTGGAGTCCTCCTGTCTCGGTCGATCGGGATCATTGTTTTGATTTGATGGGCCCGCTTCTCTAGGCCGCGGTGCCTGCACAAACTGTTCCAGCTTCCTTTCTCTGATCAATTTTTCAACGAGATCTTGTAAGTGCCGACACTCGTTCGTATTGCGCCCGTAGCTTTCATGGAACCTGCAAAATTTTCCCGTCTGGATTTGCCTCTCTGACGACGGTTTTGGTGCAAGTTTTTGGTACTGAATTGTATTACAGGTTTGTAAATACAAGTTCTCCAGTGATGTATTCAAAGGAGTATAACTGTCAAACATAGTATTCTTGCGCTGTGGGCCACGATTTTGATCTCCTTTTCTAGTTTGATCCACGCTCTCTCTCCGTCGAGCTTGTTTGTTTTTAACGTTCAACTGAACTTTTCCGGAGCTCTCACCGGACTGTTTGATTGCGACATTGCTTTGGATCCCTTCCGTGCCTGGTCCTGCTTCAGTTTGCTTCCTACACTGTTTCGCATCTTCCTTTCTCAGGAATTGAGCCGCCTTGGTGTGGAAACAGTCCAATGATGCAGGTGGTTTTCCAGCCAACCAGTTGCCAAACTCAGAATCGGGGTCGATCCCCTTAGTCAACGCCATAAAGATGGAGTTATCATTCGGATTGCTGATCTCCGAACATGCAGTATGGAATCTCTCTAAGTAGTGTTTGAGCGTCTCTCCAGGAGCTAGGGTGACGCTAGACAGAGTGTTGACATCTTTTGGCCTTGCGACATGCATGCAAAATTGTTCAACAAATTTTGTGGCCAACTGGTCGAATGAAGAGATAGATCGAGGTGACAGTCGAGTGAACCACATGGTAGCGATGCCCCCAAGGATATGGGGAAACTACGACACTTCACTGGGTCGTCAGCTCTGGCAACGGTCATCGACCACTCATATTTCAGAATATGTTGGTTGGGGTAAGAGTTTCCCTCGTACATGGGTAGAGTTGGCATCTTGAATCGCCGTGAGGGTTCAGCAGTAAGAATATCGTCCGTAAAAGGAGTGTGACTTCGGGAAATTCCCCAATCGTCATTGGTGAGGCCCTGGCTCTCATGGATCATCTGACGTATCATGGTCGGAAGATCCGGCATTTGTATGTTCTGTGCGGCTCATGCCAGAAAGTGATTGAATCCTACATCCTGGAGTTGGACCGGATGCTGTTGTCGGTCCAAATCTTGCCTTCTTGGCTCGTAGTCCTCTGGGACGTACGGTTCAGGGGTACGCCCATGCTGGCGACTGTCTGGGTTTGACTGACTTGGGGCATCGACCCTTGGTTCATCCGCGACATTCGTGGCGCGGTATTCTACGAGGCAGTGAGGAATGGCGCCTCCTCGGGAGGAGGGCCTGGTTTGGAAACTGGCTGATGGACCAACTATTAGTTGTCCAACAGTCATTGTTGATTGATTTCCAGCAGCTTATATGTGACTCCCATCTAGCCGGGGTCGTGGAGATTGATTATGATAATCAGAAGAGGAGGAACTTTCTCTGGAGGAGCGAGAAGCATGGTCTCTCTTAGATCTCTTTCGCTTCTGACGATCCAGCTGGTTGATCAGCTCGGCGTTAGCGCGTAGCTGTTCTACTAGTTGTTGCCGACTCTGGGTCAGCTCTTGGAGTAACAACTGGAGCTCTTGCCTAGTAACCAGACCTGAGGGTTCTGAGTGTCCAGTGTCGTCTTGGTTAGAGGGAGGTTGTGGCGCAGGATTCTGCGTATCCTGTTCCTCTTGATTGATAGCGTTAGAGGTGGTCCTTGTGCTAACCATCTTGAAAGTTGAATTCCTTTCCTAGACTTTTTGTAAATCTGAATAGAAGGGAAGGAACTTGGAGTTGTGATCTGGATCTCTCTCTTAGATTTATTTAATCCGGTATCGATGACAGATCCAAGGAGCAGGAGAAAATTTGGGTTTTCTCAATGAAAGCACCAAAGTGTTTGCACCAAAATTGGTCACAACACTCTTCGGGAGTCTTTGAAGAGATAATAATGAAGAATGTAAATTGAAAATGAGGATTATCTAATAAAAACTCCAAATAACAGCAAAGTAAATGCGTAGACAAGCGATTTATAGTGGTTCGGCGTGTTGCCTACGTCCACTGTGAAGTTTTTGCAGTTTTATTGATTCTCTTTCAATGATTACAAGTTGTTACAGCAATCAAAAGCAAGTTACAACTGGAAATTCGAATTCAACGGTAGTATAATGATGTAGGATGATGGAGATCTCAATCCCGCAGAGTCTGGGCGCTTCAGATTCAAAAGATCCCTTTTCTGTTGGCTCTAGGGCTCTATTTATAGGCGTAGGAGGCTGAGATCATGCTCAAATCTCGGGAGACTTCTTCTGGCACGTGACTGGGCCCACGCGACCAACCTCAGAAAGTTTCAAGTTGATCTGTGATCGGTACAAAGTCATTTCGTATCGATCAAGATGATGTCAAATCGAGCTGAAATTTGGTGGAGACGTTCCTCAGCATGTTTGCAATCTCCAGTGAAAATTTCATGGCATTTGAACCAGTAGATTGAGAGATATCGTCGATACGAAGTGACGTTCTTTGCTAGGCTGTTTGGTTCGAATCCATCTCTTCAAACCGATGGTGGCACGCATCTTCGTGATGACGTGGAGCGCACACTTCGCCTCGATCCGGTCTTTGCTCCGAGTTGACCGCATCGACTCCATATATCTCGGCGCGTTCGCATCGATGGATGACACGTCATCTAAGCTTGCTGGCTTGATGGATTCGAATGAAGGCTTCACTCATGGATTCTAACAGTAGTTGCTGATGGAGTCGAACAACTGATGGTCGATGAATACGAACAAGCCTTACTCTGATGGATACGATCCCTGTAGCTTCTACATGGATACGAAGTCAATCGATGCGAACTGGGGCTCTTCGATGGATACGAAGGATGGTGATCTAATGGATGCGAAGCAGTGACCGTTGCCTCAGCTGATGGATACGAAGTGGACTTTCTGCCGATGGGTCCGAATGAGACCGAGTCGAACCGAGGCACTTCGATGGATTCGAACTTCATGGATACGAACTGTGGTACTATGATGGATTCGAAGTCACTGGAACCTGATCGATACGAAAGTGATTGATACGAACTAAGGCACTTCGATGGATTCGAAGTTGTTGGAAACCGATCGATACGAAAGTGATTGATACGAACTGCAGCTTGATGATCGATACGAACTCACCCAGAGTGATGGATACGAAACCTGGGCATTTTCTTCTAGATTGAATCGATCAAAACTCGAGCGTATGAACTCGGATTGATTTGAAATTTGAGATGCCAACTTCTATGATCTTTATTGTCATGTCCTATCAATTGTAGCTCAATATGGACTCGAACATAATTCAACGATATCCATAGTGAAGCAAAGTATGACCAATCTCTGAGATGAACTGTCCTTTGTTTTCGATCGATCTTTTGGTATCACGGCTTTACCAAAAGCGGGATAACAACATACATAAATATCATTTAATAATGAATATCTGTTCAAACACATAAGTTTTGTTTAGATAACTTTTAACCTTTGGCTCACTCGGGCCTACCAGACAATATAATCAAAATTAATCTAACACCTGTTAGTTATTCTTCTTCTGGACTATCTATCCTTAACTATTTGTTAAATACTTCGCTTCTTGATGGACTGTCCCTGACTTAATCATCTCCCTGGTCTTCCTAATCCTAATGGTTTTTTGAGCTCCCCAATAACCTATCTGTATACAACATATATTCATTTCGGTGTGTAATCATAATTTTAGTCTACCTGTGACCAAGCCCTACACACTGCAATTTTAGACAACAACTAGCTGGGGATAATAGCTAATGTATATGGCGTGACCCTATACTGGTCTCATCTAGTATTCTAATATCTTAGTCATTTTTACTTAGGAATCCCCTCACATAATTTTCCTTGAAAACATTATCAAAATGATTTAAAACCTTTAAATCAAAATTGCACAAGGAAATTACGTATTCTTTATGCTTTACTCAAAATCAATTGCCATGCTATATATATTTTTATATGTATGTACGCACGTAGTATGTATGTATGTATGTATATCTTCGTTACTCAAACTTTAGTTGATGAAAACACTTAACCATTTGAAAGTACCTCTTTCTAAACTTTTGAAAACATCTCTTCCAAAACCAAGTGAAACCCTTTAATTTTCTAAGCCAAAAGGCGAAAAACCTTACCTTTTGAAACCAAACATCAAACTTTTCGAAACTATTGAAATCATACCTTCCGAAAGCAATAAAATTTTACACATCCTACTTTAAAGCAACTAAACACATTGCCTTAGAAAACCTTTGAAAAACCTTCCATTTAAACCTTCTGAAACCATTCAAAGCAAACCTTTGGAGATCATTGAACTCAAAGCTTTCGAAATCACTGAACTCAAACCTTTCGAAACCATTGAACTCAAATCTTTTAAAACCATTAAACTAAAACCTTTGGAAACAGTGAAACCAAAACTTTCAAAACCATTGGACTAAAACCTTTCGAAATCATTGAGCCCAAAACTCATGAACCATTGAACTCAAACCTTTCAAAATCATTAAACTCAAACCTTTCGAAAACATACTGGGTTCAGTTTAAAACATGTGTAAAATCTTCTTTAAAACCTTTTGACTTTATTGGAAGCAGCCTTTCGACTTTGTCGAAATCCCTGCTTCGAAATCTTTAAAATGCATCATTTAAAACAATAGACCTCTGTCTTTATAACAACTCCTTCGAAAGGTTGGGTTATACTTCCATTAGAAAAACAAGGTAAAACATCTAATTCAAAAGCTTTCTTTAGAAAGCATGGAGAAGCAGTTGGTTTTAAAAACAAGTAAACCTTTTGTGTTTGTCGAAAGGTTTGAAATAATTAAATGATAAAGCAGCAGCAACCTTGTTACTCTATCGAATGGATTAAAGCCTTTATTTTAAATAATTGACCTAGTCGAAAGCAACCAAGTCCAAAGCTCCTTTTCAAAAGCAAGCAAGTGAAAGCTTTTGGTTTGTAAAAAAAACACACCCCAACCTCTCTGGTAACCAACCTTTCGACAAAGTGCTCTTCGACCTTGTTCAATTCATTACTTATTAAGTAATTTGATACCATATGCATTGAACTTTGACCTTATCGAAAGCTATAACCTTTCAGTTTTGTCAGAAGGTCTGGGTCAGAAGGTTCGATACCTAAAATTTCTAAAACATGCTAAAAGTATGTTTTTCTTATTTTTGACTTAAAAAGATAACTTTCCAACTAACCTGCCTTTTTTTGTAAAATTCTCATTGGTTAATAAATAATTTTCGGAAGAGTGCTGCCACTAATTTCAGAATTAAATAATAATTTTATTTTATAAAATGCCCCTTCTCCTTAATTAAATATATAAAATATTTAAGTCACGTACCTTAAATAATTCTATATATTCATCAAATCACTTAGAAAAAATCTAAAAAAATTCCAAAAAATCTATTTTAATATGTTTTCCAACATATAAAAATTTCAAACCCAAATAATTATAACTTTAGCCAAAAAATTTATAACCTAATAAATCATTTTCTCTAGAAAATTTATATAAAATCCACGTTGCTTCAGAAAATTATAAAAAGTAGAACCATTTCTAAAATACCATCTGACCTATATTCAATTTTTCAAGGCATTTAGGTGTCATTTAATAGGGTTTTTATGTCAAACATATCATAAAACCTAACATGAACTTATATAATTCATCAACAAGCATATGTATAACTTTAATCATAAAAAACTAGGCATAAACTTGCAAAATCATTTTGGGACTAGTCTTAAAACCGAAAACTATAAGTCAGCGGACTAGAGTATAAACTATTCAAAAAATCTCTGAGTCCCTAGAGTATATACGATTCAAAAAAAATCCAAGTCAGCAGAGCGTGGACTAGAGTACTCTAACTCCCTAGAGTGCGGACTAGAGTATAAACTATTCAAAAAAATCTCTAAGTCCCTGAAGCGCGGACTAGAGTACTCTAAGTCCCCCATAGTGCGGACTAAAGTATAAACGATTCGAAAAATCTCTAAGTCCCCAGAGCGCGGACTAGAGTACTCTAAGTCCCCAGTGTGCGAACTAGAGTATAAACGAATCAAAAAAATCTCTAAGTCCCTGAAGCATGGACTAGAGTACTCTGAGTCCCCAGAGTGTGGACTAGAGTATAAACGATTCAAAAAATCTCTAAGTCCCCAAAGCGCGGAGTAGAGTACTCTAAGCCCCCAGAGTGCTGACTAGAGTATACACGATTCAAAAATAATCTCTCTAAGTCCCCTGAGTAAGGACAAGAGTATAAATGATTCAAAAAATCTCTAAGTCCTCAGAGTATGAACTAGAGTACTCTGAGTATCCAAAGTGCGGAGTGGAGTATAAACGATTCAAGAAAATCTCTAAGTCCTTGGAGCACGGACTAGAGTACTCTGAGTCCTCGGAGTGCGGATTGGAATATAAACGATTCAAAATACCTCCAAGTTCCCGAAGTGCGGACTAGAATACTCTGAGTCCCTAGAGTGCAGTGTAGGATCGATTTCACCCTAGTGGGGGGTGAATAGGGTGATACTGATATTTATAAAAATTATTGCGGAAGCTTATAAAATTATTTCAACACAGATAAATAAAAATTATAGCAGCATAGTAAATAGAAGAATAATAAATGCAGAAATAGAACGTCACGGAATTTACCCAGCTTCGAAAAAACCCTACGTACGTGCTACCCCCAAGGTTTCTACTAGAAATTAAGTAGTCACACGCTTACACACGTAAACTCACGACACCCGCTACCGACTAACCTAACTCTACGCTCAAAGACTGGCCATAACTCAGCCACTGAGTTGCGAATTCTCAAACTATGCCACGTAGTTTGTCCCCTAGTCACACGACAAGTAATACACAAGTTTAAAGAGAAAATACAAAAGACGATAATTTAAAAACACTTAAAAAACAACAAAACCCTAATTTTAAACTATTAAACCCCAATTAAAACAAGGCCGTCCCTCTTTTCTTTTTATTATTATTTTAGCCCGTTCTTTTTTCCTTTGCTCTGTATAATGGCGGCTTGCTGTTGCTCGTTCTCATCCGTTCCGATTTAGGGCTTCGTGATTTTCGAAGCTACCAACTTTGTAGATCAATCAAGTGGATATTTGCATGTAGATTTGTTGATCGACCGTTTCTTCGTTTCTCAATTTTAGCTGCTTCGATAATCGAGTTCGATTCAACAATCTGGTATGTGATTTGTTACTTTTGTTTTACTATTTTAACTTGCTTGAACTCGATGGATTGAAAGCCGATGATGATTGGGTTTTTATATAGGGTTCGAACCCCTTGATTTTCGTTCGTATATATTTGTTTGAATTTGTCTGTAATTCTCCTCGGCCATTCGATTTTGTTTTGATGTTGATGATTTCTCTGACTTTGTCAATTTCGTATAATTTAATGATGGCTTGTTTATCACAGCTTCGAATTTTTCTTGCTCGATTCTTGACCACCACGTCTCTGACTTTTTCATCATATTCTTTGTTCACGGCTTTGACTTGGTTCGATGTTGACTTCGGTTTTGACATTACTGACTTCTTTGTGGTTTAGTTTCACTGTTTAGTTTCAATGCACTACATATATGTGTGTGTTCATATTTGTAACATACTCGACCTGATCTTGGCAATATCATTCACTGATTATTCTTGTGTGTCTGCACATGTGTACTTGATTTGCATTGTTGGTTCATCACTTGTGTCCACTGCATTCTTCGTTTGCATATCAACTTGTTGTTGTACTTGACTTGAAACCGATGCATATTAAACTGTTGTCGATTTGGCTAGTGTACCACACTTGAGTCTGGGCTTGTTTGATTGTGTTGCACTGAATTGTTTGTCGACACACTTCAAGTGGTCTGTATTTGTACTTTCACATATGTAATGTTGCACTGTTTCATGGTAAAGTTCATTTGAATTTGTCGTAGTATTGTTGCCATATTGGCTTGTTCCTTCGAGCCAGTGAAACTCGTATGTGATTATTGGTGCTGCACTGAGTTGTTTTCATGTGTGACTTGAACTTGATTTGGATTTTCTTTGAGCATTCCTGTATATGCACTTGATTCATGGTAGCAGTGACTTGAACTTTGCATTTTCTTTGTGTATTGTTACTGTCATTAACTTGTGCTATCCAGTTGAGTTCTTGTTTCTTTGTACTTTTGTGTAAACTATTTGCTGGTGCATACATTTCATTTGTTTCCAGACCTGTAGCATGCATGTTGCCATTCCTTTGGTTCTTGTGCATAGAATATTGAGCTGGTGAATGCTTTGATGTCGGCTTGCATTTGGTTTTGTACGTATGATGGCATTCTGGTTTATCACTTGCCGTTTCATAATGAACTTGAACAATTCCTCTTTGTCTTTGCTTATGCTACTTGCTTTGCATATTTTCTCCAATGTGCAACCTGGTCGAAGCTGCATATATGAATTATGTTTCCCGTCATCATATAGTTGCATTGAGTTGGTTTGCCTTTGTAAAGTGTACCATCTGGAGCTTGCTGTCTATATTCATTTGAACTTAGTTGATGTTTTGGTTTTGACTTGACTTGATATTGTCACTTGTTCATTGTAGTTTGATTTGTGCACTGACTTGAGTTCAAGCCTTTTTCATACTGCTGGTTGATCAAAACTCCCACTTGGTTTGAACATTTTTTTTGCTATGAAATTGAACTTGATCATTTCATGAACTTGCACCTGTGTTGAATCCAGCGTTTTGGGTTTGACCTGTGCTCACATGTCCCTGTAATTCTATCAAGTGTATATATCGGTGTGCACTACCTTGTGGCATATACAGTGACACAGTGTGTATGTCACAAGCTGTTCGTGTATGATGAATTCAAAATTAAATGATGACGAACAACCCAAATAACTGAGGCAAATATTATTTTCAATATCCACATTTTATTTTATACTGCAAAAATATTTTATTTTCAATTTTACTGCATCAATGTATGTTTTTGCAGATTAATCAGATGCTGGATTCACATTGGAATGAAGTTGAAGATCAGTACGAGTTGAGTGAATAAGTGATATGTAGTGAGGTGCAATGTAAATGTGAATTGTAATTTAATCAAATTTGTATTGTAATTGAAGTTATATATAGTGAGAGTTTGAAATTTGTATTATTCAAAAATTGTAATAAATATTTGTTTGAATAAAATTTCTATTTGAATTCAAATTATGTGTTATTTATTTTATTCAGCAAATATTTACTTAATCTATGAAAAATAAAATAGTACATGAACAAATACATTTGAATGAATATATATATATATATGTTTATTATCATCAAACAAAAATCATATAATCGCATATTCAACAATCTCCCCCTTTTGATGATAACAAACATGTATTTAAGATTTTGAATATGTTAAATGTATTTGATCATTGATATACTCTAATTGCACCCCCTGTTTAAATGCTTCCTCTCTACACAAAGCTCCCCCTTCATATATACATATAATTAAAAATATGCAAATGAGCCTAGATGCAAATAGAAAATATTCGACCTTTGCTTGATTTTATTTGACAAAATCTTAACTTTTCTCTCCCCTTTTTGTTATCAGCAAAAGAGTAATAGAGTTAGAAAAATGGAGATAAAGTAATAGATGTTAATCCTACATTAAAAGTCAATTGAATATAATTATTAAATTTCAATAAAAAATCAACCAAAAATCATAAATACGTTGTTAGGCATATATTCCACTTTTAGAATGATGGGAATGATGTCATCATATAAAACCATACAGTTGTGTCTATTTGTGGTATATATATATATCAGGAATTTGAATATCTACTAACCATGCATAACCGTTGGAACTTGTAAATGAGATTAGTAGCATTCCAATTTTATTTTTAAAAAAATGAATTCAAGTATCTTCTAACCACGCATAACCATGAAGACTTTTAAATCGGATTAGAATCAACTTGTTTATTTTAAAAATCAATTTCGATATGCATTCCATACATGCATAACCGTGAGGACTTTTAAATGAGCATTGAAGCACATAACAAATTCCAAGTAATTCACCCCTGCATAACCATGAGGACTTTTAAATAAAAGTGAATACTTTGGATTTTATTTTATTATTATTATTATTATTATTATCAATATTAATTTTTTAATTTTTTTAAAAAAATGTAAAATGAAGAACGAATGATTCCTGCTTAAAGTACCACATATTGACAAACTATAAAGAATTTTGATGAGTGATGGTCGTTAGAAATATGATCGAAATAGAGATGGTCGTGGAATTTTTACCAACAAAAAGTTTTATAACTCTTGTTTAAATTTCTAAAGAAATTTACTAATTATACCGTCTCGAGTCATAATATATGATAAATATCAACACTCATCACTTTTTCAATCACTGTTTATCTTTTCGATAATTATTAGGGAGTTAGATTAGTCAAAATAGTCATTTAAAATCAAATTCAAAAATAATTATGAAACCAATTTTTCAAAATGACTGATCTGAAAACATGGTCAAAAATGATTTTCTAGAAGGGGTTATATGAGAAAAATTTCTGCTATTTGAAAATTATTTGAAATGAAAAATATGCAGATATTTTCTTTGAAAAACGATGCAGTTACTAAATGTCTCAAAAATCACGTTCAACTAGTAATTTTCTACCAACTAGATTACCAGTGTAATCTGCATCTGAATTTCTCTTTCACCCAAAATTATCATTAATTGAATTTGATAGACCAGGCCATGAAATGTGCAACAAAAAAAATTTAAAATCAATTTTAACAGCTTTTTAAATGACTTTCTCTTGAATTTGAATTGAAACCGTGTAAATAATCAAAAACCGTGAATATAGATTAGCCGTAAAATAACCAAATGTATTATCATCCAATAAAACACTATTATTAATCCAAACTAATATATATGAAGTAATTCAAAGACTCTACAGATTTCTATAGTGTTCTTGGCATAAGAATATAATTGACCAACAATTTTGAATAAGTCAGAATCAAAATCATCATTGTTTCATCATCACATTATTGGCTGATTTAACTCAGATTACGGTGCAGATTATCACATTTAATATATCGTTCAAATAAATATACCATTGCCTGTTTTACCGTTACGATATTTTTTGTTGTTGTCCATTGTGATTCTGTCACCTTTATACTAGGCTAAGAAACTTTGCTTTGTCGTCCGTTGTGTCCTTGGAACAGCCAGAATCCAATTAACACTATTGTTGTTCCTTAGCCTGCCACCACACCTACACGTTGAAGGAATTTTCGTGACCTATTTGTTTTTATAGGTCCATGATTGTTATTGGCAGAATATTTTGAAAAATAATTTTGTGAAGACCCAAAACTATTTATATATGTTCCTTTTGGCATCCAGATTTGTTTAACTTTGAGAGATTTTATATTTGTGCCTTTTGGAACCCAAATTGATATAGTTTTCACATGTTTGGGTCCATACCAACAATTATTGTGATTGTGTCCATATTTTCTACAAATTGTGCACATAGAATTGACTTGATTAATTTTTCTTTTAACATTTTCAGATTGATTATATCGAAGTCCTTGTCTAACTGTATTAATAGTTTGCTTCCCTAATAGCATATTCAATGATTTTTCACTTTTTGAAAATTTATCTAAAGTCGTTGACAATTGTTGGACTTGTGTTTTGAGAGATTCATTTTCGTTTAATAACAGTGTGCACTTTTTAATAGAATTCTCTCTCCTGGTATTGCCATTCTCTTTCAAAATCAAAATTTCTTCAAGTGATTTTATACCAATTTCTGATTTTTTTAATTTCTTCTTCAAACAATGGACAATTGTCACACTTAGGGCAATTATTTTGATAGTTTTTAACTAATTGTTCAAATTGTCCATTTAAATCTATCAAAGTATCTTTTTGTGATTCAAGTTTAGCATACTTCTCCCAAAGTCGTTCAAAACAGCCATTTACTTCGTGGAAATATATAAGTAGTTGTGAGTGAGTGAGTTTTGATACCTTGCTTGGCTCGTCATCTTCGCTATCAGTTATATTACCCTGAAGGCACATATCTGCTTTCTCACTCTCACTGCTAGTACTTTGATTATCTTCATCACTTGTATTCCACATGGCCGCAAAACTTCGCCTTTTTTATTTCTTTTCAAAGTCACGTCGATTTTGAGGACAATTAGGCTTGATGTGTCCGCGTTGGTTGCACTTGTGACAGATGATATTCTGTTCTTTTGAATAGTCTAGTGCTTTGGCTATTCTTCTTTTCAATTTTTGATTTCGAGCTGGATTTCTGTATTTTAATTCCACCTTTTGAATTTCTTTATTATCAGCTCCAATTCTGTTGCTTCATCATCATCATCACCACTTTCTGTTGTTCCTTTAAGAGCTATTGATTTCTTTCGAGTGTCACCTCTTTCACGCTCTTCCTTGAATTTCATTTCTAGCTCATAAGTGGTGAGATTTCCGATGAGTTCTTCAACTTTCATCTGTTTTAAATCTTTTGATTCTTGAATGGTAGTCACTTTGGCTTGAAAACATCATGGAAGGACTCTGAGGATTTTTCGGACTATCTCCAACTCTGTATATTATTTTGCAAGAGCTTTTGATTTGTATACGATATTGGAAAGTCGTCCGTACATCTCTTGGACATTTTCTTCCTTTGCCATTGTGAAGTTCTCGTATTTGCTACTTAGCATGGCAATGCGAGATTCTTTGACTTGAGATGTTCCTTCGTGAGTCACTTCTAGTGTGTACCATACTTCCTACGCATTTAGACAATGTAAGACACGATTAAATTCAAATTGATCCAATGAACAGATAATAGAATTCATAGCTTTATCATTAGTATTTTGTATTTTATTTTCTAGTGTTGTCCATTGATCCTTTGGTTTATCTATTTCCTGATTATCTATAATTATAATTGGTGCTCTATAACCTGTCTCAACAATATTCCAAGAGTTAATGGTTTTCAGAAAAAATTTCATTCTATTTTTCCAGTAAGCGTATTCACCATTGGACATTGGTGGTCTAACTATGGATTAACCCTCAGCAAAAGCAATATCAAAAAAATCCATTTTAAAAATTCAAATTTTTAAAACAAAAATTGATTTTTGAAAAAAAAAATCAAATTTTTTTTTAAAAACAAAAGTTGACTTCTATTCCTAGCTTGATACCACTTGTAGGATCGATTTCACCCTGGAGGGTGAATAGGGTGATACTGATAATTATAAAAATTATGCGAAAGCTTATAAAATTATTTCAACACAGATAAATCAAAATTATAGCAGCACAGATAACAGCAGAATAATAATGCAGAAATAGAACGAAACAGAACTTATCCAGCTTCGGCAAAACCCTGCCTACGTGCTGCCCCCAAGGTTTCTACTAGAAATTAAGTAGTCACACGCTTATACACGTAAACTCGCAACACACGCTACTGACTAACCTAACTCTATGCTCAAAACCCTGCCACAACTCAGCCACTGAGTTGCGAATTCTCAAACTACGCCACGTAGTTTGTCCCTAGTCACACGACTAGTAATACACAAGTTTAAAGAGAAAATACAAAAGACGATAATTTAAAAACACTTAAAAAACAACAGAACCCTAATTTTAAACTATTAAACCCCAAATAAAACAAGCACGACCCTTTTTTCTTTTTATTATTATTTTGACCCATTCTTTTTCCTTGCTCTGTATAATGGCAGCTTGCTGTTGCTCGTTCTCGTTCGTTCCAATTTAGGGCTTCGTGATTTTTCGAAGCTGCCGACTTTGTAGATCAATCAAGTGGATATTTGCTTGTAGATTTGTTGATCGATCGTTTCTTCGTTGCTCAATTTTAGCTGCCCTTGATTTTCGTTCGTATATATTTGTTTGAATTCGTCTGTAATTCTCCTCGGACATTCGATTTTGTTTTGATGTTCATGATTTCTCTGACTTTGTCAATTTCATATAATTTGACGATGGCTTGTTTATCACGGCTTCGAATTTTCCTTGCTCGATTCTTGACCACCACGTCTCTGACTTGTTCATCATATTCTTTGATCACGGCTTTGACTTGGTTCGATGTTGACTTTGGTTTTGACATTACTGACTTCTTTGTGATTTAGTTTCAATGCACTACATATACGTGTGTGTTCATATTTGTAGCATACTCAACCTGATCTTGGCAATATCATTCATTGATTATTCTTGTGTGTCTGCACATGTGTACTTGAGTCACATTGTTGGTTCATCACTTGTGTCCACTGTATTCTTCGTTTGCATATCAACTTGTTGATGTACTTGACTTGAAACTGATACATACTAAATTGTTGTCGATTTGGCTAATGTATCACACTTGAGTCTGGGCTTGTTTGATTGTGTTGCACTGAGTTGTTTGTCGACACACTTCAAGTGGTTTGTATTCGTACTTTCACATATGTACTATAGCACTGTTTCATGATGAATTTCATTTGAATTGTCATAGCATTGTTGCCATTTTGGCTTGTTCCTTCGAGCCAGTGAAACTTGTGTATGATTATTGGTGCTGCACTGAGTTGTGTTCATGTGTGACTTGAACTTGATTTGGATTTTTTTTGAGCATTCCTGTATATGCACTCGAGCCATGGTAGCAGTGACTTGAACTTTGCCTTTTCTTTGTGTATTGTTACTGCCATTAATTTGTACTGTCCAGTTGAGTTCTTGTTTCTTTGTACTTCTGTGTAGACTGTTTGTTGGTGCATACATTTCATTTGTTGCCAGACCTGTAGCATGCATGTTGACATTCCTTTGGTTCTTGTGCATAGCATATTGAGCTGGTGAATGCTTTGATGTTGGCTTGCATTTCGTTTTGTACATATGATGGCATTCTAATTTATCACTTGCCGTTGCATGATGAACTTGAGCTATTCCTCTTTGTCTTTGCTTATGCTACCTGCTTTGCATATTTTCTTCAATGCGCAACCTGGTCGAGGCTGCATATATGAATTATGTTTCCAATCATCATGTAGTTGCATTGAGTTGGTTTGCCTTTGTAAAGTGTACCATCTGGAGCTTGCTGTCTATATTCATTTGAACTTAGTTGATGTTTTGGTTTTGACTTGACTTGATATTGTCACTTGTTCATTGTAGTTTGATTTGTGCACTGACTTGAGTTCAAGCCTTTTTCATACTGCTGGTTGATCAAAACTCCCACTTGGTTTGAACATTTTTTTGCTATGATATTGAACTTGATCATTTCATGAACTTGCACCTGTGTTGAATCCAGCGTTTTGGGTTTGACCTATGCTCACCTGTCCCTGTAATTCTATCAAGTGAATATATCGGTGTGCACGGCCTTGTGGCATATATAGTGATACACTGTGTATGTCATAAGCTGTTCATGTATGATGAATTCAAAATTAAATGATGACGAACAACCCAAATAACTGAGGCAAATATTATTTTCAATATCCACATTTTATTTTATACTACAAAAATATTTTATTTCAATTTTACTGCATCAATGTATATTTTTGCAGATTACTCAGATACTGGATTCACATTGGAATGAAGTTGAAGATCAGTACGAGTTGAGTGAATGAGTGATATGTAGTGAGGTGCAATGTAAATGTGAATTGTAATTTAATCAAATTTGTATTGTAATTGAAGTTGTATATAGTGAGAGTTTGAAATTTGTATTATTCAAAAATTGTAATAAATATTTGTTTGAATAAAATTTCTGTTTGAATTCAAATTCTGTGTTATTTATTTTATTCAGTAAATATTTATTTAATCTATGAAAATAAAATAGTACATTAACAAATACATTTAAATGAATATATATATATATATATGTGTGTGTGTTTATTATCATGAATCATATAATCGCATATTCAACATGCAGATTAGAGTATAAATGAATCAAAAATCCCCAAGTCATGTGGAAGCGGACACGAATTTACGTGACTCACAAGACTCTGAATTTCAATTACATGTTAGTTGATAAACTAAGTGATGAGAGTCGAGGAAATAAAAAGAAACAAAATTTTATTTACTGGTCAGAAATTAAGTTCCATTACAACTTCTTCGAAGTCCGGAGACCAAGTTTATCTACGACGACTATAAAAAAGAAGAGAAACAAGTACATTATTTTGACTTATTTAAGCTAAGTGAGGCATTACCAGATGATAGCTACTTCTCGACTTTTCTCCTTCTTCAGATTCTCCGATGTCTCCTCGGCAGAACGTTTTCTCCTAGACCCCTTGCTTTCCAGCGATGTGGTATCGAAGGAAAGAAGAGGGACCTCCAGAGGTGTGGTTCCACCCGGGAGAATGACCTTCAGGGGCCTAATTAGGGGGTCATCAAGTTCCACAACCTGTGGTTCTATCTTAACTTTAGCTTTATTTTTCTCCTCTTCCTCGATTTTCTCCTTCATGTTAAGCATCGAAGTATGTTCGGAAGCACATGTGATTTCACCTCATCCTGTCCATCTACAAGCGAGGGATTCGCAAGTTTATCCTCATCTAGCGCCCCGATCACTTGAGCATCGAGACCAGGGGTATATCCAGTGTGAGGTGCATCATCCACTTTTTCTTCCCGCTCCATGGCGACATCTCTCCTTAGAATCGGTTCGGGACCAGAATGGCTATATGAATTAATAAAAAGCAATTGTTAGAATACATTTATTACTTTCCAAAAGTAATGGTTTCCTGAACCCTAGAAGGTGAAGCTACGTACCAGCTTCCAACCGACTTTTCATGTGGTCCTCAGGATGTCACCCTCAGGGATTGTAGATAAAATGTTAATGCCAAGTACGGGCTTCTCTAGGTCATAACCGATGTGCTGCTCGAGAGGCCCATGTGGTGAACTATTGGTCGTTTGAACGGGAGGAGGAATTAGAGAATCAGTGTCGAATGGCCAAGCGATGTCATCTTTACCCTTCGATGATAGGGAGTTTTTTCCAATAAGGGTTTTTGTCGCAGATAAGTCAGAAGGCTCATTTCCTTGGAGCACTTCTCTCACGAGAGCATCCTCATCAACCTCTTTGACACCCAGCTCCACTCTTTTGATTTTCACTAAAGTATCTCACACTTCGCCCAATGATTCGAGATAACCGTCACCTAGGAAAGATAGGTCACGGTGCATGAGGACCCATTCATTGTACTTGGCGATAAGCGGATCGAATAAACACTTGATCCCTTTTCTGCCGGCTTCAGTAACTGCCTCAACACGAGAGTTGACCTCTGTAAGCGCCATATTCTTAACTTTCCTCATAAGCTACTTCTTTTTGCGCTTAAATTGAGGAAAGCTCCTCATCGAGTTTTGTCTATAGAAGTCGTGTTGAGACGATTTCATCACAGTATCTTTGTGACTCTTCCTGCACTGCAATTTTCTCTTCCCTCTCTTTAAAGAACAGCACCTCCAGCTCCTTAACCCATTGAGCGAGAATATCTTGCTCTTTTTAGATAGAGTTTTTCTCCAAAGCTAGAGCACCGCTACGTTGGATTGCCTCCTCAATTTCTTTCTTGTGAGTGGCCTCCAAGCGACTAACTGCCTCGGCCCCCTCCTTGGCATTTTTTTAGGCAGCCTCGATTGAGATTTGTATGAGTATAGATCTTTATCCTAGTCTTCAATGATATCTTTGTCGTGAATAGCTTTGAGTTTGAGGTGATCAATTTCATGTTGACGTTCCATGGAAACCTCTGAAAATTTCTCCACCAAATGTACGAACGCATCATGTTGGACATAAACATCGTTGTTGCAGGCAATGGCGCTTTGTTTGACATGTTCGGGGATAGGATGGATCATGGAAAGAAATTTCAATCCATTGAAGCATATCTTTGTGAATGTCACCTTGAGCTCGGCTAATTTCTCCGCCCTCGACGGATTGTGAGCGGAGGCTGGAGGAGTTTGCCTAACCGGAGTCGCAGATTTCTTATAGGCTCAAGGGATTGCATAGTACTCGAAGAGCCAGAATGTTGGTCATGAGAAACTTTGGAATGGGATCCCTTCTAAGCAGATTTCACCCTGCTATGCTCTGGATGAGGGGGAGGATTATTTGGATATGAAGAATGGCTATAAGTTCTCCTTTTAGAAGACGACGACTCTGTAGGACAATAATCTCTATCACCGCTGTCGTCCCTGTCTTGCCGTTTCCCTGATCCCAAGTCTCGACTGGAATAGTAAAGAACGGAAGATCCGCGAAGGCGGTCAATGCTATGTGCACGCCCCATGTTACCTGCACATAAAGCCAAATGAAGACGAGTTAGTAGGAATCACGTGATGAGTGAAATTCAAGTGTGTGGTAGAGTGTAAGTGTTTGTGTGTGTCTTAGTGCATTCTCCCTAACAGATCAGAGTTTGTCGCTTTACTCATTGGAGTTTTCTCTTCCTGATGACGAGTTTGAGCGCCTTCATCGC
The DNA here is from genome assembly GCA_030765085.1 of Allium cepa. Taxonomy (NCBI): domain Eukaryota; kingdom Viridiplantae; phylum Streptophyta; class Magnoliopsida; order Asparagales; family Amaryllidaceae; genus Allium; species Allium cepa. The sequence goes on along the minus strand of CM060940.1, from coordinate 750,813,976 downwards.
TTCTAGTGGGCGAATTAAGTCTCATAGCCTCAGGATTAGTAAAATTGTAATCCAGTATATTTTCAGGGATGGTCAAGTCAGATAAGCCTTTTAATGAGCCTTCTAAGTTTTGAGAAGACGAATTCTTCTCGATCAAAGTTATCGTAACCTTTGAGGTTCCGCCAACTGTCTTCTTTTTCAGCTTGTCTCTTTTTCTTCTTCGAAGGAGGTGGTAGTTCATCAGCACCGGGTGCATTAGATACTGGTGCTTAGCCGGAACTTTTGTTCTCATCAGTCGCCTCTAGCACCTCGTTTTTTTTTAATTTTGCCTTCCTCAATTGTATGGGGGGTCCTTCTGCAAGGGGCATCGGAGGTCCAACTTGCTCTTTGCCTGTTCCTACAGCTGTTCCTGTTACAGTGGAACTGATTGGAAGGCTATTTTGACAGCCCCCTTCTAGTAGTCTGAACTTCGAAAGCAATTCATTAGCAATTACGGATTTAATGTCCCAATCTCTCACGGGAATAGCTGGGATGGCCTCGACGGCCTCAGTATACCCAGCACCTTCAGGTCGTGGGCGGATACCTATAAGAGTTGAAAGAAGTTAAGGAAGGATGCATTTCGAGCCTTAGTACAAAAATGAAACTTACTCCCTTCTAGCCATCTTCTTGCAAAACCAGGAGGACAGCGTAGGTAAAATAACTCTTGTTTATACTGAGAAAATTTACTCCACGCACCCGTCAGGATTTGGTATTTGAGGTGTGGCTCAAGGAATATAGAAGATGGACTGTCGGTACGTCTCTTGAAGCGGTAAATATAACGGATATACTCAGGAGTAGGGGGTCTGAATAAGACGCTCATGAAAAGAATGCATGTACCATGAATAAATGCATGGCTATTAGGGTGCAGTTGTGCTGGAGTGATCCCTATATACTGCAACACTTCACGTATGAATGAATTGAAAGGTGGCACGCTTTCAGCCCAGCACATAAATTTATTGTTCGTCGTATATCTAACTGGGGGCAAGTAAGGTCGATCTTGTGCTGATGGAACTAGAATGTCCTCGAAGGGGATTCTGTGGATAGAACATAATCTATGGAGAGAAGATTAGCCAATTTTATAGGCCTAAGAGTCGATTGGATCGTCTAGAACGACGACCCCGTCTACAACATCGAGAGCCGGGGCCTATCATTGCAACAGGCGAATCTGGGATGCCAGGTATGGGGGTTGACGATGGATTCGAGGTTCTCACTGCTTGCTGCCGAGAACTTAGCTCAGGCTTGTCAGAAACTGTAGCAGAGCTTGATTTTTTAGACATCTCCAAAAAACGATCGATGTGAATAGATACATTAAGCTATACTTGAAAGATAATAAATATCGGATATAACAACAAAGTATTTCCCTGTGTTGTGTGTGATCTAGTGTGACAATTCAAGCATAAGTGCAGAAAATATGAAGTTCTAAAGGCTAGCATAACGTAATGGAGCTTCAAGTTATCATCCTTGGAGACGGTCATTGCTGACCGTCTTTGAAATTTATCTTGTGATTGGTAGTAAAAGGCTTTGGGGTCAGACGTTGGCATCATATACTATGATTACTGGCTCTTGTCGGGTTAAATTTGCACTTAAAGATTATTAATTAGGTCTTTAGGCTTATGTGCTTTGTTACTTGTCATTGTCCTTTATGTTACCTTTGGTTGTGGAAGTAAGTTGTCTGAATCTATGCTATGTTCGAGTTAGAATATTCTTGATTGCCAATGCCGACCTAGACGATCGACCCGTTTCCCTACAGGACCACCAAACCATCCACTCTCATCTTTCTCTCTCTAATCGTCGAGCCACCTTTCGCAATCTATATCGAGCCACTCTCCTAGTCTCCTGCCGACCCATACTATCATGCAAGGCACCGAACCATACTCTCCCTCTCTACCGATCGATACTCTCACTCAAGATAACGACCTGAACTCCTTCCCTCGATACCGAACCAGTTCCACGTAGAAATACCGAGCCTAATTCCCATCAAGGGATTACCTAACTTGTCCTACTCCACACACCTGTCGACTCCACTTCCTAACACTCCACACCGCCGACCTCAAAATTAGGGCTATGATACTTCCCTCCATGATCCTTAAGCGAACACCTAGCCTAAGGCATGTCCCATCTCCAAATCATCCCCTTTTCATTTTCATTGGTTCCTACTAGACCTAGCCGAAGAAAGCCCATGAACTCGACTTCACACGAGATTCCTAGCTTAGAGAAATAAATCGAGTGAAAAGTTCATACCTACAAGAATGAATTGAAGCTTATGGGAACTGTTGGATTTAGGATCGAAGTTCGTTTGGGTTCGCTAGTAGTACGAGTTGCGAGATAGGTGTCTTGGATTCGGGAGAAGAAAGGAAAATTGGAGTATTGGCTAAGGCTCGAGAAGAGATTATTCAAAAGTTTTTAAGAAAAAGTTAAAGAAAGAGGAAGGAGTGAGTTTTTATATGCAGCAAAGGGAAGGCGAACAGGTAGTTGCCTTTATAACCGTTCCATACATTTTAAGTATGTCAATGCAGTGAGTGTTGTTCAGACTGGCCGTGTGGATTGGTGATAGCATGCCGACCCACCTTTTACTGAAGTAACCAACCAAGTGGGTCGGTCTTTCATATGCCGATCCACTTGTTGTTGTTTAAAAAATAAGTAAATAATAATAATAAAAGATATATTTATGTATATACACATGAATAAGTTCATGTATACTGATGGTTGGACATCATGTATAATAAAGAGACGGATATTACCAGATAAGTGAAGGAGCATGGATTTGTAAAGTCTACCGTGATATAGCGTTCAGAAGGTTGTATTCATTCGGCTTTTGAGAAGTTGAACCAGGATTTTACGGGTTTCTTCAGGGTTTAATTAACGCGTTCAGACCACACAAAGCTTCGTGGAAGCCCAATGGAAGGCGACAGTCAGCTGCCATCTGGAATGGACTAGCTTCTAAAAGCATAAGTTACTCGTTGATTCAAAGCGTGTCATGTTGATTCACATAACACACTTTGAGGGCAAATGTTACCTTGCAGCTTGGCACGGCTACAAGGTGACAGTGGCAGAGGTTATAGTTAGACCTAAATGAAACTCGAGCCAAGTTAGGTGAGTTGAGGTGGTTCGGTCTATAGGGTCGGCCTAGCTAGGTCGGCATAGATAGGTCGGTCGAAGGAGAGTGAGTTGAACTGGGTCGGTCAGATGCAAGTTGCTCGCTCAAAGTTTCTCGATCAAATGAGGGAAGAACATGTTGTTCGGTCATGGAACAAAGGATAAGGTGGGCCGGAATATATGGCTCGACCAGAGACGAAGGTCACATGTGGCTCGGTCTAGGTGGTTCAACAGATGTCGCTCGGTCAAGGAAGAAAGATTGTGCATGGGTCGGCCAAGGTAGTTTGTTCGGTCCTGGTTCGAAGCTCGTCGTTCTGTCATAATGGTTTAGCATGTATGTATCGGCATACCTAGTTTGGTGCATCGTAAGGGAGTTAGCATATTTTTGGGGTCTACAGAAAGGTGATGTGGCCGACATTATTTTTCTTCGAGATACATCACAAGTTACTCCGAGTCCCTTGAGAGCTTGCTTCGAGTCAACTACTAGATGACCCCTCTTCATCCATAAAGGGTCGGCAACACCTGGTTCGGCATTGCCTGGTTCGGTCAATTTGAATTGACTCTTGTGGGCTGAGCTATCTTGGTCATGGGCCTGCATAAGGGAACTAGCCTATCTTTGTCTATAAATAGAGCGGCAGGGGTACAGTTGAATGGGCCTTTTTTTTCGAGAACTCCAGAGTAATTCTACCATTTTCTATACAGATTTTCTTTCTACTCAAACTTGTATTCAAGTGATTTGGTCACGGATTGTATCTATATTCAAATGATTGAAAAAGTAATAAAGATTCTACTCAAAATGAACGTATGCAATTACGCCGAACCACTATAAATCTGGTGTTTACTTTTCTATTGTTCCTTTTGCATTTGATTACATTACTTTTTTGTTTTAATTTACTCTCTTTATTAATCTCTCTACATAACTCTACTCAAGGGTGTTAGTGATCAATTTTAGTTCTAACAGAAACCAAATGAAATTATCATCCTATTTATAAAATTTCTTCAAGGATATTTTTGCCTTTCCAAATTGGGACACTTATCCATCCTTTTCCATGCAAACTTTGGTGTAATGACACCTACCCCTCGGTTGTCACCTTAATAAGCATGGTGATCTTATAAGCTTACACATCATTAGTAAATGTGTTACTTCCTTATTTTAAGTAACCATTCATAATGCCACCTCATGCTTTAATAAACAAGGTGTTATTACTAGTTTATACCTAATTGTCCTATGTGTCACTACTTCATTTAATTACCATACTTAATGTCATGTCATGCTTCAAGGTGGTATTACAAGATTACACCTAATTAGTCTATCAAATCATAAGAATCTTTTGGTCTTTGAAATAGAGTTGTAACTTAGTACTTCTTCTTTCAAACAATTATAATATTATTTCATTATGATATTAAAAAACATAAGAAAAAAATAGGTTATTCGGGTTTTTACATTCTACCCTTCTTAAAAGAAGATTTCATCCTCGAAATCCAGTCTTCAAATAACTCTAGATATTCTTTAAGCATTTCTGATCCAAGTTCCCATGATGCATCATTTTCGTCATAATTATTCCATTGAACTTCAACTTTTACAAAGTGAATTTCCTTTGTTTGTAATTTCTTAACTTTTCTATCAAGAATTCGGATTGATCGTTCGATGTATGTGGCACCCTTCTTAACTTCAATATTATTCAAATCAACCATATATGCTGAGTAAGGAATATACATTCGTAGCATTGATATATGGAAAACATAATGAACATCCAATAATTTTTTAGTTAATGCAAGTCAATATGCAACTTTACCTATTCATTTAGTGATTTGAAAGGGCCCAATAAATCTATGTAATGATTTTGCATTTTTCTTTTCAAATCTCATTGCACCCTTTATTGGAGAAGTCTTTCAAAGAACCTGTTCCCCTACTTCAAATTCCAAATCTTTCTTTCTTCGATCTACATAGCTCTTTTGCCTACATTTGGAATCTTTTAGTCGTTCTCATATGGTTGTAATTTTCTTCATTGTTTCTATAACTAGATTCAGGCCATGTAATTTATTATCTCTACCTCTGCTTAAAAAACAGGTGAACGACATGACCTTCCATACAGGGCTTCAAATGGCGCCATACCAATAATTGTGTGGTAACTATAGTTATATGAAAATTAAATTAATGGTATGTAAGTATCCCAAGTACTTTCAAATTCCATCATATAAGGTCTTAGCATATCTTCTATTACTCGATTTACCATTTTTGTTTGTCTATCTGTTTGAGGATGAAAGGTCGTACTCATATTGAGCTTTGTACCTACCTTTTGAAAACTTTTTCAAAATCTAGAGGTAAATTATGAGTCTCTATTTGAAATAATTATGATTGGGACTCCATGAAATCTGATAGTTTCTTTTAAGCAGATTCTACTTATTTTATCAATCGAGTATCCCATACTATAAGGTATAAAATGAGCTGACTTTGTTAAGCGATCCACCACTTCCATTCTGCTATAGGAAGCGGATGTAACAGACCAGATGGTCGTTGTTGCTCGGCCTCAATTTGTTGGCATGTAAGGAACCGTGAAACAAAACTTGCAACAACCTTCTTTATTCCATTCCACTAAAATTGATGCTTTAAATCCATATACATCTTCATGCTTCTAGGACGTATAGTGAGCTTGAACGATGCACCTCATTCAAAATTTCATTCTTCAATTCTACTTTATTTGGTACACAAAGTCTATTTCGATATCTATATCCTCCATCATTTCCTACGTTCCAATCTTCTAGGTCCTTGTCTTTCATTTTCATAAACCAATCCTTTAACTTCCTATTTTGTTCTTGGGCTTGTATAATTCTATTAACTAAATAGGTTGAATGACCATACTACATATAAGGACCATCCTTTCACTATTTATTTGATTATCATCTTAGGTCGAGCATTCATTTCTAGTAAAGTTTCCAAAGCTCTCCATTCTGCAATTTTCAGGTTAGCAATAATTCCATATGACTTTCAACTTAATGCATGCTACCACGTTGGCTTTTCCGAGAAGGTAATGTAGTGTGAAGTCACAGTCCTTTAAAAAACACCATCTATCTTCATTGTCTCGTATTAAGTTCCTTTTGAGAGAATAAATACTTTAATCTCTTATGGTCATAATAAATATCAAATTGTTCGTCGTACATATAATATCTCCATATTTTTAATCCAAATACTATTACTGCCAACTCCAAGTCACGAGTTGGATAATTTACTTCATGCTTCTTTAATTGATGAGAAGTGTAAACAATAACTCTATCTTCCTGCATCAATACACATCCTAATCCATGACTTCATGCATCATAATATATTTTGTATCATTCTCCACTCCTTGGTAATGTTAGAACCGGTGCTTCAGCTAACTTTCTTTTCAATGTTTGAATGCCACTTCACATTTCTGGCTCTATATAAATTTTATGTCCTTTTGTGTTACTTAGTTAGTGGAGCTGCTAACTTTGAATTTTTTTTAAATAAATCTTCTATAATAACCAGCTAGTCCAAGAAAACTTTGAATCTCCAAAGATGTTCTTGAAGGACTCCATTTTAAAACAGCCTCAACTTTTAATGGGTCTACTCCTTTCCTATCTTTTGAAATTACATGCTCAAGAAATTTTACTTCTTCCAACCAAAACTCATATTTACTTAGCTTTACATATAAATAGTGCTCCTTTAATGTTTGTGAAGTTATACACAAATGTTTCTTATGCTCTTCTCTTGATTTAGAGTAAACTAAGATATCATCAATAAATACTATGACAAACAAATCATGGTAAGGATGGAACGCACGATTTATAAGGTCCATAAAAAACGCTGGTGCATTAAATAGTCCAAAAGGCATAACCAAAAACCCATAATGTCCATACTATGTTTGGAAAGCTATCTTTGGAATATCTTCTTCCTTTATCCTTAACTTCTAATAACCGGATCTAAAATCTATCTTTGAGAATATGGTAGCTCCATAAAGTTGATAAAATATATCATAAATCTAAGGTAATGGATATTTATTATTAATTGTAACCTTATTAAGTTTTCGATAGTCAATACATAACCGTAGGGACTTATTAACCCAAAAAAATGGATCAACACCCTGAATTGAGTGTGAAAGCGCTAGCCCTATTCCTACAGAGCAATAATATAGAAAATAAATGTAAAAAAAACATAAATAGTAAAAAGACAAGAAGATTTTTATGGTGGTTCAGTTGTCAATGAAGCCTACGTCCACTTTATAACTTTCTATTAACTGACTATTGTTATAAGTTGAATCTGATTATAATATGATTGAATCTTCTAAGGTAGATCAAGTCACAAGTACAAAAGTTCACTGGAGAATCATAGTTAATCCCTAATTGACTATTGTGTGAGAGAAGAAGAGTGAAGAATAATCTCTAAAGAGTTCTAGCAGCCGGTCCTGAAAATCTTCTTGATGCTGCAAGTAGGATTTTATTTATATGGGTTGGAGAGCGGTTGGGCTAAGCCGCTTTGCCAGAAGCCTATACTCGATGATATGAAGGTGCTTTGTAAATTTCATAACGATCCAACATAATCTGATGGATCGCTAGCGATCCATAGGGTATGGATTGTTGGCGATCCATGTACTTAGTTGATTTTTGGACTTCTTCCTTTGGATTGCATTCCTTATCTTATATAGGTACTCTCGATGTAATTTCGTAGCTAGTTTCCTTATTTTGATGATGATTCATGGACAAGTTGGATTTAAGACTAGAATCAGATGGATCTTCGCTTCTCGAAGTAGGTTACTTGGAAGGCTATGAAACTTGGAAAACGTACTTAGAAGAGATATTGATTCATGATGTAAGAGGACTGAATGACCCACGAAGGTTCCTTATGGATTGCTAGCAAACCATGGGTGATAGGTCATTAGAATTCCATCCTCTTAGTGGATTTTTGGGTAATTCTTCTTGAGTACTTTTGGTTTTGTTCTTTTAGATGCCTTGTTTAAATTTCAAGTCATTATGGCATTGTCCATAGTTCTAACTCCTATTGGATTCTGCTAGGTAAAAAATATGGTTAACATTTGTCCCATAGATTATGCTTTCATTGAAAACAACGTATGCTCTGGAACAAGACAATTTCAGATTACTATTCTGTCAATTTCAGTGAATCGTCGGAGTCTAACTCAAGATGTTGTTTTAAATTAATGGACTTTTGATAACAGTTCGTTTTTTGATTTCGACTTGAATTTCAATTCCTAATATTGACGATGTAATATTTATTTCATAGTTTACCCAAGGGTTTAGGTCGGTATGTGGGTGCACGATGTAGGTTTGGAGTCGACCAATATAGTTTTAACTAGGTCGGCCATGAGGCTAATTTTTATCTCGAACGATTGTACGCCTTCTAGAGCGAAGTGTTTCTCTTTATCTTTAAATATTCTTTTTAGGACTTGGTTAAGTTCCTATCGCCATTTGAATACTAATGTGACGATTTATTTCAAAATAAGATATAGTGGATGACTCAATCGTATCGCTCTTCCCGTTTCTATACTCCAGTGATCTTGAAAAGAAAGGCCGAAAGGGTTGAATGCCAAGTTTTATTGTTGAAAATGACTTTTCGGTCATCCAATCTTTAGTCTAGCGAAGGGACTTGCACTCCTCCAGAAGTTGAGTCCTTTGCAACTTAGGCTTCACTTATTATTCCTGTCATATTGGGATGATTGATTATAATTAAATTACAAGGCATAGCTTTTCTTGTAGAGTTGTAGTGAAGTTCGATCAGGCACAGTTTCAGTCTTTGAAAACTAGCGCATGACTTGTTCGAATGTAATTATCCTTCCTTTGTATGTTTTGAAACTCAACCTGCACACCGACCTTTGTATATAGGGACTATTGGTTTAATTGCTTGATTTCGAGTGTTGTTTTTTCTCGCTGTTGCACCTCTTGTGCTCATGTGCAGCATACTCGTTTAATGTAATTCTATACATGTAAGTAATACTTCTGCGGTCATTTTGTCATATTCTATTTCATAGCTTTGTTCGGACTATGAGTGTAACGACCCGCATATTTGTCGATTTTATATTTAAATATTTTATTTAAATATTTTGTCGTTAATCGGATATTGGTCCGAAAAGCTACTTTTTGCAAATGGTCAAATTAGGACTCGAGACCACTTCCATTGAGTTTGAAATGCCGTTTACAACTTTTTTAAGTATAAACATCGATAGGTTTGGAGTTAGTGAAATTTCACTAACTTTTCCCGCTTTAGACTTTGGGTTAGTTTAGCCTATTAAGCCCAAGTTCCAACCCCCTTCTCCTCACTCTTCATAAATTCCTAACTAACTTGAAATTTGCATTAATGGTGAAGAGAATGGGAAATTAAAACTCCAAGCTCAAATTTAATTGCTAATCCAACATTCAACTCCAAATTCAAGTAGAAGATATTGGATTCAAGCTTTGGATTGCTTCTCCATTGGCTTCAAGCTTCATCTTCATCCATTTTAGTGAAAAGGTGAGATTTTTATCTCACACTCTTGCTTATAACTATCTTGGACTATTGGGAATGGTTCCCTATCACTTTAACATGCACATTTGCATTTGGTTTGGATTGGATTGGCGAAAAACTCCACTTTTTAGTGTTTTTGGTGAATTTCCAGCCTTAGGTCGTTCTGGACCCTTAGGTCGCTCGGGTTCATGGCTTGCACGCGTGGAAAAGTCGCCTGGACATTAGGTCGTAGGTCGCTCGCGAGTTAAACCGAAGGTCGTTCGCGAGTTAAGCCTTAGGTCGTTTGGCCTTTATAACGTTAGGTCGCTCGCGTGTTAAAACTTTAGGTCGCGCTGGCCTTAAGTCGTAGGTCATCTCTGACCTAATATTGCCTCTGCTATTTCACTAGGTCACGCGGGCCTTAGGTCGTAGGTCGTAGGTCGTGAGTCTCCTAGGTCGTAGGTCGCTCGGTCCTACTTCTGTCCCTAGGTCGCGTAACCCTATCACCGTTAGGTCGTTAGGCCTTTATGTCGTTAGGTCGTTACACCTATGACCCGTTAAGTCGCGAATACCTTTAGGTCATGAACCCCATTAGGTCGCAAACCTCTTTAGGTCGTCTGTCCCTTAAGCAGTTAGGTCGTTCGACCTGTGATGCCTTAGGTCATTTGACCCGTGTTACGTTAGGTCGCGTAACCCCGTAGGTCGCTTGACCTTGTTTCCTGTTAGGTCGCGTGACCTTGTTTTTCTTAGGTCGTGAACCTTATTAAGTCGCTCGACCACTAGGTCGCGAACACCTTTAGGTCGCGTGCCCCTTTAGGTCGCTCGATCCTATCCACCCTTAGGTCTTCACTAGGTCATACCGTTTTGGACGGGGCGCTGCCCCCTGGACCCCCACGACCTGACCGGGCAGGTCGAACCCCGTAGCAGGGGCGTTGCCCCCCTCACCCCCACCTTGGGGGGTTGCGACCCCCCCTAGACCCCCCCCCCTCCGTAGGGGATCTTATCTGAAAAACATTCAACGGAACTTGCTTTGTTGAGATGCTGAGTTGACCATTCTTCGAGACAACTTTAGAAATATGAAGGTTTCAATACTAGTAGTAAATATCAAAACTTTTTCATCAAAATGATTTCAAATTTATTTTCAATATCAAACTCGTTTATAAACCGTTTTCCAGTCTATTAGTATATACAAACCTTTACCTCACTCGGATGAGAAATCTAATTAAACGGCCTAGTAAAACAAGTGGTATGAAACGCTTGTGTTTGCTTCGTCGGTTAATTCTTGGACTTGTTCGATTGAAAGTCTTGTGACAATTTTCTAGTGAAGATTTACAGTTTGTTCGTAAATATTTAAGTTAAGCAAGTGGTTATGGGACATGAAGCTAAACTTTTATATTTACTAGCTTAGTGTAATTGACACTTCTCGTTGATCATGACGATCATTCTTATGATTTAGACTAGCAATTGTGCGATGTCTCTTGTTTGCTTGGTTAGACTAGACACCACTTGTGTGATTTCATTCACACATACCTTTTTACCTTCTTAGTTAGTCTAGACACCACTTGTGTGATTTCACTCACACATACGTTTTTGTTTGCGAGGTTAGACTAGACACCACTTGTGTGATTTCACTCACACATACCTTTTTGATTTTTGGTTAGTCTAGACCTCATCTGTGTGATTTCGACTCACACATATGGGGTAGCTCCCCATGGTCTTCGGACCGTCATGTGATAGGCCTCTTTCTTTTTCATGATTTTCTGGATTTCTTATGTTGATTTCTGGAATTTATGTCATTGACTTGTTATGAGTACAAGTTTTGGGTATGATACCCTTTTGGATCTTTGAGAAGATTCTTGTAATATTGATCAATCTCTTGTTGATTATCATTTACATACTTATAGTAGTATGATGTTATGGATATTATTCACATATGCCATTTCTCTTATTTTATATCACGTCGTCTGATATTTATAGCTAGACCGATCCGTTTATTATTTTCTTATAAATAATACTCGGGTCAGACCGAGATGTTACAGGTGCTTCTGCTTGACTTCTCCCCCGGTGATTCACTACATAGACTTTTGGCTACTTGTTTAGATTAGCAGTTTTTGTTGTATACACTTGAGACATAGACTCATAGTTGTATTCTTTTGTATAGCACGTGTCGCTATTCTTTTGTATTATTGTGGATCTTTTTGACCACTACTCTGATGTACACTTTCATGTGTTAGTTATATATTCATATCTTCTTCCGCCTTTGTGATATGGATGTCTGTGACTAATTTGTGTTATGCTTATTTCTATGTTTGTTTGTGAAGATTATTTATAGCCACCGTGTGATAAGCAATCACATGGATGGTCGCTCCTCAACAGCCTTATTCTCCGTGCTAGTTGACAGCACTACACCGTAGTATTCTTGGCTAGCGTGGGTATAGAGGTGGGGCGTCACAATGAGGTAGCATGGTCTAGCCAGTTTTGTAGTTGTTCCTATTTATGCTTCGTTGAGTTCGTTTGACAAAATGTCGGTGTATATACCCCAGTCCATTGGTTGTTTACTCTGAAACTATGCCTATTTGTTTTAAGGAGACTAGGTCTCCTAGGACATATGTTCGATTGCCTCAGTTTGATTGACATGATAGCTCCTATCTCCAGGAACTAGGGACTTTGCCGCTTGATTCCAAGCTCTGATTTTTCCAATGATGTATGTTTCCTAGCTGTGGTTGAATTCATCCAATGTCATCCTAGGTACATGTGTTGGAAAGACACGGTGCCGTCATCTTTTGCTAGAGCGAATTTTCCAAATCCAATGTTAAGACCCTAATCATGTATTAATTTCTATCTCTAGAAACTCATGCAAGGATGGATTAACTCTGTGGATTTTTCCTTGATATTATGAATCTTCAAATAGCATGAGATGCCAAAAGGTAGGGCTGAAGATTCAATCAAACTCTTGCTTCGGTTTTCAAAAGTCGATGCATCAATGGTGTCATTCTGGGGGTTTCCTCTTAGCATCACCAAACTTCAAGTAATGGAATATTCTTGCAAGTTGAAACCAAATGATCTAGTTAGACCGTAAGTAGGTCATCGATCCTTCTCATCTTTTCCAGACTGCGAGCGGCGATTGATTTCTGAATGTTAAATCCTTCATTTCCTTTGTTGGCGATTTTGTTGCCAAAATGGTCAGTTCTACGATACAGAATTGTTATCTAATCAACCTCGTGGTTATTCATGTTTGGACTTTACAACATTTATTTCGATCAAGTATCTGTGCATCTATCCTTGCTCGAGGGACATGCTATTTTGAACGCCTGTATTTGGGCGATTGTGAGAGATTGAGATGTTTGGGACAAATGATTCGATTGCCACTGGTCTGGCTCTCGATCCTATTCTAGGATTGAGGAAGTTCAATGATTTTAGTTTCGATCTTCAGGGATTGTCCCTACATGTCCTTATTTGTGCATGCTTTGCTTGATTGTTGCCATCACGGAAGTTCTGTTCATATGCCAGTTCCTGTTTTCGGGAACTGATAACCTAACTGCTTGGTTTCAAGCAACATTTCCTTAAGGATGCCTATCTTTGGTTGTGCCTAAATTCATTCTAAGTTGAATTCATGAAATTCAGTTGTGTACCAGCTTTCATCCTTAGAAATTAGAACATGAGCAATTCAATCCTAGGATTTCCTTTCGGCACTGCTTATTCCTGTGTAGTGGTTGATTCCTGTGATGAAAGGTCGAACCATCCGGTTAACCCATGAAAGATTATGTCTTCCTATCGTTGCCCATTTTCGGGCAACAATAGTTTTTTGAAGACAAGGGTAGAATCTTAGTTGAGGACCAACTTCGATCTCCAAAAGCTAGTGCACTGATGGTTTACAACGACGAGTGTTTCTCATTGAACCTATAGATTAAAGTTTTCCTAGCATTTCCAAGGTAACAACGGTATATAGTGAGTAGAAAATTTCCTAGCATTACTGGGAATTATTGGTATTTAGGAAATATAGGGTTTCTCAGCGTTACCGAGTGCACACCGATACTTATGAAATAGAAAGTTTCTCGACATTTCCGACGCAATACCGGTACTTAGGAAATGAGAAAGGCATTAGCATTATCGAGGCAACACTGACACTCAGGAGGTTGGGATCGATTTTCCCCATCGATCCAACAATGCTTTTAATCCAGGTGGGCACTATTTTCGATCTTGAAAACTTGCACTTCGACGATTGGATTGTAGAATTCTTTTCTTAGTGTTGCATGGCTTTAGGCAATGTTAAAGTCATGTTGGTTAGGATTGAATCATTCATCTAATCCTGTATAGTTGAGTAGATCCCTTTCAACCCAAAGTAGTTATTTTTCTCAACGTTGCTTAGCTTTGGGATACGCCATGTTCTTGAAGGATGGGAGTCCTGGCATTTTCGTTGCCTAGCCTTGTTTATCACCGTCAAGTGTTACCTTTGGAAATGCAAGGTTGTTGATTAACCAATTCCATGGTTAGTCTTATTCACGAAAAATAGTATTTCCTCCAACCGATTTTTTTTATGATCTGACTTCTATCTGTAAAACTCTTCATTTCTAGGTAGAACCCTTTATTCCTAGGTGTCAAATTCCAAGTTCTTATAGAAAAGTACAAATTATGGAGCTAGTCATCATATTTCCTCCGGTATGATCGTGCACATTCCTATCTTGATCACGAATAGGTAGAGTTTGGTAGTGTTTATCTTGAATCTGTGGCACTTAACCTTGTTTATTACAGGCCATATGCTGGGATTATAGCATTGTTTTGGATATCAACCTTATGGTTGGTTCCAACCTTCGGGAATCAATGGTTTAGCTGCTCGATTTTGAGCATTCTCTCCATTTCATTGTCTGTCTTTGGATAACAACTGGTTTTTTGCAAGTTTGGGTTTGAGACCTCAGTCGAGCACCTGGTTCTATCTTTGGAAACTAGTGCATTGATGATTTGATTTTGGAAATTCCTTCTGTCATCGTCCATCTCTAGACGACGGTAAGTTTCTCCTTTTATTGCAAGTTGGAGCAATTTTTTATCCTGACTAAGTGTTAATGTGTTATGTACCCCTTAGTTCATTGGGCTGATTATTCTAAACAATTGATGTGATACTTAATGTTTTGGGTGGCTCCCTGGATACCCCTAGTCAAAGGTGCATCGCAGCTCCCATCTCTGAGAACTCATGACTTGGATGTCTTGAATTTATTGTGCATTAACTTTAGCCAAAGATCGAAATTATTTGTCGACTTCTTGGTTTGTGAACTTTATGGCACTACCGGAGAAATGTCGTTTCTATCGGGTAGTGGGAATTAATCCTTGTTAATCCTACAATAGACAAGTTTCCCAGTGTTGTCAAGACAATACCAGTACTTAGAAAATCTTAACGGTTTGCTGATGATGCCAGAGCAACATCAAGCAATGCTTGTGTGGCTTATGAAATGCACCACTTTTAAGAGCACATGGCTTATGAAATGCACTTCTTTTAAGAGTGCATGGCTTATGAAATCCATAGCTTTTAAAAGTGCACGGCTTACGAAATACGTACCTTTTGAGAGTGTGTGGCTTACAAAATATGCGAATTTTGAGAATGTGCGGCTTATGAAAGGCATAGCTTATGGGATCGATACGACCCATCGATAGGGAATGGTTTGGAACTTCATGACGTTGCCAATCTTCGGGTAACGTGAGGAGTTCATGCTTCAAGAGCGTGGTTCCATGGCTCGAAGTGATGCATGGCTTATGGAAGTGCGTGACCATGGGATCGATACGACCCATCGATCTGAAAATTTTTGGAACCTCTTGACGTTCCCAATCTTCGGGTAATGTAAGGAGTTCATGCTTCGAGAGCGTGGTTCTACGGCTCAAGAAGTGATGTGCGACTTATGGGAGTGCAGGGCTTATGAGATCAATACGACCCTTCGATCCAGAATGGTTTAGAACTTCTCAACGTTGCCAATCTTTGGGTAACGTGAGGAGATCGTGCTTCAAGAGCATGGTTCCATGGCTCAAGAAGTGATGCACGGCTTATGGCAGTGCAGGAAATGATTTGGGCCTTCCCGGTGGTAAAGGAACGATACCAGTTCTTAGAAGGTGAGGATCGATTTTTCCCATCAATCCGACGATTTGGCTTCATTGGAACGCGGTTTCGTCGGTTTTAAGAGATAAGTGGTTTTTGGATCAGGTAACCATGGCTTGGACGATCCTCCCGTATTTCAAGGAGATGTACATAGCCAAACAGATAAGTTTGCCATGGTGGAGAGATCTATAGCCAACCGCATGGAGATGGTTATGAAGAATAAGCTAGTGAGATTTCAGGGCAAGACTCTTGGTTTTTGGTCCAAACTGCCTTTAGGGAATTGGTCTTCAACTGGCACATAGTCTAATAGGAAAAGGAACTGGTCACCAAGGTAAAGGAGGAGTTAGAAAGTAGTAAGCAAGTATTATGGTTCTATTTCGTTTGTTACTCTAATTAGGTCGTTAAGTCCGCAGTTGTCAGAATGCCAGAATTTTCGATCGGGCGTAACAGAACTGTGGTATGATTAGTCTTGGCTTTCCTTGTAGCTATTCAAGTATGTGTGGTGTCCCTATGCCACACGGGTGTTCATGCGCTTAAAATGTATTCGGGGTTTCTCTACAACTCGTTTGGTTGCACGCGGTCCAGTAGATGCAACTATGTCTTCTAGATGATTAAAGCATGGTAAAGCCTCTATCTTTAAAGACTTATATATTAAGGATTTGAGATACTTGGTTCTCTCAGGTGCCAAATCTTGGCTACTTGATTCGAGTCAGCCTTCAATTGATCACAAGGTCGGTTCAGTTTTAGCTTAGTTTCTTTGAGCAACTTTGAAGCTTTGGAATTCAACACTGTTTGTATCATTGGTCGTTGGAAGTGATTTTGTTAATTTTGCAGAGTGATTGTTGATTCGTGGCCCCAGAGCAAGACTTCACTGACTTCGGGTAGTTTTGGATAAGATGACCGCTGATCTTCCAGTTGGCCTTCGCGACGCCTTAAAGGATTTTTGGATCAGATGATTGCTAATCTACCAGTTCACCTTCACGACACTTTAGTTCATGAAGGACCTTCGCAATGCTTTAGTGCATGAAGGAGTTTTTATGGTTTGACGTCCGACGACCAAATGGCCTTGGAATGATAATTAATCGATTCCGAGAGGAATTTTAGTCAGATGTCCAACGTCCAGACGGTCCTAAAGCTATTATTCATCGACTTTAGAAGAGTTTTGGGTCATGTGTCTAACGGTCCCACGGTCTTAAATCAATGATTCATCGACTTTAAGAGGAATTTTAGCCAGATGTCCGACGACCAGACGGCCTTGGAGAGATAATTCATTGACTCCAAGATGAGCTTTGGGTCGTGTGTCGATGGCCTAGTGGTTTTAAAGTGATGATTCATCAACTTCAAGAGGAATTTTTAGGATTCGGCTCATGGAAACACAGTTTTATCGGTTCCTTGAGACTAGAGGGCTGGATCTGTTTGTTCGACGAATCTTTGGACAAGCCTTCTCGATGCTACCAGAGCAATGCCGGTTCTCAGAAGGGGGATCGACATGACTCGTCAAGGGCATTGAGCATTTTTGCCATGCTTTCTGAAATGCACCCAGTATCTCGATATGGCTCATTTGGAAAAGAAAACTAGACGAGAATGGATGAGAGGGAACCGCTTTAGGTCGCTGCCCCATTCCTTAGTAGCTAGCTAGCTAGAGTGTCATTTGATAATCATTATTTCCTCCGATTTTTTCAATTAGATGGGGCGCTTTTCTACTAGGTCTTAATGGCCTTGCTTGGGTAGAAGGTCCTTGATGTCCTGTAGCTTTTTTTCCATTTGGTATGTTCTTTGACAAATTGATGGGTTTGCCTTCTACCAATTGCACTATCTCTAGTCTTTAGAACTGTTATGCCTACCTATAAAATTCTTTCAGGGTGGTAGGTTGTTTCATCCTTTAATGACTCATGAGGGCCTTGCAGTAGACTGCATCCGTCGCCCTCGTTTCGTCCATATGCTAGTCATACCTGCAAAAAAGCAATTTCGAATCAGTGGTACAGCTGTAGGAAGGTATATTGGCAGGATAAACTTTTTTAGATATTTTGCATGTTGAATGGCTATGGTGAATTAGTTTCAATTAGGGAATATACTCTAATCGTTATCAGTCTGGTCGGGTTTTTTCAAGTTACGACTATTTATAATACTTGAGAATGATATATGCATGATTGACATATGCTTGAATGATTGGAAATGCCGATTGAATGGAAAATCACTTAGGATGGTGTTATGGATCAATGACGATCCCCAAAAAAATTCAAACTAGGTGAGATCGGACTGGGGCGATAAGGAAGGCCCCATAAGGTTGCATTCCAAATTTCAAGGCATTTGGAATTCGCATGTTTGAGTTATGGGAAAAAGAAGATGGATCGACATTGATGGATCGATGGTATTTTACTTGGAGTCCAACCTGAGAAAATTTGCCATTTGCTTGGAGTCAGCACATGGTTCACTTGAAGTCATAGAATTTGAAGTGCGAGGTTGGTGACGAACGCTGTTTGGAGTCATTTTCATGTTTGCTTGAAGAAAGCCTTCGTTTTACGCAAGTCCGATTTCAGGCTAGAATTTCTTAGGCTTCCTTCGACTCAATTAGGTGATTATCAAAGTTCGACTTCGAGTCTGGACTTCCAGAATCTTCTTCGAGTCAAATAAGCGACTACGCAAGTTCGACTTCGAGCCAACCCTGAATTGAGTTTTTCAAATGACCATTTTAACGATTTTTGATGATTTTCGACAATGACCATTCGTGATTTGACAATGGAAGCTCCATGATGGGATTGGAGGCTGATCAGTTGGACGTGGTCACAATATACCATGAGAGCTTAGCCTTGTAATAAATCCTGGTTTGTGTCATATCTTCTTAGTTCTCCTGCCTTTAGGAGTACCATTTGAGTAGCAGTTCCTTGTCCATTGCTTGGCACTCTATTGTGGCAAGTTTCTAGAGCTTCTTCTAGCGTTTCGCACGTCAGCATTTTCATCTAATTTGTTTTCCTAAATTTTTTTGTCATCTTCAGAGCTGGAGAGAGCCATTGTTATATCTCCCCGATTTTACCCCTAAGTTCGGGTTTGTAGCTGGTGCTTTTGTAGTGGGTGGAGTGTAAACTTTTTCTTCCATCATGATTCTTGGAGCTCCTCCCACTACTTCATTTTGCTTTTGCCTTCTGTTTCTTCTATTCAAGCCAGAAACAGAAGAATGCTCTTGCTCCATAATACCACGACTTCAGGCACTATTTTGGGAGTAGTTACTGATTAGAGCACTAAGAAAGCATCTATCTTTTCCATAAGAGCCTTTTGACTATTTGTCATTTTCTGGTTAATTTAATGAACCATCTTATTCAATTCTCCCTTAGTCACAACTTCATGTTGTGCGGAGGATCCTGGAACATGATCTTCTAAGTTAACTCTACAGCAAGTTGTTGGGGCTTGTTGACTTCAATTTGCTGAGGGTTTGTTTCTTCTCCAGCAATGGTAGCTCTTATGGACCTTCCGGAGGTAGTTCTCTTTCTTTCTGGTGCCATTGATTCTCAATAGCACATCTTCTAAGCATAGATTAAGAATCTGACTTCTGAACCTATTTGATCCAAAGTAGATAGCTATATCTAAGCATTAATTGGGTTATCAAAGAAAGCACCAAAATGTTTACCTAAAAAATGGACCAACATCCTGGATTGAGTATGAAAGCACCAGCCATGTTCCTACAGAGCAATAATATAAAAAATAAATGCAAAAAGAGTAGAAATAGTAAAAAGATAAGAAGATTTTGACAGTGGTTCAATTGTTAATGAAACCTACATCCACTTTATAACTTTCTATTAATTGACTAATATTACAAGTTGAATCGGATTACAACATAATTGAATCTTCTAAGTTAGATCAAGTCACAAGTACAAGAGTTAATTAAAGAATCATAGTGAACCCTTAGATGACTATTATATGGGAGGAGAAGAGTGAAGAATAATCTCTATAGAGCTCTAGTAGCCAGTCCAGAAAATCCTCTTTATGTTATAGATAGGTGAGTATTTATAGGGGAATTCAGTGAGTATTAGGCCAGAAGTCCAAGTGTAGAAGAGTCCAGTTGTTATGCATAGTCATCACCGAAAATCTCAAATCAATCTATGTCATTTCTGTGTATCACTAGCTATCCATATGGGGCTGATCGCTAGCTATCCATAGAGGATGGATCTCTAGCTATCCATCAACTTACCATATTTTCCTACCAGAAGCCTTTACTTAGTGCAACGAAGGAGGTTGGAAAGTTTGAGGTCGATCCGACCTATCTTGATGGATCGCTAACTATCCTTAGGGGATGGATCGCCAGCTATCCATCAACTTAGAATATCTTTGAGTGATCTTAGTTTGGTTGTCTTTCTATCTTCTATTTAAGTGCATTTTTCAAATATCAAGTTGTTTGGAGTTCGTTTGATCATCTGTCTACATGAGTCATCTGGTCCAGAAGAATCGTCCATAACTCCTCGATACTTAACCAAATCACATGAAACTTCACAAATGCAACATAGAGGAGTAATAGAGCCTCCCCTATGGATCATAGGTCATGGAGCCCACTTCTTATGGGTCGGACCTGATGAATCAAACTAGCCCAATTCAGAGAAGAATCATCCATAAGTCGCTTAAAACATAACGAAACTAGACAAAACATTGCAGGTACTCTCCCTAGGATGTGTGGGTCCTACCGTATAATTTCAATTTGTGGGGCTCATTCTACATGGATCGTTAGCGATCCATCTAGTTATGTCGCTAACGGTCTATTAAACAACTTTCAAATGATCCCATTTTTTGTAAGCCTTCTTTTATGTCTTATAAGTATTCTTTCAAAATTTCAAGTTAATCCTACTCCGTATGAATTCTCTAGATCCATTTTAAGTTAGCTGCTTTTGGTTAAATAGCTTGAATCAAATGAGCATTCACTTCTCGAGCTAGATTGTTTGGCATGCTATGAAACTTGGCAAGTATTCGTAAAAGAGGTATTAAATCATGATGCAAGAGGCTTCGACAACTCATGATGCTTCCTTTTGGATCATTAGCGATCCATGGATGATGGATTCCTAGCGATCCATCTACTTCGTGGATTTTTGGCATGTTTCTCTTAAGTTCCATTTGGCTCGTTCTTAAAAATGCCTTGTTTAAATGTCAAGTCATTCTGGCTTAGTCTAGATATTCTAACTCCTGTTGAATTTTGCTGGGTTAAAAACCCAGTTAACAGGACCTTTCAATCTTCTTTACGAATAATACAGGAGATCCCCGAGGTGATTTACTTGGTCTAATAAATCTCTGATCTTCTAACCCTTGAATTTGCTTCTTTATTTCTTGATTTTCTAATGGACCAATACGATAAGCTGTTTTTGTGATTGGGTTTGTACCAAAAACCAATTCGATACAAAAATTGATTTCTTAATTTGTGGAAATCTTGGTATATCCTTAAATACTCTTCAAATTCATACACCACTTTGATTTGGTCGAGTTATCGGTCCACACTTTTAATGTCTATAAATGCTTTGTTCCTAGATATGAATGTGTAATGACCCATAAATTTCGACAATTAAAGTTGTTAATTAAATAGGATTTTGTAATTGAAATTTTGTAAAAAAAAGGTGATAAATTAGTATTGAAATGAAATCCAATTGAAGAAATAGTGGAAACCATTATAATTTGTTATTTAAATTTGAATTATGAAATTAATACTAGAAGAAATTAATTGGAAATGGTATAAATGAAATAATAACTAAATTGGATTGCAACTATATAAATGGAAGTAAATTTTATTAAGTGGATGTCAATATTGAATAAATGAATAGCGATAGAATTTTAATGAATGATAATAATGAAAAAAACTTATATAATCAATGTAGGTAAATAATTTCAATGTTGTTGAAATGAATAAACGTTTCTTTAATGATAATTACTAACATAACGGAAATGTGAATGTAAAGTAATTTACGTATATATATTTGGCGATTAAATCAGACCAATATATAGAAATCAATTTTTAAGTTAATTGGACGGAAATATGTAATAAACGCATTTATGTGTAAGTGGATGAAATTTATTTCTATAACCAATTGGATATTGGAATAAGATGGAAATTGTTAATGTAATAAGAGTAGGCCAATAATAATCCTTCTCTTACATTGATAATCGATGAAATAATGTAATACTATCCATAATAGGGCAATTAGGTAGATGATAGAATGGAAAGTCTATTAAATGGAAATATTGGAAATAAAATTTGTAATTTCTAAATTTTGGAAATTTGAAGCAAGGTTAGTAATGATTGAAATAATTAATTAGGAGTCAATTAGAGCTTAATAAACCTTAATGTATATTAATGAAATTATGGCAATAGTGCAAAAATTTAATCATTTACCCATCCACTAATGCATTGAATTAGGTCTCAATCAAATAGCAACATTTGGCCGGTTATTAATAGCTTTTAAGTGAAGATAAAACGTTAATAAAAACAGGTATTTTAAGATTAACCATCTATTTAGTATATTAAATTTTAATTGATAATCAATCACAATAAATAAAAATAGCTATTACATTTAACGTTAATTGAAGCTATATTTGAAACTTATGTCAATTCCATTTATAATAACTACGGGTTGATGTAGCATTGAAATCAAAATTAATTTAATTATTTGAATATAAATTATAGTGATTGAGTTTATTTCAAATAAATGAAAATTTAAAAATCTAGACACCACATTTATGGAAATCAAAACTTTATTTAAGTGAAATGGAAAATTTTAAAAAAAATTGAATCCAATATTTAATTCATCTATTTGACTGGAATGAATGGAATAATTACTAATTTATTTAACTAAATGGAATTTTGAGGATTTTATTTATAATTTTGTGAATTCAATGAAATTAATTATCACAGGTGAGATTAACATTTGACTTGATAAATTTATCTTCTCTATACTTACATTTAAATTTGTTAAAATCATTGTGAATATTTGAGTAATATAAAGATGATAAAATTGTCAATTTTAGAATTTAAAATATAAAATTGGATTTAATCAATTAATTTAATTAATATAAAAATAGCCATTTTGGTCACGGACTCGGATTTCGACGAAACCAGTTTCATCGGATCCGTAACAGTGAATTATTGTAGGATTTTCAAGTTTCGTAGCGATCAGACTTGTCATTTGATCGTACGAACGCGAAACACCTTGAAATCGATTTAATTGAAATCAATTTGAAAATATTGATTTCAGCATAATTTCTTCATAAGATAGAATTTGGACGTGAAACTTTTTCCATCGCGTTCGGAATATTTTTAAACACCTATTTTGATATATGGGTTTACCAATTTCGCTCCGGGGTCAGAACGGGCTTTTTGGGCCAATTATCGTTCAGCACGTTTGTTTATCGGATCCATCCACTCTATTTCAAACCTACCTATATAAACCCAGTTATAAACCCTAGACTCCATCTATTCTCATCTGTTTGTGCGTTCATTTCCTCAGCTCCTCCTCTTCCCAATGGCTGCAAACCAAACACTAGATCCAAATACAATTCAAATCAAATCCAAAGCCTAAAATTCAAAATCCTCAGAAAAATTCGAAAAAAATATATGTTAATGCTCTCGACGAGCGAAATTCACTGGTGGTACCCATTTTTCGATTCGAGTTTTCGATTATCGCCAGAAATCGGGGAAGAAGTCTCGGCCGTCCGTTGTGTCATGATCGACTTAGTCAGATCGTCAATTTGTTGGTGCAGTAGTGTAGAGAGCCTCGAGGGGATCACATCAGCGTATGCTGGGCGACGAATTGACGGCCGGATTAGCCACGATAATTTGGATTAGGGTTGTTCTTTGGCCGCGGCATGGGTGTTTTCTGGCGACCGGGAGTTCGCGTGGGGCCGAGATGGAAGGGGAGGTGCGGGCGAACTCGGCTAGGCTGTCGGTAGTGGACGGCGGCGTGTATGGAGGCGGCGGTTGGTGGCGGCGTGCTCACGAAATAGGGTTGCGAACGAAGAGGGCAAAAGACGTTTCGGTCCCGTAGGCACGTGTTAGGGTTGACTGGGGAAGAGCGTGACGTGGCAAAGGTTGTTATTTATTTTGTTTTAATTTTTATTTTATTTTCAACTCGTTCTAACATCAATAACTTTCGCATACGAAGTCCGTTTCACGTGCAGAATTTTGCGTTGGGATCGTATCAGAATTTCGAACGTTTTGACGCTTGTTTGGTTGGATTTGAAGACTGTCCAATTTTTGGGTTTAAATTCTATTTAAATTCAAAAGGTGAGTGTTTTATAACGCTCACAACTTCTTAAATTTCTTATGTTTGTTAAATTGATTTATGATATGAGTAGAAATTCATTTATGACTGTTTGGCATATTTTATTCATTATCTCAGTTAAATCGCATTTATTTAATTTAACTATTAATTAATTTTATTATTGCATATAAATTTGACAGTTAAAATTTATTTATTTGCATATAAACTGCTAGTTAAACAGTTATTAAATTTATTATTGAATATAAACTGATAGTTAATACCTGTTATTTATTATCTGTTATATTTTATATGCTCTATATTGATGTTTGTTTAAATTTGATGATGGTTTGTAATAAATGGTTGATGATTGATATTTGGATAAATGGATGTTTATTTATATTAACTGTAAGTTGTTATGCATTTCATTTCATTCGGGATTGCGGTTTGAAATGATATACAACCGCATTTTATTATTAAATTGCGGATTGAAATGATAAATATCTGTATCACTTGACCATAGGATAGAAAATTATATACAGGCACCGCGGTATATATATATATATATATATAATTATTTTTGAAAGGATTTTTTTTGGTTTTGGATAGGATACAGGTTAATAAGTATTAATTTTTGATCTTATATAAAATCTTATTTTATGTATATGTATAGTTAAATTATTGAATCTAAGCTGTGTATAAATTTGTTAAATAAAATAAATAAGATGAATAATGGAGTTTGATTATTTTATATTATATGATTAAGTACATGTAAAGATATTGAGAATATATAGAGTTTTAAATGATTTAAACCAATTAATATGGGAGTTAAATTGAAAATTTTATTTTGGAATCGAGCTTAATTAAGAATTTAACTTCATAAGTTGATGTAAAATTTATTAATATGGAATTTAAAAAAAAATTATGATATTTATAACTGAATTTTATTGAATATTCAAAGTTTGAAATATATTGAAACTGAAGTGGTTTTTGAAACTTAAAGCGATTTTGAAATTGATGGATTTTGACTTAATTTTAAATGAAATAAATTTTAAGTCGTGGAAATTATTTTATTTTATAAATAAATTTTAATTGCAAACTATTTTATTCTATATACCGTTTGAATATCCAAACCATCCAAGTTTTAGAAGTTATGGTTTAAAGCTATGAGTTTCGAAGTATTATGTTTTGAAACTTATAATTTAAATGTTTGGTTTCCAGATATTATAAATTTTAAAGAGTATGATTTCGGAAAAGATATATATTTGAATTATAAATGATAATATTGATTTGGGTTTTATAAAAATGATATCAAATGAGTTGTTTTGGAAATGGAAATGATATCGTATTTATGGGTTTTGAAATGGATATGTATTCTGGTTTTAAAAGTATAAATTATTTTGAAATAACCGCGGTGTTATAATAACGTTTGGTTGTTAAAGAGACAGGGATTGGAAGTTGTCATACTCTCTGCCAACTCCGAAAACCACTTTAACAACCGTGTACGCGGTGGAGATTCTAGAATGAAGTAGGTTGGTGGCGACGTTTCCTGTAAGGTAAATACGTGGACCCAACTCCCGTGAGTTGGCATAAGGTGGCTAAAACTGGAGCGATTGATGGGTTAATAAGGTAGCACCTTTGATCGGACACTTCCCTTCGATACTATACTCTGACTTTGGATTGATTCGGTGGCCACCTTCACTTTTGATTTCTTTGACTTGGGGGAGTTTGTTCGAGGTGGGTGGTAGTTGCGTGCTACGCGTTACCACCGACCCGGAAGCGTAATTGGTATATCTACCCTGGCATTGCCTAGTTGTGCCGTGTCATCTACCCTATCGCGTCTTGTACGAGTTTGGATTTCTCCGGTAGCTCGTGTGATATCCTCTGGTGGCTTCCCGATCAGGAAAGATTATGATATTGGATGGACGACTGGGGCTATTATTGTGTTAAGGGGGAGATTGGGTAACTCCTTATGCTATTTAAAAGTAAGTTTATTTTACAATTAGACACTGTTATAATAGTGAAATATACTACATAGTAAATAGCTTAACGTATCCTTAAGAGATGTGAATCCCGAGCATCTTTTAAGTTAATGCACTCATATTTATCCCTATTGATTTAACTTACATAAGATCTTTTAGTTCTGACTCGAGTGTTTTGTCTTTTCAATTCGTTCGAGTCAGTTCGAGCGTTTAAGGATTTGAAGTTTTAGCTCTGGAGGACGAAGACGAAGATTTGTATTACAATTATCTACTATTATTCCACTATACTATTTAATTCCGCTGCATTGGTATTTATTGGTTTGTGAACTCTGATATTTATTGTATAAAGAAGAATCAATTGTTTTGTAAACAGTTTTATGAACTGTATATTTTATTATATTTTATCCTTCCGCTGTGAGATTCTGTTTTATTTTATTTCTTCTCTGTTTTTCTTATTTACCCCATAACAATCCGCCCTTCCGTATGGTTTAAACTGGCAAGTGTGTCGATTTGAAGCGTGCGAAAACGCGGACGTTACATCTGGTATCAAGCTTTGGTTTAGCGATAAATCTTAGCTTTGTGGGGTTTGACTCTTTATTAATAGGGTAGTAATACCTATGGGAGTAGCTGAGTGTATATATATGAGAGAGCGTATTTGTTAGTATTATAAAAAGGTTTTAATATTGTGTTAATCTATTCCGTTTTGTATTTATAGATTCTGGTTGATGCATGGGACGCTATGACATCAATAGGGATTTCTAAACACTTAATAGGACAGACCGACATAATATTTGTTTTAATATAGGTGAATGAAATAATTTTGCCTATTATATTTTCTATATATAAAATAAAATTTTCAAATGATATCTATATTTGGCTGCAATAGATTGGTTGTTAGGTAATAAAATGTATAATAATAATAGAAATAAGATTGAAAAATAAAATAAACGAAATTTGGAAATTTAGAACTTAAGATTCGGGGTTTTGAAATTTCTTTCGAATAAATTTTGGAATATAATAATATTGTTTATAAGTACTTTCTGATATAAATATTTATTATAATTCGCAAGAATTGTTTTAAAGAAGATTTTGGAGAAATAAGTTTTGTACTTTCCTCTCTGTCGCTGGAAAATAATTTCGGTGATGGAGGCCGCATCATCGACTTTCATTTTCGAGTTTCGAAGGGGAAAGGCCACTGTAGTAGTTCTACTGCAGATTCATTTTGAAAAATATATAAATTTTGAATTGTTTTATATATAATTAGAGATATATAAGTTGTAAGAATATATTTATCTATTGTTTTAAAATGAATTGAAAATTTAACCCGGTATTAAATTCTTAAATTTCCATTGATTAATTGTTTCAATTATTGTAGTGAAATAAAAGGTAAGTAATTAAAAATTGAAACCTCTAATTTAGGTAAGAGATTTAATGCTAAGTTATAAAGGAAATAAAAAGGAAGTTGAAATTATAACTTATAAGAAAAGGGTAAAAATTTATTGAACAATGAATTAATTAAAAGAAAGGAGAAAACTTGTATAACTTTCAATTACATTCTTTAAAAGCATATATATAACTTACCAAATATTAAAAGTTGAAATGTTTAATAAGAAATTTAATGGAAATTGTAAAGTAAAAGTATGTAATGAAAGGGTTCAATAAATTGCTTTTATTTATTAGAATTGGTGGTATAGAGTTATAAACTTAAGTTTAAATTGATAAATAAGTGAAATGAAGTAGTGTAAATGAATGATAATGAACTTAAATAAAGAGTTGAAGCTATTTATAAATAAAATTAGTAGGTATTGTAAGTAAGCAATTATAAACTTAAGTGAATATGTTGAGGTTAATTCTGAATAAAATAAGAAAATTTTGAGTATAAACTTAGGTTGAATTTGCCTACTAAGAATTCGATTGAATAGGAATAAAATAAATAAATGAATAAAAAGAAGAAACTTACATGACATTAAAATGAAAAAAATTGAATATTGTAAGTGATAAATGAAAATTTTAAGTAATCGCTGAATGAATGAAAAGGAAATCAAACAACTAATGTATGAAATAAAATTAATAATAGTTAATTTGATTGTTAGTAGGAATTGTGTTGTTTGGGTAAGATACTTTAAAGTTTGGATTTGGGTGAATGAATAATCTATTTAGTTTATCTAAGACTGTTGAGTAAATGATGCGCTAGTAGTTTATTCTTCATTCCGTACAATTTAAAAGTTTTGAACCCGAACAACTATTTGTTTGTTTGATTGAATGGTTGTTTTGTATTTATTGTGTATGCTGTTTTTGAAATTGATGGTTGTTGTATTGATTTGTTGTTAGTGATTGAAACCACTTAAATATTTCACTTCACATAAATTGTTAGCCCTTTTGATTTTACAAGTGAAATGCAGGTTATGGAAGCAATTGCTGCTGCTTTTAGTTCCATAAATTAAGCGTAAATTGCCCGACAAATAGGTGCGTTTTCGGATTTCGGTTTATAGCGCTATTATATATATTTTTCCGTGTTGGGATATAATATTTCGGGTATTATATGTGATATTTTGTTATATTTAATATTTTATTTTCTCCCAAACCTCTCCGTACAAAGGAGACTCTGCCAAAATTTTCCGTAAATTTTGGACTTAGAAAAATTTGAAAATGATTTACAAACTTTATTAATTTAAGTATAAAAAGATTTAATGGTTATAAATTGGTATATTGTATTTAAATTAATTAATTTGGTAAATCTATTTGGTTATAAATTTAATATTTTATGTAAGATATAATGATTTCTTAATTCTTCTCTTCCCTACTTTTTCTTTTCGGGGATGAAAAGTTTTGAGTGGGGGAGAGTGTAACGACCCGTAAATTTCGACAATTTAAGTTGTTAATTAAATAGGATTTTGTAATTGAAATTTTGTAAAAAAAGGTGATAAATTAGTATTGAAATGAAATCCAATTGAAGAAATAGTGGAAACCATTATAATTTGTTAGTTAAATTTGATTTGTGAAATTAATACTAGAAGAAATAAATTGGAAATGGTATAAATGAAATAATAACTAAATTGGATTGCAACTATATAAATGGAAGTAAATTTTATTAAGTGGATGTCAATATTGAATAAATGAATGGCAATAGAATTTTAATGAATGATAATAATGAAAAAAACGTATACAATCAATGTACGTAAATAATTTCAATGTTGTTGAAATGAATAAACGTTTCTTTAATGATAATTACTAACATAACAGAAATGTGAATGTAAAGTAATTTACGTATATATATTTGGCGATTAAATCAGACCAATATATAGAAATCAATTTTTAAGTTAATTGGAGGGAAATATGTAATAAACGCATTTATGTGTAAGTGGATGAAATTTATTTCTATAACCAATTGGATATTGGAATAAGATGGAAATTGTTAATGTAATAAGAGTAGGCCAATAATAATCCTTCCCTTACATTGATAATCGATGAAATAATGTAATACTATCCATAATAGGGCAATTAGGTAGATGATAGAATGGAAAGTCTATTAAATGGAAATATTGGAAATAAAATTTGTAATTTCTAAATTTTGGAAATTTGAAGCAAGGGTAGTAATGATTGAAATAATTAATTAGGAGTCAATTAGAGCTTAATAAACCTTAATGTATATTAATGAAATTATGGCAATAGTGCAAAAATTTAATCATTTACCCATCCACTAATGCATTGAATTAGGTCTCAATCAAATAGCAACATTTGGCCGGTTATTAATAGCTTTTAAGTGAAGATAAAACGTTAATAAAAACAGGTATTTTAAGATTAACCATCTATTTAGTATATTAAATTTTAATTGATAATCAATCACAATAAATAAAAATAGCTATTACATTTAACGTTAATTGAAGCTATATTTGAAACTTATGTCAATTCCATTTATAATAACTATGGGTTGATGTAGCATTGAAATCAAAATTAATTTAATTATTTGAATATAAATTATAGTGATTGAGTTTATTTCAAATAAATTAAAATTTAAAAATCTAGATACCACATTTATGGAAATCAAAACTTTATTTAAGTGAAATGGAAAATTTTAAAAAAAAATTGAATCCAATATTTAATTCATCTATTTGACTGGAATGAATGGAATAATTACTAATTTATTTAACTAAATGGAATTTTGAGGATTTTATTTATAATTTTGTGAATTCAATGAAATTAATTATCACAGGTGAGATCAACATTTGACTTGATAAATTTATCTTCTCTATACTTACATTTAAATTTGTTAAAATCATTGTAAATATTTGAGTAATATAAAGATGATAAAATTGTCAATTTTAGAATTTAAAATATAAAATTGGATTTAATCAATTAATTTAATTAATATAAAAATAGCCATTTTGGTCACGGACTCGGATTTCGACGAAACCAGTTTCATCGGATCCGTAACAGTGAATTATTGTAGGATTTTCAAGTTTCGTAGCGATCAGACTTGTCATTTGATCGTACGAACGCGAAACGCCTTGAAATCGATTTAATTGAAATCAATTTGAAATCAATTTGAAAATATTGATTTCAGCATAACTTCTTCATACGATAGAATTTGGACGTGAAACCTTTTCCATCGCGTTCGGAGTATTTTTAAACACCTATTTTGATATATGGGTTTACCAATATCGCTCCGGGGTCAGAACGGGCTTTTTGGGCCAATTATCGTTCAGCACGTTTGTTTATCGGATCCATCCATTCTATTTCTAACCTACCTATATAAACCCAGTTATAAACCCTAGACTCCATCTATTCTCATTTGTTTGTGCGTTCATTTCCTCAGCTCCTCCTCTTCCCAATGGCTGCAAACCAAACACTAGATCCGAATACAATTCAAATCAAATCCAAAGCCTAAAATTCAAAATCCTCAGAAAAATTCCAAAAAAATATACGTCGATGCTCTCGACGAGAGAAATTCAATGGTGGTACCCGTTTTTCGATTCGAGTTTCGATTATGGCCAGAAATCGAGGGAGAAGTCTCGGCCGTCCGTTGTGTCATGATGGACTTAGTCAGATCGTCAATTTGTTGGTGTAGTAGTGTAGAGAGCCTCGAGGGGATCACATCAGCGTATGCTGGGCGACGAATTGACGGCGGGATTAGCCACGATAATTTGGATTAGGGTTGTTCTTTGGCGGCGGCATGGGTGTTTTCTGGCGACCGGGAGTTCGCGTGGGGTCGAGATGGTAGGGGAGGTGCTGGCGAACTCGGCTAGGTTGTCGGCAGTGGACGGCAGCGTGTATGAAGGCGGAGGTTGGTGGTGGCGTGCTCACGAAATAGGGTTGCGAACGAAGAGGGCAAAAGACGTATCGGTCCTGTAGGCGCATTTTAGGGTTGACTGGGGAAGAGCGTGACGTGGCAAAGGTTATTATTTATTTTGTTTTAATTTTTATTTTATTTTCAACTCGTTCTAACATCAATAACTTTCGCATACGAAGTCCGTTTCACGAGCGGATTTTTGCATTAGGATCGTATCAGAATTTCAGACGTTTTGACGCTTGTTTGGTTGGATTTGAAGACTGTCCAATTTTTGGGTTTAAATTCTATTTAAATTCAAAAGGTGAGTGTTTTATAACGCTCACAACTTCTTAAATTTCTTATGTTTGTTAAATTGATTTATGATATGAGTAGAAATTCATTTATGACTGTTTGGCATATTTTATTCATTATCTCAGTTAAATCGCATTTATTTAATTTAACTGTTAATTAATTTTATTATTGCATATAAATTTGACAGTTAAAATTTATTTATTTGCATATAAACTGCTAGTTAAACAGTTATTAAATTTATTATTGAATATAAACTGTTAGTTAATACCTGTTATTTATTATCTGTTATATTTTATATGCTCTATATTGATGTTTGTTTAAATTTGATGATGGTTTGTAATAAATGGTTGATGATTGATATTTGGATAATTGGATGTTTATTTATATTAACTGTAAGTTGTTATGCATTTCATTTCATTCGGGATTGCGGTTTGAAATGATATACAACCGCATTTTATTATTAAATTGCGGATTGAAATGATAAATATCCGTATCACTTGACCATAGGATAGAAAATTATATACAGGCACCACGGTATATATATATATATAATTATTTTTGAAAGGATTTTTTTGGTTTTGGATAGGATACAGGTTAATAAGTATTAATTTTTGATCTTATATAAAATCTTAATTTATGTATATGTATAGTTAAATTATTGAATCTAAGCTGTGTATAAATTTGTTAAATAAAATAAATAAGATGAATAATGGAGTTTGATTATTTTATATTATATGATTAAGTACATGTAAAGATATTGAGAATATATAGAGTTTTAAATGATTTAAACCAATTAATATGGGAGTTAAATTGAAAATTTTATTTTGGAATCGAGCTTAATTAAGAATTTAACTTCATAAGTTGATGTAAAATTTATTAATATGGAATTTTTAAAAAAAAATTATGATATTTATAACTGAATTTTATTGAATATTCAAAGTTTGAAATATATTGAAACTGAAGTGGTTTTTGAAACTTAAAGCGATTTTGAAATTGATGGATTTTGACTTAATTTTAAATGAAATAAATTTTAAGTCGTGGAAATTATTTTATTTTATAAAGAAATTTTAATTGCAAACTATTTTATTCTATATACCGTTTGAATATCCAAACCATCCAAGTTTTAGAAGTTATGGTTTAAAGCTATGAGTTTCGAAGTATTATGTTTTGAAAGTTATAATTTAAATGTTTGGTTTCCAGATATTATAAATTTTAAAGAGTATGATTTCGAAAAAGATATATATTTGAATTATAAATGATAATATTGATTTGGGTTTTATAAAAATGATATCAAATGAGTTATTTTGGAAATGGAAATGATATCGTATTTATGGGTTTTGAAATGGATATGTATTCTGGTTTTAAAAGTATAAATTATTTTGAAATAACCGCGGTGTTATAATAACGTTTGGTTGTTAAAGAGACCGGGATTGGAAGTTGTCATACTCTCTGCCAACTCCGAAAACCACTTTAACAACCGTGTACGCGGTGGAGATTCCAGAATGAAGTAGGTTGGTGGCGACGTTTCCTGTAAGGTAAATACGTGGACCCAACTCCCGTGAGTTGGCATAAGGTGGCTAAAACTGGAGCGATTGATGGGTTAATAAGGTAGCACCTTTGATCGGACACTTCCCTTCGATACTATACTCTGACTTTGGATTGATTCGGTGGCCACCTTCACTTTTGATTTCTTTGACTTGGGGGAGTTTGTTCGAGGTGGGCGGTAGCTGCGTGCTACGCGTTACCACCGACCCGGAAGCGTAATTGGTATATTTACCCTGGCATTGCCTAGTTGTGCTGTGTCATCTACCCTATCGCGCCTTGTACGAGTTTGGATTTCTCCGGTAGCTCGTGTGGTATCCTCTGGTGGCTTCCCGATCAGGAAAGACTATGTATTGGATGGACGACTGGGGCTATTATTGTGTTAAGGGGGAGATTGGGTAACTCCTTATGCTATTTAAAAGTAAGTTTATTTTACAATTAGACACTGTTATAATAGTGAAATATACTACATAGTAAATAGCTTAACGTATCCTTAAGAGATGTGAATCCCGAGCATCTTTTAAGTTAATGCACTCATATTTATCCCTATCGATTTAACTTACATAAGATCTTTTAGTTCTGACTCGAGTGTTTTGTCTTTTCAATTCGTTCGAGTCAGTTCGAGCGTTTAAGGATTTGAAGTTTTAGCTCTGGAGGACGAAGACGAAGATTTGTATTACAATTATCTACTATTATTCCACTATACTATTTAATTCCGCTGCATTGGTATTTATTGGTTTGTGAACTCTGATATTTATTGTATAAAGAAGAATCAATTGTTTTGTAAACAGTTTTATGAACTGTATATTTTATTATATTTTATCCTTCCGCTGTGAGATTCTGTTTTATTTTATTTCTTCTCTGTTTTTCTTATTTACCCCATAACAATCCGCCCTTCCGTATGGTTTAAACTGGCAAGTGTGTCGATTTGAAGCGTGCGAAAACGCGGACGTTACATCTGGTATCAAGCTTTGGTTTAGCGATAAATCTTAGCTTTGTGGGGTTTGACTCTTTATTAATAGGGTAGTAATACCTATGGGAGTAGCTGAGTGTATATATATGAGAGAGCGTATTTGTTAGTATTATAAAAAGGTTTTAATATTGTGTTAATCTATTCCGTTTTGTATTTATAGATTCTGGTTGATGCATGGGACGCTATGACATCAATAGGGATTTCTAAACACTTAATAGGACAGACCGACATAATATTTGTTTTAATATAGGTGAATGAAATAATTTTGCCTATTATATTTTCTATATATAAAATAAAATTTTCAAATGATATCTATATTTGGCTGCAATAGATTGGTTGTTAGGTAATAAAATGTATAATAATAATAGAAATAAGATTGAAAAATAAAATAAACGAAATTTGGAAATTTAGAACTTAAGATTCGGGGTTTTGAAATTTCTTTCGAATAAATTTTGGAATATAATAATATTGTTTATAAGTACTTTCTGATATAAATATTTATTATAATTCGCAAGAATTGTTTTAAAGAAGATTTTGGAGAAATAAGTTTTGTACTTTCCTCTCTGTCGCTGGAAAATAATTTCGGTGATGGAGGCCGCATCATCGACTTTCATTTTCGAGTTTCGAAGGGGAAAGGCCACTGTAGTAGTTCTACTGCAGATTCATTTTGAAAAATATATAAATTTTGAATTGTTTTATATATAATTAGAGATATATAAGTTGTAAGAATATATTTATCTATTGTTTTAAAATGAATTGAAAATTTAACCCGGTATTAAATTCTTAAATTTCCATTGATTAATTGTTTCAATTATTGTAGTGAAATAAAAGGTAAGTAATTAAAAATTGAAACCTCTAATTTAGGTAAGAGATTTAATGCTAAGTTATAAAGGAAATAAAAAGGAAGTTGAAATTATAACTTATAAGAAAAGGGTAAAAATTTATTGAACAATGAATTAATTAAAAGAAAGGAGAAAACTTGTATAACTTTCAATTACATTCTTTAAAAGCATATATATAACTTACCAAATATTAAAAGTTGAAATGTTTAATAAGAAATTTAATGGAAATTGTAAAGTAAAAGTATGTAATGAAAGGGTTCAATAAATTGCTTTTATTTATTAGAATTGGTGGTATAGAGTTATAAACTTAAGTTTAAATTGATAAATAAGTGAAATGAAGTAGTGTAAATGAATGATAATGAACTTAAATAAAGAGTTGAAGCTATTTATAAATAAAATTAGTAGGTATTGTAAGTAAGCAATTATAAACTTAAGTGAATATGTTGAGGTTAATTCTGAATAAAATAAGAAAATTTTGAGTATAAACTTAGGTTGAATTTGCCTACTAAGAATTCGATTGAATAGGAATAAAATAAATAAATGAATAAAAAGAAGAAACTTACATGACATTAAAATGAAAAAAATTGAATATTGTAAGTGATAAATGAAAATTTTAAGTAATCGCTGAATGAATGAAAAGGAAATCAAACAACTAATGTATGAAATAAAATTAATAATAGTTAATTTGATTGTTAGTAGGAATTGTGTTGTTTGGGTAAGATACTTTAAAGTTTGGATTTGGGTGAATGAATAATCTATTTAGTTTATCTAAGACTGTTGAGTAAATGATGCGCTAGTAGTTTATTCTTCATTCCGTACAATTTAAAAGTTTTGAACCCGAACAACTATTTGTTTGTTTGATTGAATGGTTGTTTTGTATTTATTGTGTATGCTGTTTTTGAAATTGATGGTTGTTGTATTGATTTGTTGTTAGTGATTGAAACCACTTAAATATTTCACTTCAAATAAATTGTTAGCCCTTTTGATTTTACAAGTGAAATGCAGGTTATGGAAGCAATTGCTGCTGCTTTTAGTTCCATAAATTAAGCGTAAATTGCCCGACAAATAGGTGCGTTTTCGGATTTCGGTTTATAGCGCTATTATATATATTTTTCCGTGTTGGGATATAATATTTCGGGTATTATATGTGATATTTTGTTATATTTAATATTTTATTTTCTCCCAAACCTCTCCGTACAAAGGAGACTCTGCCAAAATTTTCCGTAAATTTTGGACTTAGAAAAATTTGAAAATGATTTACAAACTTTATTAATTTAAGTATAAAAAGATTTAATGGTTATAAATTTGTATATTGTATTTAAATTAATTAATTTGGTAAATCTATTTGGTTATAAATTTAATATTTTATGTAAGATATAATGATTTCTTAATTCTTCTCTTCCCTACTTTTTCTTTTCGGGGACGAAAAGTTTTGAGTGGGGGAGAGTGTAACGACCCGTAAATTTCGACAATTTAAGTTGTTAATTAAATAGGATTTTGTAATTGAAATTTTGTAAAAAAAGGTGATAAATTAGTATTGAAATGAAATCCAATTGAAGAAATAGTGGAAACCATTATAATTTGTTAGTTAAATTTGATTTGTGAAATTAATACTAGAAGAAATAAATTGGAAATGGTATAAATGAAATAATAACTAAATTGGATTGCAAATATATAAATGGAAGTAAATTTTATTAAGTGGATGTCAATATTGAATAAATGAATGGCAATAGAATTTTAATGAATGATAATAATGAAAAAAACGTATACAATCAATGTACGTAAATAATTTCAATGTTGTTGAAATGAATAAACGTTTCTTTAATGATAATTACTAACATAACAGAAATGTGAATGTAAAGTAATTTACGTATATATATTTGGCGATTAAATCAGACCAATATATAGAAATCAATTTTTAAGTTAATTGGAGGGAAATATGTAATAAACGCATTTATGTGTAAGTGGATGAAATTTATTTCTATAACCAATTGGATATTGGAATAAGATGGAAATTGTTAATGTAATAAGAGTAGGCCAATAATAATCCTTCCCTTACATTGATAATCGATGAAATAATGTAATACTATCCATAATAGGGCAATTAGGTAGATGATAGAATGGAAAGTCTATTAAATGGAAATATTGGAAATAAAATTTGTAATTTCTAAATTTTGGAAATTTGAAGCAAGGGTAGTAATGATTGAAATAATTAATTAGGAATCAATTAGAGCTTAATAAACCTTAATGTATATTAATGAAATTATGGCAATAGTGCAAAAATTTAATCATTTACCCATCCACTAATGCATTGAATTAGGTCTCAATCAAATAACAACATTTGGCCGGTTATTAATAGCTTTTAAGTGAAGATAAAACGTTAATAAAAACAGGTATTTTAAGATTAACCATCTATTTAGTATATTAAATTTTAATTGATAATCAATCACAACAAATAAAAATAGCTATTACATTTAACGTTAATTGAAGCTATATTTGAAACTTATGTCAATTCCATTTATAATAACTATGGGTTGATGTAGCATTGAAATCAAAATTAATTTAATTATTTGAATATAAATTATAGTGATTGAGTTTATTTCAAATAAATGAAAATTTAAAAATCTAGATACCACATTTATGGAAATCAAAACTTTATTTAAGTGAAATGGAAAATTTTAAAAAAAAATTGAATCCAATATTTAATTCATCTATTTGACTGGAATGAATGGAATAATTACTAATTTATTTAACTAAATGGAATTTTGAGGATTTTATTTATAATTTTGTGAATTCAATGAAATTAATTATCACAGGTGAGATTAACATTTGACTTGATAAATTTATCTTCTCTATACTTACATTTAAATTTTTAAAATCATTGTAAATATTTGAGTAATATAAAGATGATAAAATTGTCAATTTTAGAATTTAAAATATAAAATTGGATTTAATCAATTAATTTAATTAATATAAAAATAGCCATTTTGGTCACGGACTCGGATTTCGACAAAACCAGTTTCATCGGATCCGTAACAGTGAATTATTGTAGGATTTTCAAGTTTCGTAGCGATCAGACTTGTCATTTGATCGTACGAACGCGAAACGCCTTAAAATCGATTTAATTGAAATTAATTTGAAATCAATTTGAAAATATTGATTTCAGCATAACTTCTTCATACGATAGAATTTGGACGTGAAACCTTTTCCATCGCGTTCGGAGTATTTTTAAACACCTATTTTGATATATGGGTTTACCAATATCGCTCCGGGGTCAGAACGGGCTTTTTGGGCCAATTATCGTTCAGCACGTTTGTTTATCGGATCCATCCATTCTATTTCTAACCTACCTATATAAACCCAGTTATAAACCCTAGACTCCATCTATTCTCATTTGTTTGTGCGTTCATTTCCTCAGCTCCTCCTCTTCCCAATGGCTGCAAACCAAACACTAGATCCGAATACAATTCAAATCAAATCCAAAGCCTAAAATTCAAAATCCTCAGAAAAATTCCAAAAAAATATACATCGATGCTCTCGACGAGAGAAATTCAATGGTGGTACCCGTTTTTCGATTCGAGTTTCGATTATGGCCAGAAATCGAGGGAGAAGTCTCGGCCGTCCGTTGTGTCATGATGGACTTAGTCAGATCGTCAATTTGTTGGTGTAGTAGTGTAGAGAGCCTCGAGGGGATCACATCAGCGTATGCTGGGCGACGAATTGACGGCGGGATTAGCCACGATAATTTGGATTAGGGTTGTTCTTTGGCGGCGGCATGGGTGTTTTCTGGCGACCGGGAGTTCGCGTGGGGCCGAGATGGTAGGGGAGGTGCTCGCGAACTCGGCTAGGTTGTCGGCAGTGGACGGCAGCGTGTATGAAGGCGGAGGTTGGTGGTGGCGTGCTCACGAAATAGGGTTGCGAACGAAGAGGGCAAAAGACGTATCGGTCCTGTAGGCGCATTTTAGGGTTGACTGGGGAAGAGCGTGACGTGGAAAAGGTTATTATTTATTTTGTTTTAATTTTTATTTTATTTTCAACTCGTTCTAACATCAATAACTTTCGCATACGAAGTCCGTTTCACGAGCGGATTTTTGCATTGGGATCGTATCAGAATTTCAGACGTTTTGACGCTTGTTTGGTTGGATTTGAAGACTGTCCAATTTTTGGGTTTAAATTCGATTTAAATTCAAAAGGTGAGTGTTTTATAACTCTCACAACTTCTTAAATTTCTTATGTTTGTTAAATTGATTTATGATATGAGTAGAAATTCATTTATGACTGTTTGGCATATTTTATTCATTATCTCAGTTAAATCGCATTTATTTAATTTAACTGTTAATTAATTTTATTATTGCATATAAATTTGACAGTTAAAATTTATTTATTTGCATATAAATTGCTAGTTAAACAGTTATTAAATTTATTATTGAATATAAACTGTTAGTTAATACCTGTTATTTATTACCTGTTATATTTTATATGCTCTATATTGATGTTTGTTTAAATTTGATGATGGTTTGTAATAAACGGTTGATGATTGATATTTGGATGAATGGATGTTTATTTATATTAACTGCAAGTTGTTATGCATTTCATTTCATTCGGGATTGCGGTTTGAAATGATATACAACCGCATTTTATTATTAAATTGCGGATTGAAATGATAAATATCCGTATCACTTGACCATAGGATAGAAAATTATATACAGGCACTGCCGTATATATATATAATTATTTTTGAAAGGGTTTTTTGGTTTTGGATAGGATACGGGTTAATAAATATAAATTTTTGATCTTATATAAAATCTTATTTTATGTACATATATAGTTAAATTATTGAATTAAAGCTGTGTATAAATTTGTTAAATAAAATAAATAAGATGAATAATGGAGTTTGATTATTTTATATTACATGGTTAAGTACACGTTAAGATATTGAGAATATATAGAGTTTGAAATGATTTAAACCAATTAATATTGGGAGTTAAATTGAAAATTTTATTTGGAATCGAGCTTAATTAAAAATTTAACTTCATAAGTTGATGTAAAATTTATTAACTTGGAATTTAAAAAAAAG
Source organism: Allium cepa (assembly GCA_030765085.1). Taxonomy (NCBI): domain Eukaryota; kingdom Viridiplantae; phylum Streptophyta; class Magnoliopsida; order Asparagales; family Amaryllidaceae; genus Allium; species Allium cepa. The sequence goes on along the minus strand of CM060940.1, from coordinate 750,774,104 downwards.
TATGATATTTATAACTGAATTTTATTGAATATTTAAAGTTTGAAATATATTGAAACTGAAGTGGTTATAGAAACTTAAAGCGATTTTGAAATTTATGGATTTTGACTTAACTTTAAATGAAATAAATTGTAAGTCGCGGAAATTATTTTATTTTATAAAGAAATTTTAATTGCAAACTATTTTATTCTATATATCGTTTGAATATCCAAACCATCCAAGTTTTAGAAGTGATGGTTTTAAAGCTATGAGTTTCAAAGTGTTATGTTTTGAAAGTTATAGTTTAAATGTTTGGTTTCCAGATACTATAAATTTTAAAGAGTATGATTTTGGAAAAGATATATATTTGAATTATAAATGATATTATTGATTTGGGTTTTATAAAAATGATATCAAATGAGTTGTTTTGGAAATGGAAATGATATCGTATTTATGGGTTTTGAAATGGATATATATTCTGGTTTTAAAAGTATAAATTATTTTGAAATAACCGTGGTGTTATAATAGCGTTTGGTTGTTCAAGAGACCGGGATCGGAAGTTGTCATACTCTCTGCCAACTCCGAAAACCACTTTAACAACCGTGTACGCGGTGGAGATTCTAGAATGAAGTAGGTTGGTGACGACGTTTCCTGTAAGGTAAATACGTGGACCCAACTCCCGTGAGTTGGCATAAGGTGGCTAAAACAGGAGCGATTGACGGGTTAATAAGGCAGCACTTTTGATCGGACACTTCCCTTCAATACTATACGCTGACTTTGGATTGATTCGGTGGCCACCTTCACTTTTGATTTCTTTGATTTGGGAGAGTTTGTTCGAGGTGGGCGGTAGCTGCGCGCTACGCGTTACCACCGACCCGGAAGTGTAATTGGTATATCTACCCTGCCATTGCCTAGTTGTGCCGTGTCATCTACCCTATCGCGCCTTGTACTAGTTTGGATTTCTCCCGTAGCCCGTGTGGTATCCTCTGGTGGCTTCCCGATCAGGAGGGACTATGATATTGGATGGAATACAAGGACTATTATTATGTTAAGGGGGAGATTGGGTAACTCCTTAACGCTATTTAAAAGTAAGTTTATTTTACGATTAGACACTACTATAATAGCGAAATATACTACATAGTAAATAGTTTAACGGATCCTTAAGAGATGTGAATCCCGAGCATCTTTTAAGTTACCGCACTCATATTTATCCCTGTTGATTTAACTTGCATAAGATCTTTTAGTTCTGACTCGATCGTTTTGTCTTTTCAGTTCGCTCGGGTCAGTCCGAGCGTTTCAGGATTTGAAGTTTTAGCTCTGGAGGACGAAGACAAAGATTTGTATTACTATTATCTACTATTATTCCATTACACTATTTAATTCCGCTGCATTGATATTTATTGGTATGTGAACTCTGATATTTATTGTATAAAGAAGAATCAATTGTTTGTAAACCATTTTATGAACTGTATATTTTATTATATTTTATCCTTCCGCTATGAGATTCTGTTTTATTTTATTTCTTCTCTCTTTTTTTTATTTACCCCACAGCAATCCGCCCTTCCGTACAGTTTAAATTGGTACATGTGTCGATTTGAAGCATGCGAAAACGCGGATGTTATAGAATGCATGTTCAAATTTATTACATGAATATATGAATGTCTCTTATCCCGAAATGGAAAAGATTATAGTCATGTCATGACAATCTTGTTTGGCATAATGTTTGTAAAGCCAATCCATTCCAAGAATAAGATCAAAACGAATCATTGGGAAAAGGAACAAATTTGCAGGCACTTCCTTATCTTCGATATAAAGAGGATAATTCTTGCATATACTTCTAAGTTCAGTTTCTCCTTTTACTAAGTTATCTATTATTAGGGATTTTTTAGTTGCTCAATTGGTAATCTTAACTTAGCAGCGAATACTACAGATGTTAAGGAATGAGTGGCACGTGATCGAATAAAACTTTAGCTTGAAAATCAAAAACAAATAAGGTGCCTTCCATGCGTAGCCGTTCAGAAACTACCGCATATGCCCTAACTAGATTTCCTAATGTGCTTTATTTTCCTTTTTGGCTTTTACAGTCCATGTTCATGTGTCCAGGTTCATAGCGATTGTAGCATATAATCTACTTTCTTTCCTTATAATAGTTAGGAGCAATAAGACCCTTCTCATTACAATTATAACATGTTTTTATTTTGTGTTAAGCCTCTCCTTGTTGTGTTCCTTCATTCTTCTCTTCCTCTTTGTCTAATGGCTTCTTTCCATTTAAAAAAAACTTTTGATTATTTAGTTTCCCTTAATTGTATTGATTTCTCTTATTCAAAAGATTCCTTTCTTGCTTCCTAGCACCCAACATAACATGCACCCTTCACAAACAAAGACACCAGACATTACACATACAGGCTCATATATACACACATATTCACATCCCTAAAACATGTTCCATATGGATGAATTTCTAGCTATAAGGGTTGTATATGGGTAGACAATAAAAATATTACATATAACTACTGTAAGGATGGACCAAAGGAATGAATAACAAATGCAAAACAAAATATGTGTCATATTTTTACTTACAGGGTGTAGAGGAAGACCTAAAGGGCTCAGAACATAGATCGGAGTAGGAATAAATCTGTCTTTAGGGTGAAAAATTTGCATATTGCACCAAAATTGTAATTTCCAGACTTCATATAAAATTGGCATTCAAGATGGGTCTCTTGGGAAAAACACTTTCTTGCTACATTGCATATTGAACTTGGTAAGGGGATTATTCTCCTTGAACTCCACTATCGTATCACTTTCGCGTGAAGCGTAGAATTGACAATTATTCCCGGTTGTTTGTTCGATATCAGCTGTAAATGCTTGTCCCTGAAAAATGTGTTCACTGCTCGTCTTACTTCTTTACAAGCACGCATGCAAATTACTGAAGCAACCATACAACCCGTAACTATCTTTTCCATAGATGCAACCATAAATCAGGAGAAATATACTCAAGTTTGAGGAATTAAAATAATTTATTAGAAAAATATATGATTTTTAAATGATGTGGGTTTTATGTTTTTCCTTGCTTCGGGAGAAAGTTAAAATAATGAGGAGAGATATCCCCTGTTTACATTTTAAGGGATATTTATATTTAGAGAAGAAGCATCTCGAAAATGGGATTTCATGATATAGGGGTTTGAATCTTGAGGTTTGAGAATGTTGGCTTTGTTTAATTTCTAAGTCATTTTGTATTTCATTTCTCTTCTTCCATTCTTTAGTTTATACAACAAATTTTAACTTCATGCCCACCATAAAAACTAATTTATATCCAACTTAAATCCTTTCTAACCAAATCATAGTATTAATTACTTTATACACACACACACACACACCCCTCTCGTATTCTAATATAACTTTTAGTTATTAATTTTTAATTCTAAAAATCCAATATAATCAAGTAATTAATTACCTCTAAAATTCGGTTTACTATAGACTTTCCCCTAACAGAATTGCATCCTTGCAATTACCTTAGGAGGAATCTATAATAAATCTAATAAATGCATTATCCGTTTATATCTAAATGCAAAACCAATAATCATTAAAACAAATCCAACAATCTTTATTTAAATTTTAATACAAAATATTTTCTATCGAAATAACTTTACTTCATACTAAATTTAAAAATATTAATCCATAACACTCTATCTTATACAAAATATTCCTCTTTAATTGATCATAAACTATACAGATACTTCATATGAATTACAAAACAAATATTTTCCTTATTACGTTTACATTTTGGAAACAAAATCTCACAAGCTTGATTTTCCCATGATTAATAATATTCATACTCAAAAGATCTCTCTTTAATCTAAATATTATTCGATAATCATTTACTTAAATATTTATATATGTACATATTAAATATTATGTTATAAGATACATATTTAAAAAAAAAATAGTGGTAACTTCCTTACTGAAGACACTGCAAGGACTCGATATCAAAATTTACAAATTTGGAACATCGATAACCAATAAAGCATACATATAAACAAACATCCAACATACTCAAGGGAAAGTAATCCATGATTTTTTGCTACGCATTCTGATAAGTAACAGATAAGAATACAATCATTTATACCATTCCGCCAAGGTCAACCAAGTACTATTTTATACTTGATATATGGTGGTAACCTATAATAATACATGTATCAAAATACAAATACGTCCCAAATTATTATCCCAGTAATTATCGTATAATATATTTATGTGCTCTTATTAACCTTCTTATACTAACTACCTATCACACCAATAACCCGTGTCTCTTATATACAATATATTGTTCTAAACCTTGCCCCGATACCTGTTGTGACATCCCACCTCTATAACCATACTATCCAAAGGTATTACCAAGTAAAAGTGTAAGATAATATAGAGAATGAGGCTATTTGGGGGTACACATGTGAAAATTCTCTTGACACATGTGCCTCCAGGACAGGACAATACATAATATACTAGTTATACAGAGAAAACAAAATCTGAATCGTAGTGATATTATATAAGAAATAATGTATAATTCGATAGTGTTATAAAATAAAATATATCTCAAATGTCATTTATCTCAATATAATGTGAAGAATAATTAATATACATCTCAATATTAAAATATATAGTGAATCTATATTTTACAAGTATCATATAACAAATCTAATATAAGGCTCCCCTAAGCGCAATAAAATCCATGCTGGTCAATCATCCCTTTATCTAAAATGTCTCATCGTATAAATATCTCCAAAACCATGCTGAAGATGTTATCACCCATATGAAATAGTTCAATAAGAATTTTATATCCAATGGGTGAATCGTCCATATTATAAATAATCACTAGAAAATGGAGTCATCCTAATGATATCCAATATTATAAGAATCATAAAGATAATTTATCACAATCCAAATCTCAATCAATAGACAAAGACTAGCTCAAGAATATCAAACCAGAAGAGTACGGATATATGGGGACTGACTATACTTTAGACATACGGTCTCTAGGATAGTCAACTCATGATAGGATGGGGATATATATGCCCATCCATTACCACATGTACACATACCAGAACCAGTCGTAAGACTGACAGCATGTCAGCTTGCTCGAGGAGCCACAAGTTGTCCATATGACATGACTCGTACAATCATTGGTTACCCTTATCTCTCCTCTCTCGTATCGTGACAATAATCCACCATAGACTAGACAACGCGTAGCCTCTTCGGCCACAACTACCGATACCCGTGCCTAAAGGTAACTCACTGTTGGCCCATGTGACACAGGGGCACCACACAACACTAGCATAAGGCTACATAACAAAAACAAGGTGTCACGGATTGGGGGTCGTTCCCCCGCAATCAGGCCGCTAGGGTGAAAACTGACCAATTTGGTTCACTCCCAAAATATAAAGGGACGAACCCAATGTGGATGACATATAGTACTCTTAATGTATATCTACTCATAGCTCTAGACATGAGTCGACTTACGTCTCTCTGTAAGTCAACACATGACTAAAGCTCCAGCCACTGGCCGACACATGGTTCAACAAAGTCAACATTTAACTAACATACACTCACCATAGCGAGTGTAACCACATAGATATGAGCGTATCCCTATTTGAGTGACATTTACAAAGAATAATCAACCAAATAGCATAACGGCGTCCAATACCACCACATGCTATTTGAATAATTATTCAATGCACTTAATCCACACTAGATATTTCTGTATGACAAGTCCAGATGAATAACTAGAAAAGTGTTACAAAAGTCTCATATTGGACGGTATCACTAAACCGTTTATTCAAATTTCTCATCATGGAGAAATGAAATCTCATAAGTCAAATAGAAGAATATTGTCACCGTATCATATTAAAATCATCTAAATTAATATCAACGGTGAATCATTCATATCATCGGAATCAATATAAATAAGATAAAAAACCAAAAATCAAAACTAATTAAAAGAGATAAAATTAGAAAAATAAGATAGGTTAATTAAAAATACATATAAGAATAGAACAAACGACAAGCACCATTGTCCAAGTGGTTAAGTGATTCGGCTTTGGACGAGAGATCGCAAACTCGAAATTTGCGTTGCATGATTCGAATGTTTATTGACATATGTTAGCCCAGTGGCATGTTGTATATAAAGTACCATTTCAAATAAATAAATAAATAAATAAAATTTGAACAAACAAATCAACAGTCAATGATAAATCAATTACAACGTAGGGTTTATATAAATACTTAGAATTAGGTAATTATAAGTAATAAACTAACTTCCAGTATTGATTAGATAATTAACTACCCTCAAGCGTAAATTATGCTATACAATAATAATAAATTTCTTAACAAAATATTAGACAATTACTAAATATAACATATAAAAAGTATTTCGCATAATCTCATCCAATAAGTAAGGAAAGTGTTGTTAGATTATTAACATAAAAATCGATAGTTCAAATAAATATGTATATATAACAAAAAATAAATATACAATGATGAATCATCACAACATATAACCATAACAAGTTTGTACAAGTTAATTGGGTAATTTATAGACAAAAATCTACTAATCTATCAAACTTCATATTTAATTACTATATTAAATTCAGATACCCCGACAGCAAATGGACTAGCAGCAATAACATCTATATACAACTCACAATGACAAATCAAAGCAGTTGCTCGGGATAGCATCAAATAAAAGCACACGGTGACATAGACTTCAGCGTAGCCATTAAGTTAATTATGTGAACAGTATATGTAAGTTGCCATAAATGAAACACGAAAGCATATTGAACACATGAAGCACTTACAACACATCATCAACTTGTACTGCGAACAACACTTGAAGACAAAGACAAATATAATTCATGAAGGAAATCCACGTGTCTCAAAGCAAGCTTTACATGAGAATTTTAGTACGAAGGATTAAATATATATATAATATAAATGTCTTATTATTGCATGCGAAATTATATGCACGCAGGTATGCGACTTTAAACTAAGGAACCAACAGCGGCAACAAATGACTTTTGCTGCCACACTAGAATGCATAGAAACAGACATCGCATGTAGACATATATATAGATCACACACATATACACACACATATACATATATATACATATACATGTGTGTGTATACACACACACAATTGTCCATACGCACACACTCACTTGTCCACTACAACAAAAATACTCTATTACAACGTTATTTTTACAACGGGCAATTTTTGCCCGTTATAATAGAACTTTATTACAACGGTTCATTTTTGAACATTGTAGTAGAGGTTTTATATTGGGTCTTTTACAACGGTCATCTGCTGACCCTTGTAATAGATGTATATTTTACAACGGTCTTTTTATGCCCCTTGTAATATGTTTCATTTTCACAACGGGCATGAATTGTCCATTGTATAATGTCAAAGGGTTTTTCAATAACTTATCATCTAAACACGTAAACATCCTTCAGCCTTTTCCTTTCACTGTCCACCTTTCCCCAAATTTGAACGCCAAACCCCAAATCGACTAACCCTATCTCTGCAATCATTCGCTTCGCTTGTTCTCAAAATCGAAGACTATCCAAATTCGAAAGGTCTGGACATTCCAAAAATCGAAGACTATCATTCGCTTCGCTGCAATCATTCGCTTTGCTGTTAAGGTATTAGATTTGCTTCGGATTCTCTTTGGATTTTTATTATAAAGTTTCATCAATCATAGCATAATAATGCGAGAAGCTACGTTAGGCGCTCTTGTTAAGTATAGATTTTTCTAGAAGAAACCTCCGCATCATCTTAGATTTTCAAAGTTATTACTTGTTTGTTGGCAATCTTTGCTGCCAGATGTGAAGGTTCTTGGATTAGATTTATGCATAAATATAGTTCGAATACTTGGGAAGCAATAAAACCGAACAAATGATTCTAGCTTATGTTTTATTTTTACTTGATTTTGATAAGATTCTAGTTTATGTTCATATTGTAGTGAAATCTGTTAGAATAAAAGTTTCATTGAAAAATATTTTCCTAGAAGAAGTAACAGTGTCTGACATTTTGCATGGCCTAAAACCACTCTTCTTAATATTTTCCATCACATGGTTTATATATGTCCTCACTTTCGGGGGATGTAGTGGAAGACTATTTATTCTTGTTGAAGTTATGCGGTTATTGGATAGCAACTGTGAACGACTTGTGCATATATTTTGATAAATCTTTTTTCCTTACCTCTATCATTGAAAACTTTATTTTTTTATCAATATTTATGGGAGTTTGTTTTAGACAATTTTGTATGTATCGACACTATTTCCATGTACCCTTATAGTAATCAGTGCATGGAAGCTGCACTTTTGACTAATAAGGCTTTTATAAGAAACTGATTCTTCTTCTATTTCATCTTAGAACCATGAGCAAAATAAACAATTTAAAGAGTTTACTAATAATAGTCCTTGATATTGTACTGAACGCTAACTCAAGACGATGGTGCACAAAAATTTATTCGTGCGGTACAATGACGATCACATTTGTATGGTACGTTGTATCAAATTTTTTGGGTTGTAGATTGCTAAGTTTTTATTATAAGAAAACCATAGCAAACTTACAGCTTCTTCCAGCTTCAGTGCTTCAAAAACTGGTTGGTTAGTAGATTTTGAGCATCTTTATTAAATGCCATAATGTTCAAAAATAAGGTGCCATTAGTAATTTGGATATGCATTTTGTACCTCGTATGCAAGAGTTATATGAAGCAGAATTTGCGAATTATATTATATCATAATTGCAATACACATAAGTCAATTTTTGAGTACATCAGATAAGTAATTTTCAGTCATATAAGTTTCCCCCTTCTAAATTGATTGTATGCTTGTTTTAAAATATTCTTCCATTTCTTTCGTAACACAGGTGATAAATGGTGCTGATAAGACAACATAATGCTAGTTGGCTGATTTGATCCTTGCTTCAAAAGGTGGATTTGATTATCTAGATCTCATCTTCCAAGTTCGGGGAAGTATGATTGTTTGTAGACATGTTTAATTTTAGCTTCAAAAGTGTCCATGCATATCTGTTGTAGCTATAGTTGAAAAAAAAGTGTTCACAGCTCTCTGGTGTTCATTACATATAACACATAGTTCTTCACAATCTATTCCCCATTTCCTTAATCTGTCTTTTATATTTACTCTCCCCAAAACAACTCTATAAGTTGAAAATGATTTTTTTTTTGTCTATGTTGTTCCATATAATAGGGCACCAACTATATTTCTCATGACTTTGTCTGCATGCTTTCCCTATTTTTGAAAAAGAGAAAGCTTGTTGTCCACACCATTCACAAAGTCACTATTAATAGGAGATTCAATTTCTCCAGTTTATGTTAGCCTGGATGTGATCCAATGACCATTTTGGATAGTATATGTGACATGAAATTTTTATTATCACTTATATGATACCGGTCCCATCCCAAAATATCCATTAGGCTCTTGATTTGTTTATCAATGGTTCTGTCCAGAGAAAAGTATCACAACCATTTACTATTATCCTTTTGATGCACTTTAGACGTTTTGATATGTTTCTAATCATATTCTTCATTGTACATGACATGTTATTGTTGAATTGAGTATGCCAAAAGCTCATATTCATGCAATATTTATTTTGCATCGATTTAGACAACATGTTATTTCTAAACATCAGTAGCCATATAAGTTTTAGACATGAAACCTTTTGAGTTCTTCAAAACTTTTAATGCCAATGCCTCCTTTCATTTTTGGTCTACATCATTTATTCCATGCTCTTTTGTGCTTCTTGCCTACCCGAAAAAAGTCTGCACATATACTGTCTAGTTTTATAATTGTTGTTGTTGGCATATAATACATTGGAAGCCAATAACGTACCAAAGGTGTAATTACAGTATGTATCGATTGTGCACATCCTGCCATAGAAAGTAATTTACCATCCCAATTATCAAATTTGTCTAATATTCTCTGAAATAGACTTGTACATTCTGAATGGTGAAGATAGTCAGTAGATACAGGGGCCTCTAAATATTTGATTAGTAATGATGATTCTCTAATCTGTAAGATTTCTAATAGTTGAGTTTTGTTGCCAACTGCTGCTAAAGTACACTTTAGTCTTAAGTTGATTAATATTTAGTCATATATCATTCCCTATAGTTTGAGTTATGTCATGAATACAGTAGGCACCTTTTTCTTCTATTGTAGAAAAGAGGATAACATCTGTAATAAGTGAAAAATCTGTGGCTTTTCATTAGTAATGGGTGTGATCTGCTTTCTTATTACCGCTGCTTCCAATTTAAGTGACATATACTCCATAGCTATACAAAATAAGTAGGGGAATAGTGGGTCCCTTATTTTAGTCCTCTTGTTGAAGTAATGAATCCTTTTGGTACTCCATTAAGTAAAACTAAATAAGTAGAAGTTACAATACATTCATAGATAACATGCACAAACTGTTCTAGGAAACCCGTTCTGCTAAGCATGTGGCAAATAAATCTTCTATTAATTATGTCAAAAGCATTATGAAGATCTACTTTGACACATAATGTAGAATTTCTTAATCCCTTTAGCTGTTGCAGATGACTTTTGAGATGATTTTATATAGCATATTGCAATAGGCTATTGGTCTATAATTTGATATACTTGATGGCTTGTCTTTTTCTTGGACTAAATTTACGTGTATGCGATTTTAACCATCAGGTATTTCATGTGATAGACATAATTAACTGCTTATGTTAACTTACCTTTTATCATGGTCCAGTGTAGTTTAAAAATGTTAGATGAAATTAATAAATTGACTATTAAAATATAATACAAACTTCTTACATTTTAAATTTTTTATTCAACGTTATTTTTTGTAACAAAATACCCTGTATGCCACCATGTCGTTCCATCAATGTCAATCATGCATGTTGCCTTTCCCTCCACTATTGATTTTAGTTCATTATTCCCCCATCAAATTCTTTGCACGCTTAACATGTTTGCGTCCTTTTGTCTTGGTAATGGTCTTCTTTACCAAATATTTTTATGACCCAAGTTTTTCGTATTCGTATTGCCAATGTCCGTTCATTTAGCATAGCTTTAAACAATAGAATGTGTTTGAGCCAAATAGCTACAGCAAATCAAAGTTAAACATCCACATTTTTCCTATGATATTGCTTCTCCCTCTATCAAAGGTTATCTTTATCCAATTACGGACTAACAATCAATCATGTACCACATTATTCCAAAATTTATGGCCAAAGTATTACATATCTTCTAGTTAAAATACCATATATGTTTGACATAGTAACATGTATTAAACTTTCATGGTACTAGCAATTTTCAACTATATATTCTTGTATGCAGTGCTCTGTAAGTTGTGTGTGTACTCAGAAGTGTTGTGTTCGTAGCATCCTATAATTAATTGAGAGCAGCCAGACCATAGTTTTTTTGCAAAAATGTTACTCATTGCGTCATGTTCAAAAAAAGGTATTCGTAAGATTTGAAGAAAATTTGAAAACAAATATGGAATAAAATTTGGCACGGTATACTTTTAGTACGAAATACAAAAGTTGTTAATATCATAAAATTTGATTGGCGAAAGGATATCATTAGAATTTTCTATCTACGTTCAAGTGATTCCATGACTTTACGGCGGCTAAATATTCTGCAACAAAATATTAAGTGACGAATTGCTTGTAAGCTCCATTTTTGCCCAAAAAACATACAACTTTATATCTTGCACCATTTGCATATTTCATGACTTTTAAGATAGGTGCTCAGTTTGCATAATTTAGCATGTGCTCGGCTTACAATAACCGAGCATAGCTCAGTTTACATAAACTGAGTTGTGCATGTACCCAGTTTACACAAGTGAGCTATGTCTGTGCCTGTGCCTATTTGCTAAACAGAGTATGCGCCAAGTTTTCTAAACTGAGCATGTGCCCAGTATGCATAAAACTGGGCTGTGCCCAGTTTGCATAACTGAGCTGTGCCCGGTTTCCTAAACTGAGCCGTGCCCGGTTCCTTAAACTGAGTCGTGTGCCCAGTTTCCTAAACTGCGATGTGCCCAATTTGCACAAAACTAAGTTGTGCCTAATTTGCAAAGATCAAAGCTGTGCTTGGTTTATATAATTGAGCATATGCTCAGTTCAGATAAACATATTTGTTCATGCAACAAGTTTAGTTATAAGAATATAACCCATAACATATTGTTCGTGCACCAACTTATCCTAATCGCTTATAGGTTTAATTGTAATTTTTTCGACATCTCTTAGCTAAACTTTTAGCTTCACCACTGTCTATATGGTTTGGGTTCTTCCTATGCAAAAATACTTGTACATTATCACTTTTTCTTATGCAACTAAATAAAGGGTGACTCTACATCCTATTTGTTTTATCACCGTCCCTCTTGTAAACATATGACTTTATTCTCTTATGGCCATGTTCACTACAACAAAAATACCATATTACAATGCAATTTTTACAGCGGATATACATCTTTTCATTAGGTTCTAACATCAAAGGATTATCAAGATGGACAAAGCATGGATTCATCTACCAAGGTTTTGTCAATTTTATTTTATCAGTTTTATACTTGCAATTATTATGGTTGATTATTGATCCCTTTGTGTTATAGAATGACCGAAGAATACAGGCAAGCTATTCGAAAATTTGTGTATGGGCATGCAGAAAGGAAGGGAAATCCAAAAAACATTATTTTCGCTTGTTCAAAATGTAGGAATCTTATCCGCCATCCGTCAAGGGAAGTTGTATCACACTTGGTTTGTTTTGTAATTGACCCAACATATGATGTATGGATTTTTCGCGGGGAAGCACGCCGTTTAGAAAATGAAGGCGATGAAGTGACAAATTCATATAGAATGTACTTAGACACATAAATATGTAATGACGAGATGGAAGATCATTCTAATGTAAGACAAGGGGTAGGGAATAAGGAGATGATAGAAAATTCTGAAATTCCTTCATATCCTGGTTGTACAAGCCACACAAAGTTATCATCTACAATACTTCTTTACAAGCACAAGGCTCAAAATGGTGTATCTGACACTGCATTTACGGAACTTCTTAAACTTCTTAAAGATATGCTGCATGTGGAGAACACGCTTCCTGTAACGACCCAGGATTTTTATTAATTAAAATTTGAATATTTAATTAATTTTAAATATTAATAAGTGAATTTATAAGTCGAATAAATTTTATTTCGAATAATTGGATTTAATAAGATAATTAAATCGATAATTTAATATGTTGAATTATGGAAATAATTGAAAATTGAGTTAAATATGATTGAAAATGATTTGTAATATTTTATTTTATCATATTGGAGTTAGAATGATATTTTAGAACTTTTAAAATCGAATTAAAAGTTTATTTGTGAAAATTGAATATTTTAATATTTAATCGACTAGTGAAATTTGTCAATTTTTGAACAGTCTCAGAATTGGACAAAACTAGTTCCATTGGATCCGCAATAGTTTGTTATTACCGGATTTCAATTTTCGTAGCAATCGGAGTTATCGTTTGATCGTGGCAGCTCGAAACGCATCGAATTATTTTTAATATTAATTTGGCGAGTTAAAATAGCCATTTTTCAAAAAGTCACGGATTTCGACGAAACCAGTTTCATCGGATCCGTAATGTGATATTATCATATGGTTTCAAATTTCGTGTCAATTGGATTTACCGTTTGTCCGGTACAAATTAAAACGCCTAGAAAATCGTTTAAATCGGTTTAATTTAAATTGAACGTTTATTGCCATAACTCGCACAGATGTCCGAATTAGCTTTCGAAACCCATTCCATTGTGTCCGGAACGCAGGGTAAACCCTAGAAACGCTGGTTACGGTGTGTAAATCGGAGTTTGAAAATCCCGGATGAATAGTGTTCGATAAATTCCTATAAATAGCCCCCCTTCCTTTGTAAATTAAAAAAAAATAAACCTAACCCTAGTTTGTACCCAGCCGCCACCCCCTCAACCCACGGCCGAAAATCACCCATCTTCTCCTCCAATTATCTTCCAATCCGTAAATATTTAGCCAAAGTCTACAACTACAAGAACGTAGAGGGTGGAGAGACGAGTATATCCAACGGCTGTGATTGAATTTGGGCGAGTGGATCATGGGATAATGGGCCGCGTTCGTGGACGTTTTGGGCACGAATTCCCACGTAAATTTGGGGCCGAGCTTCGCAAGCCTCTGGGCGGTGGTGGAGTGAGGGACGAGCTTTCTAATGGCGTCACCTGATCGATTTTTTATCAAGCGAGGAAGTTGCAATATGGAAACCTAGTTTTGTGCCTAATGGGTTCATATGCGTATTTTATCACCTGTAGTTGAACGAAGAGAGGAAGAAGGGGGGACGGGGTGCGCACGGCCGAGATCTACAGGGGTTTGGATCCAAGGGCTAGGATTGAATAGGTTTAAGAAATTAAAATTTTAGTTGTAAATTTTATATAAAATTCAAGTAAACTTCATAAAATCATAACTTTTTCATACGAGGTCGAAAACGCGCGAAACCAGTTGCGTTGGAATCGTATGGATGAGTACTATGCGATGGAATTGGATTGGAGTCGTTTGGAGTTAGTGAGAATTTCGGGTAAAATTAAACGTGCGTTCAATTTTATTCGAAATAAATCGCTAAAACAAAATTGAAATCAAGGTGAGAACTTCTCGCTCAATCGAATCAGTTTCGGTTTTATTTTAAATAGTTAGATTTAAAATATTTGAATGCATGTTTGAATAATGATTGCTATCTATTGATTGTTAAAATAGACATTATGCGCCGTTAGTAAGCGGATGTTATTTATTAAAAACATATACCGCGAATATTTCATAAACAGTGAAATTGGTATTATATATAATAGCAATATATATATATATATATATATATATATATATTGGCATATATATATATTGGAGTTATTGATTTCCCGCATTTGTATAGCGGTGAGACCCTATTGCGCCGTCTATTAAGCGGATAATATTTTAAATCCCATATACCGCGATAATTCCGTACTGGAGCGGAATTGGTATTGTGCTAATGTTTTTGGATGCAGGAAAACAGGTTGGAGGGATCCAACTGGATTCCTCAACAGTATTTGTTTGATTTCAGATATTTTGATATTTGATTGATTATCATATCGATATATGATGTCGTTGTTGTCGTGATTGACTATTTGGTATGTAGCATCATTGAACCAAATTTGGAACTTTAAAATGATTTTTAAAGTGATTTTTGAAAATATACTATATGTTTGGAATTGATCCATTTTAAATAAATAAACGTTATAATTTTTAAAGTTATAAAAATTATGATTTTGAGAATTACGGTTAAAGATTGATTTTTGAGAAATATGGGTTAATGTTTTTATAAAATAATTAAATTGGATTTTTGAATTTATTATACAAAGTTGAAAAAATAGGATTTATAAAATTTAATTATTTTATAAATAAAAATGGTGAAATTATAAAGGAGATTAAAGATGTTTTAAAATAATAGTATAAATTGATTTTATAAAGGATTTATAAATTGATATTTATAAATTAAAACATTTGAATTATAAAACGAGTTTTTATAAGAGTTTGAATGAAGTGAAAATGGATTGCATAAGTGAATTGAATTTATAGAATTATAAATGGTGAAGTTATAAGTGAAATTTATAAATAATAAGATTTATAAATTTCATGAAGTTATTAAAGAATGGTTTTATATAAATAATTGAATCTTATAAGTTATAAGATTTATAATTATGAAGTTTAAAGGAACGATTTTGTAAACAAATAAATTATAAGTATTTGACTTATAATATGAACCTTTAGTTTATAATTGAGTTATAAATCGAATAGGTTAATAAAGGAATTTATAAAAAGGAAGTAGTTACAAAATAAATAGAAATGGAGTTTATAAACGTTGTTTTATAAATTCGCAAACGACTTATTTTGATAAGTAAATTGTTGAAACCTATTAATGGAGTTATATTCACGTTTTTGAACTGTGGATAATCCTTTAAAATAAAATGAATAAAAGGATGAAAGTTGTTAACGTAGTATATTCACGTTTTTGAATAGTGAATAATATGTTAAAGAAAATGTTTAGATTTGATGTTTTAAATAGAATTAAAACGATCTAACGATGTTTTAAATATGTTGAGATTCGAAACCATAGATTTCAACATTTATTGTTGAAATAGATGTTTTCGAGAAATAAAAGGAAATAGTGGACTATAACTCTGTTGTTATAGTAAATGATTTCCGAAAGGAAATGTTTTGTATAGGATTGGGATTTATATATCTATTTTAATTTCGAATCCCTATACTAGTGATTTTGGGTTGTCGTAACGATGTTTTACGCAACATTCGTTTTGGCCCAAATAAATATGTTTATGAGAATGATTTCCTTAAAGAATGAAATATATACTTAATCTCGATTTAAGTATATTGAATATTCTCCAAGTGTTGAAAATAAATAAAATTTGTTGAATTACTTATGAATAAATAAGTATGGAAATGTTTTTCCAATGTGAAATGAAACATTTTGAGAATCTATCTTTTTGAAGATAAATTGAAAATGAATATTAGAAATCGAATTGAAATCGTATATTCATAGATATCGTGAAATATAAATTCACTATGGAATTTATAAAAGAAAGTGGAATTTGTATGAAAATAAATATTGATTTATTTTTAAAGTATTGAAAATTATATATCTTGTAAAGATATTTTGGAAAATAAATAATTTGGAAAATTATTTGGAATCTGGTGATGTTGTGCATATCCATTGATAGTTCAGTAACCGACTATCAATATTTCCCTTTGAATGGGTATTTTATGTGATTTGTTTGAATTTGAATGCCACACTTATTTTTGAATAAGCGCTCATTATTCGGATTACCCATTCCGAATAGTGATACGACGTAATGGATAGCATTGAAGATCGGTGTTGAAGACCCGGTATTTGCGAGAGCGATAGGATGACATGTCGATTGACTCTGCACCGAGTTGCTCCGGTATTGAGTTCTCCATATGTGATGGGAAATTCGATCAGGATTGTGGATATCCGGATTGCAAGGACTTCTTTGTAAGTGTCTTCGGTTCTGTTCGATCCCGAAACAGACTTGTATGGATTGTATGTCTGACATTACAAATTGAGATATAAAGAAGATTTCTTTCAAATATATTTCTGTTGGTGGCGGAGAATTTATTCTTTTAGCTTAACACCCTTCTCTGAGACGTACGAGCTCAGAGGTTATGTAGTTGAATGTTATCAGCGATATATTCCCAATTTGGTAATGTGACATGCTGAGTGTTGCTGTTAAATGATCATTGTGTTGATTATTTGTGATAGGATCATTTATTTGATCGTCTATCCTGGTGATCATTTCTATGATCATTTGTTGGCCCAAAGCATGGCTTTTTTATAAAGTATGTTTTTGTGGACGTGACTTCGTCGAGCCTCACACCTCGGGAATGGTCAAAACAGGAAAGATGCGGCAAGGTTATGAGGGGTAGCGCCCTTTAGGGTATGTGCATTTCCTTCTGGAAAAGGATGGTACCATGGTATGGAGCCCAGATACTTACTCATGTTGAAAACACTTTATGATTGTGTGAATTGATTGCGAGCGCTCGGTTGAAAGGTCCCAAAGGACCGGGGGATGGCATATTCGGTCAGTTGTTACTCAGTTAGGGGTAACCCGTCCTTGTGTTGGTAGAGATCCGGTTTGGTTCTCGGGGATGTCCATCCAGAGGCATTCTCATGTGGCAATGGGAAGTTCCTTGGCCTGATCATTCGTTGGAAATCCAATTCCCAATACGAAACCTTGTACGGTATTAGTTGTAGAACCTGCCATTTACTTATGGTGGTCACCACTGTTTGGATGGTAGCTATAGTAGGCATACGATAATGGTCGTATGTTGGCTAAGATTTATATTCTACTTTCGAAATATTTTCCTACACTATGCACTAATAATAATATCAAATGTTCTTTTTAATACGTATCAAGCATCTTTGACTATCATAAGGAGAAATCTCCTCCGATTCTGCGTTTGCATTGTGTGTGTGTGCGGGAGGCCTTATGGTAGTCTCATTTTTAAAAGCATTGCGAATTGACTTTAAAAATATTCCTCTATTTTGATTTTAAAGATAAAGACAAACTGTTTTGAGTTCTCACACCAGTCTTGCTTATGCTAGGTTTTATGTGATGGCGGGTTCTCGCTTCGCGGTTTGGTGGCGAACGGGAGACTCTTACCCCCACACGTCCTCTTTACGGGGTTGGTTAGGCGAAGCCGTGACATTCGAAAGGGTGGCCGTAAAAGAAAGTTTGGGATATCAGTGTAAGCCACGGTGGGGCTGAGATGGTTGAAAAGCCTACCGGTTGTGACCGCTGCCGCCGGGACGTTACATTTGGTATCAGAGCATATGGTTAAGCGACAACCATGGTTCTGTTGGGTATTACTCATTAGAGATAGAGTCAGCAGTACTCTAGAATGAGTTTGAGTGTAATAATAGCTATGAGAGCGTATTTGTTAGTGAATATAAAAAAAATTGTTTTATATTGTGATGATTGGTTTGTTGAGTGGCATATGAACCTTCGTCAGCATGGTCTCGACAACTATGCCGAAGGGGTTTCTAAACATTTGAATAGAACAATCCGACACAATATTGTTTTAAAATTGGGTAAATGAAATAATTTTACCTTGATTATATTTTATATATAAAGGAATAATTTTTCAGAATTATTAAAGTATATAAGTTGATTGTTTAGTTGTTTGAGTAAACTAAATAAAAATAATAGTTGTATAAGTAAAATGAATTATAAGAATTGAATTATAATTAAAGTGATTTATAATTGTGAAATAAACTTATATATATAAGAAGTGAAACTATATGAATATAATTATGAATATGAGTTGTAATAAAAATGAATTTAAAGTTAAATGGAAATTTACTTTAGATTGGAAATCTGAATTGATTTATAAGTGGGAATTTAAGTTAACTAAAAACAAATGATGTTTATAAAATGAAGTATAACTTAAGTGATGTAGAATGAAGTTGATTGGTATCAAAGTAAATTAATAAAGTTAAATGAATGTGAACTAAAGTTATATAAATGAAATTCAACTTTAGAAATTGAATTGAATTAATGGATTAAATGTTAATCAATTGAATGTGAATTAAGTTGATATGAAATACTGGATATAAGTGTAATTCATTAAAATCTAATGTTATGGAAAGTTGAATAGTTGAATGAAAATCAATTTAATTAAACCAATTGAAAGTGATGGTGTTAAACCAAATTGAATGAATATAAGCAAAGGAATTTTGTTGCAATTAACAAACATTGGTTGTTATATGGTTGTTAGTTGATTGATTGTATATAATTCATTAAGATTTAATGAAATTGAATTAATGAAATTGGAAGCTAAAGTAATTGGAATTCAATTGGAAGTTAAGTGAATTTTAAATAGAATTGAATTTGATTTGGAAGTGAACCAACTTGAATATGAATTAGTGAATATAAACTAATTGAAAATGAATGTTAGTAAACATCCACTGTAAATGAATCAAATGTGATTTAAATTGAAAACCATTTCATTGAATATTAATGAGAATATGAATGAATATTTATTGGTTATGGATGTTAGTTGGTTGATGGTTGAATATATTGCTTTTATTGCATTTGCTATGTTGGCATATATAGTTATTATGTTGCTATATGATGTATATCGATACTATTATCTATATGCATGATTCTCATATTGTTTGTTAAGTGTTTAGTAGGTGCGGATCGCGTTTGCTTCGCATTTGGAGCTCGCTTTCGTGCTATATTAGCCGTATATGCTCGCTAATAAAATATAAGGTACATATCTCGGATTAAATACCGTACTTTTATACTTTTTTCCCTTCGGGATGCCTCATTACTTGATGAGATGTATATTTGTGATATATATACTGTCATTTTTTTTTCGGATCGAGCCGCGCAAAGGAGACTATGGCGAATTTTTCCGAAAATTTAAGGCGTTAGAAAAAATTTGAGAAAATTGGAAAATTTTGAAAACTTTAACTTTGATTTGGAATTGAAAGTTAAACAATAGTAGTTGTTTTTGAGAAGATAACTAAGTATGATTGGAAAACTTAGTAAAGTTATTGTAAGAAATTTAACTATGGATTTTGGAAAGTTGATAGATTCTATAACTTTTCTTACTTAATAATTTCGAGGACGAAATTCTTTTAAGGGGGGAAGATTGTAACGACCCAGGATTTTTATTAATTAAAATTTGAATATTTAATTAATTTTAAATATTAATAAGTGAATTTATAAGTCGAATAAATTTTATTTCGAATAATTGGATTTAATTGGATAATTAAATCGATAATTTAATATGTTGAATTATGGAAATAATTGAAAATTGAGTTAAATATGATTGAAAATGATTTGTAAAATTTTATTTTATCATATTGGAGTTAGAATGATATTTTAGAACTTTTAAAATCGAATTAAAAGTTTATTTGTGAAAATTGAATATTTTAATATTTAATCGACTAGTGAAATTTGTCAATTTTTGAACAGTCTCAGAATTGGACGAAACCAGTTCCATTGGATCCGTAATAGTTTGTTATTACCGGATTTCAATTTTCGTAGCAATCGGAGTTATCGTTTGATCGTGGCAGCTCGAAACGCATCGAATTATTTTTAATATTAATTTGGCGAGTTAAAATAGCCATTTTTCAAAAAGTCACGGATTTCGATGAAACCAGTTTCATCGGATCCATAATGTGATATTATTGTATGGTTTCAAATTTCGTGTCAATTGGATTTACCGTTTGTCCGGTACAAATTAAAACGCCTAGAAAATCGTTTAAATCGTTTTAATTTAAATTGAACGTTTATTGCCATAACTCGCACAGATGTACGAATTAGCTTTCGAAACCCGTTCCATTGTGTCAGAAACGCGGGGTAAACCCTAGAAACGCTGGTTACGGCGCGTAAATCGGAGTTTGAAAATCCCGGATGAATAGTGTTCGATAAATTCCTATAAATAGCCCCCCTTCCTTTGTAAATTAAAAAAAAAATAAACCTAACCCTAGTTTATACGCAGCCGCCACCCCCTCAACCCACGGCTGAAAATCACCCATCTTCTCCTCCAATTATCTTCCAATCCGTAAATATTTAGCCAAAGTCTTCAACTACAAGAACGTAGAGGGTGGAGTGACGAGTATATCCAACGGCTGTGATTGAATTTGGGCGAGTGGATCATGGGATAATGGGCCGCGTTCGTGTACGTTTTGGGCACGAATTCCCACGTAAATTTGGGGCCGAGCTTCGCAAGCCTCTGGGCGGTGGTGGAGTAAGGGACGAGCTTTCTAATGGCGTCACCTGATCGATTTTTTATCAAGCGAGGAAGTTGCAATATGGAAACCTAGTTTCGTGCCTAATGGGTTCATATGCGTATTTATCACCTGTAGTTGAATGAAGAGAGGAAGAAGGGGGGACGGGGTGCGCAAGGCCGAGATCTACAGGGGTTTGGATCCAAGGGCTAGGATTGAATAGGTTTAAGAAATTAAAATTTTAGTTGTAAATTTTATATAAAATTCAAGTAAACTTCATAAAATCATAACTTTTTCATACGAGGTCGAAAACGCGCGAAACCAGTTGCGTTGGAATCGTATGGACGAGTACTACGCGATGGAATTAGATTGGAGTCGTTTGGAGTTAGTGAGAATTTCGGGTAAAATTAAACGTGCGTTTAATTTTATTCGAAATAAATCGCTAAAACAAAATTGAAATCAAGGTGAGAACTTCTCACTCAATCGAATCAATTTCGATTTTATTTTAAATAGTTAGATTTAAAATATTTGAATGCATGTTTGAATGATGATTGGTATCTATTGATTGTTAAAATAGACATTATGCGCCGTTAGTAAGCGGATGTTAA
Organism: Allium cepa; assembly: GCA_030765085.1. NCBI lineage: Eukaryota > Viridiplantae > Streptophyta > Magnoliopsida > Asparagales > Amaryllidaceae > Allium > Allium cepa. The sequence goes on along the minus strand of CM060940.1, from coordinate 750,752,163 downwards.
TTATTAAAAACATATACCGCGAATATTTCATAAACAGTGAAATTGGTATTATATATAATAGCAATATATATATATATTGGCATATATATATATATTGGAGTTATTGATTTCCCGCATTTGTATAGCTGATGAGACCCTATTGCGCCGTCTATTAAGCGGATAATATTTTAAATCCCATATACCGCGATAATTCCGTACTGGAGCGGAATTGGTATTGTGCTAATGTTTTTGGATGCAGGAAAAGAGGTTGGAGGGATCCAACTGGATTCCTCAACAGTATTTGTTTGATTTCAGATATTTTGATATTTGATTGATTATCATATCGATATATGATGTCGTTGTTGTCGTGATTGACTATTTGGTATGTAGCATCATTGGACCAAATTTGGAACTTTAAAATGATTTTTAAAGTGATTTTTGAAAATATACTATATGTTTGGAATTGATCCATTTTAAATAAATAAACGTTATAATTTTTAAAGTTATAAAAATTATGATTTTGAGAATTACGGTTAAAGATTGATTTTTGAGAAATATGGGTTAATGTTTTTATAAAATAATTAAATTGGATTTTTGAATTTATTATACAAAGTTGAAAAAATAGGATTTATAAAATTTAATTATTTTATAAATAAAAATGGTGAAATTATAAAGGAGATTAAAGATGTTTTAAAATAATAGTATAAATTGATTTTATAAAGGATTTATAAATTGATATTTATAAATTAAAACATTTGAATTATAAAACGAGTTTTTATAAGAGTTTGAATGAAGTGAAAATGGATTGCATAAGTGAATTGAATTTATAGAATTATAAATGGTGAAGTTATAAGTGAAATTTATAAATAATAAGATTTATAAATTTCGTGAAGTTATTAAAGAATGGTTTTGGATAAATAATTGAATCTTATAAGTTATAAGATTTATAATTATGAAGTTTAAAGGAACGATTTTGTAAACAAATAAATTATAAGTATTTGACTTATAATATGAACCTTTAGTTTATAATTGAGTTATAAATCGAATAGGTTAATAAAGGAATTTATAAAAAGGAAGTAGTTACAAAATAAATAGAAATGGAGTTTATAAACGTTGTTTTATAAATTCGCAAACGACTTATTTTGATAAGTAAATTGTTGAAACCTATTAATGGAGTTATATTCACGTTTTTGAACTGTGGATAATCCTTTAAAATAAAATGAATAAAAGGATGAAAGTTGTTAACGTAGTATATTCACATTTTTGAATAGTGAATAATATGTTAAAGAAAATGTTTAGATTTGATGTTTTAAATAGAATTAAAACGATCTAACGATGTTTTAAATATGTTGAGATTTGAAACCATAGATTTCAACATTTATTGTTGAAATAGATGTTTTCGAGAAATAAAAGGAAATAGTGGACTATAACACTGTTGTTATAGTAAATGATTTCCGAAAGGAAATGTTTTGTATAGGATTGGGATTTATATATCTATTTTAATTTCGAATCCCTATACTAGTGATTTTGGGTTGTCGTAACGATGTTTTACGCAACATTCGTTTTGGCCCAAATAAATATGTTTATGAGAATGATTTCCTTAAAGAATGAAATATATACTTAATCTCGATTTAAGTATATTGAATATTCTCCAAGTGTTGAAAATAAATAAAATTTGTTGAATTACTTATGAATAAATAAGTATGGAAATGTTTTTCCAATGTGAAATGAAACATTTTGAGAATCTATCTTTTTGAAGATAAATTGAAAATGAATATTAGAAATCGAATTGAAATCGTATATTCATAGATATTGTGAAATATAAATTCACTATGGAATTTATAAAAGAAAGTGGAATTTGTATGAAAATAAATATTGATTTATTTTTGAAGTATTGAAAATTATATATCTTGTAAAGATATTTTGGAAAATAAATAATTTGGAAAATTATTTGGAATCTGGTGATGTTGTGCATATCCATTGATAGTTCAGTAACCGACTATCAATATTTCCCTTTGAATGGGTATTTTATGTGATTTGTTTGAATTTGAATGCCACACTTATTTTTGAATAAGCGCTCATTATTCGGATTACCCATTCCGAATAGTGATACGACGTAATGGATAGCATTGAAGATCGGTGTTGAAGACCCGGTATTTGCGAGAGCGATAGGATGACATGTCGATTGACTCTGCACCGAGTTGCTCCGGTATTGAGTTCTCCATATGTGATGGGAAATCCGATCAGGATTGTGGATATCCGGATTGCAAGGACTTCTTTGTAAGTGCCTTCGGTTCTGTTCGATCCCGGAACAGACTTGTATGGATTGTATGTCTGACATTACAAATTGAGATATAAAGCAGATTTCTTTCAAATATATTTCTGTTGGTGGCGGAGAATTTATTCTTTTAGCTTAACACCCTTCTCTGAGACGTACGAGCTCAGAGGTTATGTAGTTGAATGTTATCAGCGATATATTCCCAATTTGGTAATGTGACATGCTGAGTGTTGCTGTTAAATGATCATTGTGTTGATTATTTGTGATAGGATCATTTATTTGATCGTCTATCCTGGTGATCATTTCTATGATCATTTGTTGGCCCAAAGCATGGCTTTTTTATAAAGTATGTTTTTGTGGACGTGACTTCGTCGAGCCTCACACCTCGGGAATGGTCAAAACAGGAAAGATGCGGCAAGGTTATGAGGGGTAGCGCCCTTTAGGGTATGTGCATTTCCTTCTGGAAAAGGGTGGTATCATGGTATGGAGCCCAGATACTTACTCATGTTGAAAACACTTTATGATTGTGTGAATTGATTGCGAGCGCTCGGTTGAAAGGTCCCAAAGGACCGGGGGATGGCATATTCGGTCAGTTGTTACTCAGTTAGGGGTAACCCGGCCTTGTGTTGGTAGAGATCCGGTTTGGTTCTCGGGGATGTCCATCCAGAGGCATTCTCATGTGGCAATGGGAAGTTCCTTGGCCTGATCATTCGTTGGAAATCCAATTCCCAATACGAAACCTTGTACGGTATTAGTTGTAGAACCTGCCATTTACTTATGGTGGTCACCACTGTTTGGATGGTAGCTATAGTAGGCATACGATAATGGTCGTATGTTGGCTAAGATTTATATTCTACTTTCGAAATATTTTCCTACACTATGCACTAATAATAATATCAAATGTTCTTTTTAATACGTATCAAGCATCTTTGACTATCATAAGGAGAAATCTCCTCCGATTCTGCGTTTGCATTGTGTGTGCGTGCGGGAGGCCTTATGGTAGTCTCATTTTTAAAAGCATTGCGAATTGACATTAAAAATATTCCTCTATTTTGATTTTAAAGATAAATAAACTGTTTTGAGTTCTCACACCAGTCACATGACTGACTCGGAGTTTATTGTTTTCCTTCCTAAACTCTGGGTGCCCACCAATTTCTACACGGGCAGTCAAGAGTTCAGGTTTATCAGGATATTCTGTAGTTGCAGGAGGCAAGCTGGATGGCATGGCGTATTACTAGTATATAGTATTTCTTTTCCGCTGTTTGTTGTTGTTGTTGTACACTCTGATGATATGATGTAATGAAATGTAATGTATAAAATGTAATAACTGATATAGTTCTTTGTTTAAAGATTATTCATTTATTATTATATGTTGTTCCGCTGCGAATTGTGAGATTCTGTTCTTGTTCTGTTGTTTTCTGTTCCGTTCTATTTTCTATCTTCTTCTCCCTCTATTTTCTACCTTATCTCTCTTCGTCTCTCTCTTCTTCTGTCTCTTTTCTTTTTCTTAAACCATAACATTTCGGGTTTTCGGCCTTCGATTTCTCGGCAGTCGATAAAGTGAGTATCGATGTTGAATTTTCGAAAGTCGAAAATTTCCGGGACGTTACACTTCCTGATTCGACGTATGCAACAAAGAAGCTGCTTAAATCATTTGGTTTAGGTTATAGACAAATACATGCATGTGTAAATGATTTTTGTCTTTTTAGGAAAGAGCTTGCACATAGTGATATTTGTCCAAAATGTGGAAATTCTCGTTGGAAAAAGGACAAGACAAATGAAGATGGAAAGCAAACCAAAGTACCTGCAAAGGTTTTGAGATACTTTCCAATAATACCAAGACTGAAAAGAATGTTTATGTCCGCAGAAACATCAGAGCAATTAAGGTGGCATAACAATCATAAGAGCGAAGATGGTAAATTACGTCATCTAGTATATTCTTCTCAGTGGGCTACAATTGATAGGATGTACCCTTCCTTTGCATCAGATCCATGAAATTTAAGGCTTGGTCTTGCAAGTGATGGCTTTAATCCCTTTGGGGATTGGAACTATGCGTATAGTTGTTGGCCAGTATTTCTTGTTGCGTACAACTTCGCTCGGTGGCTTTGTATGCACAAAGATAATATGATGTTATCATTATTAATTCCTGGACCACGACAACCAGGGAATGATATATATGTGTATATACAACCGCTTATTGAAGATTTGAAAAAATTATGGGATAAAGGGGTGAAGGCGTATGATGCATACACTCGCAACGAATTTAGATTAAATGCAATTTTAATGTGGATGATAAATGATTTTCCAGCTTATGGAAATTTAGCAGGTTGCACCGTAAAGGGTAAAAGGGCATGTCCTGTTTGTGGCGTTAATACATGCTCAATATGGTTACCATTTAGTAAGAAGTGTGCATATTTAGGCCATAGGCGATTCCTTGATCCTAATCATGAATATCGCCAACGAAAAAACTTGTTTGATGGAACTATAGAGACTAGGAAAAGCCCTCCAATACAAACCGGTGCTCATGTCTTTGATATTGTTAAAGATATTTGCAATGATTGGGGGGAAAAACAAAAGGAGGAAGAGAAAGAGAAAGAAAAAAGGAAAAGAAAAGGGGGAGATAAGAAGAAAAAAGGAAGTCAAATGTGGAAGAAGAAGTCTATTTTCTTTGAGTTGCCTTATTGGCAGGTAAAGTTTAATCATAAACAAAATTGCTTCTTCTTTTCTATCTATGTAATCAATACTTTATTATTAATTAGTTATAGTCTATTTTATGTTTTCTTAGTTACTTCCTTTGCTTCACAATCTAGATGTAATGCATGTTGAAAAAAATATTGGTGAAAGTATTCTTGGTACGTTACTTGATATTAAAGGAAAATCAAAAGATGACATTAATTCACGTAAAGATCTATAAGTACTTGGTATTAGGAAAAAGTTACATCTTATAGACATGGGAAGCAAAGCATTACTTCCAGCCGCCCCATGCACCTTAACTGATTCAGAAAAAGAGATCTTTTACAATAGAATGAGGAATTTGAAAGTACCCGATGGCTATAGCTCAAATATTGGAAAATGTTTTGCAAAACAAAACAAAATTTCAAGTATAAAGTCCCATGATTATCATGTTTTGATGCAACAACTATTGTCTGTATCACTGAGAGGACTTCTACCTAAAGGGACAAGGAATGCATTACTACGATTATGTTCTTTTTACAACGACATTTGCAAAGAGTGCTTGATAAAGATAAATTAGAATCCATTGAGAATCAGGTCGCATTAACACTATGCGACCTTGAGAGATTTTTTCCTCCTTCTTTTTTTGACATCATGATTCATTTGAAAATACATTTAGCGAAGGAAGCAAGAATTTGCGGACCAGTACAATATCGGTGGATTTATCCATTTTAGAGGTAAAATTTGGCATTAGTACCTTTAGTAGTTAATAATATATGTGCTTATGAAAATATTTTACTTATGCATCTTGATTATAGATACATGAGAACACTGAAGGGATATATATGTTAAAAATCAAGCACGACCTGAAGGATGCATAGTTGAGCGTTATTATGCTGATGAATGCATGAAGTATTGTGCTGGATATATCAATGGTGCATTAGAAATTGGACAAAGGAAAAATAGAAATGAAGTGGAACAAAGTGATTCCATTCTCGAGGGGGTTCCTATTTCCAAAGGAAAACCTATGGTAGTCACTAAGGAGGTGATTGATGCTGCTCATCGGTATGTGTTGTTTAATACCGAGGAAGTGGAGCCTTATATAAAGTAAGCATAAGTTCAATTCAATTAATGTGTGAAATAAATTAGATTTTGACATGAATGTCTACGTATATAGGATGCACAATGAGGAACTAAAACTTTTGCATCCCCGGCTTTCACGAGATGATTTGAAACTTTCAAAGCTGCATTCAGAGATTTTTAATCATTGGTTTAAAAAAAGGTTGACATTGTTATATATTTTAAGATGGATAAGTTCGACATAGAAGTATATGTTATTGTGATTAGTCTTTATATATAACATTATGCATTTTCAGGTTCAAGATGATAGAAACACATCTGATGTTAATGAACTAATAAATTGGCTTTCATATGGACCTCGCCATCAAGTAATTTCTTATACCGGCTATATAGTTAATGGTCGTCGTTTTCATACTAAAGACAATGATAAATCTACACAAAATAGTGGTGTTTCCATTGAGGCAAGTATTGTTCGTATGGATAGATCCATTGACAAAGTAATATATTATGGTGTTTTGCGTGAGATTTTGTTGCTTGACTATCGGCAGTTTCAAATTGCCTTGTTTAAGTGTGATTGGGCAAATATTGATCGTGGAGTTAAGGTCGAAGATGGATTTACGTTAGTCAATTAACATCAATTCCAAAATCAATTCGCAAGCGACCCTTTCATCTTGGCAACGCAAGCCTTACAAGTGTTTTTTTGTAGAGAAAGTAGTTTTTCAAACTGGTATGTTGTGCTAAGAGCACACCCTAGAGGTTTTCATGAGTTGGAAAGCTATGATGAGGAGGACGAGTCAAGTAGCAAACCGGTAGATGAGTCACTACTTGATGATAGAGATGTCGATGATGGTGATGAAAGTTATATAAGGAAGGATTGTGATGGTATTTTGGTATGATATAAGCATCCTTTATTAATATTTGTGTTACATGTAGTTATATTCGTAAAGAGTGTAATTATATAGTTTTATGCATAGCTATATTAATTAATCATGAATTATTAACCATGAATTATTAATCATGAATTATATATGTTATGTTTTTTTTCTAGGTTCCTCCCTTAACAGAAGATATTTGAACTTGAAGCATCAAGAGTAAAATGGAGCAACATCAAAGATGGGTAAAATATTAAAATTTTAATATGCACTTCAATTTTTTTAAACTGACATTTCTTCAATTTTTTAAACTGAAATTTCAATTAAAATGGAGTAACATCAAAGAGAGGTAAAATATTAAAATTTTGTCTTCTTCTTCTCAGTAAAAAAAAAGACAGAGAAACTCAAAAAAAAAAAAACATTTTGTGTTTACGTTTGTATGCCACATAGTTTACATTTCATCTCTTGTTACAAATACACTGCATTTTGCTTCCAGGCTCTCTTAGAATCAATGGATTTACTTATGTACATATCCAGAAACATCAAATAAAAAGGAACATTTGTTTTGCTGGGTTTTATTCATATCCATTAGCAGACAAATTTCAGTCCACATATCCGATAATACTAGCTGCCTTCTCTTTATTCTGTTGCGTTCTACCATTGTATTTGTCTTCACTTGCCCTTCTTTTGAGGTTTTATTCATCTCTGATTTTTGAAATGCATAGCTTTCACTCTTCTGTTTTGACAGTTTTTTTCTTGAATTTCCTCGATCAGCTTCTTTAGTTCCCCTATATTTTTTTGAAGATCATGAAACAAATTAGTTTTTGCAATGCGAAGAGTTATGCCACATTCTTGAGTGTTTTAACCCTAGTCAGTTTAGACCTTAGTCCACGACCAACATTCTTTGTCGATCTTTTAGTTTGGATACACTTTGACCGCTGGGTTATTTAGATATAAAGGAATTTGTAGAGGCGCAGGTAGTGTGAATACAATTGATACGAGTCAGCTACCTTTTATTCTTCTTGAATCTGTGAGATACCAGTGATCTTTTAACAGTTAATATGTATTCGCATGTTATGAATGAAACAACAATTGCTCTTGTATGTGATGTTGATGCTAAATCTGTATAAAACAAAAACTGGAACATGAATTTGGAAATGTTCATGACAGTGACCATGTACATGCAAATTTGCATTCATCTATTCAAGAGCAAGTTATTAAATATGTTTCTAATAATGTAGTTGTAGTGGTTTATGTGCATGCACCTAAGAATGTTCACGTACTATAAATGTTGAATTCATGAACCACATTCCTGTATATACGAATAAGCTTGTTATAATGCAATTGTTTAATACTCTGTCTGAGCATGAAACAGAGCAATTTCCAGAAAACTCGATCAGTTCTGGTGAATCTGTGGATGCAAATACCAGTGATCTTTTAACAGTTAATATGTATTCGCCTATTATGAATGAAATGGCAATTGCTCTTTATGTGATGTTGATGCTGAATCTGTGATAAAACAAAAACTGGATCATGAATTTGGAAATGTTCATGACAGTGACCATGTACAGGCAAATTCGCATTCATCTATTTTAGAGCAGGTTATTGAATATGTTTCTAATAATGTAGCTGTAGTGGTTTATGTGCATGCACATGAGAATGTGCATGTATGTATAAATGTTGAATTCATGAACCATATTCTTGTATATATGAACAAGCCTGTTATAATGCAATCGTTTAATGCTCTGTCTAAGCATGAAATAGTGCAATTTCCAACGATCAGTTCTGGTGGTGAAATTTCATCTGATATGAGGCACTCACAGTTTACAGTTAAGGTAGATGTCAGTTAACCTATTGTGTTTCATAGTGACCAATCAATTGATAAACCAAAAGTTCATGTACAAGTTTATGCCAGTTCAATTATCAAAGCACAGTACCCTGAAACTTTATTCTCGTTTTTTCTAAAAGTACATAATGTTCTGCCTTTTTTTATAACAGAAGCATAACCTTCTTTATCAAACTTTGCCTGTATGCTAATTTCAGATATCAAAGGTAGCAGCGAGATATGCAAAGAGGCAATCCTTAGTTGCAGTTGCAACTTTAAATGCAAAAGATAAGCCTGCTGGTGTGAAAATCAATGAAACAAGACATGTTGATGCAACTCTTTCTCTTCAAAGTTTAAATAGCAGTATTAGAAGATCCCCTCGGAAGCGTACTGAAATGCAGCCTCCACCCGGTAAAATCAAGTCTCCAAAGCTCAATCCTGTCCGTACTAGAATGCAGCCTCCACCCGATAAAATCCAGCCTTCAAATCTCAATCCTGGCCCTAATTCAACTGGATCTCCAAATATCACTCCCAACGCCATGGATGCCTCGAACAACCTAGATTCTAATGATGATATTCAACAAAAGACGACAAGGAAAAAAAGAGGGAAGACGATGATGACTTGTATGAGGAATGAAAAGGCTGAAATTGAATTCAACGAGCGAGGTCAACCAATAGGCTCCAACTCCAAGCACTTATCATCCTATCTTGGTACCTTAGCAAGAGAGATGATACCTTTGACGATTTCAGAGTGGAAAAAAGTCGACGCAAACTTAAAGAAAGATTTATGGACTTGTATTCAGGTATGAAAAATGTGCTGAGAACTTTTTTATGAACAACTATAGCTTACAAACCTGCAATGTTTCATACTTACAATTTTCGACTACAGCCATCATAAGTATCTGTTCTAAAATCAGTCGCATCACATTATTCGCATTAAAAGGAACCCCGTGAAAATTCCTACACTCTTCATTAGACTCTCTGTTTTTGGTAAATTGTGTCGAGTATGACTTGTTTTGGAGTTAATTCGAGTTTAGATTCAAACAGTGGCTTTATTAAAACAAAAAATGTACTTTTGTTAAGAACGTAGCTGTAACTTGTAACTATATACAAAGATTAATTTTATATTAAGCACGAGATTCTACCTCGTGAACTCATATCTGTCCAAATAATGATATTTTTATAAATTCAGGTCAACAGTAAAAAACTATACTGTAGTTTAGTTTTCGCCAACTACACAGTTTATGTGGAAGTATCCAAAGTATGGGCTTAAACACCCCTTAGAATTTAAAAGCAAAGCTTGGTTCTAGGTATATGCTTGTTTGTGAGTGAGTGCGTGCATGCGTGCACAACAAGCATTCTGAATTAAACAAATATAAATGCGTATAGAAGACGGCCTGATTTCGTAGTTCACAGGTTTACATATCTGCCGATGTGTGATGTGTGTATTTCCAACAGAGCTCGCTTTTCATACGTAATGAATTATCACCGCAGTATCATAATCAGTTCCTGATCAATTCCTTCATGTTAAAAAGCCTTGTAATTTCGTAGCATTCCTTATGTTGTACTGGAAAGTGTGTGTGAATATACACTGTAATTGCGGCTTATCGACTATGAATACAATGCTTTTGTCCACAATAGTGTGTCCTATTTTATACTTATATCCTTGAAATATCTCATGTAATTTAGTCAAGCATTAAGAAATTTCAGTGCATCCCAATAATTTTACCAAGTACAAAATACATGACATTAACATTAGTTTCTTTTTAACTTGACACACCCTGTCAACAGCTTCCTTAGATTGCTTGCATGGCGTATATAGGTTTTGCTTATATTGTTAGCAATCTGTTCCAAACAAATGCTTAGCTAATAAGATTTCAAATTGTATTGTTTGATCTAGTCGAAAATCAAAGCAAGACTTATCACCTTTACATTGTTAAAATGCAGTCCTCAAACTATTTATAGATCTACAGAATATATATACAACATACGAGTAGTATGTTGACACACGAGTCAGTAATAACTATGAAATGTAACAATATATGTTTATCTGATCCATCAATTTTCTACACTCTCTGTTAGACTCTCTGTTTTTGGGTTTACGTGTATGGAGCAGTACAAGTAGAAATTTGTGCATTGACATTGTAGACATCCATATCCAAAAATGCATGACTAATGAATATCAATGCTAATTACAAAATTGTATGAAATTTGAACATTAACATAAACATGTACCTTATTTGTTACCTTATTTTTGTTGTGCAGTCAAGATTCATGGTGGATGAAGCATACAAGGGTTTAATGTTTAAGATGTTGGGATTACGATGGAGAGAGGCAAAGTCGAGGTTAGTTTCCGCTATTAAAGTAGCTTCTACTTGTCCCGACGCTTCCTCTTGGCTAGCGATGCTAAGACCGGATACTACAGAAAATGTTCAAGAGTGGAACGACTTTGTTAAAGAAAAATTGTCGAAGAAATTTGGGGTAACAAGTTATATTTTATTCATTATAATTTTTTTAACTATACAGATTTAAATATAAATATGTTATCCCTGCATATTTTATTCCTCTAGGGCGAACATGCATAGAGGAATATAGTAAGCGTCGGGACAAGTAATTTAGTCAGAGTCAGCCTAGAGGAATAAAATATGCAGGGATAACATATTTATGTTTAAATCTGTATAGTTAAAAAAATTATAATGAATAAAATATAACTTGTTACCCCAAATTTCTCCGACAATTTTTCTTTAACAAAGTCGTTCCACTCTTGAACATTTTCTGTAGTATCCGATCTTAGCAGCGCTAGCCTAGAGGAAGCGTCGGGACAAGTAGAAGCTACTTTAATAGCGAAAACTAACCTCGACTTTGCCTCTCTCCAATGTAATCCCAACATCTTAAACATTAAACCCTTGTATGCTTCATCCACCATGAATCTTGACTGCACAACAAAAATAAGGTAACAAATAAGGTACATGTTTATGTTAATGTTCAAATTTCATACAATTTTGTAATTAGCATTGATATTCATTAGTCATGCATTTGTTGGATATGGATGTCTACAATGTCAGTGCACAATTTTCTACTTGTACTGCTCCATACACATTAAACCCAAAAACAGAGAGTCTAACAGAGAGTGTAGAAAATTGATGGATCAGATAAACATATATTGTTACATTTCATAGTTATTATTGACTCGTGTGTCAACATACTACTCGTATTTTGTATATATATTCTGTAGATCTATAAATAGTTTGAGGACTGCATTTTAACAATGTAAAGGTGATAAGTCTTGCTTTGATTTCCGACTAGATCAAACAATACAATTTGAAATCTTATTAGCTAAGCATTTGTTTGGAACAAATTGCTAACAATATAAGCAAAACCTATATACGTCATGCAAGCAATCTAAGGAAGCTGTTGACAGGGTGTGTCAAGTTTAAAAGAAACTAATGTTAATGTCATGTATTTTGTACTTGGTAAAATTATTGGGATGCACTGAAATTTCTTAATGCTTGAATAAATTACATGAGATATTTCAAGGATATAAGTATAAAATAGAACACACTATTGTGGACAAAATCATTGTATTCACACACTTCTTAGTCTATAAGTCGCAATTGCACTGTATATTCACACATACTTTCCAGTACAACATAAGGAATGCTACGAAATTACAAGGCTTTTTAACATGAAGGAATTGGCAGGAACTGATTATGATACTGCGGTGATAATTCATTACGTATGAAAAGGGAGCTCTGTTGGAAATACACACATCACACATCGGCAGATATGTAAACCTATGAACTATGAAATCAGACCGGCTTCTATCCGCATTTATCTTTTTTTAATTCAGAATGCTTGTTGTGCACGCGCGCGCGCATGCACTCACTCACAAACAAGCATATACCTAGAACCAAGCTTTGCTTTTTAAATTCTAAGGGGTGTGCAAGCCCATACTTCGGATACTTCCACATAAATAGTGTAGTTGGAGAAAACTAAACTACAGTATAGTTTTTTGCTGTTGACCTGAATTTATAGAAATATCATTATTAGGACGCATATGAGTTCACGAGGTAGAATCTTGTGCTTAATATAAAAATAATCTTTGTATATGTTACAAGTTACAGCTACGTTCTTAACAAAAGTACATTTTTTGTTTTAATAAAGCCACCGATTTGAATCTAAACTCGAATTAACTCCAAAACAAGTCATACTCGACACAATTTACCAAAAACAGAGAGTCTAACAGAGAGTGTAGGAATTTTCAAGGGGTTCCTTTTAATATGAATAATGTGATGCGACTGATTTTAGAATTGTTTGCACAAAAAATGGACAAACACCTCCAAGTCGTATTATTTAGTTGATTATATGTGATTTTCAATGATTTTAGATGAGTACATAAATATAAAAGAAGTAGGGGCTGAAATGTAAATGACACGCGGATTTATAGTGGTTCGGCCAGAATGTGCCTACGTCCACTTTATATGTTATTATCTTCTTTCCTTCAGATTACAAGTACAATGCTTCGTATATAAGTATATGAAAGTAGTTTGAAAGTTCCTTCCTTGCTTGAGCTCTCAAACTTGTCTGCCATTGTTGTACCCCTGCCCCTCTATTTATAGAGTGAGGTAGGGGGCAGGGGTCTTGGAAGTATATAGCTGCTAGCGGGCCTGGGCTGGACCAATCTGGCCTGGTAGCATTCTGGTTTGGCGAGGCTTCATTCGGCATGGAGCTTGGACTGGTGATGGTGACTTCATGGTGACTTCATCCCTTGGTCCGGTGGTGGTGTTGGAGTGGCAGTGGAGTTGGTTCGGCCATGGTTCATGCCGAATGGAATGGTGGTTGTGCCTTGCCGAATGGAGTGGGGGACCGAATGAGGTTGGCTCGGTAGGGGGGTTGATCCGGTAGTGGAGTGGGAGTGGTAGCTTGGACCGGCATTGTGTGGTCCGGTGGAGATGTGGAGTATTGGACCGGCATTGTGTGGTCCGGTGTTGAGCTGGTGCCGAATGGACATGAGAGGAGAGAGAGCCGAATGAAGTTGAGGGCATGGACGCCGAATGAACTTGGGTTCATGAATGCCGAATGGACCATGGTACAAGGAGGTACCGAATGGACATGAGCACTTGAGTGCAAGGAGATGACGCCTACTGTGCCTGTTGGTTTCAAATGTGCATGGGACATGACGCTTCACGGTCTCGTGGCCTTCTGGGCGAGAATCCGCCCAACATTTGCCCCCCAAAGTGGGGCACGTGCTTGCATGTGCCGCGCTTTGTTTTTCTTGTGGCAGGAAGATTGGCTTTGCAACGCCAGCGATTGGACGTTCGTATTCTGTTAATGTCCTGCAAAGGAATTTACAGTTTTAGTGTGATTTCGAATAACGGCCGTTCATGATCGAAATATTCGAGATGAAGTGAACTGTGCCGTTCAGGACGAGAGAGTGAGCCCCAAAGGGGCTCGGCATCGTCGATGCCCGGTTTATGTTTGTGAAGATGGTTTATTGCCAGCTCAGAGCATGCCTAGGGATCGTTCGCAACCCCGTACATGTGTAAGTAGCTTAGCCATTTCATAATTATCAAATATCCATATGACCGCTGGGCTTAAGAATGCGTGTCAAAGTGTAAATTCCCACGATGGTAGGGTTAATAACCATTCAGAGCGTGCCTATGGACCGTTCGAGGTCGCGTACACGTGTAAACGATTTAATCCACGTCGGTGAGGATTTTACGACTTATTCACCGTTATCATAACCTTATTTTATTAGTTAGTTCTGGAGTTCGGTACTTATCTGAGGGAGGCGCTTTGCACGCCACTAGTTCCTGGTCTTGGACGGTAGAGAGAGAGTTCCATTCAGTTCTTGGTTGGTCCGGCTATTCTCATTCGGCTTATGGTGGTCCGGTATTATTGGTCCGGTTGGGCAAAATGTTTGGTTCGGTGGTTGTGAATTTGCCTATATATAGAGGCCGTACCCCCTTGTTTTTCTTCACCGAACCAACAAGCGCCGAATCAATCTATTGCCGAACCAAGTGTTTTGCCGAACCAAGTGTTTTGCCGAACCAACCTTATACCGGACCAGGTATACACTTATTGCCGAATACACACGTACGTCTTCGTTTCACCGAATGGGACTACGGCCTTGGGGCCGAATGCCTTGCGTGCCGAACGCCTCTGATACAGTACCACCGAATGAACATGATGACCGAATGAGATGGAAAACCGAATGAACATGATGACCGAATGAACTTGATGACCGAATGAGATGGAAACCGAATGAACACGATGACCTTGAAAACTTTAGTTTGCGAATGAAATCCCACACTTGCACGCACTTGTTTGTTTACTTTTCTATGTTCCCTGTTCTAATGCCTTGCTTTCCTTGTGTTGCAGAAAATGTCTCGCAAAGCGGAAACACGATCGGATAGAAAGAAGTCTAGAGGCACAGGAGAGCCTTCTTCTTCCTTGCCCCCAGTCCAACCAGGATCCGGGCAACACCGACCTATTCCGAGGTCTCTAGTGGACGGATATGGTCCACAGGAACTTTTGGTCTCTCCCCCGGATTGCTTTCCTAGCTCCCTAAAGGAGGAGCAACTTGACGTCATATCCCGTTCCTTTGGGATAGATAGGGCTCTTATGCTGCTGCCAGGAGATGGGGTGATGCCATATAATCCTCCCGAGGGCTACTTCGCTTTTAGCAGATACCATTGCATATGCGGCGCTATCCCCCCTATCAACGCTTGGATAGTAAGCTTCACCACATATTTGAAGGTGGCTCCCTTCCAGCTTCAGCCTAACTCATATGCTATCCTGGTGAGCCTCTTTGTTATCTTCCAGAGGAGGTACGGGCGTCCTCCTTCTAACCGGGAAATCCGATACTTGTACAACCTGAGAGGCTATAAGAAGGGGTCTCCGTATATTAGTCTGGAGGCGGCCGTGCCCTTCAAACCAGTTCTGGACTTGTATTCCAAGTTCACCATGTTCAAGAAAGAGTGGTTCTTCGTCAAGGACGATGCTGTTTCTTTCCGCCTTTTCACTTCCGGCTGTAAGATTGATTTCATTTATATTTTTCATGTGTTTTGACTGTAGTGTTTTTTCTGACATGCTTCTATTTCTGGCTAGCGACAGGTGGTATTGCAGTCGTGGAGGACGATTCCTTAGTGCGAATGGCTGCTGAACTAAAGGCTATTCCGGCACGGGACCGGTCGGCCTCTTTCTTGATCAGGAACGCAACCCTCTTGGAGTATAATTTGATCTTACCGCGCCAGTCCGTGGTTAAGCAAAGGGATACGGCTGAGGAGAGGGCTGCTAAAGCTAAGGAGGGGGCTACGGTAAAGAGCGGTAAGAGGGAGCCTTTCGCAGCGCGTCCTGCGGTTGGGGGGAAGAAACTGAAGAAGTCCGATGGCCCTTCTCCAAGTACTTGCCCGACTGTCCCGGAGGAGGAAGGTGTGGAAGAGGAGGAAGGAGGCGAAGTTGGAGAAGGGTCGGAGGGTGGAGGAGATGGCGATGGTCAAGGTGGTAGTGGTGTTGCTGCTCTAACCTCTGAACAAGACCTCGAACTGGATGAGGCTCTCCGTCGGGCCTTCGGGGAGTCGGAGGGAGAGTCGGAAACGGAGAAGGCAAAGGAAACCGGCAAAGCTGTGGCTGGCACTGACCCATCCTCTAAGGGTTCCTCAGCTAGGGTGATTCCGGCGATGCAAGGTGAACTTTTGTCTTCTGCCGATTCTATTTTCGATAAGGACTTAGAAATTTTTTACGGTTCACTTCCGTCCTGGAATGAGATCCAGGACTTATTGCAGTATCCCACTCCTCCGCCGGGTTTGTATAATAGATGTGTCTCCTCACTTTTCTTTCTTTTTAACTTAGCACATTTTTTGAATTGCGGATTATTGTATGTTCGTAACACTTGTTCTTTATTCCAGGGGCAGGCCAGGCGGGTAAAATGTCGGATGTTCGACACCGCCTTGAACAATTTAAGTCGAGGAGAGCTTCCGCGAAACCTTCTACTGATCGCACTGGAGAGGTAGTCAAGTACCGCCCTCTTCTTGGGGTCATCGAAGAGGGCATTCAGAAAAGGAAGCGGAGCCGTTCCTTATTTGAGTCTTCTTCTGCTTCGCAGCTTCCTACTCTGCCTCCCCCTTCTCAGCCTCCTCGTGATACTACGGAGGAGAGCACGGAGCCCTGCCCCCCTCCTCCTCCTTCCAAGAGTTCTACTGTCATTCATATAAGGCGTCCCAATGTGCCTCGCCCCGTGCCTCGTGACCCTTTTGCCGGCCATCCTGATTTAGACCCAAGTTTTCGGGACATTTCATTCGATGAGACCACGGGCGAGCACCTCCTTCCCCGCAACCCCATGGTAAGAGTGCTGGACGAGGCCAAATCTTTAGATCTTGATTTACTTACTACACGGGTAGTCACCATGGGGGATGAGGCCAAGGCTAATATCGACCGGGTGGCCGCAGAGACCAAGAAGTTAATGGAGCATCATGCTAAGTTGGTCAAGGCCGGGGAAGAGATCGGGAGTGCTAACATTCGGTTGAGGTTAAAGGTTGCCGATCAGGCCAAGCAACTCGCCGACCAAGCCATCCAGATTTCCCAGCATGAGGAAGCCTCCAAGCGTCTGAAAGAGACCATGGAGAAGGCCAGTAGGGCGGAATTACGGAAGATGGAGGTCGCTTGCAGGGAACGGATTAACATAGCTATCGCAACGGTGGATGAGGTTCGAAATGCGGATCTCGAGCGGGTAGAGGAGTTGTCAGGGAGGCTCGAGGCTGCGGAGATGGCTCAGGCCGAGTTGAAGGAGGAGATGGAGGAGATGAGGAGGTCCCTCAAGTTGAAGGAAGAGGAAATGAGGAGGTCACTCCAGGCTGACTGCTTGAGATACCAATCAGAGAGGGACGTCGCCATCGCCAAGTTGCAAGCTTCCGAGGCCCGGGTGAGGGAGTTTGAGGAAAACGAGGGGATGATGGATGAGATGTTGCAGGATATGTACTTCCACACTTGGAAGGAGGGCGGCTTGTCTTGGATGGACGATTACCCTCGGGTCATGGCCAAGGTGTATCTCCAGGCTTTAGAGGAGGCCAGGGTGAATGCGGGTAAGGAAGGCGGAGAGGCTTTCAACTTGAGTGCGGTTACTGCTCAGTTCTCAAAGGAGGAGCAAGCGGCGGTGAAGGAGGGGATGCGGCTACTCGCTGCAGAGGAAGCGGGCGTGCAGTTGGATGATGAGGATCAAGCGGCGGATGCTGGTGAGTTATTCTTTTCCCTTTCTTTTCTTTCCGTGTTTTCATAACTTGATCGTTCGTTTAATGAATTCCTCCTCTGATCTGGACAGGTGGGACTTCAGATCCACATGCTGGGGGCTCTGATCCTGCGGCTAAGTAGGCTGGGGGAGTTGGTGATGGAGTGTGGATGCATCTGCCATCTTTTTGTTTCTTTTTTATCACTGTTCATGTTAGTCTTTGATATGCAACTGTAATAAAATTATTTGCAAAGAATAACTTCGTGTGATCTTATAGTATAAGCTGATTTTGTCATGTTTAAATGTTGTTGCTATCTTTATGTGCTGTGTGAGAAGTATAATTATGTATATGCCTGTGATTCCAGTTGTGTTTGATGTTAAGTTTTTGCTTGAAATATAATTTCACGTTTTGCAATGTCAGTGTATGAATAAGCTATAGTTACGCATTTATGTACAAGAGAAGAGAGTACCGCCCTTTATGCTTTATTCGCAGGCGGTAGCTTTGAGTGTCTTGTGTAATTGTTCACGGGTATAGCTGAGCGCCCTGCCACCCAGCACGCAGGCTTGGAGCCTCATGAGTGAATGCTTCCTATTTGGTTTCCTGTTAGGCCTAGTCCAGATGAGGCCACGGTGCGTCTTGAGTGGAGATGCCATAGGATTTTGTTCAACAGAAAGGGATAAAACTTAACAAGTAGCCAAGACATAAAGGAACAAGTTAAAAAGAGACAAGATTTTTTTAAAGTGGTTCGGCACGAAAATGCCTACGTCCACTGATTCTCTTTGTTAATTCACTTCATATGGGCGGTACAAGTTAAGAAAAGTATCGACGGAGGTGTCGGATGTTCCATGCCCTCTGGAACACCTCTCCGTCCACTGTTGACAAAATGTAAGCTCCGTTGTGGAGATCTTTGTGAATTACATATGGTCTGTCCCAGATGGGGTCCAGTGCCCCGGGGCGCGGAAAGATTCGCCTGAGGACAAGATCTCCTTCTTGTAAGCTGCGATGCTTGACTTTGGAATTGTATAGTGCTGCCACTTTTTGTTTGTGAGCTGCTGCTTTGAGTGCTGCATCGTTTCTCCTTTCCTCAATCAGATCCAAAGACATGAGGAGGAGTTCTTCGTTTTCTTCTGGGTTGTAGTGGATCCTACGGTGGGAAGGCACAATAGTCTCAACTGGGAGCATTGCCTCCGATCCATATGCCAAAGAGAAAGGAGTATGTCCCGTTGATGTTCTGAAAGATGTGCGGTATGCCCATAGTGCCGTAGGAAGTTCGTCCACCCAAGCGCCTTTTGACTTTTCAAGTTTCTTCTTGATTAGGGTTTTGAGAATTTTGTTGACAGCTTCAACTTGTCCGTTTGCCTGAGGGTAAGCTACTGATGAGAAGCTTTTATGAATTCCATGCTCTTGGCACCAGTCGGCAAATTCTTCGCTGTCAAATTGGAGCCCGTTGTCTGATACGATCTTGAGGGGGACTCCTTACCTGCACAGAATGTTTTTGATCAAGAAGTTGATAACTTTTGCTGAAGATATTTTATTTAAAGGTTCCGCTTCCACCCATTTGGTGAAATAATCGACTGCCACTATAGCATATTTGGCTCCACCTCGGCCCGTTGGCAGTTCGCCAATTAAGTCAATTCCCCATACAGCAAAGGGCCAAGGGCTAGTCATTTGAGTAATTTCGTTTGTGGGTAGTCGAGGGATCTTGGCGAACTTCTGACATCTGTCGCATTTCTTAACGAAGTCTAGGGCATCTTTGTTTAGTGTGGGCCAGTAATATCCATATCGGAGTATCTTTCTTGCCAAAGTCTGTCCTCCAGTGTGATCTCCGCATCCTCCCTGATGGATGTTTGTTAATATCTCCTTGGCTTCCCTTCCGGCGACGCATCTTAATAGGGGGCTAGAGAAGCCACGCCGGTAGAGGATGCCTTCTTGTATTGTGTAGTGGGGAACTTTCCTCAAGATCTTCTTGGCTTCGTCACGCCTGTCGGGTAGTATGCCATCTTGCAAATATTTCCGGATAGGAGTCATCCAGGTTCCTTCTTCGATTGCAGTTATCAGATTCGCTTGTTCGAAACTCGGGGCTAGCTGCCTTGAGATTGCTAGTGCTCCGGAAATGGTGCTGTCCTTCATACTAGCTTGCTTTGCAAGTTCATCTGCCTCTTGGTTTTCTTCTCGAGGAATGTGTTTGATTAGATAATGGTCCAATCGATCGAGCAGCAGTCTGGTTTTCTTTAGGTATGCTGTGAGTCGTTCTCCTCGAGTCTGGAATTCTCCTAGTACCTGGTTTACGATAAGCTGAGAATCACTATGAATACATAAGGAATTGATTCCAATTTCTAGGGCCAGTTCCAATCCCGCTATTACTGCTTCATATTCAGCATCGTTGTTAGTGGCCGTGAACTCCAATCTTAATGCATAGTACAACTTTCTTCCCCTGGGGGTGATGATCACAATACCTGCCCCCGAGCCTTGTTCGTTTGATGCTCCGTCTACAAAGAGGTTCCATTTGATGTTTTTTGCTACTTCGGATTGTTCCTTGCCTTCGTTGGTAGTGAATTCGGCAATGAAATCAGCCATGGCTTGTCCTTTGATAGCGGTGCGGGGATGGTAGGTGATATCATACTGACTTAGTTCGATGCACCATTTGAGGAGTCGCCCAGAAGTGTCAGGACGATGGAGCACTTGTCTTAGTGGTTGATCGGTTAGAACCCTGATGGAGTGAGACTGGAAGTAGTGTCGCAGTTTTCGTGACGCGATCAATAAACAATATGCTAACTTCTCAAGTTTAGGATATCTGGCTTCTGCCCCCGTAAATCTCTTGCTTACAAAGTAAACCGGGCGTTGTGTGCGGTCTTCTTCTCTTACCAAGGCGGCGCTTAGAGCATGAGATGATACAGCGAGGTATAGGTATAACACTTCACCTTCATTTGGAGTTGAGAGTACTGGTGGTCTCTGAAGGTGTTCGATTAGGTTGAGGAAGGCTTTTAAGCATTCGTCGGTCCACTCGAACCTCCCTTTGTCTTTCTTGAGTGCCTCGAAGAAAGGGACACACTTGTCAGTTGCCTTGGAAATGAATCTGCTTAGGGCGGCCACCTTTCCGTTTAGGCTCTGCATTTCTTTTCGAGTGGAAGGTATCCTTATTTCTTTTAAAGCTCGGATTTGTTCAGGGTTTGCTTCGATTCCTCTGGCGTGGACAATGAATCCTAAGAATTTTCCCGATGATACTCCGAAGGAGCACTTTAGAGGATTCAGCTTCATTCCATATCGGCGAAGTACCCGAAACATATCGTCCAGATGGCTTACATGGTCGTCGGCTTTCTTGGACTTCACCAACATGTCATCCACATATACTTCCATAGTTCGTCCTATCAGTTCTGCGAACATTTTGTTGACGAGGCGTTGATAGGTAGCTCCAGCATTTTTGAGTCCAAAAGGCATGACTTTGTGACAATATAATCCGCGGTCGGTGATGAAGCTAGTGTGGTCCTGATCGGGAGCGTGCATGGGGATCTGGTCATATCCGGAGTATGCATCCATAAAAGATAGGAGTTCGTGCCCAGCTGTGCTGTCTACGAGTTGGTCAATTCGGGGAAGTGGGAAGCAGTCTTTCGGGCAAGCGTCATTCAGATTGGAGAAGTCAATACATGTTCGTCACTTTCCATTGGCCTTTTTTACTAGCACTGGGTTAGCGATCCATTCTGGGTAGATGGCTTCTCGTATGAAGCCATTAGCAAGTAGATTCTTTACTTCCTCATCAAGGGCTGCCGATCGCTCTGCCCCCATGCTCCTCTTTTTCTGCTTTACTGGTACCTTGGTGGGATCGATGTTCAACATGTGGCATGCTATGTCTGGGGAGATTCCTGTCATATCGGCATGAGTCCACGCAAATACATCTAAGTTGTGGCGGAGAAAGTCAATGAGTTGATCCTTCAATTCCGTTTCCAGCTGAGATCCGATTTTTAATAGTCTACTTGAATCATGCTTATCTACCGATACAAATTCCATAGCCTCTGCAGGCTCGGCGGTAGCCTCCTCCTCTTTATCCCTGGGGTCTAGTTCATTGAAGGGATCGCTTGTGTATCGAAGAGGAGGGGCTTTCTTTAGTTGCTATGCCTCCAAGCTTTTCATGCAGAGAGTAGTCTCTGCATCTTTTCCTTTATTCTTTCTGCGGTTATTGCGAAGTTCAGTTACGTAGCAGTCTCGGGCAGCATCTTGATCTCCTTCTACTTCTCCTACTCCGTTGTCTGTTGGAAATTTCATTTTCAGGCACCAGGGGGCTAATACAATCTGAAAGTCAGACAAGGCTGGTCTTCCCAAGAAAGCGTTGTAAGCCGAGTGGTTTTCTATTAGTACGAACGTTTGTTTTCGCACAACGGAGCGGGGATGACTTCCTATTTCGACGAAGAGGTCAAGTTGCCCGAGGGGCATCTTTGCATCTCCAGTGAAACCGTGCAGTGGTTTGTCACAGGGGGATACATCCTTTATTGATAACTTCATTTTGTCGAAAGCATGTTTGAACAGGATATTTACGGAGCTTCCCGTGTCTATTAGAATCCGAAAAACTTTAGCTGGACCAAACCAGGCAGAGATGACCATGGGATCCATATGTGGGTACTGTCTTCCTTCCAAATCATGCCTACTGAATACAATGTCATTGTTTTCTCTTCGTTTCGGGTGGCGTTCCTCCGTAATGGAGTTAACATATCCTTCGGCATTTCTAAGCGACTTGCCGTACCTTTCCATCTCTGCCCAACTTCTGTCGGCGGTGTGTGGTCCTCCTGAGATGGTAAGGACCACTATCTTCTCTTGACTAGAGCCACTGGTGTTGTGATTGTTGCGATTCCCTCCGCCTACTTCCGGGAGGGGTTGCTTTGAGTTCTCATTGGCAGGAGTTGGAGTCCTGTTCTGACCTTTCACATAACGTTCCAGTCTTCTTCTTCTAATGTGTTCTTCGATCAAGTCCCGAAGATGGTGGCATTCATTGGTGTCATGTCCGTGGGATTCGTGGAAGCGACAGAACTTTCCGGACTTGAGTGCGTTATCTGATTCTTTCTTGTGCGGGGGGCGCTTGTATCCGAGTTCGCCCTGAGTGGCTAGGTAGATGTTTTCGATTGTTTCATTCAAAGGAGTGTAGGAGTCAAATCTTGGCCCTGGTCGATATTGGCGCTTCTCAACCTTTCTGCCCCCAGCATTGTCTCTAGATTCATTTCTTCGAGCGTCCTTAGCTGCAGTGGGAACCTTGTCCTGAACTATCTTGCCTTGTTGCCCTGACTGCCTCTCCGTAGCAGCGTCTTCAAGTCTCATATACTTTCCAGCTTCATGGAAGAAATCAGGCAAGGTAGCTGGTTTTTCCTTAGTTAATCTTCTGGCAAACTTGGTGTCTGGATGTACACCACTACAGAGGGCCATTAGAGTGAGTTTTTCATCGGCATCTTGAACTGTTGCCGCTGCGGCGTTGAACCGTGTTAGATATTGTTGCAGCGTCTCTCCGGGTTTCTGTTTGACATTGGATAGAGAATAAGCATCCTTGGGTTGTTCCACATGGATGCGGAACTGGCTAATAAACCTTTCTTTTAACATCTCCCATGAGCTGATGGATCCTTGGGGTAGATGGCAGAACCAGGAGGTAGCTAGATCTGATAGGAATAGCGGAAAGCATTTACATAATACTCCTTCTGTTGCTCCACTCATGAGCATATGTTGGGTGTATCTCTGCAGGTGTACGATGGGGTCGGAAGTTCCTTTGTAAGGTTCCATGGTTGGCATTTTCCATTCCCGGGGAGTAATGGCAGTTTCGATATTTCGGGTAAAGGGGCTGGTGACCCTAGCGCCTATTCCCCGGTCCCTTTGCTCCCGTTGGACACATTCTCTGAATAATCGTGCCATTCGTTCGTCAGAATTTGGAGCGGACAAAAATGAGCTTGGCTCTTCCCTGCGGGATCTATCTCGTCTAGATGACCTGTAGGGATGGTACAATCTATCACTTCTAGCATTATCCAGTGGTTGTCTTTGGCTGCTTGGATGCACGCTAGGACCAGCCACAGTTGCCCCCTGCCTTGATCTTCCCCTGTGGGGTTCTGTTTCGAGCACATCCATGGGGTCAACTTCGGGCTGGGTCCTAGCTCGGCTCCGTTCAGCGGGGTTTCTATGATTAGGTGGCATGACTGGCTCAGCTACATCCGACCCTCGCCTGGTGCCTCCCCCGCTGGGCTCGGCACCAAGGGCTTCCTCGAGTCGGGATTCGGGCTGAGTCCGGGCGCGGCCCCTATCATTGTTGTTTCTGTTGATAGCTTCTTCGAAGAGTGAAGACCTTTGTTGCCTCCGGGATCCTCCGGATTGGGATTCACCCCATGATTCCGTGTTGCGGTTGGACTCTTCAGCATCCCTTAAGCGTGACATGAGTTGGTCCACCAAAGTTTCTTGTTGGGATGTGAAGCGGTTAGTTACTTCAGCCACAACCCTGTCCAGATCTGCCCTAGTGATTGGTTGTTCCGTTGCGGGACCAGTTGGATTCTCCTGATTTTCATCTGGTACTGCTGTTGAAGTGGGCTGATCTGTGATTGCTGGATCTGGAAGGCTGCTAGTTGCGATGTTCTTTCCTTTGTTAACATCCCTTCTCTGTTTGGAAGGCATGATTTCTAAGCAACGAGTGATGTTGTTAGGAAGAAGGTTGAGTGGGAGAAGATGAAACTGGAGTTCAGCTCTCAATGAAAGCACCAAAAATGTTTGCACAAAAAATGGACAAACACCTCCAAGTCGTATTATTTAGTTGATTATATGTGATTTTCAATGATTTTAGATGAGTACATAAATATAAAAGAAGTAGGGGCTGAAATGTAAATGACACGCGGATTTATAGTGGTTCGGCCAGAATGTGCCTACGTCCACTTTATATGTTATTATCTTCTTTCCTTCAGATTACAAGTACAATGCTTCGTATATAAGTATATGAAAGTAGTTTGAAAGTTCCTTCCTTGCTTGAGCTCTCAAACTTGTCTGCCATTGTTGTACCCCTGCCCCTCTATTTATAGAGTGAGGTAGGGGGCAGGGGTCTTGGAAGTATATAGCTGCTAGCGGGCCTGGGCTGGACCAATCTGGCCTGGTAGCATTCTGGTTTGGCGAGGCTTCATTCGGCATGGAGCTTGGACTGGTGATGGTGACTTCATGGTGACTTCATCCCTTGGTCCGGTGGTGGTGTTGGAGTGGCAGTGGAGTTGGTTCGGCCATGGTTCATGCCGAATGGAATGGTGGTTGTGCCTTGCCGAATGGAGTGGGGGACCGAATGAGGTTGGCTCGGTAGGGGGGTTGATCCGGTAGTGGAGTGGGAGTGGTAGCTTGGACCGGCATTGTGTGGTCCGGTGGAGATGTGGAGTATTGGACCGGCATTGTGTGGTCCGGTGTTGAGCTGGTGCCGAATGGACATGAGAGGAGAGAGAGCCGAATGAAGTTGAGGGCATGGACGCCGAATGAACTTGGGTTCATGAATGCCGAATGGACCATGGTACAAGGAGGTACCGAATGGACATGAGCACTTGAGTGCAAGGAGATGACGCCTACTGTGCCTGTTGGTTTCAAATGTGCATGGGACATGACGCTTCACGGTCTCGTGGCCTTCTGGGCGAGAATCCGCCCAACAAGAATAGATACTTATGATGGCTGTAGTCGAAAATTGTAAGTATGAAACATTGCAGGTTTGTAAGCTATAATTGTTCATAAAAAAATTCTCAGCACATGTTTCATACCTGAATACAAGTCCATAAATCTTTCTTTAAGTTTGCGTCGACTTTTTTCCACTCTGAAATCATCAAAGGTATCATCTCTCTTGCTAAGGTACCAAGATAGGATGATAAGTGCTTGGAGTTGGAGCCTATTGGTTGACCTCGCTCGTTGAATTCAATTTCAGCCTTTTCATTCCGCATACAAGTCATCATCGTCTTCCCACTTTTTTTCCTTGCCATATTTTGTTGAATATCATCATTAGAATCTAGGTTGTTCGAGGCATCCATGGCATTGGGAGTGATATTTGGAGATCCAGTTGAATTAGGGCCAGGATTTAGATTTGAAGGCTGAATTTTATCGGGTGGAGGCTGCATTCCAGTACGGATAGGATTGTGCTTTGGAGACTTGATTTTATCGGGTGGAGGCTGCATTTCAGTACACTTCCGAGGGGATCTTCTAATACTGCTATTTAAACTTTGAAGAGAATGGGTTGCATCAACATGTCTTGTTTCATTGATTTTCACACCAGCAGGCTTATCTTTTGCATTTAAAGTTGCAACTGCAGCTAAGGATTGCCTCTTTGCATATCTCGCTGCTACCTTTGATATCTGAAATTAGCATATAGGCAAAGTTTGATAAAGAAGGTTATGCTTCTGTTATAGAAAAAAGGAAGAACATTATGTACTTTGAGAAAAAACGAGAATAAAGTTTCAAGGTACTGTGTTTTGATAATTGAACTGGCATAAACTTGTACATGAACTTTAGGTCTATCAATTGATTGGTCACTATGAAACACAATAGGCTAACTGACATCTGCCTTAACTGTAAACCATGAGTGCCTGATATCAGATGAAATTTCACCACCAGAACTGATCGTTGGAAATTGCACTGTTTCATGCTCAGACAGAGCATTAAACGATTGCATTATAACAGGCTTGTTCATATATACAAGAATATGGTTCATGAATTCAACATTTATATATACATGCACATTCTCATGTGCATGCACATAAACCACTACAGCTACATTATTAGAAACATATTCAATAACCTGCTCTAAAATAGATGAATGCGAATTTTCCTGTACATGGTCACTGTCATGAACATTTCCAAATTCATGATCCAGTTTTTGTTTTATCACAGATTCAGCATCAACATCACATAAAGAGCAATTGCCATTTCATTCATAATAGGCGAATACATATTAACTGTTAAAAGATCACTGGTATTTGCATCCACAGATTCACCAGAACTGATCGAGTTTTCTGGAAATTGCTTTGTTTCATGCTCAGACGGAGTATTAAACAATTGCATTATAACAAGCTTATTCATATATACAGGAATGTGGTTCATGAATTCAACATTTATAGTACGTGAACATTCTTAGGTGCATGCACATAAACCACTACAACTACATTATTAGAAACATATTTAATAACTTGCTCTTGAATAGATGAATGCAAATTTGCATGTACATGGTCACTGTCATGAACATTTCCTAATTCGTGTTCCAGTTTTTGTTTTATACAGATTTAGCATCGACATCACATACAAGAGCAATTGTCTTTTCATTCATAACAGGCGAATACATATTAACTGTTAAAAGATCACTGGTATCTCACAGATTCAAGAAGAATAAAAGGTAACTGACTTGTATCAATTGTATTCACACTACCTGCGCCTCTACAAAATTCCTTTATATCTAAATAACCCAGTGGTCAGAGTGTATCTAAAATTCCTTTATATCAACATCTGTCAAACTGTCAATCTCCTACATATCCTACCTTGTCTCTGCCATATACCACCACTGCCAATTTCTGTCATATAATGCTGCCCCCATCCATCTATAGCGACCATCAAAATAAACATCACCCTAGAAATTCTGCCTTCCCAACCATAACCGCCAGTCTATAACCATACAACATGCACTTCACCTTATCCACCCTCCTCACATATCACCAACTCAACATTCCTCACCTCTGCCACAACAAAACTGTATTTCATACTCCTCACCAACCACTATCAAGCCATCTGCCACTTTGCTACAACACTGTATGCATATACACTCTGACCTATGCATTTCCCTTTTATTCTTTTATATCTAAATACCATTCAAAAAGACTAGTATACCCCAACGGTCCCATGAAGCCTCCAAAACTAAAAGATCGACAAAGAATGTTGGTCTTGGACTAAGGTCTGAACTGAATAGGGTTAAAACACTCAAGAATGTGGCATAACTCTTCGCGTTGCAAAAACTAATTTGTTTCATGATCTTCAAAAAAATATAGGGGAACTAAAGAAGCTATCGAGGAAATTCAAGAAAAAAAACTGTCAAAACAGAAGAGTGAAAGCTATGCATTTCAAAAATCAGTGATGAATAAAACCTCAAAAGAAGGGCAAGTGAAGACAAATAAAATGGTAGAATGCAACAGAATAAAGAGAAGGCAGCTAGTATTATCAGATATGTGGACTGAAATTTGTCTACTAACAGATATGAATAAAACCCAGCAAAACAAATGTTCCTTTTTATTTGATGTTTCTGGATATGTACATAAGTAAATCCATTGATTCTAAGAGATCCTGGAAGCAAAATGTAGTGTATTTGAAACAACAGATGAAATGTAAACTATGTGGCATACAAACGTAAACACAAAATGTTTTTTTTTTGAGTTTCTCTATCTTTTTTTTTTACCGAGAAGAATAAGACAAAATTTTAATATTTTACCTCTCTTTAATGTTACAACATTTTAATTGAAGTGTCAGTTTAAAAAAATTGAAGAAATGTCGGTTTAAAAAAATTGATGTGCATATTAAAATTTTAATATTTTACCTCTCTTTGATGTTGCTCCATTTTACTCTTGATGCTTCAAGTTCAAATATCTTCTGTTAAGGGAGGAACCTAGAAAAGAAAATATAACATATATAATTCATGATTAATAATTCATGATTAATTAATATAGCTATGCATAAAACTGTATAATTACACTCTTTACGAATATAACTACATGTAACACAAATATCAATAAAGGATGCTTATATCATACCAAAATACCATCACAATCCTTCCTCATATAACTTTCATCACCATCATCGACATCTCTATCATCAAGTAGTGACTCATCTACCGGTTTGCTACTTGACTCATCCTCCTCATCATAGCTTTCCAACTCATGAAAACCTCTAGGGGGTGCTCTTAGCACAACACACCAATTTGAAAAACTACTTTCTCTACAAAAAAACACTTGTACGGCTTGCGTTGCCAAGATGAAAGGGTCGCTTGCGAATTGATTTTGGAATTGATGTAAATTGACTAACGTAAATCCATCTTCGACCTTAACTCCACGATCAATATTTGCCCAATCACACTTAAACAAGGCAATTTGAAACTGCCGATAGTCAAGCAACAAAATCTCACGCAAAACACCATAATATATTACTTTCTCAATGGATCTATCCATACGAACAGTACTTGCCTCAATGGAAACACCACTATTTTGTGTAGATTTATCATTGTCTTTAGTATGAAAACGACGACCATTAACTATATAGCCGGTATAAGAAATTACTTGATGGCGAGGTCCATATGAAAGCCAATTTATTAGTTCACTAACATCAGATGTGTTTCTATCATCTTGAACCTGAAAATGCATAATGTTATATATAAAGACTAATCACAGTAACATATACTTCTATGTCGAACTTATCCATCTTAAAATATATAACAATGTCAACCTTTTTTTAAAACCAATGACTAAAAGTCTCTGAATGCATCTTTGAAAGTTTCAAATCATCTCGTGAAAGCCGGGGATGCAAAAGTTTTAGTTCCTCATTGTGCATCCTATATACGTAGACATTCATGTCAAAATCTAATTTATTTCACACATTAATTGAATTGAACTTATGCTTACTTTATATAAGGCTCCACTTCCTCGGTGTTAAACAACACATACCGATGAGCAGCATCAATCACCTCCTTAGTGACTACCATAGGTTTTCCTTTGGAAATAGGATGCTCCTCGAGTATGGAATCACTTTGTTCCACTTCATTTCTATTTTTCCTTTGTCCAATTTCTAATGCACCATTAATATATCCAGCACAATACTTCATGCATTCATCAACAGAATAACGCTCAACTATGCATCCTTCAGGCCGTGCTTGATTTTTAACATACCCCTTCAGTGTTCTCATGTATCTATAATCAAGATGCATAAGTAAAATATTTTCATAAGCACATATATTATTAACTACTAAAGGTACTAATGCCAAATTTTACCTCTCAAATGGATACATCCACCGATATTGTACTGGTCTGCAAATTCTTGCTTCCTTCGCTAAATGTATTGTCAAATGAATCATGATGTCAAAAAAAGAAGGAGGAAAAAATCTCTCAAGGTCGCATAGTGTTAATGCGACCTGATTCTCGATGGATTCTAATTTATCTTTATCAAGCAATCTTTGGAAAATTTCGTTGCAAAAAGAACATAGTCGTAGTAATGCATTCCTTGTCCCTTTAGGTAGAAGTCCTCTCAGTGATACAGACAATAGTTGTTGCATCAAAACATGATAATCATGGGACTTTAGACTTGAAATTTTGTTTTGTTTTGCAAAACATTTTCCAATATTTGAGCTATAGCCATCGGGTACTTTCAAATTCCTCATTCTATTGTAAAAGATCTCCTTTTCTGAATCACTTAAGGTGCATGGGGTGGCTGGAAGTAATGCTTTGCTTCCCATGTCTATAGGATGTTACTTTTTCCTAATACCAAGTACTTCTAGATCTTTACGTGAATTAATGTCATCTTTTGATTTTCCTTTAATATGAAGTAACGTACCAAGAATACTTTCACCAATATTTTTTTCAACATGCATTACATCTAGATTGTGACGCAAAGGAAGTACCTAAGAAAACAAAAAATAGACTATAACTAATTAATAATAAAGTATTGATTACATAGATAGAAAAGAAGAAGCAATTTTGTTTCTGATTAAACTTTACCTGCCAATAAGGCAAATCGAAGAAAAAAATTTCTTCTTCCACATTTGACTTCCTTTTTCCTTCTTATCTCCCTTTTTCTTTTCCTTTTGTTTTTTCCCCCAATCATTGCAAATATCTTCAACAATATCAAAGACTTGAGCACCGGTTTGTATTGGAGGGCTTTGCCTAGTCTCTATAGTTCCATTAAACAAGTTTTTTCGTTGGCGATATTCATGATTAGGATCAAGGAATCGCCTATGGCCTAAATATGCACACTTCTTACTAAATGGTAACCATATTGAGCATGTATTAACGCCACAAACAGGACATGCCCTTTTACCCTTTACGGTGCAACCTGCTAAATTTCCATAAGCTGGAAAATCATTTATCGTCCACATTAAAATTGCATTTAATCTAAATCTATTGCGAGTGTATGCATCATACGCCTTCACCCCTTTATCCCATAATTTTTTCAAATCTTCAATAAGCGGGTGCAGATACACATCGATATCATTCCCTGGTTGTCGTGGTCTAGGAATTAATAATGATAACAGCATATTATCTTTGTGCATACAAAGCCACGGAGCGAAGTTGTACGCAACAAGAAATACTGGCCAACAACTATACACACGATTCCAATCCCCAAAGGGATTAAAGCCATCACTTGCAAGACCAAGCCTTAAATTTCATGGATCTGATGCAAAGGAAGGGTACATCCTATCAATTGTAGCCCACTGAGAAGAATCTACTGGATGATGTAATTTACCATCTTCACTCTTATGATTGTTATGCCACCTTAATTGCTCTGGTGTTTCTGCGGACATAAACATTCTTTTCAGTCTTCGTATTATTGGAAAGTATCTCAAAACCTTTGCAGGTACTTTGGTTTGCTTTCCATCTTCATTTGTCTTGTTCTTTTTCCAACGAGAATTTCCACATTTTGGACAAATATCACTATGTGCAAGCTCTTTCCTAAAAAGACAACAATCATTTACACATGCATGTATTTGTCTATAGCCTAAACCAAATGATTTAAGCATCTTCTTTGTTGCATACGTCGAATCAGGAAGCGTGTTCTCCATAGGCAGCATATCTTTAAGAAGTTTAAGAAGTTCCGTAAATGCAGTGTCAGATACACCATTTTGAGCCTTGTCTTGTAAAGAAGTATTGTAGCTGATAACTTTATGTGGCTTGTACAACCAGGATATGAAGGAATTTCAGAATTTTCTATCATCTCCTTATTCCCTACCCCTTGTCTTACATTAGAATGATCTTCCATCTCTTCATTACATATTTGTGTGTCTAAGTACATTCTATATGAATTTGTCACTTCATCGCCTTCATTTTCTAAAGGGCGTGCTTCCCCACGAAAAATCCATACATCATAGGTTGGGTCAATTCCAAAACAAACCAAGTGTGATACAACTTCCCTTGACGGATGGCGGATAAGATTCCTACATTTTGAACAAGGGCAAATAATCTTATTTGGATTTCCCTTCCTTTCTGCATGCCCATACACAAATTTTCGAACAGCTTGCCTGTATTCTTCGGTCATTCTATAACACAAAGGGATTAATAATCAATCATAATAATTGCAAGTATAAAACTGATAAAATAAAATTGACAAAACCTTGGTAGATGAATCCATGCGTTGTCCATCTTGATAATCCTTTGATGTTAGAACCTAATGAAAAGATGTATATCCGCTGTAAAAATTGCATTGTAATATGGTATTTTTGTTGTAGTGAACATGGCTATAAGAGAATAAAGTCATATGTTTACAAGAGGGACGGTGATAAAACAAATAGGATGTAGAGTCACCCTTTATTTAGTTGCATAAGAAAAAGTTATAATGTACAAGTATTTTTGCATAGGAAGAACCCAAACCATATAGACAATGGTGAAGCTAAAAGTTTAGCTAAGAGATGTCGAAAAAATTACAATTAGACCTATTAGCGATTAGGATAACTTGGTGCACGAACAATATGTTATGGGTTATATTCTTATAACTAAACTTGTTGCATGAACAAATATGTTTATCTAATCTGAGCATATGCTCAATTATATAAACCAAGCACAGCTTAGATTTTTACAAATTAGGCACAACTTAGTTTTGTGCAAATTGGGCACATCGCAGTTTAGGAAACTGGGCACACGACTCAGTTTGAGGAACGGGGCACGGCTCAGTTTAGGAAACCGGGCACAGCTCAGTTATACAAACTGGGCACAACCCAGTTTAATGCATACTGGGCACATGCTCAGTTTAGAAAACTGGGCGCATACTCTTTTTAGAAAATAGGCACAGGCACAGACATAGCTCACTTGTGTAAACTGGGTACATGCACAACTCAGTTTATGTAAACTGAGCTATGCTCGGTTATTGTAAGCTGAGCACATGCTCAATTATGCAAACTGAGCACCTACCTTAAAAGTAATGAAATATGCAAATGGTGCAAGATATAAAGTTGTATGTTTTTTGGGCAAAAATGGAGCGTACAAGCAAGTCGTCACTTAATATTTTGTAGCAGAATATCTAGCCGCCGTAAAGTCATGGAATCACTTGAACGTAGATAGAAAATTCTAATGATATCCTTTCGCCAATTAAATTTTATGATATTAACAACTTTTGTACTTCGTACTAAAAGTATACCGTGCCAAATTTTACTCCATATTTGTTTTCACATTTTCCTCAAATCTTACGAATACCTTTTTTTGAACATGACGCAATGAGTAACATTTTTGCAAAAAACTATGGTCTGGCTGCTCTCAATTAATTATAGGATGCTACAAACACAACACTTCTGAGTACACACACAACTTATAGAGCACCGCCTACAAGAATATATAGTTGAAAATTGCTAGTACCATGAAAGTTTAATGCATGTTACTATGTCAAACATATATGGTATTTTAACTAGAAGATATGTAATACTTTGGCCATAAATTTTGGAATAATGTGGTACATGATTGATTCTTAGGCCGTAATTGGATAAAGATAACCTTTGATAGAGGGAGAAGCAATATCATAGGAAAAATGTGGATGTTTAACTTTGATTTGCTGTAGCTATTTGGCTCAAACACATTCTATTGTTTAAAGCTATGCTAAATGAACAGACATTGGCAATACGAATACGAAAAACTTGGGTCATAAAAATATTTGGTAAAGAAGACCATTACCAAGACAAAAGGACGCAAACATATTAAGCATGCAAAGAATTTGATGGGGGAATAATGAACTAAATTAGTGGAGGGAAAAGGCCACATGCATGATTGACATTGATGGAATGACATGGTGGCATACAGGGTATTTTGTTACAAAAAATAACGTTGAATAAAAAAATTAAAATGTAAGAAGTTTGTATTATATTTTAATAGTCAATTTATTAATTTCATCTAACATTTTTAAACTACACTGGACCATGATAAAAGGTAAGTTAACATAAGCAGTTAATTAGGTCTATCATATGAAATACTTGATGGTTAAAATCACATACTCGTAAATTTAGTCCAAGAAAAAGACAAGCCATCAAGTATATCAAATTATAGACCAATAGCCTATTGCAATATGCTATATAAAATCATCTCAAAAGTCATCTGCAACAGCTAAAGGGATTATGAAATTCTACATTATGTGTCAAAGTAGATCTTCATAATGCTTTTGACATAATTAATAGAAGATTTATTTGCCACATGCTTAGTAGAACGGGTTTCCTAGAACAGTTTGTGCATGTTATCTATGAATGTATTGTAACTCCTACTTGTTCATTTTTACTTAATAGAGTACCAAAAGGATTCATTACTTCAACAAGAGGAATAAAACAAGGGACCCACTATTCCCCTACTTATTTTATATAGCTATGGAGTATATGTCACTTAAATTGGAAGCAGTGGTAATAAGAATGCAGATCACACCCATTACTAATGAAAAGCCACAGATTTTTCACTTATTACAGATGTTATCCTCTTTTCTACAATAGCAGAAAAAAGTGCCTACTGTACTCATGACATAACTCAAACTATAGGGAATGATATATGACTAAATATCAATCAACTTAAGACTAAAGTGTACTTTAGCAGCAGTTGCCAACAAAACTCAACTATTAGAAATCTTACAGATTAGAGAATCATCATTACTAATCAAATATTTAGAGGTCCCTGTATCTACTGACTATCTTCACCATTCAGAATGTACAAGTCTATTTCAGAGAATATTAGACAAATTTGATAACTGGGATGGTAAATTACTTTCTATGGCAGGATGTGCACAATTGATACATACTGTAATTACACCTTTGGTACGTTATTGGCTTCCAATGTATTATATGCCAACAACAACAATTATAAAACTAGACAGTATATGTGCAGACTTTTTTCTGGTAGGCAAGAAGCACAAAAGAGCATGGAATAAATGATGTAGACCAAAAATGAAAGGAGGCATTGGCATTAAAAGTTTTGAAGAACTCAAAAGGTTTCATGTCTAAGACTTATATGGCTACTGATGTTCAGAAATAACATGTCATGTACAATGAAGAATATGATTAGAAACATATCAAAAAGTCTAAAGTGCATCAAAAGGATAATAGTAAATGGTTGTGATACTTTTCTCTGGACAGAACCATTGATAAACAAATCAAAAGCCTGATGGATATTTTGGGATGGGACTAGTATCATATAAGTGATAATAAAAATTTCATGTCACATATACTATCCAAAATGGTCGTTGGATCACATCCAGGCTAACATAAGCAGGAGAAACATACACACTAATTAATCAAGTGCAAATTGAATCCCCTATTAATAGTGACTTTTGTGAATGGTGTGGACAACAAGCTTTCTCTTTTTCAAAAATAGGGAAAGCATGCAGACAAAGTTATGAGAAATATAGTTGGTGCCCTATTATATGGAACAACATAGACAAAAAAAATCATTTTCAACTTATAGAGTTGTTTTGGGGAGAGTAAATATAAAAGACAGATTAAGGAAATGGGGAATAGATTGTGAAGAACTATGTGTTATATGTAATGAACACCAGAGAGCTGTGAACACTTTTTTTCAACTATAGCTACAGCAGATATGCATGGACACTTTTGAAGCTAAAATTAAACATGTCTACAAACAATCATACTTCTCCGAAGCTGGAAGATGAGATCTAGATCATCATATCCACCTTTCGAAGCAAGGATCAAATCAGCCAACTAGCATTATGTTGTCTTATCAGCACCATTTATCACCTGTGTTACGGAAGAAATGGAAGAATATTTTAAAACAAGCATACAATCAATTTAGAGGGGGGAAACTTATATGACCGGAAATTACTTATCTGATGTACTCAAAAATTGACTTATGTGTATTGCAATTATGATATAATATAATTCGCAAATTCTGCTTCATATAACTCTTGCATACGAGGTACAAAATGCATATCCAAATTACTGATGGCACCTTATTTTTGAATATTGTGGCATTTAATAAAGATGCTCAAAATCTACTAACCAACCAGTTTTTGAAGCACTGAAGCTGGAAGAAGCTGTAAGTTTGCTATGGTTTTCTTACAATAAAAACTTAGCAATCTACAACCCAAAAATTTGATACAACGTACCATACAAAGGTGATCGTCATTGTACCGCACGAATAAATTTTTGTGCACTATCGTCTTGAGTTAGCGTTCAGTACAATATCAAGGACTATTATTAGTAAACTCTTTAAATTGTTTATTTTGCTCATGGTTCTAAGATGAAATAGAAGAAGAATCAGTTTCTTATAAAAGCTTATTAGTCAAAAGTGCAGCTTCCATGCACTGATTACTATAAGGGTACATGGAAATAGTGTCGATACATACAAAATTGTCTAAAACAAACTCCCATAAAAATTGATAAAAAAAGAAAGTTATCAATGATAGAGGTAAGGAAAAATGATTTATCAAAATATATGCACAAGTCGTTTACAGTTGCTATCCAATAACCGCATAACTTCAACAAGAATAAAGTCTTCCGCTACTTCGCTCGAAATTGAGGACATATATAAACCATGTGATGGAAAATATTAAGAAGAGTGGTTTTAGGCCATGCAAAATGTCAGACATTGTTACTTCTTCTAGGAAAATATTTTTCAGTGAAACTTTTATTCAAACAGATTTCACTACAATATGAATGTAAACTAGAATCTTATCAAAATCAAGTAAACATAAAACATAAGCTAGAATCGTTTGTTCAGTTTTATTGCTTCTCAAGTATTCGAACTATATTTATGCATAAATCTAATCCAAGAACCTTCACATCTGGCAGCAAAGATTGCCAACAAACAAGTAATAACTTTGAAAATCTAAGATGATGCAGAGGTTTCTTTTAGAAAAATCTATACTTAACAACAGCGCCTAACATAGCTTCTCGCATTATTATGCTATGATTGATGAAATTTTATAATAAAAATCCAAAGAGAATCCGAAGTGAATCTAATACCTCAACAGCAAAGCGAATGATTACAGCGAAGCGAATCATAGTCTTCGATTTTTGGATTATCCAGACCTTTTGAATTTGGATAGTCTTCGATTTTGAGAACAAGCGAAGCGAATGATGGCAGAGATAGGGTTAGTCGATTTGGGTTTTGGCGTTCAAATTTGGGGAAAGGCAGACAGTGAAAGGAAAGGCTGAAGGATGTTTACGTGTTTAGATGATAAGTTATTGAAAAACCCTTTGACATTATACAACGGGCAATTCATGCCCGTTGTGAAAATGAAACCTATTACAAGGGGCATAGAAAGGCCGTTGTAAAATATACACCTATTACAAGGGTCAGCAGAGGACCGTTGTAAAAGACCCAATATAAAACCTCTACTACAACGTTCAAAAATGGACCGTTGTAATAAAGCTTATTACAATGGGCAAAAATTGCCCGTTGTAAAAATAACGTTGTAATAGAGTATTTTTGTTGTAGTGCACTGAAGCAAACACACAACTATCTTTCCCATAGATGCAACTATGATTCATGTGAAATATATTCAAGTTTGAGGAATTAAAATAATTTTATTAAATTTGATTATAGTTTTTAAAAGACATAGGTTTTTTGGTTTTCCTTGCTTCAGAAGAAAGTAAAATAATGAAGAGAGACGTCACCTATTTACATTTTAAGGGATATTTATATTTGGGGAATAAGCATCTCGAAAATGATTTGTCTGGAAATGGAGATTTCATGATACAGGGGTTTGAATCTTGGGGTTGAGATTGTTGGCTTTGCTTATTTTCTAAGTCAATTTATATTTCATTTCTCTTCTTTTACTCTTTATTTATGCAACAAACTTTAACTTCATTCCCACCGACAAAAACCAATTTATATCCAACTTAAATCCTCTCTAACCAAATCATATCATTAATTACTTTATATACACCTCTCGTATTCTAAAATAAATTTTAATTATTCATTTTTTAATCTAAAAAACATATATAACTAAGTAATTAGTTACTTCTAAAAATTGGATTGTTGCCCGCATTTATTAGAAATCTATATTAGACAAGAGATTTGAATTTGATTTATATTTTAGACCCATATTTACATATTTACTGTGGCTTCGAAAATTTGATTTAACGCTATTTCTCTTCCCAATCAGTCTCACAATTCTCTAACTATGTATACGTATAAACTATAAATATTTTTAAGACTTTAGAATTTTGTGGAGCAGGAAAAATAGCAAAGCCCCCGCGTCATTCGCAAAATATGAGTTCAGAAGTGAGTGGTTAGGTCTGTATTTATAAGTATTCAAATTAATGTCAGTCGTTCGATTAAAGTTTATGGAATTTGGTACGTTTGGCCACATATTACTCTCGATTTTACAATTGCATCGGTCGACTGCTTTTAACCTATGGTCGACCGCTATCGGTCGACCAGCAGGCACCTAGGGTCGACCAATCGTGTGTTTTGGATGTGATTAATTAGCGTCCTTTGATTTATTTAATTCTATGTTAAACCGATCGATATAATTTCTTTCCATTATCATCTTTCTTAACGTTCAAGCAACTTAATTAT
Organism: Allium cepa; assembly: GCA_030765085.1. NCBI lineage: Eukaryota > Viridiplantae > Streptophyta > Magnoliopsida > Asparagales > Amaryllidaceae > Allium > Allium cepa. The sequence continues at coordinate 750,713,515 of CM060940.1, read as the reverse complement.
TCGTTAACTTTTGACCGACGGTAAGTAACCTTAGCTAATTATTTTTATTACCATTATTACATATTTCCGACTCAAAAACTTCGAACGTTAATCACTTTTTCCTTTGAATTCCAATTGGAAAACATTATTTATGAAAATTGATCAGAAAATAGCCAAACCCAATGATGCAAGTTTCGTAGCCAAATTCTGATGTTTGTAAAAAATTCTATTTTTAATGTTATAGTTTATTAAATAATTTTTTTTAATTAACTTTCACGAAAATTACGGGTGTTACATCCTTCCCGCTTCAAATATTTCATGCTCGAAATTCCTTAAGGACGGAATCACATAACATAACGCGCAACCATTCTAGACTTTTCAATCAATTAATGTACAACCAATTTTGCAGCTAATCATGTACAAGTTTACAGTTATCACGATATATATGATATGAATACAAAGTAATTCTAAATTAAAGCCTCCCATATGAATGCATCTTTTAAAATAATTTTAAAAATATGATGCAAATAGAGTGTGTGTGTGTGTGTATGTATGTATGTATACTGGCAATTCTACATTTATGCAAATTTTGAAAATCAAAATTTTGTTTTGCATTTAAATTTTTCCACACTGCTTTTTAAGAAGTATAGCTCAATCAATTTTTCATCAACTCCATACGATCCAAAAATCTTAACATACCACTTCTAACATCCAAATTTTAGAAAAATTCAGTTTTCTAAATCTATATCCTTATGCCAGAAAAGGGTTTAGATGGAGAATTCCATATAACATCCTTCGCTTGGGTACCCTTTCTCCACTATACCTTGGAACCTTCACTTTTATTTCCAATTCTCTTCAACTTTTCCAAATATAGTCTGCATAAGTAAATTTTATTTAAATCTTTAAGTTTTTAAACCGAAATTATTTAAAAATCAGTTTGTTCACCTATCAATAAGGTATAGAGAAATAGATTTCATATCTGAGACAACTTTTTCCCTTATCACTAACTAAATCTTATTTTACTATCACTTCTATTGCACGATAAATTTCTATTTGCTAACTTGTCGACTTCTTCCCCTGTTAAGCGTGAGGCATTTCCATAATAAAAAATTTCTATTTCTTTGCAAAAAAATCTTTTTAGACCTAATTTTGAAATACATGGAAAAACTCTTAAAAAATTTAAATTTCACCACCATTATATATATATATATATATATATATGTTAAAACAATTCATGTCACATCCTACGCAGTCGGGGTCTAGTCGATAGTTTGACGTCCATGATGGACTCTATTCTATTACCTGTAGATGTCAATTTCAAAAACCTTTTTTAAAATTTTTAAATAACAAACAGTACACAAGTTCATTTATAATTTCAGCTTTTAAAGCACATGGATTCTGACCCATGGCTCTACAAAAAACTTTCCATGTCCTTCACTTGTCTATCTTCCCAAAACTTAAGCCTTTTAGGACTCAACTTTACTTTTCTTTTAATAGTTAATTTAATAAATTCCTTAATTTATTTTATAAATTTTCGGTCTTTTATTATTTATTTTGCACTAGTTAAGTGTCTACATGAGGTTTCCTTATGCGGTTTTCCAATTAATATAGCGGTCCATCCAAAAAAACCAATTTCAAAAGAAACATTTCTCATGATATAGTATGCATTTTGTAGAAATAGCTAATACTTACATCCCAAACCTCAAAGAAATAATCGTTGGAAGCTGCCGCTCAATATCAACTGACATTTATGTTGTTGTGGCCCAGTCACTTCTTACTTAAATTAACTAGACCTTTCCAGCATGCCATTTTACTATAACCTACGTATCTTAATCCACCTTTATGGCATTACGTAAATAAGGTCCACTCATTACTTCCATTATCATACCTAATTATGGAAATAAACCGTGCATCCCCACATTATAGTGAGTAATAAATACGAACTATGCATATTTTAAATTACTCATTGGCAACTTGGCTTGACAGAATAACATTTCCACCCTCTATCTTGCCTTAACCTTGAGTCTACCAACATCCTCTATGCGTGTTTGCCATCTTATTGCCCTTGCTTACTATCTTTACTTAATCAATATCTCATGTTAGTATTTTCAAATATTTGGTATTAACTTTCTGTATTCTTAACCTTTCTTGTAAGCTTGCTCTAGGGCTCGTAGGAGTGTACTTTGATATCATTTCATCATTCTTTTGTGGGCTCTTCTTATGTCTTGCATACATGTCTAATAAAACATTCTTAATTACGTTCTCACCAATATTCCTTACATCCTTTGGGGATTCTTTGTTGTTGTTAGAACCATATATATGGTTTTTTAATGATAACAACCATACAATAATGGTATTAATATGTTTATTAAGTTATTTTAGATCAAATCGATGATGAAAAAGGTGAAAAATAAATTGGATAAAAATATGTGAAGCAGACTCGAACCTGGATGGGCTAAGAGATAAGTGCATGCTTTTACCACTGAACTAAACAAGCTTTTGAAAATTATGCTTATTCGTTCGATTAAAATCCTTGCTCAGTCGATTGAACTAGTCTTAGTTGACTAACTTATATATAGAAAAAGCCAACAGAATCAAGCTCGAAGTTCTAGACAAAAACTGGCCACTTTCATTCGACTGAATTTGTTCCTCAATTGACTGAGCTAGTACAAAAACAGTTTTTTTTTGAATTGGTGCATTCATGTCTCTTCGCTCTAGAAATTGCATCTCTTCGCTGCTGCATCCACTTCTCTTCATCAATGGCGAATTTGGAAGGTTGCACCCCTACATTGGCATCCTCACGACAACTATATAACCCCCAAACCATTGCTGAATCAATATACATTTAGTCATAACTCTATACTTTGATTTCCACTCCTAAACTCTCAATTCTTAAAGCAATTCTCCGAGTTCCAAGAAATTCATATGATTCAGGGATTTCGACTAGTGTGTTTTATCTCCACATCCCATATTCTAGTCGAATAAACTCCTTAACCTTTACACCTTCACTGAATATCATTTGGATTGATTATAGGAGTTATTGTACATCAAAGTGAAATTCTATATATCAAGATACGCTGTGTCCAAAAGTAACATTTGTTACACTACCTATAATTGTCGTTGAAGTCCTGATCAGTTGTTCAGCCGGAGTTTGTAAACCTGTTACTCCGGATGAAGTGAGAATGTAGATAGTGAAATACCGAAGGGGAGCTTCGGGACTACATGTAGGACAGAAGGTCCGAACTAGTATAAAATTGACTATGTGATCTATTTTACTATTTCCGATGCATTTACATTGTTTATTACTATTGGTCATCCTCGATCTTGTGCATAGCGAGTAACAGTTGCTACTCTATGAGCAGTCATTGCTATCTTCTTCATAGCCTTATTTTTTACCCCATCTAACTAGGAAGTCATCCATATCTACTCCACATTAAAATTTTGGTTTAGTTTTTCACCACTTTTCTTTTCAAAAACTAAAACTTCAAAAATTTTGGAGCGCTCAATCCTAAAACTTTTATCTTTAAAAATGCAAAATTAGGAACTTTTTATTAAATCCAAAATAACTTTATGTCTTAGGTTTTAAAATTGCAATTTAATTTTAAAAGGTTCTTTTTCTTCAAATCAACTTCTTCTTTTAAAGCTCTTTCTCAATAACAAAGATACTTTACTTCTTAAATTGGAAATTTTAACTCAAAACATTTTTAAATTTTGTTTTTAAAAACTCAATTCTTATACCTAGCTATTCCTCTAAAATATACTTTACATTATTTCCAAAACCTCTTTTACAATTTTAAATAAATAAAACTGGAGTAAATAAGGACAATTCCATCCAATTATTTTTCTACTACTCATTCTATCTCCACTTTCAATTCTTGATGGAGTCTCTAACAACATTTAAGGGGGACTTTTGAAAATATGCATGCATTAAATGTGCACAACAATGGAAAATATCAATTTTCCTTTGTTTTGAATTTAATTTCCTATGTCTCTTCTTCTTAGATTACTAGCATTATTATTTTTAATCTAATCTCCTAGCGCTATTTCTAATTACTAACATTGTTTTACAGAAGTTTCCTAATATTATTTTTAATATTTCATAATGATATTACCATTCAACTTTCTCTACCTAACTGCTTCTTATTTAAATTGCTCTTCATTCCCGTACTAGTTACCTCATTTTAAATTTTTACCACTTTCTATTATCCACTCCTAAAATGGATTTTTCAACTTAAAATTTTCATCCTAGAAAAATCATCGATCTGTACATATGATTCATACCTATTATCTCTCAAAAGAAATAACTTTTTACTAAAATCTCATTTACCGAAATTTCCTATTTAACTAATTTTACTTCCAACTAAAACTTTTATTATAAGGAAATGTAGATATTTTATTTTTTCAAAAATTTAATATTTAATTCTCAAAAATAAGGCTTTTCTACCTTTAAATAATTTCTTTGAAAAAATCATTTTAAATATATTATTTATATATATTTCTCAATTTTTATATATAAACCATTTCAACTTTTATATTAAATTCTTTCATGTAGGGTTGGACTTGGAGTGGATTTTTATTTGTCCCTTCTTTTCTACTTACTTCTGACTTATCTTCTTCCAACATATATAATTTCGACTATTATCTTAGGATGACTGCTTCACACCATCTTTGGAAACTTAATTAATTCTTAATTTCGGACATCTACAATATATAGACTCTTACTTTCCCCTTATCTGGACCTACTATACATCATCAATCGGCAATACTACGACAACCTACAACCATCTGGGCTATTAGGGGCTCAACTAGAGGGTCACGTACTATCTAGATTTAGGGATCTTCCATATCAGGCACTCATGCTCTTCTTAAGTCAATGTATTTTCTATACGATCTATTTCCCGTAGGGTAATCGTGGTAGGTGTACGTCTTTAACTTCTTCCATTATTTCGACTCATAATAAACTTATCCATTTTTTTAGTGTATGGTTGCAACAAATCTATAGTTGGAATTCTTAGGATTTGGTGTATAATAAATTTATATTTATAGGAAAAATACAAATACATTGACTCAATGTTTTCTAATTTTTCAAGATCAACTAACTTGGCTCTAATACCAAATATAACTACCCACACCTCAGGACCTGAATTTCTGCTAAATCAAAAACTCAAGCCCGTCAAAGTACAGATCGTTGGTTTGGTATTCTGCAAATAAACAAATAAATGCATATCACAACACTATCGATATAAACTCATAGAGGAATAGTAAAATAAAATAAAACATATAGTGACTGACCAAGATTGACACTTCCAATATCTAGTGCCATTGTTAGTGTCGGGTGTACATAAGGAAGCCTTTCTTTGTACTGTACCCACATTGCACTAGTACATGTCTCTCTAAAGCTATCATATGGGTTGTAATAAGGAGATGGTCAAAACAATATTCCGGTGACTGCACTACACCAGAAATAGCTTTTAACAACATTCAAAAAACGTTGAAATATGGTACGACAGCGTTGTTAGAAACGCTGTATAACGACATGTGGTCGTAGATACAGAACTTCTAAACGCTTTTAAAAATCGTATTTGACAGCGTTTATATTGTGTTGCTAATAATTTTCTACAGCATTCAGTAACTTGATGTTATTAACCTATCATGATGTTTAAATTTAGGTTGAAATTGTTTATAGCTGGTTAAAAGAAATTTCAACGACATTTAATAAATGCTTAATAGCTTTTCACAGCGTTACATTATGTTGTCATACTTATATGCACTCCCTCTTAAACCTACTGACAACATGGATTAAATGCTGTCTTTTGTTATTATGACTTTTACAGCATGTATATTTTGTTGTACTATCACTATATTAAAATACATTAAACTGCATTTGAATATATTTCAACTAGCATACATAACATATTCGAATCATACCCAACAACTATCATATAAACACAACTATTAATCATTTCAATTATCTAAGTATAACACAATATAAACAAAGACAACATTCATAAACTAATTTTACATGAATTCATAAATAAAAATAGCATCCATAAACCAACTTTACAACAATATCCGTAAAAAAAGACACATCATCCATTGACAAAAACGTCATATCCATAAAGTAAGTTTACATCAAATAATAACAATAAAATGCAGAACCAAAAGGTTACATATGTTAACTACGCCAAAATGATCTTCAGAAAATTGAAGAACGTGTCATCCTATACATTTTTGCACCCAAAAGTCTTTCTTTTATTACGTATAATGAAGATATTTAAAATTTAGTTATCAAATACAAATTTAAAATAACACATCTAAGTCACCTTCATGTTCAATAAATGCAACTGATTTGAGACCACTAACTCAGAAAATGTCATAGAGAACGGGAACTATCTAACAACTATAGGAATTCAACAAAGCAAGTTTTGTTACACATACATGCGCACAAGTAACTAAATTTATATACCTATTTAGTATATATATTATAACATACTAACTCACACATATAATTCCATAATATGCTTACATGTTATGGTGTGTGTATGTGTGTGTAATTGTTGGAGTGAAAATTGGCTACCAACACCCAGTTATGCAAAAGCTCCAATATCCAATCCAATCACAGAAATATGAAGAGAAATAAATGAAGAAAAAAATGAAAAAAATCAGAAAGTAAGTAAAAGGAGACAAGATTTTTAGTAGTTCGGCTAACTCTAGCCTACGTCCACTCCCAAATAGTCCTTTTATTATACTGAAGTTTATTTACATTTACAATCTGAAATCCAAGGATAAAATTGATAGAATGTAGCCTAGGTTGAAGATAAAGAAAAGCAGAAAGAAGATCCCTCTTCTAACACCATGCATGTTGTATTTATAAGGGAAGATGTGCATGGATCGGGCTAAAATTTTGACAGAATGTTCGGAAGACCAATACGAGGCCACTCAAAAGTTTCCAGGCCCATTGGGGCTCATAATAGGGATCGGTACCGGTCCCTATTTTGGTGTTCAAATGGGGTGTGATCCCTTTGCAGGGTTCCTCATGATGTTAGCTACTTTTCCTCCATATTTCGTGCTATTTCGACTTACGGTTTATGAGATATCGCGTTTTCCGTGAAGTGGTGTTGTTTAAATCCTGACTTCTAATGATCCCTATGGAGGGATAGGTACCAATCCATCCAATTTCTTTCAAATTCCATGCGATCCCTATGGAAGCTTCTCCATGTTGTATTATGCTTAGTCTCCAAGTTTCATATTAATTGGATGTGTAGATGTTGAAATATTGATAGATCCTTGTTACGAAGTTGGGCTTAACCGATCCCTAAGAAAGATAGGTATTGATCCCTATTGAGGGACAGATGTCGCTCCCTCCAACTTCTTAAAATGCTATGCGATCTCTAGGGTAGACTCCCTAGGGTCCCTTTCTCTTGTTTTCAATTTTTTACTTCAATCCGCCTTGTGATTGTTGAGTTATGGAGCGATCATCGTTGAGCTGTGCGGTTGAACGGAATATGATCTGATCCCTCTTCTTTTGCCCAGAAATCTGATCAATTTAAAATTTGAAATGTAGCATCATGAGTCTTTCCTTATCATTTCGTACCAATTGCACCTTGATTAGGACAAAAATTAGGGATCCAATCTGAATCCTCTTGACCATCGTTCATAGTCTTGTTTATAGCCGATCTTCGAGCTTGGTAATCGTTTCTTCGGGCCTCCTGCCTTGATGACCATGATCTACATTGGGTTAAATCCGTGCGTACACTGCTTTACCAAAAGGCTGGTTAGCACTTTGCCCCCCAAAACATGCCTTGCAATAGAAAGGCTTGTTTTGAATTGCCATAAATCCAAAATCCGAAGTCCATAATCCATCGATAGCCATAATATCCAATCAGTTGCCAGTCTGAATCCATGATCTCTCTGGATCGTTAGTGAAATACATGACCATTCCAAGTCAATATCCAATTCCGAATCCTCGATCTCTTCGGATCGTTTTATCCAAACCCTCGACCTCACCGGGTCATTAGCCAAATCCCAAACTAATCCGGGCCCATATCCAAATCCATAGCTGTTCGAAGCTAATATAAAAATCCATAACCTCTCTAGGTTGTTATCCTAATCCAAATCCTCAATCTCACCGGATCCTTGCCGAGCACAACTCATACTCGATGACTTGAGCAGACCGATCCATTGCATTCGAGCGAAGCAACCTACCCATTGCCCAGCATAGCCCATACCTGAAGACCTTGATCTCTCCGGATACTTGTTGAGCACAATCCATACTCGACGACCTGAGTAGGCCGATCCATCACGTTCGAGCGAAGCGAGATACTCCTTGCTAGGCATAGTTCATACCTGGCAACCTAGATCTCTCTGAATCCTTGCCGAGCATAATCCATACTCGACGACCTAAGTAGGTCAATCCATCGCGTTCGAACGAAGCGACCTACCCCTTAACAGGCATAATCTATACCCGACGACCTGTGTTATCCATTACATTGATCCAAATTTAAGCATTCCTAAGTTCATAAAATAAAAGTCCATACAATCAATAAACCAGAGTTCAAATAAAACCAGAAAAAGAAGAGTTCAAAGCAAACAAGAAGAAAGAAAAAAAATTCACAAACCCTAGCATTACGGTATCATCATCTCAGAGCATGCCTAGGGACTGTCCTCGATCCCTTACATGTGTAAGTGACTTAGTTGTCTTATTATGGAGTTTGCTACTTATTCCATGTCATCCCGATCAATTGATGACAAGTTGAAGATGATGTCTTAATCCAGTGCCATTTTCATTCGAGGTGGACGATGGTTACTTCTATTCCACCGTCGCAGCTCAAGTCCTTACGTATGTTGAACTGACCATTCTTCGCATGTTCCCCAGTGATATCCTTTGAATGCCTGTAGTCATTTGTATTGTGCCCATCCAACTCATGGAATAAGCAGCGCGTTCCTGATGTCCGTTCGCTCTCTGAGGGTTCCCTCATTGTCGCCCTCTGATATGGAAGGCGCTCTCGAGTATCCAGATATATTCGTTCTAGGGTTTCATTCAATTCCGAGTAAGAAGAGAATTTATGTCCCCTTCTGTCTCTTCGATCCATCGAACTATTATCCATGTTCCGTTTACCCATGTCCTTTCCTGAGCTTTCACCGAGTGGTTCTCCACACCGTACCATATTAACTTCCGTTGCCTTTTTATCATCTTTCGCGTCTTCTTGTCGTAGAAACCTTTCTACTTTAAGATAGAATTCCTTAAGATCCATCGGTGGATCCCGTATCAGTGACATCTTAAAATCAAAATTATCTACAACTCCTGACACTGCCGCATTGAATCTAGTTAAGAAATTCTTGTGTGATTCTCCTGCCCGCTGCTTTACTAATGTCAATGTCATCACATTCTTGGGTCTCATGTGAACCCAAAACTGCTTCATAAATCTTTTGACCAATTCCATCCATGTGCCAATAGAGCCGCTCTCCAACTATCTAAACCATAACGCAGCTACATTCGTTAAGTACAGAGGAAAGCATCGTGTCAGGACTTCCCCCAGTAGTTCCATATGTCGTGTATACCTTATTATATGCATAGTTGAATCCGATTTTCCTTCATAAGCTTCCGGTATTGGTAGTTTGAATTCTGGTGGATTCCTAGCATTTCTGATATTAGGAGCGAATGGATTTCTAATTACATCTTCTAGATCCTTGTTCACTAATCCTCCATGCATAGCTCCCCTGATCATTTTTGCAAATCTGTCATTATTTTCAAATGGTAGTCTCCTATCATCATGTCCAAGTTGCCTCTAAGTCTACAAGGGAATTTTGTAACGTATTCCTCTGGACGGGCATCCAAATTTCGATTTGCACCAAGCTCCATGGGATCAACCACAGGTCCTCCACCATTACGACCAACCAAACCCAAGGGTATGCCCTCATGTCTTGGGATTACTACCGATCCCTCGAGAGGGATCGGTGTCGATCCCTCTAGGATGGAAGGGGATTACCCCCGACTACTCTTTTCTATTCCTTTGTCTATTGGCTCCATGTTCATGTTCCCGATTCTGATTTTCATCGATTCCTACTGCTTCAACTCCTTTATTTTGTGCTACAGCTTGTTCAATCTGTTGGATAAAATTCTGCATCATCTCCTCCTATCTTTTCATCATCCTCTCCTGCATAGCATCCACCATCATTTCCATATCATCCCTGGTGATGTACATAGATGTTTGATTAGCTTCAGCTCTTGAAGAACCTCCCGACTCCCTCCATGGTGGCTCCTTTTCGGTAGCATTCTCCTTGTTGATTGCCTAGTCATTGCCTTCCAGATCCAAGTATCCATTCAAATATAAGATTCTAGCTTCCAAATCCTCGGATGCAAGTCCTTCTCGGTGAAATCACCAAAATGTTGGCATGAAAATTGCCCACCAACACCCAATTATGCAAAAGCTCCAATATCCAATCCAATTGCAGAAATATGAAGAGAAATAAATGAAGAACAAAATGAAAACAATTAGAAAGCAAGTAAAAGGAGACAAGATTTATAGTGGTTCGACTAACTCTAGCCTACGTCCACTCCCAAATGATCCTATTTATTATACTGAAGTTTGTTTACAATTACAATTTGAAATCCAAGAATAAAATTGATAGAGTGTAGCCTAGGCCCTAGGTTGAAGATAAAGGAAGCAAAAAGAAGATCCCTTTTCTGATGTCATTCCTGCTGTATATATAGGGGAAGACGTGCATGGATCGGGCTGAAATTTTGACAGAATGTTCGAGAGACTAATACGAGGCCATCCAAAAATTTCCAAATCCATTGGGGCCCAAAATGGGGATTGGTATTGATCCCTATCTTGGTGTCCAAATGAGGTGCTATCCCTCTAGAGGGGGATCCCCATGATGTTAGCTACTTGCTCTTCAAATTTCGTATCATTTCGATTTACGATTTATGAGATATCACGTTTTCCATGAAGTGGTGTTGTTTAAATCCGGACTTCTACCGATCCTTATAGAGAGATAGGTACCGATCCCTCAACTTCTTCTATATGCCATATGATCCCTATGGGAGCTTCTCCATGTTGTATTATGCTTAGCCTCCAAGTTTCATGTCAACTGGATGTGTAGACGTTGGGATATTGATCGATCCTTCTTATGAAGTTGGACTTAGCCGATCCCTAAGAGGGATAGGTATCAATCCCTATTGAGGGACAGATGGCGATCCCTTCAACTTCTCCAAATGTCATGCAATCCTAGGATAGATTCTCTAGGGTCCCTCCCTTTAGTTTTCAAAGTATCATTTATGTCCGCCTTGTGGTTGTTGAGTTATAGAGTGTTCATTATTGAGTTGTATTGTTGAGTTGAATATGATCTAATTCCTCTTCTTTTGTTCATAACTCTAGCATACGAACTCCGATCGACTTGACATTTGAAATGTAGCATCGCTAGGGCTTCCTTATCACTTCATACAAATTGCACCCTGATTAGGACAAAAATTGGGGGTCCGATCCAAATCCGTTTGACCATCGTTCATAGTCTCGTTTATAGTCCATCTTCGAGCTTGGTAATCGTTTCTTCGGGCCTCCCACCTTGATGACCATGATGCCCGTTGAGTTAAATCCACCTGTGTACTGCTTTGCCAAAAAACGGGTTATTAATATAAATTTATTCATATACTTTTTATTAATATTATGATTTATTATATTCATATATAATTCATTTCTATAACACGTTTACATGCTACGGTTTAATAAGTTTATGAACATGATGTAATTATTATTACTTATATTAATTCATAAGTAATTCACATAGTATGATTCATACATGACATAAATGATTCATATATAATTTGTATAATTTATAGGTGCATAATTTACAAATAAATAATTTAAGTGTGTGTATTTCATGTATCTAAGCTAATATGTTACATGTGTAATTTATAAATAAAGAGTTTATCAAGCTAGTGTATTATGTGTATCCAAGATGTACCGTGAAAAATAAGTGGTATTTAATCAAATACACCAACTTGTTTGGAAATAATGGCTCTGTTGTTATTGTTGCAATCAAATACACCGTCTTTTAGCATTGATAGAAAGTTGAACTCAGAATTACTACATACTTCATATTTGAACACAGATTTTAAGCGCACATCCTCTTGCTCTTCACCTATTCTTGGACACGCATTACACCCAAGCTTCAAAATGCATTGCAAGAATATTCATTAACTTCAGAATTGACTTAACTGCATAGTTCAATTGCACGCCATTTCACTTAATATTTTGAGCAGCTACGTTCACCCATTTTATTAAAGCCATATAGCCACCGGTTCAGTTCATAGATGTTGTTGATCAGTTTCATCTCATAATTCATGTTTAATCTGCCCTTCTAGCCTTGCTATCACGGTGACGATTCTATTTTGCAAGTGTTCCCCACCAATCAAAGTTGCATCCACACAGCTGCTTCCTACCACAAACTTAACTACTACCTCAAGATCTCAGTTTGAGTATAATACGCAATTAATGAATCGGTTACTGTGCAGGTTTGATGGGAAAGAATTCCTGAGACAAAACCAAAGGAAGAAAATAATGTTCATTGGAGATTCACTAAGCGAAAATCAATGGCAATCTCCTGCTTGCATGTTTTATGCTTCTGTGCCAAATTCTAACATTTCAACTTCAAAAACTGGGTCAGCACAAACTGTTGCATTTGAGGTATTAACTACTTGCAAGTTATAAATAACCAATATTACAAGTGAGTCTTATATCATGTTTAGTTACTCCCTAAATGTACTCAAGAATTTCTGGTGTTAGGAAACTTCTCATAAGGATATGGCATAAATATCTTAGAACTAGAAATACAAAAAAAAAAGTTGTTGCTTACAACTTAAAAAGGAATCAAAAAACAATAATTTCATAACTTTCATGTGTTGGAATTTCTAAAAGAACAAAATGAATGAAACATACATAAAGTCCCACATCGCCAAAATTGCTAAGCCATACTAGTTTATATATGGCTTTGCAATGAAGGTGTTGGGGCCTATGGGCACCCAAATGTATGCTTCGTTGTGAGGAGGGAGATCATGCATCTCCACCACACACGCGCGCGCGCCGCTGCCGTCCTACCGAACCAGGCCGGGTCGGGTTTGGGTTTGGGTCTAATATGATACTCGTATTTTTACTGCAAACTGGACCGGGCTTTTTAGCAGTTGCAGGCTATACGAACGGACATGACTGTTCATAAGCGGACGCGGGTTGAATAGGCGCGAATAGTAGCGGGTGCGACCCGTTAGAAGTAAACAAGCGCGAGCCGATTGAAGCGGACGCGGGTGAACAGATGCGACCCGACTGTAGAGGTGCAGGCAGTACAAGCAGGTGCGAAACAGTACCGTTGGACGCAAGCAGATGCGACCAATAGCAGGCAGGTGCGACCCGTTAACAAACAGCAGCAACCAAAAGGCAAACGGGTGCGACCCGTCAAGCAGACGTGACTGTTTGAAGGGATGCGGACGAAATTATAAATAGGAGAGAATACTGATCACATTCTCATCCAATTCCAATCTAATTTCTTCTGCTTCTTTGCACTACTGCTCAATATTCCATATATATATCACAGAGTTGACATACTCATTACAATCTCGTGCAAATTACGTCTGTTGTATCTTGGGAGAATTTTGAAACAAAATTCTTAAGGAAATTGTTACGACAAGCCTCAGACGGAATTTCCTGTATATATACTGGTTAGATTCTATGTAATCTTTTCGTTTATAAGTTGTACTATTCCTTACAATAGTATAACGTTATTGTTGTAATTTATTTACAACGTAACATATAGTTACAATTATCTAATACAGAATTCCAGCGCAGTGGAATTCTAATTGATAAACTTGTGCGACGAGTTTATTGTAGCGTGCTATCTCTTTTGGTACACTGGACAAATAACATCTTAAGAATTTTCCTGTTTTATACTAAAATAGAGATGGCAACAGTTGACAACATGAAAATGGATAAGTCCACCTTTTCAGCGGTTATTTCTGAATGCAATTTGGTTCAGAACCCTAACCAATGGTGGGTTGACACAGGAGCTACTCGTCATGTTTGCTATGAAAAATCCATGTTTTCAACATAGCAGAAATTCGATCAGAAAGAAAGACTCTACATGGGTAATTCTGCAGTTTCCATGATCGAAGGCAATGGCACAGTTGTCCTCAAGTTCACTTCTGAAAAAACTGTCAAATTAAATAACGTGCTTCACGTTTCAGACATATGCAAGAATCTGATCTCCGGCTCAGTGCTATCAAAGAAAGGATTCAAAGTTGTGTTCGAATCAGACAAGATGGTTCTGTTCTAAGCTGGAATGTATATCGGAAGGGGTTATTTATGTGATGGCCTATTTAAGGCAAACGTAGCCGTTATCGGCAATAAATCTATGTATTCTGATCGTGCTATTAATAAAATTGAAGTTTCTTATTTGCTTGAGCACGAAATTTTACTATGGCACGATAGATTAGGACACATAAACTTCCGAAAAATGAAGAAATTATCAAACTTGGGATTAATTCCAAAATTCCAAGTAGATAAGAACTACAAATGTGAGACATGTGTAGAAGCAAAAATGGTCAAACAACTATTTAAATCTGTTGACAGAAGCACCGAACCATTAGGTTTGGTACATACAGATTTATGTGATTTTAAATCACTACCTACAAGAGGTGGGAAAAAGTATTTCATTACTTCTATTGACGATTATGCGCGATATTGCTATGTATATCTTTTAAACAGTAAAGATGAAGCAACAACAGTGTTTATAAAATACAAGGCTGAGGTAGAAAATCAGTTAAATAAAAAGATCAAAATACTAAGATCTGATCGAGGTGGAGAATATGAATCACCATTTGAACAGTTCTGTGCCGAAAATGATATAATTCATCAAACAACAGCTCCATATTCACCACAACAAAATGGTGTAGCTGAGAGGAAGAACAGAACGTTAAAAGACATGATTACTGCCATGCTTTTAACTTCTGGTCTACCGACGAACTTGTGGGGGGAAGCCTTAAATATGTCTAATCACATATTAAACAAAGTTCCTCACAATAAAACGGGAACAATTCCATATGAGATATGGAAAGGACATAAACCAAGCTTTAAATACCTCAAAGTGTGGGGGTGCTTGGCAAAAGTTCCAGTTCCGCCTCCCAGAGAGTCAAACTTGGACCAAAAACAGTAGATTGTTATTATCTTGGGCCAGCCCAAAATAGTAGTGCCTACAGATTTTTGGTATTCAAGTCTGATATAACTGATATTCGTGTAAATAAAATCATGGAATCAAGAGATGCCTCATTCTTTGAAGATGTGTTTCCGCACAAAAGGAATGAAGGAAATAATGTCCCAAAAAGGACAAGGGAAGAATCGAAATAGCATGAAGATGAAACTCATCATGAAATTGAGGATGCTGACCAAGAAGAAGCGTAAGGGCTAGAACTTCCAAAACATTTGGTTTGAACTTTTTTACATATGTATTAGAGCACAAACCTCAAACGTACAAGGAAGCAATGTCATCTTCTGAGTCCTCATGTTGGAAAGAAGCAATCCAAAGTGAGATTGATTCAATTCTAGGTAATAAAACTTGGGAAATTGGTGATATTCCACCAGGAATAAAACCAATTGGCTTCAAATGGATTTTCAAGAAGAAAATGAAAGCAGATGGCTCTATCGACAAGTATAAAGCCAGATTAGTAGCCAAAGGATATCGTCAAAAAAAAGGAGTAGACTTTTTTGATACATATTCGCCGGTAACACGAATAACCTCTATAAGAATGCTAATAGCAATTGCGTCCACCTATAATCTAGAGATTCATCAGATGGATGTAAAAACAACATTCTTAAATGGAAATCTCGATGAGGAGATTTACATGGAGCAACCTGAGGGATTTATTTCCAAAGGAAATGAAAACAAAGTCTGTAGATTAGTCAAATCATTATACGGACTAAAACAAGCTCCAAAGCAATGGCACGCAAAATTTGATAGTGTCATGATGAGAAATGGTTTTCGTATAAATGAATGTGACAAATGTGTTTATTATAAACAACTTGGACAATCATATGTGATGATCTGTCTATGTGTGGACGATATGCTAATATTCGGTCCAAATACTCAGGTAATTGAGACCACAAAGAAAATGTTGATCAACAATTTCGACATGAAAGACTTGGGTGTTGCAGATATTATTTTGGGAATAAAAATAATAAGAACACCTAATGGTATTGAGTTATCTCAATCACTATGTAGAAAAAGTGATTGACAGATTTCAAAATTTTGGAATTAAAGGAGTAAATACACCTTTTAATCCATCAGAAGTACTGCATAAAAACACTAGTGAGAGTGCAATGCAACTGGAATATTCTCGTGTAATAGGATGTCTCGTGTATCTCAGGAATTGCACAAGACCAGATATAGCTTATGCAGTAAGTCGCTTGAGCAGGTATACAAGCAATCCAGGGAAGGAACACTGGAAAGCACTAATGAGAGTGCTTGGATATTTAAAAAATACCACTAACTATTCCTTACATTATGGAAAATATCATGCCGTCTTAGAAGGATATAGCGATGCAAACTGGATTGCAGATTCAGAGGAATCAAAATCAACGAGTGGTTATGTCTTTACCCTAGCAAGGGCAGCAGTGTCATGGAAATCTACTAAACAAACATGCATAGCTCGATCCACTATGGAATCATAGTTCATTGCATTAGATAAAGCAGGCGAAGATGCAGAATGGCTTCGTCACTTTTTAGAAGATATTCCATTCTGGCCTAAACCTGTACCGGCCATATGTATGCACTGTGATAACCAAGCTGCGTTAAGTAGAGCGCACAACTTTGTGTATAATGGAAAGTCCCGACATATTCGACGACGCCATAACACAGTTAGGCAGTTACTCTCAAATGGAACAATTTCCATTGATTATGTAAGAACAAATGATAACCTAGCGGATCCATTTACTAAAGGTTTATCAAGAGAGAAAATTGACTGCGCATCGAGGGGAATGGGTTTAAAAGCCTAAACCATAAAGAGTTATCTTATACGGAAACGGACTAGGATCAATAGGCAAACCAGTTCTGAATAACTCAAGACGTAATGCATTTGCATGGACATAGTCCAACTCCATTCCTATGGTGCACAACATAAATGAATGCCTACAGAAGTATGTAAAGGTTAAAACTATGTTTTTTAATGATGACCATATCTTGGAAATAACAAGTAGGGTATATGTAGGATACTTTTAATGGTTGCGATCACCTATGTTAGTGTGAGCTGAGTCGGCTCTATGAGAATATTAAAAGGCTTTTATTCTCTAAAACACTCGCAGAACCAATAATTGTTCAGGACCAAAATGAACACAACCAAGAGATTGGATGAGAAGGGAATCAATGCTTCGTAAAGCTTATTGTCTGGATATACAATAAAGGCCGACGGTTCAAGATGAAATAATTCACCGATTGGCCAAGTAGATCCGATAAGTTTTAACTAGGGAAAGTTCAAAGTGAAATATCTACTTATCCACGATAAAGCATTATTCCATATGTACTCTGTGATATTTCGCTTTGTGTGGGGGGTATGTATATTATCATTCATGTGGGGGATTGTTGGAATTTATAAAAGAACAAAATGAATGAAACATACATAAAGTCCCACATCGCCAAAATTGCTAAGCCATACTAGTTTATATACGGCTTTGCAATGAAGGTGTTGGGGCCTAGGGGCACCCAAATGTATGCTTCGTTGTGAGGAGGGAGATCATGCATCTCCACCACACACGCGCGCGCGCGCCGCCGCCGTCCGACCGAACCGAAACGGGCCGGGTCGGGTTTGGGTTTGGGTCTAATATGATACTCGTATTTTTACTGCAAACTGGACCGGGCTTTTTAGCAGTTGCAGGCTATACGAACGGACATGATTGTTCATAAGCGGACGCGGGTTGAATAGGCGCGAATAGTAGCGGGTGCGACCCGTTAGAAGCAAACCGACGCGAGCCGATTGAAGCGGACGCGGGTGAACAGATGCGACCCGACTGTAGAGGTGCAGGCGGTACAAGCGGGTGCGAAACAGTACCGTTGGACGCAAGCAGATGCGACCAGTAGCAGGCGGGTGCGACCCGTTAACAAACAGCAGTGACCAAAAGGCAAACGGGTGCGACCCGTCAAGCGGACGCGACTGTTTGAAGGGATGCGGACGAAATTATAAATAGGAGAGAATACTGATCACATTCTCATCCAATTCCAATCTAATTTCTTCTGCTTCTTTTGCTCTACTGCTCAATATTCCATATATATATCACAGAGTTGACATACTCATTACAATCTCGTGCAGATTACGTCTGTTGTATCTTGGGAGAATTTTGAAATAAAATTCTTAAGTAAATTGTTACGACAAGCCTCATACGGAATTTCCTATATATATATACTGGTTAGATTCTCTGTAATCTTTCCGTTTATAAGTTGTACTATTTCTTACAATAGTATAACATTATTGTTGTAATTTATTTACAACGTAACATATAGTTACAATTATCTAATACAGAATCCAACGCAGTGGAATTCTAATTGATAAACTTGTGCAAAGAGTTTATTGTAGTGTGCTATCTCTTTTGGTACACTAGACAAATAACATCATGTACAGTCACAAACATACAAAGACATGTTCAGTTATGTAAATGCTTACGCATTCATTACATACAAGTCATATTACCCGAACACCTAAATTGATTTATTTTAACTTAAAAGTTATTTACATCTAAGTACTTCTAATAGGAAGTTACTGTTAAAAATTACTTAGAAATGATAATTCGTGGCTCCTTTTAAGGAGATTCGATACAAGTTGTCACTTACACTTGTGTATACTGTATTTTCTGGTGATAGGATTATGGTGTATGTGATGTACTACAGATCAACCTATTTAGTTGATATCAACCCAGATTCAAGGGGAAAGAAAGCACTGAAACTGGATACCATTGACAAGGGCAGCACAAAATGGCTCGATGTTGATGTGCTCAAATTCAATTCTTGGCATTGGTGGAACAGAAACGACACAAGACGACAATTGTTCATTAATTACAAGTCTATAAATGTAGGAGACAATAAAGAACTATGAAATAATTTAACTATGGATTATTATTATTATTTTAAGGTGCCTGAGATGATTAGTTCACCACTGATTCGGCTAGACCACCAAGCACTCCGAGCAATCAGATTTGTCTATGTACATAACTTGCATCACTCTCATTTAGCATTTCCTGCATTGGCTCTCAGCAATTTGTTCATGCTGTTTATGTAATCATCATCCAGCAATTTGTTCTGCATTCAGTAACTTTAGAAACGTATAACAATGCAGTCGACAAGCACCATTGTCCAAGTGGTTAATTGATTCGGATTTGGTGCAAGAGGTCACAAGTTCGAAACTTGCTTTCGAACGTTTATTGACATGGGATGTGATGTCCCAATGATTTGTTGTATATAAATTACCATTTCAAAAAAGACAATGCGGTTAACATTTTCATTTGCTAGGCCTGCATCACCAAGAATCTATTCATTTGTTGGGCTTGTCATCCTCTTCATGCAAGTACCACTCCAAGCAACTATTCTCTTGTTAGCTTGTCATCTTCACCATGAAATCACCCACTCCAACATCCTATTCATTTATTGGGCTTGTCATCTACAACTTAGTGCATTCATTTGATGGGCCTGTTGTGCACCTATATATGGACCAGTTGACCCGCAGACCGCACGCAAGCATATTCTTCAGCTTCAAGACCATAATCTCCAGCAGTACACCACATCATACATCAGCATACTCTCTGGTTCCCTCCTTTGCGCGCTCAAGTCTTTAGCTCCTTTCAATCTAGTAGTATCTGTTAGATGATTTTAATAATTCAAAAGGCTGTATATATATTCTTTTGAGTGTTCTTACATATCTCATTTTGTTGATCATCAAAGTGATGATACCGCGTATTTGTATTGGCTAGTTCCTCTCAAACATTTGTATGGTTTACTTATCTATTTAATAAAATTATGAGTGCTCTCCTCAAAAGAAAATGACAACCTTGCAGAAAAATTATGCTATATGATGTGCTCTGTACTATTCATGATTTATTTTCATGATAAATAGCTACAGAAAAGAGATATCAGATAATATAAATAAGAATATCTTCCAAATGAAAAGAAAAGGTTGTTCAGACATAGTAGCTACATGTATTTATTTATTAGAAAAGGTAGAGGAATAAACACAATGACCCAACTCAATGCTCAAATTCATTGTGATTTTAAGATATACATAAGAAGCTATGCTAATTTCATTGTATTCTTAAGAGGTAAGTAAGAAAATATACCGATCATCGTCAGATCCTTTTGGAGTAGTGAACACTTCTTTAGCTTTCCAAGTTTCAAGCAGCTGCCTATTAGGACTTCCATGAGCATCCTATATCGCTTATTATAAAGTATAAAAAGTGGCCATTTACCACGGATTGCATTGAGTTCCCTTGGTGCAGTATCCGGTTGCTCTATTAAATGAACAACGGAAATAACAATCGCAAATTTTACAAAACATAGAAAAATGCAGTATAAATTAATAATTAATAGCAATTCGATTTTACAAAGTATAATTTGAGATAAATGAATCCACCTGCTGCAAAATTTTGTTGACACAATGCAACATTTGCCCCATCTACTATTGCTTCATAATCAGCATGGTTACTCAACCATTCCAAGATTTCCATAAATAAGATGTAGAATTATACATATCATGACTAAAAAGAAATACTTCACTTTGTTGTAGCATGGTTCATGTCAATAGTTCAATGCCTATATATATAAATGTAAAACATGTTATTTAATTATTCATATGCATAACAACATCCCTATGCATACACATATAACATCTATCCTTATGAACACACATGTAACATCTATATCTGCATATAAAAGCAAATGAATACAAAATGATAAAACTCCGGAATAATAAGAAGCGCCAAAATAGCCATCAACCAATAGTAGAAAGCTCCTACAATTGTTAAGCTCATGAGACATATGCAGTTACGTAAGCATGTATATATATTGTGTGTGCATAATGGGGAATCAGTGACTCGGTGTAGTTCAAATGTGCACGAACAATAAGTGATAGTCATATATATAATATAATTAACCAAAATGATGCAAAGCCAGGCACGGGCTTGACGTTGAGAAAACTGATGAAATCTACAGAATAATCGAAGCAGTTATTCAACAAATATATTTGAAAAATAATAAAGTGGAACCTTGAAAGACGAGTGCAACCCATGCATTGATTTTTTTGGCTAGTTGAATGATATTTCCCGGCAGGGACGAGTGCTGGTTGGTTAATTTTAAGTTAAGAAATGTAAAATCGAGTCCAAATAAAAAAAGCAAAAATCTAAACTAAACTAATTTCAATTAATTTGATTGATAATCAATTAAAAAGAGTAAATAAAAGAAATTACTACATTAGTGTTCAGTTTATTTAAAGAAAAACAAAAATACGTTTGGAGAGTTCTTAATTGGTATTTTAAATACAGTCATGAAACATGTATCTCTGTTAAAATTGCAAAATGAGGAAAAATACGTGTCAAAATATGTATTGGATTTCGTAAACATAAAAACATGCCGAGAAAAATTAAGTCCTTGGAAAAACTAAGGAAAGGACAATTCAGATTATAGACATTAATTAATAGTTACTCATTATAATTAATTTATTAAACATGCAAACATTTCATTTCAAATTTTTGGCACAAATGATAATTGTTTTAAAACCATAATGTAAAATAATAATCAAACCACTACAAAACCTTATATAGTCCGTTAGATGCAACTTCTGTCTTTCCCGTTTTGACCACTCAGAACCAATGATGTACTCAACCTATGTACAGCTCCTACTCCCTAATTTGGTACCAACACACTAACATGGCGTCGAGTCTTGCTCACCATTCCATTTAGATTGCATTACTCAATCAAGGAAATACCCTCCTAAATGATTAAAACAGACTCTACTGGGGTATTTCTTCACCTATACATAAGCATATATATACTCCACGAGTCCTACGGTTGGATATATCTCATATCGGTATAACATGTACACAACCGTCATTAGCCCTTTGCGGTGGACAGACTTCTATTGTACAACACCACTGACCTCGCATTCCAACCCATTTTAATGACTATGTCATTCTTATTGAACTAAGTTATTTAATAAGGTCAATAATTCATACCCATCACAAATGCATACTTGAGGTTATATGTGTCTGTGTGCGTGCGCGCACGTATCTTCATTCATACTTATTTAATTATCGTTCATCTACTGTTCACTGTTAACAATATTTCCTTACTTCTTTATGCATTTACATTTTATTTTATTTAAGATCATTTACTGCTTTTCTTTAAAAGATTTAAATATTGTTTCCCATTTACTTCCCATTTTTCCTCACTATTTAACTTTCCAATTATATTCCATATTTTAACCTTTAATTCTCTCTTTTATTTTAGAGGACTCTCCACATCCTTTTATTTTAAATTATGACTTATCTATCTTTCATTTCTTTTATTTCATTTCCGTCTTACTTGTACTATGCATATTCTTTTCTTAGATTGTTTTTACCAGATTTATAATTCTTTAATTTATATTTAGGGATTTCTGTATTTTAATGCGTTGGAATTTCATCTCTTCCAAATCAAAAGGTTCAAAATGTAAATCTCTATATCTTATCCAAAAATAGAATTTGTGTTACGTTTGGAGTTACAAGGAATTATGTTTTGTAGTTGTCGAAATAGACGGTACAAAATATGGTAACATATCCATATTTTATACATCTCTTTCGTTTAAGCGTATTCCTTGTCATTTCAGACGATACAATTTTATTTGCAAAACCGAACCTGATAATCTATAAAAAAAATTACATTGCAACATCATACATTCTAGTGAATTAAAATACTATCTAAATCCTCGTAATTTATTACGATAACACTATTTTACATTTTACTTGCATAAGACATTCAAATCTACAAATCTAAAACTACTACATCATTTATCAATTTCAGGGACTACTACTACCCAATAGTTTCCAGATTCTCGTACATGCAATACTAAAATTATGTTATCAACCATAGAATATGTAGGCATGATTTATAAATTCATTATATACAACGATATAAATCTAATATTATACAAAAATATATAATTTCTCACCCACATCTTTAGTTTTCAAATCTCCAAATCTAATCCTTGTTCTAGTTTGACTTCCTTTTTCTCTCTATTTGGACACCTACACCACAAGCATACACATATTTATCAGAAATACGAACAAGAAAAGGGATTTGGATTTGATTTTTATTTTAAATCAAGATTTAAAATTTATCTTATCTTTGACGATTTGATTTGACCCTACCTCTCTTCCAATCATCATCTATGTTTCTCCAACTGTATATACATATAAACTATAACTATTTTCAAGAATTTAGAATTTTATGGATGTAAAAAAATGGAAGAACTCCCGCGTCACTCGGAAAATATGAGTTCAGAAGTAAGGGGGTAGGTCTTTATTTATAGGGTTTTGAATCAATGTCAGCTGTTCGATTAAAGCATATTGAATCTAGGTCGTTTGGCCACGTATCACTCTTAATTTTACAGTTTCAACCGCTAACAATCGATGGACGACTACTACTAGTCGACTGGAAACTAATTACAGCCGACCAGTTATGTGTTTTGGCTGATATTAATTAGCGCCCTTTGATTTGTTTTATATCATTCCTTGCTAAATTGATCGATATAATTCCTTTACATTATCATCTTTCTTAACCTTTAAGCAACGTTAATGTAACATCCTCAATCTTGAGGCCCAAAGTTAAGCGCTACAAATGCTGCAATCATCCATAGTATTAACTTTTGGTGACAAAATATGATAATGTTAATGGTATCCATAATATCAGAAACACTTGAACATGAAATAAAATCAACATGGATTAAAACAACTTTTCTAAAAAACCATATTTCATATTCAATTACATAATCCCATAATCGATTCCTAGGTTTTGATCAAATATAATTATTACAAAATATGCCAAGAGTAATATGAAGATGCTCTCTTGGATGATCAGAGTACTAAATAGACAAAACTTCTTAATACATCACAGTGGAAATAAAAATATAAACTCCTAAATAGCTATCCATGCCTCATGCACGTACCTACTAAACTTCAAAAATCTCAAGCATCAATCTACTCAAATCAATTTTGAGCACCCGAGAGTTTAAGGGGAAAATATAAACTTTGAGTCAGACATAAAGCCTGGTGTGAATAAACTATACATCTCTGTCATCTGATATTAAGTGAGACCACGTTGCTTAGCACAACGGATTTCCTCTCACTAATATCCCTTTATAAATTATCTTTTTGCAAATCAAAATCCTGCAATCAAACTGATTAAAACAATAATAGAAATATCATATATGCTCATAAATCAGGCAACAAATGGACTATCTATCCGAACAATATAGTTTTGTTTAGATGAATACTAACCATTGGATGACTCGGGCCTATTGGAAAAAATAAACAAATAATCTAACACATGTTAGACATACTTCAGGACGGTCTGTCATTAACTTACTTTCACAGGGTCACCTGATCATAATGGTTTTTCGGACTCACCAATAACCTATCCTTCTTCTCTGTATATATTCGTTTCTGTGTGTAACCATCATTTAAGCCTTACATGTGACTAAGCCCTACAAACAGCAATTTTGGACCAAAATTAGCTAGGGGCTATAGCTAATGTATATGGCGCGACCATATACCAGTCTGGTATTCAAATAGTTGAGTCATTTTACTTAGGGTTAACTACCCTTCAAATTTTCTTTTAAAACCTTTCAAATTGATTTACTCCCTTTAAATCATACTTAAACAAGGAAAACATACTATTTTCTTTACTCAAATCTCTTTTCCATGATATATACTTTACTCAAAACATTGTTGACTAAAACATTCGAAACCTTTATTTAAAACCTTTAAACAATCTCTTTTGAAACCATTGAAAGTACCTCTTTTGGAATCATTGAAAGTACTTCTTTCGAAACAAGTAAACTACTTTACTTTACAACCTTAGGCCGACATGCCAAAATATACCTTTCGAAACCATTTACAATAGACCTTTCGAAAACATTGAGAGCGTCCTTTTCGAAAGCCTTATAAAACCATAGAAATCCTCTTTTAAAATACTTCAAACTTGCCTTTCAAAACCATTGGAAATCTTCCATTCAAATACTAAAGGTAAACCTTTTGAAAACATTGGGGGACCACCTCATCGAAACCTTTATCATATACCTTTCGAAAAAAACTGGGAAACATCCCCTTTGAAACCTTCATTTGATACCTTTCGAAAGCATTAAAGTCTTTTACTTAAAACAAACCTTTCAAAAGCATTGGGTTCAAGTAAAAACGTGTGAAACAACCTTTTAAAGCCATCTAAAACCACTCCTTTCGAAACCTTTGGGTTTAAATTTCAAAATATAAAAAGGGTCTTAAAAGAACTAAATCGAAAGCAACTCTTTCGAAAGCAATTTCCTAAGTAAAAGAAGTGAATGGTGTCGAAACCAACCCTTTCGAAAGCATTAGAGAAGCGGCACTAATTTCAAAATAAAGGAACCCTTTCAAAAGTACTGCTTCGAAAGGTAGAATGCACAACAGGGATTTCGACCCTTCCAAAAGCTTCATTTTAAAACAAAGGCGGCAACCTCATTTGAAAGCTCTTTTCTTTAAAACAATTGACCAAGTCGAAAGCCATCTCATTCGAAAGCTGTCTTTCTGAAATCAAAGCAAGCGACATTTCCTTTTGAAAGCAAAACAAGGTCTCGACCCATTCGAAAGCCCCGTTCGAATCTATACCTTTCGTATATCACCAATCCACTACGTAAAAAGTCTTCGATATCATGTGTATTGGTTTCACTAAGTTGGAGGTGGATGTATGAAGTCGAAAGGTGCTGCAGAAAGTGGCAAAACGGCAAAAACCTTAGAAAAACTGATTTTTGACTTTATAAAGTAATTTCTTTTGAACTAACCTGCTTTGTTTGTCAACATATGATTGGTTGCCAATTTCTTTTTCAAATTCTTTTCTAAACATATAAAACATTTAAGTCTCATACATTAAATAATTTTATATACTTATTAAAACACTTAGAAAATTTCTACAAAATTCTCATAAATCACTTTTAATATATTTTCTAACATATTTACATTTCTGACCCAAATCTAATGTACAATAGCCATAATTAATTTTAAACCAAATTTCATCATTTTCTTTACTAGAAAATTCGTGATATATCCACGTTAATTCATAAAATTATGAAACTTGAAACATATCTCTAAAATAATATTTTCGACCTTATATTGAAATCGCAAGGTATTTGGATGTCATTTAATAAGTTTTAAAATCAAAATCTGTCATAAAAATCAATATGAATAAGCATAATTCATCAACAAGCATATATATATCTATTTAGCATTCAAAATATGGCAATATACTTTGCAAAAAAATTTGGATTTGATCTAGAAACCGAAAACATTAAAAATGAGATGTAACCTATTATTCACCTTTTGCTTGTTTGTTAAGGAGTTGAGATTTGCTGCTTGAATGAATTTGATTCAGCTTCCTTCTCTTGATTCTTGCTTATCTTCCTCTTACTTCTTCTGATGGTGGCCGACCAAGGATGTATTTTGTTTAGTTTGTGAATGTTTATAAAATGAAAGTGGCACTAAGGTTTAGGGTATAAGAATATAACTTATTCTCATTTTGTCCTTATCTAATTCCCTTACTTATTTCATTTTAATTTTTTTCGCTTTTTGGTTTATTAGGCACGACTACCCTCTAATTCACAAATTTCAATCCCTTAACCATTTACATTATTTAATTTAATTTAATTAATTAAATGTCCTAAATAATGTTAATCAACATTAGGGTCATTACAGTTAATTATTCGTTAACTTTTAACCGACAGTAATTAACATTAGTTAATTATTTTTATTACCTTAATTAACCAGAAAATTGCCACTAACCCAATAGTGCAATTTTCACAGCCAAATTCTGATGTTTGTAAAAATTCTATTTTTTGGTGTTAAAATTTATTAACTAGTTTTTTTAAATAATTGTTGTGAAAATTACGGGATGTTACACGTGTCATCCAACACGACATCATCTCCAAGACGGGGAGTATTGACCAGATCCGTCCTTTGGTGCAAAAGGCCACCTATGCCATAGGTGGTATTGATGTGAACTTAGCCAAGGTCATTATGAGCTAGCATATAGGCCTCGAAGTTGGAATTTTGAGGAGCTACATTCTGTATTACCACCTTTTCACTCTCATCTTCAGACAATATGGAGTCGGTCTCCCAACTTCGAGGAGCTACATTCTGCATTATCACTTTTTCACTTTCATCTTCAGACAATACATGGTCGGTCTCTGAGGAGAGAAGGTGAAAAATAAGGCTCTTGCCCTGTTGGATAGGTCCTCCCTTAGGATAATGAGGATTAGAGAGGCACCAATGGAGGCAGGAGCACAGAAGGCTGCAGGGTATGCACAAGAGGCCATAGGGCCAGGTCAAGATGATGCAAAACTACAAAACCCTAAGCTTATATCGATCCGAGACTCTCAGCTTTGGATCGAGGTTGTGCTACAGGAGATTAAATCTGAGCAATGGTGCCAAAGCCATGAGATTGGATGCATAACTACCATGCTATGTTCACTCAGAGGTCACGAAAATAGCTTGAGCTCCCGTAGAAGATCAGGACCATCCCGCAGCTCGTAGGCAGTAGTGAGGATTCGTAACATTAGTAGTTGCTATCCATCATTTTCTTTTCTTTTAAGCTTTGGACTATAGGCATTAGTTGTCTCTGTTTATATAAAAATATTTTATGAGAAATGTTCCTTTTTATCTCTATATATAAAAATATTTTATGAAAAATGTTCCTTTTTATCTCTGTATTGATTTTCTAGATTGGTCGCTGTATAGATTGGAAAACAATATAATAAGGAAATCTCATAAAAAAACTTAACTAATACAAAGTAAGATCGGAGGTTTATAAAAATAAATTAGGAAATTTATTCAATTAGCCACTAAAAGTAAATACTGTTAAGTCCCAAAAGCTTTAAAATTTTGAGAAAATAAATTTTAACAAGCGAAGGACAGGGAAAGGTTATTGCGGAACCGGATCACTATCCATATCCTTAAAAGCTGAAATTTATAAATTTACCTGTGTTGATTGTTTTTCTAAAATAATAGAAAAGTTATCAAATTTTGAAATGTTACCGTGTAATATGCTAAGGTCAACCATAGGCATCAACTTATTGACTGAATCCCTATTACGTCGGGATTTGGCTTGATTTGTTTTAAAAAGCTAAAAAAATTATTTTCGAAAATTTTGTTCAAAAATCTTTGATTTTTAAAATATAAAGTACTTATTTAAAAAATTTAAAAGTGAGTTTTATTTTAAAATTTTCCAACTATTCCACAAATTCAATTGAAAAGGACTTTGAACGAGAAAAGAGAAAATTTTCAACTTTAAAAAGGCCACATGCTTAGCGTAAGGAAAGTTGACGAGTAGTAAATATGAATATTACCATTTAGTAGGAGCGACAGTATGTAAAATTAACGATAAAGGAAAGAGCTGTTTTAACTTTGTAATTTCTTTTTCCATACTTTGTTGATAGTAAATAAAACTGGTTTTTTTAAAGATAATAATTGTATTTTAGAAATTTTAAAATAAATTTCCTTATGCGAACTGTGCTTGAAAAAGTTAGAAAAGATTTGAAGGCAAAAGAGAAGGTTCTAAGGTACAGTGGGATTGATACACAAAGAATGATGGGAATATATAATTCTTTGTTTAGATTTCTTTCCGACATAAGAGTATAGATTGAGAAAACTTGATTCTCGAAAATTTTGAATGTTAGGAACTGTGTGCTAGGTATTGAATGGTGGGGATTAGATGAAAAATTGGTTGAATCATACTCCTATTCGTAGGAGTATGGAAAATTACCGCGTGAAAACAAAGATTTTGATTTTTGAAAACTTGCATATATATATAGGACTGCCATATATATATATATATATATATATATATATATATATATATATATATATATTGTTTGCAACATATTTTTCAAATTATTTCAAAAGAATGCATTCATATAGGGGGCGCTTATTTAGTATTTTTCAGTATACATATCATATTTGTTGATCTGTATAGTTAATTCCCCGCTATTACCCCGCTATAACTCCGCTATATTTCATAGCGGATTTCTACCGCTACGATTTTTCCATGTAGCCCCAAAATATAGCCTTTCCGCTTTAAGCCCCGCTATTTCCGATATATCCTGTTATTCCCGCTATATTTCGCTATTTCCGCTATATCTTCTTTAATAAAATGAATTGAAAATTTGCATTTATGCATTAATAAAATTACGAAACTAATTTATTTGATTTAATTTTTAACATATTTTCAGAAATGAAATACTCTAATATTCTACTAAATTCAATTATGTTATATAACAGATTTACGTTTATTTAAAGTACATTTGCACACGTTTTTATTTAAAATTATTTATGTATTAATTATAATTCAATTGAATGATGATTTTTCATTTAATTACCATTTATATATTTGTAAAAACATTAAGTATGAGTTTTATATGCTATTTTAGAGCTATCCGCTATATCCCGTTATATCCTCACTGTATTTTGCACCTCCACCGCTTTGAATCTGCCGAGCGCATTTACTGCACAGGTGTTGATACACCATGCACTTGTATATGGAAAGTTTTGTTTGTACACTAATTAGTTAGATAGTTTAGAAATGACTGTACGTTGTGTTACATGATTTAGTCCCTGAGGAATTTTGAGGATGAAATTCCTTTAGGGGAGAGAATGTAAAACACCGTAAATTAAAATGTAGTTAATTAAAAAGAATTAATAAATAATTATTAAAACTCAAAAATAGAATTTTTACAACCATCGGGATTTGGCTATATATAAAGTTTTACGATCGAAATTCAAAAGAAAAGGTTATTAACATTTAAAGATTTGAAATCAAAAATAATTTAGAATATAATAAAGGAAATAAATTATTAAAGGAAATAAATCACCTTAATTAAATAACATTAACCGGTCGACCCCTTGCAGTCGATCGCCCCTACTGACCAGTCAACCGTTGATGATGTGGGGGCTGAGAGTGAACCCTGACCTATTGGTCTGGATTTAATATAATTTAATCTAACATATAGAATTGATTTTATCCATATAGATATAGGCCAGCCTAGCCCTTACTTTTCTTCTCATTTGAATCGAGGAATGAAGCTCTGTCATTTTCTTTTCTTCACTAATTCTAGGAGTTGTAGAAATTATAAAATATTATATATATATATATATATATATAAGTGGAGAATAACGGAAAATAAGAGAGAAGAAGAATAGGAGTGAATCGATTTTGCAAAGAAAAGTAAACTCTGTATCTAAATTTAAAACTATGATTAATTCAAATCTCTTCTCAAATCAATAATTCTAATAAATATTGCTCTTTAATACATATTTTGATTGAAAGAAAGGGAGTCAAATAAGGAGAACAGATTTAGATCTGAAGATTTGGAAGTTAGGTGAGTGGGAAATTATATGTTTTTAACATAATATTGGATTTATATCGTTGTGAATATGTTTCTTTTATGCCTGAATATAAACTACGGAATTGCAGGCTTAAATATGTACATAATGAACTTGAAATCCTCACCTACATATTCAATAGAGCGTTAACTTTGATTAAATGTTGTATATATTTAAATATGAAATGTAACGGTGAAAGTAGTCCATAAAAGTTATGAAATAAGTCACTAACAGGATTGTATGTTAATTTCAGATTTCGTTACTTAAACGTTATAAGTTGTTAAACCTGAAATGAATTCTAATCAGATTTGGGATTTAAGTTTTATATTTTATTTCTGGAACGAAAAACGTATCTATATGAATTTCTATAAATTATACAACTTCATAATTATATATTTAAAGTGCGTTGTTTGAAATAATAAGAAATATACCCAAAGGAAAGAGATGTGCAAAATAAGAATGTTTACCGTATTTCATATTATCTATTTCAATAAAAACAGAAAAGATAATTCCTTGTGATTCCAAACACGGCACAATTCCTCTTTTACATGATTTATGGAAAATTACAGTGACAACATCTTCTTTTTGAAAAAGATACAGGTCTCATGCATTAATGTGACGACCTGATATTTTCAACCATTCGCATCCTCACATATCGGACTTGAATTGCTCAAAATACCGAATTGTAAAATAAATTTGGCAAAACACAGCATAAACAGTAAATAAATAAATCATAGATCACAGATACAGAGTAATAAATGCAGCGGAAGTAAAGAAATAGTAGTTCATGAAGCTACTATATAAATACATCAGAGTCAAACAAGATACAACGGAGGTCTCAACATGATAACCAGGTATGAATCATAATACATCACTGGAACCAACCGGATAACTGAAATCAACTGGATAACCGAAAGTGAAATAGACAGCTGGATCTTCAAGCAAAGCTTCAAACTTCGAAGGTGAGTCTCAAATGCTGTATCACTCAGTCTGACCCGAGCGTAAAGAAAACACAAAACACTCAAGTCAGGACATACATACTTATACAATGTAAACCAACTCAAGTGAACTGTAATATAAGGTACAAGTAACTTAAAGGATGCTTGGGACCGCCCATCCTCTAAGGATCCGTTAAATTATTTACTATGTAGTAATATTTCGCTATTATAATAGTGTCTATTAGTAAAATAAACTAACTTTTAAATAGAGTTAAGGGGTTACCCATATAGCCCTTAACACATAATATACTCTCATAGTCTATACGGTACCATAATCTCCCCTGTACTGGGCGTCGTCAGAGGGCACTCCATAGGTATGGTACAAAACAAAATCGTATAAGGCGCGCTAGGGAAGGTGACACGGCACAACTAGGCAATGCCAGGGTAGGTATACCAATTGCTATCCGGACTGGTGGTAACGCATAACTGCAGCTAATGCCCACCTCGAGCCACACACCCAAATAAAAAAAAATCAAAAGTGGCAGCCGAATCAATCTAAAAGTCAAAGTATAATATCGAAGGGATGTGTCCGACCAAAGGTGCTACCTCATTAGCCCGAGAATCGCTCCTGTTTTAGCCACCTTATGCCAACTCACGGGAGTTAGGTCCATGTGTTTACCTCAAAGGAACGCCGCCGTCATCCTACTTCATTCTGGAATCTCCACCGCGTACACGGTTGTTAAAGTGGTTTTCGGAGTTGGCAGAGAGTATGACAACTTCCAATCTCGGTCTCTTTAACAACCAAACGTTATTATAACCCATGGATATTTATTTCAAAATCATTTGTACTTTCAAAACCAAACTAGCATATCCATTCCAAATCATATCATTTCTTTCAAACTAGTATATACTTTCAAAACCAAAAGATCATACTCATTTCAAAACCATATCATAATAGCATCATTTCCATTTCAAAACTAATTCAATAATATATCGTTTAAATAAAACCAAATTTCCAAATCATTGAATATTTCCTTTAATTTATTAAACTTGAAATATTCCTTTAAATTATCATAGCATTTTGGAAATGTTACCTTAATGAATCATAGCATTTTTGGAATGTAATACTTTCCACTTTAACATTTTATAAAATCAAAGTATTGATATGCTTACAAATTTAACATGGTCATTTTATCATAGCCTTATAGTTAAATAAACTATGTTACTGTAATATCCAATTTAAAGCTAAAATTCTTATGTTCAGTTAAAAGTACCTTATTAACTTACATTTTTATTACAATAAAGAATACTTTATTATTTTAATCATTTAAAGTATGCCATTTACATAAATTAAAACTTGCATATCAAATGTACATTATCAACTTTACATTTTGTTATTACAGTAAGTAACATCTGTCATTTAATCAATTTAAAATACACCATTACATTGATTAAAACATACATGTCAAATGTACGTTTTAACTTACATTTATTATAATAAATAGCATTTATCATTTTAATCAATATTACACTAACTAAAAATTACATTATCAAATGTACGTTTTTATTTACATTCCTATTACAGTAAAGAACATTTATTAATTTAATCAATACCATACTAATTAAGACTTTACATGTTTCTTGCATTAATTAAAACTTTACATGTTCTCTCGTTAATTAGCACTTTACACGTTTCTTTCATTAATTAAAAACTTACACTTTTCTTTCATTAATTAAAACTTTACATGTTTCTTGCATTAATTAAAAACTTACACGTTTCTTTCATTAATTAAAACTTTACATGTTTCTTTCATTTATTAAGAATTTACGTGTTTCTTCAATTTAAAATACCTTATTTTCTTAACTTAAAATCTCCATTTGGAAACCAATTTCCAATCATCAAGTTAAGTCATATATATATATATATATATATATATATTATATTTTATACATTAACTTATACAACTTAACTTATAGAAAATCACTGTAAACCTATTACACAAACATATCCGCTTCATGGAATAAAATTCATTCCAACTAGTAGGCTAGATTTAGAATTCCACATTAAATCAATTTTCATTATTAAGTTGTTTATTATATTCCAAAGCTTTAAATTACAAATTTAAAACCAAATAAAGATTTTTTTTTTCATTACAATTAAAAACCAAAATCAACTTATAAAATTTTAACTTATAGAAAACCAATATCTCTTTATATTCTAAATCTATAAATCAACTTTTTATTTAAATTTCCATATATTTATAAATTCAAAATAATTAATAATTTTAGAAAACTATTATAAAATTTTATCCATGGGCCTGTATAAAATTTTCTAACCTAGGTCAAGTGATACGGATATGTATCATTTCAATCCGTAATTTAAAAAGAAAAATCCGGGTTCTATCATTTCAAACCCGCAATCCCAAGTAAAATAAATGCAATAAAGATCATTTGAGCCTATCATTTCAGCGCATAATGATTTTTTCTTATTCTAATGTCCGTTCGGGTATGTATCATTTCAACCCATAGTGATAGGGAACTTGCAGTGTGAGATACAGTATATAAAATGAACAGTATATCATATAAATACATATTAGAAGATGTAACAAATATATAAACAGCATTTAACATCATATAACATATCATAGGCATGTTTGAATGACATATCAATTTATACAGATCCACCTGTCATTATTCCACAATAATATAAGTACATATGTCTATAGTGATAAAAACTCACCTTTTAAAAGCTAGAATCAAATTCACAATACACAATTGAAACTCCGCAAAGCACGACAAGGCACGACCAACTTTTGAGTAGATGGAGAGTCAAGATCTATATCTTGTATATAACAAATACACAAATCATAAGAATAAGATTCAACACAACAGAAGATGGATTAAACTATGCAATTACGAATCAAAGAATAACCTTGCTTTCAACCACTAAGTGGGCTTGGCCATGGTCTAATAGTGAGGAGGATGTAATGTTGTGGTGGTGGAGGCCGAGCTATGTAAGGAGAAAACAAAAAGGAAAAGAGAAAAAGAAAGTGGAAAAAGAAGAGAGAAGGAAGCCATGTATCTAGACTTTTTCCTTCCTCACGCAAATGATACAATGAGAAACCTTTTTTTTCTTCATGTGAATGATAAGAGGCGGCTAGGTTTACAAAAAGATTTGAATGGCTAAAGTTTAGGAATAGTTAGAAAATAAAAAGGCAAGGAAATTTAAAAAGGCACAATTTAAGTAGGAAAATATCTTGTATATATTTTTATTAAATAAATGAAAAGATTAGTTTGAGAACTTTGTACGTGATTGAAAAGAGGAAAATCACGGCTATGCATTTATGAATAGATATGGTAGAAGATAAAAAGGTGGAAAATATATAAAGGCAATAAATAAACTAAGAAACATATGCCTATATTTAAAACATATCTTAATTGATTTGTTACTTATCCAATAAATATAGATGTATATACACAAAAGAAACCTTCACTAAATAAATAAAGTTTATACACACCATAGAAGTAAATAAGAAGATGGAGGTTGAGCCTAGCTTGAAGGAAGACAAAGAAAATAAAAGAAAATAGAAGAGAAAAAAAATAGAAAAACAAAAGAAAACGAAGCCATTACTTACAAGAGAATTTCTCACGTGAAGATGCAAATGAAAATGAGATGTGGTAAAGAGTTTTTGTACGTGAATTAGAATTTACTAGGGGAGTTATTCACGCCTAATCAAGTGCAACTAATTGGCAAGTAATTGAGTGCTTAAATGACTAGAGATTTGAAGGGATTTATTTCCTATTAAATAAAAAGAAACAATGGAACGGAATGGGGTAAGTTACTTGCCATTTCATGTGAATTGATAGGGTATGAATGGCTAAAGTTTTAGGTAGGCACGGCTAGAAACTAATTAAGGAGGCAGGAAATAAAAGATAGGCAAATAAAGAGGCAGGAAATAAAACAAATGTAACGTATGCCAATTAAAACAAAGTAACATACGCCTAATTAATTTGTTTCCTTGCCATTAAAATAGATAAATCAAATAAATATAATCTAAGTTTATACAATTAAAATAAAAACAAAAATTAAAGAAACAAACATAGGGAAATAAAATATGAAATATAGAAATATATATAAAATGAAAATACATAAATTTATTGCGTGTAAAACACTGTAATTTATCCAAATCTAAAAGTATAAATCGGAATTTCATGAAACGAAAAGCAAGATAAATATTAAAATAAAATACATTTACAAAGAAAAAGATTAGCATTTAAAAATTCAAATTTAAAATTTTCAACTGTGGTCAAAGTTTGACTTTCAGTTGACTAAAAGACAAAATTTTGAGAAATTGCTTATGTTATTAAATTTGTCAAATGTATACATTTATTATGATTGAAACCTCAATTAATTCATTCAGATAGGTTTTATTCTTTTATATTACCTTATGAATAAAATATGCATTCTCATTTCCTCCTAGTTTTCAATTAATATAGTAATTAAATTCATTTACTTATCATTAAATTTATTTATTATAGTTTACATTCCAATCAATTAAAATTGATTACCATAATTTGATTTGATTTGATTTTCATCTTTATACTATGCCCACTATTTTTTTATAAACCTGGTTACATATTCCATTACATTAATACACCCCTATTTACATCTTAAATTTGTATAAATGTTACTTTTTTAAATGTTATTTTTTTTATATTTTTTTTAGATGTGTACTTCTGTCAATTGTACACATTAATTAAGGTTTGAAACCAATTAAATAAATTTACCTTAGTTCCATTCTTTTTACCAATTAATTACTTTATAAATAAATTTACGTTTCTAGTTAATTTATACATTCACACCTCCCGTTACTGCATTAATTCTCATAAATGAACATTTATTTACACTTGAATACAATTGATTTCCAATTCATTTTATAGCCTAAATAGGCAACCTATAATAGTTGTTACCATTATCTTTATTACATTCAAGTTTATCGTTTTCTCTAATTATCATAATTGCTTGCAAAATCTTAAATTCATTCAATTACCATAGATTATACACTAATACATTTGTTTGCACCACACTTGCCCTTATTTTCTTACATTCAAATTTTATACCTAAATCTAACATTTACAACTAAATTAATAAACCAGTTAAATAGTAACTTACAACCGTTACTATTACTTTAAATCACATTAGTGAATTCATTATTATTTACAAATCAAATGTTACAGTTACTTAATTAATACTTCAATTTATATTGATCATATATTATCTCATTAATGATTCAACATTCGCACCTGTTTTCTTATATTCGAATGTATAACAAAGTGCAACAATTTACATTATTTCAATTAGTTTGAAACTTCATAATTAGTTTTAATTTCATTGTAACATTTCATTTTAACGTTGTTTCACTATTAAATTACAAAGTCTTTATTCTTCCAATTTTAATTACCAATATCGTATTAAATCAACAAATTATATTATTGAGAATTTATGGGTCGTTACACTCTCCCCCACTCAAAACTTTTCGTCCTCGAAAAGGAAAAAGAAGGGAAAGAAAGAATTAAGTAAACAATACATCTTATTCAAAAATACTAACTTTGTAAACACATAAATTTACAAAATTAATTTATTTGAATAAAATATACCAATTTATTCAAAAATTCCTTTAACACCATTTTACATTGTGAGTTATTCAATTAACCTTTTATTCTATTTACCTCTATTAATCTTTTTATAATTAAATTCTGAATGATTTAGGTAAGTTATATTGGAATGCAATTGAGTATTATACAAATAAATTTTCTAATTCAATTATTTCAACTTAAATATTTATTCGAATATTTTTTGTTCGTTTTATAATTGAAAACATTCTTTAAGGTAAATTTAAGAATTACATTTCCGATTAACTTCAAACCATTTAGAGGTAAATAAATATATATACAATATATATCAAATCAAATTTAAATCATATATCCATATATATACAATATAAATCAAGTCATATTTTAGAAATCCAAACCAATTTAATTCTCCAAAGTAAGACTATAGCAAAACTACAGATTGGTCTCTTCGCTTCGAAACTCGAAAATGAATCGATGATGCTGCAGTCATCATCGAAATTATTTTCCAGCGACAAAGAAAAGAGCGATGATTTATAACTTAAAAATTCTTTGAAATAATTTCTATTTGAAATACTTTAAATAATATCTCCGTTAGAACTTTAAACACAAAGTTTGAAATCATCGGAAATTAAATTCTCAAATTCTTGATTTACATTAGTTTAAATTTCCAAATTAACCATGTTTTATAGTTCAATTATTTATATATATGAAACAAAAGCTAATGGTTACAAACTACAGGGTCAAATATTATTTCTCAACATCCAATTCAATTAACTACCAAAATTCATAAATTATACTTATATACATATACAATATAGTCATACAAAATTTATTTATTTACTAAATTTGAAAACAATACTGTGTCTGTTTGCTTTGTTCAAGTGTTTTGGAGATCCTATCGATAGCGTTGATCAGACGAATCGATCTAAAACCCAAATCAACATCACCAACTCAAACAACAAAATATATAAAACACTTTAAATATAGATTTACAAATACACTATACAGGAATAGATTTTCAAAGCAATGATAGAGATTCAAATTTGATTAATTCAAATCAAATAAAATTTTGATTTGAGGATAAGTTGAAACAAAAAAATTGGATGATTAACTAACCGAATAAGGAAATGGATAAGCTTATATAAATCGAGGCCAACCACAACTTCAAGAATTAGATCAATGTGGAATTCTGAGGTAATTCTACATTTGATCTTAAGAAATAGAATTCGGAATAACAAGAGGTACTAGCATCTAAACCGAGGACATATATGTCTCTGGTTAATCAATGCTAATTGCAAAGGAGTTTCACCTCTTTACAAGTCATCGGAATGTTGACGAGACCACCAATTCATTAAAGATCATCCGTAGCGGAGTTATGGGATACTCCAAAATCAAAGGAAGATGAATAGTGAGGGACAAGAATGGATTTCGGAACCGCAGGGAACGTTCCAAAATTCAAAAGGGATCGAGTCAAAAGGAAGAGATTCACGCTCAAATGAAAGTGATTCTGTAAATAAATTTACCATATATGCTAAGTTTCGCCTACAGCCAAAGCTCTGATACCAAATGTGACGACCCGATATTTTCAACCATTTGCATCCGCACATGTCGGACTTAAATTGCTCAAAATACCGAATTGTAAAATAAATTTGGCAAAACGCAGCATAAACAGTAAATAAATAAATCACAGATCACAGACACAGAGTAATAAATGCAGTGGAAGTAAAGAAATAGTAGTTCATGAAGCTACTATATAAATACATCAGAGTTAAACAAGATACAACTGAGGTCTCAACATGATAACCAGGTATGAATCATAATACATCATTGGAACCAACTGGATAACTGAAATCAACTCAATAACCGAAAGTGAAATAGACAGCTGGATCTTCAAGCAAAGCTTCCAACTTCGAAGGTGAGTCTCAAATGCTGTATCACTCAGTCTGACCCGAGCGTAAAGAAAACACAAAACACTCAAATCAGGACATACATACTTATACAATGTAAACCAACTCAAATGAACTGTAATATAAGGTACAAGTAACTTAAAGGATGCTTGGGACTGCCCATCCTCTAAGGAACCGTTAAACTATTTACTATGTAGTAATATTTCGCTATTATAATAGTGTCTATTAGTAAAATAAACTTACTTCTAAATAGCGTTAAGGGGTTACCCATATAGCCCTTAACACATAATATATTCCCATAGTCTATACGGTACCGTAATCTTTCCCGTACCGGGCGTCGTCAGAGGGCACTCCATAGGTATGGTACAAAACAAAATCGTATAAGGCGCGATAAGTTAGGTGACACGGCACAACTAGGCAATGCCAGGGTAGATATACGAATTGCTATCCGGACTGGTGGTAACGCATAGCCGCAGCTACTGCCCACCTCGAGCCACACCCCCAATAAAAAAATCAAAAGTGGCCACCGAATCAATCTAAAAGTCAAAATATAATATCGAAGGGATGTGTCCGATCAAAGGTGCTACCTCATAGTCCCGAGAATCGCTCCTGTTTTAGCCATCTTATGCCAACTCACGGGAGTTGGGTCCACATGTTTACCTCAAAGGAACGCCGCCGCTATCCTACTTCATTCTGCAATCTCCACCGCGTACACGGTTGTTAAAGTGGTTTTTGGAGTAGCAGAGAGTATGACAACTTCCAATGCCGGTCTCTTTAACAACCAAACGTTATTATAACCCATGGATATTTATTTCAAAATCATTTGTACTTTCAAAACCAAACTAGCATATCCATTTCAAATCATATCATTTCTTTCAAACTAGTATATACTTTCAAAACCAAAATATCATACTCATTTCAAAACCATATCATAATAGCATCATTTCCATTTCAAAACTAATTCAATAATATATCGTTTAAATAAAACTCAAATTTCCAAATCATTGAATATTTCCTTTAATTTATTAAACTTGAAATATTCCTTTAAATTATCATAGCATTTTGGAAATGTTACCTTAAGAAATCACAGCATTTTTGGAATGTAATACTTTCCACTTTAACATTTTATAAAATCAAAGTATTGATATGCTTACAAATTTAACATGGTCATTTTATCATAGCCTTATAGTTAAATAAACTATGTTACTGTAATATCCAATTTAAAGCTAAAATTCTTATGTTAAGTTAAAAGTACCTTATTAACTTACATTTTTATTACAATAAAGAAAACTTTATTATTTTAATCATTTAAAGTATGCCATTTACATAAATTAAAACTTGCATATCAAATGTACATTATCAACTTTACATTTTATTATTACAGTAAGTAACATTTGTCATTTTAATCAATTTAAAATACACCATTACATTGATTAAAATATACATGTCAAATGTACGTTTTAACTTACATTTATTATAATAAAGAGTATTTATCATTTTAATCAATATTACACTAATTAAAACTTACATTATCAAATGTACGTTTTAATTTACACTCCTATTACAATAAAGAGCATTTATTAATTAAGCAATACCATACTAATTAAGACTTTACATGTTTCTTGCATTAATTAAAACTTTACATGTTCTCTCGTTAATTAGGACTTTACACGTTTCTTTCATTAATTAAAAACTTACACTTTTCTTTCATTAATTAAAACTTTACATGTTTATTGCATTAATTAAAAACTTACACGTTTCTTTCATTAATTAAAACTTTACATGTTTCTTTCATTAATTAAGAATTTACGTGTTTCTTCAATTTAGAGTACCTTATTTTCTTAACTTAAAATCTCCATTTGGAAACCAATTTCCAATCATCAAGTTAAGTCATATATATATATATATATATATATATATATATATATATATATTATATTTTATACATTAACTTATACAACTTAACTTATAGAAAATCACTGTAAACCTATTTATACAAACATATCCGCTTCATGGAATAAAATTAATTCCAACTACTAGGCTAGATTTAGAATTCCACATTAAATCAATTTCATTATTAAGTTGTTTATTATATTCCAAATCTTTAAATTACAAATTTAAAACCAAATAAAGATTTTTTTTTTCATTACAATTAAAAACCAAAATCAACTTATAAAATTTTAACTTATAGAAAACCAATATCTCTTTATATTCTAAATCTTTAAATCAACTTTTTATTTAAATTTCCATATATTTATAAATTCAAAATACTTAATAATTTTAGAAAACTATTATAAA
This sequence comes from Allium cepa, assembly GCA_030765085.1. Classification (NCBI taxonomy): domain Eukaryota; kingdom Viridiplantae; phylum Streptophyta; class Magnoliopsida; order Asparagales; family Amaryllidaceae; genus Allium; species Allium cepa. The sequence goes on along the minus strand of CM060940.1, from coordinate 750,672,085 downwards.
ATTTTATCCATAGGCCTGTATAAAATTTTCTAACCTAGGTCAAGTGATACAAATATGTATCATTTCAATCCGTAATTTGAAAAGAAAAATCCGGGTTCTATCATTTCAAACCCGCAATCCCAAGGAAAACAAATGCAATAAAGATCATTTGAGCCTATCATTTCAGCCCATATTGATTTTTTCTTATTCTAATGTCCGTTCGGGTATGTATCATTTCAACTCATAGTGATAGGGAACTTACAGTATGAGATATAGTATATAAAATGAACAGTATACCATATAAATACATATTAGATAATGTAACAAATATATAAACAGCATTTAACATCATATAACGTATCATAGGCATGTATGAATGACATATCAATTTATACAGATCCACTTGTCATTATTCCACAATAATATAAGTACATATGTCTAGAGTGATAAAAACTCACCTTTTAAATGCTAGAATCAAATTCATAATACACAATTGAAACTCCGCAAAGCACGACAAGGCACGACCAACTTTTGAGTAGATGGAGAGTCAAGATCCATATCTTGTATATAACAAATACACAAATCATAAGAATAAGATTCAACACAACAGAATGGATTAAACTATGCAATTACGAATCAAAGAACATAACATTGCTTTCAACCACCAAGTGGGCTTGGACATGGTCTACTAGTGAGGAGGATGTAATGTTGTGGTGGTGGAGGCCGAGCTATGTAATGAGAAAACAAAAAGAAAAAGAAAAAAAGAAAAAGAAAGTGGAAAATGAAGAAAGAAGGAAGCCATGGATCTAGACTTTTTCCTTCCTCATGCAAATGATACAATGAGAAACCTTTTTTTTTCTTCATGTGAATGATAAGAGGCGGCTAGGTTTACAAAAAGATTTGAATGGCTAAAGTTTAGGAATAGTTAGAAAATAAAAAGGCAAGGAAATTTAAAAAGGCACAATTTAAGTAGGAAAAGATCTTGTATATATTTTTCTTAAACAAATGAAAAGATTAGTTTGAGAACTTTGTACGTGATTGAAAAGGGGAAAATCACGGCTATGCATTTACGAATAGACATGGTAGAAGATAAAAGAGTGGGAAATATATAAAGGCAATAAATAAACTAAGAAACGTATGCCTATATTTAAAACGTATCTTAATTGATTTGTTACTTATCCAATAAATATAGATATATACACACAAAAGAAACCTTCACTAAATAAATAAAGTTTATTCACACCATAGAAGTAAATAAGAAGATGGAGGCTGAGCCTAGTTTGAAGGAAGACAAAGAAAATAAAAGAAAATAGAAGAGAGAGAAAATTAGAAAAACAAAAGAAAAAGAAACCATTACTTACAAGAAAATTTCTCACATGAAGATGCAAATGAAAATGAGATGTGGTAAAGAGTTTTTGTACGTGAATTAGAATTTACTAGGGGAGTTATTCACGCCTAATCAAGTGTAACGAATTGGCAAGTAATTAAGTGCTTAAATGGCTAGAGATTTGTAGGGATTTATTTCCTATTAAATAAAAAAACAATGGAACAGAATGGGGTAAGTTACTTGCCTTTTCATGTGAATTGATAGGGTATGAATGGCTAAAGTTTTAGGCAGGCACGGCTAGAAACTAATTACGGAGGTAGGAAATAAAAGATAGGCAAATAAAGAGGCAGTAAATAAAAAAAATGTAACGTATCACAATTAAAGCAAAGTAACATACGCCTAATTAATTTGTTTCCTTGCCATTAAAATAGATAAATCAAACAAATATAATCTAAGTTTATACAATTAAAATAAAAATAAAATTAAGAAACAAACATAGGGAAATAAAATATGAAATACAGAAATATATATAATGAAAACACATAAATTTATTGCGTGTAAAACACTATAATTTATCCAAATCTAAAAATATAAATCGGAATTTCATGAAACGAAAAGCAAGATAAATATTAAAATAAAATACATTTACAAAGAAAAAGATTAGCATTTAAAAATTCAAATTTAAAATTTTCAACTGTGGTTAAACTTTGACTTTCAGTTGACCAAAAATACAAAATTCCTAGAAATTGCTTATTTTATTAAATTTGTCAAATGTATACATTTATTATGATTGAAACCTCAATTAATTCATTCAGATAGGTTTCATTCTTTTATATTACCTTATGAATAAAATATGCATTCTCATTTCATCCTAGTTTTCAATTAATATAGTAATTAAATTCATTTACTTATCATTAAATTTATTTATTATAAATTACATTCCAATCAATTAAAATTGATTCCCGTAATTTGATTTGATTTAATTTTCATCTTTATACTATGCCCACTATTTCTTTATAAACCTGGTTACATATTCCATTACATTAATACACCCCTATTTACATCTTAAATTTGTATAAATGTTACTTTTTTAAATGTTATTTTTTTTATTTTTTTTAAATGTGTACTTTTGTCAATTGTACACATTAATTAAGGTTTGAAACCAATTAAATAAATTTACCTTAGTTCCGTTCTTTTTATCAATTTATTACTTTATAAATAAATTTACGTTTCTAGTTAACTTATACATTCACACCTCCCGTTACTGCATTAATTCTCATAAATGAACATTTATTTACATTTTAATACAATTTATTTCCAATTCATTTTATAGCCTAAATAGACAACTTATAATAGTTGTTACCATTATCTTTATTACATTCAAGTTTATCATTTTCTCTAATTATCATAATTGCTTGCAAAATATTAAATTCATTCAATTACCATAGATTATACACTAATTCATTTTTTTGCACCACACTCACCCTTATTTTCTTACATTCAAATTTTATACCTAAATCTAACATTTACAACTAAATTAATAAACCAATTAAATAGTAAATTACAACCGTTACTATTACTTTAAATCACATTAGTGAATTCATTATTATTTACAAATCAAATATTACAATTACTTAATTAATACTTCAATTTATATTGATCATATATTATCTCATTAATGATTCAACATTCACACTTGTTTTCTTATATTCGAATGTATAACAAAGTGCAACAATTTACATTATTTCAATTAGTTTGAAACTTCATAATTAGTTTTAATTTCATTGTAACATTTCATTTTAACGTTTGTTTCACTATTAAATTACAAAGTCTTTATTCTTTCAATTTTAATTACCAATATCGTATTAAATCAACAAATTATATTATTGAGAATTTATGGGTCGTTACACTCTCCCCCACTCAAAACTTTTCGTCCCCGAAAAGGAAAAAGAAGGGAAAGAAAGAATTAAGTAAACAATACATCTTATTCAAAAATACTTACTTTGTAAACACATAAATTTACAAAATTAATTTATTTGAATAAAATATACCAATTTATTCAAAAATTCCTTTAACACCATTTTACATTGTGAGTTATTCAATTAACCTTTTATTCTATTTACCTCTATTAATCTTTTTATAACTAAAATTTAAGTGTATAACATTTATTATGACCACTCAAATTTTTTTTATTTTTTTTAGCAAAGGCTAGCGGGGTTAACAGGGCCCCTACCTGATTTTATTGCAACAACACAATAAAAAACATTAGCTTGTCCAACGAATTGGAACAAGCAATAAGAAAAAACACACAGGGACTAACAAGGAAAGAAAAGAAGTTAAAAACAAGCACACCAAGCAAACAAGAGAAGAAGAAAAAACACTGTCAACCAACTAACTCCACACATCTCTGAATCGAGTGGGAATTGATGATATGTTCATCATTGCCTGGTAAATATCCTTCTTCAAAACCTCCCATAACACATCCCCATCCCTCCTCTTCTTTTCAAAGCATATCAAATTTCTCTCCAGCTACACAATTGACATATACTTTTTCAGACAGATAGTAATGCATCTAGCTTTCAAAGTCCGCCACCTAGTAGCTTTATATATCATATCAAGATCCACAGCCCTGAGCCCAGACAGCATATTACAACCAGCAACCCTCATCATTTTATCAAAAAGAACCAAGGTATATGAACATTGAAGAAACAAGTGGTGAATAGTCTCGGCAACAGTATCACAGAAAAGGCAGTTCAAACCAGAATCTAAACCCAACTCCATTAACCTGCTTCTAGTTAACAAAGCACTCTGAACAACTTTCCAAAGCATCAGGTTGTCCTTAGGAGTAGAATCAGCAGACCATATAACCTCACACCATTTAAAAGCAAGACTACCAGGTCTTTGCAAATGTTTATACACAAGAGAAACAGAGTGAGGTTTGGCATCCCAATACAATGCATCAACATCAACAGCAGGGTAGAGTTTTCTTTGTATTTCATTCCAATATGACCTGATGACTTGATTTGTTGAGTATGGCAGTTGCAAGTGATCATTGTTAATGTAGTCAACAGCAAAAGCATCAGTGGGGATGCCAGTTTGAATCATTTGCTGATTGGTGAGAAGCTTAAGCAATAACACCCCCTTGTCAACCCAGGGATCAAACCAAAATTTAACAACAGAAGAGATGGACATCCTGTGAACAAGGAGGGGAAGTAGAGTTTCACGCAGACTAAGTATCTTTCTCCATGTCCAACTGCATGAATTAGGCACAGCCATTGTCCAGAAATTTGACCTACCAATTCTGTAAGACCAAACCCACTTAACCCAGCTAGAGTTCTTCCTGACTAGAATAGAGTTCAAATGGGTACTGAAGGCAGCAATATTCCAATTAATAATATGCATGACTCCCAAGCCACCAGATTTCAAGTCCTTCTCCAAGAGACTGAAAGAGCATGGTAGTGGTTTCCTATTGTTGATGGAACCAGTCCAAAAGAATCTGAGCATAGCACTTCTAACCATATGCAGAAGCTTAACTGGGAGAATGTAGGCTTTGGACCAAAAAAACAAGCATGGAAAATGCAACTGATTTGATGAGCACAAGCCTTCCTTCCTGTGTTAAGAATCGGTTGGACCACTTGTCAAACAAGGAAACAATTTTAGAGTATAGTGGAAGGCAATCAGCAGTCTTCAGTCTAGATGTTAATAGAGGGAGGCCAAGATAAGTCATATCAATGTCCATACTCTGAAGACCAGTAAGTTGCTTTATTGGATTTGAGATAGCAGATGTTATCCCAGCAAATGTTATACCAGACTTAGAACAATTAAGGTGCAAGCCAGTCATCATAAAAAAATTAGACAAAGTATTTAAGACACACTGGATTGAAGGAAGGTGAGGCTTTGTAAATATCATAATATCATCAGCGAACATGAGAATAGTCACATTAGTGAGCTTACATTTAGGGTGATACCTGATTAAGCCAGAAGAGTACTTGGAATTTATGTATCTTGTTAGAACTTCCATAACAATAAGAAATAAGTAGGATGAGATTGGATCGCCCTGCCTAATTCCTTGTTTACTTTTGAAATATCTAACCGGTCTACCATTCAAGACAATGGAAAAGCTCGGAGTTGATATACATTCATACACCCACCCAACAAAAGGCTTGGGAAAATTCATTAAGGCCATTATTCGAACTATAGAGGACCAGTGTATGGAGTCATAAGCTTTGGTAATGTCTAACTTTAACATTGCAGAAGGAGTTGCATTTGATCTGGCATAGCCACAAAGCAGTTCTTGGGCAAGAAGAATGTTGTCAAAAATTGAACGGTTAGGAAGGAAAGCTACTTGATTATTTGATATAATATCAGGGAGAACAAGCAAAAGTCTTGAAGCAATAATTTTCGAGATACACTTGTACACCACATTACAACATGATATAGGTCTAAAGGAAGTAACAGAGTTAGCTTCAGGACATTTTGGGATGAGAGCAATGTTAGTAGAGTTAACTTCTGATAGGAGAGAGCATTTGTTAAAAAAGTTGTGAACAGCTTTGCAAAAATCAACGTGAACAATATCCCAGCAATTAACATAGAAATGAACGTTAAATCCATCAGGGCCACCACTCGATTTTCTGTTCATAGAAAAAAGAGTTTGCTTAATTTCCTCATCAGTAACCTGTTTAACAAGCAACTCAGCTTGGAAACAGGATAATGATGGAAGAGATATTTCGTTCAACATATCAAGTTCAGAAGTAAAATTGGAGGAGTTACCAAGAAGATTTTCAAAGTAATAAATGAAAGCAGCATCAATGTCGTCAGGGGTGGAGAGTAAAGTTCCATCAGGAGTCAGTATAGTATGTATATTCTCTTTAGCTTGCTTTATTTTGATCGCGGAATGAAAAAACTCAGTGTTACGATCACCAAATTTAAGCCACTTACAGTGCAACTGCTGTTGTTTCATTCCACTTTCAATATCAAGGGCTTTGTTGAGAAGCACACAAAGCTTGGCTTCCTCCTCAGCAACAACCAGGTCATGAGGGTTGTTCATCATAGTCTCCTGAGCTTGTTTATACATTGTCTTCAAAGTAGTAGTTTGTTTAGAACCATCACCATACTTTTCAGCTGACCATACCCTCAATAGCTTTTTAACAATATTGAGTTTCCTGCAAAGAATAAACATTGGGTTACCATAACAATACGTGGACCAAGCTTTACTAACAATTGGTTTAAATTCAGGGGAGAGAGTCCATTCATTAAAAAATTTAAAACTTCTTTTTACATTTTTAACATAGGGACCATTTGTAAGAATCATTGGGGAGTGATCAGAGAGGATTGGGTGGATAAGGTTAACTGAGAAATTAGGCCAGGTTGAGAGCGCTTTGAAGTTAATGAAAGCATGATCAATAGTGGAGAAAGTTCTGAGACCACGCCTACTTTTGTTATTCCATGAATATCTTGCTCCAGAAGTATGAAGCTTGAAGAGGTTAGAATCAGTTATGGCAACACTTAAAGGTAAGATGTGCTTAGGGTGTAAAGGTTGGCCACCAAACTTATCATCAAGCTGATAGCAACTGTTAAAATCACCAATGACCAGCCATGGATGCAATTCTTGCCTAAGGAAAGGCAAGAAATCAAAAAGTTTTTGCCTTGAAGCAGCATATTGTATATTATCCAATTACATAGTTAAATTCTGAATGATTTAGTTAAGTTATATTGAAATGAAATTGAGTATTATACAAATAAATTTTCTAATTCAATTATTTCAACTTAAATATTTGTTCGAATATTTTTTGTTCGTTTTATAATTGAAAACATTCTTTAAGGTAAATTTAAGAATTACATTTCCGATTAACTTCAAACCATTTAAAGGTAAATAAATATATATACAATATATATCAAATCAAATTTAAATCATATATCCATATATATAATATAAATCAAGTCATATTTTAGAAATCCAAACCAATTTAATTCTCCAAAGCAAGACTGTAGCAAAACTACAGATTGGTCTCTTCGCTTCGAAACTCGAAAATGAATATCGATGATGCTGCAGTCATCACCGAAATTATTTTCCAACGACAAAGAAAAGAGCGATGATTTATAACTTAAAATTTCTTTGAAATAATTTCCATTCGAAATACTTTAAATAATATCTCCGTTAAAACTTTAAACAAAAAGTTTGAAATCATCGGAAATTAAATTCTCAAATTCTTGATTTACATTCATTTAAATTTCCAAATTAATCTATAACCATGTTTTATAGTTCAGTTATTTATATATGAAACAAAAGCTAATGGTTACAAACTACAGGGTCAAATATTATTTCTCAACATCCAATTCAATTAACTACCAAAATTCATAAATTATACTTATATACATATACAATATAGTCATACAAAATTTATTTATTTACTAAATTTGAAAACAATACTGTGTCTGTTTGCTCTGTTCAAGTGTTTTGGAGATCCTATCGATAGCGTTGATCAGACGAATCGATCTAAAACCCAAATCAACATCAACAACTCAAACAACACAATATATAAAACATTTTAAATATAGATTTACAAATACACTATACAGGAATACATTTTCAAAGCAATGATAGACATTCAAATTTGATTAATTCAAATCAAAGAAAATTTTGATTTGAGGATAAGTTGAAACATAAAAAGGATGATTAACTAACCGAATAAGGAAATGGATAAGCTTATATAAATCGCGGCCAACCGCGACTTCAAGAATTAGATCAATGTGGAATTCTGAGGTAATTCTACATTCGATCTTAAGAAATAGAATTCGGAATAACAAGAGGTACTAGCATCTAAACCGAGGATATATATAAGTCTCTGGTTAATCAATGCTAATTGCAAAGGAGTTTCACCTCTTTACAAGTCATCGGAATGTTGACGAGACCGCCAATTCATTAAAGATCATCTGAAGCGGAGTTATGGGATACTCCAACATCAAAGGAAGATGAATAGTGAGGGACAAGAATGGATTTCGGAACCGCAGGGAACGTTCCAAAATTCAAAAGGGATCGAGTCAAAAGGAAGAGATTCACACTCGAATGAAAGTGATTCTGTAAATAAATTTACCATATATGCTAAGTTTTGCCTAGAGCCAAAGCTCTGATACCAAATGTGACGACCTGATATTTTCAACCATTCGCATCCGCACATGTCGGACTTGAATTGCTCAAAATACCGAATTGTAAAATAAATTTGGCAAAACACAGCATAAACAGTAAATAAATAAATCACAGATCACAGACACCGAGTAATAAATGCAGCGGAAGTAAAGAAATAGTAGTTCATGAAGCTACTATATAAATACATCAGAGTCAAACAAGATACAACGGAGGTCTCAACATGATAACTAGGTATGAATCATAATACATCACTAGAACCAACCGGATAGCTGAAATCAACTGGATAACCGAAAGTGAAAAAGACAGCTGGATTTTCAAACAAAGCTTCCAACTTCGATGGTGGGTCTCAAATGTTGTATCACCCAGTCTGACCCGAGCGTAAAGAAAACACAAAACACTCAAGTCAGGACATACATACTTATACAATGTAAACCAACTCAAGTGAACTGTAATATAAGGTACAAGTAACTTAAAGAATGCTTGGGACCGCCCATCCTCTAAGGATCCGTTAAATTATTTACTATGTAGTAATATTTCGCTATTATAATAGTGTCTATTAGTAAAATAAACTTACTTTTAAATAGCGTTAAGGGGTTACCCATATAGCCCTTAACACATAATATATTCACATAGTCTATACGGTACCGTAATCTCCCCCGTACCGGGCGTCGTCAGAGGGCACTCCATAGGTATGGTACAAAACAAAATCGTATAAGGCGCGCTAGGGTAGGTGACACGGCACAACTAGACAATGCCAGGGTAGATATACCAATTGCTATCCGGACTGGCGGTAACGCATAGCCGCAGCTACCGCCCACCTCGAGCCACACCCCCAAATATAAAAAAATTAAAAGTGGTAACATATGTATATTTATGTATATGTATATATGTGTGTATATGTGTATACACATACGTATACATATACATACATACATACATACATACATGTTTCATATTCATGGGTAGGTTGGACGTATCGTACGTGTACATGAAGTCAAAATTACCAGGCTATGAATAATAGATCTAATACATAATACGTAATGGAAACCAATCTCCATAAACTAGTGTTATGGATAAAGTATTAAATTACAAATCACTAGAACGTTGTTCTGACCCCCTCCTCATTACAGCTCATATGATAGATTTTTGAAGGACATGATACTGGTATAATACAAGAATAGCGAGAGGACCAATTTCCTCATGGATGTTCTACATTGACAAGGGCACTGGATATCCAAGGAATGATATTGGTTTCAATGTATTAGCCTTATATATATATGTGTGTGTGTGTGTGTGTGTGTGTTTTATTATACTTTATTTTTCCGTTATTAGTTCTTATCGATAGATCTCTGATATATTATATTTATTTCAAGATACCAACACCAACGATTCATACTCTAATGGACCTTGGCTTTTCGATTAATCAGAAAATCAAACCCATTAAGATGTGGGTTATTAAATGGATTTAGGTGATGATCCCGAAGATGATCAAGAAGGAGTGATGCAGAGGAAGGACAAACTACTGGTCTATTGGAGGGTGTTGCTAGATCGAATACAGTTGGAACTTCTAGATGAAGATATAGTCTGGCTATGCGTCAACGAAGGCATAAACGAATCATCTCTCCAGAGATAGAGGGAACTAGGGGTCGTTGGCTGACCGAGATTGTTTGTAGAGTCAAACACTTAGTGATGCTCACGATAATCGCCGTTCGAGGAGGCATTACAATGATCTTTTTGTCTAATTTTTGTTAAGTTTGTTACATTTAATCCATTTATATACTTATATCTATCTCTGCCATCACCTACTATACTTCTTGGCATCCTTTGTTTCTTGGATTTCAACTCAGCGTTATTCATATTAAGGGTTTTTTAAGCCAGAACCAATTAGATCAAGGGAAATGAAAACTAAGGAAAAAAATTTACAGAGCAAGAAAAACTAAATGTATAGCTGATTTCTCGAGTAAAATTTCACAAAAATGTCAGTTGTACCCTTCCAGTTTATTTCCTTTCGTCAAAAATGCATTCTTATTTTTCTCTCAATAACTCTCCAAAAACATAACTAGAACCATGGATAAAATGAAAAACATAGGCATCTAAATCATATTGCATTGTTGAAATTGAGATGAAGATCGAGAAGAGTAGAGTTCTTTGATTATTTTTATATTTTATATGTTTTTTGAAATGAAGACAAAGGAAAAACTATTTTGATGGGATAGAAATAATGGAATGTAAAATGGAAAGGAGGAAATTAGGCATAAGGATAAACTTTAGAAAAAAAATTGACTAAAGGACACCAAGTTTCATTTTTTGGCTGAAGGACAAATTTTAAAGAAAATTAGACTAAAGGACGTACTAATTATAACTAGCATTGTATTCAGTTTTTACACTATACAGAATGCTAGTTATAACTAACATTATATTCAGTCTTACACTGTACAAAATGCTAGCTATATCTAGCATTTTCCTTCAGTCTAATTTTTTTCAAAATTTTTCCTTTGACCTAAAAATAAAACTTTTTATCCTTCAACCTATTTTTTTTCCAAAATTTGTCCTTATGTCTATGTCTATTTTCCACAAAGGAAAGAGAATAATTGAATATAAAAAGGTCAAATTGGTAATCTACTTTTTTTTTGGGATTCTTTTGAAAAAAATTATCTAATTAAAAAAGTACATTTATATTCCTTTCACTTAACCATTTCTTGCTTTAACAATTCCATCTACACCATATTATACAACATAAATACAAGTAAAAGAAAAGGAGTACATGTATGACCAACTTAGAAATTTTACTGCTGTGGGCAAAATTCAAATCAGTAACCTAAATACACTTGAGAAATATAAAATACAAATGGTATAGAAAGTAAATTAAGCCTGTACAAGGCCTTGTTTCTTTGAAGCCTTCCTGCTTTTCACCGCCTTAGGAGGGGCTTCTTCATCCTTGATGATTTCAAACCGAGCAAAAACTGGATTGGGCTCTGCCATTACTTGGCCTGCTTTCAGCCCTCCCCATTCAGTATCACTCTACAATAATTTAAACCAAAAATAATCAATTTTTGTCAAAAGAAAATATGAACGGAATATATAAATAGCCTTAGCTGTTTCTGGGACTTTGAGCATCATGTCTCTATATTTGATGTAGTGGCAAGTAAATGTATCCTAATACGTAAATTAAGTCTCTATTTCAAATAGAAAGTGAAAGTTAATTTGCACTTTTTGAGCATTTTTTCTATATATAAAAAAGATTTTCATATAGTTGTTATTTAAGTATCTTTTTATCAAATATTTTTTTTCGAAATTATCAAACTTTATAGAATTTTTGGAAAACATTCTGAATAGCCCAAGCAAGCTTGCGCCTTTTGTTTTCCAAGTATAAGAACCTTATTTATTATTGCTATAGGGACTTTCTTCCAACGTTAAAAATAGGAACATGTAATTTTTTTATTTCTATAATAATATGTTCACTTATAATATAACATTTTCGACAATTATCACCTCTTAATTGTGCTTCAAGTTTATTGTTTTCAATTAATATTGAGCAGTTCAATAATTATGTTTTGTGGAAACTCTGTTGATATCCTCCAAAACGAAACTAATACAAAAAACCTAGAGATCTATTTATCTGCTTCTCTACTTCGAATAGCAATGATACGATCAGCATTTTATTTTGATTCAAAATGTCATGTTAATTCCTATAGAGAAATTTATATTTTTCCATATTAGGACTTCGTATCCACCATAATGTCACATTTTTTATTCTTTTATCCATACGACAACAACACCAACAAAAAAGAAAGAAAAAAAAACACAACCTACAGCGTTTCATACTGGAAATATTTACACTTTGAATTGGATAACGTAATTCATTGCAAACAACTGCACTTTCTAATAGATAATGTGAATTACAATTATTTTACACACTAATGTTTTCACCCTTTCTTTTTCATAATTGGTTGCATCTGAAGTGCAAATTATTTGCTTTTTTTAGCTGCAATGTACGGTTATCTGGTGAAAATGTTTACGTTTTCAAATAGTTGATACAAAATATGATTGAAAAGGGTGAAAACATTTGCATGCATAAGTTTCAATCTAGCATTTCTTTTTTTTTCCTTTCTTTTTTCTAAACAGTGAATTTTATGCCTATTTTATGAATACGGTTATTTTGTGGAAAATGTTAACATGTACCAATAAAATGTGAATCACGGTTAACTGATGCAAATGTTTACGCTTTTTTTCACTTGCAATCATTTTCTCCGGAATCAAACCTGAATTTCTAGTCAGCTGTATCATAATCTTAATTTAATATTTAACTGATTTGAAATCAAGAACCGTCTTCTGTTGTTCTATGCCAGTATAATATTTTCGCCAAAAAATTATAATTTCCATTTGCAAATGCACATCAAAAAAATGTAAATATTTGTGTTTAATGAATTCATATGTGATTTTTGAATTACTTTTTTATAGCAAATAGATTCTAGCGGAAGGAACATAAGATTTTTGACTAATTCGAAGTTTATACAAAAAGATATTAAATATTCTGTATTTGAATAACATCAGATCTATAATGTAATGAAAATAGTTGTGGTGTGTATATAATGATCTTTGAAATGTAAACTTCAAAAACAAAGACTAAGATTGTATTTCTTCGTTAAGGAGGACGTATCTCAATTAAATTTTCAGATAAGGATGTTAAATATGATCTCTATAATTGCTACAACAAAAGGTATACAGACTATTAGATGTATAGACATTACGTTTTGACTGTGACTTATAATTTTGAGCTCATGAACTAAAGTTCATCCAACTTCCTCCTAATTTCCATTTCTTACCTGACCTGCATACATCCCTTCTTATAACATCTCTATGTTTCTGTTAATATCATAATCATTCATATATTATAACACTATATAATCCAATAGAACTCACAACAGTAATGTCTTTTTAGTTTTACCCCTTCTTGAATTACCGAAACATAAGGAATGGTGGTATAGAAAGTAATTACCCATCTAACTGCCTCAAACTGATCCTTGGAAAAACCAAGCTGTGTATATATCCGCAGGCATAAACTAGGAGAAACTGGAGATAAAGCAACTGCTATAATTCTCACTGCTTCCAGTATGATCACAAGATCCTGCGAACAAATTTATACATAGAGCCTTACAAAATGAAGCCAAATTTTGACATAGACTGAATCCAGATAAACTTCAAATACCTTTGCAGCTAATGCAGCACTAGCTGCATCTTTCTTAAAAAGAGACCACGGAGCCCGTCCATCCATGTAGAGGTTACCAGCATTACCAATTTCTAGGACTGATTCACAAGCTGATGATAATGCAAGGTTTTGGTAATGGTATTTAGCTTTATCCACCTATGTGCACATTAAGAACCAACAAAACCACATAAAGTTAATTTAGTGATATTTCAAACTTTAGTCGGCGGGCAAATAATAATGCAATCACCATAAAGGTTTTTTTTTTTTAATTATTCATTATTGGTTATACCATAGATTTGATGTATGCTCTTAAGAGCAAAGTTTTTTCTTTCTTTTGTTTTTCAGTGAGCCATTGGAGAGGCAGTTTTCCCTCATTTTACGATATTTGCTGACCCTTTTTCGTCATTATGGTAACCAATAAAGGGATTGACAAGGCAGGTTCTTTTATAATAATAAGAGAAAAGTATATCGACAACTGGAAATATGAAGACTAACCAATTTTTCTACTGTGTCCCTGAAAGAGCTTCCTTTTGCAGCAAGAGCAGAATCAACAGTTAGGGTAGATTGGCAATTTTTCTTCAGAAGTCCAAGGGTTCGATTCAGAAGGTTGCCTATATTTAAAAACTATGATAATGTTTTTTGTACATTCAGTAGAATACTGGATGCTATGTGTGCAAATGAACATACCAATTGTATTGGCAAGATGTGCGTTAACTATATTCATAAAGCGCTCTTCTGAATAGTCACCATCACTCCCAAATTCTACTTCTCTTAAGAAGAAGTATCTCACTGCGTCAGAACCGAACTTGTTTACTAAATCCAGCGGTTCAAGTGTGTTTCCTAATGATTTTCCCATCTTCATACCATCCTAACAATAGCATAAATAAAAAACTCAAGTTCACAAGTAGGCTCAGTAGCATTGAGCAGTTATTTTGGACGTAATCAATAGAATACTGATATTTGAAATAAGCTGGGAGAAAATATTTATATTATTTATGAATAGCATGAGAAGCTATATAGTTTGAACGTGAAAATATTAACAAATCAACCCAACCTGACCACCTATGGTTAAAAATTATGCCAAATATACACAAGTTGTTACAACGAAGTGGCAAAACAATATATGGCAAATATAATGTCACAATATAAACTGGACTCGTTTGGCGTCTTGATGTTTCCTTCCAAATGAGCTATCCTGTGGGAGGCTTCAAATTTAAATACGTTTACATTATATGGACAAAGGGAAATCAAACAATGAAATGATATCTTGTAGATAGTTTAGTATGTCATATTGAGTTTGATAAATTGACATGTATAGTGTATGGGCACTGCTTTGATGTCTCAATAATTTGTCATCAGAAACAAAAGAAACATTTGGCCTTTTTTTTTTAAAAAAAAAAAGAAACATTTCAATACCTTTGTCAAAAAACCGTGACCAAACACCATTCTTGGAAGGCTTATTCCTGCTGACATCAACATGGCTGGCCAGTATACTGCATGAAACCGCAAGATATCCTGCAAAAAAGTTCGATTTACAATAATTAATATGAAATTTACATCGATGATGGGTGTGCTTACAAATGTGAATCAGGTTTGTGCTACCTTTCCAATTAAATGTAGTGAAGCAGGCCAACCGTTATCAACTGCACTTTGTAAATTTGGATTCTCATCATTACCTAATAATGCTGAAATATACCTGCAATATAAAGCAGAATATTAAGTAAATATCATCAAACATTTGCAAAAGAAGCTACCACACTTGGATTATATGTTTGTTTTTTGAAGATAATGAAAAGAGAAATTTACCCAAGTAAAGCATCAAACCATACATAAATAGTCTGTTTTCTGTCATTAGGTACAGGTATTCCCCATTCAACAGATGAGCGGGATATAGAGAAGTCTCTTAAGCCGCTGTCTATCCAGCTTTGCACCTTAAATATAACCAATGTTAGTGCATGTAATATCAAATATATATCCATCGACATGAAGAATAAGCAGTTCTTTAAAGTAAATTAGAAAATGAAGACAAACCCAACTTGAAGTCTAAATACTCAAATAAAAACGAGGAGGAAAAAAAACGACCATAAACACGACACGAGGATACTTGTATAAGAGTCGATGAAGGAACATAAAAGATAGTATGAAAGTGGCCTTATTAAAACGTCAAATATCCACACTCACATTAGAAGAGAAGAGAAATAATGATTGTGACTAAACTGTTCACAGTAACCGTTTGATAATTATTATTTTCCCTTTTTTCAAGCATCGGTTTCCTGAACTCCCAATTACATTACCAGACAAGAGCTCTTGCATAAAAAAAAATTCCGCATATAGTGAAAGAAACAGGCAAGGCTACAAGTAATGAAATACTTATAATGTGCCAGCATCGAAAAACTGGAAACATGGTGGATGTGTAACAGTATGTCAAACATAACATAGAAGCAAGGTTGAAACTATTTCTCAGGATTAAAAGATAATCAAAATAGAGTAAAAAAGGTTAAGAGGTTTTCCTCTTGTATAATCTCATTACATCTGTAAGACAAACACTTTTTCAAGCTTCCATGCAGACATTAAGATGTAGGAAAGAACTACTGTTTACCTCGTTAAGCCTATAAGAAGGCTTTACAAAATCTGGATTACTGATTAAAAGTTCTTCCAGTGACTTCTGATACTTGGATAAGGCAAAAAAGTAGTTATCTTCCTTGCGAAGTACACAAGGCTTTAAGTGCATGGGACAACAGTTGTTTTCAAGTAGCTCTTTCTCATCCTGCCAAAAAAAAAAAAGGTATTTCTAAAGGGTGCAAATACTCGAATAGCTGATGAATACAGGAGGAAAAGCACATAAATGCAAATATTCAGTTTCTTTCAATGTAGTTTACAACTAAACAATGCAGAATTTTCTGCTATCAGAAACAATGTATGTTGTTAGTCTAAATCGTACCTTATACTCCTCACAATTTATACAGTAAAGGCCCTCATAATCTGCTCGATAAATATCACCATTCTTTAACACTCTTGCATAAAATTCCTTTACAATTATTTCGTGATCTGAGCTGGTCGTTCGGATAAATTTATCATATCCAATATCTAGCTGAAATAAAAAAAAAAGACTAGCATTTGACGCAGATAAAAGGAAACACTATATTGCATCAGACTTACATCTTTCCATAGCAGTCTATAAGCATTTGAGATGGTATCACAATGTTCATTTGGACTGCAACTATTTGCCTCCGCGGCAGCTGCAATTTTTTCTCCATGTTCATCCGTACCAGTGATAAATATAACTTTCTTCCCTAGTAACCTCTGGTTCAAGTTTTTGACAAGAATAGTTCATATTTCTGAAACTAAGCAAATGCTAAATTCTCAGTATGATTCAAAATTAATGGCACACATCATCAGGCCAGATGTGATAATGTGGGTATATTTCAGTAGCACTTCATCTATAACCATGAAAATTTCATTGCAACAAACACAAAATCATCAGAAAGAACGCAGAATCAATACCTGGAAGCGCGCAATAGCATCAGCAGCAATGGTCGTATAAGCACTGCCCATATGCGGAGGGGCGTTTACGTAATAAAGAGGGGTTGTAAGTACAAAAGGTTCGATCTTGGCCACGGTTCCGTCATGTTCCTTGCTTTGGCATCGAACTGAAGATGATCGACGAATTATCTTCAGACAAGAAGTTTGGTTTTGGGTGTGAAAACAGAGGGGGGAAATTAGAGTTAGGGTGCTATGAGGAGAGGAGAGAAGAGCTCTGCTTGCCGCCATTAATTAAATGACAGGAAGCTTTTGAGCCTGATAAGTGGTACTAAGTAGTCAGAAATAGAAAATGATGATAGCGGAAATGTTGGGCTATTTTGGTTTTCGTTTTATTGATTATAGTTGGACGTAATATTATTAGTAGTACCCTGACCCAGCCCATTTGTGTTTCTCGGTCGTCTTGATTGCAAAGGCTGCAACTTGCAAGGTTATTTATCAGGCATCCCCAAAGGCTGAGCGCTGGATGTTCAGAGCACTGAATATTCAGTCCTTAATTGACTGAAATGCCCAATGGCCATTTAAAATTCAGTCCGTGCTTCAGACCCCATTAGAGGGGTGGGTTTGGACGTCCAAACCTAACGTTTTCTGAATCAAAAACCGAATATTCAACTTAATATTGAAGGTTGAATTCACGACTGGGGAAGCATTCCTTAATATTCAAGGCTGAATTCGAACCACTAAACATGCTCTTAGAGTTGTCAGCTCAAAATTTGTTCTGAAAAGGGATTCACATACAACGATTTCTTTGTCTAAAATTTGTCCGCACCGACTTTTATTAAGACGGCGGTTAAAATTATGCATATTTTACTACATAAACTGATTGTTATGTATTGTTTTATCATGATATTAATTCATATTATGCATCAATCAAAATTAATTATTATCATCGCATTTTTTATTTTATTTATTTATGTTACCATTATTACTGAAAATGGTTTACATTGGATCGGAAATTTTAATTTATTTCTTGATATTATTAATTATGAGCGAAGCGGATGAATATTCGTTATCTGTCCGTATTCGTGGATACAGATATTAGATAATCGAAAACGTTTTGGATGATGAATGGAGATATGACATTATCTGCATTTAAAAGTATCCGTTAACAGATCTATTATTTATATAATAATTTATAATATTTATTAAATAATTTATATTACTTTTAAACAAGTTGTAAACGTTGTAATTGTTCAAATTGCTTTAAAAAACTAATAAAGTGTTTAAACAAGTGTGATTATTATTATTTGAGCCCTAAACCATATCGAATATTGAGTGAGACGTTTTATACACTTGGTACAAATTAATGAAATGTTCGAATAAGTGCATTTACCCTTTTTTACAAACAGTCATAAATAGGGTTGTCAATGGATACTCGAAAAATCCGATATTCATCCGCATCCGAAAATTTGATAAATATCAAATATCCGGAAAAACGGATGCGGATACGAAAACATCCACATCCGAAAGTTATCCTCCGATTTTTGTCAAGATTATAGTTCAAATTATGTGTATTTTAATGCAATGAAAGATATTTGTTTATTATTTTATTAAGTTGGTAGTTTATATTATACGCACTTAATGCATTTTATGTATTCGAAACTATTTATTATCATCATATTTGTTGATTTTTAACACTTTTATAACCAATGAGATTGAAAAATATTTATGTTAAACTAAAATTTTCTTTTTATAATTCTTGATTTATCAATCGTTAACGGATAGGATAATTATCGGATATTCGTCCGTGTTCGCGGATGCGGATATCCGATATTCGAAAATGATTTCATATGCGGATGTGGATATGATACTATCCGCATCCAAAAGCGTTCGTTGACAGGCCTAGTCATAAAACATTTTATAACATTGAATTGTTTAAAAAATTAATAAACAGATTTGGATAGGTGCATTTATTATTTGAGTCCCACACCACAAGGATTATTGAGAAAAACGTTTTATACATTTGGTATAATTAATAAAACGTTTGAATAAGTGCATTTGAAGTTTTTTTTCTCAAAATGATCATGAAATGTTTTATAACATTAATTTCTGTGCAAATTAACAGAACATTTTATACTTTTATTCAAATTAATAAAACAGTCATTTAAGACCGATTAATTCTGAGAACTTTTTATGACGTTCATTTTCAGATCCATTTTTTCGTTAATAAAACGGTAATAAACATTTTTAATGCTCTACATTTTCTTCTACTGAAACAGTAACGCTCTTTCAGTTTTTCGGTTATTTAACTGACTTGTAAACAAAATGAAAAAGGAAAACATACAATTTTGTCTCTTTCATTTCTCTTTTTTTTTTTAAAAAAAAAAGAAAAGAAATGAGCAACATTTTAATCGTCTGAGCGTGCAAGTTCAGATCATCAACCTTGTTGTAATGGTTTTAGTAAAAACTATATTCGGTTGTTTTATCCTGGAGGCGGCGCTGCTTACAGTCTGTCTTGTACAATTTTGGGCAAAGCAGCGACACGTCTTAAAGAAAGCGACAAAGTACGCGACTCGACCATGTAGAAAATTCAGTTCGGTGATCCCAGTTTCACAATTTTAAGACGAATCTGAATTATGGCTTCGATGAACAACAAATATTTGGCTATGACGCATACAAACAATTCAGATTTGAAAGACTTCATTTCAAAAGAAGGAAATAAAAGATGCAGTTTTATCTTTCAGTGAAGAAAAGGTGTATGCTCTGACAACTGAAAAACCAGCTTTGCCTGAACAACCAACAGACGACCATAAAAAAACATTGCAGGATTGGAACGATCATGACTATCATTGCAAAAACAATGTTCTCTACGGCTTTGAGCAATGACATATATGACTATTACAACTTGGAGAAATCAATAAAGGAGATCTGCTATGCATTGCAAAAGAAATACGACGCTAAGGAAGCCAGAGCGAAAAATATATGCAGTCGGCTGCCACTTGAAGTTCCAGATAACAAAAGACAAATTTATAGAGGCGTAGTCTCATGAGATTCAGAAGATTACACACGGAATCATCTTCGAATGTATGTTTTTAGACAAACAACTTCAAGCAGCTATTTTGATAGTTAAATTACTCCATACTTGGAAAGACTTTACAAAATAGTCATAGACATAAGATTAAGGAGTTTTCTTTTGAAAGTTTGATTACATATTTCCATATTGAGAAGGAGGCTCAAAGACCAGAAAGATGAGAAGCTTATTGTTTCTAACAACAACAATAAGAAATCCACAATTGCAGTTCTAAAACCCACTACAAATTTTTTAAAGAAATCATAACCGTAAACAGAATCAAAACTGCAACAACTAATCTTGGAATAAACAGCAAACAAACCCCTAAAGAATGGTACTGGACAATTGTTTTTATGTTACAATTGTGGCACACCAGGCCATATGGCACTTAAGCGTCAGAACATACCAAATCTTGCGCCACGAGCTAACCCGACTAAAGAGGCCCTAGTAGCTATAATTTTTGAGATTAACCTAGTCGGTGGAAAAGGCTGGTGCGTAAACACTAGTGCTTCAGCCATGTCTGGTATGATCATGATATATTCAAAACATATAATGTTGTAGATGATGTGAAAGCGTTACTAGGAGACTCTCACACCGCTACTATTGCGAGAACCTGGAATGTGAAGTTGAAGTTTACCTCTGGAAAGACCTTATTGCTGAAAGCTTTGATGCATATGTTGAAACTGGGTCTGCCCGCAGCGGTAGTGGTGGGTGTATTTCAAAAATATTTATCATATTAGATCTTTACTGTGTTTATGAAGTATAATTCATTTAGAACAATTCTAATTTTTTTTTTAAGTAAAATCATGTATTTTATTTAAATTTAAGTATTTTGTAATGTAAAGTTAATTGGATGATTCAATTTATATATATATACATACATGTATCGTATACATATACATATACATATGTGCATGCATGTGTAACATAATAATCCATGATGGTTATAACATGCATGTATATAGATGTTGGGATTTAAATTGCAACAGACACATTAATTCATTTCATATGTATTGTATGTTGTTTAAATATGTGCATAAATCTATAATGCAAAGTATATTTATATAAATACATATATATATTTAAAATATATTTTATAACGAAAAGTCTCAAAATTAAATATATGTATATATACATAATTTAAAACATTTGTAATACATATATGTACACACACACATAACTAAACATATAAAATTATATATATATATATATATATATATATATTATAATTATAAATACAAGGTTAAATAAAATGTATATATATGAATAATTAATTACATTCAAATACTTAAAATATAAATATATATGTATATTTTAAAATTACTTCCAGATCGTAATTAGCATAACAAACATAAAATAATAATTTTATCATTATTATAAATATATAATAAATAGTTTTGATCATAATAATTAAAAATATTAGTAATAAATAATAAAAAAATCAAATTTGAAAATTTATGTAAATTTAGGATCATAAAATACAGGTTTAAAAAAATTCATGATTTTTTGAAATAAAAATATCATTTTTAATAAATAAAAGAAAATTTCAACCGAAGTAATTTAATTATTAAAAATATTAAATATTAACAAAAAATTCTAAAAATATTTCCATGGGTTACTGCATAGATGTAGTAATTTTCAAAATATAAAATCGAATTTTCAGTGCAATAATTATTTTAGATATAATAAACAATTCAAATAATCAATAAAAGATAATTTAAAGTTATTTATATATAAAAAAATTATTTTCGAATTTGATAATTCATATTATGTATAAATAGGTGTAAGGAAAAATTCTAAACTGTTTACACACTATAAATATACGTATATGTAATTATATGTTTAAAATATACATTAGTCTATATTTAAATTAATATATAAATAAACATAAAATAATTAATAATGACAAAATTTAATTTTTATAGAAAATTAGATTTTTTTTGTACATAAATTATAATACATAATAATATAGCCATGCACATGACCAAAATAATTTGTGACATCTACATATACCTACGAAAATCTCACCTAACTAAATATACAACATTAATACACAAACACAGATATGGGATTAATCAATATTAAATCATAAAATATGATATGATTACTCTAATATGTAAATAAAATACCAATTGATGATACATTTGAGTCCACTTGAATCAATGAATTTCCTTCTCTAGTTATGCTCGATCCGTTAGATTGCAATATATTAAATTAGTCGAAGGCCCAAATTAAGTTGGGCCTTTTTTCAAGACAATTTTGAAAATTAGCCTAAGACCCAAATTAAGTTGGGATTTTTTTTATTAAAGGCAACCTTTGGTCTCACTTCACCTTTCAAGCCAAGCCGGTAACCAGGTAGGACAGTGTACTTGATTACCCAATTCCAATTCTAGACATTATCTTTCTAGACACCGCACTGAGTGGGCAAGCTTAATAAGTTAGCCCTAACATGACTAATCTAGACTACATAAGCTATTGGGCTCTAATACCATTGTTGGAACTGGGTCAGCCCGTAGCGATAGTGGTGGGTGTATTTCAATTTTTTTTATCCTATTGGATCTTTATTGGGCCTATGAAGTCTAATTCATTTAGAACAATTGTAAATTTGTTTTAAATAAAATCCTGTATGTTATCCAAATATAACGATTTTGTAATGTAAAGTTAATTGATTGATTTAATCTATATATACACATGTATAATGTACATATACATATGTGTGTGCATGTGTAACATAATAATCCGTGAAGGGTATAACATGCCCATATATAGATGTTGGGATTTACATTGCAACGGACACATTAGCTCATTTCGTATATGTTGTACGTTGTATAAATATATGCATAAATCTATAGTGCAAAGTATATTATATAAATACATATAAATATATTTAAAATATACTTTATAACTAAAAATATCAAATTAATTATATATATGTAATTTAAAATATTTGTATAAATATATATACATAATTAAACATATTAAGTTATACATATATATATATAATAATTAAAATTATACATACATAAGGTTAAATAAAATGTATATATATGAATAATTAATTACATTTAAATACTTAATATATATATATATATATATATTAAAATTATTTCTAAATCAAAATTAGCATAACAAAAATAAAATAATAATTTTATAATTTTATCATCATTATTGTTATTATTATATATATAATAAATAGTTTTGATCATAATAATTAAAAATATAGTAATGAATATTATAAAATTAAATTTTAAATTTTTACAAAGATTTAGGATCATAAAATACAGGTTAAAAAATTTTCCATGATTTTTTGAAATAAATATTATTTTTAATAAATAAAAGAAATTTTCAACCGAAGTAATTTAATTATTAAAAATATTAAATATTAACAAAAAATTCTGAAATTTTTTCCCTGGGTTCACGTATAGATGTAGTAATATTAAAAAGTATAAAATTGAATTTTTAATGTGATGGTTATTTTAGATATAATAAACAATTCAGATAACCAATAAAAGATAATTTAAAATTATTTATATATAAAAGAAATTTATTTTCGAATTTGATAATTCGTATTAGTATAAATAGGTGTAAGAAAAAATTCTAAACTATTTGTACATTATAAATATACATATATGTAATTATATGTTTAAAATATACGTTAGTCTATATTTAAATTAATACATAAATATACATAAAATAATTAATAATGATAAAATTTAATTTTTACAGCAAATTAATTTGTTTATACATAAATTATAACACATAATAATATAACCATGCACATAACCAAACTAATTTGTGACAACTACATACACCTACGAAAATCTCACCTTACTAGATATACAGTATTAATATATGTACAAATATTTTGGATTAATCAATATTAAATCATAAAATATGATATTATTATTGTAATATATAAATAAAATACCAATTGATGATGCCTTTGAGTCCACTTGAATCAATAAATTCCCTTCTCTAGTTATGCTCGATCAGTCAAATTGCAAGTCTGGAATCATCAACCTTTTCTATCAAATAGTGCTTTTACTTAACTTGAATTGATTTGAGATTCTTAGATTTGATATATGGATTAATTTCGGCCAACAAACTTTATAATTATAATAGTCAAAAGTTGTTTTTGATCAAGGGTTTAGATATCCATATATATAGCCTTGTACTAGAGAGATAGTAGGACAATCTCATTACATATTCTCTCTTAATCTTAGCCATCCATCTCTAGGACTAATCCTATGTTTTATCCACCTCCAATAACTTGTCAAAACCAAAATTTGCAGCCCTAATGATGGGTTTTAAACCCATTTAAGCCCAAGCCAAAATGCTATGCAATTAAATCTAATTTAATTGCTTACCGATATAGTATATCGATTGGTACATTTATAACTATTATAAATATATATATAAATTATTTTTCAAACCATATTCAAATTTTTATAATTAATATTTCATAAATATTAATTAATTTAATTTATTATAACAATTATAAACTAATTAAATCATTCGGTCTTAAGGGAATTCATCATTTCAGTTGTGTAACTCTTGGATGTAAATTTGGTCAGTAATTAACACCAAACTATTCGAATGTTAATGTTCACACGTCATAGCATGTGGTGTGACATTACGGCCCAAAAACTATCGCTTATTTATTTTCAATATATCTTATTTAATTTAATAAGCGTTGCCCGTTAGTGACATTTGTATACACCAATTCTCTTCGTCAAAAACTATATCACTTTGGATTTATGGAATTTGAAAATGGTCAAAATTCCAATATTGTCCATATTCAACTCTATTGTCCAAACACAAAAACCTTGGTTCAATAATAACAATTATTATTAACCTACTACTTTAGCCAGAGATTTTGACTTTCGGTTGACTTGAGTTAACCATGATACTAACCTCATATACTGAGTGACGAATCCTCTCTTGAATAGTGTCTCCCTTCCAATACTTCCACTCGACCCAACTATAACCACTTGATGGATGTCGTTCCATGATTTGACTATAATCAAACCAGAGTTTTTCATATTAAAGGTTGATGTATTTTCAAGTTGAAATTTTTTTGTAAATTAGTTACATCAATATTTTCTGTTTGACCTTAGTTATATTAACCAACTGAAAACTACCGAGTGAGTTGCTCTATAGCTATCCAATAACTATCAGTACATAATCTCTAGGTGCCCTCAGCAGTCATGAGTAATACACTGCCCAACATTTGAAGAGGATTACGTACTAAAGTCTCAACGGATACATCGATATCGAGTGTCGATGCATCTTGACTAGGAACATTTAAATGATGTGTACTGTAACAATGTGATCAATACTCATAGTTACAACTAATCGTAATCACTATCGCAAATACGTCATTTATGGATTTTCTGTTAAATGTATTTTTAATTAAATTTATTAATTGATATAACCATATTATATCAAGTATATAATAGAAAGAAAATTCCTTTATTTCGAGTAAGATTGATCAACGAGTTAGATATATGTAACAAATTATATAATTGCCTCTAGGGCATACTCCTAACTCTATCAATCTCCCACTTGCATTTGGGGTCAATTATGGGATCTTATTCCAACTTCTCAATCGATTTTCTCAAAACCAATTAGGTCTCCCTTTGTGAACGGGTATGCTATTATGTTTTAATTATCCACTCTGTCAATCAACTCTCTCTGGCGGAGATAAATTGTTTTATCATGTGGAACAATTCGGAGTATGTCTCTCGACTTCTAGTGAGCTCTAGATTCTATTAAGAACTATATTACGACATTCTTATCATATAACCCTGTCATGAGATTCTCAACATTTGAAATCGGCTTAATTTAAATTTATGCACTTATATTTTTTATATACATTGTTTTGATTGCGGCGCTATTCAAGGCGATGTACCTAGTCTTTTTTCATTGAATCGGCTATGGTCTTTCATTTGGAATATTTCCAACTTAAAGATTTGTTATTGATATATTATACTCATTATTACTTGTGAAAGTTTGAGTCTGAACATTTCTTCATAAGGAATTTATGTTTATGTTACAATTCTCTAGTATTTCATAAATACGCGAGAACTTTAAACAGCTAGTTAGTGATATCAATTTGAATTTAATATTTGTTTCATGTATCAAATACATAAAAAAACCATGATATTGTAGACAACGCAACATGTATGACAATTCTTTTTGCCAATGCAAATGAATCAATCTTGCATGTTCCATATTAAACATTTTAATAAGGTGTTTTTGCATATCATTTGGGATATTCCCAACATCTTTTATACTTACTATAAAAGATATCATTTATTAATCCAATGTTTAGTATTAGTACAACTAAGGTTGATTTTAACACAAGTACGTCATTAAAATTAACAGTGTGTTGTTTACTTATAGCTTAGAAATATCATTGTACCTTTTAACATTCTTTCTTATGAACACACGCTTCCTTTACACTTTGATTGAAAAACCAAATTATCTGATATTTCTATCAAAATACTTATTCAATCTTGAAGCTTATAAAATGGTACTTTCGAATCATTTCTTGGATCATATCCAAAGACTCACAAACTCAATATCTCTCCCACCGACTTCGAGACATTTTGGTTATTATGTGTAAACAATTACTCTATATCGTTATTTAGAATTTCTGTTTCAATACATGCGTACCAAACATAAAGTCATATCAAGTGGTAATTTTGTGAGTAAATCTGAATTAACTTGAGCACATTGATACTGAATCTATTACACTAATTTCAACAATTGAAATTTGCGATATTATTCTCATCAATGTTGCTCATTTAGTTCCAACTGCATTAGTCTTGCTCAAAAGTCATAATCACGACCCATGGATCACATCCCTTAGGTTACGTATTTTGACAGCGTACTTGGAAATCTTTCAGATTTGCACATCATGCCATATGATAGAGTCAACGCTCTTAGTGTTTCAGTTATACAATCGAGGATTATATATTTTCGACATTGACAAGAAACTCATAGTTTCTCTTCAATGAGCGAGAATACTTATTAGATATTCTAATGTGATATGTTCGTTTAGGTCAGTCAATTTTGTTTCATCTCATCTAATCGGTTCTATCTTTGAATCGTACCTAAATCCTTTTTACTACCAATAATTTCTCAAGGAAATTCCTTCACAATGAAGTTGGAATGTTTCTCAGCGCAATATAATAGGTATTCATAAACGTTTTATGAATTTCCTTATTCATTAAACTGTTTTGGTTTTAGTTTACAAAAATTATGTTCGAAACATAAATATGTCATACAATGGCAGTCTTTTCAAAATTCTTTTGGGCAGATTCATACAAGATCCTTCATGAACAATTATTACGTGCAATCTTTCCATTCACACAACCTGCCAACTTCTTGACCTAGGATATGTTAGAGTTTCTTATAAACCCTTATCTTGTGTGATTTTGTAAACCGTTATTTATATGAAATAATATTAACCTTGTGTACTACTCTTAAGTACATGACCTTATAGAAAGAAACTAACTCAACTTCACTCACAATTAATCACGCATTGTGCAACAAAGTTCGATTACCCCTTATCGATGCATCATGATGCATCACATGAAAGAGTGGCTTTCGAAATTGAATTTTTATTCATTTTTAGGTACATTCAGATCTTTTTCCAATATACTCGCTTATTCGATCAAATAGAATCATTTCTATTGCATGTTATTTTATCTACTTATGTTTTGTACTCCATGAGTTTACCGTAGACATACTACATGTGTATCAAATACACATGTCCATGTCGACGATAACTCGTCGGTGAATATGACAAAATACAAGAAATCGTTTTGGTATTTATAGAATTATGATTGCATACATTTATATGTATCAATCCGAGAAGTTCATCAACTCTTATGACACTTCCACTAAATAGATGCATAGCTCATTATTATTTGACATATAATTAACAAGTATCATATGATTCAAAATCGTACAATAAAATTATTTCTCAAAACTACGGCTTAGTCTATAACTCCAAAACAACCATATACAATATTAGATACTTTTGTATTTTCCAATGCATCACTTTTCTTATAAGAAAAAATTACCACGTTATAGTTTTATTTCATAAACAATATTCCTAATATTCATATTGAAATATTGCTGTGTCTATTTTTTTCAGTCGATACTGAAAAATAATCATTATTTCATAAATAATGTATGGTAAGTTATACAAAAACAAATTTTGTACTATGATGTAATTAATAAGTGCTGTCTTGTATGCTCCCACTATTTCCGCCATTACTATAATAGTGTATTAAATTTGAAGATCCATCATTCACTTAATACAATTTGTTTATTTCATACACTGCAACTATTTACAGCTGAGGGTTTGTTGATCAAATATCTTGAGCTCAAAGAAATAAATCTCATAGAAAATAATTTTCTATATGAAAATACATTTCAGAATAGAAATCATATTTCTTATTATAACATTAAGTATCAATTATTTATTACAATTCATGTTTCTAATATTTCTTTATGAAGCAGAAGTGAGTGTTCATTCTCTTCATTCCAACTATACCTTAAATTACATCTATTCTTATACATTTTTTTCTTTCAATTGGTCAAACTATTCAAAATAAAATCTTACTACAATATCATAATAAACTCTTTACAAAAGCGCAATCGATTATCCTTAACATTTAAGGACATCAAATATGCTGCACTTTACGTAAACCGATCAAAATGACATTTCAACGATCGAGTTCTTATATGTGTATCATAGTTTTTGGTCTTGTGTTACATTAACACAATATGATCTCTTTTGTAATCAGTCAGATTCAATACTCGATCTCGCACTAAGGTTTATTCGGTTTTTGGATGAACAAATTTCATCGAAATATTGTACATTAAAAACTTTGACCATTCACCATATAACATTATATGTAACCGTGTATGGATAAAATATCAATAGTCTTGTATTATTTTAGAGCTAAAAAACCATTAAATGTAATACATGGTCTTGACCAAATAAATGCATAAGTGACCAAACCACGAAGGTATTCAGTAGTTGTAAAATCAGGCACTTGCATGGGTGTTGAAACGTTAACATGCAATAGGAATTTGATACTGGGTATTATATTTCCATTTGTCAAATTTCAATTCAAATCATTGTGTATGTTAATTGATAAACATTTTATCAATCATATTAAATGCACAAATTTACCATTGTAGATAATTATAATATTATTTAGCATATGTTCTTACAGTATTAGAAAGGTCAAATTTACCATTTCATTTTTCCAATAAGGCTCCCACTAGTCTTTTATATTTCTTCAAACCCTAAGATGAAACACAGAAGTCTTTCAACTTCATTAGTGGGTGTTAGGACTCATCTGTCTTGGTATTCTGACCTTGAGTTTACTCAACAAATCATAGCCTCACAAACAATGGACAACTCCTCATCGGTTGTATATATACAACTCCTAACCTATTTTTCCTTGTCCTATTATCGTTTCGACCTTGAGTTTGCTCAACAAATCGAAAGAGATTATTCACTCGTACCTAACATATCGTGATGTCCTAAGTATAGTATATGTACCTTAAGTTTGCTCAACAAATACATATAAGTTGTCTTACCTCATCTGTTCAATATATTAATAATACTACACATAACATCCCCGGCTTGAGTTTGCTCAACAACTAGGGAGTATGCAAGTAATTTATTAATATACATATAGTAGAGGACAACATTATATTAAAGATTATAGTCTTTAATATATTATATTGAGTGATATCGACTTATGAAATAATGTATTTCTTATGAAATACTCTCGTGATTCAAGTGTTAGACACATCAGAAATCACAGTATACGTACATTTACGTATGTATTTATTTCTTAAGTCTATTTGGGTTTCTTTAAATTCCACTTTTTGTTTATACATTCATATCATATGAGTTTTGTTGTATAATATTATATTAATTAAATCATATTTAATTAATTTTAAAATTAACTTTTTAATTAGTTTTATATTGATATAAATTTATATTTATTATGTACTATAACCTTTATAGTATACCACACATATTATATACATGTGTAATTATAGTCTCAATTATTTAAACTTTTAGTTAAATTAACTAAATTATCTTGATTTCGAAAATCATTATTCATATGTCTGCATATTTATGATATCTTTAACGTTTTTATCATAACATATTTCATAATATATTTACTACATGCACATACATTTTATTAATTAACTTATTAATAAAATTTATAATTGTCGAAAATTATGTTATTTTAATTTTCAAACATTTTGAAAAGTATGTTACATTATAACTACTATAATAAACATATATTTTATTTTAAATTTAACAATTAAATTTATAATCTTTTACTTTATTTTTCAAGATAATTTTGAAAATTAGCCCAAGGCCCTAATTAAGCTTGGCCTTTTTATTAGGGGTAACATCTGGGCTCACTTCACCTTTCAAGCCAGGCCAGTAATCAGGTAGGACAGTATACTTGATTACCCAATTTCAATCCTAGACATTACATTTCTAGACATCGTACTGAGCGGGCAAGCTTAATAAGTTGGCCCTAACATAACTAATTTAGATTACATAGGCTATTGGGCTCTGATACCATTGTTGGAACTGGGCCATCCCGCAGCGGTAGTGGTGGGTGTATTTCAACTTTTTTTTATCCTATTGGATTTTTATTATGCCCATGAAGTCTAATTCATTTAGAAAAATTCTAAATTTGTTTTAAATAAAATCAGATATTTTATTTAAATTTAAGGATTTTGTATTGTAAAGTTAATTGAATGATTTAATTTATATACACACATGTATAATATACATATACATACGTGTGTACATGTGTAACATAATAATCCATGAATGATATAACATGCCGTATATAGATGCTGGGATTTACATCGCAACAGACACATTAGCTCATTTCGTATGTATTGTATGTTGTCTAAATATGTGTATATATCTATAATGCAAAGTATATTAGTATAAATACGTATACATATATTTAAAACATATTTTATAACTAAAAGTATCAAAATTAAATACATGCAAACATACATATATATGTATATATATAATTTAAAACATTTATATAAATATATATACATAATTAAACATATAAAACTATATATACATACACATATATATAATAATTAAAATTATATAGATATAAGGTTAAATAAAATGTATATATATGAATAATTAATTACATTTAAATACTTAAAATATAAAGAAATAAATATATATATATTAAAATTATGACAAACATAAAATAATAATTTTATAATTTTATCAATATTATTATATATATATAAAAAATAGTTTTGATCATAATAATAAAAAATATAGCAATAAATATTAGAAAATCAAATTTTAAAATTTATAAAAATTTAGGATCAAAAAATACAGGTTAATATATTTTTCCATGATTTTTTGAAATAAAATATTATTGTTAATAAATAAAAGAAATGTTCAACCGAAGTAATTTAATTGTTAAAAATATTAAATATTAACAAAAAATTATAAAAAAAATTCTTTGTTACTGTATAGATGTAGTAATTTAGAAAAATATAAAATCAAATTTTCAATGCAATAGTTATTTCAGATATAATGAAAAATTCGGATAATTAATAAAAAATAATTTAAAATAATTTATATATAGAAAAAAATTACTTTAGAATTTGATAACTCATATTAGATATAAATAGGTGTAAGGAAAAATTCTAAGCTGTTTAAAAATGTACGTATATGTAATTATATGTTTAAAATATACATTAGTCTATATTTAAATTAATATAAAATATACATAAAATAATTAATAATGATAAAATTTAATTTTTACAGAAAATAGATTTGTTTACATATAAATTATATAACATAATAATATAACCATGCACATAACCAAACTAATTTGTGACAACTACGTATACCTACAAAAATCTCACCTAACTATATATACAACATTAATATATATATATATAGGATTAATCAATATTAGATCGTAAAATATGATATTATTACTATAATATATAAATAAAATACCAATTGATGATGCCTTTGAGTCCGCTTGAATCAATGAATTATCTTCTCTAGTTATGCTTGATCTAGATTGCAAGTCTGGAATCATCGATCTTTTCCATTAAATAGTGCTTTTACTTAACTTGAAATGATTTGAGATTCTTAGAACTGATATGGGGATTAATTTTAGCCAACAAACTTGATAATTATGGCCACCAAAAGTTGTTTTTGATTAAGGGTTTAGAGATACATATATATAGCCTTGTACAAGAGCGATATTAGGTAAATCTAATTACATATTCTCTCTTGATCTTAGGCATCCATCTCTAGGTCTAATCCTAAGTTTTAGCCACCTCCAATAACTTGTCAAAACCAAAATTTGCAGCCCCAATGATGGGATTTAACGCATTTAAGCCCGAGCCAAAATTCTATGCAATTAGATCTAATTTAATCACTTATCGATATCGTATATCAATTGGCACATTTATTGCTATTATAAATATATAACAATTTTTATGTATCAAACCATATTCAAATTTTTATATTTAATATTTCATAAATATTATTTAATTTATTTATAACAATTATAAACTAATTAAATCATTCGGTCTTAAGCGAATTCATCATTTCAGGTGTGTAACTCTTGGGTATAAATTTGGTCAGCAATTAACATCGAACTATTCGAATGTTAACGCTCACACATCACTTAGCAAGTGGTGTGACATTATGGACTAAAATTTATTGCTTATTCATTTTCAGTAAAACCTTATTTGATTTAATAAGCGTTATCCGTTAGTGACACTTGTGTACACCAATTCTCTTCGTCAAAAACTATATCACTTTGAATTTATGGAATTTGGTAATGGTCAAAATTCCAATATTGTACATATTCAGCTCTATTGTCCAAACACAAAATCCTTGGTTCAATAATAACAATTATTATTAACCGTGCTACTCTAGCCAGATATTTTGAATTTAGGGTTGACTTGAGTTGACCATGATACTTACCTCATATAACTGAATGACGAATCCTCTCTTGAATGGTGTCTTCCTTCCAATACTTCCACTCGATCCGACTAAAATCACATGATAATTGTCGTTCCATGATTTGACTATAATCAAAGTAGAGTTTTTCATATTGATGGTTAACAGTATTTTCAAGTCGAAAGAATTGTGTAAATTAGTCACATCGATATTTTCTATTTGACCTTAGTTATATTAACCAACAAAAAACTACCGAATGAGTTGTTTAGATATCTAATAGTTATCACTACATAACCTCTAAGTGCCCCCCAGCGGTCATGAATAATACACTGCCCAATATTTGAAGAGCATTATATACTCTAGTCTCAGAGGATACATCGATATCTAGTGTCGATGCATCTTGATTAGGAATGTTTAAAATGATGTGTTTTGTAACAATGTGATCCAATACTCATGATTACAACTAATTATAATTACTATCACAAACACATCATTTATGAATTTTCTATTAAATATATTTTTAATTAAATTTATTAATTAATGTAACCACATTATATCAAGTATATAATAGAAAGAAAATATATTTATTTCGAACAAGATTAGTCAATGAGTTAGATATATGTAACAAATTACATAATTGCCTCTAGGGAATACCCCTAACCCTATCAGCATACTTCAGAGATAAGAAAGAATTTAATGTCTGGATTGCTAAATAAAGCTAGCTTTAGTCAAACTATATGTAGCGACCTGCCATTTCGACCCTCAAAGGTCGATACTAATACATGTACGGTATTCATGTGCCGAGCATCCAAGTGCCAAAAAGACATATTGTTGCGGTAAAAGATAAGAAAAGACAGAACATATCTCATATTGTGATGAGGAATATATAATATCCAAATGATCTTTACAAAAGAAAATATTATTATACATACAACAAATCAGAATAACTACCTATCATCAACCTATATAGTTATAACAGTCCGTCCTTACAATTGCTGATAAATACAAAACAAGAAATACAATGGAAAATAAAATATGTCAGGTCTTGGAGGTATCCAACTTTTCTTCTGAAGCTCTAAGCATCCATTCCTAAATCTGGGATAACTACTTGGATTTGACCCAAGAATTATAAGAAAATAACACCCGGATCAGTCTGGTAAACCAGCGTGAGAAACTCAAATTATTAGGATTATTTAATATTATAAAACTCTTCAAGATTAAATGTATCTCGTAAGACCACATCACAAATAAACACAGACAAGTTTTTACCTTACTATAACCAAACTATTTTTATTAGAAAATTTAATGATATTATAATAATGTCTAGGGTTTAAAATAAATATATAATATAGCTGAAATGCTTATATCTCATATTCCAACATATTTGGCATACAACTAAGTCCGTATAGGCACGTATTGGAAAATGATTCCATTAATGACAAGACTACTAGGGTGCCGCTTGTCATAGTACAGCTTGAGAGAAAATATACCGAGGGCCTTACACGGACGATCTGCCAACACAGAAAAGGACTATCCCTTCTTGGATAGTACTGCATATGTTATCACCCCAGTTGCGACCAACAATCGTATCCAGGTCTGAAGCATACATCCAAAGAAATATTTAAGCCAAAGGTGATTCCAAATGTTGAGAATCTCATAACATTGTTATAATATAACAATGTCACGAAATTGGTCATGATAGAACTTAAAGCTCACTAGAAGTCGAAAGACATACTTTGAATCGTTCCACATGATAAAGGCAGTTTATTAGTGTTAAAGAGAGTTAATCGATAAAGTAGATAATTAAAACATAATAGCATACTCATTCACTAAGGGACTGACCTAATTGGTTTTAAGAAAACTGATTGGAGAAGTTGGGATTAGATTCCATAAATGAACCCAAGTGCAAGTGGAAGATTGATAGAGCTAAGGGTATGCCCTAGGGGCAATTATGTAATTTGTTACATATATCTCACTCGTTGACCAATCTTGTTCGAAATAAAAGGTATTTTCTTCCTATTATACACTTGACATAATGCGATTATATTAATTAGTTAACTTAATCAAAAATATATTTAATAGAAAAATCCATAAATGGTATATTTTTTGATAGTAGTTGCAAAGTGTTGTAACCATGAGTAATTTATCAATTTATCACAAGGAAACAAATATACCATTTTAAATGTTCCTAGTCAAGATGCATCGAGACTGGATATCGATATATCCGTTGAGATTGGAGTACGTAACGCTCTCCAAATGTTGGACAGTGTATTACTC
This sequence comes from Allium cepa, assembly GCA_030765085.1. Lineage (NCBI taxonomy): Eukaryota > Viridiplantae > Streptophyta > Magnoliopsida > Asparagales > Amaryllidaceae > Allium > Allium cepa. The sequence continues at coordinate 750,636,563 of CM060940.1, read as the reverse complement.
ACGACTACTGGGGGCACTTAGGGGTTACGTACTAATAGTTATCTATAACCATGGAACGACTTACTCAATAATTTTTTATTGGTTAATATAACTAAGGTCAAACAAAAAATATCGATGTGACTGATTTTTCCAGTTCTCTCGACTTAGGAATACAGTGGATCTTCAATATGAAAACTCTACTTTAATTGTAGCCAAATCATGGCATGGCGTTCGTCAAGTGACTATAGTTAGGTCGAGTGAAAGTATTGGAAGTGAAGTACTATTCAAGAGAGGATTCGTCTCCTTAGTTATATGCGGTTAGTATCACAGTCAACTCAAGTCAACTCAAAGTCAAAGTCTCTGGTTAGAGCATTTCGGTTAATAATAATTGTTATTATTGAACAAAGAACTTTTTATTTGGACTATAAAGTTGAATGTGGATGAGGTTGAAATTTTGACCATTACCAAATTCTATAAGTCTAAAGTGATATAGTTTTGACGTAGATAATTGGTGTAAACAAATGTCACAACCGGGTAATGCTTGTTAAACTAAAATTAGATTTCACCGAAAATGAGTAAGCGATAAGTTTGGCCATAACGTCACACCACCTGCTACGTGACGTGTGAACGTTAACATTAGAATAGTTCGATGTTAATCGCTGACCAAATTTACACCCAAGAGTTACACGGCCAAAATGATGAATTCCCTTAAGACCGAACGATTTAGTTAGTTTATAATTGTTATAAATTAATTAATATTTATGAAATATTAATTATAAAATTTGAATATGATTTGAGAAATAAATGATGTTATATATATAATAGTTATAAATATATCGATCGATATACAATATCGACAAGCGATTAAATTAGATTTAATTACATAATATTTTGGCTTGGGCTTAGATGGGTTTAAGGCCCATCAATAGGGCTGAAAAATTTCGATTTTGGGAAGGTCTAGGAGTGGCTAAAACATAGGAAATTGGGTTGGAGATAACGGGTTGAGATCAAGTGAGAATTGGTAAAAAGGTTTTTCCTTGTTTCTCTCTAATACAACTATATATGTATGTATGTATGTATGTATCTCTAAAAATAATAACTAACCTTTTTTGGCAGCCATTACCTTCTACATTGCTCATTAAAACATAGCTCTCAGTCCACTCCGAAATCCTCAAATATATTTCAAATTAAAACAATACTATTCAATAGTTAGAGGTCGGTGATTTCGGACTTGCAATCTGACGAATCAAGAACAGTAAAAGGAAGAGAAGTCATTTCTTCAATGTGGATTCAAATGCATCATTAAATTGTAAATTTAATTCATATTATAATAATTAAATTATACTCTATGATCCTATAATGAGCAATTTCATATCTGTTTAAATATATTGCACCTATATGTTTAGCTATGTGAGATTTCGTATGCAGATGTAGTTGTCACAAATCAGTTTGGTCATGTACATAATTTGTTTTTTATACTATTTGATTTATGCATAGAAAAATGTTGATTACTGTACAAAATCTATTTTTGTCATTAATAAATGTTATATATATATTTACTAATAAACACACACACACACATATATATTAGTGTATATTTCTCTCTCGTAATAGCATATATGCATGTATAAGATATATATATATATATATATATATATATGATTTTAAAAATTTAGTACGCTTATTTATATATAATATGAATTTACAAATTCGAAACTAATTATCATACATATATTCATATTTAAAATTAACATTTATTGAATTTTGAATTTTTTATTATATTAAAAATTAAATATTATATTTATAAAAAAATATTATCATTCCTATAACGTATAGAAAAAATTTAGTATTTTTCAATAAATTTTATTATTTTTAATGGTTACTATTATTTCGGAAAAAATGATTTATTAAAAATAATAAGTTAATTGATAAATTCTTCAAAAATTTTCATAACCTTCATTCATGATCTCAGAATTTTTAAAATTTTAAAGTTTGAATTTTTAATAATATATTATTTTATATTAAATAATTATTGACAAATTAATGTATTTGTTTTTAAAAATAATATTTCAACTTTGAAAAATCTCCAAATTTTTTGTAAGCTCTATTTTATGATCTTAGATTTTTGAAAATTGTAAAATTTGAATTTTCATCAATAGATTATTTTATGTTAATTATTTATGGATGAAAACATTATTTTATTCATAATATATACAAATCAAAATACTAAAATTATTATGTTTGCAAAAATAAGTTAATTTTGAATCATAATTTTTTTTTAATAATTGTTCTCTCTATTTCTATATATATAACTATATATAAATGTTTTATGTTCATATATTATATATAATATATTTATACATACATGCGTGTGTGTGTTTTGTACACATATACATGCACATATTTGGACAACATACATGACATACAAAATGAGATAATATGTCTGTTGCGATGTAAATCCCAACATCTACATATGGGCATATTATACATTTCACAGATTATTACGTTACACACGCACTCACACATATATGTATATGATACATTTATTTATAAACTAAATCAAATAAAATTAATTTATATCTTAGCATATTTTAGTTTAAATAAAATAAATGATTTTATTTAAATGAAATTTAGAAACGTTTTAAATCAGTTAGACTTCATAGGCCCAGTAAAGATCCAATAGGTTAAATTTTTTTAAAATTCATCCATAACTTCCGCTATGGGCTAGTCCAGTTCCAACAATGGTACCAGAGCCCATTGGTCTATGCGGTCTAAATTAGTCATATTAGAGCTAAATAATTACGCTTGCCTACTTAGTACGGTGTCTAGAAAGGTAATGTCTAGGACTGGAATTGGGTAATCAAGTACCCTGTCCTACCTGGTTACCAACCCGGCCGAATGGTGAAGTGAGCCCAAAGGTTGCTCCTAATAGAAAAGGACCAACTTAACTGGGGCCTTGGGCTAATTTTCAAAATGTTTTGAAAATTAATGTTAAAGATTTTAAATTTAGTAGGTAAATTTAAATAAAACATGTTTTTAGAAAAATTATAATACTACATAAGTTTTTAAAATGTTTGAAAGGATAATGATATTTTCAAAATGTTTGAAAATATTTATATAATAATTTCAAATTTAAATTTATTAATAAAGTTAGTAAAATAAATTAATTAAATATGTTAATTAATTAATGCACATATGCACGTATTATATATGTTGATATATATTATGTTATTTTAAAATGTTTAAGAAAACATAAATATACATGTATGTATACAAGATAAATTTTGGAATTGATGAATTTTAATAAAAATTGTTTAATTAAATAAAATAAAGGTTATAATATACATTATAAATATAAATGTACATATACCGTGATTTCCAATGTGTTTGACACTTGAATCCCTGGGGTATTTCATAAGAAATATATTATTCTATATGTCAATATCTCAATATATATATATTGAAGATTATGAATCTTCAATATAACATTGTCCTCTAACGATATATATTAATAAATTACTTACATACTTTTTAGTTGTTGAGCAAACTCAAGGTAGAGATGTTATGCACAGTATTATTAATATATTAAACATATGAGGTAAGATAACTTTATGTATTTGTTGAGCAAACTCAAGATACATATGCTATACTTAGGCAATCACGGTATGGTAGGTATGAGTGAATAATCACTTTCGATTTGTTGATCAAACTCAAGGTCGAAATGAGATTGGAACAAGGAAAAATGGGTTAGGAGTTATATATGATACAACCGATAAGGAGTTATCCATCATTTGTGGGGCTATGATATGTTGAGCAAACTCAAGGTTAGAATACCAAAACAAACGAGCACTAACACCAACTTGTGAAGTTGTAAGACTTCTGTGTTTCAACTTAGGGTTTGGAGAAACATAAAAGACTAGTGGGAGCCTTATTAGAAAAATGAAATGGTAACATTTAACCTTTCTAATATTGTAAGAACATATGTTATACAATGTTATAGTTATCTACAATTATAAATTTATGCATTTAATATGATTGATAAATCGTTTGTTAATTAACATATATAAACAAACTAAATTGAAAGTTGACAAATAGAAATATAATATGTACTTACTAATAATTCTAATTGCATGTTACATAATGTTTCTACACCCATACAAGTGTCCAATTTCAACTACTTAATGCATTCATAAGTTGGTTACTTATATGTTTATTTGGTTTATACCATGTATTGCATTTTATGATTTTTTGAACTCTAAATGCAATTCAAGACTATGGATATTTGATCCATGTACTTCCATATATAAATGTTGTATGGTGAACAGTCATAGTTTGTGGGGTACAGTATTTCGATGAAGTTAGTTCATTCGAAGTAAGCCAGTAAACAGTATTTTAAGATATGTATTCAACTTGAATGATTTCAAAAGGATCATATTTTGTTAATGTAACATAAGACCATAAACTACGAGATACATCTAAGAACTCGATCGTTAAAATGTCAAATTGATCGGTTTACATAAAGTACAACATATTTGATGTCTTAATGTTAAGAATAATTGAATGCGCTTTTGTAAAAGGTTTGTTATAATATTGTAGTAAGGTTTTCTTTTGAATAGTTTGACCATTTGAAAGAAAAATGAATATAAGAATATATGCAATTTAAGGTAAAGTTGGAAAGAAGAGAATGAATAGTCACTTCTGCTTTATAGAGAAACAATGGAAACAAGAATTATAATACTAATTGATACATAATATTAGAATATGAAATATGATTTTTATTCTGAAATGTATTTTCATATAGAAAATTGTTTTCTGTAACATTTATTTCTTTGAGTTCAAGATATTAGATCAATGGACTCTCCACTGTAAACTAGTTGCAGAATATGAAATAAGTAAACAATATTTACAATATTAAGTGAATGGTGGACCTCTAAATTTAGTACCTATTATAGTAATGGCGGAAATAGTGAGTGCATGTCTTGTAACACCTAATGATTGCATCAAATTATGAAAATTGTTTTTGTAAAATGCACCTACCATTATTTGTGAAATAATGTTTATTTTTGGTATTGACTGAAAAATAGATATAACTATATTTCAATATGAGTATTATGAATATTCGTTATGAAATAGAACTATATTATGGAATTTGTTTTCATAGTAAAAGTGATGCAACAAAAATACATATGTGTCTAATATTATTTACGGTAGTTTTGGAATTATAGACTAAGCCGTAGTTTTGAGAAATAATTTTACTACATGACTATGAATCATACGATAAAAGTTAATTATATCTCAAACAATTAATGGCAACGCCCCATTCAGTGGAAGTATCATACGAGTTAATGAACTATTTGAATTAATACATATTGATGTATGCAATCACAAGTCTATTAATACCAAAAGGGTTCCACATACTTTGTTATAATCATCGATGATTTATTACTAACATGTACATATGTATTGGATACACATGTAGTAAGTTTATGATAAAATCATAGAATATAGAAGAAATGTAAATAAAATAACATGCAATAGAATAAAATGATTTGATTTGGTCGAATAAGTGAGTATATTGGAAAGAGTTCCAAATGTACCTAAAATTGAATTTAGATTCAATCTCAAAAGTCACTCCTTCATATGATACATAATGGTGCATCGATAAGGAGTAATCAGACATTGGTGGATAATTTACGATTAATTGTGAGTGAAGTTGAGTTAATTTCTTTCTTCAAGGTCATGTACTTAATATTAGTACATAAGGTTGATATTATTTCATCTAAACAACAGTTTACAAAATCATACAAGATAAGTGTTTGTAAGAAATCCCAACATATTCTAAGCCAAAGAGTTGGCAGGTTATGCGAGTCGAAAGATTGCACGTAATAATTATTCATGAGGGATCTTGTATGAATCTTCAAAAGGTTTTAGAAAAGGTTTGTCATCAAATGGCATATTTATGTTTTGAATATAATTTTTGTTAACTAAAACCAGTTTTATAAATAAAAAAGTTCATAAAGTGTTTATGAATCCCTATTCTATTTGCACTAAGAAACAATTGTTGTTTCAAGATATATCAACTTCATTGTGAAGGAATTTCTTTGAGAAATTTTTGGTAGTTAAATGGAATTGGATCTGATTCATAGATGGAACTGATTATATGAGATAAAGTGAAATTAATTAACCTTAATGAACATATAGCATTAGCATGTCTAATAAGTATTCTCGTACATCGAAGTGAAACTATTAGTTTCTTATCAATGTTGAAAATATACATTACCCTTAGTTGTTCAATTAAACCATTAAGATTGTTGACTCTATATGGTATGATGTGCAAATCTGAAAGAATTCCAAGTACGCTATCAAAATATGATTTTGGTGGTCGTAACCAAAGGATGTGATCCATCGTTGAAATTGTGTCTTTATTTGAAAGACTAATGTGGTTGGAATTAAATGAGCAACGTTGATAAGAATAATATCGCAAATTTCAATTGTCGAAATTAGCATAACAGATTCCCTATTCAACATGTTCAAGTTAATTCAGATTTACTTATAAAATTATCTCTCGATAAGACTTAGAGTTTGGTCCTTATGTATTGAAATAGAAAATTCTAAATAATGATTTAGACTAAGTCGTTTACACATATTAACCAAATATGCCTCAAAGTCAGTGGGAGCGATATTAGGTTTGTGAGTATTTGGATGTGATCCAAGATATGATTCGAATGTATAATTTTATAAGCATCAAGATGGAATAAGTATTTTGATAAAAATATTAGATATTTTGATTTTCAATCAAAGTGCAAAGGAAGCGTGTGTTCATAAGAAAGAACGTTAAAAGATAGATAGATATTTCTAAACTATAAGTAAACATCACGTTGTTGATTTTAACAATATGCTTATAATAAAATCAACTTTAGTTGTTTTAATACTCAATTTTGGATTGTAAATGATGTCTTTTATGGCGAGTATAAAAGATATTGGGATCGTTCCAAAAGGATATACAAGAGCACCCTATTAAAAGAGAACATGTAAGTTAGATTCCTTATGCATTAGGAATAGGAATTATCATACAGGTTATGTTGTATATGATATTGAGTTTTGTTTATGTATTTGACATATGGAGAAAATATAAAGTCCAAATTGATATCACTAACTGGTTGTTTGAGCTGTTCTCACGTATTTATGAAATACAAGAGAATTCTTTATAGAAACAATGAACTCGTTATGATGGAACGTTTGGACTCGAACTTTTATTAGTGACATTGAGTATAACATGCCAATGATAAAATTCAAGTTAAAATATTTAATTTGACAATGTTTCAAAATAAAAATGATTGTGGTCGATTCAATGAAATATTGAGAACAATAACTTGAATAGCGCTACAATAAACCTGTGATATGGATATAAATGAACAAATTTATAATTGAGCCGAAGGTGATTCCAAATGTTAGGAATCCCATAATATTTTTATAAGATGACAATGTCATGAAATTGGTCATGATAGAACATAAAGCTCACTAAAAGTCAAAAGACATGCTTCGAATTGTTCCTCATGATAAAGGCAGTTTATCAGTGTCATAGAGAGTTAATCAATAAAGTAGATAATTAAAACATAATAGCATACTCATTCACTAAGGAACTGACCTAATTGGTTTTGAGAAAACTATTTGGAGAAGTTGGAATTAGATTCCATAATTTACCCCAAGTGCAAGTGGAAGATTGATAGAGTTAAGGGTATGCCCTATGGGCAATTATATAATTTGTTACATATATCTGACTCGTTGACCAATCTTGTTCGAAATAAAAGGTATTTTCTTTCTATTATATACTTGATATAATGCGATTATATTAATTAATTAACTTAATTAAAAGTATATTTAATAGAAAAATCCATAAATGGTATATTTTGTTATAGTAGTTACAAAGTGTTGTAAGCATGAGTAATTTATCACAACGAAACAAATATACCACTTTAAATGTTTCTATTCAAGATGTATTGAGACTGGATATCGATGTATCCATTGAGATTGGAGTACGTCATGCTCTCTAAATGTTGGACAGTGTATTACTTATGACTGTTGGGGGCACCCAGAGGTTACGTACTAGTAGTTATTGGATAACCATAGAATGACTCACTTGATAGTTTTCTGTTGGTTAATGTAACTAAGGTCAAACTGAAAATATCGATGTGATTGATTTACATGGTTCTTTCGGCTTGAGAATACTATGGGTCTTCAATATGAAAAATCCACTTTGATTATAGCCAAACCATGGCATGGAGCCCATCGAGGGACTATAGTTGGGTCGAGTGGAAGTATTGTAGTGAAGTACTATTCAAGAGAGGATTCGTCTCCTCAGTTATATGCGGTTAGTATCACAGTTAACTCAAGTCAACTCAAAGTCAAAGTCTATGGCCAGAGCATTTTGGTTAATAATCATTATTATTATTGAACCAACGACTTTGTATTTGGACTATAAAGTTGAATGTGTATGAGGTTGGATTTTGACCATTACCAAATTCCATAAGTCCAAATTTATATAGTTTTGACGAAGAGAATTGGTGTAAACAAATGTCACAACCGGGTAATGCTTATTAAACTAAAATTGGATAAGTAAGCGATAAATTTGGCCATAATGTCACACCACCTGTTAAGTGACATGTGAACGTTAAACATTAGAATAATTCAATTCTAATCGCCGACCAAATTTACACAAAGAGTTACATAACTGAAATGATGAATTCCTTTAGGACCGAATGATTTAAGTAGTATATAATTGTTATAAATTAACTAAATTAATTAATATTTATGAAATATTAATTACAAATTTTGAATATGATTTGAGAAATAAATAATGTTATTTATATTTATAACGGTTATAAATATATCGATCAATATAAAATATCGACAAGCGATTAAATTAGATTTAATTGCATAGTATTTTGGCTTGGGCTTAGGTGGGTTTAAGGCCCATCATTGGGGCTACAAAATTTCAGTTTTAGGAAGGTCTAGGGGTGGCTAAAAACATATGGAATTAACTTGGAGATAATGGGTTGAGATCAAGTGAGAATGGGTAAAAAGGACTATATATATAGATTTGTGTGTGTGTGTGTTTATAAAAATAATAACTAACCTTTTGTGGCCTCCATTACCTTCTACATTGATGGTTAAGATATAACTCTCAGTCCACTCCAAAATTCCCAAATATATTTCAAATTAAAATAATATTATTCTATAGTTAGAGATCGGTAATTCCGGACTTGCAATGTGACGAATCAAGAACAGTATAAGAAAGGGAAGTCATTTCTTCAATGTGGATTCAAAGGCATCATTAAATTAGTAATTTTAATTCATACTACAGTAAGTAAATTATATTCTATGATCCTAATGAGCAATTTCATATCTGTTTAAATATATTGCTACTATATGTTTAGTTATGTATGATTTTATAAGTGGATGCAGTTGCCACTAGTCAATTTGGTAATGTGCATAATTTATTTATTATACTATTTGATTTATGTATAGACAAATGTTGTTTACTGTACAAAATCAACTTTTGTCATTAATAATTGTTATATATATACTAATAAATTCATATATTCACATATATATATATATATATATATATATATTAATGTATATTTCTCTCTCATAATAACATATATGCATATAAGATATATATATATACATATATATATATATATGACTTAAAAAATTTAGTACACTTATTTATATATAATATTAATTTACAAATTCGAAATTTAATTATCATACATATATTCATATTTTTAAATTAACTTTATTGAATTTTGGATTGTTTATTATATATAAATTAATTATTACATTAAAATTCAATTATATATTTTTTAAAATATCACACCATTCCAGAAATGTATAGAAAAAATTTAGGATATTTAAATAAAGTTTATTATTTTTAATAATTAATATTGTTTTGAAAAAACTATTTATGATTTATTAAAAACAATAATTTAATTGAAAAATTCTTTAAAAAATTTCGTAACCTTTCATTCACGATCTTGAAATTTTAAAATTTTAAAATTTGAATTTTTCATAATATATTATTTTATTTTAAATAATTATTGTCGAAATTAATGTATTTTTTTTGATTCAACTTTGAAAAATCTCCAGATTTTTTTAAGCTCTATTTTATGATCCTAGAATTTCTAAAATTGTAGAAAACGAATTTCATCAATGGATTATTTTATGTTAATTAATTGGATGAAAACATTATTTTATTCGTAATATATACAAATTAAAATACTAAAATCATTATGTTTGCGAAACTAAGTTAATTTTGAATTATAAATAATTTTTGATAATTGTTCTCTCTCTTTCTATATATATTTATCAATATGTAATTGTTTTATGTTCATGTATTATATATAATGTATTTATACCTACATGTGTGTGTGTATATGAATATGTATAGTTTGTAACACATATACATGCACATATTTCGATAACATACACGACATATAAAATGAGCTAATATGTCTGTTACGATGTAAATCCCAACATCTACATATGGGCGTATTATACCTTTCATGGATTATTATGTTGCACATGCACTCACACATATATGTATATGCTACATTTATTTATAAACCAAATCAAATAAAATTAATTTCATTTCTTAATATATTTGAATTTAAATAAAATAAATAATTTTATTAAAATGAAATTTAGAAATGTTCTAATTCAGTTAGACTTCATAGGCCCAATAAAGATCCTATAGGGTAAAACTTTTGAAATTCACCCAGAACTTCCGCTACGGGCTGGTCCAGTTCCAACAATATCTATCGAGATTGAGTGATGACCATACCCGAATGGGTGCGACCCACATAGTCTTGCTGCATATCCCATGTTTTAGTCATTACCGAGTGTGAGGCTCAAGGCTACGTTTTACCTTCTTAGTAAGTCCCACTTGGAATGCTAACAATGTCTTCCAAGCAACAACAAAATGTCAGAATTCATCCACACAAGTTGATCGGGTTATAAAAAAATCGTACTTCTAATATATCCATTTTCGAACCGTCCTCAGGATTAGAAGCAAGCAGCCCTTGCACTTCAAAGAACTCCGTCTTCGATTCCATCATCTTCAAGATGTTCCCAATTCGAGTGATCATGCTAGTTCAAAGTGATTTTTAGATAAATCATACTTATTCAATCTTGATCTCTTCGAACCAATAATCGTTAGTTTCAAAATTGGCCCAGATTTGATAGCCGGTTATTTAACTATCAAGTTAGAAAACAATCAAACCAGAGATTTAATTCTATATGAAATCAAGCATGATTAAGTACGTAAGCAACCACTTAGCCTCTTTAATTAATCCTATCATTAATTAAGACCACTTCCCGTCTGGAGTAAGTAAATGGATTCGTATGGAAATTAGACCAAATATACTTACTACCACTTTCCGATTTCAAATTCATACTATCCCTTGATTAACAATGCAGTCAGACAAGTTAGCACACTATCCTTGCCACGATGTACATTCTTAAACTCTCATAGATAGAGACAGGTTTACCTACCTTAGAATTTGGTGTTAGGTATAAAAAGAATACTTTTCATACTTCCATATTTTGTAAAGATCATTTACGGAAACTGAATCTCCTACACTTGTCATGTTTTCGATATTTTGACTTACTCCATCCCTCATCCAAAAACTAAGCTAGGTAGTTAGGGTACTAATTTCTCATAGCCTTACTTTAGTTAAACAGTCCAATTCTAGATTCATAGATAAAAAATAAATACACTCATCGGCTTTTGGTACCAAGCATAGGATTACTTAATTTCCATAAGTAACCTAATCCATATACAGAATTAATACTTCATGTACTTAATACCAATCATTGATTTTAAACTTAAATTATCCTTTGGTTAACAATGAAGCCGTTCAAGTTGGGGTATTATTGTCTCTTATCCCTTGACTCGACGGCATTCTTACCTTTCAAGTTAGGTAAAAGTTTACCTACCTCGAAGCTTAATGCCAAGTATATAAGACTTTATAAGTTCTACATACCATTTATAATAAATATATTATTATAAAACAAACTTCATTTCCTCCTTTTCTGAAAACATTTATTATAACAATAAATGTTATAGTCCATAATTTCTTTCTTCTTTTAAACACACCTTTAAAAACCTTTTTCAATTATAGATTAAAACTTCATTTAGAAACATCATTTCTGAAAATCATTTACTTAAAAAGGAATTGAAAGTAAAGACATTTCCTTTATTTACAATCCATTCTTCTTACTTACATATCCTAAATTTGATTTAAAAATATAATTTAAATCCCAAAACCACTTCTTAAACAATTCTTTATTATCATAGAAAAAATTAACAAAAATATTTAGGTTTTAAAACACTTTCCCAAATATTTTCAAAGCCTAAACGCAAAGTCAAACCCTTTTATAAAATATTACAAATTTGAAGTCATTTTAAAATCCAACTTTGAAATTCCAAACCAAGTATTTTTCAAAATAAATATTTTAAAGAAATAACCTTTTTCCAAATTTCTGGAAAAGAGACTTAGTAATCTACTTTAGTATGACTTCAAGTACTTACGAACATTCTTTAAGTCATAACAACATTTACGTTCAATATTCGTGGATGGTCCCGTCGGATCCCTTCATAAATGTTTCTAAGTGTATTCGTTGCGGTCTTTTCTCTACGAACCACTTTGACACTTTTTCATAGTCCACTATGTTTTTCACATTGTCCCTTGCAAAATACAAGTCATATGCCTCCATTAATCGAGCGGGAATATATTTCCAAATCCAATCATATATACCTTTACATATATGCATATGAATACAACATCATAATCAAACAAGTCAATAATATTACATCATTTAGCATCAATAAAAATATATAGAAAAATTTGAGAAATCTCACTTTTCAGAAGTGAAGAGACGCAAGCTCAAGCTCACTGCTTTAGCAGCCAACCACCTAACTATCAAACCACGATGCTACACTACCAAAACACGATACACACTCTTGCACAAACACATAAAAGGACTTGGGAGACACAAGGGGCACATGGCCAAGGCAAGAAAATGCCTAGTTGTGTACGGCCTTGGCTAGGAAGTAGGGTTTGGCACTTAAAGTTGGTGTCTTTAAGCATGATAAGGGTTTTTTATGCAATTATGGACTTATGGAAGGAGCATGGACTAATTTGAAATGGTTTGACCTTAGGTTTTGACAATGGAAAGGGTGAAGATGAGTAGAGCAAAATGGAAGAGAAGATTTAAAAATGAAATATGTATATGTTGCACACTTATATAAACAAGCTCAAATGGTAAATGACTAAGTTAACCCTTCCCACTACCCTTCCCCAAAATTCACCTCACCCACAACCCGCCAATGTGCCAAGTACAAGAAGCTACACTCTTAGGTTGATTAGAAAAGAAAATGTACATTATTTCTAGAAAAAGTTTCCAATCTTAATATTTTAATTACATTTTAATATGTGGTTTAAATGAATTGATAGAAAATGATTTATTATTTGTATATGTGTGTGTATATATCGTTGCACGAAAGTTTCGACAATTTTTGTTCGATGAAATGTCAAAAACTCGAAAAAGGGTATTCAGTCACAATTTCGATCTTTCTCCAAACTATTTGTTTTTTAAATAAATTTCAAAATAAGTTTACAATCGTTACTTATTAATTAAAAGATAGTTATTTGATTATTAAAAATCATTAATTGAATATTTAAAATTTATCAAATATTCACAAATCAAAGTGATAAATTTTTGGATCGTTATACTATAAGATCCTATTTATAAACCATCACTAAGAATGGTGTTTTTGTTGGTAAAGGCTATGTTGTAGATGGAATGTTTAAGTTGAGTGTTAATTGTAATAAAGTTGATACTTGTGCTTATATGTTATGATATTTTTAATGTTTAGCACGCTAGACTTTTTCATGTTAATAAATGACTTATTCATAATATGAGTAACTTAGGATTAATCGCCAAAGCATCAATATATGATTCAAAAATTATGAATTTTGTAGCCAAACTAAAATAAATAAGTACCTACATAACTCTGCGTTTAGAGTGTCAGAGCCTTTAGGTTTAATATATTATGATATACGTGAATTTGATGACATACTAACTAGGGTTGTTAAACGCTACTTTATTACATTTATTAATGACCATTCTGATTTCACTTATGTTTATCTCATGAAAAATAAAATGTAGCTACATTTAAGTTATTTGTCACTAAAATCAAAAACCAATTTAATATGAAAATTAAGAGACTTTTAGTGATAGAGGAACATAATATCATTTAGCTTATCATTGAAATTTATAACTTACATGTAAAATTCATGAGATAATTACGTCCTATTCACCTGAAATGAACGGTAAAGTTGAAAGAAAAAGGGGATATTTACCAAATTAGTTGTAGCTATTTTATTAAATTTGGGTGCAGCATCACATTGGTGGAGGCATATTTCATTAACTATTCATTATGTGTTAATAAATTCCTAAACCTAAAGTAGAACTTCACCAGATTCTGAAAAATCATAAACCTAATTTATCTTATTTTAGAACTTAGGGATTTTTTCATGTGTGCATATTCCCGATCCAAGAGGAATTAAATTAGCAAGTCGAGCATATGAATATGTTTTTATTGAATATGCAACTCATAGCAAAACATATAGATTTTTTGATTTGAATGCTCGTGTTATTATTGATTCACATAACGTTGGCCTTTTTGAACACAAATTTCCATTTAAACTAAGGAACAGTGGGGGTCATATTTCTACTACTAATATTCCAATAATTAGAAATAATAAACATATTACGAAAATTGAATCTGAACCTAGAAGAAGTAAAAGAGCTAAAATAACTAAAGCTTTTAGTTTGAAATATTATGTTTGTACGCTAGAAGTGAATTCTGCTAATCTTAAAGAAGCTTTGTCCTTTTTAGATTCAAAACTTTGGCAAGAAGCTATAAACGATGAAACGGAATCTCTTGGATCTAATAAAACATAGTATGTAGTTGGTTGGCCTCCATGTTGTAAAACTATAGGTTGTAAGTGCGTACTTCAACAGAAGTTGAAACCTGATGGTACCATTGATAAATATAAGGCTCTCGTTGTAGCTTAGGAATTTAGACAAAGAGAAAATATTGGACTTTTTGATACCTTTTCACATGTTATTAGAATAACATCTATTCAAATCTTAATTTCTCTTGGTTCAACTCATGGTTTATTAGTTCAACAAATTGGTGTAAAAATTACCTTTTTAGTGAATTCGAAGAAGAAATTTGCATGGACCAACTTGAAGGCTTTTTTACCTTGGTTAGGAACATAAAGTTTGCAAATTAGATAAATCTCTATATGATCTTAAACAGGCACCTAAACAATGGCATGAAAAGTTTAATAATCTAGTTATATCACATGGCTAAAGTTAATAAAAGTGACAAATATATTTATTATAAATCCGAGAATAACATTTGCACCATCATATGTTTATTTATGGATGATTTACTTATATTTGGTTCAAATTCATGTTATAAATTCTGTTAAATCCATATTACGTGTCAATTTCGATACGAAAGTGTTAAAAACTTATGCTTTGATGTTTTGATATTGACAACTAAACAAGAATGTATTGTGTATACTAACAACTATTGCAGGAAAAGGTATTAACTAATTGAAGAGATCTACATGACAAAGACAAGACAAAGATGACACAAAATGTTATATTAGTCATAGAGTCGGTACTAGAGTTTATATATGTTAAAAATCTCTTCAAAGTGGTATACATACACACACATTTGATCATGAAGTCATTCATATAATTTTAAACAAAAAGCATTCAAGTCGGTCAATTAAAATAATCGGGTCAGTTGACTGAATCTGTGCACTTTATACACATTATCCACTAACACATGCACGTTGACTAAATTAATCAATTCAGTCGACCAACCATGTTTTTGGTCAAACTAAATTAAGAATTTAGTCTACTAAAAAGGATAATTTTTGCACTCATTTCTTTTTAGAAAATTTTTTCGAATGTAAATAAAATTTCAACCGGTCGGCTGAACTCATTCAGTCAACTGGTCGATGTAACAGCTGTTTTTTATTTAAAATTTCTAAAGAGATCCTCTTCTCCATGAAGAGACACCTCTCTTCAGTAATGGCTGCAACTCTTTCATAAGTCATCGCACTTCACAAATAGTAGCAACCATTTGTTTTCTATATAAAGCAATCTCATTCTTGAATTCAATTAGCAATTCTACTCTCTCTATTTTCAATATCTTGTCTTGAATTCTCTAAGCACTGAATATATTAATATTACTTTAAATATGATAACTTGCATATTCATTTATACTCTTCTTGTAATCATCTCACTTTCAATTCTTCATGAATACACTTCAAACCACTAAAAAGAAGATTATAGGAAGGTTATATTTATCGATTCATCCGTGCTATACTAAAGCACATGAAGTCACAAACTTATCTACTCTTTTGTAGTCGAAGTCATGTTAAGATATTTAGGCATGAAGTCCTGTCCGAAAACTCAGGTAGCTGTAATACATATTCCTCTGGATTAAATGAGGGTATTGTTTTAAATCTATAAGGAGTTTGAGACTGGACGTAGAACTAAAAGTTTGAACCGGTATAAATGTGACGACACGTCCTTCAATTACCAGAAAGATGTATCATCAATAAGAAAAGAAAGAGATAGGAATAGAAAAGATAGAAAGAAAATAACAACAATCATCAGAATCTCACAGCGGAAACGGAACAAAATATAATATTACACATATCCATTACATAGTTTTGCATATCAGAGTACACAAAATAATACGACTGAAACGACCCGCCTTTCATTCCATAGAAAGACGCATCATTTATAAGAAAGAAAGAGGTAGAAATAGAATAGAAGAAAAGAACTCAACAAAATCAGAATCTCACAGCGGAACGAAACAAAATATAATATATAACATAAATATTACATAGTCTATTACATATCAGAGTTACTCAGATACAACAACACAGGATAAGCAGTATTACAAGTCTGTCTATTATATAACTCAATACAACACATATATCACAGAGATACATCACAGCGGAAAACACCATATAACTACAAACGCTGAAGCCTCCTGCTCCATAACTCCTCCAGTATTCGTCAAAGCAAACCTGAATCCCTTGGCTACTCGTAAAAATTTGAGTACCCAAGAGTTTAAGAAAAACAGGATAAATTCCGGGTCAGACATGGGTCTGGTGTGAGTAAACGGGTTAAAGTTGCTTAACTTTTAAAAATTATTTGAAAACAAAAGGTATCACGTAAGACTCCCCACACATAAACATGGGTAAGTTTTTACCTTACGCTAACCAAAACATTTGATAGGAAATCCAGTGATATTATAATAGTGTCTAGAGTTTTCAAATAAATAGAAAATAGCCGAAATTGTTACATCTATTAAATTCCAGCTACTAGCCACAAAAGTGGGTAATACAATCAAAACAGTAGGGGCACGTAGGAAGAATGGGTTTCCATCAATGGCAGGGCTACTGGGGTACCGCCCGTCACAATACATGGCCTAGATCACTGTACCGAGTAGTACGCCTGCTCCCCTGCAACACAAAGCCGGGACCATTCCTTACTGAACAATCCCGAATAAGACCACCCCGGCGATTCTAGCTAGAAATCGCCCCACACAGCCGAAATAAAAAGGGACATCTAGACAGGGGTAAATCTCGTCCTACTTGGGCATGACCCACTTAGCCTTGCTGCACCTCCCCTGTTTTAGCCATTCCCGGTTGATGAGGCTTGAGGCTGCGATTACCTTTATAGAACACATCTATCTTAGAATGCTCATTGTTCACCTGACGATGTTCTAAAAGCATTCAATCCATACAAGTTCGTTCCGGGTTCAAACGAAACCGAAGACATTATCTCGTTACACTCATTTTGGAACCACCCTCAGAGTCAACGACAATAACCCTTGCACTCTAAAAACTCCATCTCAAACCTGAAAGTACTATCTCCGTTATACTCGTATTGGAATCACCCGCAGAGTTCCTAACAACAGATAGTTCTTACACTTCGAGTCTTCAACTCGATCTTCACTTGAATTCACGACCTAACGTTTAACTTGGATCGATGTGGTTTTCGGATAATCAAATTTGATACCCGATCCCGGTCTCATCGAACCAAACGTGTCTTAAAGGCCAAGTTGTTTAAAGGTTTAAACAATTCAATTCAATTCAATAAAATTAAATGCTTTGAAATCACACAGCATTAGCATAGATAAATACCGCACATTTATCATTGCTATAACCTATATCATCTCACAGAATGTCACAACATATATCATAAATAGATATCAATCCAATAGATATCATCCAATTCAGACATTCAACAACCAATCATCCATAAGCAAGCATTATCAATTCATATCATAATTAATTTAATTTCTTAAATTAATCCCTTAAGAATCAACCCTTAAATCTTGCTTATACAATCATTAATTAATTACTAACCTTAATTAATTTATCACTCCTTGATTAACTTACTTAATCAATTAATCAATCCTTAATCCTAGATTAATTGTCCTTTAATCATCAATTAATAAACCTTAATTATTAATTAATTTCCTTTAATACAAAGTAATTAATCCTTAATTACTTTCATAATCAATTAATTAACTTTTAATTAACCGATTAATTATCCATCAACTATCGATTAATAACCTTAATTATTAATCAATATCTCTTAATATAAATTTATTAATCCATAATTACTTTTATAATTAATTAATTAATTATTAATTAACCAATTAATTATCTCTTAATTATTAATTAATAAACCTAATTATAAATTATTAATTAAGAACTTAATTACAGATTACTTACTCCTTAATCACTAGTTAATTAATTATCTAATTAACCCTTAATTAACTGTTAACCCATCCTTAATTAACAGATAATCAATCCTTAATTATCATTTGATTAATCCTTAATCACAACTGATTAATCAATTAATTACCATTTAACAACTTCTTAATTAATCCTTAATTACTGATTAATTATTATCTAATTATTAATCAACAAAACTTTAATTATTAACTAATAAAATTTAATTACAAGTTAAACATTTCTTAAATACTAATTAAGTAACCTTTATTACTTAAGTAACAACTTATTAATTATTCAACTAATAATTCTTAACCACTTGATTAATTTAAATTTAATTACACTTAATTACTTGATTAATGAATCCTTAATCATTAATTAATAATCTAGTTAATGATCTTTAAATAACCATTTAATTAATCTTAAATTAATTAACCTTTAATTCTTAACCATTTATTAACCAAGTAAATCATTTTCCCTTAATTAGTTTCCTAATTAATACTTTATTCTTAACTAATTAATTAAACTTACGTCTTCAAATTAACTCATTCAAAATTAAGATATTGAAACCTTAATTAAGATAAACATTTACCTTATAAGTGCTTTAGTTGACTTAACACATTTACAATCTTTACTATACAACTATCCCTACTTAATTAAATTTTAAATTAAGTTTAAGTCAAAACAATCGTTAAGCTTGATAAATTAAAGTTATCAAACACAACTTTAAATAACTTAAATATTTTTCTATTTATAGTTTAAACTAATTTTCAATTTGAATTTAAAACTTGTCTTATATAAACCATTAAAATTTCTTTCAAAACTCGTTTTCAAAATCATTTAAAAATTTCTAAACAATGTTTAAATTTAACAAAACTTCAAAACATCTTAAAATATGTTAAATAAAACATTTATTAAATACATCAAGTAATTTATATAAAGTTTTTAACTAATTTAAAATTTCTAAATTTCAACAACAAGTTTTAAACCTTTTTAAAATCTTTTAAAAACTGTTTTAGTTTCCAGCTTCGGGTCAAAACCGTTACTTACTCGGGTCAAAACCCGAGTTCCTTCTTCCATCTTTTCTTTAAAACTTGATTAAATACAGTTTACAAAAACAACAGGTTTTCCAAACCAACACACCCAAGAACATCACGAGTTTCCCCTTACCAAACTCGAATGCTACTTCGAGATTTCCCAACGCCAAACTAGCTGACACCAAACCACCACCTCGTGCACATGCACGCCACCGTAGGTCACCTCCGACCAACGTTACTGCCTCCGGCAACTTTCTCAACACCTCGGCATCCAAAATCGACCACTAAAACAAACGTACTCTCCGCAAATCGAATTTGGGTATTACCGTAGAACCAAACCCAAAACGACCTCACACAAACCCCTTCGACCATCTAACTCCGGTCACCAGAAATTTTGCGGTGCCGACCATCTCTTGCCAAGCCCATATGCTGCCTCCAGCCGAAATTTCACGAAGCTCGATCAACAGAGGAAAGCTTAGACCCAAAATTTCCTGCATCGACCAAACTAGAGTTTAAAACCCATTCTCGATCATTGCCGTCGCCACAACCTCTTATAGCCTCAGCCACCATTTTTCCCCGAACCCCCATGGCCTTCCCCACCTCCAGTAGCAACCTCGATCAACCAAATTGATCCATCTTCCAGAAATCACCCAAAATCAACCATCCAGTAAAACCCAAATTCCCAACTCAATCCTATTTTAAAAATCTGGATTTTTGTGCTAAAAATCATAATTTTGAGTGATGATTCAATATATATACATGAATAAATAAAATTCAAAATGTTATTTTTTTTACATTTTATAAGTTTCACTGCATATTTTAGCTTACAGGTAAATTCCAAACTTCATTTGTTTAAATATGATTTCATAAGCTAGATGAATTTACAGCTTAACTTATTTGTTTTAGATTCAAAACTTCAAAGTGTTTATATGAAAGCTTGAATTTTGTTTATTTATAAAAATTCTGTAAACACGAATGAACAGAGGAACATCAATTTACTGACATGCAGAACATAAATACTTTCATAATTACAGAATTTAAACTATTTTCCACACATGCAAGAATCAATATTACTTAAGCAACAAATTATATCCTACTTAAGATTTAGATTAATTGTTTACTCACCTCTTCTTGACTTTGCATAGAATTTTGGAACTGGAATGGAAACTCCTTTTTAAAATTTGAAAACTGTTGTTGATGACTCCTGAAACTTTGATTTCTTTAAAACCGGAACCATGGTGATGCTCAAGGTTTTTTTTTTGAAAATAGATTGCTTTCCAGATTGCATTGAAGCTTTAAAACTGGTTGGCAGGTTGCATTTTTGAAGTTTGATCTCAGGCATGCAGTTGAAACTTGCTATATGCATGATAAAAATACTGCAGATTTTTGTTGAAGATGAACTTGAAGATTTGGGTGAAGTTTGCTACAGAATTTGATTTTTCTGGTTTTAGAGATTTTTTTTTTCTTGAACACGAGGATTTGAATAGTTTCAGGTTTTGATAAAAACAACATGGGGTTTGTAAATAAATGGTTTGAGGAGATGTACATTTCTGTTTTCAGGCTTGAGAAGGAATTTTCAGGGTTTGTTTCTTTTTGAGGATTTGGGAAGAAAATTTACTACAGGTTTTTATTTCTGAACTGAGGAATTGAATATGGTTTCAGTTTCAGATTAATCTTGAGAAATTTAATATGGGTTCAGACTTGAAATTACAGGGTTGTTTTGATTTTCTGTTTTCAGATTGAACTTAAGGATTTTGGATACAAGAGTGGCCATGGATTCTTGTTTGGATTCAAAGAAAAAGAAGAAAGAAGATAATAGGATTTTATAAAAATGAATTTTAAGGTTAAATAAAATTTAAAGAAAGGAAAAAGAAGAAAAAGACACATGTATCTTTGATTACATTTGTTATAACCCAAGCTTAATTTATTAACACATGTATTCTATGATGTTTTAAAAATGAACACATGTCACTCAATATTTTTAAATTATTTAAAAATGATTTTGAAAACCCTTTACTATCAATTTGCTTAATTTGTAAATACTTTACTAATTTATGAATGCTTTTATAAATTTATAAATCCATTTTCTTTTCTTATAAAAATAAAACTTTTAAAAGAAAAATAAGATATAAACTAATTAGATTCCAAATAAAATAATATAAAATTATTAAATCCATTTTTACAAGTTAATTTAAATGCTTTTGTATTTATCTACTATTAAATAAATATTTTCCAAATTTATATAAATAAAATTCATTTGTTTTAAATTGATACAAAAACAAATCTTATTTTTAAAATAAAACTTTATTCATAAATCTTTTATATACAAATGTATTTCAAGATATACATTCTTTTTAAATTACAAATTCCAATTCAAATTTCAAATTTAAAAATTCAAATTCAATTTAAACTTAAATTTCAAATCAAATATGTTTTTATTAAATTAAACAAACACACTTTTAAATTAAGAAATATTGAATTCTTATCTTAAAGTTAATTTTTAAATAAACATACATTTAAACAATACTTATTAAATTAAAATGTCAAACTTATCAAAAATGAAATTTATAAAATAACACAAATTAAATAATTATTTCATTTAAAATCAATTAATTTCTAAATTTAAAAACATCACATAAATTTTATTTTGGTTATTTATATTTGAAGATACAGTTTTATCAATTTTAAATGATTTAATTAAGAGATTATCTCCTTTTAAATTCTCCGAAATTCTAGGATATTACAACGACTTCATTACATCTGACATTTATAAGAGTTTGCCAACCCATATAACCCAAAATACAACATCAAAAGTGACTACAGCGGATAGAGATAGATAAGTACGTCTGGACTCCGGCTTTAGCTTCCATAACATTTGTCAATCCTAACCTAATCACTTGGCTACTCATAAAAATTTGAGTACCCAAGAGTTTATGAAAAACAAAATAAACTCCGGGTCAGACATGGGTCTGGTGTGAGTAAACCAGTTAAAGTTGTTTAACTTTAAATTCATTTGAAAACAAAAGGTATCACATAAAACTCCCCACAAATAAATACGGGTAAGTTTTTACCGTACGCTAACCAAAGCATTTGATAGGAAATCCAGTGATATTATAATAGGGTCTAGGGTTTTCAAGTAAATAGAAAATAGCCGAAATTGTTACATTATTAAATTCCAGCTGCTAGCCACAAAAGTGGTTAATGCAATCAAAACCGTAGGGTCTCGTAGGGAAAATGGGTTTCCATCAATGGCAAGGCTACTGGGGTACCGTCCGTCACAGTACGGGGCCTAGATCACCGTACCGAGGACCAATCCCGATCCCCTGCAACACAAGGCCGGAACCATCCCTTACTGGACAGCTCCGAACAAGGCAACCGCAGTTGTGGCCAACAACCGTCCACACAGCCGAAATAATAAGGGACCTTTAGACAGGGGTAAATCTCGTCCTACTTGGGCATGACCCACTTAGCCTTGTTGCACCTCCCCTGTTTTAGCCATTCCCGGTTGATGAGGCTTGAGGCTACGATTACCTTTAGAGAACACATCTCTTAGAATGCTCATCGTTCACCTGACGATGTTCTGAAAGCGTTCAATCCATATAAGTTCGTTACGGGTTCGAACGAAACCGAAGGCATTATCTCGTTACACTCATTTTGGAATCACCCTCAGAGTTAACGACAATAACCCTTGTACTCTAAAACTCCATCTCGATCTCCATTTTGAGATGTCACGACCTAACGTTTAACTTGGATCGATGTGGTTTTCGAAAAATCAAATTTGATTCCCGATCCCGGTCTCATCGAAATCCAAACGTGTCTTAAAGGCCAAGTTGTTTAAATATTTAAACAATTCAATTCAACTTAAATATAGCATCCTCACAGTATTATCCACAGATAATAACAAACATCTATCACAGATATATAAAATATCTCATCACAGAATATCTCAACTATTATCCAACAGATATCAACCAAATCCAAATATTCAATTCAAAACAATCATCCATAAGCAAGCACATCTCTAATTCATATTATAATTAATTTGATTAATTAATTTGATTAATTCAAATTAATTAATTACTTAAGAATTAATCACTTTACCTTGCTTAACCAAGCATTAATTAATTAATCACAATCATTTAATTAATTAATCACTTCTTAATTATACTCATTATCAATTAATTAATCTTTAGTTAATTAATAATCCTTTAATTATTTTTTAATAACTCTAATTATTCATTATTAAAACTTGATTAAAAATTAATCATTCCTTAATTGTTTACTAATTAACCCTTAATTTGCAATTAATCTTAATTAATTTCTTAATTAATTACAAATTTTAAAGTAATTTATCTTAATTACTTAATTAATTATAAATTAATTAACCTTAATCATTTAATTAATTAAGCCTTAACCACTTACTAATAAATTAACTATTAATTATGAATTAATTAGTTTTTAATTTCTTAATTAGTTAACCCTAATCAATCAATCAATTAATTAATTCTTAATCACTAATTTAATTAACCACTAATCACTTAATTAATTAATTACTAATCACTTATTAATTAATCTTTAATTGTTTAATTAATTATCTATTAATTATAATTTAATTTAATTCTTAATTATCCATTTATTAATCCATAATTAATTAATTAAACCTTAATAAATTAATTAATTTAAAATTATTAATTAATTTAACCTTAATTACTTTATTAATTAAAGTAAACTTTAATCCTAAAACTTAATTATTTTTAAAAAAAAACAATTTCCTTAATTACTTAATATTATTACATATTTGAAACATTCCAATTTGTTTAAACTAATTACTTTTAAAAAATTAAATTTGAATGAATATAAAATCATCTTAAAACTCAACTATCAAAATATAAAATACTTTGAATTAAAAAGTTTAACATTTCACAAAGTAGTTTGAGTAAAATTTTAAAGTTTTAAAACTTAAAACCAAATTCGGAAACCTTTGAAAACATTACTAGTTTCGGGTTTCGACCGACCCAAACTCGATCACTCGAGCCCAACTTCTTCTTCCCTTCCTATTTCTTTAGCTGAGCTTCAACTAACGCACTTACCTTATTCTGGGAAGAAGCAACACAAAAGAATCGCTGACCAGAGAAAACTTTAGAAACACTCGAGAAAAACACGAGCATGACCTTCCCCTACCCGATCATTAACTCGAGTCACCCCATCACCAAACTTCACTGGCATGAACACTGACACGTGCACGTACACGACGCTCCAACGCCGCCACTGCCATCAACGATACCACACGCAAACTCCGACCACAGATGCGAACTTCCACTGTTGATCAGCAACACGCGACTCCGATCAAAATCGAGGATGATCGCACCATTCCTAGAATCAGACCCTTCATCAGAAAACCCACCGTAACCATCAACCTCGATCATCGTTCGCTACGCAACCTCGGTTACATCACCACAAGGCCTCGACGCAACCATACCCAAAACCACTCGCAATTCGATCCACCATCAAATGCTACCCAAATCACTAAGCTTAGACCCTAATTTCCCCAATTTCTAATCCCCTAATGATTTATTACCACTTCCAGTATTTTTCTCGGGTTCACCGATCATCAATACAACCCCGACCCAAAGCTCAACCTCTGGAGCTTACCAAGTCGCCAGAATTTTTCCCAGAGACCAATTCCGGTCATCACAAAATACTGCCTCAAATCCAATTTGAAAAATCATGATGTTTACCTTAAAAATCATGTTTTACAAAGTTGATTCAATATGTAAAATTGATTCAACAAATTTCAATACATGATTTTATCATGTAATCAATATTTCTTACTGTATCATCTGATTTTTAGAAGAATACCAAAAAATCTTATTTGAATAAATTTTTAAACTTTAATTTATATTTAAATAAACATTCTGTGTTAATAACTCAAGGCCTAACAGTATTTTGTTAAAGAAAATTTTGAATCTTTGTTTAGTTTTTACTATGTAATTTGGGAACAGAGAAGTATCAGGCAATTTCTAACATGCACAGTTCAATACAACTTGTATACTCAAATTTTACAAAAATATGTACATGCAAAACATCAAAAATATCTAAAATTTACATGCGCAAATTTCTATTTACTTAAAATTTCTGGTTGAAAGTTTACTCACCTGAATTATTTTTAAGCAGAGACCCAAAATTTTAAATCCTGGAAAAAGAATGACTGCAGATTTTGACTTGTAATTGCTTGATGATGTTGCTTTCAACTTTAATCAATTAGCACTTAAAATGGAATATCTTTGAATTTTGTCTTTCAGAAATTTGATGATTTTTCAGGAACCCTTGATTATTTGCAGATTTTTCAAGAATTTGTTTTGCAGATTTGAAACTTTGATATGAGGCTTGAGTTCTTGATTAAATTTTGGTTGAAAGAGTAGAAATTTATGAAGTTTAGATTTTGTAAATGGAAGAGTGATTTTTTTCTTGCTTTAGAAAGTGAGAATGGGAAAAATTTAGAGGAAGAAGATGAAATACCCGTTTGTAGAAAATTTTTGTTTTATAAAAATTAAAGAAAATAAATTAAAAATTATGACACTTGTCATTACACAATGTTATCCTCCTAACACTTGTTATTAGAGTGCTTTAAATTTTAACAAATGTAATCTTCATGCAAAAAGGATTTTTAAATGTTTTTGTTAATTAATTTTCTAAATTTAAAATATATTTTTAATATATATAAATCAATCCTTTTTAAAAGAAATAAATATAAATCAAATTTTATATTCTAAATAAAATCAAAGAAATACACTTTTAAAATCAAAGTATAATTTAAAATATAAATAACCCTATTTTGAAAATTTCAATTTCACAATTCAAATTCAAATTAAATTTCAAATTCAATTCAAAAATCAAATTTGATATGAATACAATTTTAACAAATCCATTTCCATGTGTATATATTAATTTTAATTAAAATCAATATACATTTACAACCCATTTATACTATTGTTTAAAATAACAAATTTATTAATTTAAATTAATTTATTAAAAAGATTATCACATTTAAATTGGGTTTGAAATTCCGGAATATCACAATAAAAATATCTAATGCACTTTAACATTCAACTTTTTATTTCGCATAAGTTACAACATAGATAAATATTCATATTACTAAATCCTTAGTTTCTTTTATTTGGTATCAAAGCAAGATCATCATTTGACCTTAACAAAGATTTTGATAATTCAGGTAATGTTAATAGCACTAGTTCGACTATTGTTCAAGGTAATCTATTGCATGACCACCTCTATTTAACCGATTAAATTATAATTATTTGTCAACTAGGATGAGAATATATATGCAAGCAAATGGTTACGACACTTGAAATATCATTCGGCAAGAATATACTGTACCTACCACTGACTATGCACAATGGTCAAACACTTAGAAAATAGATGCTATTAGTAATTCTAAGGAAATGAATATGCTATTTTGTTCTTTAGACAAAATGAATTTAACAGAGTAAGTACGTGCACATCCGCATACAAAATTTGACGTACACTTAAAATACTCATGAAGGAACAAATAAAGTCAAACAAAGCAAGATTTTCATGCTTAAAAATCAGTTTGAAAACTTTAGAATGAAACAAGATGAGACTATGAATGAAATGTACTATAGATTTCAAGATATCTATCATTCACGTCAAGCACTAGGAGAAAAATACACTGATTTTATTTTTATTTTCCTAAACTTTTAACAGACGAATGGAAATGAATAGTCTTAGTTATCAAAGAATCTAATGACATTTTGACCATAAAACTAGAAGAGTTAATAGGAATTCTCATGTCCTATGAAGTGAATTTGTAGGAAAAACAAGTACAAGCCCAAGATAGGAAAAAAATTTCCTTTCAAGCAGAGAATGAAGAATTCCATAAAGATGATGATAACATTTCATTTCTAGGTAAGTATTTCAAAAAGTTTCTAAAGTTCAAAAGGAATAAGAAGTTTGGCAACAATAGAAATAACAACAATAATCTGTCAACTTCGTCATTGAAGTGCTATGAATGCGACAAAATAGGTCACGTAAAGAAAGATTATCTAGGCCTTGAGAAGGAGAAGAATAACTTTAAGAATAAGAACGAGAAATTAAAAAAAAAAGATTAAGAAAACCTTTATGGTAACTTGGGATAATTCAGACTCGTCTTATTTGTCGGACAGTGATAACGACTCCAAATAAGAAAATGTATGTTTCCTGGCTACCAATGACGATGTAAGTAAACTCTCTTTTGATGATCGAGCGATAATAAATTCTGAGCTATTAGATAAGATAAAAGATTTGAAAAGAAAATACATAAGATGCATTAGAAAAGTTGGATAGATTTGAACTAGAAGTCGATATACTAAAAGATGAAAAGCAAATTATAGAAGAGGAATTAGTCAAATCATAGGATTCATGTGTTGATATAAAATCTTAACTTACTATGTTAAGTAATGAAATAGAAACTCAAAAAAATAGGAATGATATATGGACAAAAGAGAATCATAATTTAAATTCTAGTGTTAAACTAGTAGAAGTAGTAGGAGTTTTAGAAAACACTACCAAAAACGTTTTGAATTTTAATAAAGTAGAGAAAAAATTTCAAAAATTATTATCTCAATCGTCTTTTAATAAAAAGGCCTAGGTTTTCATAAAACAAATAAAGAAGTAAAAATTAGTCCTAAAAAATATAACTTACTATATAAATTTCAAAAAGAAGAATGATATTAAAATAAATCGATAAAATCTACTAAGATTTGGATTCCAAAGACTAATAATCATTTGATAAGAAATAAGTATATAGATACATTTACGTCTACTATTCATAAAAATTATAGTTTCATGTTGAAAGGCAACGCCAAACCCTATAGGGTATGCCTTCCTAATACCTAACTCTTAGGACCCTAATGAAGGAAGTGGGTACCAGTACAATTCAATATTTTTTGCAGGTACCAAATAAAAAGAAAGAAAATGGATACTCGACGGTGGTTGCTCCAAGCATGTGTTGGACATTAAATATATGCTAACAAATTTTATCGACTCAGATGGAGGATACGCTACTTTTGGAGATAACTTTAAAGGATACCTCATTGGAAAAGAAACGTTTGCAACAACGGTATATCTAATTCACCTCTTAATACTAATGTTTTATTAGTTAAAAATTTAAAACATTATTTACTAAGTATTAGTCAATTATGCTATAAATATTGTAGTGTATCTTTATTTAAAGATAAATGTAATATTTTCGATCGAAATAAAAATCTAATTATCGAAGGAATTAGAGAAAGAAGTAATTATGTTTTAAATATGAAAATTAATCACAATATAGACATGTGTCTACTAGCTAAAGATAACGATCCTTGGCTATTGCATAAAAGATTTTATCACATAACTTTAAAGCCATTTTCAAACTATGTAAAAACAATTTAGTAAAAGGTCTACCAATGACGAATTATAAAGTAAATAATATTTGTGATGCATAACAGCTAGAAAAATTAAGTAAACCATCTATTAAATCTAAGAAAATCATTTCTATGTTACAAACCACTCGAACTACTACATTTGGATTAATTCACATTCAAGTTTAATCTATAAACCATAGTAAATATGTATTTGTAATCATAGACTTCTCGAGATATACATTATTTTTGAAAAATAAAAGCAATACTTTTGAAAAATTTAAAATTTTTGCTCAAAGAAATCAAAATTTAAAAAGTTTAAAAATTAAAAATATTAGAAGTGATCATAGTGGCGAATTTGAAAGCGAACTATTTGAAAACTTTTGTAACAAAAAAGAGTATTAGCCATAACTTCTCATTTCCTAGAACTCTACAACAAAATGGAGTTGTAAAAAAAAAGAATCATATATTACAGGAATGTTCTAAGATCTATTTAGTGGCAGACAACTACTTAAACAGTTCTAGACAGAAGCCGTGTCTACTGCATGCTACATCTTAAGTCGGTCACTATTCGACCTTTAGCTAAACATACTCCATATGAGCTTTTTAACGGTAAAAGACTTAATATATCTTATCTACGAATTTTTGGATCAAAATGTTTTATTTCAAATACAGAAGATCAATTAGGAAATTTTGATCCAAAATCCAATAAAGGAATATTTATTGCATATTCGGAAGCAAGGCATACGAAATATACAATAAACATACAAAAATAATAGAAGAAACATTACACGTTTCATTAGATGAAAATTTCAATAATAATAATAATGAAGAAGAAATAATAGATACAAATCAACATATATTAAAAAATAGTTCTATAGAAAATCCAATTGAAAATAACCTACCTTTAGAAAATGAATTAAAATCACCTCTATTTATACTAAACATCATCCAATAGAAAATATAATTGATAAAGTAAATACAAATGTCAAAACTAGAAATCGTTATATCAAGCTGGTCATATCGCGTTTATTTCCAATATAGAACCTAAAATTTTAGGAAGCTTCGACCGATGACTGTTGGATTTTAGCTATGGAAGAAGAGCTAAATCAATTCGAATGAAATGACATTTGGGAATTAGTTTCAAGACTAAATGATCAAATAATCACAGGTATGAAGTGGCTATATAAAAATAAAATTGATAAAAATGGTAATATAACTCGAAATAAGGCTAGCTTAGTTGCACTGGGTTATAATCAAGAAAAGGGGATAGGCTATGAAGAAATTTCTGATTCTGTCGCAAGATTAGAAGCAATACGTATATTACTAGCCTTCTCTTTTCATTATAACTTTAAATCATATCAAATGGATGTTAAAAGTGCATTTCTAATTGATTCTACTAAGAAAATGTTTTTGTAGAACAATAGCCTCTTTTGAAACATAAAAAATTTTCCCAATCACGTCTACAAACTTAAAAAGCTCGTTATGGTCTGAAACAGGCATCCCGTACTTGGTATGAACGACTAAAAACTATATTATAGCTTTAGGATTTGGGATTAAAAAGTCGATCTACTTTATTTATCAAATGGGATAAGAAAGATATATTAATAAGACAAATTTATATAGACGATACCATATTCGGATTTACAAATTAAAATTTGTGTAATGAATTTTCAAATATAATGAAAAGTGAAAAATGAATTTGAGTTGTTTCATATGGGAAAACTCTCATTTATTTTTCTTCGGTTACAAATAAAAAAATTAAGTGATAGAATTATTATTAATTAAAAAATATTACAATAACTTATAAAATGATTTGGAATAGAAAATTCATCATGTAAACCGACACCTATGAGCACTACGATTCATCTTGATAAAGACGAAAACAGATAGAGTATGGATCAAAAACTCTATGGAAGTACGATCGGCTCTTTATTATATCTAACCGCTAGTTCCCTCGCATTATGTTGAGTGTTTGCTTGTGTGCACGATTTCAGGCAAATCCCAAAGTGCGTGCCGTGAAATGAATTTTGCACTACCTAAACAATGCTAGAAACTACATACTATTTTAGACAAAAGAATGTCATTTTAAGCTAGTAACTTACAGCGATGCTGACTTCGGAGGATGTTAAATGGACAGAAAGAGTATGAGCGGTACTTACCACTTTATCAGGCAGTCTATAGTATCATGGTTTAGTAAGAAAAAGAATTGTGTATCACTATCAATGTGTGAGGTAGAATACATCTCAACCGCTTTGGAATGTACACAAGTCATATACATGCAACAAACACTTTGGATTTCAGATTACATTTAAAAAAGTCACCAATTTATTGCAATAACACAGGAGCTATAAACTTATCAAAAAATCCAATAAATCAATCACGGATGAAACACATAGATATATGACATCACTTTCTTAGAGATAACATTGTAAAAGAAGTGATTTCACTCGAGTTCATATGTTATGAAAATCAAATTGCAGATATTTTTACCAAAGTGGTAAATGAAAATACATTTACCAACCTTAGACATGAACTGGATATTGTGTCTCTACAGGACATACTATAAAATAGCCGATGTTTACTTTTGAATTAAAAAATTATTTTCAACAATTTTTTTCTATTTTTAGTATTATATATATATATATATATAAATTCTTTAGTATAAATAATTCCCTTAAAAAATTAATGGTTGATAAATAATAGCTATAGAATCTATGCTATTTATACATCTCTTACTACTGTAAAAACCTAGAAAATCATATTTCGAATCACAAGAAAAAAATTTACTCGTAAAACTTCCTGAAAGAATTTCAACAAAATCATAAATGGCATATGAGAATGATTCACCTTATTCCTCAATGAATTATAGCTCCCCATCCTCTAAGTATACAAGTCCATCATCCTAAAAAAAACTCTATCCTTTAGTTCATCTTCGCTAAAATAATTCCATCACCTACATATGACACTAGTTTCTCTCCGAAAGGAAAGAAAGTCAAATAGTCAATTAACTTCAATGTTGTATCATCGTCTCATAATGACCAGCGCATCGATGAGTTACATCATTATCAACAAGAAATGACGGGTCTTCAAAAACAAATGTACTGTGAACAACAAAGATAAGGAGCTCATCTTAATTTCATTAAAAGATCCATGTTGGCATTGTGTGGATGATCGCCAAACAATGATATTATTCGTAGAAGCTCTCTTCATCTAACAGAAACTCCAGACAAAGATCATGACTCAAAACCAAGAAACTCTTGGGAACTAAGGCCACCGAATGAAGATTGGGATCCATCTTAAAATAAATAAATAAATTGTTGCTAACTTATTGTATTTCATATTAATTTCTATATAATCCAACCCCAACAAAGTGAAATAAATATAATCTCTTTGTATTATATAATATATTAATTATAGATATATATAATATCTATTTTTATCCTTGTACAAATAAACTAAACTTTCATAAACAAACACAGCTTAGTCAAGCTTAATAATATAGGACAAACATAAACTAATTCATGAATAGATCTAGTCTCAATAATCGTTAAAAACAGAATTACAGGTTCAGTCGATTGACCCGAAGCATTTAGTCGACTGACCGTACGTAATCTTAAAAATTATCAAACAACACAGAATTCAGTAAACCCCTAACTCAGTCAATTAGATGCAGTCATTCAAAAATAAATTCCCGAGATTCATCGAATGACTCATGTTTCGGCCGACGGGCCATAAGGAAATTAAATTCTTCTACACGAATTCAATGGACTAAATTTTATCTTTCAGTCGACTGGTTTCGTATATTCCTGTTTTTTAAATGAAGACCATTTAAATGTACATACTTTGAGATACCTATCCATTCACACCATTTGCACCTATTTAACCCTATATGTACTAACCACCAAACTCCCATTCATTCGTCTTCTTCTCCAAAAATAAAAAAAAGAAAAATTTTTAGAAACCCTTACTCTCAAATATCCCAACATTTTGTCTCGGCGCCAAGGAAACGACAAAGGGACTTTTCATCAATTACTGTTGGACCCTCGGAAGCTCAAATTAGAAAATGGATATACATTGACATCGTCATTCATAGATTGAACAATATGAAGAGTATGCGAATTTCGACGGCTCATTCATTAAGTTTTGAGATTTTGGGAGCAATGCTATTTGAGAATTTATGGAGGCTAACCATGTTCACTCGCTCATCAACTTTGATGTTGATAATGTCAAGATTTATCCCTTATTAGTAAAATAATTTTATGCTAATTTGAATTTACATTTGATGAAACCACATAATAGAAAAAATTATATATGAAATCTTGTTTGTCGAGTCAAAATCTATCTACCCATAGATAGATTAGGTTCCATTTTAAACTATCCTTTAGTAGGAGAAGACCTTGATGATATTCAAGTTAACATGAATGGCCACGATGAATTTATTCATCTTTTCCTAGCCGACGTCCTAGAAGTCTTGAAAGCCAAATTCCTACATCCTAAAGGCAGATTATCCATAGGGTACTTATCGGTAATTGTAAAATGGTTTATAAACATAACTTTCAAACACTTTACGCTTTATGGAGATGTCATAATGTAAATTGGGCTAAAGTGACGACTGAGAAATTTTAAACATTCCATCAACATCAAGTGAAAACAATTCATTATGGAGAATATATCATGCAAATCTTGATGATTTTCCAACTGCCTTTTCCAAATACCAGCATCGTCATCTCATGCACATCAAGCTGAAGCTAGCAATAATGAAATACAAGTGATTACAATGAAAATAAGTGTTAGGCAATCTTATATCATTCTCTCCCATAACCAAAGCAAACTTGACCGTCATCTATCTCGAGTTGAAAGCACAGTAACCAGAATTGATAATAAGCTGGATAAACCAAAGGGTTCATAAATTTTTTTTGGAGCAAGATGTCTTATGATTCATCTACTTCATCCTTTCTACCTTTAAGAGAGGAACCACAAGCTTCGAATATGTTTAGATGGACCGTGGAGGAGGAGGAAGATGAGGACAACGAAGAGGTTGGTGAGACTATTCAGAGTCACGATTTCTAGGCATTGTAAGCTCGTTCTTCATATCCATCTTTATTTATGATTTTTCTACTTTCAATTTTTATGGTTCAAAAAGTATGGGAAGTAATCTTGTATGTTTCTCTGAACAAAAATATGTCACTGGTTGTTATTGAGTCCTAATATTTGTATCATTGTGTTTGTTCAATTTGTGGCAATATGGTAAGTAGTACGTTTATTATGCTATGTAATATATTTTTTGTGATGTTTTACATTATGACAATGTGGTAAGTAGTATGTTTATTGTACCATGTGATGTTCTTTTGTGATGTTTAACATTGTGATTATGGTAAGAAGAATGTTCTTATAAATATCTTAACATATTTTTTTGATGTTTTGTACATTAGTATTCTTATGAATTTATAATAGAATGTTTTACCTTTATAAAATTCATATTACTCTTATTGATATATATTTTCTTTTTGTCGATGACAAAGTGGAGAGAAACTAGACATGGATGGCCACATAGAAAAAGGGAGTATAGTCTCAAGGGGAGAACTTTTTATAGTTTGATTTATTTTACAATTAACTTGTATAGTTTTCATCATAAAATAGGAGAGAATGTCAGAACCTCATACTTTAATTTTTTGATATTGACAACTAAACAAGAATATATTGTATATACTAACAACTATTATAGGAAAAGATATCAACTAATTAAAAAGATCTACATGACGAAGACAATATAAAGACGACACACAAAATGTTATATTAGTCGCAGTGTCAATAGTCTAGAGTTTAGAAGGAAATCCTTAGTACAAGAATATACCAAACTTTATACAAAAGTGCATTTAGACATTCTTAACGTTTTTAAGGATGTTGAATAGACTGTACTTAGTAAACTGATTGAAATTGACATTCCAATGATCAAAATCCTGGATTAGTCTTTAGTCGTTGGTCTAGTATTACTTTAACACAATAAAATTCTCATGTATTCAATCATATTAAACACATGATCTTGCACTATGGTTTGCTTTTTCATTTGAATGAACAATCTCACTGAGATTTCGTACATTATGAATTGTGACTGTTCTCCATATAGCATTTATGAATGTTAAAATATAGATCAAATATCAATATTCTCGTATTGCTTAGAGTTCAAAACTCATAGAAGACGATAAAAGTCTTAGGAAAATAAACACTTAAGTGACCAAGGTACAAACGTATTCGGTAGTTGTATAATTTGGCTCTTACATGGGTCTTAAAGTGAAAACATGCCAAAAAAATTATTGGTAAGTATAATTAATTTTTCTTTGATAAACAATTTTATCAATTTAGTTCATTAGTACATTTAGTTCATTAGTGCATTTTAATTAATAAACAATTTTATCGATCGCATTGTTGCGCAAAGTTAGTGAAGTAGGTAATTTTAATTTTATATAGCATGTATTCTTATGATATTAGAATGGTTAAATGTTATCATTTCATTTTTATAATAGGGCCCCCACTAGATTTTTTATATTTATCCAAACTTTAAGAGAAACATAGAAACCTTTCGATTTCTCTACCGAGTGTTCGGACTTGCTTGTCTTGGGATTCTAACCTTGAGTTTGCTTAACAAATCATAGTCCCACAAGCGGTGGATAACTCTTTATCAATTATATTATATATAACTCCAAACCATGGGCTCTAATCTTGGCATTGACCTTGATGCTACTTAATAAATCAAAAGACATTATTCACTCTTACATATCAGTTCTTGATGGCCTAAGTATCAATGCTTATACCCTGAGTATACTCAATAAATTAAAGGACGTATCTTACCTTGTCTAGCAATACACACACACACACATACATACATACATATACATACATACATACATACATACATACATATTATACTGCACATAATAGCCCAAGCTTGAGTTTGCTCAACACTAGTGTGTATGCAAGTAATCTACTAACATATAAATGATAAATGACAATTATATCAAAGATTCATAGTCTTTAATATATTTGAACCGGTATCAATTTGAGCAATAATGCATTACTTATAAATACCCTCGTGACACAAGTGTTTAGCACATTTGATATCATAATATACATACCACACATATGTATTTGTTCTAAAAATCATTTTTGGGTTTATTTCCGTTCAACTTATATTTTAGTTATATATACTTATGTAAGTTCAATTTATTATTATAATTTAATTAATTTATATAATATTTGAATGCATCTTGTTAATTAAATCATAATTAATTGATTTTCATTCTTAATTTTGTTAAATTTTATTCAAAATTTTGTAAATTTATATTACTCGTCTTAAATTACTTAAAACTAATAATTAAATATAACCTTTATAGTTATACACACATACACACAAAGATACATACATACATTTATTAAAAATTTATTAATTTAAACATTTGAATTAATTATTTCATAAATTTTGAAAATTTATTTAGTTTCTTTAAATAATTTTTTTGGAAAATTGGTACTTTATTACTACACTGCATATACTTCAATAATATGTCTCATTAAAATCTTACAACTCCCCTAATCTAAATAGGTGCCTTGCAAGGAAAAAAGTGTAATATATTATATCTTTATATTAATAAACAAAGATAGATAGTAGAGCTACTACCATTAAACGCATGAATAGACTGATACACAAACAGCCGTATGACCTACTAAGCAGCTCACACTAGATACAATAGGCAAAAAGTGGCAATAAAGAAAGAACAACGAAAACGTAAATGCACAATTGAATTGAAGAAAACTTAATGTGAGAAGGATATTTCAGTCAAAACACTATGCCCAGCCCTGTCAGGAACCCATTCAGAAAGGATTTTTTTAGTTTTGGTTTCATTTTGTAAACTAGTTACAAAAATAGCCCGATTCTAAAATTATTATCATTTATAGCCTTGTTTTGGCCAGCTCGGTGCTGAGCTGGCCAAACAAACTGGCCCCATTCAAATGGTGCTAGTGTACATTATTTTTGTTATAAGAATATGCTGGGGCGACTTTTCAAAAGTTACCGGTAGGCTAGTTTTGAAAAGTCACCCAATGCTAATTTTTTATTAGTTGGATAAACTGGGGCGACATTTCAAAAGTCAGCTACTAGTGACTTGAAAAGTCGCCCCAGCATATCTAAATAAAAAAATACGTTATACTGGCACCATTTGAAATGACGCCAGTGTGTTTTGATCAAAACAGGGCTATAAATGATGTTAGTTTTTGAAATGGGCTATTTATGTAATTTCTTTACAAAAGGAGGCTAAATTGAAAAAAAATTCATTCAGAAATCGTTGTGTGTGAGACAAATGTAAACCATGCATAACTTTATTCCACATGTTTTGACACATCACCATCTCTCTTTCAATAAATAGAGTTCTCAAAAATACCGAGAAAGAAATATCTGGTTTTAAAGGAAAACGATTCTCTACTATTAGCGTCGCAACCTCGCTAGCTACACTCGATCTCTTTGGCGGAAGAACATTCATGGGACTAAAGAGATTCGAAGCAATGACAATTATAGAGCTCAATCTCCCTTCTAATCATCAAATATGCTAAAAATTGAGATAAGCTAGCTTTCTACTAGTTGTAACTTTATTAATATGTTATGAATTTTGAATAATTTGCTTGCAATCTTGTATAATAAGTTGAAGTCTAACATTGGCTGGTAATTCTTCATTTGCAATGCTAGTTGATTACACTCCGACCAAATATGCCATACTAAAGAGTTAATCGCTACATCAACTAGATCTGAATATGAACTCTTACTTTTAAATTTTGCTATCAATTGATTAATGATCCCCAGCAGCTCATTACCCAGACTTGCTTAAGCCTGTAACTTGTTTTCCATTGTGGCCCAAATGTATTGCTATAATCGCATTGAAAGAATAAATGTCCCTTTTTTCTTCTGCTTTGGCACATAGTTTACACCTGGTAGACTTGGCAATGGACTACTTGCAAATTACCTTTACACGCACAAACATATATAATATTAATAGCTTTTAGTTAATTATTTGTTAAATTAATCATACTAATTAAATATCTATAAAAAAATTAAAACTATTTTGTTTAGTTCCTCAAAACAATTTTGAATTTTTTTATAGTTTATTTTATAACTTTTACAAATCCATTTATATTTAAAAGTAACTCTTAAATTTAATATACACTTTAAAATTCAAATCTTAATTTGAAATTAGTTCATGTGCTAATTAAATCTGGGTCTTACATTTCGGTCAACCTTTTAGACTTACTCCATCCATTAGACCAAACTAGCAGCCTAGGAGGGGAGAATGCCATTAGTCCAACCCTAATCTTAGACATTCCTATTCTAGACACCAACAAGACAGGTAAGCTTTTTAACTGGCCCAAAATGTTGAATAATTAATTTACATAGACCATTTTGGCTCGGGTACCATTTTTGGAACTATTCTATTTGGTAGGGGTGAAATATGTAAAATTTTGAAATAAAATCCCTATTTGGATCCTAACAAACTTATTAGTCAACATTAGATCCATTCCATATATTAAAATAAAATCGTTGATTTTAAAGTGTTTATATATCTTATATATAATGCGTATTTAGGATATTATATACACACAAACTTATATATATAATAACATGATGACAATAAGCGGCGTGTGTATAAACACACACACATACACAAGTGTATTGAGATTTATACTTATTGTGTATACATATATATCACACTTACATGTATATTTGATAATTTCGCATACATATCAAGGGAATATATATATATATATATATATATATATATATATATATATATATATATATGCCTAAGTATATACAAATGTTTAAACATACCAAAATATATGTATACGTTTCGCGCGTGTGTGTATGTATTCTTAGTACCAAATATATATAGCTTAGATACGCACATACACATATGTATTATTGCTATATAAAATAAATTATATACACACACACACATACACAATAAATTTCAAAATTTATATAATTTAAATTTAAATTCATTTAATTTACTTAGTAAAACAAAGTGTTGTAATTTTACATCAAACTATATTTGGTTAAATATTTATTATTTGAATAGGTTTGAATATATATATATATATTAAATTTAAATACAAATATCTATAAATTATGACTAAATCGAATATTTTATAAAATTTTATTACTATATTTCGAATCTAATATTTTAAGTAAAAATTATAATATTTTACTAATTTAAAATATAAGTTTTATATCGAAATTTATTAATTAACGGATTTTTTTTCTCTTGTAATATAGCCATGAGCAT
The DNA here is from genome assembly GCA_030765085.1 of Allium cepa. Classification (NCBI taxonomy): domain Eukaryota; kingdom Viridiplantae; phylum Streptophyta; class Magnoliopsida; order Asparagales; family Amaryllidaceae; genus Allium; species Allium cepa. The sequence continues at coordinate 750,596,889 of CM060940.1, read as the reverse complement.
TAAAATTATTTTACTATGTACAAATTTATTTTAGATATATATTTTATATATTTGTTAAATATATATAAATATACTAATTCAATTGAAATTATATATAATAAAAAATACGACATAATTTAATACCATGTTATATTATATTATATAAAATAATTTGCAATAAAAGGTCGAAATTATCATGATATTTTGTTGATAAACAATTTCAGTTCCAAATTTATAATATATAAAATCAAATAAATGATCTTTTTAAATTATAAATTAATACATGATTGATTATATGATACTAATGTATATACATATGATTAATTGTCAAGGGTTTAAACACACATACATATGTGTGTATATGCATGCGTGCTTGTGTATATGCAAACTAATAAACGGATATATACCTTAGTAGACCTTGCCTTTAGAAACACCTTAATCCATGAATTAGCCTCTAGAGTCTTATGTTTGCAACTACCAGAGTGGATCCTCTTACTTCGTTACATTCATTGAGGATTGATTTAGATACACATACACGCATACACATATGTGTATCTTATAAAACACAAATGTAAGGTCTATTATATATTCATAGAATATAAGAACAAGGTAGAAAACCAAATGAATAGGAAAATTAAAGTACTTTAATCCGATTGAGGTGGTGAGGACATTAAATATGAGCTCCAAAAGTACCTAAACAAGAATGGTATTCTTTCTCAAGTCACTTCCTCGTATACATCTCAACACAACGATGTTTAAAAAGAGGAATCAAACTTTGTAGATATGGGTCGATTGATGATGACTCACATTGAGTTGCCTAGTTTTTTCGAGGATATAGGCTAGAAACAATGATATGTATGGAATAATTTGTCATTTATATATGCGCCTAAGACCCCATACGAATTATGGACTGCTAAAAAACAATACCTTACTTACCTTAAGGTTTAGGGCTGTTCGGCTTTGTTAAGAACTAATCCTCAATAAACTCGAGGAAAGATTGGCTTTATGTAAGTTTATAGGGTATCCAAGAAATTCTTATTATTGAATATTCTATCATACTAAGGCCCAAGGAAAAAAGCGTGTTTCAAGACATGCCACCAAATGGATTTTTTCAAGAAACTCAGTGGAAATAAGATAGACTTGGATGAGATCCAAGAAACTTCCATAAAAATCGAGTATTTGGATAGTAGTTCAACACCCATAGACGATACTCAACCTATTAAAAAATCTAGTAGGGATTCTAATGTGCTAGAGAGATACAACAAGACTTTCCATTGATGACGAGAACATGGATTATCTCATTCATGATGATGATCTCTATACAAACTGATAAGATCTAGAGAGGAAAGACTCAACTCTATAGCTAGATGCTATGAAACCTAAAATGTATTCCATGTACAAAAACAAAGTTTGGACTTTGGATAATGAACCCTAAGGGGTGAAATACATCGGCCAATAGGGAATCTTTAAGAAATAGATTGACATGAATGGAAAGGTAGAGATCTATAAAGTAAGGTCAGTGGTGAAATATTTCCGTCAAGTTTAAGGTGTTGATCATGATAGAAAGTTTTCGCCAATCGTTGCGCATAAATCAATTTGGATTCTACTTGCACTCGTTGCTTATTGTGACTAGGAAATATGGCAGGTGGACGTTAAAATGCATTACTAAAAGATGATTTATAAGAGACTTTTTATATCTCATGGCCGAAGGGTTTTGTAACTCCCCGAGTTTTTACGACAATTGATTAAAAAGAGATAAATTAATAAGTAATAACATCGAAAATAGAATTTTTCACAAACATCGAGATTTAGATAAACTTGCACTAGTGGGCTCACGATGATTTTATGATCAATTTTCACATATAAAGTTTTTCGATCGGAGTTCAAATAAAATAGTTATTAACGTCTGAATATTTCAAGTAGGAAATAATTATATATGCAATTAAGGAAATAAGATGTAACTAACATTAATAAATTAATGCTATATGTTGCTTAAGGTTTAAGAATAGTTTGCATAGAAACAAAGTATCTCGATGAAGAGTGAAGGAAAGAAATTAACAAAATAAAATGTGTGCAATTAATTAACATAATTAGCTACGACCGGTTGACCTCTACATAGGCCGGTCGACCACCAATAGTCGATCGATAGGGTACATCGGTCGATTGGTTGAGACGTCACATATAGGATTATGACGTGGTCGAACAGCCTAGATTTAAAATAATTTATCGAATAGCTGGCATTGGTTCGAAGCCTTATAAATACAGACCTAACTCCTCACTTTCTTCTCATATTTTCTACAGCGACAATAGAGCTTTACTATTTTCTCTTCTCCGCTAAAATTTTTATTTCTAAAAATATTTATTGTTATATACGTATACACAAGTGGAGAATAGCAAATGATAATTGAGAAGAAGAATAGGGTCGAATCAAATCGTCAAAGCTAAGGTAAATTATAAAGCTAGATCTAAAATCTAAATTAATACTAAATCTCTTCTCTGATCTAGATTTCTAAGTGTGTGTGTGTGTGTGTATGCTCTTAGTACATGTATTCAGTGGGAGTGAAAGGAAGTCAAACTGAATAACGGGGATTAGATCTAGAGATTTGAAAAGCTAAAAAGGTGAATGGAAAAATATATATTTATATATAATATCAGATTTATATAATGTATTCTATTCCTGTATGCCTAAATGTAAACTTGAGTTTTAGGCTAAAATTATATATGTGTAATGAATTTATAAATCCTGCCTATATATTCTATGATTGATAACTTTATTTTAATATTACATGTATGAGGATCTGGAAAGTATTAGGTAGTAGTTGTCCTTGAAATTTATAAATTATGTAGTAGTTCCAAATTTGTAGATTTATATGTCTCATGCAAGTAAAATCTAAATTGGTGTAGTCATAATAGATTATAAGGATTTAGGTAGTATTTTAATTCATTGGAATGTATGTGTTGTAATGTAAATTTCTATTGATAATCAAGTTCAGATTCACAAACAAAAGTGTATCGTTTGAAATAAGAAGAAATATGCTTAAAAGAAAGAGATGTATAAAATAGAGATATTTTGCTGTATTTTGTACTACTATTTAAATAACTACAGAATATGACTCCTTGTAATTTCAAACGTAACAAATATTCCCTTTTTTGATAAGATATAGAGATTTACAATGTTAACCTTTCCTTTTAAGGGAGATGCAATTCCAATGCATTAAAATGCAAAAATCCCTAAGTATGAATTAAAGAATTGAAGTTGGGATAAAATAACGATTAAATTGTAAAATTTACAAGGTTGGTAAGTAAAAATGAATAAAGGTAAGAAGTATATGTAATACATGGGTATGTAAAGTCCACTAAACAAGGGAGGGTGGTAAAAGTTATTAGAAATAAAAATTCATAACGATAAAGGAAAGTAACTAGGAAAAGATATTTAGATCTTTTAATGAAAGCAGTAAATGACATTAAATTGATATTAAAAGGTAAGAAGTAAACACATGAAAAAGGAAAGTAATGTTATGAACTGTTGAACATTAAAGGAACAATAATTAAATAAGTATAAATATATGCGTGTGTTTGTGTGTATGTGTGTGTGTATATTATAGCCTCAGGTATGCATTTATGATGGGTGTGAATTATTCAACTTAGCCAATAACTTTGATATAGTCAATAAAACAGATTGGAATCTAGGTCAGTAGTGTTATACAAAAGAATTTTTCCCATCGCAAGGGGCTACCAGTGGTTGTATGTACATCATACCGATGTGGGACATATCAAACTGCAGGACCTGTGGAATTATACACGCTCGCATATAGGTGAAGGAATGCCCCAATAGGGTCTGCTTCAACTTTTTATTAGGGGCAATGCCTTGATTAATTAGGCAATCCAAATGGAAGACTAAGAAAGGCTCGGTGCTATGTCAGTGTGTTTGCTGCAATATTAGGAGTAGAGGTTGTATATAGGTCGAGAACATCATCGGTGATGAGCTGTCAGCGAAAAGACGAGGATTACACCTAAACGGTTTACTTCTCCTAATAGTGTAGGTCATGCACCGCCATAGTTGTTTGCTAGTTTGTTTATTATAAGGCAAGGCTAGATAACCCTTAAATGAGGCCTTTCAAAACGAGTAGTCTAGTTCGAGGGGCTGAGTCCTCCATAATCCGTGGAGCTGAGTCCATAATAAGAGGCTGACAAGTAAATCCCTACGGTGCGGTAGAATACGGCTATCTATTATGACACCATTATTAAGCACTACGAGAGTTCCTCGGCATGCACAACGACGAGGACGTGATATTGCATTAATGATGGATCCCGACGAGGTGTTGAGTTACAGATACTAGCGGGGATAGCATCTTGATCCAAAAGGGGATTGTGGTACTTACACACATACACGAATGTAGTTATGGTCTACTTTGGGTAGATGGGGCATACTATATGCATGCATGGAGTCGAGACGACTAAGTCAAATAAAAATCCATGACATATGATGGAAGGCAATCGATATACACTAGTGTTATGTACAAAGTGCATAATTTACCATTCATCAAAATGCTATTCGGAGTCCCTCCTCATTATAGACCACATGATAGCTTTAGATGGATAAGTTTAGATATAGATGCAAGGCTGGAATGGTGGAAGGGAAAATCTCCTTATGCATACTCGCCACTGACAAGGAAACTAGATATCGAAAGCGTTACTTTTTCTGTTATGAGTTATATTGATATTGCTTATATGCATTTATTTATTTGCAGGATATCAAACCAACCACCCATACTTTGATGAACTTTGGTTTTCAGTTTAGTGAAAATTCAGGCCCACTAGGGCATGAGTTATTATATTTGGTATTAGAGCTTAGGTTGGTTGTTCTTAAGAATTAGAAACATTAAGTGGGTGTATTTGTGTTTTTACCACAAGTATAAATATGTTATATGCCAAATGCTAAAAATTATGGCATAAAGTAATTGAAATCATATTCTAAAAAGGTGGACGATTCGATTATAAGTCGGAGCAATGAATGAAGTTGAAAACGTACACCTACCCCGATTACTCCATGGGAAGTAAGTTGTATGGAGAGGCATTGACTTAAGGAGCATGAGTGCAGCATATGGAAGGTTCGTGAAGCAAGATGGTACACGACTCTCTAGTTAGGCTCTGATAGCCCAATGGTTTTAGATCCCTATAGGATTGTTGATTGACGATGTACATTAAGTCTAGATAAGGAGAAAGTAAGGCTCTATATGTTGTTGATATCCAAAAGAGGAATTTAATAAGTTCCCAAAAGAAGGTGTGTAGTAATCACTCTAAGAAGATACCTAATTTTTTTATATATTCTAGGAGAAGGTAAGCCAGTAAGTAAGTAGAAAAGAAGAAAAGTCCAAAAGAAGGGACAAATAAAAATCACTCTGAATTCGACCCTAAATAAAAGGATTTAATATAAAATTTGAAATAATTTTAAAACGAAAGTTGAGAAAAATATATAAATAATATTTTTGAAATGATTTTCAAAGGAATTATTTACATGTAGAAAAATCCTATTTTTGAAAAGTAAAGTTAAGTCCCAAAAGGAACAAAGTTTAAGAGATAAATTTTGGCAAATGAAGGACAGAGGAAGATTGTTGCGATGCCACAGGTCACTATCCCTGCACCTTAAAAGCTATATTTTATAAATGAACTTGTATGCTAGTTGTTATTTTAAAATAAATATTTTTTTTTGTGAAATTGGCATTCACCTTGTAATAGAATAAAGTCCACTACGGGCGTTAATTATTGGCTAAACCCCGACTACGTAGGATGTGACATGAATTGTTTTGAAAGAAAAAAAATATATTTCAAAACCTTTGATTTTAAAAATAAAATTAATTTATGAAAAAAATTAAATAAAAATGAGTCTTTGAAAATTTTCCAACTATTTCAATAAATATTAATTTAAAAGGCTTTGAACAGAAAATAGGAAAATTTCTGAATTTGAAATGCTACAGCTTAACATAGGGAAAAAATTGATGGATTAATAAGATTGAAATTTACTGTACAGAAAAGTAACAGTAAAAGTAAAAGGTGGTTACTGAGAAAAAACGATTTAGCTATGAAATCTCTTTTTCCATACCTTGTCAATAATTGAACCAAACTTGTTTTAAAATAACTCTATTTTAAAATTGTAAAAGAAAATTTTCTTATGCGGACTTTACTTGGAAAAGTTAGAAAAGGACTAGGGGCAAAAGTGAAGCTCCAAGGTACAGTGGAAAATGGTACACAAGAGTAGGATGGAAATATAGCATCCTCCATTTAACCCTTTTTCCAACATAAGAGGGTATGTTTAGAAAACCGTATTTTCAAAATTTTAGATGTTAGAAAATTGTGTGCTAGATGTTAGAAAATTGTGTGCTAGCTATTAGATGGCAGGGATTGGATGAAAAATCGGTTAATTTATACTACTACTTGTATAAGCGTGGAAAAATTTGGATGCAAAAATAAAGTTTTGATTTTAAATTTTGCATACATATAGAACTACCAATATATCTATGTTGTTTGCATCATATTTTCAAAATTATTTTAAAAGAATGCATTTAGATAGGAGGCACCGATTTAGATTTATTCTGCATATATGTCATATATGTTATGATACATCATGCACTTGTATATTATTGGTTGCAAAATTGGTTGCACTTAGTTTGTTGGTTAGTTTAGATTGGTTGTGCATTATGTTAAATGATTCAGCCCTTGAGGAATTTCAAGGATGATATTCTTTTAAATAAGGAGAATGAAACACCCAGTAGTTTTTGCGGCCATTAACTAAAAAGAAATTAACTAATAAGTAATAATACCAAAAACAGAATTTCTCACAAACGCCATAATTTGGCTATGAAACTTGCACTAGTGGGTCGTGCCGATTTTCTGATCAATTTTCATAAATAAAGTTTTCCGGTCGGAGTTCAAACGAAAAAGTTATTAAAGAGTTTGAAAATTTTATGTCCGAATTAATTATATATGTAATTAAGGAAATAAAATGTAATTAACTCTAATAAATTAATGTCAGTTAACTGTTTCTTAGGGTTTAAGAAAATTTAACACAAAATAAATTATCTCGGTGAGTGCGAAAGGAAAGAAATCAACAAAATAAAACGCGCGTAATTATTTAACATAATTACCTACGGCTGGTCGACCGTTACTTGGGCCGGTCAACTGCTAGCGGTCGACCGGTAAGGGTGTAGCGGTCGATCAGTTGAGACATCAAATGTAGGATTATGATGTGGCCGAAGGCCGGATTTTAAATAATTTAATCAAACGACTCACATTGATTTGAACTCCGACAAATATGAACCTATCCCCTCACTTTCTTTTCATATTTTTGGAGGGATGATGAAGTTCTACCATTTTCTCCGCTCTAGTAAAAAATTTAATTCAAAAAATAGTTATGGTTATATACGTATATATAAGTGATGAATAGCAAAGGATAATTGAGAAGAAGAATAGGGTCGAATCAAACCGTCAAAGCTACGGTAAATTATAAATCCAGATCTAAAATCTAAATTAAATCAAAATTTCTTGTCTGATCTAGATTTCTGATAGATATATATGTAATTGCAATATATGTATTCAAACAGGGAGAGAAAGGGAGTCAAATTAAATAACATGGATTCGGTCTGGAGATTTTAAAAGCTAAAAATGCGAGTGAGAAATTATTTATTTGTATATAATATTGAATTTATATCGTTGTAAAATCATTTACGTATGCCTAAATGCAAATTTGGATATATGGGCAAAATTGTGTAAGTGTAATGAATTTTCAAATCGTACCTACATATTTTAGGATTGATAACTTAATTTAATATTTCATGTATGAGAATCTAGAAAGTATTGGGTAGTAGCAGTCCCTGAAATTTACGAATTATGCAGTAGTTCCAGATTTGTAGATTTAATTGTCTTATGCAAGTAAATGTAAATTAGAGTTGTTGCAGTAAATTAAGGGGATTTAGGTAGTATTTCAATTCATTAGAATGTAGTGTGTTGCATTGTAAATTTTGTAGAGGTTATCAAGTTCAGATTCATAAATAAAAGTGTATCGTTTAAAATAACAAGGAATACACTTAAAAAAAAGGAGATGTATAAAATAGAGATATTCTACCTTATTTTCTACTATCTATTTCAATATCTAAGAAATACAATTCCTCGTAATTCCAAATGTAACACAAATTCCCTTTTTTGGATAAGATATAGAGGTTTACGGTGTTGACCTTTCCTTTTGAAGGAGATGTAATTCCAAAGCATTAAAATATAGAAATCCCAAAGTATGAATTAAAGAATTGAAGTTGTGATAATAATAATGGTTAGATTGTAAAATTAACATGTATACATACATACATACATACATATAGATAAGCATATATACATATATATTTGTGTGTGTGTGTGTGAGTGTGTATGTAATAGTGACAAGACGGAAACTAAATAGTAAACGACAACAAGGTTGGCAAGTAATAAAATGAACAGAGGCAAGAAGTATGTATAAAATACGGGTTTGGAAAGTCTACTAAACAAGGGAGGGTGGTAAAAGGAAAATAGAAATACAAATTCAATAATGACAAAAGAAAGTAAACAAAAAGGATATTTAGATCTTTTAATGAAAGCGGTAAATATCATTACGTTGATATTAGAAGGATAAGAAGCAAACATAAGAAAAAAGTAAAGAAATTATATGAATCATTGAACATTAGAGGCGTAATAATTAAACAAGTATGAATATATATACGTAGCTTTAAGTACTTGTTTACGAAAGGTGTGAATTATTATAGTTAGCTAATATCTTATATAGATAACAATAACATAGTGATTAATATGGGTTGGAATTTATGGTCAGAAGTGTTACTTAATAGAAGTTTGCCCACTGCAAGGGGCTATCAAAGGTTGTGTATATATTATACCGATGTGGTATATATCCAACTGTAGGATTTATGGAATTATATACGCCCGCTATAAATGAAGGAATACCCCAGTAGGGTCCACTTCAACTTTTTTGTAGGGCCATTGCATTTATTGCATTAGGCAATCTAAACGGGACAGTGAGAAAGGCTTAGCCCTATGTCGGTGTATTTGGTACCATATTAGGTAGTAGAGTGTACATAGGTCAAGAACGCCATCGGTCCTGAGTGGTCAGCAGAAAGACAAGGGTCACACCTACACAGAATGCACCTCCTACTAGTGTAGGTCACATTTAGGTCATGTATTTCCATAATTGTTTGTTAGTTTGTTTGTTAGGAGGAAAAGTTAAATAACCCTTAAGTAAGGTATTTCAAAATGAGTAGGGTAGTCTTAGGAGCTGAGTCCTCCATAGTCTGTGAAGCCGCGTCACCAGAATGTTGTTCTGACCCTCTCCTTTTTATACCCATATGATAGCTTTAGAGGGATAGGTACTGATGAAAGGTGGGAACAATGTAATGATATGTTTCTTTATGCATGCTCGACAATAACAAGGACATTAGATATTGGAAATGTCAATCTTGGTCGGTAATTATATGATTTATTATACTTTACTATTCCGTTGTGAGTTATATCGATAGTGCTCTGATATGCATTTATTTATTTATTTGCAAGATATCAAACCAACGATTTGTACTTGGTGGACTTTGGTTTTCAATTTAGCGAAAATTCAGACCTACTGGAGTGTAGATTGTTATAGGTTTCGAGGTCAGCTGAAGCGACAACAAGGCATGTAGGCACTTAAGAACAGTTTATGGTCTTTAGCAAACATCTAGGAGTTGAAATAAATGTTTTGACAGGGCAATCAAATTATTTGGTTTCAATGAAAACATAAAGGAAGTGTGTGTGTATAGGAAAGAATAGAATGATGATATTTCACTGTTAATCTTATATATTGATGACATACTATTGATTGGTATGATATACCAATGTTATAGTCAGTGAAAGCAGTTGTCCAATAATTTTTCAATAAAGGGTATAAGAGAGTCATCATTGGTACTTGGTGCAAATATCTTTAGATATAAATCTAAAAGGATGTAAGGATTCTCCCAATCTATGTACATAGATACCTACTTTGAAGATTTAGTATAAAAAATCCTAAGCGTAGAAATATTCTAATGCGACATGGAATTGTCATGTTTAAGGACTTCCGTATACGGATAAGGAAAAACATCGTATGAGTAGGGTTCCCTATGTGTCGGCAAAAGGATACATCATGTATGTTATGCTACGTGCTAGGCTTATTGTCACTTTTGTGCTTGGCGTAGTAGCTGAGATTAGTCAAATCAAGCTAAAAATCATTGGATAACCATTAAAGTCATCCTTAAGTATTTAACAAATACTAAAGATTTGCTTATTATTTATGGAAACAACAAACACCTTATAAAGGTGTTCACGAGCTCTAGTTTTCAAAGTGTCGTCAACTATAATAATTCAGCCTCAAGTTTCATATTCATTCTTAATGGAGGGACCGTTAGTTAGGAAAGTTCCAAATAAGAAGTTATGGCTGATTCAATCATAGCGGTTAAGTATTTATGTAACAACCTTGCTTTCTACACTGTATAAGCAAACAAATTTTATTAAGATAAGATTGTTTGAGTTTGATAATTAGTAATTTGAGAATGAATTTTAGTTAATTAAATCATATTTAAGAGTGATTTAGACTTATAAAGTTACATAAATTAAATTAATAAATTCCAATTTTTTATTTATTGTAATGTAATAAATTGTTTTAATTGAAATATAATTTTTCGAAGGGTGTGCGAATCAATTTATATTAGATAATGTTAATCCAAAAAATGGATTAACATCCTGATATGATTGTGAAAGCACCAGCCCTTTTTATTAAGACAAATAAAGTAGAGCAAAACACTCTTCAAATCGTAGAAAAGACAAAATAAAGTAGAGAAACACAAGATTTTTATAGTGGTTCGACTATTCACGAAGCCTACATCCACTTTATAGATTTTACTGATGGATTGATTGTTGATTACAAGTACAAGTTGTTTATAATTCTAATAAATGAACGAAGAAAGATCATAGCACCATTGATGGAGACAAAGGAAGGATCTAAATTGTCCTATGGAAGCCATTGTGAGGAGGAAGAAGGTTGAAGAATCTTAATATCAGAGTTTCCCTATAAATCAGAGCAGCCAGCCCCCTTCCTATTGAAGATAGGATGGTATTTATATGATTTACATAGCACTTGGATCAGAACCAGAGTACCAGAAGCCTGCAGTTATCCATAGGAAGAGGTACGTAAAATTTGGGGCCTGATCTAACGTTTTGGTTCTGTACCGATCCAAAATGTTGTGCAATTTTTGCACAACTTCTACTTCGTTGGCTTCCTTTCTTGTATGTAAGGTTCCTTATGTGATTTCATAGGTTATTGACTTGTTTTGATGATGGTGGACCTGTAAATTAGATTGAACTATAAACCGAATCTGATAAATCTTGGCTTCTTCAACTTGGATGCTCAGAATGTTATCAACCTTGGTAGATAAGTTTAAGTGAGATATAGGAACATAATGCAAATGGATTAGACAATCCACAAGTCAATATTTTGAATTGGTGCCAATCCAAATACTTGGTGTATTTTTGGTTCAAACTCCTAGGTTTCTTTGTCATGTATTTTTTGGTCTTCCGATCATGTTTTGAGTCATTCTGGCTCAGTTTTAATGTCCTAACTCTTTTTGAATTCTGCTAGGTTTAAAACCCAGTTAACATTTGCCCTCTAGAGCATACTTTTGTCGAAAATAAGGCGTTCTCTGGAATTATTAATCTTCTGGTTTCTGTTTCATGGAGCTTTATTGGCCGAATCTAGCTTCCTTGACTAACTACCTATGACGTTCTGGCTAAATATCTAGTCCTTCGTGGAAATCTTCATTAGTCGTAATTACGAAGTGATCTTGACTTGATAAATTTTAGAATGAATACGAACATCGAGTTGGAAAAACGAGGAAAGTTTAAGGAATTTGGGGAAAATAAATTGGATCGATGCCGATCCAGTTGGCTCGGATCGGCATCGATCCAATTAGGAAATTTTTATGCCTTTCTCTTCTTCTTCTTTTTATAATAGGAATCAGATCTCCATCTTTTCATTTTACATTTTCAACCCGAGCCGAAGGAAATCGAATTTCATTGATCCACCTTCTGCCATCACCGAAGTGCCGCCACTGTCGATCCTCACACCTAGAGGCACCTGCTGCCTTAATTTATCCTAACTTGAGGCACTGCCGAGCTATCCTGAAATGAAGAACTCATCGCTTTTCCTAATTTTGAATGTTGGTAAAGTAGATTTTTACATGATATTACATCATCGATCAATGGCGAGGTTATGTTGATGATGGATGTAGTTGAAGATTCGATCTAATTGTAATTTTATGGAAGAAGATAGTAAATCGAGTCTGAAGTTATTCAAGGAACGATGACAGGGTTTTCCCAGCGCTCAATTTTTTTGTTATCTTCATTCGCATAATCAGAATTAACTTATACCAAGTTTCACAGTCGATTTCGTCATGACAACTTGCGGATTGCAGACCGATTTTGGTTTTTCTAGGAGGTGATAATAACTTTGGATAGCGTCTTTCATGCAGCTTAGGTTGTTATCACTTTCAAAGAAACTCAAATTGACTTATGCTGAGAATTTTCTTCGCGATTAAGGCTCATCGGTCTATAGTTCTCATACTGGTTTGGTCTTGTCATTGCATAGATAGTGTACCTGAAATAGGAAGAGCTTTCCCCGTCGATTTAGACAACGGATCTGTTATCGATCGTTTGTCGATAATGGATAAGTGTAGAAGAAAAGATATTAACAGTTGATATGGATCACTTTCTTTTGGTGTGAGTGAACCTTCTATATGGATTGGTCAGTTTACAGCGTTCAGGGCACTAAGCCCATTCTCAATTAGACTACACATCACACACACTCACGGTTAATATTTGGAATTCGATCGGTGATTGGTACACATCAAATACCTTCAAATTCCAAGTATCAACCATGTTAGGTGTTAATAGTTTAAGGATTTGGCTCATCTAACCGTTTTGAATATAAGCGTTCTTATATAGAATGACATGCAAATCCTCCCAGCGCAAATCAATTGAAGGAAGTTCACGTATTTATGAAGTGGAGTCTTCATCGATCTCGACTGGACCTGCTACTTTCATAGCTTTAGGGCAATATGGCCGTCTGATCCCAGTTGGCCCCACCATTGATCATACTCCCTTTAACTTCAGGGTTTTTCTTGATCCTCCAAAGAAAGTCTCTTCGATCCTTACGGACGTTGCGAAGCATTTGCTCGCAGTACAACATCTCGGAGGACAACGTGCTTCTACTGGCAAGAAGGGAATTCACTCGTAGGCCACCTTCCAGATACGCGGCTTGTTATCACTACATGTATATGTATGGTGCGCTACCCCATTTTAATTACTTTCTCACGGTGACTCTTCAGAACATAGGGTTGGCTCCATTTCAAATCCTCCCGAATGGTTGCCATGCTAACTTAATGTATATTTTATTCATGCAAATACTTAACGGCACCCCGAGCTTTGCCAACTTACAGTATATCCTGTTATTTAAAAATAGGGAGGCTAACCCATCATTCATTTATATTGAGGCGCAACACTACCGAAAGCTTATACTTAATCTTCCAAGCAAGATTCCCTCATTTAAAAATCAGTTCTTTTTTGCCAATTATCCACATGGATTCACCCGTCTGTAGACCATGGAGGGTAAGTTTCTTTCACCATGCATGGAATTCCCTTTAGTTCCTAAAAAAATGTTGAAATGACCATCTATTCTTTTACAGTTCTCCTGAAGATTAACAAAGATCCGACGCTTGACCCTGTTCTCAATGCCCTAAAAGTGGTTGATGCTCAAGATCGCATTATTTGCTTTTTTCTTACTGACAAAAATCTTTACTGGTGTGGGCTCTTAAATCCTGAGAGGTCTATTGGATTCGTTAGTTCCCCTTCTCGTTCCAAACCCGACTCGCTCAATTTCCTTTTCCCATGATTCTAATGAAGGTAAAGATGATGATAACGAGGAGGAAGAAAGTGACTCGTCCAGCGGGTCAGAGAAAACATTTGAAGAGGCCCATGTTCAAGTTGGGGTTGACAGTCCACCTAAGATGCCTTCGATCCAGGAGGAGAAAGAAGAAGAATTTGTTCATCGGACAAGTAAAGCTCTGTTAATTGAAGGAAAGAAGAAGAGAGAGATTAGTGAGGAGCTCCCTTTAATCAAAGAAGAAATAGATTGGGATACAGATACTAATGAAGGCGATGTTGATTTAGCTGATATGGCCCCGGAGTTGAGTCTTTAATATACTCCCTCACCTCCTTCAAAAGAACATTTTGAAGAAGCTCCGCCCAAGAATGAACCGGTTCCCATCCCTTTGCCGGAGGGTGGAGATTTTGACTTGAGAGATGCGAGCGACATTTTTGTAGACATAGGAGACCAGATGGGTGACTTCACTTCGAAAGGGTTGCCTTCCCAGCCTACCCAAATCATCCATAAAGAAATGGAAGTAATGACGTTTGTTGGCAATCGATCTAGTTTGTGTATTATGCTAGGGTCGTTAACCTGTATCACACACTTCATTAGGATTGCACATTTCACTGTTATACTCTTAGGATATTTTAATCCATCAAATGCATTTTTTTAAGTCTTTTTGTTATTTGTTGTATGGATCATGTCTCGTGGCTTCTACAACGATCTTAACGAGTACTAGAGTCTTAGTGTTCATAAAGGCATTCATCCAGATACTACGCTTCCCTTGAAACCGATAAAGAGTGAAGGAGGAGAAAAGATAAAGAGGCAGAAGAGAGACTGCAAGCTGAGAAAGATCAAGACCGTAAGAGAGGAAGCGACCATGAGAAAAGGAAAAGCTCGATTGAATGGGAAGACCCATCAAAGAAGTTGAAGAAAGATCAAGAACATGTACCTTCCGTACAGCTTCCTACTTCTACTGGGATTTTCGTTCCCGCTTTTGGAGTTATGACCTCCACTTATGCTACTATGGCTGCTTCTCTCCCAATTTCAAGGTGATCCCTTTGCATTTTCCCTACTGGTCCATCGCTCCTATGGGCTGCATTTCCCAACAAGTTCTTTACTAGGGTTGTTTTTGATAAACCCAACTTGATGTCGGTTCATGTAGAATCTTATTCACCCTATTTCCATGTGATTTAGAGCGGCTTGGAGTAGACTGAAAGGGTGGGAGAAATTGTGCATGCATCTTTCTACCGTTGGTCAAAACAATTATTAGGAATTCTCTCATTCGAGTTCGAAAAAGATGAATACGAGAAGTAGCTTATGGACCGTGACTGGGAGATTGAAAGATAGAAGATGGAGAGAAATAACACTCTAAAGAGAGGAAGTAAGAATGCTTCTTTATTCAAGGAGCTAAAGAAGGCTACCGACCAAGCCGCACTCATATTTAGAGACGAAAAAAAAGTGCCACGCCGATGAGGCGGCTTTGAAAGAAAAACTGAAGGCAAGCGAGATGATGGTCAAGGCGAAGAAGAAAGTTGTTGTCCAACAATCCCAAGAAATTGCCTCTCTACATGCACAAATTTTGACTTTGGATGCCGAGAAAAACCAATTGGCAGTATACAAGGCTAGCACGGAGGCCAGCTTTTCAAAGCTGCAAGATACTTCTACAAAGAAAATGGAAGGCTTGGATGCTGCCATTTTAGGCTTCTATGTTACTTTCGTGCTTCATCCGGGTGGCCTCAGTTAGTTAGGTCCATTGTTCCCTTGCACACTCACTGTAGTTTGGGAAGAATTAATGGCTCGGTTTCAAGACATGGGCGGTGGTTATACCGATGAGGAGCCAATTCAGGCCTATTGGAATGGAGAATCCCACTAGCTCTAGTGGAAGGACATAAAATCTTAAAGTTGGAGAGGGAGCATGAAACCATCAATGTTTCGGCCACCACTGAGGCTGCAACTGAACATTTTCCTTCGGGCTTGGGAAAGCCATCTTTGCATCTTCATACCGATGAGGGGATCGTTGCCACTTCTCCTATAGTCGTGCAGTCGTCGAAGGAAGGAAATTGCAGAGGCTTCGAAGTCGTTGGACATGAACAAACCCCATAGTAGATAACTTTCTTATCTCTCCCGTGCTTGAATATTTTCAATTCATGCCTGATGAAATTGTTGAGATAACCGTCCTTTATTTTGAAATTGCAGATCAACCTTCTCTTTCCATTGAATTGCCTTCTCATCACGATGCCGGGTCCGCCTCTATTTTAACTATGTTAACCATTGTCTCCACTTCTGGCACGCAGCTCGGTTTGCATTCTGAGCAAATTGCACCACTGCATGGTTTGGATGACCCCTTTGTTTCTTAAGAGGATAGCTTGGCAGATTGTAATACACGAAGGCAAGCAGAACAAGGCAGCCAACCAGACAGAGAAAAGGCCGAGCTACCGAAGATCGAGCTATAGATGATCACGGTGAAAAAGGGGAAGGTTGAAGCACATAAGAGGTTATCAAAGAGCTCTCATCGATCCCACAAGCATAAAGGGAATGGAAGATTCACCAGCGGTCATGCTTCAAAGAGTTAGACTGCCTTAGGAAAGGTTAAGTCTAAGAAATTGCAAATCAGATGCGAGAAAGGCAATCGGGGAAATGGTGAGAAAATGCCTTGATTTGTCTTTTCCTCCTTTTGTTATTTTTGATCGCCTTTTATACAAGTGTAGAGTCTGCACTTTGCATTTTTTTGTTGTTGTCATAGTAGTATTTTGTAATTTTCATTTTTTTGGTCGATATTGTGCAGTTAACATTGAAAACGTTTTGAGTAATAAAATGCTGACATTTTAATTGTAACTTTATTTATCTACTTATCTATATCTCATGCACTTATGCCAATTTTATTTATCGCTGATTTATTTAGTCCTGTAATCACCGCCAAAATTCTTTGTTTGAAGTAACAAAACTGTGAAGTATTTGGTTCTTTTGGTTGAGTATTGGTGTGTGCGCACCCCAGTTCATGTGGCTGTTTACTTCAAACATTTGACGTGAGACTGGGTGCTTTTTGTGGCCTTTTGGATGTCTGTAATCGAGTCTATTTTGCGGTTCCTATCTTTAGGAACTTATGATTTGAGCATCTCGAGTCCAGAGATTTTTACGGTCAACGATCGAAATTCTTTGTCGATTCGTAGTCGTACGACATTGCTGGATTCATGTCCATCGCTTCTGATTGCGGGAGTGGATTGATTTTTATTGATCCTATAATAGACGAGTGTCCCAGCATTGTCGAGATAATACTGGTACTTGAGAGTTTGTGCAACTTATGAAATGTGCGACATTGATTAGGGTTTGCACGGCTTATAGGATGCGAGGTTTTTGGGATCGATATGACCTGTCGATCTGGAATGGTTTGGATTTTTTTACATTACCAATCTTCGGGCAACGCAAAGAGTTCATGTTTCAAGAGCGTGGTTGCATGACTCAAGAAGCAATGCGCGGCTTATGGAGGTATGTGGCTTTGACTGGGACCTTCCCGACATTGCCGGAGCAACACTGGTTCTTAGAAGGCATGGATTGAGTTCTGTCGATCCAAGTTTGAATCAATTTGCTATCGTCAACCCAATGAGTAGACGAGGAGTATTTGGGTGTGGTTCCACTGTGTTAAGCAGTGATTGGATAGTTTTGAGTCGTTTTGACCCCATCGACTCAGCAGGTTACTTTTGTGAACACATTTTTATTGGTTTAGAAAGCAAAGCAGTTTTATTAATAAAGTTGGGCAAGTTTTACTTATTTACAATGCCTTTGATATTACAGGATAGCCTATTTGATGAAAATAGAAAATTATGTAAAATAGTCTTCAACAAAGTAACAACGCAACGATTCGTTGTTCCATGCTCCGGGAATTTGAATTGCAACAACGGTTGTTAACTTGAATGTCGCGCCCCTGGCTTCTGACCGATCATATAGGTCTTTCCTAATTTTGTCTAAATGCTCCTAGTACAGGGTAGACCCTCTTAAGGACAAGATCCCCCATTTTGAATGTGTAGTTATGAATTTGGAGTTGAAGTGCGACCCTTTTTCGATGAGCATCAGTCCTTAATCCGGCTTGTTCCCTCTTCTCGTCGATCAAATCGAGCGACTCGAGTGGGAGTTGCTCCTTTTTTCGATTGAAGTTTTGTTGTCAATGGAAGGGGACTTCTAGCTCAACCGGAATCATTGCTTCTGAATCATATGCTAGGGCAAAAGGAGAGTGCCCAGTTGCAGATTTGTGCATTGTCTTGTAAACCCATAGTGCGGGTGGAAGTTCATCGACCCAATTTCCTTTACTTTAGTTAGCCGCTTTCTGAACTCAGATCTTGTGAATTGAGTCCCGTTATCCATGATGATTTTCTATGACACAAATATGCAAATAACGTCTTTATCAAGAAAGTTAATAACTTTCTTTGTGGTAATAGTGCCCAGCAGTTATGCTTCGTCGCATTTGGTGAAATAGTCAATAACAATGACATCATATTTGGCTGCTCCTTTAGCTGTTGGTAATGCATCAATCAAATCGATTCCCCAGATTGCGAATGGTCATGGGTTGACTGATAATGTTAGTTTTGTCAAAGGAGTTCTTTTCATCTTGTTGAATCTTTGGCATTGGTTGCACCATTAGGCATAATCTGTTGCATCGCGGTTTACTGTTGGCCAAAAATACTCATGCCGGAGAACTTTCTTTGCAAGGGTTTTGTGATGACCCGGAATTTATGGATATTTGAAATTGAAATATTTAATTAATTTAGAATATTTGAAAGTTAGTTTAACTTGAATTTCAAATATCACTATTTGGTTGAAAAATAAACTATTGAATTAAACAATTGAAAATCAGGTAAAATATGAATTCTGGGATTTCGAGTCTGTTAAAAATAATTTGAAGGCTTATAAAATTTATATCGATAATAATGGAGATAATATAACTTCTAAAAGTTGAATTTAAAACTATTTTGTTCAGTTTGAAAATATATTATTTAAATCGATATTTAAAATAGCCTTTCAAGGCACAATCTCGGAATTCGACGAAACCGGTTCCATTGGATCCATAATATTGTATTTTTATCGATTTCAAATTTCGTAGTGTTTGGAGTTGTCATGTGATTGTATGATAGATAACGTGCTAAAATCTATATTGAAAATTTAATAACTGGTCCAAAATGCTATCTTCTCCATACGATCGATATAGGACTCGGAACCTTTTTCATTGTGTTCAAAAAAGGGGTTTAACATTATGAACGCCTAGTGGCACGCCTCGATAGGAGATCGAGATTTTAGGGTTCGTTTTCAGGACGATTTAAATTTGAAATTTAAATTTAAATAAAGAATATATATTGCATTGGAACTGTTGCAAATCTATGTGGACACGTAATGGAATTTTAAAACACGTGTTGAACTGGGTTAACCCGCGTACTTGAAAAAGATGAATGAATATCTCGTTCAACAAAATCAAAAAAAGAAAACTGGAAGAAAGAAAAAAAGTTTAATCAAAATAAGAACAAGCTGCCTCAGAAATAAATTCAATTTCGCGTGGATCACTTTCCCTTATTCCCTGAGTCAAAAATCTAATAACCGAAGTAGCAATTAGGGCCTTAATCAAAAACCAAGACTATTGCCTTTCAATTTCCAAAACCAATTCGATAATAATAATAATCAACTATTCGAATTCCAATTTCTGCTCCTGTCACAAAATTTCAAGCTCGAGGAAGGGTGGCTCGTGAGTTGGAGGAGGGTTGCGGTAGGGAGCAGCGTCGTTGACTTGGTGATTGAGAAAATCGCGACTGGATGTCACGGTCGATCGTAGATGCAACCTAGGTTTGGGGAAAGAGCTGGTTCGATCTGGCGTGGGGCGTGCGCTATCTCTGACATCGTTTAATGTCGAGGAAGAGGTTCCGATGCTCATATCTATCAGAGAAGTGGTTTGGGGGTCTTGCGAGCATGGTATATGAGGAGTGGATCACGGTGACGCCTAGGGTAGGGAAGCGAGCACGTGGCGGTCGGTGGCTCGTTCGTCGATGTGGGTCGTTGCATGAGATGGTTTTCTGGGTGAGATATCTGTAGCTTTGGTTTTTAATTTAAGGAAATATATATATATATATACACTCTTACATGTTTTAATTTATGTAGATAAATGGGAAATATTATATAGATAAGATCTTGGAAAAGAAAATGGCAATTTTAAACTATTTGGCAGTTTATACAAAAGTAGATTTTATGAAACCTATAGTTTATTATTTTAAGTATATATATATATATTATATATATTTCAAAGGAAGATAAATATATATTCATAATTTAAAAACTACTAGGTTATTTTAAAATATGTATTTAGGGTTATTGATTTATTTAATAAACTTATTTAACTATTTGGTTACTAAAATAATTTATCAAAAGGAAATTAGTTTAAAACCAAATTACTATTATAAATTAAATAAATAAATAGTAATTAATTATTTGACTAATTCAAATGATAATAAATCATATAAATGTTTATGCAACGTCTATAAATCATGGAGGGAATAAGCCGGATTAGAAATGGGTTGCATGCATAGTCAAAGGTGAGTTAATCTCACTCTTAAAATTTAAATTATTGATTGTTTGCTTGAATTGATAACTTATTATCAGCTTAGATGTAATATTATATATATATATATATATATTGGAGTGATTGATTTCCCGCATTATATAGCTGGTGAGACCCTATGCGACCCGCATAATGGCGGATGACCCTTTATACCACGATATTCCACCTCGAAGTGGATTTGGTATATTATATTGTGCTAACATCTATGGATGCAGGGAACCAGGTTGGAGAGATCCAAATGGATTCCTCAAAATTATTTAGATTGTTTAATGTTCTGTGATATGGTTTATTGGATAATCTTCGATAAATTATATTGGTAATTGCAAATATTGGATGCTATGGTTTGACTGAATATATTTGGGTATATTAAGTTATCAAAAATATAAGCGAAATAAAAATGAAATTTTTTAAGTAAAATAATTATAGAGAATGTGGATAAATTAAAGAATGAATTGGAAAAAAAATAAAAGTTGATTTTTTGAATTCTAATAAATAAATTTCCAAGTATGGTAAAGAAGATTTTTGAATAAATAAAATTTTTTAAAAAAAAAACTTAAGTGATATTATTTAAATGAATAATGTAGGATCTAGATTAACCCGAGAGGGGGGGGTGAATAGGGTTATAGCAAATTTTCTCGATTTAAACGTAAAAACAAACTGCAGAAATAAATATGCTGAAAAGTAAATCACACACAAAATTTACCCAGCTTCGGCAACCCCTGCCTACTGCTGCATTCCCAGATTTCTATTAGAATTAAATAGTATCCCGCTTACAAACACTCTACTAGACTCGCAAACATTTGCTCCCGCTCACAAACACTCTACTAGACTCGCACACCCTGCTCCGCCTATAGAGTTTCGCTTACTCGCAAACTCTGCTCCCGCCTATAGAGTTTTGCAAACTCGCACACCCTGCTCACTGAACTAATTCTAACTAGACAATCTGACACTACCTAAACCCTAGGTGGTAATTTACCAAGTTTTTGATTCGAAAAGTAAAAACAACAATTAAAAGACAAATAAACTCAAAAACCTTATTTTTAAAACTAAGTCCAAATTGTTAGAGCCGGCCCAAAACAAATGCGTCCCCTTTCTTCCTTTTCTTTTTTTTATTTTATCCGGCCTACTTTCCTTTGTGAGATAATTGCGGCTTTGTTTCGTTCTTCCCTTTTTGCGTCTGAGTTAGGGCTTTTGAAAACTTGGGCTGTCGACTTCTCTGTCTCGATTGAATGAATGATTTGGCGTTGTTGCTTCGTCAATCGATGATCTCTGCTTAGCACACTGTTCCCCCAATTTCCAACCGAGTTCGATTTCCTACTTCGGTATGTAATTTATCCTTTTGCTTTGCTGGTTTTGGCTTGCTTGAACTCGATATTCAAAAATTGCCGATGATGATTTCAATTTATAGGGTTCAATGCCCTGAATTTTCGTTCGTATTTCATATACGACTTCGTCTGATAATTTATTTGAAACTGTCAATTTTAATTCTCTGGCCGCTTGATTATGCTTTGATGCTTGAGATTTCTTTGACTTAATCAAATTTGTGCACTTGATTCCTCGGTTGACATGGTAGAGAATTCTGACTTGGTTCGATTTCTTCATTGCCAAGGCGTTGATTTTCTTTGACAATATTGATTTCGTGAATTTATTTTTTACTGCTGGCTTCGGTCTTGGCTTTGATTCATTTCGTCTCAGGCCATCTTTTTCTGGTTGGTATTGTGTATGGTTCTCGGTTCATGTTGGCACTGGATTTGTATGTACTCAGTTTCAAGCATTGTCTTCATTGCATTCAGATGTTGTCCAGTTGTTCACTGTTTGCATCACTTCAGTGCTTCATTACTTCATGTGCTTGTTTGTATGTTGTAAATGCTGCATTCATGTCTCAGTGCTTTGATTCATTTGCATGTATTTTGTTCATTGTTTCATTTGAAATTCTAGTGGCTGATCATCTTGCTGTTCACGGCCATTATATCTTTACTGCCACATTTTGCTTCACTGTTACATTCATTGTCATTCATTGGTGTCTTGTATCAATGCTCGGCCATGTTGCATATTGGACATCGATTCATTTCCTCTTGATTCTTAATTTGGTTGTTGCATTCCTATGATGTTTGTCACTGTTGTATTGTATACTTGGGCCTTGAAAATTTTCAACCTGATGCATCTGGACTTGAGCATACTTGATGCAATTGTTGTCTGGTCATTGTTTTATATCTGTACATGTCACTGTGTTTATGACCACTGGTTCATCGTGAAGCATGGTTTACTGGTGCATACATGTGAGTTGTATTTCATTTGCGGTTTAGTTGTGCACTTGCTTGAAGCATTTGATCTTAATTACTTGTTGGAGCCTGGTGGATGCTGTCTTGATTTGTTACTGCCGTGTCTTTGATGTTGGGTCCATTGTTGCATCTCTGACCTGTGCATTCCATTCTCGTGTGTTCATCCCTGTAGTATATGCTACTGTCTACTTGAGTTTGCTTTGATGCACTGTTGAATTTGTGTAGACTGTGCATTACACTTGAGTTGAATCCAGTTTCACAACTCGGGTTTGACCTTGTGCTGAAGTCGAGATTTCATTTATGTTGCACCTGAGTTGAGCCCGTCCTTTTATTTGGGATTGACCTTGTGCTCACCTGTCCCTGTAGCATTATCAAGTGTATATCGGTGTGCACGGCCTTGTGGCATATACAGTGATACACTGTGTATGTCACAAGTTGTTCGTGTATGATGAATTCAAATGTAAATTATGACGAACAACCCAAATAACCGAGGCAAATCGTATTTTCAAAAATCATATTTCATTTTATATTGCAAAAATATTTCTTTTTCAATTTTACTGCGTTAGTGAATATTTTTGCAGATTGCTCAGATGCTGGATTCAAACCGGAATGCAGTTGAAGACAAAATACGAGTGTGAGTGATATGTAGTGAGGTTATTAATGTAAATTGAATTGTGATGCATTCAAAGATGTATATGAATAGCGAGAGCTTGAATTTGTACTATTCAAGATTGTAATAAATATTTGTTTGAATAAAATTTCTGTTTGAATTCAAATTCTATGTTATTTATTTTATTCAACAAATATTTATTTAATCTATGAAAAAATAAAATAGCACATTAACAAATACATTTAAATGAATGTATATATGTTTATTATCATCAAACAAAAATCATATAAGCGCAAAGCGCATATTCAACAAATAAAAGATTTGTTTTTAAATTCAGGATTTAAATGATTTAGGAAGAAATAAAAGAAGAATTTTGAAATAAAGTATGAGATTGGTATTTTCAGTTTAAATAAGATTTTAAATCATAATAAGTAGTGAAATCTGGAAATGTATAGATTTTAAAATGAATTTGGGTAAGTAAAGAAATTTATTTTAAAAATGGAGTTAAATTTGAAAATCAATTTGGAAACTGATTAAGTGTTGAAACAGTGATTTAAAAGGAGGATGAGACTATGGATTTTATAAACTAGGTTTATAAAGTGAAATAAGATATCAGTGGATATTTGGAAGTATAAATTCACGATAGAAATTTATAAAGGAATGGGTAACTATTTTAAAAATAAATGGTGGTTTATTTTTAAAAGCGCGGGAAAGAAAATTTATGGATTTGGGATGTAAATTGGAATAAATCGAGAAGGATTTATTAACTGATTGAATGGATTATTTTGAATGGAACGTATATTTTCCCTAGAAAGCCAAGTACGTTTTCAAAGTAGCTTTTAAGTATAATTAAAAGTTTTAAATTTGGTTTTAAAAGGAATGTTTTTGGAGAAATTATTTTCTTAAATTGTTTTAAATTTTTAAAGTAAATATTTATTAAGTTAATTATAGAAGTGGTTATTTTAAAGATTTAACTAGTATTTGCTTTAAAAGATGGTTATTAATAATTATACTCTATCTAATAATTTTTTTAAAAATTTGTTTGGGCTTAAGTTTTACATGAGATATTAGTATAAATTTCATAACTAGTAGTGTAAATAAAGTGTTTTCAGTAGTTTTTATTTTAATATTTTTGAATAAAGTGTTTATGTGGTTTTAATTTAAATGTTTTAAAGTACATTTTTAAAGTATTTAGACTTGGTAATTTTCAGTGGAAATAAACAATATTAAGGAATTTATTCCGTAAGAGAAAGGTGATTTGAAACTATTTTCTAAAGGTTGAAGTATGGAAAAATATCTTGCGAAGATATTTTGAAAATAAATAAATTGGAAATTAGTAATGTCTGACGGTTGTTTGTGAATGTTATTTGATAGTTAAATAACCAACTATCAATATTGGCCAATGCGCTGATCGTTTCAAAGAGACCGGGATCAGGATTAAATTATCGAAAACCACTTCGATCTCGTTTGAATGTTTCCGTGAGGGAGACAAGAGCTGGGAGTCGAAGATGGAGCAGTGAAGTGTAAAGGCTAATCGCTACTAATCATGAGGGTGATTCCAAAGTGGATGTAGTAGGAGTGGTGCCTTTGGTTCCATTCGAATCCGAAACGGACTTGTATGGACGAATGCTATCAGAACATCATCAGGAGGAGGATGAGTATTCTAAGTAAATGTGTGCTTAAAGGTAACGCATAGCCTCGAGCCTCACCAACCGAGAATGGCTAAAACAGGGGTGGTGCACACAAAGCTAAGTGGTTAGCAACCAATTAGGTTAAGGTCATCCCTATCTAGATGTCCCTTTATTTCGGCTGTGTGGACGATTGCTGATCCCAACCGCGGGGTGAACTTATTATCCAGGAAGGGGTAGCTCCGGTCTTGTATAGAAGAGGATCAGGATGGATGCATGTTGATCTAGACCACGTACTCTGACGGGCGGTATCCCAGTAGCCCTGCCATTGATGGAAATTCATTCTTCCTACGTGCCTTTACGGTTTAGTTTGTAGAATCCTCTTTGTGGCTAGTATTGCTGGAATTTAATAATGTAACAATTTCAGCTATTTGAATAAGTATTTGTATATAGATACTACTATAATGTCAGATGATTTTATAAGAAATGTTTTGGTTATCGTAAGGTAAAAATCCGACATGTTTATTTGTGGCATGGTCTTACGAGATACCTTTGATTTCAAAAGGATTTTTGAAAACTCTAATAATCCAATTGAGTGTGTTTTCTCACTCTGGTTTTTCAGACTGACTCGAGTTTTATTTAACTATAATGCTCAGGTCAGACCGAGTATTATAGAGCACGGATTCTGGATGGACTGCTGTGGAGCTCAAGAGACAAGCTGGATGACGAGGCGTATTTCCGTAGATTTATATTTCCGTTGTGCAGTATAAACTGTATATTCAGCATTGGAAGGATAAGATATTATAACCGTCCTGAATTGTGTTGTTGATTTCATTATACTCTGATGATGTAATTTATAAACAGATATAGTTCTTCTTTTTAAAGATTAATCATTTATCTATCATATATTGTTCCGCTGCGATTGTGAAATTCTGATATTGTTTCTATTTCTTCTTCTACCTCCTTCTTCTTTAACCTTAATGGTTTGGTTTTTCGGCATTCGATTGTTCGACATTCGGTACAGTGGACATATTGATGTCGATTTCGGATGTCGAAAAATCGGGTCATTATAGGTTTTCCCCCCGGTATGATCTCCGTAGTCGCCTTTATGAACTTCTCTTAGGATCCTTCAAGCTTCGTTGTTTTTCACACATATGAGCAAGAGGGTAGAGAATCCCCTTCATTAGAGTATCCTATCCTGTATTGCGAATCGTGATGCCTTTTGGAGAAGCTTTTTTCGCTAATTCCTATCCGTGGGAGGGAGGGGTGGGTGGAGTTTCTATGAGCAGGTAATCCTTGATTGGTGTCATCCATGTTTCTGGTTCTTTGGTTGTCTCAAAAATCCAATCGATATCTATTTCTCTTATGCTTGGTGTGGTCAAGGTTTCAACCGGGACTAACCTCATGACTGAGCTTCTTCGAAATTGGCCAATTTGGCTAGATAATCCGCCTTCGTGTTCTGTTCCCTCGGGATACGAGTTATGGTGTAATGCTCGATGTCATTCAGCAGTTCCTGCACTTTAGATAGCTACAGGGCAAGGTTCTCCCCGAGCCTGAATTCACCTTTCACCTGATAAACGACTAGCGGAGAGTCGTTATAGATTCATATGGATTTTATCTCAAGTTCCTTTACAATCTTTAGCCCAACTATCAATTCTTCGTATAATGCTTCGTTATTTGTTGTTGGGAATTCCAAATAAGGCATATAAAATGGATCATCCTTTAGGAGTCTCAAGCACTACATCTGCTCCGGAGCAGAAGTTGTTAGGTACACCATCGACTAAAAGCTTCTAGCATGTTTATACTTCCAAAGTAATTTCTTCTTCGTTATCTCATATATTTAATTCGACAATGAAATCTACCAATTCCAGCCCATTGATCGCTTTTGAGGATGGTAAGTGATTTCATATTGAATCGGTTCGATGTTTCATTTGGCAAGCCGCCAGGAGATCTTGGGGTGGTACAACACTTGCTTCAATGGTTGATCTGTTAGTACTTTGATTGGGTGCACCTAAAAATATGGTCGTAACTTTATAAATGCAATCAATAGGCAATATGCTAGCTTTTCCAATTTTGGATAGTTCTTCTCGGCTCTAGTGAACCATTTACTAATGTAGCATACGGGTCGTTGGATCCTTTCTTCTTCACGTACAAGTTTGACACTTAATGCGTGAGGTGAGACTGCTAAGTAAATGAAAACATCTTCTCCATCCATGGGCTTGGATAGGATTGGCAGGGTTTCCATTTGACGCCATTTGACAAGACTGATTCCATTCGGAGTTCTTCTTTCCCTTCTTTAGTGCGTCAAAAAACGATGTGCATTTATCAGTTGCTTTTGAGATGAACTGACTTAGTGCTACAACTTTTCCATTCAGGCTTTGTAACTCCTTCTTGTTCTTTAGGGACTTGGCTTCTCATAGAGTAGTAATTTGTTCTGGATTTGCTTCGATGCCTTTGGCACTTACGATGAATCACAAAACTTTCCATATGCAAATCCAAAGTGACATTTAAGTGGATTGAGTTTGATTCCATATTTGTGGAGTATTTCAAACATTTTGGCGAGATTAAATAAGTGATTTGTGGCTATATGCGATCTAAGCAACATAGCATCCACATAGACTTCTATAGTTTTCCTGATCTGATGCTTGGACGTGGCGTTCACTAGTCGTTGGTTGGTTACACCAACATTCTTTAAGCTGAATGACATCACTTTATAACAGTATAATCCCAAATCGGTAATGAAACTGGTGTTTTCTCTATCAGTTTTGTGCATCATGATCTGGTGGTATCCCGAGTACGCATCTCTAAATGATAGCAATTCATGACCAGCCAGCCCATCCATAAGCTGATCGATTCTAAGCAGAGGAAAGCTGTCTTGGGAAAGCTTTGTTTAGATCTGACTAGTCGATACAGGTTCACCATTTCCTATTGGACTTCTTGACCAAGACCTGGTTAGATACCCACTCGGTATAGATTGCATCGTGGATAAAATCGTTCGTCATCAGCTTGTCTACTTCTTCTCTTAGTGCTTTGGACCGTTCGGGTCCTAGGCTGCGCCTCTTCTGCTTTACTGGTATATACTTGGGATCGATGTTGAGTATGTGGCATGGAATCTCCCATGACACTGCACATATCGGAATGTGTCCAAGCGAAATACATCTAGGTTAGCATGAAGAAATTCGATGAGTTCTAGTAGCATCTTGTTTCCAAGATGCGATCCAATTTTCAAGACCCGTGTCCGTTCATCCATATCGACAGGGATAGATGCCGTCAACTCTATTGGTGCTGCCCGATCCTCCACTAAACTCTTCTTTCTAGGGTTTAAAGCCTTATCGAATCAGCTGTGGTCCTCAAGCCAGAGGGGCTCTATAGTTGCTATTGAGAATGTAGAGATTATCCCCAAATTCTTCCCCCTTTCCCTTCTTTTAGACTCATGTAGTTCCACGGTATAACATGCTTTAGCGGCACTTTGGTCTACTTTGATCGCCTTGCCTCCATTATTTATCGAAAATTTAATAGTTAGACACCCTTGAGCTAAAGAAATTCTGAAATCAACCAAGGTGGGCCAACATAGGAAGGCTTTGTATGTAGAAATTTCATCTACGATCGCAAAGGTTTGAATAAGGGTGACTCTTCAGTCGCCTTTCCCGAGTTCTACAGGTAAATCAATTATTCTGATAGGTTGTTTGGGTTCATCGGTGAATCCCTGGATCTTTGTTCGACAAGCGGATACATCTTTCATATTGATCTTCATTTGATTGAAGATGCATTTGAAAAGGATATTCACAGAACTACCACTATCTACCAATACTAGTCGGACCATGGTGGATCTGATTCCTACAGTCATGATCATGAGGTCGAGAGTTGGAGCTTTTATCCCTTCGATGTCTCGATTTCGAAATACTATGCCATCGTTCAGGTTTCTCTACTGCTTGGCGGGGGTTCCACCTTCGATCGTAAAGCATGAACCTTTCAGAGCGTGCTTTAATGAGCTTGCGTACCACTTCATTTCTCCCCGAATCTTCTATGCGGGATGTGGTTCTCTAGATATATTGTTCCAATGATGAGTCATTGGTCAGTCTGCCTTGGTCCCTCTTCATTGGTTCCAACTTGATTCCCCCGATATCTAGGAGCTTGGGGCATTGCGAGTTGGTCAGGATTCTGTGGTTTCCTCACATTTGCTAAAGCTGGTCAGGAGTCTGTTTTCTCAAATTAGCACCTCAATCAAGTTCTTCATGTGACGACACTCATTCGTGTTGTGACTATGTAATTCATGGAAGCGGTAGTACTTTTCGAAATGCTTTTGCTGTTCAGTTGCATCCTTTTTGGGCGGCTTCTTATGCTCTTCCGTCTCGTATATCGTGAGATAAATGTTTTCTGGAATATCATTGAGCAGGGTGTATTCCTCGGGCCTCAAACCTTTAAGTCACTTATTACTTTCGTTTCGCTTGTTGGAATTCTAGTTCTTACTTTTTGGATTTCCATCTTTTTCTGCGTTTCCTTCAGTGATCTCGGAGGTATTTACGTCTTGCTTCTTCACCGTACCACCCATGCCTAATGTTGGTTGGTTGTAAGTTAGCAAATTTCCTTTCTAATTCCTGTGCCTCTTCCAATCTCAAATACTGGCTCGCCTTTTAGTTGAGGTCCTTCCTAGTAGTAGGTTGTTTCATTTTGATCTATTTTCCGAATTCAGTTTCAAGGTGGATAGCTGTAACACCCTTAATACTTAATAACATTATTCAAGAGATTTAATTTGGTAAATTAAATAGAATAATGTAAATATTAGTGCGATAAGCGGATTGAGATTTTAAAATTTATTTAGAGGTCGTGCTTAAATAAACATAAAGAATGAGTTTATGGAAATGGTTTATTAGATAATTAATAAGAGAATAAAACAAGGGTATTATGGGGATTAACCATACCCATAATCCCATTACCCTTAAAATCTCATTTCCATTTCTTTGCACATTCATTTTTCAAAACATAAAAACGTAAATAAAAGAGAGTTCATGTTGGTCATAACCTAGGAAAAGAAGAAAAGGGGTAAAATCAAATAAAAGCCAAGCAATCAAGTGAAGGGAATTATTCAAAGATCAAATCTCAAGTTTTATATCCTAATCAAGGTAAATAATAATCTAAACCATCTCTATTTTTGATTTTAATGATCATTTGATTTTAGGTTTAAGTTTAAATCCACTATGATGATTTTTGCTGATGATATGCTTATATTTCATGATATGTTATATTTAAAAAAGTTTGTTTTGATAAACGTTTTATTCGACTTTAAGGCTAAAATCATTTATATTAGGTTTTCAATGCCATGAGAATTAAATATGCTATGTAAAACATTATTTTGGAGATGGGTTTAATTTTTCATAATTATCCAAGCTATGGATAATTTATTATGAATTTTCAAAGGAGTATACGAATAATTGGGGTTTAGAAATTAATTTTGGTAGATACATAAAGGAATTTGGGTCTGAAATTTAGATATGTTAGATAACATATTAAAAATGAATTTCTATGATTTTTGGGGATTTTTCCTAAGAAATTTACTATGGAAATCAAATTAATCTAGTTGGAGAACTTATATGTTTTAATTGTTTTGATTAAAGGAAGGGCTTCTTTGCTAACTGTTTTAACTAAATCTGAAATAAATTCGATAGTATTTTAGGAATTTTTTAAAAGTTTATGGCAACCAATTAAAGTTTTAAAATAGGCAAGCTAGTTGAAAAGCATTTACCTAAAAAAAAGGAAATAATACAGTTTTTGTTCAGAAGTATGGTTTCGCCACTTCCAGTAGTGACCTTTCGACCACGTACCTTCATCACTATCTAAGTCGAAACCAATACACATGGCATCAATACTTTGATGCATAGTGGATTGGAGAAAGGCGAAAGGTATGGAGCTAAAATGGTACTTTCAAAAGGGTCGAGACCACTTTAAATAGCTTTCGAAGGTCTTTTATTTTACCATCCAAAGAAATGTCACTTGCCCTGTTATCAAAAGAATGCTTTCGAAAATGGTTTAATATAGCCTTCGAAGAAGTTGTTGCCTTTTGTTTCGAAAGGGTAGCTTTTGAATAAGTTGCCTTGTTTTAAATCAATGCTTTCGAAAGGGTAGTTTAAACCCATTCGAAACCATGCTACCATTTTTATGCCTTTCATAGGAATTGAAGTCATCAATGAGTTTGAAAGGTAGCTTTCGTTTTATAAATATAATAAGCCATTTCCTAGTGCTTTCAAAAGGGCTCCAGTAGCCACTTACACTAAAGGTTTCGAAGGCAATGGTGTTGAAAGGGGTTTCCACGCTATCCTTCATATATTTTTAACTTAAAGACTAAAGCTTTCGAAAGGATGGTTCTGAAACCATCTTTTTTTATCCAAACACTTTTTAATAATTTTGAAAGGGTACTATCGCTCGTATTCACTTAGACCCAAATGGTATGTTTAAGATTAAACTCAATGGTTTCAAAAGGGGTACTTTCAAATGGTTTCGAAGCTATGAATTTATAAATAAGCAAGTAATGCTTTAATACTTTCGAAAGGTAAGTTTTAATGGTTCCGACAGATATGTTTTAAAGTGTTTCAAAAGGCATATGCTTAGTGTCCTGAAAAGAAGATTTGTATGCTTTTGAAAGAGGTTTTTCAATGGTTTGGAAAGTAAAGGTCTAAGGTTTAGAAAGCCTTATTTTTCAAAACAAAGAACCCAATCTTAACTTTTAAAGGTAAAACCCATGGCACTATAAAAGAGCTTTTAAATAGTTATTAAATTTGGAGTTTTTAAAGAAGCTTGTAATGATCCGTATTTTTAACTACTTTAAATTATTAAACTTAACATGATTATTGGATAAAAATGGTGAGAAATAAAATTTGATGATTTATTAATGCAGTTATTTAATATGAACTGGAATAAATTTTATAACCAATTTTGCAAATTTTGGAAATAACAAGTATTGAAATGAAATTTTATATATTGAATGAGTTTATAATCAATAGCTGGAATTGAATAATAAATGATGAATTATTTAGATAAAAATAAAATAATCGTTGATAACTAAAATTCATTTGAAATTAAATGATTTATCAATATCAATTTATTGATAATTAAATTGTTTAAATTAATAATGAAAATTGTTTGATTAATTGAATCCTGAATTTAACGTGAATGGAATTGATGTCGGAAGTTGATTTAAATTTTATTTCAATAAGAATAAAGATTATCAAATTTTAAAACTGAATTTAAAGTGAATTTTTTTATTTTAGGAATTTTTTATTTTAATTAACGTGTAAAAATAACCATTCTGGTCACTGTCTTGAATTTCGAAAAAACCAGTTTATCGGATCCATAATAGTGAATTATTATAGGATATCAAGTTTCGTAGCGAAGAGACTTGTCATTTGGCTGTGCGAGCTTGAAATGCGCAGAAATTAATTATAGGAATTTAACTAAAATAATTTGGTTTTGAAAGGTTATCTTCTGAATACGATTGAATTAGGCCTTGAGACTAGTTCTATTGCGTTTGGATTAAGGGTATAACATATAGAACGTCAGGCGACACACTTCGTTTAAAGTTCAGAATTTCTCGGGTCAATCGGGCGAGATATTTTATATTTTCAAATTATAATATATTTTTTCTTTTTCCTCCAAACTTCATACAAGGCAGCCCACTTTTGTCTACCCCGTACTTCATCTCCTTCCCCTCTCTTTTCAAAACAGCAGATCGAATAAACGAAAAAAAGAGAAAGAAAAAAGTATAATAGGACAATGGAGATGTCTCGAGCGCGAGACGGCCTAAGGATAGGGGAGTGTGGCCTGGGAGAGTGGTGTCCAGGGAAGGCGAGTGCGACAGGGTCGATAGTCGTTTATGGTTTTGGAATCGCGCATGTGCAAAGCTGGTTTGAGGCGCGAGTGGCAGTGGCGCTGAAGGCTATTGGCGAATGTTGATCGATGGTTGGGAGGTCGCCGTGGCCAGGTGTATCAATTGGGGTCGGAGGTGAAGGTCCGGTCTTCGATGGTGGTGGAACTCGTGGTAGGGTCGATCGCGAGTTGCCTGGGTCTCCGCTTGAACGAATAGACAAGGTAACGGTTTATTAATTTATTTAATCATATTATTATGTTAATTAAGTTTTAAATTATATCGATATTAATAAATTCGTAACTCTTTCATTCGCGGTCTGATTCGAGAAAAATGAGTTGCGTGGCGACCATATCGTTGAAGGCGACGTCATGGAGTTGGTTTGAAATTTATTTAAATCTGGAAAAAACTTCAGTTTCAAATAAAGGTGGGTGTTTAAACGCTCATGGCGTACTAAATATTTTTATGTTAGTTAAATTTAAAATATGAAGTGATTAATTTTATTGACCGTCGTTTGATTGTTTAACTGACATTTAAAATTGACATCTGATTTGAATTGACAGAAATTTAAATTGACAGTTAAATAGTTGGAATTAAATTGCCAGTTAAATTCTTGATTATTAATAAACAGTTAACTGTTATGATATATTGACTGTTTTGGATGTCGTTTGTGATGGATGCATATTGGTTGATAGTTTGGATGATTTGGATTTTTATTTATTTATATTTCCTTATTATCACCTTGTATATTATTACCATCATATAAATTGTCATCTGAATCATCTCGAATAAATTAAGAAATAGGTTGAAATGATATATACCTATGACATTTATTTTGGATTGAAATGATATATATATATATATATATATATATATATATCCCTGAAAATAAAATTAAAATAACTGATCATTTGGCCATAGGATAGACATTTATATACGGACACCAGATTGGTTAAATTAAATAATTTTAAAACTCTTGATGTTGAAATTATTTAAGTGACTTTGATTCAAAGAAATAAAATTCGAATTTATAATGATTGAATTAATTTCGAACTCGAGGTTGAAATGTTGAATTGAAATTGCTAAAAGAATTTGTTTTAAAAAAATTTAATTTAGAATTTGAAGTTATGATTGAAATATAACTTGAATAATAGAAATTGAATTGTTTTAATTGGTTTGAACTTTTACTTGAACTTTGAAGTTATTTAAGTACAAGTGATATAAATCGATATTTCAAATTTGGACTCGAGAATGGAATTAATTTTAAGATTTGAATCTACATTCAAAAATTGAATTTAAATTTGAATTAAGTAATTTAAATCGATATTTTGAAATCAAACTCGAAATTGATAAAAATTGAAATGGTTTAAAATTGAGAATTGAACTGAAATTAATTCAAATTGGAATTGAAATCAAAATTGAATTAATTTGAAATCGAAATCGAAATTTATTTGAGTTGTAACTGAAATTGAAATTGTTTGGAATTGAATCGAAATTTAGCCGATTTGAATTGTAATGAGTTTGAAAACGATTTGAAATGGAACAATTGAAATTGAATCAATTGAATGGAATTTGGAATTAGGTCCTGATTTGTTAAATGAAAAGTGACATTTTGATTTGAAAATAAATTATTTTAATACAAACTGTTAAAATCTATCTTTTCGAAGATTCAGATTATTTTGATTTTACAAACTATTTTATTTTATAGAACATTTTAAATACTTAAATCATTTTATATCAAACTATTTTAACTATTTAGCTATTTAAAAATTTTCAATCTATTTTCTAAAAATTCAAAGTGGTCAACGTGGGAATTGTTTATATTTAAATCCACAATTTAAATACGAATTGGGTTAAATTGAAGTTATAACTCAAATTGTAATTCGAATTGAATTTTGGAGTGAAATGACGTATCGAACTGAATATGACATTTCAAGTAAATATGATATTTTGAAGTGAAACTGATTTGTAGCAAATATGATATTTTGATATCAAGTTTGAATTGTTTTCGAAATGTAAAAGTACCAACCGGTGTGTAAAATGATGTTTGGTTGTTAAAGAGACCGGGGCATCTTGTTGGCATACTCTTTGTCAATATTGTAACCACTTTAACAACTGTGTACGCGGAGGAGAATCCAAAATGAAGTGGTTGGATTTGGCGTCGATTGTTGGATTTGAAGAATGAGAACGATGATGGATAAACCCCAGCACTTGTGCTAATTTGAAATGACTAAAACATGACAGCTTGACAGGGCCAAGCAGGCTAGTTACCCCTAGCGGACATTCGTTCTTCGATTTTCTTTGGACTCGGTCCATACTATTACTTTTGTTGTTGATTGGTGCACATTTGTTTTAGGATAACTTTCCTTTGACTCGACATGGATGGATGGACGTAGTAGGCGATCGTGGCCATGATGCGTTACCACCAGCCCTGTTACCCGAACTGGTAGTATCCTACCTTAGGCATTGCCTCACGTGCCTTGTCATACTTTTATCCTTATACGAGACCCTTACGATTTTGGTTTAGTGTTGTCGTATCACGGCGCATCCCTATCCCTCGACGTGCTACTGGGGCATTATATGCACTGTACGACAATGCTTTAAAACGCGTTAAAGGGGATTAATGTAAAGCCTTAACGCTGAGAAAAATATTCATTATACTAATTAGACATTATATATAAATAGCGTATTCTACTATATATAGATAATTTGACGGATCCTTAAGAGATGGAAAATCCCGTAACATCTCTTGAGTTATTGCATATGCGTTATACACTGGATAGAAGATGTAAAATCCTGTAAACATCTCTGACGCTATTACACTCATATTTTACATGATATTTATTTGAATCACATAAGAACATTTTAGTTCCGACTCGAGTTTTTTGTCTTTTCATGATGCTTGGGTCAGCCTTGAGTATTTCAGTGCATTGAAGATCATTACTGGAGGACGAAGACGAAAATTTAGTATATTACTATTATTATTATTTCTTGCATCATGTTTTCTGTTGCATTATTTTATTTGTCCCCGTTGTATAAATTATAATCAAATGAATAGTAAATAGCTTCATGAACTATTTATTTGATTATTATATTTTGTCATTCCGTTGCGAAATTATGCATTTATTTTCTACTTCTTTTCTTCTTTTATCTTAATTATCCCCATTTATTATCTATGTTCCAGAATGTTTAAGTTGGACATATGTGGATTATTGTTGATTAAACCTTTTGAATGTGGATCGTCACATTTGGTATCGAAGCTTTGGTTTAGCGATAACTTGAGCTTTGTGGGGTCTGACTCATTAGAGATAAGGTAGTAATACCCTAGAGTGAGTTTGTTTAAGCGTATATATATGAGAGAGTATACTTGTTAGAGTTATAAATTGTTTTATATTGTGTCTACTTATCCGTTGAGTTGTTATGAATTTTGATCGGTACGTGGGATGTCATATTATCGATAGGGATTTCTAATACTTAAATGAGGCAAGTCGACATAATATTGCTTTAAAATCGAGTAAATGAAATTATTTCACCTAAATTATATTATATATATATATATATATATATAATAATAACTTTCATAAACCCATGTGATTATTAATGAATGTTAAATTTTAGGAGATGATAATATTTAGTTATCATTGATTATTGGTTGAATTAAAATACAAATGAATACTTTGGGAACATTATTTCACGAAGCGTTCGATAATTAAATCAGATTGAAATTTATATTATGATAAGAATTGTTTACAATAACAAAGTTGTAAATTAATTAAATGTTTTGGTAATAAGGTAATGAAATTTGTATAAATATATTTATGATATACCTTATAAATAGAAAAGGATTTAAAAGTTGAGAATTTTAAAATTTAAATCCCGTTGCTTTCAAAATTGTTTTCAAAGCCTTCAAAAATTAATAATAATATTATTTGGAAGTGTTTTTGACTAGAAATATATTCTGAAAGGATTTTTGAAATAAATAAAAGCATTTAACTCGCTTTAGTCGCTGGTAGATAATCCTAGGGATGACTACAACATCACCAGTATTCATTTTCAAGTTTCTGAGTGAGAATTGCTACCAAAATAAATTTATTTATGTTTAAAACAAATTTTGATTGTGGAAAAGAAAAGAAAAAAATTCCAAGTATTATTTGATAATATATGAAAATAATTTTTGAACTTATAGATTGAAAATAGTATGGATAAGAAATAAGTTTATACCTTATGAATTTGAATAGTGAAGTAAAACATAATTTTAAATGGTTAAACATTTTGGTTAAGCAAACAAAATAAATATGAATTTGAGACATGAAATAAAAGAATTAACTTAAGAAATGTGAATAAATTGAGTTAGTGAAATGAAGTAAATAAAATGAGATTTAACTCAAGAAAGCTTAAATAAATGTGAATCATATTTGAAATGTATTAAATAAAATATCGAAATGAAATTTTAAGTGAATAAAGTTGTATAACTTATAGATTTGAGTAATATTAAGCTAAAAACAAATATTAAATTTGTTGAATGTGAGCGATAAGAAAAAGAAAATTTTGACTTGAATAAGGTTAAATAGAATGAATAATGGATTAAATGAAATAAAATTTCACTTATTAAGGATTAAACGAATTGGATTTGAATTGAACTAGATGAATTAGTAAAGTGAACTGATTTCACTTAAGCTATAAAATGAATTAATAGAATGAATACTAA
Source organism: Allium cepa (assembly GCA_030765085.1). Lineage (NCBI taxonomy): Eukaryota > Viridiplantae > Streptophyta > Magnoliopsida > Asparagales > Amaryllidaceae > Allium > Allium cepa. The sequence goes on along the minus strand of CM060940.1, from coordinate 750,559,263 downwards.
CTTGAATTTAAAATGAAATGCAATTTGGGTGTGAAAAAAATGAATTAGAATAAATGGGTACGACAAAGATTTATATGAGTAATTAAATTTGATTCAAATTGGATGTAAATAAATTGAATGCAAATGGAATGAGTTTTAATAAATTTAATGTTAACTAGTTGAATATAAGATAAATTAGTGAAATGAGTTGTGAGATGAAAATTTTCTTTAGACAAGTTGGATAAAATTTATTGCGATAATAAAGAAAAATTATTAAAATGAATTTGAATTATAAAATAAAATTTATCTAAGTAAAATTATTAATATGAATTTGAATTAATGAAATGAACTAATGAAGTAAATTAATGAATTAATATAAACTTAAGTTATGAAGTAATAATAATAAACATGAGTTGTGTTACACAAAATATTTATAATAAACTAAAATGGTTTGTGAAATCGTTTATAAATAATTAGTATCAAAGATAACATACTAAGTGGTAATAAAATAATATTTAACTTGAACAAATGTAATAATTTTATAAAATGATTCATAAACGAATTTATATGAAATATGTTAAACAAAAAGTGAAACAATTGGAATTTAACATACTGAATTGAATAAATTGAATGTGAATGAAATAGATGTGAATAAATTTGAAGCAAACCGATTAAATGTTAATAAAATAAATTGGATGTTAATAAGACATTAAGTGTATAAATTAAATATTGACATTGGATAATGCAAATTCATATAGTTATGAATTGATTGGATTAGTTGGATGAATACTGATGGTCGAATGGTTTCTTTTGTTGCAAACCATGGTTATTACTGTTTTGATTTCATATGATTGTTATATGTTGTGTATTTGTGCTTGTGCTAATGATTTGGATTCAAAAATCATGCTATGTGGTTCTATTTAATTCATACATGTTCTATATCTTATTATAAATAACTAATGTTCTAAATTGAGTTGAGATAGGTACATACGAAAACCGTGTATTTGCTTTTGCTTGCTTAATATGAGCAAACTCGCTCGTATTAATAATAATAAGGTACATATCTCGGATTACATACCGCACTTTTATATTTTTCCTTATGGGATACCTCATCATTGAGCTGTGATATTTGATATATTTGGTATATATTTACTGGAAATTTTTTCGACCGAGCCAGGCAAAGGAGACTCTGCCGAAATTTTACGTAAATCTAGGTGTTAGAAATTTTTTAAGGTTTTAAAATTATATAACTTGTTTTTACTTGTAATTTCTATAAGCCGATATCAGAATGGCATAGTGAGAGCGTAGCAGAGGTTTTCTAATAAGATTTTAATGTTTTACAAGTTGATTATTTTGAATAAAATATATCAAATGTTAAATTCCTTAATCCCTTTTTGAGAATGAAAAGTTTTGATTGAGGGAGAATGCAATAATCCGTATTTTTAACTATTTTAAATTATTAAATTTAATATGATTATTAGATAAAAACAGTTAGAAATAAAATTTAATGATTTATTAATGTAGTTATTTAATATGAACTCGAATAAATTTTGAAATAACCAATTTTGCAAATTTTGGAAATAACAAGTGTTGAAATGAAATTTTATATATTGAATGAGTTTATATTCAATGGCTGAAATTGAATAATAAATGTTCAATCATTTAGATGAAAATAAAATAATTATTGATAACTAAAATCATTTGAAATTTAATGATTTATTAATATCGATTTATCGATAATTAAATCTTTTAAATTAATATTGGAAATTATTTAATTAATTGAATCCTGAATTTAATGTGAATGAAATTGATGTCAGATGTTGATTTAAATTTTATCTCAATATGAATGAAGATTGTTAAATTTTAAAACTGAATATAAAGTGAATTTTTATTTTGGGAATTTTTTATTTTAATTAACGCGCAAAAATAGCCATTTTGGCCATTGTCTCGGATTTCGACAAAACCAGTTTCTCGAATCCGTAATAATGAATTATTATAGGATTTCAATTTCATAGCTATTAGACTTGTCGTTTGGCCGTGTGAACTTGAAACGCGTAGAAATTAATTAAAGGAATTTAATTAAAATAATTTGATTTTGAAATGCTATCTTCTAAATACAATTGAATTAGGCCTCGAGACTAGTTCTATTGCGTTCAGAATAGGGGTGTAACATGTGGAGCGCCAGGCAACACGCTTCATTTGGAGTTCGGAATTTCGTGGGTCGATCGGGTGAGATATTTTCAAATTATAATAATATATTTTCATTTTCCTCTAACATTCGTACAAGGCAGCCCCCTTTGTCTACCCCGTACTTCATATCTTTTGCCCTCTATTTTCAAAACCACAGATCGAATGAACGAAAAAAGAGAAAGAAACAACAACACGAAAGCGATGTCGCGAGCGCGAGGCGGCCCGAGGAAGGGGGAACGCGACCTAGGAGAGTGGCATGCAGAGGAGGCGAGTGCAACGGAGTCGATTGTCATTTAGGGTTTTAGAATCACACGTGTGCAAAGCTGGGTTGAGGCACGAGTGGCGGTGGCGCTGGAGGCCGTTGGAGAACATTGATTGATGGCTGGGAGGTCGCCATGGCTAGACGTATCAATTGGGGTCGGAGGCGAAGGTTTGGTCTTTGATGGTGGTGGCGTGTATGGTAGGGTCAATCGTGAGTTGCCTGGGTCGCCGCGTGAACGAATAGATAAGGTAGCAGTTTATTAATTTATTTAATTTTATTATTATGTTAATTAGGTTTTAAATTATATCGATATTAATAAATTCGTAACTCTTTCATTTGAGGTCAGATTTGAGCAAAACGGGTCGTGATGCGACCGGATCAACGAAGGCTATGTCATGGAGTTGGTTTGAAATTTATTTGAAGCTGGAAAACTTTTTAGTTTCAAATAAAGGTGAGTGTTTAAATGCTCACGACGTACTAAATATTTTTATGTTAGTTAAATTTAAACCATGAAATGATTAATTTTACCGACCGTCGTATGATTGTTTAACTGATATTTAAAATTGACATCTGATTTGAACTGATAGAAATTTAATTTGGCAGTTAAATTTAATTGAAATTAAATTGCTAGTTAAATTCCCGATTATTAATAAACAGTCAACTGTTGTGATATATTGATTATTTTAGATGTCGTTTGTGATGGATGCCTATTGAAATTATCACCCTGTATATTATTACCATCATATAAATAGTCATCTGAATCATCTCGAATGAATTAAGAAATAGGTTGAAATGATATATATACCTATGACATTTATTTTGGTTTGAAATGATATATGTATCCATCCCTAAATTAAAATTGAAATAACCAAACATTTAGTCATATGATAGAAATTATATACGGACACCGGATTGGTTAAATTAAATAATTTTAAAACTCTTGATTTTGAAATTATTTAAGTAACTTTGATTTAAATAAATAAAATTCAAATTTATAAAGATTGAATTAATTTTGAATTCGAGTTGAAATGTTGAATTTAAATTGCTAAAAGAAATTGTTTTAAAAGAATTTAATCTGGAATTCGAAGTTATGATTGAAATATAACTTGAATTATAGAAATTGAATTGTTTTAAAAGGTTTGAACTTTTAATTTAACTTCGAAGTTATTTAAGTAAAAGTCACATAAATCGATATTTCAAACTTGGACTCGAGAATGGAATTAATTTTAAGATTTGAATCTAAATTCAAAAATTAAAGTTAAATTTGAATTAAATAATTAAACTTGAAACTGATAAAAATTGAAATGGTTTAAAATTGAGAATTGGATTGAAATTAATTCGAATTGGAATTGAAATGGAATTAACTGGAAATCAAAATTGAATTAATTTGAAATCTAAATCGAAAATGATTTGAGTTGCAATTGATTGAAATTGTTTGGAATTGAATCGAAATTAATTCGATTCGAATTGAAATGAGTTTGAAAATTATTTGAAATGGAATAGTTGAAATTGAATTAGTTGATTGAAATTTGCACTTAGGTCCCGATTTGTTAAAATGAAAAGTGACAGTTTGATTTGAAAATAAATCATTTTAATTTAAAATGTTAAAATCTATCTTTTTGAAGATTCAAGTTATTTTGATTTTACAAACTATTTTATTTTATAGAACATTTTAAATACTTAAATCATTTTATACCAAACTATTTTAACTATTTAACTATTTTCTTAAAATTCAAACTGGTCATACATAAATCGTGGATTTAATTACGAATTGGGTTAAATTGAATTTATAACCAAAATTGTAATTCGAATAGGATTTTGGAGCAAAATGACGTATCAAACTGAATATGACATTTGAAGTAAATACGATATTTCTAAATGAAATTAATTTGAAGCGAATATGATATTTTGATATCAAGTATGAATTGTTTTCTAAATGTAAAAATACCTACCGGTGTGTAAAACAATGTGAAATGTGAAAGTTTTTTAATGATTTTATAAATTTTGCATGTCCATTTGCTTCTATTATATCAATGTATCTAAAATTACCATATTTGGTCGCTGAGGATTAATAACTATGGATGACCGCAACATCCGTAGCCGTTAGTTTTAGGCCTCTAAGTAGGGTATGTTACAAGTTGGTATCAAAGCATAGGTTTATGAAATCTTATAAGAAATTTAAGCCTAAAAGATTTTTTAAACATAAGCCGATGAATCGGAAAATAAATCGGGGTTTTGATTAGCGCTAAAGCAACGTACCTGTAATTGATATACATACATACATACATACATACATACATACATACATAGATATGTGTGTGTGTGTATTCCCCTCTCGTATCGGAAAATATGATCATTCTTATGTATCTTACTAAGGCTCATATGTAGATTTATGAAAAAGAAGTTATGGAGGCAGGAAAAAGAAGAGGAAATCTCGGTAGTGGAAGCACCACAACAAACGAAAATGTTCAACCCACCAGGAGGAACCCGAGTCGACGTGCAAATACTAATCAAAATGCAGATGCCGATGTACGTGCTGGAAATCCGCCAGTAGATATGGGGATGTTGTATCGGTTTTTCGTCAATCCGATGCAAGCAGTAGCAGCTGTTGGAGTAGCTGGGAATGTTGGAGAAGCTAATCATGTGGCTACAATTGGAAACAACTATGCTAAGTTGAGCAGAGATTACACTAGTCTTGGTGGAAAGTCATTTGTGGGAACAAAGGATGCCATAGAATTTAAGAATTGGTTGTTGCATTGTGGGAGAATTTTCGCTAACTTGGGATTGAATGATGAGCAGAAGAGGAGACTAACCTCTAGGCAGTTGCAGGGAGCAGCGCTTCATTGGTGGAATAGTGTTACTGCCGGAGTTCCCGAGGAAGAGTTGACTTGGGCAAAATTTCAAAGGAGGTTCAAGCAGAGGCTTCTGTCTGAAGTTGCTAAGTCAGCATTGTTGAGAAAGTTCACGGATTTGGTGCGGAGAGAAATGTCAGTAATTGAGTATGCCACTAAGTTTGATGAGCTGTCCAGATATGGGTGTGCTGCCATTGACACCGTCATTAAGTGGAATGAAAAGTTCATTCAGGGATTGAAATCCAATATTGATAGGGCATCCCTACCGTATCTCTGTGATCTTTGTAACATAGTTGTAGAGATGGCAATCTGACATGAGGAAATGCTTGCTATTTATGAGAAGGGAAAGTCAATTGAAACCCAGGGTTCTAAGGGAAAGAAGAGGAAGTTGTTTAAGAAGAAGAGAGCCAAGAAGGGAGAGGCTGCCAAGAAAGCAAAGGCTGGTCTGGTCTACTTTAAGTGTGATAAGAAGGGTCATTATGCTCATGGATGCCGGATAGGAAAGGGGAAGAAGGCGACATATAAAAAGAGTGTGAAATGCTTTAACTGCAACCAAGTTGGGCATTATAAGAATCAGTGTCCTGAACCAATCAGGAGGACAAGGGAAAAATCTGTGTGTTTTCAATTTCTTAGAATTCAGAATCATTTTAGGTGTGGAATGGTTAGATAAATATGAGGCTAGGTGATGTGCATGTAAAAGTGCATATTTTTACTTCCATATTTAACCTACTTTTATTTAATAAATGAGCATATTAGGGTATTTTACATGTTTAAAAAAAAAAATGTTTTCAAATCATCATTTATTAATCCTCATTTGGAGGGTAAAATGATAATTTTGTGTATGATTTAATTTGAGAAAAAATATTTGTACATTTTTATTTTTAATTGTAGGAAATGAAAGCTAATATGAAGAAGCTCTCATGGATGATTGTATGCACATATGTTGAAGACAAATGAAAGATGGAAATAAATGAATTCATGTAATCATGGAGGAGCCAACCTACCTACTAATCATGGACCACAATTAAAGCTAATGGAGATCAAAAGCACATGCATATGTTCGTGAAGGTTTAAAGGCATATTGGTGGCTATTAATTTCATGCTAATGATAAATTAGAGGACACACTTTCTAAAAGGCATTTTAGGTAGCACCCTAAAATATGGATTAGGTGTTTAGGCATGTATAAATACCACCTTATGTTCCATGTAATAAACTATTACCTTCTCTTTAGCTAGTTAGTTGTAGCCACGAACGTAGACATAAACTTTCTTTCTCTTTAATGGCTTCTTAGACTTTTCTTTGTGCAATTTATTTATATGCAGTTTTAATTCATGCACTTTTATTTCATATTCCTTTCTTTTATGTTTCTTTTTATGTTAGCAGTGTAGATCTCTTTCTTTTATACAAGAAGATTAGTTTCTAGTTTATTTTAGTTAGCTTTCTTCTTTCATGTTGAAATCACTTATGTTTTAATGAATTCAAATATGAGAAACTAAGCCTCGTCAATTTAGGGGTGATGAAGCTCTCATGAATCACATAAAGTTGACATATGATTTCATTTGATCTCCATTTGTGTTTAATAGAAATTTTTGATGTGGTAAAATTTTGTTGTTTAATATTGATTTTTGTAGCCTATGTTGTTGACACCAAATAGACTATGCTTAAACAACATAACCAAAAATTACCACTTCATCTACATATGATTTTGTTACTGAAGTGGATTTAGAATCAAAATTTGGTGGTCTATGTTACTAATCAATAGTAAATAGATCATGCTCAGAATAGTTTTTGTATTTAACTTCGTTATCATTTTCATGAGAGTTGACAAGTGGTTTGGGTGGTCTGTTAAAGTTTGATGGTATATGTTGGGCTAATTAGTAGCATAAATTGGCCATACTTATGGTAAACACATCAACTAAATTCACAAATGACCAAAAAGAGATATCATAATTTCATTATGTTGATTTGTGTGATCATGAGAAGGAATTTGCCTCTAAATTTCCTTCTACTCTCATATTTTTATTTACTTTGTTTTAGTTAGTTTTTACATTTTTCTTAACTTAAAAAATTTCAAACTCTAAGGTTAATTTGATTGAGTAGAATTTAAAATTATTTCAACTCCCTACGGATCGACCCGTACTCGCCAGTATTAAGACTGTACGTCGTGCACTTGCGGTTATTTTTATTACATTTTTTAAAGATTTTCTAATAGATAGAAAATTCATCATCAAACATGTTTTCGGTACCATTATCGGGAAGGTGAAATTTAATTTTAGTTTTACTCTTCGAATTATTTTTATTCGACTTTAGTGTACTTTAATTTTGAGTGTTGAATTTCATTTAAAGAAAAAGAAAAAAGAATATGTTGTGTTGTGTGTTTGTTGTTTGATTTGTGTTTTCATTTGATTGGTGTTCTTTTAATTTTTCTATTTGCATTTGTTCTAATAAAAAAAATATAACTTCTTTTTCAAAACAAAAAAATTACTTCATTTACATTTCATATATTTACGAGTTTTCTTTGTACATATCTGTTGTGATTTTTGCTTCATCCCTTCACTATGCATCCACTGTGCATTCCTTGTCACAAGCTTTCTATACTTCACTGTGCACAGTTTTCTGTTGCATTCTCTGCTCCACCAACCCATACCAACATACTGACCATTATCTTCATTTCCTATAATTGATTCTACACATCATTCTCTACCGTCACAACCTACTTTATCCATTTCTGCCTCACCAACCTCTTCCATCAAGGCCATAGAAACTTCCACCTCCTCCACCAACATCCCCACTTCATAATACCCACTGCATCACCAACCATTACCTGAATAATACCATCACAATTCCTCAACTTCTGCTCTGCATACATACAATTCATTCTCTGCCTGAACTGCCATTCTAAACATCAGCAAACATCCATAACCACCTTGCAGTTATGCATACATGCCTTATTTCATCAACCTGCACACATAACCACCATCAACCTTACTTCATCTACTGCCAACACAAGCATACAGTCATACATACATTTCCGTCAACACATAACCACCACCACCCTGCAGTCATACATACATGCCTTATTTCATCAACCTGCACATATAACCACCATCAACCTTACTTCATCTACTGCCAACACAAACATACAGTCATACATACATTTCTGTCAACACCTAACCACCACCACCCTGCAGTCATACATACATGCCTTATTTCATCAACCTACACACATAACCACCATCAACCTTACTTCATCTACTGCCAACACAAATATACAGTCATACATACATTTCTGTCAACACCTAACCACCATCAACCTGTAGTCATACATACATTTCTGTCAACACTGTGCCGCAAACAACCCCAAACTTCACTGCCATATCACTTCTATGCATAAATTTCTACCTACCTCCTCTGCCTACATAAGCCATCGACCTCTGCTCATTCCCTTCTCAGCATTCTACCATACCATCCACCAAACAACTGGATACAAACTCCACTACCACTACAGACATCCTCCATTAACATACAACAACAACAACATATCTGCATATATCAAAACTGTGCACATATCAAAACTATGCATATACAACAACATATCAGTGCAATCCAGCCTGCCTTGTTTCATCATCACTACTTCACTGTCATTGCACCACACTTCTTCAACATTAGTCAAACTACATACCATCAAGCACTTGATCACCAGTAACCAACCACTGCCATCAAAACTCCCCAGTTCTCACTACCTCTCTACATTGCACTGCACACTGCCTTTGTTTCAGTTCAAAACACTTCACTCCACCACTTAAACCTTATCTAGGTCAGCTACTTGCACTACCGTCATCAACTTGCATTATATCTTAGTGCACAACATTAATCAGTGCATTACAACTCAGTGCAAAACCACCATCTGCCATACTTCAAACTATGCACATACTTGCTGTTTCACTTCACTTCTTACTGCCCCTGCCAAACAATACTTCAACCTTCATCTTTCTGCTGTAACATCCAGTCACTACACAACACATCCACATCCGCAGACAAACTTCCATAACCACAAATCAAACCGCTACAATATAAAACTGCAATATCTACTTCCATAACCTCTACTTCCACTACAATATCAAACCACCCATTACAATCATCCAATTGCATTCACCAGCCTCCCTACTTTATTCCCTGCTCTATTACCTCTATGGCTACCACTGCAGCTGTCACCTGCCATTCACCTTGCAATTCTTCCAAAGCAACATCAACCACCCTCTTTGTTATCTACCTTTTGCCTTACTATACCCATGCATACATTTCAACAAACTTCTCAAACAACAAACTATCCACAAATAACAAACTATCCACTTCTTCTTGCCATAACGATCCACTGCCCTTGTTACAAACTGCCTTCCACACTGCAACAAGTTCACTCCACCTGCACCATAAATCATCAACGACTTCACAAACCAAACTTCTGCCCACCAACTCCAAATCATCTCCGCGAATGCAACCAGCGACTGCCTTAACCAACCGCCCGAATCGAATTTCTTGAAACTACGTCGAGCAGTGTTTGGAAAATTCTGACCATTTTAATTTCCGGTATGCGATTTTTTTTTTTGCTTTGATTATTGGTGTTTGGAAATTTTCTTTGATTTTATCTCGTGAGGATTTTGTTGTTTGGGTATTTGTTGCGTGAGTATTAGTTTGGGTTGGAGGTTTACATTTTCGGCTGTGGGCTTCTTCTTTTATTTTTAAGTTAATTGAATATTTGTTTATTTTATTTTGTTTTGTAAATTTCTTTGTTATAAAAAGTTTCCTTTTATTTGTTTAAAAAGAATGTTTGCTTTTGTTTAGTTAGGGTAATGTCTTTAGTTCGGATAATTGGGTGATTCAGGTTTTGTTCAGTTGTTGTGTGAGTTTGTTTTATATAAATCATTTGTGGAAAAGAATATATATATATATATATATATATATATATAAACGAAAAAGAAATTTTATTGGCTTTTAAATTTTTGAGATTCATTTTATTTTGTTTTGTTTTGGCTTGTAAATATTTTCTTTTAAATTCCTTTTATCCAATAAAGGAGGTTTCTTTTGTTTTAGTCTTATAGACATTCGTGTTAAACAATTTTGCAAGTTGTAATTTGCATGAACTTAGAAGGAAAAGAAGCGTTTGTAAAAACCGTCTTGATTTTCTTGCTTATATAAAATAAATTCCACTTTAAAATAAATTGCATTTTTGGTTGCTTGCATTTTAAAAAAAATTCAAAAATAAAATAAAATTTCATTCGTAGTTGCATTGTTAATTTGCGTTAAATTCTTGTTTTGCATTCATCTTATATTATTTTCCTTTTTTAAGGGCAATACCTGAATCCACATAAGGTGGGATATTTCATCACCCTTTTCTTGGCACACAAATTGCATTTCATATTAGAATTTGACTAATAATAACAGTTAGACATTGGACTTAAGGGAGTCACGTGGATTAATTGTATCTTGACAGGTTGTCTTCTTTCGACAATTTATATTCTTTGGTGTACAGGCTACGATAGAGCAATAATCATATATAAATATTACAGTAATTCGTAAATATTATAGTGAATGTTTTTCTGAAGGTACTTAAACCTTTGGTTGCATTGCTACTGTGATTCTTGGTGCACGGATAACTCATGTCCGTTCTCTAGCTAAGAACTATTTTGTTGGATTACGACAAAGTGTGATTATATAATTTTGGGTTAGAAGCTACTTAGGACAGAAAATTTGTAATCAATTCCTTGCATTCATTTAGTTGAATTAGTTCATGCATATTTAAAAAAAAACAAATCCAAAACTAATTTTTTTTTTTGCACATTTTACCTAACTTACTTCTTGTTTAACCCAATATCCAAAAAAAACAGGCATTTTACTTAAGTTAGTTTATTTAAGAAAACAAAAATCAAAAAGAATTATGATCTTTTCAAAAATTAAAAAATAGCGAAAACTTAAAAAAAATGAAAATCAAAAAATCAATTTTCCTTTTGAAAAATAAATCCTTCTTGGTAAATATCGTTTTCTTTATAAAAAAAATATTTTTGAAAATGTCTGAATTTCCCTACCGACGAGAATTTTACAATAGTTGTGAAAATCAATATAATCCATATAGTTTCACATCAAACTCTTATGGATATTTTAATAACAGCTATTACACAAACAATTCAAATTTTGCACCATAAAGTTTTCAAAATGATGCAAATTTGGTCTTTACTTGAACTACGAAATCAAATGATAAATAATTTGAGTAATCTGTGCAATAACTCAAGTTAAGGATTTCAAGATAAAAAAATAATATGAATTCACTTCAAAATTCAAATAATTTAGATTATAACTCATGCCAATACAACTTCGAAGTCCAAAACGAATTTCAAAGTCAAAATGGAAATGTGAACCACTTTTTAAATGATTTTGGCAATGAGAATAATTTCAATTCTGGTGAAATGGACAATTAGAAATTTAATTTTGTGGAGAAAATGGAAGAAATTCACAAAAATCACACAAGTTTGCTGTTTGAAATCTACATGAAACAACGTGAGCAAAATAATCAAATCTCAATGTGTGACGAGTTAAGTGATGATCCATCTTTTACCAAAAATGACGGTTTTCAAATAACAATTTTTGAATTTAAAATGACAATCATAATGAAGTTGATGAAAATGCGGTAATTGATTTGCATTTCAATTTTTTTAAGGGTGAGAAACTCGATTTTAAATTCGATCTTCCTTTTTCGGACCAGAATGAATTTTAAACAACAACTTTACACCTTGAAAATGATGAATTGTGAATAATTCAACAATGAAAGATAGATGAATTTTGTGAACACAAATTTTTTGAACTTTTCGAAGACGAGTTATTGAATTCTGAAGGGTTAGACTTAAATCACCATTTTTATTTTAAAATCAATAATTTTGAAGAATTTGTCAATGATGAGTTTGAAGTTTAAATTGGTGAAAATAAACTTCAAATTCAACCAATTGTTCTATCCACCCCAAAAATCATCGAAAATAAAACAACTTATATGATTTTTTAATTAAACGACATTCGTTTTTCCAAATTAACATTTAACTTTGAATTCTTTTATGGTTTGGTTTTATGTGCTTAAGCTATATCACTCATACTTGACGAGACAAATGATTTGGTCTTTGGAAGTCCGTTTCATTTGCTCTTTAACGATATATTTTCTGATGTCGTGTAAATAATAATCGTTTAGTTTTCATGTAAATATAGGTCATATTTTTTTTATTTTCGTTAGGGTTGATTGTGGGTACATGGTTAAAATTAAGCGTGGGGGGAGTCTCATGTTCATTTTTGATTTTTCATGGTTTATTTTTCTGGATTTTCTTTCCAAAGCTCAAAAAAAAAAAAAAAAAAAAATTCCAAAACAAATTTTCCTTTTAGAAATACTATAGGATAAGTATATATTTTTGGTTATTGAATTAAAATTGTTAAAAATTTATTTGTCTCAACAAAAATAAAAATAAAGTTTGATTACAAGTAACTATGGTTTAACTAGTATATTGGAAGGTTCATGGGTGTTAACCATTGTTAGTCCGTGAGATGATGGTTTTGATGACAACAATCTTAGAATCGATTATAAAATATAAATAATAACATTATAAGTTTAGATATATATGTATATGCAGGATTTAACCATGCAGGTACTAAGAATGAAGACTGTACAGTATAGACGTTCAAGATATCAAGATAAAATATCAAGATAGAAGTCTCATGAGTATCGAGACTATCAAGAGTTCAAGATTTCAAGGATAAGTATTTTTTATTATTAGGAATTTTTGTTAAAACTCGTAGAAAAGAACTGGCATCTTAAAATCCAATTTATTCGTGGAATGGAATCCACTTCGAGCCCGTTAAAGGGATGAAACCCTAAGTAGGATGGGACCTACGAAAAATCTAGTGGAACATTGTTTTGTATCCGCTAACTTTTATTCAAAATGATTTTTCAAAATTATATCCTGTTTTCAAAATGTTTTCAAAACTTTTCTTTTAAAAGATTCAAAGCCCTCGATCCTGATTTTAAATAATTTTAGCCTCAAAAAACATCTTTATTTTCAAAGTCAAATTACTCCTGATTTTAAACTATTTTTTAATAATATATTTAACTTTTAAATATTTATACTTAGATTTAAATATAAAATTATGGTTAAATTATATATATATTATTCTTTATATTTACTTATGAATTTCAACTATAGTCAAGTATATTTATAAAGTTTAAATTAGTTTTTATAAAAGATAAAGGTTATTTTCAAAGAAATTCAAAACATCATAAAAAGCTTTGGGATGTCGACGTTCCTATGGGTATCATGTCGACATGGTGATAGTTTGATTCAAAAATTCAAATTTCAAATTTCAAAAGAAGTGTCTATTCTCCATAACTCTTCATGAATGGTCATGGCTGTTGTTCTTCTATAAATAGGGGTCAGTTTCAACGAATTTTCAATCACTTTTTTCTGGTTTTCACTCCTCTTCTTCTTCCTCTTTTCTTAATACATATTCTTATCATTACTCTGCCGAAATCAACATTGAATCATACTCGATTTGTTCTAGTTTGATTCTCTATCACCATCTCTACAACATTCTCAGTGCTATTCAGAGTTATAGACTTCTTTGTAATCTATTAAGCGAGAAAAGGTATGATTGTAGCCTTGAAAATCAATCAAAAGGGAAAAGGTGTGATTGTAGCCTTGGTAAATCAATTGGGTAAACTTGTGGCCCGGAAATCAAGTATCTCTACCCAAAGGATCGAAATTCTGGAGGGTGTACCTCGTAGCCTTGAAATCGAGGGTGTAATTGTACGATTGCTGTTGAAAGTAAATTCGTATTGTTTTGCGGGACTAGATGTAGGGTAACTCCGAACCAGTATAAAATCCGGTGTGTTCCTTCCTTTACTGCTTTTATTTTGTTTCTGCATCTGTATTTGTTTCTGTGATTATTCCTGTTTCTGTATATTGCATACTCTTGTGTCTAAATTAACATAAATTCAAAAAGATTTAGTAATTCTTGATTAACACTATTCACCCCCCCTCTAGTGTTAATCTTAGCCTTAAGATCCGTAATCCGCATTTCTCACAATTGGTATCGGAGCAAGGTTTTCAAAGTTTTCATAATCTGAGTTTTGAAAAAAGTTTTTAAAATGGTTATTTTTGGGGATTTTATTAATACTATTTTCATATGAATATGTCACAGAATCATCATGAAATTTTTGTTTAAAACTATATTTAGTTATTTTGAAAAGTCATTTGATTCTTTAAAAGGTTATTTTGTTTTGCAGGAGAAGAATTATGTCTAATGACTATTGGTTAAATGATATCAGATAATCATTTATCGATCAAGAAGAACAAGTCGATATATATTGGAAATCGACAAAGAAATGGATACCAGATCAATACAAAACTTTTGGTTCTCATCTACAACTTGATTTGATACAGTACTTCTCTCCATCTGCTTCGCAATGCCAGTGTTTTCTTGTGAATACGTCAAGAAATGACCAAGTTATGGTCAGATGAAGTTTTGGTGAACAAAGAGAAAAAGAAGGCAAAACCGTCAAAGGTATTCTTCAAATTACATCCAGAGATTTGAGTATTTTGTTCCCACTCCTTTTCAAGACTGTAGTTCTTATTCTCACGGTCGTTTTGATGGGCGGATAATCAAATTCCGATCAAAATTGAGTGAAAATGACAGTTTGAAGTTGGCTATCCAAAACTGAAAAACTGTGTACGGGATCTTCTATATTTCTTTTACTGTTCGGCCTGTTGCATCACAATACCGTCCAAATTTGACACCAAACTATTACTAGATCGTATCCCTTGCCTTCCTCTTCGATTTGCCGCTGGTTTCATCCAATTCCGTTAAGAAACGAAGGAGATATGCCCTCTAGAAGTTTGATAGTATATAGAAAAACGGGAAGAAGAAGAAGAAGAAGAGCAATTAAAATGAAAAGTGGTGACCGTTTGGCCTATTTATAGTGGTTGAAGTGTCCATTTGTTCAAAATTTAAATTCAAAGTTTTGGCGTCAAGTTGGTCGATCTACTAAATCATCTATATCTCATACGGTGTCCAAATTCAGCAAATGAATGTACTACGATGATCAGAAAAACAAGCCCGTCGCAATAGAGCGGATCTCGTCATCAAATTCTAAAAGATATAAATGTGTGACTCGCGAAAATGGAAGAACAAAAAAGTTAGAAAGATGGAGTGCAAAAATTGGTACGCTTTACTATTATTTCATCTTTATTGTTGCATTTAGGAATATACATATATCTATGCATTTAGTTAGGTATAGAAATTTATCTCTTTTATAAGTTTTGATATATTGGTCCATATATCAACACATCATAATATAAATATCGATGTACAAGTCAAATTGTTTTTAAGTCTTTTAAAATGTGTTTTCTTTCAAACAAAATCTACAACTAATTTATTACAACTATGCTAAGTAGAAAAGCATACCTTCATTCATGATTTCAACTTTTCTAATGTTATTTTTACTTCTCATACTCTATTTCTTTTAAGATGCTAATTTTATATCTTTAAAAAATTAATAGAATGAATTTAGAATGTTAGAATAAGGTTCTATTTATATATTTCTTCAATTAATAAGATTGCACCACATCACATGACCAGAATTTTAGATAGCATTTCTAAAATGCTTATTTTCTTCTGTAATATTTTGTAACTAAATCTACAACCATAACCGAGCCCATAACCGAGAATATATGTAACTAAAACAATCAAGAATATTAACATAATGGCGTCCTCCTCCGTCAAAGCTTCTCACCATCATATGTTCTCCCACCATCATCCCGTCTCTAAACCGGTTTCTCCTCCTCCGTCCATTGCTTTTGTTCCCAATATCTACAAGTCTGCGCCTTACTCAATGAACTCCTCCTTATCCCAGCCTTCACACCCTCTCATCCATCCAAAACCCAACAGCGTTGGTGTATCTATTACCACCAAACTCCCCTTAGCTGACCCATCTGTCTCCAAAAAATCTTATGCGCAAGTGCTAAATTCCTCTACCCCCATCCTTCCTATTCCCCCCAGCTCTAATCGTCGTCAACACACTCTGCCTGCATTTGCAAACGCTCGAACTACCATTCAATTTCTGAAATCAAAGAGACATTGTCTCAGGTGCGCTGGCCTGGGACATGTGGCAAAAATCTAGAGGGAACCGAAGATTTGTTATCAGCGTGGATTTTTTGGGCATGCACACACGCATTGTTCCGAGAAAGCCAATTATTATTTTTCTGCTCAAAAAAAGTCTCTGCACCTCCCACTTCGAATAAATCCAAAAATAGTCTTTCCCACGTGGACAAATCCCCATCATCATCTTTCCTTCTCGCGATTCGAGACACTACTCAGAAAGCTCCACGTCAAAAGTCGCCTCGTTCTTCCCCCCTCCTACTTCTCATTCCAAATCATTTCCTCCGCATTCTGTACTCTCTTCTTCACAAATTTTCTCCATGGCCAACTCTACCCACTACCTCATCGCAACTATCATCGAAGGCTTATGGTCCATAGAATCCCTTCATCTGGCCCTTTCGCTGAACTTTAACCACCGCGAATGGCCAATCTGGATTTTTTCCGAAAAACAGTTTCATAGTTTGTTGCCCCTCCATCGCCATCCTGGAGCAGGCCCTTCAAAAAAGAACGCTATCAAAGCCTGGTAGTTCGATCCTTCTACAACAATGGTCTGAATTTGAGCCCCAAACAGTTGCTCTCGAACCTGCTATTTGGGCTCGAGTGCATGGCTTCCCAGAATTCCTCAAAAACAATTCACAAGCAGTAGGGAGCGCTCTTAGCCCCTTAGGCAGGTTCATTGCTTTCGACGACTGCGTTTGGGCCAATTTCGATCACCGGTACCTATATGTCAAAATGCAATTTTACACGGGGGTGAGCTCTCCTAGTTCCTTTATAGCACACTTAAACAATGAAGATCACCTTCTCACTGTAGAAAAATGGGAACATGCCCATCCCACCCGCAGGCCAGAAACCATGTTCCTAGGTGTTGACTACGACAACGACTTCAGGTGCTTGGATGAGCCACACCTCTCGGATGATTCGGATTATGCGAGATTTGATGCCATGCCTTTTGATCCACATATTTCTCCTCCGCGTCCTTTTGAAGCACATGTCCATAGCCCTCCTCGGGGGAGGCTGGCCCGCGTCGTTGGGAAGCCTGGCCTGTAGACCAACATGTTGACCCCTCTGTTGACATCGACCTTTCTGCTCCTCCAAATGCTCAACCTTCCCATGCCATTGTCCAGGCAACCTCTCCACCTCGCCAGCAATAGCGCCCTCAGCCGTCCCTGTTCTCTCCAGCTTCTGTTCGGCGGAGTTCCAGGATCAATAGAGCGACCTCCCTCCCCGATAGTTTCTATAAAACTGTTATTTTTTCTTCAGCCAATAAAAGACTAAATAAAAAAATGGCACGTTGCATGGGTGTTAATTTGAGTGATAGTCACTACGCTGCCATGCAGGCCCTAGAATCGGAGAGATTATCTCTTTTCCAATGAAAATTATCACCTGGAATGTACGGGGTTTGGGGGACCCATCAAAGAGACATGCAGTCAGTCTCACTTTATCCCCTCGTAAAGCGGACGTTCTTTTCCTACAAGAAACTAAATTGGCTGACCCAACGCAATCCTTAATTAGACACTGGGGGGGGGGTCTACCCTTACGGGTTGGGCCCACATCAATGCAGATGGGTCCAAAGGAGGTATTATCACTGCGTGGAATGAAGCTGTCTGGTCCCATTGTCATACATCTGCCCACTTTTCTGTATTACATGTTACTCTCCGCCATATTCAATCGGGCACAATCACTTCTTTACAAATATTTATGGGCCTCACAATATTCTGGAGAGGAATGGGCTTTGGGCTGACTGCCTCTCCTTCGCATCTTATCTAAATGGTCCCTGGATTGTTGGTGGGGACTTCAACACCACCCGATTCCCTGATGAATGCAACTCTGGACTGAATTCCCTTGATTCTGACTCATTTAATTCCTTCATAGACGATTGCTCCCTCATTGACCCGCCCATCAATAACCGTCATTTCACCTGGTCCAATCGTAGAGCCAGCCCCACTCTAGCTAAGCTGGATAAATTCCTCTTCAACCCAGTCTGGGATGACCTCCATCCCCTTTCCTCGGTCTCCGGGCTTGCCTCTGTCATTTCGGACCATTGTCCCATTATTTTAGACACTGGTTCCCTCCCCAATTTCAAACGCCCCTTTAGGTTCGAACGTCTTTGGCTTTTGGAACCCTCTTTTGATAATTTCATCAAACAGGTCTGGGCCCAGCCCACGCAGATTCAATCGCCCTCGGCCAGAATTGTTTTCATGCTTCGGTCTCTCAGGAAAATCATTAGACCTTGGGCCAAATCGGTGTGGGGAACTCTTCGTGCTCGTATCTCAGCAACTCAAGACGAAATCTTAGCCCTCGATATCCTGGAAGAGTCTCGACCGCTGACGGACGTCGAGCGGTCTCGTCTGACTACTCTAGAATCAGATCTAGATAGATTCGTTAAACAGGAGGAGATTGGCTGGAAACAGCGCTCTAAAGCCTTGTGGTTGAAAGAGAGAGATAGGAATACCTCTTTCTTTCACCGCCTTGCTAGTGGTCGCCACAGATCCACCTTAATTCCTGAGATTATCCACAATAATGTCACCTATATAGATCTCCCAGACCACCTCCGACTGTTCACTAATCACTTCAGAGACATTCTTGGCAAGCCGTCCCCTCCTCTCCCAGCCATAGATTGGTCTCCCCTTTTCCCAGCCCCCTCCTCCATCTCCATCGATCACCCATTCTCCGAAGAAGAGATTTGGGCCGCCTTAAAAGGAATGTCAGACGACAAAGCACCTGACCCAGATGGTTTTGGGCCACTCTTTTTCAAGCACTTCTGGGAAACAGTCAAAACTGATATACTTGAATTATGTGCTGAATTTCAATCTGACCCCGCTTCCATCTCCAGATTAAACTATGCCAGTATTATTCTCCTTCCCAAATCTCCTGGTGCTAACACCCTTTCATCCTTCCGTCCCATCAGCCTTCTCAACACTACCTTTAAAATTATCACAAAAGTTCTAGCCAACCGCCTTCAATCTGTAATTGCCTCGCTGGTCGGAATCGAGCAGTCAGCCTTTATTCTTGGCAGAAATATCATGGACTGTGTTGCATCTGCTCAGGAAATCATTTCTTATTGTCATCAGTCATTGACCCCGGAGTTTTGCTAAAGCTCGACTTCTCTAAAGCTTTTGATTCGGTTAATTGGAACTTCATTATCGACCTCATGAGACATAGAGGCTTTTCCTCCAAATGGTGCAATTGGATTTCGCACATTCTCCACTCCAGCCTATCTTCCATATCGATCAATGGCTCTTCTGGGGGTCGTATCAAGTCAGCCCCGGGTCTCAGACAGGGTGATCCCCTCTTCCCCCTTATTTTCGTCTTGGTTGCAGATGTGTTCAACAGAATGGTAAAAGTAGCCTCAGCCAACTCCTTTTTCTCCGGCATCAAACTCCCGAATTCCTCTTCTTCGGTTTCCAACCTCCAGTTTGCAGACGACACATTGCTATTCGCATCCCCTCAGATTGAACATTTGCACTGCTTAAAAGTGTCCCTTTACTCCTTCAAGCTTATTTCCGGCCTCTCCATCAACTTTAACAAAAGCTCGATCATTATGTTGGGTAACTCCGACCATCTAGGACCCTTTGTTTCATCTGTGCTTAACTATAGCCTCTCCGTTTTTCCTCTTTCCTACCTTGGTATTCCTCTCCGTCCATCCAAGTTTCATAGATCGGATTAGACCCCCTTAATATCCAGGATTGGATCAAGGCTCCTTAGTTGGAAAGTTCAATCCCTCTCGGCGGCTGGTCGTCTCGTCTTAGTCAAATCCGTTCTATCAGCAATCCCGTCGTATTGGATGTCTTTACATAAACTCCCATCTTGGGTCATCAACCGTATCGATAAAATCAGAAGTTCCTTTCTCTGGAATGGTAGTGGTGCCAAAAGATTAGTCAGCTGGTATACTGCCTGTCTGCCGTTGAATCAAGGGGGTCTTGGTATCACCAATCTCAGTTCGTTTAATACCGCGCTCCTCTCCAAGTGGATCTGGAAAATTCTCTCCCCGGACAACTTCATTTGGAAAGAGTGGATCCTTTCGCTTCATTACAGTTCCAACAGCCACTTTGTCCTTCACCTCCCTCCGAGATCTTGACCTTCTCCATTTTGGGCTGGTGTGCTTAGATCCCTTCCCCGTGTCAAATCCCTTTTTCATTTTGCTCTTGGAGATGGTAAAAATTGTATTTTTTGGTTAGATATCTGGCACAACCAGTTTTCCCTTTCTAAATCTCTGCCACATCTCTTCTCTCTCACACATTCCCCCTTGACTTCGGTCAGCGACTGTGTCCACCTCGGTCCAGAACTCCTCTGTCCCCCAGCCCTCCTTGAATCTGATGTTTTCTCCAACCTTATCTCTACTTCCAACCTGCTTCTCTCTCTTCACCTCACCTCCAGACCGGATCGTGTTATCTGGGCTTTGGCGCCAGATAAAGGCTTCATCGTTGCTTCATGCTACTCCTATCTCCTTAATCCTGGCCGTCTCTTTACCTTCCTTAGACTTTGGAAATGCCCTATTCACCCCTACATAGCCTTCTTTCAGTGGTGTCTTGCTCAAGATAGAATCAACATTAAATCGAGGCTCCTCCGTCTTACGTATCAGGTCGATCCATCTTGTGTTTTTTGCGGCGTTCATATAGAAGATATCACTCACCTATTCCAAGATTGTGACTTCGCCTTCTCGATCTGGGCAGCGATCTGTGCTCACCTTCTCGGTCGCATCCCAGACCCGCCCACCATTTTTGACCACTGGCAATATAACCCCCCGAATCGCCCTCTAGACATCCTTATTGCAATTTTCTGTTGGTATCTCTGGAAGGAGCGCAACGCCCTGGTGTTTAACAAACCGTGCTCCCCTTTTGAAGGAGTCTGTCGTCACATTATTAATCTATTCTCCTCTATTTCAGGTTACAGTCACTCGGCCCCTTTCAGACTCCGCCTTCCACATGGAGATTCCTTCCCTACAGAATCCGTGGGGAATAGCTCGGCGTTTCCACCTCATTCCTAGCCAAGTTAGTCATCCACAACTGTTGGCCCTTAGTGAAGCTTCATCTTTTTTGGCTGGCTGCTTTATCTTTCGTGTATAGTTGCTTATGCTACTTGTTGTTGGTTATGTTCCTTTACTTCTCTGTTGTATGGTTTTGATGTTCTTCAAACTAGATGGTATCACCACCGGTCAGGCGTGTTGACCGGTCTATACATACATATATCTATTAAGTAACAGGTTGTGTAGTGCCACGCTACACACCCGTCTGTCTCTAAAAATATTTTGTAAGTACTGCAAATTCATTTTTATAGCATTTCTGTACTTTGAAAGGCTGTAGAGTTTCAGAAACTTTACATAATATTTGGTAAAAGCTACAGTTTTAGTTTTATAAAGTTTCGAATATATTTTATTGCAAAAACTTTTTATAGCATTTTGTAAATGCTGTCTTTTCTGTTTGAGACTTTAGATTATGTAAAAATAATATTTAAATTAAGTATTTTTCTCTATTATTTTTAGAAATTATTTTCTAACTTATATTAAAGATTTTAATTTCATCTTTAAATTTTTTTTAGAAATTAATTAAATTTTTTAAAAGTAAGAGGCCTTAATATAACACATGTTTATTTTAGTTTTTCAATCTTTATTATTTTATTTCATTATGATATTTTATAAATTTAAAAGATGTTTAAACATGTTTCTAAATATTTAAACCAATAATAATTTATTTTTATTTTTTAAAAAAAGGAATTAAATAAGGAGAATATTAATCTTTATAAAAACCATATTTGATCATATATAGTATAAATCCTTATTCCCTAGCATTTGATTTTAATATTAAGTTTGATTACTACCTTTCACAACTATGTTATAGTTTTAATATCACTTATTACCTTCAAACTCTTACTTTACAACTCTTTCAGTCCCATTCATTAGTTTCCTTAACTTAAGTCTAGTAATTGGTGTGTTTTGCCTTTGTATAGTTGAAGTATAATAAATAATTTGATATATGTATACATACATATATAGACACACACACACACACAGATATATATATATATATATATATATGTTCTTGTCAATTAGATATTACTTATTACTCATGTTTATCTTATAATCTGGATGTCACTTACCGTAGTATATATATCATCATATCAATCTGCATATTATTATTTTTACTTAATTATCATTTTGTTTCATATTACATATCATTATGCATCCTATTTCATATCTCATTTTATTGCATATTACATCATAAATTACGATGCATGTCATAATTATTTGCATCACAAGTTGCACTTCTGCATATTATTTCATGCTACATTGCATATGTCATACATTTCATACTGCATTACAAACTACATATTCCATACATGAATACATACAGTGTATTTTATTTAGGAGGTGTTTGTAGTATTGTTTTATAATATAGGATGATTAGTTTTTGATTTGTTTGGAATGTTTTGACTGACTTGATTGACTTGTTTGACTTGATTGACTTGTTTGACTTAATTGATTTGTTTGACTTGTCTGACATGATTGGTTTTGATGAGTGTGTTGAAATATACTTAATAAATAATTTATGTTCTTATATTTTTCTAACTATTATAAGTATTATAATAAATTCTTAGTTAGGATAGTTAGTAATTTAGGATTAAGTTTTAGTTTTTAGAGTTAAGTGTTGATTATTTATGATAACACTATCATTATAATCACATGTCATATAGTATTAGATTAAGGGGGAGTAATATAGTTTGGAATTAGTTTTAGTTGATGACAAAGGGGGAGAAATATAAAATAGGGTAGTTAGGTATAGATTAAGGGGGAGTTATTAGGATAGAAATAATATTTTATAAACAAAGGTTGTCATCATCAAAAAGGGGGAGATTGTTAGTCCGTGAGATGATGGTTTTGATGACAACAACCTTAGAATAGATTATAAAATATAAATACTAACATTATAAGTTCAGATATATATGTATATGCAGGATTTAACCATGCAGGTACTAAGAATGAAGACTGTACAGTATAGAGATTCAAGGTATCAAGATAAAATATCAAGACAGAAGACTCATGAGTATCGAGACTATCAAGAGTTCAAGATTTCAAGGATAAGTATTTTTTATTATTAGGAATTTTTGTTAAAACTCGTAGAAAAGTACTGGCATCTTAAAATCCAATTTATTCGTGGAATGGAATCCACTTCGAGCCCGTTAAAGGGATGGAACCCTAGTAGGATGGAACCTACGAAAAATCTAGTGGAACATTGTTTTTTATCCGCTAACTTTTATTCAAAATGATTTTTAAAAATTATATCTTGTTTTCAAAATGTTTTCAAAACATTCCTTTTAAAAGATTCAAAACCCTCGATCTTGATTTTAAATAATTTTAGCCTCAAAAAACATCTTTATTTTCAAAGTCAAATTACTCATGATTTTAAACTATCTTTTTAATAATATATTTAACTTTTAAATATTTATACTTAGATTTAAATATAAAATTATGGTTAAATTCTATATATATTATTCTTTATATTTACTTATGAATTTCAACTATAGTCAAGTATATTTATAAAGTTTAAGTTAGTTTTTATAAAGATAAAGGTTATTTTCAAAGAAACTCAAAACATCATAAAAAGCTTTGGGATGTCGACATGCCTATGGGTACCATGTCGACATGGTTACAGTTTGATTCAAAAATTCAAATTTCAAAAGAAGTGTCTATTCGCCATTACTCTTCATGAATGGTCATGGCTATTGTTCTTCTATAAATATGGGTCAGTTTCAACGAATTTTCAATCACTTTTTTCTGGTTTTCACTCCTCTTCTTCTTCCTCTTTTCTTAATACATATTCTTATCATTACTCTGCCGAAATCAACGTTGAATCATACTCGATTACTTCTAGTTTGATTCTCTATCACTCTCTCTACAAGATTCTCAGTGATATTCAGAGTTATAGATTTCTTTGTAAACTATTAAGCGAGAAAAGGTGTGATTGTAGCCTTGGAAATCAATCAAAAGGGAAAAGGTGTGATTGTAGCCTTGGTAAATCAATTGGGTAAACTTGTGGCCCGAAAATCAAGTATCTCTACCCAGAGGATCGAAATTCTGGAGGGTGTACCTCGTAGCCTTGAAACTGAGGGTGTAATTGTACGATTGCTGTTGAAAGGAAATCCGTAGTTGTGTTGCAGGAATGGATGTAGGGTAACTCCGAACCAGCATAAAATCCAGTGTGTTCTTTCCTTTACTGGTTTTATTTTATTTCTGCATATGTGTTTGTTTCTGTGATTATTCCTATTTCTGTATATTGCGTACTCTTGTGTCTAAATTAACATAAATTCAAAAAGATTTAGTAATTCTTGAATAACACTATTCACCCCCCCTCTAGTGTTAATCTTAGCCTTAAGATCCGTAATCCGCATTTCTCACAACCATGAAGTATATTCTAATTGTAAATCTTTGTTTAAAAGAGTGGTTGATTTAAAATAAAGGCGATAACTTTTTTGATCTTCTAAGTTAAGTAGTGCTAAGATGATTTTGCAAAATTCTTTCTTCATAAAAAAAAACATAAAAGAAAAAAATGGTTTTTGTGAAAATAAGAAACACCTAGAGTCATGTGTTCACACGCAAGTGTGTGCACTCACCATGCTCTTTACCCTTCTCACGTAAGCCCAAAAGGCTGTGCAGGATCGGTATATCTAGCCTAATTTTATCTGAGTTAGGTGTATGTAAATATATTTTAAAAAAAAAACCACTTTGAGTCATATTTTCTTATGAAAGTGTGTACACTCGCCACGCTTCGTACTTTTCTCAAGTACGCCCGAAAGGCAGTGCATGATTGATATATCTAGCTTCTGTTTATCTGAGTTGGGTGTGTGAATGTTAATAATTTTAAAAATAGAGGGAGTAAGCAATTGAAATCCAAGCACTATTTTCACTTATTCGATTCGATTTGTTATTCAAAAGAAATAAAAAATACCACTTTTCAAAACTTTGCTAATCAACGAAGGATCCATTTCATAGTTGTGCTATGTCATCAACCGAAATAACTAACCAAACTATAGTCTAATTGTTATGATAACTTAATTTTTGTTGGAAGTTTTGACGAGTAAAAGGACTTAAATTTCTTGATAATGACCAGAACTTATATTTAACTTATTCATGTTAATTTAAAAATAAATTCTTCATTTGCAAGTATTTTCAAAAACTTGCACTCATCTCTTTGTAAATAATCTTGCATTTTTTATGTTGCATTTGATTTTGTGGGCAGTATCCGTAGAAAACCCTCACAAGACAATACTCGTCCTACTAGAGACACCTAAGGTTTAATGGCTTTTTGCATACGCTCAATGCAATCGTGTTTCCTACGAAAACAAATTGATCTTTGTTTTAGTTTATTTGAGGATGAATAAAAAATAAGTATGGGGTATTTGATGTGCACGTAAAAGCGCATATTTTTACTTCCATATTTAACCTATTTTTATTTATTGAATGAGCATATTATGGTATTTTACATGTTTAAACCAAAATTTCTGTTGTTTTCAAATCATCATTTATTCATCTTTGTTTGGGAGTTAAAATGGTAAATTTGTGTATGATTTAATTTGAGAAATATTCTTTGCACATTTTTATTTTTAATTGTAGGAATTGGAAAGAAAATATGAAGAAGCTCTCATGGATGAATGCATGCACATATGTTGAAGGAAAATAAAGATGGAAATAAATAAATTCATGCAATCATGGAGGAGCCCACCTACCCACTAACCCTTGGACTACAATTAAAAGCTAATGGAGATTAAAATCACATTCATATGTTCATGAAAGTTTAAAGGCATGTTAGTGGGGATTATTTTCATGCTAATGACAACTTGAAGGCCACACTTTCTAAAAGGCATTTTGGGTAGCGCCCTAAAATATGGATTAGGTTTTTAGGCATGTATAAATACCCTATTTGGTTTCATGTAATAAACTCTTACCTTCTCTTTAGTTAGCTAGGTGTAGCCAGAAATGTAAACTTTCTTTTTCTTTAATGGCTTCTTAGCCTTTTTTTATGCAATTTATTTTTATGCAATTTTAATTCATGCACTTTTATTCCATGTTCCTTTCTTTTATATTTCATTTCATGTTGGTAGTGCAGATCTCTTTCTTTTATGCAATAAGATTAGTTTTCAGTTTATTTTAATTAGCTCTCGTCTTTCATGTTGAAATCACATGCTTTAATGAATTTAAGTATGAGAAGCTAAGCCTCTTCAATTTAGGGGTGATGAGGCTCTCATAAATAACATAAAGTTGACATAGTGATTTCATTTGATCTCCTTTTGTGCTTAATGGAAACTTTTGATGTGGTAAAATTTTATTATTTAATATTGATTTTGATAGCTTATGTTGTTGACACCAAATAGGCTATGCTTAAACAACATAAACAGAAATTACATCTCGATCTATATATGATTTTAGTAATGAAGTGAATTTAGAATAAAAATTTGATGGTATATGTTACTAATCAGTAGTAAATGGATCATGCTTAGAATAAATTTTATTTTCATTTTCATTTTCATTTTCGTGAGAGTTGAGAAGTTTGGATGGTGTGTTAAAGTTTGATGGTTTATGTTGGGCTAATTAATAGCATAAACTTGGGATAAATACATCAACTAAATTCACAAATAACCAAAAAGAGAGGTCATAAATTTATTGTGTTGATTTGTGTGATCATGAGAAGGGATTTGCCTCTGAATTGCCTCCTATTTTCATATTTTTATTCACTTTGTTTTAGTTAGATTTTGCATTTTTCTTAGCTTAAAACAATTTCAAACTCTTGTGTTAATTTGATCGAGTAGAATTTAAAATTAATGCAATTCCCTATGCATCGATCCGTACTCGCCATGTACTAAAATTTTACATCGTGTGCTTGCGGTTATTTTTATTACATTTTCGATGACTTTCTAACCGACAGAAAATTCATCGTCGAACACTTGGATATTTTGCTAGGATATGGAAATATTGACGAGACACCCCGATAGTCATAATTGAATTATATTTTCAACGGAGGATAATGACCGGAATGCTTGTACTCTATTGAGTGCTATGGAAGTAGAAGAAGAGTTAGGTCTAGTTCGGCTAGCAAGAGAATTTGCAGATGTTTTTGAGTCGGTTACAGGATTACCGCCAAAATGAGCCGTTGAGTTTCGGATAGATCTTATGCCAGGAGCAGAACCTGTAAGTAGACCACCTAGCAAGATGACACTAATCGAGATGAAAGAATTGAAGGTGCAGCTAGTGGATCTAGAAGGGAGAAATTTGTTAGGCCAAGCACTTCCTTGGGGTGCGGTAGCGGTATTTTGTGAAAAAACCGGATGGGTCGTTAAGGATGTGTATTTACTATCGCAAGTTGAATGAGAAGACAATTAAGGATAAGTATCCTTTGTCGAGAATAGACTATCTATTCGATCTGTGGTGTGGAGCCAAAGTGTTTTCTCAATTGGATTTGGCGACAGTTCCATCAGTTAAGAGTGGCAGAGGATAGCATTCCATTGATCGCATTTTGGACTAGGAATTGTTCGTAAAATGGTTAGTAATGCCATTTGGGTTAACGAACGCACCAGCTTTCTTCGTGGGTCTGATGAACCGAGTTCTCTGGTGTACTTGGATAGGTTCGTGTTGGTGTTTATAAATGATAATTTAGTATATTCTAAGAATGAAAGAGAGCATGAAGATCATCTTAGAGTAGTGCTTGATACGTTGAGGCAACATCAACTAAAAGAGAAGTTTTTCAAGTGCCATTTTTGGAAGAAAGAGGTTAAGTTTCTTGGTCATGTGGTTTCAGAGAAGGGTTTGTCTGTCAATCTAGATAAGATCGAAGCTGTTAATAATTGGAAGAGACCACAGACGGTGACTGAGATTAGAAGTTTTCATGGACTTGCTGGCTATTATCGAAGATTCATCAGGGACTTCTCGCGGATAGCAGCACCTTTGACTAAGTTAACCAGGAATGATGTGAAGTTTTTCTGGTTCGACAAATGCAAGGAAGCATTCCTTATGTTAAAGCATTTGTTGACCAACGTATCTATGTTAGTGGTTCCAGACAGAAACCAAGGTTTGGTGGTGTATACCGAGGCATGTGGGACTGGGTTAGGAGTTGCGTTAATATAGAAGAGTAAAGTCATTGCCTATGCTTCACGACAGCTTAGATTGCATGAATTGAGATATCCTACTCATCATTTGGAGTTGGCTGAGGTGATCTTTGCATTAAAAATATGGAGACATTATCTCCTAGAGGAGAGATTTGTGCTATACACAGATCATAAGTCCTTAAGGTATTTATTCTCTCAGAAGGAGTTGAATATGAGACAGCAGGGGTGGTTGGAGATTTTAGCAGCTTATGATTTTGGTATAGAGTATACACTTCGAAAAGGAAATAAAGTAGCGGATGCTCTTAGAAAAAGGAAATAAAGTAGCGGATGCTCTTAGAAGAAAAAAAATAGAATGTGATGCTGGCTATGTTGCAAAATTGAAAGATTTAGAAGCTTGACTACTTGTAGAGTGCAGTTAAGATCGACTGCTAGTTCTAGTCAGAGCACAACCCTATTTGGAAGTTCAACTAGTGTTGATCGAAAGGATTGCTTCTAAGCAGAGGGAGGATTCATTATTAGCTGAGAAGATTAGAAGGCTTGAGGTGAGATTGGATATCAATGATCTAAAGGATTTTACTCTTGACCAGAGAGGATGGTTAAGAAAGAAGGGACGATTGTGTGTTCTGAATATAGAGGACCTGAGAAGAGAAGTTCTTGAAGAATGTCATCGATCCAACTTTATGATTCATCCTAGAGGAACCAAGATGTATCAAGATATGAAGAAGAGCTTCTATTGGGAAGGTATAAAGAGGAATGTTGGCTTGTGGGTTAGGCAATGTGCAAACTGTCAAAAAGTGAAGGCCATACATTAGAAGCCGAGTGGATTGCTTCGACCTTTGCAGGTACAAGTTTGGAAAGAGGATTCGATCTCCATGGATTTTATAGACAGGTCGCCAAGGTCAAATAGTGAAAATGAAAATATATGGATCATAGTGGATAGGTTGACCAAGGGTGCCCATTTCATTCCCGTTAAGTCAACCAGGATCCTGTTTTAGCTAAGTTATTCATGAAGAACACAGTTTGACTACATGGAATTCCTAGTAGTATAGTCAGTGACAGAGATGCTTTGTTTACTAGTGAATTCTGGAAGAGTCTACAGGATGTATTAGGTACCAAGCTCTATATGAGTACTGCGTATCACCCTTAGACAGATGGACGATAGAGAGAATCAATAAGATGCTCAAGGATTTGTTAAGAGCTGTGTGCTAGACTTTGGTGATCATGGGAAGATCACCAACACTTAGTGGAGTTTTCCTATAATAATATTTATTAGACTAGTATAGGTATAACGACCCGTTAATTTTAATGGTTTTTAATTACGTAATTAGACTGAATTTAGTGAAATTTTAAATAGTTGAATTTGGAGATGAAAATTTGATTTTTGGAATACGGCTATTTAATCATAGAA
This sequence comes from Allium cepa, assembly GCA_030765085.1. Lineage (NCBI taxonomy): Eukaryota > Viridiplantae > Streptophyta > Magnoliopsida > Asparagales > Amaryllidaceae > Allium > Allium cepa. The sequence continues at coordinate 750,529,294 of CM060940.1, read as the reverse complement.
AATGGTAAATTTTCATCAGATATTATGGAAGTTTATTTTATTTTGTAATTTTATTTAAATTTAAACAGTTAATATTTGATGATAATAAAATATTTTCCAAACCTGAATATTTTTATGTAATAAATTTATAAATCATCTTCTGAGTGAGACGTCATCTTCCATTTCATTAAAATTGAACTGCTATTACTCCGTTTGTCTTAATTCCGACGTTTTTGCAGCATTTTAGTACCGATTATCGACTTTTGAAAGGATGGTCGTACCACTAATATCCGTATACCATTTTGATCGTCTCGTCGTGCTGATCTCTGTGGTATATTCACTTCTGTGTTTCTGTGACCGGTACGCGGCGGAACCCACAAAACGGATAACCGTATCGATACCCGTTATTTTGAACCTTTGGTCTTTCTTTTGCCTTTTCATATATCCAACCTGAGAAATGAATAACCATCTGTTTTATATTCCTAAATTTTTAATTCCTTTTGCTTGTTCACCTTCTTTGGTCTCTGCTCTCCTTGTATTCATTAACAAAATATGTATTACATTATTCATTCATCAAACATTTGGCGACTTGCTTTCATCTTTGCCCAGGCTGCTCTCGTTCCTTTTCTATGAAAACCCGAAGTCACAGCCAAAGCTTTCTCTTCCATAGCCAAAACTCCAAGCTTCCTCCACCGAGCAACCGTGAGCATCTCCCCCTTCACTTCCCATCTCTCTCCTCTCTGTTCAACTTTCTCCTCCTCCGCTGATCGAACAAACCTTCCATTCCAAAGCTCGGCTATCCTCCACACGTTTCCCATGCAACCGACCCTACCCCTTCCCCTCTCTCTGGCACCTTGCAACTGAACCCTCCGCCTCTCATCCTCCTTGTCGTTCCTCTCCCTGTAGCTTGCAGCCATGGCCCATGTTGTTATGTGAATTTTACAAAGGTATGTTATATTTTATACTATATTATGAGGTGATATTATATATATGACGAAGGTATATCTATTGATATATATAATTGCATTGTGTATATAACTGTTCTTTTGTTGTATGTTTATTTATATAAGTTTATATATTAGTTACATACGTGTATGTTCGTTCATATACATATGTATTATTATATATTCTATGTTTAAAAGTATTATTATATATATTATGTTATAAGTTTTGGTTGTTGGTTCTATTGTTATATTTAAAGTAAGAAAAGGATATAGGATTTATATGTGGTAACCTGGCAGTATATGTATATAGATATGGGTGCTTTGTTTGTTTTAAACCTGTTGTTTTATAAGCATTGCAAATATGTTAGTTTATATATGATAGTTATATATCCGAGCTGTATATATGTTTATATATGTATATAGTTAAATTTATAAGTACATATATATACATACACACACATACACACACATATATATATATATTAGCTGCTGTCATATATGTTAATGTAAGTTATTCTAGTTATGTACATTCTGTTTAGCTATATATATATTCATTTTATTATTTTGTATGTGTGTGTGTATATATATATATATATATATTAGTGTATATATATGTATATGTGTGTGTATGTAAAGGTTTGTATAAGTTATATGCATATGTATATAGGTCTGTAGTGTTTTGATTCTTCAAATATATATATATATATATATATATATATTTGAAATTTTATTTGCATGTACATGTGTGCAATGTTGTAATTGTATAAATAAAAATTATAGTTTATGAAGTGATTCATATACAGTAATATATGTAGTTATATAATATGTTATACATAGATTTTTAAAATCTTTCATTACTTTTTAAGTTTTATATATTATAATAAATTATTTATATTGTTTTTATAATAAATATTAATATTTGGATTTTCTTTAATATATATATAGTTCAATTTATGTCAACTAATTCTAGTTGTCTCATCGATTCCTTATTATCAGCTTTGTTCGTCTAATTCGGGTTCAATCTTGCTTTGCTTTGGAATTCGTACTTAGATTTGTATCTCAACTCATCCTTGTTCATCTCTAGCCTTGAAAGGTGAGCAGCCACTCATGATTAACATTATTATATTTATTAAATTTGATTTCATTTGAAACGAAAATTGAAATATGATGTTGCTAGTTATTTAACTGCTATATATATGATATGCCTTTATCTGTAACTGTTCACCTATGACTTCCGACACCATGGTATGTTATTTATATTTTATCTGTTATTGATGATATATGCATGTTGTTGATATATTATATTCTTATCATTACTGTTCTCACGCTGCAAGTTCCTGTTATTATAGAATTCCCTATGGGTTGAAATGATACGTACTCGAGCGATCTTGTAGAATAGGAGAAAATCATTATGGGTTGAAATGATAAACCTAAGCACTTTTCATTTACTCTGAATTGGGATTGCGAGTTGAAATGATATATACCCGTATATATTTAAATTGCGGATTGAAATGATAAATATCCGTATCACTTGATCATATGATAGAAAATTATATACAGACACCATTGGTCTATATATATTTTGAAACGATCTCCAAGGTTTAAAAAAGATATATATACGATTTTATATAAATATTGATTTTTTAAATATTATATATATAAATGTTATTTTTATATATGTTTAAATTTTTGATTTTTAAAATTATATTGTTTTGAAAATTTTAAAATTATAAGTTAGTTTTGAAATTATAAATTTCAAGAATTTAATTATAATTTTACTATTTTAAAATATGTATAAATTAGTTTTAATATAAAATAATAATAATAATAAGATTTGATTTAATAAAATTTAATTTAATAAAATTTAGTTTAATTAGTATATAATATGTTTTAAGTATTTATTTACAATTTTATTTTAAAAGATATATTTTATAATAATTTTAATAAATTGAGGTTGGAAAGATAAATTTGAAATTGGTTTGAAATTATATTTAAGAATTATACTTAAATAAGGTTGATTTGACACTTATTGAATTTGAGATTTTAAGGATATGATTTTATAACTTGATTTTTGATTTTAGATGATTAAATGAATATTTTCAAATTTAAATAAATTTAAATGAGATATTTAGTTTTATTTTGAAACTTTATTTTAATACTATTGTAATGATTAAGTGAATATTTCAAAGCTAAATAATAGTAAAGTTGAATTTGAAATATAGATAAAGTTATCAAATTTAGTTTTACAAAAGTTGAATATTCAAACTTTGAAATCTATTTTAGTTGAAATGGTTTAATTTTTGGTTCAAATTTGTATTTGAAATCGATATGAATCGAATATGGTTTATTAAAACTTGAATTGAATTGAAATGAATAAATTGAGATTGAATTAAATTAAATCTTTGGAGCTTGAGTTGATTTGAATCGATTGTGAAGTTTGAGAAAACTATTTCTATTTTACAAAGTATTTTTGATATATATGTTAAAACTAATTTTATATATATATATACAAATTATTTTGATATAAACTATTTTTAATGTAAACTATTTCTAATATAGATTTATTTTAATATAAACTATTTTTAATATAAATTTATTTTAATATAAACTATTTTTAATTTATAACTATTTTAATATACTAATTATTTTATTATATTAACTACTTTACTTATAACTATTTTAATATATATACTATTATTAATATCTAAACTGTTTAAGAGGAAAGTGTTATGATTTCATAGTATTATGATTTCCAAAGCATTATGATTTCAAAGTGTTATGATTTCCAAAATATTATAATTTCAAAGCTTATAATTTCGAAAGAGTTATAATTTTGGAAAGTGTTATGATTTTTGAAATGTATATTATCTTAAAGTGAGTAATGATCTCGAATTTGATATGGTTTTGAATGGATATGATATTTTGGTTTTGAAACATAAACTATTAAATTAAAATGACCGCGGTGTTATAATAACGTTTGTTTGTTAAAGAGACCGGGATCGGTTATTGTCATACTCTCTGCAATACCGAAAACCACTTTAACAACTGTGTACGAAGTGGAGATTCCAGAGTGAAGTAGGATGGTTGGCGACGATTCTAAATGAGGTATATACGTGGACCTGACTCCCGTGAGTTGGCTTAAGGTGGCCAAAACAGGAGCGATTGACGATTCAAGTGAGGTAGCTCCTCTGATCGAACATACCTCTTTGTTACCATTCTATTACTTTATGATTGATTGGGTGCACCCTCGGATTTTTAGGAGTGTGGATCGAGTTGGGTGATAGCTGCGGCTATGGGTTACCAACCGTCCGGAAGTGTAATTGGTATATCTACCCTGGCATTGCCTAGTTGTGCCGTGTCACCTACCATATCGAGTCCACTACGAGTTTGTTTTGTACCATACCTATGGAGTGCCCTCTGATGACCTCTAGCACGGGGGAGATTACGGTACTGTATAGACTATGAGAATATATAAAATGTGTTAAGGGGGATATGGGTAATGCCTTAATGCTATTTTAATACTTATACTTTACTATAGACATATTATAATAACGTATTGTACTACATAGTAGATAGTTCCATGGATTCTTAGAGTATGGGTATCCTAAACATCCTTTAAGTTACTTGTATTTCAGTTGATAATTCACTTGAGTTGGATTTATTGATATAAGAATGTTAATCCTGACTCGAGTGTTTTGTATTTTTCTTTATGCTCGGGTCAGACTGAGTGTCACAGCAATTGAGACTCGCCTTTGGAGTTGGAACTTCGCTTGGAGATCCATCTATATCTCTTCAGCTTTCAGTATTCCGTTGACTCCGGTGATATATTCAGATTTTGTTATTTAGCTATTGTATCGAGACTTCTATGTATTTGAGACTTCTATTGTATCTTGTTTTAACTCTGTTATATATATATATATATAATAACATCATGAACTACTATCCATTTTGTTTCCGCTGCTTATTGTTATATTACTCTATGTCTGTGATTCTATGATTGATTTATTTACTGTATATGCTGAGTTTTTCCAAATAAAAAATTAACAATCTGACGTTTTGAGCAATTCAAATCTGGCATGTATGGATGAGAATGGCACGAAATACCGGGATGTTACATGTGGTACCAGAGCTCTAGTTTTAGGCAAAATTTAACATATATAGTAAAATTTAATTACAGCATCGCCTTCGTTCAAGCTTGAATTCCTTCCTCATTGATTCGGATTTCCTTTGAATTTCGGAACTTTCCCCTTCGTTCTTAAATCCATTCTTGTCTCTCCCTATTCGTGTTTTTCATAATTCTGGAGTATTCCATAACTCCATTTCAGTTGATCTCTATAATGAATCAGCGGTTTTGCCAATCTTAGAATGATTTGTAAAGGGATGAAACTCCTTTACAACAGGCATCGATTCATCGAAAATTTCTGTATCGTCGATTTAGATGCTGCTATCTCTTGTTTTCCCGAATGTTTCTCTAGAAAACGACCAGGGTAATCCTCTTGTGATCAGATGTCGATTTGCCTCGGAATTCTGCATCGATCTTATTCTTGAAGTCTCGGTTGACCTGGTTAAGGTCACTCGTGATTAATATCAGTATATCCATCTTTCTATTTTGTAATTTGATTGTCTTATCTTTGTTTCGAGCTTATCTCTAGTTAAAATACTCTTAATTAGGGTTCCTCTAATCTATCTCTATCCTTGATTTGTAATCCATTCTTGAATCTTGAGTGAGGGAGTGTATTTGTAATTAACATAAAATGTTTTATAGTGTGTTGTTTGAGTTGTTATGTTTGAATTTTGAGTTTCGATCGATTCGTCTGATCAACGCTATCGATAGAAATTCTAAAACACTTGAATAGAGCAAAGTAACACAATACAAATAAATGAAATTATAAAACATGGTTTATAAATTGATTTACAATTTGAAATGATTTAAATTAAGAATTTGAGAATTCAATTTTCGGTATTTTGGAAAAATTTGGTTTAAATTTTTGTGTATATTATTTAATTCGAATCGAAATTGTTTCCAAAGCATTTTAAAGGTTTTAATCAATACACTTCTCTTTTGTCGTTGGAAAATAATTTCGGTGATGACTGCAGCATCATCGACATTTATTTTCGAGTTTCAAAGTGGAGAGGCCATTAGTAGCTTTGCTACACTCTTGTTTTGGAAAATGAATTTGATTTGAATTTCTTAAATATTACTTGATGTATAATATATATAGGTATATGATTATAGATTTGATTTGATATGTATAATATATATATGTATACATTTATCTCAAAATGGTTTGAAATGAATCGAAAATTTAATTCTTAAATTTATGTTAAAGGATGTTTTCAATTATTAAAATGAAGCCAAAAATTTTGAATAAATAATTAAACTTGAAGTATTTGAATTGGGAAAATTTTACTTGTATAATACTCAATTGCATACCAATATAACTTACCTAAATTATTCAGAAGTTGAATATGTAATTGAATAATATAGAATATAAAATGATATTAAGAGAATTTATAAATAAATTTGTGTAACTATAATAAGTGTAAATATATTTAATCTATGAGAGAAGATAAGCTAAGTGAAATAAATTGAAAACCAATAAAATATGAATACAAATGAATATTACTGATAAAGAATTAAACCAGATTGTTAAATATTAATTTATTTAAATTGAAATTTATATGGTTCTAAATTAATTGTTTTATTTGTATTTCAATCTATTTTCTTTCTATTGTTTCTATTCTCCTACCTCCTTCCTTTTCGGGGACGAAAAGTTTTGAGTGGGGGAGAGTGTAACGACCCGTAAATTTTAATGGTTTTTAATAATGCAATTAAACTGAATTTTGTGAAATTTTAAATAACTGAATTTGGAAATGAAAATTTGATATTTGGAATACGTCTGCTTAATTATAGCAAATGGTAAATTTTCATCAGAAACTATGGAAGTTTATTTTATTGTGTAATTTTATATAAATTTAAACAGTTAATATTTGATGATAATAAAATATTTTCCAAACCTGAATATTTTTATATAATAAATTTATAAATCATCTTCTAAGTGAGACGTCACCTTCTGTTTAATCAAAATTGGACCGATGTTGCTTCGTTTATCTTAATTCCGACGTTTTTGCAGCATTTTCGGTACCGATTATCAACTTTCGATAGGATGATCATACCACTAATATCTGTATACCATTTTGATCATTTCGTTGTGCTGATCTCTGCAGTATATTCACTTATGTGTTTCGGTGTTCGATATGCGGGGGAACCCACAAAACAAATAACCGTATCGATACCCTTTATTTTGAACCTTTGGTCTTTCTTTTGCCTTTTCGTATATCCAACCTGAGAAATTGAATGGCCATCTGTTTTATATTCCCAGAAATTTTAATTCTTTTGCCTGTTCACTTTCTTTGGTCTCTGCTCTCCTTGTATTCATTAGAAGAATATGTATTACATTATTCATTCATCAACCATTTGGTGTCTTGCTTTCATCTTTGCCCAGGCTACTCTCGTTCCTTTTCTATGAAAACCCGAAGTCACAGCCAAGCTTTCTCTTCCATAGCCGAAACTCCAAGTGTAACGATCCTAATTTTGAATTAAATTTAAATTAATAGTTAATGTAAGTTTTGAAACAAATTTTGGAACTAATTTGAATTAGAAATATATATGTATATGTATATATGAGTAAATTTGAGTTTGACTTTAGAATTTGAATTTGAATTTGAATATTGAATTTGTATTTGAATTTAAAATTAGAATAAATGACTTAGAAAAAATGATTTGGGTTTAAAAATATTATTTATGTAAATTAATTTATGGGTAGTTAGTTTTAAAAGCACAAAGATATATTAATATGCATTAAATGTTTGATAGTTAAACTCTAAGACAAAGAAATAAAAAAAAGTATTTATACTAGAAATAGATATAAAAATATATAAGTGATTCTTGGGTGTACAACATAAGTTAAAACTGAAAAAAAAAGTATGCAAGAAGATAGAAAAAAATCTATGTACAAAGCACAAAAAAATTAAATGAGATGATAATGCATGTAAAAAAAAATGGAAACATATGTACTTAAAGCTATCATCTCAGCACATACAAATTAACATCATTTCAGCCTCCACAAAAAAAAATATCTCTAGTCAAAGATGGAGGCAAGAGAAAAAAATCTGATCAAATGGAAACAATCTTGTACAGCAAGCCCCCTACAAACACTATCTCTTTTCTATATATACATCTACTCTATTTCATTTCGGCCATCAAAACATAGCAAACCAGAAAATTAAACATCATTATTCTATTAACTTAAACAATTCATTCAACATCAAAGTAAGATTAAAGGAAGATAGAAGAAAAAAAACTGCAGTTTTCAAAATAAGGCAGCTCTCTGTTCAAAATGGGTTTCATGTGAGTAAACATACTGTTTTAAACATTTAAATTTGTGTATTTGATTCATGAATGACTTGTGCTTTACTGTATATTTTTAAGTTAGAAATACTATGCATATATGATTGTACTGTTGATCCTTGTATAGTCTGTTCTTCTTTGTTCTTAGTTACAGAGTTGAAATTGTGATCAAAATCTAAAACATTATCATTCAATCTTAGTTAGGCTTAAGGTATCAAACGAAACAAGTTTGTTTAGACTTAAACCATGGCTCAGAAATTGTTTAAGCTTGAAAAAGAAGATCTTCACTGTGTTACATTCAGTTTTATAGTAAATAGTAAATTTTTGTATAAATTCGAATATTGTTAATTATTAATTCGATTATATAGCTTGAATCAACATTCAAAAACAAGATTTTTAAAACAAAAATGGTGATTTTAGTGCACTATTTTAAGTGCAGTCCCAAGTTGAACCGAAAATGCTTTTTCGGCCATTGCCATCGATCAAGGAATTTTTGAATGTTAAGATCCTGCTTGAAGCTTGCTTGGCCATTGATGATCTCGGGAAAATTGTCGAATAATTTTTCTATTGCGTAAATTGGTGGGACGAGGTGAATTTAGGGTTTGTATTCGAGTTTTTGACGTGCCTGGAAACGAGGTGATTTCATCACCACTGATGCACCGAGTTGCACGTCCTCCAGGGGAATGTTAGCGTAGGGGGTTGACGTGATGTGGCCGAAGTCATGGCGTCTCTGGTGGTCTGAGCAACGACGGCGAGGCATTTTTGTTGGTTGGGTCGATTGCAGTTTTTCGAGCAAACTGCTAATTTTTGATTTCGAGTTTTTGACTTCGAATCGAAGTTTGATTTCGAGTGTGGGTAAGTTTTTCGACTTGCCGAATGTTGTAACATTCATCGGAGCGGGGAGCGACGCCGTGCACGTGCACGGCATCGTTTTTGTGTCAGGAAATTTGGGCCGGGGAGAAACTCAAAGGAGCGCTCGAGTAGGAGATGGGTTGGCTCGGGTTTTCTCGCGTTCGTGTGAGTTGTTTCAGCAGTTTAAACTTAAGTTTTAAAAAAAAAACAAGAAGAAAGCACGAGAGAAAAAGAAGGAGTACTCGGGGAAGTTGTGGAAGAACTCGAGTGTTAACTCGGGATTACTCGGGTTAACTCACCAAACTTGCAGTATAAATAAAAAGTAAGTTAAGCAAACTTTTTAAACAATTTTAAGTAATGATGACAATTAATGTATGATAAATTGAAGTTAAGACTTCATTACAATTTTAATTATTTAAGAAAATACTTAACAACGTTTTCTAAAATTTTAATTAATATTTTAATTAAGTAGATAATTTAAGTTAAGTATTAAATTTAATTAACATTAAAGTTTCGTAATAATTTGATTTCAAAGTTTAAAGAAGATTTTTAGAATGTTAATTAAGATGAAGAATTATTATTAATGAATTGTTTGAAAAAGGGTAATTAAGAAGGGTTACTTAATTTATAATTGTAATTAATTAAATAATTAGGGGTTTATCAATTTGTAATTAAAGACTGGTAAATTTATATTTAAGTGTTTAATTTATTTGTAATTAAGAATTGTTAATGATAATTAATTACAAAGATGGTTAATTAAAGATTTTTAATGATAAGTTAGTGATTAATGAAAGTATAATTACTTATGGGTGTTTAGATAATTAAAGATAATCAATTTCATGATTAAGATTAATTAATTACATAATTAAGGTTAATTAAGTATTGATTAAAAAGTAATTAATTAATTAAAGTTGATTAAGTGATTAGGGATAATCACTTATTGTGATTAATTAAGAATAATTAATTAAATGATAATTAATTAAGGTTGATTAATTTATTAATGAATTAATTAAGGGAAATCAATTAAACAATAATTGAATAATTAAAGGATAATTATTTAGTAATTAAAGGTTGATTAATTTAATTAATAAATGATTAAAGAACAATTAATCAAATGATTTGAAATTAATTAATGTTAATTAACCATGATTGATGACCCATCTGATTTAAATTAATAAGATAATTAATTGAGTTTACTTATGGATGTTTGAATTCTATTGATTGTCGAGCTGTTTGATATTTCTGATATGTTATGCTTTGTGTTATGAATTGTTTCGATGTGATGATTGATGAATGTAATTTATTTACCTGTGATAAATTTACACTATTTATCTGTGAATCTGTGAATGAACGATAAGCGTTATGGATTATACCGCTTGTCTATATCGATGTGCTTAGATATGTGATGTGATGATTTATGATGTTGCACTATTGTGTAAAACCCCTGGACTACACCATATACACACAAATATGGATTGCACGAGGAAATCGGCTAAGTCATATATTTTTGGCAATTAAAAAAAAATGAATTCTTGAATCCAAAATAGTTTTGGAATTGGAATTGAAAGCTTTTGAAAATGAGTTTTCAAAAATAAAAGTTATTTTATATAACTTAATAAAACTTGAAATTTAAATAATTTGATTAAATTTGAATTCAATATTTGAAATTGAATTCAATGATTTGGAAATTATGGTCTAAAAAGATTATACAAGTTATAAAGGTGTTTATATGGGTTTTAACCATTTAAAAAGTATGGTTTTGGAAATTTAAATTTAAATCCAAGTTTTATACTTGGATGGCTTTAACTTATGCAATTGTAATCAGTTTTCCCAAAACGAGAACTATTTGTTAAAATAATAATAGCTTTCATAAAAAGAAAGGAATTCCAATTTGTGTCGAAAGATTTCAAGTTTGAAATGAAATTGTAAATAGTTTGGAAAGCTATGAATTAACCTTTGTGAAGATGATTAAATCTTGTTTCGAAACCGAAGACAATTTTAAATGGTATATCTTCCATATACAAGATTTGAATTGGAATTGGAAAGTTATGAATTAAATCTTTAATTGAAAGATTGGATAGTTAATCCAATTTGAAATAGAATTGTTTTGGAAAGCCGTAAATAAATCTTCGTGGAAGATTGGTAAACTTTGTGAAATAAATCCTTTTGTTTAAAAGATTTGAAATGGTAATTTGTTTAAACCATTTGAAAGAAAAGTTTTGGGTTTTAAGTTGTGACTTAACTGAAATCCCATTATCCATATGTTTTTTAAACATCACGCTCATTATTCGGTTTAGCCGGGAGAGGACCTTTGTATCATATAACCCATTCTGAATAATGATACGTCGATATGGATAGCATTTGAAGACCGGTGGTGAAGACCGGGTATTTTCGAGAACGAAAGGATAACTCGTCGATTGTCTCTGCACTGAGTCGCGCCGGTATAGAGATTTCCTAAGTGATGGGAAGTCCGATCGGGATTGTGAATATCCGAATTGCAAGGGCTTCTTTGGAAATGCCTTCGGTTCTGTTCGAACCCGGAACAGACTTGTATGGATGTGTGTCTGACATTACACTTTGAGATGTAAAGCTGGTTTCTATCAAATACATTTCTGTTTGGTGGCGGAGAATTTGTTCTCTTAGATTAACACCCTTCTCCGAGACGTACGAGCTCAGAGGTTATGTAGTTGATGGTTACTAGTGATACATTTCCAATTTGGTAATGTGGCATACGAAGTGCTGCTGATCATTTGTTGATCAAAGCATGACTTTGTGAAAAAGTGTAGCTTTGTGGACGTGACTTCGTTGAGCCTCACAACCCGGTATTGGTCGAAACAGGAATCGTGGCAGGAAGGTTATTTGGGGGTAGCTCCCCCCTGAGGGTATGACCATTTCCTTCTGGATAAAAAGTGATATCATGGTATGAGCCCAGATATTTACTTATGTTGACTTTTGAAAGTGGTATCATGGTATGGAGCCCAGATACTTCACTGGGTGGTTGTTGGATTGAGGTCCCTCGGATAACGGTCGGTAACGACCGGGGGATGGCATACTCGTGTCAGTTATTACTTAGTTACAGAGGTGAACCGACCTTGTGTAGTAGAGATCCGGTTAGATTCTCGGGGATGTCCCTCCAGAGGCGTTCCATTTTATGTGGGAAGTTTCTTTGCCTGACCATTTGTTGAAAATCCAAACAAAACAATACGAACCCAGTAAGGTTTTAGTTGTAGAACCTGCCATTTTAAATGGTAGCTATAGTAGGCATAGTATAATGGTACCTATGCTGGCTAAGATTAATATTGTATTTTCGAAAGGTTTTTTGCACTATGCACTAATAATTATATCAAATGGTTTTCGCGTATCGAGCATTTTTGACCGCCATAAGGAGAAATCTCCTCCAAGTTTGCGCTTGCATTGTGTGTGTGGCAGGAGGTCTTATGGTAGTTTCATTTTCCAAAAAAAGCATTGCGGTTTTTGATGTTTTAAATCATTTTGTTGTTTGTTTTAAAGATAAAAACTATTTTTGTTTTCTCATACCAGTCCTATGACTGACCTGGAGTTTATTGTTCTTTTCCTAAACTCTGGGTGCCCACAATTTTCCATACGGGCAGCCTAGAGTTGGGTTTTCAGATAATCAAGCAATAGGTGTAGATTCGATAGCCTTCGAAGTCTTTGGTTTGATAGCCTTCAGCCTTTGGAATCTTCTTCAGTCTTAGACCCTGACCTTGCTTAGCTTGGTGCAACTTGATGGTTGTTTGAGCTATCTTTAGTTTGGAGATAGTTTGCAGTTGCATTTTGGAGATGTATTCTAGTGAAGATATTCTTTTCCGCTGCTATATCTCGTACCTCTGATGTATGTTGATATTCAGTTGTATCATTCTATTGTATCATCATTGTAAATGAATATTGTATCAAATATTGTATATCAAATGTATTATTCATTTTCTTCCGCTGTGTTGTACTTGATGTGTTATAAGATCCGGCAAACCAGATTCGACATTTGAATCTGCGGCATTTGAATATGAGTGTCGTATTCGGTGTCGATTTTCGAAGGTCGAGTCAGGATCGTTATAGTTGGTATCAAAGCTGAAGGTTGAAACTTTAGCTCAGGAGTATAACATATTAGGTAGCTCATTAGAGATAGGATGAAGTAAACCCAAGAATGAGTATCCCTAAAATATCCATTCGAATGCCTCAGTAAATTCTCTTACTATCCACTGGTAGTAAGTATGAGTGCAAGAAGAGGACGAGACAGGGGACATGGATATACCACTGCGAATGGTCAATACCCTGCTACAACGGAAACAATCTTTCTCTATCGTCCTCCTTTGATTTGTTTTTTCAACTTTTTTGATTGGCTTTGTGGCAGCTCGAGGGAGAAGCTTCGGTGTGATGGTGGCCCTACGAATCGTGTAGATAAGTTTCTATTTCGTATTCTCTTTGTTAAATTTCTGTCAGCTTTTCGTTTTTAACTTCAATGAATTTGAAATTATATTTGAAATAAATTGGTAAATTAAATATAAAGTTGAATATGAAGATTTGTATCAATAAAACAATTTCGATTAAACCAAAATTCGAAATTCTATTGCAATTTCTTGTCCGAAGAGGGATAAGTTATATATACTTTGGGGTATTCCGACTTGAATATGGAATCCATATCTAGTGTTTGAGAATTGTGGAAGATTAAATCCATTTATCTATTGTTTGAGTCTTGATATATTCTACGAACAGTTAGTTATCCTTCGGACTAACCAGTGCCTCGCATATTTCGTAGATTTGATGACCCGAGTATCCTGTGTAATATTGAATGAGTTTATTCTTATATTGTTGATATTCTGATTTGGTAAGCTAAATACAGAATTGATATCCAGTTTGACCTGGCAAACTGTTTCTCTATCTTTGTGTCTCTATCCATTCTTTTGTTGTCTCCCTGGCAAATTTCCGGGACGAATTTTTTTTAAGGGGGAATCTATAACGATCCCAATTTTGAATTAAATTTAAATTAATAGTTAATGTAAATTTTGGAATAAATTTTGGAATTAATTTGAATTTGATATATATATATATATATATGTATATGTGAGTAAATTTGAATTTGACTTTAGAATTTGAATTTGAATATTGAATTTGTATTTGAATTTAAAATTTAAATAAATGACTTGGAAAAAATGAGATGGGTTTAAAAATATTATTTATATAAATTAATTTATGGGTAATTAGTTTTAAAAGCATAAAGATATATTAATATGAATTAAACGTTTGATAGTTAAACTTTAAGACAAAGAAATAAAAATAAGTATTTATACTAGAAATAGATATAAAAATATATAAGTTATTCTTAGGTGCACAACATAAGTTAAATCTAAAAAAAAAAGTATGCAAGAAGATAGAAAAAAAATCTATGTACAAAGCACAAAAAATCAAATGAGATGATTTTGCATGTAAACAAAAATGGAAACATATGTACTTAAAGCTATCATCTCAGCACATACAAATTAACATCATTTCAGCCTCCACAAAAAAATATCTCTAGTGAAAGATGGAGGCAAGAGAAAAAAAAATCTGATCAAAAGGAAACAATCTTGTACAGCAAGCCCCCTACAAACACTACCTCTTTTCTATATATACATCTACTCTATTTCATTTCGGCCATCAAAACATAGTAAACTAGAAAATTAAACATCATTATTCTACTAACTTAAACAATTCATTCAACAACAAAGTAAGATTAGAGGAAGATAGAAGAAGAAAAAACTGCAGTTTTCAAAACAAGGCAGCTCTCTGTTCAAACTAGGTTTCATGTGAGTAAACATATTGTTTTAAACATTTAAATTTGTGTATTTGATTCATGAATGACTTGTTCTTTACTGTATATTTTTAAGTTAGAAATCCTGTGCATATATGATTGTACTTTTAATTCTTGTATAGTCTGTTCTTCCTTCTTCTTAGTTACAGAGTTGAAATTGTAATCAAAATCCAAAAAATTATCATTCAATCTTAGTTAGGCTTAAGGTATCAAACAAAACAAGTTTGTTTAGACTTAAACCATGGCTCAGAAATTGTTTAAGCTTGAAAAATAAGATCTTGACTCTGTAACATTCAGTTTTACAGTAAAGAGTAAATTTTTGGATAAATTCGAATATTGTTAATTATTAATTCGATTATATAGCTTGAATCAACATTCAAAAACAAGATTTTTAAAACAAAACTGGTGATTTTTAGTGAAGTATTTTAAGTGCAGTCTCAAGTTGAACCGAAAATGCTTTTTCGGCCATTGCCATCGATCAAGGGATTTTTGAATGTTAAGATCCTGCTTGAAGCTTGCTTGGCCATTGATGATCTCGGGAAAATTGTCGAATAATTTTTCTATTGCGTAAATTAGTGGGACGAGGTGAATTTAGGGGTTGTATTCGAGTTTTTGACGTGCCTGGAAACGAGGTGATTTCATCACCTCTGATGTACCGAGTTGTACGCCCTCCAGGGGAATGTTAGCGTAGGGGGTTGACGTGATGTGGCCGAAGTCGTGGCGTCTCTGGTGGTCTAAGAAATGGCGGCGAGGCGTTTTTGTTAGTTGGGTCGATTGCACTTTTTCGAGCAAATTGCTAATTTTTGATTTCGAGTTTTTGGCTTCGAATCGAAGTTTGATTTCGAGTGTGGGTGAGTTTTTCGACTTGCCGAAGGTCGTGACGTTCACCGGAGCGGCGGCGCGACGCCGTGCACGTGCACGACATCGTTTTTGTGTCAGGAAATTTAGGCTGGGGAGAAACTCGAAGGAGCGCTCGAGTAGGGGAGAGGTTGGCTTGGGTTTTCTCACGTTCGTGTGAGTTGTTTCAGCAGTTTAAACTTAAGTTTTAACAAAAAGAGAAGAAGAAGAAAGCACGAGAGAAAGAGAAGGAGTACTCAGGGAAGTTGTGAAAGAACTCGAGTGTTAACTCGAGACAACATGGGGATTACTCGGGTTGACTCGCCAAACTTGCAGTATAAATAAAAAGTAAGTTAAGCAAACTTTTTAAACAATTTTAAGTAATGATGACAATTAATGTTTGACAAATTGAAGTTAAGACTTCATTACAATTTTAATTATTTAAGAAAATACTTAACAACGTTTTCTAAAATCTTAATTAATATTTTAATTAAGTAGATAATTTAAGTTAAGTATTAAATTTAATTAACATTAAAGTTTTGTAGTAATTTGATTTCAAAGTTTAAAGAAGATTTTTAGAATGTTAATTAAGATAAATAATTATTATTAATGAATTGTTTGAAAAAGGGTAATTAAGAAGGGTTACTTAATAATTGTAATTAATTAAATAATTAGGGTTTTATCAATTTGTAATTAAAGAGTGGTAAATTTATATTTAAGTGTTTAATTTATTTGTAATTAAGAATTGTTAATGATAATTTATTACAAAGATGGTTAGTTAAAGATTTTTAATGATAAGTTAGTTATTAATGAAAGGATAATTACTTATGGGTGTTTAGATAATTAAAGATAATCAATTTCATGATTAAGATTAATTAGTTACATAATTAAGGTCAATTAAGTATTGATTAAAAAGTAATTAATTAATTAAGTTGATTAAGTGATTAGTGTTAATCACTTATTGTGATTAATTAAGAATAATTAATTAAATGGTAATTAATTAAGGTTGATTAATTTATTAATGAATTAATTAAGGGAAATTAATTAAAGAATAATTGAATAATTAAAGGATAATTATTTAGTAATTAAAGGTTGATTAATTTAATTAATAAATGATTAACGAACAATTAATCAAATGATTTGAAATTAATTAATGTTCATTAACCATGATTGATGACCCATCTGATTTAAATTAATCAAATAATTAATTGAGTTTTCTTATGGATGTTTGAATTCTATTGATTGTCGAGCTGTTTGAAATTCTGATATGTTATGCTTTGTGCTATGAGTTGTTTCGATGTGATGATTGATGAATGTAATTTAGTTACCTGTGAAAAATTTATACTATTTATCTGTGAATCTATGAATGAACGATAAGCGTTATGGATTATACCGCTTGTCTATATCGATGTGCTTAGATATGTGATGTGATGATTTATGATGTTGCACTATTGTGTAAAACCCCTGGACTATACCATACACACAAAAATATGGATTGCACGAGGAAATCGGCTAAGTCACAGATTTTTGGCAATTTTAAAAAAATGAATTCTTGAATCCAAAATAGTTTTGGAATTGGAATTGAAAGCTTTTGAAAATGAGTTTTCAAAAATAAAAGTTATTTTATATAACTTAATAAAACTTGAAATTTAAATAATTTTATTTAAATTTGAATTCAATATTTGAAATTGAATTCAATGATTTGGAAATTATGGTCTAAAAAGATTATACAAGTTATAAAGGTGTTTATATGGGTTTTAACCATTTAAAAAGTATGGTTTTGGAAATTTAAATTTAAATCCAAGTTTTATACTTGGATGGCTTTAACTTATGCAATTGTAATCAGTTTTCCCAAAACGATAACTATTTGTTCAAATAATAATAGCTTTCATAAAAAGAAAGGATTTCCAATTTGTGTCGAAAGATTTCAAGTTTGAAATGAAATTGTAAATAGTTTGGAAAAACTATGAATTAACCTTTGTGAAGATGATTAAATCTTGTTTAAAAACCGAAGAGGATTTTAATGGTATATCTTCCATATACAAGATTTGAATTGGAATTGGAAAGTTATGAATTAAATCTTTAATTGAAAGATTGGATAGTTAATCCAATTTGAAATGCAATTGTTTTGGAAAGCCATAAATAAATCTTCGTGGAAGATTGGTAAACTTTGTGAACTGAATCTTTTTGTTTAAAAGATTTAAAATGGCAATTTGTTTAAACCATTTGAAAGAAAATTTTTGGGTTTTAAGCTGTGACTTAACTGAAATTTCATTATCCATATGTTTTTAAATATTACGCTCATTATTCAGTTTAGCCGGGAGAGGACATCTGTGTCATATAACCCATTCCGAATAATGATACGTCGATATGGATAGCATTTGAAGACCGGTGGTGAAGACCGGGTATTTTCGAGAACGAAAGGATAACCCATCGATTGTCTCTGCACTGAGTCGCACCGGTATAGAGATTTCCTAAGTGATGGAAAGTCCAATCGGGATTGTGAATACACGGATTGCAAGGGCTTCTTTGGAAGTGCCTTCGGTTCTGTTCGAACCTGGAACAGACTTGTATGGATGTGTGTCTGACATTACACTTTGAGATGTGAAGCTGATTTCTATCAAATACATTTCTGTTTGGTGGCATTTTTGACTGTCATAAGGAGAAATCTCCTCCAAGTTTGCTCTTGCATTGTGTGTGTGGCGGGAGGCCTTATGGTAGTTTCATTTTCCAAAAAAAGCATTGCGGTTTTCAATGTTTTAAATCATTTTGTTGTTCGTTTTAAAGATAAAAACTGTTTTTATTTGCTCATACCAGTCCCATGACTGACCTAGAGTTTATTGTTCTTTTCCTAAACTCTGGGTGCCCATAATTTTCCACACGGGCAGTCTAGAGTTGGGTTTTCAGATAATCAAGTAATAGGTGTAGATTCGATAGCCTTCGAAGTCTTTGGTTTGATAGCCTTCAGTCTGTGGAATCTTCTTCAATCTTGGACGACTGACCTTGCTTAGCTTGGTGCAACTTGATGGTTGTTCGAGCTATCTTTAGTTTGGAGATAGTTTGCAGTTGCATTTTGGAGATGTATTCTAGTGAAGATATTCTTTTCCGCTGCTATTTCTTGTACCTCTGATGCATGTTGATATTCAGTTGTATCATTCTATTGTATCATCATTGTAAATGAATATTGTATCAAATATTGTATATCAAATGTATTATTCATTTTCTTCCGCTGTGTTGTACTTGATGTGTTATAAGCTCCGGTGAACCAGATTCGACGTTTGAATCTGCGACATTTGAATACGAGTGTCTTATTCAGTGCCGATTTTCGATGGTCGAGTCAGGATCGTTATACCAAGCTTCCTCCACCTAGCAACCATGAGCATCTCCCTCTTCACTTCCCCTCTCTCCTCTCTGTTCAACTTTCTCCTCCACTGACCGAACAAGCCTTCCATCCACCAAAGCTCGACCATCCTCCACGCATTTCCCATGCAACCGACCCTGCCCCTTCCCCTATCTCCGACACCTTGCAACTGAATCCTCCGCCTCTCGTCCTCCTTGTCGTGCCTCTCCCCGTAGATTGCAGCCATGTCCCCTGTTGTTTTGTGAATTTTATAAAGGTATATTATATTTTATACTATATTATGAGGTGATATTATATATGTGACGGACGTGTGTGTGTGTGTGTGTGTGTATATATATATATTTGCATTGTGTATATAATTGTGCTTTTGTTGTATGTTTATTTATATAAGTTTATTATTATTTATATACTTGTATGTTTGTTCGTATACATATATGTATTATTATATATTCTATGTTTAAAAGTAATATTATATATATATATTATGTTATAAGTTTTGGCTGTTGGTTCTATTGTTATATGTAAAGTAAGAAAAGGATATATGATTTATATGTGGTAGCCTGGCAATATATGTATATAGATATGGATGCTTTGTTTGTTTTAAAACTTTTATTTTTTAGGCATTACAAATATGTTAGTTTACATATGATAGTTATATATCTAAGCTGTGTATATATGCTTATATAATTTGTTTGATTTTATGTAAAAAATTATATAAGTTATATATATGGTCTATTGAGTTTTAAATATATATATATATATATATATATATATATATATATATATTAGTTGTTGTCATATAAGTTAATGTGAGTTATTCTAGTTATGTACACTCTATTTAGCTATATACATTTTCAGTTTATTTTGTGTGTGTGTGTGTGTGTCTATATTAGTGTATATATATGTATGTAAAGGTTTGTATAAGTTATATGCATATGTATATAGGTCTGTAGTGTTTTGATTCTTCAAATGCATATATATATATATATATATATATATATTATATCTACTGAAATTTTATTTGAAAGTAAATGTGTGAAAAGTTGGTATAAATATAAATTATAGTTTGTGAAGTGATTCATGTACAGTAATATATGTAGTTATGTAATATGTTATACATAGATTTTTAAAATCTTTCATTACTGTTTAAGTTTTATATATTATAATAAATTGTTTATATTGATTTTATAATAAATATTGATATTTGGATTTTCTTTAGAAATATATATATATATATACAGTTTAATTTATATCAACTGATTCTAATAGTCTCGTCGATTCCTTATTATCAGCTTTATTCGTCTAATTCGCGTTCAATCTTGCTTTGCTTTGGAAATCATGCTTGGATTCGTAACTCATCTCATCCTCATTCATATCTAGCCTCGAAAGGTGAGCAATCACTCACGATTAACATTCTTATATTTATTAAATTTGATTTCATTTGAAACGACAATTGAAATATGCTGTTGCTATTTATTTAACTGCTATATATATGATATGTCGTTACCTATAACTGTTCATCTATGACATCTAACACCATGATATGCTATTAATATTTGTTTTTATCTATTATTGATGATATATACCTGTTGTTGATATGTAATATTATTATTATTACTTTTCTCACTCTACAAGTTCCCTGTTAGTATATAACACCCTATGAATTGAAATGATACATACTCTAGCGACCTTGTAGAATAGGAGAAAATCGTTATGGGTTGAAATGATAAACCCAAGCGCTTTTCATTTACTCTGAATTGGGATCGCGGGTTGAAATGATATATACCTGTACATATTTAAATTGCGGATTGAAATGATAAATATTTGTATCACTTGACCATAGGATAGAAAATTATATACAGACAACGTTGGTCTATATATATTTTGAAAAGATCTCCAAGGTTTAAAAAAGAAATATGTATGGTTTTATATAAATATTGATTTTTAAATATTATATATATATAAATGTTATTTTATATGTGTTTAAATTCTTGATTTTTAAAATTATATTATTTTGAAAATTTTAAAATTATAAGTTAGTTTTGAAATTATAAATTTTAAGAATTTACTTATAATTTTACTATTTTAAAATATGTATAAATTAGTTTTAATATAAAATAAAAATAATAATAAGATTTAATTTAATTGGTATATAATATGTTTTAAGTATTTATTTAAAATTTTATTTTAAAAGATAGATTTTATAAT
Organism: Allium cepa; assembly: GCA_030765085.1. Taxonomy (NCBI): domain Eukaryota; kingdom Viridiplantae; phylum Streptophyta; class Magnoliopsida; order Asparagales; family Amaryllidaceae; genus Allium; species Allium cepa. The sequence goes on along the minus strand of CM060940.1, from coordinate 750,507,896 downwards.
AATTTTAATAAATTGAGGTTGGAAAGATAAATTTGAAATTGATTTGAAATTATATTTAAGAATTATACTTAAATAAGATTGATTTGAAACTTATTGAATTTGAGATTATAAGGACATGATTTTATTACTTGATTTTTGATTTAAGAGGATTAAATGAATATTATCCAACTTAAATGAATTTAAATGGGATATTTAGTTTTATTTTGAAAATTTATTTTAATACTATTGTAATGATTAAGTGAATATTTCAAAGCTAAATAATAGTAAAGTTGAATTTGAAATATAAATAAAGTTATCAAATTTAGTTTTGCAAAAGTTGAATATTCAAACTTTGAAATAAATATAAGTTGAAGTGGTTTAATTCGTGGTTTAAATTTGTATTTGAAATTGATATAAATCGAATATGATTTATTGAAACTTGAAGTGAATTGAAATGGATAAATTGAGATTGAATTAAATTAAATCTTTGGAACTCGAGTTGATTTGAATCAATTGTGAAGTTTGAGAAAACTATTTCTATTTTACAAAGTATTTTGATATATACGTTAAATACTAATTATATATATATTATTCTTATATAAACTATTTTTATTGTAAACTATTTTTAATATAAATTTATTTTAATATAAACTATTTTTAATATAAATTTATTTTAGTATAAACTATTTTTAATATAATTTTTTTTAATATAAACTATTTTTAATTTATAACTACTTAATATAATAATTATTTTATTATATTAACTATTTTATTTATAACTATTTTAATATTTATACTATTATTAATGTCTAAACTATCTAAGAGGAAAGTGTTATGATTTCAAAGTATTATGATTTCCAAAGTATTATGATTTCAAAGTGTTATGATTTCCAAAGTGTTATAATTTCAAATTTTATAATTTGGAAAGAGCTATAATTTTGGAAAGATTTATGATTTTTGAAATGTATATTATTTAAAGTGAGTGATGATCTCGAACTTGATATGGTTTTTAATGGATATGATATTTTGGTTTTGAAATACAAAATATTTGAAATAAAATGACCGCGGTGTTATAATAACGTTTGGTTGTTAAATAGACCGGGATCGGTTAATTTCATACACTCTGCAATACCGAAAACCACTTTAAAAACTATGTACGTGGTGGAGATTCCAAAATGAAGTAGGATGGTTGGCGATGATTCTATATGAGGTATATACGTAGATCTGACTCCCGTGAAGTTGCTTAAGGTGGCTAAAACAAGAGCAATTTACGGGCCAAATGAGGTAGCTCCTCCGATCAGACACACTTCTTCGATACCATTCTATTACTTTATGATTGATTGGGCGCACCTTCAAATTTTCGGGGGTGTGGATCAAATTGGGTGGTAGCAGCGGCTATGCATTACCAACAACCCGAAAGCATAATTGGTATATCTACCCTGGCATATCCTAGTTGTGCCATGTCACCTACCATATCAAGCCCACTACAAGTTTGTTTTGTTCCATACCTATGGAGTGCCCTTCGACGACCTCCAGTATAGGGGAGATTACGGTACTTTATAGACTATGGGAATATATAAAATGTGTTAAGGGGGATATGGGTAACGCCTTAACGCTGTTTTAATACTTTTACTTTAATATAAACATATTATAATAGCATATTGTACTACATAGTAGATATTCCACGGATCCTTAGCGGATGGATATCCTAAATATCCTTTAAGTTACTTGTATTTCAGTTGATATTTCACTTGAGTTCGATTTACTGATATAAGAATGTTATCCTGACTCGAGTGTTTTGTGTTTTACTTTATGCTTGGGTCAGACTGAGTGTCACAACATTTGAGACTCACCTTTGGAGTTGGAGCTTCACTAGGAGATTAATCTATATCTATTCAGCTTTCAGAGTTGACTCCAGTGATATATTCAGATTTTATTATTTAACTATTGTATCGAGATTTTATGTATTCGATACTTTTGTTGTATCTTGTTTTAACTCTGTTATATATACAGTAGCTTCATGAACTACTATACATTTTGTTTCTGCTGCTTATTGTTATGTTACTCAGTGTTTGTGATTCTGTGATTGATTTATTTACTGTATATGTTGAGTTTTTACAAATATAAAATTAACAATCTGATGTTTTGAGCAATTCAAATCAAGTATGTGTGGATGAGAATTGCACGAAATACCAGGATGTTACAATAGGAATGACGCCTTTTGAAGCTTTGTATGGAAGGCCATGCAAATCACCAGCATGTTGGTTGAAGATTGGAGACAGATTAGTCTTAGGTCCAGATTTGGTCAGATAGGCGGCATAAAAGATTGAGTTGATCCGAGAAACAATAAACGAAGCTCAGTCCAGACAGAAGAGTTATGCAGATAAGAGGCATAAAGACTTAGAATTCCCAATTGGAGATAGGGTTTTCATTAAGGTATCACCAATTAAGGGTATGGTGTGATTTGGAAAGTCAGGGAAATCGACACCAAGATATGTTGGTCCGTTCCAAGTTATAGAGAGGATCGGAAAGCTCGCATACGGAGCAGATTTGTCGAGAAATATGGCAGGCATCCATAATATGTTTCATGTGTCTCATTTTTATAAGTATGTGCATGATCCAGAGACTACTATTCCTCTGACAGAGTTGATAGTAAAGCCAAATTTGACTTTTATTAGACAACCAGTTCGGGTTGTAGCAAGGGATGAGAACAGTTTAAGGAACAAGACAGTCAAGTTGGTGAAAGTTCAATGGAGCGAAAAAGAGAAGAATTGTGCTTGGAAGACAGAAGACAAGATTAGAGATACTTATCTTGATCTACTGTGAGGGTAAGTTCCATATTTGCTTTATATAGACTGTTGCTAGTCAGGTAGGCTAGCTTGGAAGTTAGGAGCTATTACAGACATTGTAATGTTTAGTATTTAGTCTTTATAGAATTTCGAGGACGAAATTCTTTAAGGAGGGGAGCCTGTAACACCCCTAATTTTTAATAACATTATTCAGAAGATTTAATTAGATAAATTAAATAGAATAATGTAAATATTAGTATGATAAGGGGATTGAGATTTGAAAATTTATTTAGAGATCGTACTTAAATAAACATAAGGAATGAGTTTAGGAAAATGGTTTATTAGATAATTAATAAGAGAATAAACCAAGGGCATTATGGGTATTAGCTGCACCCATAATACCATTACCCTTAAAATCAAATTTCCATTTCTTTGCCTATTCATTTTTCAAAACTCAAAAATGTAAATCAAAGAGAGTTCAAGTCGACCATAACCTCGGGAAAGAAGAAAAGAGGAAAAAACAAATAAAATCTAAGCAATCAAGCAAGGGGAATTATTCAAAGATCAAATCTCAATTTCCTATTCTAATCAAGGTGAATAATAATTTGAACCATCTCTACTTTTGATTTTATTAGTCATTTGATTTCGGATTTAAGCTTAAATCCACTATGATGATTTTTGATGATGATATGCTTAGATTTCATGATATGTTATATTCAAACAAGTTTGTTTGATAAAAGTTTTATTCGATTTTAAGGATGAAATCATTTATATTGGGTTTCGAATGCCATAAGGGTTTAATATGTTATGTAAAACATTATTTTGGAGATGCATTTAATTTTTTTAATTATCCAAGCTATGGATAATTTGCTATGAATTTTAAAGGAAAATTTGAATATTGGGTTTAGAAATTAATTTCGGTAATTATATAATGGAGTTTGGCTCCAAAATTTGTATATGTTAGATAACATATTAAAAATGAATTTCTATGATTTTTGGGGATTTTCCCTAAGAAATTTACTATGGAAATTAAATTATTTTAGTGGAGGACTTATATGTTTTAATTATTTTGATTAAGGGAAGGGCTTCTTCGCTAATTGTTTTAATTAAATCTGAAATAAATTTGGCAGTATTTATTAAAATATTTTTACAAATAGGCAAGTTAGTTGAAAAGCATTTACCTAAAAATGCAATAATAAAGTTTTTGTTCAGAAGCATGTTTCGTCGCTTCCAGAAATGACCTTTTGGCCACATACCTTCACCCCCATCAAAATTTAAACCAATACACATGTAATCAATGCTTTGATATGTAGTGTACTCGAGAAAGGAGGAAGGTATGGTGTCAAAACAGTGCTTTCGAAGGGGTCGGGACCACTTTAAATAGTTTTCGAATGCCTTCTATTTAACTATCCAAAGAAATGTCACTTGCCTTGTTTTAAAAAATGCTTTCAAAAGGGTTTAATATAACCTTCGAAGAAGTTAACGCCTTTTTATTTCGGAAGGGTGGCTTTCGAATGAGTTGCCTTGTTTTATATCAGTGCCTTCAAAAGGGTAGTTTGAACCTAGTTGAAGCCCTGCTACCGTCTCTATGCTTTTCGTTGGAATTGAAGTCATCAACGAGTAAGGCATCTCTCGTTTTGTAAAGCCACTTCCCAATGCTTTCGAAAGGGCGCCAATAGCCACTTTTACTAAGGTTACAAAGGAAATGGTGTTGAAAGAGGTTTCAACGCTATCCTTCATGTTGTTTAACTTAAAGGCCAAAGATTTCAAAAGGATGGTTTCGAAGCCATCTGTTTTTTTTCAAACTCATTTTAATGGTTTCGAAAGGGGTACTTTCACTTGTATTCACTTAGACCCAAAAGATACATTTAAGATTAAACCCAATGGTTTCAAAAAGGAGTACTTTAAATGGTTTTGAAGCTATGCTTTTATAAATAATAAATGATGCTTTAATACTTTCGAAAGGTAAGTTTTGATGGTTTTAAAAGATACGTGTTAAATATTTTATAAAGGCATATGCTTAGTGTTTTGAAAAGAAGATTTGAATGCGTTCAAAGAGGTTTTTCAACGGTTTCGAAAGTAAAGGTTTAAGGTTTCGAAAGCCTTTGTTTTCAAAACAAAAAACCCAATCTCAACTTTTAAAGGGTAAAACCCATGGCACTATAAAAGAGCTTTTAAAAAGCCTTTAAATTTGGAGTTTTTGAAGAAGCTTTCCTTGATGGAATAATATATTAAAGGGATTAACCATGTTTCAATTGAAAAATGATTTCAAGGATATTAAACCCTAAATATTGGTATTTTTTTTGTAAATGCTTCTTCCATAAATATATTCAATAAGTAATGGACCCATAACTTTAGTTTAGGGAGTAAGGGCAGAATAACCTGGTAGGTTGAGCCAGTAATGAATATAAGTTAAGTAACTCCTGAATGAATAGAGTTGTATCTAGGAGGTTAGGTAGACCAAAATATAGGATACCCAAAGACTAACTAAGAAGTTGTCAGTTTAGACAGGTTCATAGTGAACCCATGAAAACTATGTTTAAAGAGAGTTACTGGTTGGGACCAACATGTTTGTAGTGAACCCATGAAAACTATATCTGGATTAAGTTATTGACATATGTCATTAGGTTCATAGTCAACCAATGAAAACTATGATGTGAGAGAAGTTATTGGTGATACCAATAGGTTAAGGGAGAACCCATGAATAATTAAGTTATAGGCAGGGGCCAATAGGCTCTTAGTGATCCCACGAAAACTATGAAACTAGACAGATAGTCCATAAGCTTTAAACATGTTATTAGTCAGTTCATGAAAACTAATAGGTTAATAGTAACCCTAGAAACTATAACTATGACAGATAGTCAAATGAACGGGGATGGAAAATCCAAAATGATTTACTTATTTGCATATCATCATAATATTTTAAATTGCTATATTTTTACCATTGTGGATGCAGGAGTACAATATATGGTTACTATAAGTTTTTGATAAGATACTAGTAGGGGAAAACCAGTTTCGTTAAGTGGTGTGGTCTCACTAGATATCTAAATGGTTCGAGATGGTAGGTTATTATTCATACCAGGCTTTATGTCTGACTCAAATTTTATGTTTTCCCCTTAAACTCTTGAGTACACAACTAATTTTGAGTAGTTTGAGAGTTGAGGCTTTTTAGGTGCTTCTTTGATGAATAAGCTTCTGGATACATGCATGAGGCAAGCTAGCTAGTAGGAGTTCTTTTCTTTTATTTTGTTGTGTTTTGATGTAAAGGCAAAGTTTATTACTTGCCTATGTTTAGACTTTGATCATCCAAGGAGGCATCTTCATATGTCGCTCTTGGCATATGTTGCAATAATTATATTTACTTTGAACGTGGTTCTTGAACATGGGATTATGTAATGAATTTGAAATGATTTGATGTGGAATGTGAAAGTTGTTTAATGGCTTTAAAAAAATTTCATGTCTATGTGCTTCTGTTATATCAATGTATTAAACATTACTGTATTTGGTCGTCGATGATTAATAATTATGGATGACTGCAGCATCCGTTGCCGTTAGTTTTGGGCCTCCAAGTGGAGGATGTTAAAATAACACGGACCAAGGCTATGAAAACCATATTCTCGTTTGGATTATTTACATCAGTCACCGTGGTGTTGAACCGATTCATAAAGGACTTCAGGAATTCATTCTATCCTTGAAATTGAATGGATAAGGGCATCACTCTTTTGGTTGTGCCGTGTGAGGCCTAAATTGATTGAGGAATCTTGTTGCTAACTGATTGAAGGTGGAGATGGAACTTGATTGAAGCCAGTGAACCAAATAGAAGCAATTCCCTCTAGGAAAATTAAGAAACATCTACATAGAACAACATTCGCAGCATTTGCTCCATCCATATACCAACTATACTTATACAAGTGGGCTTTCGGATCTCTCATTCCATCATAAGACAGAATAGTTGGCATAGTGAAATTTTTTGGGTATCGCTCATTTAGAATGTCATTAGTGAAGGGAGTCCGACTTAGAGCGGATCCCTATTCATCATCCCTTCTAGCCTTACTTTCCCCATTAGTCACTTAACCATGTCTGCGATATATGCATTAGATATCCGACAATCTACGGGTTGGCTGTCAGTGATTACTCTAAGTGTTTGATTTTGCAAACGATCTTCATAAGTGGATTGAAACCTAGTCTCTCATGTCATCATGAGAGTTATTCCCTCAGAGTTCTGTTGGATTGTGGTTGTTTGGGTAGGGGCAGTTTGGATCTCCCTGGAATTATTGAATACATTGGTATTTCCTTCCAACTTGTCGTCATCAAGTCGCTCACTATCTTCTAAGTCAGAGAGATCCATACTATATCTTCTCATGGGGTTATCACTCCTATATTCAAGTTTGTAGCCGTTTGCCTTACTGTTGGACAGTGCTTGCGTTTCCTTCCATATTAATTCCTACGTTTCCACCTATCACTTCTTTCTACCGCCGCTTTCCTTTTCTCTTGTTTAGGCCAGAGATGGAAGAATTTTCCTATTCCATGGTAGCCATAGGCTCTATCATCGTTCTTAGAGCATCATGTGACTATAAGGTCAATAGGGCATTCAATTTTTCAATGTTAACCAAAAAAATGGACTGGATTTAGTATGAAAGCACTAGCCTTGTTTATCAAGGCAAATAGAATAGAGACAAGAAATAATAACTTTTAGATAATGTAAAAGACTAGATATTTTTATAGTGGTTCGGTTGTTAACAAAGCCTATGTCCACTTTATAACTTTTATTATTTGCTGGCTGTTATTACAAGTTGAATCTAATTACCATGCGAATGAATCTTGTAAGCTAGATCTAGTCACCGGTGTTAGAATTCACTTGAGACTCATAATGAACCTTTTAAAAGACTATTGTGTGGGAGGAGAAGAGTGAAGAATAGTTTCTACAGAGTTTTAGTAGCCAATCCAAAAGATTACGTTTATGTCGCAGGTACGATCGTATTTACAGGGCTTGGAGAGCTACTGGGCTAGGCAGTCTTGCCAGAAGCTTGCATTTGAAGATACAAAGGTGCTTTGAAAATATCATAACGATTCGAGCCAATCTGATGGATCGCTAGCATCCATAGGGCATGGATTGTTAGTGATCCATGCAGTTAGGTGGTTTTTGGCTCAAATCACTTATGTCATGCTCTATGCCCGATGTAGATGCTCTCCATATAATTTCATGACTAGATGCCTTTTTTAGATGGTGTCTTGTGCACAGGTTGTACTGATTCATGCTTGAAATCAATTGGACGCTTACTTCTCAAACTAGCTTGTTTGGAATACCATCAAATTTATCAGGCATCTCTAGAAATGATAATGCTTCATGATGCAAGGAAAATGGATGGCCCATGATTAGTATTTATGGATTGCTAATGACCCATGGGTAATGGATCGCTAGCGATCAATACCCTCCGATTATTTTTTGTTTTTTTCTCTTGAGTCCCTCTTGATTCCATTTTTTGGGTCCTTTTAGTTGATTCTTGGGTTATCTTGATTCGACGTACACATTTTTACTTCCTTTGAATTCCATTGGATTAAAAACCCGGATAAAATTTGCCCCCCAGAGTATGCTTTCATTGGAAACAAGACATGCTCTGGAAGTAACTGCTTTTGAATTCTTGTTTGCCGAGGTTTATTTGATTGTGTTGAGGCCATCATTCGAATCTAGCTTTGGTTATTTAGCCGTTTGTTGCATTTTGATGTGAATCATTGTTGCTCGCTATAACCAATCAATTGTGATCCCAAATCTTTCATGATGCTTGCAAATAACATGTGGATCATGTTGAGCAAATTTGGAGAAGATTGGTTCCCGTTCGATGGATCGCTAGCGATCCATAGTCCCTGGATCGCTAGCAACCCAAAGACTTAGCTATTTTTTGCTCAATTTTCCAATTTGATTCAATTGAGCCGACTTTTCTCCCTTCTACATTTCTATTGCGGCTCAGGCTTCTTGCCTCTTGACCCAATCCAAATTTGTCCAAACCCTATATCCATTCATACCATTACGGTTGCGGACCATTCACTTTGGAATTTCTTGCCATTGTCAGTTCTTAAATTCACTGTTGCCTTAGGCTATCCATTAGCACCTGAGACTTCGTCAATTTGGATCGCCATCGACTTGCTTATACTTCAACCATTCTTATCCTTTGATTTTTGACTTGAGGTGGGTGGTTTAAAATTTTGCATTCGTTTAGCAATTTGGTGATGAGGTTTTATTTGTGATGATTGTTGTGGAAAATTCGAGTTGATTGCGATTTTGTGGAAGAAGATAGTAAATCGAATCTTGAGTTCTTCACAGAATGATACTCGGGCTTTACTCTGGTACTTGACATGTTTTGTTATCTTCGTCCACAGAATTAGAATTGACTTTCACTAAGCTACATTGTTAATCCAACATGACATCTCATGAATTGGTTTTAGTTCTTTTGGAGGGGAATGACAACTTAATGTAGCGTCTCGTGTGTAGCTTATGTTGTTACCACCTTCCAGATAGTTTGAATCGGTCCCGTTATTACACACATGGCGTACCTGAAATGGGAAGAGCTTCCCACATCGCTTCGGAAAACGGATCCTTATCGATCATTGATCGATAATGGGTAGGTGTAGGAGAACTAACTTCAACAAATGATACGGGAAGACCTTTTCATTCTTCATTGAAAATAAGCTATCTACATGGGATAGAGAATTTGTAGTGTTCATTACATCGAGCCCACTCCATATAGATAACACACTGCACTTGCCCTAGTCTATACTAGAAATCCGCTGTGTCGGTGTAAACCTATTTTCCTCCGGAATTCAAGTGTTGTAGGGGAATTATTAGTTAAAGGTAGAATTACCTGACTGCGTTAGATGCAAGTTTTGTTGTATATAAAGAAGCATCCATCCTCTCATCATAAGTCCAATGGAGGAAGTCCAGCACTTTCAGAAGCTGAATAGTCATCTGTTGCGCCTTCCTTTTCAGTTCCGTGAGTTGAATACAGTCAACTAGTTTTGGTTGGCCCGGTTGGAGACCAGACTCCTACGAATTTTAGAGTTCTACTTAATCCCCTGAAGAGAGCTTCCTCCGTAATCTCCGCTAAGGTTTTACATAACACTTACATATAACACGACATTCCAGAGGACGATGTGCGCCATCCGAAGAAGAATGAGTTTGTCCATATGCTGCCTCCGGGATACACCGCTTGCCACCGGTATATGTGCTTAAATGGAGTAGTGCCTCCCTTCAATAACTTCTTGAAAATGACTCTTTTGATTTTGGAATAGCTACGTTCCAAATTCATCCTAATGGATATGCAATCTTGACTTGCCTTCACATCCTGTTTATATAGACATTTACCCATGCCTCGAGTTTCGACAAGTTGAGATATTTTCTCTCGTTTAAGAAGGGTGACGAGTGCCTATCGCTTGTCGTCATCGAGGCCTAAAGGAACCGCAAGATCGTACTGCAGCTTAAAAGTAATCTGTCTTAGTTCAAGACTTAGTATTTCTTTGTTAGATGTCCCGAAGGATTTAACCGCCTATGGAAAATAGGGGGTAAGTTTTCACTTTTACTTATTGAGTTTCGACACATCACCATGAGATTTCTGATACATCAAATACTTCTTGCGTTTATTCCGAGGTCGAGTAAAGACCCATCACTTTATCAGATTTTCCATACTCTAAAGGTCGTAGATGCCAAAGAGAGACTAGTTAAAATTTTCCAAAAGAAAGAAAATTTGCTTCGGTATAGGCTATTGCATCCTGGGTGATCCGCCGTGGCCGTTGAAGTCACATTTCCTTCCCATTCTAGAATATGAACACACTCCACTTCTTTATCACATGGCTCTGAAGAGGGCGTTTTACGGAAAAAGAAGGCCATTCCGGCGAGTCAACTGATGAAACTCGTGAAGGAAGGGGTGTCACGACTGAAGCCAACTGTCCGGCCAGAATGTCCTCAATTCCGAAGGAAGGGGAAGAAGAGTTCAAGCAGCATGAGGGGAAGGATGCAGTGGCCATAGAAAAGAGGAGGGCGAAGTTGAGGGCATCAATAGTTATGATTCCTCCTTTAGTGATGATGATTTCGATGGAGGCTCCAGCGATGGAGACTTCGAATCTTGTGATGAGACTCCGAGGAAGAGTCCCATTCTCCTAGATTTACCTCCCCGAGATTTTTGCAATAAAGATGCTACCTAGGTAGTCGAGCGAAGCAGGGTTCCCTGATTAAAGATACCGGCGTGGACTTTGGGGATTTGAGAAAAATTTATGTGGATATCTGTGAACTTATGGGGGAAGATTTCAAATGCGAGGGAACATCTCGCTTTGGTCATATTGTGTCTAGAGTCATCCCGATTTCTAATATGGTGGCTTCCTAATCCTATTTGTGACGTCCTTTTAGACCGCCTAAGACATATTACACAGCTCACTAGGGTCACATTCACTTACACATGCATTATTTAAGCCTATTTTTCATTCTAAAGCTCTTTATTTATTTTTTGTATCAGGTACCATAAGAGGCTGAGGACTTTACGACGATCTTGAGTAATTCACTGATTTGCAACGTTAGCTAAGATGGTCTGTAAGTCGCCACCAGCCCCGTGATAACGAGGAAGAATGGAGAAGGCGGAAAGGCTTGAAAGCCAAAGCTCGTTACCGGGATGACAGAGAATGGGGTTGGATGTATAGGAGTGGTTACGAGAAGAGAAAAACCCCTGACGACCGTGAGGAATCGTCTAAGAAGCCGAAGGTTGATCGCGGTTCTCATCCCTCTAAGCATCAGGATTTTGCCCCGGTTCGAATTTCCATCGGTCTTGAAGTTTTGATTTCTTCTATTCAGGCTCCTTTTTCATCTCAAGCCCCACCAAATCACGGGTACCCACTTCTGGTTCCTTGCATCCTCACAGGAGGCCGCCTTACATTCTTCCTTTCGGTCGCCTAAGACTCAAAGCTGCGCTCCCAGGGTGGTTTCTAAAGGGAGTTAAGTTTGACCGCGACCTTCGTCTAGTCCCTAAAGATTCCAATATGCCCTACCTTTAGGCGATTCAAAGTGATCTAGATCAAGCTGAAGGATGGAAAGAGTTATTCAAGCAGTTGGCCGACATGAACCACAATAATTATCAAGAGATCCTCTCCGTTGAATCAAAGAAAGACGATTTTGAGAGGGCCTTAGCAGAGCATGATACTAGAATTGAGCAATTAATACAAGAGAGGATTGCTACACTCTGAGAGAGTAAGAACAGTGCCAGCTTGCTAAAGGAGCTAAAAGAGACCCATCAAAAATAAAGATCGTATTTTGAGACGAAATCAAGAAGGCCCATGCAAACGAAGTTAAGTTGAAAGAGGAGTTCGAAGCCTGTGACATGATTATTGAAGCTTAAAAGAAGACTATTGCGGATCATGACAAAGTTGTTGAAGGTCATAATAAGACAATTGTTGAATTCGCGGAATTGTGGAGTCCTATGCCAAGACCGTCTCCGATTAAGCCCGGACTATTGCTTCGCTCCAAGAAAGAGTTATGCAGCTTAGCATTGAGAAGACTCGATTTGAAGTTGAGAAAGCCGCCATAACAGCGTATTACTTGGAGTTGCAGGACAATTCGAAAAAAAGATGGAGAAGATGGATGATGCCATCTTAAATTTCTATGTTAATTCCTTGCTGCATCAGGGGAGCCTCGGTAATTTAGGCCCCAAATTTCCTCGTCCTTTGCCGTGGTTTAGGAAGTAATGCTGGCCTATTTCTGAGAGAACGGGGATGTATATATTGAGCAACAGTTGGAGGACTCCTACCTTATCGAGGAATCGAAGAAAGCACTGATAGAGGGTCGAGTGGTCCTTTAAATTGAGAAGCAATAGGAGGCTATCGGTTCTACTATGACTACAATTGCCAAGACGTTGCTGGAGCCTTTCATTTCTGCGCCAGGCGAATCATCAAGACAGCCCCGCTATCAATTGGCGAGTTTTGCCGATGCTGCTTTGTCGTCTATTCCTTCGGTAGTTGTTTCTAAAACTTCAGCTGGCCTTAGAACTTCTCCCAAGATCATGCAACCGTCAAAAGAAGGAGAAGGCGGGGAATATGAGATTGAAATTCTCGGCTATTCCTCTGGTGCAGGCAACCTTCTTATTTCCCCCGAGTCCGCAAGAACAAGACGAACTTAATGCTTTCATTTTTGATCTTATAGGTCCGTCGTCTCTACTTATAGACCCATTGATTTCTTCGATGCCTGATCTTGTCGTTATTTCAACCACCTCAACACTTGTCTCCGTAGCTGTTTGATTGTTGTGCTTGTGTCTGGCTCATAGCCAGGGCCAAAATCAGAGAAGATTGATGCATTGCATGGTCTAGAAGACCCTTCTGTATCTTTGGAGGGCGATTACGGAATTGAAGCTCGAGAGAAGGAGGACCAGACTAGCTATCTACATAAATCTAAACAGCAAATGGTTGCTTTTAAAAAGGAAAAGGTTAAAGAGATAAAATTTTCGAGGAGCTCCCGCAAATCTTGGAAGTGCAAGGCCAAAAGGGAGTCTTCTAAGAAAGTCAAAACGCTGGGAGGAGATGCCGGTGTCGGGAGATAATAGATGTTTTGAGTAGAGACACTACTCTTGGTGGGGATTTTTAGAGGAACAAGAAACCTTCGACCAAAGGTAGGAAGTGGAGCGGTGGAAAGAGGCATTGATAGGTTCGAGCAACGGTGGAGTCAAATTTTAGGACATTTTGTTTTGTATGATGCACATTTTTATTCAAGTGCAGAGTCTACACTTACTAATTTGGTTGTTGTAGCATCTGTATTTTTCTTTTTATTGGTCGATATTATGTGGGTACAGCCCCAATATTTTTTACTTTGTATAGAAAATGCTACAACTAATACAATGTTGACATTTTGATTGTAGCTTTATTTGTCACATATCTGCTTTTCATGCTCTTATGCCAACTTTGTTTACTACTATTTTATTTTATCCAGTCCTGTAATTACCACCAAATTATTTGTTTGGAGTAACAGAACTGTTAAGTACTTGATTTTTTTATTTTTGAGTAATTTTATGTGTGTGCCCCCAGTTCACGGGGTTGGTTACTTCAAATGCTTGACGAAAGAGCGACTGATCTGAGTGAATTTTTTGGATGTCTGTAATAAAACTTATTTTGTAGTTCCAACCTTCAAAAACTTAAGATTCGGACGCCTTGATTCCAAAAATATTGCCGGTCAACAATCGGAATTTTCTGCCGATTCGTAGCCATTTGACATTGCTATATACATACCCATTACTCCTAATAGTGAGAGTGGATTGATTCATGTTAGTCCTGCAATAGATGGGTTTCCCGACATTATTGGGACAATACCGGTACTTTTATGACATGCGCGGCTTTTGGGAGTGTGCATGGCTTATGAGATGCTTGGCTTTTTGGAGTGCGCTTGGCTTATGGGTTGCGTGGCTTTTGGGATCGATATGACCCGTCAATCTAGAACGGTTTGGAACTTCTCAATGCTACCAACCTTCGAGCAATGTGAGGAGTTCTTGTTTTGAGAGCATGATTCCACAGCTCAAAAAGTAATGCACGGCTTATGGAATGTGCAGCTTCGATTGGGGCCTTCCTGGCATCACCGAAGCAACATGTGTTCTTAGAAGGTGGGGATTGAGTTCCGTTGATCCAACATTTAGGTCGTTTTACTTCCGTCGACCCAGTGGGTTAGTGGGATGTACTTGAGCATGGTTCCACTATCTCAAGTAGTAATTGGATAGTTTTCAGCCAATTTGACTCCATCGACTCAGCAAGTTACTTTTATGAACACGGTTTTATTGGTTTAGAAAGCAAAGCAATTTCATTAAGAAAAGTTAGGCATGTTCTACCTATTTACAATGCCCTCGGTATTCCAGGATGGATCAATTGCCGAAAAATAAGAAATACATAAGATGGTTTCATATAAAGTAACGATGCAGTGATTCGCCATTCCATGCTTGGGGAATTGGACTCCGACAACAGTTATCAGTTTGAATGTTCCATCCCCTAGCTTTTGACCGATCACATACGACCCTTCCTAGTTTGGTCCAACCGGTATGGGATAAGCTCGTTTGAGGATGGGGTCTCCCACTTTGAAAGTTATGTAGTGAACTCTGGAGTTGAAGTACCATGCAATTCTATTTTGGTAAGTAGTGATTCTCAGTTCGACTTTTTTTCTCTTTTCATCGAGGAACTCGAGCAGGAGCTTCTCATTTTTCCTTTGGTTCTTCTTCGATAAGAGAGGACTTCTACTTCGATTGGGACCAATGCTTCTGAACCATATGCTAGGGCGAAAGGAGAGTGCCCGGTTGTAGATTTATGAGCTATCCTGTAATTCCATAGTGCGAGTGAAAGATCATCAACCCAATTGTCTTTAGCTTTAGTTAGCCACTTTTTGATAGTGGATCTGATCATTTTGTTCACTACTTCCACTTGCCCATTTGCCTATAGATGCATGATAGAGGAAAAACTTTTCTCGATCCAGAGGCGTTTGCAAAAGTCTTTGAACTCGATGCTTTCGAATTAAGTCCATTATCCGTGATGATTTTCTGTGGTACCCTAACCTGCAAATAATGTTTTTAGTGACAAAATTTATAATTTATGGTAATAGTGGCCACCAGTTCCACTTCGGCCCATTGGTGAAATAGTCAATGAAAACTATAGCATATTTAGCTCCTCCTTTAGCTATTGCTAATACACCAATCAGATCGATTTTCCATATTGCGAATGTCCATGGGCTGACCATCTGTGTTATCTCCATTGAGGGAATTCTTTTGATTTTGATGAATCTTTGGCACGTGATTTGGATGAATCTTTGGCACAGCCACACCATCTGGAGTAATCTACTACATCACGGTTTACTGTTGGCCAGAAATACCCATTTGGAGAATTTTCTTTGCAAGGATTTGCCCCCCCCCCCCCCCCCGGGATGGTCTCCGAAGTCGCCTGCATGAATTTCCCTCAGGATCCTTTGAGCTTTGTCATTGGTGACACATCTGAGCAAGGGGGTAAATAATCCTCTTCGGTAGAGTATCCCATCTTGCATTATGAACCCTAGTACCTTGAAGAAGCTTCTTTCATTGATTCCTATCTACGGGGAGGGCTCCTATAAGCAAGTAGCCTTTAATGGGCATCATCCATGTTTTTGGTTCTTTGGCTGCTTCATAAATCCAATCAAATTCCACCTCGCTTACGCTTGGAGTAGTCGGAGTTTCAACCAAAACTAGCTCTAATGACTGAGCTTCCCCGGTAATGGCGAGCTTGACCAGATAATCTGCCTTTGTGTTCAGTTCTCTCGGGATGTGATTTATGATGTAATGCTCGATGTCGTTTAGTAGCTCATGTACTTTAGATAGGCATGGGGAGAGCTTCTCCCCCTGAGATTTATATTCACCTTTCACCTGGCAGAGATCAATTGAGAGTCACTATAGATGTGAATGGATTTAATCCCGAGTTCCCTTATGACTTTCAGTCCCGCTATCAATGTTTTGTATTCCACTTCATTATTTTTACAGGGAATTCCAAGTGTAGGGCATAGCAGACTGATCATCCTTCGGGGGTTTCAAGCACTTCCCCTGCTCCTGAGCAGGAGTTGTTGGATGCACCATCGACGAACAACTTCCACATTGTTTACAACTTTGGAGCAATTTCTTCTTCATTATCCCTTACAGTAAACTAGGCAATGAAATCTGCCAAAGCCTGGCCATTGATCGCACTTCAAGGATGATACGTGATTTCATATTGGCTCAAATCAATGTTCCATTTAATAAGTCATCCAAAGGTCTCGGGGTAGTATAGTACTTGCTTCAAGGGTTGACCCGTCAAGACTTTGATCGGGTGCACTTCGAAGTATGGTCATAATTTTGTACACACGATTAGGAGGCGATATGCTAGTTTTTCCAGTTTTGGATAGTTCTTATCAATCTCAGCTCCAGTGAATTGTTTATTGATGTAGTATACGGGTCATTAAATCCTAGTTTCTTTACGTACAAGAGCATGAGGTATGACTGCTAAGTAGACGAAAAAGTCCTCTCCATATACTGCCTTTGATAGGGTTGGTAGTGTTCCCATATGTCACAGTAATTCTTCAAATGCTGTTTGACATGCCTCATTCCACTGAAATTTTTTCTTTCCTTTCTTCAATGCATCAAAGAACGGTATGCATTTGTCGGTGGCTTTTGAGATGAACCAACTTAGCGTTACGACTTTCCCTTCTAGGCTCTGTAAATCCTTTTTATTCCTTGGGGCCTTAACCTCCCGTAGAGCAGTATTTGCTCTAGATTCGCCTCGATGCCTCTAGCGCTTGCGATGAACCCCAAGAACTTTCTGAGGCCACTCCAAAGTGGCAGTTAAGGGGATTCAATTTCATTCATTGCGAAGTATCTCTAACATTTCGGTAAGATTATCCAGGTGGTTTGTGGCTATACACGACTTAACCAACATGTCATCTACATATATTTCCATATTTTTCCCAATCTGATGCTTAAACATGACGTTTACCAGTCGTTGATAAGTCGCCCCAGCATTCTTTAAGCCAAACAGCATTACTTTGTAGCAATCAGTCCCAGATCGGTAAAAAAACTAGTATTTTCTTGGTCTGGTTCGTGCATCATGATCTTGTTGTACCTTGAGCACGCATCCATTAATGATAGCAATTCATGTCCAACCGTCCGTCCATAAGCTGGTCAATTCTGTGTAGAGGAAAGTTATATTTATGGAAATCTTTTTCTAAGTCCGAGTATTCGATACAAGTTTTCCATTTCCAATTGGACTTCTTTACCAAGATCGAATTAGATATCCATTCAGGTAGGTCACATCACAGATAAAACCATTGGCCATCAACTTGTCAACATCTTCACTTAACGCCTTATACCATTCGAGGCTCAGGCTAAGCCTCATATGCTTTACCGGTGTATACTTAGGATCAATGTTCAGTGCGTGGTATGCGATTTTCGATGATACCCCACACATATCGGAATGTGTCCAAGTAAACACACCTAAGTTGGCACGATGAAACTTAGTGGGTTATAATCCATCTTGTTTCCAAGGTGCGATCCAATTTTCAAGATTCGCGTTGGGTTATCCATGTCGACTGGGATAGACACCGCCAATTCTACTGGTGCTGCCCAATCCTCCCCTGAACTCTTCTTTCTAGGGTACAAAGCCTTATAGAACCAGCTGTGGTCCCTAAGCTAGGGGAAGCTCTATAGTTGCTATTCGGCAGGTTCATGAATGTGATGAATTCCCTAGATTCTTTCTTTTTTCTTTTCTTTTAGATTCACATAATTCTGTGATATAACATTCTCTGGCGGCACTTTGGTCTCCTTTGATCACTCCAACTCTGTATTCTATTGGGAATTTCATGGTAAGGCACCATTGGGCTAGAGCAATTCTAAAATCCACCGGTATGGGCCGTCACAAGAATGCAATGTATGCGAAAATTTCTTCTATGATCATGAAAGTTTAGATGAGGTTGACTCTTCGGTCACCTTCCCCAAATTCTACAGGCAAATCAATTGTTCCAACATGTTTTTTAGCTTCGCCGGGGAATCCTTGAATTTTTGTTTGGCAAGCAGATACGTTTTCATGCTGATATTCATCTGATCAAAGGTGCGTTTGAAAATGATACTCATAGAACTACCGCTGTCTACCAATACTCCTCGGACAACAGTGGGTCCAATTCCCACTGTCATGACCAT
Organism: Allium cepa; assembly: GCA_030765085.1. NCBI lineage: Eukaryota > Viridiplantae > Streptophyta > Magnoliopsida > Asparagales > Amaryllidaceae > Allium > Allium cepa. The sequence goes on along the minus strand of CM060940.1, from coordinate 750,489,436 downwards.
AGGATCGAGAGTTGGAGCCTCCAATCCCTTAGTGTCTCGATTTCTAAATACTATGTCATCGTTTAGAGTTATTTTCTACTTAGCAAGGGTTCCGTCTTCGATTGCAAGGCACACATCATTCAAAGCGTGCTCAATGAGCTCTCATGGCGCTCCATTTCTCCCTAACTCTTCTATGCAGGATGGTGTCCTCTAAATATTGTTCCAATGATGAGTTTTTGGTCAGTTTTCCTAGATCCCCCATTGCTGGTTCCAACATGATTTCCTTGATCTCTAGGAGCTTGAAGAGCCATTGGTTGGTCAGGATTTTTTGATTTTCTCACGTATTACCGAAGCTCATTTTCCCGAATCCGCTCCTCAATCAAGTTCTTCAAGTGACGACACTCGTTCGTGATCTAGCCATGCGTTTCATGGAAGCGATAGTACTTTCTAGAGCGCTTTTGCTATTTAGTTGCTACCTTTTTTAGAGGTTTCTTGTACTCTTCTTTCCCCTGTGTTATAAGATAGATGTTTTCCGGAGTATCATTGAGCGAGGTGTAATCTTCGGGCCTAAAGCCTTTAAGCTGCTTATTACTTCCATTCCGTTTGTTGGAATTTGGTTTTTCCTTTTTTGAACTCCATCTTTTCCCGTGCTTGCTCCAGTAATTCCGGAGGCATTTATATCTTGGTTTGCCATTACACCACTCTGTCCAATGTTGGATGGTTTTACGTTAGAAGATTTTCTTTCTAGCTCTTGCGCATCTTCCAACCTTAAGTATTAGCTCGCCTTTCGATTAAAGTCCTTCCCAGTAGTGGGTTGTTTCATTTTGATCCACTTTTCGAATTCATTGTCGGGAGGGATAGTGAGAACCAGAGCAATGAAAACCATATCTTCATTTGGGTTACTTACTTCAGTTACTGCAATGTTGAACCAATTCATGAAGATTTCAGAGATTCATTCCATCCTTGGACCAAACCGGACAAGGACATCACATCTTTAGGCTGTGCCATGTGAAGTCGGAATTGATCAAGGAACTTTGTTGCTAGTTGATCGAAAGTGGAGATGGATCTTGGCGAAAGCCTAGTGAACCAAATGAAAGCAATTCCCTCTAGAAAAATGGGAAACATCTACATCAAACGGCATCTGAAGCACTCTATCCATGTACCAACTGTATTTATAAAAGTGGTTTTGGGTCTCTTGTTCCGTCATAAGATGCAATAATTGCCATAGTGAACTTCTCGAGATATCGCTCATTCAAAATCTCATCAAAGGAAGGAGTCCAACTTGGAGTGGATCCCCGTTCATCATTCCTTCTGTCCTTACTCTCATCCATTAGTCGCTTGACCATGTCCGCAATATACGCCTCAGATGTCCGAAAATTCTGGGGTTGGCTGTTAGCAACTATACCTTGTGTCTGGCCTTGCAAACGATCTTAGTGAGTAGACTGAAGCCTAGGCTCTCCCGTCTTCTGGAGAGCTACTCCCTTGGGGTTTCTGTTGGTGTTATCCTGCTTTTTGGCAAAGCCGTGATACCAAAAGATCGGTCAAAAACAAAAGACAGTTCGTCTCAGAGACTGGTTGTACTTCACTTCGCTATGGATATCGACGAATATTTTCCGAGCCCGGACCAGGCTACAATTGATAGGACATGACAAGCAAAGCCATGAAAGCCAGTGTTCCAAATTTCAGGTTAATCGGAGCTCGTATGTGCAAGTTATGATCGATTCAATCTAAGGAAAGAGCATGCCATTCGAATCCATCAGGTTCGAATCCATCAGCATGCCAACGCCTCGCTTCATTTCGAATCCATCAGGTTCGAATCCATCAGGAGTTAGTCACTTCGAACCGATCTTGTTCGTATCGATCGAGTTCGAACCCATTGGGATGCCTCTGTTCGAATCGGTCACGCTCGAATCCACGAACAATCACTTGTTCGTATTCCACCAAGTCAACTGGCTTGGATGACGTGTCACTCCATGATACGAAGTCAGCGAGATCTAAGGGATCGAAGCGTTCAACCCGGAGAGAAGACCAGATCGACTCAAAGGCCGCGCGCCACCTCATCACGGAACCACGTGAGCCAATGGAGTCGAAGACATCGATTCGAAGGAATCGACTCGAACCAAGCAGCCAACCGGAGCATATCAACTCGAATCGATCGTATCTCTCAAACCACGAGGCCAAATGCAATGAAATTTTCGCAGTAGCTTCCATACAAGGTAAAGATTGTTCCTGCCAAGTTTCATCTCGATTGGATCATTTTTTGATGGATTCGAAATCACTTAGTATCGATCTCAGATCGAGTCGCAACTTGGTGGGGTCGGTCGCGTGGGCCCACTCCCGTGCCAGAAAAAGTCTCCCGAAGTTTGAGCAAGATCTGGGCCTCCAACGCCCATAAATAACACCCTGAAGCCTTCAGAAAAGGGAGATCTTCGGCCATTCAACGTCCAGACCCTGCCGGATTCAATTCTAGTCTTCATTATCGCTGTTGTATTCAGATTTAAAAGCTATCATCAATTGTAATTCGCTGTAATCGATTGAGTTCATCAAGTGAATCAATAAAGACATAAGCTTCAGAGTGGACGTAGGCAAGATCGCCGAACCACTATAAATCCTGTGTTTGCGATTGTTATTTGTGAATTATTGTGATTGTTATTACTTAGATCTGAGTTCTATACTGATTGTTGCTGATTTGTGTCCATAAACGGGTTCTTTCACGATATTGGGTGTTTGTGATCAATTTTGGCGCAAACATTTTGGTGCTTTCACTGAGAAAAGCTGATTCAGGATAATTTGAATTTGAAGACTTAAGAATTTAGATCTAAGAACCATGACGAGACAAACAAGTAAGAAACAGAGGCCAGAGAGAAGTGAACACCAAGGAAGTCAAGAGGCTTCTTTAGGAGCGAATCAATAGTTGATCTTCATTACGAGGGACGAGATGGAGACAATGATGAACAAACAAGAGGAGTTGATCCAGAGTTTATTTCAACAGATAGTACAACTTGGAGCACAGAATAGAGAAGCTGATGGAGTTCAGAACGGAGCAGGACCATCCGGCGTAGCACCTGAGCTAGGGGGCATGCACATGGAGAATGTTGATCCAGTCTCAGAGAGAGAAAGAGGAGCATCTACGCAACCTGGGAGTAGCAGGGGAGTGAACGCTCAGTCAAGAGGGCAGATCCCAGAATTCCCTCATGGACTCGGGGGGCAAGTTGAAAGTGGTGAACGAAAATTGCATCTCGGAGACAATGAAAGATTGGCAGAGATGGTTAGAAGAGCTATGAGAAGCGGTTTAGTAAACAAAGATTTGGAGGATGTTAATAGGAGTCCTTTTACTCCATTAATCAAACGAGCTAGAAACCCACCAGATTTCAAGTTACCATCGTTGGACATGTATAACGGGAGAACGGACCCCACGGTTCATCTGACGAAGTATATGAGGCATATGGAAGTGCTGGGGGCATCAAAGAAGGTTATGGCCTGGTGGTTTCCATTGTACTTGGCGGATATTGCAGCATTATGGTTTAGACAACTAGAGAGTGGATCTATCGAAACATGGAATGATTTAACTGAGAGATTTATGAGGCAATTCAGGGTTCACATTACAAGACCCAAGAATGTGATGACTTTGGCGACCCTAAAGCAGAAAATCGGAGAGACTTTGAGGAGTTATCTAACACAATTCAATGCAGCAGCAGCTTCGGTGGATCGAGCAGATCCATCTATGGTTGTGATGGCAGCTGTGTCCGGAGTAGCTGACAGCACAGAGTTCAAAAATTCATTAACTAAAGATCCACCTGTGGATCTAGGGGTATTCTACGACGAGGCCGAAATTTTTTTACGATTAGAGGATGCGAATGCAGAAAGAGAAGAAGGAGAGGGAATAGAAGTTTATGTGCTTAAAGACAAAAAGCCTCTCAAAAAGGACTCAGGCAAGGGTAAAGGAAAACGAAAGGCCGAGGATAGTGGTAACGGGCCAAAGCGACTGCGGAGAGAGGCACGATTCACCACCTATTCAGAGCTTAATGAGAGTCTGGAACGAATTTATCAGGATACCAAAGAGCAGGTTCCGTATCGTAAACCAATGCGAAGGGATCCAACCTCTGACGAAAGGAAATCAAATAAGTGTTGTTTATTTCATGAATTGAACGGTCATAACACTAATGATTGTAGGCACCTGAAGGACGAGGTGGAAGGGCATATCAGGAACGGTATGCTCCTTAAGTATGTGAGGAGGCGAACTCCAGCAGTAGAACCAGAGCGACCACCGTCTACATCAGCTAGAGGCGACCTGAATCAAGGCACCGTTTGATTATCAATTGATTGAAATAACGATGAACAAGTCGTAAGCTTCCCACTAACACAATTAAATCATTTACACATGTATGAGATCGCGAACGATCCCCAGGCATGCTCTAAATGATCATTGACCGTTTCGTCGTGGGAACTTACACTTTGACATCCTTACTTTGCTTTTGTTTCATTTTAATTTGGACATATAGACTTGGTTTGTTTGGACATTTCTATTTTAAAACTCTTCTGTTGAATAGATATTTGATTCTGATAACTCTGAAATGGCTAAGCTACTTACACATGTACGGGGTCGCGAACGGTCCTTAGGCATGCTCTAAGATATATCACCGCCTTGACAAATGATCCAGGGACCCACTCGAACGTGAACCTGGTATCAACAATACCAAGCCCCCCCGGGCACACTTATTCGCCTCCAATAGGCACACAAACGATCCAGGAACTCACCCGAACGTGACCCTGACATCGATAACACAAAGCCCTCCCGGGTACACTTTCTCGCCTCGAACGGCACCCGACTGCGAACGGTCACAACTCGCCTCGGACGGCACCTGACCGCGAACGGTCACAATTCGCCTCTAACGGCAACCGACCGCGAACGGTCACAATTCGCCTCAAACTGCACCCGACCTCGAACTGTGACAACTCGCCCCGAACGGCACAACTCACCTCACCTCAAATGGCTCGATCGCGAACGGTCGTCATTTGAGGTCCGCTATATGACCGTGCACGGTCGCACTTCACATCATATGGCTCGATCCCGAAAGATCGTCATTTGAAGTTAGGCGCTTGACCATGAACGGTCGCACTTCCTCTCAAGTATCTCGATCCCGAACGGTCGTTATTTGAGGTCACATGAAACTGTAACTTCCTTTGCAGGACATCAACAGGATATGAACATCCAGCTCATGGCATTACAAAACACACCTTCCTACCGCAAGGCATATTTTGGGGGGCAAATGTTATCCCGCTTTTTGGCAAAGCCGTGATACTAAAAGATCGGTCAAAAACAAAAGACAGTTCGTCTCAGAGACTGGTTGTACTTCACTTCGCTATGGATATCGATGAATTTTGTCCGAGCCCGGATCAGGCTACAATTGATAGGACACGACAAGCAAATCCTTGAAAGCCAGTGTTCCAAATTTCAGGTTAATCGGAGCTCGTATGTGTAAGTTATGATCGATTCAATCTAAGGAAAGAGCATGCCATTCGAATCCATCAGGTTCGAATCCATCGGCATGCTAATGCCTCGCTTCATTTCGAATCCATCAGGTTCGAATCCATCAGGAGTTAGTCACTTCGAACCGATCTTGTTCGTATCGATCGAGTTCGAACCCATTGGGATGCCTTTGTTCGAATCGGTCACGCTCGAATCTACGAACAATCACTTGTTCGTATTCCACCAAGTCAACTAGCTTGGATGACGTGTCACTCCACGATATGAAGTCGGCGAGATCTAAGGGATCGAAGCGTTCAACCCGGAGAGAAGACCAGATCGACTCGACGGACGCGTGCCACCTCATCATGGAACCACGTGAGCCAATGGAGTCGAAGACATCGATTCGAAGGAATCGACTCGAACCAAGCAGCCAACCGGAGCATATCAACTTGAATCGATCGTATCTCTCAAACCACGAGGCCAAATGCAATGAAATTTTCACAGTAGCTTCCATACAAGGTAAAGATTGTTCCTGCCAAGTTTCAGCTCGATTGGATCATTTTCGATGGATTCGAAATCACTTCGTATCGATCTCAGATCGAGTCAAAACTTGGTGGGGTCGGTCGCGTGGGCCCACTCACGTGCCAGAAAAAATCTCCCGAAGTTTGAGCAAGATCTGGGCCTCCAACGCCTATAAATAGCACCCTGAAGCCTTCAGAAAAGGGAGATCTTCAGCCATTCAACGTCCAGACCCTGCCGGATTCAATTCTAATCTTCATTATCGTTGTTGTATTCAGATTTGAAAGCTATCATCAATTGTAATTCGCTGTAATCGATTGAAATCATCAAGTGAATCAATAAAGACATAAGCTTCAGAGTGGACGTAGGCAAGATCGCCGAACCACTATAAATCCTGTGTTTGTGATTGTTATTTGTGAATTATTATGATTGTTATTGCTTAGATCTGAGTTCTATATTGATTGTTGCTAATTTGTGTCCATAAACGGGTGCTTTCACGATGTTGGGTGTTTGTGACCAATTTTGGCGCAAACAGTTGGCTTATGGTTGGCCTGATTGAGGTAGTTTGGATCTCCCTGGCATTATCACATGCATTGGTATTTCCTTCCAACTTTTCATCGTCAAGTTATTTACCATCTTCTGAATCGAAGAGGTCCATGACTATATCCTCCTATGGGGTCTTTGCCCCTAGATTCAAATTCATAGCATGTTTCCCCCATGATTGGAGGAGTGCTTGTGTCTCCTTCTATATTGATTCCCATGGTTCCACCTATCACTCTTTTCAACGGCCGCTTCCCATTTATTCTACTTAGGCCAGAAACAAAAGAATTTTCTTATTCTATGGCAGCCGCAGGCACTGTCATAGTTCTTGGAACAACATGAGTCTGCAGGGTCAATAGGGCATTCATTTTTTCCATCAGAGCCCTTTGGCAGTTTTCCATTTTTTGATTGATTTAGTCAACCATTTTATTTAATTCATCTCCAGCAACAACTTCACGTTGAATGGAGGATCATGGAATTTGATTACTGGAGTTAGCTCCTAACCATGGATTGTTGGGATTATTGACTTCAATTTGCTAGGGGTTTGTTTCTTCTCCGACAATAGTAGCTCCTATGGACCTTTCAGATATCATTCTTTTTCTTCTTGGTGCCATTGGTTCTTAACAGCAAATTTTCCAAATAGCGATTGATGATCTAACTTCTAAACCTATCTGATTCAAAGTAGATAGCTAGATCTAAGTCTTGAGTTCTCTCAATGAAAGCATCAAAATATTGACCCAAAAAATGGATCAACATCTTGGATTTAGTATGAAAGCACCAGCCTTGTTTGTCAAGGCAAATAGATTAGAGACAAGAAATAGTAACTTGTAGATAAAGTAAAAAGGCAAGAGATTTTTATAGTGGTTTGGCTGTTAACAAAACCGACGTCCACTTTATAACTTTTATTATTGACTGGCTACTGTTACAAGTTGAATCTAATTACAATGCGATTGAATCTCATAAGTTAGATCAAGTAACCAGCGTTAGAGTTCACTGGATAATCAATGTGAACCCTTTAGATGACTATTGTGTGGGAGGAGAAGAATGAAGAATAGTTTATGCAGAGTTTTTGTAGCCAGTCTGGAAGATCTCATTTATATTGCAGGTAGGATCGTATTTATAAGAGTTGGAGAGCTATTGGGCTGGGCCATCTTGCCAAAAGCTTGCATTTGGAGACACGAAGGTGCATTGAAAATCTCATAATGATCTGAGCCAATCTAATGGATCACTGGTGAGCTATAGGGTATAGATCGCTAGCGATCCATGCAGTTAGGTTATTTTTGGCTCGAATCACTTGTATCATGCTTTATGCCTAATGTAGAAGCTGTCCATGTAATTTCATAATTAGATGCCTTGTTTTGATGGTGTCTTGTGCATAGATTGTACTGATCCATGCTTGAAATCAAATAAATGCACACTTCTCAAACTAGCTTGCTTGGAGTACCATGAAATTTATTAGGCGTCTCTAGAAATGATAATGCTTCGTGATGCAAGGAAAATGGATGGCCCATGGTATTCATGGTTTGCTGACGATCCGTACCCTTCGATTATTTTTTATTGTTTTCTCTTGAGTCCCTCTTGATTCCTTCCTTTGGTCCTTTTGGTTGATTCTTTGGTTGTCTTAACTCTACGTAGACGTTCTGACTTCCTTTGAATTCCATTGGGTTAAAAGCGTGGATAATATTTTCCCGCTAGAGTATGCTTTCATTGGAAACCAGACATGCTCTGGAAGTAACTGCTATTGAATTAAATCAGCCAGTTATGTGATAAGGTGATACATGTTGATTTTGATTCTTAATTATGAAAAATGTTGACCAATCGTCTTTTAACTATTTCATATAGATTTGCTTAGACTAACAATATCGAAAGTTTAGAGGATAAGAGATAGTGTCTTATGTTGGTTGATGATTACTCGAGATACACGTGGATATATTTATTTATCTTACTGCTTCTAGATCTAACACTATGTTCACTGTTTGTTTATTTGCACGGTTTCAACTCATATCCGAAAGAATTTCATTTAAAAGCTGCAAAAATTTTTTTAAGGTATTTGTTGGACATTCCACGATCTAGTCTATAACATCCAACTAATGATATTCTTGAGTCAAAAGGAAATTCGAATGCAGATACACTGGTTGTCTAGTTGATAGAAAGATTACTAGTGAAATGTGTTTATGTTGAGACATTCATTAGTTGCATCATCTTTAGAGAAAATATCTGTATATTTCTCATTTCAAATGATTATAAATTAACAGACATTTTCTTTTAAAACCCCTTCCAGAAAATAGTTTATGCTGATCTTGTTTCAGAATAGTCATTTTAGAAAATTTGATTTTATTTGATATTAAATGACTACATTAACTAATCTGACTCCCCATTGATTATCGAAAAGATAAATAGTGACTGAAAAAGTGACGAGTGCTGATATTAATCATATATTATAACTTGAGGCAGTATATTTAGTAAATTTCTTTAAAAAAATTAAACAAGATTTATAATAACTTTTGATGGGTAAAAAATTCCATGACCATCTCTACTTCTATCATATTTCTCACGGCTATTGCTTATCAAAATCCAATATAATATGTCAAGATCTGGTATTTTAAACAGGATATTATTTGTTTTTTTATTTTATTTATTTTTTTAGTAAAAACATCCTAAGTATTCACTCTAGTTTAAAAGTCCTCACGGTTATGCATGGGTAATTACTTGGAATATTTGATTATGTGCTTTCGTGCTCATTTAAAAGTCCTCACGATTATGCATGTATGGAGCACATATCAAAATTGATCATCAAATAGACAAGTTAATTCTACTCCCACTTAAAAATCTTCACGGTTATGCGCGGTTAGAAGATGCTTGAAATTCATTTTTTTACATAAAATGTGGAATACTACTAATCTCATTTAAAAGTCGTAATGGTTATGCATGGTTAGTAGATATTCAAATTCCTGATATAAATATACCACAAATACACACAACTATATGATTTTATGTGTTGACATCACCCCTATCACTCTAAAGTGGAATATGCGCCTAACAGAGTATTTATGATTTTTTTTATTTTTTATTGAAATTTAATATTTATACTCAATTGGGTATTAATGTTGTATGTCTATCACTTTATCTCTATTTTTTCTAACGCTATTACTCTTTTGCTGATAACAAAAGGGGGAGAGAAAAGTTAAGATTTGGCAAATAAAGGTCAAATATTTTATTTTTTATTTGCATATTCCCATCTAGGTTCATATGCATATTTTTATTTATTTTCATGCATATATGAAGGGGGAGCTTTGTTGAAGAGAGGGAACATTCAAATAAGGGAAGAAAATAAAGTTTATCAATAACCAAATACATTTAATAAATTCAAAATCTTAAATATATGTTTGTTACAATCAAAAAGGGATATTGTTGAATATGCTGGTATATGATTTTTGTTTGATGATAGTAAACATATATATTCATTTAAATGTATTTGTTATTGTACTATTTTATTTTCACATAATTAAATAAATATTTGTTGAATAAAATAAATAACATGGAATTTAAATTCAAACAAATATTTTATTACAATTTTGAATAGTACAAATTTGAGCTATCACATATATACACATTTTTTAATTACATTACAATTTCAAATTACAACACAATTTTTCACTATACAATTGTTACATATATTTGCACCTCACTACATATAACTCATTCACTCGTATTTGATCTTCAACTTTGTTCCAGTTTGAATTTAGCATCTGAATTATCTGCAAAATAAACACTGATGCAGTAAAATTGAAAATGAAATATTTGTGCAGTGTAAAATAAAATGTGTATTTTGAAAATATTATTTGCCTCAGTTATTTGGGTTGTTCTTCATCATTTATTTTGAATTCATCTACACGAACAACCTATAACGCCACAGTGTATCACTGTACATGCCACAAGGCCATGCGCACCGATATATACTTGATAAAATTGCAGGAAGAAATCATGATATGAGAACAAGGTCAATCCCGAACCAAATCTAGGTTCAACTCAAGTACAATACAAATAAAGTCACGATATGAGCACAAGGTCAAACCCAAGCCAAAGCTAGGTTTAACTCAGGTGCAATACAAGAACAAAATAGGATAGTAAAGTGCATAATAATGGAGCAACAAATATATATGCAGTGCACAGCATTTCAGTGCAGATTTGACTGCACAGACCAACTCAATGTACACTTGAACCCAGACTGGTTAGAGAAACCAAAAATGCACATGTCAACATTCGTGACTTCAAGAATAAACAAAACTTCTATTTCAAACTCACAAGTCCAATGACAACATGCATCATATACATGAGGACTAGAGCACAGATAAACATGAGCATGCAACACAGTCTCGACCACAACAACAAATCAGTTTAGGTCAAACCAGCACAAAAAAAAAACTCGAATTAAATAAAAAGAAACATGAAACCCAAACCAGAAATTAAAACTAAACAGAAAATGCACATGTGTTCGAAGCAACCAACATAATGCAGACCAGCTCATATGCAACCCAGACTACAATATTAAAGGCAAAACCACACTAATTCTATACATTTGAACAGAGTCCAGAAAATTAGTGCAGACCACAACTGAATGCACACCTCAAATACTACATGAAACAAGTCTACAACTCTGAAAACCAATGAAACAGAAAACGACATAAATATGAAACAGAGATGTCTGCATACACATTGAGACCAGACTCAGTTCAACACACAACAGACATGAACCAAATAAAGCAGTGGAACTAGTCCAGCTACAACATGAACAACATGAACCATGTGGCCAGAGAACAAAATAAACTGTTTGAAACAGAAATACACATACAAACACAATGAAGACAGCAACTCGAATGAGCAAGTCCAGACTCAAATATCAATGGCATCAGGGCAGTGCAACAATGATGACACAAGTGCACCACACTAGGTCAGTGCACATGAAAACAGGTGAATGCAACACTTCAACCAAGACATAGTGCAGGTATAGAAACTCATGCAAACAGGTGCAGGTATAAAAAAATCAAGTTAAGACTCCAAGAGGAACAAGTAAAGGCATAACAACATACATATATACATGCGTAAACACACACACATACATATGCAGCGGAAACCAATGCAAGCTACTGGACATAGAACTCCAGGAAAGCAGTGACAGTGATCAAGAGACAATCAAACAAGTGCAACAAAGCATTCAATCATGAACAATTAATAAAGTCAAGTGGACAGGCAACAATTGTACACATATATACATACATATATGTATGTATATACATGGTTATGGTAAACATAGTTGCGAGTCACCATTCAAAGAAAAGCAGCAGTTTTTGTATCTCAAATTGATCAAGCCGAAGAAGTCAGAGATAAAACACAGATAAACAAAGTCAAAGCATATCAGGAATTTCAATATGAACATGTCAAATTTTAAATAACAAAGTCAAAGCTGTGGTGGCCAAGGTGATAACAAAAATCGAACAAGTCTAGATTAACACAAATAGCCGAAGTCAAATCCTAGAAAAGAATAAAACAAAATCTAAAGCGAATTCATGAAACCGTGATAACAAAGCAAATAAATATTAGAAATTGAACCAGTCAGGATTAATCACAAGCAACCAAGCAAAATCGAACGGCAGAGCAAAAAGTAACAGATGAATTCAAAAAATATATTCAAACGAAATTTAGGGAATTACACCCTATAAAAACCATTAACATTATCGGCGTTCAAAAGTATCGAGTTCAAGCATATCAACAAAAGGAATAAAGCAAAACTGCATACCAGTATTATTTGATTCGAACTCGATCGAAAAGCACCCGCAAAGGGACGAAAGCAACAGAAGATTCGAGCATCATTCCCTACAAGAGTGGAGCATTCAATTCGATTAAATTCAAGGTGGCTACTTCAAATTCCGGAAGCCCTAATTTCTCGATGAAGAACGAATGAAGAAATTAAAAAAAGAGAAAGCGGCCCATAATATAAAAAAAAGGGGACTTATTTTACCATCATGTTTTGTTAGGGCCGACTTTATAATTTCCGTTGGGCTTTAGTTTTAAAATTTAGGGTTTTTGTTTTTGAGTTAGTTTTTATTATGTATTTTACTTTTACAATTTTGTAAGTTCTAGTCATGTGACTAGGGACGAACTACGGTGGTGTAGTTCGAGAATTCACAACTCAGTGGCTGAGTTGTGACAGGGTTTTGAGCGTAGAGTTATGTTAGTCGATAGCGGGTTGTGAGTTTACATGTGCAAGTGTCTGACTACTTAATTTCTAGTAGAAACCTTGGGGGTAACACGTAGGCAGGGTTTTTCCGAAGCTGTGTAATCTATGTTGTTCTGTTTTTGCTTTTATTATTCTGCTATTATCAGTGCTGCAATTATTTTATATATTTCCGCATTCATTTTTATAATTATTAATATCACCCTATTCACCCCCCTCTAGGTTGAAATTGATCCTACAGAATTGATAGTTTAGTATATTGAATTGATTGTGCGGATTAGATATGATTACGGATTGATTGGGAGATTTTTTGTTAGTTGGATGTATCGATTTACAAATGGAACTTTTGTTTGTGAATTGAATTAGATAATTATTTGTATGTTAATCTACAAACATTTTACTAAATTTTATTTAATTTATCTATTTTTAAATTTACAAATGTATTTTAATTATCAACATAAATATAGTTTCTATTGTTTATAAAATTCCACTTCAAATCAATATGGTAATCTTATAAGTTTTGGAATTGTTTTAAAGGAAAATATAATATATTGTTATTATTATAAAATATAATATGAAATCAATAATATTAGTTCCAAGTGGTATAGAATAATTGAATAAATTTATGTAAAACTGGGAAAGTAATTACTTATTGTAAATATTAAATTATATCTGAGTTTATATAATTACTTATTACTGTTGGAATATGTATTTATTGTCCATCTGTTAATTTATTTTGTTATATAAAATTATATGTCATAAACGATTTACTATTGAAAATTGATTTGTTTATTTATATTTATTTGGATAATCTATTTTTATATTATTTTCATGATTATTCTTTTCTTATTTATGGAATAAGGATTATATGAGTGATTCATCGTTGGTATTGATTTGATTTGTTTTATATTTTACAGATGATACAGTGATGACATCCTTCTATATAATTAGTGAGATTTCATTTCTGTATGATGAGAAATTTGAATAAATGGAATGGTGATACCTTCTTGCATGGGACTTTCGGTAACACTTTTCCGATTATTCATTGGACTTGTCATATAGAGATATCTAGTGTGGATCGAGTGCAGTTTATGAGCTTTGAATAATTATCTGAATAACATGTAGCGGTATGGGACACTATTATGTTATTTGTTTGATCATTTATTGTAAGTAAATGTCGCTCAAACATGGATTATACTCATGTGTATCTTTGATACTCGGTGAGGAGTATCGTATTGTTAGATGTTAGCTTATGAGAGCTACATTTTGGTCTACTATTAGAGATATGAGTAGCTATAAGCTTTGAGTACTATATGACCATCCACATAGTGTCCATCTCTCTTTAGTTTTCGAATATGAACCAGCTAGTATCCACCCTGGCGGCTTGACCATGGGTCGCACTCCAGATCCACGACACCGTAGTTATATATCCTTTGGATGTGCATCGCAGTATTGGTAGTAGTACAATGGGTTATTTCCCATAGCGCCTAGTGTCGCTTAGGCCAGAAGTCTGTTACCATTAGGGCCAAAGTAGGGTCATGACCGGGGCTATGCGTATACGAGCTGATGGTGGATAGGATCACGATATCAATCGTGGTAACTGAAGACTGTAGGGATAGATGGTACACTATGGTCGATGAGTGGACCTGGGTTCCTAGAGCATGCTTGCGGTAGGCGGCTGTCAATCTCCCTATCTGGTTCAGTGTATGTAAATGTAATAGATAGGAATATACCTTGAAGACTATAGAAATAGACGGTTACACTATGGTAGATGAGTAAACCTGTGTTTCTGGAGCAGGCTTGCGGTAGGCGGCTGTCAGTCTTCCATTAGATTCATGGTATATGTGTGTGTAATGGATTGGCATATATATATATCCTTCATATAATGAGTTGACTAGACTAGAGACTAGTTGAGTCTAAAGAATATTCAATCCCCGTATATCCATACTCTTTGATGATTTGGTATTTTTGAAATAGCCTTACTTTATTGTGGAGCTTTGGTTTATGGATGATTTGTATTTATGGTTTGTGGATTTTGGATATGGTTTGGATGATTTGATAGGCTATTTCACATTTTATATACATCGATTTTGATGATGATTTATAAATATGGATAATTCACCCATTTGAGTAACTTTTGTGATTTGAGTGTTATCCTTTATATGGGTGATGACACTTTATTATGTGAATCGTAGTGGTTATTATCTTGAGATATTTGAACTTGCTAATGCCATTGTTATAAATATTATTAAACCTGTCATTGATTTCAAGTATTTCATATCACCCATCATTATAGATATTGTCTGACTCGTGTGTTATTTATAATACTCGGGTCAGTCAGAGACGTTTCAGGTACAGAGATGTTGAGACCAGGTTGTATTATTTGGGCATAGAGGGGATTAATTATTTAGTATTATTGTATATTAATTTGTATCATATTCACTCATGTATGTATAGGACCTGGTAATATAAACTATACTTTGTATATTATATATTATATATTATCTGTGCGATTGACTCTATGATCTCTGTTATTTAACGTATATTATATATTGTTTTATCCTGAGGGTACACGTGTTTATTACTTTGTGCTGATACTATGTACTTTTTTTTGTGAGATATATTCGATGTTTTAATACATACAGGTGTTAGCCCAATGTAATATCCATGAATGTACCCATATCACCTTATTCACAAATAGTATTACTTCGTAGTAGTCTTGGATAGTATGAGTATAGAGGTGGGGTATTACAACTCACCTTGAACGATGCTGCAAAAGAAGCAGTAGGGACAAAAAAATTCATTAAGGAGCTATGGGTGGTCCCAAACATTTAATGTCCAATGCTCATTTATTATGATAATAATGTATCAATATAGATTACCAAGGAACCGCAAGCTCACATGATGTCGAGACACGTCCTTTGCAAGTTCCACATAATAAGGCAGTTTATTAGTGACATAGAGCTGGTGATCGAGAGAGTGGTTATTAAAAATAACATCACATATTCATTCACTAAGGCACTTTCTCAGTATAACGTTGGTAGACTATATACAGCATGGGGTTCAGGCTCTATAATTGGTCTTAAGGGCAACTGGGAGACTAATAGAGTTAAGCGTCTGCTCTAGAGGCAATTATATAAATAGTTATATGACATAACTCCGTAAATAATGTTATGTAGAATAAAGTATGCTTTTATTTTTGTTTTCATTTATATGTGTTGTTATATAGATTTATAAATAATGAAATAAATACATCAAACATATATAAGTAGAAAATTCCTAGGAGAAGTATTTTACAAATTGCAATTATGAATGTGTTTGTAACCAAGAGTATTGAATAAATATCTAAATACTTAATTCTTAAATCTTCCTAGTCAATATGTATCAAGGAATTGATATTTGATACATCAGTCGAGACTTGTGCCAAAAATTAGTACAATGCTCCGATATCAATGAAATTCGAATCAATAAATATAAAAAAATAAAGGAATCAAAGAGAAAGAGAATACAACACAAGATTTTTATAGTAGTTCAACAAAATCTCTGGCCTACGTCCACTTAATCAATTTTATTTATGAATTCTCTTTGGAATACAATAATTTACAATAAAATCCAAGTCACAATCTATTTGATATTGGTTTTCTCGGTGTCTTATAGGATATAACATATGGAAGATCGATCCATTTTTCAATTGGAGATAAGCTGCTATTTATAAGAGAGATCCAGGACAATTTTTTCCATTCTAGGTTTGAATGAGTCAATTTCTCCCAATCTGAAGTTCGAGTAAAAAGAATAAGTCTTTGCGCATATTTCCTAAGGCAGCCAAACATGTTGGCGTCGATATGTATTTTAAGCCTAAGCTTTAAGTTTTCTTTCACGGATCGAGTCCCAAG
Organism: Allium cepa; assembly: GCA_030765085.1. Lineage (NCBI taxonomy): Eukaryota > Viridiplantae > Streptophyta > Magnoliopsida > Asparagales > Amaryllidaceae > Allium > Allium cepa. The sequence goes on along the minus strand of CM060940.1, from coordinate 750,472,800 downwards.
CTTCCAAAGCATCCACATCAGGACCCAAAATCATGCGGGTGATGACCAAATAATGAGGAAACTGACGTGTTTTTATTATCCAAAACTTGATTGATTTCGCAGCGCTCCTTCATCTTTTCATTCTTGATAGTTTTAAAATCATATTGGTACCAAACATGTCGGTATCAATTATTAACATGTTCGCATTTATGAAATTTGGCCAAATTTTTTATTTCTTCAAATTTGATCTTCCAAGCTTCTTGACTCATTCATTCATCATTTCTAGTCTAGTTTCTTTGATTTAAGTCAATTTCAAGACCATGGTAAAAATTTTGGATATAATTTCCCTCCAAACCATGCTTTTATGGAAACTAAGCATGTTTTGATCAAGAACATGCATCGATGTTAGAAATTGGTCAATTTTTCTCTATGGCTACCTACTAGACCAATCATGGCGATTCATCCGATTCCTTTGGATTCACCTGCAAATCAATGGTCATTCTAGACCCATCATGACTAAGAACTAGAGTCCTTGCCTAAGTGTTAATCATAAATCATGATCAGCCAACGCTCTCTCTGGATTAAACATATCATAAATCAAAATCATCGCGCATTCTCTTGAGATTCAATTATCATAAGAAAATCATATATTATGTTATTAAGCATTATAATTCATAGTTGTACGTTTCCCTCGATTGGAACATTACTTCTAAATCACCTTGTATTGTCTAGCATTCCATTATAAGTCTATACGGATCAAAACAATGATGTTCACTAATTATTCAGTTGTTTGCACCAAAATTGGGCAACACCCTTCAGAAGTTTTTGAAGAGATAATAAATGAAGAAACTAAATTGAAAATGGGGATTATCTAACAAAAACTCCAAATCACAGAAAAGTAAATTACGCGGAAGACAGTAATTTAGAGTAGTTCGGCGTTTTGCCTACGTCCACTATGAAGTTTTGCCACTTTATTACTTAATACTTGAAGGTTACAAGTGTTTTAAAGCGAAGTACAGCAAATAATAGACTTGAGTTCGAGATCAGCCACAATGAAGGCGATATGGAGTGATTCTGGTAGCATTCAGGCGTTCTTTCTCTCTAAAAATTCTCCGATCCCCTTTCTGAATGACCAGGGGCTCTATTTATAGGTGTAGGAGGCTTATATTTCACCTAAAATCAGGGGAGAACGCTTCTAGCACGTGAGGGGGCCCATACGGCCGAATTCTGGAGATCCGGGCCCACTTTGGGATCGATTCGACCCTTGGTTCGAATCAATCAAGAAAGCGTCCAATCGTGATGAAACTTGGCATGGACATTCTTCTATGTATACGCAAGCTCCTGTGAAAATTTCATGGCATTTGGACTTGTAGATCTCAATTATGATCGATTCAAGATGGTGCTCCTCGTCCTATAGATTCGTTCGAATCGATATGGTTCGAATCCATAGGGTCGAATCCATGCTCCTGCGCGTGAGAATGAGGACGTGGTGCGAATTTCCCGGGTTGATCCTCTTGTTTCTCCGAGTTTACTGGGTCGAACCCTAGGTTTTAGCCGCGTTTACTTGGTGGATTCGAGATGTTGGATTCGAAGGTTCGTTACCTTCAAATCGATGGAACCGGTACTCAATCGAATCGAATAAAATATGTTACTGTGGATCGATTCGAAGTTGTCTCAATATGGGGGTTCGAAGACAAGCAGGGAATGGAGTCGGAGCTCCCTCAATTGCATGGATTCGAAGGACTCTTTCTTGATGGATTTGAAGGTGGGAGATGGTTTCATGGATTCGAACTAGGGCATACGAGTATGGATTCGACGCATGGCTATCTGAGGGCTTGCTCGATGGAGTCGAAGTAAAGGTACTCCTCATGGATTCAGAGCAATATACGTCTGATGGATTCGAACTAAATCATACGAGGGTGGATTCGAACCATTGCTATCTTGATGGATTCGAGGCACGGCTACACCTCATGGGTTCGAACCAATGCAAGGATGATGGGTTCGAACCTAAGGCTTGGTCCCGTTGGGTTCGAACCAGGGCTATTCCTTCCACTTTCCACTGGCGATGTCTTGAGCTTACGAAGTCGGATTGTCTCGAAATTCGGCACGTTGGCTTCTATGGATTTGCTTGACGTGCCTTATCAATTGTAGCCCGATCCGGACTCGGGCAAAATTCATCGGCATTTGTAGTTATCCGGCAATCATTCAATGTCGAGGACGTGTGATCCTGTTTTTCCAGTCAGCTCCTTGGTATCTCGGCCTTGCCAAAAGGCGGGATAACATTTGCCCCCCAAAATACGTCTTGTGTAAACATGACGTGCTTTGAAAAGTCGCAGTCTCACGTTGGACAATCGGGACATGCTCTTCTGAAAGTTGTATTTTTATTACTGCAATTAACCATCGTATGATCGTGATTTGACTGTTAGTCGTTGACACCATGACGAGATGAACATTTGATCCCTATAAATGTTAAAGATCAAGTATTAATCATACATATGTGCATATATGCGTCACCTTGACTTTGGTTTACGTTGCATTATTGCAAGTCGTTGTTAGTTCGGTTCGTTATCGAATTCCGCATCGGTCCTCTCCTGAACCGATATGAGATTCGAGTCAAAACATTGTTTTTATGATTGTCTATGATCATCCTCTTATATTGATCCTCTCCTGAATCGGTATAAAAGGTAGACAAGTAATTTTTCAAATCGAAGTGATGCGTTCATCCTCATCGACAGTTCCTGGTGGATTCGAAGCATGTCTGTTCGAATCGGTAGCTTTCGAATCGATGGGCGATAGAATTAACACTTTGAGTCGATTGGATCTTTGATCCAGCCCTTGTTCAAGTGCTTCTTCGAATCGATGATGCCTTGCATTGATGCTGCCTTGCCGGGTTCGAAGTTTACGAAGGAGTCGGAGCCATGAGGGATTCGAAGTCTCTGAAGGATTCAACGTTGTGATGGATTCGAAGCTTTGTGGTTTCGAAAGTAGTTGTTCGAACCGATGGTGTTGTGACCTGTGGCAAGCGGTCAATATGACCGGGAGACGAAGCGCCACTAACCAGCCCTGAAATCCATATAAATACACGAGGCCGGTTTCATTTTCACTTTTTACTTTTTACTATTGCTTTAGCTGCTTCTTCGAATCTACCTCCCAGAGCCAAATCAAACATGCTTTTCCACGAATCGATCCAATTCCTTCAAGCTTCCATTTGTAATCGAATCAAATCAGGTAACCAATGGATCGATTTGAGTTAAGAATGATGAAACTGGAATTTTTTGGCATCGATTCGATTTTTTCTTCTGAAAATTTTGAAGAGTTGTGAGATCTGAAATGGGTCGATTCGATGGTTTTGAGAAATGAATCTTTTCGAATCGTATCGACCCAGAGTGTTGTTTTGGAGGAGCAGAGCTTTCGAAGGACTTTGTCTTTCTCTGCCTCGTATCGATTCAGAAGGTTGTCATTTGAACCGATTCACATAGCAGGGTTTCGAATCGATGCTTGTGAAGGAGCTTCGTGTCAATTGATTCGAAGTAATAGTCCAATGATCGATTCGAAGGCAAGGAACTTTGATCGATACGAAGTTACCTTGCGCCGATGGATTCGAAGTGCTCCTCCATCCCAAAGTTACATCGAGTCGAACCTCATGGATTCGAATCATATCGATTCGATTTGCATCGATTCGACTCGTATCGATTCGAGTCGATCGATTCGAACATCTTCGCTCCGGAGACTGCTACTCTTCTGATTTGTTCCAACTTCTGATCTACGACCAATTTCAAGTTGAATTTTGATGAACTTAATGAACTTTAGCATACTTGACTCCGACGAGCTTCGGCATTGCACAATCGAACTTGACGGTAAGACTTGACTTCCTTTTTGAAGCTCGTCGATGGAACTGCGACTTAACCAAAACATAACAGATTTATACTTGAATTGGTCAGTAGCGTCTGGATGGTGTGGAAGTGACGGTCAGTGATGACGGTCATTTCCATTCTCAAATTCCAAAGTTTCGTTATTCAGACATCTTGTTCCAACTTGTAGAATATGCTTAAGTTATGCACAACACTTGCACTGCACGACATATTCATATACTTCACACCGGGGAATACACAGGCTTCTTTGGTACTTAACGCTGCTTTCTGGTGAGTTAGTTAATTATGGAGTCTTCAAGTTCTCAACAACAAGAGGTACAAAGCTCGCCTCCTCCAGTGCTTGAGATTCCAGAAATCCCTCCTGAAGTGATAGATCCGGCTCCGGACGAATTGCCGGAGGCTTTAGTTATCGAGGACCCCGTTGATTCCGTCCAGTCCAACATCTCCGAAGCATTATTGGGTCGGATATGTTCGAAACATAACCTATCTCTGAATGATGTTTTGCTACTGGGCGTTGATGACAGACCTCACAATCCGCCCGAGGGGTATACTGCTTTCTATCGCCATGCCTGTGCGGCTGGAATTCTCCCTCCATTTAACCAATATATCAGGGAGATGTTATCGTTTATTGGAATCGCCCCCTCACAACTTCATCCCAATAGACACGCATTGCTGAACATCGTTTTCATTTTATTTATGGATCATCTCTTTCGTCCGCCAAGGCCAACTGAGATTAGACACATATTCAACTTCAAGAGCAGGGGCGATAGTCCATCTTTCACCTTTTTGGAAGCAGTTAGAAACTGTCAGATCATGACGGGAGCCTGGACCAGACTCAGTAATTCTAAGAATGAATGGTTTTTCGTTCGATGCCCCCGGGTTCGCTAGGCGATGGCTGTCTAGACGTATGTGTCGTAAATCACACAAGCTTTCTTTAATAGTCGTTGACAACACTTGAACTAATATCAGGCGTTTTTCTTGCAGCTATCATCTCAAGGCCTGACGGTGGTCACTACAAAGGCGTTGTCCGATGTTTACAAGGGGTCCCGAGTGATTTGCGGCACATCGACTCGGTGTTAACTGATGATAACTTAAGGACGCTGGGTTTAATTGAGACGAACCAGAGTATTGTCATCGAGGGTTTGGCGAAATCGGCTTCGAAGACAAAGAAGAAGACGGCGAAAAGAAAAACCGGCGTAGTGATAAGAGAAATGAGAGACGACGAGAGGATGCCCACTGATACCGAGTTAGCGGCTGATCTTTCTCGAATAGAGGAAAAGCGGAAAGGCAAGGTTGTTGTCCCTAAACTTAAGAGACGGAAGTCTGTAGTCGTGTCTCGTTTGATCCCCGGAATTACTGCCTCTGACGCTGCTCCTTGTCAATCAAGAAACATTTTTATAGGACTGGATGACATTCCCATTCCAGAATACGTATCTCTCCACCACGAGTCCGGGTTAGATGAACTCCGGGAAGCGTTAGAAATAAGCGAGCATTTACTTGTTAGTGCAGTCGACACTTCTGGTTGGTCGGGCGTTTTGCACATTTGCATGCACTTTCATAACACTACACGGCTTCCACACAAATTGTATTGCTCTCGCCTGGTATTTGACTGAATTGCTTCTCTTTTTCAGGTGCTATGTCTGGCCGTCACTCCACATTGGACAAACTCCGACGAGTACATCACCCTTCGTCTTATTACGAATCTCAGCATGGAGACTCTGATCGCATCGTGAACGGAGGCATCATGGCCAGGAATATTATGCCAGGGATTATCATCGCAGTTATTCCAGTCAGGAGCGATCTGATAGAGATCGGAGACACCGCTCCTCCTCTCGTTCTCCTCCACCACCCCGAAGCCATATTCAGGTGTCTGAGCCTCTGCGACATCAACCGTCTTCGCAGGTTTCGAGGCTCTAGACACACCGTTCTAGAACTGAGGTTGCTACGACCACGGCTGCGGAGGAGGCCCCTATTGAACCATCTGGTGAAGGGGCCATCAGACTTGCTCAATTGAAGAGGGATTTTCCGGAGATTTGCTTCGACGCTTGTATTTTTCCTCCTAATCTTAAAAGAATCACTGAAGACGCCGTGACCACGGCACTTAGCTACACCCGCGATTTCTATGCTCAGTATAAAGAATGGTATAAAGCGGCTGTTAAAGCTTTAAAAGCAGCCTTTGATCGGGCCAAAATTATCGAGAAACTGGAAGCCGACTTGGCTCAGAAGAATCGCATTGTTGACATACTCCAATCTGAGGCGGAATCTTTCCGTAAGGCCGAAACTGAGTCGTTAAAAAAGGTTGATGAGACATTAGTTAAGATGGCAAAGATGCAACAGGCACATTGCACTTTAGTTGAAGATTTGGGCCATCGATACAAAAATGTTGAAGCCGAGCGGGATGCGGTAGTCAAAGAACTAGAGGAATTAAAGGCTAAGTTTGCTGATATGAACAAAGAAAAAGACGATGCTAATACGGCCGCGCAAGAAGCGTGTGAGCAAGCTGTGTCTCTCCGAGCTGAGCGTGATGCGGCAGTTGCAAGGGTTAGGGAGGTTGAAACGGAGGTAGAGGAGAGAGTCCAGGCAGAGAGGTTCAATGTGGAGGCCGAATTTGACGAACTCTTAGACACATATAATGCCAATGTGTTAGAGCATAGACATCTCTCCTGGCTAGGAGATTACTTGATGCCTCTCTACAATGCCTGGAAGAAATTATTGGAGAACAAGAGGATGTCTTGCCCTGATGGAGTATTAGATGAGTTTGAGCTTGAGTCTCGTTTGCTTAGCGAGGATGAGAGAAAAACTCTTCACGAGGCGATAATTTCTGTTGAGAAAGAAAGACTTGGCATTCATCAAGCGGAGATTGGTGAAGGTTCGGGTGTCGCGCATCATAGTGAGAACATCGAAGTCCCTATCCCTACTTCATCCGAAGCTACCGCCGTGGTTGATCCACAAGTTATTCCTGCTTACAACCCGGACCAACCGGAGTTGTCCTCTGGCAAGATTGCTCTCTCCGAGCCTGTTCAAGTTCCAAGGCAAGGCAAAGAAGGTACTTTGATTATTTCCCTCATGTCTTAAAGTATCGATTTTCGAGAGAATTTTCTGGACTGATTACTTTTGCTCTCCTTTATTCAGTGACTGAGAGTGTCGCATTCGTGCCCCCAGTTCCTTCGGTTTTATATCCTACGCGTGGAGTTATTGTCACCGAGGCGATCTCAACCGCTGCCATAGCCGGTGAGATGGGAGAGGGGAGCTCGATGTCATTCGATGTTCAAATGATTGAAAAGCTACTCGGTCACTCTCTTGACCCTATTCCTGATCCTTCATTCGCAACGAGTGGAGCTGCTCCAGTCTTCAGTTCTGTCGTAACAACCACCAGCGTATCCAGAGCAGCTCAGTTGACTCGAGAAGAAGAGATTTTAGCTGAGATAAGCGCTGAAATGGCCACGATGGTGACGGTTGGTGGTCCTGGTAGCGACACTGCTCCTTCGAGCTTATCTTCTTTAATGGTGATCTCTCCCGGTGGCACGGTAACTGTCTCGAGCGTTGCTGAACAAACACCTGTCACCGCCCCCATGCCTTCAGTTCGCCCTCACAAGAGGATCTCCATCCCTTCCAGCTCTGAGGAAGACGTTGGTATTATGCCAGATCCGGAGGATGCTCCAAAGAATGACAAGAAATCCCGTAGGAAGCCGGGTAGCGGGTCCAGCGGCTCGACTCCGAAGAAGAAGCCCCGGAAGAAGGAGTGAGCTTCTTGTTTTATCATGTGGTTGTGAAATAGCAATTCTTTTACCTTTTCTTTTGTTCTTCTAGAGCCGTGTACATATGTGGATTCGGCCTCCACTTAATTGAAACTTTTTGACTTGCCATGTAATCGAACCTGTTTTTTGTCGGTTGATGGAATGGGAAGTTGCTCTTTTCTTTTACTTAAGTGTTTTTGCAGTGTTTGTTTTTCTTTACCTGCCCAGTATTTAAACATAACTTCGTGTCATGATTTGACGAATGAGTTGAACTCTGGACATAGTATCACTTAGGTTAGTGATTAACACTTTGCTTTTCTGCCCCCTAGTCTCGGGGAACAACATTTGTACTTTGGTGGTTGATCGCATTTTCTGCAAATCTTAAGCACATGTCCACATTCTGGGGACTTAGGATAATTTGAGATCGATAATCCGGTTTGTATTCTGGGAATCTGAGAGTTACCAATACTTGTAACAAAGTTCGCGCTCGGGGAACTTGGAGTTAGTACTGATTTTTTGGTTCGTACTTCGGGAACTTGTAATCTATGTTTATATTCCGTTCACGCTCTGGGAACGAGTTGTTGGACGTTTATACTCCAATTCGCGCTCTGGGAAGTTGGAGTCCGTTCGCACTCCAGGAACGAGTTGTTGAATATTTATACTTCAATTCGCACTCTGGGAAGTTGGAGTCCGTTCGCACTCCGGGAACGAGTTGTTGAACGTTTATACTCCAATTCGCACTATGGGAATTTGGAGTCCGTTCGCACTCCGGGAATGAGTTGTTGAATATTTATACTCCAATTCGCACTCTGGGAAGTTGGAGTCCGTTTGCACTCCCGGGAACGAGTTGTTGAATATTTATACTCCAATTCGCACTGTCAGAAGTTGGAGTCCGTTCGCACTCCGGGAACGAGTTGTTGGACGTTTATACTCCAATTCGCGCTCTAGGAATTTGGAGTCCGTTCGCACTCTGGGAACGAGTTGTTGAATATTTATACTCCAATTTGCACTCTGGGAAGTTGGAGTTAGTAAAAGGATTGTCGTGTATCAATCCTTGTAAATGCTGGTGTAATGTCCTGTCCCCGAGCTCGGGTTTCACTTAGTGAGTGACTGGTCGCATCACAGTCACTCCCTATTTGAATAAATCCCACTGCATGATGGAATTTAGCTCTTCGTGCATCGTGATATTATGCGTCATTTTCAGTGAATCACAACTTTTGGCTCGAAGAGATGGAATTTTATTACTGAAATGAAAGAAATATGGAAAAATCAGTTGCCTTATTACAAGTTCAAACTTCAAAATGCAAAAATAAAATGCTGAGGAAGAAATTGACTAAAAATAGATAAGTAAAGCCTGTCATGTGTAGTAGCGACGGAGACTTTCTCTATTCCAAGCTCTCGGCAAAGTAAGACCGTCAATGGTTGACAATTTGAACGTTCCATCTCCGAGCTTTTGTGAAATCACATACAGCCCTTCCCTATTTCGCTTCATGTGCGAAGGGACCTGATAAATTCTCTTGATTACGAGATCGCCGGGTTCGAAGGTTCGCGGGCGGACCTTGGCATTGTATATTCGAGCGACTCGACCCCGATACGCGGCTTCCCTCAAATCAGCTTCTTCATGCTTCTCATCGAGTAGATCTAGAGATTCAGCAAGTAATATGGCATTCGTTTTCGAATCATAGTATGTCACACGATGAGAGCAAACTTCCAATTCAACTGGAATAACGGCTTCAGAGCCATAGGATAGAGAAAAAGGAGTGTGTCCGGTTGTAGTCTTGTGAGTCGTTCGATAAGCCCATAGAGCCATAGGCAGTTCATCAACCCACTTCCCCCCGGGTTTTTCCAGTCATTTCTTCAAGATAGACTTGATAATCTTATTGACGGCTTCAACTTGACCATTTTCTTGAGGGTGTGCTACTGTAGAGAATTTCTTGTGGATGTGAAATCGTTGACAGAAGTTCTTGAATTCGACGCTGTCGAACTGGGCTCCATTATCGGTGATAATAGTATGTGAGAGACCAAACCGGCAGATGATGTTGCGTACCACAAAGTTGATCACTTTCTTTGTTGTAATTGTTGCAAGAGGTTCAGCTTCGGCCCATTTGGTGAAGTAATCAACTACGACGATGGCGTACTTCGCACCAACTTTAGCTAAAGGCAGAGCACCAATTATATCAATTCCCCATATTGCAAATGGCCATGGGCTGACCATTTGGGTTATCTCGGTAGGCGGAGCTCTAGGAATTCGAGCGTGTTTTTGGCATTTATCACACCTTTTGGCGTAGTCCATAGCATCGCGATTTACGGTAGGCCAATAATATCCATATCGAAGTATTTTCTTGGCAAGTGCTTGCCCCCAGTGTGATCGCCACATTCTCCTTCGTGCACATCGTGTTACACTCGTTTGACTTCGTCGTGTGCGATACACCGGAGAAGCGGAACAGAATATCCCCTTCGATACATAACTCCATTCTGAATGACAAACCGTGAAGCTTTTCGAAGAATTTGTCTTTTCTCACTTCGTCGTTCGGGCAATGTGCCACGCTCAAGGTAGTCTCGGTAGGGGGTCATCCACGATTCCCCGCTGGACGTAGCTTCAAATGTGAATTCATTCTCTGCTCGATCAATGCTTGGAGAGGATAAAGTCTCGACAGGAACGAGTCCCAAGTGTTGAGCTTCGCCTGTACTTGCCAACTTTGCCAACGAATCGGCTTTTTGATTGTGTTCTCGGGGTACGTAGAAAATGGTATAATAATCGAACTGATCAAGTATTTCCCGGACCCGGGCTAGATAAGCGGCTAATCTTCGCTCTTTGGCCTGGTATTCACCCCGAACTTGGCATACTATCAACTGGGAATCACAGTAGATTTCCACAGCAATAATTCTTAGGTCACGAGCCAACTTCACCCAGTAAGCAAAGCTTCATATTCGGCTTCATTGCTGGTTGCACGGAAATCAAACTTTAAAGCGTAGCATATGGATCTGCCCTCGGGAGTTTCAAGTACTATCCCTGCGCCCGAGCACCGATCGTTGGATGCACCATCAGTATATAGCTTCCATATGTACTCGGGGGATTTACTAGTTTCAGGTAAGTCATCAGGAGTAGTGAATTCGGCAATGAAATCTGCAAGGACTTGACCGTGTATGGCTCGTCTCGAAGTATAGGTGATGTCGAATTGACTCAGTTCAATGTTCCATTTTAGTAACCTGCCAGACGTCTCAGGTCGTGTGAGGACTTGTCGTAACGGCTGATCGGTGTACACGGTGATGGGATGAGCCTAAAAATATGGACGGAGCTTCCTCGAAGTGATGACTAGACAATATGCCAATTTTTCTAACCTTGGATAATTTCTTTCGGCTCCGGTTAACCGTTTGCTAACATAACAGACTGGTTTCTGCACTCGTTCTTCCTCTCAAACTAACGCAGCACTGATTGCGTTTTCAGATACGACCAGATAGAGGTATAACTGTTCATGATCAACAGGTTTTGAAAGAATCGGTGGTATGGAAAGATGCTGGATCAGTGATTGGAATGCGCCCTCACATTCCGTATTCCATTCGAAGTTTCGTTTCCCTTTTCGGATCAGGTCGAAGAAGGGTATGCATTTGTCAGTTGATTTCGAGATGAACCTGCTCAGTGCTGCAACCTTTCCATTAAGGCTCTGAACCTGCTTTATGGTCCTTGGAGTTTAAAGATTTCTGATAGCCCAGATCTTTTCAGGGTTGGCCTCTATCCCTCGGGCGTTGACAATGAAACCGAGGAATTTTTCGGATGCGACTCCAAAATGACACTTTAGCGGATTAAGCTTCATCCCGTATCTTCGGAGAATATTGAACATTGTCTCCAAGTCCTTGACATGATCAGTGGAATATCATGATTTGACCAACATGTCGTCTACATAAACCTCCATAGTTTTTCCGATCTGTTTTGCAAACATCCGATTAACCAAACGTTGGTATGTTGCCCCGGCATTCTTCAATCCAAAAGGCATGACTTTATAGCAGTACAGTCCCAGATCAGTTACAAAGCTTGTATTCTCCTGAACGGGCACATGCATAGGTATCTGGTTGTATCCTGAGTAAGCATCCGTGAAAGACAATAATTCATGTCTGGCGGTTGAATCTACAAGTTGATCAATTCGGGGAAGTGGAAAGTTGTCTTTTGGGCAAGCTTTGTTTAAGTCAGAATAATCAATACACGACCTCCATTTCCCATTTGGTTTCCGGACAAGTACAGGGTTGGATATCCACTCCGGGTATAAAGCGTCTCTAATGAACCCATTTGATTTCAATTTATCGACCCCTTCTTTCAGGGCGGTAGATCTCTCTGGATCCATACCACGCCTTTTTTGCTTGACCGGGACAAACCGCAGGTCAATATTTAGGGTGTGGCTCGTAATGTCCGACGAGATCCCACACATATCAGAATGCGTCCAAGCAAATACGTCCAGATTTGCTTGGAGAAATTCGACCAATTCCTGTTGTGCTCGCAGGCTCAACTGAGACCCAATTTTTAACATCTTTGAATCATCGTTATCACTGATCGGAACGTCAATTGTCAATTCAGCTGGGGAAGCCTGACTTTCTCTAGATTCATCTTTATTCTCATTGTCTCTGGGGTCTAGATCCTTCTGGAATTGGTCGTGGCGCCCGAGCCGAGGCCCAGGCGCTAATTGTCAATTGTCGGTGAAACGGACGAAGAGAGATTCCTCTACGCCCTTTCCTTTTTCTTTTCGCCGTGCCTCCCACAGCTCAGCAACATAGCAAGCTCTCCCCATAGCTTGATCTCCTTGTACAACCCCTATCCCGTGATCAGTAGGGAACTTAAGGGCCAAACACCATGGGGCAATAACAGCTTTAAATTCAGCAAGGGTTGGTCAGCCCAAGAAAGCATTATACGGAGAGGGAACATCCCGGACAACAAATTGGAACATCCGCACTCTTCGGCATTCTCCCACTCCCAACTCCATCGGCAATTCAACCATTCCGGTTGGTATCATCGCACTTTCGTTGAAGCCGTGGACTCGTGATTGACAAGGTTTTGAGTCCTTAGCTTTCATCTTCATTAAATCATATGCCCTTTTAAACGGTATGTTCACAGAACTCCCACTGTCTACCAAGATCCTCTTCATCCAAGTAGGGCCAACTTGAGCGGATATAACAAGTGGATCGATTGTGGGTGCTTCGACTCTATTGGCATCTCGACTTCTAAACACGATGTCGTCGGTCATCGTCTTCTGTTGTTTAGCCGGAGCCCCGTCTTCAGAATTTCTACAACACTCGAAGTCCGCATGCCTGATCGAACTGGCATATGACTCCATTTCCCCCCAGCTTCTGTCTGCCGGATGGGGACCACCACTTATTGTATTGATAACCAACCTCCCGCCCGTACAAGCGGGTTCATCCTGCCTTTCCTAATTCTGCGTACGATTTTGATTGGATGGGCCTGCCCCACCAGACTGCGGCGCCCGAACAAACTGATCCAACTTTCTCTCTCTGATCAACTTTTCAATGAGGTCTTGCAAATGTCTACACTCATTGGTGTTATGTCCATAACTTTCATGAAACCTACAAAATTTTCCTGTTTGAATCTGCCTCTCCGACGAAGGCTTCGGAGTAGGCTTCTTGTATTGCATGGTATTACAAGTCTGTAGGTATATGTTTTCCAACGACGTGTTAAGTGGTGTATAACTGTCAAACATTACGGCCCTACGCCTCGGACCACGATTCTGGTCTTGCTTCTTGCTCCGGTTATCACCTTTCCTCGGCTGTTGAGTCTGTTTGTTTTGAATATTCAGCTGGACTTTTCCTGAACTTTCGCCAGACTGTTTAACCGCAACATTAATCTGAATCCCTTCACTGCTGGGCCTTGCATCGTCTTTCTTTCTAAATTGTTTCGCACCCTCTCGCCTCAAGAATTGAGCAGCTTTGGAATATAAACGGTCCAACGATGTGGGAGGCTTTCCAGCTAACCAATTTCCAAACTCGAAATCAGGGTCGATTCCTTTAGTCAAAGCCATTAAGATAGAATTATCATTGGGGTTGGTGATCTCTGCGCATGCAGCATTGAACCTCTCCAAATATCGTCTAAGTGTCTCTCCGGGAGCTTGAGTAACACTTGATAAGGTATTAACATCTTTAGGTCTGGCAATATGCATACGAAACTGCTCAACAAATTTGGTAGCTAACTGATCAAATGAAGAAATAAATCGCGGTGGTAGTCGTGTAAACCACATCGTCGCAATTCCCTCTAGAGAAATGGGAAAACTATGGCATTTTACTGCATCATCAGCTCTTGCAGCAGTCATCGACCATTCGTATTTCAAAATATGTTGGTTAGGGTCGGAATTTCCTTCATACATGGGAAGAGTCGGCATCCTGAATCGCCGAGGAGGTTCAGCGTATAATATGTCGTCGGTGAACGGAGTATGACTTCGGGAGATTCCCCAATCGTCATTTGTTAAGCCCTGGCTTTCGCGGATCATTTGTCGTACCATGGCTGAGAGGTCTGGCGTCGGAACATTCTGTGTGTGGTGAGCCAAGGTGTGGTCGGGTTCCACAGTGCGAGGTGGGAATGGGCGTCGTCGACGATCCGTATCTCGCCTCCTTGGTTCGATGTCTTCTGGGACATATGGCTCTGGAGAATGTCCCTGCTGATGGTAATTCTGGTTGCAGTGATTTCGAGTGTCGACTCTTATGTCAACTGCAGCGGCTGTGGCAGCACGATCATCTGCGGTGTATTGTGGAATAGTGCCTCCTCGGGAGGAGGGTCCAGTATGGAAGCTGGTAGATGGGCCAATTCTTACTTGCCCAACGGTTAATGCCTATTGATAGTCAACAGCTTGTGCATGGTTTCCGTCTAACCTAGGACGGGTAGATCTGCCATTGTAGTCAAATGAAGTAGAGCTTTCAGTGGAAGAATGAGGAGCTTGATTCCTTCTGGATCTCCTTCGCCTTTGGCGGTTTAGCTGATTGGTCAACTCAGCGTTAGCGCGTAACTTCTCAGTTAGCTGTTGTTGGCTTTGGGTTAGTTCCTGGAGTACCGCCTGGAACTCTTGTCTTGTGACCGGACCTGACTGATCTGTATGTCCAGCAACATCTTGGTTGGTTGACTGCAGCTGTGCGTGATTTTGCCTATCCCAACCTTCCTGATCACCAATGTTAGAAGTGGTTCTTGTACTCACCATCTTGAAGCATTGAATCCTTTCCTAGACTTTAAACAAATCTGAATAGTATGGAAGGAGTCTAAAATTGAAGTCTGGATCTTTCTCTTAGATTTATGCAATCCGATATCGATGACAGATCCAATGAGTAGGAGAAAAACTGGGTTCTCTCAGTGAAAGCACCAAAGTGTTTGCACCAAAATTGGGCAACACCCTTCGGAAGTTTTTGAAGAGATAATAAATGAAGAAACTAAATTGAAAATGGGGATTATCTAACAAAAACTCCAAATCACAGAAAAGTAAATTACGCGGAAGACAGTAATTTAGAGTGGTTCAGCGTTTTGCCTACGTCCACTATGAAGTTTTGTCACTTTATTGCTTAATACTTGAAGGTTACAAGTGTTTTAAAGCGAAGTACAGCAAATAATAGACTTGAGTTCGAGATCAGCCACAATGAAGGCGATATGGAGTGATTCTGGCAGCGTTCAGGCGTGCTTTCTCTCTAAAAATTCTCCGATCCCCTTTCTGAATGACCAGGGGCTCTATATATAGGTATAGGAGGCTGATATTTCGCCTAAAATCAGGGGAGAACGCTTCTGGCATGTGAGAGGGCCCATACGGCCGAATTCTGGAGATCCGGGCCCACTTTGGGATCGATTCGACCCTTGGTTCGAATCGATCAAGAAAGCGTCCAATCGTGATGAAACTTGGCGTGGACATTCTTCTATGTATACGCAAGCTCCTGTGAAAATTTCATGGCATTTGGACTTGTAGATCTCTAGTTATGATCGATTCAAGATGGTGCTCCTCGTCCTATGGATTCGTTCGAATCGATACGGTTCGAATCCATAGGGTCGAATCCATGCTCCTGCGCGTGAGAATGAGGACGTGGCGCGAATTTCCCGGGTTGATCCTCTGGTTTATCCGAGTTTACTGGGTCGAACCCTAGGTTTTAGCCGCGTTTACTTGGTGGATTCGAGATGTTGGATTTGAAGGTTCGTTACCTTCGAATCGATGGAACCGGTACTGATTCGAATCGAATAAAATATGTTACTATGGATCGATTTGAAGTTTTCTCAATATTAGGTTTCGAAGACAAGCAGGGAATGGAGTCGAAGCTCCCTCAATTGCATGGATTCGAAGGACTCTTTCTTGATGGATTCGAAGGTGGGAGATGGTTTCATGGATTCGAACTAGGGCATACGAGTATGAATTCGACACATGGCTATCTGAGGGCTTGCTCGATGGAGTCGAAGTAAAGATACTCCTCATGGATTCGGAGCAATATACGCCTGATGGATTCGAACTAAATCATACGAGGGTGGATTCGAACGATTGCTATCTTGATGGATTCAAGGCACGGCTACACCTCATGGGTTCGAACCAATGCAAGGATGATGGGTTCGAACCTAAGGCTTGGTCCCGTTGGGTTCGAACCAGGGCTATTCCTTCCACTTTCCACTGGCGATGCCTTGAGCATACGAACTCGGATTGTCTCGAAATTCGGAACGTCGGCTTCTATGGCTTTGCTTGACGTGCCTTATCAATTGTAGCCCGATCCAGACTCGGGCAAAATTCATCGGTATTTGTAGTTATCCGGCAATCATTCAATGTCGAGGACGTGTGATCCTGTTTTTCCAGTCAACTCCTTGGTATCTCGGCCTTGCCAAAAGGCGGGATAACATCAGTAATCATTTCCGGATAATTTCAAATTAGAAGACATTCAAACCTTAACCTTTAGCTCTGATCTCTCTAGATCAGAAATTTATACTGAGCCCATCCGCTCACTCTTCAGCAAGGGAACTCAATGTTTAAAATGCATCCATCTACTCATAATTTGATGAGGGGACTTGCTGTCCTATATAAGTCCATCTACTTGCCCTTCGACGAGGAGACTTGCGTTTCATGGTTCATCACCCCATCTCTTCAGTCAGGGGAACTATAATCTACAAGTTTATCCATCAAATGTATGGAATAAATACATTCCAATAACATCCCACAGTAATATCAAAATCAATTATCATGCAATATCTATCATCAAATTATTCAAACATCCTTATTCAAATCATAGTGCATTGAAATCACAATGTCAAGTCCAATCGAGGATTGCTTTCTGACTTTTACTTAGAACGTGCCTATAGGATCGAACGTGCCTATAGGATCGATTGAGGTTACGTACATGTGTAAGTAGTCCGCTAATAATCCTTTATGGTTTATTCAAAGAAAAAACAAAATGCAGAAAATAAAAATAATCCATTCGATCCAATCATAGGCCATGCCTGATCTAGATCTTGACCATGAACAGGAATATCCACCACAACTAGTGCTCACTTCTACCACACCACTATGATTTATGTTATCATTATATGGTTTCTTTTTTTCTAATCTAATCACATTGAACATGTTCTTTTATCAAATCTTGCATATCTCTGCATTTGTTCATCTTGTTTCCATTCGGTTCATGGAATAGGCAGTATTTTCCAAACTCCTCTTCCATTCCATGGGATCTCTCGTAGTGAGTGTCTTATAGGGAATCTACCCCTTGGTTTGAAGATAAATCACTTTTAGGGTTTTTGTCAAATCTGTGTAAGTGGAAAATTTCATCTCCCTCTTCTATTGCTTCGATCTTCTAAAGCCGCTCATTGGCTTTTCTTTTCCCTTTATTCTTTTCGAATAATATCTTAGACTGTTGTGACGACCGCCCTACACCTCATGTACTGATTATAACTGTATGATGCGATATAGAGGTACCTAGCTGACATAGGACGATATTTGTTATCCAGCCTTTTGACCAGGACATATTTGAACGCACCTGACTAACCAGACCTGAAAATTATCGAGCAGAGAGCCTAGAGAGATAGATAAAAAGCCTGGAAACCAAGTAAAACCAAGATCATAGGCCCAGAACATAGCCACCAACTTCGAAAAGAAAGCCAACATCACCCCATAGTTGAAGTAATTGATCGATATCGATCCATCGTTGTAGATCAGTAAAGAACCCTTTAACTTCATCCAAACCACTCACTTCTTCTCTAAGCCATAATGCTTTCTACCCATCCCAAGCTCAAAATCATCGTTCTCATGCAATTTACTATCGAGCATCTTGAGCACATAAAGTCAGGAGCTCCATTTCACCACCGATCCAAGCAATTGACCCATAAGCAAGCTTATAGCAAAGCAATCAAGATGGAAAACATGAAGTTGCTAAAAAGTCGCATCTACACAAGGCCGTATAAACAGTCCATAAGGCATTCTTATGGATCAGTATCAATCCATGCCTACGGTTCGGTACCAATCCATGATATTTAATGACGTAGTCACAATCTTTCAACCACATCTTTTGTTGGATGGGAGAATGTGGCTATGAATGTGGTGGAGGAATCCCCAGTGACCTTCAGCAATAATTAGAGGGGTAAGGTGATGTTTTAAGTGATTTTTGTCAATTGCTTATAAATTTCTCTATGAGTTCTTGTACTCTTGGAGACCATTACCAGTCCACAAGAAAAGTGATTGTAAACATCAATATAATCATCAACAAAGTCAAATAAACGTAGGCATCAGTTAGACGGACAATTATAAAGTTTGTGTGTACTATTTTTTCCTTCATTTTCCTTTACATTCTTCATTTAATTCTCTACTTTAATTCTTTAGGTTTTTGTGCCATGTTCTAGTATAAATTTTTTAGTACTTTTACTGAGAAAGTTATTCTTAGGATATCTGAATCAATCATCTACTATTGGATTGCTTTAATCCGAGAGATCGATCCATTTTCTTTATTTTTTTACATTTAAAACTACTCAGATTTCCATGAAATCTATGGAAAGCTATTATAAATGATGACACTACAAAGAGACCAATCTACCACTTCCAAACCCATGAATGATGTTGAGAATGATGGCTCAGAACATGTGGAAGAAGCTGCAGATCAACCATTGCTGAAGTCTAAAACCCGATGAAGGTAATAATGAGGGTTGAAATGGACCGCATGATGAAGTAAATGAATGACAAGCTGTAAGACAATCATTATGAGGTGAATTGTTAGATGTATGATAGATTGAGTTTGCAGAATGAATAGACCCATAGTCAAAGAAGAAGCATGAAGGAGTTGGCGCCTTCCAATTTGGAATCTGACAGTTCTTCTTCATTAGGCCCAAGACATAGAGAAAGAAAGTAGAAGATGGTAAGAAGGAAGATTGACACTTCGAAGAAGAGAAATTCATTGTGGCCATAAAGTGGGAATTGGTATAGAACGTCAATCGAGGGTCAATACCGAACCAAGTGTTCTTGATTTGGTGAATGAGCAAGTTGAAGTTTTGGAAGATGATGCTGGTGGTATGATTGATCGTACTATTGATGGCCAAAATGCTAGAAATCAAGCAGCTGCTGCCAATCCGCTACATAGAAACTAAACTAACAGAACTGCTGGACGAACGGTTCCCCCAAAGTCAGAAGAATACAGGTATCATAAGCCCAACACTCGGGATAGACCATAATTACCACCGTTCAATGGACCCTATAGAACTAGGGTACTTAGCTAAGACGGTGAGAAAATATGTGAATAAAAACCAACATTGGAGTAATGATGAATGGTGCTCATCTCCTAGTAGGAACCTATTTACCGAGAAGATACTACATGAAGAATACCTTGGGAGGTTTGTGATGCCAATGATGTCGTCATACATTGGAATGAAATATCCTAGGCAGCATTTGATAAAGTATGAATGTCATATGGATTTCCAGAGTGACTGGTGTTGTCATATGTTGTTGTTTCCCAATTTTCCTTGAAGTAGTTGCAACGATGTGGTTCACCCGGCTTCCCTCGAACTGGATATCGTCTTTTGATCAGTTGGCATGAATGTTTACTGATGAATTCGATTTACACACCACTCATCCTAAGGACATAAGTTGCTGTCGAACCCTCTAGGAGAAGCGGGGGAGTCGTTGAAGGATTTTTTGAATAGATTCCACACAACTATGATGGTAGTGTGCAGTGCATGGGAAGACATCGTTTTGGTGGCACTAATAAGGAGAATTCATCGCTATACTGATTCTAGGATATGGCTAAAGATGGCCAACAATTGATGTGCTATATAGAAAAGCAAACCAGTTCTTGCACTTGGAAGTGGTAGGTTCTACTACCAGGAAGGTTAGTGTTTGGCAGTCGATATATGCTATTCAGAGTAATGTTGCTGTGAAGCAGTCCGGAGGGAATTCTGGGAACGTTGATGTTAACATTGAGAATAAAAGTGGTGGCAAGAGAGTGAATGATTGTGGGGCTAGAGACCGGAAGTCGGATTCCCGAAGGTGTCCAAGATTTTCGAACTATGATAATTACACCCAACTGAATAGTTCAATTGAGAATATATACTTTGCAACCTAAGGTATAGTACAGTACAAGAAGTTGGCTCCAAAGGAGTCAATCGAGAAGGAGAAAAAATTTGGAATGCATTAAGATTTCATGAAACCCACAGTCATAACATAAAAGTGTAGACACTTACATGACATGATCGAACGTCTAATAAGAAAGAAAAAGTACAGTAGTTTGTCAAGGTCTTGCAGGATAGCAAGCAAGGAAGTTCTAACCCCTAAGGACCATAGTTCTAATGGGTGAAGCCGAGCCTGGTGAGGACGAGACCAAGAAGCTTGAAAAGAGACTGATCATCAGCACCATTTCCGTAGGACCACATCCAGCGGAGAAGAGCTGGAATAAAATGAAAAGATATGCAAGTGCTTTGAAGCACATTGACAGTGAGAGTTGCTTTGCTGTCGAAGATGAAGCTTTGACACAGAAGCTCAAGGCAATGACCAATGATATCATTTTCAGAAACGGAGACATCAATGGAGTTGAAGCCCGACATTGGATCCCTTGATGATTTCAGCCACGATTTGACAGGAAATTGCGAGAAAAGTGCTAGTTGACTGTGGCAGTTTAGTCAACATTCTGTTTATGAAGACTTATGACTGGATGTTATTGGATGGCAAGGATCTGACCATGTAAATATTGTATTCAAGGATTTAATGGTACAAATGGAACTTGCTGGATGTATAGACATGCTTATTGTACTAGGAGAAGGTAACCGTAAGAAAGTGCGGGTTATGACTTCATCGTGTTGGATACTTTTTCTACTTATAATGCATTTCTAGGCCAATCGACAATAGTTAATTTTTTGGCAGTTATTTCCGCATGGTGATTGATGATGAAATTCTCGATAGAGAATGGAGTAGGAGTTATGTAGTGAGACCAGGGGCTTGGATGTGAGTGCTACGTTGTGGAGCTAAAGGAGGCAAGGCGGTGTGAGAAAGGAAATGATGTGGAGAAGACTCTCTGCATCAAATCTATGGATGCTTAGCAACCATCGCCTAAGCCTGGCTCAGGCAACATAGTCGGTTCCATAAGGATATGGATCCAAGAAAAGAGGCTGAGGATGCAAGGGTAGCTGCAACAAAGTTGACGATCAATATCCTAGTTAGTCAGGATGATCCTATATGGGTCCTAAAGGTTGGATCTCCACTCGGCATAAGGATGACGAAGGAATTAACTGGTTTTCTCCAAACAAACCTGGATGTGTTTGCTTGGATGAATTTCTACACATGTGAAATATCATCGGAGATAATGTGCCATACTTGAATGTAAACCCTAAATGTGTTCCTATAAAATAGAAATGTCAAATTTTGGGTCTGGAGGGATCCTCTACACCGAAGGAAGAGGTGGATAAGTTAAAAAACAATGACTTCATCCATGATGCTTTGTACTCGAAATGGGTATCCAATCCAGCCCTACTGAAGAAGTCCAAGGGGAAGTGGAGAATATACGTTGACTATTCTGGTCTAAATAAGGCATTTCTAAAAGACAGCTTCCCTTTCCCGAAGATCAATCAGCTAGTAGACTCAACCATTGGACACAAACTGCTATCATTTATGGACACCTACTCTGGTTACATATAGATTCCAATGCACATCATAGACCAAGAACACACCAACTTATCACTGACCTAGGACTCTATTGTTATCTTGTTATGCCCTTTGGTTTGAAGAATGCTGGAAAAACTTACTAGAGGTTAGTAAATTCGATGTTCAAAGAACAGTTCGATCATTTATTGGAAGTCTACATGGATGATATTCTTGTGAAATCACGACGGTCGACGAACCAAATTGATGACTTGACAGAGATGTTTGGTGTACTCCGCAAGTATGGAATAAAGCTCAATCCACTAAAGTGTTTGCTCGAGGTTGCATCGGGGAAGATCTTGGGTTTTATAGTGAACTCGAGAGGGAAAGAAGCTAATTCAGAGGAGATTCAGGCATTGAGAAAATTAAATCCCAGAAATCAATCAAGGATGTCCAATGCCTGAATGGAAAGGTTGCCACCTTGAGTAGATTTATCTCTAGAGCCATTGATAAGTGCATCCCTCTCTTCGACGTCATTAATAAAGGGGAGTGCAACTTTGCTTGGGCATAGGAGTGTATAAATGCTTTCCAAGCACTGGTAGATCACTTGGAGAGGCCTCCCATCATATCAAAGATGTTGGAAGATGATGACTTGTTTGTTTACCTAGCGGTGTCAGTGCGTGCTTTGAGCACCGCACTTGTGGGTGAGGAGTCCCAAATCAAGAGGCTAGTGCCTTACATTGGCAAGCGGTTTATGGGGGTAAAGACGAATTACCTAAAACTAGAAAAGCTAGCATACTGCCTGTTGATCGCTTCAAACTAACTCCGCCAATACTTCCAGGCTCATCCGATCAAGGTTCTTACTGACCAGCCTTTGAGACAAGTCTTGTAGCAACCCAAGACTCCTAGAATGTTATTGAAATGGAACATTCAGTTGAGCTAGTATGACCTAACATGTCATGCCCGAAGGGCGATCCAAGGCCAGGCATTGGTATACTTCATAGTTGAGTACACTGTGTGAGACGAGACCTTGGAGAACAAGATGCTGGATGGAAGATGTATACGGATGGTGCATCCAACGAGCGTTCTTCTGGGGCTGGCATCGTGCTGGTAACCCCTGAAGAACATTTAATCTGTTATGCCCTATAACTCAATTTTTCCATAATGGATAATGAAGTAGATTATGAAGCATTGATCATGGGACTAAAAATAGAATTAGGAGTCAAAACTTTACACATCTTTTGCGACTTCCAACTGGTGGTGTGCTAGGTGATAAAATTAGCTAGTTTCGTATCTTAGTAGAGCCCTTGATTTGCTATCAACTGCTACACGATAACACATATTCCCGAAGAAGAGAATGTGAAGGTTCATTCGCTGTCCAAATTAGCTAGCTCGGGCGATGTGCAACTCATGGGTCTGGTCCCGGTGGAAATTTTATTAGCTTCAAGCATCGATCAAATGGATGTCGATTGGATCTTGGAGGTTGTGTCTTAGAAGGAGTTGTAGATGACTCCAATTAAGAATTACTTGCACAAGGGAATCCTTCCCAATAGGAAGAATGAGTGAAGATAGATTCTTCATAAAGCTTGAAGATTTATTATTCAGGAAGGAGTACTGTACAGGAAGAGATTCTCAATTCCCTTATTTCGGTGTGTTGCTAACGAAGTAGTCAATCGAGTCCTCAGGGAAGTGCATGAGGAAGCTTGCGGTGACCATATTGGGGGAAAACCTTAGCGAAGAAGATTCTTCGCTAATGGCTATTTTTGGTTAACCATCAACCGGGACGTTGTTGGTTACACCAGAATGTGCGATAAATACCAGTGATTTTCCAAAATTCTCAAAGCACCACCGACGGAGAGTGTGTAAATTGTCAGTCCTTGGTCATGTGCAGTTTAGGAAATAGACATTATTGTTGTGCTGCCAATGTCCAAAGCCATTGCGAAGTATATCATCGTTGTTATCAACTATTTTACGATGTAGGCTGAAGCGGAGCTGCTAGCCATGGTCATTACTAAGAAGGCAATCAACTTCATAGTCAAAAAAATCATCTTTCTATTTGTAGTCCTACAAACGATCATTTTAATTACGGAACTCAATTCGATAGTGCCGATTTCAAAGACTTTTGCCGTAGGCATCACATTGAGAAGAGATTCGCAGTGGCGGCACACCCATATGCGAATGGATAAGTAAAAGCCATGAATAAAATAATTAAGTCTATGCCAAAGAAACAACTGGACAACGCAAAAGGCAGGTGGGTTGACGAGTTACCATTAGCACTTTCAGCTTACATAACAATCCATAAGTCTACAGCTGTCCACTCTTCATTTGCCTGAGCCTACGGATCGAAGGCAACGATTCTAGTTGAACTCAAAGTACCTTCTCATCGAGTGACTCATTACAACCCTCAAAAAAAATAAGGAACTCCTGCTTGAGTCTCTCGACATGGTCAACGAGAAGCATGATTAAGCTGACCCGAGTGTTGTTGCACACCAAAATTGAGTAGCCCGATACTACAATACCAAGGTCAGGAGCTGAATCTTTGAAATTGGCAAACTCATTCTCAAATGAATCTTCCTAGGTCATGTGAACACGGATCCGAGCTGGGAAGGTCCATAGATGATTGAATACAAGCATGGAGATGGAACGTTCAAGCTAGCAATTCTTAATGAGATTTCACTCCTACGAGTGTCGAATGGCGAATGCTTGCAATACTATTTCATTTAAGATTCGACTTTGTAAATATTCGATCAAATTTGATGTAATAAGATGGAATCTGTTGTTTTATGTGAATATAAGATGAAATGATTTCTTGAATCAATTATTCTATCCCCGTTTAACCATACATTTTGAATTATGGTGAATATGAATGAATCTACATATATGTAATGCAAGTGTGCAAGTACCTAGAGATAGGTGCCGATAGAACCTTTACGGTCCATGATTGGACCTTTGAAGTAAGACTACTCCTGGGGTTTGAATACAAATGCCTACTAACTCCTTCGACCCATGACTTGAGGGGAGGAGTGTAATCGCATAAGAGTAGAACGATATAGTTCGCTGCAGTAGCTCATGCCTGAAGTTTGGCAGACATCGAAACCTCGCCCAAAGAGTGGTAATGTGAAAGATCAATTCTTGGAGTCTGCTGAGATCTTATTCAAACTTTGATCGATGCCCGCAGTTGAGTTTCATCGAAGAAACAAAAATCCTAGAAAAGGATGCCCAAATCACCATCTCAGGTGAATAGCAATGACCAACACCTATGGTTAAGCATGACCTGATTTAAGCATCTCGAAGAAGGATGTTCGAGCGACCGTTCCAAGTGGTCAGAGCTCAGTTGAATCTTATAATTGAACACAATCGACCAAAGGTGCTCAAAGAATGCTCTTAGCTATTACTTTGCACTTATTGAAATAATGCGACCTTGATTGCGGTTACTGGTCGAGTAGAACCTGACTAGAAACAAACAAGATGGCTCAATTACTTGGTCAAATAATTATGGAGAAATGGTTCACAAGTGTATAACAGAAAATATAAAACACATTTCTCATAAATATATCAACATAGATCTAAAAAGGAAACCAAAGAATTATTAACACAACATTTAAAACAAAAGCAGGGGATGAACCCACACAAAGCTTGCCAAGATAAAAGCAAATCCTATTGCTATATAATAAAAGCGAATAAACAGTCACTTTTGGTGCTTAAATTTTCTTTTCTTTTTCTCTTCTCAGGAGGAATGTGCACTAGGTTCCTGTAGCTTTCTTCTGCTCCTACCCTCGCTTCCTTACCCCATAAATGGGGTACTTTGTGAAGATCTAGTGGGTACACTCTGAGTGCTTCCGAGCATGGTAAAAGTGACCGGTGAAAAGATAGTCTGGTCGGGCAAAGATATCATAAAGGAGGAAGACTAAATTCAGTTGATTCTTTCATGATATCCCTGGCTGCCAGAAATTGAGCCTGATTGCATGGTTGTCCCTAAAAGAGGCTTAAAGGATCCAGTTATGAGAATGTCCTCATCAGCCATAGTACCCTCGAGGTCACCGGTCATCTCCTCTTCCAAGGCATTGATCATTTATGCACCTGGTCCGGGGGCCACACTAGTTGGAAAGTTCGTAATGGTCTAGGAGTCAGACACGACCACCGACTCAGTCATTAATGCTTACTGCCCTAGCTAGAGACCTTCCTCGGGAAGTGTGATGATGGTATGTTGACTTGAAAGTTGAGAAACATAAACGGAGAGATTAACGATGTTGATCGAAGTCTTGTGTGCCTTCTCAAATATGTGGGAGGTCAAAGAGATATCTTTACCTAATTTAGACTCAGTATGAGCCGGAGTGCTGTCAAAATTCCCCTCTAGAATAGGGGATAGAACGGTCATCTTTTGCATCTGTGGTGCATTGCGATGGTATGGTGTCGTCACATCAGGATACCATGGGGAGGTTTAAGTGGTTTGAGCACGAGAGGTAAGATGTGTCATCACATCTTAAGGAGTAGTCCCAGAACCTTTGTCGTGGTTTTTCTGGACCTTGGTAGGCCATTCTAGGTGCAAGATGAGCTCACTTGCTCTAAGCGCTTTAACCTGATCTGCATTCAAAAGCTCGCGCTCCAACTCTTCCAAGTTTACTTCGCCTTTGCTCAAGGACTCCCATTCTTCTTCCACTATCTTCTCCCATGCCAAGGCTAGAGCTCTGGGGCAGTTCTTTTCAAGCCACTCCATATTTCTAAATTTGGTTATATTGGAACTGTAGCTGATGATGATTAGACCGAATTTCTCATTAACTTCCCTTTTGCAGCCTTGATCTATTTATCCACTCCTTCGGCATGAATTACCGCCTTATCCCACTCCTTGAAAGCATTTAGCAATTCTTCATAGTAGTTATAAGCCTGCATAAGTGCATCGTCTTTTTCCTTTTTCTCTTTCTCTGGTTGTTCTTTCTTGCTCTAGTGTTGCGCTTTTAGTTTCGTTACCACTCTTGTTAGGCGCTTTTTCTCTTCCGATAGAAGATGATTTCTATGATAATCAGACTCGATTTGACTTGATGATTTTGCTTCTCTAGCATAATCGATTTGGTTAGGCCTTTAACTTTCTTCTCAGCTTCTTTTAAAGACTTTTTCCGCCCTGCAACTTCTTCATTGAGATGCGCTATAGTTTCTTTGTCTTTCTTAGCCTCGAACTTTAGTCCCTCAACCTCTACCTTCTTGCTTTCAGCATATTTAGAGATCACTTCAGCCAATATCTTCCATTTGAAGTATTGGTCATAGTTATTATTGACATAAACTATGATTTGACTTTGAATACGTGGAGGAATGTCCTTCAAGTCCGTAGCGAACTTAACTTAGTCAAAACAAATTTTCAGGAAAAAACGCTTCATGTATGAGGATTTGAATCAACTTGTTTCTCTATCGTGACGACCAAAGGTTCGATAGCTCTCTTAGCAGCCCTATGGTGAGAGGGGTCAGACGCAATAGGTTTGTAAGATGGCTTAGGTTGTCGATGAGTACTGGGCGACACCATTTGCTTTGTGGCGCTGGAAGCCAAAGTAGGGTCATGAGATACATCCTTAAGTAGAATGTAATTAGTCGGTCAAAATACTTGTCCAAACTTCTGGGCAGAGGCGCTCTAGATCTATGCCTTGAAGATGAATCATGAGAGTGATAACTCCTATCTCGGCCCCTCGATACCGACTCGAGTGCCTTCTGGTATCTAAGTCATAACAGGTGCCATGTGAATGTTTACGTGGATTAGACCTCTTATGCCTCACTATCTGACTCTCAAGAGAATCAAACATAGTCTTATACTCCATTAAACCTGCAATTAAAACCAAGGCAAGTTAGTCCTGATAGGATAAAACACGGCACGAAGTAAGAAGAGTGTTGTGCGTGTGCATATGTGTCCTAGTGTCCCTCCGATGGACCATAGGCTTGAATTTTACTGACAGGAGTAATCTCCCTTATGCGGTGGTTGGAATGTCACACTATAGACGGATAGGTGAGTCGTTATCCCCAAGACTCATGTTTCCCAGACAAAAAGAACCAAATTTATCTGAAATCGAACTAAGGCCCTGGTAAACGTCATCTAAAGGAAAGATGGGAGTCGGTGGTTGGCGAAGGTTGCATAGGAGTTTGACTTGTAGTAATATTTATCTTGGTTCACTTCCATAAAAGAAATTTCTGGCCAATATTTTCATCACCGTGAAAGATTCATGACCCACATCGACATCATCATGGCCCGCTTCACCAATTTTACCTTCTTCAGCATGCTCATGGATTTCCTTAACCCCAGCCACAGGACTTTGAACTAGGGGCACCACTGGGTCCTCTCCATTATTTCCAGACGAGGAGTCATCCTCGTCACTATCCATAGCCATCAAAACTTGGCCAACACCGTGACCCACTTCTAGCAGGTTATAGGCCTAAAGACTTTCCTCGGTGAGAAGTAATCTAGCCTCTCTCTTTGGCTAGGACTTGAAGGAGAGTCCTAATAGTGTTTGCAAGAGCCGTGCCACGGGGTCTCCTTGGTACATCTAAAAGAACAAAGGAATATGGTTTCAACAAGTGAAATTATAAAGTGGGCTCGTATGAAAGCGAAAGGAGTATGACTTATGATGTTTGCACATTACCTCTATGCAAATCCAGTTAGGCAACGAACGAAGAAAAAATCATCCTTGAAATAACATAGCTTATTCCGATTACCCATGGCAATTCTGTAGCCTTTGGCAGGTTCCATGAAAGTAAGAGAAGGATTTCATTTCTGACATTGAAGTTGTATATGTAATTGATTTCTTCATCGCTCGAAACATGATTCATGTCGATCAAAAATAATATAGGTACCATGCAGAAAGGCATAATTTTTGGAATGCAACTGAGCTAGAGCTAACATCATGAAATTTAGTACTCGTCGGATCAACCGATTAAAATATGGGACACGTCAAACCAAGAACATGTATCGGTTACGTGCAATGTACCTTTTTGGGGAATGATGTAACCATTAGTGGCGTGTAGGAACGATTACATCCTCGAACCAGATGTCATGTCTATCACATATTCTCTCCTCTTCGATCTCTAAGGTAGTAGAGTTTATAGGATCATCTAATATAACCAAATCATCGATACTATCCGGCGAAGCCTCCACCTTCGAACCTTTTATGGCCCAGGAGGAATCTCTTAGGAAGGTTGCTCAGCTTGTTGCTTAGTAGGCTGAGATGTGGATGGTGGTGGAGTATGTCTTGCGATAGGAGCTATAGTCGAACTTGACTCAGTATCTGATTAACATATCTAGAAGTTGATTGGCATGTAGTCATTGCAGAGAAATGCTTGGAACGTCTATGACCCATAGCTATCAAAGCTCAAGACACAAGTGATATTAGAAAAATTAAAAGATATATCCCCATGCTAAAGTGAAAGCCCAGTGTGGTATACCGCAAATTATAGTGTTGTGTAGTGTTTGCAGTATCGGTGTCCGATTTTATGCAACAGTTCATTTGCAGGTTATAGTCCAGAGTGACCGTCATTTCTGACCATCCTAACAGACATTACATCGTTGACCAAGCATTAGGAACACAATGGAACTTAGAAGATTTTACTCGAGAAAACCTTGGCATTGATTGCTTTGGCAAGTTCTTCTCAAGTGTATTGGAGTGGAAGTTTACCAAGTGCTTGATCGACATCGATCCATAGCCTTGGTCAAAATCCCATCATCTTCTTTCTTCCTCTACTTTCCTAAGCACGACTAATGACATGATCTACCATTCACATCAACCACCAGAGCCACAACTTACCTAGAGTAATGAATCTCAAGAGTGGCGATGGATTATGGGTGAAGGATTAGGTTGACTGTGATGGGTGAGCGATGATTGGAAGCTGAAGGCTAGAAGCATGAATGGCTAACAGAGACAAAATTTGGGGGTAGGCGGCGATGATGTAAGCTCCGATTGGGTGCAGTGGAATCCTAATGGTGGCTTGTCATCAAATTCTTGGTGGTAGAAAAAAAAAAGAGTGAAGAGAAACAAGTGTTAGATTGGGTAATATGACTCTGAACCCATGTACCTAGGCTACGAAATAGCCTGATTTATTGAATTGCCGAATCATTATTGAGCCCTGGCTAGGGATCGGTACGAACCATATAAAAAAATGTGACATGTGCATGTATATGTGCATGTATGTATGTATTATCATAGGAGTATGCACATTTGGAAGACTGGAACATGATGGATGACTTATGCACGTGTGCATGCATATACTCGACACTTGACAGCCAGAACCATAAGCCAACAAATTCATACCTGTGGGATCCAAGAAAGTAATCTATTAGGAGCTTCTAAATTTGGAGTGACAGATTACAAGAGCACACTCCAATTTTATAGTGCCAGATGCCATCAGGTGTGAATCTAGGAAAGTGTTGTAATGAATAGTCAAAGATGCCACACTTCACTAAAATAGCCTAAAGGAAGGGAGACAATCACTCAAAGCATAGATTGGAGTCTAATGCAACAATCATGACATGTCTCGACTCAAAGCACAATGTGTTGAAAATAAGATGTACTTTAGGGGCAAGTTTTATCCAGCCTTTTGACCAGGCCATATTTGAACGAACTTAACTAACCGAAACTAAAAGTTATCGAGGCAAAGATTCTAGGAAGATAGCTAACAAGCTCAAAAGCCAAGTACAACCAAAATCATAGGTCTAGAACACAGCCATTAACTTCGGAGATAAAGCCAACAACACCCCATAGTTGAAGTGATGGATCGATACCGAACCATCGTCATGGATAGGTACCGAACCTTTCAACTTCATCCAAACCTCCTTACTTATTCTCTACTTCAAAGCCATAATGCTAGAAACCCATCCCAAACTCAAAAGCATTGTCCGCATGCAATTTACCATCGAGCGTCTCGAGCACGTAAAGTAAAGAGCTCCATTACACCATTTGTCCAAGCAATTGACCCAAAAAATGTTATAGCAGAGCAATCGAGATGGAAAACACGAAGCTACTAAAAAGTCACATCTACACAAGACCGTAAAATGGGTCCATATGGCAATCTTATGGATCAGGACTAATCCATGTTTATAGTTTGGTACCGATTGATGATATCCGATGACGTGGCCATGATCTTCCGAGCACATCTTCTATTGGACGTGGAGAACATGGTGGAGGAGTTCTCGGCGACCTTCAGCTATAAATAGAGGAGCAGGGTGATGTTTTGAGGGATGCATTTTAGTTGTTTACAATTTTTTCTACAATTTCTTGTACTCTTAGGGATAATTATCGATCCGTAAGAACAATGGTTATAAACAGTAATATGATCATCAACAAGGTCAAGTTCATAGGCATCAGTTAGCCTAATCACTATAAAGTATGTGTGCACTATTTTTTCTCATTTTCCCTTACTTTTCATTATTTAACTCCCTACTTTAATTCCTTGGATATTTGTTCCACATTCTGGTATAAACAATAATCAAGGGTAAAAAGCAAATAACATCCAAAGCCGAAATCTGTAGACTCGAAGCGCAATGACAACATATAATATAATATCATAAATGTAAAACAGGTGAGACGGTGATATAATCAAATGAACATAAATAAAAAATCAGAGTGCATCAGGTTCATAGAATATATAAAAATCGAAATAAAGAGTTTATACATCCAAATCCCCTAAGTAAACTCTATAATTGTCTCTCAAAGTACAAATGCTGACATAGCTTCACAACACTGCACAGCAGAATATAAGCGATAGTAAGCTCCAAGTATAGATATATGAAAGCGTAGCCTCCTGCTCATACTTCATATAGGTCCATGCGCTATCTAGGTCTACTTCCTCTGGTCTGACAACAGTCCGGTGTGAGCGATTCATTATCTCAAAAAATACTATGAAACTTAGTAAATCAGCGCATGGGTTATGAAGAACCATACCAAACTTGTTCCAACATCCAAAGAGTTAGCACCCAATAGTCGATATATGCTAATCTACTATCATAGCCCTATAGGTGTACTACATTCGAAGTAAAATGTCCAGTGTCTGGGTACATAGTCGAAAATACCAATGTTGTGTGACACATTAGATGATAAACAACCACGAAAAACATAACATCTATCAAATAATCATCACCGTCTCATGTGTGTTAGATCTGTGGTAACTCATATGGCACAATTGCATACCACAGACTCAGTCGCAATCCCGACTTCATTGGTGCTCGAATCCATGCCACTCGGGAAGGCAAGGAATTAGCCCACAATCGCAAAGCCCAAGGGAATATACAATCGCAAAATCCGGACACGATCGCAAATCCAGGTGGGAGCTAGCCACATACCCCTTCTTTATGAGCACAGTAGAAACCTCTGGGTTATCAACGATCACTTTGCGTGCGTCTCCATAATAGAACCCAACCATTATTCCATCAAGGCTATTTCCACAGTAGGACACAATCGTAAATCCCACTCGCAAGACCTCATCATAAACTTGCTCTTGTGGATCACCCTCATGACTCCCATTATTAAGTTGTCATCTTCAGAATGCCTCTAGACATCCATCGTAAGTTATAAAGCCATCGTACTAAGGTTACGAAGTCATCGTCATCGACATCATAATCTCGAAGCGCCATGCCATCAACTCGCTAATTGCCATACAAGATCCAACATTACGTTTGGAGTTGCTTACTCCACTCCACATCACCCCCAAGAACCCTGAAACATGCAAAAATCCCTAACTCTCATTTTTAATTCAGCCATACCCAAGCCAAGCCAAACGACTAGGGATAATGCCCCCTCCATGACTCCAAGCGGCACAAGAAAACCAAACAAAATATCTTACTTGGGTCTTGCCCTAAGCAAACACCCCCCGGACACCAAGTCGTCTATAAGCACTCAACTGATTTTCTTGCCCAGATTTGACCCCAAGCAAACACCCCTCGGACACCAAGCAACCACCGGACAACAAAACTTGTTTGGCCATCAAACAGAGCACCACAGGACACCAAGTTGACCCTAACCAAACTAACATCAGACACCAACAGAAAATCTTGTTCGAGTACCGAACCAAGCCGACTCACAAAACCATCAAGCACGACACCAAGCAACCATCGAACAACAAAACTTGTTCGTCCATCGAACATTTCCCCACCGGACACCAAGATGTCCCCAAGCAAACCAATACTAGACACCAAGCATCGAACTGATTTTCTTGCCAGAGTCCGAACCATAAAAATACCAGAAAGGACTCCAAGTAGACCACTACCGGATCCAAGCACCAAACAGAAATGTTATGATTTCTCTGAACTTCAATTTTCCTCCGATTTCATCACAGTGCTTTCGTATGCATCGATACAACTCCTAATATCCTCAAGCCTATCTGTCGAAATTTGAATTCATGATTCCTACCTCTAGTTCGCAACGATAAGCGTTTTAAACTATATAAGCATACAAACAAACACCATACATGCACCAACCAACATTCAAACATGCAAATCATATAATCAATCACGACAATCATCGTACAAGATGTCTACAACATAGCCTAACATATACCAAGGTAAACACGTATCCAAATAACATGTCTAAAACACCAAAAATCCATTTATTCACGTTTATACTATAGGTTGGCTCTTAAAACAGCAATAAAACATAATTTTAACTTCATAAATGGATCCAAAACATATTAAAACCTATATATACATACATAATAAGGTGTGAGATGATAAATCACTCACCAAGCCTTCCAAAATCTAAATTTTACATGAAAATCGAGGTAAATCCAAGAATAAACATCAAATATGTGATTTTTCATTCTCTAAGATATAGATTGAAGCTCTCTAATGCACCCCTTGCATGGTTTGGACAAGATTCGATTAAGAAAGGAGAAGGATTTTGGTGAAGAATGGAATAAAGGTGGTTGAGAGCTATTTGAGGAATGATAGAAAAGTGATTTGGCGAGAGATGACTTGCCTAATTATAGGAAAACCCTAAAGCATCTCCCAGAAGCACCAGACAGACACCCAACCAAACAGAGCAGCCTACGAATAGAGAACCCCCCAAACCAATCAACTGCCGGACCTGATTTCCAGTCCGGCCTTCCTTGCTAAACCAAACCCCAATGAACCGATACTACCGAATAGAATTTCCTGTTCGATCCTCGACTACCGAACCAACTACTACCGAATAGAAAATCAATAGCTCCAATCTTCAAATAGTCATATATCCTAGCTTGAAAGTCCAAATTGCTATTATGACCACTCTATGTAAAGGGAAATCATCATATCTTTCCATTGGAAGTGGCCTCCATAACATCCCCTATCTTGAGGCCAAAAGCTAAATGATACAGATGTTGTAGTCATCCATAGTATTAGTTTCTGGTGACAAAATACGGTAATGTTAATGGTATCCATAATATCATAGTCATATGAATATGAAATAAAATCATTACAGATTGAAACAACTTTTCAGATTACATTTCAAAAAAATATTTCATATTCAGATTACATAATCCCATAATCGTTTTCCAGGTTCAGAAAAATATAATTATTACATAAATATGCATAGAGCGACATATGATGATGCCCCTTGGTTGACCAGGGTACTATATAGTCATCTCTTACTTAATACAACATAGGGGAATCAAACTTAACAAAACAACAACTTCTTAATAGCTATTAGTCAACCACATGCTCATCTTTGGAAGCTTTATTCACCAACCTATTAATATCCTATAAACCTCAACCCTCAGCCAACTCAAATCAATTTTGAGCACCTAAGAGTTTAAGGGAAAAACATAAAATTCGAATCAGACATAAAACCTTGCGTAAATAATACTATACATCTGGGTTATTTGATATTAAGTGAGACCACGCCGCTTAGCGTAATGGGTTTTCCCTCACTAATATCCTTTTAAAATATATCTTTTGCAAATCATTTCTTGCAACCAAAACTAGTTAAAAAATATAAAGCATTATCATGTAAACATACATATTAGGTAACAAATGAACTATCTGCTAGAACACTATAGTTTTGTTTGGCTAACTACTAACCTTTGGTTGACTCGGGCTACCAGAAAATATAAATAAAATAATCTAGCACCTGTTAGATACTCCTCTTATGGATGGTCTGTTCCTAACTTATCTTCTTCTAGGGTCACTTGATCCTAATGGTTTTGTAGGCTCACTAATAACCTCTGTATACAAATATATGTTCCCTTTTATGTGTAATCATCATTTTAGTTATACCTGTGACAAAGCCGTACACACTAGAATTTTAGGCTAAATTAACTAGGGATAATAGCTAATGTATAGGGTGCGATCCTATACCGGTGCCATCTGGTATTCTAATATTTAAGTTATTTTACTTAGCGTAATCTTACCTTAGATTTTCCTTGAAAACCTTTTCATCTCAAATTGATTTAAAACCTTTAAATCAAATTTATACAAGGAAAATATATACTCTTTTCTTTAATCAAAATCACATTGCCATGTTATATATACTTTACTCAAATCTTTGTTGATGAATACATTTAAACCTTTGAAAGTACCCCTTTTGAATCCATTGAAAGTACCCTTTTCAAAATCAAGTAAACCCTTCTTTATAACCTAGGCCGAAAGGCCAAAACATTCCTTTCAAAACCATTCATAATCTTCCTTTCAAAAACATTGAAAAACCATTCCTTCGAAAGCATTAAAAACTTAGACATCCTACCTTTAAAACCTTTAAACATTGCTTTTTTGAATACTTTGGAAAACCTTTCCTCTCAAACCTTTCGAAACCATTGCAGAATCACCCATTCGAAACCATTCTTTAAAACCTTTCAAAAGCATTAAAACATCAAACCTTTTGAAAGCATTTGGGTTCAATTTTAAACATGTGGAAACACCTTTTGACACCATTAATTATAGTCTCTTTTCAAATTCTACCTTTAACATAGAAAAAAGGCCATAAAACATTTAAGTCGAAAGCACCTTTTTGAAAGCTATTTCTAAGTAAAGAAGTGATGGTCTCAAAACCAATCTTCTGAAAGCATTGGAGAAGTGGCTTGGATTTTAATACAAAGTACACCTTCCACAACCATCGACTTCGAAAGGAAAAAATTGGCAACTAGGGGTTTCCACCCCTTCGAAAGCTATTACTTAAAACAAAAGGCGCAGCCCCTTCAGAACCATTCCTTTAAAACATTTGATTCTACCGAAAGCTAGCCAAGTCGAAAGCATACCCTTCAAATGCAAAGTAGGCGCATATTCAATTTACAACTAGGTTATGTTTCGACCTCATCGGAACCCATAGCTTCAACCCAGTACTTTTTACCTAAATTCAATTCGCTATTCACCAAGTCTTTAATGCCATGCACTTTAGTTTTGAGGGTGGTGGCGGAGCTACTGAGTCAGAACCCCTGGTGCCGAAAGTGGCAAAACATGTAATATTGATTTTAACTTTAAAAAGAATTTCTTTTCAACCAGCCTGCCTTGTTTTTCAAAATATTATTGGTTGCTAATTTTCTTTTCTAAAAGTGCTACCAATATTTTAGAAATAAAGAATTTAATTTATTTATAAAATACGCCTTCCCTTTTATAACTATATAAAACATTTAAGTCCCATACCTAAAATAATCTTATATGTCTATTAAAATACTTAGGAAAATTCTACAAAAATTTCAAAAAAACATTTTTAATATGTTTTCTAACATATATTAATTTCAGACCAAAACATAAATAATTTAGCCGTAAATTATTTTAAACCCAAATAATCATTTTCTTTACTAGAAAATTTATATTAAATTCATATAAATTCAAAAAACCATGAAAATTGAAACTCATCTCTAAAATATCATTTCTATTCAAATCTAAAATCAAAAGGCATTTGGATGTAATTTAATAGGGTTTTCACATTAAAATATATCATGAAACCTATATGAATAACAATAATTCATCAACAAGCATATATAATCATTTAATTATTCAAAAACATGGCATAATCATGAAAATTACTTCAGATTCATCTTAAATCCAAAAAAAAATAGAAAAATAAGATGTGATCATTATTCACATTAGCTTTGAGATTATGGAGTTTGAGATTTGAATGGATTTAAGTCGATTAATCTCCTTCCGTTAGCTTTTCTTCCTCTTGTTCTGCTAATGGTGGCCGGCCTCTAATTTAAATTTTGCTTTAGTAATGAACGTGTATTCCTAAGGATTTAGGGTATAACAATGATTTTTTTTCTATTTAACCCCTCCTCTATTTCATTTTAACCCTTCTTTAGTTTATTGGTTACATGACACGGCTATCCTTTAATTTAATCACAAATCACAATCCCCTAGTCATTTTTCATTGTTTCATTTAATTTACCTAATTAAATGTTTCTAATAATGTTACAAAAAATATGGAATGTTACACTTGCAAAAGCCAATTGGATTCTATCAAAAGCTATAATCATTAAAGGTTATCGGGGGTAAAATCATTTGGAAAACTCTAAAGATATAAAAAATCATCAATAGGCATTTTCAAAGTTACAGAACCATAAGACCTTATAGGATTTTAAAAACAATATTTTACAATCATCCGATAAGTAAAATATGAGTCATTACACTCTCTCCCCTTTAGGAATTTCACCCTCGAAATCCCAACACAAACAAGGCGAAGTCAAATATAGCTACCTCGCATGCCTATCTTCCATGAGCAAACATGCACAACATCAAACATGCACACAAAAGCAATAAATGATATCTATGCCTACCATAGTATGTAGGATACTAAACTGCCTTACATGACATCAAAAGTGAAAGTAAATGCAATAAATAGAAGTCTCGCCAAGTAAATAGCTTTGGAAATCGGTCCTCATGGTCTCTTCAGTCTTCCAAGTACAATCAATTTCATTCTCACTCCACTAAACCTTCATCGGCTTTATAGTCTTCCTTCTAAGCTACTTCATATCTCGTCTAACGATATGAATAGGCCTACAAGGTCTCGATGCTTCTGGTTCAATCTTGATATCATCAAGCTTATTCAGTTCAACTATCATGCCCGAGTCTTGCAAAAAATTCCACAAGTGAGAAAGAAGGAGCATGTTGTGCACGCCTATCATCTTCTGAGGTAAGTTGACTCTATATGCTAGTTTCCAATCCTTTCAAGTATTGGAAAAGGTCCCTCGAATCTTGACACCAACTTCCCCTTAGTACCGAATCGAAAAACATTCTTCAGCGGATAGTTCTTCTCCTATCAGCGTGGCTCTTCTATTTATCCCGAGTAGCTTTCATTCATTGCCGAATGGTCTCGATATTCTTTGAAGCTCTCTAATCATATATGGCCCAATCATTGCTTTCTAGTCCGCTTCCTACCAACTTGACAGCGTGTTGCATGGTCGGCTATATAACGTCTCAAATGGTGACATGCCGATATTGCCTAACAACTATTGTTGTATGTGAACTCTACTAAGTGTAGTGATCGTCCCACAAGCCATCAAAATAATGCACGCTCGAAAGAGATCTTCTAAGATATGATTCACCTTCTCGTTCAGCCCATCTGTTTGCTGGTGCTAAACCGTACTGAAATGCAGCTCCATCCCCAGTTCCCCTTGTAAGCTCTTCCAAAACCTACTAGTGAAGAAAGGGATCTGGTTGCTCACAATGCTCTTCGGTACACCATGGAATCACACCACCCACTTTATATACTACTCGGCCAATTTGGAAGTCATTCTACTAGTCTTTATGGGTATAAATCTAACACTCTTCATCGGTTTACCTACAATGACCCATACTCTATCGTACCCTCCTTTTGTCCTTGACAATCCGTCAATGAAATTCATTGAAACTTATTCCCGTTTGCACTCAGGAACCTCGAGTGGTTGCAAAAAACCACTCAACTTCTTCTGCTTTGCTTTCACCAACTAATAATTCATGCACTTTAAGATGACTGCCCCAACGTTCTTCTTCATCCCTTCCCAATAAAATGTCTATCTTATATCATAGTATATTTTATTGCCATCAGAATGTATAGTCAATCTAGATTTATGGTACTCACATAGAACCTCATCCCTCAACCCATCAATATCAGGAAAAAACATCTCCCATACTTACGGAGCCAACCATCACAGTCGATGTCGTACCGCTTCATCTCCTCAGACTCTACTCTTCCTCTAACTTCGCTATGACCTCCGAAATCTAGCATCTCAACTCTGATTAGTACTAATTCGCCTAATGGAGGCAGGTCTGATCGTACGGTTAGCCAGCACTTTTGGTTCTAGCTCAACTCGAGGCTTAAAGTCATAGCTAACAATAAACTCCAACCGCTTCCACTCTAGGAACATAGCTCCTAAGCTGTAAAGTCTCCTACCTAAAGCATCAACGACTGCATTTCCTTTACTGGACCTATAGGAAATGTCAAAGTCATAGGAGGCTAGGAACTCTAGCCATCGCTTTTGATGAAGATTAAGGTCCTTCTGGGAGAATAGGTACTTCAACAACTTGTGGCCCATATACTACTCAAACCTCTCCCAAAGAAAATAATGCCTTCATATCTTCAACGAAAATACTATCACCGCCAAATCAAAATAGTGAGTCGGATATTTTTTCTCTTGCAGTTTCAGCCATTGAGTGGCGTAGGCAATAACCTTTCCCCTCTGCATCAGCACCACATCTAGTCCAGTACCACATGCATCTATGTATACTATCAGCACCATATTTCCACTTGGAATGACCAACGCTAGTGCACTCGTCAATCTCTCCTTTAGGCATACGAACGCTTACTCACACCTCGTGTCATAAATAAAATTCTGATTCTTCCTTGTCAAGTTGGTTAATGGCGCTGCTAGCTTGAAGAAGTTTTTGGTAAAACATCTATAGTATCCAGCCAATCTAGGAAACTTCTCACGAATCTAGGAAACTTCTCACGTCTGTAGTGGTCTTAGGTTGATCCCAATGTTGTACTATAGCCACCTTTATAGGATCTACAATAGTACTCTACTTAGAAACAACGTGACCCAAGAATCACACTTTTTGCCTTTCTCCTTACGGTCTGTAGTAATATGGCCCTTCTCCCTTCCCTTCTTTGGATTCTTCTTTGGGGCTTCTCCTCCTTAACTGGCATTAGGCAATCTATCTAAACATGCCTAGTCCTATCACAGTTGAAGCACTTATTCTCAACACCTTTTGAGTCCTTACACTTCTAACTAATATGACCCCTCTCATTACAATTAAAGAACTTCGGCCCCCTCTTTCCTTTCTTTTGGTCATCATTCTTCGAGGACTGTTTCCTACCTTCATTGTCTCTCATTCTCTTGCTACTTCCACCTACTTGTGGTTTAGCTTCTTCTTGAGGAACAACCTCTTGCGCCTTCATTTAAGCACCACTATCCTTGTGGCTCCTCCTTGGGATGCCCACATTACGCTCATCATTATATGGATGAACAGTTCGTACACTTACAGATCATTAGCTATCCAATTGACCTTTCCATCCTTAGCTTCTAGCATAGAACCCCCATTATGTCTATCCATTCTTACCAACTGTAATAAGAATGATCAGTCTCTCATGGAAGAAAACTGCACCAATGGTACTCGTATATGCAAAGTGACTTACTATCATGTACTATATATTCACACACACACACACACACTGCTATATAGTTTTGAAAACTAAAATATAACAAGTATGCTCTCTTATATATCTCTTGATCCAATTTAAGGTGATAGCTCCTTCCTTTCTCTAATGGATCCAAGTATTAACATAGATCATCTATGCAACCTAAGCTCTGATACCATATATGACGACCACCCTACACCTTTTGTACCAATATACATATATGATGCGCCATGGAGATACTCGACCGACGTTGGACGATAATAAGGTTGAAAAGTATAGAAAATCCAAACACGAAGTCTATAGAACATCTCATAGTGCATAGACATCATCTTATGTAATAACACGTAAAACAAAGGAGATAGTGATATAATCAAATGAATATAAATCAAACATCAAAGTACATCAAGTTCTCAGACCGTACAAAAATTAAAATAAAGAGTTTGCACATCCAAATCCCCAAAGTAAACTCTATAAATGTCTCTCAAAGTACAAATCATGACATAGCTCTACAGCACTACACAGTGGAATATAAGCGATAGTATGCTCCAAGTATAGATATATGAAAGTGTAGCCCCTTACTCATACTCCATATAGCTCCATGTGTTATCTAGACCTGATATCCTTAATCTACTCATTTAAGAGTACCTGAGATAATAAGAAACAAAGAATAAAACCTTAGGTCAGATAATAGTTTGGTGTGAGCAATACATCATCTCAAAAATACTATAAAAGTCATATATAGCAAATAAGAGCATAGGGTATGAAGAACCATACCTGACATGTGCCTTCATCCAAAGAATTAGCACAAAACAGTGGATATATGCTAATCTACTATCATAGCCATATAATTGTATTACAGTTGAAGTACAATGTCCAATGTCAGGATATATGGTTGAAAATACCTACGTTATATGACACTATGTGATAAACAACAATGATCAACATAGCATCCATAAAACAATCTCCACCGTCACTCGTGTGCATTAGATATATGATAACTTGTATGGCATAATAGTAGACCAGGGACTAAATCGAAATCCCGGTTTCATTGGTGCTCAAATCCATGCAACTCCAAAAGGCTAGGAACTAAGCCCATAACCATAATGCCCAGGGTAATCTACTATCGTAAGATCCAAACATGATCACGAAAATAGGTGGGAGCTACCCATATGACCTTTCTTTACGAGCACACTAGAGACAACTTAGTTATCAATGACCCTTTTATAAGAATCTCCATAATAGAACCCAATAATTATTCCATCATGGCTATTTCCATAGTAGACAGTTACAAATCCCACTCGCAAGCCCCCATCATAGAGTCGTCAAACCACGGTTCCGAAGTCATCATCATTTTCATTGCCGTCATCATATCGAAGCACCACGTCGTAACCTTGCTAATCGCCATATAAGATCCAAGGTTGTCTCGAGTCGTCTGGGTTGCATACTGCATTTACATTACCCATAAGAACCATGGAACATGTCATGAAGAAATTCCTAAAGTATCACCGTGCTACGATGAAAATCACTGACTTTCATTTTTGGTTCGGCTATACCTGAACCAAGCACCAAGCAACCCCTTCTATGACTCCAAGCAGCACAAGAAACCGAACGAAAGATCTTGCTTGGTTCTGGCCCCAATCAAACACCCCTTGGACACTAAGTCATCTCTAAGCACCGGACAGATTTTCTTGCTCAGGTCAGGCCCCAAGCAAACCACCCCTAGACACCAGCAACTACCGAACAACAGAACTTATTTAGCCATTGAATAGAGCACCATCGGATACCAAGTTGACCCCAAGCAGACCAACACTGGACACCAAGCACAAAATAGAAAATCTTGTTCGGGGTCGAACCAAACTGACTCACAAAACCGCCAAACACATCTCCAAGCAACCACCAAACAATGAAACTTGTTAGACCTTCGAACATATCCCCATCGAACATCAAGCTGATCCCAAGTAAACCAACATCGAACACTAAGCACCGAACCAATTTTCTTGCCAGAGTCTGAACCACAAAAATACCCCGTGCGACTCCAAGCAGACCACCACCAGACACCAAGCACCGAACAGAAATGTTATGATTCCTCCAAACTTTAGTTTTCCTATGGTTTCATCGCAACGATCTATTACTACACCCATGTTCCTTCCATATGCATTGATATGACTCCGAACATCCTTCAACTTATCCATCGAAGTCGGTTTTATAATTTCTACCCCTAGTTCGCTCCGATGAGCATTTTCAACCATGTAAGCATACAAACAAACACTATATATGCACTAACCAACTTTCAAATATCCAAATCATACAATTAATCACAACAATCAACATAAAAGGTGTCTACAACATAGCCTAACATATACCAAGGTAAACACATATCCCAATGACATGTCTAGAACACCAAAAATCCATTTATTCATGTTTTTACTAAAGGTAGGGTTTTAAATAGCAATGATAACTTCATAAATAGATCAAAACATGTTAAAATCTAAATATACGTATATAATAAGATGAGAGATGATAAATCGCTCACCAAACCTTCCAAAATCCAAGTTTTGCATAGAAATCGAGGTAAATCTGAGAATAAACAACAAAGATATGATTTTCTTTTCCAAAGATGTACGTTTGAAGATCTCTAATGTATCCCCTTGCTTATCTATAGTTTGTACAAGATTTGGATGAGAAATGAGAAGGATTTGGGTGAAGAATGAAATAATGGGGGTTGGGAGCTATTTGAGAAATGACAGAAAAGTAATTTAGGGAGAGATGGCTCACATATTTATAGGTAAAACCCCAAAGCACCCCCAGGAGCATAGGACAGACACCCCCTAACAAAGCACCCCTGAACAGAGCATCCCCCGAACAGAGAAACCTTCGTATAGAGTACCCTTGAACCAATTAACTACCGGGCATGATTTCTTGTTCGATCTTCCTTGTCAAACCAAACCTCATCAAACCAACTACTAGCAAACAGAATTTCCTATCTAGTCCTGCATTATGGAACCAACTACTACCGAATAGAAAATCTGTAACTCTGATATTCAAATAGCCATATCTCCTAGCAAAAAGTTCAAATTGCTATTATGACCACTCTATACAAAATGGAAATTACCATATCTTTCCAATGGAAGTGGTCTCGGATGCCAATTTGGCTTCTATAAAAAGATATAGTTGTTATAAATTTTCAAGGGTAAAATCGTTTAAATGAATTTTAAAGATAAAAATATTACTAATAGACATTTTCCAAAGTTATAGAGTTATACGACCTTATAATAATTTTAAAATAGTATTTATGATCCTTCGATGCATAAACACGGGTCGTTACAATTATCCTCCGTCCTCTATGGTGTGAACTTTAACACTCTCAACGTTCACATCCTCTTGTTGCAAATACTTTTCGGCTTGATAGTAGAAATTAGCAAGATACACTGGCAGATCCATTTCCAATGCTTTTTTGAAATCACTCTTATTAGAGGCTCAAAACCACCGCCATCAGAACTATCGATGGGTATGGTTTATGTACTACAGTAGCTGCTGTGTTGGATCGAGTCAAGTCACTTTGCAAAGTTTCGCCTTCCCTTTGCTTCATGGTCCAAAACATCACTTTATTCCTTAGTCGAATGACGTAAACTCTGAATTAGCTCATAAACTTTTCCACTAACTCGGTCTACATGTTGATGGACCCATTCTCTAACTGGCGAAATGATATGGCTGCCAAATTAGTCGATTCCAATGGGAAGCACCATCCCATCACCTCCTTCGAAGCTTCCAACACTCCCATATGCTGGATATACCTCATCAAATAAACCACTGGATCTGTCCTTCCATCATACGATTCCAAAGTATATAACTTGAAATCAGGTGGGTTCCTAGCATATCAGATATTTGTGGTAAAGAGTTTCCATTTACATCCTCCAAACTCCAATCTGGAGCTCTACCTTGAAACATTCTCTTATCAATTCTACTATGCGATTATCTAGATTCAGCTGAAATCTCTATGGCTTCGCATGCCTTTGATTC
The DNA here is from genome assembly GCA_030765085.1 of Allium cepa. Lineage (NCBI taxonomy): Eukaryota > Viridiplantae > Streptophyta > Magnoliopsida > Asparagales > Amaryllidaceae > Allium > Allium cepa. The sequence goes on along the minus strand of CM060940.1, from coordinate 750,428,590 downwards.
AAAGCTTCTTCATACCCCCATTCCAGCGGAGTCCTTTCAGCTCTAATCCATGAAATTGCAAGTTTTCATTTGCATCTTGATTCCGAGGCCTGACATCATCCACCTGATGCGCCCTTCCATTCTCAACATTATGATTGACCATGCCCGCAGGCCCTAACATTTCGGTACCGATTGGTCATGATGTCTCGTTACCCACCTATTGATGTGCCAGGGAGTTGGGTCCAGCTTGTCCCACCTCATCTCTTATGCATTCGATTTTCCTTTTGGTCTTCGATATCGATTTGTAGCAACTTCGACTGCTCTTTGCAATTCCATCCTTTGGAAGAATCTGTTTAACCTCTCCTCTTGCCAAGCCATTAGTCTCTCCTGATACTTTTCATCAACCCTTCCATTTCCTATTTAATCATATAGATACAAGGTGGGTTTTAACTTAAGGGCATGTATTGACTACCCCCATGCTTTGGTTGACGTGGTCCAACAATGGCTCTTCTAGTGCGCCTTTTAATCTTCAATAATATCATATCTAAGTATTTTTCAGTGAAAGCACCAAAAATGTTATGCCAAAAATTAGTACAATACCCCAATATCAATGAAATCTGAATTAGTAAATATAAAAATGAAGAAATCAAAGAGAAAGAGGGAAAAAAATATTTCATAATGGTTTAGCAAAATCTTTGGTCTATGTCCACTTAATTAATTTTAGCGATGAATTCTCTCCAAAACACAACAATTTACAATCAAATCCTATTTACGATCTAGTAGATCTCGGATTTCTCAAATTCTTATGAGATGGAAGAAATAGAAGATCAGTCCCTTTTTCAGTTGGTGGTAGGCTGTTAATTTATAGGCGAGATCCAGCACGAATATAGCTACTCCATATTTAGACATTTCTCCCGATTTGGAGTTTGAGCATAATGAAAGGATTATCGCACACGTTTTGCAAGACAGCCAAATATGTTGGTACTTATTAAATCATGTAAGTATTGAAATATTTTGTGTGCCTACCCTACAAGTTTTCTTTTATGGCTCAAGTAGGAAACCTCCAAAGTAGCCAAATAAGGATGCAAAATCATGTTGATGATAACCAAATCATATTGGTACCACTATGTTTTTGTTATCCAAAACATAGTCAGTTTTGTAGCACTCCGTCATATTGTCATCCTTGATGGTTTCCAATCATGCCAGCACCAAACATGTTAATACAAATCATGTCGATACCAACCTATTTTGCATTTTTGAAACTTGTCCAAATCTTTGATTTCTTTAATTATGACCTCTTACAAGCTTCTGGAGTCGTTTCTTTATCATTTTACAATTCATTTTCTCTGATCTAAATCGATTCATAGGTCATGGTAAATTTTTCGAAAACAAGACTAGCATATGTAGTGCCCTCTATATAGCGGACGGTGAATTACACATGACCATTAGGGTCACGAAGGGAATAAGTACTTGTGGTTGTTCGGAATGATCATAGAATAACTCAATAGGAGGCTTTTTTAGGTCAACACATTTAAGCCAAAATAAAAATCTCATTGTAACAGTGTGTGGTAATCTTCACACTTGAAGGAACTCTTGATCTTGAGTAATAAGGATGTACTTTGATTAGTCAACAATATGAGCATCACGATCATGTTATGACCATAGTTGAGTATACACTGAATTACTTGAAATGAAACACTATATAAGAGTGGATTAGTCTTCTTTGTCGTAAAAGGTTAGTATCACTATAATTGGTAGTATATTTGATGTCAAAATCTTTGACCAGAGTAAATCACTTAATCGATAAATGTTATTATATTGAACTAAGAACTTTTAAATAGTCTAGGCAGTTAACTACGAGTATTAGTAAAGTTTTTGACCATAGAACGAACTCTATTTATCTTAGTGATATAATGATGACGAAAAGAATACATGCACAAAATATTGTTACAAGGTGAAGATTAATAGAAATTTGAAATTGGATTTCACCAAAATGACGTATAAATAGACTGAACTTGTGTCCGATATTGTACTTTAGCGAATTATATATGGACTTCAGCATTTGAATTGTTTAGATATCGATCGAGGACCTATTTCACACTAGAGAGTCAACACGTATGTGTTGTTTATTAGTTTCCAAGTTTAACCGATGTAATATAAATTTATAAACGTTATAAATTAACGATAAAAGTAACACAAATGTTATATTCCATTTCATAGCATTTTAAGACAATCTTCAAGGTTAGAGGCAAAAAGGCTATATATTTCTAAACCATTGGCAATAAATAGGCTCCACCGTGAAGACTTGTAGACAAAGTTTCATCTTTTGGCCAAGGAGAAAGAACTAAGAGTTCGTAGAAGGAAATGACTAGCATCCAAAGTGTTTGACGATCGATGGAATCAAAAAACGTAACAATTTCCTTTTAAATCATTTCTTAGATTTTGACATCATGATTATATGCTTACTCTTTCCTTTTTACATTCGTCCGTATAACAAAAAAAATTCAAAAATTAAAATTAATAAATTTAATAATTAAACAATACAAAACATTTAATTATATATATATAATTCAACTCGGCTTTTATATAATAATAAAATATTAACTTTTTATGTCTACAAACAATATATATATTTCAATTTAACCCTAAAATAGTTTTTTGGTTTTTCATTTGAAAAATAATCAAATTTTATTCTTTGTTTCAGAATTATCAAAAAATATATTTTAATTTGAGTTTTATATAATATATATGCATTCGGATATATATAGTAAAAATTATTTTGTTGCTCATGTTTTTATAAAATAAAAAAAATTAGATCTTTAAATGGTTAAAATAATTTAAAATTTGAATTTTAATACATATATATATACATGTATAAAATATAAATAATAATTATGTAGCCTATTTTAAATTTAATATATATATATATGTATATCTTAAATACATATAATGTATATATCCAAAAAGAAAAATTATAATATGTATCTATATTTTAAACTAATATAATATTATGTTATATAATGTAATAAATATAAAAAATTATTATTAAATTAATGCCTGAATAATAAAATTATTATTACATAATGTTTTGTGTGTGTATTGTTAGAACCGTAAGTATTGGTTTTGATTATAATAACTAGATAAATATTGGTACTGATTATATTCTAAGGTTTATGTATGATATAGTAGAAGAATATAGGAATACTATCAAGATATATTACAAAATAATCAAGTGAAGATACAATATACATCTCAAGAAAGATCAAGTACACGACCCGGTAGATCAAGAGGAATCAAGGCTAATAAACAAGAACAAAAATAGAGGAGAAGGGAGATTCAAAAGTAGGGATGGAAGAACACATGAGACTCGAGGAACAAGGACTATAAAAAGAACATGACAACAATTTGTATGTTCTAAGTATATAGAGTGTTAGATTTAATTGTTAAAGATCCTATCGCAATTCCTTAAATTTTCTCATTTAAAACTCTTTATTTTATTCTCCATAACCTTGTTATAAAAGATCAATATTGGTGTTATAAGTTAAAAGAGTTTAAACAATTTCCATAAAAGCATTGACATTTTACATTAGGATGTGTTGGCATATTCTTATGAGTATGTCGACATACTAGTCATTGTGGAAACTTTTGTATTTAAATGAATGGATGCTTCCTTTCGCCCTTTGCTAAAAGTCACATCTCTTTATTTTCTGTTTAAAGGCTTTGGAGAACGATCTTTTTTATCTCTTGTTACTCTTACGTTTTACATTCTTATACTTTGCAGACAAGTCCTATTTTTCACATTCACTTATTGTGAATCCACTCTATTACTTCACGAATTTACAAACTACTAACAATCAGAGAGTTTACATGCAATTTTTTTGTTATTTACTCTCTTTTCTTAACATATTCCTCAAAGAAATTTAAGATATATCCCTACCATAGGTCCACGGGATCTTGTATTGAAGACTACTTAAATTATGACCAAAAGATTCAATTTCTTGTATATATTACTCTATTACTCGTTTGTAAAGGTGCATCCTACCATTCATAAAAAGTCAGGATTGTATAGGTGAACTCGATCGCCCATGGAAAGTCAAGAAGGTCAGGCGTTCTTGCCACCTATGAAATTGTAAGTGATTAGGTGTATCCTACCACCCATGGAAAGTCATGATAGGTGTTGCTTGTCACCTGATTCAAAGTCAATTTCTATATGTGTACTTGTCAGCCGTGGAATTGCAAGTTTGTTATAGTGATTTTTTGTATGGGGCACATGGCTGGATGTAGAGTTTGGAACCTGAACCAATATAATAATTCATGTTGTCTTCTCATTATTTTTATTGCTTTTACCTTTTGCATTTACTATATTACTACCTGTGAATCCGATTCTATTTTGTTAAATTTTATAATAACAATACATGCCGATAATAAGTTTAAAAACACTATTCACCCCTCTCTAAAGTTACATTAGCCTTAAGATAACACATCTACAGAAGGACAATATAGTACCAATTCACCACTATTTAATTGTAAGAATTATGCTTACTAGTCATGTATGATTAAAAACTAATTCACAATCTAATGATTTAGATATATGGAATATCATACAAACGGAGTACACTGAGCCCCAAAATAATTATGTACAATGGGAAAATGAGAAAAAGGTACAAGCACTCAATATTTCAAAGGAAATGAATACTCTATTATGTGCTTTAGGTAAAAATGAGTTATAATGTATGATTATAAAAGTGCATATGAAATTAGGACATTACAAGTCATACACGAAGGCATAAGTAAGGTTAAGCAAACTAAAATCTCTATGTTAACTAACCATTTTTAGTTATTTAAAATGAAACCTAATGAGTCTATTTCGGATATGTTCTAGATTTAAAGATATATTGCATGCTTTAATTTTACTAGGAAAAAACTTTACCGGGGAAGACCAAGTCCGGAAGGTTCTAAATTCGCTTCAATGAATGGGATTAAATGACCGACAATAGAAGATGCTAACAATATAAATACTATGAAAGTAGAAGAGTTTTTAATGTTACATGAAGTTTAGTAGTAGGTAAAAAAGGAAAGCCATGTAAATGAAAAGAAGTCACTCGCTTTCAAGGCTACAACCAAAGAACAAGGATCAAACCATAGCGATGAAGAAATACATTTATGGCAAGGAATTTTAGAAGATATTTGAAATATAGAAAGAGGAACAAATTTCGAAGATTGGATAACAACAACCCTAGAAGTGCACTAAAATATTTTGTATGCGACAAGACTGTACATTTGAAAGGGGTCACTCAATATCGAAGAAATCAAAGGACTCTCTCGACATGGATTCAATCAAAAAGAGGGATCGAGCATCCACAAAAACTTAGGATGATTAGAACACAAATTCAAGCAATACAACTTCAGATGCAAAAAATGCAGATTTATGCTTTATGATGGAGGAAGAACAGAGTTTTAGACAATTAACACTAAAATCTACTCTAGATTTATCATTGATAGTTAAATGCACATTTTAATATATGCATATTTGAATTTATTATGAAAATAAATTAAATAATATAATTAAAATTGAAAATCACTTTAAACAGGTAATATGTAGATATATAATATAAAACTCAGACTGATATATATTTAGATCTATTTATATTTAAATCTTTATAAACTGATATAATTATTTATATATATACATAAAGAATAAAAATATAAATAACTAAAATTCATTAGAATAATAACAAATTTATTTTCATACATATATACATCTCTACTATAATAATGATAGTTTGATGAACACAAAATCATCCGCATCTTTTTGGATTTCCCATATTACCCTTCGTGCATTTTAACCATGCTTTATTACTTCTGCCTCCTTCCCCAAACCTAAACAAACACTAACCCCAGATCCAAAGTGATCCCAGACCCAGGCAATTCCATACCCAACTACTTCACCGAAAAGGATACTTTGATGCAATTCCATCGCCATGCCAGTCCCAATGTCTTCTCTAACGAACCGCACAAACTAGGGTTAAATAGGCACTATTCCTGATCCAGCGTAACTTCAACTTTGTCGTACGATTTACACTGTGCATTGATCGACGGTCGGTTGCTCACTGATCCGTGGTTCTGGATTCAACATCTATCGATACCATGTGTTTCTCATGCTTAATTTTATTCAAAATATTTCGATTTCCAACTTCTGCTTTTCCCTTTCTTACACTCTACACTATGCTATATTTAGTACTTTAGAATTGATTTGGTTATTGCAGTTTTAAAATTTTATTTCATTGCACTTGGGGCTACCATAGGACATTATGCTATATTTCATTATAGTTTTAAAATTCCAACTTTTGCCCAAATACCGCAATTGTCTCAATGTTGTATTAGTAGAGTTATATGGTATTTTTGTGGATACAGATAAAATGATTGCCGACAAAATAAGCTTGGCATACAACTTTTTGGTGAAAACAACAATTCTGTGGAATTTTACACGTTGTCTGTTGTTTGCAATTTTTCTATCGAGTTAACTTTAAGTTGAATGTTATTTTTCATTTGCTTGATTAGTGATTGCAAATTAGTGACTATTTGTACTACTTTTTCCATATACATATGTGTGTGTGTGTGTATGTACGGCAAATTTTCATTTTTAAATGGTTATTTATGGATTACCAACCAAATATGCTAAAAGATGACTGTTTGTAGTGCAGTTCTATGGATGACAATATTCCAATTGAACTTTAATACAAGCGTTTATTGGTGACATTCTTATAGCCTCAGTAATACTTTTGGAAGAACCATAGTATCTGAATTACGAGTAAACATGTATCTACGTGATTAAACTGGATAAATCAGTATTCTGTATACATAAGTTTTGACTGGACTGGATTTCCCATTTCCTTAGATTGTCTTTCTGCAAATCAATTTGATAGTTAAGAACATATGAAAAAACATGTGAAAAAACTGTAGTTCTGCTATTGATAAGAATATTTATTTAGAAAAACTTATAAGACATTGCTTTTATTTTTTGAAAACCTTTGTACAAACTAAATTTAATTATCGAAAATCATAAGTTGTCACTGTTCCAAATGCTAATTCAGCTTGACAAGTTCTTTTTTTTCCTTTCTGAACACCTTTTATATTTTTTTAAACTACAAACAATGGTAATAATCAGTTTGTTTTTTCATTTTTTATTTATTTTCCTATTCCTCTAACACAACTGTTGTCACTTTATTGTTCCACATTTATACCAATTTTTTTATTAAGGTATTGCACTATACTTCCATAAATTAGTTTTTTTTTATGTTTTCATGTCTTTGTTAAGCTATTGCTTAGACAACAACACCTGTACATGCTAAATAATATATGCATATATTATCTTCTTTGAAAGCATAAAAGAATAAAGAAAATAAAAGTAATATATATGTATATATTGACAAGTATATAAATTTAGGCCAATCAATGGATACTCGAAAAATACAAAATCAGTTCGCATCCGTATCCAAAAAGCAGATCATTATTCGATAACCAAAAAATGAATACGGAAGGTATCGGCATCCGAAAATTATCCATCTTTGGTCAAGATTATAGTTAATGTTTTGTGTATTTTAATACAAAGATAAACATGTGTTTATTTTTTTATTAAGTTAATATTTTGCATCATGTGAATTTAATGCTTGTTAGTTGCTCAAAATTATTTATTATCATCATATTTGTTTATTTCTCACAGTTTTATAATCAAGTGGATTGAAAAAAAATTATGCTAAACCAAATTTTTTTATTTATATTTCTCAATTTATCGATCGTTAGCAGATATGATAATTATCTACTATCCGTCCGTATTTATGGATGCGGATATCCAATATCTGAAAATGGTTTCTTATATATGGATGTTGATGTGGATATGACATTATCCATATCCGAAAGTATCTATTTATATTCCTACATATGTTTGGGTGTTAGCTTATGAACATGTGGGTTGAAAACATACATATTTGTGCGAGTGTGCAACTACAAGTGTCTTGCACGGTAGCTATGACAATTAATTTATTGTGTCCTCATTTGTCACAAGTTATGAAAATTAAATTGTTATATTTTGATTAGTTTGGTTTTCAGGTTCAGTAAGTTTGTGATGATTGAAGTGTGCTGTCAAATTAAATGCAAGATACATATTGACAATTGAAGTGTTAAGTTTAGAAATGAGGCTCAAAATTGATAAAGAAACAATATATTCATATTACGTAACTTTATATAAATGGTGTATTAGGTAAGTATAGAAATGAGTTACTTATGGTCTTATTGTCAACTTTAATTTGAACATGAAAAGAATTAACAGAGTTGAGGTAAGTGCTATTAGGATGCAAATTACCCTTAATTGCTTTATCTTATATTGTGTAGTAAAATATGAGTACTTATGCCTTATAAATAGTCAATGCAAATCGTTGAGTTCTTCTTCTTAATTTACCGAGATTATAGTCATTGTAAATTGTTAAGTTAGTTTTCATTTTTTATATGTTCATCACTCATGTTAATTTTGAAACTGCATATTGATTATTTTTACAATTATAAATGTACACGTCAAAAGAATGGAGAAATTAGAAAATTTACTTTGCATAACACTGATCAGTCAATTTAGATGTGTATAGCAATCAATATAGGTCGAAAAATATACGATTGTGTTTCAATAGTTCATATATGTAAAAGCAAAGTATCTAATAGCAAAATGGGCGTGATCTAAGTTTGTAAATTATCTCACTTAACTATAAGATAAATACTATTCTAAATAGTTAGGCTTTTGTTGTCTATTCAATATCAATATACAGTCTCAGCTTTGTCCGGTAATATATCAAACTTTTTGCTCAATGATCAAGTATGTATTCATTGAAATGCTAAAATTCATGGCTAAAACATTTTTATTACATATTCAGAAACTGGTACTTTCCTCAGTGTCAGTAGGTGAAAATATTGCATATGGGCTACCAGATGAAGATGTTTCTAAAGAAGATATAATAAAAGCAGCTAAAATTGCAAATGCTTATGAATTCATTATATCTCTCCCTCAGATTCACTTTCATTTAGGAAGTAATAAGTATGTAGTTCTTTTAGTTTTTTTTCTTTCTTTTAACTGAATACATGTCATTAATGATGAAGGGTTATGATACTCAAGTTAGTGAATGTGGAAGCCTCTTTAGTGGTGGACAGAGACAAGTACTAGTGGGCTATGTTATAATATCAAACAATCTATCATTGGACCAAATTATGAAGTATGTTGTGATTAGATTTCGGTTATAATATTGTGATCAGTATGAGTTAAAAGCCAGTTTAAAAATATTCTTACACATAATATGCTTCACAGGTATGTATATGCATAGCAACTGTAGCAAGATCTACTCTCTATGGATTCTCCGGTCTCATTACTCTATTCATTGTACCAAATTTGATATGATATTTTATATGTGTACAAGCGCTCGATATACATTTTGATGTGGTATGTAGTTATATGCATTTCAGGTGTAATTATAGGCATTATTTATACAGTGTGCTTTCAGTACTAGGAGTTGAAGGAATTTAGAAGTAGGTGTTTATAGAATCAATTTTTTGCGCTGATCACTTGGAGAAGTAACTTTTGCTTCATGTGACTCATATTCTCTTAGATTATGTGAGTATGTGATAACTCTCCTTTTAATAAGCATGCTTTTTCTCTTGAAAAGCACCTGATACTCAAGATAGATCGAAACATAATAAGTACAATATTGTTAGGCTTGAATCTCTAATGTGAGTCTTTGGGCTGAAAGAATGAATCCAAAAATATGTTTGATGTATTAATTAGTTGTTCATTCAAACTAAAGCAATTTTTCTCTCACACGATATGCCATAACTAAATATTTAACTAATTATAGTTTGCACTATGTTGAGAATTGCTACTAAAGTGGTAATATATCTAATGTGTAGATTTATATATCTTGAGTTCAAATCCAAGACTTCAAAAATAAAGTTCTACGCTTTTGTTTGACCACATATTCATCTATGAATAAATCATCTTATTTGACAAAGATATAGGAGTTTTTTATATATAGTTTTAGGATCAGGTTCGTGGTTTTTCATATGTTTTCGACTCATTTGAAATTTCTCATTTATTGCAACTGAAATAAGAGATCTTTTATTTCGTTAACATTTGGTTATCATGTTCTTATTGGTAACTTTTAGATTTTATTTGTTCTACGTTTTACATATTACAAATCAAAAAACTCTTTTATAAGATTTATCTATATTTAATCATTTATTCACTTTTCGTTATAGGTATAAAAGTAGAACTCTACATTTAAGTATAAGTATGCTTCTAAACATTATGTTTTGAAAGTTCTTTCTTTGATTACTTCTTTTTCCCTTGACTCGACTCTAAAGTAAATCAAATTGTTCATTAATTTGAGTTAACATCAGTGTATATCTTTAAAAATGTGATCTTCATTAAGAGTCATCTAGATGTTAATGAAGAGAATTTTTATGTTTAATAAACACCATCATTGTATTATTTTCATTTGCATAAAGAGGTTTCAATCCGAGTAAAATGAAATGATATAAAAATACTGTCATTGTGTTTTTAATGGTATACTATGAAAATATGGCTTAACGATCAAATGCAGTTCCAACTGGACGTACATATATACTCGTACATACATAGTAAAATTTAAATAAATTAATTAATAGGAATGATAAATCGAAATAATAAAACAACAACATATTGTAAAATAAAATCATAGTAACAAATAATGTTTAAAAATATGTTAAAAATAATAAATAAATTAGCATAATTTCGACGAATATGTTGGCACACTAAAAGGCATGTGTTAATATACAAAGGCTTGAAATGTAACACCTTTCAGAATTCAAACTTTTGGAATTTCCACTCTTTTCATCATTTCAAATTTCAAAATATCACTATATTGACCGACACTTGCCTATTAAATGTCTACTTAATCTTCTTGTCTATTCATTAATTCAAGCATAATGAAACAAGAACAAAACTCTAGGAAAAGAGGAGATTCAAAAGCAAGGCGGGAAGAACACATGAGACTTGAGGAATAAGGACTAGAAAAGAACAAGATAACATTTAGTACGTTTTAAGTGTACCAAGTTTTATATTTGAATTGGTAAAGATTATATACCAATTCCTTTAAATTTATCTTTTAAAATTCTTTATTTTATTCTCCATAACCTTTTTATAAAATACCAATATTGGTTCTACAAGTTAAAAGAGTTTAAAAAAATTTCATAAAAGCATCGACTTTTTACACTAGGATCCGTCGGCATATTCTTATGAATACGTCGACATATTAGCTGTTGTGACAACTTTTGTATTTAAATGAACAGACACTTCCTTTCACCCATTTGCTAGAAGTCACATCTTTTCATTTTCTATGTAAGGCTCTCGGGAATGAAAATTTTAATCAATTCTCTATCGTTACTCCTACGGTTTACATTCTTATATTTTAGAGATAAGTCCTATTGTTCACATACACTTATACTTTGTGAATCCACTCTCTTTCTCTCTATTTCTTCATGAATTTGCAAGCTAGTAAAAGTCAGAGAGTCCACATAAAAATTACCTATCATTTACTCAATGTTCTTATACTATTCCTCAAAGAAATCAAAGATATATTACTCGAAAGTATATAAAAACTTGTATTAAATACTACTTAAAATTATGATTAAATGGTAGTCGGTCCTTATGATAGCTTGTCCATACAATTGCTTGTCCATACAGTAGCTTGTCCATATGACAGTTTTTCCATATGATAGCCTATATGTTCAAAAGTTATAAAGCCGATAGCTTGACATACGATTGCCTGTTCGTATGATAACCTATATGTCCGATAACTATAGATTCTATAGCTTGTATATACTATAGCATGTCCGTACAATAGCTTGTCCATATAATAGCTTATCTATATTAATTAGATTGAACCTAGCGCTACTTAATGGACTTCATAGGCCCTTTAAGATCCAAATAAGGAACTGTATCTAGAAATTTACCATTTTCATCAGCTAAGAAACGGTCCCTTCAGTTTCTTTCTAACATAGCCTAGTTTACAATGCCATAGATAACACTCATTAACTTTGGATGTAGATTTATTTTCAACAGCAAATATATGATTCAAATTAAGAATATAAATATCATTATTCGGTGCACGAAAACCAACGTTTTTACTGCCAGTATAGATATTCATAATACTATATATACAAATAAAACTATATTCGTCTTCATTCAAACGTGAGATGTATATTATTCCAAAAATAAAATTGGGTGCATAATAAAAGTTCCTAAAAATTAAATTATAACCACTCGCTAACTTAAGATGATATTCTCCCATTTCTTCCATAACTATGTTCGCTCTATTAGAAACTTGGAATTCTGTGCTCCCTTTAGCAATGATCTTTTTAATCCTAAGTCCTTGTAAAGAACTACAGATATGAGTTCCAGATCCAATATCTAAAACCCAACAAGAAGTACATATAGGTAAAGAATTTTATATATGGAAAATATTTTAACGAGAAAAATCCGATTCTTTCCATATCTTCAAGTACTTTGGGCAGTTCCTCTTCTAATGTCCTTTTTTTGAGAAAAAGTGACAGTCATCTTTCTCTTGAACTTTTCCCTTACCATCACCTCCCTTAGACTTACGCTTTCTCTTCTTCAAGCCTTTCGACGAAGGATTACTTTTAACAACAAGCACCGTGCTTGGTTCTTTCATAAAAGTCCGACAGTCCATATCATATTAAAGAGCTCACCGACGATATACTTTAGTGACTTCATACTGAAATTCAATACAAATCGATCGAACTGTGGAGTAGGCGACCTTAAAATCATGTCCGTCTAAAGCTCGGGATCCAAAGTATTGCCTAGCTCGGCATTTAAATGTTTCCTAAATTCCAAGTCACAAGTTATTTTTAATTTCACTTTGAATGGATGTTGTTCCTTATAATTATTATTAGTTTCTTTTACCTTCGTATAACATGATAGTGTACTGAAATAATTTTTTCCTAAAAGGTACCTTTATAGATGCATTTTTCGAACAATTTAGCATGCATTAACTTTTTAATTTCCACATCTTTGCAATGATTTTTCTCCTAAAAGTTGGAATGACTAAAAAATGCTATGAATCCAAGACATGCACAAGATCATTCACATTGAAACCCTACAAATGTTCACCATAATGGTTCCCTATCCATCATCCTTGAGAAAGATTAAATTTGTGAACCATATTCGATCAATTATATTGGTCAGTGGCAACATTTGCAAAAAATAACGACTCAAACTTCAACATTCTTTTTAATTTACGAATTGTAACTTCCTGCATAATATTATACAAAACATTAGAAAAACAAATTCAACAAATGAATTTGTATTATTTCTTTATAAAAAAAACCACATGGGTCTTAGATAAATACTTTACAAAGTAAATACCTTACCCAGATCTGTTCACACCCTACCTTCTGTCTTTCTCAGCCCCACTATTTAAATAAAAAATATCACATCCCTCCTTTTTCTTTTCCTACCCTCTAATTAACCCTTTCAAAAACAATAACTTAATATTAACAATGGAGTAAAGAAGAGACGAGATCCAAAAACAAGCTGTAATCCGTAATTATTTTTTCATTCTTTTCATGCATGGCGCAATCTAGAAAGGAAGATAGTAACATTTCAGTTCAAATCAATAACAATAGAACTATAAATTAAAGTTTATATAATGTATTACACTAAACTAGGTTAGTTAACATTCCCAGTACATTGCACACTAGATTTTCCAGCATTCCAAGCTACCTAATACTAAGTTTGCATCAATTCCTAGTTTGCATGACAATAATTAAGGTATAAGGAAAAAAAAATGTAAAATTAAGCAAAAATAAGAAAAAAAGATGGAAAAAAAGGGAAAAAGGCAAACCTGAAATGAAACATCATAATTACTTTCAACAGTCATATTGGTAAAAACTCTTCATATTAAGAAAAAATTAGCAGATATTTCTTTTTCTAATATGATATAAGTTCAATTCTACTTTGTTGCTGTTTTTCTAACTCTTGTATTGCAATAGATTGGGATTATACTGTTATAGGTCTAGTATACCAAAACAGGGACTAATCAATAGTAAACTTGTTTCACAAGTTTACAACTCAGATTTCCACTACTCTGGAACTCTGTATTAGTTATTTTAACACTAAGTATGTTGTAATTAATTACAACTACAAAGTAACAACTATAGCAATAATAACTACAGTGCTAAATCAAACATTATACTATTTAAAAAATAGTACAACGCAGAAAGAAAACGATATTTATGTATATAAATATATAAATCAAATAGAAATCTAACCAACTGAAGAAGAAAATTAAATCTGAGGCTTGTTGTAACAATTTGCTTAAGACTTTATTCAGGGTCTCCCAAGAAACAGAAGACGTGTTCTGCTCGAGATTGTGTTGTGTATGATCTTCTGTGTGATATGCAAAAGCGCATGGATTGTAGATCTTCAGAAACGAAGAGGAAGAAGAGAAAATTCGGAATTGATTAAGTGAGGAAAATGATCATGTTTCCTCCTTATTTATAGCCGAATTCCCAATGGCTACACACGTTGAGAAAAGTAGCATCCCTTCATTTGCAACGCCAAAAAGTGTTACTATTCGCAACAGTCGCGCCTCTTCGTTTTGGAACGGCTGAAAACTTTCGTTGTTCGCAAAAGTTGTGCCTCTTCGTTTGTAACGGCCGAAATATGTTGCTATTTACAACAGTCGCGTCTCTTCGTTTGCAAAGGCCAGAAACTGTTGCGGTTTGCAACAATCGCATCCAATCCAATAGTCGCTTCTTTTTGAATTTAAACTATAGAAAACCATTTATTTATGTACAGTAAAAATGTAACACGGTCCACTCTTATTGCACCCGCACCCGACCTGGCCCGGTTCGGTCGGACGGACGGGCGGGCGCCGGCGCATGCGTGTTAGTCCATGGCATATAGATCCTCCTCCTCGCACAAAATTACCTGACCCTAAGGGCCAATATAAGGATTGAGAGTATACTATATAAACCAAAAAATGAACATATTTTTGGCGTTGTGGGACACATCTCATTCACCGTTATTTTGAGAATTCTAACAATCCTCCGCATGAATACCGATATATGTCTCCCACACACAAAGTGTAATATCACACAGTTCATATGAAAATAATGCCATATCGAGGATAAGTAGATATTTCACTTTGAACTTCCCCAAGTTAAAACTTATCGTATATACTTGGCTAACCGTGAATTATTTAATCTTGAACCGTCAGCCGTTATTGTATAACCAGACAATAAGCTTTACAAATCATTATTTCCCTTCACATCCAATCTCTTGCTTGTCTTCATTTTGGTCCTGAACAATTTTTGGTTCTACGAGTATTTTTTAAAAGAATAAAAGCCTTTAATATTCTCAAAGAGCCGACCCAGCTCACACTAACATAGGTGATCGCAACCATTAAGAGTATCCTACATATACTCCACTTGTTATTTTCAAGATATGGTCATCATTAAAAACATAGTTTTAACCTTTAAATACTTTCGTAGGCATGCATTTATATTGTCCACCATAGGAATGGAGTTGGACTATGTCCAAACAAATGCATTACGTCTTGAGCTACTCAGAACTGGTTTGTCTATTGATCCCAGTCCGTGGGATCATCAGTCGCTAGGATAGGTTTCCGTATAAGATAACTCTTGATAATTCAGGCTTTTAAACCCATTTCCCTCGATGCGCAGCCAATTTTCTCTCTTAATAAACCTTTAGCAAATGGATCCGCTAGGTTATCATTTGTTCTCACATGATCTATGGAAATAATTCCATTTAAGAGTAACTGCCTAACTGTGTTATGGCATCGACGAATGTGTCGTGACTTTACGTTATACACAATGTTGTGCGCTCTGCTTAGCGCAGCTTGGTTATTACAGTGTATGCATGAGATACATGAGATATCATAATACACGAGAGTATTCCAATTACACTACACTCTCATTAGTGTTTTTATGCAGTACTTCTGATGGATTAAAAGGTGTTCTTACTCCTTTAGTTCCAAAATTTTGAAAATTTTCAATCACTTTATGTACATAGTGTGACTAAGATAATTCAATTCCATTAGGTGTTCTTATTATTTTGGTTCCCAAAATAACGACTACAACTTCTAAGTCTTTCATATCGAAATTTCTAATTTACATCTTCTTTATGGTGTCTATTACCTGAGTATGTGGACCAAATATTAACATCTCATCTACATATAAACAAATCATCACATGTGATTGTCCAATTTTTTATAGTGAACACACTTATCTCATTCATTTATACGAAAACCATTTCTCATCATGACACTATCAAATTTTGCGTGCCATTGTTTTGGAGCTTGTTTTAGTTCGTATAATGATTTTCTAATCTACAGACTTTATTTTCATTTCCTTTGGAAACAAAACCTTCTGGTTGCTCCATGTAGATCTCCTCATCAAGATCTCCATTTAAGAACGCTGTCTTTACATCCATTTAATGAATTTCTAGTTTATAGATCGATGTGATTGCTATTAGCATTCTTATAGAGGTTATTCGTGTTACCGGTGAATATGTATCAAAGAAGTCTACTCCTTCTTTTGACATATCCTCTGGCTACTAATCCAACTTTATACTTGTCGACAGAGCCATCCGCTTTCATTTCTTCTTGAAAATCCATTTACAGCCAATAGATTTTATTCCAGGTGGAATATCAACAATTCCCAAGTTTTATTACTTAGAATTGAATCAATCTCACTTTGGATTGCTTCTTTCCAGCATGAAGATTCAGAAGATAACATTGCTTCCTTGTACATTTGAGGTTCATGTTCTAACACATATGTGGAAAAATCCGGACCAAATGTCTTGGAAGTCCTTGCCCTTACACTTCTTCTTGGTTCAACTTCCTCAATCTCATGATGAGTTTCATCTTCATGTGAATTACTTGATTCTTCTCTTGTCCTTTTAGGGACATTATTCCCTTCATTCCATTTGCGAGGAAACACGTCTTCAAAGAATGAGGCATCTCTAGATTTCATGATTGAATTTACATGAATATCAGCTATATCAGACTTGAATACCAAAAATCTGCAGGCGCTACTATTTTGGGCTGGCCCTAAATAGTAAAGTCTACTGTTTTTGGTCCAAGTTTGACTCTCTTGGGAGGCGAAACTGGAACTTTTGTCAAGCACCCCCACACTTTGACTTATTTAAAGCTTGGTTTGTGTCCTTTCCAAATCTTATATGGAATTGTTCCTGTTTTATTGTGAGGACTTTGTTTAATATGTGATTAGACATATTTAAGGCTTCCCTTCCAAGGGTTCATCGGTAGACCAGATGTTAAAAGCATGACGTTAATCATTTCTTTTAACGTTATGCTCTTCCTCTCGGCTACAACATTTTATTGTGGTGAATATGGAGCTGATGTTTGATGAATTATACCATTTTCTACACAGAATTGTTTAAATGGTGATTCATATTCTCCACCCCGATAAGATCTCAATATCTTGATCTTTTTATTTAACTGATTTTCTACCTCGGCTTTGTACTTCATAAATGATGTAATTGCTTCATCCTTGCTATTTAAAAGATATACACAGAAATATTATGTATATTCATCAATAAAAGTGATAAAGTACTTTTTCCCACCTCTTTTAGATAATGATTTAAAATCACATAAATCTGTATGAACCAAACCTAGTGGTTTGGTGCTTCTATCAACAGATTGAAATGGTTTTTTAACCATTTTTGCTTCTATACATATCTCGCATTTGTAGTTCTTATCTACTTGGAATTTCAGAATTAATCCCAAGTTTGATAATGTTTTCATTTTTCGGATATTTATGTGTCCCAATCTATCATGCCGTAGTAAAATTTCGTGCTCAAACAAGTAAGAAACTTCAATTTTATTAATAGCACAATTAGAATGCATAGTTTTATTGTCGATAACGGCTACGTTTCCCTTAAATAGGCCATCTTCCGATATATATTCCAGCTTTGGACAGAACCATCTTGTCTGACTCGAACACCATTTTGAATCCTTTCTTTGATAGTACTGAGCCAGAGATCAGATTCTTGCGTATGTCTAGAACGTGGAGCACGTTATTCAACTTCTCAATTTTTTCAAAAGTAAACTTGAGGATTACTGTGCCACTGCCTTCGATCATGGATGTTGTAGAATTACCCAGGTAGAGTTTTTCTTCGTGATTGAATTTCTGGTATGTAGAAAACATGGATTTGTCAGAGCAGACATGACGAATAGCGCCTAAGTCTATTCACCATTGGTTAGAATTCTGAACCAAATTGCATTCAGATACAACTGCCGAGAAGTTGGACTCGTCTACTTCCATGTTGTCTACTATATTTTCCTCTTTGCTGCGTTCCTTTTTATGTCTGCAATCTTTAGCGGCATGTCCAACTTTTCCACAAACCCAACACTCGCCATTAAATTTTTTGGTTCGTTTGTTGTCTGGAGCTTTCCTTTTCTTCGGGAAATTATTCTTTTTGTCTGTGGCCTTTGACTTTTCAACCACAAATGCCTCCTCCTTTGGTTTTGTAACTCCACGGTTATCTACCTCAATTTTTAGCCAGACTATGAGATCTTGTAAAGAGATTTTCTTCTTCTTATGCTTTAGATAGTTGCGGTTATCTCTCCATGATGGTGGCAGTTTTCCCATGATGGCTTCAACCTAAAACGATTCTCCAACCTTATAACCTTCTGCTTCGAGTTCATGAATAATGATTTGCAGTTCATGCAGTTGAGCAGTCACCGGTTTGGAGTTAACCATCTTGTAGTCCATGAATTTATCTATAACGAATTTCTTAGGACTAATATTCTACATCTTGTACTTCGTGGCAAGTGCATTCCAGAGTGCTTTTGCTGTCTTTAGAGGCTGATATACTTTGTATAGTACCATGTCGAGACAATTCAGTATATAGATTCTGCATAGAAATCGGAATGCTTCCGCATATCAACATCTGATTCCTTGCCTGGTGCAGGAATCCGTCCCTCCTCCTCGAGATACCATTGCAGATCGAGTGTGGTGAGGTAAAATAGCATTTGATTTTGCCATGTTATGAAGTTATCACCATCTACTATGAAAGGATCAGGCCTGTTGTGAGTAATAGCCTTTGTTGATAGTTCAACTGTTGCTATCTCTGTTTTAGCGAAAACAGGAAAGTCTTAAGATGTTACAGGTCTAGTATACCAAAACAGAGACTAATCAATAATAAACTTATCTCACAAGTTTACAACTCAGATTTCCACTACTCTGCAATTCTGTATTAGTTATTTTAACATTAAGTATTTTGTAACTAACTACAAGAACAAAGTAACAACTATAGCAATAAGAACTATAATGCTAAATCAAATGTTATACTATTTAAAGAAATAGTACAACACAGAAATAAAATGATATATATATATAAGTCAACTAGAAATCTAACCAGTTGAAGAAAGAAATTACGTCTAAGGCTTGACGTAACAATTTCCTTAAGACTTTATTCAAATTCTCTCAAGATATAATAGACATGATCTGCTAGAGATTGTGATGTGTATGATCTTTTGTATGATATGCAAAAGCGCATGGATTGTAGATATTAGGAAATGAAGAGGAAGAAGAGAAAATACGAAATTGATTGAGTGAGGAAAGTGATTAGGTTTCCTCCTTATTTATATTCGAATTCCCAATGGCTACACCCGTTGAGAAAAGTAGCATCCCTTCATTTGCAACGCCAAAAAGCGTAACTGCTCGCAACAGTCGCGCATCTTCGTTGCAACGGCCGAAAACTGTTGCTGTTCGTAATAGTCACGCCTCTTCGTTTGCAACTGCCGAAAACTATTGCTATTTGCAATAGTCGCGTCTCTTCGTTTGCAACGGCCAGAAACTATTGCGGTTTGCAACAGTCGCGGTTTGCAATGGTCGCATCCAATCCAGTAGTCGCTTCTTGTTGAATTTAAACAGTAGAAAACCATTCACTTCTGTACAGCAAAAATATAACACGGTCCACTCTTATTGCACCGGCACCCGACCCGGTCCGGTTCGGTCGGACGGGCAGCGGCACGCGCGTGTTAGTCCATGGCCATATAGGTCCTCCCCATTGAACAAAATTACCTAACCCTAAGGGCCAATATAGGGATTGAGAGTATACTATATAAACCAAAAAATGAATACATTTTTGGCCATGTGGGATATATCTCATTCACCATTATTTAGACAATTCTAACAATCCCCCACATGAATGACGATATATTTCTCCCCCACACAAAGTGTAATATCACACAGTTCATATGAAAATAATGCTATATCGAGGATAAGTAGATATTTCACTTTGAACTTTCCCTAGTTAAAACTTATCGGATATATTTGGCTAATCGGTGAATTATTTCATCTTGAACCGTCAGCCCTTATTATATAACTAGACAATAATCTTTATAAAGCATTATTTCCCTTCACATTCAGTCTCTTGGTTGTGTTAATTTTGGTCCTAAACAATTTTTGGTTCTGCGAGTGTTTTTTAGAAAATAAAAGCCTTTAATATTCTCAACAAGCCGGCCCAGCTCACACTAACATAGATGATCACAACCATTAAGAGTATCCTACATATACTCCACTTTTATTTTCAAGATATGGTCATCATTAAAAAAACATAGTTTTAACCTTTAAATACTTCTGTAGGCATGCATTTATATTGTGCACCATATGAATGAAGTTGGACTATGTCCAAGCAAATGCATTACGTCTTGAGTAACTCAGAACTGGTTTGTTTATTGATCCTAGTCCGCGGGATCTCCAATCGCTAGGACAAGTTTCCGTATAAGATAACTCTTGGTGATTTAGGCTTTTAAACCAATTCCCCTCGATGCGCAGTCAATTTTCTCTCTTGATAAACCTTTAGTAAATGGATCCGCTAGGTTATCATTTGTTCTCACATAATCTATGGAAACAATTCCATTTGAGAGTAACTACCTAACTGTGTTATGGCGTCGACGAATGTGTCATGATTTTCCATTATACACAAAGTTGTGCGCTATGCATAGCACAGCTTGGTTATCACAGTGTATGCATATGGCCGGTATAGGTTTAGGCCAAAATGGAATATCTTTTAAAAAATGACGAAGCCATTCTGCTTCTTCGCCTGCTTTATCTAAAGCGTTGAACTACGATTCCATAGTGAATCGAGCTATGCATGTTTGTTTAGTAGATTTCCATGACACTGCTACCCGTGCTAAGGTAAATACATAACCACTCATTGGTTTTGATTCCTCTGAATCAGCAATCCAGTTTGCTTCACTATATCCTTCTAAGACACCAGGATATTTTCCATATAGTAAGGAATAATTTGTGGTATTTTTTAAATATCCAAGCACTCTAATTAGTGCTTTTCAGTGTTCCTTTCCTGGATTGCTTGTATACATGCTCAGTTGACTTACTGCATAAGCTATATCTGGTCTTGTGCAATTCATGAGATACATGAGACATCCTATTACACGAGAGTATTCCAGTTGCATTACACTATCATTAATGTTTTTATGCAGTACTTCTGATGGATTAAAAGGTGTTCTTACTCCTTTAATTCCAAAATTTTGAAATTTTTCAATCACTTTATGTACATAGTGCGACTGAGAATTCAATTCCATTAGGCGTTCTTATTATTTTGATTCCCAAAATAACGTCTACAACTCCTAAGTCTTTCATATTGAAATTGCTAATTAACATCTTCTTTATGGTATCTATTACCAATGTATTTGGACCAAATATTAACATATCGTCTACATGTAAACAAATCATCACATATGATTGTCCAATTTGTTTATAATAAACATACTTATCGCATTCATTTATACGAAAATATTTCTCATCATGATACTATCAAATTTTGAGTGTCATTGTTTTGGAGCTTGTTTTAATCCGTACAATGATTTTACCAATCTACTGACTTTGTTTTCATTTCCTTTAGAAACAAGACCTTCAGGTTACTCCATGTACATCTCCTCATCGAGATTTCCATTTAAGAATGTTGTCTTTACATTCATTTAATGAATTTCTAGCTTATAGATCGATGCAATTGCTATTAGCATTCTTATAGAGGTTATTCGTGTTACCGATGAATATGTATCAAGGAAGTCTACTCCTTCTTTTTTATGATATTCTTTGGCTACTAATCTGGCTTTATACTTGTCGATAGAGCCATATGCTTTCATTTTCTTTTTGAAAATCCATTTACAGCCAATAGGTTTTATTCTAGGTGGAATATCAACAATTTCCCAAGTTTTATTACTTAGAATTGAAATCTCACTTTGGATTGCTTCTTTCCAACATGAAGATTCAGAAGATGACATTGCTTCCGTACGTTTGAGGTTCGTGTTCTAACACATATGTGAAAAAATCCGAACCAAATGTCTTGGAAGTCCTAGTCCTTACGCTTTTTCTTGGTTCAACTTCCTCAATCTCATGATGAGCTTCATCTTCATGTGAATTGCTTGATTCTTCTCTTGTCCTTTTAGGGACATTATCCCCTTCATTCCTTTTGTGTGGAAACACGTCTTCAAAAAATGAGGCCTCTCTAGATTCCATGATTGTATTTACATGAATATCAACTATATCAGACTTGAATACCAAAAATCTATAGGCACTAATATTTTTGGGCTGGCCCTAAATAGTAATAATCTACTGTTTTTGGTCCAAGTTTGGCTCTTTTGGGAGGAGGAACTGGAACTTTTGCCAAGCACCCCTACACTTTGACGTATTTAAAGCTTGGTTTGTGCCCTTTCCAAATCTCATATGGAATTGTTCCTGTTTTATTGTGAGGGACTTTGTTTAATATGTGATTAGACATATTTAAGGCTTCCCCGCACAAGTTCATCGGTAGACCAGAGGTGGCATGTCCAACCTTTCCACAAATCCAACACTCGCCATTAAACTGTTTGGTTCGTTTGTTGTCTTTTGGTTTGTTGTCTGGAGCTTTCCTTTTCTTTTGGAAATTCTTCTTTTTGTTTTTGGTCTTTGACCCTTCAGCTACAAATGCCTCCTCGCTTGGTTTTGAAACTCCACGGTTATCTACCTCAATTTTTAGTCGAACTATGAGATCCTGAAAAGAGATTTCCTTCTTCTTATACTTTAGATAGTTGCAGTAATCTCTCCATGACGGCGGCAGTTTTCCCGTGATGGCTTCAACCAAAAACGATTCTCCAACCTTATGACCTTCTACTTCGAGCTCATGAATAATGATTTGTAGTTCATGCAGTTGATCAGTCACCGGTTTGGAGTCAACCATCTTGTAGTCCATGAATTTGTCTACAATGAGTTTCTTAAGACTGATATTATGCACCTTGTACTTCGTGGCAAGTGCATTCCAGTGTGCTTTTGTTGTCTTTAAAGGCTGATATACTTTGTATAGCACCTTGTCGAGGCAATTCAGAATATAGTTTCTGCATAGAAAAACGGAATGCTTCCATATATCAACATCTGATTCCTTGTCTGGTACATGAATCGATTCCTCCTCTGCGAGATACCGTTACAGACCGAGTGTGGTGAGATAAAATAGCATTTGATTTTGCCATGTTATGAAGTCATCACCATCTCATTTGAACGGATCAGGTCTGTTGTGAGTAATAGCATTTGTTGATAGTTCAACTATTGCCATCTCTGTTTTAGTGAAAACAGGAAAGTCTTAAGATGTTATAGGTCTAGTATACCAATACAGAGACTAATCAAGAATAAACTTGTCTCATAAATTTACAACTCAGATTTCTACTACTCTGAAATTCTATATTGGTTATTTTAACACTAAGTATGTTGTAATTAATTACAACAACAAAGTAACAGCTATATCAATAATAACTATAGTGCTAAATCATACGTTATACTATTTAAAGAAATAGTACAATGCAGGAAGAAAACGATATTTATATAAATAAATATATAAATCAACTAGAAAACTAATCAGTTGAAGAAGGTAATTATGTCTGAGGCTTGTTGTAACAATTTCCTTAAGACTTATTCAAAGTCTCGCAAGATACAACAGACGTGGTCTGCTCGAGATTGTGATGTGTATGATCTTCTGTATGATATGCAAAAGCGCACGGATTGTAGATATTAAGAAACGAAGAGGAAGAAGGGAAAATACGGAATTGATTGAGTGAGGAAAGTGATCAGGTTTCCTCCTTATTTATAGCCGAATTCCCAATGGCTACACCCATTGAGAAAAGTATCATCCCTTCATTTGCAACGCCAAAAAGCGTTACTATACGCAACAGTCGCGCCTCTTCATTTTGCAATGGCCGAATATTGTTGCGGTTCGTAACAGTCGCGCCTCTTCGTTTGCAACGGCCGAAAACTGTTGCTATTTGCAACAGTCGCGTCTCTTCGTTTGCAACGGTCAGAAACTATTGCGGTTTGCAATAGTCGCGTCCAATCCAGTAGTCCCTTCTTTTTGAATTTAAACAGTAGAAAACCGCTCACTTCTGTACAGCAAAAATATAACACGGTCCACTCTTATTGCACCCGCACCGGCCCGGTTCGGTCGATCGGACGGGCGGGCGGCGACCCGCGCATGTTAGTCCATGGCCATATAGGTCCTTCCTCTCGCACAAAATTACCTGACCCTAAGGGCCAATATGGGGACCAAGAATATACTATATAAACCAAAAAATGAACATATTTTTGGCGATGTGGGACATATCTCATTCATCCTTATTTTGAGAATTCTAACAATCCCCCACATGAATGACGATATATGTCCCCCCCCCCCCCACACAAAGTGTAATACAACACAGTTCATATGAAAATAATTCTATCAGGATAAGTAGATATTTTACTTTGAACTTTCCCTAGTTAAAACTTATCGGATGTACTTGGCTAATCAGTGAATTATTTCACCTGGAACCGTCAGCCGTTATTGTATAACCAAACAATAAGCTTTACAAAGCATTATTTCCCTTTACATCCAATCTCTTGGTTGTGTTCATTTTGGTCTTGAACAATTTTTGGTTCTGCGAGTGTTTTTTAGTGAATAAAAGCCTTTAATATTCTCAAAGAGCCGACCCAGCTCATACTAACATAGGTGATCGCAACCATTAAGAGTATGCTACATATACTCCACTTGTTATTTTCAAGATATGGCCATCATTAAAACATAGTTTTAACCTTTAAATACTTCTATAGGCATGCATTTATATTGTGCACCATAGGAATAGAGTTGGACTATGTCTAAGCAAACGCATTACGTCTTGAGTTACTCAGAACTGGTTTGCCTATTGATCTTAGTCCGTGGGATCTCCTGTCGCCAGGATATGTTTTCTTATAAGATAACCCTCGATGATTTAGGCTTTTAAACTCATTCCCTTCGATCCAAAGTCAATTTTCTCTCTTGATAAACCTTTAGTAAATGGATCCGCTAGGTTATCATTTGCTCTCACATAATCTATGGAAATAATTCCATTTGAGAGTAACTGCCTAACTGTGTTATGGCATCGACGAATGTGTCGTGACTTTCCATTATACACAAAGTTGTGCGCTCTGCTTAGCGCAGCTTGGTTATCAAAGTGTATACATTTGGCTGGTACAGGTTTAGGCCAAAATGGAATATCTTTTAAAAAATGACGAAGCCATTCTGCTTCTTCGCCTGCTTTATCTAAAGCGTTGAACTACGATTCCATAGTGAATCGAGCTATGCATGTTTGTTTAGTAGATTTCCATGACACTGCTACCCCTGCTAAGGTAAATACATAACCACTCATTGGTTTTGATTCCTCTGAATCAGCAATCCAGTTTGCTTCACTATATCCTTCTAAGACACCAGGATATTTTCCATATTGTAAGGAATAATTTGTGGTATTTTTTAAATATCTAAGCACTCTCATTAGTGTTTTCCAGTGTTCCTTTCCTGGATTTCTTGTATACTTGCTCAGTCGACTTATTGCATAAGCTATATCTGGTCTTGTGCAATTCATGAGATACATGAGACATCCTATTACACGAGAGTATTCCAGTTGCATTACACTCTCATTAGTGTTTTTATGCTGTACTTCTGATGAATTAAAAGGTGTTCTTACTCCTTTAATTCCAAAATTGTAAAAAAATTCAGTCACTTTATGTACATAGTGTGACTGAGATAATTCAATTCCATTAGGTGTTCTTATTATTTTGATTTCCAAAATAATGTCTGCAACTCCTAAGTCTTTCATATCGAAATTGCTAATTAACATCTTCTTTATGGCCTCTATTACCTGAGTATTTGGGCCAAATATTAACATATCGTCTACATATAAACAAATCATCACATATGATTGTCCAATTTGTTTATAATAAACACACTTATTGCATTCATTTATACGAAAACCATTTCTCATCATGACACCATCAAATTTTGCGTGCCATTGTTTTGGAGCTTGTTTTAGTCCGTATAATGATTTTACTAATCTACGGACTTTGTTTTCATTTCCTTTGAAAACAAAACCTTCAGGTTGCTCCATGTAGATCTCCTCATCAAGATATCCATTTAAGAATGCTGTCTTTACATCCATTTGATGAATTTCTAGATTATAGATGGATACAATTGCTATTAGCATTCTTATATAGGTTATTCGTGTTACTGGCGAATATGTATCAAAGAAGTATACTTCTTCTTTTTGACGACATCCTTTGGCTACTAATCTGGCTTTATACTTGTCGATAGAGCAATCTGCTTTCATTTTCTTCTTGAAAATCCATTTACAGCCAATAGGTTTTATTCCAGGTGGAATATCAATAATTTCCAAAGTTTGATTACTTAGAATTGAATCTATCTCACTTTAGATTGCTTCTTTCCAACATGAAGATTCAGAAGATGACATTGCTTCCTTGTACGTTTGAGGTTCGTGTTCTAACACATATGTGGAAAAATCTGAACCAAATGTCTTGGAAGTCCTAGCCCTTACGCTTCTTCTTGGTTCAACTTCCTCAATCCCATGATGTGTTTCATCTTCATATGAATTGTTTGATTCTTCTCTTGTTCTTCTAGGGACATTATTCTCTTCATTCCTTTTGTGTGGAAACACGTCTTCAAAGAATGAGGCATCTCTAGATTCCATGATTGTATTTACATGAATATCAACTATATCAGACTTGAATACCAAAAATCTATAGGCACTACTATTTTAGGCTAGCCCTAAATTGTAACAATCTACTGTTTTTGGTCCAAGTTTGACTCTCTTGGGAGGCGGAACTGAAACTTTTGCCAAGCATCTCCACACTTTGATGTATTTAAAGCTCGGTTTATGTCCTTTCTAAATCTCATATGGAATTGTTCCTGTCTTATTGTGAGGGACTTTATTTAATATGTGATTAGACATATTTAAGGCTTCCCCCCACAAGTTCGTCGGTAGACCAGAGGTTAAAAACGTGGCATTAATCATGTCTTTTAACGTTTGGTTCTTCCTCTCGGCTACACAATTTTGTTTTAGTGAATATGGGGCAATTGTTTGATGAATTATACCATTTTCTGCACAGAACTATTCAAATGGTGATTCATATTCTCCACCCCGAGCAGATCTCAATATCTTGATCTTTTTATTCAACTGATTTTCTACCTCAGCTTTGTACTTCATAAACGATGTAATTGCTTCATCCTTACTATTTAAAAGATATACATAGCAATATCGTGTATATTTATCAATAAAGGTGATAAAGTACCTTTTCCCACCTCTTGTAAGTAATGATTTAAAATCATATAAATCTGTATGAATCAAACCTAGTGGTTCGGTGCTTCTATCAACAGATTGAAATGGTTTTTTAACCTTTTTTGCTTCTACACATATCTCACATTTGTAGTTCTTATCTACTTGGAATTTCAGAATTAATCCCAAGTTTGATAATGTTTTCATTTTTCGGAAATTTATATGTCCCAATATATCATGCTATAGTAAAATTTTGTGCTCAAGCAAGTAAGAAACTTCAATTTTTTTAATAGAAAATTAGAATACATAGTTTTATTGCCGATAACGGCTATATTTGCCTTAAATAAGCCATCACATAAATATCCCCTTCCGATATATATTCTAGCTTTGGACAGAACCATCTTGTCTGGCTCGAACACCATTTTGCATCCTTTCTTTGGTAGTACTGATCCAGAGATCAAATTCTTGCGTACGTCTGGAACGTGCACGTCATTCAACTTGACAGTTTTTCCAAAAGTAAACTTGAGGATTACTGTGTCACTGCCTTCAATCATGGATACTGCAGAATTACCCATGTAGAGTTTTTCTTCGTGATCGAATTTCTGGTATGTAGAAAACATGGATTTGTCAGAGCAGACATGACGAGTAGCGCCTATGTCTACACCACCATTGGTTAGGATTCTGAACCAAATTGTATTCAGATACAACTGCCGAGAAGTTGGACTCGTCTACTTCCATGTTGTCTACTATATTTTCCTCGTTGTTGCATTCTTTTTTGTGTCTGCAATCTTTATCGGCATGTCCAACCTTTCCACAAATCCAACACTCGCCATTAAACTTTTTGATTCGTTTGTTGTCTTTTGGTTTATTGTTTGGAGCTTTCCTTTTCTTTTGAAAATTCTTCTTTTTTGTTTTTTTTCCTTTGACCATTCAGCCACAAATGTCTTCTCGCTTGGTTTTGTAACTCCACGGTTATCTGCGACAATTTTTAGCCGGACTATAAGATCCTGTAAAAAGATTTCCTTCTTCTTATGCTTTAGATAGTTGCGGTAATCTCTCCATGACGGCGGTAGTTTTCCCGCGATGGCTTCAACCAAAAACGATTCTCCAACCTTATGACCTTCTGCTTCGAGTTCATGAATAATTATTTGCTGTTCATGCAGTTGAGCAGTCACCGGTTTGGAGTCAACCATCTTGTAGTCCATGAATTTGTCTACAATGAATTTCTTAAGACTGATATTCTGCGTCTTGTACTTCGTGGTAAGTGCACTGCAGAGTGCTTTTGCTGTCTTTAGAGGCTGATATACTATGTATAGCACCTTGTCGAGACAATTCAAAATATAGTTTCTGCATAGAAAATCGAAATGTTTCCACATCTAGCCTGGTGTAGGAATCGGTTTCTCCTCCTCGAGATACCGTTGCAAACCGAGTGTGGTGAGATAAAATAGCATTTGATTTTGCAATGTTATGAAGTCATCACCATCTCTTGGAACGGATCAGGTCTGTTGTGAGCAGTAGCCTTTGTTGATAGTTCAACTGTTGCCATATCTGTTTTAGCGAAAACAGAAAAGTCTTAAGATGTTATAGGTCTAGTATACCAAAACAGAGACTAATCAATAATAAACTTGTCTCATAGGTTTGCAACTCAGATTTCCATTACTTTGAAATTTTGTGTTAGTTATTTTAACACTAAGTATGTTGTAATTAATTACAACAACAAAGTAACAACTATAGCAATAATAACTATAGTGTTAAATTAAACATTATACTATTTAAAGAAATAGTACAATGCAGAAAGAAAACGATATTTATATATATAAATATATAAATCAACTAGAAATCTAACCAGTTGAAGAAAGAAATTACGTCTAAGGCTTGTCGTAACAGTTTACTTAAGACTTTATTCAAAGTCTTCCAAGATATAACAGACGTGATCTGGTCGAGATCGTGATGTGTATGATCTTTTGTGTGATATGTAAAAGCGCACGGATTGTAGATATTAAGAAACGAAGAGGAAGAAGAGAAAATTCGGAATTGATTGAGCGAGGATTTTGTGTGATCTTTTGTTTGCAACAGTCGCGCCTCTTTGTTTGCAACGGCCGAAAACTGTTGCGGTTTGCAACAGTCACGTCTAGCTTTTTTTTGAATTTAAACAGTAGAAAACCGTTCACTTCTGCGCAGCACCTTCACCCAGTCTAGTTCGGTCGGTCGGGGGCGGCGCGTGCATGTTAGTCCATGGTCATATAAGTCCTCCCTATCGCACAAAATTACCTAACTCTAAGGGTTAATATAGGAATTGAGAGCATATTATATAAACAAAAAAATAAACATATTTTTGACGATATGGGACATATCTCATTCACCCTTATTTTGAGAATTCTATTTGTTCTTACGTGTGTTTCTGATATGTGCAGTAACTATGATATTTTGCTTGATGACTCGGTTTCGTGCTTGCTTCATATGAAGTTTAGAATCATCTGGTAATAGCTGTTATGTTTTTTGTGAGTTTGTTCTACCCTATGATGTCATATTGAACGTGTTCTTTTTCATTTTTCCATTCAGTTGTTCTGGCTATTGATAAGCACTTGTTTCTGTTAAAATTCAGGTATATGATGGGTTATATTTTTCATAGTGTTACTGGTAATTTGAACTATCTTTTACTCTTAATAAATTCTTATGTTTTAAATATATTTTCAATGTTTCCTTGTTACTACTGTCAATTGAGTCTATTATAATTTTGATTCTATTTAATGTTTCATAAATGCAGTTTGATAAAATATTAGATATCTTTTTCGATTGTGGTACAGGGTTAGAGTGAAAGTATCTTTATTATTGATTAATATTTAGTTTCTGTGGACATTGAAGACTTGAAAATTTATTTTTTAGTTTTTTCTTTACTTTATTGTGGACCTTTGTCCTTTAGGTTCTTGGGTTTTTCTTTATATTTATTATTTGTATGTGGGTTGTTGCTATCCGTCGGTCTTGTTGGTAGCACTTTAATAGCGTAGAATAACATTATATAAGTGTTCTCCTCTTTGTGAGGATCAATCGCTTTTTCCAAAAAAAAAAAAAAAGATCGAATACGGATGTCTTTGCATTCGCGTCCGCGTTCTTTTTTTTCGATGGATAATATTTATCCGTTTTGGGGATACGGATACAGACGAATTTTCGTACTTTTTGAGTATCCAACGACAGCCTTACTACGGACTCATGAGAAACAATGAGGTTTAATAAAAATTAAAGTGTTGAGAATTTCAACATTGAATGGAGTTGATGGCCATCGTCCATGAAATTGCAAGTAATAACATCATCTTGCCTGTTTTTTCTTTGTACAGGTCTGCTACCTCTCGACTTGCTTACTGTCTGCTATGATAAGGCATTTAATGTCATGATCATGTTTTCACTACAAGGGGAGGGGGGATTTCCGACGGCTGAAAACCGTCGGCGGCCGTCGGAAGCCGTCGGCGGCCGTCGGAAAAAGCCGTCGGAAATGAAGGCGTCGGGGAGCAGTATTTCCGACGGCTACCGACGGGTGATGCCGTATACATTATCGACGGTTTCCGGCGGTTTCCGGCGGTTTCCGACGGCTTCCGACGGCCGTCGGAAACCGTCGGAAACCGTCGGAAATCAGGCCAATAAGCCGTCGGAACCCGTCGGAAACCGCCGGAAAATTTCGACCAATAAGCCGTCGAGAGCCGTCGGAAGCCGTCGGAAACCTGCTGTTTTTTTTTAAAATCTGCTGCAAATAGAGCCTTCCAACCACATTTCTCTTCCAAACACTACAATATCAATACTGCACAATCAAATAAACAATAATCCAACCAAACATGCAAACCAATACTCCAAAATATTCAATAGACACAGAAATAAACTAAATTAGAATAAAAATAAAATACAAAATATACATAACATTCCAACATTAACAATAATACTAACAATAACTGTTCTAATCATGCATATCCTGATACAGCTACAGAACCAAGTGTATTATACATAATTATACATATCAACAATTAATTGTTCCTTCTACCAAATCATTGTAAACTAAAACTAAACATACCTGCACGAACGAATTAGAAAGCAATGAATCAATCTGCCCCAGATCCAGAGCCAGCCGATGAAGGGAAGCGGCCACCAAACTGCTGCATGTACTCAAATAACTGTGCCGTCTGCATGGCCTGTTGGCGGTTCTGCTCCTCCAACTGCTGAACTCTAGTCTGTAATTCTTCTATACTTGCTAGCTCGCTCTGAGGTCTACTCCGCCGTCTCCTACTCTGACTACTGGACTGCAATAATTGAAAAATAAATAAAATCAAAGTTTATTGTTTTGAAAAGGTAAGAATATCATATTTTAAGTATTTTAAGAAAAATTAAATTATTTACCGCTAAATTGCCAAATCCGTATCGTCGACCATGCTCTGGTGGACTCATAACGGACTCAAAAATAATGTCCTCTTCATCGGTCGTCAGCTGCTCTCGACCCGTATCAGAAAGGAGTTTCTGTCGCTGCTCCATAAACATCTCCTGCATTGACAAATTAATAATATCATATCTTATTTCATAATAATTTGACAACTAAAACAATTACTAATACTGAATAAAATGAAATATGCTTACATGGCTTTTACTGGATTTATCGTCCTGCCATGTGTACGAAACAGTCCCGTCTGGATTAACATGCTCAACAGCATGCGTACGGGTGAACACGTCCATATAGCTGACAGGACCATGTGCCTCGGCTTCCTGAAGTTGATTGTTACATACAATTATTATACATTTAAAATCATATAGCATAAACTATTTACATTTATTATTCAGTAATTAAATTTACCAACTCCTGCCGATACTGCTGAAACGACTTCGATCCTCCGCGATGAGTAACGGGATTCTTATTTCTATTTGCAGAGTTTCTATCTGACTCTGCCTGTACATTCAAAATTTGATACATTATTTTTCAATCACGTTAAATTAATAATTGAAAAAAAATTAGTATACTTGCCTTCGCCTCGTCCGTCTCCCAGTAGCTCAACCAAGCTTGCCACACGCTCTCCCCCATCCACCGTGGTCTCTTCCCGGATTTCTTAACCTCAGATATCGTGTCTCTGTAGTTCTTTCGCATCTTCCTCATCCAGTATGCTCGTGCCAGCTGCATATCATCTGTCTGGATGTCTATCTCAGCCTGTGTTAAAAAAAGATTACACTTTAAACGATAAACGGTAGAAAAACGACAAAAACGAATTAAAAATGGAAAACATAAAAATTACACATACTAGGACATCCTGCCATATGCACTCTATGATGTGCGGAGGGATGGTATCCCACTTTGGCCAGCACGCACTCATCCTACTACGATATGCTGCTCTGGAGACGTCCAACACTACCTTAGTGGGTAGTAGCTCGAACCCCCTGTTTTTAAGTACGATACAGATAAGTACATACGTATAGTATAGAAAAAATAAGATGATGAATAAGATTTAATTTTTACCCATCTGCTTTGGGGGCTAACGTAACAACTGGACGGTGTGGCGCTTGCGATGGGCCACTGCCATCGCCTCCTGAAGAACGGGAAGAGCTTCAATATTTGGTTCTTCAACATTTACATCATCGTCGTCAACTTCAACCATAGGAAACATTGATCGTGCTGCATCTTCGACCATATTTTCTATACGGGTCGTTGAAACTATTTCGTTAACGACACTTTCAGACTCTACAGAAGTATTTGCTACAACTTCTCCATGCCGATCCCAAACATAATATTCGGGTGTGAAACCGTGTTGGCACAAATGAACTTTCACAATATCTGGTAACAAAAACTTCAAATGTCTACACCTACTACACGGACAACGAATTTCTGGATCGTTTCCGTTATTACTTAAGGCGAATTCAACAAACACGTTTATACCGTTATAAAAATCTTCTTTTATTGAGCCCCTCATTCCTTTTCTTTGGTACATCCATCTCCTTCGATCAACAAAATAATCAATCATTTTTCCTATTTGACAAAATGAGAAGTTCAAAATTTAATATTTATTTTGAAGAATACACATTCGAAAAAGATTATTTTCATGTTCGTATAATATTTTGAATTTAAAGAACAACTTCACAAATTTAAAAATATTTTCAAATAGGGCACATTTCATTTTTTAACGTACGTAACGATTAAAAATATATAATTTTTTTTCATTGGTCAGACATCCTACCTCCCATTACAAACACAGTAAGCATTTACATTTCGTATATTACTTCGTCCCAAACGATTCAATAAAATTTCGGCAGCATTTCCCTTTTGTTCCCTGCATTGTACACAAATGCGTGTACGCAGGAAACAAAAAAGAAAAGTTAGGGCGAAATTTTATGAACCGTTTGAGACGAAGTAGTATACAAAATGTAAATTGTTACTGTGTTCATAACTTGTCCAATACAGGGACAAATCCGACAAACATTGTACCAGATGAATATAAATGGTCGTTTTTCGAAAAAAACGACTATTTATACAACGATCATGTACAACACTCGTCAGACGGGGCCAAAAACTCTCTAAGGGACATTTGTCGGTTAACATGCGCGCATTTTACTCAAAAATACAGTTTTACTCACTGTTCACATTTATATATTAATTTCACACATTTATTCGACGTATTACGCATCAACTTAGGGCTGGTTTAACATTTTGTCATTTTTCAATACACACAATTATAATTTAGAGTAATGCATTTTTTTTGTGTCATAAGTAAAAACGTGCACAATATAATACTCCTAGTTCATTCAATCATTTTATCTTATTCCAAATAACGTATACAATCGTCGAATCAAGGCATACACAACAAAATACATATACATGAACATGCACAAATTATACGTGTTTATCACAATTTCACGATAAAAGATGAAATTGGTATACCATGTGATGCTATAAACCGTTATTACGCTAGTGGAAACAATTGCAATCATTAATTCGCCCTAATTTATCAATTTATGCAAATCTATAATTAGGGTAAAAACTGAATTTTTCATAAAAATAAGAGATTATACCTGAGATTAAGAGTACTGAAGCTTGATTAGAGTGCGTTGGAAGATCCGGAAGCTAAAAATTAGGGATTGGAAGCTTAGGGGTTGAATTTGGGGGGTTTTTTGGGTTTTTTTCGTATGAAATGGAGGAGGAAGAAAGGGCTCGGCTGGCTGGTATAATCGCAAATTTGCGACGGCTTCCGACGGCCGCCGACGGCCCGTCGAAAGCCGTCGGAAAATGGCCGTCGGAAGCCGTCGGTCTTGGCTGTCGGTATTCTGCCTTTTTCTTGTAGTGTTTATGCCTGCGTTCATCAAATTTGTTCACAAGGTCATTAGAGCAAACTACTTTTTGGGTTAACGAAGTGGTTAAATGAGAGAAAAACAAAGTTGCAAGGACACAAGTTTATAAAAAAATATGGATGCACAAGTGCAATGCAAGTTTGGACTTTATCTCATTAAAGAATAAACAGTAAATGCCGTTAAGCTCCCAGATTCAAGCAACATGGTTCTAGAGAACAAAACCAACAGTTAAAACACATGTTTTACGTGCTGGCAAGGAACCAGGTTCGATGAACTTGGGGGTAAAGAACGAAACAAGCCATAAAATTCAATATTTTCGACGTTCTAGCCTTTTTTCCTATTTTTCTACCTTCCAAAATTCAATATTTTATTGTTTATGTTCACTTTGGAATAGTTTTCTTATATCATGTAATAATTTTAGCTAAAGTTAGTTGGCAATTGGTTGATATTTAATGTACAGTATAATAACAATAGTATTTATTTTTTAATAAAGTATGACGTACTGGATCGCACTTATTAGTAAAATCAGAGTAATCAATTCATCAACCACACAAAAATTAAAGACTGAGGATTTGATCTCGTCAACTATTGGAAAGAGTCGTCGTCGAACCAAAACAGAGCACAAAGTCATTGAGCGATGTTTTACCTAAACTAAACGAAAGAAAAAGAAGAAAGCAATTTCCTGAACAATCGATAGCATATAATTTTATTAAACAACCAATTTTTTGTACAAGTATTAAACTCCAATTGCGATAGAAACCATCAAAATCACATATCAAGAGGATAAAGTTTCATATACTTTTCCTTAAGCGCCGGTGGAAGACGCACTGGACGTTGATTTTTATTCAGCCACACCGCGGTTGCCTTTGCTTCCATGACAAGCTGAACGTACCAACATCAGACTTTACAAAACTTAACCAAATTTCAACAAAAATTATACAAAACCTGTTTCAGTATCACTCACCTCATTGTCTGATAATCTATATATAAGATCTTCAAGAAAAACTCGAGTAGCTGAAATACCCGTTGCTCTCACTTTCACGACGAATCTATCTCCACTCTGAATTCGTCAACCAATAAAAAAGAAAAACATTACATCAACAATCATACAACGAAGAAGAAGAAGAACTTGAAGTTGTTTCGTACCTTTAAAGGAGTAAAAAAATTCAAGGACATGGTAGCCAGTGCAAGTGCCTCTCCGGTTTGAGCAACTGCATCAGCGGTCATGCCAATGCTGTTGAAGAGCTCGTGATGAGCTTCAAATAGTGAAATATATAGATTATAGTTAGATTTATATATTGAAATTTTAAAATGTATCAAGTTTTAAAATGGTATACCATGCTGGCAGTAACTAGAATAGTTGGCGTAGTTAACAACACCGTATCGGTCCAATTCGCTGTCTCGAACCTTTAGTTCTATTTCGAGAAACTTATTGTTCCTTAAGAAGAAAGAAGTAGTAGAATTCAATAGTGGATACATGTAAGTTTATCTTCTTAAGAGAATATAAGAGAAGAGCAATGAAATGAATGATAAAATTATGGCTAACCCTCCATCTCCATTCAGACGTGAAACAGGTTTCTGAACTGGATTATTATAGGCCATGAAAGGAGACATTATTGAGTTTTGTCGACGCATGGTGATGATGCTTTTAGAGCTCTCCCTGAAATTAACTGAGCAAGGCATGGATATACGAGTCAGGGGTGAAGTATTGACGGCCGGAAATCTTTTCTGATGATCTATTTGTGGCCGAAATGCGGCAAAACTTGTATTTGCTATCATTACGCTTTGCGTTTTTGGGTCTGAATTGATATATGTGAAATATCTTACTCAGTAACGACTGAGAAAAGGGTTTATATATAAGTTAGAGAGACAATTTTACATTGAAGCACGACGCATTTTGTTTACCAATTGCTTTACTTGGACTATTCTCCCACCATTCTTTGTCCAAATTGCACAACATTTTGAAGTAAAGAGGCCGTGGAGCACTTGCCAAGTTGATATTATCATCAATGGAAAACGTGTTTGAAAAGATGAAAATGTAACATAATATAGTTAGGGTTATTATGGTACCTTACTGTTGGATTCAAATGAGAACTCTACTGGTCAACTGTTTATAGAAATAATAGAGGAAACGTCACTGCTACTTGGACTGAAAGAATTATTCGTTGCCAGCGCAGCCAGGCAACGAGGTTAAATATCGTTCTTGTAAACGTAAATGGCCAACGAGGGTTGAAAATTGACAGTGGCACAGCGTAGTTAAATGTTGTACAATCTAATTGCTTCTAAGTATTAGAGACGATAATACGGCGAAAGTTTCTTTATATTTTTTAACTTTAAGGTGGCGTGCAACTTAAAATGCTGTTGCCTTTTTTTTTTACTCGTAGAAACTGTCCCTTGCAATGTTGTGTCGGTAGGTGAGCCTGCGACGTAATCAATTTTTATTATTTGCCAGTCTCCTAATTAATTCTTGGCACTGATTTTGGTCACAGCCCTTTTCAAGCTATGCGGCCATCGCTGTTGAACTCCAAGTCTCCACCAGAAGCCTTGGAAAAGTCCCTTGAAACGTGTTAACTTTACGTTTCCAATTCAGAAAACATAAACAAAACGTGGTGCATATATTTGATACGTCATTTAGATTTAGACTCCTATTTAGTACGCCCTTTTGAACTAGTTGAATATGAAATGAACACATGGCCGATCGTAACCCAAAGCCACCAAGGACTCATCTAGGATCTCCGAACTTCAAGATTCAAAAAGTTCAAATTTTATTTATCGTCTTTAATGGTTGGTTTGAAAGCATAAACTTTTAATCCGACCGTGAACTTGCTATCACACTTTTTTGTTATAAATATGAAATACCAAAAACGTCTCTCTACGGATGTTACTAAAATTTAGAATCACTTAAGATTAGGATATGACAATTAATCTTCTTTTACTAAAAATACAATTTAGCAAATAAACTACTTTACCAATTTGTTTTTTATTGATTAATAATGTAAATGAAAATTTAAACTCACACGAAATTAGATGTTGCAACTTAAAAATAAAATTTCAAATTATTCTAAAAATATGTGGAAATCATTTTTTTTAAATTGTTTTTGTTTTGTACGTATAATACACTATTCTTTAGATATATGGAAGTGCGTTTAGTGTGGTTGTAAGATGTGTTTCTTCTAAACCACTGAAGTTCAAATCTGCTCTTGTGCTTATTTTTTGTCTGATTGTAAATTTTTATTTTAGTGTCTACAGTTGATTTTTCCACTTGACTTCAGATCTTTGAACCTTCAACAAGGTAGGACCAGCATTGAATGGAGATCCAATTTTTCCAAGCATATATTAAAAACGCATTTGGCTTTTAATGACTACATTCTCAAATTTCAACTGTTATTTACAGCTCTCCGCATGTATATATTTATATGCTAAAGGTGGAGCTTGTCTTGTCATTTCAAATGGAGGTGGCTGATCGAATTATCGTTGAGCGTAGTGATCACGACAATTAGGATTTTAGGATGGCTGATGGGTTTCTCGCGTGCGTTTTCTACCTGGTTCGAACGCGATGGAGGAAGGAAGAGATCGTACGGCCTTGACTCCTGGAAGCAAGATCTACGGCTAACATTTGTTGGTAAAAAAGAAAAGAAAAAGAAAACAAGAATTCTTATTATACAAATTATATATACAAACTTTAACAATTCATATCTCGTGCATACGAGGACCGATTGGGACGAAACTTTTTGCGCTGGAATCGCGGTGACGAGTGCTTAAATATTACGTTAAATCGAACGTCGTTCGATTTAATTTAAAATTGAAAATTTAAGGTGAGTGTTTTATAACGCTCACAACATACTATAATATTTTTATGCTAGTTAAATTTCAATTTATGAATTGATATGAATTTATCGGTCATTGTTGATAAATTTGGTTGTCATTTGAATTGACCGTTATAAATTGAAATTGACAGTCAACTCGAAATTGAGATTTAATTGTTAGTAAATTACCTAAAATTGACAACTATGAAATTGCTATGAATTATATCATTGTTTGAATAATTGATGGCAATGGACGCTATTGGTTGATATTTTGGATGATTTGGATGTTTATTTGTTCTAATATGACATGTTATCACCCTGTATATTATTTATAGTACATAAACTGTATATTGAATTATTTCGAATGAATTAAAAAATAGATTGAAATGATATATATCTATGACACCGTGATTTGGATTGAAATGATACATATCCATCCCCGAAATTAAATTGAAATAACTGATCACTTAGCCATAGGATAGAAAATTATATACAAACACCAGATTGGTTAAATTAAATAATTTTCAAAGTTTGATTTTGAAATTATTTAATGGTTTTTAATTTAAAGAAATGAAAAATGAATTTATGAAGTTTGAATTAATCACGAATACGAGTTCGAAATGTTGAAATAAATTTTTGGTTAAAAGAAATTGTTAAATAATTGAAGTTGAGGTTTAGGAGTTAAAATCGGAATATGATCGAATTTCATATATTGATTTGTTTAAAAAAAATTAAACTTTTATTCGAACTTTGAATATTACTAAGTGAAAGTGATATAAAAATGATATTTCGAAATTGAGCTCGGAATTGAATTTATTTGAAGATTGGGATTTTAAACTGAATATTGAAGGACAATTTGATTTAAATGTTTTGAATC
This sequence comes from Allium cepa, assembly GCA_030765085.1. NCBI lineage: Eukaryota > Viridiplantae > Streptophyta > Magnoliopsida > Asparagales > Amaryllidaceae > Allium > Allium cepa. The sequence continues at coordinate 750,388,910 of CM060940.1, read as the reverse complement.
GATACTTTGAAAATCGAGCTTGAAACCGATATAGATAGAAGTTGAAATTGAATTAATTGGGTTTGAATGTGGAATTGAATTAATTTGAAATCGAAGTTGAAATTGTTTGAATTAAAAATTGAAATTGAAATTGAATCGATTGAATGGAAATTATAATTGATTAGAGTTGGGAAGTTAGAACTGGACCGGTTTGACTTTGAAATTATTTTCGAATAAATAACTTAATATAAAAACTATTTAAAAGCTATCCTCATAATATACAAATTATTTTGGTTTCCAAACTATTTTGCCATATAAACCATTTTAGTACTTAAACTGTTTTATATAAATAATTTTAACCATTTAAACTATTTTTGTAACATCCCGGTAATTTCAACCATTCGCATCCACACATGTCGGACTTGAATTGCTCAAAATATCAGATTGTTAATTTAGATTTGGCAAAACTCAGCATATACAGTAAATAAATCAATCACAGAACCACACACACGGAGTAATATAACAATACGCAGCGGAATAAAAGAATAGTAGTTCATGAAGCTACTATATATATACATATATTAGAGTTAAACATGATACAACAGAAGTCTCGAATAAATAGAAGTCTCAATATAATAATCAAATACAAGATCAGAATACATCACTGGAATCAACTAAATAACTGAAAGCCGAAAAGATGTAGATGGATCTCCAAACGAAGCTCCAAACTCCAAAGGTGAGTCTCAAATGCCGTATCACTCAATTTGAGCCGAGCGTAAAGAAAAACACGAAACAGTCGAGTCAGGATAACATTCTTATATCAATAAATCCAACTCAAGTGAAATAAAAACTGAAATACAAGTAACATAAAGGATGTTTGGAATAACCATCCTCTAAGGATCCGTTAAACTATCTACTATGTAGTAATGTACGCTATTATAACAATGTCTATAGTAAAGTAAACTATTAAAATAGCGTTAAAGCTTTACATTTTCCACCTTAACACATTTTATATATTCCCATAGTCTATACAGTAACGTAATCTCTCCCATACTGCGCGTCGTCAGAGGGCACTCCATAGGTATGGTACAAAACAAACTCGTAGTGGTCTCGCTAAGGTAGGTGACACAGCACAACTAGGCAATGTCAGGGTAGATATAACAATTACACTTCCGGGCTGGTGGTAACGCATAGCAGCCACTACCCTCCACCTCGGAACACACTCCCAAATCAAAAATCAAGTGTGGCACCAAATCAATCACAAAGTGAGAATATAGTATCGAAGAAATGTGTCCGATTGGAGGAGCTACCTCACTTGGCCCGTCGATTGCTCCTATTTTAGCCACCTTATGCCAACTTACGGGAGTTGGATCCACGTATTTACCTCATATAGGATCGTCGCCACCATCATACTTCATTCTGGAATCTCCACCGCGTACATGGTTGTTAAAGTGGTTTTTGAAGTTGGCAGAGAATTTTACAACTTTCGATACCGGTCTCTTTAACAACCAAACGTTATTATAACACCGTGGCCTCTTTTCAAAATAGTTTATACTTCAAAACCAAAACATCATTTCCATTTCAAAAACTATATCAATAGATATCATTTCCATTTCAAAACCAAATCAATACAATATCATTTCCATTTCAAAACCGTATCAATATAATATCATTTCCATTTCAAACCCATATTAATACGATATCTTTTCCAAAATCATAGAACTTACAAAGTTATAACACTTTCGAAACTAAGACACTTTGAAATCATCATACTTTGGAAAACCATAACATTTTAAAATTATAACACTTTGGAAATCATAACATTTTGAAATCATAACACTTTGAAATCATAGAACTTTGAAATCATAATACATTGAAATCATAATACATTGAAATCATAACACTTTTCGTTAAATAGTTTAGATATTAATAATAGCTATATATAGTAAAATAGTTTATAAAATAAAATAGTCTATTTAAAAATAGTTATAAGTTAAAATAGTTTATATTTGAAATAATTAGTATATTAGAATAGTTTATATTAAAAAAGTTTATATTAAAAAAGTTTATATTTAAAATAGTTTATTTTAAAATAGTTTATATAGTAAAGAAAATATAAGTAGTTTAAATAAAATCTTTAAAATACTTTATATAATAAAATAACTTCCTCAAATATCACAAATCGATTCAAATCAATTTGAATTCAAAAATTCAATTAAATTCAGTCTCAATCTATCAATTTTAACTCAATTCGGTTTCTAAATAAACTATTTCAAATTATATCGATTTCAAATGCAGATTTGAACCACAAAATAAATCATTTCAATTTCAATAAATTTCAAAGCTTTAAATATTCCACACTTTCAATACTAAATTTGATAACTTCATATATAGCTTAATTTAAGTTAATTATTATTTAGTTTTGAAATATCCACTTAATAAAATCCAATATTATTTAAATAAAACCCCAAATTTCAAATCAGCAAATATTTCCTTCAATTTATTTAAACTTGAAATATTCATTTAATAACTTTAAACCAAAATCAAGTTATAAAATCATACCCTTTAAAAATCTCAAATCCATTAAGTTTCAAATCGATTTAATTAAATAAAATTCTTAATTAAATACCATTTCGAATCAATTTCAAAGTTATCTTCCCAACCTTAAAAATTATTAAAAACTCTACATTTGAAAATATAATTTTAAATAAATACTTAAACATATTATATATAAATTAAATCAAAATTTATTAAACTAAATCTTATTACCAAACTTATTTTCATATTAAAACTAATTTATACATAATTTAAAACTGTAAAATTATAAGTAAATTCCTAAACTTTATAATTTCAAAACTAACTTATAATTTTAAAATTTTCAAAGCATAAAATTTAAAATCAAGAATTTAAACTTTATAAACTACATATATATATATATATATATATATATATATAGTATCTTAAAAATCAATATTTATTAAACCATATATTTCTTTCCAAAACCATAGAAATCATTTTCAAAATATTTATATATAGCCCAGCGGTGTTTGTATATAATTTTCTATTCTATAGTCAAGTGATACATATATTTATCATTTCAATCCGCAATTTAAAATAAATATGAGTATATATAATTTCAACCCGCAATCCCAAATTCAATTCAACGAAAATCCATTGGTTTTATCATTTCAACCCATAACAATTTTCTCCTATTCAAAAGATCGTTCGGGTATGTATCATTTCAACCCATAAAGAATTCTATACTAATAGGGAACTTGCAGAGTGATAACAGATATGATAATAATATAACAGGCATATATCATCAATATAAATAACAGATAATGGTGTCAAATGTCACAGGTGAACAGATACAGATAATAGCATATATAGCAATGTAAATAACAAAAAGCGGCATATTTCAGTTGTTGTTTCAATTGAAATCAAATTTAATAAGTATAAGAACGTTAATCATGAGTGATAGCTCGCCTTTCGAGGCTAGATAGATTTGACAAAGAAATGAGCTACGAAATGCAAGCACGACTTCCAAATCAAAGCTAGATTGGCATGAATTTGATGGACAAGCTGATAAATGGGAATTGACGAAATCAAATCAGAACTGGATCGATGAAAACAAACTGGCATAAATGATCTTATATATATAACTATATACAAGATCATAATTATATTCTAAATTTCAAACACATATTAAATTAAGTATATATGTATTACAAAATGATTATTTTAAATTAAAACACATGTCAAAACCATTTCTTTATATCTATTAATACCAATATTTTATTCAAAATGGAAAAATCTATATGTATTATATTACAATGTCATTACTTGGTTCACATAAATACATTTTAAATCAAAACGTATACAAAAAATATATCAAAATCTATATCTCTTAAAATCAAATTACTATATATAATAATGTAAAATCTGTAGGCATCAAAGCACCTATATTTATAATTTTATATTAAACAATAACATATATAAAATATCTTATATCTGCAACAACTGATCATATGGGTTTTCATAAACTCTTAAAACCTTATATATATATTGTATTATACATCACCAACATATATCCACAAAGACTAAACATAACTTATATAACATATAACTGGGATGTACATATTATATACAACTTAATATAAACCTATACATATTATAATATTTCAATTGTCGTTTCAATTGAAATCAAATTTAATAAATATAAGAACGTTAGTCATGAGTGATAGCTCACCTTTCGAGGCTAGATAAATTTGACAAAGAAATGAGCTACGAAATGCAAGCAATGACTTCCAAAGCAAAGCTAGATTGGCACGAATTTGACGGACAAGCTGTTAAATGGGAATTGATGAAATCAAATCAGAACTGGATCGATGGAAAAAAACTGGTATAAATGATCTTATATACACATCTATATATAACTATAAATATATAAAATTATATTCTAAATTTCAAACACATATTAAATTAAATATATATGTATTACAAAATTATTGTTTTAATTTAAAACATATGTCAAAACCATTTCTTTATATCTATTAACATCAATATTTAATTCAAATCTATCTACGGAAAAATCTATATGTATTATATTACAATATCATTACTTGGTTCAAACATATATTTTAAATCAAAGCGTATATAAAAAAATTACAAAATCTATATCTCTTAAAATTAAAATACCTACATACATATAATAATGTAAAATCTGTAGGCTTCAAAGCACACATATATATAATTTTATATTAAACAATAACTTATATAAAATCTTATATCTGCAACAACTGATCACATGGGTTTTTCATAAACTTTCAAAACCTTACATATATGTATATTGTATTATACATCACCAATATATACCCACAAAGACTGAACATAACTTATATAACATATAACTGGGATGTACATATTATACACAACTTAATATAAACCTATACACATTAATATATATATATATATATATATATATATATATATTAGATAATTGCTGGCAACATATAATATACCAAACACGTACATGCTATATCTTTAACATTAATATTTATAATAAAATTTATATATGAAAACCAGAATATATAGGCTATACAACTGCCAAAGTATGCCAATACATTAAAAGCTTAGTAAATAACTAGTTTATATAACACACACACAGACACACAGATATATATATATATATATATATATATATATATATATATATATATATATATAAACAATTTCCTTTTCGGCCGAGACCACATAACATACATATCTTATAAAAGTCCTAATACTTGACATATACATAATAAACTTATAAAATAACATTTTCTGTGACTTTATATATATGTATGTATGTATGTATGTATGTATGTATGTATGTATGTATGTATGTATGTATGTATGTATGTATGTATGTACTAGCAAACCATACTTTAAATTGATTATAATAAACATATATATACTACAACTAAAATATCAGCATATCAATATATACTTACTACAAATACTTACATAACATTAGATATATATAATGCCTATGCTTTCAGTTATACAAACAGAGAAAAAAACAAAACATGTAATCAATACCTAATATATTAGTTCTGTAATATATATATATATATATATATATATATATATATATATATATATATATATAAACTTTATATATATTAAAGGACAGCCACATTCAAAATATATACCTTCGAACCAAAACAGGCCAAGCTCGCAAGGGACAAGGCAGGTTAGGGCGCAGGTCTAGGATAATGGCCGAGCACAGTATGCGTGGAAGAGGAGGGGAGCAGGTAGGAGGGTGCATGTGCTCGGGTAGGCTCGGAGGGTGGTTTGGCCTGTGCATGTGGCTGTGATATGGGATTTTATGGTGATGGCGGCGGCTTGCTGTTGAGGGCTGGGCGCTCTGGAGAAGGGGCGAAAACCAGTGGTGGAAATCTGGGGTATTGTCGAGTGGAGCAAGATCGGAGGCTGTGGGGTTCGCAGGAGATTGGTGGAGGAAGCTCGGCTAAGGGGAAAACGATGGTGTAGTGTGAGGCCGGCTGTTCGCAAGGTCGAAGCAAGGTGGTTTGGTGGTGATTCGTGGTGGAGGTTGCTTTGTCTCGGAGGAAGGATGTTGGGGAGAGGCTCGACTTGATAGGTTCGAGCAAATTGGGAAAATGAAAAGGAAGAGAAAGGAATCAAATAAAATTGACAGCAACCCATTTTTTTTAAGGCTAGAAGAGAATGACAGAACAAATATATAGAAAAAGAAATGGAATAGCAGTGAATGAACCAGATATTAAAAATGAAAGTGGGGAAACCAAAAGTCCTACGTGAATACCAACAATTAATAAAAGCCATGACCATTGGTTTCTGAACGGTGGAAAATGAATGGTCACAAGGAAACAAAAAGAACGAACAGTTATGGTTAACCATGTCTTGTGTTTCGACACTTACTGGAACTTCAAAAACACAGAAGTGAATATACCGCAGAGATCAGCACGGCGAGACGATCAAAACGGTATACAGATATCAGTGGTAAGATTATCCTATCAAAAGTTGATATTCGGTACCGAAAGTGTTGCTAAAAGATCGAAAATAAGATAAACAAAGCAATAGTAGTCCAAATTTGAAGAAAAGAAATATGACGTCTCATTCAGAAGATGATTTACAAAATTATTGTATAAAAATATTCAAATTTGGAAAATGTTTTATTATCATCAATTTTAACCGATTTGAATTTAAATATACACAATAAAATAAACTTTCATATTTTCAGATGAAAATTTACCATTTGCTATGTTTAATTAGACCTATTCCAAATATTAAATTTTTATTTCCAAATTCAAATATTTAAATTTCACAAAATTCCAGTTAAATATATTATTAGAACAATTAAAAAATTTCGGGTCATTACACTCTCCCCCACTCAAAACTTTCCGTCCCCGAAAAGGAAGGAGGTGGGAGAATAGAAACCACCAGAAGAAAATAGATTGAAAAACAAAATAAAACAATTAATTTAAAACGATATAAATTTGAATTTAAATTAATTCATATTCAATAATTTATTTTAAATTCAAGGTATTTCATTAAGTTGATTAGATTTCAATTTATAAATATTTGATATAAAAAGGTTTCTTTCAATCAGAATTATATTTAATATGTCTCATTTACTATTCAATCAACTTATTATTCTATTTATCTCTATTAACACTTTATAATTAAAATTTAAGTGTATGACATTTATTATAACCACTCAAATTTTATTTATAAAATCATTTTATATTGTGTATTATCCAATTACGTATTCAACCATTGAATAATTTAGGTAAGTTGTATTGGAATATAATTGAGCATTATACAAGTAAAAATTTTCTAATTAAATTATTTCATGTTTAAGCTTTTATTCAAAAAAATTAGATTTATTTATAATTAAAATCATCCATTAACATAAATTTAAGAATTAAATTTCCGATACACTTCAAACCAATTAGATATATATATATATATATTTCAAATCTGATCTGCAATCATATACCTATATATATTATAAATCAAGTCATACTTTAGAAATTTAAATCATTTTAATTCTCCAAAACAAAAGTGTAGCAAGGCTACAGAATGGTCTCTCCACTTTGAAACTTGAAAATGAATGTCGATGATGCGACCGCCATCATCGAAATTATTTTTCAGCGACAAAAGAGGCGAGCACAAATTTAAACATTTAAAAATTCTTTGGAAACGATTTCTATTCGAAAATACTTTAAATAATATACAATTTAAAACTTTTCAAACTTTGGAATTACTGGAAATTAAATTCTCAAATTCTAAATTTACATTCTTTTGAATTCCAAATCAATTTATAAACCATGTTTATATTTTCATTTATTTATATGTTGGTAAAATCAATGGTTTGCAAAACAATAAATGAAAATCAAATATTATCATTTTTTACAACCAATTCAATTAACTATTAAATTCCAGAAAGATTTATACTTATATAAATATATTCATACAAAATTTACTCCATTTACCATATTTGAAAACAATATTGTGTCAGTTTGCTCTATTCAAGTGTTTGGAAATCCTATCGATAGTGTTGATCAAACAAATCGATCGAAAACCCAAATCAACATCAACAACTCAAACAACACAATATATAAAACATTTTGATATTAATACAAATACACTCCTTCACTTGATGATACAAAATGGCTTTCAAAGCAAAGATAGGGATTCAAATTCAAGGGGACCCTAATCAAAAGAATTCTAACAAGGAAGATAGGCTCGAAAAGGAAATAAAACGATTAGATTGCAAAATAGGAAGATGGATAGAATTATATAAATCGTGGGCGACCTTAACCGGGTCAACTGTGACTTTAAGAATAAGATTGATGTAGAATTCTGAGGTAACTCAACATTTGATTGCCAGAGATAGAATTCAAGTATAACAAGAGAATAGGATTCGGGCATACCGAGATGTAAAGATCTTCGGTGAATCGATGTTTGTTGTAAAGGAGTTTCACCCCTTTACAAGTCATTCAAAGATTGGTGAGACCGTCGATTTATCATAGAGATCAACCGAAGTGGAGCTATAGGATACTCAGAAATTAAGAAGAACACGCATGTAAAGAGACAAAAAAGGATTTTGGGAACCGAGGGGAGTGTTCCAAAATTCAAAGGAAATCGAGAAGAGATCCAAGCTCGAACGAAAGTGATTTCGTAATTAAGTTTACTTTATATGTTGAGTTTTGCCTAAACCAGAGCTCAGATACCATATGTAACATCCTAGTAATTTCAACCATTCGCTTGCACATATGTCGGACTTGAATTGCTCAAAATATCATATTGTTAATTTAAATTTGGCAAAACCCAGCATATACAGTAAATAAATCAATCATAGAATCACAGACACAGAGTAATATAACAGTAAGCAACGGAATAAAAGAATAGTAGTTCATGTAGCTACTATATATATCAGATTTAAACAAGATACAACAAAAGTCTCGAATACATAGAAATCTCAATACAATAATCAAATACAAGATTAGTATACATCACTGGAATCAACTGAATAACTGAAAGCTGAAAAGATGTAGATGGATCTCCTAGCGAAGCTCCAAACTCCAAGGGTGAGTCTGTATCACTCAGTCTGACCCGAGCATAAAGCAAAACACAAAACACTCGAGTCAGAATTAACATTCTTATATCAATAAATCCAACTCAAGTGAAATAACAACTGAAATTCAAATAACTCAAAGGATGTTTGGGATAACCATCCTCTAAGGATCCGTTAAACTATCTACTATGTAGTAATATACGCTACTATAATAATGTCTATAGTAAATCAAACTATTAAAATAGTCTTAAGGCTTTACATTTTCCGCTTAACACATTTCATATATTCCCATAGTCTATACGGTACCGTAATCTCCCTCGTACTTGGCATCATCAGAGGGCACTCCATAGGTATGGTACAAAACAAACTCATAGTGGTCTCGCTAAGGTAGGTGACACGGCACAACTAGGCAATGCCAGGGTAGATATACCAATTACACATCCGAGCTGGTGGTAATGCACAGCAGCCACTACCGCCCACCTCGGAACACACTCCCAAATCAAAAAAATCATGTGTGGCCACTAAATCAATCACAAAGTCAGAATATAGTATCGAAGGAATGTGTCTGATCGGAGGAGCTACCTCACTCGGTCCGTCGATTGCTCCTGTTTTAGCCATCTTATGCCAACTCATGGGAGTTGGGTTTACGTGCATACTTCATATAGAATCGTCGCCACCATCCTACTTCATTCTGGAATCTCCACCACGTACACGGTTGTTAAAGTGGTTTTCGAAGTTGGCAGAGAGTATAACAACTTTCGATCCTGGTCTCTTTAACAACCAAACGTTATTATAACACCGTGGGCATTTCAAAATAGTTTATACTTCAAAACCAAAATATCATACTTATTTCAAAAACTATATCAATAGATATCGTTTCCATTTCAAAAACAAATCAATACAATATCATTTCCATTTCAAAACTATATCAATATAATATCATTTCCAATCCAAAACCATATCAATATGATATCATTTCCAAAATCATAGTACTTTCAAAGTTATAACACTTTCAAAACCAAAACACTTTGAAATCATAATACTTTGGAAAACCATAACATTTTGAAATCATTACACTTTGAAAATCATAACATTTTGAAATCATAACACTTTGAAATCATAGCACTTTGAAATCATAATACTTTAAAATCACAACACTTTCCTTTAAACAGTTTATATATTAATAATAGCATATATATATTAAAATAGTTTATGAAATAAAATAGTCTATTTAAAAATAGTTATAAGTTAAAATAGTTTATATTTAAAATAATTAGTATATTAGAATAGTTTATATTAAAATAGTTTATATCTAAAATAGTTTATTTAAGTAATTTAAATAAAATCTTTAAAATACTTTATATAATAAAATAGCTTCCTCAAATTTCATAAATTGACTCAAATCCACTTGAATTCAAAAATTCAATTAAATTCAATCTCAAACTATCAATTTCAACTCAATTCAGTTTCTAAAAAAACTATTTCAAATTATATCGATTTCAAATGCAGTTTTGAACCATATTTCAATTTCAATATTTCAAAGCTTTAAATATTCCACACTTTAAAAACTAAATTTGATAACTTCATATATATTTTAATTTAAGTTCATTATTATTTAGTTTTGAAATATCCACTTAATAAAATCCAATACCATTTAAACAAAACCTAAATTTCAAATCACTAAATATTTCCTTCAATTTATTCAAACTTGAAATATTCATTTAATCACCTTAAACCAAAATCAAGTTATAAAATCATATCCTTTAAAAATCTCAAATTTAATAAGTTTCAAATCGATTTAATTAATTAAAATTCTTAATTAAATACCATTTAAAATCAATTTCAAATCTATCTTCCCAACCTTAAAAATTATTATACTCTATATTTGAAATTTTAATTTTAAATAAATACTTAAACATATTATATTTAAATTCAATCAAACTTTATTAAATTAAATCTTATTATCAAACTTATTTTCATATTAAAACTAATTTATACATAATTTAAAATAGTAAAATTATAAGTAAATTCTTAAACTTTATAATTTCAAAACTAACTTATAATTTTAAAATTTTCAAAACATAAAATTTAAAATTAAGAATCTAAACTTTATAAGTTACGTATACATATAATATCTTAAAAATTAATATTTATTATACCATATATTTCTTTCCAAAAGCATAGAAATTATTTTCAAAATATTTATATATAGACCAACGGTGTCTTTATATAATTTTCTCTCCTATGGTCAAGTGATACAGATATTTATCATTTCAATTTGTAATTTAAATATAAATACGGATGTATATCATTTCAACCCGCAATCCCAAATTCAATTCAATGAAAATCTCTTGGGTTTATCATTTCAACCCATAACGATATTCTCTTATTCTATAGATCATTTGGGTATATATCATTTCAACCCATAGGGAATTCTATACTAACAGGGAACTTGCAGAGTGATAACAAATATGATAATAATATAACAGGCATATATCATCAAAATAAATAATAGATAATGGTGTCAAATGTCACAAGTGAACAGATATAGATAATAGCATATATAGCAATGTAAATAACTAACAGTAGCATATTTCAATTGTTGTTTCAATTGAAATCAAATTTAATAAGTATAAGAACGTTAATCGTGAGTGATAGCTCACCTTTCGAGGCTAGATAGATTTGACAAAGAAATGAGCCATAAAATGCAAGCACGACTTCCAAAGCAAAGCTACATTGGCACGAATTTGATGGACAAGCTGATTGTGACGACCCAAACTCGATGTCTGACAAACAACATCAAATTTGTATCGCCGGAGCTTGCAACAACATTAGATGATAAATAACACAGCGGAAACAAAAGATGATATCATTGATACAACATGAATACAATATCCGATACATCAATTTGATACAATGATAATCATCAACATCAGAGAATATACAACACAAGATACAGCGGAACATGACACAATATGAGGTGAGTCTTCAACAGAAACTAATACTGCAACTCTAATCCAAAACTCCAAAGCCAAAGCTCCAAACTTCAAGCTCAAATCTCCATCAAGGTTGCACAAAGCTAAACAAGGTCAGCCCGTGCACTCCAAAGACTCCAAAATGATCAAACAGAATGGTGAAGGCTACCAAAACGATATCTACTATCTGACTATCAGAAAAATCAAACTCTAGACTGTCCGTGTGGAAAATTGTGGGCACCCAGAGTTTAGAAATGAAACAATAAACTCCGAGTCAATCATGGGACTGGTGTGAGCAAACAAAAACATTTGGTCTTTAAAAACAAACAAAAGAATTAAAAATTAAAATCCGCAATGCTTTTTGGAAAATGAAACTACCATAAGGCCTCCCGGTACACACACCATGCAATCGCACACTTGGGGGAGATTTCTCCTTATGATAGTCAAACATGCTTACTACGCAAAATCCTTTTAATATTATTATTAGTGCATAGTGGAAAACATTTCGAAAGTATAATATTTACCTTAGCCAGCATATGTACCATTATACTATGCCTACTATAGCTTCCACCTGAGGTGGCAGGTAACACAACTGCAATCATAAAGGGCTCGTATTGGATGATTGAATTTCCAACAAATGGTCGGGCTAAGGAACTTCCTATTGCTACATGGGAACGCCTCTGGAGGGACGTCTCGAGAACCTACCCGGCTCTTTGCCAACACAAGGCCAGTTACCCCCTTCCTGAGAAGTAAAACCTAAGATATGCCACCCTCGGTCGTTTGCGACCTTTATCCGAGGATCCTCTACACCAACAATATCACACAGTAATAAATATAGTACAGTGTCCACATGAGTAAGTATCTGGGCTCCATACCATGATACCACCCTTTTCCAGAAGGAATGGACATACCCTAGGGGAACTACCCTTGAAACCTTGCCGCATCTTTCATGTTTCGACCATTACCGGTTTGTGAGGCTCGATGAGGTTTCGTCCACAAAGCTATGCTTTTTCACAAGCTATGCTTTGATCAACAAATGATCAGCATCACTTCGTATGCCACATTACCAAATTGGGAATGTATTACTAGCAACCATCAACGACATAACCTCTGAGCTCGTACGTCTCAGAGAAGGGTGTTAAGCTAAGAGAATAAATCTCCGCCACCAAACAGAAATGTATTTGATAGAAACCAGCTTTACATCTCAAAGTGTAATGTCAAACACACATCCATACAAGTCTGTTCCGGGTTCGAACAGAACCGAAGGCACTTCCGAAGAAGCCCTTGCGATTCGGGTATCCACAATCCCGATCGGACTTCCCATCACTTAGGAAATATCTATACCGTAGCTACTCAGTGCAGAGACAATCGATAGGTCATCCTATCATTCTTGAAAATACCCGGTCTTCGCCACCGGTCTTCATGTGCTTTCCATAACGTCGTATCATTATTTGGAATGGGTTATATGACACAAAGGTCCTCTCCCGGCTAGACCGAGTAATGAGTGCAATATTTAAAACATATGGATATGAGATTTCAATTAAGTCACAATTTTAAAATTCACAACTTTCTTTCAAATGGACTAAACAAATTACCATTTCAAATCTTTAAACAAAAAGATTCATTTCACAAAGTTCACCTAGTTTCACAAAGATCCATTCACGGATTTCAAAACAATTTCCATTTTAATTGGATTAACTCATTAAATCTTAAATCAAGATTTAAATTTTAGCTTACAAAACCCGTTTCCAAATATTCATTCATAACTTGAAAAATCATTTTCAATTTAAACTTGAAATTCTTTTAATACAAATTGGAAATTCATTTCTTATGTGAAAGCTTTTATCATTTGAAAACAAACAGTTTTATTTCGGAAAAATTCGATCTCATTTATACAAGTTAAAATCTTTAGGTTAATTCAAATTCCCAAAACAACATTTTAAAAATTGTTTAAAACCCATATAAACTTGCATACCGTTTTAAAATCATAAATGCCGAATATAGAATTCAATTTTAGATATTGAATTCCAATTTAAATCAAATTATTCAAATTTCAAAACTCAACCAAGTAATTGAGAATAACTTTTATCTTTGGAATCCCTTTTCAAAAGCTTTTTATAACTCAATTCCATTTCCAAAACTGTTTGAGTTCCAAAATTCGATTTAATAATTATTTTCTAAAATCTGTGACTTAACCAATTTCCACGTGCAATCCATATTTGTGTGTCTATAAATGTGGTCCAGGGGTTTTACACAATAAAAGTGCAACATCATCAATCAGTACATATTCAAATACAACAATATATTTGATAAGCGGTATAAACTATAACGCTTATCTTTCATTCACAGATCACAAATATATATCACAGATAATAAATTACATTAAACACACTCAAATCAAAACAGAGCATCACAATCAGAGATATCAAACAATTCAATCATCCAATAGAATCCAAACATTCATAAGTAAGATCAGTTAATTGTCTGATTAATTCAAATCAGATTAATTACTTACGAATTACTAATCCTGGTTAATTAACATTAATAAATTTCAAATCATTTTGATTAATTATTATTTAATCATTTATTAATTAACAGTTAATAACAAATTAATTATCCTTTAATTAATTACATAAATTAATTAATACTTAATTAATCATCTTAATTAAGTACTAATTATAAATTAATTAACTCTAATTATCTAATTAACAATTCTTATTTACAAATAAATTAAACACTTAATTGTTAATTTACCAATCTTTAATTACAATTATAAATTAATCAGTCTTAATTACTTTCCAAAAACAATTAATTAATAATAATTATCTATCTTAATTAACATTTTAAAAATCTTCCTTAAACTTTGAAAACAAATTATCACTAATTTAGAAAACTTTAATTTTAATTACTTTAATGCTTAACTTAAGTTATTTACTTAATTAAAGTATTAATTGGATTTTTAAAACATTCTAAAGTATTAACTGGAAACAATTAAAAATTGTAATAAGGTCTTAACTTAAAATTGTCAAACATTAATTAATCATCACAACTTATAATTGTTTAAATAGTTTGCTTAACTTACTATATTATACGGCAGGTTTGAAAATCAAACCCGAGCAAGATTCCAGTTTACTCGAGTAAACCCTCGAGTCTTTTCACTAACTTCCCTGAGTTCTTCTTCTCTTCCTCGTGTTTGTTTCTTCTTCTTCCCTTTTTTTTCAAGTTAAAGTTTACGTTAAACTTAAGTTTAAACTAAATAACAGGTAAGTATGCTCATGTACTCGCGTTCCCAACCGAAGCAATGCATTCGTTTTCTCGAGTATCAACTCGAGTCGCCCATCATCAACAACACTGACACCACCTTCGTCGTACACGTGCACGGCGTCGTGCCACCACTTCGGCGAACTCCACGATCTCAGGCAAGTCGCAAATCACCCCAAAATACGAAATCCAAACTCGATTCGACTGTAAATTTTCCAAATCGAAATTAAGCATATTGTTTCGAAACCTGGAACTCGAACACACCCACAAAAATGCTTCGCCTCGATCGCTCCGACCACCGGAAACGCCACGACTTCGGCCTCACCACGTCAACCCCTTGCACTACACTTTCCCAGAGTTTCGAGAAACTCGGTCAATCAGAGGTGATGAAGTCACCTCGTTTCCAAACACCTCAAAAAATCGATCACGAACCCTAATTTTGCTTCGTCTCATCAATTCGTACAATGGAAAAATTATTCAACAATTTTCCTATTACTATCGATTACCAAACTTGCTTCAAGCAAGATCTCAACATTCAAAATTGGTTCGATCATCAGAAATTGATTAAAATGCATATTTGGTTCAACTAGGAACTGCACCTTGCACACTCAACTAAAAATCATCATATTTGTTTTAGAAATCCTATATTTGGACGTTTATTCAAGTTATATAATCAATCAACAATTTAAAATATTTGAATTAATCGTATGATTCCCTTTTTATTGTAAAACTGAGTTTACAGAGTTTATATTCCACCATCAAGCCTCAAACAATTTCTAGGCTGCGATTTAAGTTTAAACAAACTTATTTTGTATAAAAATCCTAAGTTTAGAATGTTTGTACGAAGATTTATTAAATTTTGCTTGTTTATGTTCACTCTGTAACCAGAAAAAAGAAGAACAGACCCATCAAAGTACACAGTACCACATATACTTATACAAAACTAATTATTTAAAAATATACAGCCAAGCACAAGGTTATTCATGAATCAAATGTACATATTTAAATTTTTTAAAGTAGTATGTTTACTCACCTGGAAACAAGTTTGAACAGAGAGCAATTGTTGTTTTGAACACTGCAGTTTAAATCTGCCTTTGAATCCTATTTTGTTTTTTTTGTTGAATTGAATGATTTTGAGTTTATAAAAATAGCGATGTTTTACTTCTTTTTCTTCCTTTTCTTTCTGGCTTTGCTATGTTTTCTTTATGAACGAGCAAGCATAAGAATAGATGTATATATAGAGAAACAGTTTGTACAAGTAGGTGTTATCTGGTGCAAGCTTATTTCTTTGTTTTCAATACTTTGATCAATTTTTTTCTCTTTCTTTTGTTTTCTTTTTTGACTAAACTAAACTTTGTTTTAGTTGAAATGATTTTCTTACATTTCGAATGACCATATTTATGTTGAGAATAATGGTATTAAATGCTTATGCTTCCCATTTGGTTTACAGCCTATACTATTCTAGTATCATTTGTACAATTTTCGAATCCAAGTCGCGATATTTAGGTGAAAATGATTTTGAATTGAAATGGTACATTTTGAGTAAATATGATGATTTTGAAATGGATTTGATTTCGAAGCGAATATGATAGTTTGATATCAAGTATGGACTGTCTTCGAAATGTAAAAGTATCAACCGGTGTGTAAAACGACGTTTGGTTGTTAAAGAGACCGGAGATGGATATGGGCATACTCTCTGTCGATATCGGAACCACATTAACAACCGTGTACGTGGAGTGATGACCCGGAACAAAGTGGTCGGATTTGGCGTCGTTTACTGGGTTTGAAGGAAGAGAACGATGATGGATTAGCCTGGCACTTGTGCCAATTTGAAATAACTAAAAAAGGCGCCGTATCGGCCAAGTAGGCTAGCAACCCTGAATGGATGCACTTCTTCGAATTACCATCATTTACATTGTGATTGATTGGTGTGCACCCTCCGGATTATGGGAGTGTTGGACGCGGTAAGCGATCATGGCTATGATGTGTTACCACCAGTCGAGAAGGGTAAACTGGTAGTATCCTACCTTGGCCATTGCCTCACGTGCCTTGTCATACTTTTATCCCTAAACGAGACCCAAACGATTTTGGTTTAGTGTCGTCGTGTCATGGCGCATCCCTATCCATTGACCGTTTAACTGGTGTTCTACATGCAAACTGTACAACAATGCTTAAAAAAGTGTTAAGGGGGATTAACGTAAAGCCTTAACACTATTTTAATATTTATTTTATTGATTAGACATTATATATATAGCGTATTCTACTATATATGAATAATTTAGCGGATCCTTAATAGATGGAAAATCCTACAACATCACTTGAGTTATTGCACGCACGTTATACACTGGATAGAAGATGTGAAAATCCGTAAACATCTCTAACGTCGTTACACTCATATTTATGCGATATCGATTTGACTTACATAAGTATATTTTAGTTTTGACTCGAGTATTTTGTCTTCTCAGTACGCTCGGGTCAGTCCTGAGTTTTTCAGCTATTGAAGATCTATTTTGGAGGATGAAGACGAAAATTTGGTATACTATTACTATTATTATCCCTGCATCATGTTGTCTGCTGCGTTATTTTATTTATTCTATTGTCTATGTATAACTCTGATAAATGTTGTATAAATAAAAATCAAATGTATTGTAAACAGCTTCATGAACTATTTATTTGATTATTATATTTTATCGTTCCGCTGCAAGATTCTGTGTTTGTTTTCTTCTTCTTTTCTCTTATTTTCTTATTTATTCCATTAACAATCCACCCTTTTGAATGGTTTGAGTTGACATGTGTGATTTATCGTCGGTCTAAACTGTCTAAAAAGGTGGGTCATTACAGTTGGTATCAGAGCTTTGGTTTAGCGATAACCTTAGCTTTGTGGGGTAACTCATTAGAGATAAGGTCAGTAGTACCCTAGGATGAATTTGAGTGTACTAATAGAAATGAGCGCATATCTGTTGGCGATATAAAATTGTTTTATATTGTGTTGGTTGATTTGTTGAGTGGCTTATGGATTCTGCTCAATATGAGTAATTAACTTCATTGATAGGGATCTCTAAATACTTGAGCAAAACATTTCGACATAGTATTGTTTTGAAATTGGATAAATGAAATAATTTTTCCATGATTATATTTTGTATATAAAGAAATAATTTTCAAAAATTATTATGGTTTATATAGCTTATTTGGTTGTTAGAAATGATAATATTGATTATTATCATTAATTGGATATTGTGTTTTAATAAATAAGGTTTATTACAAAATAAACAATGATAAAACAATTTATGGAATTTTTAAGAAAGTAAAATTTTGTAAGAGTAATTTGTAAATGTGACTTACAAATTAAAATAGATTTAGATTGAGAATGTATTGAATTTAAGGCTCGGGGATTTGAAAATGGTTTTCAAAGCTTTGAAGTAAAATATATAGTGATATTAGTTGAAAAAAATAGTTACAGAAATATTTTAAAGGATTTTTCAAAAGAGAGAAATAAATTCAGTACTCTCCTCTTCTGTTGCTAGAAAGTAATTTCGGTGATGACTGCGCAGCATCATCGATGTTCATTTTTGAGTCTCAAAGTAGGGGAAACTTCGGAGAAGCTTTGCTTCGAAATTGTTTTGATAAATGGATTTTGGTTTAAGCTCCAAAAGTATGATTTGATATGTAAAAGATATAAGTGTATATATTTATTTCAAATGATTTGAAATGAACTAGGCATTTAAATTTCTAAGTTCTGTTAATTAATAATTTTCAAATTATTTGAGTGAAATGTGAATAACCAGAACTTATAAAATAAAAGGACTAAGAATTCTAAACTTAATGTTTTTGAGGAAACTTTAGAGTTGAAGTGTAACTCTTAAAATTGAAAAGTAAGGAAAATTTAAACAAGTAAAACTGTGAACATCCTAATTAAGTAAAATGAATCCTATTAATTTGTATAATACCAAATTGCATTCTAATAACATACAATAAGACTTACCAAATGTTAAAAGTTAAAATGATGATTTGGATATGTAATGGGATATTATACAAGTAAATAAAACCTAAAAGTAATTGAAATATACTAGTAAGCAAAACTTAAAAGTGATTAAAATGTATATAGATGGAAATTTGGTTGTGATAAAAATGTTATATACTTAAATATAATATGAAATGATGAATGACTAAATGGAATAAGTAAATGGAATTTAAGAAAGAAGACAAATGAATCGAGTAATATCTTTGTAAATTTGTTATAGAACTGAATTTAAATTTCCAAAGAAATTATGAAATTTTATTTGTAACTTTTGAGATAATTATAAACTTAGATAATGTCCAACTCCTTCTATATGAATTTAATAGAAAAATTACAAACTAAAGTGGTGATTAATAAAATGTTCCACAAATAAATCGGTTATTAACTGAAATTATGAAAATGAAGTAAATGTAGACAAAGGAATTCGTTTTAGCTAAGAATCAATGGAAAAGGAAATTGAATTTAAATAAATTGTATAGAATGTTTAAGATTAACTTAAGTAAGCAAATTCTATTGAATAATGTTTACGAAATGATAATATTAAAGAATATGCCATGTAAAGAAATGGATATACTAAGTAAATAAAGGATATGAGTAATGGGCTTTAAATAATTAATTGTAAATGAAACGAAGGTCAGTAAAATAATTTAATATAGATGAATTGGATAGAATTTATTGAAAGGTATTACGTAAGTTGTACGTATATTATTTTATTTGCATAACGATTTGATCCAGATTCGAGCATAGAATTTCAAGATAATTTATATTGATCCGAGTTAGGATTTTTCACTCGATTCTTGATGGTGAATCGTGGATATGGATTTTTGATTTGATTCAGGAATTCTCTATCATGGTATATGGCTATGCAAGGAGAATGAAGGTTTTTGATCAAGGAACCAAATCTGAGTCCGGACTAGAGCGTCATGTGAACGATACTAGTTCGGAAGCGAAATTATGTGATCGAGTGAGTGATCAGATTTGATATTGCATATGAATGATATATGTACATCATGCGGGCTTAAATAAAGATAATATTGGGAATTGAAAATGCAAAATACAAAATGATTTTAAATTATATGATTGGATATCATGGGTAAATGAGATGCAAGTATTTGAAATCAAGAAAATTTGGATAGCCCGACAAAAAGGTACATGTTTATTTTGTCATTGGATTTAGCGATTGTTTTTGATGGAGCCACTTGGCTTTTATTTTATTTCGATGGTTTGGGGCCCGTAGAAGCGTTTTGTAGTTGTGCCAATCGATCTGCGCAAAGGCGACTCTGCCGAAATTTTTCGTAAATCTGGGTGTTAGAAATTTTTTGGAAGCTTTAATTTTTTTATAACTTATTTGATAACTAACTTCTAAATTCCATAAGACGATCGGAGTAGCGTAATAGAAACGTAGTAATGGTTTTTATAAATGAAATTTTTATTGTTTTTAAGTTGATAATTTAGAATTAAATATATTGAATGTTAAATCATGTACTTAGTTCCTTTTCGAGGACGAAAAGTTTTGAGTGGGGGAGACTGCAACGACCCGTATTTTACATATTTTAAAATTATTAAATTTAATGTACTTGTTAAATAAAAATGGTTAAAATTAAAAATTTAATGATTTGAATGTAAATTATTGGATATGAACTTGAATAAAATTTTGAAATAAAATAATTTTGAAGATTAAGTCATAATGGTTATTGAAATGAGTTTTTATATTTACCAGGTTTATGATTAATAACTAAAGTTGTAGTAATTGTGAATTATTTAGATAAAAGTAAAATGATGTTGATAACTAGAATTCATTTAAAACCCAATATTGAAATTTATCAAATATTGAACAATTAAGTTGTTTAAATTTAATTGTAGAAATTAATTGAATAATTGGATAACGGGAATTGAATAACTATAGTGGAAATAGTGTTCTATAATTTGAATTTTTTTTAAAAAGTTAAATCTTACAAGTTCATTAACTAATATTTCAAAAGTTAGTGATTTATTAAATTATCCAAATTGACTATACTTAATATTGTAAATAATTGAATAATTAAATTCTAAATTAAACATGATTGAAAATGATATCGGAAATTGATGTAAAGTTTACTTAAATAACAATGAAGATTGTTAACATTTAAAATTGTATTTAAAAGTAAATAATTAGAAATTGAAAATATCATATTTATTCGACATATAAAAATAGCAATCCGAGGCATAGTCTTAAAATTCTGTGAAACTAGGTCCATTGGATCCGTAATATTGTATTATTATTGGATTTCAAATTTTCTACCGTTTGGAGTTATCGTTTGGTTGTACGGGATATAAACGCGTTGAAATAAATATTGAAAATTTAATATTTCAATTCGATTCAAAAAATTTGTCTTCCACATGTAATCGAATTAGGCCCCGAAACATGTTCCATTGTGTTCAAAATAGGGGTAAAACATAAGAATGTCTGACGGCACGCTTCGTTTGGAGTTCATTCAGATAAGCACGTTAAAATTGAAATAATAATAAAATAGTAAGGACATACGTATATAAATACCCCCAACAGTAAACCCTAGGGCAAAAATTTTCGTGGCCGCCTTGTTAAGTTTCAATGGCCGAAAAGCTACGATGTTCTACTCGATTTATCACCTCAACCATCAATTGTTAGCAGAAATATTCAACTAGGAAATCGAAGAGGGCAACAAGGTCTATAAATCCAACGGTGGATTCGATTTATCATCGGTCGTTTGAAGCCAGAAAATGGCTATGAAGGTAACGAGTTCGTTTACGATTTTCTTGCAATGGTGCAACCGAGCTTCGTTTGCTTGTGGCCGAAGGTGGAGCTTGTCTTGGCGTTTCAAATGGAGGTGGCTGATCGAATTATCCTCGAGCGTAGTGATCACGGCAATTAGGGTTTTAAGGTAGCTGAAGGGTTTCTTGCATGCGTTTTCTACCTAGTTCGAATGCAATGGAGGAAGACAGAGATCGTGCGGCCGTGACTCCTGGAAGCAAGATCTACGGCAGAGATTTGTTGGTAAAAAAGAAAAGAAAAGGAAAACGAGAATTTTTATTATACAAATTATATATACAAACTTTAGTAATTCATATCTCATGCATATGAGGTCCGATTGGGATGAAACTTTTTGCGTTGGAATCGTGGTGACGAGCACTA
This sequence comes from Allium cepa, assembly GCA_030765085.1. Taxonomy (NCBI): domain Eukaryota; kingdom Viridiplantae; phylum Streptophyta; class Magnoliopsida; order Asparagales; family Amaryllidaceae; genus Allium; species Allium cepa. The sequence continues at coordinate 750,366,423 of CM060940.1, read as the reverse complement.
AAATTTTAGGTCAAAACTAACGTCGTTCGATTTGATTTAAAATTGGAAACTCAAGGTGAGTATTTTATAACACTCACAACATACTAGAATATTTTTACGCTAGTTAAATCTGAATTTATGAATTGATATGAATTTGTTGGTCATTGTTGATAAATTTAATTGTCATTTGAATTAACCGTTATAAACTAAAATTGACAGTCAACTTGAAATTGGGATTTAATTATCAGTAAATTACCTAAAACCGACAACTATGAAATTGCTATGAATTATATGTCTGTTTGGATAGTTGGTGGCGATGGATGCTATTGGTAAATATTTTAGATGATTTTGATGTTTATTTGTTCTAATGTGGCATGTTATCACCCTGTATATTATTTGTAGTATACAAAATGTAAATTGAATTATTTCGAACGAATTAAGAAGTAGATTGAAATGATATATACCTGTGACACCATGATTTGGATTGAAATGATATATATCCATCGCCGAAATTAAATTGAAATAACTGATCACTTGGCCATAGGATAGAAAATTATATACAAACACCGGATTGGTTAAATAAATAATTTAAAAGTTTGGTTTTGAAATTATTTAATAGTTTTGAATTTAAAGAAATGAAAATTGAATTTATGAAGTTTGAAATAATCACGAATAGTAGTTCGAAATGTTGAAATAAATTTTCGGTTAAAAGAAATTGTTAAATAGTTGAAGTTGAGATTTTGCAGTTAAAATCAGAATATGATCGAATTTCATATATTGATATGTTTTAAAAAGATTGAACTTTTATTCAAACTTTGATTATTACTAAGCGAAAGTGATATAAAAAATGATATTTCGAAATTGACCTCGGAATTGAATTTATTTGAAGATTGGGTTTTTAAACTGAATATTGAAGGATAATTTGGTTTAAATGTTTTGAATCGATATTTTGAAAATCGAGCTTGAAACTGATATAAATTAAAGTTGAAATTGAATTAATTGGGTTTGAAAGTGGAATTGAATTAATTTGAAATTGTAGTTGAAATTAATTTGAATTAAAAATCGAAATTGAATCAATTGAATAGAAATTGGAATTGATTAAAGTTAAGAAGTTAGTACTGGACCCGTTTGACTTTGAAACTATTTTCAAATAAATAATTTAATATAAAAACTATTTAAAAGCTATCCTCATAAATATACGAATTATTTTGGTTTCCAAACTATTTTGCTATATGAACCATTTAAATACACCATTTTGTTATATAAATTTGATTCAAAATAATATTCCAAAATTTGCATTAATACACCTTTTGTCATGACAAAATGCTAATTATGTTACAAAAATATTATCGTAATTTTGAAACATCATTTTGTAATACATATAGCGTAAAATGATATGAGAATCATACACACACACACATATATATTGTAGTCAAAATTTTGAAATAGCCAAATAGTTCTTCCCCTGTACATAATATAATAACAGAATTATACGATAATTAACATAATTTTAAGTAAAATAATATCATTATCAACAAAGTACTTTTGGAAACACATGTAAAACACTTTACATGACATCTCAATGAAGACAAAATTTAGTCAAATGATTTGAAGAAACAGAGTCATCGAACAAGCTAATAAAATAGATTATTTTTAGTAGAGCCAATTTATTGTAGATGGTTATATTGTGGAGCAGAATAAAATAAGCACCAATATATGTGCAAAAGAAACAAGTATTGATATTAAACTAAGAATCCTATATAATGAAATTATTATCTTCTAAAATGCAAAAATTAGCCAAAGTTTATTCATTTTATTATGAATCAACATCTTTGAAAACTCTAGTTTTCCATAAAAGAAAAGTCAAAACTTCAATATCAATTATGTCCATTACAAATCTCATTATTTTCCTTCAAATTCTTCATAGTAATTACGGATTGGAAAAAAAACTATCATCCATCTCCTGCTTTAGTAAACCGACATCGCTCAATGCTAGCTTGACATTCACATGCTTTTTTCATTTAAATCTGACTCTTATTTAATAATTCATCACATTCACCTTGTCATTTTTTAGGTAATTGGCCTTTATCTTTTTTATTCTTTATGTAATATTATAATTCCAAACATTTCATGTGTTTTCTCAATAGACCTGTTCAGACATTGGACATGAGGTTCTTTTTTGAGTATCAATTCAACCATAACACGAATGCTCGTAATATTTTTTGTTTATACAACCAAGCATCAGTATAATATAGATTTTATAACCAACGTTATTTGTTATGCTATTTATATGAAATATATAATATTACTTTTGAAGCATAAAGGAATATATGAAATATAATGTTGCATTTAAAAGCATAAAAATATTACCCTACTAATGTTTTGTTTATTTATTAAAAAAACTATCTATAAATATATTTTTCTAATTTATTACTTTTTATCTAAATTTGTGAAAGAAAAGAAAAATAGTTGTTAAGAATTTGTGATGACTTCCAACTCAATTATTTCTCCATAGTTGGAAAGCATTTGTTAAATTTATAAAGCTTCACATTGCATATTCTCTTGTGGTGTTGGAACTTACGACGCTTCTTCCGTAGTGTTGTTGATAAAAGGAATTAGTTATGATAAATTAATTAATTACAAATCAATTCTTTAGTTGTTTGATTGTAGTTAAATCCTAATTTGTTTAAATTCATATTAAGTATAATTGATAATAATTAATTTGTTAAATTCACATTAGTTCCTTTTAAAACTAAATGAGAAATATTATTTTATATCATCCATGATATTGGATTTATTTTACTTATAAACATTAATAATGTGTAGAAACATCTAATGGGCATGGGTGAATAAATATGCGAGTAAATTCTTTTATTCTATATTATATTTATCACATACAATTCTTGAACCCAAATATTAAAAAGAAAATAAAAGAATTCATTTGTGCACTTTATTACAGTAATTTGTTGCCAACCATGTTTAGAGTTCAGCTCATTGAAAAAATTAGATTTAGCAATGTTCATATTTATTCCCAATCATATAACCGTAAGTTTGAAGCATCGTCACCATGCTACATTATCAACTATCAACTAAACTAAAATATAATATTATCAAAATTTAAAATTAACTAAGTTACTCAGATTCTCTAGAAAATGTATGATATTTCTAAAAAGCTACACACATCCTTTTATACTTTTATAACATGAGGGACCATTTTATCGGATATTATTGCATTTTGAGAATGAAGCCTCTTTGGCAGAAAATATTTTAGTACATACATGATCCGAGTCTATAAATACAAGAATAGACACCATTGGAATGAATTTGTTTTAAAAAAACTCAACCCAGAGCCTTGATGAAATCGAAGGGATGAGAGGAGCCCCCTCTTGTCTGGTCTGGTCATAGACATGAGGGAGGTTAGCCAACCCAACACAGAGATTTGTTGCCCTTAACCAGTTCTTTCTGGATTTAACAGGGACCTACCTCCGCTCTTTAAGATTGGGAGTAGGGCAGGTAAAAATCAAACCCACGACCTATTTACCAGGAAGCAGGCATTCAATTTCATGTGGAAATGAGAAGATGTAAGCTAAATAAGATAAGGATATTCACTAATTAAAACCGACTTCAAACTAATTAGAGAATTATTTCCAATTTGAAATTAATATTATATTTTATTACAAATCAAATTAGCAATTTGATTACATATTGATTCTTGAATTAATTCTTTTTTAATACATGTTAATATAATTAATTACCATTAGTTTGAGAATTCAATTACATTTACTTATTTGAATATTATAGGTGGATGAATTTGAGAATATTCGTATTAATATTAAAGATGGAAAAATACGAGGAAATTGATTCCTCCTTGATTCTTACCATGAAATTAACCTGTAATAGCTATGGGCCTTGTAGTTTTATATTGAAGTAATTAACTTTCTTAATTATACAATATCTGGTCTGGGTCCACTCAACCCTGTCTAATTCTAAAAAAGTGGTTTCGAAGTAACAAAATTATACATATTATCTAATAATATAATTACCTTATAAAATTAAATGTATATTTTGATAATTTTAAAATTTGGAAGTGGAAAGTAAGAATTTCATAAACTTAATGCATTGAAGAACCGAACATAACATTATTCAGAAAATCGAAATTATATACAATTTATACTTTCACCAATTGGTATTCTTGCATTTGAAGGTAATGTACAATTTAGACTTATAGACCATATTACAAATTCAATCCACTAACATAATTAAAGCACTAACATAATTAAAGGAAATAAATAATGACATAACCAATTTCAATTTGTAGACAATTAGTGATATACAAATTTTACATGCAAATAAATGTAAAAATAAGGTCAACTTGGGAATAAATATAAATTTATTGTTATATACAACTGAAAGTGGTAGTCAAATTGTACATTTACCTTTTTAAATTTGAATTCACAAATAGAGAATTGGTTATGGCAATTTCATTTTATTTCTCTTTGACTTGATTCTAGTTTTTAAATAAGAGAATTTTTGGACTAATATTCATTGCTTAAAATTAAATGAATTAATTCACCATTAATATGATCAAAAAACATGACCGTGTCATTTGTAATATCACAAATAAACTATATAATAAACATGTTACTAAAATTTCAAATTCACCCATTTACAACATACTTTGTATATAATTTATAATAAAACATAAAATTTTAAAATAAATCATTTAAGTTAAAGGTACAAACATAAAAAGAACTAAATCTACCATTATTTCCGAAATTTAAAGCATAAATGAGGACTAATAATTTAACCACTTGACTTTCTAACTTTTACTTCTTGATTATCATTAAGTCTTATTGATCATGTAATAAATTTTAAACTATAAATACGTGCATTGAATGGACAACATGATTTAGTAGTGGTGTATTTTAAAGTTTTAATTAATTAAAAATAAAAGTCATTCTTAATCAATCAAAAAATCAATGTTATACTAAAATAAAAGTAAACACTAATTGAATAGTATTAAAGAGAAATAATATGCAACTGATCCTATTTTTAGATTGAATTGCAGTAAAAAGGATCCAATCGTATTAATTCTCTAATTAGTTTGAATTATCCATAAAAAGATCCAAACTAAAAATATTCAAAATAATATAACATCAAACGATATTTAGAAAGTATAGAACAATTATTATTGTGCTTTGTAAAATCAGCAAGACTTCAACATTATCCATGCATTAAATGGAAAATTTTGCATTGCATATGAACAATTCATGGTCTATGAAACATCACTATAAGAAAATGTATTAGATTCTACGATGATTAAAATGGATTTACGTGATCTTAGAAAAATAAGTATAAGTTGTGTAAAAAAACATAAAACTGATGAGTCTGACTAAAAATTATTTAGAAATGATCTTCAGTTGTAGATGGAAATTTATTTTGAATTGTAGTATACAAATTATACTAGAAAAGAGGAGATAAAATTATGAGAAGATGAAAAAAGAGGAAAAAAAAGCAAAGATGGAAAATAAGGAAATTAAAAATTGCACGGCAAACACAGAGAAGAGAATTAGAACTTTTTTAGTTTATAAAAGAATAATGATTAAGAATTTATCCAAAGAATAAACATGCATAAATGTGAGAGTTTGTTACATCATCATGCTGAGATACCATTAATTGTTAAATTAAAGCTAGTATGCTCTATGCAATAATGAAACTTTGTAAGGGGCTAAAAGAAAATAATGTACCTTAAATCAAGAAAAATGGGTTATTGAGACCAACATAAAATGTGAAGAATAGTGATATATATTATGATTGAGAGTGAATACGAGATAAGAATATAAAAAGTCCAACATTCTCTTTTATATACAATATAATGATATAGATTCTCAAAATAGTACGCAGGAATTTAAGATACTAAGCATATCTCAAATTGCGATAAATGGTTTCTTTATAAAAAATGCAGTGTAATATAATATTTTATAGGGAATTTTTGGCTGTGTTAGCACTAACAATCTAAACTAGTTATTAAAATTCATTACATAATGCAGTATAACCTTTACTTAAAAGTATTAAATGGATCATTTCTAAGCCTTATTCTATTTATTTGTCATACAAAGCTCCATTTAAGCTCTATTTTAGGATATTTTATATAATATCTTTCGAAACTAGTATAATTTTTTCTAATTCATCTAGAAAAAGTTTTTGTTAGATATATATTATTGGTCCATCAAATAAATGATTGCTTCAGAAAGTCAAAAGTGGCTTGAGAAAATTCGTTATAGTTTTAATCATATAAATCAACAAAAACATATTTATGAAATAGGCTTATGTTTTGTTATTATAGTTTAAATATGATATTATTTCCAAAATTCACTATTACACATCAAAAGTTATATACAACCATGAATAATAATGCATGTACCTTAACCATATGCCACACAAGGCATCAAGATCCCTGGACAAAACATAATTTTGTTTATACTGTCATTAGCTTTTATTAGTATAAATGAGGTTCAATATAGTAAATTACAAATATGAAAAAAATAACAAAGTACATGCTTTATACATGGGGTTAAATAAAGTATTGATACGAATAATGAAATACATAAAGTTCATCTACCTCCACATTTAGAATTAAGCACAAATCTTGATCCTAGTTTACAATTAGCATTAAACTATAAATATAAAGAATTTTTAGTTTAAATATATGTCTTTAACTCAAATTTTGATTCTTCTATAAAATTGTACAAATGATATAAACATCATACTTGAAAAATGATACATGTTAAAGACAATTATTGATACTTCTTTAAAATTCAATAAATAAATATTTGAGGACAACTCGTATGAATTTTCTCTACATCTGTATTTGTGGTTCTAGATCTAGGCATCACCAATAATTTTTACTGCTAATCATCCTTACTTGATTGATAAAACTTGTCTTATAGTTGTAATTGATTGATGTTGGAGAAAATCCCTTCAGATGATCAGTCTTAGGGGATAAAAACCCAACATAGCGGACAAAAAGTGGATCGTGATTGTAGTGAGACGGAACAAACAAAAGATGAACACCAGAACAGATGGTCACAGATCAATGCAATGCAGAAAAATAAATAACACCAGTATTTATAGTGATTCCACTACCGTAGGCAGTGTACTTCTACTTGGAGAGAGAAGATTTTATTAATCACTGAAAGATTAGAGTTACAAGATTGATTTACTTTTGGAGGCTATACATGAGAAGAATTTACAATACAGACAAAATTCTGCAAAGTTTCAGCTCTCTAAGATGGTTCTGAAATTGGCTGAAATTGGCTCTCAATTTTGGCTGTCATTGTTGTTTAGAAGCTCCTCTATTTATAGAGTGAAGACATGAGAATGGATAGCTGCTATATAGCAGCCCTGGGGTTTGGTGTGGTATGCATCTGGTTTGGTTCGGCAAAACGCCGAGCAAAAAATTTGGATCGACATCTTCCTTGTTGAAGTGGCATGCTCAAATACTGAACGACGCATTTGGACCAGCATCTCCAAAATACCAAATGAAATGTTTCATTCGGCAATTTTCTTTTCTTCTCCACTCCAATCATTTCGTTCGGCATTAGACAAATCTGGAGCGGCAAATCAACACTACCGTTCCAAAATCCATCTCCCCAAATCAACACCTTTACCAATCTTCAACACCGCTGCTCCAAATTCATTTCCAGCATCTGGTTCGGCAATCACTGTTTCATCTCCTCCGCGAGCTTCTCAATGGCTTCTTCAAGCTTCCTCTACTTCAAGTATCAGTTTCAACAATCTCCACCTTGATATCAAATTCCAAACAAGCCTTCCAACTCCATCTAACTTTTATGCTCCAAGTAATGAATACTTACCCAATAAGCTTCGGCAATGCCATCACCCGTTGCACTCTATCAATGAACTCCGGCAAGGCCACTGTCCGTCAACAAAGTGTTCTAAGTACCCAGTCCATGTAGAACCTATCAATCTCCACCATGAAAACAAACGTCTTCATGAACCATCTCAACTCTCCCCTCATGCCACCCTGTAGCACCTAGCACTTCATTAAGCGAATCAATTCCGAGCAATGCTCAAACTTAGCAACAGGCAGCGACTTGGTAAACATGTCTGCTGCATTCTCCTTTGTGTGAACTTTCTTAAGACGAACTAGCTTCTCTTCACTCATTGAGACAAGGAACGATTCTCTCACCTCAATATGCTTCGTCTTCAAGCTGAAAGCCATATTTTTAGCTAAATTGCACTCTGACTATCATAGTACACATTCACTGCTTCGTATTCGAAGCCCAAATCACACAACAGTCGCCTCAAATAAAGCGCCTCCTTAGCTGCTTTAACCGCAGCTATGAGCTCTGCCTCTGTAGTAGACAAAGCCACAATCATCTTCAACATCGCTCTCCAACTGATTGATGTCCCACCAATGGTGAACACATTTCCGGATACTGAATTCCTTCGATCTCCATCACCGGCATAGTCGGAATCACAAAATCCAACCAAGCTGAAATCTCTTCCTTTGCCGCCAAAGACAAGTCTATGGTTTGGAGTTCCTCCAAGATATTTGAAGATACACTTCACTACTTCCCAATGCATTTTTCTTGGATTCGCCATGAACCTACTAACCAATTCAACCACCTGTGCAATGTCAGGCCTAGTGCAAACTATGGCATACATCAAGCTACCAATTGCACTTGCATATAGAGCCTCATCATATAAGCCTTGTCCTTTTCTGAGATCGGATAGCTTTTACAAGAAAACTGTATGTGCAAAGGCATGGGTGTGCTGATTGCCTTTGCCTCTTCCATGCTAAACCGAGCAAGCACCTTTAGAATGTACTCCTTTTGAGTGAGGCTCAAAAGTCATAGCTTTCTATCCCTTTGAATTTCCATACCCAAAATTTTCTTTGCTTCACCAAGGTCCTTCATTTCGAATTCCGCTTTTAGCTTTAGCTTCAAACTATCGATTTCAACCTTATCCTTGGAAGCAATCAACATATCATTCACCTACAAGAGTAGGTACACCCATCTACCATTTTTAAAATGCTTGAAGTACACATAAGTGTTTTTGATGCTATGATCAAAACCATGTGAAAGCTAAAAGAGTCAAACCTCTTGTACCATTGTCTAGGCGACTTCTTAAGTCCATACAAAATCTTCTTCAATTTTCAAGCCCAATTTTCTTTCCCATCTACAACAAATCCTTCTGATTGCTTCAGGTAGATGGTCTCATCCAAGTCTCCATGCAAGAAAGCGGTTTCCATATCCAGATGATCTAGCTCCAAGTCATGAGCTGCGACGATAAAGAGAAAAATGCGAATGGACGTTGGGAGAAATGCGGATTAAGGATCTTAAGGCTAGGATAAACACTAGAGGGGGGTGAATAGTGTTTTTAGTGAATTATTAAATCTTAAATCTTTTTGAGTTTTTGTTAATTTAAACACAAATGTCATTAATATTCAGACACAGATATGGTCATAGAATCAAATACATATGCAAATATAAAGTAAAAGCAGTAAAGGAAAGAACACACTAGATTTTATACTGGTTCGGAGTTACCCTACATCCAGTCCCGCACACAAGTACAGATTTCCTTTCAAAAACAATCTTTACAATTACACCCTCGATTTCAAGGCAACGAGGTATACCCTCGAGATTCACAATCCTCTGGGTAGTTCCCGGGCAACAAGTTCACCCAATTGATTTCCAAGGCTACAATCACGCCTTATCTCACTTGATTGATTTCCAAGTCCACAATCACACCTTTTTCCGCTAAGTTGATTACAAAAAGCCTATAACTCTGAATAGCAATGAGGATCTTGTTAAGATAGTGATAGAGAATCAAACCAGAGATAATCTAGTTAGATTCAATGTTGATTTCGGCAGAGTAATGGTAAGAATATGTATATAAAATGTGGAAGAAGAAGAGGAGTGAAAAACCAAAAAAACTGTTTTTAAATTCGTTGAAAACATCCCCTATTTATAGAAGAACAACGGCCATGTCCATTCATGAAGAGATATGACGAATAGACACTTATTTTGAAATTTAAATTTTGAATTCAACTGACACTATGTCGACATAGGGTACACGGGCATGTCGACATCCCAAAGGATATTTTGGTGATTTGATTTTCTTTGAAAATAACTTCTATCTTATATTAGAACAATTTTAAACTTTTATAAATATACTTGACTATAGTTAAAATACATAAGTAAATATAAAGAATAATATATACCAAATTTTATTATAATTTTATATTTAAATCTAAGTATATATATTTAAAAATTATATATATTATTATTAAAGATAGTTAAAACCACGGATAATTTGATTTTGAAATTAAAAATTATTTTGAGGTTAAAGTATTTGAAATCAGGATAGATGTTTTTGATGCTTTTAAAAGGAAGGTTTTGAAAACATTTTGAAAACAAGATATAACTTTGTAAAAATCATTTTGAATAAAAATTAGCGGATACAAAACAATATTCCACTAGATTTTTCGTAGGTTCCATCCTACTTAGGGTTCCATCCCTTTAACAGGCTTGAAGTGGATTCCATTCCACGAATAAATTGGATTTTAAGATGCCAGTGCTTTTCTAGGAGTTTTAACAAAATTTCTAATTAAAAGATAAATTACTTGAACTCTTGAACTCATGATAATCTTGATACTCACGAGTCTTCAATCTTGATATCTTGAATCTCTATACTGTACAGTCTTCATTATTGGTACTTGCATGGTTAATTCCTGCATATACATATATTTCTGAACTATAATGTTAGTATTTGTATTTTATAATTTATTCTAAGGTTATCGTCATCAAAACGATCATCTCAAGGACTAAGAATCTCCCCCTTTTGATGATGACAACCTTTGTTTATAAAATATTACTTCTATCCTAATAACTCCCCCTTAATCTATGCCTGACTATCCTATTTTATATTTCTCCTCCTTTGTCATCAACAAAAACTAACTCCAAATATATCAACAAAAACTATATCACTCCCCCTAAATCTAATACTCTATGACATGTGACTATAATGATAGTGTTATCATAAATAATCAACACTTAACTAAGTCCTAAACTAACTATCTTAACTACTAACTATCTTAACTACTAACTATCTTAACTAAGTGTCCATATAATAGCACATATAAGAACACAAATTATTCATTAATTATATTGATGTATTTACATTTTTGTGGGAAACGTAAGAGAGAACATACACCATAAAGAAAAAGAGAAAAGAAACTAACGAGTGTCTTTGAAAATGGAAGATCTATGAATCGAACAGTTTGGACAGTGGAAACAGAAATTTTCACGTTGTTCGACAAGATTTCCATCTTTGTCAAAGCATACTTCTCCAATGCAAACGACTTTGTCGTCATCTTCCGCGTGCACTTCTTCCACGTGGACTTCTTCTTCTTCTTCACTGGCCTCTTGTATTTGATCTCCTGAAGAGTCTTCGTCAATCAAGATTGGATTGTCCATTAGAAATTTTTGCAAATTCCTAAGGATTTTGCCTTGCCTCTCTTGTTCCTTGGCCATTCGAAGTTGCATTATTTGGATTTCAGTCATTAACTGAAGTGCATCCTTCAGAGAATCCTCCATTTTCGTCACATGAGCGAGAGTAGTACATTGAAATGGAACAGAAGTGGGAGAAGGAAATGAAAAGGTAAAAATTTTATTTGATTTGGAAGAGGAGGCCATTGATTATTTGATTTCAGAGGATAGAACAGAGAAATTGCGAAAGGAATGAATAAAATTTCGAAAATGAGAAGAATATATAATCAATTATTTTGAATTTTGGTGGGAAAAAAACGTTATATGTCGACATGGTCCTTTAAATTTTTTATTAATTAGTTTATTTTGATTTAATTTTTAATTATATTTTATATTTCAGTTATTGAACAAATACCTAATATATTCCGCTTCAGTTGTTGATAAAGAAACCGTGTTTTGCTTTTTACTAAACCAAGAAATCAGAGAATGCCCAAAAAAGTGACAAGTTCCACTTGTACTTTTTCGGTCTGATTTACAACCACCATAATCAGCATCATAGTAAGATATTAAGTCAAAAGAATCATTTTTAGCGTAAAATAATCCATAGTCAGAAGTGTGTTTAACATATCTTATGATACATTTTACGGCTTTTAAGTGGGTCTCTTTAGGTTGGGATTGATATCTTGCACAGAGACAAACACTATGCATGATATCAGGTCTACTAGCAGTAATATAGAGTAGTGATCCAATCATTCCTCTATATAACTTTTGATCTACATCTTTCGAGAGATCTTCTTTACTAAGGTACTCATTGGTTGCCATTAGAGTGGATTTTCCACTCGCAGTAGTCAAACCAAATTTATTAGCATATTTTTCTTGACTGATAAAGATTCCATTATCCAGTTGTTTTATTTGTAATCCTAAAAAGAAGTTTAATTCACCCATGTGACTCATCTCAAACAGTTTTGCCATTATTTCAGAAAATTCTTTATTCATTTCAAAGTTAGTTGATCCAAAAATGATATCATCTATGTAAACTTGTACTAGTTGAATATCATTTTTATTTCTTTTAATAAAAAGAGTATTATCTACGTTACCAATTTCGAAATTTGATTGTAATAAGTAAGATCTTAGTCTATCATACCAGGCTCTGGGAGCTTGTTTTAGACCATATAAAGCTTTTTTAAGTTTGTAAACATGATTTGGTAATTTTTCATTTTCAAAAAGTGGTGGTTGATCAACATATACCTCATCTATTACAAATCCATTTAAAAAGGCACTTTTGATATCCATTTGATATAGTTTCAAATTATTATGAATTGCGAAAGCAAGTAGAATCCTAATGGCTTCTAATCTTTCTACGGGAGCAAAGGTTTCATCAAAATCCATTCCTTCTTCTTAACAAAAAACCTTGAGCGACTAATCGGGTTTATTTCTAACTACCTCTCCTTGTTCACTCATTTTATTTTTATAAACCCATTTAATTCCGATTATAGTTTTATTCTTAGGTCTAGGAACAAGTTCCCAAACATCATTTTTAGTGAATTGATTTAATTCTTCTTGCATAGCCAAAATCCATGAATCATCAGTTGATGCTTCTTTTTGGATTCTTGGGTTCAATAGTTGATATAAAAGCTACATTACTCATATGACTTAGTTGATTTCTAGTTTTAACAATATAATGCATATATCCTAGTATATTTTCAAAAGGATGATCTTTTAAATGTTTAGTCCTTTTGTTAGGATGATTGATTTCATTATAAGTTTCAGTAGGCTCTTGATTTTGAGTGATTAAATCCTCTTCATCATTTGTATCTTCAAAATTTTTGAGATTTTCATCGAACGAAACATGCATTATTTCTTCGACGTTGTTAGTTCTTAAATTAAATACTCTGTACGCTTTACTTTTATTAGAATATCCGATAAAGATACCTTTGTCTGATTTAGGATCAAATTTGTCTAAGTTATCTTTGGTATTTAAAATCAAACATTTACTTCCAAAAATTCTAAAATAAGATACTTTAAGTTTCTTTCTATGAAGAATTTCATACAATGTCTTATAGGTTAAAGGTCTAATTAAAATTCTATTTAAAATATAACAGGCAGTAACAACTGCTTCTGCCCAAAAATACTTTGGTAATTTACTATCTGAAAGCATGGTTCTCGCACACTCTTGAATCGTCCTATTTTTACGTTCTACTACTCCGTTTTGTTGTGGAGTTCTTGGAAATGAAAAATTGTGAGTTATTCCCTTTTTATTGCAGAATTCCTCAAACTTTTCATTTTCAAATTCACCACCGTGATCACTACGAATGGTTATAATTTTTAGAGAAAGTTGATTTTGAATCCTTTTTGTAAAGTTCTTAAAACATTCAAAAGTATCACTTTTATGTTTCAAAAATATTGTCCATGTAAATCTAGAATAATCATCTACAATTACAAAAACATATTTACTATGATTTATTGACAGAATTTGAGATGGACCAAATAAATCAAGGTGAAGTAATTCAAGAGGTTTTGAAGTTGAAATCATATCTTTCAATTTAAAATAACTTTTTCTAAGTTTTCCTAATTGACATGCATCACATAGACTATCTACTTTAAAATTCATTTTAGAGAGACCTCTTACTAGATCATGTTTTGACAGTCTAGATAAGAGTTTGAAATTCAAATGCCCAAATCTCTTATGCCAAATCCAAGGGTCACTTGTATTTGCCAAAAGACACAAGTTATCATTTGAAACTTTCATATTAAGAATATAAATATTCTTTTTCCTAACTCCCTCAAATATTATGTTTGAATTATTATCTTCAATGTGATATTTATCTTTTTCAAATTTAATTTTATATCCTTTATCGCAAAGTTGACTTATACTTAGCAGGTTATGTTTCAGATTCTTAACTAGCAAAACATTAGTAATAATAGGAGTTTCAGAGTTACCGACTTTGCCAATGCCAATCACATATCCTTTTGAATTGTCTTCAAAGTTAACCGGTCCTCCGTCTTTGTATATTATATCATTCAACATTTCTGGATTGCCATTCATGTGTCGAGAACATCCACTATCGAGTATCCATTTGTTCTTTTTGATCTGCACAATTTGTCTGTTGTGGATTGATTCCTCAACTCTCATAAAGCATGTTTCCTGCACATTAAACAATTTTGGTAGACAACTTGAATTTGAACATTGATTATATGTAGACTCATGAGACAATGATGATCTGAATATTTCTAAACTAGTATTAATTAACATAGCCATTTTAAAAACTTTCAAAAATCAGATTATGAAACTTTGAAAACCTTGCTCTGATACCAAATATAAGAAATACGGATTATGGATCTTAAGACTAGGATAAACACTAGAGGGGGGTGAGTAGTGTTTTTGGTGAATTATTAAATCTTTTTGAGTTTTTGTTAATTTAAACACAGATGTATGTGATATTCAGACATAGATATGATCACAGAATCAAACACAGATGCAAATATAAATTAAAAGCAGAAAAGGGAGGAACACACCGGATTTTATACTGGTTCGAAGTTACCCTACATCTAGTCCCGCACACAAGTACGGATTTTCTTTCAGAAACAATATTTACAATTACACCCTCGATTTCAAGGCAACGAGGTACACCTTCCAGATTCACAATCCTCTAGGTAGAGATACTTGATTTCTCGGGCAATAAGTTCACCCAATTGATTTCCAAGGTCACAATCACACCTTATCTTGCTTGATTGATTTCCAAGGCCACAATCACACATTTTCTCGCTAAGTTGATTACAAAAAGCCTATAACTCTGAATAACACTGAGGATCTTGTTGAGATAGTGATAGAGAATCAAACCAGAGATAATCTAGTTAGATTCAATGTTGATTTCGGCAGAGTAATGGTAAGAATATGTATATAGAAATGTGGAAGAAGAAGATGAGTGAAAAACCAGAAAAACTGTTTTTAAATTCATTGAAAACATCCCCTATTTATAGAAGAACAACAGCCATGTCCATTCGTGAAGAGATATGACGAATAGACACTTCTTTTGAAATTTAAATTTTGAATTCAACCGACACTACGTCGACATAGGGTACATGGGCATGTCGACATCCCAAAGGATATTTTGGTGATTTGATTTTCTTTAAAAATAACTTCTATCTTATATTACAACAACTTTAAACTTTTATAAATATACTTGACTATAGTTAAAATACATAAGTAAATATATAGAATAATATATACAAAATTTTATTATAGTTTTATATTTAAATCTAAGTATAAATATTTAAAAATTAAATATATTATTATTAAAGATAGTTAAAACACGGATAATTTGATTTTGAAATTAATGATTATTTTGAGGCTAAAATTATTTGAAATCAGGATAGATGTTTTTGATGCTTTTAAAAGGAAGGTTTTGAAAACATTTTGAAAACATGATATAATTTTATAAAAATCATTTTAAATAAAAATTAGCGGATACAAAACAATGTTCCACTAGATTTTTCATAGGTACCATCCTACTTAGGGTTCCATCCCTTTAACAGACTCGAAGTGGATTCCATTCCACGAATAAATTGGATTTTAAGACGCTAGTGCTTTTCTAGGAATTTTAACAAAATTTCTAATTAAAAGACAAATTACTTGAACTCTTGAACTCTTCATAATCTTGATATTCATGAGTCTTCAATCTTGATATCTTGAATCTCTATACTGTACAGTCTTCATTCTTGGTACGTGCATGGTTAATTCCTGCATATACATATATTTCTAAACTATAATGTTAGTATTTATATTTTATAATTTATTCTAAGGCTGTTGTCATCAAAACCATCATCTCAAGGACTAACAGACGTATGCCTCACTACTGGAGAGAATATCTCACCATACTCCAATCCCTTTCTTTGTGAAAATCCTTTAGCATCTAGTCTAGCCTATCTCCCATCATCCTTTATCTTGAACACCCAATTGCAACGTATGGCTTGTCTTCCTTGAGGAGATGGTACTAAGTCCCAAGTCTTATTCTTCTTCAATGACTCTAACTCCTCTTCCATAGCCCATGTCCACTTCGAACTATCACATGACTTCAAAGCTTCATCAAGGTCAAACGGCTCCTCATGAACCACATGTAGGGCATAGTCAAACTAGTCACCAAGGATAAGGTTTGCAAACTGCCAATCACCATACCTTACGGGCGGCCTAATAGTCCTACGACTGACCCAGGTAGGTACTACTTCACCTAAACTCCTTGCAGCTCCACCTTGAGCTGAACTTCCTCTAGATTCATGCACATCACCTGCACTACTAGAAAGTACCTGTGGACTATCCTGTGATGTTTCATCAACTGCGTTTTCCTCGACAACATCAATAACAACACTACTATTTGACTGGAACACGGGAACTTCTTCCATCTCCTTAGGCCTATCAGAATCTTCTGATGTGGTAGGTAGCTTCTCCTTTAGATTAAACATAGCAGACTCATCAAAAGTAACATATTTGAAATGAACAATCTTCTGATCAACAGGGTTCCAAATTTGATACTCTTTGATGCCGTCAGTGTATCCCATTAATATTCCTTTTATGCTCTAGCCTCCGACTTGTCATCACCTGTATGGTGAATGTATATAGGACAAACAAAAATTTGAAAATAAGATACACTGCTTTAACTCTCCACTTCTCCTCTGGAATCTTCCCATCTATGGCTGAGCATGGAATTCGATTTATGAATGCACCACAGTTGACAATGCCTCAGCCCAAATGCCTCTAGACAAGCCCACCATCAATCTCAAGCAATGTGCCTTCTCCAATAGAGTTCTGTTCATCCTTTCTGCAACCCTATTGGATTGCAGATCTCCAGGTGTAGTGAAATGTCACTGAATACCATGTTGTCTACAAAAGTCGAGGAACTCTCTAGAGACAAATTCACTGCCGTCATCAGATCTCAATACCTTGAACCAAGAACCAAATTGATTCTCAATAAGTGCTTTCCAGTCCTTGAACATCTCAATACTTTCTGATTTGGCCTTCATCACATACACCCATACTTTTCGATAAAATTCATCAATGAAAGGGATAAAATACTTTGCTCCTCCAAGAGAAGGAGTAGCAACAGGTCTCCAAACATCTGTATGCACGTACTCAAGTACTCGCCTCGGTCTATGAAGTCCAACTCCAAAAGATACTTTAGTTTGCTTGCCTAACATACGCTCCTGGCAAAAGTCCATCTTATTGAAGCTTTCTCCTTTAATCATCTTCCGTCTTTAAAGAAACTCTAAGCCCTTCTCTGAAATATGACCCAATCTAAGATGTCAAAGCTTTGTGGCATCCAAAGCACAAGAACTGTCTACTCCAACAGACGACTCTCCAAGAATCGTGGTTCCTTTCAGCAAATACATATTTCAGAACACATCTCCTTGCATAAGAACTAGTGCACCTCATGAAACATTTAGACTATCCTTCTCAATAGTTACCTTGCATCCCAAAGATGCCAATTGTCCTAAGGAAATTAAGGACTTCCGAAGATCTGGAACATACTGGACACCTATCAAAGTGCGTATCACTTCGTCAAACATCTTGATCCTCATTGTACCTTCACCCATTGCTCTACAGATAGCATCATTACCCATAAGAATAGAGCTTCCATCTTTTCCAACGAAAGAAGTGAAGTAGTTCTTATTATGCATCATATGAAAAGATGCCCCCGAGTCCAGCACATAATGCTTTGAGACATCCGATACTACTGTAGAAAATATATCGTCAGATACAGACTTCTCCACTGCAAATGATGAAGATCCTTCTTCTTCCTTATTCTTCAAACATGGAAAATACTTTTTCCAATGATGAGATTTCTTATAAATAAGCACTTCCTATCCTTATACTTTCCTTTCCTGCCATTACCAGGCTTTCTAGAATTGGAACGCCCTCTAGAGTGCCAATTCTTCTTATTTTCTCTACCTCTTTAAACAAACAGGCCATGACTACTACTTCCACCTCTACTTCCATCACTTATCTCCTTCATTCGATCTCTAAAGCCCTCAGATAGAAGGCCGGAATTCACATCTTTCACTGTTAATGCGTCTCTACTGGAGATAAGGCTATTAGCAAAGCCGTGTATCGCTTTGGAAGAGAACACAAAAGAATCGTTGCCATTTGCTCCTCATCCATCTTCAAGTCAACAGTCTTCATCTTCATCATGAGATCTTCAAAGAAATAAAGATGTTCCTTCACTTAAGTACCCACTCTTATCTGCATGGTGAAAAATGTCTTCAGCAATATCAGACGGTTAGTCGGAGATTTCTTCAAGTAGAGATTCTCTAGCTTAGTCCAAATGCCCCTAGTAGTGGTCTCGCTGCTAATCTTTGGGATAACATTCTCTCCCATAGCTAGATGTAAAGTAGTGAACGCCCATTTCTCTGTCTCCTTCCTTCCTGCGACTAAGATGTAAACTGTCAACTCCTTAAGGGCAAACACTACTGGATGGACATCATTCCTCATTAGATCAACCTTCATCCTCCATTTCCACTTCTCAAAGTCTTTATCCCCAATCCATTTCTCAATTACCAACTATGAACCTGAGGCAATATACATGCCTCTAGTATAGGGTCTTGTAACAACTGGTGTCACTTCATCTCCTACCATAGCATCTAACACTCCTCAATCAATCTTGTAGCTTTGATACCAGACTATTGGGGAAAATCCCTTCAGATGATCAATTTAAGAGAATAAAAATCCGACACAGTGGAAAACAACTGGATCGTGATTGTAGTGAGACGGAACAAACAAAAGATGAAAATTAGAACAGACGGTCATAGATAATGCAATGCAGAAAAATAAATAACACCAGTATTTGTAGTGGTTCCACTACTGCTAAGCAGTGCACGTCCACTTAGGGAGAGGAGATTTATTAATCACTGAAAAATTAGAGTTATAAGATTGATTTTTTTTGAGGCTATACATAAGAAGAATTTACAATACAGACAAAATTCTGCAAAGTTTCAGCTCTATAGGATAGCTCTGCAATTTGCTGAAATTAGCTCTCAATTTTGGATGGCATTGTTGTCCAAAAGCTTTTCTATTTATAGAGTGAAGATATGAGGAGGGATGGCTGCTATATAGCAACCCTGGGGTTTGGTTCGGTATGCATCTGGTTTGTCTCGGCAAAACACCGATCGAAAAATTTGGATCGGCATATTCCTTATTGAAGCGGCATGCTCAAATACCAAACGACGCATCTGGACCGGCATCTCCAAAATACCGAACGAAATATTTCGTTCGGAAATTTTCCTTTTTTTCCCTCCGCTCCAATTATTTTTTTCAGCATAGCACAAATCTCGAGTGGAAAATCAACACTACCGTTTCAAAATTCATCTCCCCAAATCAACACCTTTACCAGCCTTCAACACTAACGCTCCAAATTCATTTCCAGCATCTGGTTCGCGTATCAATTTCAACTATTGATAATTCACCTCTTTTATTCTTCATCAATCAAGTTTTTTTCTTAATTTTTGCTATATGCTCTCTTTTCCCACAAAATTGATATATTCCCAACGCTAGGGTATACCAAAAATGAACTTATGGATGAGATAGAATCTAAGCATATTCAAAAAGTGTGCTACTATAGGAATTCAATTTTTTCCTTTCGGCCACAATTATAATTTTAGGTTATTGTTACTAACACTTCACATTAAATACGAGAGGACCGTTTTTTATTAAAAATTTTTTTACTATAAAGGGTACAAATCAAACTAGTCCGCTCATGAAATTACAATCAAATTGACCTAATTGCCCTTACTTTTATTTATCCGAATTATCCCTTAATTAGCATTAACCTTTCAAAAATCATTAATTAAATAATGGAGAATTCAAACTCACTTTCAGATGGTATTACAAATAAGAAAGAGACAAGATTGTTGTTTTACTCAAGAACACATTCAACATAGTAGGTTTAAACCTTAATTTTTATCACAGTTAAAAAAATCACAATAAACTGGATTCAGAAATTACTTTTCACTTCTTTTTGCAAAGTCTGAATTTTATTGTGAAGATCGAAATGATTTTTGTTTTCGCCGTTATTTTCTTCTTTTTTAAAAAAAGAAAGAGAAAGAGAGAGTAAACGAAAGTATTTAGGATTTTGATGTTTTAACTAAAGGCAAAAGAGATAAAAATATATGTTTGATTAATAGGATGTGTATCCCTCAAACCAATTTAATTTTGTAAGGAGTTCTCATAAAATTTAGCCCCTTATATCCAAAAACTAAAGTGTCAATTAATAATACTCTAATTTACTAGGCAATAATATTTTTTACGTACTCCTGGCCACCATATTCTATTTTTTCACTCAGCGTTACACAGCCATACCTCTCATCTCTTCTCAACAAATCATACATATTTCTTCAAAATTCCAAACCTTAAACCCAAATATAAAAACTTTTCTCCTAAGAGATGATAGAATGTCAAGATATAGTGGATAATCCAAATTATGATGATCATAAAGATGTTAATTTCCTTTTTATGTGTTAAAGTCTACTTTTCTTTAACAAATCAATTATAGATATGTTGTTTAGAGTTTGTATGTTTCAACAAATCAATCAACCTTGACTAATTCAACCATGATTTAAAAATCTAGAGTTTCACAGAAAAACTAAAGAAGGAATGCTTACTTGACGACTACATAGGTTGTTGAGAGGCAATGAGTTTCTGATTTTCTAACAAACGAACTGACTTCTTTAGTTTTCCTTTGGTGGCGCGTTCATTCGAAAAGAAAGAGAGAAATGAGAATTTTGAATTTTAGATGTCTATTTACGTAAAGAAAATAGTAATTGGCATTAGGAAGAGAGAAATGGAACTGTTTAATGTGACCTTTGGTTTTGGTAGGCAGAATATGTGCCAATAGTAGCACAATACAAAAAAATTCGTTATGCCATAAATGATTTTACAAAAATAAGAACTATAGCTTACTCAAAATTTCAAATTACCTAATAAATTACAAATATAAGGAAAACTCGTTTCATACATTTTTATTATTATCAATACTCGTTGAATCAACAAAACTTTTCTAATGGTTATAATTGATTGATAATTCACATCTTTTCATCATCGTAAAACTAATTTTTTATTTTATTTTTTCCCATATGCTCTACTTTCCCACAAAACACAGTGATCGTTAATGCTAGGATATATCAAAAATGAACTTATGGATGAGAAGAAATTTGATCATACATAAAAAATAATTGTTATGCCATAGGCAATTTTACAAAAAATAAAATCTATAAATTACTCAAAATTTCAAATAAATTTCAAAGGTAAGGTATATTCCTTTCATACCCTATGTGTTATTTGTTCAATTCAATTCTTCTACATTATTGTTTAAAATATATATGACTAAGGTAAAATTATAATAGAGTTTAACATAAAGATTTGGCAATTCAAACCTTTTGAACTTCAATATGTGATAGTTTCAAATTTAATGTAGATATGGGATTGAAAATTTAACTGGGAAAAGGTAGGAATGAAGATAAAATGGATTGAACTTCTTCGAATCAATTGGATCAATTTTTTTCTATATTTAAAAAGTAAAGTTTTTTTTTGAAACAAATCCTATTTCTTATCATCCGAGACTTCAAAAATATTGTTGAGAATCAAAGTTAATTAAAAATTGAAAGAGAACAGAATAAAAAAGAATAATTTACAAGAAAGTGTAATGAATATTGAATTTTAATTGTTTATGTATAATTTCCAAGAAGAGAGCAACATGGAAAAAAAAGAATTGGAAAGAACAAGTATAGGTTTAATTACTTGTGCATTAAATTTCAGTGCAATTGAGGTGTCCGAAAGACACTTAATGCATCCACAGTATTCATGAGTCGGTTATTGAGGTGTTCAAAAGACAATTTGTTAGGATAAAAATAAAAGAAAAGGACAATAAGAAAGAAATACAGAATCTCACAACGCCGAAGTCATGCATAATATAATATAAGATAATGCACAAGGTCACTACCAAAACCAAACATTAGTGTCGCAACAAATACTAACTTCAGCCAGGGACAGTTATGTCTGCCTACCCCTACAATATTGATACAAAAATTACATACACAGCGGAAATAAAATAGATGACTAGGTAACGGCGAAGCCTCTTGTTTCATGCTCCTCCAAAATGGATCCGTAAGAACCTGGACTGCTCGACTACCATACAAATTTGAGTACCTAAGAATTTTAGGGAAAGAAAAAAACTCCAGGTCATACATGGGTCCGGTGTAAGTAAACTCCATACCACTGAATTGTTATACATTTAAAGTCCTTTAAAAATAAAGGTATCTCATAAGACTACGCCACAATAAACATGGACGGGCTTTTACCATGTGATAACACAAACATTTCAATAAAAAAACTAGTTATATTATAACAAAGTCTAGGGCTTAAAATAAGTATTCAACATAGCTGAAATGTTTACATCTCAAATTCCAACATATTTAGGCACAACTAAGTCCATAAAGCACTTATTTGATAATGGATTCCAATAATGACAAGACACTGGTGTACTCCCTTCCACAGTATAGCTCTAAATAAAATGTACTAAAGGCCTTACATGGACCCTGCCAAACACTCGGCTGGCCTATCGCTTACTAGATAATGCTGAATATGTCACCACCAAGGTAGGATCAACAACCATACCCGGGTTACTAGCATAAATAATCTAGAAATATAGAACTAGATCAAGTGATGACCATACCCTAATGGTTGTGACCCATATAGCTTTACTGCGTATCCCCTATTTCAGTCATTCCCGGTTATGAGTTTTAAGGCTACATTTATCATTTTATATAGTAATTCCATTTGGAATGTAACACTGCCCTCCAGTGGTAATGCAATGCTAACATTCATCGATGCAAGTTGTTTAGGATATGAACAAACCAAAGGCACTACTTCTATAATATCCATTTTTGAATCACCCTCAATATTAGTAGCAAGTAACCCTTACACTCAAATTATCTTCGTCTTTGATTCCATCGCCTTTAAGATATTTCCAATTCAAACGCTTATGTTGACTCGTAATGGCTTTTGGATAAATCATGTTACCTAATCCCGATCTCTTCAAACCAACATTAAATAATTTTAAAACCGGTCAAGTTATCGACAGTGGACAAATCCACTATTTGGGGTGTGTATAGATTTGCATATGAAGAATAAGACATCCTATACTTATCCTCACTTTCGGATTTCAAATAGAACCATCCCTTGATTAATAATGAAGTCAGACAAGTTAGAAAACTAACCTTGACATAACGTACATTTTTACTTCTCGGGGTAGAGAAGAGTTTACATAACTTGGAATTTAGTATTAAGTATTCAATGAAGTGTCCTCCATATACTTATTTATCATGACCCATCTATCGAAATTAACTTTCTCATTTTTATCAGGTTTTCGACTTTCGACTTCTCTATCCTTCACCTAGAAAATCAAGTTCTAGATCTTACAAATAAAGGAAAGCCCAATTTTTGGCTTTTAGTGCTAAATACCCGATAACTTACTTGCAATAAAACTTGTCAATGTTTTAACATAACTTATCATATTTGTTTGGCTACTTAATGACACTGACAAAGAAATATCTTGTATTTTTAAAAACATCTTTTGTAAACGAAAGTTGCTTTTAAACAAACCAATCTTTGGAAATAAAGTAATTTAAAATTAATAATCTTTGATTAATCAATTTAAAACTTTATTTGAATAATAATTACACCTTTTTAATTAATAGCTAAATAACATTTAAGCCTTTACTTAATTAGTAATTAAATAATAATTAAGCCTTTACTTAATTAATAATTAAACCTTACTTAATTAGTAATTAAACGTTACTTAATAATTAAACCTTACTTAATTAATAATCAAGTAACAATGAATCTTACTTAATTAATTAATAATTACCCTTTTACTTAATTAATTAATAATTAATTATTGAAAATATTTTTAATATTTTAAAATTCCTTTTTATACTTATAATACAATTTAAAAGACTTTACAAGAATATTAAAAGTAAAAACTCTTTTTAGTTTGTACAAAAGTAGTCGATTTACGAACTGCATTCATAGTGACTATCGCTCTATGGACCATAACTTTCTAACTTGCTTTATATATCACAATACCCTTTAAACCCTCTCCTTTTATATTTAAATTACTTATATATCTTTGTATAAAGCTTTTAAAACCAAAGTAAAGTTTCGAAAACTTTTAGAAAACATTTCAAAACGACAAGAAATAAACAAGTTTAAACTACATGAGATCTCGATGTCGACAATAAACCAATTCAAGTATTATTTTCCTTTTAACATATAAACATACTTATACATACCCTAAACATATATTCAAATGTAAACAACATGCGTAAACAAGTAAAGACCATCACTTGCACATAATCATTTAAACACTTCGACTATATTTCATGTCAACAATAAATATTTACATATAAACACATACGTATAAACATACACTACACCAGAATCCTCATTTCGCAACGGTTTTAAGTCGTTGCAAAATAATTTCGCAACAGCTTTGAGCCGTTGCGAAATGGGCAGTGGTAAAAATTTTGCGACGGCTCAAATCCGTTGCGAAATATATATTTTGCAACGGCTAAGGGCCGTTGCAAAATATATTTTAGCAACGGCTTGTAGCCGTTCCGGATTTTATTTTGCAACGGCTTAAAGCCGTTGCTAAATGTAAATGTATAACTGTTGTTTTAAATATTAGCAACGGTTTTAATCCGTTGCTAATTAATATTTTTTTTTAAAAAATATTCGAAATTTTTCTCTACACCGGTGACAGTCATTTCACTATCATAATTAATACAAAAATTTGCAAATTTAACACTATCACAAAAGAAAGATTATTAAACCAAATATTTTTCATAGATTAAACACAAAAACCAAACATAACAAATGTTTGAATTATAATGTTCAACATCAACACATTCCACTATATAGTTCAACAAGTATACATAACATACATAGTACAACAACGACATCATTACATAATACTACATGCATTGTACAGTACATACGGTACATAACGTCTTCCTCTAATCGTCTAAAACTCCCGCCAGCATAAGTTTCATGCCTGCACAAAACAAGAAATTGATGTTTGTTTATAAAGAGGTCACTGGTGCATAAGTTTCATGCCAGTATAAGTTGGGGTATAAGACTGATGGAGGTAGAAGCGATGACAAAACATTATTTATGTTGCAATGGTGAACTGTGGGCTACAAAATAAGACAGACATCCAGCATCTTGATTAAGAGCATGGCTGTGCAAGTAATTATGTAGTGCAATATAGGGCCTATGAGAGTTTATAGCAGTGTCTATATTCCGCGAGACATATGCACAGGAAAACAAATTATTATACTTCACGTCTATTTTAAGTTAAAACAAACACAAGTGATCATATAGCTAAAAACTAAATATGTCAATAAAGGGTGAGAATGGACCACCAATTTTCTTCAAACAAAAATTAAGAACCCAAATTCTATAAAGGGGAACAAATGTAACAAGCAACACAACTAAATTGACAGGTTAACTAAATTGACAGATTAACTAAGACTAGTAGTGGTATATGACTACTAGTCTAGTGATCAATAAGTCCACAATTTAGCAAGCAATTGTCCAATTCTTCAGTTTTGCTAATAGGCAAAACCTTCCCTGAAAATTTGATAATAGGAGCCCTGAAAATTCTTCAGTTTTGCTAATAGGTAATAAGGTTTGTAATTATTGTTTCTGACTCTAACATTTCTTTTTGATAATAGGACCCTGAAAATTTGATGTTCAGGTTGAGAAATAGACAGACTTATCCATGATTATGAACAATTTTTCAAGGCATCTCCTATTTTGGATGGCATGACCAATACAATTATTTTGGATCGTAGCTATTATTTTACCTGTGTATGAAACTGACTTATATTTTGAGAAACTTCAACATAGAAAAAGACTACTATGCCTAGCCATGTTTTAATAAGAGGGAAGATGAGTTTAAAAATGGCTTTACCATCCATAGATGTTGGGTATGTGTTACTAGAAAGTGTTCCTTGAGACAAAGTTGAACAAATGAAGTTGAGTGAATTAGCCTTCATTAAATTTGGCATTGATAGTTGAAAAGTTAAATGATAAACCATGAAACACAGCGCATCAAATTAAATTTTACTTAGAAAAGAGTTACCATATAAATACCTTAACCATCATGAGTGGGTTATCTTTTTAACTCATATTGTATGGATTAAGACATTTCTTTGGTGTACGCATTATATGATTTTTGAAAAAGGTGTATATACTATTTTCTTCCCGTTTCGAATAGTTGAGTTGTACAGGGAACAATAGTATTATCGGATCACCCAATAACTAGGTCCAACTAATTCAGCCAGCTATTTAAGATTTTAAGCACAACCCACTTCCAAGTAACTTAAACTCAACCCCAAATCAAAGGCAATACATGCACATTCGCCTTCTCTGCTCCATTAAATAGGCTTGCAAGCTATATGACAAAACATAACACAAAAGTTGCCTAAGATTAAAGTCGCCACATATTAAATAAAATCAGGCCTAGTCATACAACTCTCATTTGAAGCTAAGATTAGATTATTGATGCTACTATATGCATGTATGTATAAGCAGACCTCCAAACTGTCTCTCCCACAGACATGGATGAAAACACTTTAAAGGCAAAATCATAAATAAAACTCCAACAAAGAACATGACTCATAAACCCAAGGTCAAAAACACTAAACCTACATTTTTTCTTCTTCTTTCTAACAGATGGCTACAACTGCTGCTTGTAGATACATGGGAATACAACTGAATAATTTTTTATTTTGCAGATACTGCAATGAGCCACATCATATATGTTGTACAAAACCAAAAGATTACCGCATGATTTTATCTATGAACTCCTCATGTTATCCTTTTAAAGTACAAAATCAAAAGATTACCTCATGTTATCCTTTTAAAGTACAAAACCAAAAGATTACCATAAAGTGAAAAAAATATTAAGAGGAAGGGATGACTTCATAGATAAGCTTACCGCATGATTTTAAAGAAGAAAAATATATAAAAGAATTAAATATGGTTAAAATGGAATATGTGAACAAGAATGAAGGGAGCGCCTGTTCAAAAAAAATGAAGTGAATTATTTATTACTATTTGAATGGTATCTCTCTCAGAAGCCTTCGTTCATGATTAGAGTTATCTAAGCTACCGGTAAGGATTGCTGTCTGAAATAATGAAGTTTACTTTGCCTCTACACTTCACAATGTTGCTAGGTTACTATCCATTACCAAAGAAAATCATAATTGTTCTTTAGAAAACTTGTGTGGATTAATCAAACTACAATCAGGGTTCTTACATATTGTAGATTCATGTATAACTACATGGGCAAACATTTGTTATCATTCAGGGCTGATATTAGTTAAAGTGTATAAGTTTCATCCATTTCAACCTCTACCTTTATCTTGCTCTCCTTATAGACATACTTCTTAGCTGATATTAGGAATGCTCCCAAGTTAATCAAGCTCAGGAAGGCTAACAACTAATAGAGATTGTACAACTTACCTTAGTCTAAGTCATCAGGCAGCCAAGACCCATGCCCGCTCTCATGAGTAATTTGTGCACGATCGTGACAATGACAGAGCTAGAGAAACAGCCAAGCGATATTGTGCTTGGAAACAACCCCGTACTCATCGTCTTCGTCCCCTTTGGGCACTCTGTGAAGAAGAAACTAAGTTGTCCCGTGTAGCATGAACATGCTCATCCATTGTGGAACTAGCCAGAATACGCTCATCCATGGTGCATGTGAGTGGACCTGTTAAGTTTACTGTATAAAGTTTAGATATCACATTTCCTGGTATAGATAAATACATAAACAAGGTTGATTATTGTATTTAAGTATTCAAAAAAATTGGATGAGTTACTCAAGTAGTTTTTTAGGATACCTTATGCAGGCGGAGGTCCACAATCAAAGCAGCTGAAACCATAGCAAGTATTGAAAATATAAACACCATAGCAATTTGCAAAATTAGAAAAACAACCCCTTTTACATTTCACCATTATTATCTTTTTCTTTAGTAGATTCCAGCAATTAGAAACTAGTTGTTGTAAATCAAACATGGTGTAAGCAATAAAAGAAAAGTATGACAAATGGTTACCTTCAAAGTTGTCGTCTCTTTCATTCATGTATCGACGCCTTTTAAAAAAGCTTTCGTTGATGTAACTAGAAAATACACATAAAAAACATAAGCCTTACTTTCCCAAAATTAATGGAAGATAAGTAGGGTATAGATTAAGCAATTACTTACAGATGAAGATTATTATTAGTAGAACTGTTACCAATTTGCACTTTACATATATATTTTTTAATATTTTTGAAGCACAAAGCATACGCACTTGCTAAAATATTGTTTTTTTTACATATTATGTTTCTATTATATAGAGTAAACAATTTTATGCAATGATCTAGCTTTTTGTAGACAATTTGCATTTACAAATTTTTTTATATTTTCGAAAAGTATAGAATGTATACACTTTTCGAAATTTTTGTTTATTTTCATTTCATATATTCAATATATAGAGTATGCAATTTCAAGTTATAGTCCAACTTTTTGTTAGATTGTTTGCACTTTTTTAAATACTTTCGAAAAAATATAGAATATTTATATTCATAAGGCGGTATTATTTGGTATTTTGTTGTTTTTGTTGCAGATTCTTGAATTTGAAAGTAGGAAAGAGTTATTGAAGAATGGAGTCAAAAATGCAATTGAACTTCAAATCTTGATTAATAAGAAGTCAACTTCACATTTGTGTTAAAAAGCAACGTCGGTTTTGTTCATATCAAAAGTCATCGACGGAAAATTAATTAATTTCTAATGTTTATTTAGTATTTGATCAAAGTTAGTATATTTGTGTTATTTTTCTCGCTTTGTTTGTTTTCCAAAAAATAAAAATAAAAATCAATTTAGTTATTTTTCCTCTCTTTTTTCCTTTCTCGCCCAAGACCAACACCCACGGCCAGACCCAAATCTGGAACCCCTCCTCCACCTACACCTCAACTGCATCACACAATCACCCCTAATCTTCCAACCTGTTGCAGCCAAACCTCTTCCAACTTGATCCCTCTTGGGCACCACCCAAATCTACAACAACCCGCATTCGACTTTCTCCTCCACAAAGTTTAATCTCCATCCCAACCTCACCGAACCCTCGTTGACAACCGATATTCCAAATATAAAGTTGAGTGCGGAGAACTTTTAGATCATCTTCGACATAAATCATGATTACGAATTCGTAATTTTATGTCCCGTAATAATTATTTGTTCACAAGAGTAAATAGAAGACGTAAATCTGTTAAACATGCACTTGGATGCCTGATTGATGGATGCTTACTTTTTATTTTTATTTTTTTAATTTAGTTATGTTTGTATTTAATTTTAGTTTTGTCTTGATTTATAATACTTACCGAATAAATATAAATTTAGTTTTATTCTGATTTGGTTTTAATTTTATTGCTGATAAATTTGAGTTTAATAAATATAATTAATTTCAGTAGCAAGATGTGGGCATTTGCCGGACTAGCTAGCAGAAAACGGTTACAGCTTATATAATATTTGAGATCAATAAAGACAGCATATGTATTCGAAGTACCAGTTTGTGTAATTAGCAAAGAAGAAATTCAAACAGCAAGTTGTCGATTATTAAATGATAATGGGTGTCTTTAAATACATCAATGAAAAGATGTCCCTAAGAACTGCAGAAATGGAGAAACCACACATTGTAATACTTCCATTCCCTTTCTCAGGTCAATGTAAGAAAGAAACAATAATCCAAATCTAACAATATCACCTACGTCAAGAAAATAATAATAAAACAACCAAATAAATAATCAGTACTACAATTATCATAAGATGCTAACCTGATGCAGATCTTGAGGAAGCTTTCTAGCAGCAGCAAGGATGGATACATACCCCTACTCACACATCAAACAGCAACCATCCATCCGACAAATCATTTACTGTATAACATAGCAAATTTTTCCATAAATTTATCTTGACATAAATTTATTTATATCAAAATTTACTATATAACAAACCATATCGGATTTTGGTTTTATGCACCAACTAATAAAACCTGTATTTTATACTAACAAATGTCACACATTACATCATAATTTGTCACCTATACTGATATATGCTTACCCAGTGCTGCAATTAGGATTAAGATATATATCATATATTAGCATTCAGTAGAGTTAAATAATTAATATGATGTTAACATATATCCCTACCATCATTAATTATCATAATGATCGAAGCACTGAGTAGCTGTTT
This sequence comes from Allium cepa, assembly GCA_030765085.1. NCBI lineage: Eukaryota > Viridiplantae > Streptophyta > Magnoliopsida > Asparagales > Amaryllidaceae > Allium > Allium cepa. The sequence continues at coordinate 750,335,590 of CM060940.1, read as the reverse complement.
GTTCAACTACAGTAATTAACATATGATAGAGCGACAGCTAGCAATAGAAAAACATTCGCTCCTTTTTCTCGGTTAATAAAATAAGTAAATTGTACAGCTCAATTGTCGGCTCTAGACTTGCCCTAAATTAACAGTGTTTTACAACCAAAGCCTTCAAAATATCGAATCATTTCTTTTGTCTACCTAAAAACTACTTTAATATTCATTAAGCAAAAACATAAAATTAAAATAAAATTTCAAAAAACGAAACTAACACATACATTACTTGATAATAACAACATAGATGAAAATTAGACTGAAGATAAGAGTGAAGATACTCACTGAAGAATGAAACTGCAATGAAGGAATAATTTGTGTTACCTGATTTGAGATTTGGTAGAAGATTAGGTTTCCAGTTCTGCACAATCGCTTTGGGATGAAAGCTGCAATCGTCTTGGGACGATGATTTCCACTTGCGAATTTTCTCCCCCTCTGATTTCAAGCCAATGGACTGTTGAATTCGTGAAGAAGACGAGAAACGACGTGGGGGAGATTAGGGTAGCGGAGGGAAATGAAAGGAAGGACTGCGCGATTAGGGCAAACGCGATTTGAAAATGAAAAGAAGGGGCGTATTGGTTTGGGAACGGGGGTTTATTACGCAAGTGGACCAACGAACTAAAAGGGAAAAAAATATAACAAAAATTTACAACGGCTTTAAGCCCTTTCAAAATTAAAACGGCCCTAAGCCGTTCTTAAGTGTTTTACAACGGTTCAAAGCCGTTGCTATTTAGCAACGGCTAAAAGCCGTTGCGATTCTTCCGCATGGGGCGTTACAAAACTGCCAATATGGTGTAGTGATAAGCATATTATTCTCCAAATCACACAACTAACAACTATTATTATCAATAATAATAAAGTTTAATACTTTGCATTTAAAAGGTGAGATTTACTCACCAAAACCAATCGAATTCAAATCAAACCACCACCGCACTCCGCACAACCACACTAACTTAATTAGTTTTTACTTCGCAAAGACTTGATGTTTATGGCGCTAAGGGGCTATATGGGTTAGACCTAGGTAATGGAGGGTCGGTCTTTTCTTTGAGGGTGTGGTGGGGGGAGGGGTTGGTCTTGTTTATGGTAGCTAAGAGAAGTTGAGAGTGAAAGGAAGGTTTTTTTAAATAGTTTTTAAGTAATTAAGAGGAAAAAGAAAAGATTTTTACTTAAGAAAATATTAAGAAGCGATGGAAGGTAAGATGAAAGCTTGAAAAAGAAAGTGAAGAGTTTGAAAATCGAGAAATTAAATGAAATAAGAATATGGAAAAATATAAAGTTATTTTTATATGAATTGAAATATGGAACTTACCTTTTCTCTCTTAACCTAATACCCTCCATATTTTAGTGCCACCTCACCCTCTTCCTTACCCTCTTACAAACGCAAGCCATCAACCCCCCTTCATTCCATCACTTCACTCCTTACCAAGATGTGAAGCTACCTTTCTCATTTCATTTCATTTTATTTTTATTTTAAAGGAAAAGAAAAGTCAAACTTACTTTCTTACTTAAGTAAATAAATTTAAACCTATTTTACTCTAACCATAACATATGTTATTTGTATAAGTGTGTGTGTGTGTGTATACTCTAGTGTACACAACATTTTATGATAACTTTTAGACGATGAAATGTTGAAAATCCAAAAAATTATTTTCGGTCATATTTTCAATTTTTCTCCAAACTAATTATTTTTGTCAACAAATTTCAAACCAATTCACCACCATTAGTTATTACTTAAAAGATGTCTATTTGAGTTATAAAATCTATTGATTATTTAAAAACATATCAAATATTAAAATTTAAAGTGATTAAATTACGGGTCATTACATTCTTCCCTTCTTAAAAAAAACTTTATTTAGAAATTGACACACCAAAAAGATAACTCTAAATAACTCAAAAGTTCATATATTATATATGATGAAATGTATACAAAAGATACATATTAAGCAACTACATCACAAACAGTGTGTACATAATCCAGGTAACAATCAAACTACTATACTATCATTTACCCGGAACAAGCTTCCCTCATGCTATTTTCCGTCTTCCAAGTGAAATCTTTCGTATTTTCACTCCACTAAACCTTAATCAGTCTCATAATTTTATTATGCAATTGTTTCACATCACGATCCATAATGAAAACCGGATGTCTTATCTATTAGGGATGCGGATTAAGGATCTTAAGGCAGAAATAACACTAGAGGGGGTGAATAGTGTTTTAAAGAATATATGAACTATATGACTAAATTAAAACTTTCAACACAAATCTAAACAGAATTCTAACACAGAATGATCACAGAACATATAACAAATGCAAATAGTAAAGTAAAGCAAGTAAAAGGAAAGAACACACCGGATTTTATACTGGTTCGGAATCCTCCTACATCCAGTCCTGCACCAAGGCAATATCCTTGTACAGATTTTTATAAGCCAATATCCAAATTACAACCCTCAATTTCTAAGGCCTTGAGGAACCCTCCTATCTCCGAGTCTGGGGTAAACTCTCTTGATTTACGGGACACAAGATCACCCTAATACTTCTTAATAACAATCGTTTTGAATGGATAGACTCTATGGACTTTTTGAATACAAATTAATCCTATAACTCTGAATAGCACTTTGATCTTTAGTAGAATGATGGAGAATCAAATAGAGAGAGTATCTAAATGATTTCCTGTAACGACCCCGGATTTTTGTATAAATTTAAAATGATAATTAAAATCTATTTTTGAAGAAAACGGTGAAATTAATCGATTTAGTGATGTGAGTTTCCCCGAGTTCAAATATATTCTATATAAATCATTTAAATTTTTAATTTTTGTATATATATGTATATATGTGAATGTATATATATATATATGTATATTTGGGTATATATGAGTCAATTTGAAATTATAAAATCTTGTGTGTGTGTATATATATTTTGATTTAAATCTTAGATGAATGGTTTAATAAATATTTGAGTTATAAAATAAATTAAGAAAAAAATATATATCTATAGTAACTCATAAATAAATTTTAACAACATGTTAACATAGAAGTTATTCATACTATAAAGTTATAGAAATAAATATAAACAAAAAAAAAAGAAGAAGATACAAGTACGCGGGCAAAGGAAAAAAAAGGTGTAGGCAAGCATGGGAAAGAAGTACTGGGGCATTTACTGCTTGAATCTTTAGCATGCCATAATGTATCTTCAGCCACCTCAATGTTATCATACCAACCTGTACAAAGTTAGTACATCACACAGTAAAACATTTTTCTTTATATCAACCCCCCACCTCAGTTCTTTCATCAAACAAACAAATAAATAAATAAAACTAAGCAAAGGAAACTAAAGCTTACCATCTTTAAAAACTCAAACAATAATTCAACTGAAAACAATAGCAAGCTCTAACTTGATCAATGATTGAAGTCTGGAGCATTCAAAGTTGGAAGTCTGGAAAGCAAAACATCAAACTGTGTTCATTTCAAACTCTCTGTTAATTAATTCAAAGTGAGTAATTCAACCCAGTTTTCTATGTTAATTGAAATGAGTATCAACTAAAAGTTTAAACAAAACTTAAATAATACAATCAACTTCAAACCAGAGGATCAAATTAAAAGCTTTAGCTAGAAAATGCAAACCAGTTCCAAATTGAAGAAACCTGTTCTCTGTCTTCCACAAAACAAAGTGAGTAACCTCACTTTTTTTTAATAGTTTAGTGTATATATATATATAGGTTGTTGATAATCATCTTCTAGTAAGCCTGAAGTGTGATAATACGAATTCAAGTCTATTTAGTATATATGAATGAATGATGGCAATACAGGTACTAATAGTATACCCTCTGCATTTAACTTTCTGGCTTGGTTTGCAAAAGAAATTCAAATCTCTTTGTTTCATTCTCTGTTTAAACTTAGGTTTAAAATAAAATTTGTTGTTTAAACTACAAGTTTTAGTTTGGTAACTCATTCAAGTAAATAAATGTAAATATATCTCTGGAAGAAAATTTTTAACCGTAACTGTAAAAAAAATTGGGAAAATTCGAATATGCTAATTTTAAATTCCAGGAATATACATTTGATCCTGATAGTAAACTATGAATTTTAAAACTAAAATGAGGATTTTTAGTGGACGGGATGGGTTGCAGTTCGTGTTTCATCAGAGAATGGGTTCGGGGACTTTCCCGATGATCTAGAGCGTTGGAGGAGTTGGGGTTGTGGGTAGATGAGGGTGGTAGGCCGACGCTATCGAGAAAAATAAGTTGATATTTTTCCGATCATTGATGACGTCGCGGCGAGGGGAACTAGGGTTTAAGAGGGGTAATGGGTTTAGCTCGGTTGTCGAGGAAATGCGAGGGCGTCAGGGAATTAGAGGCGATCGCACCAGGGGGAGTAGTTGCGTGGGTCATTGGCGAAGCTTCGGACCAAGTTTCGAGGTGGCCGGTGGTCGTGGGTGATGGTACGATGGGTTTTTGGGTGGTCGAATTTTTGGGTCAGTGGGTTCGAATGGGTCGATTTTGATCTGATCGAAATTTCTTCGATCTGGTTGATTCTTTGGGGTCTCGCGTGTTCGTGTGTGTGTGTGGGATGGACGCGGTGCTCATCGGTGGCCGGAGGAGCGTGGGTAGGTGCACGGTGCACGTGTGTGCACTGGGGAGGAAGGAAGGGGAAGACAGGATGAACTCGAAGAAGAAGAGGGGGACTCGGGGCATTGCTCGAGTTTTTGCGTGAGCGACTCGAGAAATAGGTTGAGTTGCCTGAGGGGTAGGCTCTAGTGAATGTTGAAGTACAGGTTTTACAGTAACCTGTTTGTTTTGTTTTGTTTTTAAATATGTGTTTGTTTACTGAAGTAAGGTTTTAAAACTGAAGTTTAAGACAAGTTTTAAAACCTGGGTTTAAAAGCAAATTTTAAGATGCAAATTTGAAATAAAACCAGTTTATAAAATATAAACATTTAAACCATTTTAAATGTTTAAAGCAAATTTAATAAGGGTTTTAAAATTTGAAATCTAGGATTTAAAACAAGTTTAAATAAAAGGTCTAAATACAAATTCAAATTTAGATTGTACAATTAGATTTTGAATAGAATAAAATTTTGTTTTAATTCAAACTTGTTTAATAACTTTAAAATGTTTATTGAAGTCAAGATGGAATTCAGATTAACTCTTGAATTCTAGTTTGAAATAAATGAAGTTTATAAAAATTTAAAGTATTTAAACAACTTTAGAATGTTCACGTATATTTCATAAAATGATTTGAAATTGAATAATTGGGTTTAAACTCTTATATAAATTTCTTCATAACGGTGGGTAAAGATTGGTTAATTAAATTTTTAATTGTAATTAGTAATGGATGATGGGTAATTAATGAATTTGCAATTAACTACTTAAGTTAACAAATGAATGATTAACAGTTAATTAATTTAGTAATTTAATTGAGAATTAAATGATTAATTAATTGAGAATTAATGGTTAATTAAATAATTAGTGATTAATTATATGATTTCAAAGGCTAATTAAAGGGTAATTAACAATAATTAAATTGAGTTCAATTACTTAAGAATAGTAATTAAATAATTATGAATAGTTAATAAGGATCATTTACTTGAGATTTATTTGATAATTTATTAATGTGATTAATCTTGATAATTAATGTGATAAATTAATTTGTGGATTGTATTAAGTATAATTATTTAATAACAGTAATTTAGAAATAAATTATTCAATATAATTAATTGGGTTAATCAAATCTGTTTAAATTAAATTCTTAATTTAATTAATTCAGAATAATCACTCGATAATTTTTGGAAAGGTAATTACTTAGAGAAATAATAAATGGATAATTTATTCATAAGTAATTAATTAAATTGGAAATAACTTGAATTAATTAGGATTAAACGATTTATTAATCCTGTTTATAAATGATTATCAAATGCTTGGCCTTACTTATGAATGATTGTATTGAATGAGTTGCCTTGAATTGTTTTTCCTATCTGATCTGTGATATTTTGTTCTGTAGATTGTGGTATGTATAATTTATTCATTTATGGATGATACATTTGTATATTATCTGTGAATCTGTGAATAGACGATAAGCGTTATAGCTTATATCGCTTATCATTATATTTCTGTGTTTTGATCTGTGATGATTGAATGGTTGTGCACTATTGAGTTGAACCCCTGGACCACACTTATACACACACAAATATGGATTTCACGAGGAAATCGATTAAGTCGCAGATTTTTGAAATAGTTAAATTTGAATTTTTAAATTCAAATGTTTTGGAAATGGAATCGGAATAAATGTGAAAAGCTTTTGGAATGGAATTTCAAAATGGAATTTCAAAATAGAATTTATTATTTTTAAATTACTTGATTAAGTTTTGGAATTTAAATAAGTTGATTTAAATTTAAATTCAATACTTGAAATTGAATTCTGTAATTTGAAATTAGGGATTAATGATATTATACTAGTCATTATGAGTTAAACCATTTTTAAAGTATTATTTTTGGGAATTTGAATTTAATTCAAGGATTTCAACTCGTATAAATGAATCAGATTTCCAAAATGAAAACTGTTGTTTTCAAATGATAAACACTTTTAGATAAGAACTGAGATTCCAGTTAATTAGGGGAATTGCAAGATTGAATAGAGAAATGATTTTCCTAAGTTATGAATGAATTCTTTTTGAAAGCTATGAATTAAATCTGTTTATTTTTAACAGATTTAAATTGATGATTTGTTTAAATCAAATTGAAATGAAATTGTTTTGAAGGCTATAAGTTAAATCTTTGATTTAAAGATTTAACGAGTTAAATCAAATTGAAATGAAAATTGATTTGGAAAATATGTGAATAAATCTTTTGTTTAAAAGATTTAAATGTGAAAATTGTTTAAACCGTTAAAGGTTGTGAAAATGAATCTTTTTGTTTAAAGATTGAAAATGGTAATTTGTTAAACCATTTGAAAGAAAGTTTGAATTATTAAGTTGTGACATAATTGAAATCCCATATCCTTGTGTTTTGAAAATATTTTCGCTCACTACTCGGTTTAACCGGGAAAGGACCTTTGTGTCGTATAACCCATTTCGAATATGTGATTCGTCGTTATGGATAGCATTTGAAGACCGGTGATGAAGACCGGGTATTTGTGAAAGCGATAGGATGACCTATCGATTGTTTCTGCACCGAGTCGCGCTGGTATAGAAACTCCCTAAGTGATGGGAAATCCGATCGGGATTGTGAATATCCGGATTTCAAGGACTTCTTTGTAAGTGCCTTCGGTTCTGTTCGAGCCCGGAACAGACTTGTATGGATTGTATGTCTGACATTACAAATTGAGATATAAAGCCGATTTCTTTCAAATATATTTCTGTTGGTGGCGGAGAATTTATTCTCTTAGCTTAACACCCTTCTCTGAGACGTACGAGCTCAGAGGTTATATAGCTGAAGTTATCAGCGATATATTCCCAATTTGGTAATGTGACATGCTGAGTGTTGCTGAAATGATCATTGTGTTGATTATTGTGATAGGATCGTTTATTTGATCGTCTATCTTGGTGATCATTGTGTTGATCATTTGTTGACCCAAAGCATGGCTTTTGTATAAAGTATGTTTTTGTGGACGTGACTTCGTCGAACCTCACACCCCGGAAATGGTCAAAACAGGAAAGATGCGGCAAGATTATGAGGGGTAGCACCCTTTAGGGTATGTACATTTCCTTCTGGATAGAGGTGGTATCATGGTATGGAGCCCAGATATTTAGCCTATGTGGTTACTACGAATTTATTACTTTGTGGTTGTTGGTTATCGGGATCCCGTGAGAAAGGTCGTTTACGATCGGGGAATGGCGTGCTCGTGTCAGTAGTTACCCAGTTAGGGGTAACCCGGCCTTGTGTTGGCAGAGTTCCGGTTTGGTTCTCGGGGATGTCTTTCCAGAGGCATTCTCATGTGGCAATGGGAAGTTCCTTGGCCTGACCATTTGTTGGAAATCCAATTCCCAATACGAAACTTGTACGGTATTAGTTGTAGAACCTATCATTCACTTATGGTGTCGCAACACTGTTTGGATGGTAGCTATAGTAGGCATAGTTCGAAATGTCTATGTTGGCTAAGATTTATATCTTTACTTTCGAAATATTTCTCTACACTATGCACTAGTAATAATATCAAATGTTCTTTTAATGCGTATCAAGCATCTTTGACTATCATAAGGAGAAATCTCCTCCGATTCTGCGTTTGCATTGTGTGTGTGTGCGGGAGGCCTTATGGTAGTCTCATTTTTTAAAAGCATTGCGAATTGACTTTGAAAATCTTTTGTTGAATGTATTAAAAGATAAACTGTTTTTGTTGCTCACACCAGTCCCACGACTGATCCGGAGTTTATTATTTCCTTCCTAAACTCTGGGTGCTCATTATATTTCTACACGAGCAGTCTAGAGTTGGGTTTTACAGATAGTTAGATATAGTGGATTATCTGGGGTTAGTTCAGTCTTTGGACCACACCAGTCTTGCTGAGCTTGGTGATATGTTATTGGGGGTTCGAGCTTCTGCTGGATTGATTCTTGGAAATGGAGTTACAATTCAGATTTGGAGTTCTTCGTTGAAGACTATCTTAGAGTTATTTGTTCCGCTGTTAAATGTTATCTATTTTCTTTCCGCTGCTATTTATTGTATCATATCTCTGATGTATATTGATATCTATTGGATCATCTGTTGTTTCAGCTATTGTATAAAAGCTGTATATCAATGTATTATTCTTTTATTCCGCTGTGTTGTTTACTTAATGATTGTTATAAGCTCCGGCGAATCGGATTTGAACGGTCGAATCTATGACATTCGAGTATGATTTGAAGTATAGATGTCGATTTTCGAGCGGGCAAAATCCGAGTCGTTACATTTCCTATTGAGAATTTGGCAGAATGATGGCACGATCTTGAAAATACGAAGTTTTATGGATATGGAATGGTGGAGAAGAAAGAGTGAAGAAAATAAGAAAGTAGTTGTTAAAGAAATTCGTTTTGGAAGCCTTTATATAGATGCACAACAGTCATAACCATTGGCGAAAGGTTTTCGAACGAATGGACACTTCTTTTGAAAATTGAATTTTGAATCCAACTGTCACCATGTCGATATGGGGTATCCCCTTATGTCGACATCCCTTAGTTCAAAATTATAGAGATGTTGTTTTGTAAAGACAATTGAATTTAAAACAAGTTGAAACTTATCTGAAGCAAAGTAAAGTGTTTAAACAATATTTTGAGATAGAGAATGAATATAAAACATTATTTTAAATATATATATATATATATAATTGATATAGACCGTCAATTATATAAGTAATATTTAAAATAAGAATAAGTTTTGATGTTTTAAAAATAGAAGTTTTTAAAATCAGAATAGAGGAATATTTCAAGGCTAAAACAAAGTTTGAAAATATTTTTGAAAACATGATTTGGAAAGCTAAAACATTTTGAAAACAGATTTAAAAACATTTTGAAAAATCTATTCAAACTGAAATTGCAAGAACCTTCCTACAGAGCTCCTCCATAGGACTCGAGAACTTGTACAAAGTAGTTTAAATGATTTTGATTTTCGTGGGTTTGTAAGCCACTTGTCGTAGGTTTGTAAGCTACTTGTCGTAGGTTTGTAAGCCACTGGTTTCGATAGAAATTGGGTTCCATCCCAAAAGAAAATTAGAAGAAAGATGAGAGCGTATTATGAAGTTTTAACAAAATACTAGACACTTATCTTGAGATCTTGAAATCTTGATTCTCTAGAGTCTTGAATCTTGAATCTCTAATCTTCATCTTGATGCTTGAGTCTTTATACTGATCAGTCTTCGATGATACCTGCATATACTTCCTATATACATACATACATACATACATACATACATACATACATACATACATATATATATATATATATATATATATATATATCAATCTATATGGAAATGTTAGTATATATTTTATAAAGTAAAGTATAATAAATATATAAGGTTGTTTTCATCAAAACATCATCAACTCAGTTCTTAACATTATCATGGTTAAATTTAGTTCCACCTCCAAATCCTCTTGAATATATGGCTCGATAATCAGCGATAGGCCACGCACATACTTCCTCAAATGTGACACGTAGAAAACATTATAAACCCCTGACAACCTCTCCAGCAACTCTAATTTATAGGCAATTGGTCTAATTCATTTAAGAATTCAAAAAGGTCCAACATACCTATGTTCCAACTTCCCCGGCCTTCCAAATCGAATAACTCCTCTAATTGGGAAAAACTTCACAAACACGAAGTTTCCGACAACAAATTCTAAATCTCTTCGCCTCCGTTTGGCATAACTTTCAGTTAATCTTGAGCTTCTTTCGTCCTCCTCTTGATCACAGCAACTTTCTCCGTAGCCTCTTGAATCATATCAGGACCAAGCACTATTCGATCACCAGTATCCACCCAAAACGATGGTGACTTGCATAGCCTTCCATACAGAGCTTCATATGATGCCATGTTAATGCTTGCTTGATAACTATTATTGTAAGAGAATTCCATCAAGTGCAGATGATCTTCCCACAGTCCTACAAAGTCCAAGATACATGCTCTTAACAAATTTTCCAAGACTCGATTTACCCTTTCTATTTGTCCATCCGTTTGAGGATGGCATGTTGTGCTCAAACTTAGCTTTATTTCCAAAGCTACTTGTAATGCCTTCCAAAACTAACTGGTAAAGATAGGACCTTAATAAATTACAATGCTAACTAGTACTCCATGCAAATAAACGATCTCCCTCATATTAACTTCTACCAATGTCACCGCAGTCCTTGTCGACTTCACTAGAATAAAACGGGCACTCTTGGTTTGCCGATCCAAAATGACCCAAACATATTCATTTCCTTTCCTCGATCTAGGCAAACCATCAATAAAATCCATTGATATTTGCTCCCATTTTCAATTTAGGATCATTAGTAGTTGTAGTAATCTAGCAGTCCTTTGGTGATCGCCATCGGTTTGCTGATAGTTTGCACATTGACTAATATAAATTGAAATATCCCTCTTCATCCTGGGTCATCAAAACACCCTCTTCATATCCCGGTACATCTTATTAACTCAGGATGGATACTCAACCTAGATTTATGGCATTCCATCAAAACGTTTTGCTTAAGACCATCGACATCTAGAATGCATAACCTTCCATTCATCCGCAAAGACCCATGGCTATCGATCTCAAAACTCGAACATTAACCTCCCCCCACTCCTTACATAAATTCTTCCAGAAGACTATCTTCCCTTTTGTTTGCTTACAATCCTTTCCAAAGAGTTGGAGTAACATCCAAAAGAGCCTAGACTGCATTTATACTCAAAGCATCCGCTGCCACATTTGCCTTTCCCAACGTATATAAAAATATCACCAAAAATTACAACCACCGTTGCTGCCACATATTCAGATCCTTTTGCATGAAAAGATACTTCAGGGACTTGTGATCCATAAAGAGCTCGAGATTTTCACCCAATAAGTAATGCCTCTACATCTTTAGTTCAAACACAACATCCAACAACTCCAAGTCATATGTTGAATAATTCTTCTCATGAGGCTTCAACTGCCTGCTAGCATAAGCAATAACTCTAGCAAGCTGCATCAAAAATACACCCAATTCTACACCATAAGCATCTGTATATACAATTAACCCTCAACTTTCATTTGGAATAGCTAAAACCGAAGCATTGGTCAACCTCCTCTTCAACTAAACAAATGCTTTCACACAATTCAAAGTCCAAACAAACTTCTCATCTTTCTTCGTCAACTTGGTCAGGTGCGAGAAAATCTAGGAGAAGTATTTGATGAACCTTCAATAATATCCGACTAAGCCTAAGAAGCTTCCAACCTTCGTCAAAGTTTGCAGTGTCTTCCACTCTTGAATAGCCGCTACCTTTACCAGATCAACCAAAATACCATTCTCTGACATAACATGTTCGAGGAACCTTAATTCTGACTACCAAAAATGACACTTAGAAACTTTCACTTTTAAAACATGCTTCCTTAATGTCTCTAGCACCACTTCTAAATGGTGTTTTTGCTCTTCCTCGATCTTAGAGTAAATAAGGATACCTAACTGCTAGTGAAAACTTAATCAATACATCTCTAAAAAATCGATTTATACAAAACAAACCGGTGCATTCGTCAGTCCAAATGACATAACTAACCAATCGAAGAAATAATTTGGCCCTTTAAATGCCGTTAAGGATATACTATCCTCCGCTATCTTTGACTGGTGAAACCCTATAGCAAGGTCCATTTTGGAGAATACTACAACATCATAAAGTTGGCTAAACAAATCGTCTATATAAGGTAATGGAGACTTGTTCCAAATGGTCTATTTGTTCATCTCCCTATAATCTACATAAAATTTTAAAGAACCATTAGACTTTGCGAAAAAAACTATAGTTGCTTCCCAACTTGAACGACTTGTTGGAAATGCGGATTGTGGATCTTAAGGCTGGATTAACACTAGAGGGGGATGAATAGTGTTTAATAGATTTTGTGGAATTTTTGAGATCTTTTCAAATTAAACACAAACAGATGCAATTCACAAACACAGAGACAATCATAGAACCAGACACAGATGAAAATTGTAACGAACTGTTTTTCCATACCCTTTGAATCGACAATAAACTACACATGTCCAACTCAAATTGCACGAATAAGCGGATCATTAAGGGTAGAAAGAAAATAAAGACAGAATAGAATCTCACACGAATAGAATAACATATATTATTTCAATAATAATCTTTACAGTGGAAAATTTTAAATAAAGTATCAAAGTTTAACCTAAATTCAGCTTGGACAGTTATAAATATCTGTCCTTACAATTGCTGACAAACATCAAACAAAATACATTAAGTATAGCAGATAATAGAATACGTCCATATGATGATGAAGATCTCCAGCTCTCCTATGGAAACTCCAACCGTCTTCAACTCAACCTGAAACTACTCGGATCTGACTCGAGTATTAAAAATACCCAGATCAGGCTTGATAAGCCAGCGTGAGATACTCGAACTTTAAAATGACCGTGTTATCAAAACCTTTGAAAAGAAGGATATCACATAAGACCACGCCCACATATAAACACAGATGGGTTTTTATCTTATGATAACCAAAACATTTCATACCAAAATACACTTGATATTATTTTTAATGACATTCTTTTGAAAACACTTTTCAAATAAACTTATTCAAGTAAGGTATCAATATCTGGACTAAGTCTAACGAAATATATTCGGACTTGGTCAACGGAATATACCGAACGGAATATATAATACCAAAAAGGGATAGCTGAAATGTTTGCAAGTCACTGCAACTATTTTGGGAATATAATCAAAATCGTTAATCTCATATTGGGATTGGATTTCCAATATGATAGGAAACTAGTGACATTTTCTCCGATCCATGCATAACAAATATAGTCCCACGGTGCCTTAATCGCTTTTCTCAAACTAGTCACTTGGAACTATACTTGCTACACTACAACTGATAACCGGTAGTTCCCTGCTTTTCTCAAGCTAACGACTTTATCCACATGGGGTAATAAATGCCTTAAGGTCCAGACGTATCTCGTACCTAGGGCTCAGAACATCTGGTAACCCAAATCACTACTATCCGAAATGCGAGCATCCATCTGACCACATAGAATCCCATCATAACCGGGGTGTGAGGCTCATGAGGCTACGCTCAATTTCTTCAAAGCCAAGCTTTTCATACAAAACCACGCTTTGATCATAACAGGTTCCACTTTGAATGCCACATTGTCATTCCACGTCACACGACTGATTTCTAGAAAAGTATAACTTCCTGAGCTCGTATGTCTCGGGAAAGGGTGTTAAGCTAAGAGAAGTTGCATTCTCCCCCACCAACTGATATACGTTTATAGAAACTACTCAAATGTAATTTAGAATACACTGTCAGACAAACATCCATACAAGTTCGTTATGGAACTAAACGAAACCGAAGGCACTTTCCTCGTCTATTACTAGGCGAGAAGACCTTACAATCCGAAAAATCTCCACAACGAGGAGACCACTGCTATAAATAACTCTATAATGGGGGCCAACCAGAGCATGTTCAACAAGCAATCTTCATTCTATAAAGATTCACGGCCTTCAATAATCATCATCTTCAACATGTCTTCACTTTTGAACGTATACACTGGTTCGAAGTGGTTTTTGGATAGGAATCATCCAAATCCGACTCTGGTTCCTTCGAAGCCAATCATCGCTTTAAAAAGATGTTAAATTCATATGTGGATATCAATCTTCAATCAATTACTTCATCTTCTATTTAAATCAAATATCTTTCTTAGATATATTCTTTTCAATTTATTCCACTTTCTTTTCAAATGTATATGGAATCATTAAGCCTCATTTATCAAATCATTTGATATATTAGATCCTGGAATTATTCCAAATCATTTTTCTCTTTTAATTAGGAAACCCTTTCCAAATCATTCATTAAATCTTAATCAAAGATTTCTTATATTCAAGTTATAACTTTTAACTTAGGGAAAAGATTCCCAAATCATTCATTAAATCTAAATCAAAGATTTCTTTCTTAACTTCAAATCATATTCATGTAAATAGAAGATTTTCATAACAGGGCAATATTGCCACATTAAATATGGTAAATTTCACCTCCAGGGACTAATGACAAGTTTCACCTTCAGGGACTAATGGAAAGTTTCACCTCCAAGGACTAATGGCAAGTTTCACCTCCAAGGACTAATGACGATTAATCCTAATTATGAATATCTTTGTCTTTAACGATCATTGTCTTCAATATATTTTATTTCCAAAATTAGTTTCTTTTCTTTTATCTTGGAAAAACTTAAAAATGATCTTTTTAGAGCATCCGGGTTTTCCTTTTGATCCGTTCCACCCCTCGCCTAAGAAGAGAAAACATAGGCCAGGTAAGTTCAGGACACTAGTTGCTACATCCCTAACCTTAGTTAGATGCCCTGTTTTATCATCCGAGATCTCATAGACGGGACAAATGTACTAGTCGTTTCTGCATACTCAGTTTGTTATTACATTCAATATTCTTCACTTTTTGTTTAAGTGGTATGAACAATTCATCTTAGCGATTTATTCAAACCCTTATTAAAAATTCCAAATCATCTTTACATTACTTAATTATTCCTTTAAAATCATTCACAAAAGATTTAAGAAAGAACTGTTAAGTTTAAAACTACATTTCAAACGGTTATAGAATTCGCAGCATAAAAGTGCTGTAGAAAATGCTATAAAAGCTTATTTGATTTAAACAACTTTTAATATTTGAATATTCATATTTTCAATTCCAAATCTCTTTTAATCCATTTTAATAGATTTATCAAATTTATTCCATATTTTTAATCACTTAAAAATATCATTTATAATAAAATCCCGTTTTGGATTCCGAACTGCAAAATCGCGATGTTTTTAGAAAATTGTTTTGGACAAATTTCAAAATATACGTAACGAAATCTTGATTTTATTTCTTCGTTGGAAAACTATGGATATAATAGACCGAAAAATTCTTATCTCGAAGAATTCCGAGCTATATTCACTTCGTGCACACATTTAACTTTTATGGCGCGAAATCGCGAACTACCGTTACGCGACGTGCATAGTTTAGACTTGTTTTTCAATTTCTTTTCAAACTTCTTAGAAACACTTTTAAATGTTTAACATTTCTAAATCATTTTAAACTCATTTTAAACAACATTTCCATCATTTCAAATTCATTTTCATTTCATTTCATATTATAATACTATATTATTATAATATCATTTTCAATTTTTTTAGATATTTTGAAATCATTAAGAGGCTAAATAATTTCCATACACACATTTGTATGGATTTAATTCTCATTTAATTAACTATGGTTAATTACTAATCATTTCTCTTATGATTTATCAAACCAAGTTATCATCCATGTCACAAACATATAATCAACCATAATGTCAACCAAGTTATCAAACATTTAATCATTCAACATATTTAAACTTTCAAATCATTATACTTGAAATAATTTATGGATTTATTAATAAATAAGAGTACTCACCTTTAACTTAACCAATTCTTCCTACCAACATTTATTTGCAACAACACTTCTCTTAAACTTTCAATAATCAACTTCTACTCCATTTCTTTTGCTTTATGCCATTGACCTCTTCTTTCAAACTCCTAAAAATACGGCAAAGCTTCCGCGGCACCTTTAATTTGCTTCTAGCTCTTTGGAATGAAATCGACGGCACTTCCTTCTCTTTTTCTTGCTCTCGAGCATCACGACTTGCTCCTCTTCCTCCATAGGTTCGGCCATGCCCTATTCCACTCCTTCCTCTATCATTTATTCACTTTTTAGATGCTAAACCATGTTATAATGGTATTCTAAGGTCTTTGGCAAAGTTTGGTGGTGTTTGGAGTTGATTTGATATGATTTTGAGAAAGTTAGTAAGCATTTGGAAGAGAAGAAGAAGCCATTAAAGTGGTAGAGAAAAGCTTGGAAAAGGAAGAAGAAGAAGTGAAAAAAGTGCGAAAGTTGATGTTTATTTATAGAAAAAGTTTTGGATTAAAATAATATTTTGTAAAAAGACCAAAATACCCTTACTTACTTATAAAGTAATCTTATTTTTTTCAACACTTAACATCACATTTCAAATCATTACTTTATGTCATTTTCACTTAGATATTAAGTAAAGTAAGTAATAATTATGTTTCTTTGATTTGATATTTTACTTTTTGACTTTTGTACTTGTTTTGACTTTTTGTGCTTACTTTTTCTTAATTATTTTCTAGAAGTTTCTAACCTTGTTTAGTAAAAGTAAACTTGATTAGTGAATTAATTAATACTTACACTATTTGAATATATGTTCCTATATAAGAAAACAAGGGTGCGACGACGTTGCGACAATTTTTTATCGACAAAACGTCGTTGTTTGACAAAATGTTTTACGGTCACATTTTGACGTTTTAGTTAAACTATTTATTTATGTAAACCAGATTTAAAAATGAACTTTTTAATTCTTTAAATAAATTGAAACATGTCTCTTTATATTTTAAAGTCATATTTAAATAATATCAAAATCTCTAATTTTACGATGTATGTAAACCTGACAAAATGCGACAAAATTTGGTTATTTTTATAGAATGATTATTATACTTATAAGTATTTTAATGTACTTTTATTATCTTTATTAGATGTTTTCAATAAGATTTATCTTTTTAAATAAATATTTAAACCTGTTTGTTTAAGCATTTATTTATTTTTAACAAAACTTAACTTTTGTTGATTTGTTCTAAAATCCAAATTTATACTTTTTACGTTATCAACTATAAGAATAAATAATTCCTCTATTATTATTTATTATATTTAACTTATTTATTTAAGTTTTAAATCTTTTGAAATTTAAAACAAATGAAATCTCTCATTTTCGAAGTAGTGAAATTACACGTCGTTACAAAAATAATAAATAAAAGCAGTAAAGGAAAGAACACACTAGAATTTTATACTGGTTTGAAATTACCCTACATGCGGTCCCACACAATTTCTTGTGCAATTTTTTTTAAATATAATGTTGATATTACAACATCAATTTCAAGAACACAAGATACGCCCTCATGTCACCGAGTCTAGGGGAAACTCTCTTTATTTAACCAGGCTACAAGATCACCAAATTGATTTACGAGCTACAATCATACCCAATTGATTTATGGGCCACAATCACACCGTTTTCAATCACACTTTGATAGAGAGAGACTCGATACACTTTGATCTTTCGATTTTTGACTACAAATGATCCTATAACTCTGAATAGCACTGAGACTTTTAAGAGAGAGTGGCAGAGAATCAAACTTGAGACGATCGAGTTTGATTCACTTAGATTTTGGCAGAGTTTTGTTAAAGCATTTAAAATATAAGAGAATATTTGAGTGGAGAAGAAGGAGTGAAGATATGAAGAAAAACTAACTTAAAATTCATTGAAGACAACTGGTATACATAGGAGAAAAACGGTCGTGTCCATTCGCGAAAGGTTATGACGAATAGACACTTCTTTTAAAAATTTGACATTTGAAATCTACGGCTACCATGTCGACATGGGGGGTATAGGGATGTCGACATGCCTATGTTATTTTTGAAAATTGATTTTTCTTTAAAATGATTTCGATTATAAAACTTGTCAAAACAATTTATAGACTTTGTAAACCATTTTGAATATAGTTTAAACTTATAAAAGAGTTTTGAAAAGTAATCTTTATATAATCTATAATATACATTAATATTAAAAACTAAGTATAGACATCTTTAAAATATATTTTTTAGATTTAAAGCTAAAATATTAAAATCAACATATAGTTTAAAAAACGAAAAATGATTTTGAGATCAAAATATTAAAAGAAGATAAGAATAGTTTTTGAATTAAGGCTAAAATATTTAAATTGATAGAGATGACTTTTAAAAAGATATTTTTTGGAAAAATAGTTAAAATAAATTATTTTGAATATTTCGTGGATTCCATTCCACTAGAGAAGTTCGTGGGTTCCATCCCACTAAAGAGGTTGTGGGTTCCATCCCACTGTTAAAGCGAGAAGCTGGATTCACTCCACAACTAAAATCCAAATAAAGATTTTAGCGCTATTATGAAGTTTTAACATAAATCTAGATTCTATTACTTATCTTGATATCTTGAACTCTTGATACTCATGAGTCTTCAGTCTTGATTTCTTCAATCTTGATTTCGTCAGTCTCGATTCTCTATACTATACAGTCTTCATTCTTAGTACCTACATATATATACCCTCCATATACATATATATCTAGACAAGAATATTAGAATTTATATTTTATAACAAGTCCTAAGGTTGTTGTCATCAAAATCATCATCTCAGGAGCAAAAAATCTCCCTCCTTTTGATGATTACAACCTTTGTTTAAAAAATCTAATCCAATAAATTTCGATTCTACTCCGACTCCCCCTTATTCCAACAACTCCTCCTTAATCTACTAACTCCCCCTTAATCTAAGCCTATTTAACCTATTTTATAATTCTCCTCCTTTGTTATCAACAAAAATTAAACTTAAAATGCATAACTCCCCCTAAATCTTATACTATAGCACTGTATATGATAATAACACAATATTGTAGAATGTAAATAAGATAAATAATAATATGAGTAAAATATAGTAAGGTAAATGTGAGAGATATGAAAATTTTAAACATAATTAATCAATATATATATATCATGTTCTTATCAAACCACACCATGTTCTATCATATATTACACACCATATCCAAATCAATCTAAAACATACTAATCTAAACCAAATCAAATCAAACCAAATAATTTTAACCAAATCAAAGTAAATCAAACCAAATATGTCAAATCAAACATTTCTTGAAATTTGAACCCACCCTTCTTCACCGAAGATAGGATCTGCCTTTATAGCATCCCATTCTTCATTATCCTTGTTCATATTTCATTTTGGATTCGCTTCAAGTTCTTCTTTGTTGAGGGCGGTGATCATCCATCAAATGGCATCGAAGTACCTTTCTTGTTCCTTTATCATGTGCATTTAGCTTAATTCTAAGTGTCTTTGATTGCAAAGGATAAAAGTATGCATGTTCTTGAAGGAATTGAGAGTTTCTTTAAGATTCTCACTTAGATTATGAATAAGAGAGCCCATTTTTTGATAAAATATGAAGAAATTCAATGGAAATTAATGAGAATTGAAAGTATTCATTTTTCTAGAAGAAACATGTATTTAAAGAGCTAGAAAATCATTTAAAAATGAAAAGACACAAGGTAGTTATGTCAATTTCAATTTTAAAACTAAAAACAGTTTCTGGCCGTTACATGTCGACATGGAGGGTAGGGGGATGTCGACATGCCCCTGTTAATTTTGGCAATTTTCTTTGTTTCTTTATATTACGTACAAGTACATATATATATATATATATATATATATATAAACTTATGTAATATAATAACAAATACCCAAGAGATATTTTAGAGCTAATAAACATAAATAAAGGATTTTCATTGATAATTTTAGTTAACATTACATAAAACGATACATAACATTAACTAAAAAAGATACAAACTAATACAGCATGAAATGACACTAGTATTAGTTAAAAGATGATAAAGATGATGATAATCCAAGATTGCGACTCGCTTTCCCAAAGAACTTGTTCATTTTGGGGGAAATATTGTCCAACATTTTACTAAAGGATCTTTCGAGAATCCGTTAGTATTTTACGATATTCTTTTGGTTCTTGAGAAGCATTTTGTTCGATGGATTGGTAGGAATGATAGTGTATTCGATGCTTTCCAATGAAGTCTCTTCCTCCTCCTTTCCTTATTCTTTAATTTTCATCTCCTTCCCTTCTTCCTCTTCCTCCCCTTCTTCTTCCCTCTCTTAAAGATCCAATCTCTCATCCTTTTCGGCAAGTGTTTCATTTGGTTGAAATACAAGTGAGATTCGCATGAGAGATGTTAGCATGGTTATATACTTTTCTAGAAATGAACTCCTCTCTCTTATAATCAACACCAAAGTAGTTGAAAATCCGAGTGAGGTAATTCAATGGTATAAAGTGTTTTCACCTAAAGTAAAAAAATTGGGACGAAGTTAATCCAAAATCGCTTGCGCCCAATTAATGTCATGGTGCCCAAAAATAAAAAAATAGCCTTACAAAATATTAAGGCCAGGTGATTGAAATTTCCCGATCTTGGAGTTATGATATGTTTGCAAAAGAATGTTTATAATTCTAGCTTTAGGATGGAAATTTCGATTTATAAATTCAAAGTTATTTTCCCTTCAAAAATGTGATGAAATGTCTCAGGATCATGTTCATCAATTTTAAAATCTGAAAGATCCATTCACATACTCTTGTAATCAAGAATGTTACCTAAGTCCCACTATTTAAAACAATATGCGTCCCTTTAACACTACTCCACACTTCCCCTTCATTTCCTTCAAACGAACCATGACTCAGATTTGCGTACAACATTTTGACAAGATTTAAATAACAAACAAAATAATTTGGAGAATCATCAATTAATCTAATAATTTGATTCTCTTCGAAAAGAATATTGACCTCTTATGAAGGAAAATCACTAAAGATAGCAAATTTTCCTGCATGGACCTTTCCAAAGTTTACATAGCTAATGTAAGCTTTGATAGATTCCATATCATTGTGGTAGCCTTGGACAGTCTCATAGTGGACGGAGTGCTTGAGGAAGCCATTTTTGAAGAAATTAGAGAGCTTAAGAGTTTGAAAGAGAGTTTGAATTTTGAAATGAATGTGAAAAGATAGGATAAAGTTAAGGAGATAAATAGATATCTAAGACCCATGTTCCATGGTTAAGAGATACCTTTTCAGAGCTTTGGAATTGGTGAAAGGTGGAGGGAAATTCAAAGTTTAGAATCCAAATTTGAACTTCAAATTTCTGGCAGGGATGTCGGCATGGGGGGTAGGGTCATGCCGATATAGGCCCCCTAAATCATGTGACTTATTTTTCCTACTTTATTTAATACCTATATCTAATTTATACATTATCTAAAATAATATTAAATATAATAACACTTTAATATTAATATTTTAATATTAAAATGATATTATTTTGATAATCAAAATTTTAAACTCAAACAACAGGCAATTTAAAAACATGCAAACAACCAAACATTCAAACAAGCAATTTCAATCAATATAATTTAAATGCATGCCTATTTTTAGATCCATATTTCCGAGATCATCAAACTCGTGAATAACTGTAAAGAACTAGAAATTGGAATTTTCCATCTCTTGATCTTCATCACTAGAGGACGAGTCTGAATCGTCTAGTGTAGTAGTGCATGCTCTCTTTCTTTTCTTTGATGACTCATAACTTGGAGAAAATTTCTGTTTATATGGATGCAGACAATCTCTTTTTAAGTGGCCCGGCTCACACAATTATAACATCTGACGTTGTTTTGAGTCTCATTACTATTTTCGGAATTCTTGTGATCGTTTCTCTTGTAATTTCTTATCTTTCTATGTTTCAGAAACTTTCTAAAATTCTTGTCATCAAGGCTATTTCTTCATCGTCATCACTGTTTGAGTCTGAACCATCTGTTATTGCATCAAATTCCCAATCAATTCTTCAATTTTCAAAGTATTGATATCATTAGCCTCTTCAATTGCTAGGGTCTTCTGATCACATTATGTAGTAAGTGAATTTAAAATTTTCTAACTTGATCTTCTTTGAAAAAGTTCTTTCCTAATTAGTGAGTGCACAATGTCTTGAAACCTGCTGTACATGTATGAAATGGACTCATTTGAATTCATCTTGAATAATCGAAACTGATTGGTCTAGATAGATATTTTGGTCTGTCCAACTTTGCTTGTTCCTTCATGAGTAACTTGCAAAATTTTCCAGATCTCATATGCAGACTTAGATATACACTCTATCAAAATCATTCCTATCAAGTGAACAAAATAGAATATTCATGGCTTTGGAATTGTTTTGTGCAATAGTAGTCCACTGTGCAAAATTAGTTGTGGGTTTAATGTACTTAGTTTGTGTGATATTGCAAGTGTCTAATCTTATTGATTGTAAATAGATTTTCATCCTATATGCCCAATATGCATAGATACTGCCATTAAAAAGTGGTGGTCTGGCAGTAGACTGACTCTCTACAAATGAACTAGTGATAGTGTTGACATTACCAGTGTTGATAGCCTTTTGAAAACTTTTCAAAAATCAGATTATGAAAACTTAGAAAACCAATGCTCTGATACCAAATGTTGGAAATGCCAATTATGGATCTTAAGGCTGGATTAACAATAGAGGGGTGTGAATAATCTTTAAAGGATTTACGGAATTTTTGAAATATTTTCAAATTAAACACAAACAGATGCAATTCACAAACATAGAGACAATCACAAAACCAGACACAGATGCAAATAGTAAATAAAAGCGGTAAAGGACAGAACACATCAGAATTTTATACTGGTTCGAAGTTACCTTACATCCAGTCACATACAATTTCTTTTACAGATTTCTTTTCAAATATAATGTCGATATTACAACCTCAATTTCAAGGCCACAAGATACACCATCCTATCTCCGAGTCCAGGGTAAACTCTCTTGATTTAACCAGGCTATAAGATCACCTAATTGATTTACGGGTCACAATCACATCGTTTCCAATCACGCTTTGATAGAGAGAGACTTGATACACTTCGATCTTTCGATCTTTGATTATAAATGATCCTATAACTCTTAATAGCACTGAGATCTTGGAGAGAGAGTGGCAAGAATTAAACTAGAGACGATCGAGTTTGATTCACTTAGGATTTTGGCAGAGTTTTGTTAAAGCATTTGAAATATAAGAGAATATTTGAGTGGAGAATAAGGAGTGAAGAAATGAAAAAAACTAACTTAAAATTCGTTGAAAACAACTGGTATATATAGGAGAACAACGGTCGTGTCCATTCGCGAAAGTTTATGACGAACAGACACTTCTTTTGAAAATTTGAAATTTGAAATATATGGCAACCATGTCGACATGGGGGGATAGCGATGTCGACATGCCTATGTTAATTTTGAAAATTTATTTTTCTTTAAAATGATTTCTATTCTAAAATTTGTCAAAATAATTTTTAAACTTTGTAAGCCATTTTGAATATAGTTTAAACTTATAAAAGAGTTTTAGAAAGTAATCTTAAAATATATGATCTAAAATATAAAAGTAATATTAAAAACTAAGTATAGACTTATTTAAAATATATTTTTTAGATTTAAAGCTAAAATATTAAAATCAAGAGATAGTTTAAAAAAAATAAGAGATGACTTTGAGATCAAATTATTAAAAGATGATAATAATAGTTTTTGAATTAAGGCTAAAATATTTAAATTGATAAAGATTACTTTTAAAACGATAGTTTTTGGAAAAATAGTCAAAATAAATTATTTTGAACATTTCGTAGAATCCATTCCACTAAAGAAGGTCGTGGGTTCCATCCCACTAGAGAGGTCGTAGGTTCCATCCCACTATTAAAGCGAGAAGGTGGATTCCATTCCAAACTAAAATCTGAATAAAGATTTTAGTGCCATTATGAAGTTTTAATATAAATCTAGACTCTATTACTTATTTTGATATCTTGAACTCTTGATACTCATGCGTCTTCGGTCTTGATTTCTTCAATCTTTAATTCGTCAGTCTTGAATCTCTATACTTTACAATCTTCATTCTCTGTACCTGCATATATATACCTCACATATACATATATATCTAGACAAGAATATTTGTATTTATATTTAATAACAAGTACTAAGGTTGTTGCCATCAAAACCATCATCTCAGGAACTAACACGACTTGGTCTAATCAGTCCACTTCTCAACAAATCATCAGTTTGATCCCTTAACAACTTCTTCTCTCTCAAAGCCATTTTACGAATAGGTGGATTAACAACCTTCCAATCGAGAATTGAGTCAATACGAATCTCAATTTCTCAACATGAAGGTAGACCGTTAACTTCTTCAAAAACATCAGGGAAATTGTTAACAAATTCTATGAACCTAACTCTTTCTGGGATGATTCTAAGGCATAAAGGAAACTACTCATTTGTTTGTCTGGTTCATCACATGATATTTCCATAAAGTTCCTCTAATTGGTTTTTGAAGATATTAATCTTCCAACACAATCTAAGACAACACTGTTCTCCGACAACCAGTCTATACAAAGTTTAACGTCGGACCCTACAAAATCGGAAACAAACAGGTCATACGAAAAATGGTAGTTAGGATAAGTAATTTGCACATTTTCGCAAACCATGCAAAAAATAGTTACACCTCCTATAGGGTTAGACAGAAATATAGTGGTTTCTGCAATTCTTGGGGAAGGTTGCAATTTACCTACCAATTCTAAAGAAATGAAATTACGGGAAGCTACGGTATAAAAAATACTCAAACAAAAATGCCATTTATAATTAAAGTACCATTAAGAATTCCCTTTATATCCCTTGAGGTTGATGGTTTATCCTTGATGGCATAAGTTGTAACGACCCTAATTTTTAGTAACATTATTTAGGATATTTAATTAGTAAAATTGAATGAAATAATGTAAAATGGTTCAGGAATTGAGATTTGTATAGTAAAGGGGAGTCGTGCCTAGTTGAACTAATGAACTAAGTGGAATTTGAAATGAAATGGGTTAGGGAATTATATAAGGGGAAAAATAGGAATAAGTCTTATTCTTATACCCTACACCCTTATTAACTCTCATTTTACATGTTCATTTTCACAAACTAAAACTAAACAAGAGACCGACCATCATTAAAGAAGATAAATGAGAAGATAAGAAAGAATTAAGAGGAAAAGCTCAATCAAATCAATCCAAGGTCAAATCTTAACCCCTTAATCAAAAAGCTATGGTAAATAATGACTATGTCTCATGTTTCTAAGTTTTTTTAGTTTTAGATTAAATCCGAACTGTTTTGCAAGATTTTGCCATGTTTAAATTGGGTATATATGCTTGTTGATGATTTATGCTAATTCATAAGAATTTTATGATATGATTTAATGTGAAAACCCTATTAAATGACATCCAAATGCCTTGTGATTTCAAAATAAGGTCATAAATGATATTCTAGAGAGGGATTTCAATTTTCATAATTTTATGAATTAATGTGGACTTCTAGTGAAGAAAATGGTTCTTTGGGTTTAAAATTAATTGCGACTAGTAGGTGTATGTTTTGGGTTAGAAATTAATATATGTTAGAAAACATATTAAAAATGATTTGTGGAAATTTTATAGTTTTTTCCTAAGTGTTTCAATAAGTATAAAAAAATTATTAAAGGTGTAGGACTTAAATGTCTTATATATTTATAAAAGGAGAAGGGGCATTTTGTAAATAACTTAAATTGTTACTTCTGAAATTCGATAGTATTTTAGAAAAGAAATTAGTAACCAATCAGATTTTGACAAACAAGGAAGGTTAGTTGAAAGGAATTGCTTTAAAAGGTTAAAAATTAGTTTATCCATGATTTTTACATGTTTCGCCACTCTCGGTACCTAGCTTTCAACTCCATTTCCCCGCCTCCATCACCATCAAAACCAATGTTAATGGTATCAAAGACTTGGTACGCAGTGAATTGGACATAGACGAAAGGTATGTAGTCGAAATAAGGGGTTCCAAGGGGGTCGAAGCCTTACTTTGTTTTTAAATGAAAATGCACCTGCTTTGCTTTAGAAAGGAATGTTTTCGACTTGGTTAGCTTTCAACTGGATCAATTTTTTTTAAAGGAATGGTTTCAAAAGAGGTTGCGCCCTTTGTTTTAAGTAAATGCTTTCGAAGTGGTCGAAACCCCTTGCTGCTGCATCTTAACTTCCAAAGCAATGCCTTTGAAAGTATTTCTTGTTTTAAAACCCAAGTTGCTTCTCCAAAGCTTTCGAAGGGTGGGTTTCGACACCATCACTTCTTTACTTAGGAAATAGCTTTTGAAAGAGTGCAATCGACTAAGTTATTTTATGACCCTTTTGTTCTATTGAAAGTTAAACCCAAATGTTTCAAAAGGGAAGGTTTCAATTGTTTTCGAAAGGTTATTCGACACATTTTTCTTAAACCCAAATGCTTTCAGGTTTGATTTTATAAAAAGAAATTTAGTGCTTTCGAAAGATTTTAGATAAAGGTTTCAAAGTGGTGATTCCCTAATGGTTTCGAAAGGATTTAAATGGAAGGTTCCAATGTTTTCGAAAGGCAATGTTTATAATGTTTTGATAAGAGTATGTCTAAGGTTTTAAAGCTTTCAAAAAGAAGGTTTTTCAATATTTTCGAAAGGTTTATAAAGAATGGTTTCAAAAGGTGGCCTAAGGCTATAAAGCAAAGTAGTTACTTGGTTTCGAAAGAGGTACTTTCAATGGTTTCAAAAGTGGTACTTTCAAAGGTTTAAATGTTTTCACCAATAAAGTTTTGTGAAAGTATATAACATGGAAAGGTGATTTGAGTAAAACATAAAGTATATTTTCCATGTTTGAAATATGATTTAAAGGTTTAAATCAATTTGAAAAAAGTGGTTTTCAAGAAATTATTTATGGGTAGATGATCATGAGTAAAATGACTCAGATATTAGAATACCAGATGAGACTTGTATGAGGTCGCGCCTAATATTTTAGCTAGTAGCCCTTAGCTAATATAAGTCCAAAATTCCAATGTGTAGGGCTTTGTCACAGATAAGACTAAAATAATGCTACACACAGAAAGGAAACTATAGAGGAGAGATAGGTTATTGGTGAGCCGCAAAATCATTAGTTGATCTTGGGAGAAATAAGTTAGGGACAAACCATCCAGAAGAAGAGTATCTAACAAAAGTTAGATTATTTGTTCATTTTGTCCGGTAGATCCGAGTCAGCCAAATGTTAGTAGCTAGCCAAACAGAACTATATCATTTGGAAAGATAGTCCATTTTTTACCTGATTTGTATGCATAATTATATTGCTTATTTATTTGAACCAGTTTTGCTTGCAGGATTAAGATTTGCAAAAGATATGTTTTAAAATGGTATTAGTAAGGGGAAACCCATTCCGCTAAGTGGCGCGGTCTCATTTAATATCAAATAACCGAGATGTATAGTATTATTCACACCAGGCTTTATGTCTGACTTGAAGTTTATGTTTTTCCCTTAAACCTTCGAGTGCTCAAAATTGATTTGAGTTGGCTGATGGTTAAGGATTTACATGTTTTAGTAGGTTGACGAATAAAGCTTTCGAAGACGAGCATGAGGCTGATGGATAGCTATATAGGAGTTGTTTGTTTTATTCCGCTTTGTTGTATTAAGTCAGTATGACTATCTAGTACTTTGGTCAACCAAGGATGCATCTTCAGATGTCGCTCTTGGCATATTTATGTAATAGTTATATTTGATTTGAACCTGGGAAATGTTTGAGATTATGTAACTTGGATATGAAATGTTGTTTTGAAAATGTAATCAGAAAAATGATTTAATCTGTGATGATTTTATTTCATATTCAAGTGCTTCTGATATTATGGATACCATTAACATTACTATATTTGGTCATTGGAAGTTAATACTATGGATGACTGCAGTATCTGTAGCGCTTAGCTTTGGGCCTCCAAATAGGGGATGTTACATAAGCCTTGGATTGCTGACCCTTCTTCATTAGTAGGCAATCCTTCACCATATGCCCCAATTGCTGATAGTTATTGTAAAGCGTATTTTGGACCAGTGGAGTGATAGGTTCCTCCTGTTGCTTCAAAGCTTTAGAATTCTTATAAAACCTTGCCAAATAGTTCTCCCTCTTACACTAAAAACACATAACATCCTTAAAATTGTTCCCTTGATCTCCTCCTGACTTTCCCTTCCACTACTTCTTCCATTGCGGGATAAACTTCCTCTTGTTTAGGTTATTTCTATTATTTCTAGGTGCTGCTGTCGGTTTCTTCTTCTCCAAAACTTCATATCTTAAAGACATATCTACCAAATCCAAAAAAGATCTCTTCAGATAGGCGAATATCTTCTCCTAAAAACTTTCCTTCATTTCCATCACAAAAATCTTGTTTTTCTTAAGTGGGGTATCAATCAACTCCGGACCAAATCATGAGAGCTCATTAAACTTGGTTTCATATTCAGACGGAGGTAAATCTCCTTGCTTAAGATCTAAGAAACTCCTATGTATATGGGTATTTCCAGCAACGGGCGTAAACTAGTCTTCAAACACCTCCTTAAATCTACCCTAAGAAAAATCATCCTCTGGAACATTCGCTGTAACATAGTACCACCACGCTGCAGCTCCATCTTGCAACTACCAAGATGCTAAGAAGCGCTTTTGCTCATCTGAAATATCCATCCCCTTGAAAAATAATTTCATAGGAAATAAGCAAAGGTTGGACTTCGATGTTAAATTCCTTGCCCTTAAACAGTTTTCCTCCCAAATTAGCATACTCTTTTCACAGAGATGTAAAGTTCATACGGGGTTGCATTGGTGCTGCCTCTTCAATTACTCCAATTGTTCCAACATTCGAAACTCGACCAATGGTGGTTGTGGCGCTGCTAGCTCGTCTACCTCGTCTTTCCCAATTACTCATTCTTACTACCTGGATAGAGTAAGATATCTTTAGAATACGTATACGAGATAATCTTAAGGAAAAGGTACTAACTCAAACATATCAAAGCTAATCAGAAAAAGTTCGAGAATATATATATATATATATATATATCTGTGTGTGTGTTGTGTGTATGTATATATATGTATGTATGTATTACAACTACATGCTCTTATAGACTAAACTCATTCTTAAGTATTACCAACCCTCTCTTTAAAGAGTTGACCACAACCAAGGCCTAGGTGTTCGCTTAACCTAAGATTTGATACAACTTGAAATGATCCGCCTTTCTTATTCCTAAAGATAACACTTATTACAACCATGGTATTCATATGTTGATCCTCTAGGTATCCAAAAGACAAGTTGTTAGGATAAAAAGAAAAAAAATGTAGAGAAGAAAGAAATACTGAATCTAATAACACCACACAATCATAAATAATAGTATATAAGATAGTGCATATTTTCGCTACCAAAATGATACATTAGAGTCACAACAAGTACTAATTTTTGCCAGGGATAATTATATCTACCATCCCTGTGACGACCCGGAATTTTAAGCATTTGAAATCAGAATATTTAATTTATTTTAAATATTCAAAAGTTAATTATTAACTTTAATTTCAAATATCAGTATTCATTTGATAATTAATTGTTGAATTTAATTATCGAAATTGGGTAAATTATTGAATCTGGAAATTTATGCCTGTTAAAAATAATTTGAAGGCTTATAAAATTTATATTGATAACACTGAAGAAAATGGAAGTTGTAAAATTGAAATTAATAGTGGTTTGTTTAGTTTTAAAATTTTATAGTTTAAAATTGAATTTAAAAATAGCATTCCGAGGCACAGTCTCGGAATTAGACGAAACCAGTTCCATTGGGTCCGTAATATTGTATTGTTATCGGATTTCAAATTTCGTAGTGTTTGAAGTTGCTGTATGAGCACACGGTAAGTAAACGCGCTAAAATTTATATCGAAAATTCAATTAAATAACTGGATCCAAAAAGTTATCTCCCCATGTGGTCGAGCTAGGCCTCGAAACATGTTCCAACGTGTTCAGAATAACGATATAACGCTAGAAACGCCGGTCGTTGCGTTTAAATTGGAGTTCGGGTTTAGAATTAAGGACCACGAGATATTTTTGGATATAAAAATATAAAATTTCAAATCCATGAGCCACCCTATAAGCAGACCTAGCCTGTCTCTGTCGCCAATCTTCTCTATGAAGCCACCTTCCATCTATTTATCGCGTCTTCCTCCATCCCTTTTCATTTTCGTTTGAAACCAGATTGAAACTAAAATTCAAATTAATGGCCGAGAAAAAAAAATAATAAAAAATAAAACTGGTTGCTTCTGTCTAAATCCAGCGAAATCCTCCCAAACAATTAGCAGAGCTATCCTATTAAAAATTAAATAAATCGCGTAGCCGTCCTCAAATAAAAATCGAATTCGTTCAGTACAAAATTGAATTTGCGGCTTGTCTTTTAATTTCGAAATCGAAATCAAGTCACAAGCCTCCTTTCTCTTCTGTTCGAACCGTGAAATCGAACGAGCATTTCGGGAAAGGAGTGGAGGTATTGCTTTTTATTTGGGATTCACGAAGACGGAGAGGCGATTTCTTGAGCGGCGTCGATGCGTCATAGTTGAACTCGAGCAGGCCGTCGCTCGAGATGGAGTGGGAGTCGCGAGATGTAGGGTTGTCAGGAATCTTGAATTCGATCGAGATGAAGCCAGGGGTTCGAACGAGGATCGGCGATCGAAATCACGATCTCGTGAGGCAGTGGGGTCCATCACCTCAGATGATGGCATGACGTTTGGGAAGAGGTCGGAGCATCGAGGCGAACTCACGGTGGGGTTCGCGAAGAGCGATCGCGTCTTCAGTCTTGGTTTCAACTCGGCAGTGCTATGGGGTCATGATTTGGTGGAGAGGTCGTGGAAAAGGCATGGTTACGCTTTCGATCAAGGGCAGTGAGGTATTTTTTTTATTTTAAATTTAATTTAAAAATTATATATATACAGTGGGAGTATTTTATAGGCAGAGAAGAAAGTGCCAAAACCTGACTTTCACTTTTCAAATATATGTATATATATTGGGAAAATAATTTAAACAGTAAAGCGGAAATTTTATACAGATATGATTTTGTCGAAAAAAAATGGATTTTAAACCTATATAGGTTATTTATATATGCAGCTTGAAAACGAAGAGAAAAAAATAAATTACAATTTACTAGGATATGTAAATAATAATAATTATTATTATTTAAGTTGATTAATTTATTTGATTATTTTAGTTACTAAAAAAAAAATCTTTAAAAGGGAAACTTCCTAGTTTAAATTTAAATCACTAGTTCATTAAATTTATTAAATGGTAATTAGGTTGTTCGATCATATTTTTGAATATTAATAAACCACATAAATTGTTTATACAAGGTAAAAACTGAGAAACCCAGTCAGGATTGAAGTAAAATTGCAAAAGGGAGAAAGCAAAGGTGAGTTAATCTCACTTAGTTACATTTAAATTTAAATGATTAAATTTAAATAATTGTTTGAATGGCTGAATTGGTTGATGTGATATAGTACGATATTTTGGAATTGGCATATTATATTGTGCTAACGTCTGTGGATGCAGGGAAAACAGGTTGGAGGGATCCAACTGGACCCCTCACATTTATTTAAAGTATTCAATATTCTCTGTTGTGATTATTTGATATCCTATGATGAGTTATATTGGAATATTGAATGTTAAGGTTTGATTGGATATTCGGGTATAATGAATTACCGAATATATGAATTGGATTGTTGAAAGGAAATTAAAAGGAAGTAAATTTGTAAGTGAAATAATTATAGAAAGTTTGAATAAATTAAGAATGAATTGAAAAGAAATAGAAGTAATATGAAAATAATAATAAATAACTTCGAGTATGAAGAGAAATGGAATTTTGAATAAAATGAAATTGATGAATTGTAAACTTAAATTATATCAATTAAAGAAATAAAGAATTATTTTAAAATTCAAAGTTCAAAATTTATTTAAAGAATAAAGAAGTAAATGAGAATTCTAAAAATTGGAATTTTTAGTTAAAGTATTTTTAAATCATAAATCAAGAAATGAAATCTAAAATAAATAGATTCTGAATTAAAAGGAAATAAATTGGAAATCAATTTGGGAAATTGATTTAAGTGATTGAAGTTGGAATTCTCCCTGGATAACCAAGTACGTTTTCAAGTAAATTTTTTAATATACGTTAAAGGATTTAAAGTTGTTTTAAAAGCAAGTTTTGAAAAATTTCTTATTTCTAATATTTAAATTCTAAAGTAAGTGCTTCCTCTTAATCTATTATAGTAGTAATTATTTAAAGAATGACTTAATACTATGTTTCTAAAAGTATAAATCTAGTTTTATATTTATTAAGTAACTTTATTTTCAAATATTCATATAGTATGTATTCTTAAAAAAATTATTAAAGTAGTTTTAATTTAAATGTTTTAAAAGTATATATTTTAAAGTAAAGTGTTTTAAAATTTATTTTTAAAATCTAGTTTTGTGCTTGGTAATTTCAGAGGAGACATAAAATATTTGGGAAAGTTTATTCTGGGAAGAAAGATGGTTTGAAAACTGTTTTCAGAGGATTGAAAATAGAAATATATCTTGTGAATATATTTTGAGGATAATAAATAATTTGGAAATTATTTATTGTTAGATGGTTGTTTGTGAACGTTAATTGATAGTTAAATAACCGACTATCAATATTGGTCAAATGCGTTGATCGTTTCGAAGAGACCGGAATCGAGATTTATTTTTCGAAAACCACTTCGATCCGATTTGTACGTTTCGTGCGAAAAATGTGTTCGGAGTCGAAGATAGAGCAGTGAAGTGCAAGGGCTAGTCGCTACTAATCCTAAGGATATTTCCAAAATGGATGTAGTAGGAATAGTGCCTTCGGTTCCGTTCGAACCCGGGACGGACTTGTATGGACGAATGCTTGCGAAACATCGTCAGGTGGACGATGGGCATTCTAAGTGAAATGTTCTAAAAGGTAACGCTTAGCCTCAAGCCTCATCAAATGGGAATGACTGAAAATCAGGGGATATGCAGCAAGGCTAGGTGGGTAGCACCCAAGCAGGGTGAGGTCATTCCAGTCTAGATGTCCCTTCCTATTTTTCGGCTTAGTGGTGCGGTTGCTGATCCCAACCGCGGGGTGATCTCACTCGGGACTGTCCAGTAAGGGATGGTTCCGGCCTTGTGTTGCAGGGGATGAAGGGAGTAATCCTCGGTACGGTGATCTAGGCCCCGTACTGTGACAGGTGGTACCCCAGTGCCTAGTCATTAGTTGGAAATCCATTCTCCCTACGAGCCTTGTACGAGTTTTGTTTGTATTACCCACTTTTGTGGCTAGTAGCTGGAATTTAATAATGTAACAATTTCGGCTATTTTATAAGTACTTATGTATAGACCCTATTATAATATCAGAGGATTTCTATAAAATTGTTTTGGCTATCGTAAGGTAAAAACCCGACAGTTTATTTGTGGCGTGGTCTTACGAGATGCTTTTGTTTTCAAAGGAAATTTGAAACTTTAATAATAAATTGGGTGTGATTTTCTCACGCTGGTAATCTAGACTGACTCGGGTGTTATTTAACTGTAATGCTTGGGTCAGACCGAGTATTATAGGATACAGGATATGATGTTGTGGAGCTCAGGAGACGAGCTGGATGACGAAACGTACTCTCGTACTTGTATATTTATATACGTATTCTGCCGTGTTGAGTTGTTGTGTACCCATTGTATGATATTGATGTTGAGTTGTGACTGATGTATTCTGATGATGTAATGTATGTAAACAGATATATTTGATTTTGAGTAAAGATTATTTACTATCTATTATATTTTATTCCGCTGCGATGGTTAAATTCTGATGTTGATTTTGTTTTCTCTTCTTCTACCTCTTCTTCTTAAACCCAAATGGTTCGTATTTCTGTGCAACTTGAGTTAATTGTTGTAGAATAGTGTTGACTCAAGAGGTACGGATTTGCGGGTCGTTACAATCCCCCACAATAATGATATACATACATAGCGGAAATAAAATAGATAACTAGGTAATGGCAAAGAATTCTACTCCATGCTCCTCTGTAGTGCATCTGTAAGAACCTGTACTACTTGCCAACTCATATAAATTTGAGTACTTAAAAATTTTAGGGAAATAAAAAACTCCAGGTCAAACATAGGTTTGGTGTGAAACAACTAAATTATTAAACTTATAAACTACTTCAAAAATAAAGGTATATTGTAAGATCACGTAGCATATAAAAACGGACAGTTGCTACCTTACGATAACCAAAACATTCAATAGAAAATCTAATGATATTATAATAATGTCTAAAGCTTAAAATAAATATGGAGCATAGCTAAAATGCTTGCATCTAACATTTCAACATATTTTGGCACGACTAAGATTGTAAAGCACTTATTGGATAATGTATTTCATCAATGACAAGGTTACTGGGGCTCCGCCTCCCATAGTACACCTTTAGATAAAATATACCTAGGGCCACACATGGACCACCACCAACACATGACCGGTCTACCTCTTACTGATAGTACCGAATATGTCACCACCCCGGTTGTGATCAACAACCGTACCCGGGTCACTAGCATACATAAACTGAAAATAACAATCGAGATTGAATGATGACCATACCCAAATAGGTGCGACTCATATAGCCCCGCTGCATATCCCCTGCTTTAGTCATTCTCGTTTGTGAGGCTTGAGGCTAATATATAGCAATCCCATTTTCCAATTATCGATAGTGTACAAATCCATTATCCGGGGTATGCATAGATTTGCATATGAAGAATAAGACATCCTATACTTATCCCCACTTTCCAATTTCAAATAGTATTATCCCTTGATTAACAATGAAGTCAGATAAGTTAGAAAACTATCCTTGACTCGACGTACATTCTTACTTCTTGGGATAGAGATGATTTTCCATACCTTGGAATTTAATGTTAAGTATACAATGAAGTATCCTCCAGATACTTCATTTATCATGAACCATTTAACGAAATTACAATTCTCATATTCATTACATTTTTGACATTTTTACTTCTCTATCCCTTGCCTAGAAAATCAAGTTTTAGATCTCATAGATAGAGGAAAGCCTACTCATCGGCTTTTAGTGCTAAATGCTAGATGACTTTCAATAAAACGTGCCAACGTTTTAACATAACTTATCATATTTGTTTGGCTACTTAATGGCATAGACAAAGAAATCTCTTGTTTTAGAAATTTCCTTTGTAAACAGAAGTTGCTTTTAAACAAAACGACCCTGTAAATAAAGTGATTTTAAATTAAAAACCTTTATTTAATTAATCAATCATAATTTAAACCTTTAATTAAATAATAATTAAGCCTTTTAATTAATAATTAAATAATACTTAAACCTTTACTTAATAATCAAATAGTAATTAAACCTTTACTTAATTAATTATTAAACCTTACTTAATTAATAATTAAACCTTACTTAGTTAATAAATAGGTAATAAAGAATCTTACTTAATTAATTAATAATTAACCTTTTACTTAATTAATTATTGATAATATTTTTAATATTACAAAATTCTTCTTAATACTTATAATACAATTTAAAAGGTTTTCCAAGAATATTTAAAGTAAAAACTCGTTTTACTTTACACAAAAGTGGTCGATTTACGAACTACGTCCATAGCGACTATCGCTATGTGGATCATAATTTTCTAGCTTGCTTTATATATTAAAATAGTCTTCAAACCCTTTCATTTTACATTTAAATTATTTAAATAACTGTATAAAGTTTTGAAAACCAAAGTAAAGTTTCAAATTTTTCTAGAGAAGATTTTGAAAAGACAAGGAAATAAACAAGTTTTAAACTACACGGGATCTCGATGTCGACAATAAACCAATTGAAGTGTTAACTTTCCATTTAAGATCCAAACATCCTTATACATACCCAAAACATATATTCAAATGTAAACAACATCCATAAACAAGCAAAGACCATCACTTGCACACAATCACTTAAACACTTCGACTATATTTCAAGTCAACAATAAATCATTACATATAAAAACATATATGTATAAACACAAGCGTATTACTTCCCAAACCAAATAACTAACAACTATTATTATCAACAATAATAAAGTTTAAGACTTTGTTTTTAAAAGGTGAGATTTACTCACCAAAACCAAACAAATTCAAATCAAACTACCACCACACTTCGCACTAGCACACCAACTTAGTTTTTTCTTCACAAAGGCTTAATTTTTAAGGGCCTAAGGGGCTAAATGGGTTCGACCTTGGTAGTGGAGGGCTCGTCCTTGGCTTTGAGGGGGAGTTTTGGTCCTATTTTTGGAAGCTAAGAGGAGTAGAGATTAAAAGGAAGGTTTTTAAATAGTTGAGAGGAAAAAATGAATTTTTTCTTCAGAAAAAATTTATGAAGCCATGAAAGGCAAGATGAAAACTGAAAAAAATAGAAGAGTTTGAAATAGAGAAATGAAATAAGAAATGGGAAAAATATTAAGTTTTTTTAATATAAATTGAAGTATGGAATTTACCTTTTTGCCTTTAACCCAATACCCTCCATATTTTAGTGCCACCTCACTCTCTCCCTTAACCTCTTACATAGGTATGCCATCAACCTCCCCCCTTTCATTGCATCACTTAACTTCTTACCATGATGTGAAGTTTCCTTCTACATTTTCTTTTATTTTTTTAAAGGAAAAGAAAAGACAAACTTACTTTCTTACTTAAGTAGATAAATTTAAAACTATTTTACTCTAACCATAACATATGTATTTGCATAAGTGTGTGTATATACTATAGTGTACACAATATTTTATAACAACTTTTAGACAATAAAAAGTTGAAAATCTACAAAACAATTTTCGATCACATTTTTAATTTTTCTTCAAACAATTATTTTTGTAAACCAAATTTCAGAATAACTTCACCATAATCAGATATTACTTAAGATAGGTCTATTAAAGTTATAAAATCCATCAATTAATTATTTAAAAATATATCAAATATTCATATTTAAAGTGAATAAGTTATGGGCCGTTACATTTAGAGCTTAATAGTTTTGGTATTTTGAAAAACTAAGAAGAAATAGAAGGTCTTTTATGCATAATTTACCTCAAAATCAAGGAGCATTGAGTATTGAAGTTGAGAATGAATAAGAGTACAGAACACAAATGGTCAAATATTTTCTTTTATATATAATAATATTAGATTTATCAAAAACCTAAGGCTTCCAATAATCAAAGTCGCTTTCAAAAATCAAAGTCGATTCAAATAAATTTTAGAAAATTCCCAAACTCAAAACTATGTTTTTTAACACCACTCCACACCCCTAGAATTTGAAAATTTGAAGATTTTGATCGGTCTTGGGTAGAGATATGGTTTGAAAAGCAACAAAAGAAGGAAGTATGGGATGGAATGGAAGAAGAAAGATAATCCGAGGAGCTATTCAAGTAATTGCAAGTGATAAGGATCTAAGTGAGTTATATACTCACAAATCTAAGTTCTAATGCATTGCATACTGATAATTTGTAGTTGAATTGTTTGAACTTTGTATTGATACGGATATACTATTATTGACATTGAATTGTTTTGAAATAATAACTGTATGTCGTCCATTTAATAATTAAATGTAATACTAACTATATTTGGTTGAAATCATGTTGGGTAAGTGGTCGAAAATCGACTGAAGTGGCGCTGAAAAAAATGGGCTTTGGGATGAATGATTAGAGAAGACTATAACAAACGATATTTTCAAGTGCAATAATATGAAAAATTAACTTAATAATATGAATTAACAAGTGATAACTAAGATGGTTTAATTGATAAAATCACCTAAGGGAAGTTTAATTAATAAAGTCCGAGACACTTTAAAATGTTAATTAAATGTATTAAGAACAATTAGAGCAATTATGTTGGCCACATCACTATAAATGAGTAAATTTGAATTTCAAACGAAAATGAATCATGTATCATGGGAAATAAATTAGAGGGATTTCAGCCTAAATCAAAACCGGTAATATGTAAACCCCTAACCATATCTTCCTCTTCATTACTTTCATTCTCATTTTAAAAAAAAAAAAATAACAAAACCTACATGCCAAGGTTGCCCACCATTTTATAGAAAAGAAAATAGGAAAATCATAAAGAGAAAAGCTTTCAAATTCTAAAGGAAAGAAGAAGAATTCAATTAGGCTTTTCAAATCGTGAGTAAAAATTTCTCTAATTTGTATCCAAACATATTTGGAATTGTATTTGATATATTTTTGCTATTTCAAATTTTTTTCAACATGTTTGAATGATTAAAACTGATTTCGTATGTGTTTAGTGAATTAAATGAATAGAATTTGATCGTGTTTTAGGTAACCAAGATTTAGTATTTTCCAATTATCACAAAATTTGGTTTGTTTTTTCAATATTAAAATAGAGACGGTCTTAAATTTTGTAATATTTGGATGGTGCTATAATTAATTATGAATTATCTAAGAGGAAAACAATTAATTTTGGGCTATAAATTAATGTTTAGATGTATTAAAAATTAATAATTGGTTTTAAATTTTTTTACCAAAGATAGAAGAATATATTTTTAAATTTTTTTGGAATTTTCCCATTATCTTTCGAATTTATATGATGTAAAGGCCTGTTTTCCCGTACCCTTTGAGTCGACAACAAACCACATATGTCCAACCCAAATTGAACGAAAAGACAGTTCTTTAGAGGGCGAAAAGAAAATAAAGACAGAGTGGAACAGAAAAACAGAATCTCACACAAATGGAATAACATATATTATTTCAACAATAATCTTTACAGTGGGAAATTTTAAAACTTACATCAGACTCCAACCTAGATTCAGCCTGGACAGTTATAACACATGTCCTTACAAATGCTGACAAACAACAATATAAATGTAGCGAATAATAGAATACATCCACATGATGATGAAGATCTCCAGCTCTCATCTGGAAACTCGAAGCGTCTTCAGCTAATCCTGAAACTACTCGAATCTAACCCGAGTATTAAAAATACCTGTATTGGGCTTGATAAACTAGCGTGAGATACTCGAAATTTTAAATGTATAGCTCGTGACAATGTTATCAAAACCTTTGAAAAGAAGGGTATCTCATAACACCACGCCCACACATAAATATGGATGTGTTTTTACCTTATGATAACCCAAACACTTTTATTACTAAAATAATTTAATATTATCTTTAATGACATTCTTTTGGAAAACATCTTTCAAATAAAATTATTCAAATAAGGTATCAATACCCGAACTAAGTCTAACGGAATATATCTGGACTAGGTCAAATGGAATATACCGGATGGAATATACGATACCAAAAGGGGTAGCTGAAACGTTTGCAAGTCATTACTGCCATTTTGGGACTACAATTAAAATCGTAAATATTGCATTGGAATTGGAATTCCACCATGATAGGGAACCTTAATAACCACCCAAAGCAACTAGAACCCGATGATTTTTCGTGCAAGGACTCACACACACTATTCTTCATACTGCCACACTTCTTAATATCTGGTGGCTTCTCGCTCCTCATGCGAGGTCTCACACGCCACTATACCGTATAATAAGGGTCCCGTCTGGACACCTTGGTGACCTAGTTCATAAGCCACTAGTCACCTTGAGGGATCATATGCCACCCTCATCATACTAAGCTTGAAATATGTAACATAGCTCCCATATCATTTTTGAGATATGAGGCTTGGGAGTGAGGTTATGCTTAACTTAGATAAAGCCACTCTTTTCATACAAAACCACGCTTTGATCATAACAAGTTCCACTTTGAATGTCACATTGCCATTCCTTTGATCACTATTTGACTTCCATGAACATACAACCTCTGAGCTCATACGTCTCAGAGAAGGGTGTGAAACTAAAAGTAGTTGCCTTCTTAACCACCAAAAGATGTATGTTTGTAAAAATCAACATTTTTGACTCCACGATATAATGTCAGACACTCATCCATATAAGTTCATTCTGGGACTGAACGAAACCAAAAGCACTCCTCCTACTGCCATTAGTAGTGAGTAGTCCTTGTAATTCGAAGATTTCAAAATACCATAGAACCATTGCTATAAATGTCTCTATATTGGAAGCTACCCTAAGAATGTCAACAAGTAGTCCTTCCGCTATGAAGATCTCCAGTTCTTAATAATCATCATCTTCAACATATCTTCACTTTTGAACGTATACATTAGTTCAAAGTAGTTCTTGGATAGGAGTCGCCCAAATTCCACCCCGATTCCTTCGAAACCAATTATCGATAAAAAGATGTATAGTTCATATATGGATATCAATCATCATTCAATTTAATTCATCTTTTTATTCATTCATAAATATCTCTTAGTGATATGTTCATTGAATCCTTTCTTTATTTTTTTCAGAGTATATGGAATCATTAAGCCTCATTTGTCAAATCATTTGGTAAATTTAAACATTTTTAGTCTTGGAATAATTCCAAATCTTTTCACCTTTTATTAAGGAAAACATTTCCAAATCATTTCATTTAAATCTTAACATAGATTTCTTAGTTTAAAACTCATAATTTTAATTTAGTTAAAACCTTGTTATCTAGGATGTCAATCCAAAAGTAATAAATATTAAGTGAGTAGAATCTATAGAAATCATCTAATTCTACTAAATATCAATTCTCATATTCAACAAATACTATGGGCGGAATAACGGTGAAATCACCTTTTGAATTCCACAAATAGTACGAGTTCCCTCTTCGGGATTAATACTAAGTATAAGAAGATCATCTTTATATAAAAAAGTTGTATTTAATTTAAATTTTGAAAATTTAATCTTTTTATTCTTGACTCATTTTCGACATTTTGACCGTATCTATCCCTCGTCCAATGAAGAGGCTAGGTGAGCCAAGGCACTATTTTCTCATAAACATCTTCTTAGTTTAAGCACCTCACATTCGGATCTCATGAATAGAAAAATCCAGTCTATTCGTCGGCCTTTAGAGCCAAGATTAAACCACTTAATTTGTAGTAGCTTTTCTTAAAATCGTTTATTTAAATTCATATAACTCCCAAATTATCAATAAAACGCTTAACTATTCATTTGAAAAATATTTATAAAATATTTGAAAAATAATTGTTAAGTTTAAAAACTTCATTTCTAAAGTTGTTAAAATGGCAGCGGAAAAGTGGCGTGGAAAGTGCTTAAAAGCTATATTAATCAAATCGACTTTTTATTATTTGAAAATTAATTTTTACAACTCAAATCACTATTAATTTTTTTTAAAATATTTATAATATTTATTCCATATTTTAAAAAATTTAAAAATCATTTCTAAAGAAATCCAGTTTTGGATTCCGAACAGCAAAACCGCGATTTTTCCAAAAACTTATTTTACTCATATTTCGAAATCAACATATTGAAATCTCAATTTTCTTCCTTCATTGGAAAACTATAGTTATAATAGTTCTCATCTCAAAGAATTCCAGCTAAATTCCATTCTATACACTCGTTTGACTTTTATGGCATGAAATCGCGAACTACCGTTAAGTGACGTGCTCGGTTTTGACTTAATTTTCAGTTACCTTTCAAACTACACCAAAACACTTTCATATGTTTATAAAACATTTATATGTCATTTCCAAACATTTAAACCGATATTTTTCCATATTAAGTCTCTTTTTCACTTTTAAAGCATTTCATAATATTATATTGTTATAATATTCATTTTCAACCATTTTATATTTTCAAAACCATTAA
Source organism: Allium cepa (assembly GCA_030765085.1). Lineage (NCBI taxonomy): Eukaryota > Viridiplantae > Streptophyta > Magnoliopsida > Asparagales > Amaryllidaceae > Allium > Allium cepa. Next base: position 750,293,609 of record CM060940.1, on the reverse strand, counting down.
GAGGTTAAATAAACTCCATACACGTATTATTTGAATTCATTTCTATTAAATAACCATTTTATTATGATTTCTCATAATCTATCACAAACAGGTTATCAACCATATCAACATCCATTTACTCAACCATAAAATCATTCAAGTTATCAACCATTCATACAAATCATTAAGAGATTAAATGGTCATATTATCATACTTAAAAATATTTATAGAGGTTAATTGTTATTTAATAAACATTGAGTACTCACCTTCAACTTAATCGATTCTTCCTACCAACATTCTTATAAATCCACACTTTACTAAACTAACCTATACTTCACTAATACATCCATAAACAATTCCACCACCTTGCCCATGCTCATGACCATCCTTCCCCCTCCACTTTTTCTTGGCCCAAACCTTTCCCCCACCTCTATAGATCATCGCCATAGCCTCCCCATCCTAATATTCATGGCCTAGGGCCATTTAAAGAAGAGGAGAAGAAAAAATGAATTAAGAAGAGGTTAGAAAGTAATTAGTGGATTGGTACTTAAGCACTCCACTATTTTAACCCTCTTACCTCTCTTAAAGAAGAGAAGTCATTAATGAGCAAAATAAAGCTCAAAAATGAAGAAGAAGAAGAATGAGAAGTGTGAAGAAAATGAGAAGAATGGATGGGTATTTATAGGAAAAGTAAGGAGTGGTGAATTACAAAACTAATCCCTTTACAAAATTACCAAAATATCCTTACTTTATCTTACTTTTTCAACATTTACCATCACTTTCTTACATCACTACTTTATGTCTAAATCGCTTAATGCATAAGGAAAATAAAGTAAAGATTTTATTTGATATGATTTTGTCCTTTTACATTTGCTTTTTGTTAATTACATTCTAAAATTTTCTAAGTATGTCCAGTAAAAGTAAACTTGATTTGTAAATTAATTAATACTTATACTATTTGAACATATGTTCAAATATAAGAAAATAAAGGTGCAACAATGTTGCGACAGCTTTAAATCGACAAAACGTTGATTTTCGACAAAATATTTTACGGTCATATTTTGACATTTTAGTTAAACTATTTATTTATGTAAACCAAATTTAAAAATAAATTTTTATAATGTTGTTTAAAAAATATAAACACCCATAACTTAATTAAAAAATTTATTTAACCATTGAAACTTACTTTTCTGAAATTAGGCTTTTGTAACTTTTGTCGATATAATCAACCATTCCTATTTTTGGGTATATTTCTCTTTTCAAATCCTATCTAATATTATTTAAATCATAAAATGTTTTATATTTTATATTTAAAATCATTTTAAATTGTATATTTTAAAGTAGTCAAATTCTGGGTTGTTACATATGAATTATTTGACAAGGACAATATACCTTAATTAACAATATACTTAAGAAATGGTATTTAAATGAGGCTGAATTTTCGACAACAGCTGGGGAGTACTTTTACATAAAAAGGTGACAATTGAATAAATGATATATAAGGTTAGGTTAAATTTTGTTGCTTCATTTAGGAAAAATACTATTTTTAGTTTAATTTCGGATTTGCCACGGTAACATGCGATACTTGTAAAGTTTCAACTTGCGATAGCTTATAAATGTTCAACCTGCAATAACCCTAAAAACTTAACATGCCTATAGAACTCAATACGCGATAGATAGAAAATGTCAATATATGATAGCTTGTAAATGTCAACATGTGCTAGCTTATAAAAGCTCAACTTTGATAGCTTTGGCATGCGATAGGTTTGGTTTGTGATTGGTCAACATGCAATAATTATGTGACGCAATGATATCAATGTTCGATAGCTTTGCGGTGATAGAAGGTCCCAAGGTTCTAGGTTCGATTGGTAGCTTTAAGGCGCGATAGCTTGACATGCAGTAGCCTTAGTATGCAGTAAGTTTGGCATGCGATAGTCAAGGGTGCAAAAACTTCTTCGACAAGACAAAAAAAATACTTAGTTTTATTTTGGAAGCTATTTTCCATGTGTTGATCGAAAATTTCATAGGGATGAAATTAAGATAAAGATAAAAAAATATAAACGTAGAAACTTATTTTAGATTGATAAATGAAGTAAGCTTAGGGAAGATAAGAAATAATAGCTGCACCATTTAAATTGACGATAAAAATATTTTATTCTAAGAATGTGTAGGGTGCACAACAAATGAAGGAAAGAAACAAACTAATTCCAAGATCATAAAATATACCGACTCATAGAGTTTTTGAATGGCAATGTGCCAAGGATAACAATGTATAAGATTCAACGGTATATGACAAGGTGCCATGACTTGAGAAGACTTTAGGGTTCAATGCATAAAAATTAAACTAGTTTGCGTTTATAAGAGCATGCCAAAACATCAAAATAGATGTAACGAATGGATCAACAACATGAAATGAGTGTTTTAGGGGAAAAGAGGTGTTATTGACGCTTAGTAGGGATGGTTGCTAGAACTTAATTAATGTGCTTACCTTCACCCATTCAGGAGAATCATGGTGGCTCTAATCTGGGTGGCTCCTATGGTGGAATGAGTGGTCATTTCATCGGCGACTGTCCAAGAAAAAAGATAAATTGGAAAGATTTAAGGTTATGCCTTAGGAGAAATTCTATAATTTATTGTAAAGTATTAACTTAATAATCAAATCTCATTCGAAATTGTTTGCACCAAAAATGAGATAAACACCCAATCGATTATAAGCAGTAGCTATAGAAATAAGGAAATTAAAATTAGGAAATAACACAAGAGATTTATAGTGGTTCTGCCAAGAAAAATAGCTTATATCCACTGTTAACTTTGTTAATGATTTCTGACTTTCTTTACAGCTGTAATTTTATAACTCAGTTGCTTACTACTCGGGTAAGAATCCACCAATCTCGAGATAAAGTTTAATATTTCAGAGAGTAAGAAAAAAATCCCTTTTTTCTGTTCTCCTTGTGACGACCCGACTTCCTAACTCCAGGAAATCGCATCATCTTGAAGAAAGAAAGAGATAGAAGAAGAAAAGAAAGAGAAAGAAAGAAACAACAACATCAGAGAACTCACAGCAGAATGAATAATATATAATATACCACATAAAATATTACATAGTATCTTATTACATAAGAGTACACAACTTATTTCAATACATATTAGACAGTTATAAACATCTGTCTAACTATACAACTCAAGTACACAAGATACAGATACCAAACCAACATAGCGGAATCATAAATATCTACACGTGGAAGCCTCCTGCTCCATATCTCCTCCAGAATTCGTCAAGCAAACCTGAATCACTTGACTACTCATACATAATATGAGTACCCAAGAGTTTAATAAAACAGAAAATAAACACTCAGGTCGGACAGGGGTCTGGTGTGAGTAAACGGTTTAAAATTGTTTAACTTTAGAAAACCATTGAAAAGAAAAGGTATCACGTAAGACTTCCCACACATAAACATTGAAAAGTTTTTACCTTACGCTAACCAAAACATTTGATAGGAAATCCAGTGATATTATAATAGTGTCTAGGGTTTTCAAGTAAATAAGAAATAGCTAAAATTATTACATTCGTTCAATTCCAGCTACCAGCCACAAAGTGGGTAATACAAACAAAACTGTAGGGTCTCGTAGGAAGAATAGGTTTCCATCAATGGCAGGGCTATTGGGGTACCGCTCGTCATAGTACGTGGCCTAGATCACCGTACCGAGGAGCCACCCTAACTCCCCTGCAACACAAGGCCGGGACCATTCCTTACTAAAGAGTCCCGAACAAGACTACCCCGGCAGTTGTCCGGATCAACCGCCCCACACAGCCGAATAAAAAGGGACTTCTAGACAGGGGTAAATCTTGCTCTCTAGTGGGAGCTACCCAAAAAGCCTTGCTGCACCTCCCCTGTTTTTGCCATTCCCGGTTGATGAGGCTTGAGGCTGTGATTACCTTTATAGAACACATCTATCTTAGAATGCTCATCGTCCATCCGACGATGTGCTGAAAGCATTCAATCCATACAAGTTCGTTCCGGGTTCGAACGAAACCGAAGGCACTATCTCATTGCACTTATTTTGGAATCACACTCAGAGTCAACGACCACAGCCCTTGCACTCTAAATCTCCATCTCGAACCTATAAGTACTATTTCGTCAAACTCACTATGGAATCACCCACAGCGTTATACTGACGTATAGCCCTTACACCTCGAGTCTTCACAAAGCTCTACTTGGATTCACGACCTAATGTTTAATTGGAATCGATGTGGTTTTTGGATTCCAAATATGGAAATCCGATCCCGGTCTCACCGAAACCAAACGCCATTTTAATGTCCAAGTTGTACTTAAGGGTTTTAAACAATTAACTTGTATTCAGGATGATATAAACAAATAGATGAATGACATTATCACAATAGATAACTCATATCAACATTCATCTCACAACAGCATATCACATAACAGAGATATCCAGTATCATCCAATATTGACATTCCAATATCAATCAATCAACCAATATTAATCAACCATCCAAAGCAGAATTGATTAACTCTTAATCAATTAGGATTACCTAAATCCTTCTTCAATAATTTGTTCTAAATTAATTAAATTGATCATCATTAATGATCTTCCTTAATTATTCTTCCTTATTTAATCTTCCTTGATTAATTATACTTTAATTACATTCAAGTAATCAACCTTAACCATATTCAGTAATTAACCTTTAATTACTATCATTAATTATAATAATTAATGATTCTTCATTTACTTCCATTTATTAATTAACTATAATTAATTACATTAAACCTTAATTAATTACAATTAATTAATCACATTTTAATTAATTACTTTTATTAATCAACCTTGATTAATATCATTAATTACATTAATTAATGATCCTTATTAATTAATAATGTCCTTTAATTAAATAATTAACTTATAATTAATCACCTCATAAATCATAAACAGTAATTAACAATTTGTAATTACTTATCTAAATTAATTAACTTCTTAATTAATTATATTAACCCTTTTATTAATTAATCTAATTAATTACTTCATTTAGTAATTATTAATCAATTTAAATTAACAATTAACCCTTAATTAATTACTTTATTAATTAATTACAATTTAATTAATTACCCTTAGTAATTAATTTTAAATTAATCACATTTGTTAATTAACTAATCACATTAATTAATTAACTACAATAATTAAGTAATTAAATCTTAATTACTTACATAAGTAATTATCTTCTAATTACTTCATTAATAAATCTTGATTGCTCTCTTAATTAATTACTTAACAAATAATTACTTCCATCATTAAATAATCTTTAATTCTTTAATTAATTAATTACTCCATAATTAATTAACTCAAAACAATTATATTAATCAATTCCTTAATTGATAACATTAATTGATTAACCATTAATCACTTCCATTTAATTACTCCCACAAGTAATTTCCACTAATTACTTCCATAAGTAATTACCATTCTTAATTACATTCAATAATTAACCATTAATTACTTCATTAAGTAATCATACTTAATTAATCCATAATTAAGTGATTATTTAAAATTAAATAAATAATTTACTAGTTAATTAGTCAACTTATTATATTTCAAAATCTTTAATTAATTAAGTAAACATCATTCTTAATTAAACTTTTACTTATTAACGAATCACATTTTAATTAAGTTCCTTAAGTTCATATCAAAATAAATTAATCATAATTATCTACATAGATAAATTATTTGAAAACTAATCCAAATTTAATAATTTAAAGATAAACCATTGCTATTGGTTTACAAAATTTATATTAACAACTTAATTGGAAAAAATAACATTTGGAAATAAATTTTAAAACTTAAAACATCTAATTTACACTTATAAATTTTCAATAGAAGTTTAAACTTAGTCTTTAAATCATTACTTAATAACTTGATTTAATATTTTAAAATGAAAACATTCTTTTTGAATTAAAATTCAAAACCTTTTTTTTTAACTGAAATTCAAAATTTACTTAAATAATTAATTTCAAATTCAAACCTCTCAACATTTTAAATTTGAAATCGAATTCAATTAATATTTTTTTCCCTTTTTTTTCTAAAAGTTGATTAACTTCCTACTTACACAGAACAAGTTTTAACTCGTAAACTTATTTCCTTTTTATTCAAACACACGTATTAACTGCAACTAAAACACTAAAGAACCAAGTCAAACAACTCGAGTACGACCCCAGGATTCACTCGTCTCTACCCCGAAGCAACCTATCACTATCATCTTCGAGTCGTTCCTCCATAAACACGAGTGCTAACCCGAGACGTTCTCGTCTTCTCTAAACAGAACCCCCCTGAACCAAATCTGTGCACCACGTACACGTGTGTACGTGCGCGATCCCCTCCGGCCGCCGACGATCGTCACGTTCAGCGCCTACGGTCCATTAAACACGTACGAACCCAAATCCAAACTCAAATCCAACAAATTCACACCAAACACAAATTCGAGCTTCCCATCGAAATCTGTAGCAACAATGACAACAAATCTTCCCTTTGCCGACCATCACGCCGTTGTTATGCCGCGCTGACCTCACCATAGAACCGCCACATCCCCGAGCCTCGTTCCCACAAGAAGCGGTCACCTCCGGTACGATGACCAAGTCGCGAAGTAAAAATTCTTCAGCCGAAACAGACATGCAAACTTAACCCTAAATTCATCAATTCCCAACAATCCACTCAATTGAAAAACTATTTTGGATTTTTCCCAAAATCTATAACTTAAGAACAAGCTTCAACCAAAATTCCATCTCGAATCATTGCGTGGATAAACGGCAATTCATGAAAATCCCAATTTCGCATCAATCCAAAATTCTCATCAAATACCCAGTTAATAATTATGATTTCTTCTTCTAAAATCATGAATTCGAATAACAAACACAATCATACCCTTTTAAACCAAAATTAGGATAGTTGATTTTTAACTACAATTTGGTTTTAATGTAAACTTCCTATATTTACATACCTGTAGCTTTAAAAAAATATGAGACTAATTTTAAATTTTTATCAAACTATAACATACATTTTTCATTTATATAACAAGTTCAAACAAGTTATAGTTTTGAAGAATTTTGGATTTAAAGATGAAAATCAAATCCTGCTTAAACAACAGAGTTTATATTCAAATTTACAGACACTAAGTAATCATGCATTCACATAATCAAATATTATCAAAACAAGAATTTATTTGCATTCATTATTATTTAACCCAAAGATTAAACCAAATCAGTTTTTTTTTAATTCCATTTACTCATGTGATTAAATAATATGCAGATCAGTGAACAAAAGCAGGGCAGAGAATAGGTTTATGATTTATTCCAGGTACTTGAAATCTGGGTTGTTTTAAATTTCCATTGATTTGCTTTTGATTGAAAATCCTTTGCACGCACAAATTTGATGATGATTTAAAATTGCAGTTGCCCTCAAATGTAATGTAGGTTGAAGTTGATTAGCATTTGCAGGTTGAGATTGCAGCAGATTTCCAATTTGCAGATTGAAGTTGATTTGTATTTACAGATTTTCAGGTTTTAATTTGCTTCAGATTTTGATTTGTTGAGAAGAACTTAAATTTTGCAGATTTTTAAAAAATTTACCGGTTTGAGTAAGAAAGAAGACAAAGGATTGTAATTGTTATGTGAAACTAGTTTTTTTCTTCTTTAAAAACATTTATTAAAATTAAAAATTAATAGGTTTCCACATGTTAATTAATTTGAACAAGTGTCTCAAATATGTGTTAAAAGTTTACAAGTGTTTTAAAGATCTTTGAAAAATTGTTTTTAAAACCTTATAACAATAATAATTATAACTTATCTCTATGAACATGAATATTTGTATTTATGAAATGTTTTTATGTTAATAAACTTTGAATTTAGATAACTATACAAGTTTAAATCTTTTAATTCACTAAATTACTAAATACTTATTTAGTAAATATAAACTTATTTTTTTCTAAAGAGAATATTCTTAAAACTAATTATAATATAAATATATATCTTATATATGTATTTAAATATCTAAAACTTTTATATTTACACATTTATGATCATTTAAAATTCAAGCATTATATAAAAACAAAACTTTGTTTAAATCCGTTATAAACTATCATATTTAAAATAAATGACAATTCTTATATTTTAAAAACAAACAATTATCTCATAATTGAAAATAATTTGATAAATCTAAATTAACTTTTGAAAATATAAATTAAAACAAGCTTTAAATTACAATATATTCAAATATAAATTATAAATAGATTAAATTAAATTCAAAACAATATCAAATTATAACATACACTTACATATATATTACAATTTGAAAATTCATTCTTTTATTTAAAACAAAAGATATTCTATTCATAATATATATCAAATATATTTTATAAACAGAATAAAATTTTATTAGCTTTTTGAAAAACAATTCTAACCAATTTTAAATTGTTAAAAGATATTGATCACACTTACCAGATTAAATATTTGTATCCTTTAAAAGATTAATTTCACCAATTTAAATTAAAATTATAAAGAAAATTATCAAATCAATTAAATTATCATTGCAGATTATTAAATTGATATTGCCTCAAATTTCGGGTCGTTACAATCCTCACCCCTTAAAAGAATTTCGTCCCCAAAATTTAAAAGCAAAGGTAATTTAATAACCCAGCAAAGATTTCAATTTCAATCAGCAAAGCATACTTATCAATCAGTTACTAACAACCAAAGCAAATCAAACAAACAACAAACCTAACTAATTATCCTAACACAAATCAGAATAAATTTCTAATACTATCTCAAGTTTTCGAAGTATAAATCACCGGGAGACTCGCTCTACAGAAGCCAACAAACTAACTACACTACCAAAATCCAAAGCTCCTCTCATCTCTAGATCCATAAATCTGAACAGAACATCAGACTATACCCAAGTCCAGCTCAACTTCCAAATCCAACTGAACTACAGATTCAACAACCAATCGATGAATCATACATGTACTCCCTCAGAGATACGTGATACACATGAATTCCAGCTATCCAAACTGGCAATTCAATCTTATAGACAACAGATCTTATCTTATCATAACACAGATAAGAAATCTCAAATGCCACAGCACTAACCAACCAATCTTACCCAATTACTGTCCTCTTAACCGGAGGAATCTCAACAACAACGAAGTCTCTAACTTAGAATTCCAAATTCATTATCTCATATCTGTATAACTCAACAGACAATCCTGGGCTGCCAATCTTCTTCCTGATCAGCTCAACCTATGCTGATACTTACATAAACAACTAGACCAAAGCAAACCAGTTTCTGGATCCTATTCAACAGAAAAGTCTTCTAAAATCCGTCGAAATCCAGAACACAAGCTCTATTACTCAAACAATAGAAAACTGAACTTGCTTCCTTCCTTGCACAGCTGCTATCTTGCTTCCGCTGCACAACTCTGATTCTGAAATAAATAAGAATACTATTGATAAACACGAGTACAAACTTATCCACTAAATCCAGGAAACTTTGTCCATCAAATCCATAATATCTGAGTGACTCATCTGACTCAGTCACACAACCTTACTACAGAATCCAATTTAAAAAAAACAATATCTAACCAATCCAAATCCCAAAAATTTCTGAGCTGCTACACCAACTCTTCCTCTAGGCTAACCACCAAAATTGCTTCTGGAATCAAAACAAAATGGAACTCAACTCCAGATGCAGACAAACTTCTGATTACATCAGTGGCTCCTACTTCCATATGAGAACCCTCAGTCTCAAACAAAGATAACCCAAGAAAAATTCCCAAATTAATCGCAAGTCACTTTTGCGATCCTGTCTAATTTGGATTCCAAAGAAAACTATCCTCTCTATACCAATTAGAAAAGCTTTAAACTTTTCCAGATAAGGTTAAACCTTCAAGAAAAACTTCACCAACTGCCCGGACTGCTGATAGAAGAACCACCAAGATTCCTGAACTATCGGAGAAACAACCACACTACTGCTTCCAAACTCTACCTTGACGATACTGCCAAGCTAAAAGACCTTCTCCTCAGCACACCGAACACTTCAAGCTAAAATTTATACCACAGCTAACCAAAAGCTTCTAATCCAAGAGGCTTCTCGAAAACCAAAACCATTAACAAACCACACAACGGACTTCCGAGATGGCAGACAACCCAAAAGAACTCGGGCTCCAAACCAAGCATCAACATCTCGCTCTCCTTAAAGGATGGCAAATGAGACCATGCCGAAGCGAAGCAACTCATAGACCCTAGGTCTCATATTCCAAAACAGCCAACCTCCAAACAAAAGATCCAGATAACTTCTACACAGACGAGTCTTCCCTGAGGCAGGTAAAGACTTGTCCTCAACCACTTCTAAAACTGCTTCAAGAGAAAACACCTTCTAAAAATATCCAAGGATACTGCATCTCATCATGCAGTTATCAAGATATCATCACTTACTTCTGCACTTCCGACAGATCCAAACTCAAGAATAATTCGTTCACCCGAGCGAAATCCAAACTTACACTTCAAAGATAAAGTCCGAATCTTTAAAAAGATATCCTTCGGAATCAGAGAAATCCTTACTCCAAACTACAAATCTCACTTTAGACGGTATTAGGTCTACAGTTTCGACAAATACTTCCAATCTCAACATATGGACCTCTCCCATCAGTGGTAGTCATGTTACACAGACACCCACTACTCCAACTACCTCAAAAATTTACGTTGGAAAATCCGAACAGATAACCCAACATATCAGGTAGATAGATATATATATATATATAGTTATATATAAAATTACAAGTACGCTCTCTCAAGAAAGACACCACTCCAAAGCCTAGGTATTCACTCAACCTAATGCTCTGATACCAAATGTGACGACCCGACTTCCTAACTCCAGGAAATCGCATCACCTTGAAGAAAGAAAAGGATAAAAGAAGAAAAGGAAGAGAAAGAAAGAAACAACAACATCAGAGAACTCACAACGGAATGAATAAAATATAATATACCACATAAAATATTACATAGTATCTTATTACATCAGAGTATACAACTTATTTCAACACATATTAGACAGTTATAAACATCGTCTAACTATACAACTCAAGTACACAAGATACAGATACCAAACCAACACAGCGGAATCATAAATATCTACACGTGGAAGCCTCCTGCTCCAAGTCTCCTCCAGAATTCGTCAAGCAAACCTGAATCACTTGACTACTCATACATAATATGAGTACCAAAGAGTTTAATAAACCAGAAAATAACACTAGTACAAAATGCGCATGTTGCTTCGCCTTATTTGCATCAGTTGTTATCACAACTGATGCAAATAGAAGTATTTGCATCGGTTACGTTTTAACAACCGATGCATTTGGTATGTGAAAAGTAGTAGATAATACAAAAATACAATTTGCATCGGTTATCGCCAACAACCGAAGAAAATACGTCGATGCAAATAGTTTTAGTTGCATCAGTTTTATTTACAGCCGATGCAACTACCTATATTTGCATCTGTTTTTTGCAGCTGATGCTATTGGACCCAAATTTAGGCGCCCCTCCCCCAAATTTTTAATTATATTAGTTTCCTTACCGCTTTCTCAACCCCAAATCAAAATCTAAAATCGCCAAGGTCTCTCCTTCAACTCTTCTTCTTCAAAAGTAATCTCACTTCATAACCTAAAACAGATCGTTTCGAAATTTCGATTACCTAAATCAGATCATTTCGAAATTTCGATTACCTAAAACAGATCATTTCGAAATTTTGGTTAGGTTTACTATGGCAGATGATTTTGATATGCGATTTCATGAGGAAACATCTGGGTCATATATATTACCAAATATGCGCATGCTTTCATTTGAATCTGAAACTAGTCATAATAGTATCAATGTGAATCCAACAATGACAGGATATGTAAATATGGAAAGCTTGGGTTCCTTCAGTGTTTCCAATGTTTCAAGTTTACAGAGGGCTCCTGGCGTTGATGATGACATTGGGCCAATTAGTCATGTTGGATCCTCTTCTATCAATTCATGGACCGATCCGGTTGCCGATATTCATGAAGAGTCTGGATTGACACCTGAATGGACGGTTGAAGAAGAGCTTATTTTAAAGCAAGGACTAATTGGGTATGTTTCCATCTGTACAGAAAATGTTTTTGCATGTTCATAACATCTCTCATCTGCTCACTATGTTATTTGAATGGGTTTTTCAATTGGTATGTAGTTAGGTAATAGATGTGTTAAAAGCGTATGTTGTTCTAGTATGATATTGTTAATATAAATGGATATACACATAATGGTTTTTTTAATAAATGATGAAGTTTTTGACTTTTAATTTTGTAGCTGTATAGCTTGTGATAGACATGGAATTCAAATATTATTGAAAGCGGACATGATTCTACAAAGTGTATTTCGATTTAGGCGCATCTTATAGTGGTATGTTTACTAATTACATCACCTCTTAACATCGTAAATTAAAGAGAGTGATAAATTCTAAAACATAAAAGAAGTATATAGGATCACGTATTTATTTTCCCAAACAATTAATTTAAGTAATATGGTGGTAAGGTGAAAGATAATATGCCTCTAATTTTTCTTTCCGTGTTCACTACTTCAATTTCAGTGCAAGAATTTCAAGAGCAAGCAGTTTACAGTAAATAGCAGCAACACGCTTGTGGAACCTGAATGCATAGAGTACATATCAGCACTAGCTGCAGGCAACCAAGCAAAGCTAATGGTGAACGTCACTTCCGAGGAAGGATTATCTCTTTCAACTTTAGCATTAGCAATCGCTGCAAAATATACTGCTGGTCGTCTGATTTGCATGTGCAGTTCTCAAAATGCCGCTAACCAAATGAAGTCACAACTGGAAGGATTTGGGCTCGGAGATGAGGCAAACTTAAAAGTTGGAATGATACAGTTTCATGAACTCGTTTAACTCCTTGGATGATACAGTTTCATGAACTCGTTTAAATTTTGAGTTTGGAGGAATCCTGTGTTCACATGCTTTGAAAGTATTTGATTGAAAAATACTGAAAGAATTCCTATTTGATACATACTAAAGCGAAAATCCAACCAAGCAGCCTTTTGAAACAAATGGACAGCTATTTTGAATGGTCAATAAGCTATTCAAATACAGCATGTAAACTGTTTGCCATCTGTGCATTAGTGCATATACTCAAGAAGACTAACATGTATTACGGTTGCAGGTAACATGATTTTATAGAGGTGGTTCTATTTTCAATATTTACAATAATAAAAATGAAGTAGGAAAATGATGCATATTAGCAGGGTGAACTTCAAACTGTGTCATAAGTACGACAATTTATATTGATTAACTTCGCAGGTAAATTTATATTGATTAATTTGCCACTGATCATCCTATCCCTCTGTCTTCAACGAGCCACACAGTCAACTTAAAAGCAAACTACAACCTCCTTGCATTCCATACCACAAACAGCTTCTTCAATACACAAACATATCAACCTGCACAAACATATCAAACATACCACATCAAAATTCTCATGCAAATCAAAAAATTCACCGCATATACCACTCATCACTGCACCAGACATACAACCCCAAACAACCGCAACTCCAGTGACCTTTGTTGCTTCGACTGACATATAAAATTGCCATCCATCAACAGTGCATTATCTACTCCCACGGCCTGTTCTCCACCCTCATCAAAAGCCTAATTTAGTTTGTTAAAAAACAGTTTGCTCAATTTGTTTTGTTTGAATATTTTTTTAGTTTGGTTTTGTTATACTATTTAGTTGTAAAAAAAAATTAGTTGTAAAGTTGTTTTTGAGTTTCATCCTTCTTGTTTTTATTTCAGGTTGCTAAAGAACTGTGAATGAACTGCAGCTATGTGAACTGTGAATGTGTGCTGCAAGTTGTATGTCAGTGGTAGGTAAGTGAAAGTGGAAGTAAGTGGGAGTGGTAATGCTTGCAGAGGATTGTTGACTGGGTTAATGTGAAGTATGGCTGTCATAGGAAGAGGTTGATGGTATTGTGGCAAGCAATTAGCAAGGGATGGTCAAGAAGGGTTTTGATGAATTGGTGAGTGAAGTTAAGAGGGGTCTGGTGGCAGCTTATGGTTGCAGGTAGGACAGTGATATGAAGTGGAAGTTTTGTGCAGTATCACTGTGCACAGAAGATAATGCAACAGTAACAGATGTGATATGTAGTGATGTGGTTGTGGGCAGATGGTATGTTGGGTGATGAAGAGGATGGTTGGTTAGCAGAAAAGGGAATGTGATTGCGTATTGACAGTCAGGTAGGTTGATTGTTGTGGTGGAGTGATAGTGTTTCAGGTAAGCAGAGGGTGCTTTTTATAAGTGATGTGCAACAGTCTTGTGGTTCGAAGCAAGTGGCCAGTGATTTTGGAAGGTACTGATGTTTTTTTTGAGAATGTTGGTTGAAGATTTGTGAATGGCAGGTAGGGGTGTAGCAGGGGTATCAGACGATGAACAGTGGGTATGTGTTTGAGGTAGGGGATGGTTTATGGTAGGGGTGATGGGTTATGGGTTGTTTCTGTCTAAAGTCGATGGTAGTGTTCAGAGGTCAGGTGGTTGAGGAGGTAGGTGACTAGGGGTAGGCATGAATGCAAGTGTGATGAAGTGATTCAGTTATATGCAGGGTGATAGCAGAAATATGACAGTGTGGACAGGGTGTTGCTGTCAGGTGGAAATGTGTGATATGTAAGCTTGGAAGTTGTTAAGATTGGTGAGTATGCTTGCATTTTTGCTGTATGAAACGGTTTGTTTGTGGATTGCAGTTTGTATGAGGATGGTTGTTGTAATGATGCATATGAGGTGGATTGGTAGGTTGTTGAAGTAGCAGCAGCAGTATGTTGTACCACAGTAGCTTCTTGATTACGGTGTGTGATTGAAGGTGGATGTGGATGGTTGATTGGTGATATGGGTGGCAGTGGTATGGCGGTAGAAATGTGGTATAGGAGAATGAACTACTAGCAGAAACAACAATATAGTTTTGTAGTGCCGAATCGGATAAACTCTGACCGCAGCTGACCCAACCATTGAGGACTAAAAATAGCAGGCGATAAGCATAGAAAAAGGGTGGCGGTGAAAGATAGAGCTTTCCTCTTATTTCGCTTTTATCTTTTGGACAGTTTTTTCGTTTTTCCGTTAAGAAAAGTCCAAGCGAGGACCGTATCCATTTTTTATCATCCGATCTTCAACTGCGACAGAAAGTGGGACTGAACCACGTGAAGATACATACTCTCTGGCTTCGCCTTTGATTCGTGGCAGTACCTTCCCTACTGTTATTTATGTCATCTCCTCGTTTCCTGCGGGTCGTTTTGCGGACCCCTTCTTTCACTCAGCCATTATTTTTCTTCCTTTCTTTTCACGGCTGCAATCAAGTGCTCTTCGATATTTTACATCTGGATTAAATTCTGTCAATTTATTCATACCAAAGATTAAATTCAAAAGGGTCAGCTATTAGCCTTCTTAGTACTTGTCCATTTCACCTTTTTTTATATATAACCATTTGAATTAAATAGCTGCTTGCATAATTAAGTTATATGCTTTACCGTCTTGAGGTTACTCAGCATCTTCATTGATGATTTAAAGTAATTACTTCATGGTCTCATATGAATTCTTTGGAGCAAGAGTTAGGCACATTTACATTTAGTTTGATCAGATGACCATCAGAAAATCCATAAAGGTTCCACACAGAGAAGGAAACTTTGTTCATAGTAACATAATCAAAATATCATTTTAAGAACGTATGAAGAAAAGCCTTGCTCCTTTATGCAAATTTCGATTCTTACAAATTTAGACCCCACTCAAACAGCTTTCACCCTGTTAATTTCATACACATAGGTTTACTTACAAACATAGCGTTAACACGTATCTTATTGTACAGATTTATGTTACAAGTATTAACATCTAATAAATTATGGGCTACTTGGATGCGAGCTAGATATTTGAAAGATAACTTCTGGACTACTAAAATAGACAATAATGCTTCAGTTACTTGGAAAAATATTCTTAAAATCAGAAATGATCTCCAAAAACATTTAGACAAACAAATAGCAAATGGTAGAAATACAGACATTTGGAAAGACCCATGGTTGAACTCGAAAAGTTTCATTGATAGACTTGGTTGGGATATCTTCTCGACATATGGTACTCCTAATTGGAGGGTAGCTGAAATAGTGGATAATGGTACCTGGAAATGCAATAATCATTCAATAACTCTTAACTATATTGAGGAAATCAGGAAGAAATACATTTATACAGATAATTCTGAAGATAAATGGGTATGGAAGGCTAGCATGAAAGATCAGTTCAAGTTCAAAGACATCTGGGAAGAAATACGAGAAAAAAATACAGAAGTTATCTGGTCTGATGTTGTCTGGAGAAAATCTATCCCTCCCAAAATGGCTCACACCCTTTACAAAGCGATAATGAGAAAACTTCCAACAAAAGACAGATTAAAAAAATGGAAGATTTTGGATGACTCAAAATGTAATTTCTGTTGCATAGAAGAGGAGACACATGACCACACTTCTTTGACTGTGAATTTTCAAAAAGAATCTGGAACACCCAAAAATGCAGACTCCAACTCAACAAATGCGCTACAAACCTAAAAGAGGAATTAGAATACCTGCACAGTAGGAGTCACCTCTCTGATTTGATGAAGGAGATTGGAAAAATTGGCCTCGCAGTCAGCTTGTGGTTCATTTGGAAGGAGCGGAACGGCAGGACTTTTGAAAACAAAAAGCAAGACACTTTAACTATTACAAAGCTAATCAACAGAGAAATTGCTACTGTAATTGGAAGAATTCCGACAAAGAAACTTACCATTGCATCGGAACAAGAAAAACAACTACTGGAGAAGTTGAAGAAGATGGAATTGATCGAACGAACTCCACCAGGGAATTGGCAGCCGCCATAATCGCCCCAATTTGGAAAGTTTGGAAGTTATATTGACTGATCTATGTTATGTCGGCCTGTGATATATTTGTAATGCTATTAGGCCGCAAAGCCTGTTTAGTAATTCAATTAACCAATTTTCAAAAAAAAAAAATATATATTGGAAATCCACCTTTTCCTTTCGTTAGGTACAATTCTTTTTTGTACTATCCTTTTGTGTTATATCGTTTAAATTAGCTTGATGGTTTTTGCCTTCTGCCGTACATGCAGCCTACCAGTCAGAGTTTAGTAGAACGGACGTGATGGAGGATAGTAAGGAGTTGAAATTTTGGGTAGTTGTTGTGTGAATATGGTTGGTTCTGAAGAGTGCAGACAGTTAGTAGAGGAGGCAGTGATGTATGGAAGTCGTAGATGGTTGTAACAACAATAGTAGTAATAGGACTAAATGACAATGTGAAGTTGTTGACAATGTGGTATGGTGTGGTTTTGCAAGGTTGGACGGAGGTGATGCAAGAAGGAGTGATGTGGAGCTTGTTTGGTGATAATGTATGTACGTGAAGTTTATGGATGTAGAGTGGTCTGATGTAGTGGTAGGCTTGTTTGTTGAGATGTGGTGGTTACAGCAGTAAGGAGATAGTGTGATGAAGTATGGCAGTGGTTGCAGGCAAGTGGGGAATGTGATGATGTAGTTTAGAGTGTTGTGGTATTGGTGTATATTGAAGTTGTTTGGAATAACTGTGTTCAGTTGCAAAAGATGGTGATCAATTTAGAGGTGGTGTATGATGGTTGAAGCAACCGGGTATTGATGTGCAGTATGGTTTGTGAAGGGAGTAAGGGATGAAGCAATATGGGATTGTGAATTTGTAGAAATGAATAGGTAGAGGTGGTTTGAAGTTTATGTATGGTAGTTGTGTAACAGTTTTGTTTGGTTGGCAAAGTGGTTGACTGAATTGTATACACGGTAGCGAAGAATTGGAGCAGTGCACAGAGCAGTGAAGGATGGCGCACAGTTGATAACAAATGTATGCACGGTTGATTGAAAATCAAAATGTCTGCACTAATATGAAAGTGTGGTATGGTATGTAGCAGTAAAGTTAGCAGTAAAGAAACAGTTTTGACAGTCAATATAATTATAAATGAAAATGTAAATTCTTTTTTTTTATGAAAGAGTTTTGAGTACTGTAATAATGGTTTTGAGTGATTAGTTTTCATCAGTTGTTACAAAAAAGCGATGCAATAGAGGGATTAATTTGCATCAATTTCAACAACAACCGATGCAACAAGTTCCTTTGTTGCATTGGTTTTCATTACAACCGATGCAACATGGGGGCTGTGTTCAAGCAACCAACCATGATATTTTGCATCAGTTGTTGGTAACAACCGATGCAAAAAGGACCTTTTTGCATCAGTTTCAGAACTGATGCAAAAGTGTTAAGCCTGTTGCATCGGTTGCATATGCATCGGTTGTTGAACTGATGCAAAAGGGGGGTAAACAACCGATGCAAATAGCCTGTTTTGTAGTAGTGTAAACACTCGGGTCAGACAGGGGTCTGGTGTGAGTAAACGGTTTAAATTTTTTAACTTTAGAAAACCTTTGAAAAGAAAAGGTATCACGTAAGACTTTCCACACATAAACATGGAAAAGTTTTTACCTTGCGCTAACCAAAATATTTGATAGGAAATCCAGTGATATTATAATAGTGTCTTGGGTTTCAAGTAAATAAGAAATAGCCAAAATTGTTACATTCGTTAAATTCCAGCTACTAGCCACAAAAGTAGGTAATACAAACAAAACCGTAGGGTCTCGTAGGAAGAATGGGTTTCCATCAATGGCAGGGCTATTGGGGTACCGCCCGTCACAGTACGTGGCCTAGATCACCGTACCGAGGAGCCACCCTAACTCCCCTGCAACACAAGGCCGGGACCATTCCTTACTGAACAGTCCCGAACAAGACAACCTCGACAGTTGTCCGAATCAACCGCCCCACCCAGCCGAATAAAAAGGGACTTCTAGACAGGGGTAAATCTTGCTCTCCAGTGAGAGCTACCCACGAAGCCTTGCTGCACCTCCCCTGTTTTAGCCATTCCCGGTTGATGAGGCTTGAGGCTGCGATTACCTTTATAAAACACATCTATCTTAGAATGCTCATCGTCCATCCGACGATGTGCTGAAAGCATTCAATCCATACAAGTTCGTTCCGGGTTCGAATGAAACCGAAGGCACTATCTCGTTGCACTCATTTAGGAATCGCCCTCAGAGTCAACGACCATAGCCCTTGCACTCTAAATCTCCATCTCGAACCTATAAGTACTATTCCGTCAAACTCATTACGGAATCACCCACAGAGTTATACTGACGTATAGCCCTTACACCTCGAGTCTTCACAAAGCTCCACTTGGATTCACGGCCTAACGTTTAATTGGAATCGATGTGATTTTCGGATTCCAAATATGAAAACCCGATCCCGGTCTCACCGAAACCAAACGCCATTTTAATGTCCAAGTTGTACTTAAGGGTTTTAAAATCTTAACTTGTATTCAGGATGATATAAACAGATAGATGAATGACATTATCACAATAGATAAATCATATCAACATTCATCTCACAACAGCATATCACATAACAGAGATATCCAGTATCAACCAATATCAATCATTCAATATCAATCATCCAATATTGACCATCCAATATCAATCAATCAACCAATATTAATCAACCATCCAAAGCAGAATTGATTAACTCTTAATCAATTAGGATTACCTAAATCCTTCTTCAATAATTTATTCCAAATTACTTAAATTGATCATCTCTAATGATCTTTCTTAATTAATCTTCCTTAATTAATCTTCCTTGATTAATTATACTTTAATTACATTCAAGTAATCAACCTCAACCATATTCAGTAATTAACCTTTAATTACTATCATTAATTACAATAATTAATGATTCTTCATTTACTTCCATTTATTAATTAACTATAATTAATTACATTAAACCTTAATTAATTACAATTAATTAATCACATTTTAATTAATTACTTTTATTAATCAATCTTGATTAATATCATTAATTACATTAATTAATGATCCTTATTAATTAATAATTTCCTTTAATTAAATAATTAACTTATAATTAATCATCTCATAAATCATAAACAGTAATTAACAATTTGTAATTACTTATCTAAACTAATTAACTTCTTAATTAATTATATTAACCCTTTTATTAATTAATCTAATTAATTAATCTTTAATTACTTTATTTAGTGATTATTAATCAATTTAAATTAACAATTAACCCTTAATTAATTACTTTATTAATTAATTACAATTTAATTAATTACCCTTAGTAATTAATCTTAAATTAATCACATTTGTTAATTAACTAATCACATTAATTAATTAACTACAATAATTAAGTAATTAACTCTTAATTATTTACATAAGTAATTATCTTCTAATTACTTCATTAATAAATCTTGATTGCTCTCTTAATTAATTACTTAACAAATAATTACTTCCATCATTAAATAATCTTTAATTCTTTAATTAATTAATCACTCCATAATTACTTAACTCAAAACAATTATATTAATCAATTCCTTAATTGATAACATTAATTAATTAACCATTAATCACTTCCATTTAATTACTCCCACAAGCAGTTTCCATTAATTACTTCCACAAGTAATTACCATTCTTAATTACATTCAATAATTAACCATTAATTACTTCATGAAGTAATCATACTTAATTAATCCATAATTAAGTGATTATTTAAAATTAAATAAACGATTTACTATTTATTTAAAATTAATTAAACAAATAATTAATTAACTTATTATATTTCAAAATCTTTAATTAATTAAGAAAACATCATTCTTAATTAAACTTTTTCTTATTAACGAGTCACATTTTAATTAAGTTCCTTAAGTTCATATCAAAATAAATTAATCATAATTATCTACATAGATAAATTATTTGAAAACTAATCCAAATTTAATAACTTAAAGATAAACCATTTCTATTGGTTTACAAAATTATATTAATAACTTAATTGGAAAAAATAACATTTCGAAATAAATTTTAAAACTTAAAACATCTAATTTAAACTTATAAATTTTCAATAGAAATTTAAACTTAGTCTTTAAATTATTACTTAATAACTTGATTTAATATTTTAAAATGAAAACATTCCTTTTGAATTAAAATTCAAAACATTTTTTTAATTGAAATTCAAAATTCACTTAAATAATTAATTTCAAATTCAAACCTCTCAACATTTTAAATTTGAAATTGAATTCAATTAATATTTTTTTCCTTTTTTTTCTAAAAGTTGATTAACTTCCTACTTACGCAGAACAAGTTTTAACTCGTAAACTTATTTCCTTTTTATTCAAACACAAGTATTAACTGCAACTAAAATACTACAGAACCAAGTCAAACAACTCGAGTTCGATCCTAGGATTCACTCGTCTCTACCTCGAAGCAACCCATCACTATCATCTTCGAGTCGTTCCTCCAGAAACACGAGTGCTAACCCGAGACGTTCTTGTCTTCTCCGAACAGAACCCCCTGAACCAAATCTGTGCACCACGTACACGTGTGCACATGCGCGTTCCCCTCCGGCCGCCGACGATCGTCACGTCCATCGCCTACGGTCCTTTAAACACGTACGAACCCAAATCCAAACTCAGATCCAACAAATTCACACCAAACACAAATTCGACCTTCCCATCGAAATCTGTAGCAACAACGGCCACCAAATCTTCCCTTTGCCGACCATCACGCCGTTGTTATGCCGCGTCGACCTCACCATAGAACCGCCACATCCCCGAGCCTCGTTCCTCCAAGAAGCGGTCACCTCCGGTACCATAACCAAGTCACGAATTAAAAATTCTTCAGCCGAAACAGACATGCAAACTTAACCATAAATTCATCAATTCCCAACAATCCACTCAATTGAAAAATTATTTTGCATTTTTCCCAAAATCTATAACTTAAAAACAAGCTTCAACCAAAATTCCATCTCGAATCATTGCGTGGATAAACGGAAATTCATGAAAATCCCAATTTCACATCAACCCAAAATTCTCATCAAATACCCAGTTAAAAATTATGATTTCTTCTTCTAAAATCATGAATTTGTATAAAAAACACAATCATACCCTTTTAAACCAAAATTAGGGTAGTTGATTTTTAACTACAATTTGATTTTAATGTAAACTTCCTATATTTACATACCTGTAGCTTTAAAAAAATATGAGACTAATTTTAAATTTTTTATCAAACTATAACATACATTTTTCATTTATATAACAAGTTCAAACAAGTTATAGTTTTGAAGGATTTTGGATTTAAAGATGAAAATCAAATCCTGCTTAAACAACAGAGTTTATATTCAAATTTACAGACACTAATTAATCATGCATTCACATAATCAAATATTACCAAAACAAGAATTTATTTGCATGCATTATTATTTAACCCAAAGATTAAACCAATTCTGTTTTTTTTTTAAATTCCATTTTCTCACCTGATTAAATAATATGCAGAGCAGTGAACAAAAGCAGGGCAGAGAACATGTTTATGATTTATTCCAGGTACTTGAAATCTGGGTTGTTTTAAATTGCCATTGATTTGCTTTTGATTGAAAATCCTTTGCATGCACAAATTTGATGATAATTTAAAATTGCAGTTGCCCTCAAATGGAATGTAGGTTGAAGTTGATTAGCATTTGCAGGTTGAGATTGCAGCAGATTTCCAATTTGCAGATTGAAGTTTGAAGATTGAAGTTGATTTGTATTTGCAGATTTTCAGGTTTTAATTTGCTTCAGATTTTGATTTGTTGAGAAGAACTTAAATTTTGCAAATTTTTTTAAAAAATTACTCGTTTGAGTAAGAAAGAAGACAAAGGATTGTAAGTGTTATGTGAAACTAGTTTTTTTCTTCTTTAAAAACATTTATTAAAATTAAAAATTAATAGGTTGCCACATGTTAATTAATTTGAACAAGTGTCTCAAATATGTGTTAAAAGTTTACAAGTGTTTTAAAGATCTTTGAAAAATTGTTTTTAAAACCTTATAACAATAATAATTATAACTTATCTCTATGAACATGGATATTTGTATTTATAAAATATATTTATGTTAATAAACTTTGAATTTAGATAAATATACAAGTTTAAATCTTTTAATTCACTAAATTACTAAATACTTATTTAGTAAATATAAACTTATTTTTTTTAAAGAGAATATTCTTAAAACTAATTATAATATAAATATACATCTTATATATGTATTTAAATATCTAAAACTTTTATATTTACACATTTATGATCATTTAAAATTTAAGCATTATATAAAAACAAAACTTTGTTTAAATTCTTTATAAACTATCATATTTAAAATAAATAACAATTCTTATATTTTAAAAACAAACAGTTATCTCATAATTGAAACTAATTTGATAAATCTAAATTAGCTTTTGAAAATATAAATTAAAACAAGCTTTAAATTACAATATATTCAAATATAAATTATAAATAGATTAAATTAAATTCAAAACAATATCAAATTATAACATAGACTTACATATATATTACAATTTGAAAATTCATTCTTTTATTTAAAACAAAAGATATTCTATTCACAATATATATCAAATATATTTTATAAATAGAATAAAAATTTATTAGCTTTTTGAAAAACAATTCTAACCAATTTTAAATTGTTAAAAGATATTGATCACACTTACCAGATTAAATATTTGTTATCCTTTAAAAGATTAGTTTCATCAATTTAAATTTAAATTATAAAGAAAATTATCAGATCAATTAAATTATTATTGCAGATTATTAAATTGATATGCCTCAAATTCCGGGTCGTTACACTCCTCCTTAAATTTATAAATGAAGATCAACGAATTTGGCTTCAAAACCTGCTCTTCACATTCTCCATATTCAGTAGGAGGCTCCATAAGAAGATCGTGACCATAAAAGCAATCGAAAGTCAACCCGGTATCAAGTCAATGGCTTTAAATCATTACCAAGTTATGGTTTCCCTTGACTTCATGCTGTTGCTTTGTTTTTGGTCTTCAACTTCTAAAATGGTATGCTGACTTAGGATTTTTGACTCTGTACCGAGTTGAGAGGCATAACTCGATATCGAACTATGGACTTGGCTTGTATTTTTTTCTTTTTCTGGCTACTCAACTAAGTTGGAATATATTTAAGCATCATCTAATGGCAAGCAAGGTTCAACGCTAATTTTGTGGACTTCACCTGAATTTTAATTTCCAAACTTGCACTTCAGGATTTCTGGTTTATTCCATCACCATTCAATGGTTTTGACTTGTTGAAATATGGCTTGGTTCAAAAGGAGGATAACAATTACCCCTCAAAATATGCCTCACATTAACAAGGCATGTTTTGAATCAAAAGAAGCTATTGACTTTAAACTCTGATTCGATAGATTATCCTCATCCTCTGAACTGTTTTCACAAAGTAGTGCGTCTTTTCTGGATCATCATGTCGATTCTGACAACTTTGGATTCATATCTTTTGGATCATATAAGAGCTAAAGTATCTTTTTTAGAGATATCATTCAGGCTTTGGAAATTCTGGAAGTCTTTCCTTTTAATTGATCAGGTTGGGTTTTACATTTCTACTTCTATTACCCATTTTTTCCTTTTTCCTTCTCAACTCGATACCAAATCGTAGATTTTGACTCGTTACCTGATTTAGTTGCTGATCAAGTGTTCAAGTGTTTAAATTACACTTAAGCTTTTTCTTTACTTTACTTTTAATTTCAGCCTGTTGTTTTCACTTGCGATTTTAACTTCAAGATATTGCCAACTTTGACTTATGACTTCACCCACGTCGCTATAATTCTTCCATCGACTTCCTTGGCCATCAACAATACCATGCTACTTGACTTTGCTCTAATTCAAGCAACTAACCCTTGATTTAATTATAGTTTCATCTCAATTTCTTAGTTTTGACAATGCCACCTACATCACTCTCAAACTTTGGCAGGTGGTGCTGCCAATTTTTTGGGGGTAGCTATTATTTGATATCGACCTACAATCACACTCGGCCATAGTTACATGCTTCATCTTCTTTCTTTGAGTTGGTCATAGCTTGCAAAACATTTTGGACTTGAGCTTGGCCTTGAAAATTTAAAGCCGACCTGAAGTTTCTTCATGAATTCCTCTGGCATGACTTGGGTCACTTCCCATCATCACATGCTTTGAGTTGGCTGTAGGTTTTGCCAAGCCTTATCCTGAGTTTTTTGTATTGTGGTGAGTATTCAAAGCATTGGCTTAAATTTTACAAGTACAAGGAGGAAGACTGATGGCCCTAGCGATTCTTAGTTGAGTTTATATTGATGATCGAGATCTGGTGTGACAGTTTTAGATAACGGTTACATCAAATATGCTCTGTAATTCAATGGACATTTTCATCATTGTTTTAAATGAGACATTTCACTTAGGTGTTCTTGCAAAGAGAAGTTCTATGTCACTCCGGATGATGGTTCTATAACTGTAGATCGCACGATAATGGGTAAAATCCAGCACATAGTTCTGTAGTACGATGGTGCTCATTTGCTAACACTAGCGAGCTATCTACACAGAGTGTTTACATTCATCATGCTCTGCACATTAAGCACAACTTCATAGATCAAATTGCACATCACTACCATGTCAATGTAAAAGATCCGGTCACACAATACACGTTGACTTCCATTGGGTCGTATATATCGACTATACATGGTATAATTTAACATGAAGGTTAGAGTTAATTTCTTCCCGACCTTGCTTACATGTGGAGTTTTTCATTAGTTATTAATCGTAGATGCTCCTTGCATCTCTCAACAATTGGTGCATGTTTATATACATCAAAGTTTGGCCCATCTGCACTAATATAAGTTCTACATCCATATCCACTTTGCTGTCTAGTTCATCATGTTTTCGACCTCAACTACCTGGTCATTCGACAATACAGTCTTTAGAGATGGTCCCTTTCATAATAGGGGTTAAAGCTTAAGTGAGGGTTGCATCCGATTTCAATCTTGAGGGTGCTTTAATTATTGATGACCACCCACCAAATTTTCGACATCTACATTAGATAAAGCAGGTTAAAGGAAAGTTTTTGGAAGGCATGTTATTCCTTTCGAAGACATTCTTGTTCCAATGCCCTTTCAATGGACCTATGATCCACCCTAGGGGTATACTGCCTACAATCGCTATATGTCTCTCTCTAGAGGTGTCCTCCTTTTAATTACTTTATTCGACTCATCCTCTAGTTTATGAAACTTTCCCCTGTTCCAATTCACCTAAATAGCTGCATCCTCTTTGAATAGCATGTACATGGCATACCTTCACTATTTGGGCTGGGTGCCCATAAAGGTGGAGATTCGATGTCTATATAGCTTTAAAAAGCAAAAAGAAAGCCCTTCTCTGACTTTCTTAGAACTGTCTAAAGGTTGTTGTGTAATCATCAGTCTTTGGAACAAGTCCAGTAATTTTAAAAATGAATACTTCTTCGTACGTTATCACCCAGTCTTGCTCAAAGGTGACTATCCGGATGTAAGTTCTACTGTAACTCTTTGTCTTGTTGAAGCTAGTTTCATTCAAATCACCGCTATTATTTCATAAATGTATATATATCCTAAGGAGGCCCTTCAGTGAATCTCTCGCATATACTCTTCAATCTCTTCAAGCCAACTCCATTGAAGAGCGAAAAATGAAGTTCCTTCTAACAGACAAAAAAAGCAACAATTCATCCTTTGGACAATGATCGTCGTCTTAGCTTTATTCCATCGCACTTCGAGGTGCCCTTCCTACTCAGAATGCTAAGGTCAACCCTCAAGCTATTGAAAATCAAGAAGTTACCCCAACTATTCAAGATTCTCTAGTTAATCAAGAGGAGGTGAGGCAGATGATGGTGATGACGATAACATTGTACGAGGAGGTGGCGATGATGAGGACGAGCGTGATGATGGGTACATAAACCTTAATCATGAGTTTGTAGGAGAAATGTTTAGTGATGATCAAGTATCACTTAGTCCGTGTTATCCAAAGCTAAAGATCATTTCACCTAATCCTATCCATTGTCCATATCAAGCTCTAGTTGGGAAGGAAACTCCAGCCGCTCCAAATGGTAATATATACAGTTCATTTGATTTAGAAATATTAACTTGGTCATGTTTTATTTTTACATACAATAGGATACCATCATCTTTTTTATCATCTCCAAGGTCACATTTTAGGTTATCATAAGCATGATTACTCGCGCTGATATTATATGTCATCATATGAGTCTGAATTGGCAAGGCATCGTAGTATAGAACTAGAAAAGCGAGAAGAGAAATACAAACATCGTGATGACCGTGATCGAGTGTCACATGACCATTAGATCAGGTAGGACATTGCCTTTGTAACGTCACAGTCATTCCCCTCTACCAAAAAGTATGGATCCATGCTCCTTAAAACTTAATCATATGCCTTCTCAAAGGCTCCAACTGCATCTACTTCTGCACTTCTTATCATGTAACCAATGACGTCCTTCAATAAATCCAAACATGTTATTCAACCATTTGGATTTGTAACTTCTGACCCTTCTAAATGAAGATCCAACAAAGAGCATAATCTTATGCATGTTTCAATTACAGTTACAATGCCCGCCTCAAATTCTCATCATGTTGTGCTATAAAGAGCTTTCCCAACACTTTGGGTTGATGGGGTTAAATTTGCTTATCATTTGATAGACATTCCTATTAACAAGGATAAAGATGTCATGACTTGTGTAAAAGATGTATACAATCAGTATGATATATGGAGGAGACTCGCATGAGCCTCATTTGACGTTAACTCGGAAAAGCATCTAGCCCTTCAAGAGAAGGAGATAGTGGAGAAAGACAACAAGCATATCATCATTAATTTAGGTAAAGAGTTGGAAGAGGTCAATGGGTCTCATAAGGCTAAGGAAAAAAGGTTAGAGGAAGAAAGAAAATCTTTTAAGGATAAGTCTCAAGTGCAACAATCTCAGCTTGAGTCTATACATCATAGGAGTCACACCCTTGCTATGGAAAAAAGACTCTTTAGAATAAATTTGATGAGCAGGCTCTGAAAAATTAAAAATTAGAAGCCGCGATGAAGGCCAAGAAAAAGATACAGATGAAGCTCTCAGTTAGGCTTAGAAGTATAGAGAAAAACTCCTTGATGCTCCGCAAGCACAAGAGGATATGGAACTCATGCGGACAGTGCTAAGAATAATATTAAGTCCGAGATAGAGTCCACCCTTAAGCATTGTCGTGGACTGGGAAGAAATCATCAGGCAAAAGAAAGAACATGTGGATGGGGTCAGGGTTGAGGTCGACGAAGATGTGCTATAGGCCAACCTTTTAGACAGTGAGGATTTATATGCACTAGTCGTCGGCCAAGTGATGGCTTTTGAGGTTTTGGCTTTTGACCAGATGCCTGATAGGGACTTGCACGAATCCAATTATAAGTGTTTAGGTAAAAGTTAAACTCCTGTCACTAAAGGGTTCTCAGCTTAAATGGCTAACTTAGCAGAGGCTACTGTAATGACCTGTATTTTACATATTGGAAGATCGTAAAATATTATTGTTTATAAAATATGAGGTCATATGGATCTATATTTTAGGAAATGACCACTAAGCATATTTTCCATCTTTAAAATTTCTATCAGATAGTTTGTAACAACCCGCATATTTGTTGATTTTATATTTAAATATTTTATTTAAATATTTTATTGATACTCAGAATTTAGTCCGAAAAGCTACTTTTTGCATACGGTCGAATTAGGATTCGGGACCACTCCCATTGAGTTTAAAATGCCATTTGCGACCTTTTCGAGTATAAGCTTCGATATGTTTGGAGAAAGTAGAATTTTGCTACTTTTCACTTGGGCTTTGGGTTTAGGTTGGGTTCAGTCCAATGTTCTAACTTAATACCCCAAACTGAAACCCCCTTCTTCATTCACTCCCTCTTCCTCTAATTTCAGTTCTAAAGAGATTAATGGTGGAAGAGAATGGGAAATAGAAATCCATAACCCTAGTTTCCATTTGCAAATCAATTTCTAGCTCCAAACTCAAGAAGAACCCACTGCTTAGAATCAAGCTTCTTGAGTTGGATTTGAAGAGTGGTTGATTCTCCTTTGCTTCTAAGCTTCTTTTTCAATCGTTTGGGTTCAAAGGTGAGATTTTTATCTCACATCTATGCTTATATTTATCTTCGATTGTTAGGTATGAATTCCTAACACTTATTCGTGTGCATTTGCTTTTGGTTTGGAATGGTTTTGTGAATATTCCAATTTTGGTGTTTTGAAAGACAAATTCTTAAAAACCATAGCTTTGATGTTCAAATGTGTTTTTGGTGATGCAACAAGGAGCTCATAGGGCCGGGTAGTCGATTGGCATAAATCCTTAGTGCCGATGCTCATACGGTTGCAATTTGGTAGTGATTGGCCATTGTATTCAATGGACTAGTAAGGGACTGGGAACAGGTTCGGCCGACCGAGCCCTGTGGCCGGTCCACCGACCTGCTACTATGGTGCATAGGCACCTTTCTGTCTCTGGTCCAGTCGACTGGCCACAGGGTTCAGCCGACCGACCTGCTTCTCGAGAATTTTTGTGGAACAGGGTCCGGTCGACCGAGCTCTGTAGCCGGCCGACCGACCTGGTGCATTTTTGCCTATTTCGCCTAGTTGCTTGAAATTCCAACTTTAATCGACTCATGTTGTTTCCTATTTGTTGTTATCATTTATTATGACTTTGATGACTCCTTTTTAGGGATTTTTGAATATCCATTTCGATGGGTTCTTTATCGGTTTCGTTGGATTTTTATTCACATCTTCGTACGTGAATTTTCGTGATTGATTGTTTCTACAATCTTCTTTGTGATTTGTCACTTTAAAAATATAAGGGTTTTCTATACTAGTAGTAAATATCAAAACTCTTCCTTCAAATGATTTCAGCACTATTTTATAACAAAGCTCGTTTTCTCAAACCGATTTCCAATCTATTAGTATATACGAACCTTTACCTCACTCGTATGAGAAATCTAATTAAACGACTTAGTAAAACGAGTGGTATGAAACACTTGCGTTTACTTCGTCGGTTAATTCTTGGACTTGTTCGATTGAATCTCTTGTGACAATTTTCTAGTGGAGATTTACAATTTGTTCGTAAATATTTAAGTTAAGCTAGTGGTTATGGGACATGAAGCTAAGCTCATATATTTACCAGCTTACTGTAATTGACACTTCTTGATGATCATGACGATCATTTTTGTGATTTAGACTAGCAATGTGCGATGTCTCTTTGTCTGCGAGGGAGACTAAACCCCGTTTTGTGGAGTTTCGACTCAAATTGATGGGGTAGCGCCCCATGGTCTTCGGGCCGTTCGTGTGTCAAAAATTAATAGCTAGCTACCATGAGATAGCGTCTCGTTCGTGTGATACATATGTTGGTGAGTTTTCATGCTCCCGTTCGTGTGATAGGCCTCCCCCCTATTTTGTATGATTTCTGGATTTCGTGTGTCGAATTCTGGAATTTTCTTCTTCACCTATTTTTGTGATTTCTATTGATATGATTTATCAATTTTTGTGCATAGGTGAATTCATGTGTCATTGACTGGATTTCTTGAGATGATTTCTAGAATTTATGCTTCACCAATTTTCGTGATTTCCATTGATAAGTTTTATCAATATGTGTGCATTGGTGAATTCGTGTGTCATTGACTTTTGTGATTGACATTGATATAATCGTCAATAATTATGGTTTGGTGAACGAAATAAGGAGTATGACATTTCCTTTGATTCTTGTGTAGATTTGGTGATATTGATTAATCTCTTGTTGATTTTTCAATTACTTATATATATATATCACAGCTTGGCATTGTGATTAGTATGTGTTTGGTCATATCTCTGATTCTATATCGTTTCATATGATATTTATAGTTAGACTGATCCATTTATTATTTTCTTATTAAATAATACTCGGGTCAGACCGAGATGTTACAGGTGCTTCAGCTTGACTTCTCACTTGGGATTGATTTCTCTGACTTTTGGCTAACTACTTAGATTAGTAGTTTATTTTGTTGTATACACTTGAGATATGGACTCATAGTTGTATTCTTTTGTATAGCACGTGTTGCTATTCTTTGTATTATTGTGGATCTTTTTGACCACTACTCTGATATACACTTTCATGTGTTAGATATATATATTCATATCTTCTTCCGCCTTTGTGATATGAATTATCTGTGACTGATTTATGTTATGCTTATTTCTATATTTGTTTCCGAAGGATTTATATAGCCACTGTGTAGTAGGTTTGAGTTTGTATCGGTATGTCGGATTTCCTCTCTTGAAATGAAATGCATGTTGTACTATCTAACATATCGGTGCTCGCACAAAGAAATTACATGGATGGTCGCTCCTCAACAGCCTTATTTTCCATGCTAGTTAACAGCATTACATTGTACTGTTCTTGGCTAGCGTGGGTATAGAGGTGGAGCGTCACATAGTTTTAACCTTGAAAGTCTTGAAAAGCCTATAACTTTTGACAAAAGATGAATTGAGTCTAAAACCGCTTTTGTAAGATTAGGATGAAGATTTCTCTTTTCGTGGAGCGATCATAGTAGAAAAACAGATCTATCATTTAGGAGATATGGCTATTTTAAGTTTGAACTGCTATTGGCCAGATTAATGGATAATTAGTTAAGCCCATGCTTAAGCCCACTAACCCATCTTAGGATTTGTGCCTAACAAGGGATAATGAGACTGATCTAATCACTTTTCCCACTTCCCAAAGAAAGTCTAAACTCTATTAACCTTAATTTCTATCAAAAAGCTCTTCGTTTTCATGGTTAATCTAGCCTAAAACATCATTGAAGAGTAACAAGCAAGGGGAGAATCTCAGGTCTATCAATTAGCTGTTTTGGGATTCATGTTATTGCCGTTCATTTCATATTTAGGAGGATTATTGGGTAAATTGGTTGTTAGGTGAGTGGTTTTACACTCCTCACTATCTCATGCTTATAGATATGGTAAAAGTTAGATTTTTAAGATGATTTTGATGCCAAAATGTTTTCAAACTTAGATCTAATTTTAATGACATGTTTAGACCGAACTTAAAAAGATAAAAATGGATTTTAATTCGTTTTACGCCCCTTTTCTCATCATGTTGCCATTTTAAAATAAAACTAGATCTACACAATATATACATGTTAGTCATATTTGAATGAATTTGATATGTTGTTTGGATGCTAATGAATGATATTGTATGATGTTTGCTCTTGTATGAACTTCTTTAATGTGTTTGCTGGTGGTTTTAGATAGTTAGGATAGTACTATGTCGATCGATGCAAACAACATCGAAGTTGTGCAAATTTGATGAATTTTGATTTTACGGGCTAGATGCTTTAGGGAGTATGCCTCGAAAATTTCAAGTGGTTTGGAATTGATTTAGTGGCCGAAAATTAGATTGGAAAAATCACACGGTATCAAGAAGAAAGGACTTCATGAAGAGTGGTTTTGGTGAAGTTTGGTTAGCTTCTTCGAGACTTAAGCAAAGAAACATCGGTGGAAGCACGAGTTAAAGAAAAGAGTGGAGTTTGGGGATTTTGCTTCAAAATTGAAGAAGGAAAAACTATCCAGTACTGATATGTTTTTCTTAGAGAAAACTGGGAGCAAAGGACTTAGGCTTCGCTTATTATTCCTATCTTATTGGGATGATTGATTACAATTAAATTGCAAGGTACAACTGCTCTTGTAGGGTTGCAGTTGAAGTTCGATCAGGCACAATTTCAGTCTTCGAAAACTAGCGCATGGCTTGTTCGATTGCGATTATTCTTCCTTTGTGTTTTTCATAATTGAACTTGCACACCATCCTCTGTATCTGGGGACTATTGGTTTAATTGATCGATTCGAAGCATTAATTTTTCTCACTGTTGCACCTCTTGTGCTCATGTGCAGCATACTCGTTTATTGTGATTCTATACATGTAAGTAAAGCTTCTGCGGTCATTTTGACATATTCTATTTCATAGCTTTGTTCAAAACTATGAGGTAGCATGGTCTAGCCAGTTTTATAGCTAATCCCTACATATGGTCAATTGAGTTCGTTTCAACAAAGTGTTGGTATATCTACCCTATTCCATAGGGTTGATTTCTCTAAATACTAATCTATATGTTTTCTTGATACTAAGTCTCCTGGGCAATACGTTCGATTACCCCAGTTTGACTGCTCCTATCTCCAGGATCTAGGGACTTTTGTTGCTTGATTCCAAGCTCTGATTTTTTCAACGACGTCTGTTTTTTTTACTATAATTGAATTCATCCAAGTTGACATCGTCATCCAATGTTATTCTTCGTACATGTGCCAGAAAGACGTGTCGCCATCACCTTTTGTTAGAGTGGGCACTTCCAAGTCCAGTACGGAGACCCTAATCATATATCAGTTTTTTGTGCAAAAATTCATACATGGATGGCTCAACTCTGTGGACTTTTTCTTGATGTTGTGAATTTTCAAATTGCATGAGATGTCAAAAGGTAGGGCTGAAGATTCAATCAAAATCTTGCTTCTATTTTTGAAATCCGATGTATCGGTAGTTTCATTCTAGGGGTTTCTTTTTAACATCAGCAAACTTCAGGTAATGACATATTCGTGCAAGTGGAACCAAATGATCTGGTTAGACAATAATTAGGTCATCGACCCTTCTCCTCATCGCTAGACTGCGAAAGATGGTCGATTTCTAAATATTAAATCCTTCATTTCCTTTTGGTTATTTTGTTGCTAGAATGATCTATTTTGTGATACAGAATCGTTATCTAACCGACCTCATGGTTATTTATGTTTGGACTTTGCAACATTTATTTTGATCAAGCATCTATGCGTCTATCCCTACTCGAGGGACTAGCTATTTCGAATGCCTGTATTTGGAAGATTTGAGAGATGGAGAGGTTTGGGGGAAAAAATTCGATTACCTCTGGTCTGACTCTCAATCATATTCAAGGATTGAGGAAGTCCGATGGTTTTAGTTCTGACCTTCCATGATTGTCCCTACATGTCCTTAGTTATGCATGCTTTGCTTGATTGTTGTCATCATGAAAATTTTATTCATAAACCAATTCTTGTCTTCGGGAATTGATAACCTAGCTACTTCGTTCCAAGCTATATTTCCTTGAGGCTGCCTATCTTTTGGCTGTAGCTAAATCCTTTCTAAGTTGAATTCAGGAAATTCGGTTGTGCACTAACTTTCATCCCTAAAATTAGCACACGAGCAATTTAATCATGGGTTTTCCATTTGGCGCTGCTTTATTCCTGTGCAGTGACTGATTCCTATAATGAAAGGTCGAACCATTTGGCTGACCTATAAGAGGTTATGTCTTCCTGTTGTTGATCATTTTCGGGCAATATTAGTTTTCTGAAGACAAGGGTAGAGTCTCGGTTGAGGACCAACTTGTATCTCCAAAAGCTAGTGCATTGATGGTTTACCATGATGAGTGTTTCGCATTGAACCTGTAGATTAAAGTTTTCCTGGTGTTTCCGAGGCATGCCGATACATAATGAACAGTTAATTTCCCCACAATATCGGGGCAATGTTGGTACTTAGGAAATAGAGGGTTCCCCGGCATTGCCGGGGGAACACTTATACTTATTCCATATTAAGTTTCTCGATGTTGCCGGAGCAACACCAGTACTTAGAAATGAGAAAAGGCCTGAGCATTGCTAGGGTAACACGACACTCAAGCAATTGGGATCGATTTTTCCCATCGATCCAGCAAAGGTTCTAATCTAGGTGGGCACTAGTTTCGATCTTTGAAAACGTACACTTAGATGATTTGATTATAGAAGTCTTTTCTTAGTTCAGGCTGTCTTTAGGCAATGTTAAGTCATGTTGGTTAGGATTGAATCATTCATCTGATCCTATATAGCTGAGTAGATCCCTTTCAACCCAATATAGCTGTTATTCTCAACGTTGCTTAATGTTGGGATATGCCATGTTCTGGAAGGATAGGATTCCTAGATGTTTGCGTTGCCTAGCCTTATTTATCATTATCAAGTGTTATCCTTGGAATTGCAGGGTTGTTACTTAACCAATTCTATGGTTATTCTTATATGACCATGCTCATTCCTATCTTGATCACGAACTGGTAAAGTTTGGTTGTGTTTATCTCGAATCTGTGACACTTACCTTGCTTGTTTCAGGCCATATATGTTATGCTAGGCTGATAGAATCGTTGTGGATATCAACCGTATTCGTTGGTTCCAACCTTCTGGAATCAATGGTTTATCTACTCGATTTCGAACGTTCTCTCCTTGCCTTTGTCTGTCTTCGAATAATAGCTGGTTTTATGCAAATTGGTGTTTAAGACCTTAGTTAGGCATATGTTTCTGTCTTTGGAAACTGGTGCGTTGATGATTTGATTCTAGAAATGTACTTCATCGTCATCTATCTCTGGATGATGGTAATTTCCTTCTTTTATTGCCCATTTCTGGGCAATGCTAAATTTCAAAGAGATTAATTTTCTTGTTGATACGATGGTCTGGAATTCTTAATGTTGCTGAAGCAATACAGATGCCTATAAGGTTAGACTAGTTTCCTTTCAATTCTGCAGTCATTCAACATATGATACTATTTAGCTCTATTGCAAATCGATGAAATTCTCTGTTCGGCGTAACAGAACTATAATGTGATTTTTTGTCTTGACTAAGTGTTATTGTGTTATGTGCCCCTCAATCCATAGGGCTGATTATCCTAAACAATTAATGTGAGACATGATTTTCTAAGCAGCTCCCTGGATGCTCCCAGTCAAAGGTGCGTTGCATCTCCTATTTCTAGGAACTTATGACTTGGAAGTCTTGAATTTTGACATTTTGTACATTAACTTTGGCCAAAGATCCAAATTCTTTCCCAACATCTTGGTTTGTGAATTTTTTAGCATTACCGAAGCAATGTCGGTTCTTTCAGGTAGCAGGAGTTGATCCCTGTTAATCTTGCATAGACAAGTTTCTCGGTATTATCGGGGCAAGAAAATCTTAACGGTTTGCGGATGATGTTGGAGCAACATTAATAGTCCTTGCATGGGTTATAAAACGCGTGGCTTTTAGGAGTGCATAACTTACCAAATGCATGCCTATTGAGAGTGCGTGGCTAGCGAAGTGTGTGTAGGTTTTGCGAGTGCACGGCTTACGAAATGCAGGGCTTATGGGTTCAATACGACCCGTTGATCCATAACGGTTTGAAATTTCTTGACGTTCCCAATCTTTGGGTAACGTGAGGAGTTCATGCTGCGAGAGCATGGTTCTAGAGCTCATGAAGTGATGCCATAATAGTTTGGGCCTTCCCAGTGCTGGAGGAGTGATACCAGTTCTTTGAAGGTAAGGATCAGTTTTTCATCAATCCGGCGATTTGACTTCGCTAGAACGCGATTTCGTTAGTTCTAAGCGATAAGTGGTTTTTAGATCGGGTAACCATGGCTTGGATGATCCTTCCGTATTTCGAGAAGATGTTCACGATCAAATAGATAAGGTTGCCATGATGGAGAGGTCTTTAAACTGACCGCATGGAGATGGTTATGAATAAAGAGCTTGTGGGAGTTCAGGGCAAGACTCTTAGTTTTTGGTCCAAATTGCCTTTAGGGAATTGGTTTTCGGCTGGCATAAAGTTTAAGAGGAAAAGGAACGGGTCACCAAGGGTGGTAAAGAGGAGTTGGGAAGAAGTAAGCAAGTATTATGATTCTATTTGTGTGTTGCGCTAGCAAGCTCGTTAAGTCCGTAGTTAGCAGTTTGCCAAAATTTTTGATCAGGCATAACAGAACTATGGTATGATTAGTCTTGTCTTTCCTTATAGCCATTCAAGTATGTTTGGTGCCCTATATTCCACATGGTTGTTCACGTGCTTAAACTGTATGCGGGGTTTCCCCACAACCCGTTTGGTTGCATGCGGTCTGATGGATGCAATTGTGTCTTCTAGATGATTAAAGCATGGGAAAGCCTCTATCTTCAAAGACTTATATATAAGGAATTTGAGACACTTGGTTCTCCTAGGTGTTGGATCTTGTCTTGATTTGAGTCAGTCTTTGATTGATCACAAGATCAATTCAGTTTTGGTACGGTTCTCTCTTTTTTTAGCAATTTTGAAGCTCTAGAATTTAGCAGTCTTGGTTTCATCAATTATTGTTAATCCAATGGAGTGACTGATGTGATTGTCGATTTATTGCCTTGGAGCGTGACTTTGTTGACTTTAGTGAGCTCTGGATCAGCTGACTGCTGTTCTTCATGTTCGCCTTTATGGTTGTTTTAGTTCATGAAGGATTTTTTGGATCAAATGAATGCTGAT
This sequence comes from Allium cepa, assembly GCA_030765085.1. Lineage (NCBI taxonomy): Eukaryota > Viridiplantae > Streptophyta > Magnoliopsida > Asparagales > Amaryllidaceae > Allium > Allium cepa. The sequence goes on along the minus strand of CM060940.1, from coordinate 750,256,310 downwards.
CTATTGGTTCCCTATCATGATGCTTTAGTTCATGAAGGACCTTCACGTCAGTGAAGAGTTATTGGATTGGTTGACCGCTGATCTATCGTTTTTCCTTCGTGGTGCTTTAGTTCATGAAGAACCTTCACATTTGCAAAGTGTTTTTGATTCAAATGACCGTCGATCTACCGGATTTCCTTCATGATGCTTTAGTTCGTAATGAACATTCACGTTCGCAAAGTGTTTTTGGATCAGATAGTCGTTGATCTACCATATTTCCTTCAGGATGCTTTCAATCATGAAGGACTTTCACGTTCACGAAGGGTTATTAGATCAGATGACCGCTGATCTACTAGTTCGCCTTCATGATGCTTTAGTTCATAAAGGACCTTCATGTTTATGAAGGATTACTGCTGATCTACTGGATTACCTTCATAATGCTTTAATTCATGAAGGACCTTTATGTTCACGAAGGGTTTTTGATTTACATGACCACTGATCTACCGGATTGCCTTCACGACACTTCAGTTCATGAAGGACCTTCACTTTCGCGAAGGTTTTTTGGATCGGATGATCGCTGATCTACCGGTATGCCCTAAATTGAGAGTGGTCGAATATCTGATGACCAGACGGCCTTAGAAAGATAATTTATCGAGTCCGAGAGGAATTTTTGTGGTCGGATGTTCGGCGACCAGACGACTTTGGAATGTTAAGTTATTGATTCCAGAGGAAGTTGGTCGTATGTCCAATGACCAGATGATCTTAAAGCAATTATTCATCGACTCCAAGAAGAGTTTTGGGTCATGTCTGACGACCTGGTGGTCTTAAAGCGATGATTCATCAACTTTAAGAGTAATTTTTGGGATTCGGCTCATGGGAACACAATTTTATCAGTCCCTGGAAACTAGGGGTTAGATCTATTTGTTCGATGATCATTTGGACATGCCTTCTCGATGCTACCAGGGCTCGACATGACTTTTCGAGGGCGTAGAAGCATTGATTTTGTCATGTTGTTTGCAATGCCCTCAGTGTCCCGGTATGGCTCATTTGGAAAAGGAAGGTAGAAAAGGATGGATGAGAAGGCATTGCTTTAGGTTGCTTCCCAATTCCTTAGTAGCTAGCTAGCAAGAATGTTATTTGATAACCATCCTTTCATCTGATTTCATCTGTTAGTCGGGACGCTTTTCTACTAAGTCTTAGTGGCCTTTCTTGGGCAGAAGGTCCCTGAGGTCCTGTAGCTTCTTCAACGTTTGGTAACTTTTTGGCAAATTGTCAGGTTTGCCTTTTGCTAGTTGTACTACCTCTAGTCCCCAGAACTGGTTTGCCTTCCCATAGAATTCTTCCAAGGTAGTAAATTGCTTCATTCCTTAATGATTCCTGAGGGCCTTTGCAGTAGACTACAGCCATCACCCTTGCTTCATCCATATGCTACTCATACAGATAAAATGCAATTTTGAATTAGTTGTACATTTATAAGAAGGTATAGTTGGCATGATAAACTTCTTTGGATATTCTGCATGTTAAACGGCTTCGGTGAATGAGTTTCGATTGGGGTAGATGCTCTAATCATTGTCAGTCTGGTTCATTTTCATGTTACGGCAATTTATAATGCTTAAGAATGATATATGCATGATTATCCTATGCTTGAATGATTGGAAATGCCAATTGAATGGAAAATCACTTAGGATGGGCTCATGGATTAGTGACGATCCCTAAGCTTTTCTAAACTAAGTGAAATCAGCCTGGGGTGATGAGGAAGGCCTCATAAGATTTCATTCCAAATTTTAAGGCATTTGGAGTTCGCATGTTCGAGTTATGGGTGTTGAAGGATCGGTGGTATCTTTCTTAGAGTCAGACCCGATAAAATTTACCATTTGCTTGGAGTGAGCATATGGTTCGCTTGGAGTCATAGAATATGAAGTGCTAGGTTGGTGACGAACGGTGCTTGGAGTCATTTTCATGTTTTCTTGGAGAAAATCTTTGTATTACCCGAGTCTGATTTCACGCTAGAGTTTCCTAGGTTTTCTTCGAGTTAAATGGGTGATTACCCGAGTTCAACTTCGAATCAACCCTGAAGTGAGTTTTTCATCGACCACTTTGATGATTTTTGATGATTTTCGACAATGACCATTCATGATTTGATGATGGAAGCTCTATGATGGGATTGGAAATGGTTAGTTGGGAGTGGTCACAATATACCACGGGAGCTTAGCCTTGTAATCGATACCAGTTTCTATCATATCTTCTTTGTTCTCCTGCCTTTGGGGGTGCCGTTGAGTAGCAGTTCCTCATCCATTACTTGGCACTATGCTGCGACATGAGTTTTAGAGCTTCTTCTAGCATTTTTCACGTCAGCATTTTCATTCAATTTTTCATCCCCAAATTGTTTGTCATCTTCAGATCCCTAGAGAGCCATTGTTATATCTCCCTGTGGGGTTTTCACCCCTAAGTCTGCATTTGTAGCAGGAGCTTTTACATTGGGTGGTGTGTTAATGTTTTCTTCCATCTTGATTCTTGGAGCTCCACCCAATATTTCCTTTTGCTTTTGCCTTCTATTTCTTTCGTTCAAGCCAAAAACAAAAGAATCCTCTTGCTCCATAGCAGCCACGGCTTCAGGCACCGTTCTGGAAATAATTAGTGATTGGAGCGCTAATAGAGCATCTATCTTTTCCATGGGATCCTTTTGAATGTTTTCCATTTTCTGGTTAATTTCATCAACCATCTTGTTCGATTCTCCCTTAGTCACAACTTCATGTTGTGTGTAGGATCCTAAAACCTAATCTCTAGACTTAGCTCCTAACAGCAGGTTGTTAGGGTCATTGACTTCAATTTGCTGAGAGTTTGTTTCCTCTCAAGCAATGGTAGCTCTTATGGATCTTTCAAAGATAGTTCTCTTTATTTCTAATGCCATTGATTCTCAATAGAATATCTTCTAAGTAAAGATTGAGGATCTAACTTCTAAACCCATCTGATCCAAAGTAGATAACTAGATCTAAACCTAAGTTGGGTTCTCAATGAAAGCACCAAAATGTTAACCCAAAAAATGGATCAACACCCTGGATTGAGTATGAAAACACTAGTCCTATTTATCAAAGCAAATACAATAGAGATAAAGAATAATAAATTCCAGATAAAGTTAAAAAACAAGAGATTTTTATAGTGGTTCGGCTGTTAACAAAGCCTATGTCCACTTTATAACTTTTGTTATTGATTGACTGCAATTACAAACTGAATCTGATCATAATTTGATTGGATCTTGTAAGTTAGATCAAGTCACCAGTGTTACTGGAGAATCACAATGAACCCTTTAGATGGCTGTTGTATGGGAAGAGAAGAGTGAAGAATAGTCTCTGTAGAGTTTCAGCAGCCATTCCAAAAGGTCGTCTTTATGTTGCAAGTAGGGTTGTATTTATAGGAGTTGGATAGCACTTGGGCCAAGCCGCTTGGCTAGAAGCATGTACTATGCGTCATAAAGGAGCTCATAAAGTTTGAAGGCAACCCGAGCTAACCTAATGGATCGCTAGCGATCCATAGGTCTGTTTTAAGTTATCTGCTTTGGTCAAAAAGCGGATAAACAGTTTGAATCAGATGAGTCGTTACTTCTTGAGTTGCGCTACTTAGAATGTTATGAAACTTGGTAAACATTCTTATAAGAGGTACAAGATCATGATGCAAGAGGCTTTATTAACTCATGATGCTTCCTTTTGGGTTGTTAGCGATCCACAGGTGATGGATCACTAGTAGTCCATCCCCTTAGTGGATTTTTGAGTAATTCTTCTTAAGTCCTTCTTGGCCTATTCCTCCGGTCCTTTGTTTGAATCTTGAGTTATTTTGGTTTGGCCTAGTTGTTCTATCTCACCTAGATTCCTGCTTAGGTAAAAACCTAGTTAACAAAAAGGCTATTTTTTATCAACATGCCATCTCTTTAGAAAAGAAATTAACAACAAAGTTATGGAATTGGATGAGATCCCAAAGTCTAACAAGGAATGGGAGAACCAAATTTACTCATATGCTATAACAAGGAACCTACTAGAAGGTCTAATAAGGAATCTTGTGCAATAGAGAGTTCAAGACCACAAAAATTTAACGAGAAATTTAAAATAAAAAAATAACTAAATTTTTTTCCATAGACATCCAAATTTGACTACGACTGGTACCATTTTGTTCACAGTGATTTTCTGGACGATTGTCATATATAACACTTTGTAATCGGAGTTAATACGAAAAAGTTACATGCGTTGGAAGAATTGAAATAAAAATTACATGATTTAACATGGGAAGTAGTCGACCCATAGGGTTCAAAGGTTGACGGGTAGCGGTCGACATGAGAATAATGCAGTCATCTGTGCTAGAGGAAAAATTGAGCATTTTTGAATGCCCCATAACATGTTCGAATGGTCCAAATCGATTGCTTTATGGCCAAGTTCATGATATGCAAACACGATTACTAAAAATATTCGCTAACCTAAATCTAATGGTCTAGACCATTTTGCAAACCCTATAAATTCTAGAATAAGCTATCCCTAATTGTCACTTAACAGTTTACAGTAACTAAATTCTATCAAAATTTTCCCTCTCCACTATACCCTAAAATTTCTTAAAATTAATATAAAATTAACCTAGAAGGATATGACCAACTGGAGATAGACTGGTCAAGCAGAGCTAGCATTCAGAGGGGAGATTCCTAACCAAAGCAAATTGGAAGAGCATAGGCTTGAGGTGAGTGGAAACAATTTCAGTAAGATGATTATTACAGTTAGATTCAAACCATTTTAATTGATTTATGTTGCTAGAAACCTTACTTAAAACATGTAAAACTCTAAATTAAAATATGTAAACTAGATTAGAGTTGAACCACTATAAATTGTTAAACCTGATTTGATGCTAGTACACCTCTCTTCTGATTACATTGAAAACCCCTAAATAAGTAAATCCTAAATTAAATTGCAAATTTAAACATGGACTAGTCATATTGTAATTAGGGTTCGCTAATAACTACTAACAACGTGGATTAAATAATAATAAAAAATCGACAATTATAAGAAAATGTAGAAATAACTTTAATATGCGATTGGTCGACCTTGGAACCCTAGCGGTCGATCGGTAGTAGTCAACCAGTTATGTCCAGGGGTTGACCGTCTGTAACATAAATTGCAAGTTCTGAACCTCGTCCTAAGGCCCAGGTTTATAACCTGATAACCTGTTATGCTAGTGATTTCCATGAGAAATATAATCTATGTTAAATGATTGTTATTTGATAGTTAAATAATTGACTGTCAAATCTAGACTGAAACGTAACTTTAAAAAATATCTAGGAGAAATAGAGAAATTATATGGTAGAGTTACCAACAGTGGTGCTACATTGTATGTGTAAACACATTTTGCTCTTATACGAAAAATGATAAGGAAATCCATTTATTCAACGGTTAGAAGGCGAACTCTGCTCTTACTCTATTGTCTACTTATTTCCTAAAGAATCAGAGTTGATTTTATAAGAAATTATCGAATGTTGTTTCAAAGAGACTGGGATTGGATATGTTATCTGAAACCACTTCATTCCAACTCAAGCATTTCGAAGTGAAAGCGTCTTGAAGAGTATGGAATCAAAGACGGAGTTTTTAAAATGCAAGGGCTATCTTCTATTATCCTTGGGAAGGGCTCCCTATAATGGATGTAGTAAAAGTGGTGCCTTTGGTTTCGTTCGGTCTCAGAACGAACTTGAATGGATGAATGCTAGCATTGCATTTCTTTTTGGAGGGCAATATTAGCATTCCAAGTGGGAAGTGCTATCATAAAAGTAAAATGTAGCCTTAATCCTCATCAACCGGGAATGAATAAAAAAGGGAAAATATAGTAGGGCTAAGTGGGTCGCTTCCAATTAGGGTATTATCATCCCTATCTTGAGTCGATATTATCTCACATTGTATGCTTTGGGCCAATTAACAAAGGGGTGATCATATTCGGTACAACTAGTCAAGTGGTAGGCCAATTCTGTATTGGCAGGTATCCTAGCGAGGTCATCGGTGTTATTTTATCTAGAGATGCATCTTGACGAGTGATACCCCAATATCCTAGTCATTCTATAGAATTCATTCTCTAATAAGCACCGTACGGGCTTAGTTTTCTCAAATATGTTGAAATGTGAGATGCAAGCATTGCAGCTGTATCCATATTTTATTTTGACCCCTCGACATTACTATAATATCAATGGATTTTCTATATGAATTGTTTTGGGTGCCGTAAGGTTAAAAAAACCTGTTCGTATTTATGTCCTGCATGGTCTTGCGAGGTGCCCTTTTATTTTGGAGGATTCTAAATATAGAAATCAATTTGATTCGATAAAAAATTTCTTATGCTGGTTTGCCAGACTGATCCGGGTTTTATTTTATTATAATGCTCAGGTCAGACCGAGTATATTTTCCAAATTTACTTTGGATGTTTTGGAGCTCAGGAGACAATTTAGAGGCCAAAACGTATCAATGTATTTCTTTTTATTCCGCTGTGTTGTATATTGGTTGTATTTATCAGCAATTGTAAGGACATACATTTACAACTATCCATGCTAAAATTGGTTAGTATACTCTGATTGATGTATGTATATTACAGTTTATCTTTGTGTAAACATTTGTTGTATACTATAGATTATTCGTTCTGCTTTGAGATTCCGTGTTGTTTAGTTTCTTCTTATCTTTTTCTTCTTTCTTTCTCCTAACTATCTATCTTTCATTCAATTTGAATGGGTCATGTGTGGTTGATAAACATCTCCAGTTGAATGCCTTCCTCCGCCTTAAACAGAAAATTTTCTCAAATCTCCTACGGAACTCCCCCTAATAAATATCTCCACCATTGATCTCTAACTCAACAACCTCCAATCAGCTCAATGCCTCGCTCTGTAATTTCCATATAGCTAACTGCCTCTTCATCTCGTTAGTTAAACCCATCAAACCGAAGATCCTCTCACAAGTGTGGATCCATGTCCTCGAATTTATGTAAGACTCTATCCCTATAAATGACTTTTTTCCAAGGCTAGAAAAGTCTTTGCACGGCTTGGCAAAGTCTGGAGCGGTAGGTGAGCAGGCTGGAACCGCACCTATATCTCTCTCCCTAGGATCTCTAGTGGGATTTAGTTCGGCCTGTCCTCTTGCTTGAAGTTGCTGGCGGAACCACATTAGGATGCTCACACTTAAGACCTCGGTTGCATCGACGGAGCCTGAACCTACGGGATCACTCATCTTCTGCCTATGAATTTTAGAATTATATTAACAACTTTCCACAAATAACATAAATAAAATTAAGAGATAAAAGATAACATAGGCATGAATGAGAACTAGTGTAGGCATGAACAAGAGAGATTTTGATATGAATTTTTTTTTGAAAACCTTTGTGAAATATTTCATCCATACTTATATTATACACATATACATATATATAACACTTTTAAAAAGTCCATTTTGAAAACTTTGGAGAATATTTTGAAAATCCATTTCAAAAACTAGTTTCTTTTCGAAAAAATTCAAATATTTCTCTTAATATGGTCCTAATCTCTAAGGAAGTTTGAACCTATGCTCGGATACCAACTTTGATAACCCGTTCCTTTTGACAAACCAACTCAAAGCTCAATATGGATTTCGGCCTCATGTCATGCTGAGAAATAAAAATTGGCAGGGTTTCACTTAACATCACAAAGAATAATAAAAGAAGATACAATCTTAGATATACTATAATTTAAAAATTCACAGTCGAAGGAATAAATCATATAATATAGAAAAATGTCCATCTAAGAAAATATCCAAAACATGGTCTCAGAAAATTAGCACGTGATCCAATATAGATTTCATAGTAAATATCCTCCAAGTTTGATAAAAGAAATAAAATGTACTGATAAGATAGAATAATATATAGAGAGAAAATATGATAAAAAGCAGTCTCCAAAAATTAGCTCAACTCTCCAAGTATCTAGAATATGCCAATTACATGCTGCTCTATCCACCTATGGTGGGGAAAAACAAGGAAAGAGAATGGGTCGGATCTGATGATTGAGTACAAGTTTAATATGTGATTATCATGTGCAATTATCTTTAAAACTATTCTAAATGACATAGGGTGTGCTACAAGTGTCTGTGAATTCCTAAGGTCCATTACCTAAGGGTTCTTATCTAACACAAAGGTCGAACTACGGACCGAAGGTTACACTAACGGTCGTCCAATGCTTCTAGAGCCACCAAATATGAAAACATCGCATGTAGGCTACTGTGGGTACCGCTCTCCCATAAACCGATCATTGCTATGCCTTGATAGGGAGAACTCAAGATGCACACCCGCATAGTGTCTTATCGCATACCTCTATGTTTATCTCTCTATAGTAGTGAAAATGCCTCTTATCGTACTACACCAGTGTCCACTTATGCCACGTCACATCAAAAATGTGCTTACAAGAATTCTGTTAGTATTGGGCTCCTTACTCATCGATATTGTCAATGAGTGTACTACACCGGGCCTCATTGTGCATATAAAATCCCCCGTTAGTACTGGGAATACTCATTGAAATTCATCTTCATTGTGCGTCCACTCCAGAACATCCCTAGAGTGTTTAATACAGTAAACTACATTGCTCCTAGTTGACTACACAACTCTCAATTAGGCATTCGGTATTTTACCCAACAACAAAATAACCTAGTGTCCTCTTATAGGAATTAACTTCCCTACAATCGACAGATAAACACAACTTTTCGATAAACTCAACTCCGATTTGTAGGAAATAAGTAGACAAAAGAATAATAGCAGAGTTCACCTCCTAACCATTGAATAAAAGGATTTCCTTAACATTTTTCCTAGAAGAGCGAAATGAGTTTACACGTACAATGTAGCACCACTGACGGTAATTGTACCATATAATTCTCATGTTTCTCCAAGATATTTCCAAAGTTATGTTTTAGTCTATATTTGATAGTCGGTTATTCAACTACCGAATAACAATCATTTAACATAGATTATATTTATCATGGAAATCACTAAGCCCTCAAAATTAATCGTTCATTAATAAATCCACTTTGTAAATAGAAATCACTTCCATATACTTATCTCAACGGAATAACTATATTCACAAAACTCTTTATTTTCGATACTTAGAACATATAACCATATACTTATCTCGATGATATGTATATTCACAAACCATTTAGGAAGATTTCCAATTCAAATCATATTAAAAGGATCGAACCCCATATGTCATTTGATGAAAATTCAAATATTTCAAAACATTTATTCTGTCCACAAATCTCTTTTATCTCATAAATGTTTCCTTTATAAATTCCAAAAATCCTTTTAAAAAACTTCTTTATATCTCCAATTGTTATTTATAAATTATTCTTTTATAGAAATTAATGAACCATCTATAAACCTCTTTTCTAAAGTCATTCAAATCCGACTTCTTTTCAATTTCAAACCTTTTTCAAATTTATAAACTCCTTTAACAAAACCTTTAATAAATAATTTATTATATAATTATAATAAATATCGTAAAAATATCTTTTAACATTTTTTTTAATAAATATAACTTAAAACATTGTTACTAGCATAATAATGAAACCTTAAACTTTCAATAATATAATAACAATTAATCTTTAAACAATAGAAATGGAGAAATTTATTAATATTTAAAGAACGTTAATATGATAATTACTAAACCTTTAAATATAATTAAAGAACTTATGTCAATATAACTAAATATCTTTAATAAAATTAAGATATAATCTAAAACATTTTAAATAAATAAATAACTTTAAAACAAAAATTATTTATTCTTAAATAACTTTTAAGAATCATATTATTAAAATGATTAACTTTAAATCATTATTAAACAATGATTAATTATTTGCAAAACATTATTAATAAATAATATATTAAATCTTATTAACATTTATAATAATTATATATTTTTAAACCTTATTAATAAATAATAAATATTTTTAAAATAAATTTGATTCCATAATTAACTTGCAAATTTAGAAAGGGGCTTAGCAACCACTATGATTTTTAAATAAGCTACCATTTCATTCAATTTAACTTTCCATGTGAACATACTGGTGTTTACACAAGAAGACATATGTTTAAATCAAATCCATAATTAACAATCAATTGTTAACACTTATTCAATATTAATCAACCGGTACATAAATAAGTGTTTGTGCTGATGTAATCGCAAAACTATGATTACCTTTGCTAAATAGATGTTCAATTTTAGCAGATCCAATTAATTATAACAAAATTTTGATTTAGTCTGCTAAACAGTTGTCCAACTAATTTAATCAGTGGAACGGTATTTTATTCCACTAAAAATGTCCAAAATTCTCTATTTAATCTAATTTAATTCAACAGTATCTTATTTGGCCAAACAAACATCACTACTTAAGGTATATAAATTTAAACATTGTTTTTAATCAAAATAACATAATTTAAATTTAGCACGTTTAAATTTTTCATAAATTCATACTCAACCAAAGCTATCAACAGTTTATACTATGACATTATACTCGTCAATACAAGGTCAATGCAAAAATCCATGATTTAAATGGATTTAATATAAGGGAGTTATACCATTTTCGATTCTTAGTACTTTTAAATAAATAAATAATTTAAATATAAAGATTACCGATCTTAAACAAGGCGAGCCCATTCACATTCCAATCCGCATGCAAAGAAAATTGTTCCATCTTCTTCCTTCTCTTTGCCTGATAACTCATGCACGGATATGCATGCATATGCACACGCAGGCCTCTCCATTAGCTAATGAACAAAAGCTACATGCAAGTCCTAATCGAGGAGCTCACCCCATTAGTCCACCTCACTATTACCTCTCGACCACCAAAGCCAATTTCGACCGAACGACTCCCCCATACCAGGCCAAATGCATAATGCCTTTTGACTTCAATCCCCGCCAAAATATGCTCTTTGAAGCATCTCTCCACCATGAACCCTAAACCAAGCTCAAATTCACCCATCATCGCATCAAACTCCGATTGTCATCAACCCTAGGTCACAAAGATTGTTGGTGACCCTCACGTAATCTTGTTAAACTTCAACCAAAAATAGTATGTCGTTATATGAGTCCAACGACACTAAGGGCGATGACCAATTTGAAGTGGAATGGGAGAATTCAAAATTTGAAGTTTATGAACATTATTCCCCTCTTCCTGATAATCGAGGATAACTCAATCAAAACTCAATGAAAAAATGTGAGACCAATTTCTTAAAATACTATAAAGGATTACCAATAGGTTTTACGTTGGTCACTCGAGCTAATTATGATCGGATTTGAAGTTGTTGATTTATAAATCTAGGAGTTTGATGATTTCATTTACTGGAACAAAAAAAAGAAAAAAATATAGAAGAAATGGAGCTCCTCCCTATATGCATACACATATAAGTAAGAAAGCGATGATGATCAAAACAAAATCACCCATATCAAGGAAAAGATCAAGGCTAAGATCAAAGGAGGTATGGAGAAGAGGATGGAAAAGGGATGTGCGTAGTACTGTGCATTTATGGAGAAGATTTTCTATGCACATTTATTATTATAAAAATATAGATTTGCGTTGAAATTTGAGTTTGGGTGTCCGCAACCCACTAACCTGTCCACGTACAAGCCACGATCTATTGAAAACAGAATAAGATCGCGTACAACATTGTAACATGATCTCAAAACAACACTGAAGCACGCTGGAGATCAAATTCTATTATATTTTGAAACACGGACATTCGACGTAAAATACGTAAAATGAATTTTTTAGATATTTTCAAAATATTAATTCATAGAAAAATCCTATAAATTTGAATAAATGTTCGTTGTTTGAAATCAAATCTTTTATTTATTTATTTTAAAACACAAATTGAATATTCAAAATTAATTAAATATTTTGAAAATCAAAGTGATAAAATTCTGTGTCCTTAGACTCTCACCCCCTTAAAAAGAATTTCATCCCTAAAATTTAACCATATGAACACCTAAGACCGTTCATAAGGCCTCATGATGTTCATAGAACATTCATATACAAAATATGACTCGATCTCTACTCGAACACATAACTTTACTTCTGAACTAGTATCGCTTACCTGATTCTGTACTACAGACTTCGATCAGACTTCTTAATTAGAAATCTCCATTCTTCTAACATAGTCATATACTATGTTAATCATGGTTCCAAATCTAGAACCCTCACCAAATGTTCGCCATCAAAAATTGAGGGAATGGTGTAAAACACCTCAAAGCCATATACTCGAATCCTAGATACAACTATAAGAGAAGGAGAAATGATCTATGTCTATTCTATGCATTTACTCTATTGGTTCCCCCTAATGCCAATTCTATTTCCATTAAAACATTTCATAAATCTAAACTAATGTTCAACTTGTATAATACTCCTCCACATTCGAAGAGTATATACCGCTGTTTGATTTAACTATTCTATTTTGCATTTATTTTCCTAAGTACTCAAGATCCAAATATCCGAGTTTTTATTTCAATTTTTTTTGAAATGAAATATATATTTTAACTTCAATAAATATATATATTTATATATAGCCTGAGTAACTTCAAAATGATATTAAGGAACTGGGTACTGCTAAATTCCCTTATCGAGAAGTGTAATACTCAAGAAAAGGGTTTTCCGTCTAAATACATCTCTTTCAAATTTTAAGTTATTTTCGAGCCACTCAAACTAGTTAACCTAAAAATATTACTTTTATTTTGAAATGTCATAAACAATACTCTACATTTTTCACAAACAAAACATTTATAACCAACTTGCTTTAGGTTCATTTGGGTTTGAACTTTTTTTGATTGTACAATGATAAATAGAATCATTTGCTAAGTACCCCCACAACGTTTGCTTAGTCAAACGTCAGATCGTCACTTAGAAGATTATTTTGATCATCAAAAAACAAATCGACTCATTTTTCCAAATCAATTCAAAGAAAACACTCCTTACTTACAATTTACATTCCCAGAACTTTCATACCTAGACCAAAATATTCCTAATAATACTAATATTATTTTCAAACCTTGAAATAATTTTCTTTTCAAAAGAACCGGGATTTTGGTTCTCAAATTTTCAACTTAAATTCTTTTTAATTTAAAGACACATTCTTATTACTTTAAATTTATAGTATCAAGTTTTATAAAAACATTTTTTCAAGTATTTATATAAAAAAATATTCCAACTTCCTTCTAGTAAATCCTTTTTTATTCAAACCCAATTTTATAAAATCAATTTTATATAAAATCATTTCTAAAATATTTATTTGAAAATATTCTAATTTTCTATAAACATCTTTTATTAAATCAAATTTTAACATACATTAACACTGAACGCCTAATTGTCAAATTGTGAAACATAATTCACAAAGTGTTTGGTTCAATGTTCCCAAAATTCCTATCTATCTAACCTAGGTTTCAAAAGAAGATTCTAGATAAATTAATAGATAAAACGCTCAGAACTGGGCAAGCATAACTGATAAATCCTAGATGATAATGATGGAATATTATCATTTCTAACAACCAAGCATGATCAAGAATAACTATATTAAATTTTTTTAAAAGTTTTTATTTAATATATTAAAAATATGTTCCTAGGTCAAATTATTTCATTTACCAATTTTTAAATCAATATTGTGTTAGTTTAATCTTATTAAAGTGTTTAGGAAATTCCTGTCGATAACATTGGCCTGACGCATCGTTAGAATTCTTAAGCCACTCATCAGGTTCAATAACACAATATAAACACTTTTATATCACTTATACATATGCACTCTTATATACACACTCAAACTCTTATAAGGCATTCCATTACCTAATCTCTTAGTGAATTACCCTACCAAAGCCAAGGTTCTCGCTTAACCTTGCGCTTATATAGCATGATGAAACGACCCACTTTTTCGTAGAGTTTAAGGGGACAATCAACCACACAAGACGCATTCAAATTGAAAGAAAATGTAGATAGTTAGGGGAAAGAAAGAAGAAAAGAGGTAAGAAGAAACTAAACAACACGGAATCTCACACCAGAACTAATAGTCTATAATATTTAACAAATCTGTACACAAAGATAAACTATAATATACATACATCAATCAGAGTGCACTAACCAATTTTATTCTGGACAGTTATAACAGCCTGTCCTAACAATTGCAGATAAATACAACTAGTAGACAACACAATGGAATATAAAGAAATACATAAATACGTGTCGGCCTCCAAATCATCTCTTAAGCTCCAAAGCATCCAAAATAAATCTGGAAAATATACTTGGTCTGACCTGAGCATTATAATAAAATAACACCCAGATCAGTCTGGCAAACTAGCGTGAGAAAATTCTTGTCGAAATAAAATTGGTTTCTATATTTAGAATCCTTTCTAAATAAAAAAGCATCTCGCAAGACCACGCCATGCATAAACACAGATATGTTTTTTTACCTTATGATACCCAAAACATTTCATATAGAAGATCCATTGATATTATAACAATGTCTAGGGGTCAAAATAATATATGGATGTAGCTGAAATGCTTGCATCTCACATTTTAACATAGTTAGGCACAACAAGGTTTGTACGGTCCTTATTGGAGAATGGATTTCACATAATGACTAGGGTACCGCCAGTCACGGTGCATCTCTAGATTAAATAACACCGAGGACCTTACCAAGATTTCCTGCTAACACAGAACTGGCCTACTACTTGACTAGTAGTACGATTATGATCACCCCTTAGTTAATGGGTCCTAAAGCATAAACTGAGATATAATATCGACTCTGGATAGGGATGATCATACCCTAATTGGAAACGACCCATTTAGCCCTGTTGCATCTCCCCTGTTTTAATCATTCCCAGTTGATGAGGCTTGAGGCTTCGTTTTATCTTTTATATAACACTTCCCACTTCGAATGTTAACACTGCCCTCCAAGCAGAAATGCAATGCCAGAATTCATCCATACAAGTTCTTTCTGGGACTGAAAAAAACCGGGGGCACTGCTTCTATTACGTCAATTATAAGGAGCCCCTCCAAAGGAAAATAGAAAATAGCTCTTGCAAGTCAAAAACTCCATCTTCGATTCCATACTCTTTAAGATGCTTTCACTTCGAAATGCTTGATTTGGATCGAAGTGGTTTTCCGATAAATATCCGATCTCGGTCTATTTGAAACAACTTTCGATAATTTTTGGTAAACTCAACTTCGTTTCTTTAGAAAATAAGCTGATAAAAGAATAAAAGTAGAATTCACCTCCTAACCGTTGTATGAACGGATTTCCTTATCATTTGTCCTAGAAGAGTAAAACTAGTTTACACGTATATATAGAACCTCCGATGATAGTTGTACTATATAATTCTTGTGTTTCTTCTAGATATTTTCAATGTTATATTTCGGTCTAGATTTGATAGTCGGTTATTTAACTATCAAATAACAATCATTCAACATAGATTATATTTCTCATGGAAATCACTAATCCCCCAAAATTAATCGTTCAATAAAAAATCACTTCGTAAATAATTTGAAATAACTTCTGTGTACTTATTTCAATGGAATAATTATATTCACAAAACTCTTTATTTTCAATACTTCAAACATATAACCATATACTTATCTCAATGGTATAAGTATATTCAGAAAACATTTAGGAAGATTTCTATTTCAAATCAAATTTAAAGGATCAAACCCCAACTGTCATTTAACAAAAATATAAATATTTCAAAACATTAGTTCTTTCCATAAATCTCTTTTAGCTCATAAATGTCTCCTTTATAAATTCCCAAAATCCTTTCATAAAACTTCTTTCTATCTCCAATTTTTATTTATAAATTATAAATATCAAAACCCATTTATAAACCTCTTTTATAAAATCATTCAAACCCGACTTCCTTTTAATTTCGAACCTCTTTCAAATTTAACTCCTTTAACAAATCCTTTTAAATAAAAAATTTATTATATAATTATAATAAATATATTTTAACATTTTTAATAATATAAACATAACTTTAAAACATTGTTAGTAGCATAATATTGAAACCTTTAAACTTTCAATAATATAATAGCAATTAACCTTTAAACAATGTAAATGGAGAAATTCATTAACTTTTAAAGAACGCTAATATGATAATTACTAAACCTTTAATATAATTCAATAACTTATACCAGTGTAACTAAATAACTTTGATTAAAAACTACAATATAATTTAAAACATTTTAAATAAATAACTACATAATTTTAAAACAAAAATTAAATATTCTCAAATCACTTTTAAGAATCATATTAATAAAATGATTAACTTTAAATCGTTATTAAATAATGATTAATTATTCACAAAAAATTATTGATAAATAATATTTACCTTTTAAATCTTATTAACATATATAATAATTATAGTTTTAAACCTTACTAAAAAATAACTTTGATTCCATAATTAACTAGCAAATTTAGAAAGGGGCTTAGCGACCACTATGATTTTTAAACAAGGTACCATTTCATTCAAAACTTTCTATGTTAAAATACTTGGTATTTACACCAGTAAACATATGTGTAAAACAAATTCATAATTAACAATCAATTGTTAACACTTATTCAATATTAATCAACTAGTATAAAATAAGCGTCCATGTTAATATAATCGCAGAACTGTTATTATCTTTGCTAAATAGATGTTCAATTTTAGCATATCCAGTTAATTATAGCAAAATGGTGATTTATTGCTAAACAGTTGTCCAATTAATTAAATTAACAAAATTGTGTTTTATTCTATGAAAAACTGTCCAAATTTCTCAATCCAATCCAATTTAACTCAAGAGTATCTTATTTGGCTAAATAAACATCACTAATAAAGGTATATGAATTTAAATGACGTTATTAATCAAAATAACATAATTTAAATTCAACTTGTTTAAATCTATCATAAATTCACTCTGCCAAAGCTATCAACAAGTTATATTATGGCATTATACTCGTTAGTACAAGTCTAATGCTAAATCCGCAGCTTAAACCGATTTAATATGAGGGAGTTATTCCATTTTCAATTCTTAACACTTTTAAATAATTAAATAATTTAAATACAAAGCTTCTCACCAACCTTAAACAGGTTGAGCTAATCCACATTCCAAAGGTTTTGCTAAAGGAAATAGCTCGTTCTTCTTCCTCCTTCTTTCCCTTTGCCTGATAATTCATGCACGGATATGCATGCATATGCACATGCAGGCCTCTCCATTAACCAACGAACCAAAGCTACATGCAAGTCCTAATTGACGAGCTCACCCTATTAGTCACCTCGCCACCACCTCTCGACCACCAAAGCTAATTTCGACCGATCGATTCACCTACGCCAAGCAAAATGCATAACACCTTTTATATTTGATCCCAACCAAAATATGTCGCTAAAAGCATTTCTCCACTATGAACCCCAAACCAAGCACGAATTTGTATATCGTCGCCTCCATCTTTGATTATCATCCACACTAGGTCACGATGATCATTGATGAACATCACAAAATCTTGTCAAACTTCAAACAAAAATAGTACATTATCGTACGAGTCCAACGACACTAACAGTGATGATCAATTTGAAGCAGATTGTGAGAATTCAATTTTTGAAGATTATGAACATTATTCCCCTCTTACTGATTTTCGACGATAACTCAATCGACCTATGATGAAATTGTGTGAAACCAATTTCTAAAAGTACTACAAAGGATTATCCATAGGTTTTATGTTGGTAAATCGAGATCATTATGATTGGATTTCAAGTTTTTTATTTTTAAAGCAAGGAAGTCGAGATAATTTCATTTACCGGAATAAAAAAAGTTGAAGAAAAAATGGACCTCTTCCCTATATGCGTATATATACAAGCAAAGCAAGTGATGATGATCCAAACAAAATCACCAATATCATGGCAAAGATCAAGGCTAAGATCAAGAGAGGTATGGAACGAGGGATGGAAAAGGGATGTGCATAGTGCTGTGCATTTACGTAGAAGATGTGTTGTGCACATTTAGTATTACAATAATGTAGATTTGTACTTAAATTTGAGTTTGGGTGTCCGCTATCCACTAACATATCTGAGTATGAGCCACGATCTACTACAAAACAAAATACGATTATGTATAATATTGTGACATGATCTCAAAACAACACTGAACACACTGAATATCAATTTTGTTATATTTTGAAAAATTAACATTTCAGGTAAAATACATCAAACGACAAATTTTAAATATTTTCAAAATATTAATTTATAGAAAAATCCTATAAATTTGAATAAATGTTCGTTGTTTGAAATCAAATATTTTATTTTCAAATTGATTTTCTTTTATTTACTTATTTTTATTTTATTTTATAACACAAATTGAATATTAAAAATCAATTAAATATTTTGAAAATCAAAGTGATAAAATTCTAGGTCATTACATCAGTCTGTTAAGGAATATGTCAACAAGTTCAATGAGTTAGCTAGATTCGATATAGGGCTGATTAACATGTCATGCATAAAGGCTCTCATACCTGTTAAAGGGCTGTACCAACCTCTTCGAGGTTTAGCTTTAAGTCACATTTCTATTGGCGCTACGTATGACGGTCTAGTGGAGATGGCTTTAATCAATGCTGTCTTCCAAATGTTTTTCGCTAAGGTAACCGGTTTCCTACTCCAGAGAAAGATTGAGTTTAGGATCTATCTTGTATAGAATGCCAGACCCATCACCATATCACTAAGACATATGGCTCCAAAGGAAAGCAGCGAGTTGAACAAGCAGGTTAATGAGTTATTAGAGAAGGATATTATCACGGGGAGCACTTCTTAGTGGGGAGTATCAGTCATCTTTGGCTCCAAAGAGAATGGTTCTTTAAGATTCTATATTGATTATAGGGAGCTGAATAAACTAACAAAGAAGAATCGTTATCCATTGCCCAACATAGGTAATCTCTATGATTAGTTGATTGAAGCTAAGGTATTCTCATAGCTTGACTTAGTTATAGGATTCCACTAGTTACGTGTAGCCAAGGACAATATCAAGAAGATAGATTATGTACATCTAATGGATTTTATGATTGATTAGTCACGCCCTTTGGACGGACCAATGCGCCCGCCTACATTGTTGATTTGATTAGCCGAGTTTTTAGGGGGTTGGTTAACAAATTCGTCGCTATAATTGTGGATGATATCCTGGTCTATTTGAGAAGCGAGGAGGAGCACGCGTTGAATTTAGAAGAAGTGCTGAGTACATTTGGTGCGCATAAGCTGAAGTTGAAGTTTTCGAAATGCCACTTCTGGAGAATGGAGGTACGCTTTTTAGGACACATCGTCTTAGAAAGTGGATTAGCAACTGATCCCAGTAAGGTGACGGCAATTCAAGATTTGCACGTTTTAAAGAATGCGACAAAAGTTAAAAGTTTTCTTAGTTTGGCAGGCTACTATCGAAAGTTCATTATGAATTCATGAAGATTCTTCCCCTTTGACATATCTTACTAAGAAGAATCTAGTTTCTCGTAGGATGCAAAATGTAAAGATGATTTTATCAAATTGAAGGAGGCATTGATGAATGCATTGGTTTTGGTATTAACAGACGGGATGTAGCCATTTACAGTTTATATCGACGCCTTTGGTATGGGGTTAAGTGCAATATTGATGCAATAAGGCGGGGGTGAGTTATGCGAGTAGAAAGTTGAAGACCAATGATAGGAACTATCCTTCTCATGTTCTTAAGTTGTCGGCCATTGTCTTTACATTCAAGTCGTAGAGATATAACCTTTTAGGAGAGCGGTTTGAACTATATACATATCATAAGTTCTTGTTCTCTCAAAAGGACATGAATTTGAGGTAGTAAAGGTGGATGGAGTTCTTGGCCTCATATGACTTTGATATCTCTTATACCTTAGGCAAAGGTAAAATAGTGGCAAATGCGTTGAGCAGACAACGTGCAATGTTGAGTCCCTTGTTCTTAGAGTGGAGGAAATTAGAGTACATTCCTACCTTTGATTTTCGATCATCATTAGATATTATCATAGATTTACTAGCAGCCTTAGATGTGCAGCCTATATTGATGGAATTTATTGGGTCTAGGAAGAAGGAGGACAAGGAGCTAGTAAACATTATATGGAGGATTGGTAGACTAAATTCATCGAGTCATTTGAGGCGTTATGCCATGGACTCAAGAGGATGTTTATAGAGAGATGACATGCTTTGTGTTCCTCATAGTATAGACTTGGTAGATGCGATACTAGTTGAGTCTCCCACTTCGAGGATGACCATTCAACTCCGTAGTGACCATTTTATTGCAACATGAAGAGAGTCTTCTATTGGCTCGATATGAATAAGTAGCGAAGAATGTGGCTAGATGTATTACTTGCCAGAGGGTAAAGGCAGATAAGAAGAAGCCGCGATGATTGTTGCAGTCATTAGTTATTCCTTAGTGAAAGTGGAAGAGTATATCTATGGATTTTGTGGATGGTTTACATAGGAGTAGAAGAGGGAATGAGAACGTTTAGGTCATCGCCTATCGGTTGACTAAGTACACTCATTTCGTACATGTGAGGAGTAACAGGATGGCGAAAATGATGGTGGCTATTTATGTGAGAGAGGTTGTTAGGTTACATGGAGTTCCTACTAGTATAGTTAGCGACCGAGACCCGCTTTTCACTAGTGAGTTCTGCAGGAGTTTACAGGAGGCTTTGGGTACCGAGTTGAGATTGAGCACCAAATATCATCCGTAGAAAAACAGATGGATAGAGAAGGTAAACTGAGTATTAGAGGATTTATTATAGATATGCATTTTGTACTTTGGAGGTTTGTGGCAAGACCAGTTACCATTGATGGAGTTTACCTATAATAATAGTTATCAGGCTAACATTAAGATACCACCATTCAAGGCACTATACAGTATACTTTGTAGATCACCATTTTGTTGGTGGGACACCACGGATAAGATTATTCTTTGGCTAGATATGGTGAGAGAGACATTATAGAATATGGACTTGATCCGTAGAAGAATGAAGACTGCTTAGGATATGCAGAAATCTTATGCTGACAGGAGACGTATGGAGTTAGAGTTCATAGTAGGCGATATGGTATTTATAAAGCTTTCAGCCCTTAGCTATGTTAAGAGGTTTGGTAGATCGGGGAAGCTAGCACCGAGGTTTCTATGGCATTTCCCAGTAGTTGCTAGATATAGGAAATTAGCATATAAATTAGAGCTTCTAGAGAAGTCAGCGAGGGTATGTGATGTTTTAAATTTGTCGCACTTGTGGAAGTGCTTACATGATACAACTACCGTAGTCGAGCTGAGTCGGCTAGAGGAGGTTAAGATAGAGTGAGAGTCACTTGTTTTCCATTCATTTTCTCATATTCTTAAGCATGGTACAAAGGGACTTAGAAACAAGGAGATTGGACATTTCAAAGTCCAACGAGGAGACGATACAATATAAAGTACATGGGAGCCCAAGGAGAAGATCTAAGCTACCCACCCACCACTCTTTTCTAGTATTTTTCCAATTTAGGCTTAATAGGTGTTGGTTACTTACGTGTAAGACATAGGTGGTATATCCTTTAGGTAGAGATTATTGGATAGTAGGAATGGTTGCAAACATGTCAATAGGACATGTTATGGATGATGGATGCTAATGGATGTAGTTAGATGTATTGTTTAACTGTTCTCTTTTGCACGTTTTTGATAGTATATCCTCTAGGTATACACACACATTCACAGCCGAAAACATGTTATCTCTTCTATTAGTGGATGTTATGCATATGAATGTTGCATATGAGTTGAATGGTTGTGCATACATATAGATCAGAAGTATACTTATTTAGGGTATTGCAAACATTTAGATGCATGGAATAAGCATTTGCATGACAAGAGGTCGACTGGATCGGTAGAACGCCTACTCTTTTGCATTAGTACAGGTTCACGTGCTTTTCACATTGCATATATATATGTATGTATGTATGCATGCATGTATGTATGTATATTACATTTGAAATTTTCTAAGGACAATGACTGCTCATAGATGATGGATATGTAATGGTTGTGGCTATCGACTATTGTGTGTATAAGTCACATTTTCCCATCCTTTGAGATTTCAGGGACGAAATACATTTAAGAGGAAAGAATGTAACACTCTAAAAATTTAATAAGAAAATTAAATTAAAATAAAATAAAGGCTAAAAATATTTCCACAAACGTTCGAATTTGGCTACAAACTAGCATCATTGCATTTGTAGCGATTTTTTGGACGATTTCAATATATAACACTTTGTAATTGGAGTTAATACGTAAAAGTTAAGGGCGTTAAAAGAATCGAAATAAAAATAAAAACTTCAAATAAAAATTACATAATTGAACATGGGAATTAGCTAGCCCATGAGGATCGAAGGGCGACCGATAACGATCGACCGTGGGAATAAGGCAGTCGACCGTGCCTAGAGAAATATTGAGTGTTTTGAACACCCTTTAACGTATTTGAATGGCATAGATCGATTGCTTTACGGACAAGTTTACGATGATTGAACATGATTACTGAAAATATTCACTAATCTAAAACTAACGGTCTAAACCATTTTGTAAACCATATAAATTCTAGCATAACCTAACCATAATTCTTACATAACCGTTTACAGTAACGAAATTCTGTCGAAATTTTAACCCTCCTCTAAACCCTAAAATATCTCAAAATCAAATAAAATCAACCTAGAAGGATACAAATAATTGAAGATAGATGGCTCAAGGGAAGCTAGCATTTAGAAGGGGCGATCCTTAGGCAAAGCGAATAGGAAGAGCTTAAGCTTGAGGTGAGCAAGAACAATTTTAGTAAGATGATTATTATAGTTAGATTCAAACAATTTTAATTGATTTATGGTGCTAAAAATCTAATTCGAAACATGTAAAAAATTAAATTTAAATTTATAAACTAGATTAAAGTTGAACCACTGTAAATTGTTAAACCTGATTTGATGCCGGTACAACTCTCTTATGATTAGATTACAAAACCTTAAATTAATAAACCCCATATTGAATTGCAAATTTAAACATAGACCGGTTATCTAGTAATTAGCGTTCACTAATAACTGCTAATGACATGGATTAAACAATAATAAACAATTGATAGCAATAAGAAAATGCAAAAAAACCCTAATTAAGTACATGACCAGTCGACCCTGCAACATTGGCGGTCAATTGGTAGTGATCGACTGGTTAAGTACAGCGGTCGACTGGTAGCAACATAAATTGCTAGTTTTGAACCTCGATCCGAGGCCCAAGTTTGTGATAAAATTTGTATAATTCAAAATAAAAATTATGTAAATGATAGTTGTTTGTTTGAGCCTATATTTAGGCTAAATGTACATGCTAGAGTTAGTAGGGAAGTTAATTCCCTATCATAGGACACTAAGTTTTTTCGGTGTTAGGTAAAATGCCGATTACCCAGCCGAGAGTCGAGTAGTCTACTAGAGGCGATGTAGTTTCACATAGTAAACACTCGGGGGATGTTCTGGAGTGGACGTGTAGCTCTAATGAATGCCAGTGAGTGTGCTTGATACTAACCGAGGATTATATGGACAGTCAGGCCTGGTGTAGCGTAATAAGTTGTAATATCGGTAAAGAAGGAACCTGATACTAACGCGAGTTCATGTGCGCATGGTTCTAACGCGTCATGGTACATGTGGACACCGGTGCAGTATGATAGGAAGCATTTTGCACTATGATAGCGAGATGAACATGGAGATATGCAATGAGACACTATGCAAGTATGCGTTTCAAATTTTCCCTCTCGAGGTGTAATGATGATTATATGTATTTATGGGAGAGCGGTTCCTATAATAGCCTATGTGCGATGTTTTCATATTGAGTAGCTCTAGGACCTTTGGCTAATCGTTAGTGTAATATTCGATCCGTTGTTAGACCTTTTTGTTAGATAAGAACGTTTAGTGATGGACCTTAGGAATTCACGGAAGCTTGTAGCACAACTTATGTTCATTTAGAATAGTTTTGAAGTTAACTACACATGATCATCATATACTGAACTCGTACTCATTCATCCAACTTTTGTCCGACTTATTCTCTTTCCTTCTTTTTTCTTATAGGTGGAGTGGGCAGCAGGTGATTGACCCATTCTTTATACTTAGAGAGTCAAGCTTATCTTTGAAGACTACTTTTTGTCATATTTTCTCTTCATGTATCATCTTACCTTATCGGTACCAATTAAACATAGACCGGTTATCTAGTAATTAGCGTTCACTAATAACTGCTAATGACATGGATTAAACAATAATAAACAATTGATAGCAATAAGAAAATGCAAAAAAACCCTAATTAAGTACATGACCAGTCGACCCTGCAACATTGGCGGTCAATTGGTAGTGATCGACTGGTTAAGTACAGCGGTCGACTGGTAGCAACATAAATTGCTAGTTTTGAACCTCGATCCGAGGCCCAAGTTTGTGATAAAATTTGTATAATTCAAAATAAAAATTATGTAAATGATAGTATATATGACAAAAAGTATTGGACCACATACTGATTTTCTAAGATCGTGGCTTGGAAATTTCCCAAGTTGGACATTTTTCTGTGTAATATGTTTTGTTCCTTCCATTATGAGTTCTAAGTATATAGTATATCTTACATTATATCTGCTTTCATTAGTCTCTATGATGCTAAGTGAAACCCCAACGATCCCCATTCCTTGGAACGGCATGAGGTCAAAAGCCAAACTGAGGTTTGGATCGGTGTGTAGGGAGGTACGTGTTATCATGGAGAAATACTATGACTTTCTCATGGATGGCAAGAAGGAGGGCTAAAATGACGACACACATCTATCGTTCCAACAAGTACGGCAGAGTGAAGACTCTAATTAAGGCTTGGAGCTATGAAATTTGATATGGATTCCATATATAAAAATAAAATTTGAAATTTGGATGACATACCCGAGGGGTTAAAATACATCGGCTGCAAATGGATTTTTAAGAAAAAGCTAAATATAGATGGATAAGTAGTGGCTTACAAAACAAGGCTAGTTACGAAGGATTTCATCAAATTCAAGGTGTAGATTATGATGAAACATTTGCCCAAAGAAATGCATAAGTCCATTTAGATAATGCTAGCTATTGCTACACTATATGACTATGAAATATTATAGATGAACATAAAGA
The DNA here is from genome assembly GCA_030765085.1 of Allium cepa. Taxonomy (NCBI): domain Eukaryota; kingdom Viridiplantae; phylum Streptophyta; class Magnoliopsida; order Asparagales; family Amaryllidaceae; genus Allium; species Allium cepa. The sequence goes on along the minus strand of CM060940.1, from coordinate 750,231,163 downwards.
TCACATTTATCAATGGTATATTAAAAGAGATCATCTATACGTCATAGACCAAGGGTTTAGAGGTCAGTGGGATTGAAGGCAAGGCTTGCAAGTTGTTAAAGTCTATTTATGGACTTGAGAAAGCTTCAAGAAGTAGCAATAAGTGTTTCAATAAAGTAATCAAAGAGTTTGGTTTCTATCAGAACATAGAGGAAGCATGCGTATGCTGAAAGGAATAAGAAAATACTATCGTGTTCTTATTTTTATACGTCGGTGATCTTATTGATTAGGAATGATGTTTCGTTATTGAAAATAGTGAAAGCTTGCATTTCTAAGAAATTTTCCATAAAGGATTTCGAAGAAGTGGCCTCTATAGTAGGCATGTATATCTGTAGAGATAGATCTAAGAAGCTTTTGGGATTATTCGAATCTTATATGAAGATACCATAATTAAAAGGTTCAGTATGGATAACTCCAAGTGTAGAAATATTCCAATGATATCTGGAATCATTCTTTCAAAGAAAGGCGCTCCTCAAACCAATAAAGAGAAAAACTGCATGAAGAGAATACAGTATGCTGTGGCAGTCGGTTCCAAAATATATATTATTTTATGTACTAGAATAGATGTCGTTTATGTATTGCGATGCGTAAGCCGATACTAGTCTAATCCTGGAGAAAAGTATTGGATGGTTGTAAAATGTATACTGAATCATTTGAGAAATACAGTGTAATGATCCACATTTCGAAAGGTTTAAATCGACAATAATCCACACATGTCCAACTTAAACAATTCGAAACGTAGATAATCAATGGGACTAAATAAGAAAAATAAGAAAAGAAGAAGAAAACAAACACAGAATCTCACAGCGGAAATGATAAAATATAATAATCAAATAAACAATTCATGAAGTTGTTTAGTATACATTTGATTATAAGCTATACATATTTATCAGAGTTATACATATACATCAGGGATAAATAATCGACACAGCAGAATAACATGATGCAGGGGATAATAATAATAGTAGTATACCAAAACTCCATTTTCATCCTCTAGTGAATAGCCTTCAATATGCTAGAAAAAAAACGTAGGACTAACATGAGCGTAATGAAAAGACAAAACACTCGAGTCAGAACTAAAATATTCTTATGTAAGTCAAATCAATATCACAAATATGAGTGCAATAACTTAAGAGATGTTATTGGATTTTTCATCTTCTAAGAATCCGTTAAACTATTTATATGTAACGGTACACGCTATAATATATTATTGTGTAATTAACGGAAAGAATATAAATTGATGAATGTGAATCAATTTAAAACATATGGAATGTGGTATGGAATTAAATTACTTAAGTGTAATTAATTATATGAATTACTGAAATGAAATAATGGAAGTGAAAAAAATGAATGTAACTATAAATGAGTGTAAATTAATAAAATGTGGATTCATTAATGTTGATAAGTGCACAAAAATTAATTTGGAAGTAAATAAATTGAATGAGAAATCAATTGAATGTGAATCTAATTGAATAAAAGTTGGTTGAATGCAAATAAATTGAATCGAGCAAATTAAATATTAATAAAAATTTAAATGTTAATAAGAGTGAGAGTGTAAAATTAAATATTAATATTGAAAATGTAAATTGTGATAGTTATGAATTAAATTGAATGAATATTGATTTGTCGGATGATTTGTTTTGTTGTAAATCCTTGTTTAATTGTTTTGAGTGCATATGATGGTTGTATGGTTGCATATTTGTGCTCGTGCCTGAGAATTGGATTCAAAATGCATGTTTTATACTTAAATGTTCTACATCTTATTATAAATGACTAACATTCCAAATTGAGTTGAGATAGGTACATACGAAGATCGTTTGGATGTATACATGGATTTATTGTGTGCTTAATACGAGCGAACTTGCTCGTATTATTAATAATAAGGTACGCATCTCGGATTACATACTGCGATTTTATGTTTTTTCCCTTCGGGGTGCATCATCATTGAGATGAGACGTATTTTGATATATATTGGTTATATTTGTGTTAAATATTGAATTATAAATATTTCTGATCGAGCCGTGCAAATGAGACTCTGCCGAAATTTTCCGTAAATCCGGGAGTTAGAAATTTTTTGAAGTTTTAAAATTTTTATAACATGTTTTATATATAAGCTATATTTTCCATAAACCGATAGCAGAGTGGCGTAGTAGTAGTTTTGCAACTAAGATGGTTATGTTTTATAAATAAATTATTTTGTAAAATAATTGTGTGTTAAATTCCGTACTTAATGCCTGTTCGAGGATGAAAAGTTTTGAGTGGGGGAGTATGTAACGACCCGTATTTTTAACTATTTTAAATTTTATGAGTTGATATAACTATTGAATAAAAATGGTTAAAAATAAAATTTAATGATTTGTAATATTTATTTATTGGATAATTTAATTTGTTTAAATTTAGTATAGGAGATTATTTGAATAATTGAATTATGGATTTAGCATGATTGAAAATGGCATCGAAAATTGGTTTAATTTTTTTTTAATTTGAATGAAGATTTTTAATATTTAAATTTGGATTTAAATGTAAATAATCATAATCTGGAAATTTTATATAGTAATTTACGAGTAAAAATAGCCATTTTGCCTACTGTCTCGGATTTTGACGAAACTAGTTTTATCGGATCCGTAATAGTGAATTACTATAAGATTTCAAATTTCATAGTGATCGGATATGTCGTTTGGCCGTGCGAGCTTGAAATGCGTAGAATTTAAATTCATAATTTAGATAAATAATTCGATTTGAAAATGTATCTTCTGCGCATGATTGAATTAGACCTCAGGACTAGTTCCATTGTATTTGGAATGGGGGTAAAACATTATAAACACCGTGTGGGTTCGTGACTTCGCAGGTCGATCAAATCAAATATTTTCTAATTATTATAATATAATATATTAAAAAATTCGTTCAAATCCACCTTTTGCCTTTCCAGTCGAATATCCCTCTCTTTCCCTTTTTCTTCTACTCACAAGCTTCGAATAAAAAAATCAGATTTAAAAGAAAGAAAAACTCTCGATAAAAAAGAAGAAGAAACAATCGATAACATAAGTCACGATCGTATCGCATGTGACTTAGAGATGGTGACAACTCAAAGGGGAGCAAGGTGATGCCGCAGCATGTCTCAAGTTGGATGTTGGGTCAATTGATGGCGAACGAAGGGCGGCGATGGGCGAATGAGGGGCTAGTTGTATTCACGGCTAGGGTTTCGGGTTCGTGGATCTTTAGACAAGGAGGCACGACGGCAAGGCTAGGCGGCGCAATGGCTGGTGGGCAGCGAAGGCGGCGGTTCGAGTTTATGCGGAGATGAATGGAAGTCGACCTAGGTTTAACGAACTGGATTCTCCTAAGTGTCTTGCGTTGGAATGGTTGAGAGAAGTAGGATTAAGGTAAATTTGAAATTTATAAATTTTTTGTTTAGCTAATTACTTTTAAATTTAATCGATATTAATAAATTCATATTACGTTGGTACGAGGTCCGTTTCGGACGAAGCAGATTGCACTAGATTCTTATCAACGAGCACTACGCATTGAAGCCAGATTCGTGATGGTTTGGAGAGTTTGAATTTTTCCAATTCAACCCGAGGTGAGCGTACACGCTCATGTTGACTATTATATTTTGTGTAGGTAAAATTTATATCATGAAGTAATTTAAATTTATGATGGTTGTTAGATAAATTTAACTTAACCTTAAATTGACATCTGAATTTATTGATAGAATTTAGATTGATAGTTAAATTTGAATTAGAATTTAACTACTAGTAAATCCCTGAATTATCGATAATTGGTTGATTGTTTTAATTATTGACTTTCTGGATGATGGTTTGTGTTGGATGAAATTTGAGTGATATTTTGGATGTTTGGATGTTTAGTTATGTTTAATATATTCTGTTATCATCTGGTATATTGTTTACAGTATATAAAACTATAAATTGAATTATTTCGAATAAATTAAGAAATGGGTTGAAATGATATGTACCTTTGACATTTATTTTGAACTGAAATGATATATATTCATCCTTGGAATTAAATTGAAATAATTGATTCACTTGGCCATAGGATAGAAAATTATATACGGATACCGGTTTAGTTAAAACCAAAGGGTTTTAAAATTTGTTTTGAAATTAGTAAATAATTTGATCTAAAGAAGAAAAAAATCAAATTTATGGAAATCAAATTAATTTTAAATTGGAAATCGAATGTTGAAAATTTAAATTTGAAACAAATTGTTTAAACAATCGAAGTTGAGATTTTAAGCTATAATCGAAAAATGATGTGAATTCCAGAAAAATTGATTTGTTTTAAAAGATTGGACTTTTATTCGAACTTTTGAATATTGCTAAGTAAAAGTGATATAAAACGAATTATGAAATTGAGATCGAAGTTTAAAAATATTTGAAGGCTTGGGTTTTTAAATTGAATATTGATGGAAATTTTAATTTAAGTGTTTTGAGTCGTATTTTGGAAATTAACTCGTAAATGATATGAATCGAAATAGTTTAATTTGAGATTGGAAATTTAAACTAATTTGGAATTGGAATTTTAAATTAATATGGAATTGGAGTTGAAATTAATTTGGAATTGGCATTTAAATTAGTTGGAAATCGAAGTAAAAATTCAACTTGAAATCAAAATTGAATCGGTCAAATCGAAACGGAAATTGAAACTGATTTAATTTGGAAATTTTGAAAATTGAACCGGTTTGACTTTAAAATTAGTATTTTTAAATGAATATTTTTAGTATAAATGATTCAAAAATCTATATTCCTTAAATATTTAAATTATTTTGATTTTCCAAACTATTTTACTATGTAAACCATTTTTATTACTCAAACTATTTTCTATTAAATTCTTTTGACTATGTTAAAACTATCTAAACTATTTTCTACAAAATTCAAACCGATCAAATGGTGGAATATTTATATTTAAATTTTGGTTTTAAATGCGTATTGGGTTAAAGTAAAGTTATAACCAAAATTGTAATTAGAATCAATATTTTGAAGTGAAATCGATATATCGATATGAATTGACTTTTTGAAGCAAAATATGATTTTTGAAGAGAATATGGTAATTTCAAAATAGATTTGATTTTGAAATGAATATGATATTTTGATATCAAGTATGAATTATTTTCGACATGTAAAAGTACCAACCGATGTGTAAAATGATGATTGGTTATTAAAGAGACCGGGGCCTCTTATTGGCATATTCTCTATCAATATTGGAACCACTTTAACAACTGTGTACGCGGTGGATGATAACCAGAATGTAGTGGTTGAATTGGCTACGTTTACTGGAATGAAGTAAGAGAACGATGATGGATAGCCTTGACATTCATGTCATAATTAAAATGACTAAAACTGGAGCCTATGTCTGGCCATTGAGGTTAGATACCTCTAGAGACATTGATCCCTCATATTACTATTGTGATTTCGTATTCGATGGGTGCACCTTTTTGTCGTTTGGTTTGATTGTCGTGGTCGGCCACAGATGGGTTATGACTAGTCAAAAAGGGTAAACTGGTAGAATCCTACATTGGGAATTGCCTCACGTGCCTTGTCATATTTATCCCTATACGAGCCCATTACGACTTTGGTTTAAACTATAAAATGTGTTAAGGTGGATCAATGTAAAGGCTTAACGCTATTTTGATATTTATTTTACTGATAGACATTATATATTATAACGTATAATATTACATATAAATAGTTTAACGGATCCTTAGGAGATGAAAAATCTCGTGACATCTCTTAAGTTATTGCATTCATGTTTGTGATATTGATTTGACTTACATAAGATTATTTTAGTCATGACTCGAGTGTTTTGTCTTTTCATTACGCTCTAGTCAAACCTAAGTTTTTTCAGCATATTGAAGATTATTGACCAGAGATGAAGATGGAGTTTTGGTATATTACTATTATTAGAATTATTCCTTATGTCATGTTATTATGCTGTATTGATTATTTATCCCTGATGTATATATATATAACTCTGATAAATGTGTATAGATTATAATCAAATGTATACTAAACAACTTCACAAATTGTTTATTTGATTATTATATTTTATCGTTTCCACTGTGAGATTCATTGCTTGTTTTCTTCTTGTTTTCTTATTTTTCTTATTCAATCCCATTGATTTTCTACGTTCTAGATTGTTTAAATTGGACATGTGTGGATTATTATTGATTTAAACCTTTTGAAATGTGGGTCGTTACATACTTGGGACTCATTCCCAATATATTGGAATGTGGGTTATATAGACCCTAGTTTTCAGGGTGATACTGACGGTATTAAGTCACTGTTAGGTTACACCTTTACTAGAAGTGATGGGGCCTTCATTTAGAAAATCTCTAAAAAGGAAACGGCAAATGATTCCACGATGGAGGCCAAGTACATCATTCTCAATGAAGTAACTAAGGAATCGATCTAGATGCACATATTATTGAGTGAGCTAGGAGTGATTCATGACATAGTGAATCCGATGACATTGTTTTGTGATAATAATGCAGTGATGCATATCACAAAGGAACCTAAAGCACAAAAGAAATCATGACCCATTCTTTGAAAGTTCCACTTGATTAACGAATTTGTTGATAAGAAAGATGCTATGATGTAAAAAGATAGATACAAAGGACAACATAGCAGATTCATTCACGAAGCGACTAACTGGTTAGTTCTTGTCAAGTTATCAAAGGAATGAGACTGAGATTCCATAATTACCTCAAGTGCAAGTCAGAGATTGATAGAGTTGGGGGTATTCCCTAGAGGCAATTTTATAATTTATTATAAATTACTAACTTTTCAATAAAATCTTGTTCAAAACAAAAGATGTTTTTCTTTCTATTATATACTTGTTATAATGTGTTATATTAATTAATTATTTGATTTAAGCATATCTAATAAAAATCCGTAAATGTATGTATTGTGATCATAATTACAATATGTTGTGATCTTAAGCAATTTATCATAAAGTAATAAACATACCATTTTAAATATTCCTAGTTAAGGTGCATCGAGACCAAATATCAATACATCCATTGAGACTAGAGTAAATAATGCTCTCCAAATGTTGGGTGATATAATACTTATGGCTGCTGGGGCACCAAGAGGTTAGATATTGATAGTTGTTGGATAACTATGGCATGACACTTGATAATTTTCTATTGGTTAACAAACTAAGGTCAAACAAATAATATCAATGTGACTATACTACACGGTTCTCTGGACTTGAGAGTATTATTTAACTTTATTGTGGAAACTTCACTTTGATTATAGTTAAATTGTCAAGCAGTGTCCATTGAACGACTATAGTTGGTTATGAGTTGAAACCTTAGAAGTAAAATACTATTCAATAGAGAATTCATCTTCTTGTTTATATTAGTTTAGTATGATGGTCAATTAAAGTCAACTCAAAGTTAAATTCTTTGGCTAGAGTAGTTCAGTTAATAATAATTGTTATTATTAAACTAACAACTTTGTGTTTGGACTATACAATTTGAATGTTGAGGATCTTCTAATTTTGACCATTACTAAATTCCATAAGTCCTAATAAGGTATAGTCTTGACAAAGAGAATTGGTGTAAATACTTGTTAAACTGGCGACCACTTAAAATAGTAAATTGGATTTTACCAAAATTGTTTGAGTGATAAATACTGCCAAATTATCACACTACTAGCTAAGATGACGTGTGAAAGTTAATATTCCAATATTAATCGCTGATTGAATTTACCCCTTTGATTTACACAAATTCATGTTAAATAATCCTAAATAGCACTCGATTTCATAAATTAATAATTTTTAAATAAATTAATATTTCTAAAATATTAACCGTTAAATTATTATTTTGATTTTACTACTGTTTGTAGTTAATCAGATGAATATATAAAAGTAATATATGTACGTATCGATAAACATTTAAAATGAATTAATTTTAAAAAAAAATTGTATATTGAATTGGCCCATTTTTGGTCCGGGGAAGGGGGTGGACCGTGGTGGGGCAGAATGGAGTCCCTTTTATATGTTCAATTTTGATTTGAATTAGTGTTTGTGGATTGAGTAAACAAAAGAATATTTTGTCTCCTATTTTTTCCTCAGATCTAATGCTCATATAAGGGGACTCTCACTTCATTATTTGTGCTTTCCTCCCAACCACATACCAGTTGGAAATTAGATAGGTCATAGGACCAAATTCCAAAGCAAGATCTATACTAAAATTATTATGAAACAAGGATTGGTGTTTATCTCTTGATTACTACAACTTCTATAGACGTATGGATCAGATCTATAGAGGTTATAATCAATATTCGAGGTGCATTTCATTGACATCTATCATTGGTAATAATCTCTATTTTACATATTATATATTTACATATGATGATAGATCAGTAATGCTATCCGTATATATATCCTGTATATGACCACGAATTTGCATATATGGTTGGTTTCACTCTCATATATATACATACATATATATATATATATTCAATAAAAATGACGTTCATATAAATATAAAATTTTGACATAATGCATTTACCTATAAAAAAATTCGAAAATTAAAATTGAACTTTCAATTAACACATAAAAAAAAATCAATTTTGCAATATATATATATATATGTATGTGTGTGTGTGTATGTACATGTATCTACATATGTATTTATGTATGAATATGAATTGATACAAAAAATTGTTTCTAAAATTTTGAATATGGATGAAAAGAAATAAATAAATAAATTTTGTTAAAAGATTTTCAACTAATTTAAATTAAAAAAAATTGTTCAATTATTTGCTTTGCAAATAAAATTCTTTATTCCGTGAATTTATTTTCGGCAAGAATTAAAAAATTATTTTATAGAAATTAACATTATAGAAGCATTTTACCATAACAAATTGTAATTATTTTATAATTGAATATAAGAAATTTAATCTGTTTCTATAAAGTTACAACTCAAAATATGGTTTATAACATTTACAATTCAAATTTAGATTTAACATAAACTGGATGTGAATTTGATTTAGATTAAAAAAATTCTAAGATATGTTAAATTTTAATTCAATATTTAAAAAATGTCAACTTAGTCAAAATTTAAATTATAGTTTTTTTATATATAATTATATACATATATGTATTTACTTATATCCAAATTAAAAGGTTAAATAATTTATAAATAATACAGATATCAACATGTACACAAAGATGTGAACGCGTGTGTTCGATGTAAATCCCAGCACTTAGACACGGGTATATTAAACCATGCACAATGTACATGTTGCATGTGTACATATACGTACATATGTATATGATACACTTATACTGACCATATATTATTTATAATATTAAATATACATTTTCATCAATGAATAAAATAAAATAATGATTTTATTTAAAATTAATTTAGATCATATTTAAACCAATTCAAACTTCATAGGCTTATTAAAACCCAAATGGTAAAAAAAAATTGAAATTCACCTATTTAACCAGCCATGTGCTGACCCAGTTCCAAAAAAATGAGTGATAGACAGATGTAGGAAGGTAATAACCAGAATAAGCTAAAGGTTACTTTAAGATCGATACCTAAATAAGAGTCTTGGTGATGCTTGTGAATGTGTTTGATGATTGTGTGATATGGTTGATAACAACTTGAGGATAAGTATAAGCAAACTTGAATTGAAATGGTTAAATATAAATATGACATGTTTAATAAATGAATATTAAGTATATGGTATACTTAAGTTTTTAAGATGATGTTATATGTATGCTCAAGATGTGATAATTGTTTACATGATATGATATAATTATTACCGATGTACAAGTGACGGGAAACCCGTTCTATGCTCTAGCGGCGTGGTCTCACTATACGTTTGCTTTTGGGTAAAATATTATTGACCCGTGTTTCTATTATTTCCCATAAACTCACGGGTACTCATTCAAGTAGGCTAAATTTATGGTTTTATTCAAGTTACTTTTGGAAAGATGAATAAAGAAGGCGAAGTCAAAGCATGTGGCTTATAGCTAATGAAAGTTGTTTCTCCTACTATAAAACCAGAGTTTATAATTGGTTATATGTTCATGCCGACATCTTTAAATATGAGGTACGTTGGTACTACTATTATATTTTACACCTATGTGGGAATATTTTGGGAATGTGAAAATATAATGACAATTATGTGTAATGAAATTTATTTTGCTATTTTGTTTATTTAATATTGTGAAAAAAGTATACGGATCCTATTTTATCACTTGAAAATTATTCTGCTGATGACAATAGAATCATCGCATTCACTTTTTATGCTCGAAATTAGGGATATTACAACTTAATATTAATGCTTAGGTTTAAGGGAATTTAGTAAAATTGAGCCAAGTAGGGATCTATGTAGAAATTAGATAGTATGAGGTGGAAGATATACACTATCTATATAAGATACATGTAATTTGATATAATATATGGGTGGATATTACTTTCCTTATACTATTGTTCTCACTCTTTACTTCCGTTCTTACAAATACTTGCTTACTAGAAAACAAGTGTGACAACTGCCCTACACCTATGGTGAAGAAGGTTTGTTAAAGGAAAGAAAGAAGTAAAGATGAAGGAAATAAAAGAGAAAAGAATGGAAAAGAAGAAGGAGGAAACATCAAATAACCATATTACCCGTCATATATCTCATGTCGCATCAGAGTAAATATAATAATCAACATAGGTGTAAATAATAGAGACAATAATAACAATATGTACTAATCGTCTGAATATAAGATCTACAAAGTTATACAACACAGTAGCAGAGTTCATACAACTAGAAATAAACTCAACTGATACACGGTCTCAGATAATAATAAGTTAATACTGTCAAGGCTCCATAGTGTCACAGGGGAAATACAATAAAAATCACACATATAAGTATAAGTAAACGTCGCCTCCTGCTAGCCTATCTGAACACCATATGTTATCTACACTTGCTCTCAAATTTACTCATTTTAGAGTACCCAAGATAATTAGAAGTAAAACATAAAACCTTAAGTCGGACAACAGTTTGGTGTGAGTGATATAAAATCTCAAAAATACTATAAAAGTCGATATAGCATACGGAACAAAGGGTATATAAACCATAAGTAACCTATCTATGCAACCAAAGAGTCATCACATAAACATCGGTAATATGCTACTCTACATTATCACAAAAAGGGTACACCATACTTAGTATCTGTCCGAGTGCCCAGGTATCTCCACCTAAAATACCTACTCCATACTAAGTAAACTCTAGGTGTCTCCATCTATAGTACCTACTCTACACTAAGTCAAGTTACGTGTCTAGGTATCCCTGTCACAATACCTACCTGTTGTGATGTCCCTAGGGCGATAGGTGGCTACTGAAACAATCATAACAAACGTATCATCCATCAAACAATACTAACAGTCACCAGTGTGTCAAAAATATGATAAGTCATATGACCATCTTGAAATGTCAAGGACTAGTGGAAGTCCCAGTTCTTTGTTTACTCTCATATCTTATCAGATCCAAAGCCAGATACGTGTATTGTTCCATGGTATATGAACCTTCATGACCAAAAGGCCTGTCCATTGGCATCCTCACTAATACCCTTGCTTCGAGTATAACAAGAACACTCCAAATCATCAATGATCCATTCGCAGAAACACATCCATCGAGCCCTACTAGCTCAATATGAATCCAAGCTCTACTACCTCAGTGCAATTTTTGGAAAAGAGCCCCAATCACTGAATCCATTTCCGTAGCCTTTTAATTCCGAGCTTCCATCTTCGGTTCCTAATCCAAATACGAGTCACCAACCGAAGAAACATAACTCTCATGATATTACATTTCCATCCTCCTACGATGTGAAATGAGCTAACACCCCTAGCATGATCCATACAGTCCTGATACTATAATCCTCATAACCTACACCATGCATCATCGAGTCACCATCTGAAGTACCTAACTATCAGGTTAAAGCATCACATCAGCGCATCTCCATCAAAATCACTCGTCAAAGAGTAATATCCAAACTCTAAATCATTCACACGAACAAACCATCCCTTCGCACACCTGAGACGTCCTCCACTTCGATGACAAAGATCGGCCATTTAGCAAATCAACAATAGTAATGGACATTGACCACTCTACAATGATCAATACTAACTTCCATGATCTTGAAATTAACCGAACGGATAAGTACAAACCAAACGAAATATTCGGCATCCATCCTGAAGACTAAAGCCATGTCCTCCATCTTAGATCAGTCGTCACATATCCTAACCCTCTTTTACAGCTAGTCTTATTCATTATGTTTTCGTGTATGCAAAACCCCAACGTATAAGATACCACCTAAAACCCGATCACCACTAATCAGTGTTATCAACCAAACTTTCTAAATAAGCAAAACAAGTCAACAAGCCAAACATACATCCAATATCCATACATCCATCCAAAACAATATACATACGACATAAACAATCCATCTATATCCAGCACACGTAAATGGAAAATATGTGATATTCTTTATAAATCAACTTAAAAATAATTTTATTTTATTTTATAAAGATATAGCTATTGTATAATATAGTAACATCATAATTTAAAACCAAAAATCATTCGTGTGCGTCAATCTAATACTATCCAACCAATCATAGTTTAGTAAGAGACAATATCACGCCCTAACGCTATTTTAATACTTTACTTTACTGATATACACTACATATATAGCGTATCTTACAATATATTGATACTTTGATGGATCCTAGGAAATGAAAAATCCTGTAACATCTCTTAACTTATTGCACTCATGTTGTACACTTGATAGGAGATGGAAAATCCTGTAAATATCTAATAATTGGAATAAAACTTAAGTTCTAAATGTGATGATTTATTAAACAAATTTAATTGTTGAATTTATAATTGAAAATCATTTTACCTTATTGAATTTGAGTTGAATATGAATCGAAACAATTTCTAATGTTGATATATATTCTAGTTGAATTAGATTAAGTTAGTAAATTTTTAAAACTGAAATTTCAAATGATTTCGTAAATTTTGAAAATCGTTGATTTAATTTATGCGTTAAAATAGCGATTCTAGGCACAGTCTTAGAATTCAAAGAAACCAATTCCATTGAATTTGTAATAGTATATTATTATTGAATTTCAATTTTTGTAGCGTTTAGATTTACGGTTTGGTCGTGCGATCTGAAAATTCCTAGAAATAATTTGATTGAATTTAATTTAAACAGTCGGTTTAAAAGGCTATCTGCTCCATACGATCGAATTAGGCTTCGAAACATGTTCCATTGGGTTTGGAATAGTAATATAACGTTAGAAATGCTAGGCAGCATGCCTCGATAAGGGTTCAGGATTTTGAGTTACTAGAACGAGATGTTTTGAATGTAATATATATAAATCTAATCAAGGGTAAAACTCAAGCCACCCTAACTTGTCTCAGCTGACCAACACTATTAGCCACCCTATTCATGAAGCCGCCTAACCTAGATTTTAAAAACCCGACTTCTTCTTCCTCTTCGAACGAAAAAAGCAGAGCGAAAAAAATGGAAAAGGAAAAATTCAATTTAAAATCGAAATCAAAACGACAAATTATGAAATCAATGGCAAAATTCTCATATCTCGACGCTCTTCAATGTGGTATTGGGCTTGATAAGTGTGGTGATGGTTTATGATGCCTTTATTGAAGTTAGGGTTCGGCTTGGGGTGTCGATTCGGGAATTGGAGTGTGGGAAGTCTCCATTGAGGTTAGGAACAACAATCACTGGATTTAGAGGGTGTTGCGGCATCGAGAGGGGAAAGCGCCGATGAGGGGGAAGAGTGTCCGGTGGTTAACATCGTGACCTAGGGTATTATCGCGATCTCAAAGGCGGAGGGCGTCGAGCTTGGATTGTTGGATGGAGGAAAATATTTAATTGTCACAGGCGAAGCTGGTGGAGTTGGTGGTTTGACACGGTGAGGGTGGATGTTGCGCGTATGGCAGTGGGTGTCAGACGAGGGTTGAAGTGGGTTGGGGTTGTTAGGTCGCTCGAGTGTGTTCGATATTTTTCTCGTGCCTGGAAGTAAGCTCGAGCATGAGCGGGGTAGAAAGGTTAATTAGCTGTTAATGATTTTAATCAGTTAAATAATTTTATTTATGAAAATAGAATGCTTATAAAATTGTATAACGTTTATACGAGGTCTAAAATTAATGTAACAAGTCACGTTGGATTTGCGGCAGCAATACTACACAGTGGAAGAAATTTGGGATTGTTACTATTAAAAAATTAAAAATCAAGGTGAGTAAATCTCACTCAATTTGGTTGACTGTTTAATTTTTAGCAATTATAAATTAATTATTGAATGATTGGTTGGATTGATATATTTTTATCAGTTGGATGTTATATTATATATATAGTAGTACATATATTAGTAGTTGGATATATTCCCGTCTATTGGAGCGGATGAGACACTATGTGCCCCACACAATAGCGGATGACCTTATATTACCACGATATCCCGCCTTGAAGCAGGATTGTATTTATATTATATAACATCTATGGATGCAGGAAAACAGGTTGGAGGAATCCAACTAGATTCCTCAAAAATGTTTATTTTAATTTCATATAAAGTGATATATGATTTGTGTGAATAATCTGATATAGATTACGTGGTGATTTCAATTATTGGATGCTATAGTAGCACTGGCCTAAAATTTTGGTATTTTAAATACCACAAATATTATTTTTGGAATTTGAAGTAATTTAAAGGGAGATTTTGAATATAAAAATATTTATATCAGAATTTGAATTATTTTAAGAGAAATCGATGTGGATAAAACAATCATTTGATTTTGGGTTGTACTTAAGTATCCGTAAAAATATTTTAAATAGAGATTTTTAAACAATTTATATAAAGGATTTTAAGCAATGGATTTTAAAATGATATTTCTAAAACATATGGAAAAGAAGTTAAAATCGATATTTTAAATATACTTGAAAACTAAATGGAATTTATGAAGAAATGGATTTACAAAATGGGATTTTATAAATGAGATTATTTTTATGAGTTTATAAATTTATAAACGATGTATATAAATAAGGGAAATGATATTAATTCATAAATTGGGAATATCATTTCACAGTGTGAATTCATTTCGAGATATGGAAATAGGTCTTTGGGAAAAATAGCGAATTCTATTTTTGAAATGTGAGAATGGTTAGGGAATCAGAATGAGATCGATGTGTTGTGAATCGAGAGTAATTTATAAATTGAATTAGTTATTGGATTTTTTAAAATATATTTTTATTAAGAAGTTAAGTTTGGTTTTAAAAGGGAATTTTACTTTTTAAACTATGTAATTAAAAGTTAGTTAGTATTGAAATACTTCGGAAGTGAATTTTTCTAATATCTAATATTAACTGAAATAAAATTTAAATTTTTATAATATGTTTTGTAAATCGATTGGTTTTATTGAAAAATGAATTGAAATGGGTTATAAATGTTTATTTTAAATTTTTGGATATTTTACATAACTACTTAAAGGTGTTTTAAAAATAAAATACTATTATTTCAAAATACTTATTATATATATGGAGTGTTGGAAGTAATTAGAATTTAATTATAAATTCTATCGAGATTTGTAAATAGAGCTTACTTAACGGATATGATTTTGATAAGAGAAATCTTATAATGGGAGTCTGGGAACTTGAGGAAATTCCCAAAGTGTTTAAATACAGAAACTGCGGAAATGGATTAGAATTCATAAAAGAAATTAGAATGGGGTAGTTGGGATTATAGACAAGTATAATCGATTTTAGAAATTTTAAAAGATATTAATTTACGAATTTCCAGGAATTTACGCAATTACTTATAAATGAGTTATGGAATTTACAAATGAATTGCAAAGGATTTTGAGAAATAGGAATAAATGGAGCATTTTCTAAGTATTGGAAATAAATGATTTTAGGAAAATATACTTATGGATATTTCCTAAGTATTGAATTGGAAAGGTTTGAAATATTTTAACTATGAGATTACTATTATAGAAATATTTTCAAAATGCTGAATTATAAAGGAATTGGAAGAAAATATTTCTAAGTATTGAAATAATTCGGAAATATTCTATTATGGATATAAGTTTTTGAAAATGTTTTCAATTATTGAATATATTGGGAGAGATTTGAATATAGATCTTTGTAAAGATATTTTGAATAATGTTTTGAAAGATTTATATGATCGGGCCTAGTGACTGCTTGTGGATGTTATTTGACAATTAAATAACCGACTATCAAATTCAGGCCACATTCATTGATCATTTCGAAGAGACCGAGATCGGATTTAATTATCCGAAAACCACTTTGATTCGATTTGTACGTACGAATTGAGATACCATGAAGATAATGAAGATGGTGTTTTAGGAGATTCAGTTTGTTCAAACCTAGAACAACTTGTATGGATGAATGCTATCATTGCATCGTTGCTTGGAATGCAATGTTAGCAGTCAAAGTATGAATGTTATTCTAAAGGTAAAACGTAGTCTCAAGCCTCATCAACCATGATGACTAAAATAAGGGAGATGCAGCAGGGCTAAGTGGGTCGCACCCAAGTAGGGTATGTTATCACTTTCTAGATACCCTCGAAAATAATATAGTTATGGATATGGTTGTGCATGGAAAGGAGAGCGCTCCATTAGGGTAGGATACCCGGGATGATTGCATATTCGGTACTATCCATGTCAGGGGTAGGCCGGTCCTTTGTTGGCAGGGGATCCAGGCGAGGTCCCCGGTACATTTTTCTAGAGGTGTACTATAGCGGGTGGTGCCCCCAAAATCCCAGTCATTGTATGGAATCCAATTTCCACTGCGAGCCTGTATGGTTTTAGTTGTATACCAAATATGTTGAAACATGAGATGCAAGCATTTCAGCTATTTTCTAATTTACTTTCTATAGACACAATTATAATATTAAATGATTTTGATATAAAATGTTTTAGTTATCGTAAGGTAAAAACTCATCGTGTTTATATGTGGCGTGGTCTTACGAGATACCTTTGTTTTTCAAAGGATTTTGATAGCAGTAATAATTCAAATTGAGTGTGTTTCTCACGTTGGTTTTCTAGACTGACTTGAATGCTATTTTATTATAATGCTCGGGTCAAACCGAGTATTACAGATTCATGTCAGGATGCTATGGAGCTCAGGAAACGAGCTGGAGGATTTCAGTCGTATATCACGTACTTAATTTATATTCCGTTGTATGTGTTAACTGAATGTTTAGTGTTTGTGAGGACAAGTTATTATAACTATCCAGAGTGATTGATGTACTCTGATTATTGTATAAATATTAATAGTTACATACTTTTTTGTATAAAAATCTTTTATTATATATTATATTTTGTTTCGCTGCGATTATAAGATTATGTGTTGTTGTTTTTTATTTCCTTCTATCTTTTTCTTCTTCACCACTTAAGTATCATATTCCCATTCAATATGAGTTGGACTCGTGTGAATTATTGCTGTCTCAAAGGATACAGAGATACGGGTCGCTACATTTGGTATCTCTTTTCTTCTTTCCCCTAACAAACGGTTTTTCCGGCATTCTATTTCTCGGCATGTGATGAAGTGGACATATTACTGTCGATTTTCGAGGGTAGAAAATCCCGGTTATTACAGTGGTATTAGAGCTAAAGGTTAAACGAGAACCTTGGCTTTGGTTGGGATTACTCATTAGAGATAAGATCAGTAGTACCCTAGAATGAGTTTGAGTGTATTGATAGATATGAGAGCATATTTGTTGGTGAATATAATTTGTTCTATATTGTGTTGATTTATCTATTGAGTGGCATATAAATTCTGGTCAAATAGTGGGATTCCACGAAATCGATAGAAATTTTTAAACATTTGAACCAGGTAAACCGACACAATATTGTTTTGAAGCGGGTAAATGAATTATAATTAAAATGGATTCAAAATCGAATTCAGTAATTTAAATCCCGGAAGATTTGGAAAATATTTTCAGAAATGTTGTGGAATCGGTGTTATTTGGAAACATTTTTGAAATAAATAATAGTAATACTATTGAGAAATGTTTTGAATGGAAATTGTTTTTGTAACAACCCAAATTCCAATGGTCTGGATTTTACGCAAAAAGGCTAAAATCCAAGCCCACTGAAACCCGAGTTAGGAATCTGTATCCTACAAATAGGAAAAAATAAATATATCAGAGCTCAATTAAATATCTCATAGCGGAATTGACTAAAATACAATAATAAGTAAATACTCACCAATATAATTACACTTTCAAAATAAGTGTCTTAAAGCTCGAAAGTCTCTACCATCTACCTAACCTGTAAGATGTTATGAGGAGGGGGTCAGAACTAAAGTTCCGGTGAATGAACAAATTATACGCTTTTAAGCTTAATTCTACATATACCCTTTTATTTCCATTTACTATAATATTAGGTTCACTAGGTTTATCATACTCTCGCCTCTGTGCGTGAATCATACCCACTTACTCCATAGTAGATTAAAACATAATAACTGATATATATACATATGTAGTTATATTCCCAATGACTATATTGGTCCTAGGTACCACCCATAGTACCTTCACCTTTCGTATCCTCCTCTCAAAGGATTCCATTGTCTTGCTTCGAGAGCGTTCCATAACTACATATGTAAAGGACTGCTTCGCAAGGCCTAGAATACAGATGCTCCATCGTCATACTCCATAGCAATATATATAAAGGACTGCTTCGTAACGCCTACAATACAGATGCTCCATCGTCTTGCTCAATAGAAATATCTATAAATGACTGCTTCGTAAGGCCAACAATACAGATTCTCCATCATCTTGCTCCACAAGCGCTCCATAGCTACATCTGTAAAGGACTGCTTCGTAAGGCCTATAGTATAGATGCTCCACACCTTACTATGAAAACGTAAATTGCGTCCGCATTAGTCTATGTCAGTGCTTGGACATCCATAATGTACCACCTAGTGCATACATTGAGGACTACATAATCGTTCTGTCTATTATATGAATCCCGCAAATAAGGTCCACATGGTACGAAATTCAGTCAGAGATTTTCTATATCTGTAAAGGACTGCTTTGTTAGGCCTACAGTACAGATATTCTAATTGGTCTCTTTTCCATCGTGGCTATGTGTGACGCCCCGCCTCTACACCCACGCTAGCCAAGGACACTACAGGGTAATGCCGTCAACTAACACGAAGAATAAGGCTGGTTAGGGGCGACCATCTATAGCCTTGCTCTAACTATCTATTGAATACATCGACAATAGAGAGGTCGACATACCCAATGAATACTTAAAACAAAACTATAGGTGGTTGGAGGATCTATCAGAACAGAATATAACGACTCAAATGTAATAAACATCACAGAACAGTAGATCATCATATACACATATACAGATACATAACAGAGTTTACAAACTAATACACATCTAGTGGTATAGCAAACCACAATATACAGACGAATTCAAAATAATACATATATCAGAGTTACAACAAAAAGGACTACACAAAAAGCTTTAACAAAAAGGAACAAGCTGAATAGTCCATGCGGAAGAAAAATAGGCTAAGTCCAAAAGCACCTAACCTGAAACATCTCGGTCTAACCCGAGTATAAAATACACGGGTCAGTCTAGCTAAACAAATCAGTTAGATAAACTGAACAACAATAACCTGCAAGGTCACAATGTATAACAAATATCTCTAAAAGAGATAATACAATCATCTAACAAAAAGATGAATCATATCATAACAAGCCTCACATCATCGGCAACACAAGGAAACAAAGGATATGGATATCCCAAAACAAGCCAAAAATGGCAAATAACAAATACCAATGAAGGTAACACAAGTTCCACAAGGTAACCGCTATACATCATGCGGCTCAAAAAGACCAACACCGAAGGGCGATACCTAGGGAATATACATATGAATGAAACATAAGATTTGTTTTAATTGCAACAAACCCAAATGTCTCATGAGCGGTAGTGAAGAAACCACTACACTATCTCTCGAGCGGCGGTGAAGAAACCACTCCAATATCTCTCGAGCGGTGGTAAAGAAAAACCACTCCAAAAGCAATACTAAAGGTAACCGACAACCCCAAATATCTCTCGAGCCGGGGCAAAGGACCAACTCCAAAAGCGACATTAAAGGCAACAAGCCAGAAGGAGACAGTCCGAAGACACTATCCCAAAGGCAACATGTGTCACAAACTCCCAGAAAGGAATCCGAAAAGTGGTAACGTGAGTCCCATAACCACCGTTCGCACTAAACTGTTTACTATCCGTTAGTTAATTTCACACTCAAAGCAGTACAAAGTTTACCTCATCTCATCAGTAAACCAGACACAAAGGTCAAAACGTTCAAACGAATAGATTGGGAATTAACTAAGAAGATGAACGCACGTGTTCATTGCACGCAATTTATCTAATCATTTGATTCTCCTCCCACTTCGCTCGGAGTGCGAAACCGTGCGTGTTTTAAATAGAATTTATAAATCGAAGAAACTAGCTTTTAATGCGATTTAGAGGGATTATTTATGAAAACCCATGAATGAAGTTAAAATAAGTTGTCAAAGCCAAAAGATGCAATGACAACCACTAAGAATCAACTTGAATCGATAAAATTTGGAAAACCAATCAAAATATGCAAAAATAGGCAAAACATGCAAAACAGGAGCAGGTCGGTCGACCGGACCCCCTGGGTCGGTTGACCGGGCCAGAAACAGAGAAGTGCTCGGGGCATCAGGTCGGTCGACCGGACCTCTGGGTCGGTCGGCCGGAGCCAAAATTCCTGCACTTCCAAAACAGAGGCAGGGAAGCGCCCAGGTAGCAGGTCGGTCGACCGGCCCAGAGGTTCGGTCGGCCGAACTGCAATTTTCTGCAAGTCATGCCTTATTTCATCCAAGTGCAACTCTTCCAAAATGCAACCGGTCGAGCAATGGACCTAAGGAGCCTTAGCCAATTGATACCCCAGCTCCATTAGCTCTCCGATTCGCCACCAAAAACATGTTCAAACGTCAAAGTTAGGATCTTTAGAGAATTGAACCCAAAACACTAAAAATTAGGATATTCACCAATTCAATCCAAACCAAAATAAAATGCACATGAAAAAGTGTTAGGAATTCACACCCAACAATCAAAGATAATTATAAACAAAGATGTGAGATAAAATCTCACCTTTAACCCTAAAACAAAGAAGAAGAAGAAGAAGAAGAAGAAGAAGAAGAAGAAGAAGCTCAATTGCAAGGAAAAGATCAACCACTCTCCACTTCAACTCTACTAGCTTCAATCTAAGATCAAAACAAGTATTTCCTAAGTTAGCTTTAGGAAACTTCTGAAATTGAAGGAGAAAGAGTTGGAGAAGATGAAGAGGAGGCTTACCAATAGCTTCTCTTTGATTTTGGAGCAAGAATTTGAGCTAGCAAGACAAACTAGGGCTTGGAGTTTCTAAATCCCTTTCCTTTCCACAATTTTCAGTTGGAGCTTGAGTTTGAGGAGTGGGAATGAGTGAATGGAGAGGAGAGGGCTGAGTTAGGGTATTAAGTTAGCTAGTGGGCTGAACCCAAACTCAAAACCCAACTAGAAAATGTAGCAAAATTCAACTTACTCCAAACATATCAAAGCTTATAATCAAAAAGATCGCAAACGCCATTTTGAACTCAATGGAGGTGGTCTTGAGTCCCAATTAGACCGTTTGCAAAAAGTAGCCTTTTGGACTATAATCCGAAAAACGACGTTATATTTAAATAAAATATTTAAATATACAACCGATAAATAATCGGGTTGTTACAAACTCCCCTCCTTAAAGAAATTGCGTCCTCGCAATTCTTAAGAAGAAAATAAAGAGTAACAACCCAAAAACATATCAACACATAAGAATAACAGAATAAGAAGTTCACCCTAAAGTGCACGAAAGGTTAAGCCCTAACTTGTTTGCTCAGAGAATTCTATGGATTCCTAAGCTCAAAATAATTCGGAACATCGACGTGGTGCAACAATACGTCAAATGAACCAAAGCTCAACAAAATGAAGTACAACAAAACGTCCGATGAACTTGGTAAAAAGATCATTCCATCCGGACATCATCAAAGAAACAATCGCTTGTTGCTTACAACTAAATGCATTGGCAACACGATCCCCCTCTCGGAAATAAAAAGAATGAGAGTATCGGGAAAGTTGTCGGAAAAGAGTTCTTTTAAATAATCAACTTTCCCGAAAAGCTAAAACTTTCAAAATCACAATTATCTTTATGTAATTATTTTTCTAGAAATTTTTCTTATTTCAAATCAATTCACTGTGTCTGATTGTCTCATCAAAGCGTTTAGGAGATTCCTATCGATAACGTTGATCAAGCGCATCGACCGGAATTCTTAAAGCGCTTAATGGGCAATACAATCGCAAAACAATCTTCTATATGATAAACATATTTCTAATAACTTTTTAAAAATTCTCTTTGTTTGTTTTAAGAACAAAAATCCCATTTATATTTGTAAATAAATCTTATGAAAAAGATTTACAAAAATTTTAAATTGCTAATTTCCATCCAAAACCAATAAATACTAAAATGGAATCATCGAGATATTCACAAAATACTCGATTCATAAAATGGATGAAATGAGCTAGGCAAACTGAATGACATAATAAATCATTCATAAGAATCACAACGAGTGCGGAATGCGGTAAGTGGAGTGCTAACTTCTGCAACTCGTAGCCAAATCAAAACCGGTGGCAAGGTCGAGCTGAAAAGACCTTAATACTACTCAAAGGATTGCTTAGGTGACAATCCTAAGACAAGACTAAAAATACAAGAAAATTCTCAATCTACAAGAATGAGAAAAACAACACTTTCCTCATCATGAGGGCTTAAAGAAATAAAATGATGCCATCAAATCGGAAATCGAATCACAAAGAAAAGTAGAAACCTAACAAAATAGATGGAGACATACCTTATCCCTGAGAAGAACCTCCAGAAGCACCTGTTACATTTAACTTGCCAGATGGAGAATTATTCGGAGCAATGGGACAAGTGGAACTACGATGGCCTTCCTTCTTGCAATAGCGGCAGAAGAGAGGCTTAGGACAAGCTCGAATCATATGATCAGGAGAACCACAATTGAAACACTTCCGAATGGAAGGTGTTCCAGCAGGCTGAGACTGAGAATCAGATTCAACGGGCTTTTTCTTCTTGGAAGGGAAAAATTCCCGCTCATCCAATGGAGACTGCTTTTTGTTGGGGTTCTTGCGAACCTCAACATCATCACCACTATCACACTCCTTCTCGACGGTTTCAAGATGAAGTGCAGAATCTACCAACTCCTCAAAAGAAAGCTTAAGCTGGAGCAACAAAGACTTCTTAAGATATTTCTTAAGACCAGAAACAAACTTCAAATTCTTCTTATAAGAAGTGCTAATGAATTCAAGACCATACTTAGATAAAGCCTCGAATGTTGCAACATACTCAGATACAGAAGACTTCCCTTGCTTCAACTCAAGGAAGCGACGGGTCAATAAAACTTTTTCAGATTCAGGAACGAACTTGAGTTCGAATCGTCTCCAAAACTGAGTCCAAGAAAGAGTAGACTCATCAATTTCAGCTATAAGAAGCTCATACCAATCAAGAGCACGCTCTTATAATAAGCTAGAAGTTACAAGAAATCTATCATGGTCAGAAAGATCCATGCGAGAGAAAATACGCTCGCATGTGCGAAGCCAAGCTTGGACTTCAAGAACAGACTCGGAGCCTTTAAAAGGCTTTCCACCAAGATGAGAAAAATCACCGCACAGGCGTGCAAAGGTAGACTTGCGAGGTGGAGATACACGAGTGGGAGCTGGAGGCTGAATGCTCCAAAACAACTCCATAAACTGATCGGTAGACATATAAACGCCATCCGGATATGAACCACTGGATTGCCCAGCATCCGAACGTCGTCCCCTGCCCCATACGCTGAAAGTTAAGATAAGAACAAGATTATTCATAAGGTAGATGTCACTAATTCAGATGTGGAATACTACGGAACAAAATGCGTTCCTAGACGTATTCCCACATTCTATCTACCACAAGGCATAAAAGAAATATAAAAGCACGATGGTTCAAGGGTTTGTATCACTTATACACTTTGATGTACCGGAATATGTGTTTCCATTCTGTGTTTATCATATTTTGTTCTGAACCTCGCTCCGATACCAAGCTGTGACGCCCCACCTCTACACCCACGCTAGCCAAGGACACTACAGGGTAATGCCGTCAACTAACACGAAGAATAAGGCTGGTTAGGGGCGACCATCTATAGCCTTTCTCTAACCATCTATTGAATACATCGACAATAGACAGGTCGACATACCCAATGAATACTTAAAACAAAACCATAGGTGGTTGGAGGATCTATCAGAACAGAATATAACGACTCAAATGTAATAAACATCACAGAACAATAGATCACCATATACACATATACAGATACATAACAGAGTTTACAAACTGATACACATCTAGTGGTATAGCAAACCACAATATATAGACGAATTCAAAATAATACATATATCAGAGTTACAATAAAAAGGACTGCACAAAAAGCTTTAACAAAAAGGAACAAGCTGAATAGTCCATGCGGAAGCAAAATAGGCTAAGTCCAAAAGCACCTAACCTGAAACATCTCGGTCTGACCCGAGTATAAAATACACGGGTCAGTCTAGCTAAACAAATCAGTTAGATAAAGTGAACAACAATAACCTGCAAGGTCACAATGTATAACAAATATCTCTAAAAGAGATAATACAATCATCTAACAAAAAGATGAATCATATCATAACAAGCCTCATATCATCGGCAATACAAGGAAACAAAGGATATGGATATCCTAAAACAAGCCAAAAAAGCAAATAACAAATACCAATGAAGGTAACACAAGTTCCAGAAGGTAACCGCTATACATCATGCGGCTCAAAAAGACCAACACCGAAGGGCGATACCTAGGGAATATACATATGAATGAAACATAAGATTTGTTTTAATTGCAACAAACCCAAATATCTCATGAGCGGTGGTGAAGAAACCACTCCACTATCTCTCGAGCGGTGGTGAAGAAACCACTCCACTATCTCTCAAGCGGTGGTGAAGAAACCACTCCAATATCTCTCGAGCGGTGGTAAAGAAAAACCACTCCGAAAGCAATACTGAAGGTAACTGATAACCCCAAATATCTCTCGAGCCGGGGCAAAGGACCAACTCCAAAAGCGACATTAAAGGAACCAAGCCAGAAGGAGACAGTTCGAAGACACTATCCCAAAGGCAACATGTGTCACAAACTCCCAGAAAGGAATCCGAAAAGTGGTAACGTGAGTCTCATAACCACCCGTTCGCACTAAACGGTTTACTATCCGTTAGTTAATTTCACACTCAAAGCAGTACAAAGTTTACCTCATCTCATCAGTAAACCAGACACAAAGGTCAAAACGTTCAAATGAATAGATTGGGAATTAACTGAGAAGATGAACGCACGTGTTCATTGCACGCGTTTCATCTAATCATTTGATTCTCCTCCCACTTCGCTCGGAGTGCGAAACCGTGCGTGTTTTAAATAGAATTTATAAATCGAAGAAACTAGCTTTTAATGCGATTTAGAGGGATTATTTATGAAAACCCGTGAATGAAGTTAAAATAAGTTATCAAAGCCAAAAGATGCAATGACAACCACTAAGAATCAACTTGAATCGATAAAATTTGGAAAACCAATCAAAATATGCAAAAATAGGCAAAACAGGCAAAACAGGAGCAGGTCGGTCGACCGGACCCCCTGGGTCGGTTGACTGGGCCAGAAACAGAGAAGTGCTCGGGGCATCAGGTCGGTCGACCGGACCTCTGGGTCGGTCGGCCGGAGCCAAAATTCCTGCACTTCCAAAACAGAGGCAGGGAAGCGCCCAGGTAGCAGGTCGGTCGACCGGCCCAGAGGTTCGGTCGGCCGAAATGCAATTTTCTGCAGTTCATGCCCTATTTCATCCAAGTGCAACTCTTTCAAAACGCAACCGGTCGAGCAATGGACCTAAGGAGCCTTAGCCAATTGATACCCCAGCTCCATTAGCTCTCCGATTCGCCACCAAAAACATGTTCAAACATCAAAGTTAGGATCTTTAAAGAATTGAATCCAAAACACTAAAAATTAGGATATTCACCAATTCAATCCAAACCAAAATAAAATGCGCATGAAAAAGTGTTAGGAATTCACACCCAACAATCAAAGATAATTATAAACAAAGATGTGAGATAAAATCTCACCTTTAACCCTAAAACAAAGAAGAAGAAGAAGAAGGAGAAGAAGAAGCTCAATTGCAAGGAAAAGATCAACCACTCTCCACTTCAACTCTATTAGCTTCAATCTAAGATCAAAACAAGTATTTTCTAAGTTAGCTTTAGGAAACTTCTGAAATTGAAGGAGAAAGAGTTGGAGAAGATGAAGAGGAGGCTTACCAATAGCTTCTCTTTGATTTTGGAGCAAGAATTTGAGCTAGAAAGACAAACTAGGGCTTGGAGTTTCTAAATCCCTTTCCTTTCCACCATTTTCAGTTGGAGCTTGAGTTTGAGGAGTGGGAATGAGTGAATGGAGAGGAGAGGGCTGAGTTAGGGTATTAAGTTAGCTAGTGGGCTGAACCCAAACTCAAAACCCAACTAGAAAAAGTAGCAAAATTCAACTTACTCCAAACATATCAAAGCTTATACCCAAAAAGATCGCAAACGCCATTTTGAACTCAATGGAGGTGGTCTTGAGTCCCAATTCGACCGTTTGCAAAAAGTAGTTTTTTGGACTATAATCCGACAAACGACGTTATATTTAAATAAAATATTTAAATATACAACCGATAAATATGCGGGTTGTTACACTATGGCCCCACGCAGCCAACCCTCAACTAACCGAAAGACTTCTAAAGAGTTAAGTGGTCTTCCCTACTGCAAAAAATCTTACATCCAAATGGCGGTGCCCCTCATCCAATGTCTCGATAGTGAAAGAATCATTGTCTTGATGGTTAACTCTAGTCTTTCCCAAAATCGCTCTTGGTCTCGATGCTGGCTAATATCTGCATGCAACTATCCTTAAACTTACTTGCAAGTACTGGACATACAAATAACCTACTCCAATCGCCAAGATGTTCTGACTGCCTATAAAGGTCTGCTTCGTTAGGCCTACAATGCAAATGTAGTCAAGGCATACTCTCTTGATGGAACACCTACAGACCTACCTCCGGGGGTGCAGCTTCATTAGGCCCACCCATTGGGCCATCCTAGAGTATCTTCACGTCCATTGAAGTCTCTCACTTCCTTGAAGCCTAAAAATACTGATTTGGATATGCTTCTCCATTTTTGAAATCCATTATGAATTACTTCGTTAGACGCTTCATACTTTGGGCTGCTCTGAACGCATCTCAAATCTTCTATTATAACCTAAATCTAATATTTTAATTTGCGTTTAGTTTACTTTCTTATTCTGTTGGCTACTTATTTACCCTAATTAGCATATTCTTGCCCTCGTCTCATCTCTACCTATTGTGAAATTTCCATTTATTTAATAAGGAATGTTGTTGGTATGAGCCACATTCATTATCTTGCTTATTTAACTTAATATAAATCTTAAGTTCATTAAAATAAGTCTCTTTTATCATTCCTACTTTATTTTCTTATTGACTTAATATAAATAATTTAAATAAGCTTATACCATTATTATTGCTCGTTTATTTATTCAAAGTCTCAAAATAAGCTTTTCCGTTCTTATTACTTAATTATAACCTATGTTATAGTTCTACCTGTAATTGTCATTTTCTCTTCTTTTATAGCCCATATATAATTCCAGCATTTCTTTTCTGTTCTAATTTGTCTTCTTTTAATATGATATAAAATATTCTTTTATTCTCCTATATTATATAATTCACTTACCATAATAATTATCTTCTTAAATAGTCTGCGCTGTGAATGCGGACCTAGATTCACTATCCTTTACAGCTTTAAGTTCATATCTAATAATTTACTTGATTCATATCATACTTCGCTTTATTATCTTCTATTTTAGGAAGTAATTCTATTTTATTTGGTCGGTTATGAAAACTATATTCAAAAATCGATTTTCATATTTAATATTAAATAATACTATAAACAATAATACGTAACCGCTAAATATTTCTTTTACTATTTTGGAATAGTGTAAAATACAGTGGTTTCTCTATTTTACACTAATTCCTTTTTTCTTTCTTTTATTTTAGTAATTACGTTCATTGCTGTCTTTTAAATATTAAATTATAGAAATGTTTCCTATTTTCTAGACCAACCAATTAACCTTTTACTTGCGCCTAAATCTAGTTATTAGATTAATTAACTTTACTCATTTTAACGTAATTTATTACAGTAATTCCATTCCTCAAACTTTTATTACTTTACATCTTATTTCCTTCATTTTTGTTTTCTAAATTATTTATTCCATATCCACGTTTAATCTATTCTAATCCATATGCGAAGAAAGAGGAGAAAATATAAGAAAAATGACGCTTGCATAGGAAGCCAAAATGTAGAAACAGATGTAAATAAGTACTAATACTCTAAATAAACTGTAAATTCCTTATAGCTCAGCATAACTTAACTAGTTGGATTAATTATTGAATAAAATTATCTAAATGGGAATTTAACGATGTTATATCTTAAACTTAAAAGATATACAAATAAATCCACTCACCCGACGTCCTTAGCTTCAATCTCTATCCTTTTAATTTGCTACGCTTTTTTCCGCTTTTTTCCCTTTTTAATTCGCTGTAAATTCTCTGATTTGTCTGCGCAATTTTCTGATTTTCTTGTATGTATATCCTTGCTTAATTTTATTTCTTGTTCAGGGAAAGATTTGATTGATAGAGGAGAAACGAAGAGGGAGAAGAGAAGAGGAGTTTGCTGTAACTGACAGCAGCTGATTTAGAGAATATAGTGTGGTTTAGGGTTAAGTTACGTTCAATTTATAATGATCCGTAAATTTTCGATAATTAAAATGGTTAATTTAATAAGATTTTGTCGTTAAATATTGAAAGAAATGAAAATTTTCAATTTAATAATGAAATAATAACCAAGATGAAACTTTACAACGTTAATTACAGTTAATTATTGATAAATTGAATGAAATTCCAACAAATTGAAATAATGTAAAGATTACACTTGGTTATAAAGTGTATATAAGAAAACAAATGTAAATATGAATTAATTTATGGGAATGGTAATTGAATAAAATTAGTGTTAGGAATGTAATTATAGCATTTGGTTGAAATAATAAACTGATTAATGTGAATAAAAGTTAATTGGTGACAAAATGTTACATGCTACCTATTTATTTAACATGTTAAATTTAATTGGAATTTATATTATTATAAATGGATATGTTGCAATTAAGTGTAATTAAATGTTACATTTATGTGAGTTAATACAACCACGTGCGAATGAAATAAAATGGATAGAAATGTTAATTATATTCATAATGTAATAATCTATTTAATTAAATAGTGAAATCAAGATAAATAAATCAATTTGGGATTTTAAATTTTAATTAATGTGTAAATTTGACAAAAATTCAATAAAATTGAAAAATGGTAGTTAATACAAATTAAAGGTGAAAATTTGAGAATATTAATGTAATAAAATATAAAATAAAAGTTAACTTTGTTATTTGAATAATAATTGATGGAATAAAAAGAATTGAAATCAAATTGATGAATTTATTGGAATTTAATTAACATTAATTGGATTTAATTACAGTTGAAATTGAACACTGTAATTTGAGTAATGACCAAATATTTATGTAAACTTGTTTTAAGTTATTATAAATGTCTAAGTGATCAAAAATGATGAAATTTGTTAAATAAAAAAATTGAAATTTAAAAAGTGATTTAATATTTAATTATTTAATTAATGTAAATATAGCCATTTTGGTCACCGTCTCGGATTTCGATAAAACCAGTTTCATCGGATCTGTAACAATGAATTATTGTAGGGTTTTAAGTTTCGTAACAATCGGGCTTGTCGTTTGATCGTACGGACATGAAACGCCTAAAAATCAATTCAATTGACATCAATTTGAAATAAGCTAATTTTAACATAACTTCTTCATAGAAGGAATTTGAACTTGAAACCTGTTCCACTGAGTTTAAAAATATTGAAAACATCTATTTTGATATATAGGTTGACCCATTTTCGTTCGGGAGGAAGAACGGACTTTTCGGGTTGTTTATCGTTACAATACAAATCAATCTTGTCCATTCTTTTTATTTCTGATCTGCCTATAAATACCTTGTTATAAACCCTAGTGTTTCTCAACTCAGTTTGTCTATACGTATAATTTCAATTGTTTCTCTCTTTTTAATGGCAGACAAACCCGAATTCCCAATTGCAATTTCAAATTAAATTCAATTCCAAAAAAATTAAACTCCTTCGAACGCTATCAAATTTTATGCCATTTTGAAGCTCCCGACGAGCGCATCTCAATTCTGTGATTCGTTTTTCAATTCGATGCACTATTTGTCCAAAAATTAGAGAATAAATCTTGGCCATCCCTCGCGTCGAGATCAACGTTGTCTGATTGACGAATTGAAGGTACAGCTTTGTAGAGAGCAGCGAGCGGGGTGCGTCTATGTAGTTTTTGTGTCGAATCAACGGTAGGATGCTCAACATCAATTCGATTTGGGTTACATCTATTGGCGGCGGCTGGGTGTTTTCACGATGGTTTGGTGTTAAGGTCGGCCAGGATAGGGTCGGGGTGGGAGCAGAGGTCGGCGACGAGTCTGGCAGTGGTCGCGTCGTGCTAGGCGACGGCGAGGTGTCGAATAACGATCGGCGGCTAGGGTTTGATCATGGGTTCGTTCATTGTACTGTAGCTGAGAGTTTTGCGAGTGAGAGAAGGGGAGCAGCTTGCTGGCGTGGCAAGTTTGTACCGGTTCGCTTTATTTTTTGTTTAACTTAAAATTTTAAAACCTTCTAACTGCAATAACTTTTACATACGAGGTCTGATTCATGCAGCAGATTTGACTCTGGGTTGGACGAATTTTGAGACCATTCAAATTTTGGGCTTAGATTGAATTTTTATTCGATTTAAATTCAACGGTGTGTGTTTTAACCCACACACACCTTCTAAAATTTCATATGTTCGTTAAATTAAATTTATGATGTGATTAGGAATTTATTTATGACTGTTTGGTATATTTAAATTGCTATTCTTGTCAATTTGAATTTAGTTTGAATTAAATCGTTATTTAAATTATTATTGAAATTAAATTGCCACTTAAATACCTGTTATTGTAAATTAGTTAATTGCTGATATATATTTGGTTGATTCTGACGATGATTGTGATGGATGCTTGATTGTTGATATTGGATGAATGGATGTTGTATTTTATATCGTTATAAACTGCAAGTTCACTATGGGTTGAAATCATACATACCCGAATGATCTATAGATTGGGGAAAAATCGTTATGGGTTGAAATGATAGAATCAAGCAATTTTATGAATTTTATTGTTAAATTCAGGATTGCGGTTTTAAATGATATATAACTGTAAAATTCCAAATTGCAGATTGAAATGATAAATATCCATATCACTTGACCCTAAGGTAGAGAATTATACACGGACTCTGGATTGGTTAAATTAAATAATCTGTGAATCCTTAATTTTTGAAATAAACTGACTGATATTTTGAAATAAGAATTTGATTTATATAGCTTGAATTATTATTGGAATTGGTATAAATGAATTCTTTAAAGGAATTTAATTGAAATTTTAAAGTTCGTTTTTGAAGTATAAATTGAAATTTTTAGGAATTGAGTTATTAAAATTGTTTGAAATATAAATTTGAAATGTATTGATATTGGGTTTTCTGATTTGGAAATATGAAATTGCCCAAATATGTTGAAATAAAAGAAATAGTTAAATTTATATGAATTCCAAATTCATGTTATCAAATATGAACTTTTTTAAATATATTACTTTTGAGATTCTAAATTTTTAAGATTTTACAAACTATTAAACTAGTTTAACCATATTTACTATATTGAATCAATTTAACCTATTTTAAACCATTTAATTTATTTTAAACTAATTAAACCATTTTTAACTTATATTAAATCTAATTAATCTATTTTAAAGATAGTTAATCTATTTTAATTATACTTAATCTATTTTAAATCTATTTAACTATTTTAAATCTATATTAACTATTTTATAGTATTTAACTATTTATAACTATTTTAACTATGTATGACTATTTAAACTGTTTTCAAAAAATTTAGACTAAGTTAAGTAGAAGTGTTTATATATTAAACTCATTGGTTTAAAAGCAATACGATTAAATGATATTATAACCTAAGTTGGATTTAAAAAAATTAATTAATTGAATACAATGATTTTGAAGTGAGGATTTAACCTAGTTAGAAATATGATTTTTGAAAGAAATTATTATTTCGGAAATGATATGATTTAAAGGGTGAATATGAATTCAAAGTGAATATAATTTCGAAAGCGGTATGGTTTTGAGAATATGATATTTTGATATAAATAGTGAATTGAGTTTTGAAATGTAAAAGAACCATCCAGAGTGAAATAAGTGTTTGGTTGTTGAAGAGACCGAGATTGGATATTGTCATACTCTCTGCCAATACCGAAAACCACTTTAACAACTGTGCACGTGGTGGAGATTCCAGAAATGAAGTAGGATGGTTTGGCGAAATGATTTCTACATAAGATATGACGTGACCCTGACTCCCGTGAGTCAGCATAGATGTGACTAATAAAGGAGCATGTGACTTAATTACTCCGTTAGTTTTTTGTACGCATTCCAGTTCTTTTTATTAACTTGGAAACAAATAATCTTGTAAGTGGCATTTTCTTCTAGCTAATTAATTTATATTATTAACTATTAACAAGGGCGTATTCTTTGATTAATTGACACCCTGTGATAATCTGGATTTCTGGACATCTATTAATTGGTAGTTAACTAGTTTTTATTTAGTTGAACAGATAAAATTATGATGATAAAACATATATGGATGTATATAAATGGATTTGAAATTATAATAAATATTTAAATATAAATGTCTGGAAATGATAAATCTTATACTAAATTAACAAATATATAAATAGATATATGCGAACTCTATAATGTTGAAATCTTAAGTGTATACATATACAAATCCATTGGGAATATTTAATCACAATAACATATTAACATAATAATTTAATTTGGCAATAATAGTTTGATAATCTTCTTTTATAAATATTTAATTTGGCAAAATTTATCTTTTCAAAGCTAATATAAATGATTTTTCTAATCATAATATATATATATATATATATAGGTATATATATTGAATTGGAAGTTATGTTTTGAAATTAATCTAATAATTTTCAAGAGTTATTTAAAGTTGAATTCTATATTTTTAACACTAAAATAGTGTGTGTGTGTGTGTGTGTATGTGTGTGTGTGTCTATTTATTAATTTAAAAAGTATTTTAGCTTAAAATAAGATTTGATAAGGGTATATATGCTTTCTTTTAAAATTTTATTTGAAATAAAGATAGTTTTGTGTGTGTGTGTATATATATATATATAAGGATATAAAAACTAATGAATAAAAACATATTTATTTATAAATATAAAAACCAATTGGTATATAATACAAAAATTGTATAAAAACATATTAATACATGATAATTACAAATGCAAACTAATCTTATATGCATAATACAAGTGTAAGCAATTTATATCATGCAAATGACATTTGTGAGATAATGATAATTTGTAATTAACAAGTGCCATTTATGTCTTTTTATTTTCAAAATGATAAATAAAGTTAAGAAGGGATTATAAATACATATCTACCCCTTCCTTTCTCATTTTCTTGGATATTCAAAACTGAAAATACAAACCAGAAAGAAAAAAAATCAAAATCCGTTCAGATCAAAAACCAGAAAAACAAAATCTAAGCTTAAAACAAATTCAAGCCGCAGTTCAGAATTTAAAAGCATTTCCAGTTACAGATCGAAATATTCCAAATCAAAAAGGCAAAAGCATGTAGCATAGGGAATGTTAGCAACTTTTAAAATCTGAGGATTGTTCTCTGTTCAACAAATTGAGGCGAGTAAAAGAATCTTTGTTTTGCTTTCTTGATTTTATATATATATATATATATATATATATAACTATTTGTTGGATAAAGAATTGGGCTTATTTAAATGAGTGGTACCTAGTAATTGTACATGGGAGAATCATTTAAGCTTGATCATCAGTAGTAGATAAACATTCCTCTTGTATATCAAAGAGATGATATTTTTCTTGGGAAAGTCTCTGTTCTTCTCTGCAATTAGCTCACAAATTCGAAAATTCAATTTCTCATTTCTGTAAGAAATTTTAAACTCGATGTCAAACTAAAGTTAAATTATATAAGAATAATAGATAACTTAAATTTGGCTTCATAAATTTCATTAGGCATAGGATGGAAGAACCAACATTTTACAGGATTTGATTCAATATGGTCAAATTTCAATCATCCTGATTTAATGTTTGGGTAACATATTCTTGTTCGCGCTTGGGAAACGTGAATTTTAGGCTGGGTGTGGCGATTTTTAACATCATGGAAAGAAAGGAGAGCTGAGTTGATCAGGATTGGGAAATGGATCGATTGCTGGTGATGGGTTCAATGTCGGGGTCAAAGCTTTGTCGTAGAGGAGCATGGGGTGATGGCAAGCTTTCTAAAATTGGTGCGGTGGTTTATAGCGTGGTAGGTTGGCAAGTCGAACTCAATTCAGGGTTTAAGCTTGCTGTGGGTGGAGGTTGGTTTCTCTGGCAATTCGGCGTTGTAGTGAAGTTTTAAGCATGCGGTCAAGGGGAGTTTGAAGGAGTGGGTTAAGGCACCTGTCTTGGTGAAGTTTATGGATGAACCGCGATTGGAGGTGGCGAGGCAAGGGTTGCTTGGCGCGGGATGCGTTGTTCCAGTTTTGAGTATAGTGTTCGATTTTCGTACTAGTGGCTGGGACGACTTTCCAGGTATATAGCTGAAAAGTGATGGTCGGACTCGACTTACTCGGGTGGTCGCGGCGTAATTCATGGGAAAGTGACGTCGTGCACGTGCACATAAATGTGCACAGGGTCCTCCTTGTTTAAGTGTAGACTGAAGGGGAAATTTGGAAGAAGAAGTGGTGGAGTAGTGAAATAAAGGGATGGGTCGAGTAAAAATCTGGGTCAAGGGAAAATATTAATAAAGAAAATAAGAAGTAGGAGAAGGATAAGGCAGGAAATAAGGGAGAGGTTTGGGCTGAGGGTTTGGGCCGGAAGAACGGGCGAGATTAATTAGGAATGGAATTTTAAAGGTAAGTAAAATTTAAATTAAAAGAAATAGTAATGTCTTTTGTATTTCCAAACCTAGGTTAACATTTAAACTATTTACCTTAAAAACAAAATTTCCCTGATTTTGTATAAACATGGGAACCAAGATGATAAATTCGTCTAACACTGGTTAATATTTTTTAAGTAAGTTATATAGTTGTAATTAAGCTCACGGGTTGGGTAGAATAAGATGATTATAAAACATTAATTAATGGAAAATCTTAAGTTAATCATACATGTTATTTGTTAATTAATTCGAGGTAATTAATTAAAATAAGATCAGTTTAAAGGGGTTTGTAATTAGTTCGTTGAGGATTAAACAGAATTGTTTAGATAATTATAAACGATATTGATAAAAGTTAATATGGTAATTAAGATAAATGGTTTATCTCTGGTTAATTAAAGTGATTAATTAAGGATAATTAATTAATGTTAATAATTAAAGTTTGATAAATTAGTTTTCATTAATTAATTTAAATAATAATGAATGACTATAATTAATTAATGTCAAGTAATCAGGATTTAAAAGTGATTAAAGTGATTAATTTAATTTATTTAGAGATTAAATTAAATCAATCATGAATTGTATAACTAAACAATCTTGCTTATAAGTGATAAACTATAAATTGAATGCCTTGGATGGTTGATATCTCAGATATGTGATTTGTGATACTCTGTGATAT
This sequence comes from Allium cepa, assembly GCA_030765085.1. Classification (NCBI taxonomy): domain Eukaryota; kingdom Viridiplantae; phylum Streptophyta; class Magnoliopsida; order Asparagales; family Amaryllidaceae; genus Allium; species Allium cepa. The sequence continues at coordinate 750,195,030 of CM060940.1, read as the reverse complement.
GCAAATGCTTAGTTGAACTGTGATTATGTACGTTATCTATCGGCGATGAATTGCTGTAAAATTTGACATCCTATATTTAAATTGAATTGTATTCACTTAAACAACTTGAATTAGAGATGGTGTTGGATTCGAAGAGACCTGGGTCGGGTATCAACAAATACCCGAAATAACTTCGATTAGTAATCTATAATTCTTTATAGATTTAATTATGGAATTAAATAGGCTGTAATGGAATAAATTAAGTACTATGTTCATTTAAATTGAGTAACATTTCTTGGATATTGAGTAGTAATAAGTGATTAGCTTTAATAAGTTAAGAACTCATGGGAAGGTACGAGTTACCCTGGGTTTCAAATAAGTTTTATACCATAATATTTCTTGTTATATGGGTTTACTCACGCTGGTTTCCAGCCTGACCCAGGTGTTACTTTGATGTAATGCTCGGGTCAGACCGAGTATTACAGATTTTCAGGTTAGGACATTCTGAAGCTTAGGAGGCAAGCTGGATGGCAGGAACGTATGGAGTTTTCCGTTGTGTAATAGAGTTGTATTGATAGTAGTCTGGAACAAGTTGTACAACTGTCTAGTTTATGTGTAATGATTGTACTCTGATGTATTGTTATAAAATTGACAATTACTGCTTATCTTTGTATAAATGCTATTATTTGATATTATATTTAATCCGCTGCGAAATGTGAGATGCTGTCGTTTTCTGATCTTTTTCTACCTTCTTCTTCTTTTCTTTAATAATTCAAAATTCCGGCGTTCGATTGCTCGGCACTTCTACCATAAACATATTAGTGTTGAATCTTCTAGGTCGACATTTTAGGTCGTTACATTTTGGTATCAGAGCAGAAGGTTAAGCGAGAATCTTGGCTCTGGTGGGTTTACTTATTAAGGATAGAGTCAGCAGTACCCTAGAATGAGTTGAGTGCATATATGTGAGGGTGTATTTGTTATTTTCTTGTATAAAGATTTTAAAACAGTGTTAAAATTAGTTCTTCTTATAAACTTATATCTTGATACAAAGCAATGGTTTTTCTAAATATTAAGGAAATTGGTTGTTGGTTATTGAAATTGAATAGAATAATAAGAATATATGTCGGAATTCTACCAATTAAATCTGATATATGTTAGGAAGTGCCACTATATCCAGTCTTAGAGAGAGATGGCTAAGAGTGAAGAATGGAAGGCTAGACGCAGAGAGCGAAGAGCAGTTGCATGTAAGGATCGAGAAGAAGCAATTCAGAAGTATGAGAAACAGGTTAAGGAATGGGTTGGACCAGGGCCTTATGATAATGTCACATGCTACAGATGTTTCAATAAGGGTCATTACGCAGCCAAGTGTAGTAAAACAAGGGAGGAATTGAAGGGTACATTCCAATGGTTTCGCTATGAGATCTTGTGATTTAAGTGTCATAAGAAAGGGCATTTCCTAAACTATTGCCCTTAAGTAAGAAAGGTGAAGTATAAACCTGTAGAACCTATCAGCGAGTCGATTGTTTGCTATCATTGTAAGAAGCAGGACACATCGCTAAGAATTGTCTTGAGAGGCGGAAGAAGAGTAAGGTTGTGGAACGTCCCGCAGGAGGCATGAAGGTTATCCAAATTGATGGGAGGATAGAAACATTGGTAAATGTTATAAGTGGGGATATTCTGTTGAAGAGTGCATGTTCCGGCTTTGCCCATTGGAAGGGAGTCCCTAGATTCTTGTATGAATACTAAGGCTATGTTCTTTTCCAAACCCCTAGGTAATGGAGATGGCATCTAGATTTATGACTTCTGTAAGACTCTTATTTTTGATAAATGAATGTAATGTTTGAACTACTAGTGTGTAGTCTATCAAAGTATGGAATATTTTGTGGCAGTACAATCTAATATAAAATTATCTTTATTTATTTGAGAATAGAACTAGAATTAATTCAAAGGTGGAATTGTAATGAATTAATTGAAATTTGAAATTGAATTAAATTAATTAGGAATAAAATCAAAGTTAAATAAGAACAACCTGAATTGGAAATTTCAAGATGAAATTAAAATTTAACTTAGGGAAGCTAAATGGGTTGATTTGAGATGGGAGTTATGTGCAATCTCAAACGGATTTGAGATCTAAAAATGGGTAATGTGTGCTATTGATGGATGCTATTGGTGAATGTTTTAAATAATTTGGATGTTTATTTACTTTGGCTTATCCTGATATCATCCTATTGTTATTAATAATCCATAAAGCTGAGAATTGGATTATTTTAAATGAATTAAGAAATGGATTGGGGTAATATACATCCATTACTTTAACAAAATGGAAATAAAACCTTATTTTAGAACTATTTTGATTTTTGAAGTGAAAATGTAATTATGAAAAGGGAATCACTTTGAAATTAAGATCCAAATGTTAAAAATAAACTTGCAAACTAAAATTGTTTAAGAATTGGTTTTAAGATTTGAAGATTAAATTGGATAATAAATTGGATTCTGAAGATTAAATTGTTTTTGAACTCTTATTTGGAATATGAAATAAGTTAAATAAAGGTAATTTAATGGAATTTTGAAATTTGGATTTAGAACTAAATTGTTTAAATATTTAGGCCGTTAAATTAAAAATAAAGGTTGATTTGATTTAAGAATTCAATCAACATTTAAAAATTTAACTCGAATTTATATAATTCGAGATGGTTTAAAGTTAAGATTGGAATTGAAATGAGTTCAAATTGAATTTAATTGGATGAGAGATTAAAGTTGAATATATTTAAAATTCAAATGAAAATTGATTTGAATTTGGGATAGGAATTGAAGTTAATTCAAGTTGAATTGGAATTGAATCAATTAAGTGAGATGGGAAATTGTTTGGAAATGGAGGTTGGGTAATAGAATCAGTTTGAATCTGAGATTATTTTCGAATAAATTATTTCAATATAAATTGTTTTAAATCTATTTTCCAAGCTATTACTATACAACCTTTCCTTTTAAAACCAAAACTATCTTATATTTATTTTACAACTATTTTGAAACTAATTACTATTTTATCTCTGTTTTACAAACTTATTACTATTTTACATCTATTTTACAAACTAATTACTATTTTACAACTATTTTGCAACTATCTAACTATTCTACAACTATTTTACAACTATTTTAAAATTACTTAACTATTTTACAACTACTTATCTATTTTAAACTTTTCGAGCTATTTTCTAAATACAAGATAATCAGAGTGCAAACTGTTTAAAAGTGAAGTGATAATCCTAATGGGAATGGAAGCAATTGTGAATAAGTGAATAGAATTATAAATGAATGAAAAGTAAAATAAAATTGATTTAGCTGATAATCAATGAAGGTAAATACGTAAAATATATATATATTATTCTATTCGCATAGTGATTTGATCCAGATTCGAGCACAGAATTTCAAGATAGTATATCGATCCGAGTTGGGATTTCACTCGATTTTCGACAGCGAACCCTGGGTATGGATTTTTGATTGATTCTGGAAATTCTATATCATATTTATGATTATGCAAGGAGAATGACGGTTTCTGATCAAGAAACCAGATCTGAGTCCGCACTAGGAAGTCGGATGAATGATACTAGTTCAGAAGTGAAATTGTGTGATCGAGTAAGCAATCAGATTTGACATTGTGTACGGATGGTATATGTACATCATACGTGCTTAAATGTAATAAATATTTTAATTTTGAAAGAAATGAGAAATGGTTTTGAAAGGAAAGGTATATTTTGAGTTAATTTGGATGATTAAAGTGGAAGTTGAATATCTCTATTATTGAAATTTACTTTTTGAAAAGTAAGTATTATGGTGAATAAATTTATATGGTAAATCAAATTTGAATATTTGCTTTGGTATAAATAAAATTATATATATTTGTTATGTATGATAAACTCCCCTTGTTGAATCTATAGCCAGAAGAATAGATTTTTGAAAAATATTTGAATTATAAAAGGGGAATCTATATTAGTGATCCAAAGATTATCTTCAAGTTGGAAAGGATAAGTTATATATATGTATGTATATATATATATATATGATTTTATGAGAATGATTTTGGAAAAGGTTTTGGAATCTATGGATTTTGGAAAGGCTTTTGATTTTTGGGAAAAATCAATTTTGGGAATTTGGAAAGCCAAGTTTGGAGCTATCGATTTGAGATATCGATTTTGAGTAAAGGAGATATATGTGAATCATAAAGTGTATGATTTGAAAGATACTATAAGTGTATAGTATAAAATGTTTTGAGATTGGCTCTGGGGAAAAAGGCGCTCCCATGAAATGAACTTCATAGGAGATCCACAGGGTGGTTCTGCCTTGAGACCTAAGGGGGAGGCTCTAAATTGGATCTTGGGAAGAAGTTTCGACAAACTAAAGTTCCTGAAGTTTTGTGTTATAGGTAGCGAAAGTCGAGGGCGCTGATGCCCATGGAGACATTTGGATTATGTTGTGACGACAGTGTAACTCGTTGTCACTGCGATCTACTACGGACCATAGCGGAAGCCGTGAGAGCCAACGGTTTATGTTTGATTTTGCGGTGATGGCAATGTGACATCGGTAGACTATGATCTATGAGGACATAGCGAAAATCGTGAGGCCGTGAGAGCCTACAGGCTACATTGGGACTCGACTGATGTAGTCTGCTATCTATGTAGGAGTGGTGAAGTTTCACTTGGCAGTGAAATTCGAGGGCGCTGATGCCTACAGTTACATGGGTTTTTGCCATGATGGCGACGTAACCCTAGATGTAGCTGCGATCCGTGGCGGGTTCCATGGCGTAATCGAGGGACGTGGAGTACCTACAGTTATCTATGGATTTTGTCGGGAAGGCAACGTAACCATCGGGTTAACTGCGACCATAGAGGGGGTGAAGATTTCCAGAGCATTCTCACCAAAGATGTTTCCTCTATTTTCAAAAATGTTTTCTATATTTTAACCAAAATGTTTTCCCAAGTATTTTCACTGGGTGTTGAAAATGGGTTTACCAAGTACTTGTAGATTTTTAGTCCTACGCCTGATCAACGTATGACCGAATTTCTATGAGAACAAGGATGGACTTGTTAAGACATCGAGTTATAAAAAAATTAAAGCTATTTTGGCAATATTATGTAGATTTTAAAGGTATTTTAAAAGTCGTCAATAATGGGAAATGAGAGTTCAAATGCTTAAAGGATAATTTAACTTATAACTAGATATGATTATAATTTTGCTTTCGTTCCTTTTCGAGGATGAAAAGATTCATAGGGGGAGGAATGTGATAACCCGGATTTCTGGACATCTGTTAATTGGTAGTTAACTAGTTTTGTTTAGTTGCACAGATAAAATTCTAATGACAAAAGATATCTAGATGTATATAAATGGATTTGAAACTATAATAAATATTGAAATATAAATATCTGAAAATGATAAATCTTATAGTAAATTAACAAATATATAAATAGACATATGCGAACTCTATAATGTTGAAATCTTAAGTGTATACATATACAAATCCATTGGGAATTTATAATCATAATAACATATTAACATAATAATTTAATTTGGCAATAATAGTTTGATAATCTTCTTTTACAAATATTTAATTTGGCAAAATTATCTTTTCAAAGCTAATATAAATGATTTTTCTAATCATAATATATAATACATAGGTATATATTGAATTGGAAGTTATGTTCTGAAATTAATCTAATAATTTTCAAGAGTTATTTAAAGTTGAATTCTATATTTTTAACACAAAAATAGAGTGTGTGTGTGTGTGTGTGTGTGTGTTTATTAATTTAAAAAAGTATTTTAGATTAAAATAAGATTTGATAAGGGTATATATGCTTTCTTTTAAAATTTATTTGAAATAAAGATAGTTTGTATGTATATAAGGATATAAAAAAAACTAATGAATAAAAACATATTTATTTATAAATATAAAAACCAATTGGTATATAATACAAAAATTGTATAAAAACATATTAATACATGATAATTACAAATGTAAACTAATCTTATATGCATAATACAAGTGTAAGCAATTAATATCATGCAAATGACATTTGTGAGATAATGATAATTTGTAATTAATAAGTGACATTTATGTCTTTTTATTTTCAAAATGATAAATAAAGTTAAGAAGGGATTATAAATACATATCTACCCCTTCCTTTCTCATTTTCTTAGATATTCAAAACCGAAAATACAAACCAGAAAAAAAAATCAAAAACTGTTCAGATCAAAAACCAGAAGAAAAAAAATCTAAGCTTAAAACAAATTCAAGCAGCGGTTCATAATTTAAAAGCATTTCCAGTTACAGATCAAAATATTCCAGATCAAAAAGGCAAAAGTCTGTAGCAGAGGGAATGTTAGCAACTTTTAAAATCTGGGGATTGTTCTCTGTTCAACAAATTGATGTGAGTGAAACAATCTTTGTTTTTCTTCCCTGATTATATATATAACTATTTGTTGGGTAAAGAATTGGGCTTATTTAAATGAGTGGTACCTAGTAATTGTACATGGGCGAATCATTTAAGCTTGGTCATCAGTAGTAGATAAAGATTCCTCTTGTATATCAAAGAGATGATATTTTTCTTGGGAAAGTCTCTATTCTTCTCTGCAATTAGCTCACAAATTCGAAAATTCAATTTCTCATTTCTGTAAGAAATTTTAAACTCGATTTCAAACTAAAGTTAAATTGTATAAGAATAATAGATAACTTAAATTTGGTTTCATAAATTTCATTAGGCATGGGGTGATGGAAAGCTTTCTAAAATTGGTGTGGTGGTTTATAGGGCGGTAGGTTGGCATGTCGAACTCAATTAGGGTTTAAGCTCGCTGTGGATAGAGGTTGGTTTCTCTGGCGATTTCGGCGTCGCAGTGAAGTTTTAAGCATGCAGTCCAAGGGAGTTTGAAGGAGAGGGTCAAGGTACCTGTCTTGATGAAGTTTGTGGATGAACGACGATGGGATGTGGTGAGGTAAGGGTTGTTCGGAGGGGGGTGTATTGTTCCAATTTTGAGTATAGTGTTCGATTTTCAAACTAGTGGCTGGGTCGACTTTCCAGGTATATAGCCGAGAAGAGAAGGTCAAACTCGACTTACTTGAGTGGTCGGTGGAGTAATTCATGGGAAAGTGACGTCGTGCACGTGCACATAAATATGCACAGGGTCGTCTGTGTTTAAGTGTAGATTGGAAGGGGAAATTTGGAAGAAGAAGTGAGGAGTAGTGAAATAAAGGGATGGGTCGAGTAAAAATCTGGGCCAAGGGAAAATATTAGTAAAGAAAATAAGAAGTAGGAGAAGGATAAGGTAGGAAATAAGGGAGAGGTTTAGGCTGAGGGTTTGGATCGGAAGAACGGGTCGGGATTAATTAGGAAAGGAATTTTAAAGGTAAGTAAAATTTAAATTAAAAGAAATAGTAATGTCTTTTGTATTTCCAAACCCAGGTTAACATTTAAACTATTTACCTTAAAAATAAAAATTCCCTGATTTTGTATAAACAAAGGAACCAAGATGATAAATTCATCTAACACTGGTTAATATGATTGGAGTAAGTTGTATAGTTGTAATTAAGTTAACGGGTTGGGTAGAATAAGATGATTTTAAAACTTTAATTAATGGAAAGCCTTAAGTTAATCATACATGTTATTTATTAATTAATTCGAGGTAATTAATTAAAATAAGATCAATTTAAAGGGGTTTGTAATTAGTTTGTTGAGGATTAAACATAATTGTTTAGATAATTACAAAAGATATTAATAAAAGTTAATATGGTAATTAAGATAAATGGTTTATCTTTGGTTAATTAAAGTGATTAATTAAGGATAATTAATTAATGTAATAATTAAAGTTTGATTAACTAGTTTTCATTAATTAATTTAAATAATAATGAATGAGTATAATTTATTAATCTCAAATAATCAGGATTTAAAAGTGATTAAAGTGATTAATTTAATTTATTTAGAAATTAAATTAAATTAATCAGGAATTGTATAACTAAACAATCTTGCTTATAAGTGATAAACTATAAATTGAATGCCTTAGATGGTTGATATCTCTGATATGTGATTTGTGATATACTGTGATATGCAAATGCTTGGTTGAACTGTGATTATGCACACTATCTATCGGCGATGGATTGTTATAAAATTTGACATCATGTATTTAAATTGAATTGTATTCACTTAAACAACTTGAATTAAAGATGGTGTTGGATTCGAAGAGACCGAGGTCGGATTTCAACAAATACCCGAAACCACTTCGATTAGTAATCTATAATTCTTTATAGATTTGATTATGGAATTAAATAGGCAGGAATGGAATTACTTAAGTACTATGTTCATTTAAACCGAGTAATATTTCTTGGATATTGAGTAGTAATAAGTGATTGGCTTTTAATAAGTTAAGAACTTGTGGGAAGGTACAAGTTACTCTGGGTTTCAAATAAGTTTTACACCTTAGTATTTCTTGTTATATGGGTTTACTCACGCTGGTTTCAGCCTGACCCGGGTGTTACTTTGATGTAATGCTCGGGTCAGACCGGGTATTACAGATTTTCAGGTTAGGACGTTCTGGAGCTCAGGAGACGAGCTGGATGGCAAGAACGTATGGAGTTTTCCACTATGTAATAGAGTTGTATTGACAGTAGTCTGGAACAAGTTGTACAATTGTCTAGTTCATGTGTAATGATTTTACTCTGATGTATTGTTATAAAATTGACAGTTATTGCTTATCTTTGTATAAATGCTATTATTTGATATTATATTTAATCCGCTGCGAAATGTGAGATGTTGTTGTTTCCTGATCTTCTTCTACCTTCTTCTTTTCTTTAACAATATGAAATTCCGGCATTCGATTGCTCGACACTTCTACCATAAACGTATTAGTGTTGAATCTTCGAGGTCGAAATTTTGGGTCGTTACACACCCATTTTAAAACGCTCAATTAATTGCCAATTAATTAATTGACATGTTTTCCCATTTTAATCGATATCCAAATTAATTCATATGCATCACTCAATCATACATTTATTAGTTGTATATAATTAAACGCCAATTAATTACCCAATTAATTGACATATAAGTTTCCCTCTTTTATTAATTGACGCTTACTTAATGTCTTTAATTAATTTCTTAATTAATTGATTGCATCAATTATAAATTAATACATATATTATCTTTTATTTATTCCCCACATACATTTTCCTTTATTAGAAGATCCCTTAATTAATTAATGTTATAAAAGTGATATATTCTCTGACTAATTGACGCCTCTATGTCTCTTAATTTATTCCCTTTTTAATTGAGTGATGCGTCAATTAATCACACACTTGTTGCTTGCATAAATCAATGTAAACTCTTAATTCTTAAAAGCATATATTTGACATTTATATTCTATTTTGCAATTATGTTAATTCAGTTAATTTTATTCAGTTGTATAAAAATGCGGAGTATTACATTCTCCCACCCTTTAGGAAATTTCGTCCCCAAAATTCGATAAGGATAAAACTATGTAATTCCTCGCATCGATCACATCCATTTTGTATACATCCAATTTTTCGACCATCTATGCACTTGTGCAAAAATGTTATTCAATACAAAATATATGCATGTCTATGAATTTTTAAGCGGTACCTTCTATATGAATGCTTTGCTTCTTTAAAAATTTATTTTCAAAACATGATGCACACATCCTAAATATACTTGCAATTTCAATATAAATGCAATCTTTTGAAAATTTAAAAAGCTTTTCATCCAATTTTTCCCACTCCTATTGGATAAAGGTGTAGTTTAATGAATTTTACATTCAAACCCAACCGTACAACTTTAAATATTCGAATTTCAGAAAAATCTAATTTTCTGAATTCGATCTCTTATGTCAGAAAGAAGGTAGAAAATGGAAAAACTTCATATTTCTCCGATTTTCTTTTGCACACATCTTCCTCTATACTTGGGATTTAGGCTACTATTCTAAAAAAAATATTTACTTCCCCAAACACAATTTACATAAGAAAATATCTCTTTTTAAATTTTTCTGTTGACGTTTCTATCGCTTTCTTTAAATTTATTATTTTTCTTTTACTTATCTTATTCTACTTTTACTCTTCAGCTTTTTTATACAGCAACTAAACATAGCTATCATCTGGGCCAAGGGCGTCTAGGGTCATGTCCACTTTGACATAGAAAGGTCCTTCTCTATAAATCCAAGTGATTCATATGCTCCTCCTACCGCCTATTACTTGTTACCAATATACATTGTATTACTCATGAAGAATAAGATCTATTCATCTCTTCTATTATATGCTCAAAACGGAATAACTAGGTCTCATTTACTGCAATGGAGAAGGGTTTCAATCTATGCAGTCTCTATCTACAAAAATAACTAAGCTTGGGGAAATTTTCTCTTCATCTTTCATTTTTTCCCCCAACTAAGGTCTACCTATCTCAACCAATGTGTCTTATCATCTTACTAATATCATTGCACTAGTCTTCTATAGTCTGCACATATAAAGCAACATTTCTAGGTTTTCACTAGTGTCATATACACCTTACGAGAACTTTTATTATTACTAAGAGTAATTACTGCTATAACCATATACTTTTCCCATTACACCAAGGAAATGATTCCTATCTACTCCATATTTAAAAGTCTGATTTGATTTGGTATTTACCAATTTTCCTTCAAAAATTAACACTTCTAAATTCTATCTTTTTAAAGACTTATTTACTTTTCCACCAAACCACCTTTTTTTTAAACATGTCTTACTTTCTCTTAAAATATTTTTCCTTTTTCTCGACCTTAAAAAAATGTCCTCGCATGTTTTCAAAATATCCTTCTTTTTATAGATTTTCAAATTTACTAAACTGGGGTAAATAAGAACAATTATTTATCAGAAATCTCTTAACTTACCTACTCTTCCAATTACATAACCTTGAAGGAGTTACTAACTTACTACACTTAATGGTTTTATACCTTAATATGTTGGAATTACTTTCTCTTATGAGAAACCGTTAACGCTAAAACCTTTTATGAATCCTTTAAAGGAGGATTTCATGATTATATGAAATTATAAGGAATTTATTTTATATTTTATCGAAATTGGCTATACAAAATATGTTTTTTTCCATACCTTATACATCTCTTTCACGTATTCCTTAAAGTTTGCACAAAACATCTTTATTTATGATCCATAGAAAATTACATCATTATTCATTTCATTCTAATAGATTAAGGCATGTTTACTCTATATTTATTTGCACAAGATATTTCCTACTAAATTCATTAATTTATCGTACATTATTTTTCAAAAGAACTCATTTTAAAAACTTCTTTATAACTAGAAAATATTTTCATATGCTTATTTAAATAACAAATGTACGTACAAACTACTTTAGAAATTATCTTCAAAACTCATTTGGGTCAAAATTGATGTTGCTTAAAACACCGTTACTACAACTCAAAAATACTAATATATGGATTCATTTAAAATAAATATTAATAAATCCCATATGCTATGTAAAAACATTTACTATGGGAGTTACCTGCTATAACAATAGTGTCATAGTCTATGCTTCCTTTATTTTTACTGAAAACATTTATTACAACAATAGATGTTGTAACCTACATTTTCGATACTTAACACACTTTAGGTTTTTTATATTTAAAATCATTGTTTACCTATAAAGAAACTAGCGAGTTATACATGCTCTATAATTCTTCAAAAAGAATTTCACTTTAACAAAACTGTCATCATATAAAAACCAATTTAAATTTCATACCACTTCTTTTTTTAAAAACCCAATATTTACTTCCTCAAATATATTAACAATTATATTTTTCAACCTTTTCAATTCAAAATTTTTATTTTTATTGGGTTAGACATAAATTGGATTTTCTTCATACTAAAACCACTTATTCTTCCCGAAATAAAAACGCTCTCCCTACTATCCCTAAGAAACTTCCCCACTTCCTAAAACGTATGGATACAAATTTTCCCTCAAAACATGGCTTATTTGTATGCTATAAATCGGTAATAACACGGGGCTTTGCATACTTGGATCATCTCAAACCCAACTAGCAAACTATGCACAAATATACTTCTAAAAGCTTTCCATATGTTAAAATATATGGTTGGGGACTATTTGAATGTTAGTACATAATATATTTATATTTTATTCAAAAATACAAACACGTTCACTCACTATCTATCTAGGATCCTAAACCTAGACTTTGATACCAAATGTAACAATCCAAATTCCAATGGTTCGGATTTTTCGCAAAAATGCCAAAAGCCAAGCCCACTGAAACCCAAATTGGGAAACTGGTATCCTGCAAGTAGGCAAAGACAAATATATCAGAGCTCAATTAAATATCTCAAAGCGGAACTGAATAAAATATAATAGTAAGTAAATACTCACCAATATGATAACACTTTCTAAACAAGTGTCTTAAAGCTGTAAAATCTCTACCACCTACCAAACCTGTAGGATGTTATGAGGAGGGGGTCAAAACTAAAGTTCTGGTGAATAGATAAATTATACACTTTTAAGCTTAATTCTACATATACCGTTTTATTTCCATTTACTGTTATATTAGGTTCACTGGGTTTATCATACTCTCGCCTCTGTGCATGAATCGTACCCATCTACTTGTTAGTAGATTAAAACCTAATAACTGATATTTATATATATATATATATATATAGCTATATACCTAATGACCATATTGGTCCTAGGTACTATTCATAGTACCTTCTGTATCCTCCTCACAAAGGACTCCATCGTCTTGCTTCGAGAGCATTCCATAACTACATCTGTAAAGGACTCTTTTGTAAGGCCTACAATATAGATGCTCCATCGTCTTGCTCCATAGCTATAACTGTAAAGGACTGCTTTGTAAGGCCTACAACATAGATGCTCCATCGTCTTGCTCCACGAGTGTTCCGTAGCTACATCTGTAAAGGACTGCTTCGTAAGGCTTACAATATGGATGCTCCACTACTTACTATGAAGGCGTAAATCGCGTCCGCACTAGTCTGTACCAAGGCTTGGACATCCACAATGTACCACCCAGTGCGTACATTGAGGACTACGTAATCGTTCTGTCTTCTATCTGAATCCCGCCAATAAGGTCTACCTTGTACGGAATTCAGTCGGGGATTTTCTATATCTGTAAAGGACTGCTTCATTAGGCGTGCAATACAGATATTCTAGTTGATCTGTCTCTTTTTCATCATGGCTATGGCCCCAAGCAGCCATCCCTCAATTAAACGAAAGACTTCTCAAGAGTTAAGTAGGCGTGCCCTACTGCAAACAATCTAACATCCAAATGGCGGTGCCCCTTATCTAATATCTCGATGGTGAAAGAACTATTGGCCTGATGGTTTAACTCTAGCCTTTCCCGAATCGCTCTTGGTCTTGATGCTGGCCGATATCCGCATGCAACTATCCTTAAAATTACTTGCAAGTACTAGACATACAAATACCCTAGTCCGAACAGAAGCCCTTCTTACTGCCTACAAAGGTCTGCTTCGTTAGGCCTATAATGCAAATGAAGGCAAGGCATACTCTCTTGATGGAACACCTACAGACCTACCTCCGTGTGTACAGCTCCATTAGGCCTACCCAGAGGGCCATCCTGGAGTATCCTCACGTCCCTTTGAAGTCTCGTGCTTCCTTGAAGCCCAAAAATACTAAGTTGGACGTGCTTCTCCATTTTTGAAATCCATTATGAACTGCTTCGTTAGACACTTCATCCTCTTGGCTACTCTGAACGCATCTCAATTTTTTTTATTAGACCCTAAGTCTAATCTTTTAATTTGCATTTAGTTTACTTTCTTGTTCTGTTGGCTACTTATTTTCCCTAATTAGCATATTCTTGCTCTCGGCTTACCTCTATCTATTGTGATATTTCCATTTATTTGATAGGGAATTTTGTTGGTACGAGGCACATTCATCATCTTGCTTATTTAACTTAATATAATTCTTAAGTTCATTAAAATAAGCCTTTTTTAATCATTCCTTCTCAAAATAAGCTTTTCTGTTCTTATTACTTAATTATAACCTATGTTATAATTCTACCTGTAATTGTCGTTTTCTCTTATTTTATAGTCCGCACATAATTCCAGCTTTTCTTTTCTATTCTAATCTGCCTTCTTTTATTATGATATAGAATATTCTTTTATTCTCTTAGATTATATAATTCACTTATCATAATAATTATCTTCTTAAATAGTCTGCTAGTGAATGCAGACCTAGGATTATTATGTTTACAGCTTCAAGTTCTTGTCTAATAATTTTGATTCATGTCATACTTTGCTTTATTATCTTCTATTCTAGGAAGTAATTCTATTTTATTTAGTTGGTTACGAAAATTATATTTATAAATCAATTTCCATATTTTAATATTAAATAATACTATAAACAATAATCCATAACTGCTAGATATTTCTTTTACTATTTCGGAATGGTGTAAAATATAGTGGTTTCTCTATTTTACACTAATTTCCTTTTTCTTTCTTTTATTCTAGCAACTGCGTTCATTGTTGTCTTTTAAATATTAAATTATAGAAATGTATCCTATTTTCTAGACCAACCAATTAACCTTTTATTACTCCCAAATCCAATTATTAGATTAATTAACTTTTCTCATTTTAACGTAATTTATTATAGTACTTCCATTCCTCAAAATTTTATTATTTTACATCTTATTTCTTTTATTTCAGTATTCTTAATTATTTAATCCACATTCACATTTAATCTATTCTAATCCATACGCGAAGAATGAGGAGAAAATAGAAGAAGAATGAAGCTAGCGTAGAAATCCAAAATGTAGAACCAGATGTAAATAAATACTGTAAATAAACTGTATATTCCTTATAGTTCGGCATAACTTAATTAATAGTATTAATTATTGAATAAAATTATCCAAACGGGAATTCAACGATAATATATCTTAAACTAAAAATATATATAAATAAATCCACTCACTTGACATCCTTATCTTCAATCTCTATCCCTTTTGATTTGCTATGCTTTTTCCTCATTTTAATTCGCTGTAAATTCCCTGATTTGTTTACGCAATTCTCTGATTTTCTTGCATGCATATCCTTGCTTAGTTTTATTTCTAGTTTGGGGAAAGATTTGATTGATAGAGGAGAAAGAAAGAGGGAGAAGAGAAGAGGAGTTTGTTATAAATGACAGAAGCTGATTCGGAGAAAATAATGTGGGCTAGGATTAAGTTACGTTTAATTTATAGGTGTAGTGAACAACTATGAACCATCCGATTAACCCTAAAAACAATCCTTACCATCATTTATTGATTTGTTTACATTAGCCTATAACGTATAATTCTCTAATGTTATTCATTTATTCCTTTGTTATACGACCCTATCAATTCACGTTTCCTTCTAAATAAGATTACCCCATTAATATCCAATTCATTAGATCGTACATATATATATATATATATATATATGTATATATATATATGTATATATATATATGTATATATATATGTATATATATATATATATGTATATATATATATATGTATGTATGCATGTATGTATGTATATCCAATATTAATTTATTCTTATACGTTATAATTTCTTATCTATTTGAACACGTCAACTAATATCTCTATTAATTGATTGTATATAAAAGTTATACTTTTTAATTTATTCCTATTAACTTACCTTCATCATAAACTTAATTATTCCATTTGATTTTTGTACGCATTCAAATTCTTTTTTTATTTTTAAATTGGAAACGAATAATCCTAAACTGGCATTTTATTCAAGCTAATTAATTTGCATTATTAGCTATTGTAACAAGGGAATATTCTTTGATAAATTGACACCCTTTTTAAAATATTCAACTAATTGCCAAATAATTGATTGGCACGTTTTTCCATTTTAATCGGTATCCAAATGAAATTCTATACATCACTCAATAGCACATTATTAGTTGTATATATTTAAATCGTCAATCCATTACCCAGTTAACTGATATATAAGTTTCCCTCTTTTATTAATTGACGTTTACTTAATGTCTTTAATTAATTTCTTAATAAATTGATTGCGTCAATTATAAATTAATATATGTATATTATCATTTAAATTATTCCCCACATACATTTCCCTTTATTAGAAGAACCTTTAATTAATTAGTGTTATAAAAGTGACATATTCTCTGACTAATTGATGCCTCTATGTCTCTTAATTAATTCCCCTTTTAATTGATTGATGCGTCAATTAATCACACACTCGTTGCTTGCATAAATCTATCTAATCCCTTAATTCTTAAATGCATACATTCGACATTTATATTCTGTTTTGCAATTATGTTAATTCAATTGATTTTATTTACTTATATAAAATTGTGGGGTGTTATAGTTTTAAAATGGATTTTGAAGGTGGTAAAAGCATTGAACTCGCTTCAGTCACTTGAAAATAATTCCAATGATGATTACGACATCACCGGTGTTCACTTACGAGTTTCTAAGTGACATATTGCTACCTAGTAATTTAATATGGGAATTTTTGTTTGGAAACAAGTGTTGTTTTTAGAAATTTCGGAAGGAATTGTTTTGGATAAAAACCAGGTTTAGTTTAAATTTGAAGGGTATGATTTTGCGTACAGAGAAATATATATGTGTATATATATACACACATACACATACATATATATATGATTTCAAAATAATTTGAAATGAAATCGTTGTTTGAATTCTGGAATATCATTTGAATACTTTATGAAACCTGTGAAAAATAAGTTTTTAGCTTATAACCTGAAAATATGAATTTCTATATGAATTAAAATTTAACTTGGATGGAGTTATATAAATAGAGATAGTAAAAGAGAATTGTGTGGATTAAAAATTTAACTTACGGTAAGTTAAGCTAAATTGAGTTAGAATTTGAAATGAATTTTAACTTAAGTAAGTTAAAATGAATTGTATGAATTGAAATCTAACTTAAGCTAAGTTAAATAAAAATTGGATTGGATTTGAAATAAAATCATAAATCAAGTAAACAAAAAAATTGAGTTGCAAAATAATTTTATAACTATAAGTTATAAATTTTAAATAGGATTAACTAAAGTCGAGTTAAGCTTAGTGATTTCTGGAATAAAAATCCAAATTTAAACCAAAAAATGGAATTGAATTTAAGTCGAGATAAATAAAGTAATTTTGAAAATAAGTTTGTAACTTATAATTTGAAAAATGATGTAGATAGCGAAAGAAAAATATGAAATTGATATCAAAAATCGGATATTGAATTGTAAAATCGAAGTGAACTAATTAGATAAATTAATTAGTTAATTGAATATAGAAATTGAACTTAAATTGGTTAAGTAAAATGGGTTTGTGGATTGAAATTGGAATTGAATATGGAATTTGAGTTATAAATAAAATTCGACTTAAATATAGGTGAATTAAATATATTTTGAAAAGTTGTCAAATAAAATAGAAATAGATTGAAAGGGTGATGAGTTAAGTTATAAATAAATTCAATTTAAAGTGTAAATAAATTGAATATAGCTTTGGATATTATTTAAATGTATTCGAGTATGAAATTAAGTTTTGAAGCGGAAAAGAATATATGTGTTGTGTAAAAGGTTGTAATAAACCTTAATATTTATTTTATGAAATGATTCTCAATAATATAGTATAAATTGAGATATATTAAGTAAATGGAAATGCGAATCAATCGCGGGTGGATAAATTGAATAACGATCAATTTAAAATGTAATGGAATTTGATTGCAATGGAAATGAACTTAAGTTATATCGTTGAAATAATTGAAAATAAACGAATAAACTTAAGTTAATATTTTTGGAAGGAAGCTTGTCTCAAGTAAATTAATGAAATGATTCATAAATAAATTGTCTTTAATTGGATTGTTATTGAATGTACAAATTGAGTGAACAAGATTTGTGAATAAATTGAAGGTGAATCGGTAAGAAATTGATAAAGTGGTTTAGAATCAATTTAAGTGGTTTATATGCTTAAGTGGTTATTTCATTAAAGGAGTATCACCAAATAGCATAGGAAATTTTTTTCATTTGTCGTAAACTGAAGAAAATAAAATTTTGAGAATCAATGAAAAGGGAATAAATTGATTTAGAATCAATTTGAAATGGATACGAATGCAATGGATATTAATGCAATGGATATTAGTGCAATGGATATGAATGTGAATTAAATGCTAATAAATTGGTTGCGAAACATTTGAAATGCATGGGATGGTATATAAATTGATTGAAGGTAGCTAAGTTAATATTGGAACGTAAAATTGGTTACAAATACATGTATTACATGTTTGATTGATGCAGATGATGTGTTTAACTAGTTAAATGAATGAAATATTACTAAATTTCATATTTTTGGGACTTACGTGTTTAAATCAAGTAAGTACAGATACAAGAAGATCATTTGGCTATATTTTCGTTACGCAATTGCATATAAAGTAAGATCGCTTGCTTAAAAATGCTAAACAAAGTTGAGTTTTCGGATTAAATAAAGCAATGATATAACTATATATATATATATATATATATATATATATATTGTGTTTTCGACTGTGTGGGTCGATGTATATATTTTTATCATTTTTGTCATATTGCAAAAGACTCTCCGTTCAAGGGGGACTCTACCAAAAAAATTCGAAATTTAGGGTGTTAGAAAAAATTTAAAAATTTTTGTTAACAAAAATTAGATTTCGAATTGGAATGAAAATAATGGGTTTTGAATTAGAAATGAAAGCAAATTGTTTTGGTTAAAACTAAAAGATTAGAAAAGTGAAATGTCGTGTTTTAACTAAGTGGGTTTTACAAATTATTAGGTTTGGAGCATTTTTTCCGCCTTAGCAATTTCGAGGACGAAAGTCTATTTGGAGGGGAGGAATGTAACGACTCGGATTTTTAGTTGTTTGGCTTTGAACATTTAATTTATTTCAATTTTAAATGTAAATGGAATTTTTATATGAAGTTTATCAATTAAATAAGTGGAATAAAACTTTCCAAATATAGCGATTTATTGAATATATTTGATTGTTGAATTTATATTTGAAAATCGTTTTACCTTATTGAATTTGAATTGAATATGAATCGAAACGATTTCTAATGCTGATATATATTCTAGTTGAATTAGAATTGAATTAGTAAGCTTTTAAAACTGGAATTTCAAGTGATTTCGTAAACTTTGAAAATCGTCGATTTAATCGATGCGTTAAAATAGTCATCCGGGGGACAGTCTTAGGATTTGACAAAACCAGTTCCATTGGATCCATGATAATGTATTATTATCGATTTCAATTTTCAAAGCGTTTTGATTTACCGTTTAATCGTGCGATCTGAAAACTCCTAGAAATTATTTAATTTAATTAAAAATTAAATAGTTGATTTAAAAAGCTATCTTCTCCATACGATCGAATTTGGCTTCGAAACTTGTTCCATTAGGTTTGGAATAGCAATATAACATTAGAAACGCCAGGCGCATGCCTCGATAAGGGTTCAAGATTTCAAGTTACGAGAATGAGATATTTTGAACATAATATATATAAATCTAATCAAGGGTCAAAATCAAGCCACCCTAACTTGTCTCAACTGACCCACCTTATTAGCCACCTTATTCACAAAGCTGCCTAACCCAAATTTTAAAAACCTGACTTCTTCATCCTCTTCGAACGAAAACAGCAGAGCGAAAAAAAAGGGAAAAGGAAAAATTCAATTTAAAATCGAAATGAAAAATTATGAAATCAGTGGCAAAATTCTCGAATCTCGACGCTCTTCAATCTGGTATTGGACTCGACAAATGTGGTGATGGTTTGTGATGCCTCTGTCGAAGTTAGGTTTTGGCTTTGGAGGTTTGATTTGGGAAATGGAGTGTGGGAAGTCTTCGTCGAGGTTAGAAACAACTATCGCTGGAGTTTGAGGGTGCTGCGGTATCAAGAGGGGGAAGCGAAGATGAGGGAGAAGGGTCTAAGGTGGTTCACGTCGCAACCTGGGGTATTGTCACAATCTCAGAGGCAGAGGGTGTCGAGCTTGGATTGTTGGGTGGATGCAAATATTCAATGGTCACAGTTGAGGCTGGTGGAGTTGGTGGTTTGGCGCGGTAAGGGTAGATGTCAAGTGCACGACAATGGGTATCAGATGAGCGTTGAAGGGGGTTGGGGCTGTCAGGTCGCTCGAGTGGGTTCGATATTGTTCTCATGCTTGGAAGTGAGCTCGAACATGAGCGAGGTAAAAAGGTTAATTAGCTATTAACGGTTTTAATTAATTTTAATAATTTTATCTATGAAAATCGAATGTTTATAAAATTGTATAATGTTTATATGAGGTCTAAAATTAACGTAACAAGTCATGTTGGACTCGCGGTAGCAATAATACGCAATGGAAGAAATTTGGGATTGGAACGATTAAAAAAACAAAAATCAAGGTGAGTAAATCTCCCTCAATTTGGTTGACCGTTTAATTTATAGCAATTATAAATTAGTTATTGGTTGATTGGTTGGATTGATATATTATTTATAGTAGTATATATATTGGTAGTTGGATGTGCTCCCGCCTATTGGAGCGGACGAGAGACTATGCGCCCGATATAGCAGCGGATAACCTTAGATTACCACGACATCCCGCCTTGAAGCGGGATTGGTATTTTATGTTATCTAACATCTATGAATGCAGAGAAATATGTTAGAGTGATCCAACTGAATTTCTTAAAAATATTTATTTTAATTTATATATAGTGATATATGATTCGCGTGAATAATCTAACATAGATTATGTGGTGATTTGAATCATTGGATGCTACAGTAGTACTAGCCTACAATTTTGGTATTTTAAATACCATAAATATTATTTTTGAAATTTGAAGTAATCTAAAGGGAGATTTTGAATATAAAAATATTTATATCGGAGTTTGAATTATTTTAAAAGAATCGATTTGGATAAAATAATGATTTGATTTTGTGTAACGACCCAGGATTTTTAGTAATTTAAATTAGAATATTTAATTAATTTTAAATATTTATAAGTAAATTTATAAGTCGAATAAATTTTATTTCGAATAATTGGATTTAATTGGATAATTAAATCAATAATTTAATATGTTAAATTATGGAAATAATTGAAAATTGAGTTAAATATGATTGAAAATGATTTGTAAAATTTTATTTTATCATATTGAAGTTAGAACGATATTTTAGAACTTTTAAAATCGAATTAAAAGTTAATTTGTGAAAATTGAATATTTTAATATTTAAATCGACTAGTGAAAATAGTCAATTTTTGAACAGTCTCAGAATTGAACGAAACCAGTTCCATTGGATCCGTAATAGTTAGTTATTACCGGATTTCAATTTTCGTGTCAATCGGAGTTGTCGTTTGATCGTGGCAGCTCGAAACGCATCGAATTGTTTTTAATATTAATTTGGCGAGTTAAAATAGCCATTTTTCAAAAAGTCTCGGATTTCAACGAAACCAGTTTCATCGGATCCGTAATGTGATATTATTGTAAGGTTTCAAATTTCGTGTCAATTGGATTTACCGTTTGTCCGGTACAAATTAAAACGCCTAGAAAATCGTTTAAATCGGTTTAATTTAAATTGAACGTTTATAGCCATAACTCGCACAGATATCCGAATTAGCTTCCGAAACCTATTCCATTGTGTCCGGAACGCGGGATAAACCCTAGGAATGTCAGTTTCGGCGCGTAAATCGGAGTTTGAAATTTCCGGAATGAATAGTGTTTCGTTCGTTTCCTATAAATAGACCAACACCCCCCCTTCATAAATAAATAAAAAAAAATATCTAAAACCTAAACCTAGCCGCCACTTTAGTATTGAATGGCCAGAATTTGATTTCACTTCCTCCTCAAAATCTCTCAATCCATTCACAATCAAGCAAAGTGTTCAACACGAAAGTCGAAGGGCTAAGCGAGAGCTTTCGATCTATACGGTGATGATGGGGTTTGGCGTCACGTGGAGGTGGGGAGGTGGCTGCGTGCGTGGCCGTTCACTTGCGTGCGCACTCAACAGGGGATGGCCGAGCTCTGTGCCTTTGAGGCCGAGCAAGGAGTTGGGTGAGGGCTACGCGATGGAACTACCTGATCGTGTTTTCATGCGTCGAGGTGATCGAATTAATTAACCCTAGTTTATGTTCATGGGTTTGTTTGTTGCGGCTATAACCTGGAAAGGAACGTGGATGGGGAAGATGAAGGGTGCGGTCATGATGGAAGGGGGAGAGATCCTACGGCTATGATCTGGGTAGTGATATAAATTAAAAAGAAATTGTTGTAATTTAGTTATAAAATCGTGTACAAACTTCATAAAATCATATCTTTTCATACGAGGTCAAAAACGCGCGAAACCAGTTGCGTTGGAATCATATGGACGAGCACTATGCGATGAAATTGGATTGGAGTCATTTGGAGTTAGTGAGAATTTCGGGTAAAATTAAACGTCCGTTTAATTTTATTCGAAATAAATCGCTAAAATGAAATTGAAATCAAGGTGAGAACTTCTCACTCAATCGAATCAGTTTCGATTTTATTTTAAATAGTTAGATTTAAAATATTTGAATGCATGTTTGAATGATGATTGTTATCTATTGATTGTTAAAATAGACATTATGCGCCGTTAGTAAGCGGATGTTATTTATTAAAAACATATACCGCGAATATTTCATAAACAGTGAAATTGGTATTATATATAATATCAATATATATATATTGGCATATGTATATATTGCAGTTGTTGATTCCCCGCATTTTTTTAGCGGATGAGACCCTATTGCGCCGTTATTAAGCGGATAATATTATTAAATCCCATATACTGCGATAATTTCGTACTGGAGCGAAATTGGTATTGTGCTAATGTTTTTGGATGCAGGAAAACAGGTTGGAGGGATCCAACTGGATTCCTCAACAGTTTTTATTTGAATTCAGATATTTTGATATTTGATGGATTATCATATCGATGTATGATATCGTTGTTGTCGTGATTGACTATTTGGTGTGTAGCATCATTGAACCAAATTTTATGATTTTAAAATGATTTTTAAAGTGATTTTTGAAAATATACTATATGTTTGGAAATTGATTCATTTTAAATAAATAAACGATATAATTTTTAATCTAATAAAAATTATGAATTTTTGAGAAATATAGATAAAGGTTGATTTTTGAAAATATGGGGTTAATGGTTTTATAAAATTATGATTTTTGAATTTTTATAAAAAGTTTAAAAATAGGATTTATAAAATTTGATTATTTTATAAATCAAGAGAATGATGAAATTATAAAGAAGATTAAAGATGTTTTAAAATAATAATATAAATTGATTTATATTAAGAGATTTATAAATGGATATTTATAAATGAAAATATTTGAATTATAAAACGATTTTTTATAAGTGGTTGAATGAAGTGAAAATGGATTTCATAAGTGAAGGGAATTTATAAAATTAAAAATGGTGAAGTTATAAATGAAATTTATAAATAGTAAGATTTATAAATTTTATGAAGTTATTAAAAGAATAGTTTTGAATAAATCATTGAATCTTATAAGTTATACGATTTATAATTATGAAGTTCAAAAGAACGATTTTGTAAATAATCGTTTTATAAGTATTTAACTTATAATATGGACTTTTGGTTCATAATTGAGATATAAAGTGAATAGGTTAATAAAGAAAGTTTATAAAGAAAGATGTTATAAAATAAATAGAAATGGAATTTATAAACGTTGTTTTATAAATCCGCAAACGACTTATTTTGATAAGAAAATTGTTGAAACCTATTAATGGAGTTATATTCACATTTTGGATTGTGAATAATCCTTTAAAATAAAATGAATAAAAGGATGAAATTGGTTAACGTAGTATATTCACGTTTTTGAATAGTGAATAATATGTTAAAGAAATTGTTTTGAATGTGATATTTTAAACAGAATTAAAACGATCTAACGATGTTTTAAAATGTGTTGAGATTCGAAACCATAGATTTCAACATTTATTGTTGAAATAGACGTTTTCGAGAAATAAAAGGAAATGGTGGACTATAACACTGTTGTTATAGTAAATGATTTCCGAAAGGAAATGTTTTGTATAGTATTGGGATTTATATATCTATTTTAATTTCGAATCCCTACACTAGTGATTTTGGGACGTTGTAACGATGTTTTATGCAACATTCGTTTTGGCCCAAATAAATATGTTTAAAAGAATGATTTCCTTATAGAATGAAATATATACTAAATTTCGATTTGAGTATATTGAATATTTTCCAAGTGTAGAAAATAAATAAAATTTGTGAATTACTTATGAATAAATAAGTATGGAAATGTTTTTCCAATATAAAGTGAATATTAGAGAATTTATCTTTTTGAAGATAAATTGAAATGAATAATTGAAATCGAATATTCATAGATATTTTGGATTATAAATTCACTAAGGAATTTATAAAAGAAAAGGAAATTTGTTTAAAAATAAATATTGATTTATTTTTGAAGTGTGAAATTATATATCTAGTAAAGATATTTTTGAAAAATAAATAATTTGGAAAATTATTTGGAATCTGGTGATGTTGTGCATATCCATTGATAGTACAATAACCGACTATCAATATTTACCTTTGAATGGGTATTTGATGCGATTTGTTTGAATTTGAATGCCACACTTATTTTTGAATAAGCGCTCACTATTCGGGTTAACCGGGAAAGGACCATGGGGTCGTATAACCCATTCCGAATATGTGATACGTCGTTATGAATTGCATTTGATGACCGGTGTTGAAGACCGAGTATTTGCGAAAGTGATAGGATGACCTATCGATTGTCTCTGCACTGGGTAGCTCCTGGTATAGAGATTCCCTAAGTGATGGGAAATTCGATCGGGATTGTGAATACCCGGATTGCAAGGGCTTCGTGAGAAGTGCCTTCGGTTTTGTTCGAGCCCGGAACAGACTTGTATGGATTGTATGTCTGACATTACAAATTGAGATATAAAGCAGATTTCTTTCAAATATATTTCTGTTGGTGGCGGAGAATTTATTCTTTTAGCTTAACACCCTTCTCTGAGACGTACGAGCTCAGAGGTTATGTAGTTGAAGGTTATCAGCGATATATTCCCAATTTGGTAATGTGACATGCTGAGTGTTGCTGTAAATGATCATTGTGTTGATTATTTGTGATAGGATCATTTATTTGATCGTCTATCTTGGTGATCATTTCTATGATCATTTATTGACCCAAAGCATGGCTTTTGTATAAAGTATGTTTTTGTGGACGTGACTTCGTCGAGCCTCACACCCCGGAATGGTCAAAACAGGAAAGATGCGGCAAGGTTATGAGGGGTAGCGCCCTTTAGGGTATGTGCATTTCCTTCTGGAAAAGGGTGGTATCATGGTATGGAGCCCAGATACTTACTCATGTTGAAAACACTTTATGATTGTGTGAATTGATTACGAGCGCTCGGTTAAAGGTCCCAAAGGACCGGGGGATGGCATACTCGTGTAGTAGTTACCTAGTGATAAAGGTAACCCGGCCTTGTGTTGGCAGAGAGCTGGTTAAGTTCTCGGGGATGTCCATCCAGAGGCATTCTCATGTGGCAATGGGAAGTTCCTTGGCCTGATCATTCGTTGGAAATCCAATTCCCAATACGAAACCTTGTACGGTATTAGTTGTAGAACCTGCCATTCACTTATGGTGGTCACCACTGTTTGGATGGTAGCTATAGTAGGCATACGATAATGGTCGTATGTTGGCAAAGATTTATATTCTACTTTCGAAATGAATTTTTCCTACACTATACACTAGTAATAATATCAAATGTTATTTTAAATGCGTATCAAGCATCTTTGACTATCATAAGGAGAAATCTCCTCCGATTCTACGTTTGCATTGTGTGTGTGTGCGGGAGGCCTTATGGTAGTCTCATTTTTAAAAGCATTGCGAATTGACTTTAAAAATATTCTTCTATTTTGTTTTCAAAGATAAATAAACTGTTTTGAGTTCTCACACCAGTCTCATGACTGACTCGGAGTTTATTGTTTTCCTTCCTAAACTCTGGGTGCCCACCAATTTCCACATGGGCAGTCAAGAGTTAGGTTTATCAGGATATTCTGGATATTCTGGAGTTGCTGGAGGCAAGATGGAAGGCATGGCGTATTATTAGTGTACAGTATTTCTTTTTCCGCCGCACTGTTTGTTGTTGTATGATGTTGTACACTCTGATGATATGATGTAATGAAATGTATAAAATGTAATAACTGATATAGTTCTTTGTTTAAAGATTATTCAATTATCTATTATATGTTGTTCCGCTGCGAATTGTGAGATTCTGATGTTGTTCAGTTGTTTTCCTCCATTTTCTATTTTCTTTCCTCTCTATTTCTCTATCTTCTTCTCTCTTCTTCTACTTCTTTCTTTTTCTTAAACATTGATAATTCGTATTTCTGTTCACCTTGAGTTAATCTATGGAGATTAGTGTATATTCAAGGAGTACGGATTTGCGGGTCCTCACATTTTGGGTTGTACTTAACTATCCTTAAAATTAATTTAAATAGAGATTTAAAATAATTTATATAGAGGATTTTAAATAATGGATTTTAAAATGATATTTCTGAAAAATATGGAAAAGAAGTTAAAATGATATTTTAAATATATTTGAAAAATAAATGCAGTTTATAATAAAATGGATTTATAAAATGTGATTTTATAAATGAGATTATTTTTATAAACAAGTAAAACCCAAATGAGTTTATAAATTTATAAATGATGTTTATAAATAAGGGAAATGATATTATTGATAAATGGGGAATATAATTTCACAATGTGAATTTATATCGAGATATGGAAATAAGCCTTTGGGAAAAATAGTGAATTCTATTTTTGAAATATGAGAATGGTTAGGGAATTGGAATGAGATCGATGTGTTGTGAATCGAGAGGAATTTATAAATTGAATTGGTTATTGTATTTTTAAAAATATATTTTTATTAAGAAGATAATTTTTGTTTTAAAAGGAAATTTTACTTATTAAACTATGTAATTAAAAGCTAGTTAGTTTTGAAATATTACGAAAGTGAAATTTTCCATTACCTAATATTAATTGAAATTAAAATTTTATTTTTATAATAAGTTTTGTAAATCGATCGGTTTTATTTAAAAATGAATTGGAATGAATTATAAATGTTTATTTTAATTTTTTGGATATTTTAAATAACTACTTAAACGTGTTTTAAAAATAAAGTACTATTATTTAAAATACTTATTATATATATAGTGTTTTGGCAGTAATTGGAAATTAATTATAAATTCTCTCGAGATTTGTAAATGGGGTTTAGTTAACAGATATGATTTTGATAAGAGAAATCTTATAATGGGAGTCTGGGAACCTTAAGAAATTCCCAAAGTATTTAAATACGAAAACTGCGGAAATGGATTAGAATTCATAAAAGAATTTAGTTTTGGGTAGTTGAGATTATAGACAAGTATAATCGATTTTGGAAATTTTAAAGGATAATAATTTATGAATTTCCAGGAACTTATAGAATTAGTTATAAATGAGTTAAGGAATTTATGAATGAATTGCAAAGGATTTTGAGAAATAGGAATAGATGGAGTATTTTCTAAGTATTGGAAATAAATGATTTTAGAAAAATATACTTATAGATATTTACTAAGTATTAAATTGGAAGGGTTTGAAATATTTTAACTACGAGATTACTATTATAGAAATATTTTCAAAGTGTTGAATTGTAAGTGGAATTGGAAGAAAATATATTGAAATAATTCAGAAATATTCTGTTATGGATATAAGTATTTGAAATTGTTTTCAAATATTGAATATACTGGAAGAGATTTGAATATAGTATTCGTTAAGATATTTTGAATAATGTTTTGAAAGATTTATAAAATCCAGCCTAGTGACTGGTTAAGGATGTTATTTGATAGTTAAATAACTGACTATCAAATTCTGGCCAAATTCGTTGATCGTTTCAAAGAGACCGGGATCAGACTTAATTACCCGTAATCCACTTCGATCCGGTTGTGCGTACGAATTGAGTTATCATGGAGATAAAGAAGAAGGTGATTTTGGAGATTTCGTTTGTTCAGACCCTGAACAACTTGTATGGATGAATGCTATCATATCATCATTTCCTGGAAGGCAATGTTAGCATTCTAAGTATGAATGCTATTCTAAAGGTAAAATGTAGCCTCAAGCCTCATCAACCGAGAATGACTAAAACAGGGGAGATGCAGAAGGACCAAGTGGGTCGCACCAAGTAGGGTAAGTTATCACTTTTCTGGATACCCTCGAATATAATATAATTATGGATGTTGTTGTGCATGGAAAAGAGAGCACTCGATTAGGGTGGGGACACGTAGGGTGATAACATATTCGGTACTATCCAGGTCAGGGGTAGGCCGGTCCTTTATTGGCAGGGATCCATGTGGGGTCCTCGGTACATTTTTCTAGAGGTGTACTGTGATGGGCGGTATCCCAATCGCCCAGTCATTGTATGGAATCCAATTTCCACGACGAGCCTGTACGATTTTAGTTGTATACCAAATATACTAAAACGTGAGATGCAAGCACTTAAGCTATTTTCTAATTTACTTTCTATAGACAATATTATAATATTAGATGATTTTGATATAAAAATTTTTGGTTATCGTAAGGTAAAAAACCATCGTGTGTATGTGTGGCGTGGTATTATGAGATATCTTTGTTTTTCAAAGGATTTTGATAATAGTAATATTTCAAATTGAGTGCGTTTCTCACGCCAATTTTATAGATTGTTATTTTTATATAATGCTCGGATCAGACCAAGTATTACAGATTCAGGTTAGGATGCTATGGAGCTCATGAGACGAGCTAGAGGATTTCAGTCATATATCACGTACCTGATTTATATTCCGCTCTGTGTGTTAACTGAATATTCAGTATTTATGAGGACAAGTTTACTCCGAGGATTGTATGAATATTAATAGTTGCAGATTCTTTTGTATAAAAATCTATTATTATATATTATATTTTGTTCCACTGTGATTGTGAGATTCTATGTTGTTGTTTTCTGTTTCCTTCTATTGTTTTCTTCTTCACCACAAAAGATTCATATTCCCGTTCAATTTGAGTTGGACTCGTGTGAATTATTTTCGACTCAAATGGTACAGAGTAACGTGTCGCTACATTTGGTATCTCTTTTCTTCTTTCCCCTAACAATCTAGTTTTCTACCATTTGATTTCTCAGCATGTGATACAGTGTACGTATTAGTGTCAATTTTCGAAGGTCGAAAATCTGGGTCATTACAACACTCATATTTACTTGTTATTGATTTAACTTATATAAGAACTTTTAGTTCTGATAGTATTTTGTCTTTTCATTACGCTCGGGACAGCCTAAAGTGTTTGAAGACATTATTCCTTAAAGATGAAGATGGTGTTTGCTTAATCGAAATTACTATTATTATTTTGCTCCATTATTTTGGTATGTTTGTTGGTTGTATTGTGATTATGTTGTAAAAACTTGAAACCAAATGTATATTGTAAAACAGCTTTATGAACTGTTTATTTGATTATTATATTTTGTCATTCTGCTACGAGATTCTGTGTATTGATTCCCTTCTTTTATCTTATTTTACAATTAAACAACATTGATAATCTACCCTTTTGAATGGTTTGAGTTAGACATATGTTGTCTATTGTCGACTTGAATCGTCTAAAAAAGGTGGGTCATCACAGTTAGCATCAGAGCTTTGGTTTAGAGATACCTTAGCCTGTTGGGGATTAACGTATTAGGAGATAAGATTAGAAATACCCTAGAATGAGTTTGAGTGTGTGTATGTGTGTATAAGAGAGCATATTTATTAGTGCCATAAAATTGTTTTTGTATTGTGTTAATTTGTTCTATTGAGTATTTAAGAATTTCACTCAGTACATAAGACGTTATGGCACCGACAGCGATTTCTAAACACTTGAATTGGGTAAATAGACGCAATATTGTTTTAACAATAAGTAAATGAAATAATTTTACCTAGAATCATATTTTGTATATAAAATAATAATTTTTTACAAATTTATATAGTTATATTTGGTGTGTTGCTTGTTAGAAAATTATAATATTTGATTATTTTCATTTTATTATTTGGTTAGTTATGTTATAAGAAAATGTAATTTTATAAATATTATTTACAAAACATTATTTACAAATGGAACGAATTTAAATTGAAAATTTGAGAACTTAAATTCTAGTATTTTGAAATTGGTTTTCAAAGTTTTTGGAACAAATAATATTAGTATTATTTGGGAGTATTTTCGGATCGAAACTATAATTTGGGAGTATTTTCGGATAGAAATATTTTCAATGAGATTTGAAAGAAATGTATTTTAAGAATTTCAAAGAAAATAGATACTTTACTCCCCTCTTCTGTCGCTGAAAAATACGTTTGATGATGATCGCGACATCATCGACGTTCGTTTTCGAGTTTCAAAGTAGAAAGACTACTATAGTAGCATTGCTACACAGTTGTTTTGGTGAAATAAATTTTCTAAGTATGATTTGATATACAAGGGATATAAGTATATAATATTTCAAGATGATTTGAAATGAAACCCGGTATTTACTTCTTAAGTTTTATGTTAATTAGTAATCTTCAATTATTGAAATGAAATGGAACTTTTGACGATTTTAAATGGTTGAAAACTTCCATATTGAAATCTGAAATTAAAGCTAAGTTTTTAATGAAAATACAAAAATTAAAGTTTTTTTGACTTGTAAATTAAAATATATGAAATATCATACAAGTAAAAACTTAAGTAATATAATGTTTCATAAATGAAATTATGTCTATAAATAAAGAATTAAGATGTTACAAGAAACGTTATAAACTTAAGTTGATATTTTGAAATGATTAATAATTAAATTGAATAGTAAAAAGTAAATACTATTTAAGTAAATAATTATAAACTCAAGAAAATGTTGAATGATGCATAAATAGATTGGTACTAAAATAAATATTGTTGTGTAAATAAATGTGAATTAAACTATAGAGAAACATATGTGATACCTTATGACTTTATTCATTCATGTTTTCAAATATTGAATAAAAAAAATTATGTAAGTATAGCAATGTAAATTAATAAAAGATGATCTAGTATGAATGAATGAGAATTAAAATGAATGAAAGGTAAATAATGAATGAGAATTAAAATGAATTAAAATTTATATATATATACACACGTATGTATATAGATGTATATAAATATAATTAGACCAAAAAATAAATTAAATTTTTTTTATTAATAATATTAACATATACATACAGACAAGCATATAAATATATATATATATATATATATATTTAAATTCATTTATGCGATAGATGTAAATATATGTAATTAGATATAAGTGTATATATATAAACATTGATACAAAAAATAAAATAATTTTTTAAAATATATTTCTTTAAATTTTTCTCTCGGCCAAATGTGTGTGTATGTGTATATATTCCTTTTTTATAATTTCTTTTAGGTTTTTACATTCTAAAACATTTCAAAATCAAAGACTGTGTGAAAATTAAAATATGTATTATTGTGAAAAGTTTAATGTGTAATAAATATTATATAATTTTTTTGCAAAATAAATGTTATATGTATGTACATATTGGCGAGATTTTTCGTCTCGCGACACTCGATTGATTTACAGAATAATTATGGGGCTAACAACTTTAATAAATATGAATCAACATATTTAAGTGATATTAAATTTTCCTTAAGGTGGTAATTATGTTGTTAATTACTTACACAATTACGAAAAGGCACTTAAACTGTTTATTAAATGTCTAGTTTAGTTTAGATGCCAGATTTAGTAAAATAGGAACTAAATAGAATCTACTAAAAAGAGGGAATGATAAATGCAATAAAGTAAAGGACATAGATATTTACGTGCTTTGAATTTCAAAGAATCATATGTCCATGGGTTAATTCCATTAATATCTTTCTCCTTCCTCGTACACTGATTTTAATGGAAGAGAGAGTAAAAGAATATAAGGTCAATTTTAGATAATTAATCCAAAGTCCCTTTCTCTACAATAGCAATTTTCTAATTATTGCACAAAGTTCACTTATGGATTGCTGGTATCATCCCTCTACATTCTTTCCCCATCGTTTGATATTGTCACGTGTCTTCCATCTGTTGACCATGTACTGTGCAAAGATATTGACGTAGCCATAGGCGGGAAGGTTTTCTTTTCGCAGGAAGATTTGAATTGAGGCGGGATGATTTTAATTAAGGTGAGATGATTTGGATTTGAAATGATGTGTTTGGAATTGATGAATTGATTGGTTAGTAGCTACCACGGTTCCCTACACGGCCTAATTAGTTAGCACCTCACTTCGTGCTTGGGTTTTTTGGATGTTGTTTTAATATTAAATGGTAGCGTAGTCCAAATTCGCTGCGTTAATGTAGTTTGGACTGTGTTTGGGTGATGTAATCCAGCCTTCATATAATGGTGAAGTTTACTTTCAAGGTGACAGTACCGTCTCACTTTGGGTTGACAATGCAGTTTGTATTCACATTGGCTGTTATAGTGCAACACGCCTTTAGCGATGTTGGTGCAGTTTTAATTAGCTTGATTATATTAGCAAGATTTTGGCAGAATACTGGCTATGCCATTTTTTTCATTAAAGAGGTTTTTTTCTCTAGAGTCATCGAAAACTCGTTCAGTTTGGTTAATGAGTGCAGCGTAGTTCCTTTGTTTTGACCCGATTTGGAGTATTTGATTCAACCTTTATCCTACTCCACACCTACCTTGGTGACCTACTTCTGCACTAGTCATTTGAAAAATCAAGTGGGTAATGAAACAAACCTACACTAATAGTTTTAGCTTTGTTTGTTTCCTTGCTTGTATACCTGTTTTGGTGTCGTAGCGCGGTAGTATATAACAGAAGCATATTTTGCTTAGGAGTTAGAATTTTATTGTAAGACAAATGTAGCTTTCCCAACGGTGGCGTAGGTTCTTTAGATCACTTATAGCCTAGGAAATGACAACGTTGTTTGAAGGCATGATAGTACAGTGTTCGTCGAGGATTGCGACGCAATCTATTATGCGTTGACACTCTCATCACGTTTACTTCATTTTACTGAACTTAGCATATGGTGTTTCCTAGTGATCTATCTAGGTCGTTATGTGCATTTTGTGTCGTTTTGCTTCACTTCGCAATTCTTTTGTTAAATGGACTACATTTCACACATCATGATCAAAAATAGATGTAATATTTTCCCTCCAAGTTGACGCTAACGCATGTAAGTGCAGACTTATGATTTATAATGCCAATTTTAAATACCATCTAATCAATTAGT
The DNA here is from genome assembly GCA_030765085.1 of Allium cepa. NCBI lineage: Eukaryota > Viridiplantae > Streptophyta > Magnoliopsida > Asparagales > Amaryllidaceae > Allium > Allium cepa. The sequence continues at coordinate 750,161,684 of CM060940.1, read as the reverse complement.
CGTCTTGCATTTAATGCTCTTTACACGTGTCATTATATGGATGGGCATGCTCTTCATAGGTGATTTGACAAGTCGCTTCGATTTTCAAGGGATTAACTTAGCTTTTCATGAAGATTTCTTTCAGTATTATTGTTTAACTGGTTTGATTAACAGTGTCGTTTGGATTCAAGGGTTGAGATCTTCCAAATTAACTTGTACTTGTCTGTCCTTTCTTGTCCCATTTCACTTTCACTTCCACAATAAACATAAATGAAAATTTAAGCGATTTACAATTTTCACTTCTGCTTCCTCTTACCAAGCCTTGATAATTGTTAATATGTAAGCCATTTATTTTGCTTTTTCTTTTGGTTTTTTAGGTAGTAGATCAAATTTGTTTGTTTATTAATACCATCAACATAAATTGGTAAAATTTTTATTTTTTAAAAGAATATTTCTTAAGGCTTTATTAGCTTACCGTTCGAATTTTAAATTGTTTATGCAATCATGTGCGCTTTCATATTATTGTACAAAATCTAGATTATATTTTCTTAATTAGTCATCTTTGTTCTAAATATTTCTCTTATATAGATGAATTCCTCGTCTTTGCTTAACTGTTGTTTGAGTTGAAGTGGTCTTTGTGGATTTTAATCTTGATTCATCCCTTCTTTTAGTTATCAATAGCCTCCGATGACCTTCTGCTTCCTCCGTTGTTGGCCAGTTCAGTTCTGGTCAATTTATATATTTGACCAGGTGTAGGGATAAGGGGAGTTTTTGCAGTGAAGTTAAATTCTCTTTGTCGCTCCACGGGTTAATGGTATCCTTCTGCCCCCTCCTTTTCTCATTATGGGGAGAATAAATTCTTTTAGATGAAGGCAATTCTGCTGCTCTAGCTTCTTCAATTTGTACGTAACCGTTGTCCCTTTCAAAGAAATCTTTCATGGCATGGAATATGTTCCTGATGTTCTTATCCAACATAGCGGTGTTCCTTCAGATCCCAGCATGTGTTGCCATCAGCGGTCATCAGGTTGGTAGTCCCATCAAATTTATTGATTGATAGGCTTTGAAGTTATCAGGAAAGTCTTCCTCTATAATACTTTCGCTAAATGGGGAAGAACCCTCTTCCACTACTTTCTGTTTATTATTCTATCAATAAAGTTTCGCAAAATCCTCCCTGGGAGCTTTCAATTGAAAGATCTTATTCTCCTTGGGGTCTATTTTGGATGAGCCATCTTCGTAGAGTGAGGTTACATCAGCATCATCGTGTGCAGCTCATGTTTGCTTTCTCAGCGGTAATGGGTTGATATTTGCAGCTTCTATTTGATTTGGAGATTGATTTAAATCTTACCTTTGAGACAAATATCTGTTTGTTTTAGACCAGCATCACCGTTCTCATTTCTCTTATTGTCGTTGTCGTTCACACGCTACATAATCAGTGCAGCCGATGAATGATGGTGGTGAGCTATGGAAAGCTGAGGGGAGGTTGGTTTAAGAGCAAGATATTGGACCATGGATCTCTCTATCACATCCATATGTTCATTTAGTTGGCTTATGAAAGCCTGGAGAGCGACAAGGACGGGATCCGATGGGGGCTCTATAGAAGCACCTACCTCGGTTTGGGTCATAGAGGTGAGGAGTTGCCTTTTTGGCATTTTGAGGCTAGATAAAGTTGTTTTAGTTAGGAGGAATGTTGGAATCAGTGAAATTCATGGTATTATAGTGTTGTCTAAGGAAACGTCTGTAAATTTTTACCGAAAAGGAAGTAGGCCCTCGTTCTAGCATCAAAAATGTTGGTGAGATTTTTCATCTAACAACACTCAATTGATTTACAAGGTAATTATAGGGCAATTACTTTGATAATTTTGAATCAAAAATTTTAAGTGATATAAGGTCATTTTTTAGAGAACTAATCCGAAGTCCATATCCCTACTACAGTACTTTTCTACTTAAAGCACACAATTCTTTCATAGATTGTCGACATCATCCCTCTACATTCTTTCCCTATCGTTTGATGTTGTCATGTGTCTTCTATCTATTGATTGTTGTAATGTGCACAGATTATTGACGTGGCTATAGGCGGGAAGGTTTGCTTTTGGCTGAAAGATCTGAATCATGGCGGGATGATTTGAATTGAGGCAAGATGATTTGGATTTAAAATGATGTGTTTGAAATTGGCAAATTGATTGATTAATAGCTGTCTGCATAGCCTAATAGGTTAGTAACATACTTCATGCTTGGGTTGTTTGGACATCGTTTTAACACTAAATTGTCGTGCAGTCCAAAGCCGTTGTGGCAATGCAGTTTGGACTGGGGTCTGGATGATGTGATTCAGCCACCACATTATGGTGAAGTTTACTTTTAAGGTGACGGCGTAGTCTCACTTTGGGATGATGGTGTGGTCTATCTTCGCTTTTGCCATTGTAGTGCAGCATACCTTCAGGGATGGTGGTGCAGTTCTACTTGGCTTGATTATATTAGCAAGACTTTGACAGAATACTGGTTGCGCCATATTGTGTGTTGAAGCGGTTTCTTTCTCTGGAGTCATCAATGCACTCGATTAGTTTAGTCAATGAGTGCAACACAATTCCTTTGTTTTGAACCTTGTTGGAGTATTTGATCTGACATTGATCCTGCACCACACATACCTTTATGATCTTCTTCTACATTATTCATTTGAACAATCAAGTGGATATGAAGCATATCTACACTAATAGTTTTAGCTTTATTTGTTTCCTTGCTTGTATAATTGTTTTGCTATCGTAGAGCAATAGTACACGATGGAAGCATATTTCACTTAGGAGTTAAGATGTTATTGTATAAGGTGGCTTTCCAAACAGTGGCCTAGGAAATGACAACGCCATTTGAAGTCATAACGGCATAGTGTTCGTTGAAGTTGGTGGCGCAGTCTATCATGTTGGCCACATAGACCCTTTCAACCCATTTACATTATTTTACTAAATCAGGCGTATAATGTTTCTTAGGGGTCTGTCTAGTCTTGTACGTGCACTTTAGGCCGTTCCACTATACTTCATAATGTTTTAGTTAATTGGACTACGCTTCACATATCGAGATCGAAAATGGTTGTAGCAATAAGCATTTTAATTACATAATCAATTTTAGGTTAAATACTTAGTTAAATATATTTACTAGAAATTAAGAAAAACTTCTTTTATTTTTTCTGCACAATGTATATTTTATATAATAAATTTTATAAAATTTAAAACATGTAATATATTGTTTATAATCTTTAGAAATAATTACTAGTTTATCGAAATCAAATACAATAATATTTTATTATATAAATAAATGAATTTAGTTTCTGGTCGTAAGCCACTAAGTACAATTAACATTCACAAAAATGACTTTTTATTTATTTATTTATATAAACACAATAATATATATAATCAACCAATTTGTGACAACATTCCGATAAATTCGTAATATAATCTAACGTCCTATCACATAAATAATATATCATAAAATGGAACATAACAAAGATAAATTAGATATTTACCTTTCACCTAATCCCTTGCATACATATTGAAATGTTGAATTGATCTCCTTGAATCCGTTCACAAATCAAAAGTTGGAGCTCCCGAACCGCCTTACCATCGACAATCAAATCGAAAAGTTTTGATGTAATTTTTGTACTTGGATTTTTGGGGTATAGAGAGGATGGTAGCAGGCCAAAATTATTTGAGAGAAAGGAGAGAAAAGGTCTTAAATGAAATGGTGTAGAAGGTGCCATATAAATAGGAAGTCAAGAGAGAGAAAAGTATATCACGTTCTAATATCTCTCTCTTATCAATTCCACTCCTTTTAACCATTCAAAACCTCTCCAACTGCAATCGTATGGCCACCCAAAATATGCATTCTACAACCAAAAATACCATGCCATATGGGCCTCAAATATGTTCTAAGTCCGAACAATATTCAATGCAATTTTAAATCTTATTTAACCGTGTACCGTATATCGATCAGTATATTTATAGAAGTTATAAACACACTGTTTAACATTATTCTTGATACATCAAATAAAATTCGATAATTAATATTTTATAAATATTAAATAATTTAATTAATTAACAACCATTTATATTTTAATTAAATCGGATGGCAAAAGTATTATGCAATGTTTGGGTTGTGTGACTTTTAGTATAAATCTGATTAGCGATTAATATTGAATATTTCAAATATTAACGTTCACACGTCACTTGGTAGTTAGTGTGACATTATGGCTAAATTTTCGCTTATTTGATTTTAGTGAAATCCAATTTAACTTTATTAAGCGTTACCCGGTAGTGACAATTATTAGTCAAAACTATATCACTTTGGACTTATGGAATTTGAAAATGGTGAAAATGTTAATATCTTCCATATTCAACTCTATAATCCAAACACAAAGTTCTTGGTTCAATAATAAAAATTATTGTTAAACAAAATTCTCTAACTAGATACTTTGAATTTGAGTTAACTTCAGTTGATCATGATACCAACTTCATATAATTAAGGAGACGAATCCTCTCTTTAATAGTGTTTCACTTCTTATATTTCCACTCGATCCAACAATAGCCGTTCAATGGATGTCGTGCTATGATTTAACTATAATCAAAGTGGAGCTTCCACATTGAAGATCAATAGTATTCTCAAGTCAAGAGAACTGTGTAATTTTATCACATCGACATTTTCTGTTTGACCTTAGTTGTATCAACAAAAAGAAAACTATCGATTAAGCCATTCCATAATTATCCAAAAACTATCGATATGTAACATCTTGGTGTCCCCAACAGTCATGAGTAATACATTGTCCAATATTTGGATAGCGTTATGTACTCTAGTCTCAACGAGTATATCGATATCCAGTCTCGATACATCTTGATTAAGAATATTTAAAATAGTTTGTTTAATTTCATTGTGATAAATTACTAATGGTTACAACACTTTGTAACTATCATCACAAAACATATCATTTATGGATTTTCTATTAAATATGATTTTGTTAAATTAATTGATTAATTAATATAACACATTATATCAAGTGTATATTATAAAGAAAACACCTTTTATTTCGAATAAGATTGGTTATCGAATTATATATGTGTAACAATTACATAATTGCCTCTAGGGCATACCCCTAACTCTATCAAATACAACATATATTCCAAATATATCCTTGTATGTTAAACTTCTACTTTATTATAAATCTCGTGCCTTCACCAGCAAAAGGTAACGACGTCCCTAACACTTCTTCCTCCCACGGTTAAGAAAAACAAAAATAAAGAATGATACAAAGACACCTTGTACTCTTATAACATAAGGCACATAAGATACGATACCTACATAAAAAAGTCATTCGTATCGCTTTTTATATATAACATTTTGTATTGAAAATTATAGATGATGCTCTCTTCTTTACGGTTTGAAAATTCACCTAAGTACTACATCTTTCTCAATCCATTCTTCATTATATTTAGTACATGTTCATGTACCATTCTAACATATCAATTATAAGGTACAAAACTATTTGTAATAATGTCAATATCATATGAATTCATACGTCAAAAGGGATCCCATATTGAGAGGTAGACCTTAGAATTAAATAATTTTTTTAGGATTCAAATACATTCGAACCTTTTGTATTACTTATATTATTTATGATAATATTTATTTAATGTGCAAGAAAGAAATATATGAATACACCAAAGCGAGATTAGCAACACTCAAAGAAAATTTCAATAGTTTGACTTGAACAAATTGCCAAATGAGAAGGTCACTAGTATAGTTCAGTATTATGTTGTAAACAATTTTTATCATTTCATCATAAATGACAATGAAAACTATTGTGGACAAGTTGTGATGATTGATAAGGATTATGGGTTTCATTTACAACATTATTTTGAACCATTTATTGGTCAATGTTTTCTAAGTAAAGAGGAGGCGTTTTTGTTCTTTGCGGTTCATAAAGGTCGATTTATCAATAAAGATGGTGAAGTGAAAAGACATGATCTTTTTGTCATCCTGAAGGATTTCCCCAAGTGAAATTTGAAGATCCATCAAAAAATGACCATTGTGATAGATCTTCGGTAAGATGTGGTTGCAAAGCTCGTAGGCATATAACTTTACGTGAATCATTTGATGTTTTCCTAAAGAGTGGCATGTCATTAAGTTTGTTCATAAGCATAACCGTGTTGTTTTAACTTCATTAGATGTGCATTTTCTTCCAAAATATCATGGAAAGGGACCAAGAATGTGTTCTCTTACTGAAAGAAGTTGGCATTTCAGTTCAACAAGTTATATGCGTTATGGAGCTTGAAAAATATGCAAAGCATGGTTATCTTCCATTTCTAGATCGAGATATATGTCACCTATATTAAAAGATCTAATGGTCACATTCTAAACATGAAAATATGGAATTTTTAACATATTGTAAGTTTGCGAAAGAAGAAAATTCAAAATTTTAATATGCTTATATAATCGACAAACAAAGTCACCTAGAACATACTTTTTGTTTCCTATCAACATGTTTTGAATGGTACTAAATATTACGGCAATGTCGTAATTTTTTACACTCATATAAGGTAAATTCATATGATATAACTTTTAGCATAAATTGATGATATTTTCAATCAATCTCGGTGTTATGATAATGCGTTATGAAGAACAAAGGTTACTTGGTAATCATTATGCTTAATGATAGAAAAATAAAAGGAAAGAGTATTTAAAGGTAAACGACACAAGAGGTGAAGTGGTTCGGCCAAGCTGCCTATATCCATAGTAAAGTTCTCTTATTATATGGTTCTCTTACAATTACAAAAAATTACAAGAGAATAATAAGAAGAGATGATGCACCTAAGACAAATGAAGCTGCTAATTTCAAGGAGCTATTATATTAGAAGATTTGGATGGGGATTACAACCCAACAAGAGCCCACCTTTCGAGGGGCTAACCCATCGAGATCCCACCTTTTAGGGGTCAACCCATAGAGAGCCAATCTTTTGAGGGGCCAGCCACTTTGAAGTGGCCATGCATATGGTTTTTTTTTATAATAGTTGAACTGATGCTTGGACGGCTAAAATCGTATGGTAAAATAGGTGTGAAGCGCATCTGGCCATTGATATGGTTGAATGGACTTGACAAGAGACAATTGGCAAAAGAAAGGAGTGCGTGACTAAGATGAAGGCCAATAAAAGAACTATATAGGGGCATGCTCTTCGATGTTGACTGAGATACTTGCACTATGATTGTGGAAAATGTAGCATGCTTCTTGTCAAAAGTAGGTACACTTGGTTATACCTCTTATCGCTTTGCTCTCGCAAGCCTAGGTGGAAGGACAGGAAGAGATGGTCTGTTAAGACCATAAAGAGGATAGGGAAATGGCGAAAGTATAGGGCATGCCAAGTCAAGTAAGATGAAACGAATTGCATGTCATCGGTGGCGGTATCGAAGCAGGATCAATGATGGGCCACCTTTGAGAGAGAGTCTTAAGCTATGTCGATCGGGAGATAGCTGGGAGAGAGATGCTTGAGCATGCGAGCTAGCCTGGAGTTAGGTTATAAGTTGGCTGAAGAGAGAGTTGATCGGCCAATGAGAGATGGGTCGAGCTGGGCTTATGCCTTGTCTTGACAAGGAAGTTGGTCGTCAGGGCTGCTGTGCGGGGAGGCTTGGTCAATAGAATGCTTGATGTGCAATTGAGAAAAGAAGATGATGCGAGCCTAGGGTAGATCTAGGTTACCATCATACATAGGAAATCCAATCGACCGGTCCCCAGTCATGGTTGGCTAGCGAGCTGACTGGACCCAGTCGACCTAGACTGATCCAGATCAGGCTAAGATACCTTGATTAGTCTGCATTCTTACAAAAAAAATTGAGTGACATTTTTCCATCCAAGTCCGTACCCTTTAGCGATTGCAGACTTGTAAAATTATGAATACTCAATCGATTCATGGTTCTGTCAATCAATTATTGCACTACTCACATCGCATTGTACCATTGGTTGCGGCGGTTGTGCTTCTCAAGATGTGGTAAGAATGTGTCATATCATCTATGCATGTGGTGTGACACAACACATCACTCTTGGACTGTTGAGATCAATTTTGGCTTTTTGTTTATAACAGATGCCAGTGAAAAGAGAGGTGTATAAATACCCCCCTCTTCTTCCCCTTAAACCCATCGAGCTTTTACCAAGTGATTTTTTAGAAAACTTGAACTTTGCATGGTATTCTATTAGTAAAAATAGTTAACTTCGTCTTTATCTTCTCTCTCATTGCTCTTAAGTGCTTAGGTTTTTTATCATATTTAATTAGGATTAGAAGAAAGGAGGAAGCTCTTTGGGTGTCGAACTGTGTTCGTCAATTGCAGTTCGGATCGTTGCTTTGATTTCGACCTTTTGAGATGGATCTTGCATTTGGCTTGGACCGATGCCCCTCGACCAAAGTTCTTACAGTGATCAAACGTCGGCCTTGGACTATAGATCCAGGTGAAGCTTGGGGGCTTCCTTGCTTTGAGTCTCTAATATTCCCGACCTTATGTCATGTGGACGCTTCAGCACCTTGTTGGAAAGAGTAGCGGTTGTCGTCTCAACTTCATTCGCTGTGGTCGATGCCTTGGTCCGCTCCTTGATGAGGTTGTCTAGAAGCTTTTCAAGGTCTCTTGCGAGATCAGATGTTGAATGCTTTGAAGATGGTAGCACACTTCCCTTTTTTTTCAATAAGTTCTTCATCGTTCGGAGGGTCGGGGGAGCTCATCTTTGCATTTGAAGGTGGATCTTCTAAAGTGTTCCACTGACGTGCCTCTTCTCTTTTTCTTCTTTTCAGCAAGTTAGCGATTGAAAATCTTCGTATGCCTAACAAGGTGGCATTGTGCCTCTGCATTCCTTTGAACTAAATAAGAGCATATTTCTTTATTGCAAACTTATTCTCTATGAAACTATTTGCTGCATTTGATTGTTTTCCTGTGACATGTAGGATAGCGTAGCTTGAATAGCTAGCCAGGTCACTTGCACTGGATTTACCAATCTGTTTTAGCTGATAGGTCATGCTGGTCAATGGACTAAGTAGCGAGTGTTGACCGAGCAACCCGGACGTTCGTAAGGTGTCGAGGCCAGCAAATGATAGCTAAGCTTCATTTTGTTGATGGGTGATCCAAACACAAACCTGAGAGTTTATTGACTTAAGGTTCTCCTGCGTGACACGCGGCCAAGAGTAGTTCCTGCATTATTTTTCAAAAAAGTTTCCTTTTTAAGACATGCTAAGAAGTAATATTGTAATGCGACGAACATAACCCGGGCATTAATAAGAGCCAAGTGCCGTCCAGATGGCATTGAGTAGGAACGCATGTTGGCACATGGGTTCTCTTGGATGGCAGACGGTCATCTTTAGAGTGGTGGACGTGCCCGGCTCGAATCGGAGTGCATGGAGGGTCAAGGGTTCTCCTGGTGACACGTCGCCTATCGTTAGATGACTACATGTCTAGGTTCGAAAAAAGCACATGGTTGGCTCTGGTAGTCTTGTATAAGGGTGTGACATAATGGTGAGAAGAGTGGAAGGCGCCATCATTTATAAGAATTTGGCAGATAGAAATTATAAAAATTGAACTTATTTTTGTGTCGCTCTGCTGTTGGACAGTCCTAGCACCAACCTAAGCGTTGAGTGGCTTGCAGGTTCTTTAGGGAGACACATTGCAATAAGGAGCTACATACAGTCTCGACTGGAACCTAAGAGGCTTAAAGGTTCTCCATGGTAATACACTGCAATAAAGAACTACAAGCGGTCCTGGCTTAAACCTAAGTGCTGAGGAGCTTGAAGGTTCTTCAAGCTGATGCTGCAATAAGTTGCTAAGGGCAGTCTCGAGTCAAACCTAAGTGCCGAGGGGCTTATAGGTTCTCTTGGGTAAGACGCATAAATCAGGAGCTATTGGTAGTCTCATCTCAAACCTAAGCGGTGAAGGGTTTGAAGGTTCTCCAAGGTGACATGCTGCAATAAGGAGCTACAGAGACAAGTCATAATAAGAAGCTGACACGGCTTATTTCTATGCGAGCATACTACGAATGCCGGACTTCGACGTCACTCAAGGTAATAGCATCGGTCTTCGTAATAGTGTCCAATCCTATACGGAGGATGAGCGGCATCCCGGGCAAAAGGTACGAACAGTTGTAGCAATATATCTGATCATCGATGCTCCCCGACACGAAGGAAAGGTACGTCTCACCCATACTCATGGGACAGTGGAAAATCCCCAAGCAAGGAATTGAATGCATACTAATCCACCCTCGCGGATAGCCACCAGAATAGGAACTTGCGTGCTCCGAGATGGCAAAGGTTAACAGTCCGAAAAAAGGTAATGAGCACATGATAACTCATTCTCGTTGGATAGCCTATGTAGAGGTGTTGAATGATGCAAGATCTGCGCTCTTCGACGCATTCTTCATAAGAGGTCATGGTCCCGGAAATGATCTTGAGAAAGGCACTAAAGGGGGAGTCTGGGCGCCTTAAGACAAGTGGACGGGCATCTGGATGCTTTCGGCTGCCTTTGAAGGCGTAGATGAATGAGAGAACTACATGACAGCCCATGGGAGGTTGTTCCAGGTATCAAAAGGAATGCTGGGTTTATAGGATTTATGTGCGAGGGTGTTCGGTGGGTGGCCAAGATTGCTAGGGGTTATTATGCCCCTGGGTTTTGCCATGAAGCGGGCTGACAAAGACTTCTTTTTGGAGGTAGATGTCTGAGTGGTTGGGCGCGACCCTCACACGGGACATATGCATGGTTCCCATAATTTGGTTGATGTTACAGCAATGTGAGCAGATGAGCATGCACAGTAACTACGCACGATACGAAGCCAAACTGAGAGAGTTGGGTAATCTTCTAGGTGAATGGTGCAGGCAGTGGAACACTGTCCAACGCTACCACTATCGATGTTAGATGTGAGGTACCAAGTGTCGAAAGAGCTTGCATATGAGGCTGCTAACCACAAGATCGAAGGTTTGATCCTCCTTCTAGCACCAGAATGTTGATGATATTTTTCGTTAATTTTGGATTCACGATAATGCATTGTGAAAAGAAAAGGTTTCTTGTGAATCACTAGGCTTAATGACGGACAAATAAGGAAAAAGGAGCATTTAAAGGTAAATGACATAAGAGGTGAAGTGGTTCGATCAAGCTGCCTATGTCCACTATGAAGTTCTCTTACTATATCAAGGTCTTACAATTACAAGGAATTATAAGAGAATAATAAGTAAAGATGATGCACTTAAGACTAATGAAGTTGATAATCTAAGGGACCTGATGTATAAGGAGATTTGAGTGGCAAATTACAACCCATCGAGATCCCACCTTTCGGGAAGCCAAACCATGAAGAGCCCACCTTTCGATGGGCCAAACACTTCAAAGTGATCATGCATGAAGTTCTTATAGTAGTTGAGCTGATGCTTGGATGGCTAAGATCACACTATAAAATAAGCGTGAAGCACACCTGGCCATTTGTCTAGCTAAATAGATTTGATGAGAGACGGTTGACAAAAGAAAGGAATGCATTGCTGTGATGAAGGTCTACAGAAGACTTGTACCAGTGGCTTGTTCTGCCGTGTTTTGCATTAAATGCCCTTGTGCTTGTGAAAAATGGAACATGCTTCATGTCAGAAGTAGGTACGTCTGGATGTACCTCTTGTGTTTTGCTCCTGCATGCTTAGGTAGCAAGATGGACCGAGCTGATTTACTGAGACCATAAGGTGTATGGAGAACTGGCAAAAGTCGAGGGCATGCTGAGCCGAGTGAGACGAGACGGACTGTAAGTCATATGTGGCGGTATCAAAGTTGGAGCAATGACGAGACAACTTCGAGAGAGTCTCAAGTTGTGCCAGTCGGGAGATAGCTGAGGGAGAGCTATTTGAGCAATCAAGCTGGCCTGGAGTTGGGTTGTAAGCAGGCCGAAGAGAAAGTCGGTCGGCCAATGATAGGTGTCAAGATGGCCTTGTGCCTTGTCTTGATGGGCGAGCTGGTCATTAAGGCTGCTGCGTGGGGAGGCTCGGCTAGCAAAAGGTTTGACGTGCAATTGAGTAGAAGAGCCGACGCTAGTCTAGATTGGATTTGGGTTATCATCATACATAGGAAACCCAGGCATGGCTAGCCAAAGCTAACCTTGACCCAGTTGGCTTGGATCAGACCGGGCCAGACTAAGATACATTGATTAGTCTGTCTTCTTGTTTATAAAAAAATTAGTAACATATTTGTAAGAGAAAACAATCATGGAAAAACTATATTATTCGACTATGCATTTCTTTGAAATGAGAGTACTAGTGCTTTGAAATTGATCATTGGAATGAGACCACTAGTTTTGTGTAGACATGGAATTGAAATTGTTCGTGCATAAAAACAATTCTTTACAAATAACAGGCCACCACTAAGTATCAAGATATTTGCATTAGGAAGTATTCATTGAATGGTTTGCTAGGTAAAACTACTATGTATCTTGATATTTTTATTTGGAAGTATTTTGATGTTTTTCATGTATTTCTTTGCGGAGCTTCATGGACTTAATGAAGGTGCCACTACAGACAATTCTAACAGAACAAGATCTATGGCTAACGGAAGTTATTACAAAAGAATTACCAACAACAAAGCATAGCTTTTGCATTTGACATATAACTAGTAAATTTAATGGTTGGTTCATGGCGATACTTCATCATCAATATTATGAATGGTGTTGTGCTTTTTACAAATTTTATGGGATGGATACAATTGAAGAATTTGATCATGAACGGCTGAAAGTTATTTTAATGTATAACCTACAAGACAAAAAACATAAATGGGTTTTACAAAAATAAACAATTTTTGAGTACCAGCTTACCTTCGAGGTTATTTTCTTTGGTAGAATGACATCAACCGGTCGTTCAAACTTCGAAGAGCATTAAAGCCTTTGTTAAACGATTCATTGATTCATGTACTTGTTTAAGCCAATTTGTGAGGTAGGTATGTCAATAGTAAATGTTAGTACGTTTTGGGATTTCTTTGTTACATGTACTCATGCATAAACCATTGTTATAGGTTAATCTTGCCATAGAGACCATTGAGCACACAAAAGCACATGATACAATGTTCGATAAATGTAGCATTTCTACCTTAAGAACAATGCCACTATTAAAAGAATAAGCTCAAAGTAAAAAGTTTCAAGATGAACTAGGAAAAGCAGGCCAATATCTCATATATTGAAAAATGTTTTCATCGTGAAACACTTTAAGGAATCCTGTAGTCGAAAGCATAAAGTATATTGGGATGGTAAGATAGCCAAATGCAACTGTAAGCAATTTGAGTTTTGAGGAATACTTTGTCGACATATGTTGAGTGCACCTTCCTATAAGAGTTGCTTTGCAATTCCCATATATTACTTACCTTGTTGATGGCATTGTGATGTCTCGCATAGAAAAGAAGAATGTAGTGCGTTTTATGGTAATAGTAAGACATCTAATATTCCCATGAATGATACTAATATAATGAGTGAAGGCAACGTAATCCATTGTCCTCCAACTTCAAAAACAAAAGGTCGTCCTAGACAAAAGAGAATGAGAGGGAGTGTAGAATTTGAAAGCAAAATGAAACAAGACATGTTCCCGTTGTAAATGTAGTGATCATAACATTAGCACACATCCAGAAAAAGAAAACATATACTCGCCAAGCAATCAAGTGAAAAAAGAAGAACAATATGACTTCGGAGGATATTGGATTAGATCGAACGTTCCACTTAAAAGATATACAATCTAACCTTTTTTGACCATTTTATTTTTTATTTTACATAACTCAATCTTCTTTTTTACTTTTTATTGTTTATATGGTTGATAGGACGCTGATGTTAGATCGAATGCAATCGGTGGAGCAAATGCAAAGGGATTATTATAGTGAGTGAACAGTGGGCTGTTTTACTATCATAGCAGAAATCATCCAATATAATTTTGATTAACTATTATGCAGTTGTAATGTATAACTTGTTTGTGTCTATGAAGTAGGTTAAGATAATATGTTAAGCATATTTTTCTTATTTTGTTAGCTTTTTGTTTGCTGATTGCTTAAATATTAACTTCTGTGCATTAGACAAGGACGATAATCATGTATGTGTATATGGTGATCAGAAACTAAAAGAACACAAATGAAAGCTTATAACTTGTTTCACAAGTTTTATTGACAAACTCTTTGAGAGTACGTTAAATTTAAATGTTTATCACTCAGCTCATTGAACGAAAATAGTAGATGAGGATGCATTTGGAATACAGGCTTTCAGTTCATTTAAGTGTTGCATCAATTTCCATAATTAAATGCTTCTTCAACATGTGCCGCATAACAGAACCCAAATAGAATTCGTCTATTTTGAAATCTCAACATGAACTTTAAAACGTTTTAGGATTACCGTTGATGCACCCATGGTTAGGAGGGACGTTTGGCTTGTTTTGAAAGTTCATAGAGATGTGCAGATTAAACATGCATAAGATGTACTGTATTTGTCATCGTCTGCTCATATGAACATGAAACATCACGATGGAGCTACTGTGGAAAAGCTATTTCAAAGCACAAAATATACATCAACTTTAAAATATAATACAAGCAGAAGCTTCTAGTTGTAGTCCAAAAAGGATGAGAATTGAGGACCGTCTTTCTTATAATATTCATTTTGAACATGAAGTTAGGTAGTAGACTTTAAAAGCAAACATAACTTGACTTCTTACTGTTTTACAAACGAAGCACAACTTAATCTTTAATAGATGACATAAAGACAAACTTAAGATATGAAAAGTCAATAACCACGAAATGAAAAGCTAGAAGAAGTAACATTTCATATATTTATACAACCCACCCTTAGCGTAAATATGACAGAGAAAACAAAAATGTCCAGGGCAGTTGACGCAGAATTCAAACCCAGACGATAGAGATGGCACAAGGAGGTAAGATTTCTAATGGATACAAGGCCAGCTGGATTCAACTGACATGGAAAAACAAAGCAAGAACGCATAAAATTAACTGATATCGGTTGAAGACGAGGACCTGCACCGAGTTTGAAATAAAGACCATCTGCACATAATAAACTAATTGTGCCACTTAACCAGGTTTCGGTGTCCTACACCTTGCAATTGAAACTAGCCTGATTGCTAAGGTGAATCAGGAGACTAATTTGGACTAACTAAAAAAAAAACAAATAAAATATTTAAAAAAATTCTCTACAATAAAAAATCATTGCATCGAGAGTGAAAACAGTTCATCAACATGCTTTAATGGAAATACGTCAAATTTAACATTACAAACATAGTGATCAACATAAAAGAACAGAAAAAGAAGAATAGAGTAGTAAAAAGATAATGATGTGTACACACACCCACAACCTGAACTCCATCTCTACACACCCACACCCTGAACTGCATCTCTATCATCAAATATTCATAGTTCTAATTTCTACATTAATCATAGTCCAATAATAAAGGGTTCTCCATATATCTTGAAGAGCTTGTAATCAATTTACTATAAACTTAAAATATTCAAAAAAGTTCCCAAAAATGAATATATGTACACAATCTCACAATTGTAAAACCAACTTTTTTTGTTCTTTGCTTTTATCGCAATTTATTCATTTTACGGTATTGAGGTGATGATTTGGAAGTTGTTTGGTACTACTCGCTAAGCATTGGATATATATCATCAATGTGGTAGATCACTGGGTATGGTTGATCACTGGTTATGTTTTTCAACAATCTTACTTTTTCATTCATCGCAGTAAATTATCAGTAATTGACACTGATGCTTTGGTGTTCGTAAAATACACTAGTAACTACTCAGCATTAAATTATAGTTCGCTGATTATACAATTGAAAAGTGGAATGTGGGTTTTAATTTTGAAAAGTGGCTGCTTAAATTGAAAGCAATTCTCAGAATTTAGAGATTCTTAACAAGGTTTAGAGAGATAAACGATTTGACATGTCTTATATTTCGATTTTCCGACCGTTCTTTTATAAGATCTAAGGCCGTCGTTGGATAACCGAAAAATCCGAAATCTGCCCGCATCCGTATTAAAAAAGGCGATAAATATCCAATATACAAAAAAGCGGATACAGATGTGGATACCCATGCATCCACATTCGAAATTATCCGGCCGATTTTTATCAAAATTGTAGCTTA
The DNA here is from genome assembly GCA_030765085.1 of Allium cepa. Lineage (NCBI taxonomy): Eukaryota > Viridiplantae > Streptophyta > Magnoliopsida > Asparagales > Amaryllidaceae > Allium > Allium cepa. The sequence goes on along the minus strand of CM060940.1, from coordinate 750,145,559 downwards.
TTTTATTATGTATTTAGTATAAAGAAATATATGTATTTATTGTTTTGTTAAGTTAATAGTTTATATTATATGTATTTAATGCATATTAACCGCTCAAAACTATTTATCATCATCATTTTTGTTGATTTTGCATATTTCTACAATCATTGGGGTTGCAAAATAACTATGTTAAACCACAATTTTCTATTTACATTTTTTGATTTATCGATCGTCGTCGGATATGATAATTATCTGATTTCCATCGGTATCCACGGATGCGGATATGTGATATCCGAAGATGATTTCGGATGCGAATACGGATATGGCTATATCCGTATCCGAAAATATCTGTTGTCAGACCTTTATTAAGATTGATGTGCCTATTTTTATTGGGCAACATGTACAGTATGCAAAATCCAAAAAGACGAAAATCGTATTTGGTTAGCCTTCTACATTTAGAATAATGCAATTTGCATCTACCTAACGACACACAAAACAAGGTGAAGACATTCCTTTATTTTGGTGACAAAGTTGCATAGACAGTGGATGATCATGCATCACAAGGTAGTTCACCTGGTTTAACTAATATCGTCGATGTTGATAGTAAAATTTTGGATTTGTTATGCCCTCTTTTCCCTAAATTAAATATGAAACAACCCTCGAAGAAAATATCCAATGTAGAAGTCATGTAACAAGAGCTAAAACAAGTAGTGCACCAGCTAAATATGCATACAACCAACTAAATATGCATACAACGACACTCAAAAGCATACTCAAATGCATACGCATATAGAATGTTGCACATCACAAACAGGTCATTATGATGCTAAAAAGAACATGAAGTCCATTACATTAGAGGAAACAAGAACGTTCATGGGTTTCGTTTCCTAAAAATTAATGCTTATGAACCAACATTATACAAGTAAAAATACATTATGTATTCAGTATTCTGCATGTGTACTTAATAGTGGATGCTCAAAGCAGAATCAGAAACTCAGCAATGCTCACTTCGTAGACTTGTGAATATGTTGCAATGGTGACATTTGGGGACAACTTGAAAGAAAATGATGTAGAGTCATAGACATTGACAATGTCAATAGCCCTTGTGAACGTCGTAAAAGTTAAAATCCTGAAGTATAATCATCCAAACATTAATCAGTTTTGTAAAAGATTTTCAAACTGTTTTAAAAGTATGTTTGCATTATCTATGACAGTAACTCAAATTAGCATTTGATTATGTTAGGAAAATTACATTTAGGCTATTTAAAAACAGATAAAAATACAATTGATGACATAGTGCACCTTCAGTATATCCATTAAATATCAAACATAAATAAAAATACAATAAAATTTAATATTTTATTCTCAAAAATAAGATCGAATAGTTAAGATGAAATCAATAATTCTTCTATTTACATTTCAATAATTACTCTCGTGATTAAATAAGAAGGTTGTGTTAAATAACCCGATTGCTTTAAACACAACACTCATCCGAATTATATAAACAAGCTCAATCAAGCCCAGTATGATTGAACAAGCACCTCATACTTGATAACAGATCAAGAATCAATCTTGTTTCCTTTGGATTCAGAATAAAAATGGTCAACATGATATTATTTATTCATAAGAAAAGTAATAACGATTTTTTTAACTTGGTACTTAGGCAACTTTTATTTAAAATGCTAACTTTTGAATTCTGATTGTTGAACTCTGAATGCTGATAGCTGAATGCTGAATTCCGAATAATTACTTGTTTGTTTGCATTCGGCATTCGGAACAAAAAAATAAGCTAGAAAAAGTTTCTGAATAATTTGTTCTGAACAGATGGCTTTATTCAGAATACTGGCAACAAACAAACAACATTTAAAAGTCTGATTTATAAATCAGAAGTAGAATTCAAAACTTCTAATCAAAAACAAACGCAGCCTTAATATAGGATGGTAACATATACCACTTGTTTTAGGTCGTATATGTATGCTACAAATTTAAATGTCACAAGCTCGAACAGGTTCGAATCACGCTACGCAAAATTTGAACTTCTGATCTCAGAACCTATGTTTGAGCGCTTTACCACCATGATGTGGTCTTGGATCAACTAAATTTGTGTTTGAATGTGTTAAGAAAAGAACATTTACTTAAGGGAGAGGCTACTTAGAAATATATAAAAACACAATTGATGACATGATGCAACTGCAATCATTACATATCCACAGGCTCAGTTATTGGGCTAGGCTATGGGATAGGGAAACCCACCCTATAAGGGAAAACACCAAAAAAAAAAAAAATCTTAGTTCAAATTTTAAAACAGCGAACGACGGAACAAAAATACATTAGACTAATCAACCTCTATCGCCTCTGCACCACATCCATGGCGACGACGCATCACAACTCCTACGGACATCCACTCCAATTGAACCAGTTCAGCTTCAGCCTTCACGCTTCAATTAAGGCTGTCAATCCGGATGCGGATATGAAGACAGCCACATCCGAAAATTATCCATTCGGTTTTTTTCAAAATTGTAGTTTAAATTATGTGTATTTTAATACAATGAAAGATATTTATTGTTTTATTAACTTAGAAATTTATATTATGTGCACTAAATGCATATTAACCTCTCAAAACTATTTATTATCAACATATTTATTTTTGACACTTCAATAATCAAAGGGATTGTAAAAAAGTTTATGTTAAACTAAAATTTTCCATTTATGTTTCTTAATTTATCGGTTGTTAGCGAATAGGATAATTATCCATATCCATCGTATCTACGGATGCGAAAATCCGATATCTAAAAATAATTTCGGATGCGAATACGGATATGTCACTATCCACATCCGAAATATCCATTAACAGGTCTAGCTTCAATTTCAATTCAAGGCTGTTGTAGCAATGTAGCTCAAAGGTAATAATGAATTGACGATTCTGATACTAATATCTCAAAATTTTGGTTGCTAGCTTCCTTTTATAAACTTCAAAGAAATAATGTTTTAGTAAATAAGACTAAGAAATTAAGAATTAACCGGATTAATATTTACTGTTTTTACTTGTTTGGTAAATAAGTGTTAATAAATATTTTTTCCTAATATTCAACCCAAATAAATCATCGTATTCATAATTTGATGTTGTTAATATTTTTTGTTCGTGTTAGTTGATAGATAAGTGGATTAGCAATATCAAAACTATTCGGTTCATAATTGATAATTGGTCATTGATTATTTAACTTTTTAAAACAAATTCTTGAATAAGTAAGTGAATAAGTATTGATGTTTTTAGTTAAATGAATATGAAGTTGATAAATTTTATCATTTAGTATAGGTTATATGACGAAGACTGAAGATGGTAAAAATCGGGTTAGATTTCAAAAACAAAACTCCAGGTCTTACAATAGGAGAGTCAAGGAAAAGAAGGATGAACTAGCAAAATCACTTGTTGGTTCTATTTCTAATTTGTATCAAGCAAAAATTCAAAGGTCTCAGCCTTCGCTTTGAATAAAATCGAAGAAAGTGGAGAATAAAAATATTGATCAGACTGTAGAGATCAATGAAAATTTGAATGTTGATGAAAGCATTGATGAGAATGCCAACGAAGATGCTAATTTGGATGAAGAGGCTATTGAAGTGAACATGATAGTGTTAATGAAGAAGATAATGCCAATGAAGAAGATGTAGTGATTGATCTTGAGAAAGATGTTGATGTCAACTATGATCGGCGTTATGGGGATAATCGATAGTAAAAGGATGGTGCTAGTTAAGCGAGCCCTATTAAAATTTCAAAGGAAAACGACACATTTTGAAAAATGCAGTAAATGGTAGACATTTTTCTGCTAAACATTATATTGGTTGTTATGCACACAGGGAAGAACATGAAAGAAAGTGGCTAGTTTACTTAAATAAAACGAATAGAGTTTATTGTTTTTGTTGTGAGCTATTTAAAAAACCACAAAAGAAGTTCAAATTAGGAGAAAGAATTGATGATTGGCACAACATCACAATCAAGCTACAAGAACCTGAAAATAATTCGGATCAGACCGCAAAATTAAATGGGTAGGTTTATATAATTTGGATCAGACTGTAGAGATCAATGAAAATTTGAATGTTGATGAAAGCATTGATGAGAATGCCAACGAAGATGCTAATTTGGATGAAGAGGCTATTGAAGTGAACATGATAGTGTTAATGAAGAAGATAATGCCAATGAAGAAGATGTAGTGATTGATCTTGAGAAAGATGTTGATGTCAACTATGATCGGCGTTATGGGGATAATCGATAGTAAAAGGATAATGCTAGTTAAGCGAGCCCTATTAAAATTTCAAAGGAAAACGACACATTTTGAAAATGCAGTAAATGGTAGACATTTTTCTGCTAAACATTATATTGGTTGTTATGCACACAGGGAAGAACATGAAAGAAAGTGGCTAGTTTACTTAAATAAAACGAATAGAGTTTATTGTTTTTGTTGTGAGCTATTTAAAAAACCACAAAAGAAGTTCAAATTAGGAGAAAGAATTGATGATTGGCACAACATCACAATCAAGCTACAAGAACCTGAAAATAATTCGGATCAGACCGCAAAATTAAATGGGTAGGTTTATATAAAGGTCTTCAACAAATGGCGGCGGTTGATAACAGAATGGAATCTCTAATTGATCAAGAATGACAACATTGAAAAATGGTATTGGTGTGTATTATTGGCATTGTAAAAACACTTGTCCGAAATAATGTCATTTCGTGGTTCCAACGAAAGGATCTATGAAATGAAAAATGGGTTTTCTTGTCGACTTGTACAATTTGTAGTCAAATTTGATCCGATTAAGGAAGATCATCTCAGGCATGTGGTAAATAACGAACTTAACAATCATTATCTTAGCCATAATATTCAAAATGAACTCATACTTTTGTTGGCAAAAAAGATTAAAGAAGCAATGCTTACAAAATTATTAAAAGCAAGATATTATTCGATCAATCTTGATTGTACTCTGGATTGGGGTCATAAAAAGCAAATGTTAACTATCATAAGATGTGTGGATGTTGAAGACTGCATAAAGGTGGAAGAGTTTTTTCTTAGATTTATAGAGGTTGATAATACATCCGGACTTTGTCTTTTTAACAAGCTTCAAAATGTCCTAATTGATCGCAAACTTAACATTGATGATGTGATAGGTCAAGGCTATGATAATGGATCAAATATGAAAGACATGTTATATTTAGCGATATCCATATAATTATATTATTATATTATCTTATTTATTCATTTGTAACAAATTAATTAAACTTGAAACTAGGATATCCATATAATTATATTATTATATTATCTTATTTATTCATTTGTAACAAATTAATTAAACTTGAAACTAGGTAAACAGCAAGGTGTACAGACATAAATCTTAGAGCATTCTATATTTTTTGTGGATGTCATAGCTTAAATCTTGCTTTTTGTGATATCGCGAATTCGTGTTTGAAAGCTTAAAAAATTGCATATGTTCAAATGGTTTATACCGTGTTTTCTGACTCAACGCACTGGTGGGAAATACTTAGAGAATATGTGAAAGGTTTGACTCCAGAAGCATTATCGAAAACTCGATGGGAAAGTCGTATAGAAAGTGTAAATGTGATAAGAACCCAACCATCAGAGTTAAAAGATGCTTTGAATGCATAGCAAATAATTCCAAAGCTGGTACCATGATGGTGGAGGCAAAAGGTTTATGTCAAAATGCTTTAAAAGACTATGAGCTCTTGATTAGTTTATATATTTGGTACACCATATTAGATAATATTAATCGGGTTGGTAAAATACTTCAACGGGAGGAAATTGATATTGAAAATGCAATTACTAAAATAAAGGAACTTCCTGCATTTTTTGAAAATTTTAGAGGATGGATTTGAAAATTTTAGAGAAGACGGGTTTGAAAATAAATGAAGTTGAAATTGAACCTAAATTAAAAAGAGTTGTTCGTAGAAAGAAACAATTTGAAGAGCATATGAAAGTTGTTGCTTGTCAAAATCAATAAATGAAAGATGGTTTTAGAGTTACTTATTTTCTTCATATAGCACTTACTTCACATAAGGATCGATTTGAACAATATGAACTTTACAAAGGGATTTTTTTTTTTATTGAATGCAAAATTCAAAAGAATTGAGGACAAACAATTAAAAGAACATTGTATGAAATTGAAAAGTTTCTTGAAACATAATCAAAACAGTGATATTTATGGAAAAAGATCATTTTTTGAGTTTAGGCAATTGAAAAAAATGTTGTCATCATCGGGAGAGACAAAATCAATTAACATTTTTGATTTCTTAAGGTCTTACTGTGATGTGAGTGGATTTCTAAATGTATGGGTTGCATATCGAATTTTACTGACTGTACCCATTATGGCTGCTTCTGCGAAAAGAAGCTTTCAAAGTTGAAGTTATAAAAACTTATCTACGGACCACTATGTCGCAAGAAATATTAAGTGGGTTGGCAATGATTTCCATTAAAAATGAGTATTTAGATACTGTTAAATATGATGTTACAATTGAAGAATTTGCTTACAAAAACTCAAGGAGTTGTTTTCGTTGAATGTATCCATATGTTAGAGATCTCGTAGCATGTCTACGTTTTTGTTATTATCTATTATGTATGTTGACCGTGTTTTGTCATGTATTTGAAATTAATGAAATGATGTTTATAACATTATTGCTATTATCATTGTTTTGTGAAAGGCGACAAAAAATTTCTCGTCTAGCGCAACGTATTGTATAAAACCGGCCATGTATATCCATTAAATATCAAACATAAATAAAAATACAATAAGATCGAATAGTTAAGATACACTTATCATCGATCGTGTTTTTATTTGTATATCAATAACTGCTTCCATAATTAAATATAAATTTATATTGGACAACCCACTTAATTTGAACATGAAGCCTACTCACGTTAGATTATGATTTGCACAAGCACCTCATGTTTGATATAAAATGTCAAAAATTAATCTAGTTTCCTTTAGATTTGGAATAGGAAAGGTCCATATGACATTATTTATTTGTAAAAAAAAAACTATGTATGTGATAATACTTTTGGATTTGCAACAACAAACTCAATCTCGATTTTTCTAAATTAGGCAAAGTGAAGTTAAATGGGCCACATGAATGAGTACTGCATGTACAGACATGTAGCAGTTAACTCCATTTTTTTTAATATAAACTTTATTACCACCTCTTAAAACTCGTTTAATTATGAAAATCACGCTAGTTAAAATCCTAAAGTGCAATATACTGAGCGTTAGCCAATTGTGTGAAAGGTTTTCGCTTTGTTTCCAAAAAGATGTTTGCCTTATTTATGTCAATATTTCAAAATTAGTATTTTTAATATGTTATTAAAATAACATGTACCTATGAAAGAGGTTATTTAGAGACAAATAAAGACACTGTTAATGTCACGTTAATGTTAAAATGCATCTTAGTCATTAAATCTCTAATAAAATCAAACATAAAAGCAAACACAATGTGATCTGTTGATTGAGATATGCTTTGCCGCTTTGCCGCCAGTTGTGATTTTATTTGTGTCTCAGTAACCGGTCTCATAATTGTTGTGCATAATCACTTAACAATCAACTCGGAAGCCTAAATGAACTAATATGTCCATTAGGCATCTACAGCAGCAATTTCAAACAAATTATTTCCAACAGTTCCAAACCAAATAAAACAAATATGAAATAAAATTCAAAAAAAAAAAGAGAAAAGAATTTCTACCGTGTTTTGACCAATTGACATCCGTCCACTTATTTGTGTCTCAGTAACCGGTCTCATAATTGTTGTGCATAATCACTTAACAATCAACTCGGAAGCCTAAATGAACTAATATGTCCATTAGGCATCTACAGCAGCAATTTCAAACAAATTATTTCCAACAGTTCCAAACCAAATAAAACAAATATGAAATAAAATTCAAAAAAAAAAAAAGAGAAAAGAATTTCTACCGTGTTTCGACCAATTGACATCCGTCCACGGCCCTAACAACTTTATTCTTCAAAAATAGGAGAGAAAAACAACTTACAAGCAAACAGATAGGAAACTAGAGATCTTAGAAGTGAAGATTATCTCTAAGCATATACAAGAGGAATTGTCCAACTAGTGTACTCAGTTTGAGATATCCTAAATGGATTGGCTAAGGATTCCGTCTTTAATTTGATTTCAAGTGAAAGAGTATTAAATTTATGCTTTGAATCTCTCTTATTGTTCTCGAAATGAAGAGAATAACGCCTTATTTATAGGAGAATAGGGGCCTTGCTAATGATACTCTAAATGTTGATATGAGGGGGCATTTCGGCGGGAATCTGCCGAATTTAGAGCTGAAATTCGACGGAGACGTGCCCAATTTAAGCTTGAAATTCGACGGGGATGCGCTGAACATAGTGTAACAAATTGTATACAGTGGGGTTATGTCAAATTTTATTTTTTGGGTTATCCCCTCATGTTCAGCTTTGGAGGCAATAACAACACCGAGAATAATAAGAAACTTCTAGGAAGATGTTATGTGGTAGATGAGAAATAGCAACAAAGACCCAATTGCACCTGAAGAAAGCAGCTAGATGTTTTCTCTCAAGTCTCAATTAATTGCAATTAATCTAATCCATAATCCTTTTCAACATAGTATTTTTTTTTTAATCTTTAAATTTTAACATATGCAATTAACACAACTAACCAAATTCATAATCCTCCTCACCATAGTATATTTAGCTTAAATTTGAATCGCTAAAAGTGTACACTCCACTTTGATTCAAATTCATATTCATCTTTTATCAGTCAACAATCAACCAAAAGTTGTTGGGTAAGTACCTCATGAAGATATAAGAACACATTAGATTAACATCCTCATCAATCCTAGATTATCTGATAAATAACAAGTTCGGTATAGACAGTGCTAAATTACAACAATTGAGTTATTTTGCATATACATTTCCTCTTTTCCTTTGGTGATGATCCCATACAATGATTCGAAATTCACGAATTGACTATTTAGTAGTCCAGTATAAAAAAATTATTGGGTGGCATGGCTAGTCAGATTTTAATTTGTAGTTAACAAAAAAATTATGCAGTTGTAGATCACCCAATAATGAAAATGTTAATGAGTTTCTAGTTAACAAGAAAAAGTTCGTTCATCAAACTCAGCACAAAGAATTCAGTCTTAACATTTTGGAGGATCGCCCAAAGAAGACAATGAGAAACCTTGCCATACAAAAAATGAGTTTGAGTTTTCTGATATTATACCGATTCCATGGGTAAATACCAAAAAAAGAGCAAATATCCCAAAATCAACAAGAGCTAGCATCACATATTAGTTCATATCATAGTATAATATATCAACATCCATCGAATTCATCCGAACTTCATTTCATGACACCATATTCATGGATCAAACCAAAATCCAACAACGACAATAATTAAACCATACCAAATAACTCAAGCAGCAGCAGGAGCCTCGTTCTCAACACTCTCCACACCGGTCTCATCCGCTTCTTTTCTCACATCCGCTTCCTTCCTACTATTCTTCACAAAATCCATTGTTCTTCGACTGACCTCCTTCGAATACAGCTCTACAACCTTGATCCCAGCCTCAATGTCCTCGGATCTGGAACTTTCATCGGAGTCGGCTGCAGCATAGGCCTCCTGCTCGATGGTGGCGGCAACAGAGGCGGCTTCGTCGTGGGGAAAAGCGCCGCCATAGCGTTCGATGAGGATAGATGTGGGGTCTGTCAGGGTTCGGAGAAGGCGGTCAGTGACGGCGTCGCGGGTGCGTTGCGAGGGGGGCCAGATACTTAGGGAGATTGCTGACGGGTTTTGTGTGGATGAGCTTTTCGGTTGATTTAGGATCTCTGATTGTTCAGTTTCGGTCGCCATTGCTGCTAGGTTTGTTTTGGCTTGGGTTCGGACTGAGTGAAATTATTCAAAGACCACAAACTTCCGTTGTCAGCGTCATTTAAGCTGCGTTTCTTTAAAGCGCTCAAATTCTGAATGCTAGGTACCGTTCAAGGCATATTTTGATCAATTTAGTATTTTGGAATCCCCAACGAGCAAACCTCTCATTCAGCATCCGTTAAACAAAAGCTAGAAAGAAAGTAACGTTGGCTTCAAACGCATAACTTATATTCATTATCTCCTCTTTCTTTCATTCTTCCCTCTTTTCTCTACTCTTCTCACTACTCTCTACTCTTCTTTTCCACTCCTTTGCTTTTCTCTTCAATTCCACTATCAATGGTTAATTCTAAAACAGATTCCGACCAGAAAGATATGTGTGTCGCGTATCTGCATAGACGAAAGAATGATATTAGACGAATTCACATGTCAACTATACCGGTTTACACTTGATTGACAATATATTAAATGGACATCACGAACGTTGTCAATGAAATTTTCATATGAACCGGTTATGTTTTCTCTCTTTGTGAGATAGACTACCATGGACCGATTTTAATGGAAAGTATTAATATCAGAGAAATGATTGTCATATACGTATCATTTTATCTGTATCATTATATTATTGTATTTGTCTTTCGAATATTGTAATTCTGTTGTATCATTTTACTTTTGTTTCATTTTAATTAAACGCATATTACACAACACAAACAATTAATTAATTAATTATAAATCAATTAAATTAAAAATCACATTTCAAATATCCCGCTCAAATACCCTTTCGCATCAGGAAACGCATTACTCTTTCAACCAACTTCTCAACTTAAATGCTCCGCTCAAATTTCTTGCTCAAATTTCTCGTTCGCTTCATGGAGAACGGACCTTAATTGGTCAACATTGAACCGCTATTGGTGAATGCTGAATGAATGCAGAATAATCGATAATTTGTTTGTTGTATTTTAAAACATCATTAGTGGACAGTAATATCCCTCTTTCTTAGTTTTTTTTTCAATAATGAATATTAAAGGAAATTTTGAAGTATTGAATGTTTAATTTTAAATATTTTAAATTACAAAATGTTTGAAATAAGAGAAATATGAATACCAGGAAAATTACAAAATGTTTGGTTTTTAAAATAAGGTTTTCAAAATGATTAATTATGAAACTTTTATGTTTAGAATCATAATTTTCAAAAATAATGACTTTTCTAAATTTTAATTTAAAATTTTGGAACTTTTAGTTTGAAAAATAGTTTACAAACATTTTCAATTTTGAACATAACAAATAATTTCCAAACTATTATATTCTAAAAACTAAATTTTAAGATTAGAGAATTTCAAAATTTTAGGTTTTTACACGTTGGATTTTCAATATTCGAATCTGTAAACTTCGAAATATTAAAAGCTAATTTTGAATTTTGAATTTATTATAGTTTTTAAATATTAAAATTTTGAATTTATTATAAGTTGTAAACGTTAACGAGGATATTAATGGAAGAGATAACTACTCAGCTTCCATAACTAATAATAAGTAGAAATAAAGTTCTGAACATATATTTCTAAATAAGTGTTTTAATTCAGAACTTCTGGAAAAAAAACATACAGCATCAAAAGTTCTGAATAGTAATTCAGAAGTTTCGTTCAGAACTTCTTAATAAAAACAAACACACGTTTAGTTTTATCTCTCAAATAAGCAATTACAATTTAACATATTAATTTCTAGTACACTACTTATAGTTAACATGGATTCAGATTAGCTGAGCAACTTCACATGGCTCTTGCGTCCACAAACAAGATCTTAGGAACACAAAAAATCATTAAGGTTTCGTTGGTAGGCATTTTAGTTTAAAGGACTGAGGATGTGACGTTTCGTGGATGCAAATTTCATTAGAATTTAGTTAGAGGTTGGATAGAAAGTAACTTATAATGCATATGGATTACAAATAATTTTTTATTTTGCAAAAATTAATAATTAAATTACATAAGTTATTTTAATTATTAATCATTACTCGTTATCCAGCCTTTTGGCCAGGTAATATTCAGACAAATTGGACAAGTCAAACTTGGAGTTATCGAGGTAAGAAGCCCAAAGAGATAGTCCAATAGTTCAGAAACCAAGCACGAACAAAGTGTAGGGCTTGCTAGAACAAAACAAAACAAGGGGACCTAAGAATCAACACAAGTTAGGGGTCGATACTGTAACGATCCGTATTTTTAACGATCAGATATTTAAATAGTTTATTTAAATATTTAATCATTAATTAAATGAAAGCCTGAAAATGTGGATTTTCATATACGGCCGAATTAGGACTCGAGACTACTTCTGTTGAGTTTGGATTGACATTGCGAATTAAAATGAGTATAAGGTCGCTATATTTCGAGATCGAATGATTCGATGGTCAAAACATTCTCGAAATACGCGAAATTAGTCTTCCAAGACATAGTCTTAGATGGAGACACGGTTAGTGTTGTAGGATCCGTAAGAATAAGGTCATACACGCAGACGAGTTTGACAATCGAACGCGTTGTATTATCGTATAGACTCGAAACGCGTAGCGTACTTAATTAAAGAATTTATTAAAGGGAGAATGCTAAATTACTAAGTAATGCCAAAATTGAATCTTCCTCCATTTCTAAAATCCTTATTACTATAGCATTCAAATAAAAGAACATTCATGGCCTAGTTATTCTCTTGACCTTCAAAAATCAATTCTCTGTGATCTAAGCCACTAAAATTCACACTGTTTGATTTGTTGAGATCGTATCGACGAGGGCTTCGATCTCATGTCCTCGATTTGATATGCGGTCCCCATTGGCCGAAGTCGACCCCATAGCCGTGGATCTAGGGCTTGGGTTTGATGGAGATTAGAGCATCGATTTTCGAATCAGAGATTGTATTTGTGTTTCATGCATCGAGGCACACCTCTCATTGGAGTTTGGGCTCGTCCAACCAACTATAGCAAAACGCATCAATCACCATGATGAGTAGATCAAGCTTCGGTTCTTAAATGTTACGACTTGATGCGGTGGTTCGAGGCTGGAATGAAAAGGTATAGACTCGAGAGATTTGGAAGAGGAGTATATCGGCGAAGACAGATTGAAGTTTCATCCACAAACGAAGGAGAAATCGATGCGTTTAGAGATCGGATATGCACAGCCATATCATTCGTGCATGCGGTTGTTAGATTGGGGAAAAAGGAATTAGGCGTTAATACGGTAATTAGTTTATTAATTAATTATTTTATTATCTCGTTAATGACGATTCTTATTTTGGCTATATCTTTTGCATACGAGGTCCATTTTGGATGCGGTTTCTTGCGTTAAGATCGTTTTGGCAAATTTATCTTTTAACACTGGTTTGGACAGAGTTGGCTAAGATAAGTGATATTGCCTCTCACTTTACTATGATTGATTGTTTATTGTTATATTGATGCTCGGGAATGATTTTTGGTTTTAAAACATGATATTAATATATATATAGCAACTATATTTTTATAAAAGAAAATATAATTATTTTAAAATGATTTATAAAGAATATCACATATTTTCCATCATCGTGCCATAGTTAGTGAGTTATTAGATTAGATCTATTTTTGATGTTATTTGCCACATGAATTGATATGGATGGATTGTTTATGTGGTATTTATGTTGTTTTGGATGGATGTATAGATGTTTGGATGGATGTATGTTTGATTGTTTAGATTATTTGTTATTTGGCTGTTTTGGTTGAAAACGCCGATTAGCGATGATTTGATTTTAGATAGCATCATGTACGTTGGAGTTCCACACACGCTTACATCTAATGAACGAGATGAGCTATAGAAGAGGGTTTGGGATACATGCCGACGGATCTGGATTTCAGAGTGGATGTCGGATGTTTACGTTTGGTCTGTACTTAACTGTACGGTTAAGTACAAGACCAAGGTGGATAGTATTGACCATAGTAGAGTGGTCAATGTCCATCATTGTTGTCGATTGGCGATTTGGCTAATATGTGGCTTAGACGTTGATGAGATATCATGCTGCGCGATGTGATGGTTTGTTTGTGCGATCGGTTTAGAGATTGGATGTTATTACCCTACGACGAGTGATATTGATGGTGAGACGGGGATGTGATGCTTCGACCTAGTGATATTGATGGTGAGGTGGCAATGTGGTGCTTCGACTTAGTGATTTTGATGGTGAGGCAGGGATGCGGTGCTTTGACCTGGAAGTCTGACACTACGGATGCTGACTCGATGATGTATAGAGTAGGCTCCGGGATGATAATATCAGGACTGCATGGATCATGTTGGACCTTGGACTTCGGATAGCATAATAGTAAAGTTCTTCGATCAAGAGCTTAGGTAGAGAGAAGGATCTAGGATGGCAGCTCAGATTGGAGTGAGGCTACGGATAGTGGACTAGGTTGAGTGTTAGGGCTCGTGCCCCAAAATTGTAGTGAGCCTGTAAGGTACAAATCTATATCACGTGAATGGAGCTCAACGGATGTGCTTATGCCTAGGGATTGTTGATGACTTAAAGTGCTTTCTGTTGTGCTCGGAGCAGGGGTACTATATGCGAATAATTCCCAGGGGCTGGTAGCGATGGTTGTGTACCCTAGACCGCCCCAAAGGGTCTAGTGTCAAGTAGGTATGGGAGTGTATTAGGTCGTGGTAGCGTACTAGGATTGAAACAGACCTGTATGTACATGAGTACGATAGAGAGTCTGGATTTCCACTAGTCCTTGACAATTGTAGATGGTCATATGGGTCATCATATATTTACACATGGGGTGACAATTAGTATTGTTTGATGGATGCTATATTTGTTATGGTTACTCACTAGTCACCTGTCACCCTAGGGATGTCACATTAGGTAGGTATTGTGGTAGGGATACCTAGATACGCTAACTTGACTTAGTGTGGAGTAGGCATGGATGGAGATACCTGAAGTTTACTTGGTATAGAGTAGGGAGTATAGGTGGAGATATCTAGGCGCCCTTACAGATACTGAGTATGGTATACCATTTTTACGATATTATAGAGTAGCATATTACTTATGTTTATGTGCTGACTCTGTGGTTGCAGCAATAGGTCAGGTATGGTTTATATACACTCTGTTCCATATATTATCGAGTTTTATAGTATTTTTAGATTTAATATCATTCATACCAGACTGTTTTCTGACCCAAAATTTTATGCTTTTCTTCTTATTATTTCGGCTACTCTTAAATGAGTAGATTGAGAGTAGGTGGATAATTATAGAGTTCTACGGGAGGACCGACGGGAGGTGATGGTTATCTATACTTATTTGTGCATATGTTATTATATTTCCGCTGTGTGACACTGTGGAGCCTTGATAGTGTTGATTTACTATTATGAGACAGTGTACCAGTTAAGTTTATTTTTCCAGTGTATAAACTCTACTTTGGTGTTGTATAACTTTGTGGATCTTATATTCGGAGGATTATTTCACATTATTATTACAGTCTCTATTGTTTTATACATGTGTTGATTATTATATTTACTCTGATGTTATGTGAGGTATGCAACAGGTAATTTGGTTATTTAATGCTTCCTTTTTCCTCTTTTCCACTCTTTTCTCTACGATTTCTTCATCTTTTTTCTTTTTTCTTTCGTTTGACTACCGTTCTGCATTGTATGTGTAGGGCTTTCGTTACATTTGGTATCAAAGCAAAGGTTACCCAATTAACCTTTGTTGATACTATTAGGAACTGAGTTGATGATGTTTTGATGACAACAACCTTATATAATTATTATACTTTACTTTATAAAATATATACTAACATTTTCATATATATATATATATATATGTATATAGGAAGTATATGCAGGTATTATCGAAGCCTGATCAGTATAAAGACTCAAGCATCAAGATGAAGATTAGAGATTCAAGATTCAAGACTCTAGAGAATCAAGATTTCAAGATCTCAAGATAAGTTTCTAGTATTTTGTTAAAACTTCATAATAGCACTCTTATCTTTCTTCCAATTTTCTTTTGGGATGGAACCCAATTTCTAACGAAACCAGTGGCTTACAAACCCACGACAAGTAGCTTACAAACCTACGACAAGTGGCTTACAAACCCACGAAAATCAAAATCATTTAAACTACTTTGTACAAGTTCTCGAGTCCTATGGAGGAGCTCTGTAGGAAGGTTTTTGCAATTTCAGTTTGAATAGATTTTTCAAAATGTTTTTTAAATCTGTTTTCAAAATGTTTTAGCTTTCAAAATCATGTTTTCAAAAATGTTTTCAAACTTTGTTTTAGCCATGAAATATTCCTCTATTCTGATTTTAAAAACTTCTATTTTTAAAACATCAAAACTTATTCTGATTTTAAATATTACTTATATAATTGACGGTCTATATCAATTATATATATATATATATATATTTAAAATAATGTTTTATATTCATTCTCTATCTCAAAATATTGTTTAAACACTTTACTTTGCTTCAGAGAAGTTTCAACTTGTTTTAAATTCAATTGTCTTTACAAAACAACATCTCTATAATTTTGAACTAAGGGATGTCGACATAAAAGGATACCCCA
This sequence comes from Allium cepa, assembly GCA_030765085.1. NCBI lineage: Eukaryota > Viridiplantae > Streptophyta > Magnoliopsida > Asparagales > Amaryllidaceae > Allium > Allium cepa. The sequence goes on along the minus strand of CM060940.1, from coordinate 750,129,122 downwards.
TGTCGATACGATGACAGTTGGATTCAAAATTCAATTTTCAAAAGAAGTGTCCATTCGTTCGAAAACCTTTCGCCAATGGTTATGACTGTTGTGCATCCATATAAAGGCTTCCAAAACGAATTTTTTTAATAACTACTTTCTTATTTTCTTCACTCTTTCTTCTCCACCATTCCATATCCATAAAACTTCATATTTTCGAGATCGTGCCATCATTCTGCCAAATTCTCAATCGGAAATCATTTAGATACTCTCTCTATTTGATTCTCCATCATTGTACTAAAGCTCAAAGTGCTATTCGGAGTTATAGGATTAATTTGTATTCAAAAAGTCCATAGAGTCTATCCATTCAAAAGGATTGTTATTAAGAAGTATTAGGGTGATCTTGTGTCCCGTAAATCAAGAGAGTTTACCCCAGACTCGGAGATAGGAGGGTTCCTCAAGGCCTTAGAAATTGAGGGTTGTAATTTGGATATTGGCTTATAAAAGTCTGTACAAGGATATTGCCTTGGTGCAGGACTAGATGTAGGAGGATTCCGAACCAGTATAAAATCCGGTGTGTTCTTTCTTTTTACTTGCTTTACTTTACTATTTGCATTTGTTATATGTTCTGTGATCATTCTGTGTTAGAATTCTGTTTAGATTTGTGTTGAAAGTTTTAATTTAGTCATATAGTTCATATATTCTTTAAAACACTATTCACCCCCCCTCTAGTGTTATTTCTGTCTTAAGATTCTTAATCCGCATCCCCAACAGATACAGCGATCCGATAGAGATAGGGTAGAAGTTATTGCCTTAGACTAGATCTAGAGAGTGTATATGTGCGGGAGAGGTTGTATTTGTTATATATTTTGGTTTTTAAAACTATATATTAGTACATATATAGTATATGAGTTGGGTTGCACACATGAGCACTATTGATGCAGTTTTCTTTGTAAGAGATGGATCATCCATATTATAGAATAGGAATGATCTGGCATGGATGAAAAGCTACTATCCCTAATTGATAGGATATGTTCATAGAGTTGTGCGGATCATTTCCTGGATGCCTAGTTTGTTGTGGATAGTTATGGTGCTCAAGTGCAATTGGCCAGAGTCGACTTTGCCGGTTATTCATAGACAACGAGAGTCCAGGAGGCAGGCCATTCCTTCGAACGGAATCGGCTATTAGGAGGAAAGTTTGGTGGGTTGCTTGTAGAAGGATCTTCGATGACTTAGAGTTAGATGATGCATGAGACAGAAGTTAGCATTTGGATGACTCCAAGGACGGACGATGAATTAGTGGAGTGTTTCTATAGTTCTGATTCTCGAGGACTGATTTTCTTGGGACTAGTTCATAGTTTGCTTCGAAGAAGATTTGTCTCAACTTTCTAAAGTCGGGGATGGTTAGAGAGTTCGCCAATTTGAAGTACGGTGATATGTCTATTTTGGAGTATAAGGTCGAATTAGATGTGATATCAAGGTACCATCTATTCTAATTGATACTCCGCACATAAAGGATTGAAGTTTATCATTGGGAAAAGAGATCATCTTGGGAGTCGATTGATTCGTCACTTTCACGAGACTTCAAGAGGATGATTGAGAATTACCCCGTATTGAAGAGTTATCCCATATTAGCTGAGTAAGGATAGATCAAGAAGCATATGTATTGATTACCTTTCCAGTTTCGTCGATTGCTCCATCAATGAAATAGAAGAGAAATTCCATCACCATTTGAGATATGCTTTTCGCATATGGCGGTTCCATATGTGTTTTATTTGACATTGAAGTTTCGTATTCCTTTATATCTAGATTCGATGATTAGATAATGGGATAGAGACTTTAGAGTATTACCGATCTTTGATCATGACAGACCTAGTTAGGGGCTTAGCTAGCCTACACGTGGTTTGTCAAGACCTTTCCCTTTTGAGTCATGGCTGTTTGTTTGTTTGTTAGGCATTGATTGTTTGGGGTTTAGTTGGATTGGTATTATAGTTTAAGAATGGACCGGCTGAATGGGATATAGAGTAGTGGTGGACTGATAAAGGCCATTGGTGACGATCAGGGTTATGGAGGAGCGGACAGTGGTGATTGGCTACAAGCAAGAGAACCTTAAATATTCGCTTGATATTCCATATGATAGGATGTCATCTATGCCTATAGCTAGAGTATTCGGACATACTCGAGGTGGTGACCGAATTACCACCACATAGGATAGAGTCCCGTATCGATCTAGTTAGAGGAGTTGGACTAGTAGTTATGCCTTTAAGTCATAGGATGTCCAAAGAGATTAGGAGACTAAAGGTGTAAACGGGTGACCTATTTAGGTGATGGTTCATCCATGGGTATATATTTAGGCAGAATGCAGCTGTTGTGTTAGTCAATAGGACAGATAGCTCGTTGGAGTTGTTTGTTGGTTGTTGTGAGCTGGATGAGATAACGAACATGTTTGTACTCCCATTTGTTGATGACTGTTTCGATCAACTTTATAGCATGAGGATGATCTCTTAGTTGGACCCTATGATGAGGTTGCACCAACTGAGAGTAATTTGGGTGAGTGTGCCGATTATAATGTTTCACACACTTCTTTGATTTCAGGTTGGTTTTGTTGTTCGAGCTAACCAATGTACCGACATATATTATGGATCTCATGGACCATGTTTGGAGAGGTTGCTTGAGTGGGTTGTGCTTGTGTTCAATGATGATACTTTCGTCTACCCATGGACAGAAGAGGAGCATAAGACACGGTTAGTTATGAGATTTTGGTGCTATCACTCCTGAAGGAGGGGAGTGAGATGCTTAGGTTATATTGTTTCAAAGTAAGACGTCTCTGTAGATCCTTTAGTTATGGCTGTCTGGAATCTGGCTAGACCCTAGATAGCAGTACTGTCGACCTATTGTTTAGGAGAGGATCAAGCTTTCGTTTGAGACGTGAGGTGTAGACACGTGTTGGTGAGTTTGGCCAAGAGGTCGACGAGTGCTTCGATAGTACTCATTCCAAGCGGGAATGAGGAGACAATAGTACGCACTTGCCTATGGTACTTAAATGCATGCAGTGGTGATACCGAGAAGTAGCATCCGACTCTTGATTCGGAGTTGGAGGCGATAGAGTTCGCTTTGGGGATTTGGAGGCACTATCTACTAGGAGAGGAGTTTGAGTTGTTTAGCAATCCCTTGTTATTGTAGTATCTCTTCTCCGAGAAGGATCTTTACCTTCGCTAGTAGGGATGGTTGGTAGCCTCCTATGGTTTTGACATTTCCTAGAAGTTTGAAAGGTAAATGTAGTGGTTGGTGTTTTGAGTGGGAAACGTGCCAGTTTAAGAGCGATATTCCTAAAGTGGGTATTGCCTGAGCTTATCACTGGTTATGACTCTAGGACTTGATGAGCTTTGGCTAAGTGTGATGGCTAGTTTGACCGTCGGACCTACTTTGATTTAGACGATTGGAACAAGTCAGAGGCGTTAAACTGGACTAGCGGGGATCTTGGCTAAATTAGAAGAATGAACAACGTCCGAAGAGGTGATGCAGCATGGACCCACTGAGATTGTTGGTTTCGTAGTGGTGAGTGATTATTTTTTCTTGAGTAATGGGAACAAATGTATTAGGACCGAATTGATGGATTGCCTGTGACTTAGGATAGAGAGATGGCATTTGAGTCACACTCGATTGGTGGACAGATAATGCTAGATTTGCATTCCTTAAGTCCAGTAGTACAACGTCCATTTTTGCTGTGTCATTTGAGGGGTGGTTGGTGTGATTCCACTGTAGGCCAAGAGCATTGCAAGTGGCCAAGACCCGTTGTTCGATAGTGGGTTTTGAGAGAACTTACAAGAGGAATTTGGATATTTGGCACTGAATGGATTAGATGATATCGAGACTGAACCATAGACATGGAGACCTCATAAGCCTATTCATGCTGATAGATGTGATACGAATCAGGTTAGGAGGAGGTCAAAGGAGAGTAGGGGTTCAGTGGAATGGAAGCGAAGACGATATGGTATAGTAGGCTATGGGGAGCATGAGGACCATCAGTCCGTAGCTCTATAGATGATGAGATTTTGTTTTTATCGTCAGCTTTCATTGTGGATATCATACTGGATGTTTATACTAAATGGTTTAGTATTCTGCATGCTACGATAGGCATGGATGTTATTGTTGGATGTTAGATCTTATGTATGAATGTTTGATTTGATTGTTAGCATTTGAGATGATAGTTTATGTTGTATGGTTGTTAGGCATGTGGGATAGTTATTGTTTGGTATAACATTCTTTTCGGTGATTGGTATGGATGATCTAGCATAGTTAAAGAAATAAGTTATGTACATACATATCTTTGTTGTAGTAGAGATTTTTCGAACTTAGTCATCCAAAGGAGGTTCCACCGAATTTTTCCAGAATCTGACAGATTTTTGAGGGCCGATGGGTTAGGAGACATTCTCTTAGCTTTGTGATTTTGAGGACGAAATTCTTTTAAGGAGAGGAGAATGTAACGCCCTTATTTTTAACGATTGGATATTTGAATAGTTTATTTAAATATTTAATCGTTAATTAAATGAAGGTCCAAAAATATGATTTTTCCACATATGGCCGAATCAGAATTCGAGATTACTTCTGTTGAGTTCGGATTGACATTGCGAATTAAAATGAGTATAAGGATCACTATATTTCGAGATCGGACGATTCGATGGCCAAAACGGTCTCGAAATGCACGAAATTAGCCTTACGGGCACAGTTTTAGATGGAGACGCGGTTAGTGTCATTGGATCTGAAAAAATAAGATGATGAACGTAGATGAGCTTCATGACGATCAGACGCATCGTGTGATCATACGACTCGACACGTGTAGATATTTAATTGTAGAATTTATTAAATGGAAAATATTAAATTATTATATAATGCCAAAATTGAATCTCCCTCTGTTTTCGTAGTCCTAACTATTGAGTATTCAGATAAAAGGACATCGGCGGCTCAATTATTCTCTTAAACTTCTAAAGTCAATTCTCGGTGATCTAAGCCATTAAAAATCACACCGTTTGATTTTCGAGATCGTATCGACGAGGGCTTCGATATCATATCCTTGATTTGATGTGCAGTCGCCATTGGCCAAAGTCGACCCCATAGCCATTGGATCTAAGGCTTGGTTTTGATAGATATTGGAGCATCTATTTTTGAATCAAAGGTTGTATTTGTTTTTCTTGCATCGAGATGCACCTCTCACCGGACTTTGGGCTCGTCCAGCCAACAAAAGCAAAACGCGTCAATCACTATGATGTGCAGGTCAAGCTTTGGTTCTTGAATGTTGCGATTTGATGAGGAGGTTCGAGGCTGGAATCAAAAGGTGTAAACTCGAGAGATTTGGAAAAGGAGTATATCGGCGAAGACGGATTGAAGTTTTATCCACAAACGAAGGAGAAATCGATGCATTTAGAGATCGGATATGCACAGCCATATCATTTGTGCACGTGGCTATTAGATTGGGGAAGATGGAATTAGGCATTAATATGGTAATTAGTTTATTAATTAATTATTTTATTTTCTCGCTAATGACTATTCTTATTTTGGCTATACCTTTAACTTATGAGGTCCATTTTGGATGCGTTTCTTGTGTAGGGATCGTTTTGGCGATATCTATCTTTTGGCACTGGTTTGGATAGAGTTAGCTAAGGTGAGTGATATTGCCTTTCACTTTACTATGCTTGGTTGTTTATTGTTATATTGACACTTGGGAATGATTTTTGATTTTAAAACGTGATATTACTATATATATATATATACAATAGTTATATTTTTATAAAAGAAAATATAATTATTTTAAAATGATTTATAAAGAATATCACATATTTTCCACTATCGTGCCATAGTTAGTGAATTATTAGATTAGATATATTATTGATGTTATCTGCCACATGAATTGATATGGATGGATTGTTTATGTGGTACGTTTGTTGTTTTGGATGGATGTATGGGATGTTTGGATTGTTTGTTATTTGGCTGTTTTGGTTGAAAATGCCGATTAGCGATGATTTCATTTTGGATATCATCTTATACTTTGGAGTTCCACACACGCAAAATTCTAATGAACGAGATGAGATTAGAAGAGGGTTTATGATACATGCTGACGGATCTGGATTTCAGAGTGGATGTCAGACGTTTCCGTTGGGTCTGTACTTAACCATTCGGTTAAGTGCAAGACTAAGGTAGATGGTATTGACCATAGTAGAGTAGTCATTGTCCATCACTATTGTCGATTAGTGATTTGGCTTATATGTGGCTTGGACGTTGATGAGATATCATGTTGCGCGACGTGATGGTTTGTTCGTTCAACCGATTTAGAGATTGGATGTTACTTCCCTATGATGAGTGATACTGATGGTGAGGTAGGGATGCGATGCTTCAACTTGGTGATATTGATGGTGAGGCAGTAATGTGGTGCTTCGACCTAATGATTTTGATGATGAGGCAGGAGTGTGGTGCTTTGACCTAGTAGTCTGATACTGCGGATAGTAACTCGATGATGTATGGAGTAGGCTTCAGGATTATAGTATCAGGACTGTATGGATCATGCTGGACCTTGGACTTCGGATAGCATGATAGTAGGGTTCTTTGATCAAGAGCTCAAACAAAGAGCAGGATCGAGGATGGTAGCTCAGCTTGGAGTGAGGCTGTGGATAGTGGACTGGGTTGAGTGTTAGGGCTCATGCCTAGAAATTATAGTGAGTCAGTAGGGTTCAAATCCATATTGACTGAGTAAGGCTCGATGGATTTGTTTGTTCCTAGGGATCATCGATGTGTCAGAGTGATTTATTTTGTGCTTGGAGCAGGAGTACTATATGCAGATGATACCCGAGGGCTGGTAACGATGGTCGTGTACCCTGGACCACCCGAGGGATTCTAGTATCAAGAAGGTACGGGAGTGTATCGGGCCATAACAGCGTAATGGCGTTGAAACAGACCTGTCTGTACTTGTGTATGACAAAGAACCGAGATTTCCACTATTCCTTGACAGTTGTAGATGACTCATATGAGTCATCATATATCTGACACATTGGGTGACAATTAGTATTGTTGATGAATGCTATGTTTGTTATGGTTACTCACTAGTCACATATCACCCTATGAATGTCGCACTAGGTAGGTATTGTGGTAGGGATACCTAGATACCCTGACTTGACTTAGTGTGGAGTAGGTATGGATGGAGATACCTAGATACATAAAATTTACTTGGTATGGAGTAGGAACTATAGATGGAGATACCTAGGTACCCTTACAGATACTGAGCATGGTATACCATTTTTACGATATTATAGAGTAGCATATTACTTATGTTTATGTGTCGACTCTATGGTTGTAGGGATAGGTCAAGTACGGTTTATATACCCTCTGTTCCGTATATTATCGAGTTGTATAGTATTTTGAGATTTGATATCGCTCACACCAGACTATTGTCTGACCCAACGTTTTATTCTTTGCTTCTTATTATGTCAAGTACCCTTAAATCAGTAGATTGAGAGTAAGTGGATGATTATGGAGTTCTACAGAAGGACCAACAAGAGGTGACGGTTATCTATACTTATTTGTGCATTTGTTATTATAATTCCACCATGTGACACTGTGTAGCCTTAACAGTGTTGATTTACTATTATGAGACAGTGTACTACTTGAGTTTGTTTTTCAGGTGTATAAACTCTACTACGGTGTTGTATAACATTGTGGATCTTATATTCAGATAATTATTTCACATTTTTATTACAGTCTCTATTGTTTTATACATGTGTTGATTATTATATTTACTCTAATGTGATGTGAGATATGTGATAGGTAATTTGGTTATTTGATGCTTCCTTTTTCATTTTTTACACTTTTTTTTCTTCTATTACTTCATCTTATTTCTTTTTCTTTCCTTTGGCTACCATTCTGCACTGTCGGTGTAGGGCGGTCATTACAAATACCAACCCCACACTATGGGTCGGTACCGAGTCCTATATCTACCTCAGGTGAACCCCATCTTCTGCCCGTGACCTCTGCTCGATGTCAAAATCCTATTTCCAATGTTGATCTATTGATTCAATGCAATTCTTCACCAATCTCCATGAACACTTGAAGTCGCAACTTTGTTCTTTCATAACTCAATCATTTGAACCACAAAGCAAGCTAATACTGGAGCAAACAACTATGGAATCACAAAAATAAAAACAAGACCAGTCAAGATGAAGACTTGAAGACAACCTATATGGCCATCTTAAAGATCGGCATTGACTCCTACTTCCTGATGATGTGGCACTTAATTTTATGGGAGAATTGGCTTAAATCATGGATAACAGCTTGGAGATATTTTTTGCTAGACATTAGGATCCCTACCACTATAAATAGGAGGTAGGGCTCATTTTTAGGATCCTTTGGCTCCAATTCTTCCCTACTTTATATTCTTTTGATTCTGAAAATCTAAGTATCGAAGTTGTACCGACCCCTAAGAACTTCTGCATTCAAGTAAGATATAAGTAACAAAATCTTAAAGTGGACGTAGACCTTGCTTTGTCGAACCACTATAAACGATCGTGTCTTGTTTATTTCTCATTTTCATTTACAGTTCTTCATATTTTATTCTCTACATAAACTTATGGGTATTTGTACAATTTTTAGATCAAACATTTTGGTGCTTTCACTGAGAATGAAATTCTCAGGCTGCTTGGATCCATCATCTACTATTGGATTTCTATATCCAAGAGACAAATCTAATTTTTTTTACCTTTTAATTCTACAACTCAGAATTGCAAAAATCTAATAGTAGCTTTCTACCATGGCCCTATCAAGAAGAGACCGTTCTACCTAACCTACTCATACAAAGACCCAAACTCCAACTGACGTCGTGACCAGAATAAAGATGGATAGGATGATGAAGCAAATGGAAGATAGATTCTAGGATAGTCAGAATGAGATGAATCAGATGATGCAACAAATCTTAAGACTATTGAATGACCTAACTCAAAATAGCTGTAGGAGTAAAAGAGACTCTAGTTCTTCATCGGATAGTTCCTCAACATCGGTGCAGAGATGGAGGAACAAGAAGCAGAAGAGACTCAAAATGCTGCTGAAACATCGTACCAAGGAAGAGGATGAGCCCCAGCTCAATTTTGTGGATTAGTACCGACCCAAGGTTAGGGGACGGTACCGACCCTTCTAATGGTGGGCTAAGAGCCCAACCTTTGGAAGGCGATGTGGACTTGGCTTCAGGAAGGACCGTTGGTGGTTAGAATCTGGAGAACCGTGCTGCTAGTAATGATATTTCTTATGCGAATCAAACAAAGGGAACCTCTAGATGAATGGATCTCCTATAGGTTGGAGAACCTAGGTATCAAAAGCCAAACTGAGAGCATTCGCTGGGCCAAACACTTAGAGCGGAGCCCAATTATCATTGTTCAGTCGAACCTGTTGACCCTTACCTACCTGGAGGGTACTGTTAGGAGACTTGTTAGCGAAAATCATTTCAGGAGCAACGATGAATGTGGTACCTCTCCCAATCGAAATCCGTTTACAGAAAACATTCTACGTGGGAGATACCCTCGTAGATTTGCGATGCCAACTATATCATTGTATGGAGGAACGACAGATCTTAGGCAATACTTAATGAGATATGAATGACATGTGGATTTAGCCAGGGCTTTCGATGTTGTGAAATGTCATTGTTTCCCGATTATCTTAGAAGGAGTAGCTACGATGCGGTTCACTCGACTCCCGCCGAGGTCCATGTCATCTTTTGTTGAGTTATCAAATAAGTTTGTAGAATAATTCGGTTTACATATTGCTCGTCCAAAGTATGTGATGTCTTTGTCAATCCTCTTCCAAGTCGAGGGAGAGTCACCAAAGGATTTCTTGATTTGATTCCATACAGCTGTGAAAGAAGTTACAGATCCTAAGATGACATAGTGCCGATGGTCTTGATTAGGGGGATTCAACCCGATATGGAGTTTGAGGAATGGTTGGAAAGGAAGCTCCCATCAATGATGGATGCTTTCTATAGAAAGGCTAATGAATACTTACGCTTTGAAGATGCGAAGAAACGTCCATAAAAGACTGGTACTAGAAATTCAAATGAAATGATTTAAAGCAACGTTGTCATAAAGCAATCTGGAGGAAGCTCTAGGAGTGTGGATGTGAAAGTTGGTAATCAAAACAATAATCGAAAAGGAAGCAATGATGGGGCTAACAAGAAAAAGCTAGACAACAGGAATCGTATTTGGAACCCTAAATACGATAGATACACTAAACTTAACAACTGGATAGAAAACATCTATTTGGTAACTCATAATATTGAACCGTATAGAAAACCGACTCCTCGGGAGTTAACTGAGAAGGAAAGAAAGTCAAGCAAGTTCTACAGATCCCATGAAACTCACAGTTACAATACCAACGAATACAAATGAAACTCTCTAGGGTGGATCGTTTAATGTATATGCAAGTATATATGACAAAATATATGATGCAACTAAAACAATATTAATCTAAGTAAATATAGAATAAGCACACCAGGATTTTATACTGGTTCGGACCTCCTATCCTACGTCCAGTTCCGAAGCACCTCTTTGTAATTCTACTATCAAACACCCTCGCTTCGCCTGGAGGAATAGGCTTGGTTACAGTAAGTTGTTCTTGTCAAATGTGTGTTCTAATATAACACAAATGTTGTTTAACGGCAGAAATTCTATCGGATTAGAGAACCGTCGATAAATTTAGAAATAAAAATAACCGCAAGCACACGGTGTACACTTGTAGTACGTGGCGAATATGGGTCGATCCACAGGGAATTGTTGATTTTTAAAATTCTATTCAATCAAAATATACCAAAGTCGAGTGAAAGTTAAGCTAGAGAATTATAAAATTAGCTAACTAACTAAAAGAAAAGAGACGCAAATATAAGAGTTAAATGATAATTTAGAGAATAAATCCACTCTTTAGATCATTTAGTTCAACATATATGAAATCATGATCTCTCTTTTATGGTCATTAGTGCTTTAATTGATGTGCTTATCATAAGTATGACATATTTGTGCTATTGATTAGCCAATTAACTTTCATGAAACTTGACAAAGAAAATGAAAATAAAATCTACTTTAAGTATGACCTATTAACTATTGATTAGAAATATAGACCATCAAATTTTAATTTCAGATCACTTTCTTTTGCCATAATCATATTTTGATGAAGAGGCAATTAGTGTTAGTGATTGTTTAAGCATAACATATTTGGTGTCAAAATATAGGCTATCAAATTCAAAGCAAAAACAACTAGTAAACCATTTCTATCATTATCATTAAGCACAAAAAGAGAGCATGAATTAACATATAGTTGAAGCTACATAATTAGAGAGCTTCGTTGCCCCTTAAATTGAAGGGGTTTCGCCTCTCATATTTGTCATTTGATTAACAAATGTAGCTTGCAACATGAGAGAAAAAGAAAAGGAAAAGGAAAGCAAGATAAAGAAAAACTATTCTACTTGCATGAAAAATAAATCTACACTACAATATGAAAGTAAATAAGCATGAAAAGGAAAAGAACATGTATTGAAGTTGCATAAAAAGAATTACATAAAGAGAAATGGCTAAGTAGCCATGAAAAGAAAGAAGAGCTTTCTTTTGTTTTGAGCCTAAACTTATCTAAGAGAGGCTAAGCAAGAGAGGGGTTACATGAAACATAAGGGGTATATGTGTTAAACCCTAATTCATATTTTTGAGGAATGCCCAAAATACCCTTGAGAAAGTGTGGAGGCCAAGTAATCATTTGCTTCTATTAATCATTATTTAAGTGTAAATGAAGCAATAAACTCCATAAGCATGTGCATTAGCCTCTAATTGAAAATCAAGGTAAGTGGTTGGGGTCCTCCATGTTCTTCACTTTGAATTATTTCCATCTTCATTCTTTTGTGCATGCATATTTCATCATAAAACCACTTGTAAAATTCATCAAATTTCCTACAAAACAATATAGAAAATTCCAAGTAAATTTTCACAATTTTATAAATGCACAAAAATGATAATTTTACCATTATATGAAGATGAATATGTGACAATTTGAAAATAATTCGAATTTTGGTTTAAACAAGTTAAAATACCCAATATGATCATTTATTCAATTTAAATAGATTAAATATGGTGGTAAAAATATGCATATTTACGTGCACATCAGATATTGACCGATTAATACAATTGCTTCGAATATATCTCTAAAGAGTGTTGTTTGTGAGAAACTGTGTATATGGAAGAGTGAATGCAAGTAAGAATTGCTAGAGTGCAGAGATCACGAATAGAGTATATAATAAGTGAGTAAGGTAAGTAAGTTGAGTGTTATTCTCTTGATTCTTGATGATATATATAGTTGTAGATAGATATTTTGAGTAGTTTCATCCATTAACAAGTGCTCTACAGTTGCTTCCATTGACGATGAAGAGTTGCAGCAAAGAGAAGCAAAGATGTCAATTCGAATGTGGCAGTTGAAGTTTTTATTTGAAATTCGAATTTGAAATCAGACATCTGGGATATGTTTCAGACGTCAGATACTATATTTTTTTGAACATAGTAGTAGATCAGACGTCTGAGTGCTATTGCCAAACATTTGGTTCAGCCTGTCTGTTGTTCCAAAGAACTGTTTCAGACGTCTGGCTTGTGCATCCAGGCGTCTGATATTGTGCATATCTGTAACTACCCTAGATTTTGACTATATATTTAAATTTGACTTTATTTCATTTTGAAATTAGTTTAAATTTATTTTATTTGTGTGATGTCATTTCTAAACATTTTTAAAATGATAATATAATTTTTCCAAAATTTACTGTATTTATTTCCTATTTTTAAAGGCTGTTTTCTAATTTTCTGCCATTTTCTTCATTTTAAATTTCTTTATTTTAATTTAATTTTTTTTTTATTTGTGAAAATTCATCTCTAAATATTTTTAAAATAATAATAGAATTTTTTCAAAAATTACTGTGTTGATTTCCTATTTTTAAGGGCTGTTTTCCCATTTTCTGCATTAAAATTTTATATTTAAATTAAATTTTAAATATTGATTTTGTGAATATATTTGTATTATGTTATTATTTATGTTTAAAAATAATTTACAAGCTTATATGAATTTTCTAAAAATTATTTCATTTAACTTCAAATTTTGCTAGTCTAGTTCACTGTTTTAACTATTTTCCTTAATTTTACTTTACATAATTGATAAATATTATATATATTTGTATATTTGTTAAAAATTTCGAAATATTATTTGATATTATTATTATTTCAGCTACATAAATTTATATAAATAATAAAAGGTAAATTGAAAGGGTTTGTGACCTTTTGTTTCCTATGGCTTTTGATTTTCCCACATTTTCACATTTTAACTTATTTTTGCCATCAATTAGCCATAACTACTCACATAATTCAGCTGCCTACCTCCATTCTTCATTCACGTACATATTTTTCCTCCTTCCTGAAAAAAATTTCGGCCTCCTCTTGACTGAGAAGTTTGGTAAAATTCTATTTCCTTTTATCTTCTTTTGTTCACTTATGTTGATTTTTCTAGTTTGATTTTGCACTTGCTTCACCTCATGTAGGTTCAACCATGCCACCTTGCTGCCAAGCCGGCTCCACCACCTGATGACACACCACCAGCACCTCCTCCTCACCAGCCACCCAAGCCAAGAACCCCCTTGGTGATGCATATCCGCAAAAGTTTCAAAACACCCTTCATATTGACCTAGCCGAGCACTAGCTTCCACATCCACCACTTCCACCAACCATGGCCGCCCCTACTCCACCACCACCACCTCCAGCACCCACGTCCACACCACCACAGTGGACCTCACTCCTCTGTCCGTGACACCTAGGGCCTTGGCCGAGCCCAATTCATGGCCCAAAACCCATGTGTATGCATGTTTTGTGTTCTTGCCTTCATCCACCTTTACACCATCACTCAAACTCATGTTAGGCCGACCTTAGAAACCCAGACTTGACCCTAAATCATTGTCTTAGACCTTTACTCTACCTCTGGCCGAGCTTATGAGGTGTCGGAAGCAAGTGCAAAGCATTTCAGCTTTGTTTTATGAAGTTATTTCTAGCATCGTTTATCGTATTTTTGGTCTGAAACCTTATAATTGTTATATTGTTTGTTTGATTTGTATTCAAGGGAATTAATCATTGGCTCCTCCATTTCGTATATGTATGTGCTTTTGTGCTTGTGTAGATCCCGTTGTGCAATTCGTCGTTGTGTCATCAGCTCAAAACGGTGAGTAAATCTCACCAGACTAATATGTACTTATGTAGTGATAAACTGACATCACCTGAATCTGTAAATGCATAGCATCCTGTTATAACTGCTATATCATATTCATATGATGTTCACACCTATATTTACACCTGTTATATCATATGTTACTGTTATTTCATGCTATTCTGTTACTTTCATCAGTTTATCACACTGCAAGTTCCCTGTAGACTAGAATCACTATGAGTTGAAATGATACATACCCGAACGGACTTTAGAATAGGAGAAAATCATTATGGGCTGAAATGGTAGGACTGAATGATTTTCAATTATTTTATTTTACTTGGGATTGCGGGTTTGAAATGATCAAACCCGGGTTTTCTTTGTAAATTACTGGTTGAAATGATATATTACCCGTATCACTTTACCTAGGCTAGAAAATGAAATACAGACCCGTTGTTAAAATATGTTTTTCTAAAAAAATTTAAAATATTTTAGAAATGTAAATATTATAATATTTTGATTAGATTTGATTAAAAATGATTTTTGTAAAGCATTATTGATTTTCTGAAAATTTATAAGTGAAATAAATAAAGGGTAAAGTTAGAAATCTGAAATGTAAGTTATTTTGGAAATTATAATTTGGTGATAAATGGAATTTAGATTAAATATGAAAATATGATAAATTTATGATATTTTGAATCAAATGAATTTAAAATGATTTTGTAATACATTAATGATTTTTGAATAAAGTTAAATGTGAAATGAATGAATATTTATGTTGAAATTTTGAAATATAACTAAAATTGGAAATTTGTGAATTTGGCTTAAAAGTGAATTTTAAGTTAAGTAAATAAAAATGAAATTAAGTTATATTTGAAAATTTTAAACTTAAGTGTTAATTTAAATTTAATTTAATGAATTTGAAATTTTATGTTGGAATTTAATAAGTGAATTATTATTAAATTTTGATTTTTGAATGGAGATTTAACTTTATAAAATCATGAATATAAGGGTATTTGAATGATTGTTTTAAAAGTGAAATTATATGATTTTATAAGTTAAAAATGATTTAAATAAAAATATAATTATTTGTGAAATTATACTGAATATTTGAAGTTAATTAACTGCATTTCAGAAATGCTATTAATTCTAATGTAAATGATAACACAGCATTTGTAAATGCTGTAGTTGATAATAATGAACCAAATGGCTAAGTTTAATTAAAGGCTATCATAGCATTTTTGTAAATGTTATAATTTTTGAATTTAACTAAGTTTTATTTGAAACTAATGTAACCCTATCATAACATTTTTTTATGCTATCTTTTGTTAAATTGAACTGTTTTGAATGTAACTTTCTGTAGCAATTTCTAAATGCTGCGAAAGTTGAATTTTCATCTGTTTTAATAAATTAAGTGGATAAATGAATTTTGAAAGACTAAAATTTTGTAAATTTAATAATTTAATTATTAAATATAATAACTTCATTTTATGATTTAAAATGAAGTAATTTGTTTTGAAATATAAACTATTTTGAAATGTGTTTTGTAATGGTATTTAAATTAAATAAAAATGAATGTGGTTTGGAAGATATTATATTTTTGATATTTTGAAATGGATTTTGAATGATATTGAATTTTGAAATGATATTTGATTTTGAAGTATAAAATACCATTTTGAAATTTTAACCACGGGATGTATTTAATTTATAGTTTAACTGATTCTTAAAGGATGGGCGATCCCAAGCATCCTTTAAGTTATTGTGTACTTCTACTACAGTTCACTTGAGTTGGTTTACATTATATAAGTATATATTGTCATGACTCGAGTGTTTTGTGTTTTACTTTACGCTCGGGTCAGCCTGAGTATTCACAACTTTGGATTCTCTTTCTGGAGCTGGTCTTTGCTGGAGTTTCTGCTTATCTACATTTATATCTACTCTCTGTTTCAGCTGTTCTAGTTTATCTCATGTATTAGTGAACTTCTATGTATTTGGGATTTCTATTATGTTGTTTTCAGACTGTATTATGTATTTGGTTTAAGACTCTGCCGTAGTAGCTTCATGAACTACTATGTATTTTATTTCCGCTGCGAGTTATTCTGATATTTCTGTGTCTGTGATTCTGTGGTTGTATTTCATTTGCTCCAAATTTATTTACAACACGGTATTTTGAGCAATTCAAGTCCGACATGTGCGGATGCGAATGGCTAAAAATATCGGGTTGTTACAGTTGGTATCAGAGCTTTGGTTTTAGGCAAACCTTAGCCTGCGGAGCAAAAACTCATTAGAGATAGGGTAGAAATACCCTAGAACGAGTGAAATCAATCTCAGAATCCTTTCCTTTTGAGAAAACGTATTTTCGAAGTATAAAATGATTTCCAAATTATTTTTAAAGGATTTTCAAAGATTATTTTGGTATAAAAAATTTCTTATTTTGGAATCAAGATTTTTTTGAACTTCATTACTTCTGTATCCACCTTGTTAGAAATCTCTCGGTTGGGATTCTTATTGATTAAGATTCCTTGAACTGTGGAACGCTCCCACTTGTTCTGAAATCCAGTCTTGTCCACCCTATTTTACCCTTTTTATTTTGCATTCCGTAACCCCACTTTGGAATGACCTCTCTTCAGAGCGGTGACTCCGTAAATCTTTGAATGATTTATAAAGGGGTGAAATTCCTTTATAATTGGCATTGATTCATCGGAGATTTCTGTATCCTCGGATGTCGATGCTATCTATCTTCTCCTCTATTTGGTAATTAAATTATCTCATCTTCGTTTGAGTTTATCTTCGAACTAGAATTCTATTTGATTAGAGTTCCTCTAATTTTGAATCTTTGTTTGTTTGAAATCCTTCCTTGAATCATCCTTTGGAAATTTGTGTTTGGTTGTATTTTGAAATTGTGCATACATCAAAATTATTAAGGATGACCATATTTTGTATATAAAAAGTGAAATGTTTCCGATTAGGATTATATACCTTTTAAAATGAAAATTGGAAGCTTTGAAAGGATTTGAAATTTTGAAATTTATAAGAAACGTGATTTATACAAAAATGATTTATTACTGAAGGGTTTTGAATTTGAATTTCGAGGAATCGAATTCCGGTGTTTTGAAATCGGTTTTAAGATTTTGGAAAATATATAATAATATGATTTAAAGATATATTTTTTCAAATAAGAAATGTTTCAAATGTATTCGAATGAATTTCAATGATTTCTAAGGAATTTCAAAGAAGTTTTTCAAAGTTAATTGGAGTCCAGAACTCACTTATGTCGCTGGAAAATAATTTCGGTAATGAATAAATGCATCATCGACATTGATTTTCGAGTTTCTGAGTGAGGGAGAGGCCACTCTAGTAGACCAATTTTGATTTCAGATTTTGAAGTATGGTTTGATATTCGAAAGATAGATCCGTACATATATATATATATATATATTTGAAATGATTTAAAGTAAGTCGGTGTTCAATCCTCGAGATTCAGATTTGTTTTGTTATAACCTTATCTACTAGAATTGATTTACTGATTTGTTAGTGATCCCCACTCTTGGATTTGAAAATATGATTTCTTCGACTATTTTGAAGGTTCGAGCACTTCCAAATCAACTTTAACTTTTCAAAGCTAAGAAATTTTGAAAGGTATAAGGTATTTGATAAAGAATATAAGTTTAGTTTGTATGTTTCAAGTATGAAATAATATGATTTGTATAAGTTGAAACTGCTTTGTTAAGTAAATAAATAAGACTATTTTGAATTACACTAATATGAAATTTAGTTTTGAAATGTTTTGGATAGAAAAAAAGAAAAAAAAATTAGTCTTCAAATGTTTGAGAAAATTTTGGTTTTAAATGTTTTAACTTAGTAACATCTTTATAAAACTATTTATTTAACAAGTTGGAATAGATACATAAGTTGTACGTATGTTGTTTTATTCGCATAATTAATCTGATCCAAGTTTGAGTACACAAGTTCGAGGTGAATCACACCATTTCGTGTTAGGATTTTTCATTTGATTCTTGATGGCAAATATTTGATATGGATTTTGGGCTTGATTCTATAATTCTCTATCACAGTATATAGCTATGCAAGGAGACTGATGGCTTCTAGCCAAGAAACCATATCGAAGTCCGCATTAGGGAAGTCGAATGGACAATACTAGTTCGAAAGCGAACTTGTGTGATCGAGCGAGCGATCGAATGTAATGTTCCGAAATGATGACATATGTAAATCTTATATCCTAATATCATTGGTATACTTGACGCTGAAATTGAAAGTTGTTGGGTTGGATATCTTTGTAATTTAATTGGAATTTTTCTTTTATGAAAAACCACTATCAAATTTAAAACCATTTTTCAAAACTATTTTTCTTTTTCTTAAACTAACTGTTTTATTCTATTTTTCATAAAAACTATTTTATATACAAAACTATTCTTAATTAAAAATCTTTTAGTAAGCAAAGATGTTCAATCCCATATGGCTTTTCATGCAGCGAAATGTATTTTTTTGAAAATTTTGATCCTTATATAAGATAAACTTTACGTAAGTATAAAATGATTTTGAAAACCATTGATTTTGATAAATCAATAATTGAAGCTTGTATTAGTATGAAAGGATATTTGGTTTACCTGTAATTTGAGTTTATTTAAAAATAATGGATTTATGAAATAAATATTTCAACACTAAGTAATAATGAAGTAAAATTTGAGATATATGAAATTATGAAATTTAGTTTTGAAATATGGTATATTTAAGCCTTGAAACATATTTAAGTTCTAATAGTTTATTTTGTAAATCAAATCTATATTTGAAATTGATAATATTTGAAATGGTTTTGTTGGAAAACTAAATTGAAACTGATGGTTTGAATTGAATTAAAATTGGAAATTTTAGATTTTGGTTTAATTGAAAAAAAATTGAAATGTAAAGAATTAAGGGCATGTTTTATGATTTCAAATGTATGATTTCAAAATGTTATGATTTTCAAAGTGAAATGATTTCAAGTATTTGGTTTCGAAAGATTTATAACTTTGAAAGTATTATGATTTTTGAAGTGAATACATGTTTGAAATGGAAATGAATTTATTTGACCTAAATTTTGTTGATTTGGAAATTTGGATTATTTTCTAAACCTATTGTTTTAAGAAATTTTGAAACTGAATATGTATAACTTGAAAGAAATGATTTGGTGACATCATATATGATTTTAAAATTTAATTGATATCAAAATGGTTTGAAATTTAGAACCTTGTTTTAAATACTTGATTTGGGAGCTATCGAACTTATATAAAAATGATTTGTATAAGTAAACTATTGATTTGAGAACTGTTGATTTGAAACGGTACTCAATTTTGAAAAATGAAGTCTTATATAATCGAAATTTATATAAGTGTGATTTGATATACTATTATTTTGGAAAGTATTTTGATTTGAAATGAAATCTTATATATAATGGACTTTATATAAGTATGATATTTGAAAGTGATTTTGAAAGGTACTATATGATACATATTTTCGAAGTAAAGATATGGAAAGTGCCTTCTGCTTGATATCCGCTTTGTGGCCACACTGTGGATTCATTCTATCGATATTATTCTCTCTCTCTTTGATTTGGGTTTTTGGGATATGATACTCGAGTGTCCATCGAATTCCACGGCGATCCCCGTGGTCGTATGATCGCGACTACATAGCGCAACTGCCTGGCTGAGCTGGCCTGGGGGTACGGATTATTTCCTGGGGGATCCAGGCGTAACCATTGTGTATCCTGCACTATATGTAGGTCGCATTAGTAGCGCAAATGCCTGGCTGAGCTGGCCTAGGGATACGGATTGTTTCCTGGGGGATCCAGGCGTAACCATTGTGTATCCTGCATTCTACTTGTCATCATGGCGTAACTCGCAGGGCTGAGAAAGCTTACAGATACGGATTGTTTCCTGGGGGATCCAGGCGTAACCATTGTGTATCTGCGATCCATGGTTAGACAACTGTTTTGGTTTGGTTGATTTTTTTGGATTGTACTTTCCATATCTTTTAAAAAAAAAGAGTTTTCTAGTATTTTCGCTGGGTGTTGAAACAATTCTACTAAGTACCTGGAGAAGTCTAGCTTTGCGCCTGATCAACGCACTGCCAAAATCTACAGGAACGAGGATAAACTTGTTAAGACATCGAGTTATAAAAGCATTTTGATAAACTATTATATAAAGAATATTTTGATCAGTTATTTTCCCTTCTAAAAATTTAAAATGTTTCAAATATTGTTTACTTTGAACCATCAGATTTGAATCAAATGACTATTCATCATACTAAAAAATATATATTAAATTGAAATGTCTAATGGTTCAAATAGTGGTTCATCCTTGTCTTTCAACCTGCTTTACCTCGTAGCTATCTTTTTCCCCTACATTCTTTCGGGGATGTATTCCAACCTATTGCTCTTTCTTGTTGTTTCTCCGCTTCCTTCCTTTTCGAGGACGAAAAAATTTGAGTGGGGGAGAGCGTAACAACCCTAGATTTTGACTATATATTTAAATTTGACTTTATTTCATTTTGAAATTATTTTAAATTTTTTTATTTGTGTGATATCACTTCTAAACATTTTTAAAATGATAATATAATTTTTCCAAAATTTGCTGTATTTATTTCCTATTTTTAAAGGCTGTTTTCTAATTTTCTGCCATTTTCTTCATTTTAAATTTCTTTATTTTATTTTAAATTTGTTTTATTTGTGAAAATTCATCTCTAAATATTTTTAAAATAATAATAGAATTTTTCCAAAAATTACTGTGTTGATTCCCTATTTTTAAGGGCTGTTTTCCCATTTTCTGCTATTTTCTGCATTAAAATTTTATATTTAAATTAAATTTTAAATATTTATTTTGTGAATATATTTTTATTTTATGTTATTATTTATGTTTAAAAATAATTTACAATCTTATATGAATTTTCTAAAAATTATTTCATTTAACTTCAAATTTTGCTAGTCTAGTTCACTGTTTTAACTATTTTCCTTAATTTTACTTTACATAATTGATAAATATTATATATATTTGTATATTTGTTAAAAATTTCGAAATCTTATCTTATATTATTATTATTTCAGCTAAAAAATTTATATAAATAATAAAAGGTAAATTGAAAGGGTTTGTGACCTTTTGTTTCCTATGGCTTTTGATTTTCCAACCTTTTCACATTTTAACTTACTTTTGCCATCAGTTAGCCATAATTACTCACATAATTCAGCTTCCTACCTCCATTCTTCATTCACGTACATCTTTTTCCTCCTTCCTGAAAAAAATTTCGACCTCCTCTTGATCGGGAAGTTTGGTAAAATTCTATTTCCTTTTATCTTCTTTTGTTCACTTATGTTGATTTTTCTAGTTTGATTTTGCACTTGCTTCACCTCATGTAGGTTCAACCATGCCACCTTGCTGCCTAGCCGCCTCCACCACCTTATGACACACCACCAGCACCCCCTCCTCACCAGCCACCCAAGCCATGAACCCCCTTGGTGATGCATATCCGCAAAAGTTTCAAAACACCCTTCATATTGACCTAGCCGAGCACTAGCTTCCACATCCACCACTTCCACCAACCATGGCCGCCCCTAATCCACCACCACCACCTCCAACACCTCCAGCACCCATGGCCACACCACCACAGTGGACCCCACTCCTCTGTCCGTGACACCTAGGGCCTTGGCCGAGCCCAATTCATGGCCCAAAACCCATGTGTATGCATGGTTTTGTGTTCTTGCCTTCACCCACCTTTACACCATCACTCAAACTCATGTTAGGCCGACCTTAGAAACCCAGACCTGACCCTAAATCATTGTCTTAGACCTATACTCTACCTCTGGCCGAGCCTATGAGGTGTCGGAAGCAAGTGCAAAGCATTTCAGCTTTGTTTTATGAAGTTATTTCCAGCATCGTTTATCGTATTTTTGGTCTGAAACCTTATAATTGTTATATTGTTTGTTTGATTTGTATTCAACGGAATTAATCTGTAACACCCTGTATTTTACATGTCGACAAATCGTAAAATAGTTGCATTAGGTCGTTAGTATTGCTTGAGTCGTTTTGAACCTAAGTGGTAGGGTTTACGGCTTAAGGGGTTAGGCTGTGTAATAGCTAGCTCGTGGGTAGCCTAAGTCGTTCGGAGTTGAGTCGTATGGAGCCATGAGTCGTGACCGACTTAGTGGTGTTGAGCGATTCATGGTAGTGGCTGACTTAAGATAGGTAACGACTTAGGGTGTGGACGGGTTAAGGATGTAACGACTTAAGGGTTAGTGGCTTAGGTCGTGAGTCTCTGTGTGTTGGGGTGAGTCGTATGATCGACTTAAGGAAGTTAGCCAACCTAAGTTAGTTGCCGACCTAAGAGTGTTACGACTTAAGTATTGTACGAGTTAAGGTTAGGTCGTTAAGGGGTTAACTCTTGTGTTGTTTGGGTCGTAAGGAGGCTAAATAGGGAAGCTAACTCGTATAGGGATAGGTCGTGTACGAGTTACGAGTTAGCTAGGTTTTGAGCGACCTAAGTTAGCGGGTTAGTGGTGAGCGACTTAGCTAGGGCTTAAGTCGTAAGCGACTTAAGTGTGTTTAGGTCGTGGAGACCCTGTGTGAGTTAAGTCGACATATATGTTAACCCAGCTAGGTCGTAAGCCGTTGAGTCGTAACTCGTGAAGTTGTTAAGTCGTTCCCTGATAAGTCGTAGGTCGCGAGGGTTGTTAAGTCGCATGAGTACTTAACCCAGTTAGGTCGTAGACCGTTAGGTCGTGTAAGTCTTTAGGTCGTATAGGTATTAAGTCGCATCTGGATAGGCCGTTGAGTCGCGCCTGAGATGAGTCGTGTGTGTGTTGAAACTGTATGTCGTTGAGTCGTTAGGGGCTTGAGTCGTGGACGACTCATGGGTTAGGTCGTGGGCGACTTAAAGGGGGGACGACTCAGGGGAATTTCAGCCTATAAATAGAGGGGTTTGGCTCACTTTTTGGCACCGGATTTTGAAGCGACGAAGTGCTGCCATTTTGAGAGCTCGACTACAACACTTCTTCACTTCTTTTCTCCACTCTAATATAGTGCTAACATCCATCCAAATCGAAGATTAAGATCGAAGATTCAAGGGCTAAAGTTGAAGATCTCCATCCAACAAAGAGAGATTTCATCGTTTGAAGCGAGATTTTGCCGGATCAAGCTTAGATCTTTGCTGTCCAGATCTGGAGTTGGTTGTTTTTGAGGTGTTTAGGTGATTCAGTGAGTGGTAGTTATCTCTCACACGGACCCAAGGGAGTATATTGGATTGGTGGCTTGTTTATGTGTTAAAGATAGTGATTTCTTGCATTTTCCTTAAGTCTGCATGTAGATCTATCACCTATGGAGTTTTGATATCTATTTTTCTACATGTTCACTTATGCAAATTCATTCATCAAGTTATAGAGACATTTGCCTATGATTCATACTTGTTAGATTTGGAAACTTTAATTACCAAATTGCCATTATTGTTGTAATTGCTTATTAGATCTTGTTGAATGTTTGATTGCTTGGATTAATGATTGGTTTATGATTGGTTTGATTGTTTCAAATTAGCTAGTAGTTGATTTGAACAAGTTGGTCGAAGATGATTCAAAAGCTAAGTGGAAAGGCTCTTGAATGGTGAAAGCTGCTTGTAGCATATGAAGCGGATGTGGAAGCTCATATGGATAGATTTGATGGTGATGGACTTTGCCATGATGCGATGAGGCAAACCATGATGTTGAGATGGAACTTTGCTATGATGCGATGAAGCAAAGTATGATGTGAGAAAGCCTTGGTTTAATCCAGACGGGAGCATCCCAAGCATGTTGATAACTCGTGATGCGATTCGAGTTGGTTGATAATGGTTAGCATGAGAGGCGCTTGAGCTAGTATGGGAATAGTCGTCGAGGAGGATGACTAGAAGGCTGAGATTTTATCGTTATTGAAGGTTCTAGCATGCTCAAAGCAAGAGTACGTTGG
Organism: Allium cepa; assembly: GCA_030765085.1. Lineage (NCBI taxonomy): Eukaryota > Viridiplantae > Streptophyta > Magnoliopsida > Asparagales > Amaryllidaceae > Allium > Allium cepa. The sequence goes on along the minus strand of CM060940.1, from coordinate 750,104,922 downwards.
AACGGGCTGCGACGACGTTCCAGGCACGGGCTGCGATGACGTGCAAGTACTCTGGGTAGTTGCGAAAATTCCTAGGCACGGGCTGCGACGACGTGCGGGGTTATGTTTAGAACCGGGGTTACCATTAGCCCTTGACAGGCGGTCATTCAACTAACGGTGAATCGAGGCAATGATAACAGTGATAACCAGAGTCATGGATGTTTGGTTGCACCATCATTCGGTCTCAAGAGCGGTGTTTTCTGAATGCTTATCTGATCTTGGTTTAGGCCTTGGGGGTTTGTATTTGGAAAACATCGACCTTGACTCAAGTGATAATTACTTTACCTAAATTGTCTGCTTTGCAATGCTTGTTTATGCTTAGTGGGTCTGGGGGCTATCACTGTAGAATGAGGTGGAGTGGGATGGTTGAGTTCCTATTCCTTTTATCCTTTATGCTCTTTTGGTATGTTTGATAGTTAATTTACTGCTCACTAAGACTGTTGTCTGACTCAAGGTTTTATGTTTAACTCTTATTACCTTGGGCTGTTCATCCATGTTGGGATGGGTAGACTAGGTAGCAGGTGACAGGTGCTGTTCTTGGCTACCAACGCTGTTGATGACGACGACGAGCTGGAGGCTAGCATATTAGTTTTCTTACTATATGTACTGGATGTTCCGCTGCTTGTATATGTTTTGAGTGTTATGTAGTGAGGCTGGATGTATTGATTGTTCAGATGCTTGTATCAAACCTTTATGAAGTCTATATGATGATATTCTGTTATGAGCTTCACTATATGCATATATTTCTCTATTGTATTTTGTCCATGCGCTGTGAGTCGTACGATAGAGTTTCTGTTTTATCTTATCCTGGCTATCGTCCATGGCTGCCTGGCACACCTTTCAGCGCACCATTCTCTTGTTTTATTGCGGGAGTCATGGGCGGTCGTCACATTTGGTATCAGAGCTTTGGTTAATCGATTTTAGCCAACGCTCGCTAATGTAACTACGTATGAGAGACGTAATTGTATTTTGATGGACGATTACTATATATATAATATAGTAGTTTAGAAGAATTTGAACTCCTTATAAAGTTGTTTCTCAAGGTGTTCTAAATCATTCCTTTTTTGTAGATATTAAGGATGAGTCGAAGTGAGAGACAAGCTGCTAGGGAAAACCGTGCTGCTAGGGGAGCTACTGACTATGCTGCAATGTTCGAAGCTATGATGACTTCGATCATGAGAAGGATACCAACTTCAGGACTATCAGTAGATGTTGGAGTTCAAGTTCAAGCTCCAAGACAAGTGGATTTTGCTAAGTTGTGTAAGGACTATACTGCTCTTGGAGGGAAGGTTTTCTTGGGGACAGAAACAACCATAGAAGTTCAGAGATGGATTGATGCTTGTAGAAGGATTTTTGGTGACTTCGGAATCGAGGATGCAACTAAGAGGAAGCTTGCATCGAGGCAGCTTCAGGGAAGAGCTGCTGATTGGTGGGGTTCTATCACTATTGATACTCCAGAAGAAGAGATTACTTGGGAGCAATTCCAAGTTAGATTTGAAGCTAAGTTCATCTCTACGGCTCAGAAATCTGTTTTGTTTAAGAAGTTTGTGGAGCTCAAGCAAGGTGGGAGACCAGTTCTTGAGTATGTTTCTGAGTTTGAAGCTTTGTCCAAGTATGCTCGGTTGTATATTGAATCTCCCAACCAGAAGAACGAGAAGTTTGTGACAGGCTTGGACTATTATCTTGGGAGACAGTTAGTGGATCATTTGGACGATCCGTTTGAGAAGCTTGTGGAGAAAGCTCTCAGGCACGAGAGTTTGTTTCCTAAGGAAGGGTCTGTTGTTGCTGTGACCAAGGAAGAGTCCAAACCACAGCAGGGTGGAAACAACAAGAGGAAGCAGCAACAACAGAAGGGTAAGGATGGCCAGAAGAAGCTGAAGGGCGAAGTGACCTGCTACAAATGTCAGCAGAAGGGTCATCTCTCCAGGGATTGCAAGAAACCAAGAGTGCCGGCAAAGTGTCACAACTGTGACAAACCGGGGCATTTCAAAAGGGATTGTCCGGAACCGAGGAAAGATAAGCAGATTGTGCAAGCTTATGCTTTGGGGGCTGTTCCATCGTCTTCAAAAGCTCCTACTGCGGAGGAGAAGGGGAAGAGTGTGGTGGTTCAAGGTACTCTTTCCATTTGTGGTGTTCCAGTTAGAGTGTTGTTTGATATTGGAGTGTCGCATTCGTTTGTTTGTGATGATCTTGTAGGCCGGTTGGGTTTGGAACCGGAAATTGTTGATAGACCATTGGTTGTGACTAATCCATTTGGGGGTTCGTCTTGTTTGTGTATGGTATGCCGTGGTCTAGTTGTGTCGAGTCATGATTGCTCTTTTGTTTGTGATTGTTTTGTTCTGAACTTTGCGGGGTTCAGAATAATTCTGGGTATGGACTGGCTTAGGAAGTATGCGGCAAAGGTTGATTGTGAGAAACTGGAGGTGACAGTCGGGAATGTGGAAGGCGAAAGGTTGTGATACGATGTAAGCATGAGGAAGGCGTCTTCATGGGCTTCATGTATTCGCTGGTTGTTCCACGGGATGGACTGTCATCGATGCCGGTTGTGAATGGATTTGAGGACGTCTTTGACGAGGTCAAAGGGTTACCGCCGCGTAGGGAGATCGAGTTTCGTATCGATCTAGTTGAGGGAGCCAGACCTGTTGTGATGCCTCTTAGACGGATGGCGCCGAGAGAACAACAAGAGCTGAAGGTGCAGGTTGATGACCTTTTTTGGAAAGGATTCATTCGGCGTAGTGTGTCCGAATGGGGTGCACCAGTTGTGTTCGCAACCAAAGCGGATGGATCGTTAAGGTTGTGTGTGGATTATCGTGAGCTGAATAAGGTGACTAAGAAGAACAAGTATCCATTGCCGAGAATAGATGACTTGTTTGATCAGCTTCACGAGGCTAAGGTGTTTTCTCAGATGGATTTGGCAACGGGATTTCACCAGTTGAGAGTGGCTAAGGATAGTGTGCCAAAGACTGCTTTTAGGACACCATCCGGTTTTTATGAGTGGCTGGTAATGCCGTTTGGATTGACTAACGCACCAGCATATTTTGTGGATCTTATGAATAGAGTGTTCAGAGATCAGTTGAACAAGTTTGTACTTGTGTTCGTGGATGATATTCTGATTTATTGCAGAACTGAGGAAGAGCACAAGATACACTTCCGTATTGTTTTGGAAATCTTGCGGAAACATCAGCTAAAGGTTAAGTTTTCGAAGTGTCACTTCTGGAAGAGTGAAGTGAGGTTCTTAGGCCATGTTATTTCTGGAAATGGAATAGCGGTTGATCCCGCTAAGGTGGCAGCAATCCAGGATTGGGTTAGACCTAAGAATGCATCTGATGTGAGAAGTTTTCTTGGATTAGCAGGATATTATCGTCGGTTTATCAAAGACTTTTCCAAGATAGCTGCACCGTTAACAGGATTGACGAAAAAGAATCAGGTATTCAAATGGGATGATAAGTGTGAGCAAGCTTTCGTAATCCTGAAAGAGCGACTGACAAGTGCTCCTGTTTTGACTATTCCAAGTGGGAATGATGAGATGGTGGTTTACACCGATGCATGTGGTACTGAACTTGGAGCATTGCTAATGCAAAAGGATAAAGTTGTTGCGTATGCAAGTCGACAACTGAAGCCGCATGAAAGGAATTACCCGACTCATGATTTGGAGTTAGCGGCGATTGTTTTTGCTCTGAAGATGTGGAGACATTATCTATTGGGAGTTCGATTCGAGTTGTTTACGGATCATAAGTCATTGAAATATCTGTTCTCCCAAAAGGATTTGAATCTTCGGCAGCAAAGGTGGCTAGAGTTTTTGGCATCGTATGATTTTGATATAGCCTATACTCCGGGAAAAGGTAACGCAGTGGCCGATGCGTTAAGTCGAAGACATGCAGGATTGGGAGCCATGTTTTCGGAATGGAAGAATCTCGAGTATTTGGCTGGATTTGACTTCAGGCCTAGATGTGAATTGGAACCTGAGATGTTGGCAAACTTATCGATAAGACCTACTCTTGTGGTAAGAATTGACGAGGGCCAAAAGCGAGACGATAAGCTTGTCAAGATTATCCGTGATTTGGAATCTGGATTGAATCCAGAAAAGGATAAAGGAATTGAAGTCGATCGAGAGGGTTGGCTTCGGAAACAAGGACGACTAGTTGTTCCCGATATAGATGGATTGAGAGATGAAGTTCTAAGGGAAAGTCATCACTCGAAGTTGACAATTCATCCAGGTGGAAATAAGATGTATCGGGATATGAAGAGAACCTACTACTGGGAAGGTATGAAGGAGGATGTTGGAAATTTTATTTCCAAGTGTATGAACTGCCAGTTGGTAAAACCCAAGCAGAAGAAGCCCAGTGGATTGCTTCAGCCATTAGAGGTTCCTACATGGAAGTGGGAGCAGATATCGATGGATTTTGTCGATGGTCTACCTAGAACCAGGGCAGGAAATGAAGGGATTTGGGTCATCGTAGATCGTTTGACTAAGAGTGCAAGATTCATTCCTGTTCGATCAAATAGGACTGCATCGAAGTTGGCTGAGCTTTATGTTAAGTGGATAGTTCGATTCCATGGTATTCCGAAGAGTATAGTGAGCGATCGAGACCCATTGTTCACTAGTGGATTTTGGAAGAGCTTCCAGGAAGTTTTGGGAACCGAGTTGTGTTTGAGTACAGCTTATCACCCACAAACAGATGGTCAGACTGAGAGAGTCAACCGAGTTTTGGAAGATCTCCTGAGGGCATGTGTTTTGGATTTCGGAGGATCATGGGAAGATCACCTTCATTTGGTGGAATTTGCGTATAATAACAGCTACCAGTCAAGCATTGGTATGGCACCGTATGAAGCATTGTATGGAAGACCGTGTAACTCTCCGGCATGTTGGTGGGAAACTGGAGAAAAGTTGATACTTGGGCCAGAAATGATTCGACAGACTACGGATTGTATAGAGATCATTCGGCGACGAATGAAGGCAGCCCAAGATCGTCAGAAAAGTTATGCTGATAAGCGTCGTAAGGATTTGGAATTCGACGTAGGTGATATGGCTTTTGTGAAGATTTCTCCTCTGAAGAATGTTATTAGATTCGGGAAGAAAGGGAAATTGACTCCGAGATTTGTTGGACCATTCCTGATCATCGAGCGAATTGGAAAGCTCGCTTATAGATTGGAGTTACCGGAAAAGATGGCGGGTGTGCACAATGTTTTTCATGTATCTTATCTACGGAAGTATGTGCATGACTCGAATACGGTGGTTTCTTCTGATAGATGTGAAGACTTGGAGGTTGATCCAGTTGTTACGAGACCTCGTAAGCCGCTTCGTGTTGTTGAAACTAACACGAAACAGCTTAGGAGGAAGACGATTACGTTGCTCAAGGTACAATGGAGTGATGATGTTGACGACTGTACATGGGAGGAGGAAGAGAGGATGAAGGCAGCTCATCCTGAACTCTTCGAGGTATGGCCCTAAGGTGTCGTGACATCTCACAAATTTGTAGCTTGTTCTAAGTCTTAGAATTCTGCATGCTAGGCTAGTAATTGGATGCATGGTTTGTTGATTTCTATGGATGGTAGGCATGCAGAATAGTTTAGATTGCTCTTGTTTGTTTGGAATTTCGGGGGAGAAATTCCTAAGGGGGAGAGAATGTAACGACCTGTATTTTACGTGTCGACAAATCGTAAAATAGTTGCATTAGGTCGTTAGTATTGCTTGAGTCGTTTTGAACCTAAGTGGTAGGGTTTACGGCTTAAGGGGTTAGGCCGTGTAATAGCTAGCTCGTGGGTAGCCTAAGTCGTTCGGAGTTGAGTCGTATGGAGGCATGAGTCGTGACCGACTTAGTGGTGTTGAGCGATTCATGGTAGTGGCTGACTTAAGATAGGTAACGAATTAGGGTGTGGACGGGTTAAGGATGTAACGACTTAAGGGTTAGTGGCTTAGGTCGTGAGTCTCTGTGTGTTGGGGTGAGTCGTATGATCGACTTAAGGAAGTTAGCCAACCTAAGTTAGTTGCCGACCTAAGAGAGTTACGACTTAAGTATTGTACGAGTTAAGGTTAGGTCGTTAAGGGGTTAACTCGTGTGTTGTTTGGGTCGTAAGGAGGTTAAATAGGGAAGCTAACTCGTATAGGGATAGGTCGTGTACGAGTTACGAGTTAGCTAGGTTTTGAGCGACCTAAGTTAGCGGGTTAGTGGTGAGCGACTTAGCTAGGGCTTAAGTCGTAAGCGACTTAAGTGTGTTTAGGTCGTGGAGACCCTGTGTGAGTTAAGTCGACATATATGTTAACCCAGCTAGGTCGTAAGCCGTTGAGTCGTAACTCATGAAGTTGTTAAGTCGTTCCTTGATAATTCGTAGGTCGCGAGGGTTATTAAGTCGCGTGAATACTTAACCCAGTTAGGTCGTGTAAGTCTTTAGGTCGTATAGGTATTAAGTCGCATCTGGATAGGCCGTTGAGTCGCGCCTGAGTTAAGTCGTGTGTGTGTTGAAACTGTATGTTGTTGAGTCGTTAAGGGCTTGAGTCGTGGACGACTCATGGGTTAGGTCGTGGGCGACTTAAGGGGGGGACGACTCAGGGGAATTTCAGCCTATAAATAGAGGGGTTTGGCTCACTTTTTGGCACCGGATTTTGAAGCGACGAAGTGCTGCCATTTTGAGAGCTCGACTACAACACTTCTTCACTTCTTTTCTCCACTCTAATCTAGTGCTAACATCCATCCAAATCGAAGATTAAGATCGAAGATTCAAGGGCTAAAGTTGAAGATCTCCATCCAACAAAGAGAGATTTCATCGTTTGAAGCGAGATTTTGCCGGATCAAGCTTAGATCTTTGCTGTCCAGATCTGGAGTTGGTTGTTTTTGAGGTGTTTAGGTGATTCGGTGAGTGGTAGTTATCTCTCACACGGACCCAAGGGAGTATATTGGATTGGTGGCTTGTTTATGTGTTAAAGATAGTGATTTCTTGCATTTTCCTTAAGTCTGCATATAGATCTATCACCTGTGAAGTTTTGATATTTATTTTTCTACATGTTCACTTATGCAAATTCATTCATCAAGTTATAGAGACATTTGCCTATGATTCATACTTGTTAGATTTGGACACTTTAATACCAAATTGCCATTATTGTTGTAATTGCTTATTAGATCTTGTTGAATGTTTGATTGCTTGGATTAATGATTGGTTTATGATTGGTTTGATTGTTTCAAATTAGCTAGTAGTTGATTTGAACAAGTTGGTCGAAGATGATTCAAAAGCTAAGTGGAAAGGCTCTTGAATGGTGAAAGCTGCTTGTAGCATATGAAGCGGATGTGGAAGCTCATATGGATAGATTTGATGGTGATGGACTTCGCCATGATGCGATGAGGCAAACCATGATGTTGAGATGGAACTTTTCTATGATGCGATGAAGCAAAGTATGATGTGAGAAAGCCTTGGTTTAATCCAGACGGGATCATCCCAAGCATGTTGATAACTCGGTGATGCGATTCGAGTTGGTTGATAATGGTTAGCTTGAGAGGCACTTGAGCTAGTATGGGAATAGTCGTCGAGGAGGATGACTAGAAGGCTGAGATTTTATCGTTATTGAAGGTTCTAGCATGCTCAAAGCAAGAGTACGTTGGAACGGGCTGCGACGACGTTCCAGGCACGGGCTGCGACGACGTGCTAGTACTCTGGGTAGTTGCGAAAATTCCTAGGCACGGGCTGCGACGACGTGCGGGGTTATGTTTAGAACCGGGGTTACCATTAGCCCTTGACAGGCGGTCATTCAACTAACGGTGAATCGAGGCTATGATAACAGTGATAGCCAGAGTCATGGATGTTTGGTTGCACCATCATTCGGTCTCAAGAGCGGTGTTTTCCGAATGCTTATCTGATCTTGGTTTAGGCCTTGGGGGTTTGTATTTGGAAAACATCGACCTTGACTCGAGTGATAATTACTTTACCTAAATTGTCTGCTTTGCAATGCTTGTTTATACTTAGTGGGTCTGGGGGCTATCACTATAGAATGAGGTGGAGTGGGATGGTTGAGTTCCTATTCCTTTTTTCCTTTATGCTCTTTTGGTATGTTTGATAGTTAATTTACTGCTCACTAAGACTGTTGTCTGACTCAAGGTTTTATGTTCAACTCTTATTACCTTGGGCTGTTCATCCATGTTGGGATGGGCAGACTAGGTAGCAGGTGACAGGTGCTGTTCTTGGCTACCAACGCTGTTGATAACGACGACAAGCTGGAGGCTAGCATATTAGTTTTCTTACTATATGTACTGGATGTTCCGCTGCTTGTATATGTTTTGAGTGTTATGTAATGAGGCTTGATGTATTGATTGTTCAGATGCTTGTATCAAACCTTTATGAAGTCTATATGATGATATTCTGTTATGAGCTTCACTATATACATATATTTCTCTATTGTATTTTGTCCATGCGCTGTGAGTCGTACGATAGAGTTTCTGTTTTGTCTTATCTTGGCTATCGTCCATGGCTGCCTGGCACACCTTTCAGCGCACCATTCTCTTGTTTTAGTGTGGGAGTCATGGGCGGTCGTCACATAATCCTTGGCTCCTCCATTTCATATCTGTATCGTTCTTTTGTGCTTGTGTAGATCCCGTTGTGCAATTCGTCGTTGTGTCATCAGCTCAAAACGGTGAGTAAATCTCACCAGACTAATATGTACTTATGTAGTGATAAACTGACATCACCTGAATCTGTAAATGCATATCATCCTGTTATAACTGCTATATCATATTCATATGATGTTCACACCTATATTTACACCTGTTATATCATATGTTACTGTTATTTCATGCTATTCTGTTACTTTCATCAGTTTATCACACTGCAAGTTCCCTGTAGACTAGAATCACTATGGGTTGAAATGATACATACCCGAACGGACTTTAGAATAGGAGAAAATCGTTATGGGCTGAAATGATAGGCCTGAATGATTTTCAATTATTTTCTTTTACTTGGGATTGCGGGTTTGAAATGATCAAACCCGGGTTTTCTTTGTAAATTACGGGTTGAAATGATATATTACCTGTATCACTTTACCTAGGCTAGAAAATGAAATACAGACCCGTTGTTAAAATATGTTTTTCTAAAAAAATTTAAAATATTTTAGAAATGTAAATATTATAATATTTTGATTAGATTTGATTAAAAATGATTTTTGTAAAGTATTATTGATTTTTTGAAAATTTATAAGTGAAATAAATAAAGGGTAAAGTTAGAAATCTGAAATGTAAGTTATTTTGGAAATTATAATTTGGTGATAAATGGAATTTAGATTAAATATGAAAATATGATAAATTTATGATATTTTGAATCAAATGAATTCAAAATGATTTTGTAATACATTAATGATTTTTGAATAAAGTTAAATGTGAAATGAATGAATATTTATGTTGAAATTTTGAAATATAACTAAAATTGAAAATTTGTGAATTTGGCTTAAAAGTGAATTTTAAGTTAAGTAAATAAAAATGAAATTAAGTTATATTTGAAAATTTTAAACAAGTGTTAATTAAAATTTAATTTAATGAATTTGAAATTTTATGTTGGAATTTAATAAGTGAATTATTATTAAATTTTGATTTTTGAATGGAGATTTAACTTTATAAAATCATGAATATAAGGGTATTTGAATGATTGTTTTAAAAGTGAAATTATATGATTTTATAAGTTAAAAATGATTTAAATAAGAATATAATTATTTGTGAAATTATACTGAATATTTGAAGTTAATTAACTGCATTTCAGAAATGCTATTAATTCTAATGCAAATGATAACACAGCATCTGTAAATGCTGTAGTTGATAATAATGAACCAAATGACTAAGTTTAATTAAAGGCTATCATAGCATTTTTGTAAATGTTGTAATTGTTGAATTTAACTAAGTTTTATTTGAAACTAATGTAACCCTATCACAACATTTTTTTATGCTATCTTTTGTTAAATTGAACTATTTTGAATGTAACTTTCTGTAGCAATTTCTAAATGCTGCGAAAGTTGAATTTTCATCTGTTTTAATAAATTAAGTGGATAAATGAATTTTGAAAGACTAAAATTTTGTAAATTTAATAATTTAATTATTAAATATAATAACTTCATTTTATGATTTAAAATGAAGTAATTTGTTTTGAAATATAAACTATTTTGAAATGTGTTTTGTAATGGTATTTAAATTAAATAAAAATGAATGTGGTTTGGAAGATATTATATTTTTGATATTTTGAAATGGATTTTGAATGATATTGAATTTTGAAATGATATTTGATTTTGAAGTATAAAATACCATTTTGAAATTTTAACCACGGGATGTACTTAATTTATAGTTTAACTGATTCTTAAAGGATGGGCGATCCCAAGCATCCTTTAAGTTATTGTGTACTTCTACTACAGTTCACTTGAGTTGGTTTACATTATATAAGTATATATTGTCCTGACTCGAGTGTTTTGTGTTTTACTTTACGCTCGGGTCAGCCTGAGTATTCACAGCTTTGGATTCTCTTTCTGGAGCTGGTCTTTGCTGGAGTTTCTGCTTATCTACATTTATATCTATACTCTGTTTCAGCTGTTCTAGTTTATCTCATGTATTAGTGAACTTCTATGTATTTGGGATTTCTATTATGTTGTTTTCAGACTGTATCATGTATTTGGTTTGAGACTCTGCCGTAGTAGCTTCATGAACTACTATGTATTTTATCTCCGCTGCGAGTTATTCTGATATTTCTGTGTCTGTGATTCTGTGGTTGTATTTCATTTGCTCCAAATTTATTTACAACGCGGTATTTTGAGCAATTCAAGTCCGACATGTGCGGATGCGAATGGCTGAAAATATCGGGTTGTTACAATATCAGTTTTTGTGCTCTTTTTCTTGTGCTTCTTTGTTCATACCGACTTGTAGTCTGCTGTAGTGTCCTTTGGGCCTTGTTTTTGTCTTTCTAGTGATGTTGTTCTAGCAAGTACCTGTATATATAAATAAATAAGAATATTCGATTTCCATTGTATAGTTGTTGTCATCGAAACCGTAGATTTGATTTCCAAATAATCTCCTCCTTTTTAATGACAATTATATAATGTACTTATATATAATTCTATAAATCTCCCCCTGAATATGTGCTTTCCATTATTTATTGTGATTTTTATTATTTCTCCCTCTTTGGAATTATCAAAAAGCATTAATAATTTTTAATTGTAGAAATCATGTTCATACCATTTAATATTTATCGATCGTTGCAAGGTTACATGAATATTCACAGAACTAACACACCAAAAAGCAATTTTCATTAACCATATCAATCGATTACATGCACAGATTCTTTTTAATCATTTTTATACAAAAGATGGAATCGAAAAAAAATCTAAGGATCTTTTAGGGAAGCTTTAGCTTGACCATCTCCTTCATCTTCATTCTTGGAAGAGCTAGCTTGATTTTTAGGAGATGTCGGAGTGTGTTCGAGAGGTTCTTTTTCCTCATCAAAAAGTTTGGAATGTTTTGAAGGTGGAGGAGAAGGCACCGGAGTTGGCCAATCTTCCGAAGGTGGTGTAGGACCATGAACTTGTTGAAGGACCTCTTTTAGAACAGATAATGTAGTTGAAAGCGATGCTTCAACCGTGGCTAAGCAAGAAGCAAATGATGTTTCAAACTATCAATACGCTTAGCCAATAATTTTTGATTTCGTGATAGAATAAGTTGATTTTGAAGAGTTAAGTTAAGAATACTCTCATTTCAATTCGTTTCAGTGCGAATCTCCAAAATTTCATCTTAGACGTATAATCAAAGGGTGTAGGAGGAGGAGGAGTATTCTTGCAATTTTGCTCCACCTCTTATGATGTTCGGGTTGTTTTTGAGTTGAGGCCTAGCTTATCCGGCTTGACGACATTGCGTCCACTCTTCAAATGATATAAAATCCTGAGGATTTTCTGGTAAGTGCATTAGAGAGAAAAATTTTGTTGACGCATATTTCAAAGAAATCTCTTCAAAGGTAGATAAAATATGAAGGGATATTGTGAGCTCGCAGAGGGCGCATGATATATGTAAGGTAAATGATGGATGGACGTGATCGAGTCCAAAAATGTTTGAGCTCGTCAAAATATAATTTTTGCCCAACTAACCCTTGTTCCACTGAATATAGCATATAGAGCCTTGTGCTCCAACTCTGTGATTTGCTCATGACTACCAAGGCGAGGAATGATAGTGTTGATAATCATTCTAGTGAGAAGTCTTGCCTTAGGGCTTAGGTATTTTGATGCAAATCTAGGCATTTCATCTTTCCATATTTGATGTGTGATACTGTCTCTCAGTTTGAGACGCATATCCAAAATATTACATAAATCTTCTCCGATGTCGGAACATCCGTAGTTCGGCCTATGATCCTTGGAGTTAGTCAATATTGTTGCTGTAAACACTTGACCATAGCCAATTATCGTCGTTTTCGGTATTGCAAACGGCTGTGTTATCTAAATTAGCATAGAATAGGAATATCGCGAGTTGGTCTATTTGGATATTAATTGAGTCGAAGGAGATCAACTGATGTAACCCCGCATTTTCACATATTTCATCCAAGTCGTACATAGGAAATTTGAACAAATTGTAGAAAGGACCTGTATGAAGCTTCTTCTTTTGAATGTGTTCATATCTTTTGATTGAATGTGGTACGCGATTCATCCATCTCTCAATTTGATCGTTAGAGCAAACTTGTGGGTTGGATGAAGTAGTTTGGTCTTGCTTGCGCTTAGAGATTTTAAGGTTTTTCATTTTAGGAGCCATGTAATTCGAGCATGTTTGGAGGAGAAAGCGATTTTGAGAATTCAAGGAATGGTCTTTGCAGTAGAAACGAAATGAAATGTAAGGGAGAAAAGTGAAAAATAGACATTATCATGGTACTTAAGAGCGTCGATTGAATTTCAGACGTCTGTAAGGTGAATTAGATGCCTGATTTAACCTAGTTTGAAGATAGTAAATTGAACCAAACGTCTGGTTATTGGTGGCAGACGTATGGAATAGATCAATTTATAAATTTTGAAAGGAAGAGAGTTTTGTCAGACGTTTGAAAGTAAAATCAAACGTTTGAAATTGGCCTTGTTTTTATATTGAGAAGGCAGAAACTTTATTCAAAATCTGGAAACCAATTTTAGACGTTTGAAATAGGCCATTGTGTTTTTTATAAGGCATAAAGTATTTTCAGACGTCTGGTTGGTTATATCAGACGTCTGATATATGCATAATGTTAAAAAAATTGTGTGATACAAGGGTGTCAAATGTCTGATGGCATTGTTCAGACGTCTAAAATAGCCAGTTTATCTTAAAATAGCCTAATTTTGAAGAGTGTTGCTTATTTTTCGAGAGATTGATTTTAGTAAAATATAATATTATTATTTATGAAACAGAATAGAAATATATGTAGATAAAAATACAATGAGAATAAGTAAATTTATTTAGATGAAGATGGAACATTGCGATCTTTAGACTTGTCATCCCTCCATGGCTTGAGTCGAGACCATATATTTCCACGTTCATTGGTTCTCGGTGAACAAGAGAACCACCTAGGTGAACGATCCAAAGGTGTACAATAAGAGCCAGAGGGATCCAAAGGATTGCATGGAATTGGAAGTGGTTCGTGTACATCATTCTTTCGTGAATTGCAAAATTTGATCGCTACTTGCTATAGGAAACTTACTCGTCGCGCAATGACCTTTTGTTCAAAGTATAATTCTCGTTGTAAATCTATTTGTTGTTTTTGGTAGTGATGTATCTCATCGATTTTCTCCTTAGTGTTAGGAGAGACAAATAGAGATCGTTTGGACCTCTTTTTATCGGGAGTGAGTCTGTGTGGTAGGAGGACCACTTATAGCTCGGTTCATGATCTGGTGTAGAAGTAGGAAGGCGATGAGGTGTATCCGTTGAACTATCCATTGTTGGTGTTGAGAAGGAGAGATGAGAGTTGTCGGAAGGCACGCTTTTATTTTCTTATGTAAAAATATGAAATCTATATATTCTTTACTTTGTTTGTTTTGTAAAAAGGCTATTTATACATGATTTTAAAGGTTATGCATAGGTAATTTCAGAAAACAAATTTTTGAAAAATTGTTGGTTAGTGTTAACAATTTTGATTTGTGGATAAAAAAAATTTAGCCAAAAATAGAATGAATGAAATTGTAGTATTAGTTGAGCAGATCATTAAGAGAACATATTCCTAAATCGCATCGCATTTTAACAAATGTTTGTTCATTTAGTGGTTTTGTGAAAATATTTTCTATTTGATTCTCGGTATTTATGTATTCTAATGTAATAATTCATATTTCTACATTGTCACGTAAAAAATGATGTCGTATATGTATGTGTTTAGTACGTGAGTGATTTACATGGTTTTTTTGACAGATTTACTGCACTTGTATTATCACAATATATTGGCGATTTATCGATAACTTTTTCGAAATCCTTAAGCGTTTGTTGCATGTATATCACTTGTGCACATGCTGGAGCTGCTAAAATATATTCGGCTTCACAAATGGATAAGGAGACACAATTTTGCTTTTTTCTAAAGCATGAAACTAATGATTGTCCGATAAAGTGACACGTTCCGCTAGTACTCTTACAATCTGTTTTACATCCATCGAAATCCACATCACTATATGAAACTAGTTCAAACGATGATCCCTTAGGATAAAACAAATCATAATCTCTAGTACTAGATAGATATCATAAGATACGTTTAACAGCTCTTTGGTGAGATTCTTTTGATTTTGCTTGAAATCGGACACAACGACATACGCTCATCATAATGTCGGGTCGACTAGCCGTTAAATATAGTAAGGAGCCAATCATTCTACGATATAATTTTTCATCAAAATCTTTTCCGTTATCATCTTTTTCCAAGCCAACACTAGTACTCATTGGTGTTAGTTTGTTTGAAGTTTTATCCTTTTCAAAAGACGTAATAGATCGTTATAATATTTTTCTTAATGAATAAAAATACCATTTTCAAGTTGTTTTATTTGTAAACCTAAAAAGAAATTCAATTCACCCATGTGAGACATTTCAAATTTGTTTTTCTAATATTTGAAAATTGAGTACAAAGATTTTCGTTAGTTGAACCAAAAATAATATCGTCTACGTAAATTTATAAATCTAAGATGTCATTATTTTCTCGTTTAATAAATAAATTCGTATCGATTTTATCTATTTGGAAACTAGATGTAATTAAATGATTTTTTAAGACATTCGTACCAGGCACGGGGGGGCTTGCTTTAAACCATATAAGGCTTTTTGTAATTTAAAAATATAATCGAGATATTTTTCGTGAATAAACAATGGAGGTTATAATACATATACGTTTTCTTTAATAAAACCATTTAAAAAAGCACTTTTGACATCCATTTGGAACAATTTAAAATTGTGAATGACTTGCATACGTATGGCCTCGATTCTTGCCACTGGAGCAAAAGTTTCGTCATAGTCGATACCTTCTTCTTGATTATAACCCTGAGCTGCTAAACTTACTTTATTTCTAACTATATTCCGCTTTCATCTGCTTTGTTTTTAAATACCTATTTCATTCTAATAACTGATTGATTTTCTGATCTTCGTACTAATTCCCGAACATTTTTATGTTCATATTGATTTAAACTTATTTGGTTAAGTTGATTTCTAGTTACTCTAGAGTTAAGATCTTCAATGATATTATCTTTTAGATGATCTTTTAGAATTCTAGGAGATGACACTAAAGTATTATTTTGTGCATTTGTCTCATTATTAGAAGAGTTTGTTGTATTTGTTATTGAAATTATTTCTTCATCGTCATTAGTACGATGGTTGAGAAAATTTTCATCAAATGAAACATGTAAACTTTCTTCAATTGTGTTAGTACATTTATTAAAAATTCTATATGCCTTGCTACGATCCGAATATCCAACAAAGATTCCTTCATCGGCCTTTGGGTCGAATTTTCCTAAATTATCTTTTGTATTTAGTATAAACATTTTGATCCGAAAGTTCTAAAGTATGACACTTTAGGTTTTTTTCCAAAAAATATTTCAAAACAAGCATGTATAGTCATAGGTCATATGGTTACTCAATTCAAAACATAACAAGCCGTTGCAATAGCTTCGACCCAAATTTTTTTTGGTAAACTACTACCATTTAATAATGTTCATGCACATTCTTATACGTACGATTGTTCTTTCTACTACACCATTTTGTTGAGGTGTGCGGAGAAAAGAAAAATTATGACTTACGCCCTTTTTATTACAAAAATTGGTAAAAATATCATTTTCGAATTCTCCACCGTGATCACTTCGAATATTCTTAATTTTCAAACCCATTTGATTTTTAATTCTTTTAGCAAAAAATTTAAGCATTCCAAAGGTGTCACTTTTATGTTTTAAAAATAAAGTCCATGTATATCTTAAAAAATCATCAACTATTACGAGAACATATTTGTTGTGATTTATAGATCGTACTTGAGTTGGACCAAATAAATCTAAATGTAATAATTCTAATGGTTGTTTTGTAGAAATATTATTTTTATATTTAAAAGAGTTTTTCTTTAGTTTTTCGATTTGAAAATCGTCACATAAATTTTCTACTTGATAATTTATTTTAGGTAAACCCCTAACTAGCTCATATTTTGCTAATTTTTTAATATATTTAAAATTAATATGACAGAATCGTTTATGCCACAACCATGGATCGTCATGTTTGGTGGTTAAGCACAAATTTGAATTTCGATTTATATTCGTATTTATGACATAAATATTTTTGTTTCTAAAGCCCTCAAAGATAAGTTATTTTTTATTGTTGAAAATATTACATCTATCTTTTTAGAAATTTATTTGAAAACCTTTATCGCATAATTGACTAATGCTAAGTAGGTTGAGTTTTAAATTTTCTACTAACAAAACATTTGTAGTAATAGGAGAGTTTGAAATACCAGAGTTGATGACTTCTCCGATGCCAACGACGAACCCTTTTGAGTTATCTTCAAAAGTTACCGTTCCATCATCGATGTATGTTATATTTGATAACATTTTTGAGTTTCCAGTCATATGCTTGGAGCATCCACTATCAAGTATCCATTTCTCCTTATTTTTTATTTTGGGTACCTAAAAAATAAAAAATGATTTAATTGGTACCTATGTAGTTTGTTAGGGTCCTAGATGTTAGGAGGAGTAGGTAGCCATACCCAAGAAGGTTTGGTACCTTTATGAACATTATTTTTATTAGAGACTACATTATCTAAAAGATTGTTAATATGTTTTTGTAGAATCAACTTATTATTTGTCTTAGGAATCCAAGTTTTTATATTTTTGGCATTCTTTTTAGACTCTTTAGTCTGTTGATAAATAAAACTATATTTCTTAATATTATTCCCTTTCCATTTAGGAATATTCTTAAACACTGTTCCATTTTTATTACCTGACGGTTTTGAAGTTTTGATAAGATTTTTCAAATCTTGTTTCCCTTTGTTAAATTTCGAAGCATTATTTGTAACTTTATCTTGTTTTTCTTTTAATTCTAAATTTTCGATTTTCAGTGTTTCTATATTACTTTTCAAGTTGATATTTTTTTAACAAGTTATCCTTTTCTGGTTTAATTTTTCCAAAATCATTAGATATGGTTTCATTTTTAACTAAACTACTTTTATTTTTTTTCTTGAGATAATTCTAGTTCCTCCTTTAAAATAATTTTTTCATCTTTTAACATTCCTGTTTCAAGTTTTAATCTATTTATTTTGGTTATGTGTTCTTTATTCAATTTTTTAATTTGTCTAAATTTATCATCTAATTCCATGCTACGTTCTAATAATTCATCATAGTTAAGTTCAGGACATAGCTCATCGGTTTGTGCCATAAAACATACATTAGCTTGTTCTCTGTCACTACCGCTGTCACTGTCTGATGATGATGAAGAATCCGAGTCATTCCATGATACTTTGAAAGCTTTCTTCTTTTTTAATTTTTCAAATTTGTTCTTCTTTTTATCATTGTTGAGCTTGGGACAATCTTTCTTCATATGTCGAAACTGATCACATTCATAACATTTGATTGAGGTTTGATTTGTTGAGCTTGATTTTTCTCCTTTCTGAAATCTAGACATTTCTAAACTTCTTGAATTTATTGTAGTTTTTGGCAATAAACACAATTTCTTCTTCGTCTAAGTCGAAGTCTTCATTTGTTGCTGGGAATGCTATATTTTTCTTCTTCGAATTTTGTCCTTTTCTTGCCTGCAAATTAGCTTCATAGGACATTAAATTTCCTATCAATTCTTCAACTAAGAATGTTGAGACTTATTAGCTTCTTCGATAGCTAATATTTTTCTTTCCCACTCTGGAGTTAAAGAGTTGAGTATTCTAGATATTAAGTCAAAATTTGTGAATTTGACTCCAAGTGCCATTAAATCGTGTTAAATGGTTTGGAATCTAGAGTACATGTATACTGTAGATTCATTTTGTTTCATTTTAAATGATGAAAATTGATTTTGTAAAATTGAAATTTAAGTTTATTTAACTTTGTTTGTGCCTTCGGGTGTAACTTGTAAGTACGCCAAATATCATATGTAGTGTTACATAACATGACACATGAAAATTCATTCTTATCTAATAAACAAAATAAAACATTCATAGCTTTGGCATCATTAGAAGCTGCGGTTTTTTATGCATCATTCCATGTGTTCATATCAGTGTCAGGTGCTTCATATTTATTTTGAGTGGCTGACCAAATTTCTAATCCATTAGCTTCCATAAAAATTCTCATACGTGTTGACCAATATGCATAATTAGAACCATTAAAAAGTAAGGGACGTGCTATGGATTGTCCTTCTTGAAAAATACTTTCCATATTAAAGTGATTCAAATACGTATTACTGTTCTTTGATCAAACCTTGCTCTGATACCAATTGAAAGTCTACGGAGTGGATCGTGTAATGTATATGCAAGTATATATGACAAAATATATGATGCAACTAAAACAATATTAATATAAGTAAATATAGAATAAGCACACCTGGATTTTATACTGGTTCGGACCTCTCATCCTACATCCAGTCCCGTAGCTCCCTTTTGGAATTCTACTATCAAACACCCTCACTACACCGGAGGAATAGGCTTGGTTACAGTTAGTTGTTCTTGTCAAATGTGTGTTCTAATATAACATGGATGTTGATTGATTAGTACAATTGCTTCCAATATATCTCTAAGGAGTATTGTGTATGAGAAACTGTGTATATGGAAGAGTGAATACAAGTAAGAATTGTTGAGTGCAGAGATCAAGAATAGAGTATAGCATAAGTGAGTAAGGTAAGTAAGTTGAGTGTTATTCTCTTGATCCTTGATGATGATATATATATATAGTTGTAGATAGATATCTTGAGTAGTTGCATCCATTAACAAGTGCTCTACAGTTGCTTCTGTTGATGATGAAGAGTTGTAGCGAAGAGAAGTAGAGATGTCCATTCGAATGTAGCGGTTGAAGTTCTGATTTGAAATCTGAGTTTGAAACTAGACGTCTGGGATATGTTTTAGACATCTGATACTATATTTTTTTTTGAATATAGTAGTAGATCAGATGTCTGAGTGCTATTTTCAATGTCTAGTTCAGCATATTTGTTGTTCTAGAGAATTGTTTCAAACGTCTGGCTTGTGCATCCAGACGTCCGATATTGTGCATATCAGTTTTTATGCTCTTTTTCTTGTGCTTCTTTGTTCCTATCGACTTGTAGTCTCTTGTAGTGTCCTTTAAGCCTTGTTCTTGTCTTTCCAGTGATGTTGTTTTAGCAAGTACTTGTATATATAAATATATATGTGTATTCGATTTTCATTGTATAGTTGTTGTCATCGAAATCATAGATTTGATTTTCTAATAACAAAAACTTACAGGTTATGATTGAGGAGTTGATTCGTAAGAAAAAGATACAGCAATACGATTGAGGAGTTGAGCCCGGCGCTGATGCATTCAAGCAGTCAGAAAAATGATTGGTGGTCAATAAAATTATCGGTGGGCCATACCCTATTAATAAAAGTATTGTGAAGATGGACAAATATGTTCGTGCTATTAAACATATGGAGAGTGAAAGTTGCTATGCTATTGAGGACGGAACTCTGAAAAAATAATGTAGAATGATGACAGACGATATTGTTTTCTGAAATAGAGATGCTGATGGAGTGGAAGCTCCGATGATTGACCCACTTATGATCATAGCCACGATTGGTCTTGTTATTGTTCGTATGGCTTGTTGACTGTGGGAGTTCAATCAATATCTAGTTTAAAAAAGCTTATGATCAAATGATGTTAGTAGAGAAGAATTTGAAACCTTGTAAATATCGAATACAGGGGTTCAATGGGATAGTTACTGAGCTGATTGGATATGTAGAATTACCGGTGGTACTTGGCGAGGGAGATCGCAAGCGAGTGTGAGTCGTGCCTTTTTTGGTGTTAGATATTTGCTCAGCTTACAATGCATTTCTAGGCCGACCGGCTTTGGCTGAGTTCAAAGCGGCTATAGCAACTTGGTGTTTGACTATGAATTCTCCTATAGAGAATGGTGTAGGGACCATCCAAGGACATCAGGTGATTGGCCACGAATGCTACGTTGTAGAGCTAAAGGAGGCAAGGAGAAGGGAGAAAGGAAAAAGTGTAGAAGGGACCCTCTGCATTAAGGCTTTGGACCATAACAACTATAACCTGAGCCTTGGATCGGGCAGCCTAATTGGTTCCACAATGACATGGACCGACGTAAAGTACTAAAAGGTGGAAGAGTAGCTCCTACTGATTTAACAATCGCTATTTCGATCAGAAGGATGATTTGAATCAAGTCCTAAAGGTTGAATCGTAGCTCGTTGAAGGGTGATGAAGGATTTGGTTGGTTTTCTCTACGCGAACCTGGATGTGTTTGCTTGGACACACTAGGATATGTATGGAATCTCATCGGAGATAGTGAGCCATGAATTGAATATAAATCACAAATGCGTTCATGTGAAACTAGAACGCCGCAGCCTAGGTCCAAAGAGATCTGCTGCACTCAAAGAAAGGTGGATAATCTGAAGGATAATGGCTTCATCCATGACGCTTTATACTTGGAGTGGTTGTGTAATCCTGTCTTGGTGAGGAAAGCGAACGAGAAGTGAAGAACATGCATCAACTATTCTGATTTGAATAAGGCATGCCCAAAAGATAGCTTCCTACTCCCGAGGATCAATCAGTTGGTGGATTCGATAACTGGACATAAGCTACTTCCATTCATGGATGCGTACTCTGGATACAACCAAATCCCGATGGACGTCCCAGATCAGAAACACACCAGCTTCATAACCGACCTCGAACTGTATTGCTATCTAGTCATGCCCTTGGGACTAAAGAATGCATAAGAAATATGCCAAAAGGCTTGTGAACCTGATATTCAAAGGCCAAATTGGATGTTTGATGGAAGTCTATGTGGATGACATGCTTGTGAAGTCACGGCGTTCAAGAAACCATGTTGATGATTTTGTGGAGATGTTTGTTGTCCTCCAAAAATACAGGATGAAGTTTAATCCATCGAAATGCTCTTTCGGCGTAGCGTTAAGAAAATTCTTAGGCTTCATTATGAACTCCCGAGGGATTGAAGACAATCCACATAAAATCGAAGCATTGAGAAAGATCGCAGCCCCGAAAATGATTAAGGAGATCCAAAACTTGAATGGAAAGGTCGTCGCACCGAGTTGGTTCATTTCCAGATCACAAGTAAATTCATCCCTTTCTTTGAGGTGATTAAGAAGGGAAAAAGGAACTTCGAATGGAATCTCGAGGGTAAAGAGGCATTCCAAGCTCTGGTGAATCACTTAAAGAGACCTCCCATCCTTTCAAAGCCGATGGATAACGAGAACTTATTTGTGTACTTGGGTGTGTCAGTGCATGCTTTGTGTGACGCACTTGTACGTGAGGAATCTCGCATCCAACAATCAGTCTATTACATCAGTCAACAGTTAAGAGGCGTAGAACGAAACTAGCCGAAGTTGGAAAAGTTTGGATACTACCTTTTGATCGCTTTGGGAAAGCTCCGCCTTACTTTTGTGCTCATTAGATCAAAGTTCTTATCGATTAGCCTTTGTGACAAGTCTTGCAGCGACATGAGACTTCTAGAAGGCTATTGAAATGGAAAATTAAATTGAGCCAATATGACATAACTTATCACCCTCGAAGGGAAATCCAGGGTCAGGCTTTGGCGGATTTCCTAGCTGAATTCACTGCACAAGATCCTCTAGAGAATATGGTCAGAAAAATACTAGATGGAAGATGACACAGATGGTGCATTAAACGAACGGTGTTCTGGTGCTAGAGTTATGCTTGTAACTCCCAAAGAAAACCCAATCTGCTACGCCTTGAAACTCGACTTCCTTACGATGAAGAACAAAGCTGAATATAAGGTCTTGATGGTGGGACTCAAAGTCACCAAAAAAATAGGAATAAAGACTTTGCACATTTTCTACAACTCCTAACTGGTGGTTTTCCAAGTTCGAAAAGAGTTTCAGGCAAAGGGGCAAGACTGGCTCCATATATGAACTGAGTCCTTGAGCTGCTTGCTAACATTGAATGTTACAAAATCACTCATATTCCCAGAGAGGAGAATGAGAAGGCGATTCACTTACTAAACTGGCCAGTTTCGAAGATGCACAACTTATGGGCTTGGTTTCACTAGAAGTACTTTCGACTCCATACATCGACCAAATGGATGTTGATTGGATCTTGGGGACCGGGCCTTAAAGGGATTTATGGATAACTCTGATTCAGGATTATTTGCAGAGTGGAATCCTTCTAAAGAGAAGGAATGAATGACGAAAGCTCCTTCGACAAGCTTCAAGGTATATTATGTAAGAAGGAGTACTATACAGGAAGAGTCTCTATATCCCCATGGTTCGGTGTGTCGCTCAAAACAAGGTCAAGCGAGTCTTAAGAGAGGTTCACTAAGGGGCCTATGGCAATCACACCGAGGGGGAAACCCTAGCGAAGAAGATCATCTGCCCTGGATACTTCTGGCCAGCTGTCAACCGAGATGTAGCTGGTTACACTTTCAAGTGTGACAAATGCCAGAGATTTGCTAAAATACTAAGAGCCCTGCCAATGGAGATTACTCAAACGATCAGCCCTTGGCCATTTGCAGTTTGGGGAATTGATATCATCGGTGTGTTGTCAATGTCTAAAGGTTGCACGAACTATGCTATCATTGCAATTGATTACTTCACCAAGTGGGATGAGGTAGAGCTGTTGGCCATGATCACCACAAAAAAAGTAATCAACAATAAAATCCGAAATATCATCTGTCATTTTGGAGTTCCACAGGCAATCGTTATCGATAATGGGACCCAATTCGATATTCAAAGATTTTTACCGCCGACATCACATAGAGAAATGGTCTGCTGTGGTAGATCATCTCTAGGCGAATGGATGGGTTGAAGCTGTAAATAAGATTATCAACTTCATTCTTAAGAAGTGGATGGAAAAGGCCAAGGGCAAGTGGGTCGATGAACTTCCAATAGTACCGTGAACTTATCGAACAACTCACAAGTCAGTGACTGACCACTCTCCATTCATCCTAGCCTACGGATCAAATGCTATAAATTGGAAGTACCTTCTCATCAAGTGATTCACTATAATCCACAAACTAATGAATAAATCATGTTCGAGTCTCTTGATATGATCGATGTGAAGCATGATGCTTTTGAGTTGAAATCAACTGCATACCAACACCAAGTCGCACAATATTACAACACGAAGGTCGAAATCTGACCTTTACAATTGGCAACCTGCTTCTTAAACGAATGTTCCCTGGACCTAAGAACTTGGATCCGACCTCGAAAGGTCTATATGCAATAGAGCAGAAGCTTGGAGATGGAACGTTCAGGCTTGCAACGAGCGTGGAATAGCAAGCACCTACGATGCTACTTCACTTAGAAATAAATTCGTAGATAATTGGCTAGAGCCGTGTAATAAGACATGTTTTTATCATTTCCTATCTTTTTGGAATAAAATGGCTTTTCGAGATCAAGGCCCTATGTTTCCATTACTCAAGAGTTGTGACCTAACCGACTCAAATGAATCTGCATGTGAATAATGCAGGTGTGCAGGTACCTAGAGTTAGGTGCCAACCAAAACTTCTCTGTTCGTGATCGGACCCTTGAAGTTCTTCTTGGTATTCAAAGATAGATAACAACTAACTTTCATCCTCGGGTTGGGGGCAGGAGTATAAACTCGGTGGATGTGATCCAATCGTCCAGCAGCTAATTCTCACTTTCGATGTAGCGACATGAGTATAAACTAAAATGGATGTGACTCGACCGTCCATTAGCTAACTCTTGTCCTCAAACTAGGGGATACATTATAAAACAAAAGGATGTGACCTGACCATCCATCGACCAACTCTTATCCTCAGATTGAGGGCAGGAGTATAAACTCAAACCGGATGTGACACGATCATCTGTTAACTAACTCTTTCCCTCATATTGGGGGCATGAGTATAAATTGAAATGGACGTGACAAGACCATCCAATCCTCAACATTTCACTTGGAGTAGGCAAAACGAAAGGTCCATACCCGATGTAAGGTGGATCTCACATATGAACTTTGAATCGATTCCCAGAATTGGGTGCAATTGGGAATAAATATCTCGGATGAGGATGTGCAAACTATGTTATTAAGTAGATAATTTAGAGTTAGCGCCCAGAGTTCTATGAAATTGAGTATCGTCATCCTAGAAAAAGATGCCTAGACCACTGTCCTAAGCAGTAAACCCTCAATTAATACCCAGAGTTTAGCACCTCGACAATTGCTTTACATTCGTGAGAACAACGGATGGTCCTAAATAGCGAGCCAAGGATTTAGTCCAGCGATAATCATTAAAAGGAATAGATCACAATTACATTGAATAGAAAGTGCATTTCTAGAACAGCTTAGGCAAGTTCACATAAAGAATTGACAAAAAAAAGTTTCTGTTATTAACATTCAAAATGAAACTTGGAATGTTAAGTACAAGTTTATTTACACCCAAGCAAGAAAACAAAAGCGGAGGCCGAATCCGCATAACATCGATCAAAAAAAGAAAAAGCAAGAAACTAGAAAAAAATTCTGAGTACCGCTATACTACCAAAAGGCACAAAGAAGGCAAGCAATCACAT
The DNA here is from genome assembly GCA_030765085.1 of Allium cepa. Classification (NCBI taxonomy): domain Eukaryota; kingdom Viridiplantae; phylum Streptophyta; class Magnoliopsida; order Asparagales; family Amaryllidaceae; genus Allium; species Allium cepa. The sequence continues at coordinate 750,079,758 of CM060940.1, read as the reverse complement.
CTTGGGACTCTTCTTCCTTTCTTTCCTCTCCTTATTTTCCACAGAAGAAGGCTCGTTAGATCCTTCCGGCTGCTTCCTTACTCTTTTCCCACTTCATTTGCCCTTGGGTGGAGTGCTCTACGATTATCCAAAAGGCACACTATGAGGGCTTTCGGGAGGAGAAATAGAGACTAAAGTGCTTTCTGAGGACCCCACAGGCATGCTTTACATACTACAAGGTGGAGGAATGTGGACCGGAGCAAAGATAGTCTGCCCGGGCAAGGCAGTGGATAGAGGAGGAGGGATGACTTCCATCTTATCCTGCTTGATCTCTATAGCAAGGAAGATGTCCTTCCCAAGTTCTTGCTCAAGCTCGTGCGTGGTGGGACCTAATAGGGGCTTAGAGACCCCAGCAATAACAACATCTTCATCAATCTGAGTTCCCTGAGTCCCACCATCTCCTTCAACCAACAAACCATCAATCATCTGCTTATCAAGGCCAGGAATATCTTCAATCAAAATGTTTGGAATTGTTGTTGAAGTGGTAACAATAACCGATTCTGTTACATGCACTTGTGTTCCCAGCCGAGAGTCCTCGTCGAGAAGCGGAGCAACGTGGGGCTGACTTGAGGCTTGAAAAACAAAGAGAGAGAGAGAGAGAGAGATTAGTTATGTTAATCAACGACATGTCAACTTTTTGGAATACATGAAAAGTTAACGAGATAACTTCTTCGCTTTGGAGTTCTATGCAGGCCGTGCCGCCTGAGTTCCTCTCAAGAATCGAAGAAAGAATGGCAGGCCCATGGATCTTAGGCCTCACGGGGTCATACCCTGGTGTCGAAGTAGCTTGGGACCCAAGCGTTTGGCTGGTAGTAACATCATGTGGTGTCGATCTGGAGCTTTTGCCCAAGTCTTTATGCACTGTAATGGCAAGTTCTAGTTGAAGAATAAGTTGGCTGTCTTTTAGAATCTTAGGTTCATTTCCTACCAAGACTTCTTTCTCCAGTTTCTCCAAATCCACCTCACTACCTTTGAGGAAAGCTTTTTCTCCTTCAACAATCTGCGTCCAAGCAAGGGTGAGGATTATAGGATAATCATCTTTGAACCACTCTAGATTTTGAAATTTGAGCACATTGGTGCTAGTTCACAGCGGTTCAAACTTCTCCATTACATGCTCTTCTACCCACTGTTCTACGGTCTCAACTTCTCTTTTGACGAGTGCGTCAACATTTTTAACATGCTCGAGCACTTTGTCTCTTTCCTCCCTAGCATGGAGCAACTCATCACAATAAGTCTGAGCTTGTTGGAGTGCTTCATTATTTTCTTTTCTGTCATGCTCTAGCGTAGTTTTCAGCTCAGCTACATTTCTGTTCACCATATCTCTCTCCATTACCAGAGCATGGTTTCGGTGGAAAGCCTTCTCCATTTCATCTTGAAGCTTAATCTCTTTGAGTGCCTTGATGGCCTCCTCGGCTTTCTTTTTCTGCTTTGTCTTGGGATGTTCTCAATTTCTCGACCTTAGCATCGAGATTAACAATAACTGCATCGATGAGTTTTTGATTGTTGATCTCCAATTGCCTATCCTTGGGACTTTGGAAATTTTCTCAGCTACCTTCGTCCATTGATTATACTGGTCGTGAACATCGACCATGCAATCAATGGTCATTTTTTGGATGTCGATAGGGATTTTTTTCAGTTTAGGCACAAACATAAGACCATCGAAGCAAATGTTTGAAAATTCTTCCTTTAATTTAATCATTAGGGTATTGGCTACAAGCTGTTCCTCCATAGAGATAGGTAGGACTGTAGCAGTTTCTTTACCAGGCCCATGCTGGGAAGTTTTAGAGCCACTCTTATTATGCTTGCGGTCGGAGGATCGACTGGAGTGAGGCGGCACCAGAGGTTACAGATTGATGGAGGTTAGAGGTGGAACACGAGAAGCATCACTAGGCAAAATGTCATCGCGATGATCATTTTGCATGTCTGAACCTCTAGGAGGAGGTAATCTATACCTAGGGTGACATTTGGAAGCAGATTCATGTGATGAGCGATCTCTATCGTAACTTCTTCTATCTCAGTCATATATATCTCAGTTAAAATGATAACCTAACTCATAATTGCAACCACTTCCCTGATGGTATGAACTAGACCGAGGCCTTTGTGCTTGGGATGCTTTCTCCTCTAAAGATCGATATATGTATTTCCTCTTCTCCATAGATCCTACTAGGAAAATAAAACAAGTTAGATCCAACAAGCAAGGACATAAGTCAAGTGCGAGTGTTGTGAAGTGCACAAGTGCGTAAGTATCCTAGTGTCCCTTGATGGACCATGAGCTAGAGCTTTACTCATGAGAATAACCTCTCCTACACTGGTAGGGATGAAGTCCTTATTGATGCGAATAGGGGAGTCGATGCCCTCAACACTAATATTACCAACATTGAAAGAACCAAACTCGGTAGAATTGGCCATAAGCCAGCGAATGTGCATGTCGATGGAAAAGATAACGTTTTCTCTGCATCTGTAACTGGTGGGGGTTAGGTAGAAGTCTTCATCTTAGAGATTTTTATGATTAACCTCTTCTTCGGAGCAAGTGGTTGATCGTGTCTAAATTATTCATGATGAGACTCATGACTTGCATCAATGTTTCCTTGGCCAGCCTCACCACTTTCACTAATAATTTTGCCTTCGTCGTCTTCTTCTAGGACTTGTTTAATATTTTCTTCAACTCCAGCCCTAGGAATTGGAACTGGGGGAAAATCTTGATCAACCTCGCCTCCTTCTGGCGGGGTTGTTATCGTCGTCATCCGCATTGGATGTTATTTGGATAATGTCAGTACTGCGACCTTCTTCTAACAAGCCGTAGGAAAGAAGATTTTCATCTAACAGGAGAGTTATGATATCTCTATCTCCTGCTAGAACTGCCATAAGCGTGTTAACCGGATCTGAAAGGGTTGAGCTATTGGGTCTCGCCAGAACATCTGAATAGTAAAACAAGGTTATGAGTTAAGTCTACATATTATAAGGCAAAATTCATGTAAAGCATTTGAAATGGAACTTACGTCCAGATATCCATCTCCGTGCGAATCAAGGTGGGCAGTGGGCATACAAGCACTCGCTCTTAAAGTAGCTCAACTTGTTCCATGCCTAGTAACCACTCTACAACCCCCGATTGATTCCAAGTAAATCAAAGATGGACTCTCTTTTCGACTCTTGAACATATATATGTACCAGATCTCCTCATCGTTGGGTATTCTTTTCAAATGCTTAGAGAAAACCATGTGCCAAGAAGGACAGCGTAGCTATTTGGATGCAGCTATGTCAGAGCCAATTGCATGAAATTGAGAACTCACCGCACAAACTAATTGAATTGTGGGACGCAACTGGCCGAGCACATGTATCTATTGCAGGCAATATAACATTCTAGAGGGTATATGGTCTTTTTGATGATGGGAAAGAGCTAAAACATCTTTAGATAGGATCCCGTTTTTGTCACATATCCTCCTAAAAGGTCCTTCGTTGATTTTAGAGGTGACGGAATCAACGGGATCTTCTAATGTCATGGCATCCTCAAGAGTGTCGGGTGCTGTATCTACTTCTAGCCCATCTGCCGGCTCAACCCACTCTACTTATAGATTTTCTTGTTGTTGTACATGCCCTGTCAGATTTTGTTGTGTATATAGAGTCGTATTTGAACTTGATTGGAAATCAGATTCGACGTATCTTGAAGTTGATGTACCTTAGCTTGAGCAGCAGGACGTTTGGAACGTCTCTGATCCATTTATATAAAAATAGTCGACAGATAATCAACATTAGAGGATTAACTACAAGATGTACCCCTCTTGCTAAAGTGGATTCTAGCGGGGTGTCATGTAGCATCATACAATTCATATTTTCGATATTATTCAATTGTTTGTTTAGCAGTTCAATTCAAAGTTTGGATATCACTCGACGTAACCATTTTCACTGGCCATCCCGATAGAATCTACATTATTGGCCATGCTTTGGAAAGGGTTCAAGACCAAGAAGAGATCCCTAGTTTACAAGGAAGTGTTGCCATGTGAATGAAAATTCAGAAAATTTGCCTAATTGTTAGAGTTGAACAACTCCAACACTTCATCAAAATTTCCCATTTCTTCTTCTTCCACCCTCGCCACTTTCCAAAATACGGCCATCCGTCACCACGTTCATTCACGTAATTCACTTACGATACCATATCCACACATATCTTAATCCAAGTCCAATTCCTACCCAAGCAAAAGAGAGGTTCAATTCGAAGTTCTAGGGCTTAAGATCAGATTGATTAGAAGAATGGAGGTTGGGGTTTGGGTTAGTGTGTCTTTGATTGGGGAAAAGCGATGGATGGTGAATCCAAGGTGGAGCAAGTGGCGATGGTTTAAGGCTTAAGTGGATGCGAGTTTTGAATTAGAGTTGAAGGTTTTAAATGGCAGCTCGAATTCTTAGATTGGTTGACAAGTGAATAAGTGAGTAAAACAAGGTGAATGGATTGGGTTATACACCCATGTTGGACTCGAAGTTTTGGTGATAAGACTTGGAAAATTCTCCAAGTCCGGAGTCAGTACCGGCCTCTGAGCTATAGGCCTGTACCAAATCCCAAAAAAAAAAGAAAACAACAACATATATGTGTGTATGTGTGTATGTATTTATGTGTGTGTGTATGGATTTATGCCTAAGTATATGCATGTGTTGGACCATGCACCTATAATCCTCCACTCAAGAACATGCATGTGAGTATGTGTATGTGTATATGTATATACACATATACATACATAGATATACACACACACACACATCCAATACCCAATGGCTAGAGTCAAAGGGAAATCAAATTCAAATCTAAGAGATCCATGGACGAAATTAGTTTAAAATCGTAAAACTTGGAATGACGGATCATGAGAATATGTTTCAGACGTATAATCCTGAATGCCAGTAGAGCATCGCGATGGATGACTATGGACATAGCTTTTCACATAAATGATTCACATGAAGGATAATGACCATTTGAAACACAGAGCAGAGTCCCTTGCCACAACTCTAACTTGTCTAGATTCAAAGCACATCATGTTGGAAATAAGATATACTTTAGGGAGCAAGTGTTATCCAATCTTTTGGCTAGGAAATATTTGGTCATATTAGACAAGTCAAGTTTGGAGTTCTTAAGGCAGAAGCCCAGAGAGATAGCCCAAGGGTCCAAAAACAAAGCATGAATAAAGTAGCGGTACCGACCCCTACCTCCCGTGATATGAACCTACTTTTGTGGGAGAATTAGTCTAAATCATGGATAATGGCTTGGAGATATTTTGTGCGAAATATTAGGCTCCCTATTTATATAAACAGGAAGGTAGCGCTCATTTTTTAGGATCATTTGGCTCTAGTTCTTCCCTTCTTTATATTCTTGTAATTCGAAAAATCTAAGTGTCGGAGTTATACCGACCCCTAAGAACTTCTGCCTCCAAGTCAGATATAAGTAACAAAATCTTAAATTGGACGTAGGCATTGCTTTGCCGAACCACTATAAACGATTGTGTCCTATTTATTTCTCATTTTCCATTTACATTTCTTCATATTTTATTCTCTACATAAACTTTTGGTTGTTTATGTCATTTTTGGTTCAAATATTACTATTAATATTCAAACTAAAAATTGATTTCAAATCAAATTCGAATTAAAAAACAATTTCAGTTTCAAATTCAAATAACTGCCATAAATTTTTGAAGATAATACTAACAACTACGATATTCTGCAATAAAGATACAGACAATCTAAACAACTCTCTTATCCATTGATTCTCTACATCGTCAAAACCACGTTTAACTTCTTTGCATTCATTAAAATGATGTAGTAGTGGCCATCTTCAGTGAAGATAACTAGCCCAATCCACGAAGATATGTCATTACTTCCTTATACTAGTCTAAGGACCAAGCAGAAGGAGTAGGAGAAGGACCATAAGCATGGCGCTTACTAGACCTGTAGTGCACAATAGACCGAGGTGGATGGGAATGGAACTCCTCTGGGGTAAGAGACCTGTCATCGAACTTATGTAGATCCTTGCTATCCACCATAGCTATGATCACCTAGGTGCTCTAGCTAATCCTCCCCGGTCTAATTAGGTGCTCAACTTTGCTAAAGAAAAGAAATAGAGGGAAGATGAAGTTCATTTGATCATCGAGCGAACACGTTCGGCTAACCAAATGTCCCCCAAACATATTATCGAACATCTCCCAGCAAATAGGAGAATGAACTTTGAAGCCCTTTAGAAATAGAATGTAATGTTCCTTAGCACTAACCTAGAAATTAGCATCTCCATTAATGACTCATTATCTGCATTCCATCCAGCTCCCTCTATCATCATCGGATTTTGGAAATGATTACATAGCCTGATGCGATTGTCCCATTTGTGAGTGAGGATAAGGGAGTATACTCCAAACCGTAGTGGTCATTCATGTATCTGCGAACAACATTCATGAACCGACCCTTCTTTCCATAGACGCTAATCCGATGGAGCAAAAAGCGAGTTTGGTCGAAGTTGAGAGTTTCTCTATCTGATCATATTTGTATAGGTTTCTTTAAGGAGAGAAAGAGGATGTGAAGGCTATTAGAAGCTTAAAAGGAGATAACTTTTAAGATATATCTATTTTGCATTTTGCTATTCAACTCTCGGTAGAGTATATAACAGAAATTACATCTAACTTATTTCAAATAACTCAGACGTAATGAATATATCCTGCATAAACACTTCTTTTTATAAAGTCGAAACGCAAATAATATATCCACTGACGTATCCAATACATCTGACTAAAGTAATTCCCATTATCCGCTTTTCTATTTGAGGATATGATGACCATGAATGGGGCCTATCAAACAAATTAATGAATTAGTAGGATCCGCCATATTATTTGAGTAAATGATAATGACAAATGAATGGTTAATATCTATGTGGCACATAGAGATAGAGAAAAAGAGAACAAAGGATTTGAGCTCTTTTCCAAAGTTTATTCTTTGATTTAAATATAATATATTAAAAAAAATTAGTATAACAATTGTCGAAAAGCAGGAGTAACATAATTAGGAATTAACGGAATGTAATTTGATAAAACTCCAATTTTATCATTGTACCATTTTGGAATATTTTAACAAATGCTAGTATAACTCTATTTTCTCATAATCTGAAGCGGGGACAATGTGTATCCATCGAATTCCTTTGTTTGTATTAATCCTTTGTTTTATAACAAAAGATATTTAGTTGTGCTAGTAAAATCCTAATACAGTATTTTACATATTGGAGGATCATAATGTGTATTATTATTTTAAAATCTGAATTGGCTCGGATTTTGGGTATGTTGAGTTGTGACATTTTGTATTCTTAGAATTTTATTGGACGGTTTTTTATCATGAGGATCTGTAAGACGTATGACTTTTGATAGGAGTCGAATTAGCGTCTAAGACCACTTCCCTTTCAAATGAAATATATGATGGTTTCTCTTTCCACAAAGTGGCCATAATAGATTTTTGGATTTAGTATATGGGAGATATGATCAATTTAAGTTGGACAATTATTGGACTGATTAGTGAGTCATTAGATTAAGTCCATACTTAGTCCATTAACCCATTTTGGGATTTGAGCTGATATGACATAATGGGAAAGTTCCCTAATTATTTCCACACTTCTAATAAACATTCTAACCTCCATTCATCATCTCCTTAGACAAAAAGATATTTCAAACCTTATTTTTTTCAAAAAAATGTGCGATCTTCTAATAATAGAGGAGTGCACTCATATAATTTATTCTACACTTAAAGAATGAGCTGTCAACATGCTTGATAAGTAGCAATAAACCCCCATACAATATAAAAATACTCCGCAATCCTATTAAACCAAGGTCCATAGTAAAAAATAACAATAAACAATCACAAAATAAAAAAAGGTCATATCCTTAAAATTAGCTGAAACCATCAAATCGAAAAATTGTACCTCTAGCTGTTAAGAAAAACTAAACCAAATATGAAAAATCAACATATATATAAGTATATAAATATGTAAAAGTACATATTTATATACATATTTACATACATACATGTATATGTATATATAATACTCTAATCTAGTAGTAATATCATGCATTGTTTTATAAAAATCATTAAACCAAATTGAGGATATTCACATGATGAATCAATAGAGGATAAAAGCGGAATAATAGTACAACGGAATCCTGGAATATGGTCTGCTACAGTTTTATTCAAAAATAAACATATAATATCCTGTTTACTTCGAAATGAAGGAGGATTAAATTTCATAATGGCTGTTGTATATGGCCCACACAATCAAACTCAAAGGTAGCAAATTTAGGCTAACACAAAAGATGTAGAAAAAATATAAAAATTCCATGAATAATATCAGAGGACTTTAGCTATGTATTATACAACTATGCTAGAATTGGGCATATTAACAACACGTGCAATGCTAAGGTATGGAGTCATATGCATAGATACATGAGCTCTCTCCACCTTGTTAATTTATATATAAAACCACAAGCATACCTGCCTCAAAGAAATAAAACCTCATGTGTTGAAAAGTGACATTAAAATTATTCTGTAAAATTCTAAATCAGTAAGAACATAAGTACAACTTAATCAAAAGCTTAATCATCCTTTCCTATATAGAGTTCGACGAGCTGTAGCATCAATGCCATATTAAAATCAGTAATGTTTCACATAGGCATAGCACTAGAAATTCTAAGCTATCATTGTCTTCCCACAACTAACCCGACATTAATTTATCAATCTAATGTATCAGTTGAGCATTCACGTCCATCTTGTTAAAACAAATAAAAGCTTATATCAACAGTTGACATGTACAGTACACATTGACAAACATGAGATATTTTAAGAGAATAGTTAATTGCACTCTCATGTACCAATGCTTTTACTTCCTAATGTTGTATCTCTGCTTATTTCAAAAAGCATCGGTCTATTGAAATAAGAAACTATAGAAAAGTTAATTATTAAAGCCTAACGATCTAATAACTGAATCATATTGATTTAGTTAAGCTTAATGCTTCTTTTTTTTAAAGAGCTTATACAAATTCCAAAAAAATATATCAACATTTTAGGCAGTGGCGGATCTAGAATATTCAAACTGGAGGGTCATAATAGTAGCAAGTTTCAAACTGGGGGTTCATATATATTATTTACACTGAAGTTGTTATACTTCTACAATTATTTTCAAAATTTTCTTTAATTTCCTATAATTATTTCACATTCAACTCTATATAGTTTAATCAGTTAATTAGAATTTTTTTTATTACGCTACAAACAAACCACATACATTACAGTAGTTTAAGCACATGAGTTAATACATCTAAAGAATAACAGTAGTAAAGTAGAAGCATTTAATTATTATTTCTTCTTTTAAATTCTTTTTGTTATTTCACATTCATACTCTAAAAAATAAAAAAATTATTGAGTTCGGGGGGGTCAATTGACCCTCCTTGCCCCTACATAAATCCGCCACTGATTTTAGGTAAAAATTAGTGTTTGTTGTTATAGATAGATGGGTGCAAAAAGTTCAACATCATACACTGACAACCCATTATAGTTGGATGAGTGCAAAAAGTTCAACAATACCCCTTGTCTAGATGCATTATGACCATGTTATACCACTGCAACATTGTTTTTGTTTCCATAAGAGAAATCATTACATGCAAATATGTTGGTAAGTCATAGTTATTAGATATTGGCTAAATCACGCAGGTGAGCATTAAGTGAAGCTTAATGCCTAAATGTCAATGCATGAATCATCCAACTTAATACCTAAATGACTAAGGATATTACACACATGCAAGACAGTATAAGGATGAATGGTAAAGGTGTTAGAAATTGGTATCTAATCCATGATGCAGAAGCTCGCGGAGGAAGGGAAGCAGGCCGATATACCAGGCGTTGGGTTTGTAGTAGCCAAACTCGTTCGGTGGAAGAGCAACTTTGTTCGGTGAAATTAGAGAAAGAATACGAAGTGCTAGGGCTAGAAAGAGATCTAGAGCTGTGGTTGAACCATTCAACAATTTGGAGTGCAGAGAAAAGAAAGCTTCGTTCGGCATTTTGGAGCAGAGGAAAGTGTTGCCGAACGAAATAATTGGAGCGGTAAAAAGGATTACTGAATGAAATATTTCGTTTGGTATTTTTCCAAACGAAACTTTTCGTTCGGTATTTGAGCATGCCGCTCCAATTACGAAGATGCAGATGTTGGTCCAAATTTTTCGCTCGACGTTTTGCCGAACCAAATACCAAGTGATGCATGCCGAATCAGGACTGCCAAACCAAATTGTGCCGGACCAAATGCATGCCGAACCAAACCCCAAGGCTGCTATATAGCAGCTGCCACTCCACATTTCTTCACTTTATAAGTAGAGGAGCTTCTGAACAACAATGAGAGTCGAAATTAAGAGCTGATTTCAGCCAATTTTAGAGCCATCCTAGAGAGCTGAAACTCTGCAGAATTTTTGTCTGTGTTGTGAATTATTCTTATGTATAGCCTTCAAAAGTGAATCAATCTTGTAACTCTAATCTTTTAGTGATTAATAAAATCTCCTCTCCTTAAGTGGACGTACAATACCTCACGGTAGTGGAACCACTATAAATACTGGTGTTATTTATTTTTCTGCAATACATAGATCTGTGACTGTCTTTTAAGGTGCTTATTTCTATTTGTTCCGTCATACTACAATCACGATCCAGTTCCTGTTTTTCCACTATGTTGTGCTTTTATTCCCTTAGACTGATCATCTGAAGGGATTTTTATCAACAGTCTGATATCAAAGCTGCTAGGTTGATTGAGGAGTGTTAGACGCTAGGGTAGGAGATGAAGCGACTCCAGTTGTTACAAGACCCTATACTAAAGGGATGTATATCGTGTCAGGATTACAATTGGCAATTGAGAAATTGAATGGGGTTAAAGACTTCGAGAAGTGGTAATAGAGGATGAAGGCCGTTCTAATGAGGAATGAAGTCCATCGGTAGTGTTTGCCCCTTAGGAGTTGACGGCTGACATCTCAATCGTGGAAAGGAAGGAGATGAAGAAATGTGTGTTTACCACTATACAAATAGCTATTGTAGATAATGTCATCTCAGAGATTAGTAGTGAGAGCACAGCTAGCGGCATTCGGACCAAGTTGGAAAATCTCTACTTGAAGAAATCTTTGACTAACCTCTGATATTATTGAAGACATTTTTCACCATGCGGATGAGAGAGGTTACTTCAGTGAAGGATCATCTTAATTTCTTTAATGATCACGTGATGAAGATGAAGACTGTTGACTTGAAGATGGATGAGGAGCAAATGACAATGATTCTTTTGAGTTCTCTTCCAAAGCGTTACACAGGTTTCGCTAACAACCTTATCTTCCACAGAGACACATTGACAGTGGAAGATGTGGAGTCAGGCCTTCTATCTGAGAGCATGAGAGATCGGATGAAGGAGATAAGTGAAGGATGTAGTAGTCACGACTTGTTTGTTGAAAGAGGTAGAGAAGATCAGAAGAATCGGCACTCTAGAGTGCGTTCCAAGTCTAGGAAGCCCAATAATGGCAGGAGAGGAAAGTCCAAGGACGGGAAGTGTTTTTGTAAGCGACCCACCTTTTTGGATAGTTTAAATCAATGATAAATCATACATGTCAGACTCAAACCATTCAAAAGAGCAGATTGTTATGGGTGAATAAGAAAAAGCAGGGAAAGAAAGAAAAACAAATACAGAATTTCACAGCGAAATGACAAAATATAACAATCAAATAAATAGTTCATGAGGCTATTTACAAATAACATTGATTAAACCTTTATAATTCTGATCAATGTTACATAAAACAAGAATAAATAATAAATAAATGCAGCGGAACAACATGACACAATGGAATAAATATAACAAAATATAATAGTACAAAATCTTCGTCTTCATCCTCTGGAAAGCAGTCCTCGATAAAATGAAAAGCTCGGACTGACCCAAGCAAATTGAAAGACAAAGCACTCGAGTCAGAATTAAAAGATCTTATGTAAGTTAAATCAACAGTAAATGAATATGAGTGTAAAAATATCAGAGATGTTTATGGGGTTTGACATCTCCTATCCAGTGTCAACGTGAGTGCAATAACTTAAGAGATGTTCGGGATTACCATCTCCTAAGGATCCGTCAAACTATCTACTATGTGGTACAATATGCTATTATAGTAGTGTCTACAGTAAGTAAAGTATTAAAATAGCATTAAGGAGTTACCCATATCCCCTTTAACACATTTTTAAATATTCCCATAGTCTATACAGTATTGTAATTGCGCCGTAAACCGGAGGGCTATCAAAGAGCACTCCATAGGTGTGGTACAAATTAAAATTGTAGAAGGAGCGATAAGGCACGTGAACATGGCACTCGAGGCAATGCCAAGGTAGATATACCAATTACGGTTCCGTATTGGTGGTAACACATAGCAGCTACTACCGCCCACCTCGAAACACACTCCTAAAATCAAAATCGAGGGGTGGCCACCAGATCATCACAAAGTCATAATATGGTATCGAAGAAATATGTCCGCTCAGAGATGCGGCCTCACTTGGCCCGGCATGGCTCCTATTTTAGTCACATCTAAGTTGACTCACGGGAGTCAGGGTCACGTAAATACCTTATACAAAATCGTACATCAAACCATCCTACTTCATTTCTGTAATCACCACCACGTGCACAGTTGTTAAAGTGGTTTTCGGTATTGGCAGAGAGTATGAAAATATCTAATTCCGGTCTCTTTAAAACCAACTGCTTATTACATACCAGATGCTTCTTTTACATTTTGAAAACCATTTTATATTGATATCAAAATATCATATTTAATTTAAACCATTTCACTTCCGTAATCATAATTTCTTTCAAAATCATATTTACTTAATTACGTCGTTTCACCAGCAAATATCGTTTCAAACGCAACTTATGTTATAACATTTTTAAACCTTACTCGCTTTAAAATCAAGGCTTTAACTATAAACATTTCAACTCTACACCATCTAAAATTTAGAAAATAATTTAGATAGTTATAAATAGTTTAATTAGTTTAACATAGTTTTAAAATGGATATAAATTTGGTTAAATAGGTTTAAAATAGATTAAAATAGGTTAAAAATACTTTTAATAGATTTTTAAATAGTTTAAATGGTTTAAAATAGATTAAATAGGTTTATTATGGATTAATTAGATTTAAAATAGATTAAATGAATTCAAAATAGATTAATTAGAATTAAAATAGATTAAATAGTTCAAAATAAATTAAAATAGTTTAATAAAGTTTAAATGATTTAAAATAGATTAAATTATATTAAAATAGTTTAAGATAGATTAGATAGGTTAATTAGTTTAACATAGGTACCTAAATTAAAAAATATTTAATTGTTCAAATTGATTAAGTTGGTTTAAAATAGATTAACTTATTTTAATAGTTGAAAATCTAAAATTTATAATTTAAAAGAACATTTCCAATTTATTTTAAGGTAATAAACTTGAAATTAACATCAAATTTAACTATTACTTCCATTTCAACAAATCTGGACTATATCCAGATTTCAAATCGAAACCCAATTACAAATCTTGAAATATCAAATTTAACTATTGCAATGTTAATAGATTTTCGAAGTTACAGCTCCAACATTTCAATAACTCAATTTCGATGAATTTCATTTTATTTCAAATTCAATTTAAAATTTCAATTTAAATCCTTTAAATAATTACTTAAAAGCAATTCAATTTATATCAATCAAATTCTATTTCAAATATCTTTTAATTGGATTCAAAGTTTAAAGATATAAAATCATTAAATTTAACCAATCTGGTGTCCGTATATAATTCTTTACCCTATGGTCAAGTGATACAGATATTTATCATTTCAATTCGCAAATATTTTTAAATTCACGGTTATATATCATTTCAACCCACAATCCCAAAATTTATTTCAATGAAAATCGCTTGGGTTTATCATTTCGACCCATAATGATTTGCCCTATTCTATATAATCGTTTGGATATGTATCATTTCAACCCACATGGAATTTGCAGTGTTATAACAATATAAATATAACATCCAGTCCAATATCAACATTCAAACATCTATTACAATCATCATCCAAATCAATCAATAAACATCAATTCATAACTTATTATCATTAACAGGTATTAAATAGACAATTAAATTCAATATTAAATTATACGATGATTAAATGCAATAATAGTTAAATTTATTTAGAATGACAATTTAAGTATACCAAACATCAACCAATCAATTTCAAATCACAACATAAATTCACTTTAACTAACATAAGATAATTTAGTAGTTGTGAGTGGGTTAAAACACTCACCTTTGATTTCAAATCGATTTGAAATCCAAATAAAGGCCCAAAATTCAACAGTTTCAGAATTCATCCAAACCACCTCCAACGACCTTGCCTCGCCACGCCGCACCACCCTATAACCTCCACGTCAGCTCCGCCTCCTTATTATGCCATGCCACCGCCCATACAAACAAGGGTTTCGAACCCTAATTCCCAAAATCGGATCACCATAGGCCAATTTAGGTGATGCGATCACCGCTAGACACCAGATGACGAACCCTACAAAATCCAAAAAATCAATTTTAGAAATCGATGCTCCGATCAAAAAAGCCCAAATTAATTTTGACCATGATTTGCCGCTGATTCAAGCACTATTACGAGAAATGAACACTTGGTGTAGATTCGTATTGTCGAGAGCTTCGAAATAGTATATAATATGACATAGGTTTGAAGAGTTTGAAATTTTAGAATTGATTTGGAATTGAAATTAGGTTTGAGATGTTTCTGCCATTCGAGATGAAGGAACAGGTGAGGAACTGAAAAGTACATATAGTAAAATGGAAAGGCTGCTAGGATTTGAGAAACAAAATCTATTTACATAACTGAGACCCGATAAGAAAGAATGATCCGAATAGATTTGAATTGACGATAACGACCCGAAAAGCCTGTTCTATCTTCAAAACGAAAGTAGGTCATTTCATGTATCAAAATAGATGTTTTTGATACTTTTAAACTCAATGGAAAAGATTTCAAGTCCTAATTCCATCGTATGAAGAAATTAGCTTTAGAATCATTTTATTTTAAATTGATTTCTTGGCTTTTCGAGTCTGTATGATCAAAAGACAACTCTGATCGCTACGAAACTTGAAATCCAACAAAAATTCTCCGTTACGGATTCGATGAAACTTATTTCATCGAAATCCGAGATAGTGGCCAAAATGGCTATCTTTACATTAATTAAATTAATATTAAATTAATCAAATCACCTTTTTAATTCCAATTTTATAATTAACAAATTTTATCATTTCTTATTTCTTACGAATTTACAATGATTTAATATAAATTTACATATCAATTTAGTGTTAAATATTACACTAATTACAGTGTTCAATTTCAATTGTAATTAAATCCAGTTAATTATAATTTAATTCAAATAAATTGATTATACTTGATTTCATTCCTTTTTATTTCATTATTTATTACTCTACGCATATTTTAACATTGGGATATACCTTATTTAAGTTAGTATTCCACAATTACCATCTTTTATTTATTAACTGCAATTTTCCAGTTATATTGAATTTTGGTCGATTTTCACATTAACTATAATTTAAAATCCTAATAAATTAATTTATCTTGGTTTCACTCTTTTTATTAAATCATTTATTTCCTAATGAATGTAATTGACATTCCTATACATTTTGTTGCTTTCATATTTTCCAGTTATCGTCTTAACTCATTTTACGTAACATTTACTTTCGTTTAATTGCAATTGATTTCCATTTTAATTTAACAGACTAAACAAATAAATAACATATAATAATTTGTCACCATTTACCTTTAATCGTATTTATAAGTTTATTATTTACAACCAAATGTTATAACAACTTACACAATACCATTCTATCCAATTAAAATTTATTACACATTATTTCATTAATTGATACAACCTTTAAATTATCAATTACTCTTTTAATCCAATTATCAATTAACACACACCTTATTACAATAAATTTACAGTCTATCACCAATTATAACTTTTTAAATCATTTTAATCAATTAGAATTGCATTTAAAGCAACGATCGATTTCCTTAAATTAATGCTATTACATTTCATTCCATTTGTATTTTTATTATTGAATCACAAAATATTATTAAATTAACTATTTTTAATTATCGAAAATTATGTGTCGTTATAGCTTTATCTACAAGAAACCTGGTTATTGGAAAAAGGATTGTCCAGATTAGAAGAAGAAGGAAGAAGACAGATCTTCATCATTTGCGATGGAGAAATTTGTATCTGGCGATGTGTTGTCTACAGCAGTAATGGATATTTTAGACCATTGAGTGCTGGACTCAGGGGCATCTTTCCATATGATGCCTAATAAGGATTACTTCAGTTCTTTCGCTAGACGAGAGGGAAGCTCTATTCTTATGGGTAATGATGCTAGTTATAGAGTAATGGGTGAATGTACAGTGAGAATCAGGATGTTAGACGGAGTGATACTCACTTTGACAAGTGTCCAGTGTGTTCCAAGTCTTTGGAAGTCCTTAATTTCTTTAGGAAAATTGGCATCTTTGGGATACAAGGTAACTATCAAGAAGGATAGTCTAAAGGTTTCGAGGGGTGCACTCGTTCTTATGAAAGGAGTTGTGTTTCGAAATCTGTATTTGTTGAAAGGAACCACAGTTCTTGGAGAGTCGTGTGTTAGAGTAGACAGTTCTCGTGCTTTGGATGCCACAAAGCTTTGACATCTTAGGTTGGGTCATATTTCAGAGAAGGGCTTAGAATTGCTTCGAAGACGGAAGACGATCAAAGGAGAAAGCTTCGACAAGATGGATTTTTCCAAGAGTGTGTGTTAGGCAAGTAAACTAAAGTATCTTTTGGAGTTGAACTCCATAGATTGAAGCGAGTACTTGAGTATGTATACACAGATGTTTGGGGAATGGTTGCTACTCCTTCTCTTGGAGGTGCAAAGTATTTTATCTATTTTATTGATGACTTATCTCGGAAAGTATGGGCGTACGTGATGAAGGCCGAATAAGAGATTTTTGAGAAGTACAAAGACTGAAAAGCGCTTGTTGAGAACCAATCTGGTTCTAGGTTGAAGGTGCTGTGATATGATGATGGTGGTTACTTTGTCTCTAGGGAATTCCTCGACTTTTGTAAACAGCATGGCACTCAGAGACATTTCATTACATCCGGAGATCCGCAATCCAATAGGGTTGCAGAAAGGATGAACGTGACTCTATTAGAGAAGGCTAGTTGCTTGATATTGACGGCGGGCTTGTCTAGAGGTTTTTGGGCTGAGACATTATCAACTATGGCGTATATCATAAATCGAATTCCATGCTCAACTACAGGTGGGAGGATTCTAGAGGAGAAGTGGAGAGGTAAAGTAGTGTATTTTGGTTATTTCCAAATTTTTGGTTGCCCTATGTACGTTCACCATATAGGTGATGATAAGTTGGAAGCTAGAGCATACAAGGGCATACTAATGGGATACACCAATGGTATTAAAGGGTATCGAATTTGAAACCCTGTTGATAAAAAGATTGTTCATTCCAGATATGTTACTTTTAATGAGTCTTCTATGTTCAATCTAAAGGAGAAGCTACCTACCACATCAGAAGATTCTGATAGGCCTAAGTAGATGGAAGAAGTTCCCGTGTTCCAGCCAAATAGTAGAGTTGTTGTTGATGCTGTTGCGGAAAATGCAGTTGATGAAACATCATGGGATAGTCCACAATTACCTTCTAGTAGTGCTTGTGATGTGCATGAATCTAGAGGAAGTTCAATTCAAGGTGAAGCTGAAAGGAGTTTAGGCGAAGCAGTACCTACCCAGGTCAGTCGTGGGATTATTAGGCCAGCTGAAAGGTATGGTGATTGGCAGTTTGTAAATCTTAGCCTTGGTGATTAGTTTGACTATGCCCTAATCATGAGGAGCCGCTTGACCTTGATGAAGCTTTGAAGTCATGTGACAGTTCGAAGTGGATGTGAGCTATGAAAGAGGAGTTAGAGTCATTGAAGAAGAACAAAACTTGGGATTTTGTACCACCTCCTTAAGTAAGCCGACCATAGCTTGCAGATGGATATTTAAGGTGAAGGATGATGGAAGATACAAGGTTAGACTAGTTACTAAAGGTTTTTTTTACAAAGAAAGGGATGTGAGTATGATGAGATATTCTCTCTAATAGCGAGGCATACATCCATCTGCATTTTTCTCGCTATCGTCACAGCTCATGATTTGGAGCTGGAGCAACCGGACGTGAAAAACGCTTTCTTGCACAGCGACTTGGATGGGGCCATCTATATAAAGCATCCAGAAGGATTTGTTGTAGACGGAAAAAAATTAGGTTTGCAAATTGAAGAAGTCATTATATGGACTTAAGCAGTCGTCTGGACAATGGTACAAAAGGTTCGACTCTTTTATGATTTCACTTGGGTTTGATCATAGCATCAAAGATGCTTGTGTGTATTTCAAGTATTTAAAGAATGATAGATGAGTGTACCTACTCTTGTATGTGGATGATATGTTGATTGCTTCCAAGGATAAGGATGAAATTGATGGTTTAAAGCGAAAGCTAAAAGTGGAATTTGAAATAAAAGACCTTGGAGAGGCAAAGAAAATTTTGGGTTTGGAAATCCAAAGGGATGTATAGCTAGGACATTTGAACCACACTTAAAAGGAGTACATTCGAATGGTGCTTGCTTGGTTTAGCATGGAAGGGGCAAAGACAATCAGCACACCCATGCCTATGCACATACAACTTTCTAGTAAAGGCTCTCCGATCTCGGAAAATGTAAAGGCTTATATGATTAAGGTCCCATATGCAAGTGCAGTTGCAGCTTGATGTATGCCATGTTCTGCACTAGGCCTGACATTACACAGGCGGTTGGATTGGTGAGTAGGTTCATGGCAAATCTAGGAAAGACGCATTGGAAAGTAGTGAAGTGTATCTTCAGATACCTTAAAGGAACTCCAAACCATGGACTTTTTTTGGTGGCACAGGAAAAGATTCTAGCTTGGTTGGATTTTGTGATTCTGACAATGCCGGTGATAAAGATCGAAGAAAATCAATGCCTGGATCACCATTGGTAGGACAACGATGAGTTAGAGAGCGAGGTTGCAGATGATTGTGACTTTGTCTACTATAGAGGAAGAGCTCATAGCTGCGATTAAAGCAGCTAAGGAAGCGCTTTATTTAAGGCAACTGTTATATGATTTGGGCTTTGTATATAAATGCATGTATGTGTACTGTGATAGTCAGAGTGCAATTCACTTAGTTGAAACTCTGACATTCAGCTCGAATATGAAGCATATTGATATGAGAGAGTCGTTCCTTATCTCGATGAGTGAAGAGAAACTAGTTCGTCTTTAGAAAGTTCACACAAAGGATAATGCAACAGACATGTTTACAAAGTCGTTTCCTGTTGCTAAGTTTGAGCATTGCTCGGACTTCATTCGCTTAATGAAGTGCTAGGTGCCATGGGGTGGCGCCCGAGAGGGGGGGAGGGGGGAGAGTTGAGATGGTTCATGGAGACATCTGTTTTCATGGTGGAGATTGATAGGTTCTACACGGACTGGGTACTTCGAACACTTTATTGACGGATGGTGGCCTTGCCGGAGTTCATTGACAAAGTGCAATAGGTGATGGCATTCCCGAAGCTCATTGGGTAAGTATCCATTGCTTGGAGCACGAACGTGTAAATAAAGTTGGAAGGCTTGTATGGAATTAGGTACCAAGGTGGAGATTGTTAGAAATTGGTACCTAATCCATTACGCAGAAGCTCGCGGAGGAAGGGAAGCGGGCCGAAACCCTAAGCTTTGGGTTTGTAGTAGCCAAACTCGTTCGGTGGAGGAGAAACTTTGTTCGGTGAAATTAGAGGAAGAAGACGCAGTGCTAGGGCTTGGAAGAGATCTGGAGTGGTGGTTGAATCGTTCGACAATTTGGAGTGGAGAGAAAAGAAAGCTTCGTTTGACATTTTGGAGCAGAGGAAAATTTTACCAAACGAAATAATTGAAGTGGTAAAAAGGATTTTCGAACGAAATGTTTCGTTCGGTATTTAAGCATGCCGCTCCAATTAGGAAGTTGCAGATGCCAGTTCAAATTTTTCGCTCGGTGTTTTGCCGAACCAAATACCAAGTGATGCATGCCGAACCAGGACTGTCAAACCAAATTTTGATAGACTAGATGATAGACTAGATGCATGCCAAATCAAACCCCAACGTTGCTATATAGCAGTTACCTCTCCTCATTTTTTCACTCTATAAATAGAGAAGCTTTTGGACAAAAATGGTTGTCGAAATTGAGAGCTAATTTTAGCCAATTTCAGAGCCATCCTAGAGAGCTGAAACTCTACAGAATTTTGTCTGTGTTGTAAATTCTTCTTATGTATAGCCTCCAAAAGTGAATCAATCTAGTAGTTCTAATCTTTCAGTGATTAATAAAATCTCCTCTCTCCAAGTGGACGTAAATTGTCTCGTGGTAGTGGAACCACTATAAATACTGATGTTATTTATTATTTTTCATTGCACAGATCTGTGACTGTCTTTTCTGATGCTTATCTCTCTTTGTTCCATCACACTACAATCACAATTCAGTCCGTTCTTTTTCCGCTGCATCGGGTTTTTTATTCCCTTAGAATGATCATCTAAAGGAATTTTTCCCAACGAAACAAATCTACCATAAGACTAGCTAGTCCAAAGTGTGAGCTAAAAGAGTAATATAGAAATGCTGAACTGAATATATGCTTAATTGAGAACTGACTGAAATATGAAGACGGTTACTGAAACGTGTATTAAAGACTTATGTAAATTGAAATGGGCATAAGGCCAAAATGCAAGAAAAAATGTAAGCTGCTAAAAACATAAATCATAAATGCCTAAATGATTTAATCAACGAGAGGCGAATTGAAAGCTAAGCAATGGTAATTATAAAGATTCCCCTGGGAAAAATAGAGATGTCTCCTACGTTACCTATAATATGTGGAAGTATCGATGTAATTTCATAGAGTCATTCGATCTGAATGTTACATGAAGAACACAAGCCAGATGATGGAACAGGTAGACCTAGGATGTAGAAGATCATACATGAGTGATTTAGCAGATTTGGATTCCTATATATCCACTCATGTGGTCACTTCAAAAAATTAATACTTGACAAACAGAGGATAGTACACTAACCGAAGACTAGCAACATTATTCATACTCCTATGCATTATGAACTGTGGTTATTTACTATTATTATACCAAACTAGTCCACTAAATGAATCCATCCAAACCCACGATCATACCTAAATCAACTAAAAAACTATATAAAAAGAATTAACAAAAAACTTATATATGTATATAAAAATATATATATTTATATACATATATGTGCAAAATAAATACACTAATCTAACAACAAAAGACATAGGACAAGTAAAAATTATAATTTATACTATGCAAAGAACAATCAAAAGAATAATACAAACATATTACCCGATTTTATTACCTAACTAATAACCTAATAAAGATGATGAACTAAAAGTTACTCTAGTAGGATAGTCCGAGCAAGCAAAATTTATATCTATGTTATTCTTTCTGTTATTACTAATGATTTTATTCTTTAATAACTCAATACGAGATTTTATTTAGAAAAAAACTCTTTAAAAATCAAATTTTTATTTAATCTATAACTAGGATTTGTAATCCAATTAAAAATAAATAAATATACTATATATATTAAATTTTCCAAACCAATATTAATATTATTAAATACTGTTCATTTCATTCAGACCAAATATACCAACTTGTAATTGTATAAGTAGAGTCAAGTAAAAACCTATTACGACCCCTATAATAAAATCTAAGATTATTCCAATATTCCTCACAATTAATATGTCTAAAATTTATATTAAAATCAAATAAATTGATAATTTTTACAAGAATAAATCTAGTTATATCACATAAGTGCCTAATATTTTCAATTTATTATTGAAAAATAACATTTTTATCATTATTTTTTTAAAAAAGTTCTATAGTATTCAATTTCTCGTGTAAGATTAACCACACGTGTACCTTAGCTTTAGGAGGGGCGCTAACTTTCCAAATGTATTATAAAACTTTCAGTTTAATTCCTAAAAGGTTTATGAGATTGTAAAGTGAAGAGATGTGTATTTCTTACAAGTATCCCAACACCAAATTTTAATGTCCTTTTCATTATCAGTGGTGTATAATTCTAATTTAGTACACAATAAGACAAATTGTTTTAAAGTATTACCTGTTAGTGTACGGTTAAAACTGAATTCCCTAAGAAAATTTAAACGAGGCCAATAAATGCCAGAAATTAGTATATATTTGAAATTGCATATTTCATACATCTCTTTAAATTCCACTTCAAGTGGAATGACTTTAATCCAGTATTCATACCAAAAGGAAGTGTTACTAAAATGTACAACTTTATTAATACCTAAACTATATATCAAAATTTAAAATAATCGATCTTCGAAAATGAGACATGTTATTAATATTATTAATAGTATTATGGTATAAGTTATGAGTACCTCCATATCATCGATATCATTTCTTTCCATAATAATTTTTCATTATTACCATTAAATTTCCAAATCCATTTTCCTAATAAAGATATATTTAAGTTATGCAAATCAATAATTCCCAACCCTCCATCATTTTTAGATTTACAAACCATATCCCAATTAATAAGACACTTAGACCTACATCTTGGATCATCACCAATCCATAAAAAATCCCTCCTAATTTTTCCAATTTTTCCAATTACCCATTTAGGAAAAAGGTAAAATGATATCTGGTAAATGGGTAATGCAGATAAAACTAAATTAATAAGAATAATTCTTCCTACCCTCGACAAGTATTTATCATTCCATTTAGACAGCATATTACTGAATTCATCAATTATAGTTGTCCAATCATCATGTTTAAGTTTTTGAGGTCTAATAAAATGAACCTAAATATTCTGTAAGAAATTTCATCTTTTTATAATTCAATGTGCATGCTATTGATTTTCTATATTAGTTATGTTATTTAAAACAAGTACCGAGCTTTTGTCAAAATTAATCTTCAAACCAATTAAAAGTTCAAACTATATAAAATAAATTTAAGAGAAATAATTTGATTAGGTAAATGAGATGTAAAAATCACAACATCATCCGTGAACTGAAGAACAAAAAGTTCATTACTAGTAATCTCATTTCCTATATGATCCAGTATCCTATTATTAGTAGCCAAGTTAAATAATAAAGGTGATAAATGATCACCTTGTCTAAGTCCACACTTTGATTGAATTATATTTCATAGAATACCATTAATCATAATACTATAATTTCCAGTTTTAAGCAAAGACATATTTCATCATATCCACCTACTACTAAAACCCTAGCCATTAATAAGTCTTTAATAAAATTTCAATCAATTAAATTAAAAGCTATGGCAAGATCAAATTTTAAAAGCGCACACGTAATATTATTTTTACAAAAATAATTAAAATATTCTTAAACTACCGCTACTCCATCCATGATATTCCTACCTTTAATAAATGCTGTTTGAGTATTATCTATTAATTCATTCATTTTAGAATTTAGCATATTGGTCAAAAACCTTAGATATGATTTTAAAATAACAATTTAGTAATGAGATAAGTCTAATCTTTTAGTTGGTTAGCACCTAATTTATTTTGTAATAATATAACATTTGCAAAGTTAAATATACCTAACTGAAGCAAACTATCATAAAATTCATTAAGTATTTTCATTATCATTTTTAACACATTCTAAAAAGTTTCGTAGAATAAAATATGTAATCCAGATTTGAAGCTTTATCATTAGGCATATCTTTTATAGCCTTCCAAATTTCCTCTTCCATAATTAGACCATCTAACCCTAATAAATCAATCTTAACATCTTCACTGAGAGCATACCACAATTAGCTTTAATTCTGTGACTATTAGAAGTTCCAAAAATATCTTTGTAATAATTAGTAAACTCATAGTTAAGTTGTATATGATCAAAATCCTCGGTATCATTAATTAATATTAAATTGATAATATTACTATGTTTTCTACCATAGCTACTTTGTGAAAAAATTTAGTGTTTCATATCATCCTTATCCATCCATTGAACTCTAGAGCTTTGTTTTCACATTATTTCTTCTTGAACGATAATTTTATTTAATTCTTCTTTTAAATTTGAAAGTACATTTTTTCTAAAATATTAAAATATCTTGTTTCTTCAATTTTTATTTAAATTTAAGATTTCATGCATTAGTTTTTTTTAATTCTAATTTTACCAAAAACATATTTACTTCATTTTTTGAGAAATAACCTTAAATCTCTAAATTTTCAAACCAACACTTTGGTTATATTACCTTAGAATCTACAATTGTAATCATTTATAGAAAGCCATTTCTTCTCAACTAAGTTTCTAAAATTATTTCTAACAACCATATCTTTTTCAAATATAAAAATTATATTCCCAATATTTAGATTAGAACATGATAATATAATTGGGCAATGATTCAAATATACATTCGGAAGCCCTACAATCTTACAAGATGAAAATTCGTCTTCTATTTCCTCATTTGTAAAAAACCTGTCTAATAAAACCATTGAAGGACATTCTCTTCTATTTGGCCAAGTAAATAGCCTATTACTGTCTGAGGCCTTGGCGCAGTGGTAAAAACGCCAGGCTGTTGACGACAAGGTCGGCAGTTCGATCCCTGCCTCTGGCATATTAAACTGTGCGTTACGATGATTCCTGCAGACTTGTGTGCTGCCTACTTTGTAAATATAAGTACCCAGTTTCAAAAAAAAAAGCCTATTACTCCATTTTATCTCAATTAAGTTATAGTTAACAATAAAATGGTCAAACCTTTCCATTGCAATAAAATACCCTTCCCTAGGAGATCATTCACCCAAAATTCTAGTAACGTTAAATTCACCTCCTATAATCCAAGGCCCTGGAACTAAAGATCTGAATTTTAAACATTCGTTCCAAAGAACCTCAAGATCTATTTTTGAATTTGGCCCATAAAAAATTGTAACATCAAGTATAGAATCATCACCAATGTCAGTAAATATCAAATGCATTGAATGATCTTTAATAATAGATTGCAAAAGTCTAACATAGTTATCTTTCCAATCTAACATAAGGCCTCCTGCACTACCTCTAGATGGAAGATAAGCCAAATGATCAAATATATTGACTCCCTAAGCACATAAAAATATGATAATCAGGATACTTAATTTTAGTTTTTTGAAGTAAAATTACGTCAATGTCTTTATCTTTGAAAATAGATTTAATTTTACTACATTTCCCTAAATCATTAAACCCCTTACACCCCAATTAATTATATCATAATCCAAGCGATCTAACATGTTTTAATTTCTTACTTTTAATATAATCAACATTTAACTGAATATCATCAAAAATATAACCTATATTCTTAGATAAGAAATGCATATCACTAGTAGACAAATTATTCAAAGCACGTGAACAATAAGTACTACCTTAAAGAAAGTCCATACCTGAGATAGAGTTATCGGAAGCTCTAGTCTAACCTCTACGAAGACTAGCACTCCTCCTCACCGATCTATGCCCAACTAAACAAGAACCAACCTCTCTATGCTCGAAAAAATCAACCGCACTACACCCAAAACTAGCCAATTTAGCCTTTTTATTTTTCCTCTTCCTACTGTTAGGTTGCGATTTACCAGTCTCGAGTAAAAATTTATATCTTCCACTATAATATCTGCCTCAAAGCCACTATCATAAGCTTCCTCGATCAAAAAAATCAAAACCACTCTCATAATTATATATGCTCTTTGAATTAACCTAAAATCCCAACTGATCCAAACCCACTTTCTCTACATCTGCTTTACTACTAAAATGTAAATCCAAATCACCACTATCCACATCCCATACATTATCATGGTCGATACTGTTGGAAAATTTCAATATGTGGCCACAAATGTAAAATAAATGTGTCATGTTATTTTGGTGTAAAGTCTTATTAAAGTGATCAAATTATGAATTAAAGTTAAAAAGCTTACAGGTATAATTGTCATGGGCAATTCTATTTTGTTGAAGACCAAATTAGAAAATGCCAACATTATAAATAAGGGTTTATGGTCTTCAAATTACATAAGATCTAGTTATTCTCTTAATCTCTTCCATGGTAATAATTCAGATCTAAGATTTATGTAATTTTGGAAGATCGGATCCAACTTTCATCTTTTAGATCTATCTCTTTCTTTTAATCAGTTTATAAAAGCAGCAACTATGAATTCAGATCTAATATAAGGTCTAGGGTTTGTGTCAATACGAAAAACCAAACCAAATTTACTTTTCCAACAGTAACTATGAAATCAGGCATGGCTTCCGCTAGCCCGTTTACTTTCCTCTATTTTTTTTTCAATTAAATGAATATAGGTTACCTATTTAGATTTAGGGTTCCATGAAATCAGTCTTAAAGTGTATTGAAATCCTAACAAGTGGTATCAAAGCCACCCATTGATTTCATTGGAAATTTTTTTCTTTTAATTATGAGTAAGTTTTGAATTGAACTTTTTACGGAAGTCTTGTAATAATCTTACTTAAGTTTCATATACGCTTGATCTATGTATCAAGAACTTTTTGATGATGATTTTGGATTTGGTTTGTATCAATTTTTTTTAAATTGGAAGGCTAATTTATGAAATTGTTTTGGTGTAGAAAGATAGATAGATCTAAATGATCTGTATGTTATTTATGAAATATGATAGAATTTCGAAACCATTAAATTATGAGAAATAATCTACCTTCCTCTAAATTTTCAAAAATAATTTATATTGATTAAAACATTCACATGTCTCTTATTGTATATTTTCATAAATAAGTTAGGAATTTTAAGGTGAGGAATGTTTAGGATCTGATATGTAAAGTTACCTTTTTATGTTTATAAATGGTATAAACATATATATATATATATATATATATATATATATATATATTAGAACCATTTATGCAAGAAATATAAATCTGGTTCTATGGTTATTTTACCTTACTCAACTTTTGATTAAGTAATTTTGATATTCATATAAGGCATTTGAGTTATTTCAAAAATTTTGGTTAAGTAGAAACAAAATACGCTCCTTTAATGTGTTTATGTTTATCTAATTATTGAAATAAATTGTCATATGACACTAATTTACATTTTGGACCACATAACGGTCAATTGCATTTATTTTTGTCATAAATACATTAAATGTTGTTGTTACGGTAATAAATTAATTACATTATTACCATAAATGTACTAAATGCGTTAGTTGTAATGAATATAATGCTGCAACATGTTTGTATTTGGAATAAGAAAAGACATATTATTTATTATTTAATGCATTTATATTTAACAGATACATATATTTTATATGTATGGCCTACTTATTAAAAATAAGTTTCTTTTTCATGCTTTTGTTATCATGAAATAAAAAGAGCGACGGTTTCATATTTTGCCAAAATGCATGGTTACTGGCCTTAATTAAGCATTCAAATAATAAACTAAAGATAAAGTATTACAGTAGCATTCTGTATAACTATATGTGAAAATAAGGAACATATCCCTAAAATCAAATTTAATACACAAAATATCCTCCTCATAAAAAAATTAAATTACATCCCAATTTTCAAATACTACAATTTTCTTTCCTACAATACCCCTCTTGTACATTGCAGCAATGTCGATTCTTTATATGTGGATGTTATTCTCACATCCATAATGAAAATTTGCACCACGTTAATTATCAATCTTTAAAACGTAATAACTTCTTATAGAAATGACGAATTAACAAACCGTTTTCACCATTAAATCACAAATTTTATTATCTTTCTATTGAGTGGCATTGTGCTTATGTAAAAACAAGTAGGACAAACTATAAGCAATACCATATAATTGCATATATGTCTGCAATTATATACAATAGCCGCAGACATTTCTGCAACTATATGAAATAATTGCAGACATTTCTGCAATTACACCATATCGATATGTCTGTAACTATATGCAATAATTGTAGACATTTCTGCAACTATATTCAATAGTTTGTGCAACTATATGCAATAGTTGTAGAAATTTCTACAAGTATACCATAGAGTTGCAGAAATTTCTGCAACTATATACAATTGTTGCATACATTTCTGCAAATATATGCAATAGTTGTAGAACTATTTTTACAACTTGCCATATAATTCCAGAAATTTCTGCAATTATTGCAGATTTGAAGAAAAATCGAAGATGTTCAAAATTTGCTCAATTGTCTGCAAATAAATGGAATAATTGCATCTGACTACAAATATTTTTTTTATATCAACAATGGATCTCATTTTAAAGATAATAAGTTTTTTGTTTTTTTAGTGAAAACGGTATGCTGATCCGATGTTTCTACATAAAGTTATACGCATTTGAAATGTTAAAAACGTAAAGGGTATTCGGGTCTTTGCGTGTGTGTGAATTTGAAAACAGAGACTGGAAATTTACTAAAAAACCGGAGTGATATTTTGTGTATTTTCAAGCCTTTCCAGGGATGTATGCCAAACGCTCCCTAACTATATTATGGTTCAGATATATATTATAGCTACTGCATTCGTTTATGTTATTTATTACAACATTTACTATGTCATTTATGTATAATTTTATGTGGCATTTAATTCTGGCTTCCATCCGTGACATTTGTGATGTGATTTATTTATGATATCTTGTATCATACTTATTTAGAAAATGTCATGAATGTAACCACACACTTAAAGTAAAAAACTATAACAGCTATGATTAAAATACATTGTGCCACAGTTATAATTTTGAGATTTTCAAGTGTCATATAGACTTAAAATGCTTTTGGGAGTATTTTATAGCACTTGAAATATTGTACATATACTACGAAATAAATTCAAATATATTTTTGGTGTCTCTTTGCAAACTGACTGCAAATATCCTACATTCCAAGTGAGCTAATTGAAATAATATGCCACCAAAGAAACCTCTCTTATTTTAGTTGTTCATGAAAATGTTTGATATTTGTGTATTTATTCATGCGGATGTTAGCTGGCAAAAAGGAAGACTAATATTTGGCCGAATAACTTGCACATGTGTGGTGATAAATATGTGATAAGTATAAGGTTGTACAAGTAAATAACTAATCGGCCCAAAGGAACATTGTTATGTGACTTGAATTTATTATCAGTGTTTGATCATTATAACAAAAGTATCGCTTATAGTTAGTATTACTGTCCAAAGACTTGATATTAATATTGTGCTAGGTATCTTGAGAAGAGACTTACCAATTATTTAAATTTACTATGGCAGATATTTAGATATGGGCATATACGGTCAATCCTTAATTTTTGTTCAATTTTCAACTAATTTGACTAAAGCGTCTACCAATTTTAATGTTATGATCTTGTTTGGGACTAACTCAAAGGATTATTAAGAAAACATGTTGTTTGTTCTTAACTTTATGGGTATAACTCTTACAGGGTCATACACACTCATATTATGGTCGAATGCTCTTATAATGTCATGAAGAACATTCAAAGGTGAGACATTCAAAAAGAAAGAGTCAAAAGATCATAAAGTTAAATATTTCAGAAGCTTTCAAAGATGTGGTATCCATAGGGATAACCAATTTTAAGGAGTTCTTTATTGTTAATGAAAAGCATTTTGCTAAAATGGTAAGGAGAAACAAGCACGCTTTATGTTGCTTGATTCCATAAAGTCAAAATAAAGGAGACATAAATAAGTACTATATGTAAAATATTGCTTCAAAAGTTAAAGGCACTCAAGTTATTGTTATTTTTTCTTATACTCTTTTTATTCACAGTATAACCATTTAAAGATTATTATTAATTTTCTTAAGAATAAAATGACCTTAGTCGAGCTCATTTCACATTATGGTAAGAAGAAGAGAGATTGAAGCATGATAAGATAGAAAGTACTTATTTATTGTACAATGTAGATAAATGTATAAATAAGGATAAAGAAGTTGCTAAGGATCTAGAAGAACAGAAATAACACATAAATATATTTATAGTTGTTTCTTTAATAAGATATATAGATATATAAAGTAAAGTTTACTAGATATTTTCAAGATATTATTGAGATTTTAGTAATATTGTTTGGATTTATTTGATATTTTTGTTACGCTGTCATTTAGATTGATTTTGGTTTTCTATTTCTAATATGAACTAATTGGGTTATTATTGTTCATTTAGAAATAATATGATTGATTTATGAATAAATTCAAACACCGTCGAAATTAAAGTTCTTAATGTTTAAAATATAGTGCTTATATATATATATCTACTTATGCTAGTACCTTTTATAATGAAGTCCCAAATTTTTATTTGGTGATTAATATGATTATTTGTTTCAGCTTACTAAATAATTGTAGATTGAGACACTAAAGATAGCAAATACTTTATTAGTACTCTAAGCGACTTAAAAGCTACAAGTTTTTATAAACTCACATTAAGAAAAAAATTATAAGATGGGAAATGCTACAATTTTTGAGGATGTTGATTTTGGGGGGAGAAATAAAGTACAGATCATTGTCTTTAAGGAGAATCATTATCTTCGATTCAGCTACAGTTACTTCTTTGGATAATGTATAGGATTTGCTTCCTTTCATTAACAAGAAGTAAATTAGAGCCATAATAAGACAATGCTAAACAAAATTTTAAGGTATGCATCATTGTTTTTAAGGAGAATCATTATCTATGATTCAATTATCTTTAATTCAACTATGGTTACTTCTTTAGATAATATATAGGACTTGTTTCTTTCATTAATAGGAAGTAGATTAAGAACCATAATAAGACAATGTCAAACTAATTTTTCTTCAAATTAAGGTTATTATTTCAAAAAAAACAAACTCAACAACCTCAAAGTGCAAGGTCACTAAGAAAATCCACTTGAAAAGAAAAAAAATACTTTTTGATGACTATATAGTATTTTTTCATAAAGATAACTATTGGATTGGTGAAGATGATTTTTTGGACTTGCATCAATCCATATGTGGATTTAAGGTATGAATATATAGTCTAAATCTATAAGGATAATAAAGTTTTAGATCTTTCCCACCATCTTAAGGTAACAAGATCATTGGTTATGAATAATTATTCAAAACAAAAATGGATCAAGTGAGTATTGTGGAAAGGTATAAGGCTCATTACAAAAAAAAAGACTATACTCAAAAGGAAAACATTGTTTTATTTTTAAAGAGACTTTATATTTGGTTTTACTAAAAGACTCTTTAGAATTATTTCGAAACTTGTTGTAAATTATGATTTTAAGCAACATCGGAGGGATATAGAAGTCATGTTACTCAATGGAGACATTGATGAAACAACTAAGAAACCACTTATGGATTACCCTTTTTTTATTAAGGATTCAAATACACCATTATCATTCATGAAGAGCTATTTGGATTATCACAAAAAGGGTAGATACAGCTTTAAAAAAAAGGAAGGGTTTTTGGTATGCGAACTGCAAATCAATTCACTTTTTCTAAAATAGATAAATGTTGTATTATATAGTAATATAAGAACATCCTTGAAGCTAAAAAAATGCAAAAGATTCCTCATGCATTTGCGGTGTGGAGTCTAATGCATGCTAAAGCATATACTTATATGGATATTGCATGTATTATTTGGCAGATATCTTGCTGACATTAAAAGTGGATCATTTGTTCGTAACCAAAATGGTTACGAGATATCTTTAAGAAACAAAGGATTATATGCTCAAGACGAATTGTTTGGAGATCATAAGGCATTACAGTCCGAATATTTTGGATGCCAAGAGTACAAAGGATCCACTTTAGATAACAATAATATTGTTGCTGTTTTTTTTGGATGAAGCTATATAAGAAAAGCTATCATACATATACTTGTAGCCTTCTTTTCTATTTTCCTTTATGGGGCATCCAACGATGGAAAATAATTGTATAATTTTGTCATAAAGTAATGGATTATTGAATAAAGAAATTAAAAGATCATAAAAGTAATATTGTAATAATAAACAACATATTATTTTCCAGTAAGTGAAGAGTGCAAAATAAATTGTAATTCATAGAGCATACTGTGACAAACTCCACTATGGCGGATCTGCATACAAAAGGATTATCACCCAAGGACTTTCATGAGCATCTTGCTTAATTAGTGTAACTTTTATGTAAGAATATTTTGGTTTAGGGGGATTTTGTACTTGGTACTTTCATATGACACATTGCTTTATACTTTGGTTATAGATATATATCAAGTTTTTTCTCTAATCAGAAATAGTGCAATAAAGTTTTGTTTGCACTCTAGGTTGTTCAAATACTGAATGTTTTGATCCCACTAAAGTAGGACTAGTTGGAAATTGAAACGTGTAGATCACATCTCATGTAATTTCTATTCTACGCATCCATGATTGATCTATGACATTTGATCGTGTTGGTATATGTGACTATTGATTGGTTTAGTTACACTAAAGGCAACGAAAGCCACTTTGATATTTGTCGGCATAGTTAATTGACAAGATTATTTCAGAAACACCTTATGTTATAAATAACAACTTTTAAGGCTCATAAATTCAAACACATTTATAAGGTTATTATATATATGGCCTAGAGGGAGATTTTCGGAAAATTCCAACATGTGGACCACATATGTAAAATAAACGTGTCGTGCTATTTTGGTGTAAAACCTAATTAAAGTGATCAAACTATGAATTAAAGTTAAAAGGCTTACATCTATGTTGTCATGTTATTAATATGTAGATACTGGGGTAATTCTATTTTGTTGAAGGGCCAAATTAGAAAATGCCAACATTGTAAATAAGGGGTTGTGGTCCCTAAATTACATAAGCTCCAGTTTTTCTCCTAATCTCTTTTATGGAAATAATTCAGATCTAGGGTTTATGTCAATTTGGAAGATCAGATCCAACTCTCATTTTTTAGATCTTCTCTTTCTCTTAATCAGTTTATAAAAGCAGCAACTATGAATTCGGATCTAATATAAGGTTTAGGGTTTGTGCCAATGTGGAAAACCAAACCAAATTTACTTTTCCAACAGCAACTATGAATTCAGCTATGGCTTCCGCTAACTCATTTACTTTCCTCTATTTCTTTTCAATTAAATCAATATGGATCACCTATTCAGATCTAGGGTTTCATGATTAATCAGTCTTAAAGTATATTGAAATCCTAATAGATACAACTCGAATTAATACCATCGTTCACCATACTCTAACATACTTTTTCCAACCCTTCTTTTGAGTCTGTGAACACAATTAATTATTTATAAAAAAACTTGCCATCTCCTATCTTTTCATTATCTCTCCAACCGTTTTTAACATCCTAATTCTCAACCATACAACATTCGACCTTAGCACTATACTCCACTCTGTTTCAACTTTAAAGCATGCACTAAACTTCCCCATTGAATTTTTTATTAAAGAAATTAAAAACCCCAGTTCAAATGCACTTGTGTCAGTTATAACAATCAGCCCTTCTGAAAAGTTACCGCGTATATAGGGATTTAGTGAATGATCAACATTTAAACCATTGTGCACATTCTCAACATCACGCACAGAGGCAACAATCCATGTATTAATATCATGTACACTGTTAGTGTCCATACAAGAAGCAGCTAAACACATTGAGTCATCAACTAATTTGACATCCATTTCATTATCCATGACTACACAGTCTAATTTAACATCATCAGTAATTTCATCATGCACACTACTATTATCCTCACAAGAAACAGCCAAACTCATTCCTGCATCGAAATCCAAACCATCAAGATCATTTAGACCATCTAATCTATTTGAATAATCACAAAACTCGACTTACAGCATCTTTTTGTAATGCGTTTTCTATTTTTGACATATTCTACTCTATCAATATCTTGATCAATCTCTTGCACTCTACTTGAAACTATTTCATGATGTTGATTTTTTGACATATGATTCATTACAATTGGTTCAAATAGTAAGAATCAATATGTAAGTGATTAAGAGAATTCATTCCCTAGTCTTTATAATTAACAACAAAAAGACCCTCCGAAAACTCATTCTTCAGTTCACTCTTTTTAATCTTTATATCCATGGAATTGCTAACTTCATAATTATTTCCTAGATCGCCAAATCTTTCTTTGTGATTCATTCTAATATTAATAAAATTTACAACATCAAAATACCTAAAAAGATCCTTCAAAAGTTGAATACCATCATTTCTCTCAACGTACAATTGATTAAGCAAAATTCGCTTGAGTTTCATGCATTTCAAACAAATTGGAAACCATGTTCAGTAATATTCATTTTGTTTTTTGTTCCTACACCTGAATCCTTTAAATTCCTCAAGAAGCAATTTTTATTATAACCACATAAACCATATTTGAAACAACGAATAGGGTCTTGACGATCTCTAGCATAATGCGAATCATCCCCACATCTAAAGCACGAATTCGATTTTCTCTTAAAACCAATCCTACTTTTGAAATTTCGTTTGACAATTTGGGGATACAATCCTTCTTTCCACTTTTTTTCATATGAGCAAAATTATGATTTAAATTGGGAACCGAAACCTTAGAGGAAGGAAAAGAAATTGAAGAAAAAGGAGCAGGATTGATGGTTCTTGGGGAGGGAAAAAAGTTCGAAAGGAAGGTCGCCATTTACTCCAAACCTTACTTTAATTAGCCAAATCAAGTAATTAAAGGGAAATTAACAAGGGAATTGGTTGAGAGATCATTTATTACTGTTGAGAGCATTGGGATCCATAATTACTATTGTTCATCTCAGATTCATCTCAAATTGTGTGCATTTGGACCCTTTGGCAAGTGATTATTATCTCTCATTTTAATATAGTATTAAATTGTATTTTATGATGATTTTTAAAGTTAAAGATGTGATTTTTATGAAATCTAAACTTAACCATGTTTTAAAATAAATTTAAATAACGTAGATTTAGGAAATTGCATTATGTTCATACATGGATAAGACTATTCATGCTTCTACTTGATTATGGTTATTTGATAACGGGATTACATGTATGATGATTGCATTGCGTTTATAATGTTGATATAATATTTTTTAGTAGTTTCGTTGTGTTTTGTTGCATAGGATAGGACACAGAGTATCGATATGAAATTTGAAGACTCCATAGATTTTAGAGAGTTAGGGGTTGAATCGGTGTAAACAAATTGCATGGTGAGTTAAGGCATTTGGAATGTAGAGGTAGCCAACTCAGAAAGCATTGAAACAAAGTCAAGTATTTTTGGATCATCGATCATACCCGATAAAAAACCCTAACCTATAAGAACCGATCGATCCAAAAATCTCAAACCTACTTACGATCAATATGGGTGGTAGGAGATGGTGTGGAGAAGCCATGGAATGGTTGCAATGGATTTGGAGTAAAGATGGTGGAGTTATAGCCTTAGAGGTGATGGACCAGTGGTGGAGTGGATGCTCGGAGACTACAGGTTTCAACATGAAGTACTTTGAGAATTTAAATGGAGAGTTCGGGGCAAAGCTGGGAAGAGGTAGCATAAGTTAGGGAGCAAAGTGGAGTTAGCCAAACTGCTAAATCTTGAACTAGAAGTGGTTTGATACTGACCCAGATGTGTTGGTACCAATCCATCTAGTTCTTTTGGTTTTGAATGTGGGGGCCATGGATGTTGGATGGGAGGTAGAAGCTTACTTCGGGCTTGTGGCTGGGTTACTTCGAAATGCTTAAGTGTAGACTTTAGGACGGAAAATGGAGATGCATGGAAGTATGCCATGACCGACCGATAGCCAAAAATAGCCCAATAGCTATGCAATCAATCTGAGGAGGATATGGCATTATGTTGAGTCCCCATGATCGATCGCTAGGGGATTGGGTCGGAGTAGGCCTGTCAAATGGGTTGAGTTGGGTCAAAATGGGTTGGGTCGAGTTTGACCCAACCCATTTATGACCCATTCTCTTTTACCCATTTATGACCCAACCCATTTATGACACAACCCACTTAATAAGCGGGTTACCCATTTAACCCATTTAAAGATTTAAGTTTAATTTGACTAATAAAAAAATAAATAAATATAAAATAATTCTAATTTTTATGTTTTGAGATCCGACAAAAATTTAAAATTGTAATTCTAATTTTCATCAAAATTCAAATATGGGAATGCGGTAACTTATTATTTTCTAAGTACAACAGTCAGTCCCCTTGGGAAAACACATTGTGCGTTCACAAGATGAAGTATCCGAGTGTTCCATACTATCCATAATTTAGGTGGTAGTTAATCGGTCGAAGTCCCGCCTGATTCCGAGTTAGAACGAAGGAGTTATTGCAGTCTGAACAAAAAAAATAGCGGCTTCTTCACTAGGCGGAGTTCAATATGCAGATGTGGTAGCCTATTATTTTCTAAGTACAACTGTCAGTCTCCTTGGAGAACTACAGTATGCGTTCACACGATAAAGTATCCGAGTGTTTCATACTGTCCGTAATTTAAGTGAAAGTTAATCGGTCGAAGTCTCGCTTGATTTCGAGTTAAAACGAAGGAGTTATTGCAGTCCGAACAAAAAAAATAGCGGCTTCTTCACTAGGCGAAGTTCAAATACGGGGATGTGGTAGCCGGTTATTTTCTAAGTACAACTGTCAGTTCCCTTGGAGAACTACAGTGTGCGTTCACACGATGAAGTATCCGAGTGTTCCATACTGTCCGTAATTTAGGTGAAAGTTGATCGGTGGAAGTCTCGCTTGATTCCGAGATAGAACGAAGGAGTTATTGCAGTCCGAACCAAAAAAATAGCGGCTTCTGCACTAGGCGGAGTTCAAATATGGGGATGTGGTAGCCTGTTATTTTCTAAGTACAACTGCCAGTCCCCCTGGAGAACTACAGTGTGCGTTCACACGATGAACTATCCGAGTGTTCCATATTGTCCGTAATTTAGGTGGAAGTTAACCGGTCAAAGTATCGCTTGATTCCGAGTTAGAACGAAGGAGTTATTGCAGTCCGAACAAAAAAAATAGCGGCTTCTGCACTAGGCGGAGTTTCAATATGGGGATGTGACAGCCTGTTATTTTCTAAGTACAATTGTCAGTCCCCTTGGAGAACTACAGTGTGCGTTCACAGGATGAAATATCCGAGTGTTGCATAATGTTCGTAATTTAGGTTGAAGTTGATCAGTCGAAGTCTCGCTTAATTCCTAGTTAGAACGAAGAAGTTATTGTAGTCTGAACAAAAAAATAGCGGCTAGGCGGAATTCAAATATAAGGATGCGGTAGTCTGTTATTTTCTAAGTACAACTGTCGATCTCCATGAAAAAATATAACGTAGGTTCAAAATTCTTATTTTTTGAATTTATATTAAAATTTAATGTTTTTAATAAATGGGTAAATGGGTTACCCATTTATAACCCTTTTAAAAATGGGTCAACCTAACCCATTACCCATTTAATAATATTCATAAATGGGTTGACCCAACCCATTTATAAGTAGAGTAAATGGGTTGGATTAATGGGTTGGATCAAATTTTGACAGGTCTAGGTCGGAGGATGTTGAGTTATAACAATGAAAAGTTTAGTGTGATAGTTTATGAAGATATAGTGGATTCCCTAGACCGATTTTGGGTTTTGTATTAGCCTACTTCAGGCTTTGCGATGGTTGACTTTGGGAAAGATATAAGGAAGTCTAAAGAACCCTAGTGTGACATTCCGAACTTTGACGAATCGATGGCGTGAGATTTGATCGAGTACTTTAAGTGGTATGCAGGTATGGGACTTAGTGATACTCTGAGGAGATCGTTGAACGTAGTGTGTTCTACTATCTAGTCATGTGCTGAAGAGATCGTTGATATCTCTGGATCGAATGTGTGTTTTGTGGGGCAAGGATATATGAGGACACTCACCTGTATACTCTGGAACTTAGTGATGGTCCCGCATGCCTTATTGAGGGCAGCACCTTAGTGATGGGTATGATTGAGCACAAAGTCCAATTGTGACATAATGTGTCACTGACCATAGTGATGGTCATATGAATTATCCTACGTCGGTAGGCATCTTAATGGTGATGCGAGACCTTGGTGATGGTCGCTACGATTTTCTTGATTGCTATGCATGATATGACTATTATGTGTTTAAAATGGATGTCTTATGATATGGGTTACGAATATTTGTAACTACTAGAACTAGGTTAGCCCGCAGCGTAAGTTATGGGTGAATTTCAATTTTTTTTTACCATATTGGGTCTTTATTGGGCCATGAAGTCTTGTTCATTTAGAACATTTCAAATTTTATTTGAATAAAATCTCTTATTTTATTTAAATTTATAAATTATATAGAGTTTTATTTAATTTATATCTTATACATATATACACATATATGTATGTGTGTGCATGTATAACATGATAACTCGTGCAAGGTATAACATGCCCGTATATAGATATTGCGATTTACATTACAGCAGACATGTTAGCTCATCCGATATTTATTTTATTTTGCACAAATATATGTATGTATGTAAATTTGTTATTTATATAAATATTATAAATATATATATATATATATGTATGTATGTATAATACTTATATATAAGTAATATATTAATTATATATATATATATATATTATTGTAGTAAATATTAAAATAATTTATATATACACATAATATTAAAGTTTTTATTATTTGATTTCAATTATGAACTAATATATATGTATACACACACACACACACATACTAGTATGGGCCCGTGCTTCGCACACGGGATGTTTGTGTTATTGTATACGTTGATATTTTATTTGAACGCAAATATGTAAACGGAAAGCAAGGGCTTTTTTGGAATTTCAAAAAGACACCGAGTAAATTAGTTTGAACGAATTTTCTTTATTAGTAGTAGTGATATATATATATGTATATGTATATATATATGTATATGTATATCTATATATGTATGTATGTATGTATATGTATATGTATGTATGTATATAAGCATATTTATAATTTCTAAATATATATTTATATGCATTAATAAAATTAAAAAAAAATTATTTTAAATTTCTAAATACTTCTAGATTGTATATATAGCACAATAATTTTTTATTATAAATTTTATTACACACACATATATATTTATTGATAAAAATAGAAATTAGTGGAGGACATGGTGTATGGTAATCTAACCGCCTCTTTGCATGAAATCCTCCCCCCAAACCGCCGGATCTGCAACCTTCAACCGCTTCAGTGCTTGCGCGACCATCACGGACCTGGGCAGAGACAGTTAGAAGTTCATTTCAAGTGGAGGAGGAGGCAAAGGATTATGATCTGCAGTTCGTTCAGCCATTGCAAAGTGACGGAGATCCGACTTTCTTTATTCCATAAAGTAACAAACAGATTGCATATAATAATAATTGGAGAAACTCGTTAGTGGCTTATGTGTTGGGCAGTCGACATTTATACAAGCAGTTCGTGTATTATATTCAAAAAGTATGGGCGCCAACTGGTTCTTATAATGTGTACTACAAGCGTAATGGATTTATAATCATAAGATTTTCTAACGAAAATGATTGCATTCGGATTCTTAAAAGTGGGTCGTATACTTATAATTCAGCGATTACTATTATCAAGCAATGGAAGCATGGGATGAAGTTTTCAAGGGATTATTTTTCCACAGTTCCTATGTGGGTAAAATTACTTAATCTTGATTTAGAACTTTGGAACTGAGATGCTTTTAGTCGAATTGCTTCGACTCTTGGCAAACTAATCAAAATGGATCCAAACACAGTTAGGGAAACTCAACTAAACTATAGTAGAATTCTAATAGAGGTTGATGTTAACTTTGCATATCTACATACTATTCGTGGCTTCAATTATGATGGGGATGAGTTGCTTACTCAGGTGTCATATGAATACAGCCGATTCCTTGTGAAAACTCTAAAGCATATGGACATAATACAAGGAATTGTACTGTTTTGACTCGCAAACAATGGCAACCTAGACAGAATTCAACTACAAACCCATAGTCTAGTGGTACAGAGCATGATACAAGTTATACACAACAAAGTTCTATCGGTTTTGAACATACAAATTTACAAGACCATGTAAACACATCAGAGCATCAGAATGACTTGGAGGGTGATAAATCCAGCAAGGATAAGGGCAAAGCTTTGATTCCAACCTCTAACAGATTCTCATGCTTATCTGGAGATGGTGCCCTTTTGGAACAAGCGTATCGGATCCCCTACCTATAGTCCCTGAAAACATAGAACAAAGTGACAGTCCCCAAGATAACGTTGTAGACGGTGATATTACTGTCAATATTGGAGATACATCAAATAGTGAATTACTTATGCACGAAACAGTAGAGAATAGCAACAATTCATACAAGAAGTAGCAACTCATATTGAGCAATTGGAAAGCCAGATAAAATCACAAAGAATGTACCGCAAATGCTTGAGACGAATGTGAAACATAAGATGAAGCATATGAAACCTACTACTACTCCAATAGCTCCTTCTAAAAGGTCTACTATGAGCTCTTTCAAACCCATATGAATGCATGTTCATGGAATGTAAGAGGACCGAGTATAGATAATAAGATGTTAGCTATACTTCAGTTCCTCCAACCACATAAGCTATCTATGACAGCCTTATTTGAAACAAAGTTAGATGATTCAGGTATTGGTAAATAAGTAGATATACTACCTCCCTTATGTGTTTGTATACATAACAACAATATGGGTACTAAAGGGAGAGTGGTTATCCTCATTGATGCAATAGTGTAGTTTGTCTCTATCTCAGATATGAGTTATCAACATATCACTGCTGTTATGACTAACACTGGAGGATTTGTTTGTACTGTTACATTTGTTTATGCTAGCAACACTTATGCTGAAAGGGATAAGTTATGGAGTAGCTTAATTTCTAATGCTTCATCTATTCACATGCCTTGGATTGCATTTGGGGACTTTAATAATGCTTTGAATCCTAAAGATAAGAAGGGTGGTTTCCTTTTTTTTTTTTTTTAATCTTAATGGTTTTAAAAATTGTATTTTACAATGTGGTTTTGCTGAATCTAGTATGCAGGGATGCAAAAGTACTTGGCGAAAGAGAGGCATGGCAAATAATATTGACAAAATGTTGGTAAATTCAGAGTTTATCAGAATATTACCAGATTTGACAACAATTACTCTCCCCACGACTCTAAGTGATCATACTCCTATTTTCATCAATTTCAAAGACAAGCTGACATTCCATAAAAATTTGCCATTTAGATATATGAACACATGGTGCACTATTGATGGTTATATGGATTGTGTATTAGAAGGGCTCAAAGCTACCACTTGGGGTAACTATGCTCATCAATTTATACACAAAACCAATTTATACACAAAGTCAAGAATATCAAGGAAAATCTTAAGAAATATACAGAAAGATTAAAAAAAACGATGCTGCTAAATATTTATAGACCGCATATAACTCTGTTTTCTATCAAATTGATCAAGACCTAGAAGAGTTGTCTTTGTATGACCAGATGCTTCATATTAACATGGAATTAAAAAGACAAAGTCAGATACAGCATGATGAACTTGTTTAGAAAAGTAAAATGTTAT
Organism: Allium cepa; assembly: GCA_030765085.1. NCBI lineage: Eukaryota > Viridiplantae > Streptophyta > Magnoliopsida > Asparagales > Amaryllidaceae > Allium > Allium cepa. The sequence continues at coordinate 750,038,064 of CM060940.1, read as the reverse complement.
GGCTAGTGGAAAGTGATACTAACTCTAAATTTTTCTTTAGTAAGATGTCTATGAGAAAGCATAAGAATAATATACATGCTCTACTCTCCCCCACTGGTGACTTCATATATAACAAGGATATAATGGTCCAAGAATCTCTGAACTATTATTCCTCTTTATATAATGGTGTTGCAGATTGCCATTTTCCACAAATAGATACAAGAATGATAATAAACAATGAAGGTAAATTGTACTGATCTGCCCCAATTCAGAAGTCAGAAGTGAAGGAAACCTTTTTTTATTCATGATGTAAAGAGTCCTGGGCCTGATGGCTTCTTAGCCAAATTTCTTATATTACATTTTGATCTATTTGAGGAGGAATTGTTTTCTATCATTTCAGAAATCTTCTAAACTGGAACTTTGGCTAAGGGATATCGCACATTTCTTACTCTGGTGCCTAAAAAGGACAAGCCACAAACATTGTCAGGTTATAGGCCTATAGCAGGTGCAAACGAGTTGTATAAACTTGTGTCCAAAACTATATGTCAAAGGATAAAGCCATTTCTACCTTTTGTGATTGTTAAGAATCAATCTACTTTTATTATAGGAAGAAGCATTGGGGAGAATATACTTCAGGCCCACAAACTAATAAGGGACTTTAAAAGGCAAGGTAAACCCCAAATGTGCATTGAAACTGATCTTCAAAAAGCACATGACATGGTAAACATGGAGTTTACATGTCATATGCTTGATGCAATGGGTTTTCCTATATCTTTGATTGATTTGATTTATGAATGTATAAGTACACCAACCTTCTTAATTATGGTTGAAGGCATGCTTCATGGCTTCATACATTTGACTAGGGGGTTGAGACAAGGAGATACTCACTTTCCATATTTATTTTGCATTGTAATGGAGTTCCTATCACTAAGGATGGAGAACAAAATCTCTTAGGGTAGAATAAAGCCACTGTCTAAGTTACCACATATAGGATTTCATCTTTTATATGTTGATGACGTAATGTTCTTTATGGAGGCTACTGTTGATGTTGCTATTGAACTAAACCTATTGCTAGACGAACAAAGCCTTACTGCTAGTTAACAAATAAACCAATTAAAGTCTAAAATCTATTTTAGTTCTTATGTCCCTGATAAAGATGATATAGTGCAACATTTAAATATGATTGAGAGGCAGTTACCAGTAAAGTATTTGGGGGTGCCACTATGTAACGACTCGTATTTTACATGTCGGAGGATCGTAAAATATATTATTTAATTGTGAGGCTGTATGACTCTATAGCTTTGAGAAATGCCTATTAGTGATATTTCCTATTTTAAAGATTTTACAGGACGATTTTACCCCTGGAAGTCTTGTTTCGACTGTAGCATTAGACATGATCCGAATTAGCACCATAGACCCCTTTTATTGGAAAGATATGATGGATTTTTTCCGTAGAGTGGTCATAATAGCGATTTGAATTATCTGGCCAGGAGATATGGTCGTTTGAAAATTTAACTTTGGTCAGTGCAAGGCATGTTTGGAGTTCGGAGAGGAGTTGCCTTAGTTCGACAGTGGTTAGTTCGGGGGGTTTCTTGGGGTTTTTCCTATAAATAAGTGAGCCATCCCTCCTAAAGCATTCTCTTCTTCGACCACTTCACACTCAAGTCTCGACCTCTATTAGCGAAGGTTGGTCCATGTATTAGTTGGTTCGGCTAGGCATTAGTTCCGTGGTGGACTGGTGCGGTGGCCGAGCAAGGAAGTCGGTTTGGTAGAGGGATTGAACTGGTGGCCGAGTAGGATATTCGGTTTGGTGGTTTGGCATTGAGGTTTGGTTCAGTAAGGTGGTGGATCGAAGGCGAAGCGCGGAGATCGGTTCGGTGGGTGTTGGCTCAGTGGTCAAACAAGATTGGCTGTTCAATGGTGAGCTTGGTTCGGTGGTCAGTCGCGATGATCTATTCGATGGTTGGGTAGGGGAATCTGTTCGATGGTGAAGGACGTTTGATGGCCAGACCGATATGGCGGTTCGGTGGTGATGGGTGTTCGATGGCCGAGCAAGGGAATTTGTTCGGTGGAAAGGCGGGTCGATGGTCGATTAAGATGGTCTGTTCGGTGGCAAAGTGGAGTTGGCGATCGAACACAAAACTTGGTTCAGTGATGGGAGCCAGACCGTGGAAGGTGTCTTGGCTAGGCATGTCTTGGCTTGCATCTATCTTGGTTTGATAATAGGGTGGAAGGGTAGAGGTGGAGCATGGAGTTTGACTATGTAGTTTGGGTATAGTATAGACATACTTCAGGGCAGAGTTTGAGGGTCTCCAACGAATATAATGGGGAGTAAGGATGGATGACTCCAAGATGACTTGGGATGACCTTGGACTTTATGCAGCGATTAGTGAAGTAGTGGAGTGATGCTTCGACGTGAATGATTGGATGGCTTCGAGACTTTGGCATAGTGGCTCTATGACTTCCGAAGGATGTCTAGAGGCATTCTGAGGATGACGAATCAATGATGAGATTCGTTGATGTAACATCCCTTATCTGGAGGCCCGAAGCTAAGCGCTACAGATGCTGCAGCCATTCATAGTGTTAACTTTCGGCGATCAAATACGGTAATGTTAATGGTATCCATAATATCAAAAACACTTGAATATGAAATAAAATCATCACAGATTAAAACATTTTCTGGTAGCATTTCAAAACAACATTTCATATCCAAGTTACATAATCCCATATCGTTTCCCAGGTTTAGATCAAATATAATTACATAGCCAAGAGCGACATATGAAGATGCCTCCTTGGTTGACCAGAGTACTATATATTTACATCCGACTTAATACAACACAAAGGAATTAAACAAAATAAAACAGCAACTCCTAAATAGCTATCCGTCAGCCACCTACTCATCTCCAAAAGCTTTATTCGTCAACCTACTAAAACCTGTAAACCTCAGCCCTCAACCTGCTCAAATCAATTTTGAGCACCCGAGAGTTTAAAGGGAAAAACATAAACATCGAATCAGACATAAAGCCTGGTGTGAGTAATACTATACATCTCGGTTATTTGATATTGAGTGAGACCATGTCGCTTAGCGGAACAGGTTTTCCCTCACTAATATCATTTTAAAACATTTTTTTTACAAATCATAATCCTGCAACCAAAACTGGTTAAAATTGTAAAGCAATATCATTTAAACTTACTATCAGGTAACAAATGAACTATCTATCTAAAAGCCATTGTTTGGCTAACTACTAACCTTTGTCTGACTCGGGCCTACCAGACAATATATAAACAAATAATCTAACACCTATTAGATACTTATGTAAACAAATAATCTAACATCTGTTAGATACTCCTCTTCTGGACGGTCTGTCCCAAACTTATCTTCTCGCAGGGTTACCCGATCCTAATGATTTTGCAGGCTCACAAATAACCTAACTTTGTATAAATATATTCCTTTCTGTATGTAATATCATTTTAGTTTCACCTATGACAAAGCCGTACACACTGTAATTTCATACTAAATGAGCTAGGGGCTAATAGCCAATGTATACGGTGTGACCCTATACCAGCCCCATCTGGTATTCTAATATCTGGGTCATTTTACTTAGGGAAACCTTCCCTTAAATTTTCATTGAAAACATTTTCATCTCAAATTGATTTAAACCTATAAATCATACTTTAAACAAGGAAAATATATACTCTGTGCTTTACTTAAATCACATTGCCATGTTATATATACTTTACCCAAATCTTTGTTGATGAAAACATTTAAACCATTGAAAGTACCCCTTTCGAAACCAAGCAAACCCTTTATAACCTAGGCCGAAAGGCCAAAACATTTCTTTCGAAAAAATTCATATAAACCTTTCAAAACCATTGAAAAACCTTTCCTTCGAAAGCTATAAAACCTTAGACATCCTATCTTTAAAACATTCAAACATTGCCATACGAGAACATTGGAAAACCTTTCCTTGGAAACCTTTCGAAACCATTGGGGAACCACCCTTTCCAAACCTTTCTTTAACCTTTCGAAAGCACTCAAACTATTACAAACAGTAAACCTTTCGAAAGCATTTGGGTTCAATTAAACATATGGAAACCTTTCGAAACCATTTAAAATTAACTCCTTCGAAGCATTTGGGTTTTACCTTCAACAGAGCAAAAGGGCCATAAAACATTTAAGTCGAAAGCTCTCTTTCGAAAATAGTTCCTAAGCAAAGAAGTGATGGTGTCGAAACCCCCCTTCTGAAAGCATTGGGGAAGTGGCTTGGGTTTTTAAAGCAAAATATATCTTCCGAAACCATTGATTTCGAAAGGTAGAAAGCGACAGCTAGGGATTTTGACCCCTTCAGAAGAATTTACTTAAAACAAAAGGTGCAACCTCTTTCGAAACCATTCCTTAAATCATTTTGACCCAGTCGGAAGCCAACTAACTCGAAAGCATTTCTTTCGAAAGCAAAGTAGGTGCATTTAATTTGAAAGCTAAGTAAGGTTTCGATCCGTTCGAAAATCATTGTCTCGGCCCAGTACCTCTCGCCCATATCTAGTTCACTATATACCAAGTATTTGATACTATATGCATTAGTTTCGATGGTGATGGAGCCGGAAGTACCCAGTCGGAACCCAGGTGCCGAAAGTGGTGAAACATGATAATAGCATATAAAGGCTGACTTTTAACCTTTTAAAGTAATCTTTTCAACTAACCAGCCCTGTTTTTCAAAACATGGTTAGTTGCTAATTTTCTTTTCTAAATGTTCTGCCAAAATTTCAGAATTGAACAAATTAAATTATTTGCAAAATTCCCCTTCTCCTTTTATAAATATATAAAACATTTGAGTCTCATGCCTTAAATAATTTTATATATCTATTAAAATACTTTGAAAAATTCTACAAAAATGCCGTTAATTCATTTTTAATATGTTTTCTAACATATATTAACTTCAAACCCAAAACTTATATTATTTATCCGTAACTAATTTTAAAACCAAACAATCAATTTCTTCACTAAAAAATTAATATAAAATCCACATTAATTTCAGAAAATTATGAAAATTGGAACTCATCTATAAAATGTCATTTTTCATCTAAATCTAAATTCGCAAGGTATTTGGAGGTCGTTAAAAAGGGTTTTCACATGAAAACATATCATAAAACCTAAATGAATAAGCATAAATCATCAACAAGCATATATAAATATTTGATCATTCAAAAACATGGAAAAACACTTGCAAATAATTCAGATTCATCTTAAAACCGAAAACAATTAGAAACAAGATATGTAGTCATTATGCACCTTAGCTTTGAGATTAAGATGTTGAGATTTGATCTTTGATTTTGTTGCTTAAGCTTTCCTCTTCTCTTGTTTTCCTTTAATGGCGGTCGACCTCTTACTTTGGTTTTAATTTTGTGACTATAGAAACAAACATATAGAATATGGCTTAAGGGGTTTAGGGTATATGGCTTAATGGCGGTTGACCACTTTCTTAAGCTTTCCTAACATGTTATTCCATTTCAATTTACTTATTTCATTTGTTAACATGGCATGGCTACCCTTACTAATCAAAAATCTCAATCCCTTAACTATTTTACCATATTTCATTTAATTTACCTAATTAAATGTTACTAAATAATGTTACCCAAAACTATGGTCATTACATACTCCCCTCCTTAAAGAATTTCGTTCTCTAAATTACGATAAGGTACTCATTAAATCAAACATAAAGGTAAAACATATCATCACACAAGTCAGGATAAGTGTCTCTAATCCTGCTCTCAGTCTTCCAAGTATAGTCTCTCACATCATCGCTCCACCGGACTTTCACTAATCCGCCTCCTTAGCCTCATCTCATCTCGCATGACTACGCCAACTGGCTTTCTAACTATAGTGAAGTCTGGTTTTACTACTAACTCCTCTACACGGTAGGTGCTATTGTAGACTCCGGATCTCTAACACACTTCCTTAGATAAGAAACATGAAAAAAAATCATGGACTCCTGCCAAACTGTTCGATAACCTTACTCTATATGTGAGTTTACCGATCCTCTCTACAATAGGAAATGGTCCTACGAATCTCGGTGCCGACTTTCCTGATTTCCCAAATCGAATCACACATTTCATCGGTGACACCTCAACAAACACATGATCTCAAACTGAGAACTCCAAGTCATTCCATCTTCTATCTGCATAATTCTTTTGCCTAGACTGAGCTTCCTTTATCCTATCTTGAATCAACTCAATCTTCTCTGCAGCTTCTTTAACTAAATCTGCACCAAGAACCAACCTATCCTCGATCTCTAACCAACAAACGAGAGATTTGCATGTCTTCCATACAAAGCTTCAAACGGTGTCATCCATATACTAGTCTGATAACTGTTGTTATACAAAAACTCAACTAAGTGTCGATGGCCTTCCCATGACCCCCGAAATCTAACACACGTGCTCGTAACAAATCTTCCAAGACTTTGTTAACTCTTTTCGTTTGCCCATCGGTCTGTGAATGGTAAGCGGTACTCATCTTGAACTTGGTTTCTAAAATCTCCTGTAGACTCTTCCATAACTCACTAGTAAACAACGAATCTCTATCGCCTACGATACTACTAGGAATTCCATGAGGTACTAGGAATTCCATGCAGTCTAACCTCGTTCTTCAAAAATAACATAGCCAAAACAGATGTCGTCCTAGTCGACTTAACTGAAATAAAATGAGCACTCTTGGTTAGTCTATCCACTACGAACCATATACTTTCATTTCTCTACTAGATCTTGGAAACTCGTCTATAAAATCCATAGAAATAGAATCCCACTTCCATACAGGAATATCCAGTGGGCAACCCACTTGGCTTCTGATGTTCGGCTTTCCCTTGTTGACAGTTTGAACACTGCCTAACCCACAAGCCAACGTCTATCTTCTTACCTTCCTAGAGGAAACTCCTCTTCATGTCCTGATACATCTTAGTTCCTCCTGGATGAATAGTGAACTTCAAACGATGACATTCCTCCTAAATCTCTTTCCTAATGTCCCCTACATTCGAAACACACAATCTTCCTTTCTTTCTCAACCACCCATTCTGGTCAAAACTAAAATCTTTCAAGTCATCGCTCTCTGTTCCATCCCTTGTCTCCCTGATCCATTCAACCAATATTGGATCCTCCCCCTGTTTAGAAGCAATCTTTTCAATCATCATCGATCGAACTTCTAAACAAGACAACACGACGTTCTCTCCATTAGATCCAGCCTCAGATCTCCACTGCACTCTACAGTCGACAACGCTTTAAAATCTTTCCACTCAGTAATCATAACCAACACTGCATTATGATGCTTTCTACTAAGTGCATCTACCACCTTATTACCTTTTCCTGGTGTGTACTCAATCCTAAAATCATAAGCAACAATAAACTCTAACCATCTCTGCTGTCTCATGTTTAGCTCCTTCTGAGAGAACAAATACTTCAACGACTTATGATCCGTATAAATCTCAAACCACTCTCCCAAAAGGTAATGTCTCCACATCTTCAATGCAAAAATTACCGTGGTTAACTCCAAGTCATGCGTTGGATATCTAACCTCATGTGGTCTAAGCTGTCGAGAAGCGTAGGCAATCACTTTACCTCTCTGCATTAACACAACTCCTAACCTAGTTCCGCAGGCATCTATATAAACTACCAAATTTTGATTCCCTTTTGGAACAACCAACATAGGTGCATAGGTCAATAAGTGTTTCAAGCTATGGAATCCTTCCTCACACTTATCGGTCCAAAGAAACTTCACATCCTTTCATGTTAGCTTGGTCATCGATGCTGCAATCTGCGAAAAATCCTTAATGAACCTCCGGTAATATCCAACTAATCTAAGAAAACTCTTTATCTCAGTCACTGTCTTAGGTCTCTTTCAATTATTTACCGCTTCAATCTTAGTTGGATGTACATACAACCCTTTCTCTAAGACTACAAACCATGAAACTTCACTTCCTTCTTTCGAAAATGACACTTCGAAAACTTTGCCTTCAGCTGATGCTACCTCAGTGTCTCCAGCATTACTCTATGATGAACTTCATGCTCCCTTTCATCTCTAGAGTATATCAAAATATCACCTATGAAAACCAAAACGGACCTATCCAAGTGCTCTCGGAAAACTCAATTCATCAAGTCGCATTAGTTAGTCCAAACAGCATCACTAACCATTTGTACGATCCATATCTAGTTCTAAACGCCGTCAAAGGATTACTATCATCTGCTACTCTAAGCTGATGAAAACCCTTGGCTAAATCCAACTGAGAAAACACCTCAGCTTCACTCAACTGATCGAACAAATCGTCAATTTGTGGCAATGAATATCAATTCTTTATCGTCTTCTCATTCAACTTACGATAATCGATACATAACTTTAACGATCCGTCCGGCTTCTTGGCAAACACTGCTGCTGCTCCCCAAGGTGAACTACTAGGTCTAATAAAATTCTTGCCTTCCAAATCCACCAATTGCACCTTCAACTCCCTCATCTCGGTAGGTGTCATCTTGCTTGGCGGCCTACTCACTAGTTCTTCTCCAGGCACCAAATCTATTCGAAACTCTATGGTTCGTTTTGATGGCAATCCTACTACCGGCTCGAAGACATATGTGAATTCTCTAACCATGAAAACTCCATTCAACTCGTCTTCTAACTCCATAACACCCAACAAAGCATTCATCTTACAGCTAGGGCTTTCTACGGTATATACAATCTGATCACTACAGTCAGGGTGTCTAAACAATATTTTCCTACCATGACAAAATATCCTAGCATCATACTAGTTTAACCAATCCATACCCAAAATAATTCCAAACTCTACAAAGTCAAACATATGCAAACTGCAAACAAAGATATGACCTAACAAATCAAACTCTAAGTGGTCACACTTCATCCCATGCGTCGCATACCCTCATATCAGATTTGCAACTCTTAAGGAGTTCTAGGTTAAGCTTATCTACCAAACAACGAGATACAAAAGAATGTGATGCACCAATATCAAACAGAACGCTAACGGACATACCGTGAATTTGAAGCGCTCCCAACACTGCTTTTCCTTTCTCCTGCGATGTTGGTCTCGATCAAGTTCCAATGCAAATACTTTGCCCTTTCCATCCGTAGTAGGCTCTTTGCACTGGTTCTTATAATAGCCGATCTGATCGCAGTTGAAGCATATGATATTCTTATTCCTAATCACTTCCTTTGCCTTTCCAGATATTCATTAGTAAAGTGCCCCTTCTTATCGCACTTAAAACAGACAACCTCTGACTTCCCTTTCTTTCATGGATCCACTTATCTGAGCACCCTTCTTATGAAAAAATTTCCTTTTCTGACTCTGCCCCACCCGAACTTCCTTAGCCATATTCTTCTCCAGAGAAGCAAGCATTTCCTCATGCCTCAATGCCATCTCTACCACAACATCACAAGGACCTCTGATATGAGGTAATGTAGCCCTGGCCAACTCAGGCTTCAACTCTTGATAAACTTCTCATTTCTTTCATCACAATATCCACAGTGGCATATTCATACCTAGCCAACTCCTCAAACCTTCTAGCATATTCCAACACAGTCATCTCCACATGTATCAACTCAGCAAACCTTCTAAGCACGGCAGACTGCGCCATCACAGACATGAACCTCTCCTAGAACCTCCTCTTAAACTCAACCTATGTCATCGTTTCTTCATTCACTCCAGCCATCACACTATTCCACCAGAATAAAGCTGCTCCTTGAAGCTTCCTCAAAGCAAGCCTTCTCTTTCGCTCAACATTGAGCCCTAAGTCTGCAAAGATTCGCTCATAGTGCAGCAACCAACTCTCCACTTCAATCTTATCTTCAGTTCCGTTAAATAGCTTTCCTCCAAGCCTAACATAATCTCTACTCAAGGTAGCATAATTGTTGATCACCGAAGCTTCCTGAACTCCTACTCTAAGATTTCCTCCAACCACTTCAGCAGCTACACCTGCTTGCATCATGTTGACAAAGAACTGATCCATAGCTCCCATATCCACTTGTGGGACTCCAGCACAAACATTTTCAGCTTGAGCCTGACCTTGGTTCCTTCTAGTATTCGGTCTGGCATTTCCATTTATGGTGGTATTTCTCCTAAGTCTTCCACTTCTAGCTTCCATATTTGTATTCAAGCCAAATGAGATACAAAAGAATAGCCTAAGAGAGATGGGAGAATAGACATATAACATATACTTATATAGCAAATATAAGTACGTTACTATAGCGTTATCCCATACCCGATCTTATCTCTAATTCTTTAGGATTATGTTTTCAAAAATCATTTTAGTTTAAAGTTTTTCATGAACCTATGCTTTGATACCAAGTTGTAACATCCCCTATCTGGAGGCCCAAAGCTAAGCGCTACAAATGCTGTAGTCATCCTTAGTATTAACTTCCGGTTACCAAATACAGTAATGTTAATGGTATCTATAATATCAGAAGCACTTGAATAGTGCAATGGCCCGTATTTTTTGATAATGAAAAATATTAAATTAAATAAAACTGTGATATTTAGTAGTGGAAGAAATTTAAATTTGTGTTTATCAATAAGAAAAAAAACTAGAATGTAATTTAATAATGTTGATTCAATTTAATTGATAACTATTTTAATGTAATTGAAATAATTATAAAGTTAATTTGGTGATAATTGTAAATAAGGAAATAAATCAAATGTTGTATTTAATGGTGAAATTGTATGCAATTAATTAAAATTGGTTAATATAGAATATGAAATCCGTGGTGTGGTAAGTAGTTGTAATCTTTGTTTGTGAGTAATAAAATTTTAAAAGTGGTTAAATCACTTAAAAGTAACGATTTGTTTATTTATCATCTCATTAAATATGTTAAATTAATTTGAAAATTAATAAAATTAAAATGTAATTAAATATTGCATTAATATGAGTTAAGATGATAATGGTAAAATATGAAGTAATAAAATGTAAAATAATATTAATTATATCCATGAGGTAATAATTGATTTAAATAATAAGGGTGAAATGAAATTTAATGAATTTATTGGAATTTAGATTATAATTAATGAATCTATCGCAATCGAAACTGAACACTGCAATTAGTACAACATTTGAATATTGACTTTGATATGGAATTTTTTTAAAAGGTTATTACTTATGTGTAATCAAAAATGATAAAAATTGTTAGTTATAAAATTTGAATTTGAAAATTGATTTAATCAATTTAATAATAATTTATTTATTTAATGTGAAAATAGCCATTTTGGCCACTGTCTCGGATTTCGACGAAACTAGCTTCATCGGATCCGTAACATTGATTATTATAGAATTTTACATTTCGTAGCGATCAAACTTGTCGTTTAATCCTGTGGACTCGAAACACGTAGAAATCAATTTATTGAATTTAATTTAAAATACGCTAATTTTAAAAGCTAACTTCTATATAAAATGGAACTAGGATTTGAAACCTATTCCATTGAGTTTAAAAATATCGAAAACATCTATTTTGATATATGGGATGAACCACTTTCGTTTCAGAAGCGGAACGGGCTTTTCGTGTCGTCGTCGTCGATTCGACCCAATTAAATATGTTATTCATTTTTATCCTTCTTCGTTCATATAAATAGATTTTTCTAAACCCTAGCAGCCCTTTTATTTCTATCTATACATATCTGTCTATTCAATCATCTGCTTCTTCCTTCTTCTAATGGCAGAAACCCAAAACCCTAAATTCAATTTCAAAATTTAATTTCAAAAATTCAAACTCTCAAAACCCTATCATATTATATATCTTGGAAAGCTCTCGACGAGTGTAATCCACTACAGCAATTCATTTCTCCATTTGGTGCATCTTTTGGCCAGAAATCACCAAGGAATTCTCGACCGTTGAAACTAGGATTTTCGATCCAACGACGGATCATCGTCTGATCGACGATCGGGAGGAGTCGTTGCGAAGAGGGCATTGAATAGAGTCGATCCATATGAATAGCTTGCTTGGGTTTTGCCTCGAGATGACCAGAAAATGGTTCAAAGATGATGGCGATGAACTGTGATTGGGCAAGCTTGGCGGCGCCGCGTGGCCAGGTGGAGGTCGGCGTGGGCCGTAGAGGCGAGTGACGACTTCGGATCTGGGTGGCATTGACCGTAGTGGCGCATGGATGGCAATGTTTGCTGGCAGTTGAGGTCGAGAGTTCGTGCTTGGTTGAGGGTTTCGCTGTTAAACGGAGGTGACGTGTTGCTTTACTTTTAATTAATTATTTATTTATGTTTTAAATTTTCAATCATTCTAACACGCATAAGTTTTTCATACGAGCTCAGATTCATGCACGGATTTCTCTGTTGCGATCATATTAAAATTTCAAAAATTATGGAACTAGTTGGATGCATTCTGAAATTGTTCAAATTTTGGGCATAAATGTGATTTTTAAATCGACTAGAAATCAAAGGTGAGTGTATTAATTCACTTACGACTACTAAACTATCTTATGTTAGCTAAATTAAAATTATGATGTGATTAGAAATTAATTGATGGTTGTTTAGATATTTAAATTGTCATTCCAGTTAAATCATACTTTTATGGAATTTAATCGCCATTTAATTTAATATTGAATTTTAAATTTCTAATTAAATACCTGTTAATGATAACTAGTTAATTGTTGTTATTGATTGATTTGAATGATGATTGTGATGGATGTTAAATTGTTGATATTTGGATTGTTGGATGTATGTTTATTCATATGTTATTATCACACTGCAAGTTCCCTAAATTTACTACTGTAAATCACAATGGGTTGAAATGATACATACCAGAACGATCTTATAGATAGAGAAAAATCATTATATGTTGAAATGATAGACTCGAGCGATTTTATGAATTTGAATTTTAATTCGGAATTGCAGATTGAAATGATATATACCCGTAAATTTTAGATTATTGCGGGTTGAAATGATATATACCCGTAAATTATAAACCATTGCTGGTTGAAGTGATATATATCCGTATCACCAAACCATAAGATAGAAAATTATATACGTACACTGGATTGGTTGATTAAATGATTTTAAATCTTTAATTTTGGAATCCAGTTAAATGATATTTAGAAATAAAATTTGATTTATATGAATTGAATTGTTTTCAAAATCCAAGCTTTAAAATATAAAATTGAAATTGGTTTAAGTGAATTGTTTAAAGAAGTAAAGTCGAATTTTAAAGTTAAATTTTGAAATATAAATGAAATTTATCAAAATTGAATTATTGTAAACATTTGAATATTTAAACTTTGAAATTTATTGAATTTGAAGTGGTTTAAATTTGTAACTTCAAACTTGAATTTGAAATCGATAAATTGAAATGGTTTTGTGAGAATCTGAATTGAAAGGTTAAAACTGAGTTTGTTGATTTGGAATCTGGATATGGTCTAGATTTGTTGAAATGAAAGAAACAGTTTGATTTGATATTATTTTCAAATTAATTATTTTAATGTAATTGTTTTAAAAATATATTATATTTAAAATTTAAGTTTTTTTTAGATTTTTAAACTATTTACTATATAAACCATTTCCAACAATCAAACCATTTTATATTAAACTATTTAAAAACCCTTAAACTATTTAAACTGTATTTAAACTATTAAAAACTATTTTTAAAGTATTTTAACTATTATAAACTATTTCTAATATATAAACAATTTTAACATATAACATATTTTATTATATAAACTATTTCTAATATATAAACTATTTTAATCTATAACCTATATTTAAACATATAAACTCTTTTTAAATGTATAACTATTCCAATATATAAACAACTTTCAATATTCAAACTGTTATGATTTAGATTTAATTAGTTTAAAAGGCAATATTTTGATATAATGGTTTAACCTATTTTAGTGGTTACGACTTTGAAATGTATATGATTTGAAGTACATGATTTCGAAGGTGAATATGATGTTGAAAGGATTATGATTTGGAAGTGAATATGATTTTGAAGTAAATAATGATTTCGAAAGTGATATGATTTTTGAAGTGAATATGATATTTTGATATTAATTATAAACTATTTGAAATGTAAAAGGACCATCCGGTGTGAAATAAGCATTTGGTTGTTAAAGAGATCGAGATCGGATATTGTCATACTCTTTACCAATACTGAAAACCACTTTAACAACTATGCACGTGGTGGAGAATCCATAATAAAGTTGGATGGTTTGGCAAACAATTCTTATGAGGTACGAAGATAGCACTGACCCCCTCGGGTCAGCTTGATGTGGCTAAAACAAGAGCCATGCCGTGCCAAGTGAGGTCGCTCCTTCTATCGGGCACATTTCTTCGATACCATATTTATTGCTTTGTGATTGATTTGGTGGCCACCCCTCGATTTGATTATGTGAGTGTGTTCCGAGACGGACGATAGTAGCTGCTATGTGTTACCACCAGTCCGGATCCGCAAAACGGTAGTATCCTACCCTAGGCATTGCCTCGCGTTTCTTGTTACATGTCTTATTGCGCCTATTACGAGTTTGGTTTGTGTCGTACCTATGGAGTGCTCTCTGATAGCCCACTGGTTTATGGTGGAGTTTACAGTATCTGCATAGAATATGAAATTTATATTAAAATGTGTTAAGAGGGATATGGGTAACGCCTTAACGCTATTTTAATACTTTACTTTACTAATAGACATATTATAATAGCATATATTACTATATTGCAAATAGTTCAGCGGATCCTTAAGATATGAAATCCCGAACATCTCTTAAGTTATTGCATGCATGTTAGACATTGGATATGAGATGTAAAATCCCGTAAACATCTCTGAAGCCGTTACACTCATATTTATTTACTGTTGATTTAACTTACATAAGATCTTTTAGTTCCGACTCGATTGTTTTGTCTATTCATTACGCTCGGGTCAGGCTGAGCTTTTCAGTGCATTCAAGATTTTATTTCTGGAGGACGAAGTCAGAGATTTGTACACTATATTATTTCATAAATGTCCCACTGCATCATGTTGTTCCACTGCATTATTTATTTATTCTTGTTGCATGTATAACTCTGATCTGTATTGTATAAGCGTAATCAAATATTATTTGTAAAACAGCTTTATGGACTGTTCATTTGATTATTATATTTTATCATTCCACTGTGAGATTTTGTGTTTTGTTTTTCTTTCTTTTCTCTTCATTTTCTTATCTAACCCATAACAATCCTCCCTTTTGAATGGTTTGAGTCCAACATGTGTGGTTCATTGTCAATTCAAACCGTCTAATAAGGTGGGATGTTACAAATAGGAAATAAAATCATCACAGGTTAAAACATTTTTCTTTCAAAACAACATTACATATCCAAGTTACATAATCACATATTGTTTCCCCAGTTTACGTCAAACATAATTATTACATAAGTGCGCCAAGAGCGACATATGAAGATGCCCCCTTGGTTGACCAGAGTACTATATAGTCATATCTGACTTATTACAACACAGCGGAATCAAACAAAATAAAACAACAACTCCTGAATAGCTATCCATCAGCCACCTACTCATCTTCGGAAGTTTTATTCGTCAACCTACTAAAACCTGTAAAGCTCAACCCTCAGCCTGCTCAAATCAATTTTGAGTACCCGAGAGTTTAAGGGAAAAAACATAAACTTCGAGTCAGACATAAAGCCTAGTGTGAATAATACTATACATCTCGGTTATTTGATATTGAGTGAGACCACGTCGCTTAGCAAAACAGGTTTCCCCTCATTAAATTTTAAACATTTATTTTGCAAATCATAATTCTACAATCAAAACTAGTTAAAAATGTAGATCAATATCATGTAAACTTACATGTCAGGCAACAAATGAACTATCTATCTGAACATTAGTTTTGTTTGGCTAACTACTAACCTTTGGCTGACTCGATCCGACCAGACAATATATAAACAAATAATCTAACACCTATTAGATACTTGCATAAACAAAGAATCTGACATCTGTTAGATACTCCTCTTCTGAATGGTCTGTCCCTAACTTATCTTCTCCTAAGATCACCTAATCCTAATAGTTTTGCAGGCTCACCAATAACCTTACTGTGTACAAATATATTCCTTTCTGTGTGTAACATCATTTTAGTCTTATATGCGACAAAGCCCTACATACTGGAATTTTAGACTAAATTAGCTAGGGGCTAATAGTTAATGTATAGGGCACAATCATATACCAGTCTCATATGGTATTCTAATATTTGAGTCATTTTACTTAGAAAGACTTTACCATAAATTTTCCTTGAAAACCTTTTTCATCTCAAATTGATTTAAGCCTTTAAACAATACTTTAAACTAGGAAAATATATACCCTATGCTTTACTCAAATCATCTTGCCATGTTATGTATACTTTACCCAAATCTTTTTTGATGAAAACATTTTGGCCTTTGAAAGTACACCTTCCTAAACCATTAGAAATACCACTTCCGAAATCAAGTAAACCCTTTATAACCTACGCCTAAAGGCCAAAACATTCCTTTCGAAACCATTCATATAAACCTTTCAAAACCATTGAAAAACCTTTCCTTCAAAAGCTATAAAACCTTAACATCATATCTTTAAAACATTTAAACATTGCCTTTTGAGAACATTGGAAAACCTTTCCTTTAAAACCTTTCGAAACCATTGGGGAACCACCCCTTTGAAAACTTTGTTTAAAGTTTTCAAAAGCAATCAAAACCATTACAAACGGTAAACCTTTCGAAAGCATTTGGGTTCAATTAAACATGTGGTAACCTTTCGAAACCTTTTAAAATTAACTCCTTTAAAACCTTTGGGTTTTACCTTCAACAGAGCAAAATGGTCATAAAACATTTAAGTCGAAAGCTCTCTTTTGAAAACATTTCCTAAGCAATGAAGTGATAGTGTCAAAATAACCCCTTCCGAAAGCATTGGGGAAGTGGCTTGGGTTTCTAAAAGTAAAGTATGCCTTTTGAAACCATTGACTTCGAAAGGTAGAAAGCGGCAGCTAGGGGTTTCGAACCCTTTAAAAGCATTTACTTAAAACAAAAGGTGCAACCTCGTTCGAAACCATTCCTTAAATCAATTTGACCTAGTCGGAAGCTAACCAAGTTGAAAGCATTTATTTTGAAAGCAAGCGAGTGCATTTTCATTTGAAAGCAAAGCAAGGTTTCGACCCGTTCGAAACCCACTGTCTCGACCCAGTACCTTTCGCCCATATCCAAGTCACTATATACCAAGTTTTTAATACTAAGTGCATTGGTTTTGATGGTGAGGGAGGTGGAAGTACTCGGTCGGAACCCAGGTGCCTAAAGTGGTGAAACATGCTAGCATGTTAAAACTGATTTTTAACTTTTTTAAAGTAATCCTTTCAATTAACCTGCCTTATTTTCCAAAACATGATTGGTTTCTAATTTTCTTTTCGAAATGTTCTGCCAAAGTTTTTGAATTACACGAATTAAATTATTTACAAAATACCCCTTCTGCTTTTATAAATATATAAAACATTTAAGCCCATACATTAAATAATTTTATATATCTATTAAAAAACTTAGGAAAATTCTACAAAAATACTAGTAATTCATTTTTAATATGTTTTCTAGCATATATTAATTTTAGACCCAAAAAATAAATTATTTATCCGTAAATAATTTTAAACCTAAATAATCAATTTCCTCACTAGAAAATTAATATAAAATACACATTAATTCAGAAAATTATGAAAATTGAAAATCATCTCCAAAATATCATTTTTGATCTAAATAAAAATTTGCAAGACATTTGGATATCATTAAAAAGGGTTTTCACATCAAAACATATCATAAAACCTATGTGAATAAGCATAAATCATCAACAAGCATATTGTTTGCGCCAAAATTGGTTACAAACACCTAATTGTCGATGAAAGCACCCATTTACAATCACAGATAGCAAGTTTATAGAGAATAAAATATGAAGAACACTTAAAAAATTAAAAGGAAAGCAATAGAAACACACGATTTATAGTGGTTCGGCTATTTCGGCCTACGTCCACTTTGAAGAGTTATTATTTTATTGATTGTCACTTGTTGGTTACAATAGTATAGGTGATGACAATCGAGTTACAATGGAGTTTTGCAGAGCAACAGCGTAGAAGAACCAAAAATATCCCTTTTTTAATGCTCTTGGACTGCTATTTATAGGTGTAGGCTATAAATATCTTGCTTAGATCTCGGTAGACTCCTTCTCTCACGTGGGTTGGCCTACGTGATCGATCCCTGGTCGCTCGACTCGATCCATGATCGATACGAATGATGATCCAAACCTTGCCTAATCGAGCTGAAATCGATCATGAATATTCCTGAGGTTGTACGCAAGCTCCTGTGAAAATTTGGTAGCACTTGGGCTCGTAGATTGTGAGATACGATCGATGCAAGTTTGGGTTTGTTGGTTGGTTGTTACATTCGTATCAATCAAGGCTCTATATCCATCACTCTTCAAGTCCATGCAATTTGCATCTATGACGTGGCTTAAGAATCCAGTGGAGATCCACTTTTTATGCTCGTTGACTGCTTCTTTTGTCTTATGATGCTTTTCGTACCCATCCCGTGTCATTCATTTCGTATCGATGCTGGCGTATATTTTTTGTATCGATCGCCTGGCGTTGGCTTCGTATCGATGGAAAGTGACAGTTTTGCATCGACCATCTGGTTGATCGATACGAAATATATATCTACATGATCGATACGAAGTAGATAACTGTGGGCTATTTCGCATCGATATGAAGGGATGGGTTTCGTATCGATCATCTAGGTGATCGATACGAAACATATATTAACATGGATCGATACGAAATGTATATCGATACGAAGTGAATAACCTTATTCGATCTGAGAGATGCATGTGTTTAATGGACACGAAATGAACGAGTGCAAACTTGATGGATACGAATAGCATGGATACGAAATTGATGAGGACCTAGGCTGTTGATCGATTCATGGCCGTGACTCGAAGTAATCATCTCCTTGGCCCGAAGTAGACCTTTCAGTGATTCGAAGCAGGTGCTGTGATGACTCGAAGTAACTTGCGAGTGTGCCAACCTATCGAAGACTTGAAGCAGACCCTTCCCCGATTCGAAGCAAACTACTTGGAAACTCAAAGTAAATAGGAAGTGACTCGGAGCAGATTCCAAGCAACCTAAAACGACTCGATCTTTGTTGAAACCATATTTTAAACATCTTGTGTTGTATGTTCATCAACTATGCTACATTTTTGGCTTCTTGATCATGTTTATTATCTGTGAAAATTTAGCATTGATCATTATGCAATCGATTGGGTTAAATCTGCCTATATGTTGCCTTGCCTAAAGGTGGGTTAACACATATATAAACATTTGATCATTCAAAAACATGGAAAAATACTTGCAAATAATTCGGATTCATCTTAAAACCAAAAACAATTAGAAAACAAGAGATGCAGTCATTATTCACCTTAGCTTTGAGATTAAGTGTTGAGATTTGATCTTTGATTTTGTTGCGTAAGCTTTCCTCTTCTCTTGTTTTCCCTTAATCGTGGTCGGCTCTGACTTTGGTTTATGTTTGTGAATATAGAAATGAACATGTAGAATATGGCTTAAGGGGTTTAGGGTATAAGAATAATACTTATTCCTATATTTCCCTTGTCTATTTTCTAACATTTTATTCCATTTCAATTTAATTAGTTCATTTGTTAACATGGCACGACTACCCTTACTAATCACAAATCTCAATCCCTTAACCATTTTACATTATTTCATTTAATTGACCTAATTAAATGTTACTAAATAATGTTATCAAAAATTAGGGTCATTACAGTCGGCTATCCATAAGGGCAAGTTAATGATAGTGACTTGCAAGTGAGATTTGGGATTGTGTCCTACCGTGGAGACAACCAAGATAGAATAACAATTGAGTTCCATTATGGAAACACCTAAAAAGGGATTCGGTTGATTCACAGGTTTACAGTAGTGCCACATGAATTATCATTTACCCAAAGCATTTGGGTGAGAGATGCGAGGCTATGTGAATGATGTCATGTGCTTGATGTGCTAGGCGGTACCCCTATATCCCACATTTCGTCCTGTGATAGTAGTTTAGCATATATTGTGGTTTAGCATATATTGTGCTTATGCACTAACTCTTTGGATGCAAGGACATGTTAGATATGGTTGTTCATACCCAATGCCCTATTTACTATTATTACTACACAGTGTGTAGTTGGTTGTTGTGAATGTTGTGTTACCGACATGTGGGTTGGCATCTTTGGTGATTTGGTGGTTGCATAGGAGTAGCAATTCCTGCTTGCATCGATTGCATTTGTTACAATGGTTGAAATGGTTGCATTAGTTATAATGATTGCATTGGCTGTGATGATTGCAATGGTTGCATTAGTTGCATTAGTTGCTTTGTTTGTGATGATTGCAAATGATTGGATGGATGCTTTGGTTTCTATGTGCTAACGTCTATTTGGATGCAAGAGAAGAGCAGAAATAAGAACTATGTGGCCTAGATCCTCCTAAAGGGGTACGTAAGCAGTCTTTTTCTACGTAATATCCATCGAATCCCTTGAGTTGGGTGGGGGTGTATAGAAATTGGCACAGTCCATAAAATAGTTGAAACATTTTCCTTTTTATTCCTTACGTCTATACACATATGAAGTTACAGGTAGGAGAAAAAAAGGAAATGGAAAGTGGATGCAGGCTATGCCGTGGGTAGCTAATTAATATATTCTTTATTTCATTGATGTTGGATTCCGCTATGCAGTACTATGAAACTATGACAGTGCTTGTATTATTAGAGACGATATTATAGTTCTTGTATAGTCTGTGAAACAATTGTGTTCCGATGTCCTTATTTATGGTCCATTTGATTATATCACTGTCTCACATGTTTTACATCTGAGTTGTTATATTACATTTTATATATGCGCTGTGAGATGTTCTATAGGTTTGTGTTTGGTTTTCTTTCTTTTCCCTTGGCAATCGTCTCACATTGGTCGGGCACGACAACAACGCTCTATCTAAGGTATAGGGCGGTCGTCACATTTGGTATTAGATCTAGGTTTAGCAACTTCCTGAGCTTTAGATAGAATTAACCATTTAATATAGGCTAATTACACCTTTGGTTATGTTAAATATATAAAACGAGAGAGCGTTCTTATCATATGTTTTCATGTTTGAGTTTTCTTTTGTCGGTATGGTGTTTACTTTATATGCTTGCATGGTTGAAAATGACCATCTAAGCAACCTAGGGAAGGGACCATGGAATTGAATTTTGATGGATAGGCTTTATAGTGTTTGGAGTCATATCACTGCATAGGCTATCAATAGGGATCAAAGTGATAAGTATAGAGATGGAATTGGCGCAATGTTGATGTGCTAAAGGAGCTACGGGTTTTGGTTTAGCAAAGCTCGGATCGGCTTGGTAAGGTCTGATGGATGGCTTTAGTAAGAGAAGGAGTTTGGCTCAACAGTGAAGAACCAAATAGGAAATTATGTTCTGTAGGAGCTTGACTAAGCTATTGAAGGGCCAGACAGGAAATCCTATCTCGTAGTTGTTGGTTCGATGTTGAGTGGAGCCGAACCGAAAATTCTATACGGTAGGAGCGCAATTTCAAACTAGACACAGGGACGCCGAACAGTGGAGTGGTGCTTTTGGAACGTTGACTTCAGAGAAATACATGGAGTTACTTGGAGCTTTAGGACCTAGTTAGAGGACAAAGTTTAGCAATAGACTTCGAGGTAAGGCTTGCGGTTGCTTGGTAGTCTTGGGAGATAGTTCATGGTAAGCATGGATGACCTCAGGCAAGCTCTAGGTGAGTTTAGGATGGCAACTAACAAAGTACGATGAATTCAACTCGATGTGGTGAGTGGGTATAACATTTGGTGATGGACCAAAAGGACGAGTTCTACGCGATAGCTCAAAGGGTAGAACATGAGGTTGTGATGCTCATTAGTAGGATAGGGTAGTTTGTGTGTACCCATATTTTAGACGTCGGCATGTGTCCAGTCCTGAACAATCTTGTGGGCAAGAGTGAGCATCGATGAGATAGTTCTAGTATCGATATAAGTGCTAGGGGATTGATGGATAACTCGGTGGTTGTGATGCTCATTAGTGGGATAGGTTAGTCGGGATGTACCTAGGGTAGTCTATGTATGCCCATATTTTTGACGTCTCCGTGTGTACCGTCCCTAGTCGTCTGTGTGGGAAATGAGTTAATTATTTGAGAGACCTATTGTATATCTGAAGCACTCAAGTGAGAGATGGTGATTTTACGATGGGAATCGTAGCGGTGATCCACAACGGCAAACTTAATGATGGGAGCTTGCGAGTGAGATTCGCGATTGTTTCCTGCTGTGGAGATAGCTCTAATGGAATAACGATTGAGTTCCATTATGAGACATGTGTAAAGGGATCTTTGATAACTCGTAGGCTTCCAGTGTGCTTGTAAAAAGGGGATGTGGATATCTTCCACCTAGATTTCCAATTGTGTCTGGATCTTGTGATTGTAGATTACCATGGACTTTTTTGATTGTGAGCCTGGTTCCTAGCCTTTCAGAGTGGCATGGATTTGAGCACCAATGAAGTCGAGATTGCGATTGGGTCTTTGATTTGCGATTGTGCCATACTAGTTATCATATATCCCATACAAGCGAGTGGTGGTGATGGTGAGGTGAAATAGACAACTCTTATCCTCCCGAGATGACCCGAGATGGCTTTGGAGCCTTTTCAACAATGCGAGGTGCTTGATCGGATGCTTTAAGTGGATGAGACTATAGTAGTCTTGGAAAGAATGTTTGACAAGCTAAAGCAACATAGAGGAGCATGAGATGTTTTGGATCGAGTCGGATGCTGAAGGGATTACTAATAACTTTGGATAGAATGGTTGTTCCTAGGGGCAGGGGTATGTGAGGACACTCAACTGTGTACCATAAACCATGAGATGGACTGGCTTGTCCTAAGAGGGCAATACCTACGAGATAGGTATCCGAAAGAACATCGGATAGTATGAGATGTCGTCGACCAAAGAGGTTATAAAGTGAGTTATCATGTATCCGAGATACTTTGAGAAATTTATAGTGGGGCGAGACTTCTAAATGATAATGATGGGCTGAGACTCCAAAAATGTTATATCAAAGTGAGACTTCGGGGACATGGAGGAGGTTATGGTGAAGCAAGGCTTCAAGAATGATTGAGTGGAGCAAGACCATGGTAATGGTTAGGATAAAGTAGCATCTTGGTGATGATGTGAAGGCTTGATAATGGCTATGGTCATGTGAGACATTGGTGATGATCTAATTCATCTTGGTGGTTGCGGGAAGGGTCTGATGCAAGACATGGATGATGATTTAATCCTCCATAGTGGTGGCGAGAGGTGTTTAATATGAGGATGACACCCTATTGCTTTGAGCAGGAAGCATGCTAGCTTGGGAGTCCATGGAGAGCATGAAGACCGCTTACTCGAAGATCTTTACTTGGATTATTGGCCATATTAATGAGACCTTTAGAAGGGTCATGGAGAAAGCTTTGGAGTATGAGTTCATATACCCAAACCAAAAGCCGAGGTTGTTGTTTCTAAAGAATGCCCAAAGTCGCTGGTGAGCAGAGGAGGCAGGAAGAAGTGAAACAACAACGATATGGGAGAATAGGAATCCTACGGGAAGGAGAGGACTTGAAGAATTGCTTCAACTATGATAGGAGTGGGCACATGGGTATAGATTGTCTGGAACTTCCAAGGAATAAGTAGGCTGTATCTGCTTACACTTTGAATGTTGTTCCAGCTTCGTCGAGTGCTTCATCGGTGAACGAGAAGGATAAGGGCATCATTATCCAAGATATGCTTTGCATTTATGTTATACCTATATATGTTTTATTTGATATCGATATGTTAGACCCTTTCATCAAGTGACTTAGTGAGCAGGTTAAGGTTGTGTCTTGGACCCAGTAGACAAATCTATAGTTGTTTCGAACCTGATGATAGCTCGATAGACTTAGGCATGGTTCATTGAGACTTAGAGTATTGAGTCATAGATGTATGTTGTTAGCGGTCACTTTTTTTTGGGGTCATTGAGTTTGATATCATTTGGGGTGGAGTGGTCAAAGGGATACGAAAATATAGTGAGTGAGGAGGAGTTGAGAATGATGATTGGGACAGACGGAGAGTAGAGGCTGGAACTAGACTATGCACTAGAGAGGGTACGATTATGGTTAGCTTGGCATGCTCTCTCGGGATGCTGCAAGGGGATTTTTCATCATTTCCCATGTTAAGGAAAACATCTGGAGCTAGTCAGACTACTGAGATGCAAAAGAGTTGAGTTCCGTATCGACCTAGGACCAGAGTTCTATCTTCGAAGAGGGTGGTACTCGTAAAGCGAGAAGGATTAGAGATGAAAGTGCAAGATCCATGTAAAAAGTTGGTCCTTTATATAAGTATATCCAAGTGAGGAGTGCCTACAGTATCTGTATAGTGAGCAGATGACATTTGGAGATAGAGTGGAGTGTCGAGAGCCTGGTGGGCTTGTACTGGTGTTCATGGGTGATATTCTTGTATTCTAGCAGGAAGAGAGCACATGACACAATTTGCAGTTTTATAGGTGGTGTAAAGGATATGTACTGGCCTAGGATTAGTATTCCTATGGAAAGCAGGACTTGAGTGTATTGCTAATGGATGATAGGAACGCAGGGTAGATATGTTTGGCTTTGCCTTGTTTGATTTTGGATTTTGAGGGTGAAATTCCTGAAGAGGAGAGTGTAATGACCCGTATTTTACATATTTGAGGATTGTAAAATATTATTATTTAATTCATGTGAGGTCGTATGCCTCTACCTGGTAAATCACGGCTAAATCTAGAAACATACTCGAGCTGACCCGAGCATTTATAAAATAACATCCGGATTAGTCTGGTAAACCGGCATGAGAAACTTGAATCATATAGATTTACTATATCTCAAAACTCTTCAAAATATTGGTATCTCGTAAGACCATGCCACCTAAACACGGGCGAGTTTTTACCTTACGATAACCAAACCTTTTTTATTATAAAATCCAGTGATAATATAATAATGTCTAAGGTGTGAAATATAATTAATCACATAGCTACAGTGCACGGGCCTTTATATCACAACAGTAATAGGTATTTAATCACAACTGCTAAGGTGCAGTCGCTAATTGTGTAGGATTTCCACATAGATCTCTTCGGAAGCCGAATCCGAACCACTACATAAGGATCAAAGATATTCTTCCAAAGCGTCGTACATCTCTAGTGAATGTACCATAGGAAAACCATAGTTGGTCTTACTAAGGCCCGAGGCATCGCTCCTACATGCATATCCCAACAAGCATCTCTAGAAATGGAGTCATATGCACCCAATGGGTTTACCAACACTGCTGGGTATTATCTCTGGTTTTATTCATACATTAACCAGTCAATACACAAACAGATCTTCCACACGAGCTCCAACTCGAATAGATCTCGAAACCATACATGGATTCCCATATCACAACATATCTCAAAATCACATATAGATTCCATAATGGATCTTGGAGATGCACAAGGATTCTCATACCTCAACAGGTCTCAAAATTACACATGGATTTCCACATCCTGAATAGATCATGCACAACTATATGTGTTCGAGCATATCAAATAGATCTCGAATCTCCATATAGATTCCAGGATCACGAACCAATCATGAACCCATCATAAAGCAATCACGAAGCCTTTCCAAAGCATATAACACGTATATGGTTTTAGAGTGGTTACGGTTTCAAGTCATCTTATATAAGTACACTCTCCTGCTTACTGGGTTCACCAAAACCATTCTATTGATTTCCCAAGAATCTCAACCCTAGTTCAATGGGAAATAAATAGACATGCATAAGAGCAGAGATCACCTCCTAACCGTTTATGTGGATGGATTTCCTTACCATTGTCCTAGAAGAGCAAAACAAGTTTATACGTACAGTATAGTATCACCGAATATAATTGTCCCATATAATACGCGTGTTTCTTCTAAATATTTCCAGGCTATATTCTGGCCAATGTTTGACAATCGGTTATTTAACTATCAAATAAACAAACAATCCTATATAATGGAATGATCAGATATGTGAAACTAGTTCCCATATACTGTCCATAAGCAGTAACGCACAAAGCACGGTCGAAACAAACAAGCACGATTATATAAACGACTTATATTCCCTTTTTTTTAATTAATCTTCCTTTTAATAATTGAAATCCTCTTTTATTAGTAAAACTCATTTTTGCTACGTAATCTCTTTTATAAATGAAACTCCATTTGTTAATGAAACTCCGGTATTTAATTAAACATCACTATTCATTTCTACACATTCCAATACTTCCCAAAAGCATGGCTCAACCATATAAGTATATTCAAAAATGAATTTCAAAGGGTTTAAGACAAATGTTACCAAAACACTGTCAATACAAACCCAAAATCATTTCACTTATGATCATTGTTAAAACATTCTTGTGAAAGATCCATTTACGTATATAAGTATAATTAAAACGGGCTAAAGGCCAATGTTACCACAACAAACCCAAAACCAATTCATACTTGTTATTATCTTTAAAATTCCATTATTATAGATCTAAGTATTTTCCAAACTCACTTAACAATATTTTAATACTTATAATATTATCCAAGGGTTTAAAAATAAATGTTACTAAAATATTGTTTACGACAAACCCAAAATCAATTCACTATTCCATTATGTTTAAAATTCCATTTTAAAGATCCAATCTCTTTTCAAATGTATAGTTAAATGGGTTAAAATAGATGTTGCACAAACATCGATACTATAAACCCAAAATCATTTTAATACTTGTTATTTACTTTGAAATATCCATTTAAAGTTCTAAGTACCTCTTCATTTATTAAACAAGGTAATATAACTTTTTAATCAATTTATAAAACAATCCATTATAACATAAGTGTTATAACCCAAAACTCCTTTTAAATTCCTTCACAAATACCATCCTTTTTAAAACTTCTAAATATATTAAAATACCTTTTAAAAAGATATATATTTACATATACTAATTTATCTGCAAAACTAAGATATTTAATAAAATACCATAAACCATTTGTAAAATATTATAATATAAAATCCCTTTAAAAATCTTTATTAAAATCATTAATAACTTTCAAAACAATATATACACTAAAAATATACTTTTAAAAATGCTTATATATATTTTAAAACCTTTTAACATCTCTTTAAAACCCGTTTCATAATTCAAAATCACCACTTTATAAATCCATAAATGATTTTCAACGATATATTTAAACCTGTTATTTTCTCGATAATAAGTACGTTAACGATACTTATTATACTTATTAACAATACCAAGAAATTCTAGGATAACTTCCATAGTTAACTTTAAAATCGTAGATCATAGTGATTTCACAATGCATCCATCGCAACTGTTTCGCTTCTAAATTTACAACTTCCATAAATGCTTAAACTAATTCCTTTTATGTTAAACATATCCAAACGTGTGTAGAACAACCCAATATATATGTATATATATTTCCACAATTTATCCAATTTATCCAATTTAACATATGTCAAAATATCAGGTATTCAAAGCACGTTTATAATGACTATATCATTTCTAACATATATAATATACTATCACTTTACACAAAGCAACATCAAACATGTAAATAGTATGTCTGGGTCACGAAAACTGTTTAAATAATCAAAAAGGAGACTACACTATAATTTAGTGTTCCACTTGTTTTACAAACAAGTCAAGGTCCAAATGCAATAACATGAAGTTCGTTATACAATGTATACTCTTAATACAACATCATTTATATATACAATAATTGTACAACTAACTGGTGAGTAAAACTCACCCAAGCTCTAGTTAACGCTTTTGCATTTACGAATAGTCAAAACTTCGATTTTGACTAAAATTCCCACAAGCTCCGAACTTAATGAATCTAACTCCAAAGCGTGGATATCATCACTACGAGTCTAACGCAACTGGCTGCGTCCAAATCAGACCACGTATGGACAATATACAAATTTGTGAACATTTAAGATAATTAACTATTAACTAACATAATTAATTAAGGTTTAACGTTAATTACCTTCTAACCCGTTCTTCAATAACCCAGGCCACACGTGTCTAAAACCCTAATCACGACTATCTTCTTTGATCGACATCGCAACGCTACCTTAACCACCATCGTATCATCATGGGTCGAATGTCGTGACCTCATCAACCACTTAGCCACCAACCTCATCTCATATCTCGTCGTCGATCATGAGATCCAACCCATAGCCTCCGCCTCCTTCAACTCCAGATCCATGCCACCATGCTAAATCATTCAACGATCGTCCACCGCCGATGAACTCCCCTCGTCTACCTTTTTCATGTTGACACCAACAGCTAGTTCGGCCTCTAGAGGCCGAAGGAGTATTGGCCTTCGGATGGAGTGACCAAATTAGGGTTTTGGTTTTGAAAAATAAAAGAAAAGTGAGGTCCTTACGTAGAAGATCTTCTGACAATATTCACCCCCAAAATCTCAAACTCCAAATAAGACTTGCTTACTAGCGTTCCTAGCTAATTACCTCCATTCCAAATACAGTAGAACTAGTGTCAGGACCCAATTCCATCATATATAGAACTTAACTTTTATAATCAAATTATATTATATTATAATTCTTGAAATTAATTGCTATGCATTTCGAGCTCGCACGAGCACACGGTACATTTGATCATCACGAAACTTGATGGCATATAACAATTCATTATTCCGAATCCAATGGCACTAGTTTCATCAAAATCTGAGATAGTGCCTGAAATGATAATTTCACACGTTAATTAAAATGAATTATTATTAAAATTATTTTTAATCACTTTTGATTCTAATTAAAAGCTTTCCCTGTCATTCTTATTTAAACAGAATTTAAATAAGCTTCGAAATCGTTTTTCTTTAAATTAAATCCAAGATTCAATTATTAAATAATTCCAATATTTAATTTTAAACGATTCAAAATTCGGGTCACTATATTCTTCCCCCTTAACAGAATTTCACCCTCGAAATTATAACACAAGCAACAATCACACACCAATACCTAACGGTGTGCAAGCCTAGAAACAATCGCATCACAATACTATACCGTACTACGATTACTAGCAATCAGACTCATGGTTCGCCCAGGTTCATAAACCTTCTCATCGCACAAGGACAACAACTAACACTAAACATTACCTTATGCTCAGCAGCCTTAGGTATTACCCAATCGATTACTCATGCTACCTTAAGCAATTCGAAGAGTCATTCCCCAAACCCTCCATAAGGCAACATACATAGCACACAAATATTTTTAAATCCCGTATGATACACATATATCATCTGTACGCAATATCTAATCTGATCACTTACTCGATTACATAAATTTCACTTTCGAACTAGTATAGATCACTTGACCTCTCTAATGTGGACTCCGATCCGGTTCCTTGATTAAAAACCTCTGTTCTCCTTACATAGCCATATACCATGATAGAAAACTTCAGGATCATATCAAGAACTCATATTAAGTGTCTACTATCAAGAATCAGGTGACAAATCCTAACTCAGACCAATGTAAGTCACCTCGAAATTATGTACTCGAATCCTAGATCAACAACTGCGAAGTGAATAAAATGATCCATGTACAACATATGTACTCTATTCAGTTGGTTTCTTAACTACACCAATTGTTTTTCAATTCACATTCAGTTCGCTTAGTATTTCTCATTTAATACTAAAACCACTTATGATTCATTTCATAAACGTACTTTAAGTTATTAAGCATATTATAGCTTAAGTTCTTACATATAATATCCACTGTATCCTCAGAGTATATACAAAAATATTCGATTCGTTTTACTCAGCATGAATATTCAATCAATTTAAAATTTGTTTAAATTCTACCTTCTCTTTAAACCAAGAGTTATATATAACTTAACTTTTATAAACACTTAGCTTCTAAATTCTATCATCTAAGTTCAAGTGTTATATAAACTTATCGTTATATTTTCACAAAACACTTAGATTATATTTCTTACATAAATTCCCAAATTTCGACTGTCCAAAGTCGTCGAAAATTCCATTCCATTTCAACAAATGAAAATTAACGATCAACAGATCAAACAAAATGTATAACCATACTTAAACTAATGCATAGGATACATAAGTCCATAAAATATCTTAACTGAAAACTTAAGAATTAAACACCCGATTTCATTTCAAATCATTTTGATACACACACACACACACACTTATAACTTTGGTATAACCAAATCTCACTTTCGATATTAAAATCAAAATCTTTTTTACCAAACAACTCTATAGCAAATTGCTACTGCAACATCCCACACTTTGAAACTCAAAAATAAACGCCAATGATGCTGCAGTCATCACCAGAATCATTTTTTCAGTACATCCAAACCATGCCTTTCGGACTTAAAATAAATCATTTCCAAAATGGTATCAAATATTTGTAAATATAACTCAATGCCATGATATCAATCTCTTAAACCAATTCCCAAATAGTTACTTTCAAATAATACTAGTATTATTTTCCAAAATCTTTGAAAACCAAGTTCTAAAAAACCGAGATTCAAGTCCTCAAATTCTTGGTTTAAATCCTTTTTCTATATTTATAAAGTATATTCATAAACCACTTTTATGTAAGTCACTTCCTATATAAAACTATCAACGAAGTGTCTACTTTGTTTAGATTATAATAACCAACTTTTGTTAAAATAAATTTTAACCCAACATTATCTCCGAGCGCCTTACCGTCGAACTGTGAAACTTAATTCATAAGTTGTTCATTTCAATGTCCCCACAACTTATTATCTTCCCAATCCAGGCCATGAAAAGGTAAAACTGCTCATAAACTGGTCGAACACAACAAATCAAACAACAAATAATAATAATAGAACATTATCATTTCTTAACAAACAAACACATCATAAATAATTATATCCATCTATGGAAATTATTCTTTTATTTGTAAAATATAATCCAGGTAAAATTATTTCATTTACCAATTTTTAAAATATTAAATTGCCAGTTTGCCCTGTCCAAGTGTTTAGAGTCCCTTTTCAATAACGATAGCAACTCGTATTGATTAGAATCCATAAGCCACCCTACAAACCAATCAATATAGTATGAAACTTTTTATAACAATAACATATATGCACTCTCGTATATATACACTCAACTCATAATAAGACATTCCATCATCCTATCTCTCAATGAGCTATACCATCAAACCCAAGGTTCTTTCTTAATCTTCAACTCCGATATCAAGTATAATGACCCACCTTTTTGACTCTCGAATGTCGACACTAATACATCTATGGTATTCTTTGCCGAGCAACTAAGTGTCAAAAAGACGAATTGTTAGGGTAAAAGAAAACAAAAAAGAAATAGAACAAGAAAGAAGAGAACATAATATCAAAATCTCATATGCAGAACGATAATATATAATATCTAAAATATCTTTACCAAAAAGAAAACCTTTATATACGTACATCAATCGAAGAAAACTAATACATCATCAGCCTGGACAATTATGACAACCTATCCTCACAAATGCTGATAGAAACAAGTCAGTGCGGTAGAAAATAAATACGATAAGAAATCATCTGGCTCTTGTCCAAGAGCTCCAATGAACCACTGCTAAATCTGAAAACAAACTCGAGCATTAAGAAAATAACACCTAGATCAATCTGGTAGCCTAGCATGAGACTCAAATCATATAGATTTACTATGTTTTAAAGCCTTCAAAATAAAGGTATCTCGTAAGACCACGCCACCAATAAACACGGATGGATATTTACCTTACAATAACCAAATCATATCTATTATAAAATCCAATGACAATATAATAATGTCTAAGGTGTGAAATATAATTAATCATATAACTGCAATGCAAGTGACTGTAAATCACAACAATAATAGGAATACAATCACAACCGCTAAGGCGCGTTCGCTAATTGTGTAGGATTTCCATGTAGATCTCTTTGGGGAAACCGAATTCGAACTAATGCATAAGGATTAGAGATATCCTTTTAAAGCATCGTACATCTTTAGTGAATGTACCATAGGGAAACCATAGCTGGTCTTGCTAAGACCGATGCATCACTGTCGCATGCATATCATAATAAGCATCTCTAGAAATGGAGTGCATGTACCCTATGGTTTTCCAACCCTACTGACTATGTTTCCTATCCCTGGTTTTAGTCATTATGGGGCCGGTTCCCCAGCAAGCAAAGGAAGAAGAAGCCCAAGGCAAGCAAATGGAACAAGAGCCAGAGCTACCCATACCAGATGTTTGGCTCAACAAAAATGCCGAACAAATTATTTAGACTGGCATGCCGGACCAGATATTTGGTCCGATGCCCTATAATATACCGGACCAAGTACCTGGCCGGCATCCCTAGAAATACCGAACTAATTTTTTGGTCCGACATTCTTTGGCATGCCGGACCAAACATTTGGTCGGCACGACCCATTATTTACCGAAACAAACATTTGGTTTGGTACAAGGCATACCTAACCAGATGTTTGGACTAGCAAAGAGGGTCCTCCAAAAATGAAGGTTTCCAAACCAAAAGAAGGTGAAGGTTGCTAAACCAAAGGAAGGTGAAGGTTGCCGGACCAAGGAAGATGAAGATCACCGAACCAAACAAGGGATGGACATTGCCGATCCAAGCTTACCGAGCCACTAGTCCCAGACACTAATACCAAACCAGACCCAGGCAGCTATAACCTCTCCTCCACACCTTACAAACTCACTCTAGAAATACCGAAGCTTCTCAACAACAATGGAGGGAGGTTCGGGAAGAAAGGAGAAAACTCTGTTGAGATCTATAACCCTAGTTATTCTAATTTATCTAATCGTTCCAAGCAATCTTGTACTTGTAACCAAAAATAAGAAGGGATAATAAGATGGAAAGTGGATGTAGGCACATTCTGGCTGAACCACTATAAAAACCCTACGTCACGTGTTCTCTACTTATCTGCTTTTCTGAATCTCGAATTTGCTAATTACTTCGGTATCTGCTAAGGATCATTTCATTAGAACTTGAAACGTCTAAAGAGTTGCAAGGTAAACACAATCCAACAAGGCTAAACTAAAAATCAGATTAACAAGTGTTTGTCGAATTTTTGAGCAAACGGTTTTGGTGCTTTCACTGACAAAGAGAGAGAACATAGAAATCCAAACTCTCCTGCCCATTATTCTTCCAACCTTAGCGCATCATTAGAACGTGGCTCCCTCTCAGTGAAATGCTGAAAATGGAAAGAATGCAGCTACTACAAATACACTCAACCCCGTCCAAGAAGATTAATAAAATCTAACTACTCGCTCCTTACCTCCAGGCTTGGTTGTCACCCAAGAAGACTTTGTGAATGAGATGATTGACCGCGTCGCTACCCAATAAGAAGCTTTGGTGGACCAACTCATCACACCCTTAAGGGGCACGGAGGAATCCACTCACAACACCGGATCCCAGGGTGAATCCCAGACTAGAAAGTCGCGTAGAAGGAACAAATCTCCCGCCAATGATGAGTTTAATCGGGAAGATCTAGGGGCTTGAAGCCAAGCCATGACTCAACCCGAAGCTAGTCCAAAGAGGTCATCAAAAGTTGGGCCTAGTCAAGGGGGCACCAGACATGGACCATCTATTGTTGATACTGTCATGCTTTGAACCAATCATTGCTAGCCTGGCCTCAATCAAGGTGCCAGACGTCATCACTATCAAAGAGAGGGCTCTGCGCTCCCGAGTTCGAAGAAAGGATGACACGTCTCTTCAGGGAGTACCTCGGGTGCAAAAAACTCAAAAGGGGGATAGGCGCCAGAGTATCCCGCCCTTTCACTAGGAACATAAAGGTAACAACCATGCATCGAGAATGGAAGATTCCCACCATGGATCCATATATGCGCACCTCTGACCCAATTGCCCACCTACAACGATACTCTCAGCACATGCTCATGAATAGATCAACTAAAGGTGTACTATGTAAATATTTTCCGCTATTCTTGTCAGGTTTAGCAACTACATGGTTCTGTCGCCTACCTCACGGATCCATCAATTCTTGGGAAATGTTGAAGGAAAAGTTCATAAGCCAGTTCCGAATTCATGAGGAGCAGCCTAGAGACGTTTATTCCTTGTCTGATATAAAACAGAAGACGGAGGAACCTCTGCAGCAATACCTTACCCATTTCAACACAGCTACTGCAGAGGTGCAAAATGTGGATGAAAGACTTAAATTTATGGCACTATGAAGAGGCGTCCACCCGGACTCGAAACTTGCAAGAAGACTGACGAAGGAGAAGCCTTTAACTCTTCGGGATTTATACCATGAAGCAAGAAAATATATGAGACTGGAAGACACGGCGACTCTTCGGCATGGCGAGCAACCCACAGAGGGTTCCAGCTCCCATGGAAACACGAGAGTCCCACCTTGAGGAGAAGGAAGCAAGCCAAACAATGACGATAAAAGTAACCATCAGGGCAACCCTTGAACTAAAAAAAGCAATAAACGATGATACAGACCGGGACCGAGATTTTATTCCTACACTCCTCTGAATGACATTGTGAAAAACATTTACTTGGCCACTCAACATGAATTGAAGTACAAACGCCCTCCATATAAGGAATCGGAAGGTGCGGTTAGGACATGAAAGTACTATCGCTTCCATGAGTCTCATGGACATAACACAGAAGAATGTCAGCATTTACATGACCTTATTGAAGAATACATCCAAAAGAAGAAACTGGAACGATACATGCAGCAATTACACATCTCTCCCGCTCCGACCCACAAAGGAGCATGGCCGCTCCGACCTGGAAATAACAAAGAAGAAGCAACTGAGAGCCACTCCAATCAGGAGAAAATAATTGTCCATGCTATATCAGGAGGCACACATTCAACCAGCGGAAGTTGGGCCAAGGTGGAGAGGTACGGAAAATCTTTGAAGGATGGAGAAGGATATATTCATTCTATTACAGAAGGGTGCCTCCCCAAACAAAGAGAAAGGACCAATATAATCTTCAGCAATAAGGATTTAGTTGGAAAGCAGTACCCACATACCGATCCCATGGTCATTTCCGCTTGGATCGGCCCAGCAGAGGTGTTTCGCATTTTGGTTGATGTGAAAAGCTTGGTGAATATATTTTTCAAACATGCCTTCAATAAAATGAAGTTATCAATGATGTATCACCATGCAATAAGCCCATACACGGATTCAATGGAGAAGCCACAATTCTGCTTGAGCAGTTGGACTTGTTTATTGAACTAGGAAGCCACCCTCGATCCGTTATCCAAAAGAAAACAATTATGCTGATAGACGGACATTCTGCTTGTAACACATTTCTGGGTAGACCCGCATTATCGGATTTCCATATAGTGTTAGCCCTTTAGTCCTTGAAAATGAAGTTCCCTATAGATGGGGTAATAAGAGAACTAAAAGGCGACCAAGATGCCCCGTGATTGTTATGTGATAGAACTCCGCTAGAATAAAAGGAAGGAAAAGGGTAAGAACGTAGAGGTCGCCTTCTATGCCAGAATTGTGGAAGCATAACAATCAAAGAAGGCCCCTCCTCTTGAGTATACTAGCGACCTGTTTAATGAATTAGATCCAAGAGATAGAGAGAAGGAGGCCAGCGTCGAGCCTATGGAGGCTATGGAACATGTCGCAGCAGATGATCATGATGGCGCAAGGCTTTTCAAGATAGGGTCGCAGCTAGACAAAAACCTAAAAATCCAATTGATATGGATCTTACGCAAAAATTTAGATATGTTCGTGTGGACCCATGAAGACATGGTGGGAATATCCCTCGAGATAGCTTGCCACTACCTAAACATAGACCAAACCAAAATCCCGGTCAAGGAGAAGAAAAGGAGCATGGGGATGGAATGCTCGATTGTCCTCAACGAGGAAGTAAAAAATCTATTCGCCAACGGTTTTATTCGCAAGGCTATCTACCCCAAATGGATCTCCAACCCGGTTCTAGTGAAAATCCAATGGGAAATGGCGAACCTGTGTCGACTTCTCCAATCTCATTGACGCTTGCCTCAAGGACTGTTTTCCCCTGCCTCTAATCGACCGACTAGTGGACAGAACCGTAGGGCATGAATTGTTATCATTTATGGATGCCTATTCGATGGTATAACCAGATTCCCTTGCATATACCAGACCAAGAACATACTATCATTATCATAGATCTAGGCCTATATTGCTACAAGGTCATGCCCTTCGGGCTTAAGAATGCTGGTGCAACCTATCAACGTTTGGTTAATAAGATGTTTGAGTAGCAGATTGGTCACTCCATGGAAGTGTATGTCGACGACATGCTTGTCAAATCAAGAAAAGAAACAAATCATTTACACCACCTAAATGAAATGTTTTGGATATTATGCAAATACTAAATAAAGCTGAATCCATTGAAATGCTCCTTTGGAGTATCCACGGGAAAATTCTTGGGTTTTATTGTGCACTCCAGAGGGATTGAAGCAAGTCTCGAAATAGTCCAAGCATTGAAGGACATCAAAATACCATCCACATGAAGGGAAATGCAGAGTATAAATGATAAGGTAGCCGCTCTAAGAAGATTTATACCTAAGGCCACAAATAAGTGTGTCCCATTCTTTGAAGCTCTAAAAAAGGAGAAGGGCAAGTTTGAGTGGACCGACGAATGCCACTCGGCTTTCCAAAGCCTGCTGGAACACATGCAGAAACCACCAGTGCTCTCCACCCCAGTAGATAGAGAAAGCCTCTACTTGTACTTAGCTGTGTCCCCCCATGCATTGAGCACTGCTTTGGTACGAGAAGATGACCATATCCAAAAACCATTATATTTCATTAGCAAGAGATTACAGAGGAAGAGGCCAGATATCCAAAGATCAAAAAAATTGGCCTACTGTTTGCTCATAGCGTCTAGGAAATTATGGCATTACGTCCAATCTCAGTCTATAAGGGTCCTAACAAAACAACCATTGCGTCGGGTCCTACAAAAACCGGATACATCAGGATGCCTGCTAAAATGGTGCATCAAGCTAAGCCAGTATGACATCACCTACCATCCACGCACCGTAATCAAAGGGCAGGTCCTAGCTGATTTCATAGCTGAATTCACCATTTAGGACAAGGATACGACCATTAGAATAGAAGAAACAATCGAATGGAATATGTTAGTGGATGAAGCATCCAACGAGCTCATCTTGGGGGCAGGAATAGTAATTACCACGCCTCGAGGAAGAAAGTTAAGTTACGTGTTGAGGCTAGAATTCACTGCAACCAATAATAATGCTGAATACAAAGCGGTAATAGCCGGCTTGGAAATCACTAGGGAAATAGGGATCAAATCGATATGCATACATAGTGACTCACAACTAGTCGTAAAGAAAACCCTTGGGGAACTCCAGACTCGCGGGAAAAGACTTTCCTCTTACCTCAGCAAGACTAATACCCTCCTGAACGAGCTAGACTACTATGTAATCAAACACATCCTACTAGAGGAGAATAGAAAATGAGATGCCCTCACCAAAGAAGCTAGCATGAGAAACGCGCTAACGCTAGGGGAAACCCTTGTCATGATGAGAGCCACACCAAGCTTTGAATATCTTTAGATCATGCCCATCAATAATAGCGAAGAGGCGTGGATGACCCCTATCATCAAATACTTACAAGAAGGAATTCTACCGACAAATCGTAATGAAGTTAGAAAAATCCTAAGGAAGACATCCTTCTACACCATCCAAGAGGGTGTCTTGTACCGTCGTAGGTTTTCCCCTACAGAGGTGTGTCGTAGGAAACGAAGCGAAAGATATTCGCAACAATATACACCAAGGAAGTTGCGGTAACCACATCGGCGGTTAAACTCTAGCTAGAAAAATCCTACACTATGGGTACTTTTGGCCCACACTAAACAGAGAGGCAACTGAGTTTGCTAGGAAATGCGACAAGTGCCAGAGATTTTCCAAAATCCAAAGACTGCCACCTACTGGTCTAACCCAGATGATCAGTCCTTGGCTCTTCGCCATCTAGAGGATTGACCTAATCGGGGAACTTCCCATGCATCGAGGAGGAGCGAAATACGCCATAGTGGCAGTGGATTACTTCACCAAATGGGTGGAAGCGGAACTCTTAAACAAGATTTCATCTACCAGAGTGATAAATTTTCTAAGACGTAACATCTTATGCTGGTATGGGGTGCCACAAAATATCATATAAAACTGACTCCAATTCGACGGCGAGGAATTCCCCAATTGCTACCATGAACATGGGATTGCTTGAAGCTTTTCAACTGTGGCATATCCATAGGAAAACGGGAAAGTCGAAGCGATGAACAAGGTGTTGAAAACACTGATCAAGAAGAAACTGGAAAAATCCAAGAAGGGATGGGTCGACGGATTGCCTACGGCTTTATGAGCCTACCGAACTTCTTATAAAACCTCGACATGGCACGCTCCATTCGCACTGGCATATGGAACTGAAGCCATGTTCCCCGTTGAAATAATTGTTCCCTTACACCAAGAATACACTATAATCCAGAAGAAAACAAGGAGCTATTAAACATATCACTCGACCTGATAGAGGAGAAGAGAAATGATGCCGCCCTCAAAGCAGCCGCTCATAGACAGAAGGTGGCAAGGCAATACAATTCCAAGGTGAAGCCTCAAACACTACAAAAAGGAGAATTGGTTCTCAAATGAGTCTTCCCATGACCTGGGGCATTGGATCCAGTTTGGGAAGGATCGTTTGTTATTCATAAAGAACTTCACAATGGAGCATACAACCTATCAACGGTGATGGGGAGGTGTTTGGAAAGGCGTGGAATCTCCAACACCTCCTCCGATATTTCTCTTAAGTTGTAAAGAAATATGTATTGAGTAAAGTAGTAAAAGAAAGGCAATGGATGTAACAACCCTGGTTTTGGCGATTACCTGTAAATATTAAATTATAATTTTACAGGAAATTGCCAAAACCAAGGCTGTTACAGTGGTCGTAAGCATATTTCGACCGAGCCACTATAAAAATATTGATGTCTTGATTTAATTATATTAATTATGTACTTTTTCATTCAATGACAATCCCTACTATGAGCAATCGCGGACACTCGCCGGCAGCAATGAAAATGAGATAGCCATGATCAAGGGCACGAATTAAGCCTAGGAAATTCATTGCTAACGATCGGCAACCCTAGGCCGACAATGATGAAACGATTATAATCCACGAACCAAGAATGATTCATTGCCTCAGTCTGGAGGGATACCACGTTGTTTATACAAAGCTCCTTATCTTTCTTCGAGTGTACCAGCTCTACCCTTAGCCTATCAATTTCAGCCCGGTAGGAGTCTTTCTCCTTTATCCATACACCCCTGGACTCTTTCAGCTCAGCCAGGGCTGTTTCCAACTTCTTCACTTTACCTTTAAGGGAGCAAAGTCGCTCCGTATCTTTTTACCGGGCCTCATCCACGGAGCTGATGGCCAAATAAATCTATGCTTGACATATAACGATAGCCTCCTTCATTGCTTCATCCTTGGCCTTTTTATGGCTTATTCCTTAGCTTTTCTCATTTCAGATCCGTGATATGCCTCAACCACTGCCAATTCAGCCTCTTTCTTTCTGAGCACCTTGCGATGATCCTCCGTCTCTAAACGTAACCGCACATTGGCACTCCCAATCACTTCACTAGCGCTAGGCAAGCGAGTCTGATAATCAACAATATTGTGAGTCTCATCAGTGATCTGAACCATCCTAATTGCCATATTAGCAAAATCCAAGGATTCAGCCTCATCTAATATCCGGACCAAGATGTTGCAAGGACGAAGAAATTCGGTATCGATATCTATGGTACGACAATCCGCGTAATCGGAGCTGATATCAGGATGGCTTCTGAAAGGATTTCACATGCGCTGCTGATGAACTGGAGAAGCAGGGTCCGCAACATCTTCTCCCAACTCACCCAGCACTTCATGCACTTCTGTACCCACATGGAAATGACGTCGATGATGCAAGGAGGTTTGAGAGCCTAGGGAGGTGGCCTCCTTCTCCGGGGACCTTGCATGTTTCTGGGAAGATCCATGGCTCTCTCCCTTATTCAAACCCAACGAGGCCCTACTGACTTCCTCTACCATGGTTATTTCCCTTTGAGATGCCACCAGGGGTTTGGATTCCTCCTTTTCCCTGAAATATAATTAGTCGCTTAGAACTGAGAAACAGAAAGAATTCAAGAAGCAAAAAACACTTAAGACACCAGGGACACTTCAAGCTTCTAAAAACCCCTAGAATAAGGTGGATCGTATGGTCGAGGTGGGATCTCACTCAAGTGGGAAACACTCTAGAACGGAACACCGCTCGATGAAGGGAGAACTCTCGGCAACAGAACACCATTAGATTAAGAATTAAGTATAGGATGAGGCCTGTCAAAAAAATAAAAAGTTCTCGATAAGAATCTCAAAATCCGTACAGTAACCAAAAGTACCCGAGGAAAGCCCGAATTCCTCGCCAATGCCAGCTCCACCAGATATAGGAGGAGGCGACACTTCACTTGAGTCATCGAAGCCACGTTTTCTTGAGGAGGGTCTGCAACAGGAGGCCATCCGTGGGCTGAGTTAGGGCATTCCAACTGATTAGACCACCCTCACACAGCCTCAACATCCTTTAAAGGATCCACACTAGAGCCTTCACTACCCATTATGTCTACATCTGGAGATGCGCGAGCTTCCCTTACCGTCGCCTTGGAATCACTCTCTGACCTTTTCTCCTCTTCACTCTCCTTTTCTGAATGTAAGCCTTGCTTATCACCAGGAGAGGAGTCATCTTGAATGCGCAAGGATATCCCAGAGCGGGGAGGGCGAATCGCACCCTTCTTATGTCTCAACTTTTTCAAGGCCTTGCTGCATCAGCCTCCTCATCCGGACCTTTGCCATTATCCACTCTGTCTGCTTCGGCTCTCTTCTCTCTCTCAGTCGAACTTGGCCTAATCTTGTACACAAATTTCTCGGGCCCGATTAAATTGTAAAATTAAAGGGCTGCATCACGAAGTAGGAACGAGACCTCTCGCTCGGCCTCTGGAATAGCTAATATCTCCTTGGTCTTCTCTTTAAACCGTTGTCCTCTGACGCTTTCATGCAATCTAGAAGTTATGATGGGATAAGATACCAAAGCGAAAGAAAACTAAGAAAGGGAAAAGTAGCTACTTACATCCAGAGGTGAAAGAATGTTGGCCACAACGTCGTCACGAACAAAGAAATATTCCTTCTTGAACATGCTGAATTTGGAATACAAATCCAGGATCGACTTGAACTTGTGTGCAAACTCCAAGCTGATAAAGGGGCTACCCTTCCTAGAGCTACTCACGTTGTAAAAATACCTAATCTCCCTATGAGTTGGAGGCCTCCGATACCGCTTCACGAATATTAGATAGAGAGACATCGGGATAGCATAAGAATTCAGCCGAAGCTGCATTGGAGCAACCTTCAAATAAATGATGAAGCTTGCAATCCAAGCATTAAGCGGCGGGATCGTTGCACACATGCAATGATATTTGCTGTATGCCATATACCCGCATGGAGGAATGGCAGCTCTGTCATCTGGGCCAGGCAATAGCATATCTCTATGATTTATCCTAAACACGGTAGCCATGGAGTTCAACTTCTCAGTCGTTAGTTTGGTATAGCATTTAGAAGGTCTAGCCAACATCTAGTTGGGAGCATAACCTTCCACTAGTGAGTAAGCAGAGTTGGGTTCCTTAAGGAGGTTAGCTGGAACATCCGTAGAAGAAGAACCTACTCTCGTAGGCTGTGAAGTTGCAAACTTAGAACGGGTTTCACGACCAGAAGACATGTTCCTGTTAAACATAAAGAGGGAGGCGAACATCAGCAAAAAGGTCCAAAATATGAATAGAGGTTAAAAACATGTTTGGGATCTTTCATTATAAAACCTAACTAGAATTCCACATCCCCAGCCTTAACAAATTCTGCTCAGCAAACCCATGGACAAAACGCTCGGTGAACTTGGTACGGCATTGTCAAGAGCCAATGCCGAACCAGATAGGACCACATACAGATTGTCGGTCCAGAGTGTACCTTCCCATGGTGTCATCAAGACAAACCTTAGCTTCCACCTAACAATCATACAAACAAATGTGCCAGCCCTATGGCCTCTGCCAATGACAAACCATTCAGGCAATGAATCAAGTACTTGTGAGTGAATGATTACATGCGCTCACATAACCAATGCGAATCTCCCAACACCTCGAACACCCTTAGGAGAATGAGGACCTAACTACTCCAGTCTCTCAACAATTTAAATCAAGTCACCTAATATAAAACCCTAGAATTTCGAAACCTAGTACCGAATAGAGTAAGCGCTTATGTCGGGATTGCAAAAAACATGTAAGCACCGAAGGTTGGCGGTGATGAAAGAATCTAGAAGCCGTTTACAGCTAAATTAAATAGGTTAGGAAATTTCGACCCGAAAAATATGAAGAAAAATGGAAAAGGAAGGCAGCATTTAAGGAAGAAGATGGGAAGATGGATGGTCATAGGATGTGGCATTCGGTATTAGGAGCTACTGACCGGACCAGAACAAAGCTTGCCGAGCAAATGCTCAACATTCTTTGTGGGGCAAGTGTTGGGTCAATTTTGTGGCAAGTAAAGGAAGAAGAAGCCTAAGGCAAGCAAATGAAGCAAGAGCCAGAGCTACCCAGACTAGATGTTTAGCTTGGCAAAAATGCCGAACAAATCATTTGGACCGGCATGTCGGACCAGATATTTGGTTCGGTGCCCTATAATATACTTGACCAAGTATCTGGCCAGCATCCCCAAAGTACCGGACCGAACATTTGGTTCGGCACGACCCATCATTTACCAAACCAAACATTTGGTTCGGTACAAGGCACACCAAACCAAATGTTTGGATCGGCAAAGACGGTCCTCCGAAAATGAAGGTTGGCGAACCAAAGGAAGGTGGTTGGCGAACCAAAGGAAGGTGGTGGTTGCCGAACCAAGGAAGATGAAGACCACCGAACCAAACAAAGAATGGACATTGCCGATCCACGCTTACCGAGCCACCAGTCCCAGACAATAATACCGAACCAGACCCAGGCAGTTATAACCTCCCCTCCACACCTCACAATCTCATCTATAAATACCAGAGCTTCTCAATAACAATAGAGGGAGGTTCGAGAAGAAAAGAGAAAACTCTACTAAGATCTATCATCCTAGTTATTCTAATTTCTCTAATCATTCCAAGCAATCTTGTACTTGTAACCAAAAAAAAGAAGGGATAATAAGATGGAAAGTGGATATAGGCACATTCTGGCCAAACCACTATAAAAACCCCGTGTCACTTGTTCTTTACTTATCTGCTTTTTCGAATCTTGAATTTGCTAATTACTTCGGTAGCTGCTAAGGATAATTTCATTATATCTTGAAACGTATAAAAATTCATAAGATAAACACAATCCAACAAGGATAACCTAAAAATCATATTAACAAGTATTTGCCCAATTTTTGAGTAAACAATCATACCGACTAATGAAGATACGTTCTGCATTCCAGCCCATGAGTCACCACTCGAATAGATCTTCCACACGATCTCTAATTCGAACAGATCTTGAAACCACGGTAAAGCGCCGTGACCTCGTTGACCCATTAGCCACTAACCTCATCTCCTATCTTGCCATCGGTCACAAGATCTATCCCATAGCCACCGCCGCCTCCTTCAACTCCAGATCCACGCCACCATGTTCAACCATTCAACGATCAACCATTTTTTATGAGCTCCGCTTCCCTACCCTTTTCATGTTGACCCTGACAGCTAGTTCGGTCTCTAGAGGCCGAAGGAGTAGTGGTTGTTGGATGGAGTGGACAAATTAGGGTTAGGGTTTTAGTTTTGCAAAATAAAAAAAGTGAGGACTTTATATAGAAGATTTTATGACACTATTCACTCTCTAAAACCCCAAACTCCAAACGAGACATGCTTATTGGTGTTCCTAGCTAATTACCCATATTCCGAACATAATAGAACTAAGTTCGGGACTCAATTCCATCATAAACAGGATTTAAATTTTATAATCAAATGGTATTATAATATAATTCCTAAAATTAATTGATATGCGTTACGAGCTCGGATGACCACGCAGCACGTCTGATTGTCACGAAATTTGACGGCGTATAACAATTCATTATTCTGGATCCAACGGCACTAATTTCGTCAAAATCCGAGATAGTGTCTTCGAATGATAATTTCACATGTTTATTAGAAAGAATTATTATTAAAAAAATTAATCACTGTTAATTCTAAATTAAAAGCTTTCCCTATCATTCTTATTTAAACGGAATTTAAATAAGCTTTCGAAATCATTTTTGTTCAAATTAAATCCAAGATTCAACAATTAAATAATTCTAATATTTAATTTATAACCATTTAAAAATCCAGGCCCTGATAGGGTGCATTGGGTTT
Source organism: Allium cepa (assembly GCA_030765085.1). NCBI lineage: Eukaryota > Viridiplantae > Streptophyta > Magnoliopsida > Asparagales > Amaryllidaceae > Allium > Allium cepa. The sequence continues at coordinate 749,993,578 of CM060940.1, read as the reverse complement.
TGCCTATAAATAGGTGAGCCATCATCCTAAATCATTCTCTTCTTCCACCATTTCCCACTCTACCCTCAATCTCCATTAGTGAAGGTTGGTCCGCATTGGTTGGTTCGGCTAGGCATTGGTTCGACGGTGGAACGATGCGATGTCCAAGTAAGGAAGTTAGTTTGGTAGAGGGGTTGGATCGGTAGTCGAGTAGAATATTTGGTTTGGTGGTTTGGTTTGGTAGGGTGGTGGATCGATGGTGGAGCACGAAGATCGGTTTGATGGGTATTGGCTCAGTGGCCGAACAAGATTGGCTATTTGTTAGTGGGCATGGTTCGATGGCCGGTCGTGATGATCTGTTCGATGGCCGGCAAGAGGAATCTATTCGATGGAAGAGCAGTTCGATGACTGAATCGATATGGCAGTTCAGTGGCAATGGGTGTTCGATAGTTGGGCAGGGACTATTTGGTGGAAGGGCAGTTCGATGTTCGGTTGAGGTGGTCCTATTTGGTGGCAAGGCAGAGTGGCGACCAAACACAAAACTCGGTTTGGTGATGAAACTGGGCCATTGAAGGTGGCTTGCCTAGGCATATCTTGGCTTGCATCTAGTTTGGCTCGGTCTTAGGATGGAGCGGTAGAGGTGGAGCATAGAGTTTGACTATGTACTTTGCATATGGCGCAGACATACTTCAGGGCAGAGTTTGAGGGTCTCTAACGAGTATGATGGGGAGTAAGGATGGATGACTCTAGAATGGCCTTGGACTTCTTGCAGCGACTAGTGAAGTAGCGGCGTGATGCTTCAACATCAATGATGGGATAGCTTCGAGACTTTGGCACAGCAGCTCTACAACTTAAAAGTGATGTCTAGAGGCATCCTGAGGATGACGACTCAGTGATGGGAATTTCCAGCTATCTACAAGGGCAAGTTAACGATAGTCTTACAAGTGGGATTTACAATAGTGTCCTACTGTGGAGACAACCGGAATGGAATAACCATTGAGTTCCATTATGGAAATGCCTGAAAAGGGATTTCAATTGAGTCACATGTTTGTAGTAGCGCCGCATGAATTACAATTTACCCAACGCACTTGGCTGAGAGATGTGAGGCTGTCTGAAGGATGTCGTGTGCTTGATTTGTTGTGCTCCACCCTTATATTGCATATTTTCATCTTGTGATAGTAGTTTAGCATATAATGTGTTTATGCCCTAATTCTTTGGATCAGGGATAGGTCAGGTATGGTTGTTCATACCGAATACCGAATTTACTATTATTACTATGAAATATGTAGTTGGTTATTGTGAATGCTGTATTACTGACATGGTGGTTAGTATCTTTGGTGATCTGGTGGTTGCATAGGAATATTGTTTCTTGCTTGCATTGATTGCATTGGTAGTGATGGTTGAAATGGTTGCATCAGTTATATTGATTTCATTGGCTGTAATGATTGCAATGGTTGCATTAGTTGCATTGGCTACAATGATTGCAAATGGTTGCATGGATGCTATGGTTGTTATGTGCTAATAACTATTTATATGCAGGAGAAGAGCATGAATAAGAACTATGTGAGCTTGATCCTCCCAAAGGGGGTATGTAGATAGTCTTTTTCTATGCAATAGCCACCAAATCACTTGAGTTGGGCTGGGGTGTACAGAAATTGGCACAGTCCCAAAAAAAAGTTGAAACTTTTCCTTTTTATTACTTGTTTTTGTACAGTCATGAAGTTACAGGAGGGTGCTGAAGAGCAAATGGAAAGTGGATGCATGCTATGTCGTGGGTAGCTGATTGACATATCCTTTATTTCATTGATGTTTGATTCCGCTGTGCAGTACTGTGAAACTATGATAGTACTTGTATTATTAGAGACAGTATTATAATTCTTGTATAGTTTGGGAACTGATTGTGCTCTAATGTCCTTATTTATAATTCATTTGATTATGTCACCGTCTCGCCTGTTTACATATGAGTTGTTATATTACATTTTATATGTGTGTTGTGAGATGTTCTATAGGTTTGTGTTTGATTTTCTTTCTTTTCCCTGGCAATCGACCGATCACGGCAGCAATGCTCTATCTAAGGTGTTTATGTAACGACCCAGAATTTTGGTTGTTAGATTTTGAACATTTAATTCATTTTAAATGTTAAATGTGGATTTTGAATTGATTTTGAAATAAGAATCTTGTTAAATCAATAGAATTTAGTTGTAATTTTCAATATGGAAATTCAATTAAAATTTGAATAATAATTAAATATTTGGAATCGGAATAATTTGTGAATCTGGATGTAGATAGTTATGAAAATGGTTTCTAAGGTTTATTTTAAGTTTATTTGGATTTGGATAGTGATGTTGGACTTTTGGATGAAATCAAAAGTCGATAGGTTTAAAATTTGGGATTTTATATTAATTTAATAATGGAATTTAGTAATATAATAATGTAAATAATCAGATTTTGATTTAAATCGAATCAAAATGATTTCTTATGTGATTGTAGATTCTATATGATTTATAATTAAGTTGGTAAAATTTGAAAAATGGAATTTTAAGTGATTTCGAGGATTTCGGAAATCGCTCGAAATTAATCGACGAGTTAAAATAGCCTTCCGGGGCACAGTCTCAGAATTCGATGGAACTAGTTCCATTGGATCCATAATAGTTAATTATTATCGGATTTCATATTTCGTAGCAATCAGAGTTGTCGTTTGACCGTGGCAGCTCAAAACGCATCGAAACTATTTTAATCGATTTAATTTAAAATTGATCGTTTATTTCCATAACTCGCGCGTATGATTGAATTATCCTCCAAAAAATGTTCCTTTGTGTTCGGAATGTGGGTAAAACCTTATAAACTCCCGGCAGCATGTGTTGTTTGGAGTTCATTTGTATAAGCTTGTTAATTTGGAAATAATATTAATAAACGTTAATATATAAACACGTTTTCCAGTGAAAACCCTATTCTTCTTCTAGCCGCCGGCATTGTTTTTTTCAATGGCCGATAATGGCTCGTTTTCTCTCTCGTTTATCTCTCAATCTACTCACCCATTCCAAAAACTTCCTACTGGAAAAGTATCGAGCTCTATCAATCCAATGGTGGATCTCGGCTATTGTCGCCGATTGGAGGTGGAAAGCGGCCGTGTTCACCTGGAATTCGAGCGCATTTATCAAAGGCTAATGGTGACCGAGCTTCACCGTTTTTGGACAAAGGTTAGGTGGCGTATTGGCTACGAAGTGGGCTCGATTGATCGACTGCTTGATGATCGTAGTAAGGGGCGGCTCGTGGTCTAACATCAGCGGTCTTGAGTTGTTTGTAGCAACCCAAAATTTTGAATTCTAAATTCGGTAAATTATTTGAACTTTTGAAATTTAATTTGAGAAATTTCAAGAGAAATAAAATATTATTAATATTAAATAAAAGAAAGATATATGGATATAAATAAAATAGATATATAAATAAATTCAAACAATATGATAATTGTAGAACTTCATTTATAAAGTATGGATTAAAATTAAAGAAATAAGTATGAATATCTATGAACAAAAGAACAAATTGCATATGGATTATGTAAACAAGGGAGTAATAAAACAAAAGTGTAGATAAGGAAAATATCTCTACAAACAAACAAAAGAATGTACTTATAAAAAATAAAAAATATATAGGAAGTATGTAAACAAGAAAGGAAGCATAGGAATTTGATGAAAATCACTTCTGCCACCATTGAAAGGAAAAAAATCTCGGATAAGAAAAAAAGTACAACCGAAAATCTTTGCAAAGTACAATAAAAAAACATCTTGCTTCAGCCTGCACATCTTTTTCTTATCACTTCCTTAATATATTTCGTTCATTAGCCTGAGAAAAGAACATCAGTATCATCATCTTTTTTAAGTTACAATCCAGTTCAACTAAAACATAAGCTAGCTGAAGCTAGACTTGCAACTCAACCAAGTAAAAGAAGATTTAGAAAAAAAAGAAACTGCAGCTTTAACACAAAATAGTTCTCTATTTATTTCTGGAATCAAGGTGAGTAAACACACACTTTCAAGTTTTCAAGTCACTCAAAATAGTATAGGGGATTTATTGATAATATGGTGTTGTATGTGTTTATTTGTGAATATAAGTCTGTGTTTCTTATATAGGATGTTCGGTGAAATTGACTACCCTGTTGATTGATTACAGGGTTGAGCATTGATTCAAACTCAACTTCATTTTCATCAAATCATTGTTAAGTATTAAGCCTTCAATCAAACAAGAGGTTTAATCCTCAATCAATATTTTTAAACATGTTTTCAAACATGTTAGAAAAATATATTACTGGCATCTTGATTTACAGGTAAACATGCAATATTTCGTTAAATTCAGTTGTTGTTAAATGCTCATTCAAGTTCGTAACTTGAATCTTCATTGAAAATTATGATTTTTAAAGAAAAAAATGGGAATTTTTAATTGCCTATGCTATGTGCAGTTCACAGTTGAACGAAATTGGCATTTTGATCAATTTCTAATGATCGAACAAGTTTTAGATGCTAAGGTTTTGCTTGAAGCTGGGTTGAACATCTATGATTCTAGAAAAATTGTTGAATAATTTTTCTAATGCATGAATTGGTAGAACGAATCAAAGTTAGGGTTTAATGGTTAAACCGAGTCGAGTCGAGAAATGTGATCGCTGCTCCGCCTGTAGACCATTGGACTTCGTACCTCCGGTGCCAATTGCGGCGTCGCACGATGATGGAGCTTGGGTCAAATTTTTGTGGCCTCAGATGGCAAGAGGAGGTGGGGAGAAGCTGTTTTCTGGTGATGGGTTTCGATGAGGCATGGGTCGCGATATTGGATTTTGCCTGTGGCGATGGTTCGCGCTTCAGGGTGGCTCGATGGGTTAAGGAGGTTGTTGCTGACCTGATCATGGTCGTAGCCTCGACCAGTGATGATCGAGATGGTGTGCAGCGTGCACGTGGGCTCGCTTGTGTTAGTAGTTGTTTTTGGATGAGGTGAGTTTTGACCCAAAGTTTCACTCGGGATTTTAGGGGAGTTGACTCGAAGCTTGGCTCGAGTATATTGGCTACACATCAGGTCGTTTGGCACTTAAACAAATTTAAGTTGGGAAATTTTTTATACCCAGGTCGATTTGCGAAAAAACCCAAAGTAAGGAGCATTTTTGCTCGGGTGTGACTCGAGATAGCCTCGAGTTGGCCACCAGAATCTACATTTCCAGTTTTGAAAGTTTAAAAACATAAGTGTAAATGATTTCTAAAATTCATTCTTTATAAAATGAAAATGGTTTGTTAATGGAATGTGAAGTTAATGGCACTGAAATAATTATTTGAAGAAAATTAAGTTCAAAGATGTTTTAAACTCATTTTTTAAAGTAAAGTTTGTTTTAAAAAATATACTTAATATAATATTGAGAATTTAATTAAATGTTCAAATTGTTGACTTAAACAAACTTATTCACAATAATTAGGTAATGATTTAACAATTTATGATTTGTAAATTACTTTGTAATTAATAATTAACTTAATAAAAACAAAAAAATTTAATTAACAATTAAGATTTAAATTAATTTACCCTTAGGAAAAATTGACCATTGATTTAAAATAATTAATAAAATTAATCAGGTAGTTAATTAATTTAAATGCATAATTAATTCACCTTGATTGAAGGTGATTGACTATTATCAGATACCGTGTTCTGGATTGGTATTTCTGTTGTGATTGTGATGCGAATTGTTTTGTACTGAACTGTGATTTGTGATTTGTTTCTATGTGTATGTGAAAAACCCTTTGCTGTAAAACAGCACTTGAACTTCGATGCGACAGGGAGTCGGATTCCAGTTGGTTATCCGAAACCCACATCGAACCCTGAATATGAATTTTTATGATTGTTATGCCCACGTGTTTTAAAATTAAGTGTTCACTATTCGGTTTAGCCGGGAGAGGACCTTTGTGTCAGATAACCCATTTCGAATAGTGATGCGTCGAAATGGATAGCATTTGAAGACCGGTGGTGAAGACCAGGTGTCTTCGAAAATGATAGGATAACCTATCGATTGTCTCTACACTGATTTGCTCCGGTATAGAGATTCCCTAAGTGATGGGAAGTCTGATCGGGATTGTGGATACCCGAATTTGCAAGGGCTTCTTCCTTTATTGGACGAAGTGCCTTTGGTTCTGTTCGAACCCGAAACAGACTTGTATGGTCGTATGTATGACACTATACTTTGAGAAATAAAGCAGATTTCTTTCAAATACGTATCTGTTGGTGGCGGAGAATTTATTCTCTTAGCTTAACACCCTTCTCTGATACGTACGAGCTCAAAGGTTATGTAATTGAAGGTTATCAGCAATATACTCCCAATTTGGTAGTGTGGCATGCTAAGTGCTGCTGTGTGTTGATGATCATTTGTTGATCATTTGTGATCAAAGCATGGCTTTCGTGTAAAGCGTAGTTTTGTGGACGAGACCTCATCGGACCTCACAACCCGAAAATGGACGAAACAGGAAAGATGCGGCAAGGTTAAGAGGGTCGCGCCCTTTAGGGTATGTCATTTCCTTTTGGAAAAAGGTGATGTCATGGTATGGAGCCCAGATATTTACCTGTGCGGTAGCTCCAATCTCATTTACTATGTGGTTGTTGCTTTGTGATAGAGGGCCCTCGGATAAAGTTCCCAAAGGACCGGAAAGTGGCATACTCGAGTAGTAGTTACCTAGTTACAGAGCTAACCTGGCCTTGTGTTGGCAAAGAGCCGGGTAGGTTCTCGGGACGTCTCGCTAGAGGCGTACCTATGTGGCAGTAGGAAGTTCCTTAGCCTGATCATTTGTTGGAAATCCAATTCCCAATACGAACCCAGTACGGTTTTAGTTGTATAACCTGCCATTTACTTATGGTGGCGCCCCACTGTTTAGATGGTAGCTATAGTAGGCATACAATAATGGTTGTATGATGGCTAAGATTAATACTATACTTTCGAAATGCTTTCTACACTATGCACTAATAATAATATCCAAGAATCTTTCTTGTATCAAGCATATTTGACTATCATAAGAAGAAATCTCCTCCAAGTCTGCGATTGCATTGTGTGTGTGGCGGGAGGTCCTATGGTAGTTTCATTTTCCAAAAACATACTGGATTTTCTTTTATAAATCTAGTTTATTTAAAAGCAACTACTTTGTTTACTCATACCAGTCCTATGACTGACCTGGAGTTTATTGTTTCTTTTCTAAACTCTGGGTGCCTATAATTTCCACACGGGCAGCCTAGTAGCAGGTTTCCGTGTTCTGGTGTTAGCAGTATTTTGGAGCTCTTGCTTTGAAGATATTTTTGAAGCTTTTGGAATCTCAGGTGTTTAGTTTTGGGAGTTTGTTATCACTTCATTCCTTTGAAGACTTTTTGGATATATGATCACTGTTGTATTATTATGATGGTTATTTGGAGTTGTGGTGTATGTATTAAAAATACTCTGTTGTAGCAATGGATATTGTGATGTTGTATTTGTGATGTATGCATAATATTCATTCTGTTTCCGCTGTTTTATATTCATCTGATGTTGTTATAAGCTCCGGCGAACCAGATTCGATGTTTGGATCTACGACATTTGAATATGAGTGTCCTATTCGGTATCGATTTTCGATAGTCGAGTCAGGGCCGTCACATTTGGTATCGGAGCTGAAGGTTGAGTAAGAACTTAGCTACGGAGTATAACACATCAGATGGCTCATTAGAGATAGGGTGAAGAATACCCTAGAATGAGTATAATTGAGACTGAAACCCCAATTTTTCTTAATCTAATTACTGCTGATATTCTTTAAGATATTTCGTCCGTATATTTTAATCAATTTTCTTACTAATTACAGATAGTAAGAATGAGCGGACGAAGAGGAAGAGTTAGGGGTCAAGGGAATGCCACAGAAACTAATCAAGATCCCCTAACAGTAGTAACAGCAGTACCTGTTCAGCAACAGCCGAATCTGGCTGATTTACATAAGAATTTCTCAAGGCTTGGTGGTAAGCCGTTCACCGGTAAGGAATCGATTGTTGAGGCTCAAGCATGGATCAGATCATGTGAGAAAATCTTCAGAGGGCTAAAACTGCAAGATGATCAGAAGCGACTCATAGCTTCTTGGCAACTTGAAGAAGAAGTCTTAGCCTGGTGGGAGACAGTCATTGTAGATAAACCAGAAGACGAGTTTTCTTGGGAGAAATTCAAGGAAGTATTTGAGAAGCGTTATCTGCCATCAGCTGGAATTTCTCGAATGTATCAAGAGTTCATGGACTTAAAGTAGGGGAGTTTGTCATTCGAGGAGTATCTCAACAAATTCAATGAATTGACGCGTTTTGGTCCCGAATTGGTTAACACACCTTTGAAGAAGAATGAAAGATTTATTCGTGGGATGAATAAGAAATTCTACGAAAGGATGACTGGCCATGTTAAGGAATCTTTTTCAGATTTAGTTGATATGGGATATAGATATGCCACACTTGATATGCAAGAATCCTCGGCTGAGAAAGGAAATTCGAGCAGTCAAAATTGGACGAAGCGGAAATTTGGAGGCAAGAAACCCTGGCAGGGTAAGGAAAAAAAGAAGAGCAACCTGGGAAATACAGTAGAGAATGTTGCTTGTTATAATTGTCTAGAGAAAGGCCATTACTCAAACAGTTGTAAGAAGCCAAAGAGAGATCAGTCCGTTCAAGCGAAACCCAGGAAATGTTATTATTGTCAGAAAGTGGGGCATGAAGTTAAAGACTGCCCAACCATGAAGCAAGCTCAGACAGCAAAGGTGTACACAGTCAAAGACCAACCTGCATCTTCTAAAGCAGAGAAAGCAAAAGGAGTTATGGAAGGTAATCTTATCATTTATGAAAGCATTGTTAGAGTTCTATTTGATACGGGCGCTAAACATAGTTTTATCTCTCAGCAAGCTATAAATGAATTAAATCTTGAACCCGATTTTGTTGATGAGCCTATATGCGTAAAGAATCTAGTTGGAGGTCCCGTGAATCTTTGTCTTCGATGTAGAGACGTTCCTATCTCATATTCTTGTTATCAATTTCCTGTCGGTCTCTTTGTTCTTGATTTTAACGAGTTTGAAGTCTTACTCGGAATGGATTGGCTAGCAAAATACGAAGCCAAATTGGATTGCATTAATCTATTGATTTTAATTAAAACCGAATTTGGAGATTTCATTGAAATTTCTGGTGAAGACCCTAGTCCCAAGAGAGAGGGATTGATGTATAATTTGGGTTATCCCGAACCCAGTTTGGAGTCTATACCCATTGTTAGAGATTTTTCGGACGTATTCAGAGAAGTGAAATATTTACCTCCACATCGGGAAATAGAATTCAGAATCGACCTAGTGCCCAACGCTCGTCCTGTCGTTCACGCAAGTCGCAGGATGGTGCCCAGGGAAAAGGTTGAATTAGTTCAGCAAACCGATGATATATTAGCAAAAGGATTAATTCGACCCAGTGTTTCTGAATGGGGTTCGGCAGTCGTGTTTGTTGCATAATCGGACGGATCTTTGAGATTGTGTGTAGGTTACCGCGATCTCAATAAGATGACTCTCAAGAATAAATTTCCATTACCTAGAATTGATGATCTATTTGATCAATTGCATGACGCTCGTTTCTTTTCAAAGATGGACCTAGCCCAGGGATTCCATCAACTACGAATCTCCAAAGATTGTGTCCATTTGACAGCTTTTAGGGGTCCTAATATGTTATACGAATGGTTAGTCATACCTTTCGGGCTAACCAATGCTCCAGCTTACTTTGTAGATCTTATGACCCGTGTGCTCCGGGAAGTATTGAATAAATTTGTGCTTGTGTTTATTGATGATATCTTAATCTATTCCAAGACCGAAAAGGAGCACGCCGAGCACCTTAGAATCATTTTGGAGATTTTGAGGAGAAATATTCTATTTGCAAAAAAATTCAAATGCCATTTTTGGGTCAAAGAAGTTAAATTCCTTGGCCATATTGTTAATGAAGAAGGAATTTCTGTTGATCCTAGCAAAATTTCCGCTATTCTTGATTGGACAAGACCTACTACCCCAAAGGAAGTTCGAAGCTTTTTGGGTTTAGCAGGCTATTACCGAAAGTTCATTCAAGACTTTTCTAAGATTGCTAGTCCATTGACTAAGTTAACAATGAAGGATGTAAAATTCAATTGGACTCCGAAATGCGATGAAGCTTTTCATAAATTGAAGAAGAGATTAACCACCGCTCTTGTTTTCGCTATTGTCAACGGGAATCAAGGTCTATCTGTTTATACTGACGCATGCAGTGACGGGGTAGGTACAGTACTGATGCAAAATGGGAAGGTAATTGCCTACGCGAGTAGACAATTACGTCCGCACGAGAGAAACTACCCAACACATGATTTGGAGCTTTTGGCTGTTGTTTTCGCCTTAAAAATCTGGCGACATTATCTTCTAGGTAAGAACCTTTTCGGCTTTCTTAATAATTTACGGAATTAACTTAACTTAAAAAATATACTTAATGAACTCTTCTTTCTCTAGGTGAAAAATTTGAATTATTCACCGACCATAAATCTTTGAAATATCTCTTTACCCAGAAAGATCTGAATATACGACAACAACGTTGGTTAGAATTTCTGGCATCCTATGACCTGGATATTCTGTATACACCAGGAAAAGCCAATGTGGTTGCCGATGCTTTAAGTAGAAAGCATGATATTCTTGCTCATCTCATCATTGCTCCTACTCTTCTTGAGAAAGTCGCTAGTAAACAAAAAGAGGACGAGTTCCTTCATCAAATTTATGAGAAAATACGTCATGTGAAAATACGAGTTTTGAAGTCGATGACAATAAAATTATCAGGTTAAAAGACAAAATATGTGTCCCAGACTTCCCTGATCTGAAACGCGAAGTTTTGGACGAATGCCACAAATCTAAGCTCAGCATCCATCCAGGAGTTAATAAAATGTATAGAGATATTAAAAGAACTTTCTGGTGGAAGACAATGAAAAGAGACATATCCATATATGTGAGTCGCTATGCCACTTGTCAACAAAGTAAAAGCGACCAAAAGAAAGTAGCTAGTTTACTTAAGCATTTGGAAGTACCAAAATGGAAATGGGATCAGGTATCGATGGATTTCATCGATGGATTACCACGAACCAAGAAGGGAAAAGAAGCAATTTGGGTTATAGTGGACCGTCTAACCAAAACTGCTCACTTCATTCCAGTGAAATCCACTCGGACTGCAGCCAGCTTAGCAGAGCTATATATATAGGAAATTGTTCGACTCTATGGTATTCCCAACAGCATAGTGAGTGATCGTGACCCGATCTTCACTAGTAGATTTTGGGAGGCATTCCAAGCCGCTTTGGGAACAAAATTGAATTTCAGCACTGCTTATCACCCACAATCTGATGGGCAGACTGAGAGGATTAACCGAATCCTAGAAGACCTTTTGCGTGTTTGCATTCTCGATTTGGTGGTTCTTGGGAGGACCATTTGCATCTGGTCGAATTCTCTTATAACAACAGCTATTAGGCCAGTATAGAAATGGCACCTTTTGAAGCTTTATATGGTCGTCCGTGTCGATCACCTGCATGCTGGATCGAATCAGGTGATAGACTCGTCCTTGGACCAGATATGATTAAAGAAGCCACGGAGAAGGTTGATTTTATTCGAAAGAAATTGAAAGCAGCTCAAAGTCGTCAGAAGAGCAATTATGACCGCCGAAGAAGAGATTTGGAATTTCAAGTTGGAGATTCTGCATTTTTGAAAGTATCTCGATATGGGGTGTATTGAAGTTTGGGAAAACTGGAAAGCTAGCACCACATTATATTGGTCCTTTTCCTATTCTGGAAAGGATCGGTCCTCTAGCATATCGAGTGCAACTACCCAGCTGGTTCTCTGGTGTGCATAGTGTGTTCTACATTTTTAGTCTTCGGAAGCATGTACACGACCCAGATAGTATCATTGAGGAGGCAGCTCAGCAGAACCTTGAGATCACTCCCAACTTGGCTGTAAGAAGAGAACCAATAAAGATTGTAGATCGTGATGAAAAACGATTGAGGAACAAAGTTGTGAAACTTGTTAAAATTCAATGATGTGGCGATCCAATGGACTGTACTTGGGAAACCGAAGAAAATATGCAGAAATCATATCCCAACTGCAGAGTAGACATCTCGGCTTAAACTGGTAAGCCATTTCCTTAATTTTCTGAATTCATATATTCTTTGTTGCTCTCTCTCTCTCTTTCAAATTTCGAGGACGAAATTTTCTTAAGGGGGGTATTTGAAACATCCCAAAATTTTGAATTCTAAATTGGGTAAATTATTTGAACTTTGGAATTTAATTTGAGAAATTTCAAGAGAAATAAAATATTATTGATATTAAATAAAAGAAATATATATATGGATATAAATAAAATAGATATATAAATAAATTCAAACAATATGATAATTGTAGAACTTCATTTATAAAGTACGGCTTAAGATAAAAGAAATAAGTATGAATATCTATGAACAAAAGAACAAATTGCATATGGATTATGTAAACAAGGGAGTAATAAAACAAAAGTGTAGATAAGGAAAATATCTCTACAAACAAACAAAAGAATGTACTTATAAAAAAAAGGAAGTATGTAAACAAGGAAGGAAGCATAGGCATTTAATGAAAATCACTTCAGCCACCATTGAAAGGAAAAAAATCTCTGATAAGAAAAAAAAATATTTATAAAGTACAACCAAAAATCTTTGCAAAGTACAATAAAAAAACATCTTGCTTCAGCCTGCACATCTTTTTCTTATCACTTCCTTAATATATTTCATTCATTAGCCTGAGAAAAGAACATCGGTATCATCATCATTTTTAAGTTACAATCCAGTTCAACTAAAACATAAGCTAGCTGAAGCTAGACTTGCAACTCAACCAAGAAAAAGAAGATCCAGAAAAAAAGAAAAGAAAAGAAGAAACTGCAGCTTTAAACACAAAGTAGTTCTCTGTTTATTTCTGGAATCAAGGTGAGTAAACACACACTTTCAAGTTTTCAAGTCACTCAAAATAGTATAGGGGATTTATTGATATATGGTGTTGTATGTGTTTATTTGTGAATATAAGTCTGTATTTCCCATATAGGATGTTCGGTGAAATTGACTACCCTGTTTATTGATTACAGGGTTGAGCATTGATTCAAACTCAACTTCATTTTCATCAAATCATTGTTAAGTATTAAGCCTTCAATCAAACAAGAGGTTTAATCCTCAATCAATATTTTTAAACATGTTTTCAAACATGTTAGAAAAATATATTACTGGCATCTTGATTTACAGGTAAACATGCAATATTTTCGTTAAATTCAGTTGTTGTTAAATGCTCATTCAAGTTCATAACTTGAATCTTCATTGCAAATTATGATTTTTAAAGAAAAAATGGGAATTTTTAATTGCCTATGCTATGTGCAGTTCATAGTTGAACGAAATTGGCATTTTGATCAATTTCTAATGATCGAACAAGTTTTAGATGCTAAGATTTTGCTTGAAGCTGGGTTGAACATCTATGATTCCAGAAAAATTATTGAATAATTTTTCTAATGCACGAATTGGTAGAACGAATCAAAGTTAGGGTTTAAGGGTTAAACCGTGTCGAGTCGGGAAACGTGATCGCTGCTCCGCCTGTAGACCATCGGACTTTGTACTTCCGGTGCCAATTACGGCGTCGCACGGTGATGGAGCTTGGGTCAAATGTTTGTGCCCTCAGACGACCATAGGAGGTGAGGAGAATCTGTTTTCTGGTGATGGGTTTCGATGAGGCATGGGTCGCGATATTCGATTTCGCCTGTGGCGATGGTTTGCAATTCAGGGTGGCTTGATGGGTTGAGGAGGTTGTTGCCGACCTGATCATGGTCGTAGCCTTGACCAGTGATGATCGAGATGGTGTGCAGCGTGCACGCGGGCTCGTTTGTGTTAGTAGTTGTTTTTGGATGAGGTGAAGTTTTGACCCAAAGTTTCACTCGGGATTTTGGAGGAGTTGACTCGAAGCTTGGCTCGAGTATATTGGCTACACATCAGGCCGTTTAGCAATAAAACAAATCTAAGTTGGGAATTTTTTTATACCCAGGTCGATTTGCGAAAAAACCGGAAGTAAGGAGCATTTTTGCTCGGGTGTGACTCGAGATAGCCTCAGGTTGGCCACCAGAATCTACATTTCCAGTTTTGAAAGTTTAAAAACATAAGTGTAAATGATTTCTAAAATTCATTCTCTATAAAATGAAAATGGTTTGTTAATGGAATGTGAAGTTAATGGCATTGAAATAATTATTCGAAGAAAATTAAGTTCAAAGATGTTTTAAACTCATTTTTTTAAAGTAAAGTTTGTTTTAAAAAAAATAACTTAATATAATATTGAGAAGTTAATTAAATGTTCAAATTGTTAACTTAAACAAACTTATTCACAATAATTAGGCAATGATTTAACAATTTATGATTTGTAAATTACTATGTACGTAATAATTTACTTAATAAAAAAATAAAATTTAATTAACAATTAAGATTTAAATTAATTTATCCTTAGGAAAAATTGACCATTGATTTAAAATAATTAATAAAATTAATCAGGTAGTTAATTAATTTAAATGCACAATTAATCCACCTTGATTAAAGGTGATTGACTATTATCAGATACTGTGTTCTGGATTGGTATTTCTGTTGTGACTGTGATGTGAATTGCTTTGTGCTGAACTGTGATTTGTGATTTGTTTCTATGTGTATGTGAAAAACCCTTTGCCGTAAAACGACACTTGAACTTCGATGCGACAGGAAGTCGGATTCCAGTTGGTTATCCAAAACCCACATCGAACCCTGAATATGAATCTTTATGATTGTTATGCCTGCATGTTTTAAAATTAAGTGTTCACTATTCGGTTTAGCCGGGAGAGGACCTCTGTGTCAGATAACCTATTCCGAATAGTGATGCATCGAAATGGGTAGCATTTGAAGACCGGTGGTGAAGACCGGGTGTCTTCGAAAACGATAGGATAACCTATCGATTGTCTCTGCACCGAGTTGCTCCGGTATAGAGATTCCCTAAGTGATGGGAAGTCCGATCGGGAGTGTGGATACTCGGATTTGCAAGGGCTTCTTCCTTTATTGGGCGAAGTGCCTTCGGTTCTGTTCGAACCCGGAACAGACTTGTATGGTGATATGTCTGACACTATACTTTGAGATATAAAGCAGATTTCTATCAAATACGTATCTGTTGGTGGCAGAGAATTTATTCTCTTAGCTTAACACCCTTTTCTGAGACGTACGAGCTCAGAGGTTATGTAATTGAAGGTTATCAGCAATATACTCCCAATTTGGTAGTGTGGCATGCTAAGTGCTGCTGTGTGTTGATGATCATTTGTTGATCATTTATGATCAAAGCATGGCTTTCGTGTAAAACATAGCTTTGTGGACGAGACCTCATCGAACCTCACAACCAAAAAATGGTCGAAACAGGAAAGATGCGGCAAGATGAGGGTCGCGCCCTTTAGGGTATGTCATTTCCTTCTGGAAAAAGGCGATGTCATGGTATGGAGCCCAGATATTTATCTGTGTGGTAGCTCCAATCTCATTTACTATGTGGTTGTTGCTTCGTGACAGAGGGCCCTCAGATAAAGGTCCCAAAGGACCGGGGAGTGGCATACTCGAGTAGTAGTTACCTAGTTACAGAGGTAACCCGGCCTTGTGTTGGCAGAGAGCCGGGTAGGTTCTCGAGACGTCCCGCCAGAGGCATACCCTTGTGGCAGTAGGAAGTTCCTTAGCCTGACCATTTGTTGGAAATCCAATTCCCAATACGAACCCAGTACGGTTTTAGTTGTATAACCTGCCATTTACTTATGGTGGCGCCCCACTGTTTAGATGGTAGATATAGTAGGCATACAATAATGGTTGTATGCTGGCTAAGATTAATATTATACTTTCGAAATGCTTTCTACACATGCACTAGTAATAATATCCAAGAATCTTTCTCGTATCAAGCATATTTTACTATCATAAGAAGAAATCTATTCCAAGTCTGCGATTGCATTGTGCGTGTGGCGGGAGGTCTTATGGTAGTTTCATTTTCCAAAAACATACCGGATTTTCTTTTATAAATCTAGTTTATTTAAAAGCAACTACTTTGTTTACTCATACTAGTTCCATGACTGACCTGGAGTTTATTGTTTCTTTTCTAAACTCTGGGTGCCCATAATTTCCACACGGGCAGCCTAGTAGCAGTTTTCCGTATTCTGGTGTTGGCAGTATTTTGGAGTCTTTCTTTGAAGATATTTTAGAAGATTTTGGGATCTCAGGTGTTTAGTTTTGGGAGTTTGTTATCACTTCATTCCTTTGAAGACTTTTTGGATATATGATCACTGTTGTATTATTATGATGGTTATTTGGAGATGTGGTGTATGTATTAAAAATACTCTGTTGTAGTAATGGATATTGTGATGTTGTATTTGGGATGTATGCATAATATTCATTCTGTTTCCGCTGTTTTATATTCATCTGATGTTGTTATAAGCTCCGACGAACCAGATTCGATGTTTGGATCTACGACATTTGAATACGAGTGTCGTATTTGGTGCCGATTTTCGAAAGCCGAGTCAGGGCCATCACATTGTTCGTGCTAGGTATTAACGCATTTGGGAAGAATGTATTAGTGGATTTGATTTTCGCATTTCAGATCTACGGCTATAATTGTTCTGGGTAAATAAAAAAAATTGTTTTAAAATTATATTCAAACTTTAAAAATTCATATCTAGTGCATACTTGGTCAGATTTCGACGAATTTGGTAGCACCGGAATCGCGGAGACGAGTAGCCCGCTGTGGTGCAGATCTACGATCATTCTGAGCAAGTAAAAATTTAGGTTAAATCGAACGCCGTTCGTTTTAATTTAAATTTGAACGCTCGTCGAAAATTCAAGGTGAGTTAATCTCACTCACATCTGGAATTTTAGCTGTTTTAAATAGTTAATATTTAAATAATTGTGTGATTGGTTGAGTATGAATATTAATACCCGTCTGGATTGATATTTATTTGTTGTGCTAATATATGTGGATGTAGGGAAAAACAGGTTGGAGGGATCCAACTGGATTCCTCACAAATAGAAATTTTATTTATATTCTGTGATATATTTCGTTAATATCCTGTGATAGATTGATTTGGAAATTAAATTGTGTTGTGTTATGATTGGATAAGTATAATTTGGAATTTTAAAATATAAATAAATAAATTGGAATTAAAAGAGAATAGAAAGGGAAACAATTTGAGTAATGAATTTAAGGGAATTAAATTCAAGAGAATTGGTTGAAATTTGAAGTGTTTTAAAATGTGAGTTATTTTAAAAATAATTGCGAGATTTACTTTCAAAGGATGGGAAGTGTATTTTTTCCCTGGAAGCCAAGCATGTTTCAAAGAAAGATTTTCGAAGTATAAACTGCAAAGTTTTGCAATGGTGTTTTTAAAATCTTTTATAAAATTATTATTATTTTTAATTGTTTTTAAGTGAAAGTAAATATTTGTTTAAGTAATTATGGTATTTAATTATTTAAAAGGTAATTTAGAATTATGTTTCTAAAGGGAATTAAATATGAACATTTGATAATAATCTCATATAGAAAGAAAATTTTTGATTAAATTACTTAAGGAACTTTTATAGATTTTCGAAAGTACAAACTAAGTAAAGAATTTAGTAATCATATTTTAAATACTTTAAGCACATTTTGAAAGTGATTTCCAGGAAATGGCAATGTGCTTAAGAATAAAAGGAGTTTATTTTTAAAGTATTGAAAGGAATTTACGGGATGAACGTAAAATTGAATTGGGGTAAATCGTGTAGGATTTATAAAAAAAAGAATTCTTTGAGTTATCCTAAAATGGAAGTGTATTTCCCTGAAAAGACAATTACGTTTTTAAAGCAGATTTTTGAAAATGTTAAAAGTTTTGAAGTTGTATTAAAGAATGGTTTCAAGAAATTATTTAAGTTGTAAGAATTTTAAAAGTGAACATTTATCAAATTAGTTATAGAAGTAATTATTTTAAAGGGGTAATTAGTATTATGTTTTAAAGAATATTATTAATATTTATACTTTATAAAATGGTTTTATTTTAAAGATAATTAGTTAAAGTTTTATTTGAAAACTTGTATAGGATTTCATAGCTTTATTTTAAAATTTAGTATGACTTAACTTTATTTGGAAGAAAATAGTTTATATTTTATAAAGCAGTTTTATTCGAAATATTTTTAAAAGTGTGTGTGTGTGTGTGTGTGTGTGTGTATTTTAAATTAATTATGTAAGAAGTTTAAATATAATTTTTTTAATGTATTTTCAAGAATAAAAAATTCAAATTATTTTAAATCTTAAGTATGGGTACTTGGATGTTTTCATAGGAAGTAAAGATTTGGGAATTTACTATGAGAAGAGTTGGGTTTGAAAACTATTTCAAAAAGATTTGAAAATGGAAATATATCTTGAAAAGATATTTTTGAGGAAAATAAATAATGTGGGAAATTATTTATTATATGATGGATGCTTATGGATGTTAATTGATAGTTAAATCACCAACTATCAATATTGGTCAATGCGTTGATCGTTTCGAAGAGACCGCGATCGAGATTTATTTTTCGAAAACCACTTCGATCCGGTTTGTACGTTTTTGTTGGAAAATGAGTTCGGAGTCGAAGATGGAGCAGTGAAGTGCAAGGGCTAGTCGCTACTAATCCTGAGGATATTTCCAAAATGGATGTAGTAGGAGTAGTGCCTTCGGTTCCGTTCGAACCTGGGACGGACTTGTATGGATGAATTCTTTTGGGACATCGTCAGGTGGATGATGGGAATTCTTAGTAAAACGTTCTAAAAAGTAACGCTTAGCCTCAAGCCTCATCAATCGGGAATGACTGGAAATCAGGGATTATGCAGCAAGGCTAGGTGGGTAGCACCCATTTCAGGGTGAGGTCATCCCTGTCTAGATGTCCCTTTTATTTCGTCTTAGTGGTGCGGTTGTTGATCCCAACCGTGGGGTGATCTTACTCGGGATTATCCAATAAGGGGTAGTCCCGGCCTTGTGTTGCAGGGGATTGGGAGTAATCCTCGATACAGTGATCTATGCCACGTACTATGATAGGTGGTACCCCAGTACCTAGTCATTAGTTGGAAATCCATTCTCCCTACGAGCCTTTTACGAGTTTTGTTTGTATTACCCACTTTGTGGCTAGTAGCTGGAATTTAATAGATGTAACAATTTCGGCTATTTTAATAAGTATTTGTATATATACCCTATTATAATATCAGAGGATTTTGATAAGAAATATTTTAGCTATCGTAAGGTAAAAACCCGACATGTTTATTTGTGGCGTGGTCTTACGAGATGCTTTTGCTTTCAAAAGGATTTTTGAAAATTTAATAATCAATTTGGGTATATTTTTATCAGCTGGTATTCCAAACTGACTCGGGTATTATTTCATTATAATTCTCGGGTCAGACCGAGTATTATATGTTTAGGATAGGATGCTATGGAGTAGGAGAGGAGGTGGAGTCCGAGACATATTATCTGTACTTGTTTATATCCACTGCTGTGATTGTTGATGTTGTCAGACTGGTAATTTTGTTTGTTTGTGATACTCTGATGATGTAATATATTAAATAGATATAGTTTTCATTTTGTGTAAAGATCTGATATGATGTATTATATTTTATTCCGTTGGGATATTTAGATTCTGATACTGTTTAGTTCCTTCTCTCTTCTATCTTCTTTCTTTTCCCTCAACAATCTGTCTTTTCAGCACTCGATCATCGGCATATTATACTGTGGAGTATTTTGTGTTGATTTTCGAGGGTCGAGAAGGGCGGGTCGTCACACTTGGTATTAGAGCTTAGGTTGGCGATAACCTAGGCTTTGGTGGAGAAATTACTGATTAAACAAAGTCAATAGTACTCTATAATGGGTTTAGTGTATTAATAGACATGAGTGCGTACTTGTAAGTGAATATAAAACTGTTTTTATACTATGTTGACTTATCGGTTGAGTGTTTTTGAATTCTGGTCGGTGCGGGAAATACAACCGTATCGATAGGGGTTTCTAAACTCTTAAACAAGATAAACCGACATAGTATTGTTTTAAAGAGGGTAAATGAAATAATTTTACCCAAAATTATATTTTGATATAAAAGAAATAATTTTCTGAAAATTATTATATATATTTGATTGTTTGGATGTGGATATCTTAATCAAATAAGAATCTAAAATTTGATCTAAAATTTGAAATGGTTATAATCAAAATAAAATTCTATGAGTATAAAATATACAAAAGAAGAATAACTAAATTTGAATTAAACCAGAATATAAATCCCGAAAATTTTGAAAAGGATTTTAAATGTATTGAAAACAAAATTTGGAAATTTAAAATCTTAAGAGTGTTTAGGAATGTTGTCCAAAGATTTGAAGGCAATGATGGAATATTATTTTGGGTAATATGTTTGAATGGAAACTGTTTTGAAATGAATTGGTTGTAGTAAATATGAATTGTAAAAAGTAAACTTGAATTTAAATCATTCGAGGAGATTAAAAATGAAGTTTGGATTTGTTGGGAAATTAAAATGGGGATTGAAATCTTTGGATTGCTGATAAAATATGGTTATCATGTTAAATTATGGAGTTTATTTGTTTAAACTATGTAATTGATGTGTTTGGCTAGTTCAATGAATAGAATGTTAATAACTTATCGTATTATTGAAAACTGATGTGTTTGTTTAAGTAAGTATGGGTACGGGAGGCAATCGATAGAGTTGGAGTGCGTATGTGCAATATTATTTAGCCGCTTGCTTTTAAAATGCTAATAAATGGTACGCCTATGCAATAAAATTTGGGAAATGATATATATATTGTGATATATTTGGTTTTTCGACCGTGTGGGTCGATGCATATATATTTATATCTATTGTGATATTGCAAAAGCTCCTCCGTACAAGGGAGACTCTGCCAAAAAAATTCGAAATTTTGGGAGTTAGAAATTTTTTGAAAACGTTTCGTTAACGACAAATTAATTTCAAATTAAAATTAAAATAAAAGGATGTTGGAATAGGAATCGAAACTGGCAATTTTGATTTGAAACTAAAGAGTTTAGGCAAAGTGAATATGTGATTTTCACTAAATGAGTTTTGCTATTGGGTTTGGAGCATTCTTTCTACCTTAGCAAATTTCGAGGACGAAATTTTTATAAGGGGGGAAGAATGTAACGACCCAAAATTTCGGTCGTTAGATTTTGAATATTTAATTCATTTTAAATGTTAAATGTAGATTTTGAATTGATTTTGAAATAAGAATTTTGTTAAATCAATAGAATTTAGTTGTAATTTTCAATATGGAAATTCAATTAAAATTTGAATAATAATTAAATATTTGGAATCAGAATAATTTATGAACCTGGATGTTGATAGTTATGAAATGGTTTCTAAGGTTTATTTTAAGTTTATTTGGATTTGGATAGTGATGTTGGACTTTTGGATGAAATCAAAAGTCGATGGGTTTAAAATTTGGGATTTTATAGTAATTTAATAATGGAATTTAATAATATAATAATGTAAATAATCAGATTTTGATTTTAATCGAATCAGAATGATTTCTTATGTGATTATAGATTCTATATGATTTATATTTAAGTTGGTAAAATTTTAAAAATGAAATTTTAAGTGATTTCGGCGATTTCGAAAATCGCTCGAAATTAATCGACGAGTTAAAATAGCCTTCCGGGGGACAGTTTCGGAATTCGACGAAACTAGTTCCATTGGATCCATAATAGTTAATTATTATCAGATTTCAATTTTTGTAGCAACCGGACTTGTCGTTTGACCGTGGCAGCTCAAAACACATCGAAACTATTTTAATCGATTTAATTTAAAATTGATCGTTTATTTCCATACTCGCGCATATTATCGAATTAGCCTCCGAAACACGTTCCATTGTGTTTGGAATGCGGGTAAAACCTTATAAATGCCAGGTGGCATGTGTTGTTTGGAGTTCGTTTGCATAAGCTTGTTAATTTGGAATAATATTAAAATAATATTAATAAACGTTAATATATAAACACGTTTCCCAGTGAAAACCCTATTCTTCTTCTAGCTGCCAGCATTGTTTTTTTTAATGGCCGATAATGGCTCGTTTTCTCTCTCGTTTTTCTCTCGATCTACTCACCCATTCCAAAAACTTCCTACTAGAAAAGTGTCGAGCTCTTCGAGCTTTATCAATCCAACGGTGGATCTTGGCTATTGTCATCGATTGGAGGTGGAAAGCGGCTGTGTTCACCTAGAATTCGAGCGCATTTATCAAAGGCTAATGGTGACCGAGCTTCGCCATTTTTGGATAAAGGGTAGCTGGCAATATGGGCTACGAAGTGGGCTCGATTGATCGACCGCTTGATGATCGTAGTAAGGGGCGGCTCGTGGTCTAACATTGGCGGTCTTGAGTTGTTA
This sequence comes from Allium cepa, assembly GCA_030765085.1. Taxonomy (NCBI): domain Eukaryota; kingdom Viridiplantae; phylum Streptophyta; class Magnoliopsida; order Asparagales; family Amaryllidaceae; genus Allium; species Allium cepa. Next base: position 749,971,143 of record CM060940.1, on the reverse strand, counting down.
GTGCTAGGTATTAACGCATTTGGGAAGAATGTATTCACGGCTTTGATTTTTGCATTTCAGATCTACGGCTACAATTGTTCTGGGTAAATAAAAAAAATTGTTTTAAAATTATATTCAAACTTTAAAATTTCATATCTTGTGCATACTTGGTCAGATTTCGACGAATTTGGTAGCGCCGGAATCGCGACGACGAGCAGCCCGCTGTGGTGCAGATCTGGGATCATTCTAAGCAAGTAAAAATTTAGGTTAAATCGAACGCCGTTCGATTTATTTTAAGTTTGAACGCTCGACGAAAATTCAAGGTGAGTTAATCTCACTCACATCTCGAATTTCGGCTGTTTTAAATAGTTGATATTTAAATAATTGTGTGATTGGTTGAGTATGAATATTAATACCCGTTTGGATTGATATTTATTTGTTGTGCTAATATCCGTGGATGCAGGAAAAACTGGTCGGAGGGATCCAACTGGATTCCTCACAAATAGAATTTTTATTTATATTATGTGAGATATTTCGTTAATATCCTGTGATAGATTGATTTGGAAATTAAACTGTGCTATGTTATGATTGGATAAGTATAATTTGGAATTTTAAAATATAATTAAATAAATTGGAATTAAAAGAGATTAGAAAGGGGAAAAAATTGAGTAATGAATTTAAGGGAATTAAATTCAAGAGAATTGGTTGAAATTTGAAGTGTTTTAAAATGTGAGTTGTTTTAAAAATAATAGCGAGACTTATTTTCAAAGGATGGGAAGTGTATTTTTCCCTGGAAACCAAGCATGTTTCAAAGAAAGATTTTCGAAGTATAAACTGGAAAGTTTTGCAAAGGTGTTTTTAAAATATTTTAGAAAATTATTATTATTTTTAATTATTTTTAAGTGAAAGTAAATATTTGTTTAAGTAATTATGGTATTTAATTATTTAATAGGTAATTTAGAATTATGTTTCTAAAGGGAATTAAATATGAACATTTGATAATAATCTCATATAAAAAGAAATTTTTTGATTACATTACTTAAGGAACTTTTATATATTTTCAAAAGTACAATTTGAATAAAGAATTTAGTAATCATATTTTAAATATTTTAAGTACATTTTGAAAGTGATTTCTAGGAAATAGCAACGTGCTTAAGAATAAAAGGAGATTATTTTTAAAGTATGGAAAGGAATTTATGCGATGAATGTAAAATTGAATTGGGGTAAATCGTGTAGGATTTACAAAAAAAGAATTCTTTGGGTTATCCTAAAATGGAAGTGTATTTCCCTGAAAAGCCAAGTACGTTTTTAAAGCAGATTTTTGAAAAAGTTAAAAGTTTTGAAGTTGTATTAAAGAATGGTTTCAAGAAATTATTTAAGTTGTAAGAATTTTAAAAGTGAAAATTTATCAAATTAGTTATAGAATTAATTATTTTAAAGGGGTAATTAGTATTATGTTTTGAAGAATGTTATTAATATTTATACGTTATAAAATGGTTTTCTTTTAAAGATAATTAGTTTAAGTTTTATTTGAAAACTTGTATAGGATTTTAGCTTTATTTTAAAATTTAGTATGACTTAACTTTATTTTGAAGAAAATAGTTTATATTTTGTAAAGCAGCTTTATTCGAAATATTTTTAAAAGTATATATATATATATATATATATATATATATATATATATATATATTAAATTAAGTATGTAAGAAGTTTTAATATAAATGTTTTAATGTATTTTAAAGAATAAAGAATTTAAATTATTTTAAATCTTAAGTAGGGGTACTTGGATGTTTTCAGTGGAAGTAAAGATTTGAGAATTTACTCCATGAGAAGAGTTGGGTTTGAAAACTGTTTCAAAGGGATTTGAAAATGGAAATATATCTTGCAAAGATATTTTAAGGAAAATAAATAATGTGGGAAATTATTTATTGTGTGATGGATGCTTATGGACGTTAATTGATAGTTAAATCAACGACTATCAATATTGGCCAATGCGTTGATCATTTCGAAGAGACCGGGATCGGGATTTATTTTCCGAAAACCACTTCGATCCGGTTTGTATGTTTTCGTGGGAAAAACGAGTTCGGAGTCGAAGATGGAGCAGTGAAGTGCAACGACTAGTCGCTACTAATCCTGAGGATATTTCCAAAATGGATGTAGTAGGAGTAGTGCCTTCGGTTCCGTTCGAACCCGGGACAGACCTGTATGGATGAATGCTTTCGGGATATCGTCAGGTGGACGATGGGTATACTAAGTGAAACATCCTAAAAGGTAACGCTTAGCCTCAAGCCTCATCAACCAGGAATGACTGAAAATCAGGGGTTATGCAACAAGGTTAGGTGGGTAGCACCCATTTCAGGGTGAGGTCATCCCTGTCTAGATGTCCCTTTTATTTCGGCTTAGTGGTGCGGTTGTTGATCCCAACCGTGGAGTGATCTTACTCGGGATTATCCAGTAAGGGGTAGTCCTGGCCTTGTGTTGCAGGGGATTGGGAGTAATCTTCGGTACGGTGATCTAGGCCACGTACAGTGATAGGTGGTACCCCAGTGCGTAGTCTTTAGTTTGAAATCCATTCTCCCTACGAGCCTTTTACAAGTTTTGTTTGTATTACCCACTTTGTGGCTGGTAGCTGGAATTTAATAGATGTAACAATTTCGGCTATTTTAATAAGTATTTGTATATAGACCCTATTATAATATCAGAGGATTTTGATAAGAAATGTTTTAGCTATCGTAAGGTAAAAACCCTCATGTTTATTTGTGGCATGGTCTTATGAGATGATTTTGTTTTCAAAAGGATTTTTGAAACTTTAATAATCAATTTGGGTGTATTTTTATCAGCTGGTATTCCAGACCGACGCCGGTATTATTTCATTATAATGCTCGGTCAGACCGAGTATTATATGTTCAGGATAGGATGCTATGGAGCAGGAGAGGAGCTGGAGTCCAAGACGTATTATCTGTACTTGTTTATATCCGCTGCTGTGATTGTTGATGTTGTCAGACTGGTAATTGTTGTTTGTTTGTGATACTCTGATGATGTAATGTATTAAACAGATATAGTTTTCATTTTGTGTAAAGATCTGATATGATGTATTATATTTTATTCCGCTGCGATGGTTAGATTATGATATTGTTTAGTTCCTTCTCTCTTCTATCTTCTTTCTTTTCCCTCAACAATCTGTGTTTTCCAACACTCGATCGTCGTCATATTATACTGTGGAGTATTTTGTGTTGATTTTTGAGGGTCGAGAAGGGCGGGTCGTCACAGTTTGTATGCCGGAGGTGTAGGGCGATTATCACACACTATCTTCGGATTATGTTAATGTAGCTCAATGCATTCCATTAGTACAAAGGATTGCTACAAAACTAGATAGATGGGACAATAACTTACTTTCCAGTGCTGGCAGTGCTCAATTGATATATAATGTTATTATTCCATATTTCTTCTATTGGCTATTGGTGTATCATTTACCAAGTTCAATGATTAAAATAATGGAATCATTATGTACAAATTTCTTTTGAGGAGGGAAATCACACAAGATTTCTTGGCATATTTTATGCAAACCTAAGAATGAAGTGGGTATAGTCCTAAGACTTCTAACAGACTTGAAAATTACTGCGTGCATAAAGTTTACATGGAACCTTCGTACAAACAAATCACTATGGTCAGATTAGATAGAGAAGAAATACTTTGCTCATTCTAACTGCTAGATATTGCAACTTAACAATAATTTTTCATCTATAAGGAAGCTTGTGCTGAGGGAGAGAGATACTGATATCAAACTTTTAACAGGGTTATTGTGAATAGCGACACTACATCTCTGTGGTTTGATCCATGGATCAACCAAAAGGCATTGGTGGATTTATTGGGTTCGCATAGACTTGGTGTGTTCTCAACAACTAACCTAAGGGAATCTTCGATCATCTCCAATAATAGCTTTGATACTCACAAGTACCCAGAAACTCAAGAGATACATCAATATATTATGCAAGTCCCTATATGTACTTATGGATATGCAGACTATTGGGAAATTTCAGGGGATGTAAACTTCAAGTTTTCAGAGTGTATAATGATGTTAGAGCTACAACGGATATAGTGGATTGGCATAGTGTCATATGGAACAAAACCAGAGCAAAGAAGATGTGATTTTGTGCGTATAAGGCTATAAATCAGAGATTACTGGCCATTGACCGTCTTTCAAACTAGGGAGTACCGCTTGACAAGTGTTGTGTGCTATGTTAGTGCTTTGATGTATTAAATAGCCATCTGTATTTTCACTTAGATTACACAAAATACCTGCTAGCCTTTTTCCTTTTGAAGTTGGGGATCCCACATTAGTTGAATGGAGACCTTTCAGCTGTAGTACACCATATCAAACATCAATTGTGTCCCCGAAACATCATCCTAAAGTTTTCTTTCGTATCATTGATGATTGTAGTCTACTACGCTTGGGTTGAGCATAATAGACGAATCTTTGAAGGAAGGAGTATGGAAAGCTATGCCATGCAAGATTGATTGATAAGGAGATTATATTTCAGGTGGTTCGATCTACCTCCATCTGCCAGTACAAAGATGATGAAGTAGACTTTTTGGAGAGATGGGATGTTGAGTTATCGAATTGTGGCTAGAGTTGGAGATGACAGGGTTTATGTCTCAGGTGTATTAAGTAGCGGGTCTTGGTGTATGGGTTGGGCCTGATGGCATTTAATATGCGGTGGAGTGTATTGTGTATTCTATACATTTTTATTCTTTGCGTGAGTTGTATTACCCTGGTGGTTGTTGCACTCTTTTTCCTTACTATGCTGGTAATATTTTTAAGGAAGCAAAGGCACTGTTTTTTCTTTATACGTCAATAAATAAAGAAATCATTTTTAATATATGTTTGTGTGTATGTACATATATATTGATCAATTAGTCAAAAAAAATAAAATATTAATAAAAATATTTTGAGACATAATATTCAAATTCTAAATTTTCAAAAAATCTAGCACGATATTTTGAGCATTGGAAAAAAAATTCATAATTTTTCTTGATCAAAATTTATTTTTATTAGTTAATATTTTCAACCGTATATTATAATGATTTTTAAAAATATAGAAATTCATTTTTAAATTATTATTTTATGATTAAGAGTTTGTTTCATGATGAAATAATTTTATAAAATTTAAAATTTAATTTTTGAAAAATATTTTGTTTTATATAATTATGTAAATACTATATTGATTTAAATAATATTAAATAATTATTTAAAAATAATTTATAGCTATCGAAAACTATAATTAATGTAAAAATACATATATAAAATATATGTCCAATTATTAGCATGAAATGATGAAATAATTAAATAAAAACCATATAATTATAATTAAAGATGTATAAATATGTATATATTAACTAATAAAACAAAAATTATTATAAATAAAATATTTGGCTATGCGTGTCTAATCAACATGAAAAAAATTAATTTTTTTAAATGAATACATAAATGTAACCAAGTTAGAATGTGACAACATCAATACGTATAAGAATCACCACCTAACTAACAATATAATAATAATACATACGAATATTGAAATCCTATTCAAAAATTATATACCATATAATACAGTAAATACATAGAAAAATCTAATGCCTTGAAGCACACCTAGTAATGATGAACTCTCTCTCCTTTGAAAGCTTTACGATTCATCAGACTAATAATCCTTAAACCGTAGACCTTTGACTATCAAATAGCGATTGTCTTTTAAATTGATTTGAGTTGGATTTGTTTGATCTCGCAGGGGATTAAATTAGCCAACAAGGGAAAAGGATAATGGCAGCAGAAAGTCCTTAAACAATTAGGGTTGGAGGTCTTTTAATAGTGGATGAAAGAGAGAAAGATATCGATCATACCTCATACCAATTCTCACTAAATCTTAGCCATCAATCTTCAACCCCCTAACCTATTTTTTGTCGTCCCCTATAGCCTTCATAACAACAGAATCATCACCATATCATCATGGGCTAACTTTCCATTTAAACCTAAATAAATATTATTAATTAAATCTAATTTAATTGTTTATCAATATCACATATCGATCGATATATTTATAACTGTTATAAATATATTTAATAATATTTAGTCTTTAAGTCATATTCAAAATTTTATAATTAATATTTCATAGATATTAATTAATTTAATTAATCAATAACAATTATAGACTAATTAAATCATTTGGTTTAAAGAGAATTCATCATTCCGTTGTGTCACTCTTCAGGGATAAATTTGATCAGCGATTAACATCGAACTACTCGAAAGTTTATGTCCACATGTTACTTGGTAGGTGGTGTGACATTTCGACCAAATTTATCTCTTACTTAGTTTTGGTAGAATCAAGTTTCACTTTATTAAGCGTTATCCGGTTGTGACATATATTTACACCAATTCTCTTCGTCAAAACTATATCACTTTCGACTTGTGGAATTTGATGATGGTCAAAATTCCAACATCGTCCATATTTGTCTCAATAGTCTAAGCACAAAGTCCTTGGTTCAATAACGATAATTATTATTAACTGAACTGCTCTAGCCAAAGATTTTGACTTTGAGTTGGGTTGAGTTGATTGTGATACTAACCTCATATAACTAAGGTGACGAATCCTTTCTTGAATGGTGCTTCACTTCCAATACTTTCACTCGACCCAACTATACTGACTCGATGGATGACATGCCATGATTTGACCATAATCAAAGTGGAGCTTTCATATTAAAGATCCACGATATTCCTAAGTTTAGAGAACTATATAAATCAATCACATCGATATTTCCTATTTGACCTTAGTTATATTAACTAACAAAAAAATGTTATGTGAGTTCTTCCATAGTTATCTAATTGAGTAATACACTGTCCAACATTTGGGGAGCGTTGCGTACTCTAATCTCAGTGGATACATCGATATTCGGTCTCGATGCATCTTGATTGGGAAAATTTAAAATGGTATGTTTGTTTTCTTCGTGATAAATTACTCGCGGTTACAACACTTTGTAACTACTACCATAAATCATACCATTTATGGATTTTCTACTTAAATACACTTTTAGTCAAATTAATTAATTAATATAACACATTATATCAATTACAATAGATAGAAAACCTCTTATTTTGAACAAGGTTGGTTACCCGGTTAGATATATGTAACAAATTACATAATTACCCCAAGGGAACACCCCTAACTCTATCAATTTTCCACTTACACATGTGGTTAATTATGGAATCTTATTCCAACTTCTCCAATTGGTTTCCTAAAAACCAATCGGATCAGTCCCTCCGTGAATGGGTATGTTATTATTTTTCAATTATCTACACTGCCAATCAACTCTCTCTTACGTTGATAAACTATCTTTATCGTGTGGAATAATTCAGAGTACGTCTCTCGACTTTCAGTGAATTCTAGTTCTACCATGAACTATATCGTGACAATGTTATCATATAACAATGTTATGAGATTCTCAACATTTATAATTACCCTCGGCTTAGTTATAAATTTGTTCATTTGTATTTGTATACATTGTTTTATTGCAGCATTATTCAAGGCGATGTACTTAGCCATTTCATTGAATCAGCCACTATCTTTCATTTGGAAAATTTCCAATTTAAAGATTTTTAACTTAAATTTGTTATTGACATATTATACTCAGTATCATTTATGGAAGTTTAAGTTTGAACACTCATTCATAAGGAGTTCCTTGTTTCTGTAAATAATTCTTTATTATTTTATAAATACATAAGAACATCTTCAACGACCATTTAGTGATATCAGTTTGAATTTGATATTTTCTTCATGTATCAAATACATAAACAAACAAATCATGATATCATAAACAATATAACATGTATGAAAATTCCTATTACCAATGCATAAAGAATCCATCTTACACGTTTCGTATTAAACATTTCGATAAGGTGTCCTTGCATATCATTTGGGACATTTCCAACATCTTTTATACTTACTATAAAGGGCGTCATTTATAAATCCAATATTGAGTATTAAAAAAAGTAAATTTGATTTTAACATAAGTGGATTGTTAACAATCAGCAATATGTTGTTTACTTATGGTTTAGAAATATTTACGTACCTTTTAACACTCTTTCTTATGTACGCCCGCTTCCTTTGCAATTTGATTGAAAATCAAACTATTTGATAATTCTATCAAAATACTTATTCAATTTTAATGCTTATAAAATGATACTTCCATATCATTTCTTGAATCATATCCGAAAACTCAGAACCTGTATATCACTCCCACTAACTCCGAGATACTTGGTTGTTATGTGCATATAATCTATTGTAAATTATTATTCAGAATATTCTATTTCAGCACATATGTACTAAAACACTAAGTCTTATCAAGCGATAATATTGTGCGTAAATCCGAAATAACTTAATCATGTTGAATGATGAATCTATTATGCTAAATTCAACATTTGAAATTTACAAGATTATTCTTATAAACATTGCTCATTTAATTCTAATTACATTATTCCTGCTCATAGAGACACAATCGTGGCTGACTGATCACATCCCTTCGGTTACGATTACCAAAATCATATTTTGATAACATTTTGGAGTTCTTTTGGATTTACGCATCATACTATATCATAGAGTTGATACGCTTGATAGTTTAATTAAACAACCGAGGATTGTATATTTTTGACATTGATAAGAAACTCATAGTTTCTCTTCAATATGCAATAATACTCTATAATGTGATGTGTTCATTTAGGTTAGTTAAATCCATTTCACCTCATGTAATCAGTTTTATCTTTGGATCGTATCTAATTCCATTTAATTGCCAATAATTTCTTAAAGAAATTCCTTCGCTGCAAAGTTGGTATTTCTTGAAACAACAATTGTTTCTCGACACAACAGAACATGCAATCATAATTTTTTTATGAATTGCCTTATATTAAACTAATTTTGCATTAGCTCACAATATTTATGTTTACAACATAAATTAGTCATCCAATGACTTTTGTATCCAAACTTCTTTTGGCGATTCATACAAGATACCTCATGAACAATTATTACGTGCAGACTTTCGACTTGCATAACCTGCCAACTCCTTGGCCTAGGATATGTTGGGATTTTATCGTATAAACCCTTATCTTGTATGATTTTATAAACTATTATTTTGATAAAATAATATTAACCTTGTATAATACTCTTAAGTACATGACCTTATAGAAAGAAGTTAACTCAACTTCACTTACAGTTAATCGTATTTTATCCATCGAAGTTCGATTACTTTTTATCAATACACCGTTATGTATCATATGGAGAAATGACTTTCGAGGTTGAACCTTTATTCAGTATTAGGTACGTACGGAACTTTTTCCAATATACTCACTCATTCGACCAAATCGAATCACTTTTATTGCATGTTATATTATTTACTTCTGTTTTATATTCTATGAGCTTATCTTACACTTATACATATGTATCAAATACACATGTCCATGTCTATGATGACTTATTGATGAATAGGATGAAGTACGTGGAAATGTTTTGGTATTAAAGGACTTACAATTGCATACATCTATATGTATCAGTCCAAAGTGTTCAACAACTCTTATGATGCATCCACTAAATTAGTGCACTTCCTTTGAAACGTTTGAGATATGATTAACTAGTACATATGATTCATAATCATATAATAAAATTATTTCTCAAAATTACAGCTTAGTCTATAATTCCTAAATAATTGGAAATAATTTTAGATACTTCAATATTTTCAATTGCATCACTTTTGTTATGAAAACAGATACCACATTGTAGTTTTATTTCATAATGAGTATTCATACTGAAATATAACTATGTCTAATTTTTAGTCGACAATGAAAAATAGTCATTATTTCATAAATTTGTTTAATAAATTTTACAAAAATAATTTTCAGAACTTGATGCAATCAATGAGTGCTATATGGCAAACTCCCATTATTTCCGCCATTACTATAATAGCATATTAAATTCGGAGGTCCATTGTTCACTAAATGTAGATTATTTATTTCATATACTGCAATTAGTTTACAGTGGCGAGTTCTATGATCAAATACCTTGAACTCAAAGAAATAAATCTCATAGAAAACAATTTTTATATAAAAATACATTTTCGAAATTGAAATCATATTTCTTATTCCAATATTAAGTATCAATTATTACTTTAGAATTCTCATTTTCGATGATTCTTTATGAAGCAAAAGTGACTATTCACTCTCTTCATCCCAACTGTACCTTAAACCACATCTACACTTGTATACTGTTTTTCTTTCTAAATGGTCAAACCATTCGAAAGAAGTCCCTTACTACAATATCACAATGAACTCTTTAGAAAAGCACACTCGATTATCCTTAACATTTAAAAACATCAAATATATTGCACTTTGCATAAACTGATCAAGCTGACATTTCACTAATCGAGTTCTTAGATCTATATTGTAGTTTTGATCTTGTGTTACATTTAACACAACTCGATCCATTTGTAATCAATCAAATTGAATAATCAATCAAATTGAATAATCAATCTATTGGCTTATTTTGACTGAACTAACTTCATCAAAGTATCATATATTATGAACCGTGACCATTCCCTATATAACACTTACATGCGATAGTATATGGATTAAATATCCATAGTCTTGTATTGGTTTAGAGTTTGAAACTCATATAATGCAATACATGTTCTCGAACAAATAAATGTGTAAGCAACCAAATTACAAATGTATTTAATAGTTGTAAAATTTAGTGTTTGCATGGGTATCGAAACGTTAGCATGCAAGAAGCACTTATTAGTAAGTATATATTATATTCTATTTGTCAATCTTTAATTCGGTTCATTTGTATATCTTAATGGATCAACGTTCTATCAATCATATTAAATGCACAAATTTATTAATATAGCTTATTATAATATTATATAGCATATGTTCTTACAATATTAGAAAGGTTAAATATTATCATTTCTTTTTTCTAAATAGGCTCCCACCAGCCTTTTATGTTTCACCAAACCGTAAGTCGAAACATAGAAGTCTTTCGACTTCACTAGTGAGTGTTAGGACCTATATGCCTTGGCATTTTGACCTTAAGAAAAGCTGTATAAATAATAGGTCTGCATATGATGGATAACTCCTTATGGGTTATATCACATACAATTCCTAACCAGTGGCACCTTGTCCTAATCTCGCCTTTACCTTGAAGAAAGCTCAACAATCAAAGTGAGACTATTCAATCAGATCTTTCATTTCGCGATAGCTTAAGTATAATGCACGTACCTTGAGAAAGCTTAACAAATACATGCATTTATCTTGCCTTCTTTATTTAACATATTAATAGTACTACACATAACATTCCTAACTTGAGGAAAGAGAAACAATTAAAGAATATGCAAGTAATCTATTAATATATAAATGATAGAGGACAACTTTATATTAAAGATTGATAATCTTTAATATATTATATCGAGTGATATTGACTTATGAAATAATGCATTTCTTATGAATACCTAGTGATTTAAGTGTCAGACACATCAGAAATCATGGTATGTATACATTTGTGTATGTATTTATTCCTAAGTCTATTTTAGGGTTTCTCTAATATTATACCTTTTGTTTATAAGTTCATATTATATAAGTTTTATTATTATATAAGTTTTATTATTATATAACTTTTATATTTCATACTATTTATATAATAGTCTTGTATATAATGTTTTATTAATTCAATATTATTTAATTAATTAACATTTTAATTAATTTATATTATTTTAATATAACATTTATATTGAATACTTATTGCATGCTATAACCTTTATAGTATTAAACATATGTCTTATATCTGTGTATATTTGTTTAATTAATTGACCTTTAATTTCTTTATTTAATTAATTAATTTTTTTAATTAAATTATATTAAGTTCAAAATTCAATTCATATACATATATATATAGTTAGGGGTATGTCTTAGGACCAATTATGTAATTTATTACATATATCTAACTTGTTGACCAATCGTGTTCAAAATAAAAGGTATTTTCTTTCCATAATATACTTTTATTAATTAATTTAATTAAAAGTATATTTAATAGAAAATCCATAAGCGATATATAGTAGTTACAAAGTATTGTGACCATGAGTAATTTATCACAATAAATATAAACATACCATTTTAAATGTTCCTAGTCAAGATGCATCGAGACTGGATATCGATGTATATGTTGAGACTAGAGCACACAACACTCTCTAAATGTTGGGCAATGTATTACTTATGACTGCTGAGGGCACCAAGAGGTTAAGTACTGATAGTTATTAGATAACCATAGAAGGACTCACTCGGTAATTTACTATTGGTTAATATAACTAAGGTAAAAAAATATTAATGTGACTTATTTACACAGTTCCCTCGACTTGAGAATACTGTGGATCTTCAATATAAAATCTCCACTTTGATCATAGTCAAACCATGGCACGATGTTCATCGAGTTACTATAGTTAGGTCAAGTGGAAGTATTGGAAGTGAAATACTCTTTATCTCCTCGATTACATGGGGTAGTACCATGGTCAATACAAATTAACTCAAAGTGAAAGTATTTGACCAGAGCATTTCGGTTAATAATAATTGTTATTATTTGTTGACCCAAAAAATAGATCAACCCAAGTTTGGATTTGAAAGCACTAGCCTTGTCTTTACAGAGAAATATAACAGATCACAAATATAAAAGAGAAGCGGTAAAAGAAAATGGATAGAAGATTTTTATAGTGGTTCGGCTGTTAACAAAGCCTGTGTCCACTTTATAGTTTTATTATAAGCTGATTGCTATTACAAAAGTTGTTTGATTACAAGGCTTTGGCTAATTCCTAACTGAATTGGATCTCAAGAATTAGAACCCACTGGAGAATCACGGTGTATTCCTTCTAAGTTCATTGTGAGGGAGGTTAGAAGTGAAGAATAATTCCAGCAGATCTTCCACAATCAACTTCCAGAAGATCCCCGTTATGTTACAGAAGGTATGCTATTTATAGAGGTTGGAGGGTTCCTAGGCCTGGCCCATCACAATTAGCTCTCAGATGAAGACTAGGCGACCTAGGAGGATCAGGTTGGATAAATTAGAAAACTCTATGGGTCGCTAACGACCCATGGTGTTGGGTCACAAGCGACATATGGGCCATGGGTCGCTAGCGACCCATAGACCAAATCTATTTTCGCCAGGTAAATTTCCCTCCTTTAGTCGTAATTATAACTTGTTTGTACATGGTTTTGAATGAGTTCATGGGTTGTTGTCGATCCAGCCATAGAGGTCTATCCTGGATTCTGAAATTAGAGATGTCTTCTTAGGCATTCATCATTGTAGTCATATGCTGATGGCAAGTTGTTGGCTGCTTGTACTCTAACACTTATTGATCTACAGGGATGCTAGTCTCTTGGCTTCGTTGATTCCTATCATCACCTTAACCATATAGCTTGGTCCTTGTCGAACTCTAGTTGTTACTTTTCTGGTTAGCTCTTGAATCATCCTGTCGCTTTGGGTTGCCTCGCTTTCTGTTGGTATCCGTCGGGTCAAAAACCTAGATAACATTTTCCTCCAAAGTATGCTTTCATAGTAAGCAAGGCATGCTCTGGAAGTTATCGTTTATCAGATCCATTTGCTAACTTTCACGTAGTCGCATCGGGGATCTATGCATAGAATAACCCAACATCATCGGTTATTTTAATCTAAGCTCGTTCATCGCTCCCACCCTTTCGAATTTGTTCTGAAATATACTTCTGTGGGATTGGAGATTGCCACTTCTTCTGCTCCCATTCCGCCTTCAACGCACGTTTTATCTTCTTCTTCTATAGCTATTGCCCCCGTTCTTTCTCATCCCCGCCGGAGACCGGCCTACATTCTTCCCGTAGGCCCACCTAAGCTTGAGGCAGCTCTATTGGGTTGGTTTATAAAAGGTGTTAAGTTTGATAATGATATTAATCCCATTTAAAGGGGCTCTTATATGCCATGCCTTCAAGGCATTGAAGCCGATTTGGAGCAGGGTGAGAAGTGGGAGAGGCTCTATAAACAACGAGCTGACACTAATAGGAACTATAAGGATATCCTCTCCTTCGAAGCCGAAAACGATGTTTTCGAAAAGGCGTTAACCGAGCGGGATGCTAGAACTAAACAACTGGAAGAGGAAAAAGAGGTAGTGCTTTGGGACAATACAAGGATTGCCAGCTTGATGCAGGAGATAAAACATGCGCACGAGAAAGCCAAAATCGTTTGGAGAGACGAAATTAAGAAGATGCATGCGGAAGAAACCAAGCTGAAGAAAGATGTGGTTGCCTGCAATGCTATTATCGAAGCCGAAAAGAAGACAATTGCCGAACACAATCTGGTTGTAGAGGGGCATACCAAAACAATCTTCGATCAGGCTATGACAATTGAGAAGCTGCAGGAGACACTTGCATGATTACAAGCTCGGATCGCACAACTTAATGTTGAAAAAACTGCAATTGAGATGAAGAAGGCTACGATGACGAAAATTATCTAGAGTTCCAGCATACTTTTGGCTGAAAGATGGAGAAACTAGACTCGATGATTTCGAATATCTATGTCAACTCTATATTGCATCAGGGGAGTCTCTCTTATCTTGACCCAAAGTTCCCATGCACTCTTACCCTTGTTTGGGAGGAAATCCTATTTCACTTTGCCGAGAACTGCGACGTATATACATATCAGGAGTTGCCGGATTCCTATCTTATAGAGCAATCCACGAAGCCATTGTTTGAGGGCTAAGAAATTATCTGAGCTAAACGAGAGATGGAAACTGTCGAAGTGGCTCTGATGGTTGCCATGGATGTGCCTTCCAAGTCTTTAATCTCTAGTGTGGGCAAACCTTCGAGGCAGCCTCATAATCTACTGACAAGTTCGGGGTTCGATGTTGTTCCCCATATGGTGGAGATTTCCAAAGGAAGTAAAGGAAATGATTTTAAAGTTGTCGTCCATGAGTCTACCTCCGTTCCAGGTAATGATCACTCCTCCCTCGAATTCGGTGGACTCCATCTTACGCTACAGGAGCAAGAGGAGTTTAATGCTTTTCTTATTGATCTTATAGGCCCCTTTACCCTTTCTGTTGATGCGCCCGTTACTTTGGTGCTTGTGCATACTGTTATCTTTACATCTTCTGAAATTATATCTGTTCCTATTCCTGTTCCTCCCCCCATATCAACACCTAGCTCATAGCTGGGACCAAAGGCTGAAAAGATTAAGGCACTTCATGGCATGGACGATCCTTCGATGTCCCTTGAAGGTGATGTGACTGTCATTGAGGCCAAAGAGTAGGAGACACCAACAGAGCAGCCACCGAAGACTTCACATGACTTGGTTGTTGTCAAGAAAGAGAAATTGGAGGCGATCAAGGCCTCTAAGATTTCCTAGAAGCGGAGAAAGTGCAAGGGGTCGGGAAGCTCTGTTGGAAATCACTCAGAGGAGGAGGAGATTGCTGAAGAAATACAGGTTGACGTTACTGGCAGCGACACCTCTCCAGAAAAGAAGCAGAATTTTCCCACTAGAGGTGGGAAAGGAAGTGGTGGCAGAAAGCGCTGATTGGCCCTTGAGAAGGGACTATGTTTTGTCCAATAGGTTGTGGGAAGCTTGACTTGTTGTGTGTCTTTTTATGTTCTTATGCCCACGTGTCGAGTCTGTATTTTGGGTCTTGGTCATGGAGTGTGTAATAACTTTTGTTGGCCACTGCTGTGTGGGTACGACTCCCATATTTTGATTCTACGTTCATAATATTGCAAACAATATAATGGCATTTTGACTTTATTTTTGTCTATTCTTTCATATATACTCTGTGTGCATGCGTACGTTTAATTTCATACTTTGCTAACAACACTCAGAGGATTTTTGTTCAGGGGTTCATAAAACTTTCAATGCTGCTTAATTTCATTTAGAAATTCATAAAGCTTCAATGATGTTGTCTTTTGATAAATTTCTTTAGGAAGTTAAACTTACGCTTAGAATTCTTGTTAACTTTTGAGATAGAACTTATGAGTTTATTGTCGTTTGGAGTGACTGGGGCTTGTGGACTCTTTGCATTCAAGTGATTTTGTCTCCATACATGTATATGCCTCTCAGTTCACAGGGTTGTTCACTCCGAACAAACTTCAAGTATTTGATGTCTCTGAGAAACATAAGAAGTTCTATCCCGGGTGCGTGGCTTCTGGGGTTGCTTGGCACTACCTGTCTCTGGGTAGCACGAGGAGTTGGAATTTGGAGTCCCTTAGCGTCGCCTATCTCCGAGCGATGTGAGAAACTTGAATCTGGGGTTACTCGACGTTGCCTATCTTCGGGCAATGTAAGAATCTTGCATCTGGAGTTCCTCGACGTCGCCTATCTTTAGACGATGTTAGAAACATAAATCTAGGGCTCCTCAACATTGCCTATCTCCGGGCAATGCGAGAAACTTGCATCTTGAGTTCCTCGGCTTCGCCTATCTCCGGGAGATGCGAGAAACTTGATCTAGGGTTCCTCGGCATTTCTATCTCCGGGCAATGCGAGAAACTTGTGTCTTGAGTTCCTCAGCATCGCTTATCTTTAGGCGATGTCAGAAACATGAATCTATGGCTCCTCGACATTTCCTATCTCCGGGCAACGTGAAAAATTTGCATCTGGAGTTCCTCGGCTTCGTATATCTTTGGGCAATGCAAGAAACTTGAATCTAGGGTTCCTCGGTGTTTCTTATTTCCAGGCAATATGAGAAACTTTCATCTTGAATTTCTCATCTTCGCCTATCTCCGGGCAATGCGAGAAATTTGAATCTGGGTTCCTTGGCATTGCCTATCTCCGGCCAGCGTAAGAAACTTGCGTCTTGAGTTCCTCGACTTTGCCTATCTTCGAGTGACATGCTGGGGTTCCTCGGTGTTGCCAATCTCCATGGAACACGAGAAACTTTGGTCTTGAGTAACTCGACTTTGCCTATCTCTGGGCGATGCGAGAAACTTTAATCTGGGGTTGCTCGACATTGTCTATTTCTGGGCGATGCGAGAAACTTGATTTCGTGACTCTCTTGATGCAGCAGGGGTGGCATCAATTTTCAGAGGGTCGGGATCGGGTTCCGCTATCCAACAGTTTGAGTCGGTTTACTTCTGCCGCCTTGTCGGGTAATTATTAGGCACACAATTTGAATGATTCAAAAAGAAAACTTTACAAAGAAAAGCATGGCAGATTCGTTGCCTATTTTACACTGGTACCGGTATTTCTGTAATTACTTATTTGCTGTAAATAATAAAATACATAAAGTTGCTTTTAAATAAAATATCCGTGGAGCGATTCACTGTCCAAGCTCAGGAAATTGTGATTTCGTCGATGGCCGTTAGCTTGAATGTCTCATCTCCAAGCTTTTGGTAAATAATGAATGGTCCTTCCCAATTCGGTCTGAAGGCTCCAGGGATCGGGCAAACTCGCTTGAGTACGAGATGACCAACTTCGAAGGTTTGATTACGAACTTTGGAGTTGAAGTATCGTGCAAACCATTTTTGGTTGGCGATGATTCTCTATTCTGCTTCCTCTCGTTTTTCATCGACCACATCAAGTGATTCGAGTAGGAGTTGCTGATTTTTTTTTTTGGTTAGAATTCAGGTATTGGTGAGAGAGGACTTCTAGTTCGACAGGAATAATCTCCTCTGAACCATACGCCAATGCGAATGGAGTGTGGCTGGTAGCAGCTTTGTGCGTTGTTTTATAAGCCCATAGTGCAAGTGGAAGCTTATCAACACAATTTCCCTTTGCATTTGTCAATCGCTTTTTGATGGTGGACACGATGATCTTGTTTATTGCCTCTACTTGCCTGTTTTCCTACAGATGAGCTACTGGGGAAAAGCTCTTCTTAATCCGGAGCACTTGCGAAAGTCCTTGAACTCGGTGCTTCCGAACTGCATTCCATTGTCAGTGATGATTTTCTGTGGCGCGCCAAACATACAAATGATATTTTTAATAACGAAGTTAAAAACTTTCTTTGTGGTTATGGTGGCCAACGGTTCCGCTTCGGCCCATTTTGTGAAATAATCTACGGCCACTAAGCATATTTGGCACCTCCTTTTTCCATTGGAAGGACTCCAATCAAATCGATCCCCCGTATTGCAAATGGCCAGGGGTTGAACATTTGTGTTAGCTCTGTCGATGGAGTTCTCTTAATCTTTCTAAATCTCTAACAGCGATTACATCTCCTGGCATGATCTGCGACATCGTGGTTTACTGTTGGCCAGAAATACCTGTATCGTAGAACTTTCTTTGCTAGAGTATGCCCCCCAGTGTGGTCTCTGCACTCGCCTTCATGCATTTCTTCCAGGATTCGGTGTTCTTCATCTTCGGTCACACATCTGAGAAGAGGGGTCGATAATCCCCTTCGATAGAGTATTCCATCCTATATCATGAACCACGACGCCTTCCTGAGTAATTTCTTTCGCTAGTTCCGGTAGCCGGGAGAGTTCCTGCCAGAAGATAATCTTTTATTGGTGCCATCCAAATGTCTGGTTATACAGTAGTCTCGAGAATCCATTGTACATCCATTTCGTTAATGCTTGGGTTAGTTAGAGTTTCAAATGGGACAACCCCCAACGATTGGGCTTCTCTAGAGCTTGCCAACTTGGCCAAAAAGTCCGCCTTGGTGTTTTGATCTCGTGGTATGTGGGTTATAATGTAGTGTTCGATGTCATTCAGTTGCTCTTGCACTTTGGAGAGATTGGAGGCCAGATTCTCGCCGCACGCCTGATACTCTCCTTTCACCTGACACATAACCAGTTGGGAATCACTATATATATGAACGGACTTTATTTTCTATTTCTTCACAACTTTCAATCCTACGATTAGTGCTTCGAATTCTGCCTCGTTATTCCTAGCTGGAATTTCTAGACGTAGAGCGTAGCTAATGACTCGCCCCTCAAGGGTTTCAAGCACTACCCCTACGCCCGAATAGGAGTTGTTCGATGCTCCATCGATGAAATGCTTTCAATGTGTTTCCGCTTGCGACTGAACTTCCTCTTCTTCATCTCTTGTCGTGAATTCAACAATGAAATCGGCCAGCGCTTGCCCATTGATCGCCATCCTTGGGTGGTACGTGATGTCATATCGACTCAATTCTATATTCCACTTAAGTTACCGTTCGGATGTCTGGTCGGTATAAAACTTGTTTTAATGGTTGGTCGGTCAATACTTTAATTGGATGATCCTAGATGCACGGCCACAATTTTTGGGATGCGGTCAAATGGCAATATGCTAGCTTCTCTAATTTCGGGTAATTTCTCACGGCTCCGGTGAATCGCTTGCTAATGTAATACTTAGGTCGTTGGATCCTCGCTTCTTCCCTACGAGAGTTGTGCTCAATGCTTGGGGGAAATTGCTAAGTAAATGAATGTCTTCTCCATCGACTTGTTTTGATAAGACCGTAGGAGTTTGCATATATCGCAGCAGTTCCTCGAAAGTTGTTTGACATGCTTCACTCCATTCAAAGTTTTTCTTTCCTTCTTTAGCACATCAAAGAAGTGTATACACTTGTATGTAGCTTTAGAGACAAAATAGCTTAGTGCTATGACATTCCCATTCAAAATTTGAAGTTCTCCCTTATTCTTAGGGGCTTAGACTACACTCAATGCAGTTATATACTTTGGATTTGCCTCAATGCCTCAGGCGCTCACTATGAATCCCAAGAATTTCTCGAAAGCCACCTCGAAATGACATATAAGCGAGTTAAGCTTCATTCCATACTTACGGAGTATCCCGAACATCTCAGCAAGATTATCTAGGTACTTATCGGCTACTCAGGATTTGACTAACATCTCGTCCACATAAACTTTCAAAGTCTTCCCGATCTGGTGCTTAAACACAATATTCACTAGTCTTTGATATGTGGTCCCCGCGCTCTTCAGACCAAACGACATCACTCTAACAGTATAACCCTAAGTCAGTGATAAAACTGGTATTTTCTTGATCCAATTCGTGCATTAGGATCTAGTTATACCCCAAGTACGCATCCATAAAATACAGCAATTCATATCCCGCTGTCCCGTCCACCAGTTGATCAATTCGGGGTAGTGGGAAGCTATCCTTTGGACAAGCTTTATTGAGATTTGAAAAATCAATATAGGATCGCCATTTTCCATTACACTTCTTGACTAGTACCGAGTTTGATACTCATTCGGGTAAGTTTCATCCCGGATGAAACCATTTGCCATTAGCTTATCCACATCTTCTCTCAATGCCTTGGACCGTTCAAGGCCCAACCTGTGGATTTTTTTCTTTACTGGAGTGAATTTGGAATCAATGTTAAGGGTGTGGTAGGAAGTTTCGGGCAATACTCCACACATATCACTATGCGTCTAGCATCTAAGTTGGCACAAGGAAATTTTGTCAACCATGATCGCACTTATTTCCAAGCTGCGACCCAATTCTCAGGAATCGCATTGGGTCATCCATGCTAACTAGGACAGACACCATCAGTTCAGCTGGTGCCGCCCTATCCTCCCCTGAGCTCTTCTTCCTAGGGTCCAAAGCTTTGTTGAATCAGCTATGGTCCCTAAGCCAGGGGCAGTTCTGTAGTTGCTATTCAGAGGGTTTATGGATGTGGAGAGCTTTCCCCACATCCTTTCTCTTCTCCCTTCTTTCAGATTCATGTAATTCTATAATATAACACTCTCTAGCCATGTTTTGGTTCCTTTTACAATCCCAACTCGGTGCTCGGTAGGGAATTTATCGTGAGGCACCATTGAGCCAGTGCTATCTTGAAGTCGGCCAATGCGGGACTTTCTAGAAATGCATTATATGCTGAAATCTCGTCTACAATCACATAAGTCTGAATGAGGTGACTTATCGTTCCCCCTCTTCGAGCTTTACATATAGGCCAATGGTTCCCACCGGCTGCTTAGGTTCTCTGGTAAATCCTCGAACCTTCGTTTGGCATGCAGATGCACTTTTCGTACCTATCTTCATCTGATCGAAAGTATGCTTGAAAAGTATATTAACTGAGCTTTCACTGTCAACTAATACTTGTCGAACAACTGCAGGCTCGATTCCTACTATTATCACCATTGGATCAGGAGTTGGTGCCTCAATTCCTTCGGTATCATGATCGTGAAATATTATTTCATTGCTCAGCATCTTTTGCTGCTTAATTGGAGTCTCGCCATCTATTGTCAAACACGATCACTTCGAGACATGTTTTAGTGAGCTTGTGTATCTATCCATCTCCTCCCAACTTCTTTGTGCAAGATGCGGTCCGTCGGATATCGTTCCGATAATGAGCCTTTTGTCAATTCATTTCGACCCTTGGTCACTAGTTTCAGCCTGATTTCCTTGCTTCCCAAGTGGTTGGGGACTATAGCCTGGGTGGGTTTTCATGGTACTTTTACATATTATTAAAGCTTATAGTCGCGGATCAATCCTTCAATGAGGTCCTTGAGGTGGCGGCATTCATTTGTGTTGTGCCCACGGGTCTCATGGAAACGATAGAATTTTCCTGAGCGCTTCTACTATTCCGTTGCCTCCATTTTGAGGGGTTTCCTATACTCTTCAGTTTCTTGCATTGCGAGATAAATATTTTCTATGGTGTAAATCATAGAGGTATAATCCCTTGGTCCAAACTCTCTAAACCTTTTGTTATGGCCGCCACCATTTTTCTTGTCAAAGCTCTGATTTCCTCTCTACTAGTTTTCGGTCTTCCCTGTGGCTCCTTGGATATTTTTGAGATTGCATGTATTCTGATTAGATGCCATGTCAATCTGTTCGGTGTTCATTTGTTGCATTCTAGAAACCTTTCTTTCCAACTCCTACGCTTCTTCCAACCTCAGGTATTGGCTTGCTTTGCGGTCGAAACCTTTCCTATTGGTGGTCTGCTTCATCTTGATCCATCTCCCAAACTCTGTCTCTAGATGAATAGCATGGACTAGGGCCATAAAAATCATGTCTTTATTGGGATTACTCATATCTGTTACCGTCGTGTTGAATCTATTCATAAATGATCTCAATGACTCGTTGTGCCCTTGAACTAGTCATGATTGAGACATGATGTCTTTTGGTTGGGCGGTATGAAGTCTAAACTATTCAAGGAATTTTGTTGCGGTTGATCAAAAGTAGCGATAGGTCTTAGGGAAAGTCTGGTTAACCACATGGATGCAACGCCTTCTAGGAAGATGGGAAAACATCGGCAGCGTACGGCCTTCAGAGTGTTGGCTCCGTCCATGTACCTACTATATTTGTACAAATGGGGTTTCAAATCCTTAGTCCCATCATAAGAGGGGATGGTTGGCATGGTAAACTTGTCTGGGTATCTTTCATTCAGGATCTCGTCGGTAAAAGGGGTCCGACTTGTGGTAGATCCCCATTTGTCATCTTTTCGACTCTTACTCTCATCCATCAGTCGCTTGACCATGTCTGCTATGTATGCCTCTGATGTTCGATGATCCGGAGGATGGAAGTCAGTCACTGCACCAACAGTTTGTTTTAGCAAACGATCTTGGCACACGGGTTGATGCCTAAGCTTTTCTGTCTTCAAGAGAACCATTCCTACGGGACCCCGTTGGCTTGCGTTTGGCCTAACTTGGGCAGTCTAGATGTTTTAAATGTTATCAAATGCATTGGCATCTTCCTTTACCTGATCACCCTGCTCTCCGCCCTCCGAATCAAAAAGGTTCACAACCACATCCTCTAGATAGGTTTTAGATCCTTGATTAGAATTCAGCTTGGGTTTCTTGGGTTAAGTGCGGTGTTCTCATTCTCTTCCACGTTATGCCCGTTATCATCCTTCTCAATGGCTGTTTTTCGATTCTTCTGTGTAAGCCGAAAATATAAGAGTTTTCCTGTTCTATGGCGGTAGCTGGTTCAAGAATGGTTCTTTGAACGAGATTTTATTGAAGAGTTATCAGGGCATTGAGCATCTCCATTTGACTATCTTCCATTCTTTGGTTGATTTCTTCAGCCATCTTATTTAACTCATCCCTGGTAACAACTTCATGCTGACTAGAGGACGTTGGTGCTTGATTCCCTAAGCCAGTAGCATTTGCTTCAGCCTATTGGATACTAACTCCTTCCGCGGCTATTACTGCCCCTATAGACCTTCCAAAGGCAGTCCTTTTCCTTCCGGGAGCCATTGATTTTTGAAGGCAGTGGGGCCTTAAGTAGAGATTGGGGATCTAACATCTGGATTTGTGTAATCCAAAGTAGATAGCGAAATCTAGATTCTAGGTTGAAAATGGAGATCTAACTTCTGGATCAACGCAATCCAAAGTAGATACCTAGATCTGGATCCTAGGTTGTAGTTCTCGGTGAAAGCACTAAAACGTTGACCCAAAAAATGGATCAACACCCGGTTTTGATTTGAAAGCACTATCATTGTCTTTACAGAGCAATATAAGATATAGAAGAGAAGCAGCAAAAGAAAATAGACAGAAGATTTTTATAGTGGTTTGTCTGTTAACGAAGCCTCCGTCCAATTTAAAGTTTTATTATACGCTGTTTGCTATAACAAAAGCTATTTGATTACAAGACTTTGGCTAATTCCTAGCTGAATTGGATCCTAAGAGTTAGAACCCACCAGAGAATCATGGTGTATTCCTTCTGATATCGTTGTGAGGGAGGTTAGAAGTGAAGAATAATTCTAGCAGAGCTTCTGCAATCAGCTTCTAGAAGATCCTTATTATATTGCAGGAGGTATGCTATTTATAGAGGTTGGAGGGTTCCTGGGCCTGGCCTATCACAATCAGCTCACGGATGAAAACTAGGCGACATAGGATGATCAGGTTAGAAAAATTAGCAAACTCCATGGGTCGCTAACGACCCATGTTGTTGGATAACAAGCGACCCATGGGCCATGGGTTGTTGGCGACCCATGGGCTTGGTCTTTTTTTGCCTACTAAATTTCCATCCTTTAGTTGTATTTTATAAGTTGTTTGTCCGTGGTTTTGAATGAGTTCATGGGTCGCTATCGATACGGCCACAGAGGTCTATCCTGGATTCCAAAATTAGAGATGTCTTCTTAGGCATTCATCCTTGTAGTCACATAATAATGGCAAGTTGCTAGCTACTTATACTCTAACACTTGTGGATCCGCATGGATGCTGGTCTCTTGGCTTCGTTGACTCCTGTCGTCACATTAACCATGTAGCTTGGTCCTTGTCGAACTCTAGTCGTAACTTTTCCAGTTAGCTCTTGAATCGTCCCGCTGCTTAAGATTGCCTCGCTTTCTATTAGTATCTACTGGGTCGAAAAACTAGATAACATTATTGAACGAAGGACTTTATGTTTGGACTGTATAGTTGAATACAGATGATTCTGGAATTTGGACAATTACCAAATTCCATCCGTCCAAAGTGATATAGTTTTGACGAAGAGAATTGGTGTAAATAAATATCACAACCGAGTAACGCTTAAAAACATAAAATTTGATTTTATTAAACTAAGTAAACGATAAATTGGGTCAAAATATCACGCCACCTGTTAAGTAACGTGTGAGTATTAACGAATAGTTCGATGTGAACCACTGATCGAATTTACATCCGAAGAGTCACATAACCTGAATGATGAATTATTTTTAGACTAGATAATTTAATTAGTTTATAATTGTTATAAATTAATTAAATTAATTAATAGTTATCAATTATAAAATTTTGAATGTGATTTGAGGAAAATATTATTGTATATATTTATAATAGTTATATATCGATCGATATGCAATATCAACAAGCAATTAAATTAGATTTAATTAATAATATTTATTTGGGCTTAAATGGGTCGTTGGCCCATGATGTTATGTTATTTCAGTAGCAATAAGCCCTTGGAGGAGGCGGCTAAAAAGGCTAGAGGGCTTTGGAGATGGATGGTTGAGATTTGATTATAAAGGGTACAAGATGTGATCCATATTTCTCTATATTTCTTTCACTATAAAAGAACCCCTATCCCTAATGCAAAAAGGACTTTTGGCTGCTATTTCCCCATCATTGATGGCTGGCCTCATCAATAAGAAGCTCCAATAAATTCATCTCAAATCAATTCGAAAGGCGATGACCATTAGATAGTTAAAGGTCTTCTATTAAAGGATTAACAATCTACCGAATCGAGAGGATTTGAAAGGAGAGAGAATTCACCATTACAAGGTGTGTTTAAATGCATTGGTATTATGTCTATATTACCATATTATGTGATTTATAATTTCTAACAGTATATATATAGGTGACGATTCTTACATGTATCGGTGTTGTCATATACTAGATTTGTTATACGTGTGTATTCATTTAAAAAACAATTTTTTTATGTAGATCTAAAGTGCACAACCACATATATATTATGTTCATAATTATTATCATCTTATTATTATATATATATATATATATTAATATGTCATTTAATTTTAATCATATAACTTTAGTACATTTATGTCATTATATCATGTAAATAATTCATTTATATTTTATAAATGCATATTTGCAACAATTATAATTTTTGTGACTGCAAATTATTTTTTAATGATTATTTACTATTTTTAAATCAATATACGAATTAAAGAATTCATACAAAATAATAAATGTTTCAAAAATTAAATTTTAGATTTTATAAAATTAATTATCCTTATATAACCTCTTGACCAGAAAATCAAAATTTTAAAATCAATTTTTACATTTTAAAAAATCATTTTAATATTCGATAGAAAATATTTAATTACTTAAATTAACATTTTGATTGAGAAAATTCTTGAAAATATTTTCTAACTTTAAAATATCATGCTTGGGTTTATGAAAATTTAAAATTCAAATAATATAACACAAAAATAATTTTTATTATTATTTTATTGTATTCTGGCTAATTAATTAATATTTTTTTAAGACAATAAAATTATAAATAAATTTTTGTTATGCTCTGCATTCGATCTAGAAAAGTAAAGTAAATATAAATTTTATTTTCATAATTAATATATATATATATACACATAAAAATACATACATACAAATACTTATTTAAATATTATCAATATACATGTGTGTGTGTCTAATTTTAATAAAAATTAATAAAAATATATTTACTATAGTGTGTGTGTATGAAAATGATTTTCTTAAACTGTTATATATATATTATATATGTATGTATTATTAAAAATTTAGTATTGTAATATATATGAATATAAATCATTGATATTTTATATAAGTAATATATATATATATATATATGCATGTATGTACAATTGTACATAGTTTTTAATATTTATATAAATAACAAGTTTACTTACGTACATATATTTGGACAGCATTTAATACATATAGGATGAGCAAACATGTCTATTGCGATGTAAATCCCAAGATTTATATACAGGCATGTTATACCTTGCGTGGATTATTATGTTACACATGCACACACAAACATATATGTATATGATACACATGTATACTATTATATTTAACTAAATATAAATTAAATAAAATTCTACCTATAATTTGTAAATCTAAATGAAATAAGAGATTTTATTTAAATTAAATTTAGAAATGCTACAAATAAATTGGATTTCATAGACCGAATAAAGATCCAGTATGGTAAAAAAAAATTGAAATTCACCCATAACTTTCATCGTGGTCCGGCCCAGTTCCAACAGTATACTTATGTTATTTTAAACATTTTAAAACAACATAACATAGATCCTCATATATAATGCATGTATACATTTATTAATTAATTAACATAATTAATTTATTAATTTTATTAATCTTATTAATAAATTTAAAATTTCAAAACTAATATTTATTTTCAAAATTTTTGAATATTTTATTACGTTATAACTTTTATAATATTTGTATATCTTATTGTGAAGGGGTATTTAGTTTTAAGAACATATTTTAGAAAAATAATTAGATCCAAGGACAACTAAATTTAATAATTAGATCAAGGATGAAGACCCTATTAGATTATGTAAACCTTAAATACATTTTAATTACCCATCTTCATTAAATTAATTAAAAAACAAAGAATGGCTCGAAATTTTAAGAAAAAGGTGATTTCAAAAATATTTTAGTCGATTAATGTTATCATAAAAATATAGAAGTACACAGCTCAAAAAGCTAAATGGATATAGCTTCATAACTTAAAAGTAGCATTGTATTATAGAACTAAAATTAAAGAACTGAACAATTTAAAAGCGAGCCCCATTTAACATTTGAAAATTGCTAGCAGTAAATGATGAAGCTACATACATATAGCTTTTCGTTCTGTTTTTTTAGTATTATTTTCTCCCACATTCACAAGAAAACAAAATGTTTCCACAATTAATTTTCATTATTTTTTATAATTTCTCTCTCAAATTTCACGAAATAATGTTTTCGTAGTTAATTTTTATTATCTATGAAATGTCGATGTGCGTCATTAATTTAAAATATTTGGATTTTATCCAATTAAAAATTGAAAATTGTCCTTGTTGTGAGTAAAAAAAGTTGGTTGTCCTTTGAAATAAAAGAGAAAACAATTTCACCCTTAAAATAAATATCCACTGTGTTAAATTTATAAACTTATATTTTAATTTTCAAACAATTTGAAAATTAGCCCAATGGTCAATTCAAATTAGCCTTTTCTATTATGGGCAACCTTTGAGTTATGAGCTTAATAGTTAACCTTCATATGACTAATTTAGACCACATAGGTTATTGGGTTCTGATACTATTGTTGGAACTAGGATATCCCGCAGTGGAAGTTATAGGTAAAATTTAAAACTTTTTACTCTATTGGATCTTTATTGGGCCTACAAAATCTAATTCATTCAGAACATTTTAAATTTCAGTTTTATTTAATTTATATTTTATATATATATATAAATGTATGCATATGTATATACATATATATGTATATGTGTACATGTGTAACATGATAAATCGTGCAAGGTATAACATACCCATATATAAATGTTGGATTTACATTGCAACGGACACGTTAGCTCATCCAATATGTATTGTATGTTGTCCAACTATATATATGTATGTAAATTTGTTATTTATATAAATATTATAAATATATATATATGTGTGTGTGTGTGTATGTATAATGCTTATATATATAATTAATATATCAGTTATTAATATATATATATTATTATAATAAATATTAAAATTATTTTTACATATATACATAATATAAAAGTTTTTTTAATTTTATTTTAATAATTAACTAACACACACACACATGTATGTATATATGTATGTATTACAAAGTCAAATATATATAAGCATATTTATAATTTTAAAATATATTTTTTGAAATTGGGTTAAGGCTTTATTGATTTGGGCAATGCGACCCAAGTAAAATAACAACTTCGATCAATTGAGCAGGAGGTTATGCAAACCTTTGTCCCCACTAGCCGACATACCACTACTTTACTAACATTCTCGCTTTATACAGAAAAGTAAACTGAAGTAAATTAAAACTATATCTGGTTCATGGCGGCTCCTCATCATCTTGAAATTCCCTGCTTGGCTGTAGTAGATCCAAACTCTATGCTACCACCAACTCTCCTCGTGTGGCTTCAGTAAGCAGCTTTCTCTCAAATCTCTTCATAGTAATTCTCATGTCTGGTTTGCTAAGCATGCTAAGTGTTTCTTTGTTCCTTGCGACCTTTTGGAAATATATGTTGTCGCGTTCCTTCCAAATATACCAAACTACAGTCATAACGACTATATTGGTGATCTTAGACAGTAAGTTAGCCTTGTTCCAGCATTGTTTTAGGTATAAAATCTCTGCTTTTAAATCTTCCGTGTTTCTGCTATCCACAAGAAGATTTTTGAGGTACTCCCAAATGTTTCTGCTAAATTCACACCCGAAGTATAAATGCATGTGGCTTTCTTCAGCTGCATTGCATAAATTACATCTTTTTTTGTTAGAATCCCCCACTTTACAAGTCTATCCTTAGTTGCTAACCTTCCTAGAGCTGCTTTGTAGGTTATGAAGTCCATTTTAGGAATGCATGCCTTATCCCAAACAAACTTCCCCCATTCTAGAACCAGTTGAGACTATTTGTGTAACGACTTGCCTTTCTAACCATCAGAAGTCGACATGAACACTACCACTGCATTCAAATGTTACGCATCGAATTGACAAAAGGGCAAATAGTTCGGGTAAATAAAAAGAAAAGAACAGAGAACAGAGAAAAACCAGAATCTCACAGCAGAATCGACAACATATAATATAACAAGGACAGTAGAACTGTCACCCCAGAAATACAGAGTATATCTGAGTTAAAAACAAATCTTATCAGCTGGACAGTTATAAAACTTTGACCTTATAAATGATGATAGGGATACTATATAATACAGTGGAAAATAACACACTACGATAGGGGAATCTCCAGCTCCCCTCCAAGATCTCCATAACACCAAAGCCAACCTAGTAAATAATCGGTCTGATCCGAGCATTATAATAAAATAACACCCGGATCAGTCAAGCAATACCAGCGTGAGATAACTCAAATATAGGAAACATATAATTCTGTGAGACCACGCCACTAACGCGAAACGGGTTTTTATCTCACAAGAATAACATCCATACAGGCAGGGGCAGAAATAATTATCAGGAAACAAATCCAAATAAGAATGGGTATAAATAATATTAAAATCTGAATTGAAAGAATGAAAATAACACAAGTAAAATCCAAACAAGATAGAATGGATAAAACAAGGAGACAGTCCAAATTTGATTGAATGGACAAAATAAGGTGACAGTACAAACTTAATAGAATGGACAAAATAAGGTAACAGTCCAAACTTAATAGAATGGACTAAATCAATACTTAAACGCCATGAAGAGTGGTTGAATCTTCTCGTGGCAATTTAAAGATAAACAGAGTCAAGGTTTCAAATCTAATAAGGGAAAGAAAATTTCCAACAAATGACAAGGAAGGTGCACCCCCTTGAAGTATACCTTTAATTATATAAAACTGAGCTCGGTCACATTTTTGTGTGACACTTCTCGGGAACCTCCAAGCCAAACCCCGCCAACCTTACCGAGTTTCAGAATATTTCCACATCGAAATGTTAGCCGTTTTTCACGTGATGATACATAAAATCTAGATGAAGTGTGAAAGTACCATAATGGGAGCAATTCCACATAGCTTGGCCCCCTCTCGCGCTTTTAATTTAGTCATTTCGAGCAATGGATAACAAAGCTTAAAGCACAACAAATCGTTTTTAAGGCGACGATACACCATGAGGTAAGCTGAATTCGATAATTAATAAATCAACAATTGGGGATGATTAAAATGGTCGCATATGGAAATTAAATTTTAGATATTTACCACTACCCGTTGATTCCAAACAAGTGTTATCCCACGATTAAAAATAAAGCCAGGCAAGTTGAGGTAGTGTTATCTCTAGGCATCGCCTTGACGACATTTTTAACCTTCGAGATAGAGACGAATCCAAGCCTCAACGTTTAGCGCTAAAAGTATGACTAGGAACTAACTTTTCCATAATCGAAATTGAACTTTACCTTTTAAAACTGAATTTATGGTTGATTTCCATAGTAAAGTATTTGTAAAACATTTTTAGAAATACTCTTTCAAAACGTTCTTTTATAAGACAAAATTTATAATACTAAATGTATTAAAACAAGGGTCAGAAACAAATGTCGTTAAAACATTATTTACTATAAGGCCAAAAACAGTTCACATTTAGCTTTATTTATAAATAATTCCTTTTGAGGTATTTTCTCATTTGTAAACCATTATTTATAAATTTAAACAATGTTTATTACCTTAAAAGATAATTAAACAATTTAAATACCTTTTTTTAATTTAAAGCAATAATAATTATCCCGGAAGAAAACTAATCACATTTATAACCTCTTTTAAGTGAAGAAATCCCTTATCTTTAATAAAATAGTTAATTATTTCAAAACATTTCTATATCATCGGTGAATTAACTTTAAAATTTTTATTAAATAAACTAATTAACTTAAAACACTTTTATTGTATTAGTTAATTTACCTTAATCACTTTTATAAAATTATTTAACTTTAAATGTCTTTAGTTAAAAAAGATTTATTATTCAATTCAAATAACCATTAGTTATCACTTCCTCTCTTGTCTGCGCATGGAGCCTCCAACCCTACCTGCCTTGTCTCATCAGACGTACCCCCCCATCCCCACTGACAACTCCATTGAAACAACCTTGTACCTCTCCAACAGTCTTGTCCCTTCTTCTGCCACACCGGCGTCTCCTCCTCCTCATGTTCCAACCTATACCACCTCATCCCTTTCTCATACGGTTATTCCTCCCCTTGTCCCCCCTGACCCTACCACGGCACCTCTGCTACCCTTAACCTCCGATCCGCATGTTCCCCCTTCTAGTGAACGGTCATGGACTTCGTTGTTCAAGCGCATCCCTAAGAATGCTGGGAAGTACATCCCCGTTCACTTGTCTCCAGTTTATGAAGATGAAGTAATGGTTCCACCATCTGAAGTTATTGATGCTGGTGCATCGATTTGGAAGGAAACCTTGGTGGGTTTCTTCCTCGACAAACCTCTGTCATATACAGCGGTGATCTCCAAACTCAAGGCATTATGGAAGCTAAAAGGAACGGTTACAGTTAAGTCAGATGGTATATTATTCTTATTTAACTTTTCCTGTTCTGAAGACAAAATCAAGATTTTACAGTGTGATCCAATTATCATGAACAACAAGTTGTTTATTATCAAGCCATACGACCCAGCTATCAGTAATGTCACTGGCACGATTACAGCGGTACCGGTTTGGGTTCATTTGTACAATCTACCGCTTTATGCCTGGTCTCCGCTAGGAATAAATTGGCTTTGTAGCCATTTGGGCAAGATGTTATGTATGGATGAAATGACAGAAAAGCAGGAGAGACTGAGCTACGCTAAATGTTTAGTGGAAATAAGGCCACACAAGGAGCTTCCTGATGAGTTCATGGTAAAGTTGGTTGAAGGAGGGCAACAAAAAATATTTGTGCAGTACTTGTGGAAACCTGATGTATGTGTGATATGTAAAGGCTTTGGTCATAAAACTGTGTGTTGTGACAACAAGAAAGAAAATATGTATGAGAATAAGGAAGAAAACAACAGTAAAGAAAATAGAGATAAGGTAGTGGTATCTGTTAACTCAAACAAAGTGAAAAGGAATGTAAGGCAAACTCAAAAAAGGAACTTCAAAGTTTGGCAACGTGTAGGTAGGAAGAAGGTGGAACCAGAGAACAAGGGAGAAAAGGAGGAGGAGAAAAAAGGAAGTATTAATGAAAAAGGAAAAAATGATAGAGAAATTAAGGCAAACTGTGAGAATGAGCAAAGTGGTGATAAAGAAGAGATTAACACTGATACAAGAGAAGCTGATACAAATAAAAACATTTTGCAAGATGATGTGACCAATACTGGGAAAGAAGGGGAAAAAGAAGTGGATTTAAGTGAATTAGAGACTGTAGGTGATGAGAAAGAAAAGGAAACAGAAGTAGAACTTTGTGAAATAGAGTCTGAAGGCAACTTGCTTACCTTCAACAAGTTTTCAGTGCTACTTAATATGGACGATGAGGATAATGTGATTGAAGTGAATGACGAAAGCAAGGAAATTAGTGAAAAATGTCAAGAAGATCAAAGTAAAGTTGTTGAAAAGCAAAAGAAAATCAAATTGCAACATTCACATAAAGAAGAAGGTGGTAATAAAGAAAAATATGGAAGCGAGGAGGTTGAGCATACCATGGATGTTACTCACAATCATGAAGATGCAGTACACGTAGACAAAGGAGCGAGACAAGGTCACCAAGTTCAAGAAAGAGATTGCACACAGCAGGAAGGAAAAATAGGCAAAAAGAATAACACCAAGCATATTAACCTCAGTTCAAAATCTCATGAAGCAGTGAACGTGCACCATGCATGCACAGAGAATAACACAATGCAAACAAACAATACAGCAACCCAAAGCAATGTAACAATCCCCAACCCCCCAACCCAACATATTTACTCTAAAATCATTCCTCCCCAAGCATACAAAGCTCCACCTCCTGTCGAAGTCCCATCTCTTTCAACCAACCATCTTTCTCCCCCTCAGCCCAACTACCATTTGCATGAGGAATCAACTAAGCAAGCAGTGACACCACTATCAGCCACCATTCCTAATTACTTGTCTACGAAGCAAGCTGTGACTAGGAATATGAAGATTGAGTTCCTTAATGCACGTGTTGCCCAATGATGTTACGCATTGGAGCATGGAATATACGCGGTGCACATCATGTGATTAAGCAGGACCAATGCAAGCAACTCATTAGAACTCATCAACTAGAAGCCATAGCAATCTTTGAAACTAAATTGAATCTTGCCTTGACATCCAAAGCAGCTGAACACATTAATCCTAGGTGGAAATATATCCATAACTTGAATGAAGCTTCGTACGGTAGGATTTTGATTCTTTTCAATCCCAATACGATCCAACTCACCCCCATTCTATCCACTTCCCAAATGATTCACTGTCATGCCATAGACCTTACTGACCAAACATCCTTCTATGTTACCTTTGTGTACGCCTTTAACACTTTTAATACCAGAGATCCCTTGCTTTCGCTCATCCCTTCTCTCAGACAAAACACTCATCCATGGCTAATTCTTGGAGACTTTAACTGCCGCTATATGCTCTCTGATAGAATTGGAGGAAACCCTCTCTCTCTTAGTGAAATCAAGCCCCTTGCTGATGCTCTCTCCGATGCTGAACTTGTTAAGGTTAGGACTGTGGGCATGCCTTACACGTGGAACAATAAAAGAAGGATAGGAGGCAGAACATTCTCTACCATTGACCACACTTTCTCGAACCACAATGCTTTAACAAAATGGCCTTTTCTCTTCAACCTCCTTCCCCCTCCTCTCCTATCTGACCACTCCCCCCAAATAATACACCTTCGTGAAGCGGATTTGAGAGGGAAAACAAATTTTAAATTTTTTAACACCTGGGTTTCTGAACCTGATTTTAAAAATACTGTGGCAAATGCATGGAAAAAGCCTAAAAAGGGAAATCATTTGTTTGTTTTGCAGGAAAAAATCAAGGAGACGAAGAAAGAATTGAAGCAATGGGCGTACAATAAATATGGTCAAGGTGACAAGTTAAGTACTATGATCAAGGCAAGGCTTATTGTAGTACAGTCAGCTATGATGGCCTCAGTCAATAATGTTAATCTATCCGAAGAGGAGAGTATTCTCACTACGCAATATCATCAAGCTTTGAGTAAAGAGAGTGATATGATTAGGCAGAAGTCAAGAATCAAATGGCGAGAAAAGGGTGACAGAAACAGCGCCTACTTCCACGCCAGCCTAAAGAATAAGCAAACAAGCCAAAATTTCACAACAATATATGACAAGTATGGTAATCTTCATAACACACCTGACAAGGTTAAGGATGCTATTGTCAAACATTTCTCTGACCTATATGGCAATATGAACGACTTCATGCCACTAATTGACCAAATACCCAGTGACATACTTCCAAGACTCAATATAGCTCAGAAAGCTAGTCTGTGCAATGAAGTAACTCATGAAGAAATAAAGCAGGCTATGTTCTCTTTAAATACTGAATCTTGTGGTGGACCGGATGGTCTGAACGCCTTATTCTATACAACCTGTTGGTCTATTGTCTCTGACGACGTTACTAATGCAATTCTTCTCTTTTTTAAAAAAGGTAAACTCTACAGGTCATTCAACTATACTAACATAGCTCTGATTCCCAAGACCAAGAATGCTCACAATGTTAATGAATACCGTCCCATCTCCTGTTGTAACACGATATACAAATGTATCGCCAAGGTCATAGCTATCAGACTTAAGAATGTGCTTCCAACCATAGTGTCTAAGAATCAGGCTGCCTACTTACCTGGTAGGAGCATCTTGGATCATGTTCTCCTATCCCATGAACTCATTAAGGGATATAAGCGCAGGAATGTTACTCCTAGAGCAATGTTGAAATTGGATATAATGAAGGCATTTGATATGCTGCAATGGAACAGCATTGTTAGGGTCATGGGGTTTATGGACTTTCCACCACATTTCATTGCTTGGATTTATGAATGCATCTCTACACCCGCCTTTTCTGTTAGTTTGAATGGCAGGAATGAGGGTTTTTTCGTCAGTAAACAAGGGATTAGACAGGGAGACCCCCTATCATCTTATATTTTTATTCTTGTCATGGAGCTTTTAACAAGAATGATTGACAGGATAATTAATCAAGGTAAATTCAAGCTTCATCCTAACTGCACTGAACCAAGGATCTCTGCTCTGTTGTTTGCTGATGATCTTGTTGTGTTCTGTACTCCTGACACCTGTACTCTTTCCAACATCATGCACATTCTTGACAAATTCTACGAAATGACGGGGTTGAAAGTGAATCTCCTAAAATCTGACATCACCGTTGCTGGTGTTAGTTCTGAGCAATGTGCTCTTATTTCTCAAATCACTGGGTTATCTCTAAATCACAATACAATTTCTTACTTGGGTCTTCCAGTTACAACCTCTAGAATCACTTCGAACCATTGCCTTCCTCTTTTCGATAGAATTACTGCCAAGTTGAGCTGTTGGACTTCCAAGTTGCTCAGTCAAGCTGGAAGATTAACTCTCATAAAATCCGTGATCTTCTCTATGCAAGTGTACTGGGCTAGAACCTACATTCTTCCCTTTAAATTGATTAAAATGATCAGAGGTGCTTTCATGAGATATCTTTGGAAGGGCAGGACTTCAGGTAGATATATAGCTCCGATCAAATTTAGTTTAGTTGAAATACCAATGGATAAGGGGGGGTTGGGTATTCTCAACTTAAAACAATGGAACATGGCAGCCTTCGCTAAGCATATTGATACTTTTTATAATAGCAATGACAGTCTTTGGGCTGAATGGTCTGACAAGAATGTGATCAAAGGGAGGAGTATATGGTGCATGACCAAGCCTCAAAATTTGAGTTGGACGTGGCAGTGCATATTCAAACTCAAAGATAAGGTTCTTCCTCTCATCCAAATGAACACGAACCCAAGGTATAGTGTGAAATTCTGGGATGACCCTTGGTTGGAGGCGGGTCTCATCCTAAGGCGACAACTTAATCACTGTGAAACGCAACAGGCTGGTATTCACCATGCAGCCAAAGTTAGGGACATTCTACACAACATACAAAATGCACGTACTTCATGGTCAAACCCGAGGATACATGATATATGGAGAAGAATTAGCAACTTTACGCCTGTCTCAGATGTAGCTGCGCGTATACTGTGGGGGGACAAGAGAGCTACCTTCAAAATTGGAGACATATACGAATTTATGATGAAGAACAGAGCTAGACCGCAATGGAAATGGTGGAAACGTACGTGGGGAAGAGATAGCAGTATGAGACATGACTTCATGCTATGGAAAGTTTTGAATCGCGCATTGCTGACTAATGTGAAGCTTGCTTGCATGGGTTTCGGCTTTAACCTCTCATGCAAATTCTGCAGTTATATGCCTGAATCTGTCGAACATCTGTTCTTCGAGTGCGCCTTTATTAAACTAATCTGGATATCCGTGATGGCGAGGCTTCATAGGCAGAATGTATCCCACGACAATCGAACTGAATGGGAAAGAGTTTATCATCATGCTGGAATCAATAACGAAAGAGGAAGAATCTTCAATGTAGTTCTTAAAAGCTTTATTTCTGCTGTTTGGAGGGAGAGAAATGCCAGGGTTTTTGATGTTGTCAATGCTAAAACTGACGTGGTGTTTAAAAGGTGGATAATGTGTGAGATATGTCTTTCTTTGGGGCAGCTGTCGTTCGCAATTGAGCCTGGGATACGAGCTTCCTTTCTACTAAACATTTAGTTGTTGTCTTCCTCTCTTTCTTTTGTTTTTGTTTTTTCCCCCGTGCTTGCTATGCCAAGTGTTCCCTGTATTCTGTTGTTTGTGTGTAGTTTTCTATGGTGTAGTAATAAATGGTCGGGGTCCATTTAACCCCGTCGGCCTTGCCAAAAATAACCATTAGTTAAATTGAATAATTCATCTCAACATCATTAATTAAATGATAAATAAATTATAAATACCATAAACTAAAACAATTAACTAAGTTCAAAATAATCATAAATTAATTGGATTAATTAAATTCAAACCTCATTAGTTAAAATGATTAATTAAAACATCATCTGTATAATGATTTATTTAACTATAAAAAATCATTAATTAAAATGATTTAACCAAATTCCAAACATCATTAGTTAAAACAATTATTTAAATTTAAAACAATCATTAATTAAAATGATTAACAAAAGTTTAGAATCATTAATTAAAATGATTTAATTAAATTCAAATCATATAAATATAATAGATTAATAGGTTTCAAAACATCATTAACTAAAAATGATAAATTAAATTCAGATATCATTATTTAAAATGGTTAATTACTTTTAAATATCATTAATTAAAATGATCGTTAATATCAAATGTCATTAATTAAATTGATTATTTAAACTCCATTTTCAATAATTAAAATAATTGATTTAAACTCAAATAATCATTAGTTAAATGATTAATTAAATCCAATCTCATTTAAATCAAAGATAAACCAATTTTTAAACATCATTTATTAAATTGGTTAGTTAATTTTCAAAATCATTAGTTAAGATGACTAATTAATTTAAATCATCATTAATCAAAACGATTAATGAATTTTAACATTCTGTTTAGTGAAAATGCAAGCTCAAGTTAAAAAACATATGACGGGGTTTGGGGATGAAAGTCAATAAACGACGATATAGCAAAATCGTTATAACGACATTAAACAAACTAATTGGAATATCAAGTTTTAGTTTTCAATTAACCATCATTATAACAACATAAGGATGTAAATAACAAATTATTGGCGAGAAACCCCTCAGAGTCTCTCTATAGATTTTACCTGCAAAACAATAGTTATGGACAATATATATATTATCATATGGGTTCATAATGATCAAATTAATATGTCGTCCATTTTTCAAATGGAAATTCAACCAAACAATCATCAAACAGTTTAACTAACATCCAAGAAATCAATAAACATTTATTACATCATAGATGTGATATACTAAAATTGAATGTGAGTTAAACTCACATTGATTTTCTTTTTCGCTGAAACATTAAGATTTGGACTAAAACTGAACGATCATTCGATTTTAGCGTAAATTCCAACAAGCTCTAATCTCATTCAATCCAGCTCCATAGCGTAGATCTTGATGACATGAGTCCAGCGTAAAAAACATCTTTTGAAGCCGACTTCATATGAGTGAGATACACATTTTATAAATTATCGAATTAAATTAAATTAATAAATAACAACAACTCTATAATTAAAAAATTGCCCCTCACCCAAACCAACTCCATCTTCTTCCCTCTTTAAACGTGCATGGTGAAAAAAATCACCACGATCGTTCATATGTGCACACTGATACATGGCTACGACACTCTGTTCGACAATTCAACTTCATCGATGGCTCTCTCTTCTCGAGCTCGACCAACACGACAACTCGGATCAACGCCCCCTTGGCTCGAATAAAATGCGACATGCTCCAAACCTTCGTCGACCCCATCAGGTCGCACGACCCTAACCACCGATCCTCCAAAAAATTTACATCTAGGCGCTAAACTCCCCCACGAGTCCGAATCCAAGCTTCGTTCGTCCAATCGACGACCATACGCTCTAAATTCTCTAACCCTAGTTTACTGCCTCATGTAACGCACCTAATTTTAAATAGCACTATTCATAAGATCTAATTAAATAAGTTAAATAGAATAATGTAGAGATTAGAGTAATAAGGAGACTGAGATTTGAAAACTAATTAAGGTCGTTCCTTAACTAGCTGGGTTTATAAAATGGTTTGGAGGTAAATGCCTAAGAGAATAAGGCAAGGGTAATATGGGAATAGCCGTATACCATAACCCCTAAACTCTTACCTCATTCTCATTTCATACATTCATAAAACAAGAACAAAGGAGAACCAAGGCCAGCCATTACCCTATGGGAGAATGAGCTTAATATCAATTGGAAGCTTAGATTCAAGAAGAAAGATTAAAGCAAAAGCAAATCTCACGTTCCTTATCCAAACAAGGTGAATAATAATCTAAACCATCTTATATATGTCTTAATGAACATTTTAATTTCGGGTTTAAGGTTTAAAACTAGTTGTATGGATTGAATGATGATATGCTTTGATTATATACCATGTTTGATTTAAATAAGTATTTTTGTGTAAAGGTATAACTCGATTTTAAGGTTAAAATCGCGTAAAATATATTTCAAATGCCATGAGGTTTGAATATCTTATATATAAAACATTATTTTGGAGATTGGTTTAAATTTTTATAGTATTCCAAGCTATGGATAATTTATTTTGAATTTTGAATGGAAGAAATAGATAATTTTGGGTTTAAATTATTTAAGGCAAATAAGTAATGTTTTTGGGTTAGAAATTTGTATATGTTAGAAAACATATCGAAAGTGAATCATGATGATTTTTGGAGATTTTTCCTAAGTGGTTTAATATGGAAATTAAATAATTTAAGTTAGGGGAATTATATGTATTAATTATTTTACTAAGGAGAATGGCTTATTTGCTAAAACTAATTCAATTGTAATTTGATGAATTCGGCAGCCATTTTGAAAAAGTATTTTTGGTAAAGAATCGACAACCAATCATATTTTGACAAGTTAATCAAGTTAGGTAAAGGAATTTCTTTTAAAAGCATAAAATCGGTTTTGTTTCGAATTACAACCTTGCCATTTCCGGTCGCTTGCTTCTAAAACCATGCCGAGAAGGCCTTTTGAACCCCTTCGAAACCAATGCACATGGTATTAAGTAATTGGTACGTAGTGTATTGGAGAAAGGCAAGAAAGGATGGTGTCAAAGGCTTGCTTCAAAGAGGTTGAGGCTACTTTTTAAATAGATTTCGCATCAATTAACATGCCTTTGCTTTTAGAAGCTTTCGAATGAATTGTCGCTTGCTTTGTTTTAAAAGAAGCTTTTGAATGAGTTGCGGCTATTTTGTTTTGAAAAGGAGATTTCGAAAGGGGTAGCCGCTTGTGAACCTATTCAATACCTAGCTATCGAATTCATGCCTTTAGAATTAGCTAAAGGCCACTTTCTTTATAACTTTAAATCAACGCTTTCAAAAGGGAAGCTTTTGCCCTTGTAAAATTTGAAGCCGCCTTCTCAATGCTTTTGAAAGGGTAGTTTGAGCCGCTTTTATTAAGAGTTTTGGAGCCAATGGTTTCAAAAGGATGGTTTCAAAACTGTCCTCTTCCTCCAAACTCTTTTACTTGCTTTCAAAAGGGTTACTTTCACTTTTGTTTTCTCTGACCCAAAAGTTATATTTAATGTTAAACCAAATGATTTTGAAAGAGATAATTTTAAATGGTTTTGAAGCCATGCTTCCATTAATTTTAATTGAACTAAGTGCCTTCGAAAGATAAGCTTTAAGCGTTTTGAAAGTTAAATCTTTAAGTGTTTTGAAAGGAAGGTTTCAATGCTTTCGAAAGGAATGTTTTGAGTGTTTCGAAAGGTATATCTTTAAGTGTATTAAAGGGAAGGTTTGAATACTTATGAAAGGTATGTTTTAATGGTTTCAAAAGAGAAGGCCTAAGGTTTCGAAAGCCTTAGTTTTCAAACAAGAAACCCCATCTCATTTTTAAAAGTAAATCCATGGAAATATGAAAGCGTTTTGAAATGGCATTTAAGCTTTAGAGTTTTGAAGTAGTTTTCCTTGCTAAAAATAGTGGGTTAAGGGTATTAACCATGTTTCATTTGAAAAATAATTACAAGGAAATTAAACCATAGATGTTTACATTATTATGTTATAATCAGTTATTAGGTGTGCTTCTTCTATAAACATATTCACTTTATAATTAATCCCATAACTGCATTTTGTGGTGTTAAGAGGAGCATAACCAGCTAGGCTGAGCCAGTAGTGAATATACATTGAGTTAACTCATGTGTGAGTAGAATTGCATCCAAGAGGTCAGACAAATCGGAGCATAGGATTTCCAAAAGCTGATCAAAGATTGTTGGTTTAAATAGGTTCTTAGTAAGCCCATGTAAACTACATGAGGAAATTGTTATTTGCAGGGGTCAATAGGTTCTTAGTGATTCCATGAAAACTATGTTCGGATAAGTTATTGATAGAGATCAATAGATTCATAGTTAACCCATGAAAACTATAACATGAGAGAAGTTATTGGAGGACCCAATAGGTTCATAGTGAGCCTATGAAAAATAATAATTGGAGGAAGTTATAGGTTGCTTCCAATAGGTTCTTAATGATCCATGAAAACTACAAAACCAGACAGATGGTCCGTAAGTTTGGAACATATTTTTAGTCAGCCCATGAAAACTATAAAACCGGAAAGATGGTCCGTAAGTTTGGAACAAGTTATTAGTCAATCTATGAAACTAATAGGTTAATAGTGATCCTAGAAACCATAAAATGAGACAGATAGTCAGGCCAATGAGAAT
Organism: Allium cepa; assembly: GCA_030765085.1. Classification (NCBI taxonomy): domain Eukaryota; kingdom Viridiplantae; phylum Streptophyta; class Magnoliopsida; order Asparagales; family Amaryllidaceae; genus Allium; species Allium cepa. Next base: position 749,929,654 of record CM060940.1, on the reverse strand, counting down.
GGGGAATCCAGAACATATTGCGTGTTTGCATACCATCACGATGCATTTATTATGTTATGTTTTAACCATTGTGGATGCAGGTGCATATGGTTATTATGAATTGGACTGAGATACCAATGAGGGGAAAACCCGTTCTGCTAAGCGGTGTGGTTTCACTAGATATCTATATGGCTCGAGATGGTACATTATTATTCCCACCTAGCTTTTTATCTGACTCGAAGTTTATGTTTTTCTCTTAAACTCATAGGTACTCAATTGATTTGGAGTAGTTTGAGAGTTAAGATTTTCAGGTTCTCCTTTAGACGAATAAGCTTCCGGAGATGTGCAGGAGACAAGCTAGCTATTAGGAGTTCTTTCTGTTTGATTCCGCTATTTATTTGGATGTAATGGAAAAGTTGTTTAATTGATTTTTTAGACTCTGATCAACCAACGGGCATCTTCATATGTTGCTCTTGACGTATTCTGTAATAATTATATTTCTCGGAACGTGGTTTACGAATTAGGATTATGTAATGAATTTAAAATGTGACTTGAAGTGGAATGAGGGATTTATTTTAAAATTAAGTTCAAAATTTTTCATATGCAGTGGTTTTGGTAAATCAACGTATCTAACATTACCGCATTTGGTCATTGAGAATTAATAGCTATAGATGACGACAACATATGTAGCGGTTAGTTTTGGGCCTCCAAATGGGGGATGTTACACCTTAGGTCGAGCCTCCCAAAACATCATCGTTCCCCTATTTGGGGCTATAACATTGAAGCCAAGATCCAATCAAACTCGACGGTCATTGTTTCATGATTTTTAGAGGTGTATAGCTTTATAATTTAAATTTTGAACTTTGTTTTTTGAAGTGGAAACCAATTTCTGTTTATAGACAATGTCTAAATGGAGGACAAGAGTGATGGGAGAAGCATGGGCCGAAAAAGATGAGGTATGGGCAAAGTGGCTACGGGTATGGCCTAAATTAAGGTGAATATGAATATATATATATATATATATATATATATATATATATATATAAAATTTTATTTGTAAATATTTTATATTACATACCCAAAAATCTCGAACTCCAAAAAAGACATGCCGCCTTGCGTTCTATATGTTATACCCAAATTCCAAATGCAATAGAACTAGTCCCAAGACTTAATTCGATCGTATGTCAAAGATAGATTTTCAGGCCCAATTACTATATTAAATTTTCAAAACTAATTTCAACGTGTTTCAATCTCATACGACCAAACGATTCGTCTGATCGCCATGAAATCCGATGGCACATTATAATTCATTACTACAGATCCAATGAATTTGGTTTCATCGAAATCCAAGACAGTCTTTCGGAATGATAATTTCACAGATTTGATATCATTTTATATTTTTTTATCCAAATATCGACATTTACCTGATCTATTTATGTCTGTAAATAAATTTATAAATTAAATTCATCAATATGATTTATTAATTAAAACGAGTTAATTGAAATTATTAATCCATTTAATTAAGATTTAATTAACAATTCAAAGATTTAAGCATTCCCTATAATTGAATTGTAAGTTATTAAATTCTAAAATCCAATCATTTAAATATTTAAAATTAATTAAACATTTAAAATCAAATGATCAAAATTTTGGGTTGTTACATTCTCCCCCTTTAAATGAATTTCGTCCCCGAAATTCCTAAGGAAGAAAATATTTCCAAATACTAAATTTTATAACTATCAATTAAAATGAATTATTAAACTTATTAACCTTCCAAAACCAATTAGCTGAAGTAAACTCTAAAATTTCCAAATCTTTTGAATTCACCCACCTATACCAAATAATTCCTTCCATTCATTCATTTCAGGTTATAACTCAAAAATATATTTTAGTTATCAAAAATTTTCCAAAGTTCTCAAAAAAAATTCTAACACTTAAATTTATGTAAAATTTTGCTAACGTCTCCTTTGCGTGGCACGATCGGAACAACTACAAATTGATTCCACGGGCTCTAAATCAACCAAAGAAAACAGAAGCCAAGTGGCCTCCCATATCTGAGGCATAAAATCATCAAAAAATTTAAATTTTCTAGATTTATTAGTACCTTTTTGCGTTTGATTTATATTCTTGGTAAGAAATTTATCATCTCTATGCAAATGTAGGTGCGCAAGAAGTCAAGTGGAAATCCCTTACTTCCCTATACTTACATAATCTAAAAGAGAATTAGGTTGAAAAAACAATATGATGTAACTCTACATGCAAAAAACCTAGCATGATATAATTTACATGCAACCAACAACCATATCTTAATCATATGCAATAAAACATAGAGAATATTCTATAATAAATGTTATGCATCTAAAATTTTCAAATGATAACTTTATATCTAAATGCCCGGATTTTTCAATTCAAAATTTTAGATTTCGCAGATGTGAAAAATCAAAGATCAAAAATCAAAATGACAAGAGGTGATTCCTCCTAATAATGGTGAAACTCTAAAACCAAAACAACATGGAGCGTTTAGTGGTATTCTAATTCCTCCAAAAACATCAACTATAGTGAATAAATGTCATTTTTCCCAAAATCTTCAAAAATTTCTTTTCAAAATCACCATGATTTAGGTCTTAATAACAACAATTTAAAATCCTTTGGCTATAAATTTGAACTTTTAAACAATGGTCTATAAAATCACACGGCCAATCACTTCAATTCAGTCAAATCAAATGAATCAAATCCCACGAAGGAATAAAGTAACACTAACAGTCAATCAAATTCCATAAGGGAAAACTTATCACTTGACATTGTTTTAAAATGTCAAATGACTAACAAACAAATCTTAACCTAGTTCAAAATTTTCTCGATTGTCTAAAAATATATATAATTATCTAAGCGTTCCTTTTTTCTCATTAGCCTTTGGTTATTGCTTAGAAGATTGTCCAAACTCACTCGGACAAAAATGGAAAGTTATATTCTACATTTTGTTAGTTTCTTAATTACATTAAAAAAAAATCTAAATCACTCATATTTTTCACGTAGCATTTTATTCAATACTAAAATTGTTTATGAATTATTTCATAAATTCTCACCCAAGTTTTAAAAAAGTATATTTTATAAAGTGGTTTCTTTATGAAACATCAAATAATAACTTTTTCCACTTTTTTTACTTGTATAATATTCTTTTATATCCTAAGAGTACATACAAATTTTATTTTACTTTTTCAAAGACCTAGATGGGGATCAAATCAAATTATGGTTTCTTAAAACCGAGTCAACGCATTAACCTCTTTAACTTAGAGTGTTAAAATGAATGATATTTATGGGTTGACCGGATCAACAAATAGTTTACACTACTTAGATGTTTTTAACCAAATATATGGTTTTAACAACAATGTTTATCAAAACTTTCTTATCCAATTTAACCTAATTGACCTATTTCTAATTTATCCCCTTATCTTTCTGAGGGAAAAATTCCATTTATCAAAACAATCTCTTATTAGAAATACATTTTATTTTGAAAACAATTCGCTTTTATTCAAGAAATTAAAAATAAATACTCGGTTTCAAAAACTCTATTTTTTGAAAACATATTGCATATATTTTTTATATTAAGTAACTTTAAATAATTTATTTATTAAAAATTACTTTGGATTTATTCGGATTTGAACTCATCTCGATTGCACAATGATAAAGAGAATAATTTACTAAGTACTCCATAATGTTCGCCTAACCAAACATCTAATCATCACTTAGAAGATTATCACAAAACCAATCAAATGATTTCCTTGGAATTATCCTAAGGAAAATGCATTTCGTTCAAAATTTTACTTCCCAAAATATTTTTTTTTACTTTCACCATGACTTCCAAAAGTACTACTATTTCATTTCACAAAATTCTTTGGAAATTATTTTCAAAAATTCCCAGATTTAGATTCAAAAACCCTTTTTAAACATATTTTATAAACTAATTTTATATAAAATTTCCATTGTATAAAAATCATTTCATGTTATAGTAATTTTTCTTTTTTATAATTGGATTATCTTGAATATTTATTCTCTAAATATCTTATCCCACTGTTTAGATTATATTGACAACTTTTTATTAAAGTTTAATCCTTATTAAAAGGTAAATATTAACTTAACATATTCTCGAAACATCTTATAGTCAAATTCTTAAAATTAATTCACAAAGCGTTCATATCAAATCAAAGAGATAAATGCACCTAAATAAACTGAGCACAATTTAGCAATTAACAAACAATAGTTAATGCTTCTAATTTAATCGAGCATGACTGATAAAAAAACAGTGATAATAAATAAATATTATCACATTCAAACAAACACACCCTATAACTATATAAAGTTTTTGAAAATTATTCCTTTATATATATAAAGTATAATCCTAGATGAAATATTTAATTTTCCAAAATTATCAAAAATTTCAATACTATGTCCATTTGCCTTGGTCGAGTGTTTAGAAACCACTATCGACACCGTGGCATCCCACGTCTCAACCAGAATTCATAAAATCTCTATGGAACAATTAACATAATACGTTTTTATATCAACACCAAATATGCTCTCATATATATAATACTCCCAAACTCATTCTAGTTCATCACTTATCCTATCTCCAATGAGCCAGACCCTACCAAAGCCAAGGTTCTCACTTAACCTTATGCTCTGATACCAAATGTAAAGATCTAGGCTTTTCAACTATCAACGGTGGATAAACCCCCACCGTAGCTTACACTGGTACCTCTCATTTGCTTTTACGGCCATCCTCTCGACTGTAAGCCCATCTAGCCAACCAACCCGAAGGACATGTAGGGGTAAGATTCATCTGTCTACTACTTAACAAGAAGTGCGAAACCCCTATCATGTTCACCATCTGTGCCTAAGTGGATGAGATGTGAAAATATCCTAATGGGAGCAACCCCACATAGCTTGGCCCCCTCTCGCGCTTTTGATTTAGTCATTTTGGGTAAAGGATAACAAAGCTCAGAGAGCAGTAAATCGTTTTTAAGGCGATGATACATCATGAGGTAAGTTGAATCCATTAATTAATAAATCAACTATCGAGGATAATTAAAATGATCGTATATGAAAATTAAATTTCATGTATTTACCGCTACTCATTGATTCCAAACAAGTGTTATCCCTCGATTGAAAATGAAGCCAGGAACGTTGAGGTAGTGTTACCTCTAGGCATCGCCTTGATGATATCTTTAACCTTCGAGATAGAAACGAGTCCAAGCCTCAATGTTTAGCATTAAAAGTATGACTAGGACCCTTCCATATTAGCGATGTCGATAACGGAACTAACTTTTCCACAACCGAAATCGAACTTTACCTTTTAAAACTAAACTTATGGTTGATTTCCATATTACAGTATTGGTAAAACATTTTTTGAAATGCTCTTTCAAAATGTTCTTTCATAAGTCAAAATTTATAATACTAAGTGTATTAAAACAAGGGTCAGAAACAAATGTCGTTAAAACATTGTTTACTATAAAGCCAAAAACAATTCACACTAAATAATTCATTTTAAATGATTTTCTCATTTATAAACCATTATTTATAAATTTAAAACAATATTTATTACCTCAGAAGATAATAAAACAATATTAATTACCCGAAAGATAACAATCACATTTATAACCTTTTTTAAGTAAACAAATCCCTTATCTTTAATAAAATAGTTAATTATTTCCAAACACTTTTATATCATTGGTAAATTAACTTCAAAATCTTTATTAAATCGATTAATTAACTTAAACACTTTTACTGTATTAGTTAATTTACTTTAATAGCTTTTATTAACTTATTTAACTTTAAATGACATTAATTAAAAATATTTATTCAATTCAAACAATCATTAGTTAAATTGAATAATTCGTCCTAAATATCATTAAATTAAAACGATAAATAAATTTTAAATACCATTAATTAAAACAATTAATTAAGTTCAAAATAATAATAAATTAATTGGATTAATTAAACTCAAATCTCATTAGTTAAAATGATTAATTAAAACATCATTAATGAAAATGATTTATTTAACTATAAAACATCGTTAATTAAAATGATTTAACCAAATTCCAAATATCAATGGTTAAAAAAAATATTTAAATTTAAAACAATCATTAATTAAAATGATTAATAAAATTTTGGAGTCATTAATTAAAATTATTTAGTTAAATTCAAATCTTTTAAATCAAATAGATTAATAGGTTTCAAAACATCATTAACTAAGAATGATAAACTAAAATCAGATATCATTATCTAAAATGATTAATTACTTTTGGATATCATTAATTAAAATGATTATTAATTTCAAATGTCATTAATTAGATTGATTATTTAAACTCCATTTTTCAATAACTAAATTTATTTAAACTCAAATAATCATTAGTTAAATGATTAATTAAATCCAGTCTCATTTAAATCAAAGATAAACCAATTTTTAAATAGTATTTATTAAATTGGTTAATTAAGTTTCAAAATCATTCGTTAAAAATGATTAATTAATCTAAATCATTATTTATCAAAGTGATTATTGAATTTTAACATTCTATTTAGTGAAAACACAAGCTCAAGTTTAAAAACATATGACAGGGTTTTGGGGATGAAAGTCAATAAACGTCGGTATATCGAAATAGCTATAACGACATTTAAACAGATTAAATGGAATATCGAGTTTTATTTTTCAATTAACCATCAATATAACATCATAAGGATGTAAATAACAAATTAATAGGGAGAAACCTCTTAGGGTCTCTCTATTACCCTGCAAAACAATGGATATGGATTATATATATATATGTATGTATGTATGTATGTATGTATGTATGTGTGTGTGTATGTATGTATGTATGTATATGTATATGCATATATATGATCATATGGGTTCATAACGATAAAATTAATATGTCATCCATTTTCCAAATGCAAATTCGACCAAATAATCTATCAAACAATTTAAATAACATCCAAGCAATCAATAAATGTTTGTAAAATCATAGTATGATATACTAAAATTGAATGTGAGTTAAACTCACATTGGGTTTCTTTTTCGCCGAAACATTCCGATTTTGGCTAAAACCGGACGATCGTTCGTTCTTAGCATAAATTCCAATAAGCTCCAATCTCGTTTAATCCAACTTCATAGTGTAGATCTTGATGACATGAGTCCAAGCAAAAAAAGGCATTTGAATCCGACCTCGTACGAGTGAAATACACATTTTTATAAGTTATCCAATTAATTTATATTAATAAATAACAACTACTCTATAATTACTAAATTACCCCTCACCCAAACCAACTACATCTTCTTCCTTCTTCAAACATGTACGATGAAAAAAATCACCATGGTTGTGCATACATTCCATTCGACAATCCACCTTCGCCGATGGCTCTCTCATCCCTAGCTCGACCAACACGGCACCTCCGATCAACGCCTCCATGCCTCGAATAAAATGCGACCAACTTCCAACCTTCGCCGACCCTATCAGGTGGCGTGACCCAATCAACCATCGATCCTCCCAAAAAAATTCATCTAGGTGCTAAACTCCCCCACAAGTCCGAATCCTAGCTTTGTTCGTCCAATCGACGATCAAGTGCTCCAAATTCTCCAACCCTAGTTTATTGCCCTTAGGTCGAGCCTTCCAAAACATCATCGTTCTCCAACTCGAGGCATGGAGGCGTGCCACATGGTGTTCTATATCTTGAACTCCAAACGAGACGTGCCACCTTGTGTTCTATATATTATACCCCTATTCCAAATGCGATGGAACTAGTCCCAAGACTTAATTCGATCATATGTAGAAGATAACTTTTCAAACCCAATTACTATATTAAATTTTCAAAATTAATTTCAACACGTTCTGATCTCGCATGATCAAACGTTTTGTCTGATCACTATGAAATTCAACAGCACATTACAATTCATTATCATGAATCCAATGAAACTGGTTTCGTCAAAATCCGACATAGTTTCCTGGATGATAATTTCACAAATTTAGGTTTCTTTTTATATTTTCGATCCAATTATCGATATTTAACCAATCTATTTATGTTTTTAAATAAATTTACAAATTGAATTCATCAACATTATTTATTAATATAAAAGGAATTAAATGACTTTATTAAATCCATTTAATTAAGATTTAATTCATATTTCAAATATTTAAACATTCTTTATATTTGAATTATAAGTTATTAAATTCTATAAATCCAATTATTTAAATATTTAAAATTAATTAAACATTTAAAATCAAATGGCCAAAATTTTGGGTTGTTAGAGTCTGCTCTCCTCCCAGGAAGATTTATACATAAAACCTTTCCCAGTTGGTTTCCATACTAAGATGTCACTTTATGTGCCATTATAGATAGGGATATATTGCATTTGTCGGTCAAATTACATAATGATAAGAAATTTTTTAGTTTTCCACTGGTTATTTTCAATTAAGTCACTTTTTGGTGAGTCTCTGGCTTCAAAAGCCAAGAATGAGTCCCAACCAAGCCTTTGAACCAGGCTTTTACCTTCCAGCCAATGGGTCTAACCAAAGACTAGTTTGGGTCCCATTTGCAAACTGCATTTCAACCATATTAGCGAAGTCCTCCCTACATTTGAGAATCGCTTTCCATGTGAATGATGCATTTTGATCTGATCTCATTTGCCAAAAGTTACCTTTCAGATATTTATGCCTCATCCATCTAGCCAACAAATTGTTTGAGGAGATAACTTTCCATATCAATTTAATAACAGCTGTTTTCTTCGTTCAAAGAGATTTTTGAGACCCACGCCTCCTTCTTTATTGGGTATACATAGCAATTCATAGCACACCTCATGCGGGCCCTCTTTCCAAATAAAGTTAGTGCAAGCTAAATTAATATTGTGAATTGAGGCCTCTGAGATTTGGAAGGTCTACAGCCAAAACTTAACTTTAGATGTTATAACTGTGTGAACTAACTCCACCTTGCTTGTAAAAGGCAATAGCCTTGTTCTCCAACTTGTAGTTTATCTCTGACTTTATTTATAAGCTCCCCACACTCTTAGTCTATTATTGTGTTATAGGATAAGGGAACTCCTAAATATTTCACAAGGTGCTAATCTTCTCTCACATTTAGAATTTGTACAATTTCTCCTCTTCTTTAAGTGAACTTGCTAAAGTAGCACTTTGTTTTCATCTCATTCACTTTATGTCTGGCAAAGTCTTCTAAATTTTTAAATATCTCCTTCATGCTTATAGTAGCTTTCTGATTGGCCTTAACACGAATCAATAAGTAATCAGCATACAACAAGTGGTTAAGATGAGGTTGAAATTTGTATATTTGATTTATCAACTTGTTATGGCATGCAAGCTCCGTCTGGAGTGTGAAATACTCCATGGAAATAGAAAAAAAAGATAAGAGGAGAGGGGATCTCCCTATCTTAGTCCTTGGTTGCTTTTAATAAACCATTTAGGAACATCATTGATCATGATGGAAAAAGCAGGGGTACTTATGCACTCCTCAATCAAAACAAGAAACTTGTTTGGGAAACCCATTTGCCTAAGTAGATAGATAATAATTATTTTATTCACTTTGTCATAGGCCTTTTGAAGGTCCACCTTCATGCACATCTTATCACAACCTTTTCTCTCAAAATTCCTGATCGGTTAATGGGCTAAGAAGGAATTCTCAAATATGCTTCTACCGTTAATAAAAGCATTTTAACATTCAGTTATTAGGTCTGGAAGGATTTTAATTATCTATTGCATAACGCTTTACCTAGGATTTTATAAACCACATTACAAAATGAAATTAGTCTATACTCCTTAATTTTTGTAGGCATTCTACTTTAGGAACTAGGCACACAAATGTATCGTTGATCTCTTTTAAGATTTTGCCCGAGTCCATAGCTTCTTATAATTCATTAACCAGTTTACCTTTCAGGTGCTCTCAGTGGATGCTGAAGAATTTCGAATTCATACCGTCTGGACCTGGACAAGAGTCCATATGAATAGAGTGCAAAGCAATTTCAACTTCTTTGCTATGAACTCTATTATTCAAGAGGTCCATCCTAGCTTGAATAACACTAGCTCTACACTGAACAACAGGTAAATCAGTGCTAACTTCACCATTGAATAAATTTGTGTAATACCAGATGGCCTTTTCCTCTAGCTCTTTTAGGTTATAAGTAGAGTTTCCTTCCTCGTCTATGTTATTAGTGATGTTGTTGTGGCTTTTCCTGATAGATATTTTAGTGTCAAAGAATTTTGTGCAAGCATCCCCTTCTATACACCATCTCTCCTTAGCTTTTTGTTCTAATGACTTTGCTTGAATCTACATAAGATCCCTTAGAGTACTTTGCATGTGGTAGTAGTGTTCAAAGAGTTGTACATTAGTAGATTTGCATCCAACTAGATCTAGGCTATCTCACATTGCTGTTGGACTTCTTGAATTAGATTTTGTTCTTTGCTTTTAGTTTTGTTCCATTCCTTTAGCTGGTTTTTGGTATACTTGATGGTCATCACCAGTTATACATAGCATTACCTTACACATCTTGTATTTCATTAAAGTTTTTTGCCTTGTCATGATCTCTCTACAGTCACATCAATGGTTAGCATATCCAAAAGGCTTACCATAGACTCATTACATAATTCATTAAGTCCTAATAGTAATGGACATCGGTCACTCGTTGAACTAGGTAAAGCCGTAACTTTGAGATTGGGAAATAAGTTAATACATTTAGCATTCACCAAAACTCTATCCAGTTTACTTGAAATTTGTTTTGCCTATAAATTTTAGTTCATTTTGGAAGGTTTCCACTAACCCTACTCCTAGCACACAATCATTGACTTCTGCAACCTGGGATACTATAAGGGTAAGGCCTCCCTTCTTCTCTGAGCTTTTCAATACTACGTTGAAGCCCCTAAAAACTATCCATTGTTTATTAGTCCTTGAAGACAGGTCAATAATTTTCTTCCAAAGGGTCTTTCTTGTAGAAGCTAGATTGCTAGCATAGACATATGCGATGTGAGTCTGTAATCCCCCTACGTTACATGCTTCCATTGTTATTTGTTCTTCTTCAGATTTGATAAGATTTAACTTCCATATTTTTATGTTCCCAACTATCATGATCCTCCCTTTAGCATTAGTATCATTATTGTGGATCAAATTCCAGTCATTTCCTAAAGTTTTCTTGAAGTTTTTAGCACCGCTGCTTAACATCTTATTCTTTAGCACCAAAAAAATAGTTGGGTTATGCTTCTGCCTGAAATTAAGGAGGTCAAGTTGTCTAGTATCGTTGTTTAACCCCCTTGCATTCCAGCTGACAAATGTCATTTGGCAGTTTGAGATTTTCTCCTTTTTCACAATGGACTAGGGGCTGGCTATTGGTCCTTTGCATTCTTTTATATATAAGTAAATTGGTCATTGTATGCTTGATTAGGCTTAGTGAATGGTTCATTGTGATGCTCATTAATCTTATATTTCTCTTCTTTAGATGAATCTAATTGAAACCTAATTGATAATATTTGCTCTAATGAATCAGGTACCTCCTCCGATGACAACACCTTCTTTTCCTCCTCAATCTTAGTTGGGGACTTCTGCTGCAGTGATTCCCGTAGGTCTAATTGAGATGCTTATTTCTGAGGGACTTCTTTCACCAGGTTCACAACTTTTAGATACATATTTATAGATATATTAATAAAATTGAATAAAAAAATTATTTTTAATTTTTAAACACATAAAAATCGTATAAACAGCAAAACAAAAGTTTATTATAAATTTTATTATACAAATACCAATATATATTGATTAATTAGTCAAAAACAATAAAATATTAATAAAAATATATTTTTGAGACATATTATTCGAATTTTGAAATTTTGAATATCTAGCATGATATTTTGAGAAATGGAAATAAATTTAATAGCTTTTTTGGTAAAAAAATTCTTTTTTATTAACTAATTATTTTCGGTTGTATACTATAATAATATTTTAAAATATAAAAATTGATTAATGGATTTTCTATTTAAATATATTTTTAATGAAATTAACTAATTAATATAACATATTATATCAAGTATATAATAGAAATAAAACATCGCTTATTTCGAATAGATTAGTTATCGAGTTAGATATATGTAACAAATTGCATAATTACTCCTAGTCATTCTCCTAACTCTATCGGTAACTATCGCCCTACACCATCGACATCTAGTATACATGTATAGTGCGCTGTGGAAGTGCTCGATCAATGTATGATGATCATGAAGGGTTGTAAATCAAATAACACAACATAAAACCTATCGTATATCTCACAACGCATCAAACAAAATATAAGAATAAACAACTCAGATATAAAATAGGAAAGACGGTAAATAATTGAATGAATCGCAAACTCAGAGTAATAGACTCATATAGTATGCAGTATAAAAAATAGGGTTGTACATCAAATAATAACTCATAAATAACTGTCTCTAAATAATAAAGGCATTAACATGCTCCATAGTGCTGTGTAGCGGAATAGCAAACGAGTGAATATAATAATACAAGAGAACAGCCTCCTACTCTCCACCGGTCCAGCTAAACGTGCTCTTCAGACCTGATGTCCCTAACCTACTCATTTAAGAGTACTCAGAGTAATAGGAAGCAAAACATAAACCTCGGGTCAGACAATTGCTTGGCGTGAGCGGTAATGAATCTCCAATACTAATATACCACTATAATAGGACAAATGGTATAAAGAATCATACATGACCTATCCATGCATCCATGGAGTTAGAAAATATACAAAATATACACTACTCTACATCATAATCATCGTGGGTGTACAATACGTCAAAGTACTAAGGGGTATCTAGATATAAATCAATAATATGAACATTAGGTGACATCCCTAAGGTGATAAACAGTCAAACAAACATAGCATCCATCATCCATTTTCACATTCACTCACTTGGTGCGTAGGATGCGTGATAACTCAAACAACCCGTCACGGTCAAGGACTACTCAACATCTCGGTTCCTTAGTACTCGAATCCATGCTACTTAGTAGGCTAGGAAAACTAGATCTCCCGTCATGCCTGATCTATGGTAACGATCGCCCATGATGGAAATTAGATCGTCCATCATGCAGATCAGAGCTGATAATGGCTCAAATAGGTACCATATATACCCCTTCTTCATGAGTACTCTCTGAACCTTTGAAATCATCGATTCCTTTGCACACATCATCAGTATTAGAGCTCATCCTGAACTGTCTCTATGACTCCCATCATGAAGTCACTATGCTTGGAAACTACTCTAGACGACCATTATTTATTATAGTGTATCATAATGCGTCCTATAACCTTCCTCCAACAGTCCCCTCAATTTGACTCATCATCATCTAATATGCATCTCAAAGTACAACAATCCATCATCAAACGATCACTTCCCATCATGTCATCATCGCTGTCGAACCATGCATCATCATTACGGAAATCACCACCAAACCCAGGGTTCGATGTTGATTATTTACTTAGCCATATTTAGCTAAGTACTTGGTTTGTCTCAAGTGTAAGCAATCTCATGCCTAAACTCAAATCAAACCCAAAACGTCATAGATGTACGTATGGAACCCCGAAGCAAGCATTTGAAGACTCGTCGTCCAACTCCTCTATGTAAGCCACCACCGATCCATGCTCACCCCGATCCCACAATTCACACATATGTTATTTCCACCCGAAGACCATCCTCTAAGTATCGCATGTTATATGGGTTGATACCCATGAATCGGTACCGATCCATAGGGACCCATCCCATACTTAGCTAAAATTGTAGAATTTTGGCTCCACCTCCTTTGCCCTACTTCTCTTGCTTCAAGCTATGAATTGCATCCTATCTCATGATCCAATCCAAGGCGATCCTTCCACAGATCCCTACCTTATAATTTCCCATCTCTTCATGTGATCCATACAAACATTCAAGTGATCCATTTACTTTCCATCCTCATCGTTGACAAACCAAAACAAGTGTCCACCGATCCATAAGCACAGAAATCACCATCGATCCCTAAGCATAGAAATCACCGTCGATCCTTACTTCGAATGACTACATCTCGAGCATATGAACTCCAAACGGATTGAAAATTGGAATACAGGATCATAGGGCCCTCCTTGTCACCCCATATCGAAAGCATAAATTTTAGGGCACACCTAATGGATTGTACTGATTTCTAATGTTGGTCCCTGATTAGTTCCTAAAACTAAGTCGTCACCCATTCGGCATTTTCAACCTTTCAAGCATCATAGAAATCAAGCAGTTATCACAAATAATCTATAATAACAGGCATACAAGCAAACACATCAATATGAGTCCTAAATCTAAAGGAAGTATTGTAACAATCTGCACTTTCGAACACACCGATCCAAAGCCTAGCATGACTTTCAGACTTGACTCATGCTAAGAAATACGAGCTATTGGGTTTTTAAAACATTATAGAGCATAATTATATAAGTAAGTTCTAAGATATTCTACACTTTCAGATCTCATAGCAGAAAGAATTAAAATATATGTACTAAGAAATATACATTTCAAAAAACAATCTCCAAAATACTTTATTTGTCATTTACACTGTTTCAAAGTACAATATATATTTTATAAACTTTTAACATAGCAAATAACTACATGATGGATAACAAGAATATGAGAACTCCAACGGCCCAATCAACTTCTAACTTATCATGTAGTGGTGGAGAAAATTGGAAAGAAGGAAGTGGGTCAGATAAAAGTCTGATAAATGAGTACAAGTGTAATATGTGATGGTCATGTGCAGTTGCTTCAATGCTACTCTAGGTGATATAGGGTGTGATATAGGAGTCTGGAATTCTTAAAGTCAGTTACCTATGGGTTGTTATCTAATACATTACTATACTATAATTTGTGTAAGCTAATACAATGGATCAAAATTAGAATTGCGTCTCATGGCTAACGATCGGCCACCGCTCCTAGAGCTAATCAATGTAAGCAATTCCGCTAGGCTACTAAACACATGAACACTGCCACAGTGCTACTGAATATAAAAACACTTCCCTTTTGGCCACTAAACATGAAACACCGCCACTAGGTTACCGTGAGACTAAATTCCCACAACTATCATCGCCGCTAGTCTACTATGGACATAAATTTTCACTACTATCATCGCCACTAGGCTAGTGAGAATGTTCCCCCTTACTACACCTAAAGAGGAAGAACCCGAAATGTAAAGTCTCATCTTCTGCATTCGCTTTCACCCATCGCTCATAGTATTGGCCTTTTATTGCATGCTTCAGGTCCTCCTCTCTAATTGTATCATGTGCATCAGAAATTTATGAATGCTAGGACCTCCTGTTGTGCTTGACCCACTCCATCAAGCATCCGTGCCAGCTGCACGCCCATTGTTAGTACCTCCTACGAGTGCTTTTCGTGAAAATACATCGCCTCAAACTAATTAGTATTCTAAATTGGGTAAACAATATTTACCCAATACCGCCACTAACTGGCATCTGCTTTAGGGAACTAGCTTCCCTTGCAAGTCCTAACATGCATCCAGTCACCTTTAACTTGGCCTACAACAATTCATGTTTTGTATAATTTTTAATTATAAATTTTGGCCTTAGGTTGAGGTTCAAATTACCATTTTTCCTTACGAGCGGTCGACCACTTATACCCATTGGTCGACCACTACCGTCGATAGGGTTTACATGTCGACCGTTAATGAATTTTTTTTAAGGCTTCTGCCTTTATCTATTGCCAATTGTTTGTGCGCTTAAATCAGGTTGTTAACAATGTTTGATTTACTCTAATCATAGTCTAAGCACCAACTTAATTAAGTTTAGGGTTTCTTAATTTGATAATATAATATGTACCTAGACAATTAATTAGATTAGAAAAGTTACTGTAATTTGAATTTTAGGGTTTTAAATTCAAATCTAGGGTTTATCAACTCAATCACAAGAAGGGTATGCTACCATCAAGATAAGTTTAGCAATTACAGTCATTTCAACTTCTATCTAGGTTACAAGTTTCAATTTAGGGTCTCCAACATCATCCTAGATCATAAAGAATAGATCAATTTTGACTACAATGAATCACCCAATTAAAATTGTTCCCACTCATATGAAGGCTAAGCTCTTCTTATTTGCTTTGCTTGAGAATTGCCCATCCGCACGCTACTACGCTTGCTCTGTTTAGATCCAATTGGTTGTACCCTTCTTATGTGACTTTACTTTGAATTTTGAAGAAGTTTTGGGGTTAGAGGAGAGGTTAGATTTTGACAGCATTTCAATATATTAATTGTTATATGAGAAGTAGGTTTAGATTGAAGTAGAATTTATAAGGGTTAGTATTGAATTTTCGATGTTGACATGGGCTGGGAAATATTTGCTTATATCATATACAGTCACCTAAACTTGGCTAAGAAGCAATGATCATAACCATCCATGTACGCTTCAACTTTCTGCAAATTTTCATTATCCACGGTTGACCTAAGAAGGTCCATGGTTGACCTATACGGATCAACCATGCCTTCCCAAGGGTCGACCCTTAAATATGTTTTTCACTTTTACTCCCAAATCTTTTGACGCCCATAACTTTTCCACGTGAATTCCGATTTCGAGGTATTATATATGCAAATCGACCAAAAAATTGCTATGAATGCAATAGTGTCGGTTTAGTTGCAAAATTCCAAAGTCTGTGGAAATTTTCTTTTTAGTCATTATTTTAATTAAACTGACTTTTCTTATAAATTTGCATCCAAATTTCTAAGGTGTTACATTCTTCTTCTTAAAAGGATTTCATCTCCGAAATCTCTAAGTATGGAAAAATATAACTCATACACACAGAAACCAATAGCTACAGTCATTTTCTCACCCATCATCCATGAGCAATCATTGTCCTGAGAAATTTCCTAATGCAACATGTATATATGTGTGTGTGTGTGTGTATGTATATGAAACATGAAATGCACGTGAACTTATTCTAATGCAAAAGTAGTCGGTCTATTGATTCAATCAACCTTCTGTTATGTAAACGCTCATGTCATGCATCCAAATGCATGCAACTTCCTAAGTAAATATTCACTTGCAATTCTATATGTATGCGCAATCATGTAACTCATATGAAACATCCATATGCATAACATCTACTAGCACAACAATAATCAACATTCATATGTATTATATAAAATAAGCTAGACAGTAACAAGGGATAATGTGAATGTGTGTGCTACCCAAAGGACAGACAGTCCTAAACGCGTATAATTAGTAATCCAAATAATACATCCAAATACATCCACCGGCATCCATCATCCATAACACGTCCAATTGACATGTTTTTACAACCATTCCTCCCATCCAATGGTCTCTACCTAAGCTAGAACCTATATACAAAAATAATATCTTCTAACTAAAATATAAATTAACCATAAAAGAGTTCAAAAAGGGTAGCTCGAAGTTTCTCCTCAAACTTTTATGTATTACCAACATGATCGTCTCCCTACTGGGCTCTAACCAGTTTTATTATCTCATTACAGAGTCGATTGCCCCATGCCCAAAAATATAGGTAGGTGCATGGCGAACAAGGAACTCACCTTTCTAACTTGATCTTATTAATTGCATCACTTAGAAACTTCCGCTAGTACCTAATGATGGTTTCACAATATTTTAGCCGCAATCTATCTTACCTTAGGGATTTTCCACTTATGCACTTTCCAATTATGGATCCAGCTCCACGAGCTACTCCATATGTCTCCTATCAGTACTTGCTTTACTCGCTATTTTGTGCCATCCATATCCCTCTTTGAAATAAATTTGTCCATAATTTCCAACTGCACTTCTCATCCACTACCACTGGCATAAACCTTTAATCCAGATGTATATGCATAGGTAGTTCTCTTCAATCTATGATATTAACTTCAATAGCGTCGTCATGCACCATGCTAAGTAACTTGAGCATAAGTATGCTCCTACAAAACTGTAGCTTTATGAAATCCTCAATGCACAGCATACTATTTTAACTCATTCATTGGTATGCCTAATCACTTCAACTCTAGATACCAAGTGAGACAACTTGAATGTGGATGATGTCTCCTTTTATGGTACTTTCTATTTAGGTCTTTGTTATTTCTCCACTTTACCCCAAAGATATATAACTTAGTGATTTCTTAAATTGTTCAAGATAGCAAAGCCTCTTTACCAATATGGTCTATAGGGATCCATCCTAAATTTTACAAGTGAAAGTTGGTATATCTTCCTATCCATGGGATGATTGAGAAGAATCCTCTTTATCACTTCCTTCAAATTTTATCAAAAGTTTCTCAATCTATTTTTTCTATGAAAATCGCCTTCGCAATCCCAATGCGTGCAAATGATGATATCTTTTCTCTTGATTGAGACCGAAATCCTTAAATTAACTATCCTTTACAAACTTTTGACTATAATCTTATCTTGGCTATTTTTCATGATTTGAACTTCCAAAATTTTGCCATTTCATAATGTCATTCCATGAATGAGACCTTTTTAGCAAACATAGCCTCTTATCACTTTATTCCAGTTATCTCGTGATTAGAATAACTTAATATGAAATGACGTTCTACTATTTTAATATAATTAATATGATGAATAATACTTTAGTTTATAGGGATTTATGTATTTTAATGCGTTGGAACAACATGTCTCCCAAAGGAAAGGTTGATGGTGCAAATTCCTATGTCTCATCCAAAAGGAGAATTAGTGTCACGTTCGGAATCACAAGAAATTATATTTTTTCTTAGTTATTGAAATAGAGGGTACAAAATACGGTAATCATCCATAATTTGTACATCCCTTCCATTTGGGTATATTCCTTGTCGTTTCAAATGATACACTTGTATTAATAAATCTAAACTTAATAATCCATAGGAATTTTCATTACAACCCTCTACATTCCAATGAATTAAAATACCACTTAAATCTCATTCCTATTTTATCACTACTTTCGGTTATGTTTACTACTCATATCTATTATCCAAAAAAATCCTGGATCACCTATATCTCAATAATTTACTGTTATTACTTAACTTGTATTTTACTTGCATGAGTCACCCAAATCTACAAATCTGGAATTATCACATGATATATAAGTTCAGGGACTACTACTGCCCTATATTTTTTAAATTCAAACATGTGCAAATTTCTAACCATACAATTCTAAGGTTTACCTAGGCATACTTGGAACACATCTACTATGATAGAACTCAATAAGACATGGGCTACTGTGGAACACTAGTACCACCGCATAATGCTACTATAGGGACCGCTCTCCCACTAATACGACCTCCTACTCATGTCAACCTGGTCTTCCTATAGTGTGACGACCCGGATTTTTGAACCAGTTAAAATTGCCAAAAAATCCGTCCATTCTAAGACTACTAATGAAAACTACTAACTAAATACACCATATTTGATAATTATTCAACATTAATAAATGTATAGGATAAAATTTAAATTTTACAAGTTATCAAAGTAATCAAATTAATCTACTAGGTACGCTTATATACAAACCAAATACAAATAAATCTACCGCTGCACAACTCTAATAAGAGAGACAGCAATAGTCATTCCTGCTAACTCAATAAACATGTTAAATGCGGAATAAAATAGTAAGCAGAAAAAATACAATAACACGAGCTAAACACCAACCATTAACAAATAAACATGAAAGGGTTATATCATTTTAGGGGCTACATCACTACCACTTGTGACTGCCTACGTACCCATATCTAATTGGATACCCAATTAGATACAGGATCAAGCCAACGTAGTTCTCCTACCGCAAATAGGACTCATGGAGCCTACGATGCAACAAACAAATATGCAATTCCCATAACTGCCCACTTAGGCCTAATCTTTAAATTTAGATTTTCAAATATAATCACCTTTACAGAAATTATCTCTTTGGACTTTATTCTCGAATTATTATTTCAAAATTTTTGAAATATATATATATATATATATATATATATATATATATATCCTTTATGTTCAAATTATACTTTACTTCGGGATCTTAAGTTTATTTGGAAATCCCAAATATTGTAATAAAACATATCAAACCATATGCAACCAGATCGGGAGGTTTCTCCCAATAACAAGGCAACTGGGTCTCAGCCTTAATACAATTGATAAATATGTATATCCCTCTATTCTAAGAGCAGACTATACCAAAAACACATGCCCACCATTTTAGTTACGGGTTACCCGAATCATTGGTAACATAACAAATCATTTTATATCCCGAAGCGATAAATCATTTCACACTAATACTCATAAGTACTTTCAAATCTATAATAATTTTCATTTCCCAAATCTGTTCAAAAATCATCTTAAAACCATCGGGTTTAGTCCTCGAAATTCATTCCGTTTTATAAAACACTTTTATAAAATCATTCATTATATAAATCACTTTTATATAATATAACTTCAAAATATTCATTACCAAACATTTCTATTTCTTTTAAAGGGAAAACATTTCATAATAATTCCATTTGAAAACAAATTTTCAAAACAATTCATTAAATTGAAATGAACCAAATATTACCGCTAAACACCTTGTAGTCAAATTGTGAAATAAATCACACGGTGATAGCCTACAATTATTTTCTACCCAACCAATGCATATAGATAATAAATTGCTCATAAACTGGTCGAGCAAAGTCAACAATCAAAAATAATAATCAGTGCTCATAAACTGGTCGAGCCTAATTCAAACAATCAATCAATGAAATAAACACGATAATAAATGATACACAATGCTTCATTCTATCAAATACTTATAACACTTTAATGGTTTGATATTTATTTGGAGCATCCGGGCTTTTCCTTCGACATGTTTCGTCCCTCGCCCAAGTCTCCTTGGATCTCACAGACAAAACACATGTACTAATCGTTTCCGACCCCATTCATTATTTAACTTCTAAATTTTAAATTACTTAATTAATCATCCGAACATAATATCAAGCAAGGAAATCAAACCATTGTTCTAGGAAACAAAGTAAACAAGCATTTAACAAGGGTTTTCAAACAACTTAACACTTAAAGTTCTTTCAACATAGCAATGGTTTTAATGAACATAAAATAAGAAATAACTTACTTTGGATTCCACTCTGTCAAACTTTAAGGCAAGGAACTCAAGATCTAACGCACGCTTCCTACCATGCTTCGGAACCAAATGAATATAAGCTCGAATTCCTCCTTCCTAGTGCTTGACCAATGCTTGAGATGGAAGTTGGCCGAAAGTATAAAGAAGAAGTGGTGGAGCTTTGAACTTGAATTCTCAAAATTATATCCGAAAAATAGGTTATATTCTCTCTTGTTTTTGACTCTTTTACTCTCAAAATTTGAAAAATATATTAACTGAAAAATTGTTGAAAATTATTTTCTCTTGAATCTAAAAGAAGATTCACTTGATTGTGGTTAATTTTGAGGAAGATATGGTCGAAAGAAAAAGAGCTATTCTTAGATTCATAAAAATAAAGCCCGAAAATGCACTTCAAAGAATTGAGTTTCAGGTATAGCAAACCTCAAAACTGAAAAATGTAATCAATATAAAAGTTGTAGCCACTGAAATTTTATATGGTTTGAATTTTTTTCTTCTGAATATGGATCTGTTATGATCAAAACACAATGACCTATTCTCTGGCTTAAAAACTGGGCCAGAAAATGCACTGGAAAGAAGTGTATTTTTGACCTGATTATCTTCATAATGTGACAAAGTGGTCAACATAAAAATTGTAGCCACTGGAAAAATACATGGTTAAAAAAAAAGATTATTGCAATTTGGTTCATTTTGTGGAAGTTATGGACGAGAGAAGAGGAGGTAAAATATGGAGAAAAAATGAGTTTGATTTGAAGAGAATAAACATTGATTTCTTTTGAATATTTTGAAAATATTTTGACATTATTTATTTCTAATTTTTTTCTATGGATTGAAAACCATTAAAGAGAAGAGGAAGAAGATGAAGAAGATTGAGAAAAGAAGAAGAAGAAATGTGAATGAAAGTGAAGAAGGAGGTGGATATTTATAGAAAAAGAAAGAAGTGGTAAATTTACCAAAATAACCTCTTACCAAATTACAAAACTAACCTTACTTTAACCTAAAGCAAACTCTACTTTTTCAATACTTAACATCATCTTTCACATCCTTACTTTATGTCTTAGTCACTTAAAGATTAAGTAAAGAATATCATAATTATGTTGGCTTTGATTTGATGTGATTTGATGTTTACTTTTTCTTACTTCTGTTAATTCTTACTTACTTTTACTAATGACTTCTAGAAGTTTTCTAATCTTATTTAGTAAAAGTAAACATGTTTAGTTAATTAATTAATACCTACACTATTTGAATATATGTTTCTATATAAGAAAATAAAGGTGCGACGACGTTGCGACGACTTTTAATCAATAAAACGTCGTTTTTCGACAAAATGTTTCACGGTCACATTTTGACGTTTTAGTTAAACTATTTATTTATGTAAGACAAATTTAAAAAATAAATTTGTATAATGCTATTTAAAAATATAAACACTCATAAATTAATTAAGATAATTTACTTAACCATTGAAACATATTTTCTGAAATCAGCATTTTGTCACTTTTGTCGATAAAGGCACATGTTACTATTTTTATGTTTGTTTCTACTTCCAAATCCTATCGAATATTATTTAAATCATAAAGCCTTTTATATTTTATATTTAAAATCACTCTAAATAATATATTTTAAAGTGGTCAAATTCTGGGTCGCATCATATAGTCTCCAGTAAAAAAACATAAAAACAGGACCGCCCATAGCTTACAGGTATCCTATCTTAATCTATGTGATACCGACCAATACTCAGACTGCCACCTTTTCACTTAACTTATAATATAAGAATTGCAGTACGCTCTACTTGGTACTTTTTACTCCTTGCATATATAGCATCCTTTATCAGAATAAAATATCATAGCTTACTCTTTCCTTATTTGAAAATATGTCTTATACAAATCATACTTTCCAAACTTACTCGCCCCAAGATTCTACGATTCAAATCATACTTGGTAAAAAAGATACATGGTGGTGTTTACTCTTCACTAGTTTAGGAAGTTTGACTTACCATATCTTTCCAATTTTATCCATTGATTGAAAAGTTCATTAGAACCCCATGTTTTCCTTTCTACCTCTGACCCAACCATTTCAAGGCTTTTAATTTCCATAGTCAATTCTGTTCGAGTGGACTGCTTAATCCTATTTGTCTAACTCCATTCTATCTATTTTCTTTTAAATTCAAGTGATAGACAAAATATTTTAACTTTACCTTTTTAAATCAAAACCTTTGATCTTTCACGTTATTGCCATAAACTAGTAAGTTTTAAAACCATAAAATCCTTTCATTTATTTTTAACTGTGGTTTCCCTCTTATAAGATCATGACATTTTATTTAATTAAATTATCAAAATGGTTTAAGCTTAATTTAACAATTTGTATATGAAACGCACCATTTTAAAACATTCTTTCATAAATAAGAAATTTTCACAAAAAGTAATTTCAAAGAAAATATGATATATTTTACTTATTACTTTTTTTATTTTGAAGTTTTAAAGCAAACATCAATAAAAGACACTTTCAAATACTAACAATTTCTTATTTATAAAAAGAGTTTAAAAGTCAAATCTTACATACCTTTTAATTTTAATTTTTAAAAATTCTACTGTCAAAAGCAAAGTGCACATTGAGGGTAAGCGTAACAATGTGCCTAAAAGACAAAACAAAGCTTTAAAAAAACAGTTGTTGATAATTCACCTTTTATCAAATTCTTAAATTTTATTTTTTATACAAATTCCATAAAGCTCGTTAGATTATTTTATACAAAATCATACTAACTTTCTTTTCTATTTAAAATATTAGACATCTACTATTTCTAACTTTTAGAAAACATTTTCATTGGTTTATCATTTAAAGTGGAGTAGACAATAGAAATTTAATTAACTAAGCCCACTCATATCTAACAATGCTCAAGTACAAAATCTTTCCATCCTTCTTTTCAAATATGGTCAATTCTATCTCATTTTCCAATATAGTGTATTGTCATGGAAATATCACATCCACACCTTTAAATAAATAAGAGTCCTTATGACTCCTACCAATATGAGAAAAGGGTTTATATTATAATTAGAAATCTTCCTTTAATTTACGAAGTCCACCATATGTTGTCAATATCAAATTACTATTATTGGGATCTCATGTGACTAAACTTCCTTATTCATCCTTAGGTCCATAATTTGCTTGCTACTGCTAGTTGGTATACAATACCTCTACTAGCCTTTTTCTATTGGGTAAACTCCAATAAACATGAAAAAAATATTTTTCATCTCAACTGTTATAACCTTAACACTTACTCTGACCCACAACTGTTTGCTTCTATGAGGGATATGCCAACGATTACCTTATGAATCAAAATATATAGGTTGTTTTGTATTAATACATATATCAGAAAATTATAATTACACTCACTTAGTTGAACTAGGCTCATTTTATCTTCTCGCTTTAGATATCGACAAAACTATATAGGGATGTTCATGCTTGGCATCTTACATGCCTTTTTAGAGCCATTCCTCTAATTTTTTTTGCTTATTCTCTTAATCTTCTGACTGGGAGATAATTTCAACTTTCCTTAAAGATAGTACTTAGCATGATTCCTTAATATCATTCTTCCTTTTTATACTTTTATATATACGTAAAACCTTTGAAATCTTTTATCTATACATACATGTATAACTTTCAAAAGTCCATATTGAATTTTTTGTTGAAAAACCTTTTTTTTCAAAACTTTTTAAATACATTCTCTCAATATGTGCCTAAATCCTAAGGGGCCTTTAACTTCTGATACCAAATGTAACAACCCACACTTTAGGACACACCAATCCAAAGCCTTGTGCGACTTTCAGACTCGCATCATGCCAAGAAACATGAGTTGTTGGGTTTATAAAACATTATAGAGCATAATTATAGGGGTAATTTCTAAGACATTCTACACATTCAGATCTCACAGCGGAAGGAATTAAAATATAATTACTGAGAAATTAACATTTTAGAAAATAGTCTCCAAAATACTTTATTTTCCATACACCGTTTCAACTTTCAACATATATTTTACTGTCTTTTAATATAGTAAATAACTATATGATGGACGACAAGAATGTAAGAACTTCAACTTGAAGCTCATTTCTCCACGTACTATGCCCAACCAACCGTTAACCTATCATCATATGGTAGGGAAAAACGGAAAGGAGGGAGCGAGTCAGATAAACTGGTGAATGAGTACAAGTTTATATATGATGATCATGTGCAGCTGCTTCAATACTACTCTAGATGAGTATGATACAAGTGTCTGTGAATTCTTAAGGTTTGTTACCTAAAGGTTCTTGTCTAATACATTCCTACACTATAATTTGTGTGGGACAATACAATGGATCGAACTAAGGATCGTATCTCATGTCTAACGATTGGCCACCGCTCCTGGAGCTACTCAATGTAAATAATGCCAATAGACTACTAAACATGGGGACACCGCCACAATGCTAGTAATTGTGAAAACACCACCCCCTTGGCTACTAAACATGAAACACCACCACTAGGATACTATGGGACTAAATTCTCACTACTATCACTACCGCTAGGTTACTATGGACATAAACTTCCATTACAATCACCGCCATTAGGCTACTGGTAACGTTCTCCCTTAGTACACCTAAAGAGGAAGAACTCAAAATGTTGACTCAACGGAAAGTCTCATCGTCTGCATTTGTTTCCACCTCTCGATTATAATGTTGGCCTCTTATTGCATGCTCTGGATCCTCCTCTCTAATTGTATCACGTGCATCAGGAATTTGTGAATACTAGGACCTCCAGTTGTGCCAGACCCACTCCATCAAGCATCCGTGCCAGCTGCATGCCCACTATTGGAACCTTTTATGAGTGCTTTTTGCAAAAATATATTACCTTAAACCGATTACTATTCTAAATTGAGTAAACAAATTTGCCCAACACAGCTACTAAATAGCGTCCACTCCTAGGGAATTAGTTTCCATACAGATCCTAATATGCATCCACTCGTCCTTAAATTGGCCCACAACAATTCATGTTTTATATAAGTTTTAATTATAAATTTGGGCCTTAGGCCGAGGTTCAAACTGTCAGTTTTCATTATGAACGGTCGACCGCTAAATTTCCAGGTCGACCGTTAATGAACATATTTTGGGGTTTCTTCATGTTTCTATTGTCGATTGTTTATACACTAAAATCAGGTTATTAACCATGTTTGATTTACCTTAGTTATAGTCTAAGCACCTACTTACAATTAGGGTTTGCGAATTTGATAATAGAATATGTACCTAGATAATTATTAGATTAGCAAGCTACTGTAATTTGAATTTTAGGATTTTAGATTCCAATCTAGCGTTTATCAACTTAATCACAAGAAGGGTATACTACCTTCAAGATAGATTTAATAATTACAGTAATTCCAATTTCCATCTAAGTTACAAGTTTCAATTTAGGGTCTCCAACAACATCCTAGATCATAAATAATAGATCAATTTTAACTACAATGAATCGCCTAATTAAAATTGTTCTCACTCACCTTAAGCCTAAGTTCTTCCTATTTTTTTCCCCGAGAATTGCTCACCTACACGCTAGTTATGCTTGCTCCGTTTAGATTCAATTGGTTGTATCCATCTTATTTGATTTTATTTTGATTTTTGAAGAAGATTTGGGGTTAGTAAAGAGGTTGTATTTTGATAGCATTTCATTATAGCCATTATTATATGAGAATATGGTTTAGATTGAAGTAGAATTTATAGGGCCTAGCATTGAATTTGAGGCGTTGATTTGGGTTGGGGAATATTTGCTTAAATCATATAAGGTCATCAAAACTTGGCTAAGAAGTAACGATCACAACCATCCGTGTATGCTTAAGCTTTCTGCAAATTTACACTATCCATGGTCGACCTAAGAGGGTCCTCGGTCGACCGTGCCGTCCCAACGGCCCCTTGATATATTCCCAAATCTTCCAACGTCCATAAATCTTCCATGCGAACTCTGATTTCGTAGTGTTATACATCAAAATCATCTAGAAAATCTCTACGAACACAATGGTACTGGTTTCGTAGCCAAATTCAAAATTCTATGGAAATTTTCTTTTACGTCCTTGTTTTAGTTAAATTGACTTTTCTTATTAATTTCCCGTCTAAATTTCTATTTAATTTCTAGGGGGTTACAAGTATCCATAAGAACAAGAATTTTTAGTACTTATTCAAATTAATTGAAATTCAAATGTGTTATTTAAAATAGCTTAGTACATGTTTTATAGGTTGAAAATCATTTAAAAATATCATTAAACATCTAATAGGGACTAATCAATGAATAGAGGCTTAAAACCACTCAACTATTTCCTAAGCAGTCCTATCCAAACTCCAAATTCCACAAATCCAAGTATGAATGGCAACTCTAAAGTGAACTCCAGTAGCAATTCTTCAATCCATGAGCTTATCTTGCTAGCCTCCTTCTATTACATGTTTAGGCTAATTAAAGTAAGGGTTCAGATAACTTTTAGGCTAGGAAGGTTGTTAATAAAGGATTCTCTCTATTTTTTGGAAGAGTAAAATGATTGAGAGTCCTATCATCCTAACCCTATGCTAATCTTGAAATGGGCTTTGGGCCTACCCATTAACTTACTAATTACTTGGTATGCTGTCTAAAATCGAATGGAACTTTAAACAACCATATCTCCCAAACGATAAGTCTGATTCCTTTTTATTACACTTTACGAAAAGAGAAGCCATCAACCCACTCTAATGAAAGTGGTTTCAGACCCCAATTCGATTTTTATCAAAAGTTATAGGCCATACAAGATACTAAGGGTCAAAATGGTCAAATAGAAATCCGACGAAAATCATAGATGTGGAAAATGTCACTAAGAGCCATTTTCCAATAAAATCAAACGACCTTATATGAAAATAATATAAATATTATACGATCCTCCGATACGTAGAATATGGGTCGTTATGGTATTATTGTGATAGATACCTCGACACCCATATTGTACTTAGCGTAGTGCACTTATATCATGATAATATAACACATATCGTGTTATGTGCTGACTTGTTTGATGCTTGGACAGGGCAGGTATGATTTCTCAAACTTAGTGTTCCTCTTTTACTATATCAGCTTTTATAGTATCTTGAGATTATTTATTACTCGCGTCAGATTGTTGTCTGACTTGGGCTTTTATGCTTTGCTTCTTATTATCTTGGGTACTCTTGAATGAGTAAACTAGATAGTATGTCTAGTATTAGCACATGGAGTTGTTTAGAGGACGAGTAGGAGGCTGGTACTATGACATATACTTCATTAGAGTTCTAATCACTTATTCCATTGTGCAACACCATGGACCTTTATTGTAACATCCCATATCTGGAGGCCAAAAGCTAAGCGCTACAAATGTTGCAGTCATCAATAATATTAACTTTTGGTGATAAAATACGGTAACGATAATGGTATCCATAATATTAGAAGCACACGAATATGAACAAAATCATGATTTTCAAAAAACAACATTTTGCTGATTACATTTCAAAACAATAAATCATAACCATGCTACATAATCCCTTAACGTTTCTCAAGCAATGATTAAACATATCATTACAAAAATATGCCAAGAGCGATATATGGCAATGCCACCTTGGTTGATCAAAGAAATATAGTCATAATTGACTTAATATACACAACCTAATTAAAAATGTAACTCCTAACTAGCTATCCGTCGGCCACCTGCTTGTCTCCAGAAGCTTCATTCGTCAAAAGAATAAAACCCGAAAACCTCATCCCTCAGTCTACTCAAATCAATTTTGAGTACCTGAGAGTTTTATGGGAAAATAAAAACTTTGAGTCATAAATAAAGCTTGGTGTGAATAATTTTGTCGTATCTCGCTTTACTGATATTAAGTGAGACCGTGTCGCTTAGCGGAACGGGTTTCCCCTCACTAGTATCCTTTTTAAAATATATATTTTGCAATCCTTTCCTACAACCAAACTGGTTAATCAAACTAATTATATCAAAATAGCAATATCTGCATACTAAATAAATGGACTATCTGTCCGTAAAAACAAGTAATATGTGAACTATTACTCCACACATAATAGCCAGGTCTGTTATGCTACAAATTAACTATCTGTTCATAAAACTGGGCTGACTGCCGCAAATTGGACTAACTGTCCGAAATCTAGGCTGGCTGCTTGCAAAATGGACTTACTGTCCGAATCATTTTCTTAATGTTAAATACCCTTTAAATTTTCCTTGAAAACCTTTTCAAAATGATTTAGTCCTTCAAATCATATTTATACAAGGAAAATATATCTTTATTTACCCTAGGTAAATTTTCCATGATATATACACTTTATTCTGTTGATGAGTTTTAATAAGGATTAGCTATCCTTTCAAAATAAGTTAAAATCATTTTAACTTAAAACATTTAGACTATTCTTCCTATTGAACATATTCGAAACCTTTGTTTAAACCTTTAAACAACCCATTTGAAGCCGTTGAAGGTAATCCATTCGAAACCAAGTAAAACCTTTTACTTAAACTAGGCTGAAAGGCCAAATCTTACCCTTCGAAACCATTGAAAACCACCCTTTCGAAACCAATATAAGTTTTTCCTTTGAAAGCTTTAAAATATTTAGGTATCCCTCTTTAAAACCTTTAAGTATATGCTTTCGAAAACATAGGGAAAAACTTTTTGCTTCAACCCTTTCGAAACCCTAGGGAACCAACCCTTTCGAAACCATTTAGTAAGACCTTTCGAAATAGTCAAAACTCAATCTTTGGAAAGAACTTTGGGTTCAATTTAAAACATGTGGAAACCTTTCAAAACCATTCAAAAACTTACCTCTTCGAAACCTTTGAAAACTGTTTCGGTCGAAATCATTAAAGTTGAAAGCTTTTGTTTCGAAACCGTTTGAAACTATCTCTTTCAAAACCATATGGGTTTTGCTTCACCTTAGAAAAAAGGGTCCTTTAAAGTATTTAAGTCAAAAGCACCTACATCGAAACCATTTCCTAAGTAAAGAAGTGATGGTGTCCAAACCATCCCGTTGAAAGCATTGGAGAGGTGGCCAGGTTATTAGAAAACAAAACAACCCTTTCAAAGCCATTTGGATCGAAAGGTAGGAAGCGGCATCTAAAAGGCTTCGAATTGATCGAAAGCAATCATTTAAAACAAAAGTGCAACCTAATCGAAACCATTTCTTTTAAAACCATTTGACTTAGCCGAAAGCAAGCAGGCGCTTTTTATTCACAAATAAAGTACTGCCTCAACCCCTTCAAAACCCCTGGTTTTGACCCTATACCTTTCGCCCACGCCCAATTCGTTACGTATCTGTTGCCGATACCATATGCATTGGTTTCAACTATGTCGGAGGTGATAGTATGGAAGTGCAGCCTGGTGCCAATAGAGACGAAACAGTAAATAACACGTAGCAAATAGTTATTTTCACCTAACCTGCTTCGCGTGTCTAATTGTGATTGGTTAGCACTTCCTTTACCAATAAAAAGTACTGCAATTTTTCAAAAGTGATTTCGACTTTCCAGATTTAATAATTCAAATTATTTTACAAAAAGGCCCTTCTCCTCTTTAAATTATATAAAACAAATAAGTCTCATACCTTAAATAATTTTATATACACATCAAAATGCTTAGGAAAAATTTAGAAAAATTCAAGAAATATTTTTTTAATATGTTTTCTAACATATAAAATTTTTAAACCCTAACCATTTATTATTCATCTGTAAATAATTTATAACCCACAATATCATTTTCTTTACTAGAAAATTCATATAAAATCCATATTAATTTCTAAATTATGAAAATTGAAATCCATCTCTAAAATAATATTTATGACCTTCATAAAATTCGCAAGGCATTTGGATGTCATTTAATAGGGTTTTCACTTTAAAACATATCATAAATTCAATAGAATAACCATAATTCATCAACATGTATATACATTCATTCAATCATTCAAAAACATGGCAAATCATTGCAAAATATTGGGAAGTCATATTAAAACCGAAAACATAATAAAAAATGAGATGTAAACATTATTCACCTTAGCCTTTGTGATTAAAGATATTGAGATATGAATAGATTTGATTTGCTTAAGCTTATTCCTAGCTTTTCTTCTTCTTTTCCTTGTTAATGGTGGCCAGCCTTGAGTTATAAAAAATTTCAAATGTAAATGAATGTGTATAGGAATACACGATCTAAGGGAATGGTTATAGGAATTGCCTCTTTCCTATTTTACCCCACCTCTATTTCAATTTAAACTCTTCATTTAGTTCATTGTTAAATGGCATAGCTACTCCTAATTAAGATCAAATCTCAATTCCTTAGTCAACACATTAATTTATTTAATTGAACTAATTAAATATCCTAAATAACGTTACCAAAAATCTAGGGTGCCACAAACTCCCCTCCTTAAAGAATTTTGTCCTCGAAATTGCAATAAGGTGCACAATAAATCAAACAAGAAGGTAAAACATACCATCAAACAAGTTAGAATAAGTATCTCCAATCCTGCCCTCAATTTCCCAAATACAACCTTTGTCATCGTCGCTCCACAGGTTTTGACTAATCTGGCCGTCTTGGTTCTAAGCCTCTTCTCATCTCTCGCAATGATACAAACTAGCTTTCTCATAATAGTCAAATCCGGTTCTACCACTAAATCATCTAGCATAGTCGGTGCAATAGCAGTCTCCGAATCTCTAACACGCCTCCTGAGATTAGAAACATGGAAAACATCGTGGACTACTATCAAACTTCTCGGTAACTCAACTCTATATGAGAGTTTCCTAATCCTCTTAATAATAGGAAAAGATCCAACGAATCTCGGTACTAACTTTCCTGATTTTCCAAATCTAATCACACACTTCATCAATGATATTTTGACAAAAACCCGATCTTCAATTGAGAATTCTAAATCTTTCTGTCTCTTATCTGCATAACATTTCTTCCTAGACCGAGCCTCCTTCATTCTAGCCTGAATGACCTCAATCTTTTCTGCAGCTTCTCTGACTAAATCTAGACCAAGAACTAACCTATCCCCAGTCTCTAGCCAACATACGGGAGATTTGCATAGCCTTCCATACAAAGCTTCAAATGGTGCCATCCCAATACTAGTCTGATAATTGTTGTTATACGAAAACTTGACTAAATGCAGTTGATCTTCCCATGATCCCCTGAAATCTAGTACGCAAGCTTTTAACAAATCTTCCAAGATTTAGTTAACTCCTTTTGTTTTCTCATCTGTCTGTGGGTGGTAAGCAGTACTCATCTTGATCTTGGGTCCCCAAACTTCCTGCAGACTCCTCCAAAACTCGCTAGTAAATAAGGAATCTCTATCACTAACATTGCTACTAGGAATTTCATGTAATTTAACCACATTCTTCATAAACAACTTGCGAAAACAGGTGCCGTTCTGGTTGACCTAACTGGAATGAAATGACCACTCTTGGTCAATCTATCCACTGTGACCCATGTACTATCATTTTCCTTGTTCGATCTTGGAAACACATCAATAAAGTCCATAGAAATAAAATTCCGCTTCCATACTGGAATATCTAATGGTTGAAGCAATGCAGTTGGCTTCTGGCGTTCGACCTTTGCCTACTGGCAAATCAAGCACTGCTTACACACAACCTAATATCTCGCTTCATACCTTCCCAGAAGAAACTCCTCTTCATATCCTGGTACATCTCAGTACCTCCTGGATGAATCAAGAATTTCAAACACTGGCATTCCTTCAAGACTTCTTTCCTTATGTTTTCTACACTCGGAACACATAATCTTCTTTCTTTCTCAACCTCCATTCTGGTCAAGACTAAAATCTCTCAAGTCATTGCTCTTTGTTCCATCCCTCAACTTCCTGATTCATTCGGCTAATACTGGATTCACCATCTGTTTAGAAGCAATGCTTTCGATCATCATTGGTCGAACTTCCAAACAAGATAATACAACTATATCTCCACTAGACCCAGCCTCACATCTCCACTGCACTCTGCAATCTGCTAATGCTTCCAAATCTTTCCACTTGACAATCATCCCTAATACAGTATTTTGATGTTTCCTGCTAAATGCATTTGCAACCTTGTTGCCTTTTCCCGGTGTGTAAATCATAAGCGGCAATAAAATCTAACAACCTCTGCAGTCTCATGTTCGGTTCCTTCTGAGAGAATAAATACTTCGGCGACTTATGATATGTATATAAATCAAACCTCTCTTCCAACAGGTAATGTCTCCATACCATCAAAGCAAAAATAACTACAGCCAATTCGAAATCATGTGTCGGATACCTGACCTCATGCGGTCTAAGCTGTCTAGAAGCATAGGCAATCACTTTACCTCTCTGCATCAGCACAGCTCCCAATCCTATTCCACATGCATCTATATAAATCACCAGATCCCGATTACCCTTTGGAACAACTAATATAGGTGCATGGTTCAATAAGTGTTTCAAACTCTGGAATGCTTCCTCACACTTATTAGTCTAAACAAACTTCACATCCTTTCTTGTTAGCTTGGTCATCGGTGCTGCTATCCGTGAAAAATCCTTAATAAACCTCCGATAATAACCAGCCAACCCAAGGAAACTCTTTATCTCTGTCACTGTCTCGGGTCTCTTTCAACTATTCACTGCTTCAATCTTAGTCGGATCTATTGACAACCCTTCGTCTAAGACTAGATGACCAAGAAACTTCACTTCCTTCTTCTACAAGTGACACTATTAAAACTTCGCCTCCAGCTGATGCTGTCTCAGCGTCTCAAGCACCACTCTAAGACGAACTTCATGCTCCCTTTCATCCTTAGAGTTTATCAAGATGTCATCTACGAAACCAATACGAGCCTATCCAAGTGCTCCTTGAAAACCCGGTTCATCAAATCCACAAAGAAGCTAGTGCATTTGTCAGTCCGAATGGCATAACTAACCATTCATATGACCCATATTTGATCCTAAACGTCGTCAAAGGTATACTATCCTCTGCTACCCTGAGTTGATGGAAACCCTTCGCTAAATCCAACTACAAGAATACCTTGTCTCCACTCAACTGGTTGAACAAATCGTCAATCCTCGACAATGAATATTGATTCTTCATCGTCCATTTATTTAACTTACAATGATTGATATACTGCCTTAATGATCCATCCGGCTTCTTACTGCTGTGCCCCAAGGCGAACTACTTGACCTTACTAAAATCTTGCCTTCTAAATCCACCAATTGCACCTTCAACTCCCTCATCTCTGTATGAGTCATCCTGCTCGGTGGCCTACTCACTGGTTTCTGCTCTCGGAACAAAATCTATCCAAAACTCAATGGCTCATTTCGGTGGCAATCCCATTACAGGCTCAAAAAAATCTGTGAATTCCCTAACAATGAAAACTCGGCTCAACTCATCATCTGATTCCATAACACCAAGCAAAGCATACATCTCAGTGCTAGAACCTTCTATGGTATAAACAATCCCGATGCTATAATCAAGGTGTCTAAGAGATATTTTCCTATCCTGGCAAAATATCTTAGCATCGTACCTACTTAACCAATCCATACCAAGAATAATTTTAAACCCCACAAAACTAAATACATGAAAATTGCAAACAAAAGTATGACCTAATAGGTCAAACTCTAACTGGTCACACCTCAACCCTAGAGTTGCATACCCTCCTATTTGATTTGCAATCCATAAGGAAGTAACTAAATATGTGGGTTCTAGGTTAAGCTTACCTATCAAACATATAAATATAAAAGAATGTGATGCACCAATATCAAATAGAATGCTAACAGACATACTATAGATCTGAAGTGTACCTCCCAAACTGTCTTTCCTTTCTCCTGAGTTGTTGGCTTAGAAGCAGTAGGCTCCAATGCATACACTTTGTCCTTTCCATCCTTAGCGGACTCCTTGCACTGGCTCTTATAATGGCCAATCTGGTCACAATTGAAGCACCTGACACCCTTCTTTACAGCTACGTCCTTTGTCTTTCCAATACGACACTCATTAGCAAAGTGCCCCTTCTTGTCGCACTTGAAACAGACAATCTTAGACTTTCCCTTCTTAGCTGCTCCACCATTTTAAGCACCCTTCTTTGGAAAGAACTTCCTCTTCTGATTCTGCCCCACTTGGACTTCCTTAGCCTTACTCTTCTCTAGAAAATCATGGATCTCCTCATGTCTCAAGGCCATCTCTACTACAAACTCAGAAGGTTCTTTAATATGAGGTAATGTAGCCCTGGCAAACTCAAGCTTCGACCCCTTGATGAACTTCTCGATCCTCTTCATCATAGTATCCACTGAAACATACCCATATCGAACCAGCTCCTTAAACTTCCTGGCATACTCCATAACATACATCCCTCCTTGCTCTAACTCAGCAAACTTCCTGATCAGAGCAGATTATGCCATTGCATATATGAACCTCTCCTAGAACCTTCCCTTGAAATCTGCCCATGATAAAGTTTCCTCATCCACACTAGCTGTCACACTGTTCCACCAGAAAAAGCTGCTCCCTGAAGCTGTTTGTATGCCAACATTCCCTTATGCTCATCATTGAGCCCCAAGTCAACAAAAATCCTTTCGTAGTGCAACAACCAATTTTCCACCTCTATAGCATCCTCCATCCTCAGAAAAGGCTTCCCTCCAAGCTTAGCGTAATCTCTGCTCAGCTTAGCATAATGGTTAACTATCGAAATTTTCGAAACTCCTTCCCCTGTAGCATTTCGTCCTAACACTCTTGCTGCAACTCTCGCTTGCATCGTATTCATGAAAAACTGATGCATAGCTTCCATTCCAACTTGCGGGACTTTAGCACCTACATTCTATGCTTGTGCCTGACCTCGGGTCCTTCTTGCACTAGGTCTAGCATTCCTTTCGGTTTCCTCCCCTCCTGGGTTAACTCTTCCTCTTTTATCTTCCCTATTTGTATTCAAACCTTATGAGATACAGAAAGTAACCTAACAAGGATATGAGACTAGAGATAAAGCGTATACATATATATAGCAAATATAAGTACGTTACAATAACATTATCTCATACCCTAATCTTACTCTAATGCCTTAGGATTATGTTATAAAAATCATTTTTAGTCTAAAGTTTTTCATAAACCATGCTTTGATACCAAGTTTTAACATCCCTATCTGGAGGCCAAAAGCTAAGTGCTACAGATGCTGAAGTCATCCATAGTATTAACTTCTGGCGACAAAATACGGTATTGATAATGGTATCAATACCATTAGAAGCACACGAATACGAAAAAAATCATAGATTTTCAAAAAACAATTTTGCTAATTACATTTCAAAACAATAATTCATATCCATGTTACATAATCCCTTAACGCCTCCTAGGCGCAATGATTAAATATATCATTACAAAAATGCGCCAAGAGCAACATATGACGAAGCCCCCTTGGTTGATCAGAGCAATATAGTCATAACTGACTTATTATACACAATGGAATCAAAAATGAAACTCCTAAATAACTATCTGTCAATCACCTGCTCGTCTCCGGAGTCTTTATTTGCTAAAAGACTAAAACCTATAGACCTCAACTCTTAACCTACTCAAATCAATTTTGAGTACTCGAAAGTTTAAAGGGAAACAAAAACTTCGAGTCAGACATAAAGCCTGGAGTGAATAATTATGTTACATCTTGGTTTACTGATATTAGGTGAGACCACGCCGCTTAGCAGAATGGGTTTTCTCTCACAAATATCCTTTTTAAAATTTATATTTTGCAATCCTTTCCTACAACCAAACTGACTATATCAAATAGCAATATCTATTATGCTAAATAAATGGACTATCTGCCATAAAAACAAGTAATATGTGAACCATCTGCCCATACATAATAGCAAGGTTCATTATGCTACAAATAAACTATCTATTCATAAAACTGGTCCGATTGCCTGCAAACTGGACTAACTGTCCGAAATCTAGGCCGACTGGCTGCAAAATGGTGTAACTATTCGAATCATTTTTTAGGGTTAACTACCCTTTAAATTTTCCTTGAAAACCTTCTCAAAATGATTTAGTCCTTCAAACCATATTTATACAAGGAAAATATTTCTTTAGCTTTACTCTAAGCAAATTTGCCATCATATATATATATATATATATATATATATATATATATATATATATTACTCAAGATAATGTTGATGAGTTTTAATAAGGATTAACTATCCTTTCAAATAAGTTAAAGTCCATTTTAACTTGAAAAAATTTAGGCTATTTTTCCTATTTAACATATTCGAAACCTTTGTTTAAACCTTTAAACAACTCATTTGAAACCCTTGAACGTAACCCCTTCGAAACCAAGTAAAACCTTTTACTTGAACAGGGTCAAAATGCCAAATCTTACTTTTCGAAACCATTGAAAACCAACCCTTAGAAACCAAAAAAGTCTTTCCTTCGAAAGCTTTAAAATATTTAGACATCTGTCTTTAAAACCTTTAAGTATTGCCTTTCGAAAACATTAGGAAAAACCTTTTTCTTTAACCCTTTCGAAATCCTGGGGAACCACCTCTTTCGAAACCATTCATTAAACCATTTGAAATAGTCAAAACTCAATCCTTTCGAAAACACTTTGGGTTCAATTAAAACATGTGGAAACATTTCGAAACCATTCAAAAATTTACCCATTCGAAACCTTTGAAAAATGTTTCGGTCGAAACCATCAAAATCAAAAGCTTCTGTTTCAGAATCCTTTGAAACTATCTCTTTCGAAACCATTTGGGTTTTACTTCACTATAGAAAAAAATGTCGTTTAAAACATTTAAGTCAAAAGCATCTGCTTCGAAAACATTTCCTAAGTAAAGAAGTGATGGTATCGAAACCATTCCTTCGAAAGCATTGGAGAGGTGACCAATTTTTTGGAAAACAAAACAACCCCTTCGAAACCATCTGGATCAAAAGGTAGAAAGAGGCAGCTAAAAGGCTTCGACTCAGTCAAACGCAATCATTTAAAACCTAAGTGCAACCCAATTGAAACCATTCCTTTTAAAACTATTTGACTTAGTCGAAAGCTACTTAGTCGAAAGCTACTTAGTCGAAAGCAAGCAGATGCTTTTAATTTAAAAACAAAGTACCGCCTCAACCCCTTCGAAACCCCTGGTTTCGAACCTATACCTTTCGTCCATATCCAATTCATTATATACCAGTTGCCTAATACCGTATGCATTGGTTTCGACTGTGTTGGAGGTGGAACCTTGTGCCAACAAAGACGAAACAATGAAAAACATGTAGCAAATAGTTCTTTTCACCTAACCTGCTTCACGTGCCTAATTATGATTGGTTGCCTCTTTCTTTACCAATAAAAAGTACTGCAATTTGTCAAAAGGGCTGCCGACTTTCCAGATTTTGTAATTTAAATTATTTTAAAAAAATCCCCTTCTCCTCTTTAAATTATATAAAACATTTAAGTCCCATACCTTAAATAATTTTATATACCCATCAAAATACTTAGGAAAAATAAGGGAAAATTCCAGAAAATCTCTTTTAATATGTTTTCTAACATATAAAAATTTCAGACCTAACCATTTATTATTTATCCTTAAATAATTTATAACCCAAAATATCATTTTCTTTACTAGAAAATTCATATAAAATCCACATTAATTTTAAAAATTTTGAAAATTGATAACCATCTCTGAAATAATATTTATGACCTTCATAAAAATTTACAAGGCATTTTGATGTCATTATTATGGTTTTCACCTTAAATCATATCATAAATTCAATATGAATAACCATAATTCATCAATAAGTACATATATTCATTCCATCATTTAAAAATATGGAAAATCATTGCAAAATATTTTAAATTCACATTAAAACCGAAAATACAATCAAAAATGAGATGTAAATATTATTCACCTTAGCCATTGCGATTAAAGAGATTGAGATATGAATAGATTTGATTTGCATAAGCTTCTTCCCAAATTTTCTTCCTCTTTTCTTTATTAACGATGGTCGGCCTTGAGTTATAAAAAAATTTCAAATAAAAATGAATGTGTATAGGAATAAACGACCTAAGGGAATGTTTATAAGAATGGCCTCTTTTCTACTTTACCCCTCCTCTATTTCAATTTAAACTCTTCCTTTAGTTCATTCGCATGGCTACCCCTAATTAAAATCAAAACTCAATCCCCTAATCAACACTTTATTTTATTTTATTTTATTTAACTAATTAAATATCCTAAATAATATTACCAAAAATCTGGGGTGTTACGTTTACCAGCGCTTCATTTTATTTTAGAGATAGATATTTGAGTTTATTTATCCGTTGTATAAACTTTATTATTGTTTTGTATAACCACACTAAACCTGTGCCCGGATATGTGATGGTTCATGTTATTATGTTTTGGTCTTACCTATTTTTATCCGTGTTTATTTTTTTAATCATTGTACCATGAGGAATCGGCAGGTTCTGTAATTAACTTTAGCCACTTGACCATTTGGTTATCGCTCTACATCGGTCGGGCACCATTGCAATGCGTTGTATAGCTATATTGGGTATCAAAGGTGTAAGGTGATCATCATAGTTTTCCTAATAAATAATGTCTACAAATCTTTAATGCAAAGATAACCGCTGCCAAATCTCTAAGTCATGGGATAGATAGCGAACTTCATGCGGCCTCAATTGCCTAGACGCATAGGCCATCACTCTTCCCTTTTTCATCAACATTGTAACATCCCAGTTTCGAAATCCAAATATGGAACCCCAATTGTTGTAACAACCTTGAAATTATTTTTTAACGACAGAATTGTATCAATATTTTTTCCAATAGCTTTAAGTAAACAAAGCAACTAATACATTTCATTGTACATGATTGTCATAATAGTCCATATATAATCGTCTTTGCATTTTCATTAACCCAAAACGTACCAACGTAGGGGTCAAAAATAAATTGAATATACATAATAGCGCCATTACCGACATATAATAGTGCCACTACCGACATATGAAGATGTCTACATGAACACTTATACAACAAAAATAAAACAACTTTTATTTACAACTAAACCTACCGCTTAGTATTTAACATTCTTTATTTATCTTTCCAAAGCAACCTATTTTTTTCGATAAACAAAGCCTAATCGAACGAGTACCCATGAATTTATGGGGAACCATAATAAAAACACGATGAGACATAAATTATGGTACGAATAATACTTTTTCTTAGACACAACATATGAAAAGACAACATTGCTAAAGTATGGAATGGGTTTTCCCCTTACACGGAGAGAAAGAGAGAGAGAAAGAATGTAATTTTGGACATTAGGATATGGAATGTTAGGATTAGGTGATTTGTTCTCATTCTGTAGGCATCATCAAATCAAATCCTATATTATCCTCCTATCTAAATCCATATGTTACAATGATCTTAGCCATTCATTTTTATCATTAACCATTCATCAAATATGATGAGCCCTAAAAATTCATCAATTTGTTATAATGAATGGCTGAAATTCTTTGTACAAAGGGACAAAGCATACAAAGGGACAAAGGATTTGATCTCTTTATGCTTGACAATTATACAAGTTTCAAATATATATTGCATATTTATAAAATATAATTCTTACATATTCTCATAAGCTCTAGATTAGAAAGCCACAGATAATTGTATATGTTTCGAGCAAATTTGTTTCCGAGCTTTAGCCTTTTCAAACTATTTTACCTTAAATAATTTAACTAAAATTTAGAGTTTATTTCCAACTTGTAAAATCTTATCCAAAAGAAGAAGAAATTAAGATGATGTTCGTAGAATTTTTTTATCACATTACATCGGTGACGCATCTGACACGTCAGATGCCCCAATGTTCAACTCCTCTTTCCCAACATCATTGTTCAATTGGAGAAATCTGATATGTTAGAGTCTGAAACGTCCAATGCGTCGGATGCGAATGTATTTTCAACTATCAACCACATACCCAACACCTCCTCTACACCATTCCACCAACAACTTCTCCTCATATTCCCCCTTCATCTCCTCTCTACTTCACACATTTCCGTCTAAACCAACAATGTTTAGTTCGAAATCAGATTCCGACAACGAAAATGCACAAGATTCGACCGCTATAGCAATGTATTTATATAGAAGGAGCGAAATCACC
Source organism: Allium cepa (assembly GCA_030765085.1). Lineage (NCBI taxonomy): Eukaryota > Viridiplantae > Streptophyta > Magnoliopsida > Asparagales > Amaryllidaceae > Allium > Allium cepa. The sequence continues at coordinate 749,888,431 of CM060940.1, read as the reverse complement.
CGAATTCACACGTCAGAATATACCAGTTTAATACGATGGAAGACATATTAAATGTAAATCAAGAATGTTGACAATGAAAATTTTGAATGAAAGGATTTGTTTTCACTCATTATGAGATAAACTGCAAAATTATGATCTGAATACAACGAAAAGCGTCGGTATCAAAGAAACGGTTTTCATATTCGTATACACTATAGCTATAGCGCTCTCAAATCGACAAATGAACAAAAAAATTCAAAGGTCAACTAAAATAATTAATAGAATTTTTCAAAGCATTAGTATCGAAGAAATGGTTGGGAAGATACTAGGCATGATAGTAGAATTTCTAATTCAGTTGTAACTAATAGAAACTCTAACTTCCACCACCCTCCACTTAGACGGTATTACGCAGTTGATTCAAAATATCCAAGTAAACGTTGTCGCACCTACAATGGTTATACACAATTACATATGAATAGAACATGGTGATCCAGATTATATAGCTTATGATGATGATCCCAATCTTACTCTAGAGGAATACCATGAGGAATATTACAGTATGAGAACTATACCGAACAGAGTAACTGAACCGGTACAATGGTACATAGGCAATGAATTAGTAACAATTCGAAATAACAAAAGAGATGAAATTGTTGCACTGATCGATTGTGTCATTTTATCTGTATTTACTAGTACTGTATAATTAATTCGGATGCATTCAATTTTTGTATTGTTATTTCATTTTAACTAAACTCATATAACACAATAAAAAATAATAATTAATTAACTATAACTAAATTAAATTAAAAATCACAACTTAAATGCCATGCCCAAATACCTTGTTCATAGCCACCAGCGCGTTCCCCATTCACCAATCCCCACTCAAATACCCCGTTTTCATTCATCGCAAACGCACCCTAAATAAATAATAATCTTAGACTACTGCTGTTGAAGTGACCAACTTGACGATAAGCTCATGAGGAGTACCACGATATCAATTGTATGGGCTAGAGTTATAAGTGGATCGATAAATAAAGTTATTTAGGTCATACGCCGAACATAGGAGTCGGTTTGTCACTAATAAGCCCCCAACATCACCACATCAAACCCACCTCCTTCATGAATATTATACATTGTTTTAGCTGAAATTCATTTCTCGATCAACATCATTGAGCTTGGTTTTGGTATACATACTTGAGATCGGTAATAAGAATAAGTCCCATTCAATCGGATTACTACTTTTTAGGACTTGTAACTATTAACTCCTAGACTTTGTCCCTTCTCTAAGCATGTGTTGAATATTTGGGTAGGTTGAAAACAAAGATAACATGTTTTTGCTAGGTTTAATGACAACTTTGTTGCTAAAGGCAAGTAAAAAAGGAAAAGAAAAAAGTACATAGCATGCACATATTATTACATTGACATACAGGAACCACTGTACAAAACAATATATGTTTGTACTTAGTGCCATAGTTATCATGACAGGACCAGGAGTCGAACCATGATGATTAAGGTTTAAGATTTTGGTGGTTCAGCAGAATCATCGGAACCGTGTATTTTTATTTTTTGTAAATTTACACATTGAAGTACAAGTTACACAAAAATATTGAAAGAAAAATATCATGTGAGCAAGTCGTAGAGGGTCTTCAATGTTCACAATAGAAGTTGCACAACCAAAATTGTGTAATGTAGTAATGCACAGTTAAAACAGATGTGCATAGTTGTAGTTGCATAACTATAGCATCACAATTGTTGTTGTGCGCATGGTAGTAGTGCACAATGACAAAAGATTAGTAACAACGGACTGGACGAAGCTTATTGTAGTCTCGAAGGTACTTGTAGCATCAAAAAACAAAGTGAAGAGTTTGTTGTTAAGATTTTAGGTCAATGATATTTTTTAAATGTAGATTTAATTTATTTGCAACACAGAGAGAATGAGAATGATATATGTTGAAAAATTAAGAAGAAAATAAAAAAGTAGTCCAACTAGGTAAAATAAACGGTTGAACCACTGGTTTAAAGATCGAATCTTCGTTTTGTGCACGGCTGAGATCCAATTAAATTCTGGACCGTAGTGATCCATGGTTCAAAGTTTTTCGAGATCTGACTAGGGTTGCATCCAGTCAGGATAACACAACTTAGTACTGATTCCACTATAAGAATAATATAAAAAAGAAACCAGCTAAAAATTAGAAGCTTAAAAAGAAACATTCATCCTAATTTTAATAAGAAATTCTTTAATGTACAGACGTGTACAAACGATACATTATAAGAGTATCAAAGTGAAAATTGGCATTGTCTTACTATGCAATCATATTTCAATGATATTGAAATGTAATGATAGAGTACAAATGGGATCCAATTGGTAGTGCATGTATCGAAGCTCCAACTTGATATTCATTAGGGATAGCAATGAGACGAGTCTAGAGTCTAAATTCAATAGATTCGTCTCAGTTTTGGTCTATCAGGACCCGCTCCTGTTTTGATCCGTCAAGACTCGCATCATTGGGTCATCATGATGGGCAGACCCATGATCCATTTTTAAGAGCTCTGGATCTAGGATCAGGCTGGGACTTGGATGACCTGTCACAACCTCATCCATACTGCTAAGATCTCATAAAATCGCTTTCTTACTATAATGATGATTTGTTAATCCTTTTATACATAAGCAGTTATAACATTGATATTTTAATGTTTCATTCCATAATTTATTTAATTTTTATGATATTAGGTTGCATTGCTAATAATTATATAATAAGTATGCATCTTTTTTTTGAATCGTTATCACACGCCTCATTTTTATTACCTTACTTACCATCATAAACACATTGATGTCTATATTTATTGTACCATTTAGTGACGATCCTTCTTACAAATAAAATAAATAAATACATGTACATTAATATATAATTTTTCATGAATATAAAGTCTCTCTTGGTTTTGGGATAAAGCGGAGTACGGGTTTTGGGTATGGGACAAAACTCCGCACCCACGTCGAGTCTACAGAATGGGTCTGGATAGGGTTTAAAAAATCGAGACAGGTTTGGGGCATAAAAACTTTTTCTATTGCCATTCCTAACATGATCAATGCTATGAAGCCCCTCTCCATTTACCAGCTATAAAAACCAATTCCAATTTACTTTTTTCATCGACCATCTCCTTAGGTCTCTCTTTTTCGACTACATCACTCAAATGGTGACAGCAACATTCGTGTTTCTTTTACTCACCATAACACTAGTAACAATATGTGTTTCTCATGTAAATGCTTAGGACCCATTTGGTTTATTTTGTATTTTTTGTTTTGAGTTTTCAACATGAACTACAAAACATGAGAAGAGTGGAGATATGAAGGAGGGGGTGGAAGGAAGACGGAGGGGATGGAGGGACGATGGAAGGATAAATTTACGACGAAAGGATGATTTTTTTGTTCATGTTTCCTTTATTTTCCAATACATCGAAAACAAAACAAAAAATCTGTTTTCTATTTTATATGTTAACTTCATTTTCTAATTTGGTTGTTTTTCACAATATACATGTGTCGTGCTCATATTGTATGGACGAAAACCCAAAACTAAAAATGGTAAACTAGCCGTAGTCTTATTTTTTGGACCTCAACGACATGATAATGCATGTAAGGCATGAACCGCGGACGAAAGTGCAAGGGCGAGTGTACAAAAACCAATACGAGAAGGCCTGTCACTTTCAAATCTTTAAAGTGAACATGGAAATTACAGACAACTTCAATGATGGAAATCACAAGTACAAGCTTGGCGCTACCTAGTTCGCAGATTTAACCAATAAGAAGCCTAAATCTTGCAATGGATTGAAGTCGAAAATGAGTACAAGTAATGTAACCACCACCTTTAGCTATAAAAACGTTATAGACATTTTCCACAACTGTTGATTGGAGGAAGAAAGGCGTAGTTACTCCTGTCAAAGACTAAGGAGAATGCGGCAAATTCCTTTTGTTATACAAACTATATATACATCACCACACATGTTAGATTTCCCCCATTTTTTCGTCTATGTTTGTGAACACATGTGATCCACCATATATACACATTCATATGCGTAGGTTGAACACAAAAAACCAAAATTAGTTTACGAACTCAGAGAAAATATACATCATACATAAACACAAATAAATCATATGAATAACATAGCCAGTGGAAGTTTGTTAGGATTTTTGTTGCTCAAAACCTAACAAAGGATAAAATTATGGTGGAAGCCTATCCCCGGATATTATGTCATCTAAGTATAAAGTGATAATATTGGATGAAAATAATAATATTTAAAGATAAACAATGGTGAAGATAGATCTAAAACACTAATAAATCAAGAGAGCAACACACAAGATTCCACCAACGACCATTCATATTGATTCTCAAAAAAACAATTATTACAATTAACCCACCAAATAAAAGTAAACAAAACAAAAATAGAATCAATAACCTAATTGAGAAGGAGTCTTGATCTCTATAACAATGGTTTCTTAGTGTTTGGAGAGGAAGAACAAAAATGGAAAAAGAGAGAAATACCATATACTTTTCCACTCTCTCTCTTCTAGGCTCTATTTATAACATCAATTACTTAATACCCAAGTTAATATTATATGGCAAAAAATAAATTGATTAGCCAATTAAAAAGAGAAGTAAACATAACCAAATATGCCTATTAATTAGGAAAAACAAACTTTTCTCTTTATTTATTTTGCATATTTGTTTCCTTCTATTTGTGATTTTGTATCACCAAAATTTAACGCTCCACCTTGAAGAAAAAGCACATATCTCCAACATATTGTTGATCTCCACCTTCAATCAAATCGTCTCTTCAAAGAGAAAAATAAGAAAGTAGCCTCATCAAATAAAACACATAAGCCTACCATCTTTAGATCAATCACCATTCATTTCTTCTTAATCATACCAAATCAAAACCATTACCATCACCTGCAAGTGATACATCTCCCATCATGAGATATACCACACAATTTGGTCTCAAAAGCATTTGTAATACCATGAAGACCTCCATAAATCTTTGTGGATTTCCAACTCGACACCCATCTACCACTTGATCTGAGCTCTCCACACGATCACCATTGATACCTCAAGCATCATCAAAATGACCTATCGAAAATATTACTACCAACACATCCACCAAAAGTAGTGCACTCATTCATCTCACCACCTACCTGTGGACTAAGCTCTTCAAATGTCACTGGCTTCCTATTATTGACCACACGACCAACCAATCTTTAAAGGTTTCCATTATTTAATACCCCTCTCATCACAATATGACCGCCCTTCTTTACTCTTTGTAACATCCCCTATCTCGGGGCCTAAAACTAAGTGCTACAGATGCTGCAGTCAACTATAGTATTGGCTTTTGGCAATTAAATATGGTTATGTTAATGGTACCTATAATATCAGAAGCACTTGAATACGAAACAAAACACAGATTTCAAAACAATTATTTCTTCGTTAAAATTTCAAAACAGATGTTCCATATTCTCAATACATGATCGTAGTACGTTTCCAGGCACAGATAAAATAAACTTTTTACAAAATACGCCAAAAGCGGTATACAAAGATACCCCCTTGGATGATCAAAGCCATTTAGTAATAACTGACTTAACACAAAAACAGTGGAAATACAATAAAACATAAAACTTCAACTACTAAATAGTTTTCTGTTTAGCTTCTTGTTCGTCATCCTACTAAAACCAAAAACAGACCTTAACCCCTCAGCATACTCAAATCAATTTTGAGCACGCGAGAGTTTAAGGGGAAAACATAAACTTTGAGTCAGATATAAAGCCTGGTGTGAATAATACTGTACATCTTAGTTTAATATGTTAAGTGAGACCATGCCGCTTAGCGGAACAGGTTGTCCCTCACTAACATCCTTTTAAAACATATATTTCAAAACCTTTTCCTGCAACCAGAATTGGCTAAAACTGTAAAGCATCATTATGTAAACATATAAAAATATCAGATAATAAATGAACTATCTGTTCAACACATAAATTTTGTTTGACTAACTTTTAACTTTTGGCTGACTCAAGCATACCAGACAATATAAACAAAATTAATCTAACATATGTTAGATACTCCTCTTTTGGACGGTTTGGATTTAACTATCTGTTAAATACTTCTCTTTTGAACGATCTATCCCTAACTTAATCATCTTCTAGATCTTCTTGATCCTAATGGTTTTTCGGCTCACCAACAACATATCTTTATATAAACAAATATTCCTTTAGGTGCGTAATCATAATTTTAGTCTACTTGTGACCAAGCTCTACACACTGGAATTTTGGACAACAATTAGATGGGGCCAACAGGTAACGTATAGGGTGCGACCCTCTACCAGTTCCGTCTGGTATTCTAATATTTGAGTCATTTTCACTTAACGATCCCTTCCCATAATTTTCCTTGAAAACCTTTTAAAAATGATTTAAAACCTTTAAATCAAACTTACATAAGAAAAATATATAACCTTTATGCTTTACTCAAAATTACCTTGCCATGTTATATATATATATATATATATATATATATATATATATATATATTACTCAAACTTTAGTTGATGAAAACATTTAAGCATTTGAAAGTGCCCCTTTCTAGTTTATTGAAAATACCCCTTTCTAAACCCTTGAAAGCATCTCTTTCGAAACCAAGTAAAAATCTTTATTTATCTAGGCCGAAAAGCCAAAACCTTTTCTTTCAAAACCATAATTCAAATCCTTTCGAAACCATTTTAAACCTTCCTTTCGAAAGCATTAAAATCTTGGACTTCGTATCTTAAAACACTTTAAAACATTGCCTTAGAAAACCTTGGAAAAACCTTCCATTTTGACCCTTTCGAAACCATCAGAAAATAGGACCTTTCGACTCCTTCGAAAGCTACATTTCGACCCCTTCGAAAGCTTTGCTTTTGACCTCTTTGAAACCATTCAGAAAAGAGTACATTTCAAAAACACTAAACCTTTAAAACATAAACCTTTCGAAAGCACTAAACCTTTTAAATATAAACCTTTCAAAATCTCTTTTCATTCAATTTAAAGCATGTGGAAAAACCTCTTTTAAAACCTTTCGACTCTTTCAGAAGCTTAGCTTTTGACCCCTTCGAAAGCTTTGCTTCCGAACCCTTCGAAAGCATTACTTTCAACCCATTTGAAAGCTTAAAACATATCTTTTAAAATAATAGGATCCATCCTTTTTAATACTTTAAAACGCCTCTTTCGAAACCTTGGATTATACTTCAATCATAATAAAAAGGGTGAAACATTTAAGTCGAAAGCTTCCCTTCGAAAACTTTCCTAAACAAGAAGCAATGGCGTCGAAACCATCCCTTCGAAAGCATGGGAGAAGCGGATGATTTTTAAAAGGCAAATTTACCTTTCGACCTTGTCGAAAGCCAATGACTTCGAAAGGTAGGATGGCGGAAGTTAGGGGTTTCAACCCTTCAAAAGCTTTAAATCTTTATTTTAAATATTTGACCCAGACGAATGCAACCAAGTCGAAATCTTCTTTTCGAAAGCAAAGCAGACATTTCTTTTGTCTTATAAAACAAACATACACCAACCTCTTCGGAACCTAAGGTTTCGATCAAGTACCCCTTCGACCTTGTCTAAAATTTACGTACCAAGCTGATTGATACCATACGATTGGCTTTGAAAGCAATGATGTCGAAAGGTCTAGGTCGGAACCCTTGATCCCGAAAGCGGTTGAACATGCTAAAAGAATGATTTTTTTGTTTTTACTTAAGAGAGAAAGCTTTGCAACTAACCTGCCTTTATTTGTCAAATTCTTGTTGGTTACTAAATACTTTTCAGAAAACTGCTGCCAATAATCTCAGAAATAAACAATAATTTTATTTTATAAAATGCCTCTTCTCCTTAATTAAATATATAAAACATTTAAGTCCCGTACCTTAAATAATTTTATATATTATCAAAACACATAGAAAAAATCTAGAAAAATTCAAAAAAATCTATTTAATATGTTTTCCAACATATAAAAATTTCAAACCCAAATAATTATTTATTTAACTATAAATAATTTATAACACGATAAATTATTTTCTTCACTAGAAAATTAATATAAAATCCATATTCATTCAAAAAATTATGAAAATTGAAACGCATGTCTAAAATATCATTTTTGATCTATATTTAAATTTTCAAGGCATTTGGATATCATTTAATAGGGTTATCATATCAAACATATAGTAAAAACTAATATGAACATGTGTAATTCATCAACAAGCATATATATAACTTTAATCATCCAAAACATGGCATAAACTTGCAAAAACAGTTCTGGTCTTATTAAAATCGAAAACCATAAGAAAATGTGATGTATTAATCATTCACCTTAGCTTTGAGATTAAAAGATGTGAGATTTGTTATTGAATAAGTTGATTAACTCCTTTCGCTTGAAATTCTAGCTTTATCTTCCTTTGAGAATGAAAATGGTGGCCGATCTTGATGTATGTTAGTTTGATAGAATGAAAGTGAACATGTATTTCATTTCCTAAGGGTTTCGGGTATAAGTATCTCCTATTTCCCATTTTACCCTTGCCTATTTCCTAACATATTAATTCATGTTGTTTCATTTTGATTTCCATTTAACATGGCACGGCTACCCTTAGTTAAATAAAATCTCAACCTATTAATCTTCACATTATTTGTTTAATTTAACTAATTAAATATCCTAAATAATGTTATAAAAATATGGGGTGTTATAGACTCCCCTCCTCAAAGAATTTCATCCTCAAAATTACGATAAGGTTCACAATCAAGCAAAAAGGTAAAACATACCATCCAAACAAATCAGGATAAGGGTTTCTAATCTTACTCCCAGTCTCCCAAGTATAGTCTCTATCATCGTCACTCTACTGGACCTTTACTAATCCGACTGTCTTGTTCCTTAACTTCTTCCATCTCTCTCAATAATCCGGGTAAGCTTCCTAAAAATGGTCAAATCCAACTCTACTATTAAATCTTCTAACACTGTAGATGTTATGGTAGTCTCCGGGTCCCTAACACACTTTCTAAGCTAAGAAATATGAAAAACCTCGTGGACTCCTGCCAAACTGTCTGGTAACTCCCTATACGCGAGTTTCCTGATCCTCTTAACCATACGAAAAGGGCCAATGAATCTTGGTGCTAACTTTCCTGATTTTTTGAATCTAATCACACCTTTCATCGGTGAAACCTTAATGAACACAGTCTCTAACAGAGAATTCCAAATCTTACCTTCTTCTATCTGCATAACTTTTCTTCCTAGACCGAGCTTCCTCCATCCTGGCTCGGATCAACTCAATCTTCTCTGCGGCTTATTTCACCAAATCCGGACCAAGAACCAATCTATCCGCGGTCTCTAACCAATATACGAGAGATTTGCATGGTCTTCCATACAAAGCTTCAAACGGCGCCATCCTAATATTAGTCTGGTAACTATTGTTGTACGAAAACTCAACTAGATGAAGATGGTCTTCCCATGATCCCTCTAAATCCAATACACAAGCTCTTACCAATCTCCAAAACTTTGTTAATTATTTCCGTTTTTCCATCAGTCTTTGGATGGTAAGGGGTACTCATGTTGAGCTTGGTTCACAAAGCTTTCTGTAGACTCTTCCAGAACTCATTAGTAAACAAAGAATCTCTATCACTGATAATACTACTAGGAATCCCATGCAGTCTAACCAAATTCTTCATAAATAATTTTGCCAAAATAGGTGTCGTCCTAGTTGACTTTACCGGAATGAAAAGGGCACTTTTGGTTAGTCTATCTACTGTAACTCATATATTTTCATTTCTCTACAAGATCTTGACAACCCATCAATAAAATCCATAGAGATTGAATCCCACTTCCACATCAGAACATCCAACGGTTGAATCAATCCATTTGGCTTCTGGTGTTCAGCCTTTGCCGCTAGTAATTCAAGCACTGCTTAACACATAAACCAATGTCCCGTTTCATACCTTCCCAAAATAAATTTCCCTTCATATCTTGATACATCTTCGTTCCTCCTGGATGGACAGTGAACTTCGAATGATGGCACTCATCCAAAACCTCTTTCCTCGTGTCTCCTACATTCGGAACACACAACCTTCCCTTCTTTCTCAACCACCCATTCTGGTCAAGGCTAAAATCCTTTTAAGTCATCGCTCTCTTTTCCTTATCTTAGCCTTCTGATCCGTTCAGCCAAAACTGGATCCTCCTTCTATGTAGAAGCTATCTTCTCAATCATTACCAATCGAATTTCTAAACAAGATAATACAACACTTCTGCACTAGACACTGTCTCGAATCTATACTTCACTCTACAAACTGACAATACTTCCAAATCTTTCCACTCAACAATCATTACCAATACTACATTTGATGTTTCCTTCTAAGTGCAACCGCCATCTTATTTCCTTTTTCGTGTGTGTACTCAATTCCAAAATCATAAGTAGCAATAAACTTCAGCCATCTCTGTTGTCTCATGTTCAGGTCCTACTGAGGGAATAAATACTTCAATGACTTATGATCCGTATAAAGCTCGAATTGTTCTCCTAAAAGATAATGCCTCCGCATCTTCAAAGCAAATATAACAGTAACTAATACCAAATCATGTGTTGGATACCTAACTTCATGCGGTCTGAGCTGTCTAGAAGCATAAGCAATCACTTTACCTCTTTGCATCAACACAGCTCCCAATCTAGTTCCACACATGTCAGTATAAACAACTAAATATTGATTCCTCTTCGGAACCACCAACACCGGTGCATGGTTCAATAAGTGCTTCAGGCTCTGAAATGCTTCCTCGCACTTATCAGTCTATACAAACTTCACATCTTTTCATGTAAGCTTAGTCATCAGTGTAGCTATCTACAAAAAATCTCTTATAAACCTTCGGTATTATCCAACCAGTCCAAGAAAACTATTTATCTCAGTCACCATCCCGGGCCTCTTCCAATTATTCACTACTTCAATCTCAGTCGGATATACAGACAACCCATTTTCTGAGACTACATGACCGAGGAACTTCACTTCCTTTTTCCAAAAATGGTAATTAGAAAATTAGCCTTCAACTGATGCTCCCTTAGCGTCTCAAGCACAACTCTAAAATGAACTTTATGCTCCTTCTCGTCCATAGAGTATATCAGAACATCATCTATGAAGACTAACACAAACCTGTCCAAGTACTCTCAGAAAATTCGATTCATCAAATCCACAAGGAATTCAGGCGCATTAATTTGTTCGAATGGCATAACTAACCATTCTTACAATCCATACCTTGTCCTAAATGTCGTCAAAGGAATGCTATCCTCTGTCGCTCTAACTTGATGAAATCCTATTGCCAAATCCAGTTGAGAGAATACCTTGGCTCTACTTAACTAATCGAACGAATTGTCAATTCTCGGCAATGGATATCGGTTCTTTGTCGTCTTCTCATTCAACTTACGATAATCGATACATACCCTTAACGATCTGTCCAGCTTCTTAGAAAACATTACCACTGCACCCTAAGGTGAACTACTCGGTTGAATAAAATTCATGCCATCCAAATCAACCAACTGCACCTTTAGCTCCTACATCTCTGTAGGTGTCATTATGCTTAGCGGCCTACTCAACGGTTCTTCTCCAAGCACTAAATCAATCTGAAACTCAATGACTCCTTTCGGTGGTAACCCAACTACCGGCTCAAACACATCAACAAACTCTCTAACCACAAAGACTCGATGCAACTCATCCTCCATCTCCATGATACCCAATAAAGCATTCACTTCAGAACTAGGTTTTCTAGGGTATAAACTATCTGATTATTACAATCTGGGTGTCTAAGTGATATTTTCCTATCGTGGAAAAATATCCTAGCATCATATTTACTTAACCAATCCATTCCAAGGATGACCCCAAGCCCCACAAAATCATATATATGCAAACATCAATCAAAAGTATGACCTAGCAAATCAAACTCTAAATGGTAACACCTCATCCCAAGTGTCGCATATCCTCCTATCGAATTTGCAACCCTTAAGGAAGCAACTAAACATGAGGGCTCTAGGTTAAGCTTATCTACCAAACATCGAGAAATAAAAGAATGTGATGCACCAGTATCAAACAAAACGCTAACAGACCTGCCGTGAATCTAAAGCGAGCCTCCCAGAACAGCCTTCTCTTTTTCCTACACAACTGGCCATGAAGTTGGGGCTCCAATGCATACATCTGTCCCTTTACTTCTCTAATAGACACTTTGCAATGGTTCTGATAATGGCCGATTTGATCACAATTAAAGCATTGGATGTTCTTCTTTCCAACTGCCTCTTTCCCATTTCCTTTTTCGGTACAACACTCATGAGCATAGTGTCCCCTTTTATCATATTTATAACAGACCACCTCAGATTTTCCCTTCTTATGGGCTCATCCCTTCTGAGCATTCTTCATATGAAAAAACTTTCTTTTCTGGCTTTGCCCACATTGAACCTCCTTCTCTTTCTTCTTCTGCAAACAAGCTAATTCCTCTTCCTTCCTTAGCACCATTTCTACCACTACATCACTCGAATCTCTTATGTGCGGTAAGGTATCCCTTGCCAACTCCGGCTTCAGACCCCTTATAAACTTCTCGTTTCTCTTTGTCACCGTATCAACCATAACATACCCGTACCGGGCTAACTCTTCGAATCTTCTAGCATACTCTAGAACAGACATCTCTCCTTGTTCTAGTTCAGCAAACTTCCTAACCAACATTGGCTGCGCCATCATTGACATAAACCTTTCTTGAAACCTCCTTTTAAACTCCGCCCAAGTCATAGTTTCCTCATCAACACTAGCTGCAACAGTATTCCACCAAAATAGAGCAGCTCCATGAAGATGTCTTGAAGCTAATCTCCTTTTCTGCTCGTCATTCAATCCTAAGTCAACGAAGATTCTCTCACAATGCAATAGCCAGTTTTCCACCAAAATCACATCTTCGGTTCCAATGAATGGCTTCCCTCCAAGCCTAGTATAATCTCTGCTCAAATTAGATAGTGGTTGACTATCGGAGCTTTTTGAACTCCTTCTCTAGCAAATTCCCTCCAACAACTTCAGCTATAATTCCATCTTGCATCATGTTTACGAAAAACTGATACATGGCTCCCATATCCACTTTGGGAATCCCAGCACCAGCATTTTCTGCTTGAGCTGACCTGGACCTCTCTCCTAGCATTTGATCAGGTATTTCCATTAGTGGTGGTGCTCTCTCCTTCAAGATTAACTTTGTTTCTTCTTCCTTCCATATCTGTATTCAAGCCTCGTGAGATATAGATGAATAGCCTAACTAAGATTGGAGTCTAGAGATATAATGTGTGCTTATATATAACAAATACAAGTACGTTACTATAGTGTTATCTCATACCCCGATCACAACTCTAATTACTAAGGATTATGTTTTCAAAACCCATTTTTAGTTAAAGTACCCATGCTTTGATACTAAGCTGTCCTTTATCTAGAGGTCCAAAACTAAGCGCTACAGTTGTTGTAGTCATCTATAGTATTAGCTTTTGATGACTAAATGTGGCTATGTTAATGGTATCTATAATATCGAAAGCACTTGAATACGAAATAAAACACAGATTTCAAAATAATTATTTCTTCATTAAATTTCAAAACAGATGTTCCATATTCTCAATACATAATTCCAATACGTTACCAGGCACAGATATAATATACTTATTACAAAATACACCAGGAGAGGTATATGAAGATACCCCTTGGATGGTTAGAGTCATTTAGTCACTGACTTAAAATAAACACAGCAGAAATACAACAAAACATAAAATTGCAACTCCTATATAGCTATCTGTTTGCCTCCTGCATGCCTCCGGTAGCCTTATTCATCATCCTACTAAAATCTGAAAAAGACCTTAAACCCTCAGCCTATTGAAATCAATTTTGAGCACACGAGAGTTTAAGGGGAAAATATAAACTTCAAGTCAGACATAAAGCCTGGTGTGAATAATACTATACATCCCAGTTTAATATGTTAAGTGAGACGATGCCGCTTAGTGGAATGGGTTTCCCCTCACTAACATCCTATTAAAACATATCTTTGCAAAACCTTTTTCTACAACCAGAACTGGTTAAATACTGTAAAGCATCATTTTGTAGATATACATAAATATCAAATAATAAATGAACTATCTGTTCAACACATAAGTTTTGTTTGGTTAACTTTTGACCTTTGGCGGACTCGGGCCTACCAAACAATATAAATAAAATTAATCTAACATCTATTAGATACTCCTCTTCTAGATGATTTGTCCTTAACTATCTATTAAACACTTCTCTTCTGGACGGTATGTCCCTAACTTAATCATCTCCTAGGTCTTCCTGACCCTAATAGTTTTTTGGGCTCACCAATAACCTACCTGTATATAAACAAATATTCCTTTCGGTGTATAATCATAATTTTAGTATGCTTGTGACCAAGCCCTCCATACTGGAATTTTGGACAACAATTAGTTGGGACTAATAGCTAATGTATAGGATGCAACCCTATACCAGTCCCATTTGGTATCTTAATATCTGAGTCATTTTCACTTAGGGATCCCTTCCCACAATCTTCCTTGAAAACCGTTTCAAAATGATTTAAAACCTTTAAATCAAACTTACATAAGAAAAATATATATTACATTTATGCTTTACTTAAAATTACCTTGCCATGTTATATATATATATATATATATATATATATATATATATATATTACTCAAACTTTAGTTGATGAAAACATTTAAGCATTTGAAAGTACCCCTTTCTAAAACCTTGAAAGCATCTCATTCAAAACGAAGTTAAACTCTTTATTTATCTAGGCCGAAAGGCCAAAACCTTTTCTTTCGAAACCATACTCCAAACCCTTTCGAAACCATTGTAATCCTTCCTTTCGAAAGCATTAAAACCTAAGACATCCTATCTTAGAAAACTTTAAAACATTGCCTTAGAAAATCTTGGAAAAACCTTCCATTTCAACCCTTTCAAACCATCAGAAAATATGACTTTTCGACCCCTTCGAAGGCTGCCTTTCGACCCCATCGAAAGCTGCCTTTCGAGCCCCATCGAAAGCTGCCTTTCGAGCCCCATCGAAAGCTTTGCTTTCGACCCCTTCGAAAACATTCAGAAAATAGTACATTTCGAAAGCATTAAACCTTTGAAACATAAAACTTTTGAAAGTTCTTTAGGTTCAATTTAAAACATTTGGAAAAACCTCTTTTCAATCCTTTTGACCCCTTCCGATGCTTAGCTTTCGACCCCTTTGAAAGCATTGATTCCGACCCCTTCGAAAGCTTTATCTTTTAAAACAATAGGCTCTAGCCTTTTTAATACATTAAAACACCTCTTTCGAAACCTTGGGTTATACTTCAATTATAATAAAAAAGGTAAACATCTAAGTCGAAAGCTTCCCTTCAAAACCTTTTCCTAAATAAGAAGCAATGGCATCAAAACTATCCCTTCGAAAGCATGATAGAAGTGGCTTATTTTTAAAAGACAAGTTTACTTTTCGACCTTGTCGAAAGCCAATGACTTCGAAAGGTAGGTGTTGAATATGCGATTATATGATTTTTGTTTGATGATAATAAACATATATATATATATATTCATTTAAATGTATTTGGTAATGTACTATTTTATTTTGCATAGATTAAATAAATATTTGCTGAATAAAATAAATAACACAGAATTTGAATTCAAACAGAAATTTTATTCAGCCAAATATTTATTACAATTTTTGAATAGTACAAATTTCAAGCTCTCACTATATACAATTTCAATTACAATACAAATTTGATTAAATTACAATTCACATTGCACCTCACTACATATCACTCATTCACTCAACTCGTACTGTTCTTCAACTTCATTCCAATGTGAATCCAGCACTGAGCAATCTGCAGAAATATACATTGATGCGGTAAAATTGAAAATAAAATATTTTGCAGTATAAAATAAAATGTGGATTTTGAAAATAATATTTGCCTTAGTTATTTGGGTTGTTCGTCATCATTTAATTTTGAATTCATCATACACGAACAGCTTGTGACATGCACAGTGTATCATTGTACATACCACAAGGCCGTGCACACCGATATATACACTTGATAAAATTACAGGGACATGTGAGCACAGGTTAAACCCAAAACGTCGGGTTCAACTCAAGTGCAATAAAAATAATGTCACAATATCAGCACAAGGTCAAACCCGAGCTCCAAGCTGGATTCAACACAGGTGCAAGTTCATGAAATGATCAAGTTCAATATCATAGCAAAAATTTCAAACCAAGTGGTAGTTTTGATCAACCAGAAGTATGAAAAAGGCTTGAACTCAAGTCAGTGCACAAATCAAACTACAATGAACAAGTGACAATATCAAGTCAAGTCAAAACCAAAACATCGACTAAGTTCAAATGAATATAGACAGCAAGCTCCAGATGGTACACTTTACAAAGTCAAACCAACTCAATGCAACTACATGATGACTTGAAACATAATTCATATATGCAGCCTCGACCAGGTTGCACATTGAAGAAAATGTGCATAGCAAGTAGCATAAGAAAAGACAAAGAGGAATAATTCAAGTTCACCATGCAACAGCAAGTGCTAAACCAGAATGCCATCATATGTACAAAACCAAATGCAAAGACCAGTGGTGCAACTCAATGCATATACCATAATTATCTACCAGACTACACAATGAACTAGCAGGAAACAAAAAAGGCAGTGCAACAGGACACTAGGCTAGCATGAATAAGATAACAGCTACAATACATGGAAATGGTCAGGCAATATGCATACAACCATCAAGTTAGAGCAAGCAAATGTATCATAAACCAAACAAGGGAAAAACTGCAAACAAAGTGAAACTGCTCATATACACGAACCAGTGCCAACAGACCAGAGTGCAAGCAGTATTACTGCAACTTGAACAAGACTCGAGTGCTACCAGAACCAATGAACACAAAACAAAAGTACTCAATTCAACTTCAAATGCACATCATACATATGGTTCCATTTACAACCTAAGTATGCATACATGAAACAATGAACCAGACAAGCTGTAGAGAAAAATTCAATGGCCAAAGTCGTGCACAAAGAATGAAGTCAACCACAAACTCATGATATACTGAACTACATGATGAACATGTATGCAGTAACAATACACAAAAAAATGCAAAGTCAAAGTCACTGTTTTCTCACAGTAGTGCAATGGTGATGGACGAAGACATTATTAAGTCATGGAATCGCATTAAAAAATAAAGTATGCTACAGGGATGAACAGTTTTCACCAAAGTCGAAGTCAGTTGACAATGAACATGTCAAAGAATCAAAGTCAGTATATGATACGATAAACATGAAATCAACATCGTCAATGCAATTCAATGCCGTGATGACCAAGACATCAAACGAGTCAGAATCGAAGCCCTGTGAATCAAGCTACCGGAAAATATACGAATTTGAACAAGTCAAAAATAAATCACAGCATTCGATCAAAATCAAACGGCAAAGCATAAAAGTATCAGACGAATTCGTATACAATATACGAACGAAATTATAGGAGATTGAACCCTATATAAACCCTAAAACATCATCGGCATTAGGCATTCGAGTTCGAGCAAAATAGATACCAAAAATCAATCAACAACTCGAATCTAATTGAGTTCTAGTAAGCCAAAACAAGAAAAGCAAAAGGAGTAAATTACATACCGAAACCAGATTCGAACTCGACGCAAATAGAAGCAGCCATGAGCAATTCAAAGAA
This sequence comes from Allium cepa, assembly GCA_030765085.1. Classification (NCBI taxonomy): domain Eukaryota; kingdom Viridiplantae; phylum Streptophyta; class Magnoliopsida; order Asparagales; family Amaryllidaceae; genus Allium; species Allium cepa. The sequence continues at coordinate 749,870,661 of CM060940.1, read as the reverse complement.
ATAGCCGATCAATAGAGCAAGGACTTAAATCGTCATTCGATCGAGCAACCATTGTCGGCAGCTTCTAATTAGAAGCCCTAATTTGCAAGCAAAGGAAAAAGGGAAAAGGATTTAAATCTATCACTTGTTTATTTTGTGGGCCAGCCTAGTTTATAAAGGCTTTGGTTTATTTAAACTAGGGTTTAGAGTTATTTTGATTTTTATTGTATTTTCCTTTTAAAAAACCATTGTAATTACTAGTCGTGTGACTAGGGGACAAACTATGTGGCATGGTTTGAGAATTCGCAACTCAGTGGCTGAGTTGTGGCAGAGTTTTGAGTGTAGAGTTAGGTTAGTCAGTAGCGGGTGTCGTGAGTTTACGAGTGTAAGCGTGTGACTACTTAATTTCTAGTACAAACCTTGGGGGCAGCACGTAGGCAGGGTTTTGCCGAAGCTGGGTAAATTCTGTGTCGTTCTATTTCTGCATTTATTATTCTGCTATTATCTATGCTGCTATAATTTTCATATATCTATGTTGAAATAATTTTATAAGCTTCCGTAATAGTTTTTATAATTAACAGCATCACCCTATTCACCTCCCCTCTAGGGTGAAATCGATCCTACAAGTGGTATCAGAGCTAGGAATAGAAGTCAACTTTTGTTTTTAAAAAATTCATTTTTCAAAAACTAATTTTTGTTTTAAAAATTTGAATTTTTAAAAGGCTACTTTTAATACTGCTTTTGCTGAGGGTCAATCCATAGTTAGACCACCAATGTTCAATGGTGAATACGCCTACTGGAAAAATAAAATGAAATTTTTCTGAAAACCATTGACGCTTGGAATATTGTTGAGACAGGTTGTAGAGTACCAACTATAACTGTAGATAATCAGGAAATAGATAAACCGATGGATCAATGGACAGAACTAGAAAATAAATTACAAAATGCTAATGCTAAAGCTATGAATTCTATTATCTGTTCGTTGGATCAATTTGAATTTAATCGTGTCTCACATTGTCTAACTGCGCAGGAAATATGGCACACACTAGAAGTGACTCACGAAGGAACATCTCAAGTCAAAGAATCTCGCCTTGCCGTGCTAAGCAGGGAATACGAGAACTTCACAATGGCGAAGTAAGAAAATGTCAAAGAGATATATGGACGACTTTCCAATATTGTATACAAATCAAAAGCTCTTGGAAAATCATACACAGAGTTGGAGATAGTCCGAAAAATCTTCAGAGTCCTTCCACGAAGTTTTGAAGCCAAAGTGACTGCCATTCAAGAATCGAAAGATTTAAAACAAATGAAAGTTGAAGAACTCGTCAGAAATCTCACCACTTATGAGCTAGAAATAAAATTAAAAGAGCGTGAAGGAGGTGACACTCGAAAGAAATCAAGAGCTCTTAAAGGAACAATAGAAAGTGATGGTGAAGATGATGATGATGATGGAGCAGCAGAATTGGAGCTAATAATAAAGAAATTCAAAAGGTGGAATTACAAATACATAAATCCAGCTCTAAATTGAAAATTGAAAAGCAAAATAAGCAAAATACTAGACAATCCAAAAGAACAGAAGATCATCTGTCATAAGTGCAACCAACCCGGGCACATCAAGCCCAACCTCAAAATCGACGCGACTTTGAAAAAAAATCAAAAAGGAGAAGTTTTGCAGCCACGTGGAATACAAGTGATGAAGATAATCAAAGTACTAGCAGTGAGAGTGAGAAAGCAGATATGTGCCTTCAAGGTAATATAACTGATAGCGACGATGACGAGCCAAGCGAGGTATCAAAACTCACTCACTCACAACTACTTATATATTTCCATGAAGTAAATGGCTGTTTTGAATGACTTAGGGAGAAATATGCTAAAATTGAATCACAAAGAGATAGTTTGATTGAACTAAATGAACAGCTTGAACAATTAGTTAAAAACTATCAAACTAAGTGCCCTAAGTGTGACAAGTGTCCATTGTTTGAAGAAGACATTAAAAAATCAGAAATTAATATAAAATCACTTGAAAATGAAATTCTGATTTTGAAAGAGAGTGAAAATACTAGGAGAGAGAAATCTATTAAAAAGTGCACACAATTATTGAACGAAAATGAATCTCTCAAAACACAAGTCCAACAACTGTCAATGACTTTAGATAAATTTTCAAAAAGTGAAAAATCGTTGAATATGCTATTAGGAAAGCAAACTGTTAATACAGTTAGACAAGGAATTGGATATAATCAATCTGAAAATGTTAAAAACAAAATTAATCAAGTCAACTCTATGTGCACAATTTGTAGAAAATATGGACACAATCACAATATTTGTTGGTATAGACTCAAACACGTGAAACCTATACCAATTTAGGTTCCAAAAGGCACGAATATAAATTCTCTCAAAGTTAAACAAATATGGGTGCTGAAAGGAACATATATAAATAGTTTTGGGTCTGCATAAAATTATTTTTCAAAATATTCTGCCACTAACAATCATGGACCTATAAAAACAAATAGGTCACAAAAATCTTTCATCGTGTTGGTGTGATGGCAGGCTAAGAAACAACAATAGTGTTATCTGGATTCTGGCTGTTCCAGAAACACAATGGGCAACAAAGCAAAGTTCCTTAGCCTAGTATAAAGGTGAAGAATCACAATGGTGTTATCTAGATTCTGGCTGTTCCAGAAACACAACGGGCAACAACGAAAAATATCGTAAAGGTAAAACAGGTAATGGTATATTTATTTGAACGATATATTAAATGTGATAATCTGCACCGTAATTTGAGTTAAATCAGCCAATAATGAGATGATGAAATAATGATGATTTAGATTTTGACTTATTCAAAATTGTTGGCCAATTATATTCTTATGCCAAAAACACAATAAAAATCTTTAGAACCTTTGAATTACTTCATATATATTAGTTTGGATTAATAATAGTGTTTTATTGGATGATAATACATTTGGTTATTTTACGGCTAACTCTATACTCACGGTTTTTGATTATTTACACGGCTTCAATTCAAATTCAAGAGAATGTCATTGATTTTGAGAATTTTTTGTTGCACACTTCATGGTCTGGTCTATCAAATTCAATTAATGATAATTTTGAGTGAAAGAGAAATTCAGATGCAGATTACACTATTAATCTAGTTGATAGAAAAATTGCTAGTTGAACGTGATTTTTGTTGAGACATTTAGTAACTGCATCGTTTTTCAAAAATAATATCTACATATTTTTCATTTCAAATAATTTTAAAATACCAGAAAATTTTCTTATATAACCCCTTCTAGAAAATCATTTTTGACCATGTTTTCGGATCAGTCATTTTGAAAAATTGATTTCATAATTATTTTTGAATTTGATTTTAAATGACTATTTTGACTAATCTGACTCCCTAATAATTATCGAAAAGATAAATAGTGATTGAAGAAGTGGCGAGTGTTGATATTTATCATATATTATGACTCGAGACGGTATAATTAGTAAATTTCTTTAGAAATTTAAACAAGAGTTATAAAACTTATTGTTGGTAAAAATTCCATTACCATCTCTATTTCTATCATATTTCTAATGACCATCACTCATCCAAATTCTATATAGTTTGTCAATATGTGGTACTTTAAATAGAAATCATTCATTTTTCATTTTTCATTTTTTAATAAAATAAATAATAATAATAATAATAATAATAATAATAATAATAAAAATAAAATCCAAAGTATTCACTCTCATTCAAAAGTCCTCACGGTTATGCATGGATGAAGTACTTGAAAATTGTTATGTGCTTCCATGCTCATTTAAAAGTCCACACGGTTATGCATGTATGGAACGCATATCAAAATTGATTTTTAATAATAAACAACTTGATTCTAACCCCATTTAAAAATCCTCACGGTTATGCGTGGTTAGAAGATACTTGAATTCATTTTTTAAAAATAAAATTTGAATACTACTAATCTCATTTAAAAGTCCTAATGGTTATGCATGGTTGGTAGATATTCAAATTCCTGATATAAATATACCACAAATAGACACAACTGTATGGTTTTATATGATGACATCATTCCCATCATTCTAAAAGTGGAATATGCGCCTAACAAAGTATTTATGATTTCTGTTTGATTTTTTTATTGAAATTTAATATTTATATTCAATTGAGTTTTAATGTTGGATTAATATCTATCACTTTATCTCCATTTTTCTAACACTTTTACCCTTTTGCTGATAACAAAAGGGGAGAGAAAAGTTAAGATTTTGTCAAATAAAATCAAGCAAAGGTCAAAAAATCTCTATTTGTATCTAGGCTCATTTGCATATTTCTAATTGTATGCATATATAAAGGGGGAGCTTTGTGAAGAGAGGAAGCATTTAAATAGGGGGAGCAATTAGAGTATATCAATGATCAAATACATTCAAAATCTTAAATATATGTTTGCTATCATCAAAAGGGGGAGATTGTTGAATATGCGATTATATGATTTTTATTTGATGATAATAAACATATATATATATATTCATTTAAATGTATTTATTAATGTACTATTTTATTCATAGATTAAATAAATATTTGCTGAATAAAATAAATAACACAGAATTTGAATTCAAACGGAAATTTTATTCAACCAAATATTTATTACAATTTTTGAATAGTACAAATTTCAAGCTTTCACTATATACAATTTCAATTACAATACAAATTTGATTAAATTACAATTCACATTGCACCTCACTACATATCACTCATTCACTCAACTCGTACTGATCTTCAACTTCATTCCAATGTGAATCCAGCATCTGAGCAATCTGCAGAAATATACATTGACGCGGTAAAATTGAAAATAAAATATCTTTTCAGTATAAAATAAAATGAGGATTTTGAAAATAATATTTGCCTCGGTTATTTGGGTTGTTCGTCATCATTTAATTTTGAATTCATCATACACGAACAGCTTGTGACATGCACAGTGCATCACTATACATGCCACAAGGCCGTGCACACCGATATATACACTTGATAGAATTACAGGGACACATGAGCATAGGTCAAACCCAAAACGTCGGGTTCAACTCAAGTGCAATAAAAATAATGTCACAATATCAGCACAAGGTCAAACCCGAGCTCCAAGCTGGATTCAACACAGGTGCAAGTTCATGAAATGATCAAGTCCAATATCATACCAAAAAGTTCAAACCAAGTGGAAGTTTTGATCAACCAGAAGTATGAAAAAGGCTTGAACTCAAGTCAGTGCACAAATCAAACTACAATGAACAAGTGACAATATCAAGTCAAGTCAAAACCAAAACATCAACTAAGTTCAAATGAATATAGACAGCAAGCTCCAGATGGTACACTTTACAAAGGCAAACCAACTCAATGCAACAACATGATGACTGGAAACATAATTCATATATGTAGCCTCGACCAGGTTGCACATTGAAGAAAATATGCAAAGCAAGTAGCATAAGCAAAGACAAAGAGGAATAATTCAAGTTCACCATGCAACAGCAAGTGATAAACCAGAGTTCCATCATATGTACAAAACCAAATGCGAAGACCAGTGATGCAACTCAATGCATATACCATAATTATCGACCAGACTACACAATGAACTAGCAGGAAACAAAAAAGGTAGTGCAATAGGACACTAGGCTAGCATGAATAAGATAACAGCTATAATACATGGAAATGGTCAGGAAATATGCATACAACCATCAGGTTAGAGCAAGAAAGTGCACCACAAACCAAACAAGGGAAAAACTACAAACAAAGTGAAACTGCTCATATACACGAACCAGCGCCGACAGACCAGAGTGCAAGCAGTATTACTGCAACTTGAACAAGACTCGAGTGCTACCAGAACACAATGAACACAAAACAAAAGTACTCATTTCAACTACAAATGCATAGCATACATATGGTTCCAATTACAACCTAAGTATGCATACATGAAATAATGAACCAGACAAGCTGCAGAGAAAAATTCAATGGCTAAAGTCGAGCACAAAGAATGAAGTCAACCACAAACTCATGATATAGTGAACTACATGATGAACATGTATGCAGTAACAATACACAAAAAAATGCAAAGTCAAAGTCACTGTTTTCCCATAGTAGTGCAATGGTGATGGCCGAAGACATTATTAAGTCATGGAATCGCATGAACAAGTCAAGTATGCTATAGAGATGAACAGTTTTCACCAAAGTCGAAGTCAGGTGACAATGAACATGTCAGAGAATCAAAGTCAGTATATGATATGAGAAACACGAAATCAACATTGTCAATGCAATTCAATGCCGTGATGACCTAGAAATCAAACGAGTCTGAATCGAAGCCGTGTGAATCAAGCTACTAGAAAATATACGAATTTGAACAAGTCAAAAATAAATCACATCATTCGATCAAAATCAAACGGAAAAGCATAAAAGTATCAGACGAATTCGTATACAATATACAAACGAAATTATAGGAGATTGAACCCTATATAAACCCTAAAACATCATTGGCATTAGGCATTCGAGTTCGAGCAAAATAGATACCAAAAATCAATCAATAACTCGAACCTAATCGAGTTCAAGTAAGCCAAAACCAAAAAAGCAAAAGGAGCAAATTACATACCGAAATCAGATTCGAACTCGACGCAAATAGAAGCAGCCATGAGCAATTCAAAGAAATAGTCGATCGACAGAGCAAGGACTTAAATCATCATTCGATCGAGCAACCATTGTCGGCAGCTTCTAATTAGAAGCCCTAATTTGCATGCAAAGGAAAAAGGAACGAGCTGCCATTATACAGAGGAAAGAGGACCGATAGCCATTGTTAATCAACGTATTTGTGCTGAAGCTATAATATAAAAGGAAAAAGGATTTAAATCTATCACTTGTTTATTTTATGGGCTAGCCTAGTTTATAAAGGCTTTGGTTTATTTAAATTAGGGTTTGGAGTTATTTTGTTTTTTATTGTATTTTCCTTTTAAAAAAACCATTGTAATTACTAGTCGTGTGACTAGGGGACAAACTATATGGCATAGTATGAGAATTCGCAACTCAGTGGCTGAGTTGTGGTAGGGTTTTGAGCGCAGAGTTCGGTTAGTCAGTAGCGGGTGTCGCAAGTTTGCGTGTGTAAGCGTGTGACTACTTAATTTCTAGTAGAAACCTTAGGGGCAGCACGTAGGCAGGGTTTTGCCGAAGCTGGGTAAATTCTGTGTCGTTCTATTTCTGCATTTATTATTCTGCAATTATCTGTGCTGTTATAATTTTGATATATCTGTGTTGAAATAATTTTATAAGCTTCCGCAATAATTTTTATAATTAACAGCATCACCCTATTCACCTCCCTCTAGGGTGAAATCTATCCTACAGTAAGATGGCGACAGCTAGGGGTTTCGACCCCTTCGAAAGCTTTAAAACTTTATTTTAAATATTTGGCCTGGTCGAAAGCAACCAAGTTGAAAGCTTCTTTTCGAAAGCAAAGCAGGCGTTTCTTTTGGCTTATAAAACAAACATACCCCAACCTCTTTGGAACCTAAGGTTTCGATTAAGTACCCCTTCGTGTTTATCCAATACGTTACATACCAGGCTGCTTGATACCATATGCATTAGCTTCGAAAGAAATGATGTCGAAAGGTCTGGGCCGGAACCCTTAATGCCGAAAGTGGCTGAACGTGCTAAAAGAATGATTTTCCTATTTTTAACTTAAGAGAGAAAACTTTGCAACTTACGTGCATTTATTTGTCAAATTCTTGTTGGTTACTAAATACTTTTTAGAAAACTGCTGCCAGTAATTTCAGAAATAAACAATGATTTTATTTTATGAAATGCCCCTTCTCCTTAATTAAATATATAAAACATTTAAGTCTCATACCTTAAATAATTTTATATATTCATCAAAACACTTAGGAAAAATCTGGAAATTCCAAAAAAAGCTATTTTAATATGTTTTCCAACATATAAAAATTTCATACAAGACTAATTATTTATTTAGCCATAAATAATTTATAACACGGTAAATCATTTTCTTCGCTGGAAAATTAAAATAAAATCTACATTAATTCAGAAAATTATGAAGATTGAAAGTCGTCTCTAAAATATCATTTCTGACCTATATTAATATTTTCAAGGTATTTGGATGTCATTTAATAGAGTATTCATATCAAGAATATCATAAAAACTAATATGACATGTGTAATTTATCAACAAGCATACATATATAACTTTAATCATCCAAAACATGGCATAAACTTGCAAAAACAATTTGGATCTAACTTAAAACCAAAAGGCATAGGAAAATGGGATGTAGTAATCATTCACCTTGGCTTTGAGATTTAAAGATGTGAGATTTGATGTTGAATAAGTTTATTAACCCCTTTCTCTTGAAATCCTAGCTTTATCTTCCCTTGAGAATGAAAATGATGGCCGGCCTTGATATATTTTAGTTTGATAGAATGAAAGTGAATGCATATTTCATTTCCTAGGGGTTTTGGGTATAAGTCTCTCATATTTTCCATTTTACCCTTGCATATTTCCTTACATATTAATTCATGTTGTTTCATTTTGATTTCCATTTAACATGGCACGGCTACCCTTATTTAAGTCAAATCTCAACCTATTCATCTTCACATATTTTGTTTAATTTCAGTAATTAAATATCCTAAATAATGTTATAAAAATATGGGGTGTTACACTCTCAAAACTCCACCTCGAATCTCACAAGTGCAACCATGTCAATCCAACTAACCAAGGGAAAAGAGATTACGCGAACTAACAAGAACATGCCTCATGCCCGAGACTTCTCTAATTGCATCATCATGCAAACAAACTGGATAGATCTAATACCACAAACCAGTAGCTCTACTCCATTATCGGTCCTAATCATGTCAGCCGTCTTCTTATAAGAAGAAAAACATCTCGCATCACTACGTATGTGAAAACTAGCACCCAAATCCATCTTCCAATGCTTAACATCACTAATGAGGACATCACAAGAAGTATCACTGTCGCTAATTTCAACTATGCCCACCTGTGTATCATTATCACTGTCACTATATATAGCATACTTTTGATCCCTTTATACGCTTCACACATGTTGCACATATGACCCTTTTATGTCAATAATAACATAATATACTTTTCGACATGTCTTTACCATTAGCGGCTTTTCTATTCGATTTTGTATCCCACTTTGAGTCCCTTGCTACCATAGCCTCATCTTCAACTAATTTTAAGAGTGATCCTTTCCTTCTAAGTTTTTCATTCAAGTGTCTACTTCATACAGTATCCAATGAGATAGTTCCATTAGCATTGGTGTTACTTAATCGCACAACCAATATTTTTCAATTTTCTAAAAGTGAACACATCAATAAAAGAGCTTGTAATTCATTATCAAATTAGAAATCCATACTTGACAGCTGATTTATTATATCTTGAAATTCGTTCAAATGCTCTGATACAAACTTCTCTCCATCGAGCCTCAACTGAACCAATTTTCGAATAAGAAAAGCCTTACAGGTAGCACTTTTTGACTCATTTGAAGATGCAACCTGTCACAAAGCCTTCGCGGATTTACAACTAGCCACGTCGTGGAAAAACGAATCACCAATATACCGACGAATCAAAACAATCGCCTTCTTCTCCATCTTCTTCCATTTACCTTCCTCTATATTTGAGGTTCTCTTCCCATCATCTTTAATTGGCTCATGAATGTGTTATAAAACATCTTCCATCTTAGGCTTCCTAATACCCTAATTTTTTCACTTAAAAAAGCAATCTTCAAGAAGGAAATTAAATCTGACATCTCAATAATTATATACATCCACAATTACCCTTAGCCTTGTGATGATCTAGCTTCAATACCAATTAGTTAGGATTTTCGTTGCGCAAAACCTAACAAAGTATAACATTATTATGGAAGTCTATCCCATAATCTTGTATCCCAAGTACAAAAGGATAATATTGGATGAAAATAATAATATTTGAAGATAAATAATGGTGAAGCTAAATCTAAAACACAAAGAAATCAAGAGAGCAACACACAAGATTCTACCTAACAACCATTTATATTGATTCTCAAAAAACAATTATTTACAGTTAACCTACCAAATAAAAGTAAATGAGACCTAACTGAGAAGAAGTCTAAATCTCTATAATAATGGTTTCTTAGGTTTTGGAGAAGAAGAAAAAAGATGAAAGAAGAGAGAAATACTAATACTTCTCCACTTTCTCTTTTAAGCTCTATTTATAACATCAATTACTTAATGCGCAAGTTGATATTATAGCAAAAATAATTGATTAGCCAATTAGAGAGAGAAATAAACATAATCAAATATGCCTATTAATTAGGACAAATAAAATTTTCTCTTTCTTCCTTTTTCATATTTGTTTTCTTCTATTTGTGATTTTGTATCACCAAAATGTAACACTCCACCTTGATGCAAAATCACACATCTCTAACACATCCTTGATCTCCACCTTCAATCTAATCGTCTCTTTAAAGAGAGAAGTAAGAAAGTGGCATCATCGAATAAAATACACTAGCCTACCATCTTTAGATCAATCGTCACTCCTTTCTTCTTAATCATGCTGAATTACAAACTGCTAACACCACCTATAAGTGATGCATTCTCTACCATGAGATACTCCACACAATTTGACCTCAGAAGCATTTGTAATACCACAAAGACCACCTTAAAACTTGTTGATTTTCCAACTCGACACATGTTTACCACTTGACCGAAGCTCTCGACATGTTCACCATTGATACCTCGAGCATCATCAAAATAAAAATCCCTGTCAAAAATATGGCTACCAACACATTCACCAATGTAGTGCACACTTTCACTTCACCGTCTACATATGGACTAGACTATTTAACTGTCACTGGCTTCCTATTATTAACACACAACCAACCAACCAACCTATAAAGGTTTCCATCATTTAGTACCCCTCTCATCACAATATGACCACCCTTCTTCACTCTCAAAACTCCATCTCAAGACACATAAGTGCAACCATGGTGGTTCAGCTAACCAAGAGAAATGAGATTATACGAATTAGTTGGAACATACCCCATGCCCAAGACTCCCCTAAACACACCATCATGCATACAAAACCATATAGATCTAATACCACAAACTGGTAGCTTTACTTCATTGGTAGTCTGAATCATGTCGACGGTCTTCTTATAAGAAGACAAACACCTCACATCACTGCTTATGTGAAAACTCGCATCTGATTGCATCTTCCAAGGCTTAACATCACTAACAAGGATGTCACAAGAAGTATCACTGTTGTTATCTTTAGCTATGTCTGCCCGTGTATCGCTACCCCCATCGCCATGTATACCTTCTTCTGACCCTTTTTATATGCTTCACGCCTATTGCACATATGATTTTTATGACACCATTGTGATCGTTTTCTTTGGTTTTCTATCCCACTTTGAGTCACTTGCTATCATAGCCTCATCTTCAACTGATTTCAAGATTGACCCTTTCCTTCTAAGTTCTTCCTTCAAGTGACTATTCCAAATAGTATCCAATGAGATAGTTCCATTATCATTTGAGTTACTTAATGGCATAACCAATGTTTCCCAACTTTATTAAAGCGAACTCATCAAGAAAAGAGCTTGCAATTTATTATCAAATTTGGTATCCATACTTGACAGCTAATTTATTACATCTTGAAAGTCGTTTAAATGTTCTGGTATAGACTTTTCTCTATCCAGACTCAACTGTACCAATTTGTGAACAAAAAAAGCCTTACTGTAGTAGCATTTTTTGACTTACATAAAAAAATCAACTCGTCCCACTAAGCCTTTGTGGATTTACAACTAGCCATGTGGTGTAAGACTAAATCATCAAGATATTGAGAAATCAAAACTATCGTTTTCTTATCCATCTTCTTCCATTTACCCTCCTCTATATTTGAGGGTCTCTTCTCATCATCTTCAATTGGCTCATGAAGATTGTTGTGATATAAAATATTCTCCATCTTAGGCTTCCAAATACCCCAATTTTTTCCATTTAGAAGAGCAATTTTAGAGAAGGAAATAGAATCTGACATCTCAATAATTGTATACATCCAAAATTACCCTTATCCTCGCGATGATCTAGCTTTGATACCAATTTGTTAGGATTTTTTTCGCACAAAACCTAACAAAGAATAAAGTTATTGTGGAAGCCTATCTAAGAACCTTACATCAATCAAGTAAAAATGGATAATATTGGATGGAAATAATAATAACTAAAGATGAACTATGGTGAAGATAGATTTAAAACACAAAGAAAAAAAGAAAGCAACGCACAAGATTCCACCCATCAATCATTTATAATGATTCTCCAAAAATAATTGTTTACAATTAACCCACCAAATAAAAGTAAACAAAATAAAAAATAGAATCAAGAACCTAATTGAGAAGAAGTCTTGATCTTTATAACGGTGATATTTTAGTGTTTGGAGAAGAAGAACAAAGATGGAAGAATAGAGAAATAGCAAATAATTTTCCACTCTCTCTTCTAGGCTCTATTTATAACATCAATTACCTAATGCCTAAGTTAATACTATATGGTAAAATATAAATTGATTAGCCAATTAGAGAGAGAAATAAAGATAACCAAATATGCCCATTAATTAGAGGATATAATTTTTTATCTTTTTTGCATATTTGTTTCCTTCTATTTGTGATTTTGTATCACCAAAATGTAACGACATATATTTAACGCGGATCGTAAAATATTTTTATTTTATTCATATGAATTTGTATGACTCTAAAATTTTGGAAAGTAACTCTTAGGGACATTTTCCACATCTATGATTTTTCTGAATTTCAATGTGACCAATTTGACCCTGAAAATATTGTTTAAACTATAACTTTTGATAGGAGCCGAATTAGGGTCACAAATCATTTCCATTGCTTTAGGATGATGGTTTCTCATTTTGTAGAGTGGTCATAACAGAAAATGGACTCGTCGTTTGAAATTTATGGAACTTCTGAGAAGTTATGGCACTTTTGAGTTTTGGCTGCTGTTGGCCAGTTTTAGTGGGTAGTTAACTAATCCCGTGCTTAGGCCCACTGACTTAATTCAAAAAATTTGCTAATAGGAGGCTGGGAAAATAGACTTAAGTCATTTTCTTCTTCCTGGAAATAGATTTAAACCTCCACTAGCCCTAATTTCATGAAAAATCACATGTCTCCTTACTAATCTAAGCCCAAACATTGATTAAAGAGGGGATAGCATGTAGAAGCTATAGATTATAATTTTTGCCGATTTGGGTTCTTCTCCTTTGCTGTCTACTTTTGATTTGAGGAGAAAATTGGTATTTTAGGTAGTGGTTCTTAACCTCTCGCTCATTTACACTTGTTTATGTTGTTAAAAAGGTTGTTTTTAACATGATTTTGATCTTAAAGGGGTTTTCTAACTTTAACCACTTATCAATATATGCTCATGACTAGAAATTGGAGATTTTGAAATGTTTTTTAAAATGGGTTTTGTAATCAATTAGCTCATGACAGCATGCTAGTGTAATTTCCATCATTCATATGCACATGCTATGTAAAACTTATATTTAGAGTAAAATTAGTTTGATTATCACATTCTCATGTATTGGTTATATGAATGGATGTATATGCATGCTATTCCATGATTGTATGTTGTGATTTGATGTTGTTTGCTAGATTTTTGGATGTAAGGTAGGCAGGTTGAGAGATTGGGCACACTGAAGGCAAATTTGGTCAAAATTAGATGAAACTTGGAATGCAGAACCTGGAGCATAGGAGGAGCTTGCAGTTTGAACCGCAAACTCTAATTTGCTTAGTATAGAGGTGGATACTAACATCAGTGGCATAGTCCACGTTAGTGGGGACTTAGGTAAGAGGAAGGCTATGGCTAGTAGAGGTTGCCCAGGGTGTTGGATTGGTGATTGGCGAAGTATAAAAGGAAGCACCGACTTGTTTCTAGGATATGAGATCGGGTGAGACTTGTTCTACGACGACGTAATTTGGAGCAGAGAAGTCGGAATCAAAACATACGGGCATACAGTACTAGAAGCAAGGAATGGGATGGAAGGAACTTGGCTATCAGATGGCCAAGTATAGAGATTGGTCCCAACATCAAAGGTCGGTGCCGAATTCTCCTATTGATCCTGTAGAATTGGAACTTCTAGAGGTGGATACAGGGGTTCTATAAATTGTGCAAGAGATATTATCTCATTTGCATAATTGATGTGCACGTAAATATGCATGTATATACATCCATATTTTATTTATTTTTATTTAAATATATGTCATATTTGGGTATTATAAGATGTTTAAAACCAAAATTCAATTATCTTCAAATCATCATATATTCATCTACATACAAGGGAAAAATATCATTTATGTGCATGTGTTAATTTGGGACTTTTTACGTGGACATTTTCATAATTTTTATAGGAATTTGGATGCATATGGAAGAGGGTTTCATGATGATATATGCATGCACAAGGAAATACAAAAGGAATAAAGAGGAAATAATTCAAGCTCATGATCATGGTGGATTCCACCCACTTACCTAAAACTATAATTAGAAGCTAATGGAAAACTAAGTGGAGGTTAAAGCTTTATGCATATTTAATGATGGATCAATTAGAGGTTATTGGTTACTTGGAGGCCACACTTCCTAAAGGGCATTTTGGAAAGCACCCTAAAATTGAATTATGGTTTTATGCATGTATAAATAGCCCTCTTATGTATATGTAAATATCTTCTACTCTCTTATTTTAGTTAGGAAATTAAGCAAGCAAGTTGTAATGTCAAAGTTTCATGAAATAGAAATGGCTTCCAAGCCTCTTTCTCTTCTCTTTTCTACTTGTTTTTATTTACTTTTATGTTGATGCTTATTTCTATGCTTTCTCTCATTTCATGTTTGTAGCTTAGGTTTGCATTTATGCAACTAGTGTAGCTTTATTTTTTATGCAAGTAGTTAGTAGTTAATCTCTTATTCTTCTTTTGCTTAGTTTCCATTTCTTTGCCTTTTAATGTTGAAATTTACAAGTGTTGATTTGATAACATAAATGAGTAGCTAAACCCCTTCAATTTAGAGGTAATGAAGCTCTCTAACTTTAAGTAATTTCAACATTTTTATGATTTATAATCTCTTTTATTTGTGCTTCATGAAAGTGGATTTTGATATAAGTTTATACAAGTATGCTTGATACCTTATGTTGCTTTTGCAAATGAGTTATTCTTATTCAACATAAACACAGTTTACATCATCATTTGCTAATTGATTTCTGATTTTGAAATGAAAGTAAAAATAAAATTTTATGATCTATATTACTAATTACAATAGTAAATAGGTCTACTTAAAATAGATTTTGCTTTGGCTTCATTTTCATGAGAATTGATAAGTGGTGTATTTGTTGTATTATAGTTTGATGGTTTAAGCTATGTTAATTGATAATGTAAATAAACCACTTATGATAATACAACAATTATTTCACTTAATATCAAAAATAGAGATCATAGATTGTTTGATTGTTGGTCTATAAAAATATGAGAGTAGATTTGCCTCTAAATTGCTTTCTTATCCTATGGTTTTTAATCTCATTTTAATTCTAGTTTTAGCTTCATTTTGCTTGTAGTTAACGATCTTCTCTCATTTTGGTCTAATTTAATTGATTAGAAATTTTAAACTCTTAAAAAAAAAATCCCTACCGATTGACCCGTACTCGCTACATACTACGATTACGCCATGCGTTTGCAGTAAATTTTAATCCAAAATTTGTCGATGGATTTCTAATTCGATAGAAATTCCATGGTAAAACAATAATGACTGATGGTGATGTAATAGCTTGATGAAAGAAATGGTAATTCAACGCTGAATGGAGTAAGGTTTCAAAGGAGACGGCTTGACGTAGAAAGGAGTCGTAGAATAGGGAATATAAAATGGTACCTCGAAGGTGACGGCTCAATATTGAAAGCATTCGTTGAGTGGAGGATTGTAGAATGGTTCTTTTAAGATAATGGAAGCTAGTTAGAGCAGAAGAAAGGGCTTGGATACGCATACTAAGGGATCATTGATACTCGGAGTGTTTTTTGTACTCAAAGTAGGGGTATCATAAGGACGCTCATCGGTATGTTGGATGTTACCTTAGAACGGTTGAATGAATCCACGTACCCTAGACTGGTTGAATGGGTCTAGTACCAGCTTCAAACCAAAGAGAGTACACTGAAAACTGTGATTTCCATTAGTCCCTGGTGGTGGAATGATCCTTCGAGGTATCATTTATCCAAAGTACGTTGCGTGATAGTGAGGATTGTTTGATGGAAGCTATGGTTGCTTTGATTACTTTCCTCGTATTCTATTGCTCTATAGTATTCATGGAGATAGGTATTGGAGATAGTGATACATGGACATCTATTATCATACTTTGTTGTATTACGCATTTATGACACTTAGAGTAGCATATTATGTTATAATGTACTAACTCTTTAGACGCAGGGACAGACCAAGTATGATTCATGTACCTTGTTCCTTTACTATACCGACTTGCATAGAATTTTGCCGACTTGCATAGCATTTTGCCGACTTGCATAGCATTTTGCCGACTTGCATAGCATTTTGAGATTCATTTACCGCTCACACCAGACTGTTGTCTGACTCGATGTTTTATGCTTTAATTCTTATTATTTTGGGTGCTCTTAAATGAGTAGACTAGATATCAGGTCTAGGTGCGACGCAGTGGTTGTGCAAATGACGAGCTGGGGGGGCTATCTCATATTATATACATGGATTTCTTTACTTATTCCGTTGTGCAACACTATGGAGCCTTGGCAGTGCTGCTTATTAATATTATTATGAGACAGTCATATTGAGTTTACTTCTGTTGTATAAACCGTTTTTTCATGATATATAATTTTTTGTATCTATACTTTGCTATTTGGATCACTCAGTTATTACCGTCTTTCTGTTTTATATCTATGATATTATATTTATTTCACGCACTATGAGATATACTATAGATTCTGTGATGTTTTGTTTCATTTTAAACCTTGATGGTCGTCCTACATCAATCGGCATAACAAAAGCACGCTATCTTATGTATATTAGGTGTCGGAGGTGTAGGGCGGTCGTCACAATTGGTATCACAGCTTAGATTGCCTTGTTTAACCTAAGGGACGCCATGATTCAGTAGAGATTGGGAAGGATTTCACACCCTAGACTAAATCGAGAGAGTATATGTATACGAGAGAGTGCATACTTGTTGTATATTTTTAATTTGTAAACTATATAGTAGTATATATAGTATGTAAGTCACATGCACGCACGAGCACCATTGACACAGTTTTCTTTTTGAGAGACCCACTATTCTTGTTACAGATCTATAATGAGCCTACAAACAAGAAACACTACTAGGATCTCCAAATCTAGAATTGAGAAAGGAGCAGGTTTGGGGGCCGTGAACCCAGACTTGTAAGCTATGTCCAATTCGATGATGGTGAATATGCTTTAAAATGTCCAAGCGGTCGCTCTGAATATTGCTGTTAATAGTAATGCTCAAGTGGAAGCGCCAAGAGCTGACTTCGCCAAGGTATGGAAAGAGTACTCTACTTTTGGAAGGTAAGTCATTTCTTAGAGTAGAGTCTGCCATCGAAATGCAAGAATTGTTGGGCAGCTGCGAACGTATCTTTGGTAATATGGAGATTGATGATGCCATGAAAAGGAAGCTGGCCTCTAGATGGCTTTAAGGGCAGGACATGAACTGGTGGAATGGCATTACCATTGCTACACCCGAGGATCAGTTCACTTGGGACTAGTTCAAGGCCAGGTTTGAGGAGAAGTTCATTCCAGCAAATCAGAAGTCGGCGCTATTGAGGAGATTCATGGATTTAAAGCAAGAGATGTGTCTATTTCTGAATACATTACCGAGTTCGATGCTTTGTCGAAGTATGGGATGTCTTTTATCAACACTCCATTGAGGAAGAACGAGAAGTTTATTAGGGGTATGGATGACTATTTAGGGGAAAAGCAAGTGAGTCATATTGATGAGCCATTTGAGAGACTCATCAAGAAAGCCCTTCGCTAGGAGAGTTTATACGCCAAGTCCAAATTAGCTGTTGTTGTTAAGGAAGAGTTGAAACTGCAACAAAGCGATGGAGGCATGAAGAAGTGGTTTAGAAAGAGGAAGCAATCTCAGGGGAAGGATGCTAAGAAGAAGGATAAGTGGGATCCTATTTGTTATGGTTGTGGAGATAAGGGTCACTTGATTAGAGAATGCAAAATTGATGGGAAGAAGAAGTGTTACAATTATGGTAAGCCTGGGCATATACTGAAGAATTTTCCGCAACCACTGCAGTAGAAATAGGTTGTGAAGGCATATGCTTCAGACCTGTGCAGTTAAAGCGTCATGCCGCTCCATAGCACTTGAGGTGCAAAAAGTTGTAGCGAAGATATATCGAGGATATAGCGGACGACTTTAAAAAGAGGAATGATGAACATTCTACATTAAAAAGAGGAACACGCATTACTTATTATTTCCCACCAAGAAAAAAAGTAAAAATAAAAAAGTTGAGACTTAAAAAGTTAGAACTAGTTATAATAACCAACAGCGTATATCATTATTACATCAGCTTTGAAGTTACCAAAAAACTTCAAAGCAAGACATCAAGAAAAATGCTTATTTATAGGAAATGAGGATATAGCGGATTATTGGCGCAACTGAGGAATTGACTGCACAACTTTAGACATTGTTCTGACTTCGTCGAGTGCTCCTTTAACGAAAGAGAAGTGGAAGGATGTCGTCACTCAAGCTATGCTTTCCCTTTGTGATATTCCCATACATGTTTTATTTGATATTGAGGCTTCACTTTCCATTATATCTAGTGACCTAGTAGATAGACTAAGATTAAAACTCTAAATTGTTGACCAACCGTTGATTGTGATGAGCCCTGTTGGAGGCTCCACTTGTCTATGTATGCTTTGTCGTGGTTTGATCTTATCGAGTCATGGATGCCCTTTTATTTATGATTGTTTTATTCTGAATTTCATTGGTTTTGGGATTATCTTGGGAATGGACTGGATAAGGAAGTAAGCGACAGTAGTAGATTGCGAGATGTTATTGGTGACAATTGGGGCTGTGGAACGGTGGACGGTAGTGACTGGCTGCCTGTCATAGGATGAGGTTATGGTCAGCTTTCTATAGTTGCTTGGTATTCCATAAGATAAGTTTCCATATGTGTATGTCATTAGGGAGTATTCAGATGCATTTGAGGAGGTGATCAGATTACTGCCGCATAGCGAGATCGAGTTCCGTATAGACTTGACAAAGGATGTCAAACCTATAGTTATTCCTTTAAGGCATATGGAACCTAGAGAGTAGAAGGAGTTAGAGGTTCAAGTGAATTACCCGTCGAAAAGAGGTTTTATTCGTAGAAGCATATCTAAGTGGGTGCACCCGTAGTATTCGCCACTAAGATGGATGACTCTCTAAGTTTGTGTATGGATTATTGTGAGCTGAATAAGGTAATGAAGAAGAAAAAAATATCCACTCCCATAGATTGATGACTTGTTCAATCTGCTCCATGGTGTGAGGGTGTTCTCCTAATTGGATTTTACGACCAGATTTCACTAGTTGAGAGTAGTGAAGTGTGCCGATCACTGTGTTTCGTATGCCGTCTGGCTTCTATGCATGGTTAGTTATGACGTTCGGGCTAACCAATGCTTCTGCATACTTTGTTAATCTCATAAACTGTGTCTTTAGGGATCAGCTCAACAAGTTCGTACTTGTGTTCATGGATGACATCCTGGTCTATTCTAAGATAGAGGAGGAACACAAGGCATATTTAAGGACTACGCTCAATGTATTACGGAAGTACAAGCTGAAAGCGAAGTTTTTGAAATGTTACTTATGGAGAAAGAAAATGAGATTCTTGGGACATGTCATCTCCAAGCATGGCACCGCAGTAGATCCAGCAAGGTAGCAGTGGTTCAGGATTGGAGCCAAACCAAGAATGCTACTGACATGAGAAGTTTCTTAGGACTGGCGGGATATTATAGAGACTTTATAAAGGACTTCTCAAAGGTAGTCACATTGTTAACTAATTTGACGAAGAAGAATTAGACTTTTCATGGGATGAGAGATATGAGCAGGCATTTATGGGTCTGAAGGGGAGGTTAACGAGTGCACCTGTCTTGACCATTCCAAGCGGAAATGAGGAGCTGATAGTATATACAGATACCTGTGGTACTGTATTGGGTATGGTATTGATGTAGAAGGGAAAGGTTGTCACCTATGCTAGTCGATAATTGAAGCTACATGTGCAGAAATATCGAACTCATAATTTGGAGTTAGCGGCGACAGTGTTTGCTTTGAAAATTTAGAGGCACTATTTACTAAGGGAAAGGTTCGAGTTGTTCACAAACCATAAATCCTTGAAGTACCTTTTTTCCCAAAAGGATCTCAACCTTCTTTCGTAGCGATGGACAGAATTATTAGCTTCCTTTGACTTTGAGATTTCCTATAAGCCCAGTAATGGAAATGTAGTCACTAATGCATTGAGTAGAAGGCATGCTAGTTTATGGGCGAAGTTCCTAGACTGGGAATAGTCAGAGTATATTGATGGTTATGACTTCATCCCTCGTTGCGAGTTAGAGCCAGAGATGTTGGCAAGTTATCCAACCAGGCCTACTTTGATTGAATGGATCAGTGCCAATCAAAAGAAAAATGCTAGATTGGCTAATATAATGGCAAAAATAAAAGGAGTAGAGTCTGAGGATATGAGACAGTATAGACTTGACCGCGACGGTTGACTCCATAAAGATGGGAGATTTTTTGTGTATGATGTCGATGGGTTGAGGGATGTGGTGCTCAAAGAGTACCACCATTCAAGATTGACCATACATCTTGACGGTAATAAGATGTACCGTAATATGAGGTAGATCTATTATTGGGAGGGGATGAAGAAAGACATCTGGACATTCATCTTAAAGTGTATGAACTGCCAATTGGTGAAGGTAAAATAAAAGAAACAAGCGGCCTATTGCAACCTCTTGAAGTTTCCAGGTGGAAGTGGAAGCCAATATCGATGGATTTCATTAATGGGCCACTAAAGATTCGAGCAGGGTATGACTGCATCTGGGCCATAGTTGATCGATTGACCAAGAGCATAAGATTTATATCCATCAAGCTATGTAGAACCGTAGACAAACTGGTCGAATTGTATGTGAAATGGATTGTACAGTTACATGGTATACCGAAGAGCATTGTGAGCGGTTAAGACCTGTTTTCACTAGTGGGTTTTGGAAGGGCTTACAGGAGGCGTTGGGTACAAAGCTGCATCTTGGTATGGCTTATCATCCATAAACGGATAGGAAAACCGAGAGAGTGAATCGTATACTAGAGGATATCTTGCAAGCTTACATTCTCTATTTCGGAGGCTAGTGGGATGATCATTTGCATTTGGTAGAGTTTGAATACAATAATAGCTATCAGTCTAGTAACGGCAAGGCGCCATATGAAGCATTGTTGGTCGACTATGCAATGCCCCTTTATGCTGGTGAGAAGCGGGCGAAAAACTTACACTTGGACTAGATATGATTAAAGAAACCTCGGAGAAGATAGAGATCATTCGACAACGAGTGAAAGTTGTACACGATAGGCAAAAGAGTTACGCTGATAGAAGACGTAGAGATTTAGAATTTTCTATTAGCGAAATGGTATTTATGAAGATTTCTCCTTTAAAGAATGTTATTCGATTCAGTCACAAAGAGAAGTTGGCATCGAGATTCGTATGTCCTTTTTCCGATAACAAAGAGGGTTAGGAACCTAGTATATAGTGTCGACTTACCTTAGAAGATGGGGGTCGTACATAACATCTTCTATGTTTCCCATCTGTGGAAGTTTGTGCATGACTCGGGTGTAACAATTGCACTGGATCAGTTTTATGATATCGAGATTGAACCAGAAGCTTCAAGACTTCCTAAGCCGATTTGTATTATCAGACGTGATACGAAACGGCTTAGGAGGAAGACGGTGGAGTTGGTGAATGTTCAATGGGGCGAAAGTGAAGGTGATTGCACATGGAAAACCGTGAAGAGCATGAGGGCCACAAATTTGGAGCTCTTCACATGGTAAGGCATATTGTTTATCATACTTACTTTCACTTTTGAATCATATAGGATAGTTTAGAATTCTGCATGCTAGGATAGGTTTACCTATGTCGTTGATTTCATGTTGATATTTTGATGGTTGCACGTGATTAATAGGCATATGGAGTGACTATGATTGATTACCTGAGCTTGTTCGGGGATTTCGGTGATGAAATTCCTAAAAGGGGGAAAGTGCAACGACCATATTTTATATATCAAGGGATCGTAAAATATTTATATTTTATTCATATGAAGTCGTACGATTCTATTATTTTGAAAAGTGACTTATAGGGACATTTTTCATATCTATGATTTTTGTTGAATTTTTATGTGACCATTTTGACCCTAAAGATCTTTTTTGGACTATAACTTTTGATAATAGCCCAATTATGGTCTTAAACCACTTCCATTACTTCAGGATGATGGTTTCGCATTCAGTAGAGTGGTCATAATAGAAAAATGGACATGTCATTTGAAAGTTATGGCAATTTTGAGTTTTGGCTACTACTAATCAGTTTTAGTGAGTAATTAACTATGCTCGAGCTTAGGTCCACTAACCCACTTTGAAATTTTTGCTAATAGAGGGACAAGAAACTGACTTAAGTAATTTCCTTCTTTCTCAAAATATGGCTAAACCACCATTAGCCAAAATTTCATCAAAAATCACACATTTTTCATACTAATCTTAGCTGAATCAATGATTAAAGAGGGAAATAGCATATAAAAGCTAGAGATTATCATTTTTGTTGATTTGGCTTCTTGTCCTTTACTGTTTACTTTTGATTTAAGGAGAAAATTTGTATTTTAGGTATTTGGTGAGTGGTTCTTAACCTCTCACTTATCTATATTTGTTTATATAGTTAAAATGGTTGTTTTTAACATGATTTTGATCTAAAAAGGGTTTTCTAACTTCAACCACTTATCCATATATGCTTATGACTAGAAATTGGAGACTTTGAAATAGTTTTAAAATGGGTTTTGTACTCTATTAGCTCATGACCACATGCTAGTGTAATTTCCATTATTCATATGCATATGCTAATGTAAAACTTATATTTAGAGTAAAATTATTTTGATTATCACATTTTCATGTATAGGTTGTATGAATGGATGTATATGCATGCTATTCCATGATTGTATGTTATGATTTGATGTTGTTTGCTAGTGTTTTGGATGTTATGTAGATAGGTCGGGAGATAGGGCAAATCGTAGGCAAATTTGGTCGGAATCGAACGAAACTTGGGAGACAGAACCTGCAGCGTAGAAGGAGAACGCAGTTCGAACCGTAAGCTCTAATTTGCTGAGTACAAAAGTCAGCACCGACATCTATGGCTTAGTCCATGTTGACAACAACTTAGGTGAGAGGGAGGCTATGGCTAGTAGAGGTTGCCCAAGGTGTTGGATTGGAGATTGGCTAAGCATAGAAAGCAGCACTAACTTGTTCTAAGATATGAAATCGGGTGAGACTTGTCCTACGATGACTTGATTTGGAGCAAAAAATTCGAGGTCAAGACATATGGGCATAGACCACTAGAAGCAAGGAATAGGATGGGAAGGTACTTGGCTATCATTTATCCAAGTACAAAGGTCAGGCTTGACGTCAAAGGTCGGTGCCGACTTCTCCTGGTTGATCCTATGGAGTTAGAACTTTTAGAGGTGGATATAGGGGTTCTATAGATCATGATGGAGATGGATCATTCGCATGATAATTGACGGATATGTAACAACAAGATGAAAGTTAAAGTTTTTGGATGGTAACTTGACGTTGAATGGAGTTAGGTTCCGAAGGAGATGAGTAGTTGTAGAATGAGGAATGTAGAATAGTTCCTCGAAGGTGACAACTCAATGTTGAAAGAAGACGTTTAGTGGGGGAATATAGAATGGTTTCTCCAAGATAACGGAAGCTAGTTGGAGCAGAAGAAATGGCTAGAATACACGTATAAGGGAACGTTGATACTCGGAGTGTTTATTGGTGTACTCAAAGTAAGGGTATCGTGAGGATGCTCGTGGGTATGCTAAAAGTTATGCCAGATCGGTTAAGTGTATCCGTGTACCCTGGACAGGTTGCACGGATCTCTAGTATCATCTTCATGCTAAAGAGGGTACACTGAAAACCGGGATTTCTATTAGTCCCCGGCACTAGGATTGTCATTCGAGTTATCATATATCGAGAGTGCATTAAGTGATAGTGAGGAGCATATATGATGGATGTTATGGTTGCTTTGATTGCTTTCCCCATAGTCTATCACTCTAGAGATTGTTTGATATCGATTTATATAGTATTTTGAGATTCATTTGCCGCTCACATCAGACTGTTGTCTGCCTCGAAGTTTTATGCCTTGCTTCTTGTTATCTCGGGTGCTCTTAATTGAAAGACTAGATAGCAAGTCTACGTGCGATGCAATAGCTGTGCAGAGGACAAGATGGAGGGAGCTATCTCGTATTATACACATGAATTTCTATGCTTATTCTATTGTACAACACTGTGGAGCCTTGGTAGTGCTGCTTATTAATATTATTATGAGACAGTCATATGATCTGTTGTATAAACTCTTTTTCATGATATATAACTTTCTATAGCTATACTCGGATATTTGGATTACTTAGTTATTATCGTCTCTTCTGTTTTATATCTGTCATATTATATTTTATTTCATGCGTTGTAAGATATACTATAGACTATGTGATGTTTTTTTCATTTTTAACCTTAATGATCGTCCTACATCAATTAGCATGATAGTTGCACATTATCTTATATATGTTAGGTGTCGGTGGTGTTGGGTGGTTGTCACATTTGGTATCAGAGGTTAGACTGCGTTGTTTCCTAAGGGATACCATGATTCAGTGAAGATAGGGAATGAGTTCTCACCGTAGACTAAATCGAGAGAGTTAATACTTATAATATATTTAAATTTTCAAAACTATATAGTAGTATATATAGTATATAAGTCCAATGCACCGTACCATTGATGCAGTTTTCATTTTAGAGACTGGTCATTCTTATTACAGATTAAGAATGAGTCGACTAACAAGAAACACTATTAGGAACTCCATTTTTGGAATTGAGCAAGAAGCAGGTTCGGGGGCTTCGAATCCTGACTTCCAATCCATGTTCAATGCGATGATGGCAAACATGCTCTAAAATGCTCAAACGGCCGCTCTGAATGTTGTTGTTGGTGGTGGTGCCCAAGCGCAAGCGCCGAGGGCTTGTTAGACCCTGGATTTTGGCCATGTTATTTTAATAAATATCTAATCTAATTAAATAAAATGTGAACTGATCATATTAAAATGAATATGATTTTGGAAATAATTGCCATTTATTTGAATGGATTTGTATTTTTGAAAGGGAAGATTTGATTTGGAAATTTAAAATAAAATCTCTTAAAAATATTTAAAGTAAAATCTATCTTGTATAATTAAAGTAAAATGCTTTCTCTTGTTATAAATTGATAAAAAATATATATATATGATAATGTTTGAAATTAAAATAAATTTCTATCAATATAAAATGTAAGTCAAGCATATGAATGTAGTTTAAATATTGTTAGCTAAAATACAAATACAAATAAATATAAGTATAAGTATAAATAAGTAAATCATATTGAACATAATTAAATATTGATAATCAAAATATAAAATATAAATATAAATAAGTGAACATATGAATGTAATTTTAATATTGGTTAGTCAAAATAATAAAATAAATATAAAACAGGAAATAAGTATTAAGGTATGCATGTAACATAATTTTAAAATTTGTAGGTAAGGTATAAAATAAGATAACACAAACATATGTAAATGTATAAGCAAGCATACAACATAAACTGAAAACTTGAAAACACAAATGTATAAAGCTAATATAAGCACAAAGTATAAAATAAGAACAAAGTAGAAAAAAAATAGAAATCAGTCAAAGTATGAAAATAAACCTGACACAAACACAATCATATGAATTATTCAAGCAAGCAAATGATAAAACATTTTTATACACAATATCTTCATTCATAAGCCAAGTTTACCTGCAAATGAATAGTCACATACAAAATATCTATATGTATAGCTGAACATGTAAACTAATTAAGAAACAAGCAATTAATTTCTATCATCTCAGCCAACATTTGTCATTTCAAAATATTTTACAAATCTTTACCATTCAGAAATAAAAATCTATTCACAAAAGAAGAAAAACAACTGTACTAGATAATACCTTCCTCATACACCTATTATCTTATATATATGTATACATTTGAACCCTTTGGTTCGTTCAGCAAAACATATAAAACAAAAGAAAAAAAAGAAGTAAATACTCAATTCAACTGCAGTTCAAAACAGAAAGCACTTAAAAACAGATTCAAGGCAGTTCAAACTTCAGGCTTTCAAATGAAAATAGAAATTGTTCTGTTCAAAAGGATTACCTAGTGAGTAAACATATTTTTAAAAGCTTTACGTTTGATTAAAAACAGTTCAAGATTTTGATGATCTGGTTGTATATGTTTCTGTTTGCATATGATTTGTGATACTCTGTGCTTCCCTGTAATTGATATATAGTACATATTTGTATTCAAACTCAAATTAGTTTCATCAAAACATTGTTAATCAGTAAGTTTTCAACTAAAAATATATGTTTAAACTAAATTTAGATTTGTAAAAGCTGATTTAACCATGTTGCAAAATATAATCTCTGTAATCTAGTTTTACAGGCTTCAAGGGATAATTTGATAAAAATTAAATGTTGTAAAATATTAATTCAAGATTATATATTGAATCCATACTGCAAATCATGATTTTAAAACAAGAATGAAGATTTTTAGTTTAGAATTCTCAGAGCAGTTTGAACTTGAATAAAAATTGCATTTTGACAAATTACAGATGATCGATTCAATAATTATTGTTGAAGTTTTATTTGAAGCTAATATAAACATCATGGATCTCAAGAAAATTATCACAGAAATTTTCCAATTCATAAATTAAGGGAATGAGATCATTTTAGGGTTTTATTTGCAGTTTTGTTCGGGTCTAAACATAACGAATTCGTCGCCTACAAGGGTCCGAGCTTCACGTGATTCAATAAGGAGGAAGCTTATCGTGTCGTGGTGGTGTGGATGGGATTCGAGCTTCTATGGTGGTCGGTGTGACGATCGCGAGGAATTTTTGCGGAAGGTCGTGTTTGCAGTTTTTCTATGGAACTTCTAATTTTCGATTTCAAACATTTGATGTCGAATGGGGTTTGGTTTTCGTACCTACACGTGATTTGGGACTTGCCTGCGACTTTGGGATTTGACGGAGATGAATCGCGATGCCGTACACGTGTACGGCAGCGGTGGTGTATCGGCGATTTTGAGGGGAGCAAGGTCGCGAGTCGTTCTCGAGATAATTGGATGTTTGCTTCGGGTTTAGATCGTGTGTGTATAAGCCTGATGCGTGATTTATAACTCAAGTTTTAAATTTAATACTTACTGAAATGAAAGAAAAAAGGGGGAAGAAGAAGATGGATACGAGAGGGAGAAAGGACTCGGGGAAAAGTTGGAGCATCACGAAGTGTAACTCGAGTGAGTCAGGGAGAGTCGCGTGTTTGTTTCCTTTCAAAACTGCGTATAAAATAAAATAAAAAGAAGTATAGTTGAGAAATTTGTGCTTCAGCAAGTTTTAAGCATTGAAAACTAAACAAGAGTTTAACAAGTTAAGTTTAAAACTTTAATACAAGTTTAATTAGTTTAGTTAACTCTTAGCAATGTTTTTTTAAACTCTTAATTATTTATTTTAATTAAGTAATTAATTTAAGTAAGTATAAAGATAATTAACAATTGAGTTTGTAGTAGTAATATAATTGAATTTCAAAATTTAAAGAGGACTTTAAAATGTTAACTAAGTTGAATAATTAAAATTCAATTGATTATTTTAGAAAGTAATTAAGAATAATTATATTATAATTGTAATTATAGTTGAATTAATCAATGCTTAAGTGATTAATTAATTTATAATTAACTACTTAAAGTCGATTAATTAATGATTTGTGGTTAAGTAATTAAGTAATTAAATTATGAATTAATAATTAATTAATTAAGTAATTAATGATTAATCAATAGGTAATTAAGATTTATTAATTAATAATTAAAGTTATTAATTAATTATTAAGGGCAAGTAATTAAGAAATTAAGATTTAATAATTGATTAAGAAAATGATTAATTAAATTAAATCACTTGAAAGGAATAAATAATTAATTGATAATTAATGATTAATTAAACATGATTAAGAGATTAACTCTCAAGTAATTAAATTAATCACAATAAGAATTTAAGATGATAGCTTATGGATTGTTGTATAGAATATCTGGTTTGTGATATTTATGTGGTGATATTCTGTGATATGTTTTAATATATTTATGATGATTGTGTATGGTTCATCTGTGATAAATGTTATTTGAATTCAATTGTTGAAATTAAACTGTTTAAGTTAATTAGACAACTTGGCCTCTAAAGTGGCGTTTGGATTTCGATGAGACCAGGATCGGGTATCAATTTGATATTCCGAAAACCACATCGATCCAAATTAAACGTTAGGTCGTGAATTCTCAAGTGAATATCGAGATGGTGTTTTCAGAATGCAAGGGTTATCGTTGTTGACTCTGAGGGTGATTCCAAAATGAGTGTGACGAGATAATGCCTTCGGTTTCGTTCGAATCCGGAATGAACTTGTATGGATTGAATGCTTTCAGCACATCGTCAGGCGGACGATGAGCATTCTAAGGGATATGTCCTGTAAAGTTAATTGTAGCCTCAAGCCTCATCAACCGGGAATGGCTAAAATAAGGGAGGTGCAGCAAGGTTAGGTGGGTCATGCCCAAGCAGGATGAGATATAGCCCTGTCTAGATGTCCCTTTTATTTTGGTTGTGTGGGGTGGTTGATTGCAACAACTGCCGGGGTTATCTTGTTCGGGACTGTTCAGTAAGGAATGGTTCCGGCCTTGTGTTGCAGGGGAGTTAGGGTGGCTCCTCGGTATGGTGATCTAGGCCACGTACTGTGACGGGCGGTACCCCAGTAGCCCTGCCATTGATGGAAATCCATTTTCCCTACGAGACCCTACGGCTTTGATTTGTATTACCCACTTTTATGGCTAGTAGCTGGAATTTAATGAATGTAACAATTTTGGCTATTTTCTAATTACTTGAAAACCCTAGACACTATTGTAATATCACTGGATTTTCTATAAAATGTTTTGGTTAGCGTAAGGTAAAAACTTACCCGTATTTATTTGTGGGGAGTCTTACGTGATACCTTTATTTTCAAATGTTTTTCAAAGTTAAACAACTTTAAACCGTTTACTCATACCAGACCCATGTCTAACCCGGAGTTTATATTTTGTTTTTTATAAACTCTTGGGTACTCAAATTTTTACGAGTAGCCAAGTGATAGGTTTTGGACTTTGATTTCTAGAGGAGCTTGGAGCAGGAGTCCAGACGTATGTAGATATCTATCTAGTTCTGCTGTGTAGTTGATGTATGTTGTATCTCTGATGTATATAGTGACAGATGTGTGTGTGTGTGTGTGTGTGTGTGAGACTGTCGTGTGTATTGATATTGTATAACTCTGATATATGTAAAACTATGTAATAGTCATGTGATGTATTATATTTTGTTCCGTTCCGCTGTGAGATTATGATGTTGTTGTTCTTTCTTTCTACTCTTTTCTATTTCTATCCCATTCTTTCTTAATGATGATACGTCTTTCTAGGAGTAGAAGGGCGGGTCGTCACAGGGCTGACTTCGCCAAGCTATAAATGATTACTCTACCTTGGGAGGTAAGTCATTTCTTGGAACACAGTCTGCCAATGAAGTGCAAGATCGGTTGGACACCTACGAATGTATCTTTGGTGATATGGAGATTAATGATGCCACGAAGAAGAAGCTGGCCTCTAGATAGATTCAAGGGAAAGACATGAACTGATGGAATGGCATCACTATTGCTATACCCGAGGATCGGTTCACTTGGGACCAGTTCTAGGCTAGGTTTGAGGAGAAGTACATTCCACCTGCTCAGAAGTCGAAATTCACGAATATAAAGTAAGGAGACATGTCTGTTTCTTATGGGACGTCTTTTGTCGACACTCCATTGAGGAAGAACGAGTAGTTTATTATGGGTTTGGATAACTATTTAGGGGAGAAGCTAATGAGTCATATTAATGAGCCATTTGAGAGACATCTTGAGAAATATCTTTGCCCGGAGGGTTTATACCCAAAGTCCCAATCAGCTGTTATTGTCAGGGAAGAGCGAAACCGAACCAAAGTAGTGGAGGCAAGAAGAAGTGTTTGGAAAGAGGAAGCAATCTCGGTGGAAGGATGCTCAGAAGAAGGTTAAGTGGGGTCTTATTTGTTATGGTTGTGGAGATGAGGGTCACTTGATCAGAGATCGCAAAACTGATGGGAAGAAGTTTACAACTATGGAAAGCCTAAGCATACATTGAAGAATTGTTCGCAACCAGCGCGGTAGAAATAGGTTGTGAAGGCATATGCTTTAGACATTGTTTCAACTACATTGAGTGCTCCCTCGACGAAAGAGAAAGGGAACGACGTCGTCATTCAAGGTATGCTTCCCTTTTATGATGTTCTCATACGTGTTTTATTTGATGCCGAGGCTTCACATTCATTTATATCTAGTGATCTAATAGATAGACTAAGATTGGAACCCAAAATAGTTGACCGACCATTGATTGTGATGAACCCTGTCGAAGGCTCCACTAACCTATGTATGGTTTATCATGGTTTGGTCTTATTGAGTTATGGATGCTCTTTTGTTTATGATTATTTTATTCTGAATTTCGTCTGGTTCGGGATTATCTTGGGAATGAACTGGATAAAAAAGTATGCGACAGTAGTAGATTGCGAGATGCTGTTGGTGACAATTGGGGCTGTGGAACGGTAGATGGTAGTGATTGGTTGCCTATCAGAGGATGGGTTTATGGCCAGCTTTCTATATTCATTTAAGATTCCACAGGATAAGTTTTCATATGTGGGTATCGTTAGGGTGTATTCAGATGCATTTGAGAAGGTGACCGCCTTACCGTCGCACAAGGAGATCGAGTTCCATATAGACTTGATGAAGGATGTCAGATCTATAGCTATGCCTTTAAGGTTTATGACACCTAGAGAGCAGAAGGAGTTAGAGGTGTAAGTGAATGACCTATTAAAAAGTGGGTTCATTCTTAGGAGCATATATGAGTGGGGTGCACCCGTAGTATTCTCCACTTCGGCGAATGGCCTCCTAAGGTTACGTGTGGACTATCGTGAGCTTAATAAGGTGAGCTGAATAAGGTTGCTTTCCCAGTAATCTATCACTCTAGAGTAGTCATGAAGTTAGGTATTGGAGATAAGGATACCTGGACATTCTTTCTCATACTTTTTTGTATTATGCCTTTATGACACTTAGTGTATCATAATATGTTATTATGTACTAACACTTTGGATGCAGGGACATGCAAGGTATGATTCGTGCACCTTGTTCCTTACTATATCGACTTGTATAGTATTTTAAGAATCATTTACCGCTCACACTACTATTGTTTGACTTGAGGTTTCATGCTTCACTTTTTATTAACTTGCGCACTCTTAAATAGGTAGACTGGATAGTAGGCTAGGTGTAGCGTAGTAGCTGTACAGAGGACAAGTTGGAGGGAGTTATCTCGTGTTATATACACATGGATTTCTATGCTTATTCAATTATGCAATACTGTAGAGCCTTAGCAGTGCTGCTTATTAATATTATTATGAGACGGTCATATGAGTTTACTTCAGTTGTATAAACTCTTTTTCATTATGCATAACTTTTTATATTTGTACTATGCTATTTGATCACTTAGTTATTACCGCCTCTTCTATTTTATATCTATAATGTTATATTTTATTCCATGCGCTTTGAAATATAGTACAGATTCTATGATGTTTTGTTTCATTTTAAACCTTCATGATCGTCCTACATCTTATATATATTGGGTGTCGATGATGTAGGCGGTCATCACACAAAATTTAACAAATTTGATATACAGGATGTTGTTGGGCATTCTCGGTACTAGCGGCAACAGAAGGAATCCACAAACTCAAAATCGGAGCCCCCTCTTCTTATTCGAGCAAGAAATAGTGAGTTGCGATGTGAACAACGAAGACCGCGGATGTAGCGGAGGACTAATGGACGATGCATTCGAATTCATAGTAAACAACAGGGTTGGCCACAGAGTCGGCGTACCCATACCAAGGGTTGGACGCAAGTGCAACGCGAATGAGAGCACGATCCACGTGGCGTTGATCATTGGGTACAAAGACATGTCCATGAACGACGAACGGGCCCTTATGAAGGTTGTGGCCTTGCAACCGGTTTCTGTGGTGATAGATGCATGCGGGTCAGGTTTTAAGTCGTATACAGGTGGGGTGTTCACAAGTGAGTGTGGGACAGAGCTCGTGCGACCATGGTGTGACCGTGGTTAGGTATGGGGAAGTGATGATGAGATGAAGTACTGGATTGTGAAGAACTCGTGCGTTACATCTTAAGGTGAAGGAGGGTATGTAAGGAAGGAGAGGGGTATGGATGCGCTTGAAGGGCTTTATGGCACTGTCATGCAACCTTCTTACCTAAACTGCTTGATTTTTTTCTATTGTTTGTTTGTGTGTGATTGAATATGTATTGTGTGCACTTTTTTATGTTTAATTGTTTGTTGATTTTTCATTGTGTTCTATCCAATATTTGTATGTAATATAAGACTAAAGAAGTTGTTTATTGTAATATGTTGTAGGTGATTTCACTCCATCACCTTACTAATATGAAGCAGCAACGATCTATACAAAAAGGAATTAATGAGGAGAAGGTATCATTCGGATAAAAGCTATCTAACGGCTGCAAAATGACTGTGTATGTGTACATGTACGCAAGAACAGACAGGTGTACACATGTAGTGAGTGAGTTTTGTAGTCAGCCTAGCAGCTAGTAGTACATGTACAGTTAATTGCTCTTCCAAGATCATGCATACTATGCAAAGTGATCAAATCTTTAAACGAGGTGTGGTTCATTGCATTATTTTACCATGGTACCGTTTACGCGTCTGGCGCGTTGAGCACGTCTGATGTCGGATGCGTCTGACGTACGAGGAACGGAAACGGAGCAATTGGTCCGTTTGATTAATATAGATCCATGGTTCCTTTTGATAGTTAATAAATTTATATTTCTGTAAATTTTTAGAATTAATAACTTGTGCAAATGAGGTCTGTTTGAAGCCGTTGTTTTTTGCATTGTAATCTATCAAAGCGATATACATTATGGAGTTGGTTTTAATTGAATCAGAGCAATTTATAATTTTGTAATTTATTTATTTATTTTTGAGAATTATTGACACAATTATTTATTAAAAAATAAATAATTAATTAATTATG
The DNA here is from genome assembly GCA_030765085.1 of Allium cepa. Lineage (NCBI taxonomy): Eukaryota > Viridiplantae > Streptophyta > Magnoliopsida > Asparagales > Amaryllidaceae > Allium > Allium cepa. The sequence goes on along the minus strand of CM060940.1, from coordinate 749,837,148 downwards.
AATCAATTAAATTAAAAATCATAATTTAAATATTTTGCTCAAATGCCCTTATTGCATCAGCAAACATATTTCTCACCCAGCCAACTTTCCCACTCAAAGACTCCACTCAAATTCCTTGTTCAAATATCCAGTAATGGTTCGTCGAGAACGCGTCCTAACAATGGCACCATTAATAGTAGATTTTTCTACCTTTCTAACCAAGAAAAAGCATTGGATTGGTTAATAAGCAATCGTACTCTGAATGTACATATACAAATTTATTTATATTTCTAAAAAATATTATACTTGTTCACTTTGATTTTGGGTAAATACAATTAAATTTTGGCTAGCATTTTCATTGAATAGCGAAAACTAGATCTATTTTCATAGCATGTATTAGAATTATCCTGTTATAAGCACATATGCATACATCCAGTAATTTGCTAAATAGTACGATGAAAGCAACACAAAGAAATAAGGTTAGTCCAGTGTTAAGGCCGTACTTTATGATTGGGGCCTCCGCATCCAAACACGATTGACGGTTGTCCAACGATCAACGTTAAAAAAATTGATCCACCAAACTGGTAATCTGAAGCACAAATTATGATGCTTAGCATTAATCCTCTACTGTGTGAGTACAGTACACAAGAAGCAGTAGGGTTGAGAATCTTGAGGTTATAGTATATATTTTTTTCGAAACTAAAAAAAATCTGTTCGGGACAAAAACATCACTTAGAGCATTCCCAACCGTATTGGGTGGGTCGCGTGGATTCGAAGGGGTCGAACGAAAACCCACCCCCAACGTGGAGGGAAAGAAGCACATCCTTAGCCCGCTAAGGGTGAAGCTATGGATTGCAATCCACTACATACACTTAGCCGGCTTTAATTTAGCCAGTTAAGTGTATACGGGGTAGCCGGTTATCCCATTTTCTCACCCATCCCACCATTCTTCTTCTACTTCCCTGCTTTCAACAACGGAGAGCTCCAAATTTTTTTTAAAAGGTTAAAAAAATAAGAAGTGCATTGAGGAGAATCTGAGGAAGCGGTGGTCGCAGCGGTGGAAATGTTCCACCGACCGAAGAAAACGCCCCTACCAAAGAAAACGCAGACTTACTGATGACGGGTAGTGGAGGTCGACAAAGCACGTTGGTTAGGCAAAGGTGTATGGGTAGAAATACAGCAAATACATTTATGGATCCCTACATTGACCAAAATTTGGGACTCGACAAGGATTTGATCAATTTCCATATACTCCGAGAAAACGGAGTACACGTCAGCACGTGTGTTGAAAATTCTGTAAGTTGTCTACTTTCAAATTATTTTTAGTTAAAATTATAGAATAAAAATTGTATATGCGACATGTTTTAAATTAGACTCGTCGTGAGCGCACTCGTGGCTCTTGGGTTAGTGTAATTCGCCTATATAGAATGATCCAATCTTATGATGCCGGCGGCATTACTCATGCTTTTCTTCGAGATATAGGATTTGGAGATTTCTTAAGTACGTATTTACATAATTACCCTTTATTCGTTTAATGCTTTTTAGCGCTTTCAATAATCGTAAATTGCTTTAATAGGTATCGACAATCTTTTAAATTCGGATGTTCAGTTATATGGTGCTTTATCCGTATGTTGGTGAAAGACCACTCATACATTGCACTTTAGTTTTGGAGTGTTGGGTTTTACCCTTTTGGACTTTACTATGCTTACCAGTTTAGGCATTGGAAGGGGGAGATCTTGCCATATGACGAGGAGTACTAGCACTTTCACTGTTTATCTAGTGTACTTCCACATCTTGACTTAGAAGATGGGCTGTCGTCCAAACTACAGATTAGATGCTCTTACATTAGGCAAGAAATCTATGAATTGATACATGGTCGTAGCACAGACAACCATTTGGAGATTGCTCTACTATTTATTCTATTCATGATAGGGAACTTATTCTTTACAAATGGATCAAACATGTTGTCGGCCGGATAAGTTACAGCTGTAGCGGAGTTGTCGTTTTATAATCCAATCGTATATGATTGAGGGACTTCGATATTAGCATACTTGTATCGATGTTTGGATCATCAGTGTGTTATTAGGGGTAGATCCATGTCCATTATAGGTTTTTGGGAGATTTTACAATACTGGTACTATGAGTACTTTTGCAACATGACTTATCCGATGTTGGACTCCACATCACCCCTTTTCTTCCCTCGAGTCAGAGCATGGGCCCGAGATAACCGCGAAATGGTGCCAAGAGGGAAGGCATGTCATATATTTGCTATGGCACGAAATCAGATCGAGTTACGGACCTCACAAGGATGTGTTTTTTACATCCTTATATTGATTTGCCTTTTATGATCGACCTTATCATAGTGCATGCTGCATTCCTATTTGCTAGACGTTTTCCATTGGTATCATCCCCATCAAGTTTAGAATGCTATAGGTTCCTCAGTGAGCATGGTTGGAGACAGACGTTAGATGGTGATTTTATTCCTGACGATCCACATCCGGACGCACCTTTTTTAAGGTGTATGATAGTGCCGCTTTACAAGAGTATGTAGGGGAGTGGTGGTCTGCTAATTGCTTCATCATCTTGAATTTAGATTATGTAGCTTTTTTGCGTCAGTTTTACACTCCGCTGCATAAGGCTACTTTTTTCATGCTACATCCGTTGATTTGGTAGGGCCTTCAGGCATCCGGTGTGGTGTTGTCCCCTTGTTTTATAGGACCTTACATAGCGTACTTATGTATATCATGCTCCATAGCCATCCTAGATAGGAGATAATGGTTGAACAGTCGGCATACCGACAACATCAAGATTGGATAGATCTGTTGATATTCCTTGGCTTGAGATTTCGCAGTATCCAGATCCAACTGCGTTTTCATATGAGGATTTGCTTCAGATGCAGATGGGACTCTGCCAGGTCATGTACGTCGAGCATCAACGGAGCATAGATGAGTAGACTGCTCATATTAACGAGCTTACTACTGCTGATGAGCAGCGATATCATCCTACACATAGAGTAGATGATGATGATGATGGTGCAGTTGTTCTTTTTTATGATGAGTACTAGTTTGATGAGCCATAGTGTTTGTATCTACTATTAGTATTTGTATGTCCTATCAGTGTGTGTATTAGTGTATTATCAGTGTTTTATATTTACTGGCAGTGTTTGCATCAATTTATTTTTGGTGGTTTATATTTACTAGCACTGTTTATACCAGTGTTTGTATTTACTACCAGTGTTTGTAACAGTGTATTATCCATGTTCGTACTTAGTGTTAGTGTTTGCATCAGTATATCAGTTTTGGATTTGCTATTTTGTTTGAGTGTCCATACTTAACTATGTGAAGGAACAAACACAGTTGTGTTTGTTCATATTCACTTTTTTGATGCTTGCCACATGGTTAATCAGGTGGCACTTGGTTCACGAGACGTGGATCATGAACTTTATATTTAAATAAAAGTTTTGTAATGAAAATTCACAGCATCTTCAATAATTTTCAACATGATCAATAATCTTCAATGTCAACTTAAAGTCAGACTCCCGATGATTATTTAGTACTAATCAAATCGTACATAGAAGCCGACTATAGACACATGGAAGATGAGTTGGAGCAAGATTATTGGGTCGCTATAAATGAGACTTTTAATTGTCATTATGATTGTAGATTAATTCAAAGGCTTTTGGAAACTTGAATTACTTTTGTCACGTTTACTAGAGCTTGTCGAAGCTATATAATTGTTATAAATATAGTGAAGGAAGAAGATATATATCAGTTAACATGAGCTACGTTTGGTTCCCGTTATTAGTGGAAGTATCACAATGATTTTATTAGACATGCTGCATATAGTCTCTGGGTTGGATATATTAGACAATTTGAATGATGTTTGGGTTAGTTAAGTTTTTAAAGTTAATTACCTTCAACTAGTTCTTTACACTATCAGTAAACTATATATACTTTCAAATTGTAGTAAAGTCCATTTTTTCAAAATCTACTATACACTTAACATAATAACAACATTCAACCCATATAAAACATTAACAACCAAGACAAACAACAAATAGTACCCGCAGAAAACTTCATAGAAAACAAACAAGACAACAAACAGCAAAACATGACAACATCATGGAAAACGAACAAGACCACAAACAAGACAACCAATGATTAAAAAACTGCATTGGACAACCTGATAAGTTAATTGAACCCAACGTTCTTTGAAGTATCTGAATTTTATTTTCAAGATCGTTAGCCTACACAACTCCTCGATAAGGAAGAGGATCGTCAATCCATTGCCAAAGTCCACAACCATCGGGAGAATTATGGCATCTATGGTGGCATCGACTGATGTCGGTTCCGTTTCTTACAACAGTATACAGAATAGAAACCTCACAGTTACAGTAGATCTCTCGTGAATTAACCTCTTGATCTGTGCGAGGTACTCGTTGTCTACCTTCATTCTCTTATTCTGTTAAGGCTACGCCACTCTTCTCTTTGATGTCTACCATTTTCCAGCTGCATGCATTCTTGCCATTCCATCTGATGCTCTCTTACATCAGCATTGTGTATTTACTCCATTTCAATATACCACTCGGTTGGCGGTTAAGGGGACGATGTATTAGTTGGGCTACTGTGTTGTAATAAACCTTCGTATGAGTATGAGGAGGCAAAGAAATATGATTGTAATCAACCATTTTTATATACTACTGCTCGATAATAATGAAGAGAAGTATGGCAAGCCAAACAATATTTATATAGCATAAGACATTGCCCATGTAAAGCAGTGCAACGTGGATATAGTAGCCGTTTTGACCCGGCATTTTGTCATTCTCACTCCATATCCATTAGCTTTAATCCGTGTAAAGCAATGCATATTGGCTACATTGTCCGATGTAACCCGACACTATGTCATTCTTACTCCACATAACAAAGCTTTAATACATCTAAAGCAATGTAACATGCTACAGTGTCAAACAAGAGCCGACCTCTTACCATTCTATCTCTACATGAAAAATCTTCAATGCGTATAAAACAGTGCATCACGGCTACAATGTCCGATGTGACCCAACTATAACATCTCATATGTAGAGGCCAAAAGCTAAGTGCTATGGATGTTGCTGTCGTACACAGTATTAACGTCTGGTAATGAAATACGGTTGTGTTAATGGTATCCACAATATCAGAAGCACTTGAATATGAACAATATCACGGATTTCCAAAAAGAATAATTTCAGTGATTATATTTCAAATGAATCATATCCAAGTTACAAAAATCACAAACGTAATCCTAGGCATTGACCAAATATAATTTACAACAATATGCCAAGAGCGATATATGACGATGCCCTTTGGATGCTCAAAGCAATATAGACATAATTGTCTTAATACGCAGCGGAAACAATTTTAAAACAGAATTCCTAAATTAGCTATCTGTCAGCTATCTGCTCGTCTTTGGATGCTTTATTCGCCAAAATTTACTAAAACCTGAAACCCCAAACCCTCAGCCTGCTCAAATCAAATTTTGAGCACCCGAGAGTTTAAGAGGGAACAAAAACTTTGAGTTAGACATAAAGCCTGGTATGAATAATATCTGTTACATCTCAGTTTACTGATAAATAGTGAGACCATGCGGCTTAACAGAACGGGTTTCCACTTACTAATATCTCTTTTCAAAACATATATTTTTTCAAACTCTTTCCTGCAACCAAACTGGTTAATCAACTGATTATAATAATAATATAGCAATATCCATTATGCTAAAATAGGAAATGAAATAGACTATCTGACTAAAATCTAAACTATTTGTTCTAAATTCTGAGTTATCTGCTCTTTTCTGGACTATCTGTCCTAAAACTGATTATAGCAATATCTTTTATGCTAGATAATGGGCTATCTGCCCAAAACAGGTAAAAAGGGTGGACTAACTCTCCTTAAAAATTTAACAAGGTCTGTTATGCTTATAAATTAACTATCTGTTCATATTTGAGCTGACTGCTCTTTCTGGACTAATTGTCCTCTGGGCTGAATGCCCTCAAAATGGACTGACTATCCAAATTTAAAATGAGCTGACTGCCCGAATTTTCTTTTGTGTTAACTACCCTTAGCATATCTGAGCTAACTGCTCTTTAAATTTTCCTTAAAACCTTTTCAGAATGATTTAATCCGTCAAATCATATATATACAAGGAAAATATATTTTTATCTTTACTCTAAGCTATTTTTGCCATGTTATATATACTTTACTCAAAATAATGTTGATAATGTTCGATAAGAATTATCTATGCTTTATAATAAGTTAATGTCCTTTATAACTTAAGAAACTTGGGCTATCTGCCTAGTTTTATGTTCGAAACCATTGTTTAAAACCTTTTAAACAACCTTTCGAAAACATAGAAAGTAACTCCTTCAAAACCATTCACAAAACCATTCGAAAGTATTGGACGTAACTCCTTCATATCCTTTAATAAACCTTTCGAAATCATTGAAGGTAGCCCCTTCTAAACCATTTAAAAGCTTTCCTTTTACGAGCTTTAAAACATATGACATCCTCCTTTTAAATCCTTTAAGCATTAGCAATTCAAAAACATTGCAAAACCATACCTCTCGACCTAGTCGAAAGGGTTCACCTTTCGACTTTGTCAAAAGCCTTAGGTACCTCCCTTATATAATAAATCTTTCGGAAGCAATGTAACTAAAAACATTTCGAAGACATTGGGTTCAATTTAAAACAGGTGGAAAATCTTTCGAAACCAATCAAAGTTAACTACTTTGAAACCTTTAAAACATTTCGAGTTAAAACATTTGGACCATACAAAAGGACCAGAAAAATATTAATGTCAAAAGCAACTGCTTCGAAACCTTTATAAAACCTTTTGAAACCATTCGAAAATAATGAAGTGTTGGTGTTGGAACCAACCCTTCGAAATCAATGGAGAGAGGCGACAAATTTTAGAAAACAAAAGATAACCTTTGACTCCATCTACGTCGAAAGGTTAGGAAGCGGCAACTAAGCTTTGGCCTTGTCAGAAGCTATACCTTTCATCCTTATCGAAAGGTTTCAATTAAAACAAGAAGCAAACCAATCGAAACCTTTTTCTTTTAAACCATTTGACAACGTCGAAAGCTCGATGTCAAAATCTAGCAGGTGTATTTTCTTTAAAACCAAAACAAGGTTTCATCTCCTTCGAAAGCTCTAACCTTTCGTCCCTAAACCTTTCGACTCCATCCAATTCACTACGTGCTAGTTGTCTAATACCTTGTGCATTGGTATTTGAGCTAGCCAAAAGGTTTGATACCTTTCGACCTTGTCGGAAGGTCTAGAATGAAGGCAGAAGCTCTACCGAAAGGGTTGAAATAGAAGAAAGACTATTTATTTATACTTTAAAATAGTTCTTTTGTATCCCACCTACTTTGTTTGTCTAAATTTAACTAGTTCCCAAAATTTTATATTCAAAAGTACTGCCAATTTCCTTATTTGGAAATTTGAATAATATTGAAAAAACCCTTTTCTCCTATATAATTATACAAATCATTTAAGCCCCATACCTTAAATAATTTTATACAACTATTAAAACACCTTGAAAAATCCTGAAAAAATTCCAAAAAATAAAATAATATGTTCTCTTCAACATAAAATTTTTTCGAATCCAAACTATAATTATTTTTCCAGCAAATAGTTTTATAATCCAAATTAAACTTTTCTTCCTTAAAAAATTCATAATAATTCCACTAAAATTCAGGAAATTGTAAAAATTGAAACCCATTTCTAAAATAAATTTTTAGATCGCCATAAAAATTTGAAAGCCTAATAGATGTCATTTAATAGGGTTTTATCTCAAAACATGTCATAAAATCTGTACGAACGTATATAAATCATCAACATGTATATATAATCTTTTTTATCATTCAAACATATGGCAAATCTTTGCAAAATCATTCGGAATTAACATTAAAACCGAAACCAAAATTATTTAGAGATGTAAACATTATTCACCTTTTGATTAAGGAGCTTGAGATTCAAAAGAGTTTGATTTGAATTTTCTCTCCTTAAGCTTTTCTTTTGTTTTCTCTTCCTCTTCCATTGTTAATGGTGACCGATCAAGCTTTTAAAGTTTTGAAAAAGAGAATGAACGTGTGTTTTGAACACACAGTCTAAGAAAGACAACATAGGAATGACCTCTTTCCCAAATACCCCTCCTCTAATTCATTTTAAATCTTTCTTTTAATTTATTAGTAAAAAGGCTCGGCTGCCTTAATTAAATCAAATCTCAATCACCTTATAAACACATTATTTTATTTTATTTAGCTAATTAAATATCCTAAATAATGTTATCAAAAATCTAGGGTATTACAGACTCCCCTCCTTAAAGAATTTCGTCAAAATTACAGTAAGGTTCAAAATAAACAAGAAGGTAAAACATACAATCAAAACAAGTTAGGATAAGTATCTCTAATCCTGCTCTCAACCTCCCAAGTACAGTCATTGTCACTCTACTGGACTTTGACTAATCTGACCGTCTTGGTTCTAAGCCTCTTCTCATCTCTTGCAACAATGCGAACTAGCTTCATCACTATGGTTAAGTCCGGTTCTACCACTAAATCATCTAGCCTTGTCGGTGCAATAGCAGTCTCCAGATCTCTAACACACTTTTTGAGATGAGAAGTATGAATAACATCATGGACCACTGCCAAACTGCTCGGTAACTCAAGTCTATAGGTCCCATGAACCTAGGAGATAACTCCTGCGACTTTCCAAATCTAAGCACACCCTTCATCGGTGATACTTTGACGAAAATTTAATCCCTAATTGAGAACTCCAAATCTTTTCGTTACTTAACTCCAAATCTCACCTCGAACGACCTCAATCTTTCCTGCAGCATCTCTGAACAAATCTGGACCAAGAATCAAGCTATCCTCAGTCTCCAACCAACAAACAGGAGATTTGCATGGCCTTCCATACAAAGCTTCAAATGGTGTCATCCCAATAATAGTCTGATAACTGTGGGTTTACGAGAACTCGACTAGATGCAGATGGTCCTCCCATGATCCCCTAAAATCCAAAACATAAGCTCTCAAAAAAATCTTCTAAGATCTTATTAACTCTTTTCATTTGCCAATTTGTCTATGGATGGTAAGCGGTACTCATCATAAGCTTGGTTTTCAAAACTTCCTACAGACTCTTCCAAAACTCGCTAGTGAACAAGGAATCTCTATCACTAACTATGCTGCTAGGAACTCCATGCAGCCCAACCACATTCTTCATGAACAACCTTGCTAAAACATGTGTCGTCCTGGTTAAATTAACTGGAATGAAATGGACACTCTTGGTCAATCTGTCCACTATAACCCATATACTTTAATTTCCCATATTCGACCTTGGCAGCCTGTCTATGAAGTCCATAGAAATAGAATCCCACTTTCACACTGGAATATCTAACGACTGAAGCAAACCACTCGGAATCTGGTGTTTACCTTTTGCCTATTGGCAATTCAAGCACTGCCTTACACATAAACCAATATCCTGCTTCATTCCTTCCAAGAAGAAACTCCTCTTTATATCCTGATAAATCTTGGTACTTTTAGGATGTATAGTGAACTTCGAACGATGGCATTCATCTAAGACTTCCTTTCTTATGTTTCCTACACTTGGAACGCATAATCTTCCTTTCTTTCTCAACCACCCATTCCGGTCAAGACTGAAATATTTCAAGTCAACGCTCTTGGTTCCTTCCTTTAACTTACTGATCCATTCAGCTAACGCTGGATCCTCTATCTGCTTGGAAGCAATCCGTTCGATCAAAACTGGTTGAACTTCTAAATAAGACAATACAACTATATCACTACTAGACCCTGCCTCGGATCTCCACTACAATCTGCAATCTGCTAATGCTTCTAAATCTTTCCACTCAGCCGTCATTGCCAACACTGCATTTTGATATTTCCTGCTAAGTGCATCTGCAACCCGGTTGCATTTCTCTGGTGTGTACTCAATCCCAAAATCATAAGCGCCTACGAATTCTAACCATGTATGTTGTCTCATGTTTAGCTTCTTTTGAGAGAACAAATACTTCAGCGGCTTATGATCTGTAAATAGCTCAACCTTTCTCTCAAAAGGTAATGTCTACACACCTTCAAAGAAAAAACTCACAGCAACCAACTCTAAACCATGCGTTGAATACTGACCTCATGCGGCCTAAGCTGTCTAGAAGCATAGCCAATCACTTTACCTCTCTGCAACAGCAAAGCTCCTAATCATGTTCCACACACATCGGTATAAACTATCAAGTTATGATTCCCCTCTGGAACTACCAACACAGGTGCATAGGTCAATAAGTGTTTCAAACTCTGGAATGCTTGCTCACACTTATCGGTCCACACAAACTTCACATCCTTCCTAGTCAGCCTGGTCATCGGTGCAACTATCCGCGAGAAATCTTTAATAAATCTCTGATAATAACCAGTTAAACCAAGAAAAATCTTAATCTCGGTTACTGTCTTGGGTCTCTTCCAACTATTCACTGCCTCGATCTTAGTCAGATCTATTGATAACCCTTTCTTTGAGACAACATGACTAAGAAACTTCACCTCCTTCTTCCAGAAGTGACACTTCGAAAACTTCGCTTTCAGCTGATGCTGCCTCAGCGTCTCACGCACTACTCCAAAATGAACTTCATGCTCTCTTTCATCCTTAAAGTAAATTAAGATATCATCTATGAAAACTAGCACAAACCTATCAAGTGCTCTCGGAAAATCCAGTTCATCAAATCCACAAAGAAAGCTGAAGCGTTCGTCAGTCCGAACGACACAACTAACCATTCGTACGATCCATATCGGGCCCTGAATGCTATAAAAGGTATACTATCATCTGCTACTCTGAGCTGATAGAAACCCATTGCCAAATCAAACTAAGAAAATACCTTTGAACCACTTGGCTGATTGAACGAATCGTCAATCCTGGGCAATGGATATCAATTCTTTATCATCCTGTCATTCAACTAATGATAATTGATACATAGCTTCAACGATCCTTCGGCTTCTTAGCAAACACTATTGCTGCGACGACGAACTACTCGGCCTGACAAAACTCTTGCCCTTTAAGTCCATCAACTACACCTTCAACTCCCTCATCTCTGAAGGGGTCATCCTGCTTGGCGGTCTACTCACTTGTGCTTCTTTCAGAACCAAATCTATCTAAAACTCAATAGCTCATTTCGATGGCAATCCAACTACAGGCTCAAACACATCTGCGAATTCTCAAACCACAACAACTCGACTCAACTCATCATATGAATCCAATGCACCCAACAAAGCAAACACTGCACTGCTAGAACCTCCTACGGTGAAAACAATCTGATCGCTACAATCCGAGTAACAAAGAGATATCTTCCTACTTGGAAATATATCTTAGCATCGTATTCACTTAACCAGATCCCAAACCCCATAAAATCAAATACATGCAAACTACACTCAAAATTATGACCTAATAGGTCAAACTCAAGCTAGTCACACCTCAACTCTAGAGTTTCATACCCTCCTGTTGGATCTGCAACCCGTAAGGAAGTAGCTAAATATGCGGGTTCAAGTTAAGCTTATCTATCGAACATCTAGATATAAAAGAATGCGATGCACCAGTATCAAATAAAATGCTAGCAGACATACCATGAATCTAAAGCGTTACTCCAAGAACTGCATTCCCCTTCTCTTAGGCTGTTGGCTTGGAAACGGCAGGCTCCAATGCATACACCTTGCCCTTACCATCTCTAATGGGCTCCTTGCAATGGTTCTTATAATGGCCTATCTGGTCATAGTTAAAACACCTGATATTCTTCCCCTTAGCCACATCCTTCGCTTTCCCGAAACAACACTCATTAACGAAGTGCCTTGCCTTGTCTTGTCGCATTTATAGCAGACAACTTCTGACTTTTCTTTCTTGGCTCCTCCACCCTTTTGAGCACCTTTCTTGGAAAGAACTTCCTCTTCTAGCTCTGGCCAACCTGGACCACTTTTGCCTTGCTCTTCTCTAGATACTCAAGGACTTCTTCCTGCCTCAAAGCCACCTCTATAACAATATCATAAGCATTTCTAAGATGAGGTAAAGTAGCATTAGCCAATTATGGCTTTAATCCTCTGATAAACTTCTCATTATGTTTTCAATGAAGCATCTACTGAAGCATACCCATACCGGGCTAACTCTTCAAACTCTTGGCATACTCATCAACAGACATCTCACCCTGCACCAGCTTAGCAAACTGCCTAATCAAAGATGACAGTGTCTTTACTGACAAAAACTTCTCCTGGAATCTCCTCATGAAATCCTCCCAGGTTATCGTCTCCTCGTCAACTATTGTTGTTACACTATTCCACCAGAACAATGCGGTCCCCTGAAGCTGCCTGGACACCGACCTCCTTATGCTCGTCGTTAAGCACTAAATCTGCAAAAATCCTTTTGTAGTGCAACAACCACTTCTCCACTTCAATGGCATCCTCTGTTCCCATAAACGGCTTCCCTCCTAGCTTCACATAATCACCGCTTATCTTAGAGAACTGATTAACTATCGGAACTTCTAGAACCCTTGCTCCTGCGACATTTGCTCCCACCACTCCAGCTGCAACTCCTTCCTGCATCATATTCCTAAACAACTGATACATGGCTTCCATTCTGACATGCGGGACCTTTGGACCAGCATTCTGTAACGACCCAGAATTTTTAGAAATTAAAATTTGGATATTTAATTAATTTTAAATATTAAGAAGTGAATTTATAAGTCAAATAAATTTTTATTTGAATTATTGGATTTAATTGAATAATTAAATCGATAATTTAATACGTTAAATTATGCAAATAATTGAAAATTGGGTTAAATATGATTTAAAATAATTTGTAAAATTTTATTTTATCATATGGAAGTTAGAATGATATTTTAGAACTTTTAAAATCGAATTAAAAGTTTATTTGTGAAAATTGAATATTTTAATATTTAAATCGACTAGTGAAAATAGTCAATTTTTGAACAGTCTCAGAATTGAACGAAACCAGTTCCATTGGATCCGTAATAGTTAGTTATTACCGGATTTCAATTTTCGTGTCAATCGGAGTTATCGTTTGATCATGGCAGCTCGAAACGCATCGATTTATTTTTAATTTTAATTTGGCGAGTTAAAATAGCCATTTTTCAAAAAGTCTCGGATTTCGACGAAACTAGTTTCATCGGATTCGTAATGTGATATTATTGTAAGGTTTCAAATTTCGTGTCAATTGGATTTACCGTTTGTCCGGTACAAATTAAAACGCCTAGAAAATCGCTTAAATCGGTATAATTCAAATTGAACGTTTATTGCCATAACTCGCACAGATGTCCGAATTAGCTTTCGAAACCTGTTCCTTTGTGTCCGGAACGCGGGGTAAACCGTAGAAATGCTGGTTACGGCGCGTGAATCGGAGTTCGGAATTTCCGGGATGAATAGTGTCGTTCAAAACTCTATAAATAGCCCACCATTCTAAAAAAAAATAAAAAAAAATAACTAAACCCTAATTTGCAAACCCTAGCCGCCACCTCCCTGATAAACGGCCAGAAATGCTCAACGTTCTCCCCTCGATTTCTCGAAATCCATCAACTTTTAGACAAAACCCTCAACTACAAAGGGGTAGAGCACATCGAGAGCTACGAGTTCAACGGTTATGATCGCGTTTGGAGCAATGGAACGACGGGAAATTGGGTTTGAAGGGGGCCGGCTGCGCACGCAACACGAGGAGGAGGAGGGGGCCGAGCTTCAGGTGGTTGAGGCCGTGCGTTGAGGTCGTGAAGGGCTTCGCAATGCAACTTCCTGATCGTGTTTTAGTCGAGCGATGGAGTTGCAAAATCAAAACCTAATTTGTTGCTAATGGGTTTGAGTGTGTGTATTATTAACTGGAACGTGAATGAGGAGAGGATGGAAGAAGGGAGTGACGGTCCTGATGGGGGGAGGTTGGATCCAAGGGCTATGATGGCTTGGGTATAAAATTATAAATAATATGTTGTAAATTATAAGTTAAAAATCGTGTAACTTATAAATTGCATATCTTTTTCATACGAGGTCGAAAACGCGCGAAACCAGTTGCGTTGGAATCGTATGGACGAGCACTACGCGATGGAGTTGGATTGGAGTCGTTTGGAGTTAGTGAGAATTTTGGGTAAAATTAAACGTCTGTTTAATTTTACTCGAAATAAATCGCTAAAACGGAATTGAAATCAAGGTGAGAACTTCTCACTCAATCGAATCGGTTTCGATTTTATTTTAAATAGTTAGATTTAAAATATTTGAATGCATGTTTGAATGATGATTGTTATCTATTGATTGTTAAAATAGACATTATACGCCGTTAGTAAGCGGATGTTATTTATTAAAAACATATACCGCGAATATTTCATAAACAGTGAAATTGGTATTATATATAATAGAAATATATATATATTGGCATATGTATATATTGGAGTTATTGATTTCCCGCATTTGTTTAGCGGATGAGACCCTATTGCGCCGTTATTAAGCGGATAATATTTTAAATCCCATATACCGCGATAATTTCGTACTGGAGCGAAATTGGTATTGTGCTAATGTTTGTGGATGCAGGAAAACAGGTTGGAGGGATCCAACTGGATTCCTCAACAGTATTTATTTGAATTCAGATATTTTGATATTTGATGGATTATCATATCGATATATGATATCGTTGTTGTCGTGATTGACTATTTGGTGTGTAGCATCACTAGACCAAATTTGGAACTTTAAAAATGATTTTTAAAGTGATTTTTGAAAATATACTTTATGTTTGGAAATTGATTCATTTTAAATAAATAAACGTTATAATTTTTAAAGTTATAAAAATTATGATTTTGAGAAATACGGTTAAAAATTGATTTTGAGAAAAATAGTTAAAAAAAACTGATTTTTGAGAATATGATGCTATTGATTTTATAAAATAGTTTAATCGGGATTTTAGAATTTATTGTGAAAAGTTTAAATATAGGATTTATAAAATTTAATTATTTTATGAATCAAAATGGTGAAATAATAAAGGAGATTAAATATGTTTTAAAGAATAATATAAATTGACTTATATTAAGAGATTTATAAATGGATATTTATAAATTGAAATATTGACATTATAAAACGAGTTTTTATAAGTGTTTGAATGAAGTGTAAATGAATTTCATAAATGAATGAAATTTATAGAATTATAAATGGAGAAGTTATAAATGAGATTTATAAATAGTAAGATTTATAAATTTGTGAAGTTATTAAAAGAATAGTTTTGAATAAATCATTGAATCTTATAAGTTATAAGATTTATAATTATGAAGTTTAAAAGAACGATTTTGTTAAATAATCGTTTTATAAGCATTTAATTTATAACATGAACCTTTAGTTTATAATTGAATTATAAATCGAATAGATTAATAAAGGAATTTATAAAAGGAAGTTGTTATAAAATAAATAGAAATGGAGTTTATAAACATTGTTTTATAAATTCACAAACGACTTATTTTGATAAGTAAATTGTTGAAACCTATTAATGGAGTTATATTCACATTTTTGATTGTGAATAATCCTTTAAAATGAAATGTATAGAAATGATGAAATTGATTAACGTAGTATATTCACGTTTTTGAATAGTGAATAATATGTTAAAGAAAATGTTTAGAATGTGATGTTTTAAATAAAATTAAAACGATCTAACGATGTTTTTAAATATGTTGAGATTCGAAACCATAGATTTCAAAAATTTATTGTTGAAATAGATGTTTTCGAGAAATAGAAGGAAATAGTGGACTATAACACTGTTATTATAGTAAATGATTTCCGAAAGGAAATGTTTTGTATAGTATTGGGATTTATATATCTATCTTAAATTCGAAATCCCTATACTAGTGATTTTGGGATGTCGTAACGATGTTTTACACAACATTCGTTTTGGCCCAAATAAATATGTTTAAGAGAATGATTTCCTTAAAGAATGAAATATATACTTAATTTCGATTGAAGTATATTGAATATTTTCCAAGTGTTGAAAATAAATAGATTGTGAATTACTTATTTAATAAGTAAGGAATTGTTTTCCGATACAAAGGGAATATTTTGAGAATTTATCTTTTTGAAGATAAATTGAAATGAATAATTGAAATCGAATATCCATAGATATTTTGGATTGTAAATTCACTAAGGAATTTATAAAAGAAAGTGGAATTGGTTTAAAAATAAATATTGATTTATTTTTGAAGTATGAAATAATATATCTTGTAAAGATATTTTGGAAAGTTAATAAATTCTATAACTTTCTTACTTGTTAATTTCGAGGACGAAATTCTTTTAAGGGGGGAAAATTGTAACGACCCAGAATTTTTAGAAATTAAAATTTGGATATTTAATTAATTTTAAATATTAAGAAGTGAATTTATAAGTCAAATAAATTTTTATTTGAATTATTGGATTTAATTGAATAATTAAATCGATAATTTGATACGTTAAATTATGCAAATAATTGAAAATTGGGTTAAATATGATTTAAAATAATTTGTAAAATTTTATTTTATCATATGGAAGTTAGAATGATATTTTAGAACTTTTAAAATCGAATTAAAAGTTTATTTGTGAAAATTGAATATTTTAA
Source organism: Allium cepa (assembly GCA_030765085.1). Taxonomy (NCBI): domain Eukaryota; kingdom Viridiplantae; phylum Streptophyta; class Magnoliopsida; order Asparagales; family Amaryllidaceae; genus Allium; species Allium cepa. Next base: position 749,820,529 of record CM060940.1, on the reverse strand, counting down.
TATTTAAATCGACTAGTGAAAATAGTCAATTTTTGAACAGTCTCAGAATTGAACGAAACCAGTTCCATTGGATCCGTAATAGTTAGTTATTACCGGATTTCAATTTTCGTGTCAATCGGAGTTATCGTTTGATCGTGGCAGCTCGAAACGCATCGATTTATTTTTAATTTTAATTTGGCGAGTTAAAATAGCCATTTTTCAAAAAGTCTCGGATTTCGACGAAACCAGTTTCATCGGATCCGTAATGTGATATTATTGTAAGGTTTCAAATTTCGTGTCAATTGGATTTACCGTTTGTCCGGTACAAATTAAAACGCCTAGAAAATCGCTTAAATCGGTTTAATTCAAATTGAACGTTTATTGCCATAACTCGCACAGATGTCCGAATTAGCTTTCGAAACCTGTTCCATTGTGTCCGGAACGCGGGGTAAACCGTAGAAACGCTGGTTACGGCGCGTGAATCGGAGTTCGGAATTTCCGGGATGAATAGTGTCGTTCAAAACTCTATAAATAGCCCACCATTCTAAAAAAAAATAAAAAAAAATAGCTAAACCCTAATTTGCAAACCCTAGCCGCCACCTCCCTGATAAACGGCCAGAAATGCTCAAAGTTCTCCCCTCGATTTCTTGAAATCCATCAACTTTTAGACAAAACCCTCAACTACAAAGGGGTAGAGCACATCGAGAGCTACGAGTTCAACGGTTATGATCGCGTTTGGAGCAATGGAACGACGGGAAATTGGGTTTGAAGGGGGCCGGCTGCGCACGCAACACGAGGAGGAGGAGGGGGCCGAGCTTCAGGTGGTTGAGGCCGTGCGTTGAGGTCGTGAAGGGCTTCGCAATGCAACTTCCTGATCGTGTTTTAGTCGAGCGATGGAGTTGCAAAATCAAAACCTAATTTGTTGCTAATGGGTTTGAGTGTGCGTATTATTAACTGGAACGTGAATGAGGAGAGGATGGAAGAAGGGAGTGACGGTCCTGATGGGGGGAGGTTGGATCCAAGGGCTATGATGGCTTGGGTATAAAATTATAAATAATATGTTGTAAATTATAAGTTAAAAATCGTGTAACTTATAAATTGCATATCTTTTTCATACGAGGTCGAAAACGCGCGAAACCAGTTGCGTTGGAATCGTATGGACGAGCACTACGCGATGGAGTTGGATTGGAGTCGTTTGGAGTTAGTGAGAATTTTGGGTAAAATTAAACGTCTGTTTAATTTTATTCGAAATAAATCGCTAAAACGGAATTGAAATCAAGGTGAGAACTTCTCACTCAATCGAATCGGTTTCGATTTTATTTTAAATAGTTAGATTTAAAATATTTGAATGCATGTTTGAATGATGATTGTTATCTATTGATTGTTAAAATAGACATTATACACCGTTAGTAAGCGGATGTTATTTATTAAAAACATATACCGCGAATATTTCATAAACAGTGAAATTGGTATTATATATAATAGAAATATATATATATATTGGCATATGTATATATTGGAGTTATTGATTTCCCGCATTTGTTTAGCGGATGAGACCCTATTGCGCCGTTATTAAGCGGATAATATTTTAAATCCCATATACCGCGATAATTTCGTACTGGAGCGAAATTGGTATTGTGCTAATGTTTGTGGATGCAGGAAAACAGGTTGGAGGGATCCTGGATTCCTCAACAGTATTTATTTGAATTCAGATATTTTGATATTTGATGGATTATCATATCGATATATGATATCGTTGTTGTCGTGATTGACTATTTGGTGTGTAGCATCACTAGACCAAATTTGGAACTTTAAAAATGATTTTTAAAGTGATTTTTGAAAATATACTGTATGTTTGGAAATTGATTCATTTTAAATAAATAAACGTTATAATTTTTAAAGTTATAAAAATTATGATTTTGAGAAATACGGTTAAAAATTGATTTTGAGAAAAATAGTTAAAAAAAACTGATTTTTGACAATATGATGCTATTGATTTTATAAAATAGTTTAATCGGGATTTTAGAATTTATTGTGAAAAGTTTAAATATAGGATTTATAAAATTTAATTATTTTATGAATCAAAATGGTGAAATAATAAAGGAGATTAAATATGTTTTAAAGAATAATATAAATTGACTTATATTAAGAGATTTATAAATGGATATTTATAAATTGAAATATTGACATTATAAAACGAGTTTTTATAAGTGTTTGAATGAAGTGTAAATGAATTTCATAAATGAATGAAATTTATAGAATTATAAATGGAGAAGTTATAAATGAGATTTATAAATAGTAAGATTTATAAATTTGTGAAGTTATTAAAAGAATAGTTTTGAATAAATCATTGAATCTTATAAGTTATAAGATTTATAATTATGAAGTTTAAAAGAACGATTTTGTAAAATAATCGTTTTATAAGCATTTAATTTATAATATGAACCTTTAGTTTATAATTGAATTATAAATCGAATAGATTAATAAAGGAATTTATAAAAGGAAGTTGTTATAAAATAAATAGAAATGGAGTTTATAAACGTTGTTTTATAAATTCACAAACGACTTATTTTGATAAGTAAATTGTTGAAACCTATTAATGGAGTTATATTCACATTTTTGATTGTGAATAATCCTTTAAAATGAAATGTATAGAAATGATGAAATTGATTAACGTAGTATATTCACGTTTTTGAATAGTGAATAATATGTTAAAGAAAATGTTTAGAATGTGATGTTTTAAATAAAATTAAAACGATCTAACGATGTTTTTAAATATGTTGAGATTCGAAACCATAGATTTCAAAAATTTATTGTTGAAATAGATGTTTTCGAGAAATAGAAGGAAATGGTGGACTATAACACTGTTGTTATAGTAAATGATTTTCGAAAGGAAATGTTTTGTATAGTATTGGGATTTATATATCTATCTTAAATTCGAAATCCCTATACTAGTGATTTTGGGATGTCGTAACGATGTTTTACACAACATTCGTTTTGGCCCAAATAAATATGTTTAAGAGAATGATTTCCTTAAAGAATGAAATATATACTTAATTTCGATTGAAGTATATTGAATATTTTCCAAGTGTTGAAAATAAATAGATTGTGAATTACTTATTTAATAAGTATGGAATTGTTTTCCGATACAAAGGGAATATTTTGAGAATTTATCTTTTTGAAGATAAATTGAAATGAATAATTGAAATCGAATATCCATAGATATTTTGGATTATAAATTCACTAAGGAATTTATAAAAGAAAGTGGAATTGGTTTAAAAATAAATATTGATTTATTTTTGAAGTATGAAATAATATATCTTGTAAAGATATTTTTGGAAAATAAATAATTTGGAAAATTATTTGGAATCTGGTGATGTGTGCATATCCATTGATAGTTCAATAACCGACTATCAATATTTCCCTTTGAATGGGTAATTGATGTGATTTGTTTGAATGTGAATGCCACACTTATTTTTGAATAAGCGCTCACTATTCGGGTTAACCGGGAAAGGACCATGGGGTCGTATAACCCATTCCGAATATGTGATACGTCGTTGTGAATTGCATTGAAGATCGGTGTTGAAGACCCGGTATTTGCGAGAGCGATAGGATGACCTATCGATTGTCTCTGCACTGAGTTGCAACGGTATAGAGACTCCCTAAGTGATGGGAAATCCGATCAGGATTGTGAATATCCGGATTGCAAGGACTTCTTTGTAAGTGCCTTCGGTTTTGTTCGAGCCCGGAACAGACTTGTATGGATAGTATGCCTGACGTTACAAATTGAGATATAAAGCAGATTTCTTTCAAATATATTTCTGTTGGTGGCGGAGAATTTATTCTTTTAGCTTAACACCCTTCTCTGAGACGTACGAGCTCAGAGGTTATATAGTTGAAGTTATCAGCGATATATTCCCAATTTGGTAATGTGACATGCTGAGTGTTGCTGTAAATGATCATTGTGTTGATTATTTGTGATAGGATCGTTTATTTGATCGTCTATCCTGGTGATCATTTCTATGATCATTTGTTGACCCAAAGCATGGCTTTTGTATAAAGTATGTTTTTGTGGACGTGACTTCGTCGAGCCTCACACCCCGTGAATGGTCAAAACAGGAAAGAAGCAGCAAGGTTATGAGGAGTAGCGCCCTTTAGGATGTGTGCATTTCCTTCTGGAAAAGGGTGGTATCATGGTATGGAGCCCAGATACTTACTCATGTTGAAAACACTTTGTTATGATTGTGTGAATTGATTACGAGCGCTCGGTGAAAGGTCCCAAAGGACCGGGGGATGGCATATTCGGTCAGTTGTTACTCAGTTAGGGGTAACCCGGCCTTGTGTTGGTAGAGATCCGGTTTGGTTCTCGGGGATGTCCATCCAGAGGCATTCTCATGTGGCAATGGGAAGTTCCTTGGCCTGATCATTCGTTGGAAATCCAAAGAAACAATACGATCTTGTACGGTATTAGTTGTAGAACCTGCCATTCACTTATGGTGGCGCCCCACTGTTTGGATGGTAGCTATAGTAGGCATACGATAATGGTCGTATGTTGGCTAAGATTTATATTCTACTTTCGAAATGAATTTTTCCTACACTATACACTAGTAATAATATCAAATGTTGTTTTAAATGCGTATCAAGCATCTTTGACTATCATAAGGAGAAATCTCCTCCGATTCTGCGTTTGCATGTGTGTGTGTGCGGGAGGCCTTATGGTAGTCTCATTTTTAAAAGCATTGCGAATTGGATTTAAAAATATTCCTCTTTTTTTTATTTTAAAGATAAATAAACTGTTTTGAGTTCTCACACCAGTCACATGACTGACTCAGAGTTTATTGTTTTCCTTCCTAAACTCTGGGTGCCCACCAATTTTCACACGGGCAGTCAAGAGTTAAGGTTTATCAGGATATTCTGGAGTTGCTGGAGGCAAGCTGGATGGCATGGCGTATTACTAGTATATAGTATTTCTTTTCCGCTGCACTATTTGTTGTTGTTGTTGTACACTCTGATGATATGATGTAATGATGTAATGTAATGTATAAAATGTAATAACTGATATAGTCCTTTGTTTAAAGATTATTCATTTATTTATTATATGTTGTTCCGCTGCGAATTTGTGAGATTCTGATATTGTTCTGTTGTTTTCTGTTCCGTTCTATGTTCTATGTTATTTCTTCTATTTTCTATTTCCTTTTCCCTCCATTTTCTACCTTATCTATTTCCCTATCTTTTCTATCTTCCTTCTCTCTTCTTCTCTCTTTTTCTTTTCTTAAATTCTTTTTAAAACCCTAACTATTCGGTTTTTCGGCAACGAAAAATCGCGTACGTTACACATTCTCTGCCTGACCTTGGTCTCTCCCTACATTAGGTCTGGCGTTCCTTTCGGTGCTTCCACCTCCTTGGTTAACTCTACTTCTTCTACCATCCATATCTGTATTCAAATCTTATAAGATACAAAAAGATAACCTATTCAAAGATAGAAGAATGCAGATAGAGCACATACTTATATATAACAAATACAAGCACGTTACTATAGCGCTACCCAACCCCAAACCTTACTCCAATTACCTCGGATTTTAGTTTTCAAAGCTAATTTTTCGCTAAATTTTTCATAAACCTATGATCTGATACAAAGCTATAACATCACCTTTTTGAAGGCCAAAAGCTAAGCACTATGGATGTTGCGATCATCCATAGTATTAACTTCTGGTGACGAAATACGGCTATGTTAATGGTATCCATAATATCAGAAGCACTTGAATATAAACAAGGTTTTCAAAAGAAATAATTTTGGTGATTATATTTCAAATAAATCACATCCAAGTTACAAATATTCCAAACGTAATCCTAGGCATTGATCAAATATAATTTACAACAATACGCCAAGAGCAACATATGAAGATGCCCCCTTGGATGATCAAACCAATATAGACATAATTGTCTTAAATCTTAATACATGGCAGAATTAATTTTAAAACAGAATTCCTAAGTTAGCTATCCGTCAGCCATCTGCTCGTCTTTGGATGCTTTATTCGCCAAAATCTGCTAAAACTTGAAAACCTAAACCCTCAGCCTACTCAAATAAAATTTTGAGCACTCAAGAGTTTAGGGGGAAACAAAAACTTTGAGCCCCACATAAAGCCTGGTGTGGATAATATCTATTACATCTCATTTTACTGATAAATAGTGAGACCACACCGCTTAGCGGAACAGGTTTCCCCTCGTTGATATCTCTTTTCAAAACATATATTTTGCAAATCCTTTCCTGCAACCAAACTAGTTATCTGCTTTTTTCTGGACTATCTATCCTAAAATTGATTACAGCAATATCTTTTGTGCTAGATAATGGGCTATCTGCCCAAAACAGGTAAAAAGGATGGATTAAGTGTCCTAAAAAATTTAGCAAAGTCCGTTATACTAATAAATAAACTATATATTCATATCTGAGTTGATTGCTCTTTCTGTACTAACTTTCCTCTAGGCTAACTACCCTCAAGATGGAACGCTTGTTCGAATTTAAAATGAGCTGACTGTCCGAATTTTCTTTTAGGTTAACTACCCTTCAAATATCTAAGCTAATTGCTCTACAAAATATCTGAGCTAACTGCTCTTTAAATTTTCCTTGAAACCTTTTCAGAATGATTTAAAATATGTCAAATCATATATATACAAGGAAAATATATCTTTTGCTTTATTCTAAGCTATTTTTGCCATGTTATATATATTTTACTCAAAATAATGTTGATGATGTTCAATAAGGATTGCCTATCCTTTACAACAAGTTAATTTCCTTTATAACTTAAAAAACTTAGGTTATCTTCTTAGTTCTTATATTTGAAACCTTTGTTTAAAACCTTTTAAACAACCTTTCGAAAACATAAAAGGTAACTCCTTCAAAACCATTTACAAAACCCTTTGAAAGTATTGAGGGTAACTCCTTCATATCCTTTAATAAACCTTTCGAAATCATTGAAGGTAATCCCTTATAAACCTTTTAAAAGCTTTCCTTTTACAAGCTTTAAAACATATGAAATCCTCCTTTTAAATCTATTAAACCTCAGCCTTTCGAAAAAATTACAAAATATATCCTTCGACCTTATCAAAAGGTCCTACCTTTATCTTGTTGGAACGTATTTTTTCAACATATCGAAAGGTTTCACCTATCGACTTTGTCGAAAGCCTGGGGTGCCTCCCCTATATAATAAACCTTTCGAAAGCAATGTAACTCAAAACCTTTCGAGGACATTGATTTCAGTTTAAAACAGGTGGAATACCATTTGAAACCAATCAAAGTTAACTACTTTGAAACCTTTAAAACATTTCGACTTAAACATTTGGACTACGCAAAAGGATCAAAAAAACATTGGAGTCGAAAGCAAGTGCTTCGGAACCTTTATAAAACCTTTCGAAACCATTCGAAAACAATGAAGTGTTGGTGTTGGAACCAAACCTTCGAAATCAATGGAGAGAGGCAGCAAGCGTTAGAAGACAAAAAGATAACCTTTGACTCCATTTACGTCGAAAGGTTAGGAAGCAGCAATTAAGCTTTCGGCCTTGTCGAAAGTTATACCTTTCGACCTTGTCAGAGGGTTTCATTTAAAATAAGAAAGAAAACCAATTGAAACCTTTTTCTTTTAAACCATTTGACAACATTAAAAGCTCTTTGTCGAAAGCTAGTAGATGTATTTTCTTTAAAACCAAAACAAAGTTTCATCTCCTTTGAAAGCTCTAACCATTTGTCCGTAAACCTTTTGACTCCATCCAATTCACTACGTACTAGTTGTCTGATAACTTGTACATTGGTATTTGACCTCGCTGAAAGGTTTGTTACCTTTCGACCTTGTCAGAAGGTCTGGAATGAAGGTCCAAGCTCTGCCGAAAGGGTTGAAATTGAAGAAAGACTACTTACTTATACTTTAAAACTGTTCTTTTATACTCCACCTGCCTTATTTGTCTAAATTTGATTGGTTGTCAGAATTTTATATTCAAAAGTGCTGCCAACTTTCCTTATTTTAAAATTTGAATAATTTTGAAAAAGCTTATTTTCTTCTTTATAATTATATAAAACATTTAAGTCACATACCTTAAATATTTTTACATAACTATTAAAACACCTTGAAAAATCCTGAAAAAATTCCAGAAAATCAAATAATATGTTCTCTTCAACATATAATATTTTCGAATCCAAACTATAATTATTTTTTCCATGAATAATTTTATAATCCAAATTAACCTTTTCTTCCTTAGAAAATTTATAATAATTCCACAAAAACTCAAAAAATTCAGAAAATCAAAACCCATCTCTAAACTAACTTTTTAGATCACCATAAAAATTTGCAAGGTTAAGGGATGTCATTTAATAGATTTTTATCTCAAAACATGTCATAAAATCTATATGAACATGTATAAATCATCAACATGTATATATAATATTTTTTATCATTCAAACACATAGCGAACCTTTGCAAAATCATTCGGAACTAACCTTAAAACCGAAACCACAATTATTTAGAGATGTAAACATTATTCACCTTTTGCTTTAATAATTAAGGAGCTTGAGATTTTAATGGATTTGATTTGAATTTGCTTTCCTTTAGCTTTTCTTTTGTTTCCTCTTCTTCCTCCTTTGTTAATGGCGGCTGGCCAAGCTTTTAAATATTTTGTAAAAGAGAATAAACGTGTGTTTTGGAATACACGGCCTAAGAAAGACAATATAGGGATGACCTCTTTCCCATAATACCCCTCCTCTAATTCATTTTAAACCTTTATTTTAATTTATTAGTTAAAAAGCACGATTACCTTAATTAAATCAAATCTCAATCCCCATATCAACACATTTTATTATTTTGTTTATCTAACTAAATATCCTAAATAATATTATCAAAAATCTGGGGTGTTACACCAACAGTGGACCATTCTTTAATCCATATGTCTGGATGATGTGTCTTTTTGTAACCATTAAATAGCAATAGTTTATAAATAGAATTAAGGATGTCGAAAAACATACTCATTCAAACTTTCAAACTAATCACCACCGTTCTTCTACCCATTTTGAATCAGTTCTCTAAAAAGTTTGTGGTGCTTCTCATCCTCATCTTCATCATCTTCGGATGATTTCATTAAACATTGTATTACTCAACAAAGAATGTTTGCTACTGAAATGAGGGATTTAATAGCCAATGAAATTGCTGAAAGCTCTACTTCAACCGAATGAGGTAGCATTGTTCGAAGGAAAGACTTGCGTTATGGACGAGACTATGCTGGTGGTCATAATCAATTGATCAAAGATTATTTTTCAACAAACCCACATATGGGGATGTGGATTTTAGACAAAGATTCTGCATGTCAAAGAATACCTTTAATCAGGTTCTCGATAAATTAACCAAAACAAACATTTTTTCATCCACAGAAGAAATGGAATCAACGAACTTGGAATTTCTCCACTGCAAAAGGTTACAGCTGCACTTCGCATGATATCATACTAAACTTCTGGTGATTCGCAAGATGACAAAGTGCAGATTAGAGACTCAATCGCAATATTATGTATGAAAGAATTTTGCGAAACCGTTGCTTTTATGTTTGGTGAAGAATATCTTCGGTCCCTTACCCCTCAAGACATTGACAGATTGTTAGCAATGGGATCTCAACGTGTATTTCTAGGTAAGTTAGGTAGCTTAGATTGTATGCATTGGAGGTGGATAAACTGTCCAGTTGCATTGTAAAGCCAATACACAGGACATTGTAAAAGGCAATTCTGGTATTGGAAGCTATTGCTTCGTTCGATTTGTACATATGGCATGCTTTTTTTGGAGCACCAAGTTCACTGAATGATATTAACGTTCTACACCAGTCATATTTATTTAATGACTTATGTAATGATATATCACCTCCATGCAATTACAAAATAAGAGACAAAGATCATTCCATGGGTTATTATTTGGTTGATGGAATCTACCCAAAATGGAAAACACTTGTGCAAGCATACAAAAGACCAAATAACGTAAAAGAAGCCAAGTTCATCAAACAACAAGAGAGTTTGGGGTAAGACGTCGAACGATCATTTGGAGCGCTTCAAGGTAGGTTTCATATATTAAGAAAAGAGGTATACTTCCACAATCCGGCGGTGTTATCTGATATCATATATTGTTGTATTATGTTACATAACATGGTTGTCGAAGAAGAACTTGGTGGATACGAGCTTTAACCGAGAAACAATCCAGACATTGCTGTGACATTTCGAAAAAAAACTTTTAAGGACCCAAATACTTTTGCCGAATACTTGCAAAGAATACAAGACATTCGAGATCCACAAACTCATATTGATCTAAGAGAAGAACTAATGGAACACTACTTCGAACATATAGAAAACCATTAGTAGAAGTGATATTTAGATAATGCTTGTGTTTTACTTATCTATTGTAATAAGTTGTTGTTGACGTTTTATAATAGTGTTTGTATTTGAATTTGTTATATCTATTGTACTAAGTTGTTGATGTGTTAATATTAAAAACAACAATGATAATGATAAAACAAGAATGAAAGTAATCTCTAACAATAGCAATAACAAAAAAATTGACAAGTGTTAGCATTACCAATAACTGCAACTGCTATAGCTACAATCATAGTAACAACAACACTAACAATGACACTACAAATAACACTTAGGAGATCAAATAATAGATGCAATGCTAAGATACATAGTACGAACCTAGTTTTCCACAAACACTCATGACGTCGATGGTACTCCTCAAGTTGCTTCTCCATATACAACCTTTGCACTGGATTGAGTTCGCTTAGATTGCAAGTTAAAAGAGCCATATCATCAGCTCTTGGTTGTCGAGCTGATTTCTGTTTTCTTAATTCTAGCTCGTCAATTCTTACCTTTTGTTTTTCATCGTGATGTCGTTGTTTTTACTTTTCCCTTCCAAGTCTCTTTGTTTATTTTATTTCCATGTATAATTTTTTGCATCTTCAACAGCCGCCATTCGCTCATCAATATGTTCATAATGTGCACTGTAATCGGTGGCCTTTTTTTCCTCCCCTTGAACCCGAAAGCCTACCACATGTACTAGTTGTCATGTGGATTAGAACTAATAGGGCTAGATTCATCGCTCATCTTTCTAGGAAGAAAGTGTATTACTGAATGTGTTTATCGCACTCGACTCCACTTTCTCTTTTGTGAGTATGTCATAGCAATGGTGCATGTTGAATGCTTGATTATTATGTTTAGACATACACGCTGCATTTGCTTGATTGAGCTGTAGATGATGAAGCACTATAAGAAGAATAAAACATAGAACTTAATAATTTGAACTACAAAATTAAAATTATTACCAAGTCCATGTCGTTTGCCTCACTTTGTTGTCTTGAGTGCAGTCTGGTCATTATTTCTTTCCAACGTTGAAAAGCGGCATTTATTCTTTTCCAAGATTACTTCAAAGAATCAACCATTCTTGGAAGACTATTTGGACATAGATGGTTGAACTAATTGCGTACATATTTCCAAAAAGAAGTTTCACTTTGGCTTGTACCTTTCTTATTGTCTCTAGAACATTCAACCCAATAGGATGCTAATTCAGCTTGCTCGTCTGACGACCATTTAACCATTTTTACGGATTTTGGTTCTCATTTGGAGATTCATTAATGTTGATTCTTGTTGTTTGATTTCACCAAGGTTGAGCAGAAGACAAATTAGAATTTCTATAAACATCTTCTTCTTCGGCCGTTTCATTGCCATCGAATTGGGTTTCTTGGTTTTCACATCCGTTGCCTCCAAATTGATTATTGAGATTTCTTGATAAATTTTGTGAACAATAAGACAATACCGACCATTATTGGCTATTGGGAGATACATAGTTTTGATCATAGTTATAGTTTTGTTGAAACGAACTATTCTGCGAATAATTCGAATTTTGAGAATTTTGGTAATGGTTCGAATCTTATTGAGAATGAAAGAAATTTTGATTTTGTTGTGGATGATACGAATTTGAAGCTTGTTGAGAATGATATTGATTTTGACTATGTTGAGAATTAAACGTATTCTAATTGAATTGAGTCGGATTCCAAGTATATTAATGGACAGCGTATTTTGTTATGGGTTCCAATCAAGCTAGAATCTAGACAACTGCAAGAAAGCCCAAAGTCCAAGTATATTCATCTAGTTTGGTTTGTCTAAATCAAATTAAAATCGAAAAAAATCAAAACACATGTTTTTAATTATGTCTCTTCGCATCTTGTTAATGTTATTTACTTTGTTCCCTCCATAAATATTAACTTAAATCTCTTTAATTTAAAATGCTTTCTAATATATTATCATTTAATGTTAAACTAAAATTAATAAAAGCTAAATTAGATTATTATTATTTTGAAAATTAAACAATCAAACGGTCGGTTCCCATAATGGTTATACTAGTAAAAAGAGGAATGCACATCAATCGATCACTCATTCAAAAAAAACATAAACGATGAAATATAAGATTTGTTAATTCCTCAAAATCTGAATCATCGAATCTAGAACTGTTATGTTAATGGTAACCGTTATCGATACGAGAAAACCGTTGACATACCGATACTATTGGTAAGTCAGAAATGAGCCAATAGGTAAATCACTGACAGGTAATCGTAAATCTGCTAATATATAAAGTTATTAAAAAAATATGCATTAAAGTTTTGGTAATGATAAAAAATTAAATATTTTTTTTCTAATTCTAACTTTATTAATGTTTCTATTAGCATTTTGACTTATTTTAGTTAACATAGAAAATGTTAATGACTCATCATAAGTAATAATTAAACTTTGAAGCTAATAAAGCCAAATAGCAATATCATCATAATTAATACTGCAAACTTCTATAAACTTTCAAAAAATTTGTGGATAGAGTTAATTATAATAGTGAAAAAACAAATTAGTATGATGAGTAAATTTACCATTACCGTTATTTTTTGACATTTATTTAGTGCTACATTTACTGTTAATAATGATTAATATAATGTTACTACACTGGTAGAGTTGGTATACCGATTTAGCTCGATATTGCTTGCCAATTGCTTGGTATTGATATGGTGATGTTAAATTTACCATTATCATAAAGCCATAGTTGTATCCTTGTTTCCTCTGAGCCTTTGATCTTAATAGAGTTTTGCCTTCTTCAAAGGGTCTTCAGACAATCCTCTTTGGTAAGTTTTATTTTATGATAAAACCCACAAATGCTAAGTGGCTATACTATTTACTCTACATCGCATAGTTTTCATGATTGGACCATAAGTGGAGCCGCAATGACTCAAAGATTAAGGTTTTGATGGTTCAACCGGTCAAACCGTTGGAACCATAAATTTTTTATAGAAATTTATGCGTGTAAATATAAGCATAAAAATATTGAAATAAAAATACCATGTATGCGAGCTGTAGAGAGTCTTAAATGTCTGGAACCGACGTTGTATACTGTTGCAGAACTGTAGATGATATTCAATGTTTGCAATCGATGTTGTAGGTTGTATGATGCTGTAGAACTGTAAAGGGTCTTCAAGGTCTGCAACCGACATTGTATGCTGTTGCAGTGGGCCACTGCACTAGCACAACTGCAGTTATGTACATAGCAACAATGCAGAACAACAGAAGTTTAGTAACGTTGAACTTTACGAAACTTACAATGATTTAAAGGAGCTTACAACGACGAAAAATAAAGTGTTTGAGCTTACTGTTCGGATTTTGGGACGATGATATTTTTACAATGTAAATTTATTTATTTTTTAAAACAGCACAAAAGATGAGAATAAGAAAGGATGACACGGTGACAAAAGAATGAAAAAATAAAAAAAATCACGGTTCAACCGGATAAAATGAGCAATTAGACCATTCGAATATTGATTCGAATGTCTGATCTCGGGTCATGGAATACTACAATCTGATTGAATGCCAGATTGAAGTAATGCATGTTACATAGTTATTGGAGGGTGGACCTCGATTTGGTCCGTGAAAACACTGCTCCATCGTTTTTGTTTATAGTCTTTCACTCTTATTTGCTTTTCGGTACCGCAACAAAATTACTCAGAGAAATCACAAGTACTCCTCTAACAAGTTGCCATGCCACGAAAAATCGCACGAAGCGATAGTTATTTCAAAACCGATAAACATACAAAGTCATCCCACGTATTAAATTCAAACACACAAATATGATTATAACAAAGAAGTTAAATCAAGCCGTGGGATAAGAAGCCTGCATAGCAATACCACAAAGCCCTTCCTCGGCATCCACATCCCTCTCCATCCTTATATACCCACTCTCTCCCCAATCCGAACCCCATGAATTCTTAACAATCCAGTACTTTGTCCCGTTACTCACGCCATACCCAACCGCAGTCACCCCATGATCAAGCTCAGTCCCACACTCCCCAGTGAACACACCACTCGTGTACAACTGAAAAGCGGAGCTACTCGCATCTATTGCAACGGAAACGGGTTGCATTGCCACTGCTTTCAGTAGGGCCGCTTCACTGTTTGTGGGCACGTCTTCGAATCCCGTGATCGAAGCCACGTGGGTAGTGGTTTTGTTGGTGTTGCACGTACCGTCCACTCCTAGGTAAGGGTAGTTTGATTCCGTGGTTAGTCCTTTGTTTTTTATTATGAATTCAAATGCGTCGTCCATTAGTCCTCCGCTGCATCCTTGGTCCACTCCTTTCACGTCGCAACTCACTACTTCTTGTTCGGATAAGGAGACGAGGTTTCCTGTAGTGAGTTTGTGGATTCCTTCTGTTGCTGCTACTGCAGAGAACGCCCAACAACATCCTGTTTCATCCAAATTAAAAGATTTATGGACCAAGAAATAACAAATTAAATGAATGCGAATGTTATTTGGTATTCAAACTTGTGACTTCATTTTACCCATCTTTTATCTTACCACTATATCACTCGTAGCTTTCCTATATATGAACACACAATATATATATATAATACATGTAATGTATTGTTTAACCAATTTTGATGAACTACAACGTTGACGATCATCAGCAATAATTATCATAATTGTAGACACAAAAAATAGAGTCAGATACAAACTAGAATGCAAAAAACATGAGACGTGGATAATAACTTTCATAACAAATGAACTTACCGCATTCGCCTTGATTCTTGACAGGAGTTACCGCGCCTCTGCTCCTCCAATCCATCGTTGTTGGAACCACTACACTATTCTCATTTCTAAAGGTGGTGGTCGCCTTTATAGTCTTTTTGGGCTTGAATCCATTACGGGTTCGAAACTCACGGTTAGTCAAGTCCGCAAACTGGGTAGCACCTAATTTGTACTTATGATCTCCAGCGTTGAAGCTATCGGCAATCTCCATGTTCGCTTTGAAGATCTTAAATCGGTATGCCTTTTCGTACGGACTCTTGTACACTCGCCCGTGCTCTCTCATCCACCGTTCATGCCTTGCGTGCATTGCCGCATCGTTGGGGTCGTCACTAGAAGAAGCCTTGGCTACAGCAGTCCAAATGGCTAGTAAGGTTATGGTTACGAAAAAAAACTTCAAAGATGAGAAGGTCATTTTAGCAGTGTAGTTGAAAAAGAGTTTGATGAAAAAACTGGATTGGGCATTGGTTTATATAGTCTTCAAATGGATGGAGACTTTTGCGTGGCCGTTGATAAATATGAAGAAGCGTTGATACATATGCTGTCTACTGAATTCCCTTTGTACTCTTTATCATCATATATCAATGTCATTGAAATATGATTGCATAACCCGACAATGGACTATTCTTACTATATTTGATATCATTATCATCTGTAGCAATTGCCATCGGAAAATGGAATATAAAAGATCGGATGAATTTCATCTGATTAAACTTCAATTATTAACTGTGCGTATAACAATGTAATCATAGAAGAAAGAATGTAATGTATAGCCGTGCAAAAGCAGTAAACGTGAAAACATTGTAGAGCAAACATAAGATTGATACAGGCACTCCAAATTGCATAGCATAAAAAACATAATCCATGAACATGGTGATTTCAATTCTAACTAGGAGTTCTGACTACTACAACTTGATGGTGATAAAGGCTACTAAAAACTTCACTCTTTACAAAAGCCAAAATCTTCTTTGGGTCTCTCTCACTTTGCAAAATGAGGGTTCAACAAGCCTGAGATCTCAAGAAAGCCCACCCTGTCCTTGCCTGCAAATATGGCCTTCAGCTTCTCATCACAAACAATAATCTTCTTGTTTTCTGGATCCTGTACCGTACCAACAATTATAAGATGTATATATGCAAATAAAATATTAGTTAGTAGCGTAACATTAATGTCAACGGGTAAATGAACAATATTTATGCCCAATCAAGCGACAAACTATAACTGGTTGATTGAAATGGCTGAATAAATAAAAGGTCAATACATATGCAACTTATCACTAAAAATTGTGAAGAGGCTTAGCACAAAAACTTTTCCATTTTGGATAATAAACGTCTTTATATATTTATGAATTGAGTGTAATACACGCCTTAGACAAAGGCTCTAGAGATCATGGGTTCAATCTTTTGGGACATCGTAACGTATAATGTGTACGCTGCTTGTTGTTAAATACTAGGGAATTACCCTATTATTATCACATCGAGAATGAGGATTCAAGACTCAATTCTCCTTGAAAATGATTACAGCATAAATATGGTTAAGTAAACCTTGAATCTAAGGCAAGATGAACTTCAACAATTATCGCCAAAGAAAAAAAACGAAAAAATTACATCCATCATATGATGGAAATGATTACATTAAACTTAAATAAATATAAAGTTTACAGGGCTCACCACGTATATCCAATATCAAATTTATACAGTGAAAAATGCAGATTGCATTAAACAAGGGTTTGTGAAATAATTACATTCATTTCTCATTTAAAAAGATAGTGATATGAAAAACGAGCATAACAGCCAACTGAAAATGATTGCATTCATGTCACAGGACCATAAAGGTTTCAGAACTTGCTACATACATCAAAAATAAAATTTATATAGCAAAAATGCACGTATTAAAATATAATAAATAGTCACATTCATTTCTAATCAAAGACAACAGCATGCCAACAGAGATTTACTTCTTTTATGATCCTTCACACTAGTGACAAAATGTATCCCTTGTTGATGTGAGGTTGACATATAAGAATTTGCAGCGCGAATTTTCTATTTTGATGCAATATTAGCTTTATATTTGTCTGTTACGCTCCTCACTGTAACGACCCTTGTGATAATGCCTAAATTAGCTTCAATTACCCATTATCACATTAGATGTGAGTCATTCAAAGTCCAAACATATACTTGCTTAAAACTACACAACTGTTTCTGTTACATCAATTTTCCATTTGCTGTCTTCAACTTGAATAATGAATACAATGTTCTGGTATCTTCTCAAAATAATTTCATCTTAAATTCAATCATTTGAACACAACATACTGTCAGACCATGGAGTATGGAATTGGATAGCATGTTGACTTTTGACCCATTGATTGAGCACTATATTTTTAAACCCTTTGCTCGCATTAAAAACACGATCAATAGTTTAAGTAACTATCATCATAAGCATAATAAAATATGAAACTGGTAAATAACAATAATAAGATGAATATCATAAGCTATCATGTCACCAATTCTTACATTCTACAACTTTCAAAATGGAACTATACTGCAGCCAACCACCTTCTACAACAACAAAGGATATACCAAAAAACTCGAGCTTTAATTTCATCCACATTTGTGCTTTCATAATGTCATATTGGTGCTACCTAACTCTCCTTATTTTCAGTATGGAACTACACTATTACCAGCCCATTTCAACGACCAACACTCCTCAGCTTTGCTTACCTCTATGTTTATGCATTCATAATAATGTCTTGGTGCTACCTTAACTCACACTACTGAAGAAAAAGGTTTTCGGATGTATTTTCATACTTCATAGACATGTTTTCTACGATACTTCCATCTTAAGTCTAATCAATTAAACAATAACACTATTTACAATGTCTTATGTCTTTGATTACACATCAATATCAAGCTATGATTTCAGTTCAATAAGAAAATAGCATTCTCCCTTTCATTTGCAGTTTTTCATATGATAAGAGTTCACAATATCTAGTACTTGGAGCCACATCTTAGCGGTCTTATTTACAAGCAGCGGCAGCTAATCAATTGTGAAAGACGGCAACAAAGGAAAGTTTTGATGGACACTGATTACCCATGTATGCTGATGGAAAATATTATTCAGTTAAAAGAGTATCGGGGTCCCAATAGAGCAAGTGATTCCAACTGTAAAAGCTTGAGTCAGCCTAAGCTCAAAGGAAGGAAATTGATGAGTGATGACGCAAAATTGGAAGACTTCAAAGGGTATATATCTCTTTCAGACCGTTTTAAGATCAACCTTACAAATTGATTTAAATAAGGAATCAACCAAAAGCATTTGGGAATATCTGAAGCAAAAGTATGAGGGAACTGCACAGGTGCAGTGTGCACATTGACAAGCTCTTCAGAAGGAATTTATAGTGTGAGGTTATACATACGAAGATAAAGGGGTTCTGTTATTGAGTATTTCACTCATACTCTAATTGTGGTTAACAAGTTAAGCCAGAATGGTGAAAGAAATAAATGACGTAGATGTCACTGAGGAAAAAAAACTCTTTCAGGCCATTTATGGACCAATCTTGCGCAATTTATCTTATGTAAGGAATCAACAAGAAGCAGTAAGAGTTCTTTTCACCAAAGGTATCAAAAAAATTGCGCTGCAGAACAAGCAATATGCACATTGACACTCACCAAAAGAAAACTGAAGTTATTCATGTGAAGGTATAGGGGTATGTGAATGAATGTTTTGCTCTTACTCTACTCGTTGTCAACAAGTTAAAATAAAATGGTGCAGAAATAACTAGGGTAAATGTCACTGAAGATTTTACTATGAAATTTGACAATGTGGTATGCAAGATTGACGAAGCAAGCAATCTTGATGCTCTTTTAATAATGAACTGCAAAGCAGCCTATTAGTATATAAGCTGCATATGAATGTTCATGTGACGGAGGAACATCCTTCGAAGGTTATAGACGGAGAATCATTGCAAAGAAGAGGACAAGGAAGTCCTAGAAGGAAAAGGACGAGGATAACGACGAATCAGAGCATACCTTTGATAAATCCACCATTGAATATGCATGTCGCAAGCTTGGATGCTTCCGATACAGGAGTCCAAGGAAAGCAATTGTGTAGAGACCAGAAAAGAGAGAATGATTTTGATGTTGTGCCTTTATGAATGTTAAATAACTAAGAAAGAGCTGCGGTTTCACAATGTAGTAACCATACGTGGGGCAATAGATATAATTTCTGATTTCAAAGGAATTTTAAAAGCAAGGGCAGACCTAGAAATTAAAGGAGGGATGGACTGAGTTTCCGTGCTAAACATCTTGCTCTATACATCAGCTATGTTTTAGACAGCTCATCAGTCGCTTGTCCCTTTCTAGATTCATCTATTGGAAATATCTTGTATGTTCACTTGTTTCCTCCATGAAACATTTCTACTCTTGAGTTCAAGATCATGGGATCAATCATACAGCATTTTTTAGCAAATATTTAGCTAAATCCATCACATTTTAGCTATCATATAATCTAGCAGTCTCGATAGCTTTCAGGCGATGATGGAGATGTCTAGAACAAACCTGAGGCTTGAACAACCCCACGTAAATGTTTACCCCAAGTAAAATCTTTGAAGTAGGGGAGCAGCAATTTTTTTTTCAACTCTTTAAGATGGCTTATAGCTTGCAGGTACATATTTGCACAATATGCAGTGCACCTGGTAACAAGTCACTGAAAGTTGGAGATATCTTCTACAACACTAAGTCTATATCTTGTGGTATTGTACCGTAAAGACAGATTCAAAAGACAATTTGTGGGCAAAGAATTTTTTTATACTTGAAAGATAACGCTCCAGTGATATCACAAATATGCTACACATAAATAGACGATTTCATGTAGAAATAAGAATAACTCTCTCTACATCGATGTTGTCTACTAATTATCAACTATAACTAGTCAGTGCAATACAACTTTGTCTTCCCAATATCCAAATTCAATGACGAGTATTACTATAGTATCAGTAGATTCAATCCATTAAAGTAATCATGATTTATTTAAATAAACTTTAATCTTTGAAACAGCGAAAGGATTACCCATGTCAGAGGCTAGACTGAGAGAAGTGGGACTGAAGGTGGATCGGAGAAAGCATTGAAATAGAGGGTAAGGTTAGGTGGCTACATGAACGATTTGGGCAACGGGTAGAGAATGGAGAGAATTTATTTGCATGGAAAATCTATGTAAAATAACCCTAATTGGAGGCAGAAGAGACTAGGGTTGCTAAGAAATGGTTGCTCTACTTCAAATTAATGGATATTGGGTGGGAATAAAATTCAATTGTGTTGTGCGCACGTGCTTGTGAAATTAGGGTTATTTTACATCACTGTGAAACTCCGAGACGACTCAAGCACGACTGTGATTGGGAAAGAAAATATCAAAATGATTGTAAATAAATGTGACCCATTATCCTATCGGTTATGTTCAAAGTCTTTCAAAGAAATCATTATGTCCTGAAACAATGTTCATACTGTTTGCAGCAATACCATCGAATGAGAAAATGTATCTCTTGTGAATGTATTGGCAAAGCTTTGACATTGCAGGTATGAACGCTTGAGCTTAAATTACTCAACCTTTCATAAAAAGGAGATAGCAGTTGGCTCACCTTTGTTTGAAGTCTCGTTAAATGTGCATGAAGTTTCCTTCGTTGGCAAGTAACATATAAACCCATGTTCTAAGGAGACCACTCGAAGAGGTACTCAAGCTATTCAACTTGTGCACATTGACATTTGCTGACCCACAATCATATTTCAACACTACGAAGAATTATATCACACTACATGACAATTTGGCCAGAAGAGACTGGTTTTCTTTCTTCTAGGAATCTTACATTTTTTTCTTCATCAAGTCTTTTAAATTGTGTGTAACAGGAAGAAGTCCAAACATGTTCTAAACACCTAAAGAAGCTTGGAGCGGGGATCTTCTATTGATCATTTAAGGTGTTTAATTGTGTGTGCTCTTGTTCCTAACTGTGAAGAGATCAAACTAGATGAACTATAGTTAGTAAAGAATCAAAATCAACTGAGTTAAGATGCAGTTTCTGAAGAAAAAAATAGTTGAGACAGGAATGAATATAATGAAGAGGCAACTTTGCCTTTAGCTGATATGGAATGAGAATAGAATGACGAGAAAGTGCAGCTGATGGAGTGAAACTATTAAGAAGTTGACCAAAATAACATCGTTGGTTCAAACATGATTGGATGTGAAAGATGATTCATCAACATGAAGCAAGAGTTCTTCATTTCATGAAAATAGAGAAAGATAAGCGATTGGAGAGGAAATCTGAAGATCAAAATGAAGCATACTTGGCCATATTTGCAACAAAAATAGTGATCCAATATAAGTTGAAGATGCTATGAAAAGTATGAAGTGGATGGCAACAATGAATTTTGAAATAACTGCAATTGACATGGATGATGGAAGAGAATTAGCAGGCTTTCTAGTTGGAGCAATAAAAACGGATGTGAAATGGTAAGACAAAGCTTGTAGAAAATGGTGAAGTAAAGATATACAGAATTCATATGATTGTGAACAGTTATACTCAAAAACATGATCCGAACCACTATGATTTTAGCACCTCCAGAGAAATACAAAGCTCATTTTGGTTGTGAATGGTTATACTCAAAACATGGTTTGGACTCATGTTTTGACCGCACTAAGATTTTAGCACCTGTAGTACAATTAGAGACCACCAGCCCAGTTGTCTGGCAATTTCTTTTGCAGCTCGGAAACAGTTAATGGTTTATTAACTAGACGTGAAGTCGGCATTTCTTCATAATGTGATTCATGAAGAAGTTTGTGTTAAAAACCTCCAACTATAAGATAGAAGACAATAGAAAGAAAGCTTACAAGTTGAAAAAAAAATGTCATATACGAATTCAACAAGCATCATAAGCATGGTATAGCTGGATTGAGTCATATTTTTTTAAAAGAAAGATTTTTACATGTCCTCATGAATCTACGTTGTTAATCAAATGTAGGGAAGAAGGTAAATTTTGATACTATATATTGTGTAGATGACTTGATCTTTACAGGGAATGACGACAATATGTTGGTTGAATTAAAGTATACTAAAACACAAATATGATAGATCATAGGAAAATAAGATTTTAGTGTAGATATAACATATGAAATTTGCAAACACCTACTTCATTGTTTTAGAGCACACTATCATCAAAAACCTCATTTGTGCAATATCAAGGTAATCAGTTGAACTTGATATTGCGCTATCAGATTTTAGTGTAGACATACCATATAAAATTTGCAAACACCTGCTTTAAAAAGATAATCATTGTGATGATGTGCCGGCTTCATATTCATACTTCACATCCTATTTGTAACAGCCAATATGCAATTATTTAAATTGGCACTGACTACCCACTTTCTAATTAGACAGGAGACATTCCAACATAGTGTTACTCGAGAGTTCTATGTATCACATCAAGAAAAAGGAAACAAAACACTCTTAAATGTGTACTCTGTCGTAGGCATAATGTAGTTAATTGCTTTCAACACATGATCATCAGTCAACCTCGTGATTGAACGAACAAAGGCTCAATAAAAACCAGTTAAGCTCTAACCTATTTGCATGTGGACTGGGGAAATGCAATTATTTAGTCTTCAACCTGTTTGCCGCATCTATCTAAATGTAGACTGCAGCCTCATCAAAAGTCAACTACCTAAGTCCTCCATCAAAAGTCAACCTTTATGCCACATCTATCTAAATGTAGACTGAAGCCACCATCAAAACCCACACCTCGTCTAAGTTTATCACGATTCATAAACATTCACCACTAACAATTTGCCAAAACGGCATAATAATCTAATTTGGAAAATAAAAAAGCATGTATACCTGAAGGTTACGCTCCTTGATATAAGCCCAGATAACTTTAAGCGCTTGAGTTCTCGGAATCTCCTTGACACCAACAACAGCCTCAAGTGCCGCCGATACTGGCTTAGGCTTGGTGATTCCACGTGGAGGTCTCTTCGCCTTCTCTTCGGCCGCCTTCGCGGGCGTCGCCGCCGCGCAGATCTTCACGGCTACCTGTGATGAAGGAAGTGATGTAGACGAGAATAGTCTGTGGCGAGGTAGGGCGAGATGGGAGGGGATGAAGGCGGAGGAAAGCGCGAAGGCGTTCATTTTTTTCTAGGGTTTTGGGAAGTAAGAATGGATAGGGTTGTAGCTGTCTATAAAACGTGGTAACAGAGGAGAGAGAAATCTCTAGACCGCTGGATTGTTAGAGCATTCCCAGGCCTATGGATTTTGGCTGGTGGCTTCAAATAAAACGGTGGAAATCCCCACTCCGCCAGCAACGGTTGGGGAGTCGTTACTTTTTTTAATTAATACAGTCGCCAATGCCTACGCTGTTTCGAAAAACCGTTTAGAGCAAAAGTTTTAATATATATATATATATATATATATATATATATATATATATATATATATATATATAACCCATTTTGTTTAAAAGAACTTCTAAAAAAATTTCTCTAAACGGTTTTCTGAAAACCGTTTAAGGCTTAAACGGCTTTCAGAAAGTCGTTTAGCGATCACCAGTTAAAAAAATGAGGGCAATCCTCACTTTCCGTTCCTTCGCATGTTCGAATTTCCACTGCTTGGAGGTACGGTCTCCATTTCTTGTATATTTTCGCTGCTGGGAATGCTCTTATTTCAGGTGCATTTGCGGCCAAAAGAAATGGCCATTTGAGAGGATTTGAGTGAGAGGGTAATGCGTTTGAGACTACGAACGAGGCATTTGAGCGGAATATCTTAGTTATGATTCCAATTTAATCGATTTATGGTCAATTAACTACTTGTTTTGTTATTATTTTTAATTGTTTAATTATTATTTTTATTCTGTAATATGAGTTTAATAATTGTAAATAATAAAAAATAAATTATGTTGTTTTTCATTGAAACAAACCACTACATTTTAAATTCAAATACATGCAAAAAAGCAAACAAACGTAAAACTACATGTTACGGCGACTACGGAATAGAGTCAAGTTGTACATCATAAACCATCGCACTTCATCATCCGGCAATCCACCACATTCAAGTTTGTGTAATCTTCGTGGAAAATCCGACTAATCTCCACCGTCGAACATGTGTAACAACAGATAGTATAGAAAAACAACGTTGTTACGGCGTTGTTGAAACGATCCATTTGAACGAATGACCGTCCACCAACAGGTATGTTTGAGCTGTCATGCTCGGTCTGTTTGTTGCGTCCCGGCTAAACAGGTATAGTGTCACCGCCTATCCAATGGGAGTATAGATCTGCATTGGCAGCAGTAAAAGGCTGGGTTGGTTGAGTAGAATGTATCAGATATTTGCAAGCGTCGGTTCCTATGCAGCTTCCACATAGTTCATCAAACTCTCTAAATTTTATGGGAGAATTTTTCCTGAACTTACTATATCTTTTTGCAATGATGTTCCACCACTCCTCGGAACCGTCCAAATGATTTTTCTCTTGATCTAATATCCCTCCTTCTATCTGCAGAAGTCCGTCACAGTCGGTGCAAGTGCGCTTGAGGTTGTCTCATTTGTTCTTCATCTGAGTGTGGCTCCAATGCAGGTTCAACTTGTCGTTAAATGCGATCGACGCGGACAAATAAAACCCACCGATCGAACTCTTTCTATCTAGCAGAAAGTCGGTGCAAAGATCTATGAACAACGTATCCTTTTCGATTGTCCACAAAACAATGAGCTATGATGAAGCGGAAACAGTAGCAAACCAGAAGTGTGCCATATTGAAAACTGTAAAATGCAAAAAAAAAAGCTGAAAAAATCCTAGAAAAATAATGTTATAGATAGGGAAAAAAATAGGCATAATGGCGGAGAAAAATGCCTGAAATATGGGCGAATGGATCGGGGAAAAAATGGAAAAGGGAGGAAGTAGCGGCTGTTTTTTATGCTGGTTAGAGGAAAGGGGACTGGTTTATAAAGGAGTTGAACCCGAAAAAAGTTAGCTGTTGGATGGAAAAGACACAGCGCGTATGATGCGTCCAGTGCGAATGTATCCTTTTCCTCCAACGAGCCCAAAGTTCCATTTTCTGGATCTGGAACTTTGGGGTATCCGACGTCAAAAACGGTAATGTGGTTAATTTTAGCTATGAACGGTACCTTGGTTTACCATTTTTCGTTTAGAAGCGACGGCTTCCTTCTTTGTATTCTTTTTCGCATGATGTGCTTCTTGCATCAGATATGAAAATTCGAACAATTAAATAATAGTTACACGGTTAGCGGATAAAATACAAAATAAATAATTCAAAGATTTGTACATCACTCCTTTATAATTTTAATATGTAAAATACTATTCCTTACAATTTTACTAGGTCCTGGCCATGTTTTTCCTTTATAACCAACTGATATTTTCACAATCATATTAATATTTCATATTATTTTTTTAAAATTATCTGTAGAAATATTATATCAACAAATCGTTTTCACCATTAAATCACAAATTTTATCATTTAAATGATATATGTTATGCATATGTAAATATCTAGCCATCGAATTTTTTTATGAAAACATATGACTTTTTCATGTAAATAACGTATTTAAAACAGCATCGCTCATAATGCAATCGCAATTGCATCATTCAAATCACAAGCTTCAAAAGTAATAAATTTTCAGAATTATAACTGCATCATATTAATGCAGTTGTAACTGCATTTTCGTAATGCAATTAAATTCTACATTAAGATCGAATATCGCTACATTTTCTAAATGCAACTAAATTTTGCATTAACATCCAATACAACTGCATTTTCTAAATGCACTTAATTTATAATGTACATCAATATTATATAATATATTATCAAATGCAAGCAAAATTGTTACCGCATCACATCAATGCAGTTGAATTAAATCAAAAAAATATTATTACATTACAACTGCGTTTTCACCAACCATTTAAATTAAGTATATTTTCTTAATGCAGTTAAAATATAACTTCATTAAAATTGAATAAAATTATCAAATGTAGTTAAAATTATTTCTATGTCACATAAATACAGTTAAGTTAATTCAAAAATATGTTGTTAGATTAATATATTTGCATTTTCTAAAAGAATTTAAATATAACTGCATTTTCTTAATGCACCTTTTAACTGTATAATCAGAATGCCGCTATTCTTCTTTCTTTACTGCTTCTTTGCTCCAATTTTATGGAGTTTAAATTGTTAACCTGTTTTTTAACCAAGCAGATTTCAACTGGAATTAGAATGTCAAAATGAAGAAAGAAACAACTTACGAACTTCAAAACACGATCCGAAAAACCAAAAGAAGTTACTCAAAAAATTCAACGAAGCATTGGACAAGCTGGACCTCTCGATACCGAGAGCTTTTTCTTATAGTTTACACCTCACAGACCTCACTCCAAGCACTATGTCAATCAATCATCGTCAAGTGCTTTTCTTGAAGAATGGACAAGCAACAATGAAGATTAATGGGAAGAAAGCAAAGAAATCATGAAAAGACAAAGCGATATCAAGCAAACCATTAGAATGAACTTGATCTTCATGAAGAAGAGCTTGAAATGCATTGAATCGAAGATAGAAAAGCTAAGCAGGTGAAAATAAGAAGTTTTCATTATTTTCACAAGAACAAATCACTCGGTACTGAAAGGAACCTCTCGATATCGAGAGATTTTTGTTAAAGGTTAGGCCGGCGTGTTCCATCCTATGCACTTGGACTTGCATCTGTATCTTCTTCACTCTTATCTCCTTCCCCAAATATACTCTGAAACTCCACTGTAAATCTGAAATCGCTAGATCGTGGTCAGATCTGATAAAATTAGTTGTAATTTGAAGAGAAAATGACTAATAACAAAGATTAAAATGGACGTATACCGAAAAATTTGCCGAACCACTATAAAAATAGTGTTTCTTGTCTTCTTTTACCTTTATTTTATTAAAATTGGTGCTTTCGTCTAATCTTTGGATATTGATGCCATTTTTGACATTAACATTTTGGTGCTTTCACTGAGAAAGAGCTAGATTTCATAACATAAAGATTGGATCTAAAGTTGGGAGAAGATGAAGAGGCTTAACTCTAGATCAAAGATTGGATGAAATCAACCAGAGCATAGAGGCAACCAGGAGGGTATCCTCAAGTTCCAATCAATCCATCTACGTGATTAGAGATGAGATGGATAGAATGATGAAAGAAATGCAAGATGGAATAGTGGCTCGACAACAGGAGATGACAGATGGATTTTTTCAAAAGCTAGGACAGCAAGGAAGTAAGGAACGACTGGAGTTATTGGAATTCAGAACCAAGGACCAAGAACTAATGTAGTAGCACGAGAAGTTGGAGCAGAGCAAACTGGAATAATGTGCTCACGCCCAGGACCACTCGGTACCAACCTCAATCCTTTCAGCATCAAGAGGAATTCACTCGGAGGCAATATCAGTTCAGACTTAGGGCAAGCTAAGATACTGAGAATGAACGATGTTAGAGCCAGAAACGTAAGTCAGAATGAAAATGCATAGCGATCGGAGGAGTATGTGTAGAAGCTCAATGTAGGAATGGAGGGCATAATAAAGTTATGGATCTGAGACTTTCATTAGATGATAACCTCATAATCAAGATGGATTGGAGTCAGGGTTGATTCTCTTACCTTGCTATCGTTTTATATAAATGATGAAATATCACTATCAGACCGCTTACACGTGTACGGGATCCTGATCGGTCCCTAGGCACGCTTTGAGTTGGAAGTCTTAATGTGACTTTTAATAGGATTAGATGGTTTGATGTTTGCTGGATGCCCTGATCAAGGCTTCATAAGTGATGACCAAAACCGATTAGGAAACACCAACGGAGATTGACGACCCTTGGAAATTGATTAGGTTTTTATAGCACTAGTATAAAATTGCCCGTTGTTTCGCTGCATTTGCTTCGGTTGTATTAGTAACCGTTGTATCATTTGCTTCAGTCTCACATTAGCAATCGAAGCAATGGACCCTTTCAAAGCTAAGTCATTCATTTACTTTAGTTTTGTTAACAACCGAAGCAATAGACCACTCATTTGCTTCAGTTATTAACATAACCGAAGCAATTGGCCTCTCATTTTCTTCGGGTGTGTAGACAACCGAAGCTGTTGACCTCTCATTTGCTTCGGTTATGTTTACGGTCGAAGAATAGATTGGGCAACATCTTAATTTATGCATAACTTAGTTCAGTAGATATATATTTGTGCAGTTTATGAAAGAAGTGTCATAATCTATTTCTGATCAATGTAATATTCAAATTCAATTTTTGTAGTATACTCAAGTTATGAAATCGGGAAAGTTAATTATCATTATGTTACACGTTCCTCTTGTAATTTTCTATTTAGCAAAGAAAATAATGTTTTTGTAGACATTAAACTGAAAGAATGTAAGTAGAAATAGAAAAGGAGAAAAAATCAAATATGTAAATAGAATATTGTTATCTATTTTTAAACCTCAAATAAAAATCTAATAGACCAATATTATTGAAATAACTTATTCACCCTTGCGAAAATCGCAAGCAACTTTATACATAGGTAATGGACTCAAAAGGTTATCATTGATTGCAAGCTCATATTGAACATATCGAGCCAATATAATATCAATCTTGGATATAAATCGAGCCTCGTTTTAACATATTTTGTAAGATACAAAGAGAAAATATAAAATTAATTTGATACATACATATAGACACACACATGAAATTTATAAAGGAGAACTAAATCAAACAAACGTGTTTACAAGTTAAATAAGTAATTAAAGTGTTATAGATAGAAAATCATTTTAGGCTTCTTAAATTGGGCGTAGAAATAGCGAAATCTGCAAAATTTGAAACAAAATTGTACACCATTCTGCAAACACAACCGACCAAGTTAGCAATTAATAGCATTCCCTCTTTTCCAGTAAACAAATATTGAAAACCAATATAAATCCTCTCACTTTCACACTTCTACGGCTCTTCTCCATTCCTTGAAAACCAAATTGATAAACCCAAAAAAGAGTTTTCTCCATTATTAGAAATAAGTACCGCGGGAAGAGGAAAGGCAAAAACAAGCTCAAAGTCGATTTTTAGATCGTCGAAAGCAGGGCTTCGGTTTCCAATCGGGAGGACCGCCAGATTTTTGAAGGTATAAAAATATGCTAGTAGAGTCGACGTCGGAGCTTTCTATATGGCTGCGGTGGTTGAGTATTTAGCCGTTGGGGTACTTAATTTTTAGACTCATATATCGCTATTTAAATACCAGTGTTTGTGAAATAATTGGCTTTTTTGATCCCCAAATATCGATACTAATATATCCACGGTATTCACATGCATAACACCCAAGTGCCGAAAAGATGAATTATTATGGTAAAATAAAAGGAAAACGATATATAACAAGAAAGAAGAGAACACAATATCAGAATCTCGCGGCATAATGTTAATATATGATAACCAAAGAACGGTACAAAGGATTACTCTAATACAGAAATTTTAGAGTTACAAAACTTAAGAACTATCATCAGCATGGACAGTTATAACTGCATATCCTCGCAAATGCTGATATGTACAATATAGTAATGTAGCGAAAATAATAATACTACGGTAGGAGAAACATCCAGCTCGTCTTCTCCAGCCCCAAAGAACATTAATGAAAACCTACCTTTCTCAAACTATTCCAAAGAGTACGCGAGGAATTTAGAAAAAATAAAAACCAAGCATCAAACATAAGTCTGATATGAGAAACTCAAGAAATATGCAGCCAACATATAACAATACTTTTGAGACCACGTGGAATGCCATAACGGTTATCCCTTCAAAAGAATCGCAATCTATAAGCACATAAGGTAATGTAATAAATAATGTATAAGGTGTAAAATATAAATATATAACATAGCCGGAATGGTTACATTGATTACATTCAACAACCTATTAATGGATATAATCGAAACATAAGCGGCCCATGTCCAAACATAAACATGAACAACGTGAACCAAATATCATCAACTTCCACCGAACAACAATCGATAAACATCTCTAGATATGGAGTTGATAACAACCTTATGTAGATCAGCTAAACCCAGGGTGTACATCCTACTCTGCCTTTAGCAATTTCCTATGTCGAAGTCACTTTCGACATCTTTCACACGAGTCTTCATCTCTAGAATAGAACACGAATCCCCGATTGATTTCCCATAGCTTGAACAGATCTTAAAACAACATTTGGATTCCAGCATCTTAAACAGATCCATTACGAAGAGGTAGAACACGTATCTCAGTCTTAAAGTCGTTTTTGATTCACAAAACGCTTACCGATCCCGGTCTTTTCGAGATTAGATCGGCGAATTTAGTCATTCAATAATGATGAAAACGATCGCATATGGAAGCCAAATCTTGCATACTTATCATATTTTCATATCACATATCCCTCGATCAAGAGAAAAGCTAGTAGGTTAGAGCTCTATTGCTCATATCCCTATTCGAATACCAGTCTTAACTCTCTCATATAGACATGTCAACTTCATCGGCTTTTAGTGTTCAGTATACGACTAAATGTTTTCCATAACAATTAAACATACAAAGCACGATCAAGTCATACAAAGCATGATTAAGTCACATAAGCGACTTCCAATTCCTTTTTTGTTTAGTTAATCTTGTATTAATTTAAACCACTTTTATTAATAAAACTTTTTACCTAATAAACATTATTGATCAATTTCTATTGTTTATTTTTACTCTTTTCAATACTTCAAAAAGTGTTTATATACTTATCTCAGATGGTATAAATATATTCACAAATCATTAATAAGATTTCTTACTTTAAACCTTTGATTTCTATCTTTTTCCAAAAGATTCCTTACGTAATTTCCTTCAGAATATCCAATTTATGGATTTAAGTAATTTCACAAATCCATTCAAAAGGTTTAAGACAAATTTTACTTAAATATTGTCACTAAAAACCCAAAATCACTTTACTTATACTTTTTTTTGAAACATTCTTTTATATATCTATTTACATTCATAAGTATAATAAAAAAGGGTTAAAGATGAATGTTATTAACACATTGTCACAGTAAACCCAAAACCATTCCATATTTATATTATCTTTAAAAACATTCTTTTAAAGGTCTAAGTTAATATATGGTTAAGTTCGATAGTCTAAGCAACTGTCTGGTTGAAAGCGATTGCTTATAGAAATCACGGTTCGCATACTTAACTCGCTTCTAATATTCCAACTTAACTTTTCCTTTTCCAAGAGCGAAGCCAGGTAAGTTAGAGCACTGCTTGCATATCAAAGTCTTGCCTAGACACTTCATTCTTGAATCTCACAAATAGATAAATCTACCTCGTTGGCTTTTAATGTTAAGAATAATATTTATAACTTTCATAAACGAGTAACAAACAACATGATTAACACGTTTTCGACATTCACGACTTAACTATTCCTCAATTAAGAGGGAAGGCGGTAGGTTAGAGCAATATTGCTTCTATCCCTACTTGAACATCAATCTTAACCCTCACAAATAGATAAGCCTACTTCGTAGGCTTTTAGCGTTAAGAAATTTAATTACTTTTAAAACAAATAGATAAAAAATAATATTAATATGTTTCTAACATTCCAACTTAAACTATTCCTTGATCAAGAGAGAAGCTTGAAGATTAGAGCTCTATTGCTTGTATCCCTACTCTACACCAGTCTTAACTCTTACAAAGAGAGAAGTCTGCATTATCGGCTTAATGTTAAGCCTAGTCAATTACCATTTTCAAAACTTATAAATACTTTATAAATAGTTGTAAGGGGCATTTCACTAGAAGGACAAACTTAGCAGTCCAATTTGTTTTTTGGACACGCATCCACAGAAATTAATTTCAAGGCCAAAGGCGGCTGTCTAATTATTTTTAAGGACAAATTCAGCAGTCCAATTACTTTCAAGGACATAATTTCATAGGTTTTTAGGTCTTAGAAACTAATTATATTGCATTTTGTCCTTAAAAGTAATTATTTCAGTTATGTGTCCTAGAAACTAATTGCACTTGCTAAAGAGGCCTTTGTGGCTAATTTCCACTACTTGTAAATATGTTTCAAATATCTATGTAAAATATTACTTGAAAATAACCAATCTATAATTTTATGAAAAACATGTTTTATATTATAAGACCTCTTTACTTTGAAAATACATATCTAATTATTAGAAATATATCTAAAATTCCAAAAATTTTGAAATACTTTTAGATTGGTTAGAATAGATCTCTAAAAAGATTAGAGAAAAATGCCAAATTTGAATATTATTTTTAAACACTTAAAATCATAAGCAACTTACTACAACATTTATAAATGTTTTAAAAGTCTTTGTTAAAGAACGCATTGAAAAGCAGGATTTTTGTGACTAGTTTTAACCAATTAAACAAATGATTTAAGACTCGAAATTTTTGTAGTAGGTAATACCCTTAGGGCACTTAAAAATTATGGAAGGAAACTCCAAAGAATGTCAATCCATCTATTTAGAAAAATTCTCGAAAACAGGCTATATTTACAAAGTGTGTTTATAACCACATTTTTGCTTCAACTTTGGTTCATAATTTCTATCACTCTCTAAACCATTTGCTTACTATCCAATACACCAAAATACGTGTAAAGAACAATTAAATCAAATTATCCCAAGTTAGGTTCATAAAACTTCCATTTACACAAGTTAAAGTTAAGGGATATCGAAGTGCACTTATAGCGACTAATCTTGCTTTAAATACTTTCAAACATACTTCAATTCAACACAAAATCCAAAATAATATTTAAACATCAAATCAAGTCTATGCCACACGTTTAACAGGATAATAAAAGTGATTTTATGGAATATAAAGTTGTCGTTTTCTTTCAAAAGCAAGAGGGGTCCAAATTTTATAACTTTAATTAGTTAATGTCAGATTGACTTTATATTTCAAGCACACGACATATATACTCAATATGTACAAACAAAATAGTGAGATAACTCACTTAGATCAAATCCAAACACATGATAAAGAAAAACCAAACTCAAGAACACTTCCTATTGTCACCAAACTCCTAAAGATCCAACCTTAAGCACTTTCAAAACAAGGCAACACCTCCCCCTCATCTTCCATTGCTCACAGCCCATTCAAGATCCCTTTTTTCTTCGCTTTTATTCCACTTTAACTTTAGATCTAGGCTTTCTAAGGTGTTACTAAAAGTTTGGTAGATTCTGGAGAAGATTTGAATCAATTAGTGAAGAAGAAAGTGTATTAGTGTCAATCCACTTTCACAGCTTTCAAGTTTTTATTACATTTCAAGCTTATGTAAATTATGAAACACTTATGGCTTTAGTATAGGTTTTTACAAGAGGACATTAACACCTTCTACCTTTCATGAAAGGTCACAAAGGAGCCTCCCTCTCACTTGCTACCTTTATACCTCATTTTCATTTATTAACACTTAAGACTTTCCTTAACAGCGCTTTTTCATAATATCTTCTATGACATCACATGTGACATCATCAAAACCTTTATTTCCATAAATGGTAAAATAATTTTGTTACATTTTAATGATTTTCTAAGCTAATAAGTGTATTCAAAAAAGTTTGAACAAATTCCGACGGATAAAAAGCTATTTATCGATAAAATCATTTTCGGTCACACCGTTGATATTTCTTCGAAATATTTATTTATTTTTAGCATTTTTCCAAAAAAGGTTTACCCTCGTTAGGTATGATTTAAAAGGGGGTTAAGAATTTTATTAAATCACTTAAATAATATATAATCCAAGGTTTAATTATTTAAATAATTCAGATATTTAAATACGAAGTGTACGAAATTCCATAATATTTCGTCCTTGAAATGCCAACGTAAGCAACAAAAGGACACAATCACATAGCAACACATAAAAGTATTCAAGACATTAGCAAACAAAGCTCTCGGATTGTCCAGGTTCTAAAACCCTCCCATCACATAAGAATGATAAACAATCTACTAAACACACCTTATGCTCAATAGCCTCAGGTTAGTACTTAGTCGATGATTCATAATACCTTATAACAAATCGAAGAATCATCACATAAACTCCCCATAAGCAAAAAATATAGTATGCAAATATACTAAAGCCTATACAATGTACATAGATCATCCGTATGCATATCAAATTCGATCACTTGCTCGATCACATAATTTCACTTCCAAACTAGTATAGACCGCTTGACCTCTATAGTGTGGACTTCAATTAGGTTCCTTGATTAGAAACCTCCGTTCTCCTCACATAGTCATATACTATGATAGAAAACTTTGGGATCTTACCAACAATCTGTATCAAGTATTCGTCCTTAAGAATCTAATGAAAAATCTTTGTCCAGACCAACGTAAACCACCTCGAAATCACATACTCGAATACTAGATCAAGAACAGTCATGTAAATAAAATGATCTACGTATAACTTATGTATTTATATTATTGGTTTCTTACCTGTAACAATATCTTTTATCACATTCTTTTACACAAAAAGTATGTCTTATTAATACTAAAATAATTTATGAATCGTTTCATAAAACATAACTTCAGGTTTATAAACAATTATAAATTAAGTTCATATTCATATAATACTCTACTACATCCTAAGAGTATATGTAAAAACATCAAATCCATTTTTACTTAACGAGGATGTTCAAAAATTTAAAACTAGTTTTAACTTACTACCTTTTCATTCAAGTATTATATAAACTCACCTTTATATTTTCACAAAA
Source organism: Allium cepa (assembly GCA_030765085.1). Classification (NCBI taxonomy): domain Eukaryota; kingdom Viridiplantae; phylum Streptophyta; class Magnoliopsida; order Asparagales; family Amaryllidaceae; genus Allium; species Allium cepa. The sequence goes on along the minus strand of CM060940.1, from coordinate 749,785,681 downwards.
TATTTAGTTTCAAATTCTATAACGATTCAGAAGTTTCCGATTGTCAAAAATTACTGAAAAATCCCATTTCATTTTAACAATTGAAATCTACCAAACAACATATCATAACATAATATACATACCATAAAATCCTATTACATATGCTACAAGTGTCTATAAAATAACTTATTAAAGTTCCAATTATTCATTATACAACCTTTACCCAAAAAAGGAAAAACATGAAAATGTTTCATCAGTTGCCACGACCACTCCGGCACCCTACATTATATATATATAAAAAAATTCAATGTAAAAAGTTCATATCAAATTTCTTTTAAAGAAAAAATTTTGAACTAAACATTCGGTTTATTTCAAATCGCTTTGAAATAATAATGCTAACAATTATACTTTTGGAATCAAATCAGACTCCATTTCACTAAAATAAACATGTAGCATCCTCCACTTTGAAACTCAAAAACGAACACCAATGATGCTGAAATCATCACCAAAATTATTTTCAAATGACAGAAGTGAGTTCAGTGCATCCCATTCATTCCTTTCAGACTTAACCAAAATCATTGCACAACGGTATCGAATATTTCGTAAATGCTACTTAGTACCATGATCTCAATTCCATAAACTAATTTTCCAAATACTTACTTTCAAATAATACTACTATTATTTTCTCCAAAATCTTAAAAAACATTTTCAAAGACACCGAAATTTAATTTCTCAAAATATTATTTTAAATCCTATTCATTTATAAACCATACTTATATAAAATCATTTTATTATATAAAAAAATTTCAAAATTGTTTATTTTACAAAATATCTTATCTTCTCATATTAAAATAAACATCTTTTACTAAAATCACCTTTATACAAGTTAACTTTTAACCCATTGTCATCACCAAATGCCTTATAGTCAAATCATGAAACTCAATTCACAAGGTGTTCATTTCAATGCATCTCTAAACACCGTCTATGCAACCCATGTAGTAAAAAGGTAAAACTGCCTATAAACTAGTCGAGCACAGATCAATAATCAACAAATGATAGGCAATGCTCATAAACTGGTCGAGCATGGTTATATAAAACTAATGAGGGCTAGCGAATGGACATCATTAATCCCTATATTAATGAACTATATTTTAACAATTCATGCTTATATGAGTTACCTTATATAAGATTTTTAATTTTTGCAACTATAATTACCTTTAAGGTAAGTTTATAACAAATACAAATATGCTTTCATACATATTGTAGCAGCCCTGATTCGACCTTCGGAAATCGGCACCGAATACGACACTCATATTCAAATGCCGCAGATCCAAACGTCGAATCTGGTTCTATATAACACAAATATGCTTTCATACGACACTCGTATTTGGAGCTTATAACACATTAAGTACAACACAGCGGAAGAGAATGAATATCAATATATATAACATTGATACAATGACAGATACAATGTAATGACCCGCCATCGGTATCCACAGAATGACGCATCATTAATAAGAAAGAAAGGGATAGAAAAGAGAAAATAAATAAGAGAAGAAGAAAACAACATCAGAATCTAAACAACGGAACGAATAGATTATATTAATAACATAAATATTACATAGCATGCAACACTAATCAGAATTACACAGCTTGTACAACACATACTAGACAGTTATAAACACCTGTCTGGTTATACAACTCAATACAACTCAACAAAAGATATATCAACACAGAGAACACACATCGGAACTATATATCTAACGCCGAAGCCTCCTGCTCCATTGCTCCTCCATAATTCGTCAAAAGCTAACCTGAATCCCTTGGCTACTCGTAAAAATTTGAGTACCCATGAGTTTAAGAAAACAGAAGATAAACTCTGGGTCAAACATGGGTCTGACGTGAGTAACAGGTTAAGGTTGCTTAACTTTGAAAAACCTTTGAAAAGAAAGGTATCACGTAAGACTTCCCACACATAAACATGGAAAAGTTTTTACCTTAAGCTAACCAAAACATTTGATAGGAAATCCAGCGATATTATAATAGGTCTAGGGTTTTCAAGTAAATAAGAAATAGTCGAAATTGTTACATGATTAAATTCCAGCTACTAGCCACAAAAGTGGGTAATACAATCAAAACCGTTGGCACTTTCTGGATTTTGGATTCCATCAATCGCAGGGCTACTGGGGTACCGCCCGTCACAGTACGTGGCCTAGGTCAACGTACCGAGGAGCCACCCTAACTCCCCTGCAACACAAAGCCGGAACCATCCCTTACTGGACAGTCCCGAACAAAACAACCCCGCAGTTGGTGTACATCCAACCGCCCATACAGCCGAAATAAAAAGGGACCTCCAGACAGGGAAAATCTTGTCCTACTAGGGCATGACCCACTTAGCCTTGCTGCACCTCCCCTATTTTAGCCATTCCCGGTTGATGAGGCTTGAGGCTACGATTACCTTTAGAGAACACATATCTTAAAATGCTCGTCGTCCACCTGACGATGTTCTGAAAGCATTCAATCCATACAAGTTCATTCCGGGTTCAAACGAAACCGAAGGAATTATCTCATTACACTCATTTTGGAATCACCCTCAGAGTTAACGACGATAACGCATGCACTCTAAATCACTATCTCGAACCTATAAGAACTTGCTCCGTCAAACTCATTACGGAATCACCCCTAGAGTTATACTGATGTATAGGCCTTACACCTCGAGTCTTCACCCTTCACAAAAGATTCACGACCTATCGTTAATTTGGATCGATGTGGTTTTCGGATATCCAAATATGGAAACCCAATCCCGGTCTCATCGAAATCCAAAATGTGTCTTTTAAGGCCAAGTTGTTTTAAAGGTTTAAAACAATTCAATTATCTATATACAGATAGATAAATCACAGATTCACAATAGATAATCAGTATTATCATCACACAGATAATCCATATTATCATTATCAAAAGGTAATCTATATCAACATCACAATGCAACCGATGCATCCATATCACTCAACATTTCTTATCTCATATCTGAGATCAAACCATCCAAAGTAAACAACATCATCCATCTATATAAGCAATGATTAACCACACCAAATATAATTAATTTAAAATGAATTAAATTAATTACATCATCTCTAATTAATTTAAAGTAAATTAAATTAATTACTTCATCAATATCAACTTGCTTATATCACTATTGATTAATTATCAAACAATTAATTAATCATCCAACCAATTATTCATTTTAATTAATCATCTCTAACTAATTAACCTTTAATTACATTCAAGTAATTGTCCATAAATTAATTTCTCAAATTAATTATACTTAACCAAATACAGTAATTAATCTCTAATTACTTCCTTAATTAATTAACTAAAATTAATTACATTACTTCTTAATTAATTACATTAATTAATCCCTACATTGATTAATTATTTCTAAATAAATCCATTCTTAATTACGTCATTAATTATAATAATTAATGATTCTAATAACATTTTCTATTTAAATTAATTACATTAAGTAATTAATCTTTAATTTAACCATAATTTTTAATCACCCTTGATTAACTTCATTCAGTAATTAGCTTCCCTTAATTACTTCACCAAATAAATTAATTACTCACCAATTAATTATCTCCAATTAATCCCTCGAATAATTCACAAAGTAATTATACTCAAATAACTTCACTATTAAATCACTTCAAATTAATTACATACGGTAATTACCCATTAATTACTTCTCTAAGTAATTTCTCTTTATTTAATCATATTAAGTAATTATACTTCACAATCCTCAAATGATTAATTTAAATTAATTAAACCGAATTAATTAACTTAATCTAATCACATTAAACTCAATTAATTACAATAAGTAATTAATTTCCTTAATTACTTCCATAAGTAATTATACTACATAAATAATTATCTTTAAATTAATTAATCTACTTAATAATTAAAATTAATCCCATTAATTAATTATTAAATAATCCTTAGTTAATGACCTCATTAACTATTAACAATTCATTAATTATTTTTCTAAAATAATTAACTTATTTTAATCATTATTAATTACAAATTAATTGATCATTAATTAACCCATTAATTAATCCCAAATTAATTAAATAATTAAGTGTTAACTAAAACTTAATTAATCCATTATTACTTGATTAATTAATTATTAATCATTAATTAAAAAAAAATCTTTAAAATATTTTTAAACAATAAATCTCCTTAAAATATTTTAAACAAATTTGAATTTGAAAACTTATTCATTTCCATCTTGAGATTCAAATTAACTTGCATCCATAATAAAAATTTAGATTTTAAAACTTAATTTAAATCTTTGCTTTCACTTTTAAAATTTAGTTTAAATTTTGAAAACAAGACAAGTTTTCAAACTTCAACAAACCAACTCGAGCTAAACACTAAAATAACTCGAGTAACTCGAGTAGCAATTTCCTTCTAAATTCATCTTGAAAACATCAAACTACAACACCGACAAGTTTAATGTTTAAACCTGTAACACTATTCTCCCCTGAACCCACAAACAATCTACTTCGAGTCCCAAACCCCATAGCTTCGAGCAAAGACACGATGCAACCCGAACAACTCGCGAACCCAATTCTTCCCAAACCAACTGATACCCAGATTCGCCGTGCACCTGCACCGCCACGGCCATCACCTCCGGCCTCTCGCGACCTTACGAGCAAGTCAACGGTCATCTCCCAGTGCCATTCCGACCCTCAAATCCAATGCAGAACCCCAAATTCAAATACGAACATTCGAGCTCGAAATCAACAGCAATGTCGCTATAGTAATTGACCTAAATCACCAAATTCCGACCTCCAGGGAAGCTCCACCTCCGGCCACTTCTTCATCCTCACCTCATCTATCACCATCTCAAAACAGGGCAAGCTCAATCACTTATTTCGATCGCAGTGATCAATTTTCCTTGCTCACGGAAAACTAGGGTTTAAAATTTCAAACCCAAATCATAACTGCCTCAATCCTCAGATCCACCTACTACTATTTTTCCTTTAAACTACGATCATCATCCATCAACCAGAGAAACACTGGCCACTCCAAACCCCTAAGTTGACAGAACCAACCCCAAATGTGATTTCTGGTTAAACCAGAAATACACAGTTGAATGCAAACTAAAAATTCAAATCATAGTTTTAAAAGTCAAGTTATTGATCAAGTAATTTGTTTATAAACTTAAATCAATGAATCTGGAACATTTATATATTACTTATAGAAATTTGCTCTGTTGCATTTTGTTTATTCAGAGTCATCACAGTTTTTATCATCATTTTCATTTTTTTTTCATGTAAAAAAAATTAAACTTTAACTTATATTACATGCATACCTATTTAAATCTTAAACTATAACAATGATTTAAATATGAGACCCTGAACTTGATCAGGATTTTAAACTTGAATTCTAGAACAGGCCCAAACACACATTTTTTTCACAGCAAGCATACATTCATAAAAACCCATACATACATTCAAAGCATTTCATCATATTCATCCACACACTTATTTCAGAGTAAACAAACAACTATTTATACTTAAGTTTATTAAATATAAAATGTTACTCGCTGATTTATAAAAGCAGAGCATCCATGTTTGATAGGCTTCGGATTTCTTCTTTTACTATTTGCTTATGAAATTTGTACTTCCATTTGCTTTTTTTTAAAACTGCAGATGCTTTTAAAACTTTCATCTTGCTTTTGACATGTTTTCCTTGATTTCATTTGCAATCTTTCCATAAAAATGCAGGCATGAATGTTTTTCAAAACAGAAATGCAGGACTCGGTTGCAAAATGAATTCAGATGCATGCTTTCCAGAAAACAATGAATTGCAGGCTTCCACATTCAGTTGCATGCATGTTTGTTTCCAAGTGAAAAATGCAGACATTCATTTAGCTTTGAAGTTGCAAATGAATTTCTCAGGTTAATGGATTGAAATGCCACAGGTTTTGAAGATGTTGCAAGTTGATTGCAGGCATTGGTGAAGTTGCATGCAGGTTTGATTGTTTTCAAACAGAGATGTAGAGATTTCAATTTTGAAGAGGTTTTCAGATTTTATTTTTGAGAGAAAAACAGTTTTTTCTTTCTGTTTTGAAAAGAAATTTGCAGATTATTAGCTGAAGATTACTCAAGGTTTTTGAAAAAAAATTAGAAAAGAAAATGAGGTGAGAAAATATGTGTTTATAAAAGAAATTTTTTGATTTCATAAAAAATAAAAGAAAAAGAAAAAATAAAAGGGTCACTTGTTACTTAGTTTAACATTTGTCACAAAGATGACTTTATAGTTTAACACATGTCTATTAAGTCTTAATAAACTTACACATGTATTGAGTATTTTTATTTTTATTTAAATTTGTTTATAAAAACTTTTAAATCTTAATTTACTATTTCTTATGTATATATAAATGAATTTTCCTCCTTTTTCTAATTAAAAGAAATGAAACAAACAAATTATGATTATAAGCTTATTCAAATATTTTTAAATATTTATTCCTTTAAATTTCAAAACATTAAATTCATATTTTAAATTAATTTATCAAATCTAATTTTAAAAATCAAGTTTTATATATATATATATATATATATATATATATATATATATATAGAGAGAGAGAGAGAGAGAGAGAGGCATATATAACTCTTGTTAAAATTAAAAATAACAAATCCTATTTCTAAAAATCTATTTATGTTTTATGAAAAACTAGGTATTATTAATTTTATTTAAAAATAACAAATTAAAAAATATTAAATAATTTATAAAAGAGATTATAAACAAATTAAGATTATTTGTAATTTGTATTTTAAATTCTTATATATAAATTTCAAGTAATATTTAAAGATAGAATAAAACAAAACTTTGATGTTAATCTAATTCAAGTTCATATTTAAGTTAACTAAAAATATAAATTTAAACAAATAAGATTTACTCTAACTATAAACCATATAATTATTTATTAAATTGCTTTGAAAAGTTAAATGTTAAATTTAAATCAAATTTCCAATTTACCAAAAATAAATTAGAGTTAGAAAATTAATTCATTTACTAAATTCAAAACCAAAGTTTATCAATTTACAATATATACAAATATATATATTATAAACAGAAAACAATCTATTTACTTTAAAAAGATAAAATCTTCCAATTTAAATATTTATTAAAAGAAGATTATTAGATCAATTCAAAATTTATTATCAAAATCTATCAAATCAATTCAATTTTTAACACAGATTATTAAATTTATATTGCCAAATTTCCGGGATATCACATTCCTCCCCCCTTAAAAGAATTTCGTCCCCGAAATTTAAAAGCAAAGGTAATTTAATAATCTATCTTAAGGTTTTATTTTAAAACACAAGCATATATCAATCATATGCTAACAACCATAGCAACCAATTCATCCAATCAAAACAAATCTAATTATCTAGAAAAATTCTAGATAAAATTTTCACGAGTTTCCCCGGTATAAATATCGGGATACTCGCTCTATAGAATCTAAACAATCAATACTATTAAGCTATAGAGCTTCCATCCAACTAGATTTACAAAACTAAACAGGATATCAGACTACAGACAAGTCTGACTCATCAATCACATCCTCCTGAACTGCTGGTTCCACAACCAGAGATAAATCATACACGTACTCCCTCAGAGATACGTGAAACACATCGAATCCCAGTTATCCAAACTGGCAATTCAACAAACACCAACCTTCACAAAAACACAGAGAAGATCCAAAACACCTCAGAGCTGACTTACCCAGTCTTACACAATCTTACAACTCCTTATATCGGAGAAAACTTACCCAAAATCAAATCTCCGACTCCGGAATCCAAATCCCTTCGTCTCTTATTCACAGAACACTTCTGACGATCCTGGGCTGCCTTCATCTCTCCTGATCAGCTCAACCTTCACTAATGTCTCTAGAAACAAAACTGGACCAAAACAATTCAACAGAATGATCTCCTCAAGATCAAATCCAAACCAAGAACACCAAATCCATTCCACAAACATCAGAAGACTAACATACTTCTCCTATCCGGAAAAGACAAAACGAAAGCAGTCCCAAACTGCTTCCGCTGCATAACTCTGATCTGGAGTAGAAGAAAATGCTGGTACAGAACACAAGCACAAACTGGACAACACGTCTCAGAAATATGGTCCAACAGATCCATAAAAGAAAACTCAGATATCCCATCTGATCCTTCTACTAAACTGAACCACCGGTAGCACTCTTGGAATCCAGTTGATAAGAAAACTCAACCTCCCATTGCGAACAAACTTCTCATAGCTCAAGAGAATACTCAAACTATCGCAAGTCACTTTTGCGATCAACCAGTCCAATATCCAAAGAAAACTGTTCTCCCTTTACCAATCAGAACAGCTTGGCTTAACTAGCCAATCCATCACAAAAATGGAATCCACTCTGCTGCTTCTGAACTCCTTCAGAAAAACTGCTAACCAGAAGACCTTCTTACCAGCACAGAACACTCTGAGCTGCACTGCTGACACTGATGCCAAAGTCTTCCTAATCCAAAGTTCTTTGAGAAAATCGGACCTCAAACCGGACAGAAACATCCTGCTGAACCCAGCCACAACATCGAAGTAGACATACTTCCAAAACTTGTTCCAACGAAAAATCTTCGTATACATCCATAGTCACCGTGTCTCATCACACAGCTACTAATTCCTGAGGTATCTAGATACCATTAATTTCTTCTGCCCAACCGACAGATCCAAACTCCACTCATCCAACTTCAAAGATAGACTCCGAACCTTAACAGGTTACCTTCAGAGATCTATGAAACCCTATACTCTGCACAACTCACTCGAGATGGTATTAGGTCTACGGTCTCGACAAATGCACTTCCAACCTCAACACTCAAACCCCAACCAATGGTAGTAGTCGTGTTACACACCCCACTACCTTATTTACCTTTACAATTTATATTGGAAAAACCCGAACATGTAACCCAACAAATAAGTAGAATGAATATATTTAGTTATATATATTTAAAAATGACAAATACGCTCTCTCCAGATAAACACCACTATAGAGCCTAGGTATTCATTTAACCTAATGCTCTGATACCACTGTAATGACCTGCCATCGGTATCCACAGAATGACGCATCATTAATAAGAAAGAAAGGGATAGAAAAGAGAAAAGAAAGAAGAGAAGAAGAAAACAATATCAGAATCTAAACAGCGGAACGAATAAATTATATTAATAACATAAATATTACATAGCATACAACACTAATCAGAATTACACAGCTTGTACAACACATACTAGACAGTTATAAACATCTGTCTAGTTATACAACTCAATACAACTCAACAAAAGATATATCAACACAAAGAACACACAACGGAACTATATATCTAACGCCGAAGCCTCCTGCTCCATTGCTCCTCCACAATTCATCAAAAGCTAACCTGAATCCCTTGGCTACTCGTAAAAATTTGAGTACCCAAGAGTTTAAGAAAACAGAAGATAAACTCTGGGTCAGACATGGGTCTGGTGTGAGTAACAGATTAAGGTTGCTTAACTTTGAAAAACCTTTGAAAAGAAAGGTATCACGTAAGACTTCCCACACATAAACATGGAAAAGTTTTTACCTTACGCTAACCAAAACATTTGATAGGAAATCCAGTGATATTATATAAGATCTAGGGCTTTCAAGTAAATAAGAAATAGCCGAAATTGTTACATGATTAAATTCCAGCTACTAGCCACAAAAGTGGGTAATACAATCAAAACCGTTGGCACTTATTGGATTTTGGATTCCATTAATGGCAGGGCTACTGGGGTACCGCCCGTCACAGTACGTGGCCTAGATCAATGTACCGAGGAGCCACCCTAACTCCCCTGCAACACAAAGCCGGAACTATCCCTTACTGGACAGTGCCAAACAAAACAACCTCGCAGTTGGTGTACATCCAACCGCCCACACAGCCAAAATAAAAATGGACCTCTAGACAGGGGAAAATCTTGTCCTACTTGGGCATGACCCACTTAGCCTTGCTGCACCTCCGCTGTTTTAGCCATTCCCGATTGATGAGGATTGAGGCAACGATTACCTTTAGAGAACACATCTCTTAGAATGCTCATCGTCCACCTGACGATGTTCTGAAAGCATTCAATCCATACAAGTTCGTTCCGGGTTCGAATGAAACCGAAGGCATTATCTCGTTACACTCATTTTGGAATCACCCTCAGAGTTAACGACGATAACCCTTGCACTCTAAATCACTATCTCGAACCTATAAGAACTAGCTCCGTCAAACTCATTACAGAATCACCCCCAGAGTTATACTGACGTATAGTCCTTACACCTCGAGTCTTCACTCTTCACAAAAGATTCACGGCCTATCTTTAATTTGGATCGATGTGGTTTTCGGATATCCAAATATAGAAACCTGATCCTGGTCTCATCGAAATCCAAAACGTGTCTTTTAAGTCCAAGTTGTTTTAAAGGTTTAAAACAATTCAATTATCTATATACAGATAGATAAATCACAGATTCACAATTGATAATCAATATTATCATCACACAGATAATCCATATTATCATTATCAAAAGGTAATCTATATCAACATCACAATGCAACCAATGCATCCATATCACTCAACATTTCTTATCTCATATCTGAGATCAAACCATCCAAAGTAAACAACATCATCCATCTATATAAGCAATGATTAACCACACCAAATATAATTAATTTAAAATGAATTAAATTAATTACATCATCTCTAATTAATTTAAAGTAAATTAAATTAATTACTTCATCAATATCAACTTGCTTATATCACTATTGATTAATTATCAAACAATTAATTAATCATCCAACCAATTATTCATTTTAATTAATCATCTCTGATTAATTAACCTTTAATTACATTCAAGTAATTATCCACAAATTAATTTCTCAAATTAATTATACTTACAAATACAGTAATTAATCTCTATTACTTCCTTAATTAATTAACTAAAATTAATTACATTACTTCTTAATTAATTACATTAATTAATCCCTACATTGATTAATTATTTCTAAATAAATTAATTCTTAATTACTTCATTAATTATAATAATTAATGATTTCTAATAACATTTTCTATTTAAATTAATTACATTAAGTAATTAATCTTTAATTTAACCATAATTGTTAATCACTCTTGATTAACTTCATTCAGAAATTAACTACCCTTAATTACTTCACCAAATAAATAAATTACTCGCTAATTAATTATCTCCAATTAATCCCTTGAATAATTCACAAAGTAATTATACTCAAATAACTTCATTATCAAATCACTTCAAATTAATTACATACAGTAATTACCCATTAATTACTTCTCTAAGTAATTTCTCTTTATTTAATTACATTAAGTAATTATACTTCACAATCCTCAAATGATTAATTTAAATTAATTAAACTGAATTGATTAACTTAATCTAATCACATTAAACTCAATTAATTACAATAAGCAATTAATTTCCTTAATTACTTCCATAAGTAATTATACTACACAAATGATTATCTTTAAATTAATTAATCCAAATAATAATTAAAATTAATCGCATTAATTAATTATTAAATAATCCTTACTTAGTGACCTCATTAACTATTAACAATTCATTAATTATTTTTCTAAAATAATTAACTTATTTTAATCATTATTAATTACAAATTAATTGATCATTAATTAACCCATTAATTAATCCCAAATTAATTAAATAATTAAGTGTTAACTAAAACTTAATTAATCCATTATTACTTGATTAATTAATTATTAATAATTAATTAAAAACTAATCTTATTTAATTAATTATTCTTAATTACAAGTTAATTACTCTAAAAATAATTAATCTTAAACCTTTAAGATTAATCCCTTAATTACTTTGAGTAATTATTTATTTCATTAATTTGTTAAATAAATTAATTATTCATTTAATTACCCTAATAATTAAATGAAATACAAAACATTAAATTATTATTTAACTTTAACAAGTTTTAAAATCAATCTAAAACCTTTAATTGATGAATAATACTTTTATTCTAAAAGAAACTTTACAAAAGTTAAAACAAATTTCTTTTTAAATTCAAACATTTTCTTTATCATTCAAATTTGTTGAAATACTTAAATTTATAAAACTTAAATCTATTTTGAAACCAAGATTCAAATCCAAATTTGAATCAAATTTAAACTTTGTTTAAACATTACTTTATATTTCAATTTCCAATTTAAATTCAAATTCCTTTAAAACATTTTTAAACAATAAACCCCTTTAAAATATTTTAAACAAATTTGAATTTGAAAACTTATTCATTTCCATCTTGAGATTCAAATTAACTTGCATCCATAATAAAAATTTAGATTGTAAAACTTAATTTAAATCTTTGTTTTCACTTTTAAAATTTAGTTTAAATTTTGAAAACAAGACAAGTTTTCAAACTTCAACAAACCAACTCGAGCTAAACACTAAAATAACTCTAGTAACTCGAGTAACAATTTCCTTCTGAATTCATCTTGAAATCATCAAACTACAACACTGACAGGTTTAATGTTTAAACATGTAACACTATTCTCCTCTGAACCCACAAACAATCTACTTCGAGTCCCAAACCCCATAGCTTCGAGCAAAGACACGATGCAACCCGAACAACTCGCGAACCCAATTCTTCCCAAACCAACTGATACCTAGATTCGCCGTGCACCTGCACCGCCACGGGCATCACCTCCGGCCTCTCGCGACCTCACGAGCAAGTCAACGGTCATCTCCCAGTGCCATTCCGACCCTCAAATCCAATGTAGAACCCTAAATTCAAATTCGAACATTCGAGCTCGAAATCAACAGCAATGTCGCTACAGGAATTGACCTAAATCACCAAATTCCGACCTCTAGGGAAGCTCCACCTCCGGCCACTTCTTCATCCTTACCTCATCTATCACCATCTCAAAACAGGGCAAGCTCGATTACTTATTTCGATCGCGGTGATCAATTTTCCTTGCTCACAGAAAACTAGGGTTTAAAATTTCAAACCCAAATCATAACTGCCACAATGCTCAGATCCACCTACTACTATTTTTCCTTTAAACTATGATCATCACTCCATCAACCAGAGAAACACTGGCCACTCCAAACCCTTAAGTTGATAGAACCAACCCCAAATGTGATTTCTGGTTAAACCAGAAATACACAGTTGAATGCAAACTAAAAATTCAAATCATAGTTTTAAAAATCAAGTTATTGATCAAGTAATTTGTTTATAAAGTTAAATCAATGAATCTGGAAAATTTAAATATTACTTACAGAAATTTGCTCTGTTGCATTTTGTTTATCCAGAGTCATCACAGTTTTTATCATCATTTTCATTTTTTTTCATGTAAAAAAAAAAATTAAACTTTAACTTATATTACATGCATACCTGTTTAAATCTTAAACTATAACAATGATTTAAATATGAGACCTTGAACTTGATCAGGATTTTAAACTTGAATTCTAGAATAGGCCCAAACACACATTTTTTTCACAGCAAGCATACATTCATAAAATCCCATACATACATTCAAAGCATTTCATCATATTCATCCACACACTTATTTCAGAGTAAACAAACAACTATTTATACTTAAGTTTATTAAATATAAAATGTTACTCGCTGATTTATAAAAGTAGAGCATCCATGTTTGACAGGCTTCAGATTTCTTCTTTTACTATTTGCTTATGAAATTTGTACTTCCATTTGTTTTTTTTAAACTGCAGATGCTTTTAAAACTTTCATCTTGCTTTTGTCATGCTTTCCTTGATTTCATTTGCAAGCTTTCCAGAAAAATGCAGGCATGAATGTTTTTCAAAATAGAAATGCAGGACTCGGTTGCAAAATGAATTCAGATGCATGCTTTCCAGGAAATAATGAATTGCAGGCTTCCACATTCATTTGCATGCATGTTTGTTTCCACGTGAAAAATGCAGACATTAATTTAGCTTTGAAGTTGCAAATGAATTTCTCAGGTTAATGGATTGAAATGCCACAGGTTTTGAAGATGTTGCAAATTGATTGAAGGCAATGGTGAAGTTGCATGCAGGTTTGATTGTTTTCAAACAGAGATGCAGAGATTTCAATTTTGAAGAGGTTTTCAGATTTTATTTTTGAGAGAAAAACAGATTTTTCTTTCTGTTTTGAAAAGAAATTTGTAGATTATTAGCTGAAGATTACTCAAGGTTTTTGAAAAAAAAATTAGAAAAGAAAATGAGGTGAGAAAATATGTGTTTGTAAAAGAAAAATTTTGATTTCAAAAAAAATAAAAGAAAAAGAAAGAAGAAAAGGGACACTTGTTACTTAGTTTAACATTTGTCACAAAGATGACTTTATAGTTTAACACATGTCTATTAAGTCTTAATAAACTTACACATGTATTAAGTAATTTTATTTTAATTTAAATTTGTTTATGTAAACTTTTAAATCTTAATTTACTATTTCTTATGTATATATAAATGAATTTTTCCACCTTTTTCTAATTAAAAGAAATGAAACAAACAAATTATGATTATAAGCTTATTCAAATATTTTTATATATTTATTCCTTTAAATTTCAAAACATTAAATTCATATTTTAAATTAATTTATCAAATCTAATTTTAAAAATCAAGTTATATATATATATATAGATGCATATATAACTCTTGTTAAAATTAAAAATAACAAATCCTATTTCTAAAAATCTATTTATGTTTTATGAAAAACTAAGTATTATCATTTATTTAAAAATAACAAATTAAACAATATTAAAAATTTATAAAAGAGATTATAAACAAATTAAGATCATTTGTAATTTGTATTTTAAATTCTTATATATAAATTTCAAGTAATATTTAAAAATAGAATAAAACAAAACTTTGATGTTAATCTAATTCAAATTCATATTTAAGTTAATTAAAAATATAAATTTACACAAATAAGATTTACTCTAAGTATAAACCATATAATTATTTATTAAATTGCTTTGCAAAGTTAAATGTTAAATTTAAATCAAATTTTCAATTTACCAAAAATAAATTAGAGTTAGAAAATTAATTCATTTACTAAATTCAAAATTAAAGTTTATCAATTTACAATATATACAAATATATATATTATAAACAGAAAACAATCTATTTACTTTAAAAAGATAAAATCTTCCAATTTAAATATTTATTAAAAGAAGATTATTAGATCAATTCAAAATTTATTATCAAAATCTATCAAATCAATTCAATTTTTAACACAGATTATTAAATTTATATTGCCAAAATCTTTCCAGGATATCACATACAATATCTGATATAATATGATACAATGAATATCTATATACATCAGAGATATGATACAAGACAATAGCAGCGAAAAGAAATAGATAACACTAACAGCGGAACAATAACTCCAATATAGTCTTCAAAGAGAACTCCAGTATCGGTAATTTCCACCTCCAAGGCACCAATCCAGAAATAGTTCGAACTCCCAATAACGATGAACAAAGATAAGCAAGGTCAGTCGTCCAGAGACTGAACTAGCTGCAAATAATCTACTAAACCTGACTATCTGAAAAACCCAACTCTAGACTGTCCGTGTGGAAATATTGTGGGCACCCAGAGTTTAGGAAAGGAACAATAAACTCCAGGTCAGTCATGAGACTGGTATGAGTAACAAAAATAGTTTATCTTTAAAAATAAACAACGAAAGAATTTAAAATAAATCCGCAATGCTTTTTGGAAAACGAAACTACCAGAAGGCCTTCCGCTACACACACAATGCAAACGCAGAATTGGAGGAGATTTCTCTTTATGATAGCCAAACATGCTTGATACGAGAAAATTTCTTTGATATTATTATTAGTTCATAGTGCAGAAGAAACCATTTCGAAAGTATAATATTACTCTTAGCCAGCATACAACCATTATTGTATGCCTACTATAGCTACCATCTAAACAGTGGGGCGCCACCATAAGTAAATGGCAGGTTCTACGACTAAAACCGTACAGGGCGCGTATTGTTTTGTTTGGATTTCCAACAAATGGTCAAGCTAAGGAACTTCCCACTGTCCATGGGTACGCCTTTGGCGGGACGTCCCGAGAACTTAACTAGCTCTCTTCCAAAACAAGGCCGGGTTACCTCTGTAACTAGGTAACTACTACACGAGCATGCCATCCCCCGGTCCTTCGGGACCTTTATCCGAGGCGCCTCTAAACCACAAAGCAACAACCACACAGTAAATGAAATTGAAGCCACCACATAGGTAAATATCTGGGCTCCATACCATAATACCACCCTTTACCAGAAGGGAATAACACACCCTAAGGGCGTGACCCTCACAACCTTGCCGCATCTTTCCTGTTTCGACCGTTTCTGCGGTGTGAGGTCCTGATGCAGTCTCGTCTACAAAGCTACGCTTTATGCAAAAGCCATGCTTTGATCATAAATGATCAACAAATGATCATTAACACACAGCAGCACTCAGCATGCCACACCACCAAATTGGGAGTATATCACTGATAACCTTCAACTACATAACCTCTGAGCTCGTACGTCTCAGAGAAGGGTGTTAAGCTAAGAGAATAAATTTTTCGCCACCAACAGATATGTATTTGAAATAAATCTGCTTTATATCTCAAAGTGTAGTGTCAGACATACAACCATACAAGTCTGTTTCGGGTTCGAATAGAACCGAAGGCACTTCCTAAGAATCCCTTGCAAATCCGGGTATTCACAATCCCGATAAGACTTCCCATCACTTAGGGAATCTCTATACCATAGCTACTCGGTGCAGAGACAATCGATAGGTTACCCTGTCATTCTCACAAATACCTGATCTTCAACACCGGTCTTCAAATGCAATCCATAACGTCGTATCACTATTCGGAGTGGGTTATATGACACAAGGTCCTCTCCCGGCTAAACCGAATAATGAGCGCAAAATTTCCAAACATATAGATATGGGATTTCAGTTAAGTCACAACTTAAAAATCCAAAGCTTTTCTTTCAAATGGTTAAACCAATTACCATTTCAAATCTTTTAAACAAAAAGATTTATTTCACAAAGTTCACCTAGTTTCACAAAGATCCATTTACGGATTTCAAAACAATTTCCATTTCAATTGGATTAACTCATTAAATCTTTAAATCAACGATTAACTTATAGCTTTCAAACTATTTACATATCTTGGAAATCATTTTCATTTCAAACTAGAAATCCTTTTAACACAAATTGGAAGTTCATTTCTTATGTGAAAGCTTTAATTATTTGAAAACAAATAGTTTTTGTTTCGAAAGAATCCAATTATATTTGCACGGGTCAACGCCTTTGAATTTAAATTCAAATTCCCGAATCAATACATTTAAAATGGTTTAACCCATATATAACTTGTATAACATCTTTAATCCCTAGTTTCAAATCATAGAATTCAGTTTCAAATTTTGAATTTAAATTTAAATCAAGTTATTTAAACTTCAAGACGTAATCAAGTTATTAAAAAAAAATTATCTTTGAAATTCTTTTTCAAAAAAACATTTTACTTTAATCCCAATCCATAAACCCATTTGGATTTAAAAATTCGATTTTAAAACTATTTTCAGAAATTTGTGACTTAACCAATTTCCACGTGCAATCCGTATTTGTGTGTGTATAAGTGTGGTTCAGGGGTTTTACACAATAGTGCAACATCATCAATCATCACAGATCTAATCAATCTCGATAAGCGGTATAATCTATAACGCTTATCTTTATTCAAAGATAAAGTAAATTCATCAATCAAAAAGATTTACCATTATGATTCAATGTGGGTTTCGGATAACCAACTGCAATCTGACTCCCTTTCGCATCGAAATTCAAATGCCGTTTACGGGCAAAAATGGTTTTCACATACACATAGACACAAATCACAAATCACAAATTACAAATCACAGTTCAGCACAAAGCAAAGCAATTCACATTACATAGCATCACAATCACATATCAGAATGTCAATCCAGTACACAATATTTGACAATTAACTTAAATTAATCAAATTAAACTCAATTAATTACAAATGAGCAATTATTTCTTAATTACTTTCATAAAGTAATTATACTTACGCTATTTCATAAATGATTATCATTAGTTAATTAATCTAACTAATTGTTAAAATTAATCACATTAATACATTATTTAAATAATCTTAGTTAATGACCTTCATTAACAATTAAAATTTCTTTAATTACTTTGCTAAAGAAATTACTTACACTAAACATTATTAATTAAAATTGATTAACTATTAATAACTCATTAATTAATCCTAATTAGTTAATTAAGTGTTAATTGTAACTTAATTAGTTCTTGATTACAATTTAATTAATTTCTAATCATTAATTAACTTAAACCTTAATTAATAAATTTAAACTTATATTTACAAATTAATCCAAACATTAATTAACCATTCTAGTTAACTTAATAATTTATGAATTACAATCATCATTTTATCTTCATTAACTTAAGACAAATCTCATTCTTATTAATAATTTTATTATCACTTATAAATATGTTGACACATTTATATTCAATTCACTTTTAAATTCATTTTAATCCCGAATTCTTCACTTAATTGTTTAAACATCTTTAGTTATCAAAACAATTTGAAAAAAAAACTTTATCTATTCAGAAACTAAGTTTCCAGATGAAACTTGAATTCATAGTAAAACTTTGATTTAAACTTAATTTCAAACTTTGATTTATAAATTTAAATTCAATTTTTTTTAAAATTTGGAAACTGGACAGGTTAAAATTTGTAAAAATCATCCACTCGAGCTCTTACCATTTCCTGCTTCGAGCCAAAACGAAAATCCTTCGAGTAAAATACTCGAGTAAATCGGGACAAACTCGAGTTCCACCTGCATATACCCAAATATCAATTCCAGATCACCAGAACAGCTCCCCCGTGCACATGCACAGCTCCGATGATCTTCTTCGGTAGACGCTGCATCGTCGAGCGAGTCGACTATCACCCACGAATCAATTTCCGACCATCTGCACGTCGTCGTCCACTAGAAAATCAAAAATCGAGTTCAAAACCCAGACCTGGGAACATGACTGGAACTCCTCACCAAAACTTGGAAACTGCCGCCATTCGCAACCTCGACCACCAGAAAGTCTCAAACTCCGGCCATCTACTTGTCGTCGCTTCCTCTACCATCACCCAGAGCCACGCCGCACTCGGTCAATCACCATCGACGAAGGAAACGAAATACAACCCCACGTCAAAACTAGGTTTAGAAACAAAAATTCCTCGCCACCGTCGCCTCGATGATCGAGTACACCTCCAAACATTTTTCCCAGCAGCGCCGTAGACTCCTCCACCTCTACGTGAAACCCCGACCTCTCTAGCGCCTCCGACCGCCGAAATTTGATCGAAACCCATTTTTCGTTCACCTTTGAACTGCTATTAAACCATGATGCTAAAAATCACCAAACTATTCTCAAAAATCCTATTTTTAAGTAAGGATTCAGATTATATAATTAAATCTTCAAATCACTATGGTCGAATTATGTCAAAATTTGAATTTGCACTATAAAACCAAATTTATTCATACTGTATATTCCTTTGTTTTCTTGAAACTATTTTTAAATTATAGTTCATACTTAAATACACATGTTTTGTTTGGAAATCAAAGTCTAACAATGATCAAGTGATTTAATATTTGAAATTTTGATCGAGCCTTATGCTCAGAAATAAGAAAAAGGGATGGTTCAACATATACATGCATTCACACCTACAAAAATGTTATACACAGAGGAAATTTCACGTATATATATATAACAACTTCAAAATCAGACTTTATAATCATCAAATAAATATATACTCAGTTGGATTTAAATTGTTTACTCACCTTATTTCCAAACAAATAAACAGAGCTTGCTTTTTTTTTTTGACACAGGCTTGAGAAATTTGCTAGCTGATCTTTTAATCTATGGTTGAGTTGAGTTGTTGTTTTAAATTGAATTTTGTTTAAGTTTTAGATGATGCTTACTTCATATTTACTCGGTTTTGATGAACGAACTGTAATGAGAAAGTTGATATATAGGAAATGAGTTTACAGGTGATTATTATTTGTTTGTACGATACCAGACCAGAGATATTTCTTTGCTTGTTGACTAGCCGAATTCTTTACTTTTCTTTGGTGGCTGAAATCTTACTTTGGTGGCTAAGGATATTTGTATTAATTTCCTTTGTCTTATTGTCCAAGTTTACATACTGATCCACATTTGCTTGAACATAGATATTTATAAATTTTTGTTTCTTCATACTTATCCAATTTGTTCCTTTTTTTATTACATACTTGAATGTACATATATTTTTTCTTATGTCTTATGGCTTTATAATATAAATGAATTTCTATAGTTAATATGTTGTTATAATTTTTCTAATGTATTCACTTTATGTTTTAATTTATCTTATATATATTTATTTCTATTTCTAACTTAAATATGTATTTCTAACTTAAATGCTTATTGTCTTATTTTACATTTGCATTTATTCATTATTATTTTTTCACAACTACTAAAATCCATTTCATAAGATTAAATTCAAATATCTTTACATTATTTATAAATCCCAATTCAAATTCATTATTTAAATTTGCGGTATCTAGATATACCTAAAATTCTATTCTCAATCAACTCATAAAGCACATATTTCTTTCGAATTTGTAGAAACCCAAATCAATTTACCAATTAATTTCACAATTTTTATTCAAAAATTAAATTAATTATCAATTTAAACTTAGTAAAAATCCGGGACCGCTACAGTTTCCCCCCTTAAGAAATTTCATCCTCGAAATTTGCTAAGGAGATAACGAAGATAGATGAAAGATAGAGAAACAGTTTTCCAGGTCAAACTGGATATCTATTCTGTATTTGGCTTACCAAATCAGAATATCGATAATATGAGAACAAACTCATACAATTTTTTCACAAGATACACGGGTCATCTGGATCCACAAATATGCATGGGCACTGGTTAGTTCGAAGGGATAACTAACCATTCGTAGAATATATCGGACCATAGAGAATAGATAGATGGATTAGATTCAATCTCCTACAATTTCTCAAACACAAGATATGGACTCCAACTTAGTTCGAAACACCCCAAAGTATATTCCAACTTGTCCCTCTTCGGACTTCGATCTACACAAGAAATTACAATAGAATTTCAAGTTTGGTTTTAAATGAAACCGTTTTATCGATTCAATTCAAGTTTGGCTTCATATTCTTTTAATTAATCTAACTTAATTAAAATTTCCAATTTATTTAAAATTTTCAATTCCAAATTTCAAATTCATTAAAGTTTAAATCGAAAGGCTGATAAGAAACCGACGAAAATATGAAGTAAAGATTTTCTACAACGATTCGTAGGGCCACCATCACACCGAAGCTTCTTCTTGCAGCTGCCACGAAGCAAATCAAAGAAATTGGGAAGACGAATCAAAGGATATTGGTAGAGAAAGTTGTTTCCGCTATTGCATGGTATTGACCATTTACAGTGGTACTCCCCTGTCCCCTATCTCGTCCTCTTCTTGCACTCATACTCACTATCAGTGGATAGTAAGAGAATTTACCGAGGCTTTCGTACGGATATCTTAGGGATACTCATTTTAGGGTATACTTCACCCTATCTCTAATGAGTTACTTAATGTGTTATACTCAAGAGCTAAAGTTTTAACCTTCAGCTCTGATACTAAATGTAGCGGCCCTGACTCGATCTTCGAAAATCGGCACTGAATACGACACTCGTATTCAAATGCCGCAGATCCAAACGTCGAATCTGGTTCGCCGGAGCTTATAACACATTAAGTACAACACAACGGAAGAGAATGAATATCAATATATATATATATAACACTGATACAATGACAGATACAATATCTGATATAATATGATACAATGAATATCTATGCACATCAGAGATATGATACAAGACAATAGCAGCGGAAAGAAATAGATAACACTAACAGCGGAACAATAACTCCAATATAGTCTTCAAAGAGAACTCTAGTATCGGTAATTTCCACCTCCAAGGCACCAATCTAGAAATAGCTCGAACTCCCAATAATGATGAACAAAGATAAGCAAGGTCATTCGTCCAAAGAATGAACTAGCTGCAGATAATCTACTAAACCTGACTATCTGAAAAACCCAATTCTAGACTGCCCGTGTGGAAAGATTGTGGGCACTCAGAGTTTAGAAAAGGAACAATAAACTCCAGGTCAGTCATGGGACTGGTACGAGTAACAAAAATAGTTTATCTTCAAAAATAAACAACAAAAGAATTTAAAACAAATCCGCAATGCTTTTTGGAAAATAAAACTAACATAAGGCCTCCCGCCACACACACAATGCAAACATAGAATTGGAGGAGATTTCTCCTTATGATAGTCAAACATGCTGGATACGAGAAAATTTCTTTGATATTATTATTAGGGCATAGTGCAGAAGAAACCATTTCGAAAGTATAATATTACTCTTAGCCAGCATACAACCATTATTCATGCCTACTATAGCTACCATCTAAATAGTGGGGCGCCACCATAATTAAATGGCAGGTTCTACAACTAAAACCATACAGGGCGCGTACTGTTTTGTTTGGATTTCCAACAAATGGTCAGGCTAAGGAACTTCCCATTGTCCATGGGTACTCCTCTGGCGGGACGTCCCAAGAACTTAACCATCTCTCTGCCAACACAAGGCTGGGTTACCTCTGTAACTAGGTAACTACTACATGAGCATGCCATCCCCCGGTCCTTTGGGACCTTTATCTGAGGCGCCTCTAAATCACAAAGCAACAACCACACAGTAAATGAGATTGAAGCCACCGCATAGGTAAATATCTGGGCTCCATACCATAATACCACCCTTTACCAGAAGGGAATGACACGCCCTAAAGGGCGCGACCCTCATAACCTTGCAGCATCTTTCCTGTTTCGACCATTTCCGGGTTGTGGGGTCCTGATGCAGTCTCATCTACAAAGCTACGCTTTATGCAAAAGCCATGCTTTAATCACAAGTGATCATCAACACACAACAACACTCAGCATGCCACACTACCAAATTGGGAGTATATCACTGATAACCTTCAACTACATAACCTCTGAGCTCGTACGTCTCAGAGAAGGGTGTTAAGCTAAGAGAATAAATTCTCCGCCACCAGCAGATATGTATTTGAAAGAAATCTGCTTTATATCTCAAAGTGTAGCGTCAGACGTACAACCATACAAGTCTGTTCCGGGTTCGAACAGAATCGAAGGCACTTCGTAAGAACCCCTTGCAAATCCGGGTATTCACAATCCCGATAGGACTTCCCATCACTAGGGAATCTCTATACCGCAGCTACTCGGTGCAGAGACAATCGATTAGGTTATCCTATCGTTCTCACAAATACCCAGTCTTCAACACCGGTCTTCAAATGCAATCCATAACGTCGTATCACTATTCGGAGTGGGTTATATGACACAAGGTCCTCTCCCGGCTAAACCGAATAATGAGCGTAAAATTTCAAAACATATGGATATGGGATTTCAGTTAAGTCACAACTTAAAAATCCAAAGCTTTTCTTTTAAATGGTTAAACAAATTACCATTTCAAATCTTTTAAACAAAAAGATTTATTTCACAAAGTTCACCCAGTTTCACAAAGATCCATTTACGGATTTGAAAACAATTTCCATTTCAATTGGATTAACTCATTAAATCTTTAAATCAAAGATTTAACTTATAGCTTTCAAACTATTTCCATATCTTGGAAATCATTTTCATTTCAAACTAGAAATCCTTTTAACACAAATTGGAAGTTCATTTCTTATATGAAAGCTTTAATTATTTGAAAACAAATAGTTTTCGTTTCGGAAGAATCCAATTATATTTACACGGGTTAAAGCCTTTGGATTTAAATTCAAATTCCCAAATCAATACATTTAAAATGGTTTAACCCATATATAACTTGTATAACATCTTTAGTCCATAGTTTCAAATCATAGAATACAGTTTCAAATTTTGAATTTAAATTTAAATCAAGTTATTTAAACTTCAAAACGTAATCAAGTTATTAAAAAAAATTATCTTTGAAATTCCTTTTCAAAAAAACTTTTTACTTTAACCTCAATCCATTCCTAAACCCATTTGGATTTAAAAATTCGATTTTAAAACTATTTTCAAAAATCTGTGACTTAACCAATTTCCACGTGCAATCTGTATTTATATGTGTATAAGTGTGGTCCAGGGGTTTTACACAATAGTGCAACATCATCAATCATCACAGATCTAATCAATCTCGATAAGCGGTATAATCCATAACGCTTATCTTTATTCAAAGATAAAGTAAATTCATCAATCACAAAGATTTACCATTACGATTCGATGTGGGTTTCGGATAACCAACTGGAATCCGATTCCCTGTCGCATCGAAATTCAAATGCCATTTACGGGCAAAAAGGGTTTTCACATACACATAAAAACAAATCACAAATCACAGTTCAACACAAAGCAAAGCAATTCACGTTACATAGCATCACAATCACATATCATAATGTCAATCCAGTACACAATATTTCACAATTAACTTAAATTAATCAAATTAAACTCAATTAAAGCAATTAATTTCTTAATTACTTTCATAAAGTAATTACACTTACGCAATTTCATAAATGATTATCGTTAGTTAATTAATCTAATTAATTGTCAAAATTAATCACATTAATAAATTATTTAAATAATCCTAGTTAATGACCTTCATTAGCAATTAAAATTTCTTTAATTACTTTGCTAAAGAAATTCCTTACATTAATCATTATTAATTAAAATTGATTAACTATTAATAACTCATTAATTAATCCTAATTAGTTAATTAAGTGTTAATTGTAACTTAATTAGTTCTTAATTACAATTTAATTAATTTCTAATCATTAATTAACTTAAACCTTAATTAATAAATTTAAAACTTATATTTACAAATTAATCCAAACACTAATTAACCATTATAGTTAACTTAATTTACGAATTACAATCATCATTATATCTTCATTAACTTAAGACAAATCTCATTCTTATTAATGATTTTATTATCACTTATAAATATGTAAACATTTATATTCAATTCATTTTTAAATTCATTTTAATCCCGAATTCTTCACTTAATTGTTTAAACATCTTCAGTTATTAAAACAATTTGAAAAAAAAACTTTATCTATTCACAAACTAAGTTTCCAGACTAAACTTGAATTCATAGTAAAACTTTGATTTAAACTTAATTTCAAACTTTGATTTATACATTTAAATTCAATTTTTTTATTAAATTTGGAAACTGGACAGGTTAAACCCTGTAAAAATCATCTACTCGAGCCCTTACCATTTCCTACTTCGAGCCAAAACAAAAATCCTTCGAGTAAAATACTCGAGTAACTCGAGACAAACTCGAGTTCCACCTGCATATACCCAAATATCAATTCCAGATCACCAGAACAGCTGCCCCGTGCACGTGCACAACTCCGATGATCTTCTCCGGTCGACGCTGCATCGTCGAGCGAGTCGACTATCACCCACGAATCAATTTCCGACCATCTGCACGTCGTCGTCCACTCGAAAATCAAAAATCGAGTTCAAAACCCAGACCTGGGAACATGACTAGAACTCCTCACCAACACCTGGAAACTACCACCGTTCGCAATCTCGACCACCAGAAAGCCTCAAAATCCGGCCATCTACTTGTCGTCGCTCCTCTACCATCACCCAGAGCCACGCCGCACTCGGTCAATCACCAACGAGGAACGAAACGAAATACAACCCCACGTCAAAACTAGGTTTAGAAACGAAAATTCCTCGCCACCATCGCCTCGATGATCGAGTACACCTCCAACCATTTTTCCCAGCAGCGCCGTAGACTCCTCCACTTCCACGTGAAACCCCGACCTCTCTAGCGCCTCCGACCGTCGGAATTTGATCGAAACCCATTTTTCGTTCACCTTTGAACTGCTCTTAAACCATGATGCTAAAAATCACCAAACTATTCTCAAAAATCCTATTCTTAAGTAAGGATTCAGATTATATAATTAAATCTTCAAATCATTATGGTCGAATTATGTCAAAATTTGAATTTGCACTGTAAAACCAAATTTGTTCATACTGTATATTCTTTTGTTTTCTTGAAACTATTTTTAAATTATAGTTCATACTTAAATACACATGTTTTGTTTGGAAATCAAAGTCTAACAATGATCAAGTGATTTAATATTTGAAATTTTAATCGAGCCTTATGCTCTGAAACAAGAAACAGGGATGGTTCAACATATACAGGCATTCACACCTACAAAAATCTTATACACATAGGAAATTTCATGTATATATATATATCTATATACAAAACAACTTCAAACTTAGACTTTATAATCATCAAATAAATATATACTCAGTTGGATTTAAATTGTTTACTCACCTTATTTCAAACAAATAAACA
The DNA here is from genome assembly GCA_030765085.1 of Allium cepa. Lineage (NCBI taxonomy): Eukaryota > Viridiplantae > Streptophyta > Magnoliopsida > Asparagales > Amaryllidaceae > Allium > Allium cepa. The sequence continues at coordinate 749,759,143 of CM060940.1, read as the reverse complement.
GAGCTTGCTTTTTTTTTGACACAGGCTTGAGAAATTTGCTAGTTGATCTTTTGATCTCTGGTTGAGTTGAGTTGTTGTTTTAAATTGAATTTTGTTTAAGTTTTAGATGATTCTTACTTCAGATTTACTCAGTTTTGATGAACGAACTGTAATGAGAAAGTTGATATATAGGAAATGAGTTTACATGTGATTATTATTTGTTTGTACAATACCAGACCAGAGATATTTCTTTGCTTGTTGACTAGCCGAATTCTTTACTTTACTTTGGTGGCTGAAATCTTGCTTTGGTGGTTAAGGATATTTCTATTAATTTCCTTTGTCTTATTGTCCAAGTTTACATACTTATCTATATTTGCTTGAACATAGATATTTATAAATTTTTGTTTCTTCATACTTATCCAATTTGTTCCTTTTTTTACTTACATACTTGAATGTATATATATTTTTTCTTATGTCTTATGGATTTATAATATAAATGAATTTCTATAGTTAATATGTTGTTATAATTTTTCTAATGTATTCACTTTATATTTCAATTTATCTTATATATCTATTTTTATTTCTAACTTAAATGCTTATTGTCTTATTTTACATATGCATTCATTCATTATTATTTTTTCACAATTTTTAAAATCCATTTCATAAGATTAAATTCAAATATCTTTACATTATTTATAAATCCCAATTCAAATTCATTATTTAAATTTGCGGTATCCAGATATACCCAAAATTCTATTCTCAATCAATTTATAAAACACATATTTTTTTTTCGAATTTGGAGAAACTCAAATAAATTTACCAATTAATTTCACAATTATTATTCAAAAATTAAATTAACAATCAGTTTAAACTTAGTAAAAATCAGGGATCGTTACACATATAATACACTAAACTCATGCTAGGGCATTCCATTACCCTATCTCTTAATGAGTCATACCTCATGAAAGCCAAAGTTCTCTCTTTAATTTCGGATCTGATACCAAGTGTAATGATTGGCCTTTTCGACCCTCGAATGTCGACATTAATACATCTACGGTATTCATGTACCTACCAGCCAAGGGTTGGAAAGACCAATTGTTAGGGTAAAATTAAACGAAAACTAAATAGAACAAGAAAGAAGAGAATACAATATCAGAATCTCATAGTGGAACGGTAACATAATATCCAAAGAATAGAACAAAAGGTTACTCCGATATCGAAATTTCGAAGTTAAAAAACCTAAGTACTATCATCAGCTGGAAAATTATAACTGCTTGTCCTCACGAATGCCAATGTGTGTGCAGTATGATAACGCGGCGGAAATAAGAATACTATAGTAAGCGAAACATCCAGTTCGTCTTCTCTAGCCCCAAAGAACATCAACGAAAACCTACCATTCTCAAATTACTCGAAAGAGCACATGATGAATTTAGGAAAAACAAAAACCAAGCATCAAACGTAAGTCTGGTATGAGAAACTCAAGAAATATGCAGCCAATATATAACAGTACATTTAAGACCGCATGGAATGCCATAACGATTATCTCCTCAAAAGAACCACTATCTAATAAGTATACAAGGTGATATAAAATAACATATTCGGAATGGTTACATTAATTACATTCAAAGCATACAAGAGGGTATAATAAAAAATGATTAGGAATATTTGCATAATGGATTTTCTACAAAGATCCCATTGGTCAAGCCGAAATCCAATCTTCGTGCATAAGAATTAGAAGTTACTTACCGAGCGCATGATATCTCTAGATAAAATATACCATAAGGAAAACACAAGCGGCCCATCGTTTGAACATAAACATGAACAACATGAACCAAATATCATCAACCTCTACCGGCTAACAATCGATAAGCACATCTATATATGGAGTTGATAACACCCTATCGTGGGTCAGTTAAACCCCAGGTTGTACAGCCTACTCTATCTTTGGCCATTTCCAATGTCGAGGTCACGGTCGACATCTTTCACACAAATCTTCATCAATCGACAGAACATGAATCCCCAATTGAATTCCTATATCTAGAGCAGATCTTAAAACCACATATAGATTCTAGCATCTCAAACATATCCACTTCCAAGATATAGAATTCGTATCTCAGTCATGAAGTTTTTTAATAAGTAAAATACTTATCGACCACGGTCTCTTCAAGACTAAATAAACGAATTTGGTTATTCAATAATAATAAGAACGATCATATATGGAAGCCGAGTCTTGTATGCTTATCACGTATCCAATATTTTCATCTCGCATTATCCTTCAATCAAGAGTGAAGTGTTAGGTTAGAGCTCTAATGTTCATATCCCTACTCAAACATCAATTTTAACTCCCACTGATAGACAAGCCTACTTCATTGGCTTTTAGTGCTAAGCATATGACCAAATGTTTTCCATAAACAAGTAAAAATACAAAGCACGATCAAGCATTGCAAAGCATGATTAAGTCACATAAACTACTTCTATTCTCCATTTTGTTTAATTAATATTTTATTAATTAAATCATTTTTTATTAGTAAACCTTCTTTTACCCAATAAAACATTGTTTATAAATTCTACCTTTCATTTGTACTCTTTTCAATACTTCAAAAAGTGTCACATACTTATCTCAAATGGTATAAGTATAATCACAAATCATTAACAAGGTGTTTTACTTTAAACCTTTGCTTTTCTATCTTTTTCCAAAATATTTCTTACTTATAATTTCCTGCAAAATATCCATTTTAAGGATCTAAGTAATTTCACAAATCCATTCAAAAGGTTTAAGACTAATGTTACTTGAACATTATCACTACAAACACAAAACGATTTCACTTATACTTATCTTTAATAAAAAAGGGTTAAAGAAGAATGTTTATTAATACATTTTTATAACAAACCCAAAACCATTCCATAACTATATTATCGTTAAAAACATTCTTTTAAAGATCTAAATTAATATTTGGCTAAGTTCGATAGTCGACTGAGTGACTATCTAGTTAAAAACGATCGCTTATAGAAATCATGGTTCGCATACTTAACTCATTTTCGACATTCCAACTTAACTATTCCTCATCCAAGAGCGAAGTCAGAAAAGTTAGAGCATCGGTTGCATATCAAAGCCTTGTCTAGACACTTCGTTCTTGAATCCCACAAACAGATAAATCGACATCGTCAACTTTTAATGTTAAGTATAGTATTTATGACTTTCATAAACGAGTAACAAACAACACGATTAATGTGTTTTCGACATTCTTGACTTAACTCTTCCTCAGTTAAGAGGGAAGCCGATATGTTAGAGCATTATTGCTTCCATCCCTACTCAAACATCAATCTCAAGTCTCAAAAATAGATAAGCCTATCTTGTTGTCTTTTAGTGTTAAGCCTAGTCAATTACCTTTTTCAAAACTTATATATACTTTAAAATATTTGTAAATAGGTTTTAAATATCTATGTAAAATACTATTTGACAATAACTAATTTATAATTTGATGAAAAACATATTTTATATTTTAAAACCTCTTTACTTTGGAAATACGTACATTTATTAAAAAATTACTTAATCTTCAAACCAACTTTAAAATACTTTATAATAGCTTAAAAAGATCTCTAAAAATATTAGAGAAAAATATCAAATTTAAATGTCATTTTTAAACACTTAAAACCATAAGCGACTTAATAGAGCACTTATAAATGATGTGAATTTTTTTGTTAAAGAAGATATTGAAAAGCACGATCTTTGCGAGTAATTTTAAACTTAAACAAATTATTTAAGGCTTAAAAATTTAAAGTACTACCCTTAGGTTATTTAAAAACCATGGAAAGAAACCCCTAATAATATCTTTCCATTTATTTATAAAAATTCTTGAGAATTGGCTATATTTACAAAGCATATCTATAACCACGTTTTTGCTTCAACTTTCACAACTTTGGTTCACAATTTATATAACTTTTTTTGACAACCCTGATTTTCGGACCAGTTAAAATTGCCGAAAAATCCATCCGTTCTAAAACTACTAATGAAAACTACCAACTTAGTACACCATATTTGATAAATATCATCATTATTAAATGTACATGATACAATTTCAATAATACAACTTATCAGAGTAATTTATTTATTTATTAATTTTACAAAGTATGCTTTAATACATACCAAATACGATGACTATAAATCTACCACTGCACAACTCTGATGAGAGATACGACACTATCCTTACCTGCGAACTCAATAAACAATGTAAATGCGGAATAAAATAGTAAGCAGGAAGGATACGACAACATAAGATAAACAACAACCAATAACAGATAAACATGAAATGGTTATATTATTTTAGGGGCTGCATCACTACCACTTGTGACTGCCTATGTACCCCTATCTAATTGTGTACCCAATTAGATACAGGATTAAGCCAACGTAGTTCTCCTATCGTAAATAGGTCTCGTGGAGCCTAGATGCAACAAACAATATGCAATTCCCAAAACTACCCACTTAGGCCTAATCTTCAATTTTAGATTTTTAAATCTAATTACCTTTACGGAAATTATCTCTTTGGACTTTATTCTCGAATTCTTATTTCAAAAGTTTTGAAATATGTATATATCTTTTATATTCAAATTATATTTTACTTCGGGATCTTAAATCAAATCACTTTTGAAAAGTTTATTTGGAAATCCAAAATACTGTAATAAAAGTATATCAAATCATATGCAACCAGATCGGGAGTTTCTCCCAATAACAAGGCAATTGGGTCCCAGCCTTTATAGAATCGATAAATACGTGCATCCCTATATTCCAAGAGCGAACTATACCAAAAACATGTGCCTACTTTTTAGTTACAGGTTACATGAATTATCAGTAACATAACAAATCATTTTATATCCCGAAGCGATTAATCATTTCACGCTAATATTCACAACTACTTTCAAATCTACAATAATTTTCATTTCCCAAGTCCGTTCAAAAATCATCTTAAAAACATTGAGTTTAGTCCTCGAAATTCTTTCCGTTTCATAAAACATTTTTATAAAACTATTCTTGTATAAATCACTTTTATATAATATAACTTCAAAATATTCATTACCAACCTTTCTATTTCTTTTAAAGGGAAAACATTTCATAACATTCCATTTGAAAACCAATTTTTAGAATAATTCATTAAATTGAAGTGAACCAAATATTACCACTAAACACCTTATTGTAAAATCGTGAAATAAATCACAAGGTGTAATCCTACAATTATTTTCTACCCAACCCATGCATATGGATAATTGATTACTCATAAATTGGTCGAGCGCAATCCAAACAACCAAACAATCAATTAACAAAATAAACATAATAATGAATGATAAATCAACATTTCATTCTATCAAATATTTATAACACTTTTTATTTTATCTTTGGTTAAAACGGTTTGATATTTATTTTGGAGCATTCAGGCTTTCCCTTCAACATGTTCCATCCCTCGCTCAAGTCTCCTTGAATCTCACAGACGAAACACGTATACTAGTCATTTCCGCATACCCCATTAAGTATTTAACATCTAAATTTTGAAATACTTAATTAACCATCCAAACATAGTCAAACAAGGAAATCAAACCATTTTTAGCAAATAAACTAAACAAGCATTCAATAAAGGTTTTCAAACAACAGTTACACTTAAAGTTCCTTCGACTTAGCAAAGATTTTAATAAACTTAAAGGAATAAATAACTCACTTTGGATTCCACTCCGTCAAACTATGAGGCAAGGAACTTAAGATCTAACCCACACTTCCTACCATGCTTCGAAACCAAATCAAAATAAGCCTGATTTTCTCCTTCCTAATGCTTGGTCAAGGCTTGATATAGAGGTTGGTCGAAAGTATAGAGAAGAAGTGATGGAGCTTTGACCTTGAATTCTCAAAATTAGACCCGAAAAATTGGTCATTTTCTCTCGAGTTATTGACCCTCTTACTCTCAAAATTTGAAGAAGTGGTTTACTATAAAGTTGTTTCAATTTTTTTCTCTTGAATTTGAAAAAAAATGAAACACTAGATTTCGACTAGTTATGAGGAAGTTATGATCAAAAGAAGAGAGGGTATTCTCGGATTGATTAAAAAATAAAGCCCGAAAATGTGCTACAAAGAATTGGAATTTTGACATAGCTAAGTTAAAAACTGAAAGAAGTGCTCAACATAAAAGTTGTAGCCACTAGAATTTTATATGATCTGACAAAAAGCAATTTATTTATTTGAATCATTTTTGTGGAAGTTATGATAATAAGAAACAGAGGTATTTTCGGCCATAAAATCTGGACCAAAAATGCCTTTGAAAGAATTGAAATTTTGCCATAGTAACTCTTAGATTTTGAAGAAATGTTGTAAATGATGATTATAGCCAACTCAATTCTCTTGAGTTTGAAATAATAGAATTTTCTGATTTGGATTAGTTTTGAGAAGTTATGGTCGTGAGAAGAAGAGGTAAAATATGAAAAATAGTGAGTTTGGTTTTGAAGAGAATGGATATCAATTTTATTTGAACATTTTGTAAATATTTTGACATTATTTCTTTATAATTTTTTATATGGCATGGAAGCCATTAAAGAGGAGAGGAAGAAGGTGAAAAGATTGAGAAAAAATGAAGAAGTGTGTATGAAGCGAGAAAAGGAGGTGGGTATTTATTGAAAAAATAAGGAATGGAATTTTACAAATTTAACCTTTTAACAAATTACCAAACTAACCTTACTTCAATTTAAAAAAATCTTCACTTTCTCAATAATTAACATCATCTTTCATATCCATACTTTATGTCTTAGTCATTTAAAAATTAAGTAATAAAAGTAACTATTTTATTGGATTTTGGTGTGATTTGGATTTGATGTTTACTTTTGATTTTTCTTAAACTTACTTACTTTTCTTAATGATGTTCTAGAAGTTTCCTAATCATAATTTATAAAAGTAAACATGTTTAGTTATTAAAATGTGAAATATATATGTTAAAACATGTTAACAAAGGTGCAACAACGTTGCGACAATTTATTTTGAACCAAACATTGAATTTCGACAAATCTTTTATGGTCACATTTTGACATTTTAATTAAACTATTTATTTATATAAACCAAATTTAAAAATAAATTTGTATAATGTTATTTATAAATATAAATACTCATAAATCAATTAAAATAATTTATTTCACCATTGAAACTTACTTTTCTGAAATTAGTATTTTATCACTTTTGTCGATATAAGCAAACGTTACTATTTTAATGTATATTTCTATTTCCAAATCATGTTTAATATTATTTAAATCATTAAACTTTTTATATTTTATATCTAAAATCACTCTAAATAATATATTTTAAAGCGTTCAAATTCTGGGTGGTTACGACTTTCCAAACCATTTAGTTACTATCCAATACACCATAATATGTGCAAAGAACAACCAAATCAGATTATACAAGTTAAGTTCATAAAACTTCCATTTATATACTTAAAGTTAAGAGATATCAAAGTGCGCTTATAATGATTATTCTTTCTTTAAACACTTCCAAAAATAATTCAATTCAACACACAATCAAAAAACCCATTTGAACATCAAGTTAAGGTCATGCCATATGTTTAAGACGGTAATAATAGTAGTGTTATACAATATAAAGTTGTTATTTTCTTTTAAAAGCAAGAGGGTCCAAGTTTACAACTTTTGTTAGTTAATGTCACTTTAACTTTATATTTCAAGCACAAAACATACATACACAATATATACAAACAAGATAGTGAGGTAACTCAGTTACATCCATGCCAAAAACGTGCTCTAGCACAACCAAACTAAAGAACACTTCCTACCATCACCAAACTCCTAAAGATCCCACCTTTTACACTTCCAAACAAGGAAACACCTTCCCTCCTCTTCCATTGCTCACGGCTCATCCAAGATCCCCTTTCTCCATTAATTTTCTTCCACTTTTACTTTCGATTTAGGCTTCCTAAGGTGTTCTAAAGTGTTGATGAAAGTTTGATGGAGTTTGAAGAAGATTTGAGTTAATTAGAGAATGACAGTGAAGAACAAAGTGGATTTGTGCTAATCCATGTTCAAGATTTTTTTACATTTCAAGCTTATGCAAATTATGAAACCCTTAAGCATCTATTTATAGGTTTTTACAAGAGGTCATTAACACATTCTATCTTCCATGAAAGGTGACAAAAGCGCCTTCCTCTCACATGCCACCTTTACACCTCATTTTCATTTCTTAACACTTAAGACTTTCCTTAAATTCTCATTTTCAAAATATCTTCTATGACACCACCTATGAAACCATCAAAAACTTTATTTCCATAAATGTAAAATATTTTTATTTCATTTTAATGGTTTCCTAAGCAAATAAGTATATGCGAAAAAATTTGAACAACTTTTAAAGAGCAAAAAGCTGTTTATCGATAACGATTTTTGTTCACATTATCGATATTTCTTCGAAGTATTTATTTTTGTATATATTTTTTCAAAACAAGTTTACCATCATTTGTTATGATTTAAGAGGGGGCTAAGAAGGTTATTAAATCACTTTAATAACTTTTAGTCCAAGACAAATAATTTAGATATTTAAATACGAAGTGTCGGAAATTCCGTGTCATTACGGTTCGATTCGAATTACATACTTCGAGTGGTTTTATTTGGTAAAAGGAATGTCTTTGAGATTGAATTTGTACTCTGAAAATTTGATTCATCAAATTAGTGTTTTTGATTTTAATTTCAGTTTTGATCAGCTTAGTCTTACATTATTTATACAAAGAAATACGAGACTTAAGGGTCTTTGTTTAGGTAAAGAAGACAACTTTTAATTACATCTGATTAAATTTACATTTATGCTTGCCAACTTATATCTTCTAATTAGAATTATTACCATTTAGCTTATGGCTTAAAAATATAAGCTTATAAGGATTACACGAAAGGTAAGTTGTTCGATGAAATGATGATTATATATTAGAACTAGCTTATGTTTATTAGCTTCCAGGATATGTTATTAAGTGAAATGTTAGTTCAATTTCCTTATTATATAATAACATCCTAAATTGAAAAGAGGTAGATGATGAATGTGTTTCGGAATGTTGAGCTAATTTATATACAGCATGAAACATTGTGAAACTTAATTTGGATATAGCATGCTGAATTAGATTATGATGATATATGCTTCAAATCCTTGAACATGAAATGTTAAATAATATTGCATCATTTCTTGTAATGATGTATTTCATTTAATCATGCAAACATATCAAACACATCTATAAATTAAGCTTAAAACAGGAAACTAATCTTTCTTATGTCTACAAACCTACAATTAAGGATTTCAAACTACTCAACTCTCATGCCTCCCTTTGTTTTTTTAGCAAAAGACACAAACTACAATCAATTTCATCCCACACCGCCTCTTTTGTTATCAACTAATACTTTATTTATATAATGATTTAATTTGTTAGTACAACTGAATGTTATCACATCTTGACTTATGAGTTACATCTTTACTGATGTGCTACATTGCATTTCTCTTATCGCGATAAATAATTTAGGGGTAATTTTGACCTTTACATTTTCAGATTAATATCCATCTATAACAACATGACTGATGATTTCATTTCTGTTAATTTAATATTTAAATTTCCATTAGCATGATTGAGATTGACCCAGTTAATATGTTTAATTACGTGGTTATAGTATGATTTCATGTTTTTAAGACGTATACCCTTTTTGAATGATCAACATACAATTATTTATTTCTTTTCACTTTGATTATTAATGAATTGAAGCTTTGGTTAATGTTTCTTTGCGAATGAGTCATTGGGATTCTAAATTTTTGCATATTATGGTCTTTCACCTTGACCTTACATCTACAAATAAAGTATTTCTTTAACAATCGATCTTGGCACATTTTTTCTTCCATTTTAATTTTTCTAATTTGTAATATATTTCTTAAAGTGCTACGTACTCCTAAGGCGTGCTTCTGATAATTGATATTGTATTCGATATTTTAGGTACCTTTTAATATTTTGGTAAGAATTTATTAAACTGCATTTTAAAATCATTATCTGCATGCTTCGTAAAGCTACCGACTGGACAAAATTATTTTCCTTCCTGAATGTTTAATTACGTCTGCTTACTTCGTCGTATGAGGATAACACTGTTATTTACTTTCATCTACCTTATAATGTGATTTTATAGTTCAACTAATTTTTTTCCATCCTTATTGATGCATTCTATTTGTTATCCTCCATAACCATAATTATCTTTACATTTCAATACTTCGTGCATATTTTTGGATATACTATAGAATGGCTCGATTAAATTCTATACGATTTTTGGAAATCTGCAAATAATCTCCAATTTATGTTTTATTTTTAATGGTTATGCTATGTTTAATATGTCATGTTATACATGTTGTATATTTATACTTATGACTAAAAATATGCTTCCATTGATAGTAGAAATTAACATAAATCACTGAAACTATATTAGTTTGCAAGTTGTTGAAGTCGTATTTACGTATGAAGTTCAATGCCGGATTATAAAAAAAGAAAAAACATGAATTTATAATTTTTCCTACCAAGTTGATTTGTTCGATAGTGTTGCCATAATGACCCTCCAGGAGTTAGTTAAACCTCATTAATTTTTTTATGCAAATGGTTACATTTAATCAGGTAGAGGTAGTTAAACCTTAATAAAAAGTGAAAGTTTATTGGACCGTATAATATGGATAAACAGTAATGCAGAGTATAGATAGTAAATAGTGCGAAATATAAAAGCAGTATAGTAAAATGACAACAGATATTTTATACTGGTTCGGAGCACCATCCTACGTCCAGTCCCAGACTAATTTCTGGCTTTAACTAACAATACCCTCACTTAACCCGGAGGAATAGGTCTGAGCAGCGGAACAGACACCTGAGCAGCAGAACAGGATTTTTGCTTTAGCAACAGAAGAGGACTTTCCCGTGCCTGAGCAGCAGAACAGGTCTTTAACAAACTATGAAAGTAGTTGACTAAGTGTGTTCTTGATAACACTGATTTGTCAATTAAGATTACAAACTTCCTATAATCAACTCCTCAAGTATATAAGTAGTATGTGAAGATTTGAGAAGGAAGAATACCGCTAAGAATCAAAGTATATAGAGTATGACTCAAAGATTCAAAGCAATTGAAAGTATGAGAGCACTTAGAATAATCACAAGAGAGAAATAGAGAGTTAGAATTAGAAAATTGGTGATTTTTGAAGAAGAGAGAACTCCTATATATAATTATCAGAAAACTGCAACCCTTGGTGAAGAGTTTCAGCCAAGAGAGACAACTTTTGATGGTTTGCAACTCTTTATGAAAGAAGATGTCTATTCAGAAATTTTGCAGTTGAAGTCGGTTCAGTCGACTGGAAATTGTGGTCAGTCGACTGATATTTGAAATTTAAAAAAAAAATGTACGTTTTAAAAAATTAAATAGTGTTCACGACTGTGCATATGCACAGTCAGTCGACTGGCATAACCAGTCAGTCGACTGGCTGTGCATATTTTGCATAGTGAATTTCTTTTTAAAAAAAATTTGAAAACGTTGAAAACTTGAGGTTTGATTTTAACATATAACTAAGACTCAACACAAATAATAGTTACTTTAAGCATAGAGTTGTAGCCTTGATCCTCTGTTGTCTTCTATTTGTTATGTATGAATGTAAATTCTTTTCTTGGCCTCTGAACTGATTTGTCATGAATCAAAACCAGCGATTCAACAAAAAATTCACACAAATGGTTATTTTTAATCAAGTTGTAAGCATTCTTTCCTAAATAAATTACAGCCACACTCTTTCTTAAATAAATTACAACTCTTTTCTGTTCTAAAACTTATATTCTTAAGTATAGTAATCAAGGTAAACACTATTGTCCCAATGGTTAAGTGATTCGGCTTTGGTGCAAGAGGTCACAATTTCGAAACATGAGTAGCATGATTCGAACGTTTATTGACATGTGATATGTTGTCCTAGTGATTTGTTATATATAAAGTACCATTTCAAAAAAAAACTATACTAACCAAATGCACTGCCAAAAAAGGCATTGTTCATTTATTCCTATAAATCATAAGTTCAATATCTTTTATTTACCATTATATTGTAAAATCAATATTGGTATGCTTGGATTGAAATTGACACGTCTTACTGCCGGTCTAATTTTTTTTTTCCTTACTATCCACATAGCATGCATTGTGCAATCAATATATTTTTGGTTATTTTTGTTTTTTAGTCTTTCTGCTATGTATTCTACATTTTACATATGGTGTTTGATGTGTGTTATAGTTCATGTTCAGATGTTTTTATGTCTTACTAAACATTACTTGGAATAAGTTAGGATTATAACCAATTTTATATAGGATTGGTGTTTAAGGAATAAGTATTGTTGTATAGAAGCCAGAGACAGAAAGTGAATGCAAGTATACTAAAGACATATGGAAATAAGTATGAATTAGTATGTTCCATATACGAAAAAAAGCGTAAAGATTTTTTATAGGTAGATGTTTGTATCATGGACATGCTCATAAATTGAAATATCAAAGACAACACGTAAAAGTAAAGAACAAAATTTAATTCTGAACTACACATTTTTATAAATTTAAGTTCACATGACAACAGATTTCTACTATGGGACTAGAATTTATGTCCATATTACCAAATAAGTCATATTGTAAATGAATATTTGTCCTTGAACTAAGAACTCTTTGTTGAGATTGTAGTGGTGGTGTTTTGGAATAGGATATACAATGGCCGTTTGAGGGTTTTAAGGATGATAAAGGTTGATGGATGGAAGAAGAGATGAATTTGAATTTATGAAATACATGTCCAAACTTACTAGACCCTTGATCATTCTTAGGCCAATCACGATTGTTACCTATTTTTGTTTTGGGTGATTATCTTTTAAAGAAACAATGCATATAGATATCAGTGCACTTGGTGGAGCTTTCCACCTAAGACCAACATCAAGGTCACAAGAGTCATGCAAATTTGTCTATCTATTAAGTTAATTGATAATTATTTAATGAGATCTTATAGGATAATTTTTCACTTTCATTGGATATGTTAGAACTTAAAATAATTTTAGTAGGATAATTCTGTAGTTATTTACGTGTTTTGCTATTTCACTAACTATCTTGATTTCTTACTCTCATACTGTTATGACATTATACTATGAGTCATCTATCGTACCTGGTTAAGTAACTAGTAAGCACCTAGATAGGTTGATGGGTCATCCATCATACCAGGTTAAGTACTAGAGCAAGTAGTTGAATATGAACATGACCTATACTTGCTAGCATGATGAGTTGTTAGGATTGCTTGTATTTAGAAATATTTATCTGATCTATGTTGTCTAATGTACAACCTAAGCTTTATTTTTTAGCTTATCATCCAAATGTCTAAATGTGCTATGTTTTATCTTTGGATTATATAGGTTTCGCCTTGCTTTTTTGGAGAAAGGTTTGCACTTAGTGCTCTGTTATATACGGAAACATAATATCCATTATCTGACACCATTCCATTATTCAATACTTTTTCTTTGTGTTATTACAACATCTTTGTAGAATATTTAGGAGAAGATTATATGCTTGCTTTGCAAATCATTCGAGACCGTGAGAGATATGGAGAATCATGGCAATATTGGAGAAGTTGATTGTGAATCTGCTCTTCTTAAAGCTGCAGCTTCCTTCGATCTGGTATGAATAACCGATTTAATATCATTTGCTTTGCAGTAATTAGGTAAAGAAATGCTTTGTTTATATCATCTACTTAGTTATATTCATGCTATATCTTATTTCTGCTTTGAATGTACTAAGTTTCCTCAACAATTCTCGCTAAACCAAATGCAACTATTAATAACCTGCCATCGCTCATCATGTTACACCATAAAGACCTTCAAAAGAGTGGAGGATATTTAATATTTTCCATTGGGTTTCCTACTTACTATGCTGCTCAGGCGATGGTCAATTTCATCTTTTCCATTTTGTGCAATACTGGAGAACACTTCATGAAATATGTTAAAAAAATTGTATTTAAATGAAGTAAAAATATAATTTTTTATCTATTTAGAAAAAATTTCATGATGAGTCTAGTATATATGAAATCTATTATAAAAGATGTAATTTTAATCACAACGAATGCTATTGTATATGGTTGCTATAAAAGTTGCTTTTAGTGCTTTTCTAATGTGCTTTCAGTTAATTTTTACTATGTCCTTTAATAATATGACTACTAATGTATGTTCAATAATACTATTAATTGATCTAGCTTCATCAACATGCCAGTATATTTTTTAGAAAAAAGAAAGAATTTGCTTCGATGTCATATGACAACTGAAGTAAAATAACCTCAATTGCTTCAGTTTCTTGCAAATGAATATGGAGCATCAACCATCTAGATCATTTTTTCTTCTGTTGTCATGAGACGACCGAAAGAAATTTTTACTCAATTGCTTCGGTTGTTATGTGACAACCGAAGCAAAAAGTGGACCTTTGGCTTCGATGCTTAGATAACCAAAGCAAAAATCATGTTTTTGCTAAGCAACAAATTTTAGTACGTTGCTTCATCTTCATATGCACTGGTGGAGGAACCAAAGCAACATAGTTAAAATAACCAAAGCAACATGCCAATTTTGCACTAGTTTAAACCACTTGAATGCGATAATTAATATTGACCGGTAGTCTGACTGGAAAGAGGGGTAATGACCATCAGAAGTAAGTCATCTTACTGGATAGTAAGTGGATGGACTTGCTTGATTCTGAGTCTCCTCATAAGAGAGTGAGATGACGGCTCAGTATGGATCTGGAGAGATCAAAAGTAAGTCCCTTCACTAGAGAGTAAGTGAATGGAATTGCTTGTCGTTGAATCCCCTCGTTAGAGAACGAGTAGATTAGGCTCAACAAGGATCTAGAGAGATTGAATCCTAGATTGGATGACAAAAGATTTGAAGAAATTGAACCTTATATTGGATGACAAACGATCCGAAGAGACCGAACCCCAGATTAGATGTAGGACGATCCAGAAAGATCACACCTTAGATTGGATGAGACCCTATATTGGATGACCCGAGATTGGATGAGACTCTATATTGTATTAAATACTACATTGCATATGGGACGATCCAAAGAGATTAGACCCTAGAATGGACGTTGACTTGACCTTAGGATTTAAATTCCTTGTAATTAGAGTAAAAGGATGAATTCTGGACGTATATGGGATAATTTTGGTATATGACATGATAACTCCGAATGGAAACAGACTGATTAGGACTTATGACTAACACTTAAGTACGAGCTAGAGTCCTTATCTATGATGGTCAATATTTGTGCCAAAATTAGTCACAAACACCCAATTGTCGACGAAAACACCCGTATACAATCACAGATCACAGATAACAAATATATAGGGAATTAGAAATGAAGAACACTTAGAAAATTTAGATGAAAGCGGTAAAAAACACAGAGTTTATAGTGGTTCGACATTCCGGCCTACGTCCACTTTGAAGTTGATGACTTTATTGCTATTCACTTGCTGATTACAACTGATTACAGTGGATAATAGTAGATTATAGTGTCGAAATTCAAGTACAGCAGCAGCTATGGGGTACAAAAGTTGTTTCGGTAGAGTCTGGACATCAATCAGCCAAAAGATCCCTTTTCCGTAGGATCTGAGGCGCTATTTGTAAGTGTAGAAGGCAAATATCTCGCTCAAATATTGGAAGACTTCTTCTGGCACGTAAGTGGGCGCACGCGATCGATCCCACATAATTTCGACTTGATCTGTGATCGATACGAATGAATTTCGTACCGATCAAGATTTGATCAAATCGAGTCGAAATTTGGTAGGAACATTCTTTAGGTTGTATGTAAGCTCCTGTGAAAATTTCATAACATTTGGACTTATGGATTGCATGTTATGATCGATGCAAGTTTGGCTCCTTCGATGGCCGTTTAGTTCGTATCGATTGCTCTTCGTGTCGCTCTCTTTGCATCTATTGAGCATGCGCCTGCTAGTTGACATAGCGCTTGCTCCTCCGATCGATCCACTTTTAGTGCCGAGTTGACTGCGTCCGTCCTCTTATCCATCGAGTGCTGTGTCCTCTGGATCGATGCTTGGCGCTACTTTTCATATCGATCATCTACGCTCTCCTTCGTATCGATCATTAACACTCCATTTCATATCGATGCCCTATGCTCCATTTCGTATCGATAGGAAGGTCTCGTATTGATCTATCGTCGACCAGTACGAAGTATGTTTAAGGCTTGATCGATACGAAATGGACGTACGTGGATGGATACAAAGTGAATGGATTTGGATGGATACGAAGAGAGGCCAGCTCACCGATGGACATGAGATAGACAGATACAAAATGAGCTTGCATACTGATGGAGGATCGCCTTTGCTGGATAGCAGGCTGGATGCATATGAGATGAGGTCTATAGGGTGGAAGGATACAAACAATAGGTGACTGATCGATGCGAACATCAGGCAACTGATCGATGCGAACAACATGCGACTGATCGATGCGAACAGATCTATTTGAACTGTGGCTTTTTGATGGATACGAATGAGGTGATTGCTGAAATTGAATCGATCATATCTCGAGCATACAAACTCTGATCGACTTGAAATTGGGAAAGTTGGTTTCTATGGCTTTGCTCATCGTGTCTTGTCAATTGTAGCTTGATCCGGACTCAGACAAAATTCACCGATATCCATAGCGCGCCTGCGTACGACTAATCTTCTGGGTGAACTGTCTTTGGTTTTCAGTTAATCTTTTGGTATCACGGCCTTGCTAAGAGGCAGGATAACACTTGCCCTCCAAAACATGCCTTGCGGTAGGAAGGTGTGTTTTGTAGTGCCATAAGCTGGATGTTCATATCCTGTTGATGACCTGCAAACAAATTGATAGTCTTTTTTGGCCGCGAATGGCGATCGTTCGAGATCGTACGTCATTCGGGGTACTATGTGACTGTTCGAGGTCAGGTGCCGTTCGCGGCAAAAGGTGACCGTTTGCGGTCGGGGGCTGTTCGAGGTGAATCGTGATCATTCACAATCGGGTGTCGTTCGAGGCGAATTGTGACCGTTCGCGGTTGGTGTCGTTCGAGGCCAATTGTGACTGTTTGCAGTCAGGTGCCGTTCGAGGTAAATTGTGACCGTTCGCAGTCGGGTGCCTTTCGAGGCGAGTTGTGATCGTTCGCGATCGGGTGCCATTCGAGGCGAATTGTGATCGTTCGCGGTCGGGTGTCGTTCGAGGTGAGTTGTGTGTGCCCGAGGGGACTTAGTATCATTAATGTAAGATTTCACGTTCGAGTGAGTTTCTGAACTATTTGTTATGGCGGTTTATCACCATCTCAGCGTATGCCTAAGGACCGTTCGCTACCCGATGCATGTGTAAGTGGCTTAGCCGTTATGGAATCACAAGTAGTAGATTTACATTCAGAATGAGTTTTTCAACAAAAGTGTCCAATAAAATCAAGTCTAAACGCAAGAAATGGAAAACAAACGCAAAACAGGGACGTCAAAGTGCAAACACCTACATTGATGCTATTTACAGTTGTATCAAAGCATGCCTGAGGATCGTTCATGGTTCTATACATGTGAAAATGACTTAATCGCGTTGATGTGGAGTTTACCACTTGTTCGTCATTATCCCAATCAATTGATGACAAGCGGACGCCCCGATCCCGAGCTGTTCCCAGTTGATGTAGGTGCCGGCCGCTCTCGTTCCACCGTGGTTGTTTCCCTTCTCACATACTGCGATAGCAAACCATTTCAGATACGCCCCTTAACCTCATTCTTCAAGTGCCTGTAGTCATTCGTGCTATGACCATTCAGCTCGTGGAATATGCAATACTTGTCTGACCTTCTTTCATTACTGGTCGGATCCCTCCTCATTGGCTTTCGATAAGGAATCTGCCCCTGGGTATCTTGGTAGATTCGCTCCAAATTCTCATTCAACTCCATATAAGAGGTAAATCTTGGTTCCTTTCATGGTCGCATCGGTCCAACATCGCTATCCTCGGCCTTCCGTTTCCCTTTATCAGCTCCTGCACCTTTTTTAGGGGGATTTCTGCCTTTGATTGCATAAACATCGATTCCTTCTCCTTCTTCTCTTTCAGCATTTGCATCCTCTAATCGCAAAAAGCCTTTAGCTTCATGGTAAAATTTCCCTAGATCCATAGGGGGGTCCCTCGTTAATGAATTCTTGAATTCTGTGCCATCAGTTATGCCAGATACAACTGCCATCAAAACCATGGATGGATCTGGTCGATCCACCGATGTTGCCGCTACGTTGAATAGCATCAGAAAGCTCCTCAAAGATTCTTCAACTCTTTGCTTTAATGGTGCCAAACTCATCACATTCTTAGGTCTCGAAATGTGAATCTTAAATTGCCTCATAAACTTCTCAATCAAGTCGGTCCATGTTCCAATAGAGCCACTCTCCAATTGCCTAAACCATAACGCCGCAATGTTTGTCAAATATAATGGGAAGCACCGGACCATGACTTCTTCCGATGCTCCCAACACCTCCATATGCCTCATGTATCGTGTCAGATGAACTGTAGGATCCGTTCTCCCATCATATGCCTCTAATGTTGGTAACTTGAATTCTGTTGGATTCCTAGCTTGCCTGATCGTAGGAGCAAAGGGACTCCTATTCACATCTTCCAGATCTCTATTCACTAGTCTGCCTCTCATGGCTCGTCTGACCATCTCGGCCAATCTGTCATTGTCGTCAAGTTGTAGCCCCTGTCTATTGCTTCTAATTTACCCCCTGAGTTCACGAGGGATTCCTAGAATCTGCCCTCTTGAACGAGCACTCGTTTCCCTGTCAATGCTGTGTTGCGCAGCTCCACCTGGTATTATGCCCGAGGTTGGGTCAACGTGATCTGGGTAAGTGCCCTCTTGTTCTGGGACTGTGCCAGATGGTCCTGCTCCATTCTGAATTCAGGTTGCTCCATGCTCCCAATCCCTATCTCCAACATCTCCTATGGCTGTAGTAGCTTGATTCTACACTCCGCTTTGTCCAGTTCCTCGAAGTAAATTCTACATCATCTCTTCTTGTCTATTCAAAAGCTCTTTATGCGTAGCTCCAATCATCATTTCCATCTCATCTCTGGTGATGAAGACTGAAGCTTGGTTCGCTCCTAAGGAAGCCACCCGACTCCCTTCATGTTGACTCCTCTTTGCTCTTGCCTTCTACTGGATTCCCTTGTCATAGCTTTTCAAATCCGAATCCCTAAGCCTTCAAATTCAACTTTCAAGCGATAGAATCCATGAATTATCCTTTCTCAGTGAAAGCACCAAAATTTTTGCGCCAAAATTTGTCACAAACACCCAATTGTCGATGAAAGCACCCGTATACAATTACATATCATGGATAACAAATACGTAGGGAATTAAAAATGAAGAACATTCAAAAAATTTAAATGAAAGTAGTAAAAAACACAGAGTTTATAGTGGTTCGGCAATTCGGTCTACGTCCACTTTGAAGTTGATGACTTTATTGCTACTCACTTGCTGATTACAGTGGATAACAGCAGATTATAGTGTCGAAATTCAAGTACAACAGCAACTATGGAGTACAAAAGTTGTTTCGGCAGAGTTTGGACGTCAATCAGCCAAAAGATCCCTTTTCTATAGGTTCTAGGGTGCTATTTATAGGTGTAGGATGCGAATATCTCGCTCAAATCTCAAGAGACTTCTTTTGGCATGTGAGTGGGCCCACGCGATCGATCCCGCATAATTTCGACTCGATCTATGACCGATATGAATGAATTTCGTATCGATCAAGATTTGATCCAATCGAGTCGAAATTTGGCAGGAACATTCTTTATGTTGTACGTAAGCTTCTGTGAAAATTTCATAGCATTTGGACTTGTGGATTGCAAGTTATGATTGATGCAAATTTGGCTCCTTCGATGGCCGTTTAGTTCGTATCGGTCGCTCTTCATGTCGCTCTCTTCGCATCGATCGAGCACGTGCCTGCTAGTTGATGTGGCGCTTGCTCCTCGGATCGATCCACTTTTAGTGCCGAATTAACTGCTTCCATCTTCTTATCCATCGAGTGTTGTGTCCTCTGGATCGATGCTTGGCGCTTCTTTTCATATCGATCATCTACGCTCTCCTTCGTATCGATCATTAGCACTCCATTTCATATCGATTCCCTATGCTCCATTTCGTATTGATGGGGAGGTCTCGTATCGATCTGTTGTCGACCGGTACGAAGTACGTTTAAGGCTTGATCGATACGAAATGGATGTACGTGGATGGATATGAAGTGAGTGGATTTAGATGGATACGAAGAGAGGCCTACTCATCGATGGACCGATACGAAATGAGCTTGCTTACTAATGGAGGATCGCCTTTGCTGGATAGCAGGCTGGATGGATACGAGATGAGGTCTATAGGGTGGAAGGATACAAACAACAGGTAACTGATTGATGCAAATATTAGGCAACTGATTGGTGCAAATATTAGGCGACTAATTGATGCGAACAACATGCGACTGATCGACGCAAACAACAGGTGATTTAATGGATGTGAACTGATCGGTTTAAACTATGGCTTTTTGATGGACACGAATGAGGTGATTGCTGAAATTGCATCGGTCATATCTCGAGCATACGAACTCCGATCGACTTGAAATTTGGAATGTTGGTTTCCACGGTTTTGCTCGCCGTGTCTTGTCAATTGTAGCTTGATCTGGACTACGACAAAATTCACCCGATATCCATAGCGAGCCTGCGTACGACTAATCTTCGTGGTGAACTGTCTTTGGTTTTCAGTTAATCTTTTAGCATTACAGCCTTGCTAAAAGGCGGAATAACAGTCTACAACGACCTTTGATTTGCATGTGAATCCGAAGGAACCAGATGATTCACCAAACTCGGATCGATGGACGACCGAAGGGCTCAACTGCTAACGATTAACTACTGCTGAAACATGTTCTTGAGCAAAGCACACCTTACATTCATAAAATGAACTTTGGGGAGGCAAGTGTTAATCTTCTTCTTAACCTGGAAGTTTTTTTTCGACTAGAATTAGAAGGTCAGAATGAATGTGGAAACAACTTACGAACTTGGAAACATGATAAGAAGAATCAAAGTTACTCAGGAATTTCAATGAAGTATCGGACAAGTGATATCAAATAAACAATCAAAAGGAACTCGATCTTCATGAAGAGGAGTTTGAAACGCATTGAATCCAAGATAGTATAGCTAAGCAGGTGAAAACAAGGTATTTTCACTAGAAAAAACCATTCGGTACCGAGAGGTTTTTATTGAAGATTGGTTCGGCGTGGTCCCTCCTATATACTTGGGCTTGCATCTGGACATTTCTGCATGGGCTCTTGAGTCTACTCGCGAATTTCTCTATAAATACCGACCTATAGTAACTAAAGAGGGAATGGACACTCTACATCTTCTTCACTCCTCAAATACACTCTAGAAACTCAACTGTAAATCTGAGGTCCACTAGATTATGGTCAGATCTAATGAAATTAGTTGTAATCCGAAAGAAAAATGATTAATAACAAAGATTAAAGTGGACGTAGATCGAAGAATTTGCCGAATCACAATAAAAATTGTGTCTTATTTTCTGCTTTTACCTTTATTTTATTGAAATTGATGCTTTCATCTTATATTTGGGTGTTGGTGCCATTTTGGACGTCAACATAAATCATCTGTAGTTGATGTCTTTTGATTGGTCTTTTATTGCTTCATTAACTAAATAATATTAAAAGTCATGCTCCCAGTTCAAATGCAATTAGTCTCTCCAACCTTTCTATGTTTTTAATCTTCCCAATTGTCGCTGTTTTATAACAAACAAAACATAATATTTAAAAACTACAAGCAATCAATGTATATGTAGCAAAAACAATATCAAATAGACTAAATATATGATTGCTATTAAAATTAGTTATGTTTCAATCGTCATCACCCATTGTACAAATTTCAGAAACATGCACAACTTCTTTATTATATGGATTTATATAATTAACATCTCCATAATCACATACTTCACTATCATAACTAAATCGTGATAATTCTTCACTAATGGAAGTTGCAGTATTAGCACCAAAAATAGGATTAAATAATGATTCGTTATGTATTGTTTGCCAACTGCCATCTTAGCTCCAGTAAAATTTAATTGCATTTTCATAATATAGTTGAATTATAGCTGCATATATGAACCAGTTTAATTTTAAAAAATTTGTTTTAGATTTACCCCCATTTTCTTAATGTAGGTCTAATTGTTGTGTGCAACCAAAATTATTATTACATTATATAAATGCAACTAAAATTGACTAAAAAAATTTAATAGTTATAATTGCGTTTTCTTAACGTAGTTAAAACTTGTATATGAAACTATGATTTTCAGAATTTTATTTTTATGTACCAACTATATCATTGGAAATTTTATTAAACTTGCGATTTAATGGTGAAAACGATTCTTAATTCGATCAATATACAATAAGTTATTACATTCTAAGGGTTTAGATTAAATGAATTGGTGGATGATGTTATTTGTGGGTGTGGTGTTAAAATAGTAGGGACCTAATTTACAAAACATTATTGAAAGGGATGCGGTTTACATTTAAAACAATAAATAGGGATGCGAAGTTAATATTCTATAATAGCAAATGGCAACTTCTATGTATGAACAACATTAAAAAATAGTACAAAAACACTATGCTCCACGGGTTGAAATATAAAAGACTGCAATTTGAAATTTAAAAACTTAAATGTCACTTTTGGTTATCATATCAACAATTCAATATATAGTAGTACGACCTATATCAAATGTGTACCGATTATATTTTCTTCTTCTTTTTCCAAGCGCACGTTAATGTCAGTAGTAAAAAGATGATATATCAAGGAGGTAAAAAAACCTTTTAAAGAGTAATTTGATGTGATTTACAATGCTAATAAGAATATTTTACTAAACAATTATTGTTCTTTTTATCAGATTTAGCACATGGTTTGAAAATTGCTTACCAATGAAATTGAAAAGGAAGTTAAAATTTTCTATCAAAATCTGAGTGCTTTGACACACACATTGCACGTGTTTTTTAAAAGATACCTTTAACCAAAATGTATACCTAATTAAAATAATTGAAATTTTACATGAAGTTTAAGTTGTTCTTAATCTGATAAAAAAGTATAACTAGAAATGATTTCAAAATATTTAATTCTAGATTAAAATAATGCAAAAATACATGCGCACATACCTCATTCAAATATGCATGTAAATGTATGTATGTAAAATTTAAATTTTCCGCTGCAATAGATTTTCTCATAAATAATGAGAAAATACCAAACCTTACACAAAATATAGTATAAAATTTTAATTTTACTCACGATTAAGTGAAATGGTTTTTGATTTGTAAATATTAAAAAACCCCACAAAGTAAACTAAATTATATAAAAATCGAAATAAAGAGTGCATTCGAGATAGCTTTGGTATAAATGAAAAATGTATACATATTTATTAATATTAAAATAAAAAAGACATTACAAAAATGAAAAATAGAAAGAAAAAATGTATATGAAAGATGTCATCATTAGGATTCAAACATATAACCTTATTATATAATCTTTAAAAATAACAATAAAGATTAATTTTCTCCAAGAGCGGTATCAGAACTCGTAACTTGTGACCCTCATCTCTACATAGTAACGATATTTTTGAAACTTTACGATTATACTAAATTTTGTTGCTCCATTCCAACTATTAATGAAGGTTTGTAACAATTTAATATAATTAGTTCTAATCTCGTGAAGGCGGCCTTTCATATGTTTTTTTCTTTCTATATTTTGTTCTTACATTTTTTTTCTTCAAATTATTAATAAATCTGCATATATTTTTCGCTTATGTCAAAGTCCTATTGAATGCACTTTTTACTTCAGTTTTACATAGTTTTAGCCTATTTTGCGGTTTTTAATATTTGAAAATAAAAACTATTTAACCAAATTGTAAAAAAATTCATTTGTAGAGTAAAATTTTGTATAATGTTTTGTATATCTGACTTAAAAGATTTAAAATTATCACAAACAATTTATGATTATATAAAAATTAATTTGGTTCGATTTTGAATTTTTTCAGTTATAATTCACTTTGACATTTTTTACATCAAAATCGACCGCACTCCACTTCTACATGGAGCATGAGTCATTTGTGCGATTTATTAATGCATTTCACATGAAGAGTGCATGTTATTTATATTGTTTATTTTGCATATTTAATGCAAATGGTGTACCATTTACATTAATCATTTTGTATCATAGTAGGGATTGCCTTGACTATCTTTTGTTCATATTTATTTTTTATTTTTTCTCCCTTCACTTCATAATTTTCTTCACCTAATTCACTTTCCATCGGAATTTATAATGGAATTTTGGGGAGCCGATTTAAAACCAAAGCACACTTTCAAATGTAAACCAAGAATGGATAAATTTTTGCAACTTTCATTGACTATGCTTGTAGAATTAAAAAAAGTAACCGAGTATGTAGTTATCTGTGTAACAGTTAGCATTCAGAAGTTAGTTATTGAAACTCTTTCTAAAGAAAAATATACTCAAATATGTCATAATTTAATAATTGAAAAAGAGTTTGAATCATCGCCTAATTCCACGAGTGCCAATTTTCATTTTACCAACCACAAATCCCTTCAGATTTTATTTCTCCACGGCCATAGGTTATGTCCACCTCAACATTTTCAAATCGGATACATAATAACACCTTTGGTAGGTCATCTTTACGAGTCTTGCATTTTGGTGCTTTCTACCACATTTCTCTAGACCCTTCATCTTTTGTTTCTTTGTCATCATCATCTTCTGTTCCTATCATGGCTGCCGATGACATTCTTATGCCATTAGTAGGAGTTGTTTCTGTTACTCCCTCAAACTTATCTCTTTCCAATTTTATCATATTCCAAACCTTATTTTAAAACTTGCATATGTTGGTCAATTATACGATTTTAGTTATATAGTTACGTTTACTCCTTCTTGTTTTGTGCAGGATCTGCAGTCCCAATAATTATTTGGGATAGGCCATAAGGAAGGGGTATTATATATGTTTTGGATGAATTAAAATTTCCAGCTAGTTTTGCACTATTATGAATTCATTCTCTTTTCGTTTGCGTCATTCCTCTAATTTTTATCTTTGGCATTCTCATTTAGGTCATGTCTCTTCCTCTCATTTAAGATTTCTAACATCAACATGTGTGTTATAAAATTTAAAAATTCACGATATTTTTGATTGTAGTGGATGTAAATTAGCAAAGTTTTCCTATTTACCCTTTAATAATAGTGTTACATCCATTTTTATCATGTAAATATAAGTTGTTCAGATTTGGATTTATGTGTGCAAAGCTAATAGGCTGTGTAAGACAATTGGGAAACGAGACATACCACGTCTTCAATAAAAAGAAACCGTGTGGAGTATAGCATGTGAAGTTTAGCGAATCATCTTCAACGCAACTGAAAATTTTATGGTTCATACATAATTAACGGCTCAACATCGAAGTTGAATCAAATATGCTGCAAGGACCAATCTGAATCAAAATAAAATTACACCACCTCCATAGACCAAACTATTCTAACTCAGCAAAAGAAAACAGTAAAAAGCAAGTTTATAACCTATGCCTTCACAAAGAAACAAGCCTGTGCTCTGTGCACTCACATAGATAAACCTAAAATAATAAATTAACCTGATACAATGGTAGCTAATTTCGTCAACCTAACTAAATGAGAGACACAAACGAAGCTGAAATGAAATTAACATGAATCATAACTAAACCAGTCATAATAAGGATGCCTCTACCGAAAGAATATGGCAGACTTTCCTAACATCTTGGAAAGGAATGCATTGACATAGTGGAAGGGATGCGTCGACACTTTGGAAGGGATTGTGTGCTAATACTTTGGAAGGGACTACACTGCCATTCAAAAAGTATTGGATCAACATCCCAAGAGAGACCGCTTCACATTCATCAAAAGCAAACCACGCCTCTATCCCAAGTCACAACCATGGTGCGATACCTTAATGCAAACTGCATCGCATCTGTTAAAAGCAAATCATGCCTCCATCCCAAGCCATAACCATGTTGCAAAACCCATTGTCCACTACAAGGCTTCAAGTAAACCACATAGTAACCAACAGAATCACAAATGCTTGAAGGCCCATATGCCAAGCACAACCTTTGGATAAAATCCAAAAGCTAAACTGTAACAACCCGATTTTAAGTTATAATTAATCTAAGTTAATTATAGTAATTTGATTAATTAAAAATTAGAATTAGTGGATTATTTAGAAATGAGTTTTTAAAATATTTAATAAAAGGATTAATTATGAGAATATAATGTTTAAAATCGAAAATGAGTTAGAAGGTGTGAAAGTAATATTTTATAAAAGCGATAGATATAAACAATAATATAATAATAATAATTTGGAAAAGAAATAATTCTTAAATATGAACTGGTGTTTACATAGATCAAATAAAATTTAGTTCAAGAATAAAAGCCAATAATTTTTGTTTACTTTATAAATTTAAGGCCTAAGCTTTTATAACCCAAACCCAAATTCATTTCTAGAACTCTATCTCTCTAGATCTCTATCAGCTCACTTATTTTAATTCACATATACTCCCTCTTGAATCATCTTCTTCCTGAAGCCAAAACACGCCATTGTATCACAACTCTTAAATTAAAAATCAAATTCAATAAATTACTATAAATCGCCAAACTCAACAATATTTATCTCAACACCAATGGATGCATATAGCAATAGTAAAGTGAGTGTATCGATGACAGATTGGAGAGCTGTAGTGTGTGATAGTAGAGACGAGTTCATACGTGTGTTCGAGAGAGAAAAAGCGAGGAAGGAGTGCAAATACAGGGGAGTATAACTTACTCATGAACCTATGCTAATCTCACGAATCTATGCAAACATATGTATACCACAATGAAATACGTGTGTGTTCCCCATCTTAGGAGTGTGTGATCTTAGAAGAGTATATTTCCAGTGCTTGTGTTTTTGCCTGTTCTTATATCCGCATCTTCATATTCTTGCGAGTTTGTCGTTCCATTGTTGGCAATGTGCATTTATATATATTCATATATATATGTGTGTGTGTGTGTGTGTGTGTGTGTATGTATGTGTGTGTGTGTGTGTGTGTGTGTATATATGTATGTATGTATGTATCTATATATATGTTCCTTTGCTATGCTGTTATTTTCACCTTTCGTGTTGATGCTCAAGTGTGTGTATTGCTGAGTATAGTGCATGAATATCGATATATATACATTATATAAATAAATTATACATATAGTAGGTATAACATAATATAAGAATTACAGTTTATATGTATATACACCTTATGAACTTATACAGTAAATTGTTTATATATATAACATAAGATTAAGTGTTAGTATTATAAACTATTAATTGTTAATAATCATGTGTATGTTTGTAGTCTTATTCTTTATTTAAGAGTAGGAGCTCTGTTTAGACACACACACACATATATATTGCAGAAAAAATGTTCTATTATTAATGACGAATAAGAATCATACAGTAACACGATTCAACTTTCTAAAAAATCTTACTATTGTGGCAAGGAAAAAGAGCATGACATCCTATACAACATCTGAAGCACAAAACTGCTTCAAAACAATCACAAAAGGTAACATACGGAACAAAGAAACATAGAAGTAGCATAGCCGACCCAATCAGGTAAAACACCTCCACTTCCATATACCACCCAACCCGGCACATCACAATCGCTTAAAACTATAAACAAACAAACAACGTAGTCGCTACTCATCCAGGATCATCCAGCTCAACCCCCCACCATAAGAATTCGTGCTTCTCTGTCGATGTTAAATTTTACAGGCGGAATCGTCCCTTCACTTGCAATCGAACATCAATTTCAATCAACTTGCAACGCTGTTCCTTCGAGCAATATTTCCCTTTGAAGCGTCTCATATTCCTCTCGATCCAAATGTGGTGCGTAGTTGTAGAAGTCACCACATATGCCAATAGTCGTAGACCAGAATCATATGCAAAGGTGCGGGTAGTCGCAAAAGATGTTGCTGTAAAGAACTCTCCGGTGTCAAATGAAGATCTAATTTGGAGAGAAGCGTTTTCCAAAGATAAGTACTGAAGTCACAATTTATGAATATATGTTGATGAGTCTCGTAATGCTTGTTACATAGTTCACATCTTGTATCGACATTTATTCCCCATGAACTTAATCGATCTACGGTTTGAAGATGGTGTATATATGCTAAATATATGGTGTAACAAAACTTTATAGCAGTTTTGTTATACCGAATTAGTTTATATATATCATCCTACTGCATATGTATTCTGATCTCGTTCCAAACCTTTGAAAAAATAATTTTTTTATGGTTAGCTATGGTCCAATAATCTGTAGGACGGTCATTAAACAGATTAACTTGCATAATACTTGGTGCAACCTCCCTTGTCTCCGGTAATAAATGAGGTTGAAATCGCCCATCACGTAAAATAAAGCTTACCCTGCTATTTGCAGCGTTACATATGGACACTCTGCTCAATCCAAGTAAATCCACTAGGGACTTATGGTTGATCCATTAGCCATACAATAAGCCTGTGTGCTCCTCGTTGACAATGCAACGGGACATTATCTTAGCTGCCAAGTCACGGTGTCATAGAATAAATTTCATTGTACCTGAAAAATTATTGTTTATAGGAAGTACCTAGAAATTCTGTTTAGTTAAGTACTTGGTGCTCATCCATCTAGCCCATAAACAATTTGATGTAAGAAGCTTCCAAAGTAGTTTAGCCCTGGCTGTTTTATTAAGGTCAGTAACTTTCATAGTCCTATACCACCTTCTAATTTCGGCCTGCACAAAATATCCATGATACTTTATGTAATTTACCCTTCCAAAAGAAATCTGCACAAAAATGATCGATTTTCTTTAAAACTGGAGATGGTAAATGGTAGATAAGAATCCAATACATAATAATTGGGGTTATTGTGCTCTGTATCAGTTAAGCCCGGCCTGCTGTCATCAATAAATTACTGCTCCAACTTCCTAGCTTTGTGTTAATACTGTGTAACAGGGGAAGGCAATGACCAGCGTGGATATAATCAGAAGATAAGGGAACATCGAGGTACTTAACATATTACTCATTCTCAGCAATATTTAGAATAGCTTCAATCTCTGATTTACATGTAGCTCCTTTACCAAAACATAACTAGGACTTGGTCTGGTTAATATATTAGCCCACTGTTTTTTCCAGTCTAGTGAATATGTGATTCATATAAATAGCATTTTTAGTAGTAGGCTAGAAAAATCATAACATCGTCGGTGTATAACAAGTGAGATATGTTAGGCTCGAACTTATTTATAGGCTCTAACTTTTGGTCAGCAACCCCCTCTTCCATTAGTAAGGCGAAAAATTCCATTGCAATGCAAAATAAGAATGAGGATAAAGGGTCTTCCTGCTGCAAACCCCTATTAGACGTGATAAACTCTTCCGGCCTACCATCCGCCATAATAAAAAAGGTTGGAGTTGAGATACATTCATATATTAACTGAATGGTGGATAATGAAAATGCAAAACAATGAAGCATGTGGCACACAAATTCACAATTAACCGTGTCATACGCCTTTTGCAAATCAATTTTGATGCACATTTTTGCTTTGCCTCGCTTGGCAAAATCGAGTACTTGTTCGTGAGCTAGTAAAACATTTTCTCCTACGTTTCTACCAGGTATGAAATAAGATTGATTTTCTGCAATTAAGAACGGAAGAAACCATTTAATTTTGTTGCATAAAATTTTAGAAATAACTTTATAAAGCACATTAGCACATGCAACGGATCTGTAATCTGAAATAAGCCAGAGTAATAAAGTTGTGATTAATCCCATGAGGAAGCTTCTTTATATAAAAAAAAATTCAGAAATAGCATCATAAATTCCTTCTTGCATGTCATTTCGGCGGAGTTTGTAGAATTTGGCAAAGAAGCCATCTGGTCCAGGGTACTTGGGGGTCGTTGATAGAGAATAAAGCCTGTTTAATTTCCTCAATAGCTATTGGAGCAGATAAGTATTCCTGCCCAGCTACATTTATTCTCATTCTGGTATCTATTTGTGGAAATTCTCTAGTAACATCCCCATTAAAGAGTTGTTGATAATAGTCAATGGCTGAATCTTTAATGCATATGGAGTCATAGATGTGTTGTCCTTGAGAGTCAAGTAAAGCGTGAATTTTGTTTTTGTGTCTACGCATGGACATTTTGGCGTAAAAGAATTTGGTGTTGCTATTCCCCTGTTGTAACCATAACACCTTGCTTTGTTGCCGTAGAAAATCATAATACTGTAGGGTCTTTTCATTTAAACTCTGTCCAATCTAGTACACGGTATCATATAAAGAAGTGTTTTCGAGGTCCTGATCAATTTGGTAAAAGATAATGTCGAAATCGGCCTGTAGTTGAGAAATAGGTTTGTCCGACGCTCTCAACCTGTTCCATTTTTTAATTCAGTCTTGACTGCCTTCAATTTATAAATAAGCTTATCAAAACTGGAACCCCATGTGATGGTTGACAATTCCAAAGCGATACAGCAACCATAACCCTGCAAGTAACACCAATTGTTGACATATCGAAAAGGAGCCCGTTTACATTGTTGGTGTTATGGGATGATGATATGAACAGATAGTTTAGAGTTAAAATTTTAAGAGCAAGTATTCAACAAAACAGGGAATTATATTTATTGAACTGCTACTGTCTTTTTAAGCCTTACAGTACTGGAAGAGAGAAAAGTGCATAACTGAAAAAACGTGCAAAAACAAACAAAGAACTTGTCAAAAACACTAACTGCCTATCCTACATAATAGGCAACTTATTAGCATAAAAGGAACCGAAGACTAGAACAAAACAGACTTCATCATTCCCTCCCTTAAACTGACTGCTCTCAGCTTCAGTTTACGACTGGCAGTTCACACACTCTCAACATGCTTCGCAGCTTCTGAAATGACTCCAACTTCAGCGGCTTTGTTAGTATATCAGCAACTTGCTCCTCTGTATCACATTTAACCAATTGAACAACCCCTTCCTTTGTAAGATCACGCAGAAAATGAAAACGCACATCAATGTGCTTGCTCCTTCCATGCATCACGGGATTCTTCGATAACCTTATTGTTGAGTTATTATCACAAAAGATATTTATGCATTTTCCCGTTTCGTAGCCGAGCTTCTTCAAGATCCTCTTCATCCATATAGCTTGACAAGTACTCGCCGCAGCAGCAACAAACTCAGCCTCTGTTGTGGAAAGTGACACGATTGGTTGTTTCTTTGAGGACCACGCCACAGCTCCCGAGCTCAACAAAAAAACATATCCTGAAGTACTTTTTCGATCATCCACACAGCCAGCATAATCACTATCAGTGAATGCAATCAAATCCTTATTTGCTCCTCTTTTGTACAGAATGCCAAAATTTATCGTCCCCTTCACATATCTCAAAACTCTTTTTGCAACCATGAGATGAAGCTCAGTAGGATGAGCCATATATCTACTTATTAAAGCCACTGCATACATTAAATCGGGACGGGTAGATGTTAAGTACATCAAACTTCCAACGATCTGCTTGTACAATGTGCCATCAACCTTCACACCATTCTCATCCTTTGATAATTTTAATCCAGGCACAATAGGATTATGAACTGCATTGCAATCTTCCATTCCGAATCTATCTAAAACATCCGCTGCATATTTTTTTTGACAAATAAATATGCCATTGCTCATTTGTTGTACTTCGATCCCAAGAAAATATCTCATCTTCCCCATGTCTGACATGTCGAACTCTTTCATCATTGAGTTTTTAAAAGCTTCAATCATTGCATCATCATCTCCAGTGTAAATTAAATCATCGACATATATACTTACAATCAAGAGCTTACCAGCACCATTTGACTTAATAAAGAGTGTTTGCTCATTACAACATCTTTCGAAATCCATCTGTAGAAAATAAGCTTCAATTTGACCAAACCAGGCTCTGGGTGCCTGTTTCAGCCCATATAAGGCTTTTCTCAGTTTATACACTTTGTGAGGCTGCCCTTCCTTTACGTAGCCTTTAGGTTGTTCTACAAACACATCTTCAATCAACTCACCATGTAAAAAGGCTGATTTGACATCTAATTGATATACATTCCAACTTCTTTGTGTGGCTAGAGCAATGATGATTCTTACCGTATCCATTCTTGCTACCGGTGCAAAAACTTCTTGATAATCAACTCCATATTCTTGTACATAACCTTTTGCGACCAATCGAGCCTTATATTTTTCAATCTCACCATGCTCATTTAGTTTTGTTTTATAAACCCACTTCACTCCAATCCGTTTTGCTCCTTCCGGCAAATCAGTGAGGTACCATGTTTTATTTTTCTCAATAGACTCCATTTCAGAATCCATTGCTTGCCTCCAATTTTCATTTTCAATGGCTTTTTCATAACACGTAGGATCTGCTCTAGCAAATAATGCTAAATTCGCATCAATATCTCCCTCTGACAACTCTTCACCACTCACATAATCCTGCATCCACACAGGCTGCCTTCTATTTCTTCCTTTCTTAGAACTGATATTTACCGCATTCATAGGACTTTGTACTTCTTCTGCGTATTCATGTTGCTCATTACCAACATCAACATCAGATTCACTTGAATCTTCATTGAACTCCTCATTTTCTCCCCACTCTAAATCAGCTAACACTTGCTGCTCATAGCTTCTATCCCAATCCCATTGCTTGTTTTCTTCGAATACAACATCCTTACTGATAACTATCTTCTTTGCAGTAGGATCATACAGTCTGTACCCATTTGATTCATCGCTTACTCCTAGAAATACACAGCTGAAGCTCTTATTATCTAGTTTTGTCCTTCTAACATCAGGTATATGCACATGGCATACACATCCGAAGACCCTGAGATGTCCCACAGATGGTTTGACGCCGCTCCAGGCTTCTTCAGGAGTTATATTCTTCAAAGCTACAGTTGGAGATCGATTCAATACATATATGGCCCAATTTACAGCCTCGGGCCAAAATGATTTCGGAATTTTCTTCTCCGATAGCATACATCTTACCATGTTCATCACGGTACGGTTCTTTCTTTCAGCAACTCCGTTTTGCTGAGGAGTGAATGCAGTTGTTAATTGCCTTCTTATCCCATTTTGCTTGCAGTAATCATCAAACACCCCTGACGTAAATTCTCCTCCTCGATCGGTGCGCAAACACTTGATAGATAAACTAGTTTCCTTCTCTACATATGTTTTAAAGTGCTTAAAGAAACTAAAAACTTCAGATTTTTCAGTAAGAAAATAGGACCAAGCCTTTCTGCTAAAGTCATCAATGAAACATAGCATGTACCTCTTTTGACTGTTTGAAGTAGGAGAAATGGGCCCACACAAATCAGCATGGATAAGTTCTAATGGTTGAGATGCCCTCCACGTGCTACTCCTTGGAATTGGCTCTCTATGTTGCTTGCCTTTCAGACAATCGGTGCATATCACAGTCGAACTAGAAAGTTGAGGGAGTCCATGAACCATTTGCTTACTTTGTAAAGTCTTTAAACTTTTATGACTAATATGTCCAAATTTGCAATGCCATAGGAATGTGATATCTTGAGTGGTTGTTTTGAAACAAGTTTCATGTTCTGAACTGGACAAAACTGGCTGCGATTCAGCTGTCAAAACAAACATCCGGTTGGCTGTTACTTTGGTTTGCAAGATTAACCCTCTTGATGGATGGTAAATTTTACATTTTCCCGACTGTATAAGAATAGTAAGACCTCTTTCTTGAAGCTGCCCAATGCTTAAAAGATTATTCTTCAATTCAGGCACCAGAAACACCTCTGTAATAACATAAGCAATGCCGTTTAACTCTACTTTGACATTCCCTTTACCTGCAACATTCATCTTTGTATTATTTCCCAATTTCACTACATGTTTGTATCCTTCATCTAGTTCAGAAAACAAAGATTTGTCGCCACACATGTGATTGCTGCACCCCGAGTCTAAGAACCAGATTTTATTCTTCTTTGTTCCAACATCTTCAACATGAGCCATCAATAGCATTTCCTCATGTTCATCTAGCTCTGTATAATTCATTTGTTTCTCCCATTCAGGACACTCATGCTTGAAGTGCCCAAGTTTGTGGCACTTGTAACACTCGATATGTGCCTTACTGAAATTTTGACGTCCTCTACCTCTCCCTCGGCCTCTATATGATATTCTACCACGACCGCGTCCGCCGCCTCTCTCTTCATGCGTTACTTTGAGAGCATGTTCCTCACCACTTTGCTTTTGAAGCTTTTGTTCATGAACTAATAACGAGCTTTGTAACTCATCAATTGAGAGCATGTCAATGTCCTTTGACTCTTCAATGGAGTAAACTATATAATTGAACTTCTCTGTTAAGGTTCTCAAAATTTTTTCTACCACTGTGACATCTTTCATACGTTCTCCATTTACACGCATTTTATTAGCTACAGACATTACTTTAGAAAAATACTCACTAACAGTTTCACCTGGTTTCATCTCCAAAATTTCAAAATCTCTGCGCAAAGCTTGCAACGTTGACCGTTTTACTCTTGCACTTCCTTCATACTTCTTCTTCATAGAGTCCCATATTTGCTTCGACGTATCCTTCTCCAATATGGTCTCCATGATTGTCCTGTCAATTGCCTGAAACAAGCAGTTCTTCACTTTCAGGTCCTTCAATTTCAATTCTGCTAATCTCCTCTGCTGTGCTTCTGTGAGAGCTGCGTCGTTAGCCGGTTCTTCATATCCAGACTCCACAAGATGCCAATATTCCTTTGATCTAAGGAAATTTTCCATTAGCATACTCCAATGGTCATAATGACCATCAAATCGAGGAATTGCAGGTTGCACATAATTCCCTTCACTTGCCATCACTCTTTGTTCTGAATTTTATAAAACTTCAACTCTCCTGCGCTCTGATACCAGATTGATATGAACAGATAGTTTAGAGTTAAAATTTTAAGAGCAAGTATTCAACAAAACAGGGAATTATATTTATTGAACTGCTACTGTCTTTTTAAGCCTTACAGTACTGGAAGAGAGAAAAGTGCATAACTGAAAAAACGTGCAAAAACAAACAAAGAACTTGTCAAAAACACTAACTGCCTATCCTACATAATAGGCAACTTATTAGCATAAAAGGAACCGAAGACTAGAACAAAACAGACTTCATCAGATGAAACATATCAAGATAGGAGCGTGGTCACTGATTGAAGTGGCAATGTGATGGTGCTCAATTGTGAGAGCATAGACATAAATTCGTAGTTAACTAGAACTTTGTCTATGTTCCTTGCAATTCCCCGCCGTCTCCAAGTAAATTTGCAACCCTGTAAGTGAGATTCAACTAAAACACATGTGAATAAACGGTTTTTAAAAGAGTTCAAATAGGAGAAGGGGACTGGTGAACCCTTCTTTTTATCTTTGTGTTGAGAGCATTATTGAAATCCCCCATTGCTAGCCATGGAGACCTTATTATTGAGGCATCGAGTCGAAGTAAATCCCATAACTTTTGTCGCTCTAAAAAAGAGTTGCTTGCGTAGACACATGTACAATAAAACTGCAGTCCTCCCTTATTAGTTAACTGTAAAGTTATATGTTGTTGTGAACTGCTCAGTGTGCTCACAAAAACATATTCCCAAACAGTTTTGTGAAGTAAACTAAAATCCGGCCCTTACTTCCTGTATCATTATTATGAATAACATTCCAAGCTGGCAGTTTCATTTGCAAATTATCAATGCTGTTGGTAGGCAACTTATTCTCAACTAAGCTCAGGAAGCTAAGCTTGTGAGCATGTAGAAGCGTGAATACTTGACTGACTTTGTCATCAATATCCATGCCTCTAATGTTCCATGTCATAATATTCATTTACCCATAGAGGAGCTCCGTGTTGATCTTTTAGGCAGAGCAGTTTTTTGGGTTTTGGGATTTGCAGAGACTTCACGCTTCTTCAAATATGTGGGGTACTTCGACACCATAGGGGAAACATTAATCTCCAAATCGTTTTTATTACCAATCTCTTGAATATGTATAGCTACGTCATGAATAAGTTCTTCTGCAGTTCCATAATTATCAGTATCATCTTTATTTTCTGTATTAGCTACTGCACTTTCCTTGGTAAATGAAACAGGGTTCGCATCAGGTAGATTCAAGGGCAGGGAAGGGGATGCAGACGATGAACTTTCAACCTGACACGATGGATCTTCAGGGGAATCTTCCAAGACCGAAAACTGGCTCTGCAAAGTTACTGTAGTTGGAGGGACTTTTAAGTTCCGTTCCGTTCCTTTCTTATTGCAGTCCTCTGCAATATCAATTATATGGTAAATAGTATCTACTGTATTGGTACTTGACGTCTGTGTTTGTTCAGTAGATGTTGTAACTTGTTCGGGTCTCCATTCCTGTCTAATTTTGTTGGTACACATATTTTCTGCATGTTCGTAAGCACTGCAGACTGATCATGTTACAAACTTGTGTCCATAATCAACATTAATATAATCTATTGTACCATCATATAGTCTTAACTGAATTGTAGATGGATATGAGAAAGGAACATCGACTTCAACTAGAACACGGGCATAATTTAGTTTGTTCTCTAATGCTGTAGTTGAATCCATATGTATGGGACGTCCTAAGGCACAGCAATCCAACTTATACCCTCATTACTCAAATATTCTAGTCTCAAATCTGTAAAATGGACCCAAATTGAAATTGAAGAGAAAGAATCTCTATTAATTTCAATATTTCAATGCCGGGTTTCCATTTCTTAATAATTAAGAACCTAGAACCAATTGTATATAGTCCAGATATAATTATTTTGGCGTAGTCTTCAGAATTATTAAATTTGACAAAAATGAAGCCATTCTGTCTATAATATAGGTCGTACTCACCAGACGGATTCCATGTTTTGTTGATGAAGGTTTTGAAGTTACCGTACAGAGGGGTCGACCTAGTATGTACACCACAAGTGCATTCTGCCGTTAAAAATTTGCTACTATAAACAATGATTCCGGCATCATAGAAGAAACCATGTCTCCATCCTTTAGAGGGGTAAAATGTGAGATCAGTTATGTCACATTCTTTGTTGGCCCCAAACTGTTTGACTATATCATCCCATGATCGGTGCCATGTTTCAAGCGCTGATGCTTGTGTCTTCCATGAATCTGAAGGCTTGATAGAAGATTGTGGGAACGAGTTGGCCGCCTGGTGCAGTTCAGTATGATGTAAGAGTGAGGAAGCGACCTCCGGTGCTGCATATGAGGATGGATCTAGTGGTTTTGGCGAATGTGTAAGTTCTATAACGTGTTCTCGCTTCTTTGTCTTGGTTCACCATGAAAGGAAGATACACACACACACGTTTAAACTTTCATTTTGATAAACCAAAAATAATTACCTATATACTTTTCATTAATATGTAAGTGTGCTGGCGACTTTTGTAAATATTACATGCTAGGTTCCCAAACCTTCATGTTTATATGATATGATCAGTTATTTAATGGATTCCTTGCTGTGCATCTTACTAGTACTATTAGTTTTCTTGTGCCTTGTTTATATTATGAGCCTTCATTGACAATGAGTGCTTTTAAACTTTGTATGCTGCCATGTGCTATATTACTACATCCAGTAGCTTAGAGGTTCCACGCTTTATTTCGTTTTCAGCTCCAGTGCCTTTGTGATTTATTATGTGATTTATTATTTGGTTCCCATTACATATTTCATATTAGTGTGCCATATACAAATTCTTACTGCTATATACATGTATTTGGTTGAATTAAATTTTGTTTACTAGAAATGATTTAATATTTACGTGTAATGCACCATTTTATGTTTGCCTACGAATTGTATATTTATGAGCTAGTGTGCTTATATGAATACTTATATTTCCTTGATGTAGACCATACCAGATCAATTTATTTTGTGATAGTAAACCTTTTATTGTATAATTTTTGATGTACTTCAGTAATTAAATGCTCCTCGCTTGAGGACGTATGCAACTCTATTCATATATAAGTAAGTTTTAGTGATCTATTATTATTATTATTATTATTATTATTATTATTATTATTATTATTATATATATATATATATATATATATATAATATGAATATTAAATAATTCAAAGTTTCCTTATCTAACAAAATGAATTTTGGAATGAAATAATGTAATATTTCTTAATTACTATCTTACAGTAGTCAAAGAGTAATATATGAGATTTTAATATATTATTCAGGTCTTAAGTAATCTGTTGAATATTAATTTGTGTGTATACATATAACATATATACATATTACCTATTTATAGGTATTAATTTTGTTATATAAAATTATACGTTGTGACTATTTTATTTTTATGTAATGGTTGGTTTATATATATATATATATATATATATATATATATATATATGTTTAATTGCATAACCTATTTTGATAATACTATATCGATGTTTCTTCCCTGTTTATATGAACAATAATTATATGAATGATTCATCATTGAGTTGGATTTGTTTAGTATGTTATTATGATATGGTGATGACATACTTTCCATTTGAGTTATTTATGTTCATTCTCTCTAATAAGGAATTAGTATAAATAGTTTAGCGACGACGTCTATTATAAGACTTTCGATAACATTTTTTCGATTATTCCTTGGACTCTTTACATAGAATAAAGAAGGGCGAGTGTGATATATGAGCATTGAATAAATGGAATAGCAATATGCGGTAGTATGGGACGCCGTTTTTTTATTTATTCGGTTACTCTTTGCTCATGGATAACACTCGATATGGGGTATATTTCATGTGACTCGCTGCGGTGAGCATGTATGGAGGCTACTTGTTAGCCATACAGTTTGTGTACATTATATGTCTGTTACGACCGAGAATTTTACCACTTTAATTTGGGAATATTTAATTAATTTTAAATATTCAAATAATAAATTTTATAATTAAAGTAAAAAATTTCTAAATAATAAATAATGAGGGTGAAATAGTCTTCAAATTTTGTTTACAAAAATTTTTAGTTCGAAGAAAAATAGAAAATGCGATCTAAATTCATTTTTCGAATTTTCTACTTTTCATCTAATAAAAATTATCAAAATCATTGAAAAATTATATGATATAAATATCCAAATAACATATTTTAGAAAATATGTGTATATGTTTGCCCTTAAATTTTAAATGTGACATTTTATGAAATAAAATATAAAAAAAGGTAAAATGCCTTAGGATATAGTGAAACACAAGTACACTTAGGTAACTAATGACATGTTGGCTAAGAGCATGTAGGGGACAATATGGGGGCTGAGGTACACAGTTGAGGTGGCATGGTGATGTGGCAAAAGGAGGTGGAGGGTAAGGACAAGGGCATTTATGTAATTCACTTGGTCTCTTGCTTATAAATAGCCCTTCACATCTTTAAATTTTTCCTCCTCTTTATTTTATCATATCTTCCTCGTCTCTTATCCTAATAAAGAACTTCTATTTTGAGCCATAGAAAATCCAGTGGCTACAACTTTTATTCGTACCACTTCTTCAAATTTTAAGCTTAGCCATGTCCAAATCTCATTTCTTTCAGACTCATTTTCGAACGCAAATTTTCAAGTCTAAAAATACCTCTTCTTATTTTGATCATATCTCCCTTAAAATTTATCTAAACGGAGCGATTCTTTGTTCGAAATTGTAGAGAAGATAATTTCCAAGAGCTTTCCCTTTGATAACTTTTCCAAGTTCCATGACTGACTTGTCCAAAAATCAGTTGGAAGATGACCTATTTTCGGGTTTGATTTTGTGAGTTCAACGATAATCTGAAATCCCTCTACCTATTAAGGCCGAACATAGATAGTCTCTAGGACAAACCCATGTATGGCATTTAACTATCAAAATATTTTCTTTCCATAAGCCAAAGCTAGGAGCTAGGTGGTTGAAAAAGTTGGTGAAGTTCTATAATAGGTTGGATAACTTAAGGTGAGAAAAATCTTGCTTTTATAAAAAATTCTAAACTTTTGTTACTCCAAAAACACCTTTCAACTGAGTCAAAACCTCTTTAAGAAAAGAATAAGTGAGAAGAGATCCAGCCAAACCTTACGAAGGAGTCGAAGGGATGCTACCATTAAAACTGGAAGCTACAAGACCTTTTGAATGTGTCGCAAGGTTTCTCCAGTCAATATCCAAAGGACTCTTACCTTTCGAAGAAGATAGAGGAGTCAAAAGCACCCTTCCTCCCTCATTAGCAACCTTTCAACTAGTTAAAGACCTTTCGATTAAGGTGAAGCCACACCTTCCGAAGATAATGAAGAATAGCTCTTTGAGCATGCACCAAACCATTCGAAACCAATGATTTCGCCTTCATTCATACTGTTAGAAAGTAAGCGTTATCTAGAGCAACCCATTCATAAATTATAGTAAGCCTTTTGAATCGGTCAAAACCGGTGTGGTCCAGGAAGGGTTCTGCATCAGATCAGAAACAAGAGCATGGACATAACCAACATCATCAAAACCAATGAACAAAGGCTAACGATAGAGTTGGAAGCACTCGCAAGACAACTCGAAGAAGAGGAGCGCTACCATATCTTTCGACAAAGGCGGCAACATGCTCAAGTCTCTTAGCAGCCACCCTCCGACCCAGTCGAGAGCATCAAGGTCGAAAGGTGCCAAGCTGCATCTATAAATAAGACCCTAGGGGTCATGTTTAGGGGATCCGATTCCTTCCATTCCAAACTTGTATTTCTTTAATGAAAAGTGTTGTAAGCCTAATTAGAAGATTAATTTAGGGATTTGAAGCAATAAAGCCATCTTTTGCCTATAAAAGGAAAGTTTCATGTATTTTAGATCGCTTATCATTTTATTAAAGTTCTTACCATTTCACTCTTATGTTTCAGGTTTCACCTTCATCGAAAGGCCACTCCCAGCACAGTCGAAACCAAGCAAGATTTAAGTAACTTCAAGTTTATACTTTAAGTAACTTACCACTGAGTTTTAGCTTTCGAAAAGGTCAAAACCCTACACTGAAACACTAAAACTTGAGATTACTAGTTCAAACCCAAGAAGGTTAAGCTCACAGCTTTCGATGGGGCCGACCCTATCTTAAATTCCTTGTTTGAGCTTTATCATCAAGATCACCACGCTTCCAATAAGGTCGGAGTCTTGATATCCAATTCTTGGGATAAGTCCTAGCGAAACAAACCCTCAAGGCTTCTGATAAGTTCGAAACCTTTCGAGGGAAAACTTTTTAAGAGTCGAAAGGTCACTAAGCACGGAATCTAACCTTTTCGACACAGTAGAAAGGGTCTATATGAGTAATTCCTACTTGTTAAAGCCTAATTGAGAGGCAATCCTAAGTAGACCCATACCTTTTTTTCACTACTTGAATAAAGGATAATTCACATTTCCTAGCATAATTTTGGAGCATTGGCAATAAATTTTGTTAACAACTTTAAACTATTGTTGATCTTGGTTATGAAATTTGTTACTTGATTTCTTGGATGTTGATGTATATATACATATTGCTTGGATATTGTATGACTTGAAGTTAGAAGTAAAGTTAGTAAGCAAAATTTAGTAAGCGAATGTTTGTAAGGTTTGTAGTTAGAATTCTTGACTTCTTGTATGTGATGGTGGTATACTCATATGTTGTGCTCATGAATCTAAGTTTTTAATTTTTCTTACAATGTTCTAAGCTAAGAAAGTTAATGGTAAAGTGGTTAGCCGCGACATCAAAATCTCTTGGTTTATTAACTAGTTTACTTATGGATTTTTCGAGAAAATTTATAATGTTTTAAACTTGAATTGATGTTTCTAAAAAGTTTTATATAAGTTTATAAAAGTAAGTCAAAATGATTAGTAAAGATTTTAGAAAGTGATTTGATTATAAAACAAGTTTTTAAAATTACATGTCTTATAGCGATGGTCGCTATAAATGCAGTTCGTGAAAAACGAACTCTTTTTGAATTTAATTTTTTTAACTTATGTATCTTTTTGAAAAGTTTTTTTCAAAACTTAATATAATTTTTTGAAAGTAATTAATTGATTAATTAATTAATTAACGATTAATTAATTAATTAATTAATTAAGGTAATTAGCCCTTAATCATTTATTAATAAAGGTAATTAGTATTTAATTATTAATTAAGTTCATTATAATTAGTTAATTAATTAAAGATTATTTATTAATTGATAATTTATTTAAGGATTAATTTGTGTAATTATTAATTAATGATTAATTGTTATTTATTTATCTAATAAAGGGTTAATTAAATACTAACTAAGTTAAGATTCAATTAAAACTTAATTAAGATTTACTTATTTTTAGTGATGGTTTAATTATTATTTAAGTTTAAATTAATTATTATTTAATTATTAATTAATATTAATTAATAGGTAATGATTTATTTAAAGATTAACTATTTTAAATAATATTTAATTAATATTTAATTAATAATGTTCCAATTATTATTAGATAAATAGTTTAAATATTATTCATTATTAAATAAATTTTTAAATTTTAAAACCACTTTGTTTCTAGAAGATCAGTTTTGCTTTGAAAGCAAACTCACTTTTAAACAATATTTTATCTAAGGAATTTTCTTTTTTGATTACCCTTAAGTAACCCCAATTGAATATAAAATCCTATCTGTTTAGTAGAATAAAATACCATTTTGGTAGTTGGATTGTAATTGACATCTTTTTAGCAGAATAAAACCACGTTCTTCTATAACTTAATTGAATTAGTTATTTTGGATATTTAGCAGAATAAAACCTCATTCTGCTAATAATTGATTAGATAAAATATAAATGATATTTACTTACCAGAATAAATCCCTGTTCTACTATTGTTTTGTAATTATATACATGTTGTTAACCCGCCTTTTGACAAGGCGACATATAGGCGGGTTTAACCCACTCGACTACATAATGATCGAAGGTGGATTTTCATAGATAATAAACATGATGATGAAGCCAGAATATAGCATGGTCGACAAGCAAACGCCGTAAGATGTTTAAAATGTGGTTTCGACGAAAATCGGGTTGTTTCAAGTTGCTTGGAGTCTGCTCCGAGTCATCTTTGTGTTTGGTTCGAGTCAGAGACAGGTTCATTTCGATTCAGAGAAGGGCTTGCTTCGAGTCTTTGATGGATTAGTACATATGCGAGTTACGTCAAGTCACCACAACACTTGCTTTGAGTTATTGGAAGGTCTACTTCAGGCCAAGGAGATAGCCACTTCAAGTCGAAATCATGGACCGATCAATAACCAGAATCCCCACCAATTTCGTACCCATGCAATTCGTACCCATCAAGTCGCACTCGTTCCTTTCGTATCCCTTGGAGATTATTCGCCTCGTATCGATACATGTTTCGTATCGATCATTTAGATGATCGATACAAAACCCAACTCTTCCCATCGGTATGAAGTAGGTTATTCACTTCGTATCGATCACGCTAATGCATACTTCGTATCGATCAACTAGATTACCAATACGAAACTATCACTTTCCATCGACATGAATCCAACACAAAATGATCGATACGAAGAGTACGTGCTGGCATTGATACGAGAGAAATGATACATGATCGATACGAAAGGCAAGCTACATGATGGATACGAAATGCATGGTCAAACAAAAGAAGCGGTCAACGAATGTAAAAAGTGGATCTCCCTTGGGTTCTCGAGCCGCGTCATCGGTACTAATTGCATAGGTATGAAGGACGGTGAATGTAGAGCCATGGATCAATACGAACGTGACAGCAAACCTCAAATCCAAACTTGCATTGATCATATCTCACAATCTACAAGTCCAAATGCCACCAAATTTTCACAGGAGCTTGCGTGTAACCTCAAAATGATCAGTTTCAGTCAAAAAGGATCAATTCTTGATCGATAAGAATGTTAGTCCATTAGATGATGGCTTTGTTGAAACTAACCCATGTCGACATCCCCTATGTGACCATGTCGACATGTACTGGTCAGAAATGATAATTGATTTTGAATTTGAAATTTGAATAACTACCACATGTCTATTCAATTCAAACGAATTTCTACACCTATATATACCTGTTTCTTCCAGAGTTCTTCACTGAAATTTATTTCTTATCATCTAAATCCTCTATTTCTTTCACAAATTCAACCATGGCTAATCCTATTCACAATTTATCCGAAAATCTTGAAGAAACTCTTAAGTCATTCAAGAATATTCTCTCATTTATTCTACGAAACCAGCGTCATTCAGAATTAAGTCAAATACAGATGATAAAGAACAAGAAAGGCCCTTCGATGCGATATGATGGATGATCTCCTCTCTGCACAAGGATGATAACGAAGAACATCCTCCTGTCTCTCTCACCAATGACAATGATAATTAGGATGCTATTAAGGCAGACCCAATCTTTGGAGAAGAAGGATGGGTGGAAGTTCCACGTAACGTTTGATTTTTTTATTTACTTTGTTTGAATGGATTTGGTTTGATTTGGTACTTTGTGTGGATTGATTTCTTATTGATTTGAAGATTGGTGTGTAAAACATATATATATATATATATATATATATATACATACACATTGAATTAGTTATCA
Source organism: Allium cepa (assembly GCA_030765085.1). Classification (NCBI taxonomy): domain Eukaryota; kingdom Viridiplantae; phylum Streptophyta; class Magnoliopsida; order Asparagales; family Amaryllidaceae; genus Allium; species Allium cepa. Next base: position 749,714,508 of record CM060940.1, on the reverse strand, counting down.
TGCTTAGAAGTATAATTATTTCCTATTCTATATATTCCGTTGTATAGTTTATCAATGCAGGTACTGAAGTCCAAGAATGAGGGGGAGTAAGTTTTTGTTGATGACAAAGGGGGAGAAATATAAAATAGGATAGTTAGGTATAGATTAAGGGGGAAGTTGTTAGTTTTAGGGGGAGTTATTAGGATAGGAATAATATTTTATAAATAAAAGGTTGTCATCATCAAAAAGTGGGAGATTGTTAGTCCGTGAGATGATGGTTTTGATGACAACAACCTTAAAATAGATTATAAAATATAAATACTAACATTATAAGTTTAGATATATATGTATATGCAGGATTTAACCATGCTGGTACTAAGAATGAAGACTGTACAGTATAGAGATTCAAGATATAAAGATAAAATATCAAGATAGAAGACTCATGAGTATCGAGACTATCAAGAGTTCAAGATTTCAAGGATAAGTATTTTTTATTATTATTAGGAATTTTTGTTAAAACTCGTAGAAAAGCACTGCATCTTAAAATCCAATTTATTCGTGGAATGGAATCCACTTCGAGCCCGTTAAAGGGATGGAACCCTAAGTAGGATGGAACCTACGAAAATCTAGTGGGACATTGTTTTGTATCCACTAATTTTAATTCAAAAGATTTTACAAAATTATCTTGTTTTAAAAATGATTTCAAAACTTTCCTTTTAAAAGATTCAAAACCCTTGATCCTGATTTTAAATAATTTTAGCTTCAAAAACATCTTTATTTTCAAAGTCAAATTACTCCTGATTCTAAACTATCTTTTTAATAATATATTTAACTTTTAATATTTATACTTAGATTTAAATATAAAATTATGGTTAAATTCTATATATATATATATTTACTTATGAATTTCAACTATAGTCAAGTATATTTATAAAGTTTAAATTAGTTTTTATATGAGATGAAGGTTATTTTCAAAGAAATTCAAAACATCATAAAAAGCTTTGGAATGTCGACATGCTTATGGGTACCATGTCGACATGGTGACAGTTTGATTCAAAAATTCAAATTTCAAAAGAAGTGTCTATTCGTCATAACTCTTCATGGATGAACATGGTTGTTGTTCTTCTTTAAATAGGGGTCAGTTTCAACGAATTTTTAATCATAATTTTCTGGTTTTCACCCCTCTTCTTCTTCCTCATTTCTTAATACATATTCTTATCATTGCTCTGCCGAAATCAATATTGAATCATACTCGATTACTTCTAGTTTGATTCTCTATCACTATCTCTACAAGATTCTCAGTGCTATTCAGAGTTATAGACTTCTTTGTAATCTATTAAACGAGAAAAGGTGTGGTTGTAGCCTTGGCAATCAATCAAAAGGAAAAACGTGTGATTGTAGCCTTGGTAAATCAATTGGGTAAACTTGTGGCCCGAAAATCAAGTATCTCTACCCAGAGGATAGAAATTCTGGAGGGTGTACCTCGTAGCCTTGAAACCGAGGGTGTAATTGTACAATTGCTTTTGAAAGGAAATCCGTACTTGTATTGCGGGACTGGATGTAGTGTAACTCCGAACCAGTATAAAATCCGGTGTGTTCTTTCCTTTACTGCTTTTATTTTATTTCTGCATCTGTGATTGTTTCTGTGATCATATCTATGTCTGTATATTGCATACTTTTGTGTCTAAATTAACATAAATTAAAAACTTTTAGTAATTATTTATTAACACTATTCGCCCCCTCCCTCTAGTGTTAATCTTAGCCTTAAGATCCGTAATCCGCATTTCTCACAATTGGTATCAGAGCAAGGTTTTCAAAGTTTCATAATCTGATTTTTGATAAGTTTTCAAAATGGCTACCAACACTGGTACTGTTATTAACACTAGTATCCCTGTCACTTGTTCATTTGTAGAGGGTCAGTCAACTGTCAGACCACCACTTTTTAATGGCAGTAACTATGCATATTGGGTATGTAGGATGAAAATATATTTACAATCTATAGGATTAGACACTTGGAATATCACACAAACTGAATATTCTGAAACCACAATTGATTTTGCACAGTGGACTGCTGAACAAAAGACTATTGCACAAAATAATTCTAAGGCAATGAAATATTCTATTTTGTTCACTAGATAGAAATGAATTCAATAGAGTGTCAGTTTGTAAGTCTGCATATGAAATCTGGAAAACTTTGCAAGTTACTCACGAAGGAACAAGCAAAGTTAAACAGACCAAAATTTCCATGCTTACAAATCAGTTTCAATTATTTAAAATGAATGCTAATGAGTCTATTTCAGATATGTATAGTAGATTTTAGGATATTGTGCATTCTCTAATATCTTTGGGAAAGGAATTTTCTGAAGAAAATCAAGTCAGAAAAATTTTAAATTCTCTAACTCCAGAATGGGATCAAAAGACACTTGCGATCGAAGAGGCAAATGACATCAGTATTTTGAAGATAGAAGAATTAATTGGAAATCTAATGTCGTATGAAGTTCAAATGATTGGGAGAAGAGAAAGTAAAGCATCTGAAAAGAAATCAATGGCATTCAATGCATTGACCGATGAATTAGACTCAAACAGCGATAATGATGAAGAGATAGCCTTTATGACCAGAAATTTTAGGAGATTCCTGAGATACAGAAAGATGAATAATCTCAAGAGAAACAACTATAAGAATTCTGGAAATCAGAATATAGTGCCAAATAATGACAAGTGTTACAACTGTGATAAACCAGGCCACTTCAGAAGAGACCGTCCGTATCCAGAAAGGCAGAATCCTCCAATGAACAATGAACCAGAAAAGAAGCGGAAGCATGCATTTACTGCTACTCTAGATGACTCAGACTCGTCCTCAAGTGATGATGATCAGAAGACGGATAATTCGAATTTGTGTTTCACAGCTGTTCACGACTCCGATGAATTTAGAGAAACAGACTCAGAAAAAGGTACACGTTACAATACAATTGGTTGAAATTGATTGCTTAGGATTAGTTGCTTGACTTTTTGATTGATTGTTTTTTGATTTGGTGTGTTGTTTGAATTTTAAAATTTATTTTCTATTTTTTATTATTTTTATTATTATTTTTAATACTTTCTGAAATATATTATAAGTATAATAATATTTCAAAAATATATAATAGACATTTATAATAATAATATATACATTAGAAATCTTAGGAAAAATCAACTCATGAAAATTCAAAAGCACATGTCGACATGGTCCCTACCATGATGTCGACATGGCTACCTGAATTTGAATTTCAAAATTTGAATTCAAATGTTTGAATTTCCCTCCACCTTTTCACTTCATTCAATTCTCTGAAAAGATACATTTTGACCAGAGAATATGTCCTTTGAGAATCTATTTATTCACTATCTTTTATCATATCTTTTCGCTTTCATGTTCAAATTCAAACTCTCTCTTCATAACTTCAAGCTCTCTTCTCTCTACTCTAATGGCTTCTTCAAGCAACCCCTCAACCATGAGAATTTTCAGAAAAATCAAAGAGCAATTATTCAATGGTCCGGAGGCAATTAAAGCATACATCAATTATGCTAACTATGCCAAAGTCCATCCCGGGAAATTTGCTATTTTTCAAGATTTTTCTTCTTATGAAATTGATTCTCTTTTTGCAAATAATGGTGTTCTTATTCTTATTGATGCTTCTCAAAATGATTTTGTTTGCTATCCTAATCTGATCAAAAATTTCTATGCGAATTTAAATCGCGGATTTTATGTTGGAAATGAAGATGAAATTTGAAGTAGTGTCAAAGGCACTCAAATTGTTTTGAATTGTGATCTTTTGGGTACCATTCTCAATTGCAAGCGTTCGAGAATGGATCTTTCTTACTTTAAAATCGATGAACATGATCGTGAGACATTTCATCACATTTTCGAAAGAGATGATGATTTTGATTTTAAAAATAGAAATTTTCGACCAAAAGCAAGAATTGTTAATCTTCTTTGCAACATACTTTGACCCCAAGATCGGGAAATTTTAACAATCCTACTTCAAAAGTTTGCAAAGCTCTTTTTACTATTTTTGGAAACTATGACATAAATTGGACGCAAGTTATTTTGGATGAACTTCGTCTTAAAAATCTTAAAATGGGTGAGAATACTTTATACCATGGTATTTATCTCACTCGGATTTTTAACTATTTTGGAGTGGATTTCAAAGGCGAAGAATTTGTTTCTAGAAATGTTTTCAATCATTCCAACATTTCGCTTATGAAAATTCCATTTGTTTTTCAATCTTATGAGACACTTACTGAAAAGGAAGAGCGTTTGGCTCACGAGGAAATGGAAGAAGAGGAAGTTGAAGAAGAAGAAGGGGATGAAATGGAAATTGAAGAAGAAGAAGGTGAAACATATTTGGAAAGCATTGAATATCCTTCCAATCCATCCAACAAAACCCTTCTCAAAAACCAAAAGACAATTGTGGAGAATCAACGGATTCTAAAACGACCCGTTAGTAAAAAGTTGGATAACATTTCTTCGAAGATGAACAAGTTCTTTTCAAAAATCAGCAAGAAACTTGGATTATCTTCATCATCTTCATCCTCTAACAAGTTTTATCTTTTCGTATCGTGTTGTATTTGTTTTAGTTTGCTTTATTTCGAATGTTCATGTAGTTTGTTGTGTGCTTAATCATTGTATTATCGTAGTATGCAATGAAATAAAATTTCCTTTCTATTATCTACCTTATCTTATCTCTAGAATAAATGTTAGTATATTATATATATACACACACAATTATTCACAAAATCAAAATTAGTCATAACATTTCACTAACCCATGTCGACATCCCCTATGCGACCATGTCGACATGTACTGGTCAGAAATGGCAATTGAATTTGGATTTGAAATTTGAATAACTACCACATGTCTATTCAATTCAAACGAATTTCTACACCTATATATACACCTGTTTCTTCCAGAATTCTTCACTGAAATTTATTTCTTATCATCTATATCCTCTATTTCTTTCACGAATTCAACTATGGCTAATCCTATTCACAATTTATCCGAAAATCTTGAAGAAACTCTTAATTCATTCAAGAATATTCTCTCATTTATTCTACGAAACCAGCGTCATTTAGAATTAAGTTAAATGTAGATGATAAAGGAACAAGAAAGGCATTTCGATGCGATATGATGGATGATCTCCTCTCTGCACAAGGATGATAACGAAGAACATCCTCCTGTCTCTCTCACCAATGACAATGATAATTGGGATGCTATTAAGGCAGACCCAATCTTTGGAGAAGAAGGATGGATGAAAGTTCCAAGCAACGTTTGATTTTTTTATTTACTTTGTTTGAATGGATTTGGTTTGATTTGATACTTTGTGTGGATTGATTTCTTATTGATTTGAAGATTGGTGTGTAAAACACACACACACACACACACACACACACACACACACACACACACACATATATATACATACATACATACACATTGAATTAGTTATCATGCTTAGAAGTATAAGTATTTCCTATTCTATATATTCCGTTGTATAGTTTATCAATGCAGGTACTGAAGTCCAAGAATGAGGGGGAGTAAGTTTTTGTTGATGACAAAGGGGGAGAAATATAAAATAGGATAGTTAGGTATAGATTAAGGGGGAAGTTGTTAGTTTTAGGGGGAGTTATTAGGATAGGAATAATATTTTATAAATAAAAGGTTGTCATCATCAAAAATGGGGAGATTGTTAGTCCGTGAGATGATGGTTTTGATGACAACAACCTTAGAATAGATTATAAAATATAAATACTAACATTATAAGTTTAGATATATATATATATATATATATATATATATATATATATATATATATGCAGGATTTAACCATGCAAGTACTAAGAATGAAGATTGTACAGTATAGAGATTTAAGATATAAAGATAAAATATCAAGATAGAAGACTCATGAGTATCGAGACTATCAAGAGTTCAAGATTTCAAGGATAAGTATTTTTTGTTATTATTAGGAATTTTTGTTAAAACTCGTAGAAAAGCACTGGCATCTTAAAATCCAATTTTTTCGTGGAATGGAATCCATTTCGAGCCCGTTAAAGGGATGGAACCCTAAGTAGGATGGAACCTACGAAAATCTAATGGGACATTGTTTTGTATCCACTAATTTTAATTCAAAAGATGTTACAAAATTATCTTGTTTTCAAAATGATTTCAAAACTTTCCTTTCAAAAGATTCAAAACCCTCGATCCTGATTTTAAATAATTTTAGCTTCAAAAACATCTTTATTTTCAAAGTCAAATTACTTCTGATTCTAAACTATCTTTTTTAGTAATATATTCAACTTTTAATATTTATACTTAGATTTAAATATAAAATTATGATTAAATTCTATATATATATATATATATTTACTTATGAATTTCAACTATAGTCAAGTATATTTATAAAGTTTAAATTAGTTTTTATATAAGATAAAGGTTATTTTCAAATAAATTCAAAACATCATAAAAAGCTTTGGGATGTCGACATGCCTATAGGTACCATGTCGACATGGTGACAGTTTGATTCAAAAATTCAAATTTCAAAAGAAGTGTCTATTCGCCATAACTCTTCACGAATGCACATGGCTGTTGTTCTTCTATAAATAGGGGTCAGTTTCAACGAATTGTTAATCATAATTTTCTGGTTTTCACTCCTCTTCTTCTTCCTCATTTCTCAATACATATTCTTATCATTACTCTGTCGAAATCAACATTGAATCATACTTGATTACTTCTAGTTTGATTCTCTATCACTCTCTACAAGATTCTCAGTGCAATTCAGAGTTATAGACTTCTTTGTAATCTATTAAGCGAGAAAAGGTGTGATTATAGCCTTGGAAATCAATCAAAAGGGGAAAGGTGTGATTGTAGCCTTGGTAAATCAATTGGGAAACTTGTGGCCCGGAAATCAAGTATCTCTACCCAGAGGATCGAAATTCTGGAGGGTGTACCTCGTAGCCTTGAAACCGAGTGTGTAATTGTACGATTGCTTTTGAAAGGAACTCCGTACTTTTGTTGCGGGACTGGATGTAGGGTAACTCCGAACCAGTATAAAATCTGGTGTGTTCTTTCCTTTACTGCTTTTATTTTATTTCTGCATCCGTGATTGTTTCTGTGATCATATCTGTGTCTGTATATTGCATACTTTTGTGTCTAAATTAACATAGATTAAAAAGATTTAGTAATTATTTATTACACTATTCGCCCCCTCCCTCTAGTGTTAATCTTAACCTTAAGATCCGTAATCTGCATTTCTCACAATGAAATTCCATTCGTATCACTCTGATATCAGTCAAAATCACCTAAACTCGATCCCATAGGCCCACCCATGTGAGAGAAGAAGTCCTCCGAGATTTGACCAAGATATTTGCTGCCTGCGCCTACAAATAATGACCCTAGTCCTACAGAAAAGGGATCTTTTGTCTCTTCTATGTCGTTACTCTGCTGAACTCCATTGTAATTTGAATATTATCAATTGTATTCTTTTAAATCAGTAGAGAATCATCAATAAAACAATAACTCTTCAAAGTGGACGTAGGCCACAACGTTGAACCACTATAAATCTTGTATTTCTACTGCTTTCCTTCTAAAAAATCTGGTATGTTCTTCATATTTATATTCTCTACATACTTGCTATCCGTGATATGTGATTGTGAAAGGGCGCTTTCATCGTCAATTGGGTGTTTGTGACCAATTTTGGCGCAAATATTTTGATGCTTTCACTAAGAGTTAAACTCAAGGATTCTACAACTTGGACATTGGATCTAAAAGCTTAAAGACTTGGATCTGAAAAGCTATGTTGAAGCATCGACAAGGAGACAAAGAGCGGAGAGATCAGCATGAAGGAAGCCAGGAAGCATCCTCATGAGCTAATCAGACTTCGGCCTTCATCACCAGAGATGAGATGGAGATGATGATGTGGGCTATGCATGAAGAATTGTTGAAACGGTAGGAGGAGATGATGCAGAATATTCTCAGACAGTTTGGATAGGCTGGAACAACAGGAGTAGCTGGAGTCCAGATCCTTGAAGCTGGACCAGAAATAATTAACAGGCGATCGGACAGAGCATGACCATCAGGAGAAGCCCTTGAGCTGGGGGGGCACTCCCCAGGAGCATGTTAATCCAACCTCGGGCATGCTCTGAGATGGAAATGAACCACTAAAACAAATAATTCAGAAGCTCACTCGAACGTGAAATATGACATTAATAATACTAAGTCCCGCCGGGCATCCCTACTTGCCTCGAACGACACCCAACCTCAAGCGGTCATAACTCGCCTCGAACGGCACCCGACCTCGAACGGTCATAATTCGCCTCGAACGCCACCCGACCTCGAACGGTCACAATTCGCCTCGAACGCCACCCGACCTAGAGTATTCATAATTCACGTTGAATGGCATTCGACCTTGAACGGTCATCATTCTCCTCGAACGGCACCCGACCTCGAACGGTCACCATTCGCCCTGAATAGTACCCGACCTCTAACGGTCACCATTCGCCTCGAACGACATCCTTGAACGGTTGTGTATCGCCTCGAACGGCAATACGATCTCGAACGACCGCAATCCACAATTTAGTCAGATTATTAATCTCTTTATGGGTCATCAATAGGATACAAACATCTAGCTTATGGGATTACAAAACACACATTCCCATCGTAAGGTATGTTTTTGGGGCAAAGTGTTAACCCGCCTTTTGACAAGGCAACATACAGGCGGCTTTAACCCACTCGATTAAATAATGATCAAAGTTGGATTTTCACAAATAATAAACATGATGATAAAGCCAGAATATAGCATGGTCGACAAGAAAATGCTACAAGATGTTTAAAATGTGGTTTCGACGAAGATCGGGTTGTTTCAAGTTGCTTGGAGTTTGCTCCAAGTCACCTTCGTGTTTGCTTCGAGTCAGAGACAGGTTCATGTTGGGTCAAAGAAGGGCTTGCTTTGAGTCTTTGATGGATTAGTACATATGCGAGTTACTTTGAGTCACCATTGCACTTGCTTCGAGTCAATGGAAGGTCTACTTCAGGCCAAGGGGATAGCTACTTTAGGTCGAAGTCTGGACCGATCAACAACTAGAATCCCCACCAGTTTCGTACCCATGCAATTCGCACCCATCAAGTCGAACTCGTTCCTTTCGCATCCCTCGAAGGTTATTCGCCTCGTATCGATACATGTTTCATATTGATCCATGTTAAGTGTGTGTTTTGTATCGATCATCTAGATGATCGATACAAAATCCAACTCTTCCCATCGATACGAAGTAGGTTATTCACTTCGTATCGATCACACTAATGCACACTTCACATCGATCAACTAGATAACTGATATGAAACTATCACTTTCCATCGACGCAAAGCCAACACCAAATGATCGATACAAAGAGTACGTGCGGGCATCGATACGAGAGAAATGAGACATGATCGATACGAAAGGCAAGCTACATGATGGACACGAAATGCATGGCCAAACAAAAGAAGCAGTCAACGAACATAAAAAGTGGATCTCCCCTAGGTTCTCGAGCCACGTCATTGGTACGAATTGCATGGGTACGAAAGACAGTGAATGTAGAGCCATGGATCGATACGAACGTGACAGTCAACCTACAAATCCAAACTTGCATCGATCATATCTCACAATCTACTAGTCCAAATGCCACCAAATTTTCACAGGAGCTTGCGTGCAACCTCAAGGATGTACCTGATCAGTTTCAGCCAAAAAGGATCAATTCTTGATGGATATGAATTCCATTCGTATCGTTTTGATATGTACTCAAAATCACTTGAACTCGATCCCATGCGGCCACCCACGTGAGAGAAGAAATCCTCTGAGATCTAGGCAAGATATTTGCTGCTTGTGCCTATAAATAGCTAGACTATAGAAAAAGGATCTTTTGGCTCTTCTATGCTGTTACTCTGCTGAACTCCATTGTAATTCGGATACTATCAATTGTACTCTTGTAACTCAGTAAAGAATCATCAATAAAACATCAACTCTTCAAAGTGCACTTAGGCTACAACGCTGAACCACTATAAATCTTGTCTTTCTGCTTCTTTCCTTAAAATTTTTGTATGTTCTTCATATTTGTATTCTCTGCATACTTGCTATCTGTGATCTATGATTGTGAACGGGCGGCTTCATCGACAATTAGGTGTTTGTGGCCAATTTTGGCGCAAACACCTATAGATTAATATTCGATAAGCGATGTTTTCTATATGTACATAGTTTTTATTTGCTTTTGCATACATATCCCCATACTTAAGTTATGTGATGTTTGAATGGAAATGGTATCCCCTTTGAAGTTTTTGTTAAATCTTATGCATATATTTTAAAAAGATAATTAATTATTTGAATAAAGATGATTTAAAATAAATTAATTATTTCAATAATAATGATTTAAAAGTAATTGACTATTTTAATAATAATGATTTAAAATCAATTAATTATTTGAATAATGATTTTCTAAAATAACCAATCATTTAAATAATGATGTTTTAAAGATAATTAAGTATTTAAGAAATAATGAGATTAAGATTAATTAAAGGTTTTAAAGGTTAATTAATTATTTTAATAATAACATTTTAAAGTAAATTAATCATTTAAACGAGAATGATTTTAGTTAATCAATCTATTTAAACAGTGTTGTTTTGAAGCAACGAATTGGGATTAAAGTCGATTGATTATTTTAAATAAAGCTGTTTTGAAATAATAAATAGTATTTGAAGTTAATTGATCAATTTAAATGATAATAATGAAGTAATAAATTTGGGTTTGAAGTTAATCAAGCATTTTGATAAAGTTATTATTCAAAATGTGAAATCCCATCACAAGTTTGGTTTTGAAAGTAAAAGTTTTGATTCAGTTGTGCAAAAGAAGTTTTTGTAATCTGATATCACTTATGTGAAAAGGATTTAGTCATACCTTTCTTGAATATGCTAGTTTATGATTTTTTTTGATGGTAATAAATACATATATATATAATCATTTAAATGTATTTGTTATTGTACTATTTTATTTTCACATAATTAAATAAATATTTGCTGAATAAAATAAATAACATTGAATTTAAATTCAAAATGATATATTATTCAAAAAAATATTTACTACAATTTTAAATAGTACAAATTTGTGCTCTCACTATATATACAAAATTTCAATTACAATACATTTCAATTTACATAACTATCCTCACTACGTATCACTCGTTCACTCATATTTGTTCTTCAGCTGTACTCCCATTTGTATCCCGCATTCGAGTTATCTGCAAAATAAACACTGACACATTAAAATTGAAATATTTTTGTAGTGTAAAATAAAATGTGTTTTTAAAAATATTATTTGGCTTAGTTATTTGGGTTGTTCGTCATCATATTTATTTTGAATTCATCATACACGAATAACTTGTGACATGTACAGTGTATCACTGTACATGCCACAAGACCATGCACACCGATATACACTTGATAAAACTACAGGGACAGGTAAGCACAAGGTCAAATGAAATCAAAAGCTAGATTCAACTAAGAACGTGGTCAGATACAAGAACACGAATACAATGGAAGCAGTTCAATATGCAAGCAAAATACTTGACTGAAAAGACTAACCGATCAAAGATCAGTGAACAATGAAGTGAAACAAGACCAGAACAAAATCAACCATGAAGTATAGGAGCAACACAAAACAAAAGGCTCAACCAAACTGATACATGTGTAGTGAAAACCAAAGATTCGGGCATGTGCAGCAGAACTGGAAACAAAGCAATGCAAAACTTTCAGACGAACACAACATATGTTCAACCAAGTGGATTGACACCTCAAATACAAACCAGGTTACATATTGCAATGCAGACTAAAAGACCAAATACAACTTAAATTCAAGTATGTGGAACAAACCAAGTGCAATTCAAGTGAAACAAAGGACTCAGTAAACCAGAGAATACATATGACAACTAGCACTTGAAGCAAATTTTTAGTTCATCATATACATAAAGATCAGAACACACACACACACACATACACACACACATATGCATATGGTCAGGCAATGCCGAAGACAATGAAAGTCTTAACATAAATATATACATGAACACACATGTATATATGTATATGCAGTGCACATCAACTAAACATGAAGATCATCAGGGATGCAACTCAACTTAAACCAGACTACAATTACAAAGAGCAATAAGCATGATGGTATACAATAGAGAGGACCACAACAACACATATATACACACATACATATGTATGTACATATATGGTGATAACACAAATAATAACATATCAAAGCATTCAAGAGGAACAAAACAGCACAGACTCGAAGAAATAAAATTCAAGATGAATGCAAATCGTCATAATGAAGTTCAACATGGACTGATACAAGTGCACTCAACGTAATCAGTTGCAGTAACAAAATCAAGTGATTTGAGCTCAAGCAATTATCAGAAGCTCAAAGACATAATGGTACAGGATAGTTTCAAAGTAACATGATTACCATAACATGAATGTCCAAACTAGGTAGAAAAATGAAAATGCAGAACACACACACACACACACATATGTGTGTGTGTGTGTGTGTGTGTGTACATGGTGCTCAACAAATTGCAACTAGAAATGAAGCTAGTAGAAAATACTTCCAAGACTCCAAATGTACATGAGTACATATGAAGATCAATGAAGATTCAATAAATGCATAAACCAACGGTCAACTACAGAACAAGTGAGCAAATGACTTGATCAAAGCAACATAGCAACATGATGAAATCAAATCATAGCAGAAAGAAGTTGAACGGTCAAAATTTTTCAAAAGGAGGTATATACAGTCCATTTTCTCAAATTCAAATGATGTGCTCAAGAAACCGATGAACAAGTCATAAGAGACAAATTCAAATCAAAGGAGCATAAAGAACGGAACCAATCCAAAGTCCAGATTATCACAATTTTAAATACCAAAATCAGAGCCATGGTGAGCAAAGTAGAGCCGAACAAGTCAAAATCGAAGTCATGGTAATCAAGCGTAGTACATCAGAAAATATACGAATTGAAAAAGTCATAAAACATCACCAACATTCAATCAAAAATCAATGGCCGAGTTAAATTAACAGATGAATTCAAATGAAAATATTCGAATGATAATTTAGGGAATTCAACCCTATTTAAATCGTTAACATCATCGGTATTAAATGGCATTCGAGTGAAAACAAATACCAGAGCTAGCTAAGCCACAAACAAACATATAACTCGAATCAAAGTCGTGAAAATTCAAATCGAACGAGAAAATCACGTACCAAATCACAACAACGATCTCGCTTAATTGAAGCAGTTGTAAACAAATTAATCGATCGAAGAAAGCATTCGAAGCATCAGCAATCAATTAAAGCAGCGGCCTTATCAAAAAATCCATAATTTTTGAAAGAGAAACAATTATGCTCGAGCAAAATAAAACGAGGCAGTGGATATGGGCCGAAGATACACAAGAGGATAAAAAGAAAAGGGATTTTTTTAATTTTTATTGGGCTGGTTTTCTCTATTTGGGCTTAGTATATTATGTAGTGTTTTGTGTTTTTCAATGGTTTTTTAATTTGTAAATTTATTTTAAACTTCTGTATAATTCTAGTCGTGTGACTAGGGGTGAACTACGATGGTGTAGTTTGAGAATTCGCAACTCAGTGGCATAGTTGTGGCAGGGTTTTGAGTGTAGAGCTAGGTTAGCGATAGTGGGTGTCGCAAGTTTACGTGTGTAAGCGTTTGACTACTTAATTTCTAATAGAAACCTTAGAGGCAGCACGTAGGCAGGGTTTTGCCGAAGCTGGGTAAATATGCATCGTTCTATTTCTGCTTTTAATGTTCGACTATTATATGTGCTGTTATTATCAGTGCTGCTATTATTTTATATATTCCACGTTAAATTTTTATTATTATTAGTATCATCCTATTCACCCCCCTCTAGGGTGAAATCGATCCTATAAGTGGTATCAGAGCTAGGAACAAAAGTCAATTTTTGTTTTAAAATTTTGATTTTTCAAAAACAAATTACTGCTTTAAAAATTTGGTTTTTTAAATGGCTTCTTTTAATAATGCTTTTGCAGAGGGTCTGTCCATAGTTAGACCACCAATGTTCAATGGTGAATATGCTTACTGGAAAAATAGAATGAATTTTTTTTGAAAACCATTGATGCTTGGAATATTGTTGAGACAGGATATATGACACCAACTATAGTGGTAGATAATCAGGAAATTGATAAACCGATGGATCAATAGACAGATCTTGAAAATAAACCGCATGATGCTAATGCTAAAGCTATGAATTCTATTATTTGTTCGTTGGATCAAATAATATTTAATCGTTTCTCACATTGTCTAACTATGCAGGAAATCTAACACACACTTGAAGTGACTCACGAAGGAACATCTCAAGTTAAGGAATCTCGCCTTGCCATGCTTACTAGCTAATACGAGAATTTCACAATGGCCAAGGATGAAATTGTCAAAGAGATGTATGGACAACTTTCTAATCTCGTACACAAATCAAAAGCTTTCGAAAAATCAAACAAAGAGTTGGAAATAGTCCGAATTTTTTCCAAAGTACTTCCATGAAATTTTAAAGCAAAAGTCACTGCCATTCAAGAATCAAAATATTTGAAACAAATCAAAGTTGAAGAACTCATCGAAAATCTCACCACTTATAAGCTAGAAATGAAATTCAAGGAAGAACGAGAAGGAGGTGATACACGAAAGAAATCAATAGCTCTTAAAGGAACAATGGAAAGCGACACAACACCAGAAAGGCAATTTCCTTACGGTTATAAGCATGACAAAACTAATTTGTTACGGTTATAACCGTGAAAATAGGTACCAGAGCAAATTCAATCACACTTTTACTCACGGTTATAACCGTGATAAAAATAGTAATTTATCACGCTTATAACCGTTATAAGTTTAGATATTATCACACTTATAATCGCGACAGAACAGTATTTACTCACTGTTATAATCGTGATAAAATGGTTGTTACTAACGCTTATAACCGTGGAAAATTTAGGTAGTATCACAATTAACCGTGACAGAACAATAGTTTCTAACATTTATAAGCATTACCAAAAAGGAAACTCTAACACTTATAACTGTGACAAATGCAAATTATATCACAGTTATAACCATTACGAAAGGTTATTTTCTAACACTTATAATCGTGATAACTAAAACAATATCAAACAAACTATACAGCACCAATATTTTATTACAACTACAAACAATCTATACAAAAAATATATAGTATTAACATTAAGAAAACATATGATCAATAATTAGAACAACACCAAACATTTAGGTTTCATACAAACACCACAAAGGATACTTCGTACCAACACCACAAATTATAGCATACAAGCATAGTATATATAACAAACTTTAAAACAAAGTTTCAGAATATAACTACATAGTGTTTAGTAACTTACTAATAACGCAAACGATACTCGGGCCAAATCACAAAACCCCCTTCAACTAATTCGGATAGCGTGTAATGACCATTTTGTGGTGTTTCATAAATTGAAGCTTCTGGATCGTAAACATTCTCCACCCAAACAACTTGCTCTCCTTCAACCACCTTTCTACCATTACATATCTTGTGCATCCCAATGTGTCATTTTGCTACTTCCGTCAAATCTACTGACAATAGCGTTACTGGTTGTTTCTCTCTCGTAGAAGATCCCATTATTCCATTTAGTGGAGCACCTAAGCTACGTCCAAGACTGTTGAGATTTTTCTCTGTATTAGAAGCAGCTTCTCCTTTTGGCGTCGGCACGTTTCCTCCAATATGATTTACAAGCATCTTTATACATTGTCTCATATCATTTATAGCTGAACTTATTGTTTTCATCTCTTCACGCATTTCTGTTTTCCATTGTTGATTTGCATTCTCTTTATAATTGGTAATGGCTTTTGAAGCTTGAGAGAGTCTTGCTTGCTTTACATTAGACGTAGAGCTAATAGCTCGGCAATAGCTTCGCTTTTTATCATCCCGAAAAGCTTCGGCAATGGGATCTTTTTCAAAATCTTCTAAACTTCTTATTCCATCTTCTCCATTAACACTAGCTTCCGATTTTTGTCTTTCTTCGGCTGCTTCTATCAATGCCTACACAATTCATAATTTTATAAAGATGTAAAACTACATAACAGAGGTTAAATATATAATTAAAACTGAAACTGAAATTAGAAAATGTCAATTTTCATTTCTAATCATATTCATAATTTACATGTACATTTGATTGTATACTATTGCTTGTATAGGTTTAGAACTACTATTGAAAGGTTCAGAAGACATAATATATTGCCTGTACATGTTGCCTGTATAATTCCTATACATGTATGCAACCACATCCTAATTTTGGAAAAACATGCTATGGAATCTGCACAAAACTAAACTCAACAAAACACGAATGGCTCCAGGCCACTAAAATAATCCATGAGCATCTTCTACCCATAGAACAATGCTACCCAATCTCCAACAACAAGGCTCTATCCGCCAAAACAAATAAAAAGGCTAATTACGAATTGAAAAGACCCTGCTGACACTCAACATAATAATCTTAAACACTCTTCCAAATTAAGACATATAAAGAAATCTATGCATAGAAATACACTGGCAGCTACAACCAAATCCATTATCCCAATGAAAATGCATCAGCATGAAACAAACTTCAACCCATCAAAAATCCACAATAAACTCAATGCATCTTCACGTTTGAACACACCACTACTACAAGCATAACCACACAGCTATGAGCAACCAAAAAAATGTAATACTTCATGAAACACACCAACTGCTACACTGAAACTGTTCATGCCACCACGCCTATAACACAGAAGTACAGCACTTCAAAATACTACACATCAAACATCACATTACAGCAATATATAACACTGAAAAGCACTGGAATTCTACACAAACACTTCATAAACTGCTAGCCAACACTCACTACAATCCTTCCATATTACTGAAACACCACCTCAACTACACTCAAATCCCATCAGTCAGAAACACCACTTACATGAGCACTGCAACAACATACACACGCATATATATGGGTATGGGTAGAAGTACTATTGAGAGTCTTACTGGTTTTAACCTCTATGTTTGCATATTTTTCTTTGTCCGTTTGAGGTATTTTATTACAGACTCTTCTCTGTTGTTTTTACTTGTTGTTTTTAGTTTCCACATCTGCATTTCTGGTTTCAGTTCCTGTTTTGTTTCTGTGCATACCATTTCATTTAATACATCAAAAGATTCAAAACTAACGTGAATATCATCGCTTTTCTGTGGACATTTATGTGATAATGTCAATGCATGTAATGAATCTTTTGATGTACTAAATGAAATCTCCCGTTTGATTGAAATCTTACGTTGTTTGTTTACTAAATACTAACGTGAATATCATCGCTTTTCTATGGACATTTATGTGATAATCGATTGTAAACTGTATCCGTGCATACAGATTTTGCATTCGGAGAAAATATCATCAATTTTGATTAAAAAAAACTTTAGTCGTAATACAGTTGCATCTGAACCAAAACTGTTTGCATTATTGCATATATTATTTAAATTCCGAAAATAGAATAATCCCACCATTGTGCTCTATTTCTTAGCACTTGCATATCTGCATACATTATGCACTCAAATTATAAAATTGGAAGAGCGATCAAGACTCATGCCTAATTAAGCTTCTCAGTTGCTAAAGGTGTATATTTTCTTCTTTAAATCGTCCATTTATGGAGACTATTAGAACAATAATGCAAATTAAATATGGAATATTCATCTTACAGCTTAAAATCATGCAGTACGGTCTATTTGGACTTTCTTCCTAATGATAATCAATTTAGATAAATTTGTAAAAAAACTAAAGTTGTGTCATATATAAAAAAAATTACATGCAAACCCAACTAGAAAAAATAAAAATATATTTGATAATCAATTCAGTGTTAATACAAACTCAACTATTACTTCTCTAACCTATACGCAATCAACCTCACCCTCAATTACCTCATTACCCAACTTCTGCTCCCCTTCTCAAATAACCCCATACCACTTCACCTCTCAAACTTGCACAAACCATCATCATCTCACCCTATTTTCCTTCAGGCACCCAACCAATTCCCAACAAACTAGCAGCTACCTCCACAAACTCCGACAACCCGACCAACCTTCACCAACGTCGCCCGAGTTGTCCAAACCTTCAGCCTCAACCACTTCTGACTGCTACAATTCACCATCCTATGCCTATAAATGCATACATCACTGCAACTCCTTATTTCATCAAGTGTTAGCAAATTTAACCTATGCACCAACCATTGACCATCCTCCTTACCGCCCAAAACTCAACCACAAACATTTCTATAAGGAAGGTGGTGGAAATTTGTAGGAATTTGCAGGCATTTCCTATGGGTATATAGTATAAAGAACGTTTGCTTACCTGCCAGTTTATCACAATGTTTGGTTGCACCAAAATTGCACCTTTTTTAGTTAATCATGTATATCTAAGATATCTGAATATCATTTTCTGACATACATCAAACTCCTTAAGTTTGATTTTCTGACATACATGCTTATTTAGAAAAATAACATTCTGGATTTGTAATAGTTCAAATTTTGTACTACCATGTCCTACTAAAATAACATATAGCATTTTTAGTTATTTTTGGTTTTAGCAATGAAGTACTAAGTACTCTTCAAAGTCCTATGAGCACTAAATTTTCTTATATCGAACGACGATTTTAAAACTATAATGCCCATAAAATATCGAACTCCTTGTATATATTCATTGGTATTCCTATGCCAAATTCTAATCCACTCCCTCGATGTAGGCTTCGACATTAGCAAGAAAATTTATTTGTTCCTACAATTTTATGTAATTACAACATTAATTCATAAACGAAGCATTAAACAACATGCTAATATAAATAAAACAATACACGAACAACTTACGGTTGGTCGAAGACATAATGTTTCAAGATTTTGGCCTATAGTGCCCAACACTTAACTATTTATGTTGTCCCTGATCTCATACAGAGAGGACTCATTTCTGATTCTGGTACATTTTTAGATTGTGCTTAATATTCATATATGTTGTGCTTTTAACCAACCAAGGTGACTGATCAAAATAATCATTAGCAACCAAGGTGACCGATCAGAATAAATTAAGTAATCATTACCAATAAAGGGACATGTTTCCATTAAAATAAGTAGTCATTACAAGTCTTAAGTCGAATGCATGAAATGCTAATACGGTTAACAATCTATTTTTTTAATCTGCATATGTTACAAGATTTGGGTTGTCTTGGATATCTTTATGAAATTAATAGTCAATATTTTAGAAAATAAAAAGAGTAATAACAATAAAAATAATTCTAGGCTTCAATATTTTTTATAGACTAAATTTCAGGATCCAATACAGTGATAAATAAACAAAAAAATCATTATAAATTTACACATGTGAAAGGTTGGAAATAATTTTCTCATGGAAAATAAACATGTAAGCTTGGAAGATTTTTATCGTGTAAGCCTAGTAGCTAGTTAAAGTGTATGTATATTAGTATATGTATTTCCATGCTATAATAAAATATTTTTCTAAATAGTTCTTTCTTTCATTTGATCTCTTTCAACCTATTATTATTATCATCTTCCAAATTATACCCATGCAATCTGGAAGTCAACATCCTAAGTGCCACCATGAATGTTTTATTGTATAAATAAAATCAAGTACCACTGTGAATGCAAATTAAGTACCATGTTGAATGCAGACTAAGTACCATTAAGATTATAGTGATGTTCATAAGTGAATGTTTTATACTATTTTTAATAAATTTGAATGTTTTATAGTGAACAATATGCAAGGAGAAAAATTAAATTCATCATTGTCTTTCTCATAACCCTCCGAACTTTATATATTTATTTAGAAAAACAGAGTAAATTGATGAATATAGCAAGTTTTAGTGCAGAATAAAGCAACGCATGAAGATAAAATTAAACAAAATAAGAAAGATGCCCAAAACCATCAAATGATATTGGCAGATTAAGAACTTACATTGAATAAAAATTTAACATCAATTAATAAAAATTTTGGCCTATAAGAAGCCTCTACATTCGCCGCCAGGAAAGCCCTCGGTCCTGCAAACGTTGGTGCAGTTGCTGCCTCTTATGCACGTCCCCACAAACCTGTGACTTTGCGACAGGCACACTCTGCTTCTACTACCATCCCTCCTTTTCCACCCATTTCTGTAACAGTGAGAAGAAAGCAGAAGAGAATGGGTGAATCAATGCTTTTGGTAGATGTCATCGATCGCTGCTTTGCTTCTTAAGATTTAAGTGATTTAATTTTAAGAGATCGATCAGTTCTATCTCACTGCATAAAAAACCATCCTACAACCCCATTCCTCTCACCAACCCAAACAGTTCACATTTCATCCCTCACACACACACACACACTTCATACTTCACCTGTAAACCAAACACCAACAAACAATCATCACCACATACACACTGCACAGCCATACCTCCCTCTCTGCAATATCCAAATTTCTGCAACCACCCACAAATACTTCAACTTCAATCACCATTCCTCCCACCACACTGCATATCAACTTCAATCACCATTCCTCCCACCACACTGCATATCAACTTCAATCACCATTCCAGTTTATGAAAATTTGCACAAGTGAACTGATTTCAAGCCACCTCTATAACTTTCTTCAAAAGAAATATCACTTTTTTTTGGGTCAAAAGTAGCTAAAATAAAAAGGACTTGATAATATGGGATAACAAAAAGGAGTTGATAATTGAAGATAGTTTAAATGCATATATCAGAATTCAGTACAGAGAGTTGAATGCTCTGCTTATGATGATTCGGCCAGAGCCATTCCGAGTATATGATAATTAGTGTAACTTTGTTGTATTTGTAGTTACCGACTATGTATAACTTCAGTACATTATACTGTGTCAACTTTAGTGAATTTTGTAAATATTCATTTTAAAAAATTGCACACTTTAAAGTTTTATGTTTTGTGAACTTTGTACCTAAAGAGTACACATATATAATATTCTGAAACATAAATGTTTCGCAATTAAGATTTAATTATTTCTAACAGAATACTTCAAAAAAAAAATTTGTTATCATCTTAAAAATCAAGGTTACTACAACTAATATGTAGAAAAAATTCTTTGAAGAACAAGAATGTGTACACTATTGCAGTAACAGGATATACACTGCAATAATGGCTAAAACTCAGAGCACATGATATCATCTTTTATATGTGCATCATTTTGATTAACAAAGCACATAACTGCTTTTAGAATTCTCCAAGTCTCTGAGTTTGCAATTGATATATGATATTATTTGCTTTAAATTTGGAAACACAACCTTTGGAAATTTAAAAACTTGAAATATAAAAAATTTAAAAATTGATTTTAAAGGGTTTCTAACTTTTAAATTTAAGAACTTGAAACCAGCCACAAATACTTCAACTTCAATCACCATTCCTCCCACCACATTACACTGCATATCAACTTCAATCACCATTCCAGTTCTTCCCCCTTGCACAACAGTGTATCCACTACAATTCACCAACAAACAACTCTATATCCATACACTCCCCTCCACCAATTCATACACTATCAAATAGCGATATTTGTCACTCAAAAATCAAGCAAACAGTCCTACAGCGTATGAAGCCCAGGTGGAAGCACATAACACATCCACATTAAAAAAAATTACGAGGACATTGCAACAAATAACGATTAAGAGCAGTCACATAATGTGTAAATGATCTGGAGTTTCACATACCAAATAATCATACATAATGATCTAAATATGATTCAACAAGTCAAAACATGTCCAACAAAATGGAGAAAAGTATAAATAAAAATGTAACAAAAAATATAACACATATGCAATTTGCAAGATAATGAAATGTAACAAAAACTTTTCACTTCTAAACACATGTAACGCTTAATATTGACACCTGTAATTTATAACACATAACAAACACCTAGATTTCAGCCAGCATAGGTTTGTGTTCAATGATATTCAACCCTCTAGAAGGAGGTACGCATGCAATTTGTGAGACAATCAAAGCACCCCAAAAGATTTGACATTATAACAAATTCTTCTATTAACAGAGACAAAAATCGTTGAACTACCAAAATCTAAAGAAAACAACCTAAACAGGTTGTGTAAGTATTTCTATGTAATATCCTGTTACATAATTCACAAACTACCCTAAAAAGAAAATAAAGAGAAAGAGGAGGCATGAAACCTAATCAGCATAAATAAATCCAACTTTTCCGTACCTGGAAAAGGGGGCGCTGAAACGAGGGAAAGGCGGAGGCCTGCAATCAAATCAATTATCGTTACGTTCGTCTTTAAAGCTTGAATTTGATAAACAGCAAGACAAAACGCAAAAGTAAAACAAACCTGCCACTGAAACGAGGTCGAAGGCAGAGGGGTTGGTACGCGAAAACCCTAATCTGGCCTGCTATCAAATCAATTATCGGTTACGTTCATCTTTAAAGCTTGAATTTGATAAATAGCAAGATAAAACGAAAAAGTGAAACAAACCTGCACTGAAACGAGGTCGAAGGCGAAGGGGTTGGTAAACGCAGCTCCAATTTTGTCTTGCGAAATAAGAAAGGAGCAAGTTAAACTGGCGAATCTACCCAATATGCTTTGAACTATTTATGAAAATACCAGATTGTGTTATGGTAATAACCATTACCGTTATATATCATGGTAATAACCGTGATAAATTTCCCACGTATAACCGTGAGAAATCGAAACGAAAAAAGTGTTACAAAATGCCATATTTGGTGTTGTGTGATTATGATGGAGCAGCCGAGCTGGCACTATTAATAAAGAAATTCAAAAGGTGGAATCACAAATATGGAAATCCAGCTCTAAATCAACAATTGAAAAGCAGAATAGTCAAAGTACTAGACAACTCAGAAGAGTAGGAGATCAGTTGTCACAAGTACAATAAACCGGGTCATATCGAACCAATTTTCCGTAGAATCGACTCTGTCATGGAAAAAAATCGAAAAGGAGAAGTTTTGCAGCCACTTGGGATGAAGCTGATGAAGATAATAAAAGCACTGGCAGTGAAAGTGAAAAAACATATTTGTGTCTTCGAGGTGATATAACTAACAGTGATGATGACGAGCCAAGCGAGGTATCAAAACTTACTCATTCGGAATTACTTATGTATTTTCACGAAGTAAATGGCTGTTTTGAACGACTTAAGGAGAAATATGCTAAAATTGAATCACAAAGAGATACTTTGATAGAATTAAATAAACATCTTGACCAATTGGTTAAAAACTATCAAACCAAGAGCCCTAAGTGTGATAAGTGTCCATCACTTGGAGAAGAAATTAAAAAATCAAAAATCAAAATGAAATCACTTGAAAATGAAATTATGATTTGAAAGAAAGTGAAAACACCAGGACAGAAAATTCCATTAAAAAGTGCACTTAATTATTGACTGAAAATGAATCGCTCAAAACACAAGTCCAACAATTGTCTACAACTTTAGAAAAATTTTCCAAAGAAGAAAGATCGTTATATATGCTGTTAGGGAAACAAACTGTTAATACTATTAGACAAGGACTTGGGTATAATTCATCTGAACGTGTTAGAAACAAAATTAATCAAGTAAATTCAAAGTGCATAATTTTTGGTAAAACTGGACACAATTACAATAATTGCTGGTATAGACCCAAAAACGTAAAAACCATTCCAATTTGGGTTCTAAAAGGCATGAATATAAAATCTATTAAAGTCAAACAAATCTGGGTGCCGAAAGGAACAAATTTAGATTGTTTTGGGTCTACTCAAACATAGTTTTCAAAATCATTTGCCATTAACAACCATGTACCTATAAAAACAAATAGGTCACAAAAATCTTTTCTCGTGTAGGTGTGGTGGTAGGCTAAGAACAACAACAGTGTTACCTAGATTCTGGCCGTTCCAGGCACACGACGGGCGACAAATCAAATTTTCTTAGCCTAGTATAAAGGTGGAAGAATCACAATGGGCAACAAAGAAATATTATTGTAAAGGTAAAATAGGTAACGGTATATTTATTTTGAACGATTTATTAAATGTGAAAATCTGTACCATAATATGAGATTATTTAGCTAATTATGTGATAAAGAAATGAATGTTGATTTTGATTCTGACTTATTCAAAATTGTTGGCCAATTTCCTTTTATGACGAGAACACTATAAGTATCTCTAGAAGTTTTAGAACTATCTCATATAGATTTGTTTGGACTAATGATGTTGCAAATTTAGATGATAAGAAATATTGTCTTGAATTTATTTTTGATTACTAGGTACACGTGGATATATTTGCTTATCTTACTGCTTCTGGATCTGACACTATGTTCACTATTTGTAAATTGGCTCGATTTCAATTCAAATTTAAGAGAATTTCATTTAAAATCTATTAAAAATGATTTTAAGGTATTTTGTTTCACACTTCACGGTCTGGTCTATGGCATCCAACGAATGATAATCTTGAGTCAAAGGAAAATTCAGATGCAGATTACACTGATAATCTAGTTGGCAGAAAAATTACTAGTGGAATATGTTTTATGTTGAGACATTTATTAGTTGCATCACATTTTTCGAAGAAAATATCAAAATATTTTTCATTTCAACTAATTTTCAAATAGCAGACATTTTCCTTGTAAAAACCCTTCCAGAAAATAGTTTTTTTTGTTGACCTTATCAGATTAGTCATTTTAGAAAATTAGATTTTATAATTTTTGATTTGATCTTAAATGATTACATTAACTAATCTGACTCTCTACCTATTATCGAAAAGATAAATAGTGTTTCAAAAAGTGATGAGTGTCGATATTAATCATATATTATAACTTGAGACAATATATTTAGTAAATTTCTTTAAAATTTTAAACAAGATTTATAATAACGTTTGATGGGTAAAAATTCCATGACCATCTATATTTCTATCATATTTCTAACGACCATCACTCATCAAAATCCAATATAGTATGTCTATATGTGGTATTTTTAAACGAGAAATTATTCATTTTCATTTTATTTTATTTTTAAAAAAACATCCAAAGTATTCACTCTCATTTAAAAGTCCACACGGTTATGCATGGATGAATTACTTGGAATATTTGTGTATACGCTTTCATGCTCATTTAAAAGTCCTCACAGTTATGCATGTATGGAACACGTATCAAAATTGATTATTAAATAGACAAGTTGATTCTAATCCCATTTAAAAGTCCTTACGGTTATGTGTGGTTAGAAGATGCTTGAAATTCATTTTTCATAAAAATTTGGAATACTACTAATGTAACATCCTAATATTTTCAACCATTCGCATCCACACATGCAGGATTTGAATTGCTCAAAATACCAGATTGTTAATTTATATTTGGCAAAACTCAACATATACAGTAAATGAATAAATCATAGAACCACAGATACAGAGTAATGTACAATATGCAGAGGAAACAAAAGAATAGTAGTTCATGAAGCTGTGGCACTTAGTTTGGCCCGAGCGTAAAGCAAAACACAAAACACTCGAGTCAGGATTAACATTCTTATATCAATAAATCTAATTCAAGTGAAATAACTACTGAAATACAAGTAAATCATAGGTTGTTTGGGATAACCATCCTCTAAGGATCCATTAAACTATCTACTATATAGTAATATACGCTATTATAATAATGTCTAAAGTAAAGTATACTATTTGAAAATAGCGTTAAGGCTTTATATTTTCCACCTTAACACATTTTATAGTGCCAATAGTCTATACAGTACAGTAATACCTCCTGATTGTTAGGCTACCAGAGGATACTCCATAGGTACAACACAAAACAAACTCGCAGTGGTCTCGATATGGTAGGTGACACGGCACAACAAGGCAATGTCAGGATAGATATACCAATTACGCATCCGGGCTACTGGTAATGCATAACAGACACTACCGTCTACCTCGAAACACACTCCCAAATCAAATAAATCAAGTATAGTCACCAAATCAATCACAAAGTCAGAATATAGCATCGAAGGAATGTGTCCGATCGGAGGTGCTACCTCACTTGGCCCGGAATCGCTCCTGTTTTAGCCACCTTATGCTAACTCACGGAAGTTAGGTCCACGTAAATATACCTTTAGGATCGTCGCCATCATCCTACTTCATTCTGGAATCTCCACCGCATACACGGTTGTTAAAGTGGTTTTCGGTACTGGAAGAGAGTATGACAATATCCGATCCCGGTCTCTTTAACAACCGATCGTTATTATAACACCGTGGTCATTTCAAAATAGTTTATACTTCAAAACCAAAATATTCAAAACCATATCAATACGATATCATTTCCATTTCAAATATATCCTTTTCCAAAATCATAGCACTTTCAAAGTTATAACACTGCCGAAACCAAACACTTGAAAGTATAACACTTTCAAAACATAATACTTTGAAACTCATAACTTAAACGTAACTTTCACCACTTAAACACTTTAGATACTAAAATAGTATATATAATAAATAGTTTATAAAATAAAATAGTTATATTAAAATAATTTATATTAAAATAGTTTATATTAAAATAGTTTATATTAAAAATAATTTACAAAGTAAAATATATAAATACTTTTAAATGAAATTTAAAAATACTTTATATAATAAAATAGCTTCCTCAAATTTCACCAAATCAATTCAATCAACTCGAATTCCAAAAATTCAATCTTAATTCATCAATTTCAATTCAATTCAGTTTCTCAATAAATCATTTCAAATTTTATCGATTCAAATACAGAATTGAACCACAAAATGAACCATTTCAATTTCAATATATTTCAAAGCTTTAAATATTCCATAATTTCACAACTAAATTTGATAACTTCATACATACCTAATTTAACTCATTATTATTTAGTTTTGAAACCTTCATTTAATAAATCCAATATCATTTAAATAAAACCCAAAATTACAAATAACTAAATATTTCCTTTAATTTATTTAAACTTGAAATATTCATTTATATCATCTTATCAAAAATCAAGCTATAAAGTTGTATCCTTTAAAAAATTTAAATTCAATAAGTTCCAAATCGATTTAATTAAATAAAATTCTTAATTAAATACAATTTCAAATAAATTCAAATTTATCTTTCCAACCTTAACTTATAAAATTATTATAAAAATCTATATTTGAAAATATAATTTTAAATAAATACTTAAACATATTATATATAAACTAAATCAAACTTTATTAATATAAATTTTATTACCAAACTTATTTTATAATAAAACAAATTTATACATATTTTAAAATAGTAAGATTATTAGTAAATTCTGAAAATTTATTCAAAACCAACTTATAATTTTAAAATTTCCAAAACATATGAATTTAAATCAAGAATTTAAACTTTATAAAATACGTACATACATACATACATATATATAATATCTTAAAAATCAATATTTATTAAGCCATATATTTCTTTACAATACTATAGAAAGCATTTTCAAAATATTTATATATAGACCAACGGTGTTTGTATATAGTTTTCTACCCTATGGTCAAGTGATACGGATATTTATCATTTCAATCCGCAATTTAAATATGAATACGTGTATATATCATTTTAACCCGCAATCCCAAATTCAATTCAATGAAAATCGCTTGGGTTTATCATTTCAACCCATAACAATTTTCTCCTATTCTACAGATCGTTCGGGTATGTATAATTTCAACCCATAGGAGATCTATACTAACAGGGAACTTGTAGAGTGTAACAGATATGATAATAATATAACAGGCATATTCATCAATATAAATAACAGATAATGGTGTCAGATGTCACAGGTGAACATATACAAATATAACATATATATGTAGAATGTAAATAACCAACAGCGGCATATTTCAATTGTCGTTTCAATTGAAATCAAATTTAATAAATATAAATATGTTAATCGTGAGTGATTGCTCACCTTTCGAGTCTAGAGATGAACGAGAATGGGATGAGTTACGAATCCAAGCACAGATTCCAAAACAAAGCAAGACGGGCACGAATTTAACGGATAAACTGAAAAACAGGAAGTGATGAGAATAAATCTGATCAGCTAGATTCACACAGAAAGTATATTATTATTATTATTCTTTTAAATCAATATTTACAAAAAATGATAAAATAATATATATATATATATAATTAAAATCATTATCCGTGAATCCATATATTTAAAAGTCAACATTCTATTTAAAGCCCATGTAACTTAAAGTCAAAATAATTTATATTTCCAAACAATACTTAAGAATATTTGTAAAGCAATATTTATATAAATTTTAACACATAACATATAATGTTATTACTTTAAAAGTCAGATTACTATATCATATATAAATCTACCATATACGACTTACAAATACAGTGTTTCTTTAAAATCAATGTTTAAAATAAGATTAGTATAAACTTACTTTGTTAATACACACACACACACACACACACACACACACACACACTCAAAACAGATTTTATGTACTGCTATGAACTTATATATATATACAATATAAACTATATAATATGCTACAACTAACAAATATAACTTTATATGTATATACAAACTCATACAGTAAAGCGATGCAAATCATATTTTTTACAAAATAACAAACAGGTGCATATAAACTAAAAAGTACTTAAACATCAAACCATATAAACTAAAATATTTGCATACAAAATGATATATTTATATTTATATGAAATCAAAACTTCAAATTAATATATACCACATTAGAACTATTAAAATCATGTATATGAACTAAATCTGATAATATAAATCTTGTATAACTTATGCATACTTATATAATTATATATATATATAACTAAAAATCTTAAAACTGTAAACATATATATGCTGTCATATAAATTATAAAACAAAAGAAACCAAACCAAAGCTTAACAACTTACATGCAAACAACAGACCCTATTTATTTTCGAAACTAACATAACCAGACACATATTTAAACTGAAAATATATATAAATTTATAAACTAACTTATATAGGGATAATACTTTAAAACACAATATAATGTAATTGTATATTATAAAATATATGTCCTCGTCCTATGTATGTTTTTTTTTAAAAACCAATGTAAAACAACATATATATATATATATATATATATATATATATGAAAGTATAAATGCAATACCTTCTCATGAATACAAATGAAGAGGAGAAGAGAAAGAATGAAGCGGTGAGATGGCAGCAAGGGGAAGAGGTCGGGTTAGGTTGAACGCGACACTTGGAGGGGTTTGGTGGTGTGCACTCACGGCTGGAGGAAAGTGGTGGTGCGGAGGTGAGGCGACATGGTGTTTTAGAGGAGCGGAGGTTGTGGACGGCCACTAACAGGTCGAAGAAGAGGACATAGCAGGCTCCAAGGAAAGGAATGCAAACATATATAATATTATACTTTCTTAAAGGTGAGAAGGTGATTAGAATTGAACTGGCAAAGCCAATATAAAAATACGACAGTGTTTTGCGAAAGCAATCTCGAAAAAATAGGAGCAGATCTCGAATCTGTAGCCAATGAAATATATATAAGCTATAGGTTTCTGAAAATAATATAGGAACATGACAAATTGATGGGAATGTTAACAGTCATAAATTTTTCTCAAAGAATATGAAATGAGAAGCAGACATAAATATATGAACTATATGATATTATATATATATTTCTCAAAGAATGAACGGGAAAATTAATATATTGCAACCGACACTAGAGAAAGCCAAGTGAAAAATTGATGGGAATAGTAACAGGCAAGATGTTGATTTTTGAAATTATTTATGTCAAGTGGCTAGTTGATTTATACAGTGGAAATTGAATGGACACAGAACCCAAAAGACACAAAACGACACTGATACGGTTACCATTTCCACAGATTCCAGCATACACTGGACATCAAAATTGACAATTGAATATACTACAGAGATCAGCAAGACAAGACGATCAAAACGGTCTATAGATATCAGTGGTACGATCATCCAATCAAAGTCGATGGTCGGCACCGAAAATGCTGCAAATTTGCCGAAAACAAGATTGACGAAGCAGTGAAGTCCAAATTTGGAGAAACAAAATATAGCGTCTCACACAGAAGATGATTTACAAATTATAAAAATATTCAGGTTTGGAAAACATTTTATTATCATCAATTTTTAACTGATTCAAATTCAAATAAAATTACACAATATAATAAACTTCTACATTATTTGACGAAAATTTACCATTTTCTATGTATAAATAGACGTATTACAAATATCACATTTTTATTTTCAGATTCAAATGTTTAAAATTTCACAAAATTTTAATCAATTAAATAAATAAAACCACTAAATTTTATGGGTCGTTATACTCTCCCCCACTCAAAACTTTTCGTATCCTAAAAGGACGGAGGTCGGAGAATAGAACAACTAAAAACAAAATAGATTGAAATATAAAATAAACAATTAATTTAAAACCATATAAATTTCAATTTAAATTAATTAATATTCAATAATTGATTTTAAATTCAAGGTATTTCCTTAAGTTAATTAAATTTCAATCTATAAATTCCTTCAAACAAATTTTATTTTACTATTCTCATTTTATTCATTATCTTATTATTCAAATTTATCTCAATTGACATTTCTATCAATTATATATTAAGTGTTTTAAACGTTTATTATAATCACTCAAATTTATTTATAAATTCCTTTAACATCAATTTATATTGTAAATTATTCAGTTAACTTATTATTCTATTTATCTCTATTAACATTTCTATAATTAAAATTTAAGTGTATAACATTTATTATAGGGTAAGTCTGGCTCACATGCCTAATAAGTTTCAAAATAGAGAAAACATCCTCCACAACCAACACTTACATTTCTGCCCCCTATTTTCAAATTCACACACGCAAAAAGATCCAAATACCCTTTATGTTTTTAACACTTCAAACGCGTATAACTTTATATATATAATCTGGATCAACATACCGTTTTCAACAAAAAATCATAAAATTTATGATCTTTAAAAAGATATCCATTGTTGATACTAAAAATTCATATTTGCAGTAAAGATGCAATTATTTCAAATATTTGTAGACAATTCAGCAATTTTTGAACAATTTTAATTTTTTTTCAAATGTACAAAAGTTGTAAATAATTGCAGACATTTTTGCAACTATATGGTATAGTTGCAGAAAAGTCTGCAACTATTCCATATAGTTGCATAAATTTCTGTAACTATATGGTATAGTTGCTGAAATGTCTGCAACTATTGCATATAGTTGCGGATATTTCTGCAACTATACCATGTAGTTGTAGAAATTGCATATAGTTGCAGACATTTCTGCAACTATTGCATATAGTTGTAGAAATTTCTGCAACTATATGGTATAGTTGCAGACATTTCTACAACTATTGTATATAGCTGCAGACATTTCTGCAACTATTGCAAATAATAAACCGAAAATATGATTTATATGATTTCAGAGTGGATCGATAAATGGAAACGAAAATTTCAAAACAGCGATGAATAAACGAGGGTATTTATGGGAAAGAATTAAGGCATGTAAAAATAAGGACCGGATTTATAAAGTTTCAATCGGAAGGAATTTTTGTGCATTACGTTTGGTTTTAGGGATGTGACTTCCACTTTATTATATCTACTCAAGTTTTATTTATAAAATAATTTTATATTGTATATTATCCAATTTCATATCCAAACTTCTGAATGATTTGGGTAAGTTATAAGAATGTAATTGGGTATTATACAAGTAAAATTTATCAACCCAATTATTTTAAGTTTTAAAATATTTATTCAAATTTTTTTTGCTTTATTTATAATTGAAATCATCCTTTAACAAAATTTAATAATTAAATTTTCGATTAACTTCAAACAATTTGGAGATAATTATATATACATACTATATATACAAAATCAAATCAAATCTAAAATCATATGCTTATATATATATATTATAAATCAAATCACACCTTTAAAATTCAAATCAAATTTATTTTCCAAAACAAAGTGTAGCAAATAGAATGGTCTCTCCACTCTGAAGCTCGAAAATGAATGTCGATGATGCGGTCGTCATCACCGAAATTATTTTCCAGCGACAAAAGAGTAGATCACGGATTTAAACATTTAGAATTCTTTGAAAACCATTTTTATCTGAAAATACTTTGAATAATATACACCCTAAAACTTTAAAACCAAAGTTTGAAATCATCGGGAATTAAATTATCAAATTCTTAATTTAATTTCATTTAAATTTCCAAATTAGTTCATAACCTAAGTTTTATAGTTTGCATTTATTTATTATGTTGCAATAGTTAATGGTTTACAAATGAAAACTAGATATTATCATTTCAACAAACGAATTTTTTTCTTTTTTTAGAAAAATTATTTCATTTACCAAATTTGAAAATAATATTGTGTCAGTTTGATTTGTTCAAGTGTTTTGGAATTCCTATCGATAGAGTTGATCAGACGAATCAATCGAAATCCCAAATCAGCATTAACAACTCAAACAACGCAACATATAAAATATTTTTATATTAATACAAATACACTTCCTCACTCGATGATTCCTGAATGGGTTTCAAAACAAGGATAGAGATCCAAATTCAACTATAAGATAGGCTCGGTAGGGAGATAAATAGATTTCAAAGAGTGAAAGAATGGATAGACTTATCTAAATCGCGGGCAACCTTAACTCGGGCAACCGTGACTTCAAAACAAGATCGATGCAGAATTCTGAGACAAATCGATATTCGATCGCAAAAGATAAAATTCAGGCATAGCAGGAGATAGATAGCATCACAAACCGAGGATACAGAAATCTTCGTAAATCAATGCCTATTGTAAAGGAGTTTCATCCCTTTACAAATAGTTCAAAGATTGGCGAGACAGCCGACTTATTATGGAAATCATTCGAAGTGGAGTTATTGGATACTCCAAAATCAAGAAACACGAATAGGGAGAGATAAGGATGGATATTGGAATTGAAAGGAAGGTTCCAAAATTCAAAGGAAATTCGAATCAAAGAGGGAAAATTTGAAGCTCGAACGAAAGTGGTTATGTAATTAAATCTACTACATATGCTAAGTTTTGCCTAAAACCAAAGCTCTGATACCACATGTAACATCCCGATATTTTCAACCATTTGCATCCACACATGCCGGATTTGAATTGCTCAACATACCAGATTGTTAATTTATATTTGGCAAAATTCAGCATATACAGTAAATAAATAAATCACAAAATCACAGACACATAGTAATATACAATATGCAGCGAAAGCAAAAGAATAGTAGTCCATAAAGCTACTATATATATAACGGAGTTAAATAAGATACAACAGAAGTCTCAAATACAATAGTCAAATACAAGATCAGAATACATCACTGGAATCAACTAAATAACTGAAAGCAGAATCGATAGATGGATCTCCAAACGAAGCTTCAACTCCAAAGGTGAGTCTTAAATGCTGTGACACTCAGTCTGACCTGAGCGTAAAGCAAAACACAGAACACTCGAGTCAGGATTAACATTCTTATATTAATAAATCTAACTCAAGTGAAATAACTAATGATAACACATATGATATTCATTTAAATCACCTTAACCAAAATCTAGTTATAAAAACATATCCTTTAAAAATTTCAAATTCAATAAGTTCCAAATCGATTTAATTAAATAAAATTCTTAATTAAATACAATTTCAAATAAATTCAAATATATCTTTCCAACCTTAAATTATAAAATTATTATAAAAATCTATATTTGAAAATATAATTTTAAGTAAATACTCCAACATATTATATATAAATTAAATCAAACTCTATTAGTTTAAATCTTATTATCTAACTTATTTTATAATAAAACAACTTTATACATATTTTAAAATAGTAAAACTATAAGTAAATTCTTAAAATTTATAATTTCAGAACCAACTTATAATTTTAAAATTTCCAAAACATATAAACATAAATCAAGAATTTAAACTTTATAAAATACATACATACATACATATATATATATATATAATATCTTAAAAATCAATATTTATTAAACGATATATTTCTTTCCAAATCTATAGAAATCATTTTCAAAATATTTATATATAGACCAACGGTGTCTATATATAATTTTCTATCCTATGGTCAAGTAATACGGATATTTATTATTTCAATCTGCAATTTAAATATAAATACGCGTATATATCATTTCAACCTGCAATCCCAAATTCAATTCAATGAAAATCGCTTGGGTTTATCATTTCAATCCATAACGATTTTCTTATATTCTACAGATCGTTCGAGTTTGTATTATTTCAACCCATAGGGAATTCTATACTAATAGGGAATTTGCAGAGTGATAACACATATGATAATAATATAACATGCATATATGATCAATATAAATAACAGATAATGGTGCATGATGTCATAGATGAACATATACAGATAATAGCATATATATAGCAATGTAAATAACCAAAAGCAACATATTTCAATTGTCGTTTCAATTGAAATCTAATTTAATAAATATATGAACGTTAATCGTGAGTGATTGCTCATCTTTCGAGTGTAGAGATGAATGAGAATGGGATGAGTTACAAATCGAAGCACAGATTCCAAAACAAAGCAAGACGGGCACGAATTCGACGGACAAACTGATAAATAAGAAGTGATGAGAATAAATCAGATCGGCTTGATTCATACAGGAAATATATTATTATTGTTATTTTGTTAAATCAATATTTACAACAAATGATAAAATAATATATATATATATATATATATATAATTAAACCATTATCCATGAACCCATATATTTAAAAGTCAATATTCTATTTAAAGCCAATATAACTTAAAGTCAAAATAATTTATATTTCCAAAAAATAATTAACAATATTTATAAAGCAATATTTATATAAATTTGAACACATAACTTATAATGTTATTACTATAAAAGTCAGATTACTATATCATATATAAATCTACTGTATACAACTTAAAAATATAGCGTTTCTTTAAAATCAACGTTTAAAATAAGATTAGTATAAACTTACCTTGTCAACATATATGTATGTATGTATGTATGTATGTATGTATGTATGTATGTATGTATGTATGTATATAGACTCAAAACAGATTTCATGAACTGCTATGAACTTATATATATACGGTATAAACTTTATAATATGCTACAACTAACAAATATAACTTTATATTTATATACAAACTCATACAGTAAAGCCATGAAAATCATATTTGTATACAAAATAACAAACAGGTGCATATAAACTAAAAAGTACTTAAACAACAAATCACATAAACTAAAATATTTGTATATAAAATGATATATTTATATTTATATGAAACAAAACTTCAAATTAATCACGTTAAAACTGTTAGAATCATGTATATGAACTAAATATGATAATATAAATCTTGTATAACTTATGCTTACTTATGTAATTATATATATAACTAAAAATCTTAAAACTGTAAGCATGTATATGCTGTAATATAAATTATAAAACAAAAGAAACCAAATCAAAGCTTAACAACTTACATGCAAACAACAGACCCTATTTATTTTCGAAACCAACATAACCAGACACATTTTAAACTAAATATATATATAAATTTATAAACTAAATTATAAGTATAGTATATATATGGTTAATACTTTAAAACACAATGTACTGTACTCGTATATTATAAGATATATGTCCTCGTCCTATATATGTTTTTCTTTTCAAAACCAATATAAAACAACATATATATACGAAAGTATAAATGCAATACCTTCTCATGAATACAAGTGAAGAGGAGAAGAGAAAGAATGAAGCGGTAAGATGGCAGCAAGGGGAAGAGGTCGGGTTAGGTTGAACGCGGCACTTGGAGGGGTTTGGTGGTGTGCACTCACGGCTGGAGGAAAGTGGTAGTGCAGAGGTGAGGCAACATGGTATTTTGGAGGAGCGGAGGTTGTGGACGGCCATCAACCGGTCGAAGAAGAGGACATAGCAGGCTCCAAGGAATGGAATGCAAACATATATAATATTATACTTTCTTAAAGGTGAGAAGGTGACTAGAATTTAACTGACAAAGCCAATATAAAAGTGCAACAGTGTTTTGTGATAGCAATCTCGAAAAAAATAGGAGCAGATCACGAAGCCATAACCAATGAAATATATATAAGCTACACGTTTCAGGTAGTAATATAGGAACGTGACAAATTGATGGGAATGTTAACAGCCATAAATTTTTCTCAAAGAATATGAAATGAGAAGCAGACATAAATATATGAACTATATGATATTATACATATATTTCTCAAAGAATGAACGGGAAAATTAATATATTGCAACCGACACTAGAGAAAGCCAAGTGACAAATTGATGGGAATAGTAACAGGCAAGATGTTGATTTTCGAAATTATTTATGTCAAGTGGCTAGTTGATTTATACGGCGGAAATTGAATGGACACAAGAACCCAAAAGACACGAAACGACACCGATACGGTTACCGTTTTCATAGATTCCACCGCACACTGAACATCAAAATTGATAATTGAATATGCTATGGAGATCGGCAAGACAAGAGATCAAAACGGTCTACAGATATAAGTGGTACGATCATCTAATTAAAAGCCGATGGTCGGAACCGAAAATGCTGCAAATTTGCCAAAAATAAGATAGACGGAGCAATAACAGTCCAAATTTGGAGAATCAAAATATGATGTCTCACTCAGAAGATGATTTACAAATTTTTTATATAAAAATATTCAGGTTTGAAAAACATTTTATTATCATCAATTTTTAACTGATTCAAATTCAAATAATATTACACAATATAATAAACTTCCATATTATTTGATGAAAATTTACCATCTGCTATGTTTAAGTAGACGTATTCCAAATTTCAAATTTTTATTTTTAGATTCAAATGTTTAAAATTTCACAAAATTTCAATAAATTAAATAAAT
The DNA here is from genome assembly GCA_030765085.1 of Allium cepa. Taxonomy (NCBI): domain Eukaryota; kingdom Viridiplantae; phylum Streptophyta; class Magnoliopsida; order Asparagales; family Amaryllidaceae; genus Allium; species Allium cepa. The sequence continues at coordinate 749,677,405 of CM060940.1, read as the reverse complement.
AAAACCACTAAAATTTATGGGTCGTTGCACTCTCCCCCACTCAAAACTTTTCGTCCTGAAAAGGACGGAGGTAGGAGAATAGAACAACCAGAAAGAAAATAGATTGAAATACAAAATAAACAATTGATTTAAAACCATATAAATTTCAATTTAAATTAATTAATATTTAATAATTGATTTCAAATTCAAGGTATTTCCTTAATTTGATTAAATTTCAATTTATAAATTCCTTCAAACAAATTTTATTTTACTTATCTCATTTTATTCATTATCTTATGGTTCAAATTTATCTCAATTGACATTTCTATAAATTATAAATTAAGTGTTTTAAACATTTATTGTAATCACTCAAATTTATTTATAAATTCCTTTAACATCAATTTACATTGTAAATTATTCAATTAACTTATTATTTTATTTATCTCTATTAAAATTTCTATAATTAAAATTTAAATGTATAACATTTATTGTACCGACTCAAATTTTATTCATAAAAATCATTTTATATTGTATTATCCAATTTCATATCCGAACTTCTGAATGATTTAGGTAAGTTATAAGAATGTAATTGGGTAATATACAATAAAATTTATCAACCCAATTATTTCAAATTTTTAAATATTTATTTAAATTTTTTTAGCTTTATTTATAATTGAATCTCATTTGAAAGTCCTAACGGTTATGCATGGTTAGTAGATATTCAAATTCATGATATAAATATACAACAAATAGACATAGCTATATGGTTTTACACCATCCCTATTATTCTAAAGTGGAATATGCACCTAACAAAGTATTTATGATTTTTGTTTGATTTTTTATTGAAATTTAATATTTATACTCGATTGGGTATTAATGTTGTATTAATGTCTATCATTTTATCTTTTTCTAACACTACTACTCTTTTCCTAATAACAAAAGGGGGAGAGAAAAGTTAAGATTTTGGAAAATAAAGGTCAAATATTTTGTTTTGTATTTCTATTTGCATCTAGATTCATTTGCATATTTTTATTTATTTTCATGCATATATGAAGGGGGCGCTTTGTACTAGAGAGGGGGCATTCAAATTGAGTGATCAGATACATTTAATAAATGCAAAATCTTAAAGATAATTTTGTTTTCATCAAAAATGGGAGATGGTTGAATATGCCGGTATATGATTTTTGTTTGATGATAATAAATAAATAAATAAATATTCATTTAAATGTATTTTTTAATGCATTATTTTTTTTTCACATAATTAAATAAATATTTGCTAAATAAAATAAATAGCATAGAATTTAAATTCAAACGGATATTTTATTCAAACAAATATCTATTACAATTTTGAATAGTACAAATTTGTGCTCTCACTATATATGCAAAATTTCAATTACAACACATTTTAATTTACATAACCGGCCTCACTACATATCACTCGTTCACTTATATTTGCTCTTCACCTGTATTCCCATTTGCATCCCGCATCTGAGTTATCTGCAAAATAAACACTGACCTAGTAAAATTGTAAACGAAATTTTTTTGCAGTTTAAATAAAATATGTTTTTGAAAATATTATATGCCTCAGTTATTTGGGTTGTTCGTCATCATATTTATTTTGAATTTATCATGCACGAACAACTTCTGACATGCACAGTATATCACTGTACATGCTACAAGGCCGTGCACACCGATATACACTTGATAAAACTGCAGGGATAGGTGAGCACGAGGTCAAACCAAATCAAAAGCTAGGTTCAACTCAAGTGCAATACAAATAATGTCGCGACATGAGCACAAGGTCAAACACGAGGCAAATCTAGGTTCAATTCAGGTGCAATACAAAAACACTACAAAATTGTCGAGTACTGGAATCCAAAAACCAAAATAAAACAAGCCTCGACCAAAAATTCAGTGAGTACACATGAAAATGAATCAACCATTCAAACTTAAGTGTCAACCAGAATTCAACACAGAACATCAATGTAAGTCAAGCAGGCAAAGGCATCATATATATGTACTCGAGGCAACCAAACTACTTGCATAATGCAATTAAACTCAACCTGACCAGGCACAAGTCCAGATACACTAAACAAGACGATCTGCCTCGAAGCAACAACTCAGTGCAAACACAAATGGTCAGACACAAGAACATGAATACAATGGAAGCAGCTCAATATGCAAACAAACTCCTTGACTGGAAAGACCAACTTATCAAAGACTAGTGAATAGTGAAGTGAAAAAAGACCAGACCAAAATCAACCATGAAGTATAGGAGCAACAAAAAAAAGGCTCAACCAAACTGATATACATGTGTAGTGAAAACAAGAGAATCAGGCATGTGCACCAAAACTGGAAATAAAGCAATGCAAAACTTTCAAATGAACACAGCGTATGTTCAACCAAGTGGATCAACACCTCAAATACAAAGCAGGTTACATATTGCAATGCAGACTACAAGACCAAATACAACTTAAATGCAAGTATGTGGAACAAAACCAAGTGCAAATTCAAGTGAAACAGAGGACACAGTAAACCAGAGAATACATATGACAACTAGAACTTGAAGCAAATTTTCAGTTTATCTTATACATAAAGACTAGAACATACACACACACACACACATATGCATATGGTCAGGCAATGCCGAAGACAATGAAAATCTCGACATACATATATACACGAACACACATGTATACATATATATGCAGTGCACATCAACTAAACATGAACATAATAAGGGATGCAACTCAACTCAAACCAGAATATAATTACAAAGAGCAACAAGCATGATGATATACAATGGAGAGGAATGCAACAACACATACACACACATACATATGAATGTACATATATGGTGATAACACAAATAATAACATATGAAAGCATTCAAGAGGAATAGAACAACATAGACTCGAAGAAATGGAATTCAAGATGAATGCAAATCATCATAATGGAGTTCAACATGGACTGATACAAATGCACTCAACATAATCAGTTTCAGTAACAAAATCAAGTGATTCAAGCTCAAGCAATTATCTGAAGCTCAAAGACATAATGGTACAGGATAGTCTCAAAGTAATATGATTACCATAACATGAATGTCTAAGCTAGGTTGACAAATGAAAATGCAGAACACACACACACACCCCACACACACACACACACATGTATATACATGGTGCTCAACAAATTGCAATTGGAAATGAAGCCAGTAGAAAATACTTCCAAGACTCCAAATGTACATGAATACATATGAAGATCAATAAAGATTCAAAAAATGCATAAATCAATGGTCAACTATAGAACAAGTGAGCAAGTGACTGTGATCAAAGCGACATAGCAACGTGATGATATCAAATCATAACAGAAAGGAGTTGAACGAGTCAACCATTTTCAAAAAGAGGTATATACAGTCAATTTTCTCAAATTCGAATGACATGCTCAAGAAACCGATGAACAAGTCATAAGAGAAAAAAATTCAAATCAAAGGAGTATAAAGAACGAAACCAAATCCAAAGTCCAGATTATCACAATTTTAAATACCAAAGTCAGAGCCGTGGTGACCAAGGTAGAATCGAGAAAGTCAAAATCAAAGCCGTTGTAATCAAGTATAGTACATCAAAAAATATACGAATTGAAAAAGTCAGAAACATCACCAGCATTCAAACAACAATTAGTGGCCGAGTTAAATTAATAGATGAATTCAAATGAAAATATTCGAACGATAATTTAGCGAATATTTTCAAATGAATTCATTCGAACAACAATTAGTGGCAAAGTTTTGCCGAAGCTGGGTAAATCTGTGTTGTTCTATTTATGCTTTTAATATTCTGTTATTATCTGTGCTGCCATTATTCTGCTATTATCAGTGCTGCTATTATTTTATATATTTTTTCACTAAATTTATATTATTATTAGTATCACCATATTCACCCACCTCTAGGGTGAAATCGATCCTACAACATTAACACAAAACGTTGAGGCTTGGACTCGTTTCTATCTTGTAGGTTAAAGTTTCATCAAGGCGACACCAAGAAGTAACACTGCCTTAACTTTCCCGCTTCATTATCAACTAAGGGATAACACTTATTTAGATTCGACGAGTAGTAGTAAGAATATGAAATTTAATTTCCATATACGACCATTTTTAATCATCCAAGATAGTTGATTTATTAACTATCAGATTCAGCTTTCTTCCTGGTGTATCGTCACTATAAAAACGGTTTGTTGCTCTTTTGAGCTTTGGTATTCTTTGTCAGAATTTTATAAACCCAAAGTGCGACTGGAAGCCAAGCTATGTGGGGATTCTCCTATTAATGTATTTTCACATCCACTCTACATTGGATTCGTTTTTGCGCATTGAGATGTGAAACGCTTGGTTTCTTGGTAAGGTTGGCGGAGTCTGGCTTGGACATGTCTGAGAGGTGTCACAAAGTATATGGCCTTCTTAAGCATATTTCTAGAGGTATACTTTCAGTAAGGGAGAGCAATCTCCTAGTCATTTGTTGGAAAATTTCTCTATTCTTTCATTTGATTCAAAATTTTAAAATTAACCTCTTTCTTGATTACATCGGGAAGTGTTGAGAGCACTTCGCGATGTTTAATTATTCCCATCCATGATTGAGACCAGATATTGTTATTATGAAAGAAACCCGTTCCACAGTTGGTGGCATGGTCCCACATATATATTATGGGAAAGTTTCTTTCCTTATTATTAATTCAAACTATTGAATTGTTTTCTTAATTGCACCTAGAAGTGACTACGGTTCTTCTCGATGTTTAATTATTTATATTCATTCTTTAAATTTGGAATTTTATCTTGTCTATGCTCATTTATTCTTATTTGGGTTGCAGTTCTGATCTTTTTCTCATTTCTTCATCTGTGAATGTTGATCTTGCGATGTGGTCTCACATAATTATAATTTGTTCTGTAACAGTTCGGGTTTCTAAGCCCAGAAAACCGTTTCGTCTTGAAGAAAGAAAGGGGTGAGAAAATAGAAAAGATAGAGAAGAAAGAACAACAACATCAGAATCCCACAGCGGAATGAATAAATTATAATAATCACATAAGTATTTACATAATATACAACATCAATCAGAGTTATACAGATAATACATCACATACTAGACAGTTATAAACACCTGTCTAGTTAATACAACACAACTCAAACAAATAATTCAAAGATACCAACACAGCGGAACTATATATATATCTACAATGCTGAAGCCTCCTGCTCCATTGCTCCTCCAGAATTCGTCAAAGCTAACCTGAATCCCTTGGCTACCCGTAAAAATTTGGGTACCCGAGAGTTTATGAAAAACAAAAATAAACTCCGGGTCATACATGGGTCTGGTGTGAGTAACAGGTTAAAGTTGCTTAATTTTGAAAATCCTTGAAAATAAAAGGTATCACGTAAGACTCCCCACACATTAACATGGGAAAGTTTTTACCTTACGCTAACCAAAACATTTGATAGGAAATTCTGTGATATTATAATAGGTCTAGGGTTATCAAGTAAATAGAAAATAGCCGAAATTGTTACATTCATTAAATTCCAACTACTAGCCACAAAAGTGGGTAATACAATCAAAACCGTTGGCACTTATTGGATTGTGGATTCCATACAATGGCAGGGCTACTGGGGTACCGCCCGTCACAGTACGTGGCCTAGATCAACGTACCGAGGATCACTCCCGACCCCCTGCAACACAAGGCCGGAACCATTCCTTACTGAATAGTCCCGAACAAGATAACCCCGCAGTTGGTGTACATCCAACCGCTCACACAGACGAATAAAAAGGGACATCTAGACAGGGGAATATCTTATCCTGCTTGGGCACGACCCACCTAACCTTGCTGCACCTCCCCTGTTTTAGCCATTCCCGGTTGATGAGGCTTGAGGCTACGATTACCTTTAGAGAATACATTTCTTATAATGCTCATCGCCCACCTGACGATGTGTTGAAAGAATTCAATCCATACAAGTTCGTTCCGGGTTCGAACGAAACCGAAGGCATTATCTCGTTACACTCATTTTGGAATCACCCTCAGAGTTAACGACGATAACCCTTGCAATCTGAATCTTCATCTTCACTTCAGATTCACGACCTATCGTTAATTTGGAATCAATGTGGTTTTCGGATGTTCCAAATAAGGAAAACCGATCCCGGTCTCATCGAAATCCAAAACGTGTCTTTTAAGGCCAAGTTGTCTATTTAGTCTTAACAGTTCAATTCAATATTATCAATATACACATAGATAGATAATTCATAATATCACAATAGATAATCACATCATCTCATAAACAGATAATCAATATTATCATCCAAACAGATAATTAAATATTAACATACTTAAACCATATATCCATATCACATAGATATTATTCATCTCATATGAAATATCATTCATCCATAAGCAATGATTTATAATCATACCATTTATAATTAATTTAAAATGAATTAAATTAACTACTTCTATCTCTAATTAATTTAAAGTGAATTAAATTAATTACTTCATCTATAAATCTTGCTTATACAACCATTAATTAATTATAAATCAAATTAATTAATTATTCTCTAGATATTCATCTTGATTAAACACCTTTGATTAATCATCTTCTAATTACAATAAGTAATTAGTCTTTATTTAATTTCCCAAATTAATTATCCTAATCATTTATAGTAATTAACATTTAATTACTTCATTTACTTAATTACATTTATTCTTAATTAATTACATAAATTAATCACCCCATTATTGATTATTCCTTAATTAACCAATTCTTAATTACATCATTAATTATTAATCAATGATCTTTAATTTAGATTTTAATTAAATTACTTTATTTAAATTAATTACATTAAACAATTAATCTTTAATTAAACACAATTATTAATCATCCTTGATTAATATCAGCCAGTAATTAACTACATATTAATGAATTAATTATTCCATAATTAATTATCTCTATTAATTAATTCCATGATTAATTACAAAAGTAATTATCCAAATTACTCCATTTACAAATCCTATGTATTAATTACATTCAGTAATTATCATCTAATTACTTCTCCAAGTAATTTATGCTCCATTGAATACACTAAGTAATCACACTTATAATATATCAAATGATTTTCTTAAATTAATTAAACTAAATTAATTAACTTAAATTAATCATTTTATCAAAATCAATTACAATAAGTAATTAATCTCTTGATTACTTTTATCAAATAATTACACTTATCAATTTATAATATATTATCTAATTAATCTGATTAATTATCAAAAGTAATCACATATATTGATTGATTAATAACCTTTAGTAAATTATCTACATTAACTAATAACATTTCTTAATTTACTTTCTTAATTAATTTCTAGTATAAATTAATCTAAATTATTAATTTATAAATTAAATACATAAGTCATTTCTTAATTAACTTATTCATTTAATCATTTAAATATCTTAATTATTCCTAAGATAATTTATTTCTTTATTAATGACTTTATTAATATTAAAGTGTATTAGAACATTACATTTTAAATTTAATTTCAAATCCCATTTTGAATTTAAGACTCAAAATGGTTATTTATTTAAACATCAACCAAATTTAAACACAATTTGAAAATTTTTAAATAAATATAAATAGCATTTATTTCGTACATACGAAACTTATATAAGGAAGCCTTTAAATTAAACTACTTAACTTTTAGTTAAAAATTTAGCTTTTAAATTACATTGTATTTTAACTTGCAAATTCAAGTTAAACAATTTATTTAACTTTTAAAATTCTGATTTAAACTTTCTTTTAATAACTTGAATTAAAAACTGGTTTTCCAAATCCAAATCCATTTTAAAACCTTAAGATTCCAAAGTTCATTTGAATCTATACTTTTAACTTTGAATTTAAAACTCTGTTTGAATTTCAGTTTTCAAATTTTAAATTGAAATTTAAAAGCTGAAAATGGTCAGGTTTGTAAACTTGAAATCCACATTTAAATAATTTAAAACCTTTATCTCGTTTCAGTTTTGAATTCAAAAATTAAATTCGAATTCATATTTCAAATTAGATTTACGCTTTGTTTAAACTTAGTTGACAAACTTAAATTTATTTGAATTTAACATCATGATTACAACTAGCTTACAGTTTAATTTGCTTTAAATTTGGTTTAAATTTAACTTCAGGCAGTTATATACTACCTGTAGCAAAACTATTCAACCCGAGACCAAAGCAGAAGTACTTAGGGTCAAACTCTCCCATGCTTTGAGTCATCTACTCGAGTGACCCTAGTACTACCCGAGCCAAAAACCCTGCACCACCCACAGTTGCTTCAACACCGAAATGAGCACGGTGCACGTGCACCGTGGCCCCAGCCACCTCCGGCCACCCACACGATTTTCAACACGTCGCCAACTACCACCAGGCACGACCACGACCACCTAAAATCATCACGGCAACTCGAATCGAAAACAAGTTCGAAACTCCACCTGGAAACAAAAATCAGGTTCCTCTCGAAACCTGGAAACTCCACCGCAATTCAAACTCCGACCACCAGAGGACCACCACCTCCGGCTACAGTTTCGACCATGTCCAAGCTTCAACTTCCCGGAACCCCGTTGAACTCGACGCTTCGAGGCGTTCGAACCGACCCAGAAACTCCACTCAACCCAAACTAGGTTTACCCACTGAAAACGTAAACCACCATCGCAACAGTGACCGAGAGTGCCTCCGACCATTTTTCATGGCCTCTCCGATCACCCATCTCCCTCTAGAACAAACCTCAACCACTCCGATCAACGACACTTCCAGAGGCAATCCAAAAATGCTCGAATTGATCAACCCAGTAAAGCATGTTCAAAGCTCAACTAAAAAATGTGATTATATTTCTAAAAATCAAGGCTTGGTTTAAGGATTCGAGTTATATATCTGAATCAATGAACTAACATGTTTGAAATCTTACTGATTCTAAGATTGCTCTATTCTTATTTGTTTTATAGAGTAATCAGGTTTTACTTTATCTTAATTTCAAATATTTTTTTTCCAACATAAATCTATACTAACAACAACTTTTGTTTAAGCCTTAATTCCTAACTGGGATCAGATCAAGTGGTAAAGACTTTTATCAAAATTATAGTTTTAAACAAACACAGTCAAACAGGTACATAACAGTACTTATGTATATATATACACAGAAGAATCATCACAAACCAAGCATTCAAGGCATACTCATTTACATGTAACTGATAGTTAACATTTATGTTTTAAAATATGAAGTTATTTACCTTAGAGTGAAGACAGAGCAGTTTTACTTGCAACTGTTTGATTTTGAAAAGCAGTTTGAATTTGAAGCTTTAGATTTTTAACAGGATATCTTGCAGGGTAAACAATATGCAGTAATTTCATCACACGATACCCAGAGAAAAGAATATATACAAATATTCACACAAATATATTGAGCATCCAAATATTAGCATGCAACAGATTTTAAAACTTAAGTAATTTTAAAAGTGTTACTCACCTTGCTTTTGGAAAGAGACAGAGCATCCCTTTTTTTTGCCTGAAACAGTTTGAACTTTAAAAACTGGGAATGATTTGCTGTAATCTTCCTAAACTTCTTGCCTTTGTTGAGTTGAAGTTGTTTAAGTTGTAAAAATGGAAATGTTTGCTATTGTTTCAGGTTTGAAAAAGAAAACGCTTGCTACTATTCTCAGGTTGTCATGCTTTGAGAAATGAATTACAATAAGTAGATGTACAAATATATAGAGGAGGGTTTACAGGGGGTAGGATCTGGGTTAAGCAATTTCAGGTACAATTTTGTTTTTGTATCAGGCGAGATATTTGCATTAGGGAGGCTGGAATGATTTTATACAATTCGAAGTTACATAAGTTTATGTTGAGATGAAAGCTTTTAATATGGATGTACCTTATGTCTCAACTTACTTATTTTTATGCTTAGATATTTTTGTTTTGCATTTCTCTTACTTGCATATGTTTTGAACTTTACTTTGGATTAGCTTGCACTACAAACTACCTACAGGCCTTATTCTTTAATTTTTATTTTACACAAACCAGGTTTGCTTTTATTTTATGTCTTCATACTTGTCTTCTTTTCTATTCTTGCCTGCATACTTTATTTACAAGCTACTTACATTATTATTTTATTTTGTTTATTTGCCAACATAACTATTTTACAGACATGATTACATATTATAAAATTTGTTTTAGTCATTTGCTTTGGTTTATAACTTTATTTACTTATTATTTCTTATCCTTATGTTAATATCACAATTTCTTAAGTTTAAGTATTCAGACTTATTTTTATAACCCTATACTTGGTTTACACTAATGTTTCATATCTATAAAGTTTGTTTTATTTTTTAAACATTGTTGAAAGATTTTATTTTAAATCATAGCTTTCCAAAATATATGTGTGTATATATGTACATATATACATAAGTTTAAAATAACAAATTTCGATTCATTTGTAAAAACATTACATTATTAATATTGTTTATATAAAACTCATTATTAAATTAGAATAATTTATAAAAGAAACAATCTCTTCAAAATATAAATTACTTATTTTATAAAGCTAAATTAAAAAGAACAAAACAATCTTTTTTATTTAAATTTAAACCTAGGCTAGAATTTATTTTTAAACAAATTAAATTTATCTTGAGTAAATAAAAACATATGATTATCTATTTATTAGCTTAATACTAAATTAAATCAAATTTCCAAATTATCAGAAATATTAAAATTAGAAAACATAACTTTATTTATTAATTTAAAACGGAGCTTATCTATTTATAATATATATAATTATATACATATATACATTATAAATAGAAACAATTTAAATTAGCTTTTAAAAGATAAATTATCAGTTAAATATTTATTTAAAAGAAGATTATTAAATCAATTCAAGTTATTATCAAATAATTTAATTTTTTACACAGATTATTAAATTGATATTGACCCAAATTTCTGGGATGTCACATTCCTTCCCCCTTAAAAGAATTTCGTCCCCGAAATTTAAAACAAAGGTAATTTAATAATCTAATTAAAGACTTAATTTTTAAAACACAGGCATATATGAATCATATGCTAACAACCGTAGCAACCAATTTATCCCATCAAACAAATCTAACTATCCAGACAAAATTCCGGGTAGAATTTTTCTCGAGTTTCCCAAGTATAAATACCGGGATACTCGCTCTACAGAATCCAAACAACCAATACTACTAAGCTACAGAGCCCACTCACCTATATTTAAAAAACAAGACAAGTTATCAGACTATAGACAAGTCTGAATCAACAACCAAAACTCCCTGAACTACTGGTTCTACATCCAGAGATAAATCTTACACGTACTCCCTCAGAGATACATGAAACACAATGAATTCCAGTTATCCAAACTGACAATTCAATCCTGAAGACCACACACTTATCCAAAAATCAAATCTCCGACTTTGGAATCTAAATTCCTCCTTCTCTTATCCACCAAAATTCTTCGGACAATCCTGTGCTGCTTACATCATTTTTGATCAGCTCAACTCTTGCTGATGTCCTTAGAAACAATCTGGACCAAAGACAATCCAACAAAATGATCTTCCCAATATCAACCAAACTCAAAACACAAACTCTATTCCAAAATCAGAAAACAGAACTCACTTCTCTCATCCGGAAAAGATAAAACAGGTGCACTCCCAATCTGGCCCCAAATCCTGAAAAATTCCCTGTAGAACTCTCCAATCCAAATATTGCAACATCCAATTGCTTTCCAATTAAACAGCTGTCACCATGCTTCCACTGCGCAACTCTGACTAATAGATGTAAATGCTGAAGTCTAACACAGGTCGGACAACACATTCCAAAAATAAAGTTCACATATCCAAAAAGAAAACTCTGAAGTTTCTCCAAAACCTGAGCTACTTCCACAACTCAAAAACCATCCTATTACTAAGCTGATCCATCGGTACCACTTCTGAAATCCAGTTGATACCCAACCCAATCTCCAAATGTTGACAAATCTCTGACTTCTTGAAGACATCCAGAAAAATCTCTGAAACATAAGAGAACACTCAAACTATCGCAAGTCTTTTTGGTGATCAATCCAGCCTAATTCCAAAAATACTGCTCTCCCTTTACCCAACAGAACAGCTTACGCTTATGTGGCCAATTCATCGAAGAAATGGAACCACTCTGCTGCTTTGAAATTACCTCAAGAAAAACAACTTAGTCAAAAGACTTCCTAATCCAAAGCTCTTCGAGAAACTCTTACCTCAAACCAACAGAAACATTCTACTGAACTCAACTACAATACCGAAGCAGTCACTCTTCCTTACCTTGTTCCAAAAAAACATCTTTGGAGACATCCATGGTCACTATGCCTCATCACACAGCTACTACACCTTGATGTATCAAGATATCATGACTGGCTTCTGTCCACCCGACGGATCCAAACTGTAGCTTAACCAAACCCTTAGACTTCAAAAATGAACTCCGAACCTTAACAGATTTCCTTCAGAGATCGATGAAATCCTTACACCACTCAAAGTTCACTCGAGATGGTATTAGGTCCACAGTCTCGATAAGTACACTTCCAACCTCAATCATTCAAACTCCAACCATTGGTAGTTGTGTTACACACACCACCACCCAATCTACCTTTATAACTTATATTGGAAAACCCGAACAGGTAACCCAACAATAGGTAGAAATATATATATATATATATATATATATATATATATATATATATATATATATCAAAATTACAAATACGCTCTCTCAGAAAAGAAATCACTCAAGAGCCTAGGTGTTCACTCAACCTAGCGCTCTGATACCAACTGTAACAACCCGGGTTTCTAAGCCTAGAAAACCGTTTCGTCTTGAAGAAAGAAAGGGGTGAGAAAATAGAAAAGATAGAGAAGAAAGAACAACATCAGAATCTCACAGCGGAACGAATAAATTATAATAATCACATAAGTATTTACATAATTTACAACATCAATCAGAGTTATACAGATAATACATCACATACCAGACAGTTATAAACACATGTCTAGTTAATACAACACAACTCAAACAAATAATTCAAAGATACCAACACAGCGGAACTATATATATATATCTACAACGCTGAAGCCTCCTGCTCCATTGCTCCTCCAGAATTCGTTAAAGCTAACCTGAATCCCTTAGCTACCCGTAAAAATTTGGGTACCCGAGAGTTTACGAAAAACAAAAATAAACTCCGGGTCAGACATGGGTCTGGTGTGAGTAACAGGTTAAAGTTGCTTAATTTTGAAAATCCTTGAAAAGAAAAGGTATCACGTAAGACTCCCCACACATAAACATGGGAAAGTTTTTACCTTACGCTAACCAAAACATTTGATAGGAAATTCAGTGATATTATAATATGAGACGCCCCACCTCTATACCCACGCTAGCCAAGGACACTACGGTGTAATGCTGTCAACTAGCACAGAGAATAAGGCTGTTGAGGAGCGACCATCCGTGTAATTGCTTTGCATGAGCACCGATATGTCAGATAGTATAACATGCATTTTATTTCAAGAGGAAATCCGACATACCGATACTACACAGTGGCTATAAAAATCTTCGGAAACAAATATAGAAATAAGCATAACGCAAATCAGTCACAGATAATTCATATCACAAAGGCGGAAATAGATATGAATATATATAACACATGAAAGTGTACATCAGAGTAGTGGTCAAGAAGATCCACAATAATACAAAAGAATAGCAACACGTGCTATACAAAAGAATACAACTATGAGTCCATATCTCAAGTGTATACAACCAAATAAACTACTAATCTAAGTAGTTAGCCAAAAGTCAGAGAAGTCAATCCCAAGTGAGAAGTCAAGCTGAAGCACCTGTAACATCTCGGTCTAACCCGAGTATTATTTAATAAGAAAATAATAAACGGATCAGTCTGACTATAAATATCAGATGAAGCGATATAGAATAAGAGAAACGACTAAACACATAATAATCACCATGCCAAGCTGTGATATATATAAGTAATCGATAATCAACAAGAGATTAATCAATATCTCAAAAATCTACTCAAGGATCAAAAGGAATGTCATACTCTTTATTTCATTCACCAAACCATAAATATTGATTGATTATATCAATATCAATCACAAAAGTCAATGACACACAAATTCACCAATGCACAAATATTGATAAAACTTATCAATGAAAATCACGAAAATTGGTGAAACACAAATTCTAGAAATCATCTCAAGAAATCCAGAAATCACGAAAAGGGGGAAGGCCTATCACAAACGGGAGCATAAAGCTCACCAACACGTGTATCACAAACGGAACGCTAATTCCATGGTTGCTAACCATCACAAATTGAGCCGAAGCTCCACAAACAGCTCGAAGACCATGGGTTGCTACCCCACCAATTTGAGTCGAAACTCCACAAAACGGGGTTTAGTCTCCCTCGTAGACAAAGAGACATCGCACATTGCTAGTCTAAATCACAAAGATGATCGTCATGATCAACGAGAAGTGTCAATTACACTAAGCTAGTAAATATATGAGTTTAGCTTCATGTCCCATAACCACTTGCTTAAATTAAATATTTACGAACAAACTGTAGATCTCCACTAGAAAATTGTCACAAGTGATTCAATCGAACGAGTCCAAGAATTAACCGACGAAGCAAACGCAAGCGTTTCATACCACTTGTTTTACTAGGTCGTTTAATTAGATTTCTCATACGAGTGAGGTAAAGGCTTGTATATACTAATAGATTGGAAAACGGTTTAAGAAACGAGCTTTGTAGTAAAATAGTGTTGAAATCGTTTTGATGAAAGAATTTTGATATTTACTACTAGCATTGAAACCTTTATATTTTTAAAGTGACAAATCATAAAGAAGATTGTAGGAACAATCAATCACTAAAATTCACATTCGAAGACGTGAATAAAATCCAAAGAAACCGATAAAGAATCTATCGAAATGGATATTCAAAAATCCCTAAAAAAGAGTCATCAAAGTCATAATAAATGATAACAACAAATAGGAACATCACGAATCGATTTAAATTGGAATTCTTAAACAAAAAGGCAAGCAGGAAAAACACTAGAGTTTCAGACGTCTGAAACAAGTGGTTCAGACGTCTGAATCTGGAAAAATAAAAAATTTCCAAAACGTGATTCAGACGTCTGAACCAAATGTTTCAGACGTCTGAAATAGGCATTTTTAGCCTATTTTCTTTCTGTTTGAAAATGAGCCAATTCAGACGTCTGAAATCCCAGATTCAGACGTCTAAAACTGGAATTTTGAGGATATCCTGAACCTCGACCAAAAATGGCCAAACGAATATCGAAAACGATCGAACGAGCAAATGATGACTAAGGATTTACGCCACGCGACAACCCAGCCTTAACGGCTCTTCGATGCGCCTCAAATATCATTGTCCAAATATCCATAATAGGATTTTCATAGATTTTGATTTCAAAACACAAAAAATTGGAATATACACCAAATCAATCCAAACCAAAATCAATTGCACAAGAATAAGTGTTAGGAATTCATACCTAACAATCTAAGATAATTATAGACTAAGATGTGAGATAAAAATCTCACCTTTGAACCCAAACGATTGAAGAAGAAGCTTGAAAGCAAAGGAGAATCAACCACTCTTCAAATCCAACTCAAGAAGCTTGATTCTAAGCTTTAAAAGAAGAACATTCCCAAAGTTAGGTTTAGGAATTTATGAAATTGATAAGAGAATGAGTTGGAGAAGAAGAAGAGAAGCTTACCAATGGGTTCTTCTATTAGTTTGGAGCTAGAGTTTGATTTGCAAAAGAAAACTAGGGCTTGGAGTTTTAATTTCCTCTTCCACTCTCCATTAATATAAAAGCTTGAGTATAAGGAAATGAGGAATGAAGTAATGAAGGGGAGAAGGGGTTGGGACTGAATACATAAGTGAGGTTAATGGGCTCAGCCCAAACCAAAGCCCTAAGTGAAAAAGTAGCAAAATTCTACTATCTCCAAACATATCAAAGTTTACACTTAAAAAGATCGCAAACGTCATTTTAAACTCAATGGAAGTGGTCCCGAGACCTAATTCGACCGTATGCAAAAGTAGCTTTTCGGACTAAGTTCCTAGTATCGATAAAATAATTTAATAAAATATTTGAATATAAAATCGACAAATATGCGGGTTGTTACAGACTCCCCTCCTTAAAGAAATTGCGTCCTCGCAATATTTAAGAAGAAAATATAGAGTAACAACCATAAAAGTATATTCAACACAAAAAAAATTTGAAATAAAAGGTTCACCTTAAAGAGCACGGGAAAGTAAGCCCAGATGTGATCGCTCGATGAACTCCCTAGATTCCCAAGAACAATCCTTAGGATTTGAAGACCATTGAACTTTCACAAGCGGAACATCTTTATTTCGAAGTCGTTTGACCTCCGAAGCAATAATACGAACAGGATGTTGCTCAAAAGTTAGATTAGGCGAAACTTCAATCTCTTCCACAACACCGGGCTCAAGAATAGAATCGGAATCTCGAAGGCACTTCCGTAATTGAGAAATGTGAAACATGTCATGAATAGCAGAAAACTGAGCCGGTAATAAAAGGCGATAAGCCACGGAACGAATACGTTTGGTGATAGGAAATGGCCCAATATATCGAGGCGCTAATTTTCCCGATCGACTGAAACGTACAACACCTTTCATAGGTGAAACATGAATGAACACAAGATCTCCCACAGAAAACTCTAACTTCCTTCTCCGGTTATCGGCATAGGATCTTTGTCTACTTTGGGCTTCTTTCATCCTATGACGAATAAGGTCAATCTTTTCTGTGGAATCACGAATAAAATCTGGACCTAAAACCAACTTCTCACCGGCCTCAAGCCAATAAGAAGGAGATCGACATGGCCTTCCATAGAGTGCCTCGAAAGGTGCCATACCAATACTAGATTGGAAGCTATTATTATAGGAAAATTCAACAAGTGAAATATGATCTTCCCAACTTCCACCAAAATCAAGAACACATGTACGAAGAAGATCTTCAAGAGTTTGGTTCACACGCTCGGTTTGTCCATCGGACTGAGGATGATAAGCGGTGCTAAAATTAAGCTTCGTTCCTAAAGCTTTTTGAAGACTCTTCCAAAATACACTAGTAAACAATGGATCACGATCGCTAACAATAGAAGTAGGAACTCCATGCAATTTAACCATTTCTTTAATAAAAAGTTTGGCCAAAAGAGGTACGGTCCGACTGGACCGAATCGGAATAAAATGGACGGATTTAGTAAGCCTATCAACTATAACCCATAAGCTATCATGACCCGAACGAGAACGGGGAAGGCCGTCTATAAAATCCATGGAAATTTGATCCCACTTCCAAATTGGAATTTCTAAAGGTTGCAATAACCCACCGGGCCTTTGATGTTCGGCCTTAACGAGTTGGCAAGTCATGCAACGCTTAACGGAGTTAGTGATGTCAAGTTTCGTTCCCTTCCAATAATAAAGTCGCTTCATATCCGCGTACATTTTACTACTACCGGGATGAATGGTAAATTTAGAATGATGTGAATCTTCTAAAATATCTTTACGAAGATCACTAATATTTGGCACGATAAGTCTACCAAATTTCCGAATGCCGCCACGAGAATCGATATTAAAGTCTTTCAAACCTTCAATATCAATTTTATCCTTAATATTTTGGCCAAGAAGAGCCAATTCGGGATCTAGCCTTTGAGCTTCAAGAATGCGGTTTAAAAGAGAAGGATGAGCCTCAAGGCTACATAAAACAAGAGATGAACATAAATCGGAAACACGGACTCGAATTTCGCAAGTGGATAAAATCTCGAGATCGTTCCATTCGGATATCATCATAGAAACAACCGCTTGTTGCTTTCGACTAAGTGCATCCGCAACGCGGTTTCCCTTTCCGGAAGTATAAAGGATATCAAGATCATATGGTGCAAGGAACTCGAGCCAACGATGTTGATGCAAATTAAGTTCCTTTTGAGAGAATAAATACTTCAAGGACTTATGATCGATATAAAGAACAAATTTCTCTCCTAAAAGATAATGACGCCAAATACGAAGGGCGAAAACAATAGCCGCGAGCTCTAAATCATGAGTGACATATCTAGTCTTAGCAGGCTTCAATTTCCTAGAAGCATAAGCAATAACATGTTCTCTTTGCATAAGAACGGCACCCAAACCAACTCGACTAGCATCGGTATAAACAACGAAATCTTGATTCCCCTCGGGAATAACAAGAATAGGAGCATCTGAAAGAAGTTCCTTTAGTTTATGAAAAGAAGTTTCACATTTGTCCGACCAAATGTATTTAACACCTTTCTTCGTTAAGCTAGTGAGAGGCACGGCAATCTTAGAAAAGTCTTTGATAAAACGGCGATAATAACCCGCCAATCCAAGAAAACTTCGAATCTCCGTCACACTCTCCGGTCTCTTCCAATCTTGAATCGTTTCAATCTTTGAAGGATCCACGGAAATTCCAGATTCGGAAATAATATGACCGAGAAACTTCACACGAGATTGCCAAAAGTGGCATTTAGAAAATTTCGCCTTTAATTGATTACTCCTAAGAGTTTCCAATACAGTCCGAAGATGCTTTTCATGTTCCTCCTCGGTTTTTGAATACACAAGAATATCATCAATAAAGATGAGAACAAATCGATCGAGAAAATCTTTGAAAACTCGATTCATAAGGTCAACGAAATAAGCCGGAGCATTCGTTAGACCAAATGGCATAACAAGCCATTCATAAGATCCATAACGAGTACGGAGCGATGTCAAAGGAATGCTATCCTCTACAATACGAAGCTGATGAAATCCGGTTGCCAAGTCTAATTGTGAAAAGACTTTAGCACCACTAAGTTGATCGAATAGATCATCAATCCGAGGTAAAGGATATTTATTTTTGATAGTAAGATCATTAAGCTTGCGGTGGTCAACGCAATGCCTAAGTGTACCATCGGATTTCTTCACAAAAATAGCTGAAGCTCCCCAAGGCGAGGAATTAGAGCGAATAAATTGCTTCATCTCCAATTCGGATAATTGTTTACGCATCTCTTCATTTTCTTTATTGGACATACGATAAGGAGGACGAGTAATAGGTTGAGCTCCAGGGATAAGATTAATTCTGAACTCAATTGCTCGCTTAGGTGGCAATCCTAAAACGGGCTCAAATATGTCGGAAAATTCACGAACAACGTGAATAAGAGAAATAATATCTTCCTCATCATCATTATCGTCATCATGAGGATTTAAAAAATATAAAGATGCAACCAAGCTGGAACCCGAATCTTTAAGATTAATAGAAATATGCTTAACAGATTGAGGATGTCGAAGATGAATAGTCCGCTCAGGACATAGGATATGAGCTTCATAACGGTTAAGCCAATCCATTCCCAAAATCATTCCAAAGCCTAAATAACGCATGACATGCAAATCGGCTCGGAAAGACACCCAAAATAATCTCGACATCATTACACAATAAACTGATTGTTGCGAATCCACCAACCGGATTCGCAATTCTCAAAGAAGTCATTAAAGCAACAACACTTAAAGAAAAAGTATCAACAAGTTCTTTTGATATAAAAGAGTGGGATGCACCCGTATCAAAAGGAACTCTAATAGGTTGATCATGAAATATAATAATACCATCAAGGATAGAATGAGAAATACCTTGACCACGAGATGTGTTGCCAGGGGCTTGAGCAACATTAAGCTTTCCCTCCTTCCTGCCCTGAAGCTTGGGGCATGAAGACATAACATGACCGGGACCTTTGCAGTAGCGACAAGAGAGAGACTTTGGGCACTTGTTCGCGTAATGGTCCTTCGAACCACAATTATAGCATTCCCCACGACCAAAGGAAGAAGTCATTGCCACTGGGGTTGCTTGCTTTCCTTTCTTATTGGGATAAGGGCCTTTGAATTTACTGGGCCTTTTCTTGTTGTTGTTGAAGCTTGGTTTGGAACCTACCACTTCAACATCATTTTCCCTATCCGCCTCTTCAAGAAGAAGAGCGATATAAATGAGTTGGTCGAAAGAAACTTCTAATTTTAGAAGTAATGGCTTCTTGAGATTTTTGTTTAAGCCATAGACAAATCTCTGATTTTTCTTCAATGGGGTGTTAATATATTCAACCCCGTATTTAGAGAGAGATTCAAAAGACGTGACATAATCTGCCATGGAAGATTCACCTTGAACAAGGTCTATGAAACGTCGAGCCAATGTCACTTTCTCTGCTTGTGGCACGAATTTTAATTCGAAGCATTCTCGGAATTGCTCCCAGGTGAGATCCGCTTCATTAATCTCAAAAATAAGAAGTTCATACCAGTCCAATGCTCTTTCTTGGAGCATACTAGAAGCCACCTGAACTCAGTGAAGATCAATGAGGTTCATGCGAGAAAAGGTTCGATCGCATGTCCTTAACCAAGCCTGGACTCCAATAATAGTTTCAGAACCTTTAAATGGCTTCCCGCCCAGGTTGGTGTAATCATTGCACAAACGTGCAAACCCAGATTTAGGGTGAGCAGGTTCCGGATTAGAACCAGCTGCTTGAGCATTCGTGACAAGGTTAAGAAGTTGCTGGGTAGTCATAAAAACTCCATCTTGGGGAGTAGCACTAGATTGACCGGCGCTGGGACGACCAGGTCTAACCATTTCTCTTCCTTTAGAAAGAAATAAAGAAGAAGAAAAAGGTTATTCACAAAAGGAATATCAAGCAATCTTGATAGATAAAACAGGGAATCATAAAGAAAATAGGATGAATCGGTACGAGGACTCGAATTAAATCCTAAGGAACGACTCCTAAGAAGGACTTAGGACGATGATCCTTGTTAAATTATTCTACATTCTTCTGAAGTTTGGCTCTGGTACCAAGCTGTGACGCCCCACCTCTATACCCACGCTAGCCAAGGACACTACGGTGTAATGCTGTCAACTAGCACGGAGAATAAGGCTATTGAGGAGTGACTATCCGTGTAATTGCTTTGCACAAGCACTGATATGTCAGATAGTATAACATGCATTTTATTTCAAGAGGAAATCCGACATACCGATATAAACACAAAGCTACTACACAGTGGCTATAAAAATCTTCGGAAACAAATATAGAAATAAGCATAACGCAAATCAGTCACAGATAATTCATATCACAAAGGCGGAAATAGATATGAATATATATAACACATGAAAGTGTACATCAGAGTAGTGGTCAAGAAGATCCACAATAATACAAAAGAATAGCAACACGTGCTATACAAAAGAATACAACTATGAGTCCATATCTCAAGTATATACAACAAAATAAACTACTAATCTAAGTAGTTAGCCAAAAGTCAGAGAAGTCAATCCCAAGTGAGAAGTCAAGCTGAAGCACCTGTAACATCTCGGTCTGACCCGAGTATTATTTAATAAGAAAATAATAAACGGATCAGTCTAACTATAAATATCAGATGAAGCGATATAGAATAAGAGAAACGACTAAACACATAATAATCACCATGCCAAGCTGTGATATATATATAAGTAATCGATAATCAACAAGAGATTAATCAATATCTCAAAAATCTACTCAAGGATCAATAGGAATGTCATACTCTTTATTTCATTCACCAAACCATAAATATTGACGATTATATCAATATCAATCAAAAAAGTCAATGACACACAAATTCACCAATGCACAAATATTGATAAAACTTATCAATGAAAATCACGAAAATTGGTGAAACACAAATTCTAGAAACCATCTCAAGAAATCCAGAAATCACGAAAAGGGGGAAGGCCTATCACAAACGGGAGCATAAATCTCACCAACACGTGTATCACAAACGGAACGCTAATTCCATGGTTGCTAACCATCACAAATTGAGCCGAAGCTCCACAAACGGCCCGAAGACCATGGGTTGCTACCCCACCAATTTGAGTCGAAACTCCACAAAACGGGGTTTAGTCTCCCTCGTAGACAAAGAGACATCGCACATTGCTAGTCTAAATCACAAAGATGATCGTCATGATCAACGAGAAGTGTCAATTACACTAAGCTAGTAAATATATGAGTTTAGCTTCATGTCCCATAACCACTTGCTTAACTTAAATATTTACGAACAAACTGTAGATCTCCACTAGAAAATTGTCACAAGTGATTCAATCGAACGAGTCCAAGAATTAACCGACGAAGCAAACGCAAGCGTTTCATACCACTCGTTTTACTAGGTCGTTTAATTAGATATCTCATACGAGTGAGGTAAAGGCTTGTATATACTAATAGATTGGAAAACGGTTTAAGAAACGAGCTTTGTAATAAAATAGTATTGAAATCGTTTCGATGAAAGAATTTTGATATTTACTACTAGTATTGAAACCTTTATATTTTTAAAGTGACAAATCACAAAGAAGATTGTAGGAACAATCAATCACTAAAATTCACATTCGAAGACGTGAATAAAATCCAAAGAAACCGATAAAGAATCCATCGAAATGGATATTCAAAAATATCTAAAAAGGAGTCATCAAAGTCATAATAAATGATAACAACAAATAGGATCATCACGAATCGATTTAAATTGGAATTCTTAAACAAAAAGGCAAGCAGGCAAAACACTACAGTTTCAGACGTCTGAAACAAGTGGTTCAGACGTCTGAATCTGGAAAAATAAAAAATTTCCAAAACGTGATTCAGACGTCTGAACCAAATGTTTCAGACGTCTGAAATAGGCGTTTTTAGCCTATTTTCTTTCTGTTTGAAAATGAGCCAATTCAGACGTCTGAAATCCCAGATTCAGACGTCTAAAACTGGAATTTTGAGGATTTCCTGAACCTCGACCAAAAATGGCCAAACGAATATCGGAAACGATCGAACGAGCAAATGACGACTAAGGATTTACACCACGCGACAACCCAGCCTTAACGGCTCTTCGATACGCCTCAAATATCAATGTCCAAATATCCATAATAGGATTTTCATATATTTTGATTTCAAAACACCAAAAATTGGAATATACACCAAATCAATCCAAATCAAAATCAATTGCACAAGAATAAGTGTTAGGAATTCATACCTAACAATCGAAGATAATTATAGACTAAGATGTGAGATAAAAATCTCACCTTTGAACCCAAACGATTGAAGAAGAAGCTTGAAAGCAAAGGAGAATCAACCACTCTTCAAATCCAACTCAAGAAGCTTGATTCTAAGCTTTAAAAGAAGAACATTCCCAAAGTTAGGTTTAGGAATTTATGAAATTGATAAGAGAATGAGTTGGAGAAGAAGAAGAGAAGCTTACCAATGGGTTCTTCTATTAGTTTGGAGCTAGAGTTTGATTTGCAAAAGAAAACCAGGGCTTGGAGTTTTAATTTCCTCTTCCACTCTCCATTAATATAAAAGCTTGAGTATAAGGAAATGAGGAATGAAGTAATGAAGGGGAGAAGAGGTTGGGACTGAATACAAAAGTGAGGTTAATGGGCTCAGCCCAAACCAAAACCCTAAGTGAAAAAGTAGCAAAATTCTACTATCTCCAAACATATCAAAGTTCACACTTAAAAAGATCGCAAAAGTCATTTTAAATTCAATGGAAGTGGTCCCGAGTCCTAATTCGACCGTATGCAAAAAGTAGCTTTTCGGACTAAATTCCGAGTATCGATAAAATATTTTAAAAAAATATTTAAATATAAAATCGACAAATATGCGGGTTGTTACATAATAGGTCTAGCATTTTCAAGTAAATAGAAAATAGCCGAAATTGTTACATTCATTAAATTCCAGCTACTAGCCACAAAAGTGGGTAATACAATCAAAACCGTTGGCACTTATTGGAATGTGGATTCCATACAATGGCAGGGCTACTGGGGTACCGCCCGTCACAGTACGTGGCCTAGATCAACGTACGGAGGATCACTCCCGACCCCCTGCAACACAAGGCCGGAACCATTCCTTACTGAACAGTCTCGAACAAGATAACCCCACAGTTGGTGTACATCCAACCGCCCACACAGCCGAAAAAAAGGGACATCTAGACAGGGGAATATCTTGTCCTGCTTGGGCATGACCCACCTAACCTTGCTGCACCTCCCCTGTTTTAGCCATTCCCGGTTGATGAGGCTTGAGGCTACGATTACCTTTAGAGAATACATTTTTTAAAATGCTCATCGCCCACTTGACGATGTGTTGAAAGCATTCAATCCATACAAGTTCGTTCCGGGTTCGAACGAAACCGAAGGCATTATCTCGTTACACTCATTTTGGAATCACCCTCAGAGTTAACGACGATAACCCTTGCAATCTGAATCTTCATCTTCACTTCAGATTCACGACCTATCGTTAATTTGGAATCGATGTGGTTTTCGGATGTTCCAAATAAGGAAAACCGATCCCGGTCTCATCGAAATCCAAAACGTGTCTTTTAAGGCCAAGTTGTCTATTTAGTCTTAACAGTTCAATTCAATATTATCAATATACACACAGATAGATAATTCATAATATCACAATAGATAATCACATCATCTCATAAACAGATAATCAATATAATCATCCAAACAGATAATTAAATATTAACATACTTAAACCATATATCCATATCACATAGATATTATTCATCTCATATGAAATATCATTCATCCATAAGCAATGATTTATAATCATACCATTTATAATTAATTTAAAATGAATTAAATTAACTACTTCTATATCTAATTAATTTAAAGTGAATTAAATTAATTACTTCATCTATAAATCTT
The DNA here is from genome assembly GCA_030765085.1 of Allium cepa. Classification (NCBI taxonomy): domain Eukaryota; kingdom Viridiplantae; phylum Streptophyta; class Magnoliopsida; order Asparagales; family Amaryllidaceae; genus Allium; species Allium cepa. The sequence continues at coordinate 749,652,629 of CM060940.1, read as the reverse complement.
GCTTATACAACCATTAATTAATTATAAACCAAATTAATTAATTATTCTCTAGATATTCATCTTGATTAAACACCTTTGATTAATCATCTTCTAATTACAATAAGTAATTAGTCTTTATTTAATTTCCCAAATTAATTATCCTAATCATTTATAGTAATTAACATTTAATTACTTCATTTACTTAATTACATTTATTCTTAATTAATTACATAAATTAATCACCCCATTATTGATTATTCCTTAATTAACCAATTCTTAATTACATCATTAATTATTAATTAATGATCTTTAATTTAGATTTTAATTAAATTACTTTATTTAAATTAATTACATTAAGCAATTAATCTTTAATTAAACACAATTATTAATCATCCTTGATTAATATCAATCAGTAATTTACTACATATTAATGAATTAATTATTCCATAATTAATTATCTCTATTAATTAATTCCATGATTAATTACAAAAGTAATTATCCAAATTACTCCATTTACAAATCCTTTGTATTAATTACATTCAGTAATTATCATCTAATTACTTCTCCAAGTAATTTATGCTCCATTGAATACACTAAGTAATCATACTTATCAATATATCAAATGATTTTCTTAAATTAATTAAACTAAATTAATTAACTTAAATTAATCATTTTATCAAAATTAATTACAATAAGTAATTAATCTCTTGATTACTTTTATCAAATAATTACACTTATCAATTTACAATATATTATCTAATTAATCTGAATAATTATCAAAAGTAATCACATATATTGATTGATTAATAACCTTTAGTTAATTATCTACATTAACTAATAACATTTCTTAATTTAATTTCTTAATTAATTTCTAGTATAAATTAATCTAAATTATTAATTTATAAATTAAATACATAAGTCATTTCTTAATTAACTTATTCATTTAATCATTTAAATATCTTAATTATTCCTAAGATAATTTATTTCTTTATTAATGACTTTATTAATATTAAAGTGTATTAGAACATTACATTTTAAATTTAATTTCAAATCCCATTTTGAATTTAAGACTTAAAATGGTTATTTATTTAAACATCAACCAAATTTAAACACAATTTGAAATCTTTTAAATAAATATAAATAGCATTTATTTCTTACATACGAAACTTATATAAGGAAGCCTTTAAACTAAACTACTTAACTTTTAGTTAAAAATTTTGCTTTTAAATTACATTGTATTTTAACTTGCAAATTCAAGTTAAACAATTTATTTAACTTTTAAAATTCTGATTTAAACTTTCTTTTAATAACTTTTAAAAACTGATTTTCCAAATCCAAATCCATTTTAAAACCTTAAGATTCCAAAGTTCATTTGAATCTATACTTTTAACTTTGAATTTAAACCTTTGTTTGAATTTCAGTTTTCAAATTTTAAATTGAAATTTAAAACCTGAAAATGGTCAGGTTTGTAAACCTGAAATCCACATTTAAATAATTTAAAACCTGTTTCAGTTTTGAATTCAAAAATTAAATTCGAATTCATACTTCAAATTAGATTTACGCTTTGTTTAAACTTAGTTGACAAACTTAAATTCATTTGAATTTAACATCATGATTACAACTAGCTTACAATTTAATTTGCTTTAAATTTGGTTTAAATTTAACTTCAGGCGGTTATATACTACCTGTAGCAAAACTATTCAACCCGAGACCAAAGCAGAAGTACTTCGGGTCAAACTCTCCCCTGCTTCGAGTCATCTACTCGAGTGACCCGAGTACTACCCGAGCCAAAAACCCTGCACCACCCACAATTGCTTCAACACCGAAATGAGCACGGTGCACGTGCACCGTGGCCCCAGCCACCTACGGCCACCCACACGATCTTCAACACGTCGCCAACTACCACCAGGCACGACCACGACCACCTAATCATCACGGCAACTCGAATCGGAAACAAGTTCGAAACTCCACCTGGAAACAAAAATTAGGTTCCTCTCGAAACCTGGAAACTCCACCGCAATTCAAACTCCGACCACCGGAGGACCACCACCTCCGGCTACAGCTTCGACCATGTCCAAGCTTCAACTTCCCGGAACCCCGTTGAACTCGACGCTTCAAGGCGTTCGAACCGACCCAGAAACTCCACTTAATCCAAAATAGGTTTACCCACAGAAAACGTAAACCACCATCGCCATAGTGATCGAGAGTGCCTCCGACCAATTTTCATGGCCTCTTCGATCACCCATCTCCCTCCAGAACAAACCTCAACCACTCCGATCAACGACACTTCCAGAGGCAACCCAAAAATGCTCGAATTGATCAACCCAATAAAGCATGTTCAAAGCTCAACTAAAAAATGTGATTATATTTCTAAAAATCAAGGCTTTGTTTAAGGATTCGAGTTACATATCAGAATCAATGAACTAACATGTTTGAAATCTTACCGATTCTAAGATTGCTCTACTCTTATTTGTTTTACAGAGTAATCAGGTTTTACTTTATCTTAATTTCAAATATTTTTTTTTTCCAACAGAAATCTATACTAACAACAACTTTTGTTTAAGCCTTAATTCCTAACTGGGATTAGATCAAGTGGTAAAGACTTTTATCAAAATCATAATTTTAAACAAACACAGTCAAACAAGTACATAACAGTACTTATGTATATATATACACAGAAGAATCATCACAAACCAAGCATTCAAGGCATGCTCATTTACAGGTAACTGATAGTTAACATTTATGTTTTAAAATATGAAGTTATTTACCTTAGAGTGAAGACAGAGCAGTTTTACTTGCAACTGTTTGATTTTGAAAAGCAGTTTGAATTTGAAGCTTTAGATTTTTAACAGGATATCTTGCAGGGTAAACAATATGCAGTAATTTCATTACACAATACCCAGAGAAAAGAATATATACAAATATTCACACAAATATATTGAGCATCCAAATACTAGCATGCAACACATTTTAAAACTTAAGTAATTTTAAAAGTGTTACTCTCCTTGCTTTTGGAAAGAGACAGAGCATCCCTTTTTTTTTGCCTGAAACAGTTTGAACTTTAAAAACTGGGAATGATTTGCTGTAATCTTCCTAAATTTCTTGCCTTTGTTGAGTTGAAGTTGTTTAAGTTGTAAAAATGGAAATGTTTGCTATTGTTTCAGGTTTGAAAAAGAAAAAGCTTGCTACTATTCTCAGGTTGTCATGCTTTGAGAAATGAATTACAACAAGCAGATATACAAATATATAGAGGAGGGTTTACAGGGGGTAGGATCTGGGTTAAGCAATTTCAGGTACAATTTTTTTTTGTATCAGGCAAGATATTTGCATTAGGGAGGCTGGAATGATTTTATACAATTCGAAATGACATAAGTTTATGCTGAGATGAAAGCTTTTAATGTGGATGTACCTTATGTCTCAACTTACTTATTTTTATGGTTAGATATTGTTGTTTTGCATTTCTCTTACCTGCATATGTTTTGAACTTTACTTTGCATTAGCTTGCACTACAAACTACCTACAGGCCTTATTCTTTTATTTTTATTTTACACAAACCAGGTTTGCTTTTATTTTATGTCTTCATACTTGTCTTCTTTTCTATTCTTGCCTGCATACTTTATTTACAAGCTACTTGCATTATTATTTTATTTTGTTTATTTGCCAACATAGCTATTTTACAGACATGATTACATATTATAAAATTTGTTTTAGTCATTTGCTTTGGTTTATTACTTTATTTACTTATTATTTCTTATCCTTATGTTAATATCACAATTTCTTAAGTTTAAGTATTCAGACTTATTTTTATAACCCTATACTTGGTTTACATTTATGTTTCATATCTATAAAGTTTGTTTTAATTTTTAAACATTGTTGAAAGATTTTATTTTAAATCATAGCTTTCCAAAATATGGTGTATATATATACATAAGTTTAAAATAACAAATTTCGATTCATTTGTAAAACATTACATTATTAATATTGTTTATATAAAACTCATTATTAAATTAAAATAATTTATAAAAGAAACAATCTCTTCAAAATATAAATTACTTATTTTATAAAGCTAAATTAAAAGAACAAAACAATTTTTTTAATTTAAATTTAAACCTAGGCTAGAATTTATTTTTAAACAAATTAAATTTATCTTGAGTAAATAAAAACATATGATTGTTTAATAGCTTAATACTAAATTAAATCAAATTTCCAAATTGTCAGAAATATTAAAATTAGAAAACATAACTTTATTTATTAATTTAAAACAGAGCTTATCTATTTATAATATATACAATTATATACATATATACATTATAAATAGAAACAATTTAAATTAGCTTTTAAAAGATAAATTATCAGTTAAATATTTATTTAAAAGAAGATTATTAAATCAATTCAAGTTATTATCAAATTAATTTAAATTTTTACACAGATTATTAAATTGATATTGGCCCAAATTTCCGGGATGTAACATGTTCACCCCATTACTTGAGTTTTCTCACTCTTATATTACTAGGTTGATCTGGGTGTTATTTTATTTTAACGTTCGGGTCAGGCCAAGCATACTTTCCAGTTAGATTCAGATGCTTTGGTGTTCATGAGACAAGCTGGATGCCCAAGACGTATTTCTTTATTTTTCCATTGTATTGATTGTTGAATTTATCAGCATTTGTAAGGACATGCTGTTATAACGGTCAACGTTGGTAATAGGATAGTGTACTTTGATGATTGTTTATAATAAAGTTCTTTCTTTTGTAAACCCGATTTATACATTATATGTTACGCGTCCCCTTTTTTTGAGATTCTGCTTTGTCTTCTTCTTTCTTCATCACAAACGACTCGTCTATCGGAACTTAAATGATCGATACACGAATAACGGGAGTGTATTAAGTGTCATCTTTAGGTGTAGTAAAACTTAATTAAGATATAATTATTTTTAATTGAAGGTTTAATTATTATTTAAGTTTTAACTAAGTACTATTTAATTATTGAGATTAATTAATAGATAACGATTTATTTAGAAATTAAATATTTTAAATATTATTTGATTATTATTTAATTGTTTAAGTAATAGTTAATTAATAATTAAAAGTTTAATTATTATTAAATAAAGAGTTTAAATTTTATTTAATTATTTAATTAAAATTTTAAAGTTTAAAACTACTTTATTTCTAAAAGACCAGTTTCGTTTTGAAGGCAAACTCTCTTTTAAAGTATATTTAATCCAAGGGATTTTCATTGTCGATTATCCTTAAGTAACCCTAATTGAATATGGAATCCAGCGACATCTGTTTAGCAGAATAAAAAACAGTTCTGCTAATTGAATTGTTATTGACATCTATTTAGCAGAATAAAACCTCGTTATGCTATAAATTAATTGAATTAGTTATTTTTGATATTTAGCAGAATAAAATCCTATTCTGCTAATAATTAGTTAGATAAAATATAAATGACATCTATTTACCACATCTATTTACTAGAATAATTCCCTATTCTGCTATTATATTGTTTGGACATTGAATATTATACTGGTAGATTATGTTTTCTATATGTACATAGTTGTTATTTGCTTTGGTATACATATCCTCATACTTAAGTTATGTGATGTTTGAATGTAAATGGTATCCCCTTTGAAGTATTTGCTAAATCATATGAATTGTTTAACAAAGATAATTATTTATTTATCCACAGATGGTTTAAAATAAATTAATTATTGCAATAATAATGTTTTAAAAGTAATTGATTATTTAAATAGTAATGATTTAAAATTAATTAATCATTTCAATAATGATGTTTTAAAACTGATCAATCATTTAATAATGACGTTTTAAAGATAATTTATTATTTAAACAACAATGAGATTAAGATTAATTAACCATTTTAATAATGAGGTTTTAAAGGTTACTTAACTATTTTAATAATTTTTTTTAAAAGTTAATTAGTCGTTTAAATAAGGATGATTAAAGTTTATTAATCTTTTTAAGTAATGTTTTTTTGAAGCAATGAATTGGGATAAAAGCTAGATTGAAATAATAAATAGCATTTTAAGTTAGTTGATCATTTTAAATGATGATACCGAAGTAATAAATTTGGGTTTGAAGTTAATCAATCATTCTAATAAAGCTATTGTTTAAAATGTGAAATCCCAACACAAGTTTGGTTTTAAAAGTAAAGTTCTGATTCGGTTGTGGAAAAGAAGTTTCCGTAATTCGATATCACTTATGTGGAAAGGTTTTCGTCATACTTTAGCACTAAAAGTCAAGGCTTTGACTTGTTTCTATCTCGTAGGTTAAAAATGCCCTCAAGAAAATACCTAGAGGTAACACTGCCTCAACTTGCCTGCTTCATTTACAACTATCAAATTTAATTTCCATATGAAATTTAATTTCCATATACAATTTTTTCCTCGATAGTGGTTTATTAACTATCAAATTTAACTTTCTTCATGTCGCTATCTAAAAAGCGATTTGTTGCTCTTTTGAGCATTGTTATCCTTTGTCGAAATTAACCAAATCCAAAGAGCGAGTGGAAGCCAAGCTATGTGGGGCTGTTCTCATTTGGGTATTTACACATCCACACTAGATTGGATTCGGTTCTGCGCATTGATATGTGAAATGCTCGGATTCTCGTTAAGGTTGGCGGGGTCCGGGTTGGACTTGTCCGAGAGATGTCACAGAGTATATGACCTTCTCAAGTATATTTCTAGAGATATACTTTGTTAAGGAGGCACACCTCCTACTCATTTGTTGAAAATTTCACTATTCTTTCCTTTGATTTCAAGTTTTTAAATTAACGTCTTTCCTAATTACATTAGGAAATGTTGAGAGCACTTCACAATGTTTAACTATTTGCATCCATGGTTGAGACAAGACATTGTTATTATGAAAGGAAACCCATTCCACATTTGGTGACACGGTCCCATATATATTATGGGAAAATTCCTTTCCTTAATATTAATTTAAATCATTGAATTGTTTTTTTAATTGCACCAAGAAGTGACTACGGTTCTTCTCGATATTTATTGTTCATTCTTTAAGTTTGGATTTTTATCTCATCTATGCTCATTTATTCTTGTTTGGGTTGTAATTCTGATTTTTTTCCTATTTCTTTATCTATGAATGTTGATCTTGTGAGGTAAAAACTAATTCTGCGTTAGTGGCGTGGTCTCACAGAATTATTATATGTTCACGCCATTACTTGAGTTTTCTTATCCTGGTATTACTAGGCTGATATGGGTGTTATTTTATTTTAATGCTCGGGTCAAACCAAGTATATTTTCTAGATTAGGTTCGGATGCTTTGGAGTTCATGAGACGAGCTAGATGCTCAAGATGTATTTACGTATTTCTTCATTTTTCCGTTGTATTGATTGTTGAATTTATCAGCATTTGTAAGGACAGGCCGTTATAACGGTCCATGTTGATAATAGGATAGTGTACTCTGATGATTGTTTATAATAAAGTTCTTTCTTTTGTAAAGACTTGATTTATATATTATATGGTACTCATCAAGTTTTTATGAGATTTTGTTCTATTTTCTTCTTTCTTCACCCCAAACGATCTATCTTTCAAACGGTTAAATGATTGGCACACGAAGTGTATTAGGTGTCGTCTTTAGGTGTAAAAAAGCCAGTTCATTACAATGTCTGTCTATCTTTGTCCGGCTCCCATTATGTTCCGGGAGTAAGCCAGATTCGCTAAGATCCACCCTGACGGCCTAATCGTGGTATCGCACCCTAGATCCATGACACTGTTATTGTTATTGATTTGATGCGCATTACAAGATTGGTTGTCGGTTGCACCTTATGTCGCATAAACAAGTAGTCAATTACCATAGGGGCACATGTTGATAGTTGTGGTCGAAGATGCTATGCGTTGTCGAGGCTATGGTGGATCAATGCACCATACCAAGAGGGGATAGGTAACGGTAACCGATGACTGTAGGAGTCATGTCATATAGACCATGTGTGGCTCCTTAAGCTAGCAGATGCGTTATCAGTTTCCCATCTGGTTCCAGTGTGGGTGCATGTATGTAGGTAGTAGATAGACATATATTATGTATAGATAAGATTATTCCCGATACTGTATCCATAGTATGATCAACACCATATCCTTCTCAAGCAGATGACTTACATACTACTGATTTGTTGTTTCTATCTCTTATGACCTTTTAGTTGAGATTTTCACCTCTCTAAGGGCTATAGGTCAAGGTATATGACTTTGCACATTGCAGATTGTTATGAACCGACTCAAATCTTTCTTATTGATCTTATTGATTTGATATTGATATTTTATAATATGAGATTGAGAGAGATGGTGGGCATTGCTTCACTGATGCCTGACTTCACTTGAGGATGTCTCATTATCGATTATTTTGGATTTGATGTAGATATCCAGATATGTATTATTTACCCATTTGTATTGATTCTGTAATTTTCCAATTTGATGTATTTGTATATGGGTGATGATATCTTTTGATATTGGTGTTGATTGCTCTATGTGAAATCAAGTTATTTATAAGCCGTGATGCTTTGGTAAATATCCATTGTATTATATAGATATTTCAAACATATATTTCTATACTTATTTATCTAAATTGACATGCTAGTTGATGATTTGAATATCTTTGATTATGATATCATATTTTTATTTATTATACACTATTCCCTATGTTTATGATCCTTGATTAGACATAGTCTGACCTATGTGTTATTTTACAATACTCAGTTCAGTCCAAGACATTTCACTTTGTGTGTGTGTGTGTGTGTGTATATTTAACATTTAATTTGTGTTATATTCTTGAAACCTTTCTGTATTATATATTATATGTTATCACGGGATTAACTTTGTGTTCTTTGTGAATACTGTATGTTATTTATTATTTTATCCTCAAGGCACACATGTCTATTGCTTTGTATCGATACTATGCACATATGGATTAGTTATCGATTAGTTCTTTTAATACATACCAATGTTAGTCTAAGAGAATACTCACATGTGTACCCCATATAGCCTCATTTTCCATATTATCCAATAGTATTGCTCTGTAATACTCTTGGATAGTATAAGTATAAAGATAGGGGTGTTACAACTTGGTATCTGAGCAGGTTTAGAAAAATATATCATATATAAGATACACGAGTCAAAGACCTTAGAGAGACTTAGGGTCCTTGTCTCCTTGGGTGTGTTGGGTAATTTTCTATAATAAGAAATATTATATTATAGGATGATTACTGGGGTAACCATCAAGGGATGTATTTGTTATTTTAAAATTATTTTATTGCTTTTCAGTTCTTTCGAGCTTATAATAAAATGGGTGGCGTAAAAAGGACAAAAGGAGTTAGTTCAAATAGTAGCATTAATATTTATAATTTTTGGTGGATTGATATTATAAGCTTAGTTTGGATTTGTTTTTATCAGAGTAGACAACGGAATTATTAGTTTCCGTTGAGTACCTTTATTTGGTTTATTACTTTCTTTGATAAATTGAAGCTACACGAATTGAATTTGACTTTTAGATTTGTGTATAATTATCAAAGTTATGAAATAAATTTAATTATTTGGTTTATACTTATTGAAAATAAGTATAAATAGTGTTTATTTATTATTATAAGATGTTTTGAAATTGTTTGTTGAGTAACATTGTTTAAAAATGTTTTAAATTAAGAAGAATTTGGTAGGAATAAAGATTTATAACATTTTCAAATATCGATTATTTTTACTAAATGGTCTTGGAAGTCGAGTGAATGTTTTAATTAAAAATTATTTGAAAAGTGTATACACACACACACTATGAGTAATTTATTAAATGTGGATTTGGAAATTTATTTATTGAAATTAGTATATTTGATAACTTGTGGAAGTAGTACTTACGGATATTCTTAGAAATTGGAATTGTGTTAACTTGTCCATTGAGTGTGTTAAGGATTTTGGTCAATGCAGTTGCACATGTATTCGATAGAAATTACTAAATGCTTGAATGAGACATTTGGACACGGTATTTAAAAGGATATAAATAATTTGTGAAAGATTAAAGTGTTTTTGAATAGAGTTGAATGTGTTAAAGGAGAGTTAGCAAAGTAAAATTATTTTGGTAAAGCGATATATATTTGAGATTTACATTTGTAAAGGATTGGAAACTAGAGTTTATATTTATTATTTTGGCAAATGGGGTTTGTAAAAGATGTTTTATACGTTGTTATGTATTTTCAGTGATAGTTGTACCCATTGGATATTAGTGCACAGTTATGATCACTGGTGAGGCGGTATTAATTATATGGTCAATATTGCAGCCAATTGATATTAGTGATCATAATATTACATGGCAAGGTAATATCACTCTTTTTATAATATTTGAGAATTTGTGAATATATATATACATATATGATAATGTTTTCATATAAGATGTGCAAATGTTACAAAGTTTTGGGATTTTAAGATGTGGTATATATACATAGATATAATTTAAAGATTTTTTTGTATGAGTTGATTAAATTGAGAATTATTTTGGTAGGTGATATAGAAATATTTTTGAAGTGTTAAATTTTTTAAATGAATTAGAATTTTCCTCCTAAATTTTATTTAAAGGAGTTAAATATTTGTTTAATTTGTGAAAAGAGTTTGAAAAATAGAAGTTGGAATTAATTTTGGGATATGAAATGTTTGAAATTAAGAAATACATCAAAAGATTTTTATTAAAATGGAAAAGATGATGTAGTAAGAAAATCTATAAATAAGAGTATGACTTTGGTTTAAATATTTTGAAGATTACTTAAAAAGGAATTTGATTTGAATTGTGCTTGTATTGAAATAAAATAAAATTTTGGAATATATATATATATAAAGTATAAAATAGCTAAAAAGAAATTTATTCAAATAAAGCGTTCTGAGATTTTATAAAGCAATTTTCCATGAATAAAATACCTTGATATTTAAAATTTATTAATTGAAAATGAAATGAGTAAGTCTAGTGTAATTGAATTGTTATAGATTTCTCTTTATAGGAAATTCGACATAATTTTTTCAAGGGGGGAGTCTATGACAACCCAGTTTTAAATCTAGGTTAAATGTAGTAATTAAATTAATTAAATTAGAACTAGTGGATTATTTGGAAATGAGTGTTGAAAATATTTAATAAAAGGTTAATTTTGAGAATATAAAATTTAAAATCTAAAATGAGTTAGAAGTTGTGAAAGTAATATTTTATAAAAACGATAAAATGAAAAATGAAATTTGGAAAAGAAATAATTTTTAAATATGAACTGGTGTTTACATAAATTAAATAAAATTTAGTTTAAGAATAATAGTATATATATATGTATGTGTGCATATTTTTTACTTTATAAATTCAAGGCCCAAGCTTTTGTAACTCAAACCTAGATTCATTTCTATAACTCTCTTTCTAGATCTTTCTCTGCTCTTATTTTAGTTCACATATAATTCCTCTTGAATCATCTTCTCCCTAAAGCCAAAACACACAATTATATCACAACTTTCAAATTAAAAATAAAATTCAATAAATTACTATAAATCACCAAACTTAAGAATATTTATCTCAATACTAATGGATGCATATAGCAATAGCAAAGCGAGTGTATCAATGAGAGATAAGGGAGATGTAGTGCACGACAGTGGAGATGAGTCCATGCATGCATTCGGGAGAGAAGAAGATGAGGAAAGATCACAAATACAGAGGTGTGTAAATTATTCATGAATCTATGGTAATCACATGAATTTATGCTAATCTATGCAAACATATGTATATCACAATGAAATACGTGTGTGTTCTCCATCATAGGAGCATGCGATTTTAGTCGAGCATATTTCCAGTGCTTGTGTATTTGCCTATTATTATACCCCATCTTCATTTTCTTGTGGGTTTGCTGTTTCTTTGTTGGAAATGTGCGTATGTACGTGTATATATATATATACCTTTGTTATGATATTACTTTTACCTTTCATGTTGATGCTTGGGTGTGCATGTTGCTAAGTGTAGTGCATGAATATTAATACACACACAGACACACACATATATAAATAGATTATACATATAGTAGAGATAACATAATATAAGAATAACAGTGTACATATACAATATGAACTTATACAGTAAATTGTTTATATATATATATATTAATATAAGATTAAGTATTATTATTATAAATGCTAATCGTTAATAATCATGTGTATGTTTGCAATCTTGTTCTTCATTTAAGAGTAGGAGCAGTTTATCTAGTTTATAATATATATATATATATATATATATATATATATATATGTATGTATATGTATATATATAAGTACCCATTTTCATAAATGACACGTGTTTAAGCATTCATTTTGGGAAACAAAAAATAATTACCTTTATACTCTTCATTAATATGAAGTGTGCCGGCGACTTCTGTAAATTTTGCATGCCAGGTTTCCAAGCCTTCATGTGCATGTGATATGTTTAGTTATTTAATGAAATACTAGAGCCATTTATAACACCCAGGCCACTTCTTTTATATATTATATATAGTTGGGTAGACATGAGTTTTTCGTTGCTGTGCATCTTCCTTGCATTATTACTTTTCATTTACTTGTGCCTTGTTTCTATTATAATCCTTTATTAAAAATAATTGCTTATAAAATTTGTATGATGCCATGTGCTATATTACTACATCCTGTAGCTTTGAGCTTCCATGCTTTAATTCGTTCTCAGCTCCAATGCCTTTATGATTTATTATTTCATTCCCGTTTCATTTTCCATATTTCATGTGCTGTATACAGATACTCGCTGTTACATACATGTATTTGGTTGAATTAAAATGTATTTACTAAAAATGATTCAATATTTACCTTTAATACACCATTTTATATTTGCCTGTGAATTGTATATTTGTGAGCTAGTGTACTTATATGAATACTTATTTCCCCGATGTAGACCATGCCAGCTCAATTTATTTTGTGATGGTAAACCTACCGTTGTATAATATTTGACATACTTTTGTATTTTAATACTTCTCGCTTGAGAACATATGCAACTCTATCCATATATAAGTAAGTTTTAGCGATTTATTAGTGCGTGTGTGTCTATATATATATATATATATATATATAATACAAATATTAAATAAGTTAAAGTTACCTTGTCTTACAAAATCAAATTTGGAATGGAATAACGTAATATTTCTTAATAACTATCTTAAAATAGTCAAAGAGTAATATATGAGATTTTAAAATATTGTTCAAGTTTAAAGTATTATATCAAATATTAATTTTTGTGTGTGTGTGTGTGTGTGTTATCCATTTCTAAACAATCATTTTGTTATATAAATTATACATTATGAGTATTTTATTTTTATGTAATGATTGGTTTATATATATGTTAATTGCATAATCTATTTTGATATTGGTATATCGATATTTCTTCCTTGTTTATTTGACTAATAATCATATGAATGATTCATCATTGAGTTGGATTTGTTTGGTATTTTAATCTGATACGGTGATGACATCCTTTCTGTTTGAATTATTTATATTTATTCTGTGTAACGAGGAATTAGAATAAAAATATAGTGATACAGTCTGGTATGGGACTTTCTATAACACTTTTCTTGTAATTCCTTGGACTCGTTATATAAAATAAAGAAGGGTGAGTGTGATGTATAAGCATTGAATAAATGGACTAGTAATACGCGGTGGTATGAGATTCCATTATTTTTATTCATTCAGTTATTATTTGCTCGTGGATGACAGTCAATACGGGATATGTCGCTGTGACTCGCTGTGGTGAGCATGTATGGAGGCTACTTGTTAGCCATATAATTTGTGTACATTACATGTCTGTCTACCTTTATCCGGCTCCCTTTATGTTTCGGGTGTGAACCAGACTGGCCAGTATCCACCCTAGTGGCTTGTTCATGGAGTCGCGCCCTGGATCCATGACACCATTATTGTTATTGATTTGATGCACATTATGAGATTAGTTATCGGTTTCCCTTATGTCGCATAGGCCAGTAGTAAGTTAACATAGGGGCACATGTTGATAGTCGTGGCTGGACAGGCTAGGAGTTGTCGAGCCTATGGTGGATCATTGTCATGATACCAAGAGAGGAAAGGCAATGGTAATCGATGACCGTGGGAGTTGTGTCACATGGACCATGTGTGGCTCTTGGAGCTAGTAAACGTGCTGTTAGTGTCCCATCTGGTTCCAATGTCAATGTATGTATGTGGGTAGTAGGTAGACATATATTATGTATATATTAGATTATACACTAGACTGTGTCCATAGTATGATCAACCCTGTATCCTTCTCAGGCAGACGACCTACTTAATATTGATTTTTTGTTTCAATCCCTTAGAACCTTTCAGTCGAGAGTTTCGCCTCTCCAAGGGCTGTAGGTCGAGATACATGATTTTGCACATTGCAGTATTGTTATGAGCTGGCTCAAATCTTTCTTATTGATTTGATATTGATATTTTATAATATGAGTTTGAGAGAGATGATGGGCATTGCTTCATTACTGCCCAACTTCACTTAAGGATGTCTCATTACTGATTATTTTAGATTTAATGTTGATTTCTAGATATGTGTGATTCACCCATTTGTATTGATTCTCTTGTTTGATGTATCTGGATATGGCTGATTACATCTTTTGACACTAGTGCCGATTGCTCTATATGAAATCAAGTTATTTGCATGGCGTGATGCCTTGATAAACATCTATTGTATTGATACTTTAGACATACATTTCTATACTTATTTATCTATTTTGACATGCTAGTTGATGATTTGAGTATCTTTGATTGTGATATTATATTGTTATTTCTTATACACACTATTACCCTCATTTATGATCCTTGATTAGACATAGTCCGAACTGTATGTTATTTTAAAATACTTGGGTCAGTCCAAGACATTTTATGTACAGGGATGATACGACTAGCATTTGTTTACTTGGACTTAGAGGAGTATAATATTAGAATGATTACCTAATATTTGTATGATATTGATTCATTGTATGTGTGTATGTATATTTGACATTTAATTTATATTGTATTCTTGAAACCTTATTGTATTATATATCATATGTTATCGCTACGATTGATTTTGTGTTCTCTGTGATACATTGTATATTATGTATTGTTATATCCTGGAGGCAAACGTGTTTATTGCTTTGTACTGATATTGTGTACATATGGATTAGTTATTTATTAGTTTTTTTAATATGTATCATTGTTAGTCTAAGTGAATACTCACATATATACCCATATAGCCTCATTCTCCCTATTATCTTATAGTATTGCTCTGTAATACTCTTGGATAGTATGGGTATAGAGGCAGGGGTGTTACATAACCACTCACGCCAAATTTCAAACTCCCTACCTAACATCATATTCAAAATTTCTACCATTAGCCAAATACTCTACCTAAAGAAATCTCCTATGTTCTCAGCCACGTTAGTGGTCCGTATACATATCAACAAGCAATGAGATGAATGACACATGGAAAGATCAAATGGTGGATAAGAAATCCTGGATTAGGTACTAGTAATAAGCGTGATGTCATGATACTATAAATAGAAGGTAATGCAGTAAAGAAAAGGCCCTTTGATAGTTTTATTAAATTCCATACTAAAAATACTTTTACTTTCTGCCCGTAAAAGATTATACCAAGGAAAAAAATAAGAAAAACAATAATCTATGGATGTAGGATTCATCAAAATCTAAACCTCCTAAATTACTGTGTCTTTTACCTTTTCTGCATTTTTATTCCTTATTTTGGGTATTGAATTCTCCTTAGATTTAGTAGAATTGATAATAAGTAGGAATTGCCATTTTAACAAACTGCTAAAGTGCAACTACATAATTATGTAAGATAAAACAACATAATTACTACCCTTAAGCCAAATTTAATACTAATTGAATTTGTTCATTCCCAATTACGAAAGGCTACTACACCTTAATTGTTTCATAAATTTGCTTGGTGATTTGATATGAAAAATCTCACCAATATTTTTAGCGCTAGAACGAGGCTATGCCCTCATCAAACTTTACTTAGATTCCCATAACTCCATAGCTCACCGTTAGCATTCACCCACTGGGCAATAAGTGTAAGCCAGGTACAAATATGACAACCTCGCTAAGGAGAATGGCGATGTTGGATATTTATGCTTTGGGCTCGAGTCAAGAATATGGCTCAAATAAACCCGAACATAAAACCTAAGCTAGCTAACATCAACCCTATGCTATTGAAAAAGCATAGTAACCATGCTGCACAAAATGCTGATGAGGCCACTTCGGTTTGTAGAGGTGGATCATCATGAATGATCACTAAGGACGATGAGATAGAGAACTCAAGGCCAGTGTAGAACAATTGGCTAGACTATTTGCATAGAATAATAAGGAGGGATGAACGGAGGAATGTTATTCCCCGTTCAATGAAGCAATTATTGAGTCAGACTTCCTCGATTGCTTCAAAGCCATGGCAATTGAGAACTAAGATGGATCGTCTAACCCAAAGGATTATCTATGCATGTTTGAGTATCACATAGACATACTCAAAGTAGGAAGACTAGCTCGTTGCAAGTTATTTTGAGTATACCTTGTAGTGGTAGCCCCTAGATGGTTCCAAAGGTATCCACTAAAGAGGAATTCACTCTTGGGCACAACAATCAATAGATTTTCACAAACAATTTCATGTAGAAAGGGAAGTCTCTCTAAAATCTAATACCATGTTCTACGTCATGCAAAATGACAATGAGAGCTAATGCGATTATATCAAACTCTTTAAGGCAGAAGCAATGAGAATTGGAGTTATAAGCGAGGAGGCAATACTTATGGCCACTCACTCAGGAATGAAGAAAGATATAGATATATGGGACAAGAATAGGAGAAAACCATGTAGGAGTATGAAAGCTTTTTATGAAAGAGCTAGATGATATATAAGTATGTGTGTGTACCAAGAAGGCAAAAGCTGTTGGAGAGATCCTTATGAAAAAGGTTGCTCAAGCTCGGAATAGGAGGAAGTGGAGGTTAGAAAATTACAATAACCCGACCGCAAAAAGGAAAAGGGAGATTGATTATGCAACAAAAATTTCACTGACCTATTCTCCTGGACAAATTTATGAAATAACTTAGACTAAATTGGCTACAATGTACCAAATAATGGAAAGAAGGCTAAGAAAAATAAAGGCAGTGCATATTGCAGGTTACATAGGGTGAACGGTCACCACATTGACAATTATCGTCCCGTAAAAATGAAATTGAAATGCTAATACAAAAGGGATACTTGGGTACGTATTATAATATAATGCTATTATGCATATATAAAACCAGTTACTAGATCCTCATGAAGATTGTATGGGGAACCCCAACGCTCTCATTACTTCTATTCATGGGGGGATTGGGTTATATCCAGAAGTAAGAAAGCGTAAGAGCGATATATCCCAGAAGCCGCTCTAAGCACATAGACTTATTCCACATCAAGCAAAAGCTCATGCCAGACAACATGTTTACTTCAGCAGAATCAACTTGGATTACGTTCCCATATCATGATCATCTGGTGATAATCATGTAGATTTGTAACATCCCCTCTCTTGAGGTCCAAAGCTAAGCGCTATAGATGTTGTAGTCATCCATAGTATTCACTTCCAGTGACAAAATATGGTAATGTTAATGATATCCATAATATCAAAGCACATGAATATGAAATAAAAATAACATAAATTAAAATAACTTTTGTTATTATGTTTCAAAGCAATATTTCATATTCAAATTACATAATTCCATAACAGATTCCCAGCCTTTGATTAAATATATTTACTACAAAATACGCCATGAGCGACATATGAAGATGCCCCATTGGATGATCAGAGTACTAAATAGACACATAACTCTTAATACATCATAGCAAGAGTAAACTAAAGAGCAACTCCTAAATGGCTAACTCTGCCTCCTACACGTCTTCGAAAGCTTTATTTGTCCACCTACTAAACCTGAAAAATCTTAACTCTCAATCCATTCGAATTAATTTTGAGCACCCGAGAGTTTAAGAGGAAAACATAAACTTTGAGTCAGACATAAAACCTGGAGTGCATAATACTATTACATCTCAGTTTATTGATATTAAGTGACACCACACCACTTATTAGAACGAGTTTCCCCTCTCTAATATCCCTTTAAAACATATCTTTTGCAAATTAGAATCCTGCAATCAAACTGATTAAAATAATAATAGTAATATCTTATATGCTCAAAATCAGGTAATAAATGGACTATCTGTCTGAACAATATAGTTTTATTTGGCTAATAACTAACGATTGATTAACTCGGGCCTAACAGACAAAATAATAAATCTAACATCTATTAGACACAATTCTGGACGGTCTGTCCTTTGCTTACTTCTCCTACGGTCACTTGATTCTAGTGGTTTTGCAGGCTCACTAATAACCTATCCTCCATCTCTGTGTATATTCCTTTCTGCGTGTAACCATCATTTAAGTCTTACTTATAACTAAGCCTTACACATTGGAATTTTGGACTAAATTATCTAGGGGCTATAGCTAATGTATAGGGCGTGACCCTATACCAAACTCATTTGGCATTCTAATATTTGAGTCATTTACTTAGGGTTAACTACGCTTTAGATTTTCCTTGAAAATCTTTTTAAATTGATTTAACTCTTTAAATCATACTTATACAAGGAAAACATGCTATTTGCTTTACTCAAATATCTTTGCCATGATATATGCTTTACTCAAAACATTGTTGATGAAAACATTCGAAACCTTTGTTTAGAAGCTATAAACAATCTCTTTTGAAACCTTTGAAAGTGCTCCTTTCGTAACCATGGAAAGTACCTCTTTCAAAACAAGTTAACACTTTACTTTGGAACCTTAGGCCCTAAGGCCAAAACATACCTTTTGAAACCATTTACCATAGACCTTTCGAAAACATTGAAAGTGCCCTTTCAAAATCATTATAAAACCTTAGTCATCCTCGT
Source organism: Allium cepa (assembly GCA_030765085.1). Classification (NCBI taxonomy): domain Eukaryota; kingdom Viridiplantae; phylum Streptophyta; class Magnoliopsida; order Asparagales; family Amaryllidaceae; genus Allium; species Allium cepa. The sequence goes on along the minus strand of CM060940.1, from coordinate 749,633,667 downwards.
TCAAAACACTTTAAATATGCCTCTCGAATACATTAGAAACCTTCCATTAAAACACTAAGGTAAACCTTTCGAAAACATTGGGAAAGATCCCCTTCAAAACCTTTATTACTTACCTTCTGAAAGCATTAAAGTCTTCTATTTATAACAAATATTTCGAAAGCATTGGGTTCAAGTAAAAATATATGGAACATTCATTTAAAATCATTCAAATTCGAAATCTTTAGATTTAACTTTCAAAATCTCAAAATGGTCATAAAAGAACTAAGTCAAAAGCAACTCTTTTGAAAGCAATTTCCTAAGTAAAAGAAGTGGATGGTGACGAAACCAATCCCTTTGAAAGCATTAGAGAGGTGGCTTAGGGTTTAAAATGAAAGGACCTTTCGAAAGGTAGAATGCGACAGTAGGGGTTTCGACCACTTCAAAATCATTTTCTTAAAACAAAGGTGGCAACCTCTTTCGAAAGCTCTTTTCTTTTAAAACACTTGACCAAGTTGAAAGCTATCTCACTCGAAAGTATTCTTTTAAAAATCAAAGCAAGCGGTATTTCCTTTTGAAAGCAAAACAAGGTCTCGGCCCCTTCGAAAGCCATGTTTTAACTTTATACCTTTTGCCTATGTCCAAACCGCTATGTACCAAGTATTTAATACCATGTGTAGTGGTGTTGAACTGGTTGGAGGCAGAAGTATGTAGTCGAAAGGTGCTGCCGAAATAGCAAAAACCTTGTAAAACTGCTTTTTAAATTTATAAAGTAATTCATTTTCAACTAATCTGCTTATTTGTCATCATACGATTGGTTGCTAATTTCTTTTCCAAAATCTTTTCTAAAAGTGCTACCAAATTTCAGAGATTAATAATTTAAAACATTCACAAATTGCCTCTTCTCCTTTTATAAGCATATAAAATTTTAAGTCTCATACCTTAAATAATTTTATATAGTTATTAAAACACTTAGGAAAGTTCTAAAAAAATCATTTTTATATGTTTTCTAACATATTTAAATTTCTTACCCAAACCTAACATATATAGCCGTAATTAACTTTGAACCCAATTAACTATTTTATTCACTGGAAAATTCATAATAATTCCACGTTAATTCAAAAAATTATGAAACTTAAAACCCAACCCTAAAATAATATTTTTGACCTTATATCAAAATCATAAGGCATTTGGATGTTATTTGATAGGTTTTTGAAATCGAAACTTGTCATAAAAATCAATATGAATAAGCATAATACACCAACAAGCATATATATATATATATTTAACATCCAAAACATGGCAATACACTTTGCAAAAATATTCGATCTGATCTAGAAATCAAAGACATCAAAAATGAGATGTAATGTATTATTCACCTTTAGCTTGTGATTGAGGAATTTAAGATTTGCTTCTTGAATGAATTGATTGAGCTTCCTTCTTTTGATTCTTACTTAATTTTCTCTTATTTTCCCCAAATGACGGGTAACTTCTTAGATTTAGTTTTGTTTGTAGACGTGTAAAATGAAAGCGGTATGAAGGGTTCAGTGTATATGAATATAACTTATTCCCATTTCGCCTTTATAGTCTTTCCTATTTTATTTTAATTCCCTTTAGTTTATTGTTTAAACAAGCACGATTACCCTCCTATTATTCAAATCTCAATTCCCTTAACCATTTACATTATTTAATTTGACTAACTAGATGTCTTAAATATTGTTAATAAAAATTAGGGTCGCTACAAGATCTCAAAGTATTATATACAGAAAGTTTTCTTGATTCAGGGAGTTCCGTGAATATCATATTTAAAGATGCATACGACTAGAAGGTACTTCTAGCTGAAGTCATGAAGTCAAGTCTGGAACCTATATACGGTTTCAACAATACATCAACTGTTCTAAAGAAAATGGCCTAGCTACTTAAAACCATAGGAATAACTTCACTACACAAGCCCTTCTATGCAAGTTTTCAAGTTATAGATCAACAACTCCCATACAGTTCTTTCCCAGGGAGACATGCGTTAATAGTTCTTGGGGGCAGTTATCTCTTAAAAATACTCGCTCAAGAAAGTTCATATCCCTGTAGGAGAGGAAACTGTGAAAGGAGAGCAGTTGTCAGCTAGGGCATTATACAAAGTAACTTTGAATGTTAGCAATAAAATTGTTTAAAATTATATTATTGTCTCTTTTAATTTTACGTAAAGATGAAAATATGAATGATAAGCCAGTTCACAAAACTGCATGAAAATAAGATTTTAGGGAAGATACTGAAAAGGTCAACCTTCGACCACAGTATTCGCGAGAAAAGTAAAAAGGGACAACTGGGACATTATAGGAATGGATGAGTACAACTCGGTATTTTTACAATATCCCTCCAAGTACCCATAGATCAGGAAAGAACGGTTTCGTCAAGATCGCACGTAGTAGAGGACAAAGTGGATCCATGGTTAGGAGTGAAGGAGAGATTTGAAACCAGTGGGTGACATGAAAGATGTACAAATAAACCCATCATGTCCTACCAAGATAGCTAAAATTGGAATAAACCTAACTACTAAACCACATTCAGCGTGGGTTGATATCTTAAAGAGGTCTTGTGACGTTGTCTCTTGGGCTCACTCAGATATGAAGGGAATTGATCCAGCCATAATATGCCACTCCCTCGACATAGATCCCGACGCACACCACGTGAGGCAAAATCGATGCACACCACGTGAGGCAAAATCGATGCACCTTGGATTAAGAGAAGTATAATGCACTTTACCAAGAGGTTAAAAAGTTGAAGGAGAATAGATTCTTTTGATACTACCTAAAGTGGGTAGCGAACCTAATTCTGGTAAAGAAGTCGAATAGGAAGTGGAGGACTTGTGTTGATTTCATTAACCTCAACAAAGCCTACCCCAATGATAGTTTCCCTTACCTAGAATCGATTAGTTGATTGATGAAACTAGCAGACATGAACTGCTAACATTCATGGATGTGTATTCAGGATAGAAATAGGTAGCGATGTTCAAGCCAGATTAAGAGAATATGAGCTTCGTCACTAATAAAGAATTATAGTATAGAGTTATGTTATTTGGATTAACGAATGTAATAGTAACATACAAAGGCTGGTTAATATGATGTTTGCAAATCAAATTGGAAATAATGTCAAATTTTTACGTCGGTGGCATGTCGGTAAAGTCCAAGGCAACTTCTAACCATGTGTATGATCTGGAAGAGACTTCGCCACCCTAAGGCGTTATGGAATGGAATTGAATCCATAAAGTGTACCTTTGCAATTCAGTCGGAAAGTTTTATAGGATATATTGTAAGTGCGAGGGAAATAGTGGCCAGCCCGGAGAAGATTGAAGCCAAAAGGAAGCTGGCAATCCTAAAAAAATACAAAGATGTAATGAGTCTAAATGGGAAGGTAGCCGCCTTTAGCAAGTTCATTTCTGAAGCAGCTGATAAATGTGTTTCTTTCTTCAATCAAATCAAGAAAAATAGAAGGTTTGAATGAATGGAAGAGTGCAAGGCAGCACTCAAAATGCTAAAGGATCACTTAGCCAGTCCACCTATAGTTTCAAATCCAGTCCTAAGTGAGGATATATCTATATATTTAGCTACAACTAATCAAGCTATGAGCGTAGTAGTAGTACGAGAAGAAGTTGGCATACAAAGGCCAATTATTGACCAGCAAGCATTTGTTTGGAGCCGAATTAAACTACTCCATGATAGAAAAGTTGGCTTATAACTTATTGTCTACAACCAAAAAGCTACGATCATATTTCCATGAGCATTCCATCAAAGTATCGACAGATAAGCCACTGAAGAAAATGCTGCAAAAACCAAAAAGATCTGAATGCCTCTTAAAGTGGGATACCGAACTAAGTCTTTATTTCATCTCTTACTGTCCCTGCAATGCAGTCAAAGGTCAATCCCTGACTAACTTTATTGTGGAATGCACAACTCAAATAACATAATTGAATGAGGAAACAAAAGAGTCATTGCAAATGTGGGAACTCTATGTTGTGCACCAAATGAACATGGGACATGAATAGGGTATGTACTAGTCACCCTGGATAAGCAGAAGTTATATGGAGCAGTTTATCTTGAATTCAAGGCAACGATAACATTAAAGAATGGAAGGCACTCATCGTTGGACTCAAAATGGCACGGGTAATGCTGGTAATCCACAACAAAGTCCATAGTGATTCACATCTCGTTGTAAATCAAGTAAAGGGAAATTACCAAAACAAAGAATAGACTCCGGCTATGTACGTGGAACTGTCCAAAGTGCTACTAGCTCAGTTTGAAAATTTTGGCATGGAGCAGATTTCCATGGAAGAAAACTCTTCAATGGATTCTTTAGCCAAGCTGGTGAATAATAGAATTGCATTGGAAATGAAGGTAGTTCTTGTAATGCATTTAACCGAGCCAAGTTTTTCCAAAAGAAATCAGATTCTAATGCTTACGCAAGCTCAACGGGTAAGGGATTAGGAGAACACAAGTCAAGACGGAATACGTGGGATTAAAGTTAACCATGCCCTATTAATAATGCATCAGGAAGAAGTGGAAATTTGGGTCAACACTTTTAAACGTTTCTTGTTGGAAGGAACCTTACCCACAAATAGAAATGCCGAAAGGAAAATAAGATACCAGGCTCCCTACTTCATGTTCTTTGATGGGACACTCTATAAAAGAGGCTATTCAACTCCTATCTAGGATGTGTAACAAAAGAAGAAGGAACAAAAGTAATAAGAGAAATTTATGAAGGATACCGTGGAGATCATCAGTAGGAACGAAGTTAGCTAAGAAAATATTGAGACAAGGTTACTTTTGTCCAACTGAGCTAAGTTACGCACAACAGTTTGTTCGAAGGTGCGATTAGTGTCAAAGTTTCACTAGTATCCTAAGACTGCCATCACACGAATTTACCCCCGACTAGCCTATGGCCAATGACATATAAGGAATTGACTTGATAGGCCCACCCCTAATGTCCAAAGGGGGAGCAAGATATGCAGTAGTAGCGATAGATTATTTTACCAAGTGGGTGGATACTGAACCACTTGCAATTATAACTTCAAAGAAGATAGTACCCTTTGTGGTTAGGAATATCATCACCAAATTTGGGACCCCATGCAAAATAATCTTTGATAATGGAATGCAGTTTGAAAGTAAGCAATTCTCCAACCTTTGCAAGAAAAATGGCATAATCAAAATCATCTTCTCAATTGCTCACCCATAGGCAAATTAGTAAGTCGAAGCCTAAAAAAGTGCTCTTGAAAACTAAAGAGAAATGGGCAAGGGAATTGCCTATAGTTTTATGGGCATATTGAACATCCATAAGGTCACACACCCCATTCTCCCTAACTTATGGTTATGAAGCTATGATTCTAGTCGGTGCCATCACATAGTTGTTTATCATACATGGTGTAACGACATGTATTTTATGCATCGAATTATATAAAAAATTATTTTTCACACCATCCTAAGTCATCTGACTCTATAACTTTGGAAATACCTAATATGGATATTTTCTATCCTTAGGACTTCTATCGGACAGTTCTGACCTAAAAATCTTGTAAGGCCTATAACTTTTGGTAAGATCCAAATTAGGGCATGAACCCATTTTAATTAGATCGGGATGATAATTTCTCATTCTGTAGGCTGATCATATTAAGAAATTTGACTTGATGTTTAGGAGATATGACCAATTCAAGTTTGGGTTGTTGCTGGTCAGATTAGTAGGTAATTAATTAAGCTCAAACTTAAGCCCACTAACCCACTTCAGGACCTAATTAGGGATGATGGGACATATCTGAATCATTTTCCCACTTCCCAAGACAAATCTAAATAATTTAATTTCAAGCAAAAGGCTCATCTTTTTCATACTTAAATTATTATAAGGGTAATTAGCAAGGGAAATCTCAAGATTACCTTTTAGGCATCTTTGGAATATGTGCCATCAATATTCATCTCGGATTTGCATTGGTAATTGGGTAATTTTGGTGCTAGGTAAGTAATGTTGCTACTCTCATTGTGCTACGTATGTTGATATGTTACATTATGGTTTCTAACGTGATTTTCAAAAGTTAAAATGATTTCAAACTTAGATTTGATGATAATAATATCCTATAGACGTATTTAAAAATATAGTTTTGGATTTTGATATGCTTTACACCATTTACCAACCAGAAATGTTATTTCCTAAAAAGTTAGAACTAGGATGATTTATGCTAGTATATTATGTTTAAATAATTTATATGTATTAATTTGATGATATTGAGTGATGTTTGATTTTTGTATGAATTGTTTTGATATGCTTGATAATTGTTTTGTGCAATTAGGATTATGGTACGTCATTTGGTATTATGGAACTAAAGTGCTCGAAACAAGATGCAATTTGGATATGATGTAGTTTGAAGTCCCAAGAGACCCTAAAACAAGTTGCAAGTAGATTAAAGTTGATTACTTTGAGTTTTGGGTGAGAGAGTATTAGGTTGTGCCTAGAATTATGGTCAACATTGGGTTATGGACTTAGGCGATTTTGGCTGGTGGAAAATAACTCGACATGGGCAAGCTTGGAGTCGAGATAACAAGTGCTTTGGGTTTTTGGCATAGATGATCGAGATCAGGCATGTGATGGTGCAAGGGGTAAGTTATGGACTTAGCCAAAATCCAGGCAAGGTGCATGGTCGGTGTGGACCACCTATGTGCCTCGAGTTTTCACCTACCATGCTACGCGTTTGGGAGGAGATGGCTTTGGGTTGGCATGATGGCAAGGCAAAGTGAAGTGCTTTGGGATACTTGGCCATTTGGCCATAGTTTGGGGCCGACGTACATAGTCGATGCCACTCGTACATGGTCGATGCCAACCATGTCAAATCATGGGATGTTGAAGCATGGCATTAGGGGACATTCACGTGGTGTTTCGATGATCGTGTGCATGCCGATACTGGATTTGGCTTGGTGATTCCACATAGAGGTCTCTTCGCCTTCTTTTTGGCTTCTTTCACTAACATTTCCGCCATGTAGATCTTCACACCTACCGGCGATGAAGGAAGTGATGTACCTGAGAATAGTCTGTGGGGAGGTAGCATGAGTTGAGAGGGGATGAAGGCATAGGAAAGCAAAAGGCATTCAATTTTTTCCAGGGTTTTGGGAAATCGGAATGGATAGGGTTATGGATGTTAATAAACATAGTAAAGAGGAAAGAAAGAGAAGATCTTATGATCGTTGGATTATTACTTAGTCAGTCGTTTTCGGTTTAGATCGGATATATTTCCTTCTTTATATTCTTTTCTTCATAATGTATTTTTTATGTTGGATACGAAAACTTAAACAATTATCTCCCTCCAATGGACTAGGTTTTCAAGTATTAATCGTTATTATTACGACATCTAATAGCATGCGTGGAGCATCCAAAATAAAATGATTAGTATATAGTTTACACAATCAACACATAAAATGCAAAATAAATAATACAAATGACAACGTCTATGAAAAACATTAAAAAATAATATAAAATCTCTACACCCCATATGTGAAATATAATGTACAATTTGCAATTTAAAAGCTTAAATGTCACTTTTGGTTGTCGTGGTAGCAATTCAATATATGTAAACCTTTTAGAAAGACTAATATAAGAAGTATGGAGGTTCAACATATATCAAATATGAATAAATTGCCCTTCTTTTTCTGATCATACGTCGATGTCTGTAGTAAAAATATTATACAAAAAGGTGTTAAAAAAACCTTTTTAAAGAGCATTTTAATGTGATTTTCAATGCTAATTAGACTACCTGACTAAGCAGTTGTTGTTCTTTTTATTAGACTTGCTCATAATTTGTCACTGTTTTCTAATTTAAAAGCAAAAACTAACTTGATTATAAATTATTTACGAATGAGATTGAAAAGAAAGTTAAAATTTTCTATCAAATCGTGAGTACTTTAACACACGCATTACACGTGTTTCTTAAAAAGATACCTTTGACCAAAATGTATACTGAATTGAAATGATCAAAAATTTATATGAAGTTTTAATTGTTATTAATCTGATAAAAAATTCATATTTAGAAATAATTTCAAAAAATTTAATTCTAAATTAAAATAATGTAAAATTACACGCACACACATATAATTCAAATATAAATATGCATGTAGAATCAAAATTTTCCATTGCAACAATTTTTCTCACTAACATTTGAAGTATGAGAAAAAACTGAACATTACAAGGAATATAGTTTAAAATTTTGATTTTACTGGGGGTTAAGTGAAATGGGTTTTTATTTGTGAATACTAAAAAACCATAAAGTAAGATAAAATTATATAAAAATCGGAATAAAGAGCGTATTCGATATAGCTTTGGAATGAATGAAAAAGTATACATATTTATTAATATTTAAAACATAAAAGACATTATGAAAATGAAAAATAGAAAGAAAAAATGTATATAAAAGATTGTCATCATTGGGATTCAAACCAATAATCTTATTAATATAATAAAAATTTACAAATAACAATAAAGATTAAATTTTATCGAGATCGTCATTAGAACTTATGACCTTATGATCCTCATCTCTACATAGTTAAGGTATTTTGGAACTTCACGGTCGGACCAAAATCATGTTGCTCCATTCCAACTATTAATAAAGGTTTATGAAGTATTAATATAATTATAATTCTAATCTTGTGAAGATAACCTTTCATATATATTATTTTCCTTTTTGTTTTCTTATTTTTACAACTTTTTTTCAAAGCATCAATAAATATGCGTACATTTTTCACTTATTTCAAAGTCATATTCAATGCACTTTTTATTTCTATTTATTTGAGAATACCATTTCACCAAATTGTAAAAAAAATCATTTATTAGAGCAAAATTTTGTATAACATTATGTTTATTTGACTTAAAAGATTTAAAATTTTACAAATAAAATTAAGATTATACATAAATTAGTTTGGTTTGATTTTGAAGTTTTTAGTTATAATTCGTTTTGACATCTTTTACATCAAAATCGATCAAACCCCACCTCTACTAGGAGCATGACTCACTTATGTGATTTGTAATGACCCGCAAATTTATCACTTGGATAAATCATATTTATTTTTAAAATATTGAGATATGGATTTAAAAGTAAGAAATAATCATGTTTTAAATGGTAAATAATAATAGTTATTTTGGTTGGTAAAAATATTTATGAATAAATTAACTAGTTAAAATATTAAAAATATGAAAATATCGTCATAGGTGAAATATAAATAAAACAACCGAAAATCATTTTATTGATAAAACTGCTTGTAAATAATAAGAATTTTGCATGGCTCTGGATACATACACTAATATAAGTTTTAAAACAATATTATGAAATAAAATAATTTATTTTATTTTCAAAAAATAAAATGTATTTATGACATCGACAGTTGATATCATCGGTATATAGTTCTTTGAAAATTCAAGTTAAGTTTAAATAATAATTAAATGTGTTTTTGTTTACAAATAAACCTATTTTAATTATTTAATGTTGATGGTAAAATGTTTTAAAATTTGTTTACGAAAATAGATAGTTCTTAGAAAAATAGAGAATGTGACCGAAGAACGTTTTTCAGAATTTCGACCCTTCGACACCGGAAAGTTATTGGGAGCGTTGTTCGTCTTTGTGCATCCTATATACACATATATTAGAGATAATTAACCACATAATAATATACATAATTAGGTTTTATCTTAAATTAAATATGGTTAGGAAGTGATGTGAGAAGTCACGGTTTTTAAAATATAACATAGAACCCACACGCACACATTTTCATTTATATTCTCTTCTTAATTTTCTAAAATTATTCTCCAAAATATTTCATGGCATCCAAAGTTTCAAAAAGTTAAAAAAAAATCATTTCTTTAGCTCGAAGTCGCTTCTTTTCGCTACAACAACACTTCTACAAGTTCTACAAACCTTCACTTCCCAAAAACCAAGCCTACATCCACCACACACCACTAGGCCAAGCCCTTACACCACTAGGCCGAGTCCATTTGAAGTCCAAAACCCTAGGAAAAGCATTACTCTTCAAAGCGAAGTTCGCTTTGTGTTGGCGGAGTTTCGGTGGGTAGCCTACTTTATTTTGGAATGGTTTTTGATTTTACTATGATGTGTTATTGTGGTGGTAATGTGATGAGAAAATTGAATGGTCATTATGTTGGTCATTGGTGATTTGATGGATGTTTGCATTTGTTGTTGAATTTGAAATTTGAATGTGATGTTGTCAAGTTAGTAAGCATATAAATTATGTGTATATATATATATATATATATATATATATATATATATATATATGTTTCATTGTAATGTTAAAAGTATGGTAGTAAAGATGCATGGTTGTGATCTAAGAACCAAAGTGTGTTGAGTTGAAACAAAGTTAACAATTTTGTGTGTTGCGACGGACGTAAGATCTGATTTGAAATCAAAAACTATGTTTTCTTGTTTTAAAGTTTGGAAATTATTTCAAAGTTTCTAACTTCGTGTTTAAGAAACAAAATTTTTAAAGTTTATGTTTCTAAATATGAAATAGAAAAGAATAAGCAAGTGTTTTTTCTTAAAGTATGCTTGAGCGAACTGTACTCATAGCGATAGTTGCCATGGACGCAGTTCGACAAAATTATCGATTTTTGTTTTAAAGCGATTTCTCTTGAAATGATTTTGCGAAAGTTTCCAAACTTGATTAGTAAAATTAAAAGAGTTAAGTTTGAATAATTTAATAATTTATTTATTTAAAATTAATTGGTACTTAATTAGTAATTAAGTAAGTAATTATGGGTTAAATAACACTTAAGAAAGATTAATGACTAATCATTGATTTGTAAATTTTTAATTAGTGATTAATGAAGTTAAAAAGTAATTTAAATGATTGATTACTATTTAATTAAGTTTATTATTTTACCAAGTGATTATTTAATTAATTTTTAATTAATTAGGGTTTAGCTAATAATGAATCGATTTAACCTTAACTATGATACATTAGAAAGTTAACTAGGACTTAACTAAGTTCATCGAGTTAATTAAAGTTTAATTATGATTTAATATTAATTTAATTATGATTAATTAAGATATAATTAGGGTTAAGGCAACTAAATATACTTTAAACTTTTCGAATGTTGTTTTAAACCAAATCGATTATATTTTAAATCAATTTTCTTTTTAAGATTAATTGATTTTAATCAAAGGATCTCTCGTCTGGACCACTAAGTAGTCAAATAAATTAAAGTAGGAAGTATAAAATGTTGACATATGTTAGCACAAATTTTGAATATCGGTAACGTGACAAACACATGGAAGTTAATTTCAATAAGCGAGTCATGGTAACTTAAGAATATAGAATATTCTTCTATATGTACATTTTTCACCAGTAATAGATGTATCTATATTTGTAACTTGGACATCTACCTATGATTGATTGTATGCTATGTATGAATCCCTTATGTATCCGATGTTAGGCAATACCCATGATATTATTTGGATAAGTAAACCCAAATTTAATGATCCATTGTAGTCATTAAGGCTCTGTTTAGTTTTGAAAAGTTAATATTTCATTTTCTTTTAAAATGGTCTTCAAGGTTATTCTATTTTGAACAGGATATTTGAAGAATGATTTGACAATTTTTTTGAATATTATATAAAGAAGTTTATGAATAATTTTGGGGTATTCATAAAGGGAGTTTTAGAATAGTTTTGAATGTTTATAAAATGATTTTGTAAATGGGTTTGGATTCTATAAAGAGAATTTTATATAAGGCTTGAAAGTTTATAAAGAAGTTTATATAACCGGGTTTGAATATTTATAAAGAGGCTCATAAACGAGTATGGAGGTTGATAAATATTTGGTAAACGGGTTTGGGTTATAGCAAAGAGGATTTCATGGATAAAGAAATTTATAAAAGAATTTATTGAAAATAATTACAATAGGAAATTGAGGTTTGTGTTTCTCGAGGCCAACCTTTTAAAAAATGATGGTATGGAACATCTATTCCATATTTACACTGAAAGAATAGTTCTTAGTGTTATCCTTTTCTCCAATTTAAATAATATAGTTAAATCCTTTTTAGAGATTTGGTAATGAGAAACGTTACAAATTTTTTGTGAATATACTTATGTAAGAAACATAAGTATATGAATGTTTTTGAAAGAGATTTGTTAAACAAAGATATGTTTTGAGGCTTAGTGATTTGGTTGGGTAATAAAATCTCAAATGGAATTGGTTGTTTTTTATTTAGTTGATAGTTAAATAACCGACTATCAAGTTTGACCCAATTTGACTTAGGAAGTATGAATGTAAATTCAAGTTCCTCGATGAAGACACAAAAACCTACTTTCAAAATAACCGGGAATGAGTCAACCAGAAATTATCGATTGTTGATACGGAGAGACTGGGATTGGATCTTTATCCGTAAACCACTCCAAACCAACATGTATGTTCGAGTGGAAGACATCTCGATAACGATTGAAGATGGCGCTCAAAGAAGTGAAAGGGCTAATGCTACTAATCCCGAGGGTGATTCCAAAATGGATGTAGTATAGTTAGTGCCTTCCATTTCGTTCAGACCCAAAATGAACTTGTATGGATGAATGTTGGCATTGCGCTGATGCCTAGAGGGCATGGTTAACATTCCAAGATGGATTGCTATTCAAAAAGTTAAAGCGTAGCCTCAAGCCTCACAACCATGAGGAATGGCAAAAATAGGGCATGCAACAGAGCTATGTAGTTAGCTATCATTAAGAGTGATCACCCCATTCTAGATGTCTCTTTCAGAGTTGGTTTATGCAAACACCGTGGTAGCATATGTCCTCAGTGTCAACGGATGACGTAATTCAGTCTTCCATGTTAAAGGGGCAGCCGGTTCTGTGTTAGCATCAATGCATTTTCAAGAGATGTATCATCGAAAGGTAGTCCCTTGCCTTGCCATTATTGGGATCTAATCTCCAATGCATGCTTTTCGATTTGACTGAAGAGCCTAGTGTTGAAATGCAAGATGTAAGCATTTCATCTATTTCCTCTATTTATTTTAAACCTAGGCATTATGATAATATCACTGGATCTTGATATAAAACGTTCTGGTTGTCGTAAGGAGAAAAAAACCATATGTTTTTACGTGTGGTGTGGTCTTACGAGATACCCTTTGTTTTGAAGAGTTTAAAGTACAGAAATCATTTGGCTATAACTTGTTATCGAGTTTTACTCACGCTGGTTTATCAGACTGACCTGGGCGTTATTCCATGTAATGCTCGGGTCTAACCGAGCATGTTTTCTCACGTTTAGCTAGATACTTTGGAGTTGGAGAAGAGCTAGATGGTCAAGATGTATTCATGTATATTTTTACTTTCGTTGTATTATAGAGTCTGTATGTTTGTCAATGTGATAACAGGTTTATGTAACTGTCCAAAAGATTAGGATAAGTCTAATGTACTCTGATGTTGTATATATGATTAAAGATGTTTCCTTTCTTTAAAGATCGTTGTTGCATTATATATTATTGGATGTGCTGTGAGATTCTATGTTGTTTAGTTTTCTTCTATCTTCTACCTTCTTCTTTCACCCTAACAAATCAATATTTCCAACACTTGAATGTTCGACATGTGATACCGTGGACGTATTAGTGTCGATTTTTTAGGGTCGAAAATCCAGTTCGTTACAAGATTTATTAATGCATTTCACATGTAGAGTGCATGTTATCTATATTTTTTATGTTTCATATTCGATGCGGATGCTGTACCATTTATATTAATCTTTTTGCATCAAGGTAGGCATTGCCCAGATTATCATTTTTCTTATTATTTATATTTTTATATTGTCCCTTCACTTCATCTCTTTCTTCACCTAATTCACCTTCCATCGGAATATGTAATGGAATTTTTGGAAGCCGAATTAAAGCCAAAATATACTTTCAAATGTAAACCAATAATGGATAAACTTTTGCATCTTTAATTAACTGCAGCTTCCAGAATCAAAAAATCAACCGAGTATGTTGTTCTCTATGTAATAACTGGTAATTAGAAGTAAGTCATCAGAACTTTTTCTAAAGAAAAATGTACCCAAATATTTATAATCTAATATTTGAAAATGAGTCCAAATCATCGCATAATTCCTTGAGTGCCACTATTCATTTCACCGGCTATAAATCTCTTCATATTTCATTTCTCCACAACCACAAGTTATGTCTACCTTAGCATTTTTAGATTAGATATATAATTACTCCTCTGGTGGGTCATCTTGGATTCTGGTGCTTTCCACTATATGTCTCGAGACCCTTCATTTTTTGCTTCTTCATCATCATCATCTTCTGTTCCTATTATCGATGTTGATGGCGCTCTTATGCCATTAGCAGGAGTTGGTTTTTTTAACCTCAAACTTACCATTCCTGATATCTATCATATCCCAAATCTTGCTTTAAACTCTGCTTATGTTGGTCAACTATGTGATTCTAGTAATATAGCAACATTCACTTCTCGTTCTAGTTTTGTGCACAGTCCGCGGTCTTAGAGATTTATTGGGACAGTCCATAGGGAAGGGAGACTGTAAGTTTTGGATGAATTAAAAGTTCCAGTTAGCGCTACACCAGTATTGATTTATTATCTTTTTGTTTGTGCCCTTCTTCCTCTAAATTCTATTTACATCATTTTCATTTAGGTCATGTCTCTTCCTCCTACTTAAAATTTTTAGCACCGACATGTGTATTAGGAAATAAGCAAACTCACAATATTTCAAATTGCAGTGGATGTAAATTAGCAAAAAAATTTAATTGACCCTTTAATAACAGCGTTACACCCATTTTTTTACTATAAATACAAGTTGTGCAAATTTGGATTTAGGTGTGCAAAGCTTAATAGGCCGCGTAAGATAGTGGGGAAACAAGATAGACTATGTCTTCATTGAAAATGAACTGCGTAAAATATGGCACATGAAGTTCAACAAATTATCTTCAGGGTGGCTAACAGTTTATAGTTCATACAAAATTAGTGGCACAACATCAAATTTGAATCAAATATGCTGTAAGGACCAATTCGAATCAATTAAAAAATACACCAACTCAATAGGACAAACTGCCTTAACTTAGTAAAAGCAAACAGTAGAAAGCAAGTTTAGAAGCCATGCCTTCACAAAACAACAAGGCTATGGAATATGCACTCGCACAAACAAACCCATAATAAGAAGCTAACTTAATATGATGGCAACAAAATCCATCGACCTAGCCAACTTAGATGTGGAAAGCGAAGATGAAATGAAATTTAGCATGAATCATAACTAAACAAGTCGTAGTAGGGATCCTCTGCCAAAAGAATATGATAGACTACCCTGATATCTTGGAAAGGACTACATTGACATAGTGGAAAGGACTATGCCAACACCTTGGAAAGGCCTACGTGCCAATTCTTTGAAAGGGACTGCACTGCCATTCAAAAAGTATTAGATCAACATCCCAAGAAAGACTACGCCGCATCCATCAAAAGCAAACCAGTCCTTCATCCCAAGCCATAACAATCCTGCAATAGCCCAAGGCAAACTACGCCTCTTTTTATCAAATGCAAAATATGCCTCCATCCCAAGCTACAGCCATGTTGCAACACCCAATGCCTACTACAACGCTTTAAGTAAACCATACGGTAACCAATAGACTAACAAATGCTTGAAGCCCCTTAATCCAAGCACAACCTTTAGATCAAATCCAGAAGCTAACCCCTTATGCCAAACTTCAAACTTCCCGTCTAACATCAAATTCAAATTTTTTGCCTTCATCCAAATCCTCTGCCTAATGAAATTGCTCATGTTCTCCGCCACATTAGTAATCCATGCATCAACAAGCAACATGACGAATGCCACGTGGAATGATCAAATGGTAGATAAGAGATGTTTGATTTGGGAACTAGTAATTTAAGTGATGTTATAGTACTATAAATTGAAAGAATTGTAGCAAAGAAAAGGAATTTTGATAGTTTCTCTGAATTCCATATTAAAAATTCTTTATTTTCTAATATTAAACACTTGAAATAAGGATTAGAAAAACATTAATCCATGGACATAAGATCCATTAAAATCCAAACTACCTAAATTCATATGCCTTCCACTTTTTCTGCACTTTAATTTGTTATTTTCGGTACTGGATCCTCTTTAGATTTAGCTAAATTATTTATAAGTAGGACTTTACATTTTAATAGAAAGTTAAAGTGCAATTTCTTAATTGTGTAAGCATACAATTAAATAATTACTACCCTTAAGGAAAATTTAGTACTACTTGTATTTGTTGATTCTCAATGACGAAAGCATACTATGCTATAATTATTTCATAAATTTGCTTAGTATTTTGAGACAAAAAATCTCAACAGCTTTTTTGGTGCTAAAAGAAATACCGAGTCCCCAGAAAACTTTACTTAAATTCTCATAGCTTCCCAGCTCATCACCAGCATCCACTTGCTATGCAACAAGTGTAAACAAAGGACAAATACGACAACCTCACTAATGAGAAGAATGATGTTGAATGTTTAACCTTGGGACTAGAGTCAAAAATACGCTCAAATAAACTTGAACATAAAATCTAAACCAGCTAATATCAACCCCCTACTGTTGAAAAAGCATATTAACCTGCAGCCAAAAATGCTGACGAGACCACTTCGATCTGTAGAGGTGGATATCCCGAATAAGGGCTAAGGATGAGGAGATACGGGAACCAAAGGCCCATGTAGAGCAATTGGCTATACTATGTGAGCAGACTAACAAGGAGGGAAGGAGCAAGGAATGTTCTTCTCCATTCAGTGAGGCAACTATTGAGTCAAACTTCCCTTATAACTTCAAAGCCTTGATAATTGAGAAATGCGATGGATCGCCTAACCCAGATGACCATCTATGCATGTTTTAGTACCACATGGACATACCACAAGTGGGAATACCGACCCTCTAATAGTTATTCCCAATATACCTTGCAGTGGTAGCCTTTAGATGGTTCCAAAGGTATCCACCAAGAGGAATTTATTCTTGGACATAGATGTCGGCGGATTTTCACAAACAATTTCATACAAATAGGGAAGTATCTCCAAACCCCAATACCCTATCTTGCATCAAACAAAATGACAAAGAGAGCTTACACAGTTACATGAAACGCTTCAAGGTAGAAGCAATGAGGATATGAGTTTCAAGTGAGGAAGTGGCTATGGCAACTCACTCAAGAATGAAAAAGGATACATATATATGGCACAAGAATAAGAAAACCTTATAGAGTATGATAGATTTTACAAAAGAGCTAGCAGATATATATGTACCGAGGAGGCAAAAGCAGTTGGAGGGATCCTTATGGAAAAAATTGCTCAATCTCAGAATGGGGGGAAGAGTGGGGTAGAAAATTACAATAACCAGACCGTGAAAAAGCAAAGAGAGTTCAATTACGTGACGAAAAATCCACTGACTTATACTCCTAGATAGATTTACGAAGCATTAGCGAGATTTTCATCTCAGAAACATCAAGTATTTTTTATGAAGTAATCACAATGCTAATGATTTCGTGATTATGAATCAACAAAATTAAGTAGTATTAACCTTACTTTTAAGAGGAGTAATTATATTACTTTTATGCTTAAACAGTTATGAGGGGGAAATATTTGAAGTGTTAGGAATTAGTTTATTATGCCGATACAAATGCTGGTAAAATAAAAACAGTAAAATAAAGCACTGAAAATAATAAAAGGACATAGAGAATTTACATGGTTTGGATGTTGAAGAATCCTACATACACGGGTAAAATGTCACTTTCTTCTCTCTTGATTTTTAGTACAAATAAAAATGGCAGAGAGTATAAATTTTTGTTTTGTGCGTCCAAAAAGAGTAAAATTCCCTCTCTTTTTTACTACATGCCCTATTCATTTATAGTACACAGAGATTTACATAGATTGCCAACATCATTCTTCCACCCTTTCGATTTCTGCATTTGGATTGTCCTACATGTCGACCATCCATTTTGTTTACTTGATACGCACAGATCACTGACATGATCCTTGGCAGCAAATTGTAATTTGAGCAGTTGATTTTTGAACTTAGACAGAATCTTTACTTGAAGCAGGAAAATCTAGATTTGAATAGACAACGACTTTATGATTTTGTAAAGCGACTATCTAGTGGATTGCACATGTGCATGGATGTAGCCGTAATGACAATCTGCACCAACTTTGGTAAGTACTGCACCATTATCAACACTTTGAGGCTTCACATTAGTTTATTAGGAGTTGTGCCTCCTTTATGCTTGAGGTATTGATATCATATGGCACTCTAATTGCATTGACCATTCTGAAGTCATACTACACTACCTTATATTTACAGAGCATAGCGTTATGGACATCTGGGTTTGCATGGTATGGCTTATAAGAGGAACTGCGCTTCAATTCTGAGGAGTGATCATCTCGCCTGGATCTACCCTCCATTCATATTAATCAAGGACTACACCTTCACCTTTGTTTCTATTTTGAGCTTTAATGAAGTCAAGTGTGAAGTTGGGACCTCTCGGCTTGTCTTTATGGAATAAGGTTTGGCTTTTGGTCATGAAGCAGCCTACTGTATTGCCTCATGCTTTGGTTCTTATGTTTATGGTCAGTATCCTTTAAGATCACAGCCCCATTTGTTATTTTGAGATGATTGTGCATCTTTATCACTTCAATGTTGACATGAAATTACGGCCCATTTCTGTCGCTTCAGTATCAAATCAGGATGGCGGTGCACTCTTATTTATTTTTTATGTTGATACAAGATTGCGGCACAGACTTGTCACTTTAGATGTTAGTTTGAGATTGCGGTGCAACCCCATTAGCGTATAGTTGCGTTAATGGCTGCAGCCCAGTTCTACATTGTTAATGTTGTTTTTGCGTAGTGGTTGTAGGACAATCTCCATGCTTCATTGTTATTTGGAGATTGTGCCGTAGCTTTGGCTCATGAAGGCTTACTTCTGGGACCGACGTACAACCTTCGTATTTGGTATTTGGGAGTTGTGCAATTTAATGTTTGTGACGCAGTTCCTCCCTTCGGAGTTAGGGTTATAAGCCTATCATTGCATTATGGTAGCTATCTTAGGTTTTAGGCCCGGTACTTCATGTCTATACTATGCTGGGTTGAAGGGCACAATTTCCAAGTCTTGCACTCATCTTGAGGTTTTGGTGCATTAATATCTAGATTTTATTCTTGGTTTTCTCTATACTTTGCCGCTTATTGTGGAAGCAGTTATTTTGGCCTGACACTTATATTAATTTCCCTTTGACAAGGTTAGGAAAATATAGATGTAGGGCTGTTAATTTTGTAAGAGTGTCTTATATCTATTCGAGTTTATGGTCGAAAAACATCGATTCGAGTTCGTTCGATTTTCATTTAGGACATGAATTAGGAAAATAAAATTTGTGCTAGCAAAAAAACTCGTCCGACCCTTGTTCGTTCGAATTCGTCCGAATTTCTTATAATTCTATATAACCGTTATGTTCTTCAAAATATTTGTGACAACTATTTGGTTGGTTAATTGAGTAAAGATTCATAGAATGCTTGTACGTCGGTTCATATTGATAAAAATAATATAATTGATAGAAACTTTATTAAAAACATAAAATGTGATGTAAATAGCAATGTTCATCCATGTCCGTTCGAATCCATGGTCGAAAAACGTCAACCCATGTTCGTACAATTTTATTTAGGACATGAATTAAGATGGCATAATTTGTACCGGCATAAATCTCACATGTTCCTTGTTCGGTTCGATTTTGTCTAGGACAGAAACTAAACACACATCCGTCTAGTCTGGTCCGACCATTTTACACCCCTATATGGTTGTAACACTATCCCCCAAGCCTGCAACAATCGTAGATTGGTGCGGACTTATCTTTACTTTCATATTTTTCCCTACAACCTCTCACTTCTTGCCTTTTCATTTTTCTTTTCAAACATGAAAAGGTCTTTGTATCCGTTTCACATTTAATAATCAAGTACATATGTCACTTCCTTACTGGTCGATCTTCTAAATAGCCGTACCTTTAGTCTTTTCGACTCTAAGTAAATCAGTATAGATTCTTATGGTAATCTTTCTTATTATTAATCAGCTAACATTCTGTATGATTTTTCATCATTTCAATTGTGTAGCTAGGATGCAAATTGAGGTAAGTATATACTTTCCTCTTCTTCTTCTCCATTCTTTTACATGCTTCCGAAAAAAGAAAAAATATTAGTTGATAACCTCGTCTCTTCCGTGAATCATTGTTTTTCTAAACTAAAGTAAAGATTTTCTTTCTTTTATGGTTTTTATTTTCTTGTATTTTAACAGCAGTCGATAAATAATCCATTAGTTTTGATATGGCATCTGCTTTTTTCTCTCCTTTATCTTTGTCATCTAAAATAACCAGACTAAGGGAAATAGACGACATTCTAGACCATTTCGGGTTCGAGGATTATATGGGTAGAGTTTCGAAGTCTCATGATCCTATTCATACTCCACCCAATGGTTTTGGTTCCATCACTTTTGAGCACATGTGACGTGGACTTTGCCCTCCTCCCAACTAATTTCTTTGCGGTTGTCTAACTGCCATTGGAGTTCCTATCCAACTTGTCCCTCTTTCTTGTAATTGCTACTTTTATTCTTTATGTTAAGAAGTTTACGCCTCCTTTATGTGAAGAACTCCTAGGTTTTATTTAATTTCCATAAGAGTCCTTTTAGGGGTGATTCTAGGTTCTATTACGCCCAAGAAAAAAAATCAGGTTTTACATCTGTACCCTGTAAGACCAAAAATGGGCCGACCAATAATTTTTAATTTCAAATTTCGATAACTTCCCTTCTTCCTTCCAACCACATCTTGAACGCCCTATTTTTTCTAATCAAGCTATTAGTTCATAAAAATCTTATAGGAACTGCATCCTAGGTTTAGGTGAAGATGAGAGAAAAATGAAATTATTTTTTGCCGAGTAAGTGCTGCAAAAGTATAATGCATGCGCACTAAACATAACTTCTCCCATTCCATTTTTAAATTTTTCTGGGTTTCGAATGAACCTAGGAGCATACTTGACTAAATGAATAAAGAAATTTTTATTTCATGTCTTTAATCCTTGCAAGAATGTTTCCGAACTTTTACATTTTTCTCATGTATAGACGAAATGACCGGTGACCTTGTTGGTAAGTTCTTTGATGATGTCGTGCCTCTGAAATCGGTGTCAAGAAAGAAGAAGGAAAAATTGAAAAGCTTATGGATGTGAGGCTTCTGAATGACCTCTCAAGAAGCCAACCATGCCTTTACTTCTTCCGCAAGGGTACTTCCCATCATGCCTCTCCAATCTTTCTATGACCCAAATATCCGCTACTTGCATTTGCTCAAGGGCATTATTACTGAAATTGTTGAGAGGGCGGGGCATATCACTTTGGACAACCTATCCAACATTGCCTCCACTCAACATCCTTATTCCATTTCATGTAATCCCCTTCTCCAAGCTTCCTACTAAGCTTGGGAGGGCTTTGGCCTATATATGTATCTTATTCTCCTCTTTATTTATTCAACGGCGATCTTCCTTACCAATTTTCTTCTTGTTATTATTATTTGAACAACATGATGCCTTAGCAGTCGAGACTCAGAAGAGGGAAGAAGGTGACCGGTTCTTATCCACTTCCTACACTACTAAGTTGGAGGCAGACCTTGCTGCAATGGTCTTCGAGAAATCCAAACTTGACGAAGAACTTAAGGCTCAACAGGAGAGAAAAGGAAAGGCAGAGGAGGCAATGAAGGAAGTGGAAGTGGCCTTCATGTTGAAGGGTCATGAGTTAGGGGAGAAGGAGAAGGCCTTGGAGGAATCTTAGGACAAGATTTTACAAATCACCTACTGGGTGGTTTATAAATTGTACGCTATGATAAAGCATCAATTTTATGTTGACCGATTAAAGACACTTCTACCAAGGTTGCCTTAGTTTCTTAGTGAATCCAAAAAAAAAAATCAAAGATGCTCTTGCTTATTGTCGGGCTGAGTGGGCTAAGGAGCTGGCTATAAAGATACATCTCCTTCTACTTTCCTACAACAGGATGGTGATGATGCAGGGTCTAAGGAGACTAAGGCCACCTCTGCTTCTCAAGCTCATGTAATTACCTGAACTCTTGTAAATGACCTCATCAATTCTTATGTAATAAAAGATACTTTTGTTTCCAATTTTGTTGCAGTTAGTCTCTTTAGTTCACTTATTGCTTCGTTACTGCATTATGAATGACAATCTTATTTTTGTTCCTTTGTCCTTTATAGTCTTCTAAGGAAGTAACTAGACTTCTAAAGAAGAGCATGGACAAACACCAAGCCCAAACAATAGATTGTCTAGTGCGGCAACGATTCACAAGTGTGAGAAGGAGTTAGATGAGTCATTCACGCAACTTAGAGAGGAAACCTAAGGGTTGCTTTCAAAAATCGGCCAAATAGTTAAAAAAAAGCCCTTAGTGATTTTGTATTCGTAGATGGCAGCATAATTTAGAGAAGGGCTCATTCCCACTCGATAGTCCTCACTTGGAGTGGTTTAGGCTTAGGCTTAGAAATCTAAATAGAGAGTGAGCGTTATGTAATATTATTATTTTTGTATGTGAACCTATCATGTTCTTGATATAAAATTGTTCCTTATGCGAATTTTTTCTAATATTTAACTTTATGTATCTTGATTTCTTTTGAGTCAAATTTTAATTACTACCAAATAGGTTGGTCCCCGTGGGTCTCCTTTCGAGTCTACCGGGCCTTTAAGCCTACTGAACCTCCGTCCCTCATCATTTATGGCCTAGGAGATACCGGTGCTCCTGAGCCTAATGTTGCAACAACGACTTCTTCCTAAACAAAGAGAATATCCATTTAACACTCACAAACGAAGGGCTTGATGGAGATTTGAGGAATGCCCTTTCTACGGTTAAGGAAGCTAAGGATTCCCTTGAGCTCCAGTACCAGCATAATATCAAATTGCACACCAAACTTAAAGCTGCAAATTCAAAGGTGGCTAAAATACAACAATCATTGAAGGAAGATGAGGCACTCTATGAGATCGTTTATGAAGTGAAGATTAAAGGCTTGTAGAAAATTATAGAAAATATATCTCCTCGGACTGCCCAATGATATGAAGAAAAGAAAGGTGTCGAAGAAAGAGAGGTGGCAAAGGGTAAGTTCGGCCCATGCTTCTCTTGCAGGTTTAGATGTTTTGTTGGTGGATAAGTATAGGAGGAAATTTGAATTACACTTCCAATGTAAGCTTAGGGAAATGGAAGCTTATTATAAGCAACATTAAAGTGACCAAGGTCGCAGGTACTTCCCTTACATAGAGGAAGGGGTAGAGAATTGACGCACCTAAATATTTTGGTGGTTTTTTTAAGGATTCAAAAAAGACAAGGCTAAATTGATAAAAGCCCTAGAAGAGACAAGGGAGAAAGTTGTGCTTAAGATTCATAAGCTCTAAGAACTAGTATGAAAAACTCCAGCTACCCCAAGCATTATAGCAGCACCTATTATTGTCCTTGGGTAGGATCAGATTGTTGACCCCATGAAGAAACTCAAATGGGAGAAGGCCAAAAGCAAGATAGGAAAATTGCTTTGCAATGAGCCATAGATGTTTTTTCCTATTTCCACCTCGTTCTTGACCTGAACTTCCTTTATTACAAAGAAGATTTGATGTGACTATGGAGGATCCAACGAACCCTTGGTTGGGTTTCAATAATGATCCAAGCAAGACCTTTTGCATCAAAATAGACCTGCCACTGGATAGATTGCCTTAAATTAGGTGTTTTATAAGTAAGGCAGTATTTCAAGATTCTATAACTTAGGATGCTTTTGCAAAATTATGCTGTAGGAAATGCTCCATTTGGTTGTGCAAAGGGTACCATATAAACTGAACTTGTCTATAAAAGAATATAAATTTCTTGGGAGTTTTTACTTGATCATGCTTCCTTTTAATTTTGTTCATTTGTACTTGCTTGCTTTTCAGCCTAACACTATTAATTGAAGTTCAAAGATGGCGATTTGGAAGAGAAGCTCAAGTCCGCTCTAATCCAAATTATCGGACTGGAGGGTTTAATGAAAGATGTCGAAGCCGTATATAAGGCTTTCTACGAATATAAGAGCAACGTTTTGAATGATAAGGTTAAAAAGTTGTTTCTCTTGGTCACTATGAAAACCAATAAAGAAGATGGTCTTATTGCATCTTTGGCCCTTGATATTGTATCGAAGCCTGATGTCATCCTTTTTCCTCCATAGGGGGCTGATCCCAACGTTGTTTTTCAATGGAAGGAAGATTTGAAGAATTATTACGAGGTCAAATTCTATGAGATAATGGGTTTCTACAAAAAGTGCTTACTTTCAGCTTCTTAAGCAAAGTGCGGTTCTAGTCAATGTCCTTCATCAGTAAACCGCATATCTCATCATTGCCAAAGAATCATAATCAACGATTCCTTTGAGGGTAAGTTAGACCTTACCGTGATTTGTTTTTTTATAAACCATATTTTATTTTAGCTTTTGATGTAATTTTTCATGATAATTATTTTATTTCTCACTTGTGATGTGTATGCCAGTGTGAAGAACTATGTAGATATAAGTAAGCATTAGTAAATATTAGTAGATCTCGGCTTTTGATATTTAACTGGCAAGTTTTTGTATTTTCTAGAATCGCATCCAAATCGTAGGTTGCACCACATTCCATGCATTTCCTTTTTTCCCACCCAAAAAATTGATTTATTTACATAGTTCATGCTTTTTGAACTTGGTCTTCGACCTCCATGCCTTGTTGTGGGCTTGGCATGGTCTGCCTTGCTATCGGGGGTGGACTGTTCTTGTTCATGTGCTTGCACAACTAGCCCATTATTTGGTAGTGGACTACATTTTGACTGTGAAGTCAGCCCACATTTTTCAACCTTTTAATTCATGTGCATTTTTTTTGTACTAGTTCAGGCCGTCTAATATCCTTGCGTCCAATGTAGCTGTTTTGCTGAGAATATGGTTGTGTATAATGCAACCTAATGTTATTAGCTTTGAAAGTAAAACTAACAGAGAGATTTTTATACTAGTTTGGGTCATCTAATATCCTTATGTCCCTTTCATTTTAGTACTATTTTTCATAATAATTACAATGTTTATTATATAAGTAACATAGATTATACAAAATAAGGCCTAAGGTGCTTAAATTCCATGTCCTCGGAACCAGATTTCCATCAGATTTTGATAGCCGGTATGACTCATTAGCCAGGGCTTCTGCTATAACCAGAGGACCTTCCCAATTTGGGTATAGAGTCCCATCTACTGGGCCTTTGGTGTTAGCCATTACTTTTCACAGTACTAGGTCTCCATTGTAGAAGTTTATCTCCTTGAGCCTAATATTATAGTTTTTTTTCCATCCTTTGTCAATATGCGATAGATCAGATTTCCACTTCATCTCTTTTCTCTTGAATAAGGTCGAGAGAGGCTTCCTTTAATTACTTGTTTTTATCTACCCCATATGATATATTTCTATGTGATGAAAGCTTTGTTTTAACAAGTAGCATGGCTTCATAGCCGTATGTTAAGGAGAATGATGTATGGCTGGTTGGAGATCTGGATAAGGTTCTATAAGCCCGTAGTACTAAAGGCAAATTCTCTGCCCACTTACCTTTATCCTTTTGCAATCTCTTCTTGAGCAACTTATTGATGGTTTTGTGTGCTGCTTCGACTTGTTCGTTTGCATGTGGATGCATGACTGAGGAGAACTTTTTATTATTCCATTCCTTTCATATAGCTCTACGAACGCCTTACTTTCAAATTGGATCCCATTATTTGAAATTATTTTATGGGGGATCCCAAATTTAGTGATTATGTTCCCAACCATAAAATGAATATCTTCTTTGCGATGATTGTACCTAGATGTTCTACTTCTACCCACTTGATGAAGTAACCTATTGCCACTACAGCATACTTTGCCGCTTCCTTTGACATGGGAAGATTGCCTTAGGATACTCACAAATCCTTAACTTCTGTCAAATTTTCTCACTTATTACTTTACATCCTGAAACACTGTATGCCAGTAGTAACCATGTCTTGGCACGTCCTTTGATAATTTGTCCCCTCCAAAATGGTCCCTGCACTGCCCTTTATGTATATCACTCAAGACTCATATCCTCTCTTCTTTGGAAACATATCTCAGATAAGGGGTAGAATACTCTCTCTTATATAATATGCCATCAAAGAAGGAGTAATATAAAGCCTGGTAGCTTATTTTTCAGGCTTTGTTTCTGTTTGGGGTTAATATTTTGTTTATTATATTTTTTTTAATTAATTCATCCACGAGTTTTCTTCTATCTATTGAGGTGTAGGCATAGTTGGAGACTTCTCTTAATTTTCCTCTATTTTCAGTTCCTGAGCTTCTCAGATCGTGGCTTGTTGGGTCTTGTTAGGACCGGTATTTGATTAGCTTTGGTGACGCTTGGTTTATCTAGATTCCTTATTGGAAGAGCTTTCACTTTGTTTGCTACTTTTGTACTGGCGGGTTTGGCTAATGAATCAACAAAAGAGTTGTTATCACATGAAATTTTCTCTATATCAAACTGTTTGAACCGCTCTAATAATTTTTAAGAAGTTCCACATATTTTGCTTGAATAGGCTCTTTCACTTGGTAACTACCCTACACTTGGTTCACAGCTAATTGAGAATCACTATGAATTTTAATATGGTTTACCTTCATTACTTGATCCATCCTTAAGCCTGCAAGGAGAGCCTCATATTCCACCATATTTTTGTGAATCAAAGATACACTACTCCATGCAGTTTATACTCATTTGGAGCAAATAGCATATATCGAATCCCTACCCCTTGTTCATTTGATGCTCTATCCATAAATAATTGCCAGAACTACGAAGTGGGAGCTTCTTCTTTAGGTTGGGACTCAGTATGTATTGTGCATTCCACGATGAAATATGCTAGTGCTTGACCTTCGATTGTTTTTCTTGGATAATAAAAAATGTCAAACTGACTGAGCTCCACTGTCCATTTTAGCAAGTGACCCAATGTCTGTGGTTTTTGCAGTATTTTCCTTAGTAGTTTGTCTTTGAGGGTTTTGATGGGACGTGCTTGAAAGTAGATGCCAGTTTGCTTGTCGTGAGAAGGTTGTAAGCGAGATTTCCAAATGACCGAATAGTTGAGTTCTGCTCATGATAGACATTTACTTGTGAAGTAGATAGGCCTCTGGTCCCTTCATCCTCTCGAACCACTACTGCAATAACAACTTTATCAGTTATAGCTAAATATATAAACAAGTCCTCACCTATCATTGGTTTCGGAAGGATTAGAGTGTTGACCAAATAGTCCTCCAGATTTTGGAATGCGGTTTTGTATTCCTTAGTCCACTCGAAACTTCGTCCTTTTATTTACTTGGTTGAAGAACGATATGCACTTGTCAATTGCCTTGGAAACGAACTTACTTAGAGCAGCCACCATACCGTTTAGGCTCATGGTATCTCTTGGTTTCTCCAATACCTATATTCTCTATGGCCTCAATCTGCTTTGGTTTTGCTTCAATGCTGCAAGTACTCACTATGTATCCTAGGAACTTCCCCAACTGAATAGCAAAAATGCATTTTAATGGATTCAACTTCATATTATACTACCTCAAACTACAAACATTTCTTCCAGGTCTTGCACGTGACTCGACCTCGCTTTTGACTTGACTAGCATGTCATCTACATAAACTTCGATGTTTTTTCCAATCTGATCTGAAAACATCACGTTAACTAACCTCTAGTGGGTTGGTACCTGGTTTTTGAGCCCGAATAAATTCACTTTGCAGTAGTATATGCCTTTCCATCACGAAACTAATGTGCTCCTGATTTGGTTCAAACATAGCAATATGATTGTAACTTGAGTATGTGTCCATGAATGAAAGCAGTTCGTGCACATTAGTTGCATCCACTAATTGGTCAATTATAGGTAAGGGAAAGCTATCCTTTTGGAAAGCCTTATTTAGGTTGGTATAGTCTATATGGGTTCTCCATTTCTTATTGGGTTTCTTCATAAGAACATGGTTGGCGATCCACTTTGGGTAGTATACTTCCCTGGTGAATCCATTTGTCTTTAGCCTTTTGACTTATTTATGTAGAGCATTATACCTTTATTGATTTAGAGTCCTATGCTTTTGCTCGACTGGATAAGCATTGGGATCAATGTTGAGTGCATGATAGACGATGGCTGGATTTATCCCTACCAAATCTGAATGTGTCCAAGATAAAACATCCACTAATTTCTTCAGGAAGTCTATCAATTTGAATCTGGATTCTGCGTTGAGGTCTTTTCCTATTTTGAGAACCTTTATAGAGTCTTTAGGATTTATTTGTACATCTTCAAAATCATCTAATGGCTTCAATTCTCTCCTTGTTGACCATAACCTAGGGTTTATTTCACTTTCGCCTTTCCCTATGGGTTGAGAGGCAGTGGAGGAAAACTACTTCCGATCTTCTTTAGAAAAACACTATATGTAGATCAAGTTATATTCGTCAGTGCCGATCATATGCATGTACTCCTTCTTTCTCTCGCTTAACGATGTTGTAGTTGTAGAATGACATATTTCAACATCAGTCTTGGTACTTTGTACCAATGTAGTTCTAGGAACCAGTTTGATTTCCTTTTCATTACAATCATCACAGTTATTAGAAGAGACAACAAAGTGGTTTTGAATAATCTAATATTTACATTAAATAATCCCATAGCTAACAATTGTTCTCCTCTTATCGACCATATCCCAACGGGTGTGTGGAACTTTATGAGCATATCCTTTTGAGAAATAACTTCCCCATGTCAATCGGTACGAGTCTTCCTAGGAATGCATTATATAGTGACGGTTGATCAATGATCAAGAAGCTCACAGTCTATGAAGGGGTGCAGTTCAAGTAGTGATAAGTAAGCGAGCTGCTCTAACAAGGATGGTTGTGGTATTGTTGAAGTCGTAGACGGCTCAGGGCTTGGCTTTAATACCTTTACTAGAAGTGTCATTTAGTCAAATGTATATTTAAAGATGACATTAATAGAATTACCAAAATCCATGAAGACTTTCTTCATGATGTAATTTGATATCTGCGTCGTTATAATGAGCCAATTATAATGCGGGAAGGCAACCCCAATAGCATCGGCTGTTGTAAAGAATATGTACTATGCTAGCTTTGTTTTACATGGAAAATGGTCCTCTACTCTACTTTAGCTTCTCATGCGTATGGCTCTTGTGCTTTTTTACCTTTTCCTGCAAGGTGTGGTCCTTTATGAATTTAGGCTATTAGGTTAAAGTGTTTTTGAGCAAGGTTTTCATTCGGATTCGGAGTGCGGTTCTCAGTCCTTTCACTATTGTTTTCCTTTTGGAAGCTGCCTAAGTATTCTTTCTAAATTAGTCTCTCTATTTCATTTCTAAGTGTTGGCAATTGTCTGTGTAATGGCCATATGCCCTATGGAAGCGGTGTTATGCTCCACCTCTATTCTGCTCCACCTTTTCTTTTTTGTTCAAGACTTGTAAGCCAGCTTGGTCCTAGTCATCTCATATATCTATACAGTAGTATAGATTACTGGATAGATAAGGGGAGTTTTTGCTGTAAAGTTTAATTCCCTCTATCGTTACATGGGGGATGGTATCATTCTATCGCATTTTCTTTTCATTATGGAGAGCGGAAACTTACTCAGGCTGTGCCGCAAACCAAGCTTCTTTCATTCCGATGTAGTCTCTGGCCTTTCATAGAAATACTTCATGCTATGACATGTCTTTCTGGTGTTCTTCTCCTACATGGCAGCATCCTTCTTATTCTGGTATATACTGCCATTAGCAATGCCTCTTCACAAGTTACCCTAATCTGGAGCGCTTCGGATTTAGAATGTTTAATGAAGTTCCATAAACTCTCATTTTCTCTCATCTTTATATAGGACATTGTGTTTATGTTCAAGGAAGCTTCCCTCCCAAGTTGGATTATTTTAGGAAATGGTGGATAACCGTCGCTAAGAATGGACTTCCTATGTTCCTTATCTCCTGAACCATCTTGAGGCAAATCCATCTAGATACATTAGGAAGATTTTGTGCTGAGCGATCCTCCCTACTTTTGGAATGCCTGTATAGTACTCAATGGTGCAAATGTGGTTATCTAGGTTAGTGATTTCATCTAATTTTTCTATCGAAGGTGGTTTGAAGTTGTCTTGGAAAGTCTGCTTCTTTGATGGTTTCACTAAATAAGGAGGAACCATTTTCCCTCACTTCTTCTCCATTGTTTTACCGACAAAGTTTTACTAGTTGCTCTACACGAGACGTCAACTGATGGATCTCATCTTCTCTAGGATCCATTTGGAATGAACCGTTCTTGTAGAGTGAAGTAACATCTTATCAACGGGAGCAGTTTGTGGATGTCTTTTAAGAAATAGTGAGTTGGCAATAGTAGGCTTCGATTTGATCTAAGGATCAAGTTGGAGTTTTCCTTTAAGTTTATCATTGGTATTTAAGCCAGCTTCATTGTTCTCATTTCTGAGAGTGTTGTTATCACTTACATGCTGCATAGGTAGCGCGGTTGGAGAGTGATGGCAGTAAGCCATGGATGGTTGAGGGGAGATTGGACTAAGAGAAGTATATTGGGCAATAGATCTCTCAAACCTCTCCATACATTGGTTTATTTTGGGTTGTTAAGGCTTGAAAAACTACCAACACATCATCTGAGGCAGGCTCTATAGAGGCAGTTGCCTCAGATTGCATTATAGAGGTAAGAGGTGGCTTTGAAGACATTTTTAAGGTAAGGCGAAGGTGTTTTTAGGGAGGGGTAATAGTGGAATCTATAGGATTCATGGTATCATTGTGGCATTTGAAGAAAGTGTGGATAAGTTTTTGCTGGAAAGGAACACTTGGCCCTCCTTCTAGCGCTAAAAATATTAATGGGGTTTTTTGTCTTAGAAACACCCAAGTATTTTTATGAAGTAACCATGAAGTTGAATGCTTTCGTGATTGTGAAGCAATAAAATTAAGTAATATTACACTTGCCTATAAGAGGAGTAATTATATTATTATTATGCTTATACAATTATGGAGGCGAAATATTTGAAGTTTTATCAGTACGTTATCTCAATACAAGTGTTGATAAAATAAAAATAGTAGAGTAAGGAAATGAAAATAATAAAAGGACATAGAGAATTTACGTGGTTCAGATGTTAAAAAAAATCCTACTTCCACGGGTAAAATTTCACTTTCTTCTCTCTTGACTTTTAGTGCTAACAAAATGACAAAGAGTACAACTTTTCATTTTGTGTGCCTAAAAAGGGTAAAGCAAAATTCCCTCTTTTTTTGCTACAGTGCCCTATTCATTTATAGTACACTAAGATTCATGTCGATTGGCAACATCATTCTTCCGCCCTCTCGATTTCTACCTTTGGATTGTTCCATGTGTCGACCATCCATTTTGCTTACATGATATGCATGGATTGCTTACATGGTCCTCGGTGGAAAATTGTAATTTAAGCGGTTTGTTGAATATGCGCTTATATGATTTTTGTTTGATGATAATAAACATATATACATTCGTTTAAATGTATTTGTTAATGTATTATTTTATTTTTCATAGATTAAATAAATATTTGCTGAATAAAATTAAATGACACAGAATTTGAATTCAAACAAAAAATTTATTCAAACAAATATTTATTACATTTTTGAATAGTACAAATTCAAGCTCTCACTATACATATACAATTTTGATTACAAATACATCACAATTTCATATTTACATTTAACTTCACTACACATCACTCATTCACTCAATTCGTATTTTAATCTTCAACTTCATCCAGTTAGAATCCAGCATCTGAGCAATCTGCAAAAATATTCACTAACGTAGTAAAATTGAAAAAGAAATATTTTTGCAATATAAAATAAAATATGGTTTTTGAAAATATTATTTGCCTCAGTTATTTGGGTTGTTCGTCATGATTTATATTTGAATACATCACATACGAACAATGTGACATGCACAGTGTATCACTGTACATGCCACAAGGCCTGCACACCGATATACACTTGATAATATTACAGGGACAGGTGAGCACAAGGTCAAACCCAAAATAAAAAGACGGGTTCAACTCAGGTGCAATATAAATAAAATATCGACTTCAGCACAAGGTCAAACCCGAGTTGTGAAACTGGATTCAACACAGGTGCAAATGGCCAAAACTCAAGAATCAAGTGTCGACTAGTCCAATATAAACAAGATCGGTATAATCACAAATGAACAAAACTATTTGCAAACTGAATCAGACTAAAATACCAGACCAAACTGCATCAAGAAACCAAAACCAGAAAAGTACACAAACATAACCACAGACATGGTCAGAACCAAGACGAACAAATGTGCAACCTGAACAATAAAATGTCCAGACGAGGCTACACAATATCAAAGTGCTCGATCAATATGAAAAAGGGCAGTGGACAGTGACAATGTGGCTGCAGCAGAAATATGGTAATACAACAAAGCTCAGCCATTTCAAACATATATCAAAGTGGACAATGCAAGCAAGCCTCAACTCTAAATGCATACGCACACATGAAACAGTGCAGACTCAAATGTATAGATCAAGTGAAGTATACAAGAGAAGCCTGTAGACTATCATGAAGCAAAACCACGACCATGCTACAGTTCAAAAGCAAATACCCATGTCCAGACTCAATGCAACATTCACATTACAGTTTCATGTAACAAACAATGCACCAATGTCACAAGCATGAACACAAGTGTACATGACAGTGTACAACATCAAAGACACAACAGTAACAAATCAAGACAGCATCCACAAGACTCAGTCAATGCACAATGATAAACAAAGCCACAAGAGAACTAGACCAGGTAGTACAAGTATCAAGACTAGTGACATGTGGACAATGAAACCAAAAGCAAACAGCAAGTGGAGAATGTATCACGAGTTCAACATAATGTAACCAGATTTTGAATCTAGATAGACCAACATTAAGGTTCAAGTGATATCAAGAATCAGTGCAATAGAGAATATGCAACATGACAGTAAGCAGTGCTCAGTGATAAAACATGAACACAACTCACAATGCAATGCCACAGCAAACATGGTTCAAAACAACATACAGAAATACCAAATGACAACAGTAAATCAGATGAACGTAAGTACAACAGTAAGAGCAAGTTTGAAGATAACGATATACAGGTTAAACCAAAACAGTAATGTTCAGGGACGAACACAGATGAACCATTAACGAAGTCACAGTGAAATCACCGTGGATATGATGAACAAGTCAAAATTGACCAAGTTAAACATCAAAGCCGTGGGAAGCAAGCAACGAAAATATACGCATATGAAAAAGTCAATGAAATCATCAACATCAGAAATTAATCGAACGGCCGAGCAAATTATGTGACAAATTCAAACATATTTTGTACGAACGAAACTCAAGGGTTACAAACCCTATATAAACTTTATCATCATCGGCAAAATACTTGATCGAGTGAAAAGCGAATCAATTCAGAAAAAGTAAAAGGTAAAATCATACCAGTAATCAATTGCACTCGATCAAGTTCGAAGCAGACGAGCATAACACAAGTAATCAACAAACCAGTCACGAGTTCGCTATTGATAAAACGAGCTGCTTCGAAAAGCCTTAATTTTCAGAGGGGAACGAAGCCCTAATTCAGATCGAACAAAGAAAGAAACGGCCGCCATTTTCACAAAGGAACAAATAAAAAAGGATACGGGTTTACGAAAGATTAAGGAAGTCAACCAATTGGGCCGGCCTAGTTTACGTTAAGGGTTATATAGTTTAAAAATAGGGTTTTTTATTTTTAATTATTTTTTAATTTGTAATTCCTTTTAAAACTGTTTTAAATTCTAGTCGTGTGACTAGGGGACAAACTACGAGGCGTAGTTTGAGAATTCGCAACTCAGTGGCTGAGTCGTGGTAGGGTTTTGAGCGTAGAGTTAGGTTTAGTCGATAGCGGGTGTCGCGGGTTTACGTGTGTAAGCGTCTGACTATCTAATTTCTAGTAGAAACCTTGGGGGCAGCACGTAGGCAGGGTTTTGCCGAAGCTGGGTAAATTTTGTGTCGTTCTATTTCTGCATTTCATTATTCTGCTATTTTTCTGTGCTGCTATTATTCTGTGATCTGTGTTGAAATTATTTATAAGCTTCCGCGATTAATTTTTATAGTTAATAGCATCACCCTATTCACCCCCCCCCCCCCTCTAGGGTGAAATCGATCCTACACGGTTGAATTCATAACCTAGGAGGGAAGTTTGAAATCAAAGTGGGAAAATCGAGATTCGAATAGACAATGACAAGCAACTTGCTTGTAGATGGCATGTATGCAGGGATGTAGTCGTAATGAGAAACGTCCCCTGCTTTGGGAAGTATTGCACCATTTTTAGCACTTCAAGGCTTCACTTTAGTTTATTAGGAGTTAAGGCTCCTTTATGAAAGAATCAAATCTATGACGTTTTGATGATAACAACCAAAAAATAATGCTACTAACGACTTCATCAAGTATATTACAAATTTAGCAAGCAACCGATGAAAAAACGAGAATAAAAGCACGTATAAGAGAATACTTTGCTTCAGAATATTACATGAGCTTCAAAAGACTAACAATGGTGTTGAAAAACTACTACAACACGTCTAAGACAAAAGAAATACACTAAATAACTCAAACAAAACTATGAAGGTTTGGTTAAAAATATATGAAGGACGAGTTGACTGAACCCTAATCCAGTCGACTGAACCTGTC
This sequence comes from Allium cepa, assembly GCA_030765085.1. NCBI lineage: Eukaryota > Viridiplantae > Streptophyta > Magnoliopsida > Asparagales > Amaryllidaceae > Allium > Allium cepa. The sequence goes on along the minus strand of CM060940.1, from coordinate 749,598,942 downwards.
AACAAATTGGCATTTCAATCTTTTGGATTTGGGTTTGGTTTTGGGCATGTTTTTCACACCATGTAAATCGACTGAAAATAAGTTCAGTCTACTGAACCTAATCAACTGAATACACTCCTGTTTGCACCAGAATTAGTCACAAACCCCGAAAGTCGTGAAAGCATCGGTGCTAGCACACAGATCCACAATATTCAAACACAAATCCCAGATCCAGATAAAGTAGAGAAGAAAAATGAAGAAATAGAAAAACTAGAATGAAATAAAGCGAGAAAATACATAAGATTTACAGTAGTTCGGCTATCTTCGGCCTACGTCTACTTTGAATCAATCCTTCTATTTCTTTTTATACTGTACTTACAGTTCCAAGCCTTTTAGATAAGTAAACAAAATAGCATAGTTTCCCTTAGAAAGCAGAAGAAGATCCCCCATTTTAGTTTCCATAGGACTGCTTATAAGTCTAGATCCGAAAATATCCACCCTAAAACCTGGGGAGGCGCCAGTATATTAATTGCCCACTTTTCTCTTGTGCAGGTGGACCTGCCAGATCGATCTAGGGTGATTTTGGATCGATCCATGTACAATTCGTATCGATTCGAAAATGGTCCAATCGAGTTGAGATCGATCACGAACATTCTTGAGTGCATAAGGAAGCTCTTATGAAAATTTTGTAGCATTTGGATTCATGATTTGAGAGTTATGATTGATCCAAGTTTAGGATTGTTGGTGGGCTGAAGGCTTCATATACATTAAGCAGTTTGTATCCTTCTATTCGCCTCCATCAATTCGTATCCACCACTATGCTGTTCGTATCCATCTGGTTCTATTGCCTTATGTTCATCACTTCGTACCTATCCCTGAATATCCACTGCTCTTCGTATCTATCCCTTATTCATACCCATCAACCCATTCCCTTTTCCATATCGATCCCCACTCTTCGTGATGCCTTGTTCGTATCGAACCAAGTGTGGCATTTCGTATCGATCAAGAAAGTGATCGCTATGCATTATGACCGATCTAAAGTAAAGTGCCAAGTGCATTTCCCTTATCCGTATCCATATCGATCGATACGGTACCATTGATCCAAAGTAAATTGCTGAGTCCATTCTTGATCGATACGAACTGTATCGATTTTAGACCATTCCTCTTCAGCATTGATCCATCCATATTTCGAGCATACAAACTCCGTTTAACCCAAAATTTGAAATGTAGCCTCTTCAAACCTTGTTTATCATTTCCTATCGATCCCACCTTGATTGGAGCTTGGTACAATTTTGATGGTATCGATCATAGCCTTATTTTCCAATCGATCTCCAACCCTGATATCCACCTTTCCAGCCAAGTTGTTGATGTCCCGGCCTTGACCAAAAGGCAGGATAATATTTACCCCTCAAAACATGCCTTGTGGTAAGATGTCGTGTTTTGAATAGCTCCCAACCCGACATCCAAAGTCCATATTTCATCCATAGCCATACCATTCGACCCATAATCCAATCTGTTACAAAGCCATCCTATCAAGTGTCGTTGCCATATCCTTATCCAAATCCACGATTGCTCCAAGTCGATGTCCAATTCCAAATCCAATTACTAAATCCTCGGCCAATTCCATATCCATCTGAACCCGACAACCGAGTTCTAATCCATTCATATCTGATAACTAATAACTGAATCCATGACCTCCCGAGTCGATATCCCAATCCGTGACCACTTCGGGCCCTTAGCTGAATCCAAGACCACACCGGGTCCATACCCAAATCCTTAGCTGCTCATAGCCGATATCTGAATCCATAACCTCTCTGGGTTCTTGTCAAGCGCAATCCACACTCAACGATCTGTATGAAGCAATGCCTTGGTGTTCGTGGTTTAGTGTCCCTGAATGCTGAGTAAAGCCATGGCTCAAGTCCTATGCCGAATCCTGGTCGCTCCATAACCATGCCGAGCATAGTCCGTACCTATGTAGGAGATAATATAGGGCCTAAGTCCTAGGACGAATCCTGATCTCTTTGACTCTCGCCAAGCATAGTCCATACTCGACGACCTGAATAAGCCGATTCGCCATGTTCAGACGAAGCGGCTTACCCCTTAACAGGCATAATCCATACCTGATGACCATTAACCAAAAACCAAACAAAATAACAATCAAAATCCAATCCGAAATCCATATTAAATCAGAAAACCAGCAATACATATCAAAAAATCCAAATCAACTTCCAAACCAAAATATAAGTGTCCAAGCGAAAACCCAGACTAGAAAACAAACAAAACCAGGAATTTAAACCAAACTCCAAAATCAAATCAGAAAAAAGCTAGTGTCTAAATCAGAGAGAAAAATCAAATTTTGCAAACAGGGTATCGTGGTTTATCATCATCTCAGAGCATGCCTAGGTGCTATCTCCATCCCCGTACACGAGCGACTTAGCCCTCCTCCCATAGTTTTCTACTTATTTCATACCATCTTGGTTAGTCGATAACCAAACGACCATCATTTCCAAGCCTTGCATCATCGTTGTTTGAGGTAGATGGTGGCTGCTCCAGTTCCCCCGCCACATTCCGGGGCCCAACGTATTGTCACAGCTAACTATTCCTTACATGCTCCTCGACTATATCCTTTAGATGCCTACAGCTGTTGGTATCATGCTCGTCCAGATCATGAAAGAGACGGTGCCATCCTGATGCCCTCTCACGTTCTGAGGGTTCTCTCCTTGTTGGCCTTTAGTAGGGAAGGCGATTCGGAGTTTTCATGTACATACGTTCCAACGTCTCGTTCAATCCTATGTAAGTGGAGAATTTTGGTATTCTCCGGTGCTTCCTTGCCCTGCTAAATTCTTCATCCAATTTCCTCTTCCCTTTATCCTTATCCTTGCTCGAGCTTTCCCTAGACGGTCCTCCATCCTTAACCACATTCACTTCCATTAGCTTCAAATCTAGAATTGCATCCTCTTGTCATAGAAATCTTTCGGCATCGTGAAAGAATTCTCCGAGATCCATTGGTGGACTCATATCAATGACATTTTGAAATTCGAGTTGTCCCTACTTCTGAACCGCCGCCATTGGAACCATTGATGGATCCGGCCGATCAATCGAAGCAACCGCCGCATTAAACCGGGTTAAGAAAGCCCAAAGCGATTCTCCCATCCTTTGTTTTACCGATGTCAATGTCATCTTTGACCTCTTGATATAAACCCGAAACTGCTTCAAGAACCTGTCCACCAATTCTATCCATGTCCTAATAGATCCTTCTTCCAACTTCCTAAACCACATAGCAGCTATATTCGTCAAGTACAGAGGGAAACACCGGGCCATAACTTCCTTCGATGTCCCCAGCACTTCCATGTGTCTCATGTATCTCATCGAATGATCGGTAGGATAAGCCCTGCCGTTATGTACTTCCAGAGTAGGTAGCTTGAACTATGGTGGATTCCTAACCATTCTGATGTCACTGGTAAAAAGACTCATGTGTACTCCTTCCAGATCTTTGTTTGCTAAACTTCTGCGCATAGTTCATCTGATAATCTCAGCTAATCCAGTCTTGTCCACCAAGGGTTTCCCCTGAGTCCTCGAGTGAATTCTAGTACATACTCTTCATTATGCACTTCTGCATTCCCATCAGCTCCATGATGTGCAATGTCACTTGGAATCCCTCCATGAATCGGTCCATCATTGCCTGATGGTTTGCCCCCGAGTTTGGATCCATCCAGATTGATAGCTGTGCTGATTGGGTTGCGCTTTATTGAGCTGCTCCATCCGATTACCTGTTGAGTCCTTCTGGTCTAGCTCCGTGGATCTGAACTCTAACAGCTCCCGCTGTTCCTGCCTCTCCAAACTTTCTGAGAAGGTTCTTCATCATTTCCTCCTGCCTTTTCAACAATTCTTCCTGCATAGCACCCATCATCATCTCCATCTCATCTCTGGTGATGAAAACCGAGGCCTGATTTTCTATTAAGGAAGCCTCCTAACTCCCTTCATGCTGACTCTTTCCGTTACTTGTCTCCTTGTTGATGGCCTAACCATGGTTCCTTCTAGATCTGATCTCCAAGCTTTCCAAATCTGAACTCCAAATCCGATGTAGCGGGTGTTAATCCCTCTCAGTGAAAGCACCAAAGTGTTTGCGCCAAAATTGGTCACAAATCCCGAAAGTCGTGAAAGCACCAGTGTTAGCACACAGATCCACAATATTCAAACACAGATCTCAGATCCAGATAAAGTAGAGAATAAATATGAAGAAATAGAAAAGTTAAAATGAAAGAAAGCGAGAAAAGACACAAGGTTTTTAATGGTTCGGCTATCTCCAGTCTGCATACACTTTGAATCAATCCTTTCATTCTATTTATACTGTAATTACATTTACAAGCCTGTTACATCACAAAAAAATAGCAGAGTTTCCCTTTAGAAAGCAGAAGAAGATCCGCCTTTTTAGTTGCCATAGGACTGCTATTTATAGGTGTAGATCCAAAAATATTCGCCCCAAACCCTTGAATACATTTTCTCTTGCATAGGTGAGCCCGCTAGATCGATCCAGAGTGATTTTGGATCGATCCATGTACAATTCGTATCGATCCGAAAATGGTCCAATTGAATTGAGATCGATCATGAACATTCTTGGGTGCATAAGGAAGCTCCTGTGAAAATTTCGTAGCATTTGGATCCATGATTCGAAAGTTATGATCGATCCAAGTTTGAGATTGTTAGTGGGCTGAAGGCTTCGTATCCATCAAGCAGTTCGTATCCTTCTATTCGCCTCCATCAATTCGTACCACCACTACGTTGTTCGTATCCATCTAGTTCCATTGCCTTATGTTCATCACTTCGTACCGATCCCTGAATATCCACTGCTCTTCTTATCCATCCCGTCTTCATATCCATCAACCCATTCCCTTTTTCGTATCGATCGGCCACTGTCCTCATCGTATCGATTCCCTGCTCTTCGTGCTACCTTGTTCATATCGATCCTAAGTGCAGCATTTCGTATCGATTAAAAAAGTGATCATTATGCACTGTGACCGATCCAAAGTAAAGTGCCAAGTGCATTTCCCTTATCCGTATCCATATCAATCGATAGGATACCATCGATCTGGATTAAATTGCTAAGTCCATTCTTGATCGATATGAACTGTATCGATACGAAAGTATCGATAGGAGACCGTTCCTCTCCAACATTGATCCATCCATATCTCGAGCATACGAACTCCGTTTGACTTGAAATTTGAAATGTAGCCTCTCCAAACATTGTTTATCATTTCCGAGCGATCTCACCTTGATTAGAGCTTGGTCCAATTTTGATGGTATCGATCATAGCCTTGTTTTCCAATCGATCTCCAACCTTGATATCCATTCTTTTTAGCCAACTTGTTGATATTTCGGCCTTGACCAAAAGGCGGGATAACAACCGCCTTATCTTTTATTTTTTATAGCCATCTCGGGCTTGATTTTTATACTAGTTTAGCTGACCGAACAACTTTTCCAGTTGAGTTAAATACACAAGTGCCTATATTCCTAAAGTGGTGCCTTTGCTTCTCTTTGCATCCACATTGCATCTCTTCGCATCTAGAATTGCTTCTCTTCATTAACGTCAAATGTATAAAGTCGCACCATTATTTTAGCATCCCTACAACAACTATAGATAGCCCTAAGCCTTCAAGAATCACAACACAACTTAATGTTATTCCTAAACTCTCAATTCTTAAAGCAATACTCCAAACTTCAAGAAATTCATGTGATTCAGAGATTTCAACTAGTTTGCTTCATCTCGATATCCCATATTCTAGTCTAATAAACTCATTAGCATCTGTTACTCTACTTGTAAAAGTTATTTGAAGTCCTGTCATATTATCTTTAGGGAGTGTTGAAGTCATATTCGGTTGTTCAAACGGAGTCTACAAAGTTGTTCCCTCGGATGTATTGATTGTGAAATTCCAAAAGGTAATTGGGACTGGATGTAAGAGAGGTGCTGCAAACCAGTGTAAAATCGACTGTGCGATCTAATATATTATTTCAACCGCATTTACATTGTCTACTACTGATTAGACATCTTCAATCCTATGCATAGCGACTAACAAGTGGTATCAGAGCCTGGTGTTCTACTGATTGTAGCAACATCCTAGTACAATGGCCAGAAAGTGAAGATCCAGTCTGAGCTCAAATACAGTAGAGAAAAGGAAAATTTCTAAAAGCAAGTAATAGTCTATAGAATCAAGATACATGTGCTGCATGGCTAATCTCAGATCAAAATTGGTACGCTTAGATTCTTTATATAGTGATCTTACAAATGCATGAGAACTTATTAAAAGATTTTAAAATGTCAAAAAAGGTCAATTCTATTGCTTTAGGTAAATTGAATTATTGTGAGCGTATAATTAGTATTTTAAAGGAAGAAAATAATTTTTTAGTAAAACAAACCGGAGTTTTAGAAAATACATTAGAAGAACTTGTTTTATAAAAAGAATATCTATTAAAAGATAATGAGCATTTAAAAAATAAATATATTGATCTTTTAAAGGAAATCGAAGTTTTGCAAAATGAAAATATATTTTTGGAAAATGCTTTAAAGGGTTCTAATTCTAAACTTTTGTCTCTTGAAGAAGAGAATGGTGCTTTAAATAATAAGAATCTAGAATTAACTAAAGGATGTTAACTTGTGAAGAACAATATTATTATTTTGCAAAAAGAAAGTTGAGAATTTAATGCAAATTTTGACAAATTATATGAGAAAGTTACAAATTTAAACTCATCTTCCTTAACTACAAACACAAAAGCTCACAATTATTGAACTAGTTCAGACTATAAACAAGATAATTGTAGAAATAATACTTGATATGCATTCATAAATATATGTTTTAATGCTAGTACTAAAAATAGAGATAGTTCTAAAACCACTTCATGTCACAATAGTATTATACTTAGAAATAGAAAACATCCTTTGAATGCTATATCAATGACAATTATGTTGATATATAGGTACCTTCTAATCTAATCAATCATGATAGACAATTATACATTAGCAATTTTTATAACCCTATGATGAATAATAAAAATTATTTTTTTAAAGGATCAACCACATCTGACTGGATGTCATTCCTTAAGTTGTAAACCTTATATTTTTTTATAAAAACACATATCATTTTGCTTACTCATGACATATCTTTTAGATACTCATCACTTTGCATTAGTGTTAAAATGTTTTCCTGTTTTTTGTTTTTTCTATGATAATTTCTATCTCTTTTATAAAGAGGAGAAATGTACATAGCTATATTTATTAGTGAAATATTATTTTTAACAGGATTTTTTAAATTATAATATGCCTACACTCGCATTCCTTTTCTTTAATGACAAAGGGGGAGAAGAACATGTGCCTTACATATTTTACATTGGAATTTTGTAAAATTGACGAAAATAAACATTTTATATATCTAGCATGTATTTAAGGCGAGTTATTTACTTTATGTTATAAAGTTTTGTGGTTGTCATCATCAAAAGAGGGAGAATGTAAAAACCATATCTATGGTGTTTTGATTAAAACTACCAAAAAACAATGCTACTAACGATTTCATCAAGTATATTATAGATTTAGTAAGCAATCAATGAATGATGAGAATAAAAGCATGTATTAGAGAATACTTTACTTTAGAAGATTATTTGAGCTTTAGAAGACTAATGATGGTGTTAATAAACTATTACAATGCATTGACGACAAAAGATATACATCGAAGAACTCAAACACAACTATGCAGGTTTAGTCAACAAAAATATGAAGGACCAATCAACTGAATACTATTTCGGTCAACTGAACTAGTTCACAAAATTGCATTTCAGTCTTCTTAATTTTGAGTTTGGCTTCGGATTTGTTTTTTACACTAGGCAAGTCGATTGAAAATAAATCCAGTCGATTGGAAATAAGTTAATTTTAAAACACTAATATCTCACTGATTTCAACATAGAAAAATTCATGTTAATACACTAAAATTAAGTTCATCACCTAATCACATGATTAATTAATAAAACATAATTTTTAAACCCTTATTTTATTATTGAAACAAGGTATTTTTCATTTTTTAAAATAAGATAACATAACACATAAATCAATTTAACTCCAAAATTCCCATTTTCCCTTTTAAATAAAATTACACATTATTTAGAAAACACTAACACATTGTTTACAAGTTTTAAATCTGGAATTTTTCATCACATAATTCCATATATTGCTTTTTATAATAATATACACATTTTAAAATTTTCACTTCAATTCTAATTTCGGTTCTTATTCAGTAAAAAAAAAATTTCTTATTCTCCAATTTGAATCTTCATTTATTATATATAAACAACACTAAAAAATTAGGGTTGTTACAAACTTCTCCCTTAAAGAAATTGCATCTCTGTAATTTCTAATTCGAAGAAAAGTCCATAATTAATAGAAATATATTACTACAATCGTATTTCTATTTTCAAAATTCATACTAACACTAAAACAATCAAACAAGCAAGCAATAAATAAACAAGCCATAATAAAAAGATTCTTGCATTTGTACTCAAACAGTATCTTTTGTCTTTCTTTTCAAAAGATTAAAACATCCAATTCATTTATTCATCCAAATTATTTCTATGAGTTAGATTTCTTCAATCAGTTACCCAATTTAATTTCTTATTTTATAAGAATTCGCTTCTTTTAATAACAATAACACAAAAAAATTCTTAATTAATTCCTAAAAAATTTATTTATCCAAAAGTTTATGCTTCATAAATTGTACCATTTTAAAAACAAATATTAATTTCTCTAAATATTTGTACTTAACAAATTGTTCTTCAATTTAATATAGTTTTATGGATTTATCTTAACTTAAAGTCACACCATGATCACAATCAACACCCATCATATTCAACTTAACAATCAACTCATATTATCAAAAATAAATGGCATGAAAGCAAGTTATAAATCCAACATATCGATAATGGCATGCACTTCACAAGCCAACACAAAAGACAACACTTTGCTTGTCGTATATTCAAAGGCAAGCACTTCACTTGTCTACACAAATGGCCATTACCTCGCAAGTCTAGGGCCAAGGTCTATCATAAATGACTGCTCTTCACAAGTCTAGTATAAGTGACTGCACTTTGCAAGTCTACTTGCACATCACTGGTCTATCATAGATGACTGCACTCCGCAAGTCTACCTGCACATCCCAGGTCTAACATAAATGACTGCACTTCGCAAGTTTAGAATAACGGCCTATTATAGTTGACTGCTCTGCGTAAGTCTAAGACATGCACTTCACACATCATCACAAAGGTGTCAAATACCTTCTAATAGTGATCATGTGAGTAATACTCATGCATTGCACAACCACTGGGGTTTACTCGAGCATTTACTACAAGTCGGTAAGCTCCATTTACTCAAATATTCTATATAACAAGTCATATAATTAACCAATAAGGCGATCCCGAATGTCCTATAACCACGTGGGATCATCAGATCGTTTAGTCATAGTTCTTATTTCATAGAAGTAATAATTTTCAACCAAACATCATCACAAGGAATTATTTTTCTTAACGTGAAAATCACAAGTATTTAACCAATACACAATTTTGGTTCCATTCAATTCAAATTTCTTTATTTAAGGTTTATAAACTAGAAGAGTAACTTCTAAAAGAAGTTACATATAATAATCAAACCAAAAGAATTTTTTTTCCTTCCTTCACTAAAATGTTAAATTTATCAAATTTTGTTTTATTTTACACTTTAAAGCCTTCTTTCATAATTATAAAAATTTTAGTTTAGAAAAAGTTATATCCTTATACTGGAAAACCTAAACTATATTCCCTTAAGGATCTATCATTCCCACCGAACACCCAAAGATAATACAACCTATAAATGTTAAATACTTCCTAATAGAAATCGCAAGAATTTAACCAAGGCATACTGCCCGATGGAATTTGAGTATTTGCTAATGGGCTAGTGTACCACTCAAACATTCTATTCAGTGAGTTGTATAATATTCGATGAAGCGTTATTCGAGCGCATTTAAACTAATCAGTAAGACTAAGTTGATCATTGGTACTCCCCATAGGATAGAACTAAGGCTCTTAAAATATTTATCTTATAAAACTCCCTAGTTTAAAACTCCAAACTTCCTTTCAAAGTTTAAATGATTTGATTTCTGATAAATCTTTTCTCCCAAAATAATTTTCTAAATCTATATACTTCTAACAATATATTAACTTCTTATGGTATTTATATACTAATTCAAATAAAAGATTTATTCTTTTAAATTTCAAATCATCGATTATAAATTCAAAATTTCATTTTCCATTATATCTTTACACTTAAATTCCAAAATTTATCAAATCCATATACATACATAAAAATAAATTTTCCATTCTTAATTTGTTTTCCAAAAATGCCCTTCCATAAAATATTCTAATATTATTAATTCCTAAATCATCCAAATAATATTATTAAAACTCCATGTAATATGTCCTTTGATAATATTATTTATAGATATCTTCTTTTAAAACATTTATATTTGCATATATCTACATACTTATCCCAAAATAGCTTTTCATTTCCAAAAATTCATTACATATGCATATATATGTATTTTCCAAAATATCTATCCAATTTAAAAATAATATTCACTCAATTAAAACTTTATCTTCATTCTAAATATTATTTTTAACTTTTGTAAAACATTTAAGAAATATTAAAACTCAAAGAACTGTGTCCGATTGTCTCGTCGAAGTGTCTAGAAATCCTTATTGCTATGTTGATCAAGCACACAATTAGTACCCTTAACACACTTAATGAGCAATTTAACACGAACCAATTTCCAAATATTTCTTTATCAATCTATATATATCCATATAAATGAAAATCCATTAATATAAATTTAAGAATACATCCATTCATCCATGCACACATCATGCAATCAAACATAAATAAACGTCTAGCTATTGAGCTTGGTGGAAACAATCTGTCGGCTTCTACTGCGCAACTCTGATCACTAACGAATCAGGACAACGCTACACAACACTTAACTTTTAAAATCATTTATAAAAATAATTTATAAAGTAATTCAAAATTTTCACAAATACATCCCAATGATTGTTGGGAATAATCATTTATCCTTCTACTTTAAATAGGATCTAAATCCTAACCCTACCCAAAACACCCAAGGGACGGGACTTTAAGTCAATTTAGGCCAAGATTCGTGTTTCTTATATTTTATATTATATTGAACCTATTCTCTAATACCAAATATGACGCTCCACCTCGAGACCTACACTAACAAAGGGTATTACTAGGTAATACTGTATGTGAGTGTAGAGAATAGGGAGGGTTAGGAGTGACCATTTGTAAAATTTCATTGGATGAGCATCAAATACATCGAATAATGTGACTATAATTTTCTTTTATGGCAAGTGGTAATTCGAGATATCCGATCTAGATGCAAAACAATAACACAATGGTTTAATTTAATTCAGAACAATACACAATATAATATACAACACAAAACTAAAAATCACAATGGAAATAATATACGTCAATATCTCTCAAAAGTATGAGTCTATAAAAGGAAATACCAGAATCACATTTTTATACATATACATCTATAACACCGACATGTCCTAAATATATACACAACCACAAAAGTCTACAACATGAATAAGCATCTATACAAGACTAAAATGGTACATCACAATAACAACAACATCAAAATAAACTTCTTAAGCTAGCTCACATCCAAGGTCGCTGAGTCCTGTACCTGTCAAGTCTCGGTTTGACCCGAGTATTAAAATAACACATGGATCAGACTATCTCTAATTATTATAAAAGGTGGGGATACTAATAGTAATAAGCTTGCTTAAATGTTAAGGATAATATCCCTGAACATACTTCAATAACATAATTATACTTCATTTAATGGTTCACGATTTATAGTTAAGTCTTATGCTCATTTACAACATTCATCAAATTTAAAACAACTATTACAACAGGGGCATAAAAAATCACAACCCTATATGAAAGTAATAGACATGCTCTTCACAAATCAATATAAGATACACACACTTCGCACACCAAAACAAGAGGTTGGACTTTGCAAATTGTAACTCGCTTGAAAATCCATTCATTCCACCTAAACGGACCACCCACGAACTAGTATAAAACCCATTAATAAGTGTTATCCACTTCCAGTTGGTAATTATAAGAGTGTCTACTAATGCCCCATAATCACTTGACGAAGCTAGAATATTTACTAAAAGCTAGTAAATTCCATTCATGCAAATAAATGTTCATTTGAGCAAGTCCATGAATTAACCGGTGAAACAAACGTAGGCGTTTCATACCACTTGTTTTACTACATCTGTAACGTCCCGCCTTTTTGTACGTTTTAAATCGACACACGTGTCAATTCAAACCATACGGAAGGGCGGATTGTTATGGGGTAATAAAAAAACAAGAAAGAAATAAAACAAAATAGAATCTCACAGCGAAAGGATAAAATATAATAAACAATATACAGTTCTTGAAGCTGTTTACAAAATATTTAATTTTACTTATACAATATATATCAGAGTTGCACATACCAACGAATAAAAACGATGCAGCGGAATACAGTGTAGTGGAATATAATATAATAACAATAATGAAATCTTCGTCTTCGTCCTCTAGAAATAAAGTCTTCGATCTTGAAATGCTTGGACTGACCCGAGCGAATTGAAAAGACAAAACACTCGAGTCAGAACTAAAAGATCTTATGTAAGTTAAATCAACATAAATAAACATGAGTGCAGTAACTCAAAAGATGCTTGGGATTCACATCTCTTAAGGATCCGTTAAACTATTTACTATGTAGTATATTTCGCTATTATAATAGTGTCTAATTGTAAAATAAACTTACTTTTTTTCTTAGCATTAAGGGGTTGCCCATATAGCCCTTAGCACGTAATAGTCCCATTAGTCCATCCAATATTAGCGCATCTCCAGATCGGGAGACTACCCTAAATATTCCACGGGCTATGGGAGAAAACCAAACTCGTACAAGGCGCGATAGGGTAGGTGACACGGCACAACTAGGCAATGCCAGAGTAGATATACCAATTACGCATCCGGGCTGGTGGTAACGCGTAGCCGCAGCTACCGCCCACCTCGGACAAACTCCCCCCTAAAATAAAAAATAAAAAATGGTCACCCAATCAATCCAAAGTCAGAGTATAGTATCGAAGAGGAGTATCCGATAAAGGGCGCTAACCCCCTTGGCCCGTCAATAGCTCATGTTTTAGCCACCTTATGCCAACTCACGGGAGTTGGGTCCACGTATTTACTTCAAAGGAAACGCCGCCATCATCCTACTTCATTCTGGAATCTCCACCGCGTACACGGTTTTGGGGTTGGCAGAGAGTATGACAACTCCTGATCCCGGTCTCTTCAACAACCAATCGTTATTATAACATCGTGGTTATTTCAGAATAATTTATACCTTTAGAAACCAGAATAAAATATTCATTTCAAAACTATATAAATACGATATCATTTATATTTTAAAGACCTAAATCAATATGATATCACTCCTATTTCAAATATATCTTTTCCAAAAATCATAGCCTTTCCAAAACTATATACCTTGAAACCATAGCTTTGAAACATAACTTTTAATACTTAATGGTTCAAATACTATATTACTTAATAAAATATACAGCTTCTTTAAATTTCACAATAAATTCCCAATATCAATTTGAACCTCCAAATAAACCATTTTAATTCCCATATATTTCAAAGCATAAATATTCTATATTTCAAAACTTTATAGTTCATATGTTTAAATCTTTAAATATTCTACTATTTCAAAATGGATTCTTTGATAATTTAATATATATATATATATATATATATATATATCAAATCCAATTCCTATTATTTAAATTTGAAATATTTACTTACTAAACAAATATTATTCAGGTAAAACCCTTAAACTTCAATAACAGGATATTCTTTAATTAAATTCACTTGATAATATTCTTTAAATTAATTTGGTATTCGTTTAAATCCTCAAATAAAAAATCAAGTTATAAGATCATACCTTTTAAATCTTAATTTATTTAAATTTCAAAACAAATTTTTCGAGGAAAATTCTTAAATACTTTAATTCCAATCATATTCACATTTATCTTCAACCTTACTTTTATTTGAGTTATTATAAACTCTATATACAATAGAATTTCAAATATATTCTTAACCATATTATATAAACGAAATCAACTTCATTATTTAGCTTATTTTAAAATTCGAAACAAATTTATACATAGCTAAATTCAAAAAATTTTACTATATATATATATATATATCAAAATTTAATATTTATTAAACCGTATTCTTTCCAAAACCATAGAAAATAATTTCAAAAATAATTATATATATATACCGCGGTGCCTGTATATAATTTTCTATCTTATGGTCAATGATACGGATATTTATCATTTCAATCCGCAATTTAAAAAAAATGCGGTTGTATATCATTTCAAATCGCAATCCCGAATGAAATGAAAATGCATAGTAACTTGCAATTTATACAATATAAATACAGCATCCATTCATCCATCATATCAATCATCAAACATTTATCAATTTATCATCCAATTCAAACAATCACATCAATAAATAATAATTAATTACTGGCAGTTAATTTTTCAATAATGAATTAAATAACTGTTTCATTGTAGTTTATATGCAATAATAAATAAATTTAACTAGCAGTTTATATGCAATAATAAATTTAACAAAAATTTTAACTGGCAGTTTATATGCAAAAATGAATTAAATAACAAGTAAATTATATGGATGCAAATTTACTGAGATAATGATGGAATATATGCCAAACAGCTATAAATAAATTTTTAAACACATCATAAATCAATTTAACAAACATAAGAAATTTTAGAAGTTGTGAGTGGGTTAAAAAACTCACCTTTTGAATTTAAATTGGATTCAAATCCAATTTAAATCCAAAAATATGACAGTATCAGAATTTGTCCAAGCTAGCGTCATCAAGTCCGGAATTTTATCACGATCCTAACAAAAAAAATCACGCGTGAAACGGAGTCCGTATGAGAAAGTTACACGTGTTAAATCGCTTGAAAACAAAATTAAATTAAACAAAAACAAACAAACATACCTACTATAATATATGCCACGTCATCAACCTTTCTTCCTCTCTCTCTCTCACGCGTTCCAGCCTTGTCTACAGTACACGAAGAACACATCCCCCCTTTGACCGACCCTCAAGCCTCCACCGCGCCGTCATTCACCACGCGACCGCCCTCAAAGCCATCACAACACCACACCGCACCTCCCTTAGCCTCGACTTCCCTTCCGGTGCCGGCCGCCGCCACCCCCAATTAGGGTTTGCCGAACCCTAATTGCAAAATTCTTGGCTCCTTAGATCGAATTAGCACAAGAGACTACCGCCATCTCGAAGCCCATGACGAGATCTACAACACCCAGATCTTGATTTTGCCAATTTCTTTCCGAATCAAAAACGCTCAATTAACCCTAGGGTTTTGAAATTCAAGAGCTTTGACCGAGATTTGCCGTTGATTCGAGCACCAATTGCAAAAACAGAAGCTACGTATAGATTCGTATCGATAAGATCTTCGATTCTATAATTTTTTTAAATTTTTTCGAAGAGTTTTGATTTTCATTTGATTTTTGAATTTTGAAATTGGATCTGTAATTTGTTTGTCTGCCATTAAGGAGGAGAGAGTTGAGATGTACGTACAGACAAATGAGAAGTGAAGAAACTAGAGTTTATAACAATATATTTATAGCCAAAGTTGAAATAGGATGGATTGGATAAGATAGATGTACGCGTTAAACGATATATTGCCCGAAAAGCCCGTTTCGACTCCGGAGCGAAATTGGGTACACCCATATATCAAAATAGATCTTTTAAAATATTTTAAACGCAAAGGAAAAGGTTTCACGTCTAAATTCTATCGTATGAAGAAGTTATGCTCAAATCAATATTTTTCAAATTGATTTCAAATGATTTCAATTAAATCGATTTCAAGGTGTTTCGAGTCCGTACGATCAAACGACAAGTCCGATCGCTACGAAACTTGAAACCCTACAATAACTCATCGTTACGGATCCGATGAAACTAGTTTCGTCGAAATCCGAGTCAGTGGCCAAAATGGCTATTTTTCTATTAATTATATAAATTAAAAATTAATTAATTAAATCAGATTTTAAATTTTATCTCGAAAATTGACAAATTTCAACATTTTTAACTTCATAATCATTTACAACGATTTAAACAAATTTTAAATGTCAATTTAGAGAAAGTTAATTTATAAGTTCCAATATCAATCCTTAATTTCATTAAATTCGCTAATTATAAATAAAATCCCCAAAATTCCATTTAGTTAAATAAATAAGTTAGTATTCCATCCATTCCTGCCCAATAGATGGACTAATATTGGATTCAGACTATTACATAAATTTCTCATATTATCTTTATTTCAAATAACGTATTATTTAACTATACTCAATTTCATTTGCTTGCAATAAATTTAATTATTGAACTTTGCACTTAAATCAAATAAATAAATCTTGCTATTCAGTAAATAGACATTTTATGGGTATAAATAACATTAAATTGCAATACATTTCATTAATGCATGCTTTATTTCATATAAATTTCCCTTAGTTAACTAAATCACATTAACAAAAGGAAAATAATTAGTTTATATTTATTTGCAATCGATTGCCATTCTTAACTTAATATACTAAATAAATGGTTAACCTAAATAATCGTTACCTTTTAACATTCAAATTCACTTACAACTATCATTAACAACAATGTTGCCATTGATTTAGATTTAATTAAATAAATTAGATGAATGGGTAAAATTTTATAATTATCACTAAATGCCAAATTTACTCACATTCATCCTTAATTACCAACTACAATTTATTATAATTACTTAATTTGCATTGAATAAATCAAGTTGAAATTTAATACATATTATTTCCTCAATTAATATAACCTTTGAATTAAATTCCCAATTCTCCAATTACCACCTTAAAATAAGTTTACGTTTCTGTTAATTTCCATTTCCACTTCCATTATTTTATATTACAATCATTAAAGTAACGTTTAACATCAACACAACCATTATGCATACTTATCAACCTGCATTATATTTATTATATTAATTTACGTTTTATTCCATTATAAAATAATGTGTACATTAATTAATTAATAATTACATCCACTTCTGTATATACATTTTGTAACCAAGTTATAACATTTACATTTACACTTCCGTTACTATACTAATAATTATTAAAGAAACGTTTATTATCAATAACAACATTATAATCACTCAACATTTAAACGAACTTTATTCCCAATAAATTCATTGACCAATTAATTAATATTTACATCCATTTATTAACAATTTACTTCCATTTATACAGTGCAATTCATTTTAGTTATTATTTCATTAATACTATTTCCAGTTTTATTTGTTTCAGTATTAATTACACGATCGTATTTAATTAACAAATTAAAATGTTTTCCACTATTACTATTTACACTCCATTATAACCTAAACAGCCGTTTCAATCACATTTGAATTGCATTTTACTTCTTACGACCTTTTTCTTTTATTCCTTGGTTAAATGTTTATTTTAATTATTCCTTTATTACTAACAAACCTTATTTCATTCATTAATACCATCATTTACCAATTATTACATAATTTCATTTATTTATATTCATGCTATTCATGTTAAATTCAATTCCTTTGCACATTGATTTATTTACTAAAGTTTACAATCATTTATTTATTACTTACCTTCTTATTATATTAAATTAGTAGCATTTCCATAATACTTCTGATTATAACATTTCATTAGTTAATTTAATATTCCCGTTTGTTTCTTATATTAAACTTATAACCAAGTATAACAAAGATTCACAATTTCAATTGATTGCAATTACATTTTGAATTTGTAAATCTTAATTTCAATTGCTACATTTAAATTTCTAACATCTACTTCATTATAACTTCTAGAATTTTTATTTCTTCCTAAATTAAATTGCAAAATTTAAATTAAACTAACAAATTTATTAATCAAATTTTACGGGTTGTTACAACATCGTTTAATTTAATTCCTCATCCATGCAAGATAGTGTTTTTTTATAATAAAAATGGTTTTGCTTTAAAAGCTAATTAAAAAATATTGATTTAAAAAGATTTATAATATGTATAGTAGAAAATACGATTAATTCATATCAGTTTTTATATAAAAATCCTCTGCATTCCACTTTAATTTTGAAAGAGTTTGTGTGCGTATATATATAATATATTTTCTAAAATCAAGCATACCCAAAATACACATATTTTCCATATATATATATATATATATATAAATAGAAACCAATTTACTTCCAAAAGAATTTCCTTTATAATTAGCTTTGCAAATAAAAGCAATTAAATTGTGTGCTTGATAACAAATCATAGAGCAAGACTTCCATGCTCATATGATAATCAAAATTAGATTTAAACACTCAAAAATGCACAAATAGTTCATCACAAACAAGCGTCAAAACGATGCTAGATTCATAGCAAACATCAAGAAAAACAAACAATTTACATCTAGAAGTCAAACAGGAGAACATACGATCGAAGAGCCAAAATAGGCAATACCTGGGGCACAACCTAGGTGGTGACCGACGCATCGGTCGAGATGACCGGTCCACTGGTTGCACTGACTGGGTCGAGCACAAGGCAATTTCCATGGCTCTTTGTTAGTCCGTCGAAGGTGAAAATTTGCTGGGGGGAGCTTCTAACTCCTAAGGCTTTATATTTGGCATCGCCTAGAAACCACTAAAATTTGATGATTTAAATAATCATATGACAAGGGATTTAGTAAACCGAAAATAGCATAACCATAGATGCAAACAACATACAAGATTGAGATCAACTCAACGTTAAATTCATCCAACTCAACAAATTCGCTAGATAAATTTGTAATAGAAATAGTCGTAAGTTTTCACTCACCTTTTTTCTTAACAATTCATTGAAATTGATTTGTCTTCTGTTAACAGCAAAACCCTAGATTTTATCCCAACCCAAAGAAGATCAACAACAATCAAAATATATTATAACTGAAAATCAATTAGGCTAGGAGATAGAACAGGGTTCTATTGACATACCTTGATTTTACCATAATTTTTTAGAATTTAGTCCTATTTTAAAACTCTATTTTTTCTTGAGGCTAGATTTTGTGTTTTGGCTTAAAAAATAAGAATAAGCTTTACTTACTTGAGGAGAAGTAACGATCGTATAGTTCGTTAATTTTTCATGTTAATTTTTTTTCCTATGTCCCTAAATGGGTTGAACTAAACGCCTAAGCCTAAACCCTCTTTTACTTAAAACAATAAAAGACTTGAGCATTTTCCTCACTTTCTACCATTTTAAAACACTAATGTCTCATTGATTTCAAAGTAGAAAAATTCATGTTAATACAGTAAAATTAAGTTCATCACCTAATCTTCATGATTAATTAATGAAACATAATTTTTAATTTTAAACCCTTGTTTTATTATTGAAAACAAGGTATTTTGCATTTTCTAAAACGGCAATGTAACACATATATCAATTTAACTTCAAAATTCCCATTTTCCTTTTAAATAAAATTACACATTACTTAAAAAACACTAACACATTGTTTAACAAGTTTTAAATCAAGAATTTTACATCACATAATTCCATATATTGCTTTCTTAATAATATACACATTCTAAAATTCTCATTTCAAATTCTAATTTTAATTATTATTCAATAAAAACATACAAATTATAATTTCTCCAATTTAAATTGATGTGCACGTAAATGTGCACTTATCAGACGAATCAGAGGAGACTTGCCAGCAATTAGTTTAGGACAAGCAGGGATCTAGTGCAAAGGTAGTTGTAACTCTCAAATCCATTAGTGGACCAGCCCTTACTAACATACTCCCATGAGTAGGTAAGAGCCTAATCCTCTCTTCTTTCTGTAAGGGAGGTGTGACTAAAATGAGAGGTTGTTCGACTCCTTATCTCTCCATCATTCTCTTCTGGAAAGGGCCCTTCTACCCAGGTGCGATCACAACTCTAGGATTCTTCTGGTGTCCAAGTAAGGCCAACACCTTACGTAGCATCTATTCGACTTCCTCAAGCACAAGAAGAGTTTCTCTTTCCCAACTTAAATGAAACTTAAATGAAACGACATATGAATTAGCTTTAAAGCATATAAATTGTTTATAAGAAGTGTTTGGTGCTTGATGGTTAGTAATGTATATGTTTAGCTATTGAACGTAAGTGGAATGCTAATGAATTATCTATATATGGCACTTACATATTTAAATTGAGTAAGTACAGGTACCTGAAGGCCATTTGGCTGGTTTGAATTGTGCTAATTGCATAAATTAATAAGCTGCTTGCTTAAAATGCTAAATAAGGTACGCCTACGCAATATAAATAGGAAATATGAACTGGTTTTGCTTTTTCCGACCGGATGGGTCGATGTATGTATATTTATATCTCTTGTCAAATTGCAAAAGCTCCTCCGTACAAAGGAGACTCTGCCAAAATTTTCCAAAACTTTTGGAAGTTGGAAGATTTTATTAAGCAATTAAACACTTTTAAATCTGAAACTGAAATAGATTAGTAGATGGAACTAATAAGACTCAGTTATAAATGGAAAATAAAAATTTAATATTCAAAATTGAAATAAGTTGAATTCATATGAAAATGGGAAAGACTAATTTGAAATAGGTATGAAACCTATATAAGAGAATGTATAAATTGATTTGTAAAGTTTCGATTGAATATTGTTGCTAAATAAGATATGCAGGGATTATAAGGAAAAGGAAATTGGATTTGATTACAAAAGATAAATTTGAATTGCCTGACAAAAATGTATGTATTTAAAATTTCTGAATGAAATTGGATTGGGTTTTTGATGCAGCCACTTGGCTTTTGTTTTCTTTTGGAATTTGGGATCCCGTAGAGGCCTTTTGTAGTTGTACCGAGCTAGCCGCGCAAAGAAGACGCTGACAAAAAATTTCAGAAATTTAGAGAGTTAGAAAAATTTTGAGAAAATTTTGATAATTCAAAATTTGGTTTTAAATTGATATTTAAATGATTGAGCAGAAGAGTATTGATTGGAACTATAGAAGGTTTTGGAAAATTGGTTAAGGTGATAGTGGGTCTTTAATAAAGGATAGTTGGTAAGAAATTGATAAAATTGTTGGTTTTGGAAAAAGGGTAAACGGGTATTGGTCCGTTCTTTTAAGGGGGGAGGAATGTGACGATCCAGAATTTTTAACAATTTTAAATGAAATAATTAATTGGTTTTGAATATTTAAAGGGTAATTTTAACTTAAATTTCAAATATAAATATTTACTTGATAATTAAATATTGAATCATATAATTTGAAATTGGGTAAAATGCTGAATTTGGAATTTCTAAGCCTATTTAAAATAATTTGAAGGCTTATAAAATTTATAATGATGATACTGAAGATAATAGAAGGGTTTAAATTTAATTTAAAGGTAATTTGTTCAATTTTAAAAATATATCGATCAAATTGAATTTAAAAATAGCCTTTCAAGGCACAGTCTCGAAATTCGACGAAACCAGTTCCATTGGATCTGTAATAGTTAGTTATTATCGGAATTCAATTTTCGTAGAAATCGGAGTTGTAGTTTGACCCTGGCTGCTCAAAACGCTTAGAAATATTTAATCAATTTAATTTAAAATTGATCATTTTCCTTCTGTAACTCACACATATGATTAAATTAGCTTCCAAAACATATTCCATTGTGTTCGGAATACGGGTAAAACCTTATGAACGTCGGTCGGTATATCTAATTCGGGGTTTGGGATTTCGCGTTTTACAACGCGGGATATTTTCGATATTTAATTATATTAGCCAGGCGTACTCAGGAAGCCACTTCCAATTTTTATTGTGTTTCCTTGGCTTTCCCCATACGCCTCTTCGTTGATAAAATAAGGTCAGGTTGATATTTGTTTTCTCCTCGTTGAACCCGTACCCTTCTTCATTGCCGAAACCAAATCACTCAGGCTTTAAAAAAAAATGGCCGCGCCCTACCCCAAATTCGAATCGAAGATGCCGTGAAGGGAGGAGGCGATGCGGGGGTGTTCGCGATCTAGGGTTGGGTCGCACGCGCATGAATGAGATGTTGGAGGCGCGATGTTTGAGGAGAAGGGCCGAAGTCGATTCAGGGGCTCGTGATTTTGATGTTGGTGACGTGAGTGCGATTGGGTTGGTAGGGTTCGACAGCAGCTTGGGGGGGCAGCGGTAGGGTTTCGGTCAGGCTTTGTTATAGAGACGAGACGCGCGCGCGGCGAGTGGGTTGAGATCTGTGGTCGAGTTTGGCGTTTGGACAAGGTATTGGGTCGCGAGGTTGCTCGAGGCGATGTCGGCAGGGTTGTGGAGTTGAGATGGGTTCGTTCGTTTTCGAACGTGGCTGAAGCTCGCGTTTTCTCTGGAGCAGGGGCTGATTTTGGAATTTTACAGTAAGGTATTTAGTTAATTTTATCTTTTATATGGATATACGATTTCCAGGAGAATAAATACCCATATATATATTTATGAATAAGTGTTAAAATTTCCGGTTAGATATATGTAAAACAATGATGTTTTAACTTAATATATAGGGAGTTTTAAAGGTTTAAGGAATTTATATAAGTAGATTTTTTTTGAAATCTATAATTTACTTTATTAGTAATTTCGAAAAGGAGAATTAATAGTCAACCAGAAGTATTATATGACATTGATTATGAGATTAATTCAAATAATTAATAAATTTTATAATTTGTTATACAAGGTCAAAATCCCAGGAAACCATGTCGAGAATGAAGTGGATTGCAAATTTAGGGGCAAAGGTGAGTAAATCTCACACTGTTGGATTTCTATTTAAATTATAAATGGTTAAATTTAAATATTTGGTTGAATGATTGAATTAATTTGATATGCATTGTGAATTGATGGTCTGGTGATTGTGATTTTGGATGATTCTCGAGTTGATTGTGGTTTGACTCGAAATATTGGGATTTAAGTTGTTTAAAACTTAAACCATAAAAAAAAGAGTTGTTTTCATTTTAATGTTAATAAGTATTTAATAATTTGTGATTCATTAAATTAGTAGGGCAATTAAAATGGATGATTAATTAATTTAGACAATTAATGATTGGGCGATTAAATTAGTAATTAAAGGTCTGAATTAATTAATTAATTAAAGTTTAAGTTAATCCATTAAGTTTAATTAATCCAAGAATAATCAATAGATGGTTGGATAAGCAATTACTTAATGTAGGTAATAAAATTAATCAAGAAATTAATTAAGATGATTAATTAAAGAGAAATTGGTTTATTTAATGAAGTAAATAAATGGATAGTTAATTACAGGTTGAGATAAATCGAGAATGATTAATATTGTGGTTTAATTAATGTAATTAAATTAGATTAGAATAAATTAAAATATAATTAGAAATCATTAATTTATATAATTAATGATGTAATTAAAGATTGATTAATTAAGATTAATTATTCAATAATAGTGACATATGAGAAGTTAATTAATATAAGTAATTAAGATAGCTTATTGATTTTGGTTAAGAAGAATTAATATCGTGAAATGAATTGAAGTTAATTACTTGAATGTAATTGAAAGATAATTAATCCAGGGTGATTAATTAGGATGAATAAGGAAGGGTTGATTAATTAATCGATTTGGAATTAATTAATGTACATGAAGGAATCGAAGTGATTGAGGTTAGAAATTCAATAAAAATCAATTTAATTGATTTGTGTGACTAAGCTTTGCTTATGGATGATTGAATGCTAATGGATGTTTTGAATGAAATGATATCTCTGATATGAAATGTTGTGTATTCCATTTGGATAACTTGGGTTAGGATGGCATGAGACTCGAAGAGACCGGGCTCGGGTGTTAGGAAATACCCGAAAACCACTTCGAACTTTTATTGATTGGTATGTGAAATCAATAGGCTGAAAGGAAATGATTTAAGTGAATTGGATTATTTTTTTATCTAAGTTTGGTACTTAGAAGATTATTGTGTGAAATAAATATTGTTTATAACAAATTGTGAATTTGTTAAATTGGTACAAGTTACCCGGGTTTATATAAATGGTTTGCTTTGGTATTCCATGTTGTTTGGGTTTACTCATGCTGGTTTCCAGCCTGACCCGGGTGTTACTTTGGTGTAATGCTCGGGTCAGACCGTGTATCACAGATTTTCAGGTAGGTAAGTTCTGGAGCTCAAGAGGGGAGCAGGATGACAATATCGCATAGAATATTTCCGCTGTAATTATATTATTGTAATTCTGCGATATATTGATTGTATATGACCAGGATTTGAATATATGTGAAACTATGATGTATTGAAAGGTAACCGATAGATATAGTATTCTTTTGTAAGATATTATTATTTATTATTACATTTTTTATCCGCTGCGAATGTGAGATGTTAAGGTTTCTATTCTTTCTTCTTCTATCTCTTTCTTCTTTTTATAACTATCTGAAATTTTCTGGGTTAGAAAATCTCGGGTCGTTACAGAAGGGCAACACAAGAAAGAGTAATTTCTCTTGGACCGTAGAACTAAGGTCAAGTAAGTGATTCAGGTGCTGGTAGAGAATCTAAGTATTCCCTTTCAAATAAAGTTGCTGACAGCTCCTAGCCCGCTTCTTCTTCTATGGCGTTCTAGGCATATTAATAGTAGAGAACTAAATAAGTGATTCTGGCCAGGTCATGAGTAAGTGATTCTAGTGCTAGTAGAGAATCGGTCTTATAATCAATAGAGGGTAGAGAAGGGCTATAGCAATTGATAATAGCTGGTATCTACTAGTTGTTATTCCCTTTAGCCGAATTTTAAGGTGATCATGAGTAAGTATCAAATCTAAGTTAAGATGACTGCTCTGGGTTGCGAACTACATAATTAAGAGTACCGGTCTAATAGCTGGTAGAGAATCGATTCGGGAGAGAATCATAGGTCATCTAACCAATAAAGATGGAATCAGGATATTAACAAATACCATGGTATCGAATTGAAATACCAGTCTATACTAATGAGGCTATAGAGAATCATCGATTTAGGTATCGAATATACTCTTATATAAACATTGCTATTATCAGCTTCATATGAAGGTGTCTAGTCAAATCTATTAATAGCTCATCTGATAAGGCCATATTAAGCACATATGAAACAATTAGCTGGTAGAGAATCAATATACCAAAGAAACAATATGGTAATTAATAAGATAGTAGAGAATCTAGTTTGCTAGTAAGGTGTTGATAAAATCCAGTCTATAAGAATTTCGAGTACCTGGTTCTGGTAGGGAATCCAGCAAATAAAGTCTAGTAAGAAATAGTTGTTATTCCCCTATGCCGGTGATCGAATTTCTTCTCCAAAGTCCATCTTGGAGTTAGTTATGTGCGGTATCGAATCATCATACCAATCAATAGAGGGTAGAGAATCATCATACAAAGTTGGGGTTAAATATCCTAATTAGTCTCATATTAACCAATTTCAATCGAATTTAACTAAATAAATGAGCATATATGGTGTTTTAACATGTTTAAATCAAAATTCAAATTATTTTCAAATCATCATTTATTCATCTTCATATGGGCAAAATGATCATTTTTGTGCATATATTAATTTGAAAAAAATTATTTGGAAATTTTTATGTTATTTTATAGGAATTTGAATTCAAATTACAATGCTTCATGGAAAATATTCATGTAGAAGAGAATACAAAGGAATGATGATGGAAATAATTCAAACTCATGTATCATAGAGGAATCCACCTACCCACTTACCATGATGTACAATTAGGAGCTAATGCACATGCTAATGGCCATTAAAGATTCATGCATATTTAAATGGAGGATTATTTCATGTTAATGATAACTTGTGGCTCCACTTCCTAAGAGGTAGTTTGGGTAGTTTAAAAAATATGCATTAGGGTTTTAGGCTTGTATAAATACCTCATATGTTCATGTAATTAAGCTTTTAGTCTCCTTTGAGCCTCCATTTTAGATAGTTTAGTTTGAGGATCAAAAATAAATTACAAACTCTTTTTTGTTTTTCATGGCTAGTTAGCCATTTTCTTGTTTCATGTATTTTTTTATGCAATTTTAGTTCATGCTCTTTCCTATTACATGCTCTCTTTCCTCTTATGTTAGTAGCTTAGTTTTATTTCTTATGCAAGTATAATAACTTTAATTTCATTTTAATCGGCTCTCTTTTACTTAGCTTGCATTTTATTCTTGTTTTTATTGCATGTTGAATGCTACATTTGTTGAAATGATAACAAATATGAGAGGCTAAACCCCTTCAATTTAGAGGTAATTAAACTCTCTTAATCATGTAGATTCAATATTTGATAATTCTGATCTTTTTTTGCGCTTAATGAAAATATTTGAATGGGTTAAATTTTGTTGTTTTAGATTTGAATTTGATAGCCTATGTTGTTGATACCAAATAGGCTATGCTTAAACAAATACAAACACAAACTGCCTCTTCATCTACATATGATGTTGATAATGAAGTGATTTTAAAATCATAATTTGATGGTCTATATTTCTAATCAATAGTTAACAGATCATACTTAGAATATGTTTTATTTTCAAGTTCATTATCATTTTCATGAGAGTTAAAAAATGGTTTGATGGGTGTGTTATAGTTCGATGGTTTATACTGGGCTAATTAATAGGACAAATATTCCATACTACTTATAAACACATCAATTAAACTCATTAATGACCAAAAAAGAGATCATACCTTCATATATGTTGATTTATGCAATCTTGAGAAGGACATTGCCTCTAAATTGCTTTTCAAACTCTCATATTTTTTCTATTTTTGCTAGTTTATTTACATTTTAGCTCAAAAACATTCCAAATATTGGTTTAAATTTGACAGAATTTTAAAATCAAAATAATCCCCTACGGATTGATCCGGACTCGCCATGTACTAAAATTGTACGTCGTGCACCTGCGGTTAGTTTTAATTTAAAAAAATTCGAATATTTTCTAAACCGATAGAAAAATAGTCGTCAAACAAATTATTGGCACTATTGTCGAGGAATTGATTTGATTTTATTTTTCTGTTCTTCAAATTATTTTTTGATTTTATTGTGTGTTTGTTTGCATTTAAAAAAAAAGTTTTATTGTTGTGTGTTGTATTGATTTTTGTGTTCATTATGTTTGTGTGCGTTTTGTTTTCCCATTTGCAATTGCATATTTAAAAAAACATGCACAATTTTTTTTCCTAAAAATAACAAATGTATATTTTATTTCCTTTTCATTTACAAATTGCATTTCATTTGTACGAATTGTGCATTCCATTTTCAGCTAGAAGTTTTACAAATACATTTCACTATTAAGTTTACAAATCCATTTTACTATGCATTCCATTTTACATTTTTGTCCATCTCAACACCTTCTGCCCCTGCCGTGCCACCAGCCTCACAAGAACACCTCAACGTCACCTCACCATCTCACTTCGACTGCCATACTCCACTGTCAAGCTCACAGAACATCCCCATACTCACTGAACATCCCCTCAAAACTGCTCCTCATCTCCAAACAAAACCATACAACACACACCTATCCATTTCATTCACCTGTGCACATCACTTAACTGTGCACATTTACTTCTTCACTCAATTCCCACCCATCCCACAACTTCAAATATCAAATACAATCTGCCACTTACTGATAAATCAAACTTGCCATAGTCCTTCTACAGCTGTTGACATCACTACCTGCCTATTTCATTTCACTACTGTGCCACCATCCTCTTCTGCAACTTCTGCCACTCTTTCATCATCACTGTTCCACCTAAAAAAACTGTCAAATTCTTCTACATCATCACAAGACTGTTGTTACACTGGAACAACTTCAAAACACCACTGTCATTACTTGCCTCAACTAAACAACTTCCCATTCCTTTACAAAACAAACACTGCACTTGCTTGCCATTAACATCAACGACAATTGCTGCTGCTCAACTCTACCTCCTTCATCACCTTGCCTATCGCCTTCCTGCATTGTGCATATCCTCTGTCATATATCCTATATATTAACCAGCCATTATCACCATGCTATACCCATACTCACATCCCTCTGACACTCTGCATTCAACCAATGCTGCCTGAACTGCCATATCATCTTATCACTTACATTACAACCTTCCCTTACATTTCAACAATACATCTACATCAAAAAAAACCTGCACTACCATATACCCAGTTCATCTCTTTACTGCTGCGACCTGACAGTTCATCAACATTCAATCGCCTCACCCATACCCACATCTGTAGCTACTTCTCACCTCAACCAAACCCCTGCCAAGTCATAACATCCTCCACATACATAACCATCCCGACAACACCATCTAACATCCCCACATTACTGTCAATACTCCAAACTTCCATCTACCTACCATATCACTGCATCATCTAACATATTCACCTCTGTCAATCTTCCTCCAGCCATCACCGCACAAACTCCACTCACAGCAACAGGAAGCAGAAACCTTCACCACTCTGACCACCCCTCTGCCATCTTCACATCCCTTGCAATTGCACTGCATCCTCTTCTACATCACTGCCTCTACCTTCATCCCCACTCCACCAATACCAGACTGCCTAACTGCCGAAACCATCCACCATCACCATCATATATCTCCTTGAATAAAAAAAACTGCTGCACTTCCACAATTGCAAACGCAACCACCCCGAAAACCAACCCGAACTTCCTCCTAAAATAGTGACCAACCGCGAACCACAACCGCCATCTCCGTAATCTGCAACTAAATTCCTATACTTCGACCGCAACCTCACCCTTCACCCAATTCTACAATCGCAACCGAACCCACAGCCTTCATTGACCATAAATTCGCAACTCAAATTCAAAGCGAACTAGAGAATCGAACAAAATCACCACTCAGCACCTCATTACCTCAAGCAATCACCAAATCCCTAAAATCCAAGTCTCTAAATCATTTCTGGATTCGTAACTTTTTTTAATGAGAATAATCGCGTGTTATTTGATCAGTTGATTAATGAGTTTTTATAAGAGCACGAATTAATGGAGAAGGGGTACGGATTTAGCAAACGAATTAAAAAATAATCGAAGCTGGGAAGTTGGTTTATTAGGTAATTTAGCAAAAGAATTTTTTTTTAGGGTTTGTCTTGTTTTTTAGTGTGAAGTGCTTGATTTTTGGTTTCGTTTTACCAAAAAAATAAAAAAAAATAAACTTTCCTTTTTAAGTTTATTTTGGGTTTTGTGTTGTTTAACTCTCGTTGTTTTTTTTTTAAAAAGTTATCTTTCCTTTCAAAAAAAACCAAAAACAAAATAAATGCACTTTATATATCTTTTTCAAATTTTCAGATTGCAGAAAAAGAAATTCAAAGGAAGAACTGCTTGCCAGAATAAACGGCTTGTGAAAAAAATTTGCTTTAAAATAATTTGCTAATAATTCTACACGCTCTAATATCGTGCTCTTATCTCTTGTTTTTATTTGGCTTGCATTATTTGTTGCTTGCATTTTAGAAAGAAAAAAATTCAAAAACACGAAAAAAAAACAAATTCTATTCGTAGTTGTATTATCAATACACGTTTATTTCAGTTTTGCATTTCAACTTAGGACTTGACTAATAATAAGGATTAGACATTTTAAGGGTGTCACGAGCTCACGTAGGGCTTAATTTTATATTGACAATTTGTCCTCTCTCGACAATTTAATTTTTTTGTGTCTAGGCTATGGCGGAGCAATAATCAGTTATAAATATTATGGTGATTTGTAAATATTATATCGAATTATTTCTCTAAAGGGACTTAAACCTTCGGCTGCATTGCTACGGTGATTCGTGGTGCACCAGTAAATCCTATATGTTACCTAGCTGAGAATTATCTTATTGATTTAATACAAAGTGTGATTGTACAATTTTGGGTTAGAAGCTACTTAGGATAAAAAAAATTGCAATTAAATCCTTGCATTCATTTAATTGTATTAGTTCATGCATATTTAAAAATAAATTCAAAATTCAAAACTAAAAAAATTGTAAGTATTCCTTAACTTAGTTTTTAAATCATTTCCTTTGAATTTTTTTCAATCAAAATCAAAAATTCAAAAAAGAAATTATTTAAAAAAAAATCCAAAAAATAAAATAAAAGTATAATAATAGTTTTTCAAAAACAAAAAAAGAAATTGAAAATCCAAAAAAAAATAAATCATATTTCTCTTTTGAAAAGTAAATTCCATTTGGTAAATAGTTTCCCTTTATACAAAAAATCCAAGAAAAAAAATCATTCTTGAAAATGTTTTGAGTTTCCCTATTTGCTAAAATTTTACAATAGTTGTGAAAAATAATATAATTCATATAATTTCACACCAAATTCTTATGGGTACTTTAATAGCTACTATTGTATAAACAATTCGAATTTTGAACCACAAAATTTCAAATTAATGACCAACCTTCAAATCTTGAGAAAAGCATTAAAATGATTTCGTATTTACTTGAACTCTCTACATAAGAAAATCAAAGATAAATGAATATTTTAATTCATATTTATGCAATGATTCAAGTCAAAGTTTTTTAATAATCAAGATTTGAATTCGCTTTAAAATTCAAATGTTTCGAGTATAAACCATGCTAATTCAATTTCGAACTTCAAAATGAGTTTCAAAGTCAAAATGAAAATGGAAACAACTTTTTAAATGACTTTGGCAATGGGTATAATTTCAACTACGATGCGATTGATAATTTTGTTCTCAACAAGTCCAAATCAAAAATTCTCAAGCTAATAACTATAAATTGGATTTTTTTTTAGCAAGGTTGGCTGGTCCCCTACCAGATTTTATTAAACGGAAAAAAAAACTACTCAAAACAAACTTTGAGTAGGAAAGAACAGAAGAGAAAAAAAGACAAGGAAATGGCTAAGAGCACAGGAAGTACTCGAAGTTGAAGGCAACTACCCAAAGAAAACCCCGAAGCCACCAAGAAACAACCATGGGAGCAATGACTAGAAGAACCACAGATGGACACGGAGAAGATCCCCGAAGCCAGCAAATGACTTATGACCTACCAATCCCGAAGAAGACGAAGTAGAATAGAATTACGTTCCAGTAACTCATTCATAATGGAATGTTTTAAGACTAACCATAATTGAAGTTGGGACTACTCAATATTATTAAAGCATCTTTGGTTCCTCTCGTTCCAAACTGCTCGAACATATTTCTTGAGGCAGAAACTGAGGAGTTCACCAGCGTCATCCTTCTTTCGAGTTGCTATTAGAATCAAGTCCCACTGGTAAGAGGATTGAACAGGTAACCTGGACCAACCAAGCTTGTCCATCAACTTCTCCCAATTTTGATGCAGGAAGCTCATAAATTGGATTTTTGTTGAGCAAATGAACGAAGTTTACAAAGATCACACGGATTTATTGTTTGAAACGTATATGAAACGATGTGAACAACAAAATCAAATCCCAACGTGTGACGAGTCAAATAATAATCCACTTTTTACCAAAATTGACAATTTTCAAATAACAACTTTTGACATTAAAAATGACTATCTTAATGAAGTTGTTGAAAATGCGGTAATTGAGTTGGATTTCAATTCGTTTGAGGGTGAGAAACTCGATTTAAAATTCTATCTTCCTTTTTTTCGATTTCGACAAATTGAATACAACAACTTTAGATTTTGAACTTGATATATGCAATGAAGTTGTGAATAATTTAACAAAGGAAGACGAATTTAATGAACACGGTTTTTTTTGGATTTTTCGATAATGAGTTGTTGAATTTTGAAGGGGAAGATTTAAATCACCATTTTGATTTTAAAATAACATTTTGAAGAAGTTTTCAGTGATGAGTTTGAATTTCAATTTGGTAAAAATAAACATGAACTTCAACTAATTGTTGGATCTACCCCAAAAATCATCGAAAATAAAACAACTCATATAATTTTTAATAAAATGAAATTTGTTTTTCCAAATCAACATTCAATTTCGTAATCTTTTATGGTTTGGTTTTCTGCGCTTAAGCTATGTCTCTCATACTTGACGAGACAAATGAATCGGTCTTTGAAAGACTGTTACATTTACTCTTTAACAGCATATTTTTTGATGTCTTGTAAATAATAATCTTTTCATGTAAATACAGGTCATGTTTCTATTTTATTTTCTCCTTTCACTTGGGTTGACTGTGGGGACACAGTCAAAATCAAGTGTGGGGGGAGTTTCGTCTTCATTTTCGATTTTTCGTAGTTTATTTTTTGCATTTTCTTTCCAAAACCTTAAAAAAACAAAAAAAACAAAATTGGCAAGGCCAGACGGTTTTATAGTGGACCGTCCACTTTTTATTACGAACGTAATAAAAACTTTAGATACAGGAGAAAGGTAAAGACACCTTAACTGCTATGAAAAGGAAAATAGAGCAATGGAGTGTGACATACATGCCACAGCTACAAAATAAAGCCTAGACTACGTCTCCTCCGCGGAGGCAGAAGTACCAACATCCACAATCACATGGGAAGAAACTAAAGGGACATTCCCAAAAATACCAGCAAAAAGGCGGAAAAGGGCTGCAAGACAAGGATCATAATCCACAGCATCAAATGAATAAATGAAGGAACGATCCCAAGTAGAATCAGCAAGCAAGACAGTATTCAAAGCCGCATACGGACCATCCACATCAAGAACTAAGGAGTCACCAGAAGGCTTGTAATAAAGGCATCTAAGGTCCAAATGATCATTCGAAACAAATCGGAAATAGGAGTCGCCCAAGGGATTCAATCGCATATCAGAAATGTGATCAACCCAACATCTCTTGGACTCGTCCCAAACAACTAGCAAACGAGACGGATCCGGAATAGGAACCGCAGAAACATCAGAAGGAGCCACAGAAGATGAAGGGGAAGTAGGCCGAGCAACAGTACAAGGAGGCGGTTCTGGGACATATAAAGGAGTAGGAAGAGGAGCAACCTGAGGAGAAACCTTAGGAACCCATTTCCTGAGCGGAGGCCGAGAAAGAGGGATCTTAGGAGCTCCTGTAGAAACATCAGAATGCGAACAGTTGTTAGCCAGGTGGCCAAAGGAGTGACGGGAGGAAAAAATGTCAAGAACCCAACCGTAGCGAACCCGGACTTCCGCTACATGCCCAACAGCTAACTGAACGGGAATAGAGGAATGGAGGGGCTTAGAAGGGGAAATCTCGATCAGATTTTAACGAACATCAATTTATCATGCACAACCGTATTAGTGTCAAAACATTTCAATTTACCTACATTACAAGCTAGCCAATTCAAGCCAAGCAAAGGTTGAAGAATAGAGGGGATATGGGAAAAGTAGACCCAAACGGGGATAGAGAGGACTTGCTCTCAAGCACTAGCAACAGTCGAAGACCATGGAGTAATAATAAAAGGTTGCCCACCAAAAAAAGAAGGCTCAGCCTCAAGAACACGATAGTTGTTCACACTCGTATGTTCACTAGCCATGCTCTGTACCATTCTCACGTAAGCCTGAAAGGCAATGCATGTATAAAAATTCTTTTATTAATAATTCCTACAGTCGATAGGTGTTCACGCTCGTGTGTTCACTCGCCACACTCTATTTCCCCTTATGTAATCCCGAAAGGCAGTGCATGAGTGGTATATCTAGCCTCGGTTTTCTGAGTTAGGCATATGTAAATATTGTTAATATCAATAAAAATTTCAGAAAATAATAAATTGAAATTCAAGCACTATTTTCATTTATTTGATTTGCCTTGTTATTTAAAAGAAACGAAAGTACCACTTTGAAAAACTTTGATAATCAACTAAGGATCCATTTCATAGTTACATTATGTCAACAACCGAAACAACTAGCCAAACTATAGTCTATTTGTTATGATAACTTAATTTTTGTTGGAAATTTTGAGAAGTAAGAATGCTTAAATTTCTTGATAATGCCCAGGACTTATATTTAACTTATTTGTGTTGATTTAAAAGTAAATCCTTCATTTGTAAATATTTTCAATAACTTGCATTCATATCATTGTAAATAAATCTTGCATTTAGGAATTTTTCGTTTCGCATTCAGATTTTATGGGTAGTATCTGCTGGAAACCTTCTCGAGACAACACTTTTCCTACTATGGACACCTAAAGGTTTAACGACTTGTTGCATACACTTAATGCAATCATACTCTCTACGAAAATGGATTTATCTTAGTTTTAGTTTATTTGAGGACGAATAAAATGATAAGTGTGGGGTTATTTGATGTGCACGTAAATGTGCATATTTTTACTTCCATATTTAATCGAATTTAATTAAAAAATGAGGATATGGGGCGTTTTAACACGTTTAAACCAAAATTCAAATTATTTTCAAATCATCATTTATTCATCTTCATATAGGGGAAAATAGTCATTTTTGTACATATATTAATTTGAGAAAATTTACTTGAAATTTTTTATGTTAATTTGTGGAAATTTGAATTCAAATTACAAGTGGCTTCATAGAAAATATGCATCAACAGGAGAATACAAAGAAATGAAGATAGAAATAGTTCAAACTCATGTATCATGGAGGACCCCATCTACCTACTTACCGTGATGTACAATTAGAAGCTAATGCATATGCTAATGGCCATTAAAGCTTCATGCACATTTAAATAGAGAAATATCTTATGCTAATGATAACTTGGTGGCCACACCTCCTAAGGGGTAGTTTGGGTAATTTTCAAAAATATGCAATACAGTTTTATGCTTGTATAAACCCCATATGTTCATGTAATTAAGCTCTTAGTCTCCTTTGAGCCTCCATTTTTGTTAGTTTAGTTTGGGGATCAAATATAAATTACAAACTCTCTTTTCTTTATTATGGCTACTTAGCCATTTTCTTCTTTCATGTAATTTTCTTTTTTATGCAGTTTTAGTCCATGTTCTTTCCTATTACGTGCTCTCTTTCCTTTTTATGTTAGTAGCTTAGTTTCATTTCTTATGCAAGTAGAATAGCTTTAATTTCATTTTATTTATCTCTCTTTTACTTAGCTTGCATTTTCTTCTTATTTTTATTTCATGTTGAATGCTACATTTGTTGAAATGATAACAAATATGAGAGGCTACCCCTTCAATTTAGGGGTAATAAGCTCTCTTAATCATGTAGATCCAAGATTTTGATAATTTTTTATCTCTTTTTGCGCTTAATAGAAATATTTGAATGGGTTAAATTTTGTTATTTTAGATTTGAATTTGATAGCCTATGTTGTTGACACCAAACAGGCTATGCTTAAACAAACACAAACACAAATTACCTCTTCATTTACATATGATGTTGGCAATGAAGTGATTTTAGAATCAAAATTTGTTGATCTATATTTCTAATCAATAATTAATAGATCATGCTTAGAATAGATTTTATTTTCAAGTTCATTGTCACTTTAATGAGAGTTAAAAAGTGGTCTAATGGGCATGTTATAGTTTGATATATTAGGCTAATCAATAGCATAAATATTCCATACTTATGAAAAACACATCAATTAAACTCACTAATGACCAAAAGAGATCATAATTTCATATATATTGATTTATTTGATCTTGAGAAGGATATTGCCTCTAAATTGCTTTCAAACTCTCATATTTTTATCCAATTTTTTTGCTAGTTTATTTACATTTTTAGCTCAAAAGAATTTCAAATATTGGTTTAATTTGATTGAATAGAATTTTAAAATCTAAACAATTCCCTACAGATCAATCCGTGCTAAAATTGTACGCCTGCGGTTAATTTTAATTTAAAAAATTTCGGCTATTTTCTAAACTGATAGAAAAATAGTAGTCAAATGTAAATCTTCATTTATTCTATTTAAACAATACTGAAAAATTAGGGTTGTTACACAACTCAATGTTATTCCTAAACTTTCAATTCTAAAGCTATACTCCGAACTTTAAGAAATTCATGTGATTTAGAGATTTCGATTAGTTTGCTTCAACTTCACATCCTATATTCTAGTCGAATAAACCCTTAGCCTCTACATTTCCACTCAATATCATTTGGCTTGGTTATAGGAGTCATTGTATATCAAAGTGGCAGTCTGTCTATCAAGATTTGTTGTGTTAGGAAGCAGCATTTGTTTCTATACTTGAAAAGTTATTAAAGTCTTATCGTATCATCTTCAAATAGTGTTGAATTCCTCTTTGGTTGTTCAGGTGAAGTTTGTTAACATGTTTTCTAAGTGAAGTAAGGTCTATTCATTCGATGTCAAGAAAAAATCTCATCTTTTTCATACTTAAATGTATTTAATTCACATCAATTAGTGGTAATCAGCAAGAGAAATCTCAAGATTACTGTTTGGGCATCTTTAGAATATGTGCCATCATTGTTCAACTCGAATTTGCATTGGTAATTGTGTAATTTTGGTGCTAAGTAAGGGATATTACTTTTTGCACTATGTTATGTATGTAATTATAATTAAATTATGGTATTCAAATTGATATTCAAAGTTAAAACAATTTTAAACTTAAATTTGATGATAATAATATTCTAAAACCGTATTTAAAAAGGTAGATTTGAGTTTTGATATATTTTACACAATCTACTAACTTGCTATTTTCGAGAAAACTAGATCTAAGACGATTCATGTTATATAGAAAATTTATATGTATTACTTAGATGACATGGAGTTATATTTTACTTTGTACGAATTATTTTAATACATTTGCTAGTTTTTTTATGTAGTTAGGATTATGGTACGTTGTTTGGTGTAAATGGAACCAAAGCGCTCAAAACACGATGCAACGTAGATATAATGTAGTTTGAAGTCTTAGGAGATCCCAAAATAAGTTTCAAGTAGATTGAAGTTGATTTGATAACCCAAATTATGGTCTTCATTATGGTCGATAGTGGAGGAGTATAGACGGTGGTGACCAAAGTATTTCAAGCATGAAGGGGATTACTTCTAGATTTGGGTGAGGAGCTTCTGGTCATGCCTAGAAATTGTGGTCGGCATTGAGTTGTGGACTTAGTCGATTTTGGATAGTGACAAACAACTTAACATAGGGAAGCTCCAAGTCAAGATAACAAGTGCTTCAGGTTTTAGCATAAATTCTTCGGGTCAGGCATGTGATGGCGCATGGGACAAGCATTAGGCTTAGTCAAAATCTGAGCAAGTAACATGGCCGGTGCCGACCAAGTGTGTATCCCTAGTTTACACCTACCATGCATTGAGTTTTGGAGGAGATGGCTTTGGGTTAGCATGAAGGCAAGGCAAAGTGAAGTGCTTTGGGGTACTTTGCCATTTGGCCAAGTTTAGGACCGACCATATATGGTCGATGTCGACCATATCAAGTCATAGGAGGTTGAAACTAGGTCTTGGAGGATGTAGACATAGTGTTTCGGTGATCGTGTGCACTTGTTTATGCATTCGTTCGATATTCATTTTCAATTACGGTGGCATGATGAAGAATGATAGTAAATGGCGAGGTGAAGGATTGACGCCTCAACGTGATGGCTTTAAAACTTTGATGTATTGATTCTACAATCGATATGGATGTCTAGAAGTGACCCCGTGGAGGGAAGTAGTAAATAACTATTATATTAAGCTGAACCGAGAGTGATCGTCCCAGTTGTCCCCACTCACTTCGTTCGCCTCATAAGCTATCACTCATGTCAGAGGTCTTATTCTGATGATGGTGGCTCGGTCAATGGAGTTGTGACGATGATCCACCAAGGCTAGTTCCAGGAAGGGAACTCGTGAATAGAATATTGAAGGGTTATCTTATGGAAAATGGAACGTTGAAGCATACCGCAATGATGATTGAAATAGACGTAGTTAAGAAAGACTCAGATATGCATGTAAAGGGATTGTTGACACTCGAAGTGTTTTCTGGTATACTCGTAAGTAGGGGATTGTGAGGAAACTTATTAAGTACTTAGTCATCTACCCTAGACTATCGGAAGGATCTGTATACCCTTGATCGAGGAAGGGATATAATGTCAGTTATAGGTTGGTGTTTGGATACACAGAAAACCATAATTTTTTCATTAATCCCTGGCATAGAAATGATCATATGAGTTATCATATATCCAAACACATTTGAATGACAATGAAGGTTATTTGATGGATGCTATGTTTGCCATGTTTGTTTGCCGCTCTAGGGATATCACATGTTTTGGGTATCCATGAAATCCATACCTAACACCCGATGGCGTACCATGATGTTTGTACACTTTACGTTAGTAGATTAGCATATTATAATTATGTGCTAACTCTTTGGACATAGGGACGGGTACACTCTTTATACCATTGTTCCTTATTCTATCGATTTATATAGTTTACTGAGATTGTTTATCACTTACACTAGATGTTGCCTGACTCGAGGATTTATGCTTTGCTTCTTATTATCTTAAGTACTTTTAAATGAGTCGACTAGATAGCAGGCTTGGATGATACGTGTGTTTTATATATGAACGGGCAAGAGATGGTG
This sequence comes from Allium cepa, assembly GCA_030765085.1. Lineage (NCBI taxonomy): Eukaryota > Viridiplantae > Streptophyta > Magnoliopsida > Asparagales > Amaryllidaceae > Allium > Allium cepa. The sequence goes on along the minus strand of CM060940.1, from coordinate 749,560,379 downwards.
CTTTCTCATATCTATATATGGACTCATTATTGCTAATTCTATTATGCGACATTATGGAGCCTTGACAGCGTTCGTTTATTTTATATAGAGATGGGTTATCTTTTGAGTTTATATCCAGTTGTATAAACTCTACTGCTATTTGTATAACTTTCCAAACCTATGTACGCTGATATTGCGGCTCATTTAGTTATTATTCTCTCTACTTTTATATCTAATGATGATTATTATATTTTATTCAATGCACTATAAGATATACACTAGGTGCCGTGATAGTCTTATTTACTTTACAACCTTGGCAACCATCCTATATTGGCCAAGCATTATAGCAGAGCACTATACATGTATATTAGGTGTCGAAGGTATAGGGCAGTTGTCACATATGGCTGGAAAAAATTCACGCTAGAAAGAAGCTGCATTAAATCTCAAACGAGAAAAACGGGTGAAGCAATGATTAAGTCTGCAGTATATATGCAAAGAATAGATAGAAGTTATAAATCACAACGCAGAGAAATGAAGTCCCATAAGGGAGATCTAGTATTAAGAAAGGCACAACTTACACAAAAGACCCACCCGAGGGAGCACTTGGACCTAATTGGGAGGGACAATCAGTAGCTACCGAAACACTCTCAAATGGCGCATGCCACCTCTTCCGGCCTGACAGAAACCTTGTCCCAAGGACATGGAATTCAGAACATATTCGGCCAAACTATAACAACCCTAATTTTGATTAACATTATTTAGGACATTTAATTGGGTAAATAAAATAAAATATTGTTAAATGAATAGAAGATTGAGATTTGACCATTAGAATGAGTCGAGCCTTAAGTAATGAACTAATGGGATTAATTAAAACATTAAAAAGAAAGAGGATTGCATGAAAGAGGAAAAATAGGAATAGAAGTTTATTTTCTAATATTCAACCTTTCATCCTCTTTTCTCATTATAAATCATTTAAAGAAAACGAAAATAGATCAAGGCTGGCCATTAACAAGGGTTTCAAAAGGAAGATAAACTAGGAAAACAAGATCAAATCTGAGGGAATCAAATCAAAATACAAATCTCAACCTTCTTAATCCATTTAAGGTGAATAATATATATGGATCTCAAGTTTTCAATCTTATTTTTAGTTTTAAATATAAATCTGAGTCTTTTTCTTATATTATGCCATGCTATGATGATTTGAAGAATTATATGCTTTTTGGTGAATTTATAGAATTTAGTTATGAAATATAATGATACATTTGAGTTAGAAAACCTATCATAGAGAGACTATCAATAAAACCGCACATCTTACTGATAATATCTATCAATAAGTTGTCCGGTTTTATTGATAGTGTTGATTAAAGGAACCAGAAGAAGTGAAATAGAGTGACCACAAATAAAGAACATGAAAAGACTCACACCTGATTGATAGGCGCTAGCGAACATGCAAACAATCTAAGACAGAAATAGGACAGCGAATAGGCGCAGGAGCATTTTAATTCGAACATAGTTTATTTTGCTTTTGCTATTGTTGTCTTCGAGTTTGCAAGCACCTTAATCCACGTACACGGGTACATGATTTGAACCTGTGAACTCAAGGTTATGAGCCTTGTGAGCTAGAGACTATCAACAAAACCAAACACCTTGTTAAAAGATACTACTATAAGGTGTCCGGTTTGATTGATAGTCTCTCTAAATAGAGTATCAATAAAATCAAAGACCTTAGAGAGAATAAAACTAAACACCTTATAGAGATGTTGTGCCTCTGATTTTACTGATAGCACCCACCCAAATGACTTACAATTTTGATATGATGTTAGAAACATTTTTTTAGAAGTGAATTTTCAATTTCATAATTTTTGGACTTAATTAGAATATATAATGAATTTCCTAAGTTTGGAAAATGTTTTATTTTGGGTTTTATTTATTAAAAATAATTAAATTAGGCTTTTGGTCCCAAAAATTTTATATGCTAAAAAGACAATGAATTGAATATGTCAAAAAATTTAGGGTTTTTCCTAAGTGTTAATGATTTAATATGAATTATTTGTGCAAGAAAGGTTTAATTAGTATATTTAAATAATAATATAAAATTCAAGGTTTGCTAAGTACTTTGGAAATGATAAATCTACCCTTTTGGAAAGGATTTTGGTAAAGAAAGTTGCATCCAATAGTATTTTTACAAATACAAGGAGTGAGTGAAAGAAATTACTTTTATTAGTAAGAAATCAGTTTTTAAAGTAATTACGGCTTTGCCACACCAAAGCTCATGACGTCGCATTTCATCATGTTGCCCCTATGGTCTTTGATATCAACCAAGAGTAATGCATAGGGATCAACTTTGGTAGCTATGGAGTGCATTGGCTTGGGCGAAGTGGGAAGCCAAGCATCAGGATCGATGTCATGAACTTCGAAGTGGACTATGCCGCTTTTCTTTAGACATTGATGCCACACTTTTAACTAGCCGCCTGTTTTCAATAATGTCGTTGACCCCAATGTTTCGAAGTGGTATATATCGGTGGTAATGGTGCCACATATTTTAAATATATTGAATTCGATTTTATATGCCCACGCCGCTATTATTGGCTTCGGCAATATATGATGGCACATTTTACAACTTTGACTTTAGTGACTGTCGACCTCAATCTTTATATCGTGTTTCCAAAGACTGTGATATAGTGTCATGTTTTATCACTTCGGCTCTAGTGAACTCATCTATTTTTTAAGGCAACGACGCCAAAATTTAACTATGCCGACTCTATTCTTTTAAGACTTATTCCTAAGCAAGCCAAATTTTATACCTTAGGATGCCGACCTTGTATAAAGCGCAACATCTCTATTATCAGCCTTATTGCCTTATGTTTTAAAAGTTAAAATCTTTAGCATATTTTTATATTGAAGAAGGGTGATGACCCCAACGGCAATAATGATGCCGAGCTTTATCAATATATGAAGTTTTATTGTTTTGGCTATGTTTTGAGGGGCGAAGACCCACATCGACTCTATCTTGCTAAGTTTTATCAATGTAAAGACTTTATATTGTTTTTGCTTTATAGCCTATGGTTTTTTAAGGCAACAAGCTTAAATGACTTTGAACTTCACTAGTATTATTTTATAAAACATATATCATGGCATAATTTTTTTGGGTAACGTAATGGAAAACATTTTCCTTGTTTTGAAAGTATGATTTCAAGGGTTAAATCATTTATGAAGAAAGTATTTTTGAGGAAATAGAAAGGGGTATTTAGCCCAAAATTTTACCGAAGAAATTATTTTTTTATCACTTTTGGATAGATTGTGATAGGATATATTGACTCGGAGAATAGAAGACAAGATAAGACTGGTGTAGGGTACCTAAACTTCAACTGTTAGCCCCTAGCTGATATTAGTTCAAAGTTCCTATGTGTAGGCTTTGTCAAGGGTAAGACATAAAGTAAGTTTACACATAGAAAGGAATACATAAAGATAAGATAGGTTATTAGTTGGCCTGCAAAACCTTTAGGTTCATAGTAAGCCTGACAAAACTATGGGGTTGATATATGTCAGCTAAACGCTAGGGTAAGAGTATTTGGACAGACTATCCCATTTTCTACTAACAACTAATTATAAATTTTTTAACATTTGTTAGGATCGAGTTAGCCATGTAGGTTGGTAGTTATCCTATGATAAATAAGCATTGGGACGGATAGTCCACTGATTTGACAAATAGTCAAGAATACCTATGTAGCATGCATGCGTATTATTGTTAAACTGTTTATTTTAACCAGTTTGGTTGCAAGACTTTGGTTTGCAAAAGATATATTTTTAAAGGAAAATTAGTGAGGGGAAAACCCATTTCGCTCAACGGCATAGTCTCACTTAATATCTATAAACCGACTCGAAGTTTATGTTCTTCCCTTAAACTCTCGAATGCTCAAAATTTAATTTGCGTAGGTTGAGAGTAAGGGTTTACAGGTTTAGTAGGTTTATCGAATAAAGCTTCCAAATACATGCAGGAGGCAAGGGCCAGCTATTTAGGAGACTAACTATTAATTATTTCTACTGTATTATGACATTTTGTTGTATGTAGTTATTGGCAGAAATTGTATCCGTCTACTTGGTAACTTTGATCAACCAAGAGGGCATCTTCATATGTCTCTCTTGGAGTATTTTTTAATAATTATATTTTATTAGAACCTGGACAATGTTTGGGATTATATACCGATATGAAATTATGACTTTGAAATGGAATGTGAAAGTTTGCTATGAAATTTTGTTTAAAATTGTTTCATATTCTTGTGCTTATGTTATTATGGATACCATTAACATGACCGTATTTTGTCATCAGAATTAATACTATAGATGACTGCAGTATTTGTAGTGCCTAGTTTTGGACCTCAAGATTAGGGATGTTACAACTTGGTATCAGAGCATAGGTTTACGTAAAACTAGCAATTATAAACTTTAGAAAGAGTTTTTGAAAACAAATCCAATTGAATTGGAGAATAAGATTGGGGTATAGGATAACGCTATATAACATACTTTTTTCCATATATAAGTGTACGCTTTATCTCTATTCTCCCTCTCTCTTAGACCGTTCTTTCGTGTCTTACTAAGGTTCGAATGCAGATTTAAGGAAGTAAGATATAGAGGCAGGAAACAGCAGAGTGAACCTCGATGGAGGAAGCACCACTACTAGTGGAAATGTTTGGCCGAATACTAGAAGGAATCCCGATTGATAAACAACTGTTAACGTAGGTGCAAGGACACCACTGGTTGATGTCAGAGCGATGTATCAGCTCTTTGTTAATATGATGCAAGAAGGAGCTGCTGCTGGGTTAGTTGGTTTAAATGCTAGAGGAGTGAATCATGAAATTTCAGTTGTCAACAGCTATGTTGTGCTGAGTAGAGACTATGCAAGACTTGTAGGGATATAATTCATTGGAAATGAGGATGCAATTGAAGTAAAGGATTGATTGCTTCACTATGAGAGGATTTTCGCGGATCTAGGTTTGAATGATCAACAAAAGAGGAGGTTGGCATCCAAGTAATTGCAAGGAGCTGTATTGTATGGTGGAACAGTGTGACTGTTAAGGTAGCAGAGGAAAATTTGACTTGGGTTGAATTCAGAAGGAAGTTGGAGAAATATTTATGTTTCAAAAGTCAAATCTATTGAGAAAGTTGCAGAATTGGTGCAAGGTGATATGACAGTGCTTGAGTGCACAACCAGATTTGAGGAGCTGTGTCGATACGAGTTTGCTACGGTGGATACAGTGATTTAGAGAAACGAGAAGTTTATCCATGGGTTAAGACTTGAGCTTGCTATGACGACAAGGATTCATGTGATGTCATCATAGAGATGGTTTTGAGTGGAGCCAAAGTATTTACCCAATTGGGTTTGGTGATAGGATTCCATCACTTAAGGGTGGCAGAAGATAGTATTTCATTGAAGACATTTAGAGCAATAAATGATTCCTACGAATGTTTAGTAATGCCATTTGGATGGACTAGTCCATCTACTTTCTTTGTAAGCTTAATGAACCAGATTTTCTGGTAACACTTGGATAGGTTTGTATTAGTATTCATATATGACATTTTGATATATTCTAAGGATTAAAGAGATCATGAGATTCATCTTAGAATAGTTCTTAAGACGCCAAGGCAGCATCAGTTAGAAGCGAAGTTTTCGAAGTGTCATGAAGAAAGAGGTGAAGTTTCTTAGTCATGTAGTCTTATAGAAAGGTCTGTTAGTAGATCCAAATTAGACTGAAGCAGTTAATAATTGGAAGAGACCCAAGACAGTAACTGAGATAAAGAGTTTTCTTGGACTAGCTGGCTACTACCGGAGATTCATCAAGGATCTCTCTTGTATAGCACCGCCAATGACTAAACTAACAAGGAAGAATATGAAGTATGTTTGGGCCAATAAGTGTTAGGAGTCATTCAAGAAGTTAAAACACTTGCTAATCAATGTGCCATGTTAGTTATTCTAGAAGGAAACTAAGATTCGGTAGTGTATACTGATGCATGTGGAATAAGGTTAGGAGCTGTATTAATGCAAAGGGGTAAAGCGATTATCTATGTTTCTCGACAGCTCAAACCGAATCAGATTAGATATCCGACTCATGACTTGGAGTTATCTGTAGGAATTTTTTCCTTGAAGGCTTGGAGACATTACCTTTGGGGAAAATGATTTGAGTTATATATGGATCACAAGTCGCTAATAAACTTATTCTCTCAAAAGTAGTTAAATATGAGACAATGGAGATGGTTAGAATTTTTAGTTTCTTATGATTTTGGAATTGATTACTCACTAGAGAAAGGAAACAAAGTTGTAGATACGCTTAGCAGAAAACATCAGAATGTAATGTTAGCTATTTTGGTAGAGTGAAAGATCTAGAAGCATTAATTATTTTGTAGTGTGTAGTTAAGATTGACTGCCAGTTTTAGTCAGAATCCTGCAAAGTTACCTTGTTTATTAGTTCAACTAGTATTGATCCACATAATTACTTCTAAGCAAAGAGATTACCCATTGATAGTTGAAAGAATTAGAAGATTGGAAGGTGAAACTGGTTTGACGATTTGAATAATTTCTATATTGACCAGAATGGATGGTTGAGAAAGTAGGGAAGATTGTGTGTTGCTGATGTTAGTGACCTAAGGAAAGAAGTTCTCAGGAAATGTCATCGATCAAAGTTTATTATTCATCCTGGAGAAACTAGGATGTATTAGGATATGATGAGAAGTTTCTACTGGGAGATTATGGAAAGGAATATAGGCTTATAGGTAAAGCAGTATCTAAATTGCCAACAAGTGAAAGTCAAACATCATAAGGCGAGCGGACTGCTTCAGCCTTTAGATTTACCAGTTTGGAAATGGGTTTGATATCCATGGATTTTATTGATGAGTTTTCAATGTCAAACGGAGAAAATGAAAATATTTGGATCATAGTGGATAGAATGACTAAGAATGCACATTTCATTCCTGTTAAGTCGACAAGAACAACACCTAAGTTATTCAATATTATAAGACTGCATAGGATTCCTAGTAGTATGTTAGTGATGGAGATACTTTATTCACTAGTGAATTCTTAAAGAGTTTGCAAGAAGTTTTAAGTACAAGCTAAAAATGAGTACCGCTTACCATCCACAAACGGATGGGCAAATGGAAAATGTTAACAAAGTTCTCGAAGATTTGCTGAGGGCTGGTGTACTAGATTTCGGAGGGATATAAGAAGACTATTTGCACTTAGTCGAGTTCTCCTATAATAATAGCTATCAAACTAATATAGGAATGGAGCCTTTTGAAACTTTATACAAAAGGCCATAAATCACCCGTATGTTGGTTAGCTACTGAGTATAAATTTGTTCTTGGTTCGGATATGATAAGAGAAGCTATGGAGAAGATTGAGTTAACTCAAACTAGAATGAAGGAAGCTCAATCTAAGCAGAAAAGCTATGTAGATAAGAGACAAAAAGACTTAGAATTCTCAGTTGGGGATCATGTTTTCGTCAAAGTATCAACAATAAAGGGTGAAGTAAGATTTAGGAAGTTGGGGAATTAGCACCTAGGTTTATTGGACCATTAAAATGGGTCGAGCCTTAACTAATAAACTTATGGGGTTAATTAAAACACTAACAAGAAAGTGGAATGCATTCAAGGGAAAAATAGGAAAAGGACCCTTCCATCCTCTTATCTCATTATCACTTCATTCAATAAAAACGAAAGTAGACCAAGGTTGGCCATTAATAAGGGTTTCAAAGGGAAAATAAACTAGGAAAACAAGATCAGAGCTATGGAAATCAAATCAAAATACAAATATGAACATTCTCAATTCATTCATGGTATGCATCTCAAGTATTCAATGTTATTTTCAGTTTTAAGTATAATTCTGAATCTTTTGCTTATATTATGTCAAGCTACGATAGTTTGAAGGATTGTGTTTTTCGGTGAATTTATTTCTGAAACTAAGCGATATGTTTGAGTTAGAAAACCTACCCAAATGACTTGAGATTTTGATATAATGTTAGAAATATAATCTTGGAAGTGGGTTTTGAATTTCATAATTTTTGGATTTAACTAGAATATGTGGTGAATTTCCTAAGGTTGGAAAATGGTATATTTTGGGTTTTCATTATTAAAAATAATTAAATTAGGTTTTTGGCTATGAGATTTTATATGTTAAAGAAGATAAATAGTAAGATTTATCATGATTTTTGGGAATTTTTTCCAAGTTTTTATGATTTAATGTGAATTGTTTGAGCTAGAAAAGCTTAATTGGTATATTTAAATATTAATATAAAATGCAAGGTTTTCCATGTATTTTGGAAATGATAAATCCGCCCCTTAGTAGTTTTTTGGAAAATATATTTTCATAAAGAAAGTTGTATCCAAAAGTATATTGACAAATACAAGGGGTTGGTGAAAAGAAATTACTTTCATTAGTAAGCAATCAATTTTTATAGTAATTATGGCTTTGCCATGCCGAAGCTCATGACACCGCATTTCATCATGCAGCCCTATGGTCTTCGGCATCGACCAAGAGTAATGCATAGGGTATCAACTTCGGTTTCTATGGAAAGCATTAGCATAGTTGAAGTGGGAAGCCAAGCATCAGGGTCGATGTCATGAACTTCGAAGTGGACTATGCTGCTTTCCTTAATACATTAATGCCACATTTTTAACTATGTCACCTATTTTCAACAATGTCTCCCACCCTAATGGTCTCGAAGTGGTTTATAGCGGTGGTAATGAGGCCGCATGTTTTAAATGTATTGGCTTCGATTTTATAGGCTTATGCCACTATTATTGACTTCGTAATATATGATGCCGTGTTGTACGACTTAATTGACTGTCGACCTCCGTCTTTATAACCTGTTTTCGAAGATGGTAATGTAGTACTGTATTTTATCACTTTGGCTCTAATGAAGTCATTTATTTTTCTTTAATGCAATGACACTGTTCATTGGATTTTTAACCCGGCAGAGTTCAGAAGGAGTTAGAACATTCAAACTGAGAAAAAACAACTTGAAACTTGACTGGAAGACCTAAAAGTACATGACAAAAAACCCTTAGATTTTAAACAAATAATACACCAAGTATTTATTAATAGGCACAGATCTGATCCAATAGGATTGGTACCAACCAAAATATTGACCTATGGATTCTCTAATGTACGTGCATTATGTTCCTACATCTCTCCTAAACTAATCTTCCAAGTTCGATAACATTCCAAGCATCCGAGTTGAAGAAGTCAAGACTTATCGGATTTGGATTACAGTTCAATCTAATTTACAGGAGAACTATCATCAAAACAAGTCAACAAGCTATGAAATCACATTGGTAACCTCATATACAATAAAGGAAGCCAACGAAGTAGGAGTTGTGCAAAAATTGCACAACATTTTAGATCGGCATCGATCTGTTCCTATTGGATCGGTACCGATCCAAAAGGTTAGTTTAAAATTACCCTAAACACGACCAATAAAGCTCCATGAAATGGAAACCAAAAGTTAAATAATTCTAGAGCATGCCTTGTTTCCAACGAAAGCATGCTCTGGTGGGGCAAATATTAACCGGGTTTTTAACCCAGCAAAATTTAGAAGGAGTCAGAACATTCAAACCGAGCCAGAACGACTTGAAACTTAACCCGAAGATTGAAAATTACTTGACAAAGAAACCTTGGAAGTTTGAACCAAAAATACACCAATTATTTAGATCGGTACAGATCAGATCCAATTGGATCGATACCGATCAAAAATATTGACTTGTGGATTCTCCAATCCACATGCATTATGTTCCTACATCTCTCCTAAACTTATCCTCCAAGTTTGATAACATTCCGAGCGTCCGAGTTGAAGCAGTCAAGACTTATTCGATTCGTATTATAGTTCAATCTAATTTACATGTGAACCATCTTCAAAACAAGTCAACAAGCTACGAAATCACATGGAGAAACTCTTATGCAAGAAAAGAAACCAACAAAGAAGGAGTTGTGCAAATATTGCACAACATTTTGGATTGGTACCGATCCAAAAGGTTAGTTCAAAATTACTTCAAATTATATGTGCCTCCTCTTATGGATAACTACGGGCCTCTGGCACTCTGGTTTTGATCCAAGTGCTATCCAAATCCTATATATAATATCCTATCTTCAATAAAGGGGGGGCTGGCTTCCCTGATCACTGGTAAAGTCTGCTACTAAGATTCTTCAACCTTCTTCTTCCTCACAATGGCTGCCATGGGACAATTGTGATCCTTTCTTTTTCCTCCATCAATGGTAGTCTGATCTTTCTTCGTTTAATTATTATAATTATAAGCAACTTGTACTTATGATCAACAGTCAGTCCATCAATAAAATTTATAAAGTGGACATAGGCTTTGTTAACAGCCAAACCACTGTAAAAATCTTGTGTTTTTCTACTTTATTATGTTTTTCTACAATTTAGAGAGTGTTTTTATCTGTCCTCATAAAAAGGGTCGATGCTTTCACAATCATATCAGAGTGTTGATCCATTTTTTGGGTAAAAAATTTGGTGCTTTCACTGAGAATTGAACTCAGGCTTAGATCTAGCTATCTACTTTGGATCAGATAAGTTCACAAATTAGATCCTTAATCTCTGATTAGAAGATTTGCAATTGAGAATCAATGGCACCATGAACAAGGAGAACTACTTCCGGAAGATCATAAGAGCTGTAATTGCCGGAGAAGAGATCAATCCTCAGCAAGTTGAAGTTAATGGCGTCGACATAGGAGATCAGGTGTCGGGATCCTCTATTTTACGTGAAGTTGTCACTAGAGATAAATTAAATAAAGAGGCACTTCGCTAGAAGGACAAACTTTGCAATCCAATTAGTTTATAGGACACACATCCACAGAAATTAATTTTAAGGCCAAAGTCAGTAGAATAATTACTTTTAAGGATAAAATGAGCAGTCCAAGAATCATGACAAAGCCCACGACTGCCATGAAATAAGAAAATTCTTCCATCTCTGGCCTAAATAGGAGAAACGGAAAGCAACAGCACAAAAAAGTGATATGTGGAACCGTAGGAATTGATATGGAAGGAAACACAAACACTCCACCAACTGTGAGGCATCTAACTACAAACTTGAATCTAGGGGCGAAAACCCTACGGGAAGATATAACAATGGATCTCTCCGACTCAAAAGATGGTGAGCGACTTGACGATGACAAGTTGGAAGGAAATACTAATGCATTCAATAACACCAGGGAGATTCAAACTGCCCCTACCCGACCAACCGCAAGCCAATAGAACTCTAAGTGTGTGGCTCTCCCGAAGACAGGAGAGTCTAAGCTTTAATCCACTTACCAAGATTGTTTGCAAAATCAAACACTTTGTGTAGTCACTGATAGCCAACCCGCAGATTACCGAACATCTGAGGCATATATTACGGGCATGGTCAACTGACTAAAGGATGAAAGTAAAGATAGAAGGGATAATAAATGAGGATCTTCTCCAATTCAAACTCCCTTCATTGATGACATTAAGTTCACTATGCCAACTATTTCGTCTAACGATGGAACAAGAGACCCAAAACCTCACTTGTATAAGTATAGTTGGTACATGGAAATGCTTCGAATGTCGTTCGATGTAGATGTTTCATGATTTTCCTAGAGGGAATTGCTTCCATGTGGTTCACCGAGCTTCCGTCAAGATCCATCTCCACCTTCAATCAACTAGCATCAAGATTCCTTGACTAATTTCGGCTTCACATGGCATAACCAAAAGATGTGATGTCCTTATTCGGCCTATTCCAAGAACCGAATGAATATCTAAAGTCCTTCATGAATTGGTTCAACACCGCGGTGACTGAAGTAGGTAATCCAAACGAGGATATGATTTTCATGTCCTTAGTCTGTATTATCCACTCCAAAACTGAATTTGAAAAATGGATCAAAGTTAAACAACCTACCACTAGAAAGGACTTCAAGTGAAAGTTGAGCCAGTATTTGACATTGGAAGAGGCATAGAAATTAGAAAGAAAATCTACTAACTTACAACCAACCAACATTAGGCATAATGGTATGGAGACAAACCAAGATATAAATACCTCTAGGACCGCTGAGGGAATGCAGGAAAAGTTGGGAATCAGAAAAGGAAGAAATAGAATTCCAACAAGCGAAACGGAAGTAACAAGCGACTTAAAGGTTTGAGGCCCGAAGAATACACCCCGCTCAATGATACTCTAGAAAACAACTATCTCGCGATATAGGGGATGGAAGAGTACAAGAAGCCACTTAAAAAGGAAGCAACTGAATAGAAAAGGCATCCTAGAAAGTATTGCCACTTCTAAGAGACACATAGCCAATGAGTGTCATCACCTGAAGAAATTGATTGAGGAGCTGATTCGAGAAAACAAGCTTTAGCAGTATGTGAGGAAACGATAGATACCTGTAGAATCCTAAGCTCCAAAAAGTCGAGGGAATCAAGCTTGAACCAGCAAAGTGGAACCAGGCTTACTGACCAGAGACTCATCATTGGAATAATATTTGGAGGACCCCATCCCATGCAAAAGAGTTGGAGAGAAATGGAGCGTTATGCAAGCTCATTAAAGCACGCTCCGAAAGATTCATGCTTTGCAATCGAAGATGGAACTCCTTCCAAGCAGCATAGAACCCTAAATAATGACATAGTATTCTGAAATCAATACACTAAAGGGATAGAAGCTCCAACTCTAGAACCCGTGGTTATGATAGTAAGAATTGAACCCACCATGGTTCGACGAGTATTGGTAGACAGTGGAAGTTTTGTGAATATCCTTTTCAAATTCACCTTTGATCAGATGAAGATCAATCATCCGCTTGCCGAACAAAGATCCAAGGATTCACCGGTGAACCGAAACAACCTGTTGAAACAATTTATTTACCATAGAACTCAGGGAAAATGACTGAAGTGTCACCCTCATCCAAACCTTTGTGATCGTAGATGAAATTTCCACCTACAATGCCTTCTTGAGGCGGCTCACCTTTGCAGATTTCAGAATTGCTTCAGTGGTGTTTAACTGTGAATTTTTGATAAATAATGAAGTCTGGGTGATTAAAGGAGACCAAAGTGTCGCTAGAGAATGCTATATCGTGGAACTACACGAGTCTAAAAGAAGGTAAAAAGGGAAGAACATAGTGAGAACTCTCCTCATTCGTAAGTCTGCAGATAAGCAACTACCGAGCCCCTAGCTTGGGGACCATAACTGATTCGATAGGGTTTTGGACTCTAGAAAGAAGAGTTTAGTGGAGGATCAGACAGCACAGGCAGAATTGATGGTGTCTATCCCTATCGATATGGATGACCCGACAGGGGTCCTAAAAATTAGATTGCATCTTAGAAACAAGACGCGATTGAAACTCATTAAATTTCTTTGCCTCGATCTTGACATATTTGCTTGGATGCATTCTGATATGTGTAAGGTGTCGTCGAAGATCGCATGTCACGCACTCAACATCGATCCTAAGTATACACCAGCAAAGCGGAAGAGGCACAGCCTAGGACCCGAACGGTCCAAAGTGCTAAGAGAAGAAGTAAACAAGCTGATGGAGAATGGTTTTATCCACGATGCAACCTACCTCGAATGGGTTTAACCCGGTCTTAGTCAAGAAGTCTAATGGGAAATGACAAACCCGTATCGACTACTCAAATCAAAACAAAGCTTGCCTAAAAGAAGGCTTTCCTCTACCCAGAATCGATCAGCTTATGGACGGGACAGATGGACATGAACTGATATCATTTATGGACGCATTGTCGGGATACAACCAGATCATGATGCACAAACCCGATCAGGAAACGCTAGTTTCATTACCTATCTACGATTAATGAACGCCATGTTCAAGCATCAGATTGGGAAAAGTATGGAAGTATATGTGGATGACATGTTGCTTAAACCATGTATAGCCGCAAATAAATTGGATAATCTTGCTAAAATGTTTGAAATACTCCGCAAATATGGAATGAAACTCAATCCATTTAAATGTCACTTTGGAGTATCCTCTAGAAAGTTATTGGGATTCATTGTAAGTGCCAAAGGTATCGAAGCAAATCCAGATCAAATTACTACTCTATGAGAATTTGAGGCCCCAAAGAACAAGGAGTTACAAAGCTTGAATGGAAAAGTTGCCGCACTAGATCAGTTTATCTCAAAAGCAACCGACAAATGTATACTGTTCTTTGATGCACTAAAGAAAGGAAAGAAGAACTTCGAATGGAATCAGGCTTGTCAAACTGCATTCGAAGAGTTATTGCGACATATGGAAACCCCTCCAATCATATCCAAGTCAGTGGACCGAGAAGACTTGTTCATCTTCTTGGCAGTCTCACCTCATCATTAAGTGTTGCACATGTACATGAAGAAGCTAGGACCCAGCGACCCATATACTAAATTAGAAATGGTTCACTGGGGCGGAGAAGAACTATCAGAAATTGGATAGCATATTGCCTCTTGATTGCATTCAGAAAGTTACAACCATATTTGTAGGCACATTTGATTAAAATACTAAAAGATAAACCCTTGAAGCAAGTGTTGTACCGCCTGAAACCTCACCATCCTCGAAGAGCAATTAATGGGCAGGCATTGGCAGATTTCATTGTCGAATTTACTATACAGGATAATGAAGAAGAAATTACTATAGAAGTGGAAACAGACTGGAAGTTGTTTGTTGATGGTGCATCTAACAACTTTTGCTTGGGAAAAGGGGTTATGCTTGAGACTCCCGAAGGACGATCCGTTTTCTATGCCTTACGCATGGAATTCCCTGCAACAAATAATGAAGCAAATAGAAGCATTGTTAGCTGAGCTAAAGATCATGAAGGAACTTGAGATAAGATCCATACACATCTATAGCGACTCTTAGCCAGTCGTTTGTCAGGTGAAAGGCGAATACCAGGCTCAAGGGGAGAATATTGCCCCCATATCTATCTAAAGTGCAGAAACTGCTAAACGACGTCGAGCATTATGCCATAACTCATATCCCAAGGGAACATAACATGAAGGCAGATCATCTAGCCAAACTGGCTAGTTTCGGAGAATCTCAATCATTGGGGCTAGTCCCGGTTGAAACCCTGACTACCCCAAGCATATGAAAAATGGATATTGATTGGATTTTTGAGACAACCAAAGAACAAAAAACATGGATAATGCCAATCAAGGACTTCCTACTCATAGGAACTCTCCCCGTAGATAGAAATCAGCGAAAATAGCTTCTTCGGAAGGCACCACGATTCGTAATACAGGATAGCATACTCTACCAAAGGGGATTCTCTACCCTTTGCTCAGATGTGTGAGCAATGACGAAGCTCGAAGGATCCTTAGAGAAGTTCATGAAGGCGACAGGGGAGATCATACCGTGGGGCAAATTCTTGTAAAGAAAGTTCTTTGGTATGGGTATTTTTGGCCAATAATAAACCATGATGCAGGAGATTATGCCATACGGTGAGACCAATGTTAAAGATTCAGCGAGATCAAAAGAACTCCTCCGAGGAGCTAACACAGATGGTCAGCTCATGGCCATTTGCAATCCGGGGAATCGATTTGATTAGTGTATGACCAATGGCCAAAGGAGGAGCCAAATATACGCTATCGTTGTTGTTGACTACTTCACCAAATGGGCTGAAGCAAAACTGCTGGTCACTATTACCACTAAGAAAGTTATCGGCTTTGTTACTAAAAACATTATTTTGCAGACTTGGTGAGCCATAAAAAATCGTCATAGATAACGGGATTAATTTGAAAGCGCTGAGTTAAAGACTTTTGCAAACCCTTCCGAATCTAAAAAATCTTTTCCACTGTCGCACAATAGTAAGCAAATAGATAAGTGGAAGTAGCAAGCAAGATCATCAAGTATACCATCAAAAAGAGGCTAACTAAAGCGAAAGGAAATTGGGTCGATGAACTTGCACTCACACTATGGGCTCACAGGACAACGCACAAATCTACAACTGTGCACTCTCTGTTCGCCCTAGCATATGGCTTTGAAGCAATGATCTCAATTGAGCTAGATGTCGCTTCCCTTCGAAGGCAAAACTTCAATCAAATGCAAAACGAGCAGCTCCTACTCGATTCGCTTGATATAGTCAATGAGAAGAGTGAAGAAGCCGAATTAAGGGCAGCAGCTCACCAGATAAGGGTTGCATGGTATTTCAACTCCAAAATTCATAACCGCACCTTCAAAGCAGTAGACCTTATCCTCAAGAGAGTCTACCCGATACTAGGAGCATCTGAACCAAACTGGGAAGGACTCTATGCGATTGATCGGAAGCTAGGGGACGGCACATTCAAACTAACAACCATTGAAGGAGCTCAAATTCCCTGGGCATGGAACAATGAATCGCTGCAACGTTACTTTATCTGAGACTATCTTATGTGTTTCCTATTTCTTAAAAATAAGTCATCCCAGAGTATCGAAGGCATTGTAAATAAGCAAAACTCGCCCAACTTTTAAATCGCTTTGCTTTCTGAACTAATAAAACCGTAAAAGTAGCCTGCTGAGTCGAGGGGGTCAAATCGGCTCTAAATCATTCGATCGCTACTTAAGATAGTGTAACCATGCTCAAGTACGCCGCACCTCGCCTTCAGGTCGATGGAAGAAAATCTACTCAAATCATTTGATCGGCGGAACTGATTCCTGCCTTCAAAGAACCAATGTTGCTCCAGTGACACTAAAAAGGTCCAAATCAAAGCCGCGAATTTCGTAAGCCATAAACTGCTTCTGGGATTATGGAATCACATCTAAGCAAGCACAACTACCTAAGCCGTGCATCCCGTAAGTTGTGCATCGCCTCGTGGTTCATGAAACTACGACTATGTAAGAACCGATCTCACTCTGTGTATTTCGTAAGCCGCACACTACTATTTGGATCAAAAAAAATTACACCCAAGACAAGGAATTCATATAATGAAAAAATCGCATATAGCCCCAGCAGCTAAGAAAATAGCTCCACGTGATGATATGTGTGTGCCATAGCCTGAATTTCAGCATCGCGACGAAGTAACTTAAACAGATAATTAAGAAACCGGCGTCGCTCAGGCATCGCTGATCACTTAAGTACACAAATCACTAGAGTGTGTAAAATGCTCATCTTGAGGCCGCTAAAAAAGTTTCATGAACATCTTAAACTAGAAATTCCTAAAGATACGAGTTCCAATACAGTTCTGACTCATGGCATCCGAAAGGTCACAGAAAGCACCCAATCTTATGTATAATGTTTGAAGTAAACAGCCGCGTGAACTGGGGGAATACATACCAATACTTAACCGAAAGTATCAAATACTTCACAGTTTTGTTACTCCAAACAAAGAATTTTAGCAGTCAATATGGATAAAACAGTGATAAATAAAATTGGCACAAGTGAATGAAATATAGATAAGTAGAAAAATAAAGTTACAAATGTCAACATTTTATTACTTACAACATTTTCAATGTACAACAACAAACAGCGGGTGCCGTGCCCGCACAATATTGGCATAAGAAAAATACAAAATGTTACTATGACAAAAAAAGGCTAAGTGCAGACTTTACACTTGTATAAAAAGTGATAAAATAACAACAAAACGAGGAAAAGACAAATCAAGACGTCTTCTTACTGCTTCTTACATCGCCTTTCCCGCTTCTAATTTGCAATTTCTTGGGATTATCCTTCCTCGAGGCAATCTCACTCTCTAAAGCATAGCCGCTGGCAGACCCTCCTTTTCCTTTATGCTTGCGAGATCAGTGAGAGCTCAACGATGACTTCTTTTATGCTTCAGCCTTCTTTTTTCACCATGATCATCTGTTACTTGGTACTCGGCTACTCAGCCTCTGCTCTATCTGGTTGGCTGCCTTAGTCTACTTGCTCTCGTGTATCACCAGCTTCCAAGCTCTCCTCTTGAGAAACGGACGGGTCATCCAAACCATGTAGTTCTGCAATTTGCTTAGAATGCTAACCGGGCTACGAGCCAAAAGCGAAGACGACGGTTGATGCAGTTAAAATAGCACTGGACCCAGCATCGTGATGAGAAGCCAATTCAGTGGGAAGACAATGTTGATCTAAAATATCAGAATTAAGAATAGTTTTCTCAGCAATTTCATCAAGCATGAATTGAAAATCTTCAAGCACGGGAGAGATAAGAAAGTTACCTACCGTGGGGGTTTGTCTATGTGCAACGAATTTAAAGCCTTCGTCGTTGCCTTCCTTCGATGGTTGCACAACTATGGAAGAAGTGGCAACGATCCCATCATCGGTATGAAGATGCGAAGAAGGCTCGTCGGGCTCGAAGGAAAATGTTCGATAGTAGCCTCGGTGGTGGTCGTGACATCGATGGTTTCAATCTCCCTCTCTAGCTTTAAGATTATATGTCCTTCCATTAGAGCTCAAGTAGGCCTAAACTAGCTCCTCTTCAGTGTAACCTCTAACCATGTCTCGAAACTAGTCCAGAACTTCTTCCCAAAATATAGCGTGCATGCGAGGGAACATGAACCCAAGTAATTGAGGCAACCCTGATGAGGCACGGAATTAACATAGAAGCCTAAAACGGAGGCATCCAAGCCTCCCATTTTCTTTGCAAAAGTATATTGGAGCTCTGAAAGCTGGCCTTCGTGCTAGCCTTCTCTATTGCCAATTGATTTTTCTCTGAATTCAAAGTCAAAATTTGCGCAGGTAGAGAGGTGGGATTGCTCGACGATAACTTTCTTCTCCACCTCGACCATCGTCTCACTTGCCTTTAATTTTTATTTAAGAGCCGTCTCATTGGCGTGGCACTTCTTTATTTCGTCTTTGAATATGAGTGTGGCTCGGTCTATAGACTCCTTCGGCTCCTTGAATAAAGAAGCACTCTTAATTCCTTTCTTAAGGGCGTCATCCTTCTCCTTCTTCAATCTCTCGATCTCCGAGTCACGATCCGCAAGCTGCTTCTCGTATTCATCTTTCTTGGACTCGAATGAGAGAATCTCTTAGTAATTATTTTGAGTAATGGTAGAAAGCTGCAAATTTATCCCGCCCCTTGACTTGCTCCAAGCCGCTCTGAATCGCATGGAGATGGGGTGAATAAGATTCTATGTGAACCAACTTTAAGTTGGGTTTATCAAAAATAAACCCACTTAATAACAAGTTGGGAAATGCAGCCTAAAGGAGCGGTGACTAACAATGAGAATATAAGAGGCTCACCTTGAAATTTGGAGAGGAGCAACCACAATAGCATGAGTGGAGGAGGTCATGGCTATGGAAGCGGGAACGGTGATCCTAATAGAAGTAAGAAGCTTCATGTTCTTGATCTTTCTTCAACTTCTTTAATGGTTCTTCCTATTCATTCGGGATTTTCCTTCTCTCATGGTCGCTTCCTCTATCACGGTCTTGATCCTCCCTAGCTCGATGGCGCTCTTCTATCTCCATATGTTTTCTCCTCCATTTTTTTTTGTCAGTTTCATGGGAGGTGTAGTATCCGAATGAATTCTTTAGCGAATGATGAGACTCAAGTACTCGGTTAAGATCACTGTAGAAGCTACGAGACATGATCCCTGTAGCAAATAACAAAATGACTTTTTAAAAGGCATATTATGGATTAAAATATCCTAAGAGAATAATAGTGAATGCATGATCTTAGTGAAGTGCGTACTACAGTTTAATGACCCCAGAAAAATACACAAACCATATCGATCGCTAACAAACTTCGGGACATTCATTTGTATAGGAATCATTTGGGTAAGCTGGGAAGGCAACCTTCCAAAGTGAAGCCACCCATCAGTTCACCCAAATCTACAAAAATGTTTCTCGAATCTCCAAAATCAAAATCAACACCCTCTAGCAAAGGGCTAGAAATGGGTTCGTTCTTGGGAGGAGCTTCTTCAAAATATTCTTTTGAAGAAGATAAGGAAGTATGGTCAGAAATCAACTCTGAGGCTTTGTCACCTAAATCGACATCACCTTCGTCGGTATCTTTATCCCAATCTATTTCTTCTTTGATTAAAGGGAGACCCTCTTCAATTTCTCCTTCTCCTTTCCTTCAATCAACGGAGCTTTTCCCATCCAATGAACAAACTCCTTTTCTTTCTCCTCCAAGATCAAAGGCATCTTGGGCAAACTGTCAACTTCAACATGGACATCTTCAGAAGTTTTCTCTGACCCGCTGGACAATTCACTTTCTTCCTCCTCATCATCGTCACCTTCGTCAGAATCATGGAAAGAGGAAACTGAGCGAGTCTGGGTTTTGAAGCGAGAAGTGGCACTAACAAATTCAACAGAACTCCCAGGTTGTAAGAGCCCATACCGGTGAAGATTTTTGTCTGTAAGCAGAAATTTGATCGCGTGCTCTCGAGAATTGACCGCTTTCAGGGCATTGAGAACAGGGCCAAGCATCGGATCTTTGTTAATCTTTGGGAGAACTGCAAAAGAATAGACAATTGTTTAGAAGACTTTTTAGCGGCTAAGGAAATTCCATGCTTGGTGAAAGACACCTAACTCCCATGGTCCATAGACCGGTGAATCCCTCCGGACACTTGGCAAAAAATAACTGATTTTTGAACGAGGGAAACATGCTAGGAAGATCACGTATAAGATTTTGGTTACATTGCACCTCGATATAAATGAGTAACAGGTTAGCCACCCTCTTTTTAAATAACAGGAGATACCACAGCGTGGCAAAGCATAAGGCATGGTTAAGTGTTCGCATGAATATAATATACAAGTAAGTTAGCATGGCATAACCATTCGAGAGGATTTGGAATGGAGCCAACCCTATGTTATGAAAATTCGCCAGAAGAAAGTGATTAAATGGGGACACCACACCATACATACACATGTAGCAATGACAAGCCGCATGTCTGGAAGGTTACCTATGAGCGAATTCCTCTCTTGACGATAGAAGCACGTCGTCCTTAGGGATGCCGTATTATAATAAAATGCTTTGCAATGCCTGTGTGTAAGGATTGAAGAGGCTTTCTCTAGAAGATCAAGCAAAACCCTGAAGCTGGGGTGAGTGCGGTCGACGATGGAGCCAACTAGGATCAGACAACTATATTGCCCCAAAGCTATAATAGATCCAGCCAGGACCAACGAAGACTCCCCTCCATAAATAGATGAGCTTCCTTCAACTGACTTGGGCTGGGAGGATTTGCATATCATTCTATATAGGAAAGATTGCGTTAAAAATAGTAAGATGCGCCAAATTCTTAAGTTTAAACACCTAATATAGCTGATACTTGGAATTCGAAAGGTGATTGACGTGTATCAATCACTAATCGGATTCCAAATATTAACCTTGAGTGTGCGTGATGTGTAATCTATGGGAAAATGGGCTCGGCGTCTCGAATGCCGTGAACAGACCATTTTGTGTAGATGGCTTTCTAACAGCGGAAAAAGCAATTATTATTGCCTATCAATATCTTTTTTCTACACTTATTCGTTATCGATCAACGATCGACAACGGATCTCCAAAGCGATACGGAAAGCTCTTCCTATTCTAGGTACACCGACTGTGCAATGACAAAACAAACCAATGCAAGCAACTATAGACCGATGAGTCCGAATCGGGATAAAAATTATCAACATAAGTCGATATTTGTTTCTTGGAAAGTGATAACAACCTAAGCTGCATGCAAGATGCTATCCTAAGTTATTATCACCTCCTAGAAAAACCAAAATCAATCCGCAATCTGTAAGATGTCATGCCGGAATCGATTATGAAACTTGATATAAGTTTATTAGATTATATAGATGAAGATAGCAAAACATGTCAAGCACTAAGGCAAAGCCTAGGCTTCATTCCATGAAGAACTTCAGACCCAATATACTTTCTTCTTTCACAAAATGAAAATTAGCTCGAATCTTCCACTGCATCCATCATCAACATAACCTTACCATCGATCGACGATGCAATATCACGTCAAAATCCATTTCACCGACCTTTAAAATTAAGAAAGGTGATGAGATCTTCAATTCAAGATGGTCCGAACTAGGGTGCTTTGGATCGGCAGCGCCTCAAGGTAGGAAAAATTATGGTAGCGGATGGCGCTAAAAGGGAGGATCAATGATGCGACGGTGCTCCGTTGATGGAAGAAGGTGGATCGACGAAGGTTCGGCTTTTCTTTGGATTGGCTTGGCTCGAAAATGTAAAATGAGATAACGGAGATCCAATCCCATATAAAATAAAGAGAAAGGCAAAAAATGTTCTAATTACATGGATCAATGCCGATCCAATCCAATTAGATTAGTACCGATCCAATTTATTTCCTTCAAATGACTACAAATTTTCCTTGTTTACCCAACTCGATGTTTGTATCCATTCTGGAAGTTATCTTGTCATGATCACTTTGTAATTATGACTAATGAAGATTTCCACTAAGGATTGGATAGTTAGCTGGAACGTCATAGGCAGCTACTCAAGGAGGCTAGATACGACCAATAAAGCTCCATGAAATGGAAACCAAAAGATAAATAATTTTAGAACATGCCTTGTTTCCAACGAAAGCATGCTCTGGTGGGGAAAATGCTAACCGGATTTTTAACCCAGCAGAATTCAAGAGTTAGAACATTCAAATCGAGCCAGAACGACTTAAAACTTGACCGAAAGATCTAAAATTACGTGATAAAGAAACCCCGGGAGTTTGAACCAAAATACACCAAGTATTTGGGTCGATACGAATCAGATTCAGTGGGATCGATACCGATCCAAAATATTTACTTATGGATTCTTCAATCCACATGCATTATATTCCTACATATCTCCTAAACTTATCTACCAAGTTTGATAACATTCCGAGCATTCGAGTTTAAGCAGTCAAGACTTATTCAATTCATATTATAGTTTAATCTAATTTACATGTGAACTATCGTCAAAAACAAGTCAACAAGCTAGGAAATCACATGGGGAACTTCGCATGCAAGAAAGGAAGCCAATGAAAAGGAGTTATGCAAAAATTGCACAATATTTTGAATCGGTACCGATCCAAAAAGTTACTTCAAAATTACCCCAAATCACATGTGCCTCCTCCTATGGATAACTATGGGCTTCTGGCACTCTGATTCAGACCTAAATGCTACCTAAATCCTATAAATACTGTCATATCTTCAATAGAAGGGGGATGGTTGCTCTGATCACTGAAGAAATTCTGCTACTAAGACTCTTCAACCTTATTACTCCTGACAAAGGCTTCCATGGGACAATTAAGATCCTTCATTTTGTCTCCATCAATGGTGGCCTGATCTTTCTTTGTTCAATTATTAAAATCGTAAACAATTTGTACTTGTATTAACATTCAATCCATCAATAAAATCTATAAGGTGGTCGTAGGCTTCATTAGAGTCGAACTACTATAAAAACTTGTGTTTCTATTCTGTCTTTTCTATAATTTAGAGAGTGTTATGCTCTACTTTATTTATCCTAATAAACAGGGTTGGTGCTTTCACAATAATAAAGGGCGTTGATCCATTTTTAGGGTTAAGAGATGCCAAGATTTAACTATGTTGACTCTATTCTTTTAAAACTTATAACTAGGGGAGCCAATTTTATACATTAAGACACTGACCCTATATGAAGTGCGAGGTCTCTATTGTCACCTTATGGCTTTACGTTTTAAAAGTTAAAATCTTTAACATATTTTTATATTGAAGAAGGGTGAATTACCATAATGAAGACACCGACGCCGAGCTTTATCAGTATATAAAGTTTATTGTTTTGCTATGTTTTGAGGGGCGAAGACCCTCTCGACTATATCTTGCCAAGTTCTATCAATATAAAGTCTTTATATTGTTTTGGATTTACAGCCTATGTTTTTTTAAGGAGGTGATCTTAAATAACTTTAAACTTCATTGATATTATTTTATAAAAGCATATGTCATGGTATAATTATTTGGGATAAGGTAAAGGGCCATATTTTCTTTATTTTGAAAGTATGATTTCAAGAGTTAAATCATATAAAGAAAGTGTTTTCAAGGAAATAGAAAGGGTTATTTAGAATATAATTTTACTAAAGAAATTATTGGTTTTATCGTTTTTGGATAGATTATGATAAGGATAAATTGACTCAGAGATTAGAAGACCAGATAGGACTAGTATGTCCTATACTTCAGCTGTTAACCCTCAGCTGATATTAGTCCAATTCTAGTGTGTAGGGCATTGTTAAGGGTAAGACATAAAATAGGTTGATGCACAAAAAGGAATACATAAAGATAAGATAAGTTACAAGTTGGCCTGCAAAACCTTTAAGTTCGTAGTAAGCCTAGAAAAACTATGAGGTTGACAGATAGTGATGTAAACACTAGAATATGTGTATTTGGACAAAACGTCCCATTTCTTCTACCAGCCAGTTAGAAAATTTTGCATATCTGGTAGGCCTAAGTCAACCATGTAGATTGGTAGTTATCCTGTGAAAACCAAACGTTAGGATGGATAATCTACAGATTTGATGGACAGTCATGATTACCAGTGTAGCACACATGCATATCATTGTTATATTGTTTATTTTACCAGTTTGATTGTAGGACTTTGATTTGTAAAAGATATATTTTTAAAGGGATGTTATTGATGGGAAAACCCGTTCTGCTCAGTAGCATGGTCTCACTTAATATCTATAACGCGAGATGGTATATTATTATTTACACTAGGCTTTTTGTCTGACTCGAAGTTTATGTTATCCCTTTAAACTCTCGAGTGCTCAAAATTTAATTTGAGTAGGTTATGAGTAAGAGTTTACAGATTTAGTAGATTTGGTCAGTAAAGCTTTCAAAGGCGTTCATAAGGCAAGGGCTAGCTATTTAGGAGACTACATATTAATTATTTCCATTGTGTTATGACATTTTGTTGTATGTATGTATTAGCAGAAGTTGTATTCGTCTATTTAGTAACTCTGATCAACTAAAGGGGCATCTTCATGTGTCATTCTTTGAGTATTTTGTAATAGTTATATTTTATCTCAATCTGGGCAACATTTGAGATTATGCACTGAACATGAAATTATGACTTTGAAATGAAATGTGGAAGTTTACTATGAAATTTTGTTAAAAATTATTTTATATACTTGTGCTTCTGATATTATGGATATCATTAACATGAACGCATTTTGAAGTTAATACTATAGATCACTGCAACATCTTTAGTGCTTAGTTTTAGGCCTCAAGATGGAGGATGTTACACATACTTTGTTTAATAATTCTTTTCTTGTAGCAAAAAGTCAATGTACAAAGTTGTGATTGAAAGAGATTAATAAAATAATAAATTAGATGTAGGGATATCAGATGGCCTATACCATTATAAAAATCTGATAGTCAATTTTATTTACTTGCACACCAAACAAGAGTCGTAAAAACATAACTTGGCTCAAATATTTTATTGAATGTAGGAATATTAGACTGCTTGAACCAGTACAAAACAATCATGTGCATGAATAAGGGGTTGTAAACACGCAACATGACTTCAAGTGAAAATATGAATCTACACCCAAGAGGGGCAGATCATGCCAAGCACATGACAAAAATGGAATGCTAACACAAAGCTTAAAATTTGCACATTGTGAATTAAGAGTTGCAATGAACAAAACAAAAGGAGATCATATAATACGAACTAAGGGAAAGCCCAAGAATAAACACAAAGATCAAAGTGGTAAACATATAATCTTTTTAACTGTTCCATTGCAAACCATCATAAACTTCAAAGTACGTACAAATAACATTGTAAGTCTCACGAAGTAGCTAAAGTGCATGCTAGTTAGACTATGAATCCTCCATAGTTAGGAACATTCTTTTTCTACTGAGAACTTGGGCAGTGTGAGAGGGAGGTATCTCAATTATAATAATCGAGGAACAAAGAGTTGCATTAACAACAGGGAGCTTTGGGTCATAATTAACACTAACCTAAAGATTTCCAAGGTTTTCTTTCCTAAAAATGTAATTGGCTCAATTATAGGAAAGCTTGTGTCTAATTTTGGCAAGAAATGACTAAACTCATTAACTATATGCTATACAGTTATGTCTTTCATAACATGGCTAACCTTATCTTGTTTGAGTCTTTCTGCCAAATCAGGATGTGTGAAGTCGGGAATCCCGGGCATTAAAGAATGTGAACATAAAGAAGTCATAGTTAAGGACTGAGTAGCTAGAGCCTATCTACCTGATCTTTGAGCTTGTTGATACGTTCGATGGTCACGCGTCGCACACATTCTAGATCATCCAAAACTTCTACATTTGTCTTCTTGGTTTTCTTTGAGAATTCACCAAATAATTTATATGAAGATGAACACCCTTCCACCTTCATCTCTCTTTTAGGATCCTTTAACCTCTTTTCATGGATAACCTTCAACTTGTTAATTTTTTTAATAATAAGACGCCAATTCATTTTCCATTGTAAGGCCATTTCCTTGTCCAGACTAGAAGAAGGAACCAGAACTGCCTCAAAGGAAGTTACCTTAGGAAGAACAATATCAAAGGAAGGATTGTCTTCTTTAGGTAGTTGATAAGCAACTTATTGGGACAGATCATCAACGCGTTTTTGAGCTCCTTCATCTCATCTCCATAAGAAACTTTATAC
This sequence comes from Allium cepa, assembly GCA_030765085.1. Classification (NCBI taxonomy): domain Eukaryota; kingdom Viridiplantae; phylum Streptophyta; class Magnoliopsida; order Asparagales; family Amaryllidaceae; genus Allium; species Allium cepa. Next base: position 749,533,913 of record CM060940.1, on the reverse strand, counting down.
ATCCCCTCGGTGTCTTTTACTAACTTCTCTAAGTCAACCGCCTTCTCCTATGTAGATTTTAACTCAGCCTCAAGACTCTCTACCTTTTTGTTTGTAGCTTCCAATTCAGTGTGCTACTTATTAATATAATTATATTTCTTAAGTGAAGCTATCTTTGCTTCATCAAGCTCATTTGTTAAATTTCAAATATCATTTCCTTTCATAGCCACTTCAAATTTGAGAGGAAAGATTGGTAGTTTGGGTATGTGGTAAGTGGCTCTTGACCCCTCACCGTACTATGCATGTTTATATAGAAAATGATGTTTTTGATATGACTTTGACCATAAAACTATTTCTAACCCTAATCACACTTATATATATATATATATATATATATATTTAAAAATGAATTTTTAAAGTTTTAAATGAATTTTGAATGGTTTTGCACTTCCTTGTATTTTTATCAATATGCTAGGGTAAAAGTTAGATTCAGGCTATTGATTATCGTATTCTTAATTATTTCATGTATAAATGGATCTATATGCATGGTTATCCATGTTTATATGTTGTGTTTTAATGATTTTTGTCAGTGCTTATATAAATTAAGGAAATAGACGGTCGATTAGCAAATCGAGAGACAAGAATGTCGGAATTTTATGAAGCTAGGAGGGTAGACTCTAGAGCATAGGAGGAATTTGGAGTTCAAGTCGCTTTGGAGATGAGCTAAGTAAACAAGTTGATACCGACTTTTTCATGTCGGTACCGAGTTGTTTGTGTTGGTCAAACAAGTTGGCAATTTTAGGGATCTATAAAGCATGGTTAGTAGACGAGGACCATAGCAGGAAATGGGGATTTGGCTAGCTATGGGGGTGCTATACCAATTTGTTTCTAATGTTTGAAGATCAAAGCCCTTGCATTGGACCGATTTGTTTGGGTGAATAGGTCGGGCTGAGAAGCACAAGGGGAAAGGTATATCAAAGGCTGGAAGAAAGACTTTACCAAGATTGGTCAAGCAAACAAGTCGGTATCGAGTTGTTCCTATTGCCTAGATCGTTACGAAACTTCCAAAAGGGGAAGTAGGCACTTTGTAGGTTGTGATGATGGTGTTTGTTTGCTAGCTTGGGGTTTATGGGTGACACAGTGGTACGATGGTACCTTTAGAATTTTGATGATAACTCAGTGATGATAAAAGTTAGGTTTCAATGATGGCGGCTCAATACTGAAGAGGGCCATGAGAAAAGTTATCCACAAAGGGTAGGTCTCAAGAAAGGTGACATGCGGACGGAATGGTTGAACGGTTCTATCGTGGAATAGAGGGATGTTAAATTGTTCCTTAAGAATAATGGAAACATTATGGAGCAAAGAAAGGGCTCCGATACACGTGCGAAGGGATCATAGATACTAGAGTGTTTTTTGATGTACTCAAAGTCGAGGTATTGTAAGGATACTTATGGGTACTTTGAAAGGCTACACCTGATCAATTGAATGGATCCTTGCACCCTGGATTGGTTGAATGGTCTAGTATCAGCTTTGGGATAAAGAGAATACACCGAAAACTAGAATTTCCATTAGTCCTCGATGGTAGAGAGGTCATATAAGTTATCATGTATCTAGAGTATATTGAGTGATAATAGGGATGGTTTGATGGATGTTATGGTTGTTTTCATTATTCTTCCACAGCCTATCACTCTAAGAATGTCATTGCAGATAGATAATGAAGATAGAGATACCTAGACACCTGTCATCACACCTGGTTTGTAGTTTACCTCCAATAGCATTTGTAGAGCAGCATATTGAGTTGTTATATGCTAACTCTTTGGTTGTAGGGACGGATCAGATATGATTCATGTACCCTCGTTCCTTACTACATCGATTTGCATAGTATTTTTAGATTCATTTATCACTCACATCAAATTCTTATCTGACTCGAGGTTGTATGTTTTGCTTCTTATTATCTTGGGTACTCTTAAATGAGTAGAGTGGATAGCAAGTCTAGGTGCAATGCAGTAGCTATGCAGAGGACAAGATGGTTGGAGCTATCTCATATTATACATGGATTTCTATGCTTAATCCACTGTGCAACACTATAGAGCCTTGGCAGTTCTTGTTTATTATTATGGGATAGTTATTTAAGTTTGTTTCCACTGTATAAACTCTATTACCCACTCTGTAACTCTATGAATCTATATTATGATATTTTGATCACTTAGTATTCACCATCCCTCCTATTTTATACCTATGATGCATATTATATTTTATTCCATCCACTGTGAGATATATGATAGATTCTGTAATGTTTTGTTTCATTTTAAAACCTTTACAATAGTTCTACATCCGACGGTAACGTCAGTAGCGCACTATCTTATGTATATTGGGTGCCGATGGTGTATGGCGATCGTCATATTTGATATCAGAGCTTAGGTTACATTATTAAATCGAGTTGATATCGTGGTCTAGTAGAAATAAGGAAGGAGTTATCACCCTAGACTAAATCAAAAGTATGTATATACGAGACAGTGCGTACTTGTTATATATTTTGGTTTTCAAAATTATATAGTAGTATATAAGTTGCATGAACATATGAGTACCATCGACACGGTTTACTTTTTGAGAGACTGATCATTCTTGTTACAGATCAAGATTAAGACAATGAACAAGAAACACTATGAGGAACTTCGTCTTCGGAGTTGAGGAAGGAGTGGGATTGAAAGCTACTAGCCCTGATTTGCAAGCCATGTACAACTTGTTGTTGGAAAACATAATTCAAAATGCCCAAGCAGCCATTTCAAATGGTGTTGTTGGTCGTGGTGCTCAAGTGCAGATGTTGAGAGCTGACTTTGCCAAGCTAAGCAAAGATTACTCCACCTTGGGAGGCAAACCATTCCTTTGAACAGATTTGGCTATCGAAGTGTAGGATTGGTTGGACACCTACGAGCATATCTTTGATGACATGGAAGTAGATAACGCCATGAAAAGGAAGCTGGCCTCTAGACAGCTTCAAGGGCGGGCCATGAAATGATGGAATTTCATTACTATTGCAACACCTGAGGATCAATTTACTTGGGATTAGTTCAATGCCAAGTTTATAGAGAATTTCATTCTAGCTGCTCAGAAGTTGGTATTATTAAGGAAATTTGCTGATTTGAGATAAGGAGATACGTTTGTCTGTGAATACATTGCTGAGTTCAACGCTTTGTCAAAATATAAGAAGTCTTCGATCATCACTCCATTAAGGAAGAACGAGAAGTTCATTATGGGTTGGACAACTATTCGGAGAGAAGTTGGTTGGTCATATCAATGAGACATTCAAGAGACTTGTTGGGAAAGCTCTTCACCAGAAGAGTTTATACCCCAAGTCCAAATCAGATGTTGTTGCTAAGGAATAACCAAAATCGCAATAGAGCGATGGAGGCAAGAAGAAGTGGAATGGAAAGAAGAAGAGGTTTCATGAAAATAACAATTAGAAGAAAGCTAATAGGATCTTATTTGTTATGGTTCTGGAGATAAGGGTCACCTAATCAGAAACTGCAAGATAGATGGGAAGAAGAAGTGTTATAACTATAACAAACCAAGACATATACTGAACAATTGTTCGAAAATGCTATAGTAGATTTAGGTGGTGAAGGCATTTGCTTTGGATGTTTTTCCAACTTCGTCAAGTGCTCCCTCGGTGAAGGAGAAAGGGAAGAGCATTTTTATTCAAGGTATATGCTATCCATTTATGATGTTCTCATACATGTTTTATTCGATACCGGGGCTTCACATTCTTTCATATATAGTGACTTGGTAGAGAGATTGAGATTGAAACCCAAAATAGATGATCGACATTTATTCGTGACGAACCTTTTTAGAGGCTCAACTAGCATGTGCATAGTTTTTCATGATTTGAGTTTATTGAGTCATGGATGCTCTTTTGTTTATTGTTGATTTGTTTTGAATTTTGTTGGGACTGGGATTTATATTAGGGATTGATTGGATAAGGAAGTATGTGGTAGTAGTGGATTGCAAGAAGTTGTTGGTGACGATTGGGGCTGGGGAGGGGCAGACGGTAGTGATTGGTTGCCTGTCAGAGGGTGGGGTTATGATTAGATTTCTATATTTGCTTGAGACTCCACATGATCGATCGTCATCTGTGCTTATTGTTAGAGAGTACCCGAATGTGTTTGAAGAAGTAGTCGGATTACCACTGCACAGAGAGATCAAGTTTCGAATATACTAAATGAAGGATACCAGACTAATAGTTATGCCTTTGAGGCATATGGTACCTAGAGAGAAAAAAGAGTTGGAGGTGCAAGTGAATGACCCGTTGAAGAACGGGTTCATTCATAAGAGCATATCTGAGTGGAGCACACTAGTAGTATTCTCCACTAAGGCAGATGGCTCTCTAAAGTTGTGTGTATACTACCGTGAGCTGAATAAGGTGGTGAAGAAGAACAAGTATCCTCTCCCATGTATTGATGACTTGTTCGACTAGCTTCATGGTGCAAAGGTGTTCTCTCAATTGGACCTTGCAACAGGATTTCACCAATTGATAATATGAAAGAAGAGTATTTTGATCACCTCATTTCGTATATCGTTGTTGAATCGGCTAACTTTCTATCGGATTAGAAAATAGCTGAAAATTTTAAATTAAAAATAACCACAAGCGCATGGCGTACAATTTTAGCACGTGGCGAGTACGGGTCGATCTGTAAGGAATTGAAAATGATTTTAAAACTTCTACTCAATCAAATTAAACCAAGAATTTGAATTTGTGTTTGGTTAAAAATGTAAAACTAGCTAAAACGTGGATAAAAATATGATAGTAGAAGACAATTTAGAAGTAATTTCCTTCTCATGATCGCATAAATCAACAAAATGAAATTATGATCTCTCTTTTGGTCATTAGTGAATTTAGTTGATGTGTTTATCATAAGTATGGAATATTGTGCTATTAGTTAGCCCAACATAAACCATCAAACTATAACACACCCTTCAAACCACTTTTTAACTCTCATGAAAATGGCAATGAATTTGAAAATAAAATCTATTCTAAGCATGATGTATTTACGATTGATTAATAATGTAGACCATTAAATTTTGATTTTAAAATTCACTTCATTAGCATAATCATATATAGATGAAGAGGTAATTTGTATTTGTGTTTGTTTAAGCATAGCCTATTTGGTGTCAACAACATAGGCTGTCAAATTCAAAGTTAAAACAATAAAATTTTAACCGCATCAAACATTTCCATTAAGCACAAAAAAAGATAAAATATTAGCAAAATATTGAATCTACATGATTAAGAGAACTTCATTACCCCTAAATTGAAGGGTTTTAGCTTTTCACATTTGTTATCATGTCAACAAATGTATATTGCAACATAGGACCAAAAAACAAAAGCAAAAGGAGAGCTAATTAAAATGAAAAGAGAATTAATTTACTTGTATAAATAAATCTAAGCTACTAAAATAAAATAAAAGAACATGAATTAAAAATAACATGAATTAAAATTACATATAAGAAAATTACATGAAAGAATGCTAAGAAGCCATTAAAAAGAAAAGAGATTTTTTTGTTTATTTTTGAGCCTAAAATTAAACTAACTAAGGAGGAGGCTAAGAGCTCATTACATGAAATATAAGGGTTATTTATACATGCCTAAAACGCTAATGCATATTTTTGGGGACTACCCAAAGTAACCCTCTAGAAATGTGGCCTCTAAGTTGTCATTAGCATAAGTATAATCCACCATTAGATGTGCAAGTAACTTTTATGTCCACTAACATGTACATTAGCTCCTAACTGCAGATCAAGGTAAGTGGGTAAGTTGGGTCCTCAATGTTACATGAATTGAATTATTTCCATCTTCATTTGCCTTCTAACCCTTGTGCATGCATATTTCGATGAAGCCCTCTTCCACTTGAATCCAAATTCCTACAAATTAACATTAAAATTTCTAAGCAAATTTTCAAAAATTAAATCATACACACAAATGACCATTTTTCCTCTATATGAAGATGAATAAATGATGATATAAACATGTTAAAATACCCTATATGCTCATTTATTTAAATAAAAATAGATTAAATATGGATGCAAAAATATGCACATTTATGTGCACATCAAATGCCCACATTCTTATCTTTTTATTCGTCCTCGAATAAACTAAAACTAAGATAAATTTGTTTTCATAGGAAACAAGATTGCATTGAGCGTATGCATCAAGCCGTTAAACCTCTAGGTATCATTAGTAGGACGAGTGTTGTCTTGTGAGGGTTTTTAGTGGATACTACCTACAAAATCCAAATACAATATGAAAAATTCCTACATGCAAGATTTGTTTACGATGATATGAATGCAAGTTTTTGAAAATATTTACAAATGGAGAATTTACTTTCAAATGAACACGAATAAGTTAAATATAAGTTCTGGTCATTATCTTGAAAATTCAAGTCATTTACTTGTCAAAACTTCCAACAAAAATTAAGATATCATAACAAATAGACTCTAGTTTGACTAGTAGTTTCAGTTGATAACATAGTGCAACTATAAAATGGATCTTTAGTTGATTCAAAGTGGTATTATCATTTCTTTTAAATAACAATTCAAATCAAATAAGTGAAAATACTGTTTTGATTTCAATTGCTTACTCTCTCTTTATTTGAAATTTTATTGATATTAACAATATTTACATATGCTTAACTCAGATAAACTGAGGCAAGATATATCACTCATGCACTGTCTTTCGGGCTTACTTGAAGGGAATACAGAGCGTGGTGAGTGAACACACAAGTGTGTACACCTATTGCATTATTAATAAATGAATTTTTATATACATACACCTAACTAAGATAAACCGAGGCGAGGTATACCGATCATGCACTGACTTTTGGGGCTTACGTGATAAGGGTACAGAGCATGGCGAGTGTACACACTTGTGTGTACACATGACTCTAGGTGTTTCTTATTTTTATAAAAACCATTTTTATTATGTTTTATATATATACATATTATGTGTATTTTTTCCGTTTATGCTTTTTTTTTTCTTTTTTCTATTTTTAAAAGAGTTTTGTAAAATCATCTTAACACCATTTAACTTAGAAGATAAAAAATGTTATATCTTTTACATTAGATTCACCACTTTTGTAAACAAAGATTTTCCATTAGAATATAATTCATAATTATCACCCATTAATCTTCTTATATACTAGTTAAACCATAATTACTTGTAATTAAACTTATTTTTATTTTTGTGGAGACAAATAATTGTTTAAAAACTTCAATTTAATAACTAAAACCTATACTTATCTTATAGTGTTTCTTCAAGAATAAATTAAAATGCTAAAAAAGAGAAAATTTGTTTTTGGGATTTATTTTTTGTTTTAAATTATTTTTAGCTTGGAAGGAAAAAGCAAAAAAATAAACCATGAAAAATCAAAAAGAAAATGAGTTTCCCCCCTCCCACACTTGATTTTGACTTTGTCTCCATAGTCAACCCAAGTGAAAGGAGGAAAATATATGATCTATATTTACATGAAAAGATTATTATTTACAAGACATTAGAAAATATAAGAGTAAATGAAGTGGTCTTCCAAAGATTAATTCATTTGTCTCGTCAAGTATGAGAGACACAGCTTAAGCATAGAAAGCCAAATCATAAAAGACTTCAAAGTTCAATGTTAATTTGGAAAAACAAGCGTCGTTTTAAAAATTGTATAAGTTGTTTATTTGCAATGATTTTTTGGGTAGATAAAGTAATTGGTTGAAGTTCAAGTTTATTTCCACCAAATTTAAATTCAGACTCATCATTGACAAATTCTTTAAAATTATCGATTTCAAAATCAAAATGGTGATTTAAATCTACCCCTTTAGAATTTAACAACTCATCTTCGAAAAGTCCAAAAAATTCGTGTTCACTGAATTCGTGTTCCTTTGTTGAGTTATCACAACTTCACTGCATATATGATGTCCAAATCCCAAAGTTTTTATATTCAATTTTTCAAAATCGAAAAAAGGAAGATCGAATTTTAAATTTGGTTCAACACTCTCAAAAGAATTCAAATCTAACTCAATTATCGTATTTTCAACAACTTCAATAAGATTGTCATTTTTAATTTTAAAGTTGTTATTTGAAAATCGTCAACTTTGGTAAAAGATGGATTGTTATTTGACTCGCCGTATGTGGGGATTTAATTTTTTTTCTCACGTATTTCATATATGTTCCAAACAACAAATCAATGTGATCTTTGTGACTTTTGTCCATTTCCTCAACAAGATCTAATTTATAATTATTAATTTGAGAATGTGAGAATTTTCAATTTGAAATTGTTGAGAATAAACATTGTCCATTGTACCATAATTAAAATTATTCTTATTGCCAAAATTATTTAAAAAGTAGCTCACATTTCCATTTTGACTTTGAAATTCACTTTGAAATTCGAAATTAAATTGGCATGGGTTATAATCAAAATCTTTTGAATTTGATGTGAATTCAAATTTTGATTGCTTTGAAAACTTTGACTTGAGTTATAGCACAAATTTGAATTACACAAATCATTTGTCCTTTGATTTTCTCATGTAGAGAGTTCAAGTAAAGACGAAATCGTTTCAGTGTTTTTTTAGGAGTCGAGGGTTGCTCATCATTTTGAAAATTTTGTTGTTTAAAATTCGAATTTTTTATACAATATTTTTTATTAAAATATCCGTAAGAATTTGATGTGAAATTATATGGAATATATTGGTTTTCACAACTACCGTAAAATTTATGTGAGTAGGAAAATTCAGACATTTTCAAAATATATTTTTTGTAAGAGACAAACCAAAAGCAATCGCTAGCCACACGGAAACAAAGACAAACTAAATCACAAACAAAGTTTTTATTTTTTATATTTTTGGAAAAAAAGTATTTTATTGTTTCCAAAGGAGAGAAAAGAAGTTAACACAGACTAAAAAAAATTATTTTAACACAACATAAACTTAAACACCGGCCCATTTGAACTACAGCCCATAACTCGTATATCTTCACGGCTCAAAATACTCTATGCAACTCACAGAACAGGAAAAAAAAAATTACCCAAAAATTTTCAAATGCAACTTTCCTTAAATTTAGATACCAATATCAAATTCCAACTTCAAAATTAGAAATTAAAATCAATATTCCACTTGACAAGATTTCTGTTAGGCACGAAGAGGAGATTTTGAGCTGCTGTCGATGAAAATTGGTGTTCGAATTTTGTTTAGGCAAGGAGATGGTGTGCGATAGTCGATAGAGAAGGATGTCGGTGTAGTTGTTGAATCAAGGTTTTTTTAGGAGGGGCGACTGAGGTTGCGGTGAGGTGGAGAAGATTGAGGACAGTGGGGAATCCCGAGTGGTGGAGCACTGATGTAATGGCAGAGGTGAACTGGAACTGTGCAGGGGGATGCTGCTGTTGTTTTGTGAGTGCAGTGTGACTAAGGAAGATTGATTGAAGAAGGAAGGGAGATTGATTGAGTGTAGTTTGACAATGTGACGGTATGGTATCTGGTTGGAGCAGAAGTTTTGTAGTGGTGAAGAAGGAGATGGTCAATGATTGGTCAGTTGTGTAGTGGTTTGAGGGTATGGTGTACCAGTGCTTTTGTACGTGTGCAGGTTATTGGTGTGTTGATGGAGATTGTTTGGGGAAGTATGTTGTAAGAGGCAGTCAGTGGCTAGTTTTGGAACTTGGTTGAAGTGTTGGAAGAAAGGCAGAGTATTGCAGGATGGTTGAAATTGATAGATGTTGATGTATATAAATTTTTCTAGAAATGTAAAAGCAAACGTATTAGAGAATGAAATGGAATATAATTTTTTTTCTATTTCAAATGAAATTGTGTGTGCGTGTGTGTATATATTTTAAATATGCCAATGCAAATAGAAAAGGCCACAAGCATACAATTAAATACAAACAAAAATCAAACAATAAACATACAACACAATTTTTTTAAAATGCAAATTAACACACAAAATGAACACATAATAAAATCAAACAACAAATAATTCAAAGAATAGAAATAAAATCGAATTAATTCTCCGACAACAGCGTCAAAAATTTGTTGAATCGACTACCTTCTATTGGATTAGAAAATAGCCAAAAAAATTAAATTAAAAATAACCTTAAGCGCATGGCGTATGATTTTAGTACGTGGCCAGTACGGGTCGATCCGCAACAAATTGAAAATGATTTTAAAATTTCTACTCAATCAAATTAAACCAAGAATTTGAAGTTGTTTTTAGCTAAAAATATAAAACTAGCTAGAACAAAAGGTGGAAAAAATATGAGAGTAAAAGACAATTTAGAGGTAATTTCCTTCTCATCGTCGCATAAATCAATAAAATGAAATTACGATCTCTCTTTTGTTCATTAATGAATTTAGTTGATGTGCTTATCATAAGTATGGAATATTTGTGCTATTAATTAACCAACATGAACCATCAAACTATAACACACCCTTCAAACCAATTTTTAATTCTCATAAAAATAATACTATCTATATCTCCTTATCACCCACAAGACGGTTAAGTTATTTGATTCACGCTAAATTTAATTATATATTTAAAACATTTATAAATAAATTTAGCAAACAATCATTAAATATAAATCTTCATTTCTAAAGTTATTAAAACTATTGTATACAAGTGCTGCGAAAAGTGCTTAAAATGCTTATTCGATTTAAAACAATTTTTCTGCTATTTGAAAATCCATATTTTACAATCCTCACTTTTAAACTATATTAACATATTTATAAAATTTATTTCATATTTATAAACATTTAAAGATATCCATTTCAAAGGATTTTACACTTTGGTCGCTTTACAGCAAAATCTCAATTTTTATTTGGGCATATTTAAAAATTTACAAGATAAAATATTGATTTCATTTCTTCATTTGACACATATGGATATAATAGTCCGGAAAATTCTTATCTCGAAGAATTCTGAGCTATATTTCACTTCGTATACTCATTTGAATTTTTCAAAAGGAAATGATAAACTACTGTTAGCGACGCGTCTAGTTTTAACTTGTTTACTATTTTTCATTCAAAACTTGTCAAAAAAAGCTTATGTGTTAATGAGACATTTTCAATCATTTTTTGAAAGGTATTTAATGATTCCATATCACTTTTCAAATTTATTTGGAAAGTGTTTTCCATGTGAAAAAACAAAATTTTAACCACATCAAACATTTCCATTAAGCACAAAATAATATCAAAAAATTTGCAAATGTTGAATCTACATTATTAAGAGAGCTTCATTACTTCTAAATTGAAAGGTTTTAGTTTCTCATATTTGTTATCATATCAACAAATATAGATTGCAACATAGAACAAAAACAAAAGCAAAAGGAGAGCTAATTAAAATGAAAAGATAATTAATCTACTTGCATAAATAAATCTAAACTACTAACATAAAAGAAAAGAACATGAATTAAAATAGCATGAATTAAAATTACATATAAGAAAATTACATGAAAGAAGGCTAATAAGCCATTAAAAAGAAAAGAGAGTTCTATGCTTATTTTTGAGCCTAAAACAAACTAACTAAAGAGGAGGCTAAGAGCTCATTATATGAAACATAAGGAGAATTCATACATGTCTAAAACCTTAATTCATATTTTAAGAGACTACCCAAAATACTCTTCTAGGAAGTGTGGTCTCCAAGTTGTCATTAACATGAGCATAATCCACCATCATATGTGCATGTAACTTTTATCTTCACTAACATGTGCATTGGCTTCTAACTATAGATCAAGGTACGCGGGTCATGGGGTCGTCCATGTTGCATGAATTGAATTATTTCCATCTTCATTTTCCTTCTAACTCTTGTGCATGCATATTTCAATGAAGCCCTCTTCCATTTGAATTCAAATTCCTACAAATTAACACTAAGATATCTAAGTAAATTTTCTAAAATTAAAGCATAAACAGAAATGATTATTTTGCCCCTATATGAACATGAGTAAATGATGATTTGAAAATAATTAAAATATTGGTTTAAATATGTTAAAATACCATATATGCTCATTTATTGAAATAAAAATAAATAAAATATAGATGTAAAAATATGCATATGTACGTGCACATCAACTATTTAGTTTCTATGAGTGGTTGGTTATACCGTTCAGGCTAACCAATGCTCGGCATTCTTCTTTGATCTCATGAACTGCGTCTTCGGTGATTACCTAAATAAGTTCGTACTTTTGTTCATGGATGATATTTTGATCTACTTTAGGACATAGGAGGAACATGAGATATACTTGAGGATTTTTCTTGAAGTATTAAGGAAACAAGTTGAAAGCGAAGTTTTCAACTGTCACTTCTGGAGGAAAGAGGAAGGTTCTTGGGGCATGTCGTCTCGAAGCAAGGCATCATAGTAGATCCTACCAAGGTAGTAGCTGTTCAAGATTGGAACCAACCTAAAAATGCTACGAATGTGAGGAGTTTCCTAAGTTTGATAGAATATTATACACGTTTTATCAAGGACTACTCGATGATAGCAACACCATTGACCAATTTGACGAAGAAGAATCGGACTTCTGTATGGAACACAAAATGTGAACATGCGTTTGTAAGAATGAAAAAGAGGTTGCGAGTGCACTAGTATTGACCATTCCGAGTGGGAATGAGGAGCTGACAGTATACACAGACGCATGTGGTGCTGGATTAGGTGCGGTGTTGGTGAAGAAGGGAAAAGTTATCGCCTACGCTAGTCGATATCTGAAACCGCATGAGAAGAAGCATCCAACTCATGATCTAGAGTTGAGGGCTATAGTGTTTGCTTTGAAAATTTGGAGGCACTACTTATTAGGAGAAAGGTTCGAGTTGTTTACGGATTATAAATCCTTAAAGTGCCTGTTCTCTTAGAAGGATCTCAAGCTTTGCTAGTAGCGATGGTTGGAATTCTTGGCTTCCTACGATTTCAGCATTTCTTATCAACTCGGTAAAAGGAATGATGTAACTGATGCACTGAGTAGAAGACATGCCATTTTGGAAGCGATGTTCATGGAATGGAAACAGTTGAGTATATTATTGGCTATGTCTTCATACCCCATTGCAAGTTAGAGCCGGAGATGTTAGCAAGTTTGACTACCAAACCTTCTCTAATTGAGCGAATTGGTATCAATCATTGGCGTGATGCTAGACTAGCATAGATCATAGAAAAAATAGGAGGAGAAGTAGAGTCTAAAGATATGGAGCAATATAGACTCGACCGAGAAGGTTGGCTCTGTAAGGATGAGAGACGTAACATCCCCCATCTAGAGGCCCGAAGCTAAGTGCTACAGATGTTGCAGTCATCTATAGTATTAACTTTCGGTGATCAAATATTTATGGAATGCATAATATCAAAATCACTTGAGTATGAAATAAAATCATTATAGATTAAAACACTTTTCTGATTATATTCCAAAACAACATTTCATATCCAAGTCACATATCCGAAACATTTCTGAGGTCCAAATCAAATATAATTATTACATAAATACGCCAAGAGCGACATGTGAAGATACCTCTTTGGATGACCAGAACACTAAATAGTCATAACGGACTTAATACAACACACCGGAAATAAAACATAAAACCTCCTAAAAATAGCTAGCATCAGCCTCCTGCTCGTCTCCGGAAGCTTTGTTCTTCCACTTTTAAAACCTGAAAATCCTCAACCCTCATCATACTCAAATCAATTTTGAGCACTCAAGAGTTTAAGGGAGAAAACATAAACTTCGAATCAGACATAAAATCTGGTGTGAATAATACTATACAACTCGGTCATTTGATATTAAGTAAGACCACGTCACTTAGAAGAACGGGTTTCTTCTTGCTAACATCCTTTTAAAACATATCTTTTACAAATCTTAATCCTACAACCAAAACTGGTTAAAACAATAAAGCAATTTCATGTATGCATACTTTAAACAAGGAAAATATACACTATGCTTTACTTAAATCATCTTTCCATGTTATATATACTTTACAAAAACTTGTTGATGAAAATATTTAAACGTTTGAAAGTACCCATTTCAAAACCATTGAAAGTACCCCTTTCGAAAACAAGTAAAACCTTAGGTTGAAAGGCCAAACATACCTTTCGATACCATCTTTAAAAAACCTTTCAAAAATATTAAAACCTTCCTTTCGAAAGCTTTAAAAGCTTAGACATCCTCTTATCTAAACACAATAAACATCGCCTTTCAAAAATATTGGAACCTTCCATTTAAAACCTTTCGAAACCGTTGGGGAACCACCCTTTCGAAACTTTTATCTTAAACTGATGTGCACGTAAATGTGCATATTTTTACTTCCATATTTTATCTATTTTAATTAAATAGATGAGCATATATGGTATTTTAACATGTTTAAACCAATATTTCAATTACTTCCAAATAATCATTTATTCATCTTCATATAGGGGCAAAATGATCATATTTGTGCGTATACTAATTTTAGAAATTTTACTTGGATCTTTTAATGTTGTTTGTACGAATTTGAACGGAACTATGATGAAGGCTTCATGGAAAATATGCATGCACAAGAAGAAACAAAGAAATGAAGATGGAAATAATTCAAACTCGTGTATCATGGAGGACCTCACATACCCACTTACCATGATGCACAACTATGAGCTAATGCACATGCTAATAGAGATTAAAACTACATGCACATGTAATGGTGGATTAAGCTCATGCTAACAACAACTTGGAGATCACACTTCCTCAAGGGTATTTTGGGTAGTCTTCAAAAATATGATTAGTGTTCTAGGCTTGTATAAATACCTCTTATGTTCATGTAATTAAGCTTTTAGCATGCTCTTTAGTTAGTTTAGTTTTAGGCTTAGAAATAGATATAAGCTCACTTTGTTTTTCATGGCTACTTAGCCATTTTCTTCTTTCATGTAATTTTCTTTTTTATGCAATTTTAATTCATTCTCTTTTCTATTTACATGCTTTCTTTCCTTCCATGTTAGTAGCTTATATGAATTGTTGGAAGTAGATTGGCTCTTATTTTCTTTTAATTTGCTCTTCTTTTTGCTTGTTTTTTTTTTCATGTTGAATGCTACATTTGTTGAAATGATAACAAATATGAGAGACTAAACCCCTTCAATTTAAGGGTAATTAAGCTCTCTTAATCATGTACATTCAATATTTGCTAATTTTTGATCTCTTTTTGTGCTTAATGACAATGTTTGAATGAGCAAAAAATTTGCTGTTTTAGCTTTGAATTTAATAGTTTATGTTGTTGACACAAGTAGGTTATACTTAAACAAACGCAAAGGCAAATTACCTATTAACCTACATATGATTATGGTAATGAAGTGAATATTAAAATCAAAATTTGATGATCTATATTTCTAATCAATAGATATACACCATGCTTGGAATAGATTTTGTTTTCAAGATTCACTGCCATTTTCATGAGAGTTAAAAAAGTGGTTTAGTGAGTGTGTTATACTTTGATGTCTTAGGTTTGGCTAATTAATAGTATAAATATGCCATAATTATGATAAACACGTCAACTAAATTCATTAATGACGAAAAAAGAGATCATAATTTCATATATGTTGATTTATATGATCTTGAGAAGGACATTGCCTCTAAATTTCCTTCTACTCTCGTATTTTTGTCCACTTCGTTTTGCTAGCGTGTTTACATTTTTTAAGCTTAAAAACATCTCAAACTCTTAGTTAATTTGATTGAGTAGAAAATTTTAAAATCAATACAATTCTATACGGATCGATCTGTACTTGCCACATATTGGAATCGTATACCGTACGCTTACGGTTATTCTTAATTTAATTTTTTGGCTATTTTCTAATTCGATGGAAAATTAGTCGTTAAATAAGTTTTTGGCGCCATTGTCAGAGAATTGATTTGATTTTTATTTCTATTCATCTAATTATTTTTGTTTTATTTTATTGTGTGTTTGTTTTGAGTGTTGATTTGCATTTAATTTTTTTTGTTGTTGTGTGTTTGTGTGATTTTTGTTTTCATTTGATTTGGTGCTTGTTGTTTTCTATTTGCATAGCATTTACATTATATATATATATATATATATATATATATGCACATAATTTCATTTGTAAAAATAATTATTTCATTCCATTTTCAATTACATTTACAATTTACAATTCACATTTTCAATTACAATTTCAAAAACTACCTTATTACAACACTGTTCACTGTGCATCTTCGCTGTACGCGGTGCAACTCTACCCACTGACCAATCCATCAACCACAACACTGCTACCCCTAAACCATCATACATCTGCCATCAACCCACTGTCAAACATCCCACAGCCACTTCAATCAACACTTCCTCTGCAACTTCTACAACCACCAGTAATCATTCAACCTGTCTGTACAACAGTAATCAACTGCAACTTCTACAACCACCAGACTCCAACCACCCGATATACTTGTCTGTCACCTTCAAACATCATGTTGCCTATTCACTTCAGCCACCAATACAACGTACTTCCCATGCACAACACTTGTTCACCACTACATCAACATCTACATTGCTTCATTTGCCTCATTTTCTTACCCATCAACATCTACATTGCTTCACATTGAACATCTCATTACATTACTGCCACCACATAAACAACTTTCAACCAACCTTGCTTCATCAAACCACCACAAAACAACATTTCATTCAACCACCACTGCATTCTCCTCTAAACTTCTGCCATATAACACATCAAATTTCCACTGCAAATCAGTTAACTCTACCACCATTACAACATTCCCCCTACACTTCCTTGCCACAAACACTATAGCAAGCACCTGCACTACCTCCTCCAAACAGTTCACATCACAGCAACAAGTTCATCTCTTCTGACCACTTCAAAACCCCTACAGACCACATCAACCACTCAATACTGCTAAATAATCCCTGCCTATACCCCTACAATTCATCCACTACCATCTCATAGCAGCCATCACTTCACTAGACCAAACAATACCTCAACCAGTCCCCTTCCTTATCACAAGAACCACCTTCTTCTGCACTTCAATATTGTCTGGTGAATACTCATTGCACAACACTGCTTCAAGCATCACTGCCCAATATGCCACTTATTTCCTCTGCCAGTCTTCATTTTCAACCTCGAGCACACTAACTCCCAATCATGGAAACAAATTAACCAGTGTAATCGAAAAAAAACTCACCTTTGCAATCGAATCGAACTTGAACCAATTCCTCTATCACTCCAAACGAGCGAACATAACTCCTCGAAATCCACCAAACCCAATCGCCACGAACCTGTCGTCAACCACATACGACCCTGCTACTTCCCCTGCAACATCACAATCCTCAACAGTCATCAGCATCAGCATCACCATCTGCTAGCATCGAACAACCCCAAAATTGAAATAAAATTCCAACCCCAGCAAACAATCGCCTCACCGCATCTGCGACCTCAATCGTGAACTCACTGCATCCGAACCTGCTTCATCATCTTAAAACTCCTCTTCCATCCCACGCATCACCAATTTTTTTTAGTTTGTGATTTCGGTTTCCCGAATTCTATTTTGTGAGTTTCCATTTGTTTGGTAAAGTAGCTTTGTTTTTTTCTCTAAAATTGTGAATTTGTTTCGGTTTTAATTTTTTTTATTCCTTTTAAGTTCGATCCATAAATTAAAAAAAAAAAGATAAAATATTTTATTTTGTCATAATATATGTAAATATAAATTGTGAATACGCTATATACTGTTTTGTATTTAGTCCCATATCGCGGGATTAGTTCTATCCTAAGCTTCTATGCCTTTATATAAATGTGCTAATGTAATGAAAATGTATTACTAATCTCTGAATGAATAAAATTGTTCTCTCTCTAATGACTTCTGCTTTCTTTATTTTAAACACGTTATCAGCACGATATCTAAATAGAAGAAAATTTTCAGATCTGATTATAAATATTCAAAGCGGTAAGCTATTTCTGTTCTGATTAATCAAATCTTTCGGATCTCATTCTATTAATTTTATTTCTTTTAGATCTCATTGTATCATCGATCTAATTATTTAGATCTGATTCTATTTGTACATCTAAAATACAGAGAGACAAATATAGATCGATGATACAATGAGATCTAAAAGAAATAAAATTAATGGAATGAGATCCGAAAGATTTGATTAATCAGATCAGAAATAGCTTACCGCTTTGAAGATTTATAATCAAATCTGAAAATTTTCTTTTATTTAGAGACCGTGCTTATAACGTGTTATAAAATAAAGAAAGCAGAAGCCATTAGAGAGAGACCAATTTTATTCCTTCAGAGATTAGTAATCTATTTTCATTAAATTAGCACCTTTATATAAAGGCCTAGGAGCTAGGGATATAACTAATCTCACGATTTGGGACTAAATACAAAACAGTATATAGCATATTCACTATTTATATTTACATATATAATAACACCCCCCCGAATATGCGTCTTCAAAATCTTGAATCCTTTGATAACTTGAAATTATCCCTTTTGTAACGTGTATGATGATTGCTCCCCCTCATTGTTACCTTGCTTGCATTTATTCATTCAGTCGATCTAGATATTGTCTATTGCCTAATTAAAAACCTCCGTTAGGAAAATCCAATGGGAAAAAATCTTGAACAAGGAAAAAAATGCAACTTATAAAATCATATTAAAAATGATATTCTTTCTAAAGGGTTTGATACTTCGGGATCAAAACAATGCCTCATTAAAACCTTACTAAGAAAAACCCAATGGAAAAAATCTTAGTGAAGGAAAAAGAGTACAATGACATATTTTATTTTCTTATTTCTTTAAATGAAGCTTGATACTTCTGGATCAAACTAATGCATCGTTAAAACCTTACTAAGAAAAACCCTATGGGAAAAATCTTAATTAAGGATAAAAATACAATTTAACTTAAATAACATATTTGAGATGTTATTTCTTGAAAAGACGTTTGATTCTTCTAGATCAAAATAATGCCTCATTAAAACCTTAGTAAGCAAAACCCAGTGGGAAAAATCTTAAATAAGGAAAAAGAGCACATTATAACTTATTTTCAAATGTTACTGGGGAGTTGATACTTCTGAATCAAGATAATGCCTCATTAAAACCTTACTAAGAAAAACCTAGTGGGAAAAAATCTTAGTTAAGAAAAAAGAGTGAATATAACATATTTATGGATGCTCCTCCTGATTTAAAAGTTTTCTCCGAATTCATATTCGTCTTTCGATAACTCAAATTAGTTATAGATGCTTCTGGATCCATAAATATGTATCTCATTAATAATACAATTTATTAATAGTTTCCTTCGACACAATCAAATTTTCCAAGATTGTTTCTTCCAAATATGATTTGCATTTTATGTATTTTGTTTGCTACCTTTATGAAAAGCACATCACGTGCCTTCATTTTTGTGCTTCAAATCAAATTTGCATATTGCAACTACATCTTTGATGAATATTAAAAGTTTTATTCCAACGATACTTAAAAGTAGAAAGTAATCTACTCATTTTGAAGTGCATCAAGATTTCCATTACAGCAATACTTAGAAGAAGGTTGTAATCTACATTACTTTTTTTAGTCTTTATAATCATCAAAGTTATTTAAATTCTTTAGGAACTTATATATTTTAATAAGTTTTGCATATTGCAACTAACACTTCAATGGATGTTAAGGGTTTCAATACAATAATACTTAAAAATAGGAAGTAATCTACTCATCATGAATTATACCAAGATTTTCATTACAACAATAATTAAAAGTAGGTTGTAATCTTCACTCCTTGTTCTTTGCCTTCTTTATAACCATTAAAGTATTTATATTCTTCAGGAATTTGTATACTTTCATTAATATGATTTAAACCATATTTATACCTTCGGGGTATATTAAGTGTTTCAAGCACTTTCGCTACTTTGCAGACTACATGTCCATATTTCTCTATTAATAAAGGATTCATGATGGTCAGTCATGTTTTCCCCTAATTCAAGATATTTAATCTTTTTATAAACATAAGCGCTTTATTATTTATAAATTTATCATCGATGATTATTTCTTGTCAATTCTAAACATGATTTATTGAGATCTCTTTAATTATCATGTTTTAGATACCCAAACCACTTCTAGGGTAATTTGACAATCATGTAATTAGTCTCTTCAAGAGCACCCCTTAAGTGCTTCTTCAAGAACACTCATCTCTTTTATTTGACATCTTTATTACTTACTCCAAAAGTATTTTAAACTGACTTTTGTACCATATTTCAGATGTAGTTTACACATTTTGATCCTTCGGGGATTCAAATCTATATTGGAGAAAGTCTACTAGGGATATTATTGATAATTTATTCAAGTTACTTAATATTTTGCATCATTGTATATTTTAACAAATATTTAATACTGATGATCAAAATGAGCTTGTATCCCTTTATCCTCCCGCTCAATGTTGACAAACATTGTCATATTAAATAATAATCATCTTTGGACTCTCATTTTGATCCATTATGATATTGCTACTAGTAAATACACCATACATATTAATAATAGGAGGATATTTTTTATTTATTTTTATTATTAGTTGATAAGATCCATTCAATTGATATTGCTTATTAGAGTTTGTTTTCATTCATTGATCTAGTCAATTGGAGGAATTTCCTTATTGTATAGATCATTTGAATACATACACGAATTCAGGTCATTCAACATTTATGTTGATTTAAATCACTAAATAATATCTATACATAATTATTAAGATGAGCTCATAACAAACTTCAGGTTGTTGGCTGAATATTTACATATATGGATATATACGTGCGTCCACGTATTATATATATATATATATATATATATATTATAAATTTTCTTTTTATTTATGGATCAGTGTCAGTGTGAATCCTTCAAGACCCATGATAATTTTCAAAACATCTAGTTTGGAATCATATTGAACTTCTGGTTCAAATAAATTGTATACACAACTTCAAATTGATAAATTTTATTCCTTGATTATATCTCTATTATTACTTTTGAACATTAATTATGATTTTTTTATTAGAGAACATATACTTAGTTATAATTGTATATACACTACGCCATAGATTGCATACTGCAACACCAAGAAGTGATGCAGGAAGTGCCCAAAAATGTTGTTATAGGCTAAAAAAGGGCAAAGACGACACTTTCTCGGTGATGTATTTTGCCGCGTTGCCCTAGAGTCAAATGCAACATCTTTACGGCCCTAGGGAAACATCGATTCTGTTGTTGCCACAGGTATCAAATTTACTAAAAAGTGGGCCCCACAATCTGGGCCCCAACATGTGAGCCCACATTGTGGGGCCCACTAATTCTGTGGCCCACCTTTACGGAACCCTGTTGTGGGGCCCATATTCATTAATCTATGGTAACACTTTTACCATCCAATGGCAACACTTTGCCAGTTTATTACCACATTTAACATCACATACTGCAACATTATATCATATCTATGGCAACACATTTTGCAATTTAAATTGGAAATGTACTGCAACATTATACTACTGCAATATTATATCATATCTATGGCAACATTACACTGCAACATTATATCATATCTAATGGCAACATTACACTGCAACAAAAAACTTTTCATTTCAGAATAACCAGCAACACAAGTTTTACTTAGTCAAGTACAAAATAACATACTTAAAAACATAGCCAGTGTATTCATAATTACAGCCAGTACATACTAAATTCTACTTATTAATAGTACATTCATATTTGCGAGCCTCCAGTGCCATGACACCAACAGTGCCTCTAGTGCCTCCTGTTCCTCCAGTGCCATCACTGCAGATGGTCGCACAAAGATCCCCAACATCAATTTGCATGTCAGGGTTAAGCTAAATAACCCTTTGTGCTCCAGCCGGATAACATTGCATAGCCCAGAAAGTCGCTGATCATCCATAACACGTTGCACGTAATGTGAAATTGGCACCAGTTAAGGCACCATAAGTTTGTATGCTAAGACCCCATAATTCTTTCACTTCTACGATAAGAGGCTGCATGTAGACACCAATGCTATTCTTAGGAGACTGTGGACCAGGGATAAGGGATGAAAGTATCAAATTTTATGGCTTCATGCATAACCAAGGTGGAAGGTTATAATTTACAAGAAAAAGGAATAATTATATATAACTCAACTGTACAGGGTACTATCCATAAGCTGTAAATAAAAGCGAAGTCACTTCATTGACATGTGATAAGTGCAAGCTATGTCAGGCATGGATGCAATAGCTACATATTTCAACAAACATGATAAAACTAAAAGAATAATAAATGTTCACAGCAACCATACATATTATATAGAAACTTACATCAAGTACTGGATTGCATCAATAGCATTACTTGCAGGAAGAAAATCATCGACAACAACCTCCTTGTTCTCATTTTTCTTATCTAGAAACAAGTAGATAATTATATTATATTAAGTCAATTAATCAATAGCACCAAGGAATTACATGAACATATTATTGCAAAAAAAGTTATCATTAACCAGTTGTGGTTTAGTTTATTAATCACACCATTGCTAAATAAAATAAAATAAATAAATAAATAAATAAAAATAAAGTTGCTCACAACGATGTACATAATATGATCAATTTCAGACTGTCGGTTTAGTACATTATAAAAACCACTTCAATCAACTAAAATATATTAATAAATTAAAACTTACAGTCCTTAAAGAAGCGCTTGATCTCACTAAGACGATGTGGAGAGAGCTCTTTAGTGTCCCTTAAGTGACGGTACTCAGGATCATCAACACATACAACAATTATTTTATCATCACCTTCTCCCTATTATTTTACAAAACTAGTTACCAAAGTCTCATGATATGATTTAATTCCATTTTGAATTATGCAGCTAGAATTTACAGTACCTGATCAATCATAGGAATTAGCCCAATGGCTCTAGCACGAAGAAAGGTGCCAGGTAATACCGGTTCCTGTTAATAAAAATCGAATTAGGAATGGAATCAGAACATGAAAGAGAAAAATGATGGCTTATGTACGGAATAAATCACGTTGAATAGAACCATCAAATGTGTAATGATTTTATCGATGGAACAAAAAACATAAAATACAAAAAAAAAGTACACACGTTGCGAAATGTTAATTTATGCATTCAATATGTAAGTGGCATTTTCTAAGCATGTAAGTTATCAGTTAGTGAGAAATGTTAATTTATGCAATCAATATATTGGGCAATTTAGATTGTTAAACACTTTGAGGGATGCTCTACAGACATAACAATCGCTAATCTTTGTAAAAATCAATGATTTCAATTTCACAAATGCAAAATAGCTGGGAGATTTAACTCACGAACACACTCAACTGTGACCGGCAATATTCCCAGTATCTTCAAGCTTCAAGCAAACTGAATTAAACTATAGCAAAAACTAGGTAGACATAACTTTATCATTTATACTGTTATATTACCAAAGATGAGAGTATATATGACATATTATACAAGGAAACAACAAGTATATTATTTGTCCTGCACGATTTATTTTTTCTGGAAATAAAGGTTAATATGTAATAATTCAAAACATATAAAAAAGTTCAAAAGAAAATGAACATCATACATCTCTACCCAGCTCTTCAACTTTTGACTTTTTTATGCATGCAATTTTCCCCACTTTGTCGATATCTTTCTCCATGCGCTGCTTTATAGCTGCACTCATGGTTTGCCATAATTTGCATAATATTTGAATACACTAACTGGAAAAAAGGCTCAAATAAATTTATGCAAAGATAATAAACTTGCCTTTCATTGAAGCTGCTTTTGTAACAGATTTTGATTCCTCATTCACAGTCTGAAAAGACATAAAATAAGGTATGTTTGCTATATGCATGTTTAAAGTTATAGTATATGCATATAGAACTTGAAGCGAACATTTGTTTTGCCTTTTTTGCTTAAAAATGGAACAGATCATCTCTCTCACGCACACATGCATGCACGCGCACGCATACACATGCGTCAGCCATCAAGACAAGGAAAGCTTGTTATGTGTACATGTGCAGGGAGATTCTGGCTCTGATCTAGTGTGGTTCAAATAAAAAAATCCTTATATACTATAATAGAACAAATTTATTTTGATGTACAGTAAACAATTAGCTGAAGCTTGATATTGGAAATAATTTATTTCGTGACTTTTTATTTTTAATTTATCGCCTTTTGTCTATCTTAGATTGTGAAACCCCGACTATTAGCATTTTAAGGACCTCGGGTGACAGTCAACTAAAGCGAGGATTTATTCCATTCATAACTTGGTATGATCGGTTTGAGGCACAATAGTGAATGTTACTGTGATGAAAGTAGGAAGGATGTGGACAGGGGATAATGGCAAGGGACTGTTGTTTGTTGACAGTGGAAAATGGGGCAGTGATATATGGTGGCTGATATGGAGGATTATGAACTGTATATGTTGAAGTGCAGATATGACAGAGATGTGAGGTAATGTGCTTGTGGCAGATTTTACGCAGTAGTGGGTGAAGGTTGAAGTAGTTGATGTTGGATGGTATTAGAAGGGAAGAGAAGTTGGTTTAGTGATGAGGGAAGCGAGGGTGATTGGTAGAGAGGAGGTGAAGTGCAGGCAAAAGATAGTGGAAGTGCAGGCAAAAGATAGTGGAAGTGCAGCAGTTAGTGGTGGAGCATTTTTGTGATATGAGGAGCAGTTTGATGTGTGCACTGATGTGGACTGATGAATGTTGTAACAATGGTATGTGGTTAGCATTGAGTGATGATTGATGTTGCTTGTTGCAGTGCAAAGCAAATGTGGTAGTGACAGTTTGATAAAGGGGAGTTGTTATGGTGATGGAGCGTTATGATGAATGAAAAACTGTTATGTGGTGCATGAAAACTGTTATGATGATTGAAGTGTTGACGATGATGATTGAGGTGAATGAAAACTGTGTGCGGTTCGTAGTAGAGATGGTGAAGGTGCTGCTTGTGGTGAATTGTGTATGTGGATGTGCAGGAGCAGATGTAGGATGTTGTTTGCAGTGTTAGGAATTGATAAGAGTGGGCAGCAATGAGTAGGTAGTTCAAGTGACAGTAAGGATGTTGTGCACTGATATGCACTGCTATAATGGGTGCCTATTCTAGAAACAACAAATTCTTGGTCAAAGAACTTACAGCATTGAAAACAGCAGGTGCTCCACGACTTGTATACACATAATTGATATTACAACATCAACATTAAATAAATGGTTAATATACAATAGTATTCAATGCATTCATAGAAAGTTTATAACCTATGTCAAGGTCATGCCAAGGATGTGCAGCAACTGATCTCCTAGACATGGATGAAAGGATCCTTTCGTTCAGCTTAGGGGTTGGACGATGTGAACCACTTGTGTTTTTCTTCTCATCTTGAACTTAATATTACTGGCATCAACAAACATGAACTTAATATTCTATGCACATCTGGTAGTTACATTATGATAAACCCTCACACAATCAAAAATACACAAACTTTGTTAAACAATGCATGATGCATATATACACAGCTCAAAGGCCACAGAATAAATTTTACACTTTATACCGTCTAGCTTGATAATTGCTTAAATCTGTATACTTCAGACAAATTTTATTGAACTCGATAAATTGCTTAAAGAACGTCTTTTTATCTTTTACAGGGACATGGAAATCATTAATAAAATAGTGAAACACACAAAAAATATGTAGTGAAGTGCTAGAGCAACAATATCAAACAAGACCATACTTTATTTTTATTTTTCTATTTAGAACTTGGCACCAAAGGTAATAAAAAAAGGCGAACGAACAGTTAATATGGTGTTCCTGAAGAATTTCAAGTTAATTTATAGTAGAAACTCGTAGCCATGACAACACTTCTGCTAAATATTCCTGAACTTCTTGCTCTACTCTTTCTTTTATTGAAAATCTGTAGCAAGGATTTTGATAACCATTCACCTTTCAATGGCTCGGTTACTTTCCCACTTAGAGAAACTTGTAAAGGCGGAATCTTTGGATCAATTAGGATGAGTTCGAACCAGTATCAGCATGTGGATTCTCCAGTGACAGCAGCAGTGGCAGTTGATACATCAACTAAAATTTAGATGGAATCATGTGAAACTGAAATTGAAATCGCCGAAACTGAAATCATGTGAAATTGAAATTGCATGGAAATGAAATCATATAAAACTAAAATCAGTTGGTGCAATCGATCATAAGAAGGATGATATGATAATTTACCTGAAAAACTTCAGTGCACACAAAATTTCTAAAATGAGGCAAATCACTCATCATAGTAGCAGTAATTAGGGTCAGTAAACAGTTTCGAGATTGATTGTAGAAACAGTATGCTCAATTGCGAACAATAAAATCGACTTTACATCAGATCGCAAGATCATACCAAAATCAAAACTTGAAACCAGATTAAAAATCAACCATAAACAAACTAAAATTCTAAAATTATGAAAGCATAATATAGATCATCTAGCTAAAACGATATGCAAACTTCAAAGGAAAGTGAAAATTCGAAACCCTAACTGAACGATAAACAGATTAAATCGAAGCCCTGATTGAAATTCGAAACACAAACCAACCCCAATTGAAGACCTAATTGAAACACCGAAGCCTGAACTTGAACTCGAACTTGCCGTAATCGAACCCCAATTAAGCTTGTAAACTTAGAACTTTTAGCCCTAATTGAAATCGCAGTGTTTGAGTGTTTGAGCGGCGGAGTACGTATTTTGTTAAGTGTTTGAGTGAAACCCTTCAATATTTTGTTAACTTTTGCCGCTTTGTTTCTGCTTCCCGCATTAAAAATTATTTCAGCCCTCACTCATTTTTTATGATATTTTTATAAGTCTATAGCTACTACAACACAGTGTTGATATCTATGCTAACATCCTGAAGCTAGTGTAGTAATTGACAAAAATCAGCATAACTATCGTTACATTGTAGCTAGCAACATCTTGTATTTTCGTTGCAATAGGCCATCTATGGCGTAGTGTATAAACATCTCTTCTAGAGAGTTCGGTAAAATAGATATATTTACAACATAAATAAGAGCATCTTCTGGACCCTTGAAATGTTATAAAAATAAGAGATTACATTGGTTGCACATACCTGTTTGTTCAAGATCGTATTTATATAGTTTAGCTAAATTTATGATACGACATATAGATTATCTCTTAAGGAGCACGTCTAAAGTTATTTCTTCAAGAATACTTGTGCATATAAATATATGTAAATATAAAAGTGAATATGCTTTTGTGTTTTTCTATTTAGTCCCACATCATGGGATATGTTTCATCTCATGCTCCAAAGCCTATATATAAAGGAGCATATGTAATGTAATTGAATGAATCAATCTTATGTAACTATCAATGTGAATAACATTTTCTCCTTTTTTCTAATGGGTTCTTACGTCTTTTTAGTTTATAACACGTTATCAGCATGATCTCTTAATAAAAGAAAAAGTTCAGATCTGATTATAAAACTTCAAAGCGGTAAGCTATTTCTGATCTGATTAATCAAATCTTTCGGATCTCATTCTATTAATTTTATTTCTTTTAGATCTCATCATTGTATCATTGATTATTATTTAGATCTGGTTCTATTTGTACATCTTAGTTTTTTGTCCCTGTATTTTAGATCTTGTTTTTTTGCAGATCTTATTTTTTTTTTAATTCTAATTTTTCAGATCTCTTGTAGATTTTAATACCATGTTCAAATGATATATTTTTTAGATCTGTAGATTTTAATCATCAGATCTCTTATTAATTTTTATTAATGTATATCCATTTTTTTGTGATAATTTTGAGTTTGATCTGAAACTAAAATTGTTTCATAGATAAAAAATGTAATTTTAGACCTTATTCTGTTAGTATTCTTTTTAAATCTTATCAATCGTATATCTAATTTTCCAGATTTCATTATATATATATTTGTGTGTGTGTATGTTATAGATCTTGCTCTATTAATATTATCATTTTAGATCTCATTTTACCGTAGATCTAAACTTTTAGATCTCATTCTTTTGTTTGGTAAAAATAAAAAGGGGGGTTTTCATTTTGATTTTTTTGTTTGGATTTCGGTTTGAATAAGAACTATAAAAATGATTTTGCTACATGATTTATATTTCCAAAAGAAATATTTTATTGTTTCTTAGAGAAACAATAATTAGGATAATACGTATCTAGAAGGTCGTATTAAGTCTATGTGAAAGAATAAGAACCTGAAGTTCATATGTACGAAGGTGAAAGATTAAAGTTTTCATAAGCTGAAATAAAGCCATGAAAAAAAATAAGCGAGCAATTCCAGAAGAAGATGTTGATATGTCCAGAAGACATAACAT
Source organism: Allium cepa (assembly GCA_030765085.1). NCBI lineage: Eukaryota > Viridiplantae > Streptophyta > Magnoliopsida > Asparagales > Amaryllidaceae > Allium > Allium cepa. Next base: position 749,505,614 of record CM060940.1, on the reverse strand, counting down.
AAAAATAATATGTTGAAATAACATTACAAATGTGGTAAATACTATTTCCTTGAAGAGAAATAGTATTATGATTCTCATATTCTAATACAATTAAAAAGAGTCCTTTTGTTTCATTGTATTTATTTAATATTGGAGACCTGAAGTTCTCAAATAAAAATTATGCATATAAGTTTGCATTCCTAAAAGAAAGGTTTATATATCAAAACTCAAATATATAAATTTGAGATGTGAAGTTTTGAATTATTAGAAAAGCTAATTCAGACTATGATAAATTTCAATTGCAATCATACCTGAAGTTTGATAATGAAAATCAAGTTGTACTATTTAGGATCTAAAGTACTAAACGAAGACTTTATTTTAAAGTAAAATTGGAACCTGAAGTTCTAAAAATATTTGCAGTGGTATTAACTACTAAACCAAATAAATATATATAAATTTGTTCACTCCAAAAGTGGTGATAATAATAATAAAAAATCTCCAGAAGAGATTTGTTGATATATTTTGTGCTTTTACTAAATAAAATAAATACATAGAAATATATATACTCTCTTATTCTCTTTCTTTTTAATAGAAAACAAGGTATTCTAATAGGAAGTTTATTTCCTAATTTTTTTTCCCGTCTTCCATGCATCCAATCATGACTTTCAAGGTAAAATATAATAGATCAAGTTTCTTTCCTTTGGCTCATCAAGTAAGTATTTTGGATTCTTCATAAAATGAATGTTAATATCTATATACACATCAATTATGTTATATTATATGTAAAACTCATTCATCTTTCCTCTTTCAACAAAGAGGTATTCCAATGTTTACTATTTTATATGCTTAATCTTTTACCTATTATTGTCATGTCACAAAAATATACTTATTGATTGTTATCAACAGTTGTAACTCACACAACATACTTTTTAGTTGCCAAGTCAATCTATTTTGTTTTTCATGATATTATTCATACACTATGTGATGTACAAAATTCTGCATATATTAATTCATATATTAATCAGTAGCAATTAATAAATCAATAAATAAAAATTATTGTTTAATGAGAGTGGTCCAACAAAGATGTGTTTTAATGCTTCATACATTTATTCTTCTTTTATATCTCTTATTGTAGATAAGGATCAGAACATATATACATGGCATATATTTCTGTTTCTCACTATTGCCTTTGTTATGGATTAATAAATGGTATTTAATACTACCTATTCATATTCTTAAATATGCCTATATTATAAAAATAAACATGATAAAGTTGGCATAATTTTTTGATTATAATTCATCATTTCTCCACCAATCAACCCATATAGGTCTTTATATATTTTCAAGGGTAATTTTGCATTTTCAAGGAAATTAATGAATGAATAAATGAGATTGGATCTAGAGCTATCAAAAGGATGTAAATAAGAAATTATAGTCGCTTTTATAGATTATATTTGGTTGTCTTTTACTATTTTTCATATTATTTACTATTTTTATTTCCACTTATAGTTGGTAATATGATAAACATAGCCAAGCGTGAATTTAAAGCTTTGGACATATTAGAAGATAAATTTTTGTCATAATTATTGGATGTTGACATCCAATTACAATCTCGTTGCTTAGAAAATGCCATAAAAATGATGATCCAATAGGATAAAACAATGGCTCTTATATTTTTAAGGTGTCATATCCGTAACAAAATTAAAATAAAAATTTAACTGAAAAAGATCATCTTTACCTATGGAACTCCCTGAAGGAGCGTTATGACCACCAAAATATGGTCATACTTCTAAACACTAGACACGAGTGGTTGAACTTGAAGTTTCAAGTCTTTAAATCTGTTAAGAAATACAATTCCTCTATATTCAGAATTACTTCTAAACTAAAATTATGTGAAAGTATTGTCTAGTAATGCTAACCTGAAGTTAGATCATATCTTCAAAGTTGATGACGGAAGCTTCATTAATGATGAAAATCAAAGTGCAACAATAAATGATATGGTCGAATTGATCAATAGTAGCAGCCTGAAGTCTGCTATGTGGATTTTACTTTATTTCAGTTCAATAATTCAGTTGGAAGTTTGTGCTTGTATGTTTTTCCTTTCATAATTAATTGAAATAATGTATCGATAATGTTGGCTTTAATCAGTAGTCTATTTTAAATTTTTGGAAAGAACTAGCATTTGTTTATGCTTACAAATTTAGTAGTTGACTAACTATATTGTCCTTTAGTTCTTAAGATATGGACTAACAATATTTGAGTGATAATATATGCCTACTAGATTGTGAAACTACTCACATTATTTCAAAAAACAGAAGTTTTTTCTCCGAACTATCCGAAAATATTTAGCTAAAAATTTCAACCATAACAAATTTGCTAATATAATTGAAGGGACCTGAAGAGCCCATATAATATTATCAAATGGTATATATATCTTAATTCAAAATACATTATACTCAAGCAAATTTAAAAGAAATTTGTTGAGTTTTGAGGATATATAAATAAATAGCTACCATATTGAAACTATAATGAAAACGTCAAAGAATATATTTGCATTATTTCTAAAATTGAAAGCAAGAAGCTTATTTTAGAAAATTTAGTATAATTTCAACTGGATTATACTTCATGAAAATTAGGCATAATTGAATCTCATATTTAGACATGAGCCATAAGATCACAAATATCATTTGAATGCATCTTATCAATTGATAAAATAATTATCCTCTTATCATTAGTATGTATGGTGTATTTTCTATTAGCAATATGATAATGGATCAAAATGAGAATCCAAAGATGATTATTATTTAATGTGACAATGTTTGTCAACATTAAGGGGGAGGATAAAGCGATACAAGTTCATTTTGATCTTCAGTGTTAAATATTTGTTAAAATATACAATGATGCAAAATATTAAGTAACTTGAATAAATTATCAATAATATCCCTAGTATACTTTCTCCAATATAGATTTGAATCCCTGAAGGATCAAAATGTGTAAACCACATCTGAAATAGGGTACAAAAGTCAGTTTGAAATACTTTTGGAGTAAGTAATAAAGATGTCAAATAAAAGGGATGAGTGTCCTTGAAGAAACACTTAAGGGTGCTCTTGAAGAGACTAATGACATGATTGTCAAATTATCCTAGAAGTGGTTTAGGTACCTAAAACATGATAAATAAAGAGATCTCAATAAATCATGTCTAGAACTGACAAGGAAATAATCGTCGATGATAAATTTATAAATAATAAAGCGCTTATGTTTATAAAAGATTAAATATCTTGAATTAGGGGAAACATGAATGGCCATCAGGAATCCTTTACCAATAGAGAAATATGGACATGTAGTCCGCAAAGTAGAGAAAGTACTTGAAATGCTTAATATACCCCGTAGGTATAAATATGGTTTAAATCATATTAAATGATGAAAGTGTACAAATTCTTGAAGAATATAAATAACTTTTGTGGTTATAAAGAATGCAAAGAACAAAAAACATAGATTACAACCTACTTTGAGTATTGTTGTAATGAAAATCTAGATATAATTCATGATGAGGAGATTACTTCCTATTTTCAAGTATCGTTGTAACGTAACTCTTAATATACATTGAAATGTTAGTTGCGATATGCAGAAATTATTCCTGAAGAATATAAATAACTATGATGATTATAAAGAATGCAAAGAATATGGAATGTAGGCTACAAAATTCTTCTAAATATTGTTGTAATGAAAATCTTGATGCACTTTAAGATGAGTAGATTACTTCCTGCTTTTATATCTAAAGATTGTTTTCACCAATTGTTCTTCTTTTTATTAAAAAACATTTAAAAATAATAACAAGTTTTTTTTTTTGATGTTGTTTTCTATTGTTTTGTTTTAGTTCTTCCTTGATATTGATTATATATACAATTCTTGTTCAAATTTCAGGTTGCAGGTGGCAGAATGATTGTTCAAGTACTTGCTTGCTTATATAAAAAAATTACAGTTTTTCAAAATAAATAATTGCTAATAATTCTGCACGCTCTGTTATCGTGCCCTTATCTATTGTTTTTTTACTTTGCATTGTTGGTTGCTTGCATTTAAAAAAAAATCAAAAACAAAAATCCATTCGTAATTGCAACATTAGATTCATGTTTAATTTCAGTTGTGCATTCATCTCATCTTGTTTTTCTTTTCTAAGAGCAACTCCTAAATTCACATAAGATGTAGGATTTCATCACCCCATCCTTGGCCCACAAATTGCATTTTATATTAGAATCTGCTAATAATAACGATTAGACACTTGATTTAAGAGTGTCACGAGCTTACCTAGAGCTTAATTGCTATTGACAAGTTGTCTTTTTTGAACAATTTAAATTCTTGGTGTCTAGGCTACGGTAGAGCAATAACCATTTATAATTTTACGGTGATTTGTAAATATTATAATGGTTGTTTCTCTAAAGGTACTTAAACCTTCGATTGCATTGCTACGGTGATTCGTGGTATATCGATAAAGCTTGTTTATACCTGTCTGAGAACTATCTGTTGGATTAAGACAGATTGTGACTATACAATTTTAAGTTAGGAGTTATTAAAGACAAAAAATTGTAATTAAGCTTTTGCACTCATTTAGTGGCATTAGTTCATGCATATTTAAAAAAGAAAAAGAAAAAAATTCAAAATCCAAAACTTAAAAAAATTGTAAACATTTCTTAACTTAGTTTTTTAAATCCTTTGAAAATTTTCAATCAAAATCAAAAAAAAATTCAAGTTAGTTTTTAAAAAACCAAAAATCCAAAAAAAAATCTTTTCAAAAAAAGGGCATATAAGAAAAAGAGAAAAAAATGAAATTAATTTTTCCTTTCGAAAAATAAATTCCTTTTGGTAAACAGTTTTCCTTTATAAAAAATCCAAAAAAGAAAAGAAAAAAAACATTTTGTAAATGTCGGAATTTTCTTACTCTATAGAATTTTACAACAATTGTGAAAATAAATATAATCCATATAATTTCATTCCAAATTCTTATGGTTATTTTAAAAACAACTATTGTATAAACAACTCGAATTTTGAACCATAAAATTTTCCAAATGATGACCAATCTTCAAATCTTGAAAATAACACTGAAATAATTTCCTCTTTACTTGAACTCTCTACACAACAAAATCAAAGGATAAATGATTTGTGTATTTCATATTTGTGCAATGATTCAAGTCAAGGTTTCAAAGTAATCAAAATTTGAATTCACTTCAAAATTCAAATGATTTCGATTATAACCCATGCCAATTCAATTTCGAACTCCAAAATGAATTTCAAAAACAAAACGAAAATGGAAATACCTTTTTAAATGATCTTGGAAGCGGAAGTTATTTCAATGATGTTGAAAATTTTTGATCTCAATAATTTCAAATTAAGAATCATCAAGTTAATAATTATAAATATGACTTTGTTGAGCAAAAGGAGGAAATTCACAGTGACCACACGGATTTATTTTTGAAACATATATGAAACAATGTGAGAAACAAAATCAAATCCCAATAATTTACGAGTCAAGCAATAATCCACCTTTTACCCAAATTGATAATTTTCCAAATAACAACTTTGGAAATTGAAAACAACAATTTTAAGGAAATTGTTGAAATTCGGTAATTGAGTTGGATTTCATTTCGTTTGAGAGTGTGTAACCAAATTTAAAGTTCGATCTTCCTTTTTTCGATTTTGAAAAATTGAATACCATAACTTTGGATTTTGAACTTTATTTATGCAATGAAGTTGTGAATAATTCAACAAAGGAAGATGAATTTTATGAACGCAAATTTTTAGGCTTTTTGAAGATAAGTTGTTGAAGTCTGAAGGGGAAAAATTTAAATCACCATTTTGATTTAGAAATCAATAATTCTAAAAAAGATTTCAACGATAAGTTTGGGTTTCAATTTGGTGAAAATAAACTCGATCTTCAACCAATTGTTCTATCAACGACAAAAATCATCGAAAATAAAACAACTCACGCAATTTTTAATAAAATGACATCTGCTTTTTCAAATCAACATTCAACTCTGAAATCTTTTATGGTTTGATTTTCTGTGCTTAAGCTGTATCTCTCATATTTCTGTGCTTTAACTCTGAAATTTTTACAATATCTTGTAAACAATAATCTTTTCATTTTCATGTAAATATAAGTCACTTTTTTTTGCTTTCACTTGGGTTGATTGTGGGGACACCGTCAAAATCAAGTGTGGAGGGAGTCTCGTCTTCATTTTTATTATTCATGATTTATTTTTTGCATTTTCCTTCCAAAATTCAAAAAAAATTAAAAAAAAAATATGATTTTGGTTATGAAATTGAAATTTTTGAAAATTTATTTGTCTTAACCAAAATAAAAATAAAGTCTAATTATAAGTAACGATGGTTTAACTAGTATATAGGAAGGTTTATGGTGATAATTATGAAGAATATCCTAATTGAAAATCTTTGTTTTAAAAAGCGGTGAATCTAAAGTAAAGGATATAACATTTTAATCTTATAAGTTAAATGGTGCTAAGATGATTTTGCAAAACTCTCTCTTAAAAAAAAAAAATGGTATATATGTATATTTTATAAACACCTAGAGTCATGTGCTCACACGCTAGTGGGCACACTCGCCACGCACTGTACCCTTCTCACATAAGCCCGAAAGGTAGTGCATGTCGGTATATTTGGCCTTAGTTTATTCGAGGTAGGTGTATTTATACAAAATTCTTTTTATTAATGCCTACAGTCGATAGGTGTGCACACTCGTGTGTTCACTCGCCATGCTCTGTATCCCCCTTGCGTAAGTCCGAAAGACGGTGCAAGGGTGGTATATCTAGCCTTAGTTTTCTGAGTTAGGCATATGTAAATATTGTTAATATCAATAAAATTTTCAACAATAGAGAGAGTAAGCAATTGAAATCCAAGCGCTATTTTTACTAATTTGATTTGACTTATTATGCAAAAGAAATGAAAATTCCACTTTGATAAACTTTGAAAATCAACTAAGGATCCATTTTATAGTTGCACTATGTTATCAACCAAAACAACTAGTCAAATAGAGTCTAACTGTGATGATAACTTAAGTTTTGTTGGAAATTTTGACAAGCAAAAGGACTTTAATTTCTTGTTAATGATCAGAACTTACATTTATCTTATTTATGTCAATCTAAAAGTAAATTCTTCATTTGTAAATATTTTCAAAAACTTGCATTTCTCTCTTTGTAAATAAATATTGCATTTAGGAATTTCGCAGTTGGATTTGTGAGTAGTATCCCCTAAAAAATCTCATGAGACAACACTTGTCCTACTAGGGACACCTAGTGGTTTAACATCTTATTGCATACACTCAATGCAATCGTGCTTCCTACGAAAATGGATTTATCTTAGTTTTAGTTTATTCGAGGATGAATAAAAAGATAAGATGTGCATGTAAATGTCCATATTTTTACTTCTATATTTGATCTAATTTAATTAAATAAATGAGCATATAGGGTATTTTAACATTTTTAAACCAATATTTCAATTATTTCCAAACCATAATTTATTCATCTTCATATAGGGGCAAAACGATCATTTTTGTGCATTTATTAATTTGAGAAAATTTGCTTGGATATTTTAATGTTATTTTTTGGAGTTTGAAGGAAATTTTGATGAAGGCTTCATGGAAAATATGCATGCACCAGGGGAAACAAAGGAATGAAGATGGAAATAATCCAAACTCATGTATCATGGAGGACCCCACATACCCACTTACAATGATGTACAAGTAAGTGCTAATGCACATGCTAATGGAGATTAAAGGTACATGCACATGTATTGGTGGATTAAGCTCATGCTATTGACAACTTGGAGGCCACATTTCCTCAAGGGTATTTTGGGTAGTCCCCAAAAATATGATTAGGGTTTTAAGCTTGTATAAATACCCCATATGTTCGTGTAATTAAGCTCTTAGTCTGCTCGTTAGTTTGTTTAGTTTTAGGCTCAAAAATAAATATAAGCTCTCTTTATTTTTCATGGCTACTTAGTATTTTCTTCTTTCAGGTAATTTTCTTTTTTTATGCAATTTTAATTCATCCTCTTTTCTGTTTACATGCTTTCTTTCCTTCCAACTTAGTAGCTTAGATTAATTGTTGCAGATAAATTAGTTCTCATTTTATTTTCATTTGCTCTCATTTTTACTTGTTTTTGTTTCATGTTAAATGCTACATTTGTTGAAATGATAACAAATATGAGAGGTTAAACCCCTTCTATTTAGGGGTAATGAAGCTCTCTTAATCATGTAGATTCAACATTTTGATAATTTTTTTTATCTCTTTTTGTGCTTCATGACAACATTTGAATGGGTAAATTTTTTGTTGTTTTAGATTTGAATTTGATAGCCTATGTTGTTGATACCAAATATGTAATGTTTAAATAAACACAAACACAAATTACCTCTTCATCTACATATGATTACGGTAATTAAGTGAATATTTAAACCAAAATTTGATGGTCTATATTTCTAATAAATAGTTAATAGATCATGCTTAGAATATATTATATTTTCAAGATTCATTGTCATTTTCATAAGAGTTAAAAAAGCGGTTTAGTAGGTGTGTTTTAGTTTGATGGATTATGTTGGGCTAATTAATAACACAAATAGGTGATACTTATGATAAACACATCAACTAAATTCACTAATGATCAAAAGAGAGATCATAATTTCATATATGTTGATTTATGTGATCTTGAGAAGGACATTGCCTTTAAATTGTCTTCTACTCTCGTATTTTTATCCACTTTCTTTTGGTAGTTTATTTACTTTTTTTAGCTTAAAAACATTTCAAACTCTTGGTTAATTGATTGAGTAGAAAATTTTAAAATCAATACAATTCCCTATGAATCGACCTGTACTCGCCACATACTAGAAATATACGTCGTGCGCTTGCAGTTATTTTTGATTTAAAATTTTTGACTATTTTCTAATTCGATGGAAAATTAGTCGTTAAACATAAACCTTTCGAAAGCACCAAATCCTTTTCATAAAATCATAACTTTTGAAAGTATTTGGGTTCAAGTAAAACACGTGGAATAACCTTTCGAAAACATTTAAAACCTTTCCTCTCGAAATCGACTGGGTTTAACTTTCAATAGCACAAAGGGTCATAAAGTAACTAAGTCAAAAGCACTCTTTTGATAGTTATTTCCTAATTAAAGAAGTGATGGTGTCGAAACCAACATTTCGAAAGCATTTGAGAAGCAGTCGAGTTTTAAAAACAAAGTAACCCTTTCGAAAACATTTGCTTCGAAAGGTGGAAAGCGGCAGCAAGGGGTTTCGACCCTCTTCGAAAACATTTACCTAAAATAAAAGGTGCAACTTCTTTTGGAACCATTCCTTAAAATCATTTAACCAAGTTGAAAGCTATCTAAGTCGAAAGCACTCTTTTCGAAAGCAAAGCAGGCGCATTTTCTTTTAAAACAAAGCAAAGCTTCGACCTCTTCGAAACACATTATTTCGAATTCATACCTTTTGCCCCATTCCAATTTTATATGTACCAAGTCTTTCAAACTATGCACATTGGTTTCGATGGTGATGGAAGTGGAAGTAGGGTGTCGAAGGTTGGGTACCGAAAGTGGAAAAACAAGTAAAAAGCTTGTAAAATTCGATTTTTAACCTTTTAAAGTAATTCTTTTCAACTAACCAACCTTGTTTATCAAAATATGATTGGTTGCTGATTTATTTTCTCAAGCACTGTCGAAATTTCAAAAATAAACAAATTAAACTTGTTACAAAATGTCCCTTCTCCTTTTATAAATATATAAAACATTTAAGTCTCATACCTTAAATAATTTCATATATCTATTAAAACACTTAGGAAAGTTCTATAAAAATTTCCATAAATCACTTTAATATTTTTTCTAACATATATTAATTTTTGACCCAAAATCATCGTAGAATAGCCGTAATTAATTTAAACCCAAAATAACTACTTTCTTCACTAGAGAATTTATAATAAATCCACATTAATTCAGAAAATTATGAAATTTGAAACCCATTTCTGAAATATTATTACTTACCTTATCTCAAAATCACAAGGCATTTGGATGTCATTTAACTAGTTTTTCAATCTAATACTCACCATAAAGTCTATATGAATTAAAATAAATCATCAACAAGCGCGTATATATATATCCATTTTAACAATACAAAACATGGCAATATACTTGGCAAAATATTCGAGTCTGATTTAGAAACCAAAAATATGAGATGTAACCTATTATTCATCTTAGCTTTGTTGTTAAGGAGTTGAGATTTGATCTTGGATTAAGTTGATTAAGCTTCCTTCCTTTAGGTTCTTGTTTATCTTGATTTTCCTTAATGGTGGTTGGCCTCTCTAGCTTAATATTTGATAGTGAACTTGTGAAATGAATGTGGCCTACGGTTTAGGGTAAAAGATTATACTTATTCCTATTTTGCCCATATCTACTACCCTAACAAAATTCATTTTAATTCATTTATTATATGGCATGGCTACCCTTCTATTATTCACATATCTCAATCGCCTAATTGTTTACATTATTTTATTTTATTTACTAATTAAATTTCTATGTTAGTAGAAATTAGGGTCGTTACAGACTCCCCTCCTTAAAGAATTTCGTCCTCAAAATTATGATAAGCTGCTCAACAACTCAATCAAAGAGGTAAAATATAACATCAAACAAATCAAGATAAGCGTCTCTAATCCTGCTCTAAGTTTCCTAAGTACTGTCTCTCTCGTCGTCGCTCCACTAGATTATAACTAATCTAACTGTCTTGTTCCATAGCCTCTTCTTATCTCTCGCGACTATACAAACCGGCTTCCTAACTATAGTTGAATTCGGCCTACTACCAAGTCCTCTAACGCAGTCGGTGCTATAGTAGTCTCCGGGTCTTCAACACACTTTCTTAGATGAGTAATATGAAAAACATCGTGGACTCCTACCATGCTTTTTAGTAACTCTACTCTATATGCGAGTTTCCCCATCCTTTCTATAATAGGAAATGGTCATATAAATCTCGGTGCCAACTTCCCTGATTTCCCAAATTGAATTACATCCTTCATCAGTGATACCTTAATGAAAACATGATATCCAATTGAGAACTCTAAGTCTTTCCATCTTCTATTAGTGTAACTCTTCTGCCTAGACTGAGCTTCCTTATCCTAGCTCGAATCAACTCAGTCTTCTCTATAGCTTCTCTAACTAAATACGGACCAAGAACCATCCTATCCCTGGTCTCTAATCAACAAACTGGAGATTTTCTTGGCCTTCCATACAAAGCTTCAAATGGGGTCATCCCTGTACTAGCCTGATAACCATTGTTATACGAAAATTCAACTAAGTGTAGATGGTCTCCCATGATCCTTCAAAGTCTAATTCACATGCTCATAACACATCCTCTAGGACTTTGTTAAATCTTTCCTTTGCCCATCCGTATACGGATAGTAAGCGGTACCCATCTTGAGCTTAGTACTTAAATTATCCTATAGACTCTTCTAGAACTCACTAGTAAACAAGGAATCTCTATCACTTACTATACTACTAGGACTTTCATGAAGTCTAACTAAATTCTTCATGAATAACTTAGCCAAAGCAGATCTCGTTCTAGTTGACTGAACGGGAATGAAATGGACGCTCTTGGTCAACCTATCCACTATGACTCATATACTTCCATTTTCTCTATTTGATCTTGGCAAGCCATCTATAAAATCCAAAGAAATAGAATCCCATTTCCATACTAGAATATCTAATGGTTGAAGTAACCTACTTGGTTTCTGATGTTCGTCTTTTATCCGTTGACAGATAAAACACTGCTTTACCCAAAGCCTACATGCATTTTCATACCTTCCTAGAAGAAACTTCTCTTCATATCCTAATACATCTTAGTTCCTCTCGGATGAATGGTGAACTTTGAATGTGACATTCCTCAAGAAACTACCTTTCTAATGTCTCCCGCATTTGAAACATACAATCTTCCTTTCTTTTCCAACCACCCATTCTTTTCAAGACTAAAATCCTTCAGGTCATCGCTCTTGGTTCCATCCTTTAACCTTCTGATCTGCTCAGTTAATACTAGATCCTCTCCTTGCTTAGAAGCAATCCTTTCAATCATCATCGGTTGAACTTCTAAACATGACAACATAAAAGTTTTCTTACTAGATCTAGCTTCAGTTCTCCACTGCACTCTTTATATCAACAATGCTTTCAAATATCATTGCCAACACTAAGTGCATCTGCCACCTTGTTGCCTTTCCCTGGTGTGTACTCAATGACAAAATCATAAGCATCTATAAACTCTAACCGCCTCTATTGTCTCATATTTATCTCTTTTTGAGAGAACAATTATTTCAATGACTTATGATCAGTATATAATTCAAATATTTCTCCCAAAAGATAATGTCTCCACACATTAATGCAAAAATCACTGTGGCTAATTCCAAATCATGAGTTGGATATCTAACCTCATGCGGTCTGAGCTGTCGAGAAGCGTAGGCAATTACTTTACCCCTTTGCATTAATACAACTCCTAACTCTATCCCACATGCATTCATATATACTACTAAGTCTTGGTTCCCTTTCGGAACAACTAACATAGGTGTATTAGTCAATAAGTTTTTCAAGCTCTGGAATGCTTCCTCACACTTATCGGTCCAAACAAACTCTGCATCCTTTCACATTAGCTTAGTCATCGATGCTACTATCCACGAGCAATCCTTTATAAACTCTAATATCCAGCTAATCCAAGAAAATTCTTTATCTCAGTCTCAGTCTCGGGTCTCTTCCAATTATTCACCGCTTCGATCTTAGTTGGATCTATAGAAAACCCTTTCTCTGAGACTACATCACTAAGAAACTTCACTTCCTTCTTCCAAAAATGACACTTCGAAAATTTCGCTTTTAGCTGATGTTGTCTTAGCTCTCAAGCACTACTCTAAGATGAACTTCATGCTCCCTTTCACCCTTAGAGTATATCAAAATATCATCTATAAATAGTAATACGAACCATCCAAGTGCTCTTGGAAGATTCAGTTCATCAAATCTACAAAGAATGCTGGCGCATTAGTTAGTCCGAAGGGCATCACTAACCATTCGTACGATCCATGTCTAGTTCTCAATACCGTTAAAGAATACTATCCTTTGCTACTCTAAGTTAATGGAAACATTGCTAAATCCAACCAAGAAAATACTTTAGCCCCACTCAACCGATCGAATAAATCATCAATTCTGGGCAATTGGTATCGATTCTTTATCATCTTCTCATTCAACTTACGATAATCAATACATAACCTTAACGATCCGTTCGGCTTCTAAGCAAACACTATGACTGCTCCCCAAAGTGAACTTCTTGGTCTGATAAAATTCTTGCCTTTCGAATCCACTAACTTCATCTTCAACTCCCTCATCTCGGTAGGTGTCATCCTGCTTAGCGATCTACTTACTGGTTCTGCTCCCGACGCCAAATCTATCTTAAACTCAATGGCTCCTTTCGGTGGCAATCCTACTACAGGTTCAAAAACATCTGCGAATTCTCTAAAAATGAAAACGCAACTACCTCCACAACACCCAACAAAGCATTAACCTCACAACTAAGGTTTTCTACGGAGTATATAATCCGATCATTATAGTTAGGGTGTCTAAGTGATTTTACCCTATCATGGAAAAATATCCTGACATCATATTTACTTAACCACTCCATACCCAAAATAATTCTGAACCCTACGAAATCAAATACATGCAAACTGTAAAAAAAAGGTTTGACCTAACAACTCAAACTCTAGGTGGTCACACTTCATCCCAAGTGTCGCATATCCTCCTATTGGATTTGCAACCCTTAAGGAAGTAACTAAGTATGAGGGTTCTAGGTTAACTTTATCTACCAAACAATGAGATACAAAAGAATGTGATGCACCAGTATCAAACAGAACACTAACAAACATACCATGAATCAGAAGCGTACCTCCCACCATAGCTTTTCCTTTTTTCTCTGCCGTTGGCCTCGAGGTAACTGGCTCCAATGTAAATACATCGCCTTTTCCATCCTTGACAGCTCCTTGCACTGGTTCTTATAATGTCCAATTTGATCACTGTTGAAGCACCTGGTATTCTTCTTCCTGATCACCTTCTTACCATCACCTGAGCGACATTCATTAGAAAAATGCCATTTCTTATCACATTTATAGCTGACCACCTATGCCTTCCCCTTGTTTGCAACTCCATCCTTCTGAGCTTCTTTCTTATGGAAGAACTTTCTTTTCCGACTTTGCCCCACTTAGACTTCCTTTGCCTTATTTCTCTCCAGAAAAGCAAGCATATCCTCATTCCTCAAAGCCATTTCCACTACAACATAACATGGATCCCTGATATGCGGTAACGTAACCCTAGCAAGCTCAGGATTCAAATCCCTCGTAAACTTCTCAATTCTCTTAATCATGGTATAAACAGTAGCATACCCATACTTCGCCAATTCCTCAAAACATGTAGCATACTCCAGCACCAAGTCAACAAATTTTCCGAGCTGAGCAGACTTAGCAATCTCTGACATAAACCTCTCTCCAAACCTCCACTTGAACTCAACCCATGTGATTAACTCCTCATTAACTCCAACTGTAACGTTGTTCCACTAGTACAGCGCTGCTCCTTGAAGCTGTCTAGAAGCAAGCCTTCTCTTCCGGTCATCATTGAGCCTAAATCTATAAAGATTCTCTCATAGTGCAGTAACTAGTTCTCTACTTCAATGGCATCTTTAGTTTCGATGAATGGCTTTCCTCCCAACTGAGCGTAATGTCTGCTCATAATAGCATAGTTATTCACAACCGAAGCTTCTTGGTTTCCTTCTCCAGCTACTGCAGCAGCAATACCCGCCTGCCTCATGTTGATAATGAACTGATACATTGCTCCCAAGTCAACTTGCAGGACTCCAGCACCCATATGTCCAACTTGTGCCTGACTTGGATTCCTTCTCATATTTGGTATGGCATTTCCATTTATAGTGGTTCTTCCCCCACCAAGTTCAACTCTTCCACTTCTAGCATCCATATCTGTATTTAAGCTTTGTAAGATACAGAAGAATAGCCTAAAAGAGATAGAAGAACAGAGATAAAGCATATACTTAAATATAGCAAATACAAGTACGTTAGTATAGCGTTATCCCATACCTCGATCTTATCTCTTATTCCTTAGGATTATGTTTTCAAAAATCATTTTAGTTTAAATTTTTTCATAACCCTATGCTCTGATACCAAGTTGTAACATCCCCTATCTGGGTGTCCGAAGCCAAGCGCTACAGATGTTGTAGTCATCTATATTTTTAGTTTCTGGTGACCAAATATGGTAATGTTAATGATATACATAATATTAGAAGCACTTGAATATGAAAAAAAACCATTACAGATTAAAATGCTTTTCTGATTACATTCCAAAACAACATTTCATATCCAAGTTACATAATCCCAAACGTTTCCCACGTTCATATCAAATATAATTATTACATAAATACGCTAAGAGAAACATGTGAAGGTGTCCCCTTGGATGACCAGAGTACTAAATATTTATAATAGACTTAATACAACATAGCGGAAATAAAACATAACAACTCTTAAATATAGCTAGTGTCTGCCACCTACTCGTCTCTGGAAGCTTTATTCGTCCACCTACTAAAATCTGAAAATCCTCAACCCTCGGCTTACTCAAATCAATATTGAGAACCCAAGAGTTCAAGGGGAAAAATGTAAATTCGAGTCAAACATAAAGCTTAGTGTGAATAATACTATATATCTCGGTCATTTGATATTAAGTGAGACCATGCCGCTTAACGAAACAGGTTTCCCTCACTAATATCCTTTCAAAACATATCTTTTACAAATCTTAGTCCTGCAACCAAAACTAGTAAAGCCAATAAAGAAATATCATGTATGCACACAAATCAGGTAATAAATGGACTATCCGTCCGAACATTATAGTTTTGTCTAGCTAACTACTAACCTTTGGCTGACTCGGGTCTACTAGACAAAATAAAAAAATAATTTAATTTCTGTTAGATACTCCTCTTTTGGATGGTCTTTCCCTAACTTACATATGTCTGGACCAACTGATTATAATGGTTTTGTCGGGTCATCAATAACCTATCTCTCCTCTATAGATTCCTTTCTGTATATAACGTTATTTTAGTCTTATCTATGACAAAACCCTACACACTGGAATTTTGGACTATATTAGCTAGGGGCTGACAACTAATGTATAGGGCATGACCCTATACCAATCCCATCTGGTATTCTAATATCTAAGTCATTTTACTCAGGGTCATCTGCCCATAAAATTTTCCTTGAAAACATTTTCTCTTAAATTGATTTAAACCTTTAAATCATACTTTAAACAAGAAAAATATACTCCATGCTTTGCTCAAATACTGTTGCCATGTTATATGTACTTTACACAATAGTTTGTTGATGAAAATGTCCAAACCTTTGAAAGCAACCCCTTCGAAACCATTAAAAGTACACCTAACGAAACCAAGTAAAACCGTAGGCCGAAAGGCCAAAACATACCTTTCGAAACCATTCTTAATAAACCTTTTGAAAACATTAAAACCTTTCTTTTGAAAGCTTTAAAGCTTTAAGCATCCTCTTATCAAACCATTATAAACATTGCACTTCGAAAACATTGGAACCTTCCATTTAAAACCTTTTGAAACCGTTAGGGACCCTTCGAAATCTTTACCTTAAACATTTTGAAAGCACCAAATCCTTTTCATAAAATCAAACCATTCGAAAGCATTTGGGTTCAAGTAAAACATACGGAATAACCTTTCGAAAACATTAAAACCTTTCCTTTCAAATCCAGTTGGGTTTAATTTTCAATAGCACAAAGTGTCATAAAGTAACTAAGTTGAAAGCACTCTTTTGAAAGCTATTTCCTAAGTAAAGAAATGACGGCGTCGAAACCAACCCTTCAAAAGCATTGGAGAAGCGGCTGAGTATTATAAACAAAGTAACCCTTTTGAAACCAATTGCTTTTGAAAGGTGGAAAGCGACAACAAAGGGTTTTGGCCCTCTTCTAAAGCATTTACTTAAAACAAAAGGCGTGACTTCTTTTGGAACCATTCCTTCGAATCATTTAACTAATTGAAAGCTATCTAAGTCGAAAGCATTATTTTCGAAAGCAAAGCAGGCACATTTTCTTTTAAAACAAAGAAAAGCTTCGACCCCTTCGGAACCTATTGCTTTGACTTCATACCTTTCGCCTCAATCCAATTCGCTACGTACAAAGTCTTTGATACCATGCACATTAATTTCGATGGTGATGGAGGCGGATGTAAGGTGTCGAAGGCTAGGTGCTGAAAGTGGCAAAACATGTAAAAAGCATGTAAAATCTGATTTTTAACGTTTTAAAGTAATTCTTTTCGACTAACCTGCCTTGTTTGTCAAAACAAGATGGTTGCTAAATTCTTTTCTAAAAGTGCTAGCTAAATTGTATAATAAACAAATTAAATTATTTACAAAATGCCCCTTCTCCTTTTATAAATATAGAAAACATTTAAGTCTCATACCTTAAATAATTTTATATATCTATTGAAACACGTAGGAAAATTTTATAAAATTTTCCATAAATCACTTTTAGTATGTTTTCTAACATTTATTAATTTTTGACCCAAAATCATCATAAAATAGCCGTAATTAATTTGAACCCAAAATCAGTATTTTGTTCACTAGAAAATTTATAATAAATCCACATTAATTTAGAAAATTATGAAATGTGAAACCCATTTCCAAAATATTATTTCTTACCTTATCTCAAAATCGTAAGGCATTTGGATGTCATTTAATTGGTTTTTCAATCTAAAACTCGCCATAAAATCTATATAAATTAGAATAAATAATCAACAAGCATATATATCCATTTTAACAATCAAAAACATGGAAATATACTTTGAAAAATATTTGGGTCTGATCTAAAAACCCTAAACATAATAAATATGAGATGTAATTTATTATTCACCTTAGCTTTGTTGTTAAGGAGTTGAGATTTGATCTTGGATTAAGTTGATTAAGCTTCCTTCCTTTAGATTCTTGTTTATCATCTTCTTGCTCTTCCTTAATGGTGGCTAGCCTCTCTAGTTTAATATTTTGATAGTGAACATATGAAATGAATGTGGCCTAAGGGTTTTGGGTATAAGAATAAACTTATTCCTATTTTGCCCTTGTCTACTACCCTAACTTAATTCATTTTAGTTCATTTGTTATATGGCATGGCTACCCTTCTATTAATCACAAATCTCAATCCCCTAATTATTTACATTATTTTATTTTATTTAACTAATTAAATGTGCTAAATAATGTTACTAAAAATTAGGGTCCTTACACTCTGTAAGGATGAGAGACTATTTGTTCTCGACGTCGATGGACTACGATATGAGGTGCTACGAGAGTGCCACCACTCTGGTTGACCATAATTCCTGATGATAATCAGATGTACTATGATATAAAGTAGATGTGTTATTGGGAGGGGATGAAGAAGGATGTCAGAACATTTATCTTGAAATGTATGAACTGCCAGTTAGTGAAGGCAGAGCAGAAGAAGCCGAGTGGGTTGTTGCACCCGCTTGAAATTTCGGAATGAAAGTGGGAGAAAATATTGATGGACATTGTTAATGTATTTCCAAGGACTCAAACATGTTATATAATATTTGGATCATAGTCAACTGATTGACGAAGAGTGCTAGATTTATACCCATCAATTCAAATGGAATGGCGGCTAAACTGGCCGAGTTGTATATGAAATGGGTTATACGATTTCATGGTATGCTAAAGAGCATTGTGAGTGACGTATACCCATTGTTCATTAGTGGGTTCTGGAAGAGCTTACGAGAGGCGTTGGATATCGAGCTACACCTTATTATAACTTATCGCCAGTAAACTGATGGCCAGACTGAGTGAGTAAAACATATTTTGGAGGATCTCTTGCGAGCTTGCATTCTTGATTTCGTAGGATCATGGATTGTCATTGCATTTAGTTAAGTTTGCAGACAATAATAGCTATCAATCGGTATTGGTATAGCACCGTATAAAGCATTGTATAGCCGACCATGTAACACTCCATGTTGTGGGAAGCGGGCGAAAAATTGCTTCTTAGGCTAGCTATGATCAGAGAAACCTCGGAGAAGATAGAGATCATTACGTAGCAAATGAAAGCTGCTTAAGATAGGCAGAATACCTATGTCGATAAAAGATATAGAAATTAGAAATTTTTTTATTAGCGATATGGTGTTCGTGAAAATTTCTCCTTTGAAGAATGTTATTCAATTCGGTAGTAAGGGAAAGTTGGCAACGAGATTCATAGCTCCTTTTTCGATAACAAAGAGGATTGGGAACCTAGCATATAGGGTCGACTTATCTTAGAAAATGGCAGGTGTGCACAATGTTTTCGATGTTTCTCACCTGTGAAAGTTTGTGCATGACCCTGGTGTGATGATTACACCAGATCAACTGGATGTTATTGAGATTGAACTAGAAGCTTCGAGACATCTTAGGCTAGTCCGTGTTGTCGAACGCGAAATGAAACAGCTTTAAAGGAAGACGGTGGGGTTAGTGAAGGTTTAATGGGGCGAGTGAAGACGATTGCACGTGGGAAACCAAGGAGAGCATGAAAGCCACTCATCTGGACTCTTTGTATGGTATGGCCTACTATTTGTCGCATTTTCTTTCCTTTTGATACCATATAAGGTAGTTTAGTATCATTCATGCTAGGATATGTTCGCTTATGTTATTGATTGCATGACTTCTTGTTCGATGTTTGCACATGATTGATAAGCATGTGTGATAACTAAGGTTGACTATTCCTTGATTTTGGGGATTTCGAGGGTGAAATTCCTAAAGGGGAGAGTGTAATGACCCATGTTTGACATATCGAAGAATCGTAAAATTATTTTATTCATATGAGGTCATATGACTGTAAAATTTTGGAAAATGTCTCTTAAGGACATTTTCCACATCTATGATTTTGCCGAATTTCTATGTGATCATTTTGATCTTGAAGAGCTTGTTTGGATCATAACTTTTGATAGGAGCCCGATTAAGGTCTCAAACCACTTCCATATCTTCAAAATGATGTTTCTCATTCCATTGAGCAGGCATAGTAGGAAAACAGACTTATAGTTTGAAAGTTATAACTGTTTTAAGTTTTGGCTACTCCTGGCCAATTTTATTAACTAAGCTCGTGCTTAGGCCCCCTAACCCGCTTTGAAATTTATGCTAAGAGGAAGTTGTAGGAACCGATCTAGGTCATTTCCATCTTCCCCAAAATAGTTCCAAACCCCCATTAATCCTAATCTCATCAAAAATCACACACTTTCCTTACTAATCTTAGCCAAATCATTGATTAGAGGGGATATTAGTATATAGAAATTGGAGATGATCATTTTTGCTGATCTAAATCCTTCCCCTTCGCTATCCACTTCTGATCTAAGAGAAAAGGTTGGTATTTTGGATATTTGGTGAGTGGTTCTTGACCTCTCACTCTGCTATGCATGTTTATATAGGAAAATGATGTTTTTGATATGATTTTGACCTTAAAATGATTTCCAAACTTAATCGCACTTATATATATATATATATATATATAAACGAATTTTGAATGGTTCAAATTATTTTTAAATGGTTTCACACTTCCTTGTATTCATATGCATATGCTAGTGGAAAAAATTGGATATAGGCTATGATTTACTTGATTATCATGGTCTCAATTGTTGTATGTATGAGCAGATGTATATGCATGATTATCCATGTTTATATGTTATGTTTTGATGAAATTTTCCAATGCTTATAGGAAGTTAGGAAATAGATGATAAACTATCAAATCGAGAGAAAAGACGGTCAGAATGAAACTTAGAGGGGAGACACTAGAGCATAGAAGGAGTTTGGAGTTCAAGTCGCATTAGGAGATGAGGTAATTAAACAAGTCAGTACCGACTTGTCCATGTCGGTTCCGAGTTGTTTGTGTTTGTCAAGCAAGTCAGTGATTTTGGAGATTTATATAGCATGGTTAGTAGAGAAGGACCATAGCAAGAAACGAGGATTTGGCTAAGTATAAGATGCTATGCCAACTTGTTTCTAAATTTGATGATCAAAGCTCTTACATTGGACCAAGTTGTTTGGGTGAATAGGTCAAGGTTAGGAGCACATGGGGAAAGGTGTACTAGAGGCTGGGAGAAAGACTTGACCAAGATTGGTCAAGCAAACAAGTCAATACCGACTTGTTCATATTGCTTGGATCGATATGAAACTTCCAAAAGGAGAAGTATGCACTCTTTAGGTCATGCTGAAGGTGTTTGTTTGCTAGCTTGGGGTCTATTGGCGACATAGTGGCACAAAGATAGTTTCAGAACTTTGATGACAACTCGATGATAAAAGGAGATAGGTTCTGATGATAGCGGCTCTATGTTGAAGGGAGTCATGAGAAAAATTACCCACACAGGGTGAGTCTAAGAAAGATGACCTTTAGATCGAATGGTTGAATGGTTCCATCAGACGATATTTCTTGTATGAGTAAAAAAAAATTAAACTATAGGCATGAAATTAAACATAAACATGTGATACCACGCCACTGAACATGAAACGGGTTTACTTCCATATAAATCAACATCCAAATGTAAAGAATGGATAAATAATTAAATAGTAGGGGTGGCTGACTCTTCCCGATGTCAATAAAGGAAAATTTTGAAGGTTCGAGTCACATAAGAAAAGGAAAATCTCCAACAAATGACTAGGAAGGTGCACCTTCCTTTAAGTATATCTCAAGTAATTTACTTTTGAGAAGCTCATTTACTCTGCGAAACTTCTCGGAACCCTCCAAGCCAAATCCCACCAAATGTTACCGAGTATCAGAATATTCACATCTAATAGCTCTACCGAATCCAATTTAGATGAGATGTGAAAGTATCCTAATGGAAACAACCCCACTTAGCTTGGCATCCTCTCGCGCTTTGGTTTAGACATTTTCAACAAAGGATATCAACACTCAATGGAGTAATAAATTGTCTTAGAATGACGATAATAAAGAAGCTGAAGTAAATAATAGTGGAGAAATCAACTATCGAGGATATAAAAATGATCATATATGAAAACTAAGTCTTGTATACTTACCACCACTCATCGAATTCACACCTAAACAATTTTTGGGTTAACAATGATACCGGACAAGTCAAGATGGTGTTACATCAAAGTCATGTCTCATTATTATTCGTAACTTTCAAAATAGCGACAAGTCTACTTCTTTAATTTTTAGTGCTAATTATACAAATAAATCGTTTCCATATAAATGAATCGCTTTACGGAAACTAATTCATTTCCATAAATGAATCAAACCTTTTCTTTTTAAAAACACGAATACGTACTTGGCTTCACATTAGAACACTTTTGTTAAAAGAGTTTACTAGCCTTGCACATCATTACAAAAAGGATTTAACAACTTAAAACATCCATATTACATTGATTAATTAACTATAAAACTTTTTAATTAATTTAATTAATTAACTTCAATAATTGTTAATTGAAGAAGGTAAATTACCTTTTATAATATTTAAATATAATTAATTTAATTAATTAATACATAATTAAATATAATGATTTAAAAGTGATTAATTAATGTAAACTTTATTTAAGAAAAGATTTATGTAAGGTTAGACAAATTTATAAACTTTTAAAAGTCATTAATTAAAAAGACTAATTAATTTAAAAACATCATTAGTAAATTGATTATTTGACTTTATTCCCTCATTATTAAAACATTAATTAACCTTAGATATAATTAGATAAAATGATTAATTAATTTCAAAACATCATTAACCAAGTGATTAGTTAATTTTAAACACATCATTTATAAGTTAACTAGTTAACTTTAATCCCTATTAATTAAATAATTAATTAAATTAAATAATCCTTATTAAAATAACTAATTATTTTTGAAAACATCATTAATTAAGAAAATTCTTAACTTACAAAATAATTCCAAGCACGATAACGAAACCAAACGGTTTCGATAAAAGATGATTTTCCAAAAGTGCCGAGATAACGGCTATCACTAAATGGGTAGCTCGGAATTCAAGTATATGACATTTCTATACAACCAACCATCACAGAGCAAAGGGATGAATATACATACATGTTAGTTTATGTAACAAGCATTTATTAACGGACTCAATTTAACTACTTTGCTTACTAACTCTTCAAAGCGACCAACATTCAAGCAACAAACCAATTCCAACAACCAAACTATTACTTTACCAATGCCACAAGAATTGAATACCTATAACGTGAACAAAAATATAGTTTGAAAACATTTGGTTTGAAGTTGGAAGCTTTACTCACCAAATTGCTTGCTAATTTAACCAAACTTGCACTACTTCACAAATGCGACTAGAACAATGCGCTATTATGAAAATGACTTGACTTAGTGGGCCTTAAATGTGCTTTAGGGCCCGGACTAAAGGCTATAGGGCCCGGCCATAATGAAAAATGGGGATTTATGGGAGTTCTTTTGAATGTAAAGTGAAGTAGAGAAGGAAACTAGCGTTAGCAATCTAACTTAAGGAAAAAGTGGAAAATTTGAATTTTTAGAAATTAAAAAATCATGGATGTTTAAGAATATGTAAAAAGGTTTTAAGATGTGGGAAAGAGAATTTAAAGTGAAGAAATGTGTTAGGATAGAGGTATTTATAAGCAAATGAGTGGGTATTTTAGTAAATTGACTTAGGAAAAAAATTATATAAAGTGTGCATGTATCATGGAGCTCCATACCTGTTCCATTCCTCCTTGCACATGTTACCCCTCTAGGTCCCGCCCTTAGCATGTTTTTTGTACTTACCTAGGTGCTTAAGGTGATGTTGTGTATTTCTTTAGGTTTATTTAGGTTTTTTTATATGCATATTTAGTCAAATCGTATTTTATTTTAAACTAAGCATGGTTATTAACTTTAACACTATAATTATCTTATCACATGACATATGTACATGTGTATGCATGTGTATATGACTTATAAAATATGTGCATAATGATTTCGATGACTTTTCGATGCCGAAAATTTGAAATTTTGAAAAACGTTTTTCAGTTAAATTTTCTATTTTTATTTGAACTAATTATTTTGGTAAAAAAATTTGAAAATGATTTTTATATCATTAATTAATATTAAAAATATCTTTATTTGGTTATTAAAATCCATTATTTAAATATTTAAAAATGATTTTTAAAATATTCATATACAAAGCGATTAATTTACGGGTCGTTACACTCACCCCCTCCCCTCCCCTAAGGAGAATTTTTACCTCGAAATTACTACATGAAAAGACACTCCAAAAGGCATATATTATACCAAGAAATTCATATAACAATGCATAGCAACTATGCCATAAAATAACATACATAATGCATTCAAAAAACAAATAAATAACCTGACACTACATCAGGGTAAGTTTCTCTAACATAATCCCCAGTCCCAAATACAATTGCGGGGATCATCACTCCACTGAACCTTCATAAGCTTCACCACCTTGTTTCTCAACCTCCTTTCATCTCGATCTACAATATGAACTGGGTGTCGGACTACCGTCAACTTTGGTTCTATTTCCAAGTCTTCCTGATCAGACGTCTCAATAATTAAAAATGGATCATGAATATGCTTTCTCAGATGAGATACACGAAAGACATTATGAACTTCTGACAATATTTAAGGCAATTATTCTTTACAGGCCAACGATCCAATTCTTTTAAGGAATCTAAGTAGGCCAATGAATCTGGGTGCTAGCTTTCCTACTCTTCTGAATCTTACAACTCCTTCAATTGGGGAAACTTTCATAGACACCAATCCCGGCCGTGAACTCTAAGTCCCTTCTCCATTGATTGGCGTAACATTTTTATCGATCATAGGCTTCTTTCATCCTTTCCTTGATCATTGCCACATTCTTCAATGCTTCTCAAATTATCTCCGGTCCAAGAACTAATCGATCTCTAGTCTCAACCCAACAAGAAGTCTATTTACATAGTCTTCCGTACAAAGCTTCATAGGGTGCCATGCTAATACTAGTTTTGGTAACTATTATTATAGGAGAAATCTACTAGGTGAAGGTGATCTTCTCATTATCCTCCAAAATCTAAAATATATGCTCTCAAGAGATCCTCCAAAATCTAGTTTACCCTTTCGGTTTATCCGTTTGTCTATAGGTGATAGGCCGTGCTCAAATTCAACTCTGTCCCTAAAGTGACTTGCAATGCCCCTCAAAATCGACTTGTAAAGATGGGGTCTCGATCATCGATTGTACTTACTAGAATTCCATGCGGTCGTACGATCTCCCTCAAATAAATCCCTGCCAAAGAAGTTGCAGTTCTAGTTGACTCTGCCGTAATAAAGTGTGCGAACTTTGTTAATCGATCTACAATTACCTAAATGCCTTCATTACGTCTTATTGTTCTAGGACACCCATCAATAAAGTCCATGGTAACTTGCTCCTACTTTCAATTCGGTATCTTCAATGGTTGGAGCAATCCAGCAGTCTTTTATTGGTCACTCTTGACCAGTTGATAATTTGCACATCGGCTCATGAAGACCGAAATATCTCCCTTCATCCCTTTCCACCAAAAGGTCTTCTTCGTATTCTGAAGCATTTTGGTTACTCCTAGGTTGATAGATAACTTTGACCGATGACATTCTCTCAGCACGTCCTGTCTAATTCCATTAACATCTGGCATGCAAATCCGTCCATTCAATCTTAAAATGCCTCGTGAGT
This sequence comes from Allium cepa, assembly GCA_030765085.1. Lineage (NCBI taxonomy): Eukaryota > Viridiplantae > Streptophyta > Magnoliopsida > Asparagales > Amaryllidaceae > Allium > Allium cepa. Next base: position 749,479,861 of record CM060940.1, on the reverse strand, counting down.
CTATCTTAAAACTAGAGATAGTTCGATCTTCAACATCCTTCTTAAGTCCAGCTAGAATAGGGCTTCTTCTTAGAAATATGCAATTCTCACCATTAGTGCTGGCTTATCTTCCAAATTTGCAACCGTCGCCACATTCCTACTGAACGCATTAGCAATGGTGTTTGCTTTCCTTAAGGTATAAAGAATCTCTAGGTCATAAGATGCGAGAAATTCTAGCCATTTATGTTGCCTTAACTTTAAGTCCTTTTGGATAAAGAGACACTTTAATGACTTGTGATCCATATATAACTCAAACTTTGCACCCAAAAGATAGTGCCTCCACACTTTCAATGTAAAGACACCGTCAACAGTTCCAAATCGTGCGTAGAGTAATTCTTCCCATGAGGTTTAAACCATTGACTCGCATATGCTATTACTTTCCCATTCTGTGTCAAAACTATCTCCAATCTGGTCCTATAAGAATCCGTGCAAACTATTAATCCTTCACCTCCATCTAGAATGGTTAAAATGGGAGCACTTGTCAGTTTCTGCTTTAACTCATTGAATGCTTGATCGTAATTGGATGTCCAAAAAAACTTAGCATCTTTCTTAGTCAACTTTGTTAGATAAGAAGCAATCTTCGAGAAATCTTTAATGGACCTTCTATAGTAACAGGCCAATCCCAAGAAACTCCTGACCTCCATCGCATTTTCAGGTTTCTTCCAATCTTGAACCACAACTACTTTAGTTGGGTCGACTGTTATGCCTTCTTCCAAAACTATGTGCTTTTGAAATCTAACTTTGGATTTCCAGAAATGGCATTTAGAAAACTTTACGTTTAGAACATGACTTCTTAAATTACTTGGACAGCTTAAAGATGGTACTTATGCTCTTCCTCCGACTTAGAATAAATGAGAATGTCATCAATGAAGACGAGAACAAATTTGTTAAGAAAATTTTGAAAAACCCTATTCATCAAATCCACGAAATAAGTGGGTGCATTGGTCAATCCAAACGACATGACTAACCACTTGTAAAAACTGTCAAGGTTCAAAAAGTTGTTAAGGGTACACCCCCCTCTGCTTCCCTTAATTGCTGAAAACCGATGGCAAGATCCAACTGAGAAAATATCTGAGCTCCGTGGAGCTGGTCGAACATGTCATCAATCCTAGGTAAAGGATACTTATTAATCCTCTTATTTAACTCTCGCTAATCTACACATAATCTAAGAGAACCTTCTGCCTTGGTAATGAAAACTACTAACGATCCCCAACTCGATGTGCTACATCTAATCAAAGCCTTCTTCAATAAATCAAACATCTGCTTCCCTAACTCTCTTCTTTCCTTTAAAGCCAACCTTCTAGAAGGTTGAACAATCGGTCTGGTTCCTAGAATCAAATCAATGTTGGACTCTACTTACCAGTGAGGAGGTAAACCTTGCACTTCTTCAAAAATATCCTCGAAGTCCCATATAATTGGTATATTCCTTACCTTCTCTTTGGGTACTTCAAGCATGAAAAGAAAACTGTTCATCAACTTATTAGGCTCCCTACAATAAATGTCCATACCAACATTTCCAGCATCACTAATTCTAATAATCCTTTGACTGCAATTTATGGCTGCTCTATATTTAGACAACCAATCCATCCCCAGTAATACCCTAAAACTCGTGAATCCAAGAATAAATAAGTCAGAAAGGAAAGGCCAATCTCGATAATAAGTTGGCACATTCAAACATATTGTGTCAAGATTGGTTGGATTCCTAATTGGGTTTGACACATAAATAGAATTATAGAGAATGACGTATTTAAGATTTAACCGGTTCATTAGGTCATATGAGATAAAACTATGGGATGCACCAATGTCGAATAATACTCTAACATGAATATCAGAAATGGATAATGTAGCTTGCAATACATGCTTTCCTTTTAGGTCCATAGAAATAAATGGTATTTCCTTAATAACAGAAGCTTGTCTCTATCATCCTTTTTTCAGAAAAGGGCACTTGTTCTTCATATGTCCATGTTTTTTTCAATTGTAGTATAGTGGTCCACTAGCCGAGTTCGGACACTGATTTGCAAAGTGGCCCATTTGGCTGCACTTATAATAAAGGATCTTGGTTAAGTCTAATTGCTTATTCTGAGCTGGAGCACCACCTCCAAGCTTCTTTCTCGACCACTTCTTCTTCCCTTTGTTCTTGAAAATGGCTTACTGGTAACTGGTATCACCGGCAAAGTTTGGGCATTGACTTTTGGCACTACCTATTTGTAAACTCTTTGATCAATATCAAGATCCTTAAATCTCATAGCCATACTGATCAGATTGGTAAAGGTACCATCGAGATGATTGGTCATTTCCTGATGGAACTCTAGTCACATTCCTTTTATGAAATTTCATTCTTTCTGAGTGGCGTATCAATTAATCCTGGTCCAAAGCGAGACAATGCATCGAACCTATGCTCATACTACGCCATTGTCAACTCACCCTGTTTAAATCCATAAAACTTTTGAACAATTGAGTGCTTCCCTCCCCTAGGATAAAATGATCTTCAAAAACCTCCTTAAATCTTCGTCCAAGAGAAACATTCTTTTGGTGTATTCATTGTGACTGAATCCCGCTAATCCATTGCTTCTTTCTAAAGATAATACGATGCTAACGATCTCTTTCTAGCATCTCCCAACTGAAGATCCTCGAATGTCCTTTCACAAGAGTGGAGCCATGTTTGAACTCCTAATATACCTTCAATTCCATACAAAGACTTACCACCTAAAGCAGTGTAATTCTTACATAAGGTCGCAAAGTTCTAAGCACCTGAACTGGCATTTCTGCTTCTACTACCGGCTCTACAACTGGCTCATTTCTATGAGTTCTTCCATTTATAGTCGTGTTGGTTCTATGTCCTCTCCCTCTTCTTCCTCTTATACTCATTTTCAATAACCTGGATAAGTGACACGTATTATTAGAATATAAAGTTAGGGTCAAGGATGGAAAAAAAAGGAGACTACAATAAAGGATCTAAACCCAGACTTTTAGGGAAGAAAAGGAAATTCTCTCTCAAGATTAACTCATTCTAGTGCTCGACTCGCCCTATCTCTAATGAGTTGCACCACAATCAAGCAAAGGTATTTTCTCAACCGAAGCTCTGATACCAACTGTGACAACCCACATTTCTAACCCCTAGGAACGACACTTAACACATCCTCGGTGTTCGTGTGTTGTTGCCTAAGCATCCAAAAGAGAAATCATCGTGAGGTAAAATAAAGAACAAAATAGAAAACCTCACAACAAAACTGAAAAATAAACTATAACGATCAATAGTACATCAGGTTACTCATTAATAGGGAGTTATTAGAGCTACACAAAAGCACTACAAATCAGCTTAGGCAGTTATAACATCCTACATTTACATATGCTAAAACAAAATACACTTACACAAATAAGATAATACAACTAAATAGATAACTAAGAAGTTGCAAGCCTCCTGCTCTGATGACGCCTTCAAAAGACCTACTACTCTTAGACTACTTCAATAAAATAAGTACTCGAGAGTTTTAAGGGACAACAAATAACTTGGGTCAGACGATATGTCTGGTATGAGTAAAAAAATTAAACAATAGGTGTGAAATTAAACACAAACATGCGAGACCATGCCGCTGAACACGGAACAGGTTTTCTCCTACATAAATCAACATCAAAACGTAAAGAATGGATAAATAATTAAACACCATGAAGAGTGATTGACTCTTCCCAATGCCAATAAGGGAATAAATTTGAAGGTTTGAATCAAATAAGAAAGAAAGATCTCCAGCAAATGACTAGGAAGGTGCCCCCTACTTGAAGTATACATCTAGTAATATACCTATAAAAAGCTCATTTACTCTGTGAAACTTCTCGGAACACTCCAAGCCGGACCCCGCCAAACTTATCGACTATCCGAATATTTCATATCTAATAGCACCACCGAATACAATCTAGATGAGATGTAAAAGTATCCTAATGGGAGTAACTCCATATAGCTTGGCCTCCTCTCGTTCTTTGGTTTTAGTTATTTCAAAAAAGTATTTCAATGCTCAATAAAGCAATAAATCATCTTAGAATGACGATAATAAAGAAGCTGAAGTAATGGATAGCCAAAAGGCCAACTATCGAGGATATAAAAATAATCATATATGAAAATTAAGTCTTGTATACTTACCACCACTCATTAAATTCAAACTTGAACTATTTCTGGGTTAACAATAATATCAGATAAGTCAAGGTAGTGTTACTTCAAATTCATATCTCATGGTTATTGTTAACTTTCGAAATAGCGAAAAGCCTATTTGTTCAACGTTTAATGCTAATTATACAAACAAATCATTTCCATATAAGTAAATCAACGGAAATTTATTTGTTAATTGGTTATTAATATCATTATTCAAATATTAAAAAATGATTTAAATATTCAAATACAAAGCAATTAATTTACGAGTCGTTAGAACGAGCTGGATGGAGCTATCTTGTATTATATATGGATTTCTTTGCTTATTCCATTTTGCAACACTATAGAGCCTTGGCAGTTCTTACTTATTATTATGAGACAGTCATTTGAGTTTATTTCTATTTAATAAGCTCTATTACCCTTTGTATAACTCTATGAATCTATACTCTGATATTTGGATCACTTAGTTATTATTATCTCTCATTTTTCATATTTGTGAGGTATATTATATTTTATTCATGCGTTGTGAGACATATGATAAGTTCTGTGACGTCTTATTTCATTTTAAAACCTTAACGATCGTTCTACATCCGCTAGGCACATCAACAGTGCACTACCTTATGTATATTGGATTCAGTGATGCAGGGAGGACGTCACATAATATGCTGCACATACTAATCCAAATCAAAAGCAAACTACATCATCTCCATTGATCAAACTGCCCTAACTCGGTAAAAGCAAACAACAAATAACAAGTTTAGAAGTTGCGCCTTGTTAAAGCAACAAGCCTGTGCACTACGCACTCGCATAGACAAACCTAAAATAAGAAGTTCACCTAATATGATGGAAGCAAAATACATCAACCTGGCCAAATGAGATGTGCAAATGAATCTGAAATGAAATTTAGCATTAATCATAACTTAACCAGTCGTAATAGGGATGTCTCTACCAAAACAAAATGATAGGCTACCTTGACATATTAGAAAGGACTACATTAACACAGTGGAAGGGATTATGCCACCATCTTGGAATGGATAGTGCCGACACCATGCAAGGGATTGCATTAACACTTTGGAAGGGACTATGCCAACACTTTGGAAAGGACCGTGCTACCATTCTAACTGGTTCAAACCCCAAGATGGACTGTGCCGCATCCATCAAAAGCAAACCACACCTCCATCCTAAGCCACAACCATGTTGTAGTTACAATGCTAACTACAATGCTTCAAGCAAACCATGTAGTAACCAAAGACTAATAAATGCTTGAAGGCCCAAAAGCTAGACTCAACCTTTAGGCCAATCCAGAAGCTAACCCCTCATGATAAAATCAAATTTCCCACCTAACTTTAAATACAAAATTTTCACCTTTACCCAAAATCCTCCCCCTAAAGAAATTGCATGTGTTCTTAGCCATGTTATTTATCCGTGCACAAATCAAGAAGCAATGTGTTGAATGACATGTTGAAGGATCGATCGATGAAGAATAAATGTTGGATTATGGAATCGATAATCACCATGATGCAAAGTACTTCAAAGGGTGCTATAGCAGTGAAAATGACTTTGGTAGTTTCTTTGAATTTTATACTAAAAATACTTGTACTTTATGCTATTAAAAGCTTGTACCAAGGAGAATATAAGAAAGGCATTGATCCATGGATATAGGATTCGTTAAAATCTAAACCTCGTAAATCTTTTGTCTTTTACTTTTTGTGCTATTTTACACCTTATTTTCCATATTATACTCTCTTTAGATTTACCTGAATTGATTATAAGTTGGACTTGATATTTTAACAAACAGTTAAAGTGCAACCAATTAATTATGTAAGCATACAACAGATAATTACTACCTTTAAGGCAAATTTAATGCTACTTGAATTTTTTGATTCCCAATTACGGAAGCGTACTACACCGTAATTGTTTCACAATTTGTTTGGTGTTATGAGATGAAAATCTCACCAACAAATAGCAACTATGTTTCTTATGCTCCATTTGATTTGATTTGATTTGATTCATCCATATGTATGAGGACCCTTTCTGGTTCCCACTAAAGGTGGGCCTTGATATTATGTGTCTTTTATAGATGACTATACTAGTTATTATTGGTCTATTTAATTAAATATCATTTTGAAAATTTTGAAATATGAGAAAACTTTAGGGCACCTGTTGAAACACAACATTGCTGTTATCAGATATTTTAGATATGATCAAGGTGGAGGATACATTTCTAAGAAACTTTATGAACTACTTTATCTACATGGAACCATCCAACAAACATTATATACTGATACACCTTGTGTTTTAGAAAGAAAACATAGGCATGTTCTTGAAATTTCTTGAACAATGTTACTCCTTGCTCTTGTTCCTAGAGAGTTTTAGGGTGAAGCTATTCTTACACCAGTTAGACTGATTAACACTATGTTGTCTTCTCACATTTCAGATATTTCACTTTTTGTAAAACTGTAATGACATACACATTATTATTCCATTTTTAAGGTGTTTGAATGTACTTTTTTTGTTCTCCTTCCTCACATGGAACATAATAAGTTATCTTCTCGATCTTCCATTTGTGTGTTTCTTAGCTATGGTAAGGGTAAACAGAGTTATAGATATTTTGATCCAACCACTTAATTTTTTTTTATCTCAAACTGTTATTTTCGTTAACATATACCTTTTCATGATCTTATTCATATCGATCCTTTTTTCAAAGATAATAATAATACTGGTAGGTCTATATAGGCTGGAATACATGAAGCTACCTCCTCCTCTTATATGGCTTCTTAATCTCCAATTGAGCTAGTAGATCCATCTCTTTGTCAATCCACATGCATTTGTAAGTCTATAAAATTACCTAATTTTTGTTATTCTTGTCACTCTTCATCATTTTCTTCATTCTTAACCACCATACATAATTTTTTCGAGCGACATTCTTATAAACAGGTAATTCTTAATCCTTGTTGGGGAGAGGTTATGGACGAAGAACTTTCTTCATTACAAAAGACAAGTACTTGGGATTTGGTTCATCTACCTCATGGCAAGAGCGTTGTTGATGTTGTTAGGTAAATAAAATAAAAATCAAATCTGATGGACCGATTGAAAGATATAAAGATACACTGGTTGCAAAAGATTACTCCCAATACTATGACATGAGTTATGAGAAGACATTTGCTCCTATTTCAAAAATGACTATAATTCATACTCTTGTTGTTGTAGCTTCCTTTTGATAATGGTCTATTTCACAACTTAATGTTAAAATACATTATTCAATGGATACATTCAAAAGGAGTTTATATGGAGTCTCCTCTAGGTGTTTGTCACGAATATGGATATGTTTGCAAGCTTAAGAAAGCATTGTATTGACTCAACCAAGCACTATGTGCTTGGATTGAGAAATTTTCTATTGCAATTAAATCTCTTAGTTTCGCCTTTAGATTTCATGATAATGCACTATTTGTTAAAAACATTGATGCAGGACATATCATGATATTGTTATATTTTGATGATATGATTATTGCAAGAGATGATTATGGATGACATTTTTACGCTAAAAAAGAGTTAGTTAGATAAATTGAAATGAAGGATCTGGGTCCTTTATAATATTTTCTAGGAATTGAAATGACATACTCACCAAATGGTTATCATCTTCTTAGTTAAAATATATCCCAGATATTCTTGAGAAAGTTTGACTAATTGATAATAAGATCATTGATACCCGTATTGAAGTTAATGCAAAATACTCTCCTTCGGATGGTATACCATTATCAGATCTTACTTTATACTATACCACTATTGAAAGCTTGTTTTATCTTACAATGACTCACCCATATATAAGATATGCAGTTCAAGTTGTTAGTAAATATGTAGAATCCTTAGCTACAATTCATTGGGCGGTCGTCCTTTATATTATAAGGTATAATCATGGTAGTATTTTCCATAGCCTTCAATTTTCTTCCACCTCATCCTTGGAATTGCATGCTTACTTTGACATCGACTATGGAAGCAATCCCGCAAATCACAAGTCTATTACTGGCTTTTGTATTTTTGGATGATTCTCTTATATCTCAAAAACTAAGAAAACATACATTATTTCTCATTCTTCAACTAAAGTAGAGTATCGTGCCATGGTGTCTACTACCAAAGAGATTGTTTGGGTACGTTAGTTACATGCAGATATGAGAGTGTCACCTTTTGATCTCATGTCTATGCATTGTGTCAATAAGAGTGCTGTTCAGATTTCCTGCAACTCCGTTTTCCATAAGCGGACCGAGCATATTGAGATTGATTGTCTTGTTACACGGTATCGTACTGAGAAGGTGCAATTACACTACCTTTTATTTTCTCTTCCATGCAGATTGCATACCTCTTTACTAAGTCACACCCAAGTTCTTATACTCTATTTTTAGCAGGCAAACTTTTGATGCTTATGGCCTCCGCATCATGAGTTTGAGGGCGGATGTTAAGAGATCTTTATTATTAAGGAGTAGTCAAGGATATTTCAATATCTAGGTATTTCCACATTATTATCAAGAGAACATTATTATATGTTAAGGAATAAGTTAAGGATATTTCAATATTTATGCTTTCCCATATTAGAATAATGTTATATTGTATAGTTACTTAGTTCCTAAGCAGTATGACTGTAAATAGCTAATTACGAAGTTGTAATATACATCATGATCCTCTAGTAAATTTTATTTCAATAGGAGTAACAACGATAACACTCGGTAGTGGTAGGTAGTAGCTTTAGTGAGTCATCATGCATATTTTTTGGATAAGATATATAGCATAACTTATGGAAGTATGATAAGTAAATTCTTAATACATGATAAGTGAGTATTCGACCAAATGAACCATAAACTATTGCCATTATAATTAAGTAGTGCTCAACATTAAGAAGCAATAACTCTCGACACATATCAAATGGATCATTGGGAGAATAAAAAAGGGAAAAAACTTTCATGTAAAGAACATGATTAACTTTCACATCTAGAAATAATCATGGTAGTATAGATTCCTTAGTGGAAATCACAGTTTTTGAAAAATCCAATGTAATGAACTTTGGCCAACGTAATTCGGGAGCTCTCCCATGTGACAATTTAGAAGCTTTTGATAGTCCACAAGCAAAGGACTCTCGATGAATATAACATGATCTATTAGAAAAACATTAAAATAGTCCAACAAAACACAAACTTAAGTGTCAAGTGGTACAGAGAAAGCATTAGTTTAAGTGCTAAGTGGTATGGTGCTCTAGACTAAGGTTTTAAAGCTCGAGTTTGAACCTCGAGTCATTATCATTGTATCTCCCAGGTAAATGATCAAAATACATGCCATAATCATAGAATCTCTTTCACTCCATCTCTAGCTCAGCCTATAATTGGGCCTATGTCTATGCAGTTGCCTTTGTCTAAGACTAATAAAACTACTTTGGTACTGGGACCTGTTCCATCTGCTCAACAAGTTGGCGCATCATATCCTTGTAATAATCAATACTACGCACATCCTCCACATGTCCAGTATATCATTGTGCCATCTCCAAGTCGTATAAATCACCGTATGATTTATGTTGGATCTGGATAATGTTACATATAAGGGATCAGGATAATGGTCATGTGAAGGATGGTGAAATACATCAACATAAAGATCGCCTCCAAAGATGTAGGAATACCATCGTCCAATTAAAATGACTACAATTGACACATGATCTGGTACGCGATAACCTTGACTAAGATCCTCAATAACCGAGGGTACTATCCCTTGATATATCATTGTTGGTCTAACCTAATCTATCAATGCTGCATGGATAATAGTATCATCGGATGCAATGCAAAATCTATGCCAGAAATCCTGGTACGATGGACCAATAATAACAAATATGTCTGCTTTCCACCAACCCGCATCTCTTAGAGTAGTGAGCTGCTCAGAACTTATGTCAATAATGATGAGTTTGAGGGTGTAGATTATTACGAATGGCCTCATGGTCTTGTAACTATCACCAACATCTCTCACTAAGATACTAGTAAAATCCAAACACCGTAGGATACAATATTAGTTATTGTATTGTAAAGCATTGATGCAGTGTATGCATTACTGCTGCCTGGTGCAGTAATGCATCAAGTCACCATTGCTCCAAGCAGCAATGCGTAATAGCTCACATCGAACCTCACTTTGGATAAGTTGAAGCATGGTGAAGCCCCGAATTCTATCCATGGCAAGGAAAAATGAACGTTTTTGATTGATGTAGTCAAGGAAATTTATATCAAATTTCAATAAGATTCTTCCGATATTTGGCAAGCGGGTTCTAGGGGCCCTCTATGGGGACCTGGAATTTTCGAACTCAATGCAAATCAAGGTGGGACTCTTAATTGGTCCAAAATGAGGGAAACGATGTTGAAGCGTGGTGGAACTTGTTCGATGTTTTCGCTCAATGCGAACGAGATGTGATCCGTGAGATGTGACATTAATACAACTCATTAGGTAGTACTAGACTTATATATTGATTCTTTTTACTTGATACATATGATTAAGACATTATATGTTTTATACGACTTCGATCGGCCGATTCGAGCCACGAAGAGCACTTTATACAAGATACGTCCATTGTGCATATAACATGGATATATAATGATTAAATAAGTAATCCCTGATACCATAGGAGAATCACACGACTTGCATACAAGATCATGGAGCATGCTCGAACAGAAATGATGACAACCATCTAAAATAGATCACATATCACCCTATGCCTATAATAGAGGTCGAGATGAGATCTTTACAAGTCTATTGCATTGTGTGCAAATCAAAGTCTATGGTATCTTTAGATACTGGCTTATTTTGATTTATTTTTCATGGAGTAGTTATTGGAAGGTCAATTTGCAGGTTGTCTGAAGGACACTAACCATCATCGGATAACAGTTTTGGATGATCCATGTTATGTCGTATAACAGACGATTTATAGTATATCGTATTATAGACAATTTGCGATAGATGGTGGGTAGTTTGGTTGATTTGTGAAGTTCTCGTGTGCTTGTATTATTTAATTGGCATTAGACGTAGACTTATATTATGATACCTATTTCATGACTAGTCTCGGGGGAGTGTAGTATTACTTCTACACTCATAAACTTGATGTACATGAGTTACAGAATAAAGAATGTTATATGGTGTTAGCACCGGTTGACCTTGGAGGCACCCATATCCTGCACTAGCTAGCATAAGTATTATAGCATCATTCATCGTATGGACTTTTTCGAAATCGGTATTACTGGGATGTGCTGACTTTTTGTTTATAGGAGAAGAGCAGATTATGGCAAGATTCCCGATCCTTTGGTGCATATGGGTTTCCTTTACTTGTTTATAGGTAGTCAAGATTACCGATGAGCCACATTTGTGGAGACGATCAGATGTGCTTTAGTAACTTCCTAGTTTCAATATATCTATATTTTGAGATAGTTCCCTCACACCAAGCTTTAAAATTAACTCGCGTTTTGTTTTTATTTGTTTATATCATGACAACTGTTGAGTAGTCGATTGAGTAGTTTAAGAGTCGGGTGCTTTTGGGGACATGTGTTGTAACGCTTCGGATTTTTCGTTGTCGAAAAACCGAATAGTTATGGGTTTTAAAAAAGAATTTAAGAAAAGAAAAGGAAAGAAAAGAAGAGAGGGAAAAGAAAACAGAAGATAGAACATTTTAAAATAGAACGGAACGGAAAACAAACTGAACAATAACAGAATCTCACAATTCGCAGCGGAACAACATATAATAATAAATGAATAATCTTTAAACAAAGAACTATATCAGTTATTACATTTTATACATTACATCATATCATCAGAGTGTACAACAACATACAACATCAAACAGCGGAAAAAGAAATACTATATAAACTAGTAATACGCCATGCTATCCAGCTTGCCTCCAGCAATTCCTGAATAGCCAGAATATCCTGATAAACCTTAACTCTTGACTGCCCGTGTAGAAATTGGTGGGCACCCAGAGTTTAGGAAGGAAAATAATAAACTCCAAGTCAGTCATGTGACTGGTGTGAGAACTCAAAACAGTTTATTTATCTTTAAAATCAAAATAGAGGAATATTTTTAAATTCAATTCGCAATGCTTTTAAAAATGAGACTACCATAAGGCCTCCCGCACACGCACACAATGCAAACGCAGAATCGGAGGAGATTTCTCCTTATGATAGTCAAAGATGCTTGATACGCATTTAAAATAACATTTGATATTATTACTAGTGCATAGTGTAGGGAAAATTCATTTTGAAAGTAGAATATAAATCTTAGCCAGCATAGACATTTCGAACTATGCCTACTATAGCTAACTATGTTCAATAGCAGGTTACCGCCACATTCCATAGCAGGTTATACAACTAAAACCGTACAAGTCACGTATTGTTTCTTTGGATTTCCAACAAATGGTCAGGCCAAGGAACTTCCCATTGCCACATGAGAATGCCTCTGGAAAGACATCCCCGAGAACCAAACCGGAACTCTGCCAACACAAGGCCGGGTTACCCCTAACTGGGTAACTACTGATACGAGCACGCCATTCCCCGATCGTAAACGACCTTTCTCACGGGATCCCGATAGCCAACAACCACAAAGTAATAAATTCGTAGTAACCACATAGGTTAAATATCTGGGCTCCATACCATGATACCACCTCTATCCAGAAGGAAATGTACATACCCTAAAGGGTGCTACCCCTCATAACCTTGCCGCATCTTTCCTGTTTTGACCATTTCCGGGGTGTGAGGTTCGACGAAGTCACGTCCACAAAAACATACTTTATACAAAAGCCATGCTTTGGGTCAACAAATGATCAACACAATGATCACTAAGATAGATGATCAAATAAACGATCCTATCACAATAATCAACACAATGATCATTTACAGCAACACTCAGCATGTCACATTACCAAATTGGGAATATATCGCTGATAACTTCAACTATATAACCTCTGAGCTCGTACGTCTCAGAGAAGGGTGTTAAGCTAAAAGAATAAATTCTCCGCCACCAACAGAAATATATTTGAAAGAAATCGGCTTTATATCTCAACTTGTAATGTCAGACATACAATCCATACAAGTCTGTTCCGGGCTCGAACAAAACCGAAGGCACTTACAAAGAAGTCCTTGCAATCCGGATATTCACAATCCTGATCGGATTTCCCATCACTTAGGGAGTCTCTATACCGCTGCAACTCAGTGCAGAGACAATCGACAGGTCATCCTATCGCTCTCGCAAATACCGGGTCTTCAACACCGATCTTCAATGCAATTATAACGACGTATCACATATTCGGAATGGGTTATACGACCCCATGGTCCTTTTCCGGTTAACCCGAATAGTGAGCGCTTATTCAAAAATAAGTGTGGCATTCACATTCAAACAAATCATATCAATTACCCATTCAAAGGGAAATATTGATAGTCGGTTATTGAACTATCAATGGATATGCACACATCACCAGATTCCAAATAATTTTCCAATTTATTTATTTTCCAAAATATCTCTACAAGATATAATATTTCATACTTCAAAAATAAATCAATATTTATTTTTCTAAACCAATCCCACTTTCTTTTATAAATTCCTTAGTGAATTTATAATCTAAAGTATTAATGAATATACGACTTCAATTCGATTTATAATATTCATTTTCAATTTATCTTCAAAAAGATAAATTCTCTAATATTCACTTTATATTGGAAAAACATTTCCATACTTATTTATTCATAAGTAATTCACAAATTTTATTTATTTTCAACACTTAGAAAATATTCAATATACTTCAATCAAAAATATGTATATATTTCATTCTTTAAGGAAATCATTCTCTTAAACATATTTATTTGGGCCAAAACGAATGTTACGTAAAACATCGTTACGACAACCCAAAATCACTAGTATAGGGATTCGAAATTAAAATAGATATATAAATCCCAATACTATACAAAACATTTCCTTTCGGAAATCATTTACTATAACAACAGTGTTATAGTCCATCATCTCCTTCTATTTCTCGAAAACATCTATTTCAACAATAAATGTTGAAATCTATGGTTTCGAATCTCAACACAATTAAAACTTCGTTAGATCGTTTTAATTCTATTTCAATATCACATTCAAAACAATTTCTTTAACGTGTTATTCACTATTCAAAAACGTGAATATACTACGTTAACAACTTTCATCACTTCTATTCATTTTATTTCAAAGGATTATTCACAGTCAAAAATGTGAATATAACTCCATTAATAAGTTTCAACAATTAACTTATCAAAATAAGTTGTTTGCGAATTTATAAACAACGTTTATAAATTCCATTTCTAATTATTTTATAACAACTTCCTTTTTATAAATTTCTTTATTTGCCTATTCTAGTTTATAACTAAATTATAAACTAAACGTTCATATTATAAGTTAAATACTTATAAAACGATTATTTTACAAAATCGTTCTTTTTAACTTCCCAAATTATAAATCTTATAACTTATAAGATTCATTCATTTATCCAAAATCATTATTTTAATAACTTAATAAATTTTATAAACCTACTGCTTATAAAATTCCATTTATAACTTCACCGTATAAAATTCTATAAATTCCATTCAATTATGAAATTCATTTTCACTTCATTCAAACACTTATAAAAACTCATTTTATAATGTCCATATTTCAATTTATAAATATACATTTATAAATATCTTAATATAAATCAATTTATATTATCCTTTTAAAACATATTTAATCTCCTTTATAATTTCACCATTTTTGATTCATAAAATAATTAAATTTTATAAATCCTATATTTAAACTTTTCACAATGAATTCTAAAATCCCGATTAAACTATTTTATAAAATCATTAGCATCATATTCTCAAAAATCAGCTTTTAACTGTATTTCACAAAAACCATAATTTTATAACTTTAAAAATTATAACGTTTATTTATTTAAAATGGATCAATTCCAAAAATATTTTATAACGTATACTTTCAAAAATCACTTTGAAATCATTTTAAAATTCCAAATTTGGTCCAATGATGCTACACACCAAATAGTCAATCACGACTACAACGATATCATATATCGATATGATAATCAATCAAATATCAAAATATCTGAAATTAAATAAAAACTGTTGAGGAATCCAGTTGGATCCCTCCAACCTGTTTTCCTGCATTCAAAAACATTAGCACAATACCAATTTCGCTCCAGTACGAAATTATCGCGGTATATGTTCTTATTAAATATTATCCGCTTAATAACGGCGTAATAGGGTCTCATCCGCTAAAAAATACGGGAAATCAACAACTGCAATATATACATATGCCAATATATATATATATATATATTGATATTATATATAATACCAATTTCACTGTTTATGAAATATTCGCGGTATATGTTTTTAATAAATAACATCCGCTTACTAACGGCGTATAATGTCTATTTTAACAATCAATAGATATCAATCAACATTCAAACATGCATTCAAATATTTTAAATCTAACTATTTAAAATAAAATCGAAACTGATTCGATTGAGTGAGAAGTTCTCACCTTGATTTTAATTTCCGTTTTAGCGATTTATTTCGAATAAAATTAAACGGACGTTTAATTTTACCCAAAATTCTCACTAACTCCAAACGACTCCAAACCAACTCCATCGCGTAGTGCTCGTCCATACGATTCCAACGCAAAAAATCTCGTCCGAAACGGACCTCGTACGAAAGAGTTATGATTTTTATAAGATTGTACACAAATTTTAAACTATAATTACAACATAACCATATAGTTTCAACCTACTCAATCTGGGCCACAGGATCTTGCTTCCCCTCATCTCCACCGTCCCCTTCTTTCTTCTTCATGCGTGCATTCTATAGGTAAAGGCCGTCACCACAAACCCATACAACAACAACTAGGGTTTAATAATACTCCACCAATACTCGACGAAATCACATCAAACCACTTGCAAATCGAAGCTTTTAACATGCTCCAACTTCGGCCTGACCCTCATGAAGCTCGGCCTTGACTAGCTCCTCGAGTTGCGTGCGTGAACTGGCACGGTCGGCCCCACATAGCTCGTCCTACGATGCTCCAAACACGATCTCAACCGTATGGATCGAAAGCTCTCGTCGTGCTCTCCAACCTTCGTGTTGAACACCTTGGCTAAATCTTTGTAGATTGAGAGAGATTGAGGAATGAAATTGGGTGTTTTCTGGCCATTCAATTATAAAGTGGCGGCTAGGTTTAATAGATTAGGGTTTTAGTATTTTTTTTCTAAATTTATGAAGGGGTGGTCTATTTATAGAATTTCGTTCGACACTATTCATCCGGAAATTCCGAACTCCGATTTACGTGCCGTAACCAGCGTTTCTAGAGTTTACCCCGCGTTCCGGACATAATGGAACAGGTTTCGAAAGCTAATTCGGACATCTGTGCGAGTTATGGCTGTAAACGCTCAATTTAAATTAAACCGATTTAAGCGATTTTCTAGGCGTTTTAATTTGTACCGGACAAACGGTAAATCCAATTGACTTGAAATTTGAAACCTTACAATAATATCACATTACGGATCCGATGAAACTGGTTTTGTCGAAATCCGAGACTTTTTGAAAAATGGCTATTTTCACTCGTCAAATTTAAATTAAAAATAAATCGATGCGTTTCGAGCTGCCACGATCAAACGATAACTCCGATTGACACGAAATTTGAAATCCTGTAATAACTAACTATTACGGATCCAATGAAACTGGTTTCGTTCAATTCTGAGACTGTTCAAAAATTGGCTATTTTACAGTCGATTTTTAATATTAAAATATTCAAATTTTCACAAATTAACTTTTAATTCGATTTTAAAAGTTCTAAAATATCGTTCTAACTTTCATATGATAAAATAAAATTTTACAAATCATTTTCAATCATATTTAACTCAAATTTCAATTATTTCCATAATTTAACGTATTAAATTATCGATTTAATTATCCAATTAAATCCAAAAATTCAAATAAAAATTTATTTGACTTATAAATTCACTTATTAATATTTAACATTAATTAAATATTCAAATTTTAATTATCAAAAATTCTGGGTCGTTACAATCTTCCCCACTTAAAAGAATTTCGTCCTCGAAATTACAAGTAAGAAAAGTTATAGAATTTATTTACTTTCCAAAATTCATAGTTAAACTTCTTACAAATCTTTACTAAGTTTTCCAATCATACTTAGTTATCTTTTCAAAAACAACTACAATTGTTTAACTTTCAATTCAAATCAAAGTTTAAAGTTTTCAAAATTTTCCCAATTTTCTCAAAATTTTTCTAACGCCTTAAATTTTCGGAAAAATTCGCCATAGTCTCCTTTGCGCGGCTCGATCCGAAAAAAAAAATGACAGTATATATATCACAAATATACATCTCATCAAGTAATGAGGCATCCCGAAGGGAAAAAAGTGTAAAAGTACGGTATGTAATCCGAGATATGTACCTTATACTTTATTAGCAAGCATATACGGCTAATATAGCGCAAAAGCGAGCTCCAAATGCGAAGCAAACGCGATCCGCACCTACTAATTACTCAACAAACAACATGAGAATCATGCATATAGACAATAGTATAAATATACATCATATAGCAACTGAAACAAAAGCAACAAATGCAAACATCAACCAACTATCATTCAACTAACATCCATAACCAATAAATATTTATTTATATTCTCATTAATATTCAATGAATTGGTTTTCAATTTAATCACATTTGATTTATTAACAGTGGATGTTTACTAACATTCATTTTCAATTAGTTTATATTCACTAATTCATATTCAAGTTAGTTCACTTTCAAATCAAATTCAATTCTATTCAAATTTATTTACTTCTAATTTGAATTCAATTACATAGCTTTAAATTTCATTAATACTTAACGAATTCATATACAATCAACTAACAATCATATATCAACCAAAGTATATTCATTACAACCAAATTCCTTTGCTTATAATTGGTTTAATTTAATTGATTTTCATTCAATTATTCAACTTTCTAATAACATTAGATTTTAATGAATTAACAGTTATATTCATTATTTCATATCAACTTAATTCACATTTAATTGATTAATATTCAATCCATTCATTCAATTCTATTACAAAAGTTGAATTTCATTTATATAACTCAAGTTCACATCCACCACTTAACTTTATTAATTTACTTTGATACTAATATCAACTTCATTCCATATCACTTAGGTTATATTTCATTTAAACATCACTTAGTTTTACATAACTTAAATTCCTACTTGTAAATAAATTCAGATTTCAATTCTAAAGTAAATTTCCATTTAACTTTAAATTCACCCTTATTTACAACTCATATTCATATAGTTTCACTTCTTATATATATAAGTTTTATTTCACAATTGTAAATCACATTAATTATAATTCAATTCTTTATAATTCATTTTGCTTATACAATTCCTTTATTTAGATTATTCTAACAACTAAACAATCAACTTATATACACTTTAATAATTATGAAAATTATTTCTTTACATATACAAAATATACTCAAGGTAAAATTATTTCATTTACCCAATTTAGACAATATTGCGTCGAATTGTTCTATTCAAGTGTTTAGAAACCCCTTCGGCATAGTCTTGCGGACCACGCTGACGAAAGTTCATATGCCACTCAATAAACCAATCATCACAATATAAAACAATTTCATATTCACCAACAAATACGCTCTCATAGCTATTATTACACTCAAATTCATTCTAGAGTACTACTGACTCTATCTCTAATGAATAATACCCAACAGAACCATGGTTGTCGCTTAACCATAAGCTCTGATACCAAATGTAACGCTTCGGATTTTTCGTTGCCGAAAAACCGAATAGTTATGGGTTTTAAAAAAGAATTTAAGAAAATAAAAGGAAAGAAAAGAAGAGAGGGAAAAGAAAACAGAAGATAGAACATTTTAAAATAGAACGGAACGGAAAACAAACTGAACAATAACAGAATCTCACAATTCGCAGCGGAACAACATATAATAATAAATGAATAATCTTTAAACAAAGAACTATATCAGTTATTACATTTTATACATTACATCATATCATCAGAGTGTACAACAACATACAACATCAAACAGCGGAAAAAGAAATACTATATAAACTAGTAATACGCCATGCTATCCAGCTTGCCTCCAGCAATTCCTGAATAGCCAGAATATCCTGATAAACCTTAACTCTTGACTGCCCGTGTAGAAATTGGTGGGCACCCAGAGTTTAGGAAGGAAAACAATAAACTCCAAGTCAGTCATGTGACTGGTGTGAGAACTCAAAACAGTTTATTTATCTTTAAAATCAAAATAGAGGAATATTTTTAAATTCAATTCGCAATGCTTTTAAAAATGAGACTACCATAAGGCCTCCCGCACACACACACAATGCAAACGCAGAATCGGAGGAGATTTCTCCTTATGATAGTCAAAGATGCTTGATACGCATTTAAAATAACATTTGATATTATTACTAGTGCATAGTGTAGGGAAAATTCATTTCGAAAGTAGAATATAAATCTTAGCCAGCATAGACATTTCGAACTATGCCTACTATAGCTAACTATGTTCAATAGCAGGTTACCGCCACATTCCATAGCAGGTTATACAACTAAAACCGTACAAGTCACGTATTGTTTCTTTGGATTTCCAACAAATGGTCAGGCCAAGGAACTTCCCATTGCCACATGAGAATGCCTCTGGAAAGACATCCCCGAGAACCAAACCGGAACTCTGCCAACACAAGGCCGGGTTACCCCTAACTGGGTAACTACTGACACGAGCACGCCATTCCCCGATCGTAAACGACCTTTCTCACGGGATCCCGATAGCCAACAACCACAAAGTAATAAATTCGTAGTAACCACATAGGTTAAATATCTGGGCTCCATACCATGATACCACCTCTATCCAGAAGGAAATGTACATACCCTAAAGGGTGCTACCCCTCATAACCTTGCCGCATCTTTCCTGTTTTGACCATTTCCGGGGTGTGAGGTTCGACGAAGTCACGTCCACAAAAACATACTTTATACAAAAGCCATGCTTTGGGTCAACAAATGATCAACACAATGATCACTAAGATAGATGATCAAATAAACGATCCTATCACAATAATCAACACAATGATCATTTACAGCAACACTCAGCATGTCACATTACCAAATTGGGAATATATCGCTGATAACTTCAACTATATAACCTCTGAGCTCGTACGTCTCAGAGAAGGGTGTTAAGCTAAAAGAATAAATTCTCCGCCACCAACAGAAATATATTTGAAAGAAATCGGCTTTATATCTCAACTTGTAATGTCAGACATACAATCCATACAAGTCTGTTCCGGGCTCGAACAAAACCGAAGGCACTTACAAAGAAGTCCTTGCAATCCGGATATTCACAATCCTGATCGGATTTCCCATCACTTAGGGAGTCTCTATACCGCTGCAACTCAGTGCAGAGACAATCGACAGGTCATCCTATCGCTCTCGCAAATACCGGGTCTTCAACACCGATCTTCAATGCAATTATAACGACGTATCACATATTCGGAATGGGTTATACGACCCCATGGTCCTTTTCCGGTTAACCCGAATAGTGAGCGCTTATTCAAAAATAAGTGTGGCATTCACATTCAAACAAATCATATCAATTACCCATTCAAAGGGAAATATTGATAGTCGGTTATTGAACTATCAATGGATATGCACACATCACCAGATTCCAAATAATTTTCCAATTTATTTATTTTCCAAAATATCTCTACAAGATATAATATTTCATACTTCAAAAATAAATCAATATTTATTTTTCTAAACCAATCCCACTTTCTTTTATAAATTCCTTAGTGAATTTATAATCTAAAGTATTAATGAATATACGACTTCAATTCGATTTATAATATTCATTTTCAATTTATCTTCAAAAAGATAAATTCTCTAATATTCACTTTATATTGGAAAAACATTTCCATACTTATTTATTCATAAGTAATTCACAAATTTTATTTATTTTCAACACTTAGAAAATATTCAATATACTTCAATCAAAAATATGTATATATTTCATTCTTTAAGGAAATCATTCTCTTAAACATATTTATTTGGGCCAAAACGAATGTTACGTAAAACATCGTTACGACAACCCAAAATCACTAGTATAGGGATTCGAAATTAAAATAGATATATAAATCCCAATACTATACAAAACATTTCCTTTCGGAAATCATTTACTATAACAACAGTGTTATAGTCCATCATCTCCTTCTATTTCTCGAAAACGTCTATTTCAACAATAAATGTTGAAATCTATGGTTTCGAATCTCAACACAATTAAAACTTCGTTAGATCGTTTTAATTCTATTTCAATATCACATTCAAAACAATTTCTTTAACGTGTTATTCACTATTCAAAAACGTGAATATACTACGTTAACAACTTTCATCACTTCGATTCATTTTATTTCAAAGGATTATTCACAGTCAAAAATGTGAATATAACTCCATTAATAAGTTTCAACAATTAACTTATCAAAATAAGTTGTTTGCGAATTTATAAACAACGTTTATAAATTCCATTTCTAATTATTTTATAACAACTTCCTTTTTATAAATTTCTTTATTTACCTATTCTAGTTTATAACTAAATTATAAACTAAACGTTCATATTATAAGTTAAATACTTATAAAACGATTATTTTACAAAATCGTTCTTTTTAACTTCCCAAATTATAAATCTTATAACTTATAAGATTCATTCATTTATCCAAAATCATTATTTTAATAACTTAATAAATTTTATAAACCTACTGCTTATAAAATTCCATTTATAACTTCACCGTATAAAATTCTATAAATTCCATTCAATTATGAAATTCATTTTCACTTCATTCAAACACTTATAAAAACTCGTTTTATAATGTCCATATTTCAATTTATAAATATCCATTTATAAATCTCTTAATATAAATCAATTTATATTATCCTTTTAAAACATATTTAATCTCCTTTATAATTTCACCATTTTTGATTCATAAAATAATTAAATTTTATAAATCCTATATTTAAACTTTTCACAATGAATTCTAAAATCCCGATTAAACTATTTTATAAAATCATTAGCATCATATTCTCAAAAATCAGCTTTTAACTGTATTTCACAAAAACCATAATTTTATAACTTTAAAAATTATAACGTTTATTTATTTAAAATGGATCAATTCCAAAAATATTTTATAACGTATACTTTCAAAAATCACTTTGAAATCATTTTAAAATTCCAAATTTGGTCCAATGATGCTACACACCAAATAGTCAATCACGACTACAACGATATCATATATCGATATGATAATCAATCAAATATCAAAATATCTGAAATTAAATAAAAACTGTTGAGGAATCCAGTTGGATCCCTCCAACCTGTTTTCCTGCATTCAAAAACATTAGCACAATACCAATTTCGCTCCAGTACGAAATTATCGCGGTATATGTTCTTATTAAATATTATCCGCTTAATAACGGCGTAATAGGGTCTCATCCGCTAAAAAATACGGGAAATCAACAACTGCAATATATACATATGCCAATATATATATATATATTGATATTATATATAATACCAATTTCACTGTTTATGAAATATTCGCGGTATATGTTTTTAATAAATAACATCCGCTTACTAACGGCGTATAATGTCTATTTTAACAATCAATAGATATCAATCAACATTCAAACATGCATTCAAATATTTTAAATCTAACTATTTAAAATAAAATCGAAACTGATTCGATTGAGTGACAAGTTCTCACCTTGATTTTAATTTCCGTTTTAGCGATTTATTTCGAATAAAATTAAACGGACGTTTAATTTTACCCAAAATTCTCACTAACTCCAAACGACTCCAAACCAACTCCATCGCGTAGTGCTCGTCCATACGATTCCAACGCAAAAAATATCGTCCGAAACGGACCTCGTACGAAAGAGTTATGATTTTTATAAGATTGTACACAAATTTTAAACTATAATTACAACATAACCATATAGTTTCAACCTATTCAATCTGGGCCACAGGATCTTGCTTCCCCTCATCTCCACCGTCCCCTTCTTTCTTCTTCATGCGTGCATTCTACAGGTAAAGGCCGTCACCACAAACCCATACAACAACAACTAGGGTTTAATAATACTCCACCAATACTCGACGAAATCACATCAAACCACTTGCAAATCGAAGCTTTTAACATGCTCCAACTTCGGCCTGACCCTCATGAAGCTCGGCCTTGACTAGCTCCTCGAGTTGCGTGCGTGAACTGGCATGGTTGGCCCCACATAGCTCGTCCTACGATGCTCCAAACACGATCTCAACCGTATGGATCGAAAGCTCTCGTCGTGCTCTCCAACCTTCGTGTTGAACACCTTGGCTAAATCTTTGTAGATTGAGAGAGATTGAGGAATGAAATTGGGTGTTTTCTGGCCATTCAATTATAAAGTGGCGGCTAGGTTTAATAGATTAGGGTTTTAGTATTTTTTTTTCTAAATTTATGAAGGGGTGGTCTATTTATAGTATTTCGTTCGACACTATTCATCCGGAAATTCCGAACTCCGATTTACGCGCCGTAACCAGCGTTTTTAGGGTTTACCCCGCGTTCCGGATACAATGGAACAGGTTTTGAAAGCTAATTCGGACATCTGTGCGAGTTATGGCTGTAAACGCTCAATTTAAATTAAACCGATTTAAGCGATTTTCTAGGCGTTTTAATTTGTACCGGACAAACGGTAAATCCAATTGACTTGAAATTTGAAACCTTACAATAATATCACATTACGGATCCGATGAAACTGGTTTCGTCGAAATCCGAGACTTTTTGAAAAATGGCTATTTTCACTCGTCAAATTTAAATTAAAAATAAATCGATGCGTTTCGAGCTGCCACGATCAAACGATATATCCGATTGACACGAAATTTGAAATCCTGTAATAACTAACTATTACGGATCCAATGAAACTGGTTTCGTTCAATTCTGAGACTGTACAAAAATTGGCTATTTTACAGTCGATTTTTAATATTAAAATATTCAAATTTTCACAAATTAGCTTTTAATTCGATTTTAAAAGTTCTAAAATATCGTTCTAAATTTCATATGATAAAATAAAATTTTACAAATCATTTTCAATCATATTTAACTCAAATTTCAATTATTTCCATAATTTAACGTATTAAATTATCGATTTAATTATCCAATTAAATCCAAAAATTCAAATAAAAATTTATTTGACTTATAAATTCACTTATTAATATTTAAAATTAATTAAATATTCAAATTTTAATTATCAAAAATTCTGGGTCGTTACATGTGTTAGGATAGTTGGAGCATTTTGGAGGCATGGTGATATTTTGGATATGTATACATATTGTTGTAGTAGTACGTGACATACATGTTTTTTGTTTATGAGACTTGTTGTACCTGATTTTATATTCCGAACTCTGTAAGTATGGAGTTTGATTTATTCAAACTTGCTATACTGATATTTATTTATCATTTGCTTATACTAGTGTAGTCACTTATATTGTTTATCATGTTCAATTCATGTATATTCAGAATATTATATGTAACCATTCCATTGTGAGATTGTATTGATATGCTTTTTAATTTCATCACGGCGAGCTGTATTTCATGGTATTCGAGATTCAAAGGTTGTCATTTGACATTGATTCAGGGTATTATAAAGGGTGGGTCGTCCACACTGCTCTAATAATGTTTGCCAAGTGTTTGTGAAAATATTTTAAAGTGGTAGCTAATGAACCAGAGAATGAATACTCCTTGACCGTTATAGTTAAATGAAACCTTAAATATATATAAAATAGGATAATTTACTCTAAATGTAATTAACAACTTAATTTTTTTTTACAACCAAGGTGGTTTGCGTGCAAACATGAACTTCACCCAGTGGAAGTGTAATAACCTTGTTTTCGAAGCTGTAATATTGGACAAATGCAATTATAATAAAAGTATTCAAATTTTATTTTCTTTATAATTATTAATTTAGAATTTAATTATTATTTAGTTAATGTCTATTTAATGGATTCTGTTATAATAAAATTGAATTAGCTAACAAATTATTATTTTTAGATGATATATTGAAATTCAAATAAATATTTTAATGGATATAAAATGTTTTAAAGTGTAAACACGTTTTAGAGCATCGAAATGGTTGGAGAAAAATAAATTTATTTTAGGCTAATATGTTAAATAGAGAGAACAATACTGAAATGAATAGAATTGTGTAGTTTAAATAAATGAAAATGAGTTGCTTAAGGAAAAATAGAAAACAAAACAAAAAACACATTCCTTAACAATAAAATCCAGCCTATAACCAAACAAAGATATACCATAATTCCAAAATCCGTATACCATCCTTCATTTTCGCAAAATTCTCCAATTGAAATCATTTTCATTCAAAAGGAAGAAAAAATCCCCTAACTAAAAATAGCGCATGAGAGAAGAGGCATGGCCTCGATTTTCTCATCGATGGCAGCTAATCGAGATAGGCACGTTTGTGCTCAGTAGCCTACGACGATTGGGGGAGGTTGCATGCTTTGAGGCGCTTTCTGGCAAAGACAAACGATAGGGCGAGCGCAATTTCGTATGTGCAAGGTGATGAAGGAGAGTGGTGCTCTAAGAGAGCTTCAGGAGAGGGATGCAGTCAAATCCTAATTGAGGCGGCTACAGGTGGTGGGTTAGCAATGGCAACCAACGATAGTCGATGTGGTGCGACATCTTAGGATTATCATGAATAGATTTTAGGCAGCCAGGCATACTAGGGTTTGGTGTACATGTTGAAAAGCAGAACAATAA
The DNA here is from genome assembly GCA_030765085.1 of Allium cepa. Lineage (NCBI taxonomy): Eukaryota > Viridiplantae > Streptophyta > Magnoliopsida > Asparagales > Amaryllidaceae > Allium > Allium cepa. The sequence continues at coordinate 749,453,751 of CM060940.1, read as the reverse complement.
ATTTAAGCAAACTTTGGTTTAAGATAAGTTATTCTATTAACTCACACTGCAGTATCTAAATAAGAATATTCCTTTTTGCATGCTTTACTTAACTTAGAAATTTCTTATGAATTTTGTAAAGTTCTAGTAGCGATTGGATGAAATTATTGAAATAAATTGCATGATATGGGATCAATTTGTTGATGAATGAATTGGTTGAATTATGTGTTCTAAATATTGGATTTGTTTGCATTATCCATTATGAAATTGCATGATTTTGAAAACCATCATAATACTTTTGATCAATTGTACTTAAATTGTATGGTTGTTGTACACTGTTTGTGTGATCGAAGTTGTCGGAAAGCAATTCGGGTCGCAAAATAATTCCATATTATGGAATTATATTTTATAGAGTGACAGTGGCTCTTAATGTGGAATTTCAAATGAATCTATTGTTGAATTATTTAGATATTTTAGAAGGTTTTCAAGATAAAGTTTTATCTAATTGGGTCTTTATTTAAAATTTAATTTACAGAATATAGTTAAATCATATTATCTTCCTAACTTATTTCTTATTTCAAAACTTTTATTCAAAGTTTTTTAAAATTAGTAATATTTAATCATAAAAACCTTTTTAAATTTTCTATTTTAAGTACATAATTTTGGAAAATGATTTAAAGGTCAAAGATGAAATATAGTATTACTTTATAAAAGCTATTATGAAAGCAATAATTTCAGTTTTAAGTTATTTTAGTTAAAAAAGAGGTTTAAATGATTTTAAAAGAGTTCAAATCTTTTGTAAATAAGCAGCTCTTCTGTAAAATGAGTATATGGATTTAAAAGTGATTTTGGAAAATTAAATCGTTATATATATAATTAATTAATTTAAAACTCTTTCATTTTAATTATTTGGATTTGAGATTTTAATGAGATTTCATGCTTTTCTTTGAGACAAAGAATATTAATAAACGATTTAATTGTCGGATTGGTATGATACATTTCATACAATTCTTTCATTTATTATTATAATTTGTTAAATAGAGTTTAAGTGCAATTGACTAGCTTTTAGTAAATACTTGAATTTACTATCTGGTATAGGACAGTTAGTTAAATTCTTGTGATAACTTGAGTGATAGTAATTAACACTTAGAGTTGGATTATCTTAGGGTGTTTGCATCTTAAGCCGATGGATCCCCTAGAGATGATGATTTATTTTTCATTGACCTAAGAGTTATTATCATTTTGATTTGGTTAGGTAGACCAATTTCTTTTAGTTAGGTTTGTTATGGTATGACACAGCTGCCCTTTCTGTCTTGAACAGGTGTTATATGTAGGCCTATCAGTTTATTTCATAACTGGACAGTGTTTACCTTTTTATTTTCGTTAGATAAATTCATATAGTTCTGTCATAAGCATGGCTACCTATTTCATTTTGCTAGTAGTTGGGGTTTTTACCGGATAGTCTATTTCTTTTCGTTAGACTGTTGCGCTATGTGGCGTGGTTTATTTATGTTAGTAGGCCCCATATCGCATTGTATCATACTGATAGTTGACTGTTATTATTAATTTATTAGTGCTGATTAGTTCTTTATAGATTTTGGGATAGATATTTAGTATCTTTTGGGCTCTGAAGAATTTTGAATTATTATCACTATATTTTTTATGATAGTCCATTTGAGACTTGATATAGATTTGTGAAATGGTGATTTGGGATTTGATATGACTTGTTATGCTAGGCATATATATATTATGACTTATTTTACTTTTAAGTAATATAATTACGATATCATGATCACATCTCTTTATTAGATAGAGTCTGATCCATTTATTTTAAATACTAGGGTCGGACCGAGATTCTATAGGTACAAGGACTCACTGACCTCTAGATTTTGGGCTAGCATAAAGTAAACTATTTTGACCATTTTAGTATATTTCATACTTATATATATTGACATCTAGGAGTATGTTTCATGTATATTATCTAGTAGTCATTGTGTACTAATACGATACTTTTTGATGTGATGTATATATTATGTGGTCTAGTACTGATATTTTGTAAATCCACATTCTACTATGTATATGACTTATATTATTCTCCTATAATCTATGACTCTGATTCTGATATATTTATATTATATATTATTATGAATATTTTTAATCATGTGTTTATTACTTTGTATTAATACTGTACATGTTAAAATTTTCAGTTCAGATCCCCAAAGGTAATAAAGACGTATCAGTATTAGTCCAAAGATATATTCACAATCGATCGCCTTTAAACAGTTGTATCCTTCGTGTTATTAGACGACATTACTTATAATGTTCTTTAATAATATAAATATAGCGGCGGGGCCGTTACAGCTTGGTAACAGAGCCGAGTTCAGAACATTATAGAATATGATTGATATAGAGTCGAGATCTAAACCTAGATGACCAAGAGTCCCGTTCCTTGGGTGTGAGATAAATAGTGATTTAATTATCTATTGGGGATAGGAATATAGAAGGATTATATGAATAATCATTTGGGTCGTATTTAAAAAAATAATCCTTTAGTAAATAAATATTATTTAGTTCAGTGAGTACAATTATTTTATTGCATTACAATAGTAAATTCACCAATGTATAATTTTACAAATGAGGCTCAACCCATTTTTGTGAAATGCTAATTTTTATCGCACAATTTTGGAAGAGAATATTAATTTAGATGTACATAAAATATGAAAGCCTTTTCTATTAAAGAAACTTTATGGAATTAATTGAACTGCGATATTGTAATGGTATTAAAACAATTTTTATATGGCATAAAATGTTCAGATTTATAAATTACTAAATGAATGGAATAAGGAGTACAAGCCTATGACATGTTAGCGACTTTACTGATAATACTTAATTAATTTAAAATGGAAAAAGTATGATTTTGATAAATAAGTACCAAGTATACATATTTCTTTGAAACATGTGTTTGGTCTTGTTCCAATAAATAAAACTTCATTTTCGTGAGTATAGCCTTATTTTATTTTTCTGTGAGTATAAATGTTAATTTTCAAGTATAATGATTTTAACTTTATTTATCTTCAATTAAAACTGGCTGCCTTAATATTGCAAGGAATTGATTGAATTTAATAAACCTATAAATAAAATTAATTAGCCTTAATACTATCGTATTAAATATATGTATTACAGTACCACATAAATAGCAAAGTAGCTTTCATATATCAATAACAAATGTGTTGTGGTATTATATTTGGATGATATGAATGTTTATTTGGTGATTAATATGGTTTGGTTGGATATTTGAAAAGAAAATGTTGCAAAATGATCTTATATAAATAATTGATGAGATTTGTTTATAAAGAAAATAATAGTGAAATTATTTTTGTGAAATTTGAATTTTTATGGTATATTGTGTGCTAATTTGTTCGTTGAATGTTTTAAGAATTCTAGTTGATACGTTTGGCCAACGGTATCGATATAGATTCCTAAACACTAGAATGAGGCATTTCGACATAATGGTTTGAAAAGAAAAATATGTTTTGGGAAAGGAAAATGGTATTTTGAAAATAATACAAGGCATGGAAATAACAATAATGATAAATATAATGTTTTAGTTTATAACAAACAAGCTATGGCTTAAATAATTCATTCAAAATCTTAAAATTTGAATTTATTATGTATGATAATTTAAATATTTCAAGATTGAAAATATTTGAAGTATTTTTAGATTATTTGAATTTTGATTCTAAAGGTGGATTTCTAAGTATGTAAATATTTCGAAATAAAGAAAATATTGATATAAATACTTGTTTATTATTTTGAAAATTCAGTGTATCATATATAAAATGTATTTGAATTAAAAAATAATAATTGAATGATTTGGATACAAAGCATACAAATATATATAGAAAGGCGATTTGTATCTGAATTCTTTTTGAAAGAATTTTAAGAAAAATAAGCATTTAGATTATTTTGAATTAAGATATCCATTTAAATATTTTGCGAAAGAACTTGTATTATTAGCAAAGGTTCTAATTGAGCAAATATAATAACTGAAGCAAGTTTGATAATTTGAAATGTAAATTTTTGGCCATTTTGAATTTGTTATAAAATTTAGGTGATGAACTATTATCCTTCTGCACGTGATTCTAAATTAAAAGTGGTAATATGTAGGAAATGGATTTGGGGAAGTCGGCCTTAAGTATTGATTAGAAATGATAATTTTGCATTTGATTGTTTACCATGGTTGCTTAGTAATTTAGTAAGAAAATACAATAACTAAATGAGAACTTCCAAATTACATCTTAAATTTGATTGTTTTGTTTATTTTTGAATTCGATGACCTTGAGTTATAATTTAGTCGATGTGTTGCTTTGTAAGTGTTAGTAGCAATACAGAAGGATCCTAAGATTCAATTTAGTTATAACGTTGTTTTGAAATTCAATTGCTTACCTTATATATAATTTATTGAATGTATATAAGATGAAATGTAAAGGAAATTATAAGTGATAGTAACATGCCTATAGCCTCATGTACTTGCTGACCTTAAATATGATTGTACATGATTTGTTTCTTATAACATGCTGAGTAAATTACGAACTCGGTGGTAGTAGTATGTGCTTGATGAAACATACACATGAAACTTGAAAGAAGCATATACATAGGTAGTAAAGTTGTACCTATTTTAGAAATGAAAAGCCTGAATTTAATAACAACATATTTACTCACTTTATCTAACTGCAATGTACCAAATTCTCCACCCCAATTTCATATATAAAGTAGAAACATGTACGGACTATTATATTATGGTCTAGTCTCCTTGCTACATACAACTAGAAGCATAAATATATGCTAAAGGTCAAAAGTTAATGACTGATGCACTTTGGGTCTTTGATTATGGGAACATAAAATCCATTTCCAATTAGTGCATGATTCAACAAAAATTAGTTTTTGTGTTTCTAGTTATATGACCATGAAAAAAAATAGACCTATAATATTGAATCTAGTAGTTATTAAGATAATGTACTATGCTTTTCGGTGCCTACATTATTCTCAATTCTTCTAAATACAATTCTTCTTCATGCTTATGACAAATTCCCATAAAAATAGTATCATACATGGATATAATTATCTCTGTTTTAGACTAGTAAATACATACAAGTGCAATGTTGTGTGTCGCTTATTATTGTTAACTTCTACAACAAATATAAGCTCAAGTTTATAACTGCCTAAGAGAATATTAATACGTGATATCTTTGAAGCTGATTATTTTTGTTGTTATATACTGTTAGAAAGAACATAATACAGATCTACAAATGTAATTTTGTTTCGCTGCTTGTTTGTGTCCCATGTTGTAAAATTTTCAAAGATAGTTTTGGGGATTTTGGTTTCGATTTGGAAGAGAAGAAGTAAAGAAAGAAGAAAGAAAATAGTCTCACATGCTAGAAAATTAAGGACTATATTTGTATAAATGTTGTTTTCTCATATGGATGTTGGGGCCTTGGGGCTCCTATATGTTTGCCTTGTTGTGAGAAGAGAAGTCATGCAACAGCATATGCGCACCATTGCCGTCCGTTCGTCCGACATAACCGAATCGGGACGGGTCGGGTCGGGTACGGGTACGGGTTCGGATCCGAAAATATTTTCGGATCATATGTGAACAGTAACGGTAGATTTAAGCCCGCTAAGGACCTAAAACCGAAATTTCTGAATTTGAATAAATTGCGGGAAATTTGTAAAGTTTTTCTAAACATTGCAAAATATGAATAGACGCGACATTTAAATATCGAATGGATATAGCCGTTCGTAACAGTTGGGAACCATTGCAAACGGTTGTGACACTTCGCGAATAGGCACCTCTCTGCCGCTATAAATAGTGATGCCCATAAAATGTTAGAAATATTCTCAATTTTCTTCTTCACAGAGAAATTTTTGCGACACCAGAAAGTGTTACAAAACACTGTGCCACCATTACTCTGTTTTGTGACGCCACCAAGGTGTTGCAAACTCAGAAGACGTCGCAGAATTACTCTCTTCTTCCTCTCCGTTCTATTCTATACAAATTGCATCATCAGAAACCATTACTAAAGTGTTCTCGGTCGAATCAAAGGCGTACAAACTTTGAATCTGATTACGCTGTTATAAGGCTTCATTGAATCCTGAAAGTCGATAGTTCGATAACCCATTTGTACCTGGTGGGTTGAACTATTGTCTGAAAGAATCTATTCCATAGATCCTTGTAGTCAGAAGTACAGCATTATCTTCATCGCAATTGCCATCAAATTTGTCTCGAACCTCAAAATCCCCAACAAAATTTCAGACAATAGTTTTCAACTATAGAAGGTTCGAGCGCTCTACAAGTTATGAATCAGCATCTAACTCGATTGGAGCATTTTGATGGCGTCAATTTCACTCGTTGGCAAGAGAATTTTTCCCGGTCACCATCAAGTTGTTCTACGTTTTGGAAGATGATTGGAAGAAATCCCAGAGGAAACCGATAAGGAGATGCTGCTCTAAAGGCTAAACGTGCAAAGCACAAAGAGGATGATTTTCTATGCAGAGGCCATATTCTGAACGCGCTATCTACCCCAGTCTACAATGCTCATAGGACCTTGGAAACAGCGATGGAACTCTGGACTGCACTGGAAAATAAGTACCGCATATCTGAGGCAAGTAATAAAAAGTTTCTTATTTCCAATTTTATGGATTTCAAAATGGTCACCAATATATCCATAATTGGACAAGTAAGCGAAATATTACTGTTGGTGAATCAACTAAAGATGCTGGAATTGATCTCCCTGAATCTTTTGTTGTTGGAGTTATAATTTTTAGACTTCCGCATAGTTGGAATGATTATAAGAAAAAGATGAAGCATGCGGAAACGGATTATAATTTAGACGGTTTACAGCGTCATCTTCGTATTGAAGAAGACTCTCGCAAACACGATCTAAATGATAATCCGCAAACCGAGTCCCATTCTAAGGCAAATAATGTTGAAATTACCGATAAGTTAAAGCCAAATAATGAGACACAGTTTAAGAAGAAAACTCATTTCAAAACCAACAACAAAAATAAAGGTGCTTGTTATTTTTGTAACAAGCCCGACCACTATGACCGAGACTGCCGTCTACGGAAGAAACAACAAAAGGTGAATGTGGTCGAAGACTCGCTTGTGGCTATAGTGCAAGAGGCGAACTCCGTTAGCGGCAATGATAATGATAGGTGGTTCGATATTGGAGAAACCATTCACATTTGCAAAGACCGTAATCTGTTCCAGAGTTACGAAGAAAATAAAGGAGAAGCCAACGAAGTTACTGGAGCAAATAAGGTTTCATGCAATGTTCCGGGAAAAGGCACTATAGAACTTCCTTTCACATCTGGAGAAGTTCTTACACTAGTCAATGTATTTTATGTACTTGATATGTGTAAGAATTTGGTCTCTGGATACCTTCTTAACAAAGGAAGATTCAAGATGGTGTATGAGTCCGATAAGCTAGTGTTGTCTAAGAATGGTAGATTCATTGGACAGGGATACTCTTGTAATGGTATGATTAAAATGAATCTCATAAAGAAATCTTCTGTTTATATTGTTGATTCTATTAATTTATGGCATGGTAGATTAGGACATGTTAATTTTAATTCCATTAGAAATATGAATAAATTAGGATTAATTTCTGATTGTGATTTCGATACCATCTCTAAATGTGAAATATGTGTTCAAGCAAAAATACATTGAAAATCCTTTAAATCTGTAGAAAGGAAAACTGGTTTGCTTGATTTGGTATATAGTGACGTGGGTGACTTAAAAAGTCATATCACCTATGGTGGTAACCAATATTATATAACGTTCATTAATGATTATACTAGATATGCATATGTATATCTAATGAAAACTAAAGATAAGGCTTTTGATAAATTCAAAATTAACAAAGCAAAGGTCGAAACACAATTAGGAGTTAAAATTAAAATATTACATTCAGATCGTGGTGGTGAATATTTCTCAAATGAATTCACCTTGTTTTGTAAAGAACAAAGTATAATTCATCAATGTACTGCCCCATATACACCACAACAAAATGGTGTTGCTGAAAGGAAGAATGGAACTTTAGTAGAAATGGTTAATGCCATGCTCATAACTTCTAATTTACTATATAACCTATGAGGTGATGCTATGTTATCTGCATGTTATATTTTAAATAGAGTACCACTTAAAAAGAATAATATTTCCCCTTATGAATTATGTTTTAATAGGAAACCTAACCTAACTAGACTTAAAGTTTGGGGTTGCTTAGCATATGTTAGAAAACCAGACCCTAAACGACCAAAGTTAGGAAATAGAGCATTTAAATGTGTTTTCATAGGATATTCACTTAATAGTATAACTTATAGATTCCTTATTCTTGACACCCTAGAAGTTATAGAATCTGTAGATGTAGAATTTTTTGAAAATCAAACTATTGAGATCCCATTGAGATCATCTAGTACAGAACCTAGTATGGCTAATGATATCAATGACGATGATTATGCTCCTGCTCAAAATAGCAAGGAAGTATCAGTACTAGATAATAGTACTGAACAACGGAGAAGTAAAAGAGTGAGAATAGAGAAGGACTATGGTCCTGACTTCATTACATATCTTGTAGAAGGCAGTAAGGATGAAGTCCTTCATATGACTAAATATGTAATAAACGTCAATGACGATCCCAAAACTTATTCTGAGGCTATGAGTTCCAAAGATTCCAATTTCTAGAAAGAAGCTATGAATGATGAAATGAATTCCATACTGTTAAACCAAACTTGGTTATTAACTGATTTACCCCCTGGTGCTAAACCTATAGGATGTAAATGGATATTCAAGAAAAAGTTGAATACAAATGGATCCATTGATAAGTTTAAAGCCAGATTAGTTGCTAAAGGATATAAGCAAAGACATGGAGTAGATTATTTTGATACATATGCTCCAGTTGCTCGCATATCTTCTATACGCTGTTTAATTGCACTTGCATCAATTCATAAATTAGTCATACATCAAATGGATGTAAAGACTGCTTTTCTAAATGGAGATTTAGAAGAAGAGATATATATGGAACAACCTGAAGGTTTAAAAACCCTAGGCCAAGAAAAGAAAGTTTGCAAATTAGTGAAGTCTCTTTATGGCCTGAAGCAAGCTCCCATGCAATGGCATGAGAAATTTGATAAAGTTGCATTGTCATATGGATTCATTGTTAATGATGCTGATAAATGTATTTATAGCAAATCAGATAAAACCGGTAGTGTTATAATATGTTTAAATGTTGATGACATGCTAATATTTGGTTCCAATATATCCTGTGTGAATGAAACTAAAAAGTTTCTGTCTTCTAAATTCATATGAAAGATCTAGGAGAGGCTGATGTAATTTTAGGAATTAAAATTGTCAGAAAAGAGGGGGAGTTATTACTAACACAATCTCATTACATAGAGAAATTCCTACAAAAGTATGGTCGTTACGATGACAAACCAGCACCAACTCCTTTAGATCCTGGTATTAAATTAGAAAAGAACACAGGATGTACTATCTCTCAACTAGAGTATTCCAGTGTTATTGGCAGTCTTATGTACGCTATGCATTGCACTAGACCAGACATCGCACATGCTATAAGTGTATTGTGTCGATTCACGAGTAATCTAGGTTTCGAAAATTGGAAATCTATTTCCAGAGTTTTAGCTTATCTGAAAGGAACCATTGAATATGGTTTATCTTATAAAGGATATCTAGCTGTAATAGAAGTATATAGTGATGCAACCTAGAATAATGTAGAATCCAAATCCAAGTCTACTATTGGATGGATCTTTACATTAGGAGGCGATGCTGTGTTTTGGGCTTCCAAGAAGCAGACCTGTATTTCTGACTCAACAATGTTGTCAGAATTGATTGCATTAGCAGATGCATATAAAGAAGCGGAATGGCTTAGGAATTTATTAATGGAAATCCCTTTATGGAAGAAGCCATCTCCAGCAGTCTTGATTAACTGTGGCAATCAAGCAACGATATACAATGTGTCTAATAAGACATATAATGGAAAGTCTAGACATGTAAGTCTAAGACATCAAATGGTGATACAGTTACTCAAAAAAGGAGTTATAACCGTTGACTACATAAAAACGAAGAAAAACTTGGCTGACCCACTTACAAAGAGTCTTCCAACGGCAATGGTTTCTATAAAGTCACAAGAAATGGGACTAAGGTCTTTGAATGAAGGTTGATCATCCTTAACAGAAACCCAATTTATGTCTTGAAAAGGACAGACAAAGTTCAACGGGTACCAACAAGTTAAGAGAATGATTATGGAACACTAAATCAATAATTCCATAATATTTAGTGTTGGATTCTGCAAGAACAAAGGATGGATATATATATCATTAATAAGTCTAGAAATCTTAAAAGGTGTAACGCAGAAACACCTTAAGAGACTCTCCTATATGATGGAAATCAGGCCGTTTCCTAGGAAAGTAAGACCGCTTTCTAAGTAGACTCATGAACCAGGATTTAAGCACATGACCATTAACGTGCCGAGCAATACATAACGCTTTACCTAAGGAAATCAACATGTGCGATGTTCCGGTTTTATCATTAGGGATACTTGGTTCAAGATTCATTCACCATAGAATCTCGATAAGGCTTTGAATGATTTACACTAAGTAAAGGTTCAAATCCAAAAGATACCTTTTATTTATGTGTTGGTTTTCACGATGATGCAAAATTTGATCTTAGAACTACATAGGCTTGATCCCACTTGGGTATGTAGGAAGTCACTCTAGTATTCGTCCGTCCTATTTATTTATTTTGGAAATTGGGGGAGATTGTTGTAAAATTTTCAAAGATAGTTTTGGGGCTTTGTGTTTTGATTTGGAAGAGAAGAAGTAAAGAAAGAAGAAAGAAAATAGTCGCACATGCTAGAAAATCAAGGACTATATTTGTATAAATATAGCTTTCTCATGTGGATGTTGGGGCCTTGGGGCTCCCACATGTTTGCCTTGTTGTGAGGAGAGAAGTCATGTAACATCACACGTGCGCCATCGCCGTCCGTCCGACCGAACCAAACCGGGACGCGTCGGGTACGGGTCTCGGATTCAGATCCGAAAATATTTTTGGATCATATGTGAACAGAACATGCCAGATTTAAGCCCGTTAAGGCCCAAAACCGAAATTTCTGAATTTGAATAAATAGCGGGAAATTTGTAACATTTTCTGAACGTTGCAAAATATGAATAGACGCGACGTTTAAATATTGAATGGATATAGCCGTTCATAACAGTTGTGAACCGTTGCAAACGGTTGTGACGCTTCGCGAATAGGCACCTCTCTACCGCTATAAATAGTGACGCCCAGAAAACGTTAGAAATATTCTCAATCTTCTTCTTCTTCACATAGCAATTTTTGCGAAACCAGAAAGTGTTACAAAACACTACGCCACCATTACTCTGTTTTGTGACGCCACCTAGGTGTTGCAAACTCAGAAGACGTCGCAGAATTGCTCTCTTCTTCCTCTTCGTTCTATTCTATACAAATTGCATCATCACAAACCATTACTAAAGTGTTCTCGGTCGGATCAAAAGCGTACAAACTTTGAATTCGATTACGTTGTTATAAGGCTTCATTGAATCCTGAAAGTCGATAGTTCGATAACCCGTTTGTACATGGTGGGTTGAACTATTGTCTAAAAGAATCTATTCCATAGATCCTTGAAGTCGGAAGTACAGCATTATCTTCATCGCAATTGCCATCAGATTTGTCTCAAACCGCAAAATCCCCAACATCCCATACTTTAGCATTGTGAGTTATGCTAGCTATTCCATTGAAACTTTCAAAAAAAATTAAACTTGAAATGCAATATCAAAACATCTAGGAAGATTAAAATACAATGTCATTACCTGAACATTCACTTGTAGGAACTTAGAATGAAGAATGTATAGAATGGATGACAAAGTTATGAACTTTTACATTTTAAAGTGCTGAACGAATCTAGGCATAACTTTTGATTTGTCATATGATTTTGACGATTCTCTTTTTTATGAAAGATGATTTAACATAGAATAATTTTCATGTTAATCACTTCGTAAAATTTTGAAGATAGTTATGGTTTAAACGGGGTTAATAAAAGAAGTAATCGCCGTCCCAAAAGTGCGAACTTCATAGAACAGCGCTGAATTTAAATAAGTATATCTGTCAAATGGTTAAATCGATTTCAATGATTTTTCCCATTTCGAAAAACTTAGAACTTAAGCAACAACATTTGTTTATAGATGTTTGAAATATTTTGAAATCTACTATGTAAAAATCTCAAATTTAGCTGGTGGACCTGCACTTGTTACATTGTACCAGTTTTTGCCTTCTTTACGAAAGAAACCAAAACTCGGGTTGTAATTAGTATTTTACAATCCAAAAGTTGTTTTTTAAATTTAACACGTTATATAATAATTTACTCTCTCAAAACCATGTCAAATTTTGCGTTTAGACCTTTTTGAAAGTTTGTCGAAAGAGGCTACAACAAAGAGGTAATGTTGTTTATAGAAGATAGTTGTGTATTCATTATACTTCTTCTCTATGTGAACTAACATTTACATATGAGTTGAGAATAGCTGTTCAAGTGGACTAGTTGGATAATTATGCGATAATAGCTCGCTTATGCATGCTTAATAGCAAAGTAAATTGCTTAAAATGCTAAAATAAAGGCAGACTTTCAGATGAAATTACAAAAATGATAAAAACATTGTTATATATTGTGTTTCCGACCGTGTGATCGATGTATATTGTTTATATTATAATTTGAAATTGTAAATGTCTCTTTGTACAAAAGTGACTTTGCCGAATTTTTCCACAAATCCTAACGTTTAGAAAAATTTTACTAAAATTTTCGTATACTAAAAATAGAAGTTAATGATGGAATCTTTTTAAATGTATAACATATGATAGGTTGATTCAAATATTAACCGTTTGAGAATTAAACGAGCATCATGTTGAATTCAGTTAATGTTTGAGTGTGTTTATGTGATGTCTCTGCATAAGGAATTGCGAGGACGCAATTTTCATAAGAGGGGAGTCTGCAACAACTTTGTTTTTGAAGCTGTAATATTGGACAAATTTAATTACAATAGAAGTACTCAAATCGATTTTTTGATAATTATTAATTGGAATTTAATTATTATTCAATTAAAGTCTATTTAATGGATTTTGTTGTAATAAAATCGAGTTAGCTAATAAATTATTATTTTTAGATAATATATTAAAATTTAAATAAATATTTTAATGGATATAAAATGTTTTAAAGTGTAAACAAATTTTATACCATCGAAATAGTTGGAGAAAAATAAATTTATTTTAGGTTAATATGTTAAACAGAGAGAAAAATACTGGATTGAATAGAATTGTGTGGTTTAAATAAATCAAAATGAGTTGCTTAAGGAAAACACAAACAAAAACAAAACAACACATTCCTTAACAATAAAGTCCAACCCATAACTAAACAAAGGTACACCATAGCCCCAAACCCATATACCATTCTTCATTTCGCAAAATTCTCCAATTAAAATTGTTTTCATTCAAAAAGAAGAAAACCCAACTAAAAATCGTGTAGGAGAGAAGAGGCTTGGCCTCGAGTTGCTCATCGATAGTAGCTAATCCAGATAGGCACATTTTTTCTCAGCAACCTACGATGATTAGGGGAGGTCACATACTTCGAGGCGCTCTATTGGTCATGACTAACGATGGGGCAAGAGCGATTTCGTATGTGCGAGGTGACAAAGGTGACCGGTGCTCTATGCGAGCTTCAGGCGAGGGATGATGTCGAAGCTTGGTTGAGGCGACTACAGGTGATGGGTTAGCAATGGCAATCAACGACAGTCGATGCGACTTGGGATTAGCATACATAATTTTTGGTAGCCAAGCATGCTAAGGTTTGGAGTATATGTTAAAAAGTCAAACAGGAAATTAAAGCAAACTTTGTTTTAAGGTGACTTATTCTTTTAACTCACATTGCAGTATCTAAAAAAGAATATTCCTCTTAACACTCTTAACTTAGAAATTACTTATGAATTGCGTGAACTTTTAGTAGCGATTGGATGAAATTTTTGAAATAAATTGCATGTTATGGTTTCAATTCGTTGATGAATGAATTGGTTGAATTGTATGCTCTAAATATTGGATTCATTTGCATTATCCATTATGAAATCGCATGATTTTGAAAACCATCGAAATACATTTGATCATTGTAGTTAAATTATATGGTTGTTGTGCATTAATTGTGTGATCGGAGTTGTCGAAAAGCAACTTGGGTCACTAAATAATTCCATATTATTGAATAATATTTTATAGAGTGATTTTGGCTCAAATGTTGAATTTATGATGAATTTATTGATTGAATTGTTTAAATGTTTTCAAAATAAAGCTTTATATAATTGGATCTTTACTTAAAATTAATTTATAGAATACAGTCAAATCATATTATCTTCTTAACTTATTTCTTATTTTAAAACTTTTATTCAAAGCTTTTTAAAATGAGTAATATTTAAAATGAGTAACTTGTTCGATAGGTAGAAGATAAAATATGGTATGATTTTATAAAAGCTATAATGGAAGTAATAATTCCAATTTTAAGTTATTAGTTATAAAAGAGGTTTAAATGATTTTAAAAGAGCTTAAATATTTTTTAAATAAGCGACTCTTTTTTTAAATGAGTTTATGGATTTTAATGTGAATTTGGAAATTATATCTTTATATATATATATATATATAATTAATTTAAAACTCTTATATTTTAATTTTTTTGGATTTGTAATTTTAATAAGATTTCGTGCTTTTCTATGAAACAAAGAATATTAATAACCGAAATAATTTGTTGGATCGATATGAGACATTTCATACAGTTCTTTCACTTTTTATTACAATTTGTTAAATAGAGTTTGAGCGGAATTTACTAGCTTTAGTAAATACTTGAATTTACTATCTGGTATGGAAAACTTAGTTGAATTGTTGTGATTACTTGAGTGACAGTAAATAACAATTAGAGTTGGATTATCTTAGATTATTCAGGTTTTCGGCTGATAGATCCCCAAGAGACGATGATTTAATTTTCATCGACTTCAGAGTTATTATGATTTTTGATTTGAGTGGCAGACCTATTTCTTTTAGTTAGGTTTGTTATGGTGTGCAATGACTGCCTTTCCGTCTTCGGAAGGTGTTATATGAGGCATATCAGTTGACTTCACGGCTGGACAATGTTTACCTATTTATTTTCATTATGTAGATTCACATAGTTTTGTCATAAATACAGCTACCTATTTCTTTTCGTTAGGAGTCAGGGTTTTTACCTGTTAGTTGATTTCTTTTCAGTAGACTATTGCGCTATGTGGCGGGATTTATTTATGTTAGTTAGGCTCTGTGTCGCACTGTATCACACTGATAGTTGACTATACTTATTAGTTCATTAGTGCTAATTGTTCTTCAGAGATTTTGGGATGGATATTTAGTATCATTTGGGCTTTGAAGAATGTTGAATTATTATCACCATACTTTCGATGATAGTCCTTTTGAGACTTGATATGGATTTATGAAATGGTGGTTCGGGATTTGATATTCCTTTTTATGTTGATTTGGCTTTAAGAATATATTTATTATGGCTATTTTACTTTTAAGTCATATAATTATGATATCATTACCGCATATCTTTATTAGATATAGTCTGACCCATTTATTTTGAAATACTTGGGTCATACCGAGACTCTACAGGTATAAAAACTCGTTGACCTCTGGATTTTGGGCTAGCATTGAAGTAGACTATTTTGACCGTTTTTGTTTACTTCATACTAGTATATAATGACGTCTAGGAGTATATATCATGTATATTATCTAGTAGTCATTGTGTGTTGAATCATAGTTTTGATTCATGACGAAGAACATCAACAAGTATTGACGATCATAGATCACAAGATGATGGAACATAGCGACAAAAAGGGAATAGAACTTCAAACAAAGACAATACTTCAATTCAGAATATAGTATGTATATTTATCTTGTTTTTGAGTCTTAGTTCTGTTAAAATATTGTTAAAATCATTCCTCAAGTAGTCACACACACACACACACAAAAAGGATTTTACTTCAAAATATAATGTTTTAAAGTGATCTATGCAACATAGCACAGGTCAGTCGACTGACTCAGGTCAGCCAGTCGACTGAGCTATGTTAGTGCACAAATAATCACTATGAAAAATTTCAAAATTTTAGATAAAGAAAGATGAATCTATAAATGATATGTACTCCAGATTTCAAGATATTCATCATTCTTTACTAGGACTAGGAGAAATATATTCCGACTTTGATATTATTTCAAAAATCCTTAACACTTTAATGGATGAATGAAAAAGAAAAGTCTTAGCTACTGAAGATGCTAATGATCTTTCTACTATGAAACTAGAAGAGTTAATAGGAAATCTGATGTCCTATGAAGTAAATTTACAGGCTAAAAGAGTACAAGCACAAGACAAGAAGAATACAGCTTTTCATGCTGAAGAAGAAGACTCAGATTCAGATAAGGAAGACTTAGCATTCATTGCCAAAAACTTTAAAAAGTTTTGAAATATAGGAAAAAGAACAAAAATAATGGAAAATGAAGTTTCAACAACAAACCATCAACCTCAATAATAGAATGTTTCAACTGCCACAAAAAGGGACATATGCAAAAAGACTGTCCAGAACAAAAGAAAGCATACAACAAAAATAAGAAGGACAAGTTCAAGAGAAAAGCTTTTTCAGTAACATGGGACGACTCAGATTCTTCATCTTCTGAAAGCGAAAGTGACAGTGATAATGAACAAGCAAATGTATGCTTCATGGCTAAAGATAATGAGGTTAGTGATTTAACTTTTGATGATATGATAGAAATTAACTTAGAACCACTAGAAACTTTGAAAAGTCTCAAAAGGAAATATAAAGAAGCTTTGGAAAATCAGAAAAGAGCAGAATTCGAAAGAGATATGCTTAAAGACGAGAAGGAAATATTAGAAGAAGAACTTGAGAAAATTCAAGATTCACTTTCTAACAATTCTCAACTTGCTCTTTTAAGTCAAGAAATAGAAGCTCAAAAAGAAAAGAATGATGCTTTGGTTTTTGAAAATCATGAACTAAAAACAAAAATCAAAATTGTTGAGTTAGATAACACTAGTCCCAAAACAAAGCTAGATTACATCACTAAAAACATTTCCAATTTTAATAAAGGAAGAGAAAATTTATCCAATATTATTGAAAATTCTCAACCTGCTTCAAACAAAAATGGTTTAGGTTATGTCAAGAAATCAAAAGCTCCACCTAAAAATGAAAACAAAAGGAGAAATGATTATAAATTTTGGACTACAAAAGAAAATTTAAAAGCGAAATCCAATATAAAGACTATAAAAATATGGATTCCTAAAACAAACAGTAATTTAATTAGAAAGAAATATATAAATTCATTTTTTGATTCTGTGCATAAAAATAAAAATTATATTTTCAAAAAGGTTACTAAACCCTCTTGGGTTTGGTTTCCTATGGCCTCACTCTTAGGACGCTATTAAAAAGTGGGTACCAATGATATTCTTAATTTTCTTGCAGGTCCCACTTAAAAAGAGATGAAAATGGATACTCGATAGCGGTTGCTCGAAACATATGACCGGTGACAAAAATATGCTATCAAATATTACTTACTCAAATGAAGGCTCGGTCACTTTTGGAGACAATTCAAAAGGATATATTATAGGAAAAGGCGATGTCAGCAATGTCGGTACATCTAATTTACCTCTTATTTCCAATGTTTTGTTTGTTAAAAGTTTGAAACACAACTTACTTTGTACCAGCCATTATGTGATAAAGGATTCAAAATCAATTTTTCTGAAAATAAGTGTGGCATCTTTGATCAAAATAATAATCTTATTTTTGAAGGTTCTAGAGATAAAAATATTTATGTTTTAAATATGAATATAAATTATAATTCAAATATGTGCTTATTAGCCAAAGAAAATGATCATTGGTTATGACACAAAAGATTTTGTCATATTAATTTTAGAGCTATTTCAAAATTATCTAAAAATGATTTAGTAAAAGGATTACCAAAATGAATTTTAAAGTGGACCATATTTGTGATGCATATCAGTTAGAAAAATTAACTAAGTCGTCTTTTAAATCTAAAAAGGTAATTTAAACAATGCAACCACTTGAATTACTACACATGGATCTATTTGGACCAACACAAGTACAATCCATAAAGCATAGTGAATATGTGTTTGTAATTGTTGATGATTTTTCAAGGTATACTTGGACAATTTTTATGAAAAACAAAAGTGATACTTTTGATCATTTTAAATCTTTTGTTAAAAGAATTCAAAATTTTAAAGGTCTAAAAATTAAAAATATTAGGAGTGATCATGGAGGTGAGTTTAAAAAGCTTTTGAACATTTTTGTAAGAAGAAAGGAATAATTCACAATTTTTCGTTCCTAAGAACTCCTCAACAAAATGGAGTAGTAGAACGGAAAAATAGAACCTTACAGGAATGTGCAAGGACTTTATTAAATGGAAGCACGTTGCCGAAACACTTCTGGGCAAAAACTGTTGCTACCGCCTGTTATGTCTTGAATCGTGTTTCTATTTGACCACTAACTAAGAATATTCCTTATGAATTATTTAATGAAAGAAAACCAAATATTTCATACTTTAAAGTTTTTGGTTTAATTTTTTTTTATTTTAAATACAAAAGATCAGCTTGGCAAATTCGATTTAAAATCCGATGAAGGAATCTTTATAGGATATTCAGAACGAAGCAAAGCTTATCGAACTTTTAATAAATGAACAAATATCATTGAAGAAACACTTCATGTATCTTTCGATGAAAATTTTAAACAAATTTCAAGTATTTAAGATGATGAAGAAAATTCACAAATACGGAATCTACAATTTTTCAAAATAATGAAAACTCCGTTAATAATAATAATAGTGAATTAGGATCTCCTCCTAGGACATTAAGAAATCACCCCATAGAAAATGTAATATGAGAAATTAATTCAAATGTAAGAACTAGAAATCAATTAAATAAAATGGGCCATGTAGCTTTTCTTTCTAACATAAAACCTAAAAATATAAAGAAAGCTTCATCTGATGATTATTGGATTATCGCTATGCAAGAAGAGCAAAATCAATTCGAAAGAAATGATGTTTGGGATTTAGTTCCAAGGCCTAGTGACCAATCAGTCATGGGTACAAAATGGGTTTTTAAAAATAAAGCAGATGAACATGGTTATATAACTAGAAATAAAGCTACATTAGTAGCACAAGGATATAATCAAAAAGAAGGAATTGACTACGAAGAAACGTTTGCTCCAGTCGCTAGACTAGAAGCAATACGAATTATACTGGCCTACGCATGTTTTCATAATTTTAAATTATATCAATGGATGTTAAAAGTGCTTTTCTAAATGGTTTTATAAAAGAAAATGTTTATGTTGAACAACCACCCTTATTTATTCACAAACAATTTCCAGATCATGTTTACAAATTAAAGAAAGCTTTATACGGTCTTAAACAAGCACCACGTGCTTGGTACGATCGTCTCAAAAGATATCTAATAGATTCTGGTTTTGAAACTGGAAAGGGTGATCTCTTTTTATTAAAAGAAATAAACAAGATATTTTAATTGTTCAAATTTATGTTGATGATATTATTTTTGGTTCCACAAATGAAAAATTATGTCAGGAATTTTCAAAAATAATGGCTACAGAATTTGAAACGTCATATATGGGTGAACTAAATTATTTTCTTGGTTTACAAATTAAACAAATTGAAAAAGGTATTTTTATAAATCAAGAAAAAATACTGTAACAATTTATTCACACGCTTTGGCATGGAAAATACTTCTACCAAACCTACTCCTATGAGTACTTCTATACATCTCGATAAAGATGAAAATGGTAAAAGTGTTGACCAAAAATTATACCGAAGTATGATTGTATCGTTACTATATTTAACAGCTAGCAGATCTGACATAATGATGAGTGTTTGCTTATGTGCACGATTTCAAGCAGATCCCAAAGAATCACATATGCGAGAAGTGAAACGTATATTAAGGTATCTAAGTAAAACCAAAGACTTTGGATTATTTTATCCGAAAGAATGTCCTTTTGAATTAGTATCATATAGTGATGCTCACTGTTCGTCGACGGAAATTCTATCGGTTTAGAAAACCGTCGAACGAATTTTGAAATAAAATTTACCGCAAGCGCACGGTGTACGAATGTAGCACGCGGCGAATACGGGTCGATCCGTAGGGAATTGATGATTTTAAAAATCTATTCAATCAAATTAAACCAATCTTGAAGAGAATGTTAAACTAGAAAAGAAGAAAAACAAGCAAAAGGAAATTGATAAAAATATGAGTGTTAAGACAATTTAGAGGAAATTTCCATCTCTAGATCACATAAATCAACAAAATGAAGTTATGATCTCTCTTTTCTTTTCATTAGTGTAATTAGTTGATGTGTTTATCATAAGTATGATATATTTATGCTATTAATTAGCCCAATATAAATCATCAAACTATAACACAACCACTAATACACATTTAACTCTCATGAAATATGACAACAAAGTTGAAATAAAAATCTATTTTAAGCATAGCCTATTAACTATTGTTTAGAAATATAAGCTATCAAATTTCAATTTCAACATTCACTTCTTTTCCATAATCATATTTAGATGAAGAGGCAATTTGTGTTAGTTTGTTTGAGCATAGCCTATTTGTTATGAACAACATAGACTATCAAATTCAAAGCTAAACAACATCATTAAACCACTTCAATCATTCTCATTAAGCACAAAAAGAGAGCATAAACATCAAATTAAGTTGAACCTACATGATTAGAGAGCTTCATTACTCCTAAATTGAAGGGGTTTAGCCTCTCATATTTGTTATCATATGAACAAATGTAGCTTGCAACATGAGAGAAAAGAAAAGGAAAAGAGAGCAAAGTGAAATGGAAAACTATTCTAATTGCATAAAGGAAAATCTACACTACTTGCATAAACGGAAATGAACATGTAATTAAAAAGAAACAATAATTAACATTGCATAAAAGAAAAGAAAATTACATGAAATAAAATGGCTAAGTAGCCATGGAAAGAAAGAGAGCTTTGATTTATTTTCTAAACTAAAACTAACTAACTAAGAGGAGGATGGCTACATGAAACATAAGGGGTATTTATACAAGTTAGAAACCCTAATGCATATTTTTGGGGAGTACCCAAAATGCCCTTGGAGGAAGTGTGGTCACCAAGTAACTATTAACTTCCACTAATCATCCATTAAGTATGCATGAAGATTTAATGGCCATAAGCATGTGGATTAGCTTCTAATTTGTACATGAAGAAAGGTGGGTAGGTGGGGTCCTCCATTATCATGCCTTTGAATTATTTCCATCTTCATTTGTTCTATTCACCCTTGTGCATACATATATTTTCATGAAGCCACTTGTATTTGAATTTTAATTCCTACAAAATACACAGAAATTTTCAATTAAATTTTCACAAATTAATAAATGCACAAAAAAGACAATTTTGTCCCTATATGAAGATGAATATGTGACAATTTGAAAATAATTTGAATTTGATTTAAACAAGTTAAAATACCCAATATGATCATTTATTTAATTTAAAAAGAATAAATATGGTGGTTAAAATATGCACATTTACATGCATATCACTCACTTTGGAGGAAGTCGAACGGATAGAAAAAGTACAAGTGGAACTTGTCACTTCATTGGATGATCCCTTGTATCTTGGTTTAGTAAAAAAACAAAATTGCATCTCACTTTCGATATGTGAAGCAGAATATATATCTGCAGCTTTCGCATGTTCTCAGGTCATATATATGCAACAAACGCTTCAAGATTTTGGTTTTAATCTAAGTAAATCAACAATTTATTGTGATAACTTAAGTGCTAATAACTTATATGAAAATCCAGTAAATCATTCACGAACAAAACATATTGACATTTCTCATCACTTTCTCCGTGATTGTATTGAAAAAGAATTAATAAATCTTGAATTTGTATCCTCTGAAAATCAGTTGGACGATATATTCAAAAAACCTTTAATAGAAAACGTCTTTATAAAATTAAGGCGAGAACTTGGGATTATCTCATCTAAAGATTTATTATTTTCTCATGACAATAAGTTTACAAACATTTTTTTAAATTTTTTAAATTTTATAAAATTTAATATAGAAATATCTTAGCCTGTTATCTAATCTAACATTTTGTCCATAATTTTTTCTTCTTCTATTTTTAGTTATGGTGAAAATTCCTTGATTCTTTATGGCACTCATTGTTTAGTTTTCTCCCTATTCATAAATTTTACCAACCTATCTTCGTTCTTTTTCATTTTAAATTCTCTATATACATCTACTCCAAACAAACTGAATTCTCTCTCTCAAACTATGTCTTCCGACTCCTTGAACTCTAACAGCTCGGACTCTACAATTTCGTATATTTGTATCACTTCAGATTCTCCTAATACACCTTCACTTCATACTCCAACACCCGTTCATGAACAAGTTCCCATTATTAGAGATCACAATCATCATATCGGTTATACGCCTCCTTCAAAGAAATCGAAACGCTCATTACTTTTCGGATCACCTTCCACCAAACAAAAGGTGGATGAAATTCATCACTATCAACAACAATCTCTGGATCTTCAAAAAGAAATGTGTATGAATAGAAGGTGAACTCTAGGCAGTTATCTTTTCTAGAGCAAGTAGCTCTAAAAATTTGCGGCTCCTCTTCATCTAACGTTCAAGAACCAGTTCGGGCTCGAAATCCTTGGTCTACTAGCCCACAATGACCACCCATCTCACCAAACTCATGGGAACGAGGACAGGGATGGCCACCAAATCATAATGGGACTCCATCTAAAAAAGTAATAAATTTACTCCAAGTTTGTCTTCTAAATAATATATCTTTCTCTTTCAAAACCAAAGAGTTTGAAGACAATCATCTTTACTAATCTTTTTTGTATAACAATGTGTCATGTCTATATTATTATTGTATGTATTTCATCAATGTTATGCTATAATTAAATTATTCTATGTTCTATATGCATATAGTTACTAATCTCAATTTATAACCAGCTCAATCGACTGAATAGACTAAGTCAGTTGACTGAATGCAGAGTTAAAAACTCTCGGGTTCAGCTCAGTCAACTGAAAAGACTGAGTCAGTCGACTGAATTTATGTTAAAAAATCTCGGGTTCAGCTCAGTCAACTGGAAAAACTGAGTCAGTTGACTGAATTCATAATAAAAACTTTCGGCTTCAGCTCAGTCGACTGAACAGACTGAGTCAGTCGACTGAATTCATATTAAAAAAACTCTTGGGTTCTATTTCAGTCAACTAACTCAGTAAGCTCAGTCGACTAAACGGGAAATTCTGCATATTAACCGCTCCTTCCTACTTTTTTTTTGCCCCACCTTTTCACCTTTTTTACCTTTCTTCTTCATTCCTCCAGCCCTAATTCTGAAATTCACCTCTCCACCATTACCAAATTTCACTATTGTCAATTTTTTCTTCCAATCTCTATGGCTCCTAGACAAACAAAACGCGTCAAAAAAGCTTCTTCTTCAACCTCTACTCCAATAGATTCTCAGATTGCTACTTGGCTGGTCCATGACAAAGCAATTCAAAGGTGGATAAATATGCAATTCTCGCGTATTTCCGAAGGCTCTTTTGTTCATTACTCTGATTTCAATGCTTATGGCATTCGAGAGCTTTCTGAAAGAAGCAGTTTGGATACTTTTCTTGACTGCAAAAAGAACAATCTAAAAATCAACCATACAATGGTTAAAATATTCTACGTGAACTTGAATCATCAAGAGCCAGCACCTAGAAATCGAGAAAAATGCAATTTGGACTTCAGTATGTGGAATTTCTGTTTTTCTTTCTCTAGAACGAATGTACCATTTGCTTCAAACTAGAGTTGGGGGAATTAATCTTCGGGATGTAAATTGCGATATGAAAATTCGGGACAATATAAGCCATTTATTCCTCGAAGATGATGCTATTGAAGTTAAATCTATGTCACTCTGACCTAAACTAGGTTAATGCACAAGTTTCTTCTTAAAAGAATAACCCCACGAACAGGATCATATGAATTAGTATATCCAGAAAATTTTTGTGCTTTATACGCTATATGGGGAAATTTGCGTGTTAATTAGACTCAACTTCTTATGGATGAATTTCTAAGTTTTAACCAAGGTAGAACAAATGTGATTTACTTTGGTGAATATATAATGCGACTTTTGAGTGATTTTGGTATAAGATCCCCAGAATCCGAATTCTCCAAAGTCGGATTATATAACATCAGCTCCCTGATTATCCGGAACCTTCTATCACTTTTCACGATTGGCAAGCAACTCAACAACAAAGACGACAAGGAATTCACATTGCCTAACAATCTTCTTCTCAACCTCATCAATCCGAAGAAGAGGTTATCCATCGTCCAGTTATTGGCCAAACTTCACGAGAGGCTATTGATTTGCTCGCACAAAATCAACTTATTTTTGGCTCTTGCATAAATAAAATAGATAAAAAGCTTAATAAGATCAAAGGTTTCTTCACAACTTTATGGGAAGCTATTTCTTGTGCATCTTCCACTACCGGAGCTTTGCATTTGGACACTAGAAAAAGGCCGGCTCCATAATTCTCTTGGTCATCCGAAGCCACAAGCTTCAGCACTACTGGCACTGGCAGAACATCTTATGACATCGCTAAAGGGAAGAAACCAATTCAACTAGAGGAGGAAGAAAGTTCTGATTCCGACACAGAGTGAGTTGTCTTCTGGTTAATGGTTACTTAATTCTCTCTTTTCTTCAAGAACAATATCATTAGTAAGTTATTTCTCTGTTGTGCTTTGGTGTTTGTTTGAATTCATATGGCTATGTACTATGTAATATTTTATGAAATATTGTATGAGTGATATGTTTATGTGATTATGTGTTGTCTATGTAATATATCTCTTTATGTGAATTGTGGTATTTTGGCTATTTCTAAGTGTTCCTTTTTGTCGATGACAAAGGGGGAGAAATTATTGTGTTTTTCTAACAACTTTTGCATAGCCAAACATTCAGGGGGAGAAATCTAAGAAAACAAATTCTTTATAATTCTATTATATACCGTCAATTATATATGTTGTCATCAATCAAAAAGGGGGAGAATGTTGAATCATAGTTTTGATTCATGACGAAGAACATCAACAAGCATTGATGATCATAGATCACAAGATGATGGAACATAGCGACAAAAAGAGAATAAAACTTCAAATAAAGACAAGACTTCAATTCAGAATATAATGTATATTAATCTTGTTTTTGAGTCTTAGTTCTGTTAAAATCATTCCTCAAGTAGTCACACAGACACACAAAAGGATTTTACTTCAAAATATAATGTTTTAAAGTGATCTGTGCAACATAGCATAGGTCAGTCGACTGACTTAGGTCAGCCAGTCGACTGACCTGTGTCGGTGCACAAATAATCACTATAAAATGCACATTTTTCAAATTCAGTCAACTAGCACTTCTGAATCAGTTGACTGAATGGAAAATAACGGCTATTTGACTGAAAAGACACATTCTTTTATGAAGGGGTTTCAAACCAATTTCAAGGGGAACGGATGCAACTTTTGATTGAGAACTTTCACGAATGATCGCATCTCTATATCCTCTATATAAACATGCTTTGATTCTTTTCAAAGTTACGGAATTCTTTCTTTACTCTCTTAATATATTATTGCTCTATACTCTGTGCAATTCAAAGCATTCATAAACTTTATATCGCTTAAATCTTTGGAGTTAATATATACTCTTTGATTCTAAGTGATTTTCTTCCTTTGAAATCAATACACACACAAAATACTCTTGAGGATTTGATTATAGGAAGGGTGTACTTCAAGACATATCTGTGTTATCAAGAACATACTAGTCAACAAAGTTTTCTGCATCTAGTAGAAGTCATGTTTGGTTGTTCAGGCAGAAATACCTCTTCGGCTGTTGAGGCAGAAATCCTGTTTGGTTGTTCAGGTGTTGTATAGACCTGTTCTTCCGGGTTAAGTGAGGGATATTGTTTGTAACGCAGTTCCAGAAGGAGTCTGGGATTGGACGTAGGACGGTGCTCCGAACCAGTATAAAATCTCCGGTGTTATTTTCTTTACTGCTTTTATTTTTCTGCATTATTAATTATATTGTTATCTACATTATTCTCTGCATTATTGTATATCCATATTGCACGATCCATAGCATATCACACTTTCATTGTGTACCAACACGATATTTTTGGATGTGATGTAGATATTGTGTGGGTCTAGTACTGCTATCTTGTAAACCTACATTCTATTAGGTATATGATGTATATTATTCCCTATGACCATGAGTCTACTTCTGATATATTTATGTTATATACTATTGTGAATATATTTAATTAGTGTGTTTATTACTTAGTATTAATACTTTATACGTCAAACTTTCAATTTAGATCCCTAAAATTTAATAAACATGTCTAAGGACCCGTACTTTTTGATAATTAAAACTATTAAATTAAATAAGAATTTAATATCGTGAGAAATTAAAATTTATGATTTATTAATGAGAAAAATAAATAGAATATGATTTAATAATGTTGTTTGAGAAATTTCAATCAGTTGAAATAATTGTAAAGTTAAATTTGGTTATAATTGTAAATAAGGAATAAATCAAATGTTGAATTTAATGTCGAAATAATATGTTATAAATGGGAAAAGGTTTTTTATGGAATATGAAATCAATTAATTTGTACATAAACTTATTAGCATTGTTTGCAAACAATAAATTCAGAAATGTGTTTGAATTACTAATGTGTAGTAGTTCTTTTATTATTATTTTATTATTTAATCCGTTTGAAATTAATTTGGAAATCGGTAAAATTAAATTTAATTAAATATTGCAATTGATATGGTAAAAGATGATAACTGTAGAATATGAATGTAATAAATTGTAAACTAATATTAATTATATTCATAATGTAATAGTTGATTCAATGATAAGAGTGTAAATAAAAATGAAAGAATTTATCGGAATTTAAATATAACTAATTGGGGTTTTATTGCAGTTGTAATTGAACGTTAAAATTAGGGCAACATTTAGAATTTAACATGGAAAATTTATTTTAAAATATCATAAATTTATATGTAATCAAGAATGATGAAAATTGTTAACTTTTAAATTTGAATTTAAAGGTGATTAAATCAGTTTAATAATAATTTATTTAATTAACGTGAAAATTTGTCATTTTGGCCACTGCCTCGGATTCCGACGAAACTAGTTTCATAGATCTGTAATAATGAATTATTATATGATTTCAAGTTTCGTAGTGATCAGATTTACCGTTTGATCATGCGGGCTCGAAACGCGTAGAAATCAATTATAAGAACTTGAATCAGTATAATATGATTTTGAAAGCTAACTTCTATATACTGTGGAATTAGGGTTTGAAACTAGTTTCATTGAGTTTAAAAATATTGAAAACCTATATTTCGATATATTGGATGACATATTTTCGGTTTGGAAACGGAACGGGCTTTTCAGGTTCGCGTAATCGTTTCGACCAATTCGATCTGTACCATCCATTTTTATCCATCATTGCCTATATACAGGCTGTTATAAACTCTAGCAGCTTTTTTATTTTCTATTATCTGTACGTACATTTTTTCTCATCTCCTCTTTCAATTGGCAAACAACCCAAGCCTTAGTTTCAATCCCAAATCAAATCGAAAAATTCAAACTGCACGAAACCTATCGAATAATATATCGTAGCAAAGCTCTCGACGAGCTCAATCAACTACTACAATTCGTTTTTTGATTGAAGGTTCGGTTTGGCCAGAAATCAACAGTTTACTTCGGCCTTCCATTCTAGGTTTTCGATTTAAATGGTGTATCGTCGACCGTTTGACGATCGGGAAGTTGCTGCTGGTAGAGGGAAGCTAGGCGAGTGCATCAGTAAGGTTCGTTCATGTCAGAGATGAAGAAAATCACCAAAATCGATGGCAATAGATAAACGGTGGTGGAACGGTTCGTGGTGAGGTGGCGGGGTCGCATGGGTATTGGGAGGCGCGACGTGTGGTAAGGAGCACGGTGGCACAATCTGACCGTGGTGGATTTAGCGGCGGCAACAAACGCGTATAGGGTGGCGACTGATGGGTCTCGAGTATACTAGTTCAATCGCACGAGTTAACGAGGGTTTGGGGAGAGTGAGGTAATTATGCTTTTACCCTTGGTTAATTTTTAATTAAAATTTAAATTCCCAATCTTCTAACGCCTATAACTTTTCCATACGAAATCGGATTCACGCACGGTTTCTTTCCTTAAGATCATATCAAAATTCCAGAAGATATGAAACTAGTTTGGCTGCATTCTGAGACTATTCAAATTTTGGGTTTTAACTGGATTTTAAATCGGTGATAAATCAAAGGTGAGTGAATTAACCCACTCGCAAATATTAAATTTTCTTATGTTAATTGATTAAAATTTTTGTTGTGATAATAATATTATTGGTTGCTATTTGGAAGTTTAATTTGACATTTTAAATTGAAATTGAATCTTATTGAATTGAATTTCCATTTAAATTAATAGTGAATTTAAATTGATAGTTAAATACCTGATTATGATAACTAGCTAATTGTTGTGATTTACTGACTGATTTGGATGTTGACTGTGATAGATGCTTATTTGTTGACATTTTGGATGATTGGATGTACGTTTATTATATATGTTGTTATCACACAACAAGTTCTCTTGGTTGTTAAGAAGATCACTATGGGTTGAAATGATACATACCCGAACGATTTTATAGGTTAGGGAAAATTGTTACGTTTGAAATAATAAACACGAGCGATTTTATTGATTTGAAAATTTCTGATTCGGAACACGGGTTGAAACGATATATACCTAGAGAGTTTAACTATTTTGGGGTTGAAATGATACATATCATATCACTTGATCATATGGTAGATACTATATACGGACACTGTTGGTCGGTTTTAAATTATTTTCTAAATAGTAAAGTACGTTTGATTTATAAATTTGATTTTTTTTAATTTCATTTAATGATTTTATTTAAATTTTATACTTGGTAAATAATTTATTTTATATGTTTTAAAAAGTTTCAAATTATAAGCTAATATATGGTTTAAAAAAGAAACTTTAAGATTTTTACTTATAATCTTATCTAGTATTAAAACATATTTTAAATGATTTGTTTAATATAATTTTAAATGGTGATTTGGGTTGTTCATTTTTAAATCAAACCAACAAAGTTGGGGCTAAAAACTTAATTTTAATGTATAAATGCTCAATATAAGTTAGAAATCTAATGTATTCACCAAATGTATGCAATAATGATATTCTTCGGTTTTGTTTT
This sequence comes from Allium cepa, assembly GCA_030765085.1. Taxonomy (NCBI): domain Eukaryota; kingdom Viridiplantae; phylum Streptophyta; class Magnoliopsida; order Asparagales; family Amaryllidaceae; genus Allium; species Allium cepa. Next base: position 749,424,280 of record CM060940.1, on the reverse strand, counting down.
ATAAAGTTAATTAATATTTATTTTTCCTACAAAAATAATGTTAGTGTGAGAATAAATTAACTTTAAATATTTGATTTTATATCCAATGAAGTTTTTTACACCTCCGCTATTTTTCGCTATATTCCTACTATAAATTTTTGCACCTCCGCCGTTATAGAATTGCTAAGTGTTTTATTAGATATATCAGAACATAAAGAGGATAAAGCGAGATATATCAGAACATAGCGTAGGTGCAAAATGCTTCATTGGATATAAAAGCAAATACAAAAGGTTAATTTATTATCATTCTTGCATCATTTGTGTGTAAAAAAGTAATATAATTTAATCTCATATAACAAAAATGAAGAATATCATAATTTACATAGACTGTATTTGGTGATTATAATAAAAATTTAACTTATATTTAGCACTTATGCATTAAAATTAGGTATTTATCCTAATTTTTTTTTTTTTAAAATGAGAACCAGTCAAATCAACTTTTGTATATTGGTATTGCTAAGATGGATGCTAAAAAGTATTTATTTAGCGGATATAGCGGAAAATAATAGGATTTAAAACGGATCTACTGTTTAATAGCGCTAAATTAAAATAGTGGTCGAAGAGCGCTACATGATATAATGGAGATCTAGCGGTATTTTAACTACACGGTTTTGAACATATACACAATTTATACTGATATCTGGTGGTGGTAATATGCTCAATTTTTTTTATATTCTAGTTGCAATATACTGTACGATAATATCATATGATAATATCATATGGATATTCGAATGACGACTTGCAGGCAAACCTGGTCTCTAACATTATAAAATGAATTACAGCGGTCAATCTCAGCGCAGGTAGTTCAAACTTCAAACAAAACATATGCACACTTAATTTTCATTGAATAAATAAATCAAATTTCAAGTCAAACATTTACATCCATATCAACTCCACAAACAATCAATCCAGCTTTCAAACGCCAACCAAAATAAATAATGAATAAAAAGTTCTATGTACGTTAAAAAATGGTAATCAAAGAAGAAGAAGACGAAGCTTCTTAGAAGGATGAGGACTCTGCACCTCCTCTCCGTCCTCCACAAACTCAAATGGCGGAAGGTTCAGATCGAAATCCCTTAACTTGCCATCGCTCGTGGTAGAAAAAGTAGAATCAAAATAATGACATCTCTTATGGCCACCCAAGGCCTGTCCAGACCCAAAACTTCTATCACAAACATTGCATTTGTGCGATCCAGTACTCGAACCGGATGAAGTGGAAGATGCAGGCAAACGGGCTGTGAGTACGAGACCGGTACCAGGCCTTCGGTGGCTGGACTTGTGTCCGCCTAGAGCTTGGTAGGAGGAAAACGATTTGTTGCATATGCTGCATTTGTGTGGTGTACTTGGTTGTGAAGGAGGTGCAGCTGTGAGCATTTTGAGGCAGAGGGCAAGGAACTCTTTTTGAGAAGTCATGTATGAAGTAGAAGAAAATTAAACGGTGGTTTTTTTTATTTTGTGTAGAGTTGGAAGTTTTGAAGTTGTTTATATGGAGGGCAGGGAATGAAGAATGGGAGGGGGGAAACTTCATGGCCGCAGTTTACATGTTTATTTTTATAGATGAGGAATTAAACGTGTGTTTATTTACGGGTGAAGTCAGAATATGACTTGGCTTGATATGGTTGAAATTAGCACGTGTGTTTGACCGTTTAAGTTGCTGAATGATGTTCTCCTAATGGACAAATGCAGACTATGGGTTTAATTTATATTTATTTATATAAGAAAGTCTGCGAAACGCACCCTATACCCAAACAGGTTTTATAATTACAGCTTGAGACCGCCACCTTTCCACCTATACTTTTCTTTTGCAATAGCTTTTACTCCCGACTTCTATCGACTGATAAAATTTGACGATATATTCATCTATCTATGTTATAAAGATTACATATATTGGGACCAAGAGCATCTCAAATAAATATATTACATTTTGAACCATATGGTCTGAATTTATAACTGGTTACAAAATCTACGCTTTTATCGGATAAAAGTTTAAGTTTACATGATATATTTTGTTGTATGCATACCCTTGTCGAAGATGCTCTAACATATAAAAACTTTTATCGATTAATAAAAATTGAACTAACACTGGCCTCAACTGCTAGATCGCTCATGATTTTAATTTCAAATATTAACTCAATGGAATCTCAAATATTAACATACTGAAAAAGAGATTAATTACATATACTTGCACAAATGATCCTTATTAACAAATGTTATTGCTATTTGAGAATGTTGTATAGGCAATTGTACTTTTCCTTTTAGTGGTGTTATCATCAAAGCGAGTCTTGCACTTATGTTAAATACGACTATGCTATATTTAGTTGCAGTGACATAACTCATTTCGAACATTGTCGTCTATTTCTCTCGAGATGCAAAACCATCATCTTAATGTTGCAGTTGCATAAGTAAAGCATTGTATCTAACACATCCTATGAACACTCGCTCATAAAGTTCTCGATTATCATACAACTCCTCGTACCAATCACGACGAGCTTGAGGCCTACATGATTCCCCCATTCCAAACAGTGCGACCATACGACAAAATCGATGATTGCCTTTCGAATGAACATCAATAATATCGGTCACAAATGATTTGATCTCCGGTAGAATTTGATTTATGTGCATTCTCATATCACACGTACATTGTTCCAACATCAAAAGGTAAATGCATTAATAAGGTAGCAATATAAGAAACAAGTTATAAATCAATCTGTATTGGTTTACGGATGTGAAGTTTTTCCTAATTCGGTTTGTTCACACATAGTTGACTAGATGAGTTCTGTAATGGAAGACTTTCTACTAACTTGAATGAAGAAGACGTTCTTTTTGTCGAAGTATTAACCAGTTTCCTACTTTCTCTTTCCTTAGTTTTCACATTACTTTTAGGTGAGCCAAAAATTAAAGTTTGTGGTTGCACGACTTCCATCATTTTTTTTGTCAATTTGAAATTTATATGGTGTATCCATTTTCTTGACACACTTAATAAAACTTTCATTTTCTTCTATTGCACTAACGTCCTTTTTCTCACCTCTTTCCATTGGATATAGTCTCCTCGAATAAATATGAATCAATTCAAGTTGTATTGGTGTTGATGGACCAAGACAAGCTAACTCATGTGCACATGGAAGTCCATATGTTTTACGGATAACGCAACCACATAGAAATTCATCATCCCAGTAGATTTCACTTAAAGTAACTCCGAATGAAGTAAGCCAAGAGCCATAGCAGAAATAACACCACGCAAAATTTTGGACTCCTTAATGTAATAAACCGTTTCACTTTTGTTAAGCTTTGTTCAAAAGAAACCTTTAGTTCATGAAGGATAACTCTAACAATGAATGCATTTTTAGCCCAAGCTTGCTCGAAGTTACATTGACAAGTAGCTACGTGTTTCTTCAACTTCGAATAAAGCCGATTTGGTCCTGCTTTTAAAGAAAATTAGTACATAAAAAATAATAAACAAGTTTATACCATATTTATGCATATTAAGAAAATGGATATTACCTATTCGAAGTATAATTCTCGAAATCCATATACTCGGTGGTCCACATTTAAACAAAAAGATCCTTACAGATCTAGCCATTCCATGAACATATTTCAATAACAAACTATATTGACCATACATTTCATGCAACAAATGTAAATTTTTGTTGTACAAAATACTATTTTTTGAGCAAACAAGTTCATTCCAATCACCCAAGAAAGATTTCTTCTCTGAAACTTCCATTTCTTCGATGCTTCTTTTCTTTCCCATAAAAAGAAGTAGGTTATTACTGATATGTCACTTACATGACATATGGGCAAAATATAGAAAAACCAACTCAATGGCGTTAACCAATGCCAAATCTCTATCACTTATGAACACATCAGGCATTTCCACATCGCAAACGACCATAATAGACTTCAAACGTTCTAAAGCCTAAATGCAATTTTTTTTCACTTTCCGTAACTAAGTAAGCAATAACAATACAAAATGAGTGATCCGTAGAGGTTATATCAACTATCTCTATTAATGACGTCGTATATCTATTGGCTTTGTACGTATAGCCCAATATGATAACTCGAGGAAATGTTTATAAAAAATCCAAACTTATCAGATGTGCCTAAAAAATATCTTTGATAATATTGCTTCTATTTAAAGTCTTTTGATGTCATTCAAAGTAGCCAAACTTTTTTAGTTTACCAAGCAAATATCACGCTTGAGAGCATCCAACTCATTCAAGTGCATTTGAACTCGAATTACATTATATATGGTTTTGATGGTAGTATAATTCGAATGATCTTTTCTTTTTAATGTATGAAAAATTTCTTTAGCTTTAGCTATATTTCTATACATTTCAATCACTGCTTTGTTCTTATATTCGCTTAACCTTCCTACATATGAATGACCTTCATTGTGCTTCAAATCATAATGATTTTGGACACTATTCACAACCATCCAATGCCAGTTGTCCAAAGAAGGAAGTTTCACACCCTTTAGTCAAAATGGACAATCACATTTTTTGGTGTCCGTTAATCTATAATTACTAGGATCTTTAGTTTTATACCACTTATAAACACCACTACATTCACATGCAAACATTATTCTCAATTTCTTACAAGATGCACCAGTGTCTGATTCCCTTATAATGATTAGAAAACCAAGACGTTTGCCAATATTAAGAACGACTAATAGATAAGAGCTAAATAGCAACGAAATATTTTGACGGCCACGACGACTCCATCGAGCCGTTTTCAACTGTAACAACCTATATTTTGATGATAGAATATTTAAATAATTGATTTAAATATTGAACATTAATAAACTAAAGGTCCAAAATTATGGTTTTTGCATACGATCGAATCAGGACTCAAGATCACTTTCGCTTAGTTTGGATTGACATTGTTTGGAGTTCGAAAGATCCGATGGCTAAAATGATCTCAAAATGCATGAAATTGTCATCCCAAAGTGTTGCCTTGGATAGCAATGAAATTTATACCATTAGGATCAAAAAAATAAGATGATGTACGCTGATGAGTTTCATTGCGATCGGACGTGCCGTGTGATCGTACGAGCTCGAAATGTACAATGGTTTATTTGAGAAATCAAATAAATAATAATATTATATCAATATAAATAACCTCTATACCCTCCCTTCCTCTCTATCACTTCATTATTTCATTCTCAGTAAACAAAATTATGGCTGCCTCGCCTAAAGTAGTTCAAAAATTAAAATCGAGAATTAAAGACCACGAAAAATCATGAAACCACATCCATTGAGCTCGTAAGGAGGAGAGCTTCGCATTGGTGTGATGAGATGGCGTGCGACTAAGTTTAGTTGAGCTTGACTATTTGGGTCGAAACTGTGGTTTGGGTTTGGCAAGGCTAGAGGCGAATTTAAGCAAATCGGAGAGTGGTGTTGCGATTCACTTGCGAAGATGAGTGGAAGGGGATTTTATGGTGGCGTGACTGTCTATTGAAGGGGGCGACTATTAGCACCAAAATTGGTCACTAACACCCTTGAGTAGAATTATGTAGAGAAATTAATGAAGAAAATAAATTAGAACTGAAGGATGCATGCAAAGCTAACGGCAGAAACAAGAACACCATAATTATAGTGGTTCAGCGTAACTGCCTACATCCACAGTTAATATAATCTTTATTGCTTTCCTCCAAGACTTGGATATAGATACAATCCGTAAAAAATAGCTCGAATACAAGTTTGAACTGAAAAAAGCTAGTGCAGAAAATGGTAGAGTGTCTCCTGAGTTCTCAAAAAGGTCCTCTCAGCTGTACCTCTGCTTCTCTATTTATAAATGAAGTTAGGTTTGATATCCTGCGCGGGACCAAAACCAAGGTCTCTCGGCCCATATATGGCAATCTCGTGACGGCCGAACCGGGCATACCGAACTACTTCCGGCTGAACGACTAATGCCGACCCAGTATGGCTGGTCGGTGATCATTGAGCAATTGTCTTGAAGCAAACTCCTACGGGACTCGGGGTAACTCGCTGTGGATCTCAAAGTAAAGCGGCGCCAACTTCCTTACGTCGTTAGTGGTCCTATGTATGGGCTAACTTCCTCATTGTGTGCCGAACCAGATACATTGACCACACGTGCCGAACCACTCCTGACTGAACGACACCAACTTCCCATTCACGAACGGAGCTACTAACTCGTCTAGGCCGAATGACAAATGTCGGACCATCAAGGCCGAACCAATACAACCGCACAAGGCGTGCCAAACAATTCAAACCGAGCGGCATCCGCTAAGCACCTAGACTGAGCCATGTGTGACTACGTCCATGCCCGAGCCACGCGTCCCGAACCACACTGACCGAGCCATGCGTGAACTACATGCTTCACCGAGCCACACATCCCAAACCACACTGACCGAGCCATGCGCTCCGACCGCCTTGACCAAACAACATATTCCCTCCTTTGATCAAACCATACATAAACTCCAAAACATATTGAATGCATCAAACCATTATATCTTCAATATATTCTTGGTCAAAATCCCGTCTAGTGCTAACTACCATCTCTGCGACTATCGTTTTGTAGCCGGCCCAAAGTGATGGGTAACATTTTCCCCCTAAAGTGTGTCTTGTGAAGCAACGCGGCATGCTTTGAATCAGTAACCAGTTCCTGCTTTCAAAAGCTAGCTCATTCGGAATGATGACTATCTGTCATTCAAGTCCCGTTTCTATCTTTTCAAAAATTGGGTTAATATAACCTCGTAAAGGTTGAATCATGGGGGATTTTCTGAATATTATATGTGCACATATTTATTAAAGCACCTTTATTTATTTATTTATTATTATTCATCTTTCTTTTTCCCTTTTTTTATAACGAGTGGACCGGTATGTGAAAGACCGAACCATTCGTAGGCATCCTCAGTAAAAAACGGTTCGGCATGCCATTAGCGACCCACTCTGCCTGCCTGATCTGTGTCTTATTCCCCACGACATACCCAAAGTGCATGGACCGATTCTAAAGGCAGTTGCCTGTTCGCCTCCCCTTCGCTCCACATATAAAGCTCTTTCTTTCTTCTTTCCTTAACTTTTACTTTATCCCTACAATACCTTCTAACTTTCCTTCCCCCGAGCCTCAGCTACTACTTTAACTTTCCTTTCTCCTCCCGACTCTAAGACGTTTGCTCCGCAATTCCCTCTATTAACAAACCTAAATAAATTTCGATCCCAAATCCAGCGGCTCCTATAAGCTTCAATTCATTCCTATAGGTATGAATCTCTCACTCGATCTATCTCCTCAAATTAGGGGTTTTGTACGAAGCTTGAGTTCACGAGTTTTCTTTAGATTATGATCGGTAGGACTTGTTGTAGATGAGGAAGGATGAATCAGAGATAGGAACATGCCTTAGGCTAGGAGCTCGGTATGGTTATAACAAATTTTGAGGCCGATGAGGTGGAGAGAAAAAAGAAAAGGATATTGGTGGTCTCTAGGATATAGGTTCCTGTTGGACCACCGAGCGAGGGAGAGTGGTTGTTAGGTTATTGAAATAGGGCTAAATTGGTGATCTCGTACGAAGTCTTTCGACAGCATAGGCTGAGTGACAACCTCGGGTCAATATTTTGGGTGGAAATCTGTTGTTTAGTAGACCTCTTATGGGAGTAGTGTGAGAGAGAGCATGTGTCATTTGGTCTAGAAAGAGGTAGTGGGTCGGTAGGACATGTACTATGAATGATGCTCGACACAGCTCCGAATGAGGTCGTTTGGTAATTAAGGAGAAGTAGCGAGCAAGTGGGTCGGTCTTGGTAATCAGAAGTGTTTTAACCCGAACATAGGTCGCATTTGAGTAACTTATCTCCATAATCAATCTTAAGCAAATTGGATAAAGCATGACAAATAACAAAGCATACAAGCCCAAGAACTTTACTTGAACTAACTCCCTCGTAACTTGAACGATCTTAAATGCAAACTTAACTCAACAAATGCGAACGACAGTCTTCACGCTCTTTGATGCCAATGTCCGACTCCAAAACCACTACGGTCAACCATAGAACAAACTATAGGAGACAGTCAGCAATAATGATTTTTGAGGACAATAACTTAAAATTCTATCAAAACACACTTATGCTTTAAACTTTAATTTTTTCTGCACTCACGTTTGAGTCATAGCATTAGTGCACACACAACACGGGGGAATATATTATCATCATTATATCTGACATCGATTGTCTTTCAGGTATAGTTTAAACAGGATTTTGTACACATCCATTGCTCTTTAAAGGTATCTAGAAAATCGAGCTATGCTACAGTTTCTGATAAGCCTGATTCAGGCTCTCAACAGGAGGTAGTAGGTACTTCGGACCCACCGACAACCTCCATATAGTGTATTTCGGATCCATCCGCTACAGTTATTGGCCCAGCCCCTAATGCTATAGATGGAGCAATTATCTTGGATAATCCGACTGATTCACAAGCTTCAAAAATTAGTGAAACCGCTCTTCATCGGTTATGCACAGTTCATGGAATTCCTTTTGACGACGTCTTAGTGCCGTCGGGGAAAGATCGGCCTCACCTGCCCCCGGTTGGATATACAGCTTGCAATAAATTCATGTGCTGGGTTGGTAGCGTGCCACCTTTCAACTCCTTTCTCCGTGATGTGTTATAGTATATCAGGATCGCTTTGGCACAGCTACATCCCAATAGCGACGCGTTCATTCATGGCACTTGTATTCTCTTCATAAGCACCTTATTCAGGCTTCCTACTTCTGGTGATATCTGCTACATCTATCTCATCAAACGACAGTCTGACAGTCCATAGTTCATATTCCTCGAGCCACACTCCAAGTGTCAGATCCCGACGGGGGATGGAGTAAATTCTTCTAATGTAAACATGAATGTTTTTACGTATGCTGCCCTCGGCTTTGCGAGAAGGTGGCTGGAAGGGAGTGACTTCCATTTACGGACTAATATTTGTCTATGGCATAAAGTGCATTCTTTCTAAAATCTTTTTGACTTCCATAGGTATCATTTCACGTCTCAAAGGCATAGGGTATTCTGAGGCCGTCGAGGCCATTCGGGCTGTTCACGCGGGAGATCGGGAGTTTAAATCAGTCATTTCCAATGAATCTCTTTCAAAGTTTGGATTGTTGGCGGTAGGCCGTCGAACCAGTCTCCTTCCCAGCACCACAACAACCAGACCTGCCTTGGAAAAGGGCAAAGGGCAAGCTAGGCCTTCGATGCCGTCTACAGGGAGGAACCCCGGTATATCCGAAGAAGGTGAAAAAAAGGAGGCTGAGGCGCCAAAAATGACCGATTAGAACTTAGGCTCTTATTGTGTCTATAACCAACGTACCTGACGCCACCAAATCGCTTCCTCCTTCGAAGAGGCAAAAAATCTTAGCCAATAAATTAAAGAAGAAAACAGTTGGTGGGACTTCTAAAGTTAGCATCACCCCGGTCAATAAAAAATCATCTTCTCAACATCCAGAGGGTTCACTAGAAGGTCTTTCAGACCTGACCATCCCCGATGACTTGCTGAATTATGGTTTTAACGACTTAGGAGATATGGCGTTGAGTTAGCCCATGAGAGGCGATGTAGGCGATTTGGCTGGTCGACGTAGAGAGTCAACCCCAATAAGTAAAGCAAAAGACACTGGTCCATCTGGGGGAATCACTAGGATACACATGAACACTTACACTTCACCCTGCACTTAAACTTCAGCCATCGTATTATTCTTGCTAACTCGTCCTCGCTTGATTTCTGTGCAGGTGATATGGGGTGCGCTCATGGATTCGACCACCTTCGCGGGTCTTCTATCTTTCACAACTCCAGTCTGGATTCGAGGTCAGGTAGACATCGAGAAAGAGATGATAGTGGCGATAAGGACTTCCGTCCTAGAGACTCGTCATCTTCTCGAAGAAAAACATACAGCTATTTTTTGTACCCTAACGATCCACCTTCTCACTCAGAGCACAGTAGGGAAAAATACGCTCAGAATGGGTCTCAATCTGAAGCTCCTCACAACCAACACTTTGGTTTGTCCAACAAGAAGCTATCTCGTGAGCCTCATAAAAAAAATATGGCTTCGGCTAAGCAAATTCCTCCAATTTATGCACATGATCCATCAGTAGCCGAAAGATTAGCTGAACTTAAAGCCGCATTTTCGAAGATATGCTTCGACGGGCTAAAATTTCTTCTTATGATTCATCCAATTCCAGGGCATGTCAAACAAAGCGCCATCACTTGCAACAACGATGTCTACGTCCAACACGATGCATTTGTTCACTTGGTTGAAAAAGTTTCAGAAGTTTCCATGCAAAGTCAGTATGAGATCGATCACCTGAAACTTGAAGCCAACCATGATAAAGACAATATCAAAGCCCAGGATGAAGAGCATTCCTTGTATGAATTTTAACATGAAATTGCCCAACAAAACACTAAAGACATAGCCGAGGCAGTCAGTCGTCTGGAAGCTACCCACAGAAGGGAAATTGATGAAGCGGTTCAACGCTGTGGCATTTAGCCTTAGAAAAAGACTTCGTTCAAAAGGAGAAGGATGTCCTCGCTCAACGAGTCAAAGAATTGGAGGAGCTACTCCTCAAAGAAAAGGAAGAAAAAACTGTCGCTCTAGAGGTGTCGCAACGATATTTCAACGAGATTGTCGCTACACGACTTCTGAATAGAAAGCTTGATGAGGAGCTCTCCAAAGCTGAAGCATTAAGGGACGCAACCCGGGAAGAAGGCAAAAGAATGGCATTGATAGAAATCAACTCTCGTCTTGAGGAAGCTGCTGAAGCCGGGAGAGAAGAAATTAAATGCCAATTTGATCCGCTTATTGCTGAATACAACACTCGGGTTCTCATGCACCAAGATCTATCTTTTCTGGGCGAGGGTTACCTCGAATCATTAGCTGAGGCATGGGACACCTTGAAAAAAATCAAATGAATAGAGCTGGGCACCTAGGAGGTTGATGAGGATTCTCTTGTGAAGGAAGTGCTTCAAGGAAATGAGTCCTTTCGACTTATCTGCAGCCAAAGTCCTTTATGGAAGAGTTTCCTCCTCATTAAAAAGGAAGGACGATGCCGTTGGTCCATCCAAAACCGAATCTCAAATTCTTCCTTCTACTCAGCCGACCAGTTGCTCTCTACTCGATCCTTTTGAACAGCCCATTGGCTATGATCCAGAGAAACCCGGGCTTGATATCCACATTCTATCCCATATCCCAGAGGGTGAGACTCCCAAAACAGCTGAGAGTCAGCCAGTGACTGGTACTTAACCTTCCTTTCTAAAGTTCAAATAACCATCGCTTCTTAGCGGGCAATAAATGTATTCTAACATTTGTCTTTTATAACTTTGTGTAGGCCATTCTGACCCCAAACCAACTCCAAGGAGCGATGCCGCCACGGAGAAGGAAAGAAATTGGAAGACGCATCTCACACTGGGAATGCTCTTGGATCTGATGCTCAAATGATCGGGGCGCTCGATGAGGACAAACTCGAGAACCCCTCACCAACATAAGGACATGATGAAGTCAAAATCATGGGCACCTACGAACATATTCGAAACTGAGCATGGAGGAATAAATCATGGAAGAGGGGAAGAAGAAAGCTGAAATTAAGGCTGAGCCCCAAGTGGTGGAATTGGACGATCCCCTGAACAGGCCCTTGAAGGTCATTCTCCCCGGTGGAACCATGCCATTGGTAGTTCCTTCTCCTTCCTCGGGCACCATCTCACTAGGAAGCAAGGCATCCAAAAGGAAACGCTCGGGTGAGGAGCCTTCGGAGGAACCGAGGAAGGAAAAGAAATCAAAAAAGTAGCCATCTGATCGTGCCTTATTCAACCCGAATAAGTCTGAATTATGTAGTTATTTCTATTTAATCATTGTAAATAGACTTTTGGCTCCGAGTTCAGGAGAAATTGTAGTGGAACTTTATTTTGGATTAGTGAATAAAACTTTGTTTCTACGCTTTCAATGATTTTCGTTGTTCAGCTTATTGTACAATTTGTAGCCGAAATTTGAAATCTTGTGAGTTACACAAACTCCAGTTCACTTCCAAATGACTCGAAATTTTTTGAAATCTTAAATCCTCTAGTCTATGCTCTAGGGACTTAAAATACTTTTTGTCCGTTCTCCAATGACTTAGATATTTTTTGAATCATTTGTACTCTAGCCCACACTTTGGGGACACGGAGCAATCTTGTCTGTGCTTCGGGGATTTAGAGATATTTAAGTCGTTTATACTCTAGTCTGTGCTTTGGGGACTCAGAGTACTCTAGTTTGCACTCTGGGGACTTAGAGATTTTTAAGTCGTTTATACTCTAGTCCGCACTCTGGAGACTCAGAGTACTCCATTCTACACTCTGGGGACTTAGAAATTTTTTAGTCGCTTATACTCTAGTCCGCACTTCGGGGAGTAAGAGATTTTTAAGTTGTTTTATACTTTAGTCCACGCTCTGGAAACTCAGAGTACTCTAGTCCACACTCTGGGGACATACAGATTTTTAAGTCATTTATACTCTAGTCTGCGCTTTGGGGACTCAGAGTACTCTAGTCTGCACTCTGGGGACTTAGAGATTTTTAAGTCGTTTATACTCTAGTCCGCACTTTAAGGACTCAGAGTACTCTAATCCACACTCTGGGGACTTAGAGATTTTTAAGTCATTTATTGATTGACCTTTAATTTTGTGTGCGCGTTCATATGCCAGACAGAATAATGTGATTTAATTTTTTGCCAAGGAATTATCGTACATGGAACATCAAAAGTCCACAGAAAAGCGGCTTCAAGCCTTTATTATCAGTAATCAAATAGTAACAACTAAATTGTCTTATTACATGTCGAAAATGAAATAAAAACATAATGGAAACAATTACTACTAAAATGCATAGGAAATAACTAAGTGTAATAACGACGGAATTTCTCGCTATTCCACGCTTTGGGGAGCGTCGTGCCATCGACAGTCGCTAGCTTGAAGGTTCCTTCTTCAAGCTTCTGTTCAATGATGTATGGACCTTCCCATGTGGGATTCATATGCGATGGGATCAAAAAAAATTGCTTCAATACGAGATCGCCCACGTCAAAGATTCTCGCTTGGAATTTTTCATTATTATATCGAGCAACTCAGTGCCTATATGCAGCCGCCCTTAAATCGACTTCTTCACGTTTTTCATCAAAAAAGTCCAATGGTTCCAATAAGAGATCCTTATTCGTCTTAGGATCATAATAAGTTACCCGATGTAAAGGGACTTCAAGTTCCATGGGTATCATATCTTCCATGCCGCATGCCAAAGAAAATGGAGTTTGGCCAGTCACGGACTTATGGATGGTTCTGTAAGCCCATAGTGCCGTCGGAAGCTCATCCACCCACTTGCCTCTACCTTCCCCAAATGTTTCTTCAATATTGATTTAATTATCTTATTTAGGGCTTCGACTTGTATATTGGCTTTAGGGTGAGTGACTATTGCAAACCTTTTTTTAGTGCCATATTTTTGGCATAATTCTTTGAACTTCCTACTTTCAAATTGAGTTCCGTAGTCCGTAATGATAGTTCGTGGGAGGCCAAAACGGCGTATGATGTTTCGCACAACGAAGTTAATGACCTTTTTGGTGGTGATTATAGCTAAGGGCTCTGCTTCCGCCCATTTGGTAAAGTAATCGACCGCAACAATTGCATATTTTGCATCACCTCTAGAGATCGGCAAGAAGCTGATTATATCGATTCTCCATATTGCGAATGGCTAGGGACTAACCATTTGTGTGAGTTTCGTCGGAGAAGCTCTCGAGATTTTTGTGAGAAATACGGATTACGGATCTTAAGGCTAGAATTAACACTAGAGGGGGGTGAATAGTGTTTTAAGGAACTACTAAATCTTTTTGATTTTATGTTAATTTGAACACGAATGTATGCAATATTCAGACACGGATATGATCAATGAATCAAACACAGATGCAGAAATAAAGTAAAAGCAATAAAGGAAAGAACACACTGGATTTTACACTGGTTCGGAGTTACCCTACATCCAGTCCCATACACATGTATTGATTTCCTTTCAAAAGCAATTGTTACAATTACACCCTTGATTTCAAGGCCATGAGGTACACCACTTCAGATTCACAATCCTCTGGGTAGAGATAATTGATTTTACGGGTAACAAGTTCACCCAATTGATTTCATAGGCTACAATCACACCTTTTCTCACTCAGTTTATTACAAAGAAGCCTATAACTCTGAATAGCACTGAGACTTTATTGAGATAGTGATAGAGAATCAAACCAGAGATGATCTAGTTAGATTCAATGGTGATTTCGGTAGAGTAATCGTAAAAATATACATAAAGAAATGTGGAAGAAGAAGAGGAGTGAAATCAAAGAAAAAATGAATATAAATTCGTTTAAAACTGTCCATATTTATGGTCGAACAACAGCCATGTCCATTCGTGAAAGGATATGACGAATAGACACTTCTTTTGAAATTTAAATTTTTAAAATCAACTGCCACCTTGTTGACAGGGGTACCTAGGGGTTGTCGAATGCCTATGGTATTTTTGGTGATTTGTTTTACTTTGAAAATAACTTCTATCTTGCATTAAAACTATTTTCAAACTTTATAAATGTACTTAACTATAGTTAAAATACATAAATAAATATAGAGAATGATATTTTGATATATATAAAATTTTACTATAATTTTATATTTAAATCTAAGTACAAATATTAAAAGTTAAATATATTATTATTAAAAGATAGTTTAAAACCAAGGATAATTTGATTTTGAAAATAAAAATTATTTTGAGGCTAAAAGTATTTAAAACCAAGATAGATGTTTTTGATTCTTTTAAAAGGAAGGTTTTGAAATCATTTTGAAAACAAGATATAATTTTGTAAAAACATTTGAATAAAAGTTAGTGGATACAAAACAATGTTCCACTAGATTTTTCGTAGGTTCCACCCTACTTAGGGTTCCATCCCTTTAACAGGCTCGAAGTGGATTCCATTGCACGAATAAATTGGATTTTAAGATGTCATTGCTTTTCTAGGAGTTTTAAAAAAATTCCTAATTAAAGTACTTATTATTGAAATCTTGAACTCTTGATAATCTTGATACTCATGAGTCTTCAATCTTGATATCTTGAATATCTATACTGTACAATCTTCATTCTTGATACCTGCATGGTTAAATCCTGCATATATAAATATATCTAAACTATAATGTTAGTATTTATATTTTATAATCCTATTCTAAGGTTGTTGTCATCAAAACCATCTTCTTAGGGACTAACAATCTCCCTCTTTTTGATGATGACAACCTTTGTTTATAAAATATTACTTCTATCCTATAACTCCTCCTAAAACTAATAACTCCCCTTAATCTATGACTAACTATCCTATTTTATACTCCTACCCTTTGTCATCAACAAAAACTAACTCCAAACTATATAGCTCCCCCTTATTCTTGTACTAAAATACCTGCATTAATATAATATTCAATGGAGTATATAATAGATAGATTAGGAGATAGTTACACTGATAGACATGATAACTAATAAAAGATCATATAAATATCAATGTGTTTTTATACGTGTTTTGCACATTAAATATCAATCCACACCAAATGAAATGAAATCAAATCAATCCAAGTAATCAATTAAAATCAAACAAAATCGAACATTACGAGGAACTTCCACCCATCCTTCTTCTCCAAATATAGGGTCTGCTTTAATGGCATCCCAATTTTCATTTTCATTGGAGAGAGAGACTGGAGGATGTGCTTCGTTATCATCCTTGTGCGGGGAGGAAATCATCCATTGTATCGCATCAAAATGCTTTTCTTGCTCCTTGATCATCTGCGTTTGACTCAACTCTAAGTGTCGCTGATTAAGAAGAATGAAAGAGAGAATATTTTTGAAAGAGTTAAGGGTTTCTTCAAGATTCTCGGTCAAACTATGAATTGGATTGTCCATTTTTGAGTGTGCGAGAAGAAATATAGATAAAGTAGATAAGAAATGATTTTGAGTGATGAATTATGGAAGAAATCTGCATATACAGGTGTAGAAATTTGTTTGAAATGAATAGACACGAGGTAGTTATTCAAATTTTAAATTTAAAATGAAAAGTAATTTCTGACCAGTACTTGTCGACATGGTCAGGGGGGTTGTCGGCAGGGGTCAGTCAATTTTGATGACTCATTTTGATTTTGTGAATATTGTGTGTATATATATATTTATATAATATACTAACATTTATTTTGGAGATAGGATAAGCTAGAAAAGTAATTCAATTTCATTTCATAATAGAACGATACAATGATTAAACATTAAGAACTACACGAACATTCAAATCAAAACAAATTAAAACTAATACAACAAGGCATGAAAAGGTAGAACTAGTTAGAGGATGATGAAGATGAAGATAATCCATGCTTCTTGCTGACTTTGGAGAAAAACTTGTTCATCTTGGATGACATTTTATCCTTTTTCTTACTAACAGACTGTTTAAGAATCCGTTAATCCTCGACAATGGTCTTTTGATTTTTGAGTAAGGTTTTGTTGGTTGGATTAGGAGGATGGTCAATGTTTTCAAAGATGTTTCACCTTCTTCTTCTTCTTCTATTTCCATTTCCATTTCATCCCATTCTTCTTCTTCTTCCTCCTTTCCATCTCCTCATGAGCCAAATGCTCTTCCTTTTCGGAAAGAGTCTCACATGGTTGAAAAACAAATGGAATTTTCATAAGAGAAATGTTTGAATGATTAAAGACCTTTCTTGAAACAAATTCTTCTCCTTTGAAATCTACTCCAAAATAGTTAAAAATCTGAGTGAGATAGATTCCATGATACAAAGTGTTTTCACCCATTTCAAGATTTTTGTGACGAAATTTATCCAAATTAACTTGCGCCCAATTAATATCATAATTTCCAAAAATAGCAAAAAGTGCTTTGCAAACTTTTGAAGTTGAATTGTTAAAACTCCCGGATCTTGGGATCAAAGTATGTTGTAAAAGAAGATTAACAATTCTAGCTTTTGGTCGAAAGTTTTGATCTATGAAATCAAAGTTATCTTCTTCGAAAATGTGATGAAATGTCCCACGATCATTTTCATCGATATTAAAACTAGAAAGATCCATTCCCGTGCTCTTGCAATTAAGAATGGTACCCAAAAGATCACAATTTAAAACGATTCTAGTGCCTTTGACATTACTCCAAATTTCATCATCATTTCCATTATAAAATCCACGGTTGAGATTTGCATAGAAAATTTTAACAAGATTTGAATAACAAACAAAATCATTTTGTGAAGCATCAACAAGACTTAGAACTTGTTTTTTTTCAGAAAGAGAATCGATTTCATAAGTAGAGAAATCTTGAAATAAGGCAAATTTCCTGAGATGGACTTTTTCATAGTTAGCATAGTTGATATATGCTTTTATAGCCTCCGGATCATTGCAGAGTTGCTCTTTTATCTTTCTAGAAATTCTTATTGTGGAAGGTTTGCTTGAAGAAGCCATTAGAGTAGAGAGTAGAGAGCTTGATATTTTGGAATAAGAGTTTGAATTTGAAAATGAAAGTGAAAAGTTGTGATAAGAGATAGTGAATAAATAGATTCTCAAAGGACATGTTCTCGGGTCAAAAGGTGATTTTTAAGAGAATTGAATGAAGTGAAAAGATGGAGGGAAATTCAATATTTTGAATTCAAATTTTGAATTTCAAATTTCTGTTCCCTTGTCGACAACGTGGTGGGGACCTTGTCAACAGGTGTCTTTGAATTCCCATGTTTATTTTTCTTAAGTATTCTAATATATATATATATGTATGTATGTATGTATATATATATTATTTTTAATGTATATACATATATCTGGAATATTACTAGAATTATAGTATATTCCATAAAATATTATGATACTTTTAAACAAATAGAAAAATAATAATAAAATAATAGTAAAAATAATATTAAAAATAATAAAAATAAAAATTTTAAAATTCAAACGACATACCAATTCAAAATCAATCAATTAAGCATTCAATTCTAAGCATGCAATTTCAACCAATGTGTTGTAAACGTGTACCTTTTTCTGAGTCCGTTTCTCTGAATTCGCCGGAGTCGTGAACTACCGTGAAATACATATTTGAATTATCTATCTTTTGATCATCATCACTTGAAGACAAGTCTGAGTCATCTAGAGTAGCAGTTAATGCATGTTTTCGTTTCTTTGCGAAATCATTATTTATAGGAAGATTTTGCCTATCTAGATACGGATAGTCTCTTTTGATATGACCTGATTTGTCACAGTTGAAACATTTGATATTGTTTGGCACTACATTCTGATTCCGAGAGTTCTTATAGTTGTTTCTCTTGATATTATTCGTCTTTCTGTATTTCAGGAATTTTCGAAAATTCTTGTTCATAAGGGCTATCTCTTCATCGTTATCGCTGTTTGAGTCTGATCCATCGGTCAATGCATTGAATTCCATTGATTTCTTTTCAGATGCTTTGCTTTCTCTTCTCTCAATCATTTGGACTTCAAACGACATTAGATTTCCAATTAATTCTTCTATCTTTAAGGTACTGATGTCATTTGCCTCTTCGATCGCAAGTGTCTTTTGATCCCATTCTGGAGTAAGAGAATTTAAGATTTTTCTGACTTAATCTTCTTCCGAAAATTCCTTTCCCAAGGATATTAGAGAACGCACAATATTCTGAAATCTACTATACATATATGAAATAACTCATTAGAATTCATTTTAAATAATTGATTGTGAGCATGGAAATTTTGGTCTGTTTAACTTTGCTTGTTCCTTCGTGAGTAACTTGCAAAGTTTTACAGATTTCATATGTATACTTACAAACTGACACTTAATTAAATTCATTCCTATCAAGTAAACAAAATAAAATACTCATAGCCTTAGAGTTGTTTTGTGCAACAGCTTTTTGCTCAGCAGTCCACTGTACAAAATCAGTTGTGGGTTCAACATATTCGGTCTGTGTGATATTCCAAGTGTCTAGTCCAACAGATTGTAAATATATTTTCATCCTACATGCCCAACATGCATAGTTACTGCCATTAAAAAGTGGTGGTCTGATAGTAGACTGACCTTCTACAAATGAAGTAGTGACAGGGATAATAGAACTAGTGTTGGAAGCCATTTTGAAATTTTACAAAATTCAGTTTATGAAACTTTGAAAACCTTGCTCTGATACCAAATGTGAGAAATGCGGATTACGGATCATAAGGCTAGAATTAACACTAGAGGAGGGGTGAATAGTGTTTTAAGAAATTACTAAATCTTTTTGAGTTTATGTTAATTTTAACACAAATGTATGCAATATTCAGACACATGTATGATCACAGAATCAAACACAGATGCAGAAATAAAGTAAAAGCAATAAAGGAAATAACACACCGGATTTTATACTGGTTCGGAGTTACCCTACATCCAGTCCCGCACTCAAGTACGGATTTCCTTTCAAAAGCAATTGTTATAATTACACCCTCGATTTCAAGGCCACGAGGTACACCACTCCAGATTCACAATCCTCTGGGTAGAGATACTTGATTTTACAGGCAACAAGTTCACCTAATTGATTTCACCGGCTACAATCACACCTTTTCTCGCTTGATTAATATTACAGGCTACAATCACACCTTTCCTCGCTCAATTTATTACAAAGAAGCCTATAACTCTGAATAGCACTGCGATCTTGTCGATATAGTGATAGAGAATCAAATCAGAGATGATCTAGTTAGATTCACTGGTGATTTCAGCAGAGTAATGGTAAAAATATATATAAAGAAATGTGGAAGAAGAAGAGGGGTGAAATCAGAGAAAAAATGAATATAAATTCATTTGAAACTTCCCATATTTATAGTAGAACAACAACCATGTCTATTCGTGAAAGGATATGACAAATAGACACTTATTTTGAAATTCAAAATTTTAAAATCAACTGCCACCTTGTCGATAGGGGTACCTAGGGGTTGTCGACATGCCTATGGTATTTTTGGTGATTTGTTTTTCTTTGAAACTAACTTCTATCTTGCATTAAAAATATTTTTTTAACTTTATAAATATACTTAACTATAGTTCAAATACATAAATAAATATAGAGAATAATATTTTGGTATATATAAAATTTTACTATAATTTTATATTTAAATCTAAGTATAAATATTAAAAGTTAAATATATTATTATTAAAAGATAGTTTAAAACCAAGGATAATTTGATCTTGAAAATAAAGATTATTTTGAGGCTAAAAGTATTTAAAACCAGGATAGATGTTTTTGATTCTTTTAAAAGGAAGGTTATGAAATCATTTTGAAAACAAGATATAATTTTGTAAAACCATTTGAATAAAAGTTAGTGGATACAAAACAATGTTCCACTAGATTTTTCGTAGGTTCCATCCTACTTAGGGTTCATTTCCTTTAACAGGCTAGAAGTGGATTCCATTCCACGAATAAATTGAATTTTAAGTTGCTAGTGCTTTTCTAGGAGTTTTAACAAAATTCCTAATTAAACTACTTATTATCGAAATCTTGAACTCTTGGTAGTCTTGATACTCATGAGTCTTCAATCTTGATATCTTGAATCTCTATATTGTACAGTCTTCATTCTTGATACCTACATGGTTAAATCCTGCATATACATATATATCTAAACTATAATTTTAGTATTTATATTTTATAATCTTATTCTAAGGTTGTTGTCATCAAAACCATCTCCTTAGGGACTAACAATTTTTGCATACTTTTGACATTTGTCGCACCTTCTTACATAGTCTGCGGCGTCCCGATTCATGGTCGACCAATAGATCCATAGCGAAGGATCTTTTTTGCTAATGTCTGTCCCCCAATATGGTCGCTACATTCTCCTTTATATACTTCTTTCAAAACCCTCTTTATCTCATCGTCAGCGATGCACCGAAGTAAGGGAACCGAGAATCCCTTTCGATACATTATTCTATCCTGCAATACATACCGCGAAGCTTTGCGAATGACTTCTCGTCTTTTGTTCTTCCTTTCAGACAAAGCCCCGTGTAGTAGGTATTGCTTGAATGGGGTTATCCATGACTCTTCTCGATTTCTGTTTCTAACACAGAGTCTACTTCCATCTCATTTATACTCGGAGCTTGTAAGATTTCGACGAGAACCAAGCTCATATGTTGTGCATCACCAGTACTTGTGAATTTCGCCAATGAATCGGCTTTCCTATTTTGTTTGCGTAGGATGTGTGAAATATCATAATATTCAAGGTTTTCCAACAGTTTTAAACCCGTGCAAGGTATGGGGTAAGTCTCTACCCCTTTGCTTGATAGTCTCCCCGTACTTGGTACACCACCAATTGTGAGTCAACCGATTTTACTCCAAGTTCCCTGGTAAATTTTAAGCCAGCAATCAATGCTTTATACTCGGCTTCGTTATTCATAAATAGGAAATTGAGCTTCAAAGCATAACAAATCGATCGGTTTTCGGGAGCCCAGAACAACGGTCGTTGGATGCCCCATCAGTGTATAGTTACCATCGAATGGGGGGAATAACATCCTCACTGCTTGGCTCATCTGATATGGTGAATTCTGCAACGAAATCATCTAGTGCCTGCCCTTTGATAGCCCTCCATGGAAGGTAGGTAATATTGAATTAACTCAACTCAATGTTTCACTTTAACAACCTTCCAGAGGTTTCGGGTCGTTGTAGCACCTATCGCAAAGGTTGATCGGTATAAACACTGATCGTGTATGCCTGAAAATATGGATGAAGCTTATGCGATGCAATCACCAAACAGTAAGCTAGCTTCTCAATTTTAGGACAATTTCTCTCTTCTCCCGTTAGACATTTACTGACATAGTATACTGGCTTTTGAATTCGGTGCTCCTCGTGAACCAAGCCCGTACTGATGGCATGCTGAGACACGGCCATGTATACATATAACACTTCATGGTCTACAGTCTTTGACAGAACGGGGGGCTTTCCAATTGTCTCATCAGAGCTCGAAAGGCATCCTCATAGTTGGGTGTCCATACAAAATTCCTCTTCCCTTTCTTTATCATATCGAAGAAGGGAATAAATGTATCGTTCGCTTTGGATATGAACCTACTCAACTCGGCGACCTTTCCATTCAGGCTTTGTACTTGCTTTACAGTTCTGGATGCTTATATGTCTCGAATAGCCTGAATCTTTTTTGGATTCGCTTCATTCCACGTGCGTTGACAATAAAGCCCAGAAAATTCCTGACGCAACACCAAAGGAATACTTCAATAGATTGATTTTCATTCCATAGTATCTAAGTATATCAAACATCTCCGCTAAGTCTCGAATGTGTTCGTTTGACTGTCATGACTTCACGAACATGTCATCCATATATACTTCCATTGTTCTACCAATTTGGTCTTTATACATCTGATTTACTAAGCACCGGTAAGTTTCTCCTACGTTCTTTAACTCGAAAGGCATCACCACATAAAAATACCACCTGACATCCGTGACAAAACTAGTATGTTCCTGATTTGGAATGTGCATCGAGATTTGGTTGTATCCCGAATACGCATCCATAAATGACAATAACTCGTGTCCGGCTGTTGAGTCGACCAGCTGGTCAATTCTGGGTAAAGGGAACTATCCTTAGGACATTCCTTGTTCAGTAAATAATCAACGCAGGTCCTCCATTTTCCATTTGCTTCTCACTAGTACGGTTTAGAAACCCATTCAGGGTAAAGGGAATCCGAACAAACCCATTGGCTTTGAGTTTGTCCACCTCCTTTCTAAGAGCAACAAACCTCTCTAGGTCCATTCCTCTCCTTTTCTGTTTCATTGGTACATATTTTGGGTCAATGTTCAACATATGACTTGTGATGGTGGGATAAATCTCACACATATCAGAGTGGGTCCAAGCAAAAACATCCAAGTTCGCTCGGAGGAAATCATTTAGGTCCTCAGTCATCGAGGGAGTGAGTTGTGATCCAATCTTAAGCACCCGTGATGGGTCATCGTGACTGACTGAAATGTCAATCATTAGTTCAGCCGTTGCAGCTTTAGGCTCCTTAGATTCCTTAGGTTCTTCATCGTCGTCTCTCAGATGTATGTCCCTGTAGATCCAAGCCTGCCATCCAAGCCAAGGCTCGGGCGCTACTTGTCAATTTTGCGCTACCTGGATGCGGACAGAGTTGTCCATAACCTTTCCCTTCTCTTTCCACTGGGCCTCTCTCAGCTCAGCCACATAATATGCACAACCTGTCGCCTGATCGCTACATACAACCCCAACTCCTCTATCCTCCGGTAACTTCAAAGACAAACACCATAGGGCTAAAGCTGCCCGAAACTCCGCCAGGGTTGGTTGGCCAAGAAAAACATTATACGGAGAATCAACATCCAACACAATGAACAGTAGGATCCGTACCCTCCTACGTTCTCCCTCTCCTAATTCAACTGTAATTCAACAAAACCTATCGCACCAGTGGCTGCTCCATTAAAACTGCGAATGTGGGCTTTAGATGGTTTCAGATCCTTTGCCTCCATTTTCATTTGGTCGGACACCTTTTTGAATATAATGTTAATAGAACTCCCACAATCAATCAATATCCTTCTCACAAACGTTGGCCTAATCGTTGCCGAGATGAACATCGGGTCAATGGTAGGTGCCTCAACCCGATTGGCATCTCTACTTCTGAACGCTATATCATCCGTCATCATTTGTTGTTGTTTCATTGGAATCCCATCGTCTGAATTCAAGCAGCATTCAAAGTCTGCATGTTTCAAGGAACTAGCATAGCGTTCCATTTCTTGCCAACTCTTGTCTGCTGGATGAGGCCAACCTATTATTATGTTTATGATTAGTCTACCTACAGTCCAAGCAGGTTCCTCAAGATGGCGTGGAGCCTGCCCGCGACCGGGGTCTGGCATTCCTTGTCCGCCTTCTTGCGGATTCTTAACAAAGTGCTGTGACTTCTTTTGCCGAATCAGTTTCTCTATAGCATCATGGAGGTGTCTGCATTCCTAGGTGTTGTGCTCGTAGGTCTCGTGAAATCGGCAATACTTCCCAGTCTGCTTTTGTTCCTCAGTGGATTCCCTTGGGTGCGGCTTCCGGTATAGGAAGGCGATACCAGTTGATAAATAAATATTCTTTAGAAATGCGTTCAGAGGAGTATGTTTGTTGTAGGTCGGGATCCTTGGCTTCCACTTTTCGGCTTCCCTTTTTCTTTCGAAATTTTCCCTTCCAGACACTGTATACTGTTCAGGCTTGTTTTGAACATTAACCTTAACCTTTCCAAAATTATCGCCAACCTGTTTTATCGCAATGCTACTTTGCACTGCATCTTTGCAAGTCCCTTGCGCACTACCTCGCCTCGTCCACCTGTCTTCCTCCCTTCTCATGAACTGGTGCACCTTTGAATAAAAACGTTCTAGGGAAGCCAGAGGTTTTCCTGCCAGCCAGTCACCAAACTCTAAGTCCTGATCTACTCCCTGCATCACGGCCATGACAGTAGCGTGGTCATTCGGGTTGCTAACTTCAGTAGCTTCAATGTGAAATCTTTGCAAATATTTTCTTCAGGACTTCCCTGGCGCTTGAATTACACTAGATAAAGACATCACATCCTTTGGATGAGTGGTATGAATTCTGAACTGCTCCACAAATTTTATCACTAACTCATCAAATTTGAAGGTTGATTGTGGAGGAAGTCTGGTGAACCACATGATAGCGATTCCAGATACGGTTATTGGGAAACATCTACACTTAGTCACATCATTTGCCCTAGCCGAATCCATTATCGACTCGTATCTCATTACATGCTACCGGAGATCAGTTACCCCTCATAGGCTGGAATAGTCGGCATACTAAACTTCCAAGGGTATTCAGCCTGTAGGATAGCATCTGTGAATGGAGTATGACTTCTATCTATGCCCCAATCATTGTTGGATAAACCCTGATTTTCCCTCATCAGCTGTCTGACCACGGCTGACAAGTCCGGGTTCTGGATGGGAGGTGGCAAGTTGGACTCCGTCCTGCGTGACCATCCTGGCTGGTGCCTCCTTGATTGGTGATCTCCCAAACGAGCATCTTGGGGACCTACTTCATTACGTCCCTAGTGAGCCGATCAGTCAGCTTGCACTCGCGCTCCAGATCCTAAGTCTCCCATTCCGACTTGAGAGCGATTTCCTAGATGCAAGTGAGGGGTCATGGCTCCAGCTAGGGAACATGGACCATTCCAATTGGATTGATCTATTGCGCCTGTTTGCGTTGTTTTAATTCTACGGCGTCTACGCCTGGGATGTTCATCAGACGAAGCAGAGCTGTTAGATGATGAGTAGGTAGCAGGGCTTCCTCTAGTATTCTAATGTTGTTTTTGACTAAGTTGGGTCATGAGGTTGGCGTTAGCTTGAATTTGCTCAGTAAGCTGTCTTTTGCTTCCCACGAGTCCTCTCATCAGCTCATTGAACTCGGTTCTAGTGACAACTTCTTTTTGGTTTAGGATGGTGGCGGTCCCTACACCTGGATTAGCTTGTTGATTGCTAGGTCCTACATGTTGGACGCTAGAGGCCTCGTTGACATCCGCATTGTCAGAGGCTGATCTGGTACACGGTCTTTCCATTGTAGAGTTATCGGTAGGAACTCAACGTAGAATCTACGAACTCCTTGTGAATGAACTTGGATCTTCTTTTAGGGGATTTCTTCAATCCAGTAGCGACAAAGTAGATCCTAACAGCTGAGAATGCAACTCTCAGTGAAAGCACCAAAATGTTAGCACCAAAATTGGCCACTAACACTCTTGAGCAGAACAATGTAGAGAGATTATTGAAGAAAATAAATTAAAACTGAAGGATGTATTCAAAGCTAACTTTAGAAACAAGAATAGCAGAATTATAGTGGTTCGGCATAACTGTCTACGTCCACGGTTAATATAATCTTTATTGCTTTCCTCCAAGACTTGGATACAGATACCATCCGTAAAAAAAGCTCGAACACAAGTTTGAACTGAAAGAAAGCTAGTGTAGAAAATGGCAGAATGTCTCCAGAGTTCTCGAAAAAGGTCCCCTCAGCTGTACTCCTACTTCTCTATTTATAAACGAAATTAGGATTGATATCTTGTGCGGGCCCAAAACCAAGGTCTCTTGGCCCATATATGGCAATTTTGTATCGGCCGAACAGGGCATACCGAACTACTTCCGGTCGAACGACTAATGCCGACCTAGTATGGCCAGCTGCTGATCATTGAGCAATTGTGTCGAAATAAACTCCTAAAGGACTCTAGGGTAACTCGTTGCGGATCTCGAAGTAAAGCAGCGGCAACTTCCTCATATTGTTAGTGGTCCTACGTATGGCCTAACTTCGTCATCGTGTGCCAAACCAGATACACTGACCACACGTGCCGAACCACTCCTTACTAAACGACACCAACTTCCCTTTCACGAACGATGGCTACTAACCCGTCTATGCCAAATGACAAATGCCCGACCATCAAGGCCAAACCATATATGCCGAACTATTACAACCGGACAAGGCATGCTGAACAATTCAAACCGAGCGGCATCCGCTAAGCACCTAGACCGAGCTATGTGTGAGCGACAGCCTTGATTGCCGGACTGCCACACGTCTCGAACCATGCGTGAACTACATCCTTGATCGAGCCACACATCCCGAACCACACTGACCGAGCCATGCGCTCCAATCTCCTTGACTGAACAATATATTTTTCCCTCCTTTGATCGAGCTGTACATGAAATCTGAAACATATTGAGTGTATCAAACCATTATATATCCAATCTCTTCTTGGTCAGAATCCCATCTAGTGCTAACTACCACCTCTGCAACTGTCATTTTGTAGCTGGGCCAAAGTGCTGGGTAACAGCGACATTTCCTTTATCGTGGCATAAGTTTTAAGCCATGATTTCCTAAAGGTGGCCAAGATCGATCTCGTGGTGTGCGTCGTGAAGATGGTGCATAGAGGGACTCGTTGGCGGAGGTGATGCAGCGTTTCGTCGAGAAATGAGTGAGAAATCGAAGATGGAAGCATGTGTGCAAGTGGGTTACGAGTTGTGCATTGCCTGCGTATTGGATTTGGAATGAAGGATTAGAGTTAAATAAGTTTGGTTGGGTAATTAATTAGTGAATAAATTATTTAATTAATCTAAAATCTTGTAAAATCCATATCTTTTGCATACGAGATCCGTTTTGGATGCGGTTTCATACGTTGTGCTTATAATGGAGAGCTTTACGACTTGATCTTGATTTAGTTAGTTTTTATTGAGGTGAGTGATATTGTCTCTCACCATACTATGAGTGTTAGTATAATATTGAAACGACCATTTTGAGATGATTTCTAACTTTAAAACATGATTTCTAATATATTTAAACCTACATCTTATTTGTAAAAGAATTTAAAAGTGTTTAAAAATGGTGTTAAATCGAATACCACATTTTTCCATATTGACGACTATGTTTACTAAATTGCTGGACTTAGGCTATTTTGATATTAATCCCACATTAGTTGTTTTAGATGTATTAAATGTGTTATATGTGTTTAATGTTCGTATGCTTGTTTGGATGAATACTCCGATCATAGGCGATATAGTGTTAGGAACATCCTATTGGATAGAGTTTAGTGCATGTTGATCGACTGCACATACGATGTGAACTCAAACGATGAAACAGAGTTCCATGCATATCGATTGAATGCGCAAACGATTCAAACTTGAATGGATGGGATAAGTATGTAGAAGGGTATTAGGATGCGTACCGACTGATTGATGATGAAGGACAATGGACTTGAATATGCGCTACAGACTTCAGGAGAGATACTGGACATTTTAATTGGATTTTAACTAGCCATTTTTGGCCAAGTACATGACCAAAGTGGCCGTTATCGACTACTATAGAGTGGTCGGTACCTACCACTATTAATGATGGTCGATTTGTCCAATTTTGACGTGGACGATGGAGAGGCTTTGAGAAGTACGATGCAATGGTTAGTTTGTTCATTCGACATTCGATTTTGATGTTATGGCTCTTCTTCAATGAGTGGTTTTCGCAGTGAAGCGAAGATGTGACGCTTCGATGCGATAACTTCATGATTCGACGACGATAATTCCGTAATGGAAGGTTATGGCTTCGACGATGGATAGCTACATTTAGATATGCAGATTAGTCGGATTGAAGGGACTGTGGAGGAAGGTTATGGGACGTACAATGACATTCTATGACTGACGATGGCTGTCTAGAGTAGTTCCAACCACGACGACTTCAGATGGGAGTCATAAGGACAGTTCTAGGATGAGCTCTATTACAGATGACATGTGCAAATGGATTATTGATACTCGAGGGTTTCTTTGTTTTCCTCATAAAGAAGGGTATTAGTGATGGTATCCATTGGGAATACGATGGTCCCTGGATACTTCACTTGGAGATATGATGGCCCGTGGATTGAGTTTAGATCTGCTGAACCTAGATCGTATACGATGGGTGTTCTAGTTTCCTAACCGACCGAGTGGCATGGGTTCGAGTACTGAGAAACCTGGATGTTGTAGTCCTAAGATCATACGATAGGGTCGATCGAGTTACATATATCCAACACATTGAGTGAGTGAACTTAAGGATATATGATGGATTTCATGTTTGTTTTGGTTGCTTTTCACCCTAAGGATGTCACACGACATACATATCATCGATGTTGATATCTAGATAGCTATTGGTACTTTGATGTATAGCACACCCATGACGACTATGATGTAGAGTATCATATACACTATGTTATGTGATAACTCTTTAGATGAAGGGATAAGTCAGGTATGTTTCTTCATACCCTCTATTCCATATACTATACCGAATTTTATAGTGTTTTAAGATTGTTTATTGCTCACACCAGATTGTTGTTTAACTTGAGGTTTTATACTTTACATCTTATTACCACGGGTACTTACATCTTATTACCATGGGCACTCTTACATGAGTAGACTAGAAAGTTGTAAATGGCATATGAAGTTCTGTAGATGAACTAGCAATAGGTGATGCTTTCACATACTTATATTTGGCTTATTATTGCATATTTCCGCTATGTGACACTATGGAGCCTTGACGGTATTGACTACTATTATTAGAGACAGTTTAATAGTTGAGTTTATTTATTAGTTGTATAAACTCTGTTATTGTTTTGTATAACTGTATGAGCCTGTGTAGTCTGATTATGTGGTGTGGTTCATGTGGTTATTACTATCTCGCCTATTTAACATCTGTGACGACTATTATATTTTATTTGATGCGTTGTCAGATATACGACATGTTATATGATTGTTTGATGTTTTCTTTCTCTTCACTTCTCTTTTTTTCTCTTCTCTTCTATTCCTCTTCTTTACTTCTTTTCTTCCCCTTGACAATCATTCTACATCGACTAGATGCTCCATTAGTGCACTATTAAGTTATATGAGCATCAAAGGTGTAAGACGGTCGTTATATTTGGTAGCAGAACTTAGGTTACATGGTTAACCTGAGTTGATATTGTGATCTAATAGAGACAGGTTAAGAATTGTCACCTTAGACTGGATATAGAGTGTATTTTTATATGAGAGAGCCCGTATTTGTTATATATTTTGATTTTCAAAACTATATAGTAGTATATAGTATATAAGTTATATTGCACACACGAGTACCATTGAAGCAGTCTTTCTTTATGAGAGACTAATCATTCTTATTATGTATCAAGAGTGATCTGGCATATGAGAAATGCCACAATTGGCAATAATTCTAGGGTTGAGGAGTGGGAAGGTTCGAGGGCCACTAACCCAGATTTAAGAATATGTTCGCTGAGATAGGGTGAAAAAATATTCTAGAATGCCCAAGTTGCTCCAAATGATTATGGTGCTCAAGTGCAAATGCTTAGAGTCAACTTTTCTTAGCTGTATAAAGATTACATGAGTCTAGAAGGCAGACCATTACTTGAAATGAAGTCGGCTATTGAAATGCAAGATTGGATGACTACTTGCAAGTGCATCTTTGATTACTTGGATTTAAATGATGCAATGAGTTATAAGTTGACCTCTAGGTAACTCTAGGGATGAGTTTAGACTAGTGGAGTGCTCTTATAGCTTCGACTCCCGAGGATCGATTTACTAGGGATTAGTTCATAGTTCGCATCGAAGAAAAATTATCTTGAATTTTCAAAAGTCGGTGTTATTTTGGAAGTGTGTTAGTTGGAAGTAAGGGATATGTTTGTGGCGGAGTATATGGCCAAATTCAGTGCTCTATCGAAGTATGGTATATCTTTCATTGATACTCCATTTAGAAAGAATAAAAGTTTATCACTGGGCCGAGCGATCGTCTTGGGAAGTGATGGATTGGTCATATTGACGAGAGCTTCGAGAAGTTGATCGAGAAGGCTTTATGACTTAAGAGCCTGTATCTAGTGTAGAAGGATTGTCCTAAACTAATTAAACAGGGACAAACCATGGAAGCGTATGCATTGAATGTTGTTCCGATTTTGTCCAGTGCTCTATCGACGAAAGAGAAGGGAAAGGGCATTACTATCTAGGGTATGCTTTCCATTTATGGTGTTCCATATGTGTTTTATTCAATATTTAGATTTCCATTCCTTTATATTTAATGATTTGGAAGATAGATTAGGGTTGAGACCCAAAATAGTTAACCAACCTTTAAATTGCAATGGACCTTGTCAGGAGCTCAGCCAGCCTATACATGGTTTTTCAAGGATTTGTCTTACCAAGTCATGAATGTTAGTTTGTTTTTTATTGATTTGTTTGGGGTTTAATTGGGTTTGATATTACGGCCTGAGAATTGACTGGCTGAAGGGGTACAGAATATTGGTGGATTGTGAGAGATCGTTGGTGATGATAGGGACAAACGATGAGTGGAAGGTAGTGTTCGGTTTCCCACCTAATGATGAGGTAATGGTTAGATTTCTATATTCGCTTGATATCCCATATGATGAGTTTTCGTTTGTGCATGTAACTGGAATGTGTCCAGACACATTCGATGAGGTGATTGGATTGCCACCATATAAGGGTTGAGTTCCATAATGATTTGGCTAGAGGTGTTAGACTAGTTGTTATGCCTTTAAGGCATATGGTGCCCAAAAGTAGAGGAAACTAAAGGTGCAAGCAGATGACCTATTGAGGCGAAGGTTCATTCGTAGGTGCATATTTGAGTGGGATGCACCTAAAGATTTCATCACCAAGGTAGATAGCTCTTTGAGGTCATATGTTGATTATCGTGAGCTGAATGAGATGACAAACAAGTATCCACTTTTGCTTATTAATTGCTTGTTCGATCAGCTCTATGGTGAGAGAGTGTTCTATCACGATGGATTTCATCAACAGGGAGTATTTAGAGAGAGTATGCCTATCACAGCGTTTCACAGCTATCTTGATTTTTGGTTAGTTGGTTATGTTGTGTGGGCTAACCAACATGTATACTTTTTTGATTTCTTGGACTGTGTTTCGAAGGATCGCTTGAGTAAGTTCATGCTTGTGCTTGTTGATGATACTTTCGTATACTCATGGAAGAAATAAAGCACAAAACACGATTGATTATTATATAGTAGGTGTTGAGAAAACACCGACCGATGATGACATTTTCAAGGTATCACTTCTGGAGGAGGGAAGTAAGATGCTTGGGTCACATTATTTCGAAGTAGGACATCGCTGTAGATCCTACGAAGGTTATGGCAGTCCAGGATTTGAATAGACCCAAGAGTGTTACAAATTAGAAGTTTCCTTAGATTAGCAAGATGTTATATATGCTTTACTAAGGACTTATCAAAGGTAGTAGTATTGTTAACCGATTTGACGAGGGAGTATCGGACTTTTATTTAAGACGCGAGATACAGACACACGTTAGTGAGTCTAATAGAGGGGTTGACGAGTTCACCGATATTACTTATTCCGGGTGGGAGTGAGGAGCTGATAGCACACACATGCTTGTGGTATTTGACTAGATGCGGTACTGTGCAGAAAGATAAGGTTATCACATATGCTGGTCGACAACTGAAACCGCACGAATGGAAGTGTCCGACTCATGATTGGAGTTGGTAGTGATAGTATTGCTTTGAGGATTTGGAGGCACTATCTATTAGGAGAGTGGTTCGAGTTTTTCATGGATCCCACATCATTGAAATATCTCTTCTTCGAGAAGGATCTCAACCTTTGCCGGTAGAGATGGTTGGAATTCTTATCCTCCTAATATTTTGACATTTCCTATACGCTCGTAAGGGAAATGCATTCTTTGATGCTTTGAGTGGAAGACATAGCAGTTTAGGAGCGATATTCTTAGAGTGGTTATTGCTCGAGTTTAGCACTGGTTATGACTTCAAAACTCAACGTGAGCTAGTGCTAAAGACGATTGCCAGTTTGACAATTAAACCTACTTTGATTTATCGGATCGGTCTGGTCAGAGGAGTGAAGTTAGACTAGTAGAGATCATGGCTAAGTTAGAGGAACGAGTAGCATTTGTAGATGTAATATAGTGCAGACTTGACCAAGATGATTGGCTCCATATGAATGAGAGATTGTCTATTCCTGATGTCGATGGGTTGAAGGATGAGATGTTCAAATAGTGCCACCATTTGAGATTGACTATACATCCTGAAGGTAACAAGATGTACCATGATGTAAGGTAGATATTTTATTGGGAAGGGATAAAGGAGTCAGGACATTCATTTCAAGATGAATGAATTGTCAGCTAGTAAATGTTGAACAGAAGAAGTCAAGTGGTTACTATAACATTTGAGATTCTCGGATAGAAATGGAAATGGATATCGATGGACTTCATTGATGGATTGCCAAGGACTAGAGGAGAGTATGACAATATTTAGGTCATAGTGGACAGATTGATGAAGAATGCTCCACTTATATTCTTTAGGTCTAGTGAAACGACATCCAAATTAATCGACTTATATGTGGAGTGGACTGTCCGATTCCACGATGCGTTGAGGAGCATTATAAGTGGCCGAAAGCTGTTGTTCCCTAGTGGGTTTCGAGAGAACTTACAAGAAGCATTGAAAAATTGACACCGAGTCGACTAGAATATCTAGATTGAACTTAAGACCTCGAGACCATGTAGGCATATTCATACCAGTAGACATGATACGAAACAGGTTATAAGGAAGGCGGTGGAGTCATAAAGGTTCGGTTGAGTGAAAGCGAAAGCGATTGCATATGGGAGACCAAGGAGGGCACGATGACCGCTTATCTGGCACTCTTTACTTGGTGAGATTTCATTTTCATTCAGCTTTCATATTGGATATCATATTTGATGTCTTATATAGGTAGTTTAGTATCCTGCATGTTAGGATAAGCATGGACTTTACTTTTTGATGTTTGACCTTATATGTGCTTATTTGATGTTTGATTGTTGGCATTTTACATGATTACTTATGCTTATATGGTTGTTAGGCATGCATGAAAGTTATCGTTTGATATAACATATTTATTTGAGATGATCGCTATATAGGATTTAGTGTGCTTATTTACATAACGATGTTGTTATTGTGTTAATCCTCTTGTTTGAGTACATTTTCAAGTACATGGAAGCAAGTATTGGCTATTTGGACGCGAATAATATTTGGATGCTTACTCACTTTTATTCGCATCCAAATTGTATGCTCTTGCTATAAAAGAGGTACGTAACATCTGTAGTGTAAATTTGGGTATATATGCTTGGTTGTCCTAAAAAATGAGATGCCTTACATATGAGATGTGTACATATATGTGTGTGTGTGTGTATCCATGTTGTTTGGGATTTTTCTGGACATAGCCGTACAAAGGAGGTGCTATCGAATTTTTTCGAAATATAAGGGGATTTGAAATCCTATGCGTTAGGAGACGTTCTCCTTACTTAGGGAATTGTAAGGACGAAATCCTTTTAAGGTGGGAGAGTGTAACGACCCATTTTTTGACGATAGGATTTTTAAATAATTGATTTAAATATTGAATCATTAATTAATTGAAGGTCCCAAAAATATGATTTTTCATATACGGCCGAAGCAGGACTTGAGCCCACTTTCGTTGAGTTTGGATCGATGTTGCGGACTAAAATGAGTATACATAGTGCTATATTTGGAGACAAGACGAACCGATGGCCAAAAGGATCTCGAAATGTACAAAATTATCATCCTCAAGTGTTGGGTCAGGTAGTGACGACATTTATATCATTGGGACCGAAAAAATAAGGTGATGTACGCTAACGGCTTTCGTTTGATAGGGCGTGTGATTTTACGAGCTCGAAACGTACAATGGTTTATTTGAGAAATAAAATAAAAAAATATATTATATTAATATAAAAAATCACTAAACCCTCCCTCCCACTCTTCACTTTATTGTTTCATTCCCAATAAACAAACCATGGCCACCTCCCCTAAATTAGTTCAAAAATTAAATCGACAGTTAGAGGCCATGAAAAATCACAAAACCAAATCCATTGAGCTTGTATGGAGGAGTGCTTTGCATTGGTGTGACATGCAACTATGTTTGGATGAGTTCGACTATTTAGGTTGAAACTAGGGTTTTGCGAGGATAGAGGTTGATTTAGGCAAATCGAAGAATGGCATTGCGATTCTCTTGCAAAGACGAGTGGATAGGGATTTCATGGTAATGTGCGGCTACTTATTGGAGGGGCAACATTTCCTTTGTCGCGACATAAGTTTCAGGTCGTGGAGAGGGCGTGTGAGGGACTCATTGGCAAAGGTGGTGCAGCGTTTCATCGTGAAATGAGTGAGAAATCAGAGATGGAAGCATGCGTGCAAGTGGGTTCATGTACAGGTTGTGCACGGACCGGGTATTGGATCTGGGAAGAAGGACTATTAGAGGTAATTAATTAGTGAATAAATTATTTAATTAATCTAAAATCTTATAAAAAACATATTTTTTGCACACAAGGCCTATTTTGGACGTAGTTTCTTACGTTATACTCGTTATAGAGAAATCTACAACTTGGCATTGGTTTGGTCAGCTTTTGTTGAGGTAAGTGATATTGTCTCTCATCATACTTTAATTGTTAAAATAGTATTGAAACAATGTTTTGAGATGATTTCTAACTTTAAAACATGATTTTTAATATATTTAAACCTACTTCTTATTTTATAAAAGAATCTAAAAGTGTTTGAAAATGGTTTTAAATCGAATACCACATTTTTTCATATTGACGAATATTATTACGAAATTGCTAGACTTAGACAATTTTGGTATTAATCTCACATTGGTTGCTTTAGATCTTTTTTATTTATAGATGTTTATATGCTTAATTTTTGAACGTATGATTGTTTGCTTAGTTTGGATGAATACGCCGATCGTAGGCGATATAGTGATAGGAACATCCCATTAGATAGAGTTTAGTGCATATCGATAGAATGCACACACGATGTGAACTAAAATGATGAGACAGAGTTTTGTGCATATTGATTGAATGCGCAAACGATAAAAACTCAAATGGATGGGATAAGTATATGGAAGAGTATTGGGATGCGTGTTGACTGATCTGAAGATGGAGGATGATGGACTTCGATATGCACTTCGGACTTCAGGAGAGATGCCAGAAGTTTTCATTTTGTTTGTACCTAGCCATTTTTGGCTAAGTACACGACCAAAGTGGTCATTATCGACCATTCTGGAGTGGTCGATACCTACCATTGTTAAAGATGGTCGATTTGGCCGATTTTGACATGGACGATGTAGAGTCATTGAGAAGCACGGTGCGATGGTTCGTTTGTTCGTTCAACCTTTGCTTTTGATGTTATGGCTCTTTGATGAGTGGTTTTGATGGTGAAAGGAAGATGTGACTCTTCAACGCGATGACTTCATGATTCGACGATGATGATACTGTATGATAACTACACTTCGAGATGCAAAGTAGTCAGATTGAAGGGACTATAGAGGAAGGTTATGAGATGCACGATGACATTCTATGACTGACGATGGCCGTCTAGAATAGTTCACAACTGTGCAGTTAAAGCGCTTGGCAGATTCTAAGCGGTGGAGGAGCAAAAAGTCATAGCGGGGATACAGCGAGGATATAGCGGGATATAGCGGATAGCTCTAAAATAGCATATAAAACTCGTATTTAATATTTTTACAAATATATAAAGGTAATTAAATGAAAAATTATGATTCAATTGAATTATAATTAATACATAAACGATTTTAAACAAAAAATATGCGCGAATATACTTTAAATAAATGTAAAACTGTTATATAACATAATTGAATTTAGTAGAATATTAGAGTATTTTCATTTCTGAAAATATATTAAAAATTAAATCAAATAAATTAGTTTCATAATTTTTATAATGTATAAATGCAATTTTTTAATTCATTTTATTAAAGAAGATATAGCGGAAATAGCAAAATATAGCGAGAATAACGGGATATAGTGGAAATAGCGGGGATTAAAGCGGAAAGGCTATATTTTAGGGCTATATGGAAAATCGTAGCGGTAGAAATACGCTATGAGATATTGCGGGGTTATAGCAGGGTAATAGCGGGGCATTAACTACACAGGTTCACAACCAAGAAGACTTCAGAAAAGTCTTAAGGACATTTTCAGAATGAGCTCTACTATAGATGACGTGCATAAAGGGATTATAACTTCTCGAGAGTTTCATTGTTGTACTCGTAAAGCAAGGGTATGTGTGATGATATCCATTAGGAATATGATGCTCCCTGCATACATCACTTGGGGATACGATGGCCCATGGATCGCATGATGTTTAGATTAGTTGAACCCTGGATTGCATACGATGGGTGTTCTAGTTTCCTAGCCGGTTGAGTGGCATGGATTCGAGTATTGAGATACTTGGATGTTATAGTCCTAAGATAATATAATGGGGTCATCGTATATCCCATGTACCGAGTGAGTAAATATGAGGATGGATGATGGATGTCATACTTGTTTTGGTTGCTTATCACCCTAAGTATGTCATACGACGTAGATGTCATTGATGTAGATACCTAGACACTAATTACTTTGATGTATAGTACATCCATAACGACTATGATATAGAGTAGCATATATCCTACGTTATGTGCTAACCCTTTGGATGTAGGAACATGTTAGGTATGATTGCGGTAGACCTGATTTTAAAAATAACATTATTCAGGAGATTTAATTAGAATAAATAAAATAAAATAATGTAGATAAGGAATTGAGGTAGATTAATAAAATTTAGTGGCCTTATTTATTTAACTAAATGAACTTATAAATGGTTAAGTAATTAAACATAAAGGCATCAGGTAAATAGCCGCCCATATTTCCCACGCTTATATTATTCTCCCTAGTCATACACGTTCATTCTATCTCACACAAAATTTATAAACGTAAGAAGGAAGCAAGGCCGGCCATTAGGAAGAATGAAGAGAAGAGAAAATCAAATTTAAGCTTAGAATTCAAGCTAGAAGAAATCAGTCTCAATCAATCATCAATTTTCTTATCTAATCTAAGGTCTCTATTTTGGTTTTATAATCATATGGTTTCGGATTTAAGGATAAATCTGTTTTTATGATATATTGAATAATGATATGCTTGGTTATGATTTATGTTTAAACAAGGATGTTTAAAGGAGATATATACGGTTTTAGGGTAAAACCGAGAGTAATATTAGTAGCACTCGAATTAGTACTCTGATCGTTATCAGTATAAATTATTATGCGTTTCCCTTTTCTTGACCGAATTTCAGGATCTTCTGTCGATTCTTCTTCATCTTCTTCTTCCAAATCATCTGTTAATTTGTATGACCATCTAGAGACCTTTTTACTAATTTCTTCCATTCTAATAGAAATTTTTCTAGATTAAATGATTTTAAAATGCTATGGGAAAATGTTATATTATGGAAAACATGATTTTGGAGTTGGATTTCAATTTTCATAATTTTTCAAGCCATGGGGAATTAGTTATGAATTTTCAAAGGAAAATATGGTTATTTGGGTTTTTTAATTTATTTTAGACAATATATTAACAATTTGGGTCTAAAATTTTGATATGTTAGATAACATGATTAAAGTGAATTTTTGGAATTTTTGGGGATTTTTACTAAGTGATTTAGTATGGAAATTAAATTAATTCGAAAGGAAGACCTAAACGATTTAATTATTTTTATAAGAGGAAGGGCTTATCTGTTAAATGTTAATTTGATTTTAGATCTGAGAAAATGCAGCAAATATTGTCCAAATTATTTAAAAGTTGCGAAAGCCAATCAAATGTTTACAAGTAGGCAAGTTTGTTATAGAAAGTTTACTTATTTGGCAAAATCGGCTTCTACCCAGAAAAAAGTGGTTCTGCCTTCTTTGCCAAACCCTTTGACTTAGACCTATCGGCCAAGACCTTTCGACCTCAATGACCAAATGGGTCAAAAGCAATGCACATGATATTATTCAGGTGGTATGCAATGAATTGGATCAAGTCGGAAGGTATGGTGTCGAAGGGTTGCTTTCGAAGGAGATGGACCCTTAGTTTACTTTGATTTGAAAAAAGAAAGTCACTTGCCTATTTTAAAAAGCTTCTGACAAGGTCGAAAGCTATAATTTCAAAAGGTTGGTTTTATAAAGAGCTTCTGACAAGGTCGAAATCTATGCTTTCTTTCGATAGGGTCGAAAGCTATGATTTTCAAAGGATAGTTTTTATAGGAGCTTTCGACACAGTCGAAAGCTATTTTTTTGAAAGGTTATTTCAAAGAGGATTTTGAAGAAAAAAAGCTATCACCTTTATTTTTGTTTAAAGCTTTCGAAGGAGTCGAAAGTAGAAGCTTTTAACATTGACGAAAGGTTTAATGGTTTTTATAAATACAAGCTGATTCCAGGACCTTTCGAAGGGGTCGAAAGCAGGAGCTTTCGACGTTGTTGGAAGGTTCAATTGTTTCCAAGATGTTATAATGTTTTCGAAAGGATGGTTTTGGCACCATCAAACTTCCCCAATATTTTATAAAATAAAGCGTGGTATTGAAAGAGATACCTTCACCTATTTTCACTATGACCCAAAGTAATAAATTTTTTGAATGCAAACCCATTGCTTTCGGAAGGTTTGATTTTCAATTATTTCGAAAGGTTTGACCTTCATTGGTTTCGAAGGGTTCTACTCTTATTTCATGATATTTTAACAAGGTCGAAAGATTTCAAAGGAAGTGTTTTGAAGTATTAAAAAAGCTGGAGCTTGTCTTAAAAGATATTATTTATGCTTTCGAAGGGGTCAGAAGCAAAGCTTTCGAAGGGGTCAAAAGCAAAGCTTTCGAAAAGGATACTTTTGAAGGGGTTGGAAGATTATTTTATTTTAAACTAAATTTGAAACAGTCGAAGGGGATACTTACGAGAAGGTATGTTTATGTGACACTTGATTTTTGAATATGTAGGGTGGGTAACCTTATATTATAAATGTTGTTTAACCTTGAGGATATCAGGGTAGGTTTGATGAGTTTAACACAATAATT
The DNA here is from genome assembly GCA_030765085.1 of Allium cepa. Lineage (NCBI taxonomy): Eukaryota > Viridiplantae > Streptophyta > Magnoliopsida > Asparagales > Amaryllidaceae > Allium > Allium cepa. Next base: position 749,384,887 of record CM060940.1, on the reverse strand, counting down.
GGAGATATCAACACTTATATGTTTTGACTCGATCATTGGGGGAAACCAATTTAAATTATAAATGAATACAACCTAAGTTAGGGATACTAATGGAAATAGGTTAGTCATGAGGATAGCATTGGATGATTGGAATATAACCTAAATTAGGGATACTAATGGAAATATGTTGACCATGTGGATAACATGGGATAATTAGATTCATGTGGATAACATGAGTTAAGTGGCCAAGTGATGTGTTCATAGTCATCCTAGGAAAACTATGGGATGTTTGATGGATAGTCAACATTAGGTTAGAGAAGGATAATCTCTACATGATTAAAATAATGGGTTCATAGTCATTCTAGGAAACTATAGGATGTTTGATGTATAGTCAACATCACGAAGGGGATGGATAGCCTCCATATAATTAAAGAAGGGTTCTTAGTCATCCTAGGAAAACTATAGGATGTGAGATGGACAGTCCATACCAACTTAAGTAAAATGAATGGAGGATGAATAGTCCCTTTGTATGCAAATGAGGTATAAAATGGTATGGGTTGACCTTGAAAACATAAGATGGATAGTCAGATGAAACTTAGATGGTTAGTCTAATTAATATGGGATGGGAAATCCTAAATGCTTTCAAGTATGTCATCATAATATTTTGAAAATGTATGTTTTAACCATCGTGATGCAGAAGCACAGAATATGGTTTTAAAAAGGTTTTAGGATACTAGTGAGGGGAAAACCCATTCCGCTAACCAGCATAGTCTCACTAGATATCTAAAAGAATTGAGATGTTAAATTATTATTTAAACCAGGCTTTATATCCAACTCGAAGTTTTTGTTTTCCCCTTAAACTCTCGGGTGCTCAATTGAGTTGAGTAGTTTGAGATTTAAGGTTTTTAGGTTTTCTTTTTAGATGAATAAAGCTTCCGGAGGCATGCAAGAGGCAGTAGTTATTTAGAGTTATCTTTTCCGCTATGTATTTGTTTGTAAAGGCGGATCTATTAGCCTTACTATATACTCTGATCAATCAAGGGGGCATCTTCATATGTCGCTCTTGGCATATGTGTAATAATTATATTTTGCTGAACGTGGTTAACGTTTTGGGATTATGTAATGAATATGAAATGTTTTGAATGAAATATGGAAATACGTTTTTGGAATTGTTAATTTTTTTCCATATTCTTGTGATCTGTGTATCAATGAATCTAGCACAGCCTTATTTGGTCACCGAGAATCAATAACTATGGATAACTGTCGTATTCGTAGCCGTTAATTTTAGGCCTCCAAGTAGGGGGGTGTTACAATGATTCTCCATGCTCTCTATTCCATATACTGTACCAACTTTTATAGTGTTTCGAGATTGTTTATCGCTCACACTAGACTATTTTTTAACTCGAGGTTTTATGTTTTACTTCTTATTACATTGGGTACTATTACATGAATAGACTAGAAAGCAAGTGTAAACGGTACATGGAGTTCTATAGATAGACTAACAAGAGACGATGCTCTCTCATACTTATATTTAGGCCTATTGTTGCATATTTCGATGTGTGACACTATGGGACCGTGATAGGGTTGACCAACTATTATTAGAGACAGTTTATCAGTTGAGTTAATTTATCGGTTGTATAAACTCTATTACTATTTTATTTAACTGTATGACCCTATGTACTCTGATTATATGGTTCATGTAATTATTACTATCTCAATTATTTTATATCCATGATGACTATTATATTTTATTCGATGCTAGGTACGATATACATCAGGTTATGTGATTGTTTGATGTTTTCTTTCTCTTATCTTCTTTGTTCTTCTTTTCTCTTATATTCCTATTCATTCTTTTCTTTCTTTTGACAATCGTCCTACATCTACCGGATCGTCCAACAACGTACTATTCGGTTATATGAGCATTGTAGGTATAGGGTGATCATCACATTGACGACTTTCGACGATGGAGTGTTTTAATTAATTTAATTTATCATATTATTATAACTTATTCATTATAGAAATTTGAAATTTGTTTAAAAATACTAATTTAATTCCTAAATATTAAAGAAGACATTTTCATATAATTCTTCAATTTTATGACGGTTTGTGATTAATTAGATTAATATTTCCGATAATGTTTTGTTGTGTAATTTGGTATTTAACTTTAGTGAAAATGGAACTCAAACGATCAATCTATGCTAGTTTCTTTTTGTCTATTATATAATTTTGGTAAAATTTATGAAGTTTAACGATTTTACGAATTTAAATACATTTTTAACCATTATGTAACTAATTATGAATTTTTAAATGTATTTAACATTATAAGTTCATGTAAAATAAAATACTCGATGGAATTTTTTTGTTGAATCTTATGCCAATCCAAAGTATTATGGACCCACGTGATAAAAATAGTAAATAAATTTAGGGTTTCGATCTTGATTTTCAAAATTATAGTCATTAGTCAACATTCAGACTAAAAACCTTTTATTCGAAGGTCCAACAATCTTCAAATGAGACGAAATTCGTGCCACATATACTTTATAATGTATTTATCCAATCTGTATAGATGGAATCGAAAAAAAGGAACAAAAAAATTAGACTCGAAATATATCATTTTCCAAAGAATTGTATAACACATAGTGCACACTATTGGACATTAACGATCTATTTTAAGTTGAGATTTTTTTTCTGTTCATTTTTTTGGTCCAACCATATGGATCGGATAAATACATAATATAGTAAATATGGTTTGAATTTCATCTTGTTTGAAGATCGTTTGACCGTCAAATAAAAGGTTTAAGTCTGAATGTGGATGAACGAGTATAAATTTGAAAATCAAGATTGATAGATAAACCCTTTTATTTTCTTTTCATATTTTAATCGTATGACCAAACTACCATGGATAGACATAAGATTCAACAAATTTATTTTTTAATAAATATTTTATTTTATATAAATTTATCCTCTTAGATACATTTAAAATTCACAACTAATTATCAAATTGATAAAAAGTATTGTATAACGAATAAAAATAAATTTTTATTATTTAGAAAAAAAATAGTTATTGTAGATTTTTTAAATTTATTTATAAAAAATTAAATTTATTTCAAATAGAGAGAGAATATTCTTTATTTATAACCATCAGAAGCTGTGAGATATGAGCCGTCGGTGGCCATCGAAAAATTACAAATACAGATGCAACCGAACCTATTTCTTCTTCATTTCCCTTCTATTCTAAAACCCCAAAACCTATTTTTAAACCCCACTCCATCCCAACCATCCCTAGCCACCGCAATCCACCAAAATGCATTGCAATCTTCATCAAATTGGATTCTCCAAGCTTTTATACCTTCAATCCATAAAATATTAGATATATTCTTCCCCTAGACTAATTATTTCAAATTTCAATAAAGTTAGTGTTAATTTGTGCTTAAACTTATTGATAATAGCCCATTGATTGGTTATAACTGTATATTGGTTGATTTGGAACGTTAACTAGGGTTATTAGTGTTTAAACATTATGATTAATGTTAAATTCGAAAATTAATGTTAATTAGGGTAAGCATATTTTAAATTATAAGTTATTAATAATCACTTTAAATTATAAGTTATAAATAACTAAAATAATGTAATATGAATTTTAGTTGTAATTCTATTTTTAATCGCAAGATAAATTCTTTAAAAACGAGACCGACTACTCGAGGCAACATGTCAAGACGAGCTGACCGTGATGAGGAGGACATGATTTTGACACTTTATGGACTGCCAACGTGGAATAGGCACTATATTTTTGGAAATCAAAAGGTAATGTTTATGTATAATATATTTATGAATAACGTATAACATATTGATTTTATTACTCACACTATATAGAACTCATACGCTTTGGTCAAAAATGTTATAGGCTAGATGAAGGCAGGCAGGCCATAGAAGAGATTAGGATATTCAGGAGATTGCAGACTTGAGAGCCAGATTGCTGACCTCGAGGATTGAGATAAGTGTTAGACTGAGGATATGTACTAGAAGCTGGATGAGCGCAATGCTGCGTATTTGCAACAACATGGTAGATTTCCTTCATCAGAGGGATCTAGAGGCGATGATGAGTAAGTATGATATTTTTATTATTTATGTTGATATTGTATATATGCATTTTGAGGTAGTGATGTAGTATGAGAGTTATATATACACTGAGACTGGTAAGGTTAGTTTGATTTATGATGAGGCGTATGATACACTTTGAGACGCTGAGGGATGTTTGAGGTTGAACTTTGTGATGACTTTTAAGATTGAACTTATGCTAATTTTATATATTGATACATTTTTATTATTGATATGATATATTTTATAGCATATATGGTATGTGTGATTTAGGTGCATGTATAATTTATATGTGTGAAATTGTGATGCGATATGTATTGCTATATATGTGTTGTTCGAGGCATGAATCGTTACTGTATTGTGAAAAAAGTCCCAGATTTTTGACGGCTTCCGACGGCCAATTAGCCAAAACGTAATTACCTCAATGCTTGCCATGTTTACTCGACGAAGCGATGAAACCATTGTAGTTCGACAAAGGCCTCCAAAAGTTGTCGACGAAGCCGTCGAAAAATCAACCAATGAGCAGTTGCTCAACAGATGTTATTTGTATCATCCCCCACTTGAGACACAAAGACGAACACTGATGATGTTGCAGTCATCATTAGAAATATCTTTCAGCAATGAACATGAGTTTAATTTTATTAACTAAACATAAATAAGGTAAACAAGCTGCTAATATTTTTCTCTACATCAAAATTTGCTTTAGCATTCTTTACATATTATTCTGTCATAATTAAACCCAAATAAATGCCCTTGTAGGGTTCAAATATAATAGAAAATAACATAATAAAGAGTCAGATCAACATACGATGATGCGACCCGCACCCCTTGGTATAGCGGAAACAAAAAAAATTATTAGCTACAAGCCTCTGTTCCATCTTCGTACTGTGGCCCTTATTTCTTATCTGTCAAATTTTATAAACTCAGCCAACTCAAATGAGCACCCGTGAGTTTATGGAAAAAATGATAATAAAAACATGGGTCAAACATAAAATTTGGTCTGAGTAATACTTATACAAAACAATCATATGGTGAGACCAAACCGTACTGCACCAATTAGGTTTCCCGCTCATTATCCAAACATCAAGAGTTGAACATTCAAAATACTAACATAATTGGTTCTTAACTACATCTGCATCCTACTCTTCCTTAAGCGGACCCATTTACTGCTGCACCACCAGCGCAATCCCAACTCAATTTCTAATTTGGTTCATCCTTTTAATTCTTTACAATACTAACTACTGCTCACCCTACACTGTCCCCATCAATTCCCAATTTAGATTTTTCTTTAATCTATTGTATTACTTACTACTGTTCCTCACGCATCTTTTTTACTTCTCCATTAATTGTTTAATATTGCGCCTCATGCATGTCATACTTATCTTTTAACTATTTAATACTGTGCCCTATGCAGGTTTTGCTTATTCTTCTCTAACCACTTAATATTGCACCCTGTGCATGTCTTATTGTTCTTTTTATAATATTTAGCACTACGCCTCGCTCTATTTTTACTTACAATTATTGTTTCCTTTGAAGTGCTTAATACTGCACCTACGTAGGTCTTGTTTATTTAATACTATGCCCCGCATTGTTGAATGCCTTTCTTCATCTTCACCAAGTATGCATTCATGAATGTGTTTCCTCACCTTCCAAGGTGTGCATTCACTTTAAATATTTGTTTAACTTATGTAATTGCCCTCACAGTCCTTGATAGTTGAATGTCTCTTCTCATCTTCCCAAGATGTGCGAGTGAGCATCCAACCCAATGTTAATAGCCCTTCAAACCTTATTTCTATTGCATGATCCCTTCCCGTACTGACCTAGCATCTCCCCGAGTCCTACCTACTTATATTTTATTAGGTTTCGTTATTACTTTTCTTGGTGCTTCCCACTTTTTTATCAAATGTTCCTTTCTCAATTCTTGCACAGCATGACCCCTTCATGTCGTGCACAGTTCTTACTTATAAATATAGTGCGCAACCCCTAGCCATTTTAGATAAACCCTAACATCTCTAACTACGTCTTTACATGTGTCATTATTTCATTCGTCTCTGTTTTGCTTTCTGTTATCTGCAAAAAAAATTCTTTCTTTTTAGAAAATGATTTGGATCTAGTTTCCATTTTTCCCAACAACTTTTAATATATTTTTCCCATATAATTTTTTTTTTCATACGACCCCACGGTTCCTTCCTGCTCCAGCACAGTTCTTAGCTCATTTCGGCTAATTTTCCTTATAGAAAATTCTAATAAATTCCCAAAAACTTCGTGAACACTCATTCTAACGTACTTAATCTTTATTTGGACTTTTAAAGATATTTTCCTTATTTATTTTTTAGTTGTGCACCTTCAATAAATCATGATCATATAAGCTAAAAAAATTCTCAAACTAAAAAATCATCTCTAAAATCATGATTAGAACATATATATATAATTTCTATTATTTTTTGAAATTATTAAAGTGGGAAAATACATCTAAACTTCCCATGTTTATCTATCCTTCCCCAAAAAATTCATTAAACCTTAATATTTGTTAATAAAAATCCATATGAACCATGTCATACTTAAAAACATACAAATTTAAACCGAGACCATATATTAGGGATCGGTATAGAAAAGTTAAATATTACTCACCTAAATTTTTGAGATGCCTAACTTTAGTCTTCTTAATCCCCTTTAGCTTGCGTTTTCTTTACCTACTCCCTACTTGACTTCTCTAAGCCACCACCATTATAGTTCTTCTTTTGCTTTTGTTTTAATTTTAGGTAAGATGAAATGAATGATTAGAAGTGAGTAATGTTTATTGCCCCATAATAATTCAGGTTCTTTCATACCCTTTTCCATTCATTTATTTCCCCTTGTTTCTCTTGTTTGGGCTGCCCTAACCTTTTAATTAATTTATTTGATTAATTTATATTTAAGGTCATTATAGTCTTACCTTCTTGAAGGAATTTCGCCCCCGAAATTGAATTAAGATTCAGTATATATTTGTCCTCTATTCATTGCTTATCCTAGGCATACCAATGAATTCCCAATCCATGCATATAAAACGTATTAGTGCTATCAACTAATATGGTAAACATCCATAATATTCATACATATATAAATGGTCTTAACCTTATCCTTTGTTTCCCACTTACAGTCCTCTAGATTAGCGCTCCACTAGACACATACTAGCTTCATTACCTTATTCTGAAGCTGCTTCTCATCCCAATCCACTATTCGAACTAGTCTGGGAACATATGCCATATTTGGTTTTATGACCAGGTCTTCTACTGCGCTCTAATTAACTACTGTATCGGGATCTCTAATGCATTTCCACAAACATGATATGTGAAACTCATTATGAATCTGTACAAAAACACTAGGCATATCCACGTTATGTGCCACGTTTCCCATCCTATTTATAATTGGAAACGGTCCTGTATATTTGGGTGCTAAGTACCAGCTTTCCCGAAGTGCGTTCACTCTTTATCAGAGAAACCTTCACGAACACTTGATCACCTACTTTGAACTCCAGTTCCTTCTCCTTATGTCATCATAACACTTCTTCCTAGACTGTACTGCCCTCATTCTAGCTTGGATCAGTTCCACCTTCTCAGTAGCCTCCTTCACCACAGCTGGTCCCAAAGCAATCCTATCCCCTGCCTCTATCTAACAAGCATGCGACTTACATGGCCTTCCATGCAATGCCTCAAATGGAGCCATCCTAATACCGCTTTGATAGTTTTTATTGTATGAGAACTCTATATATCTAAGTAATTCTCCCAGGATCCACGGAAGTCTAAAATGCATTCTCTCAGCAAGGCTTCCAGAACCCTGTTAATTCTCTTAGTCTACCCATTTGTCTATGGATGGTATGCAGTACTCATGTCCAGTTCTGTACCCAATAACTTTTGCAAACTTCGCCAAAATGCGCCGGTGAATAGGGAATCTTGGTCACTATTAATAATTTTAGGCAACCCCTGTAGTTTCATTATCACCTTCATATATATTTCCATAACTTTAGTGCAATCCTCTTAGCCTTTACTAGAATGAAATGGGAACACTAGTTAGTCTATCAACCATAACCTATATGCCTTCATTCCCTGACGTTGTCCTTAGCAACCCATCTATGAAGTCCATAGATACTAAATCTCATTTCCATACAAGAACCTTTATAGGCTGCAGAAACCCACTTGGCTTCTGATGTTCTGTCTTCACCTACTGGCATGTAAGACATCTTCTCACGTACTCTCCCACGTCTTTCTTCATCTCTTTCAAGAAGAAACTCCACTTCATATCTCAGTACATCTTTGTACCTTCAGGGTGTATGGTAAGCTTTGAACAATGACATTCATCTAATATTTCCTTCCGCAGTTCATCTTATACTCAGAACATATAATGTACCAATCTTCCATGGTCCTCCTTTACCAACATTGAATCCTTCGACTTTACTGCTCCGACTCTTGAGTCCAAATTCCTTACTATGTCTACGCAGAACTCATCTTCCTTTTGTAGTTCAACTATTCTTTCTACCAGCACAAGCCTGAATTCTAAGCAAGATTGCATTGTGGATGCACTGCTTGAACTTGCACAAGATCGAAACTGCACATCACACATAGACAATGTTTCTCAAATTGTCCGTTCCTCTATCACTGATAAAACACAACTTTGTTGTTTCCGGCTTAAGGCATCAGCTACTTTATTGCATACAACTGATCTAACAGTGGAGGGATACCAGAAAATTTAACCACCTCTGTTATCTCGACGTTTAGCTCCAATCTGAGAGAACAAATATCTCAAGGACTTGTGGTCAGTATATAACTCAAACCTTTCCCCCAAGAGATAACCTTTCTAAATCTTCAACGTGAAGACAGCTGCCGCCAACTCCAAATCATGTATTGGATACCAAGCTTCATGGAGTTGCAACTTCCTATATGCATAAGCAATTAGTTTACCCTTCTACATCAATAATGCGCCCAACCCCAGACATGACGCTTCAGTGTATGCAGTCATACCATTATTCCCTTCAGGTATTACCAACACAGGTGCATTCGTTAATCTATACTTTAGTTCTTATAATTCCTTCCCACACTCCTGCGCCCTAACAAATTACTCACCCTTTCAGGTCAGCTTCGTCATTTATGTGGCTATATAGGATAAGCCTTTGATAAATCTTTGGTAATAGCCACCTAATCCTAAGAAACTTCGCACCTCTATCACAGTCTCGAACTCTCAGGTCTCATCCACCTATTTACTACGTCAACCTTCGTGGGATCTACTGCTACCCTTCTTTTGAAATCACATGGCCTAGAAACTTCACTTTCCCTCCTCCAAAAATGACACATAGAAAATTTCGCCTTTAACTTATGATGTCTCAACGTTTGCAGCACAAGCCTTAGGTGAACTGCGTGTTCCTCCACAACCTTAGAGTATACCAAGATGTCATCTATGAATATTAACACATACCTATCCAGCTTATCTCGGAAGATCATGTCCATTAAGTCCATGAAGAATGCAGGCGCATTTCTTATCCCAAATGGCATAACCAACCACTCATATAAATCATACCTTATTTTGAACGCAGTCAAAAGTATGCTTCTACAACTCTAGGCTGATGGAATCCAACAACCAATTTCAACTATGAAAACACTAGTTCCACTTAACTGATCAAATATATCATCAAAAGATATCTATTCTTCATCGTCCTCTAATTCAGCTTCTGATTGTCTATGCATAATCCCTATAGGCCATCGGACTTCCTCACAAACTCTACTACTGCTCCTTAAGGCGAACTACTTAGCCTTATGAAGCTTTCCTTCTAGGCTTTCCAACTGCTTCCTCAACTCCACCATTTCGCTTGGAGGAATTCTAGTAGGGGGTCGACTAAATGGTTCAATCCCTAGCAATAAATCCATTCGAAACTCCACCACTATCGAGGGTGGTAACCCCGAAATTGGTTTAAACACATCTCGGAACTCCTTCACTACACGTACTACTCCAAGATATTCTTCTTCCAGAGTTAAAGAAAATAAAACACTCATGCGCAGTTCTCTATATTCTTGCAAGACCACATACACTCTACATTTGTGATCTGCATAATTCAGAGTAATTATCCTTTTAGCGCAGCACACCCTTGCACTATACTTCTCCAACCGGTCCATCCCTAGAATAACTCTGAAGTCTGTGATGTCAAATGTGGGAACATAAGAAAAATTACACCCCCCTAACTCCATATCTAGGTTAGTGCATCTCAATTCGAGAGTGGTATACCCTCCTATTGGATTTGTTATACATGTAAAGGTAACTAAATAGGTAACTCCGAACCCAAGTTTATCAACCAACTCTTTAAATATAAATGAATGTGTAGCTCTAATATCAAACAGTACCCTAACCAAAATACCAGAAATCAAAGCCATACCTTCCAAGTCTTTCCCCTTGCCTCTTTCCTCAGCATATGGTTCTTCCATTAGTCCCTCTAAAGCATAAACCTATAGTTTAAGATTTAGGCCGTCCTCTTCAAATGTCATACTTTGTCACACTTGAAGAACTTCATCTTCCCAGATTCTTTGGGCATAGGGAACCTCGAAACATAATGCCCTTTTGTCTGCAGTTAAAGCATACAACCTCTGGATTAGTAACTACTCCCCATTCCCCTTCTGTGCTCCTTTCTTGCTTTCGTATATGGGATGAATTGTTTCTTCTACTCTGCTTTGGGTTTCGCCTCCAACTTTCTTTGCTTTTAGTACATCCCATCATACCTTCTAGCCATGTCAACTATAAACTCAAAAGGAGATTTTGGATGAACCACCACCTTATGATCAAGACCTCGCTTCAAGCCTTTGATAAACTTCTCATTCTTCTTGATCGGAGTGCTGATGATATCACTACCGTACTTAGCCAATGAGTTGAACTACTAGATGTATCCCTCCACTGTTAGATCATCCTACTTCAGATCGATAAGCTATCTCAATGGCACACTCTATTGAGACTCTGGTATAAACTACGCCTCAAACCTCTCTTTAAACTGCTCCCAAGTGATCTCCTCCTCTGGGATCTCAACAACTACAGTCTTCCACCAGTCCAATGCATCTTCCTGCAACTATCTTGATGCCAACCTTATCTTCCATGCATCATTCAATCCTAAGTCTCCAAATATGAGCTCACAACTTCTTAGCTAATTTAGTAACTCTACTGCAAGCTCCTTTCCTGTAAATGTCTTCCGTTCCATATTTCCATAACCTTTGTTCATCTTTGGGAAATTCTCTCCCACCGCCGTAGGTTTGCCTCAACTGCCTCCGGTGCAGCTTCCTATAATAACTAGGCTATGAACTGCCTAAATAAGACATTCACATCCATGCTTGCCTCATTTGCTGGTTGTGCAGCTTTTCTCTCCTATTGCTCTTGGATTTCTCCCTCATTCCTCCTATTAGTCTACGTACTTTTAGCCTCTTTTCTTACACTTGCTCCCTATATCGTAACTCGTCCACTTCTCATATCCATCGCAATTTTCTATTAAGCAAGTCTTCAATAGAAACGAAAAGATAGAAAGTGGAACAAAAATAGAAGGATAGATATATCTTTCTATATATCTATATAGCAACATGAAAGTATGTTATATATATTAGTGCATCCTCTCCCACTGGTGTTCATGCTATCCTAAGAATTGTTATTATTTTCTACCTTTTTTTACTAAAGTGTCCCTAACTCGCTCTGAAACCAACTGTAACGTCCCATACTTGAGACCCGAAGATGAACGCCAATGATGTTGCAGTCATAATCAGAATTATCTTCCAGGGATGAAAGTGAGTTGAATTTATTAATTAAACATAGATAAACTAAACGGAGCATCTAAATATTTTTCACTACATCAAATTTTCTTTGGCATTCTTTACATATTCTTCTGTCATAATTAAACCCAAAAGCATGCCCATACTGGGGTCAAATATTATAGAAAACAACATATTAAAGAGTCAGGTCAACATATGATGAAGCGACCCATACTCCTTGATAGAGTTAGGGGTATACCCTAGGAAAAATTATGTAATATGTTACATATATCTAACTTGATAACCAATCTTGTTCAAACTAAAAGGTGTTTTCTTTCTATTATATACTTGATATAATGTGCCATATTGAATAACTAATTTAATTAAAAGTATATGTAATAGAAAATCCATAATGGTATGTTTTGTGATAGTAGTTACAAAGTTTTGTAACCACACGATGAAAATAATTATACCATTTTAAATATTCATGGTCAAGATGTATCGAGACTGGATATTGATTCATTCGTTGAGACCAAAGTACGTAACGCTCTTCAAATGTTGCGCAGTGTACTCATGACTGCTGGGGGCACTAAGGGGTTATGTACTGATAGTTATTAGATAACTATAGAATGACTCACTCGGTAATTTTCTATTGGTTAATATAACTAAGGTCAAGCAGAGGATACCGATGTGACCAATTTACATAGTTCTCTTTACTTGAGAATACTATTGATCTTCAATGTGGAAGCTCCGCTTTGATTATAGTTAAATCATGGTACAACATCCATCGAACAACTATAGTTGGGTCAAGTAGAAGCATTGAAAGTGAAACACTATTCAAGAGAGGATTTGTCTCCTCGGTTATATGAGGCTAGTATCATGGTCAACCGAAGTCAACACAAAGTCAAAGTCTTTGACCACACCAGTTCAGTTAATAATAGTTGTCCTTATTGAACAAGGACTTTGTCTTTGGACTATAAAGTTGAATGTGGACGGTATTGAAATTTTGACCATTATCAAACTCCATACGTCCTAATGTGATGTAGTTTTGATGAAAATAATTGGTGTAAATAACTGTTACTATCGGATATCGCTTATAATAAGTAAAATTGGACATTACCAAAAGATGTGTAAGCGATAAATTCAGCCGAAATGTCAGACCACCTACTAGATGAAGTGTAAACGTTAATATTCGAATAGTTCGATATTAATCGCTAACTGAATTTATACCTTTGAGTCGCACAACCATAATGATGAATCCTCTGGAAACCCATATAATTTAACTAATGTATAAATGTTGTAAAATGATTAATTAATTGATATTAAGAAATATTAATTATTATATATTTGATGTTTGGAAGTTGTTTGTAAATATTTTAATGCATTTATAGAAATTATATTGTGCGCATTAATATATAATATCGATGTAATTTAAAGATAATTTCATAAAATGGTTTATGGAAATTTTATGTCATTTGATAACACGGTTTGTGGAAATTTTATGTCATTCAATGATATATCATATGAAAAGAAAGGACTAGAAAGAAGGAAACATTCAAGGAAATTAATTAGAGAAGTTTTAATTAAAGAATGGCGCATGTTTCATTCTTTCAAATAAAACAAATTCTCTAATTCATTCTATACATACAATTCATTCTTTCTTGTTTATTCTTTTTCTTTCTCTCCTCCTAACTTCTTATGGCAGAAAACATAAAAAATTCTATAATCTTTCAACTCCAAATAAAAGCATCAAAAAAAAAAAACAAAAGTGGTTCATCAATCTATTGCAAAGATAGGATGTGGATCTTGAAGATTTGAGGAGACATCATCATTCAAGGTGTGATTCTAGGCAACATCCTAAAGTGATTCTCTGATTTATTTATTTATATGTTTTATCCTTCATATGTTTGGATATGAATGATTCATTGCGTGCTTAATAGATTAATTTTAAACATGTGGATCAAAATCCTTTTTATTTTAATTAATAACTTGTTTATTATTTGATTCAACTCGAATATGCACATGTTTTTCATCCTTTGTTTATTTATGTTAATTATTGCTAATATAGTTTATGATTTAATTCCCTTTTTATTTGATCTTCTTTAATAACATATATTTTTATAATATCAATTGATTTACATCTACTTTGTGCTATTCCATTTGGTTACATGTCCATATTCTTAGCATTCGAGTTGTGAAATATTACATATCGTTTAATTTGTTATTCATGTTGTTCTTATAGTTCAGATCTGAGATTTTACTTTGAATTTACATATGCCCGAGTTATCCCCTTTATTCCTGTTTGAAATTATTTACTCATATGATTTATTTTGTTTCAACTTATATAAATTACTTATGTTGTCTACTTTAAATCTTCTAAAAATTGAATATGATTTTATATAATTTGTATTTGATTTTTTTTCTGTTATTGTATTCTTTTGTTAAAAAAACATAACCGGACTTTTGTGTAAATTTGTAAACTTCTAATTCTAACACATGTTAAATCAAAAACTTCACATATTCATTTGTTATTTTAAATTTAAACTAGCTTGTAATTAATTACACATATGTATGATTGTGTTGTTTTAATCAAGGTCTAAAATTTTACTTTTACGTACAGTCACAATTTTAATCTTATCATTCTTCAAGCTTAATTATATTTATTAATTCTAGATTTCAAATTATGATAATGGTCAAAATTTATTTTATATTCATATATGTTTTAGAGTTCAATTACTAATTTGAATCGACATTGTTTGAATGAGTGAAGGAAGGAGAAAAATGCTCCATTGTTTTCTTTTTCATAAATGTCTACCTTAGTTCCTTAGGTGTCCTTTGTGTAAATATAAGTTAACTTTTGTCTGTTGGTAAAATATTCTTAATATATTATGCATTAGTGTAAATTGAACAAACATACACACACACACACACACATATTTTACTATCACTGGCATGCTTTAAAATAAAATATGGATAACAAAGATATGTATTAATTCTGCAGCAAATATCATTAATTTGTCACATAGCCCAATTAAACAAAGAGAGAAATGAAAGGTTTCTCTCTCTACATTTATAGTCCATTTTTTCCTAGTTAATTATTTGTGTTAAGAGAAAGAAATAAAAAGTTTCTTTCCCTGATCTTTGCATGTTTATTTACATACTTTTATGTGCTGCTCATATGACGTCCTTATCATTCAAACACATGAATGTATTTGATACATTCATCATATTACATATTTATTTGAATTGAATTTAAATCTCCTTTAACAACCAAATCAAATAAAATATGATTTTTTATTTAAAAGAAAATTTTGATAAGATCTAGATATATTTAGACTTCATAGGCCCATTGATGATCCAAAATGGTAATTTTTTTTTAAATTCATCCATTTCTTCCGTTGCGGACTGGCCTATTTCCAATAATGCTATCGGAGCAAGGTTGGTTAAGGAGTTCACTTGGTACATTGGATTTCTTAGGTTCGATCCCTACAAGTAGCATGATGGGGGTTCTCACATTGTGATCTGTGATGAAGTATTTCCTCTTACCCCTATATGTCATGTGATGGTTGTGCTAGTCGAGAGGCTACAAGTAAAACTTATCCGTGAGGTGTCTAGCTGTGTCACCCCAAAGGAGTTTGGGCAGCAACAATAATGGTATCGGAGCCCAACAGCCTATGCGGTCTAAACTAATCATGCTAGAGCTAACTAATTAAGTATGCCCACTTACTATGGTGTTTAGAAAGGTAATGCTTAGAATTGGAATTGGGTAATTAAGTACCTTATCCTCTATGGTTACCAGCCTAGCTTGAAAGGTGAAGTGAGCCTAAAGTTTCCCCTGATAGAAAAGTTCCAATTTAAATTGGGTCTTAGGTTAATTTTAAAAATAGTTTTTAAAATTAAGATCAGATTTTAAATTTAAAAGTTAAATTTAAAATAAAACATGGTTATTATAAAAGGTTATAATATAACAGAAATTTTTAAAATGTTGAAAATGCAATCAAAATTTCAAAATATTTGAAATTATTTATATATTAATTTCAAAATTTAAAATTTATTAATAAGATTTAAAATAAACTAGTTAAATGAGTTAATTAGTTAATACTTATATGTATGTATTATATATGTTGATATATGATATGTTATTTTAAAGTATTTAAGATAGCATAGGTATATATGTATGTAAGATAAATTTTGAAATTGAAACAATTTAATTAAAATTGTTTAACTAAATTAATTAATTAATGGTTAATTATTAAATAACAAAATACATACATACATATATATATTATATACTATAAAGGTCATAGAAAACACGATAAAAGTTATAGTAGATATGTCCAATATAAAAGCTGTATTGGAATAGTAATGTAAATTAATAAAATTAATTAAAGAGTTAATTAATTAAAATTAATTAGACAGTTAATCAATTAAAATTAATTAAATAATATTTAATTAATAAAATATTATATATAAAACTATCATATAAGTAATATGATATATAAAAGTTATAGTAACACTAAAATTTATATGATATGAATGTATAAACTAAAGATGGAACATTAAAGAAACTCAAATAGACTTAAGGAATAAATACATATGTAAATATATGTATACCATGATTTTTGATGTGTCTGACACTTGAATCACAATGGTACTTCATAATAAATACATTATTCCATAAGTCGATATCACTATATGTATATATATTAAAGATTATGAATTTTCAATATAATGTTGTCATCTACCATGTATAAATTAATAAATTACTCGCATATTCCTTAATTTTGTTGAGGAAACTCAAGCTACGGATGTGATGTGTAGTATTATTGAATAGACGATGTAAGATAACTATATGTGTTTGTTGAGCAAACTCAAGGTACATATACTCTACTTAGGCCGTCGTGATATGGTAGGTACAAGTGAATAATCTCTTTTGATTTGATGAGCAAACTCAGGGTTGAAATGAGGTTAGGACAAGAAAATATGGGTTAAGAGTTGTATGTGATATAGCTGATAAGGAGTTATCCACTGTTTGTGGGGCTATGATTTACTGAGCAAACTCAAGGTCAGAATACCAAGATAGACGAACCTTAACACCCACTAGTGAAGTCGAAAGACTTCTATATTTCATCTTAGGATTTGGAGAAACATAAAGGACTAGCATGATCCTTATTAGAAAAATGAAATGGTAACATTTAACCTTTCTAAATTGTAAGGTCATGTCCTAAATAATGTTATAATTATCTACAATGATAAATTTGTGCATTTATATAATTGATAAAACGTATATTAATTAATATATACAAATGACCTGAACTAAAAATTGAAAGATATAAATATAACATATACTCACTATTAAATTCCTATTACATGTTAATGTTTTCTATACCTATGCAAGTGCCTAACTTTACAACTGGTTAATACGTTCATAACATGGTCACTTATGTGTATGTTTGATTGAGACCGTGTATTGCGTTTATGAGTTTCGAACTCTAAAAGCAATACAAGTCTATAGATATTTTATCCATACACTATCACATATAAATATTATATGGTGAGTGGTCATAGTTCGTAATGTACGATACTTCGATGAATATACTTCCTTCGAAATAAGCAAATAAAAATTACTATGAGATCGAGTATTCAATTTGATTGGTTACAAAAGGATCTTATTGTGTTAAATGTAACACTGGGCCAAACTATAAGATAGATCTAAGGACTCGATCATTGAAATGTCAATTTGATTAGTTTACGAAAAGTACAATGTATTTGATGTTCTTAAATGTTAAGAATGATCGAGTGCGCTTTTCGTAAAGAGTCTATTATGATGTTGTAGTAAGGTTATTCTTTTGAATGGTTCGACCATTTAGGAAGAAAAAAATGTATAAGAGTAAATGTGATTTAAGATACAATTGGGATGAAGAGAGTGAACAATCACTTATGTTTCATAAAGAAATAACGGAAACGAGAATTATAATAATAATGGTTGATACTTAACATTAGAATAAGAAATATGATCTTTATTCCAAAATGTATTTTAGTATAGAAATTTTTTTCTATGACATTCATTTTTTGAGTTCAAATTATTTGATCAAGGAACTCTCCACTATAAACTAGTTATAGTATATGAAATAGATAATCTATATTAAGTGAACGATGGACCTTCAAATTAATATGCTATTATAGTAATAGCGGTAATAGTGGGAGCATGCCCTGTAGTACTCATTGATTGCATAAAATTACAAAATTGTTTTCATAAAATATATCGAACATTATTTATGAAATAATGAATATTTTTTATGCCGACTGAAAAAATAGATATAGTTATATTTTAATGTGAATATTATGAATATTTGTTATGAAATAAAGCTGTATTGTGGGATTTATTTTCGCAACTAAAGGTATGCATTGAAAATATAGAAGTATCTACAATTATTGCTATTACTTTGGTATTACAGACTAAGTCATATTTTTGAGAAACAATTTTTATTATATGACTATGAATCATATGACACTGGTTAATTATATCTCAAAACAATTGAAGAGAAATACATCCAATTAGTGGGAGCATCATAAGAGTTGATGAACTCTTCGGATTGATACATATAGATGTATGCAATCGCAAGTCTATTAATACCAAATCGGTTCGGCATACTTGGTTATATTCATTGATGATTTATCACTAACATGGACGTGTATATTTGATACACATGTAGTATGTCTATGGTAAAATCATAGAATACAAAACGGAAGTAAATAAAATAATGTGCAATAAAATAAAATGATTTGATTTGATCGAATATGTGAGTATATTGGAAAGAGTTCCTAATGTACCTAAAAAATGAATAAAGATTTAATCTCAAAGGTAACTCCTCCCTATAATACATAATGATATACTGATAAGGAGTAATCGAACTTGGTTGTACAAAGCACGATTAATGATGAGTAAAGTTGAGATAATTCTTTCCATAAGGTGTATACTTAAGAGTAGCAAACTAGGTTAAAGATAATATCATCCAAAGAATAGTTACAAACCATATAAGATAAGGGTTTATAAGAAATGCTTACATATCCTAGGTCAAGGAGTTGCATGTCGTGTGAAGTGAAAAATTGCACGTAATAATTGTATGTAAGGGATCTCTATGAATTATCCCTAGAGAATTTTGGAAACTGTAGTCATTAAATGACTAATTTATGTTGTAAAAATAAATATATTGTGAACTAATGCAAAATCGGTTTTACATAAAGCAATTCATAAAATGTATATGAATATTAGTTCCATTTTATTGAGAAACAATTGTTGTTTCAAAAAATTCTAACTTCATAGTAAAGGAATTTCTTTAAGAAATTATTGGTATAACAAATTATTAGTATAAAATGGATTTGGATATGATCCAAGAATAAAGTTAATTGCAAGGGATGAGATAAAATTAACCAAACCAAATTGAACACAACACATTAGAATGTTAACCATTCTTGTATGTTGAAGAGAAACTATGAGTTTCATATCAATATTAAGAATAGATAATTCTCGACGGTCAGTAAACCATTAAGAGTATTGACTCTACGATATGGTGCAATGCGTAAATCCAAAATAGATTCCAAGTATATTACCAAAATATGATTTTGATAGTTGTATCTAAAATGATACAATCCCTTTGGCCACGTATGTGTCTTTAAGAGAGATAAATGCAGTTGGAATATGGTGAGTCACATTGATATAAATAATACCGTAAATTTCAATTGTTAAAATTAACGTAATAGATTCACCATTTGATATGCTCAAGTAGGTTTGGATTTTACTCACAAAATTATCACATAGTATGAATTTATATTTTGGTACATATATGTTGAAACATAAAATTCTAAATAATGATCTAAAGTAAACTGTTTACACATAATAACCAAAGTGTCTCAAAGTCAGTGTGAGCGATATCAAGTTTGTCAGTTTTTGGATATGATCCAAGAATAGACACAAAAGTGTCGTTCAACAAGCATCAAAATTGAACAAATGTTTTGATAAGAATATCAAATAGTTTGATTGTTAATCGAAATACAAAGGAAGCCTGTACTCATAAGAAAGGAAGTTAAAAGGTATATAGATATTTCTAAACTATAAGTAAACAACACACTACTAATTGTTAACGATATACTTGTGTTAAAATCAGCTTTAGTTTTAATACTCAATGTTGGATTAATAAATAACATCTCTTATATTAAGCATAAAGGATGTTGGAAACGTCCCAAACCATATGCAAGGGCACCTTATTAAAATGTTTAATATGGGAACATGTGAGATTAATTCTTTATGCATTGGAAATAGGAACTATCATACATGTTATGTTGTCTATGATTTCGTGATTTGTTGATACGCGAAGTAAATATCTGAAGCACACATCAACTCCAAATTGATATCACTGAATGGTTGTTTGAAGTGTTCTAGTGTATTTATGAAATACTATAGAATTGTTTACAGAAACAACAAACTCCTTATGAAGGAGTATTGGGATTCAAGTTTTCATAAATG
The DNA here is from genome assembly GCA_030765085.1 of Allium cepa. Classification (NCBI taxonomy): domain Eukaryota; kingdom Viridiplantae; phylum Streptophyta; class Magnoliopsida; order Asparagales; family Amaryllidaceae; genus Allium; species Allium cepa. The sequence goes on along the minus strand of CM060940.1, from coordinate 749,364,535 downwards.
AGAATGAGTATTATATGTCAATAATAAATTCAAGTTAAGAATCTTTAATTTGGAAGTGTTCCAAATGAAAGCTGTGGCCGATTCAATGAAAAATGCTATGTACATCGCATTGAATAACGCCACAATAAAATCAATGCATATAAATATAAATGCACAAATTTATAACTAAGCTAAGAGTGATTCCAAATGTTCAGAATCCCGCAACATTGTTATATGGTAACCATGTCACGATATAGTTCGTAACAGAACTTAGAGCTCACTTGAAGTCGAGAGAAATGCTATGAGTTGTTTCATAGGATAAAACAGTTTATCACCATTAGAAAGAGTTGATTGACGGAATAGATAATTGAAACATAATAGTATGCCCGTTCACTAAGAGACTATCCTAATTGGTTTTGAGAAAACCGATTGGAGAAGTTGGAATAAAATTCCATAATTAATCATAAGTGCAGCTGGGAGACTGATGGAGTTAGAGGTATGCCCTAGGGTAATTATGTAATTTGTTATATATATATCTAACTTGATTACCAATCATGTTCAAACTAAAAGATGTTTTCTTTCTATTATATACTAGATATAATGTGTTATATTAGTTAATTAATTTAATTAAAAGTATATTTAATAGAAAATACATAAATGATATGTTTTGTGATAGTAGTTACAAAGTGTTATAACCGTGAGTAATTTATCACAATGAAAATAAATACACCATTTTAAATATTTCTATTCAATATGTATCGAGACTGGATATTAATACACCCATTGAGACTAGAGTATGTAATGCTCTCAAAATGTTGGACAGTGTATTACTCATGACTGTTGTGGGCACCAAAGGGTTACATGCTAACAGTTATTGGATAATTATGGATTGACTCACTCGATAGTTTTCTGTTGGTTAACATAACTAAGGTCAAGCAGAGAACATCGACGTGACTAATTTACACAGTTCTCTCAATTTGGGAATAATATTGATCTTCAATTATGCCGCTTTGTTATAGTTAAATCATGGCACGATATCCATTGAACGACTATAGTTGGGTCAAATGGAAGCATTGTAAGTGAAACACTATTCAAGAGGGGATTCGTCTTCTCAGCTATATGAGGTTAGTATCACGGTCAACCGAAGTCAGCTAAAAGTCAAAGTATCTAGTTAGAGCACTTCTGTTGATAATAATTGTTATTATTGAACCAAGAATTTTGTGTTTAGACTATAAAGTTGAATGTGGGTGACATTGGAATTTTGACCATTACCAAATTCTATAATTCCTAATGTATTATATTTTGATGAAGAAAATTGGTGTAAATAATTGCCATTATCGGGTACCGCTTATAATAAGTAAAATTAGATTTTATTAAAAGATGTGCAAGCGATAAATTCAACCAAAATGTCAATCCACTTGCTAAGTGACATGTGAACGTTAATATACGAATAGTTCGATATTTATCGCTGACTGAATTTACACCTTTGAGTCGCACAACCATAATGATGAATTCTCCGAAAAACCACATTATTTAATTAATTTATGAAATATTATAAATTGATTAAATAAATTGATATTTAAGAAATATTAATTATTAAATGTTTAGAAGTTTTCTATAATTATTTTAATGTATTTATAAAAGTTATGTTTGCGTGCATTGATATATATATACGATGTCGATGTAATTTAAAGATAATTGCATGAAATGATTTATGGAAATTTTATGTCATTTGATGACATAATTTTTAGAAATTATTTTTGTTTCCTTTATTCCTATTGAAACCATTTATTTATATGATTTATTTGTTTCAACTTATATAAGTTACATATGTTGTATATTTTAAATCATCTCAAAACTGAATATGATTTGTGTTTGATGTTTTTATCTGTTATTGTATTCTTCTGTTAAAAAACATAATCGGGCTTTTATTTAAACTTTCTAACTTCTAATTCTAACACATTCTAAATCAAAAACTTCACATGTTCTTTTGTTATTTATAAATTTTAAACTAGTTTGCAATTATTAGCTACAAGCCTCATACTCCGTCTTCGATCCTCGTACTGCAGCCCTTATTCATACCTGTCTAATCCTATAAACTCAGCTTATTGGAATGAGCACCCGTAAGTTTATGGAAAAAATAATAATAAAAACACAGATCGGATATAAAGTCTGGTGTGAAAAATACTTAACCAAAACAATCATACATAAGATCAAACTATACCTCACGGGTTGGATTTACTCCTCACTATTCAAACATTGAGAGCGGAACATTCAAAATACCGACGCAATTGGTTCTTAACTACGTCTATATCCTGCGCTTCCCTACGCAGCCCCCCTTCACGGCTGTATCCCCAGTCCAATACCCACTCAATTCCGAATTTGGTTCATTCTTTTAATGCTTTACAATATTCACTATTGCACACCCTACACACTCCCCACTTGGTTTCCAATTTAGATTATTCTTTAATCAATTGTATTACTTACTACTGTTTGATACCACGCCTCGTGCATCTTTTTACTTCTTCTTTTAATTGTTTAATATTGCACCTTGCCTAGGTCTTACGTTTTTATCCTTTAACTTTTAATACTGCGCTCCACGTAGGTCTTACTTATTATTCTTTAACTACTTAATACCGCGTCCCGTGGTTGTCTTATTGTTCTTCTTATAGTATTTAGTACTGCACCCCGTGCGATTCTTACTTATCGTTATTATTTCCTTTGAAGTGCTTAATATTGCGCCCGACACAGTTCTTACTTATTTAATATTGGGTCCCGCGCACTTGAATGTCTTTCTTCACCATTACCAGGTGTGCATTCGTGAATGTCTCTTCTCATCCTCCCAATGTGTGTATTCACTTTAAACATTTGTTTAACATATGGAACTTCCCGCGACCCTTGAAAGTTGAATGTCACTCATCACCTTTCCAAGGTGTGCATTCGTGTGAGCGTCCCCATCCGACGTCAATAGCTCTTCCAACCTTATTTCTAGCGCAGGATTCCTTCCCGTACTGACCTGGCATCTCCTCGAGTCACACTTACTTATCTTTTATTATGTTTCGTTACTACTTTTCTTGGCGCAGTATAACCCTACCCCAACGCTGAGTGCTTCCCTCTGTTCTTATTAAGTGTTCCATTATGGGACATCATGACCCCTTCATGTCGTGCATAGTTCTTACTTATAAATATAAAGCTGCTACTCCAATGTTGTTTTAGACAAACCTTGACATATTTGACAACGTCTTTACAAATGTCGTTATTTCATTCGCACATATTTTAGTTTCTGTTATTTGCAGTGTCCTTTTTCTTTCTTTTCAGCAGATGATTGGATTTGATTTTCTTTTTTGCAACACCTGTTAATATATTTTTCCCATACAATTTTTATTTTCATGTCCCTGCAGTTCCTCCCTCCTCCAGCGCAGAGCTTAGCCCATTTTGGTTTATTTTCCTTATAGAAAATTCTAATAAATTCCTAGAAAATTCACGAATACTCGTTCTACCATACTTAATCTTTATCTGGACATTTAAGGTTATTTTTGTTTATTTATTTTCTAGTTGTGCACTTTCAATAAATAATATCAAATCATATAAGCTTAAGAAATTTCTCAAACTAAAAACTCATCTCTAAAATCATGATTAGAACATCATATATGATTTCCACTATTTTTCAAAATTATTAAATTATAGGAAACACATCTAAACATCGCATGTTTATCCATTTTTCCCTAAAATATTCATTAAATCTTTATAATTGTTAATAAAAACCTGTATAAACCCCATCATACTTAAAAACATGCAAATCTAAACCGAGACCATATATTAGGGATAGGTGTAGAAAGGGTAAATATTACTCATTAGATCTTTAAGATGTTCAGCTTTAGTCTTCTTAATCCTCTTTAGCCACGTTTTCTTTATATTCTTCCCACTTCCTTCTCTAAGCCACCACCATTAAATTTCTTCTTTTGCTTTTGTTTCATTTTAGGTATGATGAAATGAATGAATTGAAAGAAGTAATGTTTATTGCCCCATAATAATTTGGGCTTGGGTCTTCATTCCCCTTTTGCATTTATATATTTTCTCATGCTTCTCTTGTTTGGGCCGCCCTGGCCTTTTAATTAATTCATTTAAATTTAGGGTCGTTACATATTTCAATGGTAATTTTCGTTAGCTTTCGAAGGCTTCCGACTGCCGCTGACGGCTATTAACCGTCAAAATAACCGTTCCCCTTGTAGTGAACTCAATCAACCAATTGTTGACGGGAAGGATAAATATGTAAAAAAAAAAAAAAAAAACAAAGAACAAAACAAAAATCGTACTATCCAACCGTTTATTGATAAAAACCAATAAAAAAACATATATTACTTACATAATATGTTGGAAATTCATCCGTGTAATTCAATAAAATTTCATTATTTACATCTTTTTTCGCTCCAGTATTCGACAAAGTACAAAGTCTATGTGGTTATGTGTATAACCACGCATAAGTACAACGTGGTTCAACATAGAGTCACATACTTCGACTGTGTGGTATAACAAATAGTCACACAGTCACAGCGTTGTGTTAGCACAAAACCACACACTACTATTATGAGATTGTGCCATCAACCTCGCAGTCCGCCTTCTACGAAATGAGAAATTTGAAACATGTAAATTTTGGATGAAAAAGGAAAATGTAATGTTTACCACTTCACATTTTCGTAGAATTGCACTATCATTATCAATATCCTCTGCTACAATTCAAATATTTAAAGATTTAAGTTGAATTTGGAGCAAGGATTTAACGATAGGAAAAAAGGAGAAGAATATGAGAAAGAATGACATGGGTAAGAGGTAGGTCCAAAACTAAAGATTAACCAAAATAAAGGCCCAGTTCCCACATTCTGTCGGCTGGGAGCCCTCCTTCTTCTTCTCCAAGACGAAAAAATCAAAATGATACTTTTCTTCGGAAAAGAATGAATAGAAGTATGTTGCGAAGTAGCAGCAGATTGGCAACTCAAATTTTATTTAATCGCCCCTCAATATCAAACGCTCATTCTCCTCGTTCATATATTCGATCAAATCACTTAAACTCTAAATTTAAAGCTCCTTCTCTGCCTACCTCTCCTCCGACTTTGTCACCTTCTTCTTCCACTGCTAGTTTTTCGTCATGGTTTGCTTCGTCTGCACGAAATGGGTTTGTGGGTTGGTACCTTGGAATGATAGAATCACGCCCTATTTTGACTAAGAGTCTCACTGCTGGTTTTATTTTCACTGCCGCTGATGTTTCTTCTCAGGTATGCATAAAGAAGGTTCCTGGTTTCTATTTTTTTTTTTTTTTTTTTTTTTTTTTTTTTCCATTTGAAAAATGCTAGTATGGATTAGGTTCTTCACGTGAATCAAAGTCGTGTTAGTACTTCAATGTTTTATATTTGTGTAAGTAAATCATAAAGGAAGTGCAACATAAACACGCACGCAACTTATACTCTTTCCCTCAAACAACACTAACTTCAGTGCTTGATTGTGCTGTAAAATGCACCTTAAATATGTCTTGTAATTTGCTACTGGTATCTATTTATCAAGTTGTTCATAAAATGTGCTATTTCATATGTACAATTTTAATATGATTTGGTGATTCTGGTGCTTATGCTATTATAAAATAGCCAGGTTGATTAATGATTAATTAGTAGTAATTGATGAGATAACTGTAATTAATGTTCCAAAGCTGCGAATGTGGTAACATATCCATCATGATTTATTTTTGCCAATCGGTTAAGATGAGGTTTTCTTCAGTTGTGTAATGTTTTAAAGCTTTTAAGCATTTATTTTTTCCTGCTTTCTTTGAAACAACATTTGCTTGTCTTCTCAAATGTTCCTGCATCCACTCAAATAACACTGTAATATAATCTCGGTGTTTGTTGGCAGCAACCTGCATGTTATGTGCAAATGGTTAGTCACTGATACTTCAATGTGGTCACAACTCACAGAGGTATATTCCTTCCAATAATTGAATGTAGAAAACAAACAAGTTTCTTTTGTAGTATTTTGTAGCGTGGTTGATATAGGAATTTACTACATTTTTTGTTTATCTGATTAGAATCATTAGATTATCTCTATTAAGCATTGCAATAGGTTGACAATTTTTTGGTCCAACCACAATCATTCCAAAATGCCCTGTAAATGAATTCACAAGTTCAAATCTTAATGTAAAAAATTAATATTAATTTTCAACTGAAAAATTGGATAGATAAATAAAGTCATGAGTTCAAATCCAAATTCCAACACAAATATCTTTTTATTTTAACATTAGTTCGAATCCAAATTCCAACAAAAATATCTATTTATTATTTTGTTTTAACATGGTTGAATATCAATATTTTTTTCTTTATATTTCTGGTTCATGCCTTGTTGAAACTATATACAAACTTGAAATTTAATGATTCAAAGTTACTTCAACATTTTTCAAGGATACATTTATATTTACGAGCATCGTACACGGCAAAAGAGCTTGTTACTTGAGAATTGTAATATAGTTATTACGAGTTATGTTGGGCACACGCTTAGAACCATTAATAACTATAAAAAAATAAAAATCAATCATTGGAAAACAAAAAATAATAGCTAGAAAATCAGAAGTAACTATATCATCATCATCATCTTTATGAAGATTCAAAGAAGCAAGCTTCACTTGTAAACTCGAGGGAGATATGTGAGCCCACCACATATTCCAGGTATATGCACAAGGTTGGTAGTTTCGTGATTCAAACTTGTGATATTTGGTCTCGCAATCAAACCATTAACTGACTGCATTTGCCTTGCCTGCAGAAGTAACCATATTTATTACGCAAGAATACACAAATGTCACAAATTATGAAGATTATTCATGTAAAATACACAATCTTAACTTATGCCTAGTAGGTACACACCAACATTTCCCAATTATTATATTAAGTGTCTTTTGTGCTTAACCATTGCAAGTTGCAACTTAGTGATCATGAAATTGCTTGCTTGGTTGTTGAATGCATTAAAAAGACTGAAAATCAAACAATGAGAAACATTATGAGAGGTCAAGCTTTTGGTAGATTCAAAACTTCAAAATGCTTTGAATTTTTCGTCTTCCTTTTTTTGCACTTGATGGATGAAATAAAAGGCGTGATGGACTTCGTCAAGTTTTACAACGTACATCTCAGGACATTTTGAATGCACAGAAATTAATCTCAACCACAAAAATTCTTCTTTAAAAGTTAAGATTGGAGCAATGAGATACCTTTATATATACTTTATTTTCGTTTTGCATTTGACATGACATTTTGATTCTTAATACAAGTTCTCCGTACAAAGAAGGTACAAGTCATAGTTGTCAACAACGGGATGTCATTACGATTGAACATCGTTATCAATATGATATTTTAAACTCAACAGTATATCTTCTATATATAGAGTTAGAGAATAGATTTAATGGTGGCATGGTTGAACTTCTTATTTTTAGTTCAACTCTAGATCTTAGCGATTCTTTTAAATCTTTTAATGAAGAAAACATATATAAGTTTGCTGAAATTTTTAACCTATGGATTTTAGTGACAAGGCGTTCATGCTTTTGCAATGTCAATAGATGCATTATCAATTTGATGTTTCAATATTCTCTGTTTGAAAATATAACTATGCTTGGTGGCTTACTCCAATCGCTACTGTAACAAGGAAGTTTGAAGTTTATTATTTGATTGATTCGTCTTATGTTGACTCTTCCTAACACCATGACTACTAATGAAAGAGCATTTTTGGTTATGAAAATATCAAAACGGCAAACCACAATGCTACAAGGATGAATTTCTTACTGAATGAATGCTTTTTATATAGATCGTGATTTTGCTTGGAATATCGATTTTGACTTTGTAGTTAAGTAATTTAAGTCTTTAAAGACTCGTCCAGCACAATAAAGCTAGATATTATGTATTGAAAGTGAAATAAGAATCTAGCTTTTGTTAAGTATTTATTCATTTTTTTACTGTGTGGTAGTTGTAATTGGAATGATAATATAACTAAAAACAGTTTTAAAACAAAAGGAAAAAAGAAAATAGCTTTAAAATTAACCCATCCTTATATTAATTCTTGTGTCCTCCCTTGGTGGAGTTTGCTTTGTCAGGGTACTTGATATTTCTTGATATTGTAGCTAGAAAAAGGTAACAATCAGTTACCAATACCTAAAACGGTATATACAATGCAATCGCACACCATTATCTTCTGTTGTTGCTTGCAAATAAGAAATCGAATTATGATTCTACATCGGACTACATTTTATGATATTAATCATTACTCCATTATGAAAATATTAACCAGATGATTACTCTTAAATCTACGGATTCTCTTGATTTTAAAAGAACAATGCGCATGGCTGGATATGGTATGTTGATTTCAGGACCAACATTGCATCTATGGTTTAATACAGTGTCCAGATTTCTCCCCAAGCAAGATGTTATCAATACTTTCAAGAAAATGTTCCTTGGACAGGCAGTCTATGGACCTATCATGAATGTTGTTTTCTTCTCCTTTAATGCTGGCTTGCAAGGTAAAACTCGCATAAGATGAAACTGTTTACCTTTTTTTTTTTTTTTTTGGGATCGATATGGTTTAGTGAAATGATGGACGAGCAGTTACCCTTAATTTGATGACATTATTCTGTATGTAACATAAAATGCTGCAATATTCTTTGACATTGAACTAATGATTGAACCTTATTTGTTATATAACTTCTGACTTTCTGCAGGCTTGTAGTAATATGACAACTTTTTGGAACTGTTACTATTATTTTACAGCAGTTATTACTTGCAGGAACTAACATTCAAAGACGAAGTTACATGAATATGGGTTGCATGAGTCGCAATTTATACATCATGTTAGATTAAATTAATTGAAAGTGTGGGGGCTAGAAAATATTTTTAACCGTAGTTAAATGTTATAGAGAAAACCATCCAAATCTTTTTGAGCAATATTTTTAGATTTCATTGTTTAATTCTTCTATCATTTACCTCCAAAGTATTTTTATTCTTTGTTCTCTAATCATTTCAACCTAGTAATAAGGTATTTACTCTTTAATTTGTATTCAAGTTATTGAATGCAATTACTTTGTCTGCAGAGTCATGTGTAAGCTTGAGTGATTGAGAATATTTGAGTAATTAAGCTAACTGTAGAGATTATCAAGATTATTTGCAGGTCTAAAAAGATATTTGCATATCTGCAAAAGTGTATAATCTATCAACTGATTTGTAAGAAGGCATAACTGCATTAAGCATAGTAATCAAGGTTTCCAGGCAACACTTCCTTCAAAATTGGTGATTCATTTCAATTTTTGTTCTTACTTGAAACATACTTTCAAATTGAGATAACATAATTCCCATCTTTGGGTAATGGTATTATGATTTAATGTGACTTGAGTCACAAGGATAAGTTGAAATAAACCATAGATGCAAGTGTGGCCTATTCCAGTCTTCCCCAAGTGATTCGTTCATGTGTGAATATGTTATACTAAAGTCCAGGACACTAAAGGTCTTTACAGTAAAACAAATTAAATAAATCTCCTTATATTTGGGACATACAGACATAGTATGAACATGTTCTGAATAAAGTTACATAAGCTAAGTAATCAAGTACTATAGGTTCACGAGTTATTCAAGCTTTGCATGTAGTTGGCTGCACAAACTAAGTTTAATGGCTTGGAAGGAGAATAGTGTACTTTCTCTCTCTCTCCACAAACAAACAAACACACAAACACATATGTGTATATGTGTGTGTATCGAGCCGACTGTTTGGACACAAAATAAAACACAATCGCTGACACAATATATGTGACTATTGAATCTTTTCGTCCTTGTATGGAAGGTGGAGATTAGGAGAAGATCTAATGGTTAAGATTTTTGTGTCACCATTTGTGTCTACAAATCGTGCTCATATATATATATAACCCATTGAATTCAACCTTAAACATAGCCCCTTAATTCCAGTCACTCGTTTCAATTTAAATAATTGTATGATGTGTTAAGAGAGAAACAATTAGTATGTAAATGGAAACGAGTGGTTGAAATTAAGGGGGCATGTTGGTGGCTGAATTTAGGGACCGCTGATCCTTCCTTGTATATACATATAAGTAAACATATACATATATGTATGGGGTTAAGCATAAATGTATGATATCAAGTCGGACATGATGAGAATGTATGCATTTTAGGAATTTGTATACATGTATAGAGTGTTAAGCATAAATGTATAATATCAAATCGGACATGATGAGAATGTATGCATTTTAGGAATTTATATACATATATGTACAGTTAAGCGTAAATGTATGATATCAAGTCGGGCATGATGAGAATGTATGCATTTTAGGAATTTATATACATATATGTATAATTAAGCGTAAATGTATGATATCAAGTCGGACATGATGAGAATGTATGCATTTTAGGAATTTGTTTACGTATATGTATGGTGTTAAGCATAAATGTATGATGTCCAATCGGACGTGATGAGAATGTACACATTTTAGGAACATATATACATAATATGTATAGTGTTAAGCATAAACGTATGATATCAAGTCAGACATGATGAGAATGTATGCATTTTAGGAATTTGTATACATACATGTACAGTGTTAAGCATAAACGTATGATATCGAGTCAGACATGGTGCGAATGTATACATTTAAGGAATTTGTTGGAAGTCAAATATAGTCTGACATGTGTTGAATAGTATAAGACATTAGCATGATCTGTTCTGGTACTAGTTTCATCTATATTTTGACGGAACGACTCGTGTAAACTGTTATGTTAGTTTATGTTGTGGGTCGCAAAATTAGTGTTAGATTCTATAACTATTTCTTTCAGGAATTCGAGTCCAACAACTTTTCTTTCTTACCCATTTCTTTTTATCACATTATATGGTGAAATGTACCATGAAGTAACATTATAGTGTAAAAACATCAATTTTTAATCTTTTAGACAAAAGGTAATTTATCATTGTTAGTGTAAATGTCAACAGTTTATCTTTGTATGGGTCTATGCATACCAATAGATCAGTATATGATTTCAGTAGTAACTGAAGAAATGGAAGCAGACCAAAAGGGGAGTCGGACAATAAATTTGTGTAGGGCTTATTTATCGGGTAATACATCAGTATTATTACCACATGCCTTTTATAAAGTATTGGACCATCTCTCTGGATTGAATCCGGGAAGGATTCATGTGTTCCTTCCACTAAATGCAATTATTATTAATATTGGGATATTCATAGCTTATGAGCATCATGATGTTATGTTCAGGAGAAACTGGTGTGGAGATTTTGGCTCGACTGAAGAGAGATTTAATTCCCACATTAATAAGTGGGCTTGTATACTGGCCCATGTGCGATTTTGTTACTTTCAGATTCACCCCTGTTCGTTTACAGGTAAAGTTTATATGAAAATTCCATCCTTTTGTAGTAGGAAAACAGTAACTTATACTAAAAGCCTGTGATAATCTATTTTCTTCTTTGCTGCAGCCTTTGGTCAGCAACTCCTTTTCATTCCTGTGGACCATTTACATTACTTACATGGCTGGACGAAAGAAAGTTACTGTTGAAGGCATCTAAGTTGGTATAGGCTCTGAAATGAGCTATATATATCAACATAGCAAACGAGTCTAAAGGTGGATGTTATATATCTATGCATTTCACGATTATGTTTTTTTTCCTTTATAATTTTAGGAGAAACAGTTTTGTGTAGCTGAACGTATAAACATGATGGACGTTTTCATAATTTCCTAGTTCTTTGCATCTTATTAGCTTCTGGCGAACTCGGCAATGTAGTTTTACAGTATGGTTGAAACGATATGATGATTATGCATTCACTACTTATTTCACATTATGAATTGTAGGAAGCCCTTGGTTCATAGGATTTTTCAATATTTTATGTATTAGGACGGCTGTATGAACAAAATAAAATAATTTTTTTGATGCAAATCTTATTTTGTTCGAATTTGAGGCTAAAATAAAGACGTAACGCAACACTTTGTAAAGAATAAATACTGATTAATAAATAATTATTAAGGCTTAAAAATGAAATTTGAACAAACGTCAAAGTTTAACCACGAAACTAGTACAATTGTAGTAATGGTGATTTTCTAAGCAATTTATGCGTGGTTTTGCGATCCATATGAAATTTTCGAAGCAAAAATAATTTAAAAAAAAACAAAAGAAAACTAATAATATAAATTTTTGGAACGAAAATAATTAAAAACGAACAAAGCAAAAGAGAATAAATAATAATTAAAAAAGAACAAATTTTTTGATTAAAACAGTGGAGCTATACCATTTTTCGTACTCTGCTATTTCTTTACGTACGTACATACATACATTGGAGAATGATGGAATATAAATGAGAAAACGAGAAAGAGGCGGTGGTGCTATGAAAAAAGATAAATGCTACACAAATCTATGTTCCACTTAATTCAAATTTACTCTCGGATTTGTAGTTCTAATCGTTATGAATATATCTTATTATACATAATTCGAAATTGAAAAGAAAGAGTCAATTAAAGAAATGAATTTGAATTTGAGAGATTTGAAAAGATTAAAATGAGTGGAAAATTATATGATTTATTTATGACATTAAAACTTATATCGTTGAATTTTATTTAAATATTATGCCTATATAAGATATCGCTTACATATTCTGTAAAATATTAGGAATGATATTTTCACACTAGTTGGAAAATTTGAAAATCGGTTTCTAGATTTGTTAAATTTGAATGTTGATAGACTTGTACAGTTTATTCTAGATTTATATTTGAGTTGAAAATTGCTAGTATTAGTTTAGGTTGCGCTAATTTGACTTGGAATATGTATTTCTATATTTTAACTTATTGAAAGTGGGGTATTATTTAGTTGTATATATTTCCGCGTAGTTTCCATAAAATATCCAATTCCACAAATGTATAAAAAGTGCGTCACTTGAAATAATAAAGAATATACAAAAAATGAAAGAGATATATAAGGTACGGACGTTCTTCTCGTAGTTTGCACTGTCTTTTTCAATAAAAGAAAATAAATAATTCTTTGTAATTTCAAACGAAGTTAGGTCTCACTTTTGGTTAATTTGTGAAAAGTTATTGTTGCGTGTGTTTCAACCATGCTCCTACCACCGAACTAATGTCTCACCGAACCAGCTCCTTCCCATGCCTGCCGAACCAAAGCCACTCCACGTACCACCGAACCACTCACCACCGGTCCAATTCCTCTCGCCACCGAACCAAGTCCCCATACCACTCACTACCGAACCACCTGCTGCCAAACCCCTCGCTACCGAACCAACCTACTTCCAATACCCAGCCGAACCAACCTCAACCCTCTACAACCGGACCAAGTCCACACCAACTCTCCACCGAACTAAGGCCTTGCCGAACCAACACTGCCAGGCCAGATTGCATCAGCCCAGACCCACCAGCAGCTATATCCATCCAAGACCCCTGCCCCAGCCCCACTCTATAAATAGAGGGGCAGGGGTACAACAATGGCAGACAAGTTTGAGAGCTCAAGCACGGATAGAACTTTCAAACAACTTTCAGATACTTGTAATCAAAGCTTTGTACTTGTAATCTGAACAGAAAAGGAGAATAAAATATAAAGTGGACGTAGGCACATTCTGGCCGAACCACTATAAATCTGTATGTCTTTTACAGTTTAGTCCATCTATTTTATATATTTGCATAAATCACCCAAATCATTAAGAACAACATATAATCAACAAATTCATACGACTTGGAGGTGTTTGCCCATTTTTTGTGCAAAATTTTTTGGTGCTTTCACTGAGACTCGAGCTAGAAGCTTCAGCTTCTCCCACTCAACCCTCTTCCCAACAGCATCGTTCATTACTTGGAAAACATGCCTCCCAGGCAGAGGAAAGATGCTAGCAAAGGAAATAACACCGCAACTAGCAGTATCCCAGATCCAGCAATCAGAGATCAAGAGAATCGTCCTGTTCCAACAGCAAATGGAAATCAGGCAAATCCGACAGCCCCTGCTACGGAACAACCAATTACTAGGGCAGATCTAGACAGGGTTGTGGCTGAAGTAACTAACCGCTTCGCATCTCAACAAGAAGGCTTGGTGGACCAACTCATGTCATGCTTAAGGGATGCTGAAGAATCCAACCGCAACACCGAATCATGCGGTGAGTCCCAGTCTGGAGGATCTGGGAGGCAACAAAGATCTTTCTTCTTCGAAGGGGCTAACAACAGAAACAACAATGGTAGGAGCCGAGCCCGGACTCAACCCGAATTCCGACCCGAGGAAACACTTGGAACCGAACCCAACGGGGGAGGTACCAGGCAGGGGTCGGATATGGCTGAGCCTGTCATGCTACCGAACCATGGGAACACCAATGAACGGGGCCGAGCTGGAATCCAGCCCGAAGTTGGACCCGAGGGAATGCTTAGAATAGAGCCCAGCAGGGGAAGATCGAGGCAAGGGCCAACTGTGGCTGACCCCAGCATGCTTCCAGAAGACCGAAGACAGCCACCGGAAAATGTTAGGAGTAATAGACGATACCATCCCTACAGGTTATCTGGACGGAATCAATCCCATAGAGAAGAACCAAACTCATTTCTATCCGCTCCAAGTTCTGATGAAAGGATAACGCGATTGTTTAGAGAGTGCGTCCAACAGGACCAATGGGATCGGGGGATAGGCGCTAGGGTAACTAGCCCCTTCACCCGCAATATCGAAACTGCCATCATTCCCCGGGAATGGAAAATGCCAACAATGGAACCTTATAAGGGAACCTCTGACCCCGTTGTACACTTGCAGAGATACACACAACATATGCTCATGAGCGGAGCAACAGAGAGAATGTTGTGTAAATGCTTCCCACTATTCTTGGCACACCTAGCTATCTCCTGGTTCTGCCATCTACCCCAAGGATCCATTAGCTCATGGAAAATGTTGAAAGAAAAGTTCATCAGCCAGTTCCGCATTCATGTGGAACAACCCAAGAACGCTTATTCCCTATCTAATATCAAACAGAAGCCCGGAGAGACAGTGCAACAATATCTAACCCGATTCAACGCCGCAGCGGCCGCAGTCCAAGATGCCGATGAAAAACTTATCCTAATGGCTCTTTGTAGTGGCGTACATCCGGATACCAAGTTTGCTAGAAGATTAATGAAAGAAAAACCAGCTACCTTACCCGACTTCTTCCATGAAGCCGAAGAATATATGAGACTTGAAGACGCTGCCATTGAAAGGCAGACAGGGCAACAAACTAAGGCAGCTCATGGCAACACACCCGCAGTAGCAAAGAACGTTTGAAGAAATGACTCCAGAGATAGTGCTGGGGGCAAGAAGGGAGAAAAGCGTCTATATCGGCCAGGACCGAGATTTGACACTTACACTCCTTTGAATGGAACGATCTAAAACATCTTCCTGGCCACGCAAGACGAAGTTAGATACAGACGCCCCCCGCACAAGAAGGAATCAGATAACGCAATTAAATCTGAAAAGTTCTGCCGTTTCCACGAATCTCATGGACATGATGCCAATGAATGCCATCATCTCCGAAACTTGATTGAAAAATACATCAGAAGGAAGAGACTGGAACGCTATGTAAAAGGTCAGAACAGGACTCCAGCTCCTGCCAATGAAAGCCCGAGGCTATCACCCCCGGAAGTAGGCGGAGGAAATCGCAACACCAGCGGCTCTAGTCAAGAGAAGATAGTGATCCATACCATATCGGGAGGACCACACATCGCCAACAGAAGCTGGGCAGAGATGGAAAAATATGGAAAGTCGCTTAGAAACAATGAATACTGCGTTGATTCCGTGATAGAAGAATGCCACCCAAAGCGGAAAGAGAACAATGACATCACATTCGGTAGGCGTGACCTAGAAGGAAGGTAGTACCCTCACATGGATCCTATGGTCATCTCCGCCTGGTTCGGTCCAGCCAACGTTTTCCGAATTCTAGTAGACACTGGAAGCTCAGTAAATATCCTATTTAAGCATGCTTTCGACAAAATGAAGCTGTCGATGAAGGATGTGTCTCCCTACAACAAACTGCTACATGGTTTCACTGGAGACGCGAAGATGTCCCTCGGGCAACTGGACCTTTGTTCAAATAGGAAGTCATTCCCGCTCCGTTGTGTGGAAACAAACATTTGTGCTAATAGAAAATCACTCGGCCTACACCGCCTTTCTGGGAAGACCAGCCTTGTCCGACTTCCAAATTGTCCTGGCCCTGTTGTGCCTGAAGATGAAATTCTCAACAGACAATGGAATATGAGAAGTAGAGCGAGATAAAGACGCTGCTCGAGACTACTACGTAACTGAACTTCGCAATAACCACGGGAAGGATAAAGGGAAGGATGCAGAGACTACTCTCTGCAAGAAAAACTTGGAAGCATAGCAACTAAAGAAAGCCCCTCCTCTTCGATATACCAGTGATCCTTTCAATGAACTAGACCCCAGGGACAAAGAGGAGGAGGCCACCGCCGAGCCTGCAGAGGCCATGGAATTTGTATCTATAGACAAACACGATCCAAGTAGACTGCTGAGATCGGGTCTCAGTTAAGAGCAGAGTTGAAGGATCAACTCGTCGATTTTCTTCGCCACGACTTGGATGTATTTGCATGGACGCACACTGACATGACTGGAATCTCTCCAGACGTAGCGTGCCACGTACTGAACATTGATCCCACCAAGGTGTCAGTAAAGCAGAAAAAGAGAAGTATGGGGGCAGAACGATCAGCAGCCCTCGAGGAAGAAGTAAAGAACCTACTTGCAAATAACTTCATACGAGAAGCCATCTACCCAGAATGGATCGCCAACCCTGTACTGGTAAAGAAGGCTAACGGGAAGTGACGAACATGCATTGACTTCTCCAACTTAAATGACGCTTGCCCGAAGGATTGTTTCCCACTTCTCCGAATCGATCAACTCGTGGACAACATGGCCGGGCACGAACTCTTATCTTTTATGGACGCATACTCAGAATATAACCAGATTCCTATGCACACCACAATCAAGACCACACTATTTTCATCACTGACCGGGGATTGTACTACTACAGAGTAATGCCTTTTGGACTTAAAAACGCCGGAGCTACCTATCAGCGCCTCATCAACAAGATGTTTGCGGAACTAATAGGACGAACTATGGAAGTTTATGTGGATGACATGCTGGAATTGAGGAAAGCCAACGATCATGTAAGCCACCTGGACGAGATGTTTCAAGTACTTCGCCAATATGGAATGAAGCTGAATCCTCTAAAGTGCTCCTTCGGAGTATCGTCGGGAAAGTTCTTGAGATTCATCGTCCATGCCAGGGGGATTGAAGCAAACCCCGAACAAGTCCGGGCTTTACAAGATATCAAGATACCATCCACTCGAAGAGAGATGCAAAGCCTAAACGGGAAGGTGGTCGCCCTAAGCAGATTCATCTCTAAAGCAACTGACAAATGCATCCCTTTCTTCGAAGCTCTAAAAAAAGACAAAGAAAAGTTCGAATGGACTAACAATGCTCAACAGCCTTCTTTAACCTAATCGAACACTTCCAGAGACCATCAGTACTCTCAACTCCAAATGAAGGTGAAGAACTACACCTATACCTTGCTGTATCGTCCCATGCCCTAAGCGCCGCTTTGGTGAGAGAAGACAACCGCGCGCAGCGGCCCGTATACTTTGTAAGCAAGAGATTTACGGGGGCAGAAGCCAGATACCCTAAACTTGAGAAGCTAGCATACTGTTTGCTAATCACGTCACGGAAACCGCGACACTATTTCCAATCTCATTCCATCAGAGTTTTAACCGATCAACCGCTAAGGCAGGTACTCCATCGCCCCGACACTTCTGGACGACTACTTAAATAGTGCATTGAACTGAGTCAATATGATATCACCTACCATCCTCGCACCGCCATCAAGGGACAAGCCATGGCCGATTTCATTGCCGAATTCACTACCAACGAAGGTAAGGAGCAATCTGAAATAACAGGAGATATCAAGTGGAATCTCTTTGTAGATGGAGCATCAAACGAACAGGACTTGGGGGCAGGTATTGTGATGATCACCCCCAGGGGAAGGAAGCTGCACTATGCCCTAAGGTTGGAATTCGCCGCCGCCAACAACGATGCAGAATATGAAGCAGTAACAGCAGGATTAGAACTTGCCTCGGAAATTGGAGTCAGTTCTTTATGTCTTCATAGTGATTCTCAACTTATCGTGAACCAAGTACTAGGAGAGTTTCAGACTCGAGGAGAATGACTCACAGCATATCTAAAGAAGACCAAGCTGTTGCTCGATCAATTGGATCACTATTTAATCAAATACATTCCTCGAGAAGAGAATCGAGAGGCCGACGAACTGGCAAAGCAACTTGCATGAAGAACAACACCATTTTCGAAATAGTAGCCATCTCAAAACAACTAGCCCCAATTTTCGAACAAAAGGATCTGATAGCTGCAGTCGAAGAAGAAACTTGGATGACTCCTATCCAGAAATACTTACAAGATGGCACACTACCCAATGAGCGTAACGAAGTTAGAAAAATCTTGAGTAGAGCTTCCCGCCACACAATACAAGAAGGCATACTCTATCGGCGCGGCTTCTCTAACCCCTTATTAAGGTGTGTTGCTGGAAGGGAAGCCAAGAAAATCTTATCCAACATCCATCAAGGGAGCTGCGGAGATCACACTGGTGGGCAGACTCTGGCGAAGAAGACGCTCCGATTTGGATACTACTGGCCCACCTTAAACAAAGACGCCTTAAATTTCGTCAAAAGATGCGACAGATGTCAGAAATTTGTTAAGATTCCTCGACTACCAACAAATGAGATTACTCAAATGACCAGCCCTTGCCCCTTTGCATTATGGGGAATTGACTTGATTGGCGAACTGCCGATGGGCTGAGGCGGAGCCAAATATGCTATAGTGGCAGTTGACTATTTCACCAAATGGGTGGAAGCGGAATCTCTAAATAAAATATTTTCGGCAAAAGTTATTAACTTCTTGATCAAAAATGTTCTATGCAGGTACGGGGTTCCACTCAAAATCATATTGGAAATGGACTTCAGTTTGACAGCGAGGAGTTCGCCGACTGGTGCCAAGAGCAAGGAATTCACAAAAGCTTCTCATCTGTGTCTTATCCCCAGGAAAATGGATAAGTCGAAGCTGTCAACAAAATTCTTAAAACTCTAATCAAGAAGAAGCTTGAAAAGTCAAAAGGCTCTTAGGTGGATGAACTTCCTACGGCACTTTGGGCCTACCGCACGTCTTTTAGAACATCAACAGGGCATACTCCTTTCTCTTTGGCATACGGATCGGAGGCCATGCTCCCAGTTGAAACTGTAGTGGCATCCCGCCGTAGGATCCACTACAACCCAGAAGAGAACGAAGAACTCCTCCACATGTCATTGGATCTAATCGAAGAAAGAAGAAATGATGCAGCACTCAAAGCAGCAGCTCACAAGCAAAAAGTGGCAGAACAATACAACTCCAAAGTCAAGCATCGCAGCTTACAAGAAAGAGATCTTGTCCTCAAGCGAATCTTCCTGCGCCCCGGAGTGCTAGATCCCATCTGGGACGGATCATATGTAATTCATAAAGATCTCCACAACGGAGCTTATATTTTGTCAACAGTGGACGGAGAGGTGTTCCAGAGGGCATGAAACATTCAACACCTTCGTCGATACTTTTCTTAACTTGTACTGCCCATATAAAGTGGATTAACAAAGAGAATCAGTGGACGTAGGCATTTTCGTGCCGAACCACTTTAAAAATCTTGTCTCTTTTTAACTTGTTCTTTTATATCTTGACTGCTTGTTAATCTTTATCCTTTTCTTTTGAAAAAAATCCTGTGTAATGACATTTCCATTCTAGACACTTCACGGCGCAACCTCACCTGAACAAGACCTAACAGGTACTATACGAATCTATGCCCTCGCCAATGAGACACTTTTGCTCCAGCATCCCTCTGCTGCGGGTTAACTCATTACTCGCGATGACCCTCAATGCCAACTGTAATGAGCCGATTATAAGCCACCGAGGAGGCCGAAAATAGCCTAAGCAGCTCATTACGGCGTTTGGCTCGCCCGCAACTGTGAACCGATTATAAGCTGCAACATAAGGTGTGGCCAGCCAGGGGCAATTCACAGTTGACGATCGGCACCCGCGCTAGCCGGCCACAGTAAATCGAATAATACCCACGATTACGTGCCATAATGGCCCGGGTAGTTACCGTGCGCGATCTCGGCTCCGATGTGTCTTAAGTACGGCTGTGGTAAAAAAGAAAACTCCCCGCGGAGGCGTAAGATGGATGAAAAATGTCTCCAAGACCCACGGCTAGGGAAAGTGACTACAAAGCCCGTTTGCCACGAACTTAAGCGCGTCGAAGGCCTTCCGTGATTGGAAGTTTTAATATTTCTTATATTTCCATTTCATTTATAAAAACTTCCTCCTATCCTCTATAACGGAAGCTAAAGTACAGGACACAAAATGGGAGACACTCGCTAATGGGAATAAGAACTCACAGCTGAATGGCAGGTCACTCAGCCGCATTCCACGTTCGATTACATAAGGCATTCAAAGCTACCGTCCACAGCTAAAACTTGAAAGGCGGTACTTTCTTCTCTTGTACATAAATATGTAACTATAATTTATTCACACATCACACTAACATTGCAAGACATGGAATTGTATTTTAAGCAAGAACTTAGCGTCAAACATAATTGAATTACTAACACATGCACAACTATATTCTATGCAACACATCGAAATAACGACAGCATTCAAACATGACAAAATCAGCTTAAGTTATAAAGTTACATGCCAAAAATCAAGTTGTTCGTTACATAATCACAGCCTGAAAATTACATTAATGTTCTAAGACTAACATAGACAGCGATGTCAAGTAAACTGAAAAATGTTCAGATCAAGCCAAGGAACCGACTGCATCGGGGCTTCGCCTCTATCCTGCTGGCCCTCCGAGGTCTACTTAACCGCCGGATCAGAACTCCTAGCATGCCGACCAGAGGTAGTTGGCGCTTCAGAGGTCCCACCTGTTCAATTCAAGAGAAGAATTCATTGAATGAACAATAAGCAACCAAGCTATGAAAAGGCTAAAAGGGAAGACTAACCAGCATCTGTTCCTTGATCATCATCCCCCAACTGCACGCCTACCTCCTCAGCAGCAAGCAGCCGCATGCCCTCCTTCACCGCCACTTTCTCCTCCTTAGTAAATTGGGCCGTGACCACATCCATTCTGAAGGCCATGCCACCCTCCTTATCCGCATCAGCCTTGGCCTCTTTCAGAGCCTGGAGATAAATCCTAACCATGATCCGGGGATAATCATCCATCCAGGATAAGTTTCCCTACTTCCAAGTACGGAAATACATATTTTGAAGCACTCATCCATCATCCCCTCGTTCTCCTCAAACTCCCTCATTCGGACCTCAGAAGCCGACAGCTTTGCAACGGCAGCATCCCTCTCCGATCGGTATCACGAGCGGTCAGCCTGAAGGGATTTCCTCATCGCCTCCATCTCCTCCTTCAGCTTGGCTTGAGCAAGCTCCGCGGCTTCAAGCTTCCCAGATAACTCCTCTACCCACTCGAGATCCACTTTCCGAACCTCATCCACCGTTGCAATGGCCATATCGATCCGTTCCTTGCAAATGGCCTCCATTTTCCGCTGCTCGGCTCTGCTAGCCTCTTCCATAGTTTTCTTTAGCCGTCTGGAGGCAGCCTCGTGCTGAGAGATCTGGATGGCCTGATCGGCGAGTTGATTGGCCTGGTCAGCAACCACTAGCCATAATCTTATGTTGGCATTCCCTATTTCCTCCCCAGCCTTGACCAGTCGGGCGTGATGCCCCATCAACTTCCTAGTCTCCTCAGCAACCCGGTCGATATTTGCCTTGGCTTCATCCCCCATAGTTACAATCCGAGTAGTAAGTAAATCAAGATCCAGGGACTTGGCCTCATCAAGCACCCTTACCATAGGATTGCAAGGGAGAAGGTGCTCACCAGTAATCTCATCAAAGGAAATATCATGAGAACCCGGGTCCAGATCTGGATGACCCGCAAATGGATTACGAGCCAAGCCGGGACGATCAATATGAGTAACGGTAGGATTCTCTGATGGATGCGGAGAGGGTATGAACTCGGTATCCTCCCCCGTGATATCATGAATAGGCTGGATTGGGGGCCGAGGTCCAGATGAAGGTTCGAACATGGAGCGCATCCTCCTCTTCTTTTGAATATCCTCTTCAATAACTCCGAGAAGAGGACGGTAGCCGATTACGTCCCCGGAACGGTTGGTCGGAGGCTTTGGTTTAGCGGAAGCTCTGAGGAGTTTGAATTGTTCAGGACGGTGCCGAATGTCTGATGTCTTGTCCACCTTACCCGTTTCTGAAATAAAAACCAAGTGTTACAAGCATGCATGGAACTATAATTCGAGAAACATGTTAAGTTAAGAAGAGTAAAGAGGAGTCAAAAATTCACCTTGAATCGTCGGAGTTGCCCTAGCTGAAAGACTCTTAGAAGATGAATCGGCACCAGTCCCAGCCTTGTCAGCCTTCTTCGCCTTCTCCACCAAGGCCGATCCTTCCTCCAACCCCTCAAAAGCTTGGCGGAAAGCCTCATCTGTCCACTCTTGGATCTCGCCTGCTTGTCCAGAAGACAAAGCCCCGGTGCCATCACCGCTCTGTCCTTCGCCACCATCATCGCCATGACGACCACCGTCACCTTCTCTACCACTTCCGCTCTCCGCCTCACCTCCTTCATCCTCGCCTCTCTCCTCCTCCACGCTTTCCTCCCTCGGAACATCTAGACATGTGCTAGGAGAGGGTCCATTGGATTTCTTGAGCTTCTTCCCTCCGGCGACTGGAGGTATCGAGAAGGGTTTTCTCTTGCCGCTCTTCGTCGTGGCCCCTCCTTTAGCTTTGACAGCCCTCTCCTCGGCTATGTCTCTCTACTTGACCATAGAGCGACGTGGTAAAATCAAGTTGTGCTGCAGAAGAGTAGCATTCCTGATCAGGTAAGAAGCTGACCTCTCCCTTTCCGAAATGGCTTCTATTTCCGCAGCCATCTGAACCAGAAGATCGTTCTCCACGACCGCAAAGCCACCTGCGCTAGCAAGAAATAAAAACACATATGAAGAAGCATTGCAGTCAGAACGGAAATAATAAGTGAGATTCAACTTACAGCTAGAGGTGAAGCGACGGATAGAAACATAGTCATCCTTGACGAAAAACCATTCTTTCTTGAACATGCTGAACTTCGAATATAAGTGCAGGACCGGCTTGAAAGACATGGCCGATTCCAAGCTGATGTATGGAGACCCCTTCTTATAGCCCCTCAAGTTGTACAAATACTGGATCTCCCGGTTGGAAGGGGGACGCCCGTATTTTCTCTGGAAAATGATGAATAGACTCACCAAGATAGCATAAGAATTGGGCTGAAGCTGGAAAGGGGCCACCTTCAAGTAGGTAATGAAGCTGACTATTCAAGCATTGATCGGAGGAATGGCCCCGCACATGAAATGATATCTACTGTAAGTAAAGTATCCTTCAGGGGGATTATACGGCATCACCCCTTTCCCTGGCAACATCATAAGTGCTCTATCAATCCCAAAAGAGCGAGAAATAACATCAAGCTGCTCTTCTTTGAGGGAGCTAGGGAAGCAGTCAGGCGGAGAGTTCAGAAGCTCTTGAGGACCGTACCCATCTACTAGTGATCTCGGGGCGGACCATGATGTCCCGGTCCAGACTGAGCTGGGGGCACGGTGGGGGACTCTTCTCTGCCTTTGGATTTTTACCTATCAGAACGAGTTTCTACCTTGTGAGACATTATCTGCAACACCGGAAAAATATACTGTTAAAACAAGGAGTATAGGGATATAAACGAACAAGTACATGCAGCCTGGAATCTCGTTCGCAATTCAACACATAAAAGACCGATCAGTAGTTTGAGACTAAAGTCCATTTGGCCTCGTACTTCTCAAACTCATTCGGTAGTACAAGGTTCGAAGGTTCATTCGGCGGATCAAGGCACGAAGGTTCATTCGGCACTCGGAATCCCCAGGTTCATTCGGTGGTTCGAAACACGAAAGTCATTCGGCGATCACCTGATTCGGTAAACGAGAGTGATTCAGCAATTGATTGATTCGGCAATTGATTGATTCAGCAGGAAATCTGGTTCGGCTATCTCAGTTGGTAAGGAATCACGGAAGCATAAGTCCCGTACTTATAGAAGAGCGCAGGGAGACCGGACCAAACGGTTCGGCGCTTAGGACCGAATGAAGCTATCCAAACCGCGAGAAAACAAAGCATGCCATGTGCATGCACATGCCCTACTTTGGGGGGCAAGTGTTGGGTGTGTTTCAACCATGCTCCTACCACCGAACCAATGTCTCACCGAACCAGCTCCTTCCCATGCCTGCCGAACCAAAGCCACTCCACGTACCACCGAACCACTCACCACCGGTCCAATTCCTCTCGCCACCGAACCAAGTCCCCATACCACTCACTACCGAACCACCTGCTGCCAAACCCCCGCTACCGAACCAACCTACTTCCAATACCCAGCCGAACCAACCTCAACCCTCTACAACCGGACCAAATCCGCACCAACTCTCCACCGAACCAAGGCATTGCCGAACTAACACTGCCAGACCAGTTTGCATCAGCCCAGGCCCACCAGCAGCTATATCCATCCAAGACTCCTGCCCCAGCCTCACTCTATAAATAGAGGGGCAGAGGTACAATAATGGCGGACAAGTTTGAGAGCTCAAGCACGGATAGAATTCAAATAACTTTCAGATACTTGTAATCAAAGCTTTGTACTTGTAATCTGAACAGAAAAGGAGAATAACATATAAAGTGGACGTGAGCACATTCTGCCCGAACCACTAAATCTGTGTGTCTTTTACAGTTTAGTCCATCTATTTTATATATTTGCATAAATCACCCAAATCATTAAGAACAACATATAATCAACAATACCATACGACTTGGAGGTGTTTGTTCATTTTTTGTGCAAACAGTTATAATAGAAATCCGTTTTGAAATTATAGCTCTAATAAATTAAAATGTGGAAATGAATGTTCTAGTTTAGGAATATATATACCGTTGGAGGCAGTACAAAGTCAGTCAGTGTGGGCCGGTGCAAAAAAATATTAATTTAAGCATTGACCAATTTTTATATCGGAATACTCCAAGGTGGTAGGACATAAGAAAGTTGCTCTTGAAGGCATCTAAGTTGGTATCGGTGTTTTCATGACCCTCCTCTGTGTTTATTCGACCTTGAATAACCTTGACCATTGGATCATTTCGGTTTGAAACTTAATCATCCCAGTCATGCATGAACCGCGTTGGACCTTTAAACTAGCGGTCCAACAGTCAATTTTACCTAGTTGAACCGCGGTTTTGTTCTTCCCTACTTTTTCTTTGTGTGATTCTTTATCATTTTCTTCTTTTGTATTACTTTGAAGAAATCAAATAAATCTATATTTTCAAAATCATGGTCGTTCAAAAATCTAAACTACAAACTTCATCACTTTGTTGTTCACTGCTGCAAACTCTCTAATACCACTACAATATTCGTAAGTTTTCCGTCATTAAAATTCTATCATTGTGCACTGCTCTACTGTATACAAAGCTTTAGTTGTGCACTGCAATAACACACAACTTTGATTGCAGACCTTTAAGACCATCTACCGTTTGTGTAAGAAACATTATTATTTTAATAATTTTGCATATAGTTTTTAGTTAAATATGTAAATTTTACAAAAAAGAAACCGTTTTGATTGTTCAACCAGTGGAACCATCAAAACCATAAAGCCCGAATTATTTTGGTTCGATTTACGGTTCTGTTTTAAAAACTATGGTTGGTATAGGCACTGAAATGAACTATATATATATATAAACGTAGCAAATGAGTGTAAACGCGGATGTTATATATCTATGCAATTGACGGTTATATTTTTCCCTTTATAATTTGAGGAGAAACAATTTTCTGTAGCTGAACGCATTAACATGATGGATTTTAATTTCAAAATTATTTGCACTCTTATCTCTTTTGCCCTGTTTCATACAATTTTTTGTACAATTGATTCTTTTGTTTACCATCAGGATAACGATGCTGACATTAGCTAGTATCTTAATGACTAAAATTAAATGTCAATGCGTTCGTTCAATTCATTCAAAGCAAGCAAAGGTGGGCAGCTAACTCTTTTCTTTACCTGCACGTCTCGTATTCTATTTACGAATGAAACAGCAAATAAATCTACCAATGCTTCCAAACTGCTTATGAAACCGACACTTCTTGTTTATTGTCAGATCCCTTCGTTATCTAATCATCTAATTTTAATAAAAACAATTTTTTTTTTCCCTATGCATTGTGATCCTTCCAGTAAACCACACATTAATCATAACGAACACTTTATACATAGAGTTCCTTCCCATTTTTTTTTTTTCCCATACTCAATAAACCTAGTTTTTTCCTACTTTTTTTTTCTTAAATGAAAATCTTGCTAGGTCTGATTTATATTTGCTTAAATTTTGACCATATATATATGGAGGAAATTAATTGAACTGTCACACTTGGGGTGATCATAAAGATCCTTTTTATTTAATAAATGAACATCTGCTTTAATGAACATGAAAGGCGTGACATAACAACGACTGGTACCTCCTTTTGCAATCTTTCACATTTTGCATTAAAATCGCCAGCTCTGGCTTTTCCTTTTACAAGCCACCGCACATTTACTTATTTGTACCCTACCCCTTTTCCTCCAGCTATTACCACCTCATTCTTCTTTTTTCACTCTACTTCCTACATGCACTTTTCCACCGTTTTCCTTCAAACTAATATATTATTTCCAACTTTATTATGAAATATAAAATGCATATCTAATATGTTATATTTTCTCCTTTAAAATTCTCTTTGTACAAAGTTTACAACTTATAATTTTGATTTTCGTGTGAACAGGTTAATTAACTTGTGTATAACATCTAATATGAATGATTAGATCTACATGTGTGTTCTTGGAATGATTAATATTCACTAAGCATGTGCTAACTTAAACTGGAATATTGTAACCACCAAGCAAAGTTGGTTCATTACTGTTTCTTGCATATACAACTATTGAATATCGAACACTATTTCTAGGTGGTTTGTTCTTTTTCAGGTTGAAGCAAAAGTTGTTAACTAGTCAAACAACAAGCATTTTGCATTTCAATTGAATACCGATTATGTTCATAGTATAAATAAAAATTCAATATATATATGAACATAAAACATTAAAATAATATCTTTATAAATATAAGAGACTAAAAATCGTTTTGAGAAATATTTTGAAAAGATTATTTTAAAACTAGGATATTTAAAAAACAATTTCAAACAAGATTATAAGGAGAGAGAGAGAAATAATTTGAAAAGATTATTTTAAACTAGGACATCTGAAAAACAATTTAAAATAGAATTAGAGAAGGAGAGAGAGATCAGAAAAGTGCTATCAAGGTTTTGATATAAATTCTACGACTCTATAACTTATCTAAAATATCTTGAACTCTTGAGCTCTTCAATACTCATGAGTCTTCATTCTACAACTCTTAAAACTCTATATCAGCATCTTGAATCCACCCTTGATACCGTATAATCTTCTTAATCGACACATGTCTAATATCCTGCACTATATACTATTTATAACTTGATAAAACATTAGTATTTATATTTTATATAATATCTATAGTTGTTATCATCAAAACTTATACCTAAGGTACTAATAATCTCTCCCCATTTTGATGACGACAACTTTGTTTATAAAATATAATATAACTCCACCGGGGTTACAATACTCCCCCTTAATCTATGCCTAGATTTTATACATTTCTCTCTTTTTGTCATTAGCAAAAATAATCACCTAAAACAATAAATCTAGCACTAACTCTTACTCTAATTCTAACTCTGACTTTGACTCCTCCTAAATAAAATACAAATTAATATATATAAGAATTATATATAATGATGATGAGAATGATTGTACAAATATTATAAATAATATGTAGAATTAGATAATCATGAAATGATCATAATCAATCTAAATATTCATCTAATCCAAAAAACTTAACGTCGCACACCATTCAACCACATCCACACAAATCAAACCAATCAAATCCAAACCAAATCAAGTATTATTATTCATATATACAATCAAACCTATTTAAACTGGACATTTTGAGAAACTTCAACCCATCCATCAGCACCAAAGATTGGACCCGCTTTGATAGCATCCCGAACTTCATCAACTTTGGATAATAAACGAAATTATTTTAAGAAACATCGATTAAACTAACAATTTCATTTTGCAAACAAAGATTAAAAAGATCATAAGTAGGAAAATCTTCAAAAATAGCAAATCTTCAGGGAAAGACTTTTCTGAAAGATATATAGGCTTGTATGGCTTCTTGATCATTAAAAGGTATTCTTTTATTTTCTTAGAAAGCCCCATGGTTGCCTTAGTATTGTTTGAGGATTCCATTGAAGAGTAGTTTGAAGGGATAAGAGAGTTTATAATTTTTGAATTTGGAAATGAAAGTGAAAATTGAATGGATGGAGTTAGAGTAAATAAATAGAGAATCCAAGGACATGTTTTCTAGTTAAGAGACTCTTTTCAGAACATAGGAGTTGGTAAAAAGGTGGACGAAAATTCAAATAAATAGAGAATCCAAGGACATGTTTTATAGCTAAGAGACTCTTTTCAGAACATAGGAGTTGGTGAAAAGGTGGATGAAAATTCAAATTTTGAAATTAAAATTGAAATTCAAAATCTGTCTACATATGTCGACATATGCATGTGGGGTATGTCGATATATAGGTTGAAATTTTTCAAAAAAAGGAAACTTCAATAAGTAATTCCTATTTATCTATACTTATAATTATCTTATATTTATTATTTAACATATACACTAAATAATCTAAAATATATTTTATATTATTTTTATTTAATATTTTACTAACTATATATGTATGTGTGTTAATTAAAATACATGCATACATTTTTCAAACAATATTATAATTAATCTATTGGTTATTCCTAGTAATTAAAAACCAATAAAGAATGAAAAAAATTCAAAGTTTTAATTTAAATGCATACCTATTTTAGTTTCGTTTTTTCCAGACTTCTCATCAAATGTTGCTATGAAACATATATTAGCATTCTTTGTATCTGGTTCACTATCACTTGAGGGTGTATCTGAATCATCTAATGTTGCAGCATAAGCCCTTCTTCGTTTTCTAGCAATCAAAAACCAATCAACAACAAAAAATTCAACATTTAATTTAAATGCATACCTATTTGTGTTTCGGTTTTCCAGACTTTTTATTAAATGTCGCTATGAAGCATATATTAACATTCTCTTATCTGGTTCACTATCACTTGAGGAAGTATCCGAATCCTCTAGTGTTGCAGCATAAGCCCTTCTCCATTTTCTGAATGAATAAGTATTTGGTGCAGTTTTTAGTTTATCCATATGTGGACAGTCTTGTTTTAAATGGACAGGTTCATCACAGTTATAACATCTAATTCCATTTCCGCTTCCGCTTTCGCTTTTTAGATTTTCGTTGTAATTTCTTTTGAAATTATTCATTTTTCTATATTTCAGAATTTTTTTGAAATTCCTTGTCATGAAAGAAATTTCTCCTCACCATCGCTGTCTGAATCCAAATTATCCATCATTGCATTAAAAGCTATAGATTTCTTCTCTATTGCTTTGCTTTCTCCCATGCCCTGCATTTTGTCTTCAAAAGACATTAAATTTTCAATTAACTCTTCTATTTTTAGAGTGCTAATGTCATTTGCCTCTTCGATTGCAAGAGTCTTTTGATCCCATTTAGAAGTAAGTGAATTGAGAATTTTTATAACTTGATCCTCCTCAGAAAAACCTTTACGTAGTGCAATAAGCGAGTGCACTATATCTTGGAATCTACTATACATATCAGATATGAACTCATTTGGACTCATTTTGAGTATTGAAACTGGTTTTTTAACATGGAAATTCGGGTCTGTTTAACCTTACTTGTGTCTTCATGTGTAACTTGCAAAGTTCTCCAAATTTCAAATGTAGACTTATATATAGATACTATTAAATTCACTTCTATCTAGTGAACAAAATAATATAGTGGAAATTAGCCTCAAGGCCTCTTTAGCAAGTGCAATTAGTTTCTAGGACACACAACTGAAATAATTACTTTTAAGGACAAAATGCTAAATAATTAGTTTCTAAGGCCTAAAAACCTATGAAATTATGTTCTTGAAAGTAATTGGACTGCAGACTTTGTCCTTAAAAGTAATTATTTTGCTGACTTTGGTCGAAATTAATTTCTATGGATGTGTGTCCTAGAAACTAATTGGACTGCAAAATTTGTCCTTCTAGTGAAATGCCCCAATAATATATTCATAGCTTTAGAGTTACTTTGTGCAACCGGTTTTTGGTTAGCAGTCCACTTTGCAAAATCAGTCTCGAGTTCAGCTTACTCAGCTTGTGTGATATTCCAAGTGTCTAAACCAATTGACTGTAAATTAATTTTCATTCTACATGACCAATATGTGTAATTACTGCCATTAAAAAATAGAGGTCTAGCATTAGATTGTCCTTCGACAAATGAGTTACTAACAAGTGTATTAACAGTGTTACTAACAGTACTATTACCAGTGTTGGTAGTCATTTAAACTTTTTCAAAAATCAGATGATGGATACTTTGAAAACCAATGCTCTAATACCAAATGTGAGTTAGCGGAATAGGGATCTTAAGGCAAAATTAACATTAGAGGAGGGGGGTGAATAGTGTTTAATGGATTACATGAATATTTTTCAAATTCTTTAAGATTCTACTTAGAATGATGTAATAACAATCACATAAACAATAGCAGAATCAAAGTGCAGATAAAAGTAAATGCAATAAAAGAAAAAAAGAAAAGAACATACCAGGATTTTATACTGGTTCGTAGTTACCATACATCCAGTCCCGCACAATTTCTTATACGGATTTCTTTTCAACTAGTAAATTCAAATACAATCTCGATTTCAAGGATACGGGGGACACCCTCCAGAATTCCAACTGTTTGAATATCGCTGAATTATATTCATACACTGGTGCACCAACCTCTGGGTAGAGTCACTTAATTTCCGGGCTAGATACATACCTACTAGATTTACGGGCCAATAAGCATATCCTATTGATTTTACAGGCTACAATCACACCTACAAGTATAGAAGTATGATGTGACTGAGTTTATAGATTCAGATCTTTGATTTTGATTACAATTTATCCTATAACTCTTGAATAGCACTTTGATCTTGATTTGAATGAGAGAGAGACGAGAGAAATCAGAGAGTTGACGAAGGAACCAGTGATGATTAAATTTGATTCCGGTTGAATTTCAGCAAAGTTTGGGTATATTTTGATTTAGAAGATAAGAGAGTGGAAGGAGGAGAGATGAATAAGAAAAAGATGATAAAAAATTCATTTGGAAGTTTGGTATTTATAAAGAAACGACGATCATATCCATTTGTGAAGGGATACAATGAAAAGACACTTTTTTTGAAATTTAAACTTTAAAAGAATTAGCTACTATGTCGACATACATACAAAGAGTATGTTGACATACTCTTTATAAAATTTAAAAACACTTAAAAACGTTATTTTGAAAACTCGTTGTTTTGTAAAATAGTTTGGTACTTTGTAAAATCATTTAAGCATAGTTTAAACATATTTTAATCATAATAAAACTTAATAAAACTCTGTACAATAATTTTGAAAATTTTAACATAATGTAAATAATATATATATGTATGTATGTATGTATGTATGTATATAATCAATATAATTATACCTTATTTAACGTATAAACAAAAATTCAGTATATATATATACGTAAAAACACTAAAATAATATCTTTAAAAGTATAAGAGATTTAAAATCACTTTGAGAAATATTTTGAAAAGATTATTTATAACCAAGTATTTGAAAAACAATTTAAAACAAAATTAGAGAAGGAGAGAGAGATCAAGAAAGTGCTATCAAGGTTTTAACATAAATTTTATGACTCGGTAGCTTATCTGGAATATCTTGAAATCTTGAACTCTTCAATCTCATGAGTCTTCGTTCTCTAACTCTTAAAACTCTATATCAGCATCTTGAATCTACTCTTGGTGTTGTACAGTCTTCTTAATCAACACCTGTCTAATATCCTACATTATATACTATATATAACTTGATAAAACATTAGTATTTATATTTTATATAATGTCTAAAGTTTTTATCATTAAAACCAATACATAAGGTGCTAACATGAACATCTAACCCTGAAGATCATATCGCTCTATATGAAATCCAAATGCAAGCAATCTGGGCTTTGGATGAAATCACTGCGAATTTTAGTGGACCAACCTTGAAATGGTTCCAAAGCTACCCATGAAATTCTATTAGCTCTTGGGACCAGTTGACCATGGATTTTTTGACTCAATTTTCGCCTCGAAAGACACCAGAACGGGATTGAGTTTGCTTGCTGACTTCAGACGTGGAAGAGGAGAATCCTTAAAGGACTATTGTTAGAGATTTAACGACATAGTCACCCAATGCAAGGGGGTGATGGGTGAAACTAAGCTAGTTTCAATCACCTCAGGGTTGTGGTGGAATACCCTATTTTAGGACGATCTACTAAGGCAAGAGTGTAAGTCCCTTAATGACTTCTTTTTCTAGGCACGAGGATAAATCCTAATCGAAGAATTAAAGGGAGTCGTTAGGAAGAACCTCGACTAGACGAGTGGCAATAAATTTTTTACCTCGGCCAAAAGATTCAAGAAGGAATTTCAAATATTAGAAGGCTACCCCTTAACCCATTCACATGCTCAAATCTATGCAATGATGCATGAATGAATTCCATACCCTCCAAGGAGAGGAAGAGAGCCAAAAATTAACCAGGAGGAAAATGCTACAACTTGCATCGGCAAAATGGCCACAATACTAAATAATGTAGATTTTTTAAGTTCTTCATCAACAAACTGGTCAGGAAAGAGATGGATGAATTCTTGAAGAACGACAATACTCAAGGGACCATTACCCCAGTAGGAAATGAAAACACATAACCTCAAGTACTAGCTCCGAGATCTCTACTAGCCCCTCGGAATCTTGTGGGCATTATTCTAGAAGGACCTTATATTGCTGGGGCAAGCAATGGTAGTTGGAAGAGGTATATTAACGAAGCCAAAATAGGAGACGTTTCGGTATATGAGACAAAAATATTAGAGAAAAAGAAGAAGGTGAGGATAGTGATCACATTTGGAGATTCTAAGAAGTAGTGTGTCTGTTATCCCCACAATGATCCACTTGTGATTATGGCCCAGATTGGGCTTTCGGAAGTGGCAAAGATAATGATGGACACTGGAGCTTCTATCAACATAATCTTCAAGCATGGGCTCAATAAGATAGGATAACCGAGAGCATACTCAAGCCTAGTCAAACCCCTATATATGGATTCAATGATGAAGGAGCAACGCCACTTAAAGAGTGTAAGCTGATGGTCAAAATTGGAAATAATCCTTACTGCAGAATTTTCGAGACCACCTTTGTCACCATGGATACCCTTACAGTATACAATGCTTTCTTTGGAAGACCGGCTCTCAATGCTATGGATGGGTATGTTTCTACTAAGCACTTACTTTTAAAATTGCCCACTGAGAATAGAGAGGGGCTTGTAAGAGGAGATCAGTGGATCTCCAGGCAATTGTATTATGCAAGCTTTAACATAATCAATAAAGGAAAGACTTCATCTTATATAAACGATGTCAAAATTAACCAACCAACACCTCTTGGAGTTAAGGAGGCAACCAATTCCATGAGTTCAAACCCAGGGAAAGTCAAAGGAGACCATTAAGAATTTTTCCAAGACAAGAAGATCTCATGATTGGGGAACTAGTTTACGTATCGGGCTATCACAGAAGATTTAAAGAGATAGAATGGGGACAGAGCAGTAAGCCTCTTGGGAGAAAGAGAACGGTTATTCAAACTATATAGGAAACTTCGAAAGAAGAAGAAATTGAGCTAGATCTCGATTCGAGACAAGGGATCGAGACAACTTCAGTAGCTGTGACTTTCAAAGAGGGATACCTCAATGAAATTGAAAAATCTAATATAGTCAAGATAGGGGCTTATTTCATCCATCAATCCAAGAAGAGCTGATATTCTTTCTCAAACACAATCAAGATATATTCGCATGGACTCATGATGATATAGTGGGAATCAACCCCTCGATCATTTTCCATTGCTAAAATATAGATCCAAAGTTTACTCCTGTAAGGCAGAAAAGGAGGCACTTGGATAGGAACCGATATGTGGCTATACAAGAAGAGGTCGAGAGGCGATCAAAGAACAACTTCATCTGAAACGTGTATTATCCAAAGTGGATTGCTAATCTAGTATTACTAAAGAAACCAAATGGGAAGTGGAGAACTTGCATCGACTTCACCGATCTAAACAAAGCTTGCCCGAAGGATTGCTTCCCTGCCAAGAATTGACCAATTTGTTGATGTTACCAGTAGGCATTAGTTGCTTTCGTTTATGGATGCTTATTTCGAGTATAATCAGATTCCAATGTTTAAACCTGATGAAGAGCACACAAGTTTCATCACCAACACGGGCCTGTTCTGCCATAAGGTAATGCCCTTCGGTCTTATGAATGTAGGGGCAAAATATCAAATGTTAGTCAACCAAATGTTCACCAAATAAATAGGTCGAAACATGGAAGTATATGTTGATGAAATGTTAGTCAAATCTAAACGATTAGAAAGTCATGTTTCAATCTGCTGACACATTCAAAGTCCTCCGAAAATATTAGATGAAGGCGAACCCTCAGAAACGTACCTTTGGAATACAATCTGAGAAATTCCTAGGTTTCATAGTAAGTGCTAGACGAATAGAAATAAACCCAGATCAGATAAAAGCCATAACGGACATGAAGGCTCCGACTAATGGGAAAGAGTTAATGTGATTAAATGGAAAGATTGCTGCTTTGAATAGGTTCATAAGTCGGTCAACCAAAAAATATGTTTCTTTCTTCAACCTCTTAAAGAAGCATGTTACCTTCAAATGGACAGATGAATGCTAAAAGTCCTTCGAAGACATGTAAAAGCATTTAAGCTCTCCTCCAGTGTTGTCCAAACTAGTAGGTGGAGAAATCTTATTCCTCTACTTGGCCGCCTTGGATCAGGCCATAAGTTCCTCCTTAAAAAGAAATGATGACGGGACCCAAATACCGATATATTATGTAAGTAAAGACTAGATCCAACTGAGAAGTACTACCCAATGATTGAGAAACTTGCTTATATCTTAGAGTTTATAACTAGGATGCTTTAGCCGTATTTCCAAACCTATCCTTTTAAGGTCCTTACGGATCAACCACTTTGACAAGTTTTCAGGAAACCCAAGATGGCAGGAAGGTTAATTAAATAGGCCATAGAACTCAACCGGTATGAGATATCTTATGAACCTAGAACGACAATCAAAGGTCAAGCACTAGCAGAATTCTTCATGAATGCACTGGTTTTGGGTCTGAAACTGAAAAGGAAAACGGCAAGGATAAACAGCTCCCTCGGTAATTTTAAGTAGATGGATCCTTAAATGAATAAGGGGTAGGCGCCGGCTATATCTTGGTAACCCCGTATAACCATCAGATTTACTGTGCAATCAAGCTCACTTTCTCGGCAACCAACAATGCGGCCGAATAAAAATCCTTGATTGTAGGGTTACGAATGGCTATTTCCATCAAGATTTCAGAAATTCGAATATACAGTGACTCTCAGATAATTGTTAATCATGTTAATGGCCGATACCAGGCCGAAGACCGAGGATAGCTCTCTATGTTAAACAAGTGAAGCAGTTACTTGGAGCTTTCCAGGGCTATCACATCGAAAGTATTCCAAGGGATTGAAACGCTATGGTCGATGCCATATCAAAATATGCATGCTCGAGAGATGTAAGAGAGTTTAATTTCATCCCAGTCGACATCTTATAAAAACCTAGCATACAAGTACCATAGAAAGTATTAGTTATAATGCAAGCTCAATCTACCCGAGATAAAGCATAATGCCGGTGATATCTGAAAAAGTGGATGTCGCCAAATATCGAATAACTAACCAAAGACATTCTACCCTTGGATGCCATTGAGGAAAAAACAAATCAAATATAATGCTCCAAGATTCAATATTATAGATGGAATACTCTATAAGAGGGGATTCTCAATCCCATACTCTAGGTGGCCTCAGAAGGACATCAATTATTAAAAGAAGCTCAGAATTTACAGAGACCATTGCGGTGGGTAAAAGTTAGCAAAGAAGATACTTAGATAGGGCTTTTATTGGCCAGCACTAAATCAAGATGCGTTAGATTATGCAAGAAAAAGTGACAAAGGTCAGTTTTATGTAAAGGTGTCAAGAGCCCTCCTTAGTGTACTTATCCCAATGATAAGTCCTTGGCATAGTAGTAATTGACTACTTTACAAAGTGAGTTGAAGCCGAACCCTTAGTCACATAACCTCCTATCAGGTAATTAAGTTTGTGATGAAGAACATTATATCCAGATTCGGTCTCCCTTATAAAATCATTACAAATAATGGCTTTTCATTCAAAAGCCAAGAATTTGCATATATTTCCAAGATCATGGTATCATCAAGTGTTTGTCCTCAATGGCCCACCCATAAGCTAATAGGGCTATAGAAGCAGCCAACAAGACCATTAAAGCCTGCTTGAAGAAGAGATTAAACAAAGCAAAGGGCAATTGGGTAGATGAATTACCTTTCATTCTATGGGCTTATAAGATGAGCTCCAAGACTTCAATGGAACATACTCCTTTCTCCTTAGCTTATGAATTCTAAGCCATGCTCCTAGTTGAATTAGAGATTACCTCCCACCAAAGGCATTACTATAACACATAGCAGAACATAGAACTCATAGAGGAGTCATTGGATCTGTTACCCAAGCTTCGAGACCAAGTCGCTTTAAGGATGGCAAAATACATTCAAAAGATGACCCGATACTACAACCAAAGAGTTCAAACTAGGAAGTTTGAGAGTGGAGACCTCATCCTCTGAAAGAGAATGTCCAATACAAAGGATCTAGCAGATAGACCTCTCGGTCTGAATTGGGAAGGACCCTGATAATTCATGACATTATCCCCCTCAGGAGCATATGGATTAAAAGTACCAGATGGAAACATAATACCTCATACTTGGAATGCCAAGCATCTGAGACATTACCACGGTACGAAGCTATTACATGAATAAAAGTTTTGTCCGCAAGTTTAGGGCAATAACCGATATCTTAGCTATGCCTTAGGTATGTCACACGAGACTTCAATTTTCTTAAGGATTAAGCATTTCAAACGTTGCATCAAAATGCTTTAATCATGATTATTTCCATGATCATGCAATATTACACAATCAAACATTGCATCAAAACATTTTACTCATGATTATTGCCGCGATCAAGCAATATCACGCAACTTTCGAACATTGCATCAAAATGTTTTATTCATGATAATTTCTATGATAAAGCAATGTAACACAACTTTCAGAAGTACATCAAAATGTTTTAGTCACGATACAACTCTGATTAGGTATTATCATGCGAATTTCGAAACCATGCTTTCACCGCCAGCCATGCAAATGATTTTTCCTCAATGAAAACTACATAATTTCGCCAAGCAAATAATTTCTCCTCAGCGACAAATACTTAATTTTGTTCAGTAAATGATTTTTCTTTATGGAAATTATTAAGTTCCACCAAGCCAATGATTTTGTTAATTTCTCCAAGCAAATAATTTCGCCTCAATGGAAACTACTTAATTTCATTAAGAAAATGATTTTTACCTCACGACAATTATCGAGTTCCACTAAGAAAATGATTTTGCCTCATGGCAATTATTTAATTTTATCACTGGGCAAAGAAAAGAATATTAGAAATATGGGTAGATTCCCGAAGAAGATTATAAAATTAGGTAGTTTTCTAATATAGTGAGCCATGATCAAATAGTACCATGCATCAGGTAGATTACCAAGAATTTTAGAAAGATGGGTAGATTCCCAAAGGAGATTAGAAAATTAGGTAGATTCTCAATATATGAGCCGTGGTCAAATAGTACCATGCATCAAGTAGATTCACGAGAATGTTAGAAGGATGGGTTGATTCCCAAGAAAATCATAATAGTGGGTAGATTCCCCAATAATAGTTAATCATGGTTATGCAGAATCATGCGTTGGGTAGATTCCCAATAATAGTGAGCCATGACCAATAATGTCATGTAAAGAGTGAGCTATGGCCAAAACATGTCGTGCAACCAGTGAGCTACGACCGATAGTTTTGTGTAAAGAGTGTGTCATTTAAAGTTGACCGTGCCAAATGCATCAAGTGAGTCACAACCATGGAATTGTGCAAAGAGTGAGCCACGGCCGAATCGTATCATGTAAAGAGTGCACCATGGTCAAAAGCACCGTGCATGATATTGTATAGCGGGTCACATCAGCCGCATGCAAAATATAGGCATTATACCGCCACTACTAGTTTTCTAAAGTTCGATAACCATGTGAGACCAAGTCTAGATGACCAGAGCATAGCATCAGAGTATTTTCGCCTCTAGGCACTCATTTCAAATTATTTTTCAAAATCCTCTAGACGAGATTAGATTTAAAGTCATTTTCCAAAATCCTCTAGACAATGTTAGATTTCAAGTCATTTTTCGAAATCCTCCAGGTGAGGTTAGATTTCAAGTCATTTTGTGAAATCCTCTAGATAAGGTAGATTTTAAATTGTTTTTCGAAATCCTCTAGATGAAGTTCGATTTCAAGTTGTTTTCCAAAGCTCTTTAGATGAGGTTGGACTTTAAAATGTTTTCAAAATAAGGTCAGATCTTCATGAGTTGTCTCGATAAAGTAATATTGCAGAGAATTCTTAGGATAATTACTTGTCACAAAGGCTCGGATCAACCTTATAATGGGAATAGAACTAACAAGCCAAGTCTATACATTATATAACACCCTTCTTTCCAAAGTCCACCTCATACCAACTATATGAGGTGATTTTGAAGGGGCATATGTTACATCATAATTTAAACATACTACAAATTACAAATATTCTAAAGGAAAGCTCCTCGGCTTATAATTCCAAAATCCATTATTTGTTTTCCACCTAGAGCTTAAGTGCCATAATCAATGTCCAAGAACTCAAGATTCAAAAGTAAGAGCAAAGACGTCGATTAAGATCAAGACCATGTCCAATTAAGACAGCAAGCTCAACCAAGACGGCAACTACCAAGACCAAAGAAGTTTCAACAAGTATAAACAATCAATGGCTCAGATAGCCCTGGATCGAGATCAATAATCAAGATAAACGAAGGGAACCAATAAAACTATATAACTATGTAAAAGGGCGACACATCATCAATCTGTGTTACTGAACTCTCAACAAGATAGCGACAAGTGTTTGAATCAAAGCCTCCTATAACAAGTCAGGTCATCAATCCACTTGAAAGCACCTGCACCAATGGGAGAACCTTAAATTTACTATGAATAGAGGACCACGCGCTAGTGAAAAGGGACTAAAGAAAGATTTTCTAACATTATGCAATCATTCCATATTCCTTACTCTATTTAGAAAGCTTTAATCAAAAGATTACTAATGGCGGACTTTGTAACAAACATATTTGTACACCAAATTGAGGAATATAAGCTCACGGTAAAACCTTCAAAGTGGACATAGGGATCTCTGTATCAAACCACTAAAAACCCTGCCTCTCTTTATCTTTCGGCACTTACTTCCTACATAGTTTCGGCGAATATTTTATTTTTTTGCATCCTCTCAGAATGAACTACCGAAAACTTTAGGGTGTTAGTTAGATGAAAAATCTATCTAACATTATTCATGTTAAAAGTGAGTGCGTATTGTTAGAGCATCATATTTAGTTATGAAAGCTTCGAAAGACATGGAAACGACAATATAAGGAAGACAAGGAAGACAAAGATGACTCAAGAGGGGGTCACCAAAGAATTTTAAATGTTAGTCTTTATGTACATCGAATCTTGAAGGACATTATGTTAAAACCACTCAAAGTCGTAATTACATGCACGCACGATTACAAATTATTTTATATAACTAGTTTGCATATTAAAAACACCCAAATCAAAGTATAAAAGTCAAAATTTTAAAAATTCTTTCTTGGCCAAATAGTCAATTAGACTAGAATTTCTAATGGTTGAAAGTTATGACCGATCGATGAGTGACCATGTTCTATTGATTAAATTAGGGCTAAAATAAACTAATTTAGTATGGGAACACAACATAAACCATTTTGTTGACCAATTGATAAATTCAGTTAATTGAATGATTAGGATGGGCCTATTTTGAAAATTCTGAATTCTGTGGATTTTTTGAATATTTTCTTTTCTTCTCCAAATCGCCATTTCCTTTCAGAATCATTATGATTGATCTTTAATGGTTGCAACCGTTCAAAATAAATTTTCAATTTCATAAGTAAACTTTTTGCACAAAGATAAAATCAACTATTCTATTCTCTTGTTCTCGTATACTTTGAATTATCTTCACAATCAAAAGCATTCAAAAACTCTCATCTACAAAAATCACTCAAATATTCAATTTTTTATTTTGCTTTTTTGATCTTCGACTTCCTCAACTTGCACACACATTCATTACCGCTATCAAGAAGCTTATAGGAAATATGCACTTGGAGTGACAAATTAGTATCGATAGAGAAACACATCATTATATAAACTCTTGTATCGGAGTTTGAAATGTGTTCGAGAAGATCAGGTGGTGTGTTGCAATTCTTTTTCCTCAATGGTAAAAGAGGAATTTGTTTAAAAGAGTCATTTAGTGGAAATTCCATAGAGAAGATTTGAGAATGGACATAGGATGGGAGGTCTAAACTAATATAATTTTTTGATGAAACCTTTCTTTTACTTTCTTATTGTTCTTTGAGAAAGTAAGGAAAGCAAAAGACTAAGCTTTATAGTGGTTCGAATATGCCAACATTTACTTTTTATAGCCTTTATTTCTTTATTTACAATCCATAGGAGTTAAAAGTACAGTCTCGAAATTATATCAAAGATTAGTAATGGCAATCATGGAATAATTTTATTGTAAGTCAAAAATAAGTCAGCCGGCACATCCAAATTTTTCCGACTTAAGTCAATCCACGTAGCAAGCACGCTAGAGATACAACCGCTGGCCCTGGCTCAAGACATACAGCCAATTTAGTTTACTCGGCCTGGCTCAAAAGCGACCAATCTTTGGCCCAACTTTATCTCTGCCCACCTATGACTGGTCTCATACAGCCTATCTCATCACCACATGAATGGCTTGGCTTGTCTTTAGCAGCCATAGAAATCTTTAGTTTTA
Source organism: Allium cepa (assembly GCA_030765085.1). Taxonomy (NCBI): domain Eukaryota; kingdom Viridiplantae; phylum Streptophyta; class Magnoliopsida; order Asparagales; family Amaryllidaceae; genus Allium; species Allium cepa. The sequence goes on along the minus strand of CM060940.1, from coordinate 749,323,102 downwards.
TTCTTAGTAACCTTCGACGGCAAGCAAATGACCATTACTAAGCATGAGAAGCTTCTCTTTAGCATTGTTTCGTGGAAAAGTGTACTATGAAACAAAAATTATGATTGAGTATGCCAAGTACTATGGTATGCCAAACAAAGCGCATCCACTCCTATGTCATGCCGCTCTGCCCTGTGTAATGCACGCCCCTAGTATGGAATGACAACCGGCATGCATCTAGCCACAACTGATCACACTATCTAGCTGTCCCTCATTAGCCGACTCGACTAGATATAAGGCTTGCAGAGATTCCCATATTAATTGTGCAATCTCAACCATCCAATGATCAGTCTCAACTGCTATAAATACCCATTACCATACAACATCATAGGGGTTGATTTTTGAGATTCAAAATTCATTTTCCAACATAAGTAATATAAGGGCCCTTGGGTTTAGAAATATTGTAATCTTAAGTGCACTTAATTTCTTATTACTCTTGCAATTCCATATAATTGTAAGAGATCAATACAGTAAGAAATCGTCACGATGAACGTAGAAAAGCTTAGCCGAACAACTTTACTTCTTCTATTATTTACCTTAAATTTTCGTTTACACCTCATTTTAAATTTTAAGCCTAATATGAGCAAGTAACCTTTGTTAATACGAATGCATTAGCATTATTCTAAGATTAGTTAGATTTGTATCTAATATTTTGGTGCTAGAAGGAGGGCCTTCCCTAAAAGCTCTCGCTTTTCTTTATTTTTTCTTCTCTACTAAAAATCTGTTCTAGCTGTCACCATGAATCCTAACGATGATAATGAAGGTATCAACTCTAATGGCTGTGACACTAAGAGCAATACTGCTGCCTAAATTCCTTACTCCCATGCTTGGGTAGAGCAATAGCATGTGGCAAAGTGTGCTCAAGGCTTAACTAACGTTAGAACTCTAACCTGCAAAGTGAATGAGCCGAGGATAAGGCGGGGTTCTCAAATGACTGTAAACTTTGATCCTCCACCCCCTCCTGCAGTTGATCTAACTCCTTTCCAACCTATCGTTCCTAGCACTTACAATCTCATTAATACTGCTGGGAGTGGGTGTTGCGAAAGCTTGACTGGGTTAGCTCCTGTTCACAACAAAAGAATTCATTTTGAGTGCGAGCCAAGGCACGTTATTGATGTTATGAACCTAAAATTGGACGTGTACGAAGAACCAAGGAATCACTGTTCCCTTTACAAGGAATGACCATCTATTTTTTAATGCCTTTGACCGGCAGGCGGAGTTTAGGATTTGAGATTAGACCATCTTAGTGGTGGTGCTTATTCCATCAGCGGAGAACAAAGGACCTCGTCGATACATTCTTAGTCCTATAGACGGGTAATCAAGCTTAGAACATGGGTTAGGTGAGCGAGGCTTTTATGTACTCCATCTATATATGGAGGGTGGGCCCCCTCTCAATTCATCATCAGCGCAGACATTGATCTCCCATTGCACAAAGATGCCAATCGATCCCTTCACCGGTTGGAGGCCAAACATATCTGCAATAGACGAAGACTAGTCTCTAGGAGGAAACGAATCGTCTACGCCAACAACTTAACATGATGTAAACCCAGAATGTAGGGGGAAAACACTATATGACGACGAGAGTGGAGAGAACTTCTCCAAGAAATCCTGAGTGCACACATCCACACATGGTAAGTCTCACCGCCAATTGACCAGTATGATGGGAGTGCAGACCCATTAGACTATATTACTGCTTTCAACTCCATTACATGTGCTAGATGGCTCTCCAGCCCCCATAATGTCTTCTCTTCCCGTCCACTCTTACAAGACCAGCCTCTCGCTAGCTCCCACATCTAAAACCATGCAACATTCTTTCTTCAGTCTAGCTATGTACATATTTCAAAACTAGTTTATTTTCTTCAAAGAACCCATGTCATGATGGTTAGTGAGCTAATAACATTAGGCAGGGCGAGCGAGAATCTTTGATTGTAAGTAAACCATTTTAACAAGGATTCCACTCGGGCTAGGAGTGTCGACAAGAACATCCTAGATGTGGCCCTCTATTCGTGGGTAAGACACAAGCCAAGAATGTAGAAAGAGCTACAAAAGTAGTCGACCGCATCCTTAGCCAATTTCTATCAGTGGGAGAATGACATCATGCAAATGGAAGACTCCGATCTCTTAGACAGCGATGAAGAGGCTTACAGTTCTAGCAAAGCCGACCCCATGAAAATGTTGACCATCGAGATAATGGTCGGTAGAAATACAACAAAAGGCATGTAGAAGAGGACACTCGATACATTCCCATGTATGCAAACTATTCCTCTTTAAATCTAGATATGTAATATATATATATATATATATATATATATATATATATATCTTATGACCAAGTATCGGGTAACATATCAAATACCCTCCACCATGAGAAGTGGGAGGTGGGAGGAACCTCATGATAGCGGCAAGTATTGCAAGTTCCGTTAAGTCAATGACCACTCCATCAACAAGTGTCGTATATTGAAGGATGCGATAGAACGGATGATCTTTGAAGGAGTGCACGTAGAGTATGTTTGGCATCAGGTCGATCAAAGAGCAGCCCATAACAACTAACCGGTTCAACCGCAATATCCCAACAATAATGTAGTGGCTATAACCAACATTCTTCCCTCTATGTAGGCGTGCATATGGTTAGAAGAAAATGGGGATCACAGTCTTGGTACTAAAGAGAAGTGGATTTGGTTGACCAAGTTTGTTTATTGGAACACTGAGCGTCCAAAGCGCCTAGGCTAGAGGCAGCTTGGCCCATAAAACTCACTATCGAAGTCAGGGAAGCCGTCTCTTACTTCCACTATGATACCAAGGTTATCATCCTTGCGATTACAAGCTCAAATGTTTATCGAGCATTCATGGATGGGGTCAGTTCAGTCAACGTCATGTTTAGACATGTTTTTGAGGTACTCAAGCTTCTTAACTCTAGCCTCACCACCAGCACCATTCCCATATACAAATTTATGGGGACCTCAAAGTGGCTCTATTTCATTATATTCCATCTATATCCTGATTCCATTCATTTAATATTTCTTTGGTGTGATTGACATAAGAGATGTCATTCAATCAAAGAAGATGGTCAACAGATTTTCTTTTTAATACTTCCTACTATTAGATAGTGTCCATAAATCTCATGGTAAGTACCAAAAGATTCATATTGAACTTCGATGGGAACCTCTTTTGAGCCAATGACACGTTGATCTAGTCTCCACCGGAGCCAAAAGGGACTGTCTAATTTGATTCGTTTCCGCCGATAAGCCCCAAGTGCATCGTAGGAACTGCCAAAATATGATTCTTTTTCTTTCGCAAATTTAGGGGTGTTGGCATTGTTCCAATAGGGACAACCTCTCTCATAGCCATCTTCGACAAAGAGCCTCTTTGCTATAAAGATATAGGTGAACTTTGTGGTATTTGATTGCCCATCTTCTTATAACCTCTTAATAGAATGGCCGGTTCTGGCGGAGCTCGACATAATTGCCTCATACAACTGACTCATCATGAAATTCCATATCAAAGTAGGGTCGACCCATCTGAGGCAAACAACAAAATCTAGGGAGTGTTACCAGACCTTCCTCAGGCAAGCTATGAAGTGTGTCCTCATGCTTCAATAAGAATTCACAACAATCAACAACAAGTTACTCGAGAGAACTCTATCGATCAAAGCTCCAGTTCATGCTGAGGCCGCCGTTAACTCTGAAGAGAAGGCATCAACATCAATAATTCCCCTTATAGGAAGTGGCCTGCCTGGTGAGGCCACAGTTATCAATGATGTGTCACCTAGAAGAGTTCTTAAGCCTAACAACACTCACACTTGTGCCAAAACCATTTCTATCCTTGAAGAAACCACCATACAGTGTGTCACCTAGGACCACCCGCCATAATAAAAATTGGGTTGACATGGATCACATCTCCTTGGCAACTCCTTAAAGAAAAAAATAGTTCATTATAGCACGAAATGAAAAAGTCACACTCCAAAGGAAAGCAGGGATGTCCAACATAGCAACCCCTACCCTCTCAATGTTGGAAGATTCATCCGTGAGAGCGAAGGGCAATCTTTATCCTCTGACTTGAGAATAAATGTCTATCATTGCCGAGGATGTCTTATAGCACATGTTTTACACACTGGAATAATGCGACTTAGAAACCAGCTCTAATCTTGACGATGACCTGCTTGATCCCTACATGGAAGATTCAAACATCAACATTGGGCTAGCTACTCTACTCGAGTCTACAATTATAGACCGTTCTGATCTTACGAAGGTCGTTTAGATTAGCATGGAGCTTAGCTCTGATGTTAGAGATGAGTGGGTCAAATTATTGAAACAAAGCAAAGACATCTTCACTTGGGCGCATGCCAATATGACCTACATTGATCCAAAAGTCATTTTCCGTGCATTGAATTTCAATCCAATGGCAACCCCTATCCGTCAAAAGTGTAGGCCCCTCAACCTAGAAAGATACCATGCTCTAATAGAAGAGGTGGAGAAGCTATTAGCTAACGACTTTATCCGAGAGGTAGAATACCCGGTCTGGATAGCCAATCCAGTACTGGTCAGGAAACCAAATGTGTCTTGGAGAACTTACATTGACTTCTCCAACCTCAACAAAGCCAACCCAAATGACGGCTTTCTATTTCCTCACATCGATTAGCTAATAGATGCTACCAGTGGACATTTTCTCCTCATTTTCATAGACGCTCATTCTGGGTACAATCAGAGTGCCATGCATGTCCCGGACAAAGAACACACTTCCAACATCACCAATGTTGGTCTATATTGCTATTGTGCCATGCAATTTAGGCTTCGAAAGAACACACTGGTTTTTGGAATTTATCCGTCGGTCTACAGAAGCATACTTGGAAGACATGCTGGCGAGATTAGAAAAGGCCAGGGAAACTATAAAGAGCTTGGCTGAGATTTTCAATATACTATGCCAATACAACATGAAGTTGAATCCAAAGAAGTGCTCGTTCGTCATCCAGTATGGAAAGTTCCTTGGTTAAGTTGTAAGCACCATGGGGATTGAAGCCACCCTAATAAAATTCAAGTCTTCTAAGTCATGCAAGTCCCTAGAATAGTAAAGTAAGCACAAAGCTTAAACAGGATTATTACCACTTTAAGTCAATTGTCTTTAAGGCTACCGACTCATGTCTCCCTTTCTTTGATATCATTAAGAATGGAAAGTTGTTTGCTTGGAATGATAAGTGCACTAAAGCATTTGAATATTTGAAACAACACTTCGCTACTTCTGCAGTAGTGTCCAAGCCCGTTGACAAGGAGAAATTATACCTTATCTTGCAGTGACTGACCATGCAATAAGCACTGCATTAATAAGGGAAGACAAGAAGGTCCAACAGTTGATTTACTACCTCATAAAAGGTTGTCAGGCCCAGAGATAATATACACGAGGTTGAAATTGCTAGCTTTCTACCTACTCATGGCAGGGCAGAAACTCCAACTATAATTCCAACCTTATCCCATCAAAGTCCTAACCAACCAACAATTGAAACCAATTCGCAACTGACCCGACAGACCGAGCAAGCTACTGAAGTGGTCTGTAAAGTTTAGATAGCATCACATCTCTTTCCAACTGCGTACTTCTATCAAAGGCCAAGCCATAGTAGATTTCATTACCTAGTGTTCAAGTTCGAACGATGGTGAAAAGTAGGTTGTCATCTATCAACAAACTTGGCTCCTGTATGTGAAAGGGTGAGGGTTGGCATGGTCACTGCCATCCCTAAAGGAAGAGAATTTTTTTGTGATCTACATTGCTTTCATGGTGACCAGCAATAAATCTATATGCGAGGTGATCCTAGCCGATCTCAGGATAGGAAAGGAGTTGCATGTGGATTCCATCCATGTGTTTAGAAACTCATCACTAGTTATTAATCAAATTGGCGAGTGCTTTTAAGTCAAAGAAAAAACACTGGCCTTGTATGTTGCAAAGGCTAAGAGAATAATCAACACTCTTTCGAAGTTCACAGTGGAGTAGATATTGAAAGAGCAAAATGCCAAGGCTGCACAGCTAGCTATGGTGGAAAGAAAACCAAAAGAAGCCACTCCTTGGGTTCCACTGGAAATTTGAGTCACCCCTTGCTATGAGCCAAGGACACCAATAATGGAAATTGGCACGTCATCCATGAACCACTGTATGTCACCCAGATCAAATATTTATTGAAGGAAGAACTTCCAGCCAATCACAGGGAAGGCCAGAGGGTGCTTTACCGGGTTACACACTCATATATGAGAAGTTCTAAATACAGGGGTACTCAACACTACTTCAGCGGTGCGTATTTGAAGACAAATCCGGCTAGATTTTAGAAGAGCTACATGAAGGATTTTATGGGAATTATGCTGGAGGCAAGCTTAGCAAAGATAGACACTAGTAAGGATATTATTAGCCTACTATGATCAAGGATTCGATGGACTACACCAAGAAGTGCAACAGATGTCAAAGGTTCGCAAGGATCCATAGAGCCTCTCCTACTCTTCTTACCCATACGACTTCCCCTTGGCCGTTTGATACTTAGGGAATTGCCTTGATAGGAAAGCTGCCAAATGCCAAGCAAGGATATAACCACGCCATAGTTACTATCAACTACTTCACTAAATGCTAGTCTCCTTACCGGGGGCACCACCACTAAGATACCATATTTTTCATAAGAAACATCATCTGTTGGTTTGGCCTACCAACCAAGATCATCACTGACAATGGCACTCTGTTCGAAAGTTCCATCTTCCAACACTTCTGTGAAAGAAATAGGATTAAGAAGTGCTTCTCCTACATTTCCCATCCCCAAGTAAATGGGCAAGTAGAAGTTATCAATAAAACCATTGAATCGACACTCAAAAAGCGCCTTGCAAAAGCCAAGAGAAAATGGGCCAAGGAACTACCGCTTGTCCTCTAGTCTAATCGCATTTCCAACCGTGCTTCCCATCTCCATACTCCCATCTCCCTTTCCTACAGGTACGAAGCCATGCTACCTTCTAAAGTAGATGTCCCCTCACCCCAATATCTCACCAACAAGCTTGAACAAAATGACAAACAACTCAATCTTAGGCTCGACGCCCTAGAAGTTTGAAGAGCTAAAGCCGAAATCCAAACTAAAGCCTTCAAGAGGAAGATGGACAAGCACTCCAACTCCAGAGTGATGCTCGGACAATTCATTGTCAATGATCTAGTTATATGCTAGATGTTCACAAACACAAAGAACCTGGCCAAAGGAATGCTTGGCCTAAATTGGGAGGGAACATATATCATCAATGTAGCCTCTTCAAATGGTGCTTGCTACCTCTCTCGCTCGGATAGGACATAGATACCCTGCACTTTAAACATAAAGCATCTCTGTGCTTATTACATATGAATGTAAGCACAATTATAAGGCTAAGATTGTAATGTATATTTGTGAAGAATATAACAATTACTTCAAAGCCAATTCTGTCTAACATAACCACCAAGACTATCTGATAAGGACAGGCTACACCACTCTTCCTTGTCAACGACCATTGACTTACTCCTTTATGGACCGTAGGAGCTACTCAATGCCCCTAACATTGCTGGAAGGATATTAGCAATGGATGAGCCTCTCAGTGCTCTATCCCATGCTAGGGGCTGCCACTGCTATAGGCTATCTAATGAGGATGAGTTATCATGTTCTCAATTTCTTATTTGGGGACAACCGACCTACTCTGCTAAGGACCCAGGAGCTAATCAATGCTCCTTTCCTTGCCAAACTACTATCTAATGAGGGTGAATCACCTTGCATTCTTTGTTTTGAGAATGCCAACCTGCCCCACTGACTTTGAGTGAGACATCTCTCCCCTTTATGCCGAGGTGCATTGTCGAATGGATGACATGATCACAATGGTCCTAATTCCCTTGCCCATGATGTCGCTCGTCCCCCTTACGGGTTGAGGCATTGTTGACGAGATTAGCGTTAGCTCTGTGAGACGCCGAAGTTCGGCATCCGTAGTGCACCCGCATAAAATTAAATTGAGTATTATATCAACTAGTCGTGCAATACCCAGGAGAACCCTCAAACCATTCAATGCTCCCGTTCGACCCGGAACTGCCCTGCACCCAATCTTTCCTTTTGTAACCGAGGAGAACCCCTGAACCACTTAATCCTTTGGTTTGTGCTGGGTCCACATGCCACCTAATCTTTCCAAGCGTTGCTCTGGAGAATCCTCAAGCCTCAACACTCCGGTTCATGCCAAAACCACCAAACATCATAAAAATATGAAGCGAGGCTTGACAGCTATGTGCCTACCTTGATATTTGACTATGACTGGCCTACACAATAAATGCTCATATTCAAGTGCACGTACCAACCCAATCCATATCAAGATCTACTTACAAGTAGCTTAACATATTTCACATGAATGAGTTGCACTCACCATTTATCTTATAATCATACACTTCTATTCGTTTATCTTGTGATAACATTCAAGTACATATAATACATGAACTATTTTTGCTACTTAAAGTATGCCACCCTACTAATCATGCATATACAATAAAGGGTAAATATGAAAGAACTTGAACAAATTTCACATGCCAAAAAATGATTCTATTCATTCCCATCAAAAATGCAGGGCATAAGGCCAACCCCATCAGGCTTATAAATAGAAGAGATATCTACAAAGTAGACCTACAAACCGATCAGGTCAGGGAGTCTATCCACTCTAGAGTCAAAATGGTAAGCATGGCCAGTCCTTTTGCCACCGTCTTTATTGCCACTTTAGCCCAAGTCTTAGTAAGGACCTTAGCATTGAAGTTGCTGTAGGAAAGTGGAAGGTGGTAGTTTTCCTCAAAAGTGGCCTTAATTATGTTCTTTAACCTGTTCTTCCAGTTGTCCTCCTCCTGTACCTGGTATCCTCCACATCTTCAGACGATCAACATCCAACCAAATGCTTTTCCTGGTCATCCCTTAGAGTTTTGACCTCCTTCTCAGCCCTCTACAACCTGTCCTTAAGGTCCTTGGCCTCCTTCTCTACCTTCTTCCTCGCTTCAGTTTCATCCTTCGTCACCATCTCGATTGCCTCTACCACCTCCTCGTCCACATCAAAAATATTCAGCTGGTTGACATAAGGAGCATCAACATTTGGAGATGAGGGATCACCTTTGTAATCACTCTTTCTCTTCCTACTGTCAGTAAAGTGATGGACTAGCCACTCGAAACAAGTAGGTGCTTGAATAACCTCCTAACTTGTGGAAGGCGCCTCTGCATAGGAGGTATAGTAGTCTTGGAGGTGATATCGACGACGTTAAAATTAAGCTCATTGACCACTAAAATGACAAAAAGTCATGGTTAGTTTAAGTGCAAGAAAAAATAAGTAAAGTATAAGTAACTTAACTACTATTTGGACTTGCCTAGCCTTGCCTTCTAACAAGAGGGGGCATGATGACACAGAGCTTCCTATGCTAGATTGATTAATTCTAGCATGGGACATGCTTGGTGGCATATCATCGTAACTGGGATATAAAGGACCATAAGGGAGACAGGTCTCGGAGGGACCTATATTTCTTTTAATTCCCAGTTCCTGTGGTCCTTCCCCTGTATTGCCTTCCTCAGAACTCCCATTGGTATCCCATGAGATTATCAACATCCCACGGCATTGGATCGGATTCTTAACTGACTTTAGTGGGTCAAAGGTTTCCCATTATGGCGTTGACACAACATCACTAAGATTATCGTAATTGTATTATCGACACTCTCCAAACTCATCATCCTTACTTATATTATTGCAGCCCTGGTACTCATCAATGACTGGCCCGGCCTTAGGGTAAAAAAATTTGAACTTTTAGTAATCACACTTCTTCTTGGCTAGTTTTACTACTGGGGCGCCGCTTTCTGGCTCTCCCGAAATAACCCAACCCGATAAAGATTCGTATCGATTACCGTGGTCTTTGTGTTCCTAACGGTTTCGAGGGTCATTCTTATTCTTCCATATATTTATTGAGAGCCACATGATTGATGTCGGAGGGATCAAGAGAGGTTTATGTTATAGGAAAAGAAGGCAAAGGAAGAAAAGAGATATGAAGGGTAAGTGGCAAAAATGACTTACTCATGACCAAGAATCGGTGTTTCTCAGATTAGGTTTGACCCCATAGGGAATGAAGAAATATTTATTCATCCATCCTGAGGAAGCTTTACTAAGGACACTAGTGAAATAGAAGGCTTGGTATTTGCAATAGGTGGTAATAAGTGCCAACCATGTAGTCGGCCTCCCATTACAATTGGAAGATCATTCTAATCGAATGATCGGTCGACTTAAGAAATTAAAGATCCATGCAAGCAACATACATCCCATATAAGAACCAGTGGCTACTGGTTGCGAGCTTACTGTGAGAAAGCTAGAAAGCCTTGAGATTAGAGACAAGAAAGGGGTGAAGAGGCAAAGTGTTCCCATCCATCTGTGGCTAAAGGATACCCAACCATCCTTATGTTACATCCATGCCTAGCCAGATACTCAACCAAGTTCACCTCCCCTTAGACTATCTTCGAATCTTTTAGATCTAAGGTGTTGATAGAAGTTGATCCAAAAGTAGCTATCTAAAAACACAAGCAGCCTAGTTAAACTACAATAGCCCACTAAGCCAAGAAAAACCAGGGTCAAGACCCTAGGGGAGAATAACAGGATGGCCGCTTCATGGCATGTCTAGACTGAACACACTATGGAGGTCGATTTATGACTCAATTCACTCTGCTAGGCTATATTGTAGGTCACATAGCCCATTTTCATACTGCTATTTTGGCTTAAATCCCATACCAATTGGTTTGGGCCTAGAGCCATGGCCCAAGGCATTAGCATGCATGTTAAATCTACAGATCACCAAAATGATGGACAACATCGATCACCGCCGTTGTGCAGTAGCGACGTTCGATTGACATGTGAAAGTTGATCAAAGAATATAGATTATGCCAAACAACAACGGGGAAACAATCAGAAAGCGAAGGATTTTAAAACAACAAAGGGAAATAAACACATTTTCAATAGCTATAGCAAATCTTGTTCATGAAGAAATGAGGAAGCATCACATAGAAGAAGAGACTTGCTATTTACACAAATAAGGAAGCATTAAAAACTTTGAAAACCGGAAGAAGTTTTTAATGGTGGATAGACCATCAAAAACTCAGTAAAAAATAAAGAGGAAGATGTGGAGGGGTATTTTCATATTCGTCCCCTCATTTGTAGTTGTCAGATTCAAAAGGCGAATAAATCCCAACTATTTAAGTTTAATTAATGGTGTTGCCATATCAATGGTCCTCACTCTAAATCATTATGGTACCACTTTGGAAAAAGAACCACCTCGATGAATTATGTGCTGACATATGACAAAAGCATTAAATACACACTAGATAACATGACCGACAAATCCTTCGTGACTTGATAAACTTTTCCTGCTCATAGAGATTGACTTAGAGGAAAAAATGTGATGACATATGACACAAGCATTAAATGCAAACCAGACATCATGATCGACAGAACCTTCGTGACTTGACAAACCCGCCCTACTCACAGAGATGGACTTAGAGGCAAAAATGTTGCTCAATTTTCTCACAAGTAAAAGATAAGTTGGCCAACACAATCAAATCTGGACTAGCCTAAGTTAATCCACACATTAAACATGCCAGAGTAGCTGCCCGGCCTGGGTCAAAACATACAGCCAACTCGTTTAACCAGGACAGATCCAAAAGCGACCAGTATTTGGCCTGGCTCTATCCCAGCCCACCTATGACATATCCTATATAGCTTGTCTCGTGACTACATGAATGGCTCGACTCGTTCCCTACAACCTTAGTACTCTTCGGCTTTTTTCTTAGCATTCTTTGAAAATGGGCAACTGACCATTATTGAGCACGGGAAGCTTTGTTCCAGCCTTATTTCCTAGAAAAGTGTACCGCATGACAAAATACCACTAATTATACCAACTATTATGGCATGTATGACAAAAGCACACCCACTTCTATGCCATGCTACTTTTCCCTGTGCAAAGAACGCCCCTAGTATGGAAGGACAACTGACATGCATCCTAGCTATAAAATTGTATCACCTTTCCAACTATTCTCAATCGGCCGAAGTGACCATATTTATGGCCAGGAGAGATTCCCGCCTACTGTGAAATCTCATCCATCTAATAATCAATCTCAACTACTATAAATACCCTTTTCCATACAACATCACAGGGGTTGATTTTTGAGATTCAAAATTCATTTTCTAGCATAGATAATGTATGGGATATTGAGTTTAGAAACATTGTAATGTTAAATTCTCTTAATCTCTTATTATTCTCTTGTAATTCCTTATAATTGTAAGAGATCGATATAGTAAGAAATGTTAATAGTGGATGTAGGCAAGCTTAGCTAAATCACTTTACATCTTGTTCCATTTAATTTAATTTCTCATTTACTCCTCATTTTCAATTTTTAAGCCCGGCATCAGCAAATAACTTTTGTTAGTATAAATTCATTAACATAATTCCAAGGTTTGCTAAACTTTTGGTCAACGATGGCACCTTCCCAAAGTTATTAAAGTACGGTTAGCTAAGACCCAAAAGTCATTTTTATATTGCAAGTGGTCCTTTATTTATAGTTGAAGTAGGCTGTACTTAGGCTTTTGGGTCATCAGATTATAATAGAAGTTATAACATAGTCAGATCCAAAAAGATAAGAGTAAGACTAGGTCAACACCGATATTATGATGAATTAGCACCGAACCATATATGGGTTACATGCCTTATCTCCTACTTTGAGCATCCTTTGATGCATTTAAAGTTATTCCTTCATGTATTTGTTGAGAACGATGACTAAATGAAGGAAATCTATGGATCGGAACTGAATGATAGACTTAGTCAAATTTCTCTATTTCTCCCTTACTTTAATACTTTATATATTCATTGAGAGGTGGGGTAAAATGGAAGATTTATATATCTATACTGATATATGAACTTAGCCTATTTTCCCTAGCTATTTTCGTACTCAATTGTCATTAAATGTAGCAACCATTTCTTCATTATTTCACAGTCTAATATCATCAAATCATCACTTGTGAAAAGTTAATAACGCTTGTCCCCCAAATTATGCTTTTGTGAATACAAAACATGCTTTGATTGAAGAGAACCTCCCAAATCCTGATCTACGTAGATGCTTAAGTTACTCAAACTGTTTCCTTGAAATGTTGCATTTTCAAAACACATTGTTTCCATAGTCATTGAATCACATCCCCTCTATAGATATAAATCTTGCTATTTTATCATTTAAAAAGTTTGTTCACTTTCTTTGTCAATAGGAATTAGTCCAGTCCATGATCAAGTAGATACATCCATCCATTCTAATTTTCTAATTTTTTATAAAATAAATTATTGATCAATATCAATCCATACATGGATCATTATCGATCGATCCATAAATATATAACCTAATACTTAAAAGTTATCACTTCACTTCATTTGTTATCAACTTCTTCATTCCATCATTTGCTACTTCTGCTCGAGTTTCAAGAGTTTGAATACCAATACAAATCTCCTTCAATTTCTCTCTATTTTCGATCCAAGGTAGAATCCTGTTGCTCCTATGCTACACTCCTTAGTCTCTATTGTGCCACTACCAATCTTTCACACTAGTTTCTACCACTAACTACTTTATCTCATCAATGTTTTTCCTTAGATAATCCATGGTGATGTTGAGGTGACAAAGAGGAAGAGTTGATTGGTTTTGAGGGAGGTTAGAAATCAGTTGGCGTGACATGAATTTTTTCTTCGAATTGAATTGATTTTACATGAATTTCACAAAATTGATGATGCTTCATTGGATACCCAGTATTAAATGAGGATATCTAACTAAGTTTCCTCATCGACATATCCACGATTGCACAACATGACCACTTGCTGGTCGAAGAGTCTATATTCCTTGGAAATTACACTATACCAATCAAGAGTCAAAGTTTATGCTCACATTGTATCAATTTGGTATTATTTATGTATTTACTACTTTAAAATTTTATATCCAACAAACTTCTCCATCGTGTGTAGAAGCTCATTTGCTAACACAAGTGGGCGTTAAGTCTACACAACACCTGTGACAACCCATTATTTTATACATCTAAAATCGATGGCAAACGTTGTCGAAATACATTTGCACACCTTAAACATTAAAAATAGTGGACTATAATTTTCATGACATTAGATCTAAGATCAATGTGGGCAAAAAGAATAAGCCTCTTATAAGAATAAAAATATACATATTTCATCATATAATATCTAATACATCAACTCATGACTACTCTTTCCAATACATTAACCATCATTAAATATATAAAGAATCTTTACATGATGTAAAAGAAATATACCGAATCAACATCATACAGATACAACCTATATCTGGACCTTTGCTCTCATCTTCACTCCAACTTACAGACTTCACAAATGCATGGAAAGAAAACAATTGTTCAACGGTGTTTAGACCATGTCTACATGACATTTCATATACATCTTTGTTTATGTTATCATGTATTCTTCATATAAGTATGATGGTATCGAACCGTTGATGCATTCTAAGGCTATCTTAGCCACTGGCCTTGGTTTCCTATTGAAGTGCTTTTGACTATCGGTAATAAATCAACTTTATGGAATATTATTTTGGTTAAAAGCATTGGATTGGCTTAATATTTAGGTTGGTTCCTATTCAAGGGCTTGATCCACTAGTTATAGTTTAGCTGGGTGATCGTTGCTTTTAGACATTGTCTACACTTTGGCATATGAGCTTACCTCTCGAATCGGTGTGTCGATTGATGTTTAATGCTTATAGGGAATTCAATATAGGGAAGATTTATGTGGTTTTAGAGGTCAAATATATCTAAGTAAAAATTATGGTATAACACATGTCTCCCAAGTTCATTTTGTACGGAAAACAAGAGTAGACTATGATTTTTATAGGGAGAGTTTGATCATACTTCTATACTTTATTACTTTGCTCCTTCATTAGTTTATATTAGTTTCCATAGTCATAAACTAATCAATGCCACTTTATACACTGAAAATTGGGATGTCAAAGGCTATGTATAGTAGGGTGTCGTAACGCAAAATTAGTTGTAGGCCAAGGGCTATGTATGGTAGACTGTGGTAAGTCAAAATTTGTTGTAGGCCAAGGGCTATGTATGGTAGACCGTGGTAAGTCAAAATTTGTTGTATGTCAAATGTTATATACAATAGAGTGCGTAAGGAGAAATTAGTCATATGCCAAACACTACATTTAATAGAGCATCATAAGACAAAATTAGTTATAAGCCAAAGTTATGTATAGTAGGGTGCTGTAAGGAAAAATTAGTTATATGCCAAAGACTATGCATAGTAGAATGCCATAAAAGGCAAACTAGTTGTATGTTGAAGACTATGCATAGTAGAGTGTTGTAAAGCAAAATTAGTTTAATTTCATTAGATGATGAGGATCTTTAAAATGAATTTGAAAATTTTGCGTTTTAAAGAGGGTTTCGATAATCTAACCTCAACGTGTAATGAGAATTTAAATGATCAAACCATATCATTTAGTGAAATTTTGAATCTAACCTCATCGTATAGTGATTATCTGAATGATTGAACTTCGTCGTTAAATGAGGATTTATAGCACCCTATAAAAATTAATAAAAAATTAATTAACTAATGCTAAAGCTAAAATTGAAAATTTTATAATTGTCGAAATTTGACCATGGAAGCTACACCATTGCATTCGTCGTGATTTTCTGATCAACTTTCATATTTAAAATTTTATTATCGTACTTTAATGGAAAATTTATTGATGTTTTGAATTTTTTGGATTTAATATAATTCGAATGAATTCAAAATTGTCAATTAACGTTAACGTGGAAATTAAAACGGATAATAATTAATGATAGGTCAAATTAACATTAATGAAAAGTTAACGTTAGGGATTAAACAAGGAAACAAATAAACATACTAAGGAAGGAGTAAATACACACCATATATAGGGACTGGCTGACCACCTCCATTAGGGCTGATCGACTGCCTAGGGAGGAGCAATCGAACAATGGGTGTATTGTAGCTAGGGTTTTGTTAAGCATAAACGACCCAGAATATATTATTTTATACCAACTTAAATCATATGGTCCAGACTGTTCTAACCATTATAAATAAGAGGCTAGCCACCTCACTTTTATTAAAAAAATTAAAATGCTAGCAAAACTTCATCGGTCTTCTTCCATAGTTAGATTCAAGAGTTTAAGTCTAAGAGTAAGAGGCAACAGGTCTATATAGATACACATTTTCTATTTTTATTCTTTCCCAATCTCAAAATTCTAAATCTAATTTATATGCGATTAAATTATTGTACATTTCAAAGAGAGGAAACCTGAAGGAGTATTTAGAAAAACACGTTAATCAAATCCAAAGAGAACCTTGAAACTATCTATAAGTGGAAATTTTAGTTTTTCACACTGTAGTATATGTATAGTTGAACTTTGGATTTGTTTTATGAATTTGGAAGCTTTGACATTTTAAATGATTAGTATAGAAAGCGAAAATTTTCATGTTCCTAGTGGAATATTTAGTTAGCCTAACTACGTACGTAAAAATATATCGGTGTATAAATATATTTGTAACGTATAACTAATAACGTATTAATCGCTTAGTATAAATATGTTAGTAAATAACATTAAACCCTTAGGAAGTTGAGGATAATTATGGAAATTAATCCATAATTAAAGCCAAAATAAGGATTTTTCCTTATATGGCCTTAATGCAAAATGCGATGAGAAGTATATATGGTAGTATGTTAGGAGAGCAGAACTAAGTTATAAGGATGTGAGATCAGCCATAAGCGCATAGATGTCTACCCAGCTACTCTGGTTACCGGTAGTGTAACTTACGGACTGATGCGAGACATCGCCTATAATAAGTATCCACGATAGACGCGAGGTTAGTCCCAATTCTGTAGTGTAAGTCTGCCCAGCTAAACTAGCTACTAGCACCACGAATATCCGGACTAATATGAGATGTCATGGTTTGGGTTATGGGTCATAAGACGTAGGGCATGCTTATGGGTTGAAGGTATTAAATGGCTATTATAGGGTCTTCCTCCTCCCCACTTAAGAAGTAGTTGAGATTATCCTTTAGATGCGGAAGTAGGGAATCTCGTGAGGGGTCTACTTTTGGTTAAGGTAATAAGTGGCTATTGTAGGATCCGTATCTTTCCATAAATAAATATTAAGTGGCCTGGTGAAATTTGATGCAATGTCGGTTAGAAAGTACTATAAAGAGGTCCACTTTGGGTTAGGTATTAAATGACAGGGATCTGCCTAAAGTATATGTATTAAATGGTCGGAGTTTGCATAATTTCCTTTAAAGAAGTATTAAATGGCTTAGGTATTTTCTTTCACATTGTCAGGACATAATTGACGGTAGTTGCGTTAGACTGGAAAGAGATTTTTGGCTTATAGTTGAAGGTACATTATGGATCTATACTGGAAGATCCATCGGGCTTATAGTTGGAGGTATTCTTGGTAGGGTATAATATAGTATGCGTAAGACATGTTACTTATTATGGTAAGACTATTATGGTAGGACTTGAGATTTTTATTCACTGGACATTGATGTTCTAACCCCTTCCTCATTACAGTATACAGGTTAGGGAAACGATGCTGATAGAGGAGATGAAGGCGGTGGCAAAGACTTGTGGCAATTTATCTATCTATTTATGTTTTTAATATATGTTCATGTACCCAGTTTCAGACATGTTGGTGTTGTTTTTGGGATACTGTATTTTGGATATTTGAGATGGTATGTTGTATTTCTGATATTTGAACTTTTATGAAATCAGTACTCATTTCTATTATAATATTTTATCCTTTCTGTTGTGAGATTGTAATGGCATAGATAGATAGCTCTATATATTATTCATAATATCAATTTTACCAACCAACGGCCAGCTTTGGAATGCCTAAGGCTCGATGGGCTTTTTATTGGATCGAATATTGGTCCCGTTTCGAAGAGGGTTGTTACATGATTTGAAGGTATTAATCTCAGGATTTGAAAATCTAACCTTTCATGTAGTAAACATTTAACAATCTAAACTTATCGTATACCAAGGATTTGGAAAACTAACCATATCATGCTGATAATTTGGAAATCTAACCTTATCTATATTATGAACTTATGACAAAGGCTAAGCTATTTGTATGCCAAAAAGCTTTGCAGTTAAATGTTATAAATGTACGTAATAACTTGTCATAAAGATTAATTAATTGACTGTCGTAAGGCTTAATTGATTGAGTGTCGTAAGGCTTAGTTGTTAAATGTCGTAAAGCTTAGTTAATAATGTATCATAAGGCTAACTGACTGATTGTCGTAAGGATTAGTGATTGAATTTTGTAAAGCTTAGCTGATAATGTATTGTAAGGCATAATTGATCGAGTATCATAAGGATTTGTTGATAACGTGCCATAAGGCATAGTTGATTGAGTTCTATAAGGTTTAGTAGTTGAATGTCGTAAGGCGTAGCTAATAATGTGTTATAAGGCATAGATAATTGAATGCTGTAAGGCTTCGTTGATAACATACCATAAGGCATAGTTAATTAAGTATCGTACGGCTTAGTAGTTGAATTTGCAAGGCATAGTGGATAACATGTTATAAGGCTTACTTTGTTGAATGCTGGAAGTAAGGCACATTAAATATCGAAGACGAGGTAAGTTTTTTATACTGTGAGGCATCGATTAACTTGTTTTTTGAATTTAGCTTTGAAATTACTTTTGAGTTGTGCATTAGGCATAGATACCACATTGCAATATTCTATTGGTGTTTCTAAAAAGTGTCATGTGTTTTACTATGCAAAGGTCATTTATCGTATGATATGGAAGCTTTTGAATATACTATTTTATAATAGTCATTTGGATTGCGTTGCTGAGATTTTCTTAACCCTTATTTTATTTGTTAAATAGCAACATATAAGAAGTTTTTTTCTTCTTCTTTCACTTATATTTATTATAACTTTCTTTTGCTTCCATTAAGGCCCATAAAAACTAAGAATTTTTTCATCTCTTTAATGAAATTAGTAAGTTTACCGATCTTTTCTCTTTGTGCTTTGATTACAGTGCTAATCTCAGGTTTCAAATTGAATTATGATTTCATTTTTGTATCTATTTTTCGTAATATTTGAAGTATTCTTAATTGTAGCAATCTATTGACTTTTTAAATCATGTGATGCTATTAAATTTATGAATTTTCATTTCTATTGAACAAATGATTGATAGTTGTTTAGGATCTGAATAGTTGTAATTTATTTTCTAGACAACATAAAAGGTTGCGTACTTTCGAAGGGGTTATATGAATATATCAATGGTTGAGACTAATTTTGTGTTTGATTTAAAAGATTCGAAATCAACTACCTCGGTTCCAATATGTTGTTCACAGATTAGAAAGAAGCAGCCTTTTCTTCATCCAATCAGCAAGATTGTGGTGAAGAAGTGGTTTTATGTCAAAACTAATAATGCTCAATTTCATCACTAATTTTTCGAAGTTTAGAATGTTTAATTCGCACTTAAGTAATTTTATTCATCAACTAAGATCTTGGTTTTAATTTTATATTATTTTTTAGGGAACCTAAAAGGACTAAAAAATGAGTAATTTTTACTTTATTAAGAGAAAGTTTCCAAATATTCCCCCAAGACGATAGTGGAGAAGTTGAGTATGAAAGAAGAGGATAGTCCTTACATCCCGATTAGCTCTAGTTCTTTCAACACTGAAACCGAGGGTAAACCTTGGGCTTTACCCTTTATTCTTAGAGTTTTCTTCCCTTAGTGATAGCTTGCCTTTCTTTGTCTTTAGACCAAATCCCGTTTTATATTATATTATAGATATGGAACCTAAGAGATGGAAACATTTGAGTCCCATTATACTATCTAAGACAAGCCCAATGTTATCTCCTATTTGAACTAAGTGATATCTCGATGTATCTGGACTATTGAGTGGCCATGAAACAAATCAAAAAGAACAAGAGATATAAAAAATGAAGAATGCAAGAAAAATGACTATGTACAGAAAAGAACAAATATATTGGCACCAATCCATATGGATCATTACCGAAGCTTACAACGGATGATGTACTTCATCATGTTGGTAACCAAAGCACGAAGAGCTATAGGACAAGAAGCAAGGTCCAAGTTAAAAAATAGGTCGGTATCATTCCTTAAGGATTGGCACTAAACCATCGTGATTCATTATGTAGGCCCACCTTTGTACTGTTGAAGGCAAGGACCTAGTCAAAGAAAGAGTGCAAGGAAGGACAAGTGAATGGATCAGTATCGCTCCATAACGATCAGTACCGAATCATATTTTATCATGATATTTTAATTTCAATGGATTTTTCCTACTGAATCTGCGAAGTTGAAGACAAGAATATGTTCAAATCGATCCCGGCGATTTTTGTTGTCGATTTCGCCTATAAATACCAAGGCTAGCGCAACAAGGAAAGGATCTCCTTTTTGCCAACTTTTTTACATTAATACTCTGTTGAACTCATAATAGAATGGTTTGAATCTTGAGATTGTTGTAATCTAGTTGTAACTGCAAAAGTAAGTGGTAACAAAGCTAATAGTGGGCATATGATATTGAATTTGGTCGAACAACTTTAAAAATTATGTGTTTCTCTCTCATTTTATTCCTAGATTTTAATTTTAGTTTTTCTTTAGATTAGATGTTTGTCCCATTTTCGAAGAATATATTTTGGTGCTCTTATCGAGAAAGATTAATCTTAGGAGTAGATCTTTTCTTTCACTTTAGATTGGAAGAGATCAAAAAGATAGATCTAAAATTTCTTAACCGAAGATCTGTGTTTACTTGGATTTGGAAGGAATCTGCTACTGGATATAAAAGGAAATGGTTCATAGAAAAGAGAAAGAAAAGCTAACTAGATCTAGAGTCATTATTGAAGGAGATAATGAAGGTTCTGTCCTTGTAGAGGAAACGAATCAACCAACTCTTGAAGAGACTCCATGTGCACCAGAAACAGCAACAAGAGTGGAATCAGATCATATGATAATAAGAGAATGGTAGAGAATCTGTAGAGGTCCTGACTCGACCCTCGAAAATCGGCACTGAATACGACACTCATATTCAAATGCCGCAGATCCAAACGTCGAATCCGGTTCGCCGGAGCTTATAACACTATTAAGTACAACACAACGAAAGAAAAGAATATCAATATACGACATCTGGTACAATATCCAGATACAATGAATATCAATATATATAACACTGATGCAATGACAGATACAAAATCTGATATAATATGATACAACGGAATTATATAATGGACATTAATACTATCAGAGATACGAGACACCGCGGAAAGGAATAAATAACACCAGCAGCGGAAAACAATATCTTCAATAGAATGCATCCCCAAATCCAATACTCCAATCCAAAGCAGGCTCGAACCAACATCACATGTCACCTAGATAAGCAAGTCCCATCCTGATCCAAAGACTGGACTAACTCTAGATAATCTACTAAACCTGACTATCTGAAGAAATAAACCCAACTCTAGACTGCCCGTGTGGAAATTTGTGGGCACCCAGAGTTTAGGAAAGGAACAATAAACTCCGAGTCATTCATGGGACTGGTATGAGTAACAAAAACAGTTTATCTTTAAAACAGACAGCAAAAGAATTTAAATTGAAATCCGTAATGCTTTTTAGAAATTGAAACTACCATAAGGTCTCCCGCTGCACACACCATGCAAATGCAGAATTGGAGGAGATTTCTCCTTATGATAGTCAAACATGCTTGATACGTAAATTATTTGATATTATTATTAGTACACAGTGCAGAAAACATTTCGAAAGTAGAATATTAATCTTAGCCAACATAGACATTCCGAACTATGCCTACTATAGCTACCGTCTAAACAGTGGTGACCACCATGAGTAAATGGTAGGTCCTACAACTAAAACCGTACAAGGCACGTATTGTTTTGATTGGATTTTTCAAAAAATGGTCGGGCTAAGAAACTTCCCACTGTCCATGGGTACGCCTCTGGCGGGACATCCCGAGAACCTAACCGGATCTCTGCTAACACAAGGCCGGGTTACCTCTGTAACAAGGTAACTACTTCTCGAGCATGCCACCCCCCGGTCCTTTGGGACCTTTATCCAAGGGCCCTTTATCACAAAGAAACAACCATACAGTAAATGAGATTGGAGCTACCACATAGGTAAATATCTGGGCTCCACACCATGATACCACCCTTTACCAGAAGGGAATGACACACCCTAAAGGGTGCGACCCTCATTACCTTGCCGCATCTTTCCTGTTTTGACCATTTCTGAGGTGTGAGGTCCTGATGCAGTCTCATCCACAAAGCTACGCTTTATACAAAAGCCATGCTTTGATCACAAATGATCATCAATACACAGCAGCACTTGGCATGTCACACTACCAAATTGGGAATATATCACTGATAACCTTCAACTACATAACCTCTGAGCTCGTACGTCTCAGAGAAGGGTGTTAAGCTAAGAGAATAAATTCTCCACCACCAATAGATATGTATTTGAAAGAAATCTGCTTTATATCTCAAAGTGTAGTGTCAGACATACAACCATACAAGTCTGTCCCGGGTTCGAACAGAACCGAAGGCACTCCCGAAGAAGCCCTTGCGAATCCGGGTATTCACAATCACGATCGGACTTCCCATCACTTAGGGAATCTCTATACCGGCGTGACTCAGTGCAGATACAATCGATAGGTCATCCTATCGCTCTCGCAAATACCTGGTCTTCACCACCGTTCTTCAAATGCTATCCAAATCGACGTATCATTATTCGGAATGGGTTATATGACACAAAGGTCCTCTCCAGGCTGAATCGAAAAATGAGCATAATATTTAAAAACATATGGATACAGGATTTCAGTTAAGTCACAACTTAATATCCAAAAATCTTCTTCCAAATGGTTTAAACCAATTGCCATTTCAAATCTTTTAAATAAAAGATTCAATTCACAAAGTTCACCCAGTTCACAAAGATCTATTCACGGATTTCAAAACATTTTCCATTTCAATTGGATTAACTCGTTAAACCTTTAAATCAAGATTTAACCTATAGCTTTCAAAATTCGTTTCCAAAGATTCATTTAAAGCCTTTCAAAATAATTTCATTTTAAGTTGGATTAACTCATTCGATCTTTGAATCAAAGACTCATTTCGTAGCTCTCAAAGCATTCTATTCCATTTCAAATTTGAAACCTTTCAACACAATTTGGAAATCCTTTCTTTAAATGAAAGCTATTATTATTTGAACACAAATAGTTTTCATTTTGGGAAAAACTGATTACAATTACCTCAGTTAAAACCATTCAAGTACAAAACTTGGATTTAAATTTAAATTTCCCAAACCATACTTTTTAAATGGTTAAAATCCCATATAAACATCTTTATAACTTGTATAATCTTTTAGACTATAATTTCCAAATCATTGAATTCAATCTCAAATATTGAATTCAAATTTAAATCAAATTATTTAAATTTGAAGTTTACTAAGTTATTTTAAAATAACTCCTATTTTGAAAACTCATTTTCAAAAGCTTTCCATTCCAATTCCAAAACTAATTTTGATTCAAGAATTCAATCTTTAAAATTGTTGAAAATCTGTGACTTGGCCGATTTCCTCGTGCAATCCATATTGGTGTGTGTATGGTGTAGTATAGGGGTTTTACACAATAGTGCAACATCATAAATCATCACAGATTCAAATACAACAGTATATTTGATAAGCGGTATAAACTATAACGCTTATCTTTCATTCACAGATCACAGATATATATATATATATATATATATCACAGATAATAAATTACATCACAGATCACAACACAAATCGAGATATATCAGAAAGCATCACATATCCGGGTTATCAAACAGTCCAACATCCAATATAATCCATACATCCATAAGTAGGATCAATTTAATTACCTGATTAATTTAAATCAGATTTTTTCTATAAATAAATTTGCTAGTCATGGTAAATTAATTATCAATTAATTAGAAAACATTTAATTAATTATCGTTTAATTAATCATCAATTAACCCTTAATTAGTAATTAATCCTTAATTAATTATTTTTAATTTATTACAATAACTAATTAATTGCTCCTTAAATTAATTTATTACTTTATCCTTAAATTAATTATTGCTTAATCACGTGACTAATCAACTTTAATTATTAATTGATATCTAATTAATAATCCTTAATTTACAAATTAATTGTTCTAAGAATAATTTATCTTAAACTTTAAATTTGGAACCCTTAATTACTTTAAGCAATTATCCATTTCATTAATTTATTAGATAAATTAATTGTCCATTTAATTACCTTAATAATTAAATGAATTACAAATTGCTAAATTCTAATTTAACTTTAAGATAAAATCATTCCTAACGACATTTGGAAACATTCATTTCCAACCTTAATTTCAAATTCCATTTTTTTATTTCAAGTTCCAAAATGAAAACCAATTTATCTTCAACAACGTTTGAAACCAATTTAAATCCTGTAAATTTACATGATAAAGAATACTTTCTTTTATAAAAGGAATCTTACAAGAGTTTAAACAAAATTCCTTTTAAAATTCAAAATTTTTAAGTTTTTTTATTTTAACATTCAAAATTGTTAAGGCTTTTAAATTTATAACTTAAATTTATTTCGAAGTTAAGATTCAAATTTAAATTTGAATCATATTTACCACTTTGATTTTGACTTTGTTTAAATCGTTTCTTTACATTTCAAATTCCAATTAAAATTAAAATTCCTTTAAAAACACTTTTAAACACTTAACCACTTTAAGTTAGAAAACAATTTAAATTAAAACTTTATTTATTCACAACTAAGTTTTCAGACTAACTTGAAGTTATATTTAAACTTTGATTTAAAGTCTAGTTCAACCCTTGCTTAAAACTCTAAAAATTTAGTTTAAATTTACAAAAACAGGGACAGGTTTTGTTTAAACCTGTATAAACATTTATACCCGAGCCAGTGCCACTATACTTCGAGTCCAACCCCCAAAGTCTTCGAGTACACACTTGAGTTACTCGAGAACATCTCGAGTTCACCCTGATACCCAAAAACCACACAAACCCAGATCGCCAGAGAAACGTACACCGTGCACGTGTACGGCGCTGCCGTCACCTCCGGTCATTTCCACATCATCGAGTCAAGTCGACGATCCTCCACGAGCCCATCCCCGATCGCCAGAACACCACATCTTATCGAAATCGAAATCAAGTATAAAACAAAAGCCTGGAACAGCAATCTGGAAACACCTCCAAACCTAGGAAACTCGTCGTTCTCAGCCTCCCGATCACCAGAAAATATGTAACTCCAGCCATCTGCTCATCTTTGCTCCCCCTACCATCACCCCAAACCTTATAGCACTAGATTAACTCCAATCGACGAACGAGGCTAAATACAACACCACGACAAAGTTACGTTTAAAAACAACAAACGTTCGCCACCTCCACAACGTTCATCTACCGATCATCGCACTATTTTTCTCAACACCACCGTAGGCTCCTCTGCCTCTACACGAAACCCCGGCCTCTCTAGTGCCTCCTACCGCCGAAGATCGATCAAAACCCACTTTTCGTTCATCTTCGAATTGCTCTTAACCCTTTAATCTAAAAGTTATGATTTTAACTTTAAAAATCATGTTTTAGTGTATGAATTCAGTTTATATACCTGGAATCAAAAATTAAAATGCTTGAATTTTGACTAAGTTAATGTTTCACTCAGGTTTCTTAAGTTTCAGAGGTATTTGCAAGTTATTTTTGCTTTAAATAAATATTTAAACTTAGTTCAAAATCAAACAATCAACTTTTGTTTTTATTCCAAGTGCTAGCAGTGATTAGAACAAAAGATACGAATTTGTTTGCACATCTGGTCAGGGAAACAAAACAGAGATATCCCAAATTTGTACAGGCATGCCTACATTCATACTCATATATAGACACACACACACACACACACTCTCTCTCTCTCTCTCTCTCTCTCTCAAAGAAACATACATACATATAAACATACTTATCATAGATATACTTGCAACAGAATCATATTTTTAAATTTTAAAAAGGTATGTTACTCACAGTGATTAAGAAAAAAGAACAGAGCTTCCACTTTTTTTTTAGCACAGGCTTTGAAATCTACAGGCTGAACTTCTTTTTGATTCTCTGGTTTGAGTTGTTTTGTTTTAATTGAATCTTGTTTAAGTTGTAGACAATATTACTTCAGTGTTTTCTCAACGTAGAATGGACGAAACTGAAGTGAATGGATTGATATATAAGACATGAGTTTACAGGGTAATTAAATCTTTTGTACAATAGCCAGAGATATTGTAACACGGAAATGATATTTAAACACCTCGAGTTGACTTCTTTGTTTGTTGAGATGATATTGTGGTGGCTAAAGATACTGATGGTCTTTGTCTTCTTTTATAAGCTTTTGCTTATTTCTTTTATTTGTTTGTATACAGATATTTAGATTTTTATTTGTTCATGCTTGAATATATTTTAGTGTCTTCTTTTACAAGCTTTCCTTTATATTTTATATTTTCTTCTTTAGTCTTATGCTTTCTTGTTTGCCTCAAGTCTGCATATTTACCTATATTGTTTGTTGACTTTATTTTCATGAGTACGCACTTGTTTCATATCTGAATGTATTTGACTATCTTCTTTTGTAAGCTGCTACATATATATATTTATCTTTCTTTTGTTCATATTTACAGTTGCATTTCTATATATATTTGAATATGTTTAATTGTCTTCCTTTGCAAGCTTTCATATATGTGTGTGTGTGTGTGTGTGTGTGTTTATATTTTGTTATGTTTCACACTATACATTTTTGAATGTATTTTGTTTCTTGTGATATGAATAAAGTCCTATATGTAATATGTTGTTAGATCTAGATCTTTAATTAATATGTTTACTTTCTATTTTACATATTAACATGTTGTTCAAATTTTACAAATTTGTTTATTTTACATAGTTCATTTTATTTATTTTTTTAACTTAATATTTATAGCCTCGTATTTCTCTATACATATTTATTTTAATACTTTGGAGTTTATTGTTTGTATCAATACACATTATGTAAAAGAAAATGTTTTGAAATTTAATACATACCAAATGAATTATATAGATGTATTTTATAGATTTAATCAATTCACCAATTAATTTCACAAATTTTATTCAAAAATGAAATTAATTAGCAATTTAAACTTAATAAAAATCCGAGATCGTTACAGATCCCCCCTTAAGAAATTTCATCCCCGAAATTTATAGGCACGAAAACAACAAAGATAGATACACAAAGATAGAGAACAGTTTCTATTCTGTATTTGGCTCACCAAATCAGAATATTACCAATATGAGAACAAACTCATTCGATACGACACAAGATATTCAGATCATCAAATCTACGAAATATGGATGGTTAGTCCGAAAGAATAATTAACCGTTTGTAGAGTATATCGAGACCCAAAAATAGACAGATATATGGATACAATTTCAAAACTTTTAGTTTAGAAACTAAAGTATATCTATCAACCATAGCAACCAAAGCAACCAATTCATCCAAACAAACAATTCTGACCTATTTGGAGTTTATGTCCCATGCAAATATATGAAATCTTCTTCCTGGATTTACCAGGAATCATTGAAGAATTGAAAAGAGATGCTGAACAAAAGAGATTAATAGATGGATTCAATCTTCTACAATTTTTCAAACATTAGGTATGTATTCCAAACTTAGGTCGAAATACCCCAAAGTATATACCAACTTGTCCCTCTTCGGACTTCGATCTACACAGGAAATTACAATAAAATTTTGAATTTGGTTTTGTTCGATATCATTTTATTGATATAATTCAAATTTAGCTTCATATTTGTTAACCAATTTAACTCAATTTAAAATCTTCCATTTTATTTAAAAAAATTCAATTTCAAATTTACTAAAGTTTAGATCACAAAGCTGATAAGAAACTGATAGAGATACAAAGTAAGGATTTTTTTTCTACAACGATTCGTAGGGTTACCATCACACCGAAACTTCTTCTGGAGCTGCTACGAAGCAATCAAAATAATTTGGAATCGAATCAAAGAAGATTGATGGAGAAGGTTGTTTCCGCTATGACAGGGTATTGACCATTTGTAGTGGTACTCCCCTGTCCCCTATCTCGTTCTCTTTTTGCCCTCATACTCACTATCAGTGGAAAGCAAGAGAATTTACTGAGGCATTACAAACGGATATCTTAGGGATGTACTCATTCTAGGGTATATTTCACCCTTTCTCTAACGAGTTACTTAACATGTTATGCTCCTGAGCTAAAGTTTCAACCTTCAGCTCTGATACCAAATGTAGCGGTCTTGACTCGACCTTCGAAAATCCGCACTGAATACGACACTCATATTCAAATGCTGCAGATCCAAACGTCGAATCTGGTTCGTCGAAGCTTATAACACCATTAATTACAACACAGCGGAAGAAAAGAATATCAATATACGACATCTGGTACAATATCCAGATACAATGAATATCAATATATATATATAACATTGATACAATGACAGATACAAAATCTGATATAATATGATACAACAGAATGATATAATGGACATTAATACTATCAGAGATACAAGACACCACGGAAAGGAATAAATAACACCAGCAGTGGAAAAGAATATCTTCAATAGAATGCATCCCCAAATCCAACACTCCAATCCAAAGCTAGCTCGAACCAACATCACGTGTCACCCAGATAAGCAAGTCTCGTCATGATCCAAAGACTGGACTAACTCTAGATAATCTACTAAACCTGACTATCTAGAGAAAAAAACCCAACTCTAGACTGCCCGTGTGGAAATTTGTGGGCACCCGGAGTTTAGGAAAGGAACAATAAACTCCGAGTCAGTCATGGGAGTGGTATGAGTAACAAAAACAGTTTATCTTTAAAACAGATAGCAAAAGAATTTAAATTGAAATCCGTAATGCTTTTAGAAAATGTAACTACCATAAGGCCTCCCGCCGCACACACCATGCAAACGCAGAAGTGGAGGAGATTTCTCCTTATGATAGTCAAACATGCTTGATACACAAATTCTTTGATATTATTATTATTAGTACACAGTGCATAAAACATTTCGAAAGTAGAATATTAATCTTAGCCAGCATAGACATTCCGAACTATGCCTACTATAGCTACCATCTAAACAGTGGTGACCACCATAAGTAAATGGCAGGTTCTACAACTAAAACCGTACAGGGCACGTATTATTTTGAATGGATTTTCCAACAAATGGTCGGGCTAAGGAACTTCCCATTGTCCATGCGTACACCTCTGGCGGGACGTCCCGAGAACCTAACCGGATCTCTGCCAACATAAGGTCGGGTTACCTCTGTAACTAGGTAACTACTTCTCGAGCATGCCACCCCCCGGTCCTTTGGGACCTTTATCCGAGGGCCCTCTGTCACAAAGCAACAACCACACAGTAAATGAGATTGGAGCTACCACATAGGTAAATATCTGGGCTCCATACCATGATACCACCCTTACCAGAAGGGAATGACACACCCTAAAGGGCGCGACCCTCATAATCTTGCCGCATCTTTCCTGTTTTGACCATTTCCGGGGTGTGAGGTCCTGATGTAGTCTCATCTACCAAGCTACGCTTTATACAAAAACCATGCTTTGATCACAAATGATCGAAAAATGATCATCAACACACAACAGCACTTAGCATGTCACACTACCAAATTGGGAATATATCGTTGATAACCTTCAACTACATAACCTCTGAGCTCGTACGTCTCAGAGAAGGGTGTTAAGCTAAGAGAATAAATTCTCTGCCACCAATAGATACGTATTTGAAAGAAGTCTGCTTTATATCTCAAAGTGTAGTGTCAGACATACAACCATACAAGTCTGTCCTAGGTTCGAACAGAACCGAAGGCACTCCCGAAGAAGCCCTTGCAAATCCGGGTATTCACAATCCTGATCGGACTTCCCATCACTTAGGGAATCTCTATACCGACGCGACTCAGTGCAGAGACAATCGATAGGTCATCCTATCGCTCTTGCAAATACCCGGTCTTCACCACCAGTCTTCAAATGCTATCCATATCGACGTATCATTATTCGAAATGGGTTATATGACACAAAAGTCCTCTTCCGACTGAACCGAATAATGAGCGTAATATTTAAAAACATATGGATACAGGATTTTAGTTAAGTCACAAATTAATATCCAAAACTCTTCTTCCAAATGGTTTAAACTAATTGCCATTTCAAATCTTTTAAATAAAAGATTCAATTCACAAAGTTCACCCAATTCACATCCATTCACGGATTTCAAAACATTTTCCATTTCAATTGGATTAACTCGTTAAACCTTTAAATCAAGATTTAACCTATAGCTTTCAAAATTCGTTTCTGAAGATTCATTCAAAGCCTTTTAAAATAATTTCATTTTAAGTCGGATTAACTCATTCGGTCTTTGAATCAAAGACTCATTTCGTAGCTCTGAAAACATTCTATTCCATTTCAAATTTGAAACCTTTCAACACAATTTGGAAATCCTTTCTTTAAATGAAAGCTATTATTATTTGAACACAAATAGTTTTCATTTGGGGAAAAACTGATTACAATTACCTCAGTTAAAACCAATCAAGTACAAAACTTGGATTTAAATTTAAATTTCCCAAACCACACTTTTTAAATGGTTAAAAACCCATATAAACATTTTTATAACTTGTATAATCTTTTATACTATAATTTCCAAATCATTGAATTCAATCTCAAATATTATATTCAAATTTAAATCAAATTATTTAAATTTGAAGTTTATTAAGTTATTTAAAATTACTTCTATTTTGAAAACTCATTTTCAAAAGCTTTCCATTCCAATTCCAAAACTAATTTTGATTCAAGAATTCAATCTTTAAAATTGTTGAAAATCTGTGACTTGGCCGATTTCCTCGTGCAATCCATATTGGTGTGTGTATGGTGTAGTTCAGGGGTTTTACACAATAGTGCAACATCATTAATCATCACAGATTCAAATACAACAGTATATTTGATAAGCGGTATAAACTATAAAGCTTATCTTTCATTCATATATATATATATATATATATCACAGATAATAAATTACATCACAGATCACAACACTAATCGGGATATATCAGAAAGCATCACATATCCGCGATATCAAACAGTCCAACATCCAATATAATCCATACATCCATAAGTAGGATCAATTTAATTATCTGATTAATTTAAATTAGATTATTTCTATGAATAAATTTTCTAGTCATGGTAAATTAATTATCAATTAATTAGAAAACATTTAATTAATCACCAATTAACCCTTAATTGGTAATTAATCCTTAAATAATTATTCTTAATTTATTACAATAACTAATTAATTGCTCCTTAAATTAATTTATTACTTTATCCTTAAATTAATTGTTGCTTAATCACGTGACTAATCAAATTTAATTATTAATTGATATCTAATTAATAATCCTTAATTTACAAACTAATTGTTCTAAGAATAACTTATCTTAAACTTTAAATTTGGAACCCTTAATTACTTTAAGCAATTATCCATTTCATTAATTTATTAGATAAATTAATTTTCCATTTAATTACCTTAATAATTAAATGAATTACAAATTGCTAAATTCTAATTTAACTTTAAGATAAAATCATTCCTAACGACATTTGGAAACATTCATTTCCAGCCTTAATTTCAAATTCCATTTTTTTATTTCAAGTTCCAAAATGAAAACCAATTTATCTTCAACAACGTTTGAAACTAATTTAAATCCTCTAAATTTACATGATAAAGAATACTTTCTTTTATAAAAGGAATTTGACAAGAGTTTAAACTAAATTCCTTTTAAAATTCAAAACTTTTAAGTTTTTTTATTTTAACATTCAAAATTGTTAAGGCTTTTAAATTTATAACTTAAATTTATTTCAAAATTAAGATTCAAAATTAAATTTGAATCAGATTTACCACTTTGATTTAACTTTGTTTAAATCGTTTCTTTACATTTCAAATTCCAATTAAAATTAAAATTCCTTTAAAAATACTTTTAAACACTTAACCACTTTAAGTTAGAAAAAAATTTAAATTAAAACTTTATTTATTCACAACTAAGTTTTCAGACTAACTTGAAGTTATATTTAAACTTTGATTTAAAGTCTAGTTCAACCCTTGCTTAAAACTTTAAAATTTTAGTTTAAATTTACAAAAACAGGGGCAGGTTTTGTTTAAACTTTTTTAAACATTTATACCTGAGCCAGTGCCACTATACTTCGAGTCCAACCCCCAAAGTCTTCGAGTACACACTCGAGTTACTCGAGAACATCTCGAGTTCACCTTGATACCCAAAAACCACACAAACCTAGATCGCTAGAGAAACATGCTCCATGTACGTGTACGGCGCCGCCGTCACCTCCGGTCGTTTCCAGATCATCAAGTCAAGTCGACGATCCTCCATGAGCCCCTACCAGGTCGCCATAACACAACATCTTATCGAAATCGAAATCAAGTATAAAACAAAAGCCTGGAACAACAATCTGGGACCACCTCCAAACCTGGGAAACTCGTCGTTCTCAGCCTTTCGACCACCAGAAAATATGTAACTCCGGCCATCTGCTCATCATCGCTCCCCCTACTATCACCCCAAACCTGATAGCACTCGATCAACTCCAGTCGACGAACGAGGCCAAATACAACACCATGACAAAGTTAGGTTTAAAAACAACAAACGTTCGCCGCCGCCACCACGTTCATCTACCAATCATCGCACTATTTTTATCAACACCACCATAGGCTCCTCCACCTCTACACGAAACCCCGGCCTCTCTAGTGCCTCCTACCGCCGAAGATCGATCAAACCCCACTTTTCGTTCATCTTAGAATTGCTCTTAACCCTTTAATCTAAAAATTACGATTTTAACTTTAAAAATCATGTTTTAGTGTATGAATTCAGTTTACATACTTGGAATAAAAAATTAAAATGCTTTAATTTTGACTAAGTTAATGTTTCACTCAGGTTTCTTAAGTTTCAGAGGTATTTGCAAGTTATTTTTGCTTTAAATAAATTTTTAAACTGAGTTCAAAATCAAACAATCAACTTTTGTTTTTATTCCAAGGGCTAGCAGTGATTAGAACAAAAGATACGAATTTGTTTGCATACTAGTCTGGGAAACAAAACAGAGATATCCCAAATTTGTACAGGCATGCCTACATTCATACTCATATAGATATACTCAGAGAAACATACATATATATAAACATACTTATCACAGATATACTTGCAACAGAATCATATTTTTAAATTTTAAAAAGGTATGTTACTCACAGTGATTAAGAAAAAAGAACAGAGCTTCCACTTTTTTTTAGCACAGGCTTTGAAATCTACAGGCTGAACTTCTTTTTGATTCTTTGGTTTGAGTTGTTTTGTTTTAATTAAATCTTGTTTAAGTTGTAGACAATATTACTTCAGTGTTTTCTCAACTTAGAATGGACGAAACTGAACTGAATGGATTGATATATAAGACATGAGTTTACAGGGTAATTAAATCTTTTGTACAATAGGCAGAGATATTGTAAACACAGAAATGATATTTAAACACCTCGAGTTGACTTCTATGTTTGCTGAGATGATATTATGGTGGCTAAAGATACCGATTGTCTTTGTCTTCTTTTATAAGCTTTTTCTTATTTCTTTTATTTGATTGTATATAGATATTTATATTTTTGTTTGTTCATGCTTGAATATATTTTAGTGTCTTCTTTTACAAGCTTTCCTTTATATTTTATTTTTTTCTTCTTTAGTCTTATGCTTTCTTGTTTGCCTCAAGTCTGCATATTTACCTATATTGTTTGTTGACTTTATTTTCATGAGTACACACTTGTTTCATGTATGAATGTATTTGACTATCTTCTTTTGTAAGCTACTACATATATATATTTATCTTTCTTTTGTTCATATTTACAGTTGCATTTCTATATATATTTGAATATGTTTAATTGTCTTCCTTTGCAAGCTTTCACACACACATATATATATATGTTTATATTTTGTTATGTTTCACACTATACATTTTTGAATGTATTTTTTTTCTTGTGATATGAATAAAGTCCTATATGTAATATGTTGTTAGATCTAGATCTTTAATTAATATGTTTACTTTCTATTTCACATATTAACATGTTGTACAAATTTAAAAAATTTGTTTATTTTACATAGTTCATTTTATTTATTTGTTTAACTTAATATTTATCGCCTCGTATTTTTCTATACATATTTATTTTAATACTTTGGAGTTTATTGTTTGTATCAATACACATTATGTAAAAGAATATGTTTTGAAACTTAATACATATCAAATGAATTACATAGATGTATTTTATAGATTTAATCAATTTACCAATTAATTTCACAAATTTTATTCAAAAATTAAATTAATTAGCAATTTAAACTTAACAAAAATCCGAGATCGTTACAGAATCAAAACGCTATCTTGGAAAGGATGGAGAGAAGTTTTGCTATGACATTCCAACTCCTTCAAAGGTGTATAAAGTTTCATGAGGATTCACCATCTTCAGACTCCAACGAAGTAGGTTCAACTTCATTAGATCGGAATTGAAGACATGGCAAGTAGAAGATGAGGAAAAAGGATGCAGGGGCATCAAGGAAGGAAGTTGGAAATATAGGAACCATAGTATTATGACCAAGAATGATCAGTGCTTATCATTCCTATTAATTCAGTACCGATCGGTCTAATATGGTTGCTTTGAGTGACTCTGAGGAAGATTTGCTGGATGTTGACGCTGCTTAATAGCAAGCTATTGGTGCTCAGAATGGTGGTGTTCGGACGGGTGGCATTTAGATGAACACTGTGGAACTAGCAACAGGGAATATAGTCCAGTGAGGCATCAAAAGAGAGGGTCGGGACGAATGTTTTCTCTAGAGATAGGGGAACCAAAATGTTAGACAATCAACCAAGAATGTTTTTAGATTCAAACATTTCTGGTTATTCCTAACAATTGTTGTCATCTTCCCAAAGCAGCAGAGAGTATATCGTTGATACAATTGAGAGATTATTGAGTGAGAGACAACATAGGAATAATGAAGAATGGGGTTCATCGTCGAGTCGAACCCCATTCACTGTAAATATTCTTTAAAAAAGGTATCCGAAGAAGTTTGTAATGCCGACTAGTCATCCTACAATGAACGACCGATCCCAAACATCATATGTTGATGTAAGTATGACATATGGATGGGGTAGTGATGACATGGTTCACTCGGCTCGCACCGATATCTATGTCATCATTTGGTTAGCTAGCTAAGAAGTTTATCTAGCAATTCCAGGTCCACACTATGCGATCGAAAGATGTGACATCATTATTAAATGTTCATCAGAGTACCAGAGAGACTCCGAATAACTTTTTAAAGAGATGTAATGCTGTGGTTATTAAGGTGAGCAACTCCAACGAGGAGATTGTATTGATGGTACTAATCAATGGGGTTCCACCAAGGATGGATTTTGGTAGGTAGCTTAAAAGAAAGCAACCATCTACAATAGAGTAGTTTTACTGAAAGGCATTCCAACTTATGTGCTTGGAAGAGGTGGATTTGGCTGCCAGATTGGTTATTGATGGTCAATAGGCTTAGTGTGATTCAGAGCAATATTTCTGTCAAACCGAGTGGTGATAGTGCTAGAAACATCGCAGTGGATGTTGGTAAGAACAACAATAACAAGAGAATCAATGTGTTGGTGGTAAGAAGCGAGCCATTAAGAAGCCCATGAGGTATATTACGCCAGGAGACCATATTTCATTAACTGGTACATTTTAGAACATTTACCTTGTTACGTAAGGTACTAAGCGCTATAAGAAATCATATCTAAGAGTGGCAACTAAAGAAGAAAGGTGTTTGGAGAATATTTTCACTTCCATGAGACCTATGAGAACAATACAAACAATTATATGCATATGATAGATGTCATTGAAGACTTGATATGTAAGAAAGACTGCATTAGGAACCTACAAGCAATAGGTAGACGAACAATAGACTCCAAGGGCTTCATGCCCAAGGGAATCAGGCTGGGTCTAGTGGATAAGGACGAAGACATCCTGTTAGAGGAATTGTGATCAATACCATCTTTGGAGGTCCTCTTCATGCAGATAAAAGATGAAATGAGTGAAGCGCTATGATAGATCGTTGAGGCATTTGCCTCAAGGACATGCTTTAATATAGAAGACATGAATCTAGCAATATAACTGAGAACGATTACTTATGACATTGTGTTTAGAAATTGAAATGCTAACGGGATAGAGGCATCGATGCTTGGAACCATGGTGATTACGATTGCAATTTGACCAACTATAGTACATCGAGTCTTTATTGATTATGGAGGCTCCGTGAACACTTGTTCAAATGGACATTTGTTTAAAATGCACCTAGATGAGAAGTACCTAAAGCCTAGTAAATCTGCATCCAAAGATTTACCAAAGAGACTAAGGACCATTCGGGTGCATAAAATTGCTAGTGGAGTTAGGGCAAGGTGATTGTAAGGTTGTGTATTTGCAAATGTTGTCATGGATGGATTTTTGGCATGCAATAGGCCAACCACCCTTGCAAGATTTCAGATCGAAATTGCTTCATGGTGCCTAATGATGAATTTCCAACCACAAATGGAGTAGGGGAGATCCACAATGACCCTAACATAGGTCGAGAGTGCTATGTTGGTGAGCTCATAGAGGCAAAGTGCAACACCCCAACTCTGTACCCATACTACCAAAGGCTATCACTTGGTAGTATTGTCCAATAATATAGTGGATGATGTGATATTGGTCAATCATAAGTGAATATTTCCTTGGGCAAACATTGGCATGTATTAAAAAATGGATATCACACATCCATAAGTCAGTATTGGCACAAATTAATAAACGTGTGTTTCTAGGATATAACAATATACAATATGAAACTTAAAATAGAGAACACAGAGTCATCAATGCACTGATACTATATAACAAATCACATATATAAATACCAATGGGTTAATATAAAAATGGTCAATCGGTGCTATATTTCAAATAAATACAAGACATGTCCAATACATACAATCCGTATACATATGCATATGTGGGACCATATAAATATATATCAATACACAATACTGCTAATAATCTAGCCTCCAATTAAGCCCAACAATCACAAGCGGGCCTCTTCATCCTTGAACCTAAAATGTCTAGGACTGACCCGAGAATGATATGAATAACACATGGGTCAGACTATGTCTAGAATATAGATGTCAATATATAATAACAACTAGCTCGGTGTACATAAGTACATCACAAATAGCATAATTATCTCAAATGTATCCACTTCATCCAAAGCCACGCACATAAAATTTCACCCATCGAAACAAATAATCAATCATCACATCAAATAGCATAAGCATGAAATAGGTCAAACATCAACTAATAATCGAACATCAAATAACTATAACAATTTATAATGTACATCTCAGCCAGCAGCCCTAATTAGAGATAATAACTTTCGATTGCATGGCCCTAGGAGATATAAAAACAATATATATATGTAGACTAATAATATAACATATAAACATAAAATAACACACAGTTAAACACAAAATCTATCTCAACCTACAAATCTAATGAGAAAAAGTATCCTCAACTGAATGGCCCTAAGAGATATATAAATATGCAGTACAACAATAGATCTCTCAGTTAGAGGCTCTAAGAGAGAATGACAAACAAGGACACAAGTCTTCAATGTCATAAATAGACAACACGCATCTCTCTTGGGTTAGGCTCTCTCAGATGACAAACGAGCATGCAACCAATATTTAATATCAAATTAACTGTGTCTCTAGCGAGGTAATAATCATCGAATATCACATTGGCAATCGATCAATCTAAGTCATACAGATAAGGGACTAACGTACCACAACACTACTCCAGGAAACGCTAATGACAGTAGTCTTATTCCAATAGTGCCTTAGTTACTGTTATAATCGTGACACTTGTTAGGCCGTGAGATGATGGTTTTGATGACAACAACCTTAGAATATATTATAAAATATAAATACTAACATTATAAGTTTAGATATATATGTATATGCAGGATTTAACCATGCAGGTACTAAGAATGAAGACTGTACAGTACAGAGATTCAAGATATCAAGATAAAATATCAAGATAGAACACTCATGAGTATCGAGACTATCAAGAGTTCAAGATTTCAAGGATAAGTATTTATTATTGTTATTATTAGGAATTTTTGTTCGAACCCGTAGAAAAGCACTGACATCTTAAAATCCAATTTATTCGTGGAATGGAATCCACTTCGAGCCCGTTAAAGGGATGGAACCCAAAGTAGGATGGAACCTACGAAAATCTAGTGGGACATTGTTTTTGTATCCACTAATTTTAATTCAAAATATTTTACAAAATTATCTTGTTTTCAAAATGATTTCAAAACTTTCCTTTTAAAAGATTCAAAACCCTTGATCCTGATTTTAAATAATTTTAGCTTCAAAAATATCTTTATTTTCAAAGTCAAATTACTCCTGATTCTAAACTATCTTTTTTAATAATATATTTAACTTTTAAATATTTATACTTAGATTTAAATATAAAATTATGGTTAAACTCTATATATATTATTATTTATATTTACTTATGAATTTCAACTATAGTCAAGTATATTTATAAAGTTTAAATTAGTTTTTATATAAGATAAAGGTTATTTTCAAAGAAATTCAAAACATCATAAAAAGCTTTGGGATGTCGACATGCCTATGGGTACCATGTCGACATTGTGACAGTTTGATTCAAAAATTCAAATTTCAAAAGAAGTGTTATTCGCCATAACTCTTCATGAATGGACATGGTTGTTGTTCTTCTATAAATAGGGTTCAACGAATTTTTAATCACTTTTTTCTGGTTTTCACCCCTCTTCTTCTTCCTCTTTTCTTAATACATATACTTATCATTACTCTGCCGAAATCAACATTGAATCATACTCAATTACTTCTAGTTTGATTCTCTATCACTATCTCTACAAGATTCTCAGTGCTATTCAGAGTTATAGACTTCTTTTTAATCTATTAAGCAAGAAAAGGTGTGATTGTAGACTTGGAAATCAATCAAAAGGGAAAAGGTGTGATTGTAGCCTTGGTAAATCAATTGGGTAAACTTATGGCTCGGAAATCAAGTATCTCTACCCAGAGGATCGAAATTCTGGAGGGTGTACCTCGTAGCCTTGAAACCGAGGGTGTAATTATACAATTTCTTTTGAAAGGAAATCCGTACTTGTGTTGCGGGACTAGATGTAGGGTAACTCCGAACCAGTATAAAATCCGGTGTGTTCTTTCCTTTACTGCTTTTATTTTATTTCTGCATCTATGATTGTTTCTGTGATCATATCTGTGTCTGTATATTGCATACTTTTGTTTCTAAATTAACATAAATCAAAAAAGATTTAGTAATTCTTGATTAACACTATTCACCCCCCTTTAGTGTTAATCTTAGCCTTAAGATCTGTAATCCGCATTTCTCACAATTGGTATCAGAGCAAGGTTTTCAAAGTTTCATAATCTAATTTTTGAAAAGTTTTTAAAATGGCTGTATTCTTTAATACTAATTTAGAAGTATTCAAATCATCATTGTTTCATGAGTCTGCATATAATCAATATTCAAATTCAAGTTACCTACAAAAATTGTTTGGTG
Organism: Allium cepa; assembly: GCA_030765085.1. Classification (NCBI taxonomy): domain Eukaryota; kingdom Viridiplantae; phylum Streptophyta; class Magnoliopsida; order Asparagales; family Amaryllidaceae; genus Allium; species Allium cepa. Next base: position 749,283,237 of record CM060940.1, on the reverse strand, counting down.
TGCAGGAATCAATCCACAACGGACAAATTGTGCAGATCAGAATGAACAAATGGATACTTGATAGTGGATGTTCTAGACACATGACTGGCAATCCAGATATACTGAATGATATAATATACAAAGACGGAGGATTGGTTAACTTTGGAGACAATTCAAAAGGATATACGATTGGCATCCGCAAAGTCGGTAATTCTGAAACTCCTACTATTACTAATGTTTTGCTAGTTAAGAATCTGAAACATAATCTGCTAAGTGTAAGTCAACTATGTGATAAAGGTTATAAAATTAAATTTGAAAAAGATAAATGTCACATTGAAGATAATAATTCAACCATTATATTTGAGGGAGTCAGGAAAAAGAATATAAATATTCTTAGTATGAAAGTTTCAAATGATAACCTGTGTCTGTTGGAAAATACAAGTGACCCTTGGATTTGGCACAGGAGATTTGGGTATTTGAATTTCAAACTCCTATCTAGACTGTCAAAACATGATCTAGTAAGAGGTCTCCCTAAAATGAATTTTAAAGTAGATAGTTTATGTGATGCTTGTCAATTAGGAAAACTTAGAAAAAATTATTTCAAGTTAAAAGATATGATTTCAACTTCAAAACCTCTTGAATACTTCATCTTGATTTATTTAGTCCATCTCAAATTCTATCAATAAATCATAGTAGATATGTCTTTGTAATTGTAGATGATTATTCTAGATTTACATGGACAATATTTTTGAAACATAAAAGTGATACTTTTGAATGTTTTAAGACATTCTCAAAAAGAATTCAAAATCAATTTTCTCTAAAAAATTATAACTATTCGAAGTGATCACGGTGGTGAATTTGAAAATGAAAGGTTTGAGGAATTCTACAATAAAAAGGGAATAACTCACAATTTTTCATTTCTGAGAACTCCACAACAAAACGGAGTAGTAGAACGTAAAAATAGGACGATTCAAGAGTGTGCGAGAACTATGCTTACAGACAGTAATTTACCAAAGAAGTTTTGGGCAAAAGCAGTTGCTACCGCCTGCTATATATTGAATAGAACTTTAATTAGGCCTCTAACTGATAAGACATCTTATGAACTTCTTTATTCAAAGAAACCTAAGGTATCTTATTTCAGAATTTTTGGAAGTAAATACTTTATTTTAAATACAAAAGATAATTTAGATAAATTTGATCTTAAATCCGACAAAGGTATCTTTATCGGATATTCTAGTAGAAGTAAAGCGTACAGAGTGTTTAATTTAAAAACTACTACCATTGAAGAAACAATGCATGTTTCATTTGATGAAAATTTCAAAATTTTTGAAGATAAAAATGATGAAGAGGATTTAATCACTCAAAATCAAGAACCTATTGAAACTAATAATGAAACTGATCATCCTAATAAAAGGACAAAACTTTTAAAAGATCACCCTATAGAAAATATACTGGGAGATATGCAATCTGTTGTTAAAACTAGAAATCAACTAAGTCAAATGAGTAGTGTAGCTTTTATATCAACTATTGAACCCAAAAATTCAACAGAAGCATCAACTGATGATTCATGGAATTTGGCTATGCAAGAAGAATTAAATCAATTTACTAGAAATGACGTTTGGAAACTTGTTCCTAGACCAGAAAATAAAGCTATAATTGGAACTAAATGGGTTTACAAAAATAAATCTCGATTAGTCGCTCAAGATTATTGTCAAGAAGAAGGAATAGATTTTGATGAAACCTTTTCTCCCGTAGCAAGATTAGAAGCCGTTAGGATTCTACTTGCTTTCGCAAATCATAATAATTTCAAATTATTTCAAATGGATGTTAAAAGTGCCTTTTTAAATGGATTTGTAAAAGAAGAAGTATATGTCGAACAACCACCCCTTTTTGAAAATGATAAATTACCAAATCATGTTTACAAACTTAAAAAAGCACTATATGGTCTAAAACAAACTCTAGAGCCTGGTATGATAGACTAAGATCTTATTTATTGCAATCTAATTTTGAAATTGGTAAAGTAGATAATACTCTTTTTATTAAAAGAAATAAAAAAGATATTCAACTAGTACGAGTTTACGTAGATGATATCATTTTTGGTTTAACTAATTTTGAAATGAATAAATAATTTTCTGAAATAATGAAAAAAGAATTTGAGATGAGTCATATGGGCGAATTAAATTTCTTTTTAGGATTACAAATAAAATAATTAGATAATGGTATCTTTATTAGTCAAGAAAAATATGCTAAAGACCGTAAATTTGGTTTGACTACTGCAAGTGGAAAATCCACTCCCATGGCAACCAATGAGTACCTTAGTAAAGAAGATCTCTCGAAAGATGTAGATCAAAAACTATATAGAGGAATGATTGGATCACTACTCTATATTACTACCAGTAGACCTGATATCATGCATAGTGTCTGTCTCTGTGCCAGATATCAATCCCAACCTAAAGATACCCACTTAAAAGCCGTAAAACGAATAATAAGATATGTTAAACACACATCAGATTATGATTTATTCTACCCTAAAAATGATTCTTTTGACTTAATATCTTACAGCGATGCTGACTATGCTGGTTGTAAATCTGACCGAAAAAGTACAAGTGGGACTTGTCACCTTTTGGGGCATTCTCTGATTTCTTGGCTCGGTAAAAAGCAAAACACAATTTCTTTATCAACAACTGAAGCAGAGTATATTTCTGCTGCTTTGGCTTGTTCTCAAGTAATATATATGCAACAAACCTTAAAAGATTTTGGTTTAAATTTCTCAAAATGTCCAATTTATTGTGACAATACGAGTGTGATAAATTTATCCAAAAATACTATTCAACATGCTCGAACTAAACATATTGATATCAGACATCATTTTCTCAAAGATAATATAAGAAAGAAAGTATTTACTCTCGGTTATATCAATTCTGAAAATCAAATTGCTGATATCTTAACAAAACGTTTAAATGAATCAACATTTACTAAATTAAGAAGAGAATTAGGTACTTGTTCTATAACTAAAATATAAAATATAAATAACAAGTATAATTAACAATTGGTTTAAAAATAAATCAAAGAGTTAAATTTTGTAAAGACCATGTTGACATTCCCTAGGTATACATATCGACATATAACGTTTTTGATTTTTTATAAATTTTCCCACCAAAATTCAAAATTTTAGTTATATATTCTTCTCATTTTCGACTTTTCATTCATTCTCTCTATTTTCTCTTTATCCTCTCTTCTGAAATAAATAAAATCATGGCTTCATCCTCAAAATCAAACATAAAATCAACTTTCTCATTTCCCTCTCCTACGTCTGGTCCATAATGCACTACTCTCGCTCGTGTGACTAAAATGGAGGAATCTATGAAGGATGTTCTTCAGATGTTGACTGAAATTCAAGTAACTCAACTTTGTATGGCAAAGGAACAGGAAAGGCAAGGCAAGATTCTTAGGAATTTGCAAAAATTCCTAATGGACAACCAGGCCAACACTATCTTGATCGATGAAGACTCTTCACTCAATCAAGAACAAGAGGTCAACGACGACGAAGAAGAAGAATCCATGGAAGAAGCACACCGAGGAGGATGATGACCAAGTCGTGTGTGTTGGAGAAGTGTGCTTCGACAAAAATAGGAATCTTGTCGAACAACGTGGAAATTTCTGTTTCCACTATCCAAACTGTTTGATTCATAGATCTCCTATGTTCAGAAACACACATTAGTTTCTTCTTTTTCCTTCCGTCGTTGTTTGTGTTTTTATGTTTTCAAACGCAAATGTAAATATAACCATATACGTAATAAATAACTCGTGTCCTTATATGTGTTTTTTATAAGTATTATTGTGAATTCTTAGTTAGGATAGTTAAGAGTTTAGGACTATGTTTTAGTATTAGAGTTAAGTGTTGATTTTTATGATAACACTATCATTATAATCACATGTCATAGAATAATAGTTTTAGAGTTTTTGTTGGAGTTTTATAGTTTGGAGTTATCTCGTTTCGTTAGAGTTTTTGTTGATGACAAAGGGGGAGAAATATAAAATAGGATAGTTAGATATAGATTAAGGGGAGTTGTTAGTTTTAGGGGGAGTTATTAGGATAGAAATAATATTTTATAAACAAAGGTTGTCATCATCAAAAAAAGGGAGATTGTTAGTCCGTGAGATGATGGTTTTGATGACAACAACCTTAGAATAGATTATAAAATATAAATACTAACATTATAAGTTTAGATATATATGTATATGTAGGATTTAACCATGCAGGTACTAAGAATGAAGACTGTACAGTATAGACATATACATACAAGAAGTGACATCTATATATCATAAACTCCTAACCCATGATGCAACATAAGTGACATCTATACACAAGAAGTAATCAAACAAATATCAATCCCAACATCTCATATCACCTAGTGTTACTCGCTCATTTACCTAATGCTCGTAAACTACACTCGGTAATATAATATGCAACAAGTCCAAAGAATAACTGGAGAGATATTACTGAAAGTCTCATACCATACGGTATTATAACTCTGTTTATTCAATATTCTCATCACACAAAAATATAATCGACCATATCACACAACTGATTTAGCAAAGAACTTTTATTTATGGAAAATAATTTAAGCCCCTACATAAAATAAAAAATAAAATACTATTTTTTTTTCTTCCCACTTGTATAACGCCAAAAATAAGGATTTTAATCCTTCAAAAACCCTTTTTATATATTTAAAATCTTTGAATCCTATTATATAACTAAATATCACTTATGAAAAAACATTCCATAATTTACTATAATTAAAATACAATTTTTAATATAATTTATAAACTCTAAACCAATTTCCTTCTATTTTAAATTCATAGAATATATTGTCGAAATTCTTATTTATACTCATAAATCATGATATGGTCTTTAAAAACCACATAATAATAATTAAAAACCATTCCATACTATTTTTGGAATTTAATAGGATTTTTAAATTATTATTTAAAGTCAAAATTAAGATTTTCTTTAAATAATTCATATTTTGAATAATCAAATTACTATACATTTGTAATAAAACTTCTTCAAAAATATAATTTCATACTTACAATTGCGTCAAATCCAAACTTTCAAAATCAAAGTTATTTAATAAATTCCAAATATGTATGTATGTATGTATGTATGTATAAACTTGCACATACACAGACATGGGCTTGGGACATGTCTAGGTCATGCGTCAATTCACCAGTGCACTATACACCCGTGGACAGGTTGTGACCTAGAACGTGAAAGGTTACGTGACCTCTTTCTGGCTACTCCAACCACTTGATGCGCCTCCACCTGATCTCTACTGCAACACTACACACATTACTACATTCCAACAACCCGAACACATTATATTATCAAAATTGCAACCAAGAATGTTCACAATAACCGTTTCAAGAGAAGCAAACAAGCAAAAAAAGGCAACATGGAAAGCACACATTTTAAACATAGATTATGATTAGAGAATACTCATCTTAGCTTAGAGACGCACGCATTATACTAAAACACTTCATACCTCACCCAAAACCCTATTTTCCATTCATTGAAAATGCAATTTGAAAATCAAACTTGCTCAAAATTCTACTTTGAAGATTTATAGAGGTGTAAATCCTTGTTGAGAAGCTTCATTTCAAATTTCATACTTTATGGTAATTTATTTAATTTTATATGAATTGTTGAAGAAGAGGATTAGGTTTTTCTAATTGGGTTTCGGTGGAGATAAAAGCAAGAAAGGCATATAGGAAGTGATTTTCATGAATGAAGAGGGGGATTTTAGACCTATAAAAGTCTAGATATTTGAGGCATGGGTTTGGGCTCAAGTTGACCGTTTTCTTTTCTTCCCTTATCTTCATTTTCCACTAACGTTTTCTTAGCCCAAACTAACTTCAAATTCCACAACAATTATTTCTACCTTAAATTCATATTACTTACTAATTGTATAACTTTTATAAAAAAAATACTATTTCCCATATTTTGACTCATTCTAATTAATTAAGGAATAATTACATTTTAAGCACATTTATAAGTAAATTCCTAGTTCCATGTATAAACGAAATAAAAATTCATCTCTTATTAACTTAAATTTCTAAAATCTATTTATTTATTATTACTTAACTTTACGAATTTAATAACCTATTTTTAATCTATTTAAAAATCGTTATGAGTTTATAAATATCAGTTTAATTTCAAAATAAACAAAAATACCATTTAACATTAATTTGTAACTTTGAAATACTAATACCTAAATGATTCATTTTTATTAATAATTGCTCCCAATGTAAATAAGTATCACTAATTTGGTCAGCTTTTGCCATATTTCACCAATAAATATTTTCTCAAATAAATTGTCATTTTCATAAAATAATTAATCATTAAGTCCTAAATAAATTCTTTATTTCAAAATCATCAAAAATCCTAAATTATTTACATTTTATTCTTGGAAACACATTTAATTAGTTAAATCTCTATTATTGACTTAATTAATTACTTCTCAACATCGGGTTGTTACAGACTTCCCCCTTAAGAAAATTCCACCCTTGTAGTTTTCTACAGGGAAAATCCATAATGAGCTAATTATTCTTGCTTTACTACACCCATTTACAACTTAAAGCAAACAAGCAATCATCTAAATCAATCGATAATATCCAACCACATAATTATTAGACCCTGTGGTCTCTTTTCTTGAACAAAAGAATACCAACTTTGCCCATCGTCTACGGCCATGAACTGTGGGTTTGAACAACCCATTTGGGAAGATACAAAACACTTGCATTAACAACCAAAATATTACTATATGTTGAATTTCTAGAAAATGTTGAAATGATCTCTGTGGTATGAAGTGTATCCGAAAGTTCACAGTGCTCCACGATATAAATTCATTTAAGAGTTATGATATAATAATTTAAATCTATTGCTTAGAAAATTTGGACAAGTGTGTACTTCTTCTTAAAAAAAATTACATACTCGTAAACTTCACAATCTCAAAAGTATTTATTACAAAATTTGTCCATTACTAAGTTTAATTTTTAAATCCCTGTAATATTTCTAGAAATCCTATTTAAAAGTTAATTCATTTGTAACCAACTTCTTACCTTGTAAATCTTAAAACCAAATAAAATTAGCTTATTCCATAGATGTTTGATCTTAATACTTCTTTTAGAAAATTCCATTCTCAAAATTATCTCATAAAAGCTATCTTCCTTTCAAACACAAAATTCAAAAAGGCTTCTTCAAGTTGAAAACACTTTACTCTATACCAATATCTTTCCAAATAATTTTCCCTAAAATTACAAACCATCATAACATGTTATGGTTTAAAAATTATTATGAACCACTTTAAAATTTTAGTTTAAATTTTAATTCCTTTTAAATTCAATTTTCACTTTATTTCATATAAGCTTGTAAAACCACTTCCAAATTATCCTTTAATATATTCATTTTTTTTAGAATTCAAAAATATTAAGTATATTCTTTTAATTCAAAACTTAATAATAATAATTTCTTTGAACAATTCTTTTCAACTCCAAAATTTTCAATTTCACAAAAACCCTCTTACGCTTTCCAAAATATTTAATACTTTATTGTTATACACTTTACCAAAATAATTCCTAAAATCAATACTATACTACAAATATTCATAAATGCCTTCTCATTTCAAAACTACTTCCTCTAGTTTTATAAAACCATTTCAAATACTTACCAGGCTTTACTTGTAAAACTTTTCTCTACAAAACTCTTATTATATAGATAATTTCAAAACAATCAATCCTTTATTCTAGCACAAAAATATGTTACATGTTTTCAAAAATTACTTTAAGTTGAAAACTTATTTATATATAAACTTTATCATATTACATTATATAACAAATATTTTCTCAATATTCATCCAAGACACAATCAATCACTCAATATGGTAGGCATACAATTACAACTTCATATGCAATATAAATTTCAAATTCTAAAATATGTACAATTTAATGATGATGTCTCACCATGAATTTTGAGCAGCTCATTATGTCGACTGAAACTGTAGTGTTGATCATGAGATCTACATTGCTTTGTCATCGATTTCAGTCATCCATTAATACTCGATGGGTGCAATCATCTTACAAAATATCTAACTTATGAAAGAATCTTTATTGATTTGAAACCAATTTACTTTATCAAATGATATATTTATATTTTCATATCAAAATATTTATCAAAACATCATTTAAAATGCTATTTTACTATATATATTCCTCAACAAAATGTTTTATATCATCTCTCAAACCATCAATTATTTTCATTTCAAAATACAGCTCAAATTACTTCTTAAAATTTTGCTTCTCATTTAAAACACTTTTCTCAATCTATTACTTATACTTTCTTTAAATTTTATACTTCCTTAGAAACAGTAACATTTTCCCATTTCAAAATATTTCTCATATCATTCTAGTCCTCTTTCAAACATTAGATATAAATTTCCTCAAAATGTTATTTCAAATATTTGTTTTAATAATATATCAAAATATTCTACTTCTTTTCAAAGTATTACATTACTTTTGAAAACAATGTCTCCAAATGTCTCATCCTAGTGTTTGGAATCACTATCGATAACGTTAATCAGGTGCATCGATAAGAATTCTTAAAATACTAAACGAGCAGATCAATCTTATATTAATCTTCAAAAACTCCTTTAAATTTTCTTATAAATATATTTTAAATAACTTGATCTTTATAAAAACATTTTCTTGTTTCTAATTATTTATCTTTTCGAAATTATATATATTCTAATAGACTTGCTTCATAAAAAGAATTTTTTAATTATATTAAAACATCATCTAATGTCAAACACACAAATATAAATACACACACACACACACACACACATGTACTTTATCTAAAAGATTTTTAATATATGCTTGCTTGTATTAAAAATATTTACAAAATAATCTTTATAAATAAACTGAATAGTAATTTACTTACAACAATATAACCAACCATTCATCAACCATTCGTGCATACAAACAAGCAAGCTCTCTAATTTAAATTTTATCTCAACATATTCAATTAAATTATATGTAAATACAATGCTATAAAACATAAATAATTTCCAAATATCCCTTGTGGTAACTTCAATACCGATGACACCACAAGGTTCTAAATATTAAGACTTAAGTGAAATACTCACCTCAAGTGATAGCTCCAACTAAATGCCACTCAAGTTTGGTAAATTAATGACCAATTAGTCAAAGCATTCATATAATAAAATCCATACATCAACCAATTAATCAAAAAAACGAAATAATCAAGATGCTCGACGAAAAGCAATCCATCGGCTTCCACTTAATACTCTATCCTTAATGAATAAGGTTACTCCCTTCAAAGCCACACCGAGGTCCAATATTCATTAACAAAGCCCGACCCTTCCGACTGGACAACTACTTCTACCCTCATCAACTACTTTGCATCTCATGTCGAGTTTAACTCTTAATAGGTAGAGGCAATATATTATATAAGAAGAATAATACAAATACGTCCCTAGTCGTTTACCCCCAATATCCACCTACTATCACTTAAGTATGTATAGCAATCTAACACACACCCATGGGGACAGGGACTCTAAGTCTCTCTAAGATCAAGACTTGTGTCTCTTATACTCTGTATCATTCCAAACTTGCTCTATTACCAACTATAACGCTCCATCTCAATACCCATACTACCAAACAGTGTCCCAAGTAATACTATCTGATAATACGAGAATGAGGTGCTATTGGGTTATCACACATGAATATTCCCTTAGACTAACACCGATATGCTTTAAAAAAAACACATAACACATTCATCATACTTGGTATCGGGGTAAAGTAACAAACATGTGTGTTTCCAGGATAGAATAATACACAATATAATAGGAAATAGGGAACATAGAGTCATCAATGCAACAATAATATATAACATATTGCATATATAAATACCAGTAGGTTAATATAAAAAGAATCAATGTCCACTATCTTTCAAATAAATACAAGACTGGTCTAATACATACAATCCATATACATGTACATATATGAGACTGCATAAATATCTGTTGAAACATAATATTGTTAATAATCTAGCCTCCAACTAAGCCTAACAATCACAAGTTGGTCTCTTCATCCATGAACCTAAAATGTCTTAGCTTGATCCAAGTATTATATGAATAACACATGGGTCGGACTATGTCTAAAATGTAAACGTCAATATATAATAACAACTTGCATGGTGTACATAAGTATACACAAATAACATAAGTATCTTAAATGTATCCACATCATATAAAACCATGCACATAAAATGTTACCCACCCAGATGAATAATCAATCATCACTTCAAACGGTACAAGCATGAAATAGGAAAAATGCCAGCCAACAATCAAACATCTAATAACTATAGTAACTGATAATGAAAATCTCGACCACCAGCCCTAGTAAGAGACAATAACTCTCGACTGCATGGCCCTAAGAGATATAAAAACAGTATATATGCATACTCGTAATATAACATATAAAATACACAACACATAATTCGACATAAAGATCTATCTTGACTAGCAGCTCGAATGAGAGAAAGTAAAATAATTTATCTCTTAGCCAGAGGCTCTAAGAGAGAATGACAAACAAGAACGTAGAAAATCTATAATGTCATATGTAATGACCTATAATTTAGTAACTTTAAGTATGAGTATATGATATATTTTTAAATGATTAAATAATGGATTTTATAACTCAAATAAATATTGAAAAAATGTCTCGAGTGGGTTTTTTTACGGATGTAAAATGTCAGTTCGAGTTATAAGGCAGTTAGGGCACTGATTAAATTAAGAATAAAAAGTAAAACTGAAAAATTCTACTCTTTGACTAGACTACAATTTTTTTACTTATCCTTGCCTAATAAAACAAATGAGAATGATTTCTTCTTGGGGAATTAAGAAAAGAATTTGCGTAGTAAAACAAAATAGTATAAAACATGCCTAATAAAACAAAATAGTATAATGACCTATTTTATAAAACAAAATAACATAATGATTCTCATTTAACTTATATTCCATGTGGATGGTTTTCATTGGACCAAAATATAGTCGAATTAGGTTATTCCATGACCAAAATAAGGTCGAATAAGGTTATGCCATGCAGATGGCTGCCATTGGACTAAAATGTGGTCGAATCAAGTTATGCTACGCAGATGGTTTCCATTGGACCAAAATCTAGTCGAATCTGTTTAGGTTATAATATGTTAGGTAATTATTAGAGAACCCTTCTCTTTACATATAAATACCCAAGTCCACATCTCATTTTAATTCATTCACATACTAAAGAGAGAAACCAAATACCCTCTTCATCTTTAAGGCAACCATGGTTTCCATTTTCTTCAAAAAGATTCAAAGTTTAGGTGGTGAGTATAACTTATTCTATGAGTATTCTGTGAGTATAATCAATTTATTTTAATTATTCTGTAGTGAGTTATTTGTCCCTTTGATTTAAAGGTTATGATATTGATTCAAATTACTTTAGTTGATAATATCCCACTTGAAAGCTTCATTTCTAACCAATGAAAAATACTTGTTTGAAATCGAAGATTAGAAATAAGTTTATGGAGTTGGTTTTGTGATTTGTTTTAAACAAGGGTTTCTTCGTCTATGTCATTAAGTAACATAAAACAAATATGATAAGTAGTGCTAAATGTTGATATGTATATGGAAAGTAAACCATCTTATATTTAGCACTAAAAGCTAATGAGTAAACATTCCTCTATCTATGAGATCTAGAATTGGAATGCTTAAGGCAAGGGATAGAGAAGTCAAAATGTCGGAAACGTGATAAATATAAGAGGGTTCATTTCTATAAATAAGTCATGATTAATTAAGCATACAGAACGTACTTTGTGTAACATCCTGCATTTCGAGGCCCGAAACTGACCGCTACAAATGTTACAGTCATCTATAGTATTAATTTTCAATGAAAAAATCTAGTAATGTTAATGGTATCTATAATATCAAAAGCACAAGAATATGAAATATTTCAAATACAATTTCAAAACAACTTTTCTTGTTATAATTCATATTCAGTACATAATCCCATAACATTGCCTAGGTTCAGATAAATATAATTATTGCAAAATACACCAAGAGCAATATATGAAGATGTTCCCATGGATGATCAAAGTTACTAAATAGACAGTTATAACATCTGATGTTACATACAACATTCAATCACAGCGGAATAGATAAATAGATAATCTCCCACATAGCTAGATCTACCTCCTACATGTCTTCGAATGCTTTATTCGACAAAACCTACTAAACCTAAAAATCTTAACTCTCAACCTACTCAAATTAAATTTTGAGCATCCAAGAGTTCAAGGGGAAACATAAACTTCAAGTCGGACATAAATCCTCGTATGTATAATAATATGACATCTCGATTTATTGATATTAAGTGAGACCACGCCGTCTAGTGGAATGGTTTTCCCCTCACTGATATCCTTAAAAGCATATATTTTGCAATCAAAATCCTACAACCAAGCTGGTTATAATAAACAATATACAATAACACGTGTGCATACAAAATATATAATCAGTGGACTATCTGTCTTGACATCATAGTTTTATAAAGTTGACTATAAACCTATAACTAACTCATGCCTATCAGACGTAGTAAATACTCTAACTTATTGTTAGAGGGAAACTGGATAGTCTGTGCATAACATACTACTTCTAGGATCAAGGCTACTAGCGAAAGTATGGGCATGACTCCACACCAGTCTCATATAGTTTTCTTATCTCTGAGTCATTCTTTTAGTAAAATTCTGGATAAGCCACCCTATCCAATTTTCTTGAAAACAAAATCTTTGTAAATGATTTAACCTTTGAAATCATACTTAAAACAAGGAAAACATTAGTCCTTTACTTTACTCAAAATACTTATGCCATGATATATGCTTTAAAAACATTATTGATGAAACTCTAAATCACAAGGGTCTTCGACCCTATCAAAATTTAGACTACACAGCCAAAACTATGTACTACCTTTACGATTATTAAACTCGACGAAGTCGTCGCCATTAAAGATCTTTACCCACTCAAAACATGTTGAAGTCTTTTATCTAAAAGTATGTGGGGATGATGTCAAAGTCATAACTTCGTAAGTTGTAGTGTTAAACTATAAAAAATGACTTCGGTGACATATAAGAACCTTGGTATTAAAGCCTCGTCGAGAATATAAATAAATTAAGATAGGTGTGGCGTGGATAACAATGACGTCAACTTAGTTAAAAGCGGTATAGGTTAAGCTTGATGACTATAAAAAAACATGGATTAGGCTCAATGACTGGTTAAAAGCGGCATTTACTAGGCTCTATAACAATACTAAAAGTTGCATAGGTTAAACTCGATAACAAGCTAAAAGCGGCATGGCTAGGCTCGATAATAAGTTGTAAGCGGCATTGTGTAGGTTCGATGAACATCTAGGTCTTCGAGGCTGAAACTCGAAGTAACTTAACAAAACAATGCGACTTCGAAGCTACAAAGGTTGGCGACCCATAAAACATACGCAGTGACATGCCCTTTTGTAAAAATGAGGCACTTATGCGCATCGACATGCGCATGTCGAGGACCATCTCTCTATCTTTGTTACTATAACCTCGACGAGGTTCAAAACTAATCCATTTCATGTCAAACTCGTTGACATCATATACATTGCTTTGTTCCACGTCGATGATAGTGTGATGTAGCGAGACGTGGCTCGACGTTGCCTATGTTGTCATGGCAGGATGGTAATTAATTTGTAAATTGCAAAATTACTGTGCAAAATATTTTCTTTTCACCAAACTTCTATAATTTGTTAAGGTGTCATTGGATAGCAAAACTTTAACAATTTCCATTACTGAAAATTTATCGCTTAACATGATTCTCAATACCAAACACTTTACAAATTACACCTTATTATAAATATTTTAATAAAAAAATAAACCCCTTTTGGCTCAAATGATTTATTTATCATTCCGAAACTCTTAGGAAAAATCCTAAAAATCAAAATAAATCAAATTAATCATACCTTTCAACATAAAAAATTTCAAGGCCAAAAACTTATTTTGTTAACCATAAATTAAAAATGGAGATAAAGAAGGCACGTCAGAAACCTTCTGCAGAGGCAAAGAGTAACAGAAGAAGTTACCTTTCGATGACACGAAAGGTTTGCATAACATCTGAGAAAAAGAAGCGCACGGTAAATTCAAAGGAGGGGCTTTTGCAAGTATAAAAAGGAAAATAGTTTTAAGGCCGCTTGACGTAATGAACAGATGTAAAGAAAGAAGAGCACCCTAAGCCTTTTAAATAAAGAGGAAGGAATGCAAGAAACAAATTTGCCATAAATCTAAACCCTTCGGAGCAGATGAAGGGATTCATCACTTGTCATTCAAAGAAAATGTCTTCCAAGAAAGGTAGAAAGAATAGGACCAGAACAGATAACACGGTTGACAACCATTTCGAAAGCATAATGAGCCTTCCTAACCGGTTGAAGTATGCATCCAGTATTTCTCAATAGTATCGAAAAGTATATATAAAGATAACATTCATAATTCAACAAAAGGCCACTTGCTGACAGCATTTGAGAAATAAACTGATTATGTTCTTTGTTCATTTTGAGAATATGCTGTGAAATTTTCAACGGACAACCTCATAAGTTTCCTTCTCCTCAATTTAAATATCAATCAAAAGAAGGGGGAACGAAACTTATGGGACAGTTCCGAATAAAAGTTTCATGACATATTGACTCGGCACTTATTATTGCCTTAAAATGTTTGAATCATGCATTCTTTTAGAAAGGTTTTTATAAGTGGAGTGCTAACCCAGGAGGCCAAAAGTATCAAAAGAAGGGAAAATAAAGAAGTCTCATCATCTGATGTCCTCGAATGGTTTCTTAACCTTTTGAAGTGTTTAATGGTTTACTTAACCTTTCAATCTTTTGGATGGTTTAATACAACCATTAAAATCTGAGGATTACTTTTGGTTTCCTAGGCAAATATAATGAAATGACAAGGATGAAGATCATTTAACCTAAATAAGCTGATCGAAGGGTTTAAATGGTTTCCTAAACCTTCTGATCTAGTAAAACTATTGATCTAGTCACGTCGCATGGTTCAAAGTGCACAGAAATTCTTCGACAAGGGCTAAGTGACTTCTTGAGCTTCTGAGAAACCTTCCGGATTATCGAAAGGTTTAGCAATATTATGGATCCCGTTCATTTGAAATGTTTAGATCATACTTAAACCTTTCGATAAGGCCGAAAGTAAGACGATTCTTTCCCCAACTTTATATAAGAGATAAACACTTGCTTAAAACCTTTCGGTATCAATCCCCTTCTATTAGGGTTAGAATTGTGATAGAAAAACCTTCTAACTTAGCCTTTTCACTCAAGTGATGAAATATCCACTCAATCAAAAGTTTATATTCATATGAAACAGTCCAGTGAAATACATCGGGGATGTTGACAAAAAATCTTGTTAACATTTTTGGCACTAGAAGGAGTGCTCGAACCTCTGACCTTGTGGTTAATATGACTGATTATGAAATCTAATTTGCTGTAGGAAAATGAAATCAAAAGGACCTTTTACTGTTAGGAAAAGGAATGATCAAGCTACTTCTTTGGAGGAAAAGATATCACCCTCTTTCAATCTTGGAAATAGAGAGCAGCGGCAACCTTTCTCCCTACCTCAATCGACTCCACCTCCAGTTCAGGTTCATGTGTCCCCACAACTGGCTCCAACTCAAGATCTTCAATCAGAGGAACATGTGGCTAAAATAGCGTATCATGAATGCCAGACGGCAGAAATGAAAGATCAATAGAACGAAGTGTTATCTCTCCGATCGTCAATGTAAGCTACCATTGCAGGGGAAGAAGTTGAGTCTCCAAGAAGGAATCTAAAAACCAATGCTGGTGTTGTCAAAGGTAAAGGTCACATTTCTCTATCAAAACAGAAGGAGGGCCTTCCACCAAAGGCAAATTATCAAGGAAGAGTTCACGCAGAAGATAAAGATTGTTCCGAGATTCAACTTCAGATGGCTACAAACCTAATCAAAGAGACTACAAGAACAATGAAGCTTATCTTAAGGATGTGGCGGAAAAGGCTGTGAAAGACCTGCTAAATGCTAAGTTCAAAAGAATTGAAGATTAAAGAGCGAACAATAATGAAAGGGTAGTGCCCTTCATCAATGAAATTATGTCAGCTCCAATACCATCTCTTGTGAAGGTCCCCACCATGAAATATCATGGGACAACCGACCCTGGTGACCATCTGATGGCGTCTGATAGCCATATGGATTTATATAACGCTTCTGGCGCTGTGAGGTGTCGAATTTTTCCAGTCACATTACAAGGGGCCGTAGCTAAATGGTATCGGCAATATCGTGAGAATATGATATATTCTTGGAAGCGGTTCTCATACAAATTCCCTACTCAATTCTACATTTGTAAAGATCCTTCTATTTATTATACCGTGCTTGTTAACATCAAGAAAAATAAAGGAGAGTCCTTAGGGGATTATTTAAAGAGATTCAATAAAGAAGCATTAAAAGCCAAAGGCATGAATGATAGAGATAAACTCATCGCTGTCCACTTAGAACTCATAGTTAATTCTCCTTTCTGGAAGGAGCTGTTCATTCATGGATGTCGGGATCTTCAAGATTTCCATTTCCAAGCCGTCAAGTTCATCTGAATCGAAAAATTGTATTACTCGAAAAAGAAATTTGATCATAAAAAGGACAGCGGTAGATTTGGCCCAAAGAAAATTCCCAAGATAGCTAGGTGGGAGGATACCAATACTAATGTGGTAGCGTTAAATTGACCAATCTCCTACATCTATGCGATGACCCAGGATAAGGTCAGCTTCCCCACTTCAATTAAGGCCCGAAATTATCCTGAGCAAAAAAAGGAGACATATACTATGTTTACCACAAAGCTAATCGCCACAGAACCAATTAGTCTAAGGTTCTGGCTGGGTTAATTTAGAAGTTGATTCGAGAGGGGCAGTTGAAGGAATTCGTGAAGAACCCACAGCAAACTCTCCCGACAAACACTAACGCAAGGAAGCCTACTAGAAATGTCTTAAATGTGATCGAGGAAGATGACTCACTAAGCTTAAGTCCATCCCAAAATAGGATTGATGTCATATATGGAGGATGACATCCAACTAGTAGAAGTCATAATGCCCAAAGCAAATACATTCGCGAAGCTAAAAAGATTGTATTCTCTATACAGGAAGAGCCGCCGTTCAAAAGCCCAAAACACAACATCAATATAGATACATTGGTGATTAACTCACAGGAGCTAAGGAGGGGGATGCATTATCCCCACAATGATCTTATAATGATTACAGCCCAAATAGGATCTTTGGTGGTCATGAAAACCCAGGTTGACATGGAAGCGCTGCGAATGTGATATTCCGCCATGCATTTTATCAAATAGGGATTCGCAAAGATAGACTTGAACCTAGTCCTGATCCAATCTTTGGGTTCAATAATAAAGGGACAATTCCGCTTGGGCAGATGAAGCTTTTTGTCCAACTGGGACTTCCCTCATGTTCCTGAGTCTTTGAAATGACCTTTGTGATCATAAATCAATAATCATTCTATAACACCTTCTTTGGACGGCCGGCGCTGGATGAGGTGGATGCATTCGTCTCACCAAAATATCTAAGCTTAAATTCCTCACTAAAAGCGACTGGGGAACTATACGAGGTGAATAATTCGCATCTCGAGAAATGTACTTTGCAACCCTAGAACAATACAATAGGGATTTTACTTATTACTTTGATTCTTCTATTACTCTGCAACCTTTGGAAGATGGGTTTCTACATCCATCAGTCAAAGCTAAGAATAAATATGATAAAACTAATAAACATATTGCTGCAAGGTGTTTTGAAGTTTATGGAAAAAGAAAGAGGGAAGATTCCAACTCAATTGAGGAAAGTGAAATCGCTACAGAATTAGATTGTCGAGAAGAGGAGGAAAGATTTAAGGCAGACGAAGAAACTGAAGAGGTTGTACTAGATTCTGCCAATTCCACCAAAATAGTCAGAGTGGGAAAGGGTCTTGAGGAACATCTAAAGTCAAGACTGACAGGATCCTTAAAAATCAATAAGGACGTTTTTGCTTGGACCCACTCTGACATGGTTGGAATTAGTTCTACGGTCACGAGCCATGCCCTGAATATCAATCCAGACATTCCCCCGGTTCGAAAAAAGAAAAGGCAGTTTGAAGGTTTGGACCAATGAAAGAAGTCAAGAAGTAGCAACAAAATGGGTTTATCCGAAAAGTCCAATATCCCAAATGGTTGGAAAATCCGATTTTGGTAAAGAAATCCAATAGAAAGTGGTGGACTAGTATAGACTACACAAATTTGAATCATGCTAGCTTTATTACAGACGAAGGAGCCTATTGTTATAAGGTAATGCCACTGGGGTTGAAGAATGCAAGAGCAACTTATCAACTATTGGTCAACAATGTTAAAAGAACAAATTAGGAGGACTATGGAAGTTTATGTTGACGATATGTTGGTGAAGTCTCAAGATGTGGAAGATCACCTTGAAGATTTGAATGAAATGTTTAAAGTGCTCCGCAAGTATCAAATGAAGCTTAACCGCCAAAAATGCAACTTTGGAGTCTATTCCAGAAAATTTCTTGGATACATCATGAGTGCACAAGGGATTGAGGCTACCCAGAACAGATTGAGGCCATTAAGAATATGACATAATCGAGGAAAAATAAAGATGTTATGAATTTGAATGTCAAAGTGGCGGTAGTAAGTAGGTTCATATCAAAGGCCACTGATAAGTGCATACCGTTCTTTGAAGTGATCAAGAAGAAGAAGAATTTCAAAGAATGAGGATGGTAAAAAGGCGTTTCAAGAACTGAAGCATCACTTGGAAAAGCCACCAATCCTATCTACCCCCGAAGAGGGCGAAGATATATTCTTGTATATGGAACTTTCTGAACATGCGGTGAGCTCGGTATTGATTCGAAATAGCGAGGGATTGTAACTACCAGTTTACTACATAAGCACAAGGTTAAATGATGCTGAGATCCGATACCCAGTCATTGAAAAGCAAGCGTACTGTTTAATTTTGATAGCTCGTAAACTAAGGCCCTATTTTCAAGCACATCTAGTAATAGTGTTGACCAACTTCCCATTGAAGGAAGTCTTTGGCAAGCCTGAAACTGGAAAGTTAATTAAGTGGGGAATTGAACTAAGTCAGCACGATATAGCATATCAGCCTTGAACGGCTATAAAAGGTCAAGCATGTCTATTTCATCAATGAATGTAGAGGATTCATTTCAAAGCAATCCGAAAAGGAAAAAGATACAAAACCCAAGTAGAAACTATTTGTGAATTGTGCATAAAACGAGTAAGGAGCGGGGGCAGAATATGTGATAATTACCCCAAACAGGCACAAGTTACACTATGCTATGAAGTTGGGAGAATATGTGATAATTACCCCAAACAGGCACAAGTTGCACTATGCTATGAAGTTGGTATTCTCGGCAACTAACAATGTCACAGAGTACGAATCCATGGTTGCTAGATTAACTCTTGCTTTGCAACTCAAAATCCCAAGAATCCAGATATTCAGCGATTCTCAATTAATGGTGAACCAGATCAAGCACGTATATCAAACCAAGGATGCTAAACTTAGCCAGTATGTGGAGAAAGTTTTGAAGATGCTCATACTTTTTGAAGATTTCTCTGTACATCAAATACCAAGAGGAAAAAACTCTCTGGTAGATTGACTGGCTAAGTTGGCAAGCTCAAAAGGAGCTCCTGAAACTCGATTTGTACTGGTAGGATTTAAGGCCAATTCTAGCATTGAGGAAAATAGACAAGAGAAAGCTATGGAAATACTAGTATTAACCCGATCACAGGCGTTGGCATCAGAATGGAAAGAGATGGACCAAGAAATCTCGAATCAAGAATCTGTAGCTCTAGTAGTAGAAGAAAGTTAAGAAAACACTTGGATAGCACCAATCATAGATTATATAGTCAACAGAAAATTTCCCGTAGATAAAGTAGAAGCGTGAGGCTAAAACGACAAGCCCAGAGGTTTACCGTTATGGATGGAATTCTTTACAAGAAAGGGTATTCCCTTCACTATTTACGCTGTGTGAAACCTGAAAATGGATTGAAAATAATAAGGGAAGCAAACTAAGGATTTTGTGGGGATTATTCTAATGAAATAAAACTAGCCAAGAAGATAATGAGGCAAGGGTTTTACTGGCCACATCTAACTAACCATGTTATGGAGTATTATAAAAGGTGTCAGAAATGTCAGTATTATTCCAAATTACCATGTCTCCTGGCAAGTCAACTAACCTATATTACTACCCCATGGCTATTTGACATTTGGGGAATCGACTTAATTGGACCGCTTCCAATCTCCAAAGGAGGAGCAAAATATGATGCGGTGGCAATAGATTATTTCACGAAATGGGTTGAAGCAGAACCACTCCCGAAGATTACCTTGGGGAAAGTGCTAAGATTTGTCATCAAAAACATTGTCACAAGATTTGGGATACCTTATAAGATAATATCCGACAATGGGACTCAATTTGAGAGTGAAGAGTTTTTACGATTTTGCCACAAAAACGGGATAATATAAAGCTTTTCCTTAGTCGCTCATCCAAAGGCCAATGGATCCATCGAAGTAGCTAACAAAACAATCAAAACCATCTTGAAAAAGAGGCTAAACAACGCAAAAGGAAATTGGGTAGAATGAAATCTATAGGTGGATCGTGTAGTGTATGTGCAAGTATATGTGACTAATCATATGATGCAACTAAGATAAAATTAATCTAGGTAAATATATAATAAGTACAGAAGGATTTTATACTAGTTCGGACCTTCCATCCTACGTCTAGTCCCGAAGCTCCGCTTCTGGATTCGACTATCAAACACCCTCACTTCGCCCAGAGGAATAGGCTTGGTTATAGTAGCTTGTTCTTGTCAAGTATGTGTTCTATAACACGGATATTGACTATTAAGTACAAATTCTTTCGATATATATATATATATATATATATAGAATATTGATTGATGAGATCTGAATATATGAAAGAGTGAAATACAAGTATAGATTGCTAGAGATTAAGAATATATCAAAGTATAAAAGTAAAGAGCGCAAGTAAGTAAGGTAGATTCTTCTCTTTGATTCTTTATCTTATTTATAGTGGTAGAGAGGTTCATTGGGTAGTTGCATCCATTAACAAGTGTTCTATAGTCGCTTCTGATGGTGATGAAGAGTTGCAGCGAAGAGAAGCGAAGATGTCTTTTCAAATGCGGTAGTTGTAATTTGAATTTCAAAATCCGAGTTCAGTACGAGACGTCTGGTATTTGTTTCAAATGTCTGGCTATATATATTTTTTGTATGTAATAGCCTTTTATACGTCTGAGTATATTAACCAGACGTCTGATCGTGTCTGGTTTATAATCTAGAGGATTTCTTCAGACATCTGGCTAGTGCGCCCAAACGTCTGAACCCTGTGCATGTTGCTTTTGTGCATCTGTGTCATTGCTCCATTGATCCTATCGACTTGTAGTCTTTTGTAACGTCCTTTGAGCCTTGTTCTTGTCTCTCTAGTGATGTTACTTTAGCAATTACCTGTAAATAGAAATATATATGCATATTCGATTTCCATTGCATAGTTGTTGTCATCGAAACCGTAGATTTGATTTCCTAACAATCTCCCCCCTTTTTGATGATGACAACTATACAATGTACTTATATAATTTATAAATCTCCCCCTAAATATGTGCTTATTTATTGTTTATATACATATACTTATATTTCTCCTCTTTGGCATTATCAAAAAGAATTATAATTTTTTTGCGCCAATCATCAAAGTCACACAAAAAGGAAAATTTCATTAATAATTTGAAATTGATCACATTCATAGATTTTTTTAAGTGTACAAAAGTTGAAATCCTAAAATCTATGATTCTTTCGGAGAAGGTTTTTCTTGATCATCCCCTTTATCTTATTTCTGGGAAGAGCTAGGCTTTGTAGGAGATGTCGAAGTTTCAAATGTGTCAATACGCTTAGCTAAAACTTTTTGATTTTGAGACAATATATGTTGATTTTTAAGAGTGAGATCTCGAATGCTTTTATTTGGATTTGTTTCTATTTGAGTTTCCAAAATCTCATCTTGGCATGGATAATCAAATGGTGCAGGAGGAGGAGGACTTGTCTCACGATGCCGTTCCTCCTCTTGTGATGGTTCATTTTGTGGTTGAGGTGGAGGCCCAACTTGTTTAGCTTGACGATTGTGCATGCAATCTTCAAAAGAGTTAATTTCCGGAGGAATTTCCAGTAAGTGCATTAGTGAGAAAAACTTTATGGAAGCATATTCTGGAGAGATTTCTTTGAAAGTTGATAGTAGGAGGGGATGTTGTGAGCACGTTGAAGTCTCATGATGTATGTGGGCTAGATGATTGATGGCCATGATCGAGTCCAAAAATGTTTGAGCTCGTCAAAGATAAATTTGGCTCAATTCACCCTTGTTCCGCTAAATAGAGCATATAAAGCTTTATGTTCTAACTCGGTTATCTTCTCATGACTTCCTAGTTGTGGAACGATGGTATTGATGATCATTCGAGTAAGAAGTCTTGCTTTTGGTCGTAGATATTTAGAAGAAAATTTAGGTATTTCATCTTCCCATATTTGATGTGTTATATTATTCCTTAGTTTGAAGCGCATATCGGGAACATTATATAAATCTTCGCCCGTGTCCGAACTTCCTAGAGTTCTACCTATTATGCCTGGAGTGAGTCTAATCGTATTGCCATACACGCTAGACCATAGCCAACTGTCTTCATCTTCAGTGTTCCATACTGACGTGCTATCCAAATTTGCGTAAAAAATAAATATTGCCAATTGATCGATTTGACTGTCATTGGAAGTGAATGATATCAATGTTTCTAAGCTGGCATTCTCACACATTTCGTCAAAATCATACATTAGAAATTTAAGTAAACTGTAGAATGAACCTGTGCGAAGTCTCTCCTTTTGTATATCCTCATATCTTTTGATTGAGTGTGGTGCTCAATTCATCCATCTTTTGATTTGATCATCCGAGAAAACTTGAGGATTTGAGGATGTAGGTTGGTCTTGTTTTCTTTTGGTTACCTTAGGGTGGTTAGTTCTAGGAGGCATTGTAATCAAGTGATTGTAGGAAGAAAAGATTTTTTTGAGTAAAAAAATCGTCGATGTAGTATAAGCAGGTGAAAATACAAAATGAGATTAAAAAAATGACGTTATCTGGGTGTTTTTAAAGTGTCGATTGAATTTCAAACATTTGGAAGCGATTTCAAGACGTCTGGTTTACCCTAATTCCAACACAGTGGATAATTTAAGACGTCTGGTTTAATTGCTAGACGTCTGGTTTGGTCGAGATTTAAAAATTTGATAGGCAGAGGGATTTTCCAGACGTCTGGTTAAAATATCAGACGTCTGAATTAGGTCAATTGTTTTTAAAATT
Source organism: Allium cepa (assembly GCA_030765085.1). Classification (NCBI taxonomy): domain Eukaryota; kingdom Viridiplantae; phylum Streptophyta; class Magnoliopsida; order Asparagales; family Amaryllidaceae; genus Allium; species Allium cepa. Next base: position 749,259,682 of record CM060940.1, on the reverse strand, counting down.
TGGTGGTAGAGACATAACTCAAACGTCTGGATTAAATTTCAGACATCTGGATCAAATTTCAGATGTCTGAATTAGTCTAGTTTCTATTTCAAGGAGGCAGAGCAAATTTTCAGATGTCTGGAGGGTTATAACAGACATCTGACATATGCATAGTGATGAAAAATTCATGGGATATTAGAGTGTCAGACGACTGAGGTCCATATCCAGACGTCTGAAATAGGCAATTTTTCTAATAATAGCCTAAATTTTATTGGTGTTGCATATTTCTCTATTTTCTATTGTTTGAAAAGAAATGTAGTTTTATTTTGGTGAAACAAAATTACAAATATACATAGATACACATATAATAAAAAATATAATCTATTTAGATGGTGTGGAGTTTTGCGATCATCCGACTTGTTGTTCCTCCATGGTTTGAGTGGAGACCATATATTTCCTCGTTCGTTGGTTCTCGGGGAGCCAGAGAATCGTCTCGGTGAAGCGTCCAAAGGTGTACAATATGAGGAAGAGGGATCCAAGAAAATGCAAGGCATCAGAAGTGGTTCATGGACATCTTTCTTCAGTGAAGTACAAAACTTCATCGCTACTTGCTCCAAAAAGCTTAGCCGACGTGCCGTGACTTTTTGTTCAAAATATAGTTCTCGTTAAAGATCTATTTGTTGTTTTTGATGGTGATGTATTTCATCAATTTTCACCTTTGTGTTAGAAGAGACAAATAAAGATCGTTTGGTCTTCTTTCTATCGGGAGTGAATCCCGTGTAATATGAAGACCACCTATACGTCGGTTCTCGATTTGGTGTGGGCATAGGAAGCCGTTGAGGTGTATCCGCCGAGCTATCCGTTGTAGGTGTCGAGATGGATATATAAGAATTTTCAGAGGCCATGATTATATTTTGTTTAAAACGAGTATGAATTGTGTGTGTATATTTTTTTTCTTATTGTATGAATATTTATATAAGTTCAAAAATTATTCATAGAAAATTTATAGAAACTAACTAACTAAAAAATCAAAGGTGAAGGATTTATTAATTGCAATTTGTGGATAGAAAATTATTACCTAATCATAGCTTAAATGAAGAAGTGGTTATTAAGTTAGAAGATCATGAAGAGAGCATATCCCTAAATTGCGTCGGAGTTCTGTAGAAGTTTGTTCATTTAGTGGTTTTGTGAAAATATCTGCTACCTGATTTTTGGTATTTACGTATTCTAATGAAATAGTTCCTTTTTCAACATTGTCACGTAGAAAATGATGTCGTACATCTACATGTTTAGTTCGCGAGTGATTTGCAGGGTTTTTTGATAAATTTATTGCACTTGTATTATCACGAAGATTTATTGATAATTTTGCCGAAATCCGTAAGTGTTTGTTGCATGTATATCAGTTGTGCACATGCTAGAGATGCTGAAATATATTCGGCTTTGCAAGTAGATAAAGAAACACAATTTTGCTTTTTGCTAAACCATGAGACTAATGATTGTCCGATAAAGCGACATATTCCACTAGTACTCTTACGATCTGTTCTACATCCACCGAAATCCACATCACTTTATGAAATTAGTTCAAACGATGATCCTTTAGGGTAAAACAAAATATAATCTCTAGTAGTAGATAGATATCGTAAGATACGTTCAACAGGTCTTAGGTGAGATTCTTTTGGTTTTGCTTGAAATCGAGCATAGAGACGTACACTCATCATAATATCGGGTCCACTAGCCGTCAAATAGAGTAAAGAACCAATCATGCTACGATATAATTTTTCATCGAAATCTTTTTCGTTATCATCCTTTTCTAAGTGAACAGTAGTACTCATTGGTGCTGGTTTGCTTGAAGTTTTATCCGTTTCAAAACGTCATAATAAATCGTTGCAATATTTTTCTTGATGAATAAAAATACCATTTTCAAGGTTTTTTATTTGTAAACCTAAGAAGAAATTTAATTCTCCCATGTGTGACATTTCAAATTCATTTTTCATAATAATTGAAAATTGATCATATAAATTTTCGTTGGTTGAACCAAAAATAACACCATCAACATAAATCTGTACAACTAAAGTATCATTAATTTCTCGTCTGATAAATAAAGTTGTATCGATTTTGCCTATTTGAAAACCAGATGTAATTAAGTGATTTTTAAGATGTTCGTACCATGCACAAGCAGCTTGTTTTAATCCATATAATGCTTTGTGCAATTTAAAAACATGGTCGGGATATTTTTCATGAACAAATGATGGTGGTTGTTCTACATATACGTTTTCTTTAATAAAACCATTTAAAAAAGCACTTTCGACATCCATTTGAAATAGCTTAAAATTGTGATGATTTGCAAAGGCGAGTAATGTACGAATGACCTCCAATCTTGCTACTGGAGCAAAGGTTTCGTCATAGTCGGTACCTTCTTCCTGATTATAGTCTTGAGAAACTAAACGTGCTTTATTTCTAACAATATTCGTTTTCATCTACTTTGTTTTTAAATACCCATTTTGTTCCTATTACCGTTTGATCTTCTGGTCTTGGTACTAATTCCCAAACATTATTATGTTCAAGTTGATTTAATTCTTCTTACATAGCTATTATCCAAAAATTATCATTTGAAGCTTCTTTATAATTTTTTGGTTCAAAATTTAACACAAATGCTATATGGATTATTTGATTAAGTTGATTTCTAGTTACTCTAGAGTTGAGATCTCCAATGATATTATCTTTTGGATGATCTTTAAGAATTCTAGGAGATGATATCGAGGTATTATTTTGCAAATTTGTATCATTATTAATAGAGTTTGTTGTATTTTTTATTCGAATATTTCTTCATCATCATTAGTATGATGGTTGAGAAAATTTTCATCGAATGATACATGTAAACTTTCTTCAACGGTATTATTTCGTTTATTAAAAATCCTATATCCTTCGCTACGATCCGAATATCCAACAAGATTCCTTCATCGGCCTTCGGGTCAAATTTTCCTAAATTATCTTTTGATTTAATATAAAACATTTTAATTCGAAAGTTTTAAAGCATGATACTTTAGGTATTCTTCCAAAAAATATTTCAAAACAAGTTTGTTTAGTCATAGGACGTATGCTTACTCGATTCAACACATAACAAGCTGTGTCAATAGTTTCAGCCCAAAAAAGTTTTGGTAGACCACTACTATTTTAGTAGTGTTCGTGCACATTCTTGTAACGCATGATTTTTTCTTTCTACTACACCATTTTGTTAAGGTGTTCGAAGAAAAGAAAAATTATGACCTATTCCTTTCCTATGGCAAAAATTAGGGAAAAGATCATTTTCAAATTCTCCACCGTGATCACTACGAATATTTTTAATTTTCAAGTCCATTTGTGTTTTAATTCTTTTAGCAAATATTTTAAACATACCAAAGGTACCACCTTTATGTTTTAAAAATGAAGTCCATGTATATCTAAAAAAATCATCAATTATTATGAAAACCTATTTGTTGTGATTTATAGATCGTACTTGCGTTGGACCAAATAAATATAAATGTAATAAAGCTAATAGTTGTTTTGTAGAAATATTATTTTTAGATTTAAAAGAACTTTTCTTTAGTTTCCCAATTTGACAATCGTCACATAAATTTTCTACTTTGTAATTTATTTTAGGTAAACCTCTAATTAGCTCATATTTTGCAAATTTATTAATATATTTAAAATTGATGTGACAAAATCGTTTTTGCCATAACCATGGATCATCATGTTTGGCAGTTAAACACAAATTTGAATTTTTATTTATATTCATGTTTAAAACATAAATATTTTCACTTTGAATCTAAAACCTAGGATTTAATGTTTTCACTTTGAATCATAAATATTCATGTTTGGCAGTCTCCCTGTCCCCAAAGTTTTCACTTTGAATCTAAAACCTAGGATTTAATGGCTACAGGCGATTTCATGGCTACAGGCGATTAATTTCACGCCCTCTTGGCTTCGGTTTTTCGCTCCGGCTTTCTTCATCTTCCCCCCTCCCCCTCCCCCCCGCCTCTGCCGTACCCTTTCTAGCCTCCTCCCCTTATGCCCGATCCTCCATCTCCACCTTCTTCAACTCGGAGTGGTCGTTTTTTCAAGCCGTTGAACCTTATGTCAATTCGACCTCCTGCTCTTTTCACTTCATCTGAATTTCCTCCTCTGCTATCGTCTCCTATTCGCCCTCGTGCTTTGGATGAGATTGTGTCATTGGGTGCTGACCCAGCTGCCGTGCCACGCCCTAATGTGTGTGTGCAGGACCCGAGCTTCCTGAAACAGATGAGTTGTGTTGTAGGTAAGAAATCCTTGTTGAATGATCACGATTCCAGTAAGGATGTTGGTGTGTCTGGCCTAGCGCAGGGGAGTAGTTCTGCTGTTTTTTCTTCTTCTGTTTTAGGCACTCAAAGTGTTTGTGTTATTTCCCCAAAGAAATCTGAGCCTACTGTCAATATTGATAACCCTGTTGCTAATTTACCCACTGCCCCCAGATTTGTAGATGGCCGTGTTCCTGATGTTACGAAGCAGAACTCTAAATCGTGGTCTTCTCTTTTCTCATCCTTGCCCCGTAATGCGGGTGCCTACATCCCGATTGAATTTGAAATGGTTGAGGAAAATGGAGTGATGATTCCTCCCCCTTGTGTTTTGCAAGCCGGTGTGGATTTGTGGTCAGACTATTTGGTTGGTTTCTTTCTTGACCCTCATCACCGTCTTTCAAATGCAGCTTCAGTTCTTCGCAGGGCTTGGAAGATACGTGGTAATTTGGATGTGAAACTGATTGATACGATGTACTTCTTAAAATTTTGCTCTTCTGAAGATCGTCTGCGTGTATTAGATGCTGAGCCTTGCATTGTTGATGGTCGGCCTTTTATTGTTACCCCCTGGTCTCCTACTGTGGCGTGTGCTCGTGAGCAAGTATATTCCATCCCTGTTTGGGTATATTTTTCTCAGATTCCCTCAGTTCTTCAGCCTCTTATTGGTCTGAATTGGTTAGCTTGTAATGTTGGTAAGCTAAAATGTTTTGACTCTAACACGGTGGACCGTGACAAGTTAATGTATGCGAAGGCACTAATTGAGATTTCCCCTTCTAAGCCTCTCCCTACTTCTATTCATGTACAGCTTGCTGTTGGCCATATTGTGGAAGTTAGGGTTCGCTATGGCTGGGTACCGGATATTTGTACCTACTGTCACTCCTTTGGACACCTAGCTCGTGATTGCCTTCATTCTGAAACTTCTGCGGCTGCTCCTAAGTTACCTTTGCCGCGCCCCCGTCCAAGGATCTGGGTCCCCAAAGTTTCTGTCCCTCCTGCTCCTCAGGCTCCGTTGCCTGATCTGCCTGTCCCATCATTGCCCCTTGATTTGCCTGGTTCTCTGCCTGGTTCTGTGGTTCCTGGTGCTGCTCCTGTCATCCCTCTTGATGCTACTTGCCCTCCCTCGCTCCTACCTCCTGTTGCTTGGGATGAGGCCGAAGGATGTTGGATTGATCCCATTTCTGATATGAGGTATAACCCGGAAAATGAATCTTTCTTCCGGTTTGTATCTGATGATCAGCTGGACCTTAGATGCCTTCGCTACAAACAATCTGGAGATTCTATTGTTCTTGATACGGACGGGTTGGATGCGGCTTCTAATGCGGACTTGCTTGCTGATCCATCCTGGGATAGATCGTTTATCTACTGTTCTGATGATGCGGTTTATGACCCTTGTCTTGCACTGCGGTTTCGCCCTTTTGTTGGCCTTTCTGGGTCTGTCCCTTTGTGATCTTCTTTGGTGATTTTGGTTCATAGGGATTCTCCCACCTTGGTGGTGTGTTAGTTTTATCATGTTACTTTTTGTTACTGTGACATAGCCGTCACGTACCTGTGCTGTATTTTCTGTTTCTCCTTTTAGTAGTTAAGGTGCTTTTACCTTGCTCCTGTACTTCAAATTTTTATTACGAGCGTAATAAAAGTGGACGGTCCACTATAAAACCGGCTGGCTTTGCAAAAAAAAAAAAAAAAAAAAAAACATAAATATTTTTGTTTCTAAAACCTTAATATATAAGTTGTTTGTTATTATCGAAAATATTACATCTATCTTTTTCGAAATTAATTTGAAAACCTTTATCACATAATTGACTAATACTTAGTAGGTTGAATTTTAGATTTTCTACTAATAAGACATTTGTAATAAATAATAGGAGAGATAGAAATACCAGAGTTGATGACTTATCCAATGCCCACGACATATCCTTTTGAGTTATCTCCAAAGGTTATCTTCCACCATCGATGTGTGTAATATTTGATAACATTTTTGAATTTCTGGTCATATGCTTGGAGCATCCGCTATCTAGTATCCATTTTTCCTTATCTTTTATTTTAGGTACCTGCAAAATAAAATATGTTTTAATTGGTACCTATGTACTTTGTTAGGGTCCTAGATGTTAGGAGAAGTAGGTAGCCATACCCAGATAGTTTGGCACCTTTATGAATATAGTTTCCATTATAGACTACTTTCTCTAAGAAATTATTAATATGTTTTTGTCTAATAAAATTATTATTTGTCTTGAGAATCCAAATTTTCATATTTTTGGTATTCATATTAGACTTAGGTGAACTTTTAGTCTTTTTATAACTATAATTCTTAACATCGTTTCCTCTTTGTTTAGAAGTATTTTTAAAACCTATTCCATTTCTATTACCTGATGGTTTTGAAGTTTTGATAAGATTTTCCAATTCTTGTTTTCCTTTATTAAATTTTGACACATTATTTGTTATTTTATCTAATTTTTCTTTCAATTCTAAATTTTCAATATTCAATATTTCAATATTAATCTTCAAGTTGATATTTTCCTTTAACAAATTATCCTTTACTATTTTAGTTTTATCAAAATCAATAGTAATAGCTTCATTGTCGACCAATTTATTTTTAATTTTTTCTTGAGTTAATTTTAGTTCCTCTTCTAAGATAATTTTTTCATCTTTTAACATTCCTACTTCAAGCTCTAATCTATTTATTTTGGCTATATGTTCTTTATTCAATTTTTTAATTTGCCTTAATTTATCATCTAATTCCATGCTAAGTTCTAACAATTCGTCATAGCTAATTTTGGGACATACCTCATCAGTTTGTGCTATAAAACATACATTAGCTTGTTCTCTGTCACTATCACTACCACTACCAGATGATGAATCCTAGTCAACCCATGTTACTTTGAAAGCCTTCTTCTTTTTGATCTTTTCAAATTTGTTCTTCTTTTTTATCATTATTGAGCTTGGGACGGTCTTTCTTCATATGTCCAAATTGATCACATTTATAACATTTGATTGATGTTTGATTTGTTGAACTTGATTTTCCTCCTTTTTGAAATTTAGTCATTTTCCTAAACTTCTTGAATTTGTTGTAATTTTTGGCAATAAGTACAATTTCTTCTTCGTCTAAGTCAGAGTCTTCATTTGTTGCTGCGAATGCTATGTTCTTCTTTTCCGAATTTAATTCTTTTCGTGCCTGCAATTTGCTTCATAGGACATATAAATTTCCTATCAACTCTTAAACTAAGAGTGCTAAGAGATCATTAGCTTGTTCGATAGCTAATACTTTTCTTTCCCACTCTGGAGTTAAAGAATTGAGTATTCTAGATACTAAATCAAAATTTGTGAATTTGACTCCAAGTGCCATTAAATCACGTTGAATGGTTTGAAATCTAGAGTACATATCTACTATAGATTCATTTTGTTTCATTTTAAATGATGAGATTTGATTTTATAAAATTGAAATCTTAGTTTGTTTAACTTTGTTTGTGCCTTCGTGTGTAACTCGTAAGGTACGCCAAATATCAAATGCAGTGTTACATAACATGACACGTGAGAATTCATTTTTATCTAATGAACAAAATAAAATATTCATAGCTTTGGCACTATTAGAAGCTGCTATTTTTTTGTTCATCGGTCCATGTGTTCATAACAGTAGTAGGAGCTTCATATTTATCTTGAGTGGCTGACCAAATTTCTAGACCATTAGCTTCCTTAAAAATTCTCATACGTGTTGACCAATATGCATAGTTAGAGCCATTAAAAAGTGGGGGTCGTGTTGTGGATTGTCCTTCTTAAAAAAATACTTGCCATATTAAAATGATTCAAAAATGTGTTACTGTACTTTGAACAAACCTTGCACCGATACCAACTGAAAGTCTATAGGGTGGATCGTGTAGTGTATATGCAAGTATATTTGACTAATTATATGATGCAACTAAGATAAAATTAATCTACGTAAATATAGAATAAGCACACAAGGATTTTATACTAGTTCGGACCTCCCATCCTACGTCCAGTCCCGAAGCTCCCATTCGAAATTAGACTATCAAACACTCTCACTTCTCCTGGAGGAATAGGCTTGGTTACAAAGCTTGTTCTTGTCAAGTATTTGTTCTATAACACAGATATTGACTATTAAGTACGAATGCTTCCTATATATATATATATATATATATATATATATATATATATATATATATAGAATATTGATTGATGAGATCTGAATATATGAAAGAGTGAAATAGAAGTATAGATTACTAGAGATCAAGAATATGTCAAAGTATAAAAGTAAAGAGCACAAGTAAGTAAGGTAGATTCTTCTCTTTGATTCTTGATGTTATTTATAGTGGTTGAGAGGTTCCTTGAGTAGTTGCATCCATTAACAAGTGTTCTATAGTCGCTTCTGATGGTGATGAAGGGTTGCAGCAAAGAGAAGCGAAGATGTCTTTTCAAATGCGGTAGTTGTAATTTGAATTTCAAAATTCGAGTTCAGTACGAGACGTCTGGTATTTGTTTCAAATGTGTGGCTATATATATTTTTTGTATGTAGTAGCCTTTCAGACGTCTGAGTACATTTACTAGACGTCGCATCCTGTCCAGTTTATAATCCAGAGGATTTGTTAAGACATCTGCTAGTGCACCCAGACGTCTGAACCCTGTGCATGTTGCTTTTGTGCATCTGTGTCATTGCTTCATTGATCCTATCGACTTATAGTCTTTTGTAGCGTTCTTTGAGCCTTGTTCTCGTCTCTCTAGTGATGTTACTTTAGCAATTACCTATAAATAGAAATATATATGCATATTCGATTTCCGTTGTATAGTTGTTGTCATCGAAACCTTAGATTTTGATTTCCTAACATAGAAGAGTTGCCCTTAGTTTTATGGGCTTACAGAGCTTCAACTAGAACTGCAACGGGTCATACCCCATACTATCTAACATATGGATGTGAAGCAATGCTACCTGTAGAAATTGAGGTACATTCTCATAAAAGAATTGCCTACGCCTTTAATCCAAATCGGGAATTGAGAAAGGAATCACTCGGCCTGATTCATGGATTAAGAGATGAAGCAACCTTGAGAAAGGCTGCATATCAAAGGAGGATATCAAGATATTACAACTAGAAGATAAAAAGCCATGTCATTTAGACAATGGGGTTTATTACTTCGAAGGGTAATGGCCAATACTAAAAACCCATCGGATGGACCACTGGAACCTAAGTGGGAAGGTCCGTTGGTAATCTTCAAAGAAATTCCTTCGGGAGTTTATGAGATATGCTAACCTAGTGGGAATATGGTGCCAAGAACCTGGAATGTGGAAAATTTAAGACTATATTTTCCAACTATGAATGAATAAAGCGTTTCCAAGAACACCATTACTATGATCTAGTAAAGAAAATCTCCATGGTCGAGAGTGAAATTCTCCTTAAAAACATGGACTACCTAAGACAGTAGGTTACAAATAATGGTAGAAACCCTTGGCTGCACCAAGAAGGCCAGGTCAAGGCATCTCCTATAAGGAAGGCCTAAGCCTTTATCCATGCCAAAACTAGAAATGGCCAGGTTAAAGCAGCACAAGCCCTTATCCTCGTCACGCTATGGCCAGGATAAGCCACCTTTTGTGTGACGACCCGGAATTTTGAGCAATATCAATTTAATAATCTTTGTTAATAATTAAATTGATTTGATCATTTTACATTATAAATAGAAAGTTAAATTTATTTTAAAGATTAATGATAACAATTTGTTAATATCTACTAATATTTTTCTGACAATATAAATAGGCAAGGTTCAATTCTTTTGAAGTTTATAATAATTTAATTTGGAATATTTATTTTGGTAAATAAGAAGTTTTTAATGTAATAAAACTTTATATTCAAATTGTGATATATATAAATGTATATATTGTGATTTGATATTTGTTTTAAAATTTAATATGGAAATTAACAAATTTAATGTTAGAATGTTTCTGTTTGTAATGTATATATATTTTGTATATATATTTGAAAAAGGAATTTTATTAACCTGAATTTAATAAGTGTTTTCAAACTTTAATATGTATATAATTTGTGATTTGAAAAGTTAATTTGATTTATACTTTTGGAAATGATATTTAAGATTTAAATTAAAAGTTCATTTGTTTTAATAATCTTTCACTCTAATTTTAACATAAGATAAATTGTTTTAAAATTTCTATATAAAGAATTAAAATAGAAGTTTCAAGCATATAAACATTAAATTGAATTAAAAATGTAAGTTACTTGATTCATATGAATATTACATAATAAAATAAATAATTAAGCCTTAAAATACATTACATATATATTCACATTTCATGCAAGGTTTAAAATAAATTATAAAAAGGAAATAACTTTTAAAACATTTATAAAACATAAATTAAACATTAAAATAACACTTGTAAGTATATTTGGTTATTAAAAGACATTCGTAAGAATATAAACATATAAGGGACAAGTGGCAATTCTATTGATAACTTAATTTAAAATTTAAAATTTTGTAAAATATGAAGAAGGAATTTACTTTTAATTTTCAGCTAAGAAATCACTTTCTTCTTTCAAACAAAAGTACAAATCTGAAAAAAAAAATGCAAATCAACACAAAGTTCAAATAACCAAAAGAAAGTAAAATCTGAAAATATGAAAACAAGAAGCAAGAAGTTAATTCAAGAATTCAATCTGTGAAACTTGGAAAATTCAAATCAGAGGCTAATGCAAGTTCATCTTTGAGAACAATCAGTAATCAAGCATCAGGATGTAAATCTTCAACATGCAAAAGAAAATTTAAGCCTGGAAAAGAAATGCAGTCTCTGTCCTCTGTTTTACAAAGGTGAGTAAATAAATTTTAAAAACAGTTTTAAACTTGAATTCTATCTTGGATTGAGGATAAATATCATGCTCTTGCTTGGATATTTGAATTGAATTAAATGCATGTTTGTATGTGAGTGTTTAATTTCATGTCTGGATATGGATTGAAATGCCTGTAGGATTAAAATTTTACAGTGTGTTTATGAAACAGTTTCAAAATTTATAATAAATTCAATAACTTGATTTTAAATTCGAATTAGACTTGGAATTGTAAATAAAAGTTGTTTGAAATCAAGTAGGCTATCATCTAAAAATAATTTTAGTTTTTTAAAATGGATAATTAGCTCAAAAACTTTGAATTTACAGTAAAATGGTAAATGGGGTCAAAAATTTATTAAAACAATTTTAAGTTTTGATTGCACAATTGAAATAGCAATTGAAAATCATGAATTTTAGTGTGATTGTTATAATTTTTAATGGGGTATTTAGTGAGTATTTTTGGATTTAATGATTTGGGGTTTTTGGCCGATTCTTGGTGAACGGCGATGAACTGGGTTTTGCCGTTGGACATGAAGGTGGAGGGGGCTCCAGTGTTCATGCGAAAAATGCTTCATGAATTTTTAATTGAGTGGGATGGCCGATAATAGAGGAGTTAGGGTTTATTTACCTATTTTTGGCCGATGAGTTCATCGGGGTTTCACGATGTCGTGGGGATATCGGAGGCTGTCGCGAGTGAAGCTATGGGTTCGAGGTGACGTGGGGAAGTTACGGCAGTGGTGGCGAGGTTTCTCGAAGTTTGGATTGCCGTGGATATTGGGTTTTCTGGTGACGTTGCTTCAGACAGTTTGGGTTGAAGGTTGAGAACTCGTTCTCGATCGAGTTTGGATTTTCTGGGTTTAGTATGTTGATGTCGAAGTTGAAGTCAACTTGGGGATGACCGGAAAAGAGTTCGCCAGCGACCAACGGGGGTGTGCACGTTAATGTGCACGTATCTGTGTTTCAGGGGGGGTTCTGGGGAGAAGAAGGAGGAGACTCGAAGCCTCCATCGTGTTTTGTTGTGTGGAACTCGAAGCAGGAAGATAGGTGGGAAGCACGGGGTTTTTTCTTGTTTTAATCGGAGTTAGCATGTGTTTTTCTCGGGGTAGGCAGTGGTTTTAGCAGGGTTTACTCGAGTATTTAGGTATTCAGGCTTAGTACAGAAGTTTGATATGATTAATACAAAGAATATTTGTTTTTAGAAATAAAGTTTTTTAAAACAAAGGTTAAACTAGTTTCAAACTAAAATTTGTTTCAAAGCTATGTTTTAAACAAGTTTTATGTTTTGAAATATAAAAGTTTTTAAATTGAAATAAGTGAAATTTTAATAATATGTTTGTAATAAATTTTATTAAATAACTTTGAAAAGTTCAAATATTTTTAATTTTGAATGTTTCAATTGTTTTAGTTAAAATTGATTTCTAAAGTATTTTATTTTAATAGGATAAATAATAAAGATTTAGAGATCAATAAAAATAAAGATTATATTTAGTTATTTTGAATTTTGATTTAATTAAAGATAATTAAATTTGGAAAGGTAATTAAGATAATTAGATTATTTACCATTTAAAAGTTATTGGTTAATATAAAGGTGTTAATTAAGATAATGGTTCTTGTTTAAGAATCTTTTTAATATAGTAAATTAAAGAATCATTTAATTAATTTTAAATGATTAAGTTAAATAATTAATTAAGTAATTAATTTAAATAATCACTTATGGGTTAATCTAATATAATTACTTGGGAAAGTAATTAAAGTAATTAAGTGATTAATTACTAGAGGTAATTAAGTAAAGGATAATTACTTTATTAAAAGTAATTAAGTAATCTAATTAAGAGTTAATCACTTTAGTTATTAATTAAAGAATCAATTAATAATTAGTTAAAGGTTTAAATTATTTGATTAATGATTATTGAATAAAAGGATTAAGAGTAATTAATCAAGTGATTAATTACTTGTTAAAGTAATTAAGTAAGAAGAAATTTAATTAATGGAAATAATCATTAATTAATGAAAATAATTAATTAATTGTTAATTAATAATTTAAGAATAATTAATTTATAATTAAGTTTTAATTACTAAATGTAATTAAAGTAATTAATCAAAGGTGATTAATTAAAAGGAATTAATTAAGTATGATTAATTAAGAGTAATTAATCAAATGTGATTAATTAAAGTGATTAATCAGGTGTAATTAATTAAAGGTAATTATGGAATAATTATCAGGATAATTATGGAATAATTAATCAAGGTTGATTAATTTAAAAGGTAATTAAGAGGTAATTACTTAGTATAATTTGGAAGTGATTAATCAGGATGATTAATTAATATGGTAATTAAGTAAGAATTACTTAAAGTAATTAAGTGATAATTAATCAGAGAAGATTAATTGAAATGGAATTAAGTAATTAATTAATTTGTAGTTAATTAATGAATAGTAAAATGGATTGAAGATAATCCAAGTATTTAATTTAAGGATTAATTAAATTAATCAAGTTTGAATCAAACTTGTTAATGAATGATAAATGATTGGATGATATATATCATTGGATGAGTTAATGATATTGGTTGTTGTGGATGACATTGATTGATATGTGATGATGTGAATATGTTATATCTGAATGTGATATATATGCTGCTTTGTGATATGTATGGATGCATGTGATAATATATGCTTATCTATCTGTGTAATATGTATACATCCATTTATGTTGAGTGATATTTCTAAATATCTATTGCTTAAATCCCTTAAGTACAACTTGGACATTAAAATGGCGTTTGGTTTCGGTGAGACCGGGATCGGGTTTCCATATTTGGAATCCGAAAACCACATCGATTCCAATTAAACGTTAGGTCGTTAATCCAAATGGAGCAAGTGAAGACTCGAGGTGTAAGGGCTATACGTCAGTATAACTCTGTGGGTGATTCCGTAATGAGTTTGACGGAATAGTGCTTATAGATTCGAGATGGAGTTTTAGAGTGCAAGGGCTATGGTCGTTGACTCTGAGGGTGATTCCAAAACGAGTGCAACGAGATAGTGCCTACGGTTTCGTTCGAACCCGAAACGAACTTGTATGGATTGAATGCTTTCAGCACATCGTCAGGAGGACGATGAGCATTCTAAGATAATTGGTTCTATAAAGGTAATCGCAGCCTCAAGCCTCATCAACCGGGAATGGCTAAAACAGGGGAGGTGCAGCAAGGCTTCGTGGGTCGCTCCCACTGGAGAGCAAGATACATCCCTGTCTAGAAGTCCCTTTATATTTCGGCTGTGTGGGCAGCTGGAACTGCAGCCAACTGCGGATGGTCTTGTTCGGGACTGTTCAGTAAGGAATGGTTCCGGCCTTGTGTTGCAGGGGAGTGGGAGTACTCCTCGGTACGGTGATCTAGGCCACGTACTGTGACGGGCGGTACCCCAGTAGCCCTGCCATTGATGTAAACCCATTTTCCCTACGAGACCCTACGGTTTTGTTTGGATTACCCACTTTTGTGGCTAGTAGCTGGAATTTAATCATGTAACAATTTCGGCTATTTAATATTTATTTGAAAACCCTAGACACTATTATAATATCATTGGATTTCCTATCAAATGTTTTGGTTAGCGTAAGGTAAAAACTTTTCCATGTTTATGTGTGGGAAGTCTTACGTGATACCTTTTGTTTTCAAAGGATTTTCTAAAGTTAAGCAATCTTAAACTGTTTACTCACACCAGACCCCTGTCTGACCCGAGTGTTTATTTTCTGTTTTATTAAACTCTTGGGTACTCATATTATATATGAGTGGTCAAGTGATTCAGGTTATCTCTTGACGAAATCGGGAGGAGCTTTGGAGCAGGAGGCTTCAGCGTGTAGATATATAGTTAGAGTTTCCGCTGTGTGTTATTCTGTATGATTGTTCTTGTATTGTATTAGACAAAAATGTTATAACTGTCTAAATTGAGATGTTTAGTTGTGTACTCTGATGTATATGATACTATGTATATGTTCTATATTATATTTAAATCGTTCCGCTATGAGATTCTGATGTGTTGTTTTCTCTTTCTTCTCTTTCTTTTCTTCTCCTATCCCTTTCTTTCTTAATTAGTGATGCGATTTTCCGGGAGTGGGAAGTCGGGTCGCTACAGCTGGTATCAGAGCGTTAGGTTGAGTGAATACCTAGGCTCTGGAGAGGTGTTTTTCTTGAGAGAGCGTACTTGTAATATATATATATATATATATATATATATATATATAACTACCTAATCTGTTGGGTTATCTGTTCGGATTTTCCAACATTGGTTATAAAGGTAGATGAGGTAGGAGTGTGTGGAACACAACTACCACTAATGGAAGAGGTTTATATGTTGTGGTTGGAGATGTGTTTATCGAGATTGTAGACCTAATGCTATCTCGAATAATTTGTGTAGATTGTAGAAAGGATTTCTTTGAGTCCAGAGGAAGTCTTTTTCAAGAATTAGAGTATATTCTTGAAGTGTGAGGTTGATTTGCTCTCAAATGAGCAGGGATTTCCAAGAGTTGAGTTATCCTGGAGGAGAGGCAAGTGGTGGTATCTTGATAGCTTCAGGAGGGAATAGCTGTGTGATGAGATGCAATATCCATAGGATGGTTCTGAAGATGTTTCTTTTGGAGCCAGATTAAGATGGTATTGGAAGAGCATTGATGCCTACTGCAATGAAGATTCAGATGTTTAGAGATTTTCTGGATCTCAAGTAAGGGTGTCTTATCTTTATTAAAGTTTGAGACTAAGGTCGATGAGTTACCTCATTCCAGACATGGTCTCAATTGTTTTCTTAAGAAGATAAGTGGTTGATGTTTGATTTTGAGCCGAGTTTCTTTGAGGAGATGTCTACTCGTCTCAAGGATGTTTTAGTGAAATTGGATGTTAATTTTGTGTTTCAAGGAGCTTTTGGGTTAAGAATGATCTTTTGGCTTAGCTGTATCATTGAAGTGAAGTTTGGAAGCAGCATGGACCTATATCTTCGATGATTCAGCAATCTTTGGAATTCTACTATCAGCAGTCCAGGCAGATAGTGAAAGCTTATCCATTTCTTTGGGAGGCTCAGCAGAGCGAGATATCTGTTGGAAGTGATCTATCAGTTTTTCTGATGGGTAAGCCATTCTTGAAGATTTATCTGGAATAGGAAAAGCTGTTCTAGTTGGGGAGACAGTTCTTTGGAATCTGAACTGAGTGGGATCGCAAAAGTGACTTGCGATTAGTTTGGGAATCTTTGAGTATTCTTTGGTTTGAGATTGAGGCATCTCGAGTAGAGGTGAAAGCTATGGAAGTATACGGAGGTTCTCTAGATGTTTTTGAGGGAATCAGAAGTTGTCCCGAATCGGAGATTGAGTTTTCTTATCAACTTGGAATTCAGGAGTAATTTTGATGGTTCAACCATGAAGAGGGATGACTCTTGGAGCGAGAAGAGTTTGGTGAGGCAGCTCAAGATTCTTTGGAGAGGGATTGATCATCTTATTCTAAGTTGAGATTCTGCTAAGATGTTTTGACCAAGTGTAAGGGTCACTAAGATTTTATAAGTCGGATGAACTGTGTATGGAGAAAGATTTTGCTTGTGTTCTTTGATGGCATTCTTATCTGCTCTGGATCAGAGTTGTGCAGCGGAAGCGAGTTGATAGTATGGGAGCAACCAGGAGTTGCAGTAAAGAAATTTCTACAGAAAATTCAAGTCTGAAGGAATTTTCTGGATTTGGAAGGTAAGGTTGTCAAGTGCAACTATTTGGTTATTCCAGATAAGAGAGGTAGGTTTGAAGTCCATTGATGCTTGTGGAATGGAGTTGTATTTTGGATTTCAGCAAATTATTTTTGGGAGAGCCATTTTGTTGAGTAGGATCTGGAGATTTGGTTTGAGTTGGTGATGTTGTTTCTTGAAGCAATCAGCAAGGGTTAGGCTGATCAGGAATATTGGAGGTGACTCAGAGCATCTAAAGAGTTGTGCAGTTAAGAATTGAGAAATTTGGAATGTGCAGTTAGAGTTTGGATATTGATTTGGTTTTATCCAATCAAAGGAGATATAAGAATGGGTAAAACTGGAGAGCTAGCTCCAGAGGTATTTTGAGTTTTATCTGTGTTCTCTGGAGATTAGATTTTTATCTATAGGATTGAATTGCCAGTTTGGATAGCTGGAATTCATTGTATTTCACATATCTCTGAGGAATATGTGTATGATTCTTCGAGTGATAGAATCAGTAGTTAAGAAGGATTTGGTTGTTGAGCTGGTTTTGAAGTTTAGTCTGATTTCTTGTTCAGATTTGTAGGATCAGATGAGGGAGTTCTTTGTTTTACTAGTGTAGTTACTTAAGATTTGTAAAGCGAGTATTCCGGTATAGGTACCTGGAAACTCTTGATAATGTTAGAAGATTCTATTCAGAATTTTGTCTGGACAGATCAAATTATTTGTGTGAATTGGTTGCTATGATTGATTGTGTGATTGCTAATTTAAAATAAATTCTTTAACTGGGTTATTAAATTATCTTCGCTTTTAAATTTCGGGGAGGAAATTCTTTTAAGGGGGGAGGAATGTGACGACCCGGAATTTTGAGCAATATCAATTTAATAATCTTTGTTAATAATTAAATTGATTTGATCATTTTACATTATAAATAGACAAGTTAAATTTATTTTAAAGATTAATGATAACAATTTGTTAATATCTACTAATATTTTTCTGACAATATAAATAGGCAAGATTCAATTCTTTTGAAGTTTATAATAATTTAATTTGGAATATTTATTTTGGTAAATAAGAAGTTTTTAATGTGATAAAACTTTATATTCAAATTGTGATATATATATAAATGTATATATTGTGATTTGATATTTGTTTTAAAATTTAATATGGAAATTAACAAATTTAATGTTAGAATGTTTCTATTTGAAATGTATATATATTTTGTATATATATTTGAAAAAGGAATTTTATTAACCTGAATTTAATAAGTGTTTTCAAACTTTAATATGTATATAATTTTTGATTTGAAAAGATAATTTGATTTATACTTTTGGAAATGATATTTAAGATTTAAATTAAAATTTCATTTGTTTTAATAATCTTTCATTCTTATTTTAACATAAGATAAATTGTTTTAAAATTTCTATATAAAGAATTAAAATAGAAGTTTCAAGCATATAAACATTAAATTGAATTAAAAATGTAAGTTACTTGATTCATATGAATATTACATAATAAAATAAATAATTAAGCCTTAAAATACATTACATATATATTCACATTTCATGCAAGGTTTAAAATAAATTATAAAAAGGAAATAACATTTTAAAACATTTATAAAACATAAATTAAACATTAAAATAACACTTGTAAGTATATTTGGCTTATTAAAAGACATTTGTAAGAATATAAACATATAAGGGACAAGTGGCAATTCTATTGATAACTTAATTTAAAATTTAAAATTTTGTAAAATATGAAGAAGGAATTTACTTTTAATTTTCAGCTAAGAAATCACTTTCTTCTTTCAAACAAAAATACAAATCTGAAAAGAAAAATGCAAATCAAAACAAAGTTCAAATAACCAAAAGAAAGTAAAATCTGAAAATATGAAAACAAGAAGCAAGAAGTTAATTCAGGAATTCAATCTGTGAAACTTGGAAAATTCAAATCAGAGGCTAATGCAAGTTCATCTTTAAGAACAATCAGTAATCAAGCATCAGGATGTAAATCTTCAACATGCAAAAGAAAATTTAAGCATGGAAAAGAAATGCAGTCTCTGTCTCCTGTTTTACAAAGGTGAGTAAATAAATTTTAAAAACAGTTTTAAACTTGAATTCTATCTTGGATTGAGGATAAATATCATGCTCTTGCTTGGATATTTGAATTGAATTAAATGCATGTTTGTATGTGAGTGTTTAATTTCATGTCTGGATATGGATTGAAATGCCTGTAGGATTAAAATTTTACAGTGTGTTTATGAAACAGTTTCAAAATTTATAATAAATTCAATAACTTGATTTTAAATTCGAATTAGACTTGGAATTGTAAATAAAGGTTGTTTAAAATCAAGTAGGCTATCATCTAAAAATAATTTTAGTTTTTTAAAATGGATAATTAGCTTAAAAACTTTGAATTTACAGTAAAATGGTAAATGGGGTCAAAAATTTATTAAAACAATTTTAAGTTTTGATTGCACAATTGAAATAGCAATTGAAAATCATGAATTTTAGTGTGATTGTTATAATTTTTAATAGGGTATTTAGTGAGTATTTTGGGATTTAATGATTTGGGGTTTTTGGCCGATTCTTGGTGAACGGCGATGAACTGGGTTTTGCCGTTGGACATGAAGGTGGAGGGGGCTCCAGTGTTCATGCAAAAAATGCTTCATGAATTTTTAATTGAGTGGGATGGCCGATAATAGAGGAGTTAGGGTTTATTTACCTGTTTTTGGCCGATGAGTTCATCGGGGTTTCACGATGTCGTGGGGATACCGGAGGCTGTCGCGAGTGAAGCTATGGGTTCGAGGTGACGTGGGGAAGTTACGGCAGTGGTGGCGAGGTTTCTCGAAGTTTGGATTGCCGTGGATATTGGGTTTTCTGGTGACGTTGCTTCAGACAGTTTGGGTTGAAGGTTGAAAACTCGTTCTCGATCGAGTTTGGATTTTCTGGGTTTAGTATGTTGATGTCGAAGTTGAAGTCGACTTGGGGATGACCGGAAAAGAGTTCGCTAGCGACCAACGGGGGTGTGCACGTTAATGTGCACGAATCTGTGTTTCGTGGGGATTCTGGGGAGAAGAAGGAGGAGACTCGAAGCCTCCATCATGTTTTGTTGTGTGGAACTCGAAGCAGGAAGATAGGTGGGAAGCATGGGGTGTTTTCTTGTTTTACTCGAAGTTAGCGTGTGTTTTTCTCGGGGTAGGCAGTGGTTTTAGCAGGGTTTACTCGAGTATTTAGGTATTCAGGCTTAGTACAGAAGTTTGATATGATTAATACAAAGAATATTTGTTTTTAGAAATAAAGTTTTTTAAAACAAAGGTTAAACTAGTTTCAAAACTAAAATTTGTTTCAAAGCTATGTTTTAAACAAGTTTTATGTTTTGAAATATAAAAGTTTTTAAATTGAAATAAGTGAAATTTTAATAATATGTTTGTAATAAATTTTATTAAATAACTTTGAAAAGTTCAAACATTTTTAATTTTGAATGTTTCAATTGTTTTAGTTAAAATTGATTTCTAAAGTATTTTATTTTAATAGGATAAATAATAAAGATTTAGAGATCTATAAAAATAAAGATTATCTTTAGTTATCTTGAATTTTGATTTAATTAAAGATAATTAAATTTGGAAAGGTAATTAAGATAATTAGATTATTTACCATTTAAAAGTTATTGGTTAATATAAAGGTGTTAATTAAGATAATGGTTCTTGTTTAGGAATCTTTTTAATATAGTAAATTAAAGAATCATTTAATTAATTTTAAATGATTAAGTTAAATAATTAATTAAGTAATTAATTTAAATAATCACTTATGGGTTAATCTAATATAATTACTTGGGAAAGTAATTAAAGTAATTAAGTGATTAATTACTAGAGGTAATTAAGTAAAGGATAATTACTTTATTAAAAGTAATTAAGTAATCTAATTAAGAGTTAATCACTTTAGTTATTAATTAAAGAATTAATTAATAATTAGTTAAAGGTTTAAATCATTTGATTAATGATTATTGAATAAAAGGATTAAGAGTAATTAATCAAGTGATTAATTACTTGTTAAAGTAATTAAGTAAGAAGAAATTTAATTAATGGAAATAATCATTAATTAATGAAAATAATTAATTAATTGTTAATTAATAATTTAAGAATAATTAATTTATAATTAAGTTTTAATTACTAAATGTAATTAAAGTAATTAATCAAAGGTGATTAATTAAAAGAAATTAATTAAGTATGATTAATTAAGAGAAATTAATCAAATGTGATTAATTAAAGTAATTAATCAAATGTGATTAATTAAAGTGATTAATCAGGTGTAATTAATTTAAGGTAATTAAGGAATAATTATCAGGATAATTATGGAATAATTAATCAAGGTTGATTAATTTAAAAGGTAATTAAGAGGTAATTACTTAGTATAATTTGGAAGTGATTAATCAGGATGATTAATTAATATGGTAATTAAGTAAGAATTACTTAAAGTAATTAAGTGATAATTAATCAGAGAAGATTAATTGAAATGGAATTAAGTAATTAATTAATTTGTAATTAATTAATTAATAGTAAAATGGAATGAAGCTAATCCAAGTATTTAATTTAAGGATTAATTAAATTAATCAAGTTTGAATCAAACTTGTTTATGAATGATAAATGATTGGATGATATATATCATTGGATGAGTTAATGATATTGGTTGTTGTGGATGACATTGATTGATATGTGATGATGTGAATATGTTATATCTGAATGTGATATATATGCTGCTTTGTGATATGTATGGATGCATGTGATAATAGATGCTTATCTACCTGTGTAATATTTATACATCCATTTATGTTGAGTGATATTTCTAAATATCTATTGCTTAAATCCCTTAAGTACAACTTGGACATTAAAATGGCGTTTGGTTTCGGTGAGACCGGGATCGGGTTTCCATATTTGGAATCCGAAAACCACATCGATTCCAATTAAACGTTAGGTCGTTAATCCAAATGGAGCAAGTGAAGACTCGAGGTGTAAGGGCTATACGTCAGTATAACTCTGTGGGTGATTCCGTAATGAGTTTGACAGAATAGTGCTTATAGATTCGAGATGGAGTTTTAGAGTGCAAGGGCTATGGTCGTTGACTCTGAGGGTGATTCCAAAACGAGTGCAACGAGATAGTGCATTCGGTTTCGTACGAACCCGGAACGAACTTGTATGGATTGAATGCTTTCAGCACATCGCCAGGCGGACGATGAGCATTCTAAGATAATTGGTTCTATAAAGGTAATCGCAGCCTCAAGCCTCATCAACCGGGAATGGCTAAAACAGGGGAGGTGCAGCAAGGCTTCGTGGGTCGCTCCCACTGGAGAGCAAGATACATCCCTGTCTAGAAGTCCCTTTATATTTCGGCTGTGTGGGCAGTTGGAACTGCAGCCAACTGCGGGGTGGTCTTGTTCGGGACTGTTCAGTAAGGAATAGTTTCGGCCTTGTGTTGTAGGGGAGTGGGAGTACTCCTCGGTATGGTGATCTAGGCGACGTACTGTGACGGGCGGTACCCCAGTTGCCCTGCCATTGATGGAAACCCATTTTCCCTACGAGACCCTACGGTTTTGTTTGTATTACCCACTTTTATGGCTAGTAGCTGGAATTTAATCATGTAACAATTTCGGCTATTTCATATTTATTTGAAAACCCTAGACACTATTATAATATCATTGGATTTCCTATCAAATGTTTTGGTTAGCGTAAGGTAAAAACTTTTCCATGTTTATGTGTGGGAAGTCTTACGTGATACCTTTTGTTTTCAAAGGATTTTCTAAAGTTAAGCAATCTTAAACCGTTTACTCACACTAGACCCCTGTCTGACCCGAGTATTTATTTTCTGTTTTATTAAACTCTTGGGTACTCATATTATATATGAGTAGTCAAGTGATTCAGGTTATCTCTTGACGAAATCTGGAGGAGCTTTGGAGCAGGAGGCTTCAGCATGTAGATATATAGTTAGAGTTTCCGCTGTGTGTTATTCTGTATGATTGTTCTTGTATTGTATTAGACAAAAATGTTATAACTGTCTAAATTGAGATGTTTAGTTGTGTACTATGATGTATATGATACTATCTATATGTTCTATATTATATTTAAATCGTTCCGCTGTGAGATTCTGATGTGTTATTTTTTCTTTCTCCTCTTTCTTTTCTTCTCCTATCCCTTTCTTTCTTAATCAGTGATGCGATTTTCCGGGAGTGGGAAGTCGGGTCGCTACATTTTGGAGGGAGGACGGGCAATCCCTTGGTCCCGCCATGCTATGGACTGGCGTAGGTTTCGAACAAGCCTTTAACCGCGTCACGCTATAACTAGGCTAAGGCACCTCCTGGAGGGAGGTCGGGTAAGTCCTCGGGCCCTGCTTCAGAAAAAGCTAGCCGAGCGCACTAAAAACCGGGGTGAAATGTCCGGCGGACTTAGAAAAGTCCATGTCTGAAACAGGCACTGCCAGAAATTTGCATGGATTGAAATAGCAACCACCAAAAAAGGTCGATACCGTCAGATACGACAAACAGGCAGAAATAGGCTCTAAATAAGCACAAAATCGAACAAAAGAGTTCTTGCCTAAAATAGGCCATAACAATGATAAATAGACAAAGAAAACTAAGGCCCGAAATAGCAATAGCACGCAAAGCATAAACACAGCCAAAGGATGGCATATTCAATAGGAAAATCAGAGGGATGTCACTGACTTCTTCCCGCGAACATTTGCCAGACGGGAGTTCTGGGCTCCTATTGGAAGAGATAATATCCCGACCTTCTATTACTTGATACCGAAAAGGGTATTCTAGTCTTCAATTATTAATTACCAGCAATGGTATTCTAGTCCTCAATTAATTATTACCAGCATTGGTATTCTGGTCTTCGATTATCAATCGCCAGCAGTGACATTCTGATCTTCAATTATTAGTTACCAATGATGGTATTTTGGTCTTCCATTATTAATTACCAAAATTGGTATTTTGGTCGTCTATTATTAATTCCTGAAATTGATATTCTGGACTTCTATCAATAACTATTGGGAGAGATCTTCCGGCCTTCCCTTTTCAATTATCGAAAATGACATTCTGGAATTCCTATTAGACGTTGTCAGAAAATGGTACCCCAAAAGTGGCATCCTGGACTTCAAGGGCTCTTGTTATCAATGTTAAGTCGGGTCTTATGGTCTTCGGTTATTCATTATAAACCGAAAGAAAGCAGGGATAGTTCTGTGACCTCGGCTTCTTTTTCCTAAAGAACAAAAGCCTTCTTTATGCAAAGGGGGAGGCTAAATGCTAACCATAAAATGTAAATAGAGATAAAGAAGGCACGTCAGAAACCTTCCACGGAGGCAACAACTAACATAAGAAGTTACCTTTTGGTGACACCGAAAGGTTTTCATAACACCCAAGGAAAATAAGCGCACGGTAACTTCAGAGGATGGGATTTCGTAGGTATAAAAAGGAAAATAGTTATAAAGCCGCTTGAAATAATGAACAAATGAAAGGAAAGAAGAGTGCCCCAAGCCTTTTAAATAAAAAGGAAGGAATGCAAGAAACAAGTTTTTCGCAAATCTAAACCCTTCAGAGCAGACGAAGGGATTCATCACTAGTCATTCAAAGCAAATGTCTTCAAAGAAAGGTATAAAGGATAAGACCAGAATAGATAACATGATTGACAACCATTTCAGAAGCATAATGAGCCTTCCTAGCTGATTGAAGTATGTGTCCACTATCTCTCAACAATATCGATGGGTTTACATAAAGATTGCATTCATAATTCAATAAAAAGGCCTCTTGCCGACAACATTCGGGAAATGCGTGGCTCTCGGCATAATTACATAAGGAAACAACCTTTCAACAAGATTGAAAGGTTCATAGTGTCTCATAAGGAACCAACCTTTTAGGAAAATTAAGAGCGTATAGATAAATTAAGAAACACAAGGCCTTATATGATGCTCAGCGGCCCATGATGGTGTGTAGAGAATAAACCTTCCACTAAAACCGAAAGGTTCGCAATGACATAAAAGAAGTAACCTTCCGTCCTAACGAAACATAAGGCTGCTTACATCTATAAATAAGATCCTAGGGGTCTGGTCTCAGGATTCGATCTTCTTCTCATTTCATATACTCAACAATCTCTACTGCCATCGCTCAATACATTGTAACCCTAGAAATCAAATTGGGGGCTATTTTCTTAAATTTTATATCAGATTCCATTATGGAGAAATAAAGAGAATTGTGGCTTGCGATAAACTCGAAATTTGGGGATAATCATGATCAGACATTAATTTTACATTAACGGCTGATCTCAGATGATTTATTTCTTATGTTCTTTGTTTATTTCGAGAATATGCTATGAAATTTTCAACAAACAACCTCATAAGTTTCCTTCTCCTCTACTTAAATATCAATCAAAAGAAGGGGGAACGAAACTTGTGGTGTAGTCCCGAATATAAGTTTCACGGTATATTAACCCAGCTCTTGTTATTGCCCTAAAATGTTTGAATCATACATTCTTTTTCAAAGGTTTTCATGAGTGGAGTACCGAGCTAGAAGGCCGAAAGTATCAAAAGAAGGGAAAATAAAGCAATCTCATCATCTTATGTCTCGAATGGTTTCTTAACCTTCCGAAGGGTTTAATGGTTTACTAAATCTTCCGATATTTTGGAAGGTCTAATATAACCATTAAGATATGAGGATTACTTTCGGTTTCCTAGGGATATATAATGAAATGACAAGGATGAAGATCATTTGATCAAAATGAGCTGATCGGAGGGTTTAAATGGATTCCTAAACCTTCTGATCCACCGGAAGGTTTAGTAAAGCTATCGATCTGGTCATGTTGCGAGGTTCAAAGTGCACTGAATCCTTTGATGGGGGCTAAGTGATTTCTTGAGCTTCTGAGTAACCTTTCGGATTAACGAAATTTTTAGCAATATTATGGATCCCGTTCAGTTGAAATGTTTTGATCATACTTAAACCTTTTGGTATGTCCGAAAGTAAGATGATTCTTTCACCAACTCTACATAAGAGATAAACACTTTCTTAAAACCTTCCAGTATCGATCCCCTCCTGTTAGGGTTAGAATTGTGATCGCAAAACCTTCTAATTTAGTCTTTCACTCAAGTGATGAAAAAGCCACTCAATCGAAAGGTTGAATTCATATGAAATAGTCCTATGAAATGCATCAGGGATGTTGACAAGAAATCTGGTTAACATATTTTAATTATTTTCAATAATTAAAACCCAAAATTCACCAATTTCTTCACTTAGAAAAAACTTACAAAATCCATACTTCCTTGAAAAATTATGAAATTGAAAACCCACTTCTAAAATGATAATTCTAACATCATATCAAAATTCAAGTCATTTGGGTGTCATATGATAGGTTTTCTAACTCAAACATATCGCTAAATTTCATATTTGAATTCTAGAAAATCATCAATAAGCATGTAATCATTCAAACTACTAAAGCATGGCATAATACTTGCAGAAGAAAAGGGTTTACACTTAAAACCGAAACATAATAAAAAAAACATGAGATGTATATTTATTATTCACCAAAATGAGATTTGATGTAGACTTGATTTCGTTTTGCTTTGATTCCTTAATCTTTTAATTTTCTTCTTATTTACCCTTTGTTATTGCTAGCCAGTCTCTATGTTTAGTTTGTATATATGTAAAATGATGAAGGAAATGAAGATAGAAGGGTTTAAGTGTTAGGAATGAGGGTTATTTCCATTTTGCCCTTATCAGTTTCCTCCTTCTTATACTAACCTTTTATTTCTCTAATTGGTTTATTAACTAAGGCACGACCTAAATTTAATTACCAAGTGCTAGTCCGTGAGATGATGGTTTTGATGACAACAACCTTAGAATAGATTATAAAATATAAATACTAACATTATAAGTTTATATATATATGTATACACCGGATTTAACCATGCAGGTACTAAGAATGAAGACTATACTGTATAGAGATTCAGGATATCAAGATAAAATATCAAGATAAAAGACTCATGAGTATCGAGACTATCAAGAGTTCAAGATTTCAAGGATAAGTATTTATTATTATTATTAGGAATTTTTGTTAAAACTCATAGAAAAGCACTGGCATCTTAAAATCCTATTTATTCGTGGAATGGAATCCACTTCGAGCCCGTTAAAGGGATGGAACCTTAAGTAGGATGGAACTTACGAAAATCTAGTGGGACATTGTTTTGTATCCACTAATTTTAATTCAAAAGCTTTTACAAAATTATCTTGTTTTCAAAATGATTTCAAAACTTTCCTTTTAAAAGATTCAAAACCCTCGATCCTGATTTTAAATAATTTTAGCTTCAAAAACATCTTTATTTTCAAAGTCAAATTACTCCTGATTCTAAACTATCTTTTTTAATAATATATTTAACTTTTATACCTAGATTTAAATATAATATTATGGTTAAATTCTATATATATTATTCTTTATATTTACTTATGAATTTCAACTATAGTCAAGTATATTTATAAAGTTTAAATTAGTTTTAATATAAGATAAATGTTATTTTCAAAGAAATTCAAAACATCATAAAAAGCTTTGGGATGTCGACATGCCTATGGGTACCATGTCGACATGGTGATAGTTTGATTCAAAAATTCAAATTTCAAAAGAAGTGTCTATTCGTCATAACTCTTCATGAATGGACATGGCTGTTATTCTTCTATAAATAGGGGTCAATTTCAACGAATTTTTAATCACTTTTTTCTGGTTTTCACTCCTCTTCTTCTTCCTCTTTTCTTAATACATAGTTCTTATCATTACTCTGCCGAAATCAACATTGAATCATACTCGATTACTTCTAGTTTGATTCTCTATCACTATCTCTACAAATTCTCAGTGCTATTCAGAGTTATAGACTTCTTTGTAATCTATTAAGCGATAAAATGTGTGATTTTAGCCTTGGAAATCAATCAAAAGGGAAAAGGTGTGATTGTAGCCTTGGTAAATCAATTGGGTAAACTTGTGGTCTGAAAATCAAGTATCTCTACCCATAGGATCGAAACTCTGGAGGGTGTACCTCGTAGCCTTGAAACCAAGGGTGTAATTGTACAATTGCTTTTGAAAGGAAATCCGTACTTGTGTTGCGGGACTGGATGTTGGGTAACTCCAAACCAGTATAAAATCCGGTGTGTTCTTTCCTTTACTGCTTTTATTTTACTTCTACATCTGTGATTGTTTCTGTGATCATATCTATGTCTGTATGTTGCATACTTTTGTGTCTAAATTAACATAAATCGAAAAAGATTTAGTAATTCTTGATTAACACTATTCACCCCCCTCTAGTGTTAATCTTAGCCTTAAGATCCGTAATCCGCATTTCTCACAATTGGTATCAGAGCAAGGTTTTCAAAGTTTCATAATCTAATTTTTGAAAAGTTTTTAAAATGGATATATTCGTTAATACTAATTTAAAAGTATTCAAATCATCATTGTTTCATGAGTCTGCATATAATCAATATTCAAATTCAAGTTATCTACCAAAATTGTTTGATGTACAAGAATCATGCTTTATGGGTGTTCAGGAATCAATCCACAATGGACAAATTGTGCAGATCAGAAAGAACAAATGGATACTTGATAGTGGATGTTCTAGACACAAGACTGGCAATCCAGATACACTGAATGATATAATATACAAAGACGGAGGATTGGTTAGCTTTGGAGACAATTCAAAAGGATATGTGATTGGCATCGACAAAGTCGGTAATTTTGAAACTCCTACTATTACTAATGTTTTGCTAGTTAAGAATCTGAAACATAATCTGCTAAGTATAAGTCAACTATGTAATAAAGGTTATAAAATTAAATTTGAAGAAGTTAAATGTCATATTGAAGATAATAATTCAACCATTATATTTGAGGGAGTCAGAAAAAAGAATATATATATTCTTAGTATGAAAGTTTCAAATGATAACCTGTGTATGTTGGCAAATACATGTGACCCTTGGATTTGGCACAAGAGATTTGGGCATTTGAATTTCAAACTCCTATCTAGACTGTCAAAACATGATCTAGTAAGAGGTCTCCTTAAAATGAATTTTAAAGTAGATAGTTTATGTGATGCTTGTAAATTAGGAAAACTTAGAAAAAATTCTTTTAAGTTAAAAGATATGATTTCAACTTCGAAACCTCTTGAATAACTTCATCTTGATTTATTTGGTCCATCTCGAATTCTATCAATAAATCACATTAGATATGTCTTTGTAACTGTAGATGATTATTCTAGATTTACATGGACAATATTTTTGAAACATAAAAGTGATACTTTTGAATATTTTAAGACATTCTCAAAAAGAATTCAAAATCAATTTTCTATAAAAAATTATAACTATTCGAAGCGATCACAGTGGTGAATTTGAAAATGAAATGTTTGAGGAATTCTGCAATAAAAAGGGAATAACTCACAATTTTTCATTTCCGAGGACTCCACAACAAAACAGAGTAGTAGAACGTAAAAATAGGACGATTAAAGAATGTGCGAGAACTATGCTTACAGATAATAATTTACCAAAGAATTTTTGGACAGAAGCAGTGCTACTGCCTGCTATATTTTGAATAGAACTTTAATTGGACCTCTAACTGATAAGACATCTTATGAACTTCTTTATTCAAAGAAACCTAAGGTATCTTATTTCAGAATTTTTGGAAGTAAATGCTTTATTTTAAATACAAAAGATAATTTAGATAAATTTGATCCTAAATCCGACAAAGGTATCTTTATCGGATATTCTAATAGAAGTAAAGCGTATAGAGTGTTTAATTTAAAAACAAATACCATTTAAGAAACAATGCATGTTTCATTTGATGAAAATTTCAAAATTTTTGAAGATACAAATGATGAAGATGATTTAATCACTCAAAATCAAGAACCTACTGAAACTAATAATGAAATTGATCATCCTAATGAAAGGACAAAACTTTTAAAAGATTACCCTATAGAAAATATACTGGGAGATATGCAATCTGTTGTTAAAACTAGAAATCAACTAAGTTAAATGAGTAATATTGCTTTTATATCAACTATTGAACCCCAAAATCCAACAGAAGCATCAACTGATGATTTATGGATTTTGGCTATGCAAGAAGAATTAAATCAATTTACTAGAAATGACGTTTAGTAACTTGTTCCTAGACCAAAAAATAAAACTATAATTGGAACTAAATGGGTTTACAAAAATAAAATTAATGAACAAGGAGAGGTAGTTAGAAATAAAGCTCGATTAGTCGCTCAAGATTATTGTCAAGAAGAAGGAATAGATTTTGATGAAACCTTTGCTCCCGTAGCAAGATTAGAAGCCAATAGGATTCTACTTGCTTTCGCAAATCATAATAATTTTAAAATTATTTCAAATGGATGTTAAAATTGCCCTTTTAAATGGATTTGTAAAAGAAGAAGTATATGTCGAACAACCACCCCTTTTTGAAAATGATAAATTACCAAATCATGTTTATAAACTTAAAAAAGCACTATATGGTCTAAAACAAGCTCCTAGAGATTGGTATGATAGACTAAGATCTTATTTATTGCAATCTAATTTTGAAATTGGTAAAGTAGATAATACTCTTTTTATTAAAAGAAATAAAAAAGATATTCAACTAGTACAAGTTTACGTAGATGATATCATTTTTGGTTCAACTAATTTTGAAATGAATAAAGAATTTTCTGAAATAATGAAAAAAGAATTTGAGATGAGTCATATAGGTGAATTAAATTTCTTTTAGGATTACAAATAAAACAATTAGATAATGGTATCTTTATTAGTCAGGAAAAATATGCTAAAGACCTAATTACTAAATTTGGTTTGACTACTGCAAGTGGAAAACCCACTTCCACGGCAACCAATGAGTATCTTAGTAAAGAAGATCTCTCGAAAGATGTAGATCAAAAACTATGTAGAGGAATGATTGGATCACTACTCTATATTACTACCAGTAGACCTGATATCATGCATAGTGTCTGTCTCTGTGCCAGATATCAATCCCAACCTAAAGATATCCACTTAAAAGCCGTAAAACGAATCATAAGATATGTTAAACACATATCTGATTATGGTTTATTCTACCCTAAAAATTGATTCTTTTGACTTAATATCTTATTGTGTTGCTGACTATGCTGGTTGTAAATCAGGCCGAAAAAGTACAAGTGGGACTTGTCACTTTTTGGGGCATTCTCTGGTTTCTTGGCTCAGTAAAAAGCAAAACACGGTTTCTTTATCAACAACTGAAGCAGAGTATATTTCTGCTGCTTTGGCTTGTTCTCAAGTAATATATATGCAACAAACCTTAAAATATTTTGGTTTAAATTTCTCAAAATCTCCAATTTATTGTGACAATACGAGTGCGATAAATTTATCGAAAAATACTACTCAACATGCTCGAACTAAACATATTGATATCAGACATCATTTTCTCAGAGATAATATAAGCAAGGAAGTAGTTACTCTCGATTATATCAATTCTGAAAATCAAATTGCTGATATCTTAACAAAACCTTCAAAATGAATCAACATTTACTAAATTAAGAAGAGAATTAGGTATTTGTTCTATAACTAAAATATAAAATATAAATAACAAGTATAATTAACAATTCGTATTAAAATAAATCAAAGAGTTAAATTTTGTAAAGACCATGTCGACATCCCCTAGGTATACATGTCGACATATAACGTTTTTGATTTTTTTAAAAATTTCCCACCAAAATTCCAAAATTTAGTTATATATTCTTCTCAATTTCGACTTTTCATTCATTCTCTCTGTTTTCTCTTCATTCTCTCTTCTGAAATAAATAAAATCATGGCTTCATCCACAAAATTAAACATAAAATCAACTTTCTCATTTCCCTCTCCTACTTCTGGTCCATTCTAATGCACTACTCTCGCTCGTGTGACTAAAATGGAGGAATCTATGAAGGATGTTCTTCACATGTTGACTGAAATTCAAGTAACTCAACTTCATATGGAAAAGGAACAGGAAAGGCAAGGCAAGATTCTTAGGAATTTGCAAAAATTCCTAATGGACAACCCTATCTTGATCGATGAAGACTCTTCACTCAATCAAGAACAAGAGGCCAGCGACGAAGAAGAACCCATGGAAGAAGCACACGAGGAGGATGATGACCAAGTCGTGTGTATTGGAGAAGTGTGTTTCGAAAAAAATGGGATTCTTGTCGAACAACGTGGAAATTTCTGTTCCCACTATCCAAACTGTTCGATTCATAGATCTCATATGTTCAAAAACACACATTAGTTTCTTCTTTTTCCTTCCGTTGTTGTTTGTGTTTTTATGTTTTCAAACGCAAGTGTAAATATAACCATATATGTAATAAATAACTCGTGTCCTTATATGTGTTTTTATAAGTATTATTGTGAATTCTTAGTTAGGATAGTTAAGAGTTTAGGACTATGTTTTAGTATTAAGACTTAAGAGTTGATTATTTATGATAACACTATCGTTATAATCACATGTCATAGAATAATAATTTTAGGGGGAGTTATATAGTTTGGAGTTATCTCGTTTGGTTAGAGTTTTTGTTGATGACAAAAGGGGAGAAATATAAAATAGGATAGTTAGGTATAGATTAAGGGGGAGTTGTTAGTTTTAGGGGGAGTTATTAGGATAGAAATAATATTTTATAAACAAAGGTAGTCATCATAAAAAAGGGAGAGATTGTTAGTCCGTGAGATGATGGTTTTGATGACAACAACCTTAGAATAGATTATAAAATATAAATACTAACATTATAAGTTTAGATATATATGTATATGCAGGATTTAACCATGCAGGTACTAAGAATGAAGACTGTGCAGTATAGAGATTCATGATATCAAGATAAAATATCAAGATAGAAGACTCATGAGTATCGAGACTATCAAGAGTTCAAGATTTCAAGGATAAGTATTTATTATTATTATTATTAGGAATTTTTGTTAAAACTCGTCGAAAAACACTGGCATCTTAAAATCCAATTTATTCGTGGAATGGAATCCACTTCGAGCCCGTTAAAGGGATGGAACCCTAAGTAGGGTGGAACCTACGAAAATCTAGTGGGACATTGTTTTGTATCCATTAATTTTATTTCAACTGATTTTACAAAATTATCTTGTTTTCAAAATGATTTCAAAACTTTCCTTTTAAAAGATTCAAAACCCTCGATCCTAATTTTAAATAATTTTAGGTTCAAAAACATCTTTATTTTCATAGTCAAATTACTCCTGATTCTAAACTATCTTTCTTAATACTATATTTCACTTTTATACTTAGATTTAAAAATAAAATTATGGTTAAATTCTATATATATTATTCTTTATATTTACTTATGAATTTCAACTATAGTCAAGTATATTTATAAAGTTTAAATTAGTTTTTTTTACTTGCTTCCTGGTAAGCAGGTCGCAGGTTCGATTCCCGTCTACCCTGCTCTCAATTTCAAGGCGTGGAGGTGGGTCCCCGTTAATCCTACAAAACGGTGGGGGGCATCAAATCTCTGTGCTGGGCTAGCTTAAAAGGGGGGTCAGTGTAGCGGACAGCTGAATTCCCTAGCTCTACTCTCCGGAGTAGGGTTCTAAAAAAAGTTTAAATTAGTTTTTATATAAGATAAAGGTTATTTTCAAAGAAATTCAAAACATCATAAAAAGCTTTGGGATGTCGACATGCCTATGGGTAGACATGGTGACAGTTTGATTCAAAAATTCAAATTTCAAAAGAAGTGTCTATTCGCCATAACCCTTCATGAATGGACATGGCTATTGTTCTTCTATAAATAGGAGTCAGTTTCAACGAATTTTTAATCACTTTTCTCTGGTTTTCACTCCTCTTCTCTTTCCTCTTTTCTTAATACATAATCTTATCATTACTCTGCCGAAATCAATATTGAATCATACTCGATTACTTCTAGTTTGATTCTCTATCACTATCTCTACAAGATTCTCAGTGCTATTTAGAGTTAAAGACTTCTTTGTAATCTATTAAGTGAGAAAAGGTGTGATTGTAGCCTTGGAAATCAATCAAAAGGGAAAAGGTGTGATTGTAGCCTTGGTAAATCAATTGGGTAAACTTGTGGTCCGGAAATCAAGTATCTCTCCCCCAAAGGATCAAAATTCTGGAGGGTGTACCTCCTAGCCTTGAAACCGAGGGTGTAATTGTACAATTGCTTTTGAAAGGAAATCCGTACTTGTGTTGCGGGACTGGATGTAGGGTAATTGCAAACCAGTATAAAATCTGATGTGTTCTTTCCTTTACTGCTTTTATTTTATTTATGCATCTGTGATTGTTTCTGTGATCATATCTGTGTATGTATATTGCATACTTTTGTGTCTAAATTAACATAAATCGAAAAAGATTTAGTAATTCTTGATTAACACTATTCACCCCCCCTCTAGTGTTAAGCTTAGCCTTAAGATCCATAATCCGCATTTCTCACACCAAGTCTCAATTTCCTTTTCCCTTAACATTATTTTATTTAATTTATCTAATTAAATGTTCTAAATAATGTTAGTCAAAATTAGGGTCATTACAGATTCCCTCCTTAAAGAATTTCTTCCTCAAATTATGATAAGGTATATGCACCAATCAAGCATAAAGGTAAAATATACCATCAAACAAGTAAGGATAAGTGTTTCTAATCCCGCTCTCTCTTTCCCAAGTATAGTCTCTCGGCACTATCCTAAGATGAACTTCATGGTCTCTTTCATCCTTTAAATATATCAAAATGTCATATATTAAACCAACACGAAACTATCCAAAAGCCCTCGAAAGATCTGATTCATTAAGTCTACAAGAAGGCTGGCACATTAGTTAGTTCAAATGACATTACTTACCATTCCTATGACCCATACCTTGTCCTAAACGCTGTCAAGGGAATACTATCCTCTACTACACTTAGCTGATGAAACCTTGTTGCTTAAACTAACCGAGAGTACTTTAGCTCCACTCAACAGGTCGAACAGATCATCAATTCTCGGTAAGGTATATCGGTTCTTTATTGTCTTCTCATTCAACTTATGGTAATTAATGCACAACCATATTGATCCATCCGGTTTCTTTACAAACACAGCAGCTGCTCCCCAAGACGAACTGCTTGGTCTAATAAATGTCTTCCCTTTAAAATCAACCAATTACACCTTTAGCTCCTTCATCTCGGTAGGTGTCATCCTACTTGCGATCTACTAACAGGTTCAACTCCTAGTATAAGACCTATCTGAAACTCAATAGCACTTTTAGGCGTTAGTCCTCTCACCCGTTCAAAGATGTTGCGAGTTCTCTAACAATGAAAACTCAATTCAACTCGTCTTCTTCCTCCATTATACCCAACAAAGCACAAACATCAAACCCGGGTTTTCTACAGAATATATAATTTGATCAGTACAACTAGAGTGTCTTAGTGATATTTCCCTATCGTGGCAAAATATCCAAGCATCATAACTACTTAACTAGTCCATACAGAAAATAATTTCGAAGCCTACAAAATCAAACAGATGCAAACTGCAAGAAAATATATAACATGAAAATTTAAACTATAAATGGTCACATCTCATCCTAAGAGTTGCATACCCTTCTATCAGATTCACAACCCTTAAGGATGTAACTATGTAGGAGGGTTCCAGGTTAAGATTATCTACCAAACAATGAGATGTGAAAGAATGTGATGCATAAGTATAAAATAGAACTCTAACAGGTATATGATGAATCAAAATCATACCTCCCATCATAGCTTTTCCTTTATCCTCGGCTGTTGATCTTGAGGCAATTGGTTCCAATGCAAACACATTTCCCTTCTCAGATTTAGCTAGTTCCTTGCATTGGTTCTTATAAAGAACGATTTGATCGTAGTTGAATCACTTTATGTTCTTCTTTCCCATCACCTTCTTTCCTTCATTCCTTCTTAAGAATGACATTCATTTGCAAATTCCCTTTCTTATCACACTTATAGCAGATAATCTCGGATTTTATTTTCTTAGTAGCTCCACTCTTCTGAGCTCCATTCTTATGGAAGAACTTCCTCTTTTGATTCTACCCATCTTGTGCCTCCACTGCATTTTTATTATTAAAGAAAGCAAGCACCTCTTCGTTCCTTAAAGCCATCTCAACAACTACATCACACGAATCCCTAAGATGTGGCAAAGTTGCTTTAGCAAGCTCAGGCCTCAGTCCATGAACCAACTTCTTGTTCCTCTTAATTATTGTATCAACTGTAGCATAATTATACCTTAATAACTCATCGAATCTCGTATCATATTCTGACACGGTCCTATCACCCTGCACCGACTCAACAAACTTTCTCAACTGGGTAGACTTGGCAATTTCCGACATAAATCTTTCCTCGAACCTTCTCCTGAATTATGTCCAAGTTAACGTTTCCTTCGCTACTCCAACAGTTACACTGTTCAACCAGTATAATGTGGCTCCTTGAAATTGCCTGGATGCTAACCTCCTTTTCTGCTCATCATTCAGTCCAAGATCGGTGAAAATCCTCTTGTAATGAAGCAATCAATACTCTACTTCAATTTCATCTTCAGTTCTAACAAATGGTTTTCTCCAAGCCTTGCATAGTCTCTGCTCAGCTCAGCATAGTTGTTAACAACCAGAGCTCCCTGATTCACTCCTGCAGCATTTCCTCTTACTAATCTGGCGGCAGCTCCTGCTTGCATCATGTTGATAAAAAACTGATACATAGCTCCATATCCACCTACAACATTCCAGCACCAACATTTGCAGCTGTTGTAGACCTTTGTTTCTCCTAGTATTGGGTAAATCATTTCCATTAGTTGTGCTGCTTCCTCTACCGAAATTCACTCTTCCGTTTCTTGCCTCCATATCGTACTTTCCTTTTGTTTGCATTCGAACTTTAGTAAAATACAGAAGAACGGCCTAAAATAGATGGAAGAATAGAGATAAAGCGTATAATTATTTATAGCAATATAATTACGTTACTATAACATTATCCCATACCCCAATCATATTCTCTGATTCATTTGGATTGTGATTTAAAAATCTTTTTAGGTTCAAAATTCTTTTAAGTTTTAATAAATCTATGCTTTGATATTAAGTTATAACATCCCCTATTTTGAGGTCCAAAACTAAATGCTATAAATGTTTTAGTCATCTATAGTATTAATTTTTGATGACAAAATGGGTAATGTTAATGTTATACATAATATCAGAAGCACAAGAATATGAAGTATTTCAAGCACAATCTCAAAGCAACTTTTCTCATTACAATTCAAATCAGCATTTCATATTCTAAACATAATCCCATAACATTGTCTAGGTTCAGATAAATATAATTAATGCAAAATACGCCAAGAGCGACGTATGAAGATGCCTCCTTGGATGATCAAAGTTGCTAAATACACAACTATAACGTTTGTCATTACATACAACATTCAATCACAATGGAATTGATAATCTCCTACATAGCTATATCTGCCTCCTTCATGTCTTCGGATCCTTTGTTTTCCAAAACGTACTAAACCTGAAAACCTTAACTCTCAACCTACTCAAATTAAATTTTGAGCACTCAAGAGTTTAAGGAGAAAATATAAACTTTAAATCAAACATAAAGCCAGGTGTGAATAATAATATGACATTTCGATTTATCGATATTAAGAGACACTACGCCGCCCAGCGGAATGGGTTTCCCCTCACTGATGTCCCTTAAGCATATCTTTTGCAATCAAAATCTTGCAATCAAACTGTTATAATGAACAATATACAATAATATGTGTGCATACAAAATAGGAAATCGGTTGACTATCTATCCCAACAACATAGTTTTATTAGGCTGATTATAAACCTATGGATGATTCAGGCCTACCAGACATAATAAATACTCTAACTTACCATTTGAGAAAAATTGGTCAGTCTGTCCGTAACTTGCTACTTTTAGGGTCAACTGATATTAATGGTTTTGTGGGCTCCCTAGTAACCTATCTCTACTCCATGTATTCCTTTCTATGTGTAACTTTCTTTTAGTCTTACCCATGACACTACCCTACAATTAGAATTTTAGACTTATATTAGCTAGGGGCTGCTAGCTAAAGTATAAAACGCGACCCCGTACCAGTCCCATCTG
The DNA here is from genome assembly GCA_030765085.1 of Allium cepa. Taxonomy (NCBI): domain Eukaryota; kingdom Viridiplantae; phylum Streptophyta; class Magnoliopsida; order Asparagales; family Amaryllidaceae; genus Allium; species Allium cepa. The sequence goes on along the minus strand of CM060940.1, from coordinate 749,221,755 downwards.
GTTTACTTTTCTCTAAGTCATTCTTTTAGTAAATTCTGGGTTAACATTCCTATCCAATTTCCTTGAAAATAATTTTGTAAATGATTTAACCCTTGAAATGATACTTAAATCAAGGAAAACATTGGTCTTTTACTTTACTCAAAACATTTATGCCATGATATATGCTTTACAAAACACTGTTGATGAAACTCGAAATCATAAGGGCCTTCGACCCTCTTAAAACTTAGGCTATAAGGCCAAAACTATGTAATACCTTTACAATTATAAAACTCAGTGACGTTCATCGCAATTAAAGATCTTTGCCCACTCAAAAGCATGTCGAAGTCCTTTATTTGAAAATATATAGGGATGGTGTCAAGTCAAAACTTTATAGTGTTAAATTATAAAAATTAACTTCAGTGACACATAAGAACTTCAGCATCAAAGCCTCATCGAGAATATAAATAAATTGGGATAAGTGCGGCATCGATATCAATGATGTCGACTTAGTTAAAAGTAGTATAGGTTGAACTTGATGATTGAAAAAACCATGGGTTAGGCTCAAAGATTTGTTATGCGGCATTGACTAGGCTTGATAACAATATTAAAAGCGGCATAGGGTAAACTCGACAACAAACTAAAAGCGGCCTGGTTAGGCTAGATAACAAGTTGAAAGCAACTCATAACTTTGTAAAAGCAACTCATAATAAGTTGAAAGCAACTCATAACAAGTTGAAAGCAACTCATAACAAGTTGAAAGCAACTCATAACAAGTTGAAAGCAACTCATAACAAGTTGAAAGCAACTCATGTCGATGTTATAAAGGTTGGCAACTCATAAAACATATTCAGCGACATGCCTCTTTGTAAAAATGTGATATTTCTGCGTATCGACATGTCCACGTTGATGACCATCTCTCTATCTTTGTTATTGTAACCTCACTGAGGTTCAAAACAAATCCATTTCATGCCAAACTCGTTGACATCATATGCATTACTTTGTTCAATTGGATGACAATGTGATGCGACGAGATGTGGCTCGACGTGGCTCGACGTGGCCTATGTCGTCATGACAGGATGGCAACTAACTTGAAACTAAAAAATTACTATAAAAAGTGTTTTCTTTTCACCAAAACTCTATAATTTATCATGATGTCATTGGCTAGCAAAGCTGTAACAATTTCCTTTACTAAAAATCTACCGCCTAACATAATTCTCAATACCAAACATTTTTACAAATTAGCACTTATTATAAACATTTTAATTAAATAAATAAGCCTTTTTGGGTCATATAATTTATTTATCATTTCTAAACTCTTAGAAAAATTCCCAAAAATCGAAATAAATCAAATTAATCATACTCCCCGACATATAAAAATTACAAGGCCAATTTTAATTATTTTTAACAATTAAAACCAGAAATTCACCAATTTCTTCACTTAGAAAAATCATGTATACTCCATAATTGCTTGGGAAATTATGAAATTAAAAATCCACTTTTAAAATGATATTTCTAACATCATATCAAAATATTAAGTCATTTGGGTATCATATGTTAGGATTTCCAGCTCAAACATATCACTAAAATTTAAATTTAAATTCTAGAAAAATCATCAATAAGTATATAATCATTCATACTACTAAAACATGACATAATTCTTGCAAAAGAAATGAGTTTACACTTAAAACCAAAACATAATAAAAAAATGTGAGATGTTTATTCATTATTCACCAAGATGAGATTTGGTGTAGACTTGATTTCTTTTAGCTTTGATTCCTTAATATTTTAGTTTCCTTCTTGTTTTCACTTTGCTATGGTCGTCCTCTCTCAGTGTTTAGTTTGTATGTGTTTAAAATGAATGAAGAAAATGAAGATAAAAGGGATTAAGGGGTAGGAATGAAGACTGTTCCCATTTTTCCCTTATCATTTTTCTCCTTCTTATCATAACCTTTTATTTCTCTAATTGGTTTATTAACTAAGGCACGGTCTAAAGTTAATTGCCAAATCTTAATTTCTTTTCCTTTTACCAGATTTTATTTAATTTATCTAATTAAATGTTCTGAATAATGTTAATTAAAATTAGGGTCATTACACTTTGTCTTATGCTTAACACTAAATTTCGAGGCATGGAAGCCCTTCCTATATGTGAGAATTAAGAATGTTGTCGAGTCAAGGTTTGAGAGGTAATAATATTCTAACTTGTCTATCTTCATTTTTAATCGAGGGATAACATAGGGTTGAAATCAAAAAGTAATGGTAATTATATGATGTCTGATTTTCCATATGCAAACTGCATACTTATACCAGGTAATGGTTTGTCCACTATCGACAACTTGACCTATTTTAACTTAGGAAGTATATGAAAGCTTCGTGATTTCATATGGTTTGAGATTCCCTTTGGGGAACTCATTCCGATGACAATTATCCCGCTTTAAGGATAGATATTCGAGCTCTCTTTGGAACTCTTATATAGTCCGCTTACTTCAAAAAGAACTGAGATTAAGTCAAACGGGATCTACCGATTATTGGTTCGGAGAGACCTAGATCGGATGGGCATGAGTTATTCGAAAACCACCTCGAATCGATATATGAGTTTGAATTAGAGATATCTTGAAGATGATGGAATCGGAGATGGAGTTTTTTGAAGTGTTAAGGCTACTTGCTATTAATACTGAGAATGTAGTAAAAGTAGTGTCTGTAGTTTGTTCATATCATGAACAACTTGTATGGATGAATGCTTTCATTGCATTATTGCCTTGAGGGTAGTTTTAGCATTCGAATATGGTTTTGCTAAAAAGGGCAATCGTTGCCTCGAGCCTCATACCCTGGAATCGTTAAAATAGGGGATATGCTTTAAGACTATGTGGCTCGTTACCATTAGGGTATAATCATCCCTGATCTAGATCGATATTATTTTTGGATTTATGCTTCGGGATCTGCACGATTGTTGATCACAACCGAGGGATGATTATATTTGGTATTATCCAGTAAAGGGGTAGGCTGATCCTGATTTGTAGGGGGTCCACGTGAGGCCCTTGGTACATTTTTCTAGAGGTGTACTATGACAGGCGGTATCCCAATAGCCTTGTCATCGATGGAATCCATTTTCCAGTATGTGTCTTATAGACTTAGTTGTATACTAAATAGGTTATTGAATGTGATTAATGTAAGCATTATAGCTATGTTTAAATATTTATTTTAAACCCTATACATTATTATAAGATCATCCATTTTTCTATTAGAAATGGTTTGGTTATCGTAAGGTAAAAACCCGTCCATGTTTATGTATGGCATGGTCTTACAAAATACCTTTGTTTTAAAGGGTTTATAACTATAACAAAGAATATGATTTTAAGTTTACTCACAATAGACCCATGTCTGACCCGGGGTTTTTCTTTCTTTCCCTTAAACTCTTAGGTACTCTAATTTTGAGTAGTTAGTAGTTCAGGCTCTTACAGATGCATTTTGAAGAAGCATGGAGCAGGAGGCTTTGCCGTTATCTAGTTATCTATTTATTCTGTTATCGTTTGTATATAGTTATGTATCAGCATAGTGAGGGAAAGCAGTTATAACTGTCCTTTGCTGAAGTTAGTACATTTTGTAACTCGGATGTTTCATTTTGGGAGTGACTGTATAACTATCTTATGTTTTATTATATATGATTTCCATCCAATGTGAGATTCTATATTTCTTTCTTCTTGATTTTCTTTTCCTTTACCCTAGCAGTTTGTCTTTCGGATGCCTAATGATCGATACCTCAATACTATGGATGTATTAAGAATCGTCTTTAGGTGTAAGAAAGGCAGATCGTTACACATAGTATCATAACTTAGGTTGAGCAAACACCTAGGCCTTGGTTGGGGTCAACTCATTAGAGATATGGTTAGTAATATCTTAGAATGAGTTTAGTTTATGAGAGTGCATATTTGTAAAAAAAAAATCGTGTATATATTTATATATTTATAAATTAGAGTTATTTTGATCAATATTTACATGTTTGATTTAATACCTTTTTCCCTAAGTTAATTACACGCGCGCGCACACACACATATATATCTGTGTAGTTAATTCCCTGCTATTACCCCGCTACAACCCCGCTATATCTCATAGCGGATTTCTACCGCTACGATTTTTCCACATAGCCCTAGAAAATAGCCTTTCCGCTTTAATCCCTACTATTTCTGCTATATCCCATTATTTCCGCTATATTCCGCTATTCCCGCTACATCTTTTTTAATAAAATGAATTGAAAAATTGCGTTTATACATTATAAAATTATTAAACTAATTTATTTGATTTAATTTTTAATATATTTTCAGAATAAAAATATTCTAATATTCAACCAAATTCAATTATGTTATATAACAGTTTTTCATTTATTTAAAGTATATTTGCATATGTTTTTATTTAAAATTATTTATGTATTATTTATCGTTCAATTGAATGATAATTTTTCATTTAATTACCATTTATATATTTGTAAAAACATTAAGTACGAGTTTTATATGTTATTTTAGAGCCATCTACTATATCCCCGCTATGACTTTTTGCACCTCCACCGCTTTGAATCTACCAAGCGCATTAACTGCACACACACACACACATACATACATACATACATACATACATACATACATACATACATATATATATATTCTAAAAGTTATATTACTATATTTAGGTAGTAAGAAATGAGTAAAAAAGAAAGACGAGGAAGGGAATTGGCTGTACTACAACCACCAATGGTCAAGCTCCAAATGTTGGTAGGGTAGGACTGGTAGGAGAAGTGGCGCATGTGCAACCCTGAGTTAACTTTGCATCCCTGTGCAAAGACTATACCAATTTAGGTCGAAATCCATTCAAAGTCACAGAATCCATTATCATGGCCAAAGCTCGTCTTCATTCTTGTGAGCAGATCATTAAGGGACTTGGTATTTTGGATGAGTAAAAGCACTTCTTGGCATTTTGGAAATTACACGAGGGAGCTTCAGCATGGTAGGATTCGGTTACAGCGAATGTCCTAGAGGATGACCTTTCTTGAGTAAGGTTCAAAGAAGTATTTGAAGATCAATATATGCCTGCAGCAGAGAAGACCTGTTTTTACCGAAGTTTCCTAAACCTTAAGCAATGAGAAATGACTAATGCTGAGTATGAGGTTAAGTTTAATGAGTTGTCACGCTTTGGGCTGGGACTTGTTGATACTGCCCTTAAAAAGAATGAAATGTTTGTAATAGGAATGAGGGAAAAATTTCATGAGAAGATGACTGCACACCTGAAAGGATCTTTCGCAGATCTCGTAGAAATGGCTTTACATTATGAATTTATTAACAAGAAGAAGCCGCTGCTACACAAAATAATATTAGTAAGAACCCAAATAAGAGGAAGTTCAACTAGCAAGGAAAGAAGCAGTGAGGAGGAAAGCCAAGAGCAGGGGCTCAAGGAAACAAGTACAAGAATATTGAGTGTTATAAGTGTAAGCAGAAGGGACATACTACAAGGTTCTGTAAGAATCCCAAAGTTCAAAAGCAACAAACATGAAATATTTCTCCAATTCTTCAAAGGACGCTTTGCTTTAATTGTCATCAACTAGGGTATATGGTAAAGGATTGCTCACTATTGCAGAAAAGCTAGCAAGTCAAAGTTTACATCATCAAAAAATGAACTATTGATCTTGGAGGATGTAAAGGTGAAAAGAGTTCTTGAAGGTACTTTATATATTTTAGTGCGAATATTTTTTGATACGGGGGCTTCCCATAGTTTTATTTCTAAAAGATTGGTTAATAGATTGAAACTTTCCCAAAGGATTATAGAAACCCCTATTTGTGTGTCTAACCCCATAGCTGGTGAAACTAATCTGTGTATGATTTATGAAAATTTATGCGTTACATACTTACCCACCATTTTTCATGTGACACGTTTGTTCTAGATTTTAGTAGGTTTAATGTTTTACTTGGAATGGAATGGTTAATGAGTATGGAGCTATTCTTGATTGTGTCAAAAGGATGATAGTGTTGAGGAGAGAACAGGGGAAAGTTTAGGTGTCGTGTGAAGAGCTTAGCAAATTAATGAGTAGTTTCCCGTATGCGCTTGATTCATCCCAAAAAGAGATAGGGTTGATATTGATTGTTAAGGACTTCTTGGATATTTTTGAAGAAGTAAATAGCCTACCTCCACATCGAGATATTGACTTTTGTATCGAATTAATTCCCAGGTTGAAACCTGTTATTCATCATATCTGTAATACAGCTCTAAGAGAGAAGGTGGAGTTAAAATATCAAACTGATGATTTGCTGAGTAAGGGACTGATTAAGCAAAGCCGTTCAAGTTGAGGAGTAGTTGTAGTCTTTGTTGCAAAGTTAGATGGCTTGCTAAGGCTTTGTGTTGATTATCATGAGCTAAAGAAATAGATGGTTCGAAACAAGTATCCTCTATCCCGTATAGACGACTTGCTCGACCAACTTCATGATGGTCAAGTAATCTCATAGATGGATCTTGCCATGAAATTTCATCAATTAAGGGTAGTAGAGGATAGTGTACCCTTAATGGTATTTAGAGGTCTGGATTGGTTCTTCGAGTGGTTGGTTATGCCTTTTGGGCTAACCAATGCACCCGTCTATTTTATGGACCTTATGAATCGAATCTTTAGAGATGTACTAAATAAATTTGTGTTGATTTTCATTGATGGTATTCTTATTTATTCCAAAACCAAGGAGGAACACAAACACCATCTAAAAATCATGTTGGAAACAATAAGGAGGCATGTTTTAAAAGCTAAATTTTCAAAGTGCCATTTCTGGAAATAAGAAATAAGTTTCATTAAACAAGTTGTGTCGGGGATGATATTTCAGTTGATCTAGAGAAGATAACAGCTGTTCAAGACTGGAAGACACCAAAGACTCCAATAGTGATCTGAAGCTTCTTAGGCATAGTGGTACATAATAGGATATTTATTTGAAAACTTCTCCAAAATTGCCTCGCATCTAACAAAACTAACAAAGAAGGATGTTAAGTTTATCTAAACTTCGAAGTGTGAAGAAGCATTCAACGGGTAAGGAAAAGGTTAACCATCGCTCCCTCCTAGCTATACCGGATGGAGGTGAAGGGTTAACGGTGTATACGGATACTTGTGGCTTAGGGTTGGGTGCGGTATTAATGCAACATGAAAGGGTTATCGTTTATGCTAGCAGACATCTAAACCCTTATAAGCGTAATTATGCAGCACATGGCTTAGAATTATTAGATGTTTTATTTGCATTAAAAATGTGGAGGCATTACTTACTAGGTGAGAATCATTCTAATCCTCTTTGGCTTATCTTAATAACCTTTAAGGAATCTTAGTAAGTAAACTTCCTTCTTTAAATAGGTGAAAAGTTCGAGGTATTCATGGATCACAAATCCTTGAAGTATCTTTTCACACAGAAAGACTTGAACATGAGGCAACAACGTCGGTTAGATTTTCTTACGACATACGACCTTGATTTTTCATATAGGCCAAGGAAAGCCAATATAATAACTAATGTTCTAAGTAAAGGCATGCAGTTTTGGCTCATCTAGAAATTACTCTGACTCTCCTTGATAGAATTACAAGCAAGCAAAGAGAAGATAGTTTTTGTAATGAAAATCATCAAGGACATAGGTGAGGGACATTGTTTAAGCTTTGAGATTGGTCATCGTGGGATATCATGAATGAATGAAAGGATATATGTGCTGAATTTCGATGGTATTAAGCAAGAAGTATTAGTAGAATGCCATCAACCCAAACTATGTATCTATCCTGGTTTTACAAAGACGAATCGAAATATGAAGCGAGTATTCTGGAGGAAGGGAATGAAAAGGGATATTTGTATTTATGTTAGCATGTGTGCAAATTGCCAACAAATAAACGGTGACCATCACAGGACTGCTAATCTACTACAACCACTCGAAATTCCAAGTTTGAAATGGGAGCAGGTGCCGATGGACTTTATAGACGGTTTTCTTGGGTCAAAAAAGGGCAACTAAGGCATTTGGGTTACTATTTATTGACTAACCAAAAGTGCACATTTTATTTCGATGAAGCTAACTAGGACCACATGGGGATCAGTTCTAACAAGGAAAGTCTTCCTAGGAACATTGGTAACACTCTTCCATGGATCCGTTGGATCCTCCCCAATCACCAAAAAACCTTGTTTATTATATAGAAAACTCAGATCAAGTATGAGATAAAAATAATTAAAAACATCTATAGATCATCGTAAATAAATCTGACCCAGCTTACGTCTAACATTCTTCTTCCTAAGCTTTTCTTCAAAATCCACAATACGATATTCCCGAGGCAATCAACAGGTGTGACTTTGATGACGGGGGTAGGCTGAGCATCTTACAATCGATCTTCCAGTTCATAAATCTTAAACATAGCGGTTTCTCTTGTCTGTGCTAAATTCTTTATTAATTTAGCCATTGTCTTTTTTGAGTCATCAGAAAAACCACCAATATATTTGTATGCATCCGCTTTTCACCCTTTCTCTATGTATGAGGAAGCACCTTTGGCCCAAGTTGCTCTAATTGCTGCTTGTAGTAGGCTTCCAATTCTCTAAATTTTCATTGATAGTGTAGTTCTAATTTCCTTTTCCATTTATCCACCAATACGATGTCCATGCTTGCAAGAGGAGTAGGAGTTGCTCTTGTGCTAAGCTCTTTTACTATACCTCTCTTTCTTCAGCATCCTCTTCTTTTCATATTGGTGAGAAGCTTGGAAAGACAACTTTTATATGATTTCTCTTAATTCCTTGATCTCTTTTTCATAGATAACCCCGTAAAGTGTTTCACTTTCCTTCAACATCTGTTGTAGCTCAGCCACCTTTGAATTTGCAACATCGAGCTTAGTGCGCAGTTTGATATTATATTGGTATTGACGCTCTTGCGCATCCTTGCTGTTTCAAAATCAAAAGGACATTCTTTGGATCTTTTCCAATTTTTTTATTGATAAGTGTTAGCTGAAGGTTCTCTTCCTGTAAGACTATAGTAAAGGTCATATCCACAACCTCAAATTCGGGTACGCCTAGGTCATTTGGGCCATAAATTATAGAAATTGAAGGTGAAGTGAATTCAAAGACTTTGTTAGCCTTAGATGGATGCCCATGAGAAGGAAGGAAGATGACCTAGTTGATAATCATTAGAACTAATTTCGATGGGATTCAAATTACACAAAATTAAGTTTAGAATGACGTATTATGTAAGACTATCTTTATATGAAGAGTGCAACATGTTCACATGTGTGTGTGTGTATGTGTGTGTATTTATACATAAGGTTCACTCCTTATTTAAATTCCTACACCTAATCACAAATTATTCCAAACGATGGTTATCAGGAGGAAAAGGACCGGCCCCTAGGGCATTGCTTCGACGACACAGTACGAAGTCACTAAGTGCTTATCTTTCTTTAAGTATTTGATTAACTTTGGAAACAATCCTTGAGTTTCTTCTTTAAGTTCTGCAAATACCTCATCTAACGCTTCCTCCCACCTGCAAATTGTTACCATACTAAGACCAAGGCGATTTACAGTTCGAGCTTGAAAATTTTCATACTTTCCTTTGAGTTTAGTAAAAATTACTTTCTTAGAATATTGTAAAGAATAAAGAAATGAAAACAACATGGTCATTCGTAGTGCAGTAGAAAAATAGTAAGACAATCAAAGAAATTGGTCATGAAAAGATTGGAAAGCAAGTTTACTTCATTACATACCAAAAGATTCACAAAGACAAGAGAAACATTGAAATTATTTACAAAAGTTCAAGTAATTACATGGACTTGGGAGGAAGACGTGACCTTAGTACCCTTAGATAGTGCATTTTCATCATCCTACTACAGCAAGATGTCCTGGATGCAGAAAAGGATGCCCTTTCCTATCTTTTTCCTTAGCAATCTCCCTAACCCACTCAGTCCTGCAATAGGAAAGGGCTTCTTTTATTTTTGTAGGGTCCCCTAATAAGCCAAGATCAAACTCAGCAGTAGCATCATCTAGGTGATTGGCAAAAAATTGGCGCTTATACGTAGCATACATTTTAAAAAGAACCTGTTAAGTAATCTAGTTAAGTCTATCCTTAGACCTAGCTAGTTTCTAGGCTGTCCTCGCCAACTCTTTTCCTTCTCCCCCAAAGCCTTATCTTTCCGTTCCAACTTTTGACCCTTCAGTTTTAAAGCCTTCTTTGTTATCCTCACTACCTGCTCTGCCTTTTCCACCTTCTCTCATTGAGCCCTAAACTCCGCATCTACTCTTGTTTTGTAAGAAGCAAAGCTAGATCATTGGATGAGGTTGGGTCATCCTCATCTCTTATTCGAACCTCAGTTGTCAAAGCCCCTATATGTTATAAAATAATTAAACATAAGATGAAAATTTGTGAAGTAAATCATCATTAAATAAGGAAAGAGAAGAAGGAATTTACATAAGCCTAAGTTCTTTCAAGCTTGGTGACAAGTGCAGGGAAGGGGAGTGAAAAAATGGAAGTTCAACAGGATAAGATTAGGGGTAGAAGCAATGTAGGATAAACCATCCAAAGCAGTACGCCCTACACTCTCCATAAGATCAATGACGGGACCTTCGGGTTGGAGAAAGAAGCGAATGTTTGGGTCTTGGAAGGATTAGAGAAATGAGATGGGAAGTACATCCATGGAAGAAAGAGAAGGAGGAGGAGGATCATGAGATTTCTTGAGAAGTCTATCGAAGGTGTGAACGTCAATATTTTTTTCTTCTCTCCTTCTTATTCTTTGTTGTCTCAAATTTATTGAGCAGGGATCATCAAAAAACACATATGAGAGGTCTCCAGCTATCCCACCTGCATAAGAGAAAAATTAAGACTGACAATCATCTTTGCAAAAAATTGGGAAATAAAATTTCTTTGTCCATCTTACCAAATTATACCCATAGATTCATTCGTGACTATAGAGAACTTAAAGATAGAGAGGGAGAAGTTATCACTAGTACGTAGAAAGTCATGCTTAAGTAGTAACAACTTAGTAAAGAATAACTTTGTTTCCTACCTTCTTCACCCAAACCAAGGACGTCCTTCCTTCAAGATATGAACAACATGTGGCTTGATTAGAGAAGATAGGACAAATGGGCTGTGGTTGAAAAGAAGAAGAAAGTTATCTAAGTTTGAAATGAAAAAATATCGATCATTCCACTTCTGAGTCTTTCGAGGAACAGACGTGAGAACATATGTTTTGCATAACCATAATAAAACTCATAATCATTGTAGATAGGAATTTTATGAATATCAAACAGAATTAAAGTTCCTTGCAAGAAGGAGGGGAACAAGTCTTCGTATAAAGAGTGAAAGTGGAAATGAATTAAGAAATTGAGGTAAGCTGTACCATAGAAACACCAATGAAAGAGAGCCATTCACAAAGAATTTGATTGGAAGGAAGATAGAGCTCACATCAGATGTGTTTGGAAGCAATTGAAATAAACCCATTGAGGCATATGGATACGATCATGGGATTCAGGCAGCCTAGCTATGTAACCCTCAAACCTGAAATGATCCAAAATGCTTACTATTTCTCTTGATTCCTTTATTATAAATGGTAAAAATAATGGAGAGATGGTTCTTTGATAGAAGTGGTTTTCATATCGAACATATTAGGTTGGTTATCGACTACCAATAAGATTCAAAGTTAGAAACTAGAAGAAATAGAACACCCTTACTATTGTTTTGTTATCCCACCTTTTGGCAAGGCCGCGACACCAAGGACTTGACTAGAAACCAAAGATAATCCGTCCCGAAGATCGCTATGTACACGTTCACAATGGATACAACAAAATTTATCCGAGTTCAGATCAAGTTATAATTAGCATGGTACAACGAACAAAGCTATGAAAGGCAACATCCAAGTTTCCGGTCAATTGGAGTTCCTATGCTCAAGTTATGGATCAGTCAAAATCAATGTAGAAGATGTCAGTTCGTTTCCATCAAAGTCCATCCCTTTTCGTATACATCAAACCTACTTCCATCCGGTTCGTATCGATCGTGCATCATCAATCCATCAAACTGTGTGTTTCCTATCGATCGTTCATTTGATACATTTTGTATCGATCGACCAGGCATCGATACGAAATCTACAACCGAGTATTGATACGAAACCCATAACCGGGCATCGATATGAAGACAACCTCTAGGATGGATACGAAGAAGGCATTGTCAACCAAGAGTAGCTATCCACTAGCATGAAAAAGGATATCCCCTGAACTCTCACTCCATGTCATCGGTGCACAGCTAATTGGTACAAAGATCGATCGATATGAAGGAGCATCAATATGCATGGATCGATACGCAGCCATTAGACAACCCACAAATCCAATCTTGGATTGATCATAACTCGAAATCTACAAGTCCAAATGCCTCCAAATTTTCACAGAAGCTTTCCTATTCGCTCAAGAATGTTCCTGATCGATCGACGCTCAAATGAAAAAAATCTTGATTGATACGAATATAGTAGGGATCGATCAAAAATGATCCCAGATCAATATGGTAGGCCCATCCACGTGTAAGAAAGAGTATTCCGTGTTCAGGGGCAGATATTTCAGACCTACACCTATAAATAGCACCTCTATGCCTATAGAAAAAGGACTTTTCGCTCTTCTATGCCGTTATTCTGCCGCAACTCCATTGTAACTTGAGTGACAGTGCTTTGTACTAATGTAATCGGTTGAGAATCATCAATAAACAACAAAACAATTCAAAGTGGACGTTGATTACAATGCCGAACCCCTATAATTCCTTGTCTCTTTCTATTTCTGCATGCTTTTATTGGTTTGATTATTAGATTAGCCTCCTTTTCCATTTATTTTCTCCACTTTAATCTCTTCAATCACATTCGAAGAGTGTTGTGCCCAATTTTGGTACAAACCTTTGGTGCTTTCACTGAGAAAACCCTGCTTTTCTCTGATTCAATGAATCCCCTGCCATTGTTGGATTGCTAAAATCTAAGAAAGAGATCCAGATCTTTCTTCCAGTAGTTCCTTCCATCCTATTCAGATTACTCTAGATCTGGGAAAGAACTACATTCATCATGGTGCATACTACCAGAACTACTTCAAATGCTGTAGATCCGGAAGGAAGGGATATGCAAAATCCCACACAGTTGATCACAGTAGGCTAGACCTCAGCTGGAGCTCCAGATCCATAAGGTCCTGTGACTAGAAAGGGGTTCCAAACCCTCATGCAAGAGCTTTCTCAAAGCCATTAGAAGCTCACTCAACAGATCCGTGCCAACATGAAACTCACAAACCAAATGAACAAAGAAGGTGAAGGAGATCTAGAAGGGATCATGTCTCTCATTTCTCAATCGAAAGCTCGGCTTCATCTGACTTCAATCACATATCTACATGCCGTTGGCTGGATGGAAACTATGCATAAGCCTACGGACATCAGAATGCCATGCATCTCGGACAGGTCGGGATTGATCCTTCTATAAGGCACCAAGTTGGACCCTCCTCACGAGGAGGGACACTTCCTTATCACACCACTCACGACTACGCTGTTGCTGCTGAGCCGAGAAGGACCCTCACTTCCCTGAAGATCGGGAGCCAAGAAGGCATGGAATGGACCATAAACAGCAATCAGACCATCCTCGCTACTTGGAACCCGACCATGCCTTGGCCTCGAACATCCAGATGCCTGATATTCCAACCATGATACGCCAAATGATTAGAGGAAGTCAAGGCCTTACAAATGATGATTGGGGAATTTCCTGAAGTCACACTCCATTCACCAATGGCATTCTTTACGCAGAGCCACCCCGTCGATTCAGGATGCCGACTCTGTCGGTGTATGAAGGAAATTTGGATCCTAACTAGCATATCTTGAAATATGAATGGCTCATGAATGCCGCTCATGCTGATGGTGCGGTTAAGTTTAGAAGTTCTCCTATCTCTTTGAGAGGCATTGCAACTATGTCGTTCACTCGATTACCACCTAGATCCATCTTATGTTTGATCAATTGGCTACTAAGTTCATTGAGTTGTTCCGTATGCATGCTACTAGACCAAAGGATGTCAACACCTTGTCCAGTGTTACTCAAGCTCCAGGACAGACTCGTCGACGTTATCTGGAAAGGTTTCATGCTACTTGTGCAGAGGTGAGAAACTCTGATGAGAATTCTATTCTGATTCATTGATTAAAGGGATTGATCCCGACTCTGAGTTTGGTGATTAGTTGGCTGGCAAACCCCTCGCTTCGTTGGACCGGTTCTATGCTAAGGCAGCCCAGTTTTTGAGGAGAGAAGATGCTAAATGATCTAGGAAGCAGGATAATGCGGGGCCCAGTGGTGAAGGCACTCAAAGTAATATTGTTGTGAAGCAGGTCGGTGAGAACTCCGACAAAGTGCAATTGAATATTAAGAATAAGCAAGGTCAACAGAAGGGTAACATAGGTCGGGGAAAGAAAAGAGACCCAAATCACGAACCGAGACACAGAGCTCCCATGTTCGACCAATATACCCCTCTAAACATATCATTGGAAAAGTTCACCTTTAGACTTGTAATACCGGACAGTATAAGAAGCCAGCACCAAAATCATCATCTAAGAAGAAAATTCAAACTAGAAAGTTATATAGGTTCCACGATTTCTACGGCCATAACACCAATGAGTGTCGTCATTTACAAGACATCGTTGAGAAATTGTTTAGAGAAAGGAAGTTAGAACAGTTTGTTCGGGCGTCGTAGGATGGAGGTGTGGGCCCATCTAACCCGAATCAAGGTCAAAGCCAAGCTAGTCCTGAAAAACTCGTGCATATTGGCAGGAGGTTGGTAACAAACACTATGAGTGTTGGTTCTCATCCAGTTGATCGAAGCTGGAAGGAAATGAAGTCATATGCTAGTTTGATTAGGCATGTGGACTTTGAATGTTGTAGTAATTCTGATGATGGATCCTCGACAAAACAACAAAGGACGATGACAGATGACATCGTTTTTAGGAAATGAGATGCTGACAGAGTCGAGGCCCCTACTATTGATCCATTGGTCATTTCAGCCTAGATAGGTCCTGCTTGGATGAAGAGGTTCTTGGTTGACAACGGAAGCTCTGTAAACATTCTTTTTAATTGTGCTTATAACCTAATAAGGATGGAAGCAAAAGACTTGAAACTGTGTCAATCATGTATTCATGGTCCACGACTATACTAACTGGGATGATGGAATTGTCTGTTGAGTTGGGGATTGGAGATCGCCGGACAGTCTAGATGTTACAATTTATTGTATTAGACATACATCCCCTCTACAATGCTTTCTTCGGTCGACCGGTCTTTGCGGAATTCAGGGAAGTGATTGCCCCATAGTGTTTAACTCTATAATTCCCCACTAATAACGGGGTTGGAGTAGTACATGGTTATCAGCGGCTGGATGTGCATGTTATGTTGCGAAGTTGTGGGATGTACAATAGAAAGAGAAAGGGATGGGCATAGAGGAATCTTTCTATGTCCATTTGTCAAAAAATTGACAGCTAACGTTTGGGCCTCGGTCCGGGTGCCACAACCAATTTGTTAAGGACCTCGATCTCAGAGACAACAATGATGAGGAGGAAGCCAAAGACTGTCAGGCTTCCCCGACGAAGTTGACGATCGATGTTCAAATCCGTGATGATTCCAAAATGATTAAGGTCGGATCTCAACTCAGCCCCCAGATAAGACAAGAATTGATTGATTTTCTTCGGACAAACCTTGATTTGTTTGCCTGGGATCATTCAGATATGTGTGGGATCTCGCCAGAGATCGTGAGCCATGCATTAAATATTGACTCATGTCACGTCCCGGCCAAACAAAAAAAGCACGGTATGGATCCAGAAAGATCTGCCGCCCTGAAGGAAGAAGTAAATAAACTCAAGACGAATGGATTTGTTCATGATGATTTATACCCGTAGTGGGTATCTAATCCAGTGCTTGTCAAAAAGTCAAACAGGAAATGGCGGACATGTGTGGACTACTCAGATTTGAATAAAGCTTGCCCAAAAGACAGTTTTCCTCTTCCTAGAATTGCAACTTGTGGATTCAACAACCGAACATGAGTTCTTATCCTTCATGGATGCATACTCTGGCTACAATCAAGTCTCATTGCACCTTTTGGACTAGAAACATACCAAACTCATCACTAATCTGGGATTTTATTGCTACAAAGTAATGCCATTTGGATTTAAAAACGCAGGAGCAACTTATAAAAGGCTCGTTAACTGAATGTTCACTAACCGGATCGAAAAGACCATGAAGGTGTGCATGGACGATATGCTTGTGAAGCCATGACTGTCCATCAACCATGTTGGTGATTTAGAGAAGATGTTTAACATACTCCAGCAGTATAGAATGATGCTCAATCCGTTGAAGTGTCATTTTGGAGTTGCATCAGGAAAGTTTCTTGGATGCATTGTCAATGCCAAAGGAATTGAAGCCAATCTTGGGAAAATCTGGGCAATTCGAAATCTCGAAACTCTAAGAACCATAAAGCAGGTGCAAAGCCTCAACGGGAAGGTGGCAGCCTTAATCGGATTTATTTCCAGATCCATAGACAAGTGCATTCCTTTCTTCGATCTAATCAGAAAAGGAAAGAAAAATTTTGAATGGACAAAGAATTGTGAAGGCGCATTCCAATCACTAGTTCAACATATGGCAATACCTCCTATTTTGCTGAAGATGGTTGATCACGAGAGAATATATGTCTATTTGGCGGTTTTAGCAAATGCAATCAGCGCTGCATTAATTCGAGAAGAGGATTGGATTCAACGACCTGTCTATTATATTAGAAAAAGGCTAACGGGGCAGAAAGAAACTACTCGAAGGTGGAAAAGCTGGCTTATTGTCTCGTCATAGCCTCAAGAAAGCTCCGTCCATATTTCCAGGCTCATCCGATCACTATTTACACCAGCCAGCTGTTACAATAGGTCCGTACGCGACCTGAGACGTCTGATATATTACTTAAGTGGAATATCTAGCCAAGTCGATTTGATATTGCTTATACACCGAGGCGAGCTATTCAAGAACAATTTCTGGTGGACTTCATAACTAAATTCACCATACCGGAGGACTTTCCCGAAACTAGTGAATCCTCTAAGCGTACATGGAAGCTGTACATTGATGGTGCATCAAACGAATGTTGCTCAGGCACCGGAGTGGTAATCGAAGCCCCAAAAGGTCAATCCATATGCTACACTTTGAAGTTTGACTTCCATGCAACTAACAACGAAGCGGAGTACGAAGCTTTGCTTGCTGGACTAAGACTTGCTAGAGACTTAGGAGTTATTGCGGTGGAGATTTATTGTGATTCGCAGTTGGTCGTATGTCAGGTTCGAGGAGAATATCATGCCAGAGACTGGAGATTGGCTACCTACCTTACTCGGGTTCAAGAAGTGTTGATTCAGTTCGACTATTATGCTATTCATTGTATACCCCGAGGGCAAAATCAAAAGGCCGATTCTTCAGCAAAACTGGCCAGCACTGGCGAAGACAACAGATGGGACTTGTCCCCGTCGAGACACTTATCGCTCCGAGTATCGATCAAATAGAGATAGATTGGGTGTACGAGGCAGCTCCGGAGAAGGAGTTGTGGATGACTCCATTCAGAAACTATCTTAAGCACGGAGCTTTACCCGAGTGTAGAAATGAGAAAAGATAGGTTCTCCGAAAAGCTTCGCAATTTGTTATCCAGAATGGAGTCCTGTATAGGAGGGGATATTCTGTTCCTTTACTCTAGTGTATCATCCACGACGAGATTGAGAAAGTGTTACATGTTTTGCATGAAGGAGATTGTGGCGATCACACTAGAGGGCAGGCCCTTGCGAAGAAAATACTTAGATATGGATATTACTAGCCGACCATGAATCAAGACGCATCAGATTACGCTAAGAAGAGCGATAGGTGCCCTAAGCATGCCAGGATTCCAAGAGCCCCGCCTACCGAAATTACTCAGATGGTCAGTCCATGGCTATTTGCCACATGGGGCTTTGATATAATAGGGTCTCTACCTTTAGCCAAGGGTGGTGTGAAGTACGCCATCATTGCGGTTGACTACTTTACTAAATGAGTAGAAGTTGAGCCCCTTGCCACTATCACGACGAAGAAAGTAAACAACTTTGTTGTGTGCAACATCATCTATTGCTTTGGCCTCCCACACACCATCGTGACTGATAACGAGACTCAATTCGATAATGTCGAGTTCAAAGATTTCTGTCAAAGCTACCGCGTCTAGAAGAAGTTCTCAGTAGTAGCTCACCCTTAAGAAAATTGACAAGTCGAAGTTGTCAACAAAGTTATCAAGTCCATTCTGAAGAAACAACTGGAGAAGGCTGGAGGCAAGTGGGTCGTTGAACTTTCCATGGCCCTATGGGCATATGAAACTACCGACAAGTCTGCGACTATCCATATCCCGTTTTCTACGGCTCTGAAGCTGTTATTCCAGTTGAGCTAGAAGTACCTTCTCACCGTGTGACTTACTACGATCCAAAGACGAACGCCATCCTACTTGCAGAATCACTGGATTTACTGGATGAGAAGCATGAAGAGGCTGATTTGAGAGCAGCCGCATACCGCAGTCGAGTCACCCGATTATATAACACTAAAGTCAGACCCAGAACCTTCAAAGTTGGCGATCTCATATTTAAGAGAATTTATCCGGTTCTTTTATACATGAAACTAACATGGAAAGGACCGTATGTTATTGAACGGAGACTTGGAGACAGCACATTCAAACTATCAACTGTTGACGGTCTCACTTTACTAAGAGCATGGAACAACGAGAGTCTCCGTCACTATTACACATAACTGGCTTTTATTCATTTAGTCCGCTATCCCTTTGAAATTTGTTTATGCATTTTTTGAATTTGAACTTGTAATAACGCAACTGACTTTGTCATACTTTCTTATTTCAACAATAAAATGCAGACTCAACAAGCCAGAGTGGCAATTACTTAAAATGTGGCATGCAACCGTCACGATGTACGAAGAGCTAAGTCCTATCATATGGTGGGACTCATTCAAATAGGGAGTAATTGTGATCCGACTGTCACTTGCTAAGTGAAGCCCTAAGCTCGAGGGCAAGCAACGATAAAGTCAAGAAGGATTGAAACACGACAATCCTCTAATGAACTCCAGCTTCCAGATTGCGAGCTGAAGTACAAAACTCCAAAATTCAGGCTTGAGGAGGATAGATCCATCCATCTGCAACCTCGTCTTCATTCTTCCAAGTATAAAGAGGATGGATCCATCAATCTACGACTTCGCTTGCCAAATTAGGTGGATGTGATCCGACCATCCACAACCTTGATCAACTCCTTGTTCCTGGAGTGTGAATGAGATCCTAATACTTAAACAGATGTGACTGACTGTCTATCGACCAACTCCAGATTCCCGGAATGTGAAGTAGAGTATAAACATCAAATGGGTGTGACTGACCACCCATCAACCAACTCTTGTCCCGAGAGCGTGGACTGGAGTATAAACACCAAATGGGTGTGACTGACCATCCATCGATCAACGTTGGTCCCGAGATCACGGACTGGAGTATAAACACCAAATAGATGTGATTGACCACCCACCTATTGACTCTGGTCCTATGAGCGCAGACTGGAGTATAAATACCGAATGGGTGTGATTGACGGCTCATAAATTAACTTATGCCCCCGGAGTGCGGATATAATTTCAAGTATTATGCAGGCGTGATCGGCCTCCAACATACGAGTTCAATCCCCAGAGTGCGGATGCAAATACTAGCAGATGAGCGAGTGTGATCTGACCATTCAAACTCATTTCACTTTAACTTTATTCCAACTTAGTTAAATTAAAATTAGCAAAGGCGGAAGATGACTGCCGACTGACTACTTCAATTCTCCCTGGGACTGGAGGCATAACTCAGGTACCGGCCGTTGATTGAGACAACGTAACATTAGGATTCGACTTGATGTTTAATTATGACCCGAAGCCATGACTTCAAGATTTAGTGACTGGACTCAAATTCGACTCAGAATCTAAAGCCTCACAAGTGCATTGAAAGGAAACAAGAGTGCTGAAACACTTACACAAATGAATACAGAGTTGTGTTGAAAAACAAAAAGAAATTTTATTTCCTTTGAAAAAGATAAGTACAAAATCTTTTTAATGAATTCCTATAAGAAAAGGCCAAACCTGCACATATACATGGCCTACAAAAGCTAAAGGAAGTCCTATTCCAAGCTATCTATGAAAAAGAAGTCGTAAAAGTGCAAGTCTATGCCTTTGATTTTCTATCCTTCTTGCTTTTCTTAGACATAGACCCTCTCGAGCGGCCACTCAGAACTCTCTCCCTCTTTGAACCTTTGCCTCCCCGGCCTACTCTGGTGGGTTTATCTTCGACTAGGGGTATTGAAGCAGTCTCCTCCTCGAAACTCATAGGGATTTGAATGTCCTCTATGTGAGGAACCGAAGGGATGATGGCACTTTTGATGTTAAAGGGAGGAGGCGCACTGGTATTAATGATGGTGCCACCTGGAGAAACAACAATTATCAGGACCGGACCAGGGCCCACCATGCCACCCCCGCTCTATGTCCCTACTCAGCTTGCTCGATTTCGGCTTTTCTCTCCTCCATTATTTGCTCAGCTCGGTCCGCCCAAATGCCCATTGGAATGCTACTGGTCGGACCTGAGGAGCCCGTAATGACCACATCTTCATCTATATTGAACGGCATTTCCTTATTTTTGAGAAAAATGTTACATCGAATAGCATTTCAACACTTGGATCGCTTTGTTGGCCAAGGAGCACTTCTGTTAATTGGTCATCTATCACATAGATATCATCATGTGTCTCCTCGGCCAAAGTGGTGACTGTTGTAGTTGTAGTCTCCGTCATTATTGCCTCCTGCTCGTGATGCATTTATTGAGTAGAAGAAGGACCGATTGATGTAGAATCTAGAGCTGAAAAAAGATAGGAGAAAATATTAGTAACATATTCTAACGATGCTGCTACATTTGGATGAATGGAAGAAGTGTCCAAAATACCTTCCTCGGGTTGACTCCTGTGTTAAGCTGATGTGTCGTCCAAGCCGTGTTTGGGTATCGAAAAAAAGTGCGGCCTATTAGGGTCATATCCTGGGATGACCGGAGGATCGATAAAAGAAGTAGGCTCAAATTGAGAGACTGGGAGCACTTCGAAACCAACTTCATAATGCTCAACTCCAAACCCTTCTCCGGTGTCCATATACTTAGCAGCCAACTTTTATTTTTCAAGAGTGACGATTATATCGTAGAGGACCTTTGGTTCATCTCCGACAAGTATTTGAGCTTCCAATTTGAATTCATCGATAGTCATAGCGTCGCGGATCACCTTTTCATCATCTACCAAGCAACTCCATGCCTTGTATAGTTGAAAAGGATAATCTTCGTCGAGTCAATTTAAGTTGCAGTTTCATAAGACATCTGCGTTGTACATGACTATGAGATCTTCAAATTCACTCTCTATTTTGGCCTCCACTACTTTAATTTCGTTCTCAATCCTGGCATTGGCTTCTCGAGCTTGTAGATTCACTGCATCCCTCTCCTCCTTAAGTCTCACTGCCTATTCACATGCCTTTTGGGCCGCTTTGTTGGCGTCGTCTTTTTCCTTGATGGCATCGGCTAGCATCGCCCTTTGCTCCTCAACATCTTTCCATGCGGAGTTCCTTTCCTGAGTAATGATAGTGTTATGGTGACCCATCTCCTACATCAGATCCATGTGAGTTTTTCGCATGTTTTCCATGGACCATCTAGCCTCATCGGCTATCTTATTGGCGTCCATCTCCGATTTCCTTTAAGATTCAGCTTCATTATTAAGCACTTCTATTATTCTGTCTTTCTGAGCAAGGTCGGCCTCCAGTTTCTCAATTGTCTTAGCCCACTTGAAAGATACCGTAGAAACTCTCTCAGCCATCTTAACCCATTCTCTGTACTGGCTGTATGCATCGTGCACGTAGTCCTGCATCAGTCTTTCTATGTCGGTGTGAATTATTTTCAAGTTTGGAGGAAAGTGGAAGCCATCAAAACAAATAATCGAAAAATCTTTCTTTAACTTAGCAATTCAGATGGCTTCCTCCCCTATGGGCTCGACAGTGGCTTGCTCTGTAACGATGGGAGTTTCTATTTTAGTTCCACGGCGTTGATCTTCGGACTTTGAAGTATGAGGAGACGCTACTTGGTGTGCATTTTCAGAAGACTGCCTACCAGGGCTGGATGGTTTTGAGGAATCTTTAGCTGGTAGCGATCGCCACCGGGAGCGGCACCAACCTTGATGTGACCTTTCCTACTCCCTGTCATAATGCTCACGCTCTTGGTTGGGGTAGTGGCCACGATCAAAGTCTCTTTCACTTTCACTCTTATGAGATTCAAAGTAAGAGCTGGAAGAAAGACGTTTGGAGCGAAGATTGGTGAGCACAGACCCCTCCCTCACCATAGTGTCTGTAGAACGAAAAGAGAAGCAGAATTATTCATTTCCAGAGATTAGAAAACATGTGATTAGAAATTGTGCGGTGCCATGAAGTTAGTGTATGCATGTGCAAACCTCCCAACCGATCGATTATGGTAGCCTTGCTCGTAGGAGTTGACTCCCGTATGTCTAAAGAAGTTAAGCCTGTGCCAGTTCGCAGTGGGGAAGAAAGTCCCTCTAATCCAAGATCCTAGAATGAAGGTATACCGTCCGGAATAGGAATGTCTGATAATCCTCTCAATGAACTTTCCATTTGCGGCGAGGATGTCTCAAGACTTATAGCAGCCGTGGCAGAGCGGGCAAATATACTACAACGGCCTTTTTCCTCTTGGATTTGTGAGCGAGAGCCTTGCCTTTCCTTTTTGATTCTGATAATTGGAGACTCTGCGAAGGCGCAACTGCGGGCTTAACCCTACTTGTCATACTCTTGTCATCTTTAGTGATTATGACTCCAAGAGCTTTCCTTCCTCCTTGCCTTACCGGAGCCACTTTTGAAACTCCTATTAATCCAATGCTTTGGCCTCTCTCTATAATCCCCATGGCGATCAATTTTTCATCAGTAAGAACCTCATCGATTTCTCTAAGTTCAGCTGGCACTGATTAGAGAGTTCTTACTGTCTCCTTAAATTGCGCTCCTTCGGACAGAGGAATCGAAGATGTAAAAGAAACGTGGTATTGGACTCATCATCAACTTATATTACCCAATTAATCGATGAAGAAGTTAAAGCACTCACGTTTAACTAACCACCATCTAGCAAATCCTGATGGACATCTAATGAAGAACCATTTAATTTTTAAGAAACACAATTTACTCCAAGTACTTGCCACTACTTGGCAATTCCTGACCGCTTCAAGGAAGGTAAACAAAGGATTATCTCCAGAACTCTTGATGTTGAACAATTATCTGATTTCCTCGATGTTCAGGGGTCAGAAAAGATGCTCCATGAAGATAATATACAAGTTGTTGAGAAGAGAATATCCGTTCAGATGCAACTGAGAAGGGGAAATCCTGAAAAAGAACAGCATATCCTGAATAAACTGATTGCATGGGGGCAACATTCTGGCTCCGCACATAAATCTGTTGCAAGCAGTAAACCCTTCCGGGGGATTGTGCACTCTGTCTTCTGGTCCCGTTAGTAAAACGTCTTCTAGAGATAATCCATACCCAAGACAGATTCTGCCTAGCATATCCTTGAAGATTTTGGAACGAACTAAGTCCTATGGATACAAAACTAACCCTACACTGGGCAGTTCATCCAGAGCGGGACTTACTACATCTGTCGCAATTTCTTATATTTCTATAATGGGGAGTAGAGAACTCTGAACTTCTTGCTGCCCTAAGCTTCCAGGATCCATAGCTTCTGAACTCGGTAAAAATCATAATTAGATGGCAATAAACCTGTGTTACCTTGGAGTAAAGTGAGTGATCATGTTGTGTAGCGCAGTGCCACATAATACTTTAAATTTCTACAAGTTCGAAAGATGGTAAAACGACAAGATTTCAAGATTCGACTGGAGTGACCGTCATCGCTGACCGTCCCAACCATGCCATCTGACTTCAAAGAACGATCCATGTTAAAGTTCGTTATGTTTGTCAAATTATAGTTCCATCGACGAACTTCGAAGGATAGTCAAATATGCAGTATAATGGTCAAGTCCAGTTATTCAAGGCTAAAGCTCGTCGGAGTCGAATGTTCAAGTATGCAAAAGGCCACTAGTTCGTATCCATTAAAGATCAACTTGGATCGTTCCTCAAAAGCCTGCCTTCGTATCAATCCTAGAGTTTAGGTTTTGGATTGATCATTCCAGACGTCACAGCACTTCGTATCGATCCAAAGCTTTGACTTCGTATCGATCATTCCAGATCGATACGAACCCCCACGATTTCCAGATTGATAGGAAGCAACTTCCTCCATCCACCACCGATATGAATTCCCACCATTCCAGATTGACACGAAGCGGCTCCCACTATCTCGTCATCGATACGAGATTGAAGCAAGGGATTCTTCCAATGACTTATTTGTCTCCATCGATCATTCTTCTTCTTCCCCAATCCTCCAAGGCTCCATTACTACCTTCTCGACCTCACTCTAGCCCAATTCTGAAACCAACGATGCTAGAATCAGCCTTGTATGAAGCGGCATCGAGACTCGAGTCTTACCATGTTGGGATGGAGTTAATAAATTAATTACCTAGTTTAAAGGGTTGATTTGAAGGATTAACAGATTGTTTGTTTTAGAGACAAAAGGCTTGACAGTTCCTTTTCTCAAGTTTCTTATCGATATGAATTAGCAGATATGAGAACAAAGGCAAGTGGAAAAATGTGGCTGAAGACAAAAGGTAATTATATGCCTTCATAACCAAAGAGAAATATGTTTCTTATGGAATAAACTGACAGAGCGGTCAAAGTATTATCGATATGAAAGACGCTGAACAAGCATACCTGGAACGATCACTTCCATCAATATGAAGACATAGCTTCGTATCCATCAACTCAAAGCGATCCAGATTTTAGCACTTCATATCCATCGATGAATAGCCATCTATTTCGAAATCTATTGATACAAAGTCCATTGATATGAAAGTCACTACATAATTGTATTCGATCCACTCGTATCCATCGATACAAAGCATCCTTAGGGACTATCTAACCCATATTGATAGCCATCTGTACGAAACATACATTCCAACATCCCAGATCGATTCAGAAGAGGATCGATACAAAGGAGTGGTTTAAAGCAACCACCAATTGTTGTTACAACTCGAATTTCACATCGATCCAAGAGAGGATCGATAAGAAATCGATCCAGACAAGAACAAAAGAACTCAACAACAACCCATGAACGTGCAGACGTGAACAGGAGTCAGGTTCGCATACGTGCATATATGACAAACTAACATTTGTATCATTGGCAATCTACAATTCAACATTCATATTACTGGAAATTAATCAAAGGTTACATCTCTTGAATAAAAGACAACGACTATTCATCGAATCGGATTGAACTTTTTTAGAATAAAGAATGTGGATTTTCAAAATATGTCGTGTTCACAGAAGGCGTACTTTGGGGGGGCAAATATCATCCTGCCTTTTGGCAAGACCGTGACACCAAGGACTTGACTAGAAACCAAAGACAATCCATCCCGAAAATCGTTTATACACAGGTTCAAGATGGATACAAGAAAATTTGATCCAAGTTCGAATTAAGCCATAAATAGCATGGTATGATGAACAAAGCTATGAAAGGCAACATCCTAAATTTTAGGTCAATCGGAGTTCGTATGCTCAAGTTATGGATCGATCAAAATCCATGTAGAAGATGTCAGTTCGTATCCATCAAAGTCCATCCCTTTTCGTATCCATCAAATCAACCTTCATCTGGTTCGTATCGATCATGCATCATTAATCCATCAAACTATCTGTTTTGTATCGATCGTTCATTTGATACATTTCGTATCCGTCGACCAGGCATCGATACAAATCTACAACCGAGCATCGATATGAAACCCATAACCGGCAATCGATACAAAGACAACCTCCACGATCGATACAAAGAAGGCATTGTCAGCTAAGAGAAGCGGTCCACTAGCATGAAAAACGATCTCCCCTGAACCCTCGCTCCACATCATCGGTGCACAAATGACCATGCTAGTAGCACTCCTATGCATTCTTATAGGTGTTGGTCTGAAATATATATCCCTAAACTTGGAATACTCCTTCTCACACGTGGGTAGATATTTCACACCAACACCTATAAGTAGCACTCCTATGCCTACAGAAAAAGGACTTTTGACTCTTCTACACCGTTACTCTGCCACAACTCCATTGTAACTTAAGTGCTAGTGCTTTGTATTGTTGTAATCAGTTAAGAATCATCAATAAACAACAAAACAATTCAAAGTGGACGTAGGCTACAACGCCGAACCACTATAATTCCTTCTCTCTTTCTATTTCTACATGCTTTTATTAGTGTGATTGCTAGATTAACTTCATTTTCTATTTAATTTCTTCACTTTAAGCTCTTCAATCACATTCTAAGAGTGTTGTGCCCAATTTTGATACAAACATGTTTGAAAGAGAAACTAATCATGGAGAAGATGAAATTCGCGATTAAGGTTTTCGAAAGCTCATAAAGGAATGAAGAAGAAGAAGGAGAAAATATATACTTACCTCGATTTGATCTAGACCAGGCTATAGGAATAATGGAAGAACCCCAAACGTCTATTGACTAATGACAGGGAGATACACGCAAGAATCCATATAGACTTTCTTAGGAGATAAAAAGATTAAGGTGACAGCTTTTCAAAAGATCGAAAAATAAGAAATTGATACATGCAGTTGGGAATTAAATGTGATATGATGATAAAGGCCTTTCCATTTGAAAAGAAGGGAGAGAAAAGCAAGAAGTGACAGGTCATAGGAAAATATGGAAGTAAAGACAAGTCCCTACCGATCTTCAATCGCTGCAGACTTGGAGGTCAAGTGTTACATCCATAATTTTTAAATATTTTTAAAGGCACATTGATGCAAGCACAGAACCAAAAGAGCTACTCCAATGATAGAAATTGGATTACGAAGTGGAAATGAAGAATAAAGAGCAGAGTACAATAGTATTACACAAAGTATTAGGACATCGGCAAAACATAAAGACTATGATGTTCCCTCGAGCATGGCGTTAACGTCATAAAATTTTGTCGGAGTCCTTAGACTGCCACAAAGTGTAGGAACTTCTCCACAACCCTAATAATTACTTTAATGGGCAGAACCATGACACAGTCTTTATGTATCAAATATGAAGGTTGAGTCATGGTTCTGGAAGTAGGATTAATAAGTTGGGATTACGACACAATCTTTGAGTAATAACACAACGTAGAGATTACGTTGTGGCCTCAAAAGTAATAGTAGTAATATGGAATTATGACAAAACCCTTAAAGCGGTTATAAGCAATAGAGATGGACCGCAATCTTAAACTAACATTAAAGTGGTCGGGCTATGCCACAATCATATATTAACATTGAAGCAATAGGGATGGGGAAAATCCTGAGTTGGAATTAAGGTGATGAAACATCAC
Source organism: Allium cepa (assembly GCA_030765085.1). NCBI lineage: Eukaryota > Viridiplantae > Streptophyta > Magnoliopsida > Asparagales > Amaryllidaceae > Allium > Allium cepa. Next base: position 749,194,254 of record CM060940.1, on the reverse strand, counting down.
CACGGTTCTAAAGAAGTATTAGCCAATAAATACAAAGACTCAAAGGATAAGGCAATTGGGCAAAGTTGCACTGCATCCATAAGCTAAACTATGTTCCTTAAAAGCTAGCCAAGAAGCCATGATTTTCGAAAGAAACAAGCCAATGGACTGCACACATGCCCAAGCAAAGCCATAATAAGATACTACCACCAATATAAAAGAAATGCATGGTTATAAGCGCTTCAGAACTTCACCATCGTAAATGGATCATTGAAAATTGCACCTTCATAATTATACAGGACGATAATAGTACATAACATCCAATCTATTAACACTCCTCAAGTCGCACTGTAGTGTTCAATCCAAAACAACAACAAAGCACAATGTTAGGAGTAATTAAAAGCAAACTATGCAAATTAGAAAATAAGACCGCGCCACTATTTTAAAGCCAAATCACACTACCAGAACCTAATATAATTTTTCTAGCAATAGAGGACTGCACCACCGCCTCCATATCAATGTAGTATCTAAGAAATCCAAGATTTAAGCCTAACATCAAGTCATGGACTATTCAAAAATTAGGTTTTCCGCTTCAATTTCATGCTTTCTACCTAAGTTCAAGATAAATCGATCCAAATCAAGGTTTCCCACCAAAGAGCGTGTTAGGAATCTGCATATAGTAGATAAGCAGGACGAATGATCGACATATGGCATAATACAAAGGCAGCAATCAAAAGAATGGAAGACAGACGCTAGCAACCCATGTGATTCATTGTGTACTATAAATGACAGGGGACCGTAGTAGAATATGGGGATTTTTTTACTTTACTCTTTTTAGCACTGAAATCAAAACTGTACTCTTTGCCATTTTTGTTTGTACTTAGAATCAAAGAAGAATATAAGGAAATTTTCCATGTGGATGTAAGATTCATAAACATTTGAACCATGTAAATTCCCTGTGCCATTTATTGCTTTCCATACTATATCTATTTTTTCTATTTTTAATGTCTGAATTGAATTGGATTGTTTTTAAAAATTGGGTGGAGGCATTTCATAATATTTTGAATACCTCTCCCCACGATTGTGTAAGCAATATAGTGACATAGTTGCTTTATTTAAAAAGGCAATTTTAATATTACTTAATCTTGCTAATTCTAAATCACGAAAGTGTTCAATGTCATGGTTACTTCTAAAATATATGGGTGTTTCTGAGATGAAAAATCTCATCAACAGTGACACTTTTGCTGAACTTACTGCTTACGCATCATTTCGGTAAAATCCAATGTACTTGTTATAAGAGATACCTAGTAGTAATATTTACACCAATTCTCTTCGACAAAACCATATCACAATAGGACTTATGAAATTTGGTTTTGGTCAAAATTACAATATCTTCCATAAATTCAACTTAGTTAGTCTATGTATAAATTCCTTGGTTTAATAATAACATTTATTATTAACCATACTGCTCTGGTTGAAGATTTTGACATCAAGTTGATTGCATTTGAGCGTGATACTAACCTCGTATATGCAAGGAGAAGAATTCTCAATTGAATAGTTTTTCACTTCCAATGCTTCAATTCAGGCCCAATCGATAGTTAATCAATGGACGTCATGCCATAATGTAACTATAAACAGTGTGGAGTGTCCACATTGAGATTTTGTAGTATTCTCCATGTAGGAAAACTATGTAACATCGTCACTTTAAGATTCTCTACTGCACTTTAGTTATCTCAGCCAACAGATAACTCTCATGTGATTCATTCCATAGTTTTTAGTAACATTAGTACATAATCCCTTGCTATTCTTAGTAGCCACGAGCAGTATGCTACGTAAGTTTGGACAGCATTACACACATTAGTCTCAATGGATGTACTAATATCCCATCTTAAAACAACTTAACTAAGAATATTACAATAATATGTTATTTTTGATGTGATAAATTTCTCATGATTACAATACATTGTAATTACTATCACATAACATATCATTTAAGGATTTTCTATTTAATTTACTTCGAATTAGCTACTTAGTTAATTATATTATAATATAACAAGCATATAATAAAAAGAATCATCTTTTATTTTTGAACAATTTGATTATCGAGTTAGATATATATATAACAAATTACCTAATTGTCTCTATGGAAAACCATAACTCCATCATATACTTTGGGGCTAGAGTTCCAAGTGATAAACAACGAGGCCGAATACGAAGCATTAATATGGGACTATAGATAGCGAGGAAGTTAGGGGTCAAGGTATTGCATATTTTAAGCAACTCTCAATTGGTTGTCTGCTAGGTGAAGATGGAACATTGGGCTAAGGAGCGAGACTTGCCTTTTACATGGTGAAAGTATTAGAACTACTAAAGATATTGAGCATTGCATGATAACGCATATTTCTAGGGAAGATAATATAAAAGACGATTCATTGGCGAAGCTGACCAGCTCTGGGGATGCATAACTTTTGGGAATCCTTCTGGTCGATGTTTTATTGGCTCCAAACATTAATTAAATGGATGGTGATTTGATCTTAGAGATTGAAGAAGAAAATAAGTTGTGGACGACTCCAATAAAGAAATATTTGCTAAAGGGAACTTTCCCGAATAGAAGAAACGAACAAAGGAAACTCCTATGTAAACTACCTCGATCATTATTCAAGGAGTGTTGTATAGAAGAGGATTCTCAATGCTCTTACTGAGATGTGTCACCAGAGACGAAGCTAAAAAGATTCTTGCAGATGTGCATAAAAGGAGTTATGGTGATCACACTAGAGGACTAACACTAGCAAAGAAGGTTTTTCGCGATAGATACTTCTGGCCGTCGGTCAACCGTGATGGGGTTGATTATTATAGAAAGTGTGATAAGTGCTAGAGGTTTGCAAAGATGTGATAGCCTCGTCTACGAGTTTATATGAATGGTTAGCCTATGGCTACTTGTAGTATAAGAAATAGGTATTATTGATGTGCTACCAATGTCGAGAGGCGAAGCAAAAAATATATGATTGTTGTTATGGATTACTTCAAAAAATGGGTTGAAATAGAAGCACTGACTATGATTACTTCAAAGGAAGTGATCAGCTTTATAATGAAGAACATTTCATGTAGTTTCGGAGTTCCACAGAAGATAATCACCAAACTCAATTCAAGAGTGCCGAGTTTAAGAAATTATGCGACCGAGACCGAAGTGAGAAGAGTTTCTCGGTAATAGCACACAAATAAGAGAATGGACGGGTGAAAGCAGTGAATAGTATCACCAAATCTATCATCAAGATAAGATTGACTAGAGCAAAAGGCAATTGGGTGGATAAGTTACCACTGGCATTGTTGGCTTATTGAATAAACCATAAGTCCATGACTAACCATACTCCATTTTTTGGCCTATAGAATTGAGGCCATGATACCAATCGTAACTGAAGCCCTTTATATAGAAGACTGCACTATGATCCTAAGATAAATGAGGAACTCCTTCTTGGGTCCCTTGACTTGATTGAAAGGAAATGAGAAGAGGCCGGTCTAAGGGTAACTTCTCACCAGATAAGAGTATAAAAATAGCTCAACGCCAAGATCATAAACCATATCTTTGAGATAGATGACCTCATTTTGAAATGGGTCTTTCTGAATTTATGAGTGCTTGGTGCGAATTGGTAAGATCTCTATATGATTGCATGGAAGCTTGGAGATGGAACATTCAAGCTATCGACTGTTAATGGGATCTCAATTCTAACAGCATGGAATGACAAGCACCTACGATGCTATTTCACGTGATTTTTTTTGTAAATGTAACATCCTATTGGTTGGGATTTGATGTAATAGGATAGTGACCGCCATCTTTTTTCTCACAAATAAAGCTTGCTTTTTGAATCAATGAAACCATTTTCTTAAAGTTTGATTTTTTTGTTGTGTGATCAGTGGCACTGTCAAGCATTCCTTGTTTTGAAGAACAAGACGTCTAGATACCTAAAGATAAGCATCGATGAACTTCTTTGGTCCATGATCGGATTGTTGGACTATAATCGAACTAGAATCAATTAGATAGTTTACCTTTAAACATCTCGTCTTTCACCAACACCCAAAGATAGGCGAGGTCAAAGGTCGATGCCTAGAGATAGGCATCTGATACACGATTCCTAGTGATAGGAATTAGTGTGGAATTAGATCCTTTGTAGGGCGACATTGGACACCAATAGGTAAGTCATGTAGTCATAACTAGATCACAATTAATCCTCATTTACTCAAACATGACATGTCCGATTATTGATAGATGGGGTCGGTCGATGTGAAGCAGTTTTGTTTAGCCAAGAAGATACGTTTGGCCAATGATAAATGAAACTAAGTTATCAGGATAACATTAAGAATAGCAGAAGTTTATTTATATGTATGGAGTTTCAATAAATAATGGCATTGTATAGATTGTAGACATAGGCCGGTACAATATGAAAGTAGTTGAATTATGGATGATTATATTTATATATGCAGGCACGTTATATGAAATTAAAAAAAAGGATACGGTAATGTAAATAAAATATATATTGGATAGAATGCAATATTTTATTTGCATTTTCTTTTTATGCTAAGTTGTGGGGGGGGGCACTCTTGCTCGATAACAGCCTATATGCATGAAAAAGAAAAACAGAAAAAAAAACCACAAAAAGTCAAAAAGAAAGTGACTTTAGAGAGTACGAGTGATCAATTATTTCTTCTTTCCATGTTTGCCTCCCATCTTCGGCTTCTTAGCAGGGCGGTTCTTTCTAACAATTATCTCCTTCTCCTTTTTTAGCATTCTATTTTTCGAATGCGACATTTCTTCTTGGTAGTCTAGTTGAAAGGATCCTCTAGATTGGCATGAACAATTGGTAGAGTCAATGAAGCACCAACACTGGAAGTAAAAGGTGGCTCCATGAGCATTGGAGGAATAGGTAAGGCAATACAGAATAGGGGAGGAATGATTTTTAGGTCTAGCTCCTTCTTTATGTTCTTAACCTTTTCGATATCTATGGCCTTGGAAGTCACCATAGAGGGCTCTTTACCTACAATCTAGGTGATGGTAAGCTTGTTACCATCGTTATTGTCGACCGCAACATTAAATTCATTCAAATTTTCATCCTCAACCATGTTAATCTTCTCTACTTTGAGCCCAGAAGTGGACTCGATTGTGGAAGTGGAGTCTAGTTCATGGATTGAAACTGACATGGTAGCGATGGATGTGGCAATTAAATTAGAAGCTTTAGGGACTGCAGGAAGTGCTGTGATCATCGGGCGACCTAAAAGTTGATAGAGAGAAGTAAAAAAGATTCAAGACGTCTTTAGAGGACATCTAAAGCTTCTTGAAGTTAGGAGAGGTCGGAGTTATACCTCCCGAAGCTAATGTTGGAATGTAAGGGGAGACTTCAACTTGTCCTCCCTCCAGGATCATGGATGTAAATGGAAGGACTGGGATATTTAGAGGAGATAAGTCGCTAGGATCCTTAGGGTTATATCCTTTTGAGATTAAAGCAGTGGCACTGGCGAAGGTGGGGGGGGGGGGGGGGTAATGGCACAAACATAGAAATTTCTATGGCCTTGGAGATGGCTACTGTAGGAACGATAATATCCACCTGAGACACTGAGATGATTGGAGCAATGTCTCATATCAAGGCCTTGGAGCTAGAATTGGCGAGATCCTCGATAGGCATCTATGCCAAAAATTCGTCTTTTGCAGCCCACATTGCCTGATCATCGGTTCGGGCCTTTGGATCAAATTTATTGAATTCCAAAAGGACATTGATTGAATATTTGCTGTTGGAGATCACTTGGAGTAGCAATTCATATCTGATTTCATGCACTTTTGGGATTGCTTGGGATTACTTTGGATTTAGGTGAGTGATTAGCACCTCTCACTTACTAACTAGTCATTATACACCTTAAAAATGATTTTTAGATCCTAAAACGTGTTTTAAACTTTTACTAATCACATATGTTAATTTCAAATGATTTGGAAAAGATTTATGAAATTCATGTTCTTATGGATCTTTCTTATTCTTAGAGTTTATTCCCTTAGATTTGGGCTTCACTTTGATATGTACGGATGTATGCTTCTTAGGATAAATTATATAAGATGATTGATAGAATGTATGATGTTTGTTTGGTTGATAAGGCTAATCGAATGGCAATTTAATTCTAGGAATAGTTTGTAATACCCCGCATTTTTAGATAATTAAACAACTAAAATAATTATAAACAGTGAAAATGAGTGCTTTTTGAATTATTAGAACATGGCCTCGAAACTTATATCATTGTGTTCTTGGAGATTTTTGATTGATTTACATATATAATATGCCTCGAACGGACTTTATATGAAAAAGTTATTGACATTTGAATTTTCGTATCGAAAAATAATTATATGTGTAAATGTGCATGAATATATTTGTTTATAAATATATGCGTATATAAATTCCAGAAATAACACACGTTTGAATTTCAAAACAGACGCGCGTCATAAAGGAAATTAATTGACATCAGCAATTAGTGGTAATTAATTAACATTAGTAGGTAATGTTAATCAAATCGGTAATTAAAGAAAATTAATTTACATTAATTAGCAACGTTTGAATTTCAAAATAAACATGTCTTATAAAGGGAATTAAATTTGTAATTGATGGAAATTAATTAGAATGAATAAGCAATGGCTAAAAGTTAACATTAAATAATTTGATTTTTGCGCAATCTCGAGCGTCGTTTTCTGGATCCAACGATTTGTAGCAAGCTTATGACGTGGTTGCACTAGATTCAATCCTTAAATCCGACGGTCAAAGATCCCCAAACTCCACTATAAATAGAACCCTAGGCCTGACTATTTTCTCACAATCAAATTTTCTCCCAATTGGGTTCATTGCATGAGGCTGAACCCTAAATAGAAAATATTTCTAGGGAGGATATCTTTTTAATAAAAATATTAGACATCTTAGAAGGGGATCCATGTGTTGAGATGACAACAACTTTAGTACTTGTTATAAAATATAAATACTAACAATATAGTTTAGATATATATGTATATGCAGGATATAAACATGTAAGTACCAAGAATGAAGACTGTACAATATAGAGATACAAGACTGATGAATTTAAAGATCGAAGATATCAAGATTGAAGACTCATGAGTATCAAGAAATCAAGGTATCAAGAGTTCAAGATTTCAATAGTACAAGATAAGTATTGAGTCTATAATTATGTTAAAACTTCTTGAAAGCGCTTACATCTTTATTCAAAATTTATTCATGGAATGGAATCCACTTCGAGCTTATTAAAGGAATGGAACCCTAGTGAGATGGAACCCACGACAATATCTAGTGGAACATAAGTGGTCCTATTTTGATATCCACTACTTTTATAAAAACGCTTTTCAAAAATATATCTCTTGGTTTTAAAAAATGTTTTCAAAACTTTTTTTAAGAAAAAGATATCTCTCTTAGTTTTAAACATTTTAGCCTCAAAACTATTTTTATCATTTCTAATATTTTGATTTCAAAATTGTCCTTGTTTTTTAAACCATCTTTTGTTTTAAAATATTTAGCTTTAAAATATTTATATACTCAGATTTTAAATAACTTTATAGATTAAAATTATATATATTAAAAATTACTTTCTAAACTCTTTTATATTTTTAAACTATATTCAAATATATTTACAAAGTTTAGAAATTGTTTTGACAAATTATATAAACCAATTTTAATAAGAAAATCAAAACATCAATTTTGCCTTTAGCATGTCCACATCCCTCAACCCCCCATGTCGACATGGTGTGCGTTATTTTCAAATTTCAATTTTCAAAAGAAGTGTATATTCATCATATCCTTCCATGAACAGATATGGTTGTTGCTCTACTATAAATACCAGTAAGTTCTAAACGGATTTTTACCAGATTTCATTTATTTTCTCTCCACTTCATCTTCCACATTTATTCTAAAGAATCCTATACTATACTCTGCCGAAATACCAACTGAATCAAACTTGATTATCTCCTGTTTGATTCTCTACCACTCTCTTCATAAGATCCCGGTGCTATTCAGAGTTATAGAATCTTTTGTAAATCAAACTATTGAGTAAAAGGTGCGGTTGAGCCTTGAAATCAATTGGGTGTGATTGTATCCCCAAAAATCAATTAGATGATCTTGTAGACTGGTTAAATCAAGAGAGTTTGCCCTGGACTCGAATATAGGAGGGTGTACCTCGTAGCCTTGAAACCGAGGGTGTAATATGAGAGATTATTTTGATAAGAAATCCATACGATTGTACGGGACTGGATGTAGAATAACTTCGAACCAGTATAAAATCCTGGTGTATTCTTTCCTTTACCGCTTTTATTTAGTATTTGCATCTGTATCTATTTCTGCGATTATATCTGTGTCTGTGAATTGCATTTGTTGGTGATTAAACTACATAAGTTTCAAAATGATTTGTAAAATCCACAAAACATTATTCACCTCCCCCCTCTTGTGTAATTCCAGCCTTAAGATCCGTAATCCAAATTCCTCACATTTGTTATCGAAGCATCGGTTTTCAAAGTTTTCATAATCTGAATTTTGAAAATTTTTAAAAATGGCTACCAACACTGGTTCTGTTAACACTATCACTAGTTCATTTATAGAGGGTCGGTCTACTTCCAGACCACCACTTTTTAACGGAGGTAACTATGTATATTGGGTATGTAGAATGAAAATATATTTACAGTCAACAGGATTATACACTTGGAATATCATAGAAACTGAATATACAGAATCCACAACTAGTTTTGCACAGTGGACAGCTGAGCAAAAGACTATTGCACAAAATAATTCCAAAGCCATGAATATTTTATTTTGTTCACTTGGTAGGAATGAATTCAATAAAGTATCTGTTTGTAAGTCTGCATATGATATCTGGAAAACTTTGCAAGTTACTCATGAATGGGCAAGCAAAGTCAAACAGACCAAAATATCCATACTCACAAATCAGTTTCAATTATTCAAAGTGAATTCTAATGGGTCCATTTCAGATATGTATAGTATATTTCAGGAGATTGTGCATTCACACTCGAAAAAGTTTTTCTGAAGAAGATCAAGTCGGAAAAATTCTAAATTCTCTTACTCCGGAATGGGATCAGAAAACTCTTGCAATCGAAGAAGCAAATGATACCAGTACTTTAAAGATTGAAGAATTGATTGGAAATCTAATGTTGTTCGAAGTAAAAATGCAAGGGAGAAGAGATAGAAAGGCATTCGAAAAGAAGTCAATTGCGTTCAATGCGTTAACAGATGGATCAGACTCGGGAAGTGATGACGATGAAGAAATTGCTTTCATGATAAAGAATTTTCGAAAGTTTCTGAAATACAGAAAGATGAACAGCTTTAAAAAGAATGATCATAGGAATTTTGGAAATCATAATGAAGCACTAAACCACATCAAATGTTTCAATTGTGACGAACCAGGCCATCTCAAAAGAGACTGTCCGCATCCTGATAAGCAAAAGTTTCCTGTAAGCAATGATTATATAAAGAAAAGGAAAAGAGCATATACCGCTACACTAGACCATTCAGACTCAGACTCATCCTCAAGAAATGATGATCAGAAGACGGAAAATTCAAATATGTGCTTTATGGCTATTCGTGATTCCGATGATCTCGGAGATACGAATCTAGAAAAAGGTAGACGTTTACAATGTATTGGTTGAAATTGTTTGCTTAAAATTGTTTGATTGTTTTTGAAATTATGTGTCGTTTGAATTTTAAATTTTTTATTATCATGTTTATTTTTTTAATATTATAATATTTTTTATTAAAAGAGCATTGTTATATTTAATATTACTCCAGAAAATATATAGACATTAATAATAATATATGTATATAGATATTAAAGTATATAGGAAAATATAAGTCACATGAATTCTCTGATCCATGTCGACATGGCCCTATCCATGATGTCGACATCACTGTCATAAATTTGAAATTCAAATTTGAATTCAAATCTTTGAATTTCCCTCCACATTTTCACTAAACCCAATGTTCTAGAAAGGTACCTCTTAACCAAAGAACATGTCTATTGAATATCTATTTATTTCCATTATCTTATCATAACTTTTCACTTTCATTTTAAAATTCGAACTCTCTTTCACTCTTTCAAACTTTCTACTCTCTTTAAAAATGGTCTCTTCAAGCATTCCATCATTATTCATCATAGTTACTCAAGTATAAGATTAAAGGGGAGTTATATTAGTTTAGGATAAGTTTTTGTTCATGACAAAGGGGGAGAAACATAAAATAGAGTAGTTAGGATTAGATTAAGGGGGAGTAATTAGTTTTAGGGGAAGTTATTCTGACGGAGAAGTATATTTTATAAACATAGGTTGTCATCATCAAAAAGGGGAGATTGTTAGTCCTTGAAATGATGGTTTTCATGACAACAAACTTAGGACTTGTTATAAAATATAAATACAAACGTTATAGTTTAGATATATATGTATATGCAGGATATAAACATGCAGGTACCAAGAATGAAGACTGTATAGTATAGAGATACAAGACTGATGAATTTGAAGATCGAAGATATCAAGATTGAAGACTCATGAGTATTAAGAAATCAAGATATCAAGAGTTCAAGATTTCAATAGTACAAGATAAGTATTGAGTCTAGCATTATGTTAAAACTTCTTGAAAGAACTTACATCTTTATTCGAAATTTATTCGTGGAATGGAATTCACTTCGAGCCTATTAAAGGGATGGAACCCTAGCGGGATGGAACGCATGATAATATCTAGTGCAACATATAGTGGTCCTATTTTGATATTCACTAATTTTATAAAAAATGCTTTTCAAAAATATATCACTTGGTTTTAAAAAATGTTTTCAAAACTTTCTTTTCAAAAAAAGACATCTCTCTTGGTTTTAAATATTTTAGCCTCAAAACTATTTTTATCATTTTTAATACTTTGATTTCAAAATTGTCCTTGTTTTTTAAACCATCTCTTGTTTTTAAAAAAATTAGCTTTAAAATATTTATATACTCAGATTTTAAATCACTTTATAGATTAAGATTATATATATATATATATATATATATATATATTAAAAATTACTTTCTAAACTCTTTTATATGTTTAAACTATATTCAAATGTATTTACAAAGTTTAGAAATTGTTTTGACAAATTATAGAAGTCAATTTTAATAAGAAAATCAAAACATCAATTTTGCCTTGAACATGTCGACATCCCTCAGCCCCCCATGTCGACATGGTGTCCATTATTTTCAAATTTCAATTTTTAAAGGAAGTGCCTATTCGTCGTATCCTTTCACGCACAAATATAACTGTTGCTTTATTATAAATAGTAGAAAGTTCTAAACGAATTTTTTACCAGATTTCATTTATTTTCTCTCCTCTTCATCTTCCACATTTATTCTAAAGAATCCTAAACTATACTCTACCGAAATACCAAGTGAATCAAACTTGATTATCTCTTGTTTGATTCTCTACCACTCTCTCCATAAGATCTCAGTGCTATTCAGAGTTATAGAATCTTTTGTAAATCAAACTATTGAGTAGAAGGTGCGGTGGAGCCTTGAAATCAATTAGGTGCGATTGTAGCCCCGAAAATCAATTAGGTGTTCTTGTGGCCTGGTTAAATCAAGAGACCTTGCCCTGGACTCGAATATAGGAGGGTGCACCTCGTAGCCTTGAAACCAAGGGTGTAATCTGGGAGATTATTTTGATAAGAAATCCGTACGATTGTACGGGACTGAATGTAGGGTAACTTTAAACTAGTATAATATCCTGGTGTGTTCTATCCTTTACTGCTTTTATTTAGTATTTGCATCCGTATCTGATTCAGTGATTATATCTGTGTCTGTGAAGTGCATTTGTTGGTGATTAAATTACATAAGTTTCAAAAAGGTTTATAAAATCCAAAATACACTATTCACCCCCTCTAGTGTTATTCCAGCCTTAAGATCCGTTATCCGCATTTCTCACACCAGGAAGGTCATGGAGCAAAGCTAAGGACAACAGGTGGGTGGATTTAAATTATATCTCTTTCATGTTAATGATATAATGTCATTAGATTCTCGTTAAATATTTAATTCAACATTTATTTCAGTACTTAGTTCTACTAATTAGTTATGTTGAAATTGTAAATTTTATAAAGGAAGTGTACTTATATTTAAATGCTATTTATACGAAAAAAGGAAAGGAATTAAATATATGTAATATTAGGCTTAAAAGTTGTAGAGAAACGCATAAGCCTAAAAGTGAGAAATTTACAGCAAATTATGTTAAAACGAGAGAAATGAATTAAAAAAGAGAAAATCTAATAACTTGATTTGGAAGTTAGTGATAGATTAGTTGGTTGGTTTAAAAAAAGGGAATACATTTTCATAGTTTAATATTGTAAGAATAACAATGAACGTAATTGCAGGAATAAAAGCAAGAAAAATGGAATTAGCACAAAATAGAGACATTATTGTATTTACATTACTCGATAATTAAAGAAATATCTTGCAGGTACGAGTTATTATTTCTAACATTATTTAGTATTAAAATATGAAAATAGATTTTTAGCATAGTTTTTGAAACCAACCATATAGAATAGAACTACTTCCTAGAATAAAAGAGAATAGCTTGAAGCGTTAAAGAAATAAAAGAAGAGGAAATAATCAAGTTAATTATTTTACAAGAGTAGAAACAATAAACAGAAAATATGACTAGATCTATATTTATTGCGTAGATAATTGAGTAAAAAGTAAAGTAGTTATTATGATAAGTAATTTGCGGCAGTTGGATGTAGTCCCAAGCTTAGACTGTCACATAATACAAGAGAACTAAAGAGAATTTAGTATCATAATAAAAGAAGACAGATTAGAATAGAAAAGAGACAATTGCAATTTCATTTATAACATGTAAGTTATAAAAGAAAGAAAAGAATATAAAAGTAACAATTGCAAGTATAATTGTAACACGAAGGCTATAAATAAAAAGAAAGAAATGAAAGAGGCTTATTTTATCAAACTTAGATCTTGAATTAAGTTAATAAGCAAAATAACAGAAGTGGCCCGTGCCGACAGCATTCCCTTTCAGGTTTAGGACTGATGGTCTTACACATAGGTGGGGCTAGGCTTACTGATTAGGATAAATACGTAGCCAATAGAATAAGAAAAGTAAAATAAATGCATGGTGAAAGATTAGATGTAGGGTCTAATAAAATGGTAAAGTCCGAAAGAGAATCTGGATAAAGAGTCTAACGAAGCAGTTCATTGCAAATTTTAGTATAGAAAGAGCACATCCAACTTAGTTAGTTCGGGCTAGAAGGAAGTACGAAACTTCAGTGGGACATGAGGATACTCTAGGTGGGCCCTCTGGGGTAGGACTAACTAAGCTGCACCCCATAGGCAGGTCTGTAGGTGTTCCATCAAGAGAGTATGCATTGACTGCTTTTGCATTGCAGACCTAATGAAGCGGACCTTTGTAGGCAGTCAAAAGGTTGATGATGGAGTAGGATATTCGTATGACACCGTACTCTAGGTTGCAAGTAGGTTTTAGTGGGCAGTACCCAAAAGGATAGTCGCATGTGGAGATCAAGCCATCATCAGCCAAAGCAAGTTCGGTAAAGACTAGAGTTAAACCAACAGGCCAATGATTCTTTCACTATCGAGACATTGAACGAGGGGCAGAGCCAATTGGATTATTAGATTGTTTGTAGTAGGGCACAACCACTTAGCTCTTGAAGGGTCTTTCGATTAGTTGAGGGGGGCTACGTGGGGCCATAGCTAGATGAGAAAAGAGACATACCAAATAGAATATCTGTATTATAGGCTTAATGAAGCAGACCTTTATAGATATAGAAAATCCCCAACCGAGTTCCATATGAGATAGACCTTGTTGGCGGAGCTTAGGGAGTAGACAGAATGACTGCGTGTAGTCCTCAATGTATGCACGGGTGGTATATTGTGGATGTCTGAGCACTAGTATAAGCTAGTGCGGATGCAGTTTCACGTTTTCATAGTAGACGACGGAACATTTGTATTGTAGGCCTCACGAAGCTGTCCTTTACAGATGTAGTTACAATATGCTCTAGAAGCTAGACGATGGAGTCCTTTTCGAAGGGGATACAGAAGGTACTATGGGTGGTACCTAAGACTGATGCAGTATTTGGGCATGTAGCTACATATATATTGGTTATTGGGACTTAATCTACTAGGGAGAAGATGGGTACGATTCATGCACAAAGGCGAGAGTATTATAAAGCTAATATACCTAGTATAACAGAATATGGAAATAGAACGTTATATATAGAATTATGCTTAGAAGTGTTAATTTTTCCATTCACCGGAACTTTAGTTCTGACCCCCTCCTCATAACATCCCATAGGTTAGATAGAAGGCAGAGATTTTCCAACTTTATGACACTTATTCAGAAAGTGTGACTACCTTGGTGAGTATTTACTTATTATTATATTTAAGTCAATTCCGCTGTGAGATATTTATTTGAGCTTTGATATATTTGCGTTTGCCTATTTGCAGGATACCAGATACCCAATTCGAACTTCAATGGTCTTGGATTTTAGCATTTTTACGAAAAATCCAAACCCACTGGAATTTGGGTTGTTACATTTGGTATCAGAGCTTAGGTTAGTAGATCATAAATAAATTAGGAAATATGAGTGAATGTATTTGTATTTTTGAATAAAATATAAATATATTGTGTACTAAAATCCAAATAGTCCCCAGTTATAGATTTTAATGTATGGAAAGTTTCTAGAATTATATTTGTTTATAGTTTGCTAGTTGGGTTTGGGATGACCCAAGGATGTTAAGCCCAATGTTATTATCGATTTATAGTGTATAATAATCTATGTTTTGAGAGATGATTGATATCCATATGTTATAGGAAGTGGGAAAGTTTCCTAGGGATAGTAGGGAGAGTATTTTTATTTTGGAAGGAATAAGAGATTTTAGCAAGGAAATGATATTTCCAAGGTTTAGGAAGGGTATTCCTAGGATAGTAAGAAGAAAATCCACTTTATGTATAGCCTAATAAAATGAAACTTTTGAAATTGAAAAGTTGAAAAATATAATTGTTAATATGTTTGAGGAAGTAAATATTCATTTTTTTTTAAATGTGGTATGAACTTTAAATTGATTTTTATATGATGAAAATTTTATTAAAAGTGAAATTATTTTTGAAGAATTATAGAGCATGTATAGCTTGTTAGTTCCTTTGTAGGTAAACAAATATTTTAAATATGAAAACCTAGAGTGTGTTAGGTATCAAAAACGTAGGTTACAATATTTATTGTTGTAATAGATGTTTTCATGAAAAATAAAGGAAACCTAGACTATGACACTATATTATAGTAGGTGGCTCTCAAAGGAAATGTTTTTACATAGCATATGAGATTTATTAATATTTATTTTAATTAAATCCATATACTAGTTTTTTGGATTGTAGTAATGATGTTTTATGCAACATCTATTTTGACCCAAATAAAAAATACGTTTTTAAGATAATTTCTAAGTATAGAAATTAAGTGGTTTGTTAGTACGCTTATTATTTAAATTGTATATGAAAATATTTTCTAGTTATGAAAGTATTAAAACGGTTTTGAAAATGAGTTTTTTTGAAAAAAAAAGAGATGTAAGTTAAATATTAGAAAATTAATAAATTTCGTAGAAAATGTCAACTGTGAGTGAATATAGATTAAATATACTTTAATCTATTAGAATGAAATGAACAATGATATAATTCTCTATGAAACCAAATCACAAATAAAGATATTTTGTGCAAGTTATAAGGAATTTGTGAAAGAGATGTACAAATTATGGAAAGCACCATATTTTGTATAGCCTATTTCGATAAATTATAAAATAAGTTCCTTGTAATTTCACATAAACATGAAATCCTCATTTAAAGGATTTAAAGAAGGTTTTAGCATTAATGGTTTCTCATAAGAGAAAATAGTTCCAATACATTAAGGTATAAAACCATTAGGGTGTAACAAGAAGTATAATAATTAGAGACAGTGTTAGTAGGATGGATATTATAGAGAGCTTTAGTAGGAAAGTTAAGCGATGGAAATTTCATAACTTTCCATTGATTATGGGCATTGGTTTCTTGCTTTTTTAGTAAGTTAGAAACTCCTCCAATGTTAGGTAATTGGAAGAGTAGGAAAGTTAAGGGATTTTCGATAAAATAATTGTTCTTATCTACTCCAGTTTTAGTAAATTTGAAAATCTGTGAAAAGAAGTTGTTTTGAAAATACGTGAGGACATTTTTGGAAGTCAAGAAAAAAGTTTTTTAAGGACAATCAAGGCATGTTTTAAAGAAAAATGGTTTGGTGAAAAAGTAAATAAGTTTTTGAAAGAGAAAAACTTAGTAAGCGGTTAAATTTAAAATAAAATCCAAATCTTTTTTATGGAAAGCTGTAAAGGTCTTTAAAAGGAAAAGAGGAATAAGTTTTGAACTTAGAATTTGTAATTTTCCCCCTCTAGGTTTGGGGAATAATTTAAATTCAAAGGGCTGTAAAGATGCAAGTCTAGAAAGATAAAATTTTGTGTAACCAAGTACATTTGAATTTAATAGGTAACACTTTTAAAGGAAAGAATTTTTTATGTTTCAAAAATTTAGAAGCTTTAATTTTAAATGAAATGATAAATACCAAACTAAACTTTTAAATATGGAGTAAATAGGAATCATTTCCCAATGGTGATGGGAAAAGTGTAAGGTATGTAGGAGATAGCAATGATTACTTTTAGTAGTAATAATAAAGGTTCCTGTAAAGTGTATAGGACACTAGTGAAAACCTAGGAATGTTGCTTATATATGTAGACTATAGAAGAATAGTGAAGTGATATTAGTAAGATAGTAAGACATGCGTGGTTGGGATAGGTAGACCTTAGTTGGAAAAAAAAGAAACATAAAGGTAAAGAGAAAATTCCCCCCAACTTAGTTGCCTTTTTAGATAGAGACAGCATAGATTGAAATCCTTATTTGTTACAGTAAATGAGACTTGGTTATTCCATTTTGAGTATGGAATGGAAAAGATGAATAGATCTTATTCATCGTGAGCAACACAGCGTAAGTTAGTAACGAGTAATATGTGGCAGGAGGAGCGTATGAGGTACTTAGATTCCTAGAGTAGGATCTTTCTGTATTAGAGTAGACATGGTCCTAGGCCTCTAGCCTTAGATGATAGTTGTGTTTAGATGCTATATTTACCTATCTAGTATCACTACGTAGTAGACTTGTTTTCTCTTTAGTTTTGAGATTATACTCATATGTAAGCATTTAGTTCCTATTGTAGTAATTCAGTGATGATTACTATGATGATTTTTCTCTGTGTTTTTATGATGTTCATAAGAAAATAATAAGAACATAGGACGTAAATAATAAAACAAAAGTAAAAGCAGATAAGAGTAACAAAATGAAAAACAACAAATTTAAAGAAAGAGATGGAAACATCAACAGAAAAATTTGAAAAAGAATTTTTTTCTTATATAAACCGTGCTTGGGAAAGAAAATAGAGATTTTTATAGAACAGCGGCATATGTTCCAAGTACGGAGAAAGAGATGCACAAAAGTAAAACAGAAAATGTGAGGTTTTCCGTTTTCTACCTTCTTTTTAACATAAGAAATCGAGTTTCAAAAATTAATTTTTCCAAAATTCGAATATTATAAGTTGTATGGTAGTATTTGAATTTAAAATTCATTAAACTACGCCCCTATTCAGTAGGAGTATGGGAAAAATTGGATGAAAAACGTTTTGAGTTTTCAAAAGACTGCATTCATATAAAAATTGCAATTATGTTTAGGATGTGTGCATCATATTTTAAAAAAGAGTTTTTAAAGAAGAAAAGCATTCATATAGGAGATACCGCTTAAAAATTCATGTACATGCATATATTTTATGTTGAATGATACTTCATAAGGACACGGATGGTTGCAAAATTGGATGTACAAAAAATGGATGTGATTGATGCGGAGAATTATGTAGTTTTACCCTTATCGAATTTCAAGGACGAAATTTCCTAAAGGGTGGGAGAATGTAACACCTCGCATTTTTAGATAATAAATAGCCAAAATAATTATAAATAGTGAAAATGAGCGTTTTTGAAATTTTCAAAATATGGCCTTGAAATTTACACCATTGAGCTCGTGACGATTTTCTAATGAATTTACATATAATATGTCTCGAACGGACTTCGTATGAAAAAGTTATTGACGTTCGAAGTTCCGTATCGAAAAATAATTATATATGTAAATGTGCATGAATATATTTGTTTATAAATATATGCGCGTATAAATTCCAGAAATAACGCGCGTTTGAATTTCAAAATAGACGCCGTTATAAAGGAAATTAAATGACATCAGCAATTAGAGGTAATTAATTAACATTAGTAGGCAATGTTAATCAAATTAGCAATTAAAGGAAATTAATTTATATTAATTAGCAATGTTTGAATTTCAAAATAAACGTCTATTATAAAGGGAATTAAATTTGCAACTAATGGAAATTAATTAGAATGAATAGACAACGGTTAAAAGTTAACGTTAAATAATTTGATTTTTGCACAATCTCGAGTGTTGTTTTCTGGATCCAACAACTCGCAGCAAGCCTGTGACGTGGTTGCACCAGATTAAATCCTAGACGGTCTGAGATCTACGAACTCCACTATAATTAAACCCTAGGCCTAGCTATTTTTCCACAATCAGATTTTCTCTCTAAAGGGTTCATTTCCTAAGGCTGAATCCTAAATAGAAATATTTCTAGGGAGGATATCTTTTTAATAAAAATATTAGACACCTTAGAAGGGGATCCAGGAAGGCCATGGAGCAAAGCTAAGGACGACAGGTGAGTGGATTTAAATTATATCACTTTTATGTTTATGATATAATATCATCAGACTCCCGTCAAATATCTAATTCAGCATTTATTTTAGTAATTAGTTCTACTAATTAGTTATGTTGAAACTATAAATTTTATAAGGGAAGTGTACTTATATTTAAATGTTATTTATATGGAAAAAGAAAGGAATCCAATTAAATATTAGTAATATTAGACTTAACAGTTGTAGGGAAAGGCATAAGCCTAAAAGTGAAAATTTTACAGCAAATTATGTTAAAACGAGAGAAAGAATTAAAAAGGAGAATATCTAATAATTTGATTTGGAAGTTAGTGATAGATTAGTTGGTTGGTTAAAAAAAGAATACATTTCCATAGTTTAATATTGTAAGAATAATGATAAATGTAATTGCAAGAATAAAAGCAAGAAAAATGGAATTATTGCAAAATAGAGACATTACTCTACTTTGCATTACTCAATATTTAAAGAAACAATAAAAGAAATATCTTACAGTTACGAATTATTGCTTATAGCATTATTTAATATTAAAATATGGAAAAGGATTTTTAGCACGGTATTTTGTAACCAACCAAATAGAAATTGAACTACTTTCTAAAATAAAGGAGAATAACGTGAAGCGTTAAAGAAATAAAAGAAGAAGAAATAATCAAGTTAAATATTTGACAAGACTAGAAACAATAAACAGAAAATGTGACTAGATCTGTATTTATTGCGCAGATAATAGAGTAAAAAGTAAAGTAGTTATTATGATAAATAATTTGTGGCAGTTGGACGTAGTCCCAAACTAAGATTGTCGCATAATATAAGAGAACTAAAGAAAATTTAGTATCGTAATAAAAGAAGACGGACTAGAATAGAAAAGTGACATTGCAATTACATTTACAACATATAGGTTATAAAAGAAAGAAAAGAATATAAAAGTAACAATTGCAAGTATAATTGCAACACGATGATTATGGTTAAAAAGAAAGAAATAGAAGAGACTTATTTTATCAAACTAAAATCTTAGATTAAGTTAATAAGAAAAATAATAGAAGTGGCCCGTACCGGTAGCATTTCCTTTCAGATCTAGGACTGATGGTCTCACACATAAATGGGCTAAGCTTGCTGATTAGGGTAAATGAGTAGCCAACAGAATAAGAAAAGTAAACTAAACGCATAGTAAAAGATTAGACGTAGGGTCTAATAAAATGGTAATGTGCATTTGTGTCTGAAAGAGAATCTGGATAAAGAGCCTAACGAAGCAGTTCATTGTAGATTTTAGTACAAAAAGAGCACGTCCAACTTAATTGGTTCGGGCTAGAAGGAAGTACGAGACTTCAACGGGACGTAAGGATACTCTAGGATGTCCCTCTGGGATAGGCCTAACGAAGCTGCATCCCCAGAGGCAGGTTTGTAGGTGTTCCATCAAGAGGGTATGCCTTGACTACTTTTGCGTTGTAGGCCTAACGAAGCGGACCTTTGTAGGCAGTCAAAAGGTTGATGATGGAGTAAGATATTCATATGACACTGTACTCTGGGTTGCGAGTAGGTTATATTGGACGTGACCCAAAGGGATAGTCGTATGCACAGATTAAGCCATCATCAGTCAGAGCGAGTTCGAAAAAGACTAGAGTTAAACCAACAGGCCAATGATTCTTTCACTGTCGAGAAATTGGATGAGGGGCATAACCAATTGGATGTTTAGATTGTTTGTAGTAGGGCACAACCACTTAGCCCTTGAAGGGTCTTTCGATTAGTTGGGGGCTGCATTGGGCCATAGCCACATGAGAAAAGTGGCAGACCGAATAAAATATCTATATTGCAGGCCCATCGAAGAGGACCTTTACAGATGTAGAAAAATCCTTGACTGAGTTCCATGCAAGGTAGACCTTATTGGCGGGTATCGGGGAGTAAATTGAATGATTACGTGTAGTCCTCATTATATGCACCGAGTGGTACATTATGGATGTCCGAGCAATAGTATAAGCTAGTGCAGAGGAAGTTTCACTTTTCATAGTAGACGACGGGACATCTATATTGTAGGCATCATAAAGCTATCCTTTACAGATGTATTTACAATACGCTCTAAAAGCCAGACGATGGAGTCCTTTTCGAGAAGGATACGGAAGGTACTATGGGTGGCACCTAGGACCAATGCGGTCTTTGGGCATGTAGCTATATATATTTGTTATTTGGTCTTAATCTATTAGGGACTAGATGGGTACGATTCATGCATAGATTCAAGAGTATTATAATCCCAATAAATCTAGTATAACAGAAAATGGAAATAAAACGGTATATGCAGAATTGTGCTTAGAAGTGTATAATTTGTCCATTCTCCAGAACTTTAGATTTGGACCCCTCCTCATAACATCCCACAGGTTAGATAGAAGGCAGAGATTTTCCAGCTCTGTGACACTTGTTTAGAAAGTGTTAGTACCTTGGTGAGTATTTACTTATTATTATATTTTAGTCAGTTCCGCTGTGAGATATTTATTTAAGTTCTGATATATTTGTCTTTTCTTATTTGTAGCATACTAGATACCCAACTCGGGCTTCAATGTGCTTGGATTTTAGCATTTTTACGAAAAATCCGGACCCACTTGAATTTGGGTTGTTACAAAGTCTTGGATCAGTTATGACCCATGAAGGTCAAGTCATAATTGACTTACTATCCATAGGGTAGGTAGCGGAGGACACCCTAAAGCTACATTTCAAATTTCAAGATGTTTGGAGTTCGTTTTCTCAAGTTGTGGTTGGTTAAAGATCGATCGGTGGAGATTCAGAGCCTTTGGATCAGTAGGAAGTTGCTTGGAGTTTTGGCCGAGCTTACTTCAAGTTCTAGGGGGTACTGCTTCCGTCATCAATGAAGGTGTACGGGTCATGTGATGGATGTGAGGATTCTAAGTGAGGGATTGGTCGCAAGTTATGCCTCGAGCTAAGAGGGAATTCGCTATGGGAATTCCTTCAGGCTATGCATGTGCTTGGTTGGGGTATAGGTCGATGGTGTAAGGGTGGAGAATGATGCTAAGTGCTGGATCAGTGACCCATGGATTGGTACAGATCCATGGGATTGTTCATCGGTGGAGGATTCCAAGTGGTGAAGTGTCAGATTGATAGAGAATGTTAGAGTACGGATCGGTGCACCTTTGTTCGATGGGGTTAGGTCGATGGTGCTTGGATTAAGGTTACATGGTTCAATGATGGAGACTTATGAGAAGGCTTCGGGCCATTCACGTGCTTTCTCTGGGTTCAACTCGAAGATGCTTCGAGCTTTCACTTTGGCTTCTACTTCGAGCCAAATCACAACTATTTCGAGCTAAGGCTTGAGTGGGTACGAACCATAGCCTTCGGTAATGATTTTCGATGACGATGACACGTGATTCAATGATGATGATCCATGATGAAAATTGATGACTTTGACGGTGGATAGCTATACTTCAAGATGCAAAGTTAGTGACCACGATTTGAAGTGAAAGAATCGTTGGAGGAAGGTTACGGGACAAGCGATGATGTTAAAACAGGAGTTGTAAGGATAGTTCCAAGACAAGCTCTGCTACAGATGATATATGCAAAGGGATTAGTTATATTTATAGATTTCGAGATGTGCTTATAAAGTAGGGGTATGTGAGTACACTCACTTAGGGGTGCAATATGCCATGTATCACATGATGTTTCGATATGTTTTACTGTGGACTGAGTGCGATGGCGGTCTAGTTCCCGGACTACTGAGTGATATGGGTTCTAGTACAAAGAAACCAAGACATTGTGTAGTCCTTGGCTATGAGATGCGGTCTTACGAGTATCATATATCCAACGCACTGAGTGAGTGGATGCGAGAATGAATGATTGATACTATGTTTGCTTTGGTTTCTTATCGCCCTAGGAATGTCACACGACGTAGATATCATCGACGTAGATATCTAGACACCCATTAGTATTTTAATGTATGGTACACCATGATGATTATGATTTAGTAGCATATATTATGTGTTATGTTCTAACTCTATGAATACAGAGACATGTTAGGTATCACATTTCAGGCCATTTCTCTTGGTATATTGACTTTATAGTATTTGAAATTTTCTACCGCTCACACTAGACTATTGTCCAAATTGGAATTTTATACTTCGCTTTCTATTATTCCAAGTACTCTTAAATGAGTAGATCAGGGATACCAGGTCTGGAGAGCATGTGGGGCTGAACAAGTGACGATAGTAGGTTGTTCTCTCATATTACTATATATATATTTTATTGCTCATAATTCCACTATGCAGCACTATGGAGCTTACTAGTTATATTATCTATTTTGAGAAAATTATCTGTTTTGAGTTTATTATCCATTGTAAAAAGTCTATCACTTATGTTGTATAGTTGTATGGATTCGAGTACTGTGATTTTTGTAATTCATTCAATTATTACTGTCTCACCTGTTTTATGTATGAGATATTTACTGTACATTTTATTCAGTGTGTTGTAAAATATACACTAAGTTCTGTGATGTTCATTTACTTTACTACAATCCTGTACCATCGTCCTTCAATGATTGGGCACCATTGTAGCGCACACTGCTATACAGGTTAGTATCATTAGTGGGTACTGATGGTGTAGGGCAGTCGTCACAATTTTTCCCATTACTTTCATTTTTGACATATAGTTTAAAATTTTCGATCTTTATGCCCAATTTTAGTTAAAGGGTGCCTTTTTATTTGGCCACCTCACTGATTTGGACATGAGCTTCCCAAACTTGTTCTTCCACGATCTTCATTTTGGCTTTCATAGCCTGAATCTCAGCCTTGGGTTGGCATTCTTAACCACCTTGTCCCTCATGGTCATTTCTTTATCTTACTTCTCGACAAGTGCAGAGGGTTTCACTTAATCTTATCATCCTTTTCACTCTCCATTTATTGAGTCATTGTTATCGAGCATTTCTTTTTGGCCAGATCAGCCAGGCCTATGTATAGCTTCATCCATACGTTGTACTTTTCCACTAGATCCTTACGAAGCGACATACCAATCTTTAAGTCCTTAGAGGAATTTTTTTCATGATGTCATGAATCGAAGATCAGTGTGATCCATACTAAGGTGGAAACCACATGTGCCATGAGAATCTTTGATGTTGTACCATATGGAGTAAAGGAGGGAGGCCAATGATAGAAGTGATATGGTCTTTCCTAGGTCGTTGCACAAGAAGTGAAGAAGATGATCGTGTTATTTTGGATTTTTATTGGGTAGGAACCAAGGCTTGAGAGTGAAGTGGAGGGATCAGAGTTTGTCCCCTAGGGGAGTTGGGCATGTTAGAGTATGAGTCTTGGTCCCTCAGAAGCGGAGATCGAGCCCGCTGTGATGAACCAGAGCCTTTTCTGGATACAAAGTGGCCCCGTGACGTCTTGCGCTTAGATTAGCACCTTCTTTTCTCATCCTTGTCCCTCTCTCTATCTTCTTTGTCGCTATATTTTCCTTTATTTCTACTATAGTCAGATTCGTGATCGGGATTTTGATGAGGGTACATATCAGTTTGGAGGAGAAAAGGAAGGTTGCTGCTTGATTTCTTGTTTTGACTGTTAAATTTGGATTTTTCCATGGTATATAAAAATAAAAAGGTTTGTTTAGAGCTTAATGTTGGGAAACGGTATATGTACAGCTAATGTAATGTGATTCTAGATGTCGTGTAGAGTATCGATGTGCTATTCCATGGATATATCCGACAAAGTGGAGTTATTTCTCCTATGGAAGTTAGGGTCACACTGGCTATGGTTCAGATCAGAGAAGTAACATATGGAAGACTAAAGTCAATGAGGTCAAATTATGGGATGTTCTCTAGAAAGCTACATGGATTGCAAAGTGAACCTAATACATCGTCAACACATGAGAATTGAGTCGCTTCTCCAACTGGAGTTGGTTGTGGCTTGCGGACTGGCCGAGGTGATATAGTTCTTATTTTTGGCCAAAGAACACGAGGCGAAGCTCTTTCTTACCCACCCGTCTCTTTGGTTAACAGTATCCATTTTAGAATCACTGTCGTCACCCTTGCCTTCATCCTTGTCGTTATTTGCATCTTCACTTTTATCCTCTCCTTGATCATGATCAATGTGAGATATTATAATGCATGTGAAGCATCTTGTTATGCAAGAGTTGGAGGATCGACATCAACTTTCGGTGTGGTCTACGTAGCTCTTCATGTGGAAGGTATAATACCAAGGCTCCGACCATTATATATAACTAGAAATATTACATTTGAGAATCATTTAGAAAGGGTTCCAATCTTCTTTCGTCCACTAGAATGCTCCTTAAGATTTGAAGTGTCTACGCTAAAGTAGCATAGGTGGTACTTTAAGGAATATCAGTGAGATCTGAAGAATACTAGAGTTAGCGAATTGAATGAAATATGGTCCAATGAAATAAGGAGGGAAATTAAAACTTATATCTTGATAAATTCCAAGTGAAGTCAGTTGAGCAATGACTGAAAAAGTGCTCCATAACTAAGCTTGTTAGAGAGGCATATGATGATTCAACAGCCTTTAGAGGATTTCAAGAAAGCAAGAGATGGATGGCCGCTTGTCTTCTTAAAGCTATAAAGATACCTGATTTCACGGGAGTAGTCACCCTGCCCAAGTGCCTAAGAAAGATCATATACATGTAGTTTAATGTGATATATCTATTCGGGTGGAGATGGGCAGGGGCATGCTTCATGAACTAAAGGTTTAATCAGATAAAGTGATTAAACGGGGGACACCATCAAAGAGACATATGTAATGGTGTATGTTGTGTAACCTTCTTAAGGGGTAATGTGCCCTTTGCTGGGCTTCCGGAGTTAGAGTTCCTTCGATATAAATGCTACAGCGATCGTAGGTCATTTTGACGTTCATTGTAGTTAAAGTCGAAGCCAAAAAATCTGGATGGTTGTAAAGGATTAGTACACCTTCTTAGTTAACATCGAAAGCAGCATCGCTGTGAGGCTCTTCGGTAGCTACAAATAGAATGACTTAGAGAGATCACTTAGGCTAACGATGAAACTACCGAGGCCAAAAGGCATTGAAGTAGATGTTTAGGTAGAAGATGAACTTGTCATTGGAGGGGTAAGCTCGAAAGTAGAAGGATCTATACCTAAGGCAGAGATGCACTGGAAAAATCTTTGGTCCATAATTTATTAAAACTTGAAATGTGAGCATGGTTGGGTATGATTTAAATTTATTATGCTCTTTAGTTTAGTCCTATATAGCTGATGTTTATGATCCAACAAATGTCAACGTGTGTTGACCGGTCGGGTTTTGTACATCGATAAGGGCAATGTGTATGATTAAGTCTATATGGTTTGTTTATTCTTTTCTTAGCACGATGAGTGGACACACCGTGTGTAGATGGCATGTAGAAAACAAGCTCTAGCATAAAACAGAACCATGTGTTAGATCTTACTTGTCAATGTGAGATTTTCTTTAACGACACCGCAACCCAATGCAGCCGGAATCTTTTTTCTGGAATTGCATAGGCATCATCTTGAAATTGAGCGTCGGTTAGACGAACATCCTAGAATGCAGTGACTCTTGGATTCAACGTGGATGCGTTTGTGTGATTTCCTCAAGTGTTGTTGATCGAACTTGATTTTTCCCATCCATACCCCAAGTCGACCAAAGAATTGATCACCATAAACGGACTTTGTCATATGATATCAGCACTACCCTAAATGATTTGAGAGGCACACTTTAGCCATAGAAAGTTCAAGGCGACGATAATGGAGATGGCCATAAATGGATCGGTGCATGGGTTTAAGGTGCACATCGATAGCATAAGGAGATGGGGTGAGGGAACCCAATTAGAAAATCGATGCTGAGATCCAAAATTGGTGGCAACGTTGTCGGAAATCGAGAAGATCTCAAATTTAGGGATGAGACTCAAATCGACCGGTGATAGTGCTTTAAATATATTAGCACTAGTAGATGACCAATGTATTATAAGATTTGGACCTTCAAAGTTTCGAAGCGATGGCGGCGGTGATGATGTTGCGGTGGAAGAAGAATCGTAAGAGCTCAAAGATAGATGAAGACAAAATACTAAAATGAAGAGTGGAATCTGAATTTTCACTACATGTTGCTTTTATACAAGCAAGTTCAAATGGATCGGCATTGATCTATATGGATTGATACCAACCATTCTGAAGTATTTTAAAGAGGAAATAAAGGGAGGAGAAGATGATGAATGAATGAAGATGGATGAACTTGTAATGGAAAAGGAATAGAGTCCTACCGGCCAATGGAAGAGAATAACTTTTAGGAATCTTAGAAATGAAGGGAGAATTTGAGTGGGAAACTTCAATTCTTACGCCTAGTGAAGTGATGTGTTCTACAATTATTCAAAGTGGTGCGCCGATATATTAAAAGGCATTCGGCAAAGACAATTTAGAGATAGAGGCATCTTTATAGGGCAGAGTTCGAGTTCATTTGCTTGTTTTGATCCAATGCATGCTTTATTAACACAAAGCATACTTTGGGGGGGGGCAATTTTTGTCTCGCATTGGAATCAAGTGACATATCAACGGATCCAAATTACTAAGTTGTCATGAAATGGATGGAGCAAAACATAAGATATCAAGAATGAAAAATTCAAGAAAAATGACTATATATAGAAAAGAAAAATAAAGTTGTAACACCCCCTACTTGGAGGCCCAAAACTAACGGCTACAGATGCTGCAGTCAACCATAGTCATTAATCTTTGGTGACCAAATACGAAGGTGCTAGATTTTTTGATACATAGATCACAAGAATATGGATAGCAATTCCAAAAAAATATTTCCACATTCCATGCAAAACATTTCATATTCATTACATAATCCCAAAATGTTAACTACGTTCAACAAAATATAATTATTACACGCACGCCAAGAGCGACATATGAAGATGTCTCCTTGGTTAATCGGAATATATAATAGGGCTTATAAATCTTCCTTTACATCCAAATATACAGTGGAAAAAGATAACTCTAGATAACTATCTACCTCCTACACGCCTCCGGAAGCTTTATTCGCCTAAGAAAAGAACCTGAAAACCCTAAACCTCAAATTACTCAAAATCAATTGAGTACCCGAGAAGTTAAAGGGAAAACAAAAACTTCGAGTTAGACATAAAGCCTAGTATAAATAATAATCTAACATCTCAATCCTTTTAGATATCTAGTGAGACCACGCCGCTTGGCAGAATGGGATTTCCCTTAACTAGTATCCTAAAACCTTTTTAAAACCATATTCTACTCCTGTATCCACAATGGTTAAAACATACATTTTCAAAATATTATAATGATATGCATACCAAAAAACAATTAGGGATTTCCATCCCATTCTAGACTTTATTAGCTTCAAAGAGGGACTGTCCATCCCACTTCCATTTTACTTAAGCTTATGCGGACTATCCATCTCACATCCCATAGTTTTCCTTGGATGACTATAAACCCTTCATTAAATGTATGGAGACTATCCATCCCCAACATGATGTTGAATATCCATTAAACATACCATAATTTTCCTAGGATGACTATGAACCCTTCTTCGATCATATGGAGACTATTCATCTCCAACATGATGTTGACTATACATCAAACATTCCATAGTTTTCCTAGGATGACTATGAACCCATCACTTGGCCACTTGACTCATGTTATCGCCATGAATCTAATCATCTCATGTTATCCACATGATTAACCTATTTCCATTAGTATCCCTAATTTAAGTTATATTCATTTATAATTTACATTGGTATTCCCCAATGATTGTCAAAACATATAAGTGTTGATATCCCCAACTATTGTGTTAAACTCATTTAGCTCACCCCGGTATACCCAAGGTTAAACAACATTTATTTTACGAGGTTAAAAGAAAACAATTTTTCAACCCCTTTGAAAGTATCCCGTTCGAAAGCTTTCCTTTTGACCCTTTCAAAAGCAACCTTTTGACCCCTTCGAAAGGTTTCCTTTCGACCCCTTCGAAAGCATGAACCATAAATTTTTAAAACAATAGGCTCCAGCCTTTATAATTCTTTAAAATCCCCTTTCGAAACCTTTCGACCATGTTAAAGTATTATTATATAAGGGTAGAAGCATAGCTTCAAAACCACTTGAATCGAAAGCATTGAACCCCTAAAACCCTTGAAAGTCAAACCTTTCAAAACCATTAAAACTCAAACCTTTCGAAACCAATGAACATCAAACCTTTCGACAGCATTGAAACTCAAACCTTTCGAAAGCATTGGGCTTATACTTAAAAATATTACTTTGGGTCATAGTGAAAATAGGTGAAAGTATCTCTTCCAAACCACTCTTTATTTTATAAAATATTAGGGAAGTTTGATGGTATCAAACCATACTTTCAAAAGCATTTAAACATCAGGGATGAACCTTTCGACAACGTCAAAAGCTTTTACTTTCGACCCCTTCGAAAGGTTTGAGAAACGGCTCTATTTTTACAAACAATTAAAGCTTTCGACGACGTCGAAAGCTTTAAACAAAAACTTCTTTAAAACAAAGGCGGCTTTCAAAAACATAGCTTTCAACCTTGTCAAAAAAAGCATAGCTTCGACCTAGTCGGGAGCTCTTTATAAAACTAACCTTTCGAAATTATAGCTTTCAACCTTGTCGAAAGTAAACATAGCTTTCGACCTTGTCGGAAGCTTTTTTAGAATAGGCAAGTGATTTTCTTTTCCAAATCAAAGTAAACTAAGGGTCCATCTCCTTCAAAAGCAAACCTTCGACATTATACCTTCCGACTTGGTTCAATTCACTGCATACCACTTGAATGATATCATGTGCATTGTTTTCGACCTAGTTGGTCATTGAAGTCGAAAGGTCTAGGTCGAGAGGTCTGTGTCGAAAGGTTTGCCAAAGAAGGCAGAACAACCTTTTTCTGGGTAAAAGATGTTTTTGCCGACATAAGTAAACTTTTTTAACTAACTTGCCTACTTGTAAACATTTGATCGGCTTTCACAAATTTTTAAATAATATGGATAATATTTGCTGCATTTCTTAGATCTAAAATCATGATAACCTTTAACAATTAAGCCCTTCCTCATATGAAAACAATTAAATCATTTAAGTCCTTCTTTCAAAATAATTTAATTTACATACTAAACCACTTGGTAAAAAATCCTCAAAAATTCCAGAAATTCACTTTAATCATGTTATCTAACATATAAAAATTTCAGACCCAAATTCTTAATATATTTTCCAAAATAAATTTATAAACCCAAATATCCATATTTTCCTTTGAAAATTCATAACTAATTCTCCACGGCTTGGAAAATTATAAAAATTGAAGCCCGACTCCAAAATTATGTTTTCCTTAAATAAAATTTTCCAATGGCATTTCAAAATTGTTTAACCTCGATTTTGCCTTAAAACCGTATATGTCTCCTTTAAACAACCATGTTTAAACACATATATAAATCATAAATCAAGCATATCATCATTCAATATATCATAAAAATAGATTTATCCTTAAATATGAAACCATATAAATAAGAAACCAAAATAGAGATGTAGAAACTATTATTCACCTTAGATTGGATAAGAAAATTGATGATTAATTGAGATTGATTTCTTCTAGCTTGAATCCTAAGCTTAAATTTGATTTTCTCTTCTATTCTTCTTAATAGCCGGCCTTGCTTCCTCTTCTTACGTTTACAATTTTGGTTGAGACAAAAATGAACGTGTATGACTAAGGAAGATAGTATAAGGGTGGGAAATATGGACAGCTATTTACATTAATGCCCTTATATTCAAATATTTTTTTATCATTTATAAGTTCATTTATTTACATAAGCACAACCACTAAATTTATTAATTAACCTCAATACCCTTATATACATTGTTTTCTTTAATTTATCCAATTAAATGTCCAGAATAATGTTAAACAAAAATAAGGAGTGTTACAGGCTACTCTCTTTAAAGAATTTCGTCCTCGAAATTCAGTAAGGACTGCAAACAATCATAACAATCATATAAACAAAAGCTAGTATATCCTACCAGCCAATATGTCTATATAAAACAAATATAGAACATAATCTCATTACAGCCCAAGATAAGTATCCCTAATCATGTCCTCTGTCTCCCAAGTACAGTCTTTCTCATTGTCGCTCCATTGAACTTTCACCAACTTGACTATCTTCGGTCCTCAATCTCTTCTCATCTCTCGCTACAATCTTAATTAGTTGTCTAACAAAAGTCAAATCAGACTCCACTACTAAGTCCTCCAACTCTGTTTGAGGAACAGTAGCCTCTGGATCATGCAAAAACTTATGAAGATGGAACACATGGAATACATTATGGACACCTGCCACTGCTCGACAACTCCGCTCTGTATGCGAGCTTTCCAGTCCTTTCTATAATCTGGAATGGACCAACATACCTCGAGGCCAACTTTTCCAACTTTCCAAATCATACCACACCCTTCATCGATGGTACTTTAATGAAAACCCGATCTCCCATCAAGAACTCTAGGTTTCACGTTTCTTATCTGCATAACTCTTCTGCCTAGATTGAGTTTTCTTCATCTGTCCTGGGATTAACTCAATCTTTTTTGATGCCTCTCTAACCAAATCCATACCTAAGACTAATTTGTCTCTATTCTCCAACCAACATACTGGCGATCTGCATAGCCTTCTATACAAAGCTTTAAAAGACGCCATTCCTATACTAGTCTGATGACTATTATAGGAAAACTCAATCAAATGTAGGTGGTCTTCTCAAGATCCACCAAAGTCTAACACACAATCTCTCAATAAATCCTCGAATACCTTCTTGACTCTCTCTGTCCGACCATCCGTCTATGGGTGATATGTTGTACTCATCTTGAGCTTGGTACCTAATACCTTTTGTGGACTCCTTCAAAATTTTCTAGTAAATAATGCATCTCCGTTGATGACTATGCTACTAGGAATCCCATGAAGTCTAACTATGTTCTTCATGAACAATTTAGCCAAATAGGTGCCGTTCTGGTTGGCTTTACTGGAATGAAATGAGCACTCTTGGTCAACTTGTCCACAATAATCCATACACTCTCATTTCCCCTCCTTGACCTTGACAACCCATCTATAAAATCCATGGATATTGAATCCCATTTCCAAACTGCATGGATATTGAATCCCATCTAAAGGCTTAAGTAACTCACTTGGCTTCTGATGTTCGGCCTTCACTTGTTGACAGTTGACACATTGCCTAACCCACAAGCCAAACATCCTTCTTCATGCCATCCCAATAGAACATTCTCTTCAAATCCTGATACATCTTGTTCCCTAGGATGAATCGTAAACCACGATCGATGACACTCTCTAGAGCTTCTCTTTTTAAGTTCTCCACATTCGAAATGCACAATCGTCCCTTCTTTCTCAACCATCATCTTTGGTCAAGATTAAAATCTTTCAAATCATCGATCTCAGTTCCAACCTCAAGCATTCTAATCCTTTCAGCTAAAATTGGGTTTTCACTTTGCTTAGAAGTTATCTTCTCGATCAGTACTAGTCATACTTCTAAACAAGATATCAAGGCAGTACCCTGATTAGAACTAGCAGTAGATCTCAACTGCACACCACAACTGGCTAAAGCTTCTAGATCCTTCCATCCTACCAACATTACTAACACCACATTCTGATGTTTTCTACTGAGAGCATGTGCTACCTTATTTCCTTTTCTAGGAGTATACTCTATATCAAAATCATAAGCAGCCAAAAACTCCAGCCATCTCTGCTGCTTCATATTCAACTCCTTCTGAGAGAATAACTACTTTAATGACTTATGATTGGTATACAACTCAAATCTCTCTCCCGAAAGATAATGCCTCCAAATCTTCAAGGAAAAAATTGCCGCTACCAACTCCAAGTCATGAGTTGAATATCTAACTTCGTGCGGTCTAAGCTGCCTTGATCCATAAGCAATAACCTTGCCCCTTTGCATCAATACCGCTCCCAATCCAGTACCGCATGCATCGGTGTATACTACCAACTCTTGGTTATCATCTGGAACTACTAACACAAGCGCATTAATTAACAAATGCTTTAACTTAAGGAACCCTTTCTCACATTTGTCAGAATAAACAAACTTCACATCTTTCTTGTTTAACTTAGTCAAATGCGCTGCTATCCACGAGAAATCCTTGATGAATCTCCGGTAATAGCCAGCAACTCCAGGAAAACTTCTAATCTCGATCACCATTTTTGGTCTCTTCCAATTGTCCATAGCTTCGATCTTATCTGGATCGACTGACAATCCCTTCTCTGAAACCACATGACCAAGAAACTTAACCTCTTTCTTTCAAAAATGACACTTGGAAAACTTCGCCTTTAGCTGATTCTGCCTCAGCGTCTTCAACACCACTCTAAGATGAATCTCACACTCTCTTCATCCTTTGAGCATACCAAAATGTCATCTATGAATACCAACACGAACCTATCCAGTGCCCTCAAAAAACACGGTTCATCAAATCAACAAAGAAGCATGCGCATTTGTCAAGCCAAATAGCATCACCAACCACTCATATGAACCATATCTAGCCAAAATGCCATCAAAGAAATGCTATCCTCGGCCACTCACAACTGATGGAACCCAATTGCTAAATCCAATTAGACAAATACTCTGGCTCCATTCAACCGATCAGGCAGATCATCTATCCTCGGTAGAGGGTATCTATTTTTGATCATCCTTTTATTAAACTTACGATAGTCGATGCACAACCTTAACGACCTATCTGGTTTCTTCACAAACACCGTAGCTCCTCCCAAAGGCGAACTGCTCGGTCTAATAAAATTCCTTTCCTCGAAATCCACCAACTGCACCTTCAATTCCTTCATCACCGTCGTCGTCATCCTGCTTGGTGGTCTACTCACAGATTCAGCTCCTGGCTCAACGACATCTGTAAATTCTCTTGCTACACAAACCTGTCTAAGCTCATCTCCCACTTCCATGGCACTTAACAAAGCACAAACACTCATGCTATAATTCTTCATTGGGGAAATGATTCAGTTATGACTATCTGGGTGCCTCAATGATATCTCCCAATCCTGGCAAAATATCATAGCTCATACTTACCCAACCAATCCACACCCAAAACAATCCCAAAGTCAACAAAATCAAAGACATACAAGCTGCATGCAAAGTTATGACCTAACAAATCAAATTCTAACTAGTAACATCTCATCCCAAAAGTTGCATACCCTCCTATTAGATTTGCAACCCTTAAAGAAGTAACAAGGTATGTGGGCTCTATACATAACCTATCTACCCAACACTGAGATATGTATGAATGTGATGCGCCAGTATCAAACAATACCCTAACTGGTATGCTATGAATCAAAAGCGTACCTTCCATCATAGTTTTTCCTTTCTTAGCAATAGATGGTTTAAAGGATGATGGTTCCCAAGAAAAGACCTTTTCTTTTCCTGCCTTGGAAGCTTCATGACAATTATTCTTGTAATGCCCCATCTGGTTGTAATTATAGCATTGCACATTCTGCTTCCCCGCAACCAATCTTCCATCACCCGAACGACAATCATTAGGATAGTTCCCCTTCTTATCACACTTGTAGCAAGCTATATCTGCTTTTCCTTTCTTGGCTGCTCCTCCTTTCTTGACATCCTACTTCTTGAAGAACTTCCTCTTCTTCCCTTGAGGACCATAAGATTCATCTGGCTTCTCTCTAGCTGAAATAGCAAGCATCTCCTCATGGCAGATAGTCACCTCCACCACCATATTAGAAGGATCTCGGATATGGGCCATAGTCATTCTACCTAAATCTGGCCTCAATCCTCTAATGAATCTCTCATTTCTTCTGACATCCATGTTAACCAAAGCATAACCATATTGAGATAGCTCATCAAACTTAGCAGCATACTCGATCACAAACATCCCTCCTTGGACAAGATCCACAAACTTCCTCATCAACGCCGACTTGGCAACCTTAGATAAGAACCTCTATTCAAACCTTCTTCTAAAATCAGCCCATGTCATATCTTCTTTCGAAAATCTGGCCGTCGCACAATTCCACTAGTGAAGTGCTACCCCTTGCAACTATCTAAAGACTATCCTTCTCTTCTCTCCATCATTTAAGCCTAAATCTATAAAGATACTTTCACAGTTCAACAGCCAGTTCCCTACTTCAACAGCATCTTTCGTTCCAACAAACGGCTTTCCACCCAGACTGATATAGTCTCTACTTAGCTTGGTAGAGTTATAACCAAATGATTATTCGACAACTGATACACCATCCCCGCATCTACTGGCAAATTTCTAGCACCAACATGAACCTCAACATTTTGGTTAGCGTTAGCCTGTCGATCTTGGTTTCTCCAAGTATTAGGTCGAGAATTTCCGTTGGCTGTGGTGCTTCATCCACCTAAATTTCCTTTTCCATTTCCTGCCTCCATATCCTCTTTCTCATAAATCTTCATACAAGCCTTAGTAAGATACAGAAGAACAGTCTAAGGGAGAGGGGAACATGTACTTAGATATATGCATATATCTCAAATACAAGTACGTTACTATAGCATTAACCCAAACCCTGATCATATTTCTAAATTCATTGGATTATGTTTCAGAAAGCTTTTATGTTTAACTTTATTTTAAAGTTTCATAAACCTGTGCGTTGATACCAACTTGTAACATCCCCTAACTTGGATAACCAAAACTAACGGCTACAGATGCTGTAATTATCCATAGTTATTAATCTTCGACGACCAAATACGGTGGGGCTAGATTCATTGATACACAGATCACAAGAATATGGAAAAAAATTTAACAATTCCAAAAACATATTTCCATATTCCATTCAAAACATTTCATATTCATTACATAATCCCAAAACGTTAACTACATTCAGCAAAATATAATTATTACACATACGCCAAGAGAGACATATGAAGATGTCCCATTGGTTGATAAGAGTATATAATAAGGCTAATAAATCTACCCTTACATCCAAATACACAGTGGAAAAAAGATAACTCCAGAT
Source organism: Allium cepa (assembly GCA_030765085.1). Classification (NCBI taxonomy): domain Eukaryota; kingdom Viridiplantae; phylum Streptophyta; class Magnoliopsida; order Asparagales; family Amaryllidaceae; genus Allium; species Allium cepa. Next base: position 749,158,445 of record CM060940.1, on the reverse strand, counting down.
AACTATCTACCTCCTACACGCCTCCGGAAGCTTTGTTCTTCTAAGAAAAGAACCTGAAAACCCTAAACCTCAAACTACTCAAAATCAATTGAGTACCCGAGAGTTTAAGAGGAAAATAAAAACTTCGAGTCAGACATAAGCCCGGTATGAATAATAATCCAACATCTCGATCCTTTTAGATATCTAGTGAGACCACGTCGCTTAGTGGAACATGTTTTCCCCTCACTAGTATCATAAAACCTTTTCAAAACCATATTCTGTGCTCTTGCATCTACAATGGTTAAAATATACATTTTCAGAATATTATGATGATATGCATACTTGAAATCAATTAGGATTTCCCATCCCATTCTACACTTTATTAGCTTCAAAGAGGGACTGTCCATCCCACTTCCATTTTACTTAAGCCGATGTGGACTATCCATCTCACATCCCATAGTTTTCCTAGAATGACTATAAATTCTTCATTAAACGTACGGAGACTATCCATCCCTAACAAGATTTACGAACCCTTCTTTAATCATATGGAGGCTATTCATCTCCAACTTGACGTTGACTATCATCAAACATTTCGTAGTTTTCCTAGGATGACTATGAACCCTTCATTTGGCCACTTGACTCGTGCTATCCCCCTAAATCTAATTATCTCATGCGATCAACATGATTAACCTATTTCCATTAGTATCCCTTATTTAAGTTATATTCATTTATAATTTACATTGGTATCCCCCAATGATTGTCAAAAAATATAAGGGTTGATATCCCCAACTATTGTGTTAAACTCATCAAACCCACCCCGGTATCCTTAAGGTTAAACAACATTTATTTTATAAGGCTAAAAGAAAACAACTTTTCAACCTCTACGAAAGTATACCCTTCTTTGCTTTCAAACCTTTTGAAAGCAACCTTTCGATCCCTTTGAAAGGTTTGTTATCGACTCCTTCGAAAACACAAACCATAAATTTTTAAAAAAATAGGCTCCAGCCTTTATAATACTTTAAAAAACCTCTTTCAAAACCTTTCGACCATGTTAAAATATTATTATATAAGGGTAGAAGCATAGCTTCCAAACCACTTGAAAGTATTCCTTTCAAAAGCATTAAAGGTTACCCCTAAAACCCTTGAAAAATCAAACCTTTCGAAACCCTTGAAACTCAAACCTTTCGAAACCATTCAAAATCAAACCTTTCGAAACCATTCAAACTCAAACCTTTCAAAAGCATTGAAACTCAAACCTTTCAAAACCATTAAGACTCAAACCTTTCAAAAGCATTGGTCTTATACTTAAAAATATTACTCTGGGTCATAGTGAAAATTGGTGAAAGTATCACTTCCAAACCACTCTTTATTTTATAAAATATTGAGGAAATTTGATGGTATTAAACCATCATTTTGAAAGCATTTATACATCTGGGATGAACCTTTCAACAACGTCGAAAGCTTTTGCTTTCGACCCCTTCGAAAGGTTTGGAAAGCAGCTTCTATTTATACAATAAATTAAACCTTTCGACGATGTAGAAAGCTTTAAACAAAAATTTCTTTACAACAAATGTGGCTTTCAAAACCATAGCTTTCAACCCTTTCGAAAGCAAGCATAGCTTTTGAACTTGTCGGGAGCTCTTTATAAAACCAACCTTTCAAAATCATAGCTTTCGACCTTGTCGAAAGCAAACATAGCTTTAGACCTAGTCGGAAGCTTTTTTAAAACTGACAAGTGATTTTATTTTTCAAATCAAAGTAAACTAAGGGTCCCTCTCCTTCGAAAGCAACCCTTCGACACCATATCTTCCGAGTTGGTCCAATTCACTGCATACCACCTGAACGATATCATGTGCATTACTTTCGACCTAGTTGGTCAATGAACTCGAAAGGTTTAGGCCAAGAGGTCCGGGTCGAAAGGTTTGCCAAAGAAGGCGGAACCACCTTTTTCTGGGTAAAAGCTGTTTTTTCCAAAATAAGTAAACTTTTTGTAACAAACTTGCCTACTTGTAAACATTTGATTGGATTTCACAAACTTTTAAATAATTTGGATAATATTTGCTGCATTTTCTCAGATCTAAAATTAAGTTAACCTCTTTCAATTAAGCCATTCCTCTTATGAAAACAGTTAAACCATTTAAGTCCTTCTTTCGAAATAATTTAATTTTCATACTAAATCACTTGGTAAAATAATCTCAAAAAATTCTAGATATTCACTTAATCTGTTATTTAACATATTAAAATTTCAGATCAAAATTCTTAATATATTTTCCAAAATAAATTTATAAACCTAGATATCCATATTTCACTTTGAAAATTCATAACTAATTCTCCATGGCTTGAAAAATTATAAAAATTGAAACCCGACTCCAATAATTATGTTTTCCAAAACATAAATTTTTTCCATGGCATTTCAAAATGATTTAACCTTGGTTTTACCCTAAAATCGTATATGTCTTCCTTAAACAACCATGTTTAAACACATATATAAATCATAAATCAAGCATATCATCATTCAATATATCATAAAATCAGATTAACCATATGAATATAAAATCAAAATAAAGATGTCGAAACTATTATTCACCTTAGATTGGATAAGGAAATTGATGATTGATTGAGATTGATTTCTTATAACTTGAATCTTAAGTTTAAATTTGGTGTTCTCTTCTCTTCATCCTAATGGCTGGCCTTGCTTCCTCTTCTTACATTTACAATTTTGTTTGAGATAAAAATGAATGTGTATGACTAAGGAAGATAGTACAACGGTGTGAAATATGGGTGGCTATTTGCCCTAATGTCCTTATGTTTAATTTTTTTAAACCATTTATAAGTTCATTTATTTATGTAAGCATGACCACTTAATTTATTAATCATCCTCAATCCCCTTATCTACATTATTCTACTTAATTTATCCAATTAAATGTCCTGAATAATGTTAGATGCATGCAGAGAGGAAGAACAATTAACAAACAAACCCAACTCAAAGATTTAGATTTTATAACTTGGAAATAATTGAAAAATATTATATAATAATTATTTCAAAAGCCAAGTTATTTTAAAAGTTATAACATCTAAATCTTTGAGTTGGGTTTGTTTGTTCTTCTTCTTTGCACGTATCTACTCTCACCCAAGAGGTTCTACAAAAGTGGTACCGATTCGTATAAATCGGTACTAAACCTTATGAAGGATAATGTACTTAGTCTTGTTGGGAATCAAAGCATGAATAGCTAAGGAAAAGAAGCAAGATCAAAGTTGAAGAATAGGTTATTTATCATGTAGACTCATCTTTGTACAATTAAAGACAAGCACCAAGTCAAATAAAGACTGCAACAAAGGACAAGTGAATGGATTGGTACTGGTCCATAATGATTAGTATTGAACCATTCTTGATTATAATAATTTGATTCTGACTGATTCTTCTTACTGAATCTTCGTATCCGAAGACGAGAACGTGTTCAAATTGAGTCCCCGACGATTTTGCTGCTCGATCTCGCCTATAAGTACCAAAGCTAATGCAAAAGATCTTCTTTTTGCCAATCTATCTTGTTCATTAAAATTTACTCAAGTTAAATTTTAATTCCAAGATTAAAATTTTCATTCCCCTTGCTTAACTATATCAATATGAATTTATAAGTTCAATAACTGATCTTCTTAAGCTTTCAAATCATTTACATAGAAAACCCAGAATTAAATTACCCAGTTTTATTTCAAATCATTTTGAAATCATTAACATACATATATCACTTTTGTTTATCAAATCATGCTTCCGGATTTTCAAAACCACTTGGTTTTACCCAAAATAATTTGGCTTTGGAATTTTCAAAACAAACTTGTCAATCAAACAAGTCCAGAATAAATAATCATTCCCAACCACCACAGTAGCAATCCATCACTTAGAAACTCGAAAATGAATACTGATGATGTAGCCATCATTACCAGGATTATTTTCTAGCAGCTAATGTGAGTTCAGTGCTCCCTTGCTTCCAAGAATCCATTTTAAAACAATTTCCTATTCCAAAAACATTTTTTTCCAAAATAGAATTACTATCATTCTACATAAACCATTTTGGAAAACTTTTCCAAAATTCACAAGATCTAAAAATCCCAAACACTTAGTACAAATTCAATTTAAAACATTTACCAAAATTTCCAGGATTTAAATTCTGATTTAAATCAAATTTTAGTCATGCTCCCTTTGTATAAGTCATTCTTATACAATTTCTATTTGGTTATATATATAAACCATTTCAAGTTTATAATCTTGTTTGATTATAGTATTAACAACCAAGCATCCAAATATATATAATAATTTTCAAAAAATTATCTCTTTTATATCAAAATATATTTTTGGGTAAAATTACTTCATTTACCCATTTTAAAAATACTATGTCGGTTTACCTTGTTTAATAGTTTAGAAATCCATATTGATACGGTTGTACTTCCCGTATCGACCAGAATTCATAAACATTCAACCAATAAGTCAACGCAATATAAAAACATTTTATATCCACTAACAATAATGCGCTCATAGCTATTAATACACTTAAACTCATTCTAGAGTACTTCTGACTCTATCTCTAATGAGTAATTCCTACCAAAGCCTAGGTATATCTGACGACCTGCCCTTTCGACCCTCGAAAATTGACATAAATACGCCTATTGTATAACATGTCGAACGATCGAGTGTCGGAAAGATAGATTGTTTAGGGAAAAGAAAGTAGGTAGAAGAGAGAAGAAACCAACCAAAGATAGAATCTCACAGCGGACTTAATAACATACGATATAAACAGTTCTTTACAAAAATGAAAAACTGTAATATACATATCTCACATCAGAGTACACAAATCAATAATTATCAGCCTAGATAGTTATAACAACTTGCCTTCATGATTGCTGGTAATTTCAAACAAAAACACTGTAGTGGAAACAATATAAGTAATATATCTTCGCCATCCAACTCATCTCTTGAGCTTCATAGTATCCTAACCTGAACCCGAAATACTCAGTCTGACCCGAGCATTATAATGAAATAAGACCCGAGTCGGTCTGGAAAATCAGCATGCGGAAACACACTCAATTTGAATTATTAAAGTTTGTCAAAATCCTTTGAAAATCAAAGGTATCTCGCAAGACCACGCCACACATAAACACGACGGGTTTTACCTTACGATAACCAAAACATTTCATACCAAAATCATGTGATATTATAAAGTATCTAAGTACAAATACTTATTCAAATAGCTAAAATGCTTGCATCTCACGTTCCAGCATTATTGGGAACAATCAAAACTTTACATCGCTTATTGGAGAATGGATTCCATCCGAATAACTAGGCACAGGGGTACCACCTGTCACAATACATGTCTAAAACAGCATACCGAGGACCACGTTGGGATCTCCTAAAACACGAAACCGGACTATCTCTGACCTGGATAGGCCGAATATGTTATCCCCTAGGGTGTTCCCACCCTTTTCCGAGCTCCTTCCATAACCGTATTAATAATATCCAAGGGTATCTAGAAAGGTGATAAACATATCCTAATTGGGTGCTACCCACTTAGCCCTCATGTATCTAAAAAGATCAAAGCTCAATGGTTACGCCTCTATCCCAGAGAAATCCAAAACTTAACTGCAGGCACTCACTGTCTCCGAGTACACCACCATTACTTTCCAAAAACTTTATTTTAAAAATTACCTCAAAATAATGCTTGTAAGTTATAAAATAAATTTTAAGTTTAATCTAGGAAAATGTACTTAAATAAAAGTTATTATACAAAGCTATATTAACATTCAAAATTTTATCCGTTAAAAAAATGCCGACTAGTTCTAAAATAAAAATAAATATTTAAAAATCATTTTTAAGTAACTATTAATTATTAAATATGCTTTAAACAATTTAAAATACTAAAATAACTAATTTCTAAAGTATATTTAACACTTTTGAAATCACCAATTTAATAGTTAAAAATTCTCTTTTTAAAACAAGTCAAATTCCTCGATTCCAGTTTCACTTCTAAATTTGGAAAAAATCTTACTTGAACTCCAATATAACCAATTTTATACTTATTTCCAAATTCACTTCTATTGTTCTAGTTTATTTAAAAAATCTTGATTTTTATACCTTCTTTATTTTTAAACAAGTGTCACTTAAGAATTTATTATTTAAAAATCCTTTATTAACTTCTTTCCATAATTCCTATGCACAATATCCCAAATTCGTTAAGTACAAATTTTCAAACCATTTATTTTATCCAATTGATTAACCCAAAATTCTTTATAAACATTTTACTTAAAAATCCTTTAAACTTTCTTTGCCAAATTAAAATATATTTTACTGTTATTTAAAAATACCAAAATCTCGATCAAAACCTGCCATAGCATCAAATCAATTCAAATCACATAATAATCTATCATAGACTATTCCAACCGAACATATATCACTATATATGAAATTAAATTCAACATTTTTGAGGAATCAAGTTGGATCCCTCAAACTTGTTTTCCTTACATCCACAGATGTTAGCACAACATAAAAATACTAATTCCACTTCGAGGTGGAATATCGTGGTATATAGGGTCATCCGCTATTATGCGGGGTGCATAGGGTCTCATCCACTAAATATATGCGGGAAAATCAATAACTCCAATATATATACTACTGTACATAATATCACATCCAACTGATAATAATTTATCAATTTACCAATCAATCATTAATTAATTTTAGCTATTTAAAATTGAAGCCAGTAGTCCAAATTGAGTGAGATTAACTCACCTTTAGTTTTTAATTCGCCAAACACTCAAATTTTAAATCAAACCGAACACATTCGATTTAACCTAAAAATTTCGCTACCTCCGATCGACTCTAGATACGTACCACAGCGTAATACTCTTCGTCATGATTCCTTCGCTGCTTGTTTCGTCCAATTCTGACCTCGTATGACCAAGATATGAATTGTTAAACATTTGAATAAAAAATTATATAAATTTGTTTCTTTTTCTTTTTTTATTACAAACCTAACCTGGGCCGTAAGATTTGCTTTCGAGAAATCATGGCCGCTCTGCTTTTCTTCCATTTGCATTTGTTCTCAGGGTTTAGAAATCCAATGGCTGTTGTTTGCTTTCACCATTTTCGTGGCCACCACGGCCATCTCTATGCCCATCCAAGACCCCCCGACGACGCCCCACGCAAACTCTACCAATGCCTAGAACCATGCAACGCTCGGTCTTCCCATCTACTCGAAAATCACGTACGAAACGGCACCCATCATGGCCGATTTCTTGACAATCTACTTCATATATTCAATCATACCTGTTGAATAGGTAGATCTCAGTGCTCTCTTCGATTCCCTAGTTGAAAATTTTTGCTAATAGTCAATGGATAGAGAGAGATTCGAGGAGAAAAATGATAAACTTTCGGCCATTGAACTTGTAAACGGCGGCTATGAACGATTCGGCTAGGGTTTCACTGTACATTGCTTATATAGGATTATATATATATACTATTTTAATGCTATTTCCAATTTTAACATGCTTATTCAAACAGTCTCCAAACGAAACATGACGCCTGGTGCTTATAATGTTTTATCCCTATTCCGAACACAATGGAACATGTTCCGTAGCCTAATTCGATCGTAAGTGGAAGATAGCTTTTTGAATCGAATAAAAATATTAAATTTTCGATATTTATTTCAACGCGTTTCTCTCCCGTATGATCAAACGGTAACTCCAAACGCCATGAAATTTGAAATCCGACAATAATAAACTACTACGGATCTAATGGAAATGGTTTCATCGAATTCCTAGACTGTGCCCTGGAAGGCTATTTTAACGTGTCGATCAAATCGAGCGATTTTCAGAATCGTCAAAATCTTTTTAAAATTTCAATTTTTAAAACTTACTAACTCATTATAATTAAAATAGAATTTGTATCCATATAATAAATCATTCCGATTCATATTAAATCAAAATTCGATTATTTACACTAATATATATATATTAAATTTCACTATTACATTAATATATAAATTTCCAATTTTAACTTATCGACTTTTACCATTTGAAAGTCCAATATTATAATTTTGATTCCATATAAAATTTTAAATCAACTTTAGAAATCTTTTCCATGTGCAATTACTTTAAATTTACATTTCTACCCAATTTCAAATATTAATTTATATTCACCAAAACTAATTAATCACTACTTATTTAATTAATTCAAATTCAACATTTAAAATAAATTATATGTTCAAAAGTAACGACCAAAATTTCGGGTCATTATATTCCTCCCCGAAATCTGCTAAGGTAAGAAAAATACTTCCATACCCATTAATTTTTCTAATCCCACTTAGTTACGATTCTACATTCACTTCACTAAACCATTTAGTTTTATCCAAAACAATTTTCTACAGTTCTATTTCCAAAAGCCTTGATTCTAATACAATTCAAAAATCAACTTTCAGTTAACGAAAATTTTTCCAAATTTTTCAAAAATTTTCTGACACCCAAAATTGTCGAATATTTTTGACAGCGTCTCTTTTGTACGAAGAGCCTTTTACAATATCATAATAGAGATATATATATATGTATGTATATCGACGCGTCGAAAAATAGAATATATATCAATATATTATCATTTCTTTATTTTAATGCATCGGCATACCTCATATTAGCTTTTTTAAGCGAGCGGCTTATTTTTATATGCATTCATGCAACCAAAATGTATCTAGATAGCTTCCTGTACCTGTACATACTCAAAATAAGCACATAAGTTTTCGGAAACATGAAATTTTAATAACATTCCATATCATTGCTTAAGTTATACTCAGCTTTAAAACATAAGTTCATTCCCAAATTCTACTCCAAAATCAGATTTCAAAACCATATTTAATTCATTTACTCTTAAATTGAATTCATTCCTTGTTATCCAATACTTAACCATTTTAACTTGGTTACACTTTTACATTTTCTTAGTTAAATAAGTTATACAACTTATTTATTTACAATTTATGAATTTTCAACTTAAGTTTACCCACATTCATTATTTATAACATATAGTTATATAACCACTGCACACTTCATATTTATATTCAGTTTACTCTATTTCAATTCACCCTTCATTTAGGTTTGCTATTTCATTTCTCAATTCATAAGTTCAAGAGTTTATTTACTTAATATCTCCCACTACTTACTTAAGTCCATTTACATCTTATAATCATACTCTGGATTATTCACATCACTTGATAGCTTAAGTATATCCATTTCAACAATAATTACAACTTACAATTATATAATTATTCTACATTTCAACTTAGTATCCAATTAAAAACAATCCAATTTCAAATTTATTTAACTTATCTTAAGTTAAATTCCAACCTATCTTGTCCACTTAAATTTACTCAAGTTAAATTTTAATTTCAGGATTAAAATTTTCATTCCCTTTGCTTAACTGTATCACAATGAATTTATAAGTTTAATAACTGATCTTCTTAACTTTTCAAATCATTTACATAGAAATCCAAGAATTAAATAGCCCGGTTTTATTTCAAATCATTTTGAAATCATAAACATACATATAACACTTTTGTATATCAAATCATGCTTCCGGATTTTCAAAACAACTTGGTTTTACCCAAAACAATTTCCATCTGGAATTTCTAAAATAAACTTATCTATCAAACAAGTCGAGAATAAATAATCATACCCAACCACCACGGTCGCAATCCATCACTTAGAAACTCGAAAATGAATACTGATGATGTGGCCATCATCACCAGGATTATTTCCTAGCTACTAAGGTGAGTTCAATGCACCCTTGCTTTCAAGAATCCATTTTAAAACAATTTCCTATTCCAAAAACAATTTTTCCAAAATAGTATTACTATCATTCCGCGTAAACCATATTGCAAAACATTTCCAAAATTCTCAAGATTTAAAAATTCCAAACACTTAGTTCAAATTCAATTTAAAACATTTACCAAAATTTCCAGGATTTAAATTCTGGTTTGAATCAAATTTTAGTTATACTCCCTTCGTATAAGTCATTCTTATACAATTTCTATTTGGTTATATATATAAACCATTTCAAGTTTACAATCTTATTTGATTATAGTATTAACAACCAAGCATCCAAATATACATAATAATTTTCTAAAAATTATCTCTTTTATATCAAAATATAATTTTGGGTAAAATTGCTTCATTTAGCCATTTTAAAAATACTATGTCGGTTTACCTTATTTAATAGTTTACAAATCCCTATCGATACGGTTGTACTTCCCGTATCGACCAGAATTCATAAATACTCAACCGATAAGTTAACACGATATAAAAACGTTTTATATCCACTAACAATAACGCGCTCATAGCTATTAATAGACTCAAACTCATTCTAGAGTACTTTTGACTCTATCTCTAACGAGTAATTCCCACCAAAAGCCTAGGTATATCGCCAACCTAAGCTCTGATACCAACTGTGACGACCCACCCTTTCGACCCCCGAAAATTGACATAAATACGTCCATTGTATAGCATGCCGAATGATCGAGTGCCGGAAAGACAGATTGTTTAGGGAAAAGAAAGTAGGTAGAAGAGAGAAGAAGCCAAACAAAAATAGAATCTCATAGTGGACTGAATAACATATGATATAAACAGTTCTTTACACAAATTAAAAACTGTAATATACATATCTCACATCAGAGTACACAAATCAATAATTACTAGCCTGGACAGTTATTACAATTTGCCTTCACGATTGTCGGTAATTTCAAACAAAAACACTGTAGTGGAAATAAACAAGTATGAGTAATACATCTTCGCCATCCAGCTTGTCTCTTGAGCTTCATAGAATCCTAACCTGAACCTGAAATACTCAGTCTGACCCGAGCATTGTAATGAAATAACACCCGAGTCAGTCTGGCAAATCAGCATGAGGAAACACACTCAATTTGAATTATTATAGTTTGTCAAAATCCTTTGAAAATCAAAGGTATCTCGCAAGACCACGTCGCACATAAACGCAATGGGTTTTTATCTTACGATAACCAAAACATTTCATATCAAAATCATCTGATATTATAAAGTTTCTAAGTACAAATACTTATTCAAATGGATGAAATGCTTGCATCTCACGTTCCAACATTGTTGGGCATAATCAAAACCGTACATCGCTTATTGGAGAATGATTCCATCTGAATAACTAAGCACTACGGTACCACCTGTCACAATACACATCTAAAAAAGCATACCGAGGACTACACTGGGATCCCCTACAATACAAAACCGGACTATCACTGACCTGGATAGGCTGAATACTCTATCACCCCGGGTGTTCCCACCCTTTTTTGAGCTCCTTCCATAACCGTAGTAATAATGTCCGAGAGTATCTAGAAAGGTGATAAACATACCCTAATTGGATGCTACCGACTTAGCCCTGCTGCATCCTCCCGCTTTTCAGTCATTCCCGGTTGATGAGGCTAGAGGCTACGATTACCTTTTTAGGAATTTTCACCTAGAATGCTCATTGACCTCCCATGACAATGTATTGATTGCATTCATTAAAACAAGTCCATTCCCGATCCGAACGGAACCGAAGGCACTATTCCTACTACATCCCTTTTGGAATCACCCTCATGATTAGTAGCGATTAGCCCTTACACTTCACTGCCCCATCTTTGACTCCATGCTCTAAACTTCATTTCGAAAACATACGCGTTGGATCGAAGTGGTTTTTGGATAACAAATCCGATCCCAATCTCTTGGAAACAACGTTCGATATTTTCCCGTAAACTCAACCCCGGTTCTTTAGGAAATAAACAGACGTAAATAAGATCGAAGATCACCCCCTAACTGCCAGTGGATGGATTGCCTTTAAAACGTCTTAGAAGAACGAAATGAGTTTATCATACAGTATAGCACCTTGAACAGTAACTGTACCATATAATTCCCGTACCTCTTCCAGATATTTCCAAAGTTATATTCTGGGTCCAGATTTGATAGTCGGTTAGGTAACTATCAAATAAACAATCAATTCAACCAAACACTTCATTTTCACTGAAAACACCTAGGCTTATTTAAATTAAATTTTAAATAAATTAAATCCCTTTTATCCAAAGTTTGTACTAGTCTTATCAAACTCCATATATTCAAAGTATCTTTTTCAAAAGTATTTGAAAACCCTTTTAAAATAATGTGAAAAATACCACTGCAGTATCAAACCACGGATCACAGCTCAATGGTTACGTCTCTATCCTAGAGAAATCCAAAACTTAACTGCAGGAACTCACTACCTCCGATTACACCACGCGAGTACACCATTACTTTCTGAAAACTTTATTTTAAAAATTACCTCAAAATAATGCTTGTAAGTCGTAAAATAAATTTCAAGTTTAATCCAGGCAAATGTATTTAAATAAAAGTTATTATACAAAGCTATATTAACATTTAAAAATCTATCCATTAAAACAAAAATGCCAAATAGTTCTTAAATAAAAATAAATCTTTAAAAATCATTTTTAAGTAATTATTAATAATTAAATATGCTTTAAACAATTTAAAATACATAAATAACTAATTCAAGAGTATATTTAACACTTTAAAATCACCAATTTAATAATTAAAAATTCCCTTTTTTAAAACAAGTCAAATTCCTCGATTCCAGTTTCACTTCTAAATTTGGAAAAAAATCTTACTTGAACTCCAGTATACCCAATTTTATACTTATTTCCGATTTCACTTCTATTCTTCCATTTTGTTTAAAAATCTTGATTTTTATACCTTCCTTGTTTTTAAACAGGTGCCACTTAAGAATTTATTATTTAAAAATCTTTATTAACTTCTTTCGAAAATTCCTATCTATAGTATCCCGAATTCGTTAATTACAAATTTTCAAACCATTTATTCTATCCAATTGATTAACCCTAAATTCTTTATAAACATTTTGCTTAAAAATCCTTTAAAATTTCTTTTCCAGTTTAAAATATATTTTTACTAGCATTTAAAAATACAAAAATCTAGGTCAAAACCTACCATAGCATCAAATCAAGTCAAATCACACAATAATCTACCATATACTATTCCAACCGAACATATATCACTATATAAGAAATTAAATTCAACATTTTTTAGGAATCCAGTTGGATCCTTCCAACCTGTTTTCCCTGCATCCATAGATGTTAACACAACATAAAAATACCAATTCCACTTCGAGGTGGAATATCACTGCATATAGGGTCATCCGCTATTGTATGGGGCGCATAGGGTCTCATCCGCTATATATATGCAGGAATATCAATCACTCCAATATATATACTACTATATATAATATCACATCCAACTGATAATAATTTCTCAATTTACTGATCAATCATTAATTAATTTTAGCTATTTAAAATTAAAGCCAGTAGTCCAAATTGAGTGAGATTAACTCACCTTAAATTTTTAATGCGCCAAACGCTCAAATTTTAAACCAAATCGAACACGTTCGATTTAACCTAAAAATTTCGCTGGTTCTGATCGACTCCAGATATGCACCACAGCATAATACTCTTCGCCACGGTTCCTTTACCGCTTGTTTCGTCCGATTTCGACCTCATATGACCAAGATATGAATTGTTAAACATTTGAATAAAAAAATTATATAAATTAATTTCTTTTTCTTTTTTTATTACAAACCTAATCTGGACCGTAAAATTTGCTTTCGAGAAATCATGGTCGGTCTGCTTTTCTTCCATTTGCGTTGTTCTCAGGGTTTAGAAATCCATCGACCGTCATTTGCTTTCACCATTTTCGCGGCCACCAAGACCATATCCATGCCCATCCAAGACCCCCCGACGACGCGCCCATGCAAACTCAACCAAGGCCTAGAACCACGCAACGCTCGATCATCCCATCTACTCGAAATCACGTACGAAATGGACCCTTCATGGCCGATTTCTTGGCAATCTACTCCATGATATTCAATCACACTCGTTGAATAAGTAGATCTCAGTGCTCTCTTCGATTCCCTAGTTGAAACTTTTTACTAATAGTCGAAGGATCGAGAGAGATTCGAGGAGAAAAAATGATAAACTTTCGGCCATTGAATTTGTAAACCGCGGCTACGAACGATTCGGCTAGGGTTTCACTGTACATTGCTAATATAGGATTATATATATATATATATTATTTTAATATTATTTCCAATTTTAACATGCTTTTTCAAACGGTTTCCAAACGAAACGTGACGCCTGACATTTATAATATTTTACCCCTATTCCGAACACAATGGTACATGTTTCGTAGCCTAATTCGATCGTAAGTGGAAGATAGCATTTTGAATCGAATTAAAATATTAATTTTCGACATTTATTTCAACCCGTTTCACTCCCGTACGACCAAACGGTAACTCCGAACGCTACGATGAAATCCGACAATAATAAACTATTACGGATCCAGTGGAACTGGTTTCATCGAATTCCTAGACTGTGCCCTGGAAGGCTATTTTAACGCGTCGATCAAATCGAGTGATTTTCAGAGTAGTCAAAATCGTTTCAAAATTTCAATTTTTAAAACTTACTAACTCGTTATAATTAAAATAGAATTTATATCCATATAAGAAATCATTCTGATTCATATTAAATCAAAATTCGATTATTTACACTAATATATATATATACTAAATTTCATTATTACATTAATATATAAATTTCTAATTTTGACTTATCGACTTTTACCATTCAAAAGTCCAATATTATAATTCTAATTCCAAATAAAATTTTTAATCAACTTTAGAAATCTTTTCCACGTACAATTACTTTAAATTCACATTTCTACCCAATGTCAAGTATTAATTTATATTCACCAAAACCAATTAATCAATATATTTGAAATTTTAACCCATTTAACTAATTCAAATTCAACATTCAAAATAAATTAAATGTTCAAATCTAACGACCAAAATTTTGGGTCGTTACATTCCTCCCACTTATAAAAATTTCGTCCCTGAAATCTGCTAAGGTAAGAAAAATACTTCCAAACCCATTAATTTTTCTAATCCTACTTAGCTACGATTCTACATTCACTTCCCTAAACCCTTTAGTTTAATACAAAACAATTTTCTTCAGTTCTATTTCCAAAAGCCTTGATTCTAATACGATTCAAAAATCAACTTTCAGTTAACAAAAGTTTTCCAAAAATTTTTGGAAATTTTTTGACAGCGTCTTCTTTGTACGGAGAGCCTTTTACAATATCCAAAGAGAGATAAAATATGTACATCGACCACACGGTCGAAAAACAGAATATATATCAATATATTATCATTTCTTTATTTTAATGCGTCGGCGTACCTCATATTAGTGTTTTTAAGCGAGCGGCTGATTTTTATATGCATTCATGCAACCAAAATCAGTCCAGACAGCTTCCTGTACCTGTACTTGCTCAAAATAAGCACATAAAATTTCGTAAACATGAAATTTCAATAACATTCCATATGTTATACTCAGCTTTAAAACTTAAGTTCATTCCCAAATTCTACTCCAAAATCAGATTTTAAAACCATATTTAATTCATTTACTTTTAAATTGAATTCATTCCTTGTTATCCAATACTTAACCATTTTAACTTGGTTACACTTTTCAATTTTCTCATTTAAATAAGTTATACAACTTATTTATTTACAATTTCTGAATTTTCCATTTAAGTTTACCCACATTCATTATTATAACATATAGTTGTATAGCCACTGCACAATTCATATTTATATTCAATTTACTCCATTTCAATTCACCCTTTATTTAGGTTTGCTATTTCATTTCTCAATTCATAAGTTCAAGAGTTTATTTACTTAATATCTCCCACTACTTACTTAAGTACATTTACATCTTATAATCATACTCTGCATTATTCGCATCACTTGATAGCTTAAGTGTATCCATCTTATTTAATAATTACAACTTACAATTGTATAATTATTCTACATTTCAACTTAGTATCTAATTCAAAACAATCCAATTCCAATTTTATTTAACTTATCTTAAGTTAAATTCCAACCTATCTTGTCCACTTAATACTCAAGTTAAATTTTAATTCCAGGAATAAAATTTTCATTCCCTTTGCTTAACGATATCAACATGAATTTATAAGTTCAATAACTGATCTTATTAATTTTTCAATTCATTTACATAGAAATCCCAGAATTAAATTACCCGGTTTTATTTCAAATCATTTTGAAATCATAAACATACATATATCACTTTTGTATATCAAATCATGCTTTCGGATTTTCAAAACAACTTGGTTTTACCAAAAACAATTTCCATTTAGAATTTCTAAAATAAACTTATCTATCAATCTAGAATAAATAATCATACCCAACCACCATGGTAGCAATCCATCACCTAGAAACTCGAAAATGAATACCGATGATGTGGCCATTATCACCTGGATTATTTTCCAGTGACTAAGGTAAGTTCAGTGCTCCCTTGCTTCCAAGAATCCATTTTAAAACAATTCCCTATTTCAAAAACATTTTTTTCCAAACTAGTGTTACTATCATTCCTCATAAACCACTTTGGAAAACATTTCCAAAATTCTCAAGATTCAAAAATCCCAAACACTTAGTTCAAATTCAATTTAAAACATCTTCCAAAATTTTCAAGATTTAAATTCTGGTTTAAATCAAATTTTAGTTATACTCCCTTTGTATAAGTCATTCTTATAAAATTTCTATTTGGTTATATATAAACCATTTCAAGTTTATAATCTTGTTTGATTATAGTATTAACAACCAAACATCCAAATATATATAATATTTTTTAGAAAATTATCTCTTTTATATCAAAATATAATTTTAGGTACTTCATTTACCCATTTTAAACAATACCACATCGGTTTACCTTATTTAAGAGTTTGGAAACCTCTATCGATACGGTTGTACTTCCCGTACCGACCAGAATTCATAAACACTCAATCGATAAGTTAACACAATACAAAAACATTTTATATCCACTAATAATTACACGCTCATAGCTATTAATAGACTCAAACTCATTCTAGAGTACTTCTGACTCTATCTCTAACGAGTAATTCCCACCAAAAGCCTAGGTATATCGCCAACCTAAGCTCTGATACCAACTGTTGACCCGCCCTTTCGACCCTCGAAAATCGACATAAATACGTCCATTGTATAACATGTTGAAAGATCGAGTGTTGGAAAGATAGATTGTTGTGGGAAGAGAAAGTAGGTAGAAGAGAGAAGAAACCAAATAAAAACAGAATCACACGGCGGACTAAATAACATATAATATAAACAGTTCTTTACAGAAATGAAAAACTATAATATACATATCTCACATCAGAGTACACAAATCAAATAATTACCAGCCTAGACAATTATAACAACCTTCCCTCACAATTGTCGGTAATTTCAAAAAAAACACTACAGTGGAAATAAACTAGTATGAGGAATACGTCTTCACCATCCAGCTCGTCTCCTGAGCTCTATAACATCTTAACCTGAATCTGAAGTACTCGGTCTGACCCAGAATTATAATGAAATAACATCCGCGTCAGTCTGGAAAACCAGCGTGAGGAAACACACTCAATTTGAATTATTAAAGTTTGTCAAAATCCTTTGAAAATCAAAGGTATCTCTAAGACCACGCCACACATAAACACGACGGGTTTTTACCTTACAATAACCAAAAATTTCACATCAAAATCATCTGATGTTATAATAGTGTCTAGTACAAATACTTATTCAAATAGCTGAAATGCTTGCATCTCACGTTCCAGCATAGTTGGGCACAATCAAGACCATACTTCGCTTATTGGAGAATGGATTCCATCTAATGATCAGGCACTGGGGTACCATCTGTCACATTAAACGTCTAGAACAGCGTATCGAGGACCACGCCGGGATCCCCTACAATACAAGACCGGACTATCCTTGAGCTGGATAGGCCAAATATGCTATCACCCTGGGTGTTCCCGCCCTTTTCTGAGCTCCTTCCATAACCGTAGTAATAATATCCGAGGGTATCGAGAAAGGTTACCCTAACTAGGTGCTACCTACTTAGCCTTGCTGCATCCCCCCGTGCTTTTTAGTCATTCCCGCTTGATGAGGCTAGTGGCTACGATTACCTTTTTCGGAATTTTCACTTAGAATGCTCATTGTGATGGCTTTCATCCATACAAGTCCGTTCCTGGTCCGAACAGAACCGAAGGCACTATTCCTACTACATTCATTTTGGAATCACTCTCAGGATTAGTAGCAATTAGTCCTTGCACTTCACTGCTTCATCTTCGACTCCATGCTCTTGTCTTTATTTCAAAAACATACTCGTTGGACCAAAGTGGTTTTCGGATAACAAATGTGATCCCGGTCTCTTCGAAACAACGTTCGATATTTTCCAGTAAACTCAACCCCGGTTATTTAGGAAATAAACAGACGCAAATAAGATCGGAGGTCACCTCCTAACCGCTAGTGGATGGATTGCCTTTAAAATGACTTAAAAGAACGAAACGAGTTTATCGTATCGTATAGGCCTCGAACGGTAACTGTACAATATAATTTCCGTATCTCTTCCAGATATTTCAAAGTTATATTTTGGGTTCAGATTTGGTAGTCGGTTATATAACTATCAAATAAACAATTAATTCAACCAAAAATTTCATTTTCACAGAAAAACACCAAGTCTTATTTAAATTAAATTTTAAATAAATTAAATCTCTTTTATCCAAAGTTTGTACTAGTCTTATCAAACTCAGTATATTCAAACTTTCTTTTTCAAAAGTATTCGAAAACCCTTTTTAAAATAATGTGGAAAGTACCACTGCGGCATCAAACAATGGATTACAACTCAGTGGTTATGTTTCTACCCCAGAGAAATCCAAAACTTAACTGTAGGCACTCAGTGCCTCCAATTATGCCACGCAAATATACCATTAATTTCCAAAAACTTTATTTTAAAAATTATCTCAAAATAATGCTTGTAGGTTCTAAAATAAATTTCAAGTTTAATGTAGGCAAATGTACTTAAAAAAGTTATTATACAAAGCTATATTATCATTTAAAAATTTATCCTTTAAAACAAAAATGCCGACTAGTTATTTAATAAAAATAAATCTTTAAAAATCATTTTTAAGTAACTATTAATAATTAAATATGCTTTAAACAATTTACAATTCTTAAATAACTAATTTCTAGAGTATTTTTAACACTTTTAAAATCACCAATTTAATAATTAAAAATCCTTTTTTAAACACGTCAAATTCCTCGATTCTAGTTTCACTTCGTAAATTTGGAAAAAATCTTACTTGAATTCTAGTATAACCAATTTTATACTTATTTCCGAATTCACTTCTATTTTTCCGATTTATTTAACGTCCTTTATTTTTAAACAGGTGCCACTTAAGAATTTTTTATTTTAAATCCTTTATAAACTTCTTTCCAAAATTCCTGTCTACAACATCCCGAATTCGTTAAGTACAAATTTTCAAACCATTTATTCTATCCAATTGATTAACCCAAAATTCTTTATAAACATTTTACTTTAAAATCCTTTAAATTTTCTTTTCCAATTTAAAATATATATTACTGGTATTTGTTAATACCAAAATCTAGGTCAAAACCTACCATAACATCAAATCAATTCAAATCACACAATAATCTATCACAGATTATTCCAACCGAACATATATCACTATATATGAAATTAAATTCAACATTTTTGAGGAATCCATTTGGATCCCTCAAACCTGTTTTCCTTGCATCCACAGATGTTAGCACAACATAAAAATACCAATTTCACTTCGAGGTGGAATTTGTGGTATATGGTCATCCGCTATTATGCGGGCATATAGGGTCTCATCCGCTATATATATGCGGAAATATCAATCACTCCAATATATATACTACTATATATAATATCACATATAATAGATAATAATTTATCATTAACCAATCAATCATTAATTAATTTTAACTATTCAAAATAAAGCCAGCAGTCCAAAATTGAGTGAGATTAACTCACACTAAATTTTTAATTCATCGAACGCTCAAATTTTAAATTAAATTGAACACATTCGATTTAACCTAAAAATTTCGCTAACTTTGATCGACTCCAGATCTGCACCACAGCGCAGTACTCGTCGCCACTATTCTGTCGCCGCTTGTTTCGTCCAATTTCAACCTCGTATGACCAAGATATGAATTGTTAAACATTTGAATATAAAATTATATAAATTAATTTCTTTTTCTTTTTTCATTACAAACCTAATATGCGCCATAGGATTTGCTTTCGAGAAATTATGGACGCTCTGCTTTTCTTCCATTTGTATTCGTTCTCAGGGTTTAGAAACCCATCAGCTGCCGTTTGCTTTCACCATTTTTGGGGCTACCGCGGCCATCCCCATGCCTATCCAAGACCCCCAACGACGCTCCCACGCAAGCTCTACCAACACCTAGAACCACGCAACACTCGGTCATCCCATCTACTCGAAAATCACGTACAAAATGGCACCCTTCGTGGCCAAATTCTCGATAATCTACTCTACGATATTCGATCATACCCGTTGAATAGGTAGATCTCAGTGCTCTCTTCGATTCCCTAGTTGAAACATTTTGCTAATAGCCGTTGGATCGAGAGAGATTCGAGGAGAAAGATGATAAACTTTCAGCCATTGAATTTGAAACGGCGGCTATTAACGATTCGGCTAGGTTTTCACTATACATGCTTATATAGGATTACATGCATATATATATATATATATATATATTATTTTAATATTATTTCCAATTTTAACATGCTTTTTCAAATGATCTCCAAACGAAGAGTACCGCCTGACGTTTATAATGTTTTACCCCTATTTCGAACGTAATGGAACATGTTTCATAGCCTAATATGATCATAAGTGGAAGATAGTTTTTGAATCGAATTAAAATATTAAATTTTCGATATTTATTTCAATGCATTTCTCCCCCACACTACCAAATGGTAACTCCAAATGCTATGAAATTTAAAATTCGATAATATTAAACTATTACGGTTCCAATGGAATTGGTTTTGTCGAATTCCGAGACTGTGCCCCGGAAGGCTATTTTAACGCGTTGATTAAATCCAACGATTTTCAAAATCGTCGAAATCGTTTTAAAATTTCAATTTTTAAAACTTACTAGATCATAATAATTCAAATAGAATTTATATCCATATAAAAAATCATTCTAATTTGTATTAAATCAAAATTCGATTATTTACACTATTTCTATATGTGTTTGTGTGTGTGTATTAAATTTCACTGTTAAATTAATATATAAATTTCCAATTTTAACTTATGGACTTTTTAAACCCCATTCAAAAGTCCAATATTATAATTCTAATTCCAAATAAAATTTTAAGTCAATTTTAAAAATCTTTTCCATGTACAATTACTTCAAATTCACGTTTCTACCCAATTTCAAATATTAACTTATATTCACCAAAACCAATTAATCACTATATTTGAAATTTTAACCCATTTAACTAATTCAACATTCAAAATAAATTTAATGTTCAAAACTATCCATCAAAATTCCAAGTCGTTACAGATTGGGTAATGCTAACTTAGCTAATCATCTCGGAGATGTGAAGGGTCAACATGATAAATCTTGTGCTAAGCTTATCATATTTCTTAGGAACATGGATTCTAGGTTGATGAGCTGAATTTTGTCTTTAACTGACCAACTTATGTATGCTATTTAAGACCGAGATGAAGTTTTTCAAGAATTTCTAAAATTATCAAAGAAACACCTGAGAGATAGGGCTTTGAAACATAGAATTTAGAATTGATTCATAAATTTCATGGTCCAATTTTAAACATAACTCTGGAAGTTGTTCTTGGTTTTAAAAGCGTGATTCCATCTCCTTTAGCTGTTACTGAAGGGAGGTCAACCTGTAGCGATTATATTTCTAACTATGTCCCTCAACTTGTTCTGGTGGTTATTTCGTGGCTAGAACTTAGGGACTCTTCCCCTTTAAAGCTTTCATTTTCTAAGGCGAGATTGGGTAAAAGTACCTTGTACTTTTAATACGGCAAAGCCCTTAGAGGCTCTTTCCAAGGCTAGGTATATGAGACTTAGAATTCTATGTAAAAGTTTGGTCTTTGGATTTTTAGAAGCTTTGCATGGCATTTAAAGTTTTTTTATTCTCTTATTATCATAATGAGATAGAATTTTTTTTCTTATTAATTTTGACTTTTCTTATCGTTAACTTATCGTAGGAATTGTTGTACCCGAATTGCCTAAGTAATAAATAGGATCATGTTTATATTAAAAAAGGCTTACAACAATAAGGTTGTCAAGATACAAGCTCTCAACGTGGAGCTTGTAGAGTTAAAGAATCAAACTGACATCTTTCAATCTAAGCTAATCTTGGATGACTCCACTTTACGGTTAGCTAAAGATAATAAGGAACTTAGGCAAAAGGTAGAAAACTTAGAGAAACGTCTTTAGTTTGTCTTGGAAGTAATTCCACTTTTGGACCAAGCTTTAGAAATAATTGTTTTATATTGTTTGAATTCATGCATGATCTTAGGCAACAGTTAGATAACACTAATGAAGAACTTTAAAAGATTAAACTAAAAGAGGTTAAAACTGAAGAAAAGTCTCGAGCGATTACTATAGACACTCCTCCTTCCAAAGGTAAGAGGTCAAAGAAGGAGCTTGCTCAGGTTACCTCATTTTCATTGAACTAGAGTGGTTTCACAAGGTTATGGCTTTATATGAAGGCCAAGGCAATTATAGGGAGTTCATCTTTGGGACCCTTTGAAAGTTCGTTTGATGTTGTAGTTAAGCTTGGGAGGGTTGATTCCTTTAAAGAATATATGAAAGCATGGTTTAGTAAGACATATGATGGCTTAGAGAAGCACTTCAAAAATCTTTCGAACGGGACTATTGCTAAAGCCGAGAGTCGGAAAAATAAGATGTTTGACTATTATCTTACTTGAAGGTTACTATGAATATGTACTCGATTCCTTAGCTTCTTACAAGGTTCTCTTGAACTTATCTTTTTTTGGATGAAGGGTAGCTCGACTATATTATGATAATAGTATTGGATACAAGTTTGCCTATTACTACTTCTCCTACTCCCTATTCAATTATGCCAATTACCCAAAGGGTGAGCTGAACAATGATTATACGAGACTTAGGGAATTCCATGTTCTGGAATGTACTCTCTTGGACGTGCAAGAAGGAGAATTAGGCAATGGAAAGGCCATAGTAGAAGAATAAGTTTTGTACTTTTATTTTTGATTACAAGTATGTATCTTGTAATGATGTTGTAATATTTTTCTAGGCATCTTACTTTAGCCTGTAATATATAATGCTTTTTAGGATACAAGTATCGCTCTACTGCTTTATTTTTTAAATATTTGATATATGTACCGTTTATTTAATATAATTCTGGTTGTAGCTGTTAATGGATTTTTGTCATGTAGTGAGATCTCGTATGCCTCATACTGGTTTATTTTGAAGGTGTCATAGCCAATATATCCTTTGGTTTTGATTTGAGATCATTGAGGTGTTTTTCCCCCCGGGCATCTCATCGTATTTGATTTAATAATAGAGTTTCGTGTGTAGCCGAGCCTATCTAATTAGGTCTTATGTATCCATCCTTACCCACAAAGGGCGTAGGATCGCTACCTAAGGTTTTTCTATATTGATGGGAATCTACCCACTAAGTACATGGGCCTATACCCAAGTGTTTCAGCTGAGAATCTACCCACTAGGTGCTTGGATTTGAACCTCGTGTTTTTCTAAGTACATAATACTACGTAATCATGGCTCACTCTTTGGGAATCTATCAACTAGTACTTAGGACATCTCACGAAGACATTTTAAGTGCATGGTACTACTTGATCATGGCTCACTCTTTGCATACATTGTTGGTCGATTAAGAAACCACGTTGCTATGGTCCTTTCTTACAGGTGGAGATAAGAGAGTTTCTAAGGCGCATCAAAGTGGGGGTACGAGGAACAAATCCCTTTAAAGGATAGGCCTCCCTTTGCCGAGGTCACCCAACCAAATTTATTGCAAATAATAAGGATTGGATATGTGGAAATACTTATGAAAATATTACTATTAGAGAAACAGATCTAATTATGGTGGGAGTTAACCTTTTAAATAGTTTGTATTCACTACATAGTAGGTTTCGGTGGAGTAACACACTTTCACTACCACGATGTGCCGAAATGAGAAAAGCTTTTTTCCGAACAAATGTACCTTCGGTGGAAAATTTATATTTCAGTTATTCTTTTCCTTTTGAAAAGTTCAACGAGATAGTACTTCTAATAATACATTTTAAAAAAAAATTCGTTTGGAAATTTTTTGGGTTTGTCCATATGGGGCACAACTTGTAATCAACATTAACGCTCTCATTATGCAAGAAATTTTAGAATTTTTTGCATAAGATGAGCAAAGCTTGTTTGAAATTTTGAAATACGAAATTTAAGAAATCCCAAGTTTTTGTGAAGAACATTAGATAAGTGCTCCTACGGAATAAACCTACCATAAGGAGCAATTGTCGAAGGCAAAATATAAAAGAAGTCCAATAAGTGCTCTTAAGTATATACTTGATAGAAAGAGAAATAGTCAAAGATATTATAGAGAAATCCAAGAGTACGGAAGGTTGACTAAGAAGCCCAATAAGTGTTCTCTAAGTATAAATTTAGTAGAAGGGTCTCTACCCTAAGGCAATATGTGAAGAAGTCCAAGAGCGCCAGAAAAAATCCAAGAATACCAAAGACTGAATAAGTAGTCCCTTAAGTTGCCCAAAGTAAAATCTTGCTAGAAGGAGCAACAACCAAATGGTGTATGTATTAAGTTTGAAGAAAATCAAAAATGGCGAAACCATATAATTATTATTTGAGAGTGTAGATTTCCAACCTATCTTAATATTCTGTCTTTGCTTTGTGCGTAAGTATGGAACTCTTAGAAGCGAGTCTCACACTTGCCAAAGCATAGATATATGTATATTCCAGATATTTTCCAAAAGAGGTAACATTAAGGTTTTTCCTAAAAATAAAACTAGAATATAGTTTAGTGACATATTAAAATGACAATTACTAAAACTATTATTTGATAAATTATAAGAGTTCCGCCTATGTATCATTTTCTCAATGGCAGAGGAGAGCTTTCGGCGTTCAACGGTTTTGTGTCCATTTGCAAGACGGTAAATGTGGTAGTTTTTACTCTTCGAGCTTTCTTTCTTTAGAGAAGTATAATTCGGACGGGGAAGTTTGTCTTGAGTTTTCCAAAAGATCTGGGACAACGTATTATTAAATGAAGTGAGAGCCTTATCCATTTTTAGCTTCTTTCGGGAGCGACTGGTGTGCCATTAGCCTAACACTTAGATCTTTTGTTTCTTCATTCATGGCCTTGAACATTTTGTTGAGTTGACTTGATTCTTGAAGTGCTTCATGAAGGCGCCTCGAATGTTGCCTAATTTGAAGAGCCTGAAGTTCATAGATAGCGTCATATTCCCTACCTTTATCTTTTTCCAAAATTAGTGAAATGAGATGTTTATTATTGTCTTCTTCAATAAGTTGAATCAAAAGGTTTAGAGGCAAATCCAATTTGGATTCCGAACAACCATTTTCATTACTGGTGTTAGACATAGTTGGTTGATGATGATTGCTGATTTTCGAGATAAGGGGATGAAGGAGCACAAATTCGGGCTCTTCTTATAGTGTCAAAAATGTTAGTGAGATTTTTCATCACACACCAATGCCTCAAAAATTAAAGGGGCAAGCTTCAATCAGACTATTTTCTAAATACTTTGGTAGGCTAGTTACCGAAGTCTATTGATAAATGCTGAAGATTAGGTTGAGCTTTACTATCTTTGAAGACGAACCCGAAACCAAGTATAGTAAATAAGGCTGAAAGCAAAAGTACGATCCTTTTATTTTTTAGAGTTTTATATTGAAGCTGGGGGGTTGTTGCAAAGCTAGGATGGCTAAATTCGCCATTAATGAGTTTCCACAAGAAGCTCTATATATAAAAGCACTATTTATTTAGTTTCTAAAATATGAAGGTACCCAAAAGCTCTTTGATGCATTTGGATCAATGCTTATCTATAGGCATCATGATGCGTTGTTACTAGTGAAGAGATTTCATTTTAGCTTGTTGATTGGTTCCGCCTGTAGGGCTAAGATTTGAACATGTATCGTTATCTAACTATTTGCATATTGACGGTGGATTGACAACATGGTATTCCATATATAGATTTTTGCATGTTAGTCTGTATGCTTCATGTAATTTTGAGAGTATTTGAACCATTAAGGTACGCTAAGGCTATCTTAGTCATTAGCCTCGGTTGCCTTTTATAGTGCTTTTGACTTTCGCTAAGATGTTAGCTTTATGGCTTATGTTTTAGGTTAGAGGCATTGTATTAGCTTAATCTTTTGGTTAGTGCTTGTTTAAGGGCTCGATCCTTCCGTTTAAGGTTAATTGGGTAACCATTGCTTTCGGACGTTATCTACACTTCAACATATGTGCTTACTACTTGGATTTCTATATCGATATGTGTTTAATGCTTATGGGGAATTTGATAGAGGGTAAAGCTTTTATGGGTTCGGAGGTTAAAAATATACAAGTAAAAATTATGGTATAATAGGTAGTTATAACATGAAAGTATATACCCAACCCTAAGATGGAGATTGGTTATATGTACAATTTACTTATATAAAATGCAAGTATGATAGCGAGGGGAAAACACGTTCCAATTAAGATGTGGTCTCACAACGTACATCAGGCTTATGTCCAACTCAAAATTTATGTTTTCTCATTAAATTCTCGGATACTCAATTGAGTGGACTGAAAGTTGAAGGTTTGATAGGTTTTTGCTAAACAGTCAAATACATAACTATTCTTTTCGTTATGTATATTTATATTGCAACTTGAAGTTGCCTTGTTATAATATAAGCTCTGATCATTCATGGTGGATACCGGATATACCAACATGTAATATTTATGTATAAAATATACTAGTATATGATTTTTGTTTGATGATAACAAACATATACATATTCGTTTAAATGTATTTGTCATTGTACTATTTTATTATTCACATAATTAAATAAATATTTTTTGAAAAATTAAATAACTCAGAATTCATATTCAAACAAATATTATTCAAACAAATATTTTATTACAAATCTGAATAGTACAAATTTGAGCTCTAACTACATATATACATTTTTCAATTACAATATAATTTTTCAATTTACATATTACTCCTCACTACATATTCACTCAATACTCATGTTTTTATCTTCAACTCTGTTTCAGCTTGAATCCAACATCTGAATTATCCGCAAAATAAACACGGACGCAGTAAAATTGAAAAAGAAATATTTTTACAACGTAAAATAAAATGTGTGTTTTTGAAAATATTATTTGCCTCAGTTATTATGGTTGTTCGTCATCATTTATTGAATTCATCTTACACGAACTGCTTGTGACATGCACAGTGTATCACTGTACATGTCACAATGCCCTGCATACCGATATATACTTGATAAAATTACAGGGACATGTGAGCACAAGGTCAAACCTGAGCCAAAGATGGGTTCAACTCAGGTGCAATACGAAAACAAAAATAGAATGGTCAAGTACAAGTTACAATGACTGGAACAAGCTCGAACAACATGAAACATATCATTCTAACTGGAGGCAGGTTACTATAACTCGACGATCAGATGCACATGTGCAAGGTGATGTACACATGGTTGGTCATATGTACAACCAGCTTCAGGAAGAAAATTGAACCAGACAAGACCATTGCACAAGTAAAGCTTCAACCAAGACACAGTGCAGGCAAGCTTACATATATACATGCGCAAACACACATGTATACACACACACACAAACACACACATATATGTAGTGACAACGAGGGATGCAACGTAGACCAGTTCGAGTACAAGTGCAATGGCCAGAACCAAATTTCAATACAAGAAACTAGAAACAAAAAAAAATCATGGACAATGTAACCAGACAGTGGAAAGTAATATGAACATGTACGCACCAAACCACAACACAATGAAGACAACAGCTCGAATGAGCAAACTTAATCCAGGGTCAAGAATAAAACAGAATTCAAGTAACAGTGGCAATGTAACAACCCGGTATTTCAGCCATTCGCAGCCGCACATGTCGGACTTGAATTGCTCAAAATACCGCATTGTAAATAAATTTGGAGCAAATGAAATACAATCACAAAATCACAGACACGGAACAAACAGAATACCTCGCAGCGGAATATAAAATACATAGTAGTTCATGAAGCTACTTCGGCAAAGTCTCAAACCAAATACATAATACAGTCTGAAAACAACATAATAGAAATCCCAAATACATAGAAGTTCACTAATACATGAGATAAACTAGAATAGCTGAAACATAAAGTAGATATAAATGTAGATAAGCAGAAACTCCAGCAAAGACCAGCTCCAGAAAGAGAATCCAAAGCTGTGAATACTCAGGCTGACCCGAGCGTAAAGTAAAACACAAAACACTCGAGTCAGGACCATATATACTTATATAATATAAATCAACTCAAGTGAACTGTAGTTGAAATGCACCATAACTTAAAGGATGCTTGAGACCGCCCATCCATTAAGGATCAGTTAAACCATAAATTAAATACATCCCGTGGTTAAAACTTCAAAAAAAGTCTTTTATACTTCGAAATCAAATATCATTTAAAATTTCAATATCATTCAAAATCTATTTCAAAATATCATATCTTCCAAACCATATTCATTTTTTATTTAATTTAAATACCATTTCAAAACACATTTCAAAATAGTTTATATTTCGAAACAAATTACTTCATTTTAAATCATTAAAATGAAAATATTATATTTAATAATTAAACTATTAAATTTCCAAAATTTTAATCTTTCAAAGTTCATTCATTCACTTAAATTTATTAAAACAATAAAAATTCAACTTTCGCAGCATTTAAAAAATGCTACGGAAAGTCACATTTAAAACAGTTCAATTTAACAAAAGACAGCATTTAAAATGCCGTAATAGGGTTACATTAGTTTCAAATAAACTTAGTTAAATTCAACCATTATAACATTTACAAAAATGCTATAATAGCCTTTAATTAAATTGAGCCATTTGGTTCATTATTATCAACTACAGCATTTACAAATGTTGTATTATCCTTTGCGTTAGAATTAATAGCATTTTAGAAATGCAGTAAATTAACTTCAAATATTCAGTATAGTTTCACAAACAATTATATTTTTATTTAAATCATTTTTAACTTATGAAATCATATAATTTCACTTTTAAAACGATCATTCAAATACCCTTATATTCATGATTTTATAAAGTTAAATCTCCATTCAAAATCAAGATTTAATAGTAATTCACTTATTAAATTCCAACATTAAATTTTAAATTCATTAAATTAAATTTAACTAAACACTTAAGTTTAAATTTTCAAATATAACTTAATTTCATTTTTATTTACTTAACTTAAATTTCACTTTTAAGCCAAATTCATAAATTTCCAATTTTAGTTATATTTCAAAATTTCAACTTAAATATTCATTCATTTCACATTTTAACTTAATTCAAAAATCATTAATATATTATAAAATCATTTTAAATTCATTTAATTCAAAATATCGTAAATTTACCATATTTTCATATTTAACTTAAATTCCATTTATTACCAAATTATAATTTCCAAAATAACTTACATTTCAGATTTTCTAACTTTACCATTAATTTATTTCACTTATAAATTTTCAGAAAGTCAATGATGCTTTACAAAAATCATTTTTAATCAAATTTAAATCAAAATATTATGATATTTACATTTCTAAAATATTTTAAATTTTTTAGAAAAACATATTTTTACAACGGGTCTGTATTTCATTTTCTAGTCTAGGTAAAGTGATACGGGTAATGTATCATTTCAACCCGTAATTTACAAAGAAAACCCGGGTTTGATCATTTCAAAACTGCAATCCCAAGTAAATGAAAATAATTGAAAATCATTCAGGCCTATCATTTCAGCCCATAACGATTTTCTCCTATTCTAAAGTCCGTTCGGGTATGTATCATTTCAACCCATAGTGATTCTAATCTAAAGGGAACTTGCAGTGTGATAAACTGATAAAAATAATAGAATAGCATAATATAACAGTAACATATGATATAACAGGTGTTTAAGCATGGGTAAACATCATAAAATCATAACATAGCAGGTGTAACATGATAATGCATTTTACAGATTCAAAAGGGGTCAATTTACTAGTTATATATGTACGTATTGTCTGGGGAGAATAACTCACCTGTTCAAAGCTGGAGATCGCTACCAAAGCACACACACTGACACAACGAAGGCACGATAATATGGACAAGACTTGAGAGAGTGGAGAGCCAAGGCTATATGGCTTGATAACATGTACACACAACAATACATACATATATAAGTATTCAACACAATATATCATCAAATAACATAAGAATCAACACCCAAAGCAATATCCATTTGCATTGCACTTGTTCTCTACCTCATGTACTTCAGTTATGCAGGTATTTAGCTCATCCTAGGGGTGCTATAGGTCTGGTTTGGGTGTGCAAGTGGTCGACCAACATTTGTTTTGAAGGTGAATAGGTCTAGGTGTGCAAGGCTACAACATAAGGCAAATAACATCACATCTTGGCTATATTTTGGTTCGGCCAGAGGTCATGGCTCACGGCCAGTTGCTCCAAGAGGTGGTGAGTGGCGTGGCAGAGGATGGAGGTCAGGCCAAAGGTGGTGGTGGTGGAGGTAGTGCCGGCTAGAGGTTGAAGAAGGAGGTGTTGGCAAAGGTGGCTCATCTAGTGTATATAGTGATTGTTTTTGATGGATTTTGTGGTGATCTATGCCTTGGGTTGGCTCGGTCTGAAGAGGAGAGGTAGTAGGATGGGTGATGGTCAGAGGAAGGGGGTGGTGATGGTCGGCCAATGCCTGGTTGAGGAGGAGTGGAGGCATGAATGTAGAGAACATATGCAAAATTCAATAGAAAGTAGAAAAAACAAAGAAGAAAAAGAAGTTTTTTTTACCAAATCTCTTCAAGAAAATGGCCGCACAAATTTTTGTGGTTTTGAGAAATGTTTTTCTCGTGAAAAATGATGAAGAATCCAGCTGAAAGAAAGTAGGAAAGGTACGGCCAAAATCATAAAGAATGAAGGTTGAGAAAGTGAAAGGTCGGAAGACAAAAGGACCCTGGAATTTTAAGAGTTTAAACCTTTTCAAATTACCTTTAATTTATTTACATAAGTTTATATTACTGAAAATAATAATAATTTCAGTCACAAATTCGAAAATATTATATATATATATATATATATATAAATATTTATTAATTATATAAGGTTAAAATAAGAAAATAGCGCAAAATTGCAAACTAGTCTAGAAAAATGGAAAATAAACAGAATAAACTTTGTAAAATTTATATGGACTTGTAAAAATATTTATAACAAAGATAATAACATAAAATAAAAATGCATTCATGAAATAAATATATAAATTTTAATTAAATATAATTTAAATGAAGAAAATAGCAGAAAAATAGAAAACAGACTTTAAACATACGAAATAGATACAGTAAATTTTGGAAAATTTTTATTATCACTTTAAAAATATTAAAAGACAAAATATACATAACATAACATATTAACAAATATTAGAATAAAATATAACAAAGAAAATATGATTTATATAATTTAAAATAGACAAAATTGCAAAATAAAACAAATTATACTCAAAATTGAAATGTACATAACTTTCGCAATTTAAATCCGTTTTCAACGAAACGAAAAGAAGTATTCAAGTTATTAAATCTATTTTCATAATAAAAGATAAAATTTAAGAATTTAAATATTTAAATTTGAAATTTAAAAGTCAAGGTTTGACCAGTTTGAACAGAAATTCATCTTTCAGTAAAATATCCAATTTATACCGGTTTGAAATTATAATTCACATAATAATCAACACTTATATTTAAAAATGAAATGTTTGAAATAAAATAAGTTTAAAATAATTTCAAAATAAAATAAAGTCAAATATTAAAATATAGGAAAAATCTAGGATTGTTACACTCTCCCTCACTCAAATCTTTTCGTCCTCGAAAAGGAAGGAAGCGGAGAAACAACAAGAAAAAACAATAGGTTGGAAGACATCCTGAAAGAATGTAGGGAAAAAGTAGCTAGGAGGGAAACCAGGTTGAAAGACATGGATGAACCATTATTTTGAAATTTATTTGTTTTTTTTCATATTTAACATGTTAAAAATTTAATATGATAATTAGTTATTTGATTCAAATTTGATAGTTCGAAGTAAACAATATTTAAGACATTTTAAATCATGATTATAATATCCTTTATACAATACTTTACCAAAATACTTTTATAACTCGATGTCTCAACAAGTTTACTTTCGTTCCTGCAGACTCTGGTTATGCGTTGATCAAGCGCAAAGCTAGAATTCTCCAAGTACTTAGTAGACCTGTTTCAACACCCAGTGAAAATACTAAAAACAATAGGTATGAGAAGTTCCGCTCAAAATCCAATGTCAAATGATGATAATACGATAGCAGTGGCCCGCTGCTGATCCAGTATTTACGTAATGGACACAACACTTTCCAGAAGATCCTTCTACCTTTCGAATTCCAGAAAAATATCGTAGCCAGTTCGTAAACAAGGGACCATCGACGCCTGCTGCAGTGGTACGCTGCTGATTCAATGATTTACGCAATGGATGCACTTCCTTCCCGGAAGATCCATAAATAACAGATCCCAGGATCGAAAGCGCCTCTATTGCGTAAACTAAAGAACCATCTACCCTGAAAAAATAGAGGAACTCATGAGTTTAAGTCCGCACAACCATATCAGTTCGAATCCATTTCTGAATTCACCCATGTCCATTTGGGTTTATCGGTCGAATCCATTCCTGGATTCCCCAAGTCCATCTGGGTCGAAGCATATCACTATACTTCTTCCGGAGGGTACTTCCCATACCTCTTACATCAAAATATAATATACCATATATAGTAGCCCTTCAAAATCATAGCTTCAAATATCGCACTTATATAAATTCCATTATATGTAAGATTTCATTTTCAAATCGAATACTTTCCAAAATCAATAGTATATCAAATCACACTTATATAGACTTTGATTATATAAGATTTTAATTTACAAATTGAGTACCTTTCCAATTCAACATTTTCAAATCAACTTCATACTTATACAAATCCATTTTATATAAGTTTGATAACTCCCAAATCAAGTATTTAGTAAAACAAGGTTCTCAATTTTAATTTGTTTAAATAACATTTCAGTTTCAAAATCATATATGATTTCGCCAAATCATTTCTTCCAAATTACATATACTCAATTTCAAAGTTTTTTAAAACAATAGATTTAGAAAATAATCCAAATTTCCAAATCAACAAAAATTTAGGTCAAACAAATTCATTTCCATTTCAAACATATATTCACTTTCAAAAATCATAATACTTTCAAAGTTATAAATCTTTCGAAACCAAAATACTTGAAATCATTACACTTTGAAAATCATAACTTTTCTAAATCATACATTTGAAATCATAAAACATTCCTTTAGTTCTTTACATTTCACAAATTTATTCAATTTAAACCCAAGTCTACAAGTTCGAGCTTTAATTCAATTCAAACCATCAGTTTCAATTCAATTTAGTTTTCCAACAAAACCATTTCAAATATTATCAAATTTCAAATAAAGATTTGATCAACAAAATAAACTATTCAATCTTTAATGTATTTCAGAGCTTAAATGTACCATATTCCAAAACTAAATTTTATAATTTCATATATCTCAAATTTTACTTCATTATTACATAGTTTTGAAATATTCATTTCATAAACCAATATCATTTAAATAAACCAGAATTTCCACTAACTAAATATCCTTTCATACTAATATAAACTTCAAATATTCATTTATCAAAACCAATTATCATTCCAAATTCACATTCTTTATCAAATAAAGATTATATTATTTAAAGCCTCATTATCAAATCATTATTTGAATTCAATTTCAAATATTCAAATTTAAATATCATTTTCAAAAAAATCAAATATGTCATTCATTTATTATTTCAAATATCATTACAAAATACATTTCAAAATTCCATTCAAATATTCATTTATCTCATTACATTTCATTCCATTTAACACATATCCAAGTAAACCTTATTTAAATTCAAATTCAATTTAAATTCCTTAAAATTAAAATTTAGATATTAAATTATATTCAAAACTCCTTAAATTTCACAAATAATCAATTCCAAAAATTAAATCATTTAACACTTTAAACATAACTCAAACAGTGTTAAAATCTATAACATTATGAAACATTGTCAAATTATAACAACGACAGCATTTAAAAGTGCTATCGTAACTTATAGTTTCCAAAATAGTTTAGTTCAAGAATAACGGCATTTATAAAATGCCATAACAGATATTTAGTTACTTCAAACAAAGTTAAATTCAAAAACAACAGCATTTTAAAGTGTTGTCATAAAACTATAGCATTTTAGAAATGCTATTAATAAAATTCCAGATTTTATTATAACTTTTCAAAAACAATACAACTTCAATTGTAACAAATTTTGAACTTATAAATCATATTTCTAGACTTCAAAATTTCACATTTAAATAATATTTTACATATGATTTATCACAACAAAATTTTAAATCAAATATTCAATTTAAAACTCACTTTCATTTGTTAAGTCAAAATTCACTGTTTTTCTTAACTTATAAATTTAACAAAAACTCAACATTTTACTTCAAATATCTTTTAAAAACTATATTTCATACCTGTATAATTCAAAATAGTCTTATTTATTTCACTCCACAACAGTTTCAAACTTATATAAATCATATTACTTTATACGTTAATCATACCAAACTAAACTTATACTTTATCAAATACCTTATACCATTCAAAATTTCTTAGCTTTGAAAAGTTAACCTTGATTTGGAAGTGCTCGAACCTTCAAAATAGTCGAAGAAATCATATTTTCAATCCAAGAGTTGGAAATCACCAACAAATTAGTAAATCAATTCCAATAGGTAAGGTTATACCAAAACAAATCTGAATCTCGAGGACTGAACATCGGCTTATTTTAAATCATTTCAATTATATATAGACACACACACACACACACACACACACACACACACACACACATCTTTCGAATATCAAATCATACTTCGAAATTGGAAATCAAAATTTGGTTTCATAAAATCACTCGCATAGCAAAGCTACTAGAGTGGCCTCTCCCCTACACAGAAACTCAAAAATCAATGTTGATGATGCATGTATTCATCACCGAAATTAATTTTCAGCGACATAAGTGGTTCTGGACTTTTATTTCTTGAAACTTCTTTGAAATCTCTTCGAAATCATTGGAATTCATTCGAATACATTTGAAACATTTCTTATTTGGAAAAATATCTTTAAATCATATTATTATTATATATTTTCCAAAATCTTAAAAACCCATTTCAAAACACCAGAGTTCGATTCCTCGAAATTCAAATTCAAAACCCTTCATTTATAAATCATTTTTATATAAATCACATTTTCTTATAAATTTCCAAAATTTCAAATCCTTTCAAAGCTTCAAATTTTCATTTTTCAAAGGTAAAAATCCTTATTGAAAACATTTCACTTTTACATACAAAATAGGGTCATCCTTATGAAAATAATAATTTCGATGTATGCACAAATTCAAAATACAACCAAACACAAATTTCCAAAGAATGATTCAAGGTTAGATTTCAAGCAATATGGAGATTCGAATTTAGAGGAACTCTAATCAAATAGAACTCTGGTTCGAAGATAAGCTCGAACGAAGATAAAATAATTTTATTACCAAACAGAAGATGATAAGCCTATATAAATCGCGGGCGACCTTAACCGGTCAACCGTGACTTCAGGAATATAATCAATTCGAAAATCTAAGGCAAATTGACATTCGGTCACCAGAGATAGAATCCGGGTAGAGCAGGAGATAGATAGCATCGAAAACCGAGAATACACGAATCTCCGGTGATGCCAATTATAAAAGATTTTCACCCTTTTACAAATCAATCAAAGATTTGCGGAATCACCGATCTTTATAGAGGTCATTCCAAAGTGGAGTTATGAAATGCTCCAAAATCAAAATGGATAGAATAGGGAAGACAAGACTGGATTTCTGAACAAGTGGGAGCGTTCTACAGTTCAAGGAATCCTAATCGATAAGAATCCTAACCAAGAGATTTCTAATAAGATGGATACTGAAGGGATGAAGTTTTGAAAATCTTGGTTTCAAAATAAGAAAATTTTTATACCAAAATAATCTTTAAAAATCCTTTAAAAATCATTTGGAAATTATTTTATACTTCGAAAATACGTTCTCTCACAAGAAAGGATTCTGAGATTGATTTCACTCATTCTAGGGTATTTCTACCCTATTTCTAATGAATTTTTGCTCCACAGGCTATGGTTTGCTTAAAACCAAAACTTTGATACCAAATGTAACAACCCGGTATTTCAGCCATTCGCAGCCGCACATGTCGGACTTGAATTTCTCAAAATACCGCGTTGTAAATAAATTTGGAGCAAATGAAATACAATCACAGAATCACAGACACAGAACAAACAGAATACCTCGCAGCGGAATATAAAATACATAGTAGTTCATGAAGCTACTACGGCAGAGTCTCAAACCAAATACATAATACAGTATGAAAACAACATAATAGAAATCCCAAATACATAGAAGTTCACTAATACATGAGATAAACTAGAATAGCTGAAACAGAAAGTAGGTATAAATGTAGATAAGCAGAAACTCCAGCAAAGACCAGCTCCAGAAAGAGAATCCAAAGCTGTGAATACTCAGGCTGACCCGAGCGTAAAGTAAAACACAAAACACTCGAGTCAGGACCATATATACTTATATAATGTAAATCAACTCAAGTGAACTGTAGTAGAAATGCACCATAACTTAAAGGATGCTTGGGATCGCCCATCCTTTAAGGATCAGTTAAACCATAAATTAAATACATCTCGTGGTTAAAATTTCAAAAAAAGTATTTTATACTTCGAAATCAAATATCATTTAAAAATTCAATATCATTCAAAATCTATTTCAAAATATCATATCTTCCAAACCATATTCATTTTTTATTTTATTTAAATACCATTTCAAAACACATTTCAAAATAGTTTATATTTCGAAACAAATTACTTCATTTTAAATCATTAAAATGAAAATATTATATTTAAAATTAAACTATTAAATTTCCAAAATTTTAATCTTTCAAAGTTCATTCATTCACTTAAATTTATTAAAACAATGAAAATTCAACTTTCGCAGCATTTAGAAAATGCTACGGAAAGTCACATTTAAAACAGTTCAATTTAACAAAAGACAGCATTTAAAATGCTGTAATAAGGTTACATTAGTTTCAAATAAACTTAGTTAAATTCAACCATTATAACATTTACAAAAATGCTATAATAGCCTTTAATTAAATTGAGCCATTTGGTTCATTATTATCAACTACAACATTTACAAATGTTGTATTATCCTTTACGTTAGAATTAATAGCATTTTAGAAATGCAGTAAATTAACTTCAAATATTCAGTATAATTTCACAAACAATTATATTTTTATTTAAATCATTTTTAACTTATGAAATCATATAATTTCACTTTTAAAACGATCATTCAAATACCCTTATATTCATGATTTTATAAGTAATTCACTTATTAAATTCCAACATTAAATTTTAAATTCATTAAATTAAATTTAACTTAACACTTAAGTTTAAATTTTAAAATATAACTTAATTTCATTTTTATTTACTTAACTTAAATTTCACTTTTACGCCAAATTCACAAATTTCCAATTTTAGTTATATTTCAAAATTTCAACTTAAATATTCATTCATTTCACATTTTAACTTAATTCAAAAATCATTAATATATTGTAAAATCATTTTAAATTCATTTAATTCAAACTATCATAAATTTATCATATTTTCATATTTAATTTAAATTCCATTTATCACCAAATTATAATTTCCAAAATAACTTACATTTCAGATTTTCTAACTTTACCATTAATTTGTTTCATTTGTAAATTTTCAGAAAGTCAATAATGATTTACAAAAATCATTTTTAATCAATTTTAAATCAAAATATTATGATATTTACATTTCTAAAATATTTTAAAAATTTTAGAAAAACATATTTTTACAACGGGTCTGTATTTCATTTTCTAGCCTAGGTAAAGTGATACGGGTAATATATCATTTCAACCCGTAATTTACAAAGAAAACCCGGGTTTGATCATTTCAAACCTGCAATTCCAAGTAAATGAAAATAATTGAAAATCATTCAAGCCTATCATTTCAGCCCATAACGATTTTCTCCTATACTAAAGTCCGTTCGGGTATGTATCATTTCAACTAGGGCTGTCAATTTCCTACACGACCCGAAACACGACCCGAAACCCGCACGGAAATTAGCAGGTTAACCCGACCCATTTAATTGGCGGGTCATTTTCGGGTCAACCCGAATTTGACCCGTTTATAAACGGGTGGGTTTCGGGTTGACCCGCCAACCCGAAACTGACCCGTTAACAACCCGTTTATACAGTATATAGGTTAAGCTGACCCGTTTATGACCCGTTCCGACCCGTTTATGACCCGTTTGTACCTTATACGGGTTATACGGGTTGACCCGACCCGTTTACGACCCGTTCCGACCCATTTACGACCCAATTATACCTTATACGGGTTGACCTGACCCGTTTACACCTTATACGGGTTGACCGGACCCATTTACGACCCGACCCGACCCGACCCGAACCATTTATAATCGGGTTACACGGGTTGGGTCGGGTCAACCCGTTTATAAACGGGTCGGGTTCGGGTTGAGCGTTTTCGACCCGTTTAATAAATGGGTTGACCCGACCCATTTAAAATCAACCCGAACCCGACTTGACCCGACCCCAAACCCGACCCGACCCGACCCATTGACAGCCCTAATTTCAACACATAGTGATTCTAATCTAAAGGGAGCTTGCAGTGTGATAAACTGATAAAAATAATAGAATAGCATAATATAACAGTAGCATATGATATAACAGGTTTTTAAGCATGGGTAAACATCATAAAATCATAACATAGCAAGTGTAACATGATAATGCATTTTACAGATTCAAAAGGGGTCGATTTACTAGTTATATATGTACATATTGTCTGGGGAGAATAACTCACCTGTTCAAAGCTGGAGATCGCTACCAAAGCACACATACTGACACAACGAAGGCACGATAATATGGACAAGACTTGAGAGAGTGGAGAGCCAAGGCTATATGGCTTGATAACATATACACACAACAATACATACATATATAAGTATTCAACACAATATATCATCAAATAACATAAGAATCGACACACAAAGCAATATCCATTTGCATTGCACTTGTTCTCTACCTCATGTACTTCAGTTATGCAGGTGTTTAGCTCGGCCTAGGGGTGCTATAGGTCTGGTTTGGGTGTGCAAGTGGTCGGCGAACATTTGTTTTGAAGGTGAATAGGTCTAGGTGTACAAGGCTACAACATAAGGCAAATAACATCACATCTTGACTATATTTTGGTTTGGCCAGAGTTCATAGCTCACGGCCAGTTGCTCCAAGAGGTGGTGAGTGATGTGGCAGAGGGTAGAGGTCAGGCCAGAGGTGGGGGTGGTGGAGGTAGTGGCGGCTAGAGGTTGAAGAAGGAGGTGTTGGCAAAGGTGGCTCATCTAGTGTATATAGTGATTGTTTTTGATGGATTTTGTGGTGATCTATGCCTTGGGTTGGCTCGGCCTGAAGAGGAGAGGTAGTAGGATGGGTGATGGTCAGAGGAAGCGGGTGGTGATGGTCGGCCAAAGCCTGGTTGAGGAGGAGTGGAGGCATGAATGTAGAGAACATATGCAAAATTCAATAGAAAGTAGAAAAAACAAAGAAGAAAACGAAGTTTTTTTTTTACCAAATCTCTTCAAGCAAATGGCCGCACAAATTTTTGTGGTTTTGAGAAATGTTTTTCTCGTGAAAATGATGAAGAATTCAGCTGAAAGAAAGTAGGAAAGGTACGGCCAAAATCATAAAGAATGGAGGTTGAGAAAGTGAAAGGTCGGAAGACAAAAGGACCCTGGAATTTTAAGAGTTTAAACCTTTTCAAATTACCTTTAAGTTATTTATATAAGTTTATATTACTGAAAATAATAATAATTTCAGTCACAAATTCGAAAATATTATATATATATATATATATATTTATTAATTATATAAGGTTAAAATAAGAAAATAGCACAAAATTGCAAACTAGTCTAGAAAAATGGAAAATAAACAGAATAAACTTTGGAAAATTTATATGGACTTGTAAAAATATTTATAACAAAGATAATAACATGACATAAAAATGCATTCACGAAATAAATATATAAATTTTAATTAAATATAATTTAAATGAAGAAAATAGCAGAAAAATAGAAAACAACCTTTAAAAATAGGAAATAAATACAGTAAATTTTGGAAAATTTTTATTATCACTTTAAAAATATTAGAAGACAAAATATACATAAAATAACATATTAACAAATATTAGAATAAAATATAACAAAGAAAATATGATTTATATAATTTAAAATAGACAAAATTGCAAAATAAAACAAATTATATTCAAAATTGAAATGTACATAACTTTCACAATTTAAATCCGTTTTCAACGAAACAAAAAGCAGTATTCAAGTTAGTAAATCTATTTTCATAATAAAAGATAAAATTTAAGAATTTAAATATTTAAATTTGAAATTTAAAAGTCAAGGTTTGACCAGTTTGAACAGAAATTCATCTTTTAGTAAAATATCCAATTTATACCGGTTTGAAATTATAATTCACATAATAATCAACACTTATATTTAAAAATGAAATGTTTGAAATAAAATAAGTTTAAAATAATTTCAAAATAAAATAAAGTCAAATATTAAAATATATGAAAATTCTAGGGTTGTTACAGGCAACCACATAACAATGAAGACTGCATCATCAACAAAGGCACTGGTCCATGGACCCAAATGAAGGCAAGTGCATAGGACCAGTGAATAAGGAAATGGGTCAGTCAACATCAAGTGCATGACAGAACCAAGGCAATGCTCAAGGCCACAAAGACTGAAAATGAATCAAGCACAGACCAGTCA
The DNA here is from genome assembly GCA_030765085.1 of Allium cepa. Lineage (NCBI taxonomy): Eukaryota > Viridiplantae > Streptophyta > Magnoliopsida > Asparagales > Amaryllidaceae > Allium > Allium cepa. The sequence goes on along the minus strand of CM060940.1, from coordinate 749,117,146 downwards.
GAGCACACAACAACAGTAAGCTCAGTTTCAACAATGCAACATGAAGCAACAGAAACAAACAGTTCAAATATTTTAAAAACATTGGAGCAACATGTATATTCATATGCAAAAGCAATGAGCAGAACAAGACACCACAATACATACATACACACATAAACATATGTATGTATATATATACATATATGCACACACATAAGGTGACACATATGAATCATTTCAGGCATGAACAAGAGCATGGAATAGAGGCTAGCACATTCAGTACACAGTGACTTCAACATCGAACCAGACAAGTGCTATCAGTTCAAAATTCAAAAACAAAGCGCGACATCAAAACAGCAAGTTTAAGTGCACCAACCAAGTTCAATAACTTCAGACCAGACTCAACCAACAAATAGCAAGCAGTTACATGAGCCATGATACAACTACAGATGTAGGCAAGCAGTCAAAACAATGTCATGGTTCGAAATAAAATGTAATAGCAATTAACAAATATTCAAAGTGCCAAAGTCGAAGCCGAAAACATGAATTGAAGAAGTCATGACCATACGAATGGAATAGAGGGTGACAAAACTCGTCAAGTTTATATCTATATTCACTATGCCGAAGTCATAGGAGAAAAGATCGAAACCAACTCAGAGAAAATCAAACAATATCAGAAATAGAACGAAAAATCAGAAAACCAAACAACCCGTGGTGACCAAGCAAAGAATAGAAGAAAAATATCCGAATTGAACCAGTCAGAATAAATCAACATCATCCAGGCACAAAGCAACGTAAGGGATAAATTCATGAAGAATTCAAAGTGAATTCTACGAATGTATAACTAAGGATTTAATCCCTATAAAACCCAGTTACATCATCCACTACACCAAATCAGTGATTTTGTAACATTTATAATTTTCAGTTTCCAACACTTATAAATGTTAGTAATTGCTAACATTGAAAAAGCGTTAGGATGCCTGAAAATGCGTTAGCAAAAATAAATAATTTTCTGAATGAACTTTGCAACACATTGGTTATATTCGCTAACATAGACAAGTGTTACAATGGTTGGTAAATCAGTAAATAATTCAATAACACTTACCCTCATTAGTAATTTTGTACAAGTTTATTTTTCTCATGCTTATTCATTCTCATCCCCATTTCGGGCCGCATATCCTTTAATTTCAATGCTAGGGTTTCTCCTCTTTCCGCGTCAGCTTCCCTCGGCGCCTCCAACGACATCGACGGCTTCCTTCGGTGCCTCCAGCGACATCGGTGGCTTTTCTGGGCGCATCCTCATGGTGACTTCAAGGACGGCTCAGCAGGGGACATGTCGATTCTTCAATCGACATCACCAGCGTCAATCGTTTTCATGACTTCAGGTTCAGCGCATCATCTCTCTAAGCAACATCAGGTTCGATTTCGATTTCCTCTTAATTGATGTTGTTATTGCTCACCAGCAATGATGTTTGTACCCACTGATAGTATTTAATCAATCCATGCTAATCTAAATGTTTAGTTGCTAGTTCGTAGGTGCATAAAAAGAAATATTATGAACACATAGCTTGTAAGCTTGTGCAGATAAGCAAGTTTGATAATGCAAAACACAACTGTATCATATTACAGAGTTTAGTCATTTTACAATAAAACCATAGTTCTAGAGAAGTCATTAAGGCTTACAAGACTCAAATAGGCCTAGTCATACATGTGCCCAAACAATATGTCTTGCATGTAGGTCAAAATATCATTCTAGTTGAAACTAGAAAAAAATTCGTTGATTGCATGAGGCCCATGGCATAACTTACACATACTGTTGTATTAAATAAATTTGTGCCTTGGCATAAATTACCTATCTATGCTATTGTTATAATCATGTTCCATTCGTGCTTTGAATAAATTTAATCGATGCCTTGGCAGAAATTACCCATCTATACTATTGTAATAACCATGTTATGTCCATGCTTTGAATGATCCAAATTGTTTAACCTGTTCTAATTGTTACAAATATGTAAGTGTATCAAGGTTCATGTAAGCTAAGATAAATAGTAGATGTATTTGACCATTCACAATTTAAGATGAAGCAACAAATGATGTCCGAAATAAACAAATAAATATGCTTATATGTTGAGACATGCAGACAAAAGCAAGCTATTGTTATTTTCCAAAAACTAAAAGACTTATAGTAGAGAAATGTCATCGTTGTAGAAATATTGGAGCCATGTATATGCACACAATGTAAAAGAAAGATACGGGGAAACAGATTAGTTCTGAATTAACATCTAATATTCCTTTATATGCATCTGTACAGGAATATATAATTTTTGTATGAATATATTATTTTATATGCATCTGTACGAGATAGTATAAAAATAGTAGTAATGTGCATATTTTTGTGTTTTTCATGTTTATATGATGTAAAATGCTTATTAATAACTTGATGAGTGTTTCAATGTGTATAAACACTACATATTTTCTTTTACATTTTATAAAAAATTAGGTTGTTAATGGACCTGAAGTACTGAGCAAGTATGTTGGAGAAACAGAGAAAAATGTGAGGGATTTGTTTGCTGATGCTGAGAATGACCGGAGAGCCGGAGATAATGATTGTGAATCCAAAATTTATTTTAGATTGTACGTTTTTTTTCCTGATAAAGTTATGTACATTTCCATCTTTTTACCAGATGACCAGAGTGATTTACACGTCATCATATTTGATGAAATTGATGCAATATGTAAGGTAAGAGTCACCTAGCCATCAGATCATTATAATATCCTTGCTTTATTATGCTCATGTCATGGTTAGGATTATTTGTACTTTGTATCATTGTTATTATTATTTCTACTTATTACTTGAATTCAAAATTGTGTATAGATGAGAAATGTTAACCGCATAAATTTTGAATGTGACTAAAAATGATAATCATATGATATCTAAATTTTAATAAGATTCGTTTACTGATATTTGGCGACAAGTATTGTCTTTGACCGCTAATGTGTTTGTATTTGAGATTTCAATATTCTTATTTATTGTGTTTTTCTTTCAAATTCTAATATTTCTCAGTGATGACTTAATAATGACTTGATAATGGTATTGGAATTAAGAAAAGAAAGAAAGAAAAGGTGCCAGTTTGTTGGGAAGTACATTGCCAGGCCAAATGTGTGATCAACCAGTATACCATATAATTCAAACTAATATATGATTATTATTTTTATAGGTTGAACTTTCTATTCAATTAGAGAACAGAGAAACAAAGAAGGCAGAGAAGTGTGCACATTATTGACTAAGTAAGTGTTCTTCTTTATCACTTGTTGATTATGATAAGTGAATGCAAGCTGTGTTCATAAATATATATAGTTAGCCAATGCATTATTGCTTGTAGTCCTGTTCTTTAAAGTTTTTTTTTTATGTTTATCAAATGCCAACAGAAGAGGAGTAGTATCTGATCTAAACTACCATGATTGTTTATTAGTTTAGTTTATGGGAAGAATATGAATGTGTTCATTCACATGTATTTTGAGGTGATTAATTTCTATAGAAAGAATATATTTTGATTTGGTACATATGGCGTAAAACAGCATCTACTATTCTAGAATGTATTTGATTTTAAACCGCTGAGTTCTAATTTGGTTGTTGATTTAATTAAGCGAATCCCTTCTTTAGTTTTAACTGGAAAAGTTGATTCGCGTCATAAGTTTACCTCAGTGTTTGAAGTATATAGTTTAGATAGGATGGTATTAGAAAGTTCTAGACTGTATTGAAGTATTTTGTCTCTTTACTCCGTGATGTGTACTAAATATAGTGGTGAAATGAAAAGTGTAGAACGTAATTTTTTTTTCTCCTATTGGAATATACAAAGGAATTTTGAACAATTTTTGTCTTTACAAGTGCAACGAATTGTTGCTGGAATACTCCAAATCAGCTTCTCTCATTCTATTTTGTGCAATGTCTTCGGAATTATACTATAAATATAAAAAATGCCAAACCAAGATAATTTAATTAAGCACTTCCTAGATTATTTAGGTCTACGTCTTCTTCGCTTGGTTATCTGAACCCAGGTTCTGTTAAAACAAATTGGTTGTTCTACAACATTACTTAAAAATTTCATTTTAATTATAAGTTTTCCACCCAAACTCAAATTTTACCTGTGAACTTCTTCATACTTGATTCTTCTTTTTTACTTCAGAAAAAAGAATACACATGCCTATAGTTATGTTCATGTTCTTTTACATGAAGTTAGTATGGGGTAGTGATGCCTACATGCACTACTTTCAACCAAACTACCTAATCCATATAATGAACTACTTCCACTTTTTCCCAAACTATGATTTTTTTTATTAAAAATATAAAATAAATTCAAGTTATCTAAAAAGCTAAGCTTCCAAAAACTGTATATAATAGTGATAAAAAGAAGATTCTGCAAACTAACTCAGATTCTGTAAACATTATTGCATACTAACACAATTCACTTCAACATCTACAATTGCAGCTGTGCACCATATATACACTCTAGCTGCTAAGCAAAAGAGGATCCATTTTAATACGATGAGGCTAATCAATTTCATATATTTGGAAATAGCACAAAAGAGCATGAGAAATCAGCAAGAGTGTCTCCTATTTATATCTTCCTGAATAGTTTCATCTTTTACAAATTTTAATTTTATAATTATGGTCTTTAGATACAGCAACGAAATAGAAAGATTTACCTTTACTTAACTATTAGTAGCTATACAAACTTATAAATTAAAATTTATATGTATGTACATCTGTTTACAATTAATTAAATGAACAGCTATTTATATTCAAATTTATAGACCTATATATAAAGTATACATACGAATACACATAGATGCACTAGCTCTTATTGAAGGTTTTGAAAACTCAGTTTGGTATGTTAGTTTAATATCTGATATTGGTACTTGTTATACTGTATATAACTCACTGGTTGTCTAATTTGGATGCTGAACTATGAAGTTCTTAAGACAATAAATGAATGATGTTTTCGTGTTGGTACATGAGTTAGTTGCCTATTTGCCTCTCTCACGCTGTGTCTTCTATTTATATTATTCCCAACACTGGGCCATCATTTCTTTTAACTTCCTTTTTTTCTTTTTCTTTTCTTTTAGTGTCGATGCTCTGTAGCAGCAGCCTACTGCCGTTTATTTTTCATGTGCTGTTGCTTACTGCAGTAGCCTATTTGCTGGTCTTTTTTTAGGGGCGCTGCTACATATTGCAGCAGCCTTACTGGTAGTTTTTTTCTTTCCATTGAAAAGGCCCAAAGACTTACACAGCCATTAAGTTTATCAATTTTTTATTTTTATTTTTTTTGTTATTTAAGAAATGTTTTATGTTGTTAAAATTGCTAACTCTACTACAATTTCAATATGAGATTTTTGTATTAGAAATCACCCAGCTGTAGCATAGCTTGTCTAAGGTAAAGTAATTACGAGATTTCTTTATACATGCTTGATAAGTACTATGATTAACACTTTCTTTCTATTTTTCCTTTTTTATACTATGCTACTGCACTGTAGCAGCGGTATGAGAAGCTGAGCAAAACCAAGCATGCAACCAATTTGCAAATCTAAACATGCAAACTTAGTTTGCAAAAATGAGCACACAAACCGAGCTTGCAAACTGAGCATGTAGCAAAATAGATGCAAATTGGGTTTGCAAACTCAATTCGCAAATGCTAATTGAGTTTGATTAGCATGTATTTTGCATACTGAGTTTGCGAATTCATAAATACAAAAAAAGTTTAGAACGTGAGTTGTAATTCAGTCTTTAACCTTTTGATTTTGAAGGTATAAGTTTTTATCGAGTGTTTATATTAAATGCAGGAACTTGAAGAAGGACGCTTTGGACTGTTGTATTGGACGTTGAAGAATATTCAAAACCATTAGAGTTTGGAGTGGTTGATCAGGAATGGTTAGGTTAACCGTAAGTTAAACTTTAACTGTATTTTGAAAAAAAATTGAAGCTTATGTTGTAATAATATCTGAATTTATGACATTGTGGTATTTGAAATATGTAAATAATTGTTTATGATATATTATACTACATTTGCAGAGCGTTTAAACTTTGCATTGAATATGTATGATGAATTATTTGTGATATGGAAACCATTATTTGCAGAGTGTTTATATTTAAATTTTGCGTTTAAGTTTTCATATATGTGTGTGTGTGTGTGTGTGTTACTAAATAATCATTTTTCAACACTTATAAGCGTTACCGTATATTTCGGTACCAACACTTATAAGTGTTACTGTATATTTCGGTACCAACACTTATAAGTGTTACCGTATATTTCTGTACCAACAATTATAAGTGTTACCGTATATTTCGTTACCAACACTTATAAGCGTTACCGTATATTTAGGTACCTACACCTATAAGTGTTAGTAATACGTATGTTTGTAACACTTATAAGTGTTACAAATTTGGCCGCTCCATTCCTCACAGTCCATTAGTAACACTTAAAAAGTATTACTGAAATTATTTGTAACACTTATAAATGTTAGAATTTGCCTGTTTTGGTGTAGTGTTGACAGTTAAATCATTCGAGTTCGAGACAAAAATCCAAAGCATACTTGTAAATCGAATACAAATCTGCAACACAAATCAAAGTCGAGAATTAAAAAGGTCAAAATTCACGTACCAACTCAGAGCATCAATTCGATATCGACTTAATTGAAGCAGCCACGAACAAGTTAATCGATCAAAGAAGCATTTGAAGCATCAACAATCAATTCAAACAAAGTGGCGGCTTCATCACAGAACCCTGGCTTTTTGAAAAAGGAACGAAAAAGATTGGCCAAAGTTTTAACACGGGAGAAATAAAATAAAAGGGAATTTTTTGGGCCGACTCTATTTTATTTTGGACTAAAATTTTATATAGGGTTTTGTGTTTTGTTTTATTTGTATTTTTGTTTTAAAAACTTATGTGAATCTAGTCGTGTGACGAGGGACGAACTACAATGGTGTAGTTCGAGAATTCGCAACTCAATGGTTGAGTTGTGACAGAGTTTTGAGCGTAGAGTTAGGTTAGTCGATAGCGGGTGTCGCAAATTTACGTGTGTAAGCGTTTGACTATCTAATTTCTAGTAGAAACCTTGACGGCGGCACGTAGGCAGAGTTTTGTCGAAGCTGGGTAAATTCGTGTTGTATTTCTGCTTTTTAATATTCTGCTATTATCTGTGCTGCAATTATTTTATATTTTTCCGCATTAATTTTTATTTTTATTAGTATCACGCTATTCATACCCCGTCTATGGTGAAATTGATCCTACATTATTTTCTATTTTTTTTTTCTACGATAGAAATGTTGAATAGTTAATATTGTTGAAACAATGAAATTAGTTTGTTAAGGACTACGGTTATTTATCATTTTATCATATGCACGAAGAAAAACGAATCTCGTATTGCCGCTTGATAATAAAATTTGACCGACTGCATCAGTTTGGTATTCATTTTCGGATCCCAAAACGAGAGATATTTCAAAAGGAAAATGTGATTTGCTATATTATGATTCAACCTATAGTTTACTAGTGTTATTATGACTGATTGGGAATGTATCCGTGTCATATCGTTGATTCATGATACCCGTTTTAATATGGATATTTTCCTAGCCCTTTTAACCAATAAGTGTAATAAGGATAATAAGATACTTTTAGTTTGCATAAAAGCTGAATACACTGAGACATAGAATATTCTGTAGATTCATGTATCCTGATTACATATCATTTAATCTTTCATGTAAATGACACCTAAGAGCAAGAAAGTAGCAAACAAAAAGGCAACCAAGAAACACAACTGTCATATTCCTTCTCCAAAGCTGTATTTCGAATCATCCGGTGCCAACAAGTTTTTACATTGCAATTCTTAAAATTTAAATTAATTCCGGCCCCATTACCTGACAAATACTGCAAAATGTTTGCATGGACAGTAGAATTTCAAAAACAATAAAATAAATTATTATTTACTAAAATTTAAATTGACCGAAACTTTTTTATTGTATTTTAGTGATTATATCTAATGTTTATAGCTAATAAATATATTACCATGTTTTAAATTGCAATTTTACCAAATCCATAAATACTTTACTATTTGACCCTGGTCTTAACAGTTACAGAATAAAATAAATTATTTCTTCCTATAAATATGCAGTACCTGTTCCCTCGCCTTTAATTCCACTCCTCCTTCGTTTATTTCTTCCCAAAATACCACGAAAATCCTAAAAATATCTATATTGCTTTTCACCTATTTTCTCCTCTCGATTTCACATCTGTATATTTGACGCCATAATTATTTCTGGAGGATTTCGATTTTCGAAATTGATATCTATCAATGGCGTCGAATATTTTGGTGACGGGGGGAGCTGGATACATTGGAAGCCATACCGTACTTCAGCTTTTGAATGCCGATTATAAAGTGGTGGTTGTTGATAATTTGGATAATTCTTCGGAAATGGCAATTCAGAGAGTTATCCAGCTTGCTGCTGATAAAGGAAAGAATCTTCAGTTTTTAAAGGTACTGAATTTGTAACATTTTTAGGAGAATTTGATTAACTGATTGTAAATTGGGTCTATTATATAATGCCTTGTTTTTCTGAATAGGGTTAACCCTTTTATTATGTAATTTCAGTCATTATGAATTACCATCATGTTATATGTGAATGATCAAAATTTATTCAGTGTTGTATCATGCTAAAGAAATCAGGGGAAACACATTGTAGTGGTAGAATATTTTACCTTTAAATTATATTTGTTTTCAAAGAGAAAACTTTAGAAGTAAGCAAGGAGGCTCCTATTTATAAAACAGTTGGCACCAAGTTAAACAATTTGGAAGTTTGAATTACATACAATGGAAGATGCATTTTACAGAGTTGATTTGAACAAACTTTGAGTATTAAAATAGATGGGAACTTCTATGATGCTTAAGTGACCGCATGTAAGAAAGCGGTAAGAATGCTCCAGGAAATCACCATCCTCTTTTTTTCTACTGTTCAACTTTTTTTTTTTTAAATTTAAATATCATGCTGGCGACTAAGAGGTTGCCATGCTGTTAGAAAATTAACTTGGTACTTAGGTTCCCAACTCTTCTTAAGGTTTTGTAAGGTGCGAATATGTTTGCTCCTGCTTCAAATCTTACAGTTTTACCGCTTTTTTCTCCCCAAATATGCCGATAAACTCTTCAAAAAAAGTTGTTACATAGATGTCATTATTAATTGTAGTCTAGACCATAAATATGACAGATAACATAATTTATGTGTAGAAGGATGGGCTTTGCTCTTCTAAGAATACGAGACAAAAGTTTTATGTGGGGCTTAAACATGGTGGGACGGAGCAGATTTATTTATTTATTTTTCATTTATACTATAATTCCTACCCCAAGTTAGTTCTTATTCAAAACAATATAAATGGGCCAACTTTATTGAATATGATCTTCTTACCCAAAGATAAATTTCTACAATGAGGTTGATTCCAATATTTCTAATAACCAATGGACAGAAAAAGATTTGTAAAGCATAACAAACCTCCTGTTCTATAGAATTGTTCAAATATTTCAGTTTGGTACACTCTGCACTACACATTTGGTCGTTCTTTTAGCAATATGTTATATTTGTTTTGCAACATAGTGTAATAAAAACCATTTGATGTATAGAACTTCAGAAATTCCATTGGAAAATAGTAATAATATTGTTTATACGCTTTTCTCTCTCCCTGTTTTGTTTTTATATCCCTAACTAAATGAGTTCTGCATTAATTACCGTGGATGTGAAGTTCTTGTCACCGACTCATTGGTTGCAGGGTTGCAGTCAGTAACTGTGATAAATTTGTTATGCCAACAACTCACCAACCGGGAGTTTACAGCTTTTCATATACTTTAACAGTTAAAACTACCTCTACAATAAAGTCAATCTCCATTTGCAATTTTGCATTCAGAACTTGAAAGGGAAAAGAGCTTGACGTTGTTAGAATGTTTCTTTTTGGGGTTAACATGTGATCATGTGTGTTTTATATTATTGGTTTACAAACCTGAACATTAACATCATTTTCTTCCATCATTTCAGTTTATGCTTAATTAGAAAATAAGCATAATGCATAAAGATTTAATTGCTAAATTAATTTGTTTGTCAGGTAGATCTGCGAGATAGGAAAGCATTAGAGGAAATTTTTTCCTCCACAAGGTCAGCATTTTATAAAATTTATGTTATCTATGTTACCTCTGTTCTGATATTTCTGTCAATTCGTTTTTAAAATTCATCAATACCTATTACGTTCATACAACAGTGTAATGGTATTGTTTACGTAATCGCTCTTTTATCTTTATTTTGTATTGGAAATTATTTTGAATATTTTTGGTTTAAGACCTCTATGATTGAAACTGGTTTAAAAGTTTGTTGATTATAGTAGTAATCTACTTGTCTAATCTTTCATGTGTGTTCATGCAATCTGCTTCCAAATGGGCTATGATGCTAGTAAAAAAGAACACCGTTGTTCTCCTATCTACTAGGTTATTTTAATTCAATAAAGCCAAATATGTACTATAATAATTAAAACCATAGCTGCCTGGGGGCTAATACCCTCTAATAAATAGGAACATAAATTTTGCCATTTAACATCTCTTGGATACCGCTTGTCATAAACTTTCAATTTTTTTGTCTATGTTGTGTATTGATTGTCCATTGTATGACCCTTGCTTTAAAGTTTCCACAGTAAGCATGATTATTACTAGTAAACTGATTTATTCAATCAAGATCAAATATTGGATGAAAGCTACAGAGGACCCACCGCAACGCTAATAGGTATGAAAATAATACCAACGCTACATTACAAGCAATACCAAAATTCATATGATAAAATGGTTTTAAAGCTCGCCTGGGTGGTAGATCAAGTTTATGTAAATTTTGGTATTGCCTTATCATCATAGTATTATTAATATTTCCATTTGCTGCTATTTTAACCATGAACCTGCTTTTCTAATTCTTTGTAAATTGTGTTGTATGAAAAGCAGTTATATACGAGTAACTTATCTAGCAGAAAAAAACAAAAAATTATAGCTGAAAATGTTTGTTTCATTTTGTACTGCACAATATTAAGAAAGGTAATAGTTGGTGGCTATATAATATTGTAATGTTAGGCCGTAGATTATGCACGATGAAGTAAACTTTTTACTGAAACAGTAATATATCTCAGATTGTGTTAGAACGTCAGAGGACTCGAGAACTTGTAACAAGTTAGAAGGTGGTTTCTAAATAATTATCGTATAGATTATCAGCTATGACTATGCTTGTCCCAAAACAATACTAGGAAGGATAACTCATAACTATAAAAGTGCATTAATATAAAAATGTATTGTTACTGACTGCACTTTTGGTTAAGAGGGAGCTTTTTTTATTTTCATTTCACTAAATTTAAAATTATTATGAGGGAAATTAATGCTGTACAAATAAAAAATATTTTTTCATAGTTTATCCATCATTTATTTCTAACTAACCTTCTTCTTCACTTACATTTTTCATCCATTATTTAATGGTGATAACCAATCTTTTGCTTTCTGATCAAAAACACCTTCCTATTTTATCCATTATTTAATTCGATTTAGAATTGTCAACAACCAAATTAACTTGTAAAACAGTGAAATTTTTTTAAAAATTTACCTGTTTGTTTTATTGAACAAAATCTACGTTACGGATGCTTTCTCGGATAATAATTAATTTTGTTTCTTTCTTTTTTAGAATTTCATTTGCATATAGGTTTAATTTTTCCATTAATTATTGATTTGGATTACAGACTAAAGAAGAAGAATAGTGGAAATTAAATGAAATTAGACAAAAAATAAAAGGATAAGTTGGTCAATTTACAATATAATTACATCATGGAGCTATTTATGTTGGTACCTTTCATAATAAAAAAAACCTTTTTTTTAAAGTGACCCTATCCTAACCAAAAGTGGAGTGTCGGTAACAATATCCATATAAAAAGCATTTAATCTTTTTGAACATCTGCATTTAGACGCATGGAAATATTGTTTTACGTTACTCTGTCTGAGAATTATAATTTAACAAGAAGATCGGGAACATAGAAAACAGAATGATGCTAATATTTTTATTATCAAACCCCAGCCAATCTAGGATTTGATATTTGTATTTCCTAGTGGCATTATCTTTTCCCTGTTCTAGCATATCAAACTACATAAGAAGTAGATGTATAGAGAGTTGAAGAAGACGCCATTTGCTCTTTTTTAAAGTATTGTTGTAGATTGCTAGTGAAATAACATTGTTGTGTCTAAACCATGGTATTAGGTTCCGGCCGAAACCACTAGATTCCGGCCATATCGGTTCGGTATCGGCCGGAAACGTGACGGGATAATGTCAAAATCCCGTTCCGTGCTATAGATGGAAGAAAAAAAAATTCGAGCACCAAAAAAAGAAACGAGAATTGTATCCAGCCCAGAAAAAACAAGCAAGCGATTGAAAATATAAATTACTTCAGCAAGCATCAGCGAGTAGCTTCCCAAATTCGAGCATCATTGGACAGCTTCGACAAAGATTGAGCAGGTTCGAGCAACATCGAGCATAGGCAGGCATCGTCGACGATTGTTTTTTAATTCTTTTTGTTTTTGACTGAAGTGTTGAAGCAGTAATAGAATTTTAGGAGTTAGGTTAAGTTGAATGGATGGGCTATGGAATGGAACGTTTTACGGACTTTGAGATTTTAATTTATTTTGTTGTGTTGGACTAATGGACTTGGACTGAATAGTAATTATTTAGGGTAAATTTAAGTTTAATTTAGGAGTAAATAGACCTAATTTGAGCACCATTTATACTTAATGAATAAGTGGACTGAATGATGATTATTTAAATTCGGGCGCCATTTTATTTGCTCCGTTTATTATTGCTTTTTCGTTAAAAATACAGAAATTCGATATCGAGACCAAAACCGAAACAGAAACCGAAACCTCCGTAATTTTCGAAATTGACCGAAATCAAGAAAATTTCAAATGACCGAAATCGAGTTCTTGAAGCTTGGTCTAAACCGGAAGATGTGTATTTTACTGTGAAGATAAACTAAATACAGTTTTGCAGTCACAGAGCGTTAGCAGAGTCATTTTCATTCCCAGGTATTCTAACTTCGAATACGTTGGACCTTCACAGTTGACTCCGTATCAATTGCCACTATTAAACTTCTTAGTTTATCAGAAATATTCGACTTAATAAAATGTGTCTGAAAACTTACAAACCTATTGTCATGTATGCAGTTTTGAAGCTGTCATTCATTTTGCTGGACTTAAAGCCGTAGGAGAAAGCGTGCTAAAACCCTTGCTTTATTATGACAACAATCTCATCGGTACCATTGTATTGCTGGAAGTAATGGCTGCTCATGGATGCAAGAAGGTACTTTGTTTTCCTTTCCCCAGAAACTGTTATTTCACGTTAAACTTGATGTCATCCTCATGTCATAATTAAATTAGTTGATTATTGTTATCAACCACTAATTATGTGCTGCTTGCTTTCCAGCTTGTATTCTCATCTTCAGCCACAGTATATGGTTGGCCTAAAGAAGTTCCTTGTACAGAAGAATTCCCTTTGTCTGCCTCAAACCCATACGGACGAACTAAGGTTAGAGCCATTCATATTCCATAATGCTAATTTTATCTTATACTTCTTCCACGAATTATGAAATGGTATTTTATGGCACAGCTCATTATTGAAGAGATATGTCGGGACATTTACAAGGGAGATCCATCTTGGAAAATAATTTTGCTTAGATATTTTAATCCAGTCGGAGCTCATTCTAGTGGACATATCGGCGAGGATCCACGTGGAATCCCTAACAATCTCATGCCGTTTATACAACAGGTAGCTGTTGGGAGGAGACCTGCACTTACTGTGTACGGAACTGATTACAATACTAAAGATGGCACTGGGGTATGTAACTCTTTTTCCCAGTTTCTACTAGGTGTTTGTTATTTTGTTGACGTGTTTAATGAATATCTTCATTTCGAAGAGTCGTCGTGACATAATTGGTGGGATAATGGATTTAATTGGGCAATGTTTATTTAACAAGACTTTCTCCTACCTAGCATTTTTACAACAGCATATGATATGCATAAATGAGTTATTGGCTAAGTCTAATTTCAACTTGGTGCTCGTTTTTTTGTTGACGTGTTTAATGAATATTTTAGTTTTTCTATGGGTTTTCCTGGCATAACTGATGGGAAGTTAAACTTAGTCTTGCAATATTTATTTTATTAGACTTCTTCTTGGCCTAGAATATTTTCAAAGGCATACAATAAATTTGGTTTGATTTTGATAAATTTTGATACAAATACAACGTAAAGGTAATTTTAATAAAGTGAGTTATTGACCAAAGTCTAATTTCCAAAACCGGAATGGGGAATTATGTCAAAAAATCCAGGTTTTTATTTTTCATGGTACCAAGTAACTGTTTGATTAATTTGCTTTCAAAGCCACTAAGTTTATTCACAGGCCAAATATATTTCAGACCAATTTAGTTCTAGTTGTAATACAATTTCTTACAATGACGTTGAAAGACATGTCTTTCAAGAGTCAGGCCGAACTAATTTTTTTCCTTCGGAATCATTATAGTTGAATTATGAACTTCAATCTTTTTTGTTTCAGTCAACAGGTTTATGATTTCTAACTGAATTTGTTATTTGCAATAATGACTTGATAAATGCAAATTTAGTTTGATATGCACTTTCGGCAACAAGGATACGTTTATTAGCATGCCTTTTGTTCATTTTAACAGTCAATTGATGAATAAATGAGCAGACAGCATCTTAGCATCTTTAATTTATCTTTGTAGTACGCTCTACTTTATAGTTTACACATGTAAAATTTAATACTTCCTAAAATCCATACTAACATTTTAGTTGTTGATTTACATGTGTAAATTTTTTCCTAAGGAGATTATATTTATTTTGAACGTGGGTATGGGGACGTTTAGCAATGAAATTATACTGCGTGCTTAAATTAAGCTATATCTGTGTCTGATGTATGTTGCCTCTTCGATGAATTCATAGAAGTCATAAAGAAGGTGTCAGAATTTGAAACTTGTACACTGTTTATTTTATTTTGTCCCTCCTTAATTGGTTATATGCATCATCACCTCAATGCTATACTGCTTTCAATAATTTTCGAACAATTTATGTAAACACGGGTGCTTTTGAATTCATTTTTCAATAACAATATATACTTTTGGTTTCAGGTGCGTGATTATATTCATGTTGTTGATCTGGCAGATGGGCACATTGTAGCTGTACAAAAATTGTTTAAAGATACCACTATCGGTTTGTTCTCAGCGAACCACCTTTTTTTATTTTGTTCCCTGTTAGAATATTTAAGTTAGACAACGCTCTGAACATCAAAATGTCCCTATATTGATGCATCTGTTTAGTTCTCATTCAGCTGTTAACGAGCAATAACTTTTTAAAGTTTTATTGTATTTTAGAAGCACACCATTACAACTCAAGCTATTTTGTCAGGAAATGCCATATCAATCATACAGTGGCCAAATTTATAATCACACTTGGAGAAAAAACTTGTCACAGCAATAAGCATCATTTTAAACTTATTACAATTATAGATTTGGTTTTCAGTGTATCATAATGTGTATTTGCATGCTTTCAAAGTGCGCAAACACAATTTAAAAAGGGGAAGAAAAAAAACTGTGCAAGCACACTTTAAAAGTGTGTGGTTAAACATGTATAAAAAATTTATTTAAAAAGTAGATCTTAATCTGTTATGTGTTTGAAACTATGTTCACTGTTGCAATAAATTTTTTCCATTTGTAAAATTTATTCTTATATAGTTTTCCTAAGTCTATATCCATATGAATTGCAGAAGATTTAAAGGATGCAAAAAGATAATTATCTATCTTAATATACTAAATATAAAACTTAGTGACAGTGTGCCCACAGATATTAATTCTAACACTTTCTTCTCCATTAAGAATTTGATATTTTCTTTTCCACTTTCTTCATATTTTATAGTGCACGTTGAAAATGCAAAACACAAAGTTTAAAATGATACCAAACGGGTCCTTAGTCTTTCCATTGAAGTGGATGAGCAAAATGTATAGTTTCATACCGCTGTTCTTATCAGTTTTTAATGAAGAATCCTGAATTTTTTTTCAACGGTTTATATTGTTAGTGTGACGTATATTTGTCCAACGTAAAACAGGATGTGAGGTTTATAACCTGGGAACCGGAAAGGGAACGTCTGTCCTGGAAATGGTGGCAGCATTTGAGAAAGTTTCAGGAAAGGTATGTACAGATACTTCCTTCTAAGTAATAACGGTTTATAACTGCATAATATAGAGTTAATAATTTGTTTATGGTGCATGATACAATACTGATGAAGTTTTTGATCCCGCAGAAAATCCCTCTCATCATGTCTGATAGGCGACCTGGAGATGCCGAAATTGTGTATGCAAGTACTTCTAAAGCGGAGAAAGAGCTGAATTGGAGGTGCGTACAATTTTTTTACCCATTGCTCCCCTTTTTCTCTTCTTTTCTTTTAGGAGATATGGTAATGTTTCTTTGCATTGTTTCAATTAAAGTTAATTTCTTTACTTCCTGGTAAAGATTGTAGCTTTAATTACAAGTGAAACTTCTTTGAATTATTTGGGTTATCTTATTCTTGAGGATAGGCAATGATTCTAAAGTAAACTCCAAGGAGAACGAGAGAGTTTGTTTAGGTTCTAATATGCAATAAAGAGTTATTTTTACTGTACACTCCTTAGTTTTTATTATATGGGAAAATTGTTAATGTGTCTCAAATTATAGCATTTCTCTAAACGGTAACGGAAAGCACTCCGAAAATAAGAGAGTGCCATTATAGTGTTTCAAATGAAAATTTCGAAGCTAATGTGAACTTGCACCACACTATTGCATGCATTACTAGCATATTACAATATTTGTATTGACCTACTAAGTGATATTTGGTAGTGTCATTTGTTGATTCTTTGTAATCTCTGAAACATCAATGCGTAATGATCCACATCATCCATAATAACGACATAATATCCATGAGTTACAGTCCTAGGCACTTTAGTTTTATGAAAGTATATCTTTAGTAGTTACTGTGGGCAAAAAACAGCGACAGTTAAATTTTCAGGAAAAAAAATTTAAGTGACAAAGTGTATGCTACAATCTACTCTAATACTAATGAAATGGTGATTATGTGGTTCCGTTTTTGACCGAGGGGACTTCTAAGATGATATTAGAAATGTCCACTTGACTAAATGACTTTATCAAAAAAAATTCTATCATATTGTTGATGCCCTCCTCTTCTTTACTAACAATACAATCTAGGAGGTAAATAATAATCTAATTTATTCTGCAAACATGGTCCAATTATACCTTTCTCTGATGTACCTGATAAATCTTATCAAAAAAATGAAAAACAAAGATCGATCAATTTAAATTCATAAATACATCTTTTTAATCATAGCCATATGACAGAATATTTCATTCTCATTTTTTAACATGGATTTTGAAAATTTTGCATCTTTCTATCATGTTCTGATGGAGACTCATTTCCCGTATTCATTGATGCTTTTCAAAGATGTTACTTTTTTATATCTAAAATCATGTATATGTCAGTCTCATGTAGCCAGACACACTTAATATTGAAGTAACAAATGGTTCTTAAGCTCTAAAATGAAAGGTTTCTTTAAATGTGGAATTTGTAAGCTTAGTTAATAAGGGTTTAAATGTCAGTTAAATGAAATCATTGGCTAACCAATGTAGAGCTTACAAACAACACTAACTTTTCGAACTCAAGTAAATTGCTCCATGTTAGAACACTTAATTGGATTTGTATATTATCCATGATGCTATGTCGACTTCACTAATTCTTAACCTAATTAATCTTTTATACATTGATTCAACTAGAGTCCCACTGAATAATTACTGTAACTAATGTTATAATTGTATTACTGCAGAGCAAAGTATGGAATTGATGAAATGTGCAAAGATCAATGGAACTGGGCTAGCAAAAACCCTCTTGGATACTCAGCTGACAACTCTGATAAATAGGCACAAAATCAAGGATTATTCAGCTGGCACATTATATTCATACTATAGGATTCTTCTTACAGAACTATCAGAAAGCTAGTAACAAAGATGGTACACAAATATTTGCAGATCAGCACTACTAATTCAGATTCAAATATAGTCTCAATTTTTTGTACAAAAATAAATAGAATATTGCAGCAAGTAGTTCGTTGTGTTCAGCAGTTTAGATGATTGTTGCTCATCATGTTAATCTAGAGGATGAAAATTTATGTACTGAAAATGATTTTATGGTTTCTGATATTAAATCATACTTGGTTGTTAATGATCAAAATGCTCAACTTTATTAATAGTGTTGATATTTTATGTCTGATATTCTTTATTTGTTTGTGTTTTGGGGTTGTCTGATGTTATTCTATTCTTAGGATGCCCAACAGAGTCTTAGCATGTGTTTGAGTTAACCACCACATGAAATTGCATGTGCCCACTTATAAAAGAAGATTATACAGAGTAAAAATCAGGAAAGCACCCACGTATTTCATACATGTAGCCTACCAAATCAAACTACAACTCTCTAAATTTTAGACTCATCACATGCTACAAAGAAGAATAACGATAGATGCGGCCCCATCTACTACCAACTGCCACATTCAGTCCTTTTCTATTGTCCCACATCGTCTGTTTTGCAATGTTCTATTATTTGCCTTTGATTATATTTTTCTTTTCTTTTTCATTATTCTATAATAACAACCATCGGACCCATCGGACTCGGTCAATAATTTAAAGATAATGGGGTAACAATGTTTATGTTTTTGTACCGTCTCATTTGCTGAAGGTTCCTCGCTACTCCCAAATAATCATAATATAAATTTGCATGTGTTTTACAAAGTATTTATTAATAAAAATAATAACTAACCTCAATAGCTTTAAGCTGTTCCAAAAAAAAATATTATACGAAAACTGTATGCAAAATTTTCAGGTAACAAAACACTACAACTCAAATCATTGTTGCATATGGTCCGTTTGAATAGATTTAAATAAGCTATTTTCTCACTGTTTAAAAGTCAAAATTAATTCATTTTGGCTATCAAACATGAACAAATTAGCTTATTTAAATCGAAAACTAAAACCTATGCAGTGCCTTATCAGAAGTACTAAAGTTTGTTTTCCACATCAGATAACCATTATATTAGCTATACATATGCAATAATGCAAGAGATTCAAAGTCAGTCTGCTCAGAGCATTCTTCAAATACATGCAGGCATCTTGAAAGGTAAAGCAAAGGGACCAGACAAGAATTTTCCAAAACCTGAATACTTTTGTCTACATCGTATAATGCTTTTAACTCTTTTAAGCTTTACAGGGAGGTAATCTACGGCAAAACTGTGTCGCAACCTTCATTATCGTTCATGATACACAAACAAAATAATGAACCAAAACACTACCTATTGTAAAAGAACCAAACATGTTAGAACATGAAGAAAAAACAAAGCACAACTCAACTAATATAATAGACGAGTAACTCTCCATCTTTCTCCATCTTTTTAGAACTAACCAAAAAAGGATAACAATAATTTGCTTGAACTTCAATAATGATTTGTGTGTGTGTGTATTCCAAAAAAACAACTGTATAAATAAACGTACCATTTCAACCTTATATATATTCCCTTCCATCATCCTCTCTCAAGTGTCAATTGCTCTCTGTCTTCTCCAAAATATGAAGTTATCTACCATATTAATAATAGCACTTGCAATAGTTTTACAACTATGTATGCTATCTCAAACTGGCATGGCTCAACTAAAGCAGAATTACTATGCAAACATCTGCCCCAATGTTGAAAACATAGTTAGAAACGCTGTCACTGCCAAATTCAAGCAAACGTTTGTAACTGCACCCGCTACACTTCGCCTTTTCTTTCATGACTGCATTGTCCAGGTACTTCAATTATATGATTTATTGTGAAATTATGGGAAATTTAGGGGGTTTAGATAGGGTTAATGTACTTACTGGGAATAATTGTGTAGGGCTGTGATGCTTCTATCATAGTAGCTTCGAGTGGAAATAACAAAGCAGAGAAGGACCATCCTGATAACCTCTCATTGGCAGGGGATGGCTTTGATACAGTCATAAAAGCAAAGGCCGCGGTTGATGCAGTTCCTCGGTGCAAGAATAAGGTTTCGTGTGCTGATATTCTAGCCATGGCTTCACGAGATGTTGTAGCTCTGGTACATACATTTTCATGTTTACCTTATGTGCATTTTTTTCTGTGATTGACTGTATACATCACACATTTTCATCGTAGATGTTAATCGTTTATCCACATAAATATCTGACTTGAGATATATTACATACATATTTTATTAATTATTTTTTTCATAAATATCTCACTTCTTTAAATAACAAGTTGGTGAAAAGTCGATGAATCAATAAGATAAACACATACATATTCCATATATATATATATATATATATATATATATATATATATATATATATATATATCTTATTTTTAGTTTAAATTGATCTTTTCCTATAAGAAATAACAACTCAAAAATTTACACAAAAGCCCTTCAAAGAATAGCATTTGTATAGCGAAATTTAACACTCCATCACCTCCATATGAACATCACAGTCAATGACTTCACATTCATTAGAATCAAATACTAACTTCCTACCACCAACTCCATGTGTATCCACGAAAAGAGCGCACTCAAATTTCTATAAGGAATTCGAGTACCATAAAGACCACCATCCAATCTTTGCAAGCTTCTTCGTTTCCAACTTCATTTTAGTTGAAGAAAAGTGCTCTCTCTCACTTGATTCGAAGAAGACTTCGCCTCTTTTCTCATCACATTAACGGTTTCACCTATCACCTTGTATGCTTTGTTGCGCCCTCATGTTTCTTGCAAAACTTGCATCTCCTCTCCAAAATCCAGTAATTCCACTTTGAGTCAAGAAGTTGCATCTTTTCTTTATTAATTGTGAATCAAAACTAGAGTCTTTTTAATCTGTGGAACATGTCTAACTTCGTTAGCATTATTACCTTTTCGTCGAATATCGACTTAAGCAATCATTAGCGGATTTCAATTTTTTCGTTTGTTCAATATAATTGGCGACGTAGCCTCTCTGTTCACCTAAATGACAAGTCAGGCAAACACTTTTTGCTCTTCCATGCAAAGGAAACAAAACAGTGGTTTTTTTTCTTTCTTCATCGCTACTTATTATTTCTCCCTTAGCAAAGTGTTGTTTCCTTCCTTTTGCAATAACATTGCTTGATTGTCTTCTTGTTCCAATGACAGCACCTAAAATCTTCTATTTCGGTTTGAGGATTATATGTTTTACTCAGTTTTTTAGTGACACCACATTTGTCTCCCAAATTTCCTGTAAATATCGCATTAGTATCAATGATTGTGTTTCATTATCTACCTTATATACAACACCTGTCAATCCAGTTGTTCTCCAAACGACGTATCTTACTTTAGATTCTAATACACCATCACTTTCATAAAAAGCATCTTATCCAGTTTCTTTCTCGCATAAACCCCTTTCAATTTCCTCCACATTCGATACGCTGAAATTTCATTTGTGCCAAAACGGTAGACTAAGTCATTTGAAGAGAGTTGAATCTTTTTTGTAGCGTGTGTGTGTGTGTGTTTGGGGGGTTGGGGGGAGGGGGGGGGGGGATGTGGGGTGGCTGTGGCTGGCGTTGGTTGGTTTTTTTTTTCTTCCCCCCTGTTATTTTCTAATACTTTATAGACATCCATTAGAACCCAACAATGCTCCACTTGAGACACCCATGTTTTGTTAAAGTAAAATTCTTTTGTAAAGTTATACCATATGAACATTACTCTGGTTAAAAACATATAAACAGAAGTTTTTGGTAAAGCAATGCCAACGCATAATACATGTGAAAACCAAGAACCTCTCTACGCAACGCTCATAATACAACACTGTACAGATATTAGATATTTAGATACCTTGCATACTTATTTGTTTTCGCAGGCGGGAGGACCGAAATACTCCGTTGAATTAGGAAGACTGGACGGACTGAGCTCAACCGCATCAAGCGTAAACGGCAAAATACCCGATCCGACTTTCAATCTAAACAAGCTCACCTCCATCTTCGCTTCCCACGGCCTTTCTCAAACCGACATGATCGCCCTTTCAGGCGCTCACACCCTTGGCTTCTCCCACTGCGGCAAATTCTCGAAGCGCATATACAACTACCTGCCGCCCCGATACACGGTGGACCCCGAGATGAACAGGGGCTACGTAGCGCAGCTGAGGGGGATGTGCCCAAGGAATGTAGACCCAAGGGTCGCCATCAACATGGACCCCGTGACGCCGAATCGGTTTGATAATCAGTACTTCAAGAATTTGCAACAGCGCAAGGGTTTGTTCACGTCGGATCAGGTTTTGTTTTCGGATGCTCGGTCCAGGCCTGTTGTGAATTCTATGGCCCAGAATAGTCGGGCGTTTGAGAAGGCCTTTGTGACGGCCATGACTAAGTTGGGCCGAGTTGGGGTTAAAACAGGGTCGAATGGGAACATAAGGCATGACTGTGGGAAGTTTAATTAGTATACGCATGTTTTTATTTTGTTTTTTGTTGTTTGATTGGTTTTGTAACGATTGTTTGGAAGCGTTATTTGCTGGAGTGTTACTAATATTTATACAAAAATGATGGTTTACACCCAAAGTATTTCTGCTAAAATGTGCAACTATGAGGTAACATATGGATCCTCCCATGAATTCCACATCTCAGTCAGGCATTTTTCTTCAAATCTCGTTGTTTAAGACATCAACCATTTTAATGTACTCTCCCCACACACTTCAATATGACTATCGATTCTATCTTATTTTTCGGTATTTAAGTGTCACTAGGTTTACTCCAACTGCACTACAACTATATCACAAAACAAAACATAATCACTTTAATTTTATCTAATAAAAATTTCATTTGTCTTTTAGTACACATAAACGGAATTCAATACCAGCTATCAATTCAAAGAGGTCGTATCAAAGATTTTTTGGGTTTCATAAGCCACATCTTACCTTCGGCATACTCTATGAAACATTAAATTTAATCAACTAATCTATTGTTTCACTCATCTTCTAAAAACATATCATTTAGAACTTTAACAACATGTCAATTTAGTACAATTTACATCGATTAATTAAAATAATTTCAGCATAATAACTTAAATGTTGTATATATAAATGTTGTGTAGATCTTTCTAACCTGATCGATCGATATA
The DNA here is from genome assembly GCA_030765085.1 of Allium cepa. NCBI lineage: Eukaryota > Viridiplantae > Streptophyta > Magnoliopsida > Asparagales > Amaryllidaceae > Allium > Allium cepa. Next base: position 749,093,866 of record CM060940.1, on the reverse strand, counting down.
TATTTGGGGTTATTGTTTATGAAATAATGACTTTACAATGTTAAAATAAGGTATGTAACCGCTTTTGGGTTGAATAATTATAAACGATCAAACCAGCTTAACTTCATATGTAAACAAACTTAGCAAATTCTAGCAAGGAGTCTGGACGACAGAAACTGATAATTAATCTTGATATCAACTACCTTGTCCTAATAGTGATTAACCTTTTTTAATCAAAACATGTGGAAACGCTAAACGAAATTGGAATCAAACGAATGATATATCAAATCGAAGTTGTCGACGAGACAAAGAGATAGACATAGTTCATTTTTCCATCAGGCGGTCCATGTAATAACCCACAATTTTACACCGAGTAACTAATGATAATTAATTGTTTTTTTCCCAAGGGAAATGAGTGATCCTTTCTAAGAGTAGAGCACTCATATACATTTATTTTACATTCAAAAAAGGAGTTGTTAACTGTCAATCCAAAAAATGGATCAACAATCTGGATCGAGTGTGAAAGCATCGGTGCAGACAATCAGCGACATAAATCCCAGATAAACAATAAATAAAAACAGAAGTAAGAAAATAGACACAGAATTTCTATAGTAGTTCGGCTGACTATGGCCTACGTCCACATTAATCAATCTTTATTATGATTATACTAGTTGAATCTCTCTAGATATCAACTAGTTAGTCCTCAGATCTAAGTTATAGTGAGTTAGAATAAGTCAAAAGTACAAGGGTTGACTGGAGAATCATAGTAACCCCCTTGATGACTGTTGTGAGGGAGAAGAACGTTGAAGAAGCGAAGGATTTCCAATAGAGTAATGACAGGTCTCTCTCCAGAAAGATCAATCTCTTGTTGCAGGTAGGTGTGTATTTATAGGGGAATTCAATGAGTATTTGGCCAGAAGTCCAAGTGCAGAAGTTTCCAGTGGTTATGCCAAGACATCATTGAAAATCTCAAATCAATCTGAGTTATTTTTATGGATCGCCAGCTATCCATAGGGGATGGATCGCTGGCTATTTATCAACTTAGCATACTTTTCTACTAGAAGCCTTTACTTAGTGCTATGAAGGAGCTCAGAAAGTTTGAAGGCGGTCCGACCTATCTTGATGGATCGCTAGCTATCCATAGGGAATGGATCACTATCCATACATCCACTTAGTATATTTTTGAGTGATCTTAGTTTGGTTGTCTTCCTATCTTTTATTTAAGTGCCTTATCTAAATATCAAGACATTTGGAATTCGTTTGATCATCTGTCTTCATAGGTCATATGGTCTAGAAGAATCATCCATGGCTCACTCAATATTTAACCAAATCACACGAAACTTCACTCATACAATATATATGAGTAGGAGAGCCTCCCATATGAATCATAGGTCATGAGGCCCAATCCTCATGGGTCGACCTGATGGATCAAACTGGTCCAATTCGGAGAAGAAACATGCATAACTCGCTCAAAACTTAATGAAACCAAACAAAACTTTAGAGGTACTCTCTAGGGTGTGTGGGGCCTACTATAAAAATTTGAGTTTATGGGGCCCAATCTACATGGATCTTTAGCGGTCCATCTAGTTACATCGCTTGCGATCCATCTAGGCTTATCCAATCAAACCTATTTTTTGTGAGTATCTTATTTTGTGTCTTCTAAGTGTTATTCCAAAATTTCAAGTCAATCCGACTTTGTGTGATTTCTGTAAGTTAATTTTAAGTTAGCTGCTTTTGGTAAAATAGCTTGAATAAGATGAGTCTTCACTTTTCGAGCTAGATTGTTTTTCATGCTATGAAACTTGGCAAGTATTCTTAGAAGAGGTAGTATATCATGATGCAAGAGGTTAGGATGACTCACAATGCATCCTTATGGATCACTAGCGATCCATAAGTACCATGTACATAGTTTATTCTTGACTTATTTTTTTTAGGTCCATGGGCTTGTTCGCTTGGTTTTTTTGGTTGAGTCTCGAGTTATTCTGGCATATTCTGAATGCTCTAACTCCTTGAATTCCGTTGGGTTAAAATCCCAGTTAACACTTATCCTCCTAAGTACGCCTTTTGAATGAAAGGTGTGCTTTGCTCTAGAACAAGTTTCACTAACGAGTCTTCCATTGCTGAGCTTTCCAATGGCTTTAGCCTTGCTGAACCGTCCAGTTCCTTTGGATTCTTTTGCCAATCACAAGTCTTTCCAAGCCTACTATAGCCTAAGATTATAGATTCTACCTGATTGTAATTTATACATCGTAATCATTCTGATTTCATTCGAAGTTATTACATCACATGTCTCTAATTACATTACACATCTCTAATAGTCCCGTGTTCATCCGGGAGTTACATCATTACCACTTAGATTTAATTCAGAGTTACAATATCATATATCAAAGTCACCTCATATATCACATCATATATCAGAGTCTTCCTTTGTTCATCCAAGATTTATCCATTTTATTCTATTTATAAGGCATTCAAGTCCTTTTTGCAAAATCAAATTTGTTTTAAGTTTTGACCTCTCCGGACCTTTTAAGTTTAATGCATGATCTCTCCATTTAGTTTAGGGGACGATCTCTCCGGATCGTTTGTTATTTCAGTTTAGGGGGATGATCTCTTCGGATCATTTACTCATTAAGTTAAGGGGGGATAAAGTAACCCATCCGCTCACTCTCCGGTGAGGGGACTTACTTCTTGCACTCTAGCCCCGTCTCTCCAGTCGGAACTCTTGGAATTTGATATCATACAAGTCCATCCACTCGTTCTCCAACAAGTGGACTTTCACCTTGCATTCTGGTCCCGTCTCTTCGGTTGAGACTCTATGCCATTCAAGATCGGTCATCACATTAAATACGTATTTTACAAAATTCAAATTTCAAATCGAAGCAAGCAAGCAAAAATTAAATAAGATAAAATCCTGAATGTCTATCCCAGACATCCAACTTAGAGTGTGGCAAGGGACCAATATAGGTTTTGTGCACGCCCAAGCAGTCTGAGGTCATTATCATAAGAAGTTATCCCAAATATCTAACTCAAAGCGCGATTTGGAACCAATCTATGTTTAGCACACGTCGAAGCGGTTTAGGATCATTATGTGTTTATCACTAATATACGAAAAGAAAAGTGCAAAAAAGAAACCAAAGCAAAGAGTAGCAGCCTAATCTAACTTCCCATCCATCCCAGTTATGGGATTATCTATTTTGGCCTAGATCCCTGGATATGCCTTAAAGCATCTGCTGTCGGTGGTGGCTGCTTCGGCTATGCTATCGCAGCTCTGCTCCTTGCATATTGCGGTAGCTAGTTGTTCAGAACTAGTTCTTCTATCAGATCACGAAGTTGTCGACACTCATTCGTTTCATGTCCTCCCAACTCATGGAAGATGCAAAGCTTTCTGAATCTTTTCTCTCGATCAATGGGCTCTCTTCTTGGAGGCTTCCGATAGGGAATTTTCCCCTTAGTGTCTAGGTATATCCTTTTTAAGATTTCAGTCGATCAGAGTAGGAAGAGAATTTGGGCTTCCTCCTTTGTCGTTTAGGTTCTCTAGAATCATCATTAGCTTCTCTTTTCTCTTTGTCTTTTCCAAACCCTGCTCCAGAATATCCCTTGCCATCCACAGCATAAATATCGACGCTTTCAGCATGTCAGCATCCTCCTGACGTGTTAGTCCGTGAGATGATGGTTTTGATGACAACAACCTTAGAATAAATTATAAAATATAAATACTAACATTATAAGTTTAGATATATACGTATATGTAGGATTTAACCATGCAGGTACTAAGAATGAAGACTGTACAGTATAGAGATTCAAGATATCAAGATAAAATATCAAGATAGAAGACTCATGAGTATCGAGACTATCAAGAGTTCAAGATTTCAAGGATAAGTATTTTTTATTATTATTAGGAAATTTTGTTAAAACTCGTAGAAAAGCACTGGCATCTTAAAATCCCATCTATTCGTGGAATGTAATCCACTTCGAGCCCGTTAAATGGATGGAACCCTAAGTAGGATGGAACCTACGAAAAATCTAGTGGAACATCATTTTGTATCTGCTAACTTTTATTCAAAACGATTTTTCAAAATTATATCCTGTTTTCAAAATGTTTTCAAAACTTTCCTTTTAAAAGATTCAAAACCCTCGATCCTGATTTTAAATAATTTTAGCCTAAAAAACATCTTTATTTTCAAAGTCAAATTACTCCTGATTTTAAACTATCTTTTTAAATAGTATATTTAACTTTTAAAATACTTAGATTTAAATATAAAATTATAGTTAAAATCTATATATATTATTCTTTATATTTATTTATGAATTTTAACTATAGTCAAGTATATTTATAAAGTTTAAAATAGTTTTTATATAAGATAAAGGTTATTTTCAAAGAAAATCAAAAACACCAAAAAATCCTTTGGGATGTCGACATGCCTAGCATGACCATGTCGACATGGTGACAGTTTGATTCAAAAATTTAAATTTCAAAAGAAGTGTCTATTCGTCATAACTCTTCATGAATGGTCATGGCTGTTGTTCTTCTATAAATAGGGGCCAGTTTCAACGAATTTTCAATCATAATTTTCTGGTTTTCACTCCTCTTCTTCTTCCTTATTTCTTAATACATATTCTTATCATTATTCTGCCGAAATCAACATTGAATCATACTCGATTACTTCTAGTTTGATTCTCTATCACTATCTCTACAAGATTCTCAGTGCAATTTAGAGTTATAGACTTCTTTGTAATCTATTAAGCGAGAAAAGGTGTGATTGTAGCCTTGAAAATCAATCAAAAGGGAAAAGGTGTGATTGTAGACTTGGTAAATCAATTGGGTAAACTTGTGGCCTGGAAATTAAGTATCTCTACCCAGAGGATCGAAATTCTGGAGGGTGTACCTCGTAGCCTTGAAACTGAGGGTGTAATTTTACAATTGCTTTTGAAAGGAAATCCGTACTTGTGTTGCGGGACTGGATGTAGGGTAACTCCGAACCAGTATAAAATCCGGTGTGTTCTTTCCTTTACTGCTTTTATTTTATTTTTGCATCTGTTATTGTTTCTGTGATCATATTTGTGCCTGTATATTGCATACTTTTGTGTCTAAATTAACATAAATTAAAAAGATTTAGTAATTCTTTATTAACACTATTCGCCCCCCTCTAATGTTAATCTTAGCCTTAAGATCCGTTATCCGCATTTCTCACAATTGGTATCAGAGCAAGATTTTCAAAGTTTCATAATCTGATTTTTGAAAAGTTTTTAAATGGCTATATTCGTTAATACTAATTTAGAAGTATTCAAATCATCATTGTTTCATAAGTCTGCATATAATCAATATTCAAATTCAAGTTGTCTAGCAAAATTGTTTGATGGGCAGGAATCATGCTTTATGGGTGTTGAGGAATCAATCCACAACGGAAAAATTGTGCAGATCAGAAAGAACAAATGGATACTTGATAGTGGATGTTCTAGACACATGACTTGCAATCTAGATATATAGAATGATATAATATACAAAGACGGAGGATTGGTTAACTTTGGAGACAATTCAAAAGGATATGTGATTGGCATCGGTAAAGTTGGTAATTCTGAAACTCCTACTATTACTAATGTTTTGCTAGTTAAGAATATGAAACATAATCTGCTAAGTATAAGTCAACTATGTGATAAAGGTTATAAAATTAAATTTGAAAAAGATAAATGTCACATTGAAGATAGTAATTCAACCATTATATTTGAGGGAGTCAGGAAAAAGACTATATATATTCTTAGTATGAAAGTTTCAAATGATAACCTATATCTGTTGGCAAATACAAGTGACCCTTGGATTTGGCACAAGAGATTTGGGCATTTGAATTCAAACTCCTATCTAGACTGTCAACTAGTAAGAGGTCTCCCTAAAATGAATTTTAACTAGATAGTTTATGTGATGCTTGTCAATTAGGAAAACTTAGAAAAAATTCTTTTGAGTTAAAAGATACGATTTCAACTTCAAAACCTCTTGAATTACTTCATCTTGATTTATTTGGTCCATTTCAAATTTTATCAATAAATCATAGTAGATATGTCTTTGTAATTGTAGACGATTATTCTAGATTTACATGGACAATATTTTTGAAACATAAAAGTGATACTTTTGAATGTTTTAAGACATTCTCAAAAGGATTTCAAAATCAATTTTCTCTAAAATTATAACTATTCGAAGTGATCACGGTGGTGAATTTGAAAATGAAAGGTTTGAGGAATTCTGCAATAAAAAGGGAATAGCTCACAATTTTTCATTTTCGAGAATTCCACAACAAAATAGAGTAGTAGAACGTAAAAATAGGACGATTCAAGAGTGTGCGAGAACTATGCTTACAGATAGTAATTTACCAATTGGGCAGAAGCAGTTGCTATGCCTGTTATATTTTGAATAGAACTTTAATTAGACCTCTAACTGATAAGACATCTTATGAACTTCTTTATTCAAAGAAACCTAAGGTATCTTATTTCAGAATTTTTGGAAGTAAATGCTTTATTTTAAATACAAAAGATAATTTAGATAAATTTGATCCTAAATCCAATAAAGGTATCTTTATCAGATATTCTTATAGAAGTAAAGCGTACAGAGTGTTTAATTTAAAAACTAATACCATTGAAGAAACAATGCATGTTTCATTTGATGAAAATTTCAAAATTTTTGAAGATACAAATGATGAAGAGGATTTAATCACTCAAAATCAAGAACCTATTGAAACTAATAATGAAATTGATCATCCTAATAAAAGGACAAAACTTTTAAAAGATCACCCTATAGAAAATATACTGGGAGATATGCAATCTGTTGTTAAAACTAGAAATCAACTAAGTCAAATGAGTAATGTAGCTTTTATATCAACTATTGAACCCAATAATCCAATTGAAGCGTCAACTGATGATTCATGGATTTTGGCTATGCAAGAAGAATTAAATCAATTTACTAGAAATAACGTTTGGGAACTTGTTCCTAGACTAGAAAATAAAACTATAATTGGAACTAAATGGGTTTATAAAAATAAAATGAATGAACAAGGAGAGGTAGTTAGAAATAAAGCTCGTTTAGTCGCTCAAGGTTATTGTCAAGAAGAAGGAATAGATTTTGATGAAACCTTTGCTCTCGTAGCAAGATTAGAAGCCATTAGGATTCTACTTGATTTCGCAAATCATAATAATTTCAAATTATTTCAAATGGATGTTAAAAGCGCCTTTTTAAATGTATTTGTAAAAGAAGAAGTATATGTCGAACAACCACCACTTTTTGAAAATGATAAATTACCAAATCATGTTTACAAACTTAAAAAAGCATTATATGGTCTAAAACAAGCTCCTAGAGCCTGGTATGATAGACTAAGATCTTATTTATTGCAATCTAATTTTGAAATTGGTAAAGTAGATAATACTCTTTTTATTAAAAGAAATAAAAATGATATTCAACTAGTACAAGTTTACGTAGATGATATCATTTTTGGTTCAACTAATTTTGAAATGAATAAAGAATTTTCTGAAATAATTAAAAAAGAATTTAAGATGAGTCATATGGGTGAATTAAATTTCTTTTTAGGATTACAAATAAAACAATTAGATAATGGTATCTTTATTAGTCAAGAAAATATGCTAAAGACCTAATCAGTAAATTTGGTTTGACCACTACGAGTGGAAAACCCACTCCCATGGCAACCAATGAGTACCTTAGTAAAGAAGATCTCTCGAAAGATGTAGATCAAAAATTATATGGAGGAATGATTGGCTCATCACTCTATATTACTGCTAGTAGACCTGATATCATGCATAGTGTCTGTCTCTGTGCCAGATATCAATCCCAACCTAAAGAAACTCACTTAAAAGCCGTGAAACGAATCATAAGATATGTTAAACACACGTCTGATTATGGTTTATTCTACCCTAAAAATGATTCTTGTAACAACCCGGGATATTGCACCAATTTATAATCGTCATTAAACGATTAATGTTGCTAGCTAATGGCTGTTAAGAGTTTTGAATCGGGTCATAATTCTTTTATAAACTTGTTAAATGTTGTGTGGGCTTTATTATTGGCCACGTTTCTTATTTTTGTTGTGATACTTATCAAGGTCGATGCTCGTTTTCCCCTTATTCATTTTTCGCAAGCCCTAACTAATCAAAAGAAAAAAAATTGTGGATGCGCTCGTTCCCCTTTTCTTCAAAATTAGGGCTTGTGAAATTGAGGCTGCCGACTTTAAGTTGATCGATCGAAGTTGCTTGCATGTCGATCAATGATTCCTCGCTTTGCTCATGGCTCCTTCAATTCGCTTCAAACTAAGGTGAGTGATTCTTTTCACTCACATCTACTTCAATCTCTGTTTTTTATAAAGTTTGAATTCCTTGGTTTCGTTCATTCTTATTCTTGTTGTCTTCGGCTTTGATTTCGGTTTGGAGACGATGTTATTTGCATTCGTATAAAATCAATTGAATTTGTCAATAATTTATCTCGGCCATTTGATTATTCTTGAACGATGGTGATTTCTTGGACTTGTTCGGTTTCCTTAGTCATTACGTCTCTGACTTGATTTTGTTCACTGAATTTTTGGCTTTCACTGATCATTATGGCTTTGATTTTGTGTGGCCCCTGTGTACTTCGGCTTTGACCATCTTCGTGTTCATCCCTGATCATTTTCGATCTGCTGTTTGCATTGCTTCATTCATGTATGTTGTCACTGTTGTTGCTTTGGTTTAGCTTACTGATCAAGTTTCAGTTTGCGTATGGGTTGTGCACATTTGAGATTTCATTTGTTTACTGAAATGGTCTGAGTGGTTGTACACTTTTGGTCTTCATATTTATGTGTGTCTGGTCAAGTAGTCTAGCTTGCATTGACATTGGTCTTGATTTTGAGTTCATCCTGGTTCTTGCATCATGTGTCACCATTGTCTATGTATTAGTGATACCCTACGTTGGCTTGCATTTGAGTTGTAGTTGTTGTCCACCTAAGTTGATCATTGAAGTGCCTTACCTTGAGCTTTGGCCTTTGCTGGTTCGTCATGTAGTCACAGTGCGTTAAACCTGACTTTGAAGTTGATTCATAACCCCTCTGTGTAAATTTGTGTTTGCATATAAGTTGATCATTGTTGAGTTCCTATGTGATCTGTTATCACTGGCTTCATCATGTCTTTGATTCAAATAACTCTGTGCCTTGTGTCACATGATGTTCATTCATTGTTGTCTCTAGTTTGTTGTACCCGAGTCTGGTACCTTTTGAAGTTTGCATCTGTTAGTCTGCAGTCTATGTTGTCACCTCTGTTTCATTTTGTTCTTGTGCATTGTTGCTGCCATGTGCCTCATTTTTGTTTACTGGTGCATTCTGTTGTACCTATTTTGCTGGTTTGAGCTTGTGCGAATTTCATCACTGTAATGGCGAGGCAGTGTACGTGAGCGTGCACTGCAGCCAAACAGATTTGTTGTTTTAATTCATAATTTCAATTGCAGGAATTGTTTCGTGTTGCCAATTCAATATTTTGAAATGGTATTTTGATTTGGTTTGATTTGATCATTTTGTTGTTGTCTAATTATCTTTTTGATAATTAGATTATGAGTTTCTAATTGTTTATTTAATAATTAGATTTTGTTGTTAATTGCCGTTTAGGCAATTTTGTTGTTTTCTAAATTATCTTTATTGATAATCTTTTCATTTATCTTCGTTGATAATTTGAATTTGCTGATTTGTTGTCTAACACTGTTAAGTATTATATTTACCTTTTTCGATTTCTTATTAAAGGATTGGATAGGTGAATTTATTGTGAATGTCGTCTAATTGTTATTTATTTATTATTGCTTCCATGCATTAAATACTGAGTTTGAACTAGACTGACCTGTGTCTTATTTTCTTTTGAATTTAATACTCGGGTCAGACCGAGTTATTACAGGTTATGGATATCTTGCTTTGGGTTGCTGCTAGAGCTATGAAGTCTCTTTATATCATTTGGAGTAGTCGTTGTTATAGTATAGGATGTTATGTATTCATGTATATTATTCACGGTAATGTACTTGTATATGCAACTTCCAGTGTCGATAGTTGTAGTTGTATCATATGTATCGTATCTGTAACGACCCGTATTTTACGTGTCGACATATCGTAAAATAGTTGCATTAGGTCGTTAGTATTGCTTGAGTCGTTTTGAACCTAAGTAGTAGGGTTTACGGCTTAAGGGGTTAGGCCGTGCAATAGCTAGCTCGTGGGTAGCCTAAGTCGTTCGGAATTGAGTCGTGACTGACTTAGTGTTTAGGTCGTGTGATAGCTTGAGTCGTGTAGGAGATAAGTCGGTTGTACGACTTAGTGGTGTTGAGCGACTTAAGGTGTTGGCCGAGTTAAGGTGTAGCGGGTTAGCAAGTTACGACTTAAGAACTGGGACGCGCCAGCGTGTTGGTGGAGTTAGCGGGTTAATGGTGAGCGACTTAGTGCTAGGGCTTAAGTCGTATGACCGAGATAAGGATGTAGCGACTTAAGTGGGTTAGGTCGTGAGTCGTTTGGGACGACTTAACGGGTTAACGAGTTAGGCGTGGTGTTGTGTTAGGTCGGCTATGCCGAGTCATAGGTTAGGTCGGCACCCCTGCTAAGTCGCTAACTCGCGTATGCGTACATGTGTAGCTGGTCTTAGGTCGGCCATAAGGAAGTCGTTAGGTCGTTGAATGACTCATGATAAGTCGCTGGGTCGTGTATTTTGTTAGGTCGCATAGGTGATAAGTCGTTCGAAGGCCTGAGTCGTTAGGTCGTAAGTCGTGGGTTAGGTCCATACGGCTTAGGGCTTAGGAAGGGATGCGCGCAGGAATTAAGTCGCGCATAGGTTGTGAGCCGTTGAGTCGTTCCTGTGTTGAGTCGTATATGTGTTGAACCGTATGTCGTTGAGTCGTTAGGGGCTTGAGTCGTGGACGACTCATGGGTTAGGTCGTGGGCGACTTAAGGGGGGACGACTCAGGGGGGGTTTTCAGCCTATAAATAGAGGGGTTTGGCTCACTTTTTGGCACCGGATTTTGAAGCGACGAAGTGCTGCCATTTCGAGAGCTCGACTACAACACTTCTTCATTTCTTTTCTCCTCTCTAATCTAGTGATTCCTTCCATCTAAATTGAAGATCAAATCGAAGATCCAAGAGCCAAAGTTGAAGATCTTCATCCAACAAAGAGAGATTTCATCGTTTGAAGCGAGATTTTGCCGGATCAAGCTTGTTTCTTTGCTGTCCAGATCTGGAGTTGGTTGTTTTTAAGGTGTTTAGGTGATTTGGTGAGTGGTAGTTATCTCTCACACGGACCCAAGGGAGTATATTGGATTGGTGGCTTGTTTGTGTGTTAAAGATAGCGATTTCTTGCATTTTCCTTAAGTCTGCATGTAGATCTATCACCTATGAAGTTTTGATATCTATTTGACTACATGTTCACTTATGCAAGTTCATTCATCAAGTTATAGAGACATTTGCCTATGATTCATACTTGTTAGATTTGGACACTTTAATTAACAAATTTGCCATTATTGTTGTAATTGCTTATTAGATCTTGTTGAATGTTTGATTGCTTGGATTTATGATTGGTTTGATTGTTTCAAATTAGCTAGTAGTTGATTTGAACAAGTTGGTCGAAGATGATTCAAAAGCTAAGTGGAAGGGCTCTTGAATGGTGAAAGCTGCTTGTGACATATGAAGTGGATGTGGAAGCTCATATGGATAGATTTGATGATGATGGACTTTGCCATGATGCGATGAGGCAAGCCATGATGTTGAGATGGGACTTTGCTATGATGCGATGAAGCAAAGTATGATGTGAGATAGTCTTGGCGTAATCCAGGCAGGGATCATTCCAAGCATGTTGATAACTCGAGGGATGGTTCGAGTTGGTTGATAATGGATTGCTCGAGAGGTAGCTTGGGCTAGTATGAGAATAGTCGTCGAGGAGGATGACTAGGAGGCTTGGATCTCATCGTTGTTGAAGGTTCTAGTAAACTCAAAGCAAGAGTACGTGGGGCGCCCAAATGACTACAGGTAGGTGGTCGGGACACCCAAAAGACTACAGGTAGGTGGTCGAGTACTCTGGGCAGAGTAGGTAAGTCCTAAGCACGGGTCACGATGACGTGCAGAGTTTATCTAGAACCGGGGTTACCATTAGCCCTTGAACAGGTGGTCATTCAATTAACGGTGAAATCGAGGCAATGATAACAGTGATAGCCATAGTCATGGATGTTTGGTTGTATCGTCATTCAGACTCAAGAGAGGTGTTTTCTGGGTGCTTATCTGATATTGGTTTAGGCCTTGGGGGTTTGTATTTGGAAAACATCGACCTTGACTCGAGTGATAATTACTCTACTTAAATTGTCTGCTTTGCTATGCTTGTTTATGCTTAGTGGGTCTGGGGGCTATCACTGTAGAATGAGGTGGAGTGGGATGGTTGAGTTCCTATTCCTTTTATCCTTTATGCTCTTTTGGTATGTTTGGTAGTTAATTTACTGCTCACTAAGACTGTTGTCTGACTCAAGGTTTTATGTTCAACTCTTATTACCTTGGGCTGTTCATCCATGTTGGGATGGGCAGACTAGGTAGCAGGTGACAGGTGCTGTTCTTGGCTACCAACGCTGTTGATGACAAAGACGAGCTGGAGGCTAGCATATTAGATTTCTTACTTTATGTACTGGATGTTCCGCTGCTTGTATATGTTTGAGTGTTATGTAGTGAGGCTTGATGTATTAATTGTTCAGATGCTTGTATCAAACCTTTATGAAGTCTATATGATGTTATTCTGTTATGAGCTTCACTATATACATATATTTCTCTATTGTATTTTGTCCATGCGCTGAGAGGTCTTACGATAGAGTTTGCTGTTTTACCTTACCTTGACCATCGTCCATGGCTGCCTGGCATGCTCCTCAGCGCACTATTTCCTTGTTTTGGTGCGAGAGTCATGAGCGGTCGTCACATTTTGGTATCAGAGCTTTGGTTAATCGATTTTAGCCAACGCTCGCTGACGTAACTACGTATGAGATACGTAATTGTATTTTGATGGATGATTACTATATATATAATATAGTAGTTTAGAAGAATTTGAACTCCTTATGTAGTTGTTTCTCAAGGTGTTCTAAGTCATTCCTTTTTGTAGATATTAAGGATGAGTCGAAGTGAGAGACAAGCTGCTAGGAAAAGCCGTGCTGTTGGAGGAGCTACTGACTATGCTGCAATGTTCGAAGCTATGATGACTTCGATCATGAGAAGGATACCAACTTCAGGACCATCAGTAGATGTTGGAGTTCAAGTTCAAGCTCCAAGACCAGTGGATTTTTCTAAGTTGTGTAAAGACTATACTGCTCTTGGAGGAAAGGTTTTCTTGGGAACATAATCAACCATTGAAGTGCAGAGATGGATTGATGCTTGTAAAAGGATCTTTGGCGATTTGGGAATTGAGGATGCAACTAAGAGGAAGCTTGCATCAAGACAGCTTCAAGGAAGAGCTTCGGATTGGTGGAATTCTATCACCATTGATACTCCAGAGGAAGAGATTACTTGGAAGCAATTCCAAGTTAGATTTGAAGCTAAGTTCATCTCTACGACTCAGAAATCTGTTCTGTTTAAGAAGTTTGTGGAGCTCAAGCAAGGTGGGAGACCAGTTCTTGAGTATGTTTCGGAGTTCTGTAACCAAGGAAGGGTCTAGGCCACAACAAGGTGGAAACAAGAAGAGGAAGCAGCAGCAACAGAAGGGTAAGGATGGCCAGAAGAAGCCGAAGGGCAAAGTGACGTGCTACAACTGTCAGCAGAAGGGCCATCTCTCCAAAGATTGTAGGAATCCCAAGGTGCCGGGAAAGTGTTACAACTGTGATAAGCTGGGACATATCAAGAAGGACTGTCCAGAGCCAAGGAAAGATAAGCAGATTGTGCAAGCTTATGCTTTGGGGGCTGTTCCATCATCTTCTAAAGCTCCTATTGCAGAAGAAAAGGGGAAGAGTGTGGTGGTTCAAGGTACTCTTTCCATTTGTGGTATTCCAGTTAGAGTGTTGTTTGATACTGGGGCATCGCATTCGTTTGTTTGTGATGATCTTGTAGGCCGGTTGGGTTTGGAACCGGAAATTGTTGATAGACCATCGGTTGTGACTAATCCAGTTGGGGGTTCGTCTTGTTTGTGTATGGTATGCCGTGGTCTAGTTGTATCGAGTCATGATTGCTCTTTTGTTTGTGATTGTTTTGTTCTGAACTTTGCGGGGTTCGGAATTATTTTGGGTATGGACTGGCTTAGGAAGTATGCGGCAAAGGTTGATTGTGAGAAACTGGAGGTGACAGTCGGGAATGTGGAAGGGCGAAAGGTTGTGATACGATGTAAGCATGAAGAAGGCGTTTTCATGGGCTTCATGTATTCGCTGGTTGTTCCACGGGATGGACTGTCATCGATGCCGGTTGTGAATGGATCTGAGGACGTCTTTGACGAGGTCAAAGGGTTACCGCCGCATAGGAAGATCGAGTTTCGTATCGATCTAGTTGAGGGAGCCAGACCTGTTGTGATGCCTCTTAGACGGATGGCGCCTAGAGAACAACAAGAGCTGAAGGTGCAGGTTGATGACCTTTTTCGGAAAGGATTCATTCGGCGTAGTGTGTCCGAATGGGGTGCACCAGTTGTGTTCGCAACCAAAGCGGATGGATCGTTAAGGTTGTGTGTGGATTATCGTGAGCTGAATAAGGTGACTAAGAAGAACAAGTATCCATTGCCGAGAATAGATGACTTGTTTGATCAGCTTCACGAAGCTAAGGTGTTTTCTCAGATGGATTTGGCAACGGGATTTCACCAGTTGAGAGTGGCTAAGGATAGTGTGCCGAAGACTGCTTTTAGGACACCATCCGGTTTTTATGAGTGGCTGGTAATGCCGTTTGGATTGACTAACGCACCAGCGTATTTTGTGGATCTTATGAATAGAGTGTTCAAAGATCAGTTGAACAAGTTTGTACTTGTGTTCGTGGATGATATTCTGATTTATTCCAGAACTGAGGAAGAGCACAAGACACACTTGCGTATTGTTTTGGAAATCTTGCGGAAACATCAGCTGAAGGCTAAGTTTTCGAAGTGTCACTTCTGGAAGAGTGAAGTGAGGTTCTTAGGCCATGTTATCTCTGGAAATGGAATAGCGGTTGATTCCGCTAAGGTGGCAGCAATCCAGGATTGGGTTAGACCTAAGAATGCATCTGATGTGAGAAGTTTTCTTGGATTAGCAGGATATTATCATCGGTTTATCAAAGACTTTTCCAAGATAGCTGCACCGTTAACAGGATTGACGAAAAAGAACCAAGTGTTCAGATGGGATGGTAAGTGTGAGCAAGCTTTCGTAATCCTGAAAGAGCGACTGACGAGTGCTCCTGTTTTGACTATTCCAAGTGGGAATGATGAGATGGTGGTTTACACCGATGCAAGTGGTACTGGACTTGGAGCAGTGCTAATGCAAAAGGATAAAGTTGTTGCGTATGCAAGTCGACAACTGAAGCCGCATGAAAGGAATTACCCGACTCATGATTTGGAGTTAGCGACAATTGTTTTTGCTCTGAAGATGTGGAGACATTATCTATTGGGAGTTCGATTCGAGTTGTTTACAGATCATAAGTCGTTGAAGTATCTGTTCTCCCAAAAGGATTTGAATCTTCGACAGCAACGGTGGCTAGAGTTCTTAGCATCATATGATTTTGGTATAGCCTATACTCCGGGAAAAGGTAACGCAGTGGCAAATGCGTTAAGTCGAAGACATGCAGGATTGGGAGCCATGTTTTTGGAATGGAGGAACCTTGAGTATTTGAATGGATTTGATTTCAGGCCTAGGTGTGAATTGGAACCTGAGATGTTGGCAAACTTATCGATAAGACCTTCTCTAGTGGAAAGGATTGGCGAGAGCCAAAAGCGAGACGATAAGCTTGTCAAAATTATCCGAGATTTGGAATCTGGATTGGATCCAGAAAAGGATAAAGGATTCGAAGCCGATCGAGAGGGTTGGCTTCGGAAACAAGGACGACTAGTTGTTCCCGATATAGATGGATTGAGAGATGAAGTTCTGAAGGAAAGTCATCACTCGAAGTTGACAATTCATCCAGGTGGAAATAAGATGTATTGGGATATGAAGAGAACCTACTACTGGGAAGGTATGAAGAAGGATGTTGGAAATTTTATTTCCAAATGTATGAACTGCCAGTTGGTAAAAGCCGAACAGAAGAAGCCAAGTGGATTGCTTCAGCCATTGGAAGTTCCTACATGGAAGTGGGAGCAAATATCGATGGATTTTATCGATGGTATACCTAGAACTAGGGCAGGAAATGAAGGGATTTGGGTCATTGTAGATCGTTTGACTAAGAGTGCAAGATTCATTCCTGTTCGATCTACCAGGACTGCATCGAAGTTGGCTGAGTTGTATGTTAAGTGGATAGTTCGATTCCATGGTATTCCGAAGGGTATAGTGAGCGATCGAGACCCATTGTTCACTAGTGGATTTTGGAAGAGCTTTCAGGAAGTTTTGGGAACTGAGTTGTGTTTGAGTACAGCTTATCACCCACAAACAGATGGTCAGACCGAGAGAGTCAACCGAGTTTTGGAAGATCTCCTGAGGGCATGTGTTTTGGATTTCGGAGGATCATGGGAAGATCATCTTCATTTGGTGGAATTTGCGTATAATAACAGCTACCAGTCAAGTATTGGTATGGCACCGTATGAAGCATTGTATGGAAGACCGTGTAACTCTCCGACATGTTGGTTGGAAACTGGAGAAAAGCTGATACTTGGTCCAGAGATGATTCTCCAGACTACGGATTGTATAGAGATCATTCGGCGACGAATGAAGGCAGCCCAAGATCGTCAGAAAGATTATGCCGATAAGCGTCGTAAGGATTTGGAATTCGACGTAGGTGATATGGTTTTTGTGAAGATTTCTCCTCTGAAGAATGTTATTAGATTCGGGAAGGAAGGAAAATTGACTCCGAGATTTGTTGGACCATTCCCGATTATCGAGCGAATTGGAAAACTCGCTTAGAGATTGGAGTTACCGGAGAAGATGGCGGGTGTGCACAATGTTTTTCATGTACCTTATCTATAGAAGTATGTGCACGACTCGAATACGGTGGTTTCTGCTGATTGCTGTGAAGATTTAGAGGTTGATCCAGTTGTTACGAGACCTCATAAGCCGCTTCGTGTTGTTGAAACCGACACGAAACAACTTAGGAGGAAGACGATTACGTTGCTCAAGGTACAATGGAGTGATGATGTTAACGACTGTACATGGGAGGAGGAAGAGAGGATAAAGGCGGCTCATCCTAAACTCTTCAAGGTATGACCCTAAGGTGTCGTGACATCTCACGAATTTGTAGCTTGTTCTAAGTCTTAGAATTCTGCATGCTAGGTTAGTAATTGGATGCATGGTTTGTTGATTGGTATGGATGGTAGGCATGCGGAATAACTTAGATTGCTCTTGTTTGTTTGGAATTTCGGGGGCGAAATTCCTAAGGGGGAGAGAATGTAACGACCCGTATTTTACGTGTCGACATATCGTAAAATAGTTGCATTAGGTCGTTAGTATTGCTTGAGTCGTTTTGAACCTAAGTAGTAGGGTTTACGGCTTAAGGGGTTAGACCGTGCAATAGCTAGCTCGTGGGTAGCCTAAGTCGTTCGGAATTGAGTCGTGACCGACTTAGTGTTTAGGTCGTGTGATAGCTTGAGTCGTGTAGGAGATAAGTCGGTTGTATGACTTAGTGGTGTTGAGCGACTTAAGGTGTTGGCCGAGTTAAGGTGTAGCGGGTTAGCAAGTTACGACTTAAGAACTGGAACGAGCCAGCGTGTTGGTGGAGTTAGCGAGTTAATGGTGAGCGACTTAGTGCTAGGGCTTAAGTCGTATGACCGAGATAAGGATGTAGCGACTTAAGTGGGTTAGGTCGTGAGTCGTTTGGGACGACTTAATGGGTTAACGAGTTAGGCGTGGTGTTGTGTTAGGTCGGCTATGCCGAGTCATAGGTTAGGTCGGCACCCCTACTAAGTCGCTAACTCGCGTATACGTACATGTGTAGCTGGTCTTAGGTCGGCCATAAGGAAGTCGTTAGGTCGTTGAACGACTCATGATAAGTCGCTGGGTCGTGTATTTTGTTAGGTCGCATAGGTGATAAGTCGTTCGAAGGCCTGAGTCGTTAGGTCGTAAGTCGTGGGTTAGGTCCATACGGCTTAGGGCTTAGGAAGGGAAGCGCGCAGGAATTAAGTCGCGCATAGGTTGTGAGCCGTTGAGTCGTTCCTGTGTTGAGTCGTATGTGTGTTGAACCGTATGTCCTTGAGTCGTTAGGGGCTTGAGTCGTGGACGACTCATGGGTTAGGTCGTGGGCGACTTAAGGGGGGACGACTCGGGGGGGTTTTCAGCCTATAAATAGAGGGGTTTGGCTCACTTTTTGGCACCGGATTTTGAAGCGACGAAGTGCTGCCATTTTGAGAGCTCGACTACAACACTTCTTCACTTCTTTTCTCCTCTCTAATCTAGTGATTCCTTCCATATAAATTGAAGATCAAATCGAAGATCCAAGAGCCAAAGTTGAAGATCTTCATCCAACAAAGAGAGATTTCATCGTTTGAAGCGAGATTTTGCCGGATCAAGCTTGTTTCTTTGCTGTCCAGATCTGGAGTTGGTTGTTTTTAAGGTGTTTAGGTGATTTGGTGAGTGGTAGTTATCTCTCACACGGACCCAAGGGAGTATATTGGATTGGTGGCTTGTTTGTGTGTTAAAGATAGCGATTTCTTGCATTTTCCTTAAGTCTGCATGTAGATCTATCACCTATGAAGTTTTGATATCTATTTGACTACATGTTCACTTATGCAAGTTCATTCATCAAGTTATAGAGACATTTGCCTATGATTCATACTTGTTAGATTTGGACACTTTAATTAACAAATTTGCCATTATTGTTGTAATTGCTTATTAGATCTTGTTGAATGTTTGATTGCTTGGATTTATGATTGGTTTGATTGTTTCAAATTAGCTAGTAGTTGATTTGAACAAGTTGGTCGAAGATGATTCAAAAGCTAAGTGGAAGGGCTCTTGAATGGTGAAAGCTGCTTGTGACATATGAAGTGGATGTGGAAGCTCATATGGATAGATTTGATGATGATGGACTTTGCCATGATGCGATGAGGCAAGCCATGATGTTGAGATGGGACTTTGCTATGATGCGATGAAGCAAAGTATGATGTGAGATAGTCTTGGCGTAATCCAGGCAGGGATCATTCCAAGCATGTTGATAACTCGAGGGATGGTTCGAGTTGGTTGATAATGGATTGCTCGAGAGGTAGCTTGGGCTAGTATGAGAATAGTCGTCGAGGAGGATGACTAGGAGGCTTGGATCTCATCGTTGTTGAAGGTTCTAGTAAACTCAAAACAAGAGTACGTGGGGCGCCCAAATGACTACAGGTAGGTGGTCGGGACACCCAAAAGACTACAGGTAGGTGGTCGAGTACTCTGGGCAGAGTAGGTAAGTCCTAAGCACGGGTCACGATGACGTGCAGAGTTTATCTAGAACCGGGGTTACCATTAGCCCTTGAACAGGTGGTCATTCAATTAACGGTGAAATCGAGGCAATGATAACAGTGATAGCCAGAGTCATGGATGTTTGGTTGTATCGTCATTCGGACTCAAGAGAGGTGTTTTCTGGGTGCTTATCTGATCTTGGTTTAGGCCTTGGGGGTTTGTATTTGGAAGACATCGACCTTGACTCGAGTGATAATTACTCTACTTAAATTGTCTGCTTTGCTATGTTTGTTTATGCTTAGTGGGTCTGGGGGCTATCACTGTAGAATGAGGTGGAGTGGGATGGTTGAGTTCCTATTCCTTTTATCCTTTATGCTCTTTTGGTATGTTTGGTAGTTAATTTACTGCTCACTAAGACTGTTGTCTGACTCAAGGTTTTATGTTCAACTTTTATTACCTTGGGCTCTTCATCCATGTTGGGATGGGCAGACTAGGTAGCAGGTGACAGGTGCTGTTCTTGGCTACCAACGCTGTTGATGACAAAGACGAGCTGGAGGCTAGCATATTAGTTTTCTTACTACATGTACTGGATGTTCCGCTGCTTGTATATGTTTGAGTGTTATGTAGTGAGGCTTGATGTATTAATTATTCAGATGCTTGTATCAAACCTTTATGAAGTCTATATGATGTTATTCTGTTATGAGCTTCACTATATACATATATTTCTCTATTGTATTTTTTCCATGCGCTGAGAGGTCTTACGATAAAGTTTGCTGTTTTACCTTACCTTGACCATCGTCCATGGCTGCCTGGCACGCTCCTCAGCGTACTATTTCCTTGTTTTGGTGCGGGAGTCATGGGCGGTCGTCACAGTATCACATGTATTGTAACTGACATCAGTTATATATATATATGAGACTTTTTATTATCTGTGTTCCGCATTTAGCTTGTCTGTGTTATTATTATATATATTGTCCTAAACTATTATGAACCATCATAATTCATTTTATACTGGAATTGTGTATGTCGATGGGAGTAAATAAACAAAGAGATGAAAAACAAAAATATATACCACTCCTATCGAGATAGCCAATACTAGGGTAAGGCCTAACTATGGATGGCCGCTCCTATCCAGCCTTATTCTTCATAATAACAGACAGTATTTCTTTTAATACTCTTTGTTATTGTGAGCATAGAGTTGGGGAGTCACAATTCTTTTGACTTAATATCTTACTGTGATGCTGACTATGCTAGTTGTAAATCAGACCGAAAAAGTACAAGTGGGACCTGTCACTTTTTGGGGAATTCTCTGATTTCTTGGCTTAGTAAAAAGCAAAATACAGTTTCTTTATCAACAACTAAAGCAGAGTATATTTCTGCTGCTTTGGCTTGTTCTCAAGTAATATAAATGCAACAAACCTTAAAAGATTTTGGTTTAAATTTCTCAAAACCTCCAATTTATTGTGACAATACGAGTGCGATAAATTTATCCAAAAATACTACTCAACATGCTCAAACTAAACATATTGATATCAGACATCATTTTCTCAGAGATAATATAAGCAAGGAAGTAGTTACTCTCGATTATATCAATTCTGAAAATCAAATTGCTGATATCTTAACAAAACCTTTAAATGAATCAATATTTACTAAATTAAGAAGAGAATTAGGAATTTGTTCTATAACTGAAATGTAAAATATAAATAACAAGTATAATTGACAATTGGTATCAAAATAAATTAAAAAGTTAAATTTTAAAAAAACACCATGTCGACATCCCCTAGGTATACATGTCGACATATAACGTTTTTGAATTTTTTTTTAAAATTTTCCCACCAAAATTCAAAAATTTAGTTATATATTCTTCTCAATTTCGACTTTTCATTCATTCTCTTTGTTTTCTCTTCATTCTCTCTTCTGAAATAAATAAAATCATGGCTTCATCCTTAAAATCAAACATAAAATCAACTTTCTCATTTCCCTCTCCTACTTCTGGTCCATTCCAATGCACAACTCTTGCTTGTGTAACGAAAATAGAGGAGACCATGATTGATGTACTTCAGATGTTAACTGAAATTCAAGTAACTCAACTTCGTATGGCAAAGGAACAGGAAAGGCAAGGCAAGATTCTTAGGAATTTGCAAAAATTCCTAATGAACAACCAGGCCAACCCTATCTTGATCGATGAAGACTCTTCACTCAATCAAGAACAAGAGGCCAGCGACGAAGAAGAAGAAGAACCCATGGAAGAAGCACACGAGGAGGATGATGACCAAGTAGTGTGTGTTGGAGAAGCGTGTTTCGACAAAAATGGGAATCTTATCGAACAACATGGAAATTTCTGTTTCCACTATCCAAACTGTTTGATTCATAGATCTCCTATGTTCAGAAACACACATTAGTTTCTTCTCTTTCCTTCCGTTGTTGTTTGTGTTTTTATGTTTTCAAACGCAAATGTAAATACAACCATATACGTAATAAATAACTCGTGTTCTTATATGTGTTTTTATTATAAGTATTATTGTGAATTCTTAGTTAGGATAGTTAATAGTTTAGGACTATGTTTTAGTATTAGACTTAAGTGTTGATTATTTATGATAACACTATGATTATAATCACATGTCATAGCGTAATAGTTTTAGGGGGAGTTATATAATTTGGAGTTATCTAGTTTAGATAAAGTTTTTGTTGATGACAAAGGGGGAGAAATATAAAATAGGATAGTTAGGTATAGATTAAGGGGGAGTTATTAGTTTTAGGGGGAGTTATTAGGATAGAAATAATATTTTATAAACAAAGGTTGTCATCATCAAAAAGGGGGAGATTGTTAGTCCGTGAGATGATGGTTTTGATGGAAACAACCTTAGAATAGATTATAATATTAAATACTAACATTATAAGTTTAGATATATATGTATATGCCGGATTTAACCATGCAGGTACTAAGAATGAAGACTGTATAGTATAGAGATTTAGGATATCAAGATAAAATATCAAGATAGAAGACTCATGAGTATCGAGACTATCAAGAGTTCAAGATTTCAAGGATAAGAATTTTTATTTTTATTATTAGGAATTTTTGTTAATACTCGTAGAAAAGCACCGGCATCTTAAAATCCAATTTATTCGTGGAATGGAATCCACTTCGAGCCCGTTAAGGGATGGAACCCTAAGTAGGATGGAACCTACGAAAAACCTAGTGGAACATTGTTTTGTATCCGCTAACTTTTATTCGACATGATTTTTCAAAATTATATGTTGTTTTCAAAATGTTTTCAAAACTTTCCTTTTAAAAGATTCAAAACCCTCGATCCTGATTTTAAATAATTTTAGCCTCAAAAACATCTTTATTTTCAAAGTAAAATTACTCCTGATTTTAAACTATCTTTTTAACTAATATATTTAACTTTTAAATATTTATACTTAGATTTAAATATAAAATTATAGTTAAAATCTATATATATTATTATTTATATTTACTTATGAATTTTAACTATAGTCAAGTATATTTATAAAGTTTAAAATAGTTTTTATATAAGATAAAGGTTATTTTCAAAGAAAATCAAAAACACCAAAAAATCCTTTGGGATGTCGACGTGCCTAGAATGACCATGTCGACATGGTGACAGTTTGATTCAAAAATTCAAATTCCAAAAGAAGCGTCTATTCGCCATAACTCTTCATGAATGGTCATGGCTGTTGTTCTTCTATAAATAGGGGTCAGTTTCAATGAATTTTCAATCATAATTTTCTAGTTTTCACTTCTCTTATTCTTCCTCATTTCTTAATACATATTCTTATCATTACTCTGCCGAAATCAACATTGAATCATACTCGATTACTTCTAGTTTGATTCTCTATCACTATCTCTACAAGATTCTTAGTGCTATTTAGAGTTATAGACTTCTTTGTAATATATTAAGCGAGAAAAGGTGTGATTGTAGCCTTGGAAATCAATCAAAAGGGAAAAGGTCTGATTGTAGCCTTGGTAAATCAATTGGGTAAACTTGTGGCCCGGAAATCAAGTATCTCTACCGAGAGGATCAAAATTCTGGAGGGTGTACCTCATAGCCTTGAAACCGAGGGTGTAATTGTACAATTGCTTTTGAAAGGAAATCTGTACTTGTGTTGCGGGACTGGATGTAGGGTAACTCCGAACCAGTATAAAATCCGGTGTGTTCTTTCCTTTACTGCTTTTATTTTATTTCTACATCTGTGATTGTTTCTATGATCATATCTGTGTATGTATATTGCATACTTTTGTGTCTAAATTAACATAAATTAAAAAGATTTAGTAATTCTTTATTAACACTATTCACCCCCTCCCCTCTAGTGTTAATCTTAGCCTTAAGATCCGTAATCCGCATTTCTCACATGACGTAGGTATCTTTCAACTTCATGGTAAAACTCAACAAGATCCATTAGTGGATCCCTACTAAGTGCAGCCCTAACGTCGGTCTTGCTTGCGCCAGACACTTCCGCCATCAAAATCACTAATGGGTCCATTCTATCGACCACAGTGGCTGCTGCATTAAATCTTGTTAAATAATTTCTCAAGATCTCCTCGGACCTTTGTTTCATATTTTCCAATGTCATCACATTCTTCGGTTATGAGACGTAAACTCAGAATTGTCTTAAAAATCTGCCAATTAACTCAGTCCACATGTTAATGGACCCATTCTCCAATTGTCTAAAGCACATTGTCGCCAAATTCGTCGAGTATAATGGGAATCACCGCCCCACTCAGAAGCACCCAATACCTCCACATTCGGATATATCTCATCAGATGAATCATTAAATCGGTCTTTCTATCGTACATTTCTAGCATGGGAAGCTTGAAATCGGGGGGATTTCTCGCATTCCAGATATTAGCAGTAAACGGATTTCTGGTCACATCTCCTAAACCCTGATCTATGGATCCCCCTTTAACCAATCTTCTTATTAATTTAGCAATTCGATTTTCACTATCCAATGAAGGTTTTCATCCGAAAGCGATGTTATGCCCCCCGCCTTGGTAAAGGAAATCCGACGCATACTCCACTAATTGCACATTAGTGTTCCGCCCTACTCTTCTAGTCTCATTCTGTCCTCCGCTTCTCCGAGGTATCCCTGGAACATATTCCTCTGCTTATTGCACTCTAGTATTCGTATTAGCCCTCGTACCACCAGTTCCTAGATTTTCAGCAGTCACTCCATTGTTGGACCTCTCAGTGCCTGTTCCAATATTGATCTCACCATCGACATTGATTCCCAGGTTGGCTCCAATGTTGCCCAATTATCGGTTGCTTTGGGAGTGGAGGTAACGTTCAATCTCATTCTGATCCAACTCTAGCAGCTCCTATTGTTTCCAAGGGTCTGAATTCCTGCTGCTCTTGTAATTCCATGTTGTCCCGTCCTTTGGAAGAATTCCTCTATCATCTCTTATTCTTAGCCAAGATTCCATCCTACATCTCCTTCATCCGCCTTCCCATTTCTTCTCTAGCTACATAGTTAGATTGGTGGGAATTTGAGGATGCTTCCTAACAGCCCCCAAATTTTGGTTGACTTGCTTCAGTTTTAGATCTAGTGTTACGCTTCTTTATTTTTCCCAAATCTCAGATTCAGGCTTCAAGTTTTTGGATCTACCTTTGTTCTCAGTGAAAGCACCAAAATGTTAATCCAAAAAATATATCAACACCTTGGATTGAGTGTGAAAGCACCAATGTAGATAATCAGTAGCACAAATCTCAGATAAACAATAAATAAAAAATAGAAGTAAGAATAGAGATTCGTAGAATTTTTATAGTGGTTTGGATGATTCTGACTTATGTCCACTTTAATCCATCTTTATTATGAATATACTAGTTGAATCTCTCTAGATATCGACTAGCTAGTCCTTAGATCTAAGTACACTGAGTTAGAATAAGTGACAAGTATAAGGGTTTACCGAAGAATCACGGTAATCCCCTTGATGATTGCTGTGAGGGAGAAGAAAGTTAAAGAAGTGAAGGGATTCCAGTAGAGTAATGGCAGCTCTCTACTTAGAAAGATCCATCTCTAGTTGTTGTTATGTGAGTATTTAAAGGGGATTCAGTGAGTATTGAGCCAGATGTCCAAGTGCAGAAGAGTCCAGTCATTATGCCAAGTCATTACCGAAAATATAAAATCAATTAGAGTAATTCCTATGAATCACTAGTTATCCATAAGGGGTGGATCGCTAGGTATCCATCAACTTAGCATACTTTTCTACCAGGAGCCTTTACTCAGTGCTACGTAGGAGCTCGGAAAGTTTGAGGGTGATCCGACCTACCTTGATGGATCGCTAGCTATCTACAAGGGATGGATCACTAGCTATCCTTTCAATTAGCATATTTTTGAGTGATCTTAGTTTGCTTGTCCTCCTATCTTCTATTTAAGTGCCTTATCCAAATATCAAGTCGTTTGGAGTTCGTTTAATCATCCGTCTTCATAGGACATCCGCCTAGAAGAATCGTCATAACTCATTCAATACTTAACCAATCACACGAAACTTCACACATGCAATGTAGATGAGCAGGAGAGCTTCCCTATGAATCATAGGTTATGAGGCCCAATCCTCAAGGGTCGGACTTGATGGATCAAACTGGCCCAATTCGAAGAAGAATCATACATAAATCGCTCAAAACTTAACGAAACAAGACGACACTTTACAGTTACTATAACAGCCTGTAAATTTTAGTAGTTTTATTTATTTAATTAACTGAATTTTTATGAAGTTTTAAATAATAATATTTTGAAATAAAAAATTGATATTAGGAATACGTATGTTTTAACATAGCAGCCGGTAAATTTTCATCAGAAAATATGGAAGTTTATTTTCTAGTGAAATCTATTTCAATTCAAATTAGTTAATATTTGATGATAATAAAATGTTTTCCAAACTAGAATATTTTTATACATGAATTTGTAAACCATCTTCTGAGTGAGAGTCATATTTTGTTTCTTCAAATTTGGATTATTGTTGCTCCATTTATCTTATTTTCGACAAATTTGCAAACATTCGGTACCGATTGTCGACTTTTGATAGGATGATCGTACCACTGATATTTGTATACTGTTTTGATCATCTTATCGTGCTGATCTCTACGGTATATTCATTTTTTTTGAACTCTAGTACACCACGAAATCGGTAAAACAATTTTCGTATCGGTAACCGTTTTCGATCTTTTTGACTACCATGGCCTTTCATTTGTCATTTGACTTCCAACCATCACTTGATATTAATAATCCCAAAACTCAACGGACATGACTTTTGTTATTTTCTGCTGGTTATCATTCCTTTGGTTACATTATGTTTTCATTGTCCTAGAAAATCCACGTTTTCTATTAACAGTTCATTATTTCTTCCATCTTGTTAATTTCCCTTCCTCTGCATCCTACCTTAACTCTATTTTTCTTGCCTCAGCCTTGTTCGCACCGACCTTTCCCATCCCAATCTTACATCACATTAATCACCCAAGCCGAATTCTCTTCTTCTCTGTCAAAATGTGTACATCTAATACCTGGGATCGATCACCATGTTGCCGAGCCCAGTCTCATTCACTTCCGGCCTTGCTTCCCATAGCCTGAGTTTCCTTCCTCCATCACCTCGTGCATGCTCCAAACACCCCGCAACCAAGATGCCGCCTTCCACCCCCTCCTTGCTTTCTCTGTTGTTTGGCAAAGAAAAAAGATGGTATATATTCATATTATATTCAATTCTTCCTTCTACCTTCTACTGTGTTTTCTCCATTGCTTTGAGAACTTGATTTTTGTCATACGTTATATAGTTGATCTACTGATGTATAATATATAAGTTTTGTTTTTTATATAACATTTTATATATATTATATTATTCGATCTGTATGTTTATATGCTAAAAGTTATTTATATATATTGTTAGTTTATAAATTTGCAAACAAAGTATTACATATAGGAGATGGGTGAGTATATATGTACAACGGTTTATATACATTGTTAGTTTATAAATTTGCAAACAAAGTGTTACATATAGATTTGATTTCTAAGTTTAAGAATGTTATATATATATTTTATTTACTATTTAAATTGTTAAGTATTAGTATATATATAAGTGCGCTGCATATGGATAAGTAGATCTATTAGTTTTTATATATAGTTGTTAATATATAAATCTGTAGAGTCTTTAAGTTTATATATATATATATATATATATATATATATATTTGGTAGCATATGTGTTTACCTTGGTGCATAGACTGATGCGTTATATATTGTTTTATAATATGATATATATAATATAATATGGTATAGTATTTTGCATCTATTTGTTTACTAAATCATAGTTTTATATATGGTATATGATTATCTGTGCTATTAGTATAAAACGGGCAAGCCTGTCAGTATGGTGTGTATAATGTATATATCGGTAGATATATAAATATTTTTTCTCAGTTTATATAGCAAGTTATATATATATCTGGCAGTAGCATATAGGTGTGTTGTATATGTATGTTTGTTATAATAGATTGAAGTATATTCTATGTATGTTTAAAATTTATACATATACTATTTTTTCATATGTCCTAAAGTTAAACACTGATTTTGTAAAATAATATATATATATATATATATATATATATATATATATTGAGTAACAGGTATATATATAAATAAAAAAGGGTTGTTTAAAGTGTATAAGTTATATATATTATAATACATTGTTTGTTTAAAGTGTTATATTTTATAAGTTGTTATATATTAATTTATATAGATGAGTATATCAGAGTTTGACTTTTAATAAATATATTTATATTAGATTTAGTATTTATTTGAAATTGTATATATACATACATATATATATTATTTTAATGAGTTCCAAATTTAAATTTTGTTAAGAAATTAATATAATAGAGTAATTTGTTTTATTCTACATCAAGCTGATTCTGATTCATTTTCATCGACTCCTTGCTATCAGCTTTGATAGTCAAACTTTTGCCAATCTAATTTTGCTTTGGAATTTGTGCTTGGATCCATAAATCATCTCAGTCTCGTTCATCTCTAGCCTCGAAAGGTGAGCGATCACTCATGATTAATGTTCTTATATTTATTAAATTGGATTTCAATTGAAATGACAATTGAAATATGCTGCTGCTAATTATTTACATTGCAATATATATGTTATTATCTGTATCAGCTCACCCATGACATCTGATACAATTATCTATTATTTATAATGATGATATATGCATGTTATGTTATTATCATATCTCTTATCACTCTGCAATTTCCCTGTTAGTATCGAATTCACTATGGGTTGAAATGATACATATCCAAACGGATTTTAGAATATAAAAAAATCGTTATGGGTTGAAATGATGAACCCAAGCGATTTTCATTGAATTGAATTTGGGATTGCGGGTTGAAATGATATATACCCATATATATTCAAATTGCGGATAATGATAAATATCCGTATCACTTGACCATAGGATAGAAAATTATATACAGACACCGTTGGTCTATATATAAATATTTTGAAATTGATTTCTATGGTTTTTATATAAATATTAATTTTAGATATTGTATAAATGCTATTATATATATATATTGAAATCTTGATTTAAGCTATGTATAAATTTGTTTGATATAAAATAAGTTTAATAATAAAATTGATTTATTAAAATATAATATGGATAAGTATTTATTTAAATTATATTTTAACATAGAATTTATAATAATTTTTATAAATTAAGGTTGAGAAGATAGTTTTGAAATTAATTTGAAATTTTATTTAATTAAGAACTATATTTAATAAGAATCCATTTGGACCTTATTGAAATTGAGATTTTAAAAGAATATGGTTGTATAACTTAATTCTGGTTTAAGGTGATTTGAATGAATATATCAAGTTTACATAAATTGAAGGAATATTCAGTTATTTGAAATTTGGGATTATTTAAATGATATTGGATTTTATTATGTGAATATTTCAAAGCTAAATAATATTAACGAAAATTTGATGAATATATGAAATTATCGAATTTAGTTTTAAAATTTTGAAATATAAAGGCTTTGAAATATATTGAGATTGAAACGGTTTATTTTGTGGTTCAAATCTGTATTTGAAATCGATATTATTTGGAATGGTTTATTGAGAAACTGAGTTAAATTGAAATTTGTTATTTGATTAAATTTGAATCTAGAATTCGAGTTGATTTAGAACTGATTGTGAATTTGAGGAACTATTATTATATAAAGTATTTGTTAAATTTTATATAAACTATTTATATATTTTACTTTATAAATTATTTTAATATAAACTATTTTAATTTATAACTCTTTTATATATACTATTTTACTTTATAAACTATTTTATTATATATTATTTAATATCTAAACTGTTTAAGTGGTGGAAGTTATGTTTTTCAAAGTTATGAATTTCAAAGTATTTTGTTTTGAAAGTGTTATAGTTTCAAGTTTTTAGTTATGGACTATGAAAATACTATGATTTTGGAAATGAATATATTTGAAATGGAAATGATATCATATTGATTTGGTTTTGAAAGGGAAATGAATTCATATTTATATGGTTTTGAAAAGGCAACGATATTTTGGTTTTGAAGTATAAATTATTTTGAAATGACCGCGGCGTTATAATAATGGTTGGTTGTTAAAGAGACCGGGATCGGAAATTGTCATACTCTCTGCCAACTCCGAAAAGCACTTTAACAACCGTGTACGCGGTGTAGATTCTAGAATGAAGTAGGATGGTGGCGACGTTCTATTGAGGTATATACATGGACCCGACTCCCGTGAGTTGGCATAAGGTGGCTAAAACAGGAGTGATTCCGGACCAATGAGACAGCTCCTCTTATTGGGCACACTCCTTCGATACCATTCTATTACTTTGTAATTGATTGGGTGCACCTTTGATTTTTTGGGAGTGTGGCTCGAGGTGGGCGATAGTGGTTGCTATGCGTTACCACCAGTCCGGATGCGTAATTGGTATATCTACCCTGGCATTGCCTAGTTGTGCCGTGTCACCTACCCTAGCATGCCTTCTACGAGTTTGATTTGTGTCATACCTATGCAGTATCCTCTGATAGCCTCCCGATCTGAAGGTATTACGGTACTATATAGACAATTAGAACTATAAAATGTGTTAAGGGGGATATGGGTAACGCTTTAACGCTATTTTTAAATATATTATACTTTACTATAGACATTATCATAATAGCGTATATTACTACATAGTAGATAGTTTAACGGATCCTTAGAGGATGGTTATCCCAAACATCCTTTGAGTTACTTATATTTCAGTTGTTATTTCACTTGAGTTGGATTTATTGATATAAGAATGTTAATCCTGACTCGAGTGCTTTGTGTTTTGCTTTACGCTCGGGTCTGACTGAGTGATACAGCTTTTGAGACCCGCGTTTGGAGTTGGAGCATCGCTTGGAGATCCAACTATCTATCCAGTTTTCAGATATTCAGTTGATTCTAGTGATATATTCTGATCTTGTATTTGACTACTCTATTTGAAACTTCTATTGTATCTTATTTAACTCTGTTATATATAGATTGTAGCTTCATGAACTACTATTCTCTTGTTTCTCTTATTTTCGCTGCATTATTGTTATATTACTTTGTGACTGTGATTCTGTTATTTGTTTATTTACTATATATGCTGAGTTTTGCCAAATATAAATTAACAACTTGATATTTTGAGCAATTCAATTCAGGCATGTGTGGATGCGAATGGTTGAAAATATCAGGTCGTTACATTTGGTATCAAAGCTTTGGTTTTAGGCAAAGCTTAGCATATGTAGTAAATTTAATTACGGAATCACTTTCGTTCGAGCTCGAATCCCTTCCTCTTTGACTCGGTTTCCTTTGAATTTTGGATCGTTCCTCTCGGTTCCAAAATCCATCCTCACCTCTCCGTATTCGTATTCTGGAGTACCCCATAACTCCATTTCGAATGATCTCTATAATCGGCGGTCTCGCCAATCTTTGAACAATTGTAAAAGGGTGAAAATCCTTTACAACAGGCATTGATTAGCTGGAGATTTATATATATCCTCGGTTTAGATGTTGATATCTCTTGTTATGCCGAATTCTATCTCTTGAGCCCGAATGTAGATTTTGTCTCAGAATTCTACATCGATCTTATTCTTGAAGTCACGGTCAACCCGGCTAAGGTTGCCCATGATTTCTAAACTCATCCATCTTCCTATTTTGTTATTTAATCATCTTATCTTTGTTTCGAACCTATCTTTGAATCAAATTCTCTTTGATCTGAGTCCATCAAATTTAAACCTCTATCCTTGCTTTGAAATCCATTCTTGTATCGTCGAGCGAGGAAGTGTATTTGTAAATTAGCATTAAAGATGTTTTATATGTCGTGTTATTTGAGTTATTGATGTTGATATGGGTTTCGATCGATTCGTCCGATCAACGCTATCAGTAGGATTTCCAAAACACTTGAACATAGAAAACTGACACAATATCGTTTTCAAATTTAGTAGATAAAATAAATTTAGTTTGATTATATTATATATAAGTACAATTTTCTAAAATTAATTTGTTAAATAAATTGGTTGTTTGAAATGATAATATTTTATTTTCAATGTTTTGTAAACTATAAAGTAATGGAATTATAAAAACATGGTTTAGAAACTGTTTTGGAAATTTAATTGAATTTAAAATTTTAGAATTTGAGAATTTAATTTCCGGTGATTTCAAACTTTGGTTTTAAAAGTTTTAACATGTGTATTATATGAAGTATTTTCAAATAGAAATTGTTTTCTAAAGAAATTTAAATGTTTAAATCAGTGCTCTCCTATTTTGTCACTGGAAAATAATTTCGGTGATGACTGCACATCATCGACATTCATTTTCGAGTTTCAGATGGAGAGAACATTTGGTAGCTTTGCTACGCTTTTGTTTTGAAATAAATTGATGGAACTTCCAAAGTGTTACTTGATCTATAATATATATATATATTTGATTTGATATATATAGATATATTTATCTCTAAATTATTGAAGTGAATTCGAAAATTTAATTCTTAAATTTTGTTAATGAATGATTTCAAATTTATAAAATGAAATCAAAATTTTGAATAAATATTTAAACTTGATTAATTGAATTAAGAAAATTTTACTTGTATAATACTCAATTACATTCCAATATAACTTACCTAAATCATTCAGAAGTTTAATATGTAATTGAATAATTTAAAATGTAAAATGATGTTAAATGATTTTATAAATAAAATTTGAGTGCTTATAATAAATGTTTTACACTTAAATTTTAATTATAAAAATGTTAATAGAGTTAATAGAATAATAAGTTAATTGAATAATAGATGTGATTAATAAAGTAAAATTTTGTTGAAGGAACTATTAAATTGAAATTAAATCAACTTATTGAAATATCTTAAATTTAAAATAAATTGTTGAATATTAATTAATTTAAATTGAAATCTATATGGTTTAAATTAATTATTTCTTTTGAATTTCAATTTGTTTTCTTTCTGGCTGTTTCTTTTCTCCTACTTCCTTCCTTTTCAGGACGAAAAGTTTTGAGTGGAGGAGAGTGTAACGACCCGTAAATTTTAGTAATTTTATTTGTTTGATTAACTGAATTTTTGTGAAATTTTAAATAATAATATTTTGAAATAAAAATTTAATATTAGGAATACGTCTGTTTTAACATAGCAACTGGTAAATTTTCATCAGAAAATATGGAAGTTTATTTTCTAGTGAAATTTATTTCAATTCAAATCAGTTAATATTTGATGATAACAAAATGTTTTCCAAACCGAAATATTTTTATACAATAAATTTGTAAACCGTCTTCTAAGTGAGACAACGTATTTTCTTTCTCCAAATTTGGATTATTGTTGCTCCATTTATCTTATTTTCGACAGATTTGTAACACTTTTGGTACCGGTTATCGACTTTTGATAGGATGATTGTACCACTGATATATGTATACCGTTTTGATCATCTCATCGTGCTGATCTCTGTGGTATATTCATTTCTATTTTTCAAACCCCAGTACACCACGAAATCAGTAAAACGATTACCGTATTGGTAACCGTTTTCGATCTTTTTGACTTCCATGGCGTTCATTTGTCATTTGTGTACCAACCATCACTTGATATTAATAATCCCAAAACTCAACAGACACGACTTTTGTTATTCTCTAATGGTTATCTTTCCTTTGGTTACAATATGTTTTCATTTGTTTTAGAAAATCCACGTTTTCTTTTAACAATTCGTTATTTCTTCCCATCTTCTTAACTTCCCTTCCTCTGCATCCCATCTCAACTCCATTTTTCTTCCCTCAGCCTAGTCCGCACTGACCTTCCCATTCCAATCTTACATCATGTGAATCACCCAGGCTGAGTTCTCATTTTCTCTGTCAAAACGTGAACAGCCAGTACCTGGGCTTCATCACCATGTTGCCAAGCCCAGTCTCATGCACTTCTGGCCTTGCTTCCCATAGCTTGAGTTTCCTTCCTCCATCGCCTCGTGCATGCTGCAGCGCTAAACACCCTGCCAACACCATGCCGCCTTCCAACCCATCCTTGCTTTCTTTGTTGTTCGGCAAATAAAAAAAGATGGTATGTATTCATATTATATTCAATTCTACCTTCTACCGTGTTTTCTTCAATTCTTGGAGAACTTGATTTTTGTTATACGTTATATAGTTGATCTACTGATGTATAATATATAAGTTTTGTTTTTTGTATAACAGTTTATATATTATACTATTCGATCTGTATGTTTATATGCTAAGAGTTATTTATATATATTGATAGTTTATAAATTTGCAAATAAATTTTACATATAGGAGATGGATGAGTATATATGTACAACGGTTTATATATATTGTTAGTTTATAAATTTGCAAACAAAGTATTACATATAGATTTGATTTTAAAGTTTGGGAATGTTTTATATATATATAATTTATTTAATATTTAAATTGTTACATATTAGTATATATATAAGTGCGCTGCATATAGATAAGTAGATCTATAAGTTTTTATATATAGCCGTTAATATATAAATCCGTAGAGTCTTTAAGTTTAAGTATATATATATATATATATATATATATATATATGGTGTTTACCTCGGTGCATAGACAGATGTGTTATATATTATCTTATAATATGATATATAATATAATATGTTATAGTATTTTGCATCTATTTGTTTATTATATTATAGTTTCATATATATGGTATATGCTTATCTGTGCTATTAGTATAAACGGGCAAGCCTGTCAGTATGGTCGTTTATAATTATATAAACATTTTGCTTATAGAGTATAATGTATATATCGGTAGATATATAAAGCTTTTGTCTCAGTCTATATAGCAAGTTATATATATCTGGTAGTAGCATATAGGTGTGCTGTATATGTATGTTTGTTATAATAGATTGAAGTATAATTCTATGCATGTTTAAAATTTATACATATATTATTTTTTTATATGTCGTAAAATTAAACATTGATTTTATAAAATAATAATAATATATATATTTTGAGTAGCTGGTATATATATAGATAAAAAAGGGCTGTTTAAAATGTATAAGTTATATATATATATATTATAATATATTGTTTGTTTAAAGTGTTATATTTTATAAGTTGTTATATATTAATTTATATATAAATGAGTATATCAGAGTTTGACTTTTAATAAATATACAGAGATTTTTATAAGTATTTAGATTTAATATTTATTTGAAATTGTGTGTATATATATTATTTTAATGAGTTCTAAATTTAAATTTTGTTAAGAAATTAATATAATAGAGTAATTCGTTTTATTCTATATCAACCTGATTCTGATTCATTTTCATCGACTCCTTGCTATCCGCTTTGATAGTCAAACACGTGCCAATCTAGTTTTGCTTTGGAATTTGTGCTTGGATCCGTAGCTCATCTCAGTCTCGTTCATCTCTAGCCTTGAAAGTTGAGAGATCACTCACGATTAATGTTCTTATATTTATTAAATTAGATTTCAATTGAAACGACAATTGAAATATGTCGCTGCTAGTTATTTACATTGTGCTATATATATGTTATTATCTGTATCAGTTCACCCGTGACATCTGACACCATTATCTGTTATTTATATTGATGATATATGCATGTTATGTTATTATCATATCTATTATCACTCTGCAAGTTCCCTGTTAGTATAGAATTCAGTATGGGTTGAAATGATACATGCCCGAACGGACTTTAAGATAGGAGAAAATCATTATGGGTTGAAATGATAAACCCAAGCGATTTTCATTGAATTTAATTTGAGATCGCGGGTTGAAATGATATATACCCATATATATTTAAATTGCGGATTGAAATGATAAATATCCGTATCACTTGACCATAGGATAGAAAATTATATACAGACACCATTGGTCTATATATAAATATTTTGAAATTGATTTCTATGGTTTTGGAAAAATATCGTTTTTATATAAACATTGATTTTAGATATTATATAAATGCTATTATATAAACATAGTTGAATTCTTGATTTAAGCTATGTATAAATTTGTTTGATATAAAATAAGTTTAATAATAAAGTTGATTTTATTGAAATGTAATGTAGATAATTATTTATTTAAATTATATTTTAATATAGAGTTTATAATGATTTTTATAAATTAAGGTTGAGAAGATAGTTTTAAAATTGATTTGAAATTTTATTTAATTAAGAATTATATTTAATAAGAATCCATTTGGAACTTATTGAAATTGAGATTTTAAAAGAATATGGTTGTATAACTTAGTTCTAGTTTAAGGTGATTTAAATGAATATATCAAGTTTAAATAAATTGAAGGAATATTTAGTTATTTGAAATTTGGGATTATTTAAATGATATTGGATTTTATTATGTGAATATTTCAAAGCTAAATAATATTAACGAAAATTTGATGAATATATGAAATTATCGAATTTAGTTTTGAAATTTTGGAATATGAAAGCTTTGAAATATATTGAGATTGAAACGGTTTATTTCGTGGTTCAAATCTGTATTTGAAATCGATATTATTTGGAATGGTTTATTGAGAAACTGAATTAAATTGAAATTTATGATTTGAGATTCGATTAAATTTGAATTTGGAATTCGAGTTGATTTAGAACTGATTTGTGAATTCGAGGAACTATTATTATATAAAGTATTTTTTTAAATTTTATATAAACTATTTATATATTTTACTTTATAAACTATTTTAATATAAATTATTTTAATATAAACATTTTAACTTATAACTCTTTTATATAAACTATTTTACTTTATAAACTATTTTATTATATATTATTTAATATCTAAACTGTTTAAGTGGTGGAAGTTATATTTTTCAAAGTTTGAATTTCAAAGTATTATGTTTTAAAAGTGTTATAATTTCGAGTGTTTAGTTATGGACTTTGAAAATGCTATGAATTTGGAAATGAATATATTTGAAATGGAAATGATATCATATTGATTTGGTTTTGAAAGGGAAATGATTTCGTATTTATATGGTTTTGAAAAGGCAACGATATTTTGGTTTAAAATATAAATTATTTTGAAATAACCGCGGTGTTATAATAACGGTTGGTTGTTAAAGAGACCGGGGTCAAAAATTGTCATACTCTCTGCAAACTTCGAAAGCCACTTTAACAACCGCGTACGTGGTGGAGGTTCCAGAATGAAGTAGGATGATGGCGACGTTCTATTGAGGTATATATGTGGACCCGACTCCCGTGAGTTAGCATAAGGTGGCTAAAACAGGAGCGATTCCGGGCCAATAAGGTAGCTCCTCTTATCTGACACACTCCTTCGATGACATTCGATTACTTGTGATTGATTGGGTGCACATTTGGTTTTTCGGAGTATGGCTCGAGGTGGGCGATAGTTGCTGCTATGTGTTACCACCAGTCCGAATGCGTAATTGGTATATCTACCCTGGCGTTGCCTAGTTGTGCCATGTCACCTACCCTAGCACGCCTTCTACGAGTTTGATTTGTGTCGTACATATGGAGTATCCCCTGGTAGCCTCCCGCTCTAGAGGTATTACGGTACTGTATAGACTATTGGCACTATAAAATGTGTTAAGGGGGACATGGGTAACGCTTTAATGCTATTTTTAAATATATTATACTTTACTTTAGAAATTATTATAATAGCGTATATTACTATATAGTAGATAGTTTAACGGATCCTTAGAGGATGGTTATCCCGGACATCCTTTGAGTTACATGTATTTCAATTGTTATTTCACTTGAGTTGGATTTATTGGTATAAGAATGTTAATCCTGACTCAAGTGTTTTGTGTTTTGCTTTACGTTCGGGTCAGACTGAGTGATACAGCTTTTAAGACTCACTTTGGAGTTGGAGCTTTTCTTGGAGATCCAGCTATCTATCCAGTTTTTAGATATTCAGTTGATTCTAGTGATGTATTCTAATCATGTATTTGACTATTGTATTTGAAACTTCTATTGTATCTTATTTAACTTTGTTATATATATTGTAGCTTCATGAACTACTGTTCTCTTGTTTCTCTTGTTTCCGCTGCATTATTGTTATATTACTTTGTGACTGTGATTCTGTGATTTATTTATTTACTGTATATGTTAAGTTTTTGCTAAATATAAATTAACAACTTGATATTTTGAGCAATTCAATTCAGGAATGTGTGGATGCGAATGGTTGAAATTATCGAGTCGTTATAGTTACTCTCTATAGGGTGTGTGGGACCTACCATAAAATTTCAGGTTGTAGGGCCTACTCTACATGGATCATAAGCGGTCAATCTAGTTAGGTCGCTAGCGGTCCATCTAGCCTTATCCTATCAAGCCAATTTTTTGTGAATATCTTCTTTTATGTCTTCTAAATGTTAATCCAAAATTTCAAATCAATCTGACTTCGTATGAGTTCTCTAGATCCGTTTTAAGTTAGCTGCTTTTGGTCAAACAGCTTGAATCAGATGAGTCTTCACTTCTCGAGCTAGATTATTTGGCATGTTATGAAACTTGGCAAGTATTCTTAGAAGAGATAGTATATAGTGATGAAATAATTTAGGATGACTCACAATGCATCCTTATGGATCGCATAGGTGATTGATTGCTAGCAATTCATCCATTTAGTTTATTCTTGACTTATTTTTCTTGAGGTCATTGGCTTGTTCACATGGTTGTTTTGGTCGAGTCTCGAATTATTCTGGCATATTTTGAATGTTCTAACTCCTTTTGAGTTATGTTGGGTTAAAAGCCCAGTTAACACCAACAAGTCTAACAGATAACAAAAACCCAGTTGCAATTGAGGAAAATAAAAAACCCTCTTAAGTCTTAAGGGTGGACTCATATACCGACTTTATAGATCTAAACCAAATGAACTATCTCATCCATCGGTAAACAAAAGGTACGGTTATAGATCCATATACACATAAAGGAATCATCAAAGCAGATCAAAAGAGCTAATGAGTATTAATGTAGTATCCCTAAACTCCTAGGGCCATTGGCAAGCCCGAAAATCTTAAAATCATAATGAATCAAATATAGGCAATCGATCATAGAAATCCCGCATTCGCAATTCATCTGCATAAGCGTCCAGTTCGCCATAACTACTTAAATTGAAAAATTCAACAAAAATGCAAATCCAACACATATTTATGTATATAACATGAATGTTATATATGTATGTATATGTACGTATATGTATGTATGGGAAAAGTAAAACTAGAAGCAAAGTAAATCTGAATTAGTTACCAATCAAGCATTAAACGTTCGAGGTGTTATCTTGATTAAAAGAATCTACTAGCTCATTTCTTAAGGTTATATTTTGTCTTCCAATGTTGTAAATAACTTTTACCTTCAAGATATCGATGTGAAATTTTACATTTTTAACGAATTCCTAAAGGAAACATTTGTTGCCAATTTATAGCTAGGGTTAACAACCCAATCGTAAATGAATAGTGCAACGACGTAAATCAAGTTATTGGCAGGAGTGTTAACATTATTAAACATTATTTAATCCCTTTCAGATCATAGATACCAACAAGTTATCATGTCCTTTAACATGTTAATTAACTTTAATTAAAGTCAAAGTCAAAGTCTATGTCCTCTAACATGTTGGAATCTTAGATATTTCGGTAGCAGTCATAGTTAAAGTCTATGCTCGTTATGCTAAATTCAAAGTTGTTATGAGTGTTAATAAGAATAGAATTAGTTAAGGGACAGTTATAATATAAGTGAGTAACATTTACTAAGTTTATATTGCAAAAACATGTTATATATACTATAAGATTTTTTTAAATTCAATGGTATTTAATTCCTTATGTAGGATCAACCATATATTGCAGTTGTGCTTTAGGAGAAGCATGTACCTTCCAGATAAATTTGAAAGTATTTGGTTTGGTCTGCGAGAAATTTAAGAACTTTTACATCGAGTTTGGGGAGTTTATTTTGTTTTTATCCCAACAATAAGTTTAGTGTCACTTTATTACCTAAGTTATAATATTGTAACTTGTTACAAAGTAAAACAAATTAGATTAAGGTAATGCCTTCAAGGCCACGGTTGAAATTAAAGCTCTATGGATTTATTTTTTATGAGATCTAAAGACCTCTGAGATTAAGAAAATTTTGAAATTACAAATATCAAATATCTCTTTGTACTCAACACTAAGAGGAATAGTGGAAATACAGTTTATGTCAAAAAGATGTTTTGTTGCCAGAAAACTATATTATTAACCCCAATGTTAAAAATATTAAGTTTTAAGATGGATTTCGAAAAGTGAGGCAATTTGTTGGAGTTATAAGCAATATGGTAATGGGTACACATACTATCGTAGAATTCATTTGAAATCATTTCTTTTCAGATGGTTTTCATTATTATTATTAAATTTGCAAAGCCATTTTCCTAGTAAAGCACATTAAGATTATGTAGGTTAATGATTCATAACCCCCCATCCTCTATGGATTTGCAAATTATTTCCCAATTAACCAGACAATTAATTCTCTACATGATTTATCCTCACTCTAAAGGAGTTTCTTCTATGTCTATCAGTTATCCATTATGAAAAAAAGATAAAAAGACATCCAATAAATCAGTAAAGCCATTAAAACAGAGTTAATTAGAATGATTATACTTGCTCTAGATAGTAATCTACAGTTCTAGACGGAAAATTTTCAATTAATTTTATCAATTATTATTTTCTAATCTTCATTTTTTAGCTTTGTTGATCTAATCAAGAGCTCTAAGTACTATACAAGAAATTTCATGATTTTATAATTTAGTATGTTGGCGACAAAATTATCAACGTTATCGAAAATAAAATAGAACTCTTATTGAAATTAATCTTAAAACCTGAAAGCATTTCAGAACTACATAAAGAAAATTTAAGAGTTATCATGTGGCAAGGTAAATATGAGGTAAAAAGCATGATGTCATCCTCAGATTGCAAAATCGAAAGAC
The DNA here is from genome assembly GCA_030765085.1 of Allium cepa. Lineage (NCBI taxonomy): Eukaryota > Viridiplantae > Streptophyta > Magnoliopsida > Asparagales > Amaryllidaceae > Allium > Allium cepa. Next base: position 749,052,943 of record CM060940.1, on the reverse strand, counting down.
CATCACTAGTGATCTCATTTTCAATGCTAATAACATCCTCATTTTCAAGAGATAAATTAACGATCCTAGTAAACACATCCGTCGCAATGTTGATCAGTAAGGGTGATAAAGGATTTCCATGTCTACGTCCATGTTTAGATTGTATTTTATTTCCTCAAATGTCTTTGACCATTATGCTAGAATTATGACTTTTTAGCAAGAACCTGATCCATCCTACCCATCTGGTACTAATGACCCTAGCTAGTAATAAATATCTAGAAAAAACAATCAATAATATCAAAAAAATTAGCAAAATCAAGTTTTAAAAGTGCATAAGTGATATTATTTTTACAACAAAAAGTTATAAATCCTTGGACAATGACAACACTATCCGTGATATTACTACCCTTATTTAAAGAAATATTTTTTTTAAGACAATGAAATCAGGACTCAAAACTAGTTTCATTATGTTCAGCATGCAGTTTACGTTTGAAAACATTTAAGACTTGAAAGAGTTGGGGAACGGAAGACATTAAGATGGGAGTGCCAAATTTGTAATTAATAAGAAGTGCATTTAAAGGTTCGATTTTTGAAATAAAGTACCCATTTTTTATTTCCTTTGCCAAGCTCTCTTCTTCATCTCCCTCATCTTCCTCAATCCCTACCTCTCTTACTCTCTTCATAAATCCATCTCTATTTCACCAAAAATCTACAAAAGAAACCCTAAAATCAAGTAAGAGTGTCCTCCACAATACGCGTAAGTCGAAATCCCCTCCAGTTGAAGGGTTGGTTTCAGAGTTTCTGAAAAGAGATTTTAAGAGTTGATTTCAAGAAAATTTCAAGGATTTCTTCTAGCTTGGGTGAGTGTGAATGACTCTCTGCTTTGTATGATTTCCTTTATGCTTTTATACTTATTAATATCCAATTATTGGGTTAGGGCTTAACCATGAGTGCTTTGCCTCATTTTGTTTGATTGAAAGTATGTTGAGTATGTTGAATGAGATGTTATAATAGAAATAATGAAATTAATTCATTAACTAAATAAAAGAATTAACTTTGGAGAAACTGATGTATGGTAGTATTGATAGGTAGGATTATTTGTGAATGATTGTTATTGGATTAAGATTGCATCGTATGGATGCTTAAGCATCTTACACCTGTATGGTTTGTAAAGCGTTCAAGTTTCGGGACGATTCCTCGAATATTCTTAAAGTGGTACCACATGGCAGATCGTCGATGATGTGAACTCGGATGTGAGATGCAGATGGTGGGGTAAGATTGAAAAGCCATATAGCACGACGTTGGTGCAAATGAAGTTGGGGCGATGATCGAGCAATGTTTGAATGGTAGGATGAATTTTCTTAGGGAAATTTACTCCATACATGTTTAACCCATATTTCAACAGCCAAGCAGCCAACTGCCTAGGGGCCATCAATTGACTGGTCACTCCGTGAAATGAGGAATTAATTAGGGGGTAGAAAGGATACAGGCTAAATATAGGCTATAACAATTAGCTAGCCATATTAAGCTAGTCAATTGTACAAGGATCGGTCGACTAACCGGTTGAACATTTGATTGTAGATAATATTGGCTACATCGGGGCAGTCAGCTGACTAAAATTGGTTAGTTTAATGATTGACCATGGGTTGGGGAAATATGGGTTCTGTACAAATTTTTAATCGAATTTTCTAGGTGCGATAACTTTTGCATACGAACTCGGATTGAGGCGTGGTTTGGACCAATATTCATTGCTTTTTGTAGGCTATAATGCATGGAGTTATAAAGGGCCTTGGTTTGATTTTATTTTTAAGGCTCAAGTAGGATGCACTATGATCCTCCAAAACCGAAGATTTATAGATGACTAGGTGGATGTGTTGACGTTATTGGATGTCAAAGAGGTCATAGGTGATGCTTGAAACACATTTTGTTTCATAAGGTGATTTTTGTAGACCCATATAATGTTGCATACATGGAATGACTCCTTATCCCTTGTTTATGGCCTTAGAATTTGATATTCATAGACCTTTCGTTGCATAAGTGGTTGTTGTCTTGGTTGTACAACTTCGGGCGGCTTTGACATGGAGATAGGAGACGTTCTCTCTTGGCAATATAGGACTATAGACCTTAAGCTACGTTATAGCAAGGGTTATGGGTCCTTGGGTACTTTTCGTTAGTTTAATGATAGCAGTTATGCACGTGTATATCGATTTAGGTTCGATATGATTGTAGGTGGTGGACGACGCATTGAGCTAATGTAGCATTGGTCTTATATTTGCGATCATGCTTGGCGAATTTTGGCATAACCAGGAGAATCATGGCCCAATAGCCTAGTGTGTGATGTTTGGATCACGATTGGTGCTGTGTTGTTTGTATATGACAGTTTTATTGTATATCATAATATTATAGTAGAAATGTGCTAACTTGTTAGATGTAAGTTGAGGTATGGTTTTGTTACCTCAAGCATTACCATTTTAGTACTATTCATGATATAATAGCATATTGGTAATCAATAACATTAGTATATTTCCCTTTTACGACATGATTATGTCTAGCCTTCTCTCTATTGTTTTTTTGTTATCTATTCTTTGACTAGGTTGACTTAGATGAGGATCTATGCTAGTTTAAGGCAATTCATGTAGCCATGATTGTAACACCGCTATGAATGTTGCTATCCAGTTTTTGGTATGCAGACGTGCAGACCATATACATTATTTGGGACATGCATTCATATGGTATTTGATGTATCGATTACACTATGTGTATGCTATTAATTCTTATGTTTTTTGATATGTTATGAATCTAGTCTCTTATATGTTTATATTGGTATTGATAGATTTGGTCTAGCACGTAGTGTGTTAAATGGGTGTATTTTAAAAGATTTTCCTTGTTAGATCATATCGGGCCTATGAGGTCTAAATTGATTTAGATCCAATCTAAATAATTTTAAATAAAACATTTATTTTATTTATTTATTTATATGAGATTTGATTTCATTTGTATATAGTATATATAACTTACATGTGCATTCTGCATATGCAACATATAAATATGTACATAGTTTAATGTGTCTGTATATATGTGTTGAGATTTACACTACAACAGACTCATTTGCCGCTTTACATATGCATTTGCTGTCCATAGTTGATTTATTCCCATATATATACTGTTAATTGAGTTTTTAACCAAGCGGAAATCATTAGGAGTTAGAGCATCAGTATGAAGACAGAACGAGTTGAAATTTAGTAAGTATACTCGAAAGGACAAGAGGAAAGGTTTAAGAAATTACCAGTAAAAAATAAGCTAAGTAGCTAACTCAACCCGAGTCAACCCCCATGACTCGGTATCGAGTCTAAATGCCTAATCATGGCATCCTCGTATTTTCAGCAAGTGGTTTCCGAATCTTCCTAAGAATGTTCAAGAAGTTTCTTAGAGTTCTAGTGAGCCAGTCGTGAGAAATGAAGATGTGAATGGTCCAAATTGCAGGATAATCCAAGTCATGAAAGAACGATAATTAAAACTCATCGAAAACCTATCAAATCAAATGGAGGGCATCTAGACGAAGTAGGGAGCTCGTGTAATGACCCAGGATTTTTGAAGTATCGAGTTTGAATATTAATTTTTAATATTCAATAATACACTATTTTAAATCAATAAAATCCATGTTAAATAACAGTTGATAATAATACACAGTTTTCAAACCAAGATAATATTGTGAATTTCTAGATTTTTATTTATAAATAGGAAATTGGTTTAATCGGAAATTTATTATATATGTATACATACATATATATACATACATACATATATATATATATATATATTCAGAACAATTGAATATATATATACATATATATTGGGAACAAACTCAATTCAGATAAATATAGAGGATTTTAAATAGAAAGAGTTTAAAATTTGATTTTTCTTATATATATATATGAATATATACCTATCAGTTGAGAAAAGTGCAATATTTATAAACTAAATAAGCTAGTGGGCTAAAAACAATATATAAAGAGGTAAGTAATACACACACACATATATATGGACTAGACAAATATAGTTTATTAAAAAGTAATGTATATTTTTATATATTGGAAAAAACATAAAAGAAGGAATATATATACATGAATATATATGATATTGTTAAATTGTAGAAGTGGGGAAATCTATAAAATCATTTCAAAAAGAAAATCACTCACAAAGAAATGCCTTGAGTTATATGTTTAATAAAAATGTATACATGGTCTATTCAAAACCACCTTACATCTTGTTTTAAAAATATACATATGAAAAACATTTTATAATCAAATGAAATTAAAAAGTAAATAAAGAGGAAGACATAAAAATAAACAAACCAAAATAAATTTGACTAGGTAAAATTTAAAGGTAAATATGTAAACATTTCCTGGTTAAGCTAAACAAGGAAAGGAGATATATAAACATTAACATATGTCTAGTCTAAAGGAGGAAAGGTTAAACCATTGTCTTCATTTCTTTTCAACTCAATAACATATTAGCCACCAAAAATTTCAATCAATCCATCAAACTTTTGTACAACATATCAAATCTTTGATCCAAAATATTATATGAAATACATCAGTTCATTCTTTCATAAACATGTATATATATATAGGTACGGATTTGAGAATTTATGCTTCAGTTTTCAAAAGCCTGTAAACAAAAATATTACACTGTAAAACATCCTCTGTTCAAATCTAAAACAAAAGAAAAGCAAATCCTTTTCAAGATTTCAAGAGCTCAGATCTAAAACAAGGACTTAACTTGAAGTTTTCAGAGGTTCAAACATGTGGAAGGTGAGGATCTACTTTTTTTTTGAAAAAAGAGAGAAGAAAAAGTAAAATAAATTGAAATGTTAAATTATGTTTGGTTACGGGCTTTGGCCCAGGGAAATGATGAAGGGGTCTTTATAATGTTTAAATGTTAATATATATATATATATATATATATATATATCAATTTTAAAAGGTTGTAACTAATGTATACGAAACCCGATTGACACACAGTTTATTGCGTTGGTTTCGTATCGACAAACACTACATCGTCGTGAAATCTATTGTCAAGTCTGAATGAGTGGAAAATTAAGGGATTTAAAATGGACATATTTTAATTACTGGGTTCAAACAAATAACATTGTTTAAAAATTATATGACCCGTAAGTTGAAGTTGTTTCCCTTGATAAAAATAATCTACAAGTTGTTTTAATTTAATTTAATCACGATGTTTTGACATCTGTTTAGCAGAACAAAACTTTGTTCCGCTAATTATTTAATTGGACCCCTCTTGGCAGAATAAATCACCATTCTGCTATATATCTGTTTGTGGGCAATTTATTAGTAGAAATAAAACCCTGATCTGGTATTATATTTGTACGAACGTCTATTTATTTTTCCTTGATAATTTTATTGGCAATACGATGTTGAATTGATTGTTAATAACAGATTGATATAAATATCTGCATTTGTTATTCTAAACTGTTATGAAATTGAATGGTAGCTTGATTAATTATCATTGAAATTGTTAAGCCTTCTTTTTCGATTTGAGTTGAATTTGAACCAAAATTGTTTCAAAGATGGTTATTATTTGTCAATAATATTTTTAAGGTTAATGGGTAAATATTTTAATAATGATATAAAGTAAATTATTTTATTCTCAAAAATTATTTTAAGATATTAATTATTGTTTTGAGTTATTGATTATCTAAATTATTTAAGGTATATTAATGATTAATTAAAAAGTTATTTTATAGTGTTTGTTTGAGGATAATTCTTACTTAGGGATTAATTAGTATCAAAGTATATTAATTTCAAAGATAAATTTATTAAATATTAATAATGCTTTAAAAATAGTATATATATAATAGACTTTTATAAATAAGTATTGTACTCGATTAGAACTTGAAAGATTATATTGGAAAACTTTATAAGTATTGTTATGAAAAAAATGTTAAATAAAGTTTTCGGAAAGTATTGGTATGCTTTTATGGCGTAATCGAAGGAAGTGCGTGCCTGCAGTTAAGTCTTGAATTTTTCTGGGACAGAGACGTAACCATTGAGTTATGAATCCATGGTTGATACCGCAGTGATGCTTTCCCAGATTTATTTTAAAGGGTTTTCAAATATTTAAAATGAATGGTTTTGTGAATATGCTTATCCAGTGAGATAATCATATTCTGTTTGACTAAGTATTTTTTTTTCATGTATTGAGATTTAAATTAATAAGGCTTAATGTTTTGAATGGGAAATGAAACCTTCGTTTGAATGATTGTATATTTGATAGTTGAATAACCAACTATCAAATCTGGACGCAAAAACATAACTTTGGGAATATCTAGAGGAAACACGGGAATTATGTGGTACAGTTACCATTCGGGGTGCTATACTGTACGTATAAACTCGTTTCGTTCTTCTAGGATGATGATAAGGAAATCCATCCACAAAATGGCTAGGGGTCTTCGATCTTATTTTCGTCTATCAATTTCCTAAAAACCGGGGTTGAGTTTATTAGAAAATAGCGAACGTTGTTTTCGAAGAGACCAGGACCGGATAAGTTATCCGAAAATCAGTTTTATCCAACGAGTACGTTTTCGAATGAAGACAAGAGCATGGAGTCGAAGATGGAGTAGTGAAGTGCAAAGGCTAATCGCTACTAATCCTGAAGGTTATTCCAAAATGGATGTAGTAGGAATAGTGCCTTCGGTTACGCTCGGACCCAAAACGGATTTGTATGGATGAATGCTATAAGTACATTGTCATTGGAGAACGGTGAGCGTCCTAAGTTAAATGTCTTAAAAAGGAATCGTTGCCTCTAGCCTCATCAATCGAGAACGACTAAAAAGCAGGGGAGATGTAGCAAGTCTAAGTAGGTAGCACTCAATTAGGGTATGTTTATCACCTTTCTATAAACCCTCGGATATCATTACTATAATTTATGGAAGGAGCTTGGAAAAGGGTGGGAACACCCAGGGCGATAGCATATTCGGTCTATCTAGGTCTGGGATAGTATGATCTTGTGTAGCAGGGGATATCGGCATGGTCCTCGGCACGCTATTCTAGACGTGTATTGGGACAGGTGGTACCCTAGTTCCTAGTCATTCGTATGAAATCCATTCTGCAATAAGCACAGTACGGTTTTGATCGTGCCCCACTATGCTGAAATGTGAGATGCAAGCATTTCGGCTATTTGAATAAGTATTTGTAGATAGACAGTATTCTAATATCATAGGATTTTCTATAAAAGTGTTCTAGTTACCGTAAGGGAAAAACCCGTCGTGTTTATGTATGACGCGGTCTTACGGGATACCTTAAATTTAAGAAGATTCTGAAAGTTATAACAAATAAAATGCCTTGTGATTTAATTCTATTTTTACTAGACTGACTCGAGCGTGGTTTTTCCTTTATGCTTGGGTTAGACCGAGCATATTTCCAGGATTAGATGGATAATGGAAGCTTCAGGAAAGGAATTGGAGACCAGAGACGTATCCACATAGATGATTATATTATGTTGCATTTGGTTGTGTTTATCAGCAATTGCGAGGACAAGGTGTTATAACTATCCATGCTGAATAGGTTAGTATACTCTGATTAATGTTTGTACTATAAACATTTTAGTTTTGGTTTTATGTTAAGATTTGTTCTATAGCATAATTTATTTGTTTCCGCTGTGAGATTCTATGTTATTGGTTTTACTATCCACCTTCCCGTGCAATTTAGCTGATGAGTGTGGTTAAAAGTCAGTTTAAATCTGCATGGAAAAAGTAGATCGTGACATCGTGGTATCAGAGCTTAGGTTAAGCGAATACCTAGGCTTTGGTGGGGTTACTCATTAGAGATAGGGTCAGTGGTACTCTAGAATGAGTCCGAATGTGTGTGTGTGCGTATACGAGAGCGCGTATTTTTTGGTGACATAAAAATGTTTTTATATTGTTTTAATTGATCTGTTGAGCGGCATATGGATTCTGGTCAATATAAGTAGCTAAAATTATTGATAGGGTTCTCTGAACACTTAAACAAGGGCAACAGATGCAATATTATTTAAGTGGGTAAATGGAATAATTTTACCGGAAATATATTTTATATATTAAAGGAATGATTTTCAAAATATATAGTATTTTGAGGTTTTGATTGATACAAGGTGATAATATTTTATCATCTAGGAATTGAGTGGTCATAGCCGTTAGTTTTGAGTATCCTCTTTTGCCTGCCCTTTTGACCGAGGTATACTTAGTGACCTGAGTCCTGTAAGGTAGGAACTTTGGGAAATTTGGATTTTTAGTAAATTTTATTTACCAAAGGGAATTGGAATATTTCTATATAAATATTTTAGGAATATTTTCATAGATAAAGCTAATTTATAATAATTGATCTATAAAAAGGGGATATTTGAGGATTGAAAACTCCAGTGATTTCAAAAAAAGTGTTTTAAACAAATTTTTAAGGAAAATGATTTTTGTATTACTTATGTAAAGTTTTGAATAGTAGCAATTTAAAAAGGGAAGTTATTTGAAGGGTGAACCTATATATGTACTCTTTAGCATATAGTAATTCTGAAAACCTTAGGATCTCACTCTTGGTTTTGATAATTGATTGTAGAGAACACGTAGTATCGATCGAGGTGGAGTACTTTTGAAGGCTAGGAGAGATGGCAACCATGACTTAGTTAGAAGGATTTGAAGGATCTTAACGAGCCATCGATGTAAACGGAAGAGCTAGAGTAGGAAATAGATCCCGTCGAGCAGCCATCGCATTAAGAAGAAGAGCCCAAGGAAGAAGCTGAAGAGGAGCCTGAGGAAGAATTCGAAGAAGAGGAGGAATTCGATGATGAGGAAGAATTTGAGGACAAGGAAGAACTCAATGTAGGATCGATTTTACCCTAGAGGGGGGAGGGGTGAATAAGGTGATGCTATTCATTATAAAATTATTGCGGAAGCTTATAAAATTATTTCTACACAGATATATCAAAATAATAGCAGCACGGATAATAGCAGAATAAATGCAGAAATAGAACGACACAAAATTTACCCAGCTTGGGAAAAAACCTGCCTATGTGCTGCCCCTAAAGTTTCTACTAGAAATTAAGTAGTCATAAGCTTACACACGTAAACTCGCGACACCCGCTATTGACTAACCTAACTCGACGCTCAAAACCCTACCACAACTCAGCCACTGAGTTGCGAATTTTCAAACTACGCCACGTAGTTTGTCCCCTAGTCACATGACTAGAAATTACAATAATTTAAAATGGAAAATACAATTTAAACACAATTTAAAACAAAAAACAAAAAACCTAATTATCTTCCTTTTATTATAAACCAACACTAAAGAAAAAGGCGGCCCAATTTGAAATACTATTCTCTTTATTTTATTGGTCCGCTTCCTTGTGAAAAATGGTGGCTTCCTGTTCGTTCTCGTTCGTTCCTCTCTGATTAAAAATTAGGGTTTTGAACAAATTTGAAGACGCCAACTTTAATTAGATCGATCGAGTAATTGATTTCGATTTCCTTGCTCTGTCGATTGATCGTTTCTTGAGATGCCTTCGGCTGCTTCTATTTGATTGAGTTCGACTTTGATTCGGTTATGTAATTTATGCTTTTTCTCTCTGGTTTGAATACTTGAACTCGATGGATTTAAAACTGCCGATGATGAATGGGATTTATAGAAATCGAATTCCTATATTTGCGTTCGTCTGATAGTTGTTTGATTTCGTCAATACTACGCTCGGTCATTCGATCTTCATTTGGATGCTTGAGATTGATTATTGACTTTTTCAATTTACTTGAATAACACGGTGTTGATTTTGAACTATTCGTTTTTCTTTGTCATCACGGTTTCAATTCAGGTTTGACGAAGTTGATTTCATTTGTGGCCACCACGATTTCGATTTCTATTGACGTCGGTCACTTGATTTGATTATGTTGATTTTGGCATTAACTTGTTCAGCTTGCAACTGTTTTGGTTTCTGGCCCATTGTTCATTAGCTGGCTCACTGCTTGGTTTAAATTTGGCCTGACATTGTCACTTGTAGTTGTAGTGTTGCAGTCTTTAACTTGTACTCTATACAGTTGCATTGTTGGTCTTGTATCACTTGCTGTTCATTAGTCTTCGACCCAGTTCATGTGTACTTGATGTGTGTTGTGCATTTGTAGTTGAATTGAGTACATTTGCGTTGTGTTTATTGTGTAGCATACGCGATCTGATCTGATGCATGTTGTATCTGCATTCACCACTGTTTGTACACTTTCATTCTGCTGTGTCTTCATGTAGTTTGTACCACTTTGTTGATGATGCTTTGACTGTTGAACTTGGTTTGGATTTGTGGTCTTGTGTCATAGTTTGTATTCTATGGTTTGATGAAGTTTCATATTGCCACCTCTAGTTTACCTTGAACTTCAACTGTGCTGGAGTCTGGTTCATGTTGTATTGTGTTCTGTGTTTCCATTCATCATTTCTGGATTTAGTAATTCGCATTGATTTCCACTTGTATACATACATACAGTTATGTGTGTATATAGGTGTGTGCATATGGAGTCTTTGGATAGTTTGTACCACTTCCTTTATGCAGTTGTGATGTTTGTCAATTCATGTACTCCGGTTGTCATATATGTGAAGCAGTGTTGCATTCCTTTGTGCTCGACTCTGGCCATTTGTGTTTACTACCTCTTTGATCATTTTTGGGATTTAACTATTGATCCATGATTTCGAACTTGCCGTATATCATTAGTTTGGAACTGCTACATGGTGCTTGTATTCCGCTGGAAGTTTTGTGTTGCTTTGTCTTTGACATTTCCTTTGATATTACTTTCAAGTTAACTGTCTTGTGCAGTTGCTCATTGGAGCTGCTGTGTGATTCAATGATATGCTTGAACTGATCTTTGTTGCCTTACTGTCGCTGTTGCATTTACCCTATGTATTCGTGTCTCAGTGTTCGTATATAAATGTACATGTGTTTGATCTTTGCCTCTATTCGCTTGATGTCTACATGCTGTCTGGTTAGCTTGTCTTTGGTCGAGACTGTGTTCGTATGGGCTGTTTAGTTCTAGTCATTGTTGATCTGGTTCATTTGTTGGGTCATCATTTTTGGCAGTTCTTGTTTCATTTCATTTTTAATTTGCACCTGTGTTGAATCTAGCTTGGAGCTCGGGTTTGACCTTGTGCCGATATTGTGACATTATTTTAATTGCACTTGAGTTGAACCCGACATTTTGAGTTTGACTTGTGCTCACCTGTCCCCGCAATTTATCAAGTGTATATATCGGTATGCACGTCCTTGTGGCCTGTACAATGACACACTGTGCATGTCACAAGCTGTTCGTGTATGATGAATTCAAATTTAAATGATGACGAACAACCCAAATAACTGAGGCAAATATTGTTTTCAAAATTCACGTTTTATTTTATACTGCAAAAATATTTCCTTTTCAATTTTACGGCATCATTATATATTTTTGCAGATTGCTCAGATGCTGGATTCACATTGAAATGAAGTTGAAGATAAATACGAGTGTGAGTGATATGTAGTGAGGTGCAAATGTAAATGTGAATTGTAATGTAATCAAATTTGTATTGTAATTGAAGTTGTATATATATAGTGAGAGCTTGAAATTTGTACTTTCTTAAATTGTAATAAATATTTGTTTGAATAAAATATCCGTTTGAATTCAAATTCTGTGTTATTTATTTTATTCATCAAATATTTATTAAATCTATGAAAATAAAATAGTATATTAACAAATACATTTAAATGAATATATATATATGTTTATTATCATCAAACAAAAATCATATACACGCATATTCAACAATCTCCCCCTTTTGATGATAACAAACATAATTTAAGATTTTGAATATGTTAAATGTATTTGATCATTGATATACTCTATTTGCTCGCCCTATTTGAATGATTCCTCTCTACACAAAGCTCCCCTTTCATATATTCATACAATTAAAAATATGTAAATGAGCCTAGATGCAAATAGAAAATATTTGACCTTTGCTTGATTTTATTTGACAAAATCTTAACTTTTCTCTCCTCCTTTTGTTATCAACAAAGAGTAATAGTGTTAGAAAAATGGAGATAAAGTGATAGACATATTAGAACTCAATCGAATATTAAATTTCAATAAAAAATCAAACAAAAATCATAAATACTCTGTTAGGCGCATATTCCACTTTTAGAATGATGGGAATGATATCATCATATAAAACCATACAGTTGTGTCTATTTGTGGTATATTTATATCAGGAATTTGAATATATACCAACCATGCATAACCGTTAGGACTTTTAAATGAGATTAGTAGTATTTCAATTTTATTTTTTTTAAAATGAATTCAAGTATCTTCTAACAATGCATAACCGTGAGGACTTTTAAATGAGATTAGAATCAACTTGTTTATTTAATAAATCAATTTTGATATGCGTTCCATACATGCATAACCGTGAGGACTTTTAAATGAGCATGGAAGCACATAATAAAAAATTCCAACTAATTCACCCATGCATAACCGTGAGGACTTTTAAATGAGAGTGAATACTTTGGATTTTATTTTATTTTATTATATATATATATATTTATTAAAAATATAAAATGAAAACGAATTATTCCTATTTAAAGTACCACATATCGACAAACTATATAGAATTTTGATGAGTGGTGGTTGTTAGAAATATGATAGAAATAGAGATGGTCATGGAATATTTACCAACAGAAAGTTTTATAACTCTTGTTTAACTTTCTAAAGAAATTTACTAATTATACCTTTTCGAGTCATAATATATGATAAATATCAACTCCCATCACTTTTTCAATTACTATTTACTTTTTCGATAATTAGTAGGGAGAAAAAATGTTAAATATTTAGAAAATCAAATTTCTAAAACACCTAAGCTGAGACGTAGTTTACAAAAACTATTTTCTAGTAGGGGTTTTGTAAAAATGTCTGCCAATTGAGAATCGGTTGAAATGTAATTATGCAGATATTTTCCTTGGAAATATGATCTCTAATAAAATAATGTCTAACATCTATATGTTTTGTTCGTGAGTGATGAACAAGATTATTTGTGAGATCAATTGCGCTTTTTCTATCACACATTAGTGGTAAATGTTTAAAATTTAGACCATAGTCTTGCAAAGTTTGTATCATCCATAAGATTTGAGCTGAGCAACCACTCAGAGCAATATACTCTGCCTTTGTGGTGGATAACGCAATGCAATTATGTTTTCTACTTGACCATGCAACTAATGAATGTCCTAACATAAAGCATGCACCACTAGTACTTTTTCTATCAACTAGACTTCCGGCGTAGTCCGCATCTGAAAATCCTTTTAATTCAAAAGTATCATTTGTTGGATACCAAAGACCAAACCGTGGAGTGCGCAACAAATATTTTATAATTTGTTTAACGGCTTTTAAATGAGATTCTTTTGGGTTAGATTGAAATCGTTCACACAATCAGACAGAAAACATGATGCCAGGTCTAGAAGCGGTAAGATAAAGGAGGGATCCAATATACCTCTATATTGCTTTTGATCAACTGCCTTACCTTTTTCATCATTGTAAAGTTTAATTGTTGTGCTCATGGGGGTTCTAGCTAGTTTAGTATCTTTTAATCCAAATTTGTTGACAAGTTCCCTAATATATTCTGTTTGAGAAATGAATGTACCTTTATCGCTTTGTTTGACTTGAAATCCTAAAAAGAATTTTAAATCTCCAACCAAGCTCATTTCAAACTTTTCCTGCATAACTTTGTCAAATTTCTCATACAATAAATTGTTAGTAGCACCATAAATGATGTAATCAACATATATTTGAACAATCAAAAGATCATCATTTTCATGCAACAGAAATACTGTGGTGTCTACACAGCCCTTTTTGAACCCATTTTCAAGAAGAGAAGTACTAAAGCATTCATACCAAGCTCTAGGAGCTTGTTTTAATCCATATAATGCCTTGTTAAGCTTATATACATGGTTAGGATATTCATGACTTTCAAAACCTTCTGGTTGTTCAACAAATCATCTTCTTTTAAAATTCCGTTAAGAAAGGCACTTTTAATATCCATTTGTCTTAATTTAAATCCTTTGTATCAAGCTAAAGCTAACAATATCCTAATTGATTCTAATCTAACTACCGGTGCAAAAGTTATATCAAAGTCAACTCCTTCAATTTGATTATATCCTTTAGCGACTAATCAAGCTTTATTTCTAATCACATTTCCAGACTCATCATATTTATTTTTGAAAATCGATTTTGTTCTTACGACTGGATAATCCTTAGGTCTAGGTGCTAGACTCCAAACATCATTTCGCTCAAATTGATTTATCTCTTCTTGCATAGCCATAAACTGGTTTTCATCATTAAGAGTTGTATCTATGTCTTTGGGTTCTATTTCTGAAATAAATCCACTATATAGACACAGATCACACAAATTTCTAAAGGAGGAACGAGTTTGAACACCTGTGATAGGGTTTCCTATTATCAATTCTGGAGGATGATTTGCTTTGAATTTCAATCTCTCTGAATCTAGATTCCTTTGGACTTGTTTTGTTGTTGCAGTTTCTTTTGGTTTTTCATTCTCATCTTTTTCGCTCTCCTCTTCAACATTGCTTTTGACCATTTCCTGTTCATTAATGCCTTCATCAAACTTCACATTGATTGATTCCACAATTGTTTTATTCCTTTTGTTGTAGACTCTATAAGCTTTGCTCCTAGAAGAGTATCCCATGAATATGCCTTCATCGGCTTTTGCTTCGAATTTTCCTAATTGATCACTTGTATTGAGAATATAGCACGGATACCCAAATACTTTGAAGTAAGAAATGTTTGGTTTATTTTTGAACCATAGCTCATAGGGCGTTTTGTTAAGAATCAGTCTAATCATAACTCTATTCATTACATAACAAGATGTATTTACTGCTTCTGCCCAAAAATGCAAAGGCAGCTCATACTCATTTATCATAGACCTAGCCAACTCTTGCAATGTACGATTCTTTCTTTCAACTACTCCATTTTGTTGTGGAGTACGTGTTGCAGAAAATTCTTGTTTACATCCATTTTCATCACAAAAGTTTTCAAATTCATAATTTTCAAATTCTCCACCATGATCACTTCTTAACGAAACAATAGGAACTCCTTTTTCGTTTTGAACTAATTTTGTCAATTTTGTGAAGTATGAAAAAGTTTCTGATTTTTTAGCCAAGAAATATACCCATGCATATCTTGAGTAATCATCAACTAACACAAAACAATATTTCTTACCACCTAAGCTAGCAATGTCGTTAGGTCCAAACAGATCCATATGAACTAGTTCAAGAACTCTAGAAGTGATTACATTGTTTTTGGCATGAAATGATGATTTTTTAAGTTTTCCCAACGTACATGCTTTACATAAATTTCCTGTTTCGAAATCATGTAATGGCAACCCTCTTACCAAAATTTTCCTTTTTAATTTGTTTAACACATTCATGCTAGCATGCCCTAATCGTCTATGCCATAAATTTACTTCTATATCCTTAGCTACCAAACATTTTGAATGGGTGAGATCATCAAAAGATAGAGAATATATATTACCTTTCCTCTTACCTAAAAATAAGATTTCTTTTGATGATTTGTCAAAAATTTTGCACAAGTCAGAATCAAAAATAACATTCATACCTTTATCACATAGCTGGCTGATTGATACCAAATTGTAGTGCATATTTTCAACATATAGTACGTCATTTAAGGTAAATATATTGTTACCTACTTTACCTTTACCGACAATTCTACACTTGTCATTGTTACCCATTGTGACTCTGCCACCTCTGTACTTTTCTAGACTAAGGAACTTTGATTTATCGCCTGTCATGTGCTTGGAACAGCCAGAATCCAAGTATCATTGCTGTTGTTCCTTAGCCTGCCAGCATACCTTCACAAGAAGAGAGTTTAGTGACCTATTTGTTTTTATAGGTCCATGATTGTTAGTGGTAATTGATTTTGAAAAATAATTTTGTGGAGACCCAAAACTATTTATATATGTTCCTTTCGGCACCCAAATTTGTTTAAATTTGAGAGATTTTATATTTGTGCCTTTTGGAACCAAATTGGAATCGTTTTCACGTGTTTGGGTCTGTACGAGCAATTTTTTTGATTGTGTCCAAATTTTCTACAAATTGTGCACATTGAATTTAGTTGATTAATTTTTTTTATAACATTTTTAGATTTATACCCAAGTCCTTGTCTAATTGTATTCATAGTTTGTTTTCCTAATAGCATGTTTAACGATTTCTCACTTTTTGAAAATTTATCTAAAGTCGTTGATAGTTGTTGGACTTGTGTTTTGAAAGATTCATTTTCGTTTAACAATTGTGTGCACCTTTTAATAGAATTTTCTCGTCTTGTATTTTCACTTTATTTCAAAATCATAATTTCATTTTCAAGTGATTTTATATTAATTTCTGATTTTTTAATTTCTTCTTCAAACAATGGACACTTGTCACACTTAGGGCACTTATTTTGATAGTTTTTAACTAATTGTTCAAGCTGACTTCAATCTAACTATCTCTTTGTGATTCAATTTTAGCATATTTCTCCCTAAGTCGTTCAAAGCACCCATTTACCTCGTGAAAATATATAAGTAATTCTGAATGAGTAAGTTTTGATACATCACTTGACTCGTCATCATCACTGTCAGTTATTTCACCATGAAGACACAAATTTTCTTTTTCACTCTCACTGCCAGTGTTATCACTACCAGTGCCATATTTATGATTCCACCTTTTGAATCTTCTTATTAACAGTGCTAGTTCTGCTTCACCATCATCATCATCTTCACTTTTAGTTGTCCCTTTAAGAGCTTTTGATTTCTTTCGAGTGTCTCCTCCTTCACGCTCTTCCTTGAATTTCATCTCTAGCTCGTAAGTGGTGAGGTTTCAGATGAGTTCTTCGACTTTCATTTGTTTCAAATCTTTTGATTCTTGAATGGCAGTTACTTTGGCTTCAAAACTTTATGGAAGGACTCTGAGGATTTTTCGGACTATCTCCAATTCTGTGTATGATTTTCCAAGAGCCTTTGATTTGTATACGATATTGGAAAGTCGTCTGTACATTTCTTTGACATTTTCTTCCTTTTCCATTGTGAAATTCTTGTATTCTCTACTCAGCATGGCAAGACGAGATTCTTTGACTTGAGATGTTCCTTCGTGAGTCACTTCGAGTGTACGCCATATTTCCTGCGCAGTTTGACAATGTGAGAGACGACTAAATTCAAATTGATCCAATGAACAGATAATAGAATTCATAGCTTCAGCGTTATCATTTTGTAATTTATTTTCTAGTTCAGTCCATTGATCCTTTGGCTTATTTACTTCCTGTTTATTTACAATTATAGTTGGTGCTTTATACCTTGTCTCAACAATATCCCAAGCGTCATTGGTTTTTAGAAAAATTTCCATCCTATTTTTCCAGTAAGCATATTCACCATTCAACATTGTAGTTTAACTATGGACTGACCCTCTGCAAAAGCATTATTAGAAGAATCCATTTTAAAAATTCAAATTTTTAAAACAAAAATTGGTTTTTTTTTTAAAATCAAATTTTTAAAAACAAAAGTTGACTTCTATTCCTAGCTCTGATACCACTTGTAGGATCGATTTCACCCTAGAGGGGGGTGAATATGGTGATGCTATTAATTATAAAATTATTGCAGAAGCTTATAAAATTATTTCTACACAGATATATCAAAATAATAGCAGCACAGATAATAGCAGAATAAATGCAAAAAATAGAACGAAACAGAATTTATCCAGCTTCGACAAAAACTTACCTACGTGCTGCCCCCAAGGTTTCTACCAGAAATTAAGTAGTCACATGCTTACACACGTAAACTCGTGACACCCGCTATTGACTAACCTAACTCTACGCTCAAAACCCTACCACAACTTAGCCACTGAGTTGCGAATTTTCAAACTACGCCACGTAGTTTGTCCCCTAGTCACACGACTAGAAATTACAACGTTTTAAATTGGAAAATACAATTTAAAGAAAAAAAAACAAAAACCCTAACAATCTCCCTTTTATTATAAACCAACACTAAAGAAAAAGGCGGGCCCAATTTGAAATATTATTCTCTTTATTTGATCGGTCTGCTTGTGAAAAATGGTGGCTTCCTGTTCTTTCTCGTTCGTTCCTCTCTGATTAAAAATTAGGGTTTTGAACAAATTTGCAGACGCCGACTTTAATCAGATCGATCGAGTAATTGATTTCGATTTCCTTGCTCTGTCGATTGATCGTTTCTTGAGATGCTTTCGGCTGCTTCTATTTGATTGAGTACGACTTTGATTTGGGTATGTAATTTATGCTTTTTCTCTCTGGTTTGAATACTTAAACTCGATGGATTTGAAACTGCCGATGATGAATGGGATTTATAGAAGTCGAATTCCTATATTTGCATTCGTTTGATAGTTGTTTGATTTCGTCAATACTATACTCGGCCATTCGATCTTCATTTGGATGCGTGAGATTGATTACCGACTTTTTCAATTTATTTAAATAACACGGTGTTGATTTTGAACTGTTCGTTTTTCTTGGTCATCACGGTTTCGATTCTAGTTTGACGTTGTTGATTTCATTTGTAGCCACCACATTTTCGATTTCTTTTGACTTTGGTCACTTGATTTGATTATGTTGATTTTGGCATTAACTTGTTCAACTTGCAACTGTTTTGGTTTCTGGCCCTTTGTTCATTAGTTGGTTCACTGCTTGGTTTTGATTTGGCCTGACATTGTCACTTGTAGTTGTAGTGTTGCAGTCTTTAACTTGTACTCTATACAGTTGCATTGTTGGTCTTGTATCACTTGCTGTTCATTAGTCTTCGACCTAGTTCATGTGTACTTAATGTGTGCTGTGCATTTGTAGTTGAATTGAGTATATTTGCGCTGTGTTCATTGTGTAGCATACGCGACCTGATCTGATGCATGTTGTATCTGCATTCACCATTGTTTGTACACTTTCATTCTGCTGTGCTTTCATGTAGTTTGTACCACTTTGTTGATGATGCTTTGACTGTTGAACTTGGTTTGGATTTGTGGTCTTGTGTCATAGTTTGTATTCTCTGGTTTGATGAAGTTTCATGTTGCCACCTCTAGTTTACCTTGAACTTCAACTGTGCTTGAGTCTGGTTCATGTTGTATTGTGTTCTATGTTTCCATTCATCATTTCTGGATTTAGTAATTCGCGTTGATTTCCACTTGTATACATACATACAGTTATGTGTGTATATAGGTGTGTGCATATGGAGTCTTTGGATAGTTTGTACCACTGCCTTTATGCAGTTGTGTTGTTTGTCAATTCATGTACTCTGGTTGTCATGTATGTGAAGCAGTGTTGCATTCCTTTGTGCTCGACTCTGGCCATTTGTGTTTACTGCCTCTTTGATCATTTTTGGGATTTAACTATTGATCCATGATATCGAACTTGCTGTATATCATTAGTTTGGAACTGCTACATGATGCTTGTATTCATCTAGAAGTTTTGTGTTGCTTTGTCTTTGACATTTCCTTTGATATTACTTTCAAGTTAACTGTCTTGTGCAGTTGCTTATTGGAGCTGCTGTGTGATTCAATGATATGTTGAACTGATCTTTTTTGCCTTTACTGTCGCTGTTGCATTTGCCCCATGTATTCGTGTCTCGGTGTTCGTATATAAATGTACATGTGTTTGAACTTTGCCTCTATTCGCTTGATGTCTACATGCTGTCTGGTTAGCTTGTCTTTGGTCGAGACTGTGTTCGTATGGGCTGTCTAGTTCTAGTCATTGTTGATCTGGTTCATTTGTTGGGTCATCATTTTTGGTAGTTCTTGTTTCATTTCATTTTTAATTTGCAACTGTGTTGAATCCAGCTTGGAGCTCGGGTTTGACCTTGTGCTGATATTGCGACATTATTTTTATTGCACTTGAGTTGAACCCGGCATTTTGGGTTTGACCTGTGCTCACCTGTCCCTGCAATTTATCAAGTGTATATATTGGTATGCACGGCCTTGTGGCATGTACAGTGAGACACTGTGCATGTCACAAGCCGTTCGTGTATGATGAATTCAAATTTAAATGATGACGAACAACCCAAATAACCGAGGCAAATATTATTTTCATAATTCTCATTTTATTTTATACTGCAAAAATATTTCCTTTTCAATTTTACCGAGTCAGTATATATTTTTGCAGATTGCTCAGATGCTGGACTCACGTTGGAATGAAGTTGAAGATAAATACGAGTGTGAGTGATATGTAGTGAGGTGCATATGTAAATGTGAATTGTAATGCAATCAAATTTGTATTGTAATTGAAGTTGTATATATATAGTGAGAGCTTGAAATTTGTACTATTTAAAAATTGTAATAAATATTTGTTTGAATAAAATATCCACTTGAATTCAAATTCCGTGTTATTTATTTTATTCATCAAATATTTATTTAATATATAAAATTAAAATAGTATATTAACAAATACATTTAAATGAATATATATATATATATGTTTATTATTATCAAACAAAAATCATATACTCACATATTCAACACTCAAGGATTAAGAGGAGGAATTTGAGGATGAAAAGGAATTTGAAGCAGAGGAAGAACGTAGATCGGAAAATGATGACGCTGTCATATGGGAAATGGGTGAAGTTGAGAATAAGCCAGTTGTAGAAAGGGATTATCGTCAAAGGGAACCAAATCCAGTGTTTGCATGGGTTATGGATAACGATGTGGAGTCTATGCAAGTGAAAGGGCCTGAAGTGGAGGACTCGGATGGGGAGAGTCCGCAGTGAGTGTTGGTTTGGGTTGATTGCTCTCTTAGCAGTGTATACCCTATTAGTATGTATTAGTAACATATAGACATCATATTTGTTGGATTGTAGTCCAGTAAAGTATCTCAGTAGGTGTTTGGTATGACTATATAGATGTATGTGTATATAATGACGATAAATGTGGAAGTATTCTAGTTGATACTAGGTGTAACTGATATTTGTTTGTCTTGTGTGATATGGTTGTTTATTAATTTGTTAGTAAGTTAAAAGAATTTGGTTAGTTTTGTTTACTAGCCTGGTCATGGAAATTTTCGGGATGAAATTCTTTTAAGGGGAAAGAAATATAACAACCTAGGATTTTTGACGTCTCGAATTTGAATATTAATTTTTAATATTCAATAATACAGTATTTTAAATCAATAAAAATCACCACTGAGTAACATTTGATAATAATACATAGTTTTCAAACCAAGATAATATTGTGAACTTTCAGGTTTTTATTTATAAAATAGAAATTTAGTTTAATCGAAAATTTCTTATATATGCATACATATATATATTTAGAACAATAGAATTTATACATACATGCACACACACACACACACACACACACACACACACATATATATATATATTGGGAAAAAAATTAAACTCGGATAAATACAGTGGAAATAAGAACACATTATAAATAGAAAGGATATGACTTAGGGAAAATATAGCGTATTTTAAATAGAAAGAGTTTAAAATTTGATTTTTCTTATATATATGTGTGTATGTGTGTGTGTATATGTGTGTGTGTGTAGACTGGACAAATATAGTTCATTAAAAAGTAATGTATATTTTTGTATATTGGAAAAAATACAAAAGAAGGAATATATATATATATATATATATGATAATATTATATTATAGAAGTGAGGAAATCTATAAATTCATTTCAAAAAGAAATCACTCACAAAGCAATGCCTTGAGTTATATGTTAAATAAAAATGTATACATGTGTGTGTGTGTGTTTATATATATGAAGACTCAAATGGTCTATTCAAAACCACCATACATCTTGTTTTAAAAATATACATATGAAAAACATATTAAAATCAATTGAAAGTAAAAAGTAAATAAGGAGGAAGACATAAAATAAACAAACCAAAAGAAAGTTAACTAGGTAAAATTTAAAGGTAAATATGTAAACATTTCCTGGTCAAGCTAAACAAGGAAAGGAGATTTATAAACATTAACGTATGTTTGGTCTAAAGGAGGAAAGGTTAAAAAAACATTGTCTTCATTTCTTTTCAACTCAAAAACATATCAGCCATGAAAAATTTCAATCAATCCGTCAAACTTTTGTACGGCATATCAAAATCTTTGAGCCAAAATATTATGCGAAATACATCAGTTCATTCTTGCATAAACATGTGTATATATAGGTATGGATTTGAGAATTTATGCTTCAGTTTTCAAAAGCCTGTAAATAAAAATATTACACTGAAAAACATCCTCTATTCAAATCAAAAACAAACGCAAAGCAAATCCTTTTCAAGATTTCAAAAGCTTAGATCTAAAACAAGGATTTAACTTGAAGTTTTCAGAAGTTCAAACATATGGAAGGTAAGGATCTATTTTTTTAAGGAGAGAAGAAAAGGTAAAATAAATTGAAATGTTAAATTATGTTTGGTTACGGGCTTCGACCTAGGGAAATGATGAAGGGTCTTTATAATGTTTAAATGTTAATTTATATATATATATATATATGTGTGTGTGTGTGTGTGTGTGTGTGTGTGTGTTTGTCAATTTTAAAATGTTGTAACTAATGTATATGAAACCCGATTGACATGCAGTTTGTTGCTTCAGGTTCGTATCGATGAACACCACATCATCGTGAAATCTATTGTCAAGTTTAAATGAGTGGAAAATTAGGGGATTTAATACGGGCAGATTTTAATTACCGGGTTAAAACAAATAACATTGTTTAAAAATTATATGACCGGTTAGTTGAAGTTGTTTCCCCAGATAAAAATAATCTACAAGTTGTTTTAATTTAATTTAGTTACAATGTTTTGACATCTGTTTAGCGGAACAAAACTCCGTTCCCCTAATTGTTTGATGGGACCCCTGTTGGCAGAATAAATCACCGTTCTACTATATATTTGTTTGTGGGCATTTTATTAGTAGAAATAAATCCCTGATCTGGTATTATATTTGTACGAGCATCTATTTATTTTCCCCGGATAATTCTATTGCAATACGATGTTGAATTGATTGTTAAAAACAGATTGATATAAATATCATCATCTATTATTCTGGACTGTCATGAATTGAATGGTAGCTTGAATAAGTACCATTGAAATTGTTAAGCCTTCTTTTCCGATTTGGGTTGATTTTGAACCAAAATTGTTTTAAAGATGGTTATTATTTATTAGTGATATTTTTAAGGTTAATGGGTAAATATATTGATAACGATATAAAGTAAATTATTTTATTCTCAAAAATTATTTTAAGATATTAATTATTGTTTTGAGTTATTGATTATCTAAATTGTTTAAGGTATATTAATGATTAATTAAAAACTTATTTTTTAGTGATTTTTTAAGGATAATTCTTACTTAGGGATTAATCAGTACCAAAGTATATTTATTTCAAAGATAAATTTATTAAATATTAATAATGCTTTAAAAATAGTATATTATACAGTAGACTTTTATAAATAAGCATTATATCTGATTAGAACTTGGAAAGATTATATTGGAAAACTTTATAAGTATTATTTTGAAATTTTTTATTAAATAATGTTTTTGAATAGTAGTGGTATGCTTTTATGGCGTAATCGGAGGCAGCGAGTGCCTGCAGTTAGTCTTGGATTTCCCTGGGGTAGAGACGTAGCCACTGAGCTGTGAATACATGGTTGATACCACAGTGGTGCTTTCCCAGATTTATTTTAAAGGGTTTTCAAATATTTGGAATGAATGGTTTTTGGAATATACTTATCTAGCGAGATATGCATATGCTATTTGACTAAGTAATTTTTTTTCATGTATTGAAATTTAAATTAACAAGGCTAAATGTTTTCAATGGGAAATGAAACCTTTGTTCAAATGATTGTATATTTGATAGTTAAATAACCAACTATCAAATCTGGACCCAAAAACATAACTTTGGAAATAACTAGAAGAAACATGGCAATTATGTGGTACAGTTACCGTTCGGGGTGCTATACTGTACGTATAAACTCGTTTCCTTCTTCTAGGATGATGATAAGAAAAACCATCCATAAAATATTTAGAGGGTGATCTCCGATCTTATTTTCGTCTGTCTATTTCCTAAAGAACCAAGGCTGAGTTTACCGAGAAATAGTGAACGTTGTTTTCAAAGAGACCGGGATCGAATAAGTTATCCGAAAACCACTTCGATCCAATGAGTACGTTTTCGAACGAATACAAGAGCATGGAGTCGAAGATGGGGCAGTGAAGTGTAAGGGCTAGTCACTACTAATCTCGGGGATGATTCCAAAATGGATGCAGCAGGAATAGTGGGACCCGGAACGGACTTGTATGGATGAATGCTATCAGTACATTATCATTGGACGACAATGAACATTCTAAGTGAAATGCCTTAAAAGGTAATCGCAGCCTCTAGCCTCATCAACTAGAAATGAATGAAAAGCAGGGGAGATGCAGCAAGGCTAAGTAGGGAGCACCCAATTAGGGTATGTTTGTCACCTTTCTAGATACCCTCAGATGTCATTGCTATGATTTATGGAAGGAGCTCGAAAAAAGGTGGAAACACCCGGGGTAATAGCATATTTAGTCAATTCAGGTCAGGTATAGTCTGGTCTTGTGTAGTGGGGGATCCCGGCGTGGTCCTCGGTATGCTGTTCTAGACGTGTACTGTGATAGGTGGTACCCCAGTGCCTAGTCATTCGTATGGAATCCATTTTCCAATAAGCACCGTACGATTTTGATTATGCCCAACTATGATGAAACGTGAGATGCAAGCATTTCAGCTATTTGAATAAGTATTTGTACAGACACCATTGTAGTATCATTGGATTTTCTATAAAAGTGTTTTGGTTACCATAAGGGAAAAACCCGTCGTGTTTATGTGTGACGTGGTCTTATGGGATACATTTGATTTATAAGGATTTCGAAAGTTATAACAAACAAAATGCCTTGTGATTTAAATTCTCACACTGGTTTTACCAGACTGACTCGGGCATGGTTTTTCCTATATGATCGGTGTGAGAAATGCGGATTACGAATCTTAAGGCTGTAATAACACAAGAGGGGGTGAATAGTGTTTTATGGATTTTCTAAATCTTTTTGAGACTTGTGTAATTTAATCACCAACAAATACAATTCATAAACACGGATATAATCACAGAATCAGACATAGATGCAAATACTAAATAAAAGCAGTAAAGGAAAGAACATACCATGATTTTATATTGGTTCGGAGTTCCCCTACATCGAGTCCCGCACAATCGTACGTATTCTTATCAAAATAATCTCCTAGATTACACCCTCGGTTTCAAGGCTATGAGGTACACCCTCCTATATTCTAGTCCAGGGTAAACTCTCTTGATTTAACCAAGCTACAAGATCACTTAATTGATTTTCGAGGCTACAATCACACCCAATTGATTTCAAGGCTCAACCGCACCTTTTACACAATAGTTTGATTTACAAAAGATTCTATAACTCTGAGTAGAACTAAGATCTAATGGAGAGAGTGGAAGAGAATCAAAGAAGAGATAATCAAGTTTGATTCACTTTGTATTTTGGCAGAGTATAGTTTAGGATTCTTTAGAATAAATGTGGAAGATGAAGAGGAGAGAAAATAATTGAAATCTGGTAAAAAATTCGTTTAGAACTCACTAGTACTTATAGTAGAGCAATAACCTATCTATTCATTAAAGGATACGATGAATAGACACTTCTTTTAAAATTGAAAATAACGGACACCATGTCACATGGGGGGTTGAGGGATGTCGACATGCTCAAGGCAAAATTGATGTTTTGATTTTCTTATTAAAATTGGTTTCTATAATTTGTCAAAACAATTTCTAAACTTTGTAAATTATTTGAATATAGTGTAAACATATAAAAGAGTTTAGAAAGTAATTTTTAATATATATAATCTTAATATATAAAGTGATTTGCAGAATGAAGTACAACTTGTGATGCAAATTATTATGATATTTCATGCAATACAATTTATGATGCAATATGCAATGAAATGTGATATGAAATAGGATGCATAATGATATGTAATATGAAATAAAATGATAACGAAGTAAAAAAATAATAATATGAATGATATGATGATATATATACTAGAGTAAGAGATATTCGGATTATAAGATAAACATGAGTGATAAGTAATATCTAATTGACATATATATATATATATATATGTATGTATGTATGTATGTATGTATACATATGTCAAACTATTTATTATAAATCACTTCAACCAAACAAGGTAATACATACCAATTACTAAACTTATGTTAAGAAAACTAATGAATGAGACTGAGAGAGTGTAAAGACAAGAGTTAAAGGTAATAAATGGTATTAACACTATGACATAATGATGAAAGGTAATAATCAAACTTAATATCAAAATCAAATGCTAAGAAATATGGACTTGAACTATATATGATCAAATATGGTTTTTCTAAAAATTAATACCCTCCTTATTTAATTATTTTAAAATACTTTTTTTAAACTTAATTGTTTTTTAAGATTCCAAACTTCCACGTTTATTAAATACTTAACTTACTAATTAAAATCTATTTATTAAATTATTATTGATTAAAATAATTATAAACATGTTAAAAGACTTTAAAAAAATTTAGACCGGTATATCGATATGTATACTATGGTGCGTCGATATATGGACCAAAATATCAAAACTTATAAAAGAGATAAATTTCTATACCTAACTAAATGCATAAATATATATTCCCAAATGCAATAATAAAGATAAAATAATAGTAACACCTTTTGCACTCCTCCATCATTCTAACTTTGTTGTTCTTCCATTGTTGTTAACCATACATTTATATCTTTCAGAATTTAACGACGAGATCTATTCTATTGCTAAGGGCTTGTTTTTCTGATCATCGTAGTATATTCATTTGCTAGTCCTGAAGACCGTATGAGAAAGGTACAGATGATTTAGTAGTTTTACCAACTTGGCGCCAAAGCATTGAATTCGAATTTTGAATGAATGGACACTTCAACCGCTATAAATAGGCTCAGCAGTCACCACTTTTCATAAAAGTTTTTCTTCTTATACTTTCCGTTTTCCTATTTACTATCAAACTTATAGAAGGCATATCTCTTTCGTTTTTTAACGGAATTGGATGAAACCAGCGGCAAATCGAATAGTAAGGAAAGGGATACGATCAAGTAATAGTTTGGTGATGAATTTGGATGGTATTATGGTGCAACATGCTGGACAGTAAGAGAAATGAAGAAAATCCCGTATACAGTTTTCAAATTTGGATAGCCAACTTCAAACTGTCATATCTCACTCAATTTTGATCGGAATTTGATGATCCACCCGTCAAAACGAGCGTGAGAACAAGAATTACAATTTGGAAAAGAATTTGGCACAAAATAATGAAATATCTGGATCCAATTTGAAGAATACCATTGATAATTTTTCTTTCTTTTTCTCTTTGTTCACCAAAACTTCATTTGACCATAACTTGATCATTTATTGACGAATTCGCATGAAACTAGTGGCATTGCGAAGTAGTTAGAGAGAATTACAGTATCTAACCAAGTTGTAGATGAGAATCAAAAGTTTTATATTGATCTGATACTCATTTCATTATTGATTGCCATTATATATCCATTTGTTTTCTTGATTGATGAATGATTATCGGGTATCTTTTAACCAACAGTCTTTAGACATAACTCTTCTCCTGCAAAACTACATAACTTTTTAAAGAATCAAGTGACTTTTCAAACTAACTAAATATAGTTTTAAACAACAATATCATGATGATTCTGTGACATATTCATATGAAAATAGTGTTAATAATTTTATCAAAAAAATTGCCATTTTAAAATTTTCAAAATTCAGATTATGAAAATTTTAAAAACCAATACTCTGATACCAAATGTGAGAAATGCGGATTACGGATCTTAAGGTTAGAATAACACTAGAGGGTTGAATAGTGTTTTGTGGATTTTCTAAATCTTTTTGAAAATTATGTAATTTAATCCCCAACAAATGCAAGTCATAGACAGATATAATCACAGAAGCAGACACAGATGCAAATACTAAATAAAAGCAGTGAAGGAAATAACACATCACGATTTTATACTGGTTCGGAGTTACCCTACATCCAGTCCCGTACAATCGTACGGATCTCTTATCAAAGTAATCTCCCAGATTGCACCCTCGGTTTTAAGGCTACAAGGTACACCCTCTTGTGTTCAAGTCTAGGGCAAACTCTCTTGATTTAATAAGGCTACAAGATCACCTAATGATTTTCGAGGATACAATCACACCCAATTGATTCCAAGGATCAACCATGCCTTTTACTCAATAATTTGATTTACAAAAGATTCTATAACTCTGAGTAGCACTGAGATCTTATGGAGAGAGTGGCAGAGAACTAAGCAAGAGATAATCAAGTTTGATTCACTTGGTATTTCAGCAGAGTATAGTTTAGGATTCTTTAGAATAAATGTGGAAGATTAAGAGGAGAGAAAATAAATGAAATCTGGTAAAAAAATCATTTAGAACTTACTGGTATTTATAGTAGAACAGCAGCCGTGAAAGGATACGACGAATAGTCACTTCTTTTGGAAATTGAAATTTGAAAATAACGGACACCATGTCGACATGGGGGGTTGAGGGATGTCGACATGCTCAAGGAAAAATTGATATTTTGATTTTCTTATTAAGATTTGTTTCTATAATTTGTCAAAACAATTTTTAAACTTTGTAAATATATTTGAATATAGTTTAAACATATAAAAGAGTTAGAAAGTAATTTTTAGTATATATAATCTTAATCTATAAAGTGATTTAAAATCTGAGTATATAAATATTTTAAAGCTAAATATTTAAAAAAAAGATGGTTTAAAAACAAGGAAAATTTTGAAATCAAAATATTAAAAACGATAAAAATAGTTTTAAGGCTAAAATATTTAAAACCAAAAGAGTTGTCTTTTTGAAAAGAAAGTTTTGAAAACATATTTTAAAAACAAGAGATATATTTTTGAAAAGCATTTTATATGTTCCACTACAAATTGTCGTGCGTTCCATCCCACTAGGGTTTCATCCCTTTAACAGGCTCGAAGTGGATTCCATTCCACAAATAAATTTTGAATAAAGATGTAAGTGCTTTTAAGAATTTTAACATAATTCTAGACTCAATACCTATCTTGTACTATTGAAATCTTGAACTCTTGATAACTTGGTTTCTTGATACTCATGAATCTTCAATCTTGATATCTTTGATCTTTAAATTCATCAGTCTTGTATCTCTATACTGTACAGTCTTCATTCTTAGTACCTGCATGTTTATATCCTGCATATACACATATATCTAAACTATAATGTTAGTATTTATATTTGATAACAAGTCCTAGGTTGTTGTCATCAAAACAATCATCTCAAGGACTAATAATCGGGTCAGATCAAGCATATTTCTTGGTTTAGATGGATAATGGAAGCTTCAGGAGACCAGAGACGCATCTACGTAGATGATTATATTCCGTTGCATTTGGTTGTATTTATAAGCAAATGTGAGGACAGGGTGTTATAACTGTCCTTGCTGAATAGGTTAGTATACTCTGATTAGTGTATGTGCTATAAACATTTCGGTTTTGGTTTTATGTAAAGATTTGTTCAATATTATAATTTATTCGTTTCTAATGTGAGATTCTGTGTTGTTGGTTTTCTTTCCACCTTCTTTCTATCTTCTACCAAATTTTTTTCTTTTAGTATCCACCTTCCTGTGCAATTTGGCGACGGGTGTGGTTAAAAGTCAGTTTAAATCTGTACGAAAAAGTAGGTCATGACAGCTCAGAACAAAAGGATTTATCCAAGATTTGGTTAAGGATTAGGCTCATCCCCGAGTCAAGGGCTTGACTCGGTACCGAGTCTAAACCTTAACTTTGGTCGTCATAATATTTTTCATACTACCTTGGGCTACTCCTTCGACTTCTCTGGTAGCAGGCTTCTAATCTCATGCGACTGCTACCTCTATAAATACAAGCCATACTACAAAGGGAGGATCTGGTTTTGGCCATCACTATGCAGAAGCGCTGTATCTTCTTCCACTCTTTTCTCAACAAAGCCACTAAGGCGGTTACTTTAGGCAATTCTAGGACATAGAATCAGTCTAACCCCTGTATTTGTGATTAATCTTTCTCAATCACCTTGTAATCTCATTCAAGCTAGATTAAACCAACAATCAAAGCTATAAAGTGGATATGGGCTTAGTTTACAACCAAACCAGTATAAAAATCTTCATGTCTTTTACTTTTATGCTATTTTCTATTATATTTGCTCTGTTCTAGCAGGGCCGGTGCTTTCACATCATACTCCATGGTGTTGATCCATTTTATGGATTAACATTTTGGTGCTTTCACTAAGAGCAAAGAACCAGGCTTCGATCTAGTAATCTACAATGGATTGGATAAATCCATAGGTTAGATCAAGAAAGTTTGCTTAAAGAAGGTAGAGATTTGCAATTCTAATGGCTCCTAAGAGGAAGATAACATCTGGCAGATCTGTTGGGACAACACTTCGTGTTGATGAAACCCATATTCAGCAAACTGAACAATGCTAACAATCATCAAATAGAGGTTAATGCTGGAAACCTAGCATTGTGTGCTTTCGCTCAACAGAGGATGTAACTAGAGGAGAGCTTAATTAAATGGTTAATCAACTCAACCATAAGATGGTCGATAGTAAGAAGGCTTTTATGGATAAGATTGATGCTTTGCTAGTGCTCTAACCACCAACTGCCCCAAGGACCAGGTTGGAAAATGCAGAGGCTATGGAATAGGAGAATTCCTCCATCTTAAGCTTGAATAGGAGGGATGGTAAGCACAAGCAGAAGGAGATAGTTGGTGGGCGACTGGAATTGTCATTGAAGGTAACGAAAGTTCCCCTCCTACCGGAGGAAAACCTATTGCAAACCCCAACCTTGGAGTGAAGCTCCACAAGGTAATATTGCAATGCTTCTCTCTAATTCTGAAGGTGACATGCAACTTACTACCGAAGGACTGGAATTAAATTCCAACGTAGGTAGGAAAAATGCCAGAAAGAAGTTTAAACTACCTCTATAAAGCCAACCGTGCACCAATGGAATTAAATAGGAGTGATTCTCTTGGAGAATAGATAACCTAGACTTATGTTGACAAACAAAGGCTATTTGCATAGTCAAACGATTGGAATAGGCCCTGATAGTTGATCTATGGACTACTAGACTAGTGGGACAAGCATTGCGAACATGGTTAAATGCTTGGTGGAAGAAAATAAGGGCAAGAAGGACAATGATTTGGGTTTTGCACAAAGCGAAATCCATTTACTGAAAACATTTTAAGGGAAGAGTACCCTCAGACGTTTACAATGCCTACTATTCCAACTTAAAACGGGACTATGGACCCCAAGTAGCACTTGTACAAGTACAGTTTGCGTAAGGACAAAGGAAATGGATGTTGTCCACTGCAGATGTTTCCCTATCTTCCTAGAAGGTGTTGCTTCTATGTGTTTTACCAGACTCCCACCAAGATCCATTTCTACCTTTGAAAAGTTGGCAAGGAAATTGTTTGAATAATTCAACCTTTACATGACACATCAAAAAGATGTGATGTCTCTATCTGACCGTTTCCAAGGAACAAATGAGTCATTAAAAACCTTTATGAACTGATTTAGCACTATGGTTATTGTAATGAGCAATCCTAACGAAGATATGGTATTCATGGATCTATTCCAAATTATCCATCCAGACATAGACTTTGGAAGATGGATTAAGATGAAATAACTAACCATTATAAAGGAGTTTAACCAAAAGACGAGTCGGTATTTGAGAGTGGAAGAGGCAGACACGTTGGAGGCGAAGATCGCTATTGTGCAATCAAAGGAGATAGCTTAGAGCAATGTAGCGGTCAACCATGATGGAAATAATTCTGAAGCCACGACAGGAAACGCAGGGAAAGATGGAAATCAGAAAAAGAAAAACTAGAACACTAGTAAGTTTGATGGAAATGGAAACCGGATCAGGAACCCGAGACCCAAGGAATGTATGCCATTGAATGACAGCCTGGAGAACATCTACCTTGCAGCTCAAGGAATAGAGCAATACTACAATCCCCCAAGAAGGAAAAATCTGAATGACAAAAGTAATTAGGGATCCATTTCCATGAGACGCACATGCATAAAAAAATAAATGTTGGCGTCTGAAGGACATATTCTGGAATAATAAGAAATAATAGGCTCCAGCAATACGTAAAGATCGCAAAACTCTAACCAACCTGCTAGACCTTAAGTTCCAAGTACTCAAGGAAACCATTCTAAACCCAACAAAGAAGGATCCAGATGGACAGAACAGAGGTATATCATCAGCACTATCTCTAGAGGACTTCACCCAACATGGAGGAGCTGGGAAAATGGAGTGAAACACGAGTTTAAAGAAGCTAGTTTTTGTAATTGAGGGTGGCACTCTGGCCAAGCAGTAAAGGACACTCAATGATGACATAGTATTTCAAAACCGAGAAACTGAAGGAGTAGAAGCACCGACTCTCAACCCGATGTTAGTGATAGTCAAATTGGACCGACAGTTGTACGTTGAGTCCTGGTGGATAGTGTAATTTTTATAAATATCTTGTTTTGACATACGTTCAATCAGATGAAGACTGGTATGAACAATAGTATGCTTGTCGAATGAAAATCTAGGTCTTTGCTGGAGAACTAAGACAACCAGCCAGGACAATTTGCTTGCCTGTGGGGCTCAGGGAAGGATAACGGAGGTAATCCTTATCCAAACCTTCATGATCATGGATGAAATGTCAGCTTACAACGCTTTCTTTGGTCGACCAATCCTTGCTGATTTCAGGATCCCTTTGGCTCCATAGTACCTTACCATGAAATTCCCAACAGAGAATGGGATTGGAGATGTAAAGGGAGCAAAGCATCGCTAGAGAATGTTATGTCGCTGAATTACATGAATCGAAATAGAAGGAAAAGAGAAAGAATGCAATAAGTCTCTCCACATTCATGAACCGTAAGCATAGTAATTACAGAACTGCCCTTGATTCGGGGACCATAGCCGTTTTGACAAGGATTTGGATCCTAGGAAGAAGAGTTCAGGGAAGGAAGAAGCAGCACTGGTAGAGTTTACGGTGTCAATCCCTGTTGATATGGATGATCCAACTTGAGTCTTAAAAATAGGGTCACAACTTAGGATCAAAATGCGACAAGAATTGATCGAATTTCTCTATGCCAACCTGGACATGTTCATATGGATGCATTCCGTTATGTGTGGGATATCGCCAGAGATAGCATGTCATGCACTCAATACCGATCCCTATTTTACTCCAATGAAGCAGAAGAGATGTAGTCTAGGTCCGAAGTGATCCACTGCACTAAAGGAGGAAGTGGATAGGATGTTGGCTAGCAGATTTTTCTACGATGCGAATTATCCTGAGTGGGTGTCAAATCATGTTATGGTTAAAAAGTTAAATGGAAAGTGGTGAACTTGTGTTGACTACTCAGACCTGAACAAAGCTTGCCCAAAGGATAGCTTTCCACTACCTAGAATTGACCAGCTTATGGATGGAATTGAAAGGCATGAACTACTCTCTTTGATGGATGCATACTAAGGATATAACTAGATTATGATGCACAAACCTAATCAGGAGAACACCAGCTTCATCACCGATCTTGGATTGTATTTTTACCGAGCGATGCCATTCGGCCTAAAGAACGTCGAGGTAACTTATCAATGGTTGATGAACACAATGTTCAAGGATCGAATTAGATGAAAAATGGAAGTCTGCATGGATGTCATGCTAGTCAAATCACGTATGTTTGGAAATCATTTGGATAACCCCTAGAAAATGTTTAAGATTCTTCGAATGTATGGAATAAAGCTTAACCCCCTGAAATGCTCTTTCAGTATGGCTTTTGGGTAATTTCTAGGTTTCATCATGAACTATAGGGGAATTGAAGCTAATTCCAAGAAAATTACTACCTTATGGAATGTCACAGCCTTTACAACAAAAAAATTAGTTGCAGAGTCTGAATGGAAAGGTCGTAGGTTGAGCCGATTCATTCCAATTCAACGGATAAGTGTATACCATTCTTTGATGCATTGAAGAAGGGTAATAAAATTTTCAAATGGAATCAGGCCTACCAAACTGCTTTTGAGGAATTGTTGCGACATTTGAAGACCCTACTGATCCTATCTATGCCGGTGGAAGGAGAAGACTTGTTCATCTACTTGGCAGTGTCCCATCATGCTAAGTGCAGTGCTTGTACGAGAGGAAGGCAAGATTCAATGACCGGTCTACTACATCAGCAAACGCTTCACTAGAGATGAATGGAACTATCCAAAGTTTGAAAAATTAGCATTATGCTTACTGATAACGTCAAGGAAGTTGCACCATACTTTCAAGCTCATCCAGTTGAAGTGTTGACAGATCAATCTTTGAAACAAGTACTTTATCGACCTGAGACTTCAAAGCGTCTTCTAAAGTGGAATATTGAATTGAGCCAGTATGACTTAACTTATCATCCCTAGAGGATGATTAACGGACATGTGTTGGCTAATTTCATCATGGAACTCACCATTCAAAATGGAGAAGAGCAGGAGACAAAGGAAGTGGTATGACAATGGAAGCTATTCATTGATGGCTTAACAAATAAATTCTGCTCGTGAGCGGGGAGACTCCCAAAGGATGATCAATCTACTATGCCTTAAGACTGGAGTTCCTTGCTATTAATAACGAGATGGAGTATGAGGCATTGATAGAGGGATTGAAGATTGTGAAGGAACTAGGAATAAAAGCTGTGCATATGTACAGTAACTCCCAGCTAGTTTGTTTGTTAGGAAAAGAGGGTATTACAAGCTAAAGGGGCAAATCTCGATCTATACTTGTCAAAAGCATGGGAACTGATCAATGACATTAAACACTACACAATAACCGATATTCCTAGAGAGTAGAATGTGAAGGCCGATTACTTAACCAAACTGGCAAGTTCCAGAGAGGTGCAATCAATGGGATTGGTCTCAGTTGAAGTGCTAAGAGCTCCAAGCATAGATTGAATGGATGTAGATTGGGTTTTGGAGGCCACCAAAGAGAAAGAATCGTGGATGATACTAGTTGAGGACTACCTGCTCAAAGGAATACTTCCCAAAAACTGGAATGAACAAAAGAACCTCCTTTGAAAGACACCGTGGTTCATGCAATAACATGGAATGCTATACAATAATGGATTTTCCATCCCCTTGCTATGGTGTGTAACCAAAGACGAAGCCAAGAAGATTTTGATGGAAATCCACAAAGGCAGCATGGCGACCACATTGAGGGCAGACATTGGCAAATAAGGTTTTACGTTACGAATATTTCTGGTCCACAATTAGCTGAGACGCAACAGACTATGTCAAATGCTGTAATCGATGCCAAAGATTTTCAACGATCCTAAGAACTCCATTCTTAGAACTTACGCAAATGGTCAGTCCTTGTCCATTTGCAATCTGGGGAATCGATCTAATCGGTATATTACCAATAGCTAAAGGAGGAACCAAATATGCTATTGTTGCAATTGATTACTTTACTAAATGGGTTGAAGTGGAACCGATCGCCACCATTACCATTAAAAGTAATTAACTTTGTGCAGGTTTGGAGTACAGTAGAAAATCATTATGAAAAATGGAACTTGGTTCGAGAGTGCAAAATTCAAGGACTTCTGCAAGCGTTATCGGATCCAAAAGAGTTTCTTTTCGCTAGCACACCCGCAAGCAATTAGGCAGTGGAAATAGTGAAAAAAATAATCAAATTCACCATCAAGAAGCGACTAACGAAAACTAAACGAAACTGGGTAGATGAACTTCCACTTGCACTATGGGCTTATAGAACAACATAAATCTACGATCGTGCACTCATAATTTTCCCTAGCATATGGTTCAGAAGCAATGATCCCAGTGGAACTGGAGTTCACCTCTCATCGGAGACAACACTTTAATCGATCAGAAAACGAGCAACACTTAGTCAAGTCAATGGATCAGATCATGAGAAGCGGAAGGAAGTTGAGCTAAGGACCACTGCTCACCAAAAGCGAGTGGCACAACACTTTTACACCAAAGTTCGCAACCATACCTTAGAAGTCGGAGATCTCATTCTAGAACAAATCATTCCTAGTATGGGGGCGCTTGGCCCAAATTGGGAAGGACCCTATATTATCGACCAAAATCTTGGAGATGGAACATTCAAGATCACTATAGTCGATGGAATTCCTATTCCCCATTCTTAGGACAGTGACTCGCTACGACATTATTTAGTTTAGTTTATGTATATATATATATATATATATATATATATATATCCTATTTTAACAATTAAGCAACCCAAGTATAATGGAGGCATTGTAAATAGGCAGGATTTTCCTTTTTCTTTATTTTATTAGTAAAGTCGTTTCGCTACTTAAGCCAATGGAACCGCGTCCATGTAAACAATTCGCTGAGTCAACGGTATCAAATCGACTCAAACCGCCAGATCGATGGGAAAAATCGATCCCAGCTTTCTGAGAACTAGTGTTGCCTAGCAACATCAAGAAGGCCCAACCCTCATGCGCATCCATAAACCACATCTCGTTTCTTGGACCGATGGAACCGCTTTCAAGTAAGAATCCATTCTTTTGCTACCTAAAACGATGGAATTGCATTCAAGTTCGCTCCATTTCTTCGCTTCTTGGATCGGTGGAACTACGTCCAAGTAAGCATCTATTCTTTTGCCACTTAGATCAATGAAATTATGTTCAAGTGCGCTCTATTTCTTCGCTTCTTAGGTCGATGGAGCTATGTCCAAGTAAGCATCCATTCTGTTGCTGCTTGAACAGATGGACGCATGTTCATGTACACTCCACTCTCTCTCCTTTTAGGCCGGTGGAACTGCATCCAAAGTAAGCACCTATTCCTCCACTGCTTGAACCAATGGAACCGTGTTCAAGTGTGCTCCGGATCGTTGATGTTACCCTAGTAACATCATTAGTTTGTCAAAATATCCTAATTACCGAAATTGCTCTGGTAACATCAAAAATTTCGTTAACTGCGAGATTGGTAGAAATCAATCCCCACCTCCCAAAATTCAACATCGCCAAGATACCGGGAACATGGAAAGAAAATCCAAGGGATCAAGTTGTCCGCAGGTCCCTAAAAATAGAAACTAGTATGCGAATAGAACTTCAATACCGAGCTTGGAGAGAATCAACCGCAATCACAGTACAGGTGCTCAGAATCGAGCATTCAAGTTACAAGTTCCCAGAGATAGGAGCTACAATACATCTTGGACTAGAGGCAACCAAAGAGCTGCCAAGAGCATCTATTCTCATATCAAGTGTTCAAAGTAATTAGTGCCGTGGACTAGCGGGAACACAACACACTAACACTTGGTCAGGATAAAAAAACTCTATTGTTCTGTTACGTCGAACAAGGAATTTTGGCAATCACAACAAAATTAAGTAAATAGTACGCTAAGTGGCTGCAAGTTACACCATTTTACACAATTTACATGCACATAAATGTAATAAATGAACACATCGTATATCACATAATACATCGTATATAATATGGAAATTGCGAGATAAGAAATCGTATTATGTATACATACAGTGGTATATAAACATGCATAGTACATAGAATATAGAAAATTACATAGGAGAGATTATAGTGGAAATGCTGATCTTTTTCATTACTTATATCATTTTATGACCAATAATCAAATAGTGAGGGCTGTGCCCACACAATATCGGCATGTTTTGAACATTAGAAAGCAAAAGTATAGACCTTACAGATGCTATAACAAAAGGAAAAATACTCTAAGCACTCTGATACTGCGAAAACACACAAAAGGACAATGAGTACCCTGCTCCACTAGTGCTCGAGCTCACCATGACTTCTTTGTGCCTTTCCCTTCACCTTTACTAACCTTGCCTAGGCAAATTGAGATCTTCTTCCTACTATCTGTGCCAGTCTCACCTCCTATAGGAGGGTCGGAACCTTCTGACCCTTAGTCACACTCTCCTCCTTTGACACCTTCAACATGTTGGTAGTGGGAGTCTTGTGCTTCCGCTTATCCTTTTCCTTCTTCATCCGCAGCCCCTTCTTTTTGTCATGATCCAAAATCCGGCATCCGAAAATGGACATCCATACTTCACCCGTATTCGAATGCTGAAGATTCGAACATCGAACTCCAGTTCAGATGGAGCTTATAACACATTAAGTACAACAACACAGCAGAAGTAAAACAATATCATTAATACAACAATGGATATAATATCTGATACAATATGGTACAAAAATATCAGAGACAATAAACAACAACGGAAAAGATAACACCGAAAAAGATAGATCCAATATGATCTTCAATAGAGAGTGAATGCACAATCTACATCTCCAATCCAAAGCTCCAAAGCTCCTTGGCAAACGGCTCACAAACCAAAAGCTCGAACCACCATTATCGTTGTACTAAGCAAGGTCAGACATATTTTTAAAAAGAAGCAAACGCTATCGCTGAATCCCAACGCTGGATGCTATCGAATCTACACCTATTATTTGATTATCTGAAAAACCCAACTCTAAACTGCCCGTGTGGAAAATTGTGGGCACCCAGAGTTTAGAAAGGGAATAATAAACTCTAGGACAGTCATGGGACTGGTGTGAGCAAACAAAAACATTTTTATCTTTAACAAAAGAAAACAAAAGCATTTAAAAGAAATCCGCAATGCTTTTTGAAAAATGAAACTATCATAAGGCCTCCCCGCATACACACAATGCAAGCGCACAATTGGAGGAAATTTCTCCTTATAATAGTAAAAAATGCTTGATACGCAAAATCATTTGATATTATTATTAGTGCATATTGCAAGTATAATTTTAATCTTAGCCAACATACGTACCATTATAGTATGCCTACTATAGCTAATATGTTAAATGGCAGGTTCTACAAATAAAACCGTACAAGGCGCATATTGGAGATTGGATTTCCAACAAATGGTCAGGCAAAGGAACTTCCTAGGACACAAGGGTACGCCTCTGGAGGGACGCCCCGAAAACCTAGCCGGATCTCTGTCAACACAAGACCGGGTTACCTCAGTAACTAGGTAACTACTACACGAGTTTGCCATCCCCCGGTTGTAACCAACCTTTATCCGAGGCGCCTCTCAACCAACAACCACAAAGCAATAAGTTTTCAGCAACCACATAAGTTAAGTATCTGGGCTCCATACCATGATGTCACTTCCACCTAGAAGGAAATGGACATACCTTTAGGGGCGCTACCCTTAAATAACCTTGCTGCATCTTTTCTGTTTCGACCATTCCAGGTTGTGGGGCTCGACGAAGTCTCGTCCACAAAGCTACGCTTTTCACAAAAGCCATGCTTCGATCAGCACATGATCAGCAGCACTTCGTATGCCACATTACCAAATTGGGAATGTATCACTAGCAACCATCCACCACATAACCTCTGAGCTCGTACGTCTCAGAGAAGGGTGTTAAGCTAAGAGAATAAATTCTCCGCCACCAAACAGAAATGTATCTGATAGAAACCAGCTTTACGTCTCAAAGTGTAATGTCAGACACACATCCATACAAGTCTATTCCGGGTTCGAACAGAACAAAAGGCACTTCAAAAAGATCCCTTGCAATCCGGCTATTCACAATCCCAGTCGGACTCCCCACCACATATGGAGATCTCTATACCGGTGCGACTCAGTGCAGAGACATTCGACGGGTAATCATTTCATCTTTAAAAATACCCGGTCTTCACCACCGGTCTTCAAATGCTATCCATTACGTCGTATCATTATTCAGAATGGGTTATATGACACAAAGTCCTCTCTTGGCTAGACCAAATAATGAGCGCTTAATTTTAAAACCATATGGATATAGTGGGACCTTAGTTAAGTCACAACTTAAAGCTCAAAACCTTTCTTTCAAATGGTTTAAACAAATTCCCACTTTTAATCTTCAAAATAAAAGATTCACTCTTGAAGACACTCCTCAATTTTAAAATAAGATTCACCAAATCTTTCACAAAGATTCA
This sequence comes from Allium cepa, assembly GCA_030765085.1. NCBI lineage: Eukaryota > Viridiplantae > Streptophyta > Magnoliopsida > Asparagales > Amaryllidaceae > Allium > Allium cepa. The sequence continues at coordinate 749,012,871 of CM060940.1, read as the reverse complement.
TTCATAGCTTTCAAAACAATTTCAATTCCAAATCTTTTATACAAAAGATACACTTTTTAGATCCTCTTCACTTTGAAAACAAAGTTCAACAATCTTTCACAAAGATTCATTCATAACTTCTAAAACGATTTTCATTTCAAACTTGAAATCCTTTCAATACCAATTGGAAATCCTTTCCTTATACGAAAGCTATTATTATTTGAAAAACAAGGGTTTTCGGTTTGGAAAAATCCGATCAAATATACACAAGTTATATTTCTTTAAAGTATAAACTTGGGTTAAATTTAAATTCACAAAATAATACTTTTAAAATACTTTATAGATGGTTTCAAAATCCATATATATTATATGACTTGTATAAACCTTTCAAACCCAATTTCCAAAACAATTTCAAAACTTAAACAAAATATATTATATTCAAATTCCATTTCAATTTCAAACTTCCTTTTCAAAAGCTTTTCATATTCAACCCAATTCCATTTCCAAAACCACTTGGATTCAAAATTCATCTTTAAAATCATTTCATAATATTAAATTCAAATATCTGTGACTTAACCAATTTCCTCGTGCAATCAATATTTTTGTATGTATAGTGTAGTCCAGGTGTTTTATACAATAGTGCAACATCATAGATTCAAGCATAGCAATATCGATAAGCGGTATAAACCTATAATGTTTATCTTCATTCACAGATTCATAGGTAAATAATATAAAAATTCATCACAGGTAAATAAATTACACACACAGCTCAATTCGATAATTCACATCATAGAATATTTCAGACCAGAGATAACAATCAATTTAAGGCATTCATACAATTCATATATCCATAAGCAAAATTAATAAATTATCTGATTGTAATGAATTATCTAACCTTGTTACATTATTATTAAGTAATTACAGTCATTATTATTAATTATAATTAATTAATTACATAATTATTTTCATTAACTATCCTTAATTAATGATTAATTATCCTTAATTAATGACTAATTATCCTTAACTATTTATTAATTAATCCTTAATTATAAATTAATTAATATTTAATTATTAATTCATTAACCTTTAATCATGTATCAATTAAACTTAATTAAGTCATTTAATTAACCTTAATCATTTAATTAACTACCCCTAATTATTTAATTACTTATTCTTAATTCTTGATTAATTAACCCTTAGTTATTAATCAATTAACCTTTAATCAGAATTTAATAAATCATTAATCAAGTTTTAAATAAATCATTAATTAAGTAGTTATTCTTTTTAAATTACTTTCATTAAGTAATTATTTTTAATAACTTAAATCAAGTAATTAATCTTTAATCACTTAAGACATTAATCAAATTAAAAGATAGTCCTTTTATTTTAATTATCATAAAAATCTTTATTTAATAAACCATGTAATTAATTTTCATTAAAAAATAAAATTAACATAGATTTAAAATTTAATTAACAATTAAAACACCTTTTCTTAATTAGCTTCTTAATATTATTAAGTTTATTTAAAATAAAATTTTAAATAAAGGTTATATGTATTTTAAATATTTCAAAGCTTGGTTAATTAAAATAATTTTTATTTAAAAACCCTTTTAACCAAATTCAACTTGGATAACATCTAATACTTATAAAAGAATTAGTTTTAACAAAATTGTTTCAATAAAAGTTGATTTTCTTTTTAAAGTTTAAAACATGTTTCTATATTAAATCTACAGACCCGAGCGTTTTCATGAATGTCCCGAGCCTTACTTCGGGTTTTCTCCCACGTTACTCGCCTTCGAGTTCCCTCCTGAATTACTTCGAGTTTGAACACAAGTAAACCATCTTCTTCCCACATCAACGTTATTTCCAGTTGTACCACATTTACGCGTGCACGTGCACAAGTCGTCTGAGCAATGGCCATCGACGTTGTTGTTGAATATGCGAGCATATGATTTTTTTTGATGATAATAAACATATATATATATATATTCATTTAAATGTATTTGTAAATGTACTATTATATTTTTCACATAATTAAATAAATATTTGCTGAATAAAATAAATAACACAGTATTTAAATTCAAATAGATATTTTGTTCAAACAAATTTTTATTACAATTTTGAATAGTATAAATTTGAACTCTCCCTATATATATACAAATTCAATGACAATACAAACTTGATTACATCACAATTCACATAATTGTCCTCACTTCATATAGCTCATTCACTTGTATTTAGTCTTCACATTGAATCCAACATCTGAGCAATCTACAAAATAAACACTAACGTCGTAAAATTGAAAAGAAAATATTTTGTAGTGTAAAATAAAATGTGTATTTGTGAAAATTTTATTTGCCTCGGTTATTTGGGTTGTTCGTCATCATTTAAACTTGAATTCATCATAAACGAACAGCTTGTGACATGCACAGTGTATCACTGTACATGCCACAAGCCGTGCACACCAATATACGCTTGATAAATCTACAGGGACTGGTAAGCACAAGGTCAAACCCAAATAAAAAGCCGGGTTCAACTCAAGTGAAATAAAAATAAAATCACGATACAAGCACAAGGTCAAACCCGAGCTTTAAAGCTGGATTCAACTCAGGTGCAATACAAAACTATGGGTCAAGATACATACAACACAACCTTGACCAAAAATTCGGATGTACACTTGAACTCAGGCTGGCCATAGAAACAAGGAATCAAAGTCAAATGCTTTCAAATGAAATTGACCAAATCACTTCAAATGAAACAAAGAACAAACTTGTATCGAAATAGTTCACCGAGCTCAATATGAAGTTCAACAGCAATGTAGCAGTTCAAGGTTCAGATGCAACACAACACAATGAAACAGTGATACTAGTGAAGACTACAAATTCAAATCCAGTGCAACTTCAACCCAAACCAAACACAGCACAAGTTGAAATGCCCAGATCAAATGGAACAGACAAACAGTAAATTTCACATGCCAGTAAAAAAACAATCCAAACTAGTATCATACAACAACTATATACATATACATAACCAGATTACATGATGACTGGAAACACAGTACATCATAGCAGTATGGAAGCAAGACTGCATGAACCAGACTCGACCAAGACCACAACGCAGCAGAAACTGTCTTAAAGCAATTGTGCAGCAGCCTCAAAATCAAGTGCATATATGTACATGTTAGAAGTGGACACAAGTGATGAACCAACAATGCAAGCAAGACCGGACAACATGAAATACAGTGATCAATGTATCAAGTTGAAAATGATACAAGAATGAAATCACATGAAACAACCACGTACAGTATCAAGTTCAGGTGAAGTACACTAGCAAATGCAGACCTGACTGCACAGTGCAAACTACAACAGGCTACAGCCGTGAGACCAGACTAACAATGCAAACCAAGTGCACAGCAGACACATGAACGAATGCATCAATGAGACAGCAAGCACATATAGTACAGTGGAACCAAAAGAACAAAAACAAAACAATGGAGCAATAGTATGAATGCAATACTAGTAGCGGTCAGTGTGATGCAAGACAGTGATCGAATGACCAAAGAAAAAAAAATCAAAAAATTGAAACTGACCAGACTGCAATATCAAAGTAAAGAACACAAGATTCAGGTAATACGCATACAACTTACAACAGATTACAGACTACAATGAGCAGCAATGAGAAAATGACCGAAGTCAGGAAATGTCAACAACCATGTCAAGGCCAAAATCGAACAAGTATACATGTATGCAGCGACAACATCAGAGAGTATATGCAGAGTATAACAAAGTCAAGGCCTACAAGCCGAAGTTAACATAATTTCATGTTGAACAAGCTAATGCCGAAGTCACAGTGAAATCAACATCGTCAAATCAAGTCAAGCCGAGGTGAGCAAAGCAATTCAAAGCCGTGCGAGTCAAGGAAACAAAAAATATCATCACATAAACAAGTCAGTATCGAAGAATGAACAAGTTAGAAATTGAAGTCATGGTGTCCGCGAAAGGGATCAACACCGTGATTATCAAGTAACCAAATATACGTAATTGACAAAGTCAGAAATCATCGCTAACATTCAATCAATATCATACGGCCAAGGAATTATCCGAACGAACGAAAATCAAGGGGTTCGAACCCTATAAAACCCATATTCATCATTGGCAGAAAAATCATTCGAGTTCAAGCAACGAAGAATAATCTTTCGACTCAAATCGAAATTCGAGTATAGTAAAATTTGAAAAAAAGGAACGAACGTACTAATTCACGCAAACATTCGAACTCGACTAACTGGAAGCGACCGCAAGCCAAATTGAAGGAGCAATCAAAGCCAATTGTGAACAACCAGAAATTGATTAGAATTGGCACTCCAGATTTGAGAAGCCCTAATTTCAGAATGAACTAGAAAGGAACGAAGCAACCATTATCATAAACAAGGAACGGGTCAACATAGATAAAAAGGAGAAAGAGATTTACTCTTATTACTTTAGTGATTATTGGGCCAGCCTTGTTTTGTTTGGTTTTAATTATATAAGGCTTTAGTTTAAATTAGGGTTTTGATTTTTTATTGCTTTAATTTTGTATTCCTTTTTAAAACCATTTTAATTCCTAGTCGTGTGACTAGGGGACGAACTACTGTGGTGTAGTTCGAGAATTCGCAACTCAGTGGCTGAGTTGTGGCAGGGTTTTGTGCGTAGAGTTAAGGCTAGTAGATAGCGGGTGTCGTGAGTTTATGTGTATAAGCGTCTGACTGCTTAATTTCTAGCAGAAACCTTGGGGGCAGCACGTAGGCAAGGTTTTTCTGAAGCTGGGTAAATTATGCGTCGTTCTATTTCTGCATTTATTATTCTGTTATTACCCGTGCTGCTATAATTCTGATATATCTGTTTGAGATCATTTTATATAAACTTTCGCAATAAATTTTTATAATTGATAGTATCACCCTATTCACCCCCCCCTCTAGCGTGAAATCGATCCTATAAGTGGTATCAAAGCTAGGTACAAAAGCTATTTTTGTTTTAAATATTTGATTTTTTCAAAAACCAATTTTGGTTTTAAAAATTTGAATTTTTGAAATGGCTTCTTTTAATACTGCTTTTGCTGAGGGTCAGTCTACAGTTAGACCACCAATGTTCAATTGTGAATATGCTTACTGAACATATAGAATGAAAATATTTCTGAAAACCATTGATGCTTGGAATATTGTTGAGACAGGTTATGGAGCACCCACAATAGTTGTAAATAATTAAGAAATTGAAAAACCATTTGATCAATGGACATACCAAGAAAATAAGCTACAAAATGCTAAAGCCAAAGCTATGAATTCGATTATTTGTCCATTAGATCAATTTGAATTTAATCGTGTCTCACATTGTCTAACTGCGCAGGAAATCTGGCACACACTTGAAGTGAATCACGAAGGAACATCTCAACTCAAGGAATCTCGCCTTGCAATGCTTAGTGGCGAATACGAGAACTTCACAATGGCCAGGGATGAGAATGTTAAAGAGATGTATGCATGACTTTCCAATCTCATATACAAATCAACAGCTCTTGGAAAATCATACACAGAGTTGGAAATTGTTCGAAAATTCCTTAGAGTCCTTCCACGAAGCAAAAGTCACAGCCATTCAAGAATCAAAGGATTTGAAACAAATAAAAGTTGAAGAGCTCATCGAAAATCTCACCACTTACGAGCTAGAGATGAAATTCAAGCAAGAACAAGAAGGAGGTGATACTCGAAAGAAATAAATAGCGATTAAAGGAACAACGGAAGATGATGATGATGTTGATGATGGAGCAGCTGAGCTGGCACTATCAATGAAGAAATTCAAAAGGTGGAATCACAAATACAGAAATCAAGCTCTAAATCAGAAATTGAAAAGCAGAATAGCCAAAGCACTAGACAACCCGAAAGAGCAGGAAATCATCTGTAACAAGTGCAACAAACCCGGACACACAAGCGCAATTGTCCTCAAAATCGACACGGCTTAGAAAATAAATCAAAAAGGAGAAATTTTACAGCCACGTAGAATACAAATGATGAAGATAATAAAAGTACTAGCAGTGAGAGTGAGAAATCAGATATGTGCCTTCGAGGTGATATAACTGATAGCGACGATGACGAGCCAAGCGAGGTATCAAAACTCACCCACTCACAACTACTTATATATTTCCACGAGGTAAATGGATGTTTTGAAAGACTTAGGGAGAAATATGCTAATTGAATCACAAAGAGATACTTTGATAGAATCAAATAAACAACTTGACCAATTAGTTAAAAACTATCAAAGTAGGATCCCTAAGTGTGATAAGTGTCCAATATTTGAAGAAGAAATAAAAAAATCAGAAATAAAAATTAAATTGCTTGAAAATGAAATTTTGATTTTGAAATAAAGTGAAAAAACTCATAGAGAAAATTCTACTAAAAGGTGCACACAATTATTGAATGAAAATGTATCCCTCAAAACACAAGTCCAACAATTATCTACGACTTTAGGAAAATTTTCGAAAAGTGAAAGATCGTTAAATATACTTTTAGGAAAACAATCTGTTAAAACCATATAGACAAGGACTTGGATATAATCAATCTAAACCTGTTAAAAGAAAAATTAATCTAGTTAAATCTGAGTGCACTATTTGTAGAAAAATTGGACACAATCAAAGTATGTGTTGGTATAGACCCAACCACGTGAAAACCATTCCAATTTGGGTTCCAAAAGGCACAAATATAAAATCTCTATAAGTTAAACAAATTTGGGTACCGAAAGGAACATATATAAATAGTTTTGGGTCTCCATAAAATTATTTTTCAAAATATTTTGCCACTAACAACCATGGACCTATAAATGCAAATAGGTCACAAAAACCTTTTAACGTGTAGGTGAGGTGGCAGGCTAAGGAACTACAATAATACTTGGATTCTGCCTGTTCCAGGGACACAACGGGTAACAAATCAAAGTTCCTTAGCTTAATACAAAGGTGACAGAATCACAACAACAACAACGAAAAATTATCGTAAAGGTAGAACAGGTAATGATATATTTTGAACGGTATATTAAATGTGACAATCTACACCGTAATCTGAATTAAATCAGCCAGTAATGTGATAATGAAATGAATGATGATTTTGATTCTTACTTATTCAAAATTGTTGGCCAATTTTATTCTTATGCCAAGAACACTACAAAAATTCAAGAGTCTTTGAACTACTTCATATATATTAATTTTGATTAATGATAGTGTTTTATTGGCTGATGAGATAAAACATTTGGTTATTTTACGGCCAACTCTATATTCACAGTTTTTGTTTATTTACATAACTTCAATTCAAATTCAAGAGGAATTCACTTAAAAGCTGTTAAAATTGATTTTAAATTGCACACTTCACGATCTGGTCTATCAAATTTAACTAATGATAATTTCAAGTGAAAGGAAAATTCAGATGCAGATTACACTGGTAATATAGTTGATAATTTTTTTATGGTGGAACGTGATTTATGTTGAAACATTCAATACTTGCATCGTTTTTTCAAAGAAAATATCTGCATATTTTTCATTTCAAATAATTTTTCAAATAGCAGAAATTTTCTTATAAAACCCCTTCTAGAAAATCATTTTTGACCTTGTTTCAGATTAGTCATTTTTGGAAAATTTGATAATTATTTTTGAATATGATTTTAAATAACTACATTGACTAATCTCACTCCCTACTGATTATTGAATAAATAAATAGTGATTGAAAAAGTGATGAGTGTTGATATTAATCATATATTATAACTTGAGATGGTATATTTAATAAATTTCTTTAGAAATTTGAACAAGAGTTATAAAAAACTTTTTGTTGGTAAAAATTCCATGACCATCTCTATTTCTATTATATTTCTATCGACCACCACTCATCAAAATTCAATATGGTTTGTCAATATGTGGTACTTTAAACAGGAATCATTCATTTTTCATTTTTTTTAAAACTAAAGTATTCACTCTCATTTAAAAGTCCTCACGGTAATGCATGGGTGAATTACTTGGAATTTTTTATTATGTTCTTCCATGCTCATTTAAAAGTCCTTACGGTTATGTATGTATGGAACGCATATCCGAAAAATTGATTATCAAATAGACAAGTTGATTCTAATCCCATTTAAAAGTCCTTACGGTCATGCATGGTTAGAAGATACTTGAATTCATTTTTTAAATAAAATATGAATACTACTAATCTCATTTAAAAGTCGTACTGGTTATACATGGTTAGTAGATATTCAAATTCCTGAAATAAATATACAACAAATAGACACAACTGTATGGTTTTATATGATGACATTATCCCTATCATTCTAAAGTGGAATATGCGCTAAACAGAGTATTTATGATTTAGTTTTAGTGTTGTATTAATTTCTATCACTATAATCTCTATTTTTCTAACACTATTATTCTTTTGCTGATAACAAAAGGTGGAGAGAAAGGTAAGATTCCGTCAAATAAAATCAAATAAAGGTCAAATATTTTCTATTTGCATATAGGCTCATTTGCATATTTTTATTTGTATGCATATATGAAAAAGGAGCTTTGTGTAGAGAGGAAGCATTCAATAGGAGGAGGAAATTGAATGGTCAAATACATTTAACAAATTCAAAATCTTAAATATATGTTTGTTATCATCAAAAGGGGGAAACTGTTGAATATGCGAATATATGATTTTTGTTTGATGATAATAAACATATATATATATATATATTCATTTAAATGTATTTGTTAATGTACTATTATATTTTCACATAATTAAATAAATATTTGCTGAATAAAATAAATAACATAGTACTTAAAATCAAACGGATATTTTATTCAAACAAATATTTATTACAATTTTGAATAGTACAAATTTGAACTCTCACTATATATATACAAATTCAATGACAATACAAATTTGTTTACATCACAATTCACATAATTGTCCTCATTACATATAGCTCATTCACTCGTATTTAATCTTCAACTTGAATCCAGCATCTGAGCAATCTGCAAAATAACCACTAACGCAGTAAAAATGAAAAAATATATTTTGCAGTGTAAAATAAAATGTGTATTTGTGAAAATTTTATTTGACTCGGTTATTTGGGTTGTTCGTCATCATTTAAACTTGAATTCATCATACACGAACAGCTTATGATATGCACAGTGTATCACTGTACATGCCACAAGGCCGTGCACACCAATATACACTTGATAAATCTACAAGGACAGGTGAGCACAAGGTCAAACCCAAATCAAAAGCCGGGTTCAACTTAAGTGAAATAAAAATAAAATAAAGATACGAGCACAAGGTCAAACCCGAGCTTTAAAGCTGGATTGAACTCAGGTGCAATATAAAACTATGGGTCAAGATACATACAACACAATCTCGACCGAAAATTCGGATGTACACTTGAACCAAGGATGGTCATAGAAACAAGGAATCAAAGTCAAATTCTTTCAAATTAAATTGACCAAATCATCCCAAATGAAACAAAGAACAGATTTGTATCAAAACAGTTCACCGGGCTCAATATGAAGTTTAACAACAATGTAGCAGTACAAGGTTTCAGATGCAAAACAACACAATGAAACAGTGATACTAGTGAAGACTACAAATTCAAATCCAGTGCAACTTCAACCTGAACCAAACACAATACAAATTGAAATGCCCAGATCAAATGGAACAGACAAACAGTAAAATTCACATGCCAATAAAACAACAACCCAGACTAGTATCATACAACAACTATATACATATGCATAACTAGATTTCATGATGACTGGAAACACAATACATCATAGCAGTATGGAAGCAAGATTGTACGAACCAGACTCGACCAAGACCACAACGCAACTGAAACTGTCTCGAAGCAATAATGCAGCAGCCTCAAAATCAAGTGCATATATGTACATATTAGCAGTGGACACAAGCGATGAACCAACAATGCACACAAGACAGGACAACATGAAATACAGTGATCAATGTATCAAGTTGAAAATGCTACAAGAATGAACATCACATGAAACAACCACGTACAGTATCAAGTTCAAGTGAAGTACACTAGCAAATGCAGACCTTATTGCACAGTGCAAACTACAATAGGCTACAGCCGTGAGACCAGACCAACAATGAAAACCAAGTGCACAAACAGACACATGGACGAATGCATCAATGAGACAGAAAGCACATATATCTACAGTGGAACCAAAAGAACAAAAAAAACAATGGAGCAATAGAATGAATGCAATACTAGCAGCTGTCAGTGCAATGCAAGACAGTGATCGAATGACCAAAGTAAAAAAAATCAGAAAATTGAAACTGACCAGACTGCAATATCAAAGTAAAGAATACAAGATTCAGGTAATACGCTTACAACTTACAACAGATGACAGACTACAATGAGCAACGGTGAGAAAATGACCAAAGTCAGGAAATGTCAACAACCATGTCAAGGCTAAAATCGAACAAGTATACATGTATGCAGTGACAACATCAGAGAGTATATGCAGAGTATAACAAAGTCAAGGCCGCAAGTAAATCAAGGTACAAGCCGAAGTTAACATAATTTCTAGTTGAACAAGTTAATGCTGAAGTCACAGTGAAATCAACATCGTTAAATCAAGTCAAGCCGAAGTGAGCAAAGCAATTCAAAGCCGTGCGAGTCAAGGAAACAAAAAATATCATCGCATAAACAAGTCAGTGTCGAAGATTGAACAAGTCAGAAATCGAAGCCGTGGTGGCCACGAAAGAGATCAACACCGTGATTATCAAGTAACCAAATATATGAAATTGACAAAGTCAAAAATCATCGCCAACATTCAATCAAAATCATACGGCCAAGGAATTATCAAAACGAACGAAAATCAAAGGGTTCGAACCCTATAAAACCCATAATCATCATTGGCAGAAAACATTCGATTTCAAGCAACAAAGAATAATCTTTCAACTCAAACCAAAGGTCGAGTATAGTAAAATTCAAAAAAAAGGAACGAACGTACCGACTCACGCAAACATTCGAACTCGACTAACTGGAAGCGACCGCGAGCCAGATTGAAGGAGCAATCGTAGCCAATTGTGAACAACTAGAAATTGATTAGAATCGACACTGTAGATTTCAGAAGCCCTAATTTCAGAAGCTCAAATTTCAGAACGAATGAGAAAGGAACGAAGCAGCCATTATCACAAACAAGGAACAGGCCGACATAGATAAAAAGGAGAAAGGGATTTACTCTTATTACTTTAGTGATTATTGGGCCGGCCTTGTCTTGTTTGGTTTTGATTATATAAGGCTTTAGTTTAAATTAGGATTTGATTTTTTATCGCTTCAATTTTGTATTCCTTTTTAAAACCATTGTGATTTCTATCGTGTGACTAGGGGACGAACTAGGTGGTGTAGTTCGAGAATTCACAACTCGGTGGCTGAGTTGTGGTAGGGTTTTGAGCGTAGAGTTAAGGCTAGTCGATAGCGGGTCTCGCGAGTTTACGTGTGTAAGCGTCTGACTGCTTAATTTCTAGTAGAAACCTTGAGGCAGCACGTAGGTAGGGTTTTGCCAAAGTTGGGTAAATTCTGTGTCGTTCTATTTCTACATTTATTATTCTGCTATTATCTGTGCTGCTATAATTCTGATATATCTGTGTTGAGATCATTTTATATAAACTTTTGCAATAAATTTTTATAATTGATAGTATCGCCTTATTCACCCCCCCTCCTCTAGGATAAAATCGATCCTATAGCAGTCACCTTCCACACGTCAACGACTACCCCATCAACTACCACGATCACCCAGAATCTCGAGCACACTCGAAAATCGAATTCGAGCAAGTTAAGCACATCAGGCACCAAAACTCGATTACCAAAAACCATCTCGTACCGTCGCCACAAGCCATCGGAAAACTCGCCGACCTACCCGAACCTTCGCCACTGCCCAACGTTTCATTTCCCCCATCTGCGGTTGACTCCGATACAACCTTGGTGACACACGAGCTTCAACAACTACGACACCCAAATCAGGTTGTTAAACCCTAAATGACCATCATCCCATCACCACGACAATCAATAAATTCTCCCACCATTTTTCCCTAGGTCCCTAGCCTGTAAGTGTGCTCATCCTCAACCCCATGAACACCGGACCTCTCGATCGCCTGAATTTGACCAAAACTTACCTTTCGTTCATCTCGCACGTTCTATCCAAATACTTACTTGAAAATCTTGATATTGTCATAAAAATTCATAAAATTCAAGTACGAATCCAGTCATATAACTGAAACATGAAATCATGATACTTGAATTTCTGATATAAAATGTTTATTATGGTAATTTTCAAATTTTATAATATTTATTAGATAAATACATTTGAAACTATTTTTAAAATTTGTATTACACTGTTATGATAAATTTTCATTTAAAGATTATCACCTAAATCTATTTATAGTTTGAGATACGAATTTTTTTCCTAGAATTTTACTAGCCTGTTGTTAACAGAGATATATCTATGTACATACATAGACAAACATTCAACAATAATATATATATGTATGTATGTATGTATCCACACAGACATGCAAACATTTATACTAACAGCTTCGAGTATAACATCAAAAATCACAACAAATTTAAAAAAAAATGGTAGTTTGCTCACCTTGCTTTGAACAGAGGATAGGTTTTATAAAATCTAGAACTTTGGTTTTGTTTTTAATCTGGAATTCATTTCCGTTGAATCTAAATTGATCTTGATTTTGATCTTGATAGTTGCTTGATGTTTACAGAATTGAATCTGATCTTGATTTGTTATTGAAACTCGTATTTGATTCTTAGCTTGTCGAAGTTGATCTTTGCCTGATTTGCTCTTGAATCATGTTGAACCCTGAAATCTGGTTTGTGGTTTGATTCCAGGTTGAAACAGTTCAATTTTATTCCAGGTTTTGAGATGAATTGGTACCAGTTTGGTTTCAAGGTTGAAAATACTTTTGTTTTAATTTTTTTTAAAAGGTGAAGTGAAAGTCTGAACTGAGATAATTAACCAAGTTTCTTCTTTTAAAAACATATTTTACATAATTCTAAATTTGACAAAAATGTTATCATGCCACTTGTTAAATTTTACTAACACTTGCAAATTAATGTTGCCATTAATCTTATATTTGTTAATTACATAATCTTATTGTTTTACAAATGTCACAAACAAAGATTTTATGTTTAAATCCTTCACTTAATTTAATTTATCAATTTTTTTCAAACCCTTATGCTAATAAATTTACACCTTTCAAAAGATATCATATTTTTATGTTTATATACATATGTTTTCAAAAATATATTATACATATAAATTAATTTTTATCTTATGTAAAAATTCACAAATACCAAAACTAAATGTTTTTATATTTTTGTCGATATACAAAATTTATTTATTCTTATAAAATTTAAAGAAAGAATTTTAAACTAATTATACATTACTAAGTAATCACACAAACACACACACACACATATACATATATATCTTAAAATAGCCTTTTGAAATGATTACATTAATCTCAAATCATAATTTTCATATATATATATATATTAGAAAAAAAATTCTTATTAACTCTAAAGTAAAAAAATTCTTTTAAATACAATTTATTTATAAATATTTACATTTTGAATTTCCAAAATCAAGATTTTATTTACAATTTATTTTTCAATCTATATATATTCATAATTATATTTATTCAAAATTTTCAAATTAATCCACAATTAAGTTCATAATTAATATAGTATTCAAAATATTTATTTCTGAATTTTCAATTAGAAATTTTATTAAAAATCATTTTTATATACATTTATATTAATAAACAAACAAATATCTATTTAACTTGGAAAATACCAAATTAATTCACAATTTAATTTCAAAAATTAAATTAATTACCAATTTAAATTTGATTTAAAAACGGGAATGTTACAGATTCCCCCTTAAGAAAACTTCGTCCTCGAAATTTGCTAAACAGGGAGACAACCAAAGAATAGATTAATAAATGAAGGTAGAGAAACAGTTTTCCAGATCAAACTTTATATTTATTCTGCATTTGACTTACCAAATCAGAATATCAACAATAACTATGCGAACGAACTCATTCAATACTACACAAGATACTCGGGTCACTAGATCTACGAAATATGCAAGGACATTGGTTAGTTCGAAGGGATGACTAACCATTCGTAGAGTATATCGGACCCTAGAGAATAGATAGATAGATTCAAACTTCCATAATTCTTAAACTCAAGGTATGGAATCCAAACTCAGGTCGGAATACCCCAAATTATGTATTAACTTGTCCCTCTTCGGACTTCGATTCACACAAGAAATTACAACAAAAATTTCAAATTTGGTTTTGACCCAAATCGTTTTACATTTGTTAACCAGTTTATTGCAATTTAAAATTTCACACTCATTAAAGTTAAAATGAAAAGCTGAGGGAAACTGGTGAAAACAATACGAAATAGGAACTTATTTACAACAATTCGCAGGGCCACCACCACACCAAAGCTTCTCCTTGTAGCTGCCACGAAACCATCAAAGAATTGATATCGGATGAAAGGAAATTGATAGAGAAAGATTGTTCCCGTCATTGCAGGGTATTAACCATTTGTAGTGGTACTCCCCTATCCCTTATCTCGTCCTCTTTTTGCACTCATACTCACTATCAGTGGATAGTAAGAGAGTTTACTTAGGCATACAGACGGATATCTTAGGGATATACTCATTTTAGGGTATTCTTCACCCTATCACTAATGAGTTACCTAATGTATTATACTCCTGAACTAAAGTTCTTACTCAACCTTCACCTCTGATACCACTTGTCACGACCCGAAATCCGACGTCTGAAAATCGACATCCATACTTCACCCGTATTCGAATGCCGTAGATTCGAACGTCGAACTCCAGTTCAGATGGAGCTTATAATAAATTAAGTACAACATAGCGGAAGAAAAACAATATCATTGATACAACAATGGATATAATATCTGATATAATATGGTACAACAATATCAGAGACAGTAAACAACAGCGGAAAAGATGACAATGGAAGAGATAGCTCCAATATGATCTTCAATAGAGAGTGAATCCATAATCTACATCTCCAATCCAAAACTCCAAAGCTCCTTGGTAAACGGCTCACAAACCAAAAGCTCGAACCACCATGATCTTTGTACTAAGGAAGGTCAGACATATTTCTGAAGAGAAGCAAACGCTATCGCCGAATCCCAACGCTGGATGCTATCGAATCTATACCTATTATTTGATTATCTGAAAAACCCAACTCTAGACTTCCCGCGTAGAAAATAATGGGCACCCAGAGTTTAGAAAGGGAACAATAAACTCCAGGTCAGCCATGAGACCGGTGTGAGCAAACAAAAACAGTTTTATCTTTAACAAAAGAAAACAAAAGGATTTAAAAGAAATCCACAATGCTTTTAGGAAAATGAAACTACCATAAGGCCTCCCCGCACACATACAATGCAAGCGCACAATTGGGGGAGATTTCTCCTTATGATAGTAAAAAATGCTTAATATGCAAAATTATTTGATATTATTATTAGTGCATAGTGGAAAACATTTGCAACTATAATATTAATCTTAGCCGGCATACGCACCATTATAGTATGCCTACTATAGCTACCATGTTAAATGGAAGGATCTACAACTAAAACCGTACAAGGCGTGTATAGGAGATTGGATTTTCAACAAATGGTCAGGCAAAGGAACTTCCTGGACCACATGGGTACGCCTCTGGAGGGATGCCCCGAGAACCTAACCGGATGTCTGCCAATACAAGGTCGGGTTACCTCTGTAACTAGGTAACTAATACATGAGTATGCCATCCCCTGGTCATAACCAACCTTTATCCGAGGCGCCTCTCTACCAACAACCACAAAGCAATAAGTTTGCAGAAACCACATAAGTTAAGTATCCGGGCTCCATACCATGATATCACTTCTATCCAGAAGGAAATGGGCATACCCTCAGGGGATGCCACCTCCAAATTAACCTTGCTGCATCTTTCCTGTTTCGACCATTCTGGGTTGTGAGGCTCGACGAAGTCTTGTCCACAAAGCTATGCTTTTCACAAAAGTCATGCTTTGATCAACACATGATCAGCAGCATTTCGTATGCCACATTACCAAATTAGGAATGTATCACTAGTAACCATCAACTACATAACCTTAGAGCTCGTACGTCTCAGAGAAGGGTGTTAAGCTAAGAGAATAAATTCTCCATCACCAAACAGAAATGTATTTGATAGAAACAAGCTTTACATCTCAAAGTGTAATGTCAGACACACATCCATACAAGTCTGTTCCGGGTTTGAATAGAACCGAAGGCACTTCAAAAGAAGCCCTTGCAATCCGGGTATTCACAATCCCAATCGGAATCCCCATCACATATAGAGATCTCTATACCGACGCGACTCAGTGTAAAGACATGCGACGGGTAATCCTTTCGTCTTCGAAAATACCCGGTCTTCACCACCGATCTTCAAATGCTATCCATTACGTCGTATCATTATTCAGAATGGGTTATATGACACAAAGTCCTCGCCCGGCTAAACCGAATAATGAGCGCTTAATTTTAAAACCATATGGATATAGTGGGATCTTAGTTAAGTCACAACTTAAAGCTCAAAACCTTTCTTTCAAATGGTTTAAACAAATTCCCACTTTTAATCTTTAAAATAAAAGATTCACTCTGAAGATACTCTTCAATTTTAAAACAATATTCACAAAATCTTTCACAAAGATTCATTCATAGCTTTCAAAACAATTTCAATTCCAAATCTTTTATACAAAAGATACACTTTTTGGATCCTCTTCACTTTGAAAACAAAGTTCAACAATCTTTCACAAAGATTCATTCATAACTTCTAAAACAATTTTCATTTCAAACTTGAAATCCTTTCTTTGCCAATTGGAAATCCTTTCTTTATATGAAAGCTATTATTATTTGAAAAACAAGGGTTTTCGTTTCGGAAAAATCCGATCAAATATACATAAGTTATATTTCTTCAAAGTATAAACTTGGTTTAAATTTAAATTCCCAAAATAATACTTTTAAAATACTTTAAAGATGGTTTTAAAATCCATATATATTATATGACTTGTATAAACCTTTCAAACCCAATTTCCAAAACAATTTCAAAACTTAAACAAAATATATTATATTCAAATTCCATTTCAATTTCAAACTTCTTTTTCAAAAGCTTTTCATATTCAACCCAATTCCACATTTCCAAAACCATTTGGATTCAAAATTCATATTTAAAATCATTTCATAATATTAAATTCAAATATCTGTGATTTAACCAATTTCCTCGTGCAATCCATATTTGTGTGTGTATGGTGTAGTCCAGGGGTTTTACACAATAGTGCAACATCACAGATTCAAGCACAGCAATATCGATAAGCGGTATAAACCTATAACGCTTATCTTCATTCACAGATTCATAGGTAAATAAGTATAACAGATAAATAAATTACACACACAGCTCAATTCAACAATTCACATCATAGAATATTTCAGAACAGAGATAGTAATCAATTCAAGGCATTCATACAATTCATACATCCATAAGCAAGATTAATAAATTATCCGACTGTAATGAATTATCTAACCCTGTTACATTATTATTAAGTAATTACAGTCATTATTATTGTTATAATTAATTAATTACATAATTACTTTCATTAATTATCTATAATTAATGATTAATTATCCTTAATTATTAATTAATTAATCCTTAATTGTAAATTAATTAATCTTTAATTATTAATTCATTAACCTTTAACCATGTACCAATCAAACTTAATGAAGTCATTAATTAACCTTAATCATTTAATTAATTACCCTTA
Source organism: Allium cepa (assembly GCA_030765085.1). Taxonomy (NCBI): domain Eukaryota; kingdom Viridiplantae; phylum Streptophyta; class Magnoliopsida; order Asparagales; family Amaryllidaceae; genus Allium; species Allium cepa. The sequence goes on along the minus strand of CM060940.1, from coordinate 748,995,004 downwards.
ATTATTTAATTACTTATTCTTAATTCTTAATTAATTAACTCTTAATTATTAATTAATCAATTAACTTTTAATCAACCTTTAATAAATCTTTAATCAACCTTTAAATAGATCTTTAATAAATCATTAATTAAGTAGTTATTCTTTTTAATTACTTTCATTAAGTAATTATTTTTAATAACTTAAATCAAGTAATTAATCTTTAATCACTTAAGACTTTAATCAAATTAAAAGATAATCCTTTTACCTAAATTAGTTACCTAATTATCATAAAAAAGTATTTATTTAATAAACCATGTAATTAATCTTCATTAACAAATAAAATTAACTTAGATTTAAACGTTAATTAACAATTAAAACACCCTTTCTTAATTAACTTCTTAATATTATTAAGTTTATTTAAAATAAAACTTTAAATAAAGGTTATGTGTATTTTAAACATTTCAAAGCTTGGTTAGTTAAAATAATTTTTATTTAAAAGCCCTTTTAACCAAATTCAACTTGGATAACATCTAATATTTACAAAAGAATTAGTTTTAATAAAATTATTTTAATAATTATTGATTTTCTTTTTAAAGTTTAAAACCTATTTTTATTTTAAATCCAAATAAAACTTGATTTTCTTTTTAAAGTTTAAAACCTGTTTTTATCTTATATCCACAGATCTGAGCGTTTTCATGAATTTCCCAAGCCTTACTTCGGGTTTTCTCCCACGTTAATCGTCTTCGAGTTCCCTCATGAATTACATCGAGTATCAACCCGAGTAACCCACCTTCTTCCCAAATCAACATTATTTCCACATATTTACGCGTGCATGTGTACAAGTCGTCTGAGCAACGTTGATCAATGTTGTCGCCTTCCACACATCAACGACTACCCCCTCAACCACCCCGATCACCCAGAATCTCGAGCACATTCGAAAATCGAATTCGAGCAAGTTAAGCACATCAGGCACCAAAACTCGATCGCCAAAAACCATCTCGTACCGTTGCCACAAGCCATCGGAAAATTTGCCGACCTACCCGAACCTTCGTCACTGACCAACGTTTCATTTCCCCTCTCTCCGGTTGACTCTGATACAACCTTGGTGACACACGAGCTTCAACAACTACAACACCCAAATCAGGTTGTTAGACCCTAAATGACCGTCGACCCATCACCACGACAATCAATAAATTCTCCCACCATTTTTCCCTAGGTCCCTGGCCTGTAAGCGTGCTCCAGCCTCAACCCCATGACCACCGGACCTCTTGATCGCCTGAATTTGACTAAAACTTACCTTCCTTTCATCTTGCATGTTCTATCCAAATACTTATTTGAAAATCTTGATATGTCATCAAAATTCATAAAATTCAAGTACGAATCCAGTCATATAACCGAAACTTGAAATCATGATACTTGAATTTCAGATATAAAATGTTTATTACTATATTTTTCAAACTTTATAATATTTATTCTATAAATACATTTGAAACTATTTTTATAATTTGTCTTACACTGTTATGACAAATTTTCATTTAAATATTATCACCTAAATCAATTAATAGTTTGAGATATGAATTTTTTTCCTGGAATTTTTCTAGCATATTGTTAACAAAGATATATCTATGTATATACATAGATAAACATTCAAAAACACTATATACATATACATACATACATACATATATATATATATATATATATATATATATATATATGTATGTATCCGCAAAGACATGCAAACGTTTATACTAACAGCTTCGAGTGTAACATCAAAAATCACAACAGGTTTAAATAGAATTCGGTAGCTTGCTCCGCTTGCTTTGAACAGAGGACAGGATTTAAAAAATCTGGAACTTTTATTTTGTTTTTAATCTGGAATTCTTTTCCGTTGAATCTGAATTGATCTTGATTTTGATCTTGATAGTTGCTTGATGTTACAGAATTGAATCTGATCTTGATTTGTTTTTGAAACTCATATTTGATTCTTAGCTTGTTGAAGTTGATCTTTGATCTTTGCCTGATTTGCTCTTGAATCATGTTGAACCCTGAAATCTGGTTTGTGGTTTGATTCCAGGTTGAAACGGATTTCAAGTTTATTCCAGGTTTTGAGATGAATTGATTCCAGTTTGGTTTCCAGGTTGAAATACTTTTGTTTTGATTTTTTTAGAAGGTGAAGAGAAAGTCTGAACTGAGATAATTAACCAAGTTTCTTCTTTTAAAAACATATTTTATATAATTCTAAATTTAAAAAATGTTATCTTGCCACTTGTTAAATTTTACTAACACTTGTAAAATAATGTTGCCATTAATCTTACATTTGTTAGTTACACAATCTTATTGTTTTATAAATGTCACAAACAAAGATTTTATGTCTAAATCCTTTACTTAATTTAATTTATAAATTTTTTAAACCCTTATGTTAATAAATTTACAACTTTCAAAACTTATCATATTATTATGTTTATATACACATGTTTTCATAAATATATTATACATACAAATTAATTTTTATCCTATGTAAAAATTCACAAATACCAAAACTAAGTGTTTTTATATTTATGTCTGTATACAAACTTTATTTATTCATATAAAATTAAAAGAAAGAATTTTAAACCAGTTATACATTACTAAGTAATCACACACACACACACACACATATCTTGAAATAGCCTATTGAAAACGATTACATTAATCTCAAATCATAATTTTCGTATATTAATATATATATATTAGAAAACAAATTCTTATTAACTTTAAAATAAAAATCATTTAAATCCAATTTATTTTTAAATATTTACATTTTGAATTTCCAAAATCAAGATTTTATTTACAATTTATTTTTCAATATATATATATATATATATTCATAAATATATTTATTTAAAATTTTCAAATTAATCCACAATTAAGTTTATAATTAATATAGTATTCAAAATATTTATTTCTGAATTTACAAGTAGAAATTCCATTAAAAATCATTTTTATATACAATTATATTAATAAACAAACAAATATCTATTTAACTTGGAAAATTCCAAATTAATTCACAATTTAGTTTCAAAAATTAAATTAATTACGAATTTAAATTTGATTTAAAAACAGGAATGTTACACTTTTCCTCCTCTTGTCTTTCTAGGTTGGCCGTCTCCTATGTCGGCCCTAACTTGCTGGTGATCAACACCTCTTCATCCATAGACGTTGACACGTTCTCCAAGTTTTACAGTGCCTCTGTCTGTTTGGAGTCGGGCCTAGGCCTAGAGCTGGAAACAAGAACTTTTCCAAAAGCCATTGCAGAGATAGCGGTGGAAGGCATAAAGATAGTGTGTACTCTATGCAGGTAGAGGAGGAGGTGGGAGATTTGATGACCTACAAGTTGGGAAAGAGAGGTGCATAGTTTAGAAATGGAGTTCGGAGTAAACAGAAGTTTCTGAAGTGCCAGAGAGACAAGAGAAATACCTGAGCCAGGGGTTTGGTTATGAACTTCAACCTCAAAGGCTTCGTCCCCAGTCCCCATCACAAAGGGTCACACGATGGCTGGAGAGAGACGTCGCTCACCCAATGCTTTGGACGTAATATGGACATGAGCAACTTTAGAAATAATAGCCATGTATGCGAGGATGGTTGTTGTTTGCCCTTGAGAACTAGGAATAAGTGATTGATTCTGACCCGAAGAGCTTGGGCCAGGAAGAGCTTTGGCTGCAACATCGGCAATTTCCTTCTCCCTCTCCTTTCTAAGGATCTCTTTGCCGACGGTTAAGAAGTTTATGTCCTCAGGACTAAGGTAAGCGGCCTTCAGTTCCTCCTCAGAGTGCATACACTTGGCCTCCTTAGATCTGAACAATACCTTTTCCCAAACCACGACAAGAGTCCAAGGATAGTTACTACCTAACTATTTCAAGCAACCTCTATTCTTCAATAGCTAGCGTAAAGGTAGAGCATGCTAGCATCTATTCCGCTATCGCATCATCATACTCTGCTCGAAGCTTTGTGTGCTCAGATTTTGCAACCAAATGATCGTTCTCTTTAGCTAGCTTAGCGAAGGCAGTCTGTTCCTTCTCTTTCATAAGCCACACATTCTCCTCATAAAGACAAGTGAGCTCGATGGCCTGCTCAACGATGACAGCAACATGATCAGTGATAGATTAGTTTCAAGATTTGATAGAGTTTTCTGCTCAGGTAAGCTGCTCTTTCAGTTTCTCGGATTCAATATGAGAATCTTTCAGTTGATCCTTTATCATGATAATGGCTCTATTGTGATCTTGATTTGCCTTAGTCAATAACTTGTCACTGGTAGCCTTTCCTTTTAAGGCTGCGTCCTTCTCAGTCCTTAATTGGACTATCTTATCATCACGATCTTTGATCGCCTTAGCATTGTCCTTCGTTTCGGCCTTAAACAAGAGGATCACTTGATAATTAATGTGATTTACATCCGAAAAGGCCTTCACAAAATGGTGCATATCATACCCGACTTCCAAGTCCTCACAGACTGTCTCGAGATTGCTAAGGGGAGCAGCCCTATCGAGGCGTTTCATCTCTTTATCGAACTTGACTCCCTTCAAGAATAGATTGGGAAAGGTAGCCTTAAGCATGAGTAGACCCGGTGAAAGCATGAATTTCTAGGTTCATTTGGAAGAAGTAGGGCCATTGTAATGGTTGTTACTTAAGAAGATAGAATTGTTGGCATTTCAGCAATCCAAGCATAATTCCGCCGAGGAGTAATCAATAATGAGGGCTCGCATTGGTAATGAAAGTCTCTTGGTGCTTACGTATGTCACCGAGGGAACTACTTTTGCCATATTTTTTCTCTTCTCTCCCCTCTTGCGCTCTTGCTCCAGGTGGCAAGCCTCATCCTCCTTTCTTTTCCTTCTCTCCTCATCAATTTCACGAGGAAGGTAGTAAGCCAGATCAAATGTTTTGCCTATGCCAGAGCTGGTGTCTTAACTTAACTGGCGGTATAACCCACATCCCATGGTACCTAGAACAAAAACCAGAATGAAGTTAATACTCGAAATTAGGAACTTAATGCGATGTAGGTATGTGTGTTTGTGATCCTAATGTAAAGCGTATAGGGCTGATGATCCCCTGTATACTCTAACAACCATATCGACAGGGTTTAAGGGTTAGAGTCTTTTCACCACTGCTCACAAATAGGCTTGACGAAGTGTCAATTTCCAAGCTGATTTCAGCTATCATTTTGCTAACGGAGATATCCCTATGTTCATTTACATAGATGGCAACATATCTCATGAAATCAAAGTAGATGCATCCCTAGTAGGTATCCCGGTAGCTTGACTTTCGGCAGACTATAGGGTCTTGATAGTAGGTTATTCTTGAGGAGGAGAAATCAAGAGTTCAGGGCCTATTGCCTTAATAGTTAGCAAGTCAAAAGAAGCAGCTTAGGAAGATCAGGACTCATTTATGATGACTCGTTGAAAGATTCATCTATTTGTGCGGAGATGTGAAAGTCGCCATCATCATCGTCCGAGCCCACTTCCTCTCCTTGCTCAACCATAAGCTACTTCAATCTCTCCTTTGAAATTTAACTTCTTCTTCGAGGATTGAAGACATCCAGTGGGTCTAATTCTTGTACCCATAATGTCCTCTCTATAGGGTAAGTCTATGTAAGCTTTAGGAATCTCTTTGGGCTGCTATTCTTCCTTTGATGGGTTAGCCGCGTCTTCTTTAGCCTCCATGTCGGAGTCACGAGCACGGGTTAAAGAACGAGTACTTCTACTAGGGCCACTTGAAGTTGATAGCTCGTCATCTAAAGTGAATCTATCAGGATGAAGCAAGTCAAACCACTCGAGGTTCTCATTTGTCAAAAGGAACTCCACTATACGCTCAAAAACTTTCCCAGCCTTAAGAGTATTAAGCATTGTTTTGAGCTCGTTGTTTCTTTCCTACTTTAGAATGACTGCAACAAGACATATGATAGGTTATGAAACTAGAATTTCAGTTGGAATGGCAAGAGCTCAGGAATAAGTACTTACTTAAATATAGTAAGAAGCGATTGAAGTCCTTTGGACATCGGACAAAGAAGAACTCATTCTTGAAAGCCGAATGTTTGTTATGGAGATCTTTTGTTAGATCAAAAAATGGTATAATACTTCAGATGCTACTTGTGATAAGTTAGTCCTTGATTCAAATACATTCGAAGACTTAACCAAGCATGAATTGATCACGTCGACTTAGTCTTGATATATGCAGAGACATGATTAAGGCTCTCGATAATGTTTCAAGGCATAACTCATCATTTATGACCTAGCATGAGATTTATTCATTAATTGATGAATGATAATAGGCCCTTGAGGAAGGATATATGAAGGTTTGTTAATCTCCTCGAATCGTTATGTTTGAAGTCCTTTAGGGATATTAGGATTGTCAGGCATATGGGTCCACATTAGTCATTGAACAATGTTGTCATTATGGCTAATGATGTGTCATATTTCTAAGGCATAGAAGATAAGCCAAGGAGTTATATTGAAGTGCGTTATGTATAACGACAAGTTATGCATTTCGTCCTTATGTTCAAGGTCTATAGTCCATATTCCACATAAATATGCATATAAGAGTTCATCGTAATTCAAGGCACTTCGACTGAGTTCATGTCGAAGTGGTCATGATAAGTTAATATTATGCAAGTCCAAGTCAATAATTTTCAATAGAGCATGATCAAAGTCAATATGTGAGGTTAAGTCCATGTTTATTCTATTCAAACAAGATTACAGTACAAGGCTTTGATTTAAGAGGCGAGAGAGATAAATGAAATTCTAACCCCCAAAATGGCACCCGTAAGGTCGTATTTATATATGCAAGTGGCCCTCCTCTCCACATCTCACGTCTCTATCAAAGTGGGTTTCGGCAGCGCCCAACTTTGGAGCGACATTGTCTCATTTGATGCCTTCGATGTTGATGAGACTGCTTCGGCCATGACTTGAGAGCGACGCTACTCCTAATGTATTGATGGTAGCATGCCTTCGAGGTGCTGCATGTGGATAATTGTCGAGTGACCACCATTGGGGCACGGCTACTATGATCTTTGGCTCCAAAGGCTTCTTCCATGAGTGATGTGCACGTAAATGTGCATATTTTTAATCTATTTAAATTGAATAGATGATCATGTTGGGTATTTTAACTTGTTTAACTCAAAATTCAAATTATTTTTAAATTGTCACATATTCATCTTCATACAGGGGTAAAATGGTCATTTTTGTGCATTTATTAAATTGTGAAAATTTACTTGGAATTTTCTATGTTGTTTTGTAGAAAATTTGATGAATTTTACAAGTGGCTTTATGATGAAATATACATGCATAAAGAAGATACAAAAGAATGAAGATGGAAATAATTCAAAGTGAAGAACATGGAGGACCCTACCCACTTACCTTGATTTTCAGTTAGAGGCTAATGCACATGCTTATGGAGTTTATGGCTTCGTGTACACTTAAATGATGATTAGTAGAAGCCAATGATTACTTGGCCGCCACACTTTCTCAAGGGTATTTTGGGCATTCGCCAAAATATTAATTAGTGTTTAACACATGCATATATACCTCTTATGTTTCATGTAACCCTCATCTTCCTTGGTCTCTCTTAGTTTTAGTTTAGACTCGAAAATAAATCAAGCTCTTTTCTTTCTTTTCATGGATACTTAGCCATTTATTTCTTCTTTTCATGTAACTTTTTATGCAATTTAACACATGTTCTTTTTCTTTTTTTTGTTTATTTCCTTTCATGTTGTAGTGTGGATTTACATTCATGCAAAGTAGAATAGCTATAATTCTTGTTAATTAGCTCTCTTTTTCATTAAGCTTTTATTTTCCTTTGATTTTGCTTTCATGTTGTTAGCTACATTTGTTAACCATATGACAAATATGAGAGACTAATCCCCTTCAATTTAGGGGTAATGAAGCTCAATAATTATGTAGCTTCAACTATTTGTTAATTCATGCTCTCTTTTTGTGCTTAATAATGATCAATGAAGTGTTTTATTTGTTGTTATTGCTTTGAATTTGATAGCCTATATTGTTGACACCAAATATGCTATGCTTAAATAATTACTAACACTAATGCCTCTTCTTGAAATATGATTATGGATAAGAAAGTGATTTGAAATTCAAATTTGATGGTCTATATTTCTAGTCAATAGTTAATAGACCATACTTAAAATAGATTTCATTTTCATTTTCTTTGTCAAGTTTCAAGAAAGTTAATAAGTGGTTTAAGGGGTGTGTTATAGTTTGATGGCTTATGTTGGCTAATCAATAACACAAATATGTCATACTTATGATAAGCACATCAATTAAAGCACTTATGATCATAAAAGAGAGATCATGATTTCATATATGTTGAACTATATGATCTAGAGAGTGGATTTATTCTCTAAATTGTCATTTAACTCTTATATCTGCATATCTTTACTTTTAGTTGTTTGGCTAATTTTCTAATTCTCTAGCTTAACTTTCACTCGACTTTGGTATAATTTGATTGACTAGAATTTTTAAAATCATCAATTCCCTACAGATCGACCCGTATTCGCCACGTACTACGATGGTACGCCGTGCGTTTGCGGTTATTTTAATTTGAAATTTCTCTGCTATTTTCTAACTCGATAGAAAACTAGCCGATTAACAAGTTTTTGGCGCCGTTGCTGAGGAGTTGATATGATTTTATTTTCTATTCTTTGAATTATTGTTGTTTGATTTTAGTGTGTATGCTTGTTTTGTGTGTTAGTTTGCAATTTATTTATAAAAAAAATTGTTATGCGATTTTTGTTTGCATTTGTTTGTGTGCTTGTTTTCCTCTTTGTTTGTTTTGCATTTGCATATTTATTATAAAAAAAAATTACACAATTTCATTTCTTAGAGAACTTCATATTTTTCTTTTTACTCATCGCATTTTCATTTTGCATTCATCACTATTTCATTCTAAAAAAACATAAAAAACACACTGTTTCATTTACTGTTGCTGCCCACACTTTCAACACAATTTCTTTCATTTACCAGAATTCCCCAAACTCATATCTCAGCCACCACCAACACTATCTTTGTGCATTTTCATCCTCCACCACTTGTACAACCTATTCCCCTATCCCTTCAATTACCATACAACCTTTCATTCCTGACTGCCTTGCGGATTGATGTGCACAACTGGTCTGCTGCCTCTGTTATCTGCCAAGCACATACACCAGCAAAAACTGACCACATCAACTACATCACCTGATCACCATCATACCACAGGAGAACACAGTGCACATATTTTGCTACCACTCCTACTCACCTGTCTTTGCTTCAACCATTCACCCCTGACCACAGCTTGCTTCATCCATTACAACACTGTCAACGTCAACTAACCAAAACTTTTCACCATAGCCAACATTATCAACACTTCAGAACACATTACCATCCCTGTCAACAACCCACTCCATCACTACATCACCAAACTACACATCAGCCATACAAACCACTCCACAACCTCTACAGCAGTTTCACCTTTACCATATTACCAGACAAAACATTGAAAACATTTCTTACCTTCTTCCTCTGCATCAACCATCTCCTCTGTCATCAAGCCTCCACACCAACCCCTCAAGTCGCACTGAATACACAAACAAAAACTTCCATACCTACTGCCTCTTACTGACCCACCACTGCTCCCTTCCAAACCCCCTTAGACCCATAGAAACCCATTACCCCAAACATATCAGGAACTTCATACATACCAAATACAACATCACAGCGACCGCAAATCTGTCAAACTTCAACATAGCAGCAGCTTGCTGCCTTAATACCGTCTACAAGCCATAACTTCATCTCTGCTTTCATATTCTATACTTCATCACCATCCAATTCACTTCTACAGACCTTTTAACCACTGCTTCATTACACATCATTGCAGTCAACTTCATTCACCACTACAAATAAACCAAATCTGAACTGCCACTACATCAGCCACTCTCATCTACATCCAATAACCATCCAACGTCGGCCACTCTAATTCATCAACCCAGCCGTTTCCAGACTTCCCCCATCAAACAGCAGCAATACACCACAACTGTTAAACCACCTTGACTGTCCACTGACAAAGCCTCCGCCCTCAACTGCATCGCGACGAACCACGAACAGAAAATCCCCAAAAGTGACTCGCAACTCAATCGCCTCGACAACCAAACTCCTCCGCGACTTCAACACCATATATTGACCAAAGCAGCAAATCGAACCCAATTCGACATCGCCATCTTCACATGAATTGACTTCGCCTTCTCCCAAAACCAATCGCTGACCGTGTATTTGTTGTGTAACAACGGTCGGACCAAGTTCTCCATCTCCAGCATGTGGCGTATGCATATGGGTTGGCACACACTTTGTTGAAACAAAAGGAATCCCCAATGTTACATGCCTATCAACCCATATTTATACACCACTTTTCCATGTTATTTAGCGATGTGGGACTTTTCTCCAATCCGAACCGTTGTTCCTCCATTAAACATGCGAGACAACCCTAACAGTCTCCCCCTTGACTCGCATCCCCTTGCGGTAACCTTTGAGAGTACTGCCGTGTCTGCATGGCCCAGTCCGTAACCTTCGGCTCTGATACCACTGTTGTGTAACGACGGTCGGACCAAGTTCTCCATCTCCAGCACGTAGCGTACGCATATGGGTTGGCACACACTTTGTTGTAACAAAAGGAATCTCCAATGTTATATGCCTACCAACCCATATTTATACACCACTTTTCCATGTTATTTAGCGATGTGGGACTTTTCTCCAATCTGAACCGTTGTTCCTCATTAAACATGCGAGACAACCCTAATAGTATTGAGCGGTGGAAGTTTAATTTTAATTTCGACTTGAGATTCAATTTTTTGTAAAAATGGAATTGAGACGTCACTTTATCAATTGATTTTGATTTCGTGAATTTGATGGATATACAAAGTGGAAAGCTGATGATTTTCGTGTAAAAAAAAAGAAACAAAGTATGCTATTAATTTGTTTGTGGGCCGAGTAAATTAGTGTTACGTTTTGTTTTTAGTTTGCTTTGTTCCGTTTTAAAATCATTTTTGTGCCTTTTAGTTTAGTTTTGTAAATTGCTTTGTTTTCAAAAAAAAATCTTATGTTTTCGCTTGTCTTAGACTTAGTTTGACTTTTTTTATTAAAAAAAATTCATTTTTTTTATTTTCTTTCTATCGTTATACATAAAAAACAAAATTTTTGTTTTCAGTTGGTTTTAGTTTGTTTTGTGTTCTCTTTGTTTTAGTTTCTTAGCATATATATAAAAAAACTGTGTATATATATATATATATATTGTTTTCAATTTGCAAATTGTCAAAGTAGAAAATCGAAAGGAATTGATTGCTTCGCTCTGCTTGCCAAAGGATGACCAGGACCTCTTACTAAAAATGAAAGATCTATCTAATTATAATAGGAGACTAGAAAAACATGTCTGGTTGACAATAATGAAAGACCGGAAACTTTTATTTGGAAATTATATTAGAGGTTCTGAAATCCATATCTGGAAATAATACTAAAAATAATAATAGTAGGAGAAGACTAGAAATTTCGATCTGGTAATGGTAATAGAAGACTAGAGATCCATATTTAGAGATGGTAATAGAAATCCAGTAGAACAGAAATCCTTATTCTGGCAATAATAAAAGATGTCCAGAAGACCATAAATCCTTGGTTTATCGATGATAAAAGAAGTCCAGAAACCCATAATTGAAAATAATATAAGAAGTCCAAAAATCTTCGTCTAGAAATAATAATAGAAGTTTAGAAACCTTCATCTTCCTCTTGGGAGATTTTGTTTGACTCGAAATGCTTATTGGCTCAAATTTCGATGCACTCTCTTCTTAAAGACCAATTCAATTGGATCACTACCCACTCTAATTTTGATTGATTGGAAGCACTACTTACCTCTATATTTTGACCTATCTTTTTTTTTTTTGAAGATTTTGTTGCTTTAGTGAGGCCTTTGATGGAAGCACTAAAGGGTTACTCCATCCTTCCTATAAGAGGCGCTTCAACCAGCCACGTAAAGGCAAGGGTTAAGGCTTTCTTGGTGCTTTAGTAAGGCCTTTGGTAACAGCACTAAAGGCTTACCCGACCTACCTCTAGGAGGTGCTTCAGCGAGGCCTTTGATGACATGCTCTAAAGGCTTTCACAGTGCTTTAGTGAGGCCATATTATGGCAGACACTAAAGCCTTACCCAACATCCCTTTAAGAGGCGCTCCAATGAGGCCTTTGATGGCAGGCACTGAAGTCTTAACGCCTTTATTGGTCGGGACTTCTTACGGTCAAGCCTTTGATGTTTGGGGCCTTTGATTGTCGAGACCTCTTGTGGTCAAGCCTTCGATAGTTGGGGACTTTGATGACCAGGACCTCTTACAGTCAAGCCTTTGATGACTATGGCTTTTTAAGAGATTCTTACTTATTTCTGTGGGTAGGCAAATAAAATATTTTTTATTCATCCATTGTCAGGAAGTATGGCCGTAAGTATTCGGCCTTCCATGCTCTTGCTATGACCTTACCATGTGGCCAGCAAAGGTTATAAGTCCATGGCGGGATTAATTTATGAATGATTAGGGGTCCTTCCGACTTTGGTCCTGACGGTCCATCCGTAGGATTCTTGGTATTTTCCATGACTTGTCGGAGCACTAGATCTCCTTTTTGGAATTACCGCTCTTTTACTCTTGAGTTATAGTACTTAGTTATTCTCTATTGGTACTTAGCCGTTTGATGGTCGCTTTATCCCTTAATTCATTGATTAAGTCTAAAGACTCTTTCTTTAGCTCTTGATTTGGGTCAAATGCATAAGTGATCCTTCAATGAGAAGGAACCTCAATTTCAATTGCAAGCATGGCTTCACACCCATATGTAAGGGAGTATAGGGTATGCCCTAAGTGTTAGTAAAAGATATTCCCATAGAACAAGGGGTAGTTCTTCTACCCAATTCCCTTTCGGATTGTCTAGCCATTTCCTCAAAATAATCTTTACATTTTTTAGCCACTTCAATAGCTCCGTTTGCTGTGGGATGGGTACAAATGAAAAACTTTTGATATTTCCACTTTTAATCCCAAATCGAGTGAATTCCTTATTTTCAAATTGAGTTCCACTATCAGATATTATCTTATGCGGAATTACAGATCGAGTGACGATGTTTTTGACTATAAATTTGAGCATTTTTCCTAATGTGATATTTGGGAGTGGTTCACCTTCCACCCATTTTTTAAATAGTCGATTGCTACCACCACACATTTAGCTCCTCCTTTTGGTACAGGCAGTGGCCCTATTAAGTCGATTCCCCACACATCAAAGGGCCACAGACTTGATCTAGAAGTCAATTCACTTGGAGGCAAATAAGGAATTTTAGAAAATTTATGGTACTTTTCACATCTTCGCACATAGTCGATGGCTTGACTAGTCATTTGAGCCAATAGAAGCCTTGTCTCATAACCTTCATAGCTAGCTTTACTCCATTGGAGAGGTCTCCACAAAATCCTTAATGGGCTTCTTTTAGTAATTTGGTTCCTGCTTATGGACTGACACACCTTAAGTAAGGGAGTGAGTATTCCTTTTTATGGAGTATTCCATCTGCCATAATAAAAGTGGGGCTTAGCGCTTTATCCTTCTCGCTTTCTTTTTATCCGTTGGTAGTTTTTCTTTTGTTATATATTCAACAATAAGATTAATGTAATTGTCCTTGTATTGTTCATTGGTCCCTATGCGAGGGAGTTGTTTTTTGAGGAATCCCAGCTTCATCTCCTTTCTCTTTATGCGCTAAAGCTTGAGACCTACTCAGTACTATAGTTTCATTTTTTGAGTTAGCTTAATTTCCTTAATGCTAAGATTTTCCTGATATCCCACCGGTACAATTCGAGCTTCTGGTGCTCCTAGTGCGCTTGCCAACTTAGTAAAGAATCGGCTTGAGAGTTCTTGTCTTTGGGTACTTGATGTATTGAAAAATCTTCGAATTGAGTTAGCATCTTCAATATCTTCTTGACATACAATGTTTGCTTGGGATCTTTCGTCTGATATTTCTGCTTAGCTGGTTTACCATCAATTGTGAATCACTGAAGATATTAATTCTTCGGATTTTCAACTGAAAATCTAGGTTTAGCCCCACCATTATAGATTCATATTCCGCCACATTTTTGGTGGCTAGAAATCCTAATTTCATCGCATAGTGCACGCGATGCCCATCGGGGTTATCACTACATGTCAGACCCCAACCCTTTGCTCATTTGGGGCTCCGTCTACAAATAGTTGCCATTTAGGTTTCAAGTTTTTCTCCTTTTTCGATTGCCTCTTAATGAATCTTATGCATTCATTGATAGGCCAGATCTTGACCTTTGATTGATACTCGTGGTAAAAATTCGACACCGTATTGACTAAGCTCAATTCCCTACTTAACCAATCTTTCCGAAGCTTTTGTCTTACTGAAGACTTGCTTGAGTGGGAAATTGGTCAAGACTTTGATAGGACGTGCCTGAAAGTAGGCTTTTAATTTGCATGTTGTAAGCATTAAGCAGTATGCTAGCTTCTGTATCACTAGATATCTGGTTTCCGACTCTTTAACTGTTTTACCAGTATAGTACACTGGAAGCTGAATTCTTATTTCTTCTCTTATTAATACTGAACTAACAGTGTGTTCAGAAGCTGCATATAGAGATAAGACTTCCCCATCCACTGGATTAGAGAGGATCAGTGTTTTTCTAAATGATCTTTCAATTCTTCAAAAGCCATTTGACAATCTTCGTTCCATTCGAAATTCTTGTTTTTATCACAATTGAAGAATGGAATGAATTTGTCAGTGGCCTTAGAAATAAATTTGTTTAATGCTGCCACTAGTCCATTCAGACTCATTACATCTTTGCTTGTCTTAGGCTCAGCCATGTCTTTGATTTCTTTGATTTGATAAGGGTTGGCCTCAATTCCTCTTGCGCTGACGATGTACCCTAAGAGCTTGCTAGACTGGTCCTAAAAGAACACGTTAGGAGGTAAAGTTCCATTTGATATTTTCGTAATACGTCGAACATTTCCTCTTAGTCCTTTAGGTGATTGCTTCTTTCTTGATATTTAACCAACATGTCATCTACATACACTTCCATGTTGCAGCCTATTTGTTCGTTAAACACTCAATTCACTAGTCTCTGATAGGTTGCTCCAACGTTCTTTAACCCAATGGGCACTACTTTATAGTAATATGTTCCCTAATTTAAGCTGGTGCTTTTTTTGTCTGGATTAAACATTGAGATTTGATTATAACTAATATATGCATCCAAAAAAGATAAGAGCTAATGCCCACTTATTGCATCAAACAATTGGTCTATTCTCGAAAGTGAATAACAGTTCTTTGGGCATGCTTTATTCAAAACAATATAATCAATACATATTCTCCACTTTTCTTGAATTTATTAACTAGCACTGGATTGGCTAGCCATTTTGGATAAAGCACCTCTCTTATAAGCACATCTCTTCACTTCCTCTTGTAAAGTGCTAGACTGAACCTTATCAAATTGCCTCTTTTTTTGCCGAACTGGTGTGAAATTTGGATTTATGTTCAAGGTGTGGCACATGATGGTTGCATCTGTCCCAACCATGTTCAATGATTCCCAGAAAACACTTCTTTACTAGATTGGAGGAATCAAATTAATTCTTCCTTCATGGTTTCATTCTTTCCCACTCATTCCTACAATATAGTTCAGTATCAATCTCTCCATCTTCTATAGAGTTTTCTTCCTTTCTCTTCCTCTTCCTTTCGGAGAAGTTGAATTTCCTCAACACATATATAGTGTCTTATTTGGCCTTGTTTTTTTTTGGGTGATGAGTTTAAAGAATCATCATCCAAAGGTTAATTTTATTTTCTCCAAATGTAACGAAAAAGAAAACTTCGTTCATTTTGTTCATCGGTTGCAAAATACATCTCTTAAGCACCGAGTTTCTCATCCATTATAGTTCCCTATTCTTTTTTCGTTAAAAACGTCACTATCGGTACTTTGGTGACACAAAAGCTCAATTTCATTTAGAGCCGGCCTTTCGAAGAAAGCATTATAGTAGGATGGTTGGTTAATAACAACGAAGAGGTTTTCAAAGGTCCCGCAGCATGGTGGAACTCCCATCTGTACAAGAAGCTTTAGTTTCCCTACTGGAGTTGAACCCTTATTGTTGAATTCAAAGATAGGATTTAAGTTGGTTCTAGCTTTTCTTCTGGAATCCTATCTGGTCAAAAGCAAATTTAAAATTTATGTTAATAGGGCTGCCTGTATCCACTAAAATTTTAGTGACCACAGAGAGTCTGATCTGTGCAGTAATCATTAGTGGATCATTGTATGGTTGGCGTACTCCTCTTTGCTCTAATGGAATGATTGTTAAAGTGTGCAGTTGGATCTGAAACCTTGGGTTCGTGAAAGGTGGTTCTTCCTGGATGGAGAAAATGCCTTCCTTTGCTTCCCTCACAAATCGACTTCTAGCCCCTTGCTGCTCCCAGCCAAGTGTGGGCCTTTGTGGATTGCATCAATCTGGTTAAAAGGTGGAATGAAGCCAGGCTGAATATCATCTTCCGCCATATTTATAGCATTTCTTGGCGGCCTTTAATTGTTGCTTCCAGAGCGGGCAGCTTTCTATGCATCTTTGACGAGTTCTGTAACAACCCGGTATTTTCAACCATTCGCATCTGCATATGTCAGACTTGAATTGCTCAAAATACCACATTGTAAATAAAATTTGGCAAATCTCAGAATATACAGTAAATAATAATCATAGATCACAGACATAGAGTAATAATAGTGCAGTAGAAGTAAAAGAAATAGTAGTTCATGAAGCTACTATATGATATATCAGAGTTAAATAAGATACAACAGAAGAAATAAAGTCCAATAGAAGTCTAAGTATGATAACTAAGTACAAGCTGAATACAATACTGGAATCAACACGATAACTAGGAGTGAAATAGATAAACAAGACAAGCAGATAATCTCCAGCGATTCCAATCTCCAGAAAGTGGAAATCCAAATCTGTGAATAACTCAGGCTGACCCGAGCATAAATAAAAATACAAACACTCGAGTCAGGACATACATACTTATACAATGTAAACCAACTCAAGTGAACTGTAGTAAAAGTACAAGTAACTTAAAGGATGCTTGGGACCACCCATCCTCTAAGGATCCGTTAAACTATTTACTATATAGTATATTGCGCTATTATAATAATGTCTAACAGTAAAATAAACTTACTTTTTAATTAGCGTTAATGGGTTACCCATATATCCCTTAACATAAATAATGCTAGTAGTCCATACAACACCTGCATATCTCTTGATCGGGAGACTACGAGAAGATTTCCATAGGTACGATACAAATAGAACCTCGTAGTAAAGGCTCGATATGGTATGTGACACGGCACACAAGGCAATGCCAGGGTAGATATACCAATTACGCACGCGGGCTGGTGGTAACGCAGCAGCCACATACACCCACCTCAGAACACATTCCCAAAATTCGGCAGGGCCCCCAAACAATCACAAAAGCAATAGAATGGCATCGAAGAAAAGTGTCCGACCAAAGGAGCTACCCCTTTTGGCCCGAGATCGCTCCTGTTTTAGCCACCTTATGCCAACTCACGGGAGTTGGGTCCTACCTCAAGAACGTCATCACCATCCAACTTCATTCTGGAATCTCCACCGCGTACACGGTTAGTCAAAGTGGTTTTCGGTATCGACAGAGAGTATGCCCATATCCGATCCCGGTCTCTTTGCCAACCAATCGTTATTATAACCCGTGGTTATAACTTTAAAATAATATTTTATACTTCAAAATAAAATATCATTTCAATCCAAATCTTTATCAAAATAAAGATTTAATCATTTCTAAACCATTTTAATACATTAAAATATCAACATACCATATCTTTCAAATTCAAATATTTAACAAAATAAATATCAAGTCATTTCTAATCATTTCAATATATTAAATTATCGTATCTTTCAAAACTTCCTTTCAAATCATTTTAATACATTAAAATATCATATCCTTCAGAACTTCATTTCCAAATCATTTTAATATCAAAATATCATATCTTTCAAAACTTCATTTTTAAATCATTTTAATATCAAAATATCATATCTTTCAAAACTTTATTTCAAAACATTTTTAACATCAAAATATCATATCTTTCAAAACTTTATTTCAAAACATTTTTAATATCAAAATATCATATCTTTCAAAACTTTATTTCAAAACATTTTTAATATCAATATATCATATCTTTCAAAACTTCATTTTAAAACATCATATAAGTTCAAATCCAAATATTCAACTTTAAATACCTTTTAAATTCAAAGATATCATTCATTTATCATCATTCCAAATCACCTTTTCAAATATCTTATATTTTAATCAAAATAATTCATTTAAACCATTTAAAATTTAAGTTTATATACTTTCAAATCAAGTATTCAATTTTCAAAGTTTTAAACCATTATGAGTTCATTTACTAAGTTAAAACCATAAACATTGAGAATTTCAACCTTTCACAGCATTCAGAAAAAAAATTACTGTAAGTTATACTTGAAAACATTTCAATTTAAGCCATTTAAACATTATAATAATCATATTTTAACATTCAAAGATGTTCATTAAAATACTCTTTTAATTAATGATTTTTATAAAGCAAACCTTTACAGAAAAATCCAAATTTTTCAATAATTTCACGTAACAAATTCAATTGTACAATTTTCCCATATTTACATTTGACACCTTATTAACACTTACATTTTCAAATTTCCATTTCACAAATTAAACTAAATTTCCAATTGATTTCATTTAACTAAACCGTTAATTAAACCAAATTTCACATTTCCAAGCCAACTTGTATTTTAAAATGACACATTTAAGCATTCATTTATTTAACCATTTAAATTCATAGGAAAATCAATAACACTTTAATAAATCACTTAAATTCAAATTTAAATCAAATTATCATATTTACCATTTCCAAGTTAAATTAAATTTCCATTTCATTTATATAACTTAAATATCATTTTTAACCAAAATTCCAAATTTCCAAATTTAAGTTATATTTCAATAATCTAATTTAACCATTCATTAATTACATTTTTAACTCATAGAAAAATCATAATTTCTTTATTTTAAAACATTTCAAAAATCTATTTAAATCAAATATCATAAATTTACATTTTAGATCACTTAAAAATTTTATTTGTGTAACTTAAATATCATTTTAAAAGTCAAAGTTCAAATTTCCAGATTTAAGTTATATTCCAAAAATTCAGTTTAATCATTTCATTATTCAACATTTTAACTTATAGAAAAATAAAATTTTCTTATTTAACATTAAAAAAATACATTTAAATCAAATTTTCATAAATTTACACTTTTAAGAATAATTAAAAATATTCAAAATACTTTATAAAATACCTACGGGCCTGTATATAGTTTTCTAACCTAGGTCAAGTGATACAGATATACATCATTTCAATCTGTAGTTTAAAAAGAAAAATCCGGGTTCTATCATTTCAAACCTGCAGTCCCAAGTCAAAATAAATAATTAAAAACCGTTCAGGCCTATCATTTCAGCCCATAACGATTTTTCGCTATACTAAAGTCCGTTCGGGTATGTATCATTTTAACCCATAGTGATTCTATTCTACAGGAAAATTGCAGTGTGATAAACAGATATAAATGAACAGTTAACAACATATAACAGTAAAAGATGAGATGACATGTAAATTAACAGTTTAACATCATATATAAATAATCATAGGCAGTTATAACATTAAATAATATATCATTCTACGCATTCAATTGTTGTCGCTTCACAATTGCATAAGTATAAATGTCAGGTGAGATTTACTCACCTCAAAATGCTGGAGATTGCAATACAACTAACATAACGGAATCAAGAGCAAAATGATAACCCTATGGACTTTAGTGGAGAGCGAATCCAAGCTAAAGATCTTGTGTTACAACCCAACCAAAAATCAAAACAATTTATAAATACAATACCAATTTGAAATGAAATAACTTTGAATAAAAAGAGATATGAATGCACAGTCTTTTGCCTTGCCTTCTCTACTATTTGGCACGGCCTAGGGATGTTTTTTGGCTCAGGTTTGGTCATGTGTATGCACGGCCTAGGTAGTGGAATATGATGGAGAAGGTTACAACATAGGGATTTGAAGGGACTAGGCAACATAGAGGAGTTTTGGGTCACTTTTGGCTCAGTCTATGTCCCATCTAGGTTCGGCCATTTCAGGTGCAGGTCTGGACAGAGGTACGAGGTGATGGTTAGGGTGTGTCAAGGTGGTGGTGGAGAAATAGGAGGTGGTCAAGGTTATCTAAGGTGATGGTGATGAAGACTAGGTGGCTAGGCATGCTTTTTAATGAGTTTTTGCATTGTTTTGTGGATTTTGCATCATGAGATGGTCGTGGCACTTGCTAATCAGAGGAGGAAGGATTTTGGCCGTGTATGATGTGGGTAAGGAAGTGGTGGTGGTCGTTGTAGGAGATGGTGGAGGTGTTAGGCCAAGCAAAGAAAGAGAAGCAAGGCAAAATACTAAGAGAATAAAAAGAAAGAGATGGAGAAAACTAAGGAGGCCATTATCATCTTTCTCTTAGCCGTGATATGTAATGAGATGAGAATGTTTTTCACGTGAACAAGGAATGAGAACTCACGGCTATCATAGAAAAATGTACGGCCAAAAGTAAATGTGGAAACGGTAAAAGAAAATGAGGAGTCAAGCACTTGAAAAGTCATAGGAAAAGGAAGAGACTTGTCTCTTCAATTTACCTTTTCTCTTAAATCGAATATAACAAAATAAAATTTCAGTAAATACATTTAAAAATCGAAACCACGTGAAATAATATGAAAATAAATAATAAAATTTAAAGAAAACAGAAAAGAATAAAAGAAATTGCTTAAAAATCCAAAACAGTGTCCAGAAATTACAATTAAATCACCATTGACTTTGGAAAATTATCCACTTCATTTTAAAAATATTATGAAGTAAAATTTAAAATAAAATAATTTATTTATCATTTATATGATAAAATAAATAATTAAATTGGATAAAAATAGAAAAAGAACTAAAGAAATTGTTTAAAAATTGAAAACAGGGCATGAAAATTACAAATAAAATATCACTAGCCTTATAAAATTTCTCTATCACTTTAAAACAAATAAGAAGTAAAATAAATAAATAAATGAGGAACAAAATAAAGTTGGAATGATAAGAAATTAATTTCTTAAGAAAATATAAAAATAAATAAATAATTTCTTTAATAAATTGAAACTAGAAATTAAAAATTATAAACAAAACACAACTGACATTGGAAAATGTCGATTACACTTTTAAAAACGTTTGAAAACTAAAATATATACATAACATGTTATTTTAATCATATAAATATAAATTAGAACATTGGATGACCAAATAAAATATTATTTTATAATTTAAAATAAACAATTTTGTTAATACAACAAATTTCACTTAATAGTTAAAAAGGCATAACTTTCACATTATAAATCAGATTTCAACGAAACGAAAAGCAGTGTTCTTAAAATTTTATTTACTTTCATAATAAAAGAAAAAAAATTCAAACTTTTAAATTTTTAAATTTAAAAGTCAAAGTTGACCATATTGACTAAAATACATTTCAGGAAAATATTCAACTTACATGAGTTTGGAATTATAATTTATGTATAAATCAAAATTTATATTTAAAATGAAATATTTGAAATAAAACAAGTTTAAAAATAATTTCAAAATAAAATAAGTTCAAATTTAAATTATATGCAAAAATATAGGGTTGTTACATTCTCCCCCACTCAAAACTTTTCGTCCCCGGAAAGGAATGAGGTATGGGAAAGCACAGAAAAATATAAAGTGAAATAGAATTAAGACAATATGACAAGAAGATTGAAATTTATATACCTAATAACTGTTGTTATTGGTAAGTTTAACAAGGTGGAGATGATTTTTCCAAGATCCTACGAAATCAAGAACACAAGCACGAAAAAGGTGGACTAAAAAATGAGTACCAAAGATTAACAAAGATTATAGAAAGATTTCTAAACAGAAAGATTATAGAAAGATGCATATACCAGTCTGTAGCATGATAAGGATAATAAGGACAACCAAAAGATAGTTTGAAAAAAAAATAAGGAAATAAGTTTGAAACCATGGAAATTTCAACTCAAATAGAAAATAAATTTTAACACAAGTTAAATAAATCTTAAGTATCTCAAATTTCATTATCTTATTATCCAATCATCTTAAATTAACAAATTTTAAAACCATGGGTTTTGAAAAATAATCATTTATTATACTCATAATGTACTTAATAAATTTAATTCTTCTTTATTCCTAATTAAAATTAAATTTATTCCTCTCAATATTTATCACTTATGTTAAATATACTTACACTTATTATAACTGCTTTATTTTATTCTTAGTTCTTTTAACATCATTTTAATGTAAGTTATTCAGTTAACCTTTATTATATTTACCTCTGTTAATTTTTTTATAACTAAAATTTAAGTGTATAACATTTATTATAACCACTCAAATTTTATTTATAAAATCTTTTTATATTGTATATTATCCAATTACATTGTTAACTTCTGAAATTTTAGGTAAGTTATGTTGGAGTGAAATTGAGTATTATACAAGTAAAACTTTTTAATTAAATCATTTCATTCTTGAATATTCATCCAAAATTTTGATTGATTTTTTTTCTTTTTTTTATAATTGAAATTATTCTTTAAAAAAAAAATTTAAGAATTAAAATTTTGATTCCTCTAACCATTTAGAGATAAATAAATGTATGTACATAAGTTATCAAATCAAATTTAAATCATATATCTATATATTATAGATCAAGTCATATTTTAGAAATTCAAATCAATTTGATTTCCAAAACAAAGCTGTAGCAAGACTATAGAGCGGTCTCTTCACTTCGAAACTCGAAAATGAATGTCGATGATGCTGCAGTCACCACCGAATTTATTTCCCAGCAACAAAGAGAAGAGCACTAATTTTTAAACTTTCAAGTTCTTTGAAAACAAATTTATTTTCAAAAATAATTTAGATAATATAACCTTTTAAAGCTTTAAACTTAAGGTTTGAAATCATCGAAAATTAATTCTCAAATTTCTTGTTTTAAATTCATTTCAGTTCCCAAATCAATTTATAAACAACTAGTTATAAATTCATTTATAGAACAGTAGATGATAAATCAAGTATTATCATTTCAAATAATCAATTTAAATCAATTTATTAAGTTTCATAAATTTACTTATACATCAAAATTTATTTCATTAACCAAAATTTAAAATAATATTCTGTCAGTTTGTTCTGTCAAAGTGTTTTAGAAATCCTATCGGTAGCGTTGATCAGACAAATCGATTGAAAACCCAAATCCACATCAACAAATCAAACAACACAATATATAAAACAAAAACATAGATATACAAGTACAATTCAAAATGTTTGGAAGAATAGATTGGAAACAAAAGACAAGATGATTAATTAACAAATTAGGGAGATGGGTAGGCTTGATTAAATCGCGGGCAACCTTAACCGGGTCAACCGTGACTTTAAGAATAAGATCAATGTGGATTTTCTGGGGTAAATCTACATTCGATCTCAAGAGATAGAGTTTGGAATAACAAAAGATATTAGCATCTAAACCAAGGATAGATATAAATATCTGGTGAATCGATGCTAATTGTAAAGAAGTTTTCCCCCTTTTACAATTCAATTTGAAATTGGCGAGACTGCCGACTCACTAAAAAGATCATTCGAAACGGAGTTATGGGATACTCCAGAATCAAAAGAAGATGAATAGTGAGGGACCCGAATGGATTTTTGAACCATGGGGAACGTTCCAAAATTAAAAGGAAATTCGAATCAAAGAGGAAAGATTCAAACTCGAACGAGAGTGATTCTGTAAATAATTTACCTTATATTCTAAGTTTTGCCTCAAAGCCAACGCTCTGATATCAAATGTAACAACCCAGTATTTTCAACCATTCGCATCCGCACATGTCAGACTTGAATTGGTTAAAATAACGCATTGTAAATAAAATTTGACAAATCTCAGAATATACAGTAAATAATAATCACAGATCACAGATACGGAGTAATAATAGTGCAACGGAAGTAAAAGAAATAGTAGTTCATGAAGCTACTATATAAATATATCAGAGTTAAATAAGATACAACCGAAGAAACAAAGTACAACAAAATTCTAAGTATGATAACCAAGTACAAGCCGAGTACAATACTGGAATCAACAGGATAACTGGGAGTGAAATAGATAAAAAAGACAAGCATAATCTCCAGCGATTCCAATCTCCAGAAAGTGGAAATCTAAATCTATGAATAACTCAGGCTGACTCGAGTGTAAATAAAAATACAACACTCGAGTCAGGACATACATACTTATACAATGCAAACCAACTCAAGTGAACTGTAGTAAAAATACAAGTAACTTAAAGGATGCTTGGGACCGCCCATCTTCTAAGGATCCGTTAAACTCTTTACTATATAGTATATTGCGCTATTATAATAATGTCTAACAGTAAAATAAACTTACTTTTTAATAGCATTAAGGGGTTACCCATATAGCCCTTAACACAAATAATGCCAATAGTCTATACAACACCTGCATATCTCCTGATCGGGAGACTACGAGAAGATGTTCCATAGGTACGACACAAATAGAAACTCGTAGTAAAGGCTCGATATGGTAGGTGACACGGCACACAAGGCAATGCTAGGGTAGATATACCAATTACGCACACGGGCTGGTGGTAACGCAACAGCCACATACGCCGACCTCGGAACACATTCCCAAAAATTGGAGGGGCGCCCAAACAATCACAAAAGCAATAGAATGGTATCGAAGAAATGTGTCCGACCAGAGGAGCTACCTCTTTTGGCCCGAGATCGATCCTGTTTTAGCCACCTTATTCCAACTCACGGGAGTTGGGTCCTACCTCAAGAACGTCATCACCATCCTACTTCATTCTGGAATCTCCATAGTGTACACGGTTAGTCAAAGTGGTTTTCGGTATCGACAGAGAGTATGCCCATATCCGGTCCCGGTCTCTTTGCCAACCAATCGTTATTATAACCCACGGTTATAACTTTAAAATAATATTTTATACTTCAAAATAAAATATCATTTCAATCCAAATCTTTATCAAAATAAAGATTTAATCATTTCTAAACCATTTTGATACATTAAAATATAAACATACTATATCTTTCAAATTCAAATATTAATCAAAATAAATATCAAGTCATTTCTAATCATTTCAATATTATCGTATCTTTCAAACTTCCATTCAAATCATTTTAATACATTAAAAATATCATATCCTTCAGAACTTCATTTCCAAATCATTTTAATATCAAAATATCATATCTTTCAAAACTTCATTTTTAAATCATTTTAATATCAAAATATCATATCTTTCAAAACTTTATTTCAAAACATTTTTAATATCAAAATATCATATCTTTCAAAACTTTATTTCAAAACATTTTTAATATCAAAATATCATATCTTTAAAAACTTCATTTTAAAACATCATATAAGTTCAAATCCAAATATTCAACTTTAAATACCTTCTAAATTCAAAGATATAATTCATTTATCATCATTCCAAATCACCATTATGAGTTCATTTACTAAGTTAAAACCATAAACATTGAGAATTTCAACCTTTCACAGCATTCAGAAAAAAAACTGCTGTAAGTTATACTTGAAAACATTTCAATTTAAACCATTTAAACATTATAATAATCATATTTTAACATTCAAATATGTTCATTAAAATACTCTTTTAATTAATGATTTTTATAAAGCAAACCTTTACAGAAAAATCCAAATTTTTCAATAATTTCACTTAACAAATTCAATTGTACAATTTTCCCATATTTACATTTGACACCTTATTAACACTTACATTTTCAAATTTCCATTTCACAAATTAAACTAAATTTCCAATTGATTTCATTTAACTAAACCTTTAATTAAACCAAATTTCACATTTCCAAGCCAACTTGTATTTTAAAATGATACATAAGCATTCATTTATTTAACCATTTAAATTCATAGAAAAATCAATAACACTTTAATATATCACTTAAATTCAAATATAAATCAAATTATCATATTTACCATTTCCAAGTTAAATTAAATTTCCATTTTATTTATATAACTTAAATATCATTTTTAACCAAATTTCCAAATTTCCAAACTTAAGTTATATTTCAATAATCCAATTTAACCATTCATTAATTACACTTTTAACTCATAGAAAAATCATAGTTTCTTTATTTTAAAACATTTCAAAAATCTATTTAAATCAATTATCATAAATTTACATTTTAAATCACTTAAAAAATTTATTTGTATAACTTAAATGTCATTTTAAAATCAAAGTTCAAATTTCCAGATTTAAGTTATATTCCAAAAATTCAGTTTAATCATTTCATTATTCAACATTTTTAACTTATAGAAAAATCAAAATTTCTTATTTAACATTAAAAAAACCATTTTAAATCAAATTTTCATAAATTTACACTTTTAAGAATAATTAAAAATATTCAAAATACTTTATAAAATACTCACGGGCCTATATATAGTTTTCTAACCTAGGTCAAGTGATACAGATATATATCATTTCAATCCGTAGTTTAAAAATAAAAATCCGGGTTCTATCATTTCACACCCGCAGTCCCAAGTCAAAATAAATAATTAACAACCGTTCAGGCCTATCATTTCAGCTGATAACGATTTTTCCCTATTCAAAAGCCCGTTCGGGTACGTATCATTTCAACCCATAGTGATTCTATTCTATAGGGAACTTGCTGTGTGATAAACAGATATAAATGAACAGTTAATAACATATAACAGTAACAGATGAGATGACATGTAAATTAATAGGTTTAACATCATATATAAATAATCACAGGCAGTTATAACATAATATATGATTCTACGCATTCAATTGTTGTCGCTTCACAATTTCATAAGTATAAATGTCAGGTGAGATTTACTCACCTCAAAATGCTGGAGATTGCAATACAAATGACATAACGGAATCAAGAGCAAAATGAAAACCCTATGGATTTGAGTGGAGAGTGAATCCAGGCTAAAGATCTTGTGTTACAACCCAACCAAAAATCAAAACAATTTATAAATACAAAACCAATTTGAAATGAAATAATTTTTGAATAAAAAGAGATATGAATGCATAGTCTTTTGCCTTTCCTTCCCTACTATTTGGCACGGCCTAGGGATGTTGTTTGGCTCAGGTTTGGTCATGTGTATGCACGTTCTAGGTAGTGGAATATGGTAGAGAAGGTTACAACATAGGGATATGAAGGGACTAGGCAACATAGAGGAGTTTTGGGTCACTTTTGGCTCAGTCTATGTCCCATCTAGGTTCGGCCATTTCAAGTACAGGTCTGGACAGAGGTAGGAGGTGATGGTTAGGGGTGTGCCAAGGTGGTGGTGGAGCAATAGGAGGTGGCCAAGGTCTAAAACAATTTTTATAGAAATCCTCTGATATTATAATAGGGTCTACATACAAATACTTGTAAAATAGCCGAAATTGTTACATTCATTAAATTCCAGCTACTAGCCATAGAGTGGGTAATACAAACAAAACTCGTACAAGGCTCACAGGGAGAATGGATTTCCAACTAATGACTAGGCACCGGGGTACCACCTGTCACAGTACGTGGCCTAGATCACAGTACCGAGGAGTACGCCCGCTCCCCTGCAACACAAAACCGGGACTACCTCTTACTGGATAATCCCGAGTGAGATCACCCCGCGGTTGGGATCAGCAACTGCCCACTAAGCCGAAATAAAAGGGACATCTAGACAGGGATGACCTCACCCTGCTTGGGTGCTACCCACCTAGCCTTGCTGCATAACCCCTGATTTTCAGTCATAACCATTTGATGAGGCTTGAGGCTAAGAGTTACCTTTTTAGAACATATCCCTTAGAATGCCCATCGTCCACCTGACGATGTTTCGCAAGCATTCATCCATACAAGTCCGTCTCGGGTTCGAACGGAACCGAAAGCACTATTCCTACTACATCCATTTTGGAAATATCCTCAGGATTAGTAGCGACTAGCCCTTGCAATTCACTGCTCCATCTTCGAATCCAAAATCGTTTCCACGAAGCGTACAAACCAGATCGAAGTGGTTTTCGAGAGATAAATCTCGATCCCGGTCTCTTCGAAACGATCAGTGTATTTGTCCAATATTGATAGTTGGTGATTTAACTATCAATTAATATTCCCAACATCCATCTAACAATAAATAAATTCCCAAATTATTTATTAACCTCAAAAATATCTTCACAAGATATATTTTCACTTTTCAAACCCTTTTTGAAAACAGTTTTCAAACTATCTTCCTTTCTCAGAATAAATTCCAAGTGTATCTATTTCCACTGGAATCACCAAGCACAAAACTTTGGATTTTTAAAATAATTTAAAACACTTTACTTTGAAATATACTTTAAAACATTTAAGTTAAAACTACTTCAACAATTGGTTAAAAATACTTACTATATGAGTATTTATTTAGAAATAAGGTTACTTTATAAAATATAAAATCAGGTTTTCACTTGTAAAACAAAATACTAAGTCACTTTTTAAAAAAAAATTACTACGATAATAGATTAAAGGAAAACACTTACTTTAAAATTTAAATATTTATAAATAATAAATTTTCCAAAACTTGCTTCTTTAAAAACAACTTTAAAACTTTTAATTTATATTTAAAAATTTACTTTTAAAAACGTACTTGGTTATCCAGAGAAAATTCCAATTTCAACCACTGAAATCAATTTTCCAAATTGATTCCCAATTTATTCCGTTTGAAATAAATATCTTTAATTACTCCATTCATTTCACAATTCATTAATTTTGGACTTAATTATTATTGTTATTATTTTCCATTTGATTTTAAATCTTTAAACTGAAATACACAAATTTCAGATCTTATCCCAATTTCTTCTTTATTATTTCAATAATTTAAATCTTACATTTTAAATAAATGTTTTGTTCTTTTAAATAAATATACTGAAGTTTAAGATCCATTAATCTTCTGTTCATTCAAAATTTCCCTTTTCTATACTCAAAATTTATTTATTAGAATTTTAAAGGCACTTTATCATTTTTTCCATTCATTCTTAAATTTATTCAAATTTCTATAATTATTTTACTTACAATTTCACTTCTTTTATTATCTTTTCAAAATCCAATTTATATATTTTTGGTAATTCACCATACCTAATTATGTCCAATCGAACCGTAACATTCAATATCCCAATATAATTCATCATAGAATATCAAATAAATCACAACAGAGGGTATTAAATAATTTAAATAAATGTTGAGGGATCCAGTTGGATCCCTCCAACCTGTTTTCCCTGCATCCACAGACCTTAGCACAATATAATACACCAATTCCAAAATATCATACTATATCACATCGATCAATTCAACCATCTAAACAATTATTTAAATTTAATCATTTAAATTTAAATTTAAACTGAGTGAGATTAACTCTTCTTTGATTTTATTTGCACTCCACTTCAATATTGGCTTGGTTTCTCGATTTTATTTGCACTCCATACTTCAATATTGGCTTGTTTTCTTTTGGGATTCGGGAGCCCGTAGAGGCCTTTTGTAGTTGTACCGAGCAAGCCGCGCAAAGAAGAAACTGGCAAAAAATTTCGAAAATTTAGAAAGTTAGAAATTTTTTGAGAAATTTTGAAAAGTTTAAACTTGGTTTTGAATTATAATTTGAATAGTTGAATAAGTAAAGTTATTTGGGAACTATGGAAAAGCTTGGAAAGTTAATAAGAAAAATAATGGGTCTTTTATAAAAGATAGTTGGTAAGATGTTGAATTGTTAGAAACCATTTGGTTTCGGGGAAAAAGAATAAACGGGTATTGGACCATTCTTCCTAACTAGTAATTTCGGGGACGAAATTCTTTTAAGGGGGAAGGAATGTGACGACCCGTAATTTTTAAGCCTTTAAAAATCGGAATATTTAATTGATTTTAATATTTAAAAGTAAATTTTTAACTTGGATTCAAATATCACTAATTATTGATAATTAATTATTGAATTAAATAATTGGAAGTTGACCTAAATGTTGAATCTGAAGTTTTAAGCCTGTAGAAAATAATTTGGAGACTTATAAAATTTATATTGATGATACTGAGAATAATAGAAATGTTAAAAATTGAATTTAACAGTGATTTGTTCAGTTTTGAAATTTTATCGTTAAATTGAATTTAAAAATAGCCTTCCGAGGCACGGTCAGGGAATTTGACGAAACTAGTTCCATTGGATCCGTAATATTGAATTATTATCGGATTTCAATTTTCGTAGCATTTGGATTTGTTGTGTGAGCGTACGATATATAAATGCGCTGAGATTTATATCGTAAATTTAATATTTTAATTCGATTCAAAAGGCTATCTTCCCCATACGATCGAATTAGGACTCGAAACCTTTTCCATTACGTTCATAATAGGGGCATAACATTATGAATGCCAGGCGACATGCCTTGATAGGGGTTCGGAGTTTCGGTGCGTGTAAATTGAGATGAATTGAATTTGAATTTAAATTGAATGTATATATTTGCGTACGCTAGCTAACATTTAGCTGAAATCCTTTCCCATCAACCACTCTATTCTATACCTATGTAAGCATAGCCGACCTAACCTTTCCCTTCGTTCAAATTAATGTCCCCCTTTCTTTTCTATTCAGGTCATAATTCACGTCTTTAAAAGAAAAAGCAATGGCCGATGCTTCGAATCGAAAATCAAGTTCGATTTATGGCCGAACCCTTTTCTTCAAAACCCCAAATCAGTTCGCGATATAAAAAAAATTAAAAATAAATAAATAATAATGGTCGATTGATAGCTTCTCTTTCCTAGTTCGAATTTATTCGAACTTGCTTCAACGATCGCCTCGCGTGAGAATCGCACTAGAGACCTCGGCGGCGGCGCGTGAGGAGATTAGTATTTGGGGCTGCAGCGAGTCAATGCTCGCGTTTAAGGATGAGTCATCGCATTCGAATTCCTCACATCGGAGTACTCGCGATTTCAATTTCGGTTTGACGGCGTGTAGCGAGCTGGAGCTCGAATTTTGGAGGCGCGACTGGGAAGTCGCCATGAAGAGGCAGCGTGGAGTTGTTCAACCCAGGATGTCGTGTGACCCGAAGCTTTGAGCTAGGGATTAGAAGCGTCGTGAGTTGGGGGTCGCGCTCGTGATTGGCAGTGGTTGTCGATGGTCGGCGTGATTTCTGGCCGATAGGGAAGTAAGGTATTCCTTTTATTAAAT
Organism: Allium cepa; assembly: GCA_030765085.1. NCBI lineage: Eukaryota > Viridiplantae > Streptophyta > Magnoliopsida > Asparagales > Amaryllidaceae > Allium > Allium cepa. Next base: position 748,963,606 of record CM060940.1, on the reverse strand, counting down.
TTTTATGTAAGTTTAAAAATATAAATTTTTAATGTGGAACAGTAAAAAAATAAATATTTTCACATCGTAGTTTAGTTTAAATATATATAGTGCAAGCAGGAAAATATATGGATAAGACATAGGGATATAGAAAGTTAAAACGGTAATGCAGATCATTATATTGGTATATGTGTTTTTCTGAAACTAATTTATTAAACGAAAATTAGTTGTAGCGACCCGAAATTCCACTACCGGAAAATCGCGAAGCTAATTAAGAAAGAAAGGGATAGAAGAAGAAAAGAAAGAGAAGAAAGAGAAAACAACACATCAGAATCTCACAGCGGAACGATTTAAATATAACATAGAACATATACATAGTATTATATACATCAGAGTACACAACTAAACATCTCAATTTAGACAGTTATAACATTTCTGTCTAATACAATACAAGACATTACACAGCATAATACACAGCGGAAACTCTAACCATATATCTACACGCTGAAGCCTCCTGCTCCAAAGCTCCTCCAGAATTCGTCAAGAGATAACCTGAATCACTTGACTACTCATACATAATATGAGTACCCAAGAGTTTAATAAAACAGAAAATAAACACTCGGGTCAGACAGGGGTCTGGTGTGAGTAAACGGTTTAAGATTGCTTAACTTTAGAAAAACCTTTGAAAAGAAAAAGTATCACGTAAGACTTCCCACACATAAACATGGAAAAGTTTTTACCTTACGCTAACCAAAACATTTGATAGGAAATCCAGTGATATTATAATAGTGTCTAGGGTTTTCAAAATAAAATACAGAAATAGCTGGAATGCTTGCATCTCACGTTCCAACATAGTTGGGCACAATCAAAACCGTACGGGCACTTATTGGATTTTGGATTCCATCAATGGCAGGGCTACTGGGGTACCGCCCGTCACAGTACGTGGCCTAGATCACCGTACCGAGGAGCCACCCTAACTCCCCTGCAACACAAGGCCGGCACCGTTCCTTACTGAACAGTCCCGAACAAGACCACCCCGCAGTTGGCTGCAGACCAACTGCCCACACAGCCGAAATATAAAGGGACCTCTAGACAGGGATGTATCTTGCCCTCCAGTGGGCGCGACCCACGAAGCCTTGCTGCACCTCCCCTGTTTTAGCCATTCCCGGTTGATGAGGCTTGAGGCTGCGATTACCTTTATAGGACCAATTATCTTAGAATGCTCATCGTCCGCCTGACGATGTTCTGAAAGCATTCAATCCATACAAGTTCGTTCCGGGTTCGAACGAAACCGAAGGCACTATCTCGTTGCACTCATTTTGGAATCACCCTCAGAGTCAACGACCATAGCCCTTGCACTCTGATTCACCATCTCGAATCTATAAGCACTATTCCGTCAAACTCATTACGGAATCACCCACAGAGTTATACTGACGTATAGCCCTTACACCTCGAGTCTTCACTTGCTCCACTTGGATTAACGACCTAACGTTTAATTGGAATCGATGTGGTTTTCGGATTCCAAATATGGAAACCCGATCCCGGTCTCATCGAAACCAAACGCCATTTTAATGTCCAAGTTGTACTTAAGGGATTTAAACAATAGATACTTTCAGAAAATATCACTTAACATAAATGGGTGGATTCACAACACAGATAGATAAGCATCTACTATCACATGCATCTATACATATCACAAAGCAGCATATATATCACAATCAGATATAGCATATTCACATCATCACATATCAATCAATATCATCCAACAACAACCAATATCATCACTCATCCAATGATATATCATCCAATCATTAACCATTCATAAATAAGTTTGATTCGAACTCGATTAATTTAATTAATCCTTAAATTAAATTAATCCTTAATTAACACTTGGATTATCTCCAATCCAATACTATTTATTAATTAATTACAAATTAATTAACATCACTTAATTATCCAACTTAATTAATCTTTCCTGATTAATTATCACATAATTACTTTAAGTAATTATTACTTAATTACCATATTAATTAATCATCCTGATTAATTACTCCCAAATTATTCTAAGTAATTACCTCTTAATTACTTCTAAATTTATCAACCTTGATTAATTATTCTCTAATTATTTTGGTAATTATTCCTTAATTACCTTTAATTAATTACACTTGATTAATCATTTTAATTAATCACATTTGATTAATTACTTTTAATTAATCATACTTAATTAATTACTTTTAATTAATCACCTTTGATTAATTACTTTAATTACATTTAGTAATTTAAAACTTAATTACAAATTAATTATTTTTAAATTATTAATTAACAATTAATTAATTATTTTCATTAATTAATGATTACATCATTAATTAAATTTCTTCTCAATTAATTACTTTCACAAGTAATTAATTACTTAATTAATTACTCTTAATTCTTTAATTAATAAATCACTAACCAAATAATTTAAACCTTTCATCAATTATTAATTAAATCTTTAATTAATAACTAAAGTGATTAACTCTTAATCACATTACCTAATTACTTTTCATAAAGTAATTAACTTTTACTTAATTACCTTCTGTAATTACCACTTAATTACTTTAATTACTTCCCAAGTAATTATATTATATTAATCCATAAGTGATTATTTTAATTAATCACAAGTTAATTACTTAATTAACTATTTAACTAAATCATTTAAAATTAATTAAATGATTCTTAACTTATTATATTAAAAGATACTAAATTAAGAAACCATTATCTTAATTAAATCATTTATTAACAATTAAAACTTGATAATTAAAAAGGATTTAATTGTCTCAATTAATTTTACAGGTTTAATTATCTTTATTTGAATCAAATTCAAACTTACTAAAGATAATCTTTATTACAATTGATTATCAAATTCTAAATCATTAAACTTAATTTAAATAAATATAATGATTTAGAAATCAATTAAATTTAAACATATTTTAAATTGAACTTTTTAAATCTTTAAAATCTTTCCAAATTTGTTTAATAAAGTTTAATACAAATTTTATTTAAAATCCACTTATTCTATTTAAAACTTCCATATTTTAAATTATATAAACTTGTTTAAAACATAATTTGAAACAAATTTGAAACTTGTTCAACCTTTGATTTAAAAACTAAATTTCTGAAACAAATATTCTTTGCGTTATTAACATAAAACAGCCTGAATGCCTAAAACTCGAGTAACCCTTACTAAAACACGAGTAAACCAACAAAACTCCCCGAGTTCACCCTGCCTACCCACTGCTTCGAGTTAGAACATCAAATATACGGAGCATACTTCGAGTTCTTCCCCTGCCCCTCATCTCCCACCCAACTGCCACTGATACAGCTTCCCCCGTGCATCGTGCACCATCACCCTGACCACCAACGACCTTCACCGTGGTGCCGTTAAGTCCCTCCTGACCACCTCGTTCAAATACACAACCCAGAAACGAGAAAAAGAACGAGCATCAAAATTTCGTACTTCAACCCCAAACGGCAGAAACCACACTCCACCAGAAAATGGTCAACGCCGTCGAACCCTCACTCGAGACGCCGCGCCTTCCTCCCCATAGCTTCGCCTCACCCCCCAATCCCTCTAGCACCAAGTGCGATCAACTCCAACAGCTTCAAGATGCCTCGAAGTCGCGATGAACCCATCGGCCAAAATTAGGCAATAAAACCCTACTTCATCGAACTACGGCCATCCCGACCCATTAAAAATTCAAGGAGCATTTTTCGCATGCTCACAGAAGCCCCCTCCTTCTTCACGTTCAACGGCGACGTCCACCTTCCCGTGGTTTGCCGTGATTTGGCAAAAATACCCAAATCATTAAATCCCAAAATACTCACTAATTAACTCATTAAAAATTATGGTTCCAGCTTCTAAAATCATCATTTACCATTTAAAATCCAATCATGCAATCAAAACTTTAAATTGAATTCAATACATTTTGACCCAATTTATGTTTTTACTGTAAACTTGCAAATTTACAACTAAATATTCAAATTTAAAACTTGCAAATATTTTTAGATGATATGTTAGTTGATTACAAACAACTTTTATTTACACATCAAAGATCAATATGAATTCCATGCTAGCATATTGATTTTATTTATGAAGTTGAACCTGTTATATTTCACTGAAGACAGATATTACTTCACAGGCAAAACAGATACACCTAATTCAAACATGCATTCAGAATTAATCAAATATTCAATCCACACCATGTTATTCAATCATAGAAACAAGTTTTATCAAATGTTAATACTGTTTTTTTTTTTTAGATTATTTTCTCACTTGAATCTTGCAGAAGACAGAACTGCATTATTTCCAGGCTTCAAAATTTTTTATAAACTTAAATCTAATTTGAATTAAATTCATCAGATAAACAACATGATATGATCACAATAATAAGTTAAATCCAAGGTTAAACTGTTTTTAAAAAGTTCCATCCACTCACCTGACAATATGCAGAAATCAGAAAAAGGGTTTCCAGGCTTTGATATTCACTGTATGCTGATCTTATCACTTGAGAATGAACTGCATGTTGATGTTTTCTTCTGAATTGTTTGTTTAATTATTTGCATATTGAATTTCCCTTTGCATCTTTGTTTGACTTGCCTCTAACTTCATTTGACATCCTTGCATTTGCATGTTGATTAATTTGCTGAATTGATTGATTCTAGCTCTTGCATTTTCCAGATCTGTATTTTGCTTTTGTTTGAAAGAAGAAAGTGATTTCTTCTTTTTGATTTCAATTTGTATTTTGCCTTTTGTATTCAGTTTTGAGATTGAATAAAAAAAATGTTTTTCAGCTGCAAATAAAACTATCTTTATCTACAATTAAATCTTAAATTTAATTATTAAAGAAAAAATGACATTTGTCACCTCTTATGCTTTGATTAATCTACACCTAAGCAACTTAATATACATTTGTCTCAACCCATACTAAATTGTTTACAAGTGTTGTTATGTTTAGTTAATGTTTTTCTTTTAAAATATTACTTTATTTTTAATAACTTATTTAAGCCTTATATATATTTATATAATATAAAATGTACATACATATATTTTAATAAGTATTCATTCAAGTAACTTACATTTTAAATTAAATTAAATGTTTATATGTTTGAAATTTCTATTTTTAAAATTAAATCTTATTTAAAAGCTTAAAGTACATATTTATCATAAATAAGGAATTAACTTTGTTATTTTAAATTTAAATCTCAATTATCAATTCAAAGTCATTAAATCAAATTATCATTTTAAATTCAAAACTAAATATATTCAAGCTTGAAAACTCTTGTTGAATTCAAATTAATACAATTCCTATTTAAAACATATATATACAAATATATACACATTTCAAATAGAACATTCAAACCTTAAATTTATTAATTTCCAAATTAAATTTTAAAAACAAATATCAAATCACAATATATACATTCATATATATCATAATTTGAATACAAAGTTTTATTACATTAAAACATCTTATTTACCAAAATAAATATTTCTAAATCAAATTATTATTAGCTTTCAAAAGAATTAAATTTGCCAATTCATATTGCAAAGAAAAATATTAATAGATATTAACAAATTATTATCATTTATTTTTAATATAAATTTAACTTGTCAATTTTATAATGTAAAATGATCAAATCAATTTAATTATTATCAAAGATTATTAAATTGATATTGCTCAAAATTCCGGGTCGTCACATTCCTCCCCCCTTAAAAGAATTTCGTCCCCGAAATTTAAAAGCAAAGATAATTTAATAACCCAGATAAAGATTTTAAATTTTAAACAGCAATCAAACAATCAATCATATATTATCAATAATAGCATCCAATTCAAACAAACAAACAATTTATCTATTCCAGAAAAATTCTGAATAGAACCTTCTAATATTATCTAGAGTTTCCAGATACCTATACTGGAATACTCGCTCTACAAATCTTAACTAACTACACTACTAAAACCAAGAACTTCCTCATCTGATTCTACAAATCTGAACAAGATATCAGGCTAAGCTCAAAACCAGCACAACCACCAGATTTCTTCTGAACTGCTGATTCTATCACTCGAAGAATCATACACATATTCCTCAGAGATATGTGAAATACAATGAATTCCCAGCTATTCAAACTGGCAATTCAATCCTGTTGATCAAAATCAAATCTCTAGAGATCACAGATAAAACTCCAAATACCTACAAAGCTAACTCTCCAGTTTTACCCAATCTTATATCTCTTTTGATCGGATAAAAACAAATCAAAATCCAAACTCTAACTACACATCCCAAATCCCTCAATTCTAAACTGCACAATTCTTCAGATGCTCTAATCACCTCCAATATTCCTGATCAGCCTAACCCTTGCTGATTGCTCCATGAAACAACAGCACCAACTCAAACCAAATCTCCAGATCCTACTCAACAAAATGGCTTACCCAAAAATAATTTGCTGAAATCCAAAATACAACTCTATACCACAAACATCAATGGACTTCAAACCTGCATCTCAAATTTGAATAGCCAAACAGTTGCACTAGACAACCAAACCTACCAAATCCAGAAAAATCCTTCATACTTGAATTTCCTGTAGAAATTCCTTTACTGCAACATCCGGTTGCTCCATACTAGAATAATTCCCAACTCGCTTCCGCTGCACAACTCTGATCTAGAGCAGATAAGAATGCTATCGAAGAACACAAGCACAATCTTTCACTATACACGGTTCATCCGACTCATAAAAATCTCAACGACCATTCACTTGGTCAAAATATCTCAACAGAATCTCAACTTAGAATAAGATGATCAATCCAAAGAATCCTGAGCTGCCTCTCCAAACTCTTCTCGCTCCAAGAGTCATCCCACTATAAGATTGAACCATCAATACTACTCCTGAAAATCCAAGTCGATAAGAAATCTCAATCTTCGATTCAGGTAGACCTCAGATTTCCCCAAAAACATCTAGAGAACCTCCGACTACTTCCATAGCTTCCATATCTTTCACCTCTATTTGGGATGCCTCAATCTCAAACCAAAGAATACTCCAAGATTCCCAACTAATCGCAAGTCACTTTTGCGATCCTACAGTTCAAATTCCAAAGAACTGTCTTCACCAACTAGAACAGCTTTTCCTTTCCAAGACCAATCTTCAAGAATGGCTCACCTATTAGAAACTGATAGATCACTTCCAACAAATATCTCGCTCTGCTGAGCCTTCCCAAAGAAAAATAAGCTTTCACTATCTGCCGGGTCTGCTGATAGTAGAATCCCAAAGATTACTGAATCATCGAAGAAATAGACCCATGCTGCTACTTCCAAACTTCACTCAAATGATACAGCTAAACCAAAGATCTTCCTTAACCAAAAGCTCCTTGAAACTCAAAATTAACATCCAATTCCTCTAAAACATCCTTGAGACGAGTAGACATCTCCTCAAGAAACTCGGCTCCAAACCAAACACCAGCCACTTATCACAAATGAGACCATGTCTGAGATGAGGTAACTCATCGACCTTAGTCTCCTACTTCAATAAAAATAAGACATCCTTACTTGAGATCCAAAGAATCTCTAAACATCTGCATCTTCCTTGCAGTAGACATCAATGCTCTTCCAACACCATCTAAAACTGGCTTCAAAAGAAACATCATCAGAACCATCTGTGGATACTGCATCTCATCACATAGCTATTCCTTCTTGAAGTCATCAAGATACCATCACTTGCTTCTATTTAGCTGACAACTCAACTCCCGGAAACCCCTGCTCACTTAAGAGCAAATTAACCTCACAATTCAAGAATATACTCCAATTCTTGAAAAAGACTTCCTTTGGACTCAAAGGAATCCTTTCACCAATCCTCAAAACTTATTCGAGATAGTATCAGGTCTACAATCTCGATAAACACACCTCCAACCACAACATATAAACCTCAACCAATAGTGGTAGTCGTGTTCTACACACTCCTACCTTATCTACCTTTATAGCCTATGTTGGAAAATCCGAACAGATAATCCAACAGATTAGGTAGTTATATAAATATATATTTATATAAAAAATTACAAGTACGCTCTCTCAAGATAGACACCACTTCAGAGCCTAGGTATTCACTCAACCTAACGCTTCCTAACGAAAGACAAACTTCAGAGCCTAGGTATTCACTCAACCTAACGCTCTGATACCAGCTGTAGCGACCCGAAATTCCACTACCGGAAAATCGCGAAGCTAATTAAGAAAGAAAGGGATAGAAGAAGAAAAGAAAGAGAAGAAAGAGAAAACAACACATCAGAATCTCACAGCGGAACGATTTAAATATAACATAGAACATATACATAGTATTATATACATCAGAGTACACAACTAAACATCTCAATTTAGACAGTTATAACATTTCTGTCTAATACAATACAAGACATTACACAGCATAATACACAGCGGAAACTCTAACCATATATCTACACGCTGAAGCCTCCTGCTCCAAAGCTCCTCCAGAATTCGTCAAGAGATAACCTGAATCACTTGACTACTCATACATAATATGAGTACCCAAGAGTTTAATAAAACAGAAAATAAACACTCGGGTCAGACAGGGGTCTGGTGTGAGTAAACGGTTTAAGATTGCTTAACTTTAGAAAAACCTTTGAAAAGAAAAAGTATCACGTAAGACTTCCCACACATAAACATGGAAAAGTTTTTACCTTACGCTAACCAAAACATTTGATAGGAAATCCAGTGATATTATAATAGTGTCTAGGGTTTTCAAAATAAAATACAGAAATAGCTGGAATGCTTGCATCTCACGTTCCAACATAGTTGGGCACAATCAAAACCGTACGGGCACTTATTGGATTTTGGATTCCATCAATGGCAGGGCTACTGGGGTACCGCCCGTCACAGTACGTGGCCTAGATCACCGTACCGAGGAGCCACCCTAACTCCCCTGCAACACAAGGCCGGCACCGTTCCTTACTGAACAGTCCCGAACAAGACCACCCCGCAGTTGGCTGCAGACCAACTGCCCACACAGCCGAAATATAAAGGGACCTCTAGACAGGGATGTATCTTGCCCTCCAGTGGGCGCGACCCACGAAGCCTTGCTGCACCTCCCCTGTTTTAGCCATTCCCGGTTGATGAGGCTTGAGGCTGCGATTACCTTTATAGGACCAATTATCTTAGAATGCTCATCGTCCGCCTGACGATGTTCTGAAAGCATTCAATCCATACAAGTTCGTTCCGGGTTCGAACGAAACCGAAGGCACTATCTCGTTGCACTCATTTTGGAATCACCCTCAGAGTCAACGACCATAGCCCTTGCACTCTGATTCACCATCTCGAATCTATAAGCACTATTCCGTCAAACTCATTACGGAATCACCCACAGAGTTATACTGACGTATAGCCCTTACACCTCGAGTCTTCACTTGCTCCACTTGGATTAACGACCTAACGTTTAATTGGAATCGATGTGGTTTTCGGATTCCAAATATGGAAACCCGATCCCGGTCTCATCGAAACCAAACGCCATTTTAATGTCCAAGTTGTACTTAAGGGATTTAAACAATAGATACTTTCAGAAAATATCACTTAACATAAATGGGTGGATTCACAACACAGATAGATAAGCATCTACTATCACATGCATCTATACATATCACAAAGCAGCATATATATCACAATCAGATATAGCATATTCACATCATCACATATCAATCAATATCATCCAACAACAACCAATATCATCACTCATCCAATGATATATCATCCAATCATTAACCATTCATAAATAAGTTTGATTCGAACTCGATTAATTTAATTAATCCTTAAATTAAATTAATCCTTAATTAACACTTGGATTATCTCCAATCCAATACTATTTATTAATTAATTACAAATTAATTAACATCACTTAATTATCCAACTTAATTAATCTTTCCTGATTAATTATCACATAATTACTTTAAGTAATTATTACTTAATTACCATATTAATTAATCATCCTGATTAATTACTCCCAAATTATTCTAAGTAATTACCTCTTAATTACTTCTAAATTTATCAACCTTGATTAATTATTCTCTAATTATTTTGGTAATTATTCCTTAATTACCTTTAATTAATTACACTTGATTAATCATTTTAATTAATCACATTTGATTAATTACTTTTAATTAATCATACTTAATTAATTACTTTTAATTAATCACCTTTGATTAATTACTTTAATTACATTTAGTAATTTAAAACTTAATTACAAATTAATTATTTTTAAATTATTAATTAACAATTAATTAATTATTTTCATTAATTAATGATTACATCATTAATTAAATTTCTTCTCAATTAATTACTTTCACAAGTAATTAATTACTTAATTAATTACTCTTAATTCTTTAATTAATAAATCACTAACCAAATAATTTAAACCTTTCATCAATTATTAATTAAATCTTTAATTAATAACTAAAGTGATTAACTCTTAATCACATTACCTAATTACTTTTCATAAAGTAATTAACTTTTACTTAATTACCTTCTGTAATTACCACTTAATTACTTTAATTACTTCCCAAGTAATTATATTATATTAATCCATAAGTGATTATTTTAATTAATCACAAGTTAATTACTTAATTAACTATTTAACTAAATCATTTAAAATTAATTAAATGATTCTTAACTTATTATATTAAAAGATACTAAATTAAGAAACCATTATCTTAATTAAATCATTTATTAACAATTAAAACTTGATAATTAAAAAGGATTTAATTGTCTCAATTAATTTTACAGGTTTAATTATCTTTATTTGAATCAAATTCAAACTTACTAAAGATAATCTTTATTACAATTGATTATCAAATTCTAAATCATTAAACTTAATTTAAATAAATATAATGATTTAGAAATCAATTAAATTTAAACATATTTTAAATTGAACTTTTTAAATCTTTAAAATCTTTCCAAATTTGTTTAATAAAGTTTAATACAAATTTTATTTAAAATCCACTTATTCTATTTAAAACTTCCATATTTTAAATTATATAAACTTGTTTAAAACATAATTTGAAACAAATTTGAAACTTGTTCAACCTTTGATTTAAAAACTAAATTTCTGAAACAAATATTCTTTGCGTTATTAACATAAAACAGCCTGAATGCCTAAAACTCGAGTAACCCTTACTAAAACACGAGTAAACCAACAAAACTCCCCGAGTTCACCCTGCCTACCCACTGCTTCGAGTTAGAACATCAAATATACGGAGCATACTTCGAGTTCTTCCCCTGCCCCTCATCTCCCACCCAACTGCCACTGATACAGCTTCCCCGGTGCATCGTGCACCATCACCCTGACCACCAACGACCTTCACCGTGGTGCCGTTAAGTCCCTCCTGACCACCTCGTTCAAATACACAACCCAGAAACGAGAAAAAGAACGAGCATCAAAATTTCGTACTTCAACCCCAAACGGCAGAAACCACACTCCACCAGAAAATGGTCAACGCCGTCGAACCCTCACTCGAGACGCCGCGCCTTCCTCCCCATAGCTTCGCCTCACCCCCCAATCCCTCTAGCACCAAGTGCGATCAACTCCAACAGCTTCAAGATGCCTCGAAGTCGCGATGAACCCATCGGCCAAAATTAGGCAATAAAACCCTACTTCATCGAACTACGGCCATCCCGACCCATTAAAAATTCAAGGAGCATTTTTCGCATGCTCACAGAAGCCCCCTCCTTCTTCACGTTCAACGGCGACGTCCACCTTCCCGTGGTTTGCCGTGATTTGGCAAAAATACCCAAATCATTAAATCCCAAAATACTCACTAATTAACTCATTAAAAATTATGGTTCCAGCTTCTAAAATCATCATTTACCATTTAAAATCCAATCATGCAATCAAAACTTTAAATTGAATTCAATACATTTTGACCCAATTTATGTTTTTACTGTAAACTTGCAAATTTACAACTAAATATTCAAATTTAAAACTTGCAAATATTTTTAGATGATATGTTAGTTGATTACAAACAACTTTTATTTACACATCAAAGATCAATATGAATTCCATGCTAGCATATTGATTTTATTTATGAAGTTGAACCTGTTATATTTCACTGAAGACAGATATTACTTCACAGGCAAAACAGATACACCTAATTCAAACATGCATTCAGAATTAATCAAATATTCAATCCACACCATGTTATTCAATCATAGAAACAAGTTTTATCAAATGTTAATACTGTTTTTTTTTTTTAGATTATTTTCTCACTTGAATCTTGCAGAAGACAGAACTGCATTATTTCCAGGCTTCAAAATTTTTTATAAACTTAAATCTAATTTGAATTAAATTCATCAGATAAACAACATGATATGATCACAATAATAAGTTAAATCCAAGGTTAAACTGTTTTTAAAAAGTTCCATCCACTCACCTGACAATATGCAGAAATCAGAAAAAGGGTTTCCAGGCTTTGATATTCACTGTATGCTGATCTTATCACTTGAGAATGAACTGCATGTTGATGTTTTCTTCTGAATTGTTTGTTTAATTATTTGCATATTGAATTTCCCTTTGCATCTTTGTTTGACTTGCCTCTAACTTCATTTGACATCCTTGCATTTGCATGTTGATTAATTTGCTGAATTGATTGATTCTAGCTCTTGCATTTTCCAGATCTGTATTTTGCTTTTGTTTGAAAGAAGAAAGTGATTTCTTCTTTTTGATTTCAATTTGTATTTTGCCTTTTGTATTCAGTTTTGAGATTGAATAAAAAAAATGTTTTTCAGCTGCAAATAAAACTATCTTTATCTACAATTAAATCTTAAATTTAATTATTAAAGAAAAAATGACATTTGTCACCTCTTATGCTTTGATTAATCTACACCTAAGCAACTTAATATACATTTGTCTCAACCCATACTAAATTGTTTACAAGTGTTGTTATGTTTAGTTAATGTTTTTCTTTTAAAATATTACTTTATTTTTAATAACTTATTTAAGCCTTATATATATTTATATAATATAAAATGTACATACATATATTTTAATAAGTATTCATTCAAGTAACTTACATTTTAAATTAAATTAAATGTTTATATGTTTGAAATTTCTATTTTTAAAATTAAATCTTATTTAAAAGCTTAAAGTACATATTTATCATAAATAAGGAATTAACTTTGTTATTTTAAATTTAAATCTCAATTATCAATTCAAAGTCATTAAATCAAATTATCATTTTAAATTCAAAACTAAATATATTCAAGCTTGAAAACTCTTGTTGAATTCAAATTAATACAATTCCTATTTAAAACATATATATACAAATATATACACATTTCAAATAGAACATTCAAACCTTAAATTTATTAATTTCCAAATTAAATTTTAAAAACAAATATCAAATCACAATATATACATTCATATATATCATAATTTGAATACAAAGTTTTATTACATTAAAACATCTTATTTACCAAAATAAATATTTCTAAATCAAATTATTATTAGCTTTCAAAAGAATTAAATTTGCCAATTCATATTGCAAAGAAAAATATTAATAGATATTAACAAATTATTATCATTTATTTTTAATATAAATTTAACTTGTCAATTTTATAATGTAAAATGATCAAATCAATTTAATTATTATCAAAGATTATTAAATTGATATTGCTCAAAATTCCGGGTCGTCACATTAGTTTAAAAAAAAATTGTTTAAAATTTAGTTATTTGATTAAGATAAATCATTAGTTAAAATTTAATTTTAATTAAATTAATTTATTGAATGGAAATTGATTTTGGATTACTTCGAATATTTATAAAACGTATAATATTTATACAAGGTCAAGATTGGGGAATAACGATCGAGATGGGATAGAATTTGCCAAACAAAATCAAAGGTGAGTCAATCTCACTCAGTTAAATTTAAATTTAATTGATTAAATTTAAATAATTGTTTGGATGGTTGAATTGATTGATGTACTATAGTATGGTATATTTTGGAATCGGTATATTATGTTGTGCTAACGTCTGTGGATGCAGGAAAAAAAGGTTGGAGGGATCCAACTGGATCCCTCAACATGTATTTAAATTAATTAATATTCTCTGTTGTGATTACTTGATATTCTATGATGAATATATTGGAATATTGAATGCTATGGTTTGATTGACTATATTTGGGTATAGTGGGTTACGAAAAATATATGAATTGGATTTTAGAAAGAAGATAAAAGAAGTGAATGTGTAAGTGAAATAATTATATAAAATTTGAATAAATTAAGAATGAATGAATAAATTAAGAATGAACAGAATGAAATGGAAGTGATATCACAATACTAATAAATAACTTCGAGTATGAAAAGATTTTGAATAAACAAAAAATAATAAATTGTGAAATCAAGTGATATTATTTTAAAGGGATGAAGAATTATTTTAAAATTTAAAGTTCAAATTTATTTAAAAGAATAAAGAAGAAATTTTTGAGAAATCAAAAATTGGTATTCTCAGTTAAAATATTTTAAATCGTAATTAAGGAATAAAACCTGAAATTAATATATTTTGGAATAAAAGAGAGTAAATTGGGAATCAATTTGGAAATTGATTCAAGGTTTGAATTGAAGATTTAAAGAAAAATGTGGAAAGAAGTATATTTCTCTGAATAGCCAAGTACGCTTAAAGTAAATTTTTAAATATAAGATAAAAAGTTTAATGTTGTTTTTAAAAGCATGTTTTAGAAAAAGTTATTATTTCTAAATGTTTAAATTCTAAAGTAAATATTTTTCAAATTTATTATCGTAGTAATTATTTAAGGTAACTTGGTATTTTATTGTAAAAAGAGAAATTTAGTTCTATATTCTAAAATGTAGCTTTGCTTTAATTATTTTTAAATTTATATATATTTCTAATAAAGCATTAAAGTAGTTTTTATAAATATTTAAAAGTATATTTTATAATAAGGTGTTTTAAATCATTTTAAAATATGAGTGTTGTACTTGGTGATTTCAGAAGAAATAGAAAATATTTGGGAAATTTATTCAGAAAAGGAAGATAGTTTTGAAAACTGTTTTCAAAAAGGGTTTGAAAGTGAAAATATATCTCGTGAAGATATTTTTGAGATAAATAAATAATTTAGGAAATTATTTATTGTGTGATGGATGTTGTGAATATTAATTGATAGTTAAATCATCGACTATCAATATTGGACAAATGCGTTGATCGTTTCGAAGAGAACGGGATCGAGATTTATTCTCGAAAACCACTTCGATCCGGTTTGTACGTTTTCGTGGAAAACGAGTTTGGATTCGAAGATCGAGCAGTGAAGTGCAAGGGCTGGTTGCTACTAATCCTGAGGATATTTCCAAAATGGATGTAGTAGGAGTAGTGCCTTCGGTTCCGTTCGAACCAGGGACGGACTTGTATGGATGAATGCTTTCGGAACATCGTCAGGTGGACGATGGGCATTCTAAGGGATATGTTCTAAAAAGGTAACGCTTATCCTGAAGCCTCATCAACCGGGAATGACTGAAAATCAGGGGTTATGCAGCAAGGCTAGGTGGGTAGCACCCAAGCAGGATAAGGTCATACCTGTCTAGATGTCCCTTTTATTTCGGCTTAGTGGGCGGTTGCTGATCCCAACCGCGGGGTGATCTCACTCGGGATTATCCAGTAAGGGGTAGTCCCGGTTTTGTGTTGCAGGGGAGCGGGCGTACTCCTCGGTACTGTGATCTAGGCCACGTACTGTGACAGGTGGTACCCCGGTGCCTAGTCATTAGTTGGAAATCCATTCTCCCTGTGAGCCTTGTACGAGTTTTGTTTGTATTACCCACTCTGTAGCTAGTAGCTGGAATTTAATGAATGTAACAATTTCGGCTATTTTATAAGTATTTGTATATAGACCCTATTATAATATCAGAGGATTTCTATAAAAATTGTTTTAGACCTTGGCCACCTCCTATTGCTCCACCACCACCTTAGCACACCCCTAACCATCACCTCCTACCTCTGTCCAGACCGGTACTTGAAATGGCCGAACCTAGATGGGACATAGACTGAGCCAAAAGTGACCCAAAACTCCTCTATGTTGCCTAGTCCCTTCATATCCCTATGTTGTAACCTTCTCTACCATATTCCACTACCTAGAACGTGCATACACATGACCAAACCTGAGCCAAACAACATCCTTAGGCCGTGCCAAATAGTAGAGAAGGCAAGGCAAAAGACTGTGCATTCATATCTCTTTTTATTCAAAAGTTATTTCATTTCAAATTGGTTTTGTATTTATAAATTGTTTTGATTTTTGGTTGGGTTGTAACACAAGATCTTTAGCCTGGATTCGCTCTCCACTCAAATATCTCTCGAAAACCACTTCGATCTGGTTTGTACGTTTCGTGGAAACGAGTTTGGATTCAAAGATGGAGCAGTGAATTGCCAGGGCTAGTCGCTACTAATCCTGAGGATATTTCCAAAATGGATGTAGTAGGAATAGTGCTTTCGGTTCCGTTCGAACCCAGGACGGACTTGTATGGATGAACGCTTGCGAAACATCGTCAGGTGGACGATGGGCATTCTAAGGGATATGTTCTAAAAAGGTAATGCTTATCCTCAAGCCTCATCAACCGGGAATGACTAAAAATCATGGGTTATGCAGCAAGGCTAGGTGGGTAGCACCCAAGCAGAATGAGGTCATACCTGTCTAGATGTGCCTTTTATTTCGGCTTAGTGGGCGGTTGCTGATCCCAACTGCAGAGTGATCTCACTCGGGATTATCCAGTAAGGGGTAGTCCCGGTCTTGTGTTGTAAGGGAGCGGGCGTACTTCTTGGTATTGTGATCTAGGCCACGTACTGTGACAGGTGGTACCCAAGTGCCTAGTCATTAGTTGGAAATCCATTCTCCCTACGAGCCTTGTACGAGTTTTGTTTGTATTACCCACTCTGTGGCTAGTAGCTGGAATTTAATGAATGTAACAATTTCGGCCATTTTATAAGTATTTATATATAGACCCTATTATAATATCAGAGGATTTCTATAAAAAGTGTTTCAGCTATCGTAAGGTAAAAACCCGACATGTTTATTTGTGACGTGGTCCTACGAGATGCTTTTGTTTTCAAAGGATTTTTGAAACTTTAATAATCAATTGAGTGTGATTTTCTCACGCTGGTATTCCAGACCGACTCGGGTGTTATTTAACTGTAATGCTTGGGTCAGACGGAGTATTATAGGATACAGGATTTTGATGATGTGGAGCTCAGGGGACGAGCTGGATGACGATACGTACTTCCGTACTTGTTTTTTATATATATATTCCGCTGTGTAGAGTAGCTGTGTATCCAGTTGTATGTTATTGATGTTGAGCTGTGATTGATGCACTCTGATGATGTAATATATAAACAGAGATATTTGATTTTTGAGTAAAGATTATTTATTATCTATTATATTTTATTCCGCTGCGATGGTTAGATTATGTTGTTGTTTTCTGTTTTCTCTTCTTCTACCTCTTCTTCTTTAACCCAAATGGTTCGTATTTCTGTGCAACTTGAGTTGATTGTTGTAGAATAGTGTTAAATCAAGGGGTACGGATGAGCGGGTCGTTACAGCCAAGGTCATCTAAGGTGATGGTGATGAAGACTAGGTGGCTAGGCATGCTTTTTAAGGAGTTTTTGCATTGTTTTGTGAATTTTGCATCATGAGATGGTCATGGAACTTGCTGGTCAGAGGTGGAAGGATTTGGCCGTGTATGATGTGGGGAAGGAAGTGGTGGTTGTCGGTGGAGGAGACGGTGGAGGTGTTAGGCCAAGCAAAGCAAGAGAAGCAAGGCAAAATACTAAGAGAATAAGAAGAAAGAGAAGGAGAAAACTAAGGAGGCCATTACCATCTTTCTCTTAGCCGTGAAATTTAATGAGATGAGAATGTTTTTCACATGAACAAGGAATGAGAACTCACGGCTATCATAAAAAAATGTATGGCCAAAAGTAAATGAGGAAACGGTAAAAGAAAATGATGAGTCAAGCACTTGAAAAGTCATAGGAAAAGGAAGAGACTTGTCTCTTCAATTTACCTTTTCTCTTAAATCAAATATAAAAAAAAAAATTCAATAAATATATTTGAAAACCGAAACCAAGTGAAATAATATGAAAATAAATAATAAAATTTAAAGAAAATAGAAAAGAATAAAAGAAATTGCTTAAAAATCCGAAACAGTGTCCAGAAATTACAATTAAATCACCATTGACTTTGGAAAATTATCCACTTCATTTTAAAAATATTATGAAGTAAAATTTGAAATTAAATATTATTTATCATTTCTAAGATAAAATAAATAATTAAAATGGAGAAAAATAGAAAAAGAACTAAAGAAATTGTTTAAAAATTAAAAACAGGGCATGAAAATTACAAATAAAATATCACTAGCCTTATAAAATTTCTCTATCACTTTAAAACAAATAAGAAGTCAAATAAATAAATGAATGAGGAACAAAATAAAGTTGGAATGAGAAGAAATTAAGTTCTTAAGAAAATATAAAAATAAATAAAGAATTTCTTTAATAAATTGAAACTAGAAATTAAAAATTATAAACAGAATACAACTGACATTGAAAAATGTCAATTACACTTTTAAAAATGTTTGAAAACTAGAATATATACATATCATGTTATTTTACTCGTATAAATATAAATTAGCACATTACATGACCAAATAAAATATTATTTACATAATTTAAAATAAACAATTTTGTTAAATACAGCAAATTTCACACAATAGTTAAAAGGGCATAACTTTCACATTATAAATTAGATTTCAACGAAACGAAAAGCAGTGTTCTTAAAATTTTATTTACTTTCACAATAAAAGAAAATTTCAAATTTCCATACTTTCAAATTTTTAAATTTAAAAGTCAAAGTCGACCATATTGACCAAAATACATTTTAGGAAAATATTCAACTTACACAAGTTTGGAATTATAATTCATGTATAAATCAAAATTTATATTTAAAATGAAATATTTGAAATACAACAAGTTTAAAAATAATTTCAAAATAAAATATATTCAAATTTAAATTATATGCAAAATTCTAGGGTTGTTACAAATTCTTTCAATCCATTGCGGATCATCCGCTGAATTATACCTCCCAGCACCCGACACTCATTCGTCTTGTACCCATTTGATTTATGATATGTGAAGTAATCTCTCCCCTCTTGGTTCGAGATCGGTTTTGGCCTTATAAAAAATAAGGCAATCCCTTCTCTTTCATTTTAACATATATATAAGAAAGCGGCTTATTAAGAGTGACACGACTAACGTCCGAATATTCCTCCCACCTTGCTTCTTATGATTGCGACCATTGTTAAACTTCATATTTTCCTTCTTTACTTGAGCTTTCTTTCTAGCATGGTACATTTCATCTATGCGGATTAATTTATCAGCCTAAAAATAGAAGTCCTGTAAGTCTTTGCACTCGTGGATGTACAGCTCCCACTAGATTTTGCTCGATTAATCCCGAGAGTACAACTAATAACTTGTCCCTGTCAGTCATGTTCTTTGCCTTCAAAACTTCTGCATTGAATCTTTTGAGATAATCACCCAACAGCTTCCCAGGTCTTTGCTTGACATTGGCTATCACAGTGTAGTCAATAGTTGGATCTTTGCATACTCTGAATTTGGCTCAAAATTCGTAAGAAAGTTGCTTCCAATAATAGATTGTCCTATCTCGAAATTGCCAATACCACTTGGCTGCCGCTCCTTGAAACTGGTTGGGAAAGTCTGCAGCGAATAGCTCTAGACACATATATAACGATTTGACTCTCAAAGGCTAACATATGGTCATCTAGGCTGATGGTTCCATTATATCTGATAGAAGGAAACTTGATATAAGACGGAATCTTCTCATCCATGATCTTATAAGTATAGGGAGCCTCTTATTGGTTATCATTAGCCCAATCATCTAAAGTCCTATTCCCATTGAGATTGAGCTCGCCTTTTGCCACCTTCCTTGCTAAATCGTTCTGGTAATATTTTTCATTATGGTAATCACTTCTTTCTAGTTTATATACCTTAGAACTCGAGCTCCAAGATTGTTCTCCGAGCTTTTCGTCCACTTTTCCCCGATAATCTGCCTTAGCCAGTTGATCACTCTTCTTTTTTCTATGGAGCTTAGGTAAACTTGCTTTCGCTTTTATTTCTAAGCAAGGAAGTATTCAGGTTTCTCCTTGGAGATTCTACCTCATCTCCGCCAGTTACCTTAGTAGTCTTGGAACAATTCTTAACAAGCACCCCTTCCAATAATTCTCTCATCTTCAGCGGTTGTTGCTTCAAGTTTTGGATTTTAGGCTCGCTACTAGTTGGCTGAACTGGTTGCGATGATTTTTCGGGCTCTGTATTTCCCACGTTGAAATTGCGAGTTACATTCTTATAGTACCATGGTTCGCATAATTTCTCGCTCACAACGTTAGTTCGTTTTGGTTTCGCCATTTTCTTGAAATAAAAACTTAATTAGTCTGAGAGGGAAGTTAAACAAGATCGAAGGTTTGAGCTCTCCTTCTAGCGCCAAAATTGTTAAACCAAAAAATGGTATAACACTTCAGATGCTACTTGTGATAAGTTAGTTCTTGAGTCAAATATATTCTAAGACGTAACCAAGCATGATTTGATCATGTCGACTTAGTTGTGATATGTGCAATGACATGATTAAGGCTCTCGACAATGTTTCATGGCCTAACTCATCATTTATGACCTAGCATGAGATTGATTCATTAATTGATGAATGATAATTGGCCCTTGAGGAAGGATATATGATGGTTAATCTATCTCCTCGAATCGTTATTTAAAGTCCTCTAGGGCCATTAGGTTTGTCATGCATATGGGTCCATATTAGTCATTGAACAATGTCGTCCATATGGCTAATAATATGTCATATTTTCAATAGGCATAGACGATAAGTCATAGAGTCATGTTGAAGTATATTATGTATAACAACTAGTTATGCATTCCGCCCATATGCCCAAGGTCCATAGTCCATAGTCCATATAAATACACACATAAGAGTTCATCAAAGTTCAAAGCACTTCGGCTAGGTCCATGTCGATGGTCATGACAAGTTCATATTATGCAAGTCCAAGTCAATAATGCTTAATAAAGTCATGATCGAAGTTAATATGCGAGGTTAAGTCTATATTTATTCGATTTAAATAAGATTGTAGTCAAATAGAATTATCCCCAACTTAATTTAGGGTTACAAGGCTTTGATTTAAGTGGTGAGAGAGAGAAATGAAATTTTGACCCCCAAAATGGCACCCTTATGGTTTTATTTATAGATGTAGGTGGACCTCCTCTCCGTATCTCACGTCTTCATCAAAGTGGGCTTTGGCGGTGCCTGACTTCGAAACAGCATTGTTTCATTTGCTATCTTCATTGTTGATGAGACTGCTTCGTCCATGACAAGAAAGCGGCGATGCTCCAAATGTATTAATAATGGCATCCTTCGATGTGCTGCATGTGGATAATTGCTGAGTGACCATCATTGGGGCACGACTATTGTGATTTTTGGCCCCGAAACCTTCTCCCATGAGTCTCGGAGTCCTTGATTCGAAGTGAGTGTAGGGAAATGACACTTGCAAAGTGGTATTGATGACCTCGAGGGTATCGACGATATGCTTCATCGATACCGCTTTGCATGAACATGCAAAATCTTCGAAGCTTCTGCATAAAGATGACTTATGAATTGACTACAGTCGAAGAGCCTCTTTATCATCAACTTATTGTTAATATTCAACACCCTCGAAGTCACCAAAAGGCTATCTTTGAGGCCATTTGAGTATAACATTGGCGCGGCTAGGATCGAAGTTCCTTTTGGACTTGCTGGCATGCGACATGGCTGGCGCATTCTTAGGGGTTCGGTGCTAGGTGAAGGATGGTGAGATATATCAATGAAGAACGATTATGTTAAAGTGATTAGGTGCGATGCGACACATCATCAAAGAGGCATGTTTCCAGCTTTGAAGAGATATGTTGTTGACATAGTGATAAAGTGCAAAGAGATACCCTCAAAGAGATATGTCATTAACGAGATGTGGTTTTATTCTTCAACATATGACTTAGTAGCTTTAATCCATTTATGACGCCATCGCATATAACATTGCCTATGATTTTGAAGTTATATGGATAACATATTTTATCAACTTACATCCCCTCCAAGCTTCTATAATAGTGAAGGATAATGGCCCCTTCCTTCTCTTAAAGTGTAGGAGATATGCGAGCTCATTTAACCTTGGGGGTTGCCTAAGACTGGTCATAAATAAGATATACAAAGAACTTAAGAGCGCATAACTATTCGGTTGAATTTGAAATGGCATCAATCCTAAATCTTGAAGCACCACAGACAAGAATCGATCAGTAGCACAACACCGCTCTGGCACATGTATCAATTACAAGCAATAAAGCCTTTTAGAAGATTATATGCGCACTCAGCTCGATTAAGCAGACGAAAATCATCCTTGAGGATGCCATGTTGTATGCATATATTTCCAAGCATTTTAGCTGTCAGGATTGATTGCGCTTACTCCAGAGGGTCAGTTAGAATTTTCATCCCAAGAGGTCACTGGTCAAGAACTAGTGGGCCGTAAAAATCAGAAGTCGTAAGTTGACTTGGCTCCATGGGAGTGGACGAAGAAACTATGGCAGTTGATTATTCAGCTTCTGAAGGCATAAACACCCATCAACAAAATTGCAGCATGTTGACTGGCGCGTTATTCTAGACAATAAAACTCATTGACCATGGTTAGGTATGCTTTATTTCTAGTAAGAATTCCCATACAGTTAACGCTTGAAATCCAAAGGATGTCAGCGTATACCGACCAAGTGGATTCCATATGTTGACCGAGGCAGGTGCAGTGTGTTATCTATATGAAACGAGTCCAGTGTCCCAAACACTACGAACAGACCATCGTGTGTAGATAACTCATTCGTATTGAAAAAATGATCCATATCGTCCTTTGAAATCATTCCTCAGTATTTACCCATTATCGCTCAATGATTAGTAACAGATCCATTGTCCAAAGCGACGTGGAAAGTTCTTTCATTTCAAGAGCAGTGGATGTGTAGAAATGCAAAGTAATGGAGCTATTCAATACATTCAAATCGTATTGGAATCAATTTGATGATCTAGCTTTAGTCAGTTCCGTGAAAAGAGATGGCTGGAACAAAGAAGGATGTTCGTCTCTCAATTCACACATATCCAACATGAGATCAAACCATAATTTCATCGCCAATATAACATACTTAAATTCAACCATCTCCATCTCAAAATTGGAATCAAATAAAGAAAATTATCGCCCCCAACACTGCCAAAGCTTCAGTTCACCATCGCCAACCTTCAATCTAGGTAAAGAGCTAACGTAGCCTAGAGTTTTCCTTGAATCAGGTTTGGGTCTTTTGGACCATAGTTTGGGTAGCGGCAGTTTGCTCAAGCAACAATGAGTATCATATGTAGGTGGCAGGGCTTGACAGTGAGGATGGAGGTTGATCGACGACGAAGCTAGGGCTTCAAATGGCTAGAGATGAGCGAAGGTGCAAAGGTTGCAAAGTCAGCTGGTTTGGAAAATAATGTAAGTGAGGGGTTAAGCTAAGTAGAGTAGTATAAGTAAGTATAAAACTTACTTTTGAAATCGCTGAAGTCCTCAACTCGAGATGAGTTAAGGGTTAACTCGGTAATGAGTTTACCACTCCAACCCAGGTCAACTCCAACTCACCACAATAGACCTATATACCGACTTAAAGCCTTACATAAATTTCAATGTGAAGAATGCATCGCTAGTACAGATAATTAAAATCCAAATCGAAATCAGAACAAATAGCAAAACAAAAGTTAAAAGGTTAATAACAACATCTTGAAACGGAATCCGATAATCAATCAAAACTCATAAGATATCAGTTCAAGACTTATCTCGTTCCAAAGCACACTTTGTTTCCAATGAAAGCATACTCTTGGAGGAAAATTCTAATTGGGTTTTTAACCAAGTAGAAATTGTTAGGAGTTAGAACAAGTGTGCTAAGACAGAACGACCTAAAACTTGGTAGAGATACTCAAAAGGACAAGAGGAAAAGCTCAAGAAAGTATAAGTCAAAAATAAGCTAAGTAGCTAACTTGGCCTAGTCAACCCCTTTCACTCGGTACCGAGTCCAAATGCCAAGTCATGGCATCCTAATATTTTCAGCAAGTGGTCCCCAAGTCTTCCTAAGCATCTTTAAGAAATTTAATAGAGTCTTAGCGAACAAATCATGAGAAATGAAGGCGTGATGGTCCAAACTATAGAATAATCCAAGTTATGGATGAATGATAATCAAAACTTATTGATAATCTACCAAATTACATGGAGGGTATCTAAGCAAAGTAAGGAGCTCGTAAAAAATTGATTTAGCCAAGATTTGGCTAAGGTTAGACTAGGCACCGAGTCAATGACTAGGTACCGAGTCTAAACCTTAACTCGGGTCATCATGATATTTTTCATACTACCATGGGCCACTCTCTGGACTACTCTAGTAGCGGGCTTCTAATCCAGTGTGACCGCTGCCCCTATAAATACAATACATACTGAACTAAGAGGGGATTTGATTTCGGCCATCACTATGTGGAAGCTCTATCTCTTCTTCAACTCTTTCCTCTACACCATAGTCATCAAGGTAGCCACTCTAGGCAATCCTAGGACTTAGAATCAGTCTAAACCCTATACTTATGACTAGTTCTTTCTCAATCACCTTATAATCTCATTCAAACTAGATCAAACCAATAATCAAAGCTATAAAGTGGACTAGGCTTAGTTAACAGCCGAACTACTATAAAAATCTCTATGTCCCATTTACTTTTCTGTTATTTTCTATATTATTTACTCTGTTCCAGTCGGGCTAGTGCTTTCACGTCATACTCCAAGGTGTTGGTCCATTTTTTAGGTTAACATATATAACATATATATATATATATATAATTATGTTTATTTTGAATATGTTGGCCAATTCAAATTACTATTTAAAATATCTCAATATGGTTTTAAATTAAAAAACAAGTTCTAGGTCTAAAATAGAATTTTTTTATTTCAAATTCAAATTTCAAATATTGATATGTTTATATATATGTATACATACATACATACATACATACATACATACATATATATATATATATATATATATAATTTTTTAATTTTAATAAAAGTTCAAAATTATATATAAATTTGAAATTTATATATAGAATATTAATTAGTAAATAGAAATAATCACATGTTAAAAATTAATTATATTCTTTTATTCTTTTTTGGTCAAAACATTTTTACCATTTTATCAAAAATATAAAATCCTTATGGATTTTATATAATTTTTTAAGATTATAGATCCGAGTGGATTTGTATTTAAAATAAATATTTTTTAATTCAAAATGGTTTTAGGATATCTTTGAATTACATTTGTAAATTATTATGTTATTTCAGATTCAATTATAAATACACGCACACAAACACATAATAGGAATTTTTTTGGCAAACCAGCGGTGTTGACTGGATCCTTACCAGTTTTATTGTAAACATAATAAAATGAAAACAACACATGCGAGTCCTCAATAGGCTAAGGAACTCGGTTTATGAAATAAAACAACAAGAAAATAGAGATAACACATAAACAGACTAAGGAAGGAGCACATTAAATATATAACATACAATAGAAAGAATAATAGAGTCAGAAATCCTACATATGCATAACAATAAACAGGGAGTTGTAAAATGGATACCCAAAATCCCTCATTCCATTTCGTATTGCATTGTAAATAACACGAATTTAACAACCTTTCAAGTAGACGAGCCATTAAAATTCGATTGTTTCTTTCACCTCAAATGGCGCTAATGAATTATTTTCAGGACAAATAACATCCATATGACCTCATTGTTCTCACTTCGTAGCCTTAAAGATAAAGCACCATTCAACGAAGCTATCTTTGTTAGTATTACCCTTACCTAATTTTATTCAAGAGTCTCTTCCATAATTCATATGTGAGCGGACAGTTGAAGCAAAGGTGCAAGCTACCCTCATCCATAACATTGCAAAATATGTTAACAAGAAAACTTATCAACCCCCCAAAGAAAAGTTTAAAGTATTAGTGAACCTTTGGAAACCCCCTTTTGAATAGAAAGTGGTAGCTAAAGCCTTTCGAATCCCTTAAGTACATGTTTCGAGAAGGTTGAGGCAATTGAAACTCATTTCTATAGAACCTTTTGACACAGTCGAAACACCTGAATCCCCTTTTATAATACCTTTTGATCTAGTTGAATTGGTTTAGGATCCTTTCGAAGTGCTCGAGGTGGCTCGACGTTAGGACTTAATGATTTAAGGATACTAGTTGAATTAAAAGATTTTAACTTCCAATAAGGGTTGCCTTTCGATCATGTTGAAACATGTCAGATCATAGTCAGAATCACATAGGAACCTTAAATCTGCTATCACATCCACGAATGCCATAAAAGTGCAATGATACTATTTTACTTTATTGCCAATAGTTTAGGTAATACAATAAAATCAAATCCCCAATCTAATTTTAGAATTAGTGTTTACAAACTCAAGAAAGAATCAATTTGGAGTGAATGAAAATCCGATCTCGCAAACAAGACCCCTTAGGGTCTTATTTATAGGTGCTGGTTGAACTCTTTCGAATCAGACCTTTCGACCTAGTCGAAAGGAGTACCTTAACAACCTTTCGCTGCTGCTAAAGTTTAGGTGTCCTTCTACTTTGCTTTAACATAGAATTTGATTTCTTTCGACTTCATTGAGAGGGGCAGATATGCTCTCCACTTTATGTTGCTATGCTGTTGCAAGTAAGAAAAGATGTGAGCTTTCGGTTCCATCGATAGGTGTATCTCTATGTCTTTAAAGGATCAGAACATGGCAGAAAGTTTAAGCACGAAAGGTAGCTTTCAAAGGCATACATGTTGACTAATGACCGCCATCTTCTGATATATGAAAATGCTATACTGATCTTAAGTAAACTTTCTTTTAAAGTTAGATGGTTACAATTGATTCGAAAGGCTAATATATGCTTTCGAAGGGGCAGCTTTAGCTATACATATTACGCTATGGAAGGTAAATGATGATGAAACCACTTCTTCGAAAGGGTTAATGCTCATGCAAAAGCCTACCATCTGTTGCCTTCGAAAGGTAGCTTCAACACATACTCCTTTAGGCGTGCGGAAGTTCCTACTTCGAAAGGGGTTTATTGAAGCAAAAAGGGGTGGCTCCATCACCTTTCGACCTCTTCGAAAGTGATCAACTCTTCTAATTTTTTGCTGAAGCATTCCTTCGACTCCTTCAAAAGGTTTTTTAGTGTTATCATTTCTTATGAATCCCTCTTTTATATTTTTCATGGTTTTGACATTGTTGAAGTGAAGACTGATGGTAACACATGCCCCTCCCCCTTGCGAAGGAATCCTCTTTGACTTTTTAAGTCAACTGCTTCGTCACCCTTCCTTTATCTTAGCTTAGAGATTTCCCACCTTTTGTATTCATACATGAATCTTCATTATTCATTTAAATTTGATCGTACGGTTTGTCCTTTGTGGTGGCTTTTCTTATAAATCACGCTTACTTCTTTCCCTTTTCATTTGCCTACAATTAAAAACTTATAGCAAGAATCAAAAATTTCAATTTCTCACTAAATTCTTACTTCCAATAAACAGAAGCTCAGACTCAAGGTAAGTCTCCATTATCTTATTTTTCAAACTGATTCACCATGCTTAATTCTGATTTCAAAATTCATTGGGTTTGAATTTGTATTACTATTCTAATAGTTTTTTTGAAGATGATTCGAGTTTCCTACTAATATGAAATTATCTTTAAGTTCATTTTTATGCTTATTTTGGTTCAATCTACGATGTCAGTTTTTTTGTATGAATTCGAATTCAACAAATTTTGGGATATTTGCCATTGTATGGACCCAAGCCTTTTTTGAATCAATTATAGTTTGAATTTAAATTTGGGGGTTTTCCTTGTTGTCGAATGTAAATTCATGCTTGGATCAATTTGACTATTAGCTTCTAGAAGAACTGGGTTAAAAATTGAATTAGGAAAAAACTTCTTCCCCAGTAGTTTCGAAGAGAAGGTTAAGTCGTACAAAACAAAATTCAATATTGTAATTTGACTTTTCAACTCTTTTGAAAGGGGTTGAGGCGGCTAACTCTGCTTTACTCTTTCAACCACTTTTGAAGGGATCGAAAGGAGGTTTAGTGTTTACCTTTAAGCAAACCCTTTCGATGGGATTGATGTAGTTAACAAGAGATGGACTTCTTCAAAAGCATAAATATGTTTCGATGTTCTTTGATACCCTTCACAGAAGTTAACATATACTCAACTTTTTTTATTTTAAAGGACTCAAACTTAATGCACATAAATGTGGGTTATTTTGTCATTAGATTCATGCTCAATTTTAGTTTACTCTAGAAAATGTTTAAATTTATAAATTTGGACTTCCCATCATCAATTCGATTGAAAATAGTATATTTTGTTAAATTGTAAAGCTGATCAAGCCTTTGGACTTGATCGAAACCTCCCAAATTGAAACGAGTTTAGTTGTTTGTTTTTGAAACCTTACACCCCTTTTGACTTACTAGAAACCCATTGTAGTAAACTGGGATTTAACTATCATTTTTCTACACAAACACTATCAAAACGTTCCAAAGCCCTTTCACTTGTATTAATATCACTTGAATCCAAGCCTTTCGACTTTATGTGATTATAGCGTTTCAGAAATATTCATATTCTTTGAATTAAACACAATTTGTGGGTATCGACATTTGTTGTAAGGCTTATTTGGCCCGATTGTGGAATGTTGTTAACACACACACACACATATATATCCAAACCAGCAATGTATGGTTAGTTATTCCTTTTAATAACAAAATTTTTCCTTTGCTTCTGACATTGTCGAAGGGTGTGTCTAGGTGTTTCCACTCCATCAGTCCCTTCGACATCGTTGGAAGCTCAACGGATTTCATGACTCAAATTGACTTTAACACTCTTTCAGATATATGGAATTATATACTTTGGTGGATATTAGAATTATTGCAATAGGTTTTTGACATCTTTGAAAGATGTTAATAACGGAACAAATTATAACTTTAATGAAATGATTTCACCTGATAGGATCATGGGCTTTAAAATGATCTCCAAGAAACTTGAAAAAGATATGGCTCCGGAGGTAGAATCTTCACCAAAGAAGGTTGAAGCCATTTCTAAAAATTCTTCGATATCTACTTAGGATGAAGTCGATGCCATCTGAATGAATTTGGAATCACTGGAGTAGAAGCCATTCCCCCTGGCGGTAGCGATACTATTCAAAATCCTCTCGAAGGATACTTTGCTTATACTGCCTTTCACATTTGACATAGTGGTTTCCTTCCCTTCTCAGATTTCTTATCTAAATTCTTGAATCATCTTAGCATTGCACCCATCCAATTATCACTAAATGTCTACACATATCTTATCTCATAGAAACTTATGGCTTTGGAATCAGACATTCCTTTACTAAATGCTGAAATTCTCAACTATCTAGTTCGCCTGGTCAAACTTAGCAATCTGAATAGCCAGATTCTCATAGCTAATCACCTTATTAAACTAATTTCAAAGGGAGTAAATAAATTTAGAGACTAGGAGACGCGGTTATTTTTCGTCAAATGTTTTCCTGACATCAATGGAGTCTTCTCTTCTTCCCATAAGTTGATCATAGTCTTCATCTTTATTCAACTATTTTCTTTTGTTGAATTACGTTTTCTGATTAGATCCTGCTCCTAAAGAACTCGGTAATGAGGATAAAAGAATCTAAATATGTTGACCACTACTTCAAGTAGAATTAGGAATAGACTCACACTACTGACGCCAACTAATCTTCAAAAACTTTACATTCTTCCTGCTGGTCAGAGTGTTCCTGGACACCCCCCTCTCATCCAACACCCTTCTACAAGCAAACGTTTCTTATCTTTAGGCGCTCCCAAAAATTTCTCTTCTATGTCTCTAATTTGTCGGGATCATCCTGGTAAGGTTAAGCGTAGTACTTGCGATTTATTAATGTGTTACTCCTTAGATTACTTTACTAACTTTTTCGTTTGAATTTTTAGAGACTGCTTCTCCGGTCAAATTGATCGTATGTGATCCAATTCTCCCAATTTCTACATTTAGTGCATCATCTTTGACCCAGGCCATCGCCAGGTCGAAGATGATCGCCAAAAGAAAATTAGGTAAGATTGCTGCAGTGGGCCCATTTCTTAAGAAATCTAAGATCTTTGATATCCAGACTTCTTCACCTCCAAAAGAGGGTGAAACTGTTGATGTGGGTAAAACTTTAGAGGGTCTTATATTTGAAGCTTCGATTGATCAATCCAAAGAAACTCCCTCAAAGGATGATCTCATGTCTCGTATTGTCATTTTCGATTCACCTAATGTCATCGAACATGTGTAAAAAGATTTGGGAACTTCAACTCCTTCTCAGAAGTTGAACCCCTCCAGACCCACATCACCGATGCTTTCCAGAGATTCGGAGAAAATGGTACAACCTTTTATAAATTCTTTGTCCTTTACTTCATTTATCCACCTTCTTATATTCCTAACCTAATAGGCCATTGTCGATCTCTAATTGACCAACAACTTCTGGTACATTTCATATTATTCAGTAATTTCTTACTAAATTTTGATCCATGTCGTACTTTTTCTTTCATATTTCTAAAAACTGGTACTCTCTTCTAGAAAGTGCTTCGACATCTTCCTTCAGGCGTCCAAGCTTTGAGAAGAAATTTTAACTTTGAATGGTCAGATTACCTCCCTTTCCTCTGACAAAAATAATAGATAAAGTAACATGAAAGGTTGGGAGCATCTCTTGCTCAAGCGGAATCCATTATCTCTGAGGAGAGGAAAGTAAGACAACTCTTAGCCGATGAAAATTTGGCTCTAAAAATGGCTCTAATAGAGACCGAGGAAGAGGAAGAGAAGTCTTACATGGTTGTTAAACAATCTTCTCTCAAGGAAAAGCTGGGAAAAAAGAAGAACTCTTTAACATTGGACATTAACACTATTTTGGAAGCCAAGCAAAGGGTGTCGCAATTTCTAAGTACTCCCCCCAATGACATCATTATGAATTCTTACGAGGACGCTCTTATGCTTACTTATACTGACAACATTGAAAAGTGTCTAGACTTGAGCTTACCTTCACTCAATCTTTCCCTAGTCAAAAGATTCGTGGATAAAATCAAGGAAATGGAGCAAGGAATCGAAGTCCTTGAGAGAGAACAGATCGATGCCCCAAACTCTTATCTTTTAAAGTTCCTTCTATAGAAGGAGACTCTGATTCCTATGAAGAAGAAGATGATGGAGTGGCTACATAGGAAGGCAACAATGATGATGATAATGATGATGATAACCTTGATAACGAAGATAGAGGTCAGGGTTCAAGTGGCAACTGAGGTGGTCTTGCCGGTGCTCATGAAAAGGATGGCGATGATCTCTCCGGTTGTAACGACCCAGAATTTGAGCGCTTTAAAATATACTATTTAGGATGATATTAAATATAAAATATAAAACTTTTTATGATTTAAATAATATTTGATAGGATTTGAAAATAGAAATATACAAAAAAATAGTAACATTTGCCTATAATGACAAAAGTGACAAAATGCTGATTTCAGAAAAGTACATTTCAATGGTTAAATAAATTATCTTAATTAATTTATGAGTGTTTATATTTTTAAATAGCATTATACAAATTTATTTTTAAATTTATTTTACATAAATAAATAGTTTAACTAAAACGTCAAAATGTGACGTAAAACAATTTGT
Source organism: Allium cepa (assembly GCA_030765085.1). Classification (NCBI taxonomy): domain Eukaryota; kingdom Viridiplantae; phylum Streptophyta; class Magnoliopsida; order Asparagales; family Amaryllidaceae; genus Allium; species Allium cepa. The sequence goes on along the minus strand of CM060940.1, from coordinate 748,931,754 downwards.
CGAAAAACGATGTTTTGTATATTAAAAGTTATCGCAACATCGCCGCACCTTTATTTTCTTATATAGGAATATATATTTAAATAGTGTAATTATTAATTAATTCACTAATCAAGTTTACTTTTACTAAATAATATTAGACAACTTCTAGAAGTCATTAGTAAAAGTAAGTAAGAATTAACAAAAGTAAGAAAAAGTAAACATCAAATCACATCAAATCAAAACCAATATAATTATGATATTCTTTACTTAATCTTCAAGTGACTAAGACATAAAGTAAGGATGTGAAAGATGGTGTTAATTATTGAAAAAATGGAGATTACTTTAGGTTGAAGTAAGGTTAGTTTGGTAATTAGATAAGAGGTTATTTTGGTAAATTACCACTTTCTTTCTTTTTCTATAAATATCCACCTCCTTCTTCACTTTCATTCACATTTTCTTCTACTTATTTTCTCATACTTCTTCATCTTCTTCCTCTTCTCTTTAATAGCTTCCAAGCCATATAAAAAATTAGAAAGAAATAATGTCAAAATATTTATAAAAATATTCAAAAGAAATCAATGTTCATTCTCTTCAAATCAAACTCCTCTTTTCTTCATATTTCACCTCTTCTTCTCTCGGCCATAACTTTTACATAACAGATCAAAAATGCAAAAATATTTTTTTGAAATCATGTATTTTTCCAGTGGCTACAACTTTTATATTGACCACTTTATCCATTTATTAGCATAATTATGTCAAAATTCCACTTCTTTCCAGTACATTTTTTGGCCCAGTTTTTAAGCCAGAAAATAGGCCATTTTGTTTTAATCATAACTTGATCATAACAGACCAAAATTAAGAAATTATTTTTTAAAACCATATGAAATTGCAGTGGCTACAATTTTTATGTTAATCACTCTTACAGTTTTGAGGCTTTCTATACCAGAAACTCAATTCTTTAAAGTGTATTTTCGGGCTTTATTTTTGTCAATTCGACAATACCTCTTCTTTATTCTATCATATATTCCTCATTATTAATCAAAATTAAATGATTCTTTTTTTAATTCAAGAGAAAAGATTTTGAATTTTTTTTTTCAGTTAACATGTTTTTCAAATTTTGAGAGTAAGAGAGCCAAAAACAAGAGAGAAGATGATCTATTTTTCGGATCTAAATTTTGAGAATTCAAGTTCAAAGCTCTACCGCTTCTACTCTATATTTTCGGCCAACCTCCATCTCAAGCCTCAGCCAAGCTATTCGAATGGAGAACGTGTTTTTTGCTAGTGTTTAATGGAGTAGGAATTAATTAATGAAGTGTTGGTTGATTAGAATATTGGTAGGAAGTTAATCGCTTTGGTTTATGGTGAGAGACTCTATTTAGCATACACACACACACACACATGTTTGATGTTGTGTTATGATTGCTATGGATGCTTATATATGCTTTGATCATCAATTATTGATTGTTTGATATGATTGTTAATTTGTTTTACCAAGTCACGTTAATACACGTCGATAACCACAGAGGAAAGCACTTTCCTTTTGAAAATGAAATGGCGTATATGGAATGCTTAGACCTTTTGGAAATAGTTTTAAAATGAGTTAGAAATGTTTTGTAAACATTTAAATATGTATAAGGAAATAAAGGAAGAAAATCAAGATTTTATCTTGTATATATTAAATATGTCTAAAACGATTTCCTAGAAAAATCGTGCATTTGCAGTAAAATGACCAAAGTTTAAAGTTGATATTTTAAATGTTTTAAAAATATAAAATAAATCCTAAAAATATTTTAAAATGTATTAAAAGAGATTTAAGTTAAAAATATGGATTTCTAAATGACATAAAAGTCGTCTTGAAGAATATAGCTTTTAAAACGCTATTTGCAACACTTTTCGCAAGGCTTTTCGCAGCAGTTTAAAATAGCTTTTGAAATGCAGCTTTAAACTTAACAATTCTTTCCTATATATTTTGTGAATGATTTTAAAAGAATAATTAAGTTATTTAAAGATGATTTGGAAGTTTTAATGAGAGTTTGAATAAATGAGAAAGAGGAATTGTTTATACCACTTAAACAATAAGTGAAGAAGATTGAATATAATAACAAACTGAGTAATGCGGAAACGACTAGTACATTTGTCCCGCCTGTGAGATCTGGAAAGATAAAACAAGGTGTTTAACTAAGGTTAGGAATGGAGTAACCAGTGCCCTGAACTTACCTGACTTATATTTTCTCTTCTTAGGCGAGGTGTGGAACATATCGAAAGGAAAACCTGGATGCTCTAAAAGATCATAATTAAGTTTTTCTAAGATAAAAGAAAAGAAATAAATTCTTTGAATTGATGGTCTAGATATAAGATTTATAAAATTGATATTTTATAACTAAAAGTAATGGAATTATAAAAGTGTTTTATAAATAATAGAAATGGGATTGTAATCAATATATGGGCTTGCAATTGAAATTTAGAAAAGAATTTGTAATGGATTTTATAAATAATAAGATTGAAAGGAATGAATTTGTAAATAATAGTTTTATAAGTAATTAAATTATAATTGGATTTTGACTTATAAGTGAGATATAAATGGAATTTGTTAGTAAAGAAATTTGTATGTGGAAGTTTATAAAATAAAAACGGAATTTATAACATCGTTTTGTAAATCTGAAATCAATTTAAATTGATGTTAAATGTGAAAGTTTATTAAAGGAATTATATTCGCGATTTTGGACAGTGAATAATCCTTTAAATTAAATGTATGTTTTGGAAAGGCTTTCCTAAGTAAAAGAGAAAATGATTTGGAATTATTCTAGGATTTAATAAAGATTTAAATAAACCAAATGATTTGATAAATGAGGCTTAATGGTTCCTTATACTCTTGAAAAGAAAATGGAATAAATTGAAAATAATATATCTAATAAAGGTATTGTATAAAAGATGAAGTAATTGATTGATGTTTGATATCCATAAATGAACTTAACATCTTTTAAATCGATGATTGGCTTCGAAGGAACTGGGGTCGGATTTGGATAATTCCTATCCAAAAACCACTTCGAACCAATGTATACGTTTCGAACGTGAAGACATGTTGAAGACGATGATTATTGAAGACCGTGGATCATCATAGCGTGAGGACTGCTTGTTGATTTGCTCCGGGTTTCACCCATTATAGAGTTATATATAGCAGTGGTTTCCTCTTTCTGGAGATTTTTCGGATTGCAAGGACTACTCGCTACTAGTGGTAGTAGGAGAGTGCCTTCGGTCTGTCCTGTTCCTGGACAACTTGTATGGATGTTTGTCTGACATTGCATTTCTAAAGATTACGTACATTGGTTTTTACGAACGTACATCAGTGGTGGCGGAGAAGGCAACTTATCTTAGCTTAACACCCTCCTTGAGACGTACGAGCTCAAGGGTTGTATTTTTGTGAAAGGCAATTAATAGTCAACGGAAATGGCAATGCGGCATTCAAAAATGTGATATGTGCTATGTGAAAAGGTAATCGTAACCTCAAGCTTCATCAATCTGGAAATGACCGAAACAGGATTAGATGTGGAAAGGCTAAGTGGGTCATTCCTAATTAGGGTATGATCATCCCCTTCTAGATATATTTCTTCCCGCTATGATGTTCGGGATGTAAATTAATGTGGTGTATGGAAAACGAGCGCTCGGTTAAAGGTCGGTAACGGCTGGGGGATGACATATTCGGTACTATCTGGTTATAGAGGTAGGCCGGTCTTATGTTGGTAGAGAAGATGTGTGATGGTTTCTCGGGGCATCCATCTAGAGGTACCCATTTCGGAAGAAAGATCCTTCGCCTGGTCATTTGTATGGAATCCATTAAGAACCTACGGTTTTGTTTGTAGAGCCTAGTATGCTGGAATTTAATAATGGTAACAATTTCAGCTAAGATTAATAAGTTTATTTGCAAATGTTTTCAAAGAGATGTCAGTGGAAATAATACCAAATGTTTGATATAAAAGTGTTTTAGTTATCATAAGGTAAAAACCCGTCTGTGTTTATGTGTGGGCATGGTCTTATGAGATACTCTTTATTTCAAAGGATTTATAAAAAGGCTGATATATGACACTATCATTTATTATTGAGTTTTTCTCACGCTAGTTTATCAAGCCTGATCCGGGTATTTTCAATACTCGGGTCGGATCCGAGTAGTTTCAGGTTAATTGAAGACGGTTGGAGTTTCCAGAGGAGAGCTGGAGATATTCATCATACATATGAGCATATTCTATTATCCGCTGTACTTAGTGTATTTTGTTTGATGCTTTTCAGCAATTGTAAGGGCAGATGTTTATAACTGTCCAAGCTGAATTTAGGTTAGACTCTGATATATGTATTTAAAAGTTTTCCACTGTAAAAATATTTGTTCAATATTATATGTTATTCCATTCGTGTAAGATTCCGTTCTTCCTATTTTTCTTTATTACCCTTCATGTTCTGTGTTTTCGTGCAATTTGAGTTGGACATGTGTGGTTTATTGTCGATTCAAAGGGTACGGAAAAATGGGCCTTGACAACGGTGCTCCAAAAAAAGTTAATCCCGATCATAACGATCGTGAGACAAGCCCAATTGAACTTCCTGAGCGTTCTAATTTTCACAAAGAAGCTACCAACATTAATGTCAAAGAAAAAAGGGAGAAAAAGAAGGATCCCACAAACTTCAATTTATGTTTCTTAGGTATGGGATTCTTTGCCCAACTGGCTTTCACTTCCAAGATAACAATAGTTGACATCTTTTTATTTTAAATAAAGAAGAAATCTATCCAACTTTATAAAAAAAATCTTGAAAGAAACAAAGATAAATAAATAGCTTGTATAGAGAGTTAGATAAAAAAAATTAAAAGAATACGATGCACTCTCTGTCAAGTATCATACGCTTAATAAAAGTGCCGCGGTATTGGTGTCCTTTAAAGAACAGGAAGCCGCCCCCCGACTAAAGAGCGCATGCCTTCGATATGATAAACTTTTGGAAGAGAACCGAAAATTAATAACACTTTTCTGGATATTGGTTGAAGAAAGGGATATCCAAGTAAAATTCTTATATAAAGGCTATTGCAGACACCCGCCCATGGATTTTTCATACTTGGGTGATTTTAGTGGGGGCCTACTTAGGCGTTTACATAAGAGATATTTAGACGAATTTGGATTTGATCCACATCCAGGGGTTTGCTAGAATTTACCATGGGTCAAATCAATCTCTTATGAGTTGGCTCCAGAAAAACTCAAATATTATAAGGATAAATTTATTTCTGAGTTATTTAAAAAGTCAATTATGTACGAACCGGATTTGTAATTATGTAACAACATTGTTTTGTAAATTTTCTATGCTAGATTCTTTTTATACTTAGTTGCATTTTATTACGTTATCATAGAATAAATGTCTCTCAAGCAGTCTTGTTTCTAGAGATTCTTTAAACAAATATGTCAAATTAAGAAGAGATTATTTAAAAAAGGATTTGCCCTTGAAATCCTCAAAATTGGCTAGATATTACTTTCTTAGAGACCCATAGAAACTTTATATGGACTATCCCTATCTTCGTTTCGATTTCTTGGTGAAGAAAAGGAAAGACTTCTTAAGGAAATTCGAACATATCATACCAAATTAATATGCGGTCGTGATAGTCCTCCTGCCGGAGAATGGGACTATAGCAAATATCCTACTGTTATTACCCTAGAAGGATTTAACGCCCCTTTTGATTCGACAGTTACTCTTTCAGCTAATTCCTTGAACAAAATAAAAAATGTCATTTCTCAACTTTAAGTGTAATAAAACAAGTATTTGATTAAAACAATGAAATTGTACCATTTGTTTTATTTCTTCTTGAGTTGTAATTTTTATTGTTGCAATAAAAGAGATTGGTTACTTGAGTCTTGACTTTGTTTTTTTGTTTATATAGGACTCACAGTTAGCTATCCCAGCACCCTCATCAGATTCCTTATCTTATTTTACTAGCATCGGAGATAGATTGATTGTAGATGTTGAAAAGAGGCGTCTACTTAAGGATCCTCTATCTGTTCATTTTCAATGCAATGCTAAAGCACTGGAATGGCACATGAGATATTTTCTTTAAAAAACAATTGTTAGAAACCTCAATGGTCAGATCGCCAACCTTGAAGTGGATATCAAGAATAAGAATATAACAATTTCCAAATTGAAGTGCCAAATCAAATCGAATCCTTAAATTGATTTTGATCATAAGATGTTTGAGCACCTTCAACAAGTAAGCAATTTAGAGATTAAATTAAAAGACAGTCAAGCTCAATGTAAATCTTAGAATTCATCATGAGGGACGACATTCCAAATATCAGTTTACTGACTTCTTCAATCACTTCATTTGTCGTAAAATCAACTAGATCTTCATCTTTTGCGATTCAAAATTTTCATACTACAACTAACCCTCCTTCTTGTTTAGATGAGAAAATAATATGAGAATGGTGCAGGAAGGTCAAATTCGAAATGATGAGATATTTTAATGACCAGAAGGGTGAGATACTCACAACAGATCAATAAATACGCATCCAAGATTCAAAGACTTGAATGTTAAAAGTATCTTCATCAAAAGCGCATTGCTGATCTAGAGACAAAAAAACCCTCAAGGGAGCTAACAAAGCTTTCAAACGTGCCTTAAAGGCTCATATCGAATCCTTTGATGATGCTGATGATATAAAGAAAATAGTAAAGAAGCTTAAAGAGATTCTTGGTATAGCAATTTGGCATATCGTTGATCCTTTAATTGCTGAAAATATAGATAACACTGTTAAGGATTTGTAAAACATACATTTGTGTTGTATACTTGTAAATAATTTTATAAATTATGTAAATTATGTAAATATCACCTGGCCGTAGTCTTTTCTTACAATGTTGTTTCTGAATTTGCTTTCTGATAACTCAGACTATGGTTTTGTATTTGTTGGCCCATTCAATCTTCCTTACGGATCTCATTTTCCTAAAAAGTACAAAGTAAACAATATTTCTTATCGTTGACTTGAAATCTATATAGTAGTTTGTCCATGTCAAAAGATCCCAATAAGGGAAGTTAACAGATCATTATGTGAAAATATGATAATAAGTGAGAAGTAATCCGATAATTGGATATGGTTAAATGTCTTGAAACCCTTCTTTGGTAATGGCGATAGAGATCCATGATTCCAACTCCAACTATATTAACAGAATACCCAAAATCTAATCATAAAGAACTAGAAATCTAATTCTAGATTCAATTATATAAGTTTATAATTCCTTTTTTGGAGATAACTAATAGAAAGCCGACAATAATCACTTAATAAAAGTCCAAAAGTCATCATATGGAAATAAATCATAGAAAATTAGAAATATTTGTAATAGAAGATCTGAAACCCAAATTCTGGCATTAACAAGTGTCGCCTGAAAGTTTGTAGTAGAAGTCCAATGACCCTAATTCGGGCATTAGTAAGATAGATCTCAAGTTTAATTGAAGACTAGAAATTCATATAAATATCAATTACTCTGGAATCCAAATTCGGGCACCAATGGATGAAATTCAATAGTTAAAAGACCCAAAACCCAGATTCGGGTATTAGTGGATGATAGCTAGAAATCCATGATAATGATCTCCATAACAGAAGTCTAGAACCCAGATTCGTGCATGAAGTCCAGAAATTAATAGTAATAGCCTCGAAACCCATATTCAAGTATGATGAAGAGCAGAGATTAATAGTAAAAGACTCGAAACCCAGATTCGGGTTTTAATAAGTGAAGTTCTGAAATTCTCCTTTGGGAACCAGTCGGAGGCTGTAGATTCTTATTTAAGCCTTATGTTCTGCACCGTTCTTTGGGTTTTGATTCTTTTGACATGTGCCACCCTCTAAGCCTTATATATTTTCGTTATTTGACGTGCCGCTTCTTGGGGTCGGATGTCTTAGTTCGTTGTTTGATAGGCCACTTCTCGAGCTCGAACGTTTTAGTCTGTTGTTGTCTGGTGCGTTTGGTTAGCTTATCCACAAGCAGGACCCAAGAACTTACCCAACCTACCTCCAGGAGGCTCCCCAGCTAGGCCTTATAGGCGAGATTAAAGGCTTGCTCGATGCCTTGGTCAGGCCATAGCATGGCAGGATCAAGGGATTACTCCGTTCTTCCTCCAGGAGGTGCCTTGACCAGGCCATTGCATGGCACGATCAAGGGTTTATTCATGCTTTAACCTGGCCATAGTGTGGAATGGATAAAGGCTTACTCTAACCTCACTCCAGAAGGCGCCTAATCTAGCCACTGCGTGGCACGATCAAGGGCTTGTCGTTGCTTTAACATGGTTATAACGTGGCATGGTTAAAGGCTTACTCTAACATCCCTCCAGGAGGCGCTTTGACCTGGCCAACTCGGCGCGGACAAAGGCTTTGACCGTTTAAGGTAATTTCCAAGTTAAGGAGAATTAAACTCACAACCATGTAGATTTTTCTTGAAAAGTGGTGCTTTATTGAATTTTATTAGGATCTCTTTACAAATCTATTGATTTTGCTTTGTCTGAAAAAGTTAATCATCATTCCTTCAAGTGCCCTACATTGATTTGTCTCATGCCTATTTATCATGAGATAGTAGTAATAGAATCATCCCTGATTCCTTTAATATTTTGGTTTTTTCTTCTGGGATAGCTAATAGTTGAGTTCCACCTTGGCCAGTAAATAAAAATTCTCAATCGATGTGCTAAGATTGCATTCCTTTGGAAGTCTCGTCTTGAAACTTGTCTTTTAAGGATGGTTTCTAGATTTTTTATTACTTTGTTTTGAAGCTTCATGTTCAATGACCAGCTTCCTTTTCAAAGCCTTTTGAAATTCACACGTAAGCAATGTCCCACTTGTTGCTTGGTGCCATTTTTGTGCAAAGGTTTTGTATTCAGCCATCATTCTCTCCTCGAAAATAGTGCCTTTGGTATAGAGTTGAATTGTCTTCTTCATTTGGTCAAACAAGTTGTCACTCTTATCTTTTGTTCCCCTTAAGGCAAAGATATTTGTGGGTCCAATGTGAAAAGGGTTTAAAATCCATATGTCTGGGTTATAAGATCCAGCTCTCTTTTTCTATATGATCCTTAAAGGGTCCAATCTCAAAATTTTATCTTCATGTAGTTTAGCTTCATTAACTGTTTTATGAGAGAATCCAATTGAATGTGGCTCCGAGGATCCTTTTTATGACCTTTTTATTTTGCTAAACATAGCGATGTAAATTCTAAAGTAGGTAAGCTTGGAATAGAATTGGGTTAGAGGACAGTAAAGTTGGAAGTTCAACAAGGGCGTAGGTTCAAGCCCTTCCTTCTAGCACCAAAAATGTTAATAAGAAAACTTGTCAACACCCCAAAGCAAAGTTTAAAGTGTTAGCAAACCTTTCGAAACTCCCTTTTGAATAGATAGAGGTGGCTAAAACTTTTCGACTCCCTTAAGTCCACCTTTCAAGAAGATTAAGGCAATTGAAACTCTTTTCTATGGAACCTTTCAACACAATCAAAACACCTAAATCCCCTTTTATAATACTTTTGATCTAGTTGAATTGGTTTAGGATCCTTTCGATGTGGTCAAGGTGGCTCGACGTTAGGACCTAATGATTTAAAGATAATAGTTGAATTAAAAGGGTTCTAAGTCCTCGAAGGGTAACCTTTCGATCATGTCGAAACATGCAGATCATAGTTAGAATCACATAGGAACCTTAAATCAGCTATCACATCCACAAATGATATAAACTTGCAATGATAATATTTTCCTTTATTGCTAATAGTTTAAGTAATACAATGAAATCAAATACCCAATCTAATTTTAGAATTAGATTTTACAAATTCAATAAAGAATAAGTTTGTAGTAAATGATAATTCAATCCCCAAACAAGACCCCTGGGTCTTATTTATAGGCGTTGGTTGAACCCTTTCGAATCATACCATTTGACCAAGTCGAAAGGAGTATCTTGACGACCTTTAGTTGCTGTTATAGTTTAGGCGTCCTTTTACTTTGCTTTAAAATAGAACTTGATTGCTTTTGACTTCATCGAGAGGGGTAGATGCGCTCTCCACTTTGTGTTGCTATGCTGTTGCAAGTAAGAAAAGATGTGTGCTTTCGATTTCATCGATAGGTGTATCTCTATGTCTTTAAAGGAGTCGGACCATGACAGAAAGTTTAAGTGCAGAAGGTAGCTTTCGAAGGCATACATGTTGACTGATGACCCCTATCTTCTTAGATATGAGAATGCTACATTGATCTTAAGTAAAATTTCCTTTATAGTTGGATGGTATCCCGTTTTGAAATGCTAATATATGCTTTCGAAGGGGTAGCTTTGGCTATACATATTCCGTTGCGGAAGATAAATGATGAAGAAACCACTATTTCGAAAGGGTTAGTGCTCATGCAAAAGCCGACCATCTGTCGCCTTTAAATGCTAGCTTCAATATATTCGAAAATTCCTTTAGGTGTGTGGAAGTTACTGCATCGAAAGGGGTTTGTTGAAGCAAAAAGGGGTGGCTCCATCGCCATATGACCTCTTCGAAAGTGCTTGGCTGCCTAATTTTTAGCTGAAGCATCCCTTCGACTCCTTCGAAAGGTTTTGTTACTGTTATCATTTCTTATGAATCCCACTTTTATATTCTTCATGATTTCGACAGGATTGAAGTGATGACTGATGGTAACAAAATACATAACTAGGATTAACATTCATACCCATCATTTTATATATATAGGGGAATATGATTTAATAAATTAAATTGTATGCATAATACACACACACACACACACATACACACACATATGTATGTATATTAGCTATAAACTCCAAGTATTAGTTTAAAAATGTTTTAAAATCATTTTTTAACTTTCAAATTTTTTTTAATGGCCAAAAATAAATTCATTTATATATATTATGTATATATGTACATGTGTGTTTGATACGATTTTATATATGTGAATATTTATGTAAAACAGAAGAAAAAAATATAAATTCGTGATAAAACAATAATCTAACTTACACATGTATATTGATGTATATAATTGTATGTACAAAAAATAGACTAAGAATTACTATCGTTGTAGCTTTGTATGTGCACCATGAATGTCCAATCCAAAACTCCTTAGATCCAATCCAGACTCCTTTTGAATTTGTATCAGATAAGAAGAGAACACCGCTAACTAAAATGAATTTATTTGATTTAAATTTAATTTGAAAATAAAGGGGAATGCCCTTAACTTGCTTCCAGGGGTGAGGTATGATGCGTTGAAAACACGATTTTAGTATTTTGATGATAACAACTATATGAGGATGCTACTAATATATTCGTTAAGTGATTTCAGGTCAAGTAGCAATACAGTGGATGATGAAGTGTATATAAGCTATATTGAGGAAAAAAAAGATAAAATGGTTCAAGTGGCGGAATTTGAATAAAGAACGAATCATTTAATTAATAGAGAAAGTGGATAAAGAACTATATTTGCAAAACAAACCAAATCCAAGATTTGAACGCAAGTGCCTCTAAAAGTAAACATGGTTCTCCACCAAACATATTACAGCTGCTTTTGGAAACAAAAAATAAATGGTTTAGAACAATATATTCATTTACAAGAAGGATACCACATTATATGTGCTACAAGAAAAAGCAAAAATCAATAATGGGAAAATGGTAGTAGGTGGGAATTGGACCTTATTCACAATGAAGGAACACGACAACTTTACCGGCCGTGCTACACACAGTTTTGGATTGAAGTTGGTAACTAATTTTTATGAGCATTTGAAACAAAAGAAAATGTTTATAAAAATGTGGGTGCTGGTACTCGAACCCATGTGGCCTTGGGGATGTGTGTGCGCTAATACCAAATGCACTACAAAAACTTGTTGTTAAGAAATTGCTATCATCTTCTGTTATTGAAAGAGAACCAAAAAATAAAAGTTTGCAAAAACGTGAGAGCAGAACTCGAAGGACCACTTAGGAGAAACGCACGCATTATTTCCACTACACTATGGCGGCTTTTGAATTAAAGGCGGTTGCAATTTATATGAACGTTATTAAACGAATGGTTAAAGTGACCGTTCAAACCTCTTCTTCAATAGTTATGCAGTTCCAATGGTTTCATCTCCTCCAAACTGAATTGCTGAAGAGTTGCTACTATTCAATGGCATCTATCACTCCTATATTAGCCTCACACCATCCCAAAACAAAAACACACAATTCAATGCTATCAAAATCATTCTCATATTATTTTCTAAGTTACTAAACTATATATTCATTTGAAAAGCATCATTTTCAAAGAATGTAGAAATTGTACTCTAGTGTGACTACTTAGTGTATTGAAGACACAATATATAGTCAAGTTATTTCTTTGTAAAAGAAAAGATTGAATTCCTGTTTGATTGTTCAGGCGGAGTCTGTAAATCTGATCCTCTGGGTGAAGTGAGGGTGTTGATTCCTAAGAGGTGCTTAGGGACTGTACGCAGGACAGAAGGTTCGAACCAGTGAAAAATTGACTGTGTTATTTACTATTTTATTTCCGCTGCATTTACATTGTTTACAATTGTTGGCCATCGTTGATCCTGTCCATAGAGACTAACAAGCGGCGTCAGAGCTTGGAATTCTATGTTCATCACAGCATCGTATAATAATGGCCAGAAACAATGCAATCGAAATACAACAAGCAAAATCCCCGTCAAAGTCACCAATGAGAGCTACAAAAAGGTATTTTCTGATTTACAAATTTTAGTAAAAGATAATAATGAATTAGTAAGTATAAGCGATAAGATCTCAATGCTTAATTTTATTATTTTAGAAAAGATGAAATCTGCCGAACTTGAAAAATGAGAAATTGAAATGAGAAATTAAATTTAGAAAATCAACTTAGTGTTTTAAAAAATAATTTTATAACTCTTAAAGATTTTCTAGATGAATAAAACACTTATTTGAAAAGGAGAAAGAAAAATTTTCAATAGAAATTTTTGATTTGAAAAGACAAAATGATTTATTAGAATCCCCTTTAGATAATTCAAAATCTCAAAATTTTCTTCTAAAAAAATGAGAATTGTGCATTAAAAACGAGAATTCTAAATTAAATGAGGAGATTGATATTTTGAAAAATCGTAATATTTCTTTTGAAAATAACAATTGTGACTTTAAAACTAAATTTGAAAAAACGTAAAAAATGAATTCGTGAAATCTAGTAAAGTTCAAAATGATTTAAACATGATTTTATCTAGTTCTAGACCTTTACATGGTAAAAGTGGTTTAGGATATAATAAAACTAATCGTAGAAATAATACCAGATACACTTTCATGTATAGTTAAAATGTTAGTGATAGTACTAGATTCGAGTAAAGTCTAAATTCAATTTTTTAAAAAAAATCAAGTATAGCTATGACCAATAATGTTTATAATATCTCTAGAAGTACAAAATCATTGGCGAAAAATATGAGTAAAAATTATTTAAGTATTTGGGTTCCTGTAATTGGAAAAATAGAGAAAAATACATTGTTGATTATTTTGATATAGTAGTTAATAATGAAAATTATATTTTTAAAGGTTTCACTAAATCCTCTTGGATATGGTTACCTTTGACCTAACCATTGGACCCTAACATAGGAAGTGGGTACCAAAATATAGAATTTATTTTTTGCAGGTATCTAAGAAAGTTAAAAGGATGAGATGGATTTTGAATAACAAATGTTTCATATATACAATGGAGAACGAGTATTTATAGATAATGGAACAGCAACAAATTCGGTATATCTAACTCATTTTTTTATAAATAATTTGGTGTAGGAATTTTTATTTGAGTAAAAAAAGGAATATATTGAAATTAATAAATTAGATACTCATTTTATTACGTTGATTTTAAAGGTGATAGAAATATAGTGTGAAAAATTGTTTCAAATAAAATAAATTTATTTTTTGAAGGCAATAAATATTTAAAAAAAGGTATAACTATGATTCATAGTATTTGAATCATTTTTGTACCTAACATTAGTTAATATTATATATACAGTTTGATAAACAAAATTTAGAAAATTGGCTAATAAATAAAGATTTTTAACCATTTTGTTGATGACAAAGAGGGACAAAATTAGGCATGTTGATGGAGGGAGTATATAAATTCAGGAAGAGCAAATATTAAGGGAGAGTAATATAATATTATTTGTGATAGTAATATGGTTTTCATCATCAAAAGGGGGAGAATATTGATGATAACAACTATAAGACAATGCTATTAATATGTTTATTAAGTGATTTCAGGTCAAGCAACAATAAAATGGAGGATGAAGTGTATACAAGCTATATTGAGGAACAAACGGATAAAATGGTTTAAGTGGTGGAATTTGGATAACGAACGAATCATGTAATCAATGGAGAAAATGGAAAGAGAATTATATTTGCAAAACAAACCAAAACCAAGATTTGAACGCAAGTGCCTCCAAAAGGAAACATGGTTCTCCACCAAACATATTGCAACTGCTTTTGGAAACAAAAAATAAATGGTTTACAACAATATATTAATTTATAAGAAGGATAGCACACTATATGTGCTGCAAGAAAAAACAAAAATCAATAACTGGAAAATGGTAGAAGGTAGGACTAGGAGTCCTTCTCACAATGAAGGAACACAACAACTTTACCGACCATGCTACACATAGTTTTGGATTGAAGTTGGCAACTACTTTTTATGAGCGTTTGAAACAAAAGTAAATGTTCATAAAAATGTGGGTGGTGGTACTCGAACCCAGGTCGCCTAGGGGATGTGCGTGCGCCAATACCAAATGCACTACAAAAGCTTTTTGTTAAGAAATTGCTAGCATATTTTGTTATTTAAAGAGAACAAAAATTAAAATTTTGCAAAAACATGAAAGCGGGACTCGAACCCAGGACAACCAAAGAGAAACACACGCACTACTTCCACTACACCAATGGCTTTTGAATTAAGGGCAGTTGCAAATTTATATGAACGTTTTTAAACGAATGGTTAAAGTGACCGTTCAAGCTTCTTCTTTAATTGTTGTGCAGTTCCAATGGTTGCATCTCCTCTAAACTGAATTGCTGAAGGGTTGTTTCTATTCAGTGGCATCGTATAACTCTTATATAAGCCTCACATCATCCCAAAAGAAAAACACACAATTCTATGCTTTCAAAGTCATTCTCATTTTGCTTTCTAAATTACTACACTATACATTTATTAGAAAAGCATCATTTTCAAATATTATAGAAGTTGTACTCTGTGTGACTACTCAGTGTATTAAAGACACAATATGACTGTCAAGTTATTTCTTTGTAAAAGAAAAGATTGAACTCCTGTTTGGTTTTTTAGACGGAGTCTATAAACCTGTTCCTTCGGGTGAATTGAGGGTGTGATAGTGAAATTCCTAAGAGGTGTTTAGGGAATGGACGTAGGATAGGAGGTCCGAACCAAATTAAAATCGATTGTGCTATCTACTATTTTATTTCCGTTGCATTTACATTGTTTACAACTGTTGGCCATCTTTGATCTTGTGCATAGCGACTAACAGGATGAAGCATCTTGTAAACTGAAAATATGAGAAGATAGATGACATATATATGCAAAAGAAAGGAAGTAAAATGAACAGTTCTAGATTGAAGTTCCACGGTATTCTCAAGTCAAAGGAACTGTATAATATCATCACTTCGAGATTGTCTCTTTGATCTTAGTCATATTAACCAATAGAGAACTCTCAAGTATTTCATAATTATCCAATAACTATCAATACATAATCCTTTGGTCCTCTAGTAGCCATAAAAAATAAACCGCTTAACGTTTGGAGAGCGTTACATACTCTAATCTCAACGGATGAATCGATATCCTTACTTGAAACATCTTGACTAGGAATATTCAAAATAGTATGTTATTTTCAATGCGACAAAATTCTTATTATTACAACACTTTGTAATTAGTATCACATAACATATCATTTAAGGATCTGTATCTATATACTTTAAATTGATTTACTTCATTATTTATATCACTATATAACAAGATATAATAAAAAGAAAAATGCCTTTTATTTTGAACAAGATTGGGCATAGAGTTAGATATATGCAATAAATTACATAATTTCCATAGGGCATATCCCTAGCTCTATCAATCTCCTACTTTCACTTGGGGTCAGTTATGGAATGTTATTCTAACTTTGTAGATCGGTTTTCTCAAAAACGGTCGGGTTAGTCCCCCAGTGAATGAGTATGCTATGTTGTTATAATTGTCTACTCTGTCAATCAACTCTCTCTAATGCTTGTAAACTGCGTTTATCATGTAGAACCATTCAGATTATGTCACTTGATCTCTAATGAGTTCTAAATTCATTTAAGAACTATATTGCGACATAGTTATCATATAAAAATATCATGGGATTTTGAATGTTTGAAATCACCCTCGACTCTGTTATAAATTTGTGCATTTATTTATGTTTCTTATATTGTAACAACCTTTTTGAATTAGCTACTACTTGTTGTTTAGAGCAATTCAAACAAAAAGTTCTTAACTTAAGTTTGAATATGAATTTGAAGATTGACATACTATACTCTATATTGCTACTGAAGTTTGAGTCTGTGCACTCCTTCATAAGGAGTTCGTTGTTTCTAATAACAATTCTCTAGTATGTCCTAAATAGTCAAGATCACTCTAATTAACATTTAGTGATCTTGATTTAGATTCAATATTTGATTCATGTATCATATGCATAAGAAAAATATATAATTGCAGTACCACGTGTATGATAATTCTTATTGTCAATACATAAGGAATTTTTCTTACATGTTTCATATTAAACATTTTAATAAGGTGCATTTGCACATTATTCAGGATATTTCCAACATCCTTTATACTTAAAATAAAAGATATAATTTACAAATCCAATATCGAGTATCAAACAACCAAACTATTACTGATTTTAACATAAATAAATCGTTAACGATCAGCAATTTTTTTTCTTCTTAAAATTCAGAAATATCAATGCACATTTTTATGTTTCTTATAGACACGTTTTCCTCTACATTTTACTGAAAATCATACCGTTTGATATTTTTATCAAAATACTTATTCGATTCTAATGCTTATAGAATGATACTTTTGTATCATTTCTTAGATCATATTCGAAAAACCCACAACCTTAATATTTCCCTCGTTAACTTTAAGACACTTTAGTTATTATGTGCAAATAGTCTATTCTAAACCATTATTTAGAATTTTCCATTTTAATACATATGTATTAAAACATAAAGACATTCTGATGATAATTTTGTGAGAAAATCTGAATTAAATTGAGCAAGTAAAATGACAAATCTATTATGCAAATTTCAAAAATTAGAATTTACGATGTTATTCTTATCAGTGTTGCTCACTATATTCCAACTGCAGTAGTCTTTCTCTTAAAGACACATTTACGGCTGATGGACCATTTCTCTTCAGGTGTAAATATCAAAATCATATTTTGATAATGTACTTGGAATCCATTTTGAATTTACACATCATACCATATCGTAGAGTTAATACTCTTAATGATTTAATTTATACCAAGTAGTCTGCATTATTGACGTTGATAAGAAACTCATAGTTTCTCTTCAATATGTGTGAATATTTATTAGACATTCTAATGTATTGTGTTCAATAAGGTCTAGTTTATTTTATTTTAACCCTTGTATCTGGTTTTATCCTTGGATCATAACCAAATCCATTTTACCACCAGCAATTTCTAGAAAGAAATTCCTTTATTATGAAGTTGATATTTCTTAAAACAACAATTATTTCTCTATGCAACAGAATAGATATTTATAATCACTTTATGAATTGCCTTATATATAAAACTGATTTGGTTTTGGTTTACAAAATTTATGTCCAAAACATAAATAAGTCATCTAATGACAATTGTTTCTAAAAATCTTTCGAGGCAACTCATACAAGATCCGTCATGCACAATTATTACGTGCATTCTTTTGACTTGCACAACCTCTTATTTTGTTAACCACTCTTTAGGTGAAATTAATTTTAACCTTGTATAAAACTCCTAAGTACATGACCTTGCAGAAAGAAGTTAACTCAACTTCACTCATAATTAATCATACTTCATTCAACAGAGTTTGATTACACCTGTTCGATATATCATTATGTATCATAGGTAGGAGTGGTTTTTTGAGATTGAACCTTTATTCATTTTTAGGTAAGTTTAGAACTCTTTCTAATATACTCACATATTTGATCAAATTGAATCATTTAATTTTCTATCACACATTATTTTATTTAATTCTGTTTTATATCTATGAATTCATCATTAACATATAACATGTGTATCATATACACATGTTCATGTTTATGATATTTCATCCATGAATACAATAAATTTCATGAAACTGTTTTGGAACTTTCGATTGCATATATATATATATATATGTATGTATGTATGTATGTATCAATCAGTGGAGTTCATCAGCCCTTATAATGCTACCACTAAATGGGTGCTTTGACCTTAATTGTTAGAGATATAATTTACTAGGACTATATGATTCATAATCATAAATTATTTCTCAAACCCATGTCTTAGTCCATATTCCAGAATAATCGCAAATAAATTTAGATACTTCTATGCATCACGATTCAACTACTATAGTTTTATTTTATAAGGAATATTCATAATATTCATATTGAAATGAAACTATGTCAATTATTCAGTCAACACTGAAAAATAATTATTGTTTCATAAATAATGTTTGGTACATTTTATGAAAATAATATTTGTAATTTGATGTGACCAATACGTGTTATATGGCATGCTCCTACTATTTCTGTCATTACTATAATAAATTATGAAATACGATGCTCAATTCAACCACTTAATATAGGCTAGTTGTTTCATTTTCTATAATTAGTTTATAGTCGAGTATTTCCAAATCAAGTATATTAAATTAAAAAAAATCTTGTAGAATTTTTTCCTATTCTAAAATACATTTTGGAGTAGAAATCATATTTCTCATTCCAATGTTAAGTATCAACCATTATTTTACAATTCTCGTTTTCGATGTTTCTTTATGAAGCAGAAGTGACCATCTTCATTCCAACTATGTCTTAGGTTACATCCACTCTTATATGTTCGGTTTTCTTTCTAAATGGCCAAACCATTCGAAGGAAATCCTTACAACAACATTGTAACGAACTCTTTAAAAAGTGCATTTGGTCATCCTCAAGTTTAAAGACATCAAATAAATTACACTTTACGTAAACTGACCAAAGTGACATTTCCATGATTGAATACTTAGATCTGTATTTTAGCCTTTGGTCCCGTGTTACATTTAACACAACAGGACCATTGTTGTAATCAATCATATTGAATACACGATCGCACATTAAAGTTCACTTGGTTATTTTGATAAACTAATTTCATCGAAGTTTCATACATTACAAATTATGACGTTCACTATATAACGTTTATACGTGATTGTATATGGATAAAACATTCATATTTTTGTATAGCTTTTGATGTTCGAAACACATTAAAACTAATCCACAGACTCAGGCAAGAAAACTCACAAGTGACCAAGTTGCGAGCGTATTTAGTGGTTGTATAATTAGGCGCTCGCATGGGTCAACATGAAAAAATTTATTGCAAATATATTTTATATTTCTATTTATCAATATTAATTCTATTGATTTATATATTTTAATTGATAAACATTTTATCAATTATATTAATTGTACAAATTTATCAACTAGATTATTATACCTTCATATAGTAGATGTTCTTATAATATTAGAAAGATTAATGCTACCATTTCATTTTTCTAATGAAGCTCCTTACTAAACTTTTATGTTTCTCAAAATCCTAAGAGAAAAATAAAAATCTTTTGATTTCTCTAGTCGGTGTTAGGACTTTTATGCCTTGGGATTTTGACCATGAAGAAAGCTCAACAAATCATAGGCCCACATATGATGGATAACTCCTAATCGGTTGTATCATATATGACTCCTAACCCATGGTTTCTTGTCCTAATCTCAACTTTACCTTGAGAAAAGTTAAAAAAAATAGAGAGAGATTATTCACTCATACCCATCATTATGCAACGACCTAAGTATATTGAACATACCTTAAGAAAAGCTCAATAAATATGTGCAGCTATCTTATCTCATCTATTCAATATATTAATAGTACTACGGATAACATCAGTAACTTGAGGAAAGCTCAACAACTGAAGAATATGCATGTAATCTACTGAAATATAAATGGTAGACGACAACTTTATGTTAAAAATCATATTTAATATATTATATTGAGTGATATTGTCATATGGAATAAGATATTTCTTATGAAATATCCTTGTTCAAATGCTGAACACATCAAAAATCACGGTATACGTATTATACGCATATGTTTATCCCTTAAGTCTCTTTGAGTTTTTTTAATTTTTTATTCCACTTGATTTTATACATTCATATTATTTAATTTTAATTATTATATAACTTTTTTTGTTTCATTAACTTATATAATAGTCTTATGTACATTACATTAATTCAATCTTATTTAATTAATTAAATTAAAATTTTAATTAATTTTGTGTTATTTAATTAAACACTTTAATCGAGTATGCATACCATAACATATATGGTTATACACACATGCATATATATGTGTGTGTGTGTGTGTGTAATCAACTTTTAGTTAACTTATTTAGTTATAAATTTTAGTTTTGAAAATTTCTTATGTATATACATATAAACTTACATTATCTTAAATAATTCAAGATAATGTAACATATATCTACATATATTGTACATGTCTATACTTTAATTAATTAATTAAAAAAATTTAATGTAGTAATCTTATTAAAAAAAATTAACTTTTTTGAAATATGTTCATTATATTTTCAAAGCACTTTTGAAAACTATATTATAACATTTATAATATATATTGTTTTCAAAGCAAGCTTTGAAAATCATATTGTAACATTTATAATGTAGTTCTTATTTTAATTTAACTTCTAATTTTAAAATCTCATTTTTAGTTTTTAAAACAATTTTGAAAATTAGCCCCAGGCCCAACTGAAAGTGGGCCTTTTTTATTAGAGGCAAACTTTGGGCTCACTTTACTTTTTGAGCGAGGCCAGTAGTTTGGCGGGTAGAGTACTTGATTGCCCAAACGACAAAAAACCGGGATTTTCGACCCTCGAAAATCGATACTAACACGCCCACTAGAGTGTTGCCGAGCAATCGAATGCCGAAAAACTCTATTGTTAGGGGAAAAGAAGGAAGGAAGATAGAAGAAACTACACAACACAAAATCTCGCAGTGAAACAAATAATCTATAATATATAATAAATATTTACATAAATAAAATGCAATATATGTACATAGACAACAATTAGAGTATACTAACCTATTTCAGCCCGGACAGTTATAACAACTTGTCCTCTATTGATGATAAATACAATCAAAATACAATACAGCGAAAAAATAACCATACGCACAAATATGTCTCTGGGCCTCCAGCTCTTCTCTTGAAGCTCCAAAGCATCCAAACTAAATCTACAATATGCTCGGTCTGACCCGAGCATTATCATAAAATAACACGTGAGTCAGTTTGGAAAACCAACGTGAGAAAACACACTCAACTGGATTTAAAGTTATAAAACCTTTAAAATCAAAAGTATCTCGTAAGATCATGTTGTAGATAAAGACAAACGGGTTTTTACCTTACGATAACCAAACTATTTCACATGAAACTCCATTGAAATTACAATAATGTCTAGGGGTCAAAGTAAAATATAAATATAGAAGAAATGCTTGCATCTCACGTTTCAGCATAGGTGGGCACTACTAAGTCCGTATAGTGCTTATTGAAGAATGGATTCCATATAATGACTGAGCTATAGGGGTACTGCCCATCACAATGCAAATTTAGATAAAATAACACCAAAGTCGAACCAATCGACCCGTACCAACACAGAACCGGCCCACCGTTTACTGGATAGTATCGAATATGATCACCCCTCCATTAATGGGCTCGATGCATAAAAATGAGAGATAATATCGAATCTAGATAGGGATGATCATACCCTACTTGAAAGCAACCTACTTAGCCCTACTACATCTCCCATGTTTTAGTCATTCCTAGTTTATGAGGCTTGAGGCTATGTTTAGCTTGTACATAGCACTTCCCACTTGGAATGCTTACACTGCCCATCCATGTAGCAATGCAATGCCAGCATTCATCCATATACGTTCGTTCTAGGACTGAACGAATTTTTTAAGAGCTCTGCCTTCTATTCTATCATCATCAAGATGTCTCCACTTCGAAACGCTTGAGTTGGATCGAAGTGGATTTTGAATAACATATCCGATCCCGGTGCCTTCAAAACAACATTCGATAGTTTTCAATAAACTCAGCCTCGGTTCTTTAGGAAATAAATAGTCCAAGATAAGAATGGAGATCACCTCCTTACAGTTAGTGGACAAATTTCCTTACCACTTGTCCTAGGAGAACGAAACAAGATTTATACACACAGTACAGTATCATCAGAGATGACTGTGCCATATAACTCACGTGTTCTCCTAAATATTTCCAAAGTTACATTTTGGGTCGATATTTAATAGTCGGTTATTTAACTATCTAATAAACAAACATTCAAATCAGGTATTTATTTCAAAATGGAAAAACAACATTGGATAATCACATAAGCAATAACTAGCCTCCTTTAATAAACCTTTCATTTATTTTAAATCACTTTGCAAATTACTCGTATAAAAATACTTTTACAAAGATATACCAACCAATCCTTATAATTTCAATACTTAGAAATATCCATATACTTATCTCAACGGTATAAGTATATTCACTCACATTCCACCTCACAACTTAGAAATTGTACTCATATACTTGTCTCAATGGCATAAGTATATTTATAATACTAAGAAAGATTTTATTTTTATTCGATTCTAAAATAATTTATAACTCCTTATAATTCTCTAAAACCATTTAAACCATTTTATAAACCTCTAAAAATCATTCGTAATTTCTTTTATAAATTTCAGTCACTTATAATTTCTTTTATAAATTTCAATCACTTATAATTTCTTTTTAACATTTCTAAACTCATTTACAAATCCTTTATAAATCCATAAAACCATTTATTAAACTCCTTTTATAAGTCTATAAACCTATTTCTTAAATTCGTTTAAAAATATCTAACCATTTATAAAACTGTTTTCCCTTGTAAATAATCTTCCCTTAAGTCTTTAAACCATTTTATAAACATCCTCTATAAAATCCAAGTCTGTTTATAAAACTCTATTTGTGTGTCTCGGAAACATTTATAATTAATTAAAATCATTTACTTTAAAACAAAATTACATAATAATTATTTACAATTAACATTATAAATAAATAATGATTATTAGCTTCAAAGCCTTAAAAATAATATTTAATTATTTCAAAACACTATTAAAAAAACACTAAAAGTTAATATTTATCATGGCCATAAATAATAATAATTAACATTCAAAACATTATTAATAATCTATTATTAATTTCATACCATATTAATTATTTGAATGATTAACTTTATTTCAAAATAGTAAAATATGGTTAAATATCTTTAAAACAGCATTGAATATAAATAAATAAATTTAAACATCATAAATTATAAATAAACAACCTTAAAACAAAATTAAATAAAAATAATAACTTTAAAAAAAATATTAATTAAAAATAATAACTTTAAAAACATAGATAAAAGGGTTGGAATAAAATAGAAAATTAAATCTTTCAAACAAAATATTTTCAGAATCGAAAATCGGATTTAAGATCATTTCCTGTGTCAGAATTCAATTCCAACTCCAATAAAGATTGATAGTATTTAAAAAATATATTAAATCAAGGCCAATAGCTACCAATGCTTTGCCAATATTAATTATTGATTTTCTATTACTCATGATTTAGTTTTAAACATAAACAATGTCATTACCAATAGTGTCCATTAATCAGATTTATGTCCAATAATCCGTATAATAGAAATATTATTGAAATTAAAATCAATAGTGGTGAGGAATCCTATAGGATCCCACCAACCTGTCTTTCTGCATCACAAATAGTATATAATTATATAATATGGGTCATCCGCTACTAGGTGGGTATATATATAAAGAGTTACCCGCTCCAGGAGTGGGAATAAATCTAAACCATACCGATAAAACAGCGAATCATCTAAACATCCAATCAATAATTTTTATTAACTATATAACATATTATTTAACCATAAAGGTGAGTTTAACTCACAGGAATTTCTGTTGTCACCAAGGCATTCCGATTTGGAACTAAAATCGAACGAAGTCTGATTTTATTCCAAATTTCAACTATCTCCAAATTCGCCTAAACCAGTTGCATCACGAAGCTTACATCATCCCGAGTGCAACACAAAAAGTCTCACCTCGATCGAACCTCATAAGAGAGAGTTATTCGATTTTGAAGTTATCGATTTTTAAATTTATAATTAATCAATTTACTTTTAGTTACAAAATTACCCCTCTCACACATCTTCTTCCTCATCACTCAAAATCCGCTATACACGAGCTCATGCATGTCATTGCTATACATGTAAAAGTGTTGATATGGAGCTACACTCCGCTAAACTCGATTTTGTCTTCGCCATTGATCTTCTCTCCGTGAGCTCGACATGCTTATACCATCAAACCCACCCTCGAGACTCCCTATCCAAATTCGACAATGGTGAACTTTCCCCCAGGCCATATAGTGTCGCGACCAATCATGCTCCACCGTGAGCCTAAAAGCCCCAATCGTAGGTGCTACTTACTCACCCAAACTCGAATAAGACGTCCAAATGGCCAAACTCTTCCTAGATTCCAAGAATTTCCCAGCCCTAGTTTCTAACCAAGCATGGCCGATCCTCTAAATCACCGCTGCATGCAACACTAAGCATATAACTTTGAAGCTTGGACCTTTAAAAAGTTTAAAGATCTTGGGTTTGCAAAATTTCGTGGAGCATACCATTTCTTTTGAATTTTTGAAGTTGTGGCTTACTATATTTTTTTTTGTGTTCAGAGAAGAGGAAAGTTGAATAATGATGAAGAAATAAATAAGAGGGAATAATATGGGTTAGACGTGGGGGTATGGGTATGAACAGTGAGGCATGGTGATAGGTATAGGCTTAAAAGTCAAATTATTTAATTGAACAAAATCTGATATTATATGTTCAAAAAATCTCAAACTCCTATCGAGGCATGCTGCTTGGCGTTCTATATGTAGTACCCCTATTTTAAGCACAATGGAATTAGTCTCGAAACCTAGTTCGATCATATGCAGAAGATAGCTTTTCAAAGCCAATTATAATATAAATTTCTAAAATTAATTTATATGCATTTCAGTCTCACACGACCTAACGATACATCCAGTCACCATGAAATTCATCGGCATATAATAACTCACTATTGTGGATCTGATGGAAATGGTTTGATCGAAATCCGAGACAATGCCCGGAAGGCTATTTTTATGCGTGAATTAAAACGAACTATTATAAAAACCAAATTATTCACTTTTAAATTTAAATTAAAAGTTTACTATCTTCATTCTTATTTAAATAGAATTCAAATCAACTTTCGAAATCATCTTTATCCACATTAAATTCAGGATTTAATTATTTAAGAAAATCCAAAATTTTAAATTTAACAATTTAATTATCAAATAAATCGCTATGCTCGAAATTCAAGTTATTTAACTTATAAAATTAACTTTTCAATATTTAGAATCAATCAAATATTCCAAATTCAAACGACTAAAATTCTGGGTCATTACATTCTTTTCCCCTTAAAAGAATTTCATCCTCAAAATTTAGCAAGTAAGAAAATGCCCAAACCTATTAACTTTTCAAAACCAATTAGTTGAAA
Source organism: Allium cepa (assembly GCA_030765085.1). Classification (NCBI taxonomy): domain Eukaryota; kingdom Viridiplantae; phylum Streptophyta; class Magnoliopsida; order Asparagales; family Amaryllidaceae; genus Allium; species Allium cepa. The sequence continues at coordinate 748,905,889 of CM060940.1, read as the reverse complement.
TAGATTGCCAAATTCTTCCAAGCCCTTTTAACTTTCCAAAATCAATTTGTTGAAACTTTGTTATCACATTTTCTAAATCTTTAATTCATTCATAATTTCTAACTAATACCATTCCAAGTTATAACTTAAACATCCACTTTTAGTTATCAAAAATTTCTTCAAAAATTTTCTAACTCTTAAATTTTCGAAAAATTCCGCCAGCTTCTCCTTTGCGCGGTTCAATCAGAAAAACTACAAACTATCTCTACGGGCCCAAACCAACGAAAGAAAACAATAACCAAGTGGCTCAACCATAAAACCATCAAACCAGACAATAATATAAATAAGTACCTATTTGTCGGGCAACCAAATTCCACTCGTGAAACCAAAGGCATCAAACTAGCTTCTGCTTCTATATATCTGCATCGTATATACCAATGATATCCAATATTATAGTTCATAATCAAATTATTTTGTATTTTCAATTATCGACATTTTACTAAAGCATGTACGATGTACATATACCATCCGTACACAATACCTAATCTGATCGTTGGCCTTATCATACAATTTCACTTCCGAACTAGTATCGTTCACACGACCACCATAATGTGGACTTAGATCCTATTCCTTGATTAGAAACCGCCATTATCCTTGCATAGCCATATACTAAGACAGAGAATCCAAGAATCAATCAAAAATCTATGTCCATTGTTTGTCGTTGAGAATCAAGTGAAAAATTGTAATTTGGACCGATGTGAATTATATCGAAATCATGTATTCGAATCTGGATCAAACAATTTTGCAAATAAAATAATACGTATAACTTACATTTTTATTTCAATTGGTTTCTTATTATATCCCATTCTTTTGTTCATAATCATTATTCACATTGCTTTATTCTCATTCATTTATTTGCATTTAATTAATTCACATTCAATAATTTACTTAGTATATTTCTTTCAATACTAATATCACTTGAGAACCATTTCATTAAATTTTTCTTAAGTTTATTATAAACATTTTTTACAACACTTCTCATGTCCATTTTACAAATTCAATTTCATATAACTCATTTCATTACTCACTTTATTTACCTTTACCCAAGTCAAATTCCTTTCAATTTCATTTTATTTAACTTAACTTGAGTTATTTCATTTCATAGTTCAATTCCAATTTAATTTCCTTAACATTTATATCCAACGATTTTAAAACTTTTTTTTAATGTATTATTCCTCAATTTATAAGTTATAAAACTTATTTTCTCATATTTTCATAAAACATTCAAATAAAAATTTCAGAGTTTTAAACACCCAGTTCTTATTTCAAATTATTTTGAAACAATACCATAAATAATTCCATTGTATTCAAAATCATACTTTTTAAATCTTAAAATCAAAACTAGTTTTACCAAAACAAAACTCCAATCATAGTAATACCTCTTTTGGAAACCCGAAAGTGAATGTCGATGATGCTGCACTCATCATTGAAATTATTTTCTAGTGATCGAAGTAAGTTTAGTGCTTTCTTGACACTTTTAAATTCCATTTCTAAAATATTTCCATTCAAAAATATTTTCCAAATAATATTATTATTTTCCAAAACTTTGAAATATAATTTTCAAAATCAACGGGTTTTAAATTTCTCAGAGTCTCGGCTACTAAATCCTTTTTATTTACAAATCATATTTATAAATTATCCTTACATAAAATTTCATTTTAGTTATACAAAACCATTTCTTAATTGTTTATCTTTGTTTACATTACAATAATACAACTTTTATTAGAACATATACAATAAACAACAAATGATAATAATCAAATTATCGTCTACTAACAATCAAACACACCATATATTATACTAATTTCTGAAAAATTATTCTTTTATATATAAAAAATATAATCAAGGTAAAACTATTTCATTTACCAAATTTCAAAACAATATCATGCCTAATTGCTTTGTTTAAGTACTTAGAGATCCCTATCAATAACGTTAATTACTCGTATTGACCAAAATCCATAAGCCACTCAACCGATCAACCGACACAATATAAAACATTTTTATATTGCTAACGAATATGTGCTCGTTTATGTATACACTCAAACTCATTCTAGGGTGCCACCAACCCTATCTCTAATGATTAACCCCGACCAAAGCCAAGGTTCTTGCTTAACCTTGCACTCTGATACCACATGTAACAAACCTGGATTTTCGACCCTCGAAAATTGGCACTAATACGCCCACTCTATTGCTGCCAAGCAATCGAATGTCGAAAATCCCCATTTTAGGGGAAAAGAAGAAGGAAGGAAGATAGCAGAAACAAAACAACGCAGATTCTCACAACAGAATAAATAACCTATAATATACAATAAATCTTTACACAAACAAACTGTAATATATGTGTACATACAATAATCAGAGTATACTAACCTATTTCAGGCCAGACTGTTATAACAATATGTCCTCCCAACTGCTGATAAATACAACCAACAGACAACATAACAGAAAAATAACCATATACACGAATACATCTCTTGACCTCTAGCCGTCTCTTGAAGCTCCAAAGCATCCAAACTAAATCTGTTATAAAATAACACCCAAGTCAGTCTGGAAAACCAACATGAGAAAACACACCCAACTGTGTTTAAAGTTATAAAAACCTTTGAAACCAAAAGTATCTCGTAAGACCACGCCGCACATAAACACGAGCATGTTTTTGCCTTAGGATAACCAAACCATTTCATATGAAAATCCATTGATATTATAATAATGTTTAGGGGTTAAAATAAAATATGGATATAGATGAAATGCTTGCATCTCACGTTTTAGCATAGTTGGGCATGACTAAGTCCGTACAATGCTTATTGGAGAAGGGATTCCATACAATGACTGGGCTACTGGGGTACTGCCCGTCACAGTGCATCTCAAGATAAAATAACACAGAGGTCGAACCTATCGACCCCTGCCAACAAACAATTGGCGTACCTCTTACTAGATAGTACTAAATTTGGTCACCCCTCCGTTAATGGGCCTCAAAGCATACATATGAGAGATAATATCGACTCTACATAGGGATGATCATACCCTACTTAGGAGCGACCCACTTAGCCCTGCTACATCTCCTATGTTTTAGTCATTCCTGGTTGATGAGGCTTGAGGCTACGTTTTACCTTCTATAAAACACTTCACACTTGGAATGCTAACATAGACCAACTAGGCAGCAATGCAATACCAGCGTTCATCCATACAAGTTTGTTTTGGAATTGAACGAAATGCATGAGAGTTCCGTCTTCAATTCCATCATCTTTAAGATGTCTCCACTTCGAAATGCTTGAGTTTGATCGAAGTGGTTTTTGGAAAACATATCTGATCCCGGTCTTTTCATAACAACATTCGATAGTTTGTGGTAAACTTGACCCCTGTTCTTTAGGAAATAAACAGTCGATGATAAGAGTAGAGATCACCTCCTAACCGTTAGTGGATGGATTTCCTTATTATTTGTCCTAGGAGAATGGAATGAAATTTATATGCACAGTACAGCATCACCAGAGATGACTGTGTATATAACTCATGTGTTTCTTCTAGATATTTATAAAGTTATGTTTTGGGTTGATATATGATAGTCGGTTATTTAACTATCAAATAAACAAACATTCAAATCAGGGATTTATTTAAAAAGGAAAAACAACATTGAATAATCACATATGCGATCACTAGCCTCCTTTGATAAAACTTTCATTTATTTAAAATCCTTTGCAAATTACTTGTATAAAAATACTTTTACAAAGATATACCCACCAATCCCTATAATTTCAACACTTAGAAAATATCCATACACTTATTTCAACGGTATAAGTATATTCACACACATTACACCTCACAACTTAGAAATTGTACTCATATACTTGTCTCAATGGCATAGGTATATTTACAAAACCGAGAAAGATTTTATTTCTATCCGATTCTAAAATAATTTATAACTCCTTATTCTCTAAAACATTTTAAACCATTTTATAAATCTCTAAAAATCATTTATTTTTTCTTTTATAAATTCCAATCACTTATAGTTTCTTTTATAAATTTCAACCACTTATGATTTATTTTATAAATTTCAACCACTTATAATTTCTTTTTGTACATTTCTAAAATCATTTATAAATCCGTTATACCGTTTATTAAACTCCTTTCATAAATCTATAAACCCATTTCTTAAATTCGTTTAAAAATATCTAACCATTTATAAAACTCTTTTCTCCTGTAAATAATCTTCCCTTAAGTCTTCAAACCATTTTATAAACTTCCTTTATAAAATCCAAGTCCATTTATAAAACTCTATTTATGGGTCTCGGGAACATTTATAATTAATTAAACTTCCTTTATTACTAAGGGGAGTCCACTACCCACATAATGACCCACTAATAATAACTGCTCAAATTGGGCTCTCTGTAGTAACAAAGATCTTTGTAGACACTAGAAGTGCAGTAAATGTCATTCACTACACCAAAACAGGCAAATTCTAACATTTATAAGTGTTACAAATAATTTCAGTAACATTTTTTAAGTGTTACTAATGGACTGTGAGGAATGGAGCGGTCAAATTTGTAACACTTATAAGTGTTACAAACATACGTATTACTAACACTTATAAGTGTTAGTACCTAAATATACGGTAACGCTTATAAGTGTTGGTAACGAAATACACGGTAACACTTATAACTGTTGGTAACGAAATACACGGTAACGCTTATAAGTGTTGGTACAGAAATATACGGTAACACTTATAAGTGTTTGTACAGAAATATATGGTAACGCTTATAAGTGTAATGCTTCCATCGATTTATCTTTTTACAAAAAAAAATCACATTTCATTTGCTAGAACATCTCCTTTCATTTCATACTCTAGTTTTACATGTTACAATCTGTTCACTTTTACATTGTTTGTTTACATATTTGCAACTTTACATTCTTTGTCACATATTTTCTATCTCTGTTAACAATTCCCTCCTCTATAAACGCTCCCCATCCATTCAACCTGCGACCAAGCTGCCCGACCATCTGCATATTCACACAGCAAACCATCCACTTCAGACTAACAATCCATCTACTGACATACCACAACTTCACCTCTGCCATTCATTTATGCTATACATTCATCCCATTAAACCATCCAAACTACTCCATTAATATTACCTTCATTTACCACCAGGGACAACCATCCACCGCCTCCAAGTCCACCTCCGACCATTACACAGCAGCTTTTTCCAATAACCCCCATCCACCTCACTACACACATCGCTAACTGCCACAGAGCAAACATACTCCATCAACCTCACTAGTGCAATTGCCTCTGACATCAATTACCTGAACAATCATCAAGCTCTATTCAACATTCAACCACTGAATATTACCACTTTAAACCAAATATCAACTCAGCACCCTATACTTCCACAACAATCCCATCCACTGCACCTCTCCAGTCACTTCATTCAATCTAAAATATCACTTCATAGCCATAACTCACTAAAACTTCACGTTCTTCACTTCATTGCCTCTACATCCCCTACTTATATGCATCCCTTACTTCAACTTCCCCTTGCCTTAACCAAACCGTAGTGCACTTTGATCACTGCAGCTTCAAACTCTGTTCCCATCCAACCTCATCACGACAATTACCACAACAACCCTTCCCTACTTCCAATCACATTGCTGACAACCTTCCGCATCACCTGAAACTACTACACCGGCCAACCACGAAATCGTAACCAACATCCTCATCACCATTCACCATCACGACAATTGCAAAATTGCAGTTTATTATGTATGGACAAGTTCCTGCACGGAACTTGCTGCATAGTTCCGTTTTGAAGAACATTTTGCCTATGGCTTTCAATTTGCTGTTGGAATCAGTTTGTGGTTGAGTCCTTGGTTTTTTAGTAGAAGGTTGCTCAGGAGTGGAGTCACTGTTCCAGACTTAATAGTCATCTTTGGTTGGCCAAATTGATTGTTCGTTCAATGATTGACTCCAAGCATCATTGCTAGCTGTATTGAAGGCTTCAGGATCGATTTCTATTGCATTGGTATTGGAATATCGGCCTTTTCCTCCATAGTCCATGATCTAAGACAAGACATAATAGCGTTATCGATCCAATTATATCAATTACGAAGAACCATATTAGGAAAACATTGAGTTTGATTCAATTATATTAAAGAAAGATCAGTTTGAACAGAAAATTCATTAGGAGCATCATCATGTCTTTTAAGTGATGGAAGTGAAGTAAGAGCACCTAAGTAGGTCCAATAAATAAAGATATATATTTCTTATATAATAAATATTTAATAGGGAAAAGCACTTCTGTATTTCAACATTAGCAGCAAATTGATGCTATATGTATTCTAGTGCACCTAAGAGAGCATAACTCAGTGATAAGTAAATGAATACATACTCGTATAAAGAAGAACTACATAATGAAAGAGCTGGGTCATTATTGTGATCTTATATTGTACCTCTTGCAAGAAGTCAGCTGCATCTTTCCTTTCTAGGCAGGAAAACCCACATGTCTCGAAGAATTCCAACACATGTTCTTTTGGGCCCTGATAAACAATTATACCATCGGATAAAAGGATGATATCATCAAATGAATCAAAAGTTTCAGGAGCTGGTTGAAGAAGGGACATTAATATTATGGTTTTTCCTAGATGTGCAACTTGTTGAAGACATTTAACAATCTGGAAGGTAGTAGAGCTGTCTAAACCGGTAGATATTTCGTCCATGAATAGTGTTTTTATGGGTCCGACAATCATCTCACCTGAATAAGGGTAAAATTATATTGTAGTAAAATGTTGGCAATATTTTAAATGTATGAAGAGCAAGCATAGCTTCTAAATAATGTGTGATTGTACAAGTAAATCATCTTTTTAAGTTTGTAATTTGGAAAAGAAAATTAAACATCAATATGACCATGCAATGCACCCAGAGCTTTTATTAATAGGATGAATGAACCATCAACATGTGTGAGCTAATTTAAAAATTCAAATAAAAATAAAAAACAAGAATAATTTTTTCTTACAAGCTCGAACATGAGAGCGAAGTGATGTTTACTGCCAGAATAGCTTTAAGTAGACTATTCTATCAAATTAAGTTTCAAATTAAGTTTCAGGTCGACATCCCACGTAGCGCAACATGAACATAAATAATACAAATATAATGATATGGGCACGGTAACATTATTACCATTATTGTACCTCACTCTGCAGGCACTTGAGTTAAGCAATTATATAACTGTAAAGACAGATGCCTGAATCAATTTTTATAGGGTAACACAATGATGGACAACTGTAGCTTACATTACAGCCTATACAATTATTCCATATGACTATCATTTTGCATGTTGCAAAATTCTGAAAATAAAATATGCAACATGACCTATGCTGCTAATTGATTGTACCTCATCTAGTTTAAATGCAAGGTTAGATAATCATGGTGAAGAAGACTAACCAGTGGTTACACGCTTCTTCTGCCCACCTGAGATTCCTCTTCTCATCTCATCTCCAACAATTGTGTCGCCGCATATATCCAGCCTAAGTAGCTAGAAAATCAACTCTTCATATCAAAGCCATTTTATTTTTTAAAGTAAAATTGAAATTCAATATGCTAATACTCCACTTGCACTGTACAATGTGGCTTCATATTATGTTTTAATTTTAGGTGAAGTGATTGCCTACCAGTAAGTTTTCATCGCATCATTATGCAATTGCGTCATTAGATTAATATTATTTTAGTGTGAAATTATTTGAGTACTTACCCAAATTGTTCACCCCGTAGTTGTATGTCATATTAATTCGGTAGAAAACATACCCTTAGTGTGTAGTCCGTTTGAAGGGTACTCGTAACTCCATCGACTACAGTTGTCTGTAATTTCTTAAACTGATAAATTAAAACAGCTTTGTTCCACATCATTATCCAAGCTTTGGGAAAAAGACTACGAGTATAATAATCATTAATATATATATTCGTGTTAAATAATAATATATAAGTAGATTGTAAATTTTATCGAACCTTCATGAAGAAATCAACTTCTGGTTCAGGATATATCCCTGCCATCTTTTCTCTCTTGATCAAATCTTCAAGAAGGTCTACATCAAATGATAAGAATAATATGAAATGATATTCTGTACTTGCAAGATATAATGAGTTTGGAATTATTTCTCTCTTTTTTCTTTTATTGGAAGTGCAAAATTAATGTTAGGAACAACATGCTTAGTGTTAAGATGGCTGCTCGTTTTCTTTATTTCTTTCCTTTTTGTAACATTTATCCATCTCCACCTACTGTACTTTACTGTGTTATAATTCATACATGGCATTTATCATATAAACAAACATGTCTAATGAACATTTATGCCTTTATCTAAAGAAATAACCTCAAATCATAAAATCTCTTACTGTCAGTCTACAGAGAAGCAAGAAACTGTAAAATTTAAAGGTCGAAGTGATATATCTTAGGCCTAATGGTGAAGTAAAAGATCACAATAATTAAAATGGTACCAATTAATATGCGAAGTACTTAATCACCCCATTAACATAATTATCCAGATACAGTTACATAAGTTTAGTTTTAATCAAATAGGGATGTCACATCAACAACATGATTGAAAAAAAATCAATTTGACTATTAATGAGATGAATCTTTGACAGTAAAAGGTATATATGCAAATTATAAGATAATGATGGCAAAGTGGATAAAAATTCATTTATTCTTAATTCATTTCAATAGGAAAATATTTCAGGATATATGTTAATCGTGCAAATTTAGTTTTAGCATATGTTCAAAATGTAATTTGGTTGGCAAATAATCCGAACAATGGTTATTCTACAGGGTTGGCAGCTAAATAACGTAACAACTTTGAAATAAACTAATATATGTAATTTCAATTGCTACAGTGCATAATTTAAAAGTGGTTCAAAATACTAATGGTACAATTTAAAAAAAAAATTCCAAAAGAGGAACCATAATTCACAGACCTACATCAAAAACAGAGGCAAGAAAAGATGAAACACCTCAAACTAAGTAGTAGAAGGAGGTTGAAAAATCAGTATGCAATGAAAAATGGTATGTTATTTTTATATAATTACATCATTACTGAAAAATATCAAGGTACATCAAACTAACTTGTTTCATGAATTGGCCTATGCAGCACAAAAATACTTGCAGTTGTATCCAAAATTTTCTTAACAATTTGACAACTGACCACAATTTTCTTTATCAAAGTCTATATATAAATCTGCTTACAATCTTAACATGACAAAAAAAGTTCTCATTTGACAACTGACCTAATGCTACTTCTGGAGATCTTTGTTAGGAAAAGGAGAATAGTAAGGTGCAAAACTGAATAGAATATGAAGAGAGAAAAATTTGCAGTGAACAAAAAATAATGAAGTTTAGACTATATAGGTGCATAGTACAATATCAAACTCTTACCCTATGATTTAATTACATGAAAGTCTCGAATACATTTGACTGTCCAAGTATAGAAGTCGTTGATGTCTTAACACTGCAAAAAAACATATTATATTTGGAAACTAACATGAGGTGAAGATCCAAAGCAAGGATGCAAGTAGTTATACCAGTATCACATGAGGCAATTATAGGGTGGTCAAGAGATATAGGTTGTTGCTTACTGGGAAGGTAAACACATCTGTAGACCATCTAATACATGAACAAATGAAATGCATTTGCTACCTGGTATGTGACCACCTCTTACTCACTTGCGTGGCTCTGGGGCTAGGCCACCAAACCGTACTTTTGATTGTGCATCTACAAGTCGATATGCTTAGCCAAGAATATTTTGTTTTATCTACTCAAGAGACCAGCGTAGGTGAGGCTGCAATGTGGCCACAAATGCAATGGGACCAACCATCGATCCAATTTAAACCGTCTTTACTGCCTCATTTGTAGCACTAGCTTTCAAAATATGCAAGCAAAAGTACTTGATTTAACTTCACGCCAATGTACTAAATTCTGACCAGCATGTTGGAATACCGTCATTTCCGTTCCAGCATGGACCAAATCGAAATTTCAACAAAATATCATTTTGGTATTTAAGAGATAAAAAGACTAAGAAAAAGAGTTTACAGTATGGAAATTAGTTAAAAACGAATATTAAATTTCGAAATTACCTAACTTGGATCATATATTTTAAGCTGCAAACCAAAATTGAAATCTAACACTATTTTCGCATCGTCGATTTCAGGCATCTACCAGTACTTTTTTCTTTTCAAATTTGAATGAAAGTCAAATTTGATTCAAGCTAGGGCACATGTTTGGCCGAGGAAGAATGGGATGAAGCCTGAATCAAAGGGGCCAAAGTTTTGATTGGCGCGGAGGTAGCTTGGAGGAACCCTAATCTTAAATTAAATTATGCGGCCGATAATGGGAAAGCGTTAGAAAATGCTCCATATACAAGATTATAGAAGTGTCCAATTTTTAGTGAGTTATTTACAAATTTACCAAGGGTTTTTTGTGTTGTAAATTATAACTGATGTGTTGGAAAGTTTATACAAAACATTATTTATATTTGCCAACACTTTTTCTGGTATCCTAACATTTTTTTTATTGTCAGTGGGCTGTAACATTTATAAGTGTTAGAAATTAACCAAGTTTTGATCCCATCTTTAGGTTCAATAATAAATGGTCTACTCCAATAGGGAAGATAAAGCTCTTTGTGCAAGTGGGAATTCCCCTGTACTCCAGAACCTTTGAGACTCTTTTCATGATAATGGACAAACCCTCCTATTATAATTCTTTCTTTGGGAGGCTTGCTCTGGATGAAGTGGATGCCTTTGTCTCACCTGTGCATCTAGTGGTGAAGTTCTTTAACAAAAAATGGCCGATGAACCATAAGGGGGAGCAGTTTAGCTCTCGAGAACTATATTTTGCTTCACTCGAGCAATTTGATAAGGATGTCACTTCTTATTACGATTCAAAGAAAAATAAATTGAATAAAGCTAAAATTGGAAAGCTCTTGAGTGGCAGCTTTTCAAGCTTACTATTCAAGGCAGATAAACAGGCAGAAATAGTTTAAAAGTCCATGAATATGCTAAAAAGATTCAACTTCTCTTAGAGGAAAAGAAATAAAAATGAAGTAAACCAAATAACCAATGAAAGTGAGGGTGAAGAAATCATTACCGAATCAGATTGCAGAAAGAAAGAATGAAATTTACCAAAGATCTAAAAAGGTAAGCTTAGGTTAGCTTGATCCAACCAAGATCGTAAACATTGGAAAAGAACTTGGTGACAATTTCAAATAAGAAATTATCTGATTCCACTATTCTAACAAAGATGTGTTTGCTTGGACTCACTCAGACTTTATCGGGATAGATCCAAAAATTATAAGCCATGGACTAAATTTAGATCCAAACATCACTCCTGTTCGAAAAAAGAAAAGGCAGTTTGATAAAATTCGAGCTAATGCATTACAGGAAGAAGTTAAAAGATTACTTGAGAATGGGTTCATTAGAGAAGTATTTTACCCTAAATGGTTAGCTAATTTTTACTAGTTAAAAAGTCTAATGGAAAATGGAGAACGTGCATCGACTAAACCGATCTGATTAAGGCATGCCCTAAAGATTGCTATCTTTTTCCTAGAATTGATCAATTAGCTGATGCCACAGATATAAGTTATTATCTTTCATGGATGCATACTCAGGATATAATCAAATCTCTATGTTCAAACCAGATGAAGAAAACATAAGTTTTATAACAAATTGGGGGACAATTACTACAAACTTATGCCTTTTAGGCTAAAGAATACATGGGCTACATATCTAAGGTTAGTAAATAGAATGTTTAAGGAACACATCAGACAAAACATGGAATATATGGATGATATGCTAGTCAAGTGCCAAGTGGAAATTGACCACTTGAAATATCTTGAGGAAATGTTTGGAGTACTAAGAAAGTACAAAATGAAGCTAAATCTGCAAAAATGCTCTTTCGGAATACAATTTGGAAAATTCCTAAGATATATCATCAGTGCTTGAGGAATTAAGGCCAATCCTGACCAATCAAAGCGACTAGGGACATGGTAGAGTCGAAAACAAGTAAAGATGTGATGAGTTTAAATGGAAGGGTGGAAACTTTAAACAAATTTATCTCTAAATCCACTGATAAGTGCATCCCTATTTATGATATGATTAAGAAAGTAAAGAAGTTTAAGTGGAAAGAAGATTGCCAAAAATCCTTTAAAGAATTAAAAGACTATCTTGAAAAACCTCCAATCTTATCTAGTCCTATAAACGGAGAGAACTTGTACCTTTACATGTTAGTCTTCGATCATGCAGTAGTTCAATTCTAGCAAGTGAGGAAAATCAAACTCAACTGTTGATGTACTATACCAATAAAAGGCTTATAGAGGAAGAACTTAGATATCCAGTTATTAGAAAAGTTGGCATAATGTCTAATTCTCACTGCTTGAAACTGAGAGCCTACTTTCAAGCACACCAAGCTCTGACACCCCACCTCGAGACCCACATTAAAAAAGAGAATTACTTAGTAATGCTATCTGCTAAGGAGAATAGAGTTTGTTAAGGACGACCATCATAGTCTTGCATTAGATAAGAGCTAAGTATGTCAGTATTTGCACTCATTTCATTTTTTATTCCCATTTCATATTGAGTATTCGACATACTTAATTCCTATCTAATACACTACTATGGTGGCTACAAGATTAATTCAGAAACAAAATATAATAATTATAACAATCGATAGTCACAAAACAACAGCACAGATAATATACATATACATACATCAAATGTAATACAACACGCAGCAAGTGGTATTCAACCACAATACACACACACATCCCATAAAAGAATATATACATCATATAGTCCCCAGCTAAAAGATCACTACACAAAAATTATGATATAATCCCAATGACGATGGTGAAGACCCAAAAGAAAATGTTAGCAACGGTCCATAAGATAAGCAAGTCCAAAAGGTAAGCAAGCTAAGAGTCCAACTACCTAACCTGCAACTCGGACTGACTCATCCAATCAAAATCTTAACTAGTTTCCACTTAGGCAAATCTTCAATAAACTTGAAATGTCGGGAAGGGTAGTAAAATGGGGAATAAAACCGAGTCAGTATGTGATTGAATTCCAACCCCCATTGGCAATCAAAGGGAAAACTATAGCTGATTTCATTAATGAATGAACATGGTTCATTGAAGAACAATCAAAAAAAGAAAAAGGATTTGAAGCCTAAATAGTAACTGTTTGCTGATGGAGCCTCAAAGGAGCAAGGGGTTGATGCGGGATATGTAACCATTACTCCTGATGGATATCGATTACACTATGCAATGAAGTTAGGTATTTCCACTACCAGTAACATGGCTGAATATGAATCAATGGTAGATGTACTTACCTTAGTTCTTCAGTTACAAATCGTGAGGATTGAAATTTTCAATGATTCCTGATAAATGATTAATCGGCTGAATCAAACTTATCAAACAAAGGATGCAAGATTGATCATCTATGTCAAAAAGATATTGAAGATGTTAGCCCAATTTGAAGATTTTTCAATACACCAAATACCCAAAGGGAGGAATTCTCAAGCTGACACTTCGGTCAACTTAGCTAGCTCATGAGGAACCCCAAAAACTCGTATTGTGCCAGTATGCTTGTATTTGAACCAAAAATGGTACGAATACCTAGAAAAGTAAATAATAGAGATTAAAAAAAAAGAATGTAAATGAAAATACGAGGAAAATAGGAACACACGAATTGATAGTGGTTCGGCAATCTTGGCCTACGTCCACTTGAATGATTTTATTAGCACTAATTTTTGTGATTACAAAAGAGTGGGATTGGAATTGATCCTTTAGTACAAGAGAGTTTGAGTGCAGTGGTAGCGTCCAGATCCTTAAATAAACCATGCATTCTGTATTTATAGGAGTAGATGACCAAATATCTATAGGTATTTCTCTGCAGACCCTCTCCACGAAGACGAAGTCCTTCAAAAAATCTCAACCCCAGATTCCCTAGGGTTGGGAATCAGTACTGTTCCCTCTAGAGAGAGAGGATCAGTACAGATCTCTATATATGTAGACAGAGATCTTGCAACTTTTTGTGTTGACTCCTCGTGATGTTGGCTTCATGTTTCCAAGGTTGTTTTTTATAGCTGCCTAGATGTTTTTTGGTCCAAGCGATGGATCTATAGAAGGTTGAACTATTGTTTTAGGTCGTATATGGAGATTGTTAATACGACACATAGAAACTCCAAAATAACACTTGAATCAGGCTCTAAGTAGACAAAGAAGAGTGCCATACAAGTGGGGCCAACTTTAGGTATACCTTAGGGATTGGTATCAATCCCCTAAGTAGGGTGGAGTACCAATCCATACTTAGTATATTCTGAGGTGTTGCTCTTCTAAGTTTGTTCGACCGTCGTCTCATGGTATTGTCTATACTTGGTTCCTGTACCCTAGAATCATCTCTCTAGGCTGTTTATCTCGATAATTGTCCCTAGAATCATCTCTCTAGGCTGTTTATCTCGATAATTGTCTGGCCTAATTTGTCTAGTCATTTCGAATATGGCTGGGACAAAAGGCTTTCACTTTGTTTTTCCCTTACAGTAGCTCACCGAACCCTTATTCGCTCAAAATCTGCTTCAAAATTAAAACTTGAGAAAACACATCCTATCCCTGCCAACCTAACATCGCTCCATCCATTCGTGCTCCCCACGAACTCGCACCTCCATTCCCCTTTTTCATCCTTCCGATTCAGGTCATTAAAGTTCGAGTTTGAGAAATCAAACCAAATTATCTAAATCAAACGTAGATCTACTCTTTCGTCCTTCCTGATACCAGTACCCTAATCCTAAGACGCATGTCCACTCGATTTAACAGATCCAAATCCAAAATTAGGATGACCTAAACCCTATACCTAGTTCCAAGCCGACGTTGGAGTTCTTGAACTTTGATTGAATCGTGATTTGGATTGTGGTGGAGACGAGTTTTAGGTTTCCCGTTGGTGTTGGTGGATGTAAGTTTGGGGATCGGTTATTAATCTGGACATGAAAAAGAGAACCTATAGAGGAAGTTGAAATTCATAAGCGTGTAGGTAGGCATTGGACTCCTGAGTTTAAGTACATAGGTGGATAGTTGTTTT
Organism: Allium cepa; assembly: GCA_030765085.1. Taxonomy (NCBI): domain Eukaryota; kingdom Viridiplantae; phylum Streptophyta; class Magnoliopsida; order Asparagales; family Amaryllidaceae; genus Allium; species Allium cepa. Next base: position 748,890,744 of record CM060940.1, on the reverse strand, counting down.
CTCCTATAAGCTAATTGATCTGAATGAATGTTGGATTATCTCATCGCTCAGGGGATCGATAGTTGGTATAGAGATCGGTAGTTGTTTTGGGTTTGAAAAATAAAACGCACGAGGGAAAGTAAAAAAAGCTGCCTACACGTGGAGAAGACAATGTATAAGAGGATATGCACGTGTATGTCTCTTATGTATGTTATTGGTAATGATCCCGTACTCGGATGATTTTTTTTTAATTCGCCTTGTACTCTTGCATATATTTGTACACTTTCGCCAATATGGATAGTTGTTCCTTAGACTTGAATGCATGAACATGTATGCCCACATGGACTTGAACTTAAATGTGTGCATGCGCTTATTTGTTTGAACGTGAATTTAGATGTATGCATATGCCCTGATGTTGATGACATGCTCTAATGCGCCGATAGCCGATCCCACACTTGGACGTAACTCTTATGCATAACAATTAATGTGAAATTCTGTTGGGACGGTCAGCGATGGCCGGTCACTTTGGTCGAACTTTCAACTTTCGCCATAATCATCGTATAATATTGAATTTCATTACACTACATAACACCGCACTAAACTACACTTAGTACATAGGAATATATTAATTTGTCTAACTATGAATATCTGCTAAGTTTGATAGTTATGGATTCCAAACACTCTAAGCATTTAGTTGCAACGACTGGCGATCAAGTTTCTGTTGAATCTGATGTTGCGTCGAGTACAGCGATACTTTTTACTCGATATACTCTTGGCCAACAATTGGAACAACTTGAAAGGTCACACTATGCATCAGGAAATTATCTAAATCCAGAAGTAGATGATATTGCAGAGTTGGCTTCCGATACTAGAGGACGTCGTATCCTTGGAAGATCCATAAAGTTCGGTTGCTTCAAAAGTTGACGAGGCGTCTCTACGACGAATTTGCATTAATCATAGAATGTCGTATGTCGACGTACTAGTCCCGCTTCATCGTCAAAGGTCTCATCTTCCCCCAGAAGGGTATATTTCTTGCAATAGATGTTTGTGCCTAGTTAGGGTTTTACCACCATGTAACCTGTTCATCCGTCAGATTCTCCATTTTATGAGAATCGCTCCAGCTTAACTTCACTCGAACAGCTACGCATTTCTCGAGGGTACATACATGATTTTCCTATATCCTTGAATCGTGAGCCAACCGAGGGAGATATCCAATTCATTTATAGCTTCAAACGACGAAAGGGAAGCCTCTCGTTTACTTATCTAAAGCTAATCAGTAGTTGTCGAGTTATGATGGCGCTTGGAATAAGCTTAGTCGTTTCAAAAGCGAATGGTATTATATACGCCGTCCTCTCGGGTTCGCATAATGGTAGTTTGTAGGATGTAAGTGCTTTTTCAAACTATGTTATGATAATCAAGTTGCATCCTGATTAGTACAATTCTTCGAATTATGCAGATATTCCTTCGAGACCTGGTGGTGACATTCACCTAGCCATAGTTACAACACTTAGGGACATCCCAGAGGAAAATAGGGAGGTCAAGTCCCTTATCATCGACGAGCATCTATTGGCCTTCCAATTGTTAGAAGAGGGTCGTAGCATTGGCCAAGCTAGAGGCATTGATGATGAGATAGTAGTAGGTGGTCGTGTAAAGCCAAAAGTAGGTCACATAACCCTTCCATGCCCCTAGTCTCCAACCGAGAGGTCTAGGAGGCTCCACGTGACCTGAGGGAAGGTGAAATAGAAGGCGGCGGTTATGAGGCTGGCTATAAAGATGTAAATTCAAGTCAAGAATCAGTGGTTGAGCGATCTTCAGATGAGCATCCACTCGCTTCCAAGAGGAAATTCGTCTTAAGCTTCACCGAGGCAAACTTCTAAGCAGCCTTCGCCAGCTTCAACAGTAGAGAAAACTCCGTCTCTTCTCTTTGGGGATACATTTTCAAAAATAGGGCCAATTCCTGCAGAGTTCGGTTCCTTCTATGTTAGCAATATAAATATTAAGAATTGGTTCTCCTATTCGCTTCGATAAAGGCACCATCCTTTTTAGAATGGGAGATCACTCCCATAGCAAGGTTCCTGCTCATGGTCCATTAGAGGGACAATAGGACACCCACGCACATGTGCACTTCACAGCACTCACACTTTTTGAATGTCCTTGGTCTTTAAATCTGATTCGTTCTTAATTTATTTGCAGGATTTATGAAGAGAAAGAAGCATACATATCAGTATCCGGAGGAAAAAGCATATCATGCACAAAGGTCTCGATCGAGTTTACACCACCAGAGAAGTAGCCGTGATTATAAGTTTAGCCATTGATTTTATCGAGATAGAAATAATCAAGATGGGAGCAGTTATGATAAAGGTCGCTCATCTTATGAATCTACTTCCCAGTGCTGCTCTAGGTCTTCATCACCTCTTTCTAGAGGTCCATATAGGTAAGCCAATCGCCATGATGACATCCCACCTAGTGGTACTTCTCGTGTTCCTCCTCCTACTTCTATTCTTGTGCAGTTTATGGAACTATCCCACTCCATTCGGTCCTTCGAGAATAGGCATTATAAGAGTGGCTCTAAGACTTCTCATTAGAGACCGGGTTAAGAAAGTGTCGTCGCTCAGGTTGAATTGCGTAGCAGCAAGTTGACAATACCTCACGGATGGTCAAATAAAAGAAGAATTCCCAAATATTTGCTTCGATGGTCTTATTTTCTTTCTTAATGTGAAAAGAATCCTAGCTAAAGTCCAAAAGATGACCATCAATTGTGTTATCGATGTACACAATCAGTATAAGAACGGGCAAAGCTAGCCAAGAAGATTTCTGAAGTCTCAAGAGATAGACAGCTTGAGATAGAATATCAAAGACTTATTGAGGCCGACAATAAGGGGATCGTCGCTACCCTCGATGTCGAGGTTGGGAATCTTAGAACTCCCAGGCTGAAAGAGAGAAGAAAGTCAAGGGTGCTATTAAAAGCACTCGAAGTTGAAAAGTGCAAGCATCTTAATGAAGTCGAGTAGGCGCATCATCAGTACTATGATCCAGTACTAGAAAGGGCTGTTGCTAACAGGAAAGTGGCCAAGCTCACAACTAAGCTTGATTGTGAGAAAGAGGAAAAGAACAATGCTCTCTAGCACGCTCAAGATTATTGTAATGAGATGCTCAACGCCAAGGAAGAAAGAGATAAACCTATTGAGCATGCTAAAAATGTTGATACACTCGTTCAGAGAGAGGGTGGAGCCACGAAACACCAGGCTGAAGAGCAGGCATTGGACAGATTTGAGCCACTTCTTACCCAATACAATGCTAGTGTGTACCCGACTCCTTGCACGTGATTGGGAATGAGTTGTTGAAGAAGAGAAAGAATTTCTCTAGGGCGGTGACGTGTACCTTGGGCAGCTAGAGAAAGAGGTTTTAAAGGGGGACGTGTCCAAGATTATGGAAGATGGCTTGCTTATCCTTCACCACGAGCGAGTCGCAATAATGTGGGATAATTTAGGCGAAGGCTTCAGGTTGGCATCACATGATGCTACTACTAGCCAAGCATTTGGGTCTCAGGCTACTCCCGTATCCACTACTGATCATGGGTATGACCCTGAGAGGCCCCAGGTTCCTAAGCAAGTATGATATGTCCTATCCCTAAAAGGAACTCTAGCAGTACTCTGGCCCATACAGAACTGCAAACCGAAGAAGGTATCTCATTGGTTTCTCCTGTATATCAAAGGGCTGACATATCACCGATCAACGTCACTAATTACTCTTTCTTTTTGTATCTCAAGTTTCTGGTCAGCTTCAATCACTAGGCTTCTTGTAAAGGACTCTCAACTGAGGGAGCAAGTGCCTATGATGAAGTCAGTAACCATTACAACTTGAGCAACGATTCCCAATGCTCCAGTTGAGGAGACTCCAAGCATTGATGAGCAGATGATCGATGCTTTATTTGATGACCGGACGATAGGACTCATGGTGCTTAAACTCATGAGGATGTCCTTATTGCTGGAGTCTCCATCTAACACCCCCTACTTAGAGGCCCAAACTAATGGCTACAGATGCTACGGTCATCCATAGTTATTAATCCTCGGTGATCACATGCGACGGTGTTAGATTTATTGATACATAGAAACACATGAATATGGAAAAAAAATAAAAAACATCAAACAAAATCACATTCCATTTTAAAACATTTCCAATTCATTATATAATCCCTTAATCATTAACCATGTTCAAAGAAAACATATTTATCATAATATACACCAAGAACGAGATATGAAGATGCCACATTGGATGATCAGAGTATACATAAGAAATATAACAACTTTGCCATTATAAACAGTACAACATAATCAAATAAAAGAGAACTCTAAATAGCTATTATGCCTCCTGCACGTCCCCAGAAGATTTATTCATCTAACGAGGTACCTGAAAACCTTAATTCACAAACTATTCAAAATAAATTGAGTATCCGGGAGTTTAAGGGAAAACATAAACTTCGAATCAGACAGAAAGCCAGTATGAATAATAATCCACCTTGTCAAATCATTAAGATATCCAGTGAGACCGCGACGCTTAGTGGAACGAGTTTTCCCTCACTAGTATCCTAAAATCTATTGAAAAAAACATATACTGTGTCCTGCATCCATAATGGATAAAACAATTCAAAACAATATAATATGATATGATGATATGCAAAACAAATGAATCAATTTTCGATTACCCATCCCCATTAATTTTTGACTAACTATCGCAATTATAGTTTCTAGGATTACATTAACCTAACAGTTTTCAAGGGCTGACTAATAATCGAAAAAATGTTCAAGGACTCCCTTCTAATTATATAGTTTTTATGGGATCGCAATGAACCTATTGATAACTCCAATATTGTTTGCGTCAAAATTGACCACAAACACCCAATAGTCGTGAAAGCACCCGTTCGTAGTCACAAATCACAAATAACAAATTTGTAGATAACAAAAATGATGAACATTCAACAGAAACAGTAGAAAACAAGTAAACGACACAGGATTTATAGTGGCTCGGCGATCTTGCCTACATCCACTTTGAAGTTTTCTATCTTTATTGATTATTCTCTTGATGATTACAGTTGGTTACCGCAAGTTACAATGGATTATAGCTCTGAAACTTGAATGCAACAGCGATGATAAGGTGTAGAATTGAATCCGGTAGAGTCTTGGCGCTTCAGAATTCCCCTCTCCTTTTCTGAATGACCTGGGGCTCTATTTATAGATGTAGGAGGCTGATATTTCGCCTAAATTTAGGGAGACCACTTCTGGCACGTGAGGGGGCCCACGAGCCCAACCTCAGGGAATTTGGGCCCACTTTGGGATTGATTCGAAGTACGTTCGAATCGATCAAGAATTCATCCAATTGAGGCGAAGCTTGGCGTGGACATTCTTCAACAGTATACAAGCTCCTGTGAAAATTTCATAGCATTTGGACTTGTAGATCGCGAGATATCATCGATTCGAATTAGTGTTTCCTGGACTTTTCGCTCCGTTCGAATCGATCAATTCGAATTGATTGATTCGAATCGATCAATTCGAATCGATTGATTCGAATCGATCCAAGCACGCGCTAGTAGGTTGACGTGGCATGCATTCTTCGAGTCGATCCACATTTTTCGCCGAGTTGATAGAGTCGTCGCTTGAATTTTGCTGCTTTGACTTAATCGATTCGAAGGCTTTGCTTATGCATGGATTCGAACTGAGACTCGTTTGTATCGATCATATCTCACTTCAGCTGATCGATACGAAACGACAACACTGGTTGGATTCGAAGAGAGGTGTCTTCATGGATTCGAAGGTCAGCAACATCTATGGATTCGAAGCAGGGGGAACATGATGGATTCCATCATGTGTTACAGCGATGGATTCGAAGGAAGGTAATGGGATGGATACGAAGCCTGGCCACCTGATGGATTTGAAGGAAGGTTGGGCTTGTGGATTCGAAGGACTTCCAAACTTGATGGATTCGAAGTAGATGGGTACGAACCGATGGATGCAAACATGATCTCTGGCCATGGATTCGAACTAGGGTACATCTTATGGATTCGAACAATGGCTATCTCCTCTATCTTGAATCGATCATATCTTGCTTGTATGAACTCGGATTGACTTGAAATTTGAAACGTTGGCTCTCGTGGCTTTGCTAGTCATGTCCCATCAATTGTAGCCTGATCCGGGCTCGGACAAAATTCATCGATATCCATAGTGAAGTAGAATGCAACCAATCTCTGAGTCGAATTGTCTCTCGTTTTCGACCAATCCTTTGGTATCTCGGCTTTGCCAAAAAGCGGGATAACACTTGCCCCCCGAAACATGCCTTGCGGTAGGAAGGCGTGTTTTATAATGCCATGAGCTGGACGTTCATATCCTGTTGATGTCCTGCAAAGGAATTTATAGTTTTATGCGACCTCAAATAACGACCGTTCGGGATCGAGATATTTGAGATGAAGTGTGACCGTTTGTGGTCAAGCGCTTGACTTCAAATGACGATCGTTCGGGATCGAGCCATTTGAGGTGAAGTGGGACCGTGCGCGGTCAAGTGGCGGACCTCAAATGATGACCGTTCGCGATCGAGCCATTTGAGGTGAGATGAGTTGTGCCGTTCGGGGCGAGTCGTGCTTGTTCGATGCGAGTTGTGACCGTTCGCGATCGTGTGCCGTTCGAGGCGATTTTGTGATCGTTCGAGGTCGGGTGCCGTTCGTGGCGAGTTGTGACCGTTCGAAGTCGGGTGTCGTTCGAGGAAAGTTGTGACCGTTCGTGGTCGGGTGTCGTTCGAGGCGAGAAAGTTTGCCCGGGAGGGCTTGGTGTTGTTGATACCAGGTTCACGTTCGCATGGATCCCTAGATCGTTTGTCAGGGCGGTTTATCGCCATCTCAGAGCATGCCTAAGGACCATTCGCGACCCTGTACATGTGTAAGTAGCTTAGCCATTTCGGAATTATCAGGATCAAATATCTATTCGACAGATGAATTTTAAAACAGAAATATCCAAACAAACCAAGTTCAAATGTCCAAATCAACACGAAACAAAAGCGAAGCAAAGATGTCAAAGTGTAAGTTCCCACTACGAAACAGTCAATGATCATTCAGAGCATGCCTGGAGAACGTTCGCGATCTCGTACATGCGTAAATGATTTAATTGTGTTAGTGGAATCTTACGACTTGTTCATCGTTATTTTAATTAATTGATAATCAAACGGTTCCTTGATTTAGGGTCGCCTCTAGCTGATGTAGACGGTGGTCGCTCCGGCTCCACCGTTGAAGCTCGCCTCCTCACATATTGAAGGAGCATACTGTTCCTGATATGCCCTTCCACCTTGTCCTTCATATGCCTACAATCATTAGTGTTATGACCATTTAATTCATGAAATAAACAAGACTTATCTGATCTCCTTTTTGTCAGAAGTTGGATCCCTTCGCATCGGTCTACGATACGGAACCTGCTCTTTGTTATCCTGATAAATTCGCTCCAGACTCTCATTCAACTCGGTGTAAGTAGTGAATTGCGGCTCCCTCCGTTGCCGCTTTGACTTGTCGTTATAATCCTTAGCCTTTCGTTTTCCTTTATCCTTGTCTGAGTCCTTTTCGAAAGGCTTTTTGTCTTTAAGCACATAAACTTCTATTCCCTCTCCTTCTTCTCTTTCTTCATTTGCATCCTCTAATCGTAAAAACTTTTGTGCCTCGTTGTAGAATTCCTCTAGATCCACGGGTGGATCTTTAGTCAATGAATTTTTGAACTCTGTGCCGTCAGCTACTCCGGACACAGCTGCCATCACCACCATAGATGGATCTTCTCGATCCACCGAAGCTGCTGCTGCATTGAATCGCGCTAGATAACTCCTCAAGGTCTCTTTGGCTTTCTGCTTCAGGGTTGGCAAAGTCATCACATTCTTGGGTCTTGTAATGTGAACCCTGAATTGCCTCATAAATCTCTCAATTACACCATTCCACGTTCCGATGGATCCATTCTCCAATTGTCTAAACCACAATGCTATAATATCCATCAAGTACAATGGAAAGCACCGGGCCATAACCTCCTTTGATGCCCCCAGCACTTCCATATGTTTCATATACTTCGTTAGATGAACCGTGGGTTCTGTTCTCCCGTCATACATGTCTAATGAAGGTAACTTGAAATCCGGTGGGTTCCTAGCTCGTCTGATTGCTGGAGTAAAAGGACTCCTATTAACATCCTCCAAATCTTTATTTACCAAACCGTCTCTCATAGCTCTTCTAACCATCTCCGCCAATCTGTCGTTGTCACTGAGATGCAATCTTCGTTCATTACTTTCAACCTGCCCCCCGAGTCCACGAAGGAATTCTGGGATTTGCCCCCTTGACAGAGCGTTCACTCCTCTACTACTCCTAGCTTGGGTAGATGCATCTCTCTCTCTCTCAGGGATTGGATCAACATTCTCCATGTGCGCGTCCCCTAGTTTAGGTGCTACGCCGGATGGTCCTGCTCCGTTTTGAACTCCATTCGCTTCTCTATTCTGTGCTCCAAGTTGTCCTATCTATTGGAACAAACTTTGGATCAGCTCCTCCTGTTTGTTCATCATTGTCTCCATCTCGTCTCTAGTGATGAAGATCGATGCTTGATTCGCTCCTGAAGAAGCCTCTTGTCTTCCTTGGTGTTCACTTCTCTCTGGCCTTGGCCTTCTGCTCGATTGTCTCGTCATGGTTCTTAGATCTAAATCTTTAAGCCTTCAAATTCAAATTATCCTGAATCAGCTTTTCTCATTGAAAGCACCAAAATGTTTGCGTCAAAATTGATCACAAACACCCAAAAGTCGTGAAAGCACCCGTTCGCAGTCACAAATCACAAATAACAAATTCGTAGATAACAAAAATGATGAACATTCAACAGAAACAGTAGAAAACAAGTAAACGACACAGGATTTATAGTGGCTCGGCGATCTTGCCTACATCCACTTTGAAGTTTTCTATCTTTATTAATTATTCTCTTGATGATTACAGTTGGTTACCGCAAGTTACAATGGATTATAGCTATGAAACTTGAATGCAACAGCGATGATAAGGTGTAGAATTGAATCCGGTAGAGTCTTGGCGCTTCAGAATTCCCCTCTCCTTTTCTGAATGACCTGGGGCTCTATTTATAGATGTAGGAGGCTGATATTTCGCCTAAATTTAGGGAGACCACTTCTGGCACGTGAGGGGGCCCACGAGCCCAACCTCAGGGAATTTGGGCCCACTTTGGGATCGATTCGAAGTACGTTCGAATCGATCAAGAATTCATCCAATCGAGGCAAAGCTTGGCGTGGACATTCTTCAACAGTATACAAGCTCCTGTGAAAATTTCATAGCATTTGGACTTGTAGATCGCGAGATATCATCGATTCGAATTAGCGTTTCCTGGACTTTTCGCTCCGTTCGAATCGATCAATTCGAATCGATTGATTCGAATCGATCCAAGCACGCGCTAGTAGGTTGACGTGGCGCGCATTCTTCGAGTCGATCCACATTTTTCGCCGAGTTGATAGAGTCGTCGCTTGAATTTCGCTGCTTTGACTTAATCGATTCGAAGGCTTTGCTTATGCATGGATTCGAACTGAGACTCGTTCGTATCGATCATATCTCACTTCAGCTGATCGATACGAAAAGACAACACTGGTTGGATTCGAAGAGAGGTGTCTTCATGGATTCGAAGGTCAGCAACATCTATGGATTCGAAGCAGGGGGAACATGATGGATTCCATCATGTGTTACAGCGATGGATTCGAAGGAAGGTAATGGGATGGATACGAAGCCTGGCCACCTGATGGATTTGAAGGAAGGTTAGGCTTATGGATTCGAAGGACTTCCAAACTTGATGGATTCGAAGTAGATGGGTACGAACCGATGGATGCGAACATGATCTCTGGCCATGGATTCGAACTAGGGTACATCTTATGGATTAGAACAAGGGCTATCTCCTCCATCTTGAATCGATCATATCTTGCGTGTATGAACTTGGATTGACTTGAAATTTGAAACGTTGGCTCTCGTGGCTTTGCTAGTCATGTCCCATCAATTGTAGCTTGATCCGGGCTCGGACAAAATTCATCGATATCCATAGTGAAGTAGAATGCAACTAATATCCGAGGCGAATTATCTCTCGTTTTCGACCAATCCTTTGGTATCTCGGCTTTGCCAAAAAGCGGGATAACAAATATCTTTTCATCTTACCCTAGTTTTCATTGGTTGACTAGGAACCTATTGGTAACTCCAATATATTATCTTCTTATTCAATTTTTCATGGGTTGACTAGAAACCTATTGATAACTTTAATATCTTTTCTCCATATCCTAGTTTTCATGGGCTGACTAGGAACCTATTGACATCTGTCAAAATCTTAATCCAGATATAGTTTTAATGGGCTAACCACAAACCTACTGGCCCCTGCTAGTATCAAATCATAGTTTTCATGGGCTTACTATGAACCTGTCCTCTTGATATCTTCATTTATACATAGTTTTCATGGACTAACTATGAGCCTATTGGCCCTTGCCAATATCTTTTCCTATACACAGTTCTCATGGGCTTATTGAGAACCTATTGGCCCGTGGCAATATCTTTTCCTTTAATATATTTTAGCATCCTATATTCTGGTCTTCCCGACCTCCTAGATGCAATTCTACTCATTCAAGAGTTAACTTAATTTATATTCACTACTGGATCAACCTAGTTGGTTATTCTGCCCTTCCCCAAAATTCAGTTATGGGTCCATTACAATGTAAATATATATATGTGTGTGTGTGTGTGTGTATGTGTGTGTGTGTGTATGAAGAAGCATACATAATAACCTGGTCAATCCCTTTAACCTTTTAATCAAACAAAACTTCTTCAAAAACTCCTCTTCAAAACACTTTATATATTTATGCCATGATTATTTTTTCAAAAATGAGATTGGGCTATTTGCTTTGAAAACTAAATCTGTCGAAACCTTCAAAACCTTGCTTTCGACTTCACTAGATAACCTCCTTTGAAAGCATAAAATTTCTTTTTAAAACATTAGTCCTCCACCTTTCAAAATACTTTAAAACATCTCTTTCGAAACCTTTCAAATGTAATAAAGCATTACTTATTAACACTTAGAAGCTTAGCTTCGAAATCATTGAAAGCACCCCTTTTGAAGCAATTGGAAATGACCCTTCTGAAACCATTGAAAGTCCCCCTTTTGAAACCATTAGTAGCGACCCTTTCGAAACCATTAAAAGTCCCTCACTGAAACCATTGGGTTTGTACTTAAAAAATATCATTCGGGTCAAAGAGAATATAAATGAAAGTATCTCTTTCGAAACCAACCTTTATTATATAAAAAAATTGAGGGAAACTTGATGGCGTAGACATCATCCCTTTTGAAAGCTTCAAACCATTTAAACAAAACATTAAAGGATAGCATCGAAACCCCCTTTCGAAGCCATTGCCTTTGAAACCATTGAACCCTTTAGAAAGCATCTAGGAAGTGGCTCAAAATTTCTTTAAAATAAGCACTACCTTTCGAAAGCATTGATGACTTCAACACACTCGAAAGGCAAAAGAACGGCAGCAGGGCTTCGATCAGGTCGGAACCCCTTCTTTTGAAAGAATTATTTTATAAGTAAAGAAACCCATTCGAAAGTAAACATAAGTTGATGGCAACCCCTTCGAAAGCAATTAGAAATCTCTTTCGAAAACATATGCTTCGACTCTTTTGAAGGCTTAAATAAACAAAAGTAGGCACTTCTCTTTAAAACAAACAAAGGTAGTGACACCATCAAAAGCAGTACTTTCTACACCTAGCTTTCCGTCTTTCTCTAATCCACTACATACCATCTATGTGATACATTGTGTATTGGTTTCGGCTTAGTGGGTTTCGACTTGATTGAAGGCGGAAGCTCTGAGTCGAAAGGTACTTCTAAAGAAGGCGGAACCTACTTTTCTTGGTAAACCTGATATAATACTAATTAAAGAAAACACTTTCTAACTAACTTACCACGTGTAAACACAAGACTGGTTGCCTTAACTTTTCAAATTCTTTACTAAAATAACTATTGCTAATTTCATATCTAAACTGTGGTTAAGTTACCAAATAAGCCCATCCATTAAGAAAAACCAATATTGCAAAAAAGTCCTTCTAAAATAATTTAATTTGCATAGCAAATTGCTTAGGGAAAATCCCCAAAAATTCTTGAAATTCACTTTAGTGGCGTTATCTAACATATTAAAATTTTAGACCCAAATTCTCAATCTATTTTCTAAATAAATTTATGAACCCAATTAATTATATTTTCCTTTGAAAATTATAACAATCTTTCTATAATTTGAAAAATTATCGAAATTAAAACTCAGCTCCAAAATCATGTTTACATAACATAAAAATTTTCTAGGCATTTAAACATAAATATCTATCCGTTCTGCCCTAAACCATATGTAATCTTATTTTAACATTCTTGTTTAAATAAAATAAATTATAATTCTAGCATACCATCATCCAAATCATCATAAAAAAGAATTTACCCTTAAATTTGAAAACATATGATTATAAAACAAAATAGTTATGGTATTAGTATTCACTTTGATTAAGTTAAGGAGATTGGATTGAGATTAATTTCCCCTAAGCTTGAATTTCCAGCTTTACTTTGATTTCTCTTCTCTTAATGGTCGGCTCCTCTTAAATTTTTTTTTTTGCATTTTCAAAATGATGTGAATGGGAAATAAAATGGTAGGAACGGGTTATTATATAGGGGTAAGGGTTATGTGCAACAAATACCCAATATACCCTTATGTAAATTAATCAACTTATAACCCATTCTTAATCCCATTTAATTATTAAAGTGAGCATGGCCTTATTATATTTATTCATATCTCAATCCTCTTATCACTTAACATTTTCAATATTCTATTTAATTTATCTACTTAAATCCCTTGAATAATTTTATCAAAAATTAGGGGTGTTACAGGCTTCCCTCCTTAAAGAATTTAGTCCTTGAAATTCAGTAAGGACTTAATACTAAACATAGGCGCAATCATCTGTAACGACTCCTAACATACTAGTCTACCCGACTAGGAATTATTTATATAAATCTAATATTGACATACCCTCAATGCAGATCAGGATAAGTATCTCGAATCATGTCCACTGTCTCCTAAGTACAGTCCTTCTCGTTGTCGCTCCACTAAACTTTCTCCAACTTGATTGTCTTGTATCTCAATCTTTTCTCATCTCTCGCTACAACCCAAACTTTCCAATCCTCTCTATAATTTGGAATGGACCAATATATCTCAGTGCTAGTTTCCCTGACTTTCCAAACTGTACCACACCTTTCATCGGTGATACCTTAATGAAAACCCTATCTCCAACTGAGAACTCTAGGTCTTTACACCTCTTATCTGCGTAACTCTTCTGTCTTGATTGAGCTTCCTTCATCCTTTCTTGGATCAACTCAATCTTCTCTGACTCCTCCCTAACCAAATCTAGACCTAAGACCAATCTATCTCTGGTCTCGAACCAACATACTGGCATTTTGCATGGCCTTCCATACAACGCTTCAAAAGACGCCATCCCTATACTAGTCTGATAACTATTATTATAGGTAAACTCAACCAAATGTAGGTGATCCTCTCATGATCCACCAAAGTCTAATACATAAGCTCTCAATAAATCTTTGAGTACCTTATTAACTCTCTCTGTCTGCCCATCTGCCTGAGGGTGATATGCAGTACTCATCTTGATCTTAGTGCCTAACACATCCTGTAGACTCTTCCAGAATTCGCTAGTGAACAAAGCATCTCTGTCACTGATTATGCTACTAGGAATCCCATGAAGTATAACTATATTCTTCATGAACAACTTAGCTAATAGAGGTGTCGTCCTAGTTGACTTTACTAGAATGAAATAGGCACTCTTGGTCAATTTGTCCACTATGACTCATATACTTTCATTTTCTCTCTTTGACCAGGGTAACGGTCTTTAAATTCTATGGATAACGAATCCCATTTCAAACTGGAATCTCTAGTAGCTGAAGTAACTCACTTGGCATCTGATGTTCGGCTTTCACCTGTTGACAGTTTGCACATTGCCTAACCCACATGCCAACATCCCCCTTCATACCTTTCTAATAGAAGCTCCTCTTTATATCATGATACATCTTCGTCCCTCCAAGATGAATGTTAAACTTGGATCGATGACATTCTCCAAGAACTTCTTTCCTCAAGTTCTTAGCATATGCAACACATTATCTCCCTTTTTTCGTAACCATCCGCTCTAGTCAAGACAAAAATCTTTCAAATCATCGATCTCGGTTCCAACTTCAAGCCTTTTGATCTTCTCGGCTAATAATGGACCCTCCTTCTGCTTAGAAGCAATTCTCTCGATCAACAATGGTTGAACTTCTAAACAGGACAACATGGCAGTACTCATACTCGAACAAGCAGCCAATCTTAACTGCGCATCACAACTGGCCAAAGCTTTTAGATCCTTCCATTCTGCCAATATAGTCACAACACATTCTGGTGTTTTCTGCTAAGAACATTCGCTACTTTATTACCCTTCCAGTGTGTATACTCTATACCAAAATCATAAGCGGCCAAAAACTCCATCCACCTCTGTTGTCTCATATTCAACTCCTTCTAAGAGAATAAGTATCTTAAAGGCGTATGATTTTATATAGCTCAAATCTATCCCCTAAGAGATAATGCCTCCAAATCTTCAATGCGAAGGTCACTGCAGCCAACTTCAGATCATGAGTAGGGTATCTCACCTCATGTGATCTAAGCTATCATGAAGCATATGCAATCAATTTACCCTTCCACATCAACACAACTCCCAATCCAGTCCCACATGCATCAGTATACACCAATAAACCTTGGTTTCCATCTGAAACTACTAACATCGGTGCATTGGTCAATAAATGCTTTAACTTAAGGAATGCTTCCTCACATTTATCGGACCAAACAAACTTCACCTTCTTCCTAGTTAGCTTAGTCAAAGGTCATTACAAGAAAATATACTATTAATAACGCCATTTAATAACGCATTATTCTAAAGCGTTATTGTTTGCCTTTAATAATTTGTTTTTTTTTCACTATTTGTTCTGTACCGTTCACGTGTAACGCCTTCACAAAGCGCGAAATCTCCTAATTATTTCGTGGCCACGGGTTTCTCAAATTATTTCCCTTTCCCACTTTTATCTTTCATCTCGTTCCAATTTTCCTTAGTCTCCCATACCAGTTCTACACTAAGCTATCGATTTTGACTCTCAAATCCTTCACCTCTGTACAATGTCGACATTGCAGTAATGCTGAAGAAGAAGGTACCGTTGTATATTGCTTGGGGAATTACTTATTTCGATTGTATTTATAAAGGGAAAATGGAATCTTTTCAGTGGAAATTCGCTGTATAATCATGCTTTCGAACTTCTGTTGTTGATTTCAGTTTTTATTGGAGTTGTTTTGGCCTTTTCATTTTCATATCCCCTTATTTTTCCATTGATTCCTTTAATTTAGGGTTTGATGACTATGCCTTTTTTAACCTTAAGCGAAACTGGTTCTTGGAGCCAATTTCGGCTTGCTCTAGGTCGCCACCGGTACGGTATCCCTTGAAATGTCGGGGTGCCGACTGATACCTGATACGATGGTTTAAACTAGTGAAACACTGTACTACTTTTGCCTACGAATTGTTTTCGGCTGTTCTGGATTTTTTCTTGAACTTCTAAAATTAACAATGCTAATTTTTCACAGAGAGAAAATGGATTGAATAAGTAATGATACAAAAGCTGCAACATCCAAAATTCACAAATAGCTTTTTTTTTAAGATAAATAAATCCCAATCTCTTACTACAATGTAACATCCAAACAGTTCATAAGTTTTATTGCACCATTATATATCATCGTAGTCTTTTTTTCCTAGGAATTGAGAGGAAAGCAGATTGTGTTGTGTTTAAACTAGTGATACACTGTACCATTTATGCCTAGGAATTGTTTTCTGCTATTCTAATGTTTTTTCATACTTTCAAAATGAACAATGCTAATGTTTCACAATACCCATAGAGACAACAGATTGAATACCTAACGATACAAAAGCTGCAATGTTCGAAATTCACAAATAGCTTTTTTTAAAAGATAAATAAATCCCACTCTCTCGCCACGATGTAACATTCGAACAGTTCATAATGTTTTATTGCATCACCATATATCATTACATTTTTTTTATTTCAAGACAGCATAGGTTAAAATTTTAATTGGTAACACAAAGAGGAAGCAGTGTTGGGAATGTAGGAGGTGCCGGAGATAGAGTTCTGAATCAGCTTCTTACAGAAATGGATGGAATGTCCGCAAAGAAAACAGTCTTCATCATTGGTGCTACAAACAGGCCTGACATCATTGACCCAACATTGCTAAGGCCTGGTCATCTCGACCAGCTTATTTACATCCCCTCACCCGATGAGGCTTCACGTCTGCAAATATTCAAGGCCTGCCTCAGAAAATCTCCCATTGCAAAGGAGGTTGATTTGGTGGCTCTAACCAAGTACACTCAAGGCTTCAGTGGTGCTGATATCACTGAAATTTGCCAGCGCGCTTGCAAGTATGCAATCAGAGAAAACATCGAGAAGGTATGCTTTATTTAGGCCATCTCTAATTTGATATCATGTAGTAAAATCTCATTGCATTTGCTACCTAGCATAGAAATCAGATAACCCCAGGATGACACGATAGCATTCTAATGTGTATAAATTTCCACAAAACTTCCTTCTCATCAAAATATATAACACACTGGGGACACTTGTGTTTTTCATGGCTTATGAAATGTTAAAGCTAAATATATACCAAAAATTTAGCAACAAATACAGTAGGACATAGCACACAGAAGAATATGCAGAAATGTATGTCGCTGAAATGATCTGCTAAAGAGATGACAACAAATATGTATGTACATGCGAGTATGTAAATATAATGTATAATATGAGTATGTACATGCGAGTATGCAATTTAACATGATGGTTTGTTGAGTGGTAGAGTTATTTAATGGACTTATGAAGCAACTTACATTGCTTATAATTTTGTTTTTTTTAGGTTTGATAATTCATTAGTTAGCTGAACTTTCTTGGATCCCTTTAAAAGATCATGTTTGGTTTATCATTTTGGAAACGTTAGTTTTCTGAAACACTCGAAATGTTTTTGGTCTATTGGTCTTTAAAATGAATTTTAAAATGACTCATTTGTGACAATGATCCAATCTGTCAAACTCAAAAGAATCTTTATATGAATATGTTTAGAAGACAGAGCAAGAAGCATGAAATGGATTCAAAGGGGCAGAAAACAAAACTAATCCAAACCTGCTTTCTTTTTCTCATTATGAAAGCAAATTTCGAAAGATTTAAAAGCCAAATATGTCTTCTTATTTTTTATATTATATTATATTATATTATATTACTTAAAACCTGAATATGTAAAATGGACTGAAAAAACTTAGAACATAACAATATAAAACCAAATCCAAAACCACCTTGTATATTTGAAATGCATACGTAGCCAAATGTGTTTAGTATCACTTTTTTCCTTCTTTTTTTGAGGCTTGCATATTGCAATTAATAAAGAAGCTGATGTAGAAGGTAAGGTAGTACTTTTGTGCAGGCTGTACTCAGTGATTATGTCATGGGTAAGGGATTGAAGGACTTCCATAAAACTTAGTTTTAAAATCTTTAAAATGGTTTGAATCATATTTTAAATGGGGGAAAAGCTACAGAATAAAATACAGTTTGGATTGTAAGCTCAATTCTATTTTTACCAACAAATGGATTGTTAGCAGTTTATTGCTTGTGAAATTATTGTTGGTTCTTATGGATTATTTTGAAGTGTTCATGCACCTTTGGTGCCTAATTTTTTTTTGATAATGACCTTTGAAGATTTTATTTCAGACTATTATTTTTCGCTTGACATCTACAGGCCATAGTTTGGAGTTTTCTATTTGATTAAAACTGTAACCAACATATTTCCCTTTCATTTTTACATTTTTCATATTCACTGAAGAGTAACTTTGAATGTTACAACATGTGTTAAACATTTGTGGCAACTCATTTTGACCGTTTATCAAATTTTTATCAACTAAAATATGTATGAAATTCGGCCATTCAGTGGGTCCAGTAAACTGCGAAGCAAATGTTTTTGATTAGGTAAGACCGTTTTCTTTTCATGATTATTTACTTATGGATTCATCTAGTTAGATCATCGAGGACTGTTTAAAATGATTAAATTGTGGCGATGAGAAGGGAGACAACTTATTCCATCTTTTTACATAGCCTCGGATTTAGTATTATTAATTTTATCTACAAATGTTATTAAAAAATGGTCGGCCCTTAAACTATAGTTAATTTCACCATCACCGTTCGTTATTTTCTCGCTTGAAATAGTAAGGAGTATGCAGGATATAGTGTTACCTTCATCAATGAAGGTTAATGAAGATTATTAAGTCCATTTGCTATCCCAAATTATAGTGTTATTTCATTGTTGAAGTAAGCAGAATGTACAGACGCTTATTTTAAGAATGGAATTTGTGAGCATTGAAAATATTTAAACAACAAAATTCAGTTAAACAACAACAAAAAAACAAAATTAACATTGAAAAAAAAAATCGCGCACCAGTATACAAAACAATATACGATTTTTCAACTTAAACAAGGAAATACAAAGCGAAAATCAAAGTCGCGAATCGATTCGACCTGCTTGATTGAAGTGATTGAAGAAGTTCGGGTTTTGAAGTTATGCTCGTATGGTGTATTTTGGGGATTGTTAGATGCTCGTTCTCGAGATCGAGGGGATGAAGGAAGGGATGCGAGGTCAGTTGTTACTCTGAACTGTTGCCTTCAATTGAAATTTTTTTTGCGAAGGTGGTTTGTTTGGATTGATCAGGGGGAGTAGTAGAAGTAAGGCAGTGAAGTGTAGTGTTTTTGTATGTTGAAATGCAGAAGTGGTAACACAGTTTGTGGATGTCAGTTGATGATTTTGAATGGCAAGGGATTTGTTGTAGATGATGGGTTCGTAGAGCAGTGAGCATAGGTTTTACATAGGCTGGTGAACAATGAGTGGTAGTGGGTTGAAGAATTGCAGTGGTATGTAAGGAGATGGTCATAGAAGTTGTTCAGTGTGAATTTTTTGATCGTAGCACTGATGTTGGACGTGTGAAAGATGGATTTGTCAGAGGAGGTGAATGACAGGAGTGGTTGAGGCAGTTTGGAGGATGTTGATGTGGTATTTGAATTGATGCAGGGTATTTGATGTAGCGTCTGTGATATGGGGAGTATGCACTGTGCAGTGATTGGTCAGAGGCAAAGGAGAGTGGCAGTTGAGTTAATGTTTTGGAGTGTAGGCAGAGGTTTGTTGGATGGACAGATTTGTTTTGATAAGTAGAGGAATATGTATTGTTGTTCTGTGAAATAGGCGATGTTTGGGGAGGTTGGTTGTGTGAAGTGTTCTATGGTGAAATAGAAATGAAATGTTGTAGGGTTTTTGAATGTCTGTCAGTGAGGATGTGAATTTGGTAGAGGAGGAGAATGGTGTAGGAGTTGTTTGCTGATGATGTTTGGACTGAGTTGAAATGGTGTGTGGTAGTAGATGGGGGTGGGAATGTGCAAGGCAGAGTGAAGTATGTGTAGAAGTCGGTGAACTGTTGGATGTAAGGTGGATTTGAGACTGGGTTTTGATGTAACAGCAAGGGGAAAATGAAGGGTATTGTGTACAGTCAGGAGAGAAAGGAAGATGTAGTGAAGGTTAATTGAAGGAAGTATGTGGGCAGTGAATTGATAAGTTGTCTGAAGTTGTAGCCGAGAAGTGAATTGAATGTTGTAACGTGAATGGAACAGTATATGGTGGGAAGAGATGAAGATAGTGAGTGTGGGTAATGAAGGGTTGATATTGGTTGTTGATTAGGAGGGAATGAAGTGCAAGCAGAGGGGACTGTAGTAGCAGTTTGATGAATTGAAGGTTGTTGTTGATGGTTTGTAGAATGGGGAGTGTAACTGCAGTTGTAATGTGGAAGTGATTAATTGTTGAGAGGAGTTGTTGAGTGGTATGGTATGGTGATTTGGCGGCAGTGTTATGTTGATGGTCATGGGCGATTGCGGTTTGGCTGCAGTTGTGCTGTGGTAATAGATAAGTTCAAGTTGGTTCCTGCGATTAGTATTAGATCCAAACCACTGGCTTGTTTGAATTTTGTATACTATTAGCAAAGAGAGAAAGTTGTTGTTTCATATGTTCAAATTTGTCCATGCATACAGAAAGATGAGTCCAACATTTAAATGAGCATTGAAAATATTTTCCAACATTTCAATTATTTTCAAATTATTTGCATTTCTATTTAATTTACAATGAAATAAAAGCAAGCTTACAACTACAGACACGAAAGTAATGCATGTCCCCTGAATCATCCTAAACGTAAATTAGTAGTAGGGAGCTGATCCTATTATGTTCTGTCCTTTTTATCTATTTACTTGTTTATGATTATGTTGTTATTGCTGAGGAGGAATATTAAGATAACATTGAAGATGTGGCAATACAAAGATCAATTACTTAGATTAGTCAATAGGACACAGTGGAAAATTATCGGATTTGATATATTGGAATCTAGTATTCAGTGATAATTTATGGCCTATGGATCATACTTTTGAAATGTTGACATTTTATGGTGTTTGTACAATATTGATTATGGGAACCAATAACTTGCTAACATACTGATAGTCCATTATTATTTTTATATTTTTCTTAATATCAAGAAGTCCTTGACCAATATTTGGATGTTAATGAGATTAACAACACAGGTTTATGCAAGTAAAATACCGACTATATTTGTTTTCTGTTAGGTGCTTCTTGATAACATGCTAGGAATGCAAATGTTTGATGGAGGATACGTGCACCGTGGGTTGTTAAATACTAATTTATCGATGCTCTCCTATTAGCTGGTAGATAAGGTAAACTTGATTCCTGATGTTAAACTATCAGGCATCATGCATGTAAAACCATCCATCATTCTTCTATTGTTTAACTAGTTTGCCAACAAGGTAATTAAACTTGATTTCAGATGTTAATGGTCTTTTAGCTGCTGTAAACATCCATATCAGATCTCCATATCTTTTTATATCATGTATACTTGTTCCTCTATATTTGTAGTAGTGATCAACTGATGACTTTTAATCCTTTAACCTGAGCATACAATTATATTAGCTACATTTATAGATTGTAGCTATAAATAACAAGTGAATGGTATGTTTTAAGTGCATTGTCGACAATATATAACAAGTGAATGGGCTTTTATTCCTCCACAGTTGTACCCCATTTTTATTTTTTATTTTTAAAGTTCTTAATATTTTGGATTGTAAGTTAAATTTTATAAATAAATGTAAGAGCTGATGGTTTACTAAAATTGAGTTCTCCTCAGTTTAGTGTGAGATAGCTTTATGTAGCGAGCTGATGGTTTATGTCAGGTAACAGTTGTATCTCATACAGTTAAAACTCTATTTATCATAGTTAATGAAGATATAATTCATACTAGCAAGTTGCTGCAACTGTTTGGGTAAAGCACTATCTATTTTTAACTGTTTGTTTTAACATTTTCTGTTTCTTTGTGTTAACTTCGCAGGCTTATTTGGAAGGAAACAAGGTCCTTAGAACGCAACTAGATCAGATCTTGCATGTTGGAACTCTGTAATGTTTGTACACTTATTAAATTGACATTATTTTCTGTTTCTCTGTGTTAAGTTGGCTGCAGGCTTATGTTTTATTCAATGGTTATGCACCTGCTTTAATGTTTGTACACTGTAATGAAATCACATTTCTTTCTGAGCATGCTCTTGTGTTATATTTGTTGATTATAATCTTTATTCATTTATGAAGATTTAGTTTGATTGCTATTATTAAAATGTAATATATAGGCACAACTCTTGAAAAGTGTATCTACGATTTTTATAGCGGCATATATGAGTTGTAAAAGAATTTATCAATACTATAACATGTTGATTTAATAGCGTGAAATGACCGCTATTGAATAAATATTTTATAGCGACAAAATGGTATTATAAAGATTTCCAATTCCGTTGAGATCTAGCTGTATTATAGCGGCTACAATGAGCTATTGAATAAATATTTTATTGCGGCAAAATGGTGTTATAACTAAGCTCAACCATAGTGGCATATTTTGTGTTATAAATATTCAATAGTTTTTTATAACATGTCGATATACAGCGCTTATCAAACCGCTATGGTTGTGATTAATAGCGGCTATATGCCGCTATAAAAGACACTTTTTGTTGTAGTGGGTGCTGCTATCCACGAGAAATCCTTAATGAATCTCTGGTAATAGCCAACAACTTCAAGAAAACTTCTAACCTCGGTCACTTTCTCTGTTCTCTTCCAATTATTAACAGCTTCGATCTTATCTAGATCGCCTGATAATCCTTTCTCTGAAAGCACGTGATAAAAAAACTTAACATCTTTCTTCCTTAGAGTATACCAAAGTAGCATCTATAAACACCAACACGAATCAATCCAAATACTCTCGGAAGACTTGGTTCATCAAATGCACAAAGAAAGCAGGTGCATTCATCAAACCAAATGGAATTACTAACCACCCATACGAACCATATCTAGTCCAAAATGCTGTCAAAGGAATACTATCCTCTGCCACTCTTAACTGATGGAAGCCTGTCGCCAAAATCCAACTGAGAAGACAATCTGGCTCCATTCAACTGATCAAATAGATCAATAATTCTCGGCAATGGACGTTTATTCTTTGTCCTCCTTTCGTTCAGCTTACGATAATCATTACACATCCTCAACGACCCTTCTGGTTTTTTCATGAATACTGCAGCCGCTCCCCAAGTCGAACTGCTGGTCTAATAAAATTTCTACCTTCTAGATCCACTAGCTGCACCTTTAATTCCTTCATCTCAGTCGGTGTCATCCTGCTAGGTAGTCTACTCACAAGTTCAGCTCCTGGCAGAAGATCCGTCCGAAACTCAATAGCTCATTTCGGTGGTAGTCTTGTGACTGGCTCAAAGACATCTGCAAACTTGTTTTCAATTCCAACCTGATTTAACTCTTCTTCCACTTCCATTGCACTTAACAAAGCGCAACTATTCCAGTCAGCATTCTCTATTGAGAATATAATTCGGTTATGACTATCAGGGTGTCTCAATGATATCTCCCCATCCTGAAAAAATATCCTAGCCTCATACCTTTTCAACCAATCCATACCCAAAATGATTCTAAAATCTATGAAATTGAAAACATACAAACTGCATACAAACATATGACCTAACAAATCAAGTTCTAACCAGTCACATCCCATCCCTAGAGTTTCATACCCACCTATTGGATTCGCAACCCTTAAGGAAGTAACAAGGTATGTGGTTTCTAAGCATAACATATCAACCAAACACTGGATATAGATAAATGTGATGCACCGGTATCAAATAGTATCCTAACTGGTATAATCTGAATCAAAAACGTACATTCCATCATAGTCTTCGCTTTATCAGCTACAGGTGGCTTAGTTGATGATCCAACAACAAAGACCTTTCCCTTGTCCATCCTGACTGGCTTTGGACATTGGTTCTTATAATGCCTAACTTGGTCACGTTGAATCACTTCACATTCTTCTTGTCTGCAGCCTTCTTCCCCTTGCCTGACCGATACTCACTTATGTAATGGCCCTTCCTATCACACTTGTAGCAAACTAAATCAACTTTTGCCTTCTTGACAATATCTCCCTTCTGGGCTCCCTTCTTCTTAAATAACTTTCTTTTCTTCCCCTGAGAACCTTGGGTTTCAACTGGCTTCTCTCTAGTACAAACAACAAGCATCTCTTCATGGCGGATTTCCATCTCCATAACCATATTATAAGGATCACAGATATGTGTCATGGTTGCCCTAGCAAGCTTAGGTCTCACACCTCGAATAAACCTTTCGTTCCTTCTGATGTTAGTGTTAACAATAGCATATCCATATCGAGATAGCTCATCAAACCTAATGGCATACTCAATAACCGACATCTCTCCCTGAACTAGATCCATAAACTTTCTCATTAATGCTGACTTGGCAACCTTAGATAGAAACCTCTGTTCAAATCTCCTTTTGAATTCCGCCCATGTCAACTCCTCCTCCGTAACCCCGACAGTAATACTATTCCACCAATGAAGTGCTAACCCTTGCAACTATCTAGAGGCCAACCTTCTCTTTTGCTCATCATATAAACGCAGATAAGCAAAGATGCGCTCACAATGAAATAGCCAATTCTCTACTTCTATGGCATCCTCTGTTCCCATAAACGGCTTTCCACCCAGACTGGTGTAATATCTGCTCAGCTTAACATAGTTATTCCTAATTGGAGATATAAGATTAGCTCCTCCAACATTTCTAGCAACTCCAACAGCAGCTCCTGCTTGAATCATATTGACGAAGAACTGATACATCGCCCCTATATCTACCGGTAGATTTCCAACACCCACATTGACTTCAGCATTTTGGTTAGCATTAGCCTATCGACCTTGGTTCCTCCTAGTATTAGGTCGAGCATTTCCATTAGTTGTGGTGCTTCCTCTACCTAGATTTCCTCTTCCGTTTTCTGCTTCCATATCTTCTTTCTCGTAAATCTGTATACGAGCCTTAATAAGATACATAATAACGATCAAAAAGAGAGGGGAATACGTACTTATATATATACATCAAATACAAGTATGTTACTATAGCATCATCCCAAACCCCAATCATATTTCTAATTCATCGGATTATGTTTGAAAAAGCTTTTAGGTTTAACTTTCCTTTTAAAGTTTCATAAACCTATGCAGTGATACCAACTTGTAACATACCCTACTAGGAGGTCCAAAGCTAATAGCTATAGATGCTACAGTCATCCATAGTCATTAATCCTTGGCGATCAAATAGGGCGGTGTTAGACTCATTGATACACAGAAACACATGAATATGGAAATTTTTTAAAACATCAAACAAAATCACATTCCATTTCAAAACATTTCCAATTCATTACATAATCCCTTAATCGTTAACCACGTTTAGAGAAAATATATTTATTACAATATACGCCAAGAGTGATGTATGAAGATGCTTCCTTGGATGATCAGAGTATATACATGCAATATAACAACATTTCCATTACAAACAACACAGCGGAATTAAATAAAAAAGAACTCGAAATAGCTATTATGCCTCCTGCACATCTCTTGAAGCTTTATTTGTCTAACGAGCTACTTGAAAACCTCAACCCTTAAACTACTCAAAATCAATTCAGTACCCGAGAGTTTAAGGGGAAACATAAACTTCGAGTCAGACATAAAGTCTGGTATGAGTAATAATCCACCACATCAAATCATTAAGATATCCAGTGATACCACATAGCTTTGGGGAACAGGTTTTCCCTCACTAGTTTTCTAAAACCTTTTAAAAACAAATCATATACTATGCTCCTGCATCCACAATGGTTAAAATAATATAATATAATATGATAATATGCAAAACAAATGAATCAATTCTAGATTACCCATCCCAGTTCATTTTTGACTAATTATCACAAATATAGTTTCTAGGATTACCATTAACCTAATAGTTTTCAAGGGCTGACTAATAACCGGTAAAATGTTTAAGCACTCTTTGTCAATTACATAGTTTTTATGGATCACTATGAACCTATTGGTGACTCCAATATCTTTTCATCTTACCCTAGTTTTCATGGGTTGACTAGGAACCTATTGGTAACTTCAATATCTTTTCTCCATATCCTAGTTTTTATGGGATGAAAGGAACCTTTTGACATCTGTCAATATATTAATCCAGATATAGTTTTAATGGGATAACTACAAACCTACTGGCCACTGCCAGTATCAAATCATAGTTTTCATGGGCTTATTATGAACCTATCTTTCTGTCATCTTCATTTATACATATTTTTCGTGGGAAAACTATGAACCTATTGGCCCCTACCAATATCTTTTCATACACACATTTTTCATGGGCTTACTGGGAACCTATTGGCCCCTACCAATATCTTTCCTTTAATATATTGTGCATCTTATATTCTGGTCTTCCTGACCTATTGGATGCAATTCTACTCATTCAGAAGTTAATTTATATTCACTATTGGGTCAATCAGCTAGTTATTCCGCCCTTCCCTAAAATTCAATTATGGATCTATTACAATGTGAATATATATATATATATATATATATATATATATATATATATGAGGAAGCATACATAATAGCCTGGTTAATCCCATTAACCTTTTATCAAAGAAAACTTCTTCAAAAAATCCTCTTCAAAATACTTTATATATTTATGCCATGGTTTTTTTTCAAAAATGAGATTGGGTTATTTGCTTTGAAAACTAAAGCCGTCAAAACTTTCAAAACCTTGCTTTCAACTTCACTGGATAACCTCCTTTGAAAGCATAAAATTTCTTTTCAAACATTAGTCCCCTGCCTTTCAAAACACTTTAAAACATCTCTTTTAAAACCTTTTGAACGTAATAAAACATTACTTATTGACACTAAGAAGCTTAGCTTCGAAACCATTGAAAGTACCCTTTTGAAACCATTGGAAGTGACCTTTCCGAAACCATTGAAAGTCCCTTTTCGAAACCATTAGAAGTGACACTTTCGGAACCATTGAAAGTCCCCATTTTGAAACATTGGGTCTAAACTTAAAAATATCATTTGGGTCAAATTGAATATAAATGAAAGTATCTCTTTCGAAACCAACCTTTATCATATAAAAAATATTGGGGAAAACTTGTTGGCGTCGGCACCATCGCTTTTGAAAGCTTCAAACCATTTAAACAAAACACTGAAGGGTAGCATCGAAACTCCCTTTCGAAGCCATTACCTTCAAAGCCCTTGAACCCTTTCAAAATCATTTAGGAAGTGTTTCAAAACATCTTTAAAACAAGCACTGCCTTTTGAAAGCAATGATGTCTTCAACACGCTCGAAAGGCAAAAGAACGATCAGCAAGGCTTCGACCAGGTCGGAACCCCTTCTTTCAAAAGCATTATTTTATAATTAAATAAACCCATTTGAAAGCAAACATAAGTTTATGGCAACCCCATCGAAAGCATTTAGAAATATTCTTGGAGAACATATGCTTCAACTCCTTTGAAGGCTTAAATAAACAAAGGCGGGTGCTTCTCTTTAAAACAAACAAAGGCATCGACCCCATCGGAAGCAGTGCTTTCGACACCTGGTCTTCCACCTTTCTCCAATCCACCACGTACCATCTATGTGGTACTAGTATATTGGTTTTCGCTTAGTTGGTTTCGACTTAATTGAAAGCGGAAGCTCTAAGTCGAAAGGTACTTCTAAAAAAGGTGGAACCAACTTTTCTGGGTAAACCTGATTAATACTAATTAAAGAAAACGCTTTCTAATTAACATGCCATGTGTAAACACAAGATTGGTTGCCTTAACTTTTCAAATTCCTTACTAAAATAACTGCTGCTAATTTTAGATCTAAACCATGGTTAAGTTAACAAATAATCCCTTCCATATGCAAAAACAATATTGCAATGAAGTCCCTCTTCTAAAATAATTTAATTTGCATAGCAGATTAATTAGGAAAAATCGTTGAAAATTCAAGAAATTCACTTTAATCATGTGTTCTAACACATTAAAATTTCAAACCCAAATTTTCAATATATTTTTTGAAATAAATTTATAAATCTATTTAATCATATTTTCCATTGAAAATTCATAACAATCTTTCCATAGCTTGAAAAATTATCAAAATTAAAAGCCAATTCCAAAATCATGTTTCACATAACATAAAAAATTTCCATGGAATTTAAACATCAATATCCATCGGTTTTTTTCTAAAACCGTATGTAATCTTATTTAAACATTCTTGTTTAAATTAAAATTCAAGCATATCATCATCTAAATCATCACAAAAATGAATTTACCCTTAAATCCTAAAACTTATGATTATAAAGCAAAATAGAGATGGTATTATTATTCATCTTGATTAAGTTAAAGAGATTGGATTAATATTAGTTTCCTTTAAGCTTGAATCCTTGGCTTTACTTTAATTTTTCTTCTCTTAATGGCCGACTACTCTTTAAGTTTTCGTTTTACATTTTCAAAATGAAGTGACTGGGAAATAAAATGGTAGGAACGAAAATAAATATGGGTAAGGGTTATGTGTGGCAAATAACCAATATATCCTTATGTAAATTAATTAGCTTATAACCTATTCTTAAGCCCATTTAATTATTTAAGTGAGCATGGCCTTATTATATTTATTCAAATCGCAACCCCCTGATCACTTAACATTTACATTACTCTATTTAATTTACCTAATTAAATCTCTTGAATAATATTATCAAAAATTAGGGGTGTTACACTCCGAGCCCTTGCTTGGTGATATTGAGCATAAATGCCTTTTTGATATAAAAATCAAGCTAGAGAAGGTGGAGCCCTTCCTTCTTCCATTGTTTGTAGCCTTGCCAGGCCAAATTATTTATAATTTTATTTTTATTCCTCTACATGGGAGCACTTAAAGCATGCCTGTGGGATCTTTACAAAGCACTCCCGCCTCCCTTCCTCCGCCTGGGGGTTTTCAAGCCACCCTATTGTCTCATTACGTAGCACTTCATCCAAAGGCAAAGGAAGTGGAGGAAAATGAGAAAAGGCAAAAGCTCAAGCAAAGCGTCTTCCGATGCTAAGAAGAAGCCAAGGAAGCAAAAGTAAAAGAAATAATTGTCGGTCTATTTTAGTAATAGTTGCAGTCTATTTTGTTTTTCTCGCCAGCTTTGTGCGGGTTTGGCCCCCGTTATTGCTTTTTATTATTAGTGATAAGAACTTTCGTACTTAGCTTCCTAAATTCCATTTGACTAATAAAGGTTTCTTGTTTCGTTAACTCTTTGCTCAGATTTGTCTAAGTACCCAAAAAATATGCTTTCCATTCAATGTACTTGCGATCTATTTCTTTTAATTACAATTGTCAGACCGAGTCTTCAGCATGTCCAGTACTTTGCGAGCCTTTCATCGCTCTAGCAAACATAAGGCTTTTTTCTGGCCTAACTCCGAGCACCAATCGAAGGTTTGTAAATTTGATCTTTCCTTACACCAGACTTGGATCTCTCATTCTGCCTACTCTGGGCAAAGTATTAAGGGTTGGACGACCTTGCTACGTCTATTTCAATTTAGGCCCCTGCTTGTAATCTAAGGAGAAGAGTTGATCGGATGAGCAGTTGAGTCACATTTGTTTGGGTATATACTCCTTCTACTCTAAGAGTGAGAATTAGCATATGGATGGCCGTATCATATTCGGTTTAAGCTATACTCCTGCTCCTACTCCAAGAGCGAGAGTTTGGGTATGAATAGTTACATCACATCAGGTTTAAGTTTATACTCCTGCTCCTACTTCGAGGGCGAGAATTAGGGTATGGACGGTTGTATCACATCCGGTTCTAGTTTATACTCCCGCTCCTTCTCCGGGAGCAAGAGTTAGCATATGGATGTTTTTGTCACATCCAGTTTAAGTTTATACTCCTGCTTCTACTCCGGGAGCAAGAGTTAGCTGATGGATGATCGTGTCACGTCCATCTTTAGTTCATACTCCTGTCCTTGGTCTAAGGAAAAGAGTCAGCTAGTATCAATCTTCGGATATCAAGAAGAACTTTAGGGGTCTGATCATGGACTATAGAAGTTGGTTGGCATCTATCTCTGGGTTCCTACATACTCGAAAATCTATTTTATTCTATAAAAGACGGGAAATGACAGGTCTTGACTTAGATCTTCCCAATGTTGTTGGAGCAACGTTAGTCTCAGAAGGTTCGAGATCGAATGTGACCGTCGACCCGGCCGTTCGAGCCTTCCCGATGCTATTAGAGAAACACTAGTTTTTAGAAGGTTAGGGAGCGAAGTTCCAAGCTTATCGAACTCCAAGCAAGGCATAAGTGTTTTGCCAAACTCTAGGCATGAGCTTCATAATGGATGGTTGGGTCACATCCATTCTTGATACATTCTTACCCCTGAGTCAAGGACATGAGTTGGCTGGCGAACCGTCAAATCACGCTTGCCTAGGTAGAATTCCATAGGTCTGGTCACGGGCCATGAAGATTTGGTTAGCACCTATATTTGATGGCGTCCATCACTCTGGCGGAATCTATACACCATTCATACTTCATGATATGTTGTTGGGGGTCAGTCTTCCCTGTATACGCCGGCATAGTCAGCATATTAAAACTCCACATATACTCCTTATGCAAAATTGCTTTAGTAAAGGGATTTCAACTCAAGAAGGAATCCCAATCGTCGTTGGTCTCTCTTTAACTTTCTCTCACAAGCCGTAGTACCATTTCAGTCAAATCTAGTTCCCAGAAGCCTACCGGTTGGTTGTAGTCGTAATCTACCCCAAGGGTTCAACTCAATAAGCGACCTCCGGCTAAGTCATGATTCCTTGGTCCTCCAAAATTTGGGAGGACTATTAGGACAACAATTCTATGTTCATTCATTCTTGGCAATTCAATAGCAACTGTTCATTCATCGTGCGTTTGGATTATGCTCTATCTCCAGCCTGAAAATCCAACCCATGGTCATTAAGTTTGGTATCGACCCCTATGCCTTGGTGTTTAATGCTCATGGAGATCGATAGAGATTGCATAAAATCATAGGAAAGAAACTTAAAACATGCCTTGGCATCATCAATAGTGAGTGAAAGGAGTCAGGGTCACTTTATATAAAGATTTAGGGATTGATTTCGAGCCCCCTAATTAGGAATTGGTACTTGTCCCATACTTGGTCAAATTCAGCATGTAGGATCGATATTGATCCCTAGGTAGGGGATCAGTATCTATCCCATACTTAGTGAATTCAGCATATAGGA
The DNA here is from genome assembly GCA_030765085.1 of Allium cepa. NCBI lineage: Eukaryota > Viridiplantae > Streptophyta > Magnoliopsida > Asparagales > Amaryllidaceae > Allium > Allium cepa. Next base: position 748,859,891 of record CM060940.1, on the reverse strand, counting down.
TTGGTAGTGATCCCTAGGTGAGGGATCGATACCTATTCCATCCTTGTTGAATTCAGTATGTGACTACGCTCTTATAAAATCCCAGTATTGAGGAAAGAGCCTCCAAACCAAAAACTGAAACTGTGGTGTTGACTAGATCCCAAGCTTTTATAAACGCAGAAAAAGAAAATGAATCAAGAAGTAGTAATGATGGAAATCAGGAAGGACCATTTGCATGGAAATTAATAGTCAATATGAGTACAATTGGATGACACCTATTGTTGAGTACTTGGTGGAAGGGAGACTACCAAAAGATAAAAGAGAAGCTAGAAGGATAAGGTACCAAGCTCTAGCTTTTACTATGCTAGATAGAATACTTCATAAAAAGGATATTCGCTCTTTTATTGAGACGTGTTAGTTTAGAAAATGGATTAAATTATTGAATGAAGCCCACAATTGCGGGGATCATTCTAATGGCATGAAGTTGGCCAAGAAGGTCATGAGATAAGGTTATTATTGGCTGCATATGAATAACGACGCTATGAATTATGTAAAGGGATGCATAAAGATTTAGAAGGTTTTATCAGTCTCACATATACCACCAAGTGAATTATACCCAGTTTCAATTCCATGCCCTTTGATGTATAGGGATTGACTTAGTAGGACCATTGCCTATATCAAAAAGCAGAGCTAAGTTTGCAGTAGTAGCCATCGACTACTTTACCAAATGGGCACGATTGCCAAATATAACATCACGAAAAGTGCTGAAGTTTGTGATTAAGAACATAGTCACCCAATTTGGAATACGAAATAAGATAATATCCAATAATGGGTCCCAATTTGAAAACTAGGAGTTCACGAGATTCTATAATAAGAATGGGATAATCAAAAGTTTTTCATTAGTAGCTCATCCCAAGGCTAATGGTGCCATCAAAGTTGCCAAAAAACCCATTAAGACTATCCTCAAGAAGCAGCTTGAAAAGGCAAAAGAAATTAGGTAGAAGAACTACGACTTGTGCTTTGGGCATATCAAACTTCTACTAAGACTGAAATGGACATACTCTATTTTCTTTGAAATATGGAGGCGAAGCAATGCTTTTCAATCGAAATTGAAATACCATCCCATCGAAGAATTGCGTATGCCTTTCATGCCAATCAAGTGCTAAAGAAAGTATCCCCAGATTTGATTAATGAACTGAGAGATTTGGTGCTTCGAAAAGTCATGAAAAACACCAATAATCTAGCAGATGGACCACTCGGACCAAACTGGTAAGTACCCTTGTTATCCACAAAGTAATCTCACCAGGTACCTATCGACTAAGCTGACCTAATGGTATGTAATAGATTGAACTTGAATGCCGAGCATCTGAGACTTATTTTTCTAAAATGGAAATAAAGAAATTGAGACAATTGTATATATGGAACTGATAATTAACAAAAAGGACGGACTCATAAAATAAAGGAAAAGCCTTTAATCTCACCGCAAGGGTTTAGTCAAAGCACTATAAGCCTTCGGTCACCCTTATAAGGCCTGACCGTAGCACCTCCAAGAGGGAAGTTAGTGTAAGCCTCCGATACCGCCTACAAGGCTTGACTAGAGAAATGCAAGCTTTTGGTCCCTCTTATGAGGCTAGCTGGAGTGCCTCCTAGAGGGAGGATGGAGCAATCTTCTGGTCCCACATATAAGGCCTAGCCAAAGCACTGATTAGCCTTCGATCTTGCCTATAAGGCATGTCTAGAGTACCTCCTAGAGGGAGGACGGGTTACACCGACCATTAGCTTTCGGTCCTGCCTATAAGGCATGTTTGGAGTTCCTCACAAAAGGAGGATGGGTTACACTGACCAAAAGTGCCTCCTAGAGGGAGGATGGTACACCGACAAATAGCCATTACTCCTGCCTATAAAGCCTATCCAGAGTGCCTTTTAGAAGAAGGGCGGGTTACACCGACCAACATCCTTCGATCCTACCTATAAGGCTTGTTCGAAGTCCTTCAAAAGGAAGGACAAGTTAAACTAATCAAAAGCCTTCTATCCCAACTATAAGGCCTACTCGGAGCGCTTCCTAAAGGGAGGATGGATTATTTGGTCCCATCTAAGATGGTCTGGTCAGACCATCGACAAATTTTCAGCCATTCCTAAGGGCTATAGATAGGGAAACTTTATATAAGTAATTCAATCCGACGCGCCTAATTCCATCTCAAGGATGGACCATGGTAATCTTCTAGTAGAAGTGCAATTTAGAGTGATCAATCTTGACCCAAAGCAAAGTTAAAATACCCATCGAGGGAAGGGTCAGATAGCTTCTCATGCTCATTCGATAAAGAAAACTCATCAAGTTATCATCCAAAAAACCCACAACGAGTGAAAGATATTTACTCTAAAAAACCATTTAGGGTAATCATATATAATTAATTCGTCTATGAAGTCATTCAACCTAGAAAGATAAGAAAGCAAACTGATACACTTCTTTACCAAATTTGAAAGGATTCGTCTAAAATTCTACGGATTCAATAATTATTCCGAAAGCAAGTTTCAAAATTAAGTTTTCAAAGTTTCAAAGATCGACAAGAAAACTTTTCACAAATTTCTTTGGCATTTACAAAACAAAATGATGAATTTGAAAAAGAAATAATTTCTTGAAATTATGGAAGTCATCGTCATTTACTTTATTTTTTTCAAAAGAAAAGGACATAAAGAAAGTCCCATAAGAAGTAAGAGCCGAAAAGGTAAGAAGATACTTGGTTTTACACTAAAGTGTAAAAGGCTTTCTTTTATACGGGGGGGCAAACGTTATCCACGTAGTTTCTAACTACTATGCAAGAGGAGTTATCAAGGGAAAAGAGGCAACTCGACCAATAGGAAGATATAGAACCACTGAAAGGAAAAGAGTTATCAAGCCTCTAGCAATGTCGCATCAGAGATGTACAGAGCCTATAGTATTAACAGTGTCGAGCCTCTAATATAAAGATAATTGACAGGCTTCTGCTCAGAAGATAAATAACTTGAAGGAATCTGTGAGTTCTTGGAGTAACCGAGCTACAAGAGTTGTTGATCTTGAAGACAGTAAAGTTGACAAGCCTTTACAACCATATGATGCGGTATTAAGCCTCTACAACCACAGAGGTTGTCAAGCATCTAAAGTAGAGGGTGATGTTGAGCTGCTACAACCATAGGGGTCGCCGAGCATCTAAAGCGGAGGGTGATGACGAGTGCTACAACCATAGAGGGGTTGTCAAGCATCTAAAGTAGGAAGCGATGGCAAGCCTCTACAAGCGATTGTTTTCGAGTTACAGAAAAGGAGTTATCGAGCTAAGGCACCGTAAACAATTGGCAGGTCATGAAAAAAGAAAGGAAATCAAATCACAAATGTAAGATAGCTATCAAGTTGATAACTATCAAGTTTCTATGTAAAGGAAAGTTATCAAGTCGATAACTATTGAGTCTACTACAAACTTAGGGGAGCAAGAAAACTCGAGCTTCTACAGCATAAAAATTGTTAAGCCTAAAGATATTAAGGTTGTCAAAGATGTAAAAAGGGGTGTCAAGCTTCTAATGGATGGCGAGCTTCTACGATTGTAGAGGGGATGTCGAGTTGGAAGAAGGGATGTTGAGAAGGGGTGTCGAGCTTCTACAAAAAAGGTATTATTGAGATGGAGAAAGCGAAGCCCACAGACCAAACCTAGGACACGTGTCAATCATCCCGCGTGATTGACACTGCTATAAATATAACTCCCTTTGTCACTTAATGGGAGCGAATTACTTTCTTTCTCTACTTCTCAATTGCAAGTTGTAAATCCTAAATCAATTCGAGGATTTTAAGAGCCAATTGTATCTCTTGAACCTTTTGCAAATAAGAACATGGACATTTAGCTTCGCATATCATATTCCCATTATAATTGCCTAATTTGCTTTTTGTGTCAATGGACAAGCATATGACTTTATCTTTGGGCTTGGACTAGAATTTGGACTTGCATATTATTAATTTATGCAAGATCACTTAAGCCTTGTTTAAATTAAACTTGAATTTACCTTATATATTGACTATTATGCCCATTGACATATGAAGAAAGGACTATTGCATATTTATGTGATTCGCCTATTTTATCCTTGGACATGTGACTTGAATTTTTGAACAACTTCGTGATTATATCAAAACCAATGGGTTTTATTAAGACATTTTAGATAATATCACCTCGTGCAACATAAAGGGTGTTGAGCCAGTTTTTGGTTTAACAATAAATATACCCATAGGAGTAGTGGAATCATTTTGTTTCTTCTCTTTGAAGATCTTTAGGTAACCCAGATAGTTCTATTTCCAGTGCCCCTTCTTGTGATGGTGATGGCACCCACCCTTATCATTTAGAGCGTTTTTCTTATTCTTCTATTTTACTAGCTTTCCCTTCTTTGAAACATTTGAAGTCGATGAATTCCCTTTCATTATGAGCACTATGCCTTGATCATTGGATGAAGACTTGGTTGATCTTGATATATTGATTAGCTCCATGAGGCTCGTTTTCAACCAGTTCATGTTGTATATCAATATGAATGGCTCAAATCATGGAGTAAGAGACCTTAAGATCAAGTCCACTTATAACTCGTTGCTAATCATGACGTCCAATTGTGCAATTGCATCAATATCGCATTTCATCATCATAACTGACTCATCCATATGCATGCCCTTTGTCTTCTTTGTATTGACTAACTTCTTTGTAATATTGTACCTTGTTGAAGGAGATTGCTCCACAAACAATGCTTTGAGGCCATCAAAGATTTGATGGACACACATGTTTTCATGCTATCTTTGCATATATTTTCATGATATCATTGCAATAGTTTGTCTAATGTAGATAACACTTAAACTCGGGCCATTTCTAGGTTTTTAATCCATTGGTATAAGCAATAGTTAGATGATGATCTGCACCTTCACCGAGTTTTTCCCTTAGAGTTTCATTTATCAATGACCATAAGCGCATGTAATTGTTATTTTGATTGCTCTTAGACAATCTATGTAGTTAGTTGCTATGAATTTATTGTTCTCAGAAAACAAATTTGGTGTAGGCATTTTTCTGCAAATTTAATTTAGTAGATTAGGGCATTAAATTCATAACAGATGTTCGTGTAATATCAGCAAGGTTAAACATTAAATTTCATTTTCCTAATAAGCTCCCATGAGACTTTTATGTTTCTCAAAACTCTAAGAAGAAACATAGAAATATTTCAACTTATCTAGTGGATGCTAGGACTTGCATGCCTTGGGATTCTAACCTTGAGGATGCTCAAGAATTCATTGGTCCGCAAGCAATTGATAATGCCTTGTCAGTTTATCATATACAGCTCCTAACCTTGTGATCTTTGTCTTAATCTTATCTTTACCTCGAGGAAAGCTCATCAAATACAGATAGACTGTTATTCATTCGTACCTACCATATTGCGACGGCTTAAGTATAATGCACATGCCTTGAGGAAAGCTCAATAAATATGTGCATATATCTTAGATCATCTATTTTTTATACTAAAATTCCTACACATAACATCTTTATCTTTCCAACAACTAAAGAGTATGCAAGTAATCTATTAATATATAAATGGTAGTGGACAACACTTATTTTAAAGATTCACAATCTTTAATATATATTCACTTGGGTGATATCGACTTATGGAATAATGTATTTCTTATAGAATACCCTCGTGATTCAAGTATCAGACACATCAAAAATAGAGATATACATGCCATACGCATGTATTTATTCCATAAATTTAATTTTGGTTTATTAAAATTCTTATGCATTCATATTATATAAGTTTAATTCTTGTATAATAGTTTACAGTTTTAATTGACTTATATAATAATATTATGTATAATCTTATATTAATTTTATTAATTAAATATTATTTAATCAATTTAATCAATTAATTAATTAACATTTTAATTAAATTTAATCTTTTTATTCAATTTAAATATTTTAAATTAAATATGTATACTATAACATTTATAGTAGTACACATATACTATAATACATATATATTATATTATTTATTTATTAAAATTCATTTAATTGAGTTAATTAAAATAATTTTAGTTCATTTTAATTGATTTCAAAAATTATATATTAATTACCTTAACATTTTGAATTAAATTTATATATATCAGTATATATTTTCCTAATTTAATTAATTAACTTATAATTAATTATTTCCATTTAATTATTACAAAATTTTCAAAAATAATTGCTTAATTTTTGGAATAATTTTGAAAATATATTATTGAAGGAACTAGGCTAGTCCACAGCGGAAGAAATGAGTTTATTTTAGGCCTATGAAGTCTAAATTTCATTTAGAACATTTCTAAATTTAGTTTAAATAAAATCTTATATTCTATTTAAAATAGTTAATGAAAAGTTTTAATAAATTTAAATTTCAAATGCATAGTGTATCAAATACCCGTAACATTTATTTATAAGTGCTAATGTATGGGGAATGAAACCGTTCATTTCTTTTTCTAAAATAAGAATTGATTGAAAGCATTAATTGTACTAAATGGAGAGAGAAATCTTTCATTTTCTCTCTTTAATTTGAATTGATTGATTCATTAAATGTCATTATTAATAATTTATTCATGTAAATATTTATTACTATGTCTATATGTATTCTAAGCATACAATTTATAGTTTGAGATTTATTTAATTTAATTTATTCATAAAAGCATATATATATATGTATATATATATGTGTGTGTGTGTGTATGTATGTATGTATGTATCATATACATACATATAAATATATATACATATATACACATATATATGTGTATGCATATGTAACATCATAATCCGTGAAGGGTATAATGTGCCCATATATAGATGTTGGGATTTGCATTGCAATAGACACATTAGCTCATTTTTTGCACAATGTAAATTTTCCAATGTGTAGTTTTATAATATGACAAAACAAAATACAAATATATGTATTTGTGCGCGGGCGTGCATGCGTGTGTAATTTATTGAATAAAACAGTTTCTGCCATAACAAATTAATGTAAAATAATTTTATGATAATAATACAAGTTTATAAAATTTTAGAAAACCTGAAAACACATTTTGGGCTTAAGATTAATTTATGAATTTTTTTTCAATTAAAATAATATTTATTGTTAAATAATTGATAATTGCCTATAATCAAATTAATTCCTAAAATATAGGAAATCAAGTTGAAAAATTCTAAAAAAAAATTCTGAAGGTATCTGAGCCATATTTAAGCTTAGGAAATTTTCTTACATTTTCTCAATAGAAATTATATTTTTAATTAAATAATTAATTGTATTTCAAAAATAAATTAATTCAAAAAATTAATAAATTAAGGTAGAAAAATCTGAAACTTTTTCTTAAGGTTACAGATACATATTTAAACCTTAAAAAATCACTAGGATTTTCCAATTGAAATTATTTTTTTAATTAAATAATTAATTGCAGGCCAAAGGTAAATTAATTTTTAAAAATAATAAATTAAGTTTAAAAAATTTGAAAATTTTCCTATAATCTTATTACATGGTGTAGAAATTATATAAAATATAAAATTAAAATTTAGAATCATTAATTATTTTATTCATAATAAATAATTAACAAAATCATTAAATAATAATAAAATATTTATATACATATTTAATAAAACATTTTTATATTTTATGATTCATAATAGGTACAAATCATCATAAGAAAATTTCAAGATTAAATATTTATGATATATGAACACATATACAATTATACATGTTCATAATTTGTAGATCTATACATATTTAATATAGATATATATGTGTGTGTGTGTACACACACACACACACGTAGGTGTGTGCGCGCGCGCGCGCGTGTGTATCAAAATTAAAACCTTATTTTTTTTAGAGAATTAGTTCAACATAAATCAATAAACAAAATATTATAACAAGCACCTAACCATTCTAATTATAACAAACACATATACCCAAAAAAATCTCACCTAATCTAAACAATAAAAAGATCTGAATACAGATAGAGGATTTAGATGTAAATCAACTTTTATATGATAAACATAGGAAAAAAAATGATAAAAAATAAAAATGCACCTCTTAATGTAGTCTTTGAGTCCACGTTGAAGAATTATTTCTCTTTCTCTTCTAAGAACAATTCACAGTCCGTTAGGTTACTAATCCAGGTTGGAGATCTTCTACTATAGATTAGTATTTTTTAATTTTGAATTATATTTGAGAATTTTAAAGATGATTTTAAAGTAAAGTTGCTGCCATTAGAATAACGAAGTGGAAGAGGAAGAAGAAAGTGGCGGCTCAAAAATCAATTAGCTTGCAATTAGGGTTTTGAGATTGGCTTTTATATGTATAGGACAAGAGAGCAAACAATGATCTCAACCACACATCTCAAAACCTAATCATACATGTTGTAGCTACCTCCTATCTTTTTCCAAACCAATGCCTATCCTCTCCAAATCTCATGGGTTGTGAGCCCATTTAACCTAAATTAAATATGTACAATCATATTTACAATAAATATCGATATCTTATATCGATCAATATATTCATATTTTGTAAATAGATGCAACAATTTTATTTCTCAAATCACATTCAAAATTCATAATTAATATATCATAAATATTAATTTATTAACTTAGCTTATAAAAATTATAAACTAATTAAATTGTTTGGTCTAAAGAGAATTTATCGTTTCGGTTGTGTGACTGTTGGATGAACTTCGGTTAACGATTTACGTCGAACTATTCGAATATTATCGTTCACACTTCACTTAGCAGATGGTGTGATATTATGGCCAAATTTATCACTTACTCATTTTCGAAAAAAATCTCATTTTAATTTAATAAGCATGGCCCAGTTGTGACAATTATTTACACCAATTCTCTTCGTCGAAACTATATCACTTTGGACTTGCTGAATTTGGTAATGGTCAAAATTCCAACATCATCCACATTCAACTCTATAATCCAAACACAAAGTCCTTGGTTCAATAATAAGAATTATTATTAACCGTACTACTCCAACCAGAGATTTTGACTTTGGATTGACTTGAGTTGATCGTGATACTAACCCCATATAACTGAGGAGACGAATCCTCTTTTGAATAATGCTTCACTTCCAATACTTCCACTCGATCCAACTATAGTCACTCGATAGAAGCCATGCCATGATTTGACTATAATCAAAGCAGAGCTTTCATATTAATGATTAATAATATTCTTAAGTTGATAGAATTGTATAAATTAGTCACATTGATATTTTCGGTTTGACCTTAGTTATATTAACCGACAGAAAACTACCGAGTTAGTCATTTCATGGTTATCCAATAACTATTAGTACGTAATCCCTAGGTAACCCCAGCAGTCATGAGTAATATACTGTCCAACATTTGGAGAGCGTTACGTACTCTAGTTTCAACGAATACATCGATATCCAGTCTCGATGCATCTTGACTAGGAACATTTATAATGATATATTTATTTCATTGTGATAAATTACTCACCACTACAACACTTTTTAACGACTATCATAAAACATACCATTATGGATTTTCTATTAAATATGCTTTTAATTAAATTAATTAATTAATATAACCATATTATATCAAGTATACAATAAAAAAACAATTATATTTCGAACAGGATTGATCAACGAATTAGATATATATAACAAATTACATAATTACCTTATAGGGCATACCACTAATTCTATCAATCTCCCGTTTGTACTTGGGATCAATTTTGGAATCTTATTCCATCATCTTTAATCGGTTTTCTCAAAAATAATTGGGTCAATCCCTTTGTGAGCGGGTATGCTATTTTTTTCCAATTAAGATAATCAACTCTCTCCGATGGTCATAAACTATTTTATCACATGGAATAATTAAGAGTATGTCTCTCGACTTCTAGTAAGATCTAAGTTCTATTACGAACCATATCGCAACATTGTTATCATATAACAATATTATGAGATTCTCAACATTTGAAATCGGTTTAGATATAAATTTATGCACTTACATATTTATATACATTGTTTTTATTGCGGCACTATTCAAGACGATGTACTTAGCCTTTTTCATTGAACCATCCACAATCATTCATTTGGAACATTTCCAACTTAAAGATTCTTAACTTGAATTTATTATTGACATATTATACTTAATATCGCTTATGATGATTGAGTCAAAAAACCCATTCATAAGGAGTTTTTGTTTCTGCAAACAATTCCGTAGTATTTCATAAATACACGAGAACACTTCAAACAATCATTTAGTAATATCAATTTGGATTTTATATTTTCTTCATGTGTCAAATACGTAAAAAAATCACGATATCGTAACCAACATAACATGTATGATAATTCCTATTGCCAATGCATAAGGAACTCTCATGTTCCGTATTATCCAATTTAATAAGGTGTATTTACATATCGATTTGGGACATTTCCAGTATCTTTTATACTCACTATAAAATACATCATTTACAATCCAAAGTTGAGTATTAAAAAAACTAAGGTTGATTTCAACACAAGTACACCATTAAAATCAACAATATGTTGTTTACTTACAGTTTAGAAATATCAATGTACATTTTAACATTCTTTATTATGAATACACGCTTCCTCTGCACTTTGATTGAAAATCAAAATATATGATTTCTATCAAAATACTTATTCAATCTTGATGCTTATAAAATGATACTTTCGTATCATTTCTTGGATCATATCTAAAGACTCACAACTCAATATCGCTCCCACTGACTTCAAGACATTTTTGGTTAATATGTCTAAACAGCTTACTCTAAATCATTATTTAGAATTTTTTTATTTCAATGCATATGTACCAAAACACTAAGTCTTATCAAGCAATAATTTTGTAAGTAAATGCGAATTAACTTGAGCATGTTGAATACTGAATCTATTATGCTAATTTGAACAATTGAAATTTGCAATATTATTCTTATCAGCATTGCTCAGTTAATTTCAACTGTATTAGTCTTTCTCATAAAGACAAAATCTCAACCGATGGATCACATCCATTCGGTTATGACCACCAATATCATATTTTGATAGCGTACTTGGAATTCTTTTGGATTTGTGCATCATACCATATAGAGTTAACACTTTTAATGGTTTAATTAAACAACCAAGGATTATATAGTTTTGACATTAATAAGAAACTCATATTTTCTCTTTGATGTAAAAGAATACTTATTAGACATTCTAACACCATATGTTCATTTAGGTTAGTTAATTTCATTTCATCTCATATAATCAGCTCTATCTATGGATCGTATCAATTTTCATTTAACTACCAATAATTCCTCAAAGAAATTCCTTCAAGTGAAGTTAGTATATCTTGAAACATCAATTGTTTCTCAGTGTAAATAGAATAGGGATTCGTAGATGCTTTATGAATTTCTTTATTTATAAACCGATTTAGTTTTAGTTTACAAAAATTATGTTCAGGACATAAATGTGTCATTCAATGACAGTCCTTTCCAAAATCCTTTTAGGGAGATTCATACAAGATCCCTTATAAACTGTAACTATGTGCAATCTTTCAACTCGCATAACCTACCAACTCCTTAGCCTAGGATATGTTGGAGTTTTTAACAAACCCTTATCTTGTAAGATTTTGTGAATTGTTATTCAGATGAAATAATATTAATCTTGTATACTACTCTTAAGTACATTATCTTATAGAAAGAAACTAACTCAACTTCACTTCCAATTAATCATACATTATCAAACAAAATTCGATTACTTTATATCAATGGATAATTATGTATCACATTAAGGAGTTATTTTAAGATTGAATCTTTATTCATTTTAGGTACCTTTGGAACCTTTTCCAATATGCTCACTCATTCGATCAAATCGAATCATTTCTATCGCATGTTATTTTTACTTTTGTTTTTATATTAAATGAGTTTACCATAGACATACTACATGTATATCAAATTCACATGTCCATGTCGATGATGACTCATCAGTGAATATGACTAAGTACATGGAACCGTTTTGGTATTTATAGAAATACAATTACATGCATTTATACATATCAATCCAAAGAGTTCATCAGCTCTTATGATGCTCCCACTAAATAGGTGCATAGCCCTTTATTGTTTGATATATAATTAACAAGTATCATATGATCCAAAATCATATAATATAATTATTTTCTTAAAACTATGGCTTAGTTTACAATTTCCAGAGTAACTGTAAATAATATTAGATACTTTTGTATTTTCAAACACATCGCTTTTGTTATGAAAACAAATACCAAAGTATAGTTTTATTTCATAACGAATATTCATAATATTCATAGAAATATAGCTATGTCATTTTTTCATTCGATAACCAGAAATAGTAATTATTTAAAAAATAATGTTCGATACGTTTTAAGAAGATAAGTTTTCGTAATTTGATGCAATCAATAAGTGCTATATGACATGCTCCTATTATTTCCGCCATTATTATAATAGCGTACTAAATTTGGAGGTCATTATTCACTTAATATAGATTTTCTATTTCATATGCTACAACTACTTTACCGTGGAGAGATCTTTGATCAAATATCTTGAACATAAAGAAATATATCTCATGGGAAACAATTTTCAATATGAAATACATTTCGGAATAGAAACCATATTTGTCATTCCAATATTAAGTGTCAATCACTATTATTATAATTCTCGTCTCTGTGATTTCTTTATGAAGAAGAAATGATTATTCACTATCTTTGTCCCAACTATACCTTAAATCACATTTACTCTTATTCATTCATTTTCCTTTCTAAATGGCTAAACCATTCAAAAAAAAACTCTTACAACAATATCATAACAAACTCTTTGCAAAGCGCATTTGTTTATCCTTAACATTTAAGGACATCAAATATTTTTCTCTTTGCATAAACTAATTAAAATGACATTTCAGTGATCTTGTTCTTAGATTTATCTTATAGTTTTGGTCTTGTGCTATAATTAACACAAAATCTTTTATGTAATCAATCAAATTAAGTACTTGATCTTATAGTACAGTTTATTGGCTTATTTAGGATGAACTATATTCATCGAAGTATCGTATATTACGAACCGTGACCGTTCGCCATATAACATTTATATGTGATAGTATACGGATCAAACATCCATACATAGTCTTGTATTGCTTTTAGAGTTCGAAACTCATAAAATGCAATACATGGTCAAAACCAAATAAACACGTAAGTGATCATTTTATGAATGTATTAAGTAGTGGTAAAAATTAGGCACTTGCATAGGTATAGAAAACATCAACATGCAATAGGCATTTAATAATAGGTATTATATTTTCATTTGTCAACTTTAAATTTAGTTTATTTGTACATATGTTACTTGATAATTGTTTTATAATTCATATTAAATGCACAAATTTATCATTGTAGATAATTATAACATTATTTAGCATAGTTCTTACAATATTAATAAGTGTTAAATATTACCATTTCATTTTTCTAATAAGGCTCCCAGAAGTATTTTATGTCCCTAAGCGAAACATAGAAGTCTTTCAACTTCACTAGTGGGTGTCAAGGCTCGTATGCCTTAGGATTCTGACCTTGAGGAAAGCTCAACAAATCATAGACCTACATACGATGGATAACTCTTTATCGGTTGTATTATATACAACTCCTAACCTTTGGTACCTTGTCCCAGTCCCGCCTTTACCCTGAGGAAAGCTCAACAAGTAAAGTGGGACTATTCACTCAGACCTATTGCAACAGCCTATTTATAATGCATGTACCTTAAGGAAAGCTCAACAAATACATGCGGTTATCTTACCTCATCTATTCAATATATTAATAGTACTACACACAACATCCCTAGCTTAAGGAGAGCTTAACAACCAACGAGTATGAAAGTAATCTATTAATATATAAATGATAGAGGACAACTTTATATTAAAGATTCATAATCTTTAATATGCTATATCGAGTGATATCAACATGGAATAATGTATGTCTAATAAAATACTCTCATGACTCAAGTGCCGGACACATCAGAAATCATGGTATACGTACATTTACGTATGTATTTATTCCTTAAGTCTATTTAGGTTTCTTTAAAGTTCCACCTTTTGTTATACATTCATATTACATAAGCTGAATTATTATATAATTTAATCAACTTATATAATAGTCTTATGTATAATAATATATTGATTAAATCTAATTTAATTAATTTTAACTAATTAACTCTCTAATTAATTTTAATTAATTAACTCTTTAATTTATTAATAAATTTTAAAATTTGAAATTAGTATAATAAATATTTTCAGACATTTTTGAAAATATCGTTATCCTTTCAAACATTTTGAAAACTTATGTTGTATTATGACTTTTATAATAAACATGTTTTATTTTAATTTTCAAAACAATTTTGAAAACTAGCCCAAGGCCCAATTCAAATTTGGCCTTTTCTATTAGGTGCAACCTTTGAACTCACTCACCTTTCAGGCCAGGTTGGTAACTAGGTAGGATAGGGTACTTGATTACCCAATTCTAAGCCTTAACATTACCTTTCTAGAAACCGTACTAAGTGGACAAATTTAATTAGTTAGCCCTAACATGACTAATTTAAACCGTATAGGCTATTGGGCTCTGATACCATTGAAGGAAGTGGGCCAGCCCACAGCGGAAGGAATGGGTGAATTTCAAATTGTTTTACCATTTTTGATCTTTATGGGCTTACGAAGTCTAAATTTCATTTAGAAATTTTCTAAATTCGATTTAAATAAAATATTGTGTCTTATTTAAAGTAGTTAAAGGGAATTTTAAATAAATTTAAATTTTAAATGTATAGTGTATCAAATACACCTAACATTTATTTATAAGTGTTAACGTATAAGGAATGAAACCTTTCATTTCTTTCCCTAAAACAAGAAATAATTGTATTAAATGGAGAGAGAAACCTTTTATTTTCTCTCTTTAATTTGAATTGATTGATTCATTAAATGTCATTATTAATAATTTATCCATGACAATGTTTATTACTATGTCCATATGTATTCTATTGTATAATTTCTAGTTTAAGATTTATTTCGTTTTATTTTTTTATTTATACAAGTATACATACGTACATATGTGTATCATATACATACATATGTATGTATGTATATGCGTATCCGCGCGCATGCGTAACACCATAATCCATGAAGGGTATAATGTACTCGTATATGTATGTTAGGATTTACATTGCAGTAGACACATTAGCTCATTTTGTGTGTACTATAATTTTTCCAAATATGTGCCTGTATAATATGTCAAAACAAAATACAAACATACGCCTAATTAATGTAAGATAATTATGCAGTAATATTACAAGTTTTTAAAATTGTAATAAATCTGGAAACACATTTTGGGTTTAAGATTAATTTGTGGAATTTTTTTCAATTAAAATAATATTTGTTATTAAATAATTGATAATAGCCTATAATCAAATTAATTCTTAAAAAATAGGAAATCAAGTTGAAAATTTTTGAAATTTTTTATGAATGTATCAAAGACATATTTTGTGCTTAGAAAAAATTTCTACAGTTTTCTCAACTGAAATTATACTTTTAATTAAATAACTAATTGCATTTCAAAAATAAATTAATTCAAAAAATTAATAGTTTAAGTTATAAAAATATAAAACTTTTTTAAAGATTCCAGATTAATGTCTAAGCCTTATGAAAAATTTCTAGAATTTTCTCAATTAAAATTTACTTTTAATTAAATAATTGATTGTAGGTCGAATGTAAATTAATTTTTTAAATAATAAATAAAAGGTAAAAAAACTATTTTTTTTACTATAATCCTATTACATGGTGCAAAAAACATAAAAAACATAAAATCAAAATTTTGAACCATTAATTATCTTATTCAGAATTAACAATTCACAAAATCATTAAATAATAAAAAAATATATACAAATAATCATATAATATGTATATACATATTTAATAAAATAATTTTAATACAAATGATCATAAGAAAATTTCGAGATTAAATGTGTATGATAAATAAACACATATACAATTATACATGTTCATAATTTGCAGCTCTGTACACATTTAATCTATGTGTGTGTGTGTGTGTGTTAAAATCAAAAAAAATTCAGAAAATTAATTCAAATATAAATCAATAAATAAAATATTATAACAAGCACATAACCAATCTAATTGTAAGAAACACATGCACCTACAAAAATCTCACATAATCTAAACAATAAACAGATCTGAATACAAACAAAGGATTTGGATGTAAATCAACTTTTATATGATAAACTTAAAATAAAAACAATGATAAAAAGTAAAAGTGCACCTCCTAATGAAGCCTTTGAGTCCATGTTGAACAATGATTTCACTTCTAAGAGCAATTCACAATCCGTCAGGTTGTTAATTTGGGATTGGAGACCTTCTACTGCAAATTGGTTTTTTTTTTAATTTTGAATTGGAATCGAGAATTTTAGGGATAATTTTAGAAGAAAGTTGTTGCCATTAAAATGAGGAAGTGGAAGAAGAAAGTCGCAGCTTAAAAATCAATTAACTTGTAATTAGGATATTTGAGATTGGCTTTTATATGTATAGGACAAAAGAGCAAACAATGATCTCAACCATGCATCTCAAAACCTAATTGCACGTGTTGTAGCCACCTCCTATCTTTCTCCAAACCAATGTCCATCCTATCTGAATCTCATGGGTCGTGAGCCCATTTAATCCAAATTAAATATGTATAATCGTATTTAATGTATTTTATCATCAGTATCTCATATCGATCAATATATTCGTAACTTTTATAGATATATGCAACAATTTTATTTCTCAAATCACATTCAAAATTCAAAATTAATATTTCATAAATATTAATTTTTTAATTAATTCATAACGATTATAAACTAATGAAATTGTTTGGTTTAAAGAGAATTCATTGTTTCGGTTGTGTGACTCTTGGATGTAAATTCGGTCAGCGATTAATGTCCAACTATTCATACGTTACCGTTTACTCTTCACTTAGCAGGTAGTGTGATATTATGGCCAAATTTATCGCTTACTAATTTTGGAAAAAAAATCTCATTTTAATTTAATAAGCGTTGCCCAGTGGTGACGATTATTTACACCAATTCTCTTCATCAAAATTATATCATTTTGGACTTGTTGAATTTGGTAATGGTCAAAATTCCAACATCATCCACATTCAACTCAATAATCCAAACACAAAGTCCATGGTTTAATAATAACAATTATTATCAACCAAACTACTCTGTCAGAGATTTCGACTTGAGTTGACCGTGATATTAACCCCATGTAACTGAGGAGACAAATCCTCTCCTGAATAGCACTTCACTTCCAATACTTCCACTTGACCCCACTATAGTCCCTTGATGGACGCTATGCCATGATTTGACTATAATAAAAGTGGCGCTTTCATACCGAAGATTCACAATATTCTCAAGTCGTAAGAACTGTGTAAATTAGTCACATCGATATTTTCTGTTTGACCTTAGTTATATTAACCAACGGAAAACTACCGAGCGATTCATTCCATAGTTATCTAATAACTATTAGTACGTAACCCCTAGGTTTCCCCAACAGTCATGAGTAATACACTGCCCAACGTTTGGAGAGCCTTATGTCCTCTACTCTCAATGGATGCATAAATATTCAGTCTCGATCGTTGCGATAAATTACTCATGGTTATAACACTTTGTAACTACTATCACCAAACATACAGTATTCGAATTTTCTATTAAATATATTTTAATTTAAATAATTAATATAACCACATTATATCAAGTACATAATAGAAAGAAAACACCTTAATTTCGAAAAAGATTGGTCAACAAGTTAGATATATGCAACAAATTGGATAATTTCCCCCAAGGGAATACTCCTAACTCTATCAATTATAACATTATAATTTTTTTATTTTAGAATTGAACTTTTAAATTATAATATAATTTATAATTTCAAAAGAAAATTGAAAATTAAGCCAAAACTAAATTCAATTTGGGCCTTTATACTGAAGATAACATTTGAGTTTACTTTACCTTTCAAGCTAGGCCAATAGCTAGGTAGAGCAGGGTACTTAATTACCTAACAACCCAACCTTCGACACTACCCTTTTAGACACTATACTAAACGGGCATGCTTTAGCATGTTAGTCTAATACCGCTAATTAAGATCACTTAGGCTATTGAGCTTTAATACCATTGATGGAACTAGGCCAGCACACAATGGTTTAAATAGGTGAATTTCAAAAAATGTTCATATTTTAGATATTATTGGGCATATAATGTCTAAACTGATTTAGATCCAATCTATATAATTTTAGATAAAATCTTTATTTTATTTAACTAGTTAATTTAGAGATTTGATTCAATTTATATAATATAATGTACATGTATTTCAAATACACGCATATGTGTATAGTGCTTGTGCAACATATAAATGTAAACAAAGTTTAATGTGCATGTATATAAGTGTTGGGATGTACACTGCAATGCATATATTTGCCCATTATATGCAATTTGTTGTCCATAATTAACTATTATGTTCGTATACAGACACACACACATATATACATACGTACCTACATGAGTGCATGCATGCATACATACATACATATTATAACATTTACATATATTTGATTATGTTTAATTTGAAGATGTTGACTAATTTAAAACTAAAGTTAATATTTAAAATATCCGAAGGTAGGTTTAAATTTAAAACCAGATCTTGATCTAAAACAATAAAATTATTTCAAATTTAAAAGTTCAAATTTCACATATTGATATGTTCGAATATATATGTATTTATATATATATATATATATATATATATATATATATATATATATATATATATATATTTACAATATCATCCTTTTAAGGAGAAAAAAATGGCGTTATCTTCTCTCCTATCAAATTTGTATCCATAGAATCGTCGCCAAAACTTTCATCCCTCTCAAAAAATTTCTAATGACGATTTACCCACTTTCCCTTTTCCACCCTCTTATCAATCCACTTATGCCAAATCGAGGACATCATTCCGTTCACTTCCCTCTTCTTTATCATTCCCTAATCATGTCCTCGATTTCCCCTTTAATCCCTCCTTAAGAAATCAACGTACATATACTCAAGTAGTGAAAGACTCAAAGGTCTCATCCTCTCTGATTTACAATTGATATGCAGCTTTTAGGAATTGGATTGATGTCAGAAAGGGGAAGAGGATTTTCTTTTGTTATGGGGATTATTCTCATCTGGTACGAGATCAAGTTAGGTGCTTCAAATATGGTTTTTTAGTCATAAAAAAGATAAGTGATGGAAGAATTTAGATTCAGGTGCAATAAGGGATTCAACTACCAACCATGGTTTTTTTTGTGTTAAGATATATGAAGCTTAAGAGAGTACTACTGGATCACGCATGGTTCAAAGGATTGAAGGTATTGAATTCTTAGAAGATTTGTTTAAACATTTTGATGAGATTAGTTCGGTGAATATTGGTCAAAACTATAAAAAGAAATTTGGAGACCCTAATCGTCATGTTGTTCGGGTAGATGACAATCATCCAAATTCTGAGTTGAACGGTCGAAAAGTTAAAGTTAGTTTTAGTGATTCTGTTTTGGCTTCGGATAGGGTTGATCTCTCTTTTGGTAGTAATCTAGTTACTGTTATGAATGATGAGGATTTGAGAGGTTTGACAAATGAGAAGGAAGCTTCAGATATTCTTGTTAATGTAAGTATGGAAGTGTTGAAAGTGAATTCTTTTGATTCTGTGTTATATTATCTTGTTATAATGCAGTATAATTCGAAAATTCAACCTATGGAAACTGGTAGTACAATTTTTGATTCAAGATATGTTGTTAACTCAAGGAGTGATTCCGGTGATGCCAATCGGCTTCAAAAGTAGGATGAAGACTTTGTACACAATCTCTATAGAAAATTCAAAAAAAAATCTTGCAATATGGAGATTTTCATGATCGATACATCAAATTGCTTTGAGTGTTTAAAGTCACTAGATGATTTAGGTGAGATTTATGATTTGTCTTAGGATGTTGTGATCAATGGAGGGGTTTTGGTTGGGTGTAAAAGGGTAGTTGTGAATGGTTGTGGAGATGATGGTAATCTTGAGGAGGCATATAGAGTTTTACAATGTGATAATGATTACAAGTCTCTAGTGCATAATGAAACAACAAGGATTCGGATGTCTGAAAATGTGGATTTAGTTAATGGCTTGGATGAGAAAATAGCTAGGGGATACGACTGTTAGCATGTTTGGTGATTTCGGTGAAGAAATTGTGGGTGAATTTGGTCATGTGTGTACAGCTCAAGGTGGTGTATCTCCTGTTGTGAAGAATAGAGCGGTTTTATCTTGGTGCTTGGATGAGGTTAAGAAGCATTGTGAAACTGGTTGCATATGGGATGATGAGAGCATGGATATCACAAATATCGTAGCTGCTAAAGAGGTTGTAGTTAGTCACTTGGATGAGGTTATTGATGATGAGACTGATAGTAAGTTGGCGGGCCTATGTGATAGTGTGGCTAGTGATATATCTGATACTTGTACATGTACGGATTTTGATCTGGGTGGGATAGCTAATAGGGTTCTGGAACAATCATATGGTGATGTAACTTGGTGCATATGATGAGAAATTATGAGGAAATGAATAATAAACAGATTATTATGTTCACCGTGAAAACAAATGAAAGCTTTTCTATTTTATTCAGAAATTTTACTTGATGCCTTTTACAACGTTACATATTGTATTTATAATAGAGAATGGGCTTTGACAACATATACAGCCCAAATGTAATAGAAATGAATAACTGCATATAAACAGAACCGGGTCCGGCCCGTTTTACTCTCTTTATCCCCCCGCAAATGAAGCTAGGGTTTCATTCCCTCACGTTGTCTCTCCAAAAATCATGGCGGCTGAGAGAAAAAACTCAGAGTTCTCTGTGAAGCCCGAAATAAAATTAGGGTTTCATTCCAAAAGCAGCCTCTATAAAAATCATGGTGGCGGAAAGACACGGAGTTCTTCTCTGAGAAAAGTGAAGTTCTTCGATGAAATGACTTTTGTCAGAATGTCCGCCTTCTGATAGTAAGATGGAATGTGACAGATTTGGAGTTTCCTTTGCCCAGTTCGTTCTCTAACAAAGTGAAGGTCAATTTCGAGATGTTTGGTTCTCGAGTGTTGAGTCGGGTTCATGGACAGAGAAATCGCGCTTAAATTGTCCACCCAAATGATCGGCTTTTGCTTAAGTTTAAGTTCCAATTCGGCTAGCAGGGTCTCTGTCCATGTAATCTCAGCAGTGGTGCTTGCAATGGCTCGGTACTCCGCTTCTGTGCTTGACCTGGAGACAGTAGACTGCTTCTTTGTACACCATGAAACGGGGTTACTGCCGAGGTACACACAGTACCCAGTAGTGGATCTCCTGTCATCAACATCATTGCCCCAATCTGAATCACTGTAAGCATGCAAATTCATGTTATTGCACGATTCTAATTTCAGCACATAGTTGGTAGTCCCTCTTAAATATCTCAAAATACGTTTAACAGCACGCCAATGTTCAGTAGTCGGTGCTTGCATGTATTGACAGACCTTGTTCACACTAAAACAAATGTCTGGCCTAGTGATAGTTACATACTGAAGTGCCCCAACTATGCTCCTGTACTCCGTGACATTTTCAATGGGTTCACCTTTATTTTTAGATAGCTTAAGATTACTTGTCATGGGTGTGGGCAATGCTTTTGCTTTATCCATCTTTGCTCTCACCAGTATGTCTGATATGTATTGTTTTTGAGATAGATTGATGCTAGAATCTGTATTCCTTTGAATATGTATGCCTAGAAAATAATTAACCTCTCCCAATTCTTTTATAGAAAACTGCTTGTCGAAACATTTAATTATTGTTTCAATTTCTTGCTGATTATCACCAGTGATAAGAATGTCATCAACATAGACAAGTATATAAATGCTATTCTCCCTTTGCTTTCTTATGTAGAAAGAATTATTAGATTTAGTGGCATTGAAACCCAACATAGTTAGGGTAGTCTTCAATTTTTCATACCATGCCCTTGAGGCTTGCTTCAATCCATATATTGCTTTGTGTAATTTGCAAACTTGATTGCTATTGTCCCTTGAACTATATAGCCTTTTGGCTGTTGCATGTACACTTCTTCCACTAGGTCTCCATTTAGAAAGGCATTATGTACATCTAGCTGCTTTACTTGCCAATGTTTATGTGAAGCTAGGGTTAACATGATCCTTATTGTTGTTGGTTTAATAACTGGGGAGAATGTCTCACTAAAATCATAACCATACTGCTGAGTATAGCCCTTTGCTACGAGTCTTGCTTTATATTTAACCACCTTGCCTGCTGCATCCCTTTTTATTTTGTAAGTCCACTTGCTTCCCACAATGTTCTTATGTTTTGGTGGATCAATTAAAGACCATGTTTTGTTCTTCATCAAAGCATTATATTCTTCATCCATGGCTTTTCTCTATTTTTCATCTCTGACTGCTGATTCATATGATGTTGGCTCAACTTCATTGATTTGGGTATTAAATATTTTGGGTTTAAAAATACCACTCTTGGATCTTGTGGTCATGGGATGATGACTGATAATTTGTTGTGGCATTTGATGTTCAACACTGTGCCTGTCGGTATCCTGATTTGTAGAATCTTCATTGCTTTGATTTTGTTGTGTTTCATCTTGCTGTTGTTCATTATGCTGAGAAACACCTATTGCACCTTGCTCTGAATCATTGTTGTGACTAATTTCTGATGGCTCACTATTGTATTTGATTTCTTTGCTGATCCAATCTGATAGATCTGGCATGTTACTTGTTCTTGCATTGCTAATGTTCGTAGCTTGTTTATGTTTCTCCCTTTCTGCAAAAGGAAAAACATTTTCATTAAAAACCACATGTCTTGAAACAAATAGCCTGCCCTGATTGTCTAGGCACTTGTATCCTTTCTGGTTATCTGCATAACCTAGAAAGGTACATTGGCTTGACCTCAGGCTTAGTTTGTTTTTGTTATATGGTCTGAGGCAAGGAAAACATAGACACCCAATTTTTTTTAAATGTTTATAGTCTGGTTTGTTAACAAAGAGTTTTTCAAAAGGACAGATGTGGTTTAACACTTTGGTTGGCATTCTATTAATGAGGTACACTACAGTGGCAAAAGCCTCCCTCCAGTATCTCATTGGTAGATTTGCTTGTGAGATTAGTGTTAAACCGGTCTCCACTATGTGTCTGTGTTTTCTTTCCACCAGGCCATTTTTTTCAGATGTATGTGGGCATGTCATCCTATGTAAGATTCCCTTCATGGCAAAGAAATCCCTTAGGGGTTTAAACTCCCCCCCACCATCTGTTTGAATCATTTTTATACTACCATTCAGTTGTTTTTCAATGCAAGTGATGAAATGTTTCATAGCACTGCATGTGTCAGACTTTGCCTTTAAAAAATATATCCAAGTATATCTACTATGAGCATCAACAAGTGATAGGTAATACCTGTCTCCATGAGTTGAGATGTGTGGAGATGGTCCCCACAAATCATCTGCTACAAGTTCAAGAGGCTTTTCATATGCAGTTTCAGAGTGTCGAAAAGCTAACTTGTGACTTTTGCCAATTTGGCAATGTGTGCATACATTAGTACTACATAATTTTGGAAAAGAAATTTTATTCTCATTCAATATATGTTTAACTACATCATAACTAGGGTGCCCTAACTTGCAATGCCATATATCAAGAATATTGACATCTTTGTCATGATTTATACTGATATTATTACACCATTCTGCATTGTTACGGTAGGATCCTTTTCTCATATTGCTGAATTTGTATAAACCTCGATCCAGTTTACCCTGTAATAATACATTTTTATTTAGCATATCCCTAACAAGACAGAACTCAGGGTGAAACTCAAAATATACATTGTTTTCCTTTGCAAATTGTGAGACACTAATTAAGTTCTTTTTGATACTTGGCACTCTCAATAAATTATTAAGGTAGAGTGACCTTGTACCTTCAATGGTGCCAGTCCCTATATGAGATATATTTATTGTTTCACCATTTCCCATAGCAACAGAGTGCTTACCTGTATAGCTTCTGTTCCCCAAATTTAAATTGTGCAAGTTGTTTGTCATATGATTGGTGGCACCAGAATCAGGAAACCATTCCTCTGTGTTGATATTATCGGTTTCATTTGCATCATCTGTGGCATTGTCTGCATTATTTTTGGAGTGACTACTGATTTGTGCAATGTTTGCTGTTGGTCCTTTGTTGTTCTGACCTTGCTGAGCACCATTGTAGTCTTCCTTGAATCTGAAGTAACACTTGTTTGCCATATGACCAAATTTTTCACAGATTTAACATTTGACCCTATTGCTGTTTGGGTATTTGCCTCTGCCTCTTCCCCTTTGACTGTTGTTGCTTCTTGTGTTTTGATTCTCTTGTTTGTTTTGATTGTGTTTCTGATTTTTGCTCTTTGATGAGGAGGCATAATTGGCTGCGTAGTCTTCTTGCATTTGTCTTCTCTGTTCAATTCTTCCTTCATGAGCAAGAAGGGCAGAG
Source organism: Allium cepa (assembly GCA_030765085.1). Lineage (NCBI taxonomy): Eukaryota > Viridiplantae > Streptophyta > Magnoliopsida > Asparagales > Amaryllidaceae > Allium > Allium cepa. Next base: position 748,835,296 of record CM060940.1, on the reverse strand, counting down.
TGGACATAGTCAATGTCTGGTAATGTTTGTTGTGTGGTAAGTAATGTTACTAATGACTCATATTCTTGATCAAGACCGTTAGTAATAATAAGAATCTGTTCACTCTTCGAAATCTCATGACCAACAGATTTTAATTTGTCACAGAGATTCTTGATTCTTGCCAGATATTCTCTCATGCTTGTATCATTCTTTCTTGCATTTTGTAATTCCCTTCTGTAGTGCATAATTCTTGCTGCTGATTGAGAACTGAAAATTCTTTCAATTGTTGACCATATTTCGTATGATGTGTAGCATCCCACAAGTTGAGATACTAAACTTTGATTGATAGAAGATAATAACCAGGATGCAAGTAAATTGTCTTGCCTTTGATATTGTATATAATCTGGATTGCTCACAAGGTGACCTTTATCATTAGTTACATTGACTGGAGGAATAACTTTGGTTCCTTTTACATAATCTTGCAAATCATAGCCTCTCAATGCAATTTCTACCCGATATTTCCATGTTATGTAGTTATCTTCATCTAATGGTGTATTAATCGCCTGATTTTTAGGTCTGATCAAGAATGGATCTCTGCCTTCGTCACTTCTGAGTCTGTTGCTTGTGTTGACAGATGTAGCTTCATTGTCTTGATTTCCCATGGTGGATTAAGAACGCTGATGTCTAGAATACTGGATCAAGAATCAGTGTAGATGGCGCGGCAGTGATGAACTGCAGCCAATATAACAGTGAGTTGGCGCGGCAGTTATGAATTGCAGCCAAGATCGACTGTAGAGAAGGTAAAAATAGTGCAACCAGAGGAGGAGATGAAGATTTTGGATTTGATCCTCTTCTTGGAAGGCACAAACAGATTAGAACTGGCAAGATCAGGCACTGCACAGGTCTATGAGAGGTAAACTTCCCCTATGATGATATTACTCTGAGGGGAGAAGAGAAAAATCACCTTCTCTGATCAAAAAGTGGCCTTTCGGCAACTTTGCTCTGATACCATGAAAACAAATGAAAGCTTTTCTATTTTATTCAGAAATTTTACTTGATGCCTTTTACAATGTTACATATTGTATTTATAATAGAGAATGGGCTTTGACAACATATACAGCCCAAATGTAATAGAAATGAATAACTGCATATAAACAGAACCGGGTCAGGCCCGTTTTACTCTCTTTACACCGATCTGAATGGTTGGAGAATATTATTTCATGGGCAAGGGTTTCACTTTCTTCTAATTCGAGTAATTTTGTATACTCAAATGGTTTGAAGGCTAATAGGATAGTTTCAAATTTAAATAGGAGTTCAGATCAGGCGAGCTTACATTCTGATAATAGAGTTAAGAGAAGGGTCAAAAGGGCTAGTTCTGGGAGCAGTACTGATTTTATTCCTTGTTCGCTTGAGCCAAAATCAGTAAGAAGTTCACGTCTCCTTAGAGTGGATTCTAGAGCTTCCAGTAGCTCTGGCTTAGGTATGAGTTTTCTTATGGCTAGTATTTGTGGTTCATGTGCTTTGAATAATACGTCCACTAGTGATATGCATTTCTTAGCTACAAATTTAGATTTAATTTTTGATGATAGTCAATTAGATGTTGTTTATATTAAAAACAAGGAATTAGAATGGGTAAAATCGCTTGGTAACTGAGCTTGATTAGTTGGAATACAAAGGGATTGCATGATTTAGAGAAATATACATAGAATATCCTAGTGTATATATATTTGTTTAAATGTATTTGTTATTGTACTATTTTATTTTCCACATAATTAAATAAATATTTATTGAATAAAATAAATAACTCAGAATTCTTATTTAAACAAATTACCATTCAAACAAGTATTTTATTACAAATTCGAATAGTACAAATTTAAGCTTTCACTGTGCAAGTTTCAATTACAACACAATATACAATTTTTCATACATAAATCACCTTACTACATATTCACTCTTCACTCGTATTTTTATCTTCAACACTGTTCCAGCCTGTATCTAGCATTTGAACTACCTGCAAAATAATCACTAACATAGTAAAATTGAAAAAGAAATATTTTGCGGTGTACAATGAAGTGTGTGTTTGAAAATATTGTTTGCCTCAGTTATTTGGGTTGTTCGTCATCATTTATTTATTTTTCATCTCAAACGAACAATTTGCAACATGCACGGTGTATTACTGTACATGCCACAAAGTCATGCACACCGATATACACTTACTTGTTAAAATTGCAGGCATATGTAAGCACAAGGTCAAACCCAAGCCTAAACTGGATTAACTCAAGTACAAAAACATAAACATGGCTTCAACCAAATGGTCAAGTACAAAGCATACATACATACATGGTTACACACACCAAATATACCAAAGAGCCATAGAAAACTGAAGTGCACCACCCACAGATACAACACTTCAAACATGCACATGTGAACACATGCAACTAGTAGTTCAGAGGCAACATGGTAGCCATCTTTCAACCAGACTACAATGGACAGAGAATACAATGCAAGGGAATCACACAATGAAAGATTTAGACATACTCAGTTTAAACATATAGTACAAATATACATTGGAGCATGTATCAGTTCAGGTATGAAAGCTACATGGAGATGAACAGTAAACATTGGAGCAAACATATGCAAAAGAGGAGACTACAACGCAAGTTCAAATACAAGGGCAATGCATATGGTCAGAGAACACAATGGCACAAGTACATGAAGTACACAAGAGAAGGTCAGGCACCAGCATGAATGGTCAGAGCAAGTCCTTCAAAGGCAACAAGACATGTACAAGTTCAATGCACAGGGGATCAAAGAAATGCAAGACTACACAAAGGAACCAAACTATACTCCACATGTACAAAGGCACAAATAAGCACATACGATCAGGAGCAATGAATTAAGCTACAGGCAAGACTACAACACCACAGTTGTAAACACAAAGAAGTAGATCATTGGAGATCAATATGAAGTGCAGACTCAACCAACATACAACACACACATGAAAACATGAAAACTCAACACGACAGCATCTCATAAACTAGACATTGATATACACATGAAGTCTTGACCGAAAAATGATACCACCACTACAACCAGACTTCACAAGCACAGTGACATATGCAACAGAGAACACATTAAAAATCAAAAAGAAAACAGTAGAGGGTGACAACACACAATCAAAGGCAACACAGAGAATCACACACATATGGATGCAAACAAAAAGTTCAACAAGTTAACATGCAAACAAGCATCCAGGTCGAAAATGTTCCATGTAAAGGAAACAAGCATCGGCAATACCAAAGATGAATTCAACAAGTCAAGGCCAGGATAAAAATCATCAGGGGTCAAGCACAGTTGAAGATTGTAACGACCCTGAAATTCAGATCCAGTTTAAAATTTTTAAAATTGATTATTTAGTGTAGAATTTCAAATTTTCACAAACAAATTCCGATGCTATTCAAACTTCATATTTGGAATGCGTCTAATTAAACATAGCAACTGGTAAATTTTCGTTCGAAAATATGAAAGTTTATTTCGCGCGTAAACTTACTTCAATTTAAATCAGTTAGTAATCGACGGAAATAAACCGTTTCCGAAACCTAAATATTTTTACATAGAAAAATTCTAAATCGTCTTCTGAGCAAGACGTCATTTTTCGTTTTTCCAAATTCGGACTTCTGCAGCTCCGTCGTTCTTATTTTTCGACGTTTTACTGCATTTTCCTTTAGTAGAAAATTTCAAAATTTTATAATTCAGTCGAATCACTGATATCTGTATACTGTTTTGATCGTCTCGTCGCGCTGACCAAAACGGTATATTTATTTGTGTCAATCGGAGTTCGGCGTTGCAGATTATAATTGGTTAACGGAGTACAAACTGGTCCGTTACGCAGCGCAAACCGGTACCCGTTATAAAACCATTTGGGTTCCATTTCTTCTCATCTGTCTACCTGTCCAAATCAACAGCCATTGCATTTAATACACTCCCTATTCAATATAAAATTTGTGACTTGTCCATTCATTCACTTCAAGCTGTCCTTTGATTTGTCTATTCGTTTCCCTGTTTCGTACGCTACCACTCGGCTTTCAATTTGGACTCTGCATTCAAAGGGAGAAACGTATAGTATAGCATAAAATAAGTATATTCCATATTTATGGTTATAGCTGTCCTCTTTTTTCGAAACATCTGCATATTAATTCAACTTTTAGCCTCTCAAAATTTTGCACTGTTCATGCATTTCTCTTCCTCTGGCAAATCTTCCTGAAGCTTGTCCATTTATTTTCCTTTCAGATTTCATGGCCAAGCAAATATATCCAGTTCTTATATGTCAAAGTTGGATTCTTTTCCCATTTCTTCACATGCCACCTCCATTTATTCACGTTAGCCTTCATCCCGGCCTTCACTACCCCTCTCATGCATGAACAGCAACATGCCGGCCATCACTTCCTTCCGCAACCCAAACTCCACCTCTTCCCTCTTCTCACGATGCTACCACCTACGCCGAGGCAAGCGTCAACCTCCTCTTCCACTTACAACACGCGTACGGTAGCCCACCTCTGCATGAACGCCGCCCGACACCATGCCCCTTCACTTCCTCCTCTCGCCTCCTCACCGTACTTCCACCACTCGCATCTCCACCTGCGTCACTCCACCACCGCTCTCCACGTTTTTCCCTCTCCCTCAATTCGGCCATCACCATCCACAGCCACCATACGACCTCCGCTTTCACCTCGCCCAGAGCCGCCACGTGAGCCACATCGGCTAGCCCAGGCCAAACGTCTTTCTCCCCATCTCGCAACCTCCGCCCGCTCCTTCTTCTTGCAAGTGCGCCACCCGAGACCACCCTCATGCAAGCCTTTGGATCCTCCGTGAACAACGCGTGCCCCTCTTTGTTAAGCCGATGTATGTATATATAATCTTTTGCTTGACTTCATATGTAAATGATTTATTGATGTTAATGTGTACAGTAATCTTGAATATATATTTCAAATCTTAAGATATAAGTATATTTATATTATATGCATGTATATAGTATCGGTTTTATAAGTTATATTAGTTTTTTTTTTATATAAAATATTTATGTTCACTGTATATGCTTACTTTATAAAACTGGAATGTACAAAGGAGGATCAAAGAATCTATCTTTCCTGACTCTTTATTTACATGATATTCTATATAAGCTGTAGGATGGTATATATCAAACCTGCATAAGTACATTATGTGGGATATTTTAAGTTTTGATAAAACTATTAGTTATATGTATATTTATAAAAGTTGATGGTTTGTTTACTATCGTATGTAATAGTTTATATGTATATATTATAATCTGTTGGTTGTATAAATTTTATAGATGTTAGATTATACAGGTTTTGAAATTGTTATTTCAAAGTAAGCTATATGGTTTAATAACACGTCAGTTGTATACATGGGTGTAATTCATGAAAACCGGTTAGTGAACACATAAGTGTATATGGGTTCACATATACCCTGTTAAGTTAGTTATATATTATATACTAAGGTAGATATAAAGATGAAGTATCAGTGCATTAGTGTTGTTGTATTTGAACTGTCTTGTTTTGAAATGTTTATGTAACTGTCTTGCTTTTGATAAAGGGTTTTGTAACAGTTTTTGACAGTTATATATTAGTTATGTAAACTTGTACTATGTAATATATAAGTAGGCTACTTTAAATTAGGTATATATATAATTTGGAATATACATGCATTGACCTTTTGTATTGATTTTAAAATGAAATATAAAGACTTTGATTTCTACTGTGCCTGTTATAAAGGTTATAAGGCTTGTCAACTTCTGGTTTTATATATATGTTAGTTATAATAGGTGACTGCTGCAAACACGACCTGAGTTCATGTTTGACGCATCGTATCTCACTCATATTTTATCGGAATGGGTTGATTCTATTTTTAAAAAGGAGTTTAAGTTACATAGTTTATACATGTCAAATTCCAGCAAAATCCGACATCGTTTGATTTGTGGTCGAGGATCTGGAAGTTAGACCCAGGCAGATATTCTTTTGTACTTAGAATTATTTTACACTACTGCAAACACGATCTGAGTTCATGTTTGACGCATCGTATCTCACTCATATTTTATCGGAATGGGTTGATTTTATTTTTAAAAAGGAGTTTAAGTTACATAGTTTATACATGTCAAATTCCAGCAAAATCCGACATCGTTTGATTTGTGGTCGAGGATCTGGAAGTTAGACCCAGGCAGATATTCTTTTGTACTTAGAATTATTTTACACTGCTGCAAACACGACCTGAGTTCATGTTTGACGCATCGTATCTCCTCCGTCTTACGTCGGAATCAAGTGATTCTTTGCAGTTTTGAAATACAAGTTTTGATCTTTATTCATACCAAATTTCAGACCATTTCGATCTCGGTAGCACATAGAATTATATTGTTAAACTTTGACGTAGGACATGTTTTGTAATTGTTGCTATGTTGAATATTTTGATTGATTTCGGCAATTCCTATTTAACAGTTTTGCTCGTCGATTCGTGCCAATATTACTTTGCTCTGAGAATCATGCTTGGATTCGTAACTCCATTTCAGTGTCCGTATCAGTGTGCGTATCCGTGCCATCTTCTATTTTCTCTAGCCTCGAAAGGTGAGCATTCACTCACGATTAATATTCTTTTATTTATTAAATTTAATTTCAATTAAAACGACAATTGAAATATGCGACTGTCAGTTATTTACACTGTTATATGCTATTACCTGTATCTGTTCACCTATGACATCTGACACCATTATCTGTTAATTATTTATGCGATGATAATACAGTTTGGTTGATAATTGATTGATTGATTGTTGTTTATATTGGATGTTAAATTTGTAATGTATAAAGTGATAAATATTATGCAATTGAATTCGACGTAGGATAATTAAAATTTGAACTGACATATATGTGAAATTTGATTAGTTAAATTTGACCATTTTAATTGTTAAATTAATTGACATGTAGAATAGTGATAAATTACACTTTGAACCATTGAACGTATATTGGATTGATTGTTGTAGTATGAAATTGAACGACAAGTGAAAAACCGTAATGTAGAAATCTTTAATCTACATGAAATGATAGTGTAGATTCTAGAGATAATTATATTAATTCGCACAAACAACAATGCGAATTAATACGATTATTTCGGGATTATTTGAATTGATTATTGGATTGTGTTTGATTGTTGTTATTGCTTGTTTATTTACTTTGACACCATCCCAGTTATCACACTGCAAGTTCCCTTTATTTTTGCTTGATTTTAAATTGAAATGGAATCGGGTTGAAATGATATATACCCAAATGAACTTGACTTAGGATAGAAAATTTAATAAAACCCGATTGGTCAATAATTTGATTTAAAATAAAATAAGATTTTATTTGAATAATAAGGTTTTGAAATAAAATTGGAACGTGAATTTTGATAAAAGGAAAATGTTAATATTGAAACCTGAAATAAGATATTAATGTAATAACTGATGAAAGGACGTTGTTTTGAAATGATTTAATAATTAAGGTTGAATTTATAATTAAATTTAAAATTATTAAGTTTTGAAATTATTAATAATTAAGATTGAAATTATTCAATAATTGAATAAGATTGAATTATTTGATAATTGAATAAAAATTGAATTATTTGATAAGAGAAATTGAACTTTTGAATAAGTGAATTTGAACTTCGTAAATAAGTGAAATTGAGTTTCTTTGTTAATTAAGTTTTGGGAATTATTTAAGTAAGTGAATAAATGAAATTGAATTTCTTTGACAAGAAATAAAATGCGTTTTATTGAAATAAATGTAAGACTTGTAATTTAAGAAATTTGATTTGACGAATTTAATCTAATTAAATTTGAAGTTTTGATATAATGAAGTTGAACTTAAGTAATTGATTTAATGACTTGGAAATTTAAAAGAATTGTTTTGGATGTTAAATTAACTTAATGAATATTGAATAAAATCGATAAATAAATTTAAATTGATTTTGAATGTTAAATTAAACTAATTTAAATAATTTCGGAATAAAACTTATGTACGAACTTGAATCAATATTTGTTTTGTTAAATAAAATTAAAATTGAATTGTAAGATTTTGAAATGATAATTTGGAAGTTTTGAAATGTAAATGGTGGAAATTGATTTAGAAAGGCAAATGAAATGATGGTTTTCGAATTGAAATTGAAATTGAAATTGATTGTTTTGGAATATATTAAACGACCAATCGGTGTAATAATACGTAGTTATTAAAGAGACCGGGATCGGATATGGACATACTCTCTGTCGATACCGAAAACCACTTTAATAACTATTATACGCGGAGTGTTGATCCAGAATGAAGTGGATGGTTTGGTGAACGCGTTGACTGAAGAAAGAGAACGATATTGGATGACCCCTGACATGACTAAAACAGGAGCCGCGCCGGGCCATTGAGGTTCGCCACCTCTAGCGGACACACTTCTTCGATACCATATCTATTACTTTTGTGATTCGATTTGGGTGCACCCCTCGATTTGGGAGTGTTGTTTCGCGGTGTTGAGGTAGCTGCTGGCTATGCTCAACATCAGTCCGGATCACGCAACTACTAGTATCCTAGTTGGTATCGCCTCATGTACCTTGTCATACTGATTATCCTATTCGCGACCACTACGTTTTGATTTGTACCTTGAGTATATGGATTGCCCTCTGGTGACTTCCGGTTTTGGGGAAACTACGGTCTTGTATATGCTTTTGGGAATATAAAATGTGTTAAGGGGGATTATGGTAACGCCTTAACGCTATTTTGATATTTTATATTACTGATAGACATTATCTACTTAGCGTATATTACTACCTAGTAGATAGTTTAACGGATCCTTAAAGGATGGTTACTCCAAACATCCTTTGAGTTACTTGTATTTCGATTGCTATTTCACTTGAGTTAGATTTATTGATATAAGAATATTAATCCTGACTCGAGTGTTTTGTGTTTTGCTTTACGCTCGGGTCAGACTGAGTGTACCAGTATTCGAGACTCACCTTTGGAGTTGGAGCTTTGCTTGAAGATCCAGTCATCTATTCTGCTTTCAGTATTCGATGATTCTAGTGATGTATTCTGATTTATATCTGATGTATCGTATTACTCTTTTGTTGTAAACTCTGATGTATCTTATATATTTACATAGTAGCTTCATGAACTACTATCTCTTTTATTTCCGCTGCATATTATACTCTGTGTCTGTGATGTTGTGACTATTTATTTACTGTATATCTCAGTTTTGCCAAATTTAAATTAACAATTCGATATTTTGAATTATTCAAGTCCGACATGTGCGGATGCGAATAGTCCAAAATACCGGGTCGTTACAGTTGGTATCAGAGCTTTTGGTAGCTCTAGGCAGAACTTAGCATATAGGGTAAATGTATTTACAGAATCACTCCCACTCGAGTTTCAAACTCTTCTTCTTGACTCGTTTCCTTTAAATTTGGAACGTTCCCTCGGTTCCAAAATTCATTCTCGTCCCTCACTATTCGTCTTCTTTCAATTCTGGAGTATTCCCTGACTCCACCTCGAATAATCTTTATAATGACTCGGCGGTCTTCCCAAACGCCGAATGATTTGTAAATGGGTGAAGCTCCTTTACAATAAGCATTGATTTACCGGAGATTTCTGTATCCTCGGTTTACGATGCTATCTATCTCCTGCAATACCTGAATTCTATTTCTTGAGATCGAATGTTGATTTACCTCGGAATTCTGCATCGATCTTATTCTTTAAGCCACGGTCAATCCGGTTAAGGTTGCCCGCGATATATATAAACTTATCAGGCTTCCTATTTTGTTATTTAATTATCTATCTTTGTTTCAAACTTAATATCGAATCAAAATCCTCTTTGATTTGATTACCATCAAATTTGAATATCTATTCTTATTTTGAAATCCATCCTTGTACCGTCAAGCGAGGAAGTGTCTTTGAAAATTAATATTAAAATGTTTTACATATATTGTGTTGTTTGAGTTGTTGAGGTTGATTTGGGTTTTCGATCGATTCGTCTGATCAACGCTATCGATAGGATTTCCAAAACACTTGAACAGAGCAAACTAACACAATATTGTTTTCAAATTTGGTAAACAAATAGGTTTTATGATTATATTATATAAGTATAAATTTTTCTGAAATTAAAATGTTAATGAACCTGTTGTCCGAAAATGTGAAAATTTTAATTTTCATTTATTGTTTTATAAATAATTGACTATTTCATAAAATAAATAAATGAATTTATAAAGCTTGGTTATATTTTGATTTGGAATTCAAATGGATTTAAATTAGAATTTGAGAACTTAATTTCCGGTGATTTCAAACTTGGCTTTAAAGTTTTAAAGGTGTATTGCTTAAAGTATTTTGAATAGAAATCTTTTTCAAAGAAATTTTAGATGTTTAAATCAGTGCTCTTCTCTTTGTCGCTGGAAAATAATTTCGGTGATGACGGCCGCATCATCGACATCCATTTTCGAGTTTCGAAGTGGAGAGATATTCTGTAGCTTTGCTACGGTTGTTTTGAAAAATAAATTGATTTGAATCTCTAAACATGACTTGATTTATAATATATATTGAAGATTTTAAATTTGATTTGATATATTATGAATATATATATTTATTTTATCTCAAGTTGTTTGAAGCTAATCGGAAATTAATTCTTAAATTTTTGTTGAAGGATGATTTTCAATTAAATAAAGCCAAATTCTTTTTATATGAATACTTAACTTGTCATAACTGAATTGTAAAATTTTGTTTGGATAATTCTCAAATTGCATATATATAACTTACCTAAAAAAAAAAAAAAGAAGAAGTTAATTTATAATTGAATATTATATAGTGGAAAATGATATCAAAGGAATTTTTAATAAATTGAGTAGTTATAATTAATGTAAATATACTTAATATGTATGTGATTAGGATATATTAAGTAGAATAAATTTAATAATAATTTGGAATAAAGAAGAATTAAATTTGTCAAAGGGGGTTTGATTATAATAAATGACTTCAAACTTATGATCTTTGAAGTTGCTAATTTAAGAAAATTGGATAATATATAATATAAATTGTCTTTATAAATAAAATGTAAGTACGTATAGTAAATGTTATTCACTTAAATTTTAATTATAAATGTTTATGAGATAAATAGAATAATAAGTTAAATAAATAATAGGTATGATCCATAGAAGAAAATTTTGTTTTGAAAGTTAATAAATTGAATTAAATCAACTTAAGAAAATATCTTGAATTAATTGAATTTAAATTGAATTTCATTTGAAAGGAATCTTTTGTACCTAACATTAATATATGCGAAACCAAATCAATTTTATGAAAGTCTTGAATTTAAAGTCAAATTGTTAAATAAAAATTAATTTAAATTGGAATTTCTATGGTTCCAATAAATTGTTTATTATGTAATTCAAGTCTATTTTCTTCTAGGAGTTTCTATTCTCCTACCTCCTTCCTTTTCGGGGACGAAAAGTTTTGAGTGGGGGAGAATGTAACGACCCTGAAATTCAGATCCAGTTTAAAATTTTTAAAATTGATTATTTAGTGTAGAATTTCAAATTTTCACAAACAAATTCCGATGCTATTCAAACTTCATATTTGGAATGCGTCTAATTAAACATAGCAACTGGTAAATTTTCGTTCGAAAATATGAAAGTTTATTTCGCGCGTAAACTTACTTCAATTTAAATCAGTTAGTAATCGACGGAAATAAACCGTTTCCGAAACCTAAATATTTTTACATAGAAAAATTCTAAATCGTCTTCTGAGCAAGACGTCATTTTTCGTTTTTCCAAATTCGGACTTCTGCAGCTCCGTCGTTCTTATTTTTCGACGTTTTACTGCATTTTCCTTTAGTAGAAAATTTCAAAATTTTATAATTCAGTCGAATCACTGATATCTGTATACTGTTTTGATCGTCTCGTCGCGCTGACCAAAACGGTATATTTATTTGTGTCAATCGGAGTTCGGCGTTGCAGATTATAATTGGTTAACGGAGTACAAACTGGTCCGTTACGCAGCGCAAACCGGTACCCGTTATAAAACCATTTGGGTTCCATTTCTTCTCATCTGTCTACCTGTCCAAATCAACAGCCATTGCATTTAATACACTCCCTATTCAATATAAAATTTGTGACTTGTCCATTCATTCACTTCAAGCTGTCCTTTGATTTGTCTATTCGTTTCCCTGTTTCGTACGCTACCACTCGGCTTTCAATTTGGACTCTGCATTCAAAGGGAGAAACGTATAGTATAGCATAAAATAAGTATATTCCATATTTATGGTTATAGCTGTCCTCTTTTTTCGAAACATCTGCATATTAATTCAACTTTTAGCCTCTCAAAATTTTGCACTGTTCATGCATTTCTCTTCCTCTGGCAAATCTTCCTGAAGCTTGTCCATTTATTTTCCTTTCAGATTTCATGGCCAAGCAAATATATCCAGTTCTTATATGTCAAAGTTGGATTCTTTTCCCATTTCTTCACATGCCACCTCCATTTATTCACGTTAGCCTTCATCCCGGCCTTCACTACCCCTCTCATGCATGAACAGCAACATGCCGGCCATCACTTCCTTCCGCAACCCAAACTCCACCTCTTCCCTCTTCTCACGATGCTACCACCTACGCCGAGGCAAGCGTCAACCTCCTCTTCCACTTACAACACGCGTACGGTAGCCCACCTCCGCATGAACGCCGCCCGACACCATGCCCCTTCACTTCCTCCTCTCGCCTCCTCACCGTACTTCCACCACTCGCATCTCCACCTGCGTCACTCCACCACCGCTCTCTACGTTTTTCCCTCTCCCTCAATTCGGCCATCACCATCCACAGCCACCATACGACCTCCGCTTTCACCTCGCCCAGAGCCGCCACGTGAGCCACATCGGCTAGCCCAGGCCAAACGTCTTTCTCCCCATCTCGCAACCTCCGCCCGCTCCTTCTTCTTGCAAGTGCGCCACCCGAGACCACCCTCATGCAAGCCTTTGGATCCTCCGTGAACAACGCGTGCCCCTCTTTGTTAAGCCGATGTATGTATATATAATCTTTTGCTTGACTTCATATGTAAATGATTTATTGATGTTAATGTGTACAGTAATCTTGAATATATATTTCAAATCTTAAGATATAAGTATATTTATATTATATGCATGTATATAGTATCGGTTTTATAAGTTATATTAGTTTTTTTTTTATATAAAATATTTATGTTCACTGTATATGCTTACTTTATAAAACTGGAATGTACAAAGGAGGATCAAAGAATCTATCTTTCCTGACTCTTTATTTACATGATATTCTATATAAGCTGTAGGATGGTATATATCAAACCTGCATAAGTACATTATGTGGGATATTTTAAGTTTTGATAAAACTATTAGTTATATGTATATTTATAAAAGTTGATGGTTTGTTTACTATCGTATGTAATAGTTTATATGTATATATTATAATCTGTTGGTTGTATAAATTTTATAGATGTTAGATTATACAGGTTTTGAAATTGTTATTTCAAAGTAAGCTATATGGTTTAATAACACGTCAGTTGTATACATGGGTGTAATTCATGAAAACCGGTTAGTGAACACATAAGTGTATATGGGTTCACATATACCCTGTTAAGTTAGTTATATATTATATACTAAGGTAGATATAAAGATGAAGTATCAGTGCATTAGTGTTGTTGTATTTGAACTGTCTTGTTTTGAAATGTTTATGTAACTGTCTTGCTTTTGATAAAGGGTTTTGTAACAGTTTTTGACAGTTATATATTAGTTATGTAAACTTGTACTATGTAATATATAAGTAGGCTACTTTAAATTAGGTATATATATAATTTGGAATATACATGCATTGACCTTTTGTATTGATTTTAAAATGAAATATAAAGACTTTGATTTCTACTGTGCCTGTTATAAAGGTTATAAGGCTTGTCAACTTCTGGTTTTATATATATGTTAGTTATAATAGGTGACTGCTGCAAACACGACCTGAGTTCATGTTTGACGCATCGTATCTCACTCATATTTTATCGGAATGGGTTGATTCTATTTTTAAAAAGGAGTTTAAGTTACATAGTTTATACATGTCAAATTCCAGCAAAATCCGACATCGTTTGATTTGTGGTCGAGGATCTGGAAGTTAGACCCAGGCAGATATTCTTTTGTACTTAGAATTATTTTACACTACTGCAAACACGATCTGAGTTCATGTTTGACGCATCGTATCTCACTCATATTTTATCGGAATGGGTTGATTTTATTTTTAAAAAGAAGTTTAAGTTACATAGTTTATACATGTCAAATTCCAGCAAAATCCGACATCGTTTGATTTGTGGTCGAGGATCTGGAAGTTAGACCCAGGCAGATATTCTTTTGTACTTAGAATTATTTTACACTGCTGCAAACACGACCTGAGTTCATGTTTGACGCATCGTATCTCCTCCGTCTTACGTCGGAATCAAGTGATTCTTTGCAGTTTTGAAATACAAGTTTTGATCTTTATTCATACCAAATTTCAGACCATTTCGATCTCGGTAGCACATAGAATTATATTGTTAAACTTTGACGTAGGACATGTTTTGTAATTGTTGCTATGTTGAATATTTTGATTGATTTCGGCAATTCCTATTTAACAGTTTTGCTCGTCGATTCGTGCCAATATTACTTTGCTCTGAGAATCATGCTTGGATTCGTAACTCCATTTCAGTGTCCGTATCAGTGTGCGTATCCGTGCCATCTTCTATTTTCTCTAGCCTCGAAAGGTGAGCATTCACTCACGATTAATATTCTTTTATTTATTAAATTTAATTTCAATTAAAACGACAATTGAAATATGCGACTGTCAGTTATTTACACTGTTATATGCTATTACCTGTATCTGTTCACCTATGACATCTGACACCATTATCTGTTAATTATTTATGCGATGATAATACAGTTTGGTTGATAATTGATTGATTGATTGTTGTTTATATTGGATGTTAAATTTGTAATGTATAAAGTGATAAATATTATGCAATTGAATTCGACGTAGGATAATTAAAATTTGAACTGACATATATGTGAAATTTGATTAGTTAAATTTGACCATTTTAATTGTTAAATTAATTGACATGTAGAATAGTGATAAATTACACTTTGAACCATTGAACGTATATTGGATTGATTGTTGTAGTATGAAATTGAACGACAAGTGAAAAACCGTAATGTAGAAATCTTTAATCTACATGAAATGATAGTGTAGATTCTAGAGATAATTATATTAATTCGCACAAACAACAATGCGAATTAATACGATTATTTCGGGATTATTTGAATTGATTATTGGATTGTGTTTGATTGTTGTTATTGCTTGTTTATTTACTTTGACACCATCCCAGTTATCACACTGCAAGTTCCCTTTATTTTTGCTTGATTTTAAATTGAAATGGAATCGGGTTGAAATGATATATACCCAAATGAACTTGACTTAGGATAGAAAATTTAATAAAACCCGATTGGTCAATAATTTGATTTAAAATAAAATAAGATTTTATTTGAATAATAAGGTTTTGAAATAAAATTGGAACGTGAATTTTGATAAAAGGAAAATGTTAATATTGAAACCTGAAATAAGATATTAATGTAATAACTGATGAAAGGACGTTGTTTTGAAATGATTTAATAATTAAGGTTGAATTTATAATTAAATTTAAAATTATTAAGTTTTGAAATTATTAATAATTAAGATTGAAATTATTCAATAATTGAATAAGATTGAATTATTTGATAATTGAATAAAAATTGAATTATTTGATAAGAGAAATTGAACTTTTGAATAAGTGAATTTGAACTTCGTAAATAAGTGAAATTGAGTTTCTTTGTTAATTAAGTTTTGGGAATTATTTAAGTAAGTGAATAAATGAAATTGAATTTCTTTGACAAGAAATAAAATGCGTTTTATTGAAATAAATGTAAGACTTGTAATTTAAGAAATTTGATTTGACGAATTTAATCTAATTAAATTTGAAGTTTTGATATAATGAAGTTGAACTTAAGTAATTGATTTAATGACTTGGAAATTTAAAAGAATTGTTTTGGATGTTAAATTAACTTAATGAATATTGAATAAAATCGATAAATAAATTTAAATTGATTTTGAATGTTAAATTAAACTAATTTAAATAATTTCGGAATAAAACTTATGTACGAACTTGAATCAATATTTGTTTTGTTAAATAAAATTAAAATTGAATTGTAAGATTTTGAAATGATAATTTGGAAGTTTTGAAATGTAAATGGTGGAAATTGATTTAGAAAGGCAAATGAAATGATGGTTTTCGAATTGAAATTGAAATTGAAATTGATTGTTTTGGAATATATTAAACGACCAATCGGTGTAATAATACGTAGTTATTAAAGAGACCGGGATCGGATATGGACATACTCTCTGTCGATACCGAAAACCACTTTAATAACTATTATACGCGGAGTGTTGATCCAGAATGAAGTGGATGGTTTGGTGAACGCGTTGACTGAAGAAAGAGAACGATATTGGATGACCCCTGACATGACTAAAACAGGAGCCGCGCCGGGCCATTGAGGTTCGCCACCTCTAGCGGACACACTTCTTCGATACCATATCTATTACTTTTGTGATTCGATTTGGGTGCACCCCTCGATTTGGGAGTGTTGTTTCGCGGTGTTGAGGTAGCTGCTGGCTATGCTCAACATCAGTCCGGATCACGCAACTACTAGTATCCTAGTTGGTATCGCCTCATGTACCTTGTCATACTGATTATCCTATTCGCGACCACTACGTTTTGATTTGTACCTTGAGTATATGGATTGCCCTCTGGTGACTTCCGGTTTTGGGGAAACTACGGTCTTGTATATGCTTTTGGGAATATAAAATGTGTTAAGGGGGATTATGGTAACGCCTTAACGCTATTTTGATATTTTATATTACTGATAGACATTATCTACTTAGCGTATATTACTACCTAGTAGATAGTTTAACGGATCCTTAAAGGATGGTTATTCCAAACATCCTTTGAGTTACTTGTATTTCGATTGCTATTTCACTTGAGTTAGATTTATTGATATAAGAATATTAATCCTGACTCGAGTGTTTTGTGTTTTGCTTTACGCTCGGGTCAGACTGAGTGTACCAGTATTCGAGACTCACCTTTGGAGTTGGAGCTTTGCTTGAAGATCCAGTCATCTATTCTGCTTTCAGTATTCGATGATTCTAGTGATGTATTCTGATTTATATCTGATGTATCGTATTACTCTTTTGTTGTAAACTCTGATGTATCTTATATATTTACATAGTAGCTTCATGAACTACTATCTCTTTTATTTCCGCTGCATATTATACTCTGTGTCTGTGATGTTGTGACTATTTATTTACTGTATATCTCAGTTTTGCCAAATTTAAATTAACAATTCGATATTTTGAATTATTCAAGTCCGACATGTGCGGATGCGAATAGTCCAAAATACCGGGTCGTTACAAAGATGTTTAAAAAAAAAGATACATTCGTACATATATCAACTGATGCCAAATTCATAGCAGAAAGATGGGAGCAAATTAAAATTCATGAAGCAACGCATATACACTGAACAAGTCAAAAATTCAACACTTTCGTTCAAGCAGAAATCGTATGGCCGAGCAAAGAATGATCAAATTCAAACCAAAATTACACGAACGATAAAATAGTGTTTCGATCCTTATTTAAACCCAAAATCATCATCGGCAATAACCATTCGAGTTCAAGCAAATACCAAAGCAAGTCTTGAAATAAATTACGAAACTCGAATCAAAGTCGAGTAAAATGAAAACAGAAAAGAGAAAATCATGTACCAATTCATACCATTCGAGCTTGACATATTTGAAGCAGCCGAAGTAAAAAAAAAGAACAAAGATCAAAGAAGCAGCAAAGTAAACTGAGGAACGATAGTCAATCGATCAACTTTCAAGCGGCGGCTTCAAAACGAACGAAGCCCTCATTACAGAAGAAGGATAAAAAGAATGGCCATTAACAAAAGAAAAGGGAACAGACTTATTTGCCACACTGTTATTTTTATGGGCTGGTCTTTAATTCTATATTGGGGTTATTATTAAATTTAGGGTTTTGTTAGTTGTTTATTTTTCATTTGTATCTTTTCTTTTTACTTTGTGTAATTATCTAGTTGTGTAACTAGGTACAACGTACGTGGCATATTTTGAAAATTCACATCTCAGTGGCTGAGTTATGGAAGAATTTTGAGCTTAGTGTTAGGTTAATCAAATTAGCGGGTGTCGTAAGTTTACATGTGTTTTAAGCATCTCATTACTTAGTCTCTAGTGGAAACCTTGGAGGCAGCACATAGGCAGAGTTTTGCTGAAGCTGGGTAAATTTGTGGGTGATCTCTTCTGCATTACTTTCTGCGTTTATTTTTATTTCCGCATTAATTTTTAGTACACCCAATTCACCCTCCTAGGGTGAAAACGATCCTACAAGTGGTATTAGAGCAAGGTTAATAGCATAGGTATTTAACCTTGGCTGCAAATCTAGCGAGAGTCGGTGCAGTATTATTCCCTCTATTTTTGATGGAACATATTTTTTAATTGGAAATTAAGAATGGAATTTTATTTAAAATCTGTTAATTCTAAATGTTGGGATATTATTGAAAATGGGTGTGATATAGTAGACAAAAAAATATTTCGATTAATGCTCATGCTATGCATATACTATATTCTTATATTAATCGAGATAATTTTAACTATATCTCTTATTGTAAAAGTGCATAGGAAATTTGGAATACTGTTGATGCAATATATGGTGCAAAAGTCAACAATGGTGAGAAATCCTCCACAATCGACTCAGTTAAAGAAAGCGCTTGACAGGATTTGCAAAAGACAGCAGTGATGAAGATTCAATAACCGATGAGATAAGTGATTTTTCATTCAATGATTTAGTTCTCTTGTGCCGAAAAATAGTTGAATATAATGAAGCTCTTGAGATGGAAAATAATAAGTTGAAAAGAAAACAATCTAAACCATGTTAGAAAAATAATAATTTGGAAAATGAGCTTTAAAATATTAAGAAAAATAAAAATTCAAATTGCGAAAGGTGTTTTGGACCGTGAAAAATAATTTACCTATTTTCATGAAAACTTTCAAAAGTTAGAAAATGAAATTTTAATTCAGGAGAAGAACAGAACCGAGTTGATTTGTGAAAATAATATTTTGCAAAAAGAGTTGGATAGTTTTAAGAGGTCAGAAAGTTCTAAATGTGCGATTTTTGAAAAGAAACTAAACGAGGTCAACGAAAATTTCAAAACCCTTGGAAAAGAAAACTTGATTTTGAGAAAATCTGAAATTGATTAAATTACGAGTTTAAAAAGGAGATTGAAAAAATCAAGGATTTTGAAAAAATTGAATTTAAAAAACTCCAACTCTTTGAAACTGAGATGCTAGGATTAAAATTAGAGAGCTTGAAAATGAAAATAGGGGCTTGAAAATGAATGATTTTGAAAAGAGGGATAGTACCATAAGTTATTGTTCGAAGCTAATAAATGAAAAAATACTTTTAAAATCCAAAGTCAATAAACTTGACTTGATTATTCAAAAATTTTTCACTAGAGAAAAATCATTTAATATGCTCTTAAAAAATCAACTCTTCGAGAATAAAAGGAAAGGATTTGGATTTGCGAAAGTGTCAAAATATAAACAAACGACTAATAACACTGTTAAGGGGAAAAATGTGATAACCAAATGCGTAAAGTATGGAAATATTGGAGATGGCAAGAATAATTGTCGAAATATATACAAACACAAAACCGTTAATAAATATTGATTCCAAAAAGCACGAAGATAAATGGTTTGAAACTTAAAAAAAATTGGATTCCTATGGGTACAATTGTAGATGTAACGGTTTGTTATATAGACAAATTTGGGTACCAAAGATTTTAATAGATAATAATAATGGTCCTAAATCCTTAGACCACTTGCCTTCTCCAAAATTTAGACACATAACTGGGCTAAGGACAAATTTGATGGAGATAGATTTAGAGTTATTCTAGACGATTGATAAACTAAAATTTAAATGTTCCTTAGCCTATAAAGATTAGATGGAGATCATCGCATTTCGGATATCACCGCATGAAGGAAAGTGAGGTATGATTTCTTAACTCAATTTAGTTCACATATTGTTAATTATGTTATCGTCAACATTGTTGAAGTATTTCTGCCATATCTTGAGCTTCTTAACTCCGATTTGTTAAATTTAAGATGTTCTGAAAAATAGATTTAAAATTCTACAAATTTTCCTTTTTACTTTCCTAGAATCTATACTTAAATGGGTGAAAAACTGCAAATCATTTGGAGTATTGTTTGGAAACAGTTTCAAAACTTTCATAAAATAGCTGTAGTAATTTGATCATATCTTGAACATCTCAACTTTGATTTTTGAAATTCTTTTAAGTTTTGGAAAGCTAACCGATACGTTACAACTTTTTTGTTTTTTGTTTTTATATATTCACTTTGAAATGTCACGAAAAACTGCAATAAATTCAATATAAAACTAAGAAAGCATATCTAACAAGTTGTGGTATTTCAAGTATAATTTTTGATTGATTTAACAAACTGACTTGAATCTAATTTTGACAAGTAACATTTTTGAACATTTAAAATTGTCATGTTATGAGCCAAATCAAACTTCAAAATTTTATCAGCCAAATAAAGGTTTCAAATTCAGTGAGTCCTCGAAACAAAGATTGTCAACTACTTTAAAACAACAATCATTATTGACTCTTTTCATATCTATCAAATTAATTTTTAAAAATGCTTTGATGAATTTTTTGAATGTGTGTTATTGCTTAGTATAGATTACTTTACTTGTGCTTGACATAAATGGACGTGTTGAAAATTTCATAAAAGAATTCAAGTGTTAAGGAGTACACGTTTTTCTTGTATACCACTGTATATCACCGTAAATACCTCAAATACAAGTGGCATCTGATATTGTCTCATGTTGAAATCATTTTTGAAATTATTTATATTGATTTTCAATTAGAAGTCATTTTCATAAAACCCCCTTATAGAAAATTGATTTTCACTTATTTTAATTTTTGAAACTTGGGTTTTCATCTTGATAAGAATACTCTAGTTTATTTCGGTAAGAGATTTATTCTAGAAAAGATAACCATTGACTAATTGAATCTTTTTGAAGTTATCAAAATTAATATAGTGCTTGAAAAGTGATGGATATGGATTAAATTATATTTCATAACAAGAGGGAGTACAATTTTATAATTTTATGACAATTAAAACAAATTTTATAATATTTTTAGATTAGTATTTATTCCATGAACAAATTTTATAATATTTCTAGATTAGTACAAAGTCAATCCATACATCACAATATAGTGTGCATAATTTGGTATTTCAAAATAAGGAAATATTTTTTTGTCAAATAATTATATCCTAAAGTATTCACTCTCATTTAAAATTCCTCGCGGTTATTCATGGCTGAATTACTTGATTTTCTATATATGTGCTTCCATTATCATTTAAAAGTCCTCGCATTTATGCATGGATGGGATGCATATAAGAAAGGATAAATATGAAGTATATTCTAATCTCATTTAGAAGTCCTCATGGTTATGCATAGTTAGAAAATACTTGATATATTTTTTTTTTAAAAAAGGAGATAACTACTAACCTCATTTAAAAGTTCTAACGGTTATGCATGGTTATTAAGGGATTTACATTTCAACTGTATGACATTTGAAAAGGGAAAATACACAAATTATTCCTTTATTGAAAATATCAGACTCTTGTCACTATATAAAATTTTCCATAATCCTACCATTTGTCTTAAGTGGAATTTGTTTCTAATTACTAATATATAATGATTTTTGTTTGATCAATTGGAATTTGAAATTAATATTTCCCTCTTGATTTGATTTATATTTTTTATCATAATCATAGCTGTTTCAATTATTATTATTATTATTTTTGATGATAACAAAAGGGGGAGTGGTTAAGATTTTGATTTTTGAGTGATATCCTTACTAATATTCGAGAGATGTTTTTATTCGTAGTTATTTTTAATTAATTTTTCATTTTTAACTACACGCATCTGTGTATAAGGAGTTTTGTTATAGGGGAAGTATTCAAATAGGGGGAGCTAATAGAATTCATCGAGACCAAATACATTTAATAAAGTTAAAATCATAATATATGTTGTTATCATCAAAAGAGAGAGATTGTAGAATATGCTAGTGTATGATTTTTGTTTGATGATAATAAAGATATATATATTTTTTAAGTGTATTTGTTATTGCACTATTTTATTTTTCTACATAATTAAAAAAATATTTGTTGAATAAAATATATAACTCGAAACTCTTATTTTAATAAATATTTTATTCAAACAAATATTTTATTACAAATTCGAATAGTACAAATTTAAGCTCTCACTATACAAGTTTCAGTTACAACACAATATACAATTTTTCATACATAATTCATCTCACTACATATTCACTCTTCACTCGTATTTTTATCTTCAACTCTGCTCCAACCTATATCCAGCATCTGAACTATATCCAGCATCTGAATTACCTACAAAATAATCATTGACGCAGTAAAATTGAAAAAGAAATATTTTGCAGTGCATAATGAAGTGTGTGTTTGAAAATATTGTATTCCTCGGTTTTTTGGGTTGTACGTCATCATTTATTAATTTTTCATCCCACACGAACAACTTGTGCATGCACAGTGTATCACTGTACATGCCACAAGATCTACTTGTTAAAATTGTAGGGATAGGTGAGCATGAGGTCAAACCCAAGCCTAAACTGGATTCAACTCAAGTACAAAAACATAAACATAACTTCAACTAAATGGTCAAGTACAAGGCACACATACATACATGGTGACGCACACCAAATATACCAAAGAGCTATAAAAAACCGAAGTGCACTAGACTCACACACACAACACTTCAAACATGCATAGGTGAGCACATGCAACCAGGAGTTCAAAGGCAACATGATAGCAATCTTTCAACTAGACTACAACAGACAGAGAATACAATGCAAGGGAATCACACAATGAAAGCTTCAGACATACTCAGTTTAAACATATATTACAAATATACATTAGAGCATGTATCGGTTTAGGTATGAAAGCTACATGGAGATGACCTGTAAACATTGGAGCAAACATATCCAACAGAGGAGACTACAAGGCAGGTTAAAATACAAGGCAATGCATATGGTCAGAGAACACAATGGAACAAGTACATGAAGTACACAAGGCAAGGTCTGGCACCAGCATGAATGTTCAGAGCAAGTCCTTCAAAGGCAACAAGACATGTATAAGTTCAATGCACAGGGGCTCGAAGCAAATGCAAGACTACACAAAGGAACTAAACCAGACTCCACATGTACAAAGGCACAAAGAAGCACATATGGTCAGGAGCAACAAATCAAGCTATAAGCAAGACTGCAACAACACAGCTGTAAACACAAAGAAGCAGATCAATATGAAGTGCAAACTCAACCAACATACAATACATTTATACGAAGACATGAAAACTCAACATGACAACAACTCATAAACCAGACATTGGTATGCACATGAAGTCTCGACCAAAAAATGAAACCACCACTATAAGCAGACTTCACAAGCATAGCGACATATGCAATAGAGAAAACATTAAAAATCAAAAAGTAAATAGTTGAGGGTGACAACACACAATCAAAGGCAACGTAAAGAATCACACACATAAGGATGTAAACAAAACAGTTCAACAAGTTAACATACATACAAGCATCCAGGTTGAAAATGTTCCAGGTAAAGGAAACAAGCATCGGAATACCAAAGATGAAGTCAACAAGTCAAGGCCAAGATAAAAATCAACAGGGGTCAAACGCAGTTAAAGATATTTAAAAAAATTGATATATTCTATGTATGACAACCATTGCCAAAGTCATAGCAGAAAAGATCAGAGCAAATTCAAATTCATGGAGCAACATGTATATATTGAAAAAGTCAAAAATTCATCACAATCGTTCAAGCAGAAATCGCATGGCCAAGCAAAGAAATGAACAAATTCAAACCAAAAATATATGAACGATGAATTTTTTCCCTGTTTATACCAAAAATCATCATCGGCAATAACCATTCGAGTTCAAGCAAATACCCGAGCAAGTCTTGAAATAAATCACGAAACTCGAATCGAAGTGGAGCAAAATCAAAATCGAAAAAGAGAAAATCACATATCAATTCTTACCATTCGAGCTTGACGTATTTGAAGTAGCCCAAGAAAAACTAAAAACAAAGATCAAGAAGAAGCAAAGTAAATTGAGGAACGATAGTCAATCGTTCAACTTCCAAGCGACGGCTTCAAAACGAACGACCACTAACAAAAGAAAAGGGAACAAACTTATTTACGACGCTGTTATTTTATGGGTCGGTCTTTAATTCTATATTGGGCTTATTTTTAAATTTAAGGTTTTGTTAGTTTTTTATTTTTCATTTGTAACTTTCCTTTCAAATTTGTGTAATCATGTAGTTGTGTAACTAGGACAAACTAAAGGGTATAATTTGAGATTTCGCAACTCGGTGGCTCAGTTGTGGTAGGGTTTTGAGCTTAGAGTTAGGTTAATCAAGTTAGCGGGTGTCGCAAGTTTACATGTGTTTGTAAGCGTCTGATTACTTAATCTCTAGTGGAAACCTTGGAGGCAGCACATAGGCAGAGTTTTATCGAAGCTGGGTAAATTTGTATGTGATCTCTTCTACATTACTTTCTGCTTTTGTTTTTACTTCCACATTAACTTTTTAGTATACCTTATTCACCCACCTTTAGGCTAAAAACGATCCTATAATATAGAAAAATTAAATCTTTTTTCAAGGATAATAATATAGATATAGTTTTACTGCAAGAAACTAAAATTAGGTATCCTGATTGTCATATTTTTAGGTGCCTAGGGGGTCATTAGGTTGATTGTTGGGCTTATCTTCCTGCTAGGGGTAGGGCAGGAGGTCTTATATTAGGTTGGAAAGATAGTAGTGTTAGACTCTTAAAATCTATTATTAAGGACCATTCAATGCATTTGATATTTTCTGACACTATTGATGATTCTATTCTTAATATTACAAATGTGTATCCGCAAAATCAATAATAGATTTTAGGGTTCTATGGAATGAGTGTTTAGATTTTAGAATATTCTCTCTTGGACCGTGGATTATGGAGGGTGATTTTAACATAACTAGATTTTTGGGTGAAAGAACCCCTAGGGAGGTGATTTTGGTGCAATGGAAGAATTTGATCGATTTATTATTAATTGTTATTTAATAAAGATAAACTAAGTAATAGACAATTTACTTAGTCAGATACTAGAGGATTTCCATCAATGGTATTGTTAAACAGTTTTCTATCAGTGATGAATTAGAGGACAAATTTCCTTGATGTAAGGTTGTATGGCTTACGAATATTTATTTGGACCATTGTCCGATTATCCTATCTTGTTCTAACATCAATTTCAGGAATAAATTTTTTAGATTTGAAAAAATGTGGTTGTTAGAAAATAATTTTAAGAATTCAGTGGAAAATAAATGGCTTTCCATGAATAATTACAGTTGCAGATTTCCAGGTAACATAGAAAAAGTATTTTTTAGAAAACATAGAGATTTAAGATTATTTCTCAAAAAATGGGGTAAAGATGATTTGGTAACATTAGAATTAAAAAGGAGAATCTAATAAATGAAATTTTAAAATTGAATAAAATTGAAGAAATAAGAAATTTAAATAAGAAAATTGTGCTTTATAATTTAAAAGAAGAATTAAATAAAATTATTGTTCAAGAAGAAATAACGTGAAACAAAGATCTAGAGTTCAATGGATGGATGAGGCCGATATGAATACTAATTATTGTCATAAAACGACTAATCGTAGGAAATGTTGTGATACTATTAATTCCGTTTTAATTAATGATGTTAAGATTTTTGTTCAAGTAGAAGTTAATAAGGAGTTTACAAATCATTATAGAGATAATTTCGGAACTAGAAATAGATGTAGGATTAAACTAACTGGAATATTCTTTACAAAGAAGATACTAAGGTTGACTTAGTAAGGTCAGATGATTCATTCATAGAGGAGGAAATTGTAAAGGCCATAAAGGATATGCCAACGATAAACCATTAGGTCCGAATAGATTTCCTATTTTATTTTATGAAATGTTTTGGAATGTGCTGGAAGAAGATATAACAAAAATGTTCAATGAATTTCATGATGTTTCACTATAGTTAGGTAGATTTAGTTTCACAAATATAGTCATATTACATAAGAAATAGGTGCTAATCAATTATAAGATTTTAGATCTATTTCATTACTAAATTGTTCTTTTAAAATCATTTATAAGGCTTTAGCTAACAGATTAAATAAT
Organism: Allium cepa; assembly: GCA_030765085.1. NCBI lineage: Eukaryota > Viridiplantae > Streptophyta > Magnoliopsida > Asparagales > Amaryllidaceae > Allium > Allium cepa. The sequence continues at coordinate 748,808,845 of CM060940.1, read as the reverse complement.
TATAACAACCCTAATTTTGAGTAACATTATTTAGGATATTTAATTAGTTAAACTAAATAAAATAATGTAAAGAATAGGGGATTGAGATCTGTGAAAATTAAGGGGTAGTCGTGCCTTGTTAATGAATAAACTAAAATGAATTAGAATGAAATAGATAAGAGAAATTAGATAAGGGGAAAAATAGGAAAAGAAACATTCTTACACCTTAAACCCTTAAACCACATTCATTTTACACGTTCATAAACATAAATCAAACACTATAGAGGCTGGCTACCATTAAGCAAGAACAAGAGGAAGATAAGCTAAAGGAAGAAGCTAAACCAACACTAATCCATTCTCAAATCTCAGCTCCTTAATCTCAAAGCTAAGGTGAATAATGACCACATCTTATGTTTTCTAATTATTTTCGGCTTTAGGTTAAATCCGAATTATTTTAAAAGGTTTTGCCATGTTTTGATTGTTAGAAATAAATATATACTTGTTGATGATTTATGATATTTCATATGGATTTTATAATATGTTTTAATGTGAAAACCCTATTAAATGACATCCAAATGTCTTGCAATTTTAGATTTAGATCAGAAATGATATTTTAGAGATGAGTTTTGATTATCATAATTTTCTAAATTAATATGGATTTCATATTAATTTTCTAGTGAAGAAAATGGTTACTTGGGTTTAAAATAATTTACGGCTAAATTATATTATTTTCTGTCTGAAATTTATGTATTTTAGAAAACATATTAAAATGATTTATAGAATTTTTATAGACTTTTTCTAAGTTTTTCAATAGATATATAAAATTATTTGAGGTATGGGAGTTAAATGTTTTAGTTATTTATGAAAGGAGAAGGGGTTACTTGTTGACTGACTACCTACTCATCAACCACCACGCTCAACATGTGGACACGACTGCAGCTTGAGGTGGTTTGACTTGATCGTCTACCTGAAAACTCTATCTCGACTTGTGGGGAGGAGTATGAAGCAAAAAGATGGATATGGTTCGACCATCCATCGATCAACTTTGGTTCCCACAGTGCGGACCGCAGTATAAACATCAAATGGGTATGACTGACCACCTATCAAAAAACTTTGCTCTCAATAGTGCGGATCGGAGTATAAATACAAAAGGATGGACATGGCTCAACTGTCCATCGATCAACTCTGGTTCACAGAGCGCAAACCGGAGTATAAACATCAAACGGGTGTGAGTGACCACCCGACATAAAACTCTAGTCCCTAGTGTGCAGATTGGAATATAAACAAAAAAAGTTGGACGCGGTTCAACCGTCCATCGATCAACTTAGGTTCCCAGAGCATGGACCGGAGTATAAACATCAAATGGGTGGGACTGACCGCCTATCATAAAACTCTGCTCCCCAGAGTGTAGATCGGAGTATAAAGACAAAAAGATGGACGCGGTTCGACTGTCCAACGTTTAACTCTGGTTCCTAAAGCACGGACCAAAGTATAAACATCAAACGGATGTGATTGACCATCCATCATAAAACTCTGGTCCCTAGAGCGCGGATCGGAGTATAAACATAAAAAGTGGATGCGGTTGGACAGTCCACTCCTCAAGTATTTCCCTTGTCTTGGGGGCAAATACACGACTCAAAGTGGATGTTGACCATATCCTCCCCTACTCAAGCTTGAAGTTCTTCAAAACACTCATCTTGCTCCCAAGGCTAGGTAGAAACATGATATAAATGGAAGTGGACATGGTACGACCATCCACGCATCGACTCCTGCCTTGGATGCAGGGGTAGTTTGAGAGCCCAAGCCTAAGTTAGATGTGGTTCGACCGTAGAATCCAAAGAGGATGTGATACATCCATCCAGAACCTTTTTCACCTGAGGTAGGCGAACTATCCAAGCCCAGCCCGAACATAAGCAAGCCCAAAATCCAAACCAAGACATGGAGGCGGTTCGACCATCCAGCAAATAATCCTAGTCCACCCGTGTGGATTATAATATAAGAAAAAATTGGGTGCGGTTCGACCAGTCGCCAACAAACTCTTACCCCCAAAGTGTGGATATGAGTATAAAAAAAAGATGAGTGTGGTTCGACCACTCAATATTCCATAAACTCTGACCTGAACTCGACAGGAGGAGTATAAATTCAATACGGATGGAATTCAACCATTCACGAACTAATTATGCTAACCCAAGAATGGGAACAAGAGTACAAACTATACAAGCTGAGTACGACATCTTATTATAGCTTCGACTAGGTGATCTTTACAACTTAAGAAAACGACTACAGGGAGGCCTCAATACTAAACCAATCGAAATGACATCCAAAGTTACGGGTGACCAACTATATCGTACCATCGAATTGAGGGTCAATATCAATCCGCACTAACCACAAATGGATGTGACCCGAATGTCCATCGAATAACTCTGGTCACCAAAGCATGGATAAGAGAATAAACTATGAATGAGTACGAACTAATCATTAATTATCTAGCACCCTCCTCCGATCCGTCAAGAGGAGTATGAAATTGGATGAGTATGACCCAACTGCACCTGTGCTAACTCTTTCCCTAGATTTGGCAGGAGAATATGAATCAAAATGGATGTGACTAACCATTCAGCTCTGAATGAATGTGACACGACCGTTCATTCATTGCCTCTTACCATAGCAATACGTAATGGACGTGGCTCGATCGTTCGCACACTGATCCTTGCCCTTGTTCCGGCAGGGAGAGCATCAATCACTGATTGGATATTGTCTTCCTACTTATCAACGTATGCCCTGGACTTAGGGGCATGAGCGAAAAACAAGATGAATATAGACTAACCATTCATCGATCAACTCTAAGTATTTGGAGATTAGTGGGAGTATAAACATGACTAGGATGAGGTTCGACCATCCATGTAGTACATTTATCAACCTAAGACCAGGGGTGGAAGTGTGATCATCCAAAGACTGACTGTGATAGCTCAATACTGTGATTCATGCCTAGTGTTTACAATGACCCGAGGCTACGACCGAAAGGATGCCTAAGGATAGAATTATCGAATCAACGCCCAATCTCATGGGCAAACGGTCATCACTCCAACCCGAACGACGAGTAACAGATCATGAGTATGTTGAATGAAAGCACGTTACTCGAGCATACAAGCAAATTCAAACTCAAAGCAAGAGTCGGTTATGCAGTTGCACACAACACGAAGCTGAACTCTTCTTGATAGTTTATTCAACGTGCTTCTAAGCCTGTTCTTTGGCCATTTATAGATAATTGCTCAAAGCACTTAGAGCTCTTCACTATCAGACTTAATAACTCATGACAAGACTTTGCAACTCGACCAGAGTAACCGTCGTCATTGAACGTCCCAACTAGATCTCACGTTGATTTTTATGCAAAATAGTTACGTTTGAACTCAATGAATCCAAGGCTACACCCACTGAGCTGACAATCGACATTACAGTCATCCATAGCGAGACGTCACGGGTATTCATGATCAGATCACAGCACAATGCAACGATGATGAAGGAATTACCTAGCTTTCTCCAAATGAATCTTGATGTGTTCACTTAGACCCATTCTAACATGCATGTGATCTCATCGACTATCACGAGCCATGCATTGAATATCGACCCAAGGCTTGTCTCGGTGAAACAAAAGCAATGTGGTATGGATCTAGGGGGATTTACTGCACTTAAAGTGGAGGTGGATAAACTCAAACACAATAGGTTTATCCATGATGCCTTCTACCCAAAATGGGTATCCAATCTGTTTATTGTGAGAAAAGCTAATGGAGAGTAGCATTTGTGCATCAATTACTCAGTCTTGAACAAGGAATGCCCTAAAGAAAGCTTTCCACTTTCGAGGATCGACTAGCTGGTAGACTCAACTACTGGATATAAATTGCTTTCATTTATGGATATGTACTCCAGATACAACCAGATCCTAAGCACGTCATCGATCAGGAGTACACCAACTTCATTACCGATCTGGGGCTATATCGTTATGTTGTGATGCAATTTGAACTAAATAATGCTGGAGTAACTTAGCAAGGACCGTTCAACATAATGTTCAAAGACCAGATCAGGCGATCGACGGAAGTATATGTGGATGATATACTCGTAAAGTCACGACGATCAAATGCCACATCGATGACTTAGCGGAGATGTTCAGTATTCTAAGAAAATATGAAATGAAACCAAATCCCTTGAAATTCCCTTTCGGCATTGCGTCAGGAAAATTATAGGGTTTCATCTTCAACTCTCATGGAATCAAAGTCGTTCCCAAGGAGAGGCAAGCAATTTGAAACATCTAAGTACCGAAGACGATTAAGCAGGTACACAACTTAAATGAGTTGGTTGTCGTCCAAAGGCACTTCACCTCCAAGGCCACCGACAAGTTCATTCCTTTCTTCGACCTGATCGGGAGAGGGAAGAGGAACTATGTATGGACGTGGATTGCATAGATGTGGTTCAAGTTCTCGAAGATCACTTAGAGAGACCTCCCATCCTATCCAAGCCACTAGATCGTGAAGACTTATAAATCTATTTAGCGGTGTTGGTACACACCATAAGTGCTACACTGTTACATGAAGAGAATCAAATCCATAGGCTAGTATAATATGTTAGTAAGTGATTGACAGGTGCTGACAGAAACTACTCAAAGATGGAAATGCACGTGTACTGCCTGTTGATTGCATCATGAAAGCTTTGCCATTACTTCCAAGCTCACTCCATCAACGTCTACACTGACTAGCCATTACGACAGGTCATACAACAACCTTAGAATCTGAAAGGTTGCTCAAATGGAATATCAAGCTTAGCTAATTAAATGTCACTTATCTCCCTCGGAGAGATATCCAGGGACATATATTAGAAGACTTCATTTTTGAATTCACTACATCATATGACAATCCGAAGAGCAATGGAGAACCGACCAACCGATGGAAAATGTATGCAAATGAAGCATCCAATGATCAGTGTTTTGGCTCGGAGTTATGTTAATGACTTCCGAGGATCGATCGATCTGCTATGCCTTGAAACTCGACTTTTCTACAACAAAAAATGAAGCTAAAAATGAAGCCTTGATTGCTAGGCTCAAACTTGCTGGAGCATTGGAAGTGGAAACTTTACATATCTTTGTTGATTCCTGGTTAGTGGCATGCCAAGTCAGGGAATACTATCTTGCTAGGGTGCGGTGTTTGCTCCTTATCTCAGTTGGGTTCAAGAGATACAAGCTGGCTTCGAGTATTACACCATTACATACATCCTTAGAGAACAAAATGAAAAAGGCAAGTCATTGGCCAAGTTGGCCAGTTCTGGCGATGCGTATCAAATAGACTTGTCCCAATTAAAGTACTTAACATTCAAAGCATTAACAAATGGATATCGACTAGATCTTAGAGATGAACCAGAAAAGGAGTCATGGATGACTTCTATCAAAGGCTATCTACAGTGGAGAATTCTTCCATAATGGAGGAATAAAAAACAACAGATCCTCCTCAAAGCTTCACGTTGCATCATCCAAGAAGGAGTAATGTAAGGAAAATTCTCCATTCCCCTGCTTTGGTGTATCACCTATGATGATATCAAACTGTCTTAAGTAAATTCCATGAAGAAGAAGCGGCGATCACACATGGGGCAAACCTTAATAGAGAAAATACTCTGCTATGGGTGTTACTGGCCAACGTTCAATCGAGATGCAGCTTATCACGCTAGATGATGTGACGAGTGTCAAATGTATAACAACCCGATATTTTGGACTATTCGCATCCGCACATGTCGAACTTGAATAATTCAAAATATCGAATTGTTAATTTAAATTTGGCAAAATTGAGATATACACTAAATAAGTAGTCACAGCATCACAGACACAGAGTAATAATATGCAGCGGAAATAAAAGAGATAGTAGTTCATGAAGCTACTAGGTAAATATATAAGATACATCAGAGTTTACAATAAAAGAGTAATGCGATACATCAGATATAAATCAGAATACATCACTAGAATCATTGAATACTGAAAGCAGAATATATGGCTGGATCTTCAAGCAAAGCTCCAACTCCAAAGGCGAGTCTCAAAGCTGAACCACTCAGTCTGACCCGAGCGTAAAGCAAAACACAAAACACTCGAGTCAGGATTAATATTCTTATATCAATAAATCTAACTCAAGTGAAATAGCAATCGAAATACAAGTAACTCAAAGGATGTTTGGAATAACCATCCTTTAAGGATCCGTTAAACTATCTACTAGGTAGTAATATACGCTAAGTAGATAATGTCTATCAGTAATATAAAATATTAAAATAGCGTTAAGGCGTTACCATAATCCCCCTTAACACATTTTATATTCTCAAAAGCATATACAAGACCGTAGTTTCCCCAAAACCGGAAGTCACCAGAGGGCAATCCATATACTCAAGGTACAAATCAAAACGTAGTGGTCGCGAATAGGATAATCAGTATGACAAGGTACATGAGGCGATACCAACTAGGATACTAGTAGTTGCATGATCCGGACTGATGTTGAGCATAACCAGCAGCTATCTCAACACCGCGAAACAACACTCCCAAATCGAGGGGTGCACCCAAATCGAATTACAAAGTAATAGATATGGTATCGAAGAAGTGTGTCAGCTAGAGGTGGCGAACCTCAATGGCCCGGCGCGGCTCCTGTTTTAGTCATGTCAGGGGTCATCCAATATCGTTCTCTTTCTTCAGTCAACGCGTTCACCAAACCATCCACTTCATTCTGGATCAACACTCCGCGTATAATAGTTATTAAAGTCGTTTTCGGTATCGACAGAGAGTATGTCCATATCCGATCCCGGTCTCTTTAATAACTACGTATTATTACACCGATTGGTCGTTTAATATATTTCAAAACAATCAATTTCAATTTCAATTTCAATTCAAAAACCATCATTTCATTTGTCTTCCTAAATCAATTTCCACCATTTACATTTCAAAACTTCCAAATTATCATTTCAAAATCTTACAATTCAATTTCAATTTTATTTAAACAATTCAATCATTTATTCAAGTTCGTATATAAATTTCATTTCGAAATCATTTAAATTAATTTAATTTAACATTCAAAATCAATTACAATTTATTAATCGCTTTTATTCAATATTCGTTAAGTTAATTTAACATCCAAAACAATTCTTTTTAAATTTCTAAGTCATTAAATCAATCACTTAAGTTAACTTTATTATATCAAAACTTACAAATTTAATTAAATTAAATTTGTCAAATCAAATTCCTTAAATTACAATTCTTACATTAATTTCAATAAAACACATTTATTTCTTGTTAAGAAATTCAATTTCATTTATTCACTTACTTAACAAATTTTAAAACTTAATTAACAAAGAATCTCAATTTCAATTATTTACGATGTTCAACTTTACTTATTCAAAAGTTCAATTTCTCTTATCAAAGAATTCAAATTTTATTCAATTATCAAATAATTCAATCTTATTCAATTATTAAATAATTTCAATCTTAATTATTAATAATTTCAAACTTAATAATTTCAACTTAATTATAAATTCAACCTTAATTATTAAATCATTTCAAACTTAATTCAATGAATAATTCCAAATTTAATTGTTAAATAATTCAATTCAAAACAACGTTCTTTCAACAACTACTATGTTAATATTTGTTTCAGATTTTAAATATTAACAGTTTTCCTTTCATTAAATTCAAATTCCAATTTCATTTCAAGACCTTATTCTTTACTCAAATAAAATCATTATTATTTTAAATCAAATTAAATTATTGACCAATCGGGTTTATTTAATTCTCTATCCTAAGTCAAATTCATTTGGGTATTTATCATTTCAACCCGATTCCAATTCCAATTCAAAACAAAACATAACAAAGGGAACTTGCAATGTGATAACTAGGATAGTGTCAAAGTAAATAAACAAGCAATAACAACAATCAAACACAATCCAATAACCAATTCAAATAATCCCGAAATAATCGTATTAATTCGCATTGTTGTTTGTGCGAATTAATATAATTATCTCTAGAATCTACACTATCATTTCATGTAGATTAAAGATTATTACATTCCGGTTTTCACTTGTCGTTCGATTTCAATTTCAGTTTAATACTTCAACAATTAATACAAACTACGTTCAAAGTTCAAAGTACAATTTATCCAATTCTACGACAATTAAAGGGTCAAATTTAACTAATCAAATTTTTGTCATATATAATCCGTTTTAATTTTTTAACTATTCTACACCAAATTTAACTTGCAATTTAATTATCACTTAACAATAATAATTAACATCCAATTCAAACAACAATCAATCAATCAATTTATCAACCAAACTGTATTATTATCCCATAAATAATTAACAGATAATGGTGTCGGATGTCATAGGTGAACAGATACAGGTAATAGCATACATAACAGTGTAATAACTAGCGGCAGCATATTTCAATTGTCGTTTCAATTGAAATCAAATTTAATAATAAAAGAATATTAATCGTGAGTGATTTCTCATCTTTCGAGGCTAGAGAGAATAGGAGATGGCACGGATACGTACACTGATACAGACACTGAAATGGAGTTACAAATCCAAGCATGATTCTCAGAGGAAAGTAAGATTTGCACGAATCGACGAGCAAAACTGTTAAATAGGGATTTCCGAAATCAAATCAAACATTCAACATAGCAACAATTTTAACAAGTCCTACGTCAAAGTCTAACAATATAATTCTATGTGCTACCGAGATCGAAATGGTCTGAAATTTGGTATGAATAAAGATCAAAACTTGTATTTCAAAACTGTAAAGAATCACTTGATTCCGACGTAAGACGGAGAAGATACGATGCGTCAAACATGAACTCAGGTCGTGTTTGCAGTAGTGTAAAATAATTCTAAGTTCAAAAGAACATCTTCCTGGGTCTAACTTCCAGATCCTCGACCACTAATCAAACGATGTCGGATTTTACTGGAATTTGACATGTATAAACTAGGTAACTTAAACTCCTTTTTAAAAATAGAATCAGCCCATTCCGATAAAACATGAGTGAGATACGATGCGTCAAACATGAACTCAGGTCGTGTTTGCAGCAGTGTAAAATAATTCTAAGTACAAAAGAATATCTTCCTAGGTCTAACTTACAGATCCTCGACCACAAATCAAATGATGTCGGATTTTGCTGGAATTTGTCATGTATAAACTAGGTAACTTAAACTCCTTTTTAAAAATAGAATCAACCCATTCCGATAGAACATGAGTGAGATACGATGCGTCAAACATGAACTCAGGTCGTGTTTGCAGCAGTGTAAAATAATTCTAAGTACAAAAGAATATCTGCCTGGGTCTAACTTCCAGATCCTTGACCACAAATCAAACGATGTCGGATTTTGCTGGAATTTGACATGTATAAACTAGGTAACTTAAACTCCTTTTTAAATATAGAATCAACCCATTCCGATAAAACATGAGTGAGATACAATGCGTCAAACATGAAGTGAATCAAGTCAGTAAAGCAATGGACCAATGAAAGTGACTCAAGCAACAGGTCCTCAATGCAAGTGCAGAAAATCAAGTCGACCAGGTAGCAATGTTGAAAGCGTGCAAGTGCAGACGACAGCTACTCAATGCAACTCAGGTGAAACAAGACTAAAATCAAAAGCAACATACCAAGACCAGGTAATAATGAAGTGGATGTGAAACAGGTCAAGCATATATAGGTATGCCGTGACAAGAATTGTAGTGGAGCATGTCTACAAGATTACATGTAGTGTCAACAATCAAGCAAAGTGCAGACCAAATGAATCAAAGACATCAAGTGATGAAGCACTGCAACTCAAAGAGCTCAAATGCATGGAACATGACAGCAAGAACAAACAGTGCAAACTCCCAAAAAAATACAACAGTGAAGGAAACTGCATCACAGCAGCATAAAAAGTGGATACAACATCAAGCTACATGAATAAAATCAACATATATATGAAAATCTAATACATGCATCTTACCACCGAACAAGTAGGGATGCAGACAAGTGAGGCTACGACACGAGGTGAATGTGGGGCTGCGTCGGCGGAGGAGATGATCGGGTGAGAGAAGGTGCGGCCAACGTGGCTGTTGTGGAAGCAGGTGGCTAGGAGCGGATCTGGTGGAGTTTGCTAGTGGGGGTTGAACCCGGTCGTGGCCAGGCAAGAGGAGAGAAAGGTGCTGGCGGAGATTCGGGTGAAGAGGCGGGCGAAATGTCAGTGGCGAAGGCGATGTAGGCAGGGGCGGGTGGAGGTCATTCACGTGGAGGAGGTCTCGGTTGCTACTCGGTGGGTGGCTCGTCCGCATGCGGTGGTGGCAGGGAATGTGGCGGCGGAACGGAGGATGAAGGGGAGTGGCCATGAGTTCGTTTCTAGGTGTTACGGTGGGTTGGCGATGGTTCTTCACGGTCAGGGAGTGGAGGTAGTGGCGTGGGACGTGGCGGGGACGTGGGCTGGTGGAAGGCGGAGCTTTGGAGGGGTCTGGCAGTGGGCCGGCTGCATGGGGAGGTGAGGGGCGGTTGCTGCTGCCAAGGGGAGGACAGGCCGGAGAGGGTGGTCAGGCTTGGTGATGTTTGTACTCGCGCGAGGCGATGGGAGGAGGGGAGCTGGTGGAAGCTTTGCAAGGCCGTGGGTGTGGACTTGGGTTCCAAAATTTTAATGGGAAGAGAAGTGAAATAGGAGGGAGATGAAAGCTTCAGATCTAAAATGAAGTAACGTGCAACCTGCTCAAACATATATTTTTATTTAATATACAGAGAAATACCAAAAAAAAATATAAAGTTTGGAACGATTGCTGTAACGAACGGTCATGCGTTGATTATTAATATATTTGCTTCAAATGAAACCAAGTGAAGCCGCTCTTGAAAATATATCAACCGGAAAGAATGCAAAAGCAGAGAGGTAGCGTGCGTAAACAGGAAAGCGAATAGACAAATCAAAGTACAGCTTGAAGTGAAGGAAATGACAAGTCATAAATTTTATATTGAATAGGGAGTGTATTAAATGCAATGGCTGCTGATTTGGACAGGTAGACAGATGAGAAGAAATGGAACCCAAATAGTTTTATAACGGGTACCGGTTTGTGCTGCGTTAACCAATTATAATTTGCACCGCCGAACTCCGATTGACACAAATAAATATACCGTTTTGATCAGCGCGACGAGGCGGTCACAATGGTATGAAGATATTGGTGATACAATCGAATTATAAAAATTCGAAATTTTCTACTACGGAAAATGCATAAAATTTGTAGAAAAATAAGAACGACGGAGCCAAAGATGTCCGAATTTGAGAAAACGACAAACTGACAACTTGCTCAAAAGATGTTTTAGAATTTTTCTATGTAAAAATATTTTGGTTTCGAAAACGGTTTATTTCCATCGATTACTAGCTGATTTAAATTTGAAGTAAATTTACGCGCGAAATAAACTTTCATATTTCCGGACGAAAATTGACCAGTTGCTATGTTTAATTAGATGCATTTCAAATATGAAGTTTGAATAGCATCGGAATTTGTTTGTGAAAATACGAAATTCTACACTAAATAATCAATTTTAAAATTTTTAACTGGGTCTGAATTTCAGGGCCGTTACAAAATGTTTGCAAAAAATCTGAGAAACCTCGTCGATGGAAATTACTCAAATGGTCACTCCATAGCTGTTTGCCACTTTGTGTATTAACATCATCAGCTCCTTGTCAATTTCTAATGGTGGTGTGAAATACGCCATCATAGCAGTGGATTACTTCACCAAATAGGTTGAAGCTATACCTTTAGCCGCAATCACAACGAAAACAAAGTAATCAACTTCATTGTCCGAAACATCAGCTGTTGTATTGATCTTTCACAAATCATTGTAACTATAATGTAACCCACTTTCGTAGTGTTGAATCAAAAATTTTCTGCCATTGACATCATATTAGAAAGAGATTTGCTGAGTTGCTCACCCCCGAGCAAAAGGACAAGTCGAAGCTGTGAATAAAATCATAAAGTCCATTCTGAAGAAACATTTGGAAAAGGCTAGAGGCAAGCAGGTGGATAAACTCCTAATAGCGTTATGGGGCTTACAAAATCACCCACAAGTCCTAAACTGGACATACTCCATTCACCCTTGCTTACAGCTCTGAGGCTGTCATCCCTATAGAACTTGACGTCCTCTCTCATCGAGTGACTTATTACAACCCCTATTTCATTATAAAATAAAATAAACTTGGAATTGCAATTGAATTTCAATTAAACTAGAAGGAATTGGTGATGACTCGAGAGCGTACAAAGATATCCAGGAGCCAATGACAAGTACGCGTACCTAAACATGCACCTATATATTCAAAAAATATTGATTTTTTGAAATCGATAGAAATTGAATTCTGACGTGAAGCTTTCAAAAATGAAATTGAATCAAATAGTCAAAGCTTACTAGCCCCATAGAACCAGACACAGATAGCAACTGATGGAATACAATCCTGAATTTATACCATTGGAAATCGACCATGCGTCATGATGGTCAAAGAGAGATACGACACTTTGGGAAAATAATTCAATACCAGGATAGAGACTACTAAGAAAACTGTATGGATTTCTTTCCAATGACCCTAACTTGAAAGCATGTCATGTACAAAATAAGATGTACTTTGGAGGGCAAGTGTTATTCAGCATTTTGACCCGGCAATATCCGAACTGACTGGACAAGTTAGACTCGACTATCATCAAGGCCATTAGCCCAGAGCGATGATTGTGGGGTCCAAAAATAAAGCATAGATGATAATATGAAATAGAAGCAAGAAATCTCACTACTCCTGGAAGATGTTTCGGGTACGATCCATATTCAACACCATGGATCGTACCGTATCGATTCCACAACTCAAATTTGCAGTGATGATCGGTCGGTAACTCAAAATCTACATATGCTATCAAAATGAAACTTGGAATACAAGCTTATTACATCATGTGGAATACTCCTTAGGGATCTCTTTCCAATTAGAGAAAGTTGAAAGGATCGGCATAACTCCCTTTAGAGGGATCGATATAAATTAGAATTCAAGCAACACTACTTCATGGAAAATGCGATATCTCATAAATAATATGTCGGAATTACATGAAATTTGGGGACCAAGTAGCTAAAAACATAAGGATTCCCTCATAGGTATTGCAGCCCATTTGGATGCATTAATAGGGATCGATACCGATCCTTATTGTGGGCCCCGATGGGCTTGCAAATTTTTAGGTAGCCTCGTCTTGGTCTTCTGAACCTTCTGCCAAAATTTCAGTCTGATTCGTGCATGTCTTACCCTATAATACAGCAAGCACAACGTTAGAAAAGGAAGCCTGCTTTCTCTACCGAGGCTCTTCCAGATTTATCTTCACTTTTGTACTAATAGATCCTAGTTGATCAAACATTTTTGTAATTATAATCAAGTGGAGTATCAATAAAATATAAAGTGGATGTAGGCTGATTGTCAAACCACTATAAAAATATGTGTGTTCATTTTTTATTTTTGTTATGTTTTAATTTCATTCTTCGTTTAATCTATCCTAGCATCTATTGGGTGTTGATGCCCATTTTTGGCATCAATAGGAGGGTCTTATACCATAGGTTGGCTCGCTTGATTTTTAGCAACTAGTGGCTTCTGAGCAGGATAAGCACCATTATAGGTAGTGGGAATAATACCAAAGCTACAACCAACGTGTAAAAGTTGGAAGTGTCACATCAAAGAGTTGGTTATAAGAAATTTCGTCCTCTATTCATTAGGGTATATCTTACAAAACTTGGAGTGTATGCGCTAGAGGTTTACCACCGGGTCTCCTTAGAATATCTGTAAATTTGTGATAATGAAGTAAATAACTTGGATAAGATAAACTCAATACTATTGAAGGACAGTGATGGAAGTTACATAGCGATAGCCACTTCTGAGGGAAGCCAGCTGGACAGCATACAAGAAATACTCATCTTTGAAGTGAGTGAGTTTACTCCAAAGGCCAATAATTATGCAGCCGCCCCTAGAAGATTCCAAATAAGCCAAAGGCGAACTGTCATGCCGCTTCCTAAAACTATATAAATATCTAATCCCATCAAAATTAGGCGACATGCCTATGTGATGAAGAAAAGCTATACAAGTGCAGTATAACGAAGCATAAGCATTAGAATGAAATCGGGTAACGGAAAGCTTCATGAACCGGAGATGAGCCAAATAAAGTGGTTGAATGGAGAAACACTCCCAGAAAGGCACATATCACGATTACAAGCAATATAGCCTTCTAGTGGAGTATGGACCCACTGAAAGGGCTCTGGAACTATAACTTCTTCAAAAAGGATGTTGTGTCGATCATAGATTATCCTAACATCTGCCTTAGTCAATGTAGACGCTGGAGAATTTGGAGGGCTGTCAAGAATCATAGTAACCTCGAGATTGATATCAAGTGCCACCCACATGTAGGCTTTATCTTCCATCATGAAAGGAACTACTTTTAAAGACCGCCCAACCTACTGACAAGATGGTAAGGGTCTAGAATGTATCAAAGTAAATGTTGGGGTAGAAGTTGAAGCTATTATGGATGGAGTAAACTTTTTAGTGAATGGACCTAGACCCATGGAAGAGAGACGCAAGGAGCATCTAAGTTTTGTAACTCATCGAAAAACTCAATATATCAGAAAGGTCGGGAAGGATTTAACTCTGATATTCGTGCTGTAAATAAGCATTATGCAGTTGTATGAGACCTATTGGATGTCAATGTGTGTTGACTGACTAGATCTCATACATTGATGAGGAAATGATGTGTAATTCATTATATGAAGTGTGTTTCCTATGTCCAAAGCATGGTGAATGCAAACACAATGTCTAGATAGCTCGCTCATGCTGGCAAATGAACATCATCACACTATAGGATCATGTATCTAATTTTACTTCTTATTATAAATTTATGATAATAGAACTGTTATCCGGAGTGACATAGGATTCTCTACTACAGGGTTATAAACATAAAGGATTTATCCCAGATCATTGATGCATGGTTCCATTAGATATTGAGGCATTTTCGATGTGATCGTTCTCTGAAACCATTCCACCAAATTATGCAACTAATGTATACTCGATTGAGAATCACTAGAAGTCAAATACTTCCACTTTACCATTAATTTTTTTGCCAAAGGATGCAAAGTTTGCATAGCCATGCAAAAAAATCAGGTTTGAGCCTTGAAACAGCCGAAGCTAGCCACCAAGCACATGAAGATGCAAAAATACTTGGGGTTCAACCTTTGTTGCCTTAGAGTCAGCTTCAAGAAATTCAAGAAAAAATCAAACACGAGCTTCCCATAGCCATAGCTAAATTCAAATAGGAAGGTGAAGTACATTGATATAGTCAAGTATATGAAATGGCCATATTTAAGCATGGGTGACTTTAGAGCGGATGCCACCGATCTTGGATCAAGGGTAGTGCTAGATATGGCATCTAAATCGCTAAGTTGAACTCAAAATTAATTAAAATGATGGAAAGTTTTGATAGGCCCGAGATGTTGAGTCACGCAAATTGTTGTTGGCGATGACTGAAGATGGTTGGCAGCGGAGCTACGAGCTAATGATGAGGTTAGTCAAAGCTTGAATCAAAAAATCACAAAGACTAGAAAATCAAATTAACAAGAAATGGCAGTAGATCTAAACTGAAGGCGAAAGAGTAACCGAGCGTTACTTAAATATAACACTGGCAAAAAATTTGGCACCGATTCATAGGATTTGTATCGGGTCAAAAATTTAAAAGAAAGGGAAAAGAAAAGGAAATTTTTGTCTTACGACGCTCAAACTAATGATGAAGTAATTATCGCACTAATTATGTCAATAGTTTTGAATTAGCAAAATTAAGTAGTATTAAGTTTTCCATTAAGTTGTAATTATGTCGTTGGATGCTTACACAATCAAATAGCTACACTTTGACTGTTTATTAAAATGCCAGATCCAAAAAGTATTTAATTCTAATACAAATAAGGTAAGATTTGGTACTGAAAACTAGGTAGGTAAATAAAAAAATGCAGGAAATAGTACAGAACATAAGGAATTTACATGGTTCAAATGTTAAGCAATCCTATGCCATGGGGGAAATTTCTCTTTCTACCTTTATATTATCTGTTGCATATTTCTATGGCAGTGAGTACAATAAAACTTTAAAAGCATCGAAAAGTGGGAAATAAAAAAAGGTCCTTTCTTTCTACGATGCTTTTTTTATTTATAGTATGGAGATGTACATGAATCGCTACACTCTTTCCCTTGCTATTGTGCCTCATCCTCGTATTTTGCTAGGTGTCATCTATCCAAACTGTTTGATGCACTTGAATTGCTAACGTGTATTTGGCAGGAATTTTGAGCTGAAGGCGAGAACTCCCGTAATTAAAAAGGGAATATATTGCTAGGAACTACAAATAGTGGTTTTGATGACAACAACCTTTGTAACTTATTTTATTATAACTTATATACTAATCATATTGTCTAGATATATGTGAATGTTATTATGCAAGATATATGTAAAGCAGATACTGATTATTGAAGACTGTATAGTATAAAGATGAAGAATGAAGAATTCAAGTTTGAAGACTCATGAGTATCAAGATCAAGATTTCAAGATATGTATCTAGTTTTTGTTAAAACTTCATAATAGCATGGAAATTTTCATTCCGAATGGGATGGAACCCATTTCTATCTTTTTAGTGGCTTACATACCCACGACTAGTAGCTTACAAACCTACGACAAGTGGCTTACAAACCCACGAACATCCTCGTTTTGTACAAGTTCTCGAGTCCTGATGTGATGAGATATTCTACAGGAAAAATCTTGCAAAATTACTTAAAAATGGGTTTTCAAATTTATTTTCAGAACTGTTTTTCAAAATATTTTATCCTTAAAAACTATCTTTTCAAATGATTTTCAAAAAGATGTTTTAGCATTAAAATATTCTTTGTATTTTTTAACTCTTGTTTTAAACTTCATTTCTACTCCAGAATCATTTTAGCTTGTTTTTCCTTTCTATACCATTTGCAAAAAGAAATTTACATTGTTTTTAACATAGGGATGTCGAAATCATGGGATACCCCATGTCGACATGGTGGCCGTTAAATTCAAAAGTTTTAATTTTCAAAAGAAGTGTCTATTTGTTTAACTCTCTTCACGAATGGTTATGACCGTTGGTGCTTTATAAATAGCATTCACAACCAAATTTTTTAACTAACAATTTTCTTATTTTCTTCACTCCTTCTCCACAAATCCATATTCTAAATTTTTTATATTTATAAGATCGTGCTGAAATTCTATCGATTTCTCAAGTGAATCAAATTAGAATTCATTCTTGTTTGATTCTCCGCTCTCTCTCGAAGGTCAAAGTGATATTTAGAGTTATAGAATCAATTTGTAATCAAAAGTTTATCGAGTCTCTCTATAAGGTGTGGTTGTTCCTGGAAATCAATTGGGTGATCTTGGGTCCCTAAATCAAGAGAGTTTGCCCCGGACTCGTGAGACAAGAGGGTACCTCAAGGCCTTTAGAAATTGAGGATTGTAATCTTGACATTAGTATAATAAAAATCTGTAGGTGTTTGCCTTGGTACAGGACTGGATGTCGGGTAACTCCAAACCAGTATAAAATTTAGTGTGTTCTTTCATTTACTGCTTTTTATTTACTTTCTGCATCTGTGTTTGATTCTGTGATTGTTCTGTGATTAAGTTTTGCATTTGTTTATATCATAATTTTTAATTAGTCCATATAAGTCTTAGAATCCATTAAACACTATTCACCCCCTCTAGTGTTAATAAGCCTTAAGATCCTTAATCTGCTGTCCCTTTCAATTGGTATCAGAGCATTGGTTTTCATAGTTTTCAAAATCTGAAACTTGAAAAGTTAAAAATGAAATTTTTAGGATATTTTGTTAATACTAGCTTGAATTTATGCATTTCATCAAAGTACCATACGTTTGGATATAATTTTTATGAAAAATCAAGTTATCTACCAAATTGGTTTGTTATGTAGGAACAGACATGTTACATGGCTTTCGAAGAATCAAAAACTAATGGACAAACTGTGCAAATTGAGAAAGACGAATGGATCTTGATAGTGGTTGTTCAAGTCATATGATTGGAAATCTCAAGATACTCAATGACATTATATATCAAGATGGGGGATTGGTCAACTTTGGAGATAACTCAAAAGGGTATGTGATTGGCATCGGCAATGTCAGTAATTCTAAAATTCCTTTTATTGCTGATATTTTGCTAGTTAGGAATTTAAAACATAATTTGCTTAGTATAAGTCAACTATGCGACAAAGGATTTAAAATTAAATTTGGAAAAGATAAGGGCCACATCGAAGATAATAAGTCAAATATTATCTTTGAAGGAATTAGGAAGAAAAACATTTACATCCTTAGTATGAAAGTATCAAATGATAACTTATGTCTTTTGCCTAATACAAGTGACCCTTGGATTTGGCATAAAAGATTTGGTCATTTAAATTTCAAACTATTATCTAGGTTATCAAAACTTGACTTAGTTAGAGGTTTTCCCAAGTTAAACTTTAAAGTAGATAGTATACGTGATGCTTGTCAATTAGGAAAACTTAAGAAAAGTTCATTTAAATTAAAAGAAATGATTTCTACTTCTAAACCTTTAGAATTACTTCATTTAGATTTATTTGATCCATCTCAAGTTCAATCAATTAATCACAATAAATATGTTTTTGTAATCGTAGACGATTATTCTAGATATACTTAGACAGTTTTTCTTAAACTTAAAAGTGAAGCTTTTGAATTATTTAAAAATTTTGCTAAAAGAATTCAAAATCAACTTTCTTTAAAAATAAAAACTATTCATAGTAATCACGATGGAGAATTTGAAAACGAAAATTTTGAGAATTTCTGTAATAAAAAAGGAATTACTCATAATTTCTCTTTTCCAAGAACTCCACAACAAAACAGAGTGGTAGAACGTAAGAATAGAATGATTCAAGAGTGTACTAGAACAATGTTTTTTGATAGTAACTTACCTAAAAACTTTTCGGCCGAAGCAGTCGCTACAGCTTGTAATATATTAAATAGGATTTTAATTAGACCATTAACCAATAAAGCACCATATTAATTACTTTACAATAAGAAACCCATAGTAGCTTATTTTAAAGTTTTTGGTAGTAAGTGTTTTTGTTGAATATGCGCTTTGCGCTTATATGATTTTTGTTTGATGATAATAAACATATATACATTCGTTTAAATGTATTTGTTAATGTACTATTTTATTTTTCATAGAATAAATAAATATTTGCTGAATAAAATTAAATGACACAGAATTTGAATTCAAACAGAAATTTTATTCAAACAAATATTTATTACAATTTTGAATAGTACAATTTCAATCTCTCACTATAACTATACAACTTTGATTACAATCACATCACATTTCACATTTACAGTTAACCTCACTACATATCACTCACACTCGTATTTTTATCTTCAACTTCCTTCTAGTTTGAATCCAGCATCTGAGCAATCTGCAAAAATATAAACTAACGCAGTAAAATTGAAAAAGAAATATTTTTGCAATATAAAATGAAATATGATTTTCGAAAATATGATTTGCCTCAGTTATTTGGGTTGTTCGTCATAATTTAAATTTGAATTCATCATACACGAACAACTTGTGACATACACAGTGTATCACTGTATATGCCACAAGGCCGTGCATGTCGATATATACACTTGATTGATTTACAGGGACAGGCGAGCACAGGTCAAACCCAAATGAAAAACCGGGTTCAACTCACGTGCAATAACATTGAAAATCACGACACGAGCACAAGGTTAAACCCGAGTTTTTTGAAAAACTGGATTCAACACAGGGCAGGTCACAAGTCAAAACAGTGCAACAAAACTCAATGTCGAGCATGCATGAAACATGAAACAGTGGATTGAACCAGAAACATGATCAACACAGCAATGCAAAGACCAGACAACAATTTCATCAAATATGCTCATGTCCAGATGCATCAGGTTGAAAATGCTCAAAGCCACCAGTTAAACTGGAAACAAACATGAAGTGAATAGAAGTCATGAAAAATGCACAATGCATCAAAGCACAAATACATGAGAAATGCAGTAACAACCAGACCACTGACAATCAATACAAAATGAAGCTGCATGTACAACAGGTGCAACAAGACTTCTAATGATACAAAACATACAAACAAGCACACGAACTAACGAAGACTGTATAATGATGCAAGACCAGAGAAACGCAAGTTCATACGTACAGCAAGCTACAAGTTATGCAGAATCAAAGTGAAAAAATGTCAATGAAAGCACAGCCTCAAACATGAGAAGACTAATATGCAGTGTACTGTAATACAACAGCGAGCACATTCATATGTACAAATGCAAAGAACAGTGGTGATGCAGTGCAACAGCTACGACAGCTTCGAACTAACTACTGAAACAAATGAACAGTGCAAGCATGAAGTATGCACAACAAATAATGTGCACCGGTGAACAAGTATGGCAGCAGGCAAGTGCACACATTACAACAGACTCAAGGCAAATGAATAGACAAAGCAATTGACCACAATCATGTTCAAACATGGCCAGAGACTATATGTCAACGGAAAGTCGATCAGTAAGGCAATGTCAAGTTCAGGTCATAATGGAGCAACTTGAGCTCAAGAATGATCAAGTGCAGACAAATGAAACAACAGGCAAATGCATATACAAACTATGGTGAATGCAGATACAACATGTCAAAGAATACTACAAGGCCAACACAGTGATCATTATCACTGACTCCATTAATCAAGACACAGCAGTGATCAGATGAATCATGAAATGCAACATCAAACCAGAGAACACATTACAGTGGTCATGAATGCAGTAACAACACCGCACCAGAATGCATCAAAAGCAAACAGAGAGCATATGCATCAACTACAAGCAGATACAACTCGACCAGTAACCAAGGCTACAAAGTTTAAGAAATCAATTGGCTGCAGTAAACACAATCAGTGAAGACAGAGTTCAACATCAAGGTTGATCAAGCCAAAAATTCATGTAATCAATCAAAGCCGAAGTCAAAATTGAACCAAGTCAGTATGTTGCACAAGTCAGAGATGTGGTGGTAAAGAAACGAAAATGAATTCAAAACCGTGTCAACCAAGAAACGTGAATTTGACAAAGTCAGATTCATCATAAATCGTTCAAGCATCATCAAGCGGCAGAGAAAAGGAATTGACAAATTCAAACACGAATATACGAACACAAAAATAGGATTTCAAATCCTATATAAGCCCAATCATCATCGGCAAATTAATCATCGAGTTCAAGCATCAACCCAGTAAAGAAAAAAGGAAACAGTACATACCGAAATCACAAACAACGAACTCGATCAAGCAGCTGCAAACGAGCGATAGTCGATCATCAGAGAAGCAGCGAGCTAGGGCAACATATCTCAGATCGAACGAAGAAATTGATGCCCTGATTTACACAAGAGCCGAAGCCCTAATTGGAACAAAGGGAACGAAGCCCTAATTTCAGAAACAGGACGAAGCCGCCATTACTCTCACAAGCAAAGGAACGAGACAAAAAGGATCGGGTGAAATAAGGGAGTGGGCTGGCCTTATTATTAAAAAGGGGGTTTAGTGTTTTAATTTTATAAAAGGGCTTTATTATATTGTTAATTAGGGTTTAGGGTTATTTTCTATTGTTTTTTAATTGTTGTTTTTATTTTACGAATCAAAGGATTTGTAAATCACCACCTAGGGTTTAGGTAGTGTCAGATTGTCTAGTTAGAATTAGTTCAGTGAGCATGGTGTGCGAGTTTGCAAAGCTGTATAGGCGAGAGCAGAGTTTGCGAGTAAGCGAAGCTCTATAGGCGGGAAGCAAAGTTTGCGAGTAAGCGAAACTCTATAGGCGGAGCAGGGTGTGCGAGTCTAGTAGAGTGTTTGTGAGCGGGAGCAAATGTTTACGACCAGGGTGTGCGAGTCTAGTAGAGTGTTTGTGAGCGGGAGCAAATGTCTGCGAGTCTAGTAGAGTGTTTGTAAGCGTGATACTGTTTAATTCTAATAGAAATCTGTGAATGCAGCAGTAGGCAGGGGTTGCCGAAGCTGGGTAAATTTTGTGTGTGATTTACTTTTCAGCATATTTATTTCTGCAGTTTATTTCTGTGTTTAAATCGAGAAAATTTGCTATAACCCTATTCATCCCCCCTCTAGGGTTAATCTAGATCCTACAAGTGGTATCAAAGCCCGGTATTTTGTTTTTAACTCTAGAGTCATGAATCCACCAGATAATATTTTTGTTGAGGGTCGTTTCAATATTATTCCTTCTATTTTCGATGGAACAGATTTTTTGAATTGGAAATTGAAAATGGAATTTTATTTAAAATCTGTTAATATTAAATGTTGGGATATTACTGAAAATGGGTGTGATAAAACCGATAAGGAAAGTATCTCGATTAATGCTCTTACTATGCATATATTATATTCTCATATTAATCGTGATAATTTTAATTTTGTTTCTCTTAGTGAAAATGCACAGAAAATCTGGAATACTCTCGATGCAATATATGGTGCAAAAGTCAACAGCAATGAGAAGTCCTCCACAACCGACTCAGTTAAAGAAATATGCTTAACAGGATTGGTAAATAGCAGTTGTGATGAGGATGATGATGATGGAGCAGCCGAGCTGGCATTACGAACAAAGAATTCAAAAAGGAAATTTGCAGCCAAGTGGAATAAAAGCGATAGCAGTAAAAGTGAGGAAGCAGATATGTGCCTTCATGGGAATATAACCGATAGCGACGACGACGAGCCAAGCGAGGTATCAAAACTTACTCACTCTGAATTACTTATTTATTTCCATAAAGTAAATGGCTATTTTAAACGACTTAGGGAGAAGTATGCCAAACTTGAATCACAAAATGATACTTTGTTAGAATTAAATGAGCAACTCGACAGATTAGTTAAAACCTATCAAAGTAAGATCCCTAAGTGTGATAAGTGTCCAACATTCGAAAAGGAAATTGAAAAATCAGAAATCAATATAAAATCCCTTGAAAATGAAATTCTGATTTTAAAAGAGAATGAAAATAATAGGAGAGAGAATTCTATTGAAAAGTGCACACAATTGATAAATGAAAATGAATCTCTCAAAACACAAGTCCAACAATTGTCAACGACTTTAGATAAATTTTCAAAAAGTGAAAAATCGTTGAATATGCTATTAGGAAAGCAAACTGTTAACATGGTTAGAAAAGGACTTGGATATAATCAATCTAAAATTGTTGAAAACAAGATTAATCAAGAAAATTCAATGTGCACGATTTGTAGAAAATATGGACACAATCACAATAATTGTTGGTATAGACCCAAACATGTGAAAACTATACCGATTTGGGTTCCAAAAGGCACAAATATAAAAATTTTGAAAGTCAAACAAATTTGGGTGCCAAAAGGAACATATATAAATAGTTTTGGGTCTCCAAAAACATATTTTTCATATTCTGCCACTAACAATCATGGACCTATAAAAACAAATAGGTCACATAAATCTGTTATCGTGTAGGTGTGGTGGCAGGCTAAGGAACAACAACAGTGTTCTCTGGATTTCGGCTGTTCCAGAAACACAACGGGCGACAAAGCAAAGTTCCTTAGCCTAGTATAAAGGTGACAGAATCACAATGGGCAATCACGAAAAAATTATCGTAAAGGTAAAACAGGTAAAATTGTTTTTAACGATATATTGAATGTGATTATCTGCACCATACTCTAAATTAAAATCAGCCAATATTGAGATGAACAAAAGATGATGATTTTGATGCTATGATTTTTTCAAAATATTGACCAACCATCTTTAAATAGAATTACTTGGAGTAATTATGATGGTTGACTGATTCGGTCTTAATTGATATTTTCTTTTGACTTGTTCTTACTTTGATTTGTGCTTAAATGATGACCAATCAGATTTTCAACCTTGAACTAATCCATATAAATTTGTTCGGTCAAACGTTGGTTACTCATGCTACACGTAGATATATTTGTTTTGACATTTTTTGGTCACTGCTTGTAAATTTGCACGATTTCAAATTTCATGTGAAAGTTGTTAAAAAGGATTTTGAGAAATTGTTGAAACTTCAAGAAATTGTTTTTGAAATAATTATGATGTTGATTGACTGTTGATTACTCTGAATATAACTGTTTATCCTAAGGTGTCTGAAATTAACACTATGATATTTGTTTGAGTGTTAACATAGCTTCACTTCAAATTTTATTCTGAGATAATTTGTTGAAATTTCACAATTTGGTCTTTGAAATCCAACGAGTGTATCGAGTGAAATTTAAATTCAGATGCAGATTACACTGGTAATATATTAATAGAAAAATTACTAGTGGAACGTGATTAATTTTTGAAACATTCATTTGCTGCATCGTTTTTCAAAGAAAATATCTGCATATTTTTCACTTGAAATAACTTTCAAATAGCAGAAAATTTTCTTATAAAACCCCCTCGAGAAAATCATGTTTGACCATATTTACAGATTAGTCATTTTTGAAAAATTGATTTTATAATTTTTGAATTTGATTTTAAATGACTATTTTAACTAATCTAACTCCCTTTGATTATCGAAAAGATGAATAGTGATTGAAAAAGTGATGAATGTTGATATTTATCATATATTATAACTCGAGAAAGTATAATTAGAAAATTTCTTTAGAATTTCATAACAAGAGTTATAAAAACTTTTTGTTGGGTAAAAATTCCATGACCATTTCTATTTCTATCATCTTTCTATCGACCATCACTCATCAAGATCATATTTAGTATGTAAATTTGTGGTAGTTTACAAAGGAAATCATTTGTTCTTCAATATCTTTTAATTTGTGAAGGAAATTATTTTTGCTTCAATTTATTATATTTAGCAATAAAAATAAATATCCAAAGTATTCACTCTCATTTAAAAGTCCTCACGGTTATGCATGGGTGAATTACTTGGACTTTTGATTATGTGCTTCCATGCTCATTTAAAAGTCCTCACGGTTATGCATGTATGGAACGCATATCAAATTTAATTGATTTAATAGACAAGTTGATTCTAATCCCATTTAAAAGTCCTCACGGTCATGCGTGGTTAGAAGATACTTGATTTCATTTTTTAAATTAAATTGGAATACTACTAATCTCATTTAAAAGTCCTAACGGTTATGCATGGTTAGTAGATATTCAAATTTCCTGAAATAAATATACCACAAATAGACATAATTGTATGATTTTTGATGATTTTATCCCCATCACTTCTGAAAGTGGAATATGCGCTTGACAAGGGTAATTATGATTTTTGTTTGAGTTTTATTGAAATTTAATATTTATATTCAATTGAGTTAAATGTTTGATTCATGTCTATCACTTCATCTCTATTTTTATAACACTATTATTATTTTGCTGATAACAAAAGGGGGAGAGAAAAGTTAAGATTTTGTCAAATAGAATCAAGCAAAGGTCAAATAATTTTCAATTTGCATATAGGCTCATTTACATATTTTTATTTGTATGCATATATGTAGGGGGAGTATTGTGTAGAGAGGGAGCATTCAAATAGGGGGAGCAAATTGAACGATCAAATACATTTAATACATTCAAAATCTTATATATATGTTTGTTATCATCAAAAGGGGGAGATTGTTGAATATGCGCTTTGCGCTTATATGATTTTTGTTTGATGATAATAAACATATATACATTCGTTTAAATGTATTTGTTAATGTACTATTTTATTTTTCATAGAATAAATAAATATTTGCTGAATAAAATTAAATGACGCAGAATTTGAATTCAAACAGAAATTTTATTCAAACAAATATTTATTACAATTTTGAATAGTACAATTTCAATCTCTCACTATAACTATACAACTTTGACTACAATCACATCACATTTCACATTTACGGTTAACCTCACTACATATCACTCACACTCGTATTTTTATCTTCAACTTCCTTCTAGTTTGAATCCAGCATCTGAGCAATCTGCAATATAAAATAACGTAGTAAAATTGAAAAAGAAATATTTTTGCAATATAAAATGAAATATGATTTTCGAAAATATGATTTGCCTCAGTTATTTGGGTTGTTCGTCATAATTTAAATTTGAATTCATCATACACGAACAACTTGTGACATACACAGTGTATCACTGTATATGCCACAAGGCCGTGCACGTCGATATATACACTTGATTGATTTACAGGGACAGGCGAGCACAGGTCAAACCCAAATGAAAAACCGGGTTCAACTCACGTGCAATAACATTGAAAATCACGACACGAGCACAAGGTCAAACCCGAGTTTTTTGAAAAAATGGATTCAACACAGGGCAGGTCACAAGTCAAAACAGTGCAACAAAACTCAATGTCGAGCATGCATGAAACATGAAACAGTGGATTGAACCAGAAACATGATCAACACAGCAATGCAAAGACCAGACAACAATTTCATCAAATATGCTCAAGTCCAGATGCATCAGGTTGAAAATGCTCAAAGCCACCAGTTAAACTGGCAACAAACATGAAGTGAATAGAAGTCATGAAAAATGCACAATGCATCAAAGCACAAATACATGAGAAATGCAGTAACAACCAGACCACTGACAATCAATACAAAATGAAGCTGCATGTACAACAGGTGCAACAAGACTTCTAATGATACAAAACATACAAACAAGCACACGAACTAACGAAGACTGTATAATGATGCAAGACCAGAGAAACGCAAGTTCATATGTACAGCAAGCTACAAGTTATGCAGAAACAAAGTGAACAAATGTCAATGAAAGCACAGCCTCAAACATGAGAAGACTAATATGCAGTGTACTGTAATACAACAGCGAGCACATTCATATGTACAAATGCAAAAACAGTGGTGATGCAGTGCAACAGCTACGACAGCTTCGAACTAACTACTGAAACAAATGAACAGTGCAAGCATGAAGTATGCACAGCAAATAATGTGCACCGGTGAACAAGTATGGCAGCAGGCAAGTGCACACATTACAATAGACTCAAGGCAAATGAATAGACAAAGCAATTGACCACAATCATGTTCAAACATGGCCAGAGACTATATGTCAACAGAAAGTCGATCAGTAAGGCAATGTCAAGTTCAGGTCATAATGGAGCAACTTGAGCTCAAGAATGATCAAGTGCAGACAAATGAAACAACAGGCAAATGCATATACAAACTATGGTGAATGCAGATACAACATGTCAAAGAATACTACAAGGCCAACACAGTGATCATTATCACTGACTCCATTAATCAAGACACAGCAGTGATCAGATGAATCATGAAATGCAACATCAAACCAGAGAACACATTACAGTGGTCATGAATGCAGTAACAACACCGCACCAGAATGCATCAAAAGAAAACAGAGAGCATATGCATCAACTACAAGCAGATACAACTCGACCAGTAACCAAGGCTACAAAGTTTAAGAAATCAATTGGCTGCAGTAAACACAATCAGTGAAGACAGAGTTCAACATCAAGGTTGATCAAGCCAAAAATTCATGTAATCAATCAAAGTCGAAGTCAAAATTGAACCAAGTCAGTATGTTGAACAAGTCAGAGATGTGGTGGTAAAGAAACGAAAATGAATTCAAAACCGTGTCAACCAAGAAACGTGAATTTGACAAAGTCAGATTCATCATAAATCGTTCAAGCATCATCAAGCGGCAGAGAAAAGGAATTGACAAATTCAAACACGAATATACGAACACAAAAATAGGATTTCAAATCCTATATAAGCCCAATCATCATCGGCAAATTAATCATCGAGTTCAAGCATCAACCCAGTAAAGAAAAAAGGAAACAGTACATACCGAAATCACAAACAACGAACTCGATCAAGCAGCTGCAAACGAGCGATAGTCGATCATGAGAGAAGCAGCGAGCTAGGGCAACATATCTCAGATCGAACGAAGAAATTGAAGCCCTGATTTACACAAGAGCCGAAGCCCTAATTGGAACAAAGGGAACGAAGCCCTAATTTCAGAAACAGGACGAAGCCGCCATTACTCTCACAAGCAAAGGAACGAGACAAAAAGGATCGGGTGAAATAAGGGAGTGGGCTGGCCTTATTATTAAAAAGGGGGTTTAGTCTTTTAATTTTATAAAAGGGCTTTATTATATTGTTAATTAGGGTTTAGGGTTATTTTCTATTGTTTTTTAATTGTTGTTTTTATTTTACGAATCAAAGAATTTGTAAATCACCACCTAGGGTTTAGGTAGTGTCAGATTGTCTAGTTAGAATTAGTTCAGTGAGCAGGGTGTGCGAGTTTGCAAAGCTGTATAGGCGGGAGCAGAGTTTGCGAGTAAGCGAAGCTCTATAGGCGGGAAGCAAAGTTTGCGAGTAAGCGAAACTCTATAGGCGGAGCAGGGTGTGCGAGTCTAGTAGAGTGTTTGTGAGCGGGAGCAAATGTTTGCGACCAGGGTGTGCGAGTCTAGTAGAGTGTTTGTGAGCGGGAGCAAATGTCTGCGAGTCTAGTAGAGTGTTTGTAAGCGTGATACTGTTTAATTCTAATAGAAATCTGTGAATGCAGCAGTAGGCAGGGGTTGCCGAAGCTGGGTAAATTTTGTGTGTGATTTACTTTTCAGCATATTTATTTCTGTAGTTTATTTCTGTGTTTAAATCGAGAAAATTTGCTATAACCCTATTCACCCCCCCCTCTAGGGTTAATCTAGATCCTACAGTTTTATTCTTAATTCAAAAGATAATTTAGATAAATTTGAATCTAAATCCGACAAAGGTATCTTTATTGGATATTCTAATAGAAGTAAAGCGTTTATAGTTTATAATTTAAGAACTAATACTATTGAAGAAACAATGCATGCATATTTTGATGAAAATTTTAAAGATACTGTACAAATAGAAGATGAAGAAGATTTTATATCTTTAAATAATGAACTAATGAAACTAATTGTGAAATCATTCAACCTAATAAAAGAATTAGGCTATTAAAAGATCATCCTGTAGAAAACACACTAAGAAATATTGAATTTACAGTTAAAACGATAAATCAACTAAATAGTATGAGTAAAGTAGCTTTTATATCAACAATTGAACCTAAAAATCCAAAGGAAGCATCATCTGATGATTCATGGATACGTGCTATGCAAGAAGAATTGAATCAGTTCACCAGAAATGATGTTTAGAAACTTGTTCCTAGACCCGAGGATAAAAGTATAATTGGAACAAAATGGGTTTATAAAAATAAAATAAATGAACTTGGTGAGGTCGTGAGAAATGAAGCTCGTTAATCGTGCAAGGCTATTGTCAAGAAGAAGGAATTGATTATGATGAAACCTTTGCACCCGCAGCAAGACTAGAAGCTATCAGGATTCTACTTGCTTTCCAAACTACAATAATTTCAAGTTATATCAAATGGATGTTAAAAGTGCTTTTTTAAATGGTTTTGTATAAGAAGATATTTATGTTGAACAACCTCCACTTTTTGAAGATAATAAATTTCCAAATCATGTATATAAATTAAAGAAAGCTTTATATGGTCTTAAACAAGCTCGTAGAGCCTGGTATGAAAGCCTAAGATCTTATTTACCACAATCTGGTTTTGAAATTGGTAAAATAGATACAACTCTTTTTATTAAAGAAACAAAAATGATATTCAATTAATACAAATATATATATATATATGGATGATATAATATTTGGATCAACTAATAACATAATGAATAAAGAACTTTCAGATAGTGACTAAAGAATTTGAAATGAGTCATATGGGAAAACTAAGTTTCTTCTAAGGAATTCAAATCAAACAATCAGATAAAGTAATTTTCATTAGTCAAGAAAAATATGCTAAGGATTTAATTAATAAATTTGGATTGACCACTTCTGGTGGAGAATCAGTGACAACTAATGTAGCTTTAAGTAAAGAAGATAAATCAAAAGATGTTGATTAAAAATTATATTGGGGAATGATTGGTTCGCTACTTTATATAACAGCAAGTCGTCCTGACATCATGCATAGTGTATGTCTCTGTGTAAGATACCAGCTCAACCTAAAGAAACGCACTTAAATGTTGTTAAAATAATTTTAAGATATGTAAAACATACTTTAGATTATGGTTTATTTTACCCTAAAAATGATATATTTGATTTAATTTCATATTGTGATGTGATTACGCTGGTTGTAAACCAGACCGAAAAGGTACAGGTGGAACTTGTCACTTTCTACGACATTCTATAGTTTCCTGATTTAGTAAGAAGCAAAACACTGTATCATTTTCAACAACCGAAGCAGAATATATATCTGCTGCTTTGGCTTGTCCTCAAGTTATATATATGCAACAATGTAACGACCCGATTTTTTGATGCCCGAAAAATCGAACCATTAGGGTGAAAAGAAGAAGAAGGTAGAAGAAGAAATAGA
This sequence comes from Allium cepa, assembly GCA_030765085.1. Lineage (NCBI taxonomy): Eukaryota > Viridiplantae > Streptophyta > Magnoliopsida > Asparagales > Amaryllidaceae > Allium > Allium cepa. Next base: position 748,778,401 of record CM060940.1, on the reverse strand, counting down.
AACAATATCAGAGTCTTACCAACGCCGCGGAATAAAATATAATAGATGATAACAGATCTTTACACAAAATAAATTATATCTATTTTATACATACATCATCAGAATACGGCATCAGAGTACAACTTAATTCAACAACACAATAAACATCCAAATGCTAGACGGTTATATAAACTTGTCCTCAAAACTATATACATAGTGGAATAAATATCAAGTACGGAAGTACGTCTCGCCTCCAGCTTGTCTCCTGAGCTCCACAGCAATCAATCCAAAATCTGTATTCTATAATACTCGGTCTGATCCGAGCATTATAGATAAATAACACCCGAGTCAGTCTGAAATACCAGCGTGAGAAATCACACTCAAATGGATTATTAAAGTTTCAAAATTATTTGAAATCAAAGGTATCTCGTAAGACCACGCTACAAATAAACATGCTCGGTTTTTACCTTACGATAACCAAAACATTTCTTATAAAAGCCTTTGATATTATAATAGTTTCTATATGTAAATACTTATTCAAATAGCCAAAATTGTTACATTTACTAAATTCCAGCTAATAGGTATACAAACAAAACCGTAAAGGCACGTAGTGAGTATGGCTTTCCAACTAATGACCAGGCATTGGGGGTACCACCTGTTCTAGATCAGCGTACTAAGGATCCACACTAAATCCCCTGCAACACAAGACTGGGACTACCCCTTACTGGATAATCCCGAGTAAGATCACCCCCGGTTGGGATCAACAACTGCACCACACAGCCGAAATAAAAAGGGACATCTAGACAGGGATGACCTTACCCTAATGGGCGCGACCTACTTAGCCTTGCTGCATAACCCATGATTTTCAATCATTCCCGGTTCATGAGGCTCGAGGTTAAGCGTTACCTTTTAGAACATTTTACTTAGAATGCTCATCGTCCTCCTGACGATGTTCTGAAAGCATTCATCCATACAAGTCCATCCCGAGTTTAAACGGAACCGAAAGCACTACTCCTACTACATCCATTTTGGAATCACCCTCAGGATTAGTAGCGACTAGCCCTTGCACTTCACTGCTCCATTTTAGACTCCCAACACTTGTCTTCCTCACGAAAACGTTCAAACCGGATCGAAGTGGTTTTCGGAAAATAAATCCCGATCTCGGTCTCTTCATAACGATCAGCACATTAGCCAATATTGATAGCCGGTTATTTAACTATCAAATAACATGCACAAACAATCATCAAGCCATAATAATTTCTCCCAAATTATTTATTTACCTCAAAATATCTTCGCAAGATATTTTTCCACTTTTCAACCCTTTTGAAAACAGTTTCAAACCATTTTTCTCTTACGGAATAAATTCCCCAAATATTTTCGATTCCCACTGAAATCACTAAGTACAAAACACTTTAGATTTTAAAATAGTTTAAAACACTTTATTATAAAATATACTTTAAAACATTAACTAAACTACTTAAACACTTTATTCAAAAATATAAGTTTTGAAAATATTTAAAATAAAACCACTTTATAAAATATAAAACTAATTTATAAAATATAAGTTAAGCCAAATTGAATTTAGATTAAGAGTTACGAAATTCTACATAAATTTTCAAATAAAACTTTAACCCAACTATCTTTAAAATAAAATTACTTTATAAAATTTTGATATTAATAATTAATATTAATAAATATTTATATTTTAAAATTTTAACAACTTAAATAATAATTTATTAAAAATATTCCTTTAAATAAGTTTAAAACTTTCAACTTATACTTAAAAAATCAGCTTTGAAAACGTACTCCGCTTTTCAGGGAATCCACTTCTCCTTCATGCCTTTTAAAAATAAACCACTATTTATTTTTTTTAAACAAATTACCCATTCCTCTATAAATTTCCATCGTGAAATTTATACTTCCAAAATATCCATTGATGTCTTAATTTACTTTATAAACCCAGTTTATAAAGTCCCATAGTCTTATTCCTTTAAAATCACAGTTTTTAAATACTTTATCAATTTCCAAATTGATTTTCAGATTTTACTCCATTTCGTAATAAATTCTTTTACTTACTCTATTTTTTATTTCAAAAACCAATACCTTCAGAGTTTACTTCTTAAATTATGAATTAAAATCTTATTTAACTGAAATTACCAATTTCATTCTTTTCCAAATTCCTTCTTTATCCTTTCCAAAAGATTTAAACCCTGAATTTTAAAATAAATTTTTTATTTCTTTAAATAATATTACTTAGATTTTAAAATTCATTATTTACCCTTTTTATTCAAAATCTCATTTCCCATACTTGGAATTTATTTATTAGAATTTAAAAATCCACTTTTATCTTCTTTTTTTCATTCCTCAATTTATCCTAAATTCTCTAAAATCATTTTACTTACAAATTTTCTCTTTTTTAATTTTCTTTTCAAAAATCAAATCTATATATTTTTGATATCTCCGTATACCCAAATATATTCAATTACACCATAGTATCCATTATTTCCAATTACCATTATAATCTATCACAAATTATCCAATAAATCATAACACAGAATAGTTAAACAAATCAACATATTTTGAGGAATCCAGTTGGATCCCTCCAATCTGTTTCCCTGCATCCATAGATGTTACCACAATATAAAATACCAATTCCATTTCAAGGTGGAATATCGTGGTATGTGGGATTAATATAATATCATCCACTATTTTGCGGCGCATAGGGTCTCATCCGCTATATAATGCGGGAAAATCAATCACTCTAATATATATATATATATATAAACTACTATGTATAATATACCACATCCAATCAATTCAATCATTCAACCAAATATTTAAATTTAACTATTTAAATTTAAATAACCCCTATGAGTGAGATTAACTCACCTTTGATTTTTAATTGCAACCCACTTCCATCTCGACTATTTTCTCCACAATTTCAGACCTTGCATAGGAAATTACATAACTTTATTAATCACTGAGGTAATTAAATTCTGTTTAAATTAAAGTTGGCTTACAAAATTTAAATTGTTATAACAAATTAAACTTTCCTTTGAAATCACATCCGACATATAAAATGATCTATACAATTTTCAAAAAATCAAATTTTATATCACTTTTAAATTTAAACATTTTAAATTCCTTGTTTTCGCAAATCTCAACTATATTATCTTTCGGTTTTAACATGATTACCCAAAAGGTATATGACTTCATTTTATTTTATTTTTATTATTTTATTTATTCCTATTTTCTCAAAACCTTATCTGTATATATATCTCTGCCTATACAATTTCCCTTCTAATTATTATAAATTTTCAAACTAAAACTGGATTAAAAAAAATCATACTCGTGGTTAGGTAATATACCAGAAAACCCCACCATAGCTCGATAAAGATCAACCAACTACCCCTAACAAAGTTAGCGATTCCGCAAGCCGAAACTACGATATCTGCATGCTTCACCATTTCCTCTAAATTCTTGCCTAAAATATACCACCGTGGCTGTTGCATTCTCCCTCTGTAACAGCAGTGCAGCGGCATCCCTAAAATGTTGCTTCACCTAATTGCAACTGCTTCCTTTTCTTCAATTTCAACGCCATGCCAATGCAGCAATTTCAAGCATCTTTTAGGAGTACAAGGAACAAACAAAATATCCTTCAGTATTGCAATTTCAGACGCAACTTCCTCACATGCTTCGCTACAGATTCTAGATGAAAATTTGCTGATGCGCCAGTGCCTCCGATTCTTTGCTTAGCTTGCTCGACCTCGCCATAGTCGACATGCATCCCAACCCATCGCGTCTCCCACGCAATCGCCCACTGCCTTTCCACCAATCATGCGCGAACATGCAATATCGAGACTTCAAGCTGCCGCAATGATGGAGATTCCCTGACCTATCGAATTGATTTCGTGAAGGAAGGTGAGTGCGATTTGAAAGGACAATGGAAGAAGGGCTTGCGACATTGTTTTAAACAGAGGATGTTTACTATTATCTTTTTTTTACTGGAGAGGGACTGTTTTATTTTTATTTTTAACAGAATATTTGTTTTATTACCCTTATGTTTTAAAATAAGATACGTGTTCAAAACAATCCTCTAAGATTGAAAAATGGAGTTAATCTGCTTTTGGAGTGAACAAGTGTTGAAATGAGTAATATAGTGATATAAAAAGCTAAATTTGAAAAGAAAATTTGACTAGACAACTTGTTTAAATTTAAATTGAACCTTCTCGAAATCACCTCCTGAAATTTTGAACTCCTATCGAGGCATGTCGCTAAGCGTTTATATTGTTAAACCCCTATTCCTATAACAAAGGAAAAGGTTCTGAGTCCAAATTCGATCCTAGGGAGAAGATAGCCTTCTGTATTCAGTAATTATATTAAATTTTCGACATAAATTCTAGCGCATTTATATACCGTACGACCACATGATCACTCCAAACACTACGAAAATTGAAATCCAATAATAATACAATATTACGGATCCAATAGAACTAGTTTCATCGAAATCCAAGACTATGCCTCGGAAGGCTATTTTTAAATATCAATTTAAACTATATATTTTCAAAACTTAATAAGACACTTCAAATTTCAAGTTTAACATTTCTACTATCACTAGTACCATCAATATAAAATTTTACAAGCTTTTAAACCATTTCTAACAAGCTTAAAATTTCAGATTCAACCATTTATCCAATCTTCAATAATTAAATTCAATAATTCAATTGCCAAATAAATAGTGATATTTGAAATTTAAATTAAACTAGCTTTCAAATATTTAAAATCAATTAAATATTTCGATTTCAAACACCAGAAATTCTAGGTTGTCACATTCCTCTCCCCTTAAAAGAAATTCTGTAACATCCCGCCTTTTCGCACACTTTAAACCGACACACATGACGATTCAAACCATACGGAAGGGCGGATTGTTATGGGGTAAATAAGAAAAACAGAGAAGAAATAAAACAAAACAGAATCTCACAGCGGAAGAATAAAATATAATAATCAAATATACAGTTCAAGAAACTGTTTTACAAAATATTTTATTTTACTTGTATAATGAATATCAGAGTTACCCATACCAATACTATCAATGCAGCGGAATTAAATGGTGTAGTGAAATAATACAGTAGATACTAGTAATACAAATCTTTGTCTTCGTCCTCCAGAGCCAAATCCTCAAATCCTGAAACGCTCGGACTGACTCGGGCGAATTTGAAAAGACAAAAACACTCGAGTCAGAACTAAAAGATCTTATGTGAGTAAAATTTACAGAAATAAATATGAGTACAGTAACTCAAGAGATGCTCGGGATTTACATCTCCTAAGGGTTCGTTAAACTATTTACTATGTAGTATATTGCGCTATTATAATAATGCCTATTTATAAAATAAACTTACTTTTTAATAGCGTTAAGGGCTTACCCATATAGCCCTTAACACAGAATATATTCCCATAGTCTATACAGTACCGTAATCTCCCCCGTAATGGGCGTCGTCAGAGGGCACTCCATAGGTATGGTACAAAACAAAACTCGTAGTAAAGGCTCGGTATGGTAGGTGACACGGCACAACTAGGCAATGCCAGGGTAGATATACCAATTGCTATCCGGGCTGGTGGAAACGCGCAGCGCGCAGCTGCCGCCCACCTCGAACAAACTCCCCCAAAATCAAAAATAAAAGTGGCCACTGAATCAATCCAAAGTCAAAGTATAATATCGAAGAGGAGTGTCCGATCAGAGGAATGACCTCATTGGCCCGAGAATCGCTCCTGTTTTAGCCACCTTATGCCAACTCACAGGAGTCAGGTCCACGTATTTACCTTACAGGAAACGCCGCCACCAACCTACTTCATTCTGGAATCTCCACCGCGTACACGGTTAGTCAAAGTGGTTTTCGGTATCGACAGAGAGTATGTCCATATCCGATCCCGGTCTCTTTGCCAACCAATCGTTATTATAACACCGCGGTCATTTAAAATAGTTTATACTTTAAAACAAGAATAAAAATTCCATTTCAAAACTATGAATACGATATCATCTTAAAACCCAAAATAATATGATATCATTTTATCCAAATATATTTCTTTTCCAAAATCATACTGCTTTAAAATTTAAAATATCTGGAAACCAAATATTTGACTTATACTTTCAAAGCATAATATTTCGAAATTCATATATTTTAAAACCATAACTTCTAAAACTTGAATGGTTTGGATATTCAACGGTATACGAAATAAATGGTTTAACTTTAAGGTTACTTTGTAAAGAAAATAATTTCCATGGCTTTACAAATATATTTCTTTATTTAAAATCTAAACCAAAATATAAATAGCACTTTCAAGTTCCAAAACCACTTCAATTTCTATATATATTTATATATATATATATATATCCATTTGGAGTATTAATATTTCAAAACTAAAGTTGGAATTTATTCCTTCAACCAAATTAAATGTTCTATTATTTAGTCTTGAATATTTACGTAAAAATCCATAAATAAAACTTCAATTTCTAGCAATTAAATATTTTCTTCAATTAAATTATACTAGAATATTCATTTTAAATTTATCTTGGAAAAATCCAGTTATAAATATCATACCTTAAAATTTTCCAAACTTAAACATATAATATGAATTATCAAATTCCATTTCTCAATTTTCCCATTTTTATTTAATAGATTTATACACAGCTTAAATTCAAAATTTTTAACTTCATATGTATATATATATATATATATAGAAGAATAAAATTTATAAAATATCAAAATTAAAATTTTTTATAAACCGTATCCCATCCAAACCATAGAAATCACTTTAAAATAATTTATATATAGACCACGGTGCCTGTATAAAATTTTCTATCCTATGGTCAAGTGATACGGATATTTATCATTTCAATCCGCAATTTAAAAATAAAATTTTGCGGTTGCATATCATTTCAAACCACAACCCCAAATGAAATGAAAATGCATGATGACTTGCAGTTTATACAATATAATTATAGCATTCATTCATCCAAATATCAATCATCAATCATCAATTGCAATCATCATCCAATTTTAAACAAGCATTGATACATAGCATATGAATTATACAGGAATTAATAACAGATTATTAACTAACAGTTTCTATTCCATAATAAATTTAATGACTGTTAACTAGCAGTTTATGTGCAAAAATAAATTCTACCTGTCAAATTTTATGCAATAAATAAACTAAATTAACAGTTAAGTTAAATAAATGCGATTTAACAGATATGCTGAATAAAACACGCCAACAGTCATAAATAAATTTCTACTCATATTTAAAATAAATTTAACAAACATAAAAACTTTTAGAAGTTGTGAGTGGGTTAAAACACTCACCTTTTGAATTTAAATCGAATTTAAATCCGATTTAAACCCAAAAAATTGACGGTCTTCGAATTGGTCCAAACTAGTTCCAAACTGTCCGAAATATAATTACGATCCTAACAAAAAAAGTTTCGCGTGAATCCGAGGTCGTATGAAAAAGTTATGCGATTTAAACGATTTGAAAATCAAAATAAATTATAAAACAAAACAAACCTTAATTAAATACTCGCTACGTCACTATCGTCTTCCACGCGCTTTGGCTACAGGAGCACGCGAATATGCTTCCAGACCGAACCCAAAACGGAAAACGAACACCACCAGTAGATTGCGTATTCTGAGAACTCCAACATATAATTTTTCTGGAATTTTTAGAGGAGTTTGAATTTTGACTTTTATTTGGATTGAAACTGGATCTAGAAATTGTCTGTTGCCATTGAAGAAGAGAAGAAGTTGAAGAAGAGACTATACAGAGGAATGAAGATGGAGGCTAGGGTTTCACCTCCTATTTATAGATAGATCGCAAAAGAATAGGTGCGCACGAATTTTAACGTGCAAACGGAGGTAGTCCCAAAAGATAAATAATATTAATTACACACGTTATGGATTTAGGAAATAAATAAATTCCTTATCATTTACATTTTATTTTAAACGTATTTACAAATGTAAATCTAGAAGTTTCGTTTACGTTTCAAAATATATCCACAATTTTATTAATTTCCAAATTGATCTAAACAAATTTAGATGTAAACTAAAAGCTGATAAGTCTATCAATTGCAGTGTTAATTTCTCCACTTCCTTATATTTAGAATGGAAACGTTCACTTTATTTCCTCAACATTCTTTTATTTTCCTTAAAATGCTTATTTGTTACTTGCAATTCATAATGTAAACATTCTTATATTCTAAAATGATCAACTTATACAATATTAAATCAATTCTTATATTTCCAAATAATGTACATTCATAATAAAAACATTCTTGCATAAATTTTATTAATTGCACTTTGTTTCTTTTCCTTTTTCAATTGAAAGATTTTAATAAATTTATTTCCAATTAATTTTAATATTTCACTTCAAAACAGACCCTAATTGATGAAATCAATTAAATAAATACGTGAACATTGTAATCCTTATTTATAGTCAAGCAAACATGTTTATAAAATTACGGTTTTCAACAAGCATTAAATTACATACTAAATAAATCTTTTTCTTTATTCAATTAAATAATCAAATGTTTATTCCATCTAAAATTTTTAAGTAGAAGGATTCCATGTTGGGTTCAAAATCTATTATTTTAATATCCTTGAATTTTAGTTTAATCTCTATAAACGAAATATTTAAACGTTAATTTCATTTATTTTGCAATACTTAATTAAACCAAAATATCGTTTTCTAAACTTAAATCTATGCTCCCATTGATTCATTCAATTTGCACTTATTATGTATTATTTTAACAACTCATTCATAACTTTGAATCTATTCCCCAAATTTCACATTTCTATCGTGATATACATTTGAATTCCATCCTATTTAATATTTCAAATATTACGTCATTATCATTAATGAAATAAATATATTGTTAATTATTGCAATTGATTTTCCGTTATAACTTAATATACTATATAGGTGGTAAATCTTAAATACTTGTTCTCATTAACGATTTATTTCTACTTACAAATTAATGCAATTATTACCTATTTCCATCTTTATCTCCAATTAACGTAAAATGTTATATTCAAATTCCATAAATTTCAATAGATTCAAATTATCATATCTATGAAGAACATTTACGTTATTATCCATTTATTACCTTAACTTATTCAACGTAACATTTAATTTATATTTAATGCAATGATTTCCAAATCAATTGAATTGAATTAAATATATATGTATCACTCATAATAACTTGTGGTCATAACTCTTGATCACCATTAATAAGTTTATTATTTACAATCCAATAATCGCCATTCTATATATATATATATATATATATATATATATATATATACGAATTAACTAATTCAATATTTCCATTTCGTTTTCCTATCCTAAATTTATTACTAAGTGTATTTACTCCATTCCAACAAGTTGGAATTCCATTTTTACTATACAATCATTTCCCTATTCACTTTTATTACTAACCCATCATCATTGCATTTATTGTCTTTTATTGATTTAATCAATTTACCCCATATTCCCTTAAACTCATACTAACGAAACATTCAATTCTATTTATCTCATAAACTCCATTTTATAAATCTACCTGCAATTTCTACCTAGAAATAAGGTTACATTTCCGTTGAAAATACATTTACATCTTACGTTACTACATTAATAGTTAGTAACGTTTATATCATCAACCATCACTTATGAATAATTAGCGTTTCCAATTTATTTTGTTACATTCACTTATATTCATTTATGAATAAATTGGTATTCCCTTTAACCTATTAATTACTAACTTTAATTATTGCAATTCATTTATCTAACATAAATTTTGAATCTATTTCCAAATTTTCATATGTCAATTAATTAACACCTTACAATAGTTTACAAATAAAAGGGATTATACTAATGACATTATTTATTTTCTTGCATTACTTTATTACCTCCGTTTATATTCAATTTCTGTAAATCAATATTTTATTCCATTGACAAATTCAATACTTGCAACAATTTCCACTATTACTATTAATTGCAATATATAGTTTAATTTGCAAATTTTAATTACCTTTGATACATCAAATTTCAATATTTTCTTTCATATAAATTAATAATATTTTTATTTCTTTCTAAATTTTAAAATAAAATCCTATTAATTTAATTCATTTCAAACATCGAATTTACGCGGGTCGTTACACTCTCCCCCACTCAAAACTTTTCGTCCTCGAAAAGGAAAAGAAGGGAAAAATTAAATACAATACATCTTATCCAAAATATTTAACTTATAAACAATTAAATTTACAAAATTAATCACTTTAAATAAGATATCCTATTTATAACTATTTAATCCTTTATATTTAAATTATTAAAGTTTGGAAAAACATTTCCAAAATATTTCCAAGATACTGCATTTTCTTATATAATCCAAAGGGTTACAATTTATATAAAGTGAAATATTTAAGCGGTTTCAACCATTAATCCACCAATCAATACAACAACCATCAACTTTACAAACAGCATACATACACAAGACAAAGCAACCATTTAATCCAACAAACAAATAGTTGTTCGGGTTCAAAACTTGAAATTGTATGGAATGAAAATAACTATCAAGTGCATCCTTTACTCAACAGTGTTAGATGGAACAACGATAGATTATTTATTCATCCAACAACTTCAAATTCTCTTGCCCAACCAACCATAAGTCAAACAATAACAATTCAAACCAACAACCAAATTAACTTATTATACATTTATTTCATGCTTTAGTTGTTTAATTTCTTTTCTTTCATTTATTGAGTGATTCCTTCATTACTTACAATTTTCATTTTTCATTTATTACAATATTCATTATATTTGCATTCCGTTTTATTTACTTAAGTTTATAATCATCTATTTATAATACTTAAAATTTCCATTTTAACTTAAGTTTATACATTTAATTCTCATTTTGTAACAGCAAATTCATTGAATACCTTTATTACCTCAAGCTTCACTTATAAGATTTCCCCTTACATTTTCTTACTAACATTGCAACTTTTATTATATGGTAAGTTATATATATGCTTTAAGAATGTACGTGAAAATTATACAAGTTTCTTCTCAATTCCTTTAATTAATTAATGGTTCAATAATTATATATATTCGTTTTATAAATTACAATTTCAACTTACTTTTAATTTCATTCATTTGTTTAATGCTTACATTTCTATTATATTTAATAATGGTAACAATTTAACTACACTAAATTTGCAACTTTATACATCAATTCTTATAAATAAAGAAGTTCATTAATTCATTTAATAATGTTTACAATCGTTTATTTACATTACTTATCTTCCTATTGTATTAAATTTTTATTTTAATTAAAGGTTCCAATTTCTACACTTAATTGAACTATTAATTAACTGGAACTTAAGAACCAAATACCGGGTTTAATTTTTAAATCATTTAAAATAATAGATAGATATCTATTCTTAACATATATATATATATCCAATTATAATTAAAATGATAGAAATTTTTTAAACAATTCTGCAGTAAATTTCTACAGTGGCCTTCCCACTTCAAAACTCGAAAATGAAAGTCGTTGATGCGTGCACTCATCACCGAAATTATTTTCCAGCAACAGGGAGGAAAGTACAAAACTTATTTTTTCCGAAATCTTCTTTAAAACAATTTTTCCGAATTATATTGAAATATTTATATCAGAAAATACTTATAAATAATATTATTATATTCCAAAATTTATTCGAAAGAAATTTCAAAACCCCGGAACTTAAGTTCTAAATTTCCAAATTTCATCAATCTTATTTTCCAATCTAACTTATATTATTAATTGTACACTTTATCACCTAACAACCAATCTATTGCAGCCAAATATAGATATAGATTGAAAATTTTATTTTATATATAGAAAATATAATAGGAAAAATTATTTCATTCACCTATATTAAAACAGATATTATGTCGGTCTGTCCTATTTAGTGTTTAGAAACCCCTATTGATGTCACAGCGTCCCATGCATCAACCAGAATTTATAAATACAAAACGGAACAGATTAACACAATATCAAAACTTTTTTATAACACTAACAAGTACACTCTCTCATATACATACACTCAGCGACTCCCATAGGGTATTACTACCCTATTAACAAAGAGTCAAACCCCACAAAGCCAAGGTTTATCGCTAAACCAAAGCTCTGATACCAACTGTAACATCCCGCCTTTTCGCACACTTTAAACCGACACACATGACGATTCAAACCATACGGAAGGGCGGATTGTTATGGGGTAAATAAGAAAAACAGAGAAGAAATAAAACAAAACAGAATCTCACAGCGGAAGGATAAAATATAATAATCAAATATACAGTTCATGAAACTGTTTTACAAAATATTTTATTTTACTTGTACAATGAATATCAGAGTTACCCATACCAATACTATCAATGCAGCGGAATTAAATGGTGTAGTGAAATAATACAGTAGATACTAGTAATACAAATCTTTGTCTTCGTCCTCCAGAGCAAAATCCTCAAATCCTGAAACGCTCGGACTGACCCGAGCGAATTTGAAAAGACAAAAACACTCGAGTCAGAACTAAAAGATCTTATGTGAGTAAAATTTACAGAAATAAATATGAGTACAGTAACTCAAGAGATGCTCGGGATTTACATCTCCTAAGGGTCCGTTAAACTATTTACTATGTAGTATATTGCGCTATTATAATAATGTCTATTTATAAAATAAACTTACTTTTTAATAGCGTTAAGGGCTTACCCAAATAGCCCTTAACACAGAATATATTCCCATAGTCTATACAGTACCGTAATCTCCCCCGTAATGGACGTCGTCAGAGGGCACTCCATAGGTATGGTACAAAACAAAACTCATAGTAAAGGCTCGGTATGGTAGGTGACACGGCACAACTAGGCAATGCCAGGGTAGATATACCAATTGCTATCCGGGCTGGTGGAAACGCGCAGCGCGCAGCTGCCGCCCACCTCGAACAAACTCCCCCAAATTCAAAAATAAGTGGCCACTGAATCAATCCAAAGTCAAAGTACAATATCGAAGAGGAGTGTCCGATTTGAGGAATGACCTCATTGGCCCGAGAATCGCTCCTGTTTTAGCCACCTTATGCCAACTCACGGGAGTCGGGTCCACGTATTTACCTTACAGGAAACGCCGCCACCAACCTACTTCATTCTGGAATCTCCACCGTGTACACGATTAGTCAAAGTGGTTTTCGGTATCGACAGAGAGTATGTCCATATCCGATCCCGGTCTCTTTTCCAAACAATCGTTATTATAACACCGCGGTCATTTAAAATAGTTTATACTTTAAAACAAGAATAAAAATTCCATTTCAAAACTATGAATACGATATCATCTTAAAACCCAAAACAATATGATATCATTTTATCCAAATATATTTCTTTTCCAAAATCATACTGCTTTAAAATTTAAAATATCTGGAAACCAAATATTTGACTTATACTGTAACGAGACGGATTTTGCCCGCTCGAAAATCGACATCCATACTTCAAATCGTATTCGAATGCCATAGATTCGACCGTTCAAATCCGATTTGCCGGAGCTTATAACAACATTAAGTAAATAACACAGCGGAATAAAAGAGTAATACATTGATATACAGCTTTGATACAATATCTGATACAACAGATGATCCAGTAGATATCAATATACATCAGAGATATGATACAATAAATAGCAGCGGAAAAGAAAATAGATGACATCTAGCAGCGGAACAATATAACTCTAAGATAGTCTTCAAAAGAGAACTCCGAGAACTGCAACTCCATTTCCAAGAATCAATCCAGCAGAAGCTCGAACCCCCCCCCCCATCACATAGCCCAAAGCTTAGCAAGACTGGTGTGATCTAAAGACTGAACTAGCTCCAGATAATCTACTAAACCTGACTATCTGAAAAACCCAACTCTAGACTGCTCGTGTAGAAAATAATGAGCACCCAGAGTTTAGGAAAGAAACGATAAACTCCGGATCAGTCGTGGGACTGGTGTGAGCAACAAAAATAGTTTATCTTTTAAAACATTCAAAGAAATATTTTAAAGTTAATTCGAAATGCTTTTTGAAATGAGACTACCATAAGACCTCCCGCCACACACACAATGCAAACGCAGACTTGGAGGAGATTTCTTCTTATGATAGTCAAAGATGCTTGATACGCATTAAAAAGAAACATTTGATATTATTATTAGTGCCTAGTGTAGGGAAAATCATTTCGAAAGTAGAATATAAATCTTAGCCAGCATAGGTACCATTATATTATGCCTACTATAACTACCATTTTAAATGGCAGGTTCTACAACTAAAACCGTACAAGTCTCGTATTGTTTCTTTGGATTTCCAACGAATGATCAGGCCAAGGAACTTTCCATTGCCACATGAGAATGCCTCTGGATGGACATCCCCGAGAACCAAACCGGATCTCTACCAACACAAGGCCGGGTTACCCCTAACTGAGTAACAACTGACCGAATATGCCATCCCCCGGTCCTTTGGGACCTTTCAACCGAGCGCTCGTAATCAATTCACACAATCATAACAAAATGTTTTCAACATGAGTAAGTATCTGGGCTCCATACCATGTAACCACCCTTTTCCAGAAGGAAATGCACACATCTTAAAGGGCGCTACCCCTCATAACCTTGCTGCTTCTTTCCTGTTTTGACCATTCACCGGGTGTGAGGCTCGACGAAGTCACGTCCACAAAACATACTTTATACAAAAGCCATGCTTTGGGTCAACAAATGATCATAGAAATGATCACCAGGATAGACGATCAAATAAATGATCCTATCACAAATAATCAACACAATGATCATTTCACAGCAACACTCAACATGTCACATTACCAAATTGGGAATATATCGCTGATAACCTTCAACTACATAACCTCTGAGCTCGTACGTCTCAGAGAAGGGTGTTAAGCTAAAAGAATAAATTCTTCGCCACCAACAGAAATATATTTGAAAGAAATCGGCTTTATATCTCAATTTGTAATGTCAGACATACAATCCATACAAGTCTGTTCCGGGCTCGAACAAAACCGAAGGCACTTACAAAGAAGTCCTTGCAATCCGGATATTCACAATCCTGATTGGATTTCCCATCACTTAGGGAGTCTCTATACCGTTGCAACTCAGTGCAGAGACAATCGATAGGTCATCCTATCGTTCTTGCAAATACCCGGTCTTCACCACCGGTCTTCAAATGCTATCCATAACGACGTATCACATATTCGGAATGGGTTATACGACCTAAAGGTCCTTTCCCGGCTAACCCGAATAGTAAGCGCAACATTTAAAACATATGGATAAGGAATTTCAATTAAGTCACAACTTAATAATTCAAAACTTTCTTTCAAATGGTTTAATCCAATTACCATTTCAAATCTTTTAAACAAAAAGATTCATTTTCACAACCTTTAACGGTTTAAACAATTTTCACATTTTAATCTTTTAAACAAAAGATTCATTCACAGATTTTCCAAATAAATTTTCATTTCAATTCGATTAACTCGTTAAATCTCTAAATCAAAGATTTAACTTATAGCCTTCAAAACAATTTCATTTCAATTTGATTTAAACAAATCATCAATTTAAATCTGTTAAAAATAAACAGATTTAATTAATAGCTTTCAAAAAGAATTCATTCATAACTTAGGAAAAATCATTTCTCTATTCAATCTTGAAATTCCCCTAATTAACTGGAATCTCAGTTCTTATCTAAAAGTGTTTGTCATTTGAAAACAACAGTTTTCATTTTGGAAATCTGATTCATTTATACGAGTTGAAATCCCTGGGTTAAATTCAAATTCCCAAAAATAATACTTTAAAAATGATTTAACTCATAATGACTAGTATAATATCATTAATCCCTAGTTTCAAATTACAGAATTCAATTTTCAAGTATTGAATTTAAATTTAAATCAAATTATTTAAATTCCAAAACTTAATCAAGTAATTTAAAAATAATAAATTTTAATTTGAAATTTCATTCTAAAAGCTTTTCACATTTATTCCGATTCCATTTCCAAAACATTTGAATTTAAAAATTCAAATTTAAAACTATTTCAAAAATCTGCGACTTAATCGATTTCCTCGTGAAATCCATAATTGTGTGTGTATGAGTGTGGTCCAGGGGTTATACACAGTAGTGCAACAGCATACAATCATCACAAATCAGAATATAGGAATATAGGTGATAAGCGATATAACTATAACGCTCATCGTCCATTCACAGATAATATACAAATATAAATAAATGAATGAATCATACACAGCTCAATCCATAGAACAAAATATCACAGATCAGATAGGACAATCAATTCAAGATATCTCATACAATACAATCATTCATAAGTAAGGTCAAGCATTTAATAATCATTTATAAGCAGGATTAATTAATTGTTTTAATCCTAATCAATTCAATTTATTTCCAAGTAAATAAAATTAAATTACTTATGAATTTATCATCCCATTCTGGTTTCTTAATTCAAATCATTTGATATAATTTAATTTATCAAGCACTTTAATTAATTAAATTATTCTTAATCAATCATATTAATTAAATCGACTCTTGAACCAATTATATAATTAATTTACTTCTTAATTCATTATTTCAAGAAATTTACTCTTTAATTACTTATCATTAAGCAATCATCTCATAATAACAAATCATGAATTACCAATTTATCT
This sequence comes from Allium cepa, assembly GCA_030765085.1. Lineage (NCBI taxonomy): Eukaryota > Viridiplantae > Streptophyta > Magnoliopsida > Asparagales > Amaryllidaceae > Allium > Allium cepa. The sequence continues at coordinate 748,761,661 of CM060940.1, read as the reverse complement.
TTATCATTAATTAAATCAAAATATTCAAGTTTAATTACAATTAGTAATTAACCCCTTAATTTCTTTCATTAAGTAATTAACAATTTACAATTGGTTATCTTAATTAATTTAATCTAATAAATCATCAAAATTAATCACATTAATTTAATTACTTAATAATTCCTAGTTAATTATCTTCATTAACTAATAAAATTTCTTAATTACATATAAATTAATCTCTAATTATAAATTAATCTAAATCATTAATTTATAAATTCGATAAATAAATCATTCCTTAATTATCTTATTTAATTGAATCATTTAATACCTTAATTATCTCTAAGGTAATTTATTTATTTCTTTATTAATGATTAAATACATATTAATGTGTAGAACATTACCCTTTTTAAATTTAAATTTAAATCACATTTTGAATATAAGATTTAAAATAATTTACCATTTAGAACTTTAACCAAATTTAAATTGAATTTAACTTGTTCAAAACACCTTCAGATTTAAAACTGAATTTATTTCAACTTGTATTTAAATTTCACTTTTAGTCCAGGTTTTAAAATCTCGATTTAAACTTAAGTTTAAGTCTTACTTAATTTAACAAACCCAGGCTTGAATTCAAACAGAAGAACAGGCCTCTGTTTTTAAAATGCCTGGAACTAACAAACTCAAGACAGCACACTACTTCGAGTCGCCTACCTCTTTACTTCGAGAGTTACCCGAGAAAAATGCCTGAGTGCTTCGAGTTTTTCCCCAAACCAACCCGTGTGAGTATTTTTTTAAAATTTTTGTTTAAGTGTTGATCTGACTCGGCGCACAACTGAATGCACTCGAGTTAAGACTCGAGCCAAAACCAATATTACTCGATACTTCCTTCGAGTTATCTTCATCTTCCCAACTATAACCACCCAAACATAATCACTGATACACGCAAACACGTGTGTACCTGCACCATCCACCGCCGATGTCCTGGCCACCACTTCCATCGCCATCTAGTCATCGTTGACCCCCTCAACTCAATCCATCACCAAGCACCCATCACGACAACACGAATCAAAATCGAGTTAAATTTCCAAACCTGGAAACACGCTAGCTTCAACACCCCCAAACCTGTCAACATCGCCTCGTCCACGCCGTGCCGACCATCAGCGAGCTTCCACCTCCGGCCTCGACTTCGACATCACCCAAACTTCTACCACCCGAAGTATCAAAACACTCGATCCATCATTGAGGCCGAGGTGATCAAAATTCCATCATAGCTAAAAATTAGGTTTACAGATTTTAAATCCAAATCCCAAAATCCACATAGCTTAAATTCTTGATCCAATATTTTTCCTAGCTTCAATGATCCCTCCTCTAACCACCGAACAATTCCCGACCTCCCCAGGTTCAAAGAACTGCAGATATACCCAAAAATCCCATTTCTATACAACACAGAAATGCACATTGCACTCTCCACTAAAAATTCCCATTTTAGTTTTAAAAATCAAATTTTGATTTATGAATTTGATTCATGATCCTGACATTATAAATTTTGACCATTAAATTTTGTTCATTTCACACTTTATTTACTGCTTGATGTAAACAGAGTCTATCCATATAGATTTTGATCTAATTTTACTTTTAAATTTTAAATCCATAGAATAACAGATACCTTTTGTCTATACTTAAGATTTTATACATACTTGTTAAAGAGAAATTTGATTTATTGATCAGGGTTGGATATGTGAATTTTAAACAGATAGGGTAAATCTGTAACAAACAAGCATCTCAACATTTATATATACATACATACATCCTCACATTGATAACAGATCATAAGCAACATGTATACAAAGCAATCATCAAGTTATGGACCTTTATTTCTGTTTTTAGAAGTTAAGTTACTCACATTGATATTTGGAAGCAGAGAACAAAAGTCTGAGAAAACTGAAATTGTTGAGCTATTGTTTACTTCTAATCTTTTCTCAGTATTTAAGAATGCATGCATATTTTGGTTTGCTTAGTTGTGATAATGAACTGAAGTGAGGAGTTGATGCATATACAAAGGAAGCATGCAGTTTGAAGTCCTTTGCAAGTACAGGATGTAACTATTTGGAATGACTTGTGTATGGCTGAGGTGCATTAGTTATGGCTAGAGATGAAAGCATTTATTACTTTTCTTTGTACTTCTTTATTTCAGCCTTACTTACTTTATTTATATTTGTTTTATAAACTTGTACAGTTTGTTTATGTTTTTATACTTACTTTTTATTTGCCTGCATATTTATGTATTTGTTTTGTTATATTGACTTGTTTCATATTTTACATTGTATCAAGTTACTTTATTATTTTGTTTACTAAGATAAATTTTAACTTGCTTGATTTAATTTACAAGCTCTTGTATTTGATTTGTTACTTTTTTTTTTCTTTTTTTTTGTCTTTTGTTTTGTTTTGTTTACTGTCATTTTTTCTTAGATTTATATTTTATACTTTTCTTGTAGTTCATTTTACTTATGTATTGAATTCTAATTTAACTTTAACATTTATTTCTAACCATAAATTTATTTGAAACATTTATTGCTAATACTTATTTTACTTTGTTTATATATCTTACTTTGTTTTGTTTCTTATTTATGCATTTGTTTATTTATGTAAAATTATATACTTTTATTTTGCTTACTTAAATGTATTTGCTTTATTCTTGCATTTTAAATTTACTTCTATTTTTAGTTTAAATAATTATCGTAAATTTTACTTTAAAAATTATTGTTTTATATTTCTCTTTGTACACATATATTTTATATAACTCAAATTATCATCATTTATAAATTTTTAAATCAATTTATTTATTTATTTTTATACTTGTGTCCAAAGTGTATTATTTATTTTTCAAAATCATTTATATAAGAATTTATTTAAAATCCAATATATACATATATATTCACATATATACAAAATTTCAAATCCATATGGCTATATATATATTTTCTATTTGAATCGAGGAAACTCGCTTCCATTTATATTTAATTTTATAATTTTTATTCAAAATTTCTTTTAATTATCAATTTAAATTAAATTAAAATCTAGGGTCGTTACATATACTTTCAAAGCATAATATTTCGAAATTCATATATTTTAAAACCATAACTTCTAAAACTTGAATGGTTTGGATATTCAACGGTATACAAAATAAATGGTTTAACTTTAAGGTTACTTTGTAAAGAAAATAATTTCCATGGCTTTACAAATATATTTCTTTATTTAAAGTCTAAACCAAAATTTAAATACCACTTTCAAGTTCCAAAACCACTTCAATTTCTATATATATATATATATATATATATATATATATATATATATATATATATATATATCCATTTGGAGTATTAATATTTCAAAACTAAAGTTGGAATTTATTCCTTCAACCAAATTAAATGTTATATTATTTAGTCTTGAATATTTACATAAAAATCCATAAATAGAACTTCAATTTCTAGCAATTAAATATTTTCTTCAATTAAATTATACTAGAATATTCATTTTAAATTTATCTTGGAAAAATCCAGTTATAAATATCATACCTTAAAATTTTCCAAAGTTAAACATGTAATATGAATTATCAAATTCCATTTCTCAATTTTCCCATTTTTATTTAATAGATTTATACACAGCTTAAATTCAAAAATTTTAACTTCATATGTATATACATAGAAGAATAACATTTATAAATTATCAAAATTAAAAAAATTTATAAACCGTATTCCATCCAAACCATAGAAATCACATTAAAATAATTTATATAGACCACGGTGCCTGTATAAAAATTTCTATCCTATGGTCAAGTGATACGGATATTTATCATTTCAATCCGCAATTTAAAAATAAAATTTTGCGGTTGTATACCATTTCAAACCACAACCCCGAATGAAATGAAAATGCATGATGACTTGCAGTTTATACAATATAATTATAGCATTCATTCATCCAAATATCAATCATCAATTGCAATCATCATCCAATTTTAAACAAGCATTGATACATAGCATATGAATTATACAAGAATTAATAACAGATTATTAACTAACGGTTTCTATTCCATAATAAATTTAATGACTGTTAACTAGCAGTTTATGTGCAAAAATAAATTCTACCTGTCAAATTTTATGCAATAAATAAACTAAATTAACAGTTAAGTTAAATAAATGCGATTTAACAGATATGCTGAATAAAACACGCCAACAGTCATAAATAAATTTCTACTCATATTTAAAATAAATTTAACAAACATAAAAACTTTTAGAAGTTGTGAGTGGGTTAAAACACTCACCTTTTGAATTTAAATCGAATTTAAATCCGATTTAAACCCAAAAATTCGACAGTCTCCGAATTGGTCCAAACTAGTTCCAAACTGTCCGGAATATAATTACGATCCTAACAAAAAAAGTTTCGCATGAATCCGAGGTCGTATGAAAAAGTTATGCGATTTAAACGATTTGAAAATCAAAATAAATTATAAAACAAAACTAACCTTAATTAAATACCCGCCACGTCACTATCGTCTTCCACGCGCTCTGGCTACAGGAGCACGCGAATATGCTTCCAGACCGAACCCAAAACGGAAAATGAACACCACCAGTAGATTGCGTATTCTGAGAACTCCAACATATAATTTTTCTGGAATTTTTAGAGGAGTTTGAATTTTGACTTTTATTTGGATTGAAACTGGATCTAGAAATTGTCTGTTGCCATTGAAGAAGAGAAGAAGTTGAAGAAGAGACTATACAAAGGAATGAAGATGGAGGCTAGGGTTTCACCGCCTATTTATAGATAGATCGCAAAAGCATAGGTGTGCACGAATTTTAACGTGCAAACGGAGGTAGTCCCAAAAGATAAATAATATTAATTACATACGTTATGGATTTAGGAAATAAATAAATTCCTTATCATTTACATTTTATTTTAAACGTATTTACAAATGTAAATCTAGAAGTTTCGTTTACGTTTCAAAATATATCCACAATTTTATTAATTTCCAAATTGATCTAAACAAATTTAGATGTAAATTAAAAGCTGATAAGTCTATCCATTGCAGTGTTAATTTCTCCACTTCCTTATATTTAGAATGGAAACGTTCACTTTATTTCCTCAACATTCTTTTATTTTCCTTAAAATGCTTATTTGTTACTTGCAATTCATAATGTAAACATTCTTATATTCTAAAATGATCAACTTATACAATATTAAATCAATTCTTATATTTCCAAATAATGTACATTCATAATGAAAACATTCTTGCATAAATTTTATTAATTGCACATTGTTTCTTTTCCTTTTTCAATTGAAAGATTTTAATAAATTTATTTCCAATTAATTTTAACCTTTCACTTCAAAACAGACCCTAATTGATGAAATCAATTAAATAAATACGTGAACATTGTAATCCTTATTTATAGTCAAGCAAACATGTTTATAAAATTACAGTTTTCAACAAGCATTAAATTACATACTAAATAAATCTTTTTCTTTATTCAATTAAATAATCAAATGTTTATTCCATCTAAAAATTTTAAGTAGAAGGATTCCTTGTTGGGTTCAAAATCTATTATTTTAATATCCTTGAATTTTAGTTTAATCTCTATAAACGAAATATTTAAACGTTAATTTCATTTATTTTGCAATACTTAATTAAACCAAAATATCGTTTTCTAAACTTAAATCTATGCTCCCATTGATTCATTCAATGTGCACTTATTATGTATTATTTTAACAACTCATTTATAGCTTTGAATCTATTCCCCAAATTTCACATTTCTATCGTTATATACATTTGAATTCCATCCTATTTAATATTTCAAATATTACGTCATTATCATTAATGAAATAAATATATTGTTAATTATTGCAATTGATTTTCCGTTATAAGTTAATATACTAAATAGGTGGTAAATCTTAAATACTTGTTCTCATTAACGATTTATTTCTACTTACAAATTAATGCAATTATTACCTATTTCCATCTTTATCTCCAATTAACGTAAAATGTTATATTCAAATTCCATAAATTTCAATAGATTCAAATTATCATATCTATGAAGAACATTTACGTTATTATCCATTTATTACGTTAACTTATTCAACGTAACATTTAATTTATATTTAATGCAATGATTTCCAAATCAATTGAATTGAATTAAATATATTTGTATCACTCATAATAACTTGTGGTCACAACTTTTGATCACCATTAATAAGTTTATTATTTACAATCCAATAATCGCCATTCTATATATATATATATATACGAATTAACTAATTCAATATTTCCATTTCGTTTTCCTATCATAAATTTATTACTAAGTGTATTTACTCCATTCCAACAAGTTGGAATTCCATTTTTACTATACAATCATTTCCCTATTCACTTTTATTACTAACCCATCATCATTGCATTTATTGTCTTTTATTGATTTAATCAATTTACCCCATACTCCCTTAAACTCATACTAACGAAACATTCAATTCTATTTATCTCATAAACTCCATTTCATAAATCTACCTGCAATTTCTACCTAGAAATAAGGTTACATTTCCGTTAAAAATACATTTACATCTTACGTTACTACATTAATAGTTAGTAACGTTTATATCATCAACCATCACTTATGAATAATTAGCGTTTCCAATTTATTTTGTTACATTCACTTATATTCATTTATGAATAAATTGGTATTCCATTTAACCTATTAATTACTAACTTTAATTATTGCAATTCATTTATCTAACATAAATTTTGAATCTATTTCCATATTTTCATATTTCAATTAATTAACACCTTACAATAGTTTACAAATAAAAGGGATTGTACTAATTACATTATTTATTTTCTTGCATTACTTTATTACCTCCGTTTATATTCAATTTCCGTAAATCAATATTTTATTCCATTGACAAATTCAATACTTGCAACAATTTCCACTATTACTATTAATTGCAATATATAATTTAGTTTGCAAATTTTAATTACCTTTGATACATCAAATTTCAATATTTTCTTTCATATAAATTAATAAGATTTTTATTTCTTTCTAAATTTTAAAATAAAATCCTATTAATTTAATTCATTTCAAACATCGAATTTACGCGGGTCGTTACAAATTCATTCCCGAAATTACTAGTTAAGTGGAATGATCCTTAACCCGCTAACTAAAAATCCCACTGCCAATAGTTTTTAACACCACCAAAAACAATCTTTTAATAAAGACACTCTTACCCTCCACTAACTGTCCAAACTTCTTCCCAAAGTTTCCAAACAAAATTACTTACCCAACCATTCAATTTAAATTTAAACCTAATTTTAAATTATCAGAATTTCCTCAAAAATTTGTAACTCCCTAAATTTCCGAAATTTTTTGCCAACGTCTCCTTTGCGCGGCTAGCTCGGTACAACTACAAAATGCCTCTATAGGCCTCCAGATTCCAAAAGAAAACAAAATGCCAAGTGGCTAAAAAAGAAAACTACCAAATTTCATACAAAAATTCAAATACATACCTTTTGCCGAGCAAATTTCAGTTTATCTTCAAAAACCAAAAATCCCAGTTTCCTTTTGTTATATAACACATGTATCCTACTTAACAGTAATATCCAATCATAGCTTTCAAAATCATTTTATACATTTCTTTACAACAGTTTCATATCTATTTTATTCACATCCGTACGATGCACATATATTATCCGTAAGCAATACCCAATTCGATTGCTCACTCGATCACACAATTTCACTTCTGAACTAGTATCGTCCACCCGACTTCAAAGTGCGGACTCAGATTTGGTTTCTTGATAAGAAACCGTCATTCTCCTTACATAGCCACAAATTATGATAGAGAATTTCTAGAATCAATCAAAAATCCACATCCAGGATTCGCCGTCGAAAATCGAGTGAAAAATCACAACTCGGATCGATATACCTACCTCGAAATTCATGCTCGAATTTGGATCAAATCGCTATGCGAATAGAATAATATACGTACATCCTACGTATTTATCTCAATTGATTATTAGTAATATAAATTTCTTTTTATTCATATTTATTTTGATTCCTATTCACTTATTCACAATTATCCATTTCACAACTTCACTTAAACTCCCTTCCAAAATTACTTAGTATATTTCCAATACCAAATTTACTTAAGAATTTCACCATTCATTTCTTAAGTTTAATATAAGCATTTTATATACTCTTATATTATTACTCTACCACTTAATCCTTATATCCACTTATTTTTAAAATGGATCTCCAATCCCATATGAATTCAATTTACCTTCATCTCAAGCCATATTCAATTAATCATTTCTTTAATTAGTCTGACTACTAATTTATTTAAATCCCAATGGATTTATTTCCAACTTTAAATTATTTTTAGTCTACTACAAATAAATCTTTCAATTTCACTTTATCACTTGATTTTTATCTATATTTAATCAATTTGGATCCTAATTCCAAATAGATTCAATTTGCTTCTATTTACTAATTTATCTCAAATCTTAATACTTTTCCAAATTTTCATCCAGATTTTTCATTTTCAATTCTACTTGAGCTCAATTCATCTTCAAACCGTGAACATTGAATCTTGTCACTATCTTCCATTTACAAATGGTTCATATTGCTATTTTAAAATCGGTTCCACTTACTAATTTATTTCTAATCTCAAACAATTTCTTATTTATGGACTTTTATAATTTTAGTTCACTTCGAATAACTTTTATAACTTCACTTTATTTTACACATTTTAAATTAAATATTTTCCAATATACAAATTCCAATTCATTTGTTTACCCTCTAGAATCAATTAGTTTACTCACAAATTTTATCTTAGTCCTTTATTTTAATTAGTCAAAACTTGACTAACCTCCATTATACACAATTCAAATTAATTCCCAATATTCAGTTTCAATTCTATTTTCTTACAAATGCAAATTCATTTTCCAACTTAACTTTATTTAAGTAACCCTTACACTCTGTCCACCTAGACTTTTCTTTACCTTCATCTTTACTTATCCAGATTTAATTACACTCTGATTATTCAAATTTTAAACTTCCATAAGTTTTTCCAAACTTAATTACATTTATTAACTAATCTTTCTAATTTATTTCATCTAATTGGTTTTCTTCACCAGCTTAATTCATTTTCAATCAAATTTAACTTACTAATTATATTTATCACTTCATTCAAAAATTTAATTTCAAATCTTAATAAAAAGTTTAATTCTAAACTTTTACTCCTTTAGTTCCTTGGAACAAAATTTTACAATTTCCATTTTAATTTTTAAACTTCCTTAAGTTTCCAACTTATTTAAATTCATAAACATTTTAAAATAAATTCCAGAGTCTCTTTTAATCAATTACTCAACATTTCAAAATCATTTTTGAAATCAATTTATATCCAACCCAAAATATTCCTTTGCATTACAAAATTTAACTAAATTTTGCAACAAATACCAATTCAAAATATTCAATATTTCTTTGTATTTAAAATCAAACGGTTTCACCAAGCCAAAACTTCAAAAAATCATCTTTGAAATCCATAATTCAATTGCATATCCAATTATCCCTTGAATTTTAAAACCAGCCCAGTTTTGCAAACAACTTGAAATTAAATCATTCGGGTAGCAATTCATCTCTTGGAAACTCGAAAATGAACATCGATGATGTTGCAGTCATCAACGAAGTTATTTTCCAACGACCGAAAAGAGTTTAGTGCTTTTACCTCTTTAAAAAACCCTTCGAATATTTTTAAATTCCAAATCTTTCCACATTTCAATCCAATCTGAAATAATATCACCATTATTTCTTCAAAACTTTTTTAAAACCATTTCAAACCCAAGGAATTTAAACTTTTCCCAAAATTCCAAATTCCAATCCTGCCAATTCATATTGAATCATTACTCTGGAATTTTTATTTAAATTTATAAATCACATTTATAGTTTACATTTACATATTTCCTTTGCATATGAATTTATTCCTTAGCTTTAGTCGTGATTTCAATTTCTCAATATAAATTTTACACAACAATGATAATAACTTAATATTATCTCTTTCTAACAACCAAGCAACCATATATAACTATAATATTTTACAGAAAATTATTTCTATTATATACAAAAATAATTTGGGTAAAATTATTTCATTCACCCTATTATAAAACAATACCGTGTCGGTTTATCTATTTAAGAGTTTAGAAACCCTATCGACGACGTGGCATCCCACATACCGACCAGAATCCATAAACATTCAACTGATAAGTCAACACAATATAAAAACAATTTTGATATTCACTAACAAATATGCGCTCATACTATTAATACTCTCAAACTCATTCTATAGTATTACGGACTCTGTTCTATGAGTAATCCCTACCAGAGCCAAGGTTCTCGCTTAACCTTCTTCGTTGATACCAAATGTAACGACCCGTTTTTTGATGTCCAAAAAATCGAACCATTAGGGTAAAAAGAAGAAGAAGGAAGAAGAAGAAATAGAAACAATATCAGAATCTTACCAACGCAGCGGAATAAAATGTAATAGATGCTAACAGATCTTTCCACAAAATAAATTATATCTGTTTTATACATACATCATCAGAATACAGCATCAGAGTACAACTTAATTCAAAAACACAATAAATATCTAAATGCTGGACAATTATATAAACTTGTCCTCAAAGCTGTCTACACAGTATAATAATATCAAGTACCAAAGTACGTCTCAACTCCAGCTTGTTTCCTAAGCTCCACAGCAATCCATCCAAAATCTATATTCTATAATACTCTGTCTGACCTGAGCAATGTAGTTAAATAACACTCGAGTCAGTCTGGAATACCGGCGTGAGAAATCACACTCAATTGGATTATTAAAGTTTCAAAATCATTTGAAATCAAAGGTATCTCGTAAGACCACGCCACAAATAAACATGTCGGGTTTTCACCTTACGATAACCAAAAATTTATAAAAACCTCTGATATTATAATAGTGTCTATGTAAAAATACTTATTCAAATAGCCGAAGTTGTTACATTTATTAATTTCCAGCTAATAGTTATGCAAACAAAACCATAAAGGCACATATGGAGTATGGATTTCCAACTAATGACTAGGCACTTGGGTACCACCTATCACAGTACCTGGTCTAGATCAGCGTACCGAGGATCCACCCTAAATCCCCTGCAACATGAGACCGGGACTACCCATTACTGGATAATCCCGAGTAAGATCACCCCGCGGTTGGGATTAGCAACTGCACCACACAGCCGAAATAAAAAGGGACATCTAGACAGCGATGACCTTACCCTAATGAGCGCGACCCATTTAGCCTTGCTGCATAACCCTTGATTTTTAGTCATTCCCGTTTGATGAGGCTCGAGGCTAAGCGTTAACTTTTAGAACATTTCACTTAGAATGCTCATCGTCCTTCTGACAATGTTCTGAAAGCATTCATCCATACAAGTCCGTCCTGGGTTCGAACGGACCCGAAGGCACTACTTCTACTACATCCATTTTGGAATCACCCTCAGGATTAGTAGCGACTAGCCCTTGCACTTCACTGCTCCATCTTCGACTACCAGCACTTGTCTTCCTCACGAAAACGTTCAAACCGGATCGAAGTGGTTTTCGAGAAATAAATCCCGATCCCGATCTCTTCGAAACGATCAGCGCATTGGCCAATATTGATAGTCGGTTATTTAACTATCAAATAACATTCACAAACAATCATCAAGCCATAATAATTTCTCCCAAATTATTTATTAACCTCAAAATATCTTCGCAAGATATTTTTCCACTTTTTAACCCTTTTGAAAACAGTTTCAAACCATTTTTCTCTCACGGAATAAATTCCCCCAATATTTTCGATTCCCACTGAAATCACTAAGTACAAAGTACTTTAGGTTTTCAAATAGTTTAAAACACTTTATTATAAAATATGCTTTAAAACATTAACTAAACAACTTAAACACTTTATTCAAAAATGTACGTTTTGAAAATATTTAAAATAAAACTACTTTATAAAATATAAAACTAATTTCTAAAATATAAGTTAAGCCAAATTAAATTTAAATTAAGAGTTACGAAATTCTATACAAATTTCCAAATAAAACTTCAACCCAACTATCTTTAAAATAAAACTACTTTATAAAATTTAGATATTAATAATTAATATTAATAAATATTTACCTTTTAAAATTTTAACAACTTAAATAATAATTTCTTAAAAACATTCCTTTAATAACTTTAAAACTTTCATCTTATACTTAAAAAATCAGCTTTGAAAATGTACTCGGCTTTTCAGGGAATCCACTTCCCTTTCACGCCTTTTAAAAATAAACCACTATTTATTTTTTTAAACAAATTACCCATTCCTCTATAAATTTCCATCGTGAAATTTAAACTTCCAAAATATCCACTGGTATCTTAATTTACTTTATAAACCCAGTTTATAAAGTCCCATAGTCTTATTCCTTTAAAATAACAGTTTTCAAATATTTTATCAATTTCCAAATTGATTTTCAAATTTTACTCCATTTCATAATAAATTCCTTTACTTACTCTATTTTTATTTCAAAACCCAAAAACTTCAGAGTTTACTTCTTAAATTATGATTTAAAATCTAATTTAACTAAAATTACCAATTTCATACTTTTCTAAATTCCTTCTTTATCCTTTCCAAAAGATTTAAAGCCTGAATTTTAAAGTAAATTCTTTATTTCTTTAAATAATATTACTTAGGTTTTAAAATTCATTATTTACCCTTTTTATTCAAAATCTCATTTCTCATACTCGGAATTTATTTATTAGAATTTAAAAATCCACTTTTATCTTCTCTTTTTCATTCTTCAGTTTATCCCAAATTCTCTAAAATCATTTTACTTACAAATTTTCTCTTTTTTAATTTTCTTTTCAAAAATCAAATCTATATATTTTTGGTATCTCCGTATACCTAAATATATTCAATTACACCATAGCATCCATTATTTCCGATTACTATCATAATCTATCACAAATTATCCAATAAATCATAACACAGAATAGTTAAACAAATCAAAATATTTTGAGGAATCCAGTTGGATCCCTCTAACCTGTTTCCCTACATCCAAAGATGTTAGAACAATATAAAAAACCGATTCCACTTCGAGGTGGAATATCATGGTATATGGGATTAATATAATATCATCAGCTATTATGCGGCGCATAGGGTCTCATCCGCTATATAATGCAGGAAATCAATCACTCCAATATATATATATATAAACTACTATATATAATATACCATATCCAATCAATTCAATCATTCAACCAAATGTTTAAATTTAACTTTTTAATTTAAATAACCCAGACGAGTGAGATTAACTCACCTTTGATTTTTTCAGTGCAACCCACTTCCATCTCGACTATTTTCTTCACTATTTCAGACCTTGCATAGGCAATTACATAACTTTATTAATCACTGAGATAATTAAATTCTGTTTAAATTAAAGTTCGCTTACAAAATTTAAATTGTTATAACAAATTAAACTTTCCTTTATAAATCACATCCGACATATAATGATCTATACAATTTTCAAAAAATCAAATTTTATGTAACTTTTCAATTTAAACATTTTAAATTCCTTGTTTTCACAAATCTCAACTATATTATTTTCCAGTTTTAACATGATTACCCAAAAGGTATATGAATTCATTTAATTTTATTTTTATTATTTGATTTATTCCTATTTTCTCAAAACCTTATTTGTATGTATGTGTGTGTGTGTGTGTGTGTGTATATATATATATATATATATATTTGCCTATACAATTTCCCTTCTAATTATTACAAATTTTCAAACTAAAACTGGATTTAAAAAATCACGCCCGAGGTTAGGTAATCTACTAGAAAACCCCACCATAGCTCGGCACGGATCAACCAACTACCACTAACAAAGTTAGCGATTCCGCAAGCCGAAACTACGATATCTGCATGCTTCGCCATTTCCTCTAGATTCTTGTCTAAAATGTACCACCGTGACTGTTGCATTCTCCCTCTGTAACAGCAGTGCATCGGCATCCCAAAAGTGTTGCTTCGCCCAATTACAACTGCTTCCTTTCCTTCAATTTCAACACCATGCCGATGCAGCAATTTCAAGCATCTTTTAGGAGTACAAGGAACAAACGAAACATCCTTCAGTATTGCAATTTCAGATGCAACTTCCTCACATGCTTCGCTGCAGATTCCAGACGAAAAGTTGTTGATGCGTCGGTGCCTCCGATTCTTTGTTTAGCTTGCTCGACCTCGCCATAGTCGACATGCATCCCACCCCATCGCGTCGACCAAGCAATCGCCCACAGCCTCGCCCTCAATCATGCGCGAACACTTGATACTCGATCGTGACTTCAGGCTGCCGCGATGATGGATATTCTCTGACCAATCGAGTTGATTTCGTGAAGGAAGGTAAGCACGATTTGAAGGGACAATGGAAGAAGGGCTTGCGACATTCATTTAAACAGAGGATGTTTATTATTATCTTCTTTTTTTTACTGGAGAGGGGCTGTTTTATTTTTATTTTTAACGGAAATTTTGTTTTATTACCCTTATGTTTTAAAAGAAGATACATGTTCAAAACAATCCTCTAAACTTGACAAATGGAGGTAATCTGCTTTTGGAGTGAACAAGTGTTGAAATGAGTAATATAGTGATATAAAAAGCTAAATTTGACTAGCCAACTTGTTTAAATTTAAACTGAACCGTCTCGAAATCACCTCCCGAAATTTTGAACTCCTATCGAGACGTGCCGCTAAGTATTTATAATGTTAAACCCCTATTCCGGTAAGAATGGAAAAGGTTCTGATTCCAAATTCGATCGTTGGGAGAAGAAGCCTTTTGGATTCGGTAATTATATTAAATTTTCGATATAAATTCTACCGCGTTTATATATCTATGACCACATGATCACTCCATTTATATATCTATGACCACATGATCACTCCAAACACTACGAAAATTGAAATCCAATAATAATACAATATTATGGATCCAATGGAACTGGTTTCGTCGAAATCCGAGACTGTGCCTCGGAAGGCTATTTTTAGATATCAATTTATACTATATATTTTCAAAACTTAACAAAACACTTCGAATTTCAAGTTTAACATTTCTACTACCTCCGGTATAATCAATATAAAATTTTACAAGCTTTTAAACCATTTTTAACATGCTTAAAATTTCAGATTCAACCATTTATCCAATCTTCAATAATTAAATTCAATGATTCAATTGCCAAATAAATAGTGATATTTGAAATTCAAATTAAACTAGCTTTCAAATATTTAAAATCAATTAAATATTTCAATTTCAAATACCAAAAATTCTAGGTCGTCACAAACAAACTTAAAAGATTTTGGATTAACTATAAATAAATCACCAATTTATTGTGATAATACTAGCGCAATGAACCTATCTAAGAATCCGACTCATCATGCTAGAATAAAACATGTTGATATTAGACATCATTTTCTTAGAGATAATATAAGTAAAGAAGTCATAACTCTTGAATATATTAATACTGAAAAACAAATTGTTGACATATTAACTAAACCATCAAATGAACAAAACTTTACTAAATTTAGAAGAAAATTAGGTATATGTTCATTGACTGAAATATAAATTATAAATAACACAAGTATAGTCAATAATTAATATAAATAAAAATTTCTCAAAAATTGAACTGGGCATGTCGACATGACCCATCTCCTTATGTCGACATACAGGCCGAAATTTTCAAATTTAAATTTCCCTCTAAAATTAGTTATTAAGTTATATATTTATATATTTCGACTTTTACTCCTTTTCTCTATTCCATTATCTGTAATAAACTTATGAAACCGTAAATTAATGGCTTCCTCTTCTAATAATGAACCTTCTTCACTCATTTCTCCTCATTCTGGTCCTTTTCAACGTTCCACACACTACGAGTCATCAAATTGTAGAAGAAGCTGAAAGATTTGCTTCAAATGATGATGGAAATTCAAGTGAGTCAACTGCGAATGGCAAGAGAACAAGATAGGTAAGGCAAAATCTTTAGGAATTTACAAAACTTCCTTATGGATAACCATGCCAATCCTATTATGATCGAAGAATCATCACAGGCCATGGATTCTGAAGACGAAGAGCTTCTAGAAGAACCACAAGAAGATCAAGAAGAAGAACATCCTCTGCCGAATCCGGATGTTCATATGGATGAAGACAATGGCGTGATTTGCGTTGGAGAGGTCCTTTTTGACGCTAACGGGAACTTGGTCGAACAACATTGAAACTTTTGTCTCCACTATCCAAATTGTTCGGTTTATAAATCACCAATAGTTAAGGGTCCTCGTCAAGCATTTTTTTGTTTTCTTCATTATATATTGGTTTGTTAATTTGTAAATAATTTTTATCTTAGTTAGTGTTCTTCTAAAAATAATTTTTTGTGTATAAGATCTTGAATTCCATTTAACTTAGGGTGCCATATTTCATATGTTATTATTCTTATGTCATATGTTTTTTTCCTATCAAGTTCAAGGTTTATAGGTTATTTTTTGTTGATGACAAAGGGGGACAAGTTATATAAAATAGTAGGCTTGGAGTAAGGTGGAGTTGTTGGTGTAAGGGGGAGTTATGGTATGATTAAAGTGGTAAGTATATTTTATAAGGTTGTCATCATCAAAAAGGGGGAGATTATTAGGAACTGGAGATAGTGGTTTTGATGACAACAACCTTTGTAACTTATTTTATTATAAATTATATACTAACACTATTATCTAGATATATATATATATATGATTGTTATTATGCAAGATATATATAAGGCAGGTACTGATTATTGAAGACTGTATAGTATAAAGATCAAGAATGAAGAAATCAAGTTTGAAAACTAACGAGTTCAAGATCAAGATTTCAAGTATGTGTCTAGTTTTTGTTAAAAATTCATAATAGAATGGAAATCTTCATTCCAAATTTCATTTGGGATGGAACCCATTTCTACCTTCTTAGTGGCTTACAAACTCACGACAAGTAGCCTACAAACCTACGACAAGTGGCTTGCAAACCCATGAACATCCTGGTTTTGTACAAGTTCTCGAGTCCTGATGTGATGAGATATTCTACAGGAAGAAGCTTGCAAAACTACTTCAAAATGGTTTTTCAAAATGATTTTCAAAGCTGTTTTTCAAAATATTTTAGCCTTAAAAATTATCTTTTCAAATGATTTTCAAAAAGATGTTTTAGCATTAAAATATTATTTGTTTTTTTTTTAAACTCTTGTTTTAAACTTCATTTTTACTCCAAAATCTTTTTGTCTTGTTTTCCTTTCTATACCATTTATAAAACAAAATTTACATTGTTTTTAACATAGGGATGTCGACATCATGGGATAACCCATGTTGACATGGTGGCCGTTAAATTCAAAAGTTTAATTTTCAAAAGAAGTGCCTATTCGTTTAAATCTCTTCATGAATGGTTATGACCGTTGGTGCTTTTTGAATAGCCTTCACAAACGTATTTTTTAGCTAACAATTTTCTTATTTTCTTCACTTCTTCTTCTCCACAGATCCACATTCTAAAATTTAATCAAATTAGAATCTCATTATTTTTTGATTCTCTGCCCTCTCTCGTAGATCAAAGTGCAATTTAGAGTTATAGGATCAATTTGTAATCAAAAGTTTATTGAGTCTCTCTATATGGTATGGTTGTGCCTTGAAATCAATTGGTGATCTTAAGTCCCATAAATCAAGAGAGTTTGCCCCGGATTGTGAGATAGGAAGGTACCTCAAGGCTTTTAGAAATTGAGGATTGTAATCTCGACATTAGTAAATAAAAATCTGTATGAGGTGTTTGCCTACAGGACTGGATGTAGGGTAACTCCAAACCAGTATAAAATCCGGTATGTTCTTTCTTTTACTGCATTTTATTTACTTTCTGCATCTTTATTTAATTCTGTGATTGATCCAGATTAAGTTTTGCATTTGTTTATATCATAATTTTTAAATTAGTCCATATAAGTCTTAGAATCCATTAAATACTATTCACCCCCTCACTAGTGTTAATTAGCCATAAGATACTTAATCCGCTGTCCTTTTCATACCTAAAATTGGAGAGGGAATATTTGAAATAGTTGCAGGAGGCTTCAAATTCAAATTAGCTTTGCATATGAGTCCTTAAGAGGACAGTAAGAGTAACTAGTTAGTTTTGGGGAATTGCTAGTATATTTGGAGTAAGGTTGTGCTGGTTGATGTGCGATACTAGCATGATACTGCTGTGCTTGCCTGATACTTAGATGTGACCATCTTAAGATTCTTTGGCATTCAAGGTGCGTGATTTGATATTTCCTAGGAGTTAGTTCAATACATGAAAGAACATGATCTGAGCTGACGGCTGTCTGATCTGACTGTGTTCTGAGTTGCCCTTGTTGCATGGGTTGTTGATAATTGTGATTTATATCAGTGCCATCTACCCATTAGTATGGATCTGCATTGGAGTGAAGTTTGACTAACCTTATATACAACCTTTGGAATGTTTTTGGACTTCATATAGTAATTCTTAGATAGCCCTCAGTATGGGCGATGCAGATCCTCTCTTGAGGGTGCTGATAAAGTAAAAGTTTTATGGATTTTGATGGTACGATATGATTTTCTATGTATTTTGGTTTGTGCGCATCCTGGATCAGGGTGTGTTGTACTTTGACCTATCCAAAGGAGCTCCTAACATCGCTGCGTAGTACCTCTGTATTATGATTGTGGACTGTTTCCCGCTCATTGTAACTATGTCAGATTCTGGGTTTAGCAGTATAAGATAATATTGAAACCGAGGGGTAGATGTATATCTGATATCTTCATCGCTCGTCTTATGAGCGTGATATTTTACTCCATTGCAACTTCTTGCTTTTTGGCTACAGTTCTTTTGATTGGATCAAATGTCATGACCACAGGCTGGTTTTTTGCGCAGTATGAGTTGAATCGCTTCAACTTCTTCCCTTGCCACCTTAACCTTTATTGTGAGGGCAGTAGCTCCGTGCCTTATTTAATTCCCTTTAATATAATTTAAGAAATACAGGTGTAATAAGGAAAAATTAAGAATGTGAAGATTTATAGTTCCAAGACCCTCGGCCTCTCCAGATTTACAAATTGTTTCCTAATTAATGAGACAATTAATATTACTACAGTAACTATCTTCACTTCGATGAAAATGTCTTCTGATTTTCTCTATTTTATCAATCATCCGTTTTGGAAATATAAAAAAGAACATCAAATAGATTGGTAGTGCTGATGGGATTGATTAAATTGATTCTACCTACTCTAGATTAAACCTACTCCAATAAGACAATTTTGATTAATTCTGTCAATTATTATTACCCAGTCTTTCTTTTTAGCTTAGTTCTTCTGAGCAAAAACCCTAAGTAGTGTATGGGAAATCATTATGATTTTGCAGTTCAGTGCATAAGCAATAAGATTTTCAACATTATAAGCATTGTTCAAAATTAAGACCAAACTTTTGTCAAAGTTGATCATAAGACCTGAAAGCATGTCAAAACTATATCAAATACACTTAAGAGCCATGATGTGATGAGGTAGGTGTGTGGAAAAATCATGGTATCATCCACGAATTGAAGAACAAAAAGACCATTGATACTATCGTTACCAACACTACATATGGCCTTGTTCTAATAGATGACACTATAATCCTGGGAAAGACATCCATTGCTAGGTAGACCAGTAAAGGTGATAGAAAATCTCCTTATGTAAGTCCACACAGAGCAAGTTCGTAATCCAATCTACCCCTCTAAAATTAAATCCTCTAGCCTTAAGTAAATCTTTGAGAAAAGGCCAAATTGATAGAATAAAAATCCTTAGCAAAATCAAATTTTAAAAGTACACAAGTGATATTGTTTTTACAACAATAGTTAACAAGTTATTGGACTACAACGACCCCACCCATGATATTTTTACCGTTGATAAAAGAAAATTGAGCGAAATCGATTAAATTATTTGTTTTAGTGCTTAATCTATTGACTGAAACCTTAGAGATAATTTTGATGGAGTGGTTAATTAACAGTAAAGGCCTAAAATTCTTAAGTTCCGTCGCATCAACTTTTTTATGAAGGATAGTTGCAACGGAAATTTTAAATCTTCCTAGTTATAGATTATGATTATAAAATTCATTAAATATTGTAATTAAGTCATGTTTTAAAACATGCCAACATTTCCTATAAAAAACATCGAAAAATCATTTAGTCCAGGCGATTTATCACTAGGCATTTCATTAATTGCCTTCAAGATCTCCTCTTCCTAGAAAGGATTATCCAGTCATCTAGTACAGTCCTCAAATTTTTCGGATACAAACCATTCCATCTTATTTTAATTATTTTACCACTTTTAGTTCTGAAAAAAATTTGTAATAGTTAATGAAGGTCGTATTGAGCTTGTTTTGATCAAAAAATTCTAAATTACATTAGTAAGGAGTTATGGAGTACTACTCTCTCGTCTGTTAGCAACTTTATGGAAAAATTGGGTATCTTTCCTCCCTCATCTGTCTATTTGACTCTAGCTCTCTACATCTACATTATTTCCTCTTGCAAAAAAAACTTTGTTTGGCTCTTCTTTAAGATTTATAAGAACATTTTGTTCAAAAATGTTCAAGATTATAGATTCCTTTAATTTATTTAATTTCAAATCTTGTACAATAGTTTCCTTTTTTAGTCCTATTGTTGCCGAAAATATCTTTATATCATTTCTTAAGAAATGTCCTCAGGTGTTCAGCTTGCCAAAAAAATTTAGCTATGTTGCCCAAGTATCCGTTATTATTGTAGCTCATGAAATTCCATTTATTATAACCGGATCAAAGAAATTACTCTCTAAAAGCCACATCTTCTCAGAAATAAAAGTTATATAAATAAAGTGATGATTTTTGTAAAAGAGAATAATAGGACGGTGATCACAATATATAGTTGGGAACCCATGCACATACAACACAGGGAATCCATCTTCCATTTCTTCACTAACTAAGAAACGATCAAGAAGCACCATTGAAGGAACTTATCTTGGGTTCGACCATGTATACCACTTAGTGCTAAGTGGTAATTCCATAAAATTATCGTTAGTAATAAATTGGTCAAATTCATCCATTGTAGAAATATCACTTTCATTAGGACAACGCTCCCCTAAAAACTAATCATATTAAATTCCCCCATTTACCCAAAAAATGATGGTAAGGAATCTAAAATCAAGATATTTGCCCTAAAGAGCCCATATATCTATGACATTTTACAGTCATGAACATTAGTGATAAAGTAACATCTTTTAAATCCATGAAAATCAAGTGCATCGAGTGGGCATTGTTGATGGTGTGTAGAAGCTTCATACGGTTTTGTTTGCAACCCACCATTAAACACCCTAAGCTATCCCAGGGTAGGTGATAAGCCCAAAGACTAAGATAGAATCCCCTAAGCTTCTAAAGAAGTGATAATCGAGACACTCTATTTTAGTTTCTTACAAAAAGGCTATGTCGGTATTGTTATCTATAAGAAATAACCAAATTTTATTGTAATTATTAAGATTGTGAAAACCCATAATATTCCAACTGATGTCTCTCATGGTCTAAGCGATTGGACTATTTTAAGTTCTTTAAAACATAATAGTACTAAGGTATGTCCGTTGGATACGTGAATAGCAACCTACATTTTAATGTCAAATGGTATGAATATAGAAATGAACTCATTTCATATTTATTTTTTACATTTAGTCAGTTAGTTTATAAATATAGTTCTCTTTTCATACTTTATGTTTGAGATAATATATGTATGCTTTATAACTAAGCACACATGAATATTTTTTGCACATATGAGACTCGGCGTATATGGAGAAACATAAAAAAGGTGCATGCATTTTGATGGCATGTGGTACTCAACTAATTCCCATAAACCGATATATCATAGTTGACCTAACTAAAGAAAGAAACATGATACCCATTTGTTTTCGCATGGTCAAAATTAGCATATACCAAAACAAAAAGAGGAAAATAGATAAATACCAGTTCGATGCAACAAATGGATTTAAACTATCCTATTTTAATGAATATAGAGACATTGTCACCAATATTAGAGTAATAGTTTAAACATATACCACATCTTGATACATCTTACCGTGAAAAAATATAAGCGTTTAAAAATTTGATTGTGCAATAATCTAAACACTACTATATAAAAATTGAAAGTTGTGGAAACTATTATATGACATTGTCAGAGACACTCATTATATATGCATGCATCTATTAGTAGTAACTTCACTCCATAAAAGATTCACAACTCATAAAACAAATAATTTTATTTTAATACACAAAGTACCTACCACAAAATTATTTTACTTGCATCCATCCATTTGTTGAGAAGAGTGTTAGCGCATAGTGAATGGATGGACATGCGCATGCCTCATATTTCTTATACTTGGTCATTTAGGATGCATTCTTTGCAAATTGGCCATGGCATCCAGAAGGGGCATTTTGAACGAAGCACAATGGAGATAATTCAACCAAACAGTAATGTATTTTAGTGCTGTGAATTCGATAACGAAAAAGGAATGAGAATGGATCAAACTGTTTATTTTTTGAAAATAACACTTGACGTCGAATGTAGTGCCGGACGCAATCCGCTATGGATGCGGACTGTTTATTTTCCTCGTGATCCATCAACTTAGCAAAGTAACAGTTATCTAGTTCAAAATTACACAAAATTACTTCAAATCCATGGAAAGTAGGAAAAGAGAGAGGAAGGAAAAAAGGAGATAATATAAAGTGGATTTGCATGCATGTGGTATGTTTGTATATGCAAGAAGTATTTATATGGTTACAAATAGGTTTGAAAGTAAAATAAAACAGTAATTAAACTTTCTTTGTATTGTCATAAATTTTATGTATTCGTCCATACCGCTGCCCAAATTTTCCAAAATAGTAATTATAACATTGTGTAAGTTAATAACATAATTCAGATTTGCCAGCATTTTGTTTATTTCTTTTTGATTAGCCAGTATAGTAACTATTAAACTTACTAATATATATAATTATTATATCATTTACTAACTTTTGATATAATATACACGTTAGCAGGATGTAATAATTTTTTCTGCTAGTTTTGAATTCCTTTATACAAAACTTTGGACTAGAAGCTAAAAAACATCTTTTCATATTTTCTAAAACTTCTATCTGGACTGCTGGATTCTAGCCATTTCCTTTAAGTCTCAACACTGCATCGGTCTCATATGCAACCAGTTTTTTTGTTTCTTATTTTTCATCTCTCAAATCGACAACTCACTGTTCCAAAAAGCCACATTTTTAATTTAGTAGATAGGTAAGACCAAATTACGGTGGTAAGTGATAAAAGATAGGTAGATTAGCTAAGGAGAATATGTGAATTTGCTGATAGAAAAGTTAATATTATACATGAGCATAATTGCAAATGAACACAGACGATAAAACATAAAAGTGAATTTCCCCTCATTATCATTTTTTGTGTGTTCATAGTTGGAAAGCATGTTGATCTATATTAAAAAAATAATACTTCTGTACACTTACTATATACATGTTCACCTTTTTAAATGATCAAAAAGTACGTAGATTTGCATATTTCAAGCATAAAATGTGTGAAAATAGAACAATTGATATAATAATTTTTAGACTTCTTACATAAGTTTTACCATTACAATCTTGAACCTTCATATTACATGGTTTTGATTTAGCAAGCTCATAGAGCATTTTGGGAAATATGCTACCACCTTTTCATCATATGTGGTACATACTTCATAAATTTTGCATATTAATTAAAATAGTGTAGAGCTAAGGCACCGTGATGGATGTTTCACCATCGACAGCGGTGCTCTTAGGCAAAAGGATAGCGTCCCTAGATAGGACTGTTAATGAGTACCCATAAAATTCGAAAGTCATCTGTATTCGATATTTGAAAAATTATCCGATATTTGAAAAATGGATACGGATGCAGATATGGCCACATACGCGATAATTGTTCATCCATTTTTTATCAATATTATAGTTATTATTTTGTGTATTTAATATAAAAATGATTATCATTATTATTTTATTGAGGTAAAAAAATTAATATGTGTATAAAAATCAGTATTTGCTGCTTAAAATCATTTTTCTTAGCATATTTATATTTTTAATATCGAAATGAATTTATAATGAATTAATTTTATTTGTTTATATTTATTAGTTGCGAATGATGAAAGAATATCTGAAAAATTCCCGATATGCATCCACATTCATGGATACGGATATTCGATATCTGAAAATAATTTCGGATATATATGGCACTATCTGAATCCGACCGTTTATAGACCTACCCTTAGACAATCATGATTTGTGCGAAGAAAAACTTAAGCAATATTTGAGTTCCTCGGATAAAAATAATCTTTAAAATACATATACAGCATAATAACAGAAAAAGTGCACTTCTACATTCCAACGATAAGCAATTAAAAGAATCAAATAGCTAATTATAATTAATAAAAAAACATGATCATGTACATTTTATGTATGTTAAAGAAAAAGCCAGGACCTCAACATAAACATCGCTACACTGATTGTATACACAAATATTACAAGATGTGCACACGAACCAAATTCTCTTTTTTCTCCAACTTTGTCATCTTACTCTCCTTTATTTCCACCTCTTACAACTCCACGATACTCATTATCAGCTCACCAAACCAAGTCACCTTATTTTCAACATTCGATTCACACCTTATTTACTTTTAATAAAACATGTGTCCTACATTTATTCTTGTTGATAGCAGAGAGTGGCCAAAGGATGTCCAATGTCACATTGGTGAGAATTGACGGTTGTCAACTGCCATTGATGAAGAATACGGCATGATGGTTAAATTCCTTCAAACTATCTCTCCACTACTTGATCGGTACAGATGGTCTTTCTTTACTTCTGCAGTCCTATTAGGATGGAAGCAATTGAAACGAAGAAATTTTTTTTACTTTTTGATTTTTTTTATTGATCTTTCACTTGGATATCTTATTCCAACTTTTCTTGAACCAAATAATAAATTAGTTACTAGCTTATTGTGAGTTGTTAACATAAATTATATATGATAACTTTTCATATTTTGCAAATATTTGCTGATTCCAATGGAATAACAGTCAACTAACATAAAATGCTTGGCTTATAATGTTTCAACCTTGAATTTAGAACTAAGAAATGACCTCCTTATTATCGGCACCCAAAAAAATCACCTAAAACTTATTTTTTACTAAAGTTAAAGACCGCATGGATCTATAAGATAAATATATACATACCTATCTTATTGTGTTGTTTGCCTCTAAAAAGTCCACGTCCTTGTCGTCCATGGCTTTTTCATCATTTCCATTGTTGAATGTCAACCATGTTCTCTATCCATTGTTTTCTTTAAAAAAAGCAAAAAAGATAAATTAGAAATAAAAATAAGCCAGTTGGTAATGCAAAAAATAAAATAGATCTACTGCTATTAAGCAAACAATATGTTTTAATTGGGATGAAGGATGTAAAAGTGGAGAGATGTGAAAGAAAACCTGATTTAAGAAGTGTGGCCAGTGGAAGAACTTAGGTGAACGGAATGACATAAATACCCTGCGTTATTTTATTTTTTAACTGAGGCGGTACAAAGGATATTTTAGTTATTTCAAAAGCTTCAAATGAAAGTATCCTTATAATATATGGACTAGTACGCATGCACGTCCAATGGACGTGTTGATAAAAGGATGTGACATTAGTTGGAAATGAGTTTTAAATTGGACCCACTCCATTTTATCTTTTATTTAATGCTTCAAAGAAGAATCCTTTCAATAGAGATATATAAAAATTTGTATTATAACTTGCCCCCAATAAACAATGTTGGATGCATAAATATAGTAATAGTTTAACATTAAAGCCAATGTTTGAGCTAAAGATGGTACATACATAAAAGATTTGAAGAATACCCATAATTATGCATTCTATATTATGATAATAAAAGATGGAACGCCGAGTCATTGGTGCATCTTTTGGCAATCATCTATTGAAACTTTAATTGTTGGGTTCTTTTTAAGTTCAAACAGTTGGTAACAATTTAGGAACCTTGTTCCTTTTGAAACAGAATGTCCATACAAATTGCTTTAAAATTAGTTAATATAAGAAGTATAATTTTGTTATTAAAGTAATATAAAGAAATAACTGACAGCAAACATCTTTCCAAGAATTTGAACATCTTACCATTAGAGCTTTGACAAAAATCTAAGAATTCCAAATAGCAATATTATCATTCCTTAATTCACTAGTTCTTAATTTGGTTGAACATACAAAAAAAAGCATAAGAAGAAGTACTGATAAAACATGCATTAAAGCTTAAAATTAGAAGATAAGTATTATAGAATAATTGCAAAAATGTACATTATGAGACTATGTATGCACATATGCGGACAGATTGTATGGTATAGAGATAATCATATAGTAATAATAAAGAGATATGAAAATAACCTCTCATTTTTCATCTTAAATATGTATATAGAAATCCCTAGCAATCCCTAACTGTAGTTAAAAATATGCTTAAACACATGGATCATAACAACGCAATTAACCCATTTCAACCATTATTAGATTACAATGTGGTTTCTATAATGCATATATTAAAAAGTAAATAAATCATTAAGACCGCCAAATTTAGATGAATATATAAATCACCTTCGAAATCTTAAAAGCGATATGGTCAAGAGATGTTAATAGAAGATCATCAGAATTTTGAATTTTTCTTAATGAAATCCTTAATTATTTCCCCTCTATTTAGCTCTATACTTAACTTACATGAGCAATGAGTAAATTATTTGGATAAATCTAACTAAAATAGGACAGCACATAATGCACCAAGGATTATGGATTAAGAACAATAACCAATTGCCTTTGAGGAACAAAGTAATTTCATTTCCTATTTTGAGTGGCCTAGCATTAAGATCCTTGGTGATTGTTTATGCAAAAAAAATATCAAAACTCCTGAATAATTTACATATATATATATATATATATACCAAATAATAAACTACCTAATGAATAACTGGCTGTAGTGAAGAAAATTTAAATACAGATTAATGGCTACAGTAAGATGATTAAACATAAAATATACGATTTATTATACTCACTCAGAGAATGCCGTTAAAGAGTTTGACCAATTATACTGATTTAAAATAAATTAGAACTGAATAGTAATGTTCAATAAGGAAGAATAGCCAAATAGCACTTAGAAATGAGGAAAATAGTACTTTGGATGAGCTGAGTAGGGGTGATTGCCAATGATTTAGGGTGGCTAGCTTTGTCATCAAGAAAGTCATTTAATGTTTTATGCCATTGAGAAGAAAATTTAATATTTTGTTATTACTAAAAAAATTGTAAAAGAATCGGTCATTGATGTTGTTTAGAGGGCAAAGTTTATAGTATAGACACAACAAACAGTAACCTTTTCTCTTGAAATAATAATAGCTAAAAAACCAAGGCGATTTTCAATTGTGCAATGGAATTGGTACAAAAGACATCACATTCCAAGCATCGCCAGTTATTGATTCATTGATGTTGCTTGAAATGTAAATTCATTTTGTGCTTGAAAATATGCATAAAAGAGTTATGTAGTCTAGGGGAATATTGAAGAGAGAGAACTTTGATTTTGTGATTTTACAGAGAAAAGGGAATGGGTTATGGATGGTAGGAAACTGCCTTGTGTAAACGTGAGAGAAAGTGTAATGCTAGAAACGTGGTTAACCATTGATACATAGTTACTGACCAAAAGACCCTTGAATGTAAAATTGACTATAAGAATATTTTGACATTTCAAAAGCTTCAAATCAGTGTATTCCTATTATATATAGATAAAAGCACAAATTTTACGTATATATAGTATTTTAAATTTAAAACGTAGTTTGAAATTATTTATACATGTATATACATATATGCGCACATGTACATACATACATGTGTGTGTATTATTTCAACTCAAAGTTCATCAAGGGAATTTTGTGTGAAACCATGATTAAATTTTGAATCTTTCCTAAGTTAAACTAGATTTAAGATTATTAATTTTAGATTTTAAAACATACAAAATTAGTCAAAATTAATTATAATATGCGTAAGAGTTTGAATGTTCAAATTAGATTGGAAAAACCAAGTAAAAGAATGAGTGGAGGAAGGAGAAGAGGTCTCAACATTTTCCTCTTCTTAAATTCCATTTATACCTATTAATTACTATACTATAAATATAAGTAAACCATATATATTAGTGAAAATAAATTTATAACATATTATATATATAAGTAAACTATGTATGTGTGTATCAATTTTTTATGATTTTAAAATAAAATAATGGACAACAAAGGCATATATAAAGGATAAATATGTCTATTGCAGTGTAAATCACAGCACCTATAACGTACTCATTGATCATGTAAACTATTTATATGTTGCACTTGCACTATACATACATGAGTGTATTTGATGCACTCATTATAATACATTTACTTAAAATTAAATTGAAACTTACTTTTAAACAAATTAAATAAAATAATATTTTAAAACAAATTTTAGATTGGATCTAAAATCCTTTAGGCTTCATAGGCCCAATAGAACCAAAAGTAGGATTTTATTTCTGAAATTCGCCCATTTCACCTACTTTCGACTGGTCCGGGTCCTTAATGAAATGGGTAAATTTAAAAAAAAAATCCTACTACGTATCTTAATGGGCCTATGAGGTCGAATTAGATCCAAGTTAATTATTAAAAAAAATCATATTTAATTTAAAAATTCATATCTATTAATTAATCAAATTAATTAATTTGATTGGATGGTTATTTGAACACGTCATATACACATATTCATACCATCACATGATAACATAAAGATATATAAGCATACGTATAAAATTATATATATATAGTGTGTGTGTGTAAACACATCACGTACACATATATACAAATGGATATTGGGATTTATATCCATTATATATACATATATACTATACTGACTATAATGACATGTGTTTTACGTAATGGAGGATCGTAAAATACTATTTTATATCCAAATTCGATCGTATGAGGCTATAACTTTGGAAAATGTTATGTATCAACATTTTAGAGCCTTAAAAACTTTATTTGATTATTTTGATATTGAAAACTTATAATTCATATGACTTTTGATAGGAGCCGAATTAGGATCTAAAACCACTTTCAAATGAAAGATAAAATGTTTCTCATTTCATAAAGTGGTTTTAATAAATTTTTGGCCTTACCATTTAAAAGATAGGGTCATTTGAAATTGGAAAGTTTTTGGATAGATTAATGGGTAATTAGACTAAGCCCAAGTTGTGCCCATTAATCCATTTTGGGGGATAAGCTGATATTACCTGATGGGACAACCCCTAATAATTATCCCATTTCCCATAAATAATTCTAACCACCAGTAATCATCTCCTTAGCCATAAGTCAACTCTAGTCCTTACTTTAATTAGTCAAATAAAGTAAGGAGGAGGAGATTAGCAAGAAACTCGTTATTATTGTTAAGGTACATGGAAATATTATTCGCTGCTGTTCATTTCAGATTCTCCTTTGTTTTTATGCATTTCGACCCTTAGGTGAGTGATTAGAGTCTCTCACTATGCCATAATTGCTAATATGTTATTTAATGATGTTTCTAAAATTATTTTAAAGTTAAAAGTGATTTTATCAAATCTAAACTTGCCAATGTTTTCAAAATGAATTTAAATGATGTAAATCAACAAATTGCATGTATGTTCTTATGGATGTGCCATTTTTTATATTTTGACTTGATTCGATTGATATGATATATATATTGGATGATATTGTGACGACCCGAAATTTCTAGATATTTGAAATTGAAATATTTAATTGATTTTAAATATTTGAAAGTTAGTTTAACTTGAATTTCAAATATCACTGTTTATTTGGCAGTTAAATTATTGAATTTAATAATTAGAAATTGATTAAAATAATGAATCTTGGTTTTAAACTAGTTAAAAATATTTCAAAGCCTTGGAAAATTTATATTTATAACACTAGAGATAATAGAAAATTTTAAATTTGAATTTGGGAATGTTTTTTTAAGTTTTAAAAATATACAGTTTAAATTGATATTTAAAAATAGCCTTCCTAGGCACAATCTCGGAATTCGATGAAACCAGTTTCATTGGATTGATAATAGTGTATTATTATCGAATTCAATTTTCGTAGTGTTTGGAGTGATTGTTTGGCCGTACGGTAGATAAACGCGTTGAATCTATATCGAAAATTTAATAAAATAACTGGTCCAGAAAGCTATATTCTCCATACGATCGAATTAAGACTCGAAACCTTTTCCATCGCGTTCGGAATAGGGGTATAACATTATGAAAGCCTAGCAGCATGCCTCGATAGGGTGTAAGAATTTTAAGCATCGATTTCAAGACAATTTAAAATTTGAATTTGAATTTTAAATATAAATATATTAATGCACCGTAGCACTGTAGCATCTGACAAGTAGAGAAATTTCAACGCGTGTTCACCACCCGTCTCTTTACTTCAGTAATCTTGGCCGAGTTTTTAAAAAAAAAGAGGAAAACAATCATTAGTGAGGATTCAAAACTAAATTAAAAACTCGAAAATAAAAGTAATGGCTGAACCCCTTTTCATTTTTTTTCCACCTTAAACCTGAGCCGATCAAACAGTTTCAAATCAAAAGAAGAAAAATAATAGGGCCAAGCAAAAATCATAGAACGAAATCGTTTTCGTTCGAATCAGAATCTTCATTCAAAAAAGGGGATCGCAGTTATCTTCTTCTCAATCTCGTTTCCTCTTTGAAATCAAATCGCACGACCTTAGACCAATCCCAATTCACAAAGGCATTTCATCGCATGCGGCGGCTAAGGGTAGCGCGACATGGAGGTAAGGGATTCGTGGAATTCGAGTTCGTGGATGGGAAGCGGCATGTCAGGGAGAATGTCGTCAAGGGAATAAAGGGCGGCCGTGGTTTTGGTTCGGCGACGATGAAGGTTGTCGCGCTTTATTGCCCATGTAAGGAGGATGCTAGGGTTCGAAAGTCTAGACTTCGATGGGAAGTGTTAACCCCACCTCGGCCGTGGCTCACCGATCCAAGATAATAAACGACCTAACACTCTGCCGACTTAACGAGGGATGCCGACCCAAGACACGAAGGGATGCCGACCTAGTATCTTAACATGGAAGACCGACCTAACTGCATGAGACCTAAGAGGGATACCGACCTAAGGGCCTTGAGAAGCATGCCGACCTAATGCCTTAAAGAAAGTTCCGACCTAACGTCTTGAAATGATGCCGACTTAAGGTTCAAGGAGATTCCGACCTAGGACTTATAAAGGTCTACCGACCCAACACGTTTTCCGATCTAACTACTCAAGTTGTTTGCCGACCTAGCTGTTAAGAATAAGTTAGTCCACACCTGAGTCGTGGCCGGCTTACGGCTCATGATAAGTCGTGACCGACCTAAGGATATGAAAGGGGGAAGTAGTGCAACAGTTCAATGCGCGTCACGATAACTCGGCAGCGACTTGGGACTTAGGATTTAGGGCCAGAAGAATATGCGCCTCCCATTTAAACCATAGGCCGTGCATAGGTGAGGAGCAGCGACCTACGACCTAGCTTATCTCGGCAACGGCTTACGACCTAGCTTATCTCGGCCACTACCCACAACTTGACATCAGAAACCCCTATAAATACGCGACCACCTCCAATATTCAAGGGACTTTTGGCCAATCACTTCAAGCGCCAATACTCTGCTGAATTCTCAACTCACCCGACACTTCAAGTTCGAAAGGCATCTCAACTAACTTCAAGGGGAAATCTAACGCAATCTACATGGATTCGAAGAATTCTTCTCTACCAAAGTTCTAGTTGTTTGTTTCGTCATAATTGTAATTGAAGATTGTTGTAAAGTTGTAATCGGTTTAGCAATAAAGAGAATTAAAGTGGACGTAGGCTTGCCTCGAGCCGAACCACTATAAAATCGTTGTTATTCACTGCTTTTTCTGTAATTTTCTGCTTATACTTTGTTCCCGAATCATCGGGTGGTGCTTTCACAACTACACTTTATACACCGGGGTGTTAGCGTTCAAATTTTAGTGTTAACATTTTTAGTGCTTTCACTGAGAACTGAACTCAAGACAATTATCATCATTGCTCCACGAAAGTTTGTTGAAGTAACCTCTCTGAAGACTAGAAGTTTATCTGAAATCATGGCTCCGGGGAGAAAGAGTAGATCTGTTAGATCTGGAAATGTTCAAGAGGGAACCTCCGCTTCCCCAGTACCTAATCAAGCCACTCCACCTGTTGGGGTTACAAAAGCAGAGTTGGATGCTGTAATCTTAGGGCTGAACCAGCAGATAAATGCCCAAAGTGCACAATTGGAAGCTCAGAATGCCCAAAATGCCCTAATTTTGAATAAGTTGAATGACTTGCTTGGGGTAAACCGTCAACCAACGGGTAATGAAAGGAACTTTGCTGGTAACATTCATGAGGATGAAGAAAGAAACATTCCTGAGAGGGCTGCCAGGCCCTTTGAGCGGACATTTCCTGAAGTTGGTGGATCTAAAGCTCGAAATGATGAGGGGTATCTTTCTGAAATGGTTCGACAAATCATGAAAGAAAGCATGCGAAGGAATGAAGACGAGAAGGAATGGGGTTTCGCTCCAAGTAAAACCCCGTTTACCGAAAGGATCTTAAAGGCTGAGTTCCCAAGGAAGTTTGTCCCTCCAACTATCCCAGCTTACAAAGGAACAAGTGATCCGAACGAATTCTTGTATAAGTATGATTGGCACATGACAGGTGCCAGAGCTTCTGATGAAATAAAGTGTCGATATTTTCCTGTATATTTGGAAGGTGTAGCTCTGCTTTGGTTCACCAAGCTACCAATTCGGTCCATAGATCAGTTTTCTGACCTAACCCGGAAATTCAAGGAGCAGTTCAGACTATACGCTTCAAAAGCCAAAGATATCATGTCATTGTCAAGTTTAGAACAGAATCCAGGGGAAACTATCAAATCTTTCTTGAATCGCTTTAATACAGCGCTGGCCGAGGTAGACAATGCAGAACCACGGATGATCTTGACCTATCTAATGAGGGCCATCGACAAGTCGAGCGAATTTGGAAAATGGCTTAACATGAAGGAACCAAATTCCCTTGAAAAATTCTACAAGAAAGCAGATGAGTTCATACGCCTGGAAAGCCGTCCTGTACCGGTAAAGGCAGCATTGGAAAAAGATGAGGATAACATTGTTGCTCCACGCAAGAGTGAATCTGTAGGACAGAAAAGGGAAAATAACGATGGGAAGAAACGGAAAAATCTGAAGAAGCCTCGTTCCTTCAATCCATCGGAATATACCCCTTTATCGGATACGCCGGAGCGTATTTACCTTGCCACTAAAGATTCTGTTGATTATCCTAAACCTCCCGTTCTGAGAACCGGGAAAAAAGCTGTACAAAGCGGAAAGTTTTGCCGCTTCCATAATCAAACCGGTCATGATACCGATGAATGCCGCCAATTGAAAATTTTGATTGAAGAATTGATAAGGGAAAACAAGCTGCAGCAATTTGTGGAAAAGAATAGCAGCAATCCCGCTTCAACTAGTCAGGGGCAACGAGCTCCTGCTCATCAACCCAGGACAAGCGAGAAGACTGCAAGGCATGAATCCGGAAGGCCTGTTATCAATGTTATTACGGGAGGACCTCACCCAGCAGGCAGGAGCTGGGGTGAGATGGAAAGGTATACCCGAGCTTTGAAGTATGTACCGACCGAGGAAGATGTATTTGTTTTGGAAGGTGCTATGCCCCTGAAGCAACAAAAAACTTTCAATGATGATATTGTGTTCAGAGCCAGGGATTCCACAGGTATTGAAGCTCCTACCTTGGATCCCTTAGTCATCTCGGCTGGTATCGGGCCAGCTATTGTCAGAAGAGTTCTCATTAATTGTGGCGCATCCTGCAATATCCTCTTCAAGAAAACATTCGACCAAATGAAGATCCCTATGGCTGATGTGCAAGCATCATCGCAGAAAATCGCTGGCTTCACTGGGGAGCCAAAACAGCCGATAGGAACCGTTGATTTGCTTGTAGAACTTGGAGAGGGAGAAAGAAAAGTGGTCCGCAAGCAAACTTTTGTGATTGTCGACGAATTTTCTGCTTATAATGCTTTCCTTGGCCGTCCAACTCTCGCAGCATTCAAAGCTGTTCTGGCCCCATGGTGCCTCACCATTAAATTTCCCACAGATAATGGAGTGGGAGTTATAAAAGGGGATCAGAATGCTGGGTGGGAGTGTTATCTGACAGAGCTACGAGAAACAAGGAAAAGAGAAATGGGAAAGGATGCGGCAACCCCAGTCCGCATCAAAGAACCAGCCTTGTAGCAATTACAGGGCGGACCCTGCACTGGCGAGCACAGCGGAGCACGGAAAGAGATGGATCCTAGGAAAGCCAGTGCAGGGGAGAATAGAGTGGTAGCAGTGGAAACGACAATACCAGTACCTGTTGACCCAAAGGACCCAAACAAAGTGTTGAATGTGGGTTCACAACTTAACGTGTCAATTCAGAATATCTTAATATCATTTTTAAAGGAAAATTTGGATGTTTTTGCTTGGACTCATGCCGATATGTGCGGAATATCCCCAGAAGTTGCAGTACACGCCCTGAATATTGATACAAAATTTACACCTGTGAAGCAGAAAAGGAGAACTCAAGGTCCAGAAAGGTCAGCAGCGTTAAAAGAAGAAGTTGATCGGCTCATGGAGAATAACTTTATCAAAGAATCTACCTATCCGAATTGGGTTTCAAATCCAGTGCTGGTTAAGAAAGCCAACGGAAAATGGAGAGTGTGCATCGATTTTTCAGATCTAAACAAGGCCTGCCCCAAAGACTGCTTCCCATTACCCAGGATCGATCAACTGGTAGACGGAACAGCGAGACACGAATTGTTATCTTTTATGGATGCCTACTCTGGATATAACCAGATCATGATGCATGAGCCAGATCAGGAGGACACGAGCTTTATCACGGACGTTGGTCTTTACTGCTACAGAGTTATGCCCTTCGGGCTGAAGAATGCAGGGGCAACATATCAAAGACTTGTTAATGCTATGTTCAAACCGCAATTGGGCAAGACTATGGAAGTCTACGTCGATGACATGTTAGTAAAGTCTAAGAAAGCAGTGGATCACATAGAACACTTAGCAGACATGTTCACAGTCCTCCAAAAATACGGAATGAAGCTCAACCCTTTCAAATGTTCATTTGGAGTGGAATCCGAAAAGTTTTTAGGTTTCATCGTGAGCGCTAGGGGCATTGAGGCTAGTCCAGCTCAAATTACCGCCTTAAAGGAAGTCAAAGCTCGCAGAACGAAGAAGGAATTGCAAAGTCTCAATGGAAAAGTCGCCGCCTTGAGTCGGTTCATTTCCAAAGCCACAGATAAATGCATCCCATTCTTTGACGCCCTAAAGAAAGGAAAGAAAAACTTCGATTGGACTCCCGAATGCCAAAAAGCCTTTGATGAATTGATTCACCATATGGAAACGCCTCCAATACTTTCTAGGTCTGGCGATGGCGAGGATCTTCTTATATACTTGGCAGTATCATCTCATGCTTTAAGTGCAGCGCTGATACGAGAAGACAAGAGGATTCAACATCCAGTTTACTATATCAGCAAAAGACTCACTGGGGCAGAGATGAATTACTCTAAGTTGGAAAAACTCACCTATTGCCTACTGATTGCATCCAGGAAGTTGAGGCAATATTTCCAAGCTCATCCTATCAGAGTCCTCACTGATCAACCTTTAAAGCAAGTCCTGTTTCGCCCTGAGACTTCGGGTCGTCTTCTAAAGTGGAATATTGAACTCAGTCAATATGACATCACTTATCATCCCCGAAAAGCCATCAACGGACAAGCTTTAGCGGATTTCATCGCAGAATTCACAGATAAGGGTAACAGTGAGGATGAAACGATCGACGATTCCCCAATCCAATGGAAGTTATATGTCGATGGCGCGAGAAACGACTATTGTTCTGGAGCCGGAGTTGTACTTGAGACCCCTGAAGGTCGATCATTATGCTATGCACTAAGATTGGAATTTCCTTCAACAAACAATGAAGCAGAATACGTAGCCCTTATCGCTGGCTTAAGGATTGCTAAAGAACTAAACATCCAAGCATTACAGATCTTCAGTGATTCTCAGCTTATTGTATGCCAAGTCAAGAAGGAATTCCAAGCGAAAAGGGGAAATCTGCCCGCCTACTTGTCAAAGGCTTGGGAACTCCTGGGTGATTTCGATCATTACATGATAAGTCATATTCCTCGAGAAGAAAACATGAAAGCAGATTCTCTCGCAAAGTACTCTAGCACAGGCGAAGCTCAATTTCTGGGGTTAACTCCAGTGGAGGTCCTGTCGACTCCGAGCATTGATGAGATGGATATTGATTGGATCATGAGCGTGTCTCAAGAGTAAGAATCATGGATAACTCCAATAACAGAATATCTGCTCAATGGCTCTTTACCGGAAAATTCAAAAGAACGAAAGAAGCTACTGAGGAAAGCCTCTCGCTATATAGTCCAGGATGGCCAGTTATACAGACGGGGATTCTCAATGCCGTTACTTCGATGTGTGTCCAGGGAAGAGTCCAAAACAATCCTAGCTGAGGTGCATGGGGGAGAATGTGGTGATCATTTAGGTGGTCAAACTTTAGCGAACAAGATTCTCCGATACGGATATTTTTGGCCAGAAGTTAATCGAGATGCAGCAGACTATTCCCGAAAATGTGACAGATGCCAAAGATTCGCCAAAATTCCTAGAGCTCCTTCCACTGAACTCACACAGATGGTCAGTCCATGGCCGTTTGCAATATGGGGGATAGACCTTGTAGGACCGTTACCAACTGCCAAATCTGGAATTAAATATGCCATTGTTGCTGTAGATTATTTTACTAAGTGGGCAGAAGCTGAACCACTGGCTACTATCACCTCAAAAAAGATGATAAGTTTTGTGACTAAAAGTATCATCTGCAGATATGGTGTGCCTCAAAAAATAATTACAGACAATGGTACTCAGTTCGAAAGTGAAGAATTCCAAGATTTTTGCAAACGATTCAAAATCCGAAAAAGCTTCTCAGCAGTAGCTCATCCGCAGGCAAACGGGCAGGTGGAAGCAGTAAATAAAATTATCAAGTCAACCATCAAGAAGCAACTTGAAAGAGCAAAAGGTGGTTGGGTCGATAAGCTACCGCTAGCACTATGGTCATACAGAACTACCCACAAAACTGCGACTGGGCATACTCCGTTTTCATTGGCATACGGATCAGAGGCAATGATTCCGGTAGAAACAGAGATCCCTTCACATAGAAGAATCCATTTCAATCAAGCGGAGAATGCAAAACTACAGCTTGAGGCACTAGATCTCCTTGATGAAAAAAGAGAAGAGGCTGAGCTCAGAATCGCATCTCATCAGCAAAGGATAGCCAGACATTTCAATTCCAAAGTTCGCCAACGCAACTTTGAGATTGGAGATCTAGTCCTAAAGAGAATTATGACAGCGACAGGTGTGTTTGGGCCAAATTGGGAAGGACCATATGTCATAGGTCAGAAGCTTCTTGACGGCACATTCAAACTCACTACTGTCGAAGGAGATCAAATTCCAAGAGCTTGGAACAGCAATCACTTGCGTCCATACTTTACTTGATAGCTTTGTTGAAATATTGTAAAAAGAATTATGGATGTATGATTCCTGTAATTGAAAGCGATTGTAAAACCGATGCAAGTGAATAACGAAAGATTATAAAGTGGATGTAGGCCCAAATTCTTGGCCGAACCACTATAAATCTTGTGTTCCTTATTATTATTACATGTTTGCTTTATTTTCGATATGAAAAGTACATTAAATGTATTACTGAAATGTCGATTTAAATTTTTGCAGGCAACGAAAACAAAAATTGCACATTACAAGACCAAGTGATCCTTGTTATCATTCAACAAACAAATTCCAAGTCACAAAATTCCCGAGCTTAAATCCTAGATAAGAAGTGCTTCAATTGAACGGTCAATGATATCGCCGAAAACGGGCTTTAGCTAATAAATTGAGAAGTTTGAACAAACAAACATCCGATTAAGAAGCTTATGTCCGTTCTCGTGAACTGGCCTAGCAATGAAGTACACTTCTTTGGATTAAACAAACTACTTGTAAGAGAAGGGAGTGCAAGCTTGAAAAGAAAAATAAATAGAGGATCACTGAAAAGGCATAAGCAAGTGGACAAGGAACAACTAAAGCCCTCTTCGGAGGCACAAGTCCTCTTCGGAGGCACAACTCTTCGGAGGATAAAGACCTCTAACGAAGCATATACCGCAAAAAAGAAAGTTCTCTACTCAACCAAAAAAGATTGGAGGAGTCATGACCCTCCAACCATGAGAGAGTAACTTCCAGGCAATCCTCGGAGGCACATTTCACCAGGAGTTGAAGTGTTACAACCGCTCTTCGGAATTTCACTTCACCAGAGTTGAAATGTAAAACAAAATAAAAGCCCTCTTCGAAGGCCCATTTCACCAGGAGTTGAAGTGTTACAACCGCTCTTCGGAATTTCACTTCACCAGAGTTGAAATGAAAAACAAAATAAAAGCCCTCTTCGGAGGCCCATTTCACCAGGAGTTGAAGTGTTACAACCGCTCTTCGGAATTTCACTTCACCAGAGTTGAAATGTAAAACAAAATAAAAGCCCTCTTCGGAGGCCCATTTCACCAGGAGTTGAAGTGTTACAACCGCTCTTCGGAATTTCACTTCACCAGAGTTGAAATGTAAAACAAAATAAAAGCCATCTTCGGAGGCCCATTTCGCCAGGAGTTGAAGTGTAACAACCGCTCTTCAGAGTTTCACTTCACCGGAGATGAAATGCAAAAAGAAAAAAGAGAGCCTCTCCCAAGGGGCAGAAACAGAAAGACCTCTTACCAGAGGCACAATAAGACAGAAAGACCTCTTCCCAGAGGCAGAAATGAAAAGACCTCCTCCCGGAGGCACAATCAAGCAGAAAAGACCTCTTCGGAGGCACACGTTTCACCAAGATTGAAGTAAAACTTCCAAGTGTTGAAACATGAAAAAGTCTTCCTCAGAGGTGCAACTTTTCAAAGAAACAAAAATCAAGAAGCCCTTTACTGTGGCAAGTAAAAAAAAAAAAATCCTCATTAAGAGCACACTTTAACTTTCAAAGGAAGAGTGAATTACTTGTTCTAGAAAATTCTCTTCCTCAAAAAGAAGTTGAAGTACTTTACAAATACCCGCTTTACCACATAGAAGATTTCATTCAATAAAATGTGTACACGCACAAAATAAAGAGTGATATCTTCGAAAGTTGAAGCGTAGAAACTTATTTGTGCTCTATTTTTTAATGAAATCAGATTCCTCCAAATGTGGAATAATTATTCTCTAAAAAATAAAAGCACAAGTTCCACATAAAATAAAATATTACAATGGGCTTATGGTATAGGGGCAGCATGGCGTAACTACATCGGTAAAATTGCGCTCGAACAATATATACCACAAGCTCACTGCAATATCGTACAAAGAAACTTGTACAAAAATGAATAGTAAATGCATTCTCAGATATAGACAGAATTTTATACAAAGAAAAAGAATCATTTTATTCAACACTATTTTATATACAGGTACAGGTTCCAGCAAAAGAAAAGCGGGGGGCCGGTACCCGCACAATTTCCGGTCATTGCATGCAAAAAAGGCAAAAAAGCGATATGAAAGCCACAGAACCAGAGCCATCATTTCTTCTTCCGCCCAACTTTTGAGCCCGCACCTGGCCGAATGACCAACTTTTTAGGTCGGCTTGTAAGGGTAGGGGATGAAGGAGAAAGGGGCTCGATCGGACTTTCTTCCGTTTCTTCTCCGCCAGTTAAAGATTCCTTCTTATTCTTCTTCTTGGAAACTCCCTGCTTACCTCTCTTCTTGGAGGAAGGCCCACTCCCTGGAGAAAGAAGTTTGGATAACGGTTCAGCGTCGGAGCCAGTGGGTTCTGGCGTCCTCTCGCTTCCTTCAGTTTCTTCTCCTTTCGGATCTTGAGAAGCAACGGGATCATCTAAGCCGTGAAGGGCTTCTATTTGCTCTTCCTGTGACCCGGGTTGCGAGGCAGAAGGAGGAGTGACCTTAGGAGGCGGAGAAGGAATAATTGGAGGAGGAGAAGCCTGAACAATGCCCGACGTTTTCTCTGCAGAAGGAAAAAAGTTTAAGTCAGCAAAAAGCGGAGATAAAGGTTCGCTGAGATTCAAGAAGTAGTCAAAAAGCCCATCAAGTTCATAAGAAACAGATGAGCAGTCTACTTGGGCAAGATTGTTAGTAGGGTTACCTGCAGAAGTCGGTTCCCTGATGTCAACTTCGTAAGCCTGTGCCTCGGCACTCTCGCCGCCCTCATCTCCACCTTGTATGCTTGTAATATCAGTGGTGACTTTAGTAGGAGATGGGGAATGAGAACTAGAACCGATAATGTCAATTTTGGCTGAAGGAGAAGGTTGAATTGGAGTAGTTGAGGTGATTTTTCCTGAACATTCTCCTGCCGCTGTTTCGGCCCTTAATTTTGCAAGCTGTTCTCTCCCCTTGGCAAGAGCGGCGCGAGCATCATTATCAAGATAATGCTCTTCAAGAGCTGACTCAGCGTAGCCAGCGCCTTTACCACCAAGCATATCGAGTGCAGCCTCCCAAACTTCAGCCAGAGTAATTTCATACTTGGGGCCTAGAAAAGCGAGGCTACCACGCCCCAAAATGCTGTGCAGATAGAAATCAAATAATGTTGAGCTGATGTTGGCCCTCGTTGCCTCGTGAGAATCTTCAGCTGCAATTTTGCCGGCAATGGCCTTATCACACTCCATTTCAGCTTTAGAAAGTTGAAGCTTAAGCATTTGGATCTCCGCCTCTTGGGAGTTATTCTTCTTCCGAAGCTCTTCAATGTCAGCGACATAGCCCTCGCTAATTCTTTTCCGCACTTCGAGCCTGTCTTCGGCATCCCTTTGGCTAGCATGAGCATCTCTCACTTGTTTTAGGAGCACTTCTTCTTTTTGAGAATAAGAAGTAGAGGAAGCAGCAAACTCTTGTTTCAGTTCTTCAACTTTTGCTTCAAGCTCCTCATTGTAAGAAGCAATGCTTCTCATCTCGGTGTCATGTTGCTCAAGCACCTTTTGCCATTCGGCTTTATCATTTTCCATGGTGAGCATGGCCTCTATGTCTGCACGATTAACCCTCTGAAGCTCGTCAACAAGTTTCTGCCAGTTCGACATCCTCTCAATATCAAGCTTGACGGCGTCAAGGTTTCGTAACATGGCAGACTTGTCAATGGGGACCAAGTCAAGGTCAAACCTTACTCCATTCAGACACCACTGAGGAAACCGACTTTGCAAAGTGGCAGGACCCGATCCAACTTGGAATTTGGGTCTGCTAATTATAGTTTGGATGTCTGACTTCCCAAGAGCGGGAGAGCCGGAAGGAATATCAAGCGAGGCAGGGGCAATAACCTTTTCAGGAGTTGTAGTGGTGTGCTTCTCACCATGTCGGGCTCGCTTGCTCGAATCTTCAACCACATGACTTTTTCCTCTGTCATCATGGGTTTTTCTTTTATGGGAATCGTCACCTCTCTGTGAAGAATCGTGGCGCTCTTCCCTCTCTCTTCTTTCATAGCGCTCCTCTTGAGCCCTCTTTTCTTGAGCCTTTCGAGCGACTCTCTCTTCATCGGATTCTCTGTAAGAGGGGAGGTAACGCCTATAATCATATTGGCTACGCCTCCCGTAGCGCTGGAAATCATCGTAGTATGAGCTGCTGCGCCCCATCGGAGAATCTGAAATAAAAAGAGATAAGTTTTAGAGGTCTTCAAAGTACAAAAAGTGAGAAACATAAAAGTGCCGAAAAAAATTCTAAGTGTGTGTGGCGTGCAAACTACGTGCATCAAACTACGAACCACTCTTTAATTGAGGAGTGGTTGTGGGTGTAATAGTCAGCGTCAATTCCTGAGTCGACGGAGTCTGCTGCAGGACAGAAGTTGCTTCAACTACTGAAGAAGAAATCCCAGTAGTGATAGGATCATCTTTAAAGATCTCCTGCGAGGTGGCGAAGAGGTCGCTCAGCCCTTCGAAAGTATCATCCCTGCTCTGCTTGGCAAGGCTAGTTTTTTCGGCTTCTTCGCCAGATTTCTGTGACAGTCGGGGAGATCCCTGAGGCTCTTCTTCCTCAATAACCGGGGCAGGTTCGTCAGATGGCCCCGCAACATCAACAGAAGTGGAACATTTCACTAGCAAAGCCTCGGGAGCAGGTCCTTTCGGTTTGGATGTATCTGTAGAAACTGGGGCATCCAATGCTCTAGCCGGGGAGTCTGGAATTTCATGAGGATGTGTAGAACGAGAAGTATGTAAAAGCCCGTATTGGTGCAAAAATTCATCCCCCAACAAAAACTTGATGCTTCTCTCTGCTACGGCCACGGCACTCAATCTATCAAAAGTCTGCTTATGGACCGGATCTCTAGAGGGAAGAGGAAGTGCTGAAAAGAGCAAAGAATGAAATTAGCAATTGGTAATTCGGATCTCGAGAAAGTTTAAAAATGGAGACAAGTAATCTTACTTCCTACTCTCCAATCGGCATAAAACCCTGGGGGGCAGCGAGCAAAGAAAAATTGGTTCAGAAATCCATGAACGCTTTCGGTAAGGTCAGAAATAAGTTTGCGGTTTCTAGCACTCCTCACAATTATAAGGGAAGGATGATCTCTACTCTTTGCAAACGAGCATAAGTAACGAATTTCTTCAAAACTTGGTAAGCGATCAAAAGTTCTTCTGAACAAAACGCACAACCCAATCAAGATGGCATAACCATTAGGATGAAGTTGGGACGGAGAGATTGACAACCGAAGGAGAAGAATTCGGAGAAAGTCATTAAAAGGAGGGATTGCTCCGCTTAAACACATTTGACGATTGATTGCAATAAAGCCACGGGGAGGACTGTCGGCAGTATCACTTGGCCCAGGGAGCAGGACATCACTTTCAGTAAAACCAAATTGAGTGCGCAGCTGAGTAAATGCTCTCGGGGTTAGAATGGTTTGAGTTCTCTCTGGAGGGTTCTCTATAGGTAGAGCTACCGGAAAAGTTTCTTCCTCTTGAGTTGCCATTTCTTCTTGATGGGAAGTCATTCTACATAAATAA
Source organism: Allium cepa (assembly GCA_030765085.1). Lineage (NCBI taxonomy): Eukaryota > Viridiplantae > Streptophyta > Magnoliopsida > Asparagales > Amaryllidaceae > Allium > Allium cepa. Next base: position 748,718,391 of record CM060940.1, on the reverse strand, counting down.
CTGGATATTCAAACATCAAGGTGCACGTTTCCTAAAATGTGTGAGGTGTTGTGTAAAATTAACAAAGCAATAAACAAATATAACTGGAATGAAAACTAGCAAGCATTTGTTAGTTATGAAATCCAAGGACTATTGTTTTAAGCTTAAATATGCAAGTATAATGTTGATGCAGACAAATCAGTTCAGATTGTTGATATTTTGCATCAATGTTTAACTTTAGTTGATTGATTCACAAACATCTCATGCAATATATTTAAGTTGCTTGTTTCATCTCGACTAATCTGTCATTTGACGTGGGCAGTCAATGGCAGTATTCTCGCCTTGGTTTCTTTGTTTGTTATTTTCAGCAGGTTGGCAGCTTATAAGTTAATGCGGTCTGTGAAATAATACAATGAGATTCAAGCGAGTTTAAAATTTGGGCAGTTCAAAGTTCAGGCAACTTAGCTCGGCAGTTTAAGTCAAATACCCAAAGTGGGTCTATGCTCCTAAATGTCAACACGTCCAAAGCTTAAGTATTAAGTCGGCTACGATTTAAAATTCCTTCGCGAGTTAAGGCTAAGTTCCTTCGTTCCTTAAATCGGTAGTCCTCTAGGTCGTGGAGTAATCAGAGGAAGGGCTCCGGTTCGAAGAAGTGGGAATTTTCCCAAGTGTTAACTCGGCGACGATTCAATTCTTAAAAGTTTAGGTCGGCCAAAGAATTAGGTCATCCGAATTTGCTGAGTCGCCTCCGAACCAACATTTCACTCCATTCAACCCATTAACCCGATAACCATTTCATCAACAACAGCCTTCATTCCTGCTCTCGAATCACCCAATACAACAATTCGAAATTGTTACAAGTCCGATACCCTGCCATCAGAGATCATCGAGTCTAAGGTGATAAACCATCTTAGTTGTATCAATGATCATCTGAAGCCGAATCGAGTGAACTAGGCTTCATCAGCTATAAATGTGATGGGATTCGTGATGGAGCATTGTACAAGGAAACGATTCAAGTTTGAGCAACAAGGTTTACGAATCGACAGTGACCTACAATCAAAAGAGGGATAAAGTTACCTACACGATCAATGGTAGAGGTTATCGATGATCAGATGGGATGAGATCGCTTTTAGGAGCTTGAGAAAATTTTAATGGTGGAATCGAACAAAGGGGTAAGTAATAAAGATGGAAAAGAAAAGAAAATGGACGACTTATATCTTGCTGTGGTAGAGACTGAAGTGACTTAGGCCATCTAACTGTTAGGTCGTTTACGACCTACCGATCTAAAAATGGAACGGGTTAAAGAGTATCGAAGCATACGACCTAACCATTAGGCACATGTTTCGAGGGGCAAATGTTAACCCCGCCTCGGCCGTGGCTCACCGATCCAAGATAATAAATGACCTAACACTCTGCCGACTTAACGAAGGATGCCGACCCAAGACACGAAGGGATGCCGACCTAGTATCTTAACATGGAAGACCGACCTAACTGCATGAGACCTAAGAGGGATACCGACCTAAGGGCCTTGAGAAGCATGCCGACCTAATGCCTTAAAGAAAGTTCCGACCTAACGTCTTGAAATGATGCCGACTTAAGGTTCAAGGAGATTCCGACCTAGGACTTATAAAGGTCTACCGACCCAACACGTTTTCCGATCTAACTACTCAAGTTGTTTGCCGACCTAGCTGTTAAGAATAAGTTAGTCCACACCTGAGTCGTGGCCGGCTTACGGCTCATGATAAGTCGTGACCGACCTAAGGATATGAAAGGGGGAAGTAGTGCAACAGTTCAATGCGCGTCACGATAACTCGGCAGCGACTTGGGACTTAGGATTTGGGGCCAGAAGAATATGCGCCTCCCATTTAAACCATAGGCCGTGCATAGGTGAGGAGCAGCGACCTACGACCTAGCTTATCTCGGCAACGGCTTACGACCTAGCTTATCTCGACCACTACCTACAACTTGACATCAGAAACCCCTATAAATACGCGACCACCTCCAACATTCAAGGGACTTTTGGCCAATCACTTCAAGCGCCAATACTCTGCTGAATTCTCAACTCACCCGACACTTCAAGTTCGAAAGGCATCTCAACTAACTTCAAGGGGAAATCTAACGCAATCTACATGGATTCGAAGAATTCTTCTCTACCGAAGTTCTAGTTGTTTGTTTCGTCATAATTGTAATTGAAGATTGTTGTAAAGTTGTAATCGGTTTAGCAATAAAGAGAATTAAAGTGGACGTAGGCTTTCCTCGAGCCGAACCACTATAAAATCGTTGTTATTCACTGCTTTTTCTGTAATTTTCTGCTTATACTCTGTTCCCGAATCATCGGGTGGTGCTTTCACAACTACACTTTATACACCGGGGTGTTAGCGTTCAAATTTTAGCGTTAACAGGAAGCATCGGTGGTGAGGATTTGGTCAGAATTTGAGGAGCTCGTCACCAAGTCTGGGCTGGCCGTGGCAGTCGCAGGTGGAAGTATCGGAGTTGAGGGTGTCGCTGGAGGGAGCAGTGTGGGGTTGAGAGTGTGGTCTGTGAGGTATTACCCATTTTAATTTTGACTTAATAATATATTTATACACTTACAGATTTTAAAAACATAAAGAGAAATATATATATATATATATATATATATATATATATATATAGAGGATAGGTTCATATATATATATATACACACACATATATATGCTTACTCTTTAAATTAAAGAAACCATATTTTATTTTACAGAGGTATATATATCAAAGAAGACATTATTATATTAAGGTAAGGTTTTAAACAGTTTTTAAATTTTAAAGTTAACCTTAATTTAATTTAAATCTGAAATTATACATATATGCACATGTATAGAAAACTGAAATATATATATATATATATAAGGAGAGAGATGAAAAAATATATATATATATATATCTAAAGGTAAGGTTTTGAAAACGGGAATTTTAAGCATTTGAGAAGTTTTGTATAAACCATATTTATAAAATTTATATAGATTATTTTTAAAGTATATATATGAAGTTTTTCAAAAATAAAAATAAATATATATGTACACACATTTTAGATGTTCCGGTTTATTTAAAAATATATATATAATGGATCATAGTGACTTACTTGTTTATCAACTTATTTTAATTACTAAAGATTATTCAAGGAATATTGGTTTAATTAAACTATTTGTTGGATTAAATAACTAAATGGCAATTTACTTTTCGATTAGTTCAAGTGTTAATAAATCGTATCATATTGTACAAGGTCCCATAATTGCGAAGAAAACAAGTCGACATGGAAATGGGTTGCAACAAAAACAAAGGTGAGTTAATCTCACTCATCTAGATTATTATTTAAATTTAAATAGTTAAATTTAAATTTTTGGATGAATGATTGAATTGATTGGATGTGGTATATTATACAGAAGTGTGTGTGTGTGTGTGTGTATATATTGAGTGATTGATTTCCACATTATATAGCGAATGAGACCCTGTGCGTCCCACATAATAGTGGATGACCTATATACCGCGATATTCCACCTTGAAGTGGAATATGATATATATTTTTATGTTGTGATAATATCTGTGGATGCATGGAAACAGGTTGGAGGGATCCAACTGGATTCCTCAAAATATATTGATTGTTTTAATATTCTGTGATATGATTTATTTGATAATTTGAGATTATATTAGTGATTGAAATATTGGATGCTATGATTTGATTTAATATATTTGGGTATACTAAGTTATCAAAAATATATAAATTGGATTTTTTGAAAGGGGGAAACAAAAAGAGAGAATTTTTAAATAAAATAATATAGTAAATTTGGGTAATTAAAGATTGAATTTGAAAAATATATAAAGGTTTCATTTTTAAATTCTATTAAATAAATCTGAGTATGGAAATAAAGATAGAGATTTAAATAAATGAAATAAGAGTTTTGGAACTTAAATGATATTGTTTAAAAAGGGATTGCATTTTCAAAATTTAAGATTTAAATGTTTAGGAAGAAATCAAAAGGTAGAATTTTGAATGTAATAGACATTTCAGTTTAAATAAGATTTTAAACCATAAATAAGAAATGATTATGGAGTTTATGGGTTTTGGTATAAATTTGGGAAAGTAAAAAGAACTTATTTTACAATGGAGTTGATTTTGGAAATCGATTTGAAATGGATAAGTGTTTGAACTGTGATTTAAAAGGAGAATGAGATAATGGAATTTATAAACGGGGTTTATAAATAAAGTGAAATAAGATACCAGTGGATATTTAAGGTATAAATTCACAGTGGGAATTTATAAAGGAATGGGTAATTTATTTAAAAATAAATAGTGGTTTATTTTTAAAGGGTGAAGGAAAAGTGTATTTCCCTAAAAAGCCAAGTACGTTTTCAAAGCATATTTTTAAGTATAAGATAAAAGTTTTGAAGTTGTTTAAAGGAATGTTTTTAAGAAATTATTATTTAAGCTGGTTAAATTTTAAAGGTAAATATTTATTAAATTAGTTATAGTGGGAATTATTTTAAAAGTTAATTGGTATTATGCTTTAAAAAGATAATTATTAATGTTTATATTTTATAAAGTAGTTTTATTTTAAAAATTATTAAAGTATATATTTTTGAATAAAGTGTTTAAGTTGTTTTAATTTAAATGTTTTAAAGTATATTTTAGAATTAAGTGATTTAAATTATTCTAAATTCTAAAGTATTTGGACATGGTAATTTTCAGTGGAAATAAACAATTTTAGGAATTTATTCCGCGAGTGAAAAAAGATTTGAAACTGATTTCAAAAGATTGAAGTAAATAAGATATCTTGGAAAGATATTGAATAATAAATAATTTGGAAAATTATTTAAATCTGCTGGTTGTTTGTGAATGTTATTTGATAGTTAAATAACCAACTATCAATATTAGACAATGCGTTGATCGTTTCGAAGAGACCGGGATCGGAATTTGTTCTCCGAAAACCACTTCGATCTGGTTTGAACGTTTTCGTGAGAAGACAAGAGCTTGGAGTCGAAGATGGAATTGTGAAGTGCAAGGGCTAATCGCTACTAATTCTGAGGGTGATTCCAAAATGGACGTAGTAGGAGTAGTGCCATCGGTTCCGTTCGAACCCCGAAATGACTTGTATGGACGAATGCTTTCAGAACATCGTCAAGAGGACGATGAGCATTCAAAGTAAAAGTGTGATAAAAAGGTAACGCATAGCCTCGAGCCTCATCAATCGGGAATCGCTAAAAAAGGGTAGGTGCACACAAGGTTAAGTGGCTAGCAACTAATTAGGGTAAGGTCACCCCTGTCTAGATGTCCTTTATTTCGGATGTGTGGGCAGTTGCTGATCCAAACCACGAGATGAACTTATTTGTACTATTCAGTAAGGGGTAGCTCCGGTCTTATGATGCAAGAGATCAGGGTGGATCCTCGGTACGGTGATCTAGACCACGTACTATGACGGATGGTACCCCAGTAGCCTCGCCATTGTATGGAATCCAATCTCCAATAAACGCCTGTGCGGTTTTGATTGTGTCAAACTATTGCTAAAACGTGAGATGAAAGCATTTCGGCTAGATTTCACTTTACTTTCTATAGACACTATTATAATATCAGACGGATTTGACAAAAAAATGTTTTGGTTATCGTAAGGTAAAAACCCGACATGTTTATTTATGGAGTGGTCTTACGAGATACCTTTGATTTCAAAAGATTTTGAAAATTTTAATAATCCAACTGAGTGTGTTTTCTCACTCTGATTTTTCAGACTGACTCGGGTGTTATTTAACTATAATACTCGGGTCAGACCGATTATTATGGAGTACAGATTCTGATGGACGGCTATGTAGCTCAGGAGACGAGCTGGATGACGAGGCATATTTCCGTAGATTTATATTCCGCTATGAAGTGTAAACTGTATATTCAGCTTTGGAGGACATGATATTATGACTGTCCTGAATTGTGATGTTGATTTGTATTCTACTCTTATCATGTAATATATAAAACAGATATGGTTTCTTTTTGTGTAAAGACCAGTTATTATCTATTATATTTTATTCCGCTACGATGGTAAGATTCTGATGTTGTTTTATATTTCTTTTCTACCTCCTTCTTCTTTAATCCTAATGGTTTGGGTTTTCGGCATTCGATTTTTCGGCATTTGATATCGTGCATTGTATTGATGTCGATTTTTCGGGTGTTGAAAAATCGGGTCGTTACATTTTGGTATTAGAGCTGAAGGTTAAGCGAGAATCTTGGCTCTAGTGGGGATTACTCATTAAAAATTGAGTCCGTAGTACTCTAGAATGAGTTTGGGAGTATTAATACTATGAGTACGTATTTGTTAATGAATATAAAAATTATTTTTATATTGTGTTGTCGTATCGGTTGAGTGTTTATGGATTCTGATCGATATATGGGACGCCATGTGATCGATAAGTGTTTCTAAACTCTTGAACAAGATAAAACGATACAATATTGTTTTAAAATAGGATAAATGAAATAATTTTACCCAAATTATTTTTGCACATAAAAGAAATAATTTTCCGTAAATTATTATAGTTATATATGGTTGCTTGGTTGTAGGAAGTGATAATATTAAATTATTATCATTGTTATATAGAAATTAAATAAGAAATTAATGTTATAACTAAAAAGTTAAGAAAGTAAATTCATGTTACATAATTAAATTATAATGTGAATTATAAATATGATTTATAATTTGAAATAAAATTCCAGAGTAATATTTGAATATGAATTGAAAGGATTTGGAATATTTGGAAAGGTTTAAATTCCTTTGGGTTTGAAAATGGTTTTCAAAGGTTTTGAAGAAATAATAGTGATATTATTTCGAAAATATTTTTATTGGATTTGAAATCTGGTGAGATTTGGAATTTAAAAATATTTGGAAGGGTTTTGAAGAATAAAAGTACTGAACTCACTTCGGTCGCGGAAAAATAATTTCGGTGATGACTGCAGCATCATCGAGATTCATTTTTGAGTTTTCAAGAGAGGAATTGCTGCCAAATTTTTTTAAATTGGAATGGTTTGCGAAACTGAGTTTGGTATTAAAATTCAAGAGCTAATTTGATAACAAAGAATTTTGGATATAATTGATTTCAAAATGATTTGAAGTACTTAAGTGACTGTTGAAAACTCTGGAGTTAGTTTAAAATGTGTTTTGGAATGTTTAAGCAATTTTTTAAACTCTGGAAATAAATTGGAAATGTTTATGGAAATGTAAATGGGCTTGACAACTAGTAAAATTTAGAAATTTTCTAGAATAGAAATTTAACTTAAAGAAGAGTTAAATTAAAGTAAAATGTGACAATACAATAAGTTAGCAAAGTAAGTCAAATAAATGAAATAAAAAGACTAGTAAATGAAATAGAAGTTTAAAATTTGAACTGAATTAGGATTTAACTAAATTAAGTTAATTAAAAGAGAGCTTTGAGGAAATGAATTACAGTAGGTTTAGTAAAATGGTCATTGAAATAAAATTTATTAAGATGAAAATAAACTTTTTAATGAACAAATTAATTTAATTTGTAACTAAATGGAAGTGAAATTTAATATTTGAATTAAATTAAAATTGTAAGTAAACTGATTGATTTAAATGGTAAGCAATGAATTAAAATTGAATATTAGAATGTACTTAATTTTAACTGTGCATGGTAAAGTGAAGTTAAAAAATTAATTCTTAGCGGACTAAAAATAGTTAAAGTTGAAAATAAATCCATTGGGATTTAAAATAAATTAGTAAGTGGAACAAATTAAAGAAATGGTTAATTAAATATGGTTTGAAATTAGATGAATAGAATTCAATATTTAAAAATGAAAGGGTAAATTGAATTCAGAATGGAATTGGAAATTTAAGTTAAATGGAAATAAATATTAAAAGTGTATAGAATATTTATAATAAACTTAAGAAAAGTAAAGAGTGAATTTTTTTAAGTAAATTTGGTATTGGAAATATACTAAGTTAATAATTGGATAATGATTAAACAGAAAGTTGCGAAATGGGATAATTGTGTATGAGTAGATTGAAATCAAGATGAATATGAATAAAAGAAAATTGGTATAGTTAATAATCAATTAAGATAAATACGTGGGATGTACGTATATTACTTTATTTGCATAACGATTTGATCCAGATTCGAGTGTATCTATCTGAGTTGGGATTTTTCACTCGATTTTCGACGGCGAACCCTGGATATGGATTTTTGATTGATTCTGTAAATTATCTATCATAGTTGTGGCTATGCAAGGAGAATGACGGTTTCTGATCAAGAAACCGGATCTGAGTCCGCACTAGAAAGTCAGGTGGACGATACTAGTGCGAAAGTGAAATTGTGTGATCGAGCGAGCGATCGAATTTGGTATTGTGTACGGATGATATATGTGCATCGTACGGGCTTGATTTAAATAGATATTGAAATGGTTGTAAAGAAATGTATAAAAAAATCTTGAATGTTGAAATTGGACATTATTTCTTAGTAGGATATACAGGTGTTTAAAAGCAAAAAGGAATTGGGATTTTTGATTTCAAAAGATAGATGAAATTTGCTCGATAGAGGTATGTGTTTAAATTTCTGTACGAATTTTGATGGTTTTCTAGTCTAGCCACTTGGCTTTTTGTTCTCTTTTGAAATCTGGGGAGCCGTAGCGGCATTTTGTAGTAGTATCGAGCTAGCCGCGTAAAGGAGACACTGCGAAATTTTTCGAAATCTTGGGAGTTAGAAAATTTTGGTAATTTAAATTTGGATTTAAAATTAAATTTGAATTATTGAGTAAATAATATTGTTTGGAAGTTATGGATAAGTTTGGGAAGCTAATAAGAGGGATAGCGTGTCTTTAATAAAATGATTGTTTTGAGAAGTTTTTGAAACTATTTGGTTTGGAAAAATAGTTAACGGGTTGTGGACTATTCCTCTTAACTAGTAATTTCGGGGACGAAATTTTTTAAGGGAGAAGGAATGTGACGACCCGGAATTTTTGGATATTTGAAATAGAAATATTTAATTGATTTTAAATATTTGAAAGTTAGTTTAACTTTAATTTCAAATATCACTGTTTATTTAGCAGTTAAATTATTGAATTTAATAATTAGAAATTGGTTAAAATAATGAATCTTGGTTTTTAAGCTTATTAAAAATATTTCAAAGCCTTGGAAAATTTATACTTATGATATTGAAGATAATAGAAATTTTTAAATTTGAATTTGGCAATGTTTTGTTCAGTTTTAAAAATATACAGTTTAAATCGATATTTAAAAATAGCCTTCCAAGGCACAGTCTCGGAATTCGACAAAACTAGTTCCATTGGATCTGTAATAGTGTATTATTATCTAATTTCAGTTTTCGTATTGTTCGGAGTGATCGTTTGGCCGAAGGGTAGATAAACGCGTTGAATCTATATCGAAAATTCAATAAAATAACTGGTCCAAAAGCTATCTTCTCCATACGATCAAATTAGGACTCGAAACCGTTTCCATCGCGTTCGGAATAGGGGTATAACATTATGAATGTCTAGCGGCACGCCTCGATAGGATGTAAGAATATTAAGCATCGATTTCAAGACAATCTAAAATTCGAATTTTAAATTTAAACATAAATATATTAATACACCGTAGCACCGTAGCATCTGACACGTAGAGAAATTTCAAAGTGTGTTCACCATGCGTCTCTTTTCTTCTGTAATCTTGGCCTAGTTTTTTTAGAAAAAAAAGAGGAAAAGAATCATTGGCGAGGATTCAAAATTAAATTAAAAACTCAAAAATAAAAGTAATGGATGAACCCCACTTTATTTTTTTCCTCCTTAAACCTGAGCCGATCAAACAGTTTCAAATCAAAAGAAGAAAATATAATAGGGCCAAGCAAAAATCATAGAACAAAATCGTTTTCATTCGAATCAGAATCTTCGTTCAAATAAGGGGATCGCAGTTATCTTCTTCTCAATCTCGTTTCCTCTTTGAAATCAAATCGCACGACCTTGACCAATCCCAATTAGAGTTCAAACAAACATCAAATGATAACAGAATATAGCCAAGTGATGGTTCAACTTTTTAAGTTCGTAATTGAGATTGATTTTACATCTTGAATTTGTATCACTTTTATAATTTGTTTTGATCTTTGATTGTATGACCTACTTTGCAAATACCAAGTTTATATAGATAAATATATGAATACACGAACCATGTAATTCAAGGCCGTAAGGGGTGACTATGATTATCAACATAATTTACCTCACATCTTAGAAGGCAAATTCAGTCCATGGGAACAGTTCAGCCAATAATTGCATAACCAAATGGACTTGTAATTATATATCAATGATAATTGTTGGTAACAGCTGTCATAATATGATGTATAAGCACAGTGGATACTTTAATTTAGGTTGCAGTATGCCAAGAAACCGAAGCTGTTAAGGGAACAAAAGTGGTCAATGTAGAAGCAATGAGAACAAAAAAGTATTTACACCAACATGATATTTTATGCGACAGACTTCTCCCAGTATAATGCACTTTAGGATTCAACCCAAATTTCATTAGATTATTACCTAGAAACATTCACAGTTGCTAATTTCTAAAGGTAAACGAGCTAGATTTACTGTATGTTAGCCCTTTGTAGAGGAGCGTCTATAATCATATTTAATATGAAATCTCCATTCGTAAAGGAGCTATATTTTGTGCTTTAAGACCAAGATTTTAAATCTCGGATACCGGTCAAGATTTAGCGACTCGATATCGTATCGAAGGAGAACTCAGACGAGACGAGTGCATCTTAGGCGCCAATATCGGATTTACATCACAAAGCTTAAAATTCATCTCGGGACCATCTCGGAGTATATGTTATGTTAAAAAATTAATTTGATTACGCAAATAATATTTACATACGCTAAAATAAATAAAAAATTAAGCTTATTTGATTTGTAAGATCACACCATATACCATTGTCATCGACTGCTCGAAAGATCTATTATACCATTTTAAACATCTCCACTATTCTAACTAGAAAAAGTAAGGCAATTATACCTCAATATATGGGATTGTTCAACAAAACATCATTAGTTTTAGCACAGAATGATCTGTTACATATGTTGTTCGCTTCTAAAGAATATAAACTTTAATGATAATGATCCAGTTGCATAAATATTTCTCCGAATCTTTAAGATCAAAAACGTAAAGGGGAATCAAAAAATGAATGTCAACAGAATAGCAAGAAGAGATTTAGTTCGGTATACCCGTTACTCATCTCTAGGTTTTAATCAAGTCCATTTATAGATTGAATTTAACTCAAATTCATGAAAAAATTCTAAACTTTTACTGGGATAACTTCATGAAAAATGATAACAAGCTAAACTTATTATACTGTAAACAAAACAATACCTCAACTTTATGAAAAATCGAATTTCATTGAAATAAAATAAAAACCTAATTTACATACCTGTAGAGAGTAAAGATAATGGTCGACGACGAAGCTTCAGATTGTCAGAAGCGAGAGCGAGCTGTTGAAAGTTGAAAGCAAGCGCGAGCTGTTGGAAGTCGAAAGCAAAGTTTTATTTTTTATTTTATTTTTTAGAAGAGGACGATCGATTTTAAAACGTAGTTTACTGAAGTAACAAGGGAGAAAGGGTTTAGAAATGTTACTGGAATTAGATAGAGAGAAAACGACTCCGTCAATTTTTTGATCATGGGTTGAGATGGACGTAATTTTTTTTGAGAAAAACAATAAATCGGCTAATATATCAGAATATCGTTTCGGTCTAAATATCGGCCGATATATTTGAAAAGAGATAGCAACCGATATCTTCTATTTTGTTTCGTGGAAGTCTTCAAACAAAATCTCGGTCGAGATATCCAAGAATGGAAACACTATTTAAGACGCTCTTTCCTAACCTAAGTGTTATGTTACAAATCAGAAAGTTATCGATGCTAATGAATTTTAAGTCCTTAAATATATACCATTATCTATTGATTTGGCATTTATATGGCTTGTTTAAATGACTGAAGGTTGCAAATATCTTGTTATTGCACTGCCGAAGGAGAAGCTGGTTGATACAAATGGAACAGGTGATGCATTTGTGGGAGGATTTCTGTCACATGTAGTTAAATAGAAGAGATTTGAGGATTGTGTTAAAGGAGGGTGTTATGCCGAAAATGTTATTATACAATTGTCAGGATGCACCAACACTGAGAAGCCTGATTTTAAGTATTATTTGTAGCGGTATAATCGACAAAGGTGTAGCATATTAAATCATCGTTGAGAACTTCCTATTTGATATGATCATTATTCGTCGGCATGAAAGTGACAGTATGCTATTTTTTGTAGATTCATGATCCAAGTTATATTTGTGTACTACTGATTAAATCCTTAGTAATTTGTTTCTATCAAGTATCATTTGTAATTTGAAGATCCAAGTTCTAATAGGTAGAATACTTACCATGTAATTTGAAGATCCAATCAAAGACAAACACCATTGTCCAAGTGGTTAAGTGATTCGGTTTTGGTGTGAGAGGTCACAAGTTCGAAACTTGCGTAGCGTGATTCGAACGTTTATTGACATTCGATATGTTGTCCCAGTGACATATTCTATATAAGTATCATTTCAAAAAAAAATCCAATCAAATAGTTCTTGGGTTAACAAATGGTAGCATGAACATAAATATCAACAACACAACGCTCATTCAGAAAATTCGAAGACATCCGAATGATTTGCACTTCCTGAATTCATAAAATTGACAATAAATCAACTAAAACAATAAATCAACTAAAACATAAAGAGCGTTCCTGTTTAACCAAATTAGTAACTATTTAAAAGGTACATGATACTATAAAATTGATTAACTAAAATTGAAGTATTATTTGACTGCACGTGTAGTTTCATGACAGTGCTTTAGAGCTACGCGTAATTCATTTATGTTATTTGATTATAAATGTTAACCCGCCTTTTGTCAAAGCCATAAGTATGCGGATTCAACCTAACTAACTTCACGACTATCGTGATTGGAGTGTGATGGATTTGGTTTCGAAGGATGAAGTTTACATGGATATGTCATTTGGCCAAGAAATGAAGGGAATGCACGGCACAAGTACTTTGTTCGGTCTACACTCCTTGCTCGGCCTAAATCTCGTTCGGCATTGGATGGATCGTTCGACATCAGGGAGCGTTCGGCATATCTCACCTCGCTCGGCATTGCACCTCGCACCTCCATACCTCGGTAGATTCATACCTCCATATCTCGGTAGATTCATATCTCGGTAGATCCATACTGCCATACCTCGGTAGATCCGTACCTCGGTAGATCCATACCGTCATACCTCGGTAGATCCATACCTCGGTAGATCGGTAGATCCATACCTCGGTAGATCGGTAGATCCATACCTCGGTAGATCCATACCTCTGTACCTCGGTAGAGCAATACCTCGGTGGATCCATACCTCCATACCTCAACACATCGGTAGCTCCATACCTCGACACCTCGATACCTCGGTACCCTTGATGGACCCAAACTACTCAGGAGGCCCAACAACCTGGTTTTGCCTATAAATACAGCATGTGGGTCTCCAGATGGAGGATCTTCTTCTGCTTCTTCTTCTCTTTTGCTTTCTGACCTTCTATTTTCTAAGGCTAAAACTAGCCTAGCACTTTGTAACTGTAATTGATTCTCATATCAACAAGAAAGAAAACTTATGGAGTGGACGTAGGCCAGAGTTAGCAGAACCACTATAAAATCTGTTGTTCTTTACTGCTTTCATTTTAATTTCAACTGTTCTTCATATTATTACTCTCTACACACATTCTATCTGTTATCAGTAACCGTTAATTAGTGCTTTCATTTACATTTGGTTGTTAGTGACCAATTTTGACGCTAATAATAAAGTACACAACTTGTTTATAGAAAGTAGAATAAGAAAATAATACAAAAGGATATACTTTAATAAGGAGTAAAAGAAATGGTCACGTATATCCATCAACAATCACCAAGTTTAAGCACATTATAATTATCTGTTAATACAGGATGTCTGAAAGGTATTGTGAATGTGGCATCTTGTAACATGCTTCAAGTTCATCTACCAAATATAGAGGCTGTAGTAAGCAAGCAAATTTTTAAATAAAAAATAGAAGAAGTAGCTGAAGATCTAAAACCGCTTAGTTTGTGTTACATCACTGTCATATAATTCTACATGTGCAACATAATTTATTACACAGTAACATTACATCCTCACCAAAATACAAATGATGTAAATAAGTTGCTAGCAAAAGATTGATCAAAACTGAATTATTGTACAACTCCTCCTCCTTTTTGTGCTAGTGAAAATTTCTCACTTTTCCACATATACTCAATTTTAGCCAATATCGAATCTTTAGAGAGATGGATGGTTGCAATTACATGATAATACAGATTAAAAAACATGTGCATCATATTTTACACTTCTATTCTTCAAAACATGTGCATCCAAGCTTTCTGATATAATTGCAAGATAAAAAATGATTGCATAATGTCTAGAATACTATCCGCCCAAAGTAAGAAAAAAGAAAGTTTGATGCAGAAATATTAAATTACTTCGTTTGTATAAAGACTTTAGTACATTTCTATTGAGTTTATTACAATATATCTATAACATGGAAAATAATCGAACCAATCTAGATTCAGTCTATATCTCAACAAAAACAAACCTAAGAATCCTAGTAAATTAATCAGATAGATGAACAAAAATAAACCTAGATTATTTTGTAAGTTTGTAATTCAATCTAGAGATGACAAAGAAAAAAGGTTGAAATTCAACAACGTAAACTTTAGGAAAAATAAAACTGACAAAAGGAGAAGATAGAAGTTACCACAAATGCGAAGTCGTTGACGAGATGAAATCGACCACAATTCAAATCGAGGATAAAATTGACAAATGGGAGCAGCAGCAACGTTGGAGCTGTTAAAATTTGATACCTGAATTTGAAGAAAAAAGAGGAGCGATCTAAATTCGAAGAAAAAGGAGGAGCGAAACCTTGAGTTGAAATCACAGAATGATGATTTGAAGCAGGAAGAAGAAGGAAGACCGAACCAGATTTGATGAAGGGGGATTCGTTTGGTTTGGTAAAATTGAAGATGAGATTTGGGGCGGTGAAAAATAAAGAGAAGTCTCGTTCAGTATATCGGAGGGAAAGAAAATTGCCGAACAAGTTGGTTCTTTCGGTGATTTGCCGAACCAGATATTTGGTTCCATGTTTTTGGGTATTTTAATCTCGGCTCAACTTTTTCGTTCGGCCTTTTATCGACCAAACCAGATACATGCCGAACCAAACTCAGGGCCACTATATAACGGCTACCTCTTCTTATTTCTCCACTCTATAAATAGAAGAGCTTTTGGACAATAATGACAGTCGAAATTGAGAGCTAATCTATTAAATAATAGTAAAGCAGAAGAAATTCTAGCTCTCACATTAATTCTAGCATCTCTCTCAACTCTCCTTAATTTTCTCTAGATATTTATTAAAATTTTATTTTAAAAACCTAATACAATACATTATTTTTGAATTGTTTATAAGATTTTATTAATTTTACACTATCGTTTTACATTAAAAAATCTACACTTTATGCTTTCTACTATTATTTTCAAAGTCCTCATTTTTTATGTACAATTTACATTTAAGTATGTATACTTAAATTAATTAAATAATTTCATTACAAATTATTTAAAAACAATTAATTAACCTTTTTTTATTAATTTTTCTAATAAATAATATAGATAACCATGTCAATAAAGTTCATGCTCTTTGTAACAAAATAGTATAAATATGGATCACATAAAAAAAAATACGAACAACTTTATTGTACAATTATTTATTTTAACTAGTATAACCGCACAACGATGGAGAAACCGACCGTTCGATTTTATAACTTTGATAAGAAATTGTTGGGCGAATTCTCGCCCAGAAGGCCTCGAGACCAAGGAGCGTCAGGTTCCATGCACGTTCGAGACCAGCGAGCATCTTCATCATCTCCACATACTATGGTACTCAAGAATCATTCGGCATCCCCTTTGGCACAAGTGCATTCGGCGTTCCCTATACCAGAGAATCATTCGGCATACCAAATACAGAGGCTCATTCGGCATAGGCTCATTCGGCCTTCCAAACCCAAGGACATTCGGCATAACACTACCACCGGACCAAACATGTACAACCACATCCGGCCTCCACTCCATTCGGCAAAGCTAAAAGTCCTGCTACCGCTCCGAGCAACTACCGGTCCAGGTGACCGCCGAACCAACTCCCAATACCGGTCCACACCTCCTACACCATGCCGGTCCAAACCAACACCGGACCAACCACTACTCTCTACCATCACGCCGAACCAAAGCCTCTCCACTTCATCTCCATGCACGACCGAATGAAGCTCCGCCGAACCAGAGGACTACCAGGCCAGATTGCTTCAGCCCAGGCCCGCTGGCAGCTATATACATCCAAGACCCCTGCCCCCTACCTCACTCTATAAATAGAGGGGCAGGGGTACAACAATGGCAGACAAGTTTGAGAGCTCAAGCAAGGAAGGAACTTTCAAACTACTTTCATACACTTGTATACAAAGCATTGTACTTGTAATCTGGAAGAAGAAAGATAATAACATATAAAGTGGACGTAGGCACATTCTGGCCGAACCACTATAAATCTGCGTGTCTTTTACATTTCAGCCCTTACTTTTCTCATATTTACATACTCATCTAAAATCATTGAAAATCACACATACTCAACTAAAATAATACGACTTGGAGGTGTTTGTCCATTTTTTGTGCAAACATTTTTGGTGCTTTCACTGAGAATTGAACTCGAAGCTTCAGCTTCTCCCACTCAACCTTCTTCCTCATAACGACGTTCGTCGCTTAGAAATCATGCCTTCCAAGCAACGGAAGGATGTTAACAAAGGAAAGAACATCGCAACTAGCAGTCTTCCGGATCCAGTAGCCCCAGATCAAGAGGATCATCCAATTTCAACAGCAGCACCAGATGGATACCAGGCAAATCTGATAGCTCCTGCCACCGAACAACCAATAACTAGGGCAGATCTAGACAGAGTTGTGGCTGAAGTAACCAACCGCTTCACATCCCAACAAGAAGCTTTAGTGGACCAACTTATGTCACGCTTAAGGGATGCTGAAGAATCCAACCGCAACACTGAATCATGGGATGAGTCTCAATCTGGAGGATCTCGGAGACAGCAAAGGTATTCCTTCTTCGAAGAAACTATCGACAGGAATCATAGAAACCCCGCTGAACGGAGCCAAGCTGGAACCCAGCCCGAAGTTGGCCCCATGGAAATGCTCGAAGCAGAACCCCACCGGGTAAGATCAAGGCAGGGGGCAACTGTAGCTGGTCCTAGCATGCATCCGAGCAGCCAGAGACAACCACTGGATAATGCAAGAAGTGATAGATTGTACCATCCCTACAGGTCATCTGGACGAGATAGATCCCGCAGGGAAGAACTAAGCTCATTTTTGTCCGCTCCAAGTTCTGACGAACGAATGGCACGATTATTCAGAGAGTGTGTCCAACGAGAGCAAAGGGACCGGGGGATAGGCGCTAGGGTCACCAGCCCCTTTACCCGAAATATCGAAACTACCATCGCCCCCCGGGAATGGAAAATGCCAACCATGGAACCTTACAAAGGAACTTCCGACCCCATCGTACACTTACAGAGATACACCCAGCATATGCTCATGAGTGGAGCAACAGAAGGAGTATTATGTAAATGCTTTCCGCTATTCCTAGCAGATCTAGCTACCTCCTGGTTCTGCCATCTACCCCGAGGATCCATCAGCTCATGGGAGATGTTGAAAGAAAGGTTTATTAGCCAGTTCCTCATCCATGTGGAACAACCCAAGGATGCTTATTCTCTATCCAATATCAAACAGAAATCCGGAGAGACGCTGCAACAATATCTAACACGGTTCAACGCCACAGCAGCAACAGTTCAAGATGCCAATGAGAAACTTATCCTAACGGCCCTTTGTAGTGGCGTGCATCCGGATACCAAGTTTGCTAGGAGGTTAACAAAAGATAAACCAGCTACGTTACCTGACTTCTTCCATGAAGCTGGGAAGTATATGAGGCTTGAAAACGCTACCGCTAAAAGACAGTCAGGACAACAGGCTAAGACTACCCATGGCGACACTCCCGCTGCAACAAAGGACGTTTGAAGAAATGACTCTAGAGATAACGCTGGGGGCAAGAAGGGAGGAAAGCGTTTATATCAACCAGGACAGAGATTTGACTCTTGCCCCCCTCCCTTGCTTTAAACTTTGTCCTGGATGGCTAGAAGGATGTTTTTAATCATTTCACCAAATGGGTGGAAGCGGACCCTTTAAAATAAAATATCTTTGGCATAAATTATCAACTTCTTACATAAATTATCAACTTCTTGATCAAAAAATATTCTATGCAGGTACGGAGTCCCACTCAAGATCATATCAAACAACGGACTCCAGTTTGACAACAAAGAGTTTACCAACCGATGCCAAGAGCACATAATTCACAAAAGCTTCTCATCTGTAGCTTATCCTCAGGCAAACGGACAAGTCAAAGCTGTCAACAGAATTCTCAAAACCCTAACCAAGAAGAAGCTTGAAAAGTCAAAAGGCGCTTGGGTGGACGAACTTCCTACGGCACCCTGGGCCTGCCGCACCTCTCATAGAACATCAACGGGGCATACTCCTTTCTCTTTGGCATACAGATTGGAGGCCATGCCCCCAGTTGAAACTGTAGCGCCATCTCACCATGGGACCCACTGCAACCCAGAAGAAAACGAAGAACTCCTCCTCATGTCTTTGGATCTGATTGAGGAGAGGAGAAACGATGCAACACTTAAAAGCAGAAGCCCACAAGCAAAAAGTGGCAGCACAATGCAACTCCAAAATCAAGCATCGCAGCTTACAAGAGGGAGATCTTATCCTCATGCGGATCCTCCCGCAACACCGAATCATGGACCGAGTCCCAATCTGGAGGATCTGTGAGACAACAATGACCTTTCTTCTTCGAAGAGGTTAATAAAGAAATGGTCATGGTAGGAGCCGAGCCCGGACTCAGCCCGAATTCCGACCTGAGGAAACACTTGGAACCAAACCCAACGGGGGAGGTGCCAGGCAGGGGTCGGATATAGCTGAGCCTGTCATGCTACCTAACCATGAAAGCACCAGTAGACGGACCATATGAAATTCATCAAGATCTTCACAACAACGGAGCTTATATTTTGTCAACAGTGGACGGAGTGGTGTTCCAGAGGGCTTGGAACATCCGACACCTCCGTCGATACTTTGCTTAACACGTACCGCCCATATGAAGCGTATTAACACGGTGGACGTAGGCATTATCGTGCCGAACCACTTTAAAAATCTTATCTCTTGTTACCTTGTGCCTTCATATCTTGGCTGCTTGTTAAGCTTTATCCCTTTCTGTTGAACAAAATCCTATGGCATCTCCACTCAAGATGCACCGCGGCCTCATCTGGACTAGGCCTAACAGGTACGCTACGATTCTATGCACTCGCCAATGAGACACTTTTGCTCCAGCATCCCTCTGCTGCGGGTTAACTCATTGTGCGCCTGCCCTCAAAGCCAACTGTAATGAGCCGATTATAAGTCATCATAAAGGCCGACTATAGCCGATGGCAGCTCATTACGGCGTTCGGCTCGCCGGTAACTGTGAACCTACTTTAAGCCCCAACATAAGGTGTGGCCAGCCAGGGGTAGTTCACGGCCAACGGCACCCACGCTAGCCGGCCACGGTAAATCGAATAATACCCACGATTACGGACCATAATGGTTCGGGTAGTTACCGTGCGCGATCTCGGCTCCGATGTGTCTTAAGTGCGGCTGTGGTAAAAAAGAAAACTCCCCGCGGAGGCGTAAGATGGGTGACAAATGTCTCCAAGACCCACAGCTAGGGAAAGTGACTACAAAACCCGTTTGCCACGAACTTAAGCACATCGACGGCCTTCCGTGACTGGAAGTTTTACTTTTACTATATTTCCATTTCATTTAAATATTTTTCTCCTATCCTGTATAACAAACTCTAAAGTACAGGAAACCAAATAGGAAGCATTCACTCATGAGGCTCTAAGCCTGCATGCTGGGTAGCAGGGCGCTCTGCTATACCCGTGAACAGTTACACAAGACACTCAAAGCTACCGCCTGCGAATAAAACATAAAGGGCGGTACTCTCTTCTCTTGTACATAAATGCGTAACTATAACTTATTCATACACTGACATTGCAAAACGTGAAATTATATTTCAAGCAAAAACTTAACATCAAACACAAGTGGAATCACAGGCATATACATAATTATACTTCTCACACAGCACATAAAGATAGCAACAACATTTGAACATGACAAAATCAGCTTATATTATAAGATCACACGAAGTTATTCTTTGCAAATAATTTTATTACAGTTGCATATCAAAGACTAACATGAACAGTGATAAAAAAGAAACAAAAAGATGGCAGATGCATCCACACTCCATCACCAACTCCCCCAGCCTACTTAGCCGCAGGATCGGAGCCCCCAGCATGTGGATCTGAAGTCCCACCTGTCCAGATCAGAAGAGGAATTCATTAAACGAACGATCAAGTTATGAAAACACGAAAAGAAAAGAAAGGGAAAAGAATAACTCACCAGCATCCGCCGCTTGATCCTCATCATCCAACTGCACGCCCGCTTCCTCTGCAGCGAGTAGCCGCATCCCCTCCTTCACCGCCGCTTGCTCCTCCTTTGAGAACTGAGCAGTAACCGCACTCAAGTTGAAAGCCTCTCCGCCTTCCTTACCCGCATTCACCCTGGCCTCCTCTAAAGCCTGGAGATACACCTTGGCCATGACCCGAGGGTAATCGTCCATCCAAGACAAGCCGCCCTCCTTCCAAGTGTGGAAGTACATATCCTGCAACATCTCATCCATCATCCCCTCGTTTTCCTCAAACTCCCTCACCCGGGCCTCGGAAGCTTGCAACTTGGTGATGGCGACGTCCCTCTCTGATTGGTATCTCAAGCAGTCAGCCTGGAGTGACCTCCTCATTTCCTCTTCCTTCAACTTGAGGGACCTCCTCATCTCCTCCATCTCCTCCTTCAACTCGGCCTGAGCCATCTCCGCAGCCTCGAGCCTCCCTGACAACTCCTCTACCCGCTCGAGATCCGCATTTCGAACCTCATCCACCGTTGCGATAGCTATGTTAATCCGTTCCCTGCAAGCGACCTCCATCTTCCGTAATTCCGCCCTACTGGCCTTCTCCATGATCTCTTTCAGACGCTTGGAGGCTTCCTCATGCTGGGAAATCTGGATGGCTTGGTCGGCGAGTTGCTTGGCCTGATCGGCAACCTTTAACCTCAACCGAATGTTAGCACTCCCGATCTCTTCCCCGGCCTTGACCAACTTAGCATGATGCTCCATTAACTTCTTGGTCTCTGCGGCCACCCGGTCGATATTAGCCTTGGCCTCATCCCTCATGGTGACTACCCGTGTAGTAAGTAAATCAAGATCTAAAGATTTGGCCTCGTCCAGCACTCTTACCATGGGGTTGCGGGGAAGTAGGTGCTCGCCCGTGGTCTCATCGAATGAAATGTCCCGAAAACTTGGGTCTAAATCAGGATGGCCGGCAAAAGGGTCACGAGGCACGGGGCGAGGCACATCGGGACGCCTTATATGAATGACAGTAGAACTCTTGGAAGGAGGAGGAGGGGGGCAGGGCCCCGTGCTCTCCTCCGTAGTATCACGAGGAGGCTGAGTAGGGGGAGACAGAGTAGGAAGCTGCGAAGCAGAAGAAGACTCAAATAAGGAACGGCTCCGCTTCCTTTTCTGAATGCCCTCTTCGATGACCCCAAGAAGAGGGCGGTACTTGACTACGTCCCCAGTGCGATCAGTAGAAGGTTTCGCGGAAGCTCTCCTCGACTTAAATTGTTCAAGGCGGTGTCGAACATCCGACGTTTTACCCGCCTGGCCTGCCCCTGGAATAAAGAACAAGTGTTACGAACATACAATAATCCGCAATTCAAAAAATGTGCTAAGTTAAAAAGAAAGAAAAGTGAGGAGACACATCTGTTATACAAACCCGGCGGAGGAGTGGGATACTGCAATAAGTCCTGGATCTCATTCCAGGACGGAAGTGAACCGTAAAAAATTTCTAAGTCCTTATCGAAAATAGAATCGGCAGAAGACAAAAGTTCACCTTGCATCGCCGGAATCACCCTAGCTGAGGAACCCTTAGAGGATGGGTCAGTGCCAGCCACAGCTTTGCCGGTTTCCTTTGCCTTCTCCGTTCCCTTCTCCGTTTCCGACTCTCCCTCCGACTCCCCGAAGGCCCGACGGAGAGCCTCATCCAGTTCGAGGTCTTGTTCAGAGGTTAGAGCAGCAACACCACTACCACCTTGACCTTCGCCATCTCCTCCACCCTCCGACCCTTCTCCAACTTCGCCTCCTTCCTCCTCTTCTACACCTTCCTCCTCCGGGACAATCGGGCAAGTACTTGGAGAAGGGCCATCGGACTTCCTCAGTTTCTTCCCCCCGACCACGGGACGCTCTGCGAAAGGCTCCCTCTTACCGCTCTTTACCTTATCCCCCTCCTTAGCTTTAGCAGCCTTCTCCTCAGCCGTGTCTCTTTGCTTAACCACGGACTGGTGCGGTAAGATCAAATTATACTCCAAGAGGGTTGCGTTCCTGATCAAGAAGGAGGCCGACCGGTCCCGTGCCGGAATAGCCTTTAGTTCAGCAGCCATTCGCACCAAGGAATCATCCTCCACAACTGCAATACCACCTGTCGCTAGCCAGAAATAGAAGCATGTCAGAAAAAACACTACAGTCAAAACATGGAAAATATAAATGAAATCCATCTTACAGCCAGAAGTGAAAAGGCGGAAAGAAACAGCATCGTCCTTGATGAAGAACCACTCTTTCTTGAACATGGTAAACTTGGAATATAAGTCCAGAACTGGTTTGAAGGGTACGGCCGCCTCCAGACTAATATACGGAGACCCCTTCTTATAGCCTCTCAGGTTGTACAAGTATCGGATCTCCCGGTTAGAAGGAGGACGCCCGTACCTCCTCTGGAAGATGACAAAGAGGCTCACCAGGATAGCATATGAGTTAGGCTGAAGCTGGAAGGGAGCCACCTTCAAATATGTGGTGAAGCTTACTATCCAAGCGTTGATAGGGGGGATAGCGCCGCACATGCAATGGTATCTGCTAAAAGCGAAGTAGCCCTCGGGAGGATTATATGGCATCACTCCATCTCCCGGCAGCAGCATAAGAGCCCTATCTATCCCGAAGGAACGGGATATGACGTCAAGTTGCTCCTCCTTTAGGGAGCTAGGAAAGCAATCCGGGGGAGAGACCAAAAGTTCCTGTGGACCATATCCGTCCACTAGAGACCTCGGAATAGGTCGATGTTGCCCGGATCCTGGCTGGACTGGGGGCAAGGAAGAGGAAGGCTCTCCTGTGCCTCTAGACTTCTTTCTGTCCGATCGTGTTTCCGCTTTGCGAGACATTTTCTGCAACACAAGGAAGGCACGGCATTAGAACAAGGAACATAGAAAAGTAAACAAACAAATGCGTGCAAGTGTGGGATTTCATTCGCAAACTAAAGTTTTCAAGTTCACAAGTTCATTCGGTTCCCAATACATTCGGTTCCCAGTTCATTCGGTTTCCAGTTCATTCGGTTTCCATCTCATTCGGTTACCATCTCATTCGGTTTCCATCTCGTTCGGCCCCAAGGCCATAGTCCCATTCGGTAAAATGGAAACTTTCGTATGTATTCGGCAAAGAGGAACATACCTGGTTCGGTACTAGATTGGTCCGGCGCTAGATTGATTCGGTATTCGTTTGATCCGGTACTTAACTGGTTCGGTGCTCAATATGGTTCGGCTCTACTCGTTCGGTAAAGAAAAACAAGGGGGTGCGGCCTCTATATATAGGCGAATTCACAACCACCGAACCAAACATTTTGCCCAACCGGACCAATAATACCGGACCACCAGAAGCCGGATGAGATTAGCCGGACCAACCAAGAACCGAATGGAACCCTCTCTCTACCGTCCAAGACCGGGAACTGGGGGCATGCAGGGCGCCTCGCTCAGATAAGTGCCGAACTCTAAGAGCTTACTAATAAAATAAAAAATATGATAACAATGGATAAGTCGTGAATCTCTCACTAACATGGATTAATCATTTACACGTGCACGCGACCACGAACGGTCCATAGGCACGCTCTGAATGGCTATTAACCCTATCGTCATGAGAATTTACACTTTGACATCCCTTTTTAAGCTCATCAGTCAAATGGATATTTGATAATTATGAAATGGCTAAGCTACTTACACATGTACGGGGTCGAGAACAACCCCTAGGCATGCTCTGAGCTAGCGATAAACCACCTTGACAAACGATCCAGGGAACCACTCTAACGTGAACCTGGCATCGATAACCCCCTCGGGGTACACTAACTCGCCTCGAACGGCGCAATTCACTTGATCACAAATATTTCGACCCCGAACGGTCGTTATTTGAATTCACACTAAAACTATGAATTCCTTCGCAGGACATCAATAGGATATAAACATCCAGCCCATGACATTACAAGACGAGTCTTCCCACCTACGAGAAACAAAGCGCGACACGTGCAAGCACGTGCCCCACTTTGGGGGGCAAATGTTGGGCGAATTCTCGCCCAGAAGGCCTCGAGACCAAGGAGCGTCAGGTTCCATGCACGTTCGAGACCAGCGAGCATCTTCATCATCTCCACATACTATGGTACTCAAGAATCATTCGGCATCCCCTTTGGCACAAGTGCATTCGGCGTTCCCTATACCAGAGAATCATTCGGCATACCAAATACAGAGGCTCATTCGGCATAGGCTCATTCGGCCTTCCAAACCCAAGGACATTCGGCATAACACTACCACCGGACCAAACATGTACAACCACATCCGGCCTCCACTCCATTCGGCAAAGCTAAAAGTCCTGCTACCGCTCCGAGCAACTACCGGTCCAGGTGACCGCCGAACCAACTCCCAATACCGGTCCACACCTCCTACACCATGCCGGTCCAAACCAACACCGGACCAACCACTACTCTCTACCATCACGCCGAACCAAAGCCTCTCCACTTCATCTCCATGCACGACCGAATGAAGCTCCGCCGAACCAGAGGACTACCAGGCCAGATTGCTTCAGCCCAGGCCCGCTGGCAGCTATATACATCCAAGACCCCTGCCCCCTACCTCACTCTATAAATAGAGGGGCAGGGGTACAACAATGGCAGACAAGTTTGAGAGCTCAAGCAAGGAAGGAACTTTCAAACTACTTTCATACACTTGTATACAAAGCATTGTACTTGTAATCTGGAAGAAGAAAGATAATAACATATAAAGTGGACGTAGGCACATTCTGGCCGAACCACTATAAATCTGCGTGTCTTTTACATTTCAGCCCTTACTTTTCTCATATTTACATACTCATCTAAAATCATTGAAAATCACACATACTCAACTAAAATAATACGACTTGGAGGTGTTTGTCCATTTTTTGTGCAAACAGAAATATACATTTAAAATTTTTGTTAATATTAATTAAACATTAAGTGATGATATGTTGGAAAAGAATAAATTGAGATTTGAATCTGAAAATATGAATTTCAAATTTAAATATTAATCAAAGCATTCAAAATTGTCGATGTGAAATTGAAATTTTAGAATTTGAAAATCATAATAGATTTGAATTTGGGATTTTTAATGCGCGAAGTAAAAGGAGGAAGTTTAGAGAAACCGCGATGAGACAAGATCCACATTTTTAGGGAAACCGCGATGAGACAAGATCCACGTTTTTTTTTGTTTAAAAAAATTGATTTTGGCCAGCGACAGTAAGCAAACCTCCCTAACGGTTGGTTTGATAAATTATTAATTAAATGATTGAAGTTTAAAGATCACAAATCATCACAATAATTATAAAATTTTCACCCCTACTCATTAATTCTCTTCGTTTTTTTGAATCCATATAAATTATCATTTTATAGTTATCCAAAATATTATGTTAATTTTTTCCCTGATTTTATATTCATATATACCGAAATTTTATAATTTTTACAGTCATTACCAAGATTCCATCAATTTTCTTTTATTACTTTGCATTCAAATCTATGTATTTAAATTAACCAAACACTATAAATCTATACTATATAAATAAATTCAAGTAATTAATACTCATTAAATTCTTTGATAATATATAAACAAAATGACAATTTCAATTAATATACCGGATTAGTAGTAACAAATGGTAGGCATTTCTTTCAAATATAAAAATATCTGAATCGCTTAACAAAAATTATAAGCATAAACAATAATAAAACTTTTAATTTATGATTGATATATCGAACATTGTATAACAAAATTTTACTTTAACAACATTTAAAGTATGAGTACCATGTTGTTACAAAATTAGCGTGCGCAATGCATGTGATACATTCGATTACTTTATTACTATCATTATCCACAATTTTAGTAAATTAAAAAAAATTGTTTTTCCCTTAATTATCTCATGTTACATTTAACATTCTAATCAATACACATTTGCAATTTGACATCTAAAACCCAACATCATGCACATGTGCGGGTGCGCATGCGTATCAAAACACACAGAATCATGAATTTACTCAATGTGACTTCAAAAAGAAACATATTACATCTATGTTTTTCTTTGAAATTTATCGTATACATAAACACTAAAATTATTTCACGTGTATAGGTATATTAGTCATATTTAACATATAATTTCTTAATTTCAAAATATAAATTACACCTATTTTAAAATTACATAATATATTTTATAATATAAAATTTTGGAAATAACAATAATCTATGTACACACATTTTTTAACGTATATATATCAATAAATAATATATTTAACATATAATTTCCTTAAACTTTAGAAATGTTATCGTAAAACTAATTTGAAACAAAATCTATCATTTTAAATAGTTAGAATATGAAAATAATGAATATATGATTATTTTTAACTATACGAAAATAATTTTTGAATATATTTTACAATGAAAACATAACATTTTAACATGCTAAAATAAATAAATGTTTAACAGTAGCATATTACATTGTACGTCAACTATTTAACTATGTATATTTGCCAGTTTCTTTTACAACATTACCGTATGCAACGCACGGGTTACACACTAGTTAAATAATAGTAAAGCAGAAGAATTTAAAACTCTCTTCTTACTTTTAGGAATTATCTCTATTCTCCTTGCTTCTCTCTAAGTAGATATTTTATTTTCAAAATCCTATTATTTACCACTTTACAATTATAATATTAAATTGTTCATACTATTTTACATTCAAATACTCACTTTTAAAAGATTTTACAATTATTTAGAAATCTTCCACGGTTCTTTCATGAAATTTTTCATTATAGTCCGCACATTTAAATTAATTACATTATCCAAAATTTAAACCAATCAATCAACTTAGTCAACTAATATTTATTAATAAATTCTAAAAGATGAAAATTATAATATATATACTATAGACGCATCAACAAATTGGTATAAAACAATCATTTAGATGCAAATATATATAAATCACATAACATAAATTATACAAATTAAAGACGATAATAAATTTATTTTATAATTTATTTACTACATGAATTTATCATACATTACACTATAAAATTCTATTAACTTCAAATATCTGAAATTTTGAATTTTTACAATTACTTATAAACCATTCTCAATTATCTTCTAATATTCTACATTCAAGTCCAGATATTTAACTTATTGTATAGTCTTAAATTTAAACTATTTAAATATATATTATTAATTAATATTTATTAATCCATTTAATAAATCCCAAAAATATGAGGATTTCAACATATACAATATTCGCATAAATGAAAAAAATGATAAATTATTTCTTCTTTATTCAAATATATGAAAATATTTAAACCATATAACATAAAATGTATACATACATAAATAATAATAACTCTTTTGAAGTTCTAATTCATTTATCCCTAAAAAATTATCGTACATTACATAACATAACTTCATTTTTAACAACTTTAAAAGATAAATTTATATTTTACAATATTACGATGTGAACGTACAGATTACATCAACAAAAAATAGATTATATAAACATTCTCATTTTCAACGCATTATCCAATTATACCCAACTCACAACTCTACTAAATGCTACATAATATTATTTTGTAATTATCAAAGTTGTAAATATGACCCTCTTATAAGAACATAAAATCTACGATTAACTGCAAGGATAAAATTGCTTAAAAGTGAAAATTTAATAATGAATAAAAGTTTACATGCCTAATTCAAAAACAAAAGTTCATATGAGGTAAGCTAACTATAAGATCTATGCTTTTCTCAATTGAAAATTTGTACAAAGCTCTTCTCAATTTTCTTCAACTTTTTTACATTTATCTTCTTATATTTAATTAGTTACGTTGATCATTAATTCAAATTATTCAAATAAATTCAATTATTTGATGTTCATTAATCAACTATAAATCCTTTAAAAAGATAACAATTCAATATATATACAACAATCATATTAATAAAATGGTGAAGTTGCTTATTCACTCATACATATAAAATATATATATATATATATATATATATATATATATCACATAACATAAATTATTAACATATATATAGTATTAACAATTTTAATATATAATTTTCTTTATTTAGGATATTAATTTTTACAGTAGTTAGCGAGTATTGAACCCTCAACTTTATATTTGAGCATCGCAAGTCATTTTGGTTTGTGATTAATATATCACAACAAAATTATTATGTATTGTATCATAGAATATAATTTTAGCGATAATTAAAATAAAAATACTATTTTTTAACAACATCACCGTGTGCAACGCACGGGTTACACACTAGTTACATTTAATTTTAGAGTCATTTTAGAAAGCTAAAATTCCGTAGAATTTTTTCTGTATTGTTAATTCTTCTTATGTATAGCCTTCAAAAGTGAATCAATCTTGTAAGTCTAATCTTTCAGTGATTAATAAAATCTTCTCTCCCCAAATGGACGTACACTACCTTACGATAGTGAGACCACTATAAATATTGATGTTATTTACTTTTCTGCATTATACAGATTTGTGACTGCCTGTTTTGGTGTTTATTCCTTTTTGTTCCGTCTTACTACAATCACGATCCAGTTCATTGTTTTTCTGTAGCGTTGGATTTTTTATTCCCTTAGTCTGATCTGTAGGATCTAGATTAACCCTAGAGGGGAGGTGAATAGGGTTATAGAAAATTTACTCGAATTAAACACAGAAATAAACTGCAGAAATAAATATGCTGAAAAGTAAATCACACACAAAATTTACCCAACTTCGGCAACCCCTGCCTACTGCTGCATTCCCAGATTTCTATTAGAATTAAACAGTATCACGCTTACAAACACTCTACTAGACTCGCAGACCCTTTTGCTCCCGCTCACAAACACTCTACTAGACTCGCACACCCTGCTCCCGCCTATAGAGTTTCGCTTACTCGCAAACACTGCTCCCGCCTATAGAGCTTTGCAAACTCGCACACCCTGCTCACTGAACTAATTCTAACTAGACAATCTGACACGACCTAATCCCTAGGTGGTGATTTACCAAGTTTTGTTTCGTAAAGTGAAAACAAAAACTTAAAACAGTTTAAAACAACTTAAAACAAATAACCCTAATTTAAGTTAAACTAAAGTCTTTTGTAATAAGGCCAGCCCACTCTTCATTAAACCCGATCACTTCTTTGTGAACAAAAATGGCGGCTGTTTTTTTTTTCTTCGTTCCTTCGATCTGAGATATTATGAGAGGCGGCTTTGTTTCGATGCTCTTTAATCTTGACTATTGCTCGATCTTCATTGCCCTGAAATTCACGGCTTCGCTTTCTCGTGGTATTGTGATTTAGGGTTTATGGATTTGGGGCTTCGATCCCTTGAGTGCTCTGCTTTGCGAATTAGGGTTGAGATGATTATCGGCTTGGCTTGGCTTCGCTTTGGTGAGTTCGATTTCGCTTCAGGTAAGATTTTTTTGGCTCTGTTCCTCTTCGATTTTCGTATTTTAACTCACGCCTTCTGCCAATGATGATTTTGGGCTTATATAGGATTCGAAATCCTATTTTTGCGTTCGTATAAGTTAATTTGAATTTGTCTACTGATATTGCTTTGGCCATTCGATTATACTTGGATGATTGAGATAAAATCTGACTTTGTCAATTCCGTATTTTTGATGCTTGGTTGACACAGCTTCGATTTTGACTTTGCTCGATTATGTAATGACCATTTCAAAGATACGCATTTTTTCATTTTACTTGTATAACACGGTGAATACTTGATTGACTTGTTCAACTTCGGTTTTGCTAGTATTTTGTTTGGTTCTTGAATTTCTATGAACTGTTGAACTTCGTTCATCTTGTAGTCTTCGTCTCTGACCTTCTTCTCTGGTCGGTTTTACCATGAACGTGACTTGAGTCTGCATATTGTAGCCGTGATTATTTTGGTTTCATCTGAGTGTTGCATATCAGTGTTCCATGTATTTGCATTGAACCATGGTCTTACTGTCTACCTGAGTTTGCATTGCATTCCATTCTCCTTTGATTCACTGCGTATTGGTTCCTGTGTTCATGTCACTTTGGTCTTTGTTGCCTCTGTTATGTTGCTTTGAATGAATAATTTCCAGTGATGTTAACATGTGCATTTGCTTGAGTCTGTGTCATCTTCACTTGCATTGTGGCATTGTGTTCATTTGTTGTAGTTGTATTCATGTACACTACTTGATGGTTGCTGTGCACTTTTGATGCATTACTTGTCTCTGTTCCATTCTGGTTGCTTCCCTGACCTTGTATCACTTGATGTCTTGAGCTTCAGTAGTTGTACTCTGGTTGGTCATTGTTGTAGTTGTATTATGTGATGTTGCCTCTTGTTGCTGTCATATACATTCATCAATGTTAGCATCTGTATTGCATAATTCATGTTGTAGCCTGGTCATTTGTGCACTGCCTTTGGTTCATCGCTTGTGCATATTGTATTCGATACTGTTGCATTGTTCCATGTACATTTTGAGTTCTTGCAGTTGATTTGGTTGTTCCCTATACTTGTGCACTGTTGTGTCTGGTTCGTTGAGTTCTTGGTTGTCACAGCACTATATAGTTTGGAACTGTGTCATGGTGATGCATTCTTGAGTCTTGAATATTGAACAGTATCATGTTGGTTTGGTTGTTTATTGGCACTGGACCTGATCTGCATACATGATTGTTGCAGTCTGTTTTGATGTTGGTCTACGTTACATTCATGTCATGTCGCCTTGTGTTGAACCCAGTTTTACAGCTCGGGTTTGACCTTGTGCTCGTGTCGTGATTTTAAATACATTGCACGTGAGTTGAACCCGGCTTTGCATTTGGGTTTGACATGTGCTCACCTGTCCCTGTAGCATTATCAAGTGTATATCGGTGTGCACGGCCTTGTGGCATATACAGTGATACACTGTGTATGTCACAAGTTGTTCGTGTATGACGAATTCAAATATGAATGATGACGAACAACCCAAATAACTGAGGCAAATATTATTTTTAAAATTCATATTTTATTTTATATTGCAAAAATATTTCTTTTTCAATTTTACTGCGTTAGTGAATATTTTTGCAGATTGTTCAGATGCTGGATTCAAACTGGAATGCAGTTGAAGATAAATACGAGTGTGAGTGATATGTAGTGAGGTTTTTAATGTAAATATAAAGTCGTGATGTATTCAAAATTGTATATGTATAGTGAGAGCATGAAATTGTACTATTCAAAAGTGTAATAAATATTTATTTGAATAAAATATCTGTTTGAATTCAAATTCTGTGTAATATACTTTATTCAACAAATATTTATTTAAACTGTGAAAAATAGAATAGTATATTAACAAATACATTTAAATGAATGTATATATGTTTATTATCATCAAACAAAAATCATATAAGCGCAAAGCGCATATTCAACAATCTCCCCCTTTTGATGATAACAAACATATATTTAAGATTTTGAATGTATTAAATGTATTTGATCGTTCAATTTGCTCCCCCTTTTTGAATGCTCCCTCTCTACACAATACTCCCCCTACATATATGCATACAAATAAAAATATGTAAATGAGCCTATATGCAAATTGAAAATTATTTGACCTTTGCTTGATTCTATTTGACAAAATCTTAACTTTTCTCTCCCCCTTTTGTTATCAGCAAAAGAATAACAGTGTTATAAAAATAGGGATAAAGTGATAGACATGAATCAAACATTTAACTCAATTAAATATAAATATCAAATTTCAATAAAACTCAAACAAAAATCATAATTACCCTTGTCAAGCGCATATTCCACTTTCAGAAGTGATGGGGATAAAATCATCAAAAATCATACAATTCTGTCTATTTGTGGTATATTTATTTCAGGAAATTTGAATATCTACTAACCATGCATAACCGTTAGGACTTTTAAATGAGATTAGTAGTATTCACAATTTTTATTTAAAAAATGAAATCAAGTATCTTCTAACCACGCATGACCGTGAGGACTTTTAAATGGGATTAGAATCAACTTGTCTATTTGAATCAATTAATTTTGATATGCGTTCCATACATGCATAACCGTGAGGACTTTTAAATGAGCATGGAAGCACATAATCAAAAATCCAAGTAATTCACCCATGCATAACCGTGAGGACTTTTAAATGAGAGTGAATACTTTGGATATTTATTTTTATTGCTAAATATAATAAATTGAAGCACAAATAATTTCCTTCACAGATTTAAAGATATTGAAGAACAAATGATTTCCTTTGTAAACTACCATAAATTTACATACTAATTATGATCTTGATGAGTGATGGTCGATAGAAAGATGATAGAAATAGAAATGGTCATGGAATTTTTACCCAACAATTTTTTTTTATAACTCTTGTTATGAAATTCTAAAGAAATTTTCTAATTATACTTTCTCGAGTTATAATATATGATAAATATCACCACTCATCTCTTTTTCAATCACTATTCATCTTTTCGATAATAAAAGGGAGTCGGATTAGTCAAAATTTGTCATTTAAAATCAAATTCAAAAATTATAAAATCAATTTTTCAAAAATGATTAATCTATAAATATGGTCAAACATGATTTTCTCGAGGGGGTTTTATAAGAAAATTTTCTGCTATTTGAAAATTATTTCAAGTGAAAAATATGCAGATATTTTCTTTGAAAAAACGATGCAGCAAATGAATGTTTCAAAAATTAATCACGTTCCACTAGTAATTTTCCTATCAGCATATTACCAGTGTAATCTGCATCTGAATTTAAATTTCACTCAATATTCACTCGATGGATGTCAACGACCAGATTGTGAAATTTCAACAAACTATCTCAGAATGAAATTTGAAATGAAGCCATGTTATCACTCAAACAAATATCATAGTGTTAAACTTAGAAAACATAGGATGAACAACTATCAACAGTCATTAAAACTTCATTATTATTTCAAAAACAATCTCTTGAAGTTTCAACAATTTCATAAAGTTTCAAAAAATTCAAAAAATTTCTTAAAATCCTTTTTAACAACTTTCTCATGAAAATTGAAATCGTGCAAATTTACAAGCAGTGACCAAAATGTCAAAACAAATATATCTACGTGTAGCATGAGTAACCATCATTTGACCGAACAAATTTATATGGATCAGTTCAAAGTTGAAAATCTGATTGGTCATCATTTAAGCACAAAACAATGTCATAAATAAGAACAAGTCAAAAAATCATATCAATTAAGTCCGAATCAGTCCACCATCATAATTATTCCAAGTAATTCTATTTAAAGATGGTTGGTCAATATTTTGAAAAAAAAAATCATAGCATCCAAAATCATCATCTTTTATTCATCTCAATATTGGCTGATTTTAATTCAGAATATGGTGCAGATATCACATTTAATATATCGTTCAAAACAAATTTACCTGTTTTACCTTTACGATAATTTTTCGTTGTTGTCCATTGTGATTCTGTCACCTTTATACTAGGCTAAGGAACTTTGCTTTGTCGCCCGTTGTGTTTCTGGAACAGCCAAAATCCAGAGAACACTGTTGTTGTTCCTTAGCCTGCCACCACACCTACACGATGAAAGATTTATGTGACCTATTTGTTTTTATAGGTCCATGATTGTTAGTAGCAGAATATGAAACATATGTTTGTGGAGACCCAAAAATATTTATATATGTTCCTTTTAGCACCCAAATTTGTTTGACTTTCAAAGATTTTATATTTGTGCCTTTTGGAACCCAAATTGGTATAGTTTTCACGTGTTTGGGTCTATACCAACAATTATTTCGATTATGTCCAAATTTTCTACAAAACGTGCACATTAAATTGACTTGATTAAATTTTGTGTTCCTATGACTATGATTTTCAACATGATTTCCAATTATTTCAGATCGAGCAAAAACACTTTTACTTTTTGCATTATCATCATTTTGTGATTTCCCAAAACCTAGTCCTTTTC
Organism: Allium cepa; assembly: GCA_030765085.1. Taxonomy (NCBI): domain Eukaryota; kingdom Viridiplantae; phylum Streptophyta; class Magnoliopsida; order Asparagales; family Amaryllidaceae; genus Allium; species Allium cepa. Next base: position 748,683,829 of record CM060940.1, on the reverse strand, counting down.
TATTGTTAGCAAAAATTTGATTTCCCAATAACATTTTGAAAGATTTTTCTCCTTTTGAAAAGTTATTCAGGGATTTCTCAAGATTTTGGACTCTGGTTTTTATTGTTGAGTTTTCAGTGACAAGTGAGGTGCATCGAATTATAAAATCCTTTTTCCTAGTGTCGATGGTTTCCTTAAGATTCAAGTTTTCTTTTTCAAGGATCTCAAAGCTATTCCTAATTTTTGATAGTTCCGAATCTAAAATTTTACATTGGTTACATTCTAGGTTTTGAATATTTTCAAGTTCAGTTTCTAACCTAGAATTTTCATGGGCGAGTTTCCTCCTTTCAGATTTCAGTTTTTCAATTTTAGATTCAAGCGTATCAACTACTTTAGTAAGATCAGAACACATAAAAACAAGTTCTTTATAAGAAAACTCACCTGCCTCACTAGATTCCTCGGAGGTTGCTTCTGAATTTGAGCATGCCATAAGACACAAGTTAGCCTCCTCCGAGCTGCTATTCGAAACTTCCTCTCCTTCTTCATCATCCCAAGTCGCTGCAAAGGCATTTTTCTTCTTTTTCTTTCCTTTGTTGTCTTTCAGAAGCGGGCATTTTGGTTTGATGTGGCCAGGCTTGTTGCAGTTATAACACGTCAGTTCATTATCGGAATTTTCGGAATCTTTTGACCTATTGCCCTTTGTTTTCTTCTTGCGTGGCTTGAATTTAGACCATCTTCTAAGATTATTGACAGCCATTGCAAGCTCTTCAATTGGATCTTCTTCATCGCTTTCTTCTTTGCTCTTTAAGGCAATCGTCTTCTTCTTTGGTTCGGAGTTGTTGCATTCTTCCTTTGCTTTTAACTCAAGCTCATATGTCATCAAGTTGCCAATCAACTCCTCCATGCTTAGTTTGCTCAGATCTTTCGATTCTTGGATTGCCGTGACTTTTGCCTCAAAGTTCATTGGTAAAACTCGTAGCACCTTCCTCACAAGCTCTACCTCAGTGAAGGCCTTCCCAAGCGCTCTAGCGTTATATACCAAGGTTGAAAAACGTCCAAACATGTCTTTTATGCTCTCGCCTTTGTCCATCACAAAGTTTTCGTATTCGTTGCTGAATAGGGCTAGACGAGACTCCTTGACTTGAGAAGTTCCTTCGTGCGTCACCTCCAAAGTATGCCAAATTTCCTGTGCTGTTGTACAATGAGAAATTCTATTAAATTCGTTTTTATCAAGAGCACATATCAAAGCATTCATGGCTTTAGCATTTGTCGTTTTCAATTTCTTATCGTTAGCATCCCACCTATCCTTAGGTTTAGGAATCTCAGTACCACCAACGATTATAGTGGGAGGTTTATAGCCAGTTTCAATAATATCCCAAACATCATAATCAACAGAACTAAGATAGATACCCATCCTAACTTTCCAATAAGCATAATCGTTCCCGTTAAACATGGGTGGCCTAGCAATAGATTGCCCCTCAGAAAAAGCATTATTTTGTAGACTCATGACTCTAGAGTTAAATAAAAAATATACCGGGCTCTGATACCACTTGTAGGATCTAGATTAACCCTAGAGGGGGGGGTGAATAGGGTTATAGCAAATTTACTCGAATTAAACACAGAAATAAACTGCAGAAATAAATATGCTGAAAAGTAAATCACATACAAAATTTACCCAGCTTCGGCAACCCCTGCCTACTGCTGCATTCCCAGATTTCTATTAGAATTAAACAGTATCACGCTTACAAACACTCTACTAGACTCGCAGACCCTTTTGCTCCCGCTCACAAACACTCTACTAGACTCGCACACCCTGCTCCCGCCTATAGAGTTTCGCTTACTCGCAAACACTGCTCCCGCCTATAGAGCTTTGCAAACTCGCACACCCTGCTCACTGAACTAATTCTAACTAGACAATCTGACACGACCTAATCCCTAGGTGGTGATTTACCAAGTTTTGTTTCGTAAAGTGAAAACAAAAACTTAAAACAGTTTAAAACAACTTAAAACAAATAACCCTAATTTAAATTAAACTAAAGCCTTTTGTAATAAGGCCAGCCCACTCTTCATTAAACCCGATCACTTCTATGTGAACAAAAATGGCGGCTGTTTTTTTTTTCTTCGTTCCTTCGATCTGAGATATTATGAGAGGCGGCTTTGTTTCAATGCTCTTTAATCTTGACTATTGCTCGATCTTCATTGCCCTGAAATTCACGGCTTCGCTTTCTCGTGGTATTGTGATTTAGGGTTTATGGATTTGGGGTTTCGATCCCTTGAGTGCTCTGCTTTGCGAGTTAGGGTTGAGATGATTAAAGGCTTGGCTTGGCTTCGCTTTGGTGAGTTCGATTTCGCTTCAGGTAAGATTTTTTTGGCTCCGTTCCTCTTCGATTTTCGTATTTTAACTCACGCCTTCTGCCGATGATGATTTTGGGCTTATATAGGATTCGAAATCCTATTTTTGCGTTCGTATAAGTTAATTTGAATTTGTCTACTAATATTGCTTTGGCCATTCGATTATACTTGGATGATTGAGATAAAATCTGACTTTGTCAATTCCGTATTTTTGATGCTTGGTTGACACAGCTTCGATTTTGACTTTGCTCGATTATGTAATGACCATTTCAAAGATACGCATTTTTTAATTTTACTTGTATAACACGGTGAATACTTGATTGACTTGTTCAACTTCGGTTTTGCTAGTATTTTGTTTGATTCTTGAATTTCTATGAACTGTTGAACTTCGTTCATCTTGTAGTCTTCGTCTCTGACCTTCTTCTCTGGTCGGTTTTACCATGAACGTGACTTGAGTCTGCATATTGTAGCCGTGATTATTTTGGTTTCATCTGAGTGTTGCATGTCAGTGTTCCATGTATTTGCATTGAACCATGGTCTTACTGTCCACCTGAGTTTGCATTGCATTCCATTCTCCTTTGATTCACTGCGTATTGGTTCCTGTGTTCATGTCACTTTGGTCTTTGTTGCCTCTGTTATGTTGCTTTGAATGAATAATTGCCAGTGATGTTAACATGTGCATTTGCTTGAGTCTGTGTCATCTTCACTTGCATTGTGGCATTGTGTTCATTTGTTGTAGTTGTATTCATGTACACTACTTGATGGTTGCTGTGCACTTTTGATGCATTACTTGTCTCTGTTCCATTCTGGTTGCTTCCCTGACCTTGTATCACTTGATGTCTTGAGCTTCAGTAGTTGTACTCTGGTTGGTCATTGTTGTAGTTATATTATGTGATGTTGCCTCTTGTTGCTGTCATATACATTCATCAATGTTAGCATCTGCATTGCATAATTCATGTTGTAGCCTGGTCATTTGTGCACTGCCTTTGGTTCATCGCTTGTGCATATTGTATTCGATACTGTTGCATTGTTCCATGTACATTTTGAGTTCTTGCAGTTGATTTGGTTGTTCCCTGTACTTGTGCACTGTTGTGTCTGGTTCGTTGAGTTCTTGGTTGTCACAGCACTATATAGTTTGGAACTGTGTCATGGTGATGCATTCTTGAGTCTTGAATATTGAATAGTATCATGTTGGTTTGGTTGTTTATTGGCACTGGACCTGATCTGCATACATGATTGTTGCAGTCCGTTTTGATGTTGGTCTACGTTGCATTCATTTCATGTCGCCTTGTGTTGAACCCAGTTTTACAGCTCGGGTTTGACCTTGTGCTCGTGTCGTGATTTTAAATACATTGAACGTGAGTTGAAACCGGCTTTGCATTTGGGTTTGACCTGTGCTCACCTGTCCCTGTAGCATTATCAAGTGTATATCGGTGTGCACGGCCTTGTGGCATATACAGTGATACACTGTGTATGTCACAAGTTGTTCGTGTATGACGAATTCAAATATGAATGATGACGAACAACCCAAATAACTGAGGAAAATATTTTTTTTTAAATTCATATTTTATTTTATATTGCAAAAATATTTCTTTTTCAATTTTACTGCGTTAGTGAATATTTTTGCAGATTGCTCAGATGCTGGATTCAAACTGGAATGCAGTTGAAGATAAATACGAGTGTGAGTGATATTTAGTGAGGTTTTTAATGTAAAAATAAAGTCGTGATGTATTCAAAATTGTATATTTATAGTGAGAGCATGAAATTGTACTATTCAAAAGTGTAATAAATATTTATTTGAATAAAATATCTGTTTGAATTCAAATTCTGTGTAATATACTTTATTCAACAAATATTTATTTAAACTGTGAAAAATAGAATAGTATATTAACAAATACATTTAAATGAATGTATATATGTTTATTATCATCAAACAAAAATCATATAAGCGCAAAGCGCATATTCAACATGAACATCTGAAGGGATTTTTTCAAGTCTAGTATCGGAGTTACAAGGTTGACTGAGGAGTGTTAGACGCTATGGCAGAAGATGAAGCAACTCCAGTTGTTACAAGAACCTATACTAGAGGATGTATATCGCGTCAGAATCACAGTTGGCAATTGAGAAATGAAATGGGGATAAAGACTTCAAGAAGTAGCGATGGAGGATGAAGGCTGTTCTAATGAGAAATGAAGTCCATCCAGTAGTGTTTGCCCCCGAGGAGTTGACGGCTAGCATCTCAGTTGCGGAAAGGAAAGAGATGAAGAAATGGACGTTTACTACTTTACAACTAGCTATGAGAGAGAATGTCATATCAGAGATTGGCGGTAAGACCACTGCTAGTGGTATTTGGACCAAGTTGGAAAATCTCTACTTGAAGAAATCTTCAACTAACCGTCTGATATTACTGAAGACATTTTTTACCATACGGATGAGAGAGGGTACTTCAGTGAAGGAACATCTTAATTTCTTTGATGATTTCGTGATGAAGATGAAGACTGTTGACTTGAAGATGGATGAGAAGCAAATGACAATGATACTTTTGTGTTATCTTTCGAAGGGATACATAGGTTCCGCTAACAGCCTTATCTGTGCTAGAGACACATTGACAGTGGAATTTGTGAAGTTGGGCCTTCTATCTGAGGGCTTGAGAGATCAGATGAAGGAGATAAGTGAAGGAAGTAGAGGTGGGAGTAGTAGTCACGGCCTATTTGTTGAAAGAGGTAGAGAAGATAAGAAGAATTGGCACTCTAGAGGGATTTCAACACTAGGAAGCCCGGTAATGATAGGAGAGGAAAGTCTAAGGACGGAAAGTGATTTATCTACAAGAAACCTGATCATTGAAAAGGGATTGTTCAGATTTGAAGAAGAAGGAAGAATACGGATCTCCATTATTTGCGATGGAGAAAGTTTGTATCTGACGATGTGTTGTCTACAACAGTATTGGACGTCTCAGACCATTGGATGCTGAACTCGAGGGCGTCTTTCCATATGACGCCTAATAAGGATTACTTCAATTCTTTTGTTGAACGAGATGGAAGCTCTATTCTTATAGATAATGATGCTAGCTGTAGAGCAATGGATGAAAGTACAGTAAGGATCATGATGTTTGATGAGGTGATACGCACTTTGATAGGTGTCCGGTATGTTCCAGGTCTTCGGAAGTCCTTAATTTCTTTAGGACAATTGGCACCTTTGGGATGCAAGATAACTATCGAGAATGATAGTCTGAAGGTTTCGAGAGGTACACTAGTTCTTATGAAAGGAGATGTGTTCCGAAATCTGTATTTGTTGAAAGGAACCACAGTTCTTGGAGAGTCGTGCGTTGGAGTAGATAGTTCTCGTGCTTTGGATGCCATAAAGCTTTGGCATCTCATGTTGGGTCATATTTCAGAAAAGGACTTAGAGTTGCTTCGGAGACGGAAGACGATCAAATGAGAAAGCTTCAACAAGATAGACTTTGCCAGAAGTGTGTGTTAGACAAACAAACTAAAGTATCTTTTGAAACTGGACTCCATAGATCGAGGCAAGTACTTGAATATGTGCATACAAATATTTGGGGACTGGTTGCTACTCCTCCTCTTGTAGGAGCAAAGTATTTTATCTCTTTCATTGATGACTTTTCTCGAAAAGTATGTGTGTACGAGATGAAGGCTAAATCAGAGAGTTTTGAGAAGTTCAAAGACTGGAAAGCGCTTGTTGAGAACCAATTTGGTTCTAGGTTGAAGGCGTTGAGATCTGATAATGACAGTGAATTTGTCTCTAGGGAGTTTCTCGACTTTTGTAGACAACATGGTAATCAGAGACATTTCACTACACCCAGAGATCCGCAATCTAATGGGGTTGCAGAGAGGATGAACATGACTTTACTGGAGAACGCTCGTTGCTTGAGATTGATGGCGAGCTTGTCTAGAGGCTTTTGGGATGAAGCATTATCAACTACGACGCATATTATAAATCGAATTCTATGCTCAGCCATAGATGAGAAGACTCCAGAGGAGAAGTGAAGAGGTAAAGCAGTGTATCTTGGTTACTTTCAAATTTTTGGTTGTCCTGTGTACGTTCACCATACAAGTGATAATAAGTTGGAGGCTAGAGCATACAAGGGCGTACTAATGGGATACATCGACGGTATCAAAGGATATCGAATTTAGAACCCTGTTGATCAAAAGATTGTTCATTCCAAATATGTTACTTTTGATGAGTCTACTATGTTCAATCCAAAAGAGAAGCTACTTACTACATCAGAAGATTTTGATAGACCTAAGGAGATAGAAGAAGTTCCCGTGTTCCAGCCAAATAGTAGAGTTGTTGTTGATGCTGTCGAGGAAAACACAGTTGATGAAACATCATAGGTAGTCCACAGATACCTTTTAGTAGTGCTGGTGATGTGCATGAATCTAGAGAAATCAGTTCAAGGTGAATCAGAAAGGAGTTTAGGCGAAGCAGTACCTACCCGGGTTAGTCGTAGGACTGTTAGGCCGTCCGAAAGGTATGGTGATTGGCAGTTTGCAAACCTTAGCCTTATTGATTAGTTTGACTATGCTCTACATGTGGTTCTTGAGGAGCCGCTTAACCTTGATGAAGCTTTGAAGTCAGGTGATAGTTCGAAATGGATGTGCGCTATGGAAGAGGAGTTAGAATCGTTGAAGAAGAACAAGACTTGGGATTTGTTACCACCTCCTCTAGGAAGCCAAGCCATATGCTGCAAATGGGTATTCAAGGTGAAGGATGATGGAAGATACAAGGCTAGACTAGTTGCTAAAGGGTTTTTCACAAATAAAGTGATTGGAGTATGATGAGATATTCTCTCCAGTAATGAGGCATATGTCAATCCGCATTTTGCTCGCTATCGTCGCAGCTCATGACTTGGAGTTGGAGCAACTGGATATGAAAACAGCTTTCTTGCATGGAGACTTGGATGAGACCATCTACATGAAGCAGCTAGAAGTATTTGTCATCGATGGGAAAAAAATTGGGTTTGCAAATTGAAGAAATCTTTATATGGACTTAAGCAGTCGCCTAGACAATGGTACAAGATGTTTGACTCTTTTATACTTTCACTTGGTTTTGATCGTATCATCAAAGACGCTTCTGTGTACTTCAAGCATTTAAAGAATGGTAGACGGGTGTACCTGGATGATATGTTGATTGCTTCCAAGGATAAGGCTGAAATCGATAGCTTGGAGCTAAAGCTAAAAGCGGAATTCGAAATGAAGGACCTTGAAGAAGCAAAGAAAATTTTGGGTATGGAAATCCAAAGAGATAAAAAGATAGGACTTTTGAGCCTCACTCAAAAGGAGTACATTCGAAAGGTGCTTGCTCGGTTTAGCATGGAAGGGGAAAAGGCAATCAGCACATCCATGCCTTTGCACATACAATTTTCTAGTAAAGGCATTCTGATCTCGAAAAAGGACAAGACTTATATGATGAATGTCCTATATGCAAGTGCAGTTGGCGCTTGATGTATGTCATGGTCTACACTAGGCCTAACATTGCACGGACGGTTGGATTGGTGAGTAAATTGATGGCAAATCCAGAAAAGACGCATTGCAAAGCAGTGAAGTGTATCTTTAGATACCTCAGAGGAACTTCAAACCATAGACTTGTCTTTGTCGGAAAAAATAGATATTTTAACTTGGTTGGATTTTTTGTTTCCAAATATGCCGGTGATAGAGATCGAAGGAAGTTAACCTTCGAATATGCTTTCACCATTGGTGGAACAGTGATCAGTTGGAAAGTGAGATTGCAGATGATTGTGGCTTTGTCTACTACAGAGGCAGAGCTCATAGCTACGGTTGAAGCAGCTAAGGAGGCGCTTTATTTTAAGGCGACCATTGTGTGATTTAGGCTTCGTGTATGACGGCGTGGATGTGTACTGTGATAGGGTGCAATTCACTTAGCTGAAAATCTGGCTTTTAGCTCGAGGATGAAGCATACTGAGGTGAGGGAGTCGTTCCTTGTCTCATTGAGTGAGGAGGAGCTAGTTCGTCTTCAGAAAGTTCACACAAAAGAGAATGCGGCAGATATGTTTACCAAGTCGTTGCATGTTGCTAGGTTTGAGCATTGCTTGGACTTGATTTGCTTAATGAAGTCCTAGGTGTCACGGGGTGGCATGGAGGAGAGTTTAGATGGTTCGTGAAGATGTTTGTTTCCATGGTGGAGATTGATAGATTTTACACAGATTGGGTACTTCAAACACTTTGTTGAGGGGCGGTGGTCTTGTCGGAGTTCGTTGACAGAGTGCAATGGGTGATGGCATTGCCGAAGCTCATTGGGTAAGTATCCATTGCTTGGAGCATGAATGTGTAGATGAAGTTGGAAGGCATGTATGGAATTCGGTATCAAGGTGGAGATTGTTAAAATTTGATACCTGAATTTGAAGAAAAAGGAGAAGCGAAACATCCTGAATTCGAAGAAAAAGAAGGAGCGAAACCCTAGAGTTGAAATCACCGAACGATGATTTGAAGCAGGAAGAAGTAGGAAGGCCGAACCAGATTTGATGAAGGGGAATTCGTTTGGTAAAATTGAAGATGGGATTTGGAGCTGTGAAAAATAAAGAGAAGTCTCATTCGGTAAAATGGAGGAGCGAAAGAAAATTGCTGAACAAGTTGTTTCGTTCAGTTATTTACTGAACGAGATATTTAGTTCGGTGTTTTGCAAAACAAAAATTTTCGTTTGGTATTTTAATGCCAGTCGCTTGGCGCTTTGTCAAACCAAACCAGATGCATGCCGAACCAAACCCCAGGGCTGATATATAGCAGCTGTCCCTCCTCATTTCTTCACTCTATAAATAGAGGAGCTTCTGGAGAACAATGACAGCCGAAATTGAAAGCTAATTTCAGCCAATTTCAGAGCCACCCTAGAGAGCTGAAACTCTGTAGAATTTTATCTGTATTATTAATTCTTATTATGTATAGCCTCCAAAAGTGAATCAATCTTGTAACTCTAATCTTTCGGTGATTAATAAAATCTACTCTCCCCAAGTGAACGTACACTGCCTAGCGGTAGTGGAACCACTATAAATACTAGTGTTATCTACTTTTCTGCATTGCATTGATCTGTGACCGTCTGTTTTGGTGTTTATCTCTGTTTGTTTCATCTTATTACAATCACGATCCAGTTCATTATTTTTCCACTGTATTGGGTTTTTATTCCCTTAGACTGATCATCTGAAGGGATTTTCCCCAACAGGAGCAGCAGGCGCAATGGCGAAGAGTGAATTGAATCGCAGTTACCCTGGTTGACGAAAGTGAGGCGAGAAACGTCATCAGTGAGCTGCATTTCGAGCAGGTAATTTTGGGAAAATTTGATTAGGTTAAGAACACTGAGTGGAATGAAATATTTGGAAAAAGGGGAATGAAATTGTTGCAAAACAGGGCTGGTTTTGCAAACTACCAGTGCCTATTAATATTAATAATTATAATGGACGTAAACTCCCACTTGATATTATTTCTACAAGTCATTGCTCCGACACCTTCCATCTTGCCGCTTGTTATTCTCACCATGTTTTAATACATTTGACTTGAATTTTTAAAATACAATAACTTTTTATAAAAACGTCGAATTAACAAACCATTTTCACCACTAGATTACAAATTTTATTATCTTTCTAATGATGGACATTATATACTTGTAAAAATTAAATTTATAAAATGCAATAAAGTAAATTATTTTAAAACTAATTCAAAATATATAAAAAAAGTGCATAACTCATATGCGGTTAATTACTGTATTTATTTAAAAATTCATTTTTCAAAATGAAGTAAAATAAATTTATTTTGAAACCGATTTCTAATTTAAAAAAATTAACTACATAACAATTATTCAGTTAATTACTACATCTTTCAATGCGGCTTTAAAATTTTAAAATTGCTAAAATCTACCTATTGAAATGGGTCAATTTTAAAAATGATTCAAAGTATGATAGAAATTAACTGCATATCAATCATGCAGTTGATTATTAAAATTTTAAAATGTAGTTCTAAAGCTTAAAAATGCTAAATCTAATTACAAAAACAATAACAAACTACTTAAAATTGCATCTTTCAACTTCAGTGAAATAAATCTAATTTAAATTTGCATCGAATTATTAAAAGAAATTAACTTTATAATAGTCATGCAGTTAAAGAACTATATCTTCAAAATGAAGTTTTAAGACATTAAAAATGTAAAAACTACCAAAAAACAATATTAAATTACATCACAAATATATTTTAAATCTATATGTAAATATAAAAAAAAATTGACTACATATATATATATATATAGCTATAAAGTTAATTAATGCAACTCTTAAAGCATTTCTAACCTTTAAAAGTAGTAAGATGCAGCTTAATTATTTTGCATTACTAAGATGCAGCTATATGATATTGCATAACTACATCTTTTTAAAGCATTTGAATTTGCACTAACACGACAAAGTTTTAATTGCATTGCTATGATGCAGTTAAAAATCACACCACTAAGGTGTAATTAAAAATCACACCACTAAAATGCAGTTAAAGTGCATTAATATAATGTTATATAATTATATCTTATTAATGCAATTAAACGAGCACTAACATGACATTTCTAACTTCATCATCATGATGCAATTAAAAAACTACATTATAATGATGCAATGCACAATTCATATTTTTGACATTTATTGGTATAACTGCTTTTATTTAATGTAGTTAAAAACTGCATTTTCTTAATGCGGTTAAAAAGAAATACCTAAATTAGTTTATTGTAATTTTAGTTATAACTTCATTTTCTTAGCGCGATTAAAAATGTCATGTAAAATTATGATTTTCAAAATTTTATTTTTAGGTATTAACAATGGATATCATTATAAAGTTTATTAAATTTATGATTTAATGGTGAAAACGATTCTTAAATCCTACTAATCTACAAAAAATTATCATATTTTAAAGATTAAATTTAAATGAATTGGCGGATGTTGAGGGTTGGTGATGTTAAAGGAGTTGGGACCTAGTTTATAAAAAATTATAGACGGGGACCCGTATTACATCTAAATAAAAAATAGTGATCCCAAGTTAATATATTATTTGAAGAAATACGGCTCTCAAGAGATTTAGTCTAGGGCGACGTTTTATTTATATTTATTTATGTTTTAAGATATAAAAAAACGTTTTAATTAAAAATATTATAACCAAATTTGTAAGATATAAATTTCCTTGCAGTGCGGTATGACAAGAAAATATAAGAAAAATAAATTGTAGGACGTTAACAGTAAGAAAGCATTGATAAATTGACAGAGTATATAAATAACGATGTTGTAACACCCTACAAAATGAACAATAATTAATTGAAAAGAATTGATAAATAATTAATAAGCCTCAAAAATGGAATTTGAACAAACATCAAAATTTGACTACAAAACCTACACCATTGCATTAATGGCAATTTTCTGAGCAACTTTTATATATAAAATTTTGCAATCGAAGTTCAAACGGAAAAGTTATAAGCCTTTGAAGTTTTTAGATCAAAAATAATTAAAAATGAATTAAAGGAAATAAATAATAAATAAACGTATGGACCCTACCAATCGGCCTCCTCCTTAGGCCAGTCGATTGGGAGCAGTCGAACCCCATAGAGGAACGGTCGCCTGGTTAAAGTGGGGGCGGCTAAGGTTGAATCTCGGCATAACGGTCCAGATTCAATTAATATTAATCAGACAGATAGAATTGATTCCGGCGTCTATAAATACACGCCTAGCCCCCCAACCTTTCTCTCATATTCTCTTATCGGAGCAGTGAAGCTCTGTCATTTTTCCTTTACCATTATTTCTAAAAATTATAAAAATAGCATACATACATACATACCTTTGATTTACAGTTTGCCTTTGTTATGGTTAGTGGGGAAAGAACTGCACACAGTAGTTAGATTTTGTCAGATGTTGTAAACAATAGAAATTGTAATTTTCCTCATCCACCAACGGTATGGTATTATCTAATTATTATTGGGTACTCGATTCAAAATGGATATATAACCGTTAAAGACCACCTGCTCAAGTGGTAAGATCTCTAGGCAGCGCTTCTAAAAGTCTTGGGTTCAAGCCTCCCAAGATACAAAATATAAGTGCTCTGCTTGAATAAAGTATCACTCTATTTAACGCTGTACCGAAAGAAATTAGAAACTTATTCTAAATCATGCATTGAAGCTATAGACGGTACACATATAATGATAAACGTGCCTCCCGATCGCGCTACTCATTTATTGGGCATGAAGGATAACAAAATGTTATAAAATGTGTGTTCTTTTGATTTACGGTTTACCTTTGTTATGGTTAGTTGGAAAATAACTGCACACAATAGTCAAATTTTATCGGATGTTGTAAACAATAGAAATTGTAATTTTCCTCATCCACCACCGGTATAGTATTATCTAATCGATTTTGGATACTCGATTCACAATGGATGTATACCCATTAAATACCACCAGCTCTAGTGGTAAGATCTCTAGACAGCGCTTCTAAAAGTCTTGGGTTCAAGCCTCCCAAGATACAAAATATGATTGCTCTGCCTGAATTGAGTATCACTCTTATTTTTTTTAAATTGATATATACCCCTTTATCGATCTGCAAGGTATCATATTCCTCATTTTTTGTGAAATACAAAATCAAGAAAAATCTTAAACGAAATTTTTATTTATTATCAATACAGTTTGCTGTGATAATTAAAAGAACGTTGGAATATGGAAGAAAAAATTATGATTTAATAGAAATGTCGACGTGTAATTTTAAAACTCAAGTGAACGTTGTTGTTACTACAATGGCTATGCATACTTTTATTGGAACATACAACCGTGATGATACAAAGTTTATGGCATATGATGATGATTCTAAACATGTTCCACAAAAACAGCTTGATGTGTACCATCAATTGAAATCACATGGCATGGGAGAATGTGAACAAGTATAATGAAACATAAGAAACGAAAAGTGACAAGTCCGTGATATCATAAGGAACGAATTAGTTGTGGCAGGATTGCGCAAAATTACTATCAAATAATTGTATCTGTAGTGGAAATTATCACCTTATCCATACTTTGGAATTGTTTTATACGTAATTTAAAATTATTGCATCTGTAATAGTTTGAAGTTTTTTTTCTATCGACTGTTACATGCAACAATCGTTCTTCCAAACCCCTTTTCCAATCCCCATTCTCAACCTTTCTCTGATCCTTTTTCCAACTCTTTTCAATTCATGCGAGAATGCACCCAAAGGCATCACATTTTTTTAGGTCATATTATCTAAGCTTATGGCAGTCAAATTCTAATTAGTAATGACAGTGTAATTACTTCACCGTAGATTAACCAGGTAAACTTTCCCTAGGTTAGACATTTGGCTTGCATGCAATGCCTACTTCATAATCATACATTGATATCGAAGTTAAATCAACTAAAAAGAAATCTATTATCTATAATAGAAAATAGGAAACCAGCCTTGCTGACTTGGACAGTCTGAGAGCGTAGCATTTCAAAATAGCGCCGCGTTATTTTTATAAAAAAAAAATCTAGACCATGCTACAGAAGTACACGTTCCCACTCCCTTAATCTTCGTTCATTTTTAACTGCTCCATCTACACAAATCCTTAATCCAACACCACCTCCGAGAAAAACCTAAATGTTTTGAATTCAAATCTGCTTTCACGTAACTTTTCCAAATCGTTCCTACGACCACGTCGCTATTCGTGAACGTTGGTGACCCTAACTCCAATTCAATGGTGTAAAAATTTCAACCGTTTTATCTTTGACAACCAACTGTCTCACCTGTCAACTGCTTTTTCATGTCGTGATTTGAGATTAGAACTCATAAATTAGATATCGGAGGAGAAAAAAAAATCAGAAAATATAAGAGAACAAATGGGTCAACTTTGGTATGCTTTTGCTGCTGCTTCTTTTTACTCCTTATCTTTTTTCACTTTGATTACTGAATTCAGTTCGTGATCCTGAACTAAATCTCTTTTGGTTTTGTTTCCATCTGATGTATAAATTGAAATCGCAATTAAATATGGGGATTCAGTGAGTTCTGAAATATGATTGTATGACTTACAAGGGTTGGGATCTTACTAAACTTTTGGATTGGGAAGGTGTTCCACATCGCGTTTTTGAACGTATAATCTTACGTTGTTTGATTAAGCACTCTTGGAAAATTGTTCTATTGCAATTAAAAATTGTTGTTTTAAATTATTTTTTATTTAAATTCATTTTTGAAATGTAGCAAAAAATTAACAGTCTTAGGATCGTCTCTTAGCAGCATATATTATGTTATGATATTACTTATATATATTTTTGTTTAGTGGTTAAATTAGGCTTGTAAACGGATGCAGTCGGATATGGATAGTGTTGTATCCGTATCCGTATCCGAAAATGAAAATCCGTATCCGATATCCGCGAATACCCGTTGAATATTATATGTATCCGTATCCGCTAATATTTTCGAATATCCGAAAATATCCATATCCGGCTTAGCAAATACAGATATTTTTGGACATCCGAAAATATCAGTATCCAAACCTCAAAATGTATCCGAAAATTAATCAGTATAATGCATATTTCATTTTTTTGACTGAAAAAAAGATTAAAAAATCTTCTAATGCATAAATTGCATCAAATTAACAATAGGTAATCCAATCACACAAAATCCGACAATAAATTAGTGTATTTTTATTAAATTTATGGATATAAAATAACATATTAATATATAAATATTTAATTTTAATCCGGACGGATATTTATCTGATACAGATACAGCCATATCCGTATCCGTATCCGAAATATGTTTCGGATATCGGATATCCGCATCTTCTTTTCGGATATCAAATATTTTTCATGTTTTCGGATACGGATGCGGACGGATTTCGGATATTTCGGGTATTCATTGATAGGCCTAGGTTAAATAAGTTTATTCAAGTGAGGAATTGGGAATATTTGTAGTCACGCTAAATTGAATTGTACATACTGTTTGATGCCTGTGAAAATAAAAATGTGAAGCTCCATTACCAAGATACGAAGAAAAATGCAGGCAAGGATAGTTGTTTCAGTTTAAACTACCCTGTACTGAATTTATTGGCTTAATGGTTTACACATCTAAAATACTGCAACTGAAAAATTAGTACACATATGCACTTTGTTTGCAGTTAGGAAATAGCTATTTGTTTATTTTTTCTTCAACATCCTTTCCTGACCGTTTTATATGACCCTTAAATTATGAGATACCTATATTCTAGATACTTTTAGTGATATTAGTGTGTAGAATAGTTAGTCAAACGATACAAACTCACTTTCTTCGTTCTTCACAAATGAAACTATTGTTCTTTTATTACATTATCCGTTTATCTCTATACCATTTCCCAACACTTTTGTTTTCATTTTTTTAACTTCTTTTCAACTCAAATTGTTGCTGCACTTTTCTGGTGAGTACTCTTTGTTCTTTACTAATTATCTTTCAATTATCTTCCGGTGTGGATATTGTTTTTAGCTGCTTACTTACTATGCTAGAAATATACACATGTTGAAGAACATGGTACAATGAACAACTTTCAATTGCTTTCCAACTTGGTCTACGGGGCTAAATGGACACTGTCAAAGTTAGAGTGGCAAGACGATGGATTTTGGTGAGCCACAAGGCGAATGAGCCTTATTCCCTAAACTTACAACTTTTGGACAGAGAGGCAACCTCTTATTTTACTTTTCTGAATAACGGCACATCTATTCTTTTATGTATTTCCTTAGATTGTCTTCCATAGGGAAATAAGAAAATGGTAGTTATACCATAATTTGCATCAGTTTGAAAATTTGTTCTAGGAGCAGTCCGTATATGAGGTTACCAGTTCAACATCTAGGACTTTGATAATACTTTCAAGGCTATTGATGAAGCATTAGCTATTGTAATTAAGGTGGATACTCAAGTTAGAAAGGTACATGAAGATGTAGACAACACTCCTCGATACAAATTTGGCTTTGTGGATGATGGCGTACTTCCATCTCGGAATAACAAGAAGAATTAGCTGACAGGTTTGTCTATATTACTTTGTTATTCCACCCTTTTGTTTTTTTAATGAAAAATTACGAAGTGGAATGGTTAATGCCCACCGTCTTAACTAGGAAGACGTAGGAGGTATTCTATGTTCTATTACTCTTGTTCTTCATATTACTAAACAAGATGGAACTCAGTTGGTCAAAAGACAACTCCACGTTGAGTTGACAAGGTTATAAGTGACTACATGCCTATTATACAAATTGTACAACATCCTTATTTTGAAATATTTCCCTGCTATTTTCTAAATATTTTACTTTTTCTTTATATGCTCAGTGGAAAAAACTCAATAATGTATCTTTGGTTATACATATTTAACATATAAATCTTTACATGGCAATTCATTTTTCGATAGATTTTTACTTTTTTGTCTATGATATTTACTTGTATTAACTGCTGTTTATTCAAGAAAATGGTTTTAACTGAAGGTGCAAAACATTTTCCAACAATCAATAGGAGTAGATGCTGCTTTTGAATTCAAGCCAAACAATTATGAAATGAATAACAAAGATGCAATCGACGAATAACCAAGAAAAATGTTTACTCTCAATTATTTTCTTCTATGTCTTAGGTAAATTATTCTCTGTCGGTAAACTAATTTGTTAGGACAGTTAAACTGGTAAAACAATTACCCTCGTTTTTTCTCATTTATCTCTAATTTATATAACATGCTTCAGACCATGACTGACTGGACAGAGTACAACCACTGATAATGTTCCAACTTAAACAAGTGATACCGCTCTGACTGACTCTGATTACAAAGGAAACAAACTGGTATTCTGCCTTAGCACTGTTCTAAATATGTGCTCCAACTTATGTGCTTACACTGCTTACGTGATCGGAATTTTTTTTTGACATACAGGCTGTAGACTATGTCGGCAATGGGAACAACGATTGCCATCCTCCTTCAGCACCTACAAGAAAGAGAGGAATAGAAGGGATTTTCATAGTTGTATGTCTGTTGGCACTGTTGTTACTTTCTTTTACCTGATATGCAAGTGGTAGTTTAATTGTATTTTTACCGTCTGTACTCTAGTCACCTGTTTAATTTTTCAATATATAACTCAATATTCCTGCATATCCCCGTTACATTACTGTTTTGCTCTATGTTTTTCCACGGTGAACACTGAACATGGTATATTGTTGAATGATCTAAAGCAGTGGTGTTTTTTTTTGGAATTTCTCGACTTCTTCATGCAGTTTACCTTCAGTTCTTGCATTTCAGTTATTTGTTACTTTGTGCCATGTTTTTTTCTTTTAAGAACATTCGTGTATCTGTTAGCAGTCATTGTGTGATATGATATATTTCTTCTGCTGATTTGTTCTGTTTTCATTCACCTACATGACTGGTTTTACAAAAAAAAATTCAATGAAACTAACTTATGTGCCATAATCTTAGTCGGTGTGCATGATTAAACTACACTTTGTACTCAGTATATTAATACTTTATTTTCATTTTATTGACCGGTCTACCTTAATTTTTTCAAATTACTTTTCCTTCTGACTGCCTCATACCATTTCAAGTTCCTGGAAGCCTACATGCAGAACTTCCAATTAGCTATTCATTTTAATAAATAATTTTTTTACTTGGTTCCAGGATAATATAAACTGATGCATTCATTGTAACTCTCACGTACTGAATACATGGAACAAGTTCATTGATGTTTGTCAGTTTCAAATTCGTATGGAACTTCTGCAACTTCTTGAGCTTCTACACAAAATGCATCACATTCATCGAATAGAGATACAACAGTGAAGCTCATATGGGTATTTTGGTTTTCACTGTACATATATGCTTGATGATTGAACAATGGAATCATTGCTAAATATTGCAATAAATGTTATACTGTAGTACATAGACTGGTCCAATTTTATGTACTTCAATTATAATCAAATTATACAAATACTAAAGACCTAAAACTGTGGATCTTGGTTAAGGAATCAAGTTGCGAAGAATTATCCCATATCAATATGTTTTTGCTGAATCATGTGGAAAAACTGTTGCTCATGATACTGATATTATGCACTGAGCATAAAGCTCATTTTCCTGCAAAAATATCATGTCCGTATAGTTTGCGTTTATAATCCAACTAGGAAAATTTCTACTACTCTTGATGATTGTGCCCATTTTCGTAGTCACAGTATTTCTACTGTTATGGGAACTGATTGTAAAACATTGTATTGTTTAAACTGCATATATGTCGTTAAAGGTTCTTCTGGATGAGCACCTTACATATTAGCATTTTTTCCTCTAATATTGGATTGCAGTATTGTTTTAATATGGAACTACTTGTGTATGGTTAAAAGGTTCTTCTGTATGACTTTCCTATGGTTGTATCCAATGATTGATGTCCACTCATTCCCTACGATACTGATTTCTACCTACGACGACAACGAGAGGGAGTCGACATGTACTAAAACTGGATGACATATGTAGTGGTAATACAACTTCACATTGAAATCAAACATGCACCTTCACATAAAATATATCACCCTTTTTACAATTCCTTAAAATAATTTCCACCTGATAAGTACCACCACTTGCCCGTGTGCGAAGCACAGGTATCAACTTAGTAATAATACAATAATCCAAACCTCGTCATGACTCCTAGGCCATGGAATAGGAACCTTATACCCTTTAGGTGGCGGCACCAAACACTGCTTCACAACCTTTGGACAATGCCTTTCGAATCTCTCCCCTCTTTCTACGCTCTTCAACTTCTTAATCTCTTCTACATTGTCCAGGCATGGTATATATTCTTTCATACCCCTATTGCACAGCTTGTACCTTTTGACTTTCGGAACAATTGTATCCCCGTTGTCGTCGCCATCACTTACATCATCACTACTACTTCCATTATTTTCAATATCATCCCATTTTTCAATTAGATCTAGATCAAAATCGCCGTCAGTCACATTAAAATCGTTTGTCATGGATCCATTCGAGTCAACAATCCCGAATCTGAATGGTGGCGATGAAACCATATCTGGAAGCGGCGGAGGAGGGGAAGGCGACGCCGGAAGCAGCGGAGGGGGAGATGACGGCGAAAGCAGCAGAGGGGGAGATGGTGGATCGGAAATGAGGAGCAATATGTTGTATTTGAGGTTGGCATTAGGGGAAGTTGCGATTTGAGGTTTTGGAGAAGAGGACATAGGTGATAGATTGGAGAAGAGGAGGAGTGATTGATCGGAGTTAGAGAAGTGCTTGCCAAAGAAGAAAAAAGCAATAGAGAAGAAAAATAAAACTTAGATTTTTATCGCTATTGATGAAGATTTGAGCAGCTCCATTTGATGTCAGAGGAAATGAGACGAAGGAAATAAAATCATGCAACAGGAAGATGGAGAGTGTGAAAATTCTGATGTCGGTTAGTTCATTTAACGGAAACACACACACATATATACATACATACACACACACACACACACACATATATATACATTCTATAACTCAAATAAGTGTGCATGTGTGTGTCAATAACAATGACATGGGTACGAAAGGTCAAATTTTCGTCATCATCAATGATAACACTTGAAGCATGCACATCTCAAACAATGGTTATCGGCATATTACATCTATTCTGACTAACTCAAGGGGATTTATATGTACTTTTTGTTGACAATTCTAAAGAAATGAATGCAATATACTTTAGTCCCACATTGGCAAAATGAAAGATAAAATTGTGTATATATGTAGGATCCTCCCTCCCTATATTGGCCCTTAGGGTCAGGTAATTTTGTGCGAGAGGGAGGACCCAAATCTGATGAACACACGCGCGCGCGCCGCCCGCCCATCCCGTCCCGGGCCGGGCCGGGCCGGGCTCGGGTTCGGGTCTACTATGAAATCTTATTTTTGCTACAGAAAACACTGCAATTTTCGGCGGGTTTTTATTTGGCTACAGTAACAAATAGAGACGGGCGCGGCCCGTTTGAATTTGAATACGGGTGCGGCCCGTTGGAAGAATGAAGGGACGCAGTTTTTCAGAACGGACATATTTTGAACGGACACAACCGTGACCGTTCAGCGACTATAAATCAGTGACGGATCCTGATCGAAGGATTAACTGTTTTTCTGTTCTTCTTCTTCCCCGGAATTCTCTTCAGCCAAATTCGTTTTCTGTTGCCATCGTCATCTCAGACTGACGTACTCTTTACGGTCTCGCGCAGTTTTCGTCGGTTGTACCCTGGGAGACTTCGACTAAAGTCTTAAGGCGATTGTCACGGCAAGCCTCCGACGAACTTTTGGTATTACTCTTGCTTTCATTACTGATACGCAGAATACCATTGTTGCATTGCAACGTTTTATACCTCTGTTGCAGTTTGCTGTTGTAACATATTAAAGTGTTGCAGTTTGCTGTTGTAACATATTAAAGTGTTGCAGTTTGTTGTTGTAACATATTAAAGTGTTGCAGTTTGCTGTTGTAACATATAACAGTGTTGCATTGCGTTGTGTAGTAACGCATTTCGACTGTTGCATTCTGTTTTCAACCGAATAATCTACATCTTAAGACTTTCTGTTTTGGTTAAAACAGAGATGGCAGCAGAACAAATGTCCATCAAGACAGCAACTTTGAACAAACCAGATCTGTTCAAAGGTGAAGGTGATGATTTTCTGACATGGCAGAGTCAGATGCTATTCTATCTCACCACCCTAGGCTTGCAGAAATATCTTGAAGAAGATGAACCGGTGCCGCCTACACCAGGAAACACCAACGCTACAAATCAGCATACTGGTCCAACTATTGATGCGTGGAGGCACTCGGATTTTTTATGCAGAAACTACATTCTCAACTGCCTCGATAGGGTCCTGTACAAAGTGTACCAGCCCATAAAGAGTGCAAAAGCTCTCTGGAATGCATTGGCTACAAAGTACAAAACACAGAATGTAAGTTTAAAAAAGTTCATCGTTGACAAGTTTATGGATTATAAAATGGTGGATTCAAAGTCGGTGACTTCTCAAGTGCAAGAGTTGCAAATTATTATCCATGAAATGGAGGCAGAAGGCCACACGGTTGGTGAATCATTCTTAGTTGAAGTAATCACTGGAAAATTGCCACCATCTTGGAGGGATTATCGCAACTACTTGAAACACAAGAAGAAGGAAATATCCTTGCAAGACCTCATCGTCAGATTGAAGATAGAGGCAGATAATCGTGGAGTCACCATACCTAAAAGCAAAGAGGCCTTCATTGCAGAAGGGTCAAAGAAGAAAAAGAACTTCAAAAAAAACAAGAAAAGGAAGGCGCCAGAAAATAATCAGAATAACCAGAAGCAGTCCAAGAAGTTCAATGGGCAATGTTGGGTTTGTGGCAAAACTGGACATGCAGCGAAGGATTGCAGGCACAAGAAACAGAATAATTCTGAAGCAAATGTTGTGGAAAACATGGACATCGATGGGTCTAATTTTTCTGGAGTTGTGTCAGAATGCAATCTAGTTCAGAATCCTTCTCAGTGGTGGTTTGACACAGGTGCTACACGACACGTGTGTTCTGAAAAGTCCATGTTCTCCACTTACAGCAAATTCGATCATGAAGAAAAGTTGTACATGGGCAACTCTGCAGTATCAATGATTGAGGGAAGCGGGAAAGTGATTCTCAAGTTCACATCTGGTAAGACCATTACGCTGAATGATGTGCTTCATGTTTCAGACATTCGCAAAAACTTGATCTCTGGACCAGTACTCTCGAAGAAAGGTTTCCGAATGGTCTTCGAATCAGATAAAGTTGTTCTGTCTAAGGCTGGAATCTATATAGGGAGAGGATACTTGTGTGATGGCCTATTTAAGGCTAATGTGGCCGTAATTGGCAATAATAATGTATATTGTAATTCTGAAATGAATAAAAAGGAAGTTTCTTATGTTGTCGAGTATGATGCTCTATTATGGCATGAAAGATTAGGACATATAAACTTTCAAAAGATGAAAAAACTAGCAAATCTGGATTTAATTCCAAAATTTCAAGTAGATAAAAAATACAAATGTGAGACATGTGTAGAAGCAAAAGTGGTTAAGAAACCATTTCATACTGTTGACAGAAGTACTGAACCATTACAAATGATTCATACTGACTTATGTGATTTCAAAAACTTACCTACAAGAGGTGGGAAAAAGTATTTTATCACATTTATTGATGATTATACACGATATTGCTACGTATATCTTCTCAATAGTAAATATGAAGCAATTACATCGTTTATAAAATATAAGGCTGAAGTAGAAAATCAGCTAAATAAAAAGATCAAGATATTGAGATCTGATCGAGGTGGAGAATATGAGTCGCCGTTTGAACATTTCTGTGCAGAAAATGGAATAATTCATCAAACAACAGCACCATATTCACCACAACAAACTGGTATAGCCGAGAGAAAGAATAGAACATTAAAAGATATGATTAATGTCATGCTCTTAACCTCTGGCCTACCAACAAACTTGTGGGGGGAAGCTTTAAATATGTCTAATCACATATTAAATAAGGTTCCTCATAGTAAAACGGGAAATATTCCATATAAATTATGGAAAGGATATCTACCAAGCTTCAAATACCTCAAAGTGTGGGGGTGCTTGGCAAAAGTTCATATCCCGCCCCCAAAGAAGGTCAAACTTGGACCAAAAACTGTAGATTGTTACTATTTAGGACCAGCCCAAAATAGTAGTGCATATAGATTTTTGGTATTCAAGTCTGATATACCTGATATTCATACAATCATGGAATCAAGAGATGCCTCATTCTTTGAAGAAGTGTTTCCACACAAAAAGAATGAAGGGAATAAAAGGACACGAGAAGAATCAAATAGCCCACATGAAACTCATCGTGAAAGTGATGAAGTAGAGCCAAGAAGAAGTGTAAGGGCTAGAACTTCCAAATCATTTGGTTCGGATTTTGTCACATATGTGTTAGAACACGAACCTCAATCATACAAGGAAGCAATGTCATCTTCTGAGTCTTCATGTTGGAAAGAAGCAATACAAAGTGAGATCGATTCAATCCTAAGTAATAAAATTTGGGAAATTGTTGATATTCCACCTGGAATAAAACCTATTGGCTGCAAATGGATTTTTAAGAAGAAAATGAAACCGGATGGCTCTATTGATAAATATAAAGCCAGATTAGTAGCCAAAGGATATCGTCAAAAAGAAGGTATAGACTTCTTTGACACATATTCACCAGTTACACGAATAACCTCAATAAGAATGCTAATAGCAATTGCATCTATCTACAATCTAGAAATTCATCAAATGGATGTAAAAACAGCATTCCTAAATGGAGATCTCGATGAGGAAATCTACATGGAGCAACCCGAAGGATTTGTATCCAAGGGGAATGAAAACAAAGTCTGTAAATTCGTAAAATCACTATACGGACTCAAACAAGCTCCAAAACAATGGCACGCAAAGTTTGACAGTGTCATGATAAGAAATGGTTTTCGTATAAATGAGTGTGACAAATGTATTTATTGTAAACAAGTTGGACAATCATACGTGTTTGTTTGTTTATATGTGGACGATATGCTAATCTTTGGTCCTAACATTAAAGTTATAGAGACCATAAAGAAAATGCTTATCAATAATTTTGATATGAAAGATTTAGGAGTTGCTGACATTATTTTGGGAATCAAAATAATAAGAACGCCTAATGGAATACAATTATCTCAGTCACATTACGTAGACAAAATAATTGAGAAATTCCAACATTATGGAATTAAAGAAGTAAGAACACCTTTTAATCCATCGGAAGTACTGCATAAAAACACTGATGAGAGTGTAATGCAACTGGAATACTCTCGTGTAATAGGATGCTTAATGTATCTGATGAATTGCACCAGACCAGATATAGCTTATGCAGTAAGTCGATTGAGCAGGTATACAAGCAATCCAGGAAAGGAACACTGGAAAGCACTAATGAGAGTGCTTGGATATTTAAAAAATACCACTAACTATTCCTTACATTATGGAAAATATCCTGCCGTCTTAGAAGGATATAGTGATGCAAACTGGATTGCAGATTCAGAGGAATCAAAATCAACGAGTGGTTATGTTTTTACCCTAGCAGGGGCAGCGGTGTCATGGAAATCAACGAAGCAAACATGCATAGCTCGATCCACTATGGAATCAGAGTTCATTGCATTAGACAAAGCAGGAGAAGAAGCAGAATGGCTTTGTCATTTCCTAGAAGATATTCCTTTATGGCCTAAACCTGTAACGGCCATATGTATTCACTGCGACAATCAAGCTGCGCTAAGTAGAGCGAAAAACTTTGTGTATAATGGCAAATCACGACACATTCGTCGACGCCATAACACAGTTAGACAGTTACTCTCTAATGGAACTATCTCCATTGATTATGTAAGAACAAATGATAACCTTGCGGATCCATTTACAAAAGGGTTATCAAGAGAGAAAATAAACTGCGCATCGAGGGGAATGGGTTTAAAAGCCTAAACCAACAAGAGTTATCTTATACGGAAACCTATCCTGGAGACTGGAGATCCCACGGACTAGGATCAATAGGCAAACCAGTTCTGAATAACACAAGACGTAACGCATTTTTCTGGACATAGTCCATTCCATTCCTATGGTGCAAAATATAAATGCATGCCTACAGAAGTATTAAAAGGTTGAAGCTATGCTTTTTAATGATGACCATATCTTAAAAATAACAAGTGTGGTATATGTAGGATACTCCTTATGGTTGCGATCACCTATGTTAGTGTGAGCTGGGTCGGCTCTATGAGAATATTAAAGCTTAAATTCTCTAAATACACTCGCAGAACCAAATCTGTTCAGGACCGAAATGAACACAACCAAGAGATTGGATGAGAAGGGAAACAATGCTTTGTTAACCTTATTGTCTGGTTATACAATAACGGCAGACGGTTCAAGATGAAATAATTCACCGATTAGCCAAGTATATCCGATGAGTGTTAACAAGGGAAAGTTCAAAGTGAAACATCTACTTATCCTTCAACAAGCATTATTCCATACGTAGTCTGAGATATTCCACTTTGTGTAGGGGAAAATTATATTGTCATTCATGTGGGGGATTGTTGACAATTCTAAAGAAATGAATGCAATATACTTTAGTCCCACATTGGCAAAATGAAAGATAAAATTATGTATATATGTAGGATCCTCCCTCCCTATATTGGCCCTTAGGGTCAGGTAATTTTGTGCGAGAGGGAGGACCCAAATCTGATGAACACACGCGCGCGCCGCCCGCCCGTCCCGTCCGGGTTCGGGTTCAGGTTCGGGTCTACTATGAAATCTTATTTTTGCTACAGAAAACACTGCAATTTTCGGCGGGTTTTTATTTGGCTACAGTAACAAATAGATACGGGCGCGGCCCGTTTGAATTTGAATACGGGTGCGACCCGTTGGAAGAATGAAGGGACGCAGTTTTTCAGAACGGACATATTTTGAACGGACACAACCGTGACCGTTCAGCGACTATAAATCAGTGACGGATCCTGATCGAAGGACCAACTGTTTTTCTGTTCTTCTTCTTCCCCGGAATTCTCTTCAGCCAAATTCGTTTTCTGTTGCCATCGTCATCTCAGACTGACGTACTCTTTACGGTCTCGCGCAGTTTTCGTCGGTTGTACCCTGGGAGACTTCGACTAAAGTCTTAAGGCGATTGTCACGGCAAGCCTCCGACGAACTTTTGGTATTATTCTTGCTTTCATTACTGATACGCAGAATACCATTGTTGCATTGCAACGTTTTATACCTCTGTTGCAGTTTGCTGTTGTAACATATTAAAGTGTTGCAGTTTGCTGTTGTAACATATTAAAGTGTTGCAGTTTGCTGTTGTAACATATAACAGTGTTGCATTGCGTTGTGTAGTAACGCATTTCGACTGTTGCATTCTGTTTTCAACCAAATAATCTACACTTTTACATTTGTTTACGGCAGCAACACCTACTCGAAAAGGGAGAAATTATGGAGCAGTCTAATTTCTAATGCCTCTTCTATTCATATGTCTTGGATTGCATTTAGGGATTTCAAGAATGCTCTTAACCCTAAAGATAAGAATGGAGGATTGAATGTACCTTTTTCTTATCTTAATGGTTTTAGAAATTATTTGTTACAATGTGGTCATGTTGAATATTCTATGCAGGGGTGTACATACAATTGGAGGAAGAGAGGTATGACAAGCAACATGCATAAAATTCTAGTAAATCGGGAGCTAATTCAAATTTTCCCAGCGCTATCTACTACTGCACTTTCAACCAATCTTAGCGTTCATACCCTAATGTTAATTACTTTCAAAGACGTCAAGTAGAAAGCAAATAACATGTCTTTCAGATATGTTAACACATTGTACTTGATGGATATATAGAAACCAGCTGGGGGGATTACACCCACGATTTCATTGCTAAACTCTGGAAAATCAAGAAGAATCTGAAAAAAGTGGAACAAGCAAAATAATAAAACTGATACTGTGCAGAAATTAAAGGACGACTACAAGGCATCATTTTGCAAATTGACGATGACCCAAAAATCTTCAATTATATGAACACATGTTAGCCATTAACTTGGAATTAAAAACCAGGTTAAAATACAATATGACGAACTAATGCAAAAAAGAAAAACTCTTTGTTTAGTGGGTGGTGACACTAACTCAAAGTTCTTTTACTCTTGTATATTAATGAGGAAGCACAGCTTTGTTATCACCGAATGAGAATACATATGCAATCATGAAGTAATAGTTCAGGAATATCTGAAGTATTACTCCACTCTTTACAATGGAAACAATGCCTCTTCTTTACCTCATATTGAACCACATATGCTTATTAGTAATGAGGGGAAACGATACTTATCTTCACCAGTTAAGATGGAAGAAATCAAGGCAACATTGTGGTCCATCCATGATGCAAAGATCCTGTCTCGGCTAAATTTTCAAGTTACACTACGACCTACTGAATGAATAACTTTATTTAGTTATTACAAAAAATTTAAATCAGGACAACTTGCTAAGGGGATGAATCACACTTTTCTTACTCTAATCCCTAAGAAAGTTAAGCCATTGTCAATCTCTAATTATAAACATATAGCTTGTGCAAATGTTATTTATAAAATAGTGCCTAAAATAATCTATAATAGAATAAAAGTTTTTCTACCTTAGTTGATTGTAGATAACCAGTCCGCTTTTATATCTGGAAGGAACATTAGAGAAAACATTTTGCTTGCACACGAACTCATCAGAAATTCCAAGAAACCAAGCAAACCCATGATGTGTATAAAGATCGATTTACAAAAAGCATATGACAAGATAAACAGAGAGTTTACATGTCATATGATGGAAGCTATGGTTTTTCCTAGTTCTCTTGTAAGCTTAATTTATGAATGCATTAGCACTCCAACCTTTTCTATCTTGGTGGAAGGCATCCCTAATGGTTTTACTGAATCAAAATAGAGGTTTGAGGCTGGATGATCTTCTTTCAGCCTATCTATTTTGTGTTGCTATGCAATTTTTATCCCTAAAAATGGAAGACAATACTACAAAGAAGAAAATTCAATCTATATCGAATGTCTCTCCTATAGTTTCTGATCCACTTTATGCAGACGATGTAATGTTTTTTTGGAGGCAACTACTGAAAATGCAAAGGAAATCACACGTATATTTGAGGAACAACATTATACCGCTGGACTGCAGATTAATTAAATGAAGTCAAAGGTGTTTTTTTAGCAAACTTGTACCCTAAAAAACAGAGATACTCCAAATACTGGACATACCAGAGGGTCCTCTTCCTATCAAATATCTAGGAGTGCCTCTCTCTTCAGATTACATTGATGCCACTCAGTGTACGCCTTCATTACAGCATATAACAGCAAGACTAGAAAGTTAGGATAGCAATTTGCTAACTACTGCCAGCAAAGGACAGGTAATACAGGGTGTACCCTCTCCTATTGTCTTATACTGGTTTCTTATATATCTGCCTTCTTCTATACTTAACAAAATTGAAGCTTTATGTGCTAATGAGGGAGGAGTAGGACTGAGACTTCTATCAGATTTGAGAATTACATCAGTTCTAATGCTTACATGGAATTTGTCAACAAGCAGACTTTGTGAACACAATGGACAAGGAATATATGCAGAGTGCAGTTTTTTGGCATATGCATATTAATCAGGGCCGATCCTATGAGTTGGGTTGCCTAAGACGAGATTTATTTTGTTGCTCACTATTTTGTCAACTATAAAGTTAAAAAAAAAACATAAACAAAAAATTAGAGTTATATTCACCATATCACTTGGTTCACATACAAAATATATAGTTAAGACAAATTGTTACATTATAACCTCCTACAATATCATTTTAACCAAAAAAACTTCTTCTTGCATTCTTTGTAGCAAATTCTTCAATTATGTCTTCATAATTTAGCACATCCAAATATTCATTTTTGATAGAAATCATAGCTAATCCATTTAACCTCTCTTGTGACATGGTAGTCTGAAGATAAGTTTTTATTAACTTCAATTTTGAAAATCTTCTTTCTACCGAAGCAACCGTGACCGGTATAGTGAACAAAATTCTATAAGTCACACATACGTTCAAAAACCCACTTACATCGCGATAAGACTTTAAAAAAAATCAAGAATGTCAATTGATTTTATAATTTCCAATGATAGAATTCTTTTCAATTGTCGAAGTTCATGAAATAATTCTTCTCCGCAAATATCACGCTCTTCATCATATTCCAAAAAAGCTTCTAAATTGAAACATTGCTCTCTTAATTCTTCACATTCAATACTTTTGAACTTTGCATTCAATAGGAACTCAAATGTCTCTTCACAAAGCTCAAATTGCTTAAATTGCTCTTTAAGTGAAGAAAGAACTTGATCAATAATGTGAAGAAAGTAAGTAATTCTAAAGTTATCTTTTGAAGATTGGTTATCTAGAGCATATACTTTCACATCTTCGTCAAATTGTTTTTTCTACGAACAACTCTCTTTTTAATTTCAAATTTAGGATCAACAAGACCAACTTTTTCTGCAAGTTCCTTAGCTTCATTCATAAAAGTTTCAAAACCATCTTCTCTAAGTTTTTCGAAAAATACAATAAGCTCATTTACTCTAGCAATGGCATCTTCTATATTCATACCCTCTCGTTAAAGTATTTTGCTAACTCGATTAATATTATCAAGTATTGTATACCAAATGCATAGGCTAATCAAAAATTCCAAATTCTCCAAAGCATTATGACACAAGCCTTTAGCCCCATCATTACAATATCATCATTGGAATTATTTGCAATTTCAACTAGCGCATTTCTAAGCTCCGGAGCTTGATTTCTTATTGCTTTTACACTTTCAATGTGACTTTCCCAACATGTAGTGGATAACGCTTTTGGAGTCAAACCTTTCACGTAATCTCTAAGTATATCCCATCGATGAGTTGAACCATAAAATAAGGTATAACTTTTTTGCACATAAGCAAAATAATTTCTAGCTTTAATACATGATTTGGCCAGATCACATAGTGCAAGATTCAAGCTATGACATCCACATGAAATATGAAAAGCCCTAGGATTAACGTCAAGTAGTCTTTTTTGAACGCCTTGATGTTTCTCTATGAAATTTAATAATAATATGATCAATCAACACATCAAAACTAAACAATGTTTTTAGTCATAATGAAGCAAATCATACCTTTCATATTTGAACATTGTCATAACCTTGATCTCTTACATCGTTAATGTTGATTTTAAGATCCATCAACACTTTTTCAAGCTCCTTAAAAAGACCAAGCCCCGATGTCTCATTCACTTTAATATAACAAAGAAAGCATTCCTCCACTTTTTTATTTCTTGCATCATCAACATCCACACATCTTATGAAATCGACATTTGTTCTTTATGGCTCAAATCCGAAGTGCAATCAAGGATAATTGAAAAGAACTTCACTTTTAATTTTTTTACAAGTATTGTTTCTTTAATCTTCTTAGCCAATAAACCTATCAGTTCATTTTGAATTTTGTAGCTAAGATAATGATTATTGGTTTCATTATTTACCACACGTCTTAGGTGATCTTCCATTATTGGATCAAATTCGGCAACAAATTGGATAAGTTGATAAAAAAGACCATTGTTTTTTCATAAATTCTCTCGCTACATCCACGAAATGGTAAATTATTTCGAGATAAATTCTTTACAACACCAACGATACGCATAAGCACTTGCTTCCAATGTTGTCTCTCTTTATCAATTTGAGATTCCATTCTTTTATCAATAGTTTCTTTTTGTTTGAGCCCTCTATGCAAATCAACCCATTTGATAAGATTTGTGATGTGTATTGGATTGCTTTCATGATGTCTAAGTTTTGAAGAAATATTATGCCAATCATCTATCCCTTCTACGGCTAGCTTTGATGTTTTTTGAGTGTGTTTGAATAACTTACAACAAAAACATAAAACTTTGTCACATTCATTTGAATACACTAACCATTTTCGTTCATGCTCTTCTCCACGTGGATAACCACCAACGTAGTGTTTGGAAGTAAAGTGTCTACCATTTGCTCTGTTTTTTGAAAACATGTCGTTTTCTTTTACGATTTTAATAGGTCCTCGCTGAACAAGCATAATTCTTTTCGTGTTGGTAATCTTTCCCCACAATCCCGGATTATAATTGACATCAATATCTTTTTCAAGATTAAGAACAGCTTCATCATTAGCATATTCATGAATAACATCATTGTTACGATCATCCATGAAAATATCTTCGTTATGCTCCTCTTCATTCATAGCAATATCATTGATATTTTCATCTTCATGTGCTACATCAATGAATTCAAGACCTTCATCTACCTCAACTTTTTTATTAATGTGATCATCTCCGCTATCACTTTCTCCAATTTTACTTGAAGTTGAAGGTTGAGAGTTTTGAGCTTTTGCTTGAAATAAACTGGAAATTGATCCGGCTAATGATTTAGCTAGTTTGTCTTTTCGTTGTTTAACCTTCTTGTTGTAAGCTCCGGAATTTTGTTTTCGAAACCTTATATGATTTTTGTCATCCTCATTCTTCGTCATTATCCTCTATTTATAATAAGAGTGAAATGATAAAAAAATTGTATGATAAACATATTTAAAGATGCATAACTTTTATATCCAAAATTGTAATTGGGTAGTGAACTATGCCAGATGATGAGCGGCATGAGCCACCCTGTGAAAGACAGGCTTAGCTTGTCTAGAAGTCTTTTCATTGATACATGTAAATCTAACAGTGAACTTCTTAAATTGATTTTAAAACATATCCACTTTCATGTAATTTTTTGAAACAGTAATTAACTCTTACAAATGGAATTCGATTTCAAAACCATCAGATAGAGAATCTAAATCCATATCATTGTCAAGTAATAGATATGATAAAAAAGGATAATGGTAATTTTGTTTAATCTCTTCCTTTTGTTTCATATTGTGGTGAGAAAGCAGGACAATAGGGGTTAAATGAAAAGCAGAACACGTTTAGTATTTACTGAGTAGTATCTTCGTACACTATTGGTCATAGGAAGAAAGCTAGTCACCCTAACAAGTTTATTATTTATCTAAGTAAGATTTACTTACGGTAAGAAAGAGTAGCAGTTCAATTGATTCTTCATGGCCGCTCCCGCCCATCCCAATGCCCATTCTCCATCCCATCTCATGTCCTTTCAATTTGTCCCTCCCTTAATGACAACTGTTCTTCCTCCCCCATCACCATCGACCCCCCTTCCGAACTCCCCACCTAACTTACCCCCTCCTATTCCGCCGCCTCTTCGTTCAAATCCACCTCCAGTCACCTCATCCTCCTCTTGGTCCTCCCTTTTCAAATTTAAACCTCGCAATGCTGGGCATTATTCTCCTGTTGAAATTCCTCTTGACTTCAATGGTACCGCTCTTGTTCCTCCAAGTGTTGTCATTCAAGCATGAAATGAAGTGTGGAGAGACTGGTTGGTTGGATTCTTTCTCGACAAGCCGCTTTCCTACTTAACGGTGATCAGCCATTTGAAAAAGCTTTGGAGGCTCAAAGGGGATATCATAGTTAAATCTGATGGAAGCTTGTTCCTATTCAATCTGTCGTGTGCTGAGGATAGAAGGAAGATAATTGAATCAGATCCTATATTCATAAGGAACAAGATTTTCATTGTAAAGGCTTGGGATCCAACCATAGGTAATAGCTGCAGTACGATAAAATCAGTCCCGGTTTGGTTAAAATTAACCAATATTCCAATTTTTGCTTGGTCTCTGTTGGGTATTAACTGGCTTGCTTTGAGAATTGGCAGGCTTTTATGTTTGGATCCGTCTACTGAAAGAATGGAAAGGATAGGATTTGCAAAATGCTTAGTGGACGTCTCACCAAATGCTAATTTGATTGATGAGTTTCCTGTTCAAATGCTAGATGGTTCTACTCAGATGGTACAGGTTTGCTATCTTTGGAGACCAGAAATTTGTACTGTTTGTAAAGAATTTGGCCATTCCACAAACAGCTGCTTGATGCTAAGTGTGGATAAAGATAGGAATAAGTTAATTTTGGAATCTCGAGTGAAGGACCAAGAGGATAAAGAGATAAATCATGGGATACCAAAGCAAAGCATGAAAAGTAAACAAGTCTGGAAGAAAGTAGCTCAAAAGAAAGTGAAATTAGTGAATAGAAATTCTCAGTTTAGTCCAGAGCAAGTGGAGACTGGTGTGTTAGTTGTGGGGGATGGGGTAAGAACATGTGATCTACTACCAGACGAGAATGGAAGTGTTGAAGAGAAGGGTGGTAACGTAAAGTATGTGGATATTGGGTGTGCTGGTAATATGCAGAAGTGTATTAAGATTCACAATAATTTTAATGTCTTAAATAATTTGAGTAATGAAGATGAGGAGGAGAATGTGATTAACAATTGTGATGTAGTTGTTGTGGGGGAGGAAGTTGAAGAAGAGGGAAATGTATCATTTCTATATGACCAGCAACAAGTTAATGAAACTAATGCTTCTGCAAATGATGTATCAGGAGTGCAGCAGTGTCATTCTTTGGACAATGCAAGCTTACTCATGCCTGATGCACTTGAAATCCTGGAGCAAGATTGCCAAACTGAACTGAATATCCATGAAATTGCTCATAAGGCAGTATCTGCGCAAGCCATGCACAAACATGATCAATCACACACAAGACATGCACAAACCTTTGCCTCTCTGCAATCAAATAGCAAAACCAATCAGGATCCTTTATCTGATGAGTATTTCTGTTGTATACTTCAGCAGCAAATTTTTGACATTTTTTTCTCATCCCATCTTTCATCCCTCCCTCCTAACACCCCTGCCCCTTCTCCCCCAACCTCTACACTTTCATCTCCATCAAAACAGCCTTATTCCTTTGTAGGATCGATTCCTAGCTGGATTTCGCCCCCTTTTCATAAAGTTTCAACTGAAGTCTGTTGTGCCTCTTCTAAGATTGGACAGCACAAGAAAAGTAACAAAACCAAGAATCAAAAATCAAAACCTAACAGATTACAGTCTCCCATCACGAGGAGCATGTCAGAGGCAGCTCTTCTCTCAATTGTTTAATCAATGATACATGGCTTTGGTGCATGGAATATACGAGGAACCCATAACTTCCTCAAACTCGATCAAGTAAAGCAATTGATATCCACTCATAATCTATCAACCTTTGCCATTCTTGAAACTAAGCTCAATCTTCCCTTGACTTTATCTGCAGCTAAGTACATTGATCCTACATGGTCCCTTGCTCATAACCTGTCTGAGGCGAGCTATGGGCGTATAATGGTGATTCATAACCCAGCTGTTCTTTCTCTTGACCTCGTTCATGTACACCACAAATAATGCATTTTCATGCAAAGTTCCTTCATTCATCCACCACCTTCTATATTTCCTTTGTTTATGCTTCCAACTCAATTTCCACACGACAATCGCCCTTCAACTTCATACCAGCTCTCAGGCAGGAATCACATCCATGGGTCATATTGGGAGATTTCAATAGTTGCTATAACTTGACTGACAAGCATGGAGGCATTCCCCTTATGCCTAGAGATATTCAGCCATAGAATATTGCTATTACAGACTCATCCTTATTTTCTATTCCGAAATCTGGTGCCATCTTCTCTTGGAACAATAGGTCAAAGAGAGGGGTACGTACCTTTTCTTCAATTGATCATTCATTTGTCAACTTCAAAGCTCTTTCATCTTGGCCCAATATTTCCACCTTTCTTCCACTCCCTGTCCTTTCTGACCACTCCCCCCTCATCATAACCACTGGGAAGCAGCCACAAAGAATCAAAAGAGGCTTTAAATTCTTTAACTCCTGGGTTGATGATCCAGAATACATAAGTATTCTACAGTCTGCTCGGTTGAATAGTAACTTTTATGGAAATCCCATGTACATTTTTTGCAGGAAGCTCATGGCAACAAAAGAAGCTTTAAGGGATTGGGCAAGACTCAAATA
This sequence comes from Allium cepa, assembly GCA_030765085.1. Lineage (NCBI taxonomy): Eukaryota > Viridiplantae > Streptophyta > Magnoliopsida > Asparagales > Amaryllidaceae > Allium > Allium cepa. The sequence goes on along the minus strand of CM060940.1, from coordinate 748,649,036 downwards.
TGGCAATGGCAATCTCAGATCTATCAACCTCTTAGAGCTGCTAAAGGAAGCGCAGGGATTGATGATGGCTGAACCTGACAATGTAAACCTAGCTGAAAAAGAGGCAGCTCTTTTCAATGAACTCAACAGTGCGCTTGCATCTGAATGTGATATGAAAAAACAACAACTACGAAATAAGTGGGCTGCTAATGGGGATAGGAACACCAAATTCTTTCATGCCTCCTAAAGGAAAAGCACTCTAAAAATAACATCACCTCCATAAAGGATGAAGCAGGTACCCTCCATACTTCCCCTGATATGGTTGAGAACGCCTTTCTACAATATTTCACCGTCCTTCTTGGGAATGATAATAATTTCTCTCCTGAGCTCGATCTTCTATCAAATATTAATTTGCCACGGGTTAACAATGATGAAGCCTTAAAATTGGTGGATAAGGTTACTAATGAAGAAATAAAGAATACCCTCTTTGCCATGAACAAAAACTCGCGTGGCGGTCCTGATGGTTACAATGTAGTTTTCTTCACTACCGGATGGGATACTGCTGGTGGTGATTTCTGTAGAGCTGTAAACAATTTCTTTGATAAAGTAAAACTTCTAAAATCTGTTAATGCTACGAACATAGTTCTAATCCCCAAAAGCTTGCCTGCAGTAACTGTTTCATCTTATAGACCAATCTCCTGCTGCAACGTTGTCTATAAATGCATCTCCAAGATTATTGCCTCGAGATTGGTTGTTGTCCTCGATCGTGTTATATCTATTAACCAGGCTGCCTTCTTACCAACAGAAACATACAAGATAACATCATGCTTGCCCATGAACTATTGAATGGGTATAAACGTGCTAATGCAACTCCTGGTGCTATGCTGAAGCTTGATTTGAGGAAGGCCTATGATACCATTCAGTGGAAATCAATTGTGAGAATCATGGCTCTTATGGGCTTCCCTAAAGTCTTTGTTGCTTGGATATATGAGTGCATATCTTCCCCTTCATACTCCCTGCTCTTGAATGGGTCAAATTCTGGTTATTTTCATTCTGAGCAAGGTATTAGGCAGGGGGACCCCCTTTCATCCTATGTTTTCCTCTTGGTTATGTAAGTTTTAACTTGCTTATTTAAACCATTGTATGATAATGGTCAGATACATTATCATTCCAGGTGCAAAGAACTGCTGATCACTTCTCTTTTATTTGCTGATGATATCATGATCTTTACCAAACCAAATCAACAATCTATTGCCAGCATTATGAGAGCTCTTCATATGTTTTTATCTTATGACAGGACATAGGCTAAATCATAGTAAATCTAGTATATTGTTTGCGGGGATTAATTCCATGTAGCAGCAAATCTTTGCTAACTCAACTGGACTGCAGTCCATGGATCAAGATATGTCTTATCTTGGCCTGCCTCTGTGTACTTCAAGGGTAACCCAAGCTGATTGTATTCCCCTTTACCAAAAAATTACTGCTGTGATGGGAAATTGGGCTAACAAATTCTTAACTCAAGCCAACAGGCTTGTTCTTGTCAAGTCAGTGAGTTTGTCTATGATTGTTTATTGGGCAAGAACCTTTATTCTTCCAATCAAGCTTTTGAAAATGGTAAGAAGTGCCATTATGATATTCTTATGGTTTGGGACCATACACTGCAGAAAGGAATTTCCCTGTTCCTTTTCAACTATTGAGAAGCCTAAAGCTAAATGGGGATTGGGTTTGTGCAATATTGAAGTTTGGAACAACGCAGCCATCAGTCGACACCTTGATGCTCTGTTGAAGAAGAAGAATAGCTTATGGGTAAAGTGGGTGCTCAGGTATAATGTTGGAGCTAATAATTTTTGGCAAATGGAGCCTCCACAGCCTTGTAGCTGGATTTGGAGAAACATATTGAAGTTAAGAAGTACTTTTCTACCTTTTGTTCAGATTGAGCTTTCTGATAGAAGTAATTGCAGTTTCTGGCATGAACCACAGATTAATAAAGGAATCATACTTAATCAGATATTCACGTCTCAACAAAAATTTCAATCTTCAATTAGTTTGAATGCTTTAGCTACTAATCATATTGTCAACGGCCATCTTGTTGTGCCTTTCTCCAGCAATCAAATAGTCAGAGCGATGTGGGAACACTGTGCAGCCATCAAGTTTGTTATGCGGGATCATGACTTGGTCCTTTGGAATGGTAAAGATCATGCTATCTCCAGAATTTACAATGCATTACTTAGCATGGATTCTGTGCCTAACTGCAAGTGGAGCAAGACAACATGGGCTGCCTACTCCCCTAATGGTGATAATATGATGCTTTGGAAGGTGAGGAATAACGCCTTGTTTACCAGAGATAGGCTAATAGGGTTAGGTATGAATGTCCCTACATTGTGTGAACTATGTCAAACTCATGAAGAGAATATGCAGCACTTGTTCTTCGAATGTGCGTACGTTGAGCATCTTTGGAGCAATATGATGTGCAGATTAGGCAAGGTGGTTGCTTCCACTTTATCTACTGATCAATGGGCGTTCATTGATAATATGATAATGTTGAGGGATGAGGACAGTTATCCTTTTTTATTTTCATTGAAGAAGCTATTGTCGATAATGTGGGAAGCAAGAAATAAGAGGGTTTTCAGTGGTATCAGCAGGAGTCATGAGATTTTATGGATAGCTTTTAAGCATCAAATTCTTTTGGGAATGAAAGGAAGTGTGCATGCCTTCCTTGAATGCCATTTTGAACCGTGAATCAGCTAGCCTTTCTTTAGTTTTCAATTGTTCTTCTTTGTTATCCCTGTCTTTCTTTCCTTTTTTCTTTTCTTTGTTTTCTCTGTGTATTTGTTTTCTTTTAATAAATCTGGTAGGGGACCAGTTTTTAACCCCGCTTGCTCTGCAAAAAAAGAAAGAGTAGCACTGTGGTTAACACAATCATGTTGGCTGAACAAGTTTATTATTTATCTCAGTCAAAGTATTCTACTTAACCCTAATTTAATAATTTGCCCCCAGATCGAATTCAAATCAAAAAATCACCTATGTAGTGTTGTTGTGCTAGGCTGTGTTGCCTAATCCGCTACCTTTAGTCGCTGCTCTTCTTCAGATTTTGTTCATCGTGCAATTCTTTCTTCATTTGCTTTCGTTTTTTTCCCGCTGTTCGCTTTTTTTGTTGCTGTTTTCTTCTGTCACCTAGGGGGTTGCTGTGTTGAGGGGGGTTTCCTTAGTCCTTTGTCTTGGTTGCTTATGAGTGGGCCGGGCCTGATATTAATAATAACCATTCAGTCACTATGAAGGACATACTACGGCATAGACACACTACAAGCATACTATTTACAAGGGTCATTGTTGATGGAGCTACACCATCTTTATGGCTCGATCCATAGATCAATCATAAATCATTAGTTGATTTTTTGGGATGGCATAGGGTTTCCGCTTAAAATGCTATAGAGAAACAGGTTTCTCTTATCATACAAAATAGTTGTTTTGTCCTTGATTTACTATTCAAAACAAGAAAAGCTAAAGAGTACAATCAATAAATATTTTATCTGATAGAAGATCAGCAGGGCCGGTCCTATGAGTTGGGTTGTCTAAGACGAGATTTATTTTGTTGCGCACTATTTTGTCAAGTATAAAGTTAAAAAAAACATAAACAAAAAATTAGAGTTATATTCACCATATTACTTGGTTCACATACAAAATATATAGTTAAGACACATTGTTACATTATAACCTCCTATAATATCATTTTAACCAAAAAAACTTCTTCTTGCATTCTTTTGTAGCAAATTCATAATTTAGCACATCCAAATATTCATTTTCGATAGAAATCATAGCTAATCCATTTAACCTCTCTTGTGACATGGTAGTCCGAAGATAAGTTTTGATTAACTTCAATTTTGAAAAACTTATTTCCGCCGAAGCAACCGTGACCGGTATAGTCAACAAAATTCTATAAGCCACTCATACGTTCAAAACCCCACTTACATTACGATAAGAATTTAAAAAATCAAGAATGTCAATTGATTTTATAATTTCCAATGGTAGAATTCTTTTCAATTTTCGAAGTTCATGAAATAATTCTTCTCCGCAAATATCACGCTCTTCATCATGTTTCAAAAAAATCTTCTAAATTGAAACATTGCTCTCTTAATTCTTCACATTCAATATTTTTGAACTTTGCATCCAATAGGAACCCAAATATCTCTTCATAAAGCTCAAATTGCTTAAATCGCTCTTTAAGTGAAGAAAGAGCTTGATCAATAATGTAAATAAAGTACGTAATTCTAAAGTTATCTTTTGGAGATTGGTTATCTAGAGCATATACTTCCACATCTTCATCAATTTTTTTTTATACGAACTCCTCTCTTTTTTATTTCAAGTTTAGGATCAACAAGACCAACTTTTTCTGCAAGTTCCTTAGCTTCATTCATAAAAGTTTCAAAACTATCTCCTCTAAGTTTTTTGAAAAATACAATAAGCTCATTTACTCTTGCAATGGCATCTTCTGTATTCATATCTCTCGTTGAAGTATTTTGCTAACTCGATTAATATTATCAAGTATTGTATACCAAATGCATAGGCTAATCAAAAATTCAAAATTCTCCAAAGCATTATGACACAAACCTTTAGCCTCCATCATTACAATATCATCATTGGAATTATTTGCAATTTCAATTAGCACATCGCTATGCTCCGGAGCTTGATTTCTTATTGCTTTTACACTTTCGATGTGACTTTCCCAACATGTAGCGGATAATGCTTTTGGAGTCAAACCTTTCACATAATCTCTAAGTATATCCCATTGATGAGTTGAAGCGGAAAATAAGGTATAATTTTTTTTGCACATAAGCAAAAAAATTTCTAGCTTTAATGCATGATTTGAGTTGAAGCGAAAAATAAGGTATAATTTTTTTGCACATAAGCAAAAAAAATTCTAGCTTTAATGCATGATTTGGCCATATCACATAGTGCAAGATTCAAGCTATGACATCCACATGAAATATGAAAAGCCCTAGGATTAACATCAAGTGGTCTTTTTTGAACGCCTCGATGTTTCCCTACCGAATTTAATAATAATATGATCAATGAACACATCAAAATTAAACAACGTTGTTAGTCATAATGAAGCAAATAATACCTTTCATATTGAACCATTATTATAACCTTGACCTCTTACATTGTTAATGTTGAGTTTAAGATCCATTAACACATTTTCAAGCTCCTTAAAAATACCAAGTCCCGATGTGTCATTCACTTTAATATAACCAAGAAAGCATTCCTCCACTTTTGTATTTCTTGCATTATCTTCATCCACACATCTTGTGATAATCGACATTTGTTCTTTATGGCTCAAATCCAGAGTGCAATCAAGGATAATTGAAAAGAACTTCGCTTTTAATTTTTTTACAAGTATTGTTTCTTTAATCTTCTTAGCCAATAAGCCTATCAGTTCATTTCGAATTTTGTGGCTAAGATAATAATGATTATTGGTTTCATTATTTACGACATGTCTTAAGTGATCTTCCATTATTGGATCAAATTCGGCAACAAATTGGATAAGTTGACAAAAAATTCCATTGTTTTTTCATAAATTCTCTCGTTAGATCCACGAAATGGTAAATTATTTCGAGATAAAGTCTTTACAACACCAACGATACGCACAAGCACTTGCTTCCAACGTTGTCTCCCTTTATCATTTTGAGATTCTATTCTTTTATCAATAGTTTCTTTTTGTTAGAGCCCTCTATGCAAATCAACCTATTTGATAAGATTTGTGACGTGTATTGGATTGCTTTAATGATGTCTAAGTTTCGAAGAAATATTATGTCAATCATCTATCCCTTTTTCGGCTAGCTTTGATGTTTTTTGAGTGTGTTTGAATAACTTACAACAAAAACAAAAAACTTCGTCACATTCACTTGAATACACTAACCATTTTCGTTCATGCTCTTCTCCACGTGGATAACCACCAATGTAGTGTTTGGAAGTGAAGTGTCTATTGTTTGCTCTGTTTTTTGGAAACATGTCGTTTTCTTTTACGATTTTAATAGGTCCTTGTTGAACATGCATAATTCTTTTTGTGTCGGTAATCTTTCCCCACAATCTCGGATCATAATTGACATCAACATCTTTTTCAAGATTAAGAACAACTTCATCATTAGAATATTCATGAATAACATCATTGTTACGATCATCCATGCTTCGTTATGCTCCTCTTCATTCATAGCAATGTCACTGATATTTTCATCTTCATGTGCTACATCAATGAATTCAAGACCTTCATCTACCTTAACTTTTTTTTATTAATGTGATCATCTCTGCTATCACTTTCTCCAATTTTACTTGAAGTTGAAGGTTGAGAGTTTTGATCTTTTGCTTGAAATAAATTGGAAATTGATCCGGCTAATGATTTAGCTAGTTTGTCTTTTCGTTGTTTAACCTTCTTGTTGTAAGCTCCGGAATTTTGTTTTCGAAACCTTATACGATTTTTGTCATCCTCGTTTTTCGTCATTATCCTCTATTTATAATAAGAGTGAAATGATAAAAAAAATTGTGTAATAATCATATTTAAAGATGCATAAATTTTATGTCCAAAATTGTAATTGGGTGGTGAACTATGTCAGATGATGAGCATCATGAGCCACCCTGTGAACGACAGGCTTAGCTTGTCTAGAAATCTTTTCATTGATACATGTAAATCTAACAGTGAACTACTCAAAATGATTTAAAAACATATCCACTTTCATGTAATTTTTTGAAACAGTAGTTAACTCATACAAATGGAATTCGATCTCAAAACCATCAGATAGAGTTTCTAAATCCATATCATTGTCAAGTAATAGATATGATAAAAAAGGATTATGCTAATTTTGTTTAATCCGTTCCTTTTGTTTCATATTGTGGTGAGAAAGCATGACAATGGGGGTTAATTGAAAAGCTGAACAGGTTTAGTATTTACTGAGTAGTATCTTCGTACACTATTAGTCACAGGAAGAAAGCTTTCACCCTAACAAGTTTATTATTTATCTAAGTAAGATTTACAGTAAGAAAGAGTAGCACTGTGGTTAACACAATCATGTTGGCTGAACAAGTTTATTATTTATCTCAGTCAAGTTTTTCTACTTAACCCTAATTTAATAATTTGCCCCCAAATCGAATTCAAATCAAAAAATCACCTGTGTAGTGCTGTTGTGCTAGGCTGCGTTGCCTAATCGGCTACCTCTAATCGCTGCTCTTCTTCAGATTTCGTTTGTCGCACAATTCTTTCTTCATGTGCTGTCTTTTTTTTGCCGCTGTTCGCTTTTTTTTTTGTCGTTGTTTTCTTCTGTCGCTTGGGGGGTTATTGTGCTGAGGGGGGTTGCCCTAGGCCTTTATCTTGGTTGCCTTATGATTGGGCCGGGCTTGAAGATCAGGCTATTGAGAATTTAACGGCGTAGAACAGTTTAATTTTTCGAATATTTGGAATGAGGTTCGAATCAAACATCCTACATTAGAGTGGAATCAAATAATCTGGAATTACTTAATTGCGTAGAAAATGTCAATATGTGCATGTAAGGCAGTTTTTAGAAGATTAATTATAGTGAATCGACTATCCACATAGGGTATTCAACTCAATAGCCGATGCCAACTGTGTCACGAAGACAACAAATCCCATTAACTTCTTTTCTTCTGATGCTCCTACAGTAAATATCTGCTTGCCTTTATCAGACTGAAACTTGACATTACATGGACAACTGAAGGGGGTCTCTTTGATGAATTGAGGCGATTTCAGCAACGATTTCACTGTAATAACATTAAGCGGAAATTAGTGTTCGTTTCGATTGTCAAAATTATCTACCACATTTAGGCGGAAAGAAATCAATGTATATCTAAAAGGAAAGAGACATCAACCTTGCAACGAGCTAGGATCCTGGAGAAGGATATTATTTGGCAACGCGTAAGGTCTATGAATAGCCGCCATTACAAGGATGATGAAATCATTTTCTTGAAGAAGCGGGGAGTGGAATAAGAAGATAGATGATGTGTAAGGTTTATCTTTTATATTTTGTGTTAATGGGATGTGCTGGTCTGGCGGGCCTTGTTTAGCCGACGGTGTTTTCGTACAATGGTTATATTATGCAGTATAATGTTTGTGTTACATAGTATAGTTTAAGTTGTTCTCTTTTTTCTTACTACTCTGGACCTTTGGTATTTTAAGAAGGCAAGACCTATAATGTTCTTCTACGTCTTTAATAAAGAATATTTTCCTTCAATATGTATGTATATATGGATTGAAAAGTAAAAACGAGTCAATTAAAGGGATGAATTGGGATTTGAGAGATTTGAAAAGGCAGAAAGGTGAGTGAGAAATTATATGTCTATGCAAGATCTATTGAATCCTAGGTTTAAAAATGGATGTATTTAATTGAAATTTCACATACATATTCTATAAGTTATGAAATTGGAATGCAATGATATGCACCATGATTTGGAAATTTGAAAATCAGTCCCTAAAATTTTAAAGTAAAATGTTGATGAGATTGTGAAGTTTATTCCAGATTTATGTTAATTCGATTGTAAATTGTGTATTATTCATTTGGATTGCCCAAATTTGACTTGGACGTAAATTTCTTTGTTTTAATTTACTGGAAGCGTCGAGAGTACAATTTATTTGTATCTATTGCATGTATTTCCATAAATTACTTAATTCTACAAGTATAAGAGTGCTCGTTTTGGATAATAAGGAACAACCAAAATGAAAGAAATGTGTAAAATATGGATGTTTCTCCCTAGTTTGCACAGTCTATTTTTAAAAAAGAAAAGAGATAAGTCTTATAATTTCAAACCGAGAAAAAGTCTCCATTTTAGGTAATTTATGAAAGGTTATAACGGTAATCATTTTTGGGAAGGGTAACTTTAACATATTAAAATGTGGAAATGAATGTTGTTTACAAAATGTACATAAAACGTGTATATTCTAAAATTCTTAAGCGTAGGAATTAATGAGTTAAAATAGGAATATACATACTTACACACACACACATACCTGTACCTACCAATTAAAAGTATAAATATACATAGGGTAATGAATAAAGCATAAAAAATAAATATACGTCGGTACTCGTATTAGTTATAATTAGGACGATTAAATTTTAACGGTGCAGTAAATAACAAGATTAGGGGACCGTGATGGAAAGAAGGTAGTAACTCCAAAAATTATGAACAAGATTGTAAATTTGGTGGGAAACAAATATGCTGTTAATAAGGAGTTACAGAAATTAAATGACGACATGAATGAATTTAATGGGATTGATTACAGAATTTAATATGACATTTATGGAAAATGGAATAGGCATAATAAGTTGAAAATAAATAAATGTTATTAGTGATTATCTAATTTGAATATTAAATGGCCATTTATTATAGACAATTGAATATATGAAATAAGCCTATAATACAAGAATAGGTTCGCAGTGAATAAGTAATTTAATACTAATAAATAAACTTAAGAGGCAATATAATTTCCATAGTGAAAATTATATGGCCTCGATAATACGTTTAGGACGATTGCAAATTAGTGGGTCTAGCCCAATATTTAGGTTCAGGATAAATGGCTAGATATAATATCCATTGGAATGCGAGGTCAATAGAATTACACAACATAAGTCTGCCCTTCACCTAGAGGCTAGAAGCTGTGTAGATGTACTACTGATGTAGGACCTGTGCAATTAAAATCCCACTGAAACCCTGCAAAATCCCCGCTATAGCGCATAACGCTCTTTGACTGCCAAGCATTTGAATTTAGCGCTATTAAATAGTAGATCCGTTTTAAGCCTCATTACTTCCCGCTTCATCCACTTGATCAAGGTTTTTTAAGACCTACTTTAGCAACATTAATATGCAAAGGTTAATCTGACTAGTTCTCTTTTAAACCAAATCAATAAAGCTAAGATAAAGACCTAATTTTAAGGCATAATTGCTCAGTATAAGTTGGAAATCTATTATAGTCACCAAATCTAATCTGCATAAATCACGAAATTCTTCGGTATTGTTATATAAGATTAAATCATATTTTTTTTCTACACAAATGATGTGAGAATGAGAATAAATTAACTTTAAATATTTGGTTTAATATCTAATGGACCTTTTTTGCATCTCCGATGTTTTTCGCTATGTCCTCGCTTTATCCTCGTCCTGACTTTTTGCACCTCCACTGCTATAGAACTTCTAAGCGCTTTAACTGCATAGTGTAGGACATTTCCAACTATAGGACCCATATGGAACGGATATAGTTTGCATATAAGTATGAGAAAATATACTAAGGATTCGCCTCAGATTTGAAGTATTAAATGGTGCAGCATCTTTAGGGATGTCAAGGGGTTTACTTCGAAAGAGAAAGTATTAAATGGTCGTTGTGTCTGCCTCCTCTTAAAATAAAAGGTCTTAAATGATCTATGACGGCGCCTAATAAGAAAATAGGTTCTGTTTCACTTCTAACAAGAGGTAACGAGTAACCGGAGTGGGCATATTTCTTGATTTATATTAGGTAAGTCTAAATGGGATTTCGACTATAGAGGTCGACGCGCTATGTAGCACCCCTGATTTTTAATAACATTATCCAGAAGATTTAATTAAATAAATTAAATACAATAATGTAAATATTAGAGTGATAAGAGGATTCACATTTAAAAATTTATTTACAGGCCGAGCTTAATTAAATAAATGGGCTCATGAATAGTTGTCGCATCGTTACCCTTATAATCTTGTTTCCACTTTTTATTCACGTTCATTTTCTCAAAAATTCATAAACACAAATAATAGAAAGCATGTTGGCTATTACCTAAGGAAGAAAAGGGGAAAATCAATCTAAGACTAAAAAATCAAGCAAAGGAATTAATCCAAGATCAAATCTCAAATTCCTTATCTTAATCAAGGTGAATAATAATCAAAACCATCTCTATTTATGTTTTAATGATCATTTGATTTTCGGTTTTAAGTTTAAATCCATTATGATGATTTTTGATGATGATATGCTTAGATTTCATGATATATATATTCAAAGAAGTTTGTTTGAAAATTGTTTTACATGGTTTTAAGGCTAAAATCATTTATTTCAGATTTCGAATGCCATGAGAAATTTAAGTGTTATGTAAAACATTATTTAGAGATGGTTTAATTTTCTATAATTATTCAAGCTATGGAAAATTTATTTTGAATTTTTGAAGGAAAAAATGAATAAATTGGGTTTAAAATTATTTTGGCTATTATATGAAGGAATTTGAGTCTGAAATTTATATATGTTAGATAACATATTAAAAGTTATTTTCAATAGTTTTTGGAGATTTTTTCTAAGTAATTTACTATGGAAATGAAATTATTTTAGATGGAGAACGTAAATGTTTTATTTGTTTTGCGTAAGGAATGGCTTATTTGCTTAATTATTTTAATTCGATCTGAAATAATTGTGGTAGTTTTATTTTGGAAAGGATTTGGAAAGTTTACAACAACTAATTAAATGTTTCGAATAGGTAGGTTAGTTAAAAAACAATTACTTAAAAAGGCATTAAAACAGTCTTTACCCAGAAATTTTGTTTCGCCTCTTCCAATAGTACCTTTCGACCCTATATTTCCACCTTAATCAAGTCGAAACCAACCAAGTCGAAACTAGTACACAAGGTATCAATACATTGGTACGTAGTGGATTGAACAAAGGCGACAGGTATAGGATCGATACCAAGCTTTCTAGGGGATCAAAACTAGTTAGCTTTTGTAGATCTTTATTTTACTTCCAAAGTACGTGCTTGCCTTGTTCCCAAAAGAATGCTTTCAAAAGGGTTTAATGTAGCTTTCGAAGAAGTTGCTTTCGAATATGTTGCGGCCTTTTTTGTTTCGAAAAGATAGCTTTCGAATGAGTTGCCTTGTTTTTAAATTAAAGCTTTCGAAAGGGTAGTTTCAACCCAGTCAAAACCAACTGATGACTTTATGCCTTTCGAATGGATTGAAGTCATCAACTGATTCAAAAGGCATCCCTTGCTTTATAAACATAATAGCCACTTCCTAAAGCTTTCGAAAGGGTTTAATAGTTTGAAGGCAATGGCTTCGCAAGGGGTTTCAAAACTATCCTTCAAATGTTTTATTTAAATGATTTAAGCTTTCGAGAGGATGGCTCCAAAGCCATCAGTTTTCCGCAAACATTTTTATATGAAAGTTAATGGTATTGAAGGAGGTATTTTCGTTTATATTCACTTTGACCCAAAAGATATTTTAAAGATAAATCCAATTATTTCGAAAGGGGTACTTTCAAATGGTTTTGAAGCTATGCTTCTATGAGTTAATAAGTGATGCTTTAATACTTTCGAAAGGTATATTTTGATGGTTTCGAAAGAGATGTTTTAAAGTGTTTCGAAAGGCATATGCTATTGTTTTGAAAAGAAGATTTGAATGCTTTTGAAGGAGGTTATCCAGTGATTTCGAAATAAAAGCTAGAGGTTTCGAAAGCCTTAGTTTTCAAAACAAAGAATTCAATCTCATTTTTAAAGGAAAAAACATGGCATGAATAAATGAGTTTTAAAATGGATTTTAAGTATGGAATTTTTGAAGAAGCTTTCCTTGATAAAATAATAGTTTAAAGGGATTAACCATATTTTATATGAAAACGATTTCAAGGATATTAAACCATGGGTGTTGGTGTTATTATGTTTGCTTCTTCTAATATATGTATTCACTGTATAATGGACCTATAACAGTATTTTGGGGAGAAAAGTGCAGAATAACCAGCTAGATTGACCCAGTAGTGAATATAAAATTGAGTTAACTCCTGAATGAGTTGAATTACATCCAGGAGGTTACGAAGACCAAAATATAGGATGTCTAAATACTGAATAAAGAAGTTGTTAGATAGACAGGTTCATAGTAAACCTATGAAAACTATGTTTAGAACAAGTTATTGGTAGGGGCCAATAGGTTCATCGTAAACCCATGAAAACAATGATTAGAAAGAGTATTGGTAGGGTCAATGGGTTTGTAGTGAACTCATGGAAACTATATTCGTACAAAAATTATTGAAAGATGTCAATAGGTTCTTAGTCAACCTATGAAACTTAGAATATGTGGGAAGTTATTGGAGATACCAATAGGTTCAGGGAGAACCCATGCAACAATAAAGTTATTGGCAGGGGCCAATAGGTTCTTAAAGATTCCATGAAAACTATGAAACCAGATAGGGAGTCCATAAGTTTTAAATAAGTTGTTAGCAAGCCTGTGAAAACTAATAGATTAATAGTGACTCTAGAAACTATAACTGAGATGGATAGTCATAATGAATGGGGCTGGATAATCCAGAATTGATTAACTTGTTTCCATACCATTATAATATTTTGAATTGTTATGTTTTTAACCATCATGGGTGTAGGAGCACAATATATAGTTATTATAAATTTTTAGAGGATACTAGTAAGGGAAAAACCCGTTCCGCTACGCGGTGTGGTCTCACTAGATATCTAAATGGTTTAAGATGGTAGATTATTATTCATACCAGGCTTTATGTCCGACTCGAAGTTTATGTTTTCCCCTTAAACTCTCGGATGTTCAATTAACTTTGAGTAGTTTGACAGTTGAGATTTTCGGTATCTCATTAGACGAATAAGTTTTCGAAGACATGCAGGAGGCAAGCTAGGTAATAAGAGTTCTTTTCTATTTTGATTTCGCTATGTTTTGTTATAAAGGCAAAGCTTTTTAATTTCCTAGATACTTAGTTCATCCAAGGGGGCATCTTCATATGTCACTCTTGACGTATGTTGTAATATTTATATTTTCTATGAACGTGGTTCTTAAATCTGGGATTATGTAACGAATTTGAAATGATTTGAAATGGAATGTGACTTGTTTAATGATTTTAAATTTTTTCCTTATCCATGTGTTTATGTTATATCAATGTGTCTAACATTATTGTATTTGGTCGTCGAAGATTAATAACTCTAGATAATGCAGCATCCGTAACTGTTAGTTTTAGGCCTCTAAGTGGGGGATGTTACAAGTTGGTATCAGAGCATAGGTTTACGAAAACATAAAAGAAAGTTAAACCTAAAAGATTTCCAAACATAATAAAATGAATCAGAAAATACGATCGGGGTTCGGGTTAACTCTATGTAACATGCTTGTATTTGATATGTGTGTGCGTGTATAAGTATGTATTCCCCTCTCCCTTAGACCGTTCTTCTATATCTTACTAAAGCTCATATGCAGATTTACGAGAAAGAAGTTATGAAGGTAGGAAACGAAAAAGGAAATCTCGGTAGAGGAAGCACCGCAACCAATGGAAATGCTCCAGCCACTAGGAGAAACCCATGTCGACAAGCTAATGCTATCCAAAATGCAGATGCCAATGTAGGTGCTGAAAATCCATCAATAGATACAGGGACGACATATTAGTTCTTCGTCAATCTGATGCAAGCAAGAGAAGATATTACAGTTGCTGGGAATGTTAGAGGAGCTAATTTTGTGGCTCCAATTGGAAATAACTATGTTAAGTTGAGGAGGGATTACACCAGTCTTAGTGGGAAGCCATTCGTGGGAGCAGAGAATGCAATAAAAGTTGAGAATTGGTTGTTGCATTGTGAAAGGATCTTTGCTGATTTGGGATTGGATGATGAGCAGAAGAGGAGATTAGCCTATGGGCAGTTGCAAGGGGTAGCACTTAATTGGTGGAATAGTGTTATTGCCGGAGTTCCTGAGGAAGAGTTAACTTGGGTAGAGTTTCGAAGGAGATTCGAGCAAAGATTTTTGTCTGAAGTTGCCAAATCAGCATTTCTTAGAAAGTTTTATGGATTTGGTGAAGGGAGAGATGTCGGTTGTTGAGTATGCTACTAAGTTTGATGAGTTTTCCCGATATGGGTATGCTACCATAGACACCGTTATCAAGAGGAATAAGAAGTTCATTCGGGGATTGAGACCGAGATCGCTAGGGAAAGCCTGCCACATCTCGATGATCCTTGTAATGTAGTTGTGCAAATGGCAATCTGACATAAGGAAATGCTTACTATTTATGGGAAAGAAAAGCAAGTTGAAACCCAGGGTTCTCGAGGAAAGAATAGGAAATTATTTAAGAAGAAGGAAGCCCGGAAGGAAGAGGCTACCAAGAAGGCAACGGATGATTTATTTTGCTTCAAGTGTGACAAGAAAGGTCATTATGCTCATGAATGCTGGTCAGGCAAGGGGAGAAGGATGTAGAAAAGGAGGATGTGAAGTGCTTCAACCGTGATCAAGTTGGGCATTATACGAATCTGTATCCAGAACCAGTCAGGGTAAACAAGGGAAAGGTTTTTGCTATTGGGCCATCATCTGCTAGGCCAACTACTGCTGAAAAAGGAAAGATTACAATGGAAGGTACG
Organism: Allium cepa; assembly: GCA_030765085.1. Lineage (NCBI taxonomy): Eukaryota > Viridiplantae > Streptophyta > Magnoliopsida > Asparagales > Amaryllidaceae > Allium > Allium cepa. The sequence continues at coordinate 748,633,704 of CM060940.1, read as the reverse complement.
CTTTTGATTTAGAGTATATCAGTTAGGATACTTTGATACCGTTGCATCACATTCATTTATACCTTAGTGTTTGGTTGATAGGTTATGCTTAGAACCTACATACCTTATTACTTTCTTAAAGGTTGCGGATCCGATAGGAGGATATACAACTCTAGGGATGAGATGTGACCAGTTAGAACTTGATTTGTTAAGTCATAAGTCTGCATGCAGTCTGTATGTTTTTGATTTTGTAAATTTTGGAATTATTTAGGATATGGATTGGTTGGGTAAATACGAGGCTAGGATATTTTTCCAGGATAGGGAAATATTGTTGAGACACCTTGATGGTAATAACCGAACCATATTCTTAGTGGCAAATTCTGACCGGAGTGTTTGTGCTTTGTTAAGTGCTATGGAAGTGGAAGAAGAGTTAAGTCAGGTTCGAGTAGCAAGAGAGTTTGCAGATGTGTTTGAGCCGTTATAGGACTACCACCGAAACGAGTTGTTGAGTTTCAGATAGTTCTTGTGCTAGGAGCTGAACCTGTTAGTAAACCAACCTAGCAAGATGACACCAACCGAGCTGAAGGAATTGAAGATGCAGCTAGTGGATCTAGAAGGGTGGAATTTTATTAGACCAAGCAATTCGCCTTGGAGAGCGGCTGCGGTGTTCGTGAACAAACCAGATGGGTCGTGGAGGATTGTATCGACTATCGTAAGTTGAACGAGAAGACTATTATGAATAAATATCCTTTGTCGAGAAGTGACGATCTATTTGATCAGTTGTGTGGAGCTAAAGTGTCTTCCCAATTGGATTCAGCAACATGTTTCCATCAGTAAAGGGTGGTAGAGGACAATATTCCATCGACAGCGTTTCGAACTAGGTGTGGTTCATATGAGTGGTTAGTAATATCATTTGGGTTAACGAATGCACTTGCTTTCTTCGTGGAATTGATGAACCGAGTTTTCCGAGAGCACTTGGATAGTTTGTGTTGGTATTTATAGATGACATTTTATTATACTCTAAGGATGAAAGAGAGCATGAGGTTCATCTTAGAGTAGTGCTTGAGATGCCGAGGCAGCATCGATTGAAGGCGAAGTTTTCCAAGTGACATTTTTTAAAGAAAGAGGTTGAGTTTCTTGGTCATGTTTTTCAAAGAAAGGCTTGTCAGTTGATCCAGATAAGATCGAAGCTGTTAATAACTGGAAGAGACCAAAGACGGTGACTGAGATTAGAAGTTTTCTTGGATTTGCTGGCTATTTCTAGAGATTTATCAAGGATTTCTCATGGATAGCGACACCTTTGACTAAGTTAACCAGAAAGGATGTGAAGTTTGTCTGGTCTGACAAATGTGAGGAAACATTCCTTAAGTTAAAGCATTTGTTGACCAACGCACCTATGTTAGTAGTTCCAGATGGAAATTAAGGATTGGTGGTGTATACGGATGCATGTGGGACTAGATTATGAGCTTTGTTGATGTAATAGGGTAAATTTATAGCCTATGATTTACGAAAGCTTAGACCGCATGAAGTGAGATATCCTACACATGATTTTGAGTTGGTTGCGGTGATCTTTGCATTGAAGATATAGAGACATTTTCTCTTAGAAGAGAGATTTGAGCTATACACAAATCATAAGTCCTTAAGTTGCTTATTCTCTCAGAAAGAGTTGAATGTGAGACATTAGAGGTGGCTAGAGTTTTTAGCTGCTTATGATTTTTGAATAGATTAAACAATTGGAAAAAGAAATAAGGTAGCGGATGCTCTTCGCAGAAGACAGCAGAATGTGGTATTACCTATGTTGGCAGAATGGAAAGATTTAGAAGCTTTGACTACTTGTAGTGTGCAGTTAAGATCGACCGCTAGTTCTAGTCAGAGCACCGCCGTGCTAGCCTATTTGGAAGTTCGACTAGTGTTGATCGAAAGGATTATTAAACGGTAAGAGGATACTAAATTAGCCAAGAGGATTAGAAGGTTTGAGGTAGGATCAGAGATCGATGATCTAAATGATTTTAGTCTGACCAGAGAGGATGCTTGAGAAAGAATAGACTATTATGTGTTCCGAATGTTGAGGACTTAAGGAAAGAAGTTCTTGGAGAATGTCATCGATCTAAGTTTATGATTCATCCAGGAGGGACCAAGATGTATCAAGATATGAAGTGGAACTTCTATTGGGAAGGTATTAAGAGGGATATTGACTTATGACTTAGGCAGTGTGCAAACTTTCAACAAGTGAAGACCCAACATCAGAAACCGAGTAGGTTGCTTCAACCTTTGGAGATACCAGTTTGGAAATGGGATTCGATATCCATGGATTTTATAGACGGGTTGCAAAGGTCAAATAGAGGAAATGAAAGTATACGGGTCATAGTGGACAAATCGACCAAGAGTGCCCATTTCATTCCAGTTAAGTCAACCAGTATGACACCTGTTTTAGCTAAATTATTGATGAAGAACATAGTTAAACCGCATGGAATTCCTAGTAGTATAGTTAGTGACAGAGATGCTTTATTTACTAGTGAATTCTGGAAGAGTTTATATGATGTGTTAGGCACTAAGATTAAAATGAGTACTGCGTATCACCCTCAGGCGGATGGGTAGACAGAGAGAGTCAATAAGGTACTTAAGGATTTATTGAGAGCTTGTGTATTAGACTTTGGTGGATCTTGGGAAGATCACCTACATTTGGTTGAGTTTTTTTATAATAACAGTTATCAGACTAGTATGGGAATGGCGCCTTTGGAAGCTTTGTATGGACTTGCAAATCACCAACATGTTGGTTGGAGACTGGAGGCAAATTGGTCTTTGGTCTAGATCTGGTTAGAGAAGCGACATAGAAGATTAAGTTGATCCGAGAAAGGATAAAGGATGCTCAGTCCAGATAGAAGAGTTACATAGATAAGAGGCATAAAGATCTAGAATTCTCAGTCAGAGATAGAGCTTTCCTTAAAGTATCACTGATGAAGGGTGTGGTACGATTCAGAAAGTCATTTTCCTTAAAGTATCATTGATGAAGGGCGTGGTACGATTCAGAAAGTCAGGGAAACCGACACGGAGATATGTTGGTCTGTTCCTAGTTATAGAAAGGATCCGGAAGCTCACATACAAAATAGAGTTGCTGAGCAGTATGGCAGGTGTTCATAATGTGTTTCATGTCTCTCATCTTTGCAAATATGTGCATGATTCAGAGACTACTATTTCTCTAACAGGGTTGGAAGATTTGATAGTAGAATCGAATTTGTCTTTTGTTAGACAACCATTCGGGTTGTGGCGAGAGATGAGAAAAGACTGAGGAACAAGACAGTTAAGTTGGTTAAATTTCAATGGAGCGACAACAAGAAGGACCGTGCTTGGAGGACAGAAGACAGGATTTGATATACTTATCTTGATCTATGGCGAGGTATGTTATATATTAGCTTTATATAAAACAGTTGCTAGTCAGGTAGTTAGAAACTGTTACAGATGACTACTATGTTTATATTTAGTCCTTACTGAATTTCGAGGACGAAATTCATTAAGGAGGGAAGCATGTAACACCTCTAATTTTAATAACATTATTCATAAAATTTAATTAGATAAATTAAATAGAATAATGTAAATAATAGAGTGATAAGGGGATTGAGATTTGAAAATTTATTTAGAGGCCGAGCTTAATTAAATAAATGGGCTCATGAATGGTTTTATATGTAAATTAATTAACTCAAAGGTATTATAAGGTAATTGTCGCACCGTTAACCTTATAATCTCGTTTCCAATTTTTCTGTTCACATTCATTTTCTAAAAAATTCAAAAATTCAAACAATAGAAAGCACGCCGGCCATTACCTAGGGAAGAAAAGGGGAAAATCAATCTACAACTGAGAAATCAAGCAAGGGGAATTAATCTGAGATCAAATCTCAAATTCCTTATACTAATCAATGTGAATAATAATCAAAACCATCTCTATTTTTATTTTAACGATCATTTGATTTTTGGGTTTAAGTTTAAATCCATTATGATGATTTTTGATGATGATATGCTTGGATTTCATGATATTATATATTCAAACAAGTTTGTTTGAAAATTAGTTTACATGGTTTTAAGGCTGAAATTGTTTAATTTGGATTTCAAATGCCATGAGAAATGTATATATGATGTAAAACATTATTTTGGAGATGGGTTTAATTTTTTGTAAATTTCAAAGTTATGGAAAATTTATTATGAATTTTTGAAGGAAGAAATGAATAAATTGGGTTTAAAACTATTTCGACTACTATATGAAGGAATTTGGGTCTGATAGTTATACATGTTAGATAACATATTAAAAGTGAATTTTTATCATTTCTGGGGATTTTTCCTAAGTAATTTACTATGAAAATTAAATTATTTTAGATGAAGGACTTAAATGTTTTATTTATTTTGCTTATGAAGGGGCTTATTTGCTAAACTATTTTTATCGGACCTGAAATAACTACTGCAGTTCTATTTTGGAAAGCATTTGAAAAGTTTATGGCAACCAATTAAATATTTACAAATAGGCAGTTTGGTTAAAAAGCAATTACTTAAAAATGCACTAAAACAGTCTTTACCTAAAAATTATGTTTCACCTCTTTCAGTAGTACCTTTCGATCCTATACTTCAACCTCAATCAAGTCGAAACCAACCAAGTCGAAACCAATACATAAGGTATCAATACATTGTTACATAGTGGATTGGAGAATGCGACAGGTATGGTGTCTAAACCAAGTTTACGAGGGGGTCGAAAGCAGTTAGCATTCGAAGGTCTTTGTTTTACTATCCAAAGGAATGCGCTTGCCTTGTTTCCAAAAGAATGCTTTCAAAAGGGTTTAATGTAGATTTCGAAGAAGTTGCTTTCGAATATGTTGCCGCCTTTTTTTGATTCGAAAAGATAGCTTTCGAATGAGTTGCCTTGTTTTTAAATTAAAGCGCTCGAAGGGGTAGTTTCAACCCAGTCGAAACCTACCGCTGACCTTATGCCATGAATGGATTGAGGTCATCAACTGATTCGAAAGGTAGCACTTGTTTTATAAGCATAATAGCCATTTCCTAAAGCTTCGAAAGGGTTTAATGGTTTCAAAGGCAATGGCTTCGAAAGAAATTTCGAAAGCTATCCTTCAAATTCTTTATTAAAAATGATTTAAGCTTTCAAAAGGATGGTTCCGAAGCCATCAGTTTTCCCCAAATTCGTTTATACGAAGGTTAATGGTTTCGTAGGAGGTACTTTCATTTATATTCACTTTGACTCAAAAGATATTTTTAAGATAGATCCAATGGTTTCGAAAGGGGTACTTTTAAATGATTTTGAAGCTATGCTTCTATAAGTTAATAAGTGATGTTTTAATACTTTCGAAAGGTATATTTTGATGGTTCCGAAAGAGATGTTTTAAAGTGTTTGAAGCATATGCTATTTTTTTTAAACTAAGATTTGAATGCTTTTGAAGGAGGTTATCTAATGGTTTCGAAAGTAAAAGTTAGAGGTTTCGAAAGCCTAAGTTTTCAAAACAAAGAACCAATCTCGTCTTTAAAGAAAAAACCATGGCATGAATAAAGGAGTTTTAAAATGGCTTTTAAGTACGGAATTTTTGAAGAAGTTTTCCTTGATAAAATAATATGTTAAAGGGATTAACCATTTGTTTTATATGAAATTGATTTCAAAGATATTAAACCACAGGTGTTGGCATTATTATGTTATTATGTTTGCTTCTTCTAATACATGTATTCACTGTATAATGGACCTATAACAGTATTTTGGGGAGAAAAGAGCAGAATAACCAACTAGGTTGATCCAGTAGTAAATAGAAAATTGAGTTAACTCCTGCATGAGGTCAGAAAGACCTGAATATTGGATGTCTAAATGCTGATTAAAGAAGTTGTTAGATAGATAGGTTCACAGTAAACCCATGAAAACTATATTTAAAAAGAGTTATCGGTTGAGGCCAATTGGTTTGTAGTGAACCCATGAAAACTATATCCGGATAAAAGTTATTGACAGAAGTTTATATGTTCCTAGTCAATCCATGAAATCTAGGATATGTGGAAAGTTATTGGAGATACCAATAGGTTCAGGGAGAATCCATGAACAATAAAGTTATTAGCGGGGCTAATAGGTTCTTAGTGAGCCCATGAAAACTATGAAACCAGACAAGGAGTCCATCGGTTTTAAACTGGTTATTAGTAATCCCATGAGAAATAATAGTTTAATGGTGACCCTAGAAACTCTAACTAAGACATATAGTCAAAATGAATGGGGATGGGTAATCCAGAATTGATTTACTTGTTTGCATATAATTTTAATATTTTGAATTGCAATGTTTTTAACCATCGTGGATGCAGGAGCACGGTATATGGTTATTATAAATTTTTGAAGGATACTAGTGCGGGGAAAACCCATTCTGCTAAGCGGCGTGGTCACACTAGATATCTAAATGTCTTGAGATGGTAGATTATTATTCATACTAGGCTTTATATCTGACTCGAAGTTTATGTTTTCTCCTTAGACTCTCGGGTGCTCAATTAACTTTGAATAGTTTAAGAGTTGAGGTTTTTAGGTACCTCATTAGATGAGTAAGCTTCCGAAGATGTTCAGGAGACAAGCTAGATAATAAGGATTCTTTTCTATTTTGATTCTCCTGTGTTTGTTGTAAAGGCATAGTTGTTTAATTGCCTAGATACTTTGATCATCTAAGGGGGCATCTTCATATATCGCTCTTAGCATATGCTGTAATATTCATATTTTCTCTAAACGTGGTTCTCAAATCTGGGATTATTTATTGAATTTGAAATGATTTGAAATGGAATGTGATTTTTTTTAATGATTTTAAATATTTTCCATATTCATGTATTTCTGTTATATCAATGTATCTAACATCACTGTATTTAGTCATTGAGGATTAACAACTGTAGATGGTTGCAACATCCGTAGCCATTAGTTTTGGGCCTCCAAGTGGGGGATGTTACAGGCCATGTCAATTTTGTTGATAAATCGATATTTAGAAGCAGGGATGGACTATAGGCTTAGACTACTGACTATCCAGAGCGATCATTAACAAAGACTTGGGTTATGCCTTGATGGATTTCGCTACCTACTAATGTAGAATTTGTATGAGATACGCAAAGACCTCAAAATTTAATTAATTATTTGCTTGAAGGTGGGTCTGTTGACCCTTAGATAAGTTTTTAGGATGTGTCAGTAATACGGTAAATAAAATTATAAAGCCGTATATAGGGGTCATTGGCCTTCGTAGTTAAGGCCAGTTGACTAGCAATTACATTGCGGAGGGACCCTCTCGGAGTTGAGGTATTAAATGGTCGATGGGTCTGCCTCCTCCATATTCAAGAAGATTAAGCGGCCGATGTTTTCTTTTGGTTAGTAGAACATATATATATATATATATATATACACATATATAGATAGCTATACCACGAGGCAGGTTGGATGTATCATACGTGCATATGGAATTACCCGGTAAGCCATGAATAGTAGACATAACACTTAAATAGAAATTAATCGGTATAAACTAGTGTTATGGATAAAATATGTAATTTTTCAGTCACCAAAATATTATTCCAACACAAGATAAATTTAGAGGGACAAGCTACTGGTGCAAAATGGGTATGTTAGATGAAGAAGTCTTCTCATTCATGCTCGAACTTATAAGGTAACAAGATACAAGGAACGATATTGACTCGAAGATAGTAGACTTAGTCGATATATATGTTCTATTATATTTTTTTACTCTGCTGTGAGTTTATGTGGATAGTTCTTTGATATACTTATGTTTATTTTAGGTTACCAATACAAACGATCTGTATCCTAATGAATTTGGTTTTCGATTTAGTCGAAATTCGGACCCATTAAGATGAGGGTGGTTACATTTAGTATTAGAGCAAGGTTAGTCGATCATAGGAATCAGGACACCGCCTGAACGTATTTGTATTTTTGTCTTTAATTATACATACATACATGCATATATATATATATATATATATATATATATATATATTATACACCAAACTCTATGAATTTCGACTACATGAGTAGTTGCAACCATATTCTAAAAAGATGGATGAGGCAACTATGAGTTGAGATAATAAATAAAGTTAAATTTATATACCTGTCCCGATTACCCCATGGAGTTTAGGTTGTACCGAAAGGCATGAACCAAGAAGAGCATGAGCACGATGTATAAAAGGAACCCTAAAGCTAAATGGTACTTGACTCTTTTGTTCGGCCTGGACTGTTTTATAATTGTGGATTTCGATGGACTGTCGATTGAAGATGTGCATTTCATCCAGATAAACGGGAAATAAGAACCTATATGTTGTAAATATTCAGAGGTAAAATATGAATAGGAGTTGAGCAAGTTCCGACGAGATGATGTGCATTAACCATCATAAGATGATAGCCAGATTTTTGATATGTTCTTAATGAAGACAGGTTAAGAATGAGTAAAAAAAGATGGAAAGTCCAAAAGAAAGAATGCATAAAAGTCCATCTCTTAGTCCAACCCCATGTGAAAGAAATTAACGATTTTTTTAAAAAGATTTCTTGAAATGTTTTAGATGGTTTTAAAAAGGATTTATTTAAAATGGAAGGACCCAACCATTGAAAGGTTGTTGTTTTGAAAGGGTAGGAAAATTTGAAAGGTTTAAAGGGCTATTTAGAGATTCTTAGTGAAGTTTAAACTGGTTGGGTTGAAAATTTTCGATTTAATGGTTTTTGGTAAAGAGATTTTTCATTTTTGAAATTAATGAAAAAGAGAGCGTTTGTTTAGCTCTATGAAAATTTTCTATTTTTTTGTAAATTTCAATGTTTTAAAATTCTTTCTAAAGGGTGGGTAAACGAGAATGATAGTTGATTTAAGTAGGGTAGTGAGTATGCGAGGGTAAGAATGCACTATAATGAAGGTAGGAAAAATATTCCCGTATAAGGAAAATACAAAGGAAAACAACTGAAATAGATTTATATATGTCTCTTTTCATATTAATGAAGAAATGCCCAATGGCTAAAGCACTAGGTGAACGCACTACATCGAGTCAATGGGAAAAAGAACAGTATAAGTAAGAGCCATTTTGGTAGGAGAAATATAAATAGTAGCAATGTTATGAAATTTAAATATGAACAATGTTAGGAATTTCTATTAGAGTATTTTTAGTAATCTAGTTAGGAGTAATGTAAGAAGTGTTTAGCAAAGCTAAGGAAAATAGATAATTTCCATAAATATGTGCAATAATTACAAATTTCTTTTAGAAGTTCCCCTCATATGTTATTATAATCTCCACTAAGGATGAAAATGGATGTTATCCCGCTTTTTGGCAAAGCCGCGATAACAAAAGATTGATCGAAAACGGAGAATAGTTCGCCTCAGAGTTGGTCATACTCGTTTCGCTATGGATATCACTGAATTTTGTCCGAGTCCAGATTAAGCTACAATTGATAGGACATGACAGAAAAGATCATAGAAGTCCGCATCTCAAATTTCAAGCCAATCCGAGTTCATACGCTCAAGTTATGATCGATTCAACTTGAAGGGAAAAAACACTGGTTTCGAATCCATCGTTATAGGTGTCTTTGAATCCATCACCGAACACCGTTCGAACCGATCACCTTCGTATCGATTAGCTTCGAATCCATCAGAGTGCCTCGGTTCGACTCCATCAACTTCGAATCCATCGAGTTCGTATCGATGGACCTCGTATCGATGGAGAAGTTGCAAAGCTCGTATCCATCAGAGAAACGCAAGTTCGAATCCATCAAGCATCAGTTGTTCGAACCCATCCATAAAGCCTTGTTCGAACCCATCCGTGAAGCCTTGTTCGAACCCATCATTGAAGCCTTGTTCGAACACATCTGTGAAGCCTTGTTCGAACCCATCTGTGAAGCTTCGTTCGAATCCACTGGGTCAACTAGCCATGATGACGTGTCCTTCATCGATTCGAATGCGCCGAGATATACGGAGTCGAAATAGTCAACTCGGAGCAAAACCCGGATCGAAGCGAAGTGTGCGCTCCACGTCAACACGAAGACACGTGTCGCCATCGATTCGAAGGGATAGTTTCGAACCAAACAGCCATTCGAAGAACGTCATCTTGAAACCATCATATCTCTCAATCTACTAATCCAAATGCCACGAAATTTTCACAGAAGCTTGCATTCATGTTGAAGAATGTCCACACCTAATTTCTCCTCGATTGGATGAATTCATGATCGATTCGAATGGAGTTCGAATCGATGCCAGAGTGGGCCCTAATTTCCTGAAACCTGGCGTGTGGGCCCCCTCACGTGCCAGAAGTAGTCTTCCGAGTTTTCAGCGAAATATCAGCATCCTACGCCTATAAATAGAGCCCCAGTGCCAACAGAAAAAGGATCTTTCGACTCCCAAGCGCCCAGACTCTGCCGGATCAAGATCTCCATCATCTATATCATATATTTGCTGTTGATTTCGAATTTCCAGTTGTAACTTGTTGTCGATTGCTATAACAACTTGTAACCATTGAAAGAGAATCAATAAAACTGCAGAAAACTTCACAGTGGACATAGGCAACACGCAGAATCACTATAAATCGCTTGTCTACGCATTTACTTTACTGTTGATTGGAGTTTTTGTTAGATAATATCTGTTTTGAATTTACATTCTTCACTATTATCTCTTCAACGACTCCCGAAGAGTGTTGTGACCAATTTTGGTGCAAACACTTTGGTGCTTTCACTGAGAGAACCCAGATTTTCTCCTGCTCTTTGGATCTGTCATCGATACCGGATTGAATAAATCTAAAAGAAAGATCCAGATCATCAAATCCAAGTTTCTTCCCTTCTATTCAGATTTGCATAAAGTCTAGGAAAGGAATTCAACTTTCAAGATGGTTAGTACGAGAACCACCTCTAACGCTGTCAATCAAGAAGAACAGGATAGACAGAACCCTGCTCCACCACCTCCATCTAATCAAGATACTACTGGAAACTCGAAACCATCAGGTCTGGTTACCCGACAAGAGTTACAGTTACTACTCCAAAAGCTGACCCAGAGTCGGCAACAACTGGCAGAACAGCTACGTGCTAATGCCGAGCTGATCAACAAGCTGGATCGCCAGAAGCGAAAGAGATTCACAAGAAACCACGCGTCTCGCTCCTCCAGCGAGAGTTCTTCATCTTCTGATTATCACAATCGATCTCCACGACCCCGACTAGATGGGAGTCGCATCCCAGCTGCTGGAGATCAACCCACACTGACCGTTGGACAACTGAGGGTTAGTCCATCGGCCAGTTTCCAAACCGGACCCTCCTCCCGAGGAGGTGCCATCCCTCACCACACTACAAAATACCGCACTACTAACGTTGCGGTTGAACCATGGGTCAACGTCCAAGATCAGTCGGACCAGGACCGTCGTCATAGCGGACTACTCCTGAACCATACATCCCAGAGGACTATGGGCCAAGAAGGCAAGACTTAGACCGTCGATGATATTCGGTTCAAACCCAAAGTATGGAACGTAATCATACTCCGGCGCAAATGCCGGATCTTTCAATTATGATACGTCAGATGATCCATGAGAGCCAGGGATTCACAAATGACGATTAGGGAGTCTCCCAAAGCCACACTCCTTTTACGGACGATATCCTTACTGCTGAACCCCCACGGCAATTCTGAATGCCAGCACTACCCATGTACGAGGGAAACTCCGACCCCAACCAACATATTATAAAATATGAATGGTCGATGACTGCTGCCAGGGCTGACGATGCAATGAAATGTCGTAATTTCCCCATATCCTTGGGGGGCACCGCTACCATGTGGTTTACCCGACTGCCACCTCGATCTATCTCTTCATTCGACCAGTTGGCCACAAAATTCGTTGAGCAATTCCGCATGCATGTCGCAAGGTCCAAAGATGTCAACACTCTGTCTAGTGTCACTCAAGCTTCTGGAGAAATGCTCAGACACTATTTAGAGAGATTCCATACTGCATGCACGGAGATTAGTAATCCAAACAGTAACTCCATCCTTATGGCGTTGACTAAGGGGATCGACCCCGATTCTGAATTTGGCAATTGGCTAGCTGGAAAACCACCTGCATCATTGGATCGTTTCCACGCCAAGGCGGCTCAATTCCTGAGACGGGAAGATGCGAAACAGTCTAGGAAGCAAACTGGTGCAGGACCAAGTACGGAAGGGATCCAAAGCAATGTTGCAATCAAACAGTCTGGCGAGAGCTCTGGAAAAGTTCAGTTGAACATTAAAAACAAACAAGCTCGACGAAGAGAGAGCGTGAATCAAACCAGAAAACGAGATCAAAATCCTGGCCCGCAGTGCAAGAATCCAATGTTTGACAGTTACACCCCTCTGAATACATCACTAGAGGACTTGTACTTACAAACCTGTGATACAATTCGGTACCAAAAACCTGCACCAAGGCCGTCGTCAGAGAGACAAATCCAGACGGGAAAGTTTTGCAGGTTCCATGAAAGCTACGGGCACAATACGAACGAGTGTCGTCACTTACAAGATCTCGTTGAAAAACTGATCAGAGAAAGGAAGCTGTAACAGTTTGTGTGGACACTGCAGCCCAGAGAAGCGGGCCCATCAAATCAGAACAATGAACCCAATCGACCGAGACAGGAGGACTCGACTTGTCCCCGCGGAAGATTGGTGATAAACGCCATCAGTGGCGGACCAACTCTCTCAGGAGCCTGGAACGACGAAGATCTTCGTCACTGTTACACATGACAGGCTCACTCGATCTATGAATACTTTGCAGTTTCTTTTACATTCTGAAATTTGAATTTGTAATAAGGCACCGACTTTGCCATATTTTCGTATTTCAGCAACAAAGTACTATCTCTTCAAGCTAAAGCTGTGATCCATCGAATGCAATGTTCAACAATCACAACACACGAAGAGCTAGATTCCATCAAACAATGGAATTTATTCAAATAGCGAGTGACTGTGATACGACCGGCCACTCATTAAGTGAAACCCCAGCTCGGGGACAAGCCAACACATCAAAGGCTGAACTGGACCAACACACAACAGTCCATTCAACAACTCGTTCCTAGAGCGCGAACGGACTCCAACTTCCCAGAGCGTGAATTGAAGTATAAACATTCAATAACTCATTCCTAGAGCGCTAACGGACTCCAACTTCCCAGAGCGTGAATTGGAGTATAAACATTCAATAACTCGTTCCCAGAGCGCGAACGGACTCCAACTTCCCAGAGCGTGAATCAGAGTATAAACATTCAATAACTCGTTCCCAGAGCGCGAACGGACTCCAACTTCCCAGAGCTTGAATTGGAGTATAAACATTCAATAATTCGTTCCCCGAGCACGAACGGACTCCAACTTTCCAGAGTGTGAATTGGAGATAAACATTCAATAACTCGTTCCCCGAGCGTGAACGGACTCCAACTTCCTAGAGCGTGAATTGGAGTATAAACATTCAATAATTCGTTCACGGAGTGCGAACGGACTCCAACTTCCTAGAGTGTGAATTGGAGTATAAACATTCAATAATTCGTTCCCAGAGGGCGAGCGGACTCGAACTTCCCAGAGCGTGAATTGGAATATAAACATTCAATAACTCGTTCCCAGAGCGCGGACGGACTCCAACTTCCCAGAGTGTGAATTGGAGTATAAACATTCAATAATTCGTTCCCAGAGTGCGAACGGACTCCAACTTCCTAGAGTGTGAATTGGAGTATAAACATTCAACAACTCGTTCCCGGAGTGCGCACCGACTCCAACTTCCCAGAGCGTGAATTGGAGTAAACGTCAAATCTATCGTTCCCAAAGTGTGAACGGACTCCTAAAAAGCCCAAATAGATGTGACTGACCATCCAGCGTCTAACTCCAGATTCCCGAAGCGCGAGTCAGATTACAAACATCAATTCCAGGTTCCCGGAGTGCGAACCCAAACATACATGTTATCTCCAAGTTCCCAGAATATGAATTGGAGCACAAATACCAAGTCAAAGTTTCCGTAGTGCGAACCGAAATATCAATACTAACTCCAAGTTCGCAGAGTGTGAATTGGAGTATGAACATCAATTCCAGGTTCCCGGAGCGCGAACCGTGTTACAAACATTAATAACTCTCAAATTTCCGAAGTGCGAGCCGGATTATCGATCTCAAGTTATCCTAAGTCCCCGGAATGTGGACATGTGCTTCAGATGCGCAATAAATGTGATCAACTACAAAAATAAAAATGTTGTTCCCCGAGACCGGGGGAAAAAAAGCTAAGTGTTAGTCACTAGCCAAAGTGATATAATGTCTGAGGTTCAACTTGTTCATCGATAACAGCATATGACCAAGATTTTCAGACTTAGCAAATAAAACGAACTCTACTTGACGGTAAGAACTTCACAAGTACACCGGACTAAAAGCTAAACACTGCAAGTACTCAAGCACAAATGAAATGAGAATTGAAACAAAAAAATTAAATTTTATTTCAACTAACCGGAGACAAGAACTTACATGCAAAAAAGTTCTTTCAAAAAAAGAATCCTTACTAGCAGGGGCCGAACCTGCATCTATACACGGCCTACTAACAAAAAACGAAAACAAGTTCCTATCTACCAAAAAAATCTACTCGAGAGGCCGATCTATTTCTTCTTTTTCGACCTTCTTATCAGTGGTTCGTCGTCGGAATCACTAGGAACAGAAATCCTTCGTTTGGAGGGTCTCCTCTCCGGTGGCCGCTCTTCGGCCGGGGGCATAATGTCCACGTCCTCCTCAGAACTTGAACTTAAATGAAGGCTCCCCGCTGGAGGAGTTGAAGGGACCGGACCTGCAACAGAAGACAGGGCGGATACCTGAGTACCGGCCACATAGCCACTTGGCAATATCACATTTAGTGGTGCTGGACTATGCATCGTAGTCCTAACTCCAGCACTGCCCTCACGCCTCACAGCTTCTATTTCAGCGTTGATCTCGGCCAAGATTTCCTCGTCTCGGGCTGATTGGGCCTGGCTGGGGGCAGCTGTGGTCTGCGTCACAAAACTAGAGGTCGGCGGAAGATCACTGATGATAAATGGAAAGTCTGTAAAAGGGTCACCCTGTTGACCAAGCAGCTCACTCACCATTTGTTCGTCGAGAGATAAGGATCTCCCCTGCGCCATCTCAGTAGACACTGTCGTCGTCACGACAGTCGTTTCGGTGGTGATGGCCTTTTGCTCTTGAATAGACTCCTGAGCCGAAGATGCCGGAGTAGTCTCGGTTACTAAGCAAAGATAAGAAGAAGTTATTAGTAACCGCTTCAAAACAAACACTTTAATAGAAACACACTTGAGGTATGTTCAAAGTACCTTCCTCAGTTTGACTCGTTGACGGTTGGACGGCCTCAGAGACGTGCTCCCGGATGGGAGATAACCGCGGCCGTTCTGGGTCATAAGCAGGAACAGATTGTGAACCAACCACAGATACAGTCTCTAATGAAGGTGGAGCGGTGATTTCAGTAACAGTGGTGTGGTGCTCAACATCTGATCCCTCTCCAACCTCCAAAGATCGGCCATCAATCATCTCCTTCTCATGAGCAATAACAGCGTCATGGAGGATCTTCTTCTCATCATCTGTCAGCAACCGGTTTTCGAGTACGAATCGGTCGACCGATTCATCCGGATGCGCTTCCTCTTCTTCCTCAACCAATCGACCCCAAGCGCTGCGGAGGTGTACCGGGTAATCTTGGAGCCAGGCCAAATTTCTGTGTCTCAACACATTGGCATTGTAAGTGATGAGCAAATCTTCAATATCGGCCTCCAGCCTGGCCTCCGCTTGTTGAATTTTCTCCTTAACCTCCGTCTCGACCACCTGGACCTTGGCTACTGTCGCATCCTGTTCAGTCCGGAGAATCACGGCTTGTTCACACGCCTCCTGGGCTGCGTTATTCGCATCATCCCTATCCTTGGCGATTTCGGAAAATTTGGTCTTAAGCTCGTTTAACTCCTTCAGGGCTGCGTCCCTCTCGACAATGACCAGGGTGTTTCGATAGCCCATATCCTCTACCATGGCATAATGCTCACGTTTCATCCTATCCATCGTTGCTTGGGCTTCGTCGGCTTTTTTGATAGCCTCCATTTCAGATTTACGAGAAGATTCAGCTTCAGTGTTTAGCACCTCAATAATACGGCTCTTTTGAGCTAACTTAGCCTGCAACCTCTCGATGGTGGCCCCACGCTCAAAGGCTAATGCCAACGCTTTGTCAGCCGCTTTTGCCTAAGCCTTGTACTGGGCATAAAAATCATGCACATAGTCATGAACTGCTGCTCGGCTTCCTCTGGAATCCTTTTTAAATGAGGAGGAAAGATGTAGTTGTCAAAGCAGATATTGGGAAAGTCTTTCCTTAGCTGAGCAAGCTTGATTGCACCTTCCCCTGAAATTTCCACTGGGGGCTGTTCTGTGACGGTAGCAGTTATTGTTTCGCTCCTAGGATGGCGGGATTCATGCCTAGAAGATTGAGAAGCCGATATGTAGTGTGAGGATTCAGAGGGACGAGAGACATAAGCAGGAGGTTCTATGGGATCTCTGGGAGGAGGAGGAGTACGTGATCGGGATCGACGCTTATAGCCTCTATCTGTATCATACCTCTCTTGACCAGAGTACCCAGAGCGTCCCTGGTCGTAATCTCTGTCCCCTTCCCGTCTGTGCGACCCATGATATGAAGACTTGCGCGCGTGCCGGAGACTCCCTAACATTGAACCTCGCCCGGACATGGTATCTGCAGAGCAAAATAAAGCAGGATTAATCACCCTTCAATACATGTAGTTTATAGTCAAAGGTTATGCAGTGTTGTGAAATATGTATGAATGTGCAACCCCCCGACCAACCGGATGTGTCTGCCACACCAGTGGGAGAAGACTCGCTCAAAACTAAAGTTTTTGAAAGTTCTTCCAATCCGGCGTCATGTTGCAGGGACACATCATCCAGAATTGGAATATCGGCGAGCCCTTCATAAAGACTTTCAGTTCTCGGAGGAGACATCTCCGAAATTCTAACTCCGGGAGAGGATCGGTCTGTGACAACCGATTTCCATCTCCCCTTCTTAGTTGACGTGACGACGGCTGCCTTGCCTTTTCTTTGCTCTGTGACATCCTGAACCACGTCTGTAGGCTCCAACAATGGCTCGTCGTCGGTATGAGTTCTTTCAGAATCAGCCTCCTCGGCTATAATAACTTTGGGCTTCTTGTGATTGACTCGCTTCTTCGGAACGGTCCTTAATGCCCCGTCAAACTTTATGCTTTGCCCTCGTTCAATCAACCCGTAAGTCCGGAGATTCCTATCGGTCAAAAGCGACTCGATATCCCTATCTTCACTCAGGACTTCTCGAAGTACTCGCACCGTCTTCTTAAAGTGTTCGCCCTCGGGTCGCTGAATCGTCGCTGTAAAAAAAAGGAAAAAAACATAAGTTTCAATTTGACCACAATTGCCTTAGTAATTACTTGATAACTCAGCTACACTCACGTCTGAATAAACATCGCCGGGCAAACCCCGGAGGACATCTGACATAGAACCATTTCGTCCTGTAATAACTCAACCTGGTCCAGGACCCAGTGACCACTTGGAAATTCCTCACTGCTTCCAGGAATGTGAAGGAAGGGTAATCACCTCGGGTTTTGAAATTAAATAGATATCTGATCTCGGTCGGGATTGGTGGTCTATGAAGGTACTCCATGAAGATGATGAATAAACTGTTCACGGAAGCATATCCGTTCGGGTGTAGTTGAGATGGAGCGATCCTCAAAAAAGACAACACTTCCCTTATGTACTTGTTGAACGGAGGAAGCGTCCCAGTCGTGCACGCGTGGACATTAAATGTTGTATATCCCTCCGGCGGGTTGTGTGGTCTATCATTCGGCCCCGGCAATAACACGTCATCCAGTGACAGGCCGTGCCTCAAGCATATTCTCCCTCACATATCTTCAGAAATATTGGATTGAACGGAATCCGATGGTTTGGCAATAAAAGACGCATTGGGGAATTCGTCCGGGGATGGAGCGATGATCTCGGGTTCAATATCCGGAACCTCTAGTCTCGGAGTGACTGTGCTTTGAACCTCCTGCTGCTGCGAACTTGAAGGTTCCATGACTAGCTAACTCATGAGAAACCATCGTTAGACGACAAAGGACCCATACGTTCCCCCATTGTAAAGTGTATGAATGTATGTTGTATAGTGCCATGCATTACTTGAATAAATGTCGCAGAGTTAAAGGAAATATGCAAACGACAAAGCTACGAGGTCCAGTTATAATGACCGTCATCGCTGACCGTCACCACTAAACCGTTTGTATGATGGAAGTTGATTTGGATGGAAGTCGTTGTGGTTCCATCGACGAGCTTCAAAGAGTGGTCAAGTATGCAGTTTAATTGTCAAGTCCAAATATGCAAGGATGGAGCTCGTCGGAATTATGCTTAGAAAATGTCACACTTTGGTATCCATCATAGAGGGTTCGAACCAATCACAGGGAACTCATTCGAACCCATCCTAACATCACTTCGAATCGATGTAGAAAGGCGCGCTTCGAATCGATGATCGGTGTCAAGTTTGAATCGATCAATGAAGAATGACTTCGAATCGATCCTTGGTTAACTGGTTCGAACCGATAAGGAAACCCTCAACTTAACATCGATCATGTTCGAATCGATACCCTCCGTATCGATGTAAAGTTGAGAAAATTAAAATCGATAGCTGATGGATTCGAATCCATCGATTCGAATAGACCTATCAAAGGTAGTCAATCGGTGCGAACTGCATCACCCCCATAAAGTCATTCCAGGGATCGATGCGAAATCCAAGGAAAAATGACGCCGTCATCATCGATTCGAACTCGAGTCCACGAATCGATTCGAAGCCCTCCCAAACCAGATCTGGTTTTACCAATCACCAGAGTGGCCAATCGATGAAGAAGAGGTAGGTTCGAAATAGCTTTGCCGTTTGGATTCGAGGCTAATTACCTAGTTTGAATGATGGATTCGAGGAATTAAAGACTTGGATCTTGATTGATTCGGTGACGTGACGCAGTGTTTTCTCTCTGGAGCTTCGAAATGATGCAGAACACAATAAACACAAGGCAAAAGTAAAAAAGTAAAAAGTGAAAAAAGTGAAAACCCCTGCTATTTATATGAAGCCTAGGAAGTGACTGGGCCGCTTCGCATCCCAGTTAACTCAACCGGTCACAACCGGTCAATTATCAGATCGATTCGAAGTCAGCCTTCGAATCCATCGGCCTAAGGCCCTATCGATTCGAAATTACCCTCACACTTCATCAATACGAAACACACAGCAGGGCAACGAGTTGCATCGATGCGAAACAAACAGTGGGCACATCGATTCGAAGCCCCTGTTCACATCAACATATTCACGACTCCATCCACAACCTATCGATGCGAACTACTATTTCGTATCCATTCTTTCTCATCGGTACGAATGAACGTTTCATTCTCGTCCAAGCCATCGGTTCGAATGTCAGATTCGTACCCATCATAACATAAGCTTACTCCATCCATACGAATGTAGATTTCGAATCCATCGATGCTCAAACACATCGGTTCGAATTATTACATTCGCGCAACCCAAAGTCGTTTCCTTCAACCTTCTATATCGGCTCAGGAGAGGATCGATACGAAGAGACTTTTCAAAACAACCATCAAACGTTGTCTCAACTCAAATTTCCAAATCGGTTCAGGAGAGAATCGATACGAAATTCAATAGCAAACCAAACTGACAACGACTCGTGGACGCACGACGTTAACAAGGGTCAAACTAACATATGTGCATATAGGTCGAGCTAACATTCGATTTTAAACATTCACAGGGATCAAATACTCATCTTGTTACAAATGCAACAGCCAACGGCTGAGCGCTATTATACAACAATCAACCATATCAGCACAAGGTTACAGCAATACGGAATACGAGTCTCAACAAAAAAGAGAGCAATGATTGTTCGGAGAGAAATTGCAGCTATTCAAAGCACGTCATGTTCCCACAAGACGTACTTTGGGGGGCAAAATGTTATCCCACTTTTTGGCAAAGCCGCGATAACAAAAAATTGATCGAAAACGGAGAACAGTTCGCCTCAGAGATTGGTCATACTTCGTTTCGCTATGGATATCACTGAATTTTGTCCGAGTCCAGATTAAGCTACAATTGATAGGACATGACAGAAAAGGTCATAGAAGTCCGCATCTCAAATTTCAAGCCAATCTGAGTTCATACGCTCAAGTTATGATTGATTCAACTTGAAGGGAAAAAACACTGGTTTCGAATCCATCGTTGTAGGTGTCTTCGAATCCATCACCGAACACCGTTCGAATCGATCACCTTCGTATCGATTAGCTTCGAATCCATCA
This sequence comes from Allium cepa, assembly GCA_030765085.1. Classification (NCBI taxonomy): domain Eukaryota; kingdom Viridiplantae; phylum Streptophyta; class Magnoliopsida; order Asparagales; family Amaryllidaceae; genus Allium; species Allium cepa. The sequence goes on along the minus strand of CM060940.1, from coordinate 748,613,386 downwards.
GAGTGCCTCGGTTCGACTCCATCAACTTCGAATCCATCGAGTTCATATCGGTGGACCTCGTATCCATGGAGAAGTTGCAAAGCTCGTATCCATCAGAGAAATGCAAGTTCGAATCCATCAAGCATCAGTTGTTCGAACCCATCCATAAAGCCTTGTTCGAACCCATCCGTGAAGCCTTGTTCGAACCCATCATTGAAGCCTTGTTCGAACCCATTTGTGAAGCCTTGTTCGAACCCATCTGTGAAGCTTCGTTCGAATCCACCGGGTCAACTAGCCATGATGACGTGTCCTTCATCGGTTCGAATGCGCCTAGATATACGGATTCGAAACCGTCAACTCGGAGCAAAACCCGGATCGAAGCGAAGTGTGCGCTCCACGTCAACACGAAGACACGTGCCGCCATAGATTCGATACCATCAATTCGAAGGCATGGTTTCGAACCAAACAGCCACTCGAAGAACGTCATCTCGAACCCATCATATCTCTCAATCTACTGATCCAAATGCCACGAAATTTTCACAGAAGCTTGCATTCATGTTGAAGAATGTCCACACCTAATTTCACCTCGATTGGATGAATTCATGATCGATTCGAATGGAGTTCGAATCGATGCCAGAGTGGGCCCAAATTTCCTGAAACCGGGCGCGTGCGCCCCCTCACGTGCCAGAAGTAGTCTCCCGAGTTTTCAGCGAAATATCAGCATCCTACGCCTATAAATAGAGCCCCGGGGCCAACGGAAAAAGGATCTTTCGACTCCCATGCGCCCAGACTCTGCCGGATCAAGATCTCCATCATCCTATATCATTTTTTTTATTTTTTTTGCCAACAGAAGGTCCATAAAACAAAATACGATGAAGCAGCCGTTTATAAATACCCCAAAATCAGAAAAAGCGGAGATAGCTGTCGAAGGTTTCTCCCAGAAGGGAAACAAAATATAACGTTGAGATTCAGCAGAGGATGCCGAAAAAGAGAACGGCGAAACAAGAACCATAAAAGCGACATCCCAAATCCAAGCATAGTAGAAGAAATAACCGACCCCAAACCAAACCTATAAAACCAGAGCCTGCAACCAGAAGCCACTAAATCAGGGAAAAAAAGGAGGGAAGACGGAGATGGTTAAGCCAGAACTACCTGGCTTTAGGACGGACATCAACCAACGGCCGCCCTGTCGGGAGGCTGAGAACAAGTAATAGAAAACAGAGCCACAAGATGGGCAGAACGAGAGCTAATCGAACCCTTGAAAGGTCTTCCACGAAAAGCAAGAAAAACATCATTCCTCACCCGGCGAATAACAGAGACGGGATCCATGGGAGACTCCTCAAAAATAGCCTTATTCCGCGCACACCATAGGTGCCAGCAGATAAGGCAAGGAATTAAGCGGAAAACAATAGAACGGAGAGATTTACCTTTGATACCGTTCCACCAGGTCATCTGTAAATCCTCCGACGAGTTGTTGCAACCTCTAATACCTAATAGATTACCGAAATAATTCCAGCAGGATCTGGCAGAGAAACCGGTAAAGATTAAATGATCCAAAGATTCCGAATTCCCGTTGCCGCAACATCTGCAACGGGAAACAAAAGGAATACCAATTCGCTGAAGGTTCTCATCAACCGGCAATCCCTTATGAAGGGTTCGCTACATGAACAGAGACACTTTAGGAGGGATTCTGGCGTCCCAAATGAAGGAGAATAAAGGTTGAATGGGGGAAGAGAGACGAACCGAACTCCAAGCTTTCAAGATGGAAAACGAACCACCATCTCAACCGGATTGGCTGCCGTGGGAGTCAGAGAAAGGTTTGATCGATTGCATGTGCTTCCAAGTTTCACTAGCATAGGATGGAGATCCGGAAAAGCCTGCGGAGGTCAAACTTTGGTACTTGGCTCGGAGGAACTTTGCCCAAAGGGAATCGGTATTCCCAAACCTGTACCACAACTTGCAAGCAAAAGCCGAACAAATGTCCTTTGGATTTCGCAATCCTAGCCCGCCCTCTTCCTTGGGACGACACACCACGTCCCACGATACCCAGTGATGACGGTGATTGTCAACCTTCGACCCCCAGAAGAAAGAAGAAGCCAAAGATTGGAAAGACCTGAAAAAAGAGGCGGTAGGAGACATCGCTGCGAAGACATGAGTACCCAGCGAGCCTAATACCGACTTGATAAGAACCAATCTTCCTGCCTGAGATAGAAACGAAGCATTCCACTGAATGATCTTTCTCCTAACCTTATCCGTCAAAGGATCGAAGAGGGCATTAAGTTTCCGGCCCCTGAAGTGAACAATACCCAAGTAAGGAAGAGGAAGGGAAGCCTCCCTGAATCCTGTGAACGAATGGATCCAGGAAACCCTGGTAGAATCCATATCTTTCGCATGAACGAAACAACTTTTCGACGAGTTAACGCGCTGGCCCGAGCATCGCTCGTACTGATGGATAAAGCGAATGAGGCGACGAACAGACGACCGGTTACCGTTGGAGAATATGATAATGTCATCCGCAAAGGATAAGGAAGAGACGAGCTGGCACCTATTCGGAAGACCAAATCGATGAACCTGGCCGAAAATCATTAAGGTGTGGATCCCTCGAATGAAACCTTCAGCCGCAATCACGAAAAGAGAAGGCGATAGAGGATCACCCTGATGGAGACCCCTACCAGCCCTAAAGAATCCATTGGCCGATCCGTTAATGAGGACGGAAAACCAACAGTTAGAGATAAGTCTCCAAACTAAATCGATAAGGGTTTCTGGAAGCCCAAAAGCACGCAGAACTCTAATGATGAAAAACCACGACATACGATCATAAGCCTTCTCCATATCAAGTTTGAAAACAACATTGGAACCTCTAACCTTCATGTCAATCTGGGAAATCAGTTCCTGGGCTAACATGACGTTATCAGTGATAAGACGACCCTTCACAAAACCTGCCTGAGAGGAGGATATGATACGATCAAGGAACGGAGCCAAACGAATGGCCAACACCTTAGAAATAACTTTGCTGGATAAATTACACAAGCTGATGGGACGAAATTCCGTGCATGACCGAGGGTTATCACACTTCGAAATTTAAACCAAGTTGGTGGAAGACCAACTAATGGGGAAAAGACTGCCGGCAAAGAATTGCTGGATAGCTAAACAAAAATCTAATTGAATGATAGGCCACACACACCGATAGAAAGATCCGTTGAAACCATCCGAACCGGAAGCACTATCCTTGCTGAGAGCAAAAACGCAAGCACGGATTTCCTCCGGAGTAGGCGGATCCGCCAAACCGTCCACATCCTCAAAAGGGATCAATCTGGGAATGAAAGAGAGGATATCCAGATCCTGATCCGCCACCGAGGGAAAACCCAGGAAAGATTGAAAATGAGACACTATGATCTCCTTAACTTCAGCCGGAGAGGACGCCAAAGAAAGATCCGGTCTCAAAATTTCTCGAATGGAAAGAAGGTTGGCTTTGTTATGAATGGATGAATGGAAAAATTTAGAGTTTGAATCCCCATCGACCACCCATTTTACCCTCGCCTTTTGGCGAAGATAAGAGTGCTCGATACGAAGCTCCGAAGAGAAAGCCAATTGGGCCGACGCCCAATTCTCCCTGTTTTCGGCCGAAGGGTTCTCGTCGAACAAAGATTCGGCAAGAATAAGGGACTCCTCAGCCGCTCTAACACGGTCGAAAATGTTCCTGAAAACAAGGGAATTCCAGGACTTAAGTCTAGCCTTTAGACGTTTCAGCTTTTGGGAAAAACCCCCCATGGGAGAAGATGAGATAGGAGCGGACCACGACTCCTCGACAACCTAAAGAAAGGAGTGATGGGAACACCACATACTGAGGAAGCGGAAGGAAGATGGCCCCGAGATAGATCGAGGAATGCATCGCAAAACCAATGGGGCATGATCAGAGCAGGCTCGATGGAGATGCATTGTAGAGAAAGAGAAAGGAAGATTGAGCCATTCAGGTGACCCAAAAATTCTGTCCAACCGAGATAGGATCTGGTTCAGACCCTCCTGGTTATTAGACCAGGTATAAGCCGATCCCACAAAAGAAATTTCGAAGAATCCTGAGCTCACAATGAACGAATTGAAATCAAAAACCGAAGAGCGGTTAATGGCCGCCCCCTCCAGTTTCTCAGCCTGACTAGTGACAACATTGAAATCACCACCCCCAACAGAGCACGGAAAGCCCATCTCAGCTAGATGAAGAATATCATCCCACAGGGATAATCTCTCCATCCTATCACACTTGGCGTACATCGTCGAAAACAGAAATGGATGAGGAAAAGGAGAAGCAGAGCAAACCACAGAGATAAGCTGGTCCGAGTCAAACAAAGGGTGGACAACACAACATTTGGACCAAAGAATCCAAATCTTACCTGAAACATTGGACACAGCACCTCCAAACCCAAGCGACAGGACAACCCTGGAAATCTCTCAAGATCCTACAAAAGGTTCTAACAGAGCAATCAAGCAAATAGAATGTTTACGGACAATGCGCTTTAATCTAGCGCAAGAAGCTTCATTGCCAATACCACGAACGTTCCAGAAAAGAAAGTTCGACATGAAAGCCTGAAAACAGAGGACAGGGAGAACAGAACAGAACCAGCTCAAATAAGATACAACGATGAAAAAGCAGACCGATCTGTCTGCTCAGTCGCCGCTATAGAGCGAGTACGGATAGTACGAGGAGTGGAGTGGGGATCTCTCGTGCGGCGACAATAAGGTCTCTGCACACGGGAAGTCGATACCCGAGGGATGGGATCGGCAGAAGCCTGAGCCGGCTCCATCGAACCCGAGAGCCTAAGAGAAGATATGGATGGAGCCGAGTTCTTAGTTAGGCGAGAGAGGCGATCATTAATGATCGCAATCTCCGCTTCGCTAAGCATCAGGATGGTAATGGATAAGGAACAAGCGGACGATGGCAAGGAGCATAGAGAAGAGCAGCAATCAGACGATGAGGCTGAAGACACCTCGACAGACGGAATAAAACGAAAGTATGTAGGGCTGCATATAATACACAACCCACGGTGAGGTAGGGACCTAACCCAAGCCGGACTGTCACTGATGAGATAGCCCCGCGCGACAGGTGTGGTTCACACGATGGTCGTAACAGAGAGATCAACAGAGGGAGTCGAGGAAAGCCGGAAAAGTTCCCGGCTTTCCGCTTAGTGATCCAAATCTGAGACCACTATGCGAAAAGACCAAGAATATCGCCCGGGCCTCTCGATCCTGGATGAGTGAGTTCTCCGTAAAGACCGCAGAAGACCAACCAGCGAAAGAAGACGATAATAAGCCAATAACGACACTGACCAGGCCTCGCTATGGCTCATAACAAAAATCCAACAGAGGGATCCACACTGTCCGCTCCAAACGGAGAACACAATGCCTAAAGGACCTGACACGCCACCAATCAACACCAGGGTAGCAATATTAGGGAGCACACGCCGAAGCGCGTCAAGGCTCAAAACCACAAAGAACAAGCCAAAAGACACAAACCGACAAGATAACATAATCCCAATATCAACAACCAATTGAAAATGCACAATCGAGATACTCACTTGACCGGCCATCAAAACACTTACCTGCATCTGCGCGACGAGGGGATTAACAGAGCAACCCACCAAAATCTGCTCGCGCAACAAAACACCCCACAAACAGGGTCGAGGAGATCGAACATATAGACAAAAACGAAAAACCCAACCAATATCAATCGCACTGGAACCCACAGCTAAACCGCCACGACTAACCCAAAAGTCACGAAACACCAATGAAGGTATAGGGGAGGGAAGCATCGCAATTAGCCTGGATGGGGTGACAGAGTCCCCTACGACGCAAACAACAAGAGCACCGTTGAAACCAGCACCACAATCACAAAAATCCTAGCCCACCACCAGCGGAGCTACGGATTCCAATCCCAAAAATCTAGTTCCATCCCAAGAACTACAAAACGATGAATAAGGAACCGGGGAGGGAAGCACCGCATCCTGAGTGGAAGGGGTGGTGAAATCCCCTTCGACCAAAATATCCAATCCAAAGCCAAAATCACAGAAAACCGAGCCCACCACCAGCGTCTCCTCCCCACGAGGCAAAACCTCACAAGCAGGCAAAAAATTAACCGACGGAGCGAAGTGGGTGATGAAATCCCCTTCTTCCAAAACATCAGAACCATATGCAGAGCCACAACTCACCGAACCCACCACCAACGGCTCCTCCCCACAAGGCAGAATCTCACAATGGTCAGAGAAAGTTAACAGCGGTTCGAAAAGGGTGGTGAAGTCCCTCTTTGAAGCAACTGTGGAAACATCAGAATGAGACGACACCACCCAATCAGCGTCGAATTGATAAATACGCCTACAGGGAGGAGGGCGGCACAACAAACCACCATCAGAGACCGGCAGCAACTCCATAAAACAATTCTCGACCCACAAATAACGGGATCTGGCCAGATCCTCAAAAGAGGCCAGGGAATAAACCCTAATCTCAATAGAGTAAGCACCAGTGAATACCACAGACAGAGGACCGGAGGCCACCGCAAGAATGGCATCTCCAATAGCTGCGAAAGAAGGGCAGTGGCGAATGAAAGAACCGGAGAGAACGAACTCTCCATCGCCACCCAAATACGGAAACATAACCAACAAACAAGCAACACTAAAACGCAGCGACGGAGATAGCAGCCTCTGGGAGAAAGCAAATTAAGAAGGGGAAAAGAAGTAGTAATAGAAAATTTCGAAATCGCTATAGAGAGGCGGCCATTAAAATAGCCGTTGTAACTTGATAATGAATAGATTGATGCATCCTATATCATATATTTGCTGTTGATTTCAAATTTCCAGTTGTAACTTGCTGTCGATTGCTATAACAACTTGTAACCATTGGAAGAGAATCAATAAAACTGCAGAAAACTTCACAGTGGACGTAGGCAACACGCCGAACCACTATAAATCGCTTGTCTACGCATTTACTTTACTGTTGATTGGAGTTTTTGTTAGATAATATCTGTTTTGAATTTACATTCTTCACTATTATCTCTTCAACGACTCTCGAAGAGTGTTATGACCAATTTTGGTGCAAACAGTGGAAATAACATGAGTAGCAGAAAAAAATAGAATGAAAGTTATCCCTGTCTACTCCAATTTTTATTATTTAAAGTTATATAAGATGTTTTGAAAAATGATTTGGTACGACGATTGAGTTTTTGAACGCAAATAAATGTTTTGGGTTTAAAATCTTACTTTTAAAGAAGTAAGTCTCTTTTATAGGTTCTTTAGAAGAGGAATGTTGATTAGAAATGGGAAATTTTCATGGCTCCTTTTGGAAATTAAGAAATTTTTGAAAAAGGTTTTAAGTTTATATTTTCAGAGATAAAAGTTTTGAATTAAGTACTTCATGACTGTGAAGTTTTAATTTCATAAAAGGTGGTGAAAACTAAACCAATTTTGATATGGAGTGGATAGGGATGACTGCCAAGGTAAGACGGGGTAAAGGTCAAGTTATGAATAAAATAGATACGAACGCTCATAGGGTAGCAACAAGGAATCCCCTTTGAATATTTGAAATGTTAGTATGGAGCTAGGAATGTTTGATTAGAAATTTGTGAAAGCCATAAGAAGAACACTCAAAGGAATGAAAAATTGTATCAAAATACACTTTTGTGAATCCTACGGTACACTAGCATGAAAGATCAAGGATAAAGAAAGTAAATACCAAAATTTGAGAATATTATCAAAAGATTTTGATTGAATGAAGATAGTAGTATGATTAGAGAAGAGGGTAATGTGATGGAAAACACACATAAAATGTGTTGGTTGACTTAAGTTTAAAGAAGGCAAGATGGGTGGTAGGAAAGTTGTTCCACCAAGCCAATTTTCCGATGACCATTCTAAATGTGCTTAGTTTATATTTCTTGCCTACTGTAATGTGAGAATTCATAATTTATTCCATAACCGGGTATAATAATTGAAGTATTGGACGAACCTTATTTTTTTAGAAGTTAACGAAGTAAGTCAAATATGTGGGAAATGTCCATCTTAATCGAGTAAGAAGTTATTGGATCACAACATCAATAATACCAGTTGATGTTGAAGGGAAGCTTTCGGCAATTATATTTTTAGGATATTCGGGTTGTAATTGCCAGTTGTCTCTTTTTGGGTATTAAAAATATGTACGATATGATATGAGATATATTCCTATTTTATTACTGTATTAATTTTATGGATGAACTTTGAGTGCTATATATATTGAGAAACAATGTAAATAAGGAATCTCATAAAGAAGATATGATTTTTTAAACATGGTGCATTTTCGGCCAACAAACAGAGATCAATTTTTGGTCGAATTCGACCAACAATTTTCTATAACAAAACAAATCAAAATTCAATGAAAATTTCTAAAAATGATTTACAATCCAACTAGTAGAAATGATTTACAATCCAACTAGTACATCATGTCAAAAATTTGGAACAATTGGCTGTAAACTGGGAAAGATATATTTTTTAAATATAGCACAATTTCAGCCAACAAAAGAGAAAACATATTCAATAATTTGAACATTTCAAGCAACAAATTGGTAGCAAAATTTGATATTTTGTTTTATCTTGCAGTAAGAAAATACTTAACTAGCGATGAATGTAACTAAGGTTAGAAGTTTATAAAATAAACTAGGAAACTAAATTAGCAACTAGAAATAAAGAATGCTTGAATCCCAAAAACTTTATAATTTTGAGAAAAATAAAGTTTAGCGGGTAGAGGATAGGAAAGGGTTGTTGCGATACTACGATCACTATCCGTATGCTTTAAAACTTAAAATTTATAAATATTCCTCTGTGTTATTTGTTGTTCTGAAGTAAAAGGAATAGTTTTCAAAACTTACGATTAACTTCGCAATGCTAGGGTCAATCATATGCATTAACTCGTTGACTGAATCTCGATCTGAAAATTTTATTCAAATGCTTTTGAATTTTTTTTGTTCAAATGCTTTTGGGAAATTGTGTTCAAATGCTTTAGGAAAAACCTTGTTTAAATGTTTTTTCAAGATCTAATTTTCAAACTATCTTGCAAGTTTGATTGAAGGAGAAAAAAAGATTTTTAATGTACATGCTTAGCTTAGAAAGGATTGACTTGTTAGTGAATAAGAATTTTATTATTCAATGAGGGTGGCATTATACAAAATATAGAAAATAATAAGGGAAAACCTATTTTACCCTTGGAATTTCTATTTTCATACTTTGGTAATAATAAAGAAATCTTGCGTTTAAAATAATTCCGTTTTAAAATCCAAAAAATAAAACTCCTTATACAAATTGTACTTGGAAAAGTTAAAAAAGTTTTAGGGACAAAAGAGAAGGTTCCTAGTACAAAGAAATAGTTATCCAAGAGAAGGGTGGAAATATAAAGTTCTTCATCTAAATTCCTTTTTGACATATAAGTATAGGTTTAGGAAATAAAATTTTGGATGTTAGAAATACGTGTTAGGTGTTGGATGGTAGGGATTGAATGCAAAATTGGTTGAACCATACTCCTCTTCGTGGGAGTGTGGAATGGAAATTGTTGTATGAAAACAAAGATTTGGTTTTTGAAAACTTGCATACATATAGAACTGTCAATATATATTGGTTGTTTGCATCATATTTTCAAAAATTATTTTAAAAGAATGCGTTCATATAGGAGACATCAATTTAGTACTATTTTGCATGCATATCATATGTGTTGTGATGCACCATGCACTTTTATACGGTTGACTTCAAAATTTGTTGTACAATAATTGGTTGGATAGTTTAAAATAGTTGCGCTATTTTACATCATTTAAACCTTAATGAATTTTGGGGACGAAATTCTTTTAAGAGAAACAATGCAACACCCAATGAAATGAACAATAATCAATTAAAATAATAATTAATAAGGCTCAAAAATGGAATTTGAAAAAACGTCGGTATTTAACCTTGAAATTTGCATGGTTGCATTTATGATGCTTTGCCGAGCAACTTTCATATGTAAAATTTTGTGATCGGAATTTAAACAAAGAAATTATAAACGTTTGAAGTTTTCAAATCGAAAATAATTAAAAAGGAATTAAATAATAAATAAAAGCGTGGACCCCATCGGTCGACTCCATTCTTGAGCCGGTTGACTGCTAGCGTCGACCGTCTATAGTGTAGTGATCAACACGCTAAAGCGGCGGCAGCTCGGGTTGAACCTCTGTCTAATGGCACAGATTTATTGATATTAATTGGACGGATAAAATTGATTCCAACGCCAATAAATACAAGTATAATCTTTCACTTTTCGTCTCATATTTTACGATCGAAGCAGTGGAGCTTTACCATTTTCCTCTCTCCACTAATTCCAGAAATTATATACGTACACATACATACACACAATGGGTAGAAAATAACACAGAAGAAGGGAAGGTGTTACATCCTCGATCGCAACATATGAAGCGCAATCCAGTTAACAAAAAAATTGTGAAGCATAGAGGAATGAACAAAAGTGCATTTAATGAACTAGACATATCCCTAGATAACATGTGCAAAGTTTAGAAAAACGAAATAAACATGACAAAAAGGTCGGCCAAGCCAATAACGCAGTAAACTCTCTGAACAACAGCCGTACCATGAAACATAACGTGTATACCTAAAACATTTAAAATAACTATAATGCTTTAACAAAACATAGAAAAATGCAGACATGAACTGTGCTGCCATAAGGCGAAGTAAACTGCCATACTTTCCCAGGTTAGCGCAGTCCGCATATTAGACTGCGCCGCCATCGTCGGCAAACACTACATCGTCACGCCTTCAAATGGCCTCATCATTTTCTAGGTCAAGAACAATCTCTAGAACCTACACCGCCATTTGAAAAACCATCTTTGCCTTGTGATAATACCACAACGTAACACCAAAGCATAACACGCATCCATCATATACCGTTGCGCCACAATACCAAAAAAAAAAAAATTATAGAAGAAAGAAAACAAACAAAACTAGAATTATTACCGTAGATATGTTTCATCATCGGCTTGATTGTTCAAATGATCGGTGCAGTAGTAGGTCACCAAGACGTATGTGGCGTAGCGCCAAAGTCGAACCAAACTCACAAATACGAGTCAAAAATAGAGAAACTGGGCTACATTCATAAACAGAACCGCACCCGCATCCATACATGGTTGTAATAATTATTACATTTTCAGCTGTTGGCATAAAACTTACAACACTATTACACTCAAATATTTTTGGGGTATAATACCCAAAATAAAGATAATATTCTAAACTCGACCGAATTCAACTGTTCACTATGTAAAATACATTTCTCATTGTACTTCTCTGTTTTACAAAATAGTAAGTATGAATACATTAAGATCACAGTACAAGACTTAACATATAAAAATAAAATTATGAATGGTACGTGTACCACAAACAAATTAAACGTGTAAACATTTCATAATCATAAACTTTTAATTTTTTTATCATGTTACTGTTCGTATACATAATCTAACTTTATCCCGGTCATCGTTATTCCCAAGTAAAAGAAATGTCAGCATAAATTATCTGTTAGTTCACATTCATTGCTTATGTACCCTATCGATTCTTTGTAGTGCAGATCTGGTACTAAAATAATTCTTTAATGGATAGATATGGATGAATAGTATCCGAAAAATTGAGTAACCGTCATAATGATTGGACCAGTTTTAAAAACTAATTACAAATTTAGGGCAGTTTAATAATTTATTACAAAAATAGATCGCTTTGACCACATCATTGACACACGTACTGGAGGTATCTCAAATACCGTCGGTACAAATTTTATTTTGAAAAAAATATTTAGCGGCGTTTGAGATGCCTCCAGTGTGCGTTATTTGAAATGCCGTCTAGAGTTGTTATTTTTTTTTTAAAATAGGTTGCGACATTTGAAATACCGTTAACTATTTAAAGAAGAAAAAAATGAACTGGCAACATTTGAAATGCCGTCAGTATGCGTGGCGTTAATATGGCACAAAATGACCTATTTTTGTAATAAGTTATCAAACTGGCATAAATTTGTAATTAGTTTTTAAAATTGGTCCAAATTTAAAAAAAATTCTTTACAATATAGAAACCAGATTTGTTAATAATGGAAAAAAGATATATAAGTAAAAAATAGGCATAAAATATCAATAGAATACAAGTGATTGCTATAGCAAGCCTATATCTTATAGCTGGTAACTACTTCTAACTAAAATGCCACAAATCATCAATTCACGCAATAAACAAAAAGTACCATAAGAATCCTTACCTAAACATTTACCACCCTTCAAAACTGCTAATAAAATTTAGACTTTATGATGAATAGATAACTTCGACTTTTCGTTTTTAACTCTTGAAATTAGTATTAACCATCTTATTCATTTAATACTTGCTTTAAAAGTAGCTACATTCATTGGTTCTAGAATGTAAACCATTAGTAAGGGCACAACCAATAATGGCTTATTCAGTTGAAAAAAACTAGCCACAGGCTAACCCGATGTGGCTTATTCACTTTCCCGTGGTTAGTTCGAACCAATTTCATGATTAGTTTACTGAACAACGGTTGGTTTTTATAACGGCGAAAGCTTCACCGTCATAAAAAACTAGGCATTCAACCCTCAAATATGGCTACTTCTCTTCTCCCTGTAAACCCTCCCCTCCTACTCCTTCCATGTGATGACCCAAAATTTTAGGCAATATCAATTTAATAATCTGTATTAATAATTAAATTGATTTGATAATTTTACTTTATAATTTTAATTTAAATTGGTAAATTTAATCTTTTAAAGGTTAATAAATATTTAATCTGACAATATTGATTTATATCTTTCTAACAATTTAAATTTGGTAATATTTATCTTTCAAAGCTAATAAAATTATATTCTATAATATATATATTTGATATATATATTGTGAATAGGAAGATCTTTTGTTTTAAATTAAAGATGAATTTTCAAATTGTAATATATATGTATGTATATGTTATAATTTGAGGTTGTTTTGAAATTTAGCATAATCTATTGATAATATATATGTATGTATATACATTATAATAGGAAGCTTTGGTTAAAATTTAATAAGAGAAATATGTTTTCAAATTGTAATATATATTGTAATTTGAAGCTTTATTTCAAATTCAATATTTTTCAAAAGCTAATTTAAGGTTAAATCTATATTTTCAAAGTATAAGATAATTATTTATTTTTAAAAGTGTGATAGTTTAAATAAGATTTAATCAAAGTTTTATTTTGTTTTCTTTTAAAAGTGCTTAAATTAAAATGGTTATGTGTGTGTATATATACATATATAGTTTTAAAATAAGCTTTCTTTTTAAAATAATCTCTTAAATCAGAATAATTTGTAAACATAAGTAATTTGTAAATAAATTACTAAATTCACATTTTACATAAATATAAATACAAATTCATATTTCACAATTTAAAGGAAAACATATAATACATTTATTTGATTTTAAAACATAAGCTATTTATAAAACAAATGTTTATAAAATATCACACTTATATATTTATTAAAAATTCAAAAGCTTATAAGAAGACAAACATTTCTTATACACATAAATATACTTTATAAATACATATATGACTAAAATGAATTAAAAAAAAGAAGGTTAACACTTGTGAATAATTTAAGCTAGCTTTTGACGTTTGTAAAATAATAACAATAGATTTAAACATGTGTAAGATAAGGGTGATTTGAATTTACAAGTGGCAAAGAAATTTTTTCATTTGAAACTAAATTTTTACTAATTAGTGCTTTGGGAGAAATCTGATTTCAAAAAATTCTTTTCTACCTCAAATCATTTTCTTCTCATTTTTTTACAAAATTAAAAACAAAATAAGAATAGGAGAAGAAGTTGGAAAAACCTGGAAATCAAAGTAAACAGGAAATCAAATTCCAATACTTCAGTTTCAAAGCATAAACTCAGCAAGTTTTAGCATTTATAATCAAAGATTTATGGGTATGCAGAGGATTTCAACAGCAAAGCCTGGAAAAAGAAAAAAAAATTTAAAAACTGCTCTGCCTTTTCAAAAAAATTGGTGAGTAAACATAGTTTAAAAAAAACAGTTTTTAATCTTGATTTCACTTTGGTTGATGTATAAAAATCAAGATGTTTGCGTGAAATGCTTGGATTAAATGAATGTATGTATGTAATAAGCATTGAATGCCTGTATAAATGGAAATATAGGTTCTGTTGTTTTAACAGATTTGGATTTCTCTCTCTAAATTTAATATCTCATTCTTTAACCATTGTTAGACTTTGATTTGCAAATAAAAAATGATTGAAATCAAGAAACATCACTACAAAAAAAATCATTCCTGGTATTTATAATAAATATTCTTTCGAAATTTTATAAATAATAGTGAAAACACAAATTTTTATAATAATCAACTTTCTTAATTTCAAATTTGCATTATAGGAATGAATTCGTGATTGAAAATCACGAATTTTGATACGCATTTCAGAATTTTTAATTTGATATTCAATTTGGAATTTTGCGATGATCGTTTTCGGCAATTTGATGAATTGCCGATGATCAACGCGACGTTTGGGGCCGAATTCGTGGTCGAAGTTAGCTATGGTATCGTGGATGAGGGGAAAAATGCTCTCGAATTTTTCCTTTGGCCGAGATGATCAGATTCGTTCATACTCAGGTTTAAGTTTGTGTCTCGTTCGTCTTGGCTGTCGAGGCAATTTCAACATGGCTAGTGGATCGGGTGCGATCGCGATGGAGTGTCGAGCTGGAATTCGTGACGAATTATGTGGGTGTCGGCGAAGTTCATCGGAGTGGAAGTCGACGACAAGTGAGGGTTTACTGGAGGCAGTGGGTTTCCAGTTTCGATCGAAATTCTTGATTTCGATTTGTGAGTTGATCTTTGTATCTGGGTTCGTTTTCGTGTTCGCATGGGTTCATGGGGTTGTTAGGGATCGTCGTGTCGATCGTCGTTGGCCGGAGTTGCCGGTGCACGTGCACGTATTAACGATAGGGGAAGGTTTTGATTTGGGAACGAATGCTGGCTCGGGTTTGTCTTCATACTTCCTCGTGCTTGTCCCGAAGTTTTGTTTCGAAGCAAGGTGGGGGAATCTTAGAGGTTGTCTCGAGTTTTTAGGTGGTAGGCCTTTTTGGTTCGGTACAGTAAAAATAAGATATAAAGTTTACAAATTAAAACTTGTTGTTTTGAAATAAATAAGATCAAGCTTTAAATTATGAAACAAGTTTTATAAAAGGAAATTAATTTACGAATTTTTTTTAAAAAAAACTTGTTCTTTTGAAGTAAATGTTGATCAAACTTTCAAAAGTGTTATTTGAATTTAATTTCAAGTTAAAATATTTAAATAATTGCTTTTGAAAGTAATTAACTTAATTTAATGTTGAATTTTAATTCAAAGGGGTGTTTTCAATTTAAATATTAAATCAAAGTTTTAAAGTAAATTTTAAGTGATGTTTTAAAAACTAAGTTTTCAAATTATATTGAAATGAATAAGATTAAAGATATGATATTTAAGCTTCCAGAGATAAAAATTATACAATCTAAATTAAACGATTTGAAAAGTTTCAAAGATTCTAAAGTTTAAATTAGATGGTTAAATTGTTTACAATTTCAAATTGATTTCTAAATGCTTTATTTTCAAATAAGGTTATGGTTATAATTTGTAAACCAATAAAATAGTTTATCTTTAAGTTATTAAGATTTGATTAATTCAAACAATTAATTTGTGAAGATAAATAAGGTTAATTTATTATTGTTATGAACTTAAGAATACTTAATTAATATGATTTGTTAATAACTAAAAAAATTAATTAAGATAAATGATTTTCTTAATTAATTATGGATTTTTAAACATAAGAAGTTAATTAAATTATTTAATTAATTTTAAATGATTAGTTTATTGTTTGTTTAATTTTAAATAATCACTTAATTGTGAATTAATTAAGTGTAATGACTTAATGAAGGATAATTACTTAATGTAATTAAGAAGAGAAATTACTTATGGAGTAATTAGTGGGAAATTACTTATGGAAGTAATTGAGTGAAAGTGATTAAGGGATAATCACTTGATGTTATTAATTTAAAGATTAATTAATATAATTGATTTGAAGATAAATTAATTAAAGAGTAATTAATTAATTAAAGAATTAAGGTTAATTAATGGTGAGATTAATTACTTGTTAAGGTAATTAATTAAGAGAGCAATCATCTAATGGAAGTAATTAGAGGATAATTACTTATGGAAATAATTAAGGGTAAATTACTTAGTTAATTTTGGTTAATTAATTAATGTGATTAATTAATTAATGAATGTAATTAATTTAAGATTAATTACTAAGTGTAATTAACTAAAAATGTAATTAATTAATAAAGTAATTAATTAAGGATTATTAATTAATGTAATTAATTAATAATTTCTTAATGAAGTAATTAAAGATCAATTAATTAGTATAATTAATCAACGATTAATATAATTAATTAAGAAGTTAATTAATTAAGATAGGTAATTACAAGTTTGTTAATTTCTGTTTATGATTAATTAAGACTAATTAATGAGATGGTTAATTACAAATTAATTATTTAATTAATTAAAAGGATTACTAATTAATAAGGATCGTTAGTTAATATAATTAATGAAAATTAATCAAGGCTGATGAATGAGTGATTAATTAAAGTAAGATTAATTGTAATTAATAAAAGATTAATGTAATTAATCATAGTTGATTAACTAAAGGAAACAAATGAAGGATCATTAATTAATGTAATTAATGATAGTAATTAAAGGTTAATTACTATATAAATTAATTTGTGGAATTAATTAAAGAATTAAATGCTAATTTCTTGAATGTAATTAAAGGATAATTAATCAAGGGAGATTAATTAAGGAAGATCATTAAGAGATGATTAATAAATTAATTTGTAATAAATCAATGAAGCAGGATTAAAGGTTAATTAAATTGATTAAGAGCTAATCAAACCTGCTTATGGATGATTGATTAATATTGGATGGTTGATATTGGGTGATTTATTGATATTGTATGATTTGGGTGAGATATCTCTGATATGTGATATGTACTGCTTTGTGAGATGATTGGTTAATATGAATTATCTATTGTGATAATGTGATTCATCTATCTGTTTATGTTATTCTGAATATAAGTTTAATTGTTTAAAACCCTTAAACAACTTGGACATTAAAATGGCGTTTGGATTTCGATGAGACCGGGATCGGATTTCCATATTTGTATATCTGAAAACTACATCAACCCAAATTAAACGTTAGGTCATGAATCCAAGAGAAGAGCTTAGTGAAGACTCGAAGTGTATGAACTGTTCGTCAGTATAACTCTGAGGGTGATTCCGAGATGAGTTTGACGGAGATAGTACTTTCAGGTTTGAGATGGTGATTCAGAGTGCAAGGGCTGTAGTCGTTGACTCTGAGGGTGATTCCAAAATGAATGCAACGAGATAGTGCCTTCGGTTTCGTTCAAACCCGAAACTAACTTATATGGATTGAATGCTTTCAGAACATCGTCAGGTGGACGATGAGCATTCTAAGATAGACGCGTTCTATAAAGGTAATCGCAGCCTCAAGCCTCATCAACCGGGAATGGCTAAAACAGGGGAGGTGTAGCAAGGTTAAGTGGGTCATGCCCAAGTAGGACGAGATTTACCCCTGTCTAGAGATCCCTTTCTTTTTTGACTTATTGTGTGGTTGGTCACGCCAACCATGGGGTGGTCTTGTTCGGGACTATCCAGTAAGGGATGGTCCCGGCCTTGTGTTGCAGGGGAGTTAGGGTGGCTCCTCGGTACAGTGATCCAGGCCACGTACTGTGACGGGTGGCACCCCAGTTGCCCTGCCATTGATGGAAACTCATTCTTCTTACGAGACCCTACGGTTTTGATTGTATCACCCACTTTTGTGGCTAGCAGCTGGAATTTAATAGATGTAAGAATTTCAGCTATTTTCTATTTACTTGAAAACCTTAGACACTGTTATAATATCACTGGATTTCCTATCAAATGTTTTGGTTAGCGTAAGGTAAAAACTTTTCCATGTTTATGTGTGGGAAGTCTTACGTGATACCTTTTCTTTTCAAAAGGATTTTTTAAAGTTAAGCAACTTTAACCCGTTTACTCACACCAGACCCTTGTCTGAGCCGAGTGTTTATTTTCTGTTTTATTAAACTCTTGGGTACTCATATTATGTATGAGTAGTCGTGGGATTCAGGTTTGCTTGATGAATTTTGGAGGAGATTTGGAGCAGGAGGCTTCCGCATGTAGATATATTATGGTTCCGCTGTGTTTGTGTGGTATCCGTATCTTGTGATATCTTGAGTTGTATGATAGACAGATGTCATAACTATCTAATATGTGTTGTATAAGTTATGCACTCTGATGTAATATGATACTATGTAATATTTATGTGATATATTATATTTCATTCGTTCCGCTGTGAGTATCTGATGTTGTTGAGTTTTCTTCTTTTCCTATCTTTTCTTCTTCTATCTCTTTCTTTCTTAAATCATGATGTGTTTTTATGGAGATAGAAAGACGGGTCGTGACAGTTGGTATCAGGGCATTAGGTTGAGCGAATACGTAGGCTCTGGGGTGGTGTCTTTCTTGAAAGAGCGTACTTGTAATTTTTATATATAACTATATATTTATATATCTATTCTACCTGATTTGTTGGGTTACCTATTCGGGTTTTCCAACATGAATTTTAGAGGTAAATGGTGCATTGGTGTGTGTATAACACGACTATCACTAATGGAAGAGGTCCATATGTTGAGGTTGGAAGTATATTTGTCGAGACTGTAGACCTAATACCGTCTCGAGTAAGATTTGTAGCTTGGAGTAAGGATTTCTCTGATCTCCGAAGGAAATCTATTTAAAAGATTCGGAGTCCATCTTTGAAGTATAAGTTTGGTTGCGCTCGGGTGAGCGGATTTTATAAAGTTTGGATCTGTCGGAAATGCAGTAGTTAGTGATGGTATCTTGATAGCTACGTGGTGAGATGCAGTATCCATGGGTATTTTCGAGGTTGTTTTCTCTTGAATCAGTTTTAGAAGTGGTTGAGGAGCAGTCTTTACCTACCGCAGGGAAGACTCGTCTGTGTAGAAGTTATCTAGATCTTTAGCAAGGAGGTTGGATGTTTTGGAATATGAGACTGAGGTCTATAAGTTGCTTCGCTTCGGCATGGTCTCATTTGTCATCCCTTAAAGAAAGCAAGATGATGATGCTTGGTTTGGAGCCCGAATTTCTTGAGAGGATGTCTGCCATCTCGAAGGTCTGTTGTGTGGTTTGTTGATCGTTTGGTTTTCGAGGAGCCTTTGGATTAGAAGTCTTTGGTTAGCTGTGGAAGCAGTGCAGCTCGAAGTGTTCGGTGTGCCGACAAGAAGGTCTTTTGGCTTTGCAGTATCATCGAGGTAAAGTTTGGAAGCAGGAGTGTGGTCCATTTCTCCGACGGTTCAGGAATCTTTGTGGTTCTTCTATCAGCAGTCCGGGTAGATGGTGAAGGTTTTCTTGAAGAATTAATCTTGTTTGGAAAAGCATAAAGCTGTTCTAATTGATAAAGAGAGGACAGTTTCTTTGGAATCCAAACTAGATAGGATCGCAAAAGTGGCTTGCGACTAGTTTGGGAATTTATCTTGGGCAATCTTTTGTTTGAGACTGAGGGTTCTCATGTGGAAGTAGGAGCTACTGAAGTAATCAGAAGTTTGTCTACATCTGGAGTTGAGTTCCATATTGATTGGGTTCCAGAAGCAATACTGGTGGTTAGCTTGGTAGTAGGATGGTTCTTGGAGAAGGAAGAGTTGGTGTAGCAGCTCAGAAATTTTTGGAATTTGGGTTGGTCAGATCTAGTTTTTGAGTTGGATTCTTCTATAAGGATGTGTGACCGAGTCAGATGGGTTACTAAGATTTTTCTGAATTTGATGAACAAAGTTTCCTGGATATATTGGATAAGTTTGTACTCGTGTTCATCAACGGTATTCTCATCTACTTCATAATCAGGGTTGTGCAGTGGAAGCGAGGTAGCAGCTGTGCGAGGAAGGAAGCAAGTTCAGTTTGCTATTGCTTGGGAAGTAGAGCTTGTGTTCTGGATTTCGACGGATCTTGGAAGACCATTTTGATAAATATGATCCAAAAACTGGTTTGCTTTGGTCTAGTTGTTTCTGAAAGCATCAGCATAGGTTGAGCCGATCAAGGAGAATGGGCAACCCAGGATTGTCTGTTGAGTTATGCAGATATGAGATAAAGAATCTGGAATTCGAAGTTGGAGACTTCATTGTTGTTAAGGTTTCTCTGGTTAAGAGAGCAGTAATTAGATAAGATAGGATGGCTAGTTCTGAGGTATTTGAGATTTCTTATCTGTGTTTTGATAGAATAAGTTCTTTTGTCTATAAGTTTGAATTGCCAGTTTGGATAGCTGGGATTCATTGTATTTCACGTATCTCTGAGGGAGTACGTGTATGATTCATCGTTCATTGTAGAATCTATAGTTCTGATGGATTTGGAAGCTGAGCTAGACTTGAGTATAGTCTGATGTTCTGTTCAGATTGGTGGATCTAGAGAAGAGAGGAGCTCTGGACTATGGTGGTGTGGTTAGTTTCCGTAGAGCGAGTCTCCCAGTGATTTATACTTGGGAAACTCTAGATAGTATTAGAAGATCTATTCTGATTTGTGTCAGGATAGTTAGTTTGGTTTGTTTGCTTGATTGGTTGCTATGGATGTTTGTAACTGGATAATAGGTATGCTTTGCTGTTTAAAATTAAAATCTTTGCTGGGTTATTAAATTATCTTTGCTTTTAAATTTCGGGGACGAAATTCTTTTAAGGGGGGAGGAATGTGACGACCCGGAATTGTAGGAAATACCAATTTAATAATCTGTACTAATAATTAAATTGATTTGATAATTTTCCTTTATAATTTTGATTTAAATTGGTAAATTTAATCTTTTAAAGGTTAATAAATATTTAATCTGACAATATTAATTTATATCTTTCTAACAATTTAAATTTGATAAGATTTATCTTTCAAAGCTAATAAAATTATATTCTATTTAATATATATATATATATATATATATATATATTTGATATATATATATATATTGTGAATAGGAAGATCTTTTGTTTTAAATTAAAGATGACTTTTCAAATTGTAATATATATGTATATGTATATGTTATAATTTGAGGCTATTTAGAAATTTAGTATAATCTATTGATAATATATATATAAAAGTATGTATATACATTATAATAGGAAGCTTTGGTTAAAATTTAATAAGAGAAATATGTTTTCAAATTGTAATATATATTGTAATTTGAAGCTTTATTTTAAATTCAATATTTCTCAAAAGCTAATTTAAGGTTAAATCTATATTTTCAAAGTATAAGATAATTATTTATTTTTAAAAGCGTGATAGTTTAAATAAGATTTAATCAAAGTTTTATTTTGTTTTCTTTTAAAAGTGCTTAAATTAAAATGGTTGTGTATATATATAGTTCTAAAATAATCTTTCTTTTTAAAATAATCTCTTAAATTAGAATAATTTGTAAACATAAGTAATTTGTAAATAAATTACTAAATTCACATTTTACATAAATATAATACAAATTCATATTTCACAATTTAAAAGAAAACATATAATACATTTATTTGATTTTAAAACATAAGCTATTTATAAAACAAATGTTTATAAAATATCACACTTATATATTTATTAATAATTCAAAACCTTATAAGAAGACAAACATTTCTTATACACATAAATATACTTTATAAATACATATATGACTTAAATGAATTAATAAATAAATAAAAGAAGGTTAACACTTGTGAATAATTTAAGCTAGCATTTGACATTTGTAAAATAATAACAATAGATTTAAACATGTGTAAGCTAAGGGTGATTTGAATTTACAAGTGGCAAAGAAAATTTTTCATTAGAAACTAAATTTTTACTAATTAGTGTTTTGGGAGAAATCTGATTTCAGAAAATTCTTTTCTACCTCAAATCATTTTCTTCTCATATTTTTTTCAAAATTAAAAACAAAATAAGAATAGGAGAAGAAGTTGGGAAAAACCTAGAAATCAAAGTAAACAGGAAATCAAATTCCAATACTTCAGTTTCAAAGCATCAACTCAGCAAGTTTTAGCATTTATAATCAAGGATTTATGGGCATGTAGAGGATTTCAACAGCAAAGCTTGGAAAAAGAAAAAAAATTAAAAACCTGCTCTGCCTTTTCAAAAAAATTGGTGAGTAAACATAGTTTAAAAAAACAGTTTTTAATCTTGATTTCACTTTGGATGATGTATAAAAATCAAGATGTTTGCGTGAAATGCTTGGATTAAATGAATGAATGTATGTAATAAGCATTGAATGCCTGTATAAATGGAAATATAGGTTCTGTTGTTTTAACATATTTGGATTTTTCTCTCTAAATTTAATATCTCAATCTTTAACCATTGTTAGCCTTTGATTTGCAAAAAAAAAATGATTGAAATCATGAAACATCACTACAAAAAAAAATCATTCCTAGTATTTATAATAAATATTCTTTCGAAATTTTATAAATAATAGTGAAAACCCAAATTTTTATAATAATCAACTTTCTTAATTTCAAATTTGCATTATAGGAATGAATTCGTGATTGAAAATCATGAATTTTGATATGCATTTCAGAATTTTTAATTTGATATTCAATTTGGAATTTTGCGATGATCGTTTTCGGCAATTTGATGAATTGCCGATGATCAACGCGACGTTTGGCGGGGAATTCGTGGTCGAAGCTAGCTATGGTATCGTGGATGAGGGGATAAATGCTCTCGAATTTTTCCTATGGCCGAGATGATCAGATTCGTTCAAACTAGGGTTTAAGTTTGTGTTTCGTTTGTCTTGGCTGTCGAGGCAATTTCGACATAGGTAGTGGATCGAGTGCGATCACGATGGTGGAGTGTTGAGCTGGAAGTCATGACGAATTGATGTGGGTGTCGGCGAAGTTCATCGGAGTGGAAGTCGACGACAAGTGAGGGTTTACTGGAGGCAGTGGATTTCCAATTTCGATCGAAATTCTTAGTTTCGATTTGTGAGTTGATCTTTGTATCTGGGTTCATTTTCGTGTTCGCATGGGTTCATGGGGTTGTTAGGGATCGTCGCGCCGATCGTCGTTGGCCGGAGTTGCCGGTGCACGTGCACGTGCACGTATTAGCGACAGGGGAAGGTTTTGATTTGGGAACGAAGGCTGGCTCGGGTTTGTCTTCATATTTCCTCGTGCTTGTCTCGAAGTAGATGAGACTGGGTTTGTTTCGAAGCAAGGTGGGGGAATCTTAGGGGTTGTCTCGAGTTTTTAGGTGGTACGCCTTTCTGGTTCGGTACAGTAAAAATAAGATATAAAGTTTACAAATTAAAACTTGTTGTTTTGAAATAAATAAGATCAAGCTTTAAATTTTGAAACAAGTTTTATAAAAGGAAATTAATTTACGAATTTTTTTTAAAAACTTGTTCTTTTGAAGTAAATGTTAATCAAACTTTCAAAAGTGTTATTTAAATTTAATTTCAAGTTAAAATAATTAAATAATTGCTTTTGAAAGTAATTAACTTAATTTAATTTTGAATTTTAATTCAAAAGGGTGTTTTCAATTTAAATATTAAATCAAAGTTTTAAGGTAAATTTTAAGTAATGTTTTAAAAACTAAGTTTTCAAATTATATTGAAATGAGTAAGATTAAAGATATGATATTTAAGCTTCCAGAGATACAACTATACAATCTAAATTAAACAATTTGAAAAGTTTCAAAGATTCTAAAGTTTAAATTAGATGGTTAAATTGTTTTCAATTTCAAATTGATATCTAAATGCTTTGTTTTCAAATAAGGTTATGTTTATAATTTGTAAACCAATAAAATAGTTTGTCTTTAAGTTATTAAGATTTGATTAATTCAAACAATTAATTTGTGAAGATAAATAAGGTTAATTTATCATTGTTATGAACTTAAGAATACTTAATTAATATGATTTGTTAATAAGTAAAAAAATTAATCAAGATAAATGATTTTCTTAACTAATTAAGGATTTTTAAATATAAGAAGTTAATTAAATTATTTAATTAATTTTAAATGATTAGTTAATTGTTTGTTTAATTTTAAATAATCACTTAATTGTGAATTAATTAAGTGTAATTACTATATGAAGGATAATTACTTAATGTAATTAAGAAGAGAAATTACTTATGGAAGTAATTAGTGGGAAATTACTTATGGAAGTAATTGAGTGAAAGTGATTAAGGGATAATCACTTGATGTTATTAATTTAAAGATTAATTAATATAATAGATTTGAAGATAAATTAATTAAAGAGTAATTAATTAAAGAATTAAGGTTAATTAATGGTGAGATTAATTACTTGTTAAGGTAATTAATTAAGAGAGTAATCATCTAATTGAAGTAATTAGAGGATAATTACTTATGGAAGTAATTAAGGGTAAATTACTTAGTTAATTTTGGTTAATTAATTAATATGATCAATTAATTAATGAATGTAATTAATTTAAGATTAATTACTAAGTGTAATTAACTAAAAATGTAATTAATTAATAAAGTAATTAATTAAGGATTATTAATTAATGTAATTAATTAATAATTTCTTAATGAAGTAATTAAAGATTAATTAATTAGTATAATTAATCAAAGATTAATATAATTAATTAAGAAGTTAATTAATTAAGATAAGTAATTACAAGTTTGTTAATTTCTATTTATGATTAATTAAGACTAATTAATGAGATGGTTAATTACAAATTAATTATTTAATGGGATTATTGATTAATAAGGACCATTAGTTAATATAATTAATGAAAATTAATCAAGGCTGATGAATGAGTGATTAATTAAAGTATGATTAATTGTAATTAATAAAAGATTAATGTAATTAATCATAGTTGATTAATTAATGGAAACAAATAAAGGATCATTAATTAATGTAATTAATGATAGTAATTAAAGGTTAATACTGTATATGGTTGAGGATAATTAATTTTTGGAATTAATTAAAGAACTAAAGGCTAATTTCTTGAATGTAATTAAAGGATAATTAATCAAGGAAGATTAATTAAGGAAGATCATTAAGAGATGATTAATAAATTAATTTGTTATAAATCAATGAAGCAGGATTAAAGGTTAATTAAATTGATTAAGAGGTAATCAAACATGCTTATGGATGATTGATTAATATTGGATGATTGATATTGGGTGATTGATTGATATTGGATGATTTGGGTGGGATATCTCTGATATGTGATATGTACTGCTTTGTGAGATGATTGGTTAATATGAATTATCTATTGTGATAATGTGATTCATCTATCTGTTTATGTTATTCTGAATATAAGTTTAATTGTTTAAAACCCTTAAACAACTTGGACATTAAAATGACGTTTGGATTTCGGTGAGACCGGGATCGGGTTTCCATATTTGGATATCCAAAAACCACATCAATCCAAATTAAACGTTAGGTCGTGAATCCAAGAGAAGAGCTTAGTGAAGACTCGAAGTGTAAGAACTATTCGTCAGTATAACTCTGAGGGTGATTCCGAGATGAGTTTGACGGAGATAGTACTTTCAGGTTCGAGATGGTGATTCAAAGTGCAAGGGCTATGGTCGTTGACTCTGAGGATGATTCCAAAATGAGTGCAACAAGATAGTGCCTTCAGTTTCGTTCGAACCCGGAACGAACTTGTATGGATTGAATGCTTTCAGAACATCGTCAGGTGGACGATAAGCATTGTAAGATAGATGTGTTCTATAAAGGTAATCGCAGCCTCAAGCCTCATCAATCGGGAATGACTAAAATAGGGGAGGTGCAGCAAGGTCAAGTGGATCATGCCCAAGTAGGATGAGATTTACCCCTGTCTAGAGGTCCCTTTCTTTTTCGGCTTAGTGTGCGGTTGGTCGCGGCAACCACGGGGTGGTCTTGTTCGGGACTGTCCAGTAAGGGATGGCCCCGGCCTTGTGTTGCAGGGGAGTTAGACTGGCTCCTCGGTACGGTGATCTAGGCCACGTACCGTGACGGACGGTACCCCAGTAGCCCTGCCATTGATGGAAACCCATTCTTCCTACGAGACCCTACGGTTTTGATTGTATTACCCACTTTTGTGGCTAGTAGCTGGAATTTAATAGATGTAACAATTTCGGCTATTTTCTATTTACTTGAAAACCCTATACACTATTATAATATCACTGGATTTCCTATCAAATGTTTAGGTTAGCGTAAGGTAAAAACTTTTCCATGTTTATGTGTGGGAAGTCTTACGTGATACATTTTCTTTTCAAAAGGATTTTCTAAAGTTAAGCAACTTTAACCCGTTTACTCACACCAGACCCCTGTCTGACCCGAGTGTTTATTTTCTATTTTATTAAACTCTTGGGTACTCATATTATGTATGAGTAGTCGAGGGATTTAGGTTAGCTTGATGAATTTTGAAGGAGATTTGGAGCAGGAGGCTTCTGCGTGTAGATATATTATGGTTCCGCTGTGTTTGTGTGGTATCTGTATCTTGTGATATCTTGAGTTGTATGATAGACAAATGTTACAACTGTCTAATATGTGTTGTATAAGTTATGTACTCTGATGTAATACGATACTATGCAATATTTATGTGATATATTATATTTCATTCGTTCCGCTGTGAGTATCTGATGTTGTTGAGTTTTCTTCTTTTCCTATCTTTTCTTCTTCTATCCCTTTCTTTCTTAAATCATGATGCGTTTTTATGGAGATAGAAAGACGGGTCGTGACATTCCACACCACCTCTTATTACATCTTTCTCCTCTATTCACATTAATTTTGCAAATGTCTTCCTCATCCAAACATCGCGTAAAAAGGTGGAGCAAAAAATCCATACCCATGTCCACATATCCTTCCATTGGCTTTTCCAACCAATGTCCACCAAACCAATAACAAATGCTTTGTCCATCACATGAATATGGCTATACGGCGTATTCAAATGTTCTCTATATTCAACCTTACCGATCGCACGCTCCTCCTAGCTTTTCTCATGAACAACCACCTTATTTCCATTCTACTGCTCCACAACCGTATTACCAACAACATCCCCCTTTTGGCGCATACGATTCTTCGTATATGTCTTTGATGATGCAAAATGACCAACTACAACATCATCATTGTAGTGCGAAACAGTTAGAGGCTCCTGATCGTGAAGCAATGCAGAACCTCACGAGACAATATTCATACGCAGGCAAGGTTCCTACTAATGAAGAAATCATTAGCAGTTCGAAGGAGGAGGAAGAAGACGAAGATCAAGAAGGCAATGCAAAAAATACGGAAGACGTCAACGACGAAGCCATTAAAGAGATGCATGCATCTCAGAGCCCGAAATATAAGAAGAAGAAGTGGAAATCTTTAAGCGACATGTTCAAAAGTCGGCGTAGGGATTCAATTGTAGCTGAATTAGACGTTGGCATAGAAGATATTGATGTGGAAAATGCAAAAGAGGAAGCTGCAGCAACCGACGATAGAAAAAGGCAAGTTAAATTTACTTCTCAACAAAATGTTTCACTTACTAAATCATGGATGTAAATTTTTATAACACCTCGGAGCCGTTGAAGAGAACCTGGGGTTCTCTTGGAGAAGGATATCGAGTTGTGAACTCGGCGTGTCAAAACTATTTGGCAATATTTACCAGTTGGAGAATAGACATCAAACGATGCCACTTCTTATGACATGTAAGGAAATATTATTTTATTGCATATTTTTTTGAAATGGTATAGTTTTTGACTTTTTTTGTATATTCATGCACTTTTGGCTTTATTCCATAGATAGAAGAAGCGCGTAAGGCATATCAACTGCATTATGGCCATCCATTCAAGTTTCAAGCATGCTTTGAGCTTCTCTTCTCTCTACCAAAATGAAAGAACCCTAACAACTTCATGTTCAGTAACAAACTAAGGCCAAATGAATGAATTATTTGGATTGAAGTCAAAGGAGCGATTCTAGTTCTCAAGAAAGATCGCTACTACTTGGACACGGTGTCGAACGTCCTCTTGGTAGAAATGAGTTAATTCAGTTGGAGTAGCGGAGTGCGGAATTTTCAAGATTCGTAGAAACTTTAGAGGCGTCTGCTAGACAAACAAGAGAGTATAGATCCAAATTTTCAGCACAAAAATGTTGTAGTGAAATGGAGTTTCAAAAGGCTATTACGGAAGATCGAGAGTTCATGGTCCTCTTTCGATGTGGAACATTCCCTCCCTCCCGAATTAATATACTGGCACCTCGCCCTAGCAACTCTCACCCTCGTTTAATCCCTCTCTCGATCGCCTTCGCCCAATTAATATACAGGTTGCTTTCTTTCCTAACTTATTCCATCAACCGAAATTTTATTCCCTAACATTTCTCTACTGGCTTAACTACTTTCTGGAAGTCTGATAGCACTCTGAACTCCTAAATCAAGAGGCTAAACTCTCACCTCTTGAATCATCCTCTGTAGGTAATGCTTAGAGAAAAAGGAAGCTTTGATGCGAGAAAAGAACTATATCAGACCGATGACCTGTGATTTCAGTAAGTTATCTCCTTTACGGCAATAACTTTTAACCGAGCAGTTGGAAACTTATAAGAAAGTGAGAGACAGTGGAAACGAAAGTGGAAGTGGCACGTCTAGGGATGGGTTTCAGATGTGTATTTGTATCGTACCTTTTTAGTGTTGCTTTGTGTCTTTTGGTTTAGATATGTATTTGGTGTTTGTTGTATGTGTTGTAGTATTATCGTATCATTTGTATTTCGAACTAAGATTATATAACATTTTACTAAACAAGTTCCGCATTAATATTACGAAACGCTCAACGTATAAACTTTATAACATGTTATAGTAAACACACTAGTAAATATACAATTTCATCAACAATTCCATAAACAACTGTAATATGCATGACTAAGAATTCCTACTGTTCCTTCCTTTGTGTGCCCATAAATGCTCCACCAACTAGTCATGCAATTGAAAGTGTGCTGCTTGATCTTTAATATGCTGCACCATGGAAACATATTCCTCCATCGAATTAATGTTTCTCATAGGTTTTTTGTTAGAACCTTAAACATGTCCGGGTAATTAGTTTATTTTTATTTTTATACCCACCTCTTTTAGATTCCATAACCACGTTATGAATTATTATAAAAGCATACATAATTTCATATAGAACTCTTACGTCATAAAATCGGGGAGAGTTTCGTGAAATTTGAAACCTTGCTTGTAAGACATCAAATGTACGTTCTTTGTTCTTTTTGTAGCTTGCAACTTTTTCAGTAAAATAGCTCTCTTTATCGTTTGTTGGGACCCTATAGCCTTATATTAAAGTTCTCCACTTTGGATAAATGTCATCCACTAAGAAATATCTAGTTCAATGTACGACATTACCAACTTTGGATGTAACGCCCATTGATAGTCCGTTAGACAGCTCGAAGAACAAATATGATTGTTTAAAACATTTATGTCATTAACGAACCTGACACTCTAAAGAAAGCATGCCAAATCCATAAATCATCAGAAGCTAACATTCCCTTCCAACCAGTCAGATAGTTTTTTCATGCCCATTGCATGCAGTCCAAACTTCCAATCATAGCTGGAAAACCTCTAGCTTCTCCTCTGGATAGTATTCTGGCTACATCATTTGGTCCCGGCGTTCGTAAGTATTCCTCGTCGAACTGTTCGACCACTCTCTTGCAGAATTCCTTCAAGCACTCTATTGCTATTGATGATGCAATTCTAAAATATTCGTCTAAGTGATCACCAGATGTTATGTAGCTTAACATACGTAAAACAACCGAGACTTTGATGTAGGGCGAAATCCCGGGTTTTAGTACTCCATTTAACTTGTAAATGAAATATGGGTTGTTTCATGAAGTTTGAGATAAATTTTGAAGAATACATCAGGAACCATGTGAAATCGACGATGGAACAAACTAATATCGTAGGTTGGATTGTCAATGAACTAGTCCTTCATCAGCCTTTTATGTCCATCCTTATAGTCTTTCTTTTATCAACGGTAAATCCGTTCAGCATACAACCATGGTGGTTTCTCATAGAACCTTCACCAAAAAAGTAAGAATATCCTACTACAGCTTGTTGCATTTGAAAATCTACGGTTTCATCGTCCAGTTCTTATTCATCATCGAAGATTTGGTTCTTATCTTGGATGTACTGGTAGTAAACGTAAGGGTCCATTGTTGTTGAGAGGAGAAAGTAATTTGATTTCTTCGTTTGCTTTAGTTTTTGTATTTGTGTGTTGGAGTAGCTTATAATGCGAGTATTTATAAGTGTGGTAGCTAAAAGGATAAGGAATAGATAAAACAATGAATGGTTGCAATATACGTACCTCTACAGTGTAGGATATGACCTAACATTGAATGGTTACAGTTTGCTCTACGTAGCAAGGATTGGACAATGCAATAATGGCTACATTGTGGGATAAGACAAGACATTAATGGCTACAATGTACGTTTGCAAAGTACAATGAATGGTTATGAAATGCATAGCATGGCTACAATTGCGTAACCCATTGTTACTATTTATACTGTAAGTGTTGGTATGAGAAGTTAATAGGATTCCATATGGCAAATAAGACATGGACTCCCTATGATTATTTGGTGTTGATTAAAGCTTATACCCTGGCTGATCAGAGACACATGGAAGAGGAGGTTGATGAAGATTTTTGGGCAACCATCAATGAAGCTTACAACAACCATCCAAACTGTAGATTAAGAAAAAGAATTTTGGATACTAAAAGTACATTTCTTATGTTTACTAGAGATTTCCGAATGTATCAGAAAATTATAACCGAAGTGGAACGAGAAAATGTTTTTCAAACGACTAGGTCAATTTTTGACTCTCTGTATTTTATGGATCATTAAACACACTTTGTTGGTTATGCTACGTACGATTTGTGGGTGAGTTATATTAGACAGTTTATGAGTTCTATGATTTGTAGGTGGCACATTTTGCATTCTATCTATTTGTAACTGTGGCAGGTATTTCTATGAGTTGTGCTTGTTTCCATGTTAGTTCTATATATGTTGTATTAGTTAGTGTATGTCTATGTGTATTAATATGAGTTATTTATGTTCTATGTAATTTAGGGAGTGTTCTATGTACTTAAACATATGACTATTTAAACAAACTTAAACATATGACATACTTAAACATACCACATAGTTAAATATATAACATAGATAAATATCCATATACTTAAACATACATCACATAAACGATGTTTAGTTATGTCCACCACCACGTTGAAATTCCAATGAAGTTAGCATATTACGAAACACGACTAGTTTTTGTTCTAGTTCAGTTGCATATTCCACTGTTGGACAAGGGAATGGGTCATCAATCCACTCCCATAACCTACAACCATTTGGAAAATTTTGGCATCTATAATAGCACCGTCCAATGTCGTTTCCACTTCGTATGGTGATATGTGTAACCAACACTCCACAAACACAAAATATTGGAAGTGTCAACCCCCAGCTCCATTTCAATATGTTGATTACGGATTTTCGAGCGTTCTTGTTTGTTTCTACAGTGGAGTCTTCGTTCATCTATAAGTCTTCGTCTCTCGTCTCTCAACTGGAGCTGCTACTCCTCTCTTTCATGCTCAATCAGATCTTTATAATGCCTTTCCTGTATTTCCACATACCATTTCTTTGGTGGTTGTGGAGAAAAAGGATTTGGAGGGAGTTCGTGACTCAATGGACCTTCGTATGAATATGAAGAAGGCAATGAAATATGGTTATAGTCCACCATTATGAGATACTATATGGAAAATTGGAAGAAGAGTTTGTATATCTCAATGGTATAAGGATGTTATTTATACTGAAATAATAGATACTATATGGAAAATTCATAAGGCATCATACAAAACAACAACGTAGCTATAGTACCGATAAAATTTGTCACCAAATGTTATCTGCCAAAAAATACACAGTAATGTACCAATAAAGGAGTACGTAAATTGTACCATTGCACTGAAAATTCACAATTTACAGTTACAGTATACATATTGCTACACGTAAATTATACCAGTTTATTTTTATTGGCCAGACAAAAATTTTCCGATTGAGTATTTTTTTCCTTTTCAATTGAGGCAATCTGCCATTAGACTTACTTTTCATTCTTAATTTTTTTTCTTACCATTGAATAATTTTAATTATCAAAGTGGTTAAACAATTAGTGTCTATTTGTGCAAGTTTACTGTATGTTCATTTAACAGTTGCTAAGTTTTATGTACCTGCTAAGTTATAATCAATCAAGGATTTGACCATTTGGAGTTATTTGTTCACGGCAGTATACATTGCATATATTTTACTTATCATTATGATATGATTCGTTTCTCATTTTTCAATAAAGAGTCATGTACTAATATCTAACAAAAATATATAAGTACTATGGTTCGTTTCACATTTAATTATCATAATAATAACTAACAACGAATACACAACCATGTACTACATACTACAGAATGACAAGCAATCAGACACAAAAAAATGAAAAATAATGACATCTATGTATAAAATGAATATAATAGATATATCATCTGCCATAGTATGTGAATAATAACATACGAATCAGAAACATGAAAAATAATGACATCGATGTATAAAATGAATCCAAAAGATATGTCATCTACTACACTATGTGGACAATAACATCAACGAGAACATAAACAAGAGACAATACATAAGATCGCTCATCTGTACGTGGACGTGTATGATGACGACGATATGTCTAGCCATCATCGTCTCTACCACCGCTCATGCTAGCTAAATGGTCATAGTACATGCCAAAGTCAGCAAATCTCTAACGCTCTGCCTCTAACAGTGTCTATATTCGTGTTGTCTCCTCTGTCTATCGGCGTTGCTCAACATCATAATAGTCAGCCATGCTTTACATATCTTGTATGTTAGATTCATATTTGCATTTCGCATGGTCAGCATATGATATCTGGGTGGGATCCAGATACTGATTGTGTGTGGAGGATGAAATATGTCAACCTAGCGGTCTGCTCCAGTAGTAGTAGGCACTGCCATGGTCCAACCAAAGTGAGAAGCAGCTGACATGTGATCTGGTGCACGATACTCCTGACTAGGCTGGGTAAGATCTTTGATAACCAAAGTTCCTATACCATGACATATAGCAAATGGACCCACCAAATTTATTACCACTGCATGGGTAATGGTATCACCAGATGTAGTGTAAAAATTACGCCAGAAGTTAATGTATGACGGACCGGTATTAATAAAGCTCTCTACCGGCCACTAACCTGCTCCTCTAGCCAGGTCTAGTTGATCTGTAGAGTAAATTATATATCGATAAGTATGAGGGTGTAGATCATCAGGAATGACATTGTAGTTATAAAATTATCTCCAACACCTTTCACCAAGATACCAATTTGCACCAAACACCGAGGGATATGACAATAGTGGAAATCTTCGCCTGCCAAGAATCCTAGAAATTTGTATAAAATCAAGATCGATTGATATACTAGCATGAAATGGATGCCATATAATTTCCCTCTGTTCATCGGCAAATTGATCTAGTTATGGGCAACCGAATATACATGGTTGGATTCATTATCCCTAGGCCCCCTATTGTTCGCGTACTAAACTATCAAACGAGGGAAGAAAGTAGATGCGTCTTCGGTCAATGTGATGAAATGAAAATTTCTAGATTACTCAAAGTACCAGTACTATAATAACTCCCAAAAACATATAAGAAAACCTATGAATCCGAGATGGTGCACTATACGTCTAGGCATCTGTAAAGGTATGCAAGAATAGGCGTACCCTAATCATATATAACAGCACTATCAAAATCCAAAAGAGATACGACCTCAAAAAACTTGACCGCTAAACTACTGTTGGTGGTGCTGAAAAAAAGTTCCCCATGAGGTATAAAACAAATGATCTAGCAAGCTCCAAATCATACTATGGAGAATACTCGCTCAATATGCTGTCCATTGCAACAGTAATCATGCTGACTCGAATAAAGTCGGCAGTCTGATATGATGCAGGCGAAGTGTCAATATGTGGTTGTAGATCATGAACAAGTGCGGGATCATGCCATCGAACGTGGTATGGAATCGATGGAAAAGTGACCACTCCTATGCTAATGCCCTCCATTCCTATTATAATGCCGGTAAACATATAAAAGTCAAACGGTGTAATTTCTAGCTCACCGCAAGGAAAATGAAAAGTATGAGTGGTTTTATACCACCATAAAGCAATGTTAGTGCACAATTGCACATCACCTTTAATAACATTACCGATGCATAGAATTGTAAATCACAGAACAAGTTTAAGTAAGCTAAAATATATTAACGCGTTTTTTAACTTAAACGGTTCATTAGATCACCTAAGAAATGATGGAATCCAAGCTCATGTAGAAGTGCTTTGACTTTGGGAATGCTTGCCAAATTCTTATGAAATATTTTAGGGTGTTCGCTAAAGAACCCCGCGATTGGATATTCTGCGACTGTTTAAGTTAAATGAATTCATAATTATAGAATTAAAGTAATAATTTATTATAACTATTTCAAATTTAAAAAATACTTATGGCCAAGCTCGTTTGTGTGTTGACATGTACTTCCCCTTTGGAAAGCGCCCGAAAGTCAGTAACACTACCAGAACTACAGTATATAGCCACGATAGGGTTCCAACGGTCGCCAATGGGAATTTCCAACGGCTCATTATTTTTTAACAAGCCGTTGGTAACCGTTGTAAAATTGCCGTTTGCGGCCGTTGGAATTATTCGCATAAACTTGCAGCCAAGCCGAGACCAATATCATTCCTCTTCTTCCTACCAGAAAACCCCCAAATCCATCACCATCTTCCTCCACTCCTCCTCTTTTCTTGCTCCCAGCCTCCCCACGCAACTGGCAGCCACTCCGACGCCATCAATCAACATCAGCGGCCTCTCTCCATCCACATACAGCTCCAAAACCAGGGTTTGCCTAAAACCCTAAAATTTTAATTTTGCTAATTTTATGTTTAATTTGTTATTATAGTTGTATCTAATAGCTTATTGATTTTTTATTATACCAAACTAAGTGCTAATTACAATTATTATCATCCAAATGTCCAAATTGTTTGTGTATATATATTATGCACATATATACATATGTTGATAGTTTAGTGTAAATGCACATTTGAGTTAGCGTTAGATTGGTTAGGATTGATTTAAATTATTTTGTGTACGTTTTGTAAAATATTAGGCAAACATGAATTAGTCGAATATTTTACGAACATGAATTATATCTTTTACAAAATATATTAGCATTAGATAAGTATATAATTTAGTATAAATATACACATGAATTATATATTTTGTAAAATAGTAAAAATCATATAATTTACTATATATTTAATAAAACAGTAGAATATAAATAAAACAATGCATAATATGCTTTATTTTATATATTTATAAAACGGTAGCATATAAACAAAATTTAAATCCCTTAGTGAATTTTTGTCTCCATCTGACAAGTGTTGTATATGATCTTTGTATGAATATTCGTTTTTATTGCAAAATGGATATTCGTATTCATCTGATACAATATCTATTGGGTTTGTCCCTGTATTGGACAAGTTACAAACACTATAAAGTAATTACGTATCGTAAATCATATCATTATAAACGGTTTACAAAATTTAGACGGCATTTCCTTTTTGTTTCTTGTGTACATGCATATGTGTACGATACAAGGAACACGGGGGAAGTGCTGCCAAAATTTTGAAAAATCGTTTACAATGATATGATTTAAGAAATGCAATTACTATTGTGTTTGTAATAGAAAGTAGGATGACCGACCATCACAAAAGGTACCAAAATGTGAACAAAATATCAAGAAACATAACTCTATATATAAACGAAAATGGATTATAAAAAAAGTAAAATCTAAACGTGTTTATTGAATTTGATTAATAATTTTTTTACTATTGATCGTTGGTTTTACAGTAGGAAAAATGGTCAATTATTTTATTGATCGGAGCAGGACATATCAAAGAAGAGAAATATGAGGCTCAATAAGTAAATATTTTCTTAACGGGGTAAATGTGTTTGTCGAATTTTCTTTAAGTAATATTGTAAAATACGTAAAAATTCATTGTCCATGTAATAGGTGCAAATTGTTGAAGCATTTAGTACCGAATACGGTTAGGATTCATTTGCGCCAATATGGTTTCGTAACCAATTATTTGGTGTGGAATCGTCATGGAGAAATTATAACACGTAACGAAGAACAGTCAATAGAGGTCATTAGTGATGAAGTTAGTACGACGAATCTTATAGAACATATAGTTGAAGGTGTAGCATGATCAATGTTCCCTACTGTTGAAATTAATAACGACGATGTTAAGGTCGAAGAGGAACCAAATGTTGGAGCGAAAAAATATGATTTATTAGATGCTGCCAACAAACCTCTTTGGAATGATGTACTAACGGCACTCAATTATCGGCAACTATAGAGTACATTGCAATGAAATCAAAGTACAACCTCACGGAAGCCGAATTTACGCTGTTGTACAAGATGCTAAACGCCATATGCCATCAGACAATTTAATGTGCGAAAATTATTAGAAAAGTGAAAAAACTTATGTCATCTTTCGGTTTGCCGTGTCAAAAAATTGATACATGTCTAAATGGTTGCATGTTGTTTTAGAAAGATGATGTTAGTCTTCGGAATTGTAAAATATGTAATCAAGAAAGATACAAACCAAGGCAAAAAAAGGGAAAAGAAGTTCCATACAAGCGTATGCATTATTTACCTATTACTCATAGACTTCAAAGGTTATATGCATCATCTGTAACAACGCATCATATGAGATGACACAATGTGAGAACACCTGAAGAAGGTACATTAACACACCCATCTGATGGAGAAGCATGAAAATATTTTGATAAGAAATATCCCAATTTCGCAGCGGAGAGCCGTAACGTTAGACTAGGTTTGTGTACTGATGGATTTTCACAGTTTTCTCAGTTTGGTTCTAAATATTCATCTTGGCCTATAATCATTACACCTTACAATCTACCCCCGTGGATGTGTATGAAAACTCCATATATGTTTCTCACAATTGTCATCCCTGGCCCCGATGATCTGACACAGGGTGTTGATGTTTACTTACAACCGCTAATCCAAGAGTTGAAAACATTGTGGTATGAAGGAGTTGAAACATACGACGTATCGAAAAATATTCCGGATGTTCGCTTCTTTGTTATGGACAGCGATTTTCCTTCATATGCAATGCTTTGGGGTTGGAGTACGGCCGGTCGTTTTGCTTGTCCTTACTGTATGGAAGAAACACGAGTATTTTCTTTACGGCATGGGAAGAAAATTTCATGGTTTGATTGTCATCGACGTTTTCTCCATATTAATCATACTTTTAGAAGAGACAAAAAAACTTCATAGCTAATAGATATGGAACTTTATAACCACCAATGATTTGGTCAAGTGAATATGTATATGAACTTGTAAAAGATTATCCAAAGATACATGAAACCGGGCAGCAAACTGAAAATCCAAGGTAAATCGACATTTCATAATTGGTGCAAATAGAGTATATTTTGAGAGTTGCCTTATTGGAAAAATCTCTTAATCCGTCATAACATTGACGTGATGCATAACCAGAAAAACGTATTCGATAATGTGTTTAATACGCTTTTGAATGTTAAGGGCAAGACTAAAGACGATCTAAAATCAAGACGTGATATAGAAGAAATATGTATTCATATGAAGCCAAATGACACTAAAAAACCCAAAGCATGTTATGAACTAGATAACAACCAAATTAAAGTACTATTAAAATGGGTGGAAGGATTACGATTTGCTGAAGGAATTTAATCTAATCTTCGTAGATGTGTCGACTATAAGAATGGAAGATTGAGTAGGATGAAAAGCCATGATTGTCATGTAATGATGCAAAATTTGTTACTGTCGCTTTCAAAGAATTGTTGTCCGTAAATATTTGAAAGGTTATAACAGAACTTAGTTTATTTTATAAGGAGCTTTGTTCAATTACGTTAAAAGTTGACCGTCTTTGTAAACTTGAGGTAGAAATTTCTATACTGCTCTGCAAACTGGAGAAAATATTTCCTCCAGGTTTTTTCAATGTGATGGAGCATTTACCTGTTCATCTTCCATTTGAAGCACGTCTTCGAGGTCCTGTGCAATATGGGTGGATGTATCCATTCGAGAGGTATGTTATTAATACTGAGTATGTAAATGTTAATTTAACTATAAATAAAAATCAATATTGATATGAAATATTTTTTATTAGGTACTTAAATCATTTAAAGAAAAAAGTGAGACAAAAAGCTCGAGTTGAAGATTCGATTTGCAAACCATATATCGAAGAAGAAGCATCATTCTTTTTCTTTCATTATTTCAATGATCATGTGAATTTATCATTTCAAAGTATTGTGCGTAATGATGAGGCCGTTGAACAAGATTCTTCTTCTGAAGCAATGTTATCTATTTTTAAACAACATGGTCGACATGTTGGAAAATGTGTAAAAGTATGGTTAGATGATAAAGATTACCATGTAGCACACACATATATTCTTTTTAATTGTCCAGAAGTTGCACAATTTATTAGGTAATTATCAGATTACAAGTTTTGATAAATTTAATTTAATACTGCATGTGTAAATTAATAATAAAGCAATATATTATGTTTTTATTTGCAGTGTTTATGAATCACAAAATCAAATGGCGATTTAAACAAAAATTTCACTACTTGGTTTTCGAACTACGTTTGTGATCCTACAAATAATATGGTCGATGAAGGATTAAAACATTTGGCATTGGGACCGAAAAGGAAAGTTAAAACGTATCTAATATTTTTCGTTAATGGATATAAATTCAACACCAAAGAATATGGTGCTGAAAAATTAACAAACAATACCGGTGTATTTGTTAAAGGCAATGATGATCCTAATAATCATATACATGATTTTTATGGCGTGTTAACCCAGATTTTGCAATTGACATATTTTATAAGACCCGCGGATGAAGTTTTTTGTTTAGATGCAACTGGTTCAACAATGTTCCAGGTTCTGGTTTTAACGTGCATCCAAATTATAATCTTATAGAAATAAAACATACCCCCCGTTATCAGCAGTACAATCCATTTGTACTAGCCAAACAAGCTCTACAAGTTTATTACGCCCCTTATCCATCTCTAAAAAGAGATAAAGCGGATTGGTCTGCGGTTTTTAAAGCCAAGGCGAGATTTATATTCGATGGAAAGAATATTCCAGAAGAACGAGCCTATTAAGCAGATATCGAGGAAAATGTTTAAATCACAAATACAGACGATCAAACTGATTTTGGACAATTAAATGATGAGACAAAATGTATTGGTCGAAGCATTTGAGAGTGTAGAGGAAAACGATATAGAACACGAGACTGAGTCTGAATCAGAAACGACGAGGACTGAGTAATATTTGGTACTTTTTACAATTATTCAAGCACACACGTCACATATCATCATCATCATTACATGCACTACTAATTAAAAATGACTTCATTACATGCACCACATATCATCATCATTTTATCTATGTCTATAATTAAAAATGAAACTTTCAATAGGTATTATGTCAGGCTCCAGACGTCGTAGCTCTTCTCGCTCGGCCGACAAGAGTAGTGGTGAGCCTCTGGCTCGACCACTAGTATATTTGCAGCCGAAGGCTGATGGAGCGTAAGTATCAAAATTAAAATGATAACAATATAAATTTGTTCATACATATATACACTTATCTAAAGATCTGTCTTATATTTAACACAGGGTATTTAATTTGGAGCTCTCAGGAGTTGTGCTTGGCATTTCCAAGCAATCATATATGAGCAGGATAACAGATTGCTGGCCTAAGTGGAGTAAGATCCCTGACCAAGTCAGGGAGGCCATATAGCGGGATTTTCTGGTGAGTTTATACCACTTTACTATATGAATAAGTATAAATCAACAATTAGTAATATTTGAAAGTGTGGTCTGTATACAATTATATGTGCCAATATAGTACACACGGATCGTGTAATATGGACTACAATATAAATGCGGAAATAGATGATAATAGCATAGTAAATAAAAATAGAAAAATCACACCAGAGATTTTTATATTGGTTCGGAGCACCGTCCTACGTCCAGTCCCAGACTTCTATCTGGATTTTCACTATTAACTACCTCGCTTCACCCGGAGGAACAGGTTTACAACACCCGAACAACCGAACGGGATTTCACGCCTCTAATACACCGAGGACTTCAACACTTGCCTCTTACAACACAGAGGACTTCAACAAAAGAACAAATACAATTGTTGTTGACAACTTGTGCTCTTGAAAACACAGATTTGTCACTAGTAGTACACCCTTCCTATAATCTTATCCTCAAAGTATGCGAATGATGTTTTGAAAAGATTAAGGAAAGTATATTACTTATTGAATCAAAAGATATGAAATAGTTTCAATGATTCAATAAATAATCGAAAGCTTTTAGAATGCAGGAGTATATATAAAGTAAGATCAGAGATTAGAGTAAAAAGCATATATAATCATGTTTTCATATATCTTGAATCAATGATTTAGATGAGTATATATAGAGAAAAATAGTTGTAACTCTTTGTGAACAGTTGCCATTAATAGATATGATTATTTGATGAAAGGTAAGAGATGCAACCATTGGAGAAAGAAGTGTCTTTTGGAAAAGGTTGCTCTCTGTTTAAAAACGGTCGACAGGTCAAAAAAATGACCAGTAGACAAGAATTTGAATATATATATACGTTATGTTCACTTGTGCACATTATCTGTGCATTCTGGGCAAAAACGGTCGACCACCTGGTTTTTGACCGGTCGACCGGTTTTGTCCAGACTGCACAGTTAATGTGCACTCATATATATTTATATATATATTCGAAGATTAAAGGCATAAGATTATTTGAGGATAGATTTTAACATAAATAATCATTACTAACATACCAAATAATCAACCTCTAATCATATGGAGCTCTTTGTGTCTAAATAACTTCTTTTTGTCGATCACGGCTTATCCCTTTGTCAGAAATCAAAACTCTATAAAAATCTTGACTCAACAATATTTTCTCTTTTTACAGGGGCAAGTGGACTTGGCGGAGCCCGATGTCGCCATGGTTCAGCGCCACTGGAATTCGAAGGTCACCATAAATATAGGAAGGTAATGTCAGTTCTTTAAAAATCGGGAAAGAAATCGAACCGAATGGGCGCTTCGATATGGGATTCTTGGATGAGTTGGTGGGAGATCGACGAGTTCAAGATAAATCTACCAAACATATAGTTAATTATTTTGCAATTAGTAAATATAATATTTAATTTAAATTGCAGTTCACGCGAAGGACATGGTCCAATCGCGAGTTTTATGGGTTGAGTCCTTCACCGGTTTCAGGGCAACTTCTCTTCCTCTTCCTTATCTGGGAATAGTTCTATTCAGAGGAAGGAAACTTAACGCCCTATTCGATCCTCTGACAGACAGAGTTAGGGGAAAGATTATCCGTTGGAATGAATCTCTCCTGTCCCAAGCAGGCAGATTGGTGCTTATCCAATCGGTTTTATGCTCAATGGTCACTCATATTTTCGCCGCTATGACTCCTACTTCTTCCTTCTTTCGTTCATTCCAATCTTTGGCTTCCTCCTTCTTCTGGGGTTCTAAGGGCGACAATCGTCGTCATCATTGGGTGCCGTGGGATGTTATTTGCCGTCCTAAGAATGAGGGTGGGTTAGGATTGCGCAATCCGAAGGACATCTGTTCGGCTTTCGCTTGCAAGTTGTGGTTCAGGTTTGGGACGAACGACTCCTTATGGGCGAAATTCCTCTATGCTAAGTATCGGAGACTGGCTTCTTCGGGCTATTCCGGTTATCCATCTTATGCCAGTGAGACTTGGAAGCGTATGCAATCGGTCAAACTGCTCGTCGATTCTCATAACGGCCACATTGGTTGGGATGGCGGTTCGTTTTCCATTCTGAAGGCCTGGAATTCTTCTAGAACCCATTCTCCGGTCCTTCCCAATTTTGCCTTCATTTGGGACGTTCGTATCCCTCCTAAAGTCTCTCTCCTCATGTGGAGAATGCTCCATAAAGGGATTTCGGTGGATGTGAATCTTCAGCAGATCGGCATTTCTTTTGTTTCTCGCTGTCGATGCTGCGGTAGCGGGGAAACGGAGTCGGTGGAACATTTGTTCTTCGCTGGCTGGTGTGCAAGTTCCTGCTGGAATTACTTCGGTTATTTATTGGGTGTCCGTGGTTCCATCTCCTCGTCGCATGAATTACTGACTTCTTGGTGGTTAGGAAGTTCAGGTCGATCCCTTCGTTCCATCATCTTCCGCTTGATTCCTTGTCTTATTTGCTGGCACATCTAGTGTGCGCGGAATAAGGCAATATTTGAAGAGTCTCCGATGGATCCCCTCTCCATTATTCGGAGGGTAAGAGATGATGTTTTCTTGGCTTTTCGCGGTCGTCCTTTCAGAGGGACAGTCAATTCTCGTTCTGAACGCCTTGTGAACCTATTATCTATCTCCTGCTCTCGGTCTTCTAACAGAGCGGGAATTGGTTGATTGCCGTTATGGAGACTGGTAGTTCTGCCTTCTAGTCTCCTTCTTGTCCGTCTTCCCCAACCCTCCATTATTTTATTATTACTGTGTGGCTATTGCTTTCAGGAATTGCTTTCCATGGGTGGTCTAGTCTCTATGTCCTATCTCTGTTCGAAGCTAGCTTTAGGAACTCCGTAGCTCTTGTCGGACTTTCTATCTTTCAGCTGATGGGATGTTGGTCGATTCTTTCGTCTCTGTCGGAGGGTCTTCTGATGGGCTTGCCAATTCTTTACT
The DNA here is from genome assembly GCA_030765085.1 of Allium cepa. Classification (NCBI taxonomy): domain Eukaryota; kingdom Viridiplantae; phylum Streptophyta; class Magnoliopsida; order Asparagales; family Amaryllidaceae; genus Allium; species Allium cepa. The sequence goes on along the minus strand of CM060940.1, from coordinate 748,570,464 downwards.
CCGTTTTCTCTCAACATCGTCATCCGGCGGTGGCCTTGCCGGAGCTTGATTTCGATGTTGATGGGGGGTGGGTTCCTGGAGCTCTTTGGGTGTGAAGTGAGCCTGATGCCAGAGGCCCTATGCCTTTGCCTTTCGCTCGAGGTTTTTTGGTTTCCCTGTTTAGGTTTAGTTGTCCTTTCTATCTGATTTTGTTTATCCATTTGTATATCTCGTTTTTTTTATGTTTGGTTACCTGTCAGGCTTGTTGACAGCTTTTCGTGGAGTTTATATATTTATTGTTGTGAAAAAAATATATAATAATTTAAATTGCAGGTGGAGTCGGAGAGGAACTCTGTCAATAGAAGTAGGAATCTTGTAACGCATCGTCGCGGATCCAAGTTTTTTCAGCATCACCGTAAGGACTTGGTAAATTTATCAATTACGAATCTAAACCGTCATTACATTTTGTATATTAATCAGTTCAGTAATTAACTACGAAAAATTAAAATATATAAATTATTTATTGCAGGAAAGATCGCTTGGACGTCCTGTGTCTATGATGGAGATATTTACCCTTATCCACGCATCAAGACAAGCAGACAATGCTGGCAATATTACATATCAGTGAGATGATGATGATGATAAGGCAACGGCTGCATATGTATGCATAGTTTAAATCTTATTTTATTAATATCGATAAGTTTAAATCCTATTCTACTAATTTTAACCTGTAATTGTTTTTTATTTTAGGCAGAGTTTCAGGAGGCACGGGCAGAGCTGCTTTCAGAATCGAATCGCGATGAGTTGACGGTAGAGAAGCAAGATAATATTTTCGACGTTATTATGGATCCGACGCAGCGGAATAGGCGCAATCGCTATGGAAACCAAGCGGTAATCTTATAAACATTGCAATATTATATTTAATAAATTAACCTATAGATACACTATACATATGATGATTTCTACCTGAGTTAAATCTAACATATACGTGATTTATAAATATTAGATAAGTAAAAAAGGAAAAATATACAAAGATATGGGATGAAAATGGATGAACCAAAAAATAATATAAGAATACTTTCGACTCTTATATATTGTATTAAAAAGAATAAATTTCCTTGTGGTATATATTCCAAGAAAATGTTTCGCTATTTTACATTAGGAACCAAAAACATGAACCAAAAAAATAGTAGCAGTATTAACATAATAAACAGAACTAAAAATTTAAAATGATTCTATACCTTAGACTCTAATAATGCAATGAACCAAAATAGTGACGGGTTTAGGTTGGGATATAAAAAGGCAATGTACAATAAAAGTAACTAAAATTGCACAAAAGAACATTCTACGTTTGATACATTATTTTAATTGGACAATGTAAGACATCATTGTAGAAATAAATAAATTCAAAAAAATTCCAATAGTTCGAATCAAGTTTTTATAGCTTTAACACATACCATTTTTATTTTTCATTCAAAACGGAAACAGTGGAAATGGATTAAGAATTTAATAATTCATTGTAAAGTAGGGGAAAATCTGGTATTTTGGCATCATACACCAAAATTGATATTGAAAAGGTAATATTTTTTATTGTTTATCATCCTGTACCATTATCATTTAATAAAATATGCATTTCCTTGTGGTATATGCATTGCTTAAGATCACATTATTTACGTTTCTATATTTTAAAATATGCATTCCTTAAGAAAATGATTATAATACAAATGTGAATATCACATTCTATTTGCAGGTTCGGGCAGCTCAAAAGACATGTGACAAAGCTGAAATAAAAGAGTTTAGAGCCATGATTGAGCAGCTGCAAGAGCAGAACCGTCTTCGCGCTATACAAATGGAGCAGCTGAATCACGTTTAGCGAAGTACACGTAGAAACATGGTTCCTTCCCTTCGTCGTCTGGTGCTTCCGGAGGTGATGATGATGCTTGAGAGGTATGATGATTATTGTGTTTATGGTTGGTTATTGTATATATTGACTTTGAGGTGGTGAGGATTATGTTTGGTGGTTATTGTGTATATATTGATTTTGAGGCAGTGAGGTTTAAGTGTTTGCATTGTATATATTGACTTGAATATGGAGTTGGAGTTGGTGTTGGTGAGAGTTTTGTTGTTTATGTACATATTGACTTGGAGTTTGATTTGAAAATGTAATGTTTGATGTTGATTTTTGGTTGTTTATATTGTTTGTGGTATGATGTGTTGGATATGTGATATATATGTGAAATAAAGTGGAAATGGAATGGAAATAGATATATATTGATTATGTGTGGCTGGAAGGTGAATGACTTGCTGTTATAAAAGAAAAAATTCATCCAGATTAGCAACGGCTACCAACGGTTACCAACGGCTCTTTGATCATTTTAAACCTACGGCTTTCAACGGTCTCCATCGGCTAAAAGCCGTTGAAATAGCCCCATTGCTTCCGTTGGAAGCCGTTGGAAAGCGTGTATGCTATTTCAACGGCTTTTCCAATGGCTTCCAACGGCCGCCAACGGCTGAGAACCGTTGGAATATTCGGTTTCTCTTGTAGTGTAAGCGTAGGCAACTCCGCTGCGCTAAGGTTCAGATCCCAAAAACTATTAAGCTCGACAACTCTGGCGGAAGTCTGTCCCACTCCTCTACGCGTCCTGCTTGCTCGACCACCCCAGCGGCCTCCGTGACCCGACGACCGCCTTCGACTCCTCCCTTGTTCTCTAGATTTTCGCCGACCTCGAGTAGATCTTCTATTACATGCTCATGACCATACTGCACAATAATCTGGCTTTCGCCGTCGCTGTCGCCGCCTCCTTCGCAGCCATCGGTACTGTTACATTCACCGTGCATGAACTTTTTCATGAATTTTTTTTAGTATTCTAGACATTTCTACAAGTGTAGATCCAAAAAACAGGCTTTAGTTTGTGTATAGACATACAGATTTGGATGTTTGAAAGTGTAAATTGACGAAAAGGAGGAGTGGAGGTTTGAGCTTCGGGTTGGAATAATGAAGAAAGAGAGAAAATGATTTTTTGGCGGTGGTTGGGAGGGTTTAGGGCATAAATTTATAACATCGGAGCTTACGCTGTTATAAATTCTACCAATTATTTTCCCGAATGGTTCGTGGCTAGTTTTACGTCTACGTAGACGTGCAATCCGTTCGTTCAGTTGAAATGCATGAGAGAGTGAAGTGAACAAGCCGGGTTGTTTGTAATGGTCTAAGATACGAGAATATGTAGCTGTTATTGGTTATTAGGATCAAAGCGCATTGAATAATTCATCATGATAAGAAAACATTAGCAATAATTTTTTAAGGATAAATCCGAATCAGTATGAAAATAACTTCTTTAGAATTTCTCTTTGCATAGTGGTATTATTACTCTTTTTCCTCTATCAATTATCAAGTAGAATATGGTATGTGAAAATGAGTAGAATATGTATATATGCATATGTCAAAATTGGCAATATATATATTTTAATGGAAATCTTGGGTAACACACACTATTACGAATTTATATTGTAGATCCTTTTCAAGTAAACTTAAAGTTAGAATTTTCTGTTCATATAAAGATAAGTATTGTTATATTTCAGCAAACATCATGTGAAAGCACAACAATAAACTCATCGTCAAGGGAACTATGTCCTTGAGTAGATAAAATGCTCATTTAGTTTAGCATCTTCTGTTAAATATTAACGGTTCAAAAATGCAACTTTGAAAAAAAAAGCGTTTTTCAAAATCATTTTCTGACTATTTGCGTAATATTGTGCAAGGAGGGTTAACTTGTGAATGAAATTCAATCACAACACATATCAGTATATGTAATAACACTAAATAAGAACATACAAAAATGATTAACTCAATTAGTATCGATTTAGAATTTAAATTAGCAGCAAGCTAACTTAGATAATTAGATAGTCTAGTTGAAAAGGCTTAAATTCACATATTTAAAGGAAATTATATTAATGTTACCTAACACTCAAAGATTGATCCAGTGCAGCTCCCAGATCTATGTGAAACTGTAAGAATCTTAAATCAATCGTATCACAAATGGAAATAAAAATAGAAGATAAAATAGAAAACTACCACACTTGCAAAACTAATCATGCTATAGTTGGTCAAATGCAAAAATGAAAGAAGTATTAGACAACCATAAGGGTTCAACACGTATGGTGAAGAAATAGCGATCGCAACAGAATAAAAGTTTGTGCAAAGAAAAAGAATGGGTTTATCATAATCCTTGTCATCTACAATGATTCTACTATACTATAATGATGAAATTGTAAAAAAATAGTTTCGGCTAGCAAAAGCTACATTTCTCTAGTTAATATATGGTATTTCAGCTAAAACTCTTGCTAACCTAATCTAGGCACAACAAAGAACCATGAAAGAACCCTGACTACAAGCGATAGAGGTGTTGAAATATAAGAGAAAGTGGAGAGGGATGCAATCATACCATCGATGCCAATACTTGATTTTTCATATATTTTCATTTAATGAATCGTTTGGAACTAAATAAAGAAGCTTTAATTCTAAAGAAAATATAAAATAAGTTGTAACAATCATGTATGCATTAAGCATGAAATCCACCCTTTAATGACTTATATTTTACTTTCTTCAATTTTCTTTTTGCCTTTATCTTTTGGTCTAGGTTTATACTCAACAATTTCTACATTATTGCATGGAAGGCAGCTTGATTTTTTAGCCGAAAGAATCAAGTGATTAAAAAATAATATAGTAAGTTAATGTTTCTCTAAAATTTATTGTAAATCGAGAAAGAGTAACAAACATGATTTACATTACACATACACACACATACACACATATTTATGTGTATATGCGCGCGCGCATGCGTGTGTGTGTATATATATATGCTTCAGATAATATTACCAAATTATAATGTGAAAACATTTTGCTTTGTTTTCCTTTTTGTTGTGCTAAACCCAAGTCTAAATTCCTAAATCAATGTCGCAAATGAAAACTGAAGTGCGGGAATATTAATTAGACGTTGTTACGGTGTTGGCAATTTGTCGGTAGGGCGTTGGCATATCAAATTTTTACAATTCAACAAAAGTCAGCAAGGTGTTGTAAAGGCGTCGAGAATAGAGAATCGACAAGGTGTCAATAGACGTAGTTGGTGCAACGTTGGTAAGTACTCCATGGTGAATGTCTTTAGGACGTTGGTAAACAATTTCTGACAATATGTTTACCGACCACTGTTATGGCGTCGGCGTGACGTTAGTAAAGCACTTACCGACGCTCCACTGATGCATTCTTAGCGTTTGTAATATAGGTTATTTTTATAGTGGAATAATTTAAGCTTTATGAATGACTTTTTGGAATTTTGTTGGATGCAAAGTTCAACACTATTGAATAAAAACAATTGAAAGAGCAATGTATGAAATTAAAGGGGTTTTTGGAACATAATCGAGAACGTGATATATGTAGGAAAGTGTTGAACTTAGACAATTGAAAAGAATATTACCATCGAAAATAACAAAATCAATTGTTATTCATAAAATTTTACCGTGATGTGAGTTGATTTCTAAATTTATGTGTTGCGTTTTGGACTTTATTGACTGTACCTATTATGGTTGCTTTGGCAAAAAAAGCTTTTCTAACTTGAAGTTGATGAAACCTTGCCTTCGAACTGTCATGTCGGAGGAAAGATTAAGTGAGTTGTTAATGATTTCAATCGAAAATGAATGTTTGGATAATTTAAAACATGAAGACATAATTGAAGAGTTTGCATCCAAAAATTTGAAAACAAGTAGTCCTCGACGAATGTATTGATATGTTAAAAATATTAGAGTATGTACGTGAAGTTAAGGAAAAAAATATTTTTAAGGGATTTTGTTATCTAAGTAAAGTAAAGGATTGTTAAATTATGTACGGTGGACGGGTCTTGTTATCATGCAAAATTATTTATAATGTTATAATATTAATTTTTAAGTTTTTTCTTTGTAAAAGTCGACAAAAATTGTGCTTGATAGAGACAACCTAAAGGTTAGAATTGACCAAGTGCACTTGCTCCTTGAGTTGGTGGCGTTTGACACAAAAAACAAATTAAAGAGCTTGCAACATTTATTAAACAATGAAGGAATAGTATTATTGCCTGATCATCGGACTCCAATATTAAAGAGCTTATGATACCATATGTAGCTCAATATAAGCAATCAACTGTAACCATATTTGACAAAGAACCTAAAAGAATATGCTTGAAGTAAACTAGTAGCTCATATTGAAACACATAATTATTAATCGCAATCCAATATTTAAAAAAGCAAAACAACTCAATTCCCAACAGACAATTGTCTCTTCCCCTTGGCTTGCTCATGAAATTGGTATATACAGAGTACACTCGCACTAAAGCGTTTGCCCTAAAACTGTACTTAACTAATCATAAAATCATAATTACGACAAATTTAATATTAAAGCACATGCAAACTGTACTCACTTTATAGCAAAATCGCACATTGTTTTATGCAATGTCTGGTAGCAAAGGAAAACAACAAATTGCATGAAGGAAGAGAATTCCCTTTTGAGGGAAATGAAGTATATTTATCATGCACAGCGTTTGTCTTCTTGTATTTGAAGGCTAGGGTTTTGGAATCCTCAAAACTATAATCAACATATTAGTTTATGACCTTGCGCTAACTTATGCCATTCTCATCTTATGCTTTTTTTTGGGATTCTTCTAATGCTCAGTTATTGAATTTTGTGTTGTTTAATAGTTATATTATTTGACTCGTGGTTATGTGCTGGTTGACAGGGATGGTCCCTGCAGTTTTTGCATGCAAAACGGTTCTTCTGTTTATTCCATCTTCTTTTCATTTGAAGATGTTATATATAAGCTAGCCTACAAGTATATGGGTACAAGATTTATCTTTGTTGTAGCTTTTTATTTACTGAAATCTTGTCATAATTCAGTTGAGCTATGTGTCGGAGACAAAATTTTACTGCCCATTTTTTCAGCTGTTATTTGCAAAGATTGTGAGGTGAAACACCTTTATGAGGGCATTAGAATTTTGATCTGGGCATGGATTACATTTTGGGATCAGTGGATAAAAATATTCCCTTTTTACGTTCAAGATATGTATTTGCGCAAAATAGACATCATAGTTTTCTCATATTATTCCCATGCTTTTTAGAACTGGACCGATCTCATGGGATTAAGTTAATTACCTAACTAATTCAAATTAATTATTATAATTGACATTATAGAAAAATAATTTAAAAATGAAATTAACTTTTGAACTTTTAATTAATTAACTAATGCAATTAATTGAGATATAGTATATTCATGTGAATGATTTTGACGTCATATGAATGAGATATTAGCATCACACTTTGAGGATTAGTCTTACATCAGGAAAAATAATACAAATTAATTGGTATGCATACATACAAAATTATGTTTTACATATCAAATGTGGACAAAATCCATATTAAATCGTCTATTCAGTTTCTACATATCCTATGTGTCACAATGATCTCAACCATTCGTTTTATATGATGATGGATTCAAACTAGGAAACTCACTATAATTTTTTTTTAGAAATAAAACTCATTCCTCCATTTCCATCCTTATGGTTCTATTCATAACAAACGCTTGAGTTTGTCGATCTTTGCAATTACATGCGGTCCTTTGCAAAGATGTCTGTTTCATCTTGGAGAATAGTTGTTCGTTCTTCATTCAGTGCCAATGAGGCAGCAATATTGTTTCAAGGAAATACATGCCAGTAGACTCGAGCATTCTAAGATCGTCGTTGTCTGCAAGCATCACTACAAATACTATTTGTCAACAATACAAATACTATTTGTCAACAATATACGCTCTTCTATATCCCAAACAATAATCTTAAAACAACATCTTGTTCTATTTAGGTTCTATAAATTACTGATTATGATCATCTACTTTTAGACGATGTCTCAAGTAAGTAATCATTCAGCACCCATACAAACCATGACTACCAACCAAAATGGAGCAATGGTTCCTAATATTGTTGCATTATCACAAAGTGAAAGGCCGCAAAAATTCATTACAATGCAAATGTTGGCAATAAAAGCATTCTACTTGACTACCTAAGGATCGATGAAGTTCCATACCGAAGATGCTCATACGGTAGGGAAAGTTAAAATTTATAAGAACAAGATACAAACCCTCGATGCTTAGAATAGTTCTAACTTTATATTCAAGAACTAGATGCTCAATTGATTCGATAATAGGTCATATATTGTGTATTGTACGGTTGAAGGGACTTTGGGTTTCATTGAACAAAAAGTACAAAACCAAGGGCATTGGAATGAAGTAGTAAGCTATTGGGAATTTCCTCAATTTCTAAATGATAAATATGAAAACTGCAATCTGTTAGATTCAAGAATGACACATAATCTGTTGGTGTATATTTCTGGATTTCTGGTGAAGTGGCACTGTAGTGGTAAAATCAAAACTATAAAGATCGCTCTGAGGCACATCGATGATGCTCTCCTTAAGATGTTATTTTCCATCACCACTCGTTTGAACAAACAAATGAGTGTTGTGAGTTAAAGAAAATCGTATTACAAGATACAATCGAATTGAAATGATAAATCTCTTCAATTGATTGCGATAGCACTGTCGAAATTGAATCAAACTATCTTATGAATTGATTGTAGTGGCAGGAGTATAGGGTTTGTGATCTGCAGTATCACATAACCGAATACTTTAGAATTTAATAAGAGAGGAGAAGAGAAAGAGAAGAAAATACTTAGAATTTCTTAATGAATTTTATAAAGAGTGCCACCTTTATATAGGCATCAAAGTTAGTGTCTATTTTCCAAAAGAGGTGTTAGTTCACTAAAGGAAGCTTATGTTCATAAAAAAACGACCATTGGCCCAACGGTCGAATGTCTAGCCGTTATTTTACCACCATTTTTAAAGTTTGTAATTCGAATTCCTCTTCTTTTCTTTCTTCTTCTTCAAAATAAAATTAATCACAATTTTTTTTAAAAATTTACACTAACAATCCTTCACCAAATTTTAATGAACTTTCTCTTGTTGTATATTGCAGGAAATCTTGTGCATAAGTATATATGTCTTATGGACTTGGATCTATCTATAATGATAACCTATTAGAGTACGCCATGATGGAGTGGTTGCCTAAGCATTGAACCAATGATCATATGCGACGTATCGTATATGTTTCACACACTCGTTTTCTTTTCTTCAGATTGTTCATAAGCCGACACATGGATTGACCTTGTTTCTATATCTTGGTTTCATGACATGTCCTTAGAGACTTAAGCCATCACTAGTACAAAACAGATCAACTGCTTCGCCTCTTTTGTGTCGGTTGTCCATAAAACCGACACAAATAGTCTAATTTGTGTCGGTTGTTCATTAACAACCGAAACTATTGACTTATGGGGTAAGAAGAAAATGTTAAAAATGTAATTTGCATCTGTTGTTCTTAAGAAACCGACACAATTGAAGGGAAGCAATAGATCTATTCGTGTCGGTTGTTTGAACAACCGACACAATTAATTACAATAGCATCGGTTGTCCAAAAACCGACACAATAGGCGCACAACTTTTCCCCCTCAATCCATTTCAGCCGCCCAATCTTTTCCCGCGAACGCTAAATTTTAGAGGGAAAATTTAGCCTTCACGTACCCGACCCGCCTTCTTCTTTTCTTCTTCGTCTCCACCCGCGAACGCTAAAATTAAACTTTATTCCTTCTTCTCTCTACCGTTCTCTCTAGCAAAAAAAAACACAGAGAAAACAACAATCGCTTTTTTCCTGTCTCCTTATGCTTCTCTCTCTTTTGAACTAGGGTCGAGTGATTGAAGAGTTTGCGCTGCGATTTCGTCTGCTTCTAGATCAAGATTTTCGATCTTTTAGGTATGCCTTATTGAAGACTTTGGTTTTTTCGATTTGCGATTTTGGGTTTTTTCGGTTGAATTTATGAATTATTGAAGACTTCTGACTATGGAAAAACGAACAAGTGCAAACTTGCTAGGATTTGAATAAGCAAGACTTTAGAAAAAAGGTTGAAAATCGTGAATATCAGCTTACAAAAAGGTTGGAAGTACTGAGAACCAAAGCGTAAAGATGAGGATCATGTGTTGCGTGCTAGCTTAAATAGGCTGTCATCATCAATGATTTTTATATACATAATTGCTGTATATGCTACATTTATTAGTACAACAAACATAAAGATTACTTTCCACATCTAATATTTAATTAAGGTGCTTAGATGTGTAATGTGCTTTTACCAATGGATATAAAATCCTAACAAGCCTTTTACATGTCGCATATACTTACATCCAGGCAAATATTGGCACCATGAAATCATTGCAGGGCCATTGTTATTTTGTACCTTAACTATTCATTTCATCAAGTGTAATTCCAATAAACATCATATAGTACACCATTATACTTCACCAGTAGTTTACATGACCCAATGGGTTTGATTCACAAAAAACTATTAATAATAGTAGTGATGTGTTGAGTGTTAGCTATGTTAGGAAGATCGTGAAGGCATACTTAAGTTGTTCTACCATAAAAAACTATTTATGAGGATGTGAACTTGTATTATTTAGTTTGCTAGTTATATGCTTGTCTATGAAATTTATGTACATGTGAACTTAGGCGTGCACAAACTCAGTTTATCTATAATTATTTTTGTTTGGTTGATGTTGAAGTGGTCACTTATTATTTTTGTTTGGTTGATATGTTGAAGTGGTCACTTATTATTTTTGTTTGGTTGATGTTGAAGTGGTCACTTATTATTTTTGTTTGGTTGATGTGTACAAGAAAATGGCTTGGTTGATGTCTGTAGGCTCTCTGGCCCTTCAGTGTTGATTAGTAACATGTTTAGTACATCCACCCCCTTTATTTATTTAATTTTTTTACTGTCCCAATTAGCTATATCTAGTCTGAAAGTTTTGGTTGATGTATACAAGAAAATGGCTTGGTTGATGTCTGTAGGCTCTCTGGGCCTTCAGTGTTGATTAGTAACATGTTTAGTTCGTCCACTCCCTTTATTTATCTAAATTTTTTACTGTCCCAATTAGCTATATCCAATCTGAAAGTTTTTTCTGTTTTGTTTCAAGTTTTGAAATAATTTTTTGCTTATATTTTACTAAATGAAGCAGAGTCAAATACAGATGTTCTTTCTGATTCACGGTCTGATTTTATACAGGAAAATAAAATGAAAATTCAATTTGTAATCTTTAACTGAACTGAAACATTATCCCTCTTTCTATAATTAATTGTTGTCTTAGTATTATTTTTGTTAGCCCAACATGATGCATGCAACTATACATGATTGGCCTGCATTTTCTGAATTCAAAAATTTTAGAGAACAACAATTTTTTTAATAAAGAACTACAAACCTGTATAGATTGAATATTTCAAGAAAATAAAAAATAAACTTGAAGGAAAATGATCGTGCTCAGTGGTAGTGTTAGGTCGATTGTCATAGTTATGAATTATAAATAAAATAAACAATTACAAATGTTTCAATCATATTGCCTAGGTTCAGTAGGGACACACTAAAGCTGTAACAACGCAGCAATGAAATTCAACAAATATGATAGGGTTCAGTAGGGTTGGATAGTTTGCCCTTGATAAATGGGTCTTAGATTATAAATGGGTCTATTCAGTTTTTGCCTGTACGCATATGATATGATCTAGCTCATTTAAAAAGAATTGGCTTCATCACCTGTAAAACTTATTCTGCAAGTTATTAATTTTTCTACAAATATTTCATAATTATGGAAGATTATGAATTGATTTTAAATGTTATCAGGTGATTTTGATATTGGTTATCAATGATTTGAGCATATAGTGAAGTTTTAGATTGAAATCTATATTTTGAAATAAGTATAATTTATTCTGAAGTAAATAAATAAATAAGTAAATATTGAAATAGTATTCTATGATAGAAAATAATAAAATTGAATTTGAAATAATATCTATACAAGCTATTAGAGAATTGAATATATATATATATATATTATAAAGGATTTGAATCATAAATTACGGTTTAAATTAAAAAGAATTATTTTGGTGATTTATAAATATATTTTAAAGTATTATTTGGCTATAGAAATTTATGAAATGAATCAATAATTATTTTGAATTGCAAAGTAGTTTGGAAGTTTGGAAAATGTGTATAAAAGGATTCAGAGGTGAATTATTGTCTTTTGTTATTAAAAAAAGTAAATATATAATTCAATATATAATTTAATTAAAGATGTTTATTGATTTGTTGAAAGAAGTTTGGTTATGTTTTCATAATTAAAATCACTTTACTAATTTACCTGGAATGGTTTGAGATTATATTATGGTTTGATTTATAAATACTTTGAATTCAAATTAAATATTTCAATATTTAAAGTAAATAATAGTGTTTTAATCTTCGTTTTTGGTAATTATTATATAAATAAGGTAAACTTATTTTCCACATAATGGTTTTACTAAGTCTATTTGTTATTTTGGTATATAAGATTTTTAGAAAAAAAATCTCTTTATTATTATTACTTTACCGGAAAGAAGTCTATATTTTGTTTTAAATTGTTTAGCAAAATATTTTGTTGAAATATTATTATTATTAATTCATCTTTGAATTGAAAATTAGGATTTCACTGGTATATGAAACATCAACTGTAAACATAGCCTATGGGTAAAATAGTCGCTTAAATATGTAACAAAGGGGAGGAACATTTAGCTGATGACACCTCCGCAAAAAATCGGTTGGATTTAAAGAAATTTGCTCAAGCTGTGGGAAGTTGTTCATCCTCACACGCAGTATATTATCTCACCTTAAAATCAGGTTAGCTTCTGGAATGATCCATGGTTCAAACCAGGCATTATACTTCGTAGACTCATAAGTCATAGTGATCTAACTCAGTCTGGTGTGGGTGAAAATGCAGTGGTTAGCACATTCATCCATAACTGCAAAATTGTCTTACCATCAAGTTCAAATCAAAATATTACATGTCTATGGAATCCAATACAAGCTACTGAGTTTAAATCTACTATGACTAGAAAAGTTTCTTGGGTCTAGAAGAATGTAAGGTACTCCTCTAAATCAATGTACAATCCGCTCTTTGGTAATTACCTCCTACCTCGTTGCAAATGGCACTCCTTTGTTTGGAAAAGATTAAGTCCGGCCACCAATAACCTGATGCTATGGAAGGTGTTAAATAACACTCTCTTAACTCGTGTCAAACTTGTCAGTAGAGGTATGAGCATGTCGATATACTGAGGTTACTGCTCTCAGCACCTTGAAACTATTGATCATATGTAAACTATTGAAGCAGCTTATGGACATATCCGATTCTCCAGTAAGTGGATTTTATCAGTTCAAATTTCTTTTCTTTTTCACCAAACAATACAATGGGTAGCCATTTTCTATATCCGTCCAACCTTTTTCAAACACATGTTGATAATCCTCATGCATCTATCAATGATTCATATGTAGACAATGATGAGTGAATGGTCACTAGAACATTTTGAAAGATACTTAGCACTGTTGATATAAAAATGTTTGTTCTTATTTTGTGAAATAAGAGTGTTTGGCGCTTTGGAATCTCGTTGCATCACATCAACTTTTTGTTAGCTTTTTTTCACTTGGTATACAATGCATCAATTTATAGCAGATTGGATCACGCGTATGGAGATTATCTGATCCATTTTGGGATCAGTATTAATCCCCCCTCCTCCCGCGACATTCCAAATAATGATAGTCATTTACCATGTTTTCGATCCCTTAACATTCTTTTAGGAGGCTTAGATTGGTTGAGGTTGAGAATAAACAATTTTTTTCACTTTTCACAGTTACCCTACATTACTATACATGCTATATCCATTTCCGAATCATCTATGGTTGATTATTTTAAACACTCTCTTTCTCTCTCTCTCGGTCTCTAAAATGGCTTCTATAAAAAATCTAGCTATTGATCATTGCTTACTCATTCATACACTTTAATTTATAATCAATTATCCATCAAGCAATGCACTTGCAAGAACAGAAATTCTAACTTCTTCATTTTCAATATCTAAGTTTATATGATCTGATGTTGAGGAATAATTGAAATATCCAAACAAACATAAGAAACACTTATGATTTTTTTTTTTCTTATGTAGTGCGTCTCTAGCAATTTTACATGGATCGTAATTGGATGTATAACGTGAAACGTAGTGATGATGAGTTCTTGAACAAAATGGAAGGATTCATCAAGTGTGCGTTGAATGATCAATTAACAAGAAGAGAAGAAATAATTTTTTGTCCTTGTAGACGTTGCCAGAATAGGAGGAGATTTCGTAACATAGATCAGATCAGGGATCACATAATTCGGTATGGGTTCAAGCAAAATTATACACAGTGGATATGGCATGGTGAAAGCACACTTAGTACACCTAGTTCTAGTAATCATTACACTAATGAGGATAACCAGGAAGGTACCGTGAATAACGAGGTAAATGATGAGACTGATGAGATCGACAATGTTAATGAGATGTTTGTTGATGTTCAAGAACATTTGATGGAAGAGCCAAAATTGTACGAAAAAATATTACTTGATGCTGAGAAGCCTTTGTATTCTGGTTGTGCTAAGTTTACAATATTGACTGCTGTGCTCAAGCTTTTCAATTTAAAAGCAAAACACGGGTGGAGTGATATAAGTTTTACATCATTGTTGGAACTTTTGAAAGACATGCTACCGGAAGGTAACGAGCTTCCTACTTCTAATTACGAGGCAAAGAAAATTATGTGTCCAATTAGCATAGGATACAAAAAGATACATGCATGTCCAAATGATTGTATATTGTATCGAAATGAATATGAGAGGTTGCATGAGTGTCCTAAGTGTGGATTATCCCGTTACAAGTCGCGAGAAAATGTTCGTAACGACCCAGATAAGAAATGGCCTCCAGCAAAGGTTTTATGGTATTTGCCCATTATACCAAGGTTTAAACGTTTATTTGCAAATAAAGAAAATGCAAAAAACTTAAGATGGCATGCAGATGTGAGGAAGGATGATGGATTACTAAGGCATCCAGCCGATTCTCCGCAGTGAAGAAATATCGATACCATGTATTCTAGTTTCGGCGAAGAAATAAGAAATCTCAGACTTGGTCTTTGCACAGATGGCATAAATCCATTTGGCAATCTTAGCAGTCAACATAGTACTTGGCCGGTTCTTTTGGTGATTTACAATCTTCCACCTTACTTGAGTATGAAGCGCAAGTATATTATGTTGTCTCTTATGATTTCGGGACCACGACAACCGGGAAATGACATCCATGTTTATCTAGCTCCTCTTATTGATGATCTAAAACTTTTGTGGGATAAAGGTGTGCGCGTATTTGATGCATATAGTAGAAGTGAATTTACATTACGCGCCACGCTTTTTTGTACCATAAATGATTTTCCCGCATATGGTAACTTGTCTGGATATAGTACAAAAGGTGCTAGAGCATGCCCAATTTGTCAAGACGACATGGCTGTTGAGCGCTTGCATTTTTGCAAGAAAAATGTGTATATGCATCATCGTAGATTTCTCCCTCTCAATCATCCTTATCGTAAAAAGAAGAAACCTTTCAATGGGAAGATAGAAAGCAGAGTTGCTCGTTTGCCATTAACAGGAAATGATGTATATGAACGGATCAAGGATATTGAAAATGTATTTGGCAAAGCCTTTCCTCTTCAAGAAGGCATGTGGAAGAAAAAATCTATATTTTGGGAACTTCCACATTGGAAACATTTACAAGTTAGGCATTGTCTAGATGTAATGCATATAGAAAAAAATGTTTGTGACAGTATCATTGGAACACTCTTGAATATACCTGGTAAGACAAAAGATGGTGAGAAAGCTAGACAAGATATGTTGAAAATGGGTATTCGAAAGGAGTTAGCACCAGTGGAGAAAGGTAAACGTATCTATTTGCCTCCTGCATGTTATACATTGTCCAAAAAAGAGAAAACTAGTTTATGCGAGTGTCTTCGTGGTGTCAAGGTTCCATCAGGTTATTCTTCGAACATTAGCAGTCGTGTATCAATGAAGGATTTGAAATTGACGGGCATGAAGTCCTATGACTGTCATGTGTTAATGCAACATTTGTTGCCTGTTGCTATTCGAGGTATATTGCCTAAACATGTAAGACATGTTATTACAAAGCTTTGTATTTTTTTAATGCAATTTGTAGCAAGGTGATTGATCCTGATATGTTGGATGATCAACAAGCCGATGTTATTGTTACCTTGTGTCAATTTGAGATGTATTTTCCCCTTCATTTTTTGATGTTATGGTTCATTTGGTTGTACATTTGGTAAGAGAAATCAAGATTTGCGGTCCTGTTTTTATGAGGTATATGTATCCGTTCGAAATGCACATGGGAACTTTAAAAAGAAAAACAAAGAATAGATATAGACATGAAGCTAGTATCGTAGAAGGTACTGTAGCCGAGGAAGTTATTGAATTTGTCACTCAATACCTAACTGACGTTGAACCTATTGGACTTTGCAAGTCTCGACATGAAGGGCGACTTAACGGTCATGGCATAATTGGGTTTAAATTGATGTCAATTGGTGATGATATGTTTCACAAAGCTCACCTACTTGTTTTACAGCACCTTAGTGAGGTTCATCCTTACTTGGAAGAGCACATGACAATTCTAAAGTCTCAAAATCCTTCAAAGAACGAAAGATGGTTGACAAATGAACATAACCGCTCATTTGTCATATGGTTTAAAGATAGGGTAATGTCTCAATTGTCTCAAACAAATCATAATGTTTCCGATACAATAAAATGGTTGGCGTATGGGCCTAAATTTCAAGTTAGCTCTTATGAAGCATACGCTATTAATGGGTATGTCTTTCATACGAAGCATCAGGATGAAAAGAGCAAAATACAAAATAGTGGAGTAAGTGTCGTAGCATCTTCAAGAGAATTTGCTAGTGCTAAAGATAACAAACCAATAAATGCGACAATGTCATATTACGGAGTGATTGAGAATATTTGGGAACTTGAATATAGGGACTTCACGATTCCTCTATTTCAATGTAAATGGGCCGATAACCATCGTGCTGTACAAGTGGATGAACATGGATTCACACTTGTTGACGTTGATCGAGTGAGTGATGATAACGATCCACTCATTTTGGCATCTCAAGTGAAACAAGTTTTTTATGTCACCGACCCAGCTGATCATAAGTGGTCTGTTGTCCTTCTTGGAAAAAGACGCATTGTTGGGATCGACGACGTGGTAGATGAAGAAGAGTATAATCAATTTGACGAGAATCCACCTTTTTCCATTGGCGTAAGTCTATCAGAAGAAGAAGTTGATTTAAATGCAAATTATGCACGTACTGATCACGATGAAGGGGTTTGGATAGCGGGGTAATTTTTTAACCTTCTAATACTGTCACCATTTAATTTGTTCATATGTGTACATTTATTTGGAATGTGTGAAATACTGAACTGATTTCAAAGAGAAGCAGACGCTTTATTTCAATGAACAAAATGCCATATATTGATTAATTACAGAAGTAAATCTGAAACAGAAGAAAAGAACAAACATAAAAATACAAGATCATTTAGGGCATTTCTACCATCGAATTAGCATTTTCTGCCTATACAGTGCACATCTATACATTCATGTCTTTTGATGTCTCTACTGTTAATGGCTACGAGCCATTTTTCTGTTCAGACTTCAATAAATCCAATGTAATTTAAGTTTACCACTGCATTCTCTTTTATAGCTGAAATTAGTTCAGTGTTTTTTCCATTAAAATCATTTGTTTTCTTTCTATTAAATTGTTGTGTCTCTTTTCCAGCTGCATTAGATGTGATTCTCATTTAATCTTTCAATATCATTGAATTCCTCTTCATCAAATTCAATTATCTCTCCTTCTTGTAAGTGCAGAACTGAGTATTTGTTACTGGCTAACATTGCCTTTTCATTTCTAATCTCATTCCCATGCCTTGTTTCAACTAGAATTTTATTTTTTGCTTCTTCTTTCTTACTGATTGATAGTTCAGTGTTGGAGTTGTCATTATGCCTTTTTTTACCATGTACTTCAACAGTAATCTCAACTGTTTTCCATACCGTTTCCATACTGTTTATGTACACACAGTATTATTTATAGCAGGCACAATGTAGTTTACATGACATTAGTCTTTTTTATAATTACGCAACTTATACTTCCCAACTGATTCCTTTGAGTATAAAAAAAAATACATAGCTTTCTTTCTTCTTCTTTTTTCCCATTTTTTCTTTTTGATTTTTTTTGAAAGTAATAGTGGTGCTTTGTTCAAGCAGAGTACACAGCTTATTTCTTATAGTTATGCAGTTTAGATTTCCATATGAATTATTAGGCTTTTTTTTAGATTTTATTCTACCACTGAATAAAATTTCTGTTTTGTTAACCTCATCTTCAAATAATCAATCCACCATATTGTTTGTTGAGACGAATCATATATCTTAATTGACATGTTGATTTAAAAGGTGCAGTAACTCATTTTATGGACACTGCTAAAGGTACAAATTTGTTAATACTTATTTTGTAACATGTTGATTTTTCTATTATTTAGTTCTTCAGCTCTCATTTGCAACAAACTTGCAAAGTAGTGTTTTTAAAATGTAAATTAGTTCTCTGACAAATGCACTGGACTTTCAGGCTATACATTTTACGATATTGGACTTGCAAAGTGGTCTTTTTGTTCTAATGGTAACTCGTGGTAATAGGTGGTCAACATAATTGGTAGCCAAATATTTTGTGTATATAAATATGAAATAATACTGTTTCCATACTTATTTTCCATACTGTTTTTTTTTCATTATAGGTTTATGACTATTTCTTTTAATCTCAACTTCATCTATTTCAGTGTGAACAAGCTCCTCATCTTCTTTTCCACTAGTGTCTTGTATTATCTTCTCTGCATATTTTTGGCTGTGTGCATTTTGCAATCAAGCAAATATGTCTTCAAATCAGTTTAGACTGTGTGATATTTAAGTTAATATTTGTTTGTTGAAATATTTTATAACTTTCGGGTGCACATCTGTGATACAGGAATAATGGAAATGCAACTATATGAACACACTGAAGAGCAAAACACTTCCGCTTTCGCTTCAGAACCGTCATCTAAGAGGAGGCAAAGAGGTCCAACAACCGGAAAGAAATACAGAACATCCGAGCCAAAATTCATTGAGTGGTGTGATAATGGCAAACCTACTGGAAAATGGGTGAAGTCTTTTAAGGCTTACGTAGGCGATACAGCTAGATCTAGAATTGATATCAATATCAAGAATTGGGCTAGCGTTAGTCAAGGGCTTAAGGATACCATCTGGGAAGACATTAAGGTATTATAAATTCATTTGTTCGCTTATTAAATTGTCAGTTGGATCCTTTGTGTTTGGAGTCATGAACCGCTTTCATTGTTTATCAAATTCATTTTTACCGCTTTGACGTTGTTTATTTTTTATTTTTTATTACCTTAGACCGAGTATCACATCGACGAAAAAATGAAAAATAATGTGTTAAAAAATGTTTGTGGAGCATGGAAGGGTTTCAAAACAAAATTGGTTAGTGGTTGGATTACGAAGACTAGAGAGCTTCCAGAAAACCATAAAGAGCCATACGAATGTTATGATGGGGTTACAAAAACACAATGGGAAACATTTAAGAAGTATTGTGAAACCGAGGAGTTTAAGGTATGTTTTTTATGCCATATCCACAAGTCACACGCTCTTTAGCTGTATGAAAACTTCTCTTTAGCTGCATATTTCACCAAGTCATTTGTCACAATCACCCTGGTTTTTTCTTTCCTTCACACGTAGTATTGTCACTGTTATAGCTGCATATCCAATATTGCATTGCTTCTTCGTTTTGTTACCCCTATTTATCCATAAAGAATTACACTAATACATAAAACAAATAGTTGTACTAAGTCATGTCATACTTACTCTTGGTGGTAGAATTTTTAAATTTGCAGTTAGTTGCTGAGTATACTTGAAGCACACTAAGCATTCTAAAATAATTATTCCTATCCTTTCAGATTCAGTTCATTTCACCTTTAGAGTTTAGTTCATTTCACCTTTCAGATTCATTTTTTTTTTATAATGGTTCTTAATTTGCACCTCCCCTGTTGTACTTGTGCACCTGACCTGATGCTTTATTTCT
Source organism: Allium cepa (assembly GCA_030765085.1). Lineage (NCBI taxonomy): Eukaryota > Viridiplantae > Streptophyta > Magnoliopsida > Asparagales > Amaryllidaceae > Allium > Allium cepa. The sequence continues at coordinate 748,550,324 of CM060940.1, read as the reverse complement.
TTGTTGAATTAAATGGATGACTGCTATATAATTTTGTATATCCATCCATGTTTTCTTGCCTTTGTGTCTTGTTCATATATAGTATCGCTTGGTGTTCTAAATCAGATTCTTGGATACTAAGTAAAAACATTTTATGAACTTTGTGAATCTTCTTGCTTATGTATAACTACATATATTTGAGGTATACTTTCTTAAATTTTGATTTTTTTAAAATCAGTTTAATCATGAATAATTAGTGAAGTATTTTGTAAATCAAATAAACTCAATTGTTTTGAGTAACTATTTATATATATAGCATTGTATATATATATATGTAATAGTAATACACCATTTTAAAAAGAAATGAGAATTGTATGATGTCTTGTATATATATGCATAATTTTATTTAATACATGAGGACATCTCAATATGTTTCATTGTTTCTTTAAGAAATGAGGCACCACATTGTCCTTTGCTTTGAAATATGGACACAACCATGCTTTCTACTTCGCAAATTTTCGAAAATTTATGCTGCCTTGACTTGCATATTTTTCTTTCTTCTTCTATCATTGCATACTGCTCATACATAGAGAAATAGTACAAACATTTGTGCAAATTGCAACTGTTCTACGACTTGTGCTATTCTGTTTTGCTGAATTTTGCAATGTCATAAAACAACAAATAAGTGAGAAGGCTAGGAAGAGTCAGGCATGCAACGAGCATCCTCACCATTTAGGACAAGCTGGATATGCAGGGAAGAAGGCTAAATGGATAATTGAAGGCCATAGTTCCTCGACCATATTGCCAAGTGGACCTATTTTGGATCGGAGTATTGATTGGATTTTGGCACGATCAAAAAAAGGAGCCGATGGAAATTATGCCATCCCTAATGAGAAAACTAAGATGGTCGTAGATAAAATGGTACGACTAGTTTCCATGTGTTTTATCGCTTTACATGTTTTAAACTGAAAACACACACGACCCAACATTCTTTATTAGATAAAATATGACACCTTATGTTTTCTGGTTTTGGATGATTGGGTCCCCCTATATATACTAAAGGCAATGTAGGAGCAATCCCTGAAGTGATAGTAGCAAATGGTCTGGGACCTCTATGTTCGTGCCCTCAAGGAAGCCTCTCTGTAGCTCCACCATTCTCTTCGCTAATACTTGGGTTATGAATAGAAGGCTCTAGGATATAAGCACTATCATTTTTCTCTGTTAACTACCCCACAATGAAAGTGCATACTTACTGCTGTGATACCAGTGCATAATACCAGTGCATACTTACTGCTGTAAACATAATACCAGTGCATACTTACTGCTGTGACCACTGAACTCTTTTATGTGGTACTAGAAGTATGTAATAATGTAAAGGATAGGTTTCTCCACTACATTGAAATAGATACTATTTTTAATAACGAATTTGATATTTGAGCTTCTCTACCTTAACCTACAGGACAAAAAAAATAAAATAAATAAATAAATAAATAACGAAAGAAAGAAAGAAATGAATATAAACCTTCTTTTATATTGTTTTGAAAGAAATGAAATTCAAATTGAATATCTTGATATTTATTTAGTGTTTCAGAATGAATAGATTGTTTATTTTTCCCAATTGCATCTTAACTTGAGTTTTATATTAAAATCTGAGAATCGAATCATATTTGGAGAAATACGGTCAAAACTAAATTTAATTTTTCTTTTTTTATTTGATTTCCTACATAGAGAGAAAAAAAGTTGATATCATTGTTTTCTATATCAGAATTTGGGAATAATTTTGTTCACCCCACCACCTCCAATTCATTTTGATGTGAGATCGCGAGGCATCCCAAAATTCGATATCATGCTCACTTGAAGTAAGTGCATGGATAGACTTAACAAAAGATTTGTCCCGTGTTATAAAATTTTATGAATATTCGAAGCCTATCCACACTGTTTTGAAGCTACACTGTTATTTCCCATTCACACAGTAATCACCATATTATATCCAGCTGGCGACAGCATGATTATGAATCTTAAAATGTATCCTTCCCAGCTCATATACTTGTATTCTCTTGTACAATAATTTATATTTCTCATGTTTTGTTATGATTATGAATGTTAAACTATGCACAAGGATACTAACTGACTAGACTATAATCCAATTGGAAAAGTTTTTTTAAAAAAAGTTTCTCATGCTTTGTTATGATTTGCTAAGCTAACTGCTATTTGGTAATTTTGACAAGCTATCAACTTTTATTTTGAATGATGAAGCTGGTTTTGATTTTTTTTATCTATCGTCCTATAAACTAGACATTACATATGAACATAAATTTTAGGAAACACGGACTTTGCTATTTTGATATCCACTCTTCTGGTACTTACCCTTTATATACCCGTTAAATTTAAACTAATAATGCTTGTAGAAAAAACATATCTTTATTGACATGTTAGCTGCATTTAAGTCTTGTTGCCATTACCAGACTGATGAATCTACATTTTAACACGAGTAAATGAAAGTAGTTCGTGCATCAATTGAACACGAACTTCCAACTTCAGTTGAACATCGTATTTTTAACACAACACAATGGCAGCCTATTTGCCTTCTTCATTTACATGAATTATTATTCGTATCCAATCACACAAACCTTGAAGTCTTAAAGCAGTGGGAAAATATACTTAGCAAAGTGCGAAAGTAAAAAATTACAACTCTCCTAAAATCATGTAATTACCATAAACAAATCTCCTAGTGTCAGATATGGTCATTGTTTAAATTCTGATAATACAACAACTTGAAATCACAAAACTTCACTATAAATTTTGGAACTAGGCATGGTAGCTACTCCATCTATAGAAAATTCTTGGGACAATCGCAACCTAAGCTATCTTTGATTATAACTTATGAGCAGCATTCAAATACTTACTGCTGTAAACATAATACCAGTGCATACTTACTGCTGTAAACATAATACCAGTGCACCTGCTTCGAATAATCATACTATCATACCAGCAAACGTGTGGTGCTAACATTTCAGTAAAAAGCATGATACTATAGCACTATTTTAATTTTTTAATCTTCATATGATAGTGAAAAGCATGCCACCTTATGTTTTAGCTTTTTTTTGTTGACAGAATGATTGGAGAGGAAAAGCCGTTGAAGGGTCATGGGTTCCAGATAGGTATGATGATGTCTTGAGTCGTGGTCTTGAAAAAAGAGAGCATCCTGGCCGAGTTAGAGGGATTGGTGGGATGGTTGGTATAAAAAATGTATTTGGGGATGTAGAGAAAAGGAAAGGTCGAAGTGGTGTAATATCAGCTGATGAGCTGCATGTTCTCACTCAGGAAATAGAGGCTAAAGTGAGCCAAAAATTGAGACAAGAGATGAATACAATGGTTCAAGAGCAGATTGCAAACATTTTGAACACGATGAATTTGCCCAAGGAGGTGGAGATCAACACACCATTAACTGATCATCGTAGTAGTTATCAATCAACGCACCCGAGCAAATTACAATATGCAAACAAAACACAAGAGACGGATCCCTTTGCAGACTTGCAGGTAAAAAATTCATAGTTGAATTTATAAACGTATACGATTTTATGTATTTGACAAGTGTTAAGTGAAAACTGTTGGTTTTGTACTTTTCCATTCTAGAAACCGATTAAATGTCGTTTGGCCGTGAATGTGGACTCCAAAATTGTTGTAGTGGGTCATGGCATGGTACATCCCGCTTCAAGGTCTGGAGATCAATGTCATAATCAACAAATCTTGGTCGATCATGTAAAAGTTGGAATTGATGCAGTGGAGTCTAGTCATGAAGGAACCTCACTTCCTGTTCCAACTAAATATCACAACACGATAGGAGAAGCGGTCGGGAGTTTTGTTCAATGGCCTAAAAGCCTTATGCTTTTAAGAGATAATGATACGGTAATGAATGCATTTTTCTTCCTTAATTTAGCTTGCTAAACTCCTCTATTTCATATTAGAACATATTAAAGAAGTAAAATTTCTTCATACTAGAACTTATTATAGATAATTTAGCTATTTATAAACTTATCGGAAAGTAGTTAACATATGAATTTGAATTCTTAGCATTCATCTATTCTTTTAGCAACATTATTTCAAACATCTACTTAAAATTTTGAATTAGGTGCCTACATCTCAACCAAACAAGGATTTGTTTGAAAATAGCAATGATAAGGTCGTGAATACAATGTTAGATGAGTCTGCAAAACGCAAATCAATCATGGATGAAGAGATTCTCAAAACTTTAACGAGCGAGTGCAGATATTTCCATGACCAAATACTTCAACTGTTATCCAATGATAGTGCCATCAATGCAATTCAAGTGAATAAGGATTTATTCACATACGATGAGGACTTTGAAATTCATATCACGATGGACGACATTATCCAATTCCTTAGTATGACATGGTTGAATGCATCATGGTTGCAACTATACATCATGTGAGTATTTTTTCCTTAGCAATTTTTTTATATATAACCATCTTAGTTTTTTGATGAATAGTCAATTTTTAAAAAACTATAATATATGTTTAAATTTTTTTAGCTGGTTAAATCATATGTGCAATGATCTCAAAGTGGAGACCATTGGGTTTATGTGTCCTAAAAAGCTTTCCCAAGTGCAAAAACATCCAGATGCGACAAATACATATTTGTCGAACACATGGAAAGCATTTCAATCTAAAAGCTTACTTTTACCCCCACAGTATGAAGGGTATGAACATTAAACTTTTAGTAACTAGTTTACAAATTTGATGCCAATTTTAACTTACTATAAATCTTGTAACGCAGGAAACATTGTATACTGCTTGTTTTCCGTGTAGAAATGAATGAGATTTATGTTTTTGATCCTCAGGCCGAACGCAAACATAAACTTGAAATTAAACCGCAAGTGAGCACGTAAGTTGTATATATTTGCTCTCTTATATGAAGTTAGTATATGTGGTAAAATTAAAAATATATACATGAAATTAGTGTATGTAAATGCGGGTGCCAGAGTAGTTATTATTTAACATTTTCTTGCATGTGTAGGGCCTTCAAAATTTACAAGGCATTCAGTGGCAAGTCTCGAGGAAGTACCTTGAAATGGAAGCATTTTAAGGTGATTTGATTTTCAAACAGAAATAAAATAAAATAAATACTATATATTGTTTGGCATATGAATTCATTTTAAACTAACTATTAAGTTATCTTGTAATATTGCTGTAGTGTCCTCAACAATTAGGAGCAACTGACTGTGTATATTATGTGATGAGGTATATGCATGACATAGTGAAAAACTACAATCAAAGCATCGATTTACAAAAGGTACTACTTAAGTTTTTTTCCTTCATATTATACATTAGCTACGTTATAGGTATATTTCGATCAAATCATTGTTGCAATGCTAGTTAGAAGAAATCAAATGCCAAGTCTTTATTTACTGTTCAGTTCATGTATTTGAAGAAAAAAATAAACCGAGAAAATGTGTAGTGATGCACCAAGCAGATTGGAAATTGGTTTATATGCTTTTTAATTAGATGATTTCATTCGACTATTACCAAATTGATTATTGTATTATTTTCCATAATTAACAGTAAATCTATCAAAAAAACAGTAATGAGAGTAATGGACCGGAATGGTGACGACATTTCAGTTAAAAGTATAAACTGGTAAATCAATAAGTTAATCAAAATTAGTCTGGTTTACATTTCAGTTTGTGGTATGGTGTGATGTTGATGATTGGGTTTGAATGGGTGTATGATCTGTAATTGGGAAAGAAATGCAGGCATTTTTGTAAGAGGGATGGTGGTGGTATTTGAGGTCGACTTTGTGGATGAATGAGATGGCCAGAGGGTGGGTCGATGTAGAAGCAGATGAATGTTGAGGCAGTGGTGAATTGCAGATATAGCAGATGTGCACTAGTAAAGATGGTAGCTATGGTCGATGGGCAGTGTGTATGTATCAGTGGTATGTAGAGGAGTTGGATGAATCGTGAAAGTGTGTGATATTCTCTGTTGGTTTGGAGTGATATGCAGAGAAGCAATTTGGTGATTTATGTGAATGTGCAGCAAGGGATGGATGTAAGGTGATGGACTGATTGTATGACAGGATGCAGGGATGTGCAGTTGATAGAAGGCTGGTAGGTTGAGGGGATGGTGACAGAGTGTATTGATGAGTGAATGTGACTGATGTTAGTTGGGTGATTGCAACTGTGGTATGTAGCAGTGGCAAGGTCGTGTAATAGGGAGGTGTATGGGCACATGCACAATAGCAGTAATTGTGCAGCAGCAGTAGCACGTGTGGGGGGAAGTAGCAGGTGGAAGCTGTAACTGTTTGTGATAATTTGTAAAGAGAATGTGTATTTGATGTGCACATGCACATCAGTAGGCAGGGTGGTGGAGATGAAATGTTATGTGCAGGGAAGAATGACACTGTTGTATGAGCAGAGGAGGGTGCTGACAGGGTGACTGATGGCAGTGGATGGTTATATGCAGATTAGATGTAGTTGGCCGTAGAAAATGGTATTTACAAGGAGGAGTTGGCAGGTTGAAAGTAGCACAGTGATGTTATTTGGTATGGTAGTTTGAAGGATGTGATGCAATGGTGATTGTGCAGGTATGTTGTCACTAGGATGCTGAAGTGAAACTGGTGATGGTGGAAGGGGGTAAGGTAGTAGTAATGGTGATGTTGAGGTAGAGGCAATTGACAGTGGCTTGGTGTTTTGACTGGTAAGTGTTGAAGCAGTGGTGATGACTGTATGGTATGTATGTGGGCGGCAGTGAATGTTGATGGGAGAGGAGTGAAGTAGGGTGGGTACTAGTATGTATGTAGATGTAAGAAGATGGAAGTGTGGTATGAAGTATATAGTATGTATGGAAGATGTAAGAAGATGTCAGTGATGGAGATGACAGTAGTTCTGTTGTATGGGTTGCAGGCAGGGGGAAAGTTAGAGATTATGTTGACAGCGGTTAAAGGTGAGTGTGATGAAGTTGTTGAATGATTGCTGTCAGGTTGAAGTGGATGTATTTGGGTTGAAGTGGTTTGGCAATGGCACAGTGGTAATCTCAAGCCACTGTCAATTACTGGACCATGAAAGAGCTTTTACAACTGCACCCTCCAACTGCACTAGGATATGTTGAAACCTGCAGTGAATCATATACAAACTTGAGTTATTAACATTTTCAGACCAACATTTGGTAATTGTAGATGTTACTGTGTTTGTTTATCACTTAATTCAAGCTGTGTTTGTTTCCAATATTCCTTGTAGCTATCATTTAATTTGTTCACAACATTCAGCTTATGGTTCAACCTGTGTTGAATTTCATTAATTCCTCTCAGCTTCTTTTAAGCAGAGTATTAAATCCTGACTTAATTATTGTCTTTTGTATAACAATTCTCTTAATTGCAGGACTTTGTACGAGACGGTTCTTATAACCAACAAGAGATAGACGAGGTTCGAGAGAATTTAGCTAGTTATATCATGTATAATTGGATGTAGTTGTTTTTTGTTGTGTACGCTGATCTTTTGTATTGTACGTTGGTATTTTGTTATGTATGTTATGTTTGTGATAGATTATATTCTATTTTGGTCTGTAAACATGAATTATGTTGATGGATAATATAATTATATTTTTTGTTTGATCAGTTCATAGTAACGTTGGTTTATAAAAAATTAAAATTCAATTTCAGACAGTTTTTATAATCTTAAACGGTAATAATATTATTTTTTTGCTTCAGATATTACTTGTGTCGGTTGTTACTGCAAAGGGAACCGATACAACTGTATATCAATTGTGTCGGTTTAAAAACAAACATAACCGACACAAATATCAATCATTTGTGTCGATTGATAATAAAGAACCGACACAAAACTATGAACAGTTGTGTCGGTTTTTCTAAAAGGACCGACACAATAAACGGCGGTTTGCTTCACTATACAAGCTAATTTGTGTTGGTCCTTTATGAAAGACCGACACAACTGTTCATAGTTTTGTGTCGGTTCTTTTCAAACAACCGACACAAATGATTGATATTTGTGTCGGTCGTACAACCGACACAACAGAAAAATGTCTTTTGTGTCGTCTTCATATGAGTCGGTTGTAAAACCGACACAATAGGGGTTACACAACCGACACAAATGACCAGTTTTGTACTAGTGCATAGTCTCGCAGAAGGCACCACCTTTGTGTATTCATATAGGTAGGTTTATTGCAAGTGCCCTGTAACTATACACTTCAACAGTGCTTTTGTTATAAACCTATTAAGTACTAAGTGGTACAACCTCCACCATATCATTATAGGTACCAAGCACTCTTATTGGAATGGATATAATATTTAGTTTTTCAGACTAATATTATAGTGCTTCAAATCACATCGTATAATGTATTTTTGTTTATTGAACTCAAGATAATGAATTTCATTATGCTGAGTTGAGTTTCCATCATAGGCGATTCCTATGTTGGCTTTAAAACCATTTCTTTTGATGTTTTCTCAAACCAAATCTCTTGCAAGTCCTTTTGTAAATAGATCAGCAAAGCTTTGACTAGATCTCATGAAATCTATGGTATTACCCCATCAGTGAGCATTTCCCTCACTACACTATGCCTTAGACCAATATGCCTAGATTTGTCATTATATACCTTAGTATTGCTTGTGCATAAATATCAGAGGCTTTGATTTTGGCCATACAGAAATTTCTAACATCTTCTTAACCATTATGCTTCTTTACTATAAGAACCCAGTGCTTTAAATTCAGCAGCCATGGTAGAATCTATGATGCACTTATGTTTCTTTGAGGCCCAGGATATGGCTTCCCCACCAAGAGTGAATATCCATCCACTTGTTGATTTATTATTACCCTCTCTTCCAGTGTTCCAACTGGCATCTGTGTATCCTTCTATTAAACTTGGATACCCGCTGTACAATGTACCATAGTCCATGGTTTATTTTAAATTTTTTAAAATTCTTTGTACACTAGCCAGTGAATATGACTAGAGTTTCTAGTATATCTACTCATTTTTCCAACAGCCTAGGAAATATCATGTCTTGTGCATGTCATGACACATATTAAACTACCAACAACTTTAGCATATTCTAGTTGATCTTTTAATCAACCAGTATAGAATATTTTTGCATATTTGGGTCAAATGGCGTGCTTATAGGTTTGCAATCAAAATTATTAAACTTTTTTAAAATCTTCTCCATGTAATGAGACAAGGTAATGATCAACCCTTCTGCTGTTTTTATGATTCTTAATTCTAGAATCACTTTAGCTTCCCTTACATCTTTCATATCAAAACATGAAGATATAAATCTTTTTGTTTCTTTAATACTCTAACTATTAGTCCCAAACATCAACATAAAGGCATCTTATTACACCTTTACCAGTTTGAAATTTTCTATAGACACATTTGTTGGATTTGCAAATCCTAAAACCATTTGAAACAATGGTTTTATCAAATTTCTTATGCCACTGTTTTGATGTTTATTTAAGATCATAAAGTGATTTAATAAATTTATATACTTTACGTTCTTGTCCAAGCATAAAAATCCTTCTCGTTGAGAAATACATACATACATAGATATATATAAATATATATCTTCATCAAGTTCTCCATTTAAGAATGCAGTCTTGACATCCATTTGGTGCATTTCAAATTTATAAATAGATGCTAATGCAATTAGTGTCCTAATTGTTGAAATTCTAGCTGCAGGTTTATAGGTTTCAAAATAATATATCCCTTCCTTTCGGGTTAATCTCTTAGCAACTAACCTAACCTTAAAATTTTCTATCATACCGTTTCTTCTTAAATATCCACTTACACCCTATTAGTTTAGAACTAGGATGTAAGTTAACTAGTTTCCATAGTTGATTTCTCATAATAGAAGTTATTTAAACATTTATGGCTTCTTGCCAAACGACTGAATCTTGAGGCTTTATGGCCTCACTATATGTTAAAGAATCAGACTATAGGGTTGTAGAAAGCATGGCTTGATGTCTAATACCATTTTTTAATCCTTTAACCAAATAAATGATCAAATTTAGTCCGAATGACTTTGCAGTCCTCATTCTGTTACTTCTCGTAAGAGTTTCACTAGTTTCGTCATTATTTTCGTGAGTATTCTCAAATTTTGGAATAGGTTCAGTGACCTCCACCAGTTCACGTATAGGTGTATTAACTCCACCATTTCACTAATGGATGGATTGGATGGAATAGACGTGAGTTTATTTTCATAGAACACCGCATATATGGATGCTATTATTGTGTTTGCCTTAATCGAATTATTAGGTTCTACTACTAGAAAAATGTAACCCTTGCTATGTTGAGAATATCCTAAGAAAATAAACTCAATGTCGTTTTGTCCTAATTTTTTGATTTTTGGTTTAGGTAATCAAACAATGGCTCTACAACCCCAAACTCGATAATAATCACGATTTGTTTTGCATTTCTTTCAAAGTTTATAAGGTATAACTTTGGTCTTCTTATGAGGTATTCTATTTAAGATGTAATAGACGGTAAGTAATGTCTCAACCTAGAAACTAGTATTAAGACCACAATTACACAACATAGCATTAACAATTTCAGTAAGGGTCATATTTTTACATTCTGCAATTACATTTTTTTGTGGATTATAAGCTATAAATGTCTCATGTATAACTCCTATAGATTCACAAAATGCAGGGAAATGATATTCACCTCCCCTATCCGATCTAAGAGTTTTAATTTTAACATCACATTGGTTTTCTACTTCAGTCTTATAAGTCATAAATGAATAAAATACTTTATCCTTAAAATGCATTAAATAACCCTATAAGTAATTTGAATAGTCATCTGTAAATGTGACAAAATATTTCTTTCCTCCTTTAGTAGGATATGCATATCACAAATATTACTATGAATCAATTGTTACAGATCGATGATACTAACAGATTACGATGGAAACAGTTTTTTAGTTATTTTGGTTAATGAGTATATTATACACTTACCATCAAAATTATTATCATATTTAGGGATCGTGGTTTAGGATCATATTATCCATACTTCTAATGTTAACATGTCTTAATCTACTATGCTATAAACAAAAGGAGTCAACGATATAAGCAAAAGCAACCATTTTATTAATATTCAATTTGAACATTCCATCACATATGTACCCTATTCCAACAAACATTTCGCCTTTGGTGAACACATATTTTTCTGACTCGCATACTTGTTTGAATCCAAAATTATTTAATAGACTACCAGAAACAAGTTTCTTTCTAACCTCGGGTACATAATATACATCATTTAATGTTAAAATTTCCCCGGACGTGAACTCCAATATGCTATCCCCTTCCCCTTGATCGCTGCTTTCATTGAGTTCCCACATAAAGATAATTTTCATTCTAGGATGTTTCAAATTTCTTGAATATACCCTCGTCATTGCAGATATGTTTAACAGCACTACAGTCTATCTACCAAGAATCCTCTCTTTCAATCGTGTTGATTTTAGAGATTACGATGGTAAAATTTCTTTTGTCAATTGAGGTTTTTTTAAGGAAATAACAATCTCCGTTAAAGTGACCATGTTTTCCATAGTTGTAACATCCATTCACTTTCTTGACGTTCTTTTTATCGAAGTTTTTGTTATTCTAAAATTTCTTCTTTTGAATAAAAGTTTTCTTAGAGATTTTACTTTATTTTTTCCTCCAGTATGTGGATCTTAGATGGAAATAATGTTGGTTCAATGATTTCTTTCTACCTAAGTTGTTTTTCTACCTGCAAATACTGTACAAGATTATGCAGACTCATGCCCTTCTTCTTGTGTTTAAGGATTTTTCTTTGATCTTTCCAAGAGGGGAAGTTTGTCTATTATGGATGAAACTAGTACCTCCTCATCCATATTCATATTATGTTGGATGAATTGGTTTAGGATATTCATAATATCATTGAATTGCTCTACTACAGGCCTAGCATCAGTCATTTTATAATGAAAAAATTTAGTAGCTAAAAGTTTCTTACTTGTTATGTCCTCCATTATATACTTGGCCTCTAGCGTATTCCAGACTTCTTCGGTAGTTTTTTATTGTAGTACATATCGAATAGAGTATTCGTCGTTACACTGCATATATGCCCCTTGAATATGTAATAATCTTGCTCCCATTTTAGTTATGATCATGCTTGCACACTAGTCTCGTTTTCTGTTTCATCTGGCTTTAGTGTCATAAGAATATAGACCACTTTTAGTTCGGCCAACAAGAAATGCATCTTCTTTTGCCAATACATGAAATTAACACCATCGAACCTTTCCAACTTGGTGAAATTAGAAGCGAACTCTCTTAAACTATGTGGTGCCACTATCGAATAACGTCTTAAGATTTTTAGTGTATATTTCTGGATTTCTTGTGAAGTGGCATGGTAGTGGTAAATTCAAATTTGTAGAGATCACTCCAAGGCAAGTCGATGATGCTCTCCTTAAGACATCATTTGCCCTCACCACTCGTTTGGACAAAAAATGTGTGCTGTGAGTTAAAGAAAATCGTCTTTCAAGATACATTGGAGCCAAGATGATAAATCTCTTTAATTAATTGCAATAGCAATGTCCAAATCGAATCAAACTATTTTTGAATTGATTGCAGTGATAAGAGTATCAAGTTTGTGATCTGCAATATCACGAACTCAAAATAATTTAGAATCAATAGGAGAGGAGAAGAGAAAGAAAAGAAAATAGTTAGAATTTCTTAATGAATTTTCTAAAGAGTGATGCCTTTATATAGGCATCAAAGGTAGTGTTTATTCTCCAAAAGAGGTGTCAGTTTGCTAAAGGAAGTTCACCGAAGAAACGACCGTTGGCCTAATGGACAAATTTCTGACCATTATCTTCCCACCATTTTTTAAGTTTGTAATTCAAATTCCTCTTCTTTTCTTTCTTCTTCTCCAAAAAAATTACTCGCATAATTTTTAAAATTTACACTAACAAAACCATCCAAGAAATATGTGATGAAGGGGCGTCTCTCGGTGAGTCAATTCATGTGGCTGCTATTATTAAGAAATTTCCCTCGCCATGGAATGATTTTAAAACCTATCTGAAGCATAAGCATAAGGAGATGACAATGGAAGACCTAAATCGAGGAAGAAAACCATAAATTAGAGGAAAAAACAACTCATAGTATAATGGCAAGGGCTAACGTAGTCGAGGAAGAAAAGACCAACAAAAGAAAGCATGAATACAATCTCAACACTAAGAAGCTAAAGAGTTTAAAGGTGTTCGAAAAAACCGTAGGAAGAAAGGGCACAAAGCAAGCTAGTGTAAGGGCCTAAAGAATTTTAAGAAAAAAAATACATCCAAATGTAACTGAATTTGACAAGCTTTTAGGTGGTGTTTCTAAAATGAATTTGTCAAAAGTGTTTTAAAAATTCAACATAGTCTACAATTCTAAAGAATAGTTTATGAAACTAGTGTCGTAAGAAACATCTACGCTAACAAGTGGATGTTTTTGAATTACAAACTTATAACTCAAAAAGAGCAGTTGTTCATGGAAAATTCCTCCACATCATAGGTTAAACATATAGGAAAAATCATTCTAGAAACGAACATGGGTAAGAGCTTGTACTAAATGACGTTCTACATTTTCTAGGCATTTGAAAGAACTCGGTTTTTGATCATCGCTGCGTGAGAATGGCTTCAAACTCGTTTTTATGTCAGATAACTTTATATTGTCTAAGACCATAATGGTTGTTGGAAAATACTATATGATTGATGGTCAATTTAAAATGAATGTAATGACTATTATACCTAAAGACACTGATAATAAAGTTAAAACTTCTATTTATATTGTTGAATCTGCTAACATATGGTATGTGGATACATTGCATAAATTAATTAACCTATAAATTATACCAAGGTTTCAAATACACTCAAGTTATAATGTGAAGTTTGTGTAGAAGCAAAAATGACACAAACATCCTTTTCATCACGTCTAAAGAAAAATTGAACCTTTAGATTTGATGCATACATACGTATATGATATGAAATGTGTTAAACTAAAGGATGAAAAATGTACATTATTACCTTTATAAATAGATGCACTAGGTAATGTGATGTGCACCTATTAAGAACCAAATATCAGGCATTTGAAACATTTAAGCAATATATGGTAGAAGCTGAAAATCAATCAAGTAAGAAAATAAAAGCCTTAAGAAGTGAAAGGGGATGCAAGTATAGATGACCATTCGAGGAATTCTGTTTGTAACATGATATAATACACAAAACTATGACACCTTATTCACCTCGGTCTACTGGAATTATTGAACATAAAAAACACTTAAGGAAATGATGACCACATTGTCGATTAGTTATGGACTTTCAAATAACTTTTAAGGTGAAGCAATTCTTTCAACTTATCACATTATAAACAAAGTGTCATGTAAGAAAACGTATAAAACTTCATATAAACTATGAAAAAATAGGCCACCACCCTACAAATACTTAAAAGTGGGTGTCTTGCTAATGTAGAAATTCTTAAACCAAAAAGGGTTAAAATTAGACCAATTACAATGGATTGTATATTCATTAAATATGCATAGAATAACACTACATGTCAACTTTTTTTTATAAATATAAATTAATGATATTTACGAAAAAACCTTGACCGAATAAAAATGCAAGAATTTTCAAACATATTTACCCTCTTAAAAATTCTACCGAGCCCATTGTTCAAAAGACACCAAGAGAATTGGAAAGTAATGAAACATACGAGATTAATATAGAGAAAAATCTTGATGAACTACTTTAATACAATAAGTTGTTGCTGAGCAACATTTGGAGGAACGAAGGAGATACAAAAATGCAAGAACCTAAAAAGACTTGGACCCGACTTCTGCACGTATATGACTGAAAATAAACTACTAATATAGAAACAAGCATTGTCCTCCGTGGATGCTCCTTACTAGAAAGAAGACATGAACATTGAGATTAAATCCATTTTGCAAAACCATACATGAGAGTTGGTCGATTTACTGAAAGGATTCAAAGCATAGTGACACGAATGGATATTTAAGAAAAAAATCAAAATTGATGGTTCAATAGATAAAACAATCCACATCTTATGGTCTAAGGTTATAGATAGAAAGAATGCCTTGACTTTATTAATACTTATTCACCTATAATAAGAATAATGTTCACTATGATGCATGTTGTAATTGCGACCATATTAATACATCAAATTTGATGTAAAAACAACACTCTTGAAAAAGTAACCAGAAGAAAAAATATACATGAAGGTTTTCTGAAACTGATAAATGAGTAGGCATGTAAATTTGTAAAATTATTATATGAGATTAAATTAGCACTGAAACAATGTCATCAAATGGTTCCAATATAAAAGAGTTAACAAATGTTTCCGTGCAAACCATATAAAATTAGGATATGTAATTGTGTGCCTTTATGTCGATGACTTACTGACACTTAGAAATAGTAAGGAATAAATAAAGTCTACACAAAAGATATGCTTTATTCTATATGTGACATGAAAGAACTATGATAATGTGATCCCATGAATCAGGATACTTAAGACATCACATGTATATGTGTTTCTTAATCATATTACACCAAAAAAATAATTAATAAGTTCAAAGGACACAACATCATTGCTGCAAAACCACAGGTGGATTTATATCATAATTTGGTTAAGAATAGTGGTGAAAGTATTTAACAACTAGAGTATTCTCGTATACTTGGCGGAAACATGTATGCCATGCACTACAATAAACTAAATACAACATATGTTGTAAGTAAAGTCAGTTTAGAAAAGTAATCCCTCATAGAATCATTAGAAAGAAATAAGTATTGTACTAGGATACCTAAAATATACATAGAATTACAAACTGCATTATTCAAAGTATCCATAAGGGTATTGTAATGCAAAATGGATAACTAGCTCAACTGATAAGAAATCCACAAGTAGATATGTGTTTACACTATGGAATGGAGTAGTATCGTGAAATTCCTTCAAACAAACTTGTATAATAAGGTCAACTATGGAATCATAATTCATTTCATTAGACAAAGGAGTAGAAGAAGATTGTCTTCAAAGTTTCTTGGAAGATACTCTAAATTAGGACAAACCTGTACCTCCAATGATTATACATTGTGAAAACCAATCAGCTATTGGAAAAGTCCAAGGTAAACCATATAATGAATTTTTTTAGAGATATTTGTCATAGACATAATAATAAGCTTTCTTAGGGAGAAAGTTCAAGCCTAATTGATAGGATTAAAACCTGTAAATTAACAAGAGTTTCGGTCAATAGAAACACAACATAGTTGACTGAAGATCTCAATATCCAAGTTTAGAGGGACGACTATGGTCGGTATGAACTTAGTAGTAGTTGAAAATCACTCTCAACCATTTATATGATAGTTAGTGCATGACCTACTAGAGAATAAGATAATCTCATATTTTAATGATGTGAATACTATGGTGTTAATAGAACTAAGTAGGATGTTTGTAAGACACCCCTTGTGGAATCACCAACATGAGTGTGAAGGTACCGCTTCAATGAGAATTAGAAGGCCAAGCTCTCATAAGAATCCATGAGAATAAGTTGGTGTACATGGAAAAAATGAACACAAAAACTAAGAATCAAGATCGACATAAAAGGATATTGCATGTTCTTTATTATCTTGGCCTATACAAATTGCTTATAGTTCAAATACATAGTAGCCTAATTTTTTGCTCGTAAGCCAATGGGCAGCCACTAGAAAAAGCTCAAGGTCATCATCTTATTTAAGCTACAATAGTAAATTTTCAGATAGTATCAAAACAACAAACTATGCCAAAAGATAAACCTTTTATTTTGAAAGTTATTATCCATTCATGCAGGGGATTGTTATAGAAGCATAATATATAGGCCCACTTATTGTGGGACCAATGCACTATATAAATTATATTGTATACACATCTTGTATCCTCATTGAAATAAAAAAGATGGTATATTCTAGATTAGTTACCGTGACGACCGCCCTACACCAACCGCATGTAACTAAATAGTGCACTGCTGCGGTTCCCGGTCGATGTAGGACGATTGCTAAGCATATAAAAGAAATAAAATATCACAGAACCTATCGTATATCTCATAGTACATCCAATGAAATATAATAGTCATCGTAATAATAAAACAGGAGATACAGTAATAACTAAGTGAACCAAATATCAAAGCACAGATCCATATAATAATACAGCATAGCAATAAAGTCTACATAAATGGAATCAAACTCAACTAAAACTATCTCCACAGTAAATCAAATATTTCCTAAGCTTCATAGTGTTGCACAATGGAACAGGCAATAGTATATCCATATATAATACGAGAAAGCTCCATCCCACCCATCCTCTACACATCCACCGCATACAACCTAGACCCGCTATCTAGTCTACTCATTTAAGAGTACCCGAGATAATAAGAAGCAAAGCATAAAACCTCAAGTTGGAAATAGTCTAGTGTGAAAGGCAATTGAATCTCAAAATACTATACAAGTTGATATAATATGGAACAAGGGTATCCGAACCATACCCGACCTGTCCCTGCAACCAAAGTGTTAGCACATAACGAATATAATAAGCGACTATATAAATATCATAAGCGTGTACTACAATCTAAATACAATGATGGGTGCCCAAGTATCCCTTTCCACAATACCTATCTCAAGTGACATTTCTAGAGCGATAGACTATGGAGAAAAACAACTAAAGCAAACATACCATCCATCAAACAATCCACACTATAACTGAATGTGCCCTAGATATATAATAACTCGTATGACCATTCCTCTGGCAGGGATTAATGGATAAATCATGGTTTTCATCCCAAAGTGAAAATAGACCCATTCCACCGGTGTAGGGTATGCAATCCATTCCACTGACCCGGTGTAGCCATTCGAAGTACCCAATGAGCGTCCTCATAGTATCCCCGCTTTTGAGTACATCAGAAAACACTCCAAGTATCAACGATCCTTAGCACGTGTAACTGAGCCCTTTCATTTCTTCATCTCGTTTCCATTATTCTCATGAAACCATTCCATATCATTCTTTCCATAAAAGAACCATTTAACATTTTATACATGGGCCACCCTTCCTAGATCCTACCCTTTTGTGGACAATCATTCTCATGAATCCTTTCAAGATCGAGCCACCATCGTCGAAAACTAACTCCATTCATCATCGAGTTAAAATCATTGAAGTCCCGAAGCTATCATCCTTTATCGCGCTACTACATCGCCATCGAACCTTAAGCAAACGAACGAACACCTTCAACACGACCTGCGTAGCCCCACATTCCCAATTGAAAATTCCACAAACCCTGGCTCTATAATTTCATATCCGTACAAACCAAAAGAGGTGGTTCTTATATGAATCTCTTTACTTATACTTAGTCAAAATTTGGCTAAATATTTTCCTTCCCGATCCCTTCTTCTCGGCATGCTTGGAACCATATGCTTCACTTCCCAAGCTCCCAAGCTTCAAGCTCTAATGAAATGCTAGAAAATAAACTCAACACCAATCAAAAGATAACGATACCGATCACTTTACTTAGCAAAATCTTCAACTCCAAGTTTCTGGATTCTTACCTTCCACCCGAAGTCTTCCCAGAAGTTTTGTGGTATAAGTAACCAAGCCTTATTCTCTTGCCAAGTAGATATGCAACTCCTTTAACTAAAGAGTAAACCGCTCGTCACCGACATCCCATACTAAATCCAAATTTCCTATGATCAAAATCATAGGCTCCACCCTTCTAGAGCCATTCCTCCAAATTTCCCCCAATTTCGACCACTTTTGCCTTCGTTTTTCCCAAATCGACGATCTTTTCCAAAACACTAGCAAACCATATAAAAAAATTCATCGAAGCATACACATTATTCAAATACATTCATCAAACTTATAGAAGCAATTCAAGAAAGATTAAATTGTAAATTCTTGTCTAGATCTAACATTTCACTAACACAACAATATGGTTCAAAAGAAATTGTGAAACCATTAAAATCAAATCCAACCTTTTCAGTTTCGACCATAATCATTTCTAAAGACGGAACTAAAGTTAGAAAATATTTGACTATCAAAATAATGTTAAAAACACATATTATCACTATATAGACAAGCACAGAATATTAAGAGATCAAGAATCACTCACTTAATACCAAAACTACCACTTTAGATCCCCAATTCTGATATGAACATAAAAGAGCAAGAATTTTCAAGCAACAAAATGATGAATCTATGATCTCATTTTCTAATTACCCTTCTAATGGTGGATTTAGCTAAGATTAGTAAAGAAAAGATGAGTTTTCTTCTTCTGAAATTAGGGTTAATGGAGGTTAGCATTTTTGGTAAAGTGGGAAATGAATAGGATCACCCCCAGAAGCCCCATTTAGGCACAATTCTCAAAATTCATTAGTGGGCTTAACTATGGACTTAGTTTAATTGCATACTAATCTGTCCAGTAACAAACAGAACTTAAAATGGCCATATCTCTTAATCTGTAAGTTCGTTATTCTATTATCACCACTAAATAGAAAAAAAAACCATAAGCCTGACCTAATGGAAGTAGTTTTAGATCCTAATTCAATCCCTACCAAAAGTTATGGGCTTTACAAGATTTTTTGGATTTAAAATGTCTGATAAAAATTCTAATGGCGTAAAATGTCCCTAGTAGTTATTTACCAAAGTTTTAGAGTCATACGACCTCATATGAATTAAATAAAAATATTTTACGATTCTTTGATATGTAAAATATTGTTCATTACACTCTTCTCCCTTTAGGAATTTAGGCCTCGAAATCCCTAAATAAATCAAAGACATCATAGTTACCCTACATGCCTAACTACCATACACAACTATTAAACATATCAAATAGGCAGCCATACAATCAATAGTATCGATATGCCTATCTTAGCATGCAAGATACTAAAATATCCTATAATATCGAGACTGAAAGTAAATACAATGAGCATTAGACCTTGCCATGCAAAGAGCTTTAGATATGCAGCCATCATGCTCTCCTCGGTTTCCTATATGCAATCGCCTTCACATTCGTCCTATTAAACCTTCACTAACTTCACCGTCTTCCTTCTAATCTATTTCATTTCACATCCTATAATATGAAGCATCCTATGAGGTTTCGAAGCTACTGGTTCAATCTCGATATCATCAAGTTGACTTCGTACAATCGTCACGCCTGAATTTTGCACAAACCTCCATATATGAGAGACGTGTAAGAAGTTGTGCACATCTGCCTTCTTTTGAGGTAAGTTGACCCTATATGCTAGGTTCCCAATCCTCTCTACTGTAGGAAAAGGACCTATGAATTCTCGGTGCCAACATCCCCTTACTACCGGTTCGAATAACATTCGTCAATGGAGAAATCTTCAAGAACATCATATCACGGAACGAGAAGTCTAAATCTCAACGTCTCTTATCAGTGTAACTTTTCTACTTACCTTGAGTAGCTTTCATTTGTTGTCGAATGATCTCAATCTTCTTTGAGGTCTCTCTAATATATCTGGCCTGAGTATCAGTTTTTCATCTGCTTACCACCAACATGGAGTGTTAATGGTCGACCACATAATGTTTTGTACTGTGCCATATCGATACCAGACTGATAATTATTGTTGCATAGGAACTCCACTCAATACAAATGATCATTCCACGAGCCTTCAAAATCAAGTATGCATTTCGCACGAGATCATCTATATACGATTCACCCTCTTGGTCTACCCATCAGTTTGCAGGTGATAAATTATACTTAGATCCAGCTTCATCCCCAAAGCCTCTTGTAAACTTTCTCAAAACTAACTTGTGAACAAAGGATCTAAATCACTCAGAATGCTTTCCGCACACCATGGAATCGTACTACCCGTTTCACAAACAACTCAGCCAATTTGGATGTCGTTCTACTAGACATAAGGGGTATGAACCAGGCACAGTTCATCAACCTATTGATTATGACCCAAATACTATCGTACCCTCCTCTGGTCCAACCATCTATGAAATTCGTCGAAACTTGTTTGCATTTCCAATCGAGAACTTCAAGTGGTTGTATTAACCCACTTGGCATCTTCTACTCTGTCTTCATCAACTGGCAGGTCATACACTTTGAGATGAATGCCCGACATCCTTCTTCATCCCCTTCAAATTATATGTTTGCTTCATATTATGGTACATCTTTTTACCACCTGGAGGTATAGTCAATCTAGAGTGATGGCACTCTCGTAATACCTCATCTTATAATCCGTTAACATTGGAAACAAATAATCCTCTATCCTTATGGAGCCAACCATGTTGGTCGAGTTTATACCACATCATCTCCTCAAACTCTACTCCTTCTATCTTTGCCATGATGTTCACTAGCCTAACATCTCGCTAGTGATTAGTACCGATCTTCTCAATCAAAGTATGTCTGATCCTCAAGCTCGCCAACATCTATGGCTCTAACTCACAATAAGGTCTGGAGCCATAGACATCAATATACTCCAACTGTTTCCATTCTAGGAATATTGCTCCTAAACTGGCATGTCTTCTACTCAATGTATTGACGACCGCATTTCCCTTATTTGGCATGTAGGAATGTCAAAGTTGTAAGATGTAATGACCTAGAATTTTGGTCATTTAAATTTAGAGTATTTAATTGATTTTAAATATTGGAAAGTTAATTTTATAAGCTAAATAACTTGAATTTCAAATATAGCGATTCATTGCGTAATTAAATTGTTGAAATAAATTTTTGGTAATATTTAAAATAGTTGAATCTTAATTTGAAATGAATGAATGATTTCGAAAGTTGATTTAAATTCCATCTAAATAAGAACGAAGATAGTAACTTTTAATTTAGAATTAAAAGTGATTAGTTTGGTTTTTAAAATAATTCGTTTTAATTAATGTATAAAATAGCCTTTCGGGTTACTGTCTCAGATTTTGACGAAGCAGTTTCATTGAATCCATAATAGTGAGTTATAGTATGTCGTCGAATTTCATAACGATCGGAAGAATCGTTTAAGTTAATTGGCGGCCTGGGTTTATATCGAGGTGATTAATGTGAAAAACTTAAATTATTTAAGTTAATTATCATTAAATTATTTTAAAAGTTAACTAATCTATAACTTTCCCATATGATTCCCAAATTAAATGTGACTAGTTGTGTTGCAATTATATTGATGAATACTACGCTATGAAGTTGGACTAGATAGATTTGAAGATCGTAGAAATTTGGGTTAGAACTGAGCGCCCATTCAATTTTAGTTCAAAACAAAAAGTTTTGGCAACTATTAAAATTAATGTGAGTTAATCTCACCTTTTTGGTTAATCAGAAATATCATATAGTCAATAAAAATTATTTATTGGATGTATGGATATTTTATTGTTGATTGTTATTGACTGTTTGGATGATTTATTATTTTATATTGTTGGTTTGAATATATTCTCTCCCTTGGAGCGGATGAGACCCTATTACGTTCCCGTGTAAGAGCGGATGACCGTTTGTATACGATCATGCCTCAAAGCGGTTGATTTATATGATTGATTATATACTGTATGTGATGCAAGGGAATAGAGTGGAGGGATTTAACTGGATTCCTCACATTATTGATTTTATTTTTTCATATAATTTAATATATGATATGTTTGATGCTATATTTTATGACATGGATATGATTTTGCTTATTTAGTGCTTTAGTAGCATTAAAACTTAATTTTGGTATTTTAAGATATTATAAACTTACAATTTGATTTAAAAAGGGATTTCAAAGTAATTTTGAAAATTACATATGTTTAAATAATTTTTCTTGAATTTTTAAAAGAAGAAATTTATTTGAAAATAAAAAGGTATAATTTTTTATAGATCATAAATTTATATTTTTATAACATAGTAAACTAAGATTTTGGACTGTGATTTAAGATTTTTTTAAATCTTAAAAATAAGTTCGCATTTTTTAATAAAGGGATACAGTTATAAAAAGAAGATGAAAATATTTGGTATAAATTTTTATTAGACGTTCTATATAAAGTGATATGTATATAATATATACAAATATTAAGATTCATTTATAAATATGGCAATTTATAAAGGTGATAATCTAGAAAGTGGCGTTATTACAAATAAGCTGAAAATTTGTAAAATCGTATTTTGTATTATAAAGGGATAGATTTATAAACAGTGTTTTATATATAAAAAGGAGACTATTATCATTTAATAGATTGGAGAAATAAATCAAACGGTGGATTTATTATAAGATGTGGAATGTTGTTTAAAAAATAGTTGATTCTATTTTGAAATTGAAGGTGAGGGTAAATTGGGAGATGTTAAATGATGTTTTATACATAAAAAGGAATTTATTAAAGGATTCATTAATATGGAAGCAACGTTCAAAACGGGTTTGGAATTATGTTTTGAATGGGATTTTATGAATTAGCGAGACTTATAAAGTAATAGAGTTATAAATGGGGTTCATAAATAGAGAGATTTTATAAAATGAAAGTTTTATAAAATAGAAGGAGATTTATAAAATATAGTTTTTGAAATATGGAAACGATTGTGTTGAAAATTAAGGGTGGAATTATATCAAGGGAATATATTTATGTTTTTTCAAAAGTTGCTTATTTATTTAATATTATTTTGAAGTTGTTAATCAATACTTTATATTTTGAAAAGCCAATTATTTAAAATATTAATATAGTTTGAAATTAAATATAATCATTTATAAATAAAGTTTTGGAAACAAAGTATTAGTATTTATAAAATGTTGTAGATGAATTATTATTATTTTATTTAGGATGTTTTGGAATTTATTAATTATTATTTTAAAATGTTTCAAAGTAAATATTTATTTATTTATAATGTCTACTATTAAAAGAATTTAGAAATGGGTTTATAGGTTTGTAAAAGGAGTTTTATAAATGATTTTGTGGATTTATAATGGAGTCATAAATGATTTTAGAATAGTATATAAACTTCCCCAAATGTTCGGTGAGTATACTTACGCCGTTGAGATAAGTATATGAATATTTTTCCAAGCATTCAATACGGATGTGTGGATTTACATACATATATATGTATCCGTAAAAAGGATTTTAATTAAAGTATTTACAAAATGAATTTAATTGATGAAAGATTAATTCAAAAGAGGCTAGTGGTTTCTTCTATGCTTAACCAATGTTGGTTATCCCTATGGAATTAAATCCCTAATGGAATGTTGTTTATT
Source organism: Allium cepa (assembly GCA_030765085.1). NCBI lineage: Eukaryota > Viridiplantae > Streptophyta > Magnoliopsida > Asparagales > Amaryllidaceae > Allium > Allium cepa. Next base: position 748,526,126 of record CM060940.1, on the reverse strand, counting down.
CGATAAATAAATAACGTACTATTGAATTTGGACCCAAAATGTAATTTTGGAAATGTCGAGCACGGTCATCTCCGATGATGCTATGCTATGCGTATAAATCTCGTTTCATTCTCCTAGGACAATGATAAGGAAATCCATCCACTAATGGTTAGAAGGTGATCTCCACTCTTATCATTGACTGTTTATTTTCTAAAGAACCGGTGTCGAGTTTAATGAAAATTATCGAATGATGTTTTGTAGAGACTGGGATCGGATATGTTATCCAGAAACCACTTCGATCGAACTCAAGCTTCTCAAAGTGAAGACATCTTGAAGATGATGGAATTGAAGATGGAGCTCTCAAGTATTTCGTTATGTCCCGGAACAAACTTATATGAATGAATGCTGGTATTGCATTGTTGCTTGGAGGCCAGTGTTAGCATTTCGAGTGGGAAGTACTATATAAAAGGAAAAACCTAGCCTCAAGCCTTATTACCCGAAAATGGCTAAAACAGGGGAGATAAAGCAGGGCTAAGTTGGTCGCTTCCAAGTATGGTAGATCATCCCCATCTAAAGTCGATATTATCTCTCATTTGTATGCTTCGAGACCCATTAACGGAGGGCAGATCATATTTAGTACTATCCAGTATGTGGTAGGCCGGTTTTGTGCTGGCAGGGGATCCAAGCGAGGTCTCAGTGTTATATTATCTAGAGATGCACCATGACAGGTGGTACCCTAGTAGCCTAATCATTGTATGAAATCCATTCTCCAATACGAGCCTTTGCGGTTTTAGTTATGTACCTATTATGCTGGAATTTAATTAATGTAACAATTCCGGCTATGATTGATAAGTATGTATCTTAGACACTATTATAATATCAAAGAATTTCATATGAAATGTTTTGGTTATCGTAAGGTAAAAACCCATCCATGTTTATGTATGGTGTGGTCTTACGAGATACTTTTTGATTTCAAAGTTTTTTATAACTTTAAAATCTAAGTTGGGTGTGTTCTCTCATGCTGGTTTTCTAGATTGACTCGGGTATTATTTTATTATAATGCTCGGATCAGATCGAGCATGTTCACATATTGCTTTGGATGCATTGGTTCTCAAGAGACGAGATGGAGGTCTTCAAGTTGTATTGACGTATATGTTTATTTTCCACTGCTTTATTGTTGAAATCATCAGCAATTGTGATGACAGTTTGTTATAACTATCCAGGCCGAGGATTGTGATTTGTTGTTGTACTCTGATGGATGTACGTATATAACAGTTCCATTTTTTAAAGATCATTGATATTATATTATATATTGTTCCACCGTGATTGTGAGATTCTATGTTGTTTTTTGTTTCTTTTCTCTACTTCGTTTTTCTCTCCTTCTTTCTTCTTTCTTTTTTTCTAACAATCTAGTTTTCCAACATTTGATTGCTCGATGCCTGCTACCGTGGACATATTGGTGTCAATTTTCGAGTGTTGAAACTCCCAGTTGTAACATAAGAGGCCAAGAATTCCAACTATCACTGCCGACGAAGGTTGAGATTCATTTAGGAGAAAAGGTACATCAAGGTATTATGGTCCGTGAATAGCTCGAACCTTTCTTCTAAAGATAATGCCTCCATATCTTCAAAGGAAACATTATCGCCACTAACTCCAAATAGTGGGTAAGATACATCTTCTCATGCAATTTCAGATGTCAATTAGCGTAGGCGATAACTTTACCCCTCTGCATCAACACCATACCTAGTCCAGTACCACAGGCGCCTGTGCATACTGTCATCTCCTCATTCCCACTCGGAATAGTTAACACTAGCGCACTCTTCAACCGCTCCTTCAGATTTATAAATGCATGCTCACTCTTCGTGTCCTAAACAAAAGTCCGATTTTTCTTTGTCAAATTGATCAACGGTGCTGCTACCTTGGAGAATTCTTCGATAAAATGCCTAATGTGTCCCGTCAATACTAGGAAGCTCCTTATATCAGTAGCATTCTTGGGTTGGTTCCAATCCTGAACTAATGCCACCTTGGCAGGATCCATTGTGATTCCCTGCTTAGAGACAACATGACCCAAGAATCTCACTTCCATCCTCAAAAAAGACACTTTGAAAACTTTGCTTTCAACATGTGCTCCTCAATGCCTCAAGCATAATCCTCAAGTGCTTCTTATGTTCCTCCTCCATCCTAGAATAGACCAGGATAACATCCATGAACGAAAGCACGAACTTGTTCAACCGATCCTTGAAGATATGGTTCATGAGATTAACAAAATACAGTGGAACATTGGTTAGCCTGAATGGCATAACCAACCACTCATATAAGCCATACGGCATACGAAATGTGGTGATTGACACACTCTTCTTTGCTACTCTCAATTAGTGAAAACCCGTCGCAAGATCTAACCAAGAGAACACTTTTGCACCATGGAACTGATCTAACAAGTCATCAGTACACAGAAATGGATACTTGTTCTTCCTCATCACCTTATTAACCTCATGGTAATCTACGCACTATCTTAAAGGGGCATATAACTTAATAGCGAACACTACATGTGCGCCCCACTTAGATATGCTTCTATGAATGAACCCTCGCATCAAATGGTCATTCGCTTGCACATCCAACTCCTTCTTCTCTATGGATACCAAATGCCTCAAAGGAATAACTATTGGCTTGATTTCCTTCACTAAGTCTATGTGGAACTCAATATTTCGATGTGGCGGTAATCAGATCACCCACTCAATACGTTTGGATACTCACTAACTATAGGCAAAGATGACGACTCATCCTGTGGATATTGACAAAATATAGAAAGCTAACCATAACCCCATCCTCGGTAGATAGCTAATCACTACCATCCGCCCCTTTACGACCTCATTCGTCACCAACAACTTCTCGTAATCCACCACTGCTGCATACTTCCTCAGCCAGTCCATCCCTAAGATAATCCCAAACCCAATAAACAAAGAAATCACAAACGAAAGAGAATTCATGATTCAATAAGACCAAACCATGAAAAACCATACACAGGCTAGTGAAGCTTTTAACTGGGTTCGTTACAATCAAAGGTCAGTCAACTATTTCAACTTTCAATTCCAATCTATCTACCAATTCACTAGATATAAAGGAATGTAATGCATTGGTATAAAAAAACACGTATGAGAACATCATGAATGGAAAGCATACCTTAAATAACGACGCTTTTACCCTTTTCCTTCATTGAGGGAGCACTCACCGAAGCCGGGACAACATCCAAAGCACATGCCTTCACTACCTGCTTCCGCTACACTAAGTTTTGGGCAATTCTTCTAAATAATTCCAAACTTACCACAGTTTTAGCACTTCTTCTTCTCATCAGCTTTGCAGTCTCTAATCAAGTGATCCTTATCTCCACAGCCATAACATACAAGATCCTACTTATCCTTCTTCTTAGCATTCTTTCCTTGAAACTACTTTCTCTTAATATTCCATTTATTATTGCCTCCACTGCCTTGTCGTGGTTTTGGCTCTTCATTACCCACTTTGGCTGATTTGGACTTAAGTACAAACTATCCTTGCGAAAAGCTTTCTCAACGAATCTCTCAAGCGGCTCATCGATGTGATTCATTAACTTCTCCCATAGATAGTCATCCAAACCCATATGAGACTTCTCATTCTTCCTTAGCAGTATTAATGAAGGATATCCTATATTTCCATAAGGCGTCGAACTCAACAACATACTCATAGGTAGACATGTCCCTTGCTTCAAATCAGTGAGCTTCCTCAATAGCATCGACTTTTGAGTAACCATAATGAATTTCTCCTCGAATCGGGTTTTTGAACTGGTCCCAAGTAAATCGATCGTCGGGAGTAGCAACTCTAATAGCGATCTATTAGTTCATGGATCCCCCTTGAAGCTGTCAGGAAGCCAATCTCCTCTTCATCACATCATCCAGTTCAAGGTCATCAAAATCCTTTCATAGGTTTCTAACCAAACCACACTTCTATAGCTAATTATATTCCTTGGAACGGCATGCCACCCAAACTAGCAAAGTCCTTATTCAACTTAGCAAAATCGACTTTGGGTACCTACACTTAAGCACCACCACCTACATCAATATTCGAAGCGACCGCTAGGGCATTTTGCAGCATGTTCGCCATTATTGTATTGAACATCGTCGGTAAGTCAGGGTTAGTAGTCCCTAAACCTGCTCCATCCTCAACTCTAGAAATGGAGTTCCTTGCAGTGTTTCTTGTATGTTGACTCATTCTGTTCTATAACAAGAATGATCAAACTCTTATAAAAGAAAATTGCGTCAATGGTACTCGTGTGTGCATGCGAGTTATATACTCAAGCGACTTATATACTACGTATACTATATGATATACTTTTGAAAACCAATATACATAACAAGTACATCATCTCTCATGTACATACATACACTCTCAATCCAATCTAGGGTGATAACTCCTTTCCTATCTATATTGGACCATAATATCAACTCAGGTTAATCATGTAACCTAAGCTCTGATACCAAATGTGACGACCTCCCTACACCACTGGTACCCAATGTAACTAATTTATGCACAGCTGCGATGCCGGGCCGATACAGGGCGATAGCCAAGGGTGAAAATAAGAGGGAAAAAATCATTGAACCCGTTTTATATCTCAAAGTGCATCAAATAAGATATAATAATCATCATGGATATAAAATAGAAGAGAAAATAATAACTAAGTGAATCAAATATCAAAGCATACATCCACAGAGTTATACAACATAGTATAGAGTTTATACAGATGGAAACAAACTTAAATAAAACTATCTCTATAGTAAAGCAAACACTCCTAGGCTTTATAGTGTTGCACAACAGAATAGGCAATAGTATATCCATATACAATATGAGAAAGCTCCATCATGCCTATCCTCTACACATCCACCACGTACCACCTAGACCTACTATCTAATCAACTCATTTAAGAGTACCAGAGATAATTAGAAGAAAGACATAAAACATTGAGTCATACAACATTTTTTTGTAAACGATAAATGAATCTCAAAATAGTGTACAAGTTAACAAAGTAAGGAACAAAGGGTATACGAACCATACCTGACATGTCCCTGCAACCAAAGAGTTAGCGCATAACGAACAAAATATGCTACTCTATAAACATCACAATGGTGTACTACAACCTAAATACAACGAAGGGTGCTCAGGTATTTCTATTCACAATACTTATCTCAAGTGATATCCTAGAGTGATAGATTATGAAGGAAAACAACCGAAGCAAACAAGGCATCCATCAAACAGTCCTCACTGTCACTTAATATGCCCAGGATATGATAACTCATATGACCATTCCTTTGCCAAGGACTAATGGATAAATCTTGATTTTCAGTGTACTCTCTCACAGCACATAAATGAAAATAGACCCACTCCATTGGTCCAGGGTACAGATCCATTCCACCGAACCAAGGTAGCAATTCTAAGTACCCTATGAGCATCCACAAAATACCCCTGCTTTTGAGTACATCGAAAAATACTCCGAGTACCCAATGAGCATGCGTATTCAAGCCTTTTCCTTGCTCCATCTAGTTTCCATTATCCTCAAGTAACCATTTCACATTCCTTCTTTCCATAATAGAATCATTCAACATTCTATCCATAGGTCACCATTCCCAAAACCCACCATTTTATGAACAATAATTCTCGTGACTCCTTTTAACATCGAGCCACCATCATCAAAATCTAACTCCAGTCACCATCGAGTTACCATCATTGAAATCCCAAAGCTATTATCCTTTATCGTGCTACTACATTAGTATCAAACACTAAGCAAACAAAAAACACCTTTAGTAAAACCTACAGAGCCCCCACCTTCCTCTTGGAAATTCCATGAACCCTGCCTCCATAATTCCAAGCCAGTACCGACTAAAGGCGTTTGGTACTGATATGAATCTCTTTACTTATACTTAGCCAAAATTTAGCTAAGTATTTTCCTCCCTGATCCCATCTTCTCGGCATGCTTGGAAACCCATGCTTCACTCCCCAAGCTCCCAAGCACCAAGCTCTATCCAAGTGCCCGAAAAACAACTCAAAAGAGATAAATACCGACCATTTTACTTAGCTAAATTTTCAACTTCAAGTTTCTAGACCTCTTCCTACCTTCAACTCAAAGTCTTCCCTGAAGTTTTATGGTTTAAGTTCCCAAGCCTTATTCCTTTGCCGAGTAGATCTACAACTCCTTCAGCCGAATAGTAAACTGCTCGGCACTGACATCCCATACTAACTCCAAATTTCCTATGATGAAAATCGTAGGCTGCACCCTTTCCCATGAGCCCCTCCTTCGAATTTTATCAAATTTTGACCACTTTTGCCTTCATTTTGCCCAAATCGACGATCTCTTTCCTAACTTCACTAAAACACTGGCAAACAAAATCAAAACCATTCATCTAAGCATACATAGTATTCACATACATTCATCAAACATATACGAGCAATTCAAACAAGATTAACATGTAAATTCTAGTCCAGATTAAAATTTTCTATAACATGACAATATGGTTCAAAAGTGGTTGTAAAACCATTTAAAATCAAATCTATTCTTTTTAATTTTGGCCATAATCATTTCTAATGATGTAATTAAAGTTAGAAAACATTTTACTATCAAAATCATGTTAAAAACACCTATTTTAACTATACGGAAAGCATATAATAGTGTGAGATCAAGAATCACTCACCCAATACCCAAGTTAAAACTTTATATCTCCAAATCTGATATGAATAACCAATAGCTTGAATTTTCAAGCACCAAATCTATGATCCCCTTTACTAATTACCCTTTTAATCATGGATATTCCTAAGATTAGTAAGAATAACATAAGTTTTTTGATGAAAATAGAGTTAACGGAGGTTAGGAATTGTTTTAGGAAAATGGGAAATGAATGGGATCAGTCCCTATAGCCCAGCTAAATCCTCGATAGGCCTAAGCATGGGTTTTGTTTAATTGCCCAGTAATCTGTCTAGCATCAAATAGAACTTACAATGGTCACAATTCCTTAAATAATTTGAATTATGACCACTCTACGGAAAAGAAAACAACAAGTCCGGTGTAGTGGAAGTGATTTTAGACCCCAATTTAATTCCAATCGAAAGTTATAGACCTTACATGAATGTTTGGGTCTAAAATGTTCATTAAAAATTCTAAAGGTGGAAAATGTTCCTACAAGATATTTTTCAAAGTTTTAGAGTCGTACGACCTAATATGAATTAAATAAAAATGTTTTACGATCCTCCGTTACGTAAAATATGGACCACTACAATTATACCGTCTGAATGAGATACTAGCATCACAAGTTTGAGGATTGGTCCCACATTAGGAAAATAATACAAATTAGTTAGTACATATAAAACTAATCTTCTTCCTATTGAATAAATTGGCCAAAAGTAAGGCAACCATAGGACCTGAAAGGCCCGCATATGAGTGTGCGGTCTGCGTGAATTAGCGTTGGTGGTGCTTTGGCAGCGCATTTTTCATTTGGCATTCTTGCATTTACATAGGTTAGGTAGGCTATATCAAGCCTAAAATTCTAGCAGTTTTTCCTTTTTATTTTGAATAAATTAACTTTCTTTAACATTTAAGACCTTCAATTAATGTCTGACAACATGTTTGAACGGATTTGACCGTTGGACGCGAAGGGGCGACTCGTCGAATCTATAAATTTGAAAAGGTTTAGACTGGGAAAATCATCTAGAATATTTTTCCAAAATAAAACACACTCCTCTTTCTCCATCCTTTTGATTCTGTTTTGAACAATCGATTCTTGAGTTTGTCAATCTCCAAAATTGCAAGTGCTAATTCGTAGAGAGGTTCCTTTCATCTTGGGAAACACTTGCTCGTTCTTCCTTTTGTGCTAGTGAGGAAGCAATGTTTTTCAAGGAAATATTGCCAGTAGACTCATATATTATGTGATTTCCATTGCCCACAAGCGTCACAACAATATCCATTAGTTTTATTTTCAGTTTGATTTAAAATTAGAAAAATATTTGTTAATGACATGTGCTTTTTTATAACCCAAACAACATGAATAACCTCTAACGTGATGCTCCAAGATGGCATAGTAGGGGTGACATCAATCTTGACTTTTAATTGCTGGAATAGTTTTGTTGAAGCAATTAGGTGATGTCGCCATGTTGATTAACTAAAACCATAAATAAAATGAGGGGCGCCTCATTGATTTGTTTCCCAAATAAAGTGATGATTAAGTGCTATATATTTCATGCATGAATGAAAATGTAGACAAAAACATAGATATGTGGCACCAACACTATCAGCATAGATTATACACGATATATGGAGGATGATGCCTATTCTAAGAGGGGAAATAAAATTCAATTGATTTTTCTAGTAGTGGCAACTAGTTAATACTCAACTTTTTTTCGATTGAGAAACCGTATGCTACTTCTTAAATGACAAAGACATAAAACGATGTTAAAGATAGAAAATATAAGCACTCAAAGAGGTATATTCTTTGTTATTGTCAGCCAGTCTATATTGCCACTCATATATCTTAATAGTTTTGCAAAAGTCCAACATTCGAAAGAGAGACAATGGATGAGTTATGAATGTTTGTTAACAACATATTACATGCCTAGTCTAGTTAGGCAAAGTTAGTATAAACCACTATTAGTGGTCCCGTATGAAAAAGTAGTAGTGTAGCAATAAGTTTTGCATCCGTTTTTATCCATGCATGATGATCAGTGATGAAGCACCTTTGAGTAAGTAACAAACCAGATGGAGGTATGGGACATCATAGCTATGAAAATAAGACAAGTCCCAAGCATCTTGATTAAGACTCTTTCTACTAGATTGTCAATGTATTATTGAATAATATAGTTTCTATTACATGGGATTATAATGCATCCACCTAAATAAGCAGACACGTGGTATTTTCACCTTGGTTGAGAATTAGTAGAGTGGTATCCACATGGGGTTTGTGAAATTAGATCAGTAAGGATTTGAAAAGGCTCAATATTCCTAATCTGTTTAATCGTCTCTATAACAAATCTTCGAGGTGGTGCCACTTGGGAATAAAAACTTCAAGAACATCATTGCTAATATTGAACTACCAAAAATTCCAACTTCAACTTATTGCAAGATTCTAAACACAGTAAACAATTGTTGGTTCCGTTGGATTAGGTGCATCAGGCAACATTAATTGGCAAATTTCAAAAAAATTCATTTAATTCACTATGAACCAGATCTTTTATAGTATTATTAAGAATAATATTTTTACTTTAAATCATATTTTAATTTTTATTCGAGATGACATAGATTTTATGACTTGAAATAAAATTTTAATTTGACTACATTTATGTTTTAATTAACTCTAGAAATCATGTGTATTATTATTAACAAAGAGTAACGTTTATTCGAACACGAGATTTACAAATATTTTAATTATTGATTTATACTGGATTTATTTAGAGTAATACATTTTAAATAATTTTATTTAAATTTATTTCAATATAGTATTTGATGAAAGTGTTTATGATATTAATCGAGTAATTTTTGTTTAAATATAATGTTAAATAAACATTCTATTGATAAGTTATTATAGCAATGTCTTGTTTACAATATCTTATATAAGTGTATAATATAAAGTTAAATAATATCCATACGTCCATAATTTTAATATGAATCTAATGATGATTATTGCACACAATATAGAGCGCTTAAATGTAAAAGTTATAATTGTTAGAATGAAGGCTTAAGTTGTAAGTTAATAAATATAAGGGGCTATCAAAAATTATCTTCCAAATTCTTCTTCCTCACTGAACCCGTGTGATATTTTATGGAAACTTCCAACATGCACCACTTGTTGTTTGGACATCGTGCTACTACCATTGATCACCATATCTCTTCGAAATGAATCATTTTCCCTAGTCCTTAACAACTCTATTTACTACAACTATTGACTAGGTTTCTAAGTAAGGCCCTAAAATTCAAATCGACATTGTTGATTTCTGTATAATCCAATGACACACTGAAGATTTCATACGCAATGAAACCTCGACGTTCTCGGTTGCCTCCAGTAAAGCGTAGGTCTAGTTATGGTTGATATGATGATGGATCTCATAAGTTTCGTGCATGCACATCAAAATGGTTTTTTAAATAAATTTTATAAACTGATTATATAAAACAATTTTAAATCAATTTTTGTTAAAATTAATTCTAAAAATGCCTTTGGTAAGCACGCCGATCAAATACACCATGTACTTTTAGTTTTACCTTTGAATGAATTATTCTCTAACTCAATAGCGGAGTTGCAAAGCCCACCATTAAGATATACTTTATTTTATGGAGAGAATAAAATTGTTTCACTCTAAATGCAAGCTCTGTGGATATATTTATAGCATTGGCTACTAAAATATCTCCTTAATATGTTTTCACAGGGTTAGAATTTATCTATTAATTAAGTTCAATAAACCAATTAAATAGTTAAATAAAGCTGTTTAGCCATTAACAATATGGCTAACCCTTTAATTATTAACTAATATTAAAAACTTCAACGAGCATAAAATATTTATTATTTAATAAATATTATTTTTGGCCCATACAAATAAGTAATTAAATATTTTACTAAAATTATTCAGTCGACTAATAAAACTAAAACTAAAAATAATTTACTAGTACATCTATTATATTAATTTCTCTATGGTAATAGTTTATAAATTTTATAAATTATTTTTGGTCAAAAGTTGTGAGTCGTGGTTGTGTGATTCCCAAGTGTGAACTTACCCCTCAGTGATATTTAAATAATCTAAATATTTAAGCCTATACAGAGTTAGCTGAAGCATAGTAGCGAACATGAGTTCAGTTACTACAGATCGTCCAAGTGAAATCTAGGTTCCTATCTTTCAAAGCGATACACTTAAGCAATGATATAGCATGTATGATTTTTCTCGTTTATATCATTTTGATATTTTGAGCTCGATCAACGGTCCATACTTTTATACAATTCCTATTTAAATTATGATGTCTTACATTAAAATCCATGGTTCAATCCGATAACAATTATAGATCAACCAATTTGATTTGGCCCAAGACTTTGACCTGACATTGATTACCAATTACGGTTATAATAACCTTATATTCAAAGAAGATGAATCCTCTCTTGGATAGTGCTACACTTACAATGGTTCAACTTATACCAAACTCGACCTTAACATGATCATCGATGTCGTGTGATTAACCATAATCAAAGTATAGTTTAGACACTTAAGATTCATAGTTTTCTCAAGTCAAAAGACTACAACACATCTTCGCATGAGATCTTATATTTAACTACTAACCTATAAAAGACTCTCGGTAAGTTATGCCAAAACAACTACATGTACATAACCCTTACATGGCCCCAGTAGTCATGAGTAATTCACCATCCATCATATGGAAATCATTCCATTCAATAGTCTGGATGGATATGTTGATATCCCATTCTCGATACATCTTAACTAGAAATATCCAAGGACAAGTATTTATTTTATATGATTCAATTACCATGGTTACTAACACGTAAGTAATTGTAATCGGTTAAATATTATTCCTAATGATTTTCTACCTGTATATATTTAATGTATATAAGACATTAATTATATGCTAATATAATAATATTATATATGATAGGAAATAAAACCAAAAGCTTAATTTCTTTCGAACAAGAATAATTATAAGAGTTAAGTTATATAATCAAATTACATAATTATGCTAGGGCACAATCTTAACTCTATTAATCTTTCACCTGCAGTTGTGGCCAACTATGGCGACTTATAACCATACCCTTGATCAATGTCACTAGATGAAACCGAGAAATGCAACAACCCGCACCTTAGTGGGCCCGAATTTTCGTAAAATCAAAAGCAAAATCTACCCAAGTATGGATCATTGGTATTAGTATCCTGTAAATAACAATAGCATATCAAAGCACTATCGATGTAAACTTATAGCAAAGTAGTAAAGTATAATAAAAACATATGATTACCGACTAAGGTTGAAACCTTTGATCATGAGTTCCCTTATCAGTATCGAGCATGCATAAGGAAATCGATCCTTCCACCGCTCCCGCTTTATACCAATATCAGTTGCTTTAAAGTATCATATGGATTTTAATGAAGAGGAGGTCATGACAACATTATAGGGACTGGTAAATTACACACTTTACACATAACACTAGTTTATGCCGATTGTTTTTCATTACATGCTATGTTTACTGTTTTACTTAGTCATCTTGACTTCATGTACACGTACGATACGCCTCATGTACACAAGGTATACGGTAACTACTTACGTATGTATTTATATGTATATATGTATATATATGTAATATGTATACACATACATACATGTGTGTGTATACCACAACCCCCTTTTGACGAGGATACTTTCCCAACTAGTATCTGTAACTCAACACGTTATTAGGATCTATCATCAATGTATTATCACATCCTCGCTGCCCTGCATAAAAAGGAACTCCTGTAGTGCCTAATACTGGCATTGCAACTATTTAGAGGTATTCTATCTCGTCTTGCTTTATATCGTGGACTTAGCTCCACGTACTATTCTATTCATTCGAAAGACCTCCACTAAGGGTTATCCAGTCTTGCTTCCAAATAACAAACAACTGTAAGGCAGTGCATGTTCTAAACATGATCTACATTAGTAGGAGGTGTAGCCCATTTAGCCATAACCCTTATATATTCACTGATCGCTCGGGACCGATGATGATCATGACCTGTGTAAACAACTCCTACTCCTCATATATATGGCACCAACCTCACTATCAAAGCGTCGAGTTACGCTCACCATCCTATTTAGATGGCCTAATGCAATCTATGATATACCCATTCGGTTAACACATACCCCCTAAAAGGTTGAAGCAGACTTTAATTGTCCTTTGACACTTCAAGTGGGGCGAACCATCCGTCTTTGCTATATTCCTGTAACGTCCCCTACTTAAAATGTGATGATGAACGCCGATGATGCTGTAGTCATCACCAGAATTATTTTTTGACGACTAAAGTAAGTTCTGTATAATAATATCAAACCACATATAAGTAAACATGGCACACTACTATATTTCATTACATAGTAGATTCTTTTAAATTATAATTATAATTACTTCGGATAAAATTTCCTAAGTCCTCGCAGAGGTCAAAAATAAATAGAAAATAACATAATAAAGAGTCGGGTCCTCATACAAAGATGTGGTCCACACTCCATCGTACAGTGGAAAAAGAATCTTTATTAGCTAAAGAGCCTCCAGCTCCATCTTCAGTCCTTGTGCTGCAGTCATTGTCCCAAACCTGCCTAAACTCATAAGTTCAACCTAGTCAAATGAGTACCCATGAGTTTTTGGGGAAAACAATAATAAAACCACAGGTTAGACTTAAATTTAGTCTGAATAATGCCGTCCTTCAAAAACAAACATATAGTGAGTCCAATATGCACTACACAGATTAGGTTATACCCCTCACTATTCAGATATCATGAGTAAAACACTTTGAAATACTGACACAATTACTTCTTATTTACGTCTCAATTGAATGCTTCCTTAAGCAGATCTTCTTTACTACTGTGCACCCTGTGCTGACCCCACTCGAGTCTTGGTTTAGATTATTTTCAACTCTAAGTGTACAATACTGTGCTCCCTACGTAGACCCCACCTGGTTTTCCTAATAGATTCTTCTTTAATCTATTTTACTTGATTATTTACCTCTGCGCTCATGCATCACTTATTTGTTCCTCATTGATTTGATACTGCACTTCGCATAGTTTTTCCATATTCCTTAAAGCATACTTTAAAGTATTTAATATTGTGCCTCGCATGACTGCATATTCGATTCTTCTTTGGAATTTAGTACTGGACAACGTGCAGTTTCACCTTCCTACTCATTCATCTCCTTAAGTAGTTGTACTGCGCCCTGCATAGTGGAATTTTTTAATTCACCTTCCCAAGGTGAAATCTACGCCCTGAGCAGATGAGTGCCTACCTTCCCAAGGCGTGCTTTCGAGTAAGTGTCCCCACTCGGTGTCAGTAACCCTTTCGACTCTGTCTTTTCATTTTAATGTTGTATCCCTTCCCTGTTCTGAACTGACGTCTCCCTAAGACCCATTGACTTATCTTTTATAAGTCTTATATGTTTATCCTTTTAGTGTAGAATCCTACCATCTCACATAGTACGTTGTACACTTTACTTATTAAGCGTTCCCTTCTAAGTTTCAGCGCAGTATGATCCATTCATATTCAGCACAGTGCTTTTACTCATAAAATTAGAGCCTCCAATATCATACCCCAACAACTCTGACATTCCCGACAACACCTTTACATGTATCTACATTCTATTCGTTCTTATTTTACTTTTTTTTAGTTTACAATGTCTTTTTCATTAAATAATTTGGATACTAATCCCTGTTAACATATTTGCACATGGATTTTACTCCTCTGTGTCCCGCATAGTGCCCCCTTTTCCCACCTCGTACTTGGCTATATAATCCTTTTTATTTTCTCATAGAAAATTTTGAATAAAATTTCTCTGAAATTCCTGAACCTCTATTCTTTCATAGTTTACGTATATTTTTCCTTTTAAGGATATTTCACTTGTTACTTCCAACTTAAACAACTTCAAAAATTCATATAAAATTATATAAGCTTAGGAAATTCCTCAAACTGAAAACCCACTTCAAAAACTATGATTTAAACATTATATAAAATTTCCATTTAATTTCGAAATCACTAAAGTAGGGAAAACACGTGTAAACATCCTATGTTCACTCATCCTTTCCTAAAAAATTCATTAAACATTTAGATCTTTGTATGAAAACCCGTATGAACCCTATCATACATAAAATATATAGATCTGAACCGAACCCATACATATAAGGAATTCCGTTTAGAAGGGATAAGTATTACTCACCTAAATCTCTTAAATATATAACTTTAATCTTCTTAGTCTCTTTTAGCTTGCAATTGCTTTTCTTCTTCTTCTTATTTTCCTTCTTAAGATTCTATCATTAAAGAGTTCATCTAACTTTTATTTTAGTTTGAGTAAAATTGAAATGAATGAATAGAAATGAGTATTGTATATTGTCCCATAATAAGTTGGGCCAGGGCCCTCACACCCGCTTCTATTAATTCGTTCCTTTCTAACTTTATTATTTAGCATGCCTTATTCCTTTAATTAACTTGTTCAATTAATTATAAAATTTAGGAGTATTATAGTCTCCCCTCTTTGAAGAAATTTTGCCTCGAAATTCAATTAAGGTCAACTATAGACTGGTCCTCTCCTTTATGCTTACCTTAGGCATCCCCATGAATTCCCAACCCATGCATACATAGAATGTATTAGCACTACCTACTAATACAACAAATGACCATAATACCATATATATATATATATATTTACATATATATGGCCTACATCAGCACAACTCGATATATAACATATGCATTAACCTATAATAAAAAAACTCTGAATATGTCCCCCTAACCTTATCCTTTGTTCCCCATGTGCAATCCTCCTATTCTATACTCCATTGAACACACACTAGCTTCACTACCTTACTTCAAAGCTGCTTCTCATCTCAATCCAATATCTGAACCGGTCTCTGCACATAAGTCATATCTGGTTTGATAACCAAGTCTTCCACTACCCTTTGATCAACTACCGCCTTCGGATGCCTAATGCATTTACACAAACATGGTACGTGAAATAGATTATGAATCCCTGCAAAAACAACAGGTAGATCCACCTTATATGCCACCTTCCCACTCCTTCCTATAATAAAAAGCAATCCTACATATCTGGGTGCTAACTTTTCAGCTTTCCCAAAATGCATCATGCCTCTCATCGAAGAAACCTTCACGAACACCTAATCACATACTACAAACTCTAGTTCCTTTCTCGTTGTGTTGGCATAACACTTTTGCCTAGACTACGCCGCTTTCATCCTTGCTCGGATTAATTCTACCTTCTTAGTAGCACCATTCACTACATTTGGTCCTAACACAACCCCGTCTCCTACTTCCAACCAACATGCAGGCCACTTACACGGCCTTCCAAACAAAGCCTCAAACGGAGTCATCGTAATACTGCTATAATAGCTATTATTATATGAGAACTCTAACAGATGTAGATAATCTTTCCAAGATCCACCGAAGTCTAAAATACATGCTCTCGACAGATTTTTTATGACCTTGTTCAACGTCTCAGTCTGCCCATTTGTCTGTGGATGGTAAATTGTACCCATGCATAGTTTGTACCTAATACCTTTTGTGGACTCCTTAAAAATTCACTAATGAAAAACGAATCCCGCTCACTAATAATAGTGCTTGGCATCCTGTGCAGTCTCACTATCATATTCACATATATCTTCACTAACTTCGACTTAGTCCACTTAGCCTCACTGGAAATAGGCATAATTAGTTAGTCCATCAACTATGACCCAAATGCCTTCATTCCCTACCCTTGTCGTTGGCAACCCATCTATGAAGTCCATAGGATACTGAATCACATTTCTATACTGGAAACTCTAAAGGCTGCAAAAACCCACTCGGCTTCTGATGCTTTACCTTCACTTGTTGGCATGCAAGGCATCTTCTCACATATTATCCTACATCTTTCTTCATTCCTTCCTAGAAGAAACTCCTCTTCATATCTCATTACATCTTCGTACCTCTCGGATGTATGGTAAATTTTGAATAATGACATTTGGCCAATACTTCCTTTCGTAGTTCTCCACTACTCGAAACATACAACCTGCCATTCTTCCACAGTACTCCTTTCTTATCCACACTGAACCCCCTCAGTTCTACTGCCACTACTCCTGCATCTAAACTCCATACTGTGTCTACGCAGAACTTATCATCCTTCTGCAGTTCAGCTATCCTATCTACAAGCGCAAGTCTAACTTTTAAGCATGCTAATATCCTGTTTGTGTTGCTTGATCATGCACTAGATCGATACTCCACATTACACGTAGACAACATTTATAACGCCGTGCATTCTTCTCACATTGCCAGAACCCAACTTTGTTGTCTTCTGCTTAAGCCATCGGCTACTTTATTGCCTTTTCATGGGGTATACTCTATCATAAAATCGTATAATGCTAGGAACTCTAACCATCTTTGTTGCCTCATCTTCAGCTCCTTCTAAGAGAAAATATCTCAAGGACTTTTGGTTAGTATACAACTCCAACCTCTCCCCAAGAGGTAATATCTCCAAATCTTCAACGCGAAGACAACTACTGCGAACTCCAAATCATGCATTGAATACCAAACTTCATAGGGTCGTAACTATCTCGATGCATAAGCAATTATTTTACCCTTCTGCATCAAACTGTGCCAAACCCCAATCTTGATGCGTCAATGTTTCCGATCATACCATCATTCCCTTTAGGAATTACTAAAATAAGCGCAATGGTCTTTCTATACTTCAATTACTGGAATGCCTTCTCATACTCCTGGGGCCAAATAAGCTTCTTGCCCTTCCTGGTCAGCCTAGTCATCGGCGCAGCTACACGAGAGAAATCTTTAAAGAATCTCATGTAATAACTAGCTAATCCCAGAAAACTTCACACCTCAGTCACAATGTCAAGCCTTTTCCACCCAATTACTGCCTCCACCTTTTCTGGATCTACCGTTAATCCTTTTTCTGGAACTACGTGGCCTAGGTGCTTT
This sequence comes from Allium cepa, assembly GCA_030765085.1. Classification (NCBI taxonomy): domain Eukaryota; kingdom Viridiplantae; phylum Streptophyta; class Magnoliopsida; order Asparagales; family Amaryllidaceae; genus Allium; species Allium cepa. The sequence continues at coordinate 748,508,439 of CM060940.1, read as the reverse complement.
ACTTCCTTTCCCCAAAAATGACACATAGAAAATTTCTCCTTTAACTTATGCTAATTTAACGTCTCCAACACAAGCCTTAGGTGAACTGTGTGCTCCTCCTCATCCTTAGAGTACACGAAAATTTCATCAATGAACACCAACACATATCTATCTAACTTATCTTAGAAGATACTATTCATCAAGTCTCCAAAGAATGCAGGCGCATTGGTTTTTCCAAATAGCATAACTAACCGCTTATAAGAATCATGCCTACTTCTGAATGAAGTTAAAGGAATACTTTCCTCCCTAACTGTCAATTGATGGAACCCAGTAACTAAGTCTAACTGTGAAAGCACCTTAGCTCTACTCAATTGGTCAAAAAGGCCATTTATTCTTGGTAAAGGATATCTATTCCTTACCGTCCTCACATTCAGTTGTCGATGGTCTATACATAGTCTCAAAGACTCATTATACTTCTTTACAAACACTGTCTCTACTCCTCATGGTGAGCTGCTTGGTCTTATGAAGCTCTTCCCTTCTGACTCTACCAATTTCTTCCTCAGTTCCTCCATCTCTCTCAGAGGTATTCTATTAGGAGATTGATTCAACAGTTTAGTCCTTAGTAGTAGGTCAATGCGGGACACTTCGCTCTCGAGCTGTGTAGTTAAAGCACTCGGCAGGTTCAATGCGGCGGAGGTGCAAAAAGTCATAGCGGGATACAACGAGGATATAGCGGGATATAGCAAATGACTCTAAAATAGCATATAAAACTCATACCTAATGCTTTACAAATTTATAAATCGTAATTAAATGAAAATTTAACATTCAATCGAGTTATAATTAATACATAAATAGTTTTAAATAAAAACATGTGCGAATATATTATAAATAAACATAAAATTGTTATATAACATAATTAAATTTAGTAGAACATTAGAGTATTTTCATTTCTGCAAATATATTTAAAATTCAATTAAATAAGTAAATTTCATGATTTTTATAATGTATAAATTTCATTTTTAATTCATTTCTTTTAAAGAAGATGTAGCGAAAATAGCAGAATATAGCGAAAATAATGGGATATAGCGGAAGTAGCGGGGCTTAAAGTGGAAAGACTATATTTGGGGCTGTATGGAAAAATTGTAGCGGTAGAAATCCGCTATGAGATATAGCAGGGTTATAGCGGGGCATTAACTACACGACTCTCGGGGATGCCAACTCTAAAATCGATTCAAACACGTCCCTGAACTCCTTCACTACTCGTACTGCTCCCAACTTCCCTTCTTCCACTAATGCAAAATAAGTACTCCTACGCAGTTCTTCATATTCTTCCAATACTACAAACGCCCTATCTCTACGGTCGAGATAACTCAAGTGATTATTCTTTCGGTGTAGTGCACCCTTACATTATGCCTCTCCAATCAATCCATCCATAAAATAACTCCAAAGCCTACATAGTTAAATATGAGGGGATCAAAAGCAAACTTACACCCACCCAACTCAACATCTAGGTCAGTCCATCTCATTATGAGAGTGACATGTCCACCTATCGAACTGGTTACACATGTGGAAGTGACTAAATAGGTAACCCTTAAGCCAAGTCTATCGACAAAGTTTTCAACTATAAATGAATGTGTAGCCCCGTTATCAAATAGTACCCTAGCTGAAATACTAGAAATCAAAGCCACACCATCTAAGAATCTCCCTTTGCCCTTATCCTCGGCAGACAGTCCTTCTCTTTGTCCCTCCAAAGCATAAACCTACACTTTGAGCTCTGGACAGTCCTTCTTCAAAAATCCTACTTTGATACACTTGAAGCACTTCATCTTCTCTGTTTTCTTGGGCATAAAGCACCTTTAAGCATAATGCCTCTTTTAACTATAGTTAAAGAACACAACCTCTTTGTTAGCAATTGCATCCCATTTCTACATCTGCGCTCCTTTCCTACCTTTCATATATGGGGTAAACGTTTTCTATTGCTCCACCTTAAGTCTCATCTCCACCTTTCTGTGCTCCTGGTACATCCAATCGTACCTTCTAGCCTTATCAGCTACAAACTCAAAATGAGATGCTGGATGAGCCATCATCTTATGATCAAGACCTTGCTTCATACCTCTGATAAACTTCTCAATTTTCTTCATAGGACTATTGATGATCACCCTACCATACTTAGCCAATGCATTGAACTTCTAGATGTACCCTTTACTATAAGGTCACCTTACCTAAAGTCAATTGACTCCTTCAACAACACACTCTGCTGAGTCTTCGATATGAACTGAGCCTCAAAACTCTCCTTGAACTGCTCCCAGTTATTCCCTCTTCTAGGGTTTCTGCAATTATGGTTTCCCACCAATCTAGTGCATCTTCATATAATTACCTTGATAAAAGTCTCCTCTTATACACATTATTCAACCCCAAGTCTACAAATATGCATTCACAGCTTCTCAACAAATTTAGTACTTCTCCTGCAGGGTCTTTCCCTATCAGCACCATTCCTCCTAGATTTTTGTAATCTTTGCTCATCCTTAGAAAATCTTCCATCACTTCTGCAGCTCTCGGCTGTATAGCCTCCTATGCAGCTTCCCTCACTATATGAGCCATGAACACTCTATATAAGATATTAATATCAATGCCTACCTCATTGCTGGTGGTGCAGCTTCCTCCTATAGTGCTCTTGGAATTCTTCCCTCTCTTCCTCTATTGATGCCAAAAATGGGCATCAACACCTAATAGAATCTAGTAGAGATTAAATGAAGAATGAAACTAAAACAGAGCAAAAATCTTGAATGAACACACAGATTTTTATAATGGTTCGGAAATCTTAGCCTACGTCCACTTCATATTTTTATTGATCTTCCATTTGATTATGATTACAAGAGTGTTTGGATCAGCTGGGATCTATTAGTACAAAAGTGAAAAATAAAAATGGCAGAGCCTTGATAGAGAATGAAGAACCCTTTTTTGACGCCATATCTGTTTTATTTATAGGGAAAGATGTGCATGGATCGGATTGAAATTTCGGTACAAAGTTCGGGAGACCAAGACGAGCCTACCCAAAAAATATGCAAGGTTATCGAGGCCCATAATAGGGATCAATACCAACCCCTGTTAATGAATCCAAATGGTCTACGATCTCTAAAAGGGATTCCCCATGATGTTTTCTGCTTGCTTCCTAAATTTCGTGCAATTCCGACATACGGTTTGTGAGATATCACATTTTCCGTGAAGTAGTGTTGCTTAAATTCTGATTTCTGTCGATCCCTCCAAAGGGATAGGTACCGATCCATCCAACCTCTTCCAAATGCCATGCAATCCCTAAGAAGCTTCTCTATGTTGTATTATGCTTAGCCTCCAAGTTTCATGCTAATTGGATTAGTAGTACTCGAGTTGTTGATCAATCTTTGTTGCAATATGTTGTGAAGGCTGTTTATAGTCGATGCCTATGGAGGGATGGATACCGATCCCTCCAACTTTCTCCAAATGCCATGTGATCCCTACAGGGTGTTCCACATGTTCTAGTTCTCTTATACTCCAATTTTCATGTTAATAGCATCTGTAGATTTTGAGTTATTGACCGATCATTATTGCAATATGTAGTGAAAGCTGAATATGGACGATTCCTTTTATACCGATCCCTTTTAATAGGTGAAGTAATTTTCCCATAACATGAGCATACGAACTCCAAATGACTTGAAACTTGAAATGTAGCCTCATTGGGCCTTTCTCGTCACTCTTCATTGATCTTACCAAGTTTGGGACAAAAATTAAGGATATGTACCAATCCCCTAGGGAAAGGGATAGGCACTGATCCCCCGCCTAGGGGAGGCATTATTCCATACTTAAAATATAATGGAGAGTCTATCTCCTGGCCTCGGTTGATCGTCCCTTCATATCATTACATGCACTTGATCTCTGAACCTAATAATCATCTCTCCAGGCTATCTTCCCATATGATCGTCTAGCCTAACTAGTTTAGTCAGTCTGAATATATCCGTGCCAAAAGGCCGGATAACATCCATCATCAGTCTGTGTTTCTTCAATCCCTCTTCTTGCACTTGCCCCCTATTATGACTCGTCTGCTTCTCAAATCCATCTTGTTTTTCTGTTAAGCAAGTCTTCATCGGAACAAAAAGATAGGAAGTGAAATCAAAATAGAAGAATATACATACATACATATATATATATATGTATATATATAACAACATACAAGTACAATATTTATATAAATATACGCACACACACTATGTGTACATGTATGTATGTACGTATGTATGTATGTATGTGTATATATATCAACGCTCCCCTCCCCGGAGTGTTTATTTTTGTTTTTAATTAATGGTTTTGTCTTTTATTATCTCTATTTTATTTAGAGGTCCCTAACCTCGCTTTGATACCAACTGTAGCGCCTGTCACTTGAAACCCAAAGATGAATGCCGATGATGCTGCAGCCATCACCAGAATTATCTTCTAGCAACTAAAGTGAGTTCAATATAATATGAAAACACAGATAAGTGAACATAGCAATCTAACATATTTCATTATATAGAAGATTCTTCTAAATTTTCATTACAATTGCTTCAGATATAATTTTCCAAGTCACGTGCCCTCACAGGGGTCAAATATAAATAGAAAAAACATAACAAAAGGACGTGTCCACATACGAAGATGTGGCCTACACTCCACCATACAGCGGAAACAAAATCTTTATTAGCTAAAGAACTTCTTGCTCTTTCTTCAGTCCTTGTACCATGGTTTATTCGAAACCTGCCTAAGCCTATAAACTCGGCCTACTCAAATGAGTACCCATGAGTTTATGGGAAAAACCATAATAAAAATAACGGTCCAACATAAATTATGGTGTGAATAATATTATCTCCCAAAAATAAACTTATAGTGAGTCCAACCTTAAACTACTTTAAACTATTTAGACATCATGAGTAAAACTCTTTAAACTACTAGCGCAATTAAAATTTATTTATGTCATCAATTAAAAGCTTTCGTAAGCAGATCTTCTTTACTGATGTGTATCGTACGCTGACCCCACTCGAGTCCTGGTTTAGATTACTTTCTATTAAGTGTAAGAGTCCTGGTTTAGATTACTTTCTATTAAGTGTAAAATACCGCACTCCCTAAGCAGACCCCACTTGGTTTTCCTTATAGATTCTTCTTTAATCAAATTTACTTGGTTATTTACCTCTGCACCCGTGCATTACTTATTTGTTCCTTATTGGTTTGATACTGCACCCCGCATTGGTTTCCCATATTCCTTGAAATATGCTTTAAAGTATTTAATATTGTGCCCTGCACAGCTGCATATTTCACTCTTCTTTAGAATTTTATTCTACTTTGGAATTTTGTACTATGCCCCGCGTAGTTTCACCTTCCCAAGATGAATCTCTACTTATTCTTTTCTTTAAGTATTTGTACTGTGCCCCCACGTAGTTGGATATTTTAATTCATCTACCTAAGGTGAAAATTTTCCCCCACATTTATAAGTGCCTACCTTCCCAAGGTATACCTCCATTTAAACATTTGTTTGACTGGAACCACCTTGTAGTTCTCGAAAGTTGGATGTCGGTCCTCACCTTCCCGAGTTATGCATTCGAGTGAGCATCCCACCCGGCGTCGATATCCCTTTTGACTCTGTCTTTTCATTTTAACATGGGGTCCTTTCCCCGTTCTGACCTGGCCTCTCCCCAAGACCCATTGACTTATCTTTTATAAGACTTATATGTTTATCTTTTTAGCATAGAATCCTATCGTTCTATTCAATACGCTCTACACTTTACTTAGTAAATGTTCCCTTCTAAGTTTCAGTGCAGTATGATCCCATAAAATTTATTGCAGTGCCCTTACTTATGAAAATAGAGTCGTTGCCCTAACATTGTACCCCGATAACTCTGATATTCCCGACAACGCTTTAACCGTACTACGTTTTATTTGTTCTTATTTTACTTTCTATTATTTTCAATGTCCTTTTCAGCAAATAATTTGGATCTTGCCCCCATTATACCAGTCCCTGTTAATATATTTTCACATGGATTTCACTTCCCTATATCCCCTATAGTACTCGCTTTTCCCCACCGTAATACTTGTTTGTTTAATCTTTTTTTCCTCATAGAAAATTTTGGATAAATTTTTTCTAAAATTCTTAAATCTTTGTTCCTTAATAGTTTACGTATATTGTTGCATTTTATGGATATTTCATTTGTTAGGAATACAACTTAAAAAATTCATATAAAATTATATAAGCTCAAGAAATTCCTTAAAATGAAAACCCACTTCAAAAATCATGATTTAAACATTATATAAAATTTCCATTAAGTTTCGAAATCACCAAATTAGGGAAAACACATGTAAATATCACATGTTCAATCACCATTTCGCAAAATATTCATTAAACTTTTAGATCTTTGTATGAAAATCCATATAAACCCCATCATAAATAAAATATATAGATCTAAACTAGTCCCATACATATAAGGAAATCAGTTTATAAGGGTGAAGTATTACTCGACGAAATATTTTAGATGTATAGATTTAATCTTCTTGGTCTCTTCTAGCTTGCGTTTACTTATCTTCTACCTATTTGCCTTCTTAAGCTTCCACCATAGAAGGTTTCTCTAACTTTTATCTTAGTTTAGTAAAATTAAAATGAATGAATAGAAGTGAGTATTGTATATTGTCCTACAATAAGCTGGGCCTGGGCCCTCATACCCGCTCCTATTAATTTGTTCCTCTCGACCTTTCTTATTTAGCCTACGTTATTCCTTTATTTAACTTGTTTAATTAAATATAAAATTTAAGGTTATTACGATTCTCTTCACCTATATGCAAACATATAATCGCATGGGTCCTACAGTTGGAGATGACTGACATAATTAATGTATACACAACTGCTGATGGCCCCTTTTAGTAAACATAAATCTATTGTGCAACATTACCGACCTCGCTTCCGTGCTACAGTAATGAATTTGTTATTTTATCTATTATAAGTTATTGGCTAGACCCAATAATTCACACCAATCATAAATGCATATTTGAAGCTACATAAATTCGTTTAATTAATAGGCCTCTTATGTTCAATTGTTGTGTTCAGCTACCTTTACAAAACCTACTTCTTGTTTCATTATTGTCATTTTAATGTCATTTACCGCTTACTTTCAAATTTAATATATTAGCCTTTTTTACTATTTAACTTCTACTTGATATTATTAAGTGTATTCGACTGTTCCTTTTCATCTATTTCTCTCTTCCATTTATTATTATAATCTTCTTGCTTACTCATTTTTTGCTTTACATATATTTCTTCGCTTATTATTTATTTTCTAACTTATTGTATATGCTAGATTTATAATTGAATTATTGTTATTTTCTCCATTTACAGTACTTTTGTTTATATTTAAGGATTTCTATATTTTAGTGCATTGGAATTACATCCTCCAAAAGGAAACGTTAAAACTGCAAATTTCCATAACTAATCTAAAAGGGGACTTGTGTAACTTTTGGAATTACAAAAATTATCTTTTGTGATTTTATTGAAATAGACGATACAAAATACTATAAACATTTCTGTTTTGTAAATCTCTATCTTTTAGGCATATTTCTTGTTATGTCAAACGGTACATAATTATTCAAGTTTATAAAACTGGATAATTTATATAAATTTACATTGCAAAACACCTCATTCAATGAATTAAAATACTACTTAAATCCTAATCCAATTTATAATAACCTCCAATTCACATTTACTCACATACATCATTTAACCAACAAACCTAGAATTACTATACAATCTCATTAATTTAGGGACAATTTTTACCCTTACCTTCTAGATTAAAGTATATGTAATATTAAATAAAAGTTAATCATTCCCAGAGTATGTAGGTATCGTTTATAAATTCATTATACATATATATTTTTGCCTACAACTCCAAAATAACATTTCGACATACAAGAACAGATTTACAATGATATAAATCCAATAATATATAAAATATATAATTTCTCACTCATCTCTAAGCTTCCAAAACTCCAAATCTAAACCATGTTATTCCTATAACTCCTTTTTCATTCTACAAAATATGTACTGAACGGATATATATTTATAACACCCCATATTTTTAGTAACATTGTTCAGAATATTTAATTAGCTAAGTTAAATAAAATAATGCAAGTTGATTAATAGATTGAGATTTGATTAAAAAGAAGGGTAGTTATGCCTTGTTAATATGTAATTTAGAATGAGGTAACATGAGTAAGATGTGTTAGGAAATAAGGAAGGACAAAATGGAAAATAGGATGAACTTATACCCTAAACCCTTAGGAAAATAAAAAAACATTCATTTCATTTTCTCAAGCAAAAATGCCCTAAGACCGGCCAGCATTTTCAATTGCAAGAGAAGATAAAATTAGGATTGTAAGAAGAAGAAGTAAGTCAACTTGTTCAACATCCAATTTCACATCTTTAATCATAAAGCGAAGGTGAATGATTACTACATCCCATTTTTCATATAGTTTTCGGATTTAAGGGTAAACTTTAATGATTTTGCATAATAATGCCATGTTTTGGATGATTGGATGCTTATATATACTTGTTGATGATTTATACATGTACATATTAGTTTTTATGATATGTTTGATATGAAAACCCTGTAAATTGACAACCAAATGCCTTGCAAATTTTTATGTAGATCGAAAATGATTTGTTAGAGATGGGTTTTAATTTTCATAATTTTTTAAATTATGGTGGATTTTATATTAATTTTCTAGTAAGGAAAATGATTTATTGGGTTATAAATTATTTACGGCAAAATAAATAATTATTTAGGTCTGACATTTATATATGTTAGAAAACATAATGAAAAGGATTTTCTGAAATTTTTATGGAATTTTCCTATGTTTTTTGATGAATATATAAAATTATTTAAGATATGAGACTTAAATGTTTTGTATATTTAATTAAGGAGAAGAGGTATGTTGTAAATGATTTAAATTAATTAGCTCTGAAATGTGCAACACTTTTAGTAGTAAAGAAAAGAGGCAACCAATCAAAATTTTACACGTAAAGCAGGTTAGGTGAAAAGAACTTTTTATTTCAGGCCTTTTAATTGTTTTATTACTTTCGGCACCTACTTCTGCCTTGGTTGGCTTTCGACCAAGTCCCTCTGCCCCCATCTCCATCGAAAAAATACGCCTCGTATCAAGAATTTGGTACGTAGTGAATTTGAAAGAAGGTAAAAGGTATGAGGTCGAACCATAAGTTTCAAAGGGGTCGAAGCGACACTTTGTTTTTAAATTATAATGCGCCTGTTTGCTTTCGACTAAATGGCTTTTGACTCAGTTAGCTTTCGACTTGGTTAAAGGATTTAAAAGAAATGGTTTCAAATGGGTTGTACTTTAGTTTTAAATGTTTGCTTTCGACAAAGCTGAAACCTTTTTAGCTGCCGCTTTCTTCCTTTCGACTACAATGGTTTCGAAGGGAATACTTTATTTTTAAAGTTTAGCCACTTCTTCAATGCTTTCAAAGGGATGGTATCGACACCTTCACTTTTTTACTTATGAAATGGCTTCAAAATAGATGCTTTCGACTTAAATGTTTTGAAGACCCATTTTATATAATTGAAGTATAACCCAAATGGTTTCCAAAGAAGTCTTTCGACTTCAATGGGCTTCTTATCCTTTTTCTCTACTTGAAGGCATAATTCGAAAGGTTTCGACCGAGATGGTTTTCAAATGGTTTCGAAGAAGTAAACTTTGAATGGTTTTAAAAAGTTTCCACATGCTTTAAATTGAACCCAAAGACTTTCAAAAGGTTTAGTGTTTTAATGCTTTACAAAGAGTTTTAATGAATGGTTTCAAAGGGGTGTTTCCCTAAGGTTTCGATGGGTCGAAAAGGGAGGTTTTGCTTGGTTTTCGAAGCTTTCGATGAAAAGAAAGTAAGGGTTATTCCAATGTTTTCGAAAAGCAATGCTTAAAGGTTTTAAAGAGGGATGTCTACTATTTTTAAGCTTTTGGAGAAAAGAAAGGAAAGGATTTTCCAATGTTTTCGAAAGGCAAGATTTAATGGCTTCGAAAGGGGTAAATGTTTACATCAACAAGGGGTTGAGTAATATATATATATATATATATATATATATATATTACATGGCAAAGTGATTTTGAGTAAAGCATAAAGAATATTTATTTTCCTTGTGTAAGTATGATTTAAATATTCAAATCAATTTGAAAGAGTTTTTTAAGGAAATTCTAAGGGAAGTTATCCCTAAGAGAAAATGACTCAGATATTAGAGTACCGGATGAGACTGGTATAGGATCGCGCCCTATACAATAGCTATTAGCCCTAGCTAATTTAGTCCAGAATTCTAGTGTTTAGGTCTTTGTCAAATGTAAGACTAAAATTATGATTACACACAGAAGGAAATATACGTTTGTATACAGATAGTTTATTGGTGAGCTCGTAAAACCATTAGGATCAGGTGACCCTGGGAGATGTTAAGTAGGGGACAGATCGTCCAAAGAGAAGTATTTAACGTATAGTTAAGGACAGACCGTCAAAAGAGGTGTGTCTAACAAATATTAGATAAATTATATTATTTTGTCTGGTAGGCCCCAGTCAGCCAAAGGTTAATAGCAAACCAAACAAAAGTATAATGATTAGACAGATAGTCCATTTGTTACCTGATACGTATTTTTACATAATATAATGATGCTTTGCAATTTTAACATAGTCCATTTGTTACCTGATACGTATTTTTACATAATATAATGATGCTTTGCAATTTTAACCACTTTTAGTTATAGGAAAAGATTTGTAAAAGATATGTTTTAAAAGGGTGTTAGTGAGGGGAAACCAGTTTCGCTTTACGGCATGGCCTCACTTAATATTAATAACCGGGATGTATAGTATTATTCACACCAAGCTTTAAGACTGACTCGAAGTTTATATTTTCCCCTTAAACTTTCGGGTGCTCAAAATTGATTTGAGTAGGCTGAGGGTTAAGGTTCTTTCAGGTTTAGTAGAATGACGAATAAAGCTACCGGAGGAGAGCTGGAGGCTAACGGATAGCTATTTAGGAGTTGTAGTTCTTTGTTTTGTTTTTATTTCCGCTGTGTATGTATTAAGTCAATTATGGCTATATGACTTTGAGCATCCAACGGGGCATCTTCATATGTCGCTCCTGGCGTATTTTGTAATAAGTATATTTTATCATTGCCTGGAAAATGTTTTGGGATTATGTAATTTGAATATGGAACATCTGTTCTAAAATGTAATGGAAAAATGTTGTTTTGAAATCTTTGTTTTATTTCATATTCAAGTGCTTCTGATATTATAGATAACATTAACATAGCCATATTTAGTCGGTGGAACTTAATACTATGGATGACTGTAGCATCTGCAACGCTTAGCTTTGGGCCTCTAGACATGGGATGTTACAACTTGGTATCAGAGCATAGATTTATGAAATACTTTAATTAAAAATGATTTTTGAGAACATAATCCTTAGGAATTAGAGATAGAATCAAGGTATAGGATAACGATATAGTAATGTACTTGTATTTGTTATATATAAGTATACGCTTTTTCTCTATACTCTTATCTTTGTTGGATTATTCTTCCGTATCTCATAAGGCTTGAATATAGATATGGACTGAAGAAGAGGCAGTGTCAATCTTGGAGGAGACATCACCACTATAAATGGAAATGCCCGACCAAATGCAAGAAGAGGTTAGGTTCAGGCTGAGAATGTTGGTGCTAGGGTTCCCCAAGTAGACATGGGAGCCATGTATTAGCTTTTCATAAACATGGTGCAAGATGGAATCGCAATTGGAGTTGCTAGAGGTAATGCTGCTGGAGGAGGAGTTCGAGAAGCTCTAGTAGTCAATCAGTATGCTAACTTGAGCAGAGATTATACTAGGCTTGGAGGAAAACCATTTATCGGGACGAAGGATGCTATCAAAGTAGAAAACCGGCTGCTACATTATGAGAGGATCTTTGCTAATCTAGGGCTTAATAACGAACATAAAAGGAGACTTGCTTTAAGAAAGCTTCAAGGAGCTGCTTTGTTTTGGTGGAACACTGTAACTGCCGGCGTGGATGAAGAGACTATGACATGGGTGAAGTTCAGGAGGAGGTGTCCAGAAAGGTTCATGTCAGTAATGGCGCAGTCTGTCTTCGTAGGGAAGTTTTCTAAACTGGAACAAGGATAATTGTCAGTTCTGGAATATTCTAGTAGATTCGAAGAGTTAGCGCCACTGTTAACATAGTTAAAAAGAAAGAAAAGTTTATTAGAGGTCTGAAGTCGGAGTTGGCTAAGGCTACTTTACCGCACATCAGAGATCCGAATGATATGGTAGGGGAAATGGCATAGAGACATGAGGAGATGTTAGCTTGCTTGGAGAAGAAGGAGGAGAAAGAGGTCCACGTCGAACAGGGCCAAAAGAGAAATTTTTTCCACAAAAATAATGCTCAAAAAGCAGATGCAGCAAAGAACGAAAAGCCTGAGGTGGTCTACTATAAATGTGATAAGAAAGGCCATTATGCTCATGAGTGCCGTATAGGCAAAGGAAAGAAGGTTGGTAAGAAGACAGGGATCAGATGTTTTATCTGTAATCAAATTGGGCACTATAAGAACTAGTGCAAAGAGCCAGCAAAAGGGAATAAAGGCCAGGTGTTTACATTGGAGCCTGCTACATCAAAAACGATAGTGTAGGAGAAGGGAAAGGCTATGTTTGGAGGTACGCTTCAGATCCATGATACATCTATTAGCGCTTTATTTGATACTGATGCATCTCATTCTTTTATATCTAGATATTTGATAGATAAACTTAACCCAAAACCCACATATTTAGTTACTTCCTTAAGAGTTGCAAATTCGATAGGAGGTTATGCGACGCTTGGGATGAAGTGTGACCACTTAGAGTTTGACCTATTATGTTACATCTTTGTTTGCAGTTTTCATGTATTTGATTTTTTGGGTTCGGAATTATATTGGATATAGATTCGTTAAGTAATTATGATGCTAGGATATTTTGCCTAGATAGGAAAATATCATCTAGACACCCGGATTGTAATGAACGAATAGTTTATACCGTATAAAACCCCAGTTGCAAGGTGAATTCTTTGTTGGATGTTATGGAGGTTGCAGATGAATTGAATCATGTTTTTGTAGTTAAAGAATTCACGGACGTGTTTCAGCCTGTAGTTGGATTGCCACCAAAACGAGCTATTGAGTTTCAGATTGATTTAGTGCCTGGTGTAGAACCAGTGAGTAGGCCGCCAAGCAGGATGACACCAATAGAGATGAGGGAGTTGAAAGCTCAGTTGGTAGATTTGGAAGGAAAGAGTTTTATTAGGCCGAGTAGTTCACCATGGCGTGCAGCTACTGTATTTGCTAAGAAGCTGGATGGATTGTTAAGGCTATTTATCGATTATCGTAAGTTGAATGAGAAGACGATAAAGAATTGATGTCCATTGCTTAGGATTGACGATTTTTTTGATCAGTTGAGTGGGGATGAGATATTCTCCCAGTTAGATTTGGTAACAGGGTTTCATCAGCTTAGGGTGGCAGAGGACAGTATACCTTTAATGGCGTTTAGGATAAAATATAGGTCATATGAATGGTTAGTTATGTCGTTTGGACTCACTAATGCACCGACATTCTTTGTATATTTGATGAATCGAATCTTTCAAGAGCACTTGGATAGATTCATGTTGGTTTTTATAGATGATATTCTGATATACTTTATGGATGAGAAGAAGCATGAGGTTCACCTTAGAGTTGTGCTAGAAACGCTGAGGCAACATTAGCTAAAGGCAAAGTTTTCAAAGTGCCATTTTTGAAAGTAGGAAGTGAAATTTCTCGGCCACATGGTTTCGGAGAAAGGATTATCAGTTGATCCATAAAAGATCGAAGCCGTTAATAATTGAAAAAGGCCAGCAACAGTAACCATGATAAGAAGTTTCCTTGGATTAACGGGATATTGTCAGAGGCATATAAAGAATTTCTCATGGATTGTACCCCAATGACTAAGCTAATAGGAAAGGATTTAAAGTTTGTATGGACCGATAAGTATGAGGAAGCATTTTAGAGCTTGAAGCACTTGTTGACTCATGCGCCAGTGTTAGTGGTTCCAGAGGGAAATCAAGATTTAGTTGTTTATACTGATGTATGTGGTACCGGGTTGGGAGCTGTACTAATGTAGATGGGTAAAGTGATTGCCTACGCTTCTAGATCGCATTAGGTTAGGTATCCAACACGTGACTTGGAGTTGGCTGCAGTTATATTTGCATTGAAGGTGTGGAGGCATTACCTTTTGGGAGAGAGGTTTGAGCTTTATACAGATCATAAGTCGTTGAAGTGCTTGTTCCTTCAGAATGAGCTGAATAGGAGACAACAAAGATGGTTGGAGTTTCTAGCCTCTTATGATTTTGGAATAGAGTACACACCCGGAAAAAGAAAGAATGTTGTAGATACGCTCAGTAGGAAGCATCAAAATGCAGTATTAGCTATGATAACAGAATGGAAAGACTTGGAATCATTGTCGGCTTGTAGAATATTATGGAGATCCATAGTTGAGTCTAGTGGAGAGTCTGCTAGGTTGTCTTGTTTAGATGTCCAACCAGTAATGATTAAGAAGATAGCTTTTAAATAGGAGGAGGACCCAGTTTTGGTTGAATGGATCAAAAAGCTAAGGGAACGAACATAGTGCGATGACTTAAAGGATTTCTGTCTTAACCAAAACAGGTGGTTGAGAAAGAAGGGCAGATTATGTGTTCGAAATGTGGGAGACATAAGAAAAGAGATTTTGGTGGAATGACATCGTTCAAAGTTCACTATCCATCCAGGAGGAACGAAGATGTATTAAGATATGAAGAGAAGTTTCTTCTGGGAAGGCACGAAAAGGGATGTTGGCTTATGGGTGAAACATTGTTTGAACTGTCAGCGGGTAAAGCCAAACATCAGAAGTCGAGTGGATTACTTCAGCCATTGGACATTCCAGTATGGAAATGGGATTCCATATCTATTTATTTTATTGATGGGTTTCCGAGATCTAATAGAAGGAATGAAAGTATATAGGTCACAGTAGATAGATTGACCAAGAGCGCCCATTTCATTCCGGTCAAGGCAAATAGGACGACACCTGTATTGGCTAAGTTATTTATGAAGAAAATAGTTAGACTACATGAAATTCCTATTAGTATTTTTAGTGATAGAGATTATTTGTTTACTAGCGAGTTCTGGAAAAGTCTTCAAGAAGGCTTAGGAACCAAGCTGAAGATGAGTACCGCTTACCATCCACAGACAGATAGGAAAACAGAAAGAGTTTAATAAGATCTTGGAGGACTTGTTACGAGCTTATGTATTAGACTTCGTGGGATCGTGGGAAGATCACCTACATCTAGTCGAATTTTCATATAACAATAGTTATCAGACTAGTATAGGAATGACACCATTTGAGGATTTGTATGGGAGACCATGCAAATCCCCTGCACGCTGGCTAGAGACCAATGATAGATTGATTCTTGGTCTTGATTTGATAAGAAAAGTAGTAGAAAAGATTAAGCCAATAAGGGAAAGAATGAAGGAAGCTTAGTCCAGGCAGAAAAGCTACACAGATAGAAGATGTAAAGATTTAGAGTTCTCGGTTGGAGAGCATGTTTTCATCTAAGTATCATCGATGAAAGATGTCATCAGGTTTGGAATGATAGGGAAGTTTGAACCACGGTTTGTAGGACCGTTCCCTATTTTAGAGAGGATCGAAAAACTTGCATATAGAGATACCGAGTAATTTGATGGGGGTCCACAATGTTTTTCATGTATCTCATCTGAGGAAATACGTTTGGGATCTAGACGCTTCTATAGCACCGGCCGTGTTAGAGGATTTAGCAGTGGAACCAGACATGACTATAATTAGGAAGCCTATCTGAATAGTCGAGAGAGAAGAGAAGAAGTTGAGGAACAAGATAGTCAGATTAGTGAAAGTCTAGTGAGTGACGATGCTAGAGACTGTAATTGGGTGACTGAGAGCAGGATTGGAGATGCTTATCCTAATTTGTTTTGACGGTATGTTTTACCTTTGATTGTTTAATGTGTTCCTTATCATAATTTCGAGGATGAAATTCTTTAGGGAGGGAAGATTGTAACACCCCATATTTTTAGTAACATTATTTAGAATATTTAGTTAGCTATTAAATAAAATAATGTAAGATGATTAATAGTTCAAGATTTAATTAAAAATCAAGGGTTGTCGTACGTTGTTAATGTGTAATTCAAAACAAGATAACATGAATAAGACATGTTAGGAAATAAGGAAGGGAAAAATGGGAAATATGATGAACTTATACCCTAAACCCTTAGGAAAGCATAAAAATGTTCATTTCATTTTCTCAAGCAAAAATACCCGAAGATCGGCCACCATTTTCAAACTCAAGAGAAGATAAAGTTAGGATTGCAAGAAGAAGAAGTAAATCAACTTGTTCAACATCAAATCTCACATCCTTAATCATTAATCTAAGGTGAATAATTACTACATCCCATTTTTCTTATAGTTTTCGGATTTAAGGGTAAACAAAAATGATTTTGCATGATAATGCCGTGTTTTGGATGATTGGAAGTTTATATATACTTGTTGATGATTTATACATGTATATATTAGTTTTAGTGATATGTTTGATATGAAAACCCTATTAAATGACATCCAAATGCCTTGCAAATTTTATGTAGATCGAAAATGATATTATAGAGATGGGTTTCAATTTTCATAGTTTTTTGAATTATGGTGGATTTTATATTAATTTTCGAGTAAAGAAAATGATTTATTGGGTTATAAATTATTTACAGCAAAATAAATAATTAATTGGGTCTGACTTTTATATATGTTGGAAAACATAATGAAAAGGATTTTCTGGAATTTTTGTAGATTTTTCCTAAGTGTTTTGATGAATATATAAAATTATTTAAGGTATGAGGCTTAAATGTTTTGTATATTCAATTAAGGAGAAGGGGTATGTTGCAAATGATTTAAATTAATTAATTAGCTCTAAAATGTGCAACACTTTTTAGTGTTAAGGAAAAGAGGCAACCAATCAAAATTTTACGTGTATAGCAGGTTAGGTGAAAAGAACTATTTATTTCAGGCTTTTTACTTGTGTTATTGCTTTCGGCACCGACTTCTGGCTTTGTTGGATTTCGACCAAGTCCCTCTGCCTCCATCTCCATCGAAACAAATGCGCCTGGTATCAAGAATTTGGTACACAGCAAATTTGAAAGAAGGCCAAAGGTATGAGGTCGAAACCATAGGTTTGAAAGGGGTCGAAGCGTCACTTTGGTTTCAAATTATAATGAGCCTGTTTGCTTTCGACTAAATGGCTTTCGACTAGAAACAGATTTAAAAGAAATGGTTTCAAATGGGTTGTACTTTAGTTTTAATTGTTTAATTTCGACAAAGCGGAAACCTTTTTAGCTGCTGCTTTCTACCTTTCGACTATATTGGTTTCGAACGGAATACTTTGTTTTTAAAATTTAGCCACTTCTCCAATGCTTTCGAAGGGATAATTTCGACACCATCACTTCTTTACTTAGGAAATGGCTTCGAAATAGATGCTTTCGACTTAAATGTTTTGAAGACCCTTTTTATATAGTTGAAGTATAACCCAAATGGTTTTGAAATAATTCTTTCGACTTCAATGGGTTTCTTATCCTTTTTCTCTACTTGAAGGCGTAATTCAAAAGGTTTCGACCGAGATGGTTTTCAAAAGGTTTCGAAGAAGTAAACTTTGAATGGTTTAAAAAGATTCCACATGTTTTAAATTGAACCCAAATACTTTTGAATGGTTTAGTGTTTTAATGCTTTCGAAAGAGTTGTAATGAATGGTTTCGAAGGGGTGGTTCCCTAGGGTTTCGATAGTGTCGAAAGGGGAGGCTTTCCTTGGTTTTCGAAGCTTTCGATGAAAAGAAAGGAAGGGTTATTCCAATGTTTTAGAAAGGTAATGTTTAGAGGTTTTAAAGAGGGATGTCTATTATTTTGATGCTTTCGGAGAAAAGAAAGTAAAGGATTTTTCAATGTTTTTGAAAGACAAGATTTAATGGCTTCGAAATGGGTAAATGTTTTTATCGACAAGGGGTTGAGTAAAAAATATATATATAACATGGAAAGTGATTTTGAGTAAAGCATAGAGAATATGTATTTTCCTTGTGTAAGTATGGTTTAAAGATTTAAATCAGTTTGAAAGAGCTTTTCAAGGCAAATTCAAGGGAAGTTATCCCTAAGAGAAAATGACTCAGACATTAAAATACCAGATAGGACTGGTATAGGGTTGCGCCCTATACATTAGATATTGGCCCTAGCTAATTTAGTGCAACCAGCGTGTAGGGATTTGTCACGAGTATTAATAAAATTATGATTACACACAGAAGGGAATATACGTTTGTATACAGATAGGTTATTGGTAAGCCCACAAAACCATTAGGATCAGGTGACGTTGAGAGATGTTAAGTTAGGGACAGTCTGTCCAGAAGAGAAGTATTTAACAGATAGTTAAGGATGGACCGTTCAGAAGAGGTGTGTCTAAAAAAATGTTAGATAAATTATGTTATTTTGTCTGGTAGGCCTGAGTCAGCCAAAGATTAATAGTAAGCCAAACAAAAGTATAATGATTGGACAGATAGTCCATTTGTTACCTGATATGTATGTTTACATAATATAATGATGCTTTGCAATTTTAACCAGTTTTGGTCGCAGGAAAAGATTTGCAAAAGATATGTTTTAAAAGGGTGTTAGTGAGGGTAAAATTGTTCTGCTTAGCTTCGTGTTCTCACTTAATATTAATAACCGGGATGTATAGTATTATTCACACCAAGCTTTATGTCTGACTCGAAGTTTATGTTTTTCTTCTTAAACTCTCGGGTGCTCAAAATTGATTTGAGTAGGCTGAGGGTTAAGGTTCTTTCAAGTTTAGTAGGATGGCGAATAAAGCTACCGGAGGAAAGTAAGAGGCTAACGGATAGCTATTTAGGAGTTGCAATTCTTTGTTTTATGTTTATTTTCGTTGTGTATGTATTAAGTCAATTATGGCTCTATGACTCTAATCACCCAAAGGGGCTTCTTCATATGTCGCTCTTGGTGTATTTTTTAATAAATATACTTTATCATTGCCTAGGAAATGCTTGGGGATTATGTAATTTGAATATGGAACATCTGTTTTAAAATGTAATGGAAAAATATTCTTTTGAAATTTGCGCTTTGTTTCATACTCAAGTACCATTAACATAGCCATAGTTGGTCCCCAAAAGTTAATACTATGGATGACTGCAACATATGTATCGCTTAAATTTGGGCCTCTAGATAATGAATGTTACAATATTCATTAGAAATTTAGATCCGAGAAGAGATTAGAATTAATTCAGATTTGGATTTACAATTTACCTTGACTTTGGCAATTTGATTCGATCATATTCTTATTCTCTACCATCCTTCGCTATTCTCCACTTATACATATTTATGGACTATAATTTACACGAATTTAGAACTTATGGAGAAGAGAAATGGTAGAGCTTCATAGTGGCTCAAGAAAATATGAGAAGGATAGTAAGTGGTTAGACCTATATTTATAGGGATTCAAATTGATGCAAGCCGTTAGATTGTATGATATCAAATCTGGAAAATTCAACCTAGGTTCAATTTACAGCCGCCAGCACACAAGTGATCAACCGCTATGCTATCATTGGTTGACCAGTCCTAATAATGGGGTCGACCGATTGCTATCATTGATTGTTATTTTACACCATTTTTCTCTATTATGATTAACATTAACTGTACTTAGTTTATAAGTAACCCTATTAAGACATTAAGTAATTATTAACATTAAATAATGTTAATTACTTACATTTATTTGCTTAATTTCATATGTAACTGTTTATGATTCGAGTTTTTCAAAACGGAAATAACTTTTTCATTGGAACTCCGATCGCAAAACTTTATATATGAAAATTAATCAGAATATCGCCACAAACACAACGGTGCATGCTTTATGGCCAAATTATGACATTTGTGAATTTTCCATTTTTGGCATAAATAATTATTAATTAATTTCTTTTAATTAATTATCATCCAATTTACAAGTGTTACATTCTCCCCCTTAAAAGAATTTCATTGCCGAAACTCTGCAAGGATAGAATCAACATAGCTCGCTACCATTCTAAGCTATTCTTCTAATTTTTTCAACCAATATTGTAGAAGTGTATGGTGTATCGCAATATATATGATATATATATGTAGAATAATATGAAATCGGCACCAATATGGTGCAAACAACGTATAGATACTGGCAGTTCTATATGTATGCAAATTTTGAAAATCAAAATCTTTGTTTTTGCATCTAGATTTTTCCACACTTCCATGAATAGAAGTATAGTTCAACTAATTGTGCATCCAATCCCTACCATCCAAAATCCTAGAATACCATTTCTAAAATCAATTCTTTTTTTAAAATTCATTTTTCTAAACCTATACTCTTAGGCCAATAGAGGGTTTAAATAGAGAATTCGGTATTTCCATCCTTCTCATGGGTACCCCTTTTCCACTGTACTTTGGAACCTTCTTTTTTTACCTCCAATTCCTTTTCAACTTTTCTAAGTACAGCCCATATGAAGAAATTTACTTTTAAACTTTTTAAAATTTAAAAACCAAATTATTTTAAAACAAGTTTTGTTCACCTTTCGATAAGGTTGGGAAGAAGAAATCCCAAAGATAATATAAAAATTTCCCTTCCCACTAACTACCTTTTATTTTACTGTCATCTTTGATGCACAGTAAAATTCATTTTTGCTAACCTGTCGACTTTTTCCTATGCTAAGCATGCAGCCTTTCAAAAAAAAAAAATCCATTTTCTATTCGAAATCTTTTTCAATTAAATTTTTGGAATAGTTAGAAAATTTAAAATAAAACTTACATTCTTAAAACTTTTTAAAATCAAAGATTTTTGGATAAAATTTTCAGAAGCATTTGTTTTACTTCTCAAAACCAATTTAGTCGCATCCTATGCAGTTGGGATGTATTTGATGGGTTAACGTCCATGATTGACTCTTTTCTACTACACGGTAAATGTCAAATTTCTAAAACCTTTGCTTTTATTTTAGAATAACAATTAGCACACAAGTTCATTTATAAATTTCAGCTTTTAAGACGTAAGGATGCTGACTTGTGGTGTCGCAACACCTTTTCTCTGTCCTTTGTTCGTTAAAATTTATCATCTTAAATTTTACAACTTTTTAGGACTTAACTAAATTAATATTTTTTTATTTTAGTAGCTAATCAAATAAATTTCCTAATTTATTTTATAAACTTTCATTCTTCCTCTCCATTAGTTAAGTATATCTACATGAAATTTCCTTATTTACATAGTTTTCCATTAATACAGCGATCAATCCAAAAAATCAATTTTCAAAAGGAATATTTCTCACAATATCATATGCATTTTATACAACATAAAAACTAATCATTACAACCCAAACCAAAAGATAGATAACTACTGGAAGTAAACTAGCAACTAATACTACTAATCCTAACCATTGGCTATGAGCCATTAGATGGCCCTGCTCCTTCGTGAGAGCATGAACCATTGTCGCGACCTTGAAATGATCAGAGAATTATAGCTATGAATCTATTCTTGCGACCCTAGCATCGCTGCTCCTCTCGTAGCTCTACATCGATTTGGAGCTGGGAGTCTCATATTGAAAGAATCTTAGGGCTCTAATGTTGTATCGCTTCCTGCCCTATCAATGGGGCCCACTATGCTGGCTCTTCCTGCTGATGAGCATGCCGTGCGAGGTCCTGCACTTATGCATCTACCGGTGTCTCCATAATCCTCATTATCCTAAGGGAGGATCTATCCAAAAGAGCAAGGTCCTTCACCTGCACCTGCTCCCCTACGAGACTGACTCCATACATCTAAAGGCATGTGTGAAAAGATGAAAATACAAAATATAGCTGCTTCTCGTCCCATCTCTAGGACCTACAAAATGGAACTTGATGGCCTTCGCCCAATTCAACTGAACACTTGGCCTTCTACACTAAGGGCTAGATCCGGTCAAAGCTCCTCATCTTAGGGATGATGTTATGTTGAATAAGGCAAGTGACCAGATAAGCTTGATCCCGCATGTTGTCTACCACCAGACACCTACTCCCATATGGAAGATCCACTAAAGAATAGCTGGATCAAAGGTCTCGATATCCTCCAAATCCTTTCCTACTGTAGAGATGTGAAAAATCCCTCCAAACCGCTCGTCTGTCATCCAAATCTATACTCCTTTTGCTTCGTGTGTGAAGTTATTGATGTCCTCGTCGAATAAATACTTCATGCTAGCTTGAATAGGCACAAGCGTCATGGTAAGCATTCCCGCTCAAACATATCATGAATAAGTATCAGAAACAATCCTATAGCCTCAAATAAGTCCTCCAAACAATATGCAGTAAAGTCTCCAATCTTAACCGGTCGTCCTTGTAGAAACACGAAGTTTGCCAATGCTTCATAGCTTTGAATCCTTCCTTCGTTGCGATGTAACCAGGCGATCTCTTGTGGGGTTAGGTTTGGGTGGCGAGAGGTGATGCTGCTTCATGGTACCACGGTTTGACTTGGTAGGGGATTTTAGATCAAGATCTGGTGGCTAAATCAGATGGATTGCCATTGGTTTATGGTGCTAGAGTCTTCTAAAGTCATCGTCGTCGATGTAGGGATTGCTGAAGATGGGTCGCTTGATTTCTGGGAGGAGAAAACTGGTGTAACAGTTAAGGAGGAGGGGGTTCATGCAAATTGAAGTGGCGGCTCGACCTGGACTTGACTTTATGTCATGTTTGAGGTTCCAGTTACGTCCTATACTCGTAAATGGTCGACCACTAACCTTGGGGCAGTCGACCCCTACCGGTAGACCATTTGGTCCTAAAGGGTCAACCATTCCGTGCTTTATAGGGCTAGGTTGAACCTAGACTCCATTAGAACTGGATCGAATATAAACTATTAATTCTAACTAACTTTGTTGCATTTTGCTTCCATCTTCTTCATCTTTGTTCTGACTATTTTAAAAAGTTTCTATCTGCCCATAACGGTGCATCCACCAAGCACTTTATTTGGGGTACTAATCTTCTTGCCTTATTCTATTTACTTTAAACTTGTATAACATTCTATTATCCAACCCTTTAAAATAATCTTCAAAACTTCGAATTTAAAAAATCATAAAAATCACTCAGCTACACATATGCTCTATTTTCTATTTATTTCAAAGGAAATAACTTTGTTAAAACCCTTTTTACTAAAAATTTATTTTTCTCTAATTAGTCAAAAATTTCAAACTAGAAATTCTAATATAAGTGATATTTTATATATGAGGAAAACTTTAATATTTACCTACTTTTCAAAAATAAGGTTTTTCCTTTTAAATAAACCTTTGAAAATCATTTCAAATATTTTCTTTATATATTTTTCTTAAACCTTTTTATATTAAATTCTTTCATATGGGGTCAGACTCGGAGTGAATTTTACTTGTCCCTACTTTTGGACTTTTCTTCCTTTCCACTTACTTTCTGACTAATCTTCTTTCAGAATATATTAGAAATTCCGCTATTATCTTGGAGTGATTACTACACATGTTCATTGTTGAGTCACAGCTTCTATGAAGATTTTGATTGCTCACAACAATATTAAAGCGATCGACAAATCAAGACCTACATATGGTACTCTAGATTATAGGTTGATTATTTGATGTTATAATAGTAATAAAATTGTCAAAATCTATCCTCAAATAATCATGCACAAAATATAATATATATATATACACATTTATATAGGTTGTGCACTTTATTGTGCAACTTAACAGAGACCGGTCGACCGGTCCAAAAATGAACGGTCGACCGTTCCTGTTGAATGTGCACAATAAACGTGCACACATGCACATAACGACTATATTTTTAAAAACCTGTCTACCGGTTAGTTTTTGACCTGTCGACCGTTTTTAAACAGAGAGCAACTTCTTCCAAAAGACACATCTTTCTTCAATGGTTGCGTCTCTTCTTCTTCATCAATGATCATAACTTTTGACTGCAACTTTTCACCAAGGGTTATAACTATTTTCTCTCTATAAATACACATCAATATCATTGATTAAAACAACAAGTTTTATTAAGATTATATATGCTCTCTATCTATTCTCTGAATTCACTTGCATTCAAAAAGCTCTAAACTACTTTCATTCCTTATTGAATCATTGACACTATCTCATATATTTTGATTCAATAAGCAATATAAATTCCATAATCTTCACAAACATCATTCACAATTTGAGGATAAGATTATAGGAAGAGTGTACTACAAGTGACAAATCCGTGTTTACAAGAGC
Organism: Allium cepa; assembly: GCA_030765085.1. Lineage (NCBI taxonomy): Eukaryota > Viridiplantae > Streptophyta > Magnoliopsida > Asparagales > Amaryllidaceae > Allium > Allium cepa. The sequence goes on along the minus strand of CM060940.1, from coordinate 748,484,068 downwards.
ACAAGTTGTCAACAACAATTGTAATTGTTTTTGTTGAAGTCCTCGGTATTGTAAGAGGCAAGTGTTGAAGTCCTCAGTGTTGTAGAGGCATGAAATCCCGTTCGGCTGTTCGGGTAATTGTAAACCTGTTCCTCCGGGTGAAGCGAGGTTGTAATTAGTGAAAATCCAGATAGTAGTCTGGGACTGGACGTAGGACGGTGCTCCGAACCAGTATAAAAATCTCTGGTGTGATTTTTCTATTTTCTATTTACAATGCTATTATCATCTATTTCTGCATTTGTATTGTAATCCATATTACACGATCCGTGTATACTATACTAGCACGTACACCGCCCCCAGCATTTTCAATTGGTATCAGAGCACGGTTATCATATAACCGTAACACGGTTATTTGATATATTCTTGTAATATGGCAAATAACGCAAGTACTAGCACTCAAAACACCACTTACACGGAAGGTCAATCGACACAAAGACCTCCATTTTTCAATGGTCTTAACTATAGTTATTGGGCAACACGTATGTCATTCTTTATGCAATCAAGTAGCTATGATGCTTGGAATGCTACTCAAAGAGAAATAGTGAATCCAACAACTGATTATTCAGAATGGACTGTGGCTGAGAAAACGGCAGCAGCCGTAAATGCAAGAGCAATAAATATGTTGTTCTGTGCATTAGACCAAAATGAATATAACCGTGTTAGTATCTGCACTACTGCATATCAAATTTGGCAAACGCTAAAAATCACTCATGAAGGTACTAACAAGGTTAAACAAGCCAAAATAGCCATGCTGAAAAGTCAATTTCAAAATTTCAAAATGAAACCAAATGAAACAATCAATGACATGTATTCACGGTTTCAAACTATTCACCATGCACTTATTGGGTTAGGACAAAAGTATTCTGATTTTGATGTTGTTTCAACAGTCCTACATTCTCTGACTAATGAATGGGAAGGAAAAGTATTAGCAATTGAAGAAGCTAATGACCTTTCCGTCATGAAGCCAGATGAATTGATAGGAAATTTAATGTCCTATGAAGCAAATTTGCAGGCTAGAAAAGAACAGAAAGAAGAAAAGAAAAATGTAGCATTTCATGTTGAGAAAGATGAAAATGAATCAGATTCTGAAGATGAAGATTTGGCGTTCATTGCTAAAGGTTTCAAAAAATTCCTAAAATATCGAAAAGCCAGTCGCTACAATAAAAGGAAACCTGGATCAAATAAACCATCTTCATCTGCTATAGAATGTTTCAACTGCCATAAAAAGGGACACATGCAGAAGGATTGTCCAGAACAAAATAAAAAGTCAGAAAATGACAAATTCAAATATAAGAAGGACAAATCAAAGAAACGAGCCTTCTCAGTAACATGGGATGATTCAGAGTCATCTTCATCAGAAAGTGAAAGTGATTCGGAGAATGAACAAGCTAATGTTTGCTTTATGGCAACAGAAGATGAGGTACAAATTCCTACATTTGATGAATTACTTGATATTAATGCTGAATTGATAGTCAAATATAAAGACTTAAAACGTCAATTAAAAGTAGTCAAAGCAGATTTAAGTAGAGCAGAGTTTGAACGAGATATGTTAAAAGATGAGAAGAAAATATTAGAAGAAGAACTTGAAAATATTCAAGAATCATCATCTAATGTTGACTCTCAAATATCTCTTTTGAGTCAAGAAATAGAAGCTCAAAAAGAGAAAAATAATGCTCTCATTAATGAAAATCATGAACTTAAAGCAAAAGTCAAAATTCTAGACCTAGAAAAAGCTAGTTTACAAACAAAGTTTGATGACATTACTCAAAATGTTTCTAACTTTAACAAAGGTCGAGAAAATTTGACTAAAATCATTGAAAGTTCACAATCTATTTCAGATAAACAAGGTTCGGGATATAACAAACATGAAACTAAGAAACATCTTAGAAATAAAAGGAAGAAGAAAGTACAAAAAACTGAAGCTAAGAAAAATCTTAGTTTATTATATTTCAAACCAAAACCAGTTGTGAAATTTCAAAAGAGAAATGTCTCATATGGGAGAACTATCTTATTTTCTTGGACTTCAAATCAAACAACTTTCAAACGGTATTTTTATCAATCAAGAAAAATACTGTGAAAATCTTATCAAACGCTTCGGATTACAAAATACATCTGGTAAACCAACTCCTATGAGTACAACTACACATCTTGAAAAAGATGAAAGTGGTAAGAATGTTGACCAGAAATTATATCGAAGCATGATTGGTTCTCTTCTTTATCTTACAGCTAGTCGTCCAGATATATTAATGAGTGTTTGTTTATGTGCTCGTTTTCAAGCCGATCCAAAGGAATCACATTTACGAGCAGTGAAACGTATAATTCGTTATCTTAATAATACCAAAGATTTTGGTCTTTTCTATCCAAAAGAATGTCCATTTGAATTAGTATCATATAGTGATGCTGATTTTGGTGGCTCACGGACGGATAGAAAAAGTACAAGTGGTACGTGCCATTTTATTGGAAAATCACTTGTCTCTTGGTTTAGTAAGAAACAGAATTGTGTTTCACTATCAACATGTGAAGCTGAATATATATCAGCGGCTCTCGCTTGTACTCAAGTACTATATATGCAACAAACACTTCAAGATTTCGATATACAATTATCGAATTCTATTATATACTGTGATAACACGAGTGCAATAAATCTCTCTAAAAATCCAGTAAATCATTCTAGAACCAAACATATTGATATCCGTCATCATTTCCTTAGAGATAATATTGAAAAAGGTAATATACATCTTGAATATGTTCACACTGACAATCAAATAGCCGATATTTTCACTAAACCATTACTTGAATCTAGTTTTATTAAACTACGAAGAGAGCTTGGCTTAGTATCTCGGAAAGATCTAGAATAGAATAAGTAACCTTCAAACTTAGGCTATATATTTTTCAAATAATTCTTAAATTTCAGCCTATAACAAACTATACCTATTTTTATAACTTTTTTATGCATCATTGTTTTTGTTTACGGCTAATTATCTCTAACAAATCCTATCCTCAAGTTCATTGGAAAACTTTTTTCTATATAAACGTTTGAAAAATACACTTTCATTCATTCACCTTCTTGCTGAAAATTATAAATCATCTTAAACAAGCTATCATGGCACACATTTGTGACAAATGCGCAGAGGAATCTCATATTTCTATCACAAGCTCGGAGTCGGAGGAACAATACTCTCCGATTACACCGAAACAAAGGCCGGAATGCCCTCACCATTGTTTTCGCACACCTGGCCATACTCCAACATCCAAGCGTGCAAAGAAAGCACTATTCTGCTCTCCGCGCACGAAGGCGCAAATCGATGAAATTCATCACTACCAAAAGCATCAAATCGATCTTCAACGACAACTACATTATGGTCAAAACCTACTATACCATGAACAACAACGTACTTCAACTCGTTTATCCGCTTTAGAACGAATGGCTTCATTCTTCTGCGGTTCAAACAAACACGATGTTCATGAACCAATGCCGTCAAGACCATCGACTTCAACAACTCCAAACTCTTGGGATAAAAACTATAACGAGAATGAAGGAGCTCGATATAAGTGGAGTCCGTGGGCTAAACGCATTGAAAACGACAAGAATTCTAATAACAACTCACCTTCTCATTAAAATTCCATAATGTATATTATTTTGCTTTCATATATAATTCTTGTAATACAGTATATTTTTGCAATAATAACATAATATATAATATATTCATTCGACTCGTTTTCAAAATTTTTGCCAAATTCTGCATTTTTTGCACACAGAGCCAAACCGGTCGACAGCCTGAAATATGACCGGTCGACCGTTTTGCTCTCGGGTTGAAAACGGTCGACCGGCAATATGCAGGCGGTCGACCGGTCGGCAGTTATTTCTTTTTTTATATACTTCACGTATATATATTTTGCCACCAACCCTCTTTACTTTCTACTCTCTACTGAAAATTTTCCCATTTCCAAACCCTAGTTCATATTCTCAAGCTTCACAAACTCTCAAATTCTCTTCAATGGCTCCTCCTCAGAAGAAATCAAAGAAAAGAGCAACATCAGAAACTTCTTCTCTTACTCTCTCTGCTAGAAAATGGCTAGAATCTCCGGTTGCAGTAACTAGATGGAATCAAATGACAAATTACAAGTTCCATCCGGGCTCATTCATCAAATTCGACGATTTCACTGCATACGGTATTCAAAGATTAGCAAATAGATCTCGTATCTCTCCTCTTATTGATTTTTCTGTAAATAGCGTACAAATTAATCATTTGATGATTAAGCTATTTTACGCGAATATGAATTTAGAGGAATATACTCCGGATAATCCAAATGGAGTTATTTGGTCAGTAGTATGTGGCAAACGAATCTATCTCACTTATGATAGAATTGCTTCTATTTTGGGAATACCGAATAGGGGTGAAGAGTTTTCATCGACATTTTGTGAAGTTTTCACCCGGAATAGTACGAGTCATAAATTTATAGAAGATGATAGTAACGGCACCAAATCGATTGGGCTACGACCGACTGCAAGGTTGTTACACCATGTCCTAATGCACTCTCTATTTCCTCGATTAGGAAACTATGATGCCGTTTACAAAGAGAATTTCAAGGCTCTTTATGCTATCTACCATGATATCGAAATAAATTGGGTTCACATGATTTTCGATGAAATTCTTAACGTAAATAACTCTACTCGTCCACATTTCTTCTATAACGAGTATATTATGCGTATGTTGCTTGCATGTGGAGTCACACCCCCGGATTCGGCATATTCTACACCAAAGTGTATTGACTCCACTACTATCAAACGGATGAAGCTTCCTCCTCCATATGTTCATATTATGCCTTTCGAACAATGGCAACAACGTGATACTCAAGAACAACAAGCTCCACCATCTCGTCGTCGTTCTGAAGATGTTAGATTATTGAAATCTAAATCATCTACAAGAGAATCTCTTGAAACCATCGCTCGGAATCAATTTTTACTTGAATCAAGACTAAAACGAATGGATTCGAAAATTGATAGACGATTCAATAAGGTAAAGTCATTCTTCGGCGCTATATGGGATGCTATATCATGTAGCACATCCGTCTCGACCCAACATCAAGACCCCGGAAAACGTCCGGCTCCTCCAACTTTTACTTGGTCGACATCCGAGGAATCCGGTGGTACAAGCGGACAAGGTCGTGGGGACAATGACGATGATGATGACGATGAAGATGACGACGACGATGATGATGATGATGATGATGAGGAAGAGATTCAGTCGGAATGAAGTTAGTTTGTTTTTCTTTTCATTTCTTTAAAAACATCTATGGCACTTGTACTAAATAGTGTCCATCTTTTTATTCGTAGTAGACTATGACTTGCATTGTACTTCATCAAAACATCCTGTGTTTGAATGTATGCATTGTTCTCTTTGGTTTATATTTTCTATTGTTTACTCCTTTTTGTCGATGACAAAGGGGGAGAAAGGTGCTAATAATTGTCTGCAGGAAATCACATATTCAGGGGGAGATTCTATACTTGAGTTTTTATATTGTCATCAATCAAAAAGGGGGAGAATGTTGAGTCACAGCTTCTATGAAGATTTTGATTGCTGACAACAATATTAAAGCGATCGACAAATCAAGACCTACATATGGTACTCTAGATTATAGGTTGATTATTTGATGTTATAATAGTAATAAAATTGTCAAAATCTATCCTCAAATAATCATGCACAAAATATAATATATATATATACACATTTATATAGGTTGTGCACTTTATTGTGCAACTTAACAGAGACCGGTCGACCGGTCCAAAAATGAACGGTCGACCGTTCCTGTTGAATGTGCACAATAAACGTGCACACATGCACATAACGACTATATTTTTAAAAACCTGTCTACCGGTTAGTTTTTGACCTGTCGACCGTTTTTAAACAGAGAGCAACTTCTTCCAAAAGACACATCTTTCTTCAATGGTTGCGTCTCTTCTTTTTCATCAATGATCATAACTTTTGACTGCAACTTTTCACCAAGGGTTATAACTATTTTCTCTCTATAAATACACATCAATATCATTGATTAAAACAACAAGTTTTATTAAGATTATATATGCTCTCTATCTATTCTCTGAATTCACTTGCATTCAAAAAGCTCTAAACTACTTTCATTCCTTATTGAATCATTGACACTATCTCATATATTTTGATTCAATAAGCAATATAAATTCCATAATCTTCACAAACATCATTCACAATTTGAGGATAAGATTATAGGAAGAGTGTACTACAAGTGACAAATCCGTGTTTACAAGAGCACAAGTTGTCAACAACAATTGTAATTGTTTTTGTTGAAGTCCTCGGTATTGTAAGAGGCAAGTGTTGAAGTCCTCAGTGTTGTAGAGGCGTGAAATCCCGTTCGGCTGTTCGGGTAATTGTAAACCTGTTCCTCCGGGTGAAGCGAGGTTGTAATTAGTGAAAATCCAGATAGTAGTCTGGGGCTGGACGTAGGACGGTGCTCCGAACCAGTATAAAAATCTCTGGTGTGATTTTTCTATTTTCTATTTACAATGCTATTATCATCTATTTCTGCATTTGTATTGTAATCCATATTACACGATCCGTGTATACTATACTAGCACGTACACCGCCCCCAGCATTTTCATTCATACGGGAACTTTCTCAATTCTTACTTCTGGATATCTGCAACATATAGATGCTTTACTTACCACTTATCTAGATCTATCGCACATCATCAATTGACAATCCTAAGGGGACCTACAACCATAAAGACATCTGTACTCTACAAGAGAGTTAGTACTCTCCATCTTCGGGGACTTTATCATATTTCTCATTTATGCTCTTCTTGAGTCAATGCCTTCCAATACGACCGATTTCCCACGGGGTGATCGAAAAAGGTGTATATCTTCAACTTCATCTATTGTTCTAACTCATGGCCGCATTGTCCATCTTTTCAGAATATGGTTGCAACTACTTATATAGTCGGAATTTTCATACATACATACATACATATATAATTATAGGTAAAAGTACATATATGTTCACTCAATGTATCATAATTTTTAAGATGGACTAACCTAAGCTCTGATACCAAACGTTACAACCTACATCACAGTGGGCCCAAATTTTCGGTAAATCAAAAATCCAAGTCCACCCATGTACGGATCGTTAGTGTTGATATCCTATAAATAATAAAAGCATATCAAAGCAACATTGATACAAATTCACAGTGGAATAGTAAAGTATAATAAAACATATGATTACTAACCAAGGATGACACCTTTGATCACGAGTCCTGTTGTCGGTATCGAGCATGCATAAGGAAATTTGTGCTTCCATCGTTCCCGCCTTGTACCAGTACCTGTTCCTTTATAACTATCATGTGGCTTGTAATGATAAAGGGTTCAAAACAATGTTTTGGTGACCGGTAAATTACACATTTTATACATAACACTAGTTTATACTGATTGCCTTCCATTACATGTTATATCTATTGTTTTACTTATTCATCTTGACTTCATGTATGCGTATGATACGCTCAAACTACTCGAGGTATACAATAAATACACACGTGTGTGTGTGTATACAAGTACCACAGTCCCACTTTGGACCAGGATACTTTCTATGCTAGTATCCATAACTCAACACATATATCAAGATCTATCATCATCGCAGTATCACGTCCTCACTATCATGCACACCAAGGAATATCATAGTGCCTAATAATGGCATTACAAATATTTAGCCATATTCTATCTTGTCTTTCTTTATATCATGGACTCAGCTCCATTGACTATTCTATTCATTTGAAAGGCCTCCACAAATAGTTATCTAGCCTTGTCTCTTAAAAACAAACAAAGTAAAAAACATCTATGAGGCAGTGCACGTCCTAAACGTGATCTACATTAGTAGGAGATGTAGTCCATTTAGGCATAACCCCTGTCTTTCCGCTGACCACTCAAGACTAATGACGGTTTCGACCTATGTAAATTGAGACTACTCCTCACATATATGGTACCAACCTCACTATTATAACATCGAGCCTATGCTCACCGTCCTATTTAGATTGTCTAATTCTATCTAGGAAATGCATTTTGGTTACTTAGCACGTACCCCCTAAAAGGTTGAAGCAAGACTCTACTTTTCCTTTGACACTTCGACCGAGGAAAGCCATCCTACTTTGGTACATTCTCTTCATATTTACACAAACGTATAATCCCATGGGTCCTACATTTAGAGATGTCTCATATCAGCACAACGTATACACAGTCGCCGGTGGCCCCTTTCAATGGGCAGACTTATGTTGTACAACATTACTAACCTCGCATCCCAACCACACTAACGAGATTGCCATTTTATCTATTCTAAGTTATTGGCTAGATCCAATAATTCACACCTGTTTTAAATGCATATATGAGGCTATATAAATTCATTTAATTACTACGCTTCTTATGGTTAACTATCGTGTTAATTTACCTTTACATAACCTACTTCTTGTTTTATTAATGCCATTTTAATATCATTTATCCCTTGCTATTAAATTTAATAGATTAATTATCATTCATTGCTTAACTTCTACTTGATATTATTATGTGTACTCTATTTTTCCTTTTCAACTATTACTATCTTCCTTTGGTTACTATAATCTTTTTACTTACTCATTTCGTTGCTTTACATATACTTCTTTGCTTGTTGTTTATTTTCTAACTTATCGCATGTGCTAGATTTATAATTGAATTATTGTTATTATCTCCACTTACAATACTTTGGTTTATACTTAGAAATTTCTATATTTTAGTGCATTGGAATTACATCCTCCAAAAGGAAACGTTAACACTATAAATTTTCATAACTTATCTAAAAGATGACTTGTGTAACGTTGGGAATTACAAGAAATTATCATTTCTGATTTTATTGAAACAGATGGTACAAAATACGACAAACATCCATACTTTGTACATCCTTTCTTTTAGGCATATTCCTTGTTATTTCAATCCATATATAATTATTCATGTTTATAAAACTGGATAATTTATAGAAATTTACATTGCAACACATTCATTCCAATGAATTAAAATAATACTTAAATCCCAATCCAACTTGCAATAACCTCCAATTCACATTTACTCAGATATATCAATTAACCAACAATCCTAGAATTACTATACAATCTAATTAATTTAGAGACAAATTTTATCCTTACTTTCCAGATTCAAGTGTATGCAAAATTAAATCGAATTTAGTCATTCCCAGAATTGTAGGCTTGGTTTAAAAATTAATTACATGTATATATTTTGGCCCAAAACTCCAATATTACATTCAGGCATATAAGAACAATTTACAATGATATAAATCTAGTGTTATATAAAAATATATAGTTCCCACTCACCTTTAAGCTTCCAAATCTCCAGATCTAAACCCTGTTATTCCTGTTTGAATCCCTTTACTTCCTACCGAAATATTTACTAACAGGACACAGATATTCATTATAAATTTAGATCCTAGAAGATATTTGAATCTAATTCTAATTTGGATTTACAATTTACCTTTGCTTTAGTGTTTTGATTCGATCTTATTCTTCTTCTCTATTATCCTTTGCCATTCTCTAGTTATATGTAGTTACAGATTATAGTTTATATAGAATTTTAGGATTTGAGGAGAAAAGGAAATGGCAAAGCTTCACCGTTGCCTTAGAAAATATAAGGAGAATAGTGAGGGGTTAGGCCTGTATTTATAGGGGTTCCAATCGATACCAGCCATTTGATTATATTATATTAAATCTGAACCATTCGGCCTAGATTCAATTTAGAGCCGCTAACACACAAGCGGTCGATTGATCCCAATAAAGGGATGGACCGGTTGTCTATTTATGTTATTTTGGATGTCAATTTACACCATTTTTCTCTGATACAGTTAACGTTAATTGTATTTAGTTTTTATGTAAAACTACTTAGATGTTAAGTAACCATTAACGTTAGATAACGATAATAAATTACATTTGTTTGCTTAATTACATATACTATTGTTTCTTATTTGGATTCTTCGAATGTTAACCTTTTCATTTGTACTCCGAACGCAAAGTTTGTATATGAAAATTTATTAGAAAATTGCCATGAACATAGCCGTGCATGTTTCATAGCAAAATTTTAATGTTTGTGAAATTTCCCTTTTTTGACGTTAATAGTTATTAATTAATTTCTTCTAACTAATTATCGTCCAATTTATGGGGTGTTACATATATACTTCTTGATTATACTTCTCCATCGCTAATAAACACTTTTATGATGTGCTAATTACAGAGAACATATCTCAACCTTTTGTCAAGTTGTCGGTTCTTGTCGCATTCTATATTGCAACATCACTTTTACAATATGTTATTGGATTCTCATTGGTGGGAACAATCCTTCACTTTCATATAAATTTTCACACATATACTACTTTCATTGTGGCACTATTCAAGATGACATATTATACCTTTATAGTTGAATCTTTGACAACCTCTCGTTTTGAACATTTCCAACTTAAATCCACCTTTATTAAGGGTAAAAATGAAATTTAAGATCGACTTACTATTTTTGATGTGTGTTGGCCTACTCTTTTTAAAAAGTAAAATCAATTATAAACGACGTCAAAATATGCTTATAAGTAATCTCAGATATTAAAAGAAGTGGACAATGGGTAGTTAAAAATAAAAAATTCTAAAATAATGAATAAAAGGGAAAACCTCACAATGAAATCAAATATCAATGGAAATGAACATTATCTCAAAAATAAAATTACTTTACAATATTGTCACATCAATTTATATTTCAGTACATCATTTATTATTAACTCATAAATAATATAGCCATGATATAAAATAGTATAACAAATCAGCTATCTATGACATAGCCTTCATCCACCTTTCCATTTCCTCTTTTGCACCTACATGGAACTCCACATTTTTGTGTGTATATGTATATATACAATAAAAGGGAAAGGTTTCAACAATCTTTGGGCTACACCTAACCCTATAAACTACCTCCATAGGGTCAACAGCTATTAAATTGGAAAATACTGTATACGTACCCCTTGTAGGGGATCAAACCCACATAGTTCTATTTCCTACACTTCCCTGCATCCAAATAGTCATTAGCGCATAAAACCATATAATCCACGTAACCAACGCAACTAATGCAACCCTGACTATAATTCAACCATTATAACTAATGATAATAGTAGAAGTAGATAATAGTATTCTTACTTATCCATCATAAGAAAACATCATACAAGGAAACAATAAAAATTAAACATGGCCATAAAACACGAACAACATTTCAATGTCAACCCAAATCATTAAATAAGGAAACAACATAAATACCTTACATTATTAATTATCAACTATAACAATACATCACCAACGTAAGTATAAATCATCCAGTGTATACTAATCATTGCAAAATAGTAACACAAAATCAATACCAGCAAATTTATACTAATTCAACCAATATTAATAACACAACATCCGTAATCAAATAACCATAATTAACAACCCATCGTCTTGTAGCAATAATGGTAAAATATCGCACATTCGTCAAAATTGGATACCATCATCAAACATCAAATATACGTGATAATTTCATCGAAAATTAATAAATCATCAGAATAATATATTTGCATCCATTATCATTTTAAGTATAAAATCGTTTTATTATTGTTTATTTCAAAATCATCTTATATTTATCTTAGAAAAATTATAATTCTTCCAGAATAGTAATATACTTCAAAATATTTGGTTTTAATATCATTACTTCAAATCTCTCCACACATCATATTTTTATATCAAAAATTCCTTGAGAAACGATAGTATTATTATTTTATGTTAAAATAATAATATACACGTTAAATCTCTTAAATATTTTACAAAACCAATTTATTACTATTTATCTTAGAATAGTGTAATTTACACAAAAACCCTATTATCATTTATGAAACCACATTTGATTTAAATAATAATAATAATAGTCTTTCCAATTTTAACTTCAAATATATTTTCGATTATTATTTATGAATTTCCTTTGAAATGCAAAAATAATAACCTTGCTAAATTTCTTCCATTAATCTCATTTAATTCACTTAATCACTTTTATTTACGAACTTCATACAAAAACTATAAATAACCTCATTTATTATTTATTTACCTGATTCTCCCCTTATTACACAATTTCACCCATCTTATTTCAATTAATTACATTCAATTATATAGTAATCAACAATGAAATATCAATAGGTACAACATATCAAAATATTAACAAAACCAAATAATTACCAGCATAACTCAACATTATCAACAAGTATCATTTTTCATTGATAAATATTTATTTTATGATTTAAAATTCAATTGACTAAATTGAATAAACCATACGAACATGCCTTTTCTAATAGTCTCTGAACTTAGCAAACCCAACGCCATATTGTCAATGATTTAGCAACAAGTCCAATGGAAGAAACCGTGCGTGAATTGGAATTCATATGCGAGAGTTGTTAAGATTAGAGATATAGGGGAAATCTGGAAATCGAATAATTAAGTAATTAAATTAATATTATTATCCACCTTGTGATAGTAGAACTACAACCCAACCCTTTCATCGTTCACAGCATCATCATCTCCATCAAAATTCCTGCCACTACAAGCATCATCACCTCGACCCCACCTCCCCTCTAAGTCCACTGCACTTACCTCCACCTTCGCGAAGCCAATGCCACCTCTGATCACCCCTCTGCCTCCGATTAGATTCTCTAACCGCTGACTTAATCACTAAATAATAGCAAATTTATGTGCATCTACCATGATGGAGGGCTATGGATGTACTGCATAAGACCTCCTCCACACTCTTGTACCCTCCAATCAACAATTGGTCATCATTTCACCGTCGATCACAAAGCTCTAAAATGAATGACTTTAATTTAATTTCCATTTTCCAATGTCGTACTAAAAAACGAACACTTGTCATCGGTTCGATATGCCGAGGGCTTTCCAACGATGTACAATTAGATAGGTTTGGACAAGTTGGGTTTTATTAATTTTAAATTAATTTACTAATCATCATCAGAGATCAATAAAACTGAAGATAGAGGTGATGGCTAGGGTTTCGCAGCGTTACTTATATAGTTGTTAGGCTGGGTTATGCGCTGTGTATCTAGTTTGACTTGAAACAGTTACGTACGTTATTTAAACAATATAGTGCATCTATTCCGTAAACTGTAACTCCAAATATATCAAAATTATATATCAAACTGATCATCTCGAAAATACCTTCGCAAGGTTATAAATATGATACCAAATTCTCATTTTTATTAAAATTTCATTTTTAATTAATTCAATACTAATAGTGTCAAATTTGTAGGTCGTTACAATCTTCCCCATTGGAGGTATTGCGCCCTCGCAATCCCTTCAATAAAAACTTCAAAAAAATTAATAAATTATTGGCCTAATCACAAAATATGGGAAAATATGAGTTAATCACTTATAAAGTAGTATATACCGACCATATAACACTAACTATGATACAATCAAATTCACGCATAAACATAATTTAAATATCCACCTAGACACCTTGTAGTTACACACACATTTTCTATACCATACATTTTAAACTATAGTATGTAAAATAACATTTTACTAATAAAGGTGAAAGAATATCAATCATAAATCATGTCATCCCGTGCATTTCAATAATTCAACTATAATTGACTGTAATTAAAGTATAAAACAAAACATAGGGCGATCCAAACATGCATGTGCCCATAAATGAATAAATATGAATTAATAATCAGCATAGCTCATCCTAATAAGCACAAATATTCAAAATAATGCGGTATTACTGCCATACTAACTTATCAACGAATAACACATGTGTGTTAATTTCTATGCTATATATACACCTATCATAATATGCATACCCTCAAATTGTTAATGATCTTCTTCATAGTCTTATCCTCTAGATAACTAGTATACCATCTCATACCTATACCATCCAAAATATCATATACACCTACTTTTGGTCACATCTTCAAAATAGTATGTGGCTAGTTATGACTACTCTTTACAAATGATTTGGTCTTCCACTTTTGTTGCAACTGCATCGATCCTTGCATCATTTGCGTTTGTTAGATATATATTAACTCGTACGACAATTCCTCTATCAAGGATTAATGGAAAAATCTTGGGTTTTTATGTATCTGAACATCAGCTCAAAGCTGACACTATATCCCTTCGTAGATCCAAGGTATATGGATCCCTTTAATGATTTGAGGTAGCCATCAAAGTACCCAATAAGTTTCCTCACAATACCCCTACTTACACGTATACTAGAAAACACTGTGAGTATCAATGATCCCTTTGCATGCGTATCCGAGCCCTTCTTCACTAAACCTTTTTCCATTCATCATTACAGAATGCTTCAATGTTCCACTTTATGATAGATCCCTTCAACATTCTACCCAAGAATTCCCTTTTTTGAACCCGTCCTGGTGGATCATCATCATCACGCTCCATCAATCGAGTCAACATCATCAAAACACTTCTAAATGTCAACATTGTTTGTTGTATCAACACATCAAATTTTTGAATCCATCATGTCAATGTGTTACACCTTTGCCTCATCAGCCCACTTTCCATAGTGGTTACTTCATCAAATGACCAGGATAACTTACCCATAATACTAAAGAGGTACCTCTTTGTAAGGAGAGTCCCGATATACCTTAAAAGAAAAATATTTACTAATTTTTTTTATTTTCAAATAAAAGCTTTCATCTCCCTTTAAAACAAAAGATCTCTTCCTTTTTTTCTATAAATACACCATTAGTTTATAAAAAAATTTGAAAATATTTTCCACTATTTCAAAATAATTAAAAATTATTCTGAGAAACCGTCATCTTATATAATAAATCAAATCATCCTTTGAAGTAGAAACTCATTGTGAAACTACCCAGAATTTTGGTTATTTTAAATTGGAATATTAAATTAATTTTTTAAATATTTGAAAGTTAATTTTATAGATTTAATAACTTGAATTTCAAATGTAACAATGTATTGGATAATTTAATTGTTGAATTTAATAATTGAAAATCGTTTAAATACTTTAAATCTTGGATTTTGTTTCGATAAAAACGATTTAAAGGCTGATTGAATTTCTATTAAGAAGAATGAAGGTAATAAAACTTTTAAATTTGATTTAAAGGTGATTTAACTAATTTTTAAAATATCTTATTTTAATTAACAAGTAAAAATAGCTTTCCGGGACACAGTCTCGAAATTCGACGAAACCAGTGTCACTGGGTCCGTAATAATGAACTATAATATGCTGTCATATTTCATAGCAATCAGATGCACCGTTTGGTCGTACAGGATAGAAACGCGCTAAAATCAATACCGGAAATTTAATGTAATAATTGGGTTTAAAATGCTATCTTCTGCATACTTCGAATTAGGTCTCGAAACTTGTTCCATTACGTTCGGAATAGGGGTTTAACATTGGAAATGCCATGCGGCATGCCTCGATAGGAGTTCGGGATTTTATGTTAATTTAAACATGATATTTTGGAATTTAATAATATTATAATTTTTTTAAAGTCAACCCTTCACATCAACCGTTTCAACCACCCTACCCTATACCACCCACGCTACTCTATGATCCTTCTCATCATCCTTCTTATATTTATTCACTATAGCTAGCAGAGAGAAAGAGAACAAAAGGAGTTGGATTCGAAAATTTATTTCTCAAAATCCACTCAATTAAAAAATATAAACAAGATTTAAAATTCATGTTTCGGCGAGATCTATCCACTGATAGTCATATTGAGGGTTGCGGCTTCATTTCCTGATGATCGACAGTGGACAAAACAAGCAAATAAACTAGGGTTAAGGATTTGAAGGGTTATAGGCATCGATGTAGATTTTGGAGCTCAGATTTGGATTGAGGGGGTCGAGTAGCATCTACGGCTAGAATTTGGCAAGTCACGGCTGCAAGGTGGGGGACGCGACCATTTTTAGGTGCGGAGTGTTGTCAGGTCGCGATCGAGGGCATGGGTTTGCATGTGGATCCATGGGGTTCAAGGAGTAGAGGAAGTGGAGAGGAGTTGTTTGGAATCATCGGTAGGCGATTTTGTGGAGCGAGCCTTCATGTCACTATGTGCACGTGCACGGTCAGGGGGGAAATTTGTTCATGTACAGGAGAGCTGAATAATTGGGGAAGAAGGACGTGAGGGTATATTTGTAATTTATTCAAGATGTTTGATTTTTATAAAAAATTAATTTGATAAATTCTAAAATCTATAAATCCTGCATATGAGGTCAGATCGAGACGTAACCTTTTGCGTTGTGCTTGCAAAGACGAAAATTTCACAATGGAGCTGGTTTGGATGGATTTGGAGACTGTGGAAATTCGTGCTAAAATCAGACGTTGTCAGGTTTTAGTTCCAAACCGGAATGCCTCGGCGACAACAGAAAATAAATATGAGTAAATCTCACTCATTTTGAATAATTGGCTTTATTTTAAATAGTTAAAATTATTGATTGGATGGATTGATAAATTATTATCAGTTGGATGTTATATTATATATATTAGTTGGGTTGAATATTCCTGCCGATTGGAGCGGATGAGACACTATGCGCCCCGCATAATAGTGGATGACCCTTTTTATTGTGATATTCTGCCTCGACGTGGAATTTTTATTTTATGTTATATAATATCTGTGGTTGCAGGGAGATAGGTTGGAGGGATCCAACTGGATTCCTCAAAAATGATGATTTTAATTTCATGTATGTTGATAAATGATGTGTGTGAATATCCTGCTATGGATTTTGATAGGTTTGATTTATTTGATATTATAGTAGCATTGGCCTAAATTTTGGTATTATAAATACCATAAGTAATATTTTTGGATTTTAAAAAGAAATTCAAAGGATAATCTGGAAATGGAAAATATTTATGTAATAAAACTATGATTTGATTTTGGGTTTGTACTTAACTATTCGTAAAATGTTTTAAATAAAGATTTTTGAATAATTTATATAAGGGATTTTTAACAATGGGTCTTTAAATGATATTTTTGAAAATATGGATAAGGGGTTGAAATCAATATTTATAATAGATTTAAAAAATAAATGGAATTTATAGAGTGATAGATTAAAAAACGAAGTTTTTAAATGAGAATGTTTTATAAACAAGTAAAAACAAAATGAGTTTATAAATTTGTAAATGATGTTTATAAATAAAGTAGAATGATTTTCATTTGATAAATTGAAAATATAAATCCACAGTGAGAATTTATAATGAGATATATAAATCGATTTAGAAAGAAATAGCGGATTCTATTTTTGAATTGGGAAACAGTTATGAAATTGGAGACATGGGTTGATTTGTGATAAATCAAGAGAGACTTATAAATGCTAAAATGGTTATATTGGAGTTTAAAAATAGATTTTTATCGAGAAGTTAAGTTTTGTTTTAAAAAAGGATTTTATTAGTTAAACATTATAGTTTTAAAAACTGTTATTTGTATTTAAATTATTTTGAAAAGTTAGTTATTCAATATTTAATATTGGTTGAAATGAATTCTAATTTTTATAATAAACTTGGAAAATCGATTATTATTATTTATGAAAGAATTGGAAATCAGTTATCGTTATCTATTTAAAAAGGTTTTGATGTTTAAAATAATTACTTAAACGTGTTTTTAAAATAAATTATTATTCTTTAAAAATACTTATATATTTTATATATAGGATTTAAAGGTAAGTGTTTGAAATTTATTTATAAATCCTCTGAGATTTGAAAACTAGGGTTATTTCACGGATGAAATTTGATAAGAGAAATCTTATAAAGGAATTCTAGAAATTTAAGAGTATTTCCAAGATGTTTAGGTACTGGAACTTCGAAAAGTAATCTGAATTCATTAAAGGAGTTATAGATTGTTAGTTGGATTATAAATAAGTATAATCGATAATTTTTGGAAATTGTAAAGAGAATTAATAAAAGATTCTGGAGATTTATGAGATAAGTATGGAATATTTCCTAAGTATGGATATCAGAAATGATTTCGAGAAATAGACTTATAATATTTTCCGAAGTATTGAAATTAAAGGTTGTGGAGATATTTTAGCGAAGAAATGATTTATACAAAAATATTTTCTAAGTAATGAATTATTAGTTGGATTTGAAAATAATTCTAAGTGTTGAGATGGGTTGGAATATCCTGTTATGGATTAAAGTATTTGAAATCATTTCCAAATATTGAAACACTTGAAGAGATTTGAAAATATATCTTTATAAAGATATTTTGAAAGATTTATAATATGGGCCTAGTGTGACGACCCGGCTTTCTACGCCCAGAAAGACGTGTCATCAATAAGAAAGAAAGGGATAGAAATAGAAAAGAAAAGAAAGAAAGAAAGAATAACAACATCTGAATCTCACAGCGGAACGGAATAAAATATAATATATCAACATAAATATTACATAGTTATATATACATCAGAGTTAAACAGTATCATACAACATGACTATCATATACATATCTGTCAGAACATACATCTCAAATATCATAAACTAACTAACACAGCGGAACTTTATAGATATATATGTCTACATCGCTGAAGCCTCCTGCTCCATTGCTCCTCCAGAAGTCGTCAAAGCTAACCTGAATCCCTTGGCCACCCGTAAAAATTTGGGTACCCGAAAGTTTATGAAAAACAAAATAAACTCCGGGTCAGACATGGGTCTGGTATGAGTAAACGGGTTAAAATTGTTTAACTTTGAAAATCATTTAAAATAAAGGTATCACGTAAGACTCCCCACAAATAAATACGGGTAAGTTTTTACCTTACGCTAACCAAAACATTTCATAGGAAATCCAGTGATATTATAATAGTGACTAGGGTTTTCAAGTAAAATACAGAAATAGCTGAAATGCTTACATCTCACATTTCAACATAGTTGGGCACAATCAAAACGTACGACGCTTATTGGAAATTGGATCCCATACAATGGCAGGGCTACTGGGGTACCGCCCGTCACAGTACGTGGTCTAGATCACAGTACCGAGGAGCCACCCTAACTCCCCTGCACACAAGGCCGGAACCATTCCTTACTGAACAGTCCCGAACAAGATAACCCCGCAGTTGGTGTACATCCAACCGCCCACACAGCCGAAATAAGGGACATCTAGACAGGGGTATATCTCGTCCTGCTTGGGCATGACCCACCTAACCTTGCTGCACCTCCCCTATTTTAGCCATTCCCGGTTGATGAGGCTTGAGGCTGCGATTACCTTTATAGAACATATTTCTTAGAATGCTCATCGTCCGCCTGACGATGTGCTGAAAGCATTCAATCCATACAAGTTCGTTCCGGGTTCGAACGAAACCGAAGGCATTATCTCGTTACACTCGTTTTGGAATCACCCTCAGAGTTAACGACGATAACCCTTGCATTCTGAAAGCACCATCTCGATCTTCACTTGAGATTACACGACCTAACGTTTAATTTGGATCGATGTGGTTTTCGGAATATCAATTGGATACCCGATCCCGGTCTCATCGAAATCCAAAAGCCATTTTAAAGTCCAAGTTGTCTAATTAACTTGACAGTTTAAATTTAACAATTGAATTCATATAGAAATTTAATACAGATAAATAACATCAGATAAATCATATAGCAATTTAACACAGATAAATCATAAAGCAATCATCACAGATATATCCAGAATACCACAGAACATCACGGAATATAAATAAACATCAGAGGCAATCAATATAATCATCGATTCATATCAACATTTAGTTTGATTTGTTTTAAACTTAATTACTTGCCTAAGAATAAATCGTATTTTATTCTTTGCTTAATTAATTACAAATAAATTAACTTATTTCAATTCATTAATTACCTATTAATTATTCACTAATTAATAAATTAATTATTAGTCAATAATATTAATTATTGATTATAAAACTTAATTTAATTAATCATTAATTAACTTATTTCGATTCATTAATTACTTATTAATTATTCACTTAATTAAGTAATTATTAATCAATAACCTTAATTATTGATTATAAAACTCAGTTACACAATTAATTATTACTAATTGCTTAATTAATCATTAATCGTTAATCATTAATTACTTAATCGTTTAATCCTTGGTTAGTAAATTAATTCGCTAACTATGATTTGTTAAATTATTAACTATCAATGATTAATTAAATTCTTAATTACAAACAAGATTACACAAGATTATTAAAACCTTTAATTACAAATTTGATTATACTTTGAACTACTTATTAAATAACAATTATAAAATGTATTACATTCTTAAATAACTTTGATTTTTAATTAATTGCTCATTTGGTTTTCTGCAAAGTTTAAAGTTCATCTTGGCTGAAACAACTAGGTCAACATTAATAATATAATTCATACTTAGCTTATATACTTTAACTTCAAATTACAGTTAACAAAAACCAGGCATTGGAAAACCCGAAGCATGCATCGTGCTCAACTCGGGTAGGTCTCGAGATAACCCAACATCAATCTCACGTCACTCCCTGTGTCTACTTCTTCTTCCCTGTTTCTTCCTTTCACTGTTTCTCTTTTTTTTAAAGCTTAAGTTTCTTTACAAACTGTTAAAAACTTAAAAACTCACGCGCATAAACACTTGACCAGCATCTAACTCGATGCGTTCCACGCACATACTCGAGTTTTCCTCGAGTCGACCCAAAACGTGATCGTCTCTGCCGCCGTGCATGTGCACGGCATCCACCACCGCGCTAACCCCTTTCGACGCCACCAATCAGTCGCAAAACCTCCCCTCTCTCGACTGCATAACCCAGATCATCCCCAACGTCATGCAATCAAAATTCGACCTAAAAGTCGAACTGGAACTTCAACACAGTAGACAATTTCGCCTCGTCTACACGATTGCGATCACCTGAGACGCCAAGCTTTCGGCCATGGATAGCCAACATCAATTCCTCACTCCTGCCAAAACTGCTCGTCACTCGATGAAGATATGCTACCGCGAGAATCACTCAACCGAACCCAAATATACAGAGTACTAAAACCCTACTTTTGTTTCCCCCCAACAAACCTTGCATTCGAAAATTATTTTAACAATTTTCTGGTGATTCTACAACATTACTCTAGCTACACTTCAAATTTCATCAAAAATTATTAAGTGAATTATCTGAAATTCATGAAAATGCATTTTTGCTTCACAAAAGAACTGCTCTATAAATGGTTGTCTAAAAATTGTATGGTTTGTCTTAAAAATCATATTTTTATATGTAGTTTCAAGACAACAATTCAAATATACAATTCGAGTTATTCGAATTTTGATCTTATTTTTATTTCTTTACTGTAAATTGGGATTTACAGTACTAATGTTTTCCACCTGCTACTGAACAAAAGATACAAGCTTTAATCTTAAACTAAACACATATATTTAGTTAAGTTGTTAATTAAAGAAAGGGATTTTATATAAAAGTTTAATATATTCAGTGTTCTATGCCTCTATAGAAATTTGAAAAAAACCTGAAAGAACAATTTGTAAGAACTTACTGTATTTAGCAAGCAATCCAAAACTTTTAATATGCACATAGCAAAATCTTCATAAACAACAAAATAAGAGTTTGATTAAAAATAGTTTACTCACCCAAGACAGTAGCAACTTGAAACAGAGGCTAACTAGGAGACAGCAGTTTGCGAAAATGGTTTTCCAGTAAATTCCCTTTTGCTTGTTTCCTGAATTTGTGATTTGAATTAGAAATATACAGTTTTGTTTATACTCTTTTGTTTCTCCTCATTTTTGTTTTCATGAGTTAATGGCTGAACTCCATGTAATAAGAAATGATGAATACATTTATTTATAACTTGAACAAGTTGCCTTCTTGCATAAGCTTCCCTAAATATAATAATATTTTGCTTGATGTGCTAAAGAAAATCTAAGGTGATATGAGTATTTCGGCTGAAATGATTGTTATGAATCCTAAAATGACAAATGTAGTGCTAATTAAATGCTTATGTTTACCTTTATGTTAACATATAATTAATGTTTGCTGACTCATGGATTTTATAAAGATATTTGTAGATTGTGTTTTATTTGAACATACTTATGTGAACATATAACAAAAATGTGTGCTGCAGGTTTTGTTTTTATTATTTAAACTAGCATATACAGTTTGCAGATTTTCACTTGTGTTTGTACTAAATTCTTTCATTTCTATTTATATCTTATACCTATTATATTTGTACTTATGTTTGTAATCCTACCTTTATGTTATATTTGTGTTAAATATAAAGAAGCTTATGTTTATAACCATAATTATAAGTATTTATATTTATATAGGAACTCATGTTGAATAGTTATAAGCTTATGTTATTTTAGTTATAAAAGTTATTGTTAGAAACATTGCTTAAATCTTATTTTTATTTAAAGTTAAATATTACAAATATTTGATTTGTAACTTATATATATATTTATGAATATGATTGTGTTCTTGAACTTGTTACCATTAACTGCATTCATATATCTGATAATTAATGTCGTTAATACATAAATTTTAATTTAATTGAATAACACATATTTATTACTGAATATTATTGACAGCATCTATTATATAAATTCCTTTATAACACACATACAACTATTAATATCCAAATTCTTATTTATTTATAAAAATGAAAATCTTATATCTTATTTAAATTGGATTAAAAACTTATTATAATAATGGGGTCAAAATTCCGGGATGTCACATTCCTCCCCCCTTAAAAGAATTTCGTCCCCGAAATTTAGAAAACATTTAATTCAAAAGCTTAATATTAACAATCCAAACACACATTACATCCATACAAAAACAAACAATCAAACAGTCAATCCTAACTACATTACTAGTTATCCGGACATAAATCTGGATAAGCTTTTCTAAAACTATCAAGTGTTTCCCAGGTACAGTCTCTGGGATCCTCACTCCATTGTACCCTGACGAGTTTCACCACTTTGTTCCTGAGTTGCTTCTCGTCTTGATCTACAATCTAAACAGGATTTCTAGCTACAGTCAGGTTGGGTTCTACTTCTAAATCTTTCTGAATAACTGGTTTTACCACTAATGATGGGTCATGAACAAATTTCCTTAAATGAGACACATGAAATACATCGTGAATCCTAGACATCCGTTCTGGCAATTCAATCCTGTAGGCTACAGTTCCAATTCTTTCCAACACTCGGAATGGACCAATATATCTCGGAGCAAGTTTTTCCGTCTTTCCGAATCTTATAGTACCTTTGATTGGGGAAACTTTAATAAAAACTAAATCTCCGATCTCAAATTTCAATGGTCTTCGTCTCTTATCTGCATATTCCTTCTGACGATCTTGAGCAGCTTTCATCCTTTCCTTGATAAGATCAACCTTTGCAAAAGCTTCATGAATAAGATCGGGTCTAAGTACAAGTCGATCATTCGATTCAATCCAGCAAGATGAGAATTTACACGGTCTTCCATACAGAGCTTCATAAGGAGCCATCTTAATACTCGCTTGGTAGATATTATTATAAGAAAATTCCACTAAATGAAGAGGGTCTTCTCATGATCCACCAAAGTCCAATACACAAGCTCGAAGCATATCTTCCAAGATTCGATTAGGTCTCTCTGTTTTCCGTCCGTCTGAGGATGATTGGCTGTACTTAATCTCAAACTAGTTCCCATTGCTGATTGCAGAGCTTCCCAAAATTTACTAGTGAAAATAGGATCACAGTTACTTACTATGCTAACAGGAATACCATGCAATCTGACTATCTCCTTCAAGGAAATTTTCTCCAATGAAACTGCAGTAAGAGTAGCCTTAACCGAAATACAATGGGCACTCTTTGTTTAACGATCCATAATAACCCATATTCCTTCATTTCCTTTCCTGGTTCTAGGCAAACCGTCTATAAAATCCATCGAGATCATTTCCCATTTCCAATCTGGAATTTCCAAAGGTTACAATAATCCAATAGACTTTCGATGATCTCCCTTCACTTGCTGACAGATTGCACAACTATTTACAAAAGCAGCTACATCCTTCTTCATATTCGGCCACCAGAAAACTCTCCTCATGTCTTTATACATCTTCGAAATTTCCGGGTGAATATTCAATTTTGAGCGATGACACTCAGCTAAAACTTCTTGTCTCGGTCCATCAATATTAGGCACACACAAACGACTATTAATCCTTAAAATACCTTGATCATCCACCTTGAAATCCGAATATCGTCCGTCCTTAGTTCCAAGAATCATTTCCTTAAAAGATTTATCCTCTATTTGCTTACTAATGATCTTTTCTCGGAGAGATGGAACTACTTCCAAAAGAGATAAAACAGTATTTCTACTAAGAGCTTCAGCCACGACATTTGCTTTCCCCAGAGTATACAAAATATCCAGATCATAAGATGTCAAAAATTCGACTCATCTCTGCTGTCTCAAATTAAGATCTTTTTGAGAGAAAATATATTTCAACGGTTTGTGATCCGTGAATAACTCAAACTTTTCTCCCAAAGATACTGTCTTCAGATCTTCAAAGCAAAAACAATAGCTAACAGTTCTAAATCATGCGTAGCATAGTTCTTCTTATGAGACTTCCATTGTCGACTAGCATACGCAATCACTCTATCATTCTGCATCAACACTGCACCCAATCCAACTAAACATGCATCCGTATATACTTCAAATTTTTTCTTCCCGTCCGGAATAGCAAGTACCGGTACACTAGTTAGCCTTGTCTTCAATTCCTGAAAAGCTTCTTCACTGAGGTGTTTATTTGAATTTGGTTCCTTTCCTTGTTAGCTTGGTCAGATGCGAAGAAATCTTGGAATAATCCTTAATAAATTTTCTGTAGTAGCCAGCTAAACCAGAAAACTATGAATTCCCATCGGTTGCTTCGGTTGCTTCCATTCTAGAATAGATTCTCCTTTCGCTGGGTCTACAGAAATGCCTTCACCAGAAACAATGTGCCCTAAAAATTTAACTTCTGATTTCCAGAAATGGCACTTTGAAAATTTTGCCTTCAACACATACTTCCTCAGAGTTTCCAAAACAAATCCCAAATGCTGTCTAAGCTCCTCTTCCGATTTGGAGTAAACCAAGATATCATCAATGAATGCCAACACAAACTTATTCAACACAGATCCTTAGGTGACAAAGACAGTAGCAGAGCCCCCAACAAGAAAACTGGGTCTAATTAAATCCTTTTCCAAAAGATCTTGCGTCTGCTTAATCAACTCTTCTCTCTCTCTAGGAGTCATTCCCCTACTGGGCTGAATCACCGGCACAGCTCCTGGAATCAAATCAATACGAAACTCAATCTCTCGATGTGGCGGTAGACACATAACTTCTTCAATAATATCAGGAAAATCTTGAACCACTTCAATTTCCTCACTTTCTCTTGAGAAGTCTCAACTCCTTGCAAAAGATTACACACATGAATTCCTGAATTGTCGCACAACACTCTGGCAATTCTACCCAAATAAGTTTGTTCTCTCTTCACAATCCAAAACAGCCATATACTGTTCAGGTCAATCCATCGAAGAAATGAATCCACTCTGCTACTTCTGAAATTACCTAAAGAAAACTGCTAATCAACACCCTTCTCAACAGCACACAGTACACTTCCAGCTATAGGGCTAATCCTCAATGTCTAAAGACTTCTATTCAAAGCTCTTAGAGAAACTCGGACCTCAATCAAACAAAAAATACCCTACTGAACTTGGTCACCATTCCGAAACGGACATACTTCCTTAACTTGTTCCAGAGAAACATCTTCGGAGACATCCAAACTCACTGTGTCTCATCACACAGTTACAACTCCTTGAGATATCAAGATATCATGATTTGGTCATGTCCATTCGATAGATCCAAACTCAAGCTCATCCAAAATCACACTCCAACAATGAAATCCTCACATCATCCAAAGCTCACTCGAGACGGTAATAGATCTACAGTCTCAACAGATACACTCCAACTACAAATATTCAAGACTCCAACCATCGGTAGTCGTGTTTCACACACCACTACCCTATCTACCTCATAACTTATATTGGAATACCCGAACAGGTAACCAAATAAATAGGTAGAAATAAATAAATATATATATATATATATATCAAAATTACAAATACACTCTCTCAAGAAAGAAATCACTCAAGAGCCTAGGTATTCACTCAACCTAGCGCTCTGATACTAGCTGTGACGACCCGGCTTTCTACGCCCAGAAAGACGTGTCATCAATAAGAAAGAAAGGGATAGAAATAGAAAAGAAAAGAAAAAAAGAAAGAATAACAACATCAGAATCTCACAGCGGAACGGAATAAAATATAATATATCAACATAAATATTACATAGTAGTATATACATCAGAGTTAAACAGTATCATACAACATGACTATCATATACCTATCTGTCAGAACATACATCTCAAATATCATAAACTAACTAACACAGCGGAACTTTATAGATATATATGTCTACATCGTTGAAGCCTCCTGCTCCATTGCTCCTCCAGAAGTCGTCAAAGTTAACCTGAATCCCTTGGCTACCCGTAAAAATTTGGGTACCCGAAAGTTTATGAAAAACAAAATAAACTCCGGGTCAGACATGGGTCTGGTATGAGTAAACGGGTTAAAATTGTTTAACTTTGAAAATCATTTAAAATAAAGGTATCACGTAAGACTCCCCACAAATAAATATGGGTAAGTTTTTACCTTACGCTAACCAAAACATTTCATAGGAAATCCAGTGATATTATAATAGTGTCTAGGATTTTCAAGTAAAATACAGAAATAGCTGAAATGCTTACATCTCACATTTCAACATAGTTGGGCACAATCAAAACGTACGGCGCTTATTGGAAATTGGATCCCATACAATGGAAGGACTACTGGGGTACCGCCCGTCACAGTACGTGGTCTAGATCACAGTACCGAGGAGCCACCCTAACTCCCCTGCAACACAAGGCCGGAACCATTCCTTACTGATCAGTCCCAAACAAGATAACCCCGCAGTTGGTGTACATCCAACCGCCTACACAGCCGAAATAAGGGACATCTAGACAGGGGTATAACTCGTCCTGCTTGGGCATGACCCACTTAACCTTGCTGCACCTCCCCTGTTTTAGCCATTCCCGGTTGATGAGGCTTGAGGCTGCGATTACCTTTATAGAACATATTTCTTAGAATGCTCATTGTCTGCCTGACGATGTGCTGAAAGCATTCAATCCATACAAGTTCGTTCCGGGTTCGAACGAAACCGAAGGCATTATCTCGTTACACTCGTTTTGGAATCACCCTCAGAGTTAACGACGATAACCCTTGCATTCTGAAAGCACCATCTCGATCTTCACTTGAGATTACACGACCTAACGTTTAATTTGGATCGATGTGGTTTTCGGAATATCAATTGGATACCCGATCCCGGTCTCATCGAAATCCAAGCGCCATTTTAAAGTCCAAGTTGTCTAATTAACTAAACAGTTTAAATTTAACAATTGAATTCATATAGCAATTTAATACAGATAAATAACATCAGATAAATCATATAGCAATTTAACACAGATAAATCATAAAGCAATCATCACAGATATATCCAGAATACCACAGAACATCACAGAATATAAACAAACATCAGAGGCAATCAATATAATCATCGATTCATATCAACATTTAGTTTGATTTATTTTAAACTTAATTACTTGCCTAAGAATAAATCGTATTTTATTCTTTGCTTAATTAATTACAAATAAATTAACTTATTTCAATTCATTAATTACCTATTAATTATTCACTAATTAATAAATTAATTATTAGTCAATAATATTAATTATTGATTATAAAACTTAATTTAATTAATCATTAATTAACTTATTTCGATTCATTAATTACTTATTAATTATTCACTTAATTAAGTAATTATTAATCAATAACCTTAATTATTGATTATAAAACTCAGTTACACAATTAATTATTACTAATTGCTTAATTAATCATTAATCATTAATTACTTAATCGTTTAATCCTTAATTAGTAAATTAATTCTCTAACTATGATTTGTTAAATTATTAACTATCAATGATTAATTAAATTCTTAATTACAAACAAGATTACACAAGATTATTAAAACCTTTAATTACAAATTTGATTATACTTTGAACTACTTATTAAATAACAATTATAAAATGTATTACATTCTTAAATAACTTTGATTTTTAAATTAATTGCTCATTTGGTTTTCTGCAAAGTTTAAAGTTCATCTTGGCTGAAACAACTAGGTCAACATTAATAATATAATTTACACTTAGCTTATATACTTTAACTTCAAATTACAGTTAACAAAAACTAGGCATTGGAAACCCGAAGCGTGCATCGTGCTCAACTCGGGTAGGTCTCGAGATAACCCAACATCAATCTCACGTCACTCCATGTGTCTACTTCTTCTTCCCTGTTTCTTCCTTTCACTGTTTTTTTTAAAGCTTAAGTTTCTTTATAAACTGTTAAAAACTTAAAAACTCACGCGCATAAACACTCGACCAGCATCTAACTCGAAGCGTTCCACGCACATACTCGAGTTTTCCTCGAGTCGACCCAAAATGTGATCGTCTCCGCCGCCGTGCACGTGCACGGCGGTCCACCACCGCGCTAACCCCTTTCGACGCCACCAATCAGTCGCAAAACCTCCCCTCTCTCGACTACATAACCCATATCAACCCCAACGTCATGCAATCAAAATTCGACCTAAAAGTCGAACTGGAACTTGAACACAGTAGACAATTTCGCCTCGTCTACACGATTGTGATCACCTGAGGCACCAAGCTTTCGGCCATGGATAGCCAACATCAATTCCTCACTCCTGCCAAAACTGCTCGTCACTTGATGAAGATATGCTGCCGCGAGAATCACTCAACCGAACCCAAATATACAGAGTACTAAAACCCTACTTTTGTTTCCCCTCAACAAACCTTGCATTCGAAAATTATTTCAACAATTTTCTGGTGATTCTACAACATTACTCTAGCTACACTTCAAATTTCATCAAAAATTATTAAGTGAATTATCTGAAATTCATGAAAATGCATTTTTGCTTCACAAAAGAACTGCTCTATAAATGGTTGTCTAAAAATTGTATGGTTTGTCTTAAAAATCATATTTTTATATGTAGTTTCAAGACATCAATTCAAATATACAATTCGAGTTATTCGAATTTTGGTCTTATTTTTTTTTTCTTTACTGTAAATTGGGATTTACAGTACTAATGTTTTCCACCTGCTACTGAACAAAAGATACAAGCTTTAATCTTAAACCAAACACATATATTTAGTTAAGTTGTTAATTAAAGAAAGGGATTTTATATAAAAGTTTAATATATTCAGTGTTCTATGCCTCTACAGAAATTTGAAAAAAACCTGAAAGAACAATCTGTAAGAACTTACTGTATTTAGCAAGCAATCCAAAACTTTTAATATGCACATAGTAAAATCTTCATAAACAACAAAATATGAGTTTGATTAAAAATAGTTTACTCACCCAAGACAGTAGCAACTTGAAACAGAGGCTAACTAGGAGACAGCAGTTTGCAAAAATGGTTTTCCAGTAAATTTCCCTTTTGCTTGTTTCCTGAATTTGTGATTTGAATTAGAAATATACAGTTTTGTTTATACTCTTTTGTTTCTCCTCATTTTTGTTTTCATGAGTTAATGGCTGAACTCCATGTAATAAGAAATGATGAATACATTTGTTTATAACTTGAACAAGTTGCCTTCTTGCATAAGCTTCCCTAAATATAATAATATTTTGCTTGATGTGCTAAAGAAAATCTAAGGTGATATGAGTATTTCGGCTGAAATGATTGTTATGAATCCTAAAATGACAAGTGTAGTGCTAATTAAATGCTTATGTTTACCTTTATGTTAACACATAATTAATGTTTGCTGACTCATGGATTTTATAAAGATATTTGTAGATTGTGTTTTATTTGAACATACTTATGTGAACATATAACAAAAATGTGTGCTGCAGGTTTTGTTTTTATTATTTAAACTAGCATATACAGTTTGCTGATTTTCACTTGTGTTTGTACTAAATTCTTTCATTTCTATTTATATCTTATACCTATTATATTTGTACTTATGTTTGTAATCCTACCTTTATGTTATACTTATGTTATACTTATGTTAAATATAAAGAAGCTTATGTTTATAACCATAATTATAAGTATTTATATTTATATAGGAACTCATGTTAAATAGTTATAAGCTTATGTTATTTTAGTTATAAAAGTTATTGTTAGAAACATTGCTTAAATCTTATTTTTATTTAAAGTTAAATATTACAAATATTTGATTTGTAACTTATATATATTTTTGAATATGATTGTGTTCTTGAACTTGTTACCATTAACTGCATTCATATATCTGATAATTAATGTCATTAATACATAAATTTTAATTTAATTGAATAACACATATTTATTTCTGAATATTGTTGACAGCATCTATTATATAAATTCCTTTATAACACATATACAACTATTAATATCCAAATTCTTATTTATTTATAAAAATGAAAATCTTATATCTTATTTAAATTGGATTAAAAACTTATTATAATAATAGGGTCAAAATTCCGGGATGCCACACCTAGTGACGACTTATGTGTGTAATTTGATAGTTAAGTAACCGACTATCAAATCAGGCCAATTTCGTTGAACGTTTTGAAGAGACTGGGATCAGATTTGATTATCCGAAAACCACTTCGATCTGATTTGAGCGTTATGAATCGTGATAACATGAAGATAATGAAAATGGTTATTTTGAGATTGGTTCAGATCCAGAATAACTTGTATGGGTGAATGCTATCGTTGCATTGTTTCCTAGATAGCAGTTTCAACATTCTAAGTGGGATTGCTATTCATAAAGATAACCGTAGCCTCAAGCCTCAAGCCTCATCAACCGGAAAATGACTAAAACAGGGCATGCAGCAGGGCTAAGTAGGTCGCTCATGTCATCATCTTTCTGGATTACCTTATTTTTATGGATTTGGTTGTGCATGAGAGATCTCGATTAAGGTTGGAAGACCGGGATAATGACATATTCGGTACTACTAGTCAAGTAGTAGGCCGGTTCTGTGTGGCAGGGTACAAGATGTTCTTGTCAGAACCAGGTGCATTGATCTAGGGATGCACCCATTGGAGGTAGTTCCTTACCTGGTCATAGTATGGAATCCATTCTCCAATACGTGCTATTACGGTTTTGATTGTAGAGCCTAGTATGCTGAATTTAATTAATGTACAAATTTTGGCTATTTTAATAAGTATCTATACTTAGACATTATTACAGTATCACTAGATTTTCTATAAAGTGTTTTGGTCATCGTAAGGTAAAAATCCATCGTGTTTATGTGTGTCTGGTCATACAAGATACCTTTTGATTTCAAAGATTTTCTTATAACTTTATAATCCAATTGGTGTGTTTTCTCATGCTGGTTTTTTAGACTAACTCTGGTGTTATTTTATTGTAATGCTCGGGTTTGACCGAGTATATTACAGATTAGTTTGGATGCTTAGAGCTTCAAGAGATGAGTCAGAGGCCCAAAGACGTATTCACGTAGATGGTCATAATTTCCGCTTCATTCGTTGGTGTGTTATCAGCATTTATGAGGACAGACTGTTATAATTGTCCAGGCTGAAATAGGTTGTTGTACTCTGAATGATGTTTGTATATTTACATATTACAGTTTTGTTTTGTGTAAATATTTATGGTATATTATATATTATTCATTCCGTTATGGGATTTTTTGTTTTTTAGTTTTCTTCTAATCTTTCTTTCTTCTTCTTTCCCCTAACAATCGGGTTTTTCAGCATTCGATTTCCCGACATGTAATACAGTGGACATATTAGTGTCAATTTTCGAGGGTCGAAAATCCAGTTAGTTACATTTGGTATCAGAGCTGAAGGTTAAGCAAGAACCTTGGCTTTGGTGGGGGTAACTCATTAGAGATAGAGTCAGTAGCACCCTAGAATGAGCTTGAGTGTGTGTTTGTGTGTGTTTGTGTGTGTGTCTATATATTTGAGCACGTGTTTGTTAGTGATATAATTTTTTTATTGTGTTGGTTGATCTATTAAGTGGCTTATAGATTCTGGTATATACGATTAATTAACATTATTGATAGGAATCTCTAACACTTCAATAGAGCAGTTCGACGTGGTATTGTTTTGAAATTGGGTAAATGAAATAAGTTTATCTTGATTATTTTATATACAAAAAAATAATTTCTCAAAAAATTATTATGGTATATATGGTGTGCTTGGTTATTAGAGAATGATAATATTTGATTATTATCTTCATTGATTGTTTTTTGTGATCGAATAAAGGATGATACTATAAAGTAAATAAGGTAAGCAACAAAGAAATGAGTTTATATAACCAAAATGGAATAGTATAACTATATGATTTATAAATGGAAAGGAGATGGAATTTTTGAAGTATATTATAAATA
The DNA here is from genome assembly GCA_030765085.1 of Allium cepa. NCBI lineage: Eukaryota > Viridiplantae > Streptophyta > Magnoliopsida > Asparagales > Amaryllidaceae > Allium > Allium cepa. Next base: position 748,451,483 of record CM060940.1, on the reverse strand, counting down.
TGGGTTGTAAGTTAAAAGGGTTTTAAAAGCTAGAAATTTGGGAATTTAATTTTCGTTGGTTTTAGTTTTGGGAGAATAATAATAGTATTATTTGAAAAATACTTTTGAATAGAAATATTTTTAAAAGGGTTTAAAAAGTGATAGAAAACACTGAACTCACTTCGGTCATTGGGAAATAATTTCGGTGATGATAGCAGCATCGTGGATGTTCATTTTCGAGTTTTCAAGGGAGGAATTGCAATACTTAGAGTTTTGTTTGGTCAAACTGGTTTTGTTTTTAAAATTCAAAGGGGTAATTTGATATACTAAGGGATTGTGTGTGTGTGTATTTGATTCAAAAATGATTTGAAATATTTAAGAACATGGTGTTCAAACTTTCGGGATTTCCATTTAAATGTTTTATTGAGAGTATGAGAAAATAAGTTGATAACCTATCAATTTTTGGAATTTGTAAGTGAAACAAAGTTTTAAAATTTGTTATATGTGAATGTTAAGGAAAGTAAATTTGGAATTGAACTATGGAATTTGAACTTAACTTAAGTTAAGCGTAAAATGAATTATGGAAATAAATTTAGCCTAAGTTAGGTTAAATTAAAAAAAATGGAAATGAATTATGAAATGAACTATTTGAATGAATTGGTGAGTGAATATGATTTCTGAATATGGTTGAAATATTGAAATTGAAAAAATGGATTGTGTCAAATGGAATTGAAATTGGATTTGAGTTAAAGTGGATGTAGACTTAAGTTGTATAAAATGTCTTAAAATGAACTTAAGTAAACAAATTCTATGGAATAATGTTTAACTGATAATAGTATTGTGGAATATACTATGTAAAGAAGTGAATATACTAAGTAAATAAGGGATGTGAATAATGGATTGAGAATAATTGATTTTAAATGAAATGAATTTGAATAAGAGAAATTGGGATAACTAAGAACCAATTGAAATAAATACGTAAGTTATACGTATACTACTCTACTCGCATAACGGTTTGATCCAGATTCAATCATAGAATTTCAGGATAATTTTTATAGCGAATTAGAATTTTTCACTCGATGCTCGATGGCAAACACTGGATATGGATTTTTGATTTGATTCTAGGATTCTCTATCATAGTATATGGCCATGTAAGGAGAATGACAGTTTCTAATTAAGAAACCAAATCTGGGTCCACACTAGAGTGGTCGTGTGAACGATATTAGTTCAGAAGTTAAATTGTGTGATCGAGCGAACGATCAGATTGAAATGTATATACGAATGATATATGTACATCGTACGATTTTAGTGAAGCGGGTGTTGGAAATTCAAGTGGCAGAATAATATGATTTGGAATTACATATTTGGATATCACTGGTATATAAGATGCAGGTAGATAAGAGAAAGAGCTAATTGACGACTTTGAGTTCATAAGAAAAATTTGATTGCCCGACAAAAAGGTACATATTTAAATTGTTGTTTTAATTTGATGGTTTCATGGTTTATTCACTTGGCTTTTGTTTTCTTTTATTGCTTTGGGCCCGTAGTGGTGATTTGTAGTTGTTCTAATTTAGCCGCGCAAAGGAAACGCTGGCAAAAATCTTCAAAAATTTGACGAGTTAGAAATTTTGAAGAAATTTGTGATAACTAAAAAAATTGATTTTGATTTATACCTTGATATGATTGAATGGATAATATTATTTGGAACCTACAGATGAATTTGGGAACTTAGTAAAAAATAATAACAAGGTTTCAAGAAATTGGTTTGGAAAGTTAAAGGCTTAAATGGATTTAGGAGATGATTTCAACTAATTTGTTTTAGAAAAAGAACGGGTTTGGACATTTTTCCAACCTTGGCAATTTCGAGGATGAAATTATTTTAAAAGGGAAGGAATGTAATGAACCAAAATTTTGGTTATTTTAAATTGAAATATTTAATTGATTTTTAAATATCTGAAAGTTAATTTTATGGATTTAGTAACTTGAATTTCAAATATAACGATTTATTGGAAAATTTAATTGTTGAATTTAATAACTGAAAATCGTTTAAATAATTTAAATCTTGGATTTTATTTGGATAAAAGTGATATAAAGGCTTATTAAATTTCTACTATTAAGAATGAAGGTAATTAAATTTTTTAATTTGTTTTAAAGGTGATTTAATTTTGAAAATATCTCGTTTTAATTAACAAGAAAAATAACTTTCCGGGACACAGTCTTGGAATTCGACGAAACAAATGTAATTAGGTCTGTAATAATGAATTATAATACGTCGTAAAATTTCTTAGCGATCAGATGCACCGTTTGGTCGTACGGGATAGAAACGCGTTGAAATTAATATCGAAAATTTAATATAACAATTGGGTTTAAAAAACTATCTTCTGCATATATTCGAATTAGGTCTCAAAACTTGTTCCACTTCATTCGGAATAGGCGTACAGCATTAGAAACGCTAGGCAGCAAGTCTCGATAGAAGATTTTAAGTTACTTTAAATAGGATATTTTGGAATTTAATATTATTATAAAAAATTTAAAGTCAGCCTTTCAGATCAACCGTTTCAGCCACCCTACCATATACCACCCACGCCACTTATGATCCTTCTTATATTTATTCACTGCAACTAACAGAGAGGAAGAAAAAAATAGTTAGATTCGAAAATTTATTCCTCAAATCCACTCAATTAAGAAATATAAAACAAGCTTTAAAATTCATGTTTCGGTGAGATATATCCATTGAAAATCATATTGAGGGTTGCGGCTTCATATCATGATGGTCAACAGTGGGCATTGCAAGCAAATAAATAAGGGTTAAGGATTTGAAGGGTTATGGGAATCAATGTAGATTTTGGAGCTCAGATTTGGATTGAGGGGATCAAGTAGCATCTACGGCTGGAAATTGGCAAGTCGCAACAGCGAGTTAGGGGACGCGATCATTTTTAGGGGCGGAGGGTTGCTAGGTCGCGATCGAGGTCTTGGGTTCGCGCGTGGATCCATGGTGTTCAAGGAGCAGTGGAAGCGGAGAGGAGTTGTTTGGAAACATCGGTAGGCGATTTCATGGAGCGAGCCACCGTATCACTACGTGCACATGCATGGCCGGGGGAGGGGGGAGGGCATTTGTTCATTTACAAGAGAGCTAAAGAATTGGAGAAGAAGGACGTGAGGATATATTTATAATTTATTCAAGATGTTTTGATTTTTATAAAAAATTAATTCGATAATTTCTATAATCTATAACTCCTGCATACGAGGTCTGATCGAGACAAAACTTTTTGGGTTATGCTCGTAACGATGAAAGATTTGGAATGGAAATGGTTTGGATGGATTTGAAGACTGTGTAAATTTGGGCTAAAATTGGACGTCGTTCGGTTTTAGTTCCTAACCGGAATGCCTCGGCGACAACGGAAAATAAATGTGAGTAAATCTCACTCATTTTGGATAATTGGTTTTATTTTAAATAGCTGAAACTATTTATTGGTTGATTAGATGGATTGATAAATTATTATTAATTGGATTATATTATACATTAGTGTGTGTGTGTGTGTGTGTTAGTTGGGTTGAATATTCTCGCCGATTGGAGTGGATGAGACATTATGCGCCCCGTATAATAGCGAATGATCCTTTTTATTGTGATATTCCTCCTCGAAGCAGGATTTTAATTTATGTTATGTAACATCTGTGGTCGCAAAGAGATAGGTTGGAGGGATCCAAATGGATTCCTCAAAAATGTTGATTTTAATTTCATATATGTTGATATACGATGTGTGTGAATATCCTGCTATGGATAGTGATAGTTTGATTTATTGGATACTATAGTAGCACTGGCCTAAATTTTGGTATTATAAATACCATAAGTAATATTTTTGGATTTTAAAAAGAAATTCAAAGGATAATCTGGAAATGGAAAATATTTATATCTATTTTTGGATTATTTTAAAGAAAATTAATTTGGATAAAACAATGATTTGATTTTGAGTTTGTACTTAACTATTCGTAAAATGTTTTTAGTAGGGATTTTAGAATAATCTATATAAGGGATTTTCAACAATGGATCTTTAAATGATATTTCTAAAAATATGGATAAGGAGTTGAAATCAATATTTAAAATAGATTTAAAAAACAAATGGAATTTATAAATTGATAGATTTAAAAATGAGTTTCAAAATGAGAATGTTTTATAAACAAGTAAAAACCGAATGAGTTTATCAATTTATAAACGATGTTTATAAATAAAGTCGAATGATTTCATTTGATATATTGGAAATATAAATTTGCAGTGAGAATTTATAATGAGATATAGAAATCGGCTTATAAAGAAATAGCGGATTCTTTTTTGAACTTCGAAATAGTTATGAAATTGGAGACACAAGTCAATTTATGATAAATCGAGAGAGATTTATAAATGCTAAAATGGTTATATTGGATTTTAAAAATTGATTTTTATCGAGGAGTTAAGTTTTGTTTTTAAAAGGGATTTTATTATTTAAACATTGTATTTTTAAAAACTTTTATTTGTATTTAAATTATTTCGGAAAGTTCGTTATTCAATATTTAATATTGGTTGAAATGAATTCTAATTTTTATAATAAGCTTTAAAAATCGATTGTTATTATTTATGAAAGAATTGGAAATCACTTATCGTTGTCTATTTTAAAGGGTTTTGATGTTTTAAATAATTACTTAAACGTGTTTTGAAAATAAATTATTATTCTTTAAAAATAATTATGTTTTTCATACATAGGATTTAAAGGTAAGTGTTTGAAATTTATTTATAAATCCTCTTGAGGTTTGAAAACCAGGGTTATTTCACGGATGAAATTTGATAAGGGAAATCTTATAAAGAAATTCTATAAATTTAATAGAATTTCCAAAATGTTTAGGTACGGGAACTTCGAAAATGAATCTGAATTCATTATAGGAGTTATAAATTTTTAGTTGGATTATAAATAAGTATAATCGATAATTTTTGCAAATTGTAAAGAGAATTAATAAAAAATTCCGGTGATTTATGAGAAAAGTATGGAATATTTTCTATGTACGGATATTAGAAATGATTTCAGGAAATAGACTTATAATATTTTCCTAAGTATTGGAATTAAAAGTTTTGGAGACATTTTAGCGACGAAATGATTTATATAGAAATATTTTCTAAGTAATGAATTATTAGTTGGATTTGGAAATAATTCTAAGTATTGAGATGGGTTGGAATATCCTGTTATGGATATAAGTATTTGAAATCGTTTTTAAATATTGAAAAACTTGAATAGATTTGAATATATATCTTTGTAATGATATTTTGAAATGAATGTTTTGAAAGATTTATAATATGGGCCTAGTGACAGTTTATGTGTGCAATTTTGTAGTTAAGTAACCGACTATCATATCTGGCCAATTTCGTTGATCCTTTCGAAGAGACCGAGATAGGATTTGATTACCCGAAAACCACTTCGATCTGATTTGAGCTTTGCGAATTGTGATATCGTGAAGATAATGAAAATGGTGATTTTGGAGATTGGTTTGTTCAGACCCAGAACAACTTGTATGGATGAATGCTATCATTGCATTGTTGCCTAGAAGGCATTGTTAGCATTCCAAGTGGAATTGCTATTCATAGAGGTAAACATAGCATCAAGCCTCATCAACCGGGAAATGACTAAAACAGGGCATGTAGTAGGGACAAGCGGGTGGCTCCCATTAGGGTATGTCATCATCTTTCTAGATTACCCTGTTTTTATGGATTTGATTGAGCATGAGAGATCTCGATTAAGGTTGGAAGACCGGGATGATGACATATTCGGTACTACTAGTCAAGTGGTAGGCCGGTTCTATGTGGCAAGATACAAGATGTTCTTGTCAGACCCGAGTGCATTGATCTAGAGATGCACCCATCGGAGTTAGTTCCTTACCCGATCATAGTATAGAATCCATTCTCCAATACGTGCCTTTACGGTTTCGATTTTAGAGCCAAGTATGCTGGAATATAATTAATGTAACAATTTCGGCTATTTTAATAAGTATTTGTATTTAGACACTATTATAATATCATTAGATTTTCTATAAAAGTGTTTTCGTCATCGTAAGGTAAAAACCCATCGTGTCTATGTGTGGTGTGGTCTTATGAGACACCTTTTGGTTTCAAAGATTTTCTTATAACTTTAAAATCCAGTTGTTGTGTTTTCTCATGCTGGTTTTCCAGACTGACTCGGGTGTTATTTTATTATAATGCTCGGGTGAGACCCAGTATATTACAGATTAGTTCAGATGCATGGAGCTTCAAGAGATGAGTTGGAGGCCCAGATACGTATTCATGTAGATCGTTATATTTTCTGCTGTATTCGTTGGTGTGTTATCAGCAATTGTGAGGACGGACTGTTATAACTGTCCAGGCTGAAATAGGTTAGTATACTCTGATTGATGTTTGTATATATACATATTACAGTTCTGTTTTGTGTAAAGATTTAGGTATGTTATAGATTATTCGTTCCGCTGTGAGATTCTATTTTTTAGTTTTTTTCTTATCTTTCTTCCTTTCTTCTTTCCCCTAACAATCGGTTTTTCTGACATTCGATTTCCTGGCATATAATACAGTTGACATATTAGTGTCGATTTTCGAGGGTCGAAAATCCAGTTCGTTACACTTTGTTACAAAATATTTACGGAAGCCAAAAATAGGCTCGTAAATACATATATCTTTAAAATTCAATATAACGGGCCCTTCCTCCTATCCTTGATTACTCAATGGTATCTTTCAAGCCTTTAGTCACTAAAATCGTCCAACCATTATTACTCATCTTCATGGAATCTCTTCACATTTATTAGCCAAACAAGGTTTATGCAATTACAAAATGTCAAACAATAAGCAACCAAGTAAATAAATAAACAACTGAACAAATAGTAAGAAATCAAAATAAACAAGCGACAAGCAAACAAACAATCAGCTACAAGCAAAGGAGATTAATCTAAGCAAGCATGACATGAATTAAACATCAGTCAAAAAATAAACAAACAAATAATTAAAATCAACCATAGTAAAATCAAAAATCCACTACATGATACAATCATGATAAATTATTTCAAACTAGCACAACATAAATTGATAAATAAAAATGAGTAAATAATTAGCTAAATTTTCTTAATTGCAATTAATTTAAAAAACAATAACGCAGTACAAACAATTCATCCAAAACAAACAAATATAACCAACAAGGTGACTATCCCCAAACATTGAAATAGGCAGTCCCTTCTTCATATCCCAATTCTCTCCATGGAAGGGAATAAATAGATGTCCCCATAGCCCATTAGAGAAAATGACATAGAATAGTCATAAAAGTAACATCATTAAAATAGGTGTCGGGCAAACTCAAAACTCATCTTAACCCATCATCTTGCACACCATATTACTTAGTCCCGTTTTATAGTTCCCAATTAAAGTGCCAAATAAAACATCTTTTTAATAAAATACATTTTTAACAAATGCCTTCAAAGTTTGTCATTCAGTTGAATAATTTTCTTTTTCAACTATTATCTTTTCAAATGAAATCATTCTCTCGTTAGTAAAATATTTTCTCAAGGTATTGCAAAACTATATATTTTATAGCACATAATTTCTCACTGATATATCTCCAAATATGTCCTTAATAAAATAATTTTCAACCAAAACTCTTTGTCCAAAACATTTCTTTTCAAAATATTGTCTATCAAAGAGTACCCTTTTTAGTGAAAATCTTTTAAACAAAAATCATATAAAAAATTTCTGAAATCAAACACATTCTTTGATTAAAAATTTCTTTTCAAATAAATATTTACCTCATTCTTTACCTGAAAAAATATTTCTCGAATAAAGATACTTCCATCTATTATTTTCAATAATTTCAACTAATAAAATGACTTTCTAATTAAAAATATTCCCACTATATTATTTTCAAATTCAACTTTTAAGGGAAAAATTCTTTCCAAATAAAATACCTCTTTGTGAAAATAATCATCTTTTGATGTATCTTTAAAACAAATCTTCTCCTAATCATATAATATTCATTTAAAAGAATGTTTCAATAAAACGCACTTTTCAAAAATAAGAGTTCTCACTAGATACTCCCCAACATGGTATTTTTAATAAAAGTATTTAAAAATCTTTTATAATATTTAAAATAGTTTTCTCCCTCAAAACATCTTTTTACGCAGATACTTCCCAAACCTTTTAATATATATTTTGAAGTATCTATTAGCCAAAAATATACTTTTACATAGGTATTCTTAGTCAAAAAAGAGGTTGCAAAATACTTTTCAACATATATCCCCTTTTTCGAAAAGTCGTACCCAAATAAAAACAATTGCAGCTATGTCCCCGTTAAAACATTACTTTCAAACTAAATTGTTTTCAACCAAAATATACTTTTCACAAAATATATTCAAATAGAATCTCCCTTTATTAGCAGAGTGTTCCCAAACTATACTACCATGATAAAATACTTCCTAAAGGTGTTTAAAAACAAATAAATTTTCCAACACTAACAAATATTTCTTCGAAGGATGAATTTAACTTTAAATATCTAAGTAAAACACCTTTTTATTATAATACTTGAAATAAAATATTTTCACAATGTTTACTCTTTCTTACAAAAATATCTTTGTAAAATTATTTTATTTAACCAAATTAAATACTTTATTTCTATAAGTTTCTTTGTGTCAAAAATAGGAATTTTCCCCCTTTTAATAAAATTATCAAAAATTAGGAATCTGCACTTCCTATGATGGTCATCATAAAAAAAATTAGGAGTCTTAAATAAAATATTTAATTTATCTTACTTACGATGGTCATCATTAATAAACATCATTTGAGGGTGAGATAACAGTGGTCAACCAAACAAAACCCTACACATAAAGCATACAATTGTCAATCAAACACTCTCGTTGTATTATAACCCGACCTTAGATATAAAATAAACTATCCTAATTGGTTTAAACATACCCAAGGCGTAGGAACTCGCTAAACCTAGGTTCTGAGACCAAGTGTGATGACCCATTATTTTTTAAATCTAAAATCAATAATAGACAATGTCAAAATAAACTTGCAACTAATTTAAGATATTGAAAGGAGTAGACATCAATTTATCACATCAATTTATATTTCACTACATCAACTATTATTAACTCATAAGAATATACCAAATCACTATCTACGATATAGCCTTCATCCACCATTCCATTCCCTCTTTTGCTCCTACCTGAAACTTCATATCTGTATAGATATACATACATATATGTAATAAAACGGAAAAGGTTTCAACTATTTTTGGACCGCGCCTAATCCTATGCACTATGTTCATGGGCTCGATAACTATTGCAAAGGAAAAGATAGTCTGCGTACCGTTTAGGGATCACGACTACGTAATTCTATTTCCTGCTCTTCTCCTACATCCAAACAGTCATTATCACATAACAACCATATCATCCAACCAATGCAACCATTGGAACTAGTGATGACAGTAGAAGCAGAAAATGGTATTCCTACTTATCCATCATAACAAATCATCATATGGGGCAGCAATAAAAATAAAACATAGCCATCAAACATGAAAAACATTCAATGTCAACCCAAATCATTAAATAAGGAAATAACTACAAAAATATACTTAAATACATTATTAATTATTAACTATACCAATACATCACCAAATATAAATCATCCAATTTATACTAATATCTCCACAACAGTAACACACATCAATATCATCAATTATGTAATAATCCAACCAACATTAGTAACACAACATCCATCATCAAATATCCATAATTAACTACCTTATGTCTGGTAGCAGTAATCGTAAAATATCGCACACTCATCAAATGCGATACTGTTATCAACCGTCAAATATATATATATATATATATATATATATATATATATATATATATATATATATATACATATATATATATATGACAATTACGTCAATAATTAATCAATTATCCAAGTAATATATTTGCACCAATTATCCTTTTAAGTATAAAATGATCCAAATAATATATTTCGTTGTAATCTCATTACTTCAAATCTCACCAAACATCCTATTTCGTATTTTTATATCAAAAACACCTTTCAAACCAAGAATATTATTAATTTATGTCAAACTAATAATATACATATTGCATCTCTTAATATTCTACAAAACCAATTTATTACTATTTATCTTAAAATAGTGCACTTTCACAAAATACAATATAATCATTTATGAAATCTCATTTTATTTAAAAAATAATAATAGTCTTTCTAACTTTAGTTTAAAATATATTTCCCGTTATTATTTATCAATTTCCCAATAAATTCATAAATAATAACTTCATTAAATTTCTTAATATCAGTTAATTCACTAAACCACTCTTATTTACAAACATCATACAAAAAATGTAAATAACCTCATTTATTATTTATTTACCTAATTCTCTTCTTATTACACTATTTTACATATCTTATTTATGCTACTTACATTCAATAATATAATACTCAACAATGAACTATCAACAAGGCACAACTTATCCAAATATTCACAGTACCCAAACAATTATCAATGTATGACGACATATCTCAATAATTATCATTTTCATCGATATATATCTATTTTATAATTTAAAATTCGATATGTTAAATTAAATTAACCATACCAGTGCACTTTTTTCAGCAGTCTCCAAACCTAACAAACTAGTGCCATATCATCCGGAGTTCTGCCACAAGTCCAATGTAAGAAACTGCACATGATCGGAGTTTGTATATGACATTAATTAAGGTTAGAAGATATAGGGGTAACACAATAATCAAATAATTAAGTAATTAAATTAATACAATGATTTCACCTTGCTACGGTAGAACTACAATCTAACACCCCTTCATCTTCTATAGCTGCCACTTTCTCCATCAAATTCTCGTCGCCGCAAGCATCAACTCCTTTATCCGACCCCACCTCCAGGTTCGCTGCACCTACCTCCACCATCGCAAACCTTGCCATCAGCTCTAGCCACCACCTCCTCCTCCGATTCATGCTCCACCTGTCGCATTAATCAGCAAATAATGGCGAATTTAGGTTCATCTAGCATGATCAGGGACCACGGATCTACTGCACATGACAGCCTCCACACTTTGGTACCTTTTGATTGATGATTGGTCAATGTTACAACATCAATCACCAAGCCCTGAAATGGATATCTGTATTTTAATTTTCGGTCGCTAGCCACCTCAAACATCGTACTAAAAAAACACTTTCCATCTGTTATATTTGGTGGGAGCTTTCCATTAATATGTATAATTCGATAAGGTTTGGACTTTATGGGTTTTAATCACTTTTAAATTAATTTGCTAATCACCATTAGAGAATAATAAAACTAAAGATAGAGGCGATGACTAGGATTTTATAGCTTTGCTTATGTATCTGTTATGCTGAGTTATGGGCTGCGTATCCAGTTTGGTCCGAAATAGCTACGTATGTTGTTTAAACACTACTCTATTTTGCAAACCGTAACCCCAAATATATTAAAATTATATTCAAGTTGATCAGCTTGAAAATATCTTCTCAAGGATTATAAATATGATACCCAATTCTTAGTTTGATTAAAAAAATCATTTTTAATTACTTTATTACTAATAGTGTCAAATTTATAGGTCGTTTCATGATGCCACTTATGAATTTTTAGTTCAAATACTCCTTTATATGTATTTTCGTTGTTTCTATAAACAACGCTATAATATTTCATAAATATTTGAGAATACCCTTAACTACCGTTTAGTATTTTAAAGGTTAGATTTTCACTAAGTTCACTAAGTCTATAAGAGAATTTCAATATAATATATAACATAGCATATATAATGATTCATACCATCATGCATAAGGAATCATTTCATATGCATCATGTTAAAAATTTAATATGGTTTTTGTATATCTTGATTGGGACAATACCAACATCATCTTATACCGAGTATGAACGATGTCTCTTTCAAATACTTCATTGAAAATTTAACAACCAGACTTAAATTGATTTTAACATGGCTACACAACTAACAACCTATAACATGTTTTTTTACTTAAAGTAGTGTAAATGATTTACTATCTTTGATTTTCTTTCATATAAACGTAAGGTTCCTCCGCATTTTTTCTAAAACCAAACTATTTGATTTCTTTGTCAAAATACTTGCTCAACCTCTAAATACTTGTTTAATATTGTATCTTAAAAAATCCATAAACTTTGTCATCGATCCCAATGACTTCGAGACACTATGGCTGTGGCATGCAAATAGACTCCTCTAAATAATTACATAGAAGCTTTATTCCAACGTTAATGGGCCAAACTCATAGTCATATTATATAAAACTTTGCAAGTAGAATCAGAATGGACTTAAACATGTTAAAGCCTAAAATTCTTCATAATTAAAACGTTTTAAAGCGAAGAGGATAGTTCATCAATATCTTCACATAATTATAAAAGTATCGATCTTGTTATCAAAGATTCACTTGCGGTCGATGCATCGTAACCATTCAAAAGTACAATTTATAAAATTAATTTTTTAATGTACTCAAAATCTACTTCAAAATTAAAGCATAATATTATGTGGTAGGGTCTATACTCTCTATGGATTTTCGACAACTGATAAGATTATCACTACTAACCATCCATTTTTTGATATTGATAAGAAACTGAATGTTTCCTTTTAATGTGCAAGATTTCATATCAGGCAGCTTAGTAAGCTGTGTCCTTGGGCTTAGCTAAATTTGTATCGTCTATATAATTTGTTTCTATATTCGCATCTAAATCCGTTGCACTACCATTAAATTATGTAGAAAGAATTTTCTTTAGTAAGAAAGTGGTGTTTACTGAAACAACAATCTGTTTCTTATTATGATGGAATGGGCATTCAAACCATATTATAAACAACCAATAGACTTACATAAAATAGATTTAGCTTTGAGTGAAACTTACATTCATAACTTAGGTAGGACTATCATACCTTAAACAATTTTAGTTTAGGTTTCTTCCCAGTTGACATATTATATGAAATCTTAACCTCAACTTTAGATGAAACCAAATTCAACATATATGATTTATGCTGAGTATACAGGACGTTTCTTTCAAATCCATCATTGAGAATTGAATAACCAAATTTTAACAGATTTTAACATGGGTCACTATTACCAATCTATGGCATGTTTTTTTACTTAAAGTAGTACAAATGTTTCAATATCTTTTATTTTTTTTCTTATAGACATATGAGTCCACTACATTTTTTCTAAAACCAAACAATTTAATTTATTTGTCAAAATACTTGCTCAAACTCTAAATGCTTGTTTAAGATTGTATCAGAAAAAAGTCCACAAGCTTTGTCATCGTTCCCACAAACTTCTAGACACTTTGGCTATAGCTTGTTAATGGACTCCTCTAAATAATTACTTAGAAGCATTGTTTCAACGTCAATGTGCCAAAACTCTTAGTCATATTATGTGATAATTTGCAAGTAGAATCCAAATGGCTTAAGCTTGTTAATAATTTAAATTACTTTACAATTTCAACATTTGAAATCAACAAGGCCAGTTCATCAATTACTTTACACAATTCTAATAGCATTGATCTTCTTCTCAATGATTCACTTGCGGCCAAGGGATCGTATTCTTTCAGGTATAATTTCTAAAATATTTTTTTAACGTACTCAGAATCTTCTTCAAAATTAAAGCATAATGCCACGTGGTAAGGTCTATACTCTCTGTGGCTTGTCAACAATCGAGGAGATTGTCATTACTACAATCCATTTTCTTGATACTGAAAAGAAACTCATAGTTTACCTTTAATTTACGAGATTTCATATTAAACATTCTAATAAGATGCATCCTTTAGGCTTGGTTAAATTTGTATCATCTACATAATTTGTTTCTATCTTCGAATGTTGGATCACACCTAAGTCCGTTGTACTATCAGTAAATTATGTAGAAAAAATTCCTTTAGTAAGAAGGTGGCGTGCCATGAAAGTTGAAACAAAAATCTATTTCTTGGTGCAATAGAATAGGCATTCAAAACATTCTATAAACTACCTATAGACTTATATAAATTAGGTTTAGCTTTGAGTGAAACTTATGTTCATAATAGCGATAGGACTATCACATATCTTAAACAATTTAAGTTGAGGTTTCTTCTTAATTAACAAATTGTATGAAATCTTAACCTTAACTTTAAATGAAACCATATGTACTTACTCCTATATACATATCATTAAAGAAAGAGGCAACTCAACTTCACTCTTTATCAATTGTACTTTGTCCAACATAGTCTGATTACACATTATTGATACATTATTTTATAGCATAGGGAGGAGTGACTTTGAGAGTGAGTCGTATTTTATATAGGTACTCTTGGAACTCTAATCCAAGATACTCACATATTAGAACAATTTGAATTTTTTAATTTTTCTTCTTCATGTTATATTTTTCTAGTTCCACTTTATATCCTATGAACTTTTTGTACCTATCTAGCTTGTGTATCAAAAAAACTTATTCACTAAGAAAATTCATAAGTAAGTTTAATGAGTAAGTCGATCTGCTTTCAGCACCATTAGTCCTTGGACTGCATACAGTTGTAAGTATCAACTCGAAGAATTCATTAACTTTTTTGTCACACCCACTGAATGGGTGCTTTACTTTCAATTCTTTGTGATATAGTTCAAGATTACTATATGATTCATAATCATGTGACTAAAAATAATTTTAAAAAATATGGCTTAGTCTATTACTCCAAAAATAATTGTTAATATTTAGATGCTTTTGTATTTTCTATAGAAATGACCATTATTGTCATAAAACAAATACCATCATCGATATACCTAAAAAAACTTATTTTTAATGAGTAATCATAATATTCATACTAAAACAAAGTTTCATCTAATTTCGATCAAAAATATTTATCCTTTCAAAATAATATTTGGTATACATAAAAATAATTCTTCAAAAATTAATGATCCATTAGCAATTTTTGTATAGCATGCTCCCAAGAATAACAATATATGACGTACAAAGCTCCATTAATCCTTAATAATGGGCTATTTATTTCTTCAACTATAACTACTTTTCAAAACATGTATCTTAAAGTCAAGAAACAGATCTTATAAAGAACAATTATTTATAAGGAAAAACATAGCTTGAATAGAAGTAATATTACTTGTTCCTTATTAAGTGTCTATAAATATTTTACATAGTTCTTTTTCATACGTCTCTTCATGTAATAGATGTGACTATTCACTCTCTTTTCATCCGAACTATGCCGATGTTACTTTTATTCTCAAGATTACACTTTCTGTTTTCAATGGTCCAACCATTTTTACAAAAGAAACCCTTTATTACAAAACAATACCGGATTTCATTACAAAAATGCATTTAGTCAACCTTAACATGTTAAGGAGATCACATAAGTCACATAAAATTAAACATGTCAAAACTAACTTGCAATGATCTAATTCTTAAGTCTATCTTCAAACATAACAAGATCCTCATTATATTCAATCAACTGACACATAGTCCCACATTATGGTTCACTTCCTCAATTCGAATGAAACAGTTTCATCAAAATTCCATACAATACAGAACACGATTGTTCACCGTACAACTTTTATATGTGACCGAATACCCATACTCTTGTACTGTTCTAGAGTTAATAACTCATAGAAGACAATACACAGCCTATGGAAATTTCATAATTAAGTGACCAAGACTTTAAAGGTTTAGTGGTTGTACTATTTCGCTCTTACATGGGTCATGAAATGACAACATGCTAAAAGGTTAATTAAACTATAAGTAAATTTATACATTTCCTTGTTAGTAGTTAATTTAACTTGTTTTATACATTTTAATTGATAAACAATTCTATCAATTATATTAGTTGTGCAAATTTGTTAAGTGAATTATATAATACTATAGATATTCTTATACTTATTGGAATGGTCTTTTTATATTTTTATGAGAAGGCTTCCATTAGATTTTATAGCTCTTAAAAACCTTAAATGTGATGCGAGAATATCAGAAATTCCTACATAAAATGTTAGGATCCATTTGTCATGATACCAAAACCTTAAGGGTGCTTAATAATTACAGTCCCCATAAATGTAATATAGCATGTTATTAGCTATATCTTATATACTACTCTTAACCATAAATTTTTCACTCCTAGTTTTCATTATGATCTTGAGAGTGCTCAACAAATCATAAAGTACACTAGATGCTCATGATCCATCATTTCATGATAGACTAAGGATTTTTTTTAACCCTTGAGGGTGTTCAACAAATTTATAAAATGGTCTAACCGGTCTAGGGACTGTATAAACATCACTATAAATAGTTTATGGCTTGAGGGTGTAAAAAAATTATAAGTATATATAGTACTCTATTTATATTGTAAATGATAGAGAGTGACATTATTAAAGATTCATAATCTTAAAATAAAAATAGCAAGTAGTACCATCTACGAGGAATGAATATTCACAAAGCTCAATGACATCATTTGTCAATACACACACACAATTATATACATATGTATTTATTCCATATACTAGGGTTTTATTTCAATTTTAACTTTTAAAATTGCATCATTTTATTTTATTTTATTAACATTAAATAAGACTCTCTTCTTTAATTATAACATTCAAGATATGACATTAAATCTTATATTGATTTATATATCATTACTAGTTAACAGTCAATCGATATTACAACTTTATTGTAACCTTTTATGGATTATTACATTTATATTTCATGTTATAATTTAAAATATTTTTAATTTATTTAAGTTATTATGCCCTTTAACCAGGTAGAATCTGGACAAACTGAACAAATAGACTTAGAGTTATCAAGTCGGAAATCCCGAAGAGACAACCTAGGAGTTTAGAAACCAAGCACAGACAGAACCACAAAGTCGAAGCCAAGACCATAAAAGACAACAAGATAGCACGATCCCCAAAGTTGGGGATCGGTGCCAATTCCTAATGGGTACCGACTCCTAAATACAACTTTGGTGGACCCTATCTTCTACTTACATGCTTATCTCAGTGCCAAAAACCTATTTTTAAATTTGGTTGGTTAATTCAATGCATTTCTTCATTGAACTCCATGGACACTTGAAACACAACTTTTTCTCCTTCAACTCCATCATTTGGGTTTATAAACAAGCTAAAACAAGCACAAACAGATATGGAATTGAGAAGCTTACTACAAAACGATTCGAGGTGAGGGATTAAAGACGCCAAATATGGATATCTTAGGGATCGGTACTGACTCCCACTTAGGGATCGGTACCGACCCCTAGCTTCTACTGAGGTTTCACCTATTATTTTGGAAGAATTTGTCAAATTCGTGCACAACGGTTTGAAGATATTTTAGACGAGATTTTAGGCCCGCTACCTCTATAAATAGGGGTAGGGCTCATTTCTGGGTATCTTTTAGGCTCTAGTTCCAGTATTTCATATATTCTTGTAACTCAGAAATTCTAAGTTATGGAGTTGCACTGACCCCCAAGAACTTCTACCTCCAAATCAGAAATAAGCAATAAAACTTCAAAGTGGATATAGGCCTTGCTTTGCCGAAACACGATAAACGGTTATGTCATGATTATTTCCTCATTGTCATTAACTTTTCTTCATTTAATCTATACTATATAAACCTCTTGGTGTTTGTGCTATTTTTGGTTTAAACATTTTGGTGCATTCACTAAGATGCAGATATTCTCAGGCCATTTTGATTCATCATCTACTATTGAATATCCTATATCCAAGAGATAGACCAATTTCTCTATCTTTTAGTTCTACACTTAGATTTCCAACAAATATACTAAAACCTTTCTACATGGCCCCATATGGAAGAGAACATTCTACCAATTCCAAAGCTGCTGCCAAAGTTGAGAACCAGAATCCTCAATAAGGGGATGGAGTTGTCCAACCAACTCAATTCGAGATCCGAGCTCTAACTGATGTCGTGACTAGAGTGGAGATGGATAGGATAATGAAGCAGATCGATGACAGATTACAAGCTAGCCAACAAGAGAAAACATGATGCCACAGAGCTTGAGGCTGTTGAATGAGCTGACTCAAAATAGCCGTAGACGGGGTAAAAGGGATTCTAGATTAGAATCAAAGAGTTCTTCTTCATCCAAGCGAAAACGAAGAGAAGGAAGGCAGAGGAAAACTCAATACGTTGTTGGAACTTCTGCACAAGGAAGAGGACAAGCCCCAGATTCGAATTCTAGTGCGGAACCGACCCTCACTTGGAACTTGATACCGACTCCCAAAATGGTGGGCTTAAGGCCCATCTGTTGGAAGGCGGCATCGATATCATCCCTAGTCGTGATATGGAGGGTTTAATTTGGAAAATCATAATATTGCTAATGTTGCTACTCAGGAAAAATCAAACAAGGTCCAATGCTAGATAATTGTGTCCCTCGAAATTTGGGGAGCCTAGATATAGAGTACCTTCCCGAGAGCATTTGCTGGGCCAAACACTTAGAGCAGGACTAGATAACCGCCGTTTAGTTGAACATGTTGATTCGAACTATTTAGAGGATATGGTTAGGAGGCTAGTTCGTGATAATAGATTCAGAACTAATGACAATTGGGGAACTTATGCTAGTTGAAACCCATTTATAGAAGACATCCTTCATGCGAGATACCCCCGGAGATTCAACATGCCAACAATGCCATTGTACGGAGGTACGATGGATCTTAGGCAACACTTATTGAGATATGAATGACATATGGGTTCAGCCAGGGCTTCGAATGTTGTGAAATACTGTTGTTTGCCAATTCTATTAGAAGGGGTGGCTACAATGTGGTTCACTCAGCTTCCGTCGAAGTCCATGTAATCTTTTGTTGAATTGTTATGAAAATTCATAGAGTAATTTCGTTTGCACACCTCATGTCCATAACATGTGATGTCGTTGTCTAATGTATATCAAGCTGAAGGAGATTCACTAAGGGACTGTTTAAATCGGTTCCACACGGCTGAAATGGAAATAATGAACCCAAAGAAAGATATGGTGTTGATGGCGCTTTGTAGAGGTGTTCATCCTGACATGGACTTTGGGGATTGGACAGAAAGTAGGCAACTATCGACAATGGAACATTCTATAGGAAAGCTAATGAGTATTTGCATTTTGGAGGATGCACATAAGCATCCACACAGAACTAATGTTGGAAGTTCGAATGAGCTGATTCAAATAATATTGCTGTAAAGCAATATGGAGGGAGCTTTGGGAATGTTAATGTGAAAGTCGGTAATCAGAATAAAAGAGGAAAACAAAATGGTGATGGGGAAAGAAGGGAAAGCTAGATAATGGGAGTTGTTTCATAGGTCCCAAGTACGACAACTACAGCGAATTAAACAACTAGATTAAGAACATCTCTCTGGCTACTCAGAATACTGAACCATATATGATACCGACTCCTCGGGAGTCAATTGAGAAGGAGAGGAAGTCGGGCCAGTTCTGCAGATTCCATGAGACTCGCGGTCATAATACTAATGAGTGCATACACTTGCACGACATGAATGAAGATTTAATAAGGAAAAAGAAATTGCAAAAATATATGAATGCCCCCACAAATGGTTGGCAAGGAAATTCTAGCACCCTTGGGTCGTCTTCCTAACGGGGGTAAGCAGAGCCTGGTGCTGATGCATTCAGGCGGTGAGAAAAATGACTGTGTTTTCCTCGTTGTCATTTACTTTTCTTCATTTAATCTCTGCTATATAAACTTCTAGGTGTTTGTGCCATTTTTGGTTCAAACAATTTCTTTTTAACCTCTGTAATTTTAAATTAGAAAAACTTCAAATTTATTTTTCTACAACTTTATAAATTCAAGTTTTAAATAATTTATTTTATTTACTTGTAACCTTTATGAATAAAAATTTAGAACGGTTTTAAATTTTATGTATAATCCTTATAAATTTTTACTTAAATTTAAAATAATTTTAAATAATTTATTTATCATTCTACATATACGATGTTATTCAGATTCGAACCAAGTAACATTTCGATGGATCCAAGCCCTAAAGTGATGAAAAAAATAAACGAAGAAGCTTGGAAGACATCTAGAGTACCAAGATTGAAAGACTCAAGAAGTTAGCGTATAAGTTGCATAAGTAGTATAGGTCGTTGGTGACTTATATGGGTCGGTACTGAGAGATCCTAGAAAGTTAAGGACCCACTACACTTAGTGTTAGAACCAAAGCTCGAAGTTAAAAGAAAAGGAATTGCTTGAAGTGATATGGATCGACACCTACCCATATGGGTTGATATGGAACCGAAGTGTTTCCTAGACTTTAAGTAAAATATGTTGGAAGAACTTTACTATGCTTAGAAAAAGACAAAAGTGAAGTCAAAAGCATGAGTTTGTGTTGATCCATATAGATCGGTACTGAACCACGTTCGAGTGTTGCAAATCGTTTGATTTGGCATGTTCTTCTTGTTGGAACTTTGAATCTAGAGATAATTGCTCGTTGAAACTAGATCTAGCTATTTTCATGCTCGAATTCATTTATAAATAGAAGTCTAACATCAAAAGGGAAGGGACTTTATTGATCTTTTATCTCTATTTGAATGTACATTGAGACTTTGCCCTCTTTGAAGCTCAACTTTATTCTGGATTGGAAGTGTTGTAAAACTTAACTATAATTTGTAAAGCAATTCAAAATAAAATTGATAGTGGACATAGGCTTAATGTTGAGGCCAAACCACTTTAAAAAATTTGCTGCATCTATGTGTCCCTTTAGTTCTTTCTATCTTAAGTTTTTTTTATTTTATTTTTGCGTTTAGTCATTTTAGCATAAATATTTTTAGTGCTTTCATTGAAAGTCAAACTCTAGCATGGATCCATCATTACATGGATTTATAAAAAGTCTATAGTTAGATTTAAGAAGAAATAACACTAAGGAAGGAGAAGCATAATCAATTTGCAGTTATCGTAGAAGAAGAGAATGAAGGATCTCAACATGGAGATGAAACTACTAAACCCACTCATTTATGAACTTCAAGTGCACCAGGACTAGTGATGTAACGAACAACCATTCTTACTTCGAAAGACGAGCCACTAAAGGGTAAAACAAAAATAAAGATAAGAAGAAACTACACAAGCATAGAGTCTCACCACAAATCATAACAACATATAATAGATAACATAAGATATTACATATCATTTCTACAATAATAATACATCAAATTCATTTCATTACAACCTTCAACTGGACAGTTATAGCTACTCGCCCATACAAAATACATAGATCATAAACAAACACAGCGGGATAGGAAATAACTGGCTAACGATGAACCCACCTTCTCCAGCTCCTTCAAAATGCTTCCACGAGAAACCTGGATCACTTGGTTACTCATACAAATTTGAGTATCCAAGAGTTTTTGGAAAAGAAAGTAAAACTCTAGATCACACATGGGTCTGGTGTGAGTAAACTCAACACAACTTAAATTTTACTTTTACAAAACACTTTGAAAATCAAAGGCATCTCATAAGACCACGTTGCATATAAAAATGGACGGCCTTTTACCTTTCAATAACCAAAACACTTTATTCGGAAATCCAGTGATATTATGATACCGTCTAGGGTTTACAAGTAAAATAGAACATAGCTGAAATGCTTGCATCTCATATTCCAACATACTTGGCATAACTAAATCCATACGACACTTATTGAAGAATGGCTTTCATACTTGGCTACTGGGGTACCGCCCATCAAATACACCTCTAGATTTGTGTACCGAGGTCGAACCTATCGACCCCTACCAACATAAGACTGACCTACCCTTTGCTAGACAATACCGAATATGATCACCCATTGGTTGGGATCAATAACCGTACCAAAACATACATGAGTAGATATCTAGATGGGAGTGTACATGCCCTAATGGGATTGACCCACCTACCCTTGCTGCATCTCTCATGTTTTAGTCATTCCCAGTTGATGAGGCCCGAGGCCACGTTTACCTATATTATAGCATTACCACTTGGAACGCTAACATTGCCTTCTAGATGTTAACACAATATTAGCATTCATCCATACAAGTCGTTCAGGAGAAGAATGAACTGAAGGAACTATCTCCACTACACTCGTTTTAGAATGACCCTTAGGGTTAGTAGCAAATAGTCCTTGTACTTCGAAGTCTTCATCTTGGACCTTGCCTTTACTATTTCTAATTAGAATGCTTACGTTGGATCGAAGTATTTTTCGGATAACAACTCATATCCGATCCCGGTCACTCCAAACCAACATTCGATAATTTAAAATGGTCAAGTTGTTTCTAGTGGACCATCACACAATCAGGGTGTAAAGATTTACATATGAATATACGTTCCATATGTTTAGATTATCATGGCCCGCTTATCGAAATTAACTCCCTTGTATTCATCACGTTTCCTAAGTGCGGTATTGGTGATTAGTACAAGTCGACTTACTTTTAATAAAACGTGTCAACGTTTTATTACAACCACGTTAATTCATTTGGATACTTAATAGCATGGGCAAGGGATCCTTTGGTTTAAACGATTTTCTTAAACAAGAAAGTTGGTTAAAAAAAAATAACCGATAGAGTTTTGAAAGAAACTTAAAATAAATAAACCTTAATTAAATCATAAGTTTAAAAATTAAGTAAACTTTAATTAGTTAATTCAAAATTAAAACATAAATAACCCTCATTTAGGTCTTAATTTATCTAAGTAATAATTAAACCTTGATTAAGCTTGGTGAAGTCAAAATTAAACCTTAATTAAATAGAAATTACTTAAAATAAAATTTTAATTGACTTAAATAAAATAGTATTCATTTTAGAATCAAACCCTAATTAAGTGGACAATTAACCATTAATTAAATAATAATTAATTAAACAATTAACTTTAATTAAATGATTAATTAAAGTAAATAAAATTGATTAAATAAATATTAATTTCTTTTAACTTAATTAATCATTATTTAAAACTTCCTTAATTAAAAATAATTAACTTGGTTAATAATTTCTTAAAACTCTAATTTCTCAACCTAATTACTTAAATAATTAATTAAATAATAATTTCCCTAATTAATAATTTAAATAAATAAATTATTAAATAATTAAAACTTAAATGTTTGTCTTAATTAATTTGAAATGATTTTTCAAAAACAATACAAAAACATTTTAAAATTTGAAATCGTGAAATTTTCCGAACTACATCCATAACGACCACGCTATGAGCGCAGTTCGCTAGAATTAATTTCTAGCTGAAAACTTCACTTTACCTCTAGCTACTACATATTTGAAACACAAAAGCAAGAGTTTTGAAAACTTAAACAAAAAGCGAAAACTTGGAAAAACGTTTTTCAAAATCCAATACTAGAAACAAGCTTTTGTTTTCAAATTGGATCCCAAGTCCTTTTCGACTTTTCAAGTTGCTAACTTCACAACCATTACATCACATACACTTGGTTTTGTTTTAGAAATATACTACCATCATATCATAATCAACCATTCACATATCCATATCTAAACATATCATTTAACACCCAAATCACAAGTCCAAGCTCAAACACAAACTTATAATCAAATGCCATCAAAACAACATGATATCTCAACGCAATCAACACTATATTTTCATAACGTATAGCTCATCAAAATCAAGTTATTTTCTTTTCCAAAAAAAGTTTTTACTCATCATAGCTTACTAATTCAAGGCGAACTTTTGTTAAAACTTGGATATAAGCTAAAATTTGATCTTAACTTGCAAAAATGGAGTCATTGAGTGGCTAAGCACCAAGATTGGGCTTGGCCAAGTGGAATTTTGGCTCGGCCATGGGAAGTTTGGGCTCAGCCATCATGGTTTTGGAAATTATAGGATTGCAACTTGGAAGAAGAGGTGCTGTAGAAGATGTAGAAGTGTTCTTGTGAACTAAAGAGGAGAATTTTAGCAAAAGAAATGATTTTTTTTTTCTTATTTTAGAATTTATGAAAGGAAGCCATGAATGTGTTTATTCAAGCTCTTAGGAATTTTGAAATGAAGAGGAGGATTGTAAAAATGATAACATGAAAGGGTAGTGGTATTTGCAGGCTTAGGAACATATTTAAAAATATATAAGTAAATATATTAAATATATATGTATGCATCTCCACTCCTCCACCCCAATTTTCGTTCACCATATACCCCCTTGCCATACACCTTGTACTTTACGTTGAAAATGTTTATTTTATATGTATATATGTACACACTTTTCTTTGTAAATTACTTTCTCTTATTCTTATATATATACACACACGTTTATAAAGAGAAGTATATACATCCATAAACACATGTATTCATCATGTTAAAATAGTTAGTAATGTGTATATAAGTGTTTACAATAGTGATATGACGTTTTAAATAACTTTTAACCAATGAAAATCAATATTTAGGTAAATAATTTTCGGTCACATTTTCTGTTTCTCTATGAACTATTTATATTTGTAAACAAATTTAAAGCCAATTTTGTCATCGCTAGTTATTATTTAAAATAGTTTTATTTGTTAATAAAAATTCAGTTATTAATTATTTAAAGATATAATTAAATATTCATTTAAAAAGCAATTAAATTATGGGTCGTTGCACTCTCCCCCCATAAAAGAATTTCATCTTGAGATTAGCAAACAAGGAGATAATTTAAATCATACAAAAAGCTATATATTTAAGCATCCATATCAAACATACGTACACTATACATACAACCTACGATTAGCTATTCTATCATCAACCCGGGATAGGCTTCTTTCATACGATCCACAATCTCCCAGTTGTAGTCTCTTGGATCTTCACTCCACTGAATTTTGACTAATCGCACCACTTTGTTATGCAATCTCTTTTCGTCCCGATCTACAACATACACTAGATGTTTAACCACTGTCAAGTTTGGTTCTATCTCCAATTCCTCTTGAACCTACGACTCCACAATCAAAGATGGGCATGAACATATTTTCTCAAATGAGACACTTGGAACACATTATGAACACTTGCCAATATCTCTGGCAAATCGACCCTATAAGCAAGCGATCTAATTCTTCCAAGAATACGAAAAGGTCCAACATACCTTTAAGCTAACTTCCCAGCTTTTCCAAATCTAATAGCTCCACTTATTAGTGAATCTTTACGAACACCAAGTCTCCAACCATGAATTTCAAATCTCTTCATCTGTTACTCGCATAACTCTTTTGGCGATCTTGGGCTTCCTTCATTCTTTTCTTAATCATCGCAACTTTTTCAGTAGTCTCTCGGATCATGTCCGGCCCAAGTACTAATCTATCCCCCTCAACCCAACATGCTGGCGACTTGCTCGGTCTTCCATATGGGGCTTTATAAGGTGTCATACCAATGCTTACTTGGAAGCTATTGTTTTAGGAGAACTCAACTAAATGCAGATAACCCTCCCATGATCTACTAAAATCCAGAATACACGCTCTCAAGAGATCCTTTAGAATCAGATTTCATTCGCTCCTTTTGTCCGTCTGTTTGGAGGTGGTATGCTGTGCTTAGGCTCAATTTTGTTCCTAGAGTTGTTTGCAATGCTTCCTAAAATTGACTAGTAAATATGGGGTCTCCATCACTTACTATACTAATAGGAACTCCATGCAACCTGTTATCTCTCTCATAAAAATTTCAGCTAAAGACGCAGCAGTTCTTGTTAGTTCCATCAGAGTAAAGTGCACGCTCTTTGTAGCAGATCCACGATAACCCATACTCCTTCATTTCACTTTTTGGTTCTAGGTAAACCGTCGATAAAATCCATTGATGTCATTTCCCATTTACAATTAGGTATTTCCAAGGGTTGAAGTAATCCGGCCATTCTTTGATGATCTCCTTAGAATTATTGGCAGCACAAACATCTGTTAACATAGACTAAAATTTCTTTCTTCATCCACGGCCACCAAAATACTCTTTTCATGTCTTTATACATCTTATGAACTCATGGATGAATATTTAACTTAGATTTGTGGCATTCTGACAAAACTTCCTGCCTCTGCCCGTCCATATCTAGAACACACAATCGTCTATTTATTCTTAAAGCACCTCGACTATCCATCGCAAAATCCGAACATCTACCCATTGTAACACCTTCAATTAACCCTTCCAGTATCTCATCCGTACTCTAATTCCTCATAATCCTTTACTAAAGTGTAAGGGTAACCTCCCAAAGAGTCAAAACGGCATTCGTACATAAGGGACGCCACCACATTAGCCTTCCTAGACGTATAAAGAATATTTAAGTCATAAGCTGCCAGAAACTACAACCATCTATGTTGCCTCAAGTTCAGAACCTTCTGAGTAAAAAGATACTTTGGGGATTTATGATCCGTGAAGTGTTGAATTTTTCACCTAATTAAAGAAAGAAAACTCACTCCTAAAATCTCTAAAGATTAGAAAGAAATTAAAAGGAATAGAAGTGTAACGACCCGCAAATCCGTACCCCTTGAGTCAACACTATTCTACCTATATCAACTCAAGTTGTACAGAAATACGAACCATTTGGATTAAAGAAGAAGTGGTAGAAGAAGAAAATAGAAAACAACATCAGAATCTAACCATCGCAGCGAAATAAAATATAATAGATAATAAATGATCTTTACTCAAAATCAAATATATATGCTTAAATATTTTACATCATCAGAGTACATCAATCACAGCTCAACATCAATAACATACAAATGGATACACAACAACTCAACACAGCGGAATATATATACATAAACAAGTACGAAAATACGTATCGTCATCCAGCTCGTCTCCTGTGCTCCACAGCATCAAATCCTGTATCCTATAATACTCGGTCTGAGCCGAGCATTACAGTTAAATAACACCCGAGTCAGTCTGGAATACCAGCGTGAGAAAATCACACTCAATTGATTATTAAAATTTTAAAAATCATTTGAAAACAAAAGCATCTCGTAAGACCACGCCACAAATAAACATGTCGGGTTTTTACCTAACGATAGCTAAAACAATTTTTATAGAAATCCTCTGATATTATAATAGGGTCTATATACAAATACTTATAAAATAGCCGAAATTGTTACATCTATTAAATTCCAGCTACTAGCCACAGAGTGGGTAATACAAACAAAACTCGTACAAGGCTCGTAGGGAGAATGGATTTCCAACTAATGACTAGGCACTGGGGTACCACCTGTCACAGTACGGGGCCAAGATCACCGTACCGAGGAGTACGTCCGCTCCCCTGCCACACAAGACCGCGACTACCACTTACCGGATAATCCTGAGTGAGATCACACCGCGGTCGGGATCAGCAACCGCCCACTAAGCCGAAATAAAAAGGGACATCTAGGCAGAGATGACCTCACCCTGCTTGGGTGCTACCCACCTAGCCTTGCTGCATAACCCTTGATTTTCAATCATTCCCATTTGACGAGGCTTGAGGCTAAGCGTTACCTTTTAGAACATATCCCTTAGAATGCCCATCGTCCACCTGACGATGTTTCACAAGCATTCATCCATACAAGTCTGTCCCGGGTTCGAACGGAACCGAAGGCACTATTCCTACTACATCTATTTCGGAAATATCCACAAGATTAGTAGCGATTAGCCCTTGTACTTCACTGCTCCATCTTCGAATCCAAACCCGTTTCCGCGAAACGTACAAACCGAATCGAAGTGGTTTTCGAGAAATAAATCTCGATCCCGGTCTCTTCGAAACGATCAGCGCATTTTGTCCAGTATTGATAGTCGGTGATTTAACTATCAATTAATATTCACAAACAACCATCAACTAATAAATAATTTCCTAAATTATTTATTTATCTCAAAATATCTTTACAAGATATATTCTCACTTTCAAATCCTTTTGAAAACAGTTTTCATACTATCTTCCTTTTCTCAAAATAAATTCCGAGTATTTCCATTTCCACTGAAATCACCAAGTACAAAACTTTAGATTTTTAAAATAATTTAAAAACACTTTATTGTAAAATATATTTAACATTTAATTTAGAAAAATTTACTTTAATACTTAATTTATAATAATACTTTAAACAAAATACCAAATCATTCTTTAAATAATTATTACAATAATAGATTAAACAAAATACTTACTTTGGAATTTACTGTTCAGCATTTAAGTTAAAACTACTTCAATAATTTACTAAAAATACATACTATATAAACATTTGAAAATAAAGTTACTTAATAAAATATAAAACTAGATCTCTTCTTTTGAAAACAAAATACTAAGTTAATTCTTAATAATTACTGCTAAAATAGATTAAAAGGAAATACTTACTTTATACTTTAAATATGAAAAATAATAAATTTTACAAACTTGCTTTCTTTAAAAACAACTTTAAAACATTTAATTTATACTTAAAAATTTACTTTAAAAACGTACTTGGTTTTCCAGGGAGAATTTACAATCTCAATCACTTAAATCAATTTTCCAAATTGATTTCCAATTTATTCCATTTGAAATAAATTTCTTTACTTACTCAATTCATTTCAAAATTCATTAGTCATGGACTTATTATTATTGTTATTATTTTCCGTTTGATTTTAAATCCTTTAACTGAAATATACCAATTTCAGATTTTCCCAATTTCTTCTTTATTCTTCTTAAATAATTTAAATCTTAAATTTTAAATAAATGTTTTATTCTATTAAATAATATCACCGAAGTTTCAAACTTCATTAACTTTCTGTTTATTCAAAAATTCCTTTCCATATACAGAATTTTATTAGTTAGCATTTTGAAACCACTAATATTCTTATCCAATTCACTTTAATTTATATACATTCTTTATACTTATTTCTTAAGAGTTCACTTCTTTTATTTCCTTTCAAAATCCAATTCTATATATTTGGATAAAACAGAGTACCGAAATATTCAAGCAGACTATAACAGTCAATATTCTAATAATTCATCACAGAATATCAATTAATCACAGCAGTGGATATTAAATAATTTAAATAAATGTTGAGGGATCCAGTTGGATCCCTCCAACCTGTTTTCCCTGCATCCACAGACGTTAGCACAATATAATGCACCAAATCCAAAATATATCATACTATAGCACATAAATCAATTCAACCATTCAAACAATTATTTAAATTTAAATTTAACTGAGTGAGATTAACTCACCTTTGATTCTTGTTTTGCAATCCGACCCAACCCGGCTTGCTTCTATCAGATTTTGACCTTGTACAATCAATATATAATTTATTAATATTTGAAATAAATTGAACTATTAATTTTCCTTTTTATAAATTTAGTTAACCAATGATTTAACTTCAGACTTTAATATTCGAATCAATTAAACAATTAAATTTCCATCTACTAATTTAATTAACTAAGAATTTGGGATTTAAGCTAATAATTTAATTTTAAACAAATTTTCCTTTCTAATAAAATATTTTTTAGCAACTAAATAAATCTACCTCCATAATATATTTCATTTTTAAAATCAAACAATTTATTGTTGTTTTCTTCTTTCCATCTAACAAAGACAGTTTAATTTCCTGTATATACATCTATATAAATCATTTTTATAAAAACTACTGTTATATTATTCTCTTTCGTAGATAACAAAACTATAGTTTGTTTACAGAATTTTTTTTATATACATATATCTGTAAATAGAAATTTCTAATATATATATGGCTATATAAACTCTTACTATAATTACGCAATTTAATAATTTCCAGTTCTCTGCATATATGTATTGACTTAAATGGAGTGAAATTTCTGTTAATATACCTTTTTTCTATTTCTGTATATATATTGAAACAAAACTACTTTACTGTTAATATATATATATATATATATATATATATATATATATAAATACTTATTTATTCATCATTTTTTTCTTACTGTAAAAATGTTTGTTTTAAAATAGCAGTTCGAATAGAAAGAAGTCATACCTGACCCACGTGCAACCTCCCCTCACGCAATCGCGTACACCCCAATTCGCCGAAACCCTAGGCACGCGACTGCTACCAAATCGAACGCTACTCCATTGCCTTAACTCGCGACCCGTCGCCGACCCAACCGAGACCAAACCCAAAACGAAACCCCTCTTCGATCTCACGGCCACCCAATCCAGATCGCGACCTCCCCTTGCATCGCGAGCCCTAATCCTTGCGAGCGCGAGCACGAAATTCCCAAAATCGTTGCCCTGTTCTGAAACGTCACCGTACACATTCAATACTGCGGCCGTGCTCGAACTTGGGATTGAAGGGGAGGAGGAGAACGAAGTGAAATAAAGGCTTTGATTTGGCCATTATTTATTTTATAAAATGAATTGTCTTCATCGTTTTTTTGTTTCTGAACATTGATTTTAATGTGATTTGAAGGAGGGGATTCGGTTTCATTATTAAAGAAAAAGGGGGTTGCATGATGTAGCAGAAAAGAGAAACATGGGTACGAAAAGAAGTCGGCTGCTCAGGAGAGATTTCGGCTGATTTTAAATTTTAAATTTTTTTCTTTCAAATAGAGATATGTGAATTAAATCGATAATTACCGTCTAGGCGTTTTTATCTCGTACGCTCACACAACAAACCCAAAAACTATGAAAATTGATACCCGATAATAATTCAATATTACAGACCCAATGAAACCGGTTTCGTTGAATTCAGAGACTGCGCCTCAGAAGCTATTTTTAAATTCAATTAAACGATATTAAATTTCAAAACTTAACAAACCATCCTTAAATTTGATTTCAGCACTTCTATTCTCTTCAGTATTATCAATACAAATTTTATAAGCCTTCAAATTATTTTTAATAGGCTTAAAACGTCAGATTCCATATTTTATCCAATTTCAAATTATTTAAATTCAATAATTTAATCAGCAAATAAATTGTGATATTTGAATTCAAGTTTAAATTACTCTATTGAATATTTAAAATCAATTAAATATTCTGATTTTAAATGCTTGAAAATTCCGAGTCGTCACATTCCTCCCCCCTTAAAAGAATTTCGTCCTCGAAATTACTAATTAGGAAGAATGGTCCAATACCCGTTTATAATTTCCCGAAAACTAAACAGTTTCTAACAATTCAACATCTTACCAACTATCTTTTTATAAAAGACCATTATCATTCTTATTAACTTCTCTACTCTCCCATAGTTTTCAACTATTATTACTTGCTCAATAATTCAAATTTCAATTTAAACAAAATTTTGAATTATCAAATTTCTCAAAAATTTTCTAACTCCCTAAATTTTAGAAATTTTTTCCCAGCGTCTCCTTTGCGCGGCTAGCTCGGTACAACTACAAAAGGCCTCTACGGGCTCCTAAATCCAAAAAGAAAACAAAAGGCCAAGTGGTTCGATCAAAATCACAATCAAATTTCATATAGAAATTTAAACACATACCTTTTTGTCGAGCATTTCAAATTATCTTTTGAAATCAAAACCAATTCTCCTTTCCCTTTTTATAACACCTGCATATCCTGCTTAGCACTAATATCCAATCATAATATTCCCAAAACATTTTATCGGCTTCCTTACAAGTGTCAATTATTTATTCATTTCAATATTAGCTTAGATTATATTTGTAATATTCAATTTTCAATTAAGAATTCACCATTCCTTTCTTAATTTAGCATAAGCATTTTATATACTCCTTATATTTATTTTCACCTTACCACTTTAGTATTTCTATTCAAATTGATTCTTTCATTTCCGTATGAATTCAATTTATCTTTAACTCTAAATATTTAAATTTTATTTTTCATTTATAACTAATTTATGTCATTATTTTAAATTAGTCCCATTTATTAATTTATTTCAATTTCAAATTTGAAAACATTTGTCGTTAACAAAATTTTCCAAATTTTTTAAAAAAAAATTAACTCCCAAAATTTCTGAAATTTTTTGGCAGAGTCTCCTTTGTACGGAGGAGCTTTTGCAATTTGACAAAAGATATAAATATATATACATCGACCCACCCGGTCGGAAAAACAAAAAACAGTTCATATTTCCTATTTTTATTGCGTAGGCGTACCTTATTTAGCATTTTTAAGCAACCAGCTTATTTATTAAGCAATTAGCACAACCAAATCCAGCCACACGACTTCCGGGTACCAGTACTTGCTCAATTTAAACATGTAAGTGCCAAATATATGCAGTTTAACAATATTTCACTACTCTGCAATAGTTAAACCTATGAATTTTAAAAGAAATGCACACCAAACACTTTCCGTAAGCAATTTATATAGTTTTCATACTAATTCAACTGTTTCGATTAATTTATAAACCATTTTCATTCAATTTGTATGGTTTTCAATCCATGTATATAGAACTTCATCAATTTGTATGGTTTAAAACTCAATTGCTTACATTTAGTTTATTTTTAAGCAAATCGAACTCATATGTAATTCAATTGTTCTAAAAATCAATTTATTTTACTCCTATCAATCATAGAATTTTAATTACTTCCATTTACATCCAATGACAATTTATCCTATGCAATTTGACAAGATCTATGTAAATAAATAAGTACTTATGTTTTATAACCACTTTAAATTGATTTCAACTCAATTTATACTCAATTCCATTCCATTTTTAAAATTTATTCACAATCCATATATTCTCAGTTTCATTGCATTTTAACTTTGAATCCATTCACTTGCATTACATTTTACTAACCAAACCAGTTCGTTTGAAACCATTAACAACTTAGGTTCATCTTTATTACCAATTAAATTTCCTTTTTATTTTAATTCATTCACAACCATTTATTTAGTTCGACACATTCCATTTAAATTTTATTCACAATCCATTCATTTACATTTCATTCCATATTTGTTTATTCCAAACTATTTTATTTAGCTCCAAGACAATCCAAGCTATTGCATTCCATAACCATTTCTCAACTTATTTAAACCACACTTCATTTGATTCTTATTTATTCCATCCATTTATTTATTCAATATAATTAGTTTATCTACACAATCCATTAGGAATTTCCATTTCTTTAAATATTATCTATAACTCACCGAATTCTATTTCGATTTAAATTTATTTTCACTTGATTTAAATCCAACCCAATATTATTAAACTCAGTTTTAAGTCGAATTCAATTCAACTCTCCTCTATCCATTTAACTTTAAGTTAATTTACTTCAATTTATTCAATTTTATATTTAAGCTCATTATCATTTTACAAGTAAATTTTTCTCTTTTCTATTCAACTTAACTCTATCACAATCAAATCTCATTTCAATCTACAATTTCTTTTGATTAGTTATTATAAAATTTAACTTTCAGATTTCGTTCAATTTATTACATGGCCATATCCAATTTATTTCCACTTATTTGGATTTATTCGCAATACAAACCATTACTATTTTGATCCAATTTCATTTTTATTCGGTACATTTCCAATTATAATTAATTTGTTAACACTTCAAGTTAAATTTTAATTTATAACTCAAGTTCTGATTCAACTATCCATTTTCAATTTACCACCCAATTTCATGAACTCACAATTCAATTTCATTTACTTCACTATCAATCCAGGTCGAATTTGATTTATAACTTGAGTTTTACCTTCAAACTTCATTATTAACTCACAATTCAGCTTCTATTTAACTACATTAGGTTCCATTTACATAATTCATTAACTAATTTATTAACAAATTAGTTGTTCTCCTGGTCAAAATTCAATACTTGATTTTTAATTCCAAATATCACCTCTTTTAATTTTCTTAGTTCAATTTATTTTATAATTTAAGTTTGGATTTTCTTCCGTTTTATAATCCAAAACATCAAACAATATTTACTTTGGATTTTGTATTCCACTTTCAATTTTATAAGTCATACTTATTATTTACACAATTTCATTCATTTAGGCTTGAATACATTCATCTTTTATTTTTAACTCAAGCCTTATGCTTATTTATCACCCCAACATATTTTATTCCATG
This sequence comes from Allium cepa, assembly GCA_030765085.1. Lineage (NCBI taxonomy): Eukaryota > Viridiplantae > Streptophyta > Magnoliopsida > Asparagales > Amaryllidaceae > Allium > Allium cepa. The sequence continues at coordinate 748,417,563 of CM060940.1, read as the reverse complement.
GATTTTAATTCTTTTACAAGTCATTCTAATTTATTTATTTCAATCCATTTCCATTCCATAACTCAACTGAACTTTTATTCCAATTCAATTTTATATTAACTCAGATTTATTTAACTCAATTCGATTTCAACTAAATTCGAATACAACTAGATATTATTTTCAGCCTATCCAATTAATTTCAATCCAGTCAAATTTTTATTCCCCAATCCAAGTTAATCCCATTTTTAACCTTTCACTTTAAATTTAAATTTCCAACATTCAAAGCTTATATTCCTTCCTAATTTAAAAATCATCTCAATTTATAAGCTTATAACTATCTCATCAGGATTTTTAAACACCCGGCCTTTGTTTCAAATCATTTTGAAATCTCCAATATCTCAAATCACACTTCCCAAAAATTTAAACCACTCTTGACTTATTCCCAACAAATTTCCTTTGAAATTTCAAAAATAAACAGGTTTTCCTGAACAAATCAATTTGGCAGCAATCTGTCACTTAGAAACTCGAAAATGAATACTGATGATGCGACAATCATCATCAGAATTATTTTCCAATAACCCAAGTGATTTCAATGCTATATCACTTTCAAAATCCCTTTAAAACAAATTTCCTTTCAGAAGCACCTCCAAAACAATAATGCTATTATTTATCTTCAAATTACTTCCAAAATCTCTGGGTTTTAAAGTTTCAAATTCTGTTTTAATTCAATTTTAACCATGATTCATTTGTATAGTTTCCCATTTGATTATAATTCAATTCATAAATTACGTTTATAATTCATATTTAAAATTTCATTTTATAATGAATTTATTCTCTTAAACTTTGGTTATATTTTCAATTTCTAGTTAAATTTTCACTTAACAATGATAATACTTTAATATTATTCTTCCTAACGTCCAAGCAACCATATATTAGCTAAAATAATTTACAAAAACTTTCTTTATATCCAAATATATTTTGGATGAAATTATTTCATTCACCCACATTTAAAACAATACCATGTCGATTGTTCTATTCAAGTGTTTAGAAACCCCTTCAATACAGTTGTACAGACTGTGTCGACGAAGGTTCATATGCCACTCAATAAACCAACCAACAAAATATTAAAACAATCTATAATCACTAACAAATACGCGCTCATATCTATTAATACGCTCAAACTCATTATAGAGTACTACGGACTCTAGTTGAGTAATTTCCCACCAGAGCCAAGGTTATCACCAACCTAAGCTCTGATACCAATTGTAACGGCCCACAAATCCGTACCCCTTAAGTCAACACTATTCTACCTATATCAACTCAAGTTGTTCAAAAATACGAACCATTTGGATTAAAAAAGAAGAGGTAGAAGGAGAAAATAGAAAACAATATCAGAATCTAACCATCGCAGCGGAATAAAATATAATAGATAATAAATGATCTTTACTCAAAATCAAATATATATGCTTAAATATTTTACATCATCAGAGTACATCAATCACAGCTCAACATCAATAACATACAAATGGATACACAGCAACTCAACACAGTGGAATATATATACATAAACAAGTACGAAAATACGTATCGTCATCCAGCTCGCCTCCTGAGCTCCACAGCATCAAATCTTGTATCCTTTAATACTCGGTCTGACCCGAGCATTATAGTTAAATAACACCCGAGTCAGTCTGGAATACCAGCGTGAGAAAATCACACTCAATTGATTATTAAAATTTCAAAAATCATTTGAAAACAAAAGCATCTCGTAAGACCACGCCACAAATAAACATGTCGGGTTTTTACCTTACGATAGCTAAAACAATTTTTATAGAAATCCTCTGATATTATAATAGGGACTATATACAAATACTTATAAAATAGCCGAAATTGTTACATCTATTAAATTCCAGCTACTAGCCACAGAGTGGGTAATACAAACAAAATCCGTACAAGGCTCGTAGGGAGAAAGGATTTCCAACTAATGACTAGGCACTGGGGCACCACCTGTCACAGTACGGGGCCTAGATCACCATACCGAGGAGTACGCCCACTCCCCTTGTGACGCCCCACCTCTATATCCACGCTAGCCAAGAACACTATGATGTAGTGCTGTCAAATAGCACGGAGAATAAGGCTGTTGAGGAGCGACCATCCATGTAACTTCTTTGTGCGAGCACCGTTATGTCAGATAGTATAGCATGCATTTCACTTAAGGAGGAAGTCCGACATACCGATACAAACTCAAAGCTATCACACGGTGGCTATAAATAATCTTCGGAAACAAACATAGAAATAAGCATAACACAATCAGTCACAGACATCCATATCACAAAGGCGGAAGTAGATAAGGATATATAACTAACACATGAAAGTGTACATCAGAGTAGTGGTCAAAAAGATCCACAATAATACAAAAGAATAGCAACACGTGCGATACAAAAGAATACAACTATGAGTTTATATCTCAAGTGTATACAACAAAAACTGCTAATCTAAATAGTTAGCCAAAAGTTAGAGTAGCAAACCCCGGGGAGAAGTCAAGCAGAAGCACCTGTAACATCTCGGTCTGACCCGAGTATTATTTAAGAAAATAATAAACGGATCAGTCTAGCTATAAATGTCAGATGACATGGTATAAAACAAAAGGTATGTCATAACATAAAATATCCATACTTACATACTACTATAAGTGTGAAAATGATGATCAACAGAAGATCAATCAATAAGAGATAAATCAATAACACAAGAATCTTCTCAAAGATCCAAAGAGGGCATCATACCCTAAACTTGTACTCATAACAAGTCAATGGCATAAATTCCAGAAATCAACACAGGAAATCCAGAAATCATAGAAAAAGGGAAAGAGGCCTATCACATGACGGTCCGAAGACCATGAGGAGCTAACCCATATGGATGAGTCGGAATCACCCAGATGAGGTCTAGGCTAACCAAAAAGCAAAAAGGTATGTGTGAATGGAATCACACAAATGGTGTCTAGCCTAACCTCGCAACAAAAAGGTATATGAATGGAATCACACAAATGGTGTCTAGGCTAACCAAAAAGCAAAAAGGTATGTGTGAATGGAATCATACAAATGGTGTCTAGCCTAACCAAGAAGCAAACAAAGAGACATCGCACAATTGCTAGCCTAAATCACAAAATGATCATCATGATCAACGAGAAGTGTCAATTACACTAAGCTAGTAAATATAAAAGTTTAGCTTCATGTCCCATAACCACTTGCTTAACTCAAATATTTATGAACAAACTGTAGATCTTCACAAGAAAATTGTCACAAAAAGGTTCAATCGAACAAGTCCAAGAGTTAACCGACGAAGCAAACGCAAGCGTTTCATACCACTTGTTTTACTAAGCCGTTTAATTCAATTTCTCATACGAGTGAGGTAAAGGTTTGTACATACTAGTAGATTGGAAAATGGTTTAAGAAAAGAGCTTTGTTATTGAAAATAGAGTTGAAATCATTTTGTTGAAAGAGTTTTGATATTTACTACTAGTATTGAAACCTTCATATTTTCAAGTGACAAATCATAGAAGTGATTGTAGAAACAATCAATCATAAAAATTCACATACGAAGACGTGAATAAAATCCAAAGAAACCGATAAAGAATCCATCGAAATAGATATTCAAAAATCCATAAAATCGACCGAGAATCCCAAGATAGTTTGTCTCGAGGAATGGTCAACTCAGCATCTCAACAAAGCAAGTTCTATTGAATGTTTTTCAGATAAGATCCCCTACGGAGGGGGGGTCCAGGGGGGTGGCAACCCCCCAAGGTGTGGGTGCGGGGGCAACGCCCCTGCTACGGGGTTCGACCTGCCCGGTCAGGTCACGGGGGTCCAGGGGGCAGCGCCCCCGATGGGGTGCGGGGCAGAGCCCCGTCCAAAACGGTATGACCTAGTGAAGACCTAAGGAAGGATATGATCGAGCGACTTAAAGGGTTTCGACCTAAAGGGTCACGACCTAAAGGAGTTAAAGTAGGTCGGAAACGTTGCGACCTATAGGGGACAAGCGACTTAAGTGGGGAAACGACATAAAGGAAAAAGGTCCAACGAGTTAAAGCCCAACGACCTAATAAGAATAAGGCCCAACGACCTAGTGGTTTCCGCGACCTAGTGGGCGAACAGGTCGAGCGACCTAAGAGGTTCGCGAGTTATCGTTTTAATAAGGCCGAGCGACCTAATGAAGGAATAAGGCCGAACGACCTATAGGGCTCGCGACCTACGACCTAAAAGGCTAAACGACCTAACGACTCAAGGGTCTAACGACCTAACGACTCAAGGGTCCAACGACCTAAAAGTATAAGGTCATGCGACCTATCGGTTTAAGAGGCGAGCGACCTAAGTGTTACGACCTAAGAGTCGAACGACTTAGCGTGGAAGCGACCTAAAAGCCATAGGACCTAACGACCTAAAGAGTTACGACCTAATAGGTCAAGCGACCTACGACCTAAAAGCCAACGACCTACGACCTAAGAGCCATACGACCTACGACCTAATTCCGAGTGCCGAGTGACCTAACGTTGTAGGCCATTTTAAGGTCGGAAACGAGCTATTTCGAGGACGAGACTTTTCCACGCGAACGACCTAGCATAGGCAGAACGACCTAAGTGCAGATTTTCACCAAAAACACTAAAAATTGGAGTTTTTCGCGAATTCGATTGAAACCAAATGCAAATGTACATGCAAACATGATAGGGATTCATTCCCAACAGTCCAAGATAATTATAGGCTAGATTTGTGAGATAAAAATCTCACCTTTTCGCTAAAATGGATGAAGATGAGGCTTGAAATGCTTTGCAAGGATCAACCACTAGCTTGAATCAATGTCTTCACTTGAGTTTTGGAGTTGATGTTGGATTAGCAATGAAGACTTAGCTTTTGGAGTTTTAATTTCTCTTTCCACTCACCATTAATGCAAAATCTTGAGTTGGTAGGAATTTATGAAGAGTGAAGAGAAGGAGGGGGTTGGGCTTGAGTTATAATGGCTAAGCTACCAAAGTCCAAAGCGGGAAAAGTTAGTGAAATTCCACTAACTCCAAACCAATCAATGTTTATACTTAAAAAGTTGTAAACGACATTTCGAACTCAATGGAAGTGGTCTCGAGTCCTAATTAACCGTTTTCAAAAAGTAGCTTTTCGGACCAAAATCCGATTAATGATAAAATATTTAAATAAAATATTTAAATATGAAATCGACAAATATGCGGGTTGTTACAGACTCCCCTCCTTAAAGAAATTGCGTCCTCGCAATATATAAGATGGATATAAAAAGTAACAACCATAAAAGCATATTAACACAAAAGAAATTTGAAATAGGAAGTTCACCATAAAGAGATATGGTGAAACTTTAATTTCTTCCACAACACCTGGCTCAAGAATAGAATCAGAATCTCGAAAACATCTCCATAATTGAGAAACGTAAAACACGTCATATAATAGGAGAAAATTGAGCCGGTAATAAAAGGCGATAAGCCATGGAATCCATACGTACGGTGATCGGAAATGGCCCAATATATTGAGGCGCTAATTTTCCCGATCGACTGAAACGTACAACACCCATCATAGGTGAAACATGAATAAATTCTGGATCTAAAACCAGCTTCTCACCGGCCTCAAGCCAACAAGAAGGAGATCGGCATGGCCTTCCCTAGAGTGTCTCGAAAGATGCCATACCAATACTAGATTGGAAGCTATTATTATAGGAAAATTCAACAAGAGGAATATGATCTTCCCAACTTCCACCGACATCATGCACACAAGCTCGAAGGAGATCTTCAAGAGTTTGATTCACACGCCCGGTTTGTCCATCGGACTGGGGTGATAAGCGGTGATAAAATCTTGAAGACTTTTCCAAAGTCCACTAGTGATCAATGGATCCCGATCGCTAACAATAGAAGTAGGAACTCCATGAATTTAACAACTCCTTTAACAAAGAGTTTGGCCCAAAGTGGAACGGTTCGGTTAGACCGAACAGGAATAAATTGGGTGGATTTAGTAAGTCTATCTACTATAACCCATAAGCTATCATGACCCGAACGAGAACGGGGAAGGTCATCTAAAAAATCCAAGGAAATTTGGTCCCACTTCCAAATTGGAATTTCTAAAGGTTGCAATAACCTACCAGGCCTTTGGGGTAGGGCCTTGACAAGATGGTGAGTCATACAACACTTAACAAAGTTAGCGATATCAGATTTCATTCACACCCAACATTAAAGTCGCTTCATATCCGCGTACATTTTACTACAACAGGGGTGAATGATAATATCAGAACGATGTGAATCTTCTAAAATATAATGACGAAGATCACAATTATTTGGTACGATAAGTCTACCAAACTTTCAAATGTCGCCACGAAAATCAATATCGAAGTCTTTCAAACTTTCAATATTAATTTCATCCCTACGACCTTGGCTACGAAGAGCCAATTCGGGATATAGCCCTTTGAGCTTCAAGAATGCAGTCTAAAAAGAAGGAGGAGCCTCTAGACTACATAAAACCAGGGATGCACATAAATAGTATTTTTGCGATCTCGAATCTCACAGGTGGATAGAGTCTCGAGATCGTTCCATTCAGATATCATCCTATAAACAACTGCTTGTTTCTTACAACTAAGTGCATTGGCAACACGATTTCCCTTCCGGGAGTATAAAGAATATTAAGATCATAAGATGCAAGAAATACGAGCCAACATGGTTGACACAAATTAAGTTTCTTATGAGAAAATAGATATCCCAATGATTTATAATCGAGGTAGAGAACAAATTTCTCCACCAAAGATGATGATGCCAAATATTAAAAGGAAAATCAATAGCCGCGAGCACCAGATCATAAGTGGCATACCTAGTCTCGATCGGCTTTAAAGATTTAGAAGCAAAAGTGATTGCACGTTCTCTTTCGAAAGAGAACGGCATCCAAACCAATACAATAAGCATTGGTACTAAAGTTAAAGTCTTGGTTCCCTTTGGGAAACACAAGATTAAGGGTATCAAAAAGAGAGAATTTTAATTTTCTTTTCTCAAATGCTAAAACTTTCAAAATCACAATCACCTTTATAGAAAAACTTACATTTTACAAGTCAATTTATTGTGTCTGATTGTCTCATCAAAGCGTTTAGGAAATCCCTATCGATAGCGTTGATCATGCGCATCGACCAGAATTCTTAAAACAACAAATGGGCAATACAACACAAAATTATCTTTTATATTATTTTTAAAGTATCTTCTTAAAAATGATTTGCAAAATTTTAAATTGCTATTACCATCCAAAATAAATAAATACTTATTGAGATATTCATAGAATACTCGATTTATAAAATGGATGAAATAAACTGGATAAACCGAGTGACATAATAAGTCACTCATATGAATCATAACGAGTACGGAATGCGGTATGTGGAAGGCTAACTTCTACAACTCGTAGCAATTGAAATTCGGTGGTAAGGTCGAACTGAAAAGACCTTAACCCTCTTCTAAAAAGATTGCTTAGGAGATGATCCTAAGACAAGCTCAAAATACCGGAAAATTCTCAACCGATATGAATGCGAGAGATATCTCTTTACTCCACATGTGAGCTTAAAGAATAAAATGATGTCATCGATTTGAAATCGAAATCACAAAGGAAAAATATGAACCTGCTAACAGATTGAAAATGTCGAAAATGATTAGTCCATTCGGAAAAATTGGATATGGGCTTCAAAAATGATTAAGCCAATCCTTTCACGCAAATCAATTCTGAAGCCCAAGCAATGCATAACATGCAATTTGGCTCAGAAAGAAAAATCATATGTAATAATTTTGACATCAATAAAAAGCAATTTGAGTGTTGCAGATCCATCAACCAGATTCGTAATTCCCAAAGAATTCAACAAGCCCAACATATAAAAAGAAAGAGAATCAACAAGTTCTTTTGATATAAAAATGATGAGACGAACCCATATCAAAAAGAACTCGAATCGAATAATCGCAAACAAATGAAATCAAGGATTAAATAAGAATACCTTGACCCAGAGAAGTTTTGTTAGAAGCTTTTAGTTTTCCTTCCCTCTTGCTTGGAAGCTTGGGACATGTAGACAAGTAATGGTCCGAGCCTTTGCAGTAACGACAATAGAGGGGCTTTGGGCACTTAATAACATAATGGTCCGTGGAACCACAATTGTGGCATCGTTTACGACTAGGGGTAGGTGGCTTGGCTTCCGAAGTTTCTAATTCCACCCTCTTCTTGCTTAGAAGTATGGGGCAGACTGAAATATGATGACTTGAATCTTTGCAATAACGACAAAAGAGTGGTTCCGGACACTCCTTCGCATAGTGGTCCCTAGAACTACAATTATAACATCGTCCATGATTAAGGATTGGATTCTTTGCTTCCAAAGTGGGTTGCTTCGCTCTCTTATCGGGATAAGGGCTTTTGAACTTAATATGCCTCTTCTTGGACATCCCAATATAACTATCAATTCCTTTATCAGCCTATTCTTCTTGTAGAGTGATATCTACAAGTTGGTCGAAAGGAACTTCTAGTTTCAAAGGTAAGATCTTTGTGGGATTCGTACTCAAAGAACAGATAAACTTTTAATTCTGAGAAAGACCCAAAAGTTGTTGGGCAGACATGAATACGCCATACAGAGAAGGACTACTGGATTGACTAACGCTAGGGCTGCCAGAACTAACCATCTCTTCTTCTTTTAGGAAAGAAAGGAAGAAGAGGGAAAAGGTCATTCTCAGAATGAATATCAAGCAAATCTTGATAGTTAAAACAAGAAATCATAAAGAAAACAGGATGAATCGGTTCGAAGACTCGAACTAAATCCTGAAGCACGACTCCTAAGGTGGACTTAGGATGAGAATCCTTGTTAAGTTATTCTACATTGTTCCCAAGTTTGGCTCCGATACCAAGCTGTGACGCCCCACCTCTATACCCACGCTAGCCAAGAACACTACGATGTAGTGCTGTCAACTAGCACGGAGAATAAGGCTGTTGAGGAGCGGCCATCCATGCAACTTCTTTGTGCGAGCACCGTTATGTCAGATAGTATAGCATGCATTTCATTTAAGGAGGAAGTCCGACATACCGATGCAAACTCAAAGCTATCACACGGTGGCTATAAATAATCTTCGGAAACAAACATAGAAATAAGCATAACACAATCAGTCACAGACATCCATATCACAAAGGCGGAAGAAGATATGGATATATAACCAACACATGAAAGTGTACATCAGAGTAGTGGTCAAAAAGATCCATAATAATACAAAAGAATAGCAACATGTGCTATACAAAAGAATACAACTATGAGTCTATATCTCAAGTGTATACAACAAAAACTGCTAATCTAAATAGTTAGCCAAAAGTCAGAGTAGCAAACCCCGGGGAGAAGTCAAGCAGAAGCACCTGTAATATCTCGGTCTGACCCAAGTATTATTTAAGAAATAATAAACGGATCAGTCTAGCTATAAATATCAGATGACATGGTATAAAATAAAAGATATGGCATAACATAAAATATCCATACTGACATACTACTATAAGTATGAAAATGATGATCAACAGAAGATCAATCAATAAGAGATAAATCAATATCACAAGATTCTTCTCAAAGATCCAAAAAGGGCATCATACCCTAAACTTGTACTCATAACAAGTCAATGGCATAAATTCTAGAAATTAACACAGGAAATCCAGAAATCATAGAAAAAGGGAAAGAGGCCTATCACATGACGGTTTGAAGACCATGGGGAGCTACCCCATATGGATGAGTCGGAATCACCCAGATGAGGTCTAGGCTAACCAAAAAGCAAAAGGCTATGTGTGAATGGAATCACACAAATGGTGTCTAGCCTGACCTCGCAACAAAAAGGTATGTGTGAGTGGAATCACACAAATGGTGTCTAGGCTAACCAAAAAGCAAAAAGGTATGTGTGAATGGAATCACACAAATGGTGTCTAGCCTAACCAGGAAGCAAACAAAGAGACATCGCACAATTGCTAGCCTAAATCACAAAATGATCATCATGATCAACGAGAAGTGTCAATTACACTAAGCTAGTAAATATAAAAGTTTAGCTTCATGTCCCATAACCACTTGCTTAACTCAAATATTTACGAACAAACTGTAGATCTTCACTAGAAAATTGTCACAAAAAGGTTCAATCGAACAAGTCCAAGAGTTATCCGACGAAGCAAACGCAAGCGTTTCATACCACTTGTTTTACTAAGCCGTTTAATTCAATTTCTCATACGAGTGAGGTAAAGGTTTGTACATACTAGTAGATTGGAAAATGGTTTAAGAAAAGAGCTTTGTTATTGAAAATAGAGTTGAAATCATTTTATTGAAAGAGTTTTGATATTTACTACTAGTATTGAAACCTTCATATTTTCAAGTGACAAATCATAGAAGTGATTGTAGAAACAATCAATCATAAAAATTCACATACGAAGACGTGAATAAAATCCAAAGAAACCGATAAAGAATCCATCGAAATAGATATTCAAAAATCCATAAAATCGACCGAGAAGCCCAAGATAGTTTGTCTCGAGGAATGGTCAACTCAGCATCTCAACAAAGCAAGTTCTATTGAATGTTTTTCAAATAAGATCCCCTACGGAGGGGCGGTCCAGGGGGTGGCAACCCCCCAAGGTGGGGGTGCGGGGGCAACGCCCCTACTACGGGGTTCGACCTAGTGAAGACCTAAGGAAGGATATGATCGAGCGACTTAAAGGGTTTCGACCTAAAGGGTCACGACCTAAAGGAGTTAAAGTAGGTCGGAAACGTTGCGACCTATAGGGGACAAGCGACTTAAGTGGGGAAACGATATAAAGGAAAAAGGTCCAATGAGTTAAAGCCCAACGACCTAACAAGAATAAGGCCCAACGACCTAGTGGTTTCCGCGACCTAGTGGGGGAACAGGTCGAGCGACCTAAGAGGTTCGCGAGTTATCGGTTTAATAAGGCCGAGCGACCTAATGAAGGAACAAGGCCGAACGACCTATAGGGCTCGCGACCTACGACCTAAAAGGCTAAACGACCTAACGACTCAAGGGTCTAACGACCTAACGACTCAAGGGTCTAACGACCTAAAAGTATAAAGGTCATGCGACCTATCGGTTTAAGAGGCGAGCGACCTAAGTGTTACGACCTAAGAGTCGAACGACTTAGCGTGGAAGCGACCTAAAAGCCATAGGACCTAACGACCTAAAGAGTTACGACCTAATAGGTCGAGCGACCTACGACCTAAAAGCCAACGACCTACGACCTAATAGCCATACGACCTACGACCTAATTCCGAGTGCCGAGCGACCTAACGTTGTAGGCCATTTTAAGGTCGGAAACGAGCTATTTCGAGGCCGAGACTTTTCCACGCGAACGACCTAGCATAGGCAGAACGACCTATGTGCAGATTTTCACCAAAAACACTAAAAATTGGAGTTTTTGGCCAATTCGATTGAAACCAAATGCAAATGTACATGCAAACATGATAGGGATTCATTCCCAACAGTCCAAGATAGTTATAGGCTAGATTTGTGAGATAAAAATCTCACCTTTTCACTAAAATGGATGAAGATGAAGCTTGAAATGCTATGCAAGGATCAACCACTAGCTTGAATCAATGTCTTCACTTGAGTTTTGGAGTTGATGTTGGATTAGCAATGAAGACTTAGCTTTTGGAGTTTTAATTTCTCTTTCCACTCACCATTAATGCAAAAGCTTGAGTTGGTAGGAATTTATGAAGAATGAAGAGAAGGAGGGGGTTGGGCTTGAGTTATAATGGCTAAGCTAACCCAAAGTCCAAAGCGGGAAAAGTTATTGAAATTCCACTAAGTCCAAACCTATCAATGTTTATACTTAAAAAGTTGTAAACGACATTTCGAACTCAATGGAAGTGGTCTCGAGTCCTAATTTAACCGTTTGCAAAAAGTAGCTTTTCGGACCAAAATTTGATTAACGATAAAATATTTAAATATAAAATCGACAAATATGCGGGTTGTTACACCCCTGTAACACAAGACCGCGACTACCACTTACTGGATAATCCCTAGTGAGATCACCCTGCGGTTGGGATCGGCAACCGCCCACTAAGCCGAAATAAAAAGGGACATCTAGGCAGAGATGACCTCACCCTGCTTGGGTGCTACCCTCCTAGCCTTGCTGCATAACCCCTGATTTTCAGTCATTCCCATTTGATGAGGCTTGAGGCTAAGCGTTACCTTTTAGAACATATCCCTTAGAATGCCCATCGTCCACCTGACGATGTTTCGCAAGCATTCATCCATACAAGTCCTTCCCGGGTTCGAACGGAACCGAAGGCACTATTCCTACTACATCTATTTCGGAAATATCCTCAAGATTAGTAGCGATTAGCCCTTGTACTTCACTGCTCCATCTTCGAATCCAAACTCGTTTCCACGAAACGTACAAACCGGATCGAAGTGGTTTTCGAGAAATAAATCTCGATCCCGGTCTCTTCGAAACGATCAGCGCATTTTGTCCAATATTGATAGTCGGTGATTTAACTATCAATTAATATTCACAAACAACCATCAACCAATAAGTAATTTCCCAAATTATTTATTTATCTAAAAATATCTTTACAAGATAAATTCTCACTTTCAAATCCTTTTGAAAACATTTTTCATACTAAATAAATTCCAAGTATTTCCATTTCCACTGAAATCACCATGTACAAAACTTTAGATTTTTAAAATAATTTAAAAACACTTTATTTTAAAATATATTTAACATTTAATTTAGAAAAATTTACTTTAATACTTAATTTATAATAATACTTTAAACAAAATACCAAAATCATTCTTTAAATAATTATTACAATAATAGATTAAACAAAATACTTACTTTGGAATTTACTGTTCAGCATTTAAGTTAAAACTACTTCAATAACTTACTAAAAATACATACTATATAAACATTTGAAAATAAAGTTACTTAATAAAATATAAAACTAGATCTCTACTTTTAAAAACAAAATACTAAGTTACTTCTTAATAATTACTGCTAAAATAGATTAAAAGGAAATACTTACTTTAGACTTTAAATATGAAAAATAATAAATTTTACAATCATTATATAATTTATTAATATTTTAAATAAATTGAACTATTAATTTCCCTTTTTATAAATTTAGTTAACCAATGATTTAACTTCAGACTAATAATTTACTTCACTAAATAAGTTTTATTAATATTCGAATCATTTAAACAATTAAATTTCCATCTACTAATTTAATTAACTAAGAATTTGGGTTTTAAGCTAATAATTTAATTTTAAACAAATTTTCCTTTCTAATAAAATATTTTTTAGAAACTAAATAAATCTACTTCCATAATATATTTCATTTTTAAAATCAAACAATTTATTGCTGTTTTCTTCTTTCCATCTAACAACGACAGTTTAATTTCCTGTATATACATCTATATAAATCATTTTTATAAAAACTACTGTTATATTATTCTCTTCCGTAGATAACAAAACTGTAGTTTGTTTACAGATTTTTTTTATATACATATATCTGTAAATAGAAATTTCTAATATATATGGCTATATAAACTCTTGCTATAATTACGCAATCTAATAATTTCCTGTTCTCTGCATATATGTATTGACTTAAATGGAGTGAAATTTCTGTTAATATACCTTTTTTCTATTTCTGTATATATATTGAAACAAAACTACTTTACTGTAAATATATATATATATATAAATATACTTATTTATTCATCATTTTTTTCTTACTGTAAAAATGTTTGTTTTAAAATAGCTGTTCGAATAGAAAGAAGCCATACCTGACCTACGCATAACCTTCCCTCACGCAATCGCGTACACCCCAATTCGTCGAAACCCTAGGCATGCGACTGCTACCAAATCGAACGCGACTCCATTGCCTTAACTCGCGACCCGTCGCAGACCCAACCGAGACCAAACCAAAAACGAAACCCCTCTTCGATCTCGCGTCCACCCAATCCAGATCACGACCCCCCTTGCATCGCGAGCCCTAATCCTTGCGAGCGTGAGCACGAAATTCCCAAAATCGCTGCCCTTTTCTGAAACGTCGCCGTACACATTCAATACTGCGGTCATGCTCGAACTTGGGATTGAAGGGGAGGAGGAGAACGAAGTGAAATAAAGGCTTTGATTCGGCCATTATTTATTTTATAAAATAAATTGTCTTCATCGTTTTTTTGTTTCTGAACATTGATTTTAATGTGAGTTGAAGGAGGGGATTTAGTTTCATTATTAAAGAAAAAGGGGGTTGCGTGATGTAGTGTGTTTGTGTGCACAACCATATCCCTGCACACAAACACATACCAATGCCTCGCCACTGCCCCTTCTGCCAATCACCTTCCTTCTGCCTTGCATTTACTCACTACCAACTTCCCCTGTCTAACAAGCTATCCTAACCAACACTTCATTTAGAAAACTGCCATACATCCCACTTCAACCCACATCAACCAACAGTTCAATGCACAAACAAACTACTTGGCACTAAAACATACATCTCCTCCTCTTCCACATCTTCCATCAACCTCCTTCACCAAGCTGTCATTATCAACAAATCATTTCAACTTCAACTTCAACATACCACTTAACTGACAACAACTTGCCTTTATACCACAACAGTTTTGCCTCACTGCATATACAAACACATCAGCTTTTCCATTTCATACTTCCCAACCATCATAGTTTACAACTCCTATTAAAAATCATTTCGGCCAAACAAACAACAAACTTCTCCACAACACTCTAGACCACTTCATACCCCAGACCAACATATACAAACCTAAATGCTGCTTGATGAACTTCATACAACAAACAACACTTCAGTTTCACATACCCATCAACTTGCCTGCCCACACAGTTCACAACATTTCACAGTTCACAACATTTCACAGTTCACAACATTCCACAGTTCACAACATTTCACAGTTCACATTTCAATTAAAACTTTTACTGTTGTGTGCATTTTCCCACAGCCCAACCCTTCGTCAACTGACTGCATAGTGCTTCACCTAAACTCATCCGTTGCCTCTGTCAACTTTCCCTTCAGAAACATCACTTCACCCCTAGCCACCACTTCATACAACACATTCCCGCTGCATATCCACACTATAAAACTGTTTGCTACTTCATGCAATTGCCTCCCTGAATCCACATCAGCCTTCCACCATTCCACTGTTAAACTTCTGTTTTCTAATCACATCTGTCTCGCATAACTACATCGTCCTGCAACCACCTGATTGCCATCAAATTTCCCCTTACACACTGTGCACTGTCTTTGTTAACTTCCCTCATCTACCAATCACCATGCTCACACCACACTACTGACCATCACCTACACTTCCACTTCTACTTCCAACTCCTAACTGCTTCTACTACAAATTAACATCAACCAACTTCACTTCCTGATCCAGTATGCATATCACATAACCAGTGCATGACAACATCTTTGCCTCACTCAACAACACTTCACTGTCAAACTGAACCATCTTACTACTACCTCCAACTCATTCATTTCTGTTAACATTACATACACATCTTCCTCAAAACTAACTGCTGCTGTGCATTTCTTCAACAAAATAGCCCTGCCATCAACAACTACCCCATACATCTGTACAATACTCCAGTGCCAACTTTGTGCACGCATCAACAACACTACAATTTTACCTTAAATAAACTGTGTAAGCAGTTCTCTGATTCAACTGCTACTTTACCCCACCTAGTCATAACCACCGTGCTAACCATAAAAACACTTCTTGCCTATTCCCGCTTCAATAGTGCACTAACTGGAACATCACCTCTCTATGTATATGCAGAATTAAAGACACAGATGACATTCTTGGCGTTCTTTCCCTTATTCTCTACACTATTTTTCTCATTCCTTTAACCAAATACACGTTCATTATCCTTTGGGAAAACGACAATGGCAATAGCATGTAAGTTAGTAGGATTTATAAAGCTTCTGGCTAGATGTATTTAATAGATTGAAAGAAAATGGAAAGTCTCCAAAATAATAATATTATCATTGATCATTAGATAATGTTAATGCTCGCTTTTGGCATCTAAAATCGTAGACTTTTAAACATTGCAATTGTAATATGGTCGATAATGACCAAGAGAACACGAAAACTTAACATAGATAATTTTATAACCATCAAAATCAATAATAACTTCCACTAAAATGATACGGATCATGATTGAGTTGGTTTATAAGATTTTGAAATAATGGCAAATCCCAATCATGTTTGCCAGTGGGTGAGCGAGTTACAAAATTTACTACAAAAATAGCAGGTGAAATGGTAGGTTGAAATCAAAAGTAACCAATTGAAAATACACTCTTTATGGTTATCTGTAAACAACAATTGTACAATCAAGGGTAGGTATTAGTTATAGAGTATTGTAATAAAGGTCCTAAGTAACTGACTTACATTTGCCGAGTACGGATAGAAATTTTGTTCATTGTGAATTTACTGCATATGGTATTTACTCTGTCTTTTTTTATTGTCAAATTTTATTAGTTATCTACAGTTCATTGAGATACTGACAGTTTAGAGACATAATTTCCACTATAATTAGTTACACACCATACATTTCACAGATAAAAAAAATACTACAAAATGGTGAAGAATATTTTTTACTGTTTGAACCATGTTAACGATAATAATCCAGGCCAAAAAACAGAGACTTCTTTGCACTATCATGGACAAGGCAGAAGATGGACTGTGGTGTTTTGGAATTAGTTATAGCCAGTGAGTGTGTTGAAGTTCCCGACAATGTAACATGGACAAGGCATATTATGGTAAACTGATTTCTTTATTCATTGTTTTTCCCCTACAAAATATTGAAGTTTGAATTTGTTTGAATTTTTCTTTAATTTTAGCTTTGCAAATTAATATAATAAATGGACTGGGATGTTGAAAAAAACAGTATAATGCAAAAGTGTAATGACAACAGTAGAACGTACCTCATCAAGTATGACAACATCACTTTAACCATTCTCAACCATCATATTATCTTCAACCTTCTGCCCTTGAATAAGTATCACAAATCGCGCAAAGCCTGTTAAATAAAAATGATTTTTGAAATTAAACACCCTACCCATATACACAGATACATCGAACATAACTGGAATGTAGTGCCGACTTACCAGAACTTGCATCTGTTATAACTTTATCACCAGGCCAAGCAATTGTAGTGCCGACTGCATCTTCAATATTTTGTAAGTCGTATGTTGGTCTCCATAGACTTGCATTTGGAGCATTTGCAACATTAACCCAAACCTTAATTGCATTTATCCTTAGAGGAACAAAACGAACCAATAATTTTGGATCGAATTAAGAGACACGTCCTTCGGCTATAATTTCTCCCTTTCGATCCAAATCGATCAACTTGCACTTGTTAGTTATCATTGAATTTGTACCCTATCAATTAAGAATATACTATTTTATCATATGATTAAATACTTAGTAAGACGAATAAATGAGTTAATTCAATAAGTAATTTAACCTTTCTGACAACTACAGTAGTAACCGTATGAGTAGAAGACACTACAATTTAACCTGCTCCATAACCACCCTCGAATCAGGCCAAGCCACTTTCTTACCATTAGCTTCTCCAACTCATGTCAAACCAACGGTCGATCTCCATAAATAAGCATCTGGTTTTTTTGCAATCTATCCAAACTGCCGTTGCAGATGGTCCAAGAGGAAGGTCGTTCACAAGTTCTGTTGGATTAGTCGAGTGCAGTTGTCCTTCATTAACTATTTCTTCGGTCACAGCCCAATCATACAACTTGCATTTATAATCAGTGCTACCAGTTTTACTCTATTAAAGAAAAATTAGTATATTAATGAATTATTATTATTTTATGTAATCTGATTAAATGTTAGTTGTGAAATAATTTAAAGTTGCATTATTTTCTTCTTTCTCCAAATGGTCTACGTTGTGCAAAACAACTCTGGTAACTGGCCACGCTACTATCTCGCCTTCAACTTCTCCAATACGTGTCAAACGAAGTGTGGGCCTCCATAAAAAAGCATCTGGTTTTCTCGAAATGTATATAATAATTTTCATACCATCTGACCCTAAAGAACTTAGTTGGACAAGCTTATTTGCATCACATGATAGAAGTCTTCCTCCTGCAACAATTTCATCTGTCCCATACCAATCCAATAATTCACATTTATCATGTTTGCTGTCATGATTTCCCTACAATTGACCGATAGCAAATTATAGTGTTTATAGAATTAGTTACCCAAATTTAAATGATATCACAATATTAATACAATTTATTTTACCTTTTGATGTGTACTTGCTTCTCCCCAACTTTCTTTACTCTGTCAAAATATATTAATACAATATTATAATTATATATTCTAAACACGCATATTGCGGTAAACTAAAATATTACCTGATTTTTCATTAGCCCTTGAACCATCGCCTTTAATTCTAAAATTTGGTTTTGCATTTGGATTATTTGTTTATCCCTAGCATGTGACCAAATTGCCTTGGTGGCGGTCATACCCTTTCCTAATCCTCTCAATCGTCCTGATTTATCACATCCCAACACTTGCGACAATGCATCATCTTTGTAACTGGTTATTGAACCCGAATGAGATCAAACGACAATGTTTTTAATTTTTTCCTACAAAGATTAACATTGATATTATACACTAATTTTAAACTATCACATTATTAAAAAAATTACAATAGTATCTGCAACAACTGTGTTCACTGGTTTGCCATCTTTTTTAATATGAGATTTAACCCAAACACCAACTTAGGAACGGGAAAGCAATCATTACTCTTCTCTTTCTACATTCAAACGATCATTAAAACAAAAAACTGTATCAACTAACTAGTCAATAAATTTTATGGTATATAAATTAACTTTTTACCATAACTTCAGCCAATCAAGCCATGCCTCTGCGGCTGCATGTATGTGGCATCTGATTTTGTCTAATAGCTCTGAATCTATCACATACCATCTGCAGTATTCAAAAAAAAAAGAGAAACTTATTAATTTATTTATACAATTTAATTTTCAACACACACATATACACACACTCTTTTATCATGCAACACATGTCAGATATGGATGCAGTACCAAAACTTAGAGAGAAACTTCTTAATATGGATGAACGACGAGTAAAAAACCGTGGTCTGTATTATACAATGGGATAAGGGCCAAACTTATGACAACTGCAGTTTTACTTATTTGAAATGTAAACGACACACGTGTATATAGAAATTGAACGAGTACCACTACTGAAAAAAATAGAACATGTGAACAGAAGATATTGCATTTGTTACTGAAACTGGCTATTCTCACATGCAGTACTCAAAATAATAATTAACATCACAGTTAACATTAGATAAGTATAAACCATTAATGTGCTATGAATGATTTACCTTAAAGTCCGTATTTGTTTTCGACTTAATAAACTTCTTCCACTTGCTTATGCTTTTGATGTTATCTGGTTTTAGCTGAAGTCTCTCTTCTTCGTTCTTTGCATTTACTATTTTGCGAACTAGTATGCTTTTTGAAGCTCTAAAAGTACATCCCATTTGCTAAAATATAGGCACTTTTTGCCATTCCTTGTCTAATTTAAATCTAGCCTACAATATTTTTTTAAATCAACTTAATAATACAAAGGATACAACTGGAAATATATGATACACATGAATCAACTGTTCCTCAAGGTGTTGTATTATCTTATTAAATCATTAATCATCAATGATTTAATATTTATTAATAAGAAATGCTAAATAATTATTAATTATTGTAAAGAATAACGAAAGAATTAGGGACGAGCCCGAGGAATGTATAGTCTCACGACATACATCTAGGTAATCGGAACGTTTTATGTCGTCATTGTGAGCCGATCCCCCCAACTACTGTAAAGGTAAAATTGCATTGCACTCATAAAATACATAATAATCTTTAAATCCTACTCAATCTAATTAAATTTGTACGAAGAAACTACTACAAACTCTAGTTCTAACCTAACCACTCAAAAGTGAAAGCAAATACACCTTCAAATAATTGAGATACAATTTCAATTAAAAAAGCATAGGGTCCTTACTCTCCAAAAAACATAGGTTGATCCATTTATCATCACAAAAATGTGCTAAAATACGAGTTGAATGTGTTATTGTTTGTTTCTTACCAGAATGGATTCCCAAAGAATGACTTTTAATTCTTTGCTGAGATGCTTCCAATTATCCAGTGTAACCGGGACATGCTCGCGTACAAGTGGGCCTAAATAAGAAGACAAGTTGACCGATCCATCTCCCACTGGTTCACCATCCCCATTAAACTCAACTTCAATTCGACTTAAAATATATGCAGGAAGTCTTTTGACTTTTGTTCGTCCTCTGGTTCTTTTTTTCACAATTGGATTAACATCGAAATTGTCATTTCTCTCGCTTGTTTCAACAACTTCAACATTTCCTTCTTGTTGCATTGCAGTATCGTTGACGACTTGTGGAATTTCTTGAATTGGAGCATCATTATTTTCAAAATTGCATTCATTCTGAGTATTGTTATTAATCACGGTCCTCTTTCTTTTCATTTTTTTACCCATTTTCTGCAATTAAAAGTACATATAAACAAACACTTTAGTATTCATGCATAGCTAATAGAAGTACATATAAACAAACACTAAGATATACATAGCTAATAAAAGTAAATTTATGACAAGGAAAACACTAAGATATACAGACTGTTTTCATATCAGACTCTGTGTAAGAAAAAGAAATTAAACAAAAGAAACATAGTTTGACAAATTGCAAATTACAATGCTAGACAACCGATCAGGCTTGGTTTCCTGATCACATATTACAATGCTTTTTCCATTCCTTTAATCTTCTTTTCACCCATACTCTCCCTCCCGTCTATGACAACCACAAGATCGAGACCTACTCTGGCTTTTCCCAGATTTTCTCCCTTCAACTCTACCGTCACATTGAACACTAGGTCTTTCCATGGCCCCTCTCTTTTCTATATTATGTACTTTTTCCCCCTCCATAAATAGTGCACCTTTTACTTTTGATATGTTAAAATAGAAACATATGTTCAGAGAAGACAAATATATTAATGCTCACAGTTGTGCTAATTAAACAGTTTAGAGGAACCTTTAATTGAAAACCAGATAGCCCTTTGGCCAATTGGCCCCAATTATATGTTCATGCCTTCATGGCACTCCAATTCATTTTTGAAGAAGATAGGTACGCAATATCAAATAGATAGAGTAGTTTGATTTGTGTTTCTTTATTTTTATTTATGCTTATATTCACTTGTCTTGTTTGAATGCCATTTATTTTGGGCTCATTAAACAACTCTTATCATTTATCATCATACCGCAAATACAAGACAAATGCCAAGTCCAAACATAACTCGTCAGCGTGATAAATAAGATCAATAATAACAAAGATTGGTAGATACTTAAAATTAGCAAATCAAATTGAGTATTAATTGCATTATTTCTCTGCAGTATTATGTTGAGAGTGTCCATAATGCATATGTATCACCATAAATTGAAAAAAAAACATGCTTTTAAATAATAGAGTTTATGTGCAATAGTCATGTAGCTCTACTAGCAGAATTCTACTAATCTACATAGGTACAACTGGCAGGCAAATGTATAACATGGTTCAACATTAATATAGGGAAAAACGCACAATTGAGTAATCCATAATGCGTTATGGGCACAACATGTTAAAGTATCAGGCATCCTACAGGGTTGCTATTTACAATCCTGTTCAATAGTAACTGAAAATCTTGAAAATAGTAGCACAAAATTCGTATCGGTGCTTCTAAATTAACAGCAGATCATATGTAATTTTTATAGTTTGACAAGAACTGTTTGAGAGATTACGTGCTGAATTTGTATCAATTTGATTTTGTTTTAATAAATCGCACTATGCAGGGTCTAAACATTAATATTCTTTGCTGAATTAAACACTATCTACGAGATTATGTTCTGAATATAAATTGAATTATGCAGGGGACTGAACATTAATATTCTTTATCGAATTAATATTCTTTATCGAATTTTAATAAATTGGATTATGCAAGGGTCTGAACATTAATATTCTTTATCGAATTATGATTCTAAGTTGATAATATAATAATTGATGCCTCTTGATTGTTATCAATATTAATAGCTCATCTATATTCATCATATTTTGTTAATTAGAGTTAATATTATACTATTTTGGAATCAAATAATTATGAGAGTTGCATAATTTCTCCAAGTGACAAAAACAGTTGCATAATTACAATTACTGCATGAAAGTTGCATAATTACAATTACAATTACAAAAACAGTTGCATAATTATGTAGTGTATTCATGGTCACGTGGATATGACAAGAATGTCAATACTATGAACTTTTACTTATTCTAAAATAAATCAAAGATCGCTTGGTCATGAAAATCTCAGTGTGTTTCAAATTTCAGTTGATAATGTATCACTTTAGTATTCATGCATGTACATGCAGATGAGAAAAGATACCTTTCTACTGGATGAAGGTCCTCAACTCCTCTTCACTGCGAGTAGCATTTACATCTGCAATAGAGTTGAATGAAATTTAGTAACTAATTTGCTTTTTTTAAAAGTAAACAAATCAATACGGATTATCACAGAGCTTAATACGACAAAACACTATCACTACAACCCCCCACTACTACCACAGAACCAACTTCGGGCACAGTTCACAAAGTGCTAAAAATTCCCAGATTAAATACCAAAATTGCATATGGGAATTTTCTTTACATAAAGAGAAAAACAATGCATAACAAAAATGGAAGAATAAAGATCATAATGTGTATAATATGGGGAAGTTAATGCATATTACATAAAACGAAGTTTATATATATATATATATATATATATATATATATATATGATATATGATATATGACGGTCAACAGCCTTTTTTTTATTGATGGTTGGTTAGGGCATTCGGTCAGTAAAGTGTGGGGGTAATGGACAGTGGGTGGGCAGAGGGCATGTGCACTAATGTTTTACGATGATGATTTGCTGTTTGGACAGTGAAGCATTGTGTGCACACACTGTTATGATGATGGTTTGCTATGATGATTAGCAGTTTGGACAGTGAAGTATTGAGTTCACACACTTTTATGCACACAGAGAAAAGTTTGTACAAATTTAAATAAGGACTAAACAACTTTGTGTTTTTTAGTCTAAAATGAAACTGAAACCGAGATGCAAATTCAATTAACTACACAAATGAAATGATCTAATAGGGATGATGCTGAAATCTAAGTGAGATGAATCTAAAATGAAATTAACAAAAAGAAACTAAAAATGTAAACTGAGATTTGCAAATGAAACTGAAATGCTCAAAAATGACAGAGATGAACTAACAAATAGAATCGAACCATTAGAACTGAAATTAACAAAAAGATCACAATGATGTAAACTGAGCTTTTACAGCATGTTTAGGAATTAAACAAGATAGAATACTAGATCACAGAACACTCTAGGACCTTAACAAAGTTTGGTAACTTTGGTTATAATATTATGCTTGTATGTAATATTATGCTTGTATGTATGCATTCCCAACACTATATTTCAGGTCATAATATTATGCTTGTATATATATATAAACACTAAAACGAAGTTTGGTAATTTTGGTTAATTTATGCATTCCCAATCTATTAAGAAACTTTGGTTAATTAAGCAACTTACTGAAACTACTCAAGTATGCCTTCACAATCCTCTCTAACGTAGATAGCATCCTCCATGGAATCGATATCCCTATCGTTTTCTTCACATTCTTCTGTAACAAAACTTATATCATCAATAGACTCATCTGTCTCTAATTCATGATACCCTCGCGGTGGTGCCTTCAATACAACATACCAATTAGAAGAATCGTTTTCCCTTAAATAATTGCTTTGTTTTGCTTGAGACGCAAGACTATACAGATCTCTTGAAAATGAGGCTTGATGTTGATGTAAATTAACAAGAGTAAACCCGTCTTCAACTTTCACTCCATTTTGTTTGTTTTCCCAATTACACTTAAAAACGGGAATATAAAAGACATGGTAGTCTAACAAAATTATGTCGGTTAAAATCCCATAATATGTTACCACATCAACCACTTGAGAGGTATCCTTTGCACTTTCTCTACACATAGTAGTGGTATCATAAGTCACCCCGCAATTTTGAGTTTCTCTCTCAACATCTTGCGTGTGAAAATGTTGCCCTTTTATAATATATCCTTTGCATGACAATGCATTAGTACTCGGACCATATGCAATCCATTTTAAAAAAGTATCATGATTCTTCGTTTCAACATATATTTGAAAAAAATCAATGTATTTACCAAAGATTTTGAAAATATTATTTTGAAGCCAATTAAAGAGTATTTACAATAACCTTTTTTTATCCAATTAGTGAAGTTTTTTGTATGATTGTTCCAAAGCAATGTCGCATTTTTTTCATACGTTGGTCTGAATTTTCCAACTCCTCAAGATGCAAACTAACATAAAAGAAAGAAAAATGTAAGTTATACATGTTGTTATACACGTCAAAACAAAACAAAATAGAATGCAATATTTACTTACACTAAAAAAGGTTCCAATATAGCCATATTCATTAGGACAGCTAGATGAGCACTTTCTTTCTCGTTAAATGGCAATGAAATTGTCTCAAGCTTTGAAATTGGACGACCTTCCAGTATTGCATGGTTTTCATAATCTTTATTTCGACCTTGTTTATCCTCTATCGGTGATGATCTCATAGATTCTTTTGCAAGGTAGGACTCTGCAATACATCCTTCAGCTCGTGCATAGTTTCTTACATAATCTTTAAGAGTGTTCATATACCTTTCAAAGGGGTATATCCAATGAAAATGAACCAGCCCACACAATGGAGCTTCTCTTCCGAGATGAATTGTTAAATGTATCATTATATCAAAAAAAGAAGGTGGAAAATATCTTTCAAGATCGCATAAAATTATAACGATCTCATCATCGAGTTGTTGCAGCTTTTCTTTATCAAGAACACGTTGACATATTTTATTGAAAAATGAACGCAAATGGATTATTATTTTCCTTGACTTTTTTGGCAACAATCCTCTTATTGCAACTGATAATATTTGCTGCATCAAAACATGATAGCCATGAGACTCAAAGCCACTAACTTTGCAATTCTCTAATGATATACATCTTTTGAAATTTGAGCAATAACCATCAGACCCTTTGAAATCATGTAATCTCTTGCAGAATTATTTTTTCACAACTTGACAGTGTGTACGGAGCCGGTGGAAGATATGTTTTCTTTCCACGAGGTTGTGCAAAAAGATTATGTCGAATTCCCCAGTCCTTTAAATCTTTTCTAGAATTAGTTCCATCTTTTGATTTGCTATCTTGCAATATTGTGCCTAGTAAACTTTCTCCAACATTTTTCTCGATATGCATTACATCTAAATTATGTCATAATGGAAGTTCTTATAACAATCAAGAATATAACGTTTTAGTATTATACATTTTTTCTATTTAATCAATGTAAGGGAAAATAACACTAACCTCCCAATATGGTAAATTAAAGAAAATTGATCTTTTTTTCCACCTTGATAACTCTGTTGTTATTATCATTCTCATTGTGTTCATCTGCTTTGTTGTGAACACGCTTCCTTTTTTGTCCATTATCTTTTTTTCCCTTCTTATTTAGTCTTTTCTTCTTTATCTTTTTCCTTATTTTATTTCTTCTTTCTTATCTTTTCCAAAATCATTAGGAAAATCTTGCAGCATAGCAGAAATGTTTCTACCTGTCAAAATCCTAGGCTTGATGTCTTTCTCCACCGTATTATCAAACCAAGTCTTCTGTTTTCTCAATGAATCTAAAAGAGGTAAAAATCTTCTATGACCCATATACACAGTCTTTCGACTATGATTTATACATCGACTATGAGTGTTAACACCGCATAATAGACAAGCTTTTTTACCCTTTACATAACATCCAGCAAGATTTCCATAAGCCGGAAAACCGTTTATCGTTCATAGTAAGATTGCTTTTAAATTAAAAAGTGTTTTACTAAATGCATCATAAATATCAACACCGTTATGCCACAAATGATGTAAATCTTCTACAAGTGGTGCCATATATATTTTTTTTTGAAAAAAATTAACTGCCTCGTTAAAAACCTGAACCTGTACCCGACGTGAGTATAGGACAGGAAAAAAGAGTGTGGCGCTTCATTAACATCTCATTAACGAAGCATATAGGATGTTCAATAATGTATATACATAGATATAAGACAGCCATCGAAATTGGCTATCAAGTCGAAGACACGTTGAAGTTATGTACTGTATCGAAACAAAATAAAACCAAGCCGAGATAAATTAAAACAAAAAGAAAAGAAAGTAAAATGAAACTCTCCTCCTTCACTAAAAACTGGCGACGAAACATTCAATCCCCCATCAGATCTATTCCCCACCAATCTAGAATTCGCTTGCTTCTACTGGTGATAACCCTCTTCTTCTTCACTTTATTACCCAACATCTTCAAATCAATTTCAATAAGTTTCCATCGTTCCCATTTCGTAAACTTCCGATCTTCATGAAGTCTTATATTACGTTCTAGCCATATGTGATGAATAATGGTTGAAAAACTCACAAATGCCAAGCTAGTAGCCTGATCCGCTGCAGAGAAGTTAGTTGATAGGAGTTGAATTCCCTCTTCCAATGTTAGTGAGCATGGCTGAGGTAAGTCCAAATTTTTACAGCATGTAGTCCATAAGAAAGTAGAGTATGAACATGCAAAAAATAAGTGTGAATGGTTTTCAGGATATTGATTACAGAGTAAGCAATTAGAATCAGAATTGTATCCCTAATTAATTAGTTTATCTAGTAGGCAAGCGATTATAAATCGCTTTATAGGCAGTTAATGTCATTCTGGGATTATTGCATTTGTTCCATATAATCTTGCCCCATTCTACAGTTGGATAGTGATTTCTAGCTGCATTCCACGCAGATCTGAAACTAAATCCTTTTAAATCCCTCGTCCATTTCCAGTAATTCGATCTGGCCGAAGAGTCTATTTGGATTTTAGAAATCTGATTGTTTAGTTGTTTAGTGAAAGGAACTAGATCCAAATTAAACACTCCATCTTGAATGATAGATGAGACTTTATCATTAATATGACCATAAAGATGTAAACTATCCCATCCAAGAATAGTAACCATACTTTCACTATTAATCCAAGGATCAT
This sequence comes from Allium cepa, assembly GCA_030765085.1. Lineage (NCBI taxonomy): Eukaryota > Viridiplantae > Streptophyta > Magnoliopsida > Asparagales > Amaryllidaceae > Allium > Allium cepa. The sequence goes on along the minus strand of CM060940.1, from coordinate 748,390,311 downwards.
GCCATAAAAGCGTATTTCTCCCATCAACAATGACTCTGGAAATATTATTGCGAGCAATCTGTCTATGTTTAAGAATTGATTTCCATGTACATGAGGCATTGTTATCAATCTCCATAGTCCAGAACTGCTTGTTGTCACAGTACCTTTTGCTCATCCAGCGAGACCGGATATTTTTAGAATTAATAGAATGCCAGAGAAGTTTAAGACTAGATGCTTTCCTGATATCCGCAAAATTTCTCAATCTAACTCCTCCTTCTGATTTAGGGCGGCAGAGAGTATTCCAAGCAATTTTGTAAACTTTTCCATTCCAAATAAAATTAGCACACAGTCTATTTAATTTGTCTATAGTAGCCAAAGGAATCTGATATACCATCATCCAATACAAAACTATAGGCGTAATTACAGAATGTATTAATTCAATTCTCCCAGCCATAGATAAAAGCTTGCAGTCCCATCCATTTAACCTTTTGTTAATATTATCAAAAAGAGTCCCACGGTCAGAGAAATGCAGATAGTAATGAGATAGAGGCACACCTAGATATTTGGCAGGAAGTTTACTTTCTTGCATGTTAAGAATATTCATAATTTCTTGTTTGTTTGCTTTACTAAAATACAGCTTAGATTTACTATTGTTGACATTTAAACCCACATATATTTTGATCTTCTTCAGACATTTACTAATCACCTTGGCACTTTTATTAGAGGCCCGAACAAAAATCATCAAATCATCTGCATATAGTAGGTGAGTAATTGCCGGTTCAAAATTGAACAGAGGAATAATGTCCTTGACTTTGTAAGCCTTCAACATCAAAATAGAAAAATATTCCATAGCCACACAAAACAAATACGGAGATATGGGATCACCTTGTCTAATACCTCTATTACTAGAAATTAGACCTTTAGGGAAGCCATTTATCATTATAGAGAACGTTGGAGTAGAAATGCAGTTGTATATTAATTTTACCAATTTTTTTAGGAAAGCCCATTTTTTAAGCATATGACATATAAATTTTCTATTGACCATATCATAAGCTTTATGTAGATCTAATTTTAGACAAAGCTTTCCAGCACCTTTTCGACTGAAAAATCTTACTTGTTCATGAGCAAGTAAAATATTTTCATATATAACTCTTCCAGGAATAAACGCAGATTGTGCTTCAGAGATTAGATAGCTAAGAAAAGGATTAATTCTGTTGCAAATAACTTTAGCAATAATCTTGTAAATAACATTACAGCACGCTATAGGCCTATAATTAGCAAGAGAATTGGGATTATTAATTTTAGGCACAAGAGTAATAAATGTATGATTCATACCTTTGTCTAATTTTCTAGTAGAGAAAATATGATTAATCATGCGCGTCAGACTGCTTTTTAACTCATTCCAATGAACTTTATAAAATTTTGCAGAGAAACCATCCGGACCCGGACTACTATTATCAGACATGGAGAAAATGGCTTTGCAAACTTCATCAGAGCTAACACTGCTTGTCAGGAACTCTCTTCCTCCATCATTGATTCGACAGGTGCAATTTACATCAGGTATATTAGTATTCAAATTATCACCATTAAAAATCTGATTAAAATATAAAATAGCTTCATTTTCAATAGTGACGGGATCATGCACTAGTTTGCCTTCAGTAGAAATAATGGAATTGAGATTAGAATTGTGTCTCCTCATAGACATTTTAGAATGAAAAAATCTTGTACATGCATCACCTTCTGTGAGCCAATCCACCTTAGCTTTTTGAGTAGCATTGAGAAATTCGATTTTATTTTGCTCTTTCCATTTTTTACAGACTTCCATTAAATTGTCAAAAGCTGTAGAATCTTCTGGATTGTTGTCCACACATTTGAGAGCTGATGTGTACTCCTGCTCCAACTCCTTCAGAATTTTACCATCTAAGCACCTTCTAGAGCTCCAAGCCTTTAGGTAAAACTTGCACGCTTTCAATTGCTGCGTAAAAATATGTAGATGAGAGCCCTCAAAATTTAACTTAAAAGCATTTGAGAAACATTCCCCATATCCTTCTAATAAATTCCAAGTGTTCACATATCTGAATGGTTTTCCTACAGTAGATATAGGGGGATTTAAAAATTTAAGACAAATTGGAATATGGCCACTTATGGGATTAGAGATTCCAAAACAGGCTATATTAGGGCATTTTTCCAATAAAAAATCATTACATAAAATTTTGTCGATTTTAGTAGCCACTCCCTTTTTTCTCCAAGTAAAGTTGAAACCCAGAATAGGTAGTTCAACTAGTCTTGAATTGATCATACAATTTTTAAAACCATCCATTTGGCTGAAAGGAACAGAGTTGCCCTTTTTTTTCTGTGGTGGAGAGAATATTATTGAAATCGCCAATCAAGCACCAAGGCATATCAGTATAAATGGATTCCTTATATAAAGCATCCCATAGAAGTTCTCTGTCCTTTAAAAAATTACTGGCATATACAAAAGAAATTTTCATTTGTAGACCTCCAGAATTCACTATATTCAAAGAAATGTGCTGATAAGACATATGAGTAGGCTCGACCTTCCAAGTTGAATTGTCCCAAATAACTAGAATTCTACCTTTACACGTACATATATTGTTATCCAATGAAAACCAGCTATTGTTCAACTTGTTCATTAGATTTCGTTTGGCTTCGTTATTAAGTTTGTTCTCTAGCAAACCAACCATGGTTGGTTTTTGGGTTGTTAGAAATTTAAATACCGCCATTTGTTTTTCAGCTGCATTTAAACCTCTAAGCTATTTTGGTCATTTAACTTTTGAATGGCTCCTAATTTGCCTTTTAGGAGGAGCAATGTTAGTGGGGTAAGCATCTTCATTCTTCTTTTTGTTCTTTTTTTTATTTAATTCATCAATTTCATTTACAAATTCCTCATTTACCTCAATGAAATGTTCGACATTCATAATAGGGTCCTGCTTAAAGATGGGAATACCATCCACTGCAATATGGTTTATTAATTCCTCGTCAGAGTCAGACAAATCTTCAATAAGGCCTTCACCTGAATCTAGAGAGAACCCAGGTGCTCCCTCTTGTACCTGCACTTGGTTTTCGTTGATTGTAAATTCATCCACTTTAACACTTTTGCTTTGTGGCATATTTGTTACAGTTCCAGAGGTAGAGGCAATATCCTCTCCTATATTATAAGCTTCCTGAATTGTCGAGATATCATTATCTATTACAGAAGACTGCTCCAGCGCTACAAGTTTGGCCTTTACAGAAGTTTCCTCTACTTGGAGAGCAGTTGAGTGAGAATTACAGTCCATAACTGGTGGGTTACGAGAATCAGTAGTCATATTGCTGGGAACTTCGAAGTTTTCTTTCGTCTGTATAATATTATTTGTAACGTGTTGTAATAGATTAGTTTCAACAACTCTGACACTGCCATTGTTCAGCTGTGAGGAACCGGTTTCAATTTCTCTGCTAGCATTGTGTGTTTCATTTTCAATATTTATTTGTGTAGCATTACTCTTGTTTGCATATCCCTTTGCTGAATCCACGTATTCATTACAAGTAGCATTTATTTTTGGAATCCATTTACTGTTGTGTTTGATTTTACATAGATCAGTGGAATGCCCAAAAATTTTGCAATTCTTACAAAATATAGGTTTGTAATCGTAGCTAACTGAAACTTGGAGTTCTTCTCCATTATGCATTAACACATCAACACTATTTGGAAACCCATCTTCAGCAGATATTTCAATTAGCACTTTAGCAAATGCTATTCTAGATTCATCCGCCGTGATTTTTTCCATCTTCATTGGTTTGCCCAGAACGCTAGCTATAGCACTGATCGCTTCTTTATCCCATAGATCCAGTTCAAGGTTATGCAATTTCACCCAAATCAGCATAGTAGATAGTAAATCTCTGCTAAACCTCATCCCTGCCTGCCACTTCTTGAGAATTATAATACGATTATCAAACAGATATGGACCTCCCTTCAACACATTTTCACAATCTGATGCATCTAAAAATCTGATAATAAAAAAACCATTATCCCAAGCCAACAAATTAAACTGTTTTTTTGGTTTCCAACTACGTTCAATATACGCTTTCAAATGAGTATGATATGGTCTAGATCCATAAACATAAAAAATTATCGAATTATTCCACTTATCAGCAGCCCTCTTGTTCATTTCAGAATCTATTAATGCCTTTTTTTCTGATTAACAGTTAATGGTTGTATGAATTTTAAATCAACTAGTTCTTCATATCTTCGAATTCCCCCATCAGTAGCATTCCTCCATTCTTTATTAAGACCCTCATCCAAACCAGTTTTTATCCTATTCCAATCAATCGTACGTTCACCGAATTTTTTTCGATAGTTTCCTGGATTCGAAAAATTTCGCATCTCAGCTTGGTCTGGATTATTGTAATTCTTCTGGACGCCTTCTCTTCTATAGTTCCGATCTTTAGACTACATCTGTTTATTGGCATCCGGATTGTTCGAGATAACCGATCCACCAACATCCATCCGATAGTTATTCCCCCTTTTTTCCGAGTACACAGTTCATTTATTTATATCACGATAGTCTTCTATCCCAGATCTATTCGATGTAATTTCCCGACTTGGATACGTAGCTTGAATCCCAGATCTGCCAATCTCATTATTGCGGTCAGAGGTTACAGCCGAAAGACGATTAGGAGATTTAATCGTTACTGGAACCCTAGCTACCTCATCTAAAGGAGGTCTGATTTCTGCGTGGGATTCCTTATTCGGAGGACGAGAAAGAGAGTTGAGATCGCCTTGAAAATTTGAACCACCAGAAGCCGCCATTCGAAGAAAATGACTGAATTGATTTAGAATTGATTTGCCATATATATACATATACATATATATACATACATATATATATATAATTTCCCGGTGGCTTTGGACCAAGAATCACCAATGTTAACATAATATTTCTTCTTTCATGCACAACGTAGGCGTAAGATTATATGTCACTAACATTACTGGCCAGCAATCATATTTAGAACTTTTAACGGCAAATAGATTGAAAGCATCTGTAGTTAGACCAAGTCCAAGATTGCGTTGATCGACTGAAAATGATTTATATTTCTCATCCACGACATTCCAAGTCACAGAATCCATAAGATGACGCATTTTCCCATCGTTGCATTTATTACTATAATGCCATCTTAGATCTTCTGCCATTTTTTTGGATCTAAACATTCTCCCGAATCTTGTAATGATCGAAAAATATCTCAACACTTTGACAGGGATGCCTTGCATTATCTCTTTTGTACTCTTATTTTTCTTCCATATTGAAGAACCACACTTTGGACAACTATTCAAATCTTTGTATTCTTTCCTAAAAATACAACAATCGTTCTTATAAGCATAAATCTTCTCAAAACCCATATCAAATATTTTAAGAATTTGTTTTACTTCATATATAGTCTTGGGAAGTTCATTATGCTTCGGCAATAATACATATAACACATTTAATAGCTTATCAAAACTAGTATCGGATAAAACGCACTCACGTTTAAGATTATATAAAGCAGTGATAGCAGATAATTTTGTCTGATTAGTACAATCGAAATACAATGGACTTTCTGCATCTTTCATATTTTTTATCAAATCATCTTGTTGTCTTTGTGCATAAACATTATTTTTATCGTTGATAAAAAAGGCATGATCGACAAAATCTTCATCTTCATAGTGAATGGCTTGGAATAAATCATATATGTCATTCAAATCCATTTCTTTAACTATATTTATTTGTGCACCATGATTATAACACGTACTGCATTTTACTTTGGATCCATTCCTTTTATAAGCAAATGCTCAAACATAATGTTGTCAAGATGATGAGTAAGATTTCGACAATCTATGTAAGGATAAAAAATTTCTTCGTGGATTGCACAAAATTCCATGCTCCATGTCGGTACTCTATACTAGTTCCATGATGAAAAATAGACAACACAAATATTAATTGTAATATTGAAATTTTAAAATTTTCGAAGTGTATTTAGTTGTATATTATCCTATCACCTATGTGGATCCAACCAGTCTTTCTCCATCATGAATATACACTGTAATTCCAAGAAAGTATACAATGTAAAGCACATCACAACATTATTGTTAAAGAGAAAATAGATTTGTGATGACTCGTTCAAATCATTTCAAATATTCCTCAGGAGAACACAATTGCTGATTTGATAACTATAACTTCATAGTATTTCTTTTAAAGTATGTTGGATAGTTAATTTGCTGACATGATGGACCAAACTGTAGGGAAATTTCTCTTGTCACATTCTTTAAATATACCTCATTCGGTACAAAACGGTTATATGACATTTCGTCTTGCTATAAATGACAAGTATAAATGCCTTCTACAAAATTTAGTGCATACCCTCTATTATGTTTTACATCATTTCATAATTCCAAGAGTCCATATACCCTTTATTATGTTTTACGCGTCACTCCCACTATGCACTAGAAAGGTTTTACTACATATACAAAATATGTATTACACTATTATAGGTGGGGTCTTGCTCGTCACTCCCACTAAGCACCAGAAATATCTGCTGCATTCTTTTGTAGTATGCCAGTACTTTGCAGCCATTTAAGGATTCTCAAGTTTGTTACAAAACGTATTCTAGAAAGGTTTATATCAGTACCAATTTATTTCTTTAACTAAATTGAATAACTCTGGAAATGGAACTTTGAAAATTTTCATTATACTGTTTGATAGCAATAAATATGGAATAGGGGTAACAAATGTACAACATAGTTCACCTGAATTGAATCAAATTTTCATGTTGAGAGATTAATATTACAGGTTTTCTTTGATGAATCTTATGTATCCAACATCACAGCCTTAAGTAGTAAAATTCCATGATAACGAGACTTAATTCTGGTAGTAATAAAATAATTTTTTGTTCATTTTTTGTCTGCTTACGTGTAATAACTTCAGAAAACTCATAATTTATTTATCATTTAATTGAAAATAAATAACAATGCAAAGGGAGTTCCAATTTCTAACTATTTTAGTACGTATACATTTTAACAGTTTTGATTCTAGCTCACGTTACAAGGACTATAATAAACTAGTTCAATATGCTACAATACATTTTAATATGAAATAAATCATATTAAAATACCATAAAAACAAGAACTAAAAAAATAAAGCTCACCGATTTTGGGATTTTCACGATGGCTGATTTTCTTCTTTTTCACGAAATGAATATAATTTATTTTGTGCACTGCCAGATCAAAGGTTTGTATTTTCTTTACGATGATGATGGTAGTTCCGAGCTTGTATTTCACGATGATGATGGATATGTTAGGTTTTAGAATAGGGATTGGGGATGAAAATGACGAGAGCGAGAGCAGGGATTGAATTTTGGGGATGGATTTCTTCTGAAAGTTTTGTTGAAGTGGTGAGAGGGAACCGGCTTTTTTCTCGAGTAAAAATATTTACCACCCTCATGTAAAATTATCCCGCCTTTAGATAAATACATCCAGTTTTTCATCATTTCATTCATTTAACAGCATGCAGCGATTCAACGCTGTCCAGAATTGCAGTCAAAAGCATACTTTCTTGTAGTGCATGATTCCTCGTTTCAAGCTTCTTTATAGTTTTTAGGTTCAAAATTTGAAATAAATGCAACGTGACTTATTTGATTTAATTGATGTCTGGTAGAAACTTTTGCATTTAAATCACCAATTATATTGTTAACTGGATTGATTTTCAAAAATACGAGGTGATAATCTTAATGTATTATCATTATTAGCGATATTCTCATTATTGTTATGTATAGTTGTGTTATTTTCAGAAAGTTTTATTAAAATTTCATCATCATCACTGTTTTTATTAATGGAAAAGTTTTCGTCAAAAGAAACATGTAGATTTTCTTTTATAGTACTAGTATGTGTATTAAATACTCTAAAAGCTTTATTACGATCTAAGTATCCAATAAAATTCCTTTGTCGGCTTTTGAATCAAATTTTCCAAGATTATCTTTAGTATTTAGTATAAAACATTTTGAACCAAATACTCAAAATATGATACTTTGGGTTTTTACCAAAAAACATTTCATAACAAGTATTCTTAGTTAAAAGGCGTAATGTGACACAATTCAATACATAACAAGCAGTAGCTACAACTTCTGCCCAAAAGTTTTTTGGTAGATCACTACTTTTGAGCATAGTTCGTGCGCATTCTTGGAGTGTACGATTTTTTCTTTCCACAAAGCCATATTGTTATGATGTTCGTGGAAATGGAAAATTATGTTTAATTCCTTTTTCATTACAAAAATTTCAAAAATTTTGTTTCCAAATTCACCTTCGTGATCACTTCTTATATGTTTTATTTTAAGATTCATTAAAATTTTAATTCTTTTAGCAAAAAATTTAAACATTTCAAAGTATTGTTGTGTCCATGTATATTGTGAAAAATCATCTACAATAACAAATACATACTTATTATGATTTATTGATCGTATTTGAGTAGGTCCAAATAAATCAAGATGTAATAATTCTAAAGGTTGTTTGGTAGAAATTTCCTTTTTAGATTTAAAAGAACTCCTTTTCAATTTGCCATATTGATATGCATCACATAAATTTTTAACTTTATAATTTATTTTAGGGATACCACTAACCAAATTGTGTTTAGCTAGTGTGTTTAAAAACTTAAAGTTTATGTGACATAATCGTTTATGCCATATCCACGGGTCATTAAAATCTACTGCTAGGCATAAATCACTCGAGTTTTTAAATTTCTTATATAAGACACAGATATTTCTTTTCCTTAATCCTTCAAAAATCAAATTTTTATTTTGATCAAATATGTTGCATTTATTCTTTTCTGAATCAATATTAAATCCTTCATCACAAAGTTGACTAATGCTGAAAAGGTTATGTTTTAAATTTTTAACTAAAAGAACATTTGTAATAACAGGTGAAGTGGACATACCAACATTGATGACATCTCCAAATCCGAAGACAAATCTTTTTGAATTATCTCCGAAAGTTACAGTACCACCATCTTTGTATGTTATATTTGATAACATTGTGTATTTCCAGTCATATGTTTGGAGCATCCGCTATCGAGTATCCATTTCTCCTTCTTATTTTATTTTCTTTTGGGTACCTGCAAAATAAAAACAGTTGAATTGGTACCCACTTCCTTTGTTAGGGTCCTAAGTGTTAGAAAGAGAAGGTTGCCATACCCAAGAGGGTTTGGGACCTTTAAAAAAGTAATTTTATTATGAACAACATTTTTTAGATAGTTATCTATGTGTTTTTGTCTAATTAGTTTGTTGTTGGATTTCAGAATCCATATTTTAATTATTTTGGTATCAAACATCCTTTCTTTAGTATCTGATTTCTTCAACCTATTATATAGTGAGCTATAGTTTTTATGTTTTGAAGATTTCTTAAATCCTAATCAATTGCGATTTCCATATGATTTAGAAATTTTGATCAAGTTATCCAAGTTCTGCTTTCCTTTATTGAATTTCGAAACATTGTTAGTAATCTTGTCAACTTATCATTAAGATGAGAAATTTCAGATTTTAATGCTTCTAAATCATTCTTTAATTCAACGTTTTCTTTCCTATTATCACCATTTTCTAGTTTTACCTTTCCTATTTCACATAATAATGAGCCATTTTGAATAGATAGATTATTATATTTCTCTTGTGTAGTTTCAAATTCTTCTTCTAAAATGATTATCTCTTCTTTTATTACTCTTATTTCAAGTTCCATTCGATTAATTTAAGTAACATATTCTTTATTTAAATTTTTAGTTTCTCTATATTTGTCATCAAATTCCATGTCGAGTTCTAAAATTTCATTATAATTAAGACCAGGACATACCTCCTCGGTATTTTCCATGGAGCATACATTAGCCTGCTCAAAATCACTATTGCTGTCACTGCCTGATGATAAAGACGAATCTGAGTCATCCCAATTTGCTTGAAAAGCCCGTTTTATTTTCTTGAATTTATCTAACTTGCCTTTCTTTTTGTCATTATTGAGTTCCGAGCATTGTTTCTTCATGTGTTCGAACTTGTCACACCCAAAGCATTTGATCGAAGTTTGGTTGGGCCAATTTGAATTTCCTCTATTTTGGGATCTCATCATCCTTCTGATTTTCTTGAATTTGTTGTAAATTTTGGCAATAAATGCGATCTCATCTTCATCTAAGTCTGAAATATTATCACCGGCTTGGAAGGCTATATTTTTCTTTTTATTAATTTGTTCTTTTCTTGTTGAAAATTTGCTTCGTACGACATCAAATTTCCTATCAATTCTTCAACTTTTAGTTGAGATAAGTCATTTGCCTATTTGATGGCCAACACTTTTCATTCCCATTCATTATTTAAGAAATTTAAAATACGTGTAACTAAATCAAAATCTATGAATTTGACTCCAAGTGCTATGAGATCATGTTGTATAGTTTGAAATGTAGCATACATATCACCAAAAGATTCATTTGCTTTCATTTTAGATGAAGAAAACTGATTTTGTAAAATAGAAATATTTGTTTGTTTAACTTGATTAGTGTCTTCATGAGTGATTTGTAGAGTATGCCATATATCATATGCAATAGTGCACAACATGACACATGAGAATTCATTTTTGTCAAGCGAACATAATAAAACATTCATAGCTTTAGCATTGTTTGTTGCTGTGTTCTTTTGAGCATCTATACAAGTGCTTGTATCTATTTCCGGTGCTACATATTTAACTTGTGTTGCTTGCCAAATTTCTAAACCATTTGCTTCCATAAAAATGCACATATGTGTAGACTAGTAAGTATAATTTGATTCAGTGAATAGTGGTGGACGTGCAGTTGATTATCCTTCTTGAAATGTACTTTCCATATTAAATGTTTCAATTGCATGTTACAATGAATTGAGATAACCATGCTTTAATACCAAATGAAAGAGTGTGTGGATTGTGTATTTTTGTCTAATATGCAAGTGTAATAAAAAGCTACCTTGCAACTAACAGAGTAATGTAAATAATAGTAAAGAAACAATTGCATCGGAGTTTTTATACTAGTTCGGATCTCCCATCCTACGTTCACTCTCGAAGCTCCTCTTCGGCTTTAACTATTAACCGACCCTCGCTTTGCCCGAAGGAATTAGCTTGATACAAAAGTTCTTTATAAGACAAGTATGTGTTATGGGAAACACTGATTTTGACCGCCGGTACAAATCTTCCTATAATCTCCTTTGAGTAGTATGTGTATGTGAAGCTCTTCTTCTAGGAAGTGATAAAGACTGGTATTGTTTGCTTTTAGAAATCAGAATATGCAAAGAATATAATATGAGATTTAGAAAATTCAAGTGGGTTGATTTTTAGAATCTTTACATATTTATAGACGTTGAAGATTTTTTATGAAAGGTAGTATCCATTAGAGTTTTTTGTTTCGGTCTAAAGGTTGCAAGCATTGAGTAAGCAGAAATGCGGTGAAGAGTTACGGAAGCAACCGTAAAATTGAAGGAGGTGATTATTCATAGTTTATGGCCATTACCCAGCATAGACGTCTGTCTATAACGTTCAAACGTCTGAGCATATATATATATATATATATATATATATATATATATATATATATATATATATATATATATTAACAAAAGCCATACTTAAATGTTTGAATGTTTTAACAGACGTCTGATTTGTATTCATTTTTAAAATCAAAAGCTATAGACAGACGTTTGATATACAATGTCAAACGTCTAACATATGCTATTTTCTATAGTTCGGCCTCTTTGATATATGAAGAGTTGAAAGAATTTTTTCATGCAATGTTTGCACTAAAAAAATTACTGAAGGAGATTTTACAAGTTATATATCTATGACAATAACACACTAGATTAGGTTTTCTAATACCGACGATTCTTCTCCTTTGCTAGTCATCTTCAAGTTGAATTCTAATAGCTTTTACTTGTAAGTAGATAAAGTATATATTGTACATGTAGGATTGTATAGTTGTTATCATCGAAATCATAGAATAGTGGTTCTAAAATGCACAACCTTAAAGATCCATCAGACTTAGCCACAAATACCGGAGTCGATTCCCAACTCGAACAACTGGATCTAATCAATCCTCTTCTTACAAGGTCCTTAGTTTGACTTAGCAACTCCTCTCTTTCCCTTGGAGTCATTCTTTGCTTAGGTTGAACCGCATGCCTTGCACTAGGGACAAAATCAATGCGGAACTCTATCTCTCGGTGCGAAGGTAAACTTTTAACCTCTTTGAATACATTGCAAAAAAATCTTAACAACTTCAATAGACCCTAAATTTTTTTGGCATGCTTATAAGAAACTATTTAATACCAGGATTCTTGCGTGATACTTTAGTAATTCCTTCCAACTAAGTTTCTAATGATACTGTCCTTTCAGCATAATCTAAGATTGCCCCATAATTGGATAACCAATATATACCCAAAATAATATCAAATCCTTTAAAGTTCAAGACATACAGGTTGCAAGAAAAGTGATGAAAAATGTAGGAAATTGGCACATCCTTACAAATCATATTCAAACGGGTTACCCCGCCTATGGGGTTGGATACAAACATAGGGTTTTCTAATATATATGGAATAAGATGAAATTTATCTAATGATTGTAAAGAGATAAAACTATGAGAGGCACTAGTATTAAATAATGCTTGAACAAAAATACCATCAACCAGTAAGGTACCTTCAAGGATGCCATTTCCCTTCACATCTGTTGAAGTCGATGGTTTATTCTTAATGGCATTTACCTTAGCTAGCCGCACCTTCTTCATGAGTGGGCAGTCTTTACCATATGCCCAGGCTGATGGTAATTCAAACAGAGAGTCTTCTAGACCATTGGAGAGAAAGGTCCACCTTGCTGCTTTGGAGCTTCCCGATTTGGATAGTACCTAGAAATATGCCTTTTCTGCTTGTAAATATAACAACTACTCTGCTTAGGCTTGCCTCCTTGACCTTCTCCCTGTTTCCCTTTTCCTTGCTTCCTTCAATTAGGATTAAACTTCCTCTTGTTAGAACCATTTCCACTGATATTTCCACCAGGTGCTATTGGAGTAGGCTTCTTCTTTTCCAAGGCCTCGTACCTTAGAGTCATATCAACTAGATCCAAAAAAGTACCCTTAATGTGAGCAGTCATTCTCTTATGGTACTCTTCTCTCATACCCAAAACAAACATCTCATTTTTCTTTAATGGGGTGCTGATCAATTCCGATCCAAAACAAGCTAACTCATTGATCTTCGTCTCATATTCTGCTAATGATAGATTCCCCTGCTTCAAGTCCATGAAATTCCTATACATCCCGGTCCTTCCTGCCGTTGGCAAGAATTGATCCTCAAAAACTTCTTTAAATCGGGCCCACGAGAACTCTTCTTCTGGAACATTTACAGTAAGGGTGTCCTACCAAGCTGCTACTCCTTCTTGCAGTTGCCATGCTGCTAAGAAACTTTTCTGTCCATCTGATAAGCCAAGACCTTTAAAGATCTTTTCGTAGGATCACAACCAAGCTTGCACTTCCATGATATACTCAGTTTCCTTAAAAGATTTCCCTCCTAGGTTAGTATAATCCTTGCATAAGGTTGCAAAATTCACTCTTGGCTGCTCTGGCCCTGCCTCTTCGACATTCCGAACTCCTCCAGGATTTGGGTTTGACCATTTGCAGTCGTGGTGCTACCCGCTTCCCTATCTCAACTGCCTCTGTTACTCAGGTCTTACTACCTAGACATAGTAACATAATTCTTAGAATACCTGGATGATATAAATCTTGAAGGAAGGGTACTAATCAAACCTATCAAGCTGATCTATCTGTCAGATATATATATAGGTATATGAATAAAAATTACAAAAATTCACACTCGAAGTCGACCCCAACCCAAAGCCTAGGTGTTCACTTAACCTATGTTCTGATGCCAAAATGTAACGAACCGTCTTTCTTACTCCGAAAGACGAGCCATTAAAGGATAGAAGAAAAGGAGAGATAAGAAGAAACTACACAGTCATAAAATCTCACCACGAATCAGAACAACATATAATAGATAACATAAGATGTTACATAGTCATTTCCATAATAATAATACGTTGGAGTCATTTCATTACAATCTTCAATTGAATAGTTCTAGCTGCCTACCCATACAAAATATATAGATCATACATAAACACATCAAAATAAGATAATAACTAGTTAATAATGAAGCCACCTACTCCAGCTCCTTTAAAATGCTTCCATGAGAAACCTAGGTCACTTAGCTACTCATACAAATTTGAGTAACCAAGATTTAGGAAAAGAAAAGAAAACTTAGGGTTAGACATGGGTCTGGTGTGAGTAAACTTAAGACAACTTAAATTTTACTTTTATAAAACATTTTGAAAATCAAGGGTATCTAGTAAGACCTTGCCGCACATAAACGCGGACGAGTTTTTACCTTACGATAACCAAAACACTTTATAAGAAATCCAGTGATATTATTATAATGTCTAGGGTATTCAAGTAAAATAGAATATTGCTGAAATGCTTGCATCTTACATTCCAACATACTAGGTACAACTAAATCTATATGACACTTATTGGGGAATTAATTTCATTCAATGAATGGGCTACTGCGGTACCGCTCATCACAGTGCACTTCTAGAATTATGTTTCAAGGTCGAACCTATCGACCCCTGCCAACATAAGATCGGCCAACCCTTTGGTGGATAGTACCTAATATGATCACCCCTCTGTTGGGATCAACAACTAAATCGAAGCATACATGAGTAGATATCTAGATGGGAGTGAACATACACAAACGGATGCGACCCACCTGGCCTTACTACATCTCCATGTTTTAGTCATTCTAAGCTGATAAGGACCGAGGCTACGTTTTCCTTTATTACAACATTACCACTTGGATTGCTAACATTGCCTTTCAAAAGTTGACACAATGTCAACATTCATGAATATAAGTCATTTAGGAGATGAACGAACCGAAGGTACTATCTGCACTACACCCATTTTGGAATGACCCTCAGGGTTAGTATCAAATAGCCCTTACATTACAACATCTTCATCTTGGACCTTGCCATTACTATTTCCAATTCTAACGCTTACATTGGTTCGAAATGGTTTTCAGATAACAACTTCTATCAGATCCCCGTCTCTCGAAGCCAACGTTCGATAATTTAAAAGGGGCAAGTTGTTTATAGGGGACCATCCCACTATTAAGGTGTAAAGATTTACATATGAACATACGTTCCATATGTTTAAATTATCATGGCCCGCTTATCGAAATTAACTCCCTTGTATTCATCACATTCTTGAAGTGTGGTATTGGTGATAAGTACAAGTCGACTTACTTTCAGTAAAACGTGTGAACGTTTTATAATATCTACTTTAATTAATTTGGCTACTTAATAGCATGGACAAGAGATCTTTAGGTTTTAAAAAAATTCTTAAACAAGAAAGTTAGTTGGAAATAAATAACCGATAGAGTTTTTAAAGAAACTTTAAAATAAATAAACCTTAATTAAATCATAAGTTTAAAATATAATTAAACTTTGATCAATCTTAATCTAATCATAAATAACCCTAAAAAATTTCTTAGTTAGGTCTTAATTTATCTAACTAATAATTAAACCTTGATTAAGCTTGGTTAAGTCAAAATTACACCTTAATTAAGTAAAATTAATTAAAAATAAAATTTTAATTGACTTAAATCAAATAACATTCATTTTAAAATTAAACCCTAATTAAGTAGATAATTAACTTTTAATTAAATAATAATTAATTGAATAAAACTTAATTGAATAAAAATTACTTTATTTTATCTTAATTAAAATAATCAACTTTGTTAATAATTTCTTAAACTCTAATTAGTTAACCTAATTACTTAATTAACTAATTAAATAATTAAATAATAATTACCCTAATTAATAATTTAAATAAATAAATTATTAAATAATTAAAACTTAAACTTTTGACTTACTTGATTATTTTGAAATGAGTTTTCAAAGACAATCCGAAAGAAAACACTTTAAAAATTGAAATCGTGAAATTTCCCGAACTTCATCCATAGCGACTATCGCTATCAGCGCAGTTCGCTAGAATTAATTTCTAAGTGAAAACCTTACTTTAACTCTAGCTACTATATGTTTGAAACTCAAAAGGAAGAGTTTTGAAAACTTAAACGAAAGGTGAAAACTTGGCAAAACATTCTTTAAATCCAAAATTAGAAATAAGCTTTTGTTTTCAAATCGGATCTCAAGTCCTTTTCAACTTTTCAAGTTGCTAACTTCATTACAATTACATGACATACACTTGGTTTTGTTTCATAAAAACACTACCATCATATCATAACCAACCATTCACATATCCATATTCAAACATATCATTTAACATCCAAATCACAAATCCAAGCTCAAACACAAACTTATAATCATACGCCATCAAAACAACATGATATCTCAACACAATCAACACTACATTTTCACACCATATAGTTCATCAAAATCAAGCTATTCTCTTTTCTAATAAAAGGAATTTTACTCACCGTAGCATAATAATTTAAGGCAAACTTTTGTTAAAATTTGGATATAAGCTAAAACTTTGTTTTAACTTGCAAAAATGGAGTTGTTGAGTGGATAAGCACCAAGAGTGGGCTTAGCCAAGTGGAGTTTGGGCTTGGGCATGGGAAGTTTGGGCATGGCCATTGTGGTTTTGGGAATTGTGGGCTTGCAACTTGGAAGTGGAGGCGTTGTAAAAGATGTTGAAGTATTCCTGGGAACTAAAGAGGAGATTTTTGGAAAAAAAATCGATTTTCTTATAATTTTAGAATTTATGAAAGGAAGCCATGGATGTGTTATTCAAGCTCTTAGGAATTTCGAAATGAAGAGGAGGATAGTAAAAATGAGAACATGAAAGGGTAGTGGTACTTATAGGGTTAGGAAATATTTAAAATATGTAAGTTCTTATATTTAATATATATATATATATATATATATATATATATATATATATATGCATCTCCACTCCTCCCTCTAATTTCCATCCACCATGTACCCCTTAATCATGCATTATTCATGCCATACACCTTGTAATTTATGTTAAAAATGTTAGTTTTATATGTATACTTCTCTTTATAAATTACTTTCTCCTATTCTTACATATATACATTTTTAAAGAGATTAATATACATGCATATACACATGTATTCATCATGTTAAAATAGTTTGTAATGTGTATATAAGTGTTTGCAATAGTGCTATGACATTTTAAATAACTTTTAGCTAGTAAAAAAAATCAATATTTCAGAAAATAATTTTCGGTCACATTTGTTATTTCTCTATGAACTATATATATTGATAAAAAAATTAATTTTTTTTTATCATCATTAGTTATTATTTAAAATTGTTTTATATGTTAATAAAAATTCATTTATTAACTATTTAAAAATATAGTTAAATATTCATTTAAATAGAGATTAAATTCTTAGGCAGTTACAAGTGATGAAGGATAAGTTGGATAAGGTATAGAACGAGTAGGAGAGATTACTCATCTTTAAATTCAAGTGAAGAGAGTTCTTCTTTGTTAGAGCGGAATCATAAAGAGAGTAAGTAGAAGACACGTAAGGAGGATTCCGGGAATATGAAGAATCATAATACAAAAACTTGAGGAGGTCAGTACCGATCGATCAGAGAGAATTTACTTTGAAAACATTGAGGGGGTGTTGCAAGATGTTAGAGGTAGGGTACATAGACAAGCTATTGGTACCTGGGCTGGTGGTATTCAAACTAACACCTTAAAGCTAGCTAGAAGGGATAAAGTCCAGTAAGGTGCCAGAGAAGGCCATAACAGATGGTTTTTCCAAAGATAGAGGAACCAAGACATCGTAGAACCAACCGAGATCATTTTTCGAACTAAACAGTTGGAGGTGTTCATGATGATCGTCGTCAAGTGGGCCAAGGAAGTGAAGAATACATCATCGATATGATTAAAAGGCCGATGAGTCGGGATTAGAAAATACGCGATGATGATTGGGGTTCATCGATGAGTAAAATCCATTAACCTAAGAGATTCTTGAAGCAAGGTAGCCGATGAAGTTTCTGATGCCAACCATGCAAAGTTATAACGACATGACTGGTCCATAACAATATCTGTTGAAGTATGGATGACAAATGGATAGTGCCTGTGCAATGGATGTTCCGAGCTGTAGGTATTTTCCTATATTTCTTGAGGGAATAATAACAATGTAGTTCACTCGACTCAAATCCAGCTCCATGTCATCATTTGTTTAATTTTCGAAATGATTTAGCATTTTCAGTTTTTTTGTTCAACCAAAGCGTTCGATGTCACTGTCAAATACGCATCAGAGGTTTTGAGAGACCTTGATTTTTTTTAAAAAGATTCAATGCAATGATTCTGGACGCAAGTTATCCTAAGGATGAGATTTTGCTGATGGCACTAATGAACGAAATTCATCCATAAACTTACTTTGGTAAATGACTCAAAATAAGGAACCTCCTACTTTGAAATGATTTTACCATAAAGTATCTCAGCATCTACCCTTGGAAGAGGTAGATTTGGAGGCAGGATTGGCTACTGACAGTTGGGAAGGACCGAGCAGTGTGATTTAGAGTAACAAAGCTGTCAAGTAGAGTGGTAATAGTGCTGGAAATGTTGTAGTGAATGTTTGTAACAATAACAACAAAATAAAGAATCAAAACCCTAGTGGTAAGAAACAAAACTTCAACATTCAACGTTTACTCGCCTTAAAGTTTATACGGACGGATTCAGTTGAGAACATTTGCCTTCCCATGTAGGTAATTGAAAGTTATAAGCAGCCGCCCTCGATGGAGGCTACTAAAGAGGAAAGATGGTTTAGGAAGTATTTCCACTTCCATGAGACTAATGGACATAGTACTAATGAATGAAGGCATTTAAGGATGTCATTCAAGATATGATTAGAAAGAAAAAGCTGGAACAGTATGTTCGAAACTCATGGGTTAGTGGGTGTTATCCCGCCTTTTGGTCAGGCCGGGATATAACGAATTCGGCTAAAACAGATGGTAATCAGGATCGAAGATCGGTTGTATTTGAAACCATGGATGATAGTTGAATAGATTCGAATGAATAACACTCAAAAAATGGCTAAGTATGGAATTAGCGCTTCACCTAAGTAATAGATCGGATTGGATCCTCAATTTCTGACCCAATCAAGGTGCGATTAGTACAGAGTGACAAGGAAGGCCGCATATGGCTACATTTCAAATTTCAACTTGATTGAAGTTCATATGCTCGAGTTATGGACAAAAGAAGATGGAATGTGTTGATAGATCGTTGGTAATTTGCTTGGAGTCGAATCCGAGAAAATTTGCCACTTGCTTGGAGTCGGCACATGGTTCGCTTGGAGTCATAGAAATTTGAAGTGGTGGATCTGCTTGGAGTCGAATGTAAGTTTGCTTGGAGAAAAACTATCGGCATCGATTGTTTTTCGTGCTTGGAGTTAGAATCACGTTTCCTTTGAGAAAATTTAGATTTTACCAACTCTGGCACTGGGCCAGAATTTTCAGCACCTACTTCGAGTCAGAAAGGTGATTACTTTGGGTCTCGCTTCGGGTCAACCCTGAAGTGGTTTTTTCGACAATCATTTTGGGGATTTTCAATGACGATCGATCTATAACTCAAATCTACAATGGAAATCGACATGAAATTTGGAGAACAACTACACTACTCTATGAGGGACCCACACCATCGATTGTTGGGCCTCGTTATGAAGTTGGATCGATCAGACATGAACCATATGGATCGATCCATAAAATAGTTCAAACCAATGATGATCGGTCAATATCTCATAAACGCAAAGTCGGAATGATATGAAACTTTGGGAATAGTAAAATATTATGTAAAGAAACTACCATATCAATCACAATCATTTGGATAAACTTGAACGATCGATTTATGTTGTTTTTGAACAATTGTATCATTTCAGCTAGAATGATCCCAACTCCACGGAAAATGCGATATCTCACAAACGGTAAGTCGAAACGACATGAAATTTGGAGAGCAAGTAGCTAACATCATGGTAGACCCACCAGGATGATTGCACCCTAAAAGAGCAAATATGGAATGATCTTTCTTATTTCCATTTTTCAACTCGACTCGACGGATAACGCGATATCTCATAAGTGATAGGTCTGAATGGCATGAAATTTGGAGTGCAAGTAGCTAACATCATGTTGGACCCACTAGAACAATTGCACGCCAAAAGGAACAAATATGGAATGATCTTCCATATTTCTATTTTTCAACTTGACTCCACGGAAAACACGATATCTTACAAATGCTAAGTCGAAATTGCATGGAATTTGGGGAGCAAGTAGCTAACGTCGTGGAGGATCCAAAAAATGATCGCACCCTCATTGGAGCTAATATGAACGATCAACACTGATCGTTCTAATGGTTGCGATTGATCTGAAAATTTGTGGATCGGGTTGTACGGCTCTGGAGGTTCTTATGGCAAAATTTCAGCCGCATATCTTCACTTATAAATACAACGGATTTGGCCCATTGCAAAGGAATTTTTGGCTGGTTCTCCTTCATCACTTCTTATTTCTTCATCCGTTCTTTTTCTAAGGCAAAAACCAACTGTACTTTTAATCTTACAGTATAAATATAGGACTATTGGAGTCAACGTAGGCCAAAGTTTATCGAACCACTATAAAATTTACATGTTGATTTACCTTTCTACAATCTATTCTATGATCTGTGAATCTATATTTCTCTGTTTCGAACTAAATATTGGATATTGGTGCTTTCACATACAATAGGGTGTTTGCGACAATTTTTGGCACAAATAGTAGGCAACATAATAACCAACCTTAAGTGCAATCTTCCCAAAGGATCAGGCTAGGTCTAGTGGAGAAGGACCAAGACAGACAGCATAGACGATGGTTATTAACAACATATCGAGAGGTCTACATCCCACGGAATGAAGTGAGAATGAGGTGGGAGTGCTCTAGTAGCTCTTTGAGGCAAGCACCTTATGAGATGTGTTGTACAATTGAAGAGGGAGCTTTGGCAAACCAACAAAAGAGAATAGATGATGACATTGTGTTCGAAAATAAAGAAGCTGGTTGCGGTATTGTACGTTTAGGCTGGCGGTAGTGCACCGAGTCCTTATTGAATGTTGGAACTCGGTGAACATTTTGTTTAAGAAAACCTTTAATATGATGCAGTTTACTAGGAAAGATATGTGGTCGGGTGAATCCCTCATCTAAGGATTTACCAGAGAGGCCAAGGATCCTGTTGTCTGAGTCGAGTTATTTGTTGAGTTGGGAGAAGGAAACCACAACTTGATGCAGTTACAGAACTTTGTTATGGCTGATGGATTTTTAGCCTATAATGCTTTGTTGGGTCGATTGGCCCTTGCTAATTTTCGAATTGCGCTTTCTCCATGGTGCTTGATAATGAAGTTACCTGCAAAGAATGGAGTGGGAACAATTCAAGGAGACCAGAGCATGAGTGGAGAGTGCTACATTGCCGAGCTTAAACAGGCGAAGCGAGCAGAGAAGGGGAAGAATGTAGAGGGGCCTCTCTTTATCAAATCCTCAAAATCATATGAACTACTGCCCAAGCCTTGGCTCTAGTCTAACAGAAATTTTGCAAATATATGGATCCATGAAAAAGAGCCACAAGAGGAGAAGGCGACCCTAGTGGAACTGATGATTGATGTCCCAATTTATGATGATGATCCTAAAAGGGTTCTTAAAGTCTGTTTTTAACTCAACCTAAAGATGGGAAAGGTGTTGGCGGGTGACAAATACAGACATGTTTACTTAGACACATGTAACGACCCACAAATACGACACGGTTAATATTAAATTAATTTGATATGATTTTTTTTATAAATGGGTGAATTGGATGTCATATTTATAAAAATTATGAAGGCCTTTACAGGTTGATTGGTTTAGTATATAATTTTGATGGATTTGGAGTTCTAGTTTAGAAGATATTTACTTTATAAGTCTAAAAGATTTGCGTCTATGACAAATAATTTTTGATGTTTTAATTTTGAAAACAAAAGTATATTTAGTGTAGTTGATTAAGAGAGTAGTCTTCACTTGGAGAGGTAATGGGTTCGATCTTGGCCAACGACACATTTTGAACTTTTACAGAAGATAAACAAAAATATACATATCTACAAAAGGAAATGTATATATATGAGAGAGAGATATGGAAAACAAAGTATAGTCAAAATATATACATATATACATGTATATGTATATGGAAAATGTGTATGTGCATGCTTTTATAAATAGATGTTTATATGTAGTTAATCCAATGTAAGAAAATATAAATTTGGCAATTATGCGCAAATTAAATTGTATGAATTATGTGTACATGTCTATAAATATATGTATATTCTATGTAATGAATTGATTGACATATTTCCTAATTGTTGAATATATGTACGATCGGTTATATATTAATTTCATGGTTTGTGGGAAATTAATTGCGTAGACTAGCAATTAATTGCGCATTGATTAACATATTTCTTAATTATTGATTACATATAATTGGTTGTGTACAAATTTCATATATCATGGTAAACTAATTACATAATGTTTACACCAAAAATTGGTAAAAACAGCCAAAGATTAAAACAAGAGAATAAAATAAGAAAACTAATGAAAAATAAAGAGAAATCAAACATGATAGTTATGTTGGTTCGGCTAATCAGAGACCTACATCCACTTGAAACTTGTTTACGTTTCTTCTGAGTTTTACAAAGTTGATCTTATGGGTCGGCAGTTACGGATCGATGATGATTCATTGTATTATAGAGAAAGTATATAAATTTATCAAATGAGCCATAAAAAGTCCTTTGAACAGTGCCCTTCCTTCTCTATTTATAGCTGCAGGTCAATGGAATTCTCCCCACCGCATTAGTGCCCACGTTCCCCACGTCCAGGAGGAGTTGTGCTGAAAAGATCGTGGCCAACTAAGCAATGTTCAAGGATACCTACCGATCCATGCCTCTTATGGATTGGTACCAATTGATAAGATAGGCCATAAGGCCTTCTTTGATTCTTGGAAATTCCTTGGTTGACTTGTATCCTTGATTTTGGGGTTGAACTTGAATGAATTCCTTTGTTCGGAAGTTGGGCAAAGACACTTGATTTATCCATCGATTGTTTTAGTTAGATTGTGAACGACTAACCTTTATGGTGTACATTGGCTTATAATCACTAAGACCTTCTATGGCATGAAGTTTGAGGTGGAATTGGACAAAAGTTAGGGATCGGTACCAATCCATGGTCGGTATTGATCCATGACTTCACTTTATTTTAGAAGTCTGGATCTTGGACTTGTAATAGCTTGGCATGTTGGCTATTTTGGGAGTCCTTGACATGTTCACGGCTCCATCACTTGATCTTTTTTAATATCTGAGTTTGGCATTTATCGCTTTGGAATCCTACTTGGTCATTTTTCTATTCGACCGATCTGATTTGTCCGAATACGGCTTGATCACAAGATTGGGTAACATTTTCCCCTAAAGAATGTCTTGTGAATATAAGGTGTGCTTTGCTCAAGATCAAATATTGAAGTCGGTTATTCACTCATAGTTGAATTTTCTAGCTATCAACTGATCATGCTATAGCAAATCTGGTAACCCTTAACAACTTCAGTCCTATGCACATATATTCGCATCACCGAAGCAACACAGAAACTCTTCTCATTCATTCTGTCCAATTTTTAAGCTACTAACAGAGGGGAGAGTCTCTTTCCACAGGTATGTATTGTTCAATTGATAGAAATATAGCTTGCATCCCTGTCCTAGGGGTAGGGAAGTTCACATCTCGTTCCCTTGGATTCACTTGTAAGTCAAAAATCGTTCCAGACCATTACGACCAGGGACTTAAGTCCTTGCTTGAGCGTCAGTCACACATAATCATCATTCCGTGTTCTCCTAGAATTGTTATATCATATGGTATATCATGAATCGGAATTGCCTCATGTTCTCCTAGGAATTAACAACCACACATCAAAATCAATGTTATCCCATGTTTATCAGGGATATAAGTTAAGATATAGAAATCATATGTCAGGTAATCAAGGGTTAATAATCATGGAAGCTTGTTGCAACTGGTTGGAATGTTTTTTATGAATCATCTAACATCACCTAGATTCCTATTATAAGAATGATCAACCGAATTGGAGCAATGACTCGATTAGATAATTACTATCATGTTGTTTCAAGCCAAGTAGCATACAAAACTAAAGTCTTGTCTTCCATCTCTTAGATCGCATCATCAATATCCAAGTTAGTTTCTGACACCTTCGGTCATGTTATCGATGTCTAATTCAATTCGTGATCTCTTCAAACCGTTAGTTGAATCGTCAACCACCTCGGATCGTTAGTTGAATCGACTTCTCTGGATCATTAGTTGAATCCTCGACCTCTCTGGATCGTTTGTTGAATCATCGACCTCTCCGGATTGTTAGTTGAATCGTCAACAATCTGGGTCATTAGTTGAATCCTCGACCACTCTGGATCATTAGTTGAATCATCGACCTCTATGGATCATTAAATGGATCATTGACCTCTTCGGATCATTAGTTGAATCCTCAACCTCTCTGGATCCTTAGCTCGTGTTGATTCTAATCCTTTCACTCTTCGATGAGGGGACCCGACGACCGGATGAGTCCAACTGCTCACTATCTGTAAGGGGACTCACTGTCCCAGACAAGTCTAATCTTACTTGCTCTTCAATAAAGGGACTTGTACCATGCAATTCATGCCTTTGTCTCTTCGGTCGAGAAAACCGCATTCAATCAGCTCACAAATCAGCATTAAGGAACTAACTTCCGTGGGTGTTTCAAAATTGATATCACTTACCATGTTTGAGTGATATTCAAAGTCAAGCATTCCTTTATAGAATTATAATTCAAACATCTAACAAACATCACCACATCCATCCCACTAAGCATTACAGTCTAGAATCCAACTTAGAGCATGCGTGGAGATCGATCGAGTTCCCGTACATGAGTAAGTGGCTTGACTGTAATACCACATCATTTATTGAAAACAAAGGCAAAGTGCGAGAATCAAACCTGACTCCCAACCGTTCTGATCATGAGATGGTTTCCTCGGGCTAGATCCAAGGCCACTTCCATTGGCTATAGACAATGGCTTCTCCTGCCGCATTACTACATCTTGGTTCCTCATATACTATTGCATCCGGTTATTCCTAACCTATTCTTTAATCAGATCACAAAGGTTCCTATAATCATTTGACTCATGCACATCCAGCTCATAGAATAGGCAATACTTTCTCGATTTCTTTTCTGGTCAGTGGATTCTCTCTTCATCAATTTTAGGTAAGGAGTTTCCCCTAGTATCAAGGTAAATCCTCATCGAGGTTTCAGTCATCTCTATGTAAGAAGAGAATTTCGGTTCCCTTCTCTGTTGCATCAATCCTCCAAAGCCATCATCTACCTTTTGCTTTCCTTTATCTTTACCAAATCATGCTCTGGATGGTCCTCTGCCATCCATAACATTAATCTTTGCCTTTTCAGCTTTAGCATCCTCTTGATGCAGGTATCTCAGCCCCACGATAAAATTCCATGAGATCTGTCGGTTGATCCCTTTCCAAAGCAACTAGTAGCTCTTGAAACTGCCGCCATTAGAATCACCGATGGATCCAACTTATGAACTACAACAGCTACCACGTTATTCCAAGTTAAATGATTATTTAGGGTCACTTCGGCCCTATCCTTTATGCTCGATAGCGTTATCACATTCTTTGGTCATGAAATATATATCTAAATTGTCTTATAAATGTATTCATTAACTCGGTTCACATGCTTATAGACCCATTTTCCAACTGCTTGAACCACATTGTCTTGATGTCTATCAAATATAGTAGGAAACATCATCCCACTACCTCCTCAGACACACCCAACACCTCTATATGTTGGATGTATCTTATTGGATGAACCATTGGATCAGTTTTTCCATCATACATTTTCAGCGTCGGTAGCTTGAAATCGAGTGGATTCCACGCTTAGCAGATGTTAAGAGTGAATGGATTTGTGTTCACATCCTTCGAACTTTGGTCCAACGATCCAGCTCTTATCGCTCATCTAACTATTTGAGCAATTCTATTACTATCATTTAATGGAAGCCCCTGTTCCGCATTTTTATTTAGTCTCCTATTCCTAGGGAGAAATTTTGGCATGTACACCTTTGGTTATGCATTTGTATTCTGATTTACGTTCTGGTGTTCAGCATTGTTTCCAAGGCATGTCCCATTACTACCTAAACTTAATTTCATCATGCCCCTAGTCCTCTGGGATCGGTATCGTCTTGTACTTAGAGATCGATTCCAAGATGTAGCGCTTCTTCGAGGATTGCTCCAATTTATTCTATTCTATTTACGAGTGTGTTTGTTCTTGCCTCTAGTCTCTAGTTCTAGTCTGCAACAACTCCGGATGTTTCAAGTTGTACCATACTTCTGAAAAATCCCTTACATTTCTTCCTAGCGAGTTATCATTATATCATGCATTTCTGTCATCATCTCCATCTCATCTCTACTTGTGCACATGGAAGGGAGTTAGATTCCGAGGACACCTCTTTGCCGCCCCCAATTCCTTGTTTGCTTCCTCCAACAGTAGTTCTCCACATTGATGGTATCGTTCTTCTTAGTTTCAAGTTATCAAATCCTAGTGCTCTCAGTGAAAGCACTAAAATGTTTACCCTAAATGTTGGCACGAACATCTAAAGATTAATAGAAGTGAACAAAATAAAGAAAACTAATGAAAATAAAGAGAAATCACACACAATATTTGTAGTGTTCAGCTAATAAGAACGTCCACTTTTTCTACTAAGTCTTACAAAGTTGATCTTACGGATCGGTAGCTATTGGTAGGTGATGATCCGTGGGATTACAGAGAAAGTACAAAAATTTGTTAAACGAGCTAAAAAATGTCCCTTGAACAATGCCCATCCTTCTATATCTATAGCTTCAGATCAACAGAATTCTCTCCACCAAAATTGAGCCCACGTTCCTCATGACCAAGAGTAGGTGTGCTGAAAAGATCACGGTCAACTAAGAAATGTTCAGGGATCAGTACCAATCTGTGCCTTATGGATCGGTATCAGTCCATAGGACAGGTCATAAGGCCTTTTTTGATGCTTGGAATTTGCTTAGTTGACTTGTACTTTTGACTTTGGTTTTTGATTGCATCGTTATGGGGTTGAACTTAAGTGAATTCCTTAGTTTGGAGGTCGGTAGAGACACTCGATTTATCCATCGATTGTTTTAGTTAGGAATAATAAGCGAACCTTCTTTTGTGGTATACATTTTTTGATAATCACTAAGGCCTGCCATGAAGTTTGAGGTGGAAATTAACAAAATTAGGGATCAGTATCGATCCATGATCGGTACCGATCCATGACTTCACTTGATTTTTAAGGGTTTGGATCTTAGACTTAGATTTGCTTTGCATGTTGGCCATCTTGGGAGTCTTGGACATGTCAACGGCTCCATCTCTTGATCTTGTTAGATATATTAGTTTGGTAGTTATTGCTCTAGATTCCAGCTTGGTTAATTTTCTATTCGACGGATCTAATTCGTCCGAATATAGCTTGGTCACAAGGCTGGATAACACGTAGATTAATTGTGCGTCGATTGACGTATAGGTAAATTAATCTTTTTATTTTTGGTGATTGATTCCCTATAGATTAGAAACATATTTTCTGTATATAAAAGGTAAGTTTGTAGCAAAATATACATTCGTTGCTGTTTTTACATACGTACGTTCAAATTTCCTCTATCCATCATCCCATCCTGTAAATCAAGGAAGTTGAGGTGGGAGTAAACTAAATTTTAAGCAAGAAACCACTAAGAATCTTTCTACAATTCCTTCTTAATTCAAAAAGTACACGATCTATTTCAAAATAAAATAGTAATTGAACAAAGGCTAGGGATTCATTAATCAACAACATGTACGCTTGGATTTTTAAAGCGATTTAGGTTATGATGCAAGGAGAAAAAGCTACTCTTCATGTTAGTCTTCATTTAAGGTGGGAGTTTTTTTCATTTTAGCCCTTATCTACTATTCACAATTTGAACTATAAAACTTCTAACCACCATATCTTTCATATACGAACTCTGATTCAAACGCGGTTTCTTCCGTTGGACTTATGGTAGAATTCCAAATGATATGTCATTAGTTTCGCAGAGGTTGAAGACTATTGGAAAAACCACATTGAATTATTTAATTTAATTAATTCAAATTTAATTAAAAAAATCTATAGTTATTAATGAAAAATTATATTCATTGATGCATGTTATGTTCTATGGCTGACTGTTTAATTATTACAATATTTTGAATGTATTGTGCCTTAGTTGGGTAATTATTGTTGATTGTCATATTTTTGGGTTTTTAATCACAAATAATTATTAATTTGAATCAGAAAGTAATTAATTGTAATGAAATGAATAATAATGAAAAAATTAAATGAACAAATGATAGATAAGGTAATTTATAGATTTGATGGTTTTTGTGAATGATGATGATTTAACAGATTTTAGTACAATTAAAGTATGGAAATAAATAAGGTTGTTATTTATGAATGTAGGATCTAATTAACCCTCGAGGGTTGGTGGTGAATAGGGATTATAATAAATTCATATAATAAAAATTACAACACAAAAAATAACATAGTAAATGTGGAAATTCAAAGTGACACACAAATTTTCCTAGCTTCGCCAATTCTTGCATATTGCTGCCCCTAAGGTTCTACTAAGATTAATTAATCGACTGCTTACAGACCCGGTAAGCTTGTGACTATCGCTTACTGATTGTTCAAACCCTAGGCTCAAAACTCTGCCTCAACTTTATCCCTGAGTTAAGAATTTTCGAACTATTCCCCGTAGTTTGATCCTAGTTAAAACTAGAGTTTTATATTTTAAAAAATACAACTATAATAAAACAAAAAATCCCTAAGACTAACAATTTAGCACAAAAGAGATAAAAATTCTCGGCCCAAACTAATTTAAACAAAAAAAACATAGCCCGAATAAAATTAGACATATATATTATTTTTGCCCATATCCCTTTATTTACAGCTGATCTTTTTTCCTCTTTCAAATCGATTTAGGGTTTTAATCGAAGTGCCAATCTTTGATTGATTAATGAAATCACGCCTCATCTCTCTGTCGACAGATTACTTTGCTTGCGTGATGATTTCCTCCTTTGATTTCTCCAATTTCCTAGCGATGCTTTGCTGTTCTCATGGCTTCGATGGACGAGTATTCTTCAATCTGAGCTTTGGTATGAATTTTTTGATTTGAGTTTATTTTCCTACTTTTAACCCGACACATAATTTGTCGATGATTGGTATTTATAAGAATCTATTCGATACGATTCCATATATTTCATATATTTTTGTGAGTTTTGAATTTTTTAGCTTGTAATACTTGGTATTGATTTTCTAATTAGTTCATCTATGATATATTTTGATATTCTGGTTGAATACTTCAACATGCGTATCTTTTACTTTTTCTATTTTATGATTGATTACAATCATATGGTTCTGGCCTAAATTTATTGACTTGATTAATGCTGTAATATATTTTGAATATTCTATTGTATAGCCTATGTTGCTTCTGTTGTTTCACTGTGTACTTGCACACACTTTCACTGTGTACTTGCTATTTTCCTTGAATCTTTTGCCGTGCACATGAAATCGGCCTTGTGAGTTTGTTGGTGTAGACTCTATGCACTACCGACTTGATTGCTAGAATAAGATGGTATTGTGCTTATTTTCTACTCTGTGAGATTGCTGAAGTTTTGAAGGTTGGTAAAATTAATCCCTATTTTTCACTTAATGATATTATTTGAATAGTTAGATGATGCAAAGTTTGTAAATGACGTTGCTTGACCTGATTGGTTTGTTCTGAAGACATTTTCCTGAGTTTCTATTGTGGTTGATGTTATACTGTATTATAATGAAACCAACGGTGTAGATTGTTTCCATGGAGATGATGACTCAAGTCATTGTGTGTGTTTTTATATGCATTATTTCTTATTTTATTTTGGCTGTTGTATAAGCCTTTGTTGCATGTCTTTTTTACTGCATGTACATTTTGATGTTGCACATGTGTATGCTTATTGCTTATGCTGAAACAATCATGCTCTGCCTTCTTTCTGATGCACCTATTATGCTTTGGCAATTTTTACCTATCTAGTTGCACCTGGTTTATTGCTATGTTGTACTTTGCATTGCTACTTTTTCTATATATTTTTTCATCCTTTTGTTTGTTTTGAACTTGTTTGTTCAGTTGATTTTGTACTCCATATTCGTGCACCATCTTGTTCGCTGTTGTGTTTTACTTTTTCTTATATTCAGTGATTTAGCATGATCTTCTACTGCTTATGTTGAGCCTTTGGGCTCGACCTTACTTTTTTCCCTGAAATCGAATTGGCGCTAGTGTGTTTTGTGTATGTGCTCAGCCATATACACTGTGCATGTCATAGATTGCTCATGTACATTATTTATGTTTTTGGTGCCTATTCCAAAATAAGAAAAGAACAAAACCAATAGACTGAGGCAATGTCAAGTCCAATAATATTTACATTTTTGCAGTTTGATCTATTTCTTTTTTCTTTTTGTTGTGTTGTTATTCGACATGCAAAACAGATGATTGGAGAAATGACAATTGGATCAAATAGATAGAAAAGATTGATTCGAGTGAGTGAGTAGGTGATTATATTAGAAAGTGAAAAATATAGTGTTGTGTGTATACACAGAAACACACACACACATATATGTGTGTGTGTGTATTTGTTTATTATCATCAAACAAAAATCATAAACTGTTATATTATACTATTTTCCTTTTGATGATAATAAACATATGTTAAGATTTTGTATTAAGCAAATGTGTTTGATGTGTTGTGATCAAGTCACCCCTATTTAGATACCCCTCTATAACTAGACTCCCTCTACACAAATGCATGCAATTAAAAAATGAAAAAAAAGATTGATTCTCAGACTAATTGCAAAAATAACTGTCGAAAAATAAAAACAACTCTTGAATATCAGTAAGGTTATTACTCAACCACCAATATCTTTACATCTCCCCTACTGTTATCATCAAAATAATAATAATAATAATAATAATAATAATAATAATAATTGAAATAGTGAGGAATTTTGATTAAAACCATAAATTATATAGAGAGGAATATATATTGCAAATTCAGATTAATCAAACAAAAATCATATATTTTATTTATTAAACATAAATTCCACTTTAGAGTGACAATTGGGTTATGGTTTAGGGGAAATTTATACACTGACAGTAGTGTGGTATTTTTAATAAAGGAAAATTTTGTAAACTACCCTTCTAAATATTATACAACAAAAAAATGTTAAGCACTTTCTAATCATGCATAATCGTTAGGACTTTAAAATGAGTTTAGTAGTTACTTAAAAAATAATGTCATGCATTTTCTAACCATGCATAACCGTTATGACTTTTAAATGAGGTTAGAAATTACTTGAATATTTATCCCCTCTCTTGTATAGGTGTTCCATCCATGCATAACCATAAGGACTTGTAAATGCGAATGGAAGCATATATCGAGATTAAAGTTATTCACCGATGCATAGTCATGAGGACTTTTAAATGAGAATGAGTACTTTGGGATAAAATTATAAATTACACCAAAAATATAATTCCTTGTTTTTGAAGTACAAACTTTTGTACATTATATTGAACATTTGTGTATGGATTGTAAAAAGATGATAGTGATAGAAATGATTATGGAGTATGTATTAATTTTGAAAATATTATAAAAGTTGTTCAATTTTCATGAAAATTTTAACATATACTTCCTCTAGTCATGAAGTATAATTCAACCATACCCATCACTTTCTCAATCACTATTAATAATTTTTGATAAATTCAAAAGGTTCAAGCAGTCAACAACTATCTTTTCAAAAGTAAATCCCTTACCAAAGTAAATAAGAGTATGTTTTATCAAGGTAAAAAACTGAGTTGTTTAGAAAAAAATTCTAAATCTAAAAAATTATGAAAATCTATTTTCTACAAGAGGTTTTATAAAACGATGCTAATTTTAGAATTAGTTGAAAATTCAGATATAATCTCAAATGAAGTGATGTCTAATGTCACTTGTACTCTAGTTGCCCAAAATGATATATTATTGAACAAGCAGGTCATGTACTCCTCAATTTCACTCGGATTGGTTCATAAAATTTTCAGCAAAGCCAATAATATCAGACAGAGGAAAAATCATTTATATCAAACAAAAGAACATAGTTAAAAATTCTCCATCCACTGATTTGTTAGTTGTAAAGAAAGTAATGAAAGTTAATCACTATACCAAAGCAATTGACAATTCCGCTTTTAAAAATCCAATCCATATGAAACCTATGACGACTCGAAATTTTGGACATTTGAAATTGGAATATTTAATTGATTTTAAATATTTAAGAGTTAATTTTTAACTTGAATTTCGAATATCAATATTTATTGGATAATTTATTTTTTGAATTAAATAATTGGAAATTGGTTAAAATAATGAATCTTGGTTTTTAAGCTGGTTAAAATATTTCAAGGGCTTGTAGAATTTATTTTAATAATACGAAAGATAATAGAAGTGTTAGAATATAATTTAAGGATGATTTTTTCAGCTTTAAAAGTATATCATTTAAATCGGTATTTAAAAATAGCCATCTGAGGCACAGTCTCGGAATTCGATGAAACCGGTTCCATTGGATTCGTAATAATGTATTATTATCGGATTTCAATTTTCATAGCGTTGGAATTGTCATGTGATCGTACGTTAGGTAAACGCGCTGAAATTTATATAGGAAATTCAATATAATAACTGGGTCCAAAAAGATATCTTCTCCATACGATCGAATTAGGACTCGAAACCATTTCCATTGCGTTCGAAATAGAGGCATAACATTATAAACGCGTAACGTCACGCCTCGTTAGGGGTTCGAAATTTTAGACGGTGTAAATCGAGATGATTTGAATTTGAATTTAAATTATATATATATATATATATATTTACATACAATAAACAAATTAAACATGTGTCCTCCTTAATAACACGTGTACCCTCAAAAATAAACAATCAAACACGTTTCCATCTTGTTCCCATTCTCTTTTTAAAACATACGCAACAGAAACGAAATCTAATCATTTAAAAATAAAAATGGATAAGATTGAATTAAATCAAAAAAAAATTAATCAAAACCAAAATTGTGCCTTCCCTTCACAATCCAGAAATCAAAATCAGTGAAAACAAAAATCTCGTTCGTTCTCTTTTTCCCTCCGCTCTAAAAAATTTTCAAAATCGAATTCGTTATGCAGAAAAGGGGGTGGCCGCTGGTTCTTTCGAGATAAAATGGCCGAAATGTCGATTGCTTTGATTTCCGTAGCCTCGTCCTTCGAGTGGTTCGTGTTTCACCCAAACCTAGAAAGGGAATACTCATTTCAAGCCGAGTTTAGGGCATCGAACTGTTGGATGGGGATTCGATCCAGGAAATTCAAGGGGGTTCGGGTTCACACAGGAATGAGCAACTTTGACTTTAGGTTTCCTGCATTCGACTTCAATGTTCGTGAGGGGTGGTCGGGCAGCAGCCCGATGGGTCGTTCTCGAGTAAGGTAAGGTGGTCAGTTGGTGATATTTATATATATAGTGACTTATCTTAGGAAATAAATTACAGGAAATTTTCCTCAAGGACAATTTTTAGGGCTTTTTTTGAACGTAGGACAGTCCGCTAATAATTTTCTCACAAAGGCACACGCACGTATTTTCCTTCCAACCCACTTTCGTGCGCTTCTTCTTCTTCTTCCTTTCGATTAAATTTTTCTGTCGGGATCCAATATCTCTCTCGTAATCAAAATATCGATCAACCTTGTTCGGTCATTTCAATTTCGTTTTTCTGAAAATTATAGTTCATATATTATATTTTTCTCATGCGGGTATGTCGATCTCGTTCTTATCATATTTCTACTGTGATCTCGTTTTTCTTCAAAGTTTTGATGTAAAGTTATTTGGGTTGTATATAAAGTTGTGATAGAGTAGAAAAGTGTCATATTTTAGGTTCAGTTTCTAGGTATAATTTTTATTTTATTTTAGTATCATATTTTTATTATCAGCAACTAGATATCGATTTCGATATGGTAGGTATTAGTTTTATGAAATGGAAAAATTAATGTTCTAAATTGAACATATTTTTACTGATGTTAATTTTTGATTTTTTTGGCAGTGGTGACAACAGTCTTCTTTGTCTGTTTTTATTGAATAATAACGCTTTTAGCACTCCATTGTCTATCGATTGCTCTTTGTATGATTTTAAGAATGAGATATGTCGATGTTGGTCTCAATTAACTCATTCTTCTATTCAGAGTTTTTATGTACTTGAGGACAAATCTATTATGGTTGACACTGATTCTGATATTCAAAGTATAATTTGTTTTCAATTATACAAGAACTGTTCCTTTTTTTGTTTTACTGTTAAGGTTAAGGGTTCTGAATTGGAATATGTTGGTGGTGCTTCTATTTCAAGTTCATCTAATGTTCGTGCTTCTTCATCTTCTACTGGATTTGTCTGTTCAACTTATGTTGTTAATGGTAAAAGTTATTTAAGAGATATGTTGAGGAGAGGACCATCATCCTATTATTTAAAAATAAAGACAATAAGTTATTTGTGAAACAAATTATGTTGAAACATAATAATAGGTTGGGTATTAGCTACAGTGAAATATCTTTAGTCAAATATGTAACGATTTTAAGTTTGCAGTAAATAAGTATCAGTTTGCAGTAACTAGGTATCAGTTTGTACTAAATAGGTATCAGCTTTCTGTAAGTAAGTATCGTTTTATTTTCACATAGGTATTAGTTTTTTGTAAGTAGGTATAAGTTTTTTGTAACTATTGTCGATCTCGTTCTTTTCATATTTCTAATGTGATCTCGTTTTTCTTCAAAGTTTTGATGTAAAGTTATATGGGTTGTATATAAAGTTGTGATAGAGTAGAAAAGTATCATATTTTAGGTTCAGTTTCTAGGTATCATTTTTATTTTTGCTTAGTATCATTTTTTTATTATCAGCAACTAGATATCAGTTTCGATATGGTAGGTATCAGTTTTATGAAATGGAAAAATTAATGTTCTAAATTGAATATATTTTTACTGATGTTTATTTTTGATTTTTTTTGCAGTGGTGATAACAGTCTTCTTTGTCTATTTGTATTGAATAATAACACTTTTAGCACTCCATTGTCTATCGATTGCTCTTTGTATGATTTGAAGAATGAGATACGTCGATGTTGGTCTCAATTAACTCATTCTTCTATTCATATTTTTTTTATGTACTTGAGGACAAATCTATTGTGGTTGACACTGATTCTGATATTCAGAGTATAATTTGTTTTCAATTATACAAGAACTGTTCCTTTTTTGTTTTACTGTTAAGGTTAAGGATTCTGAATTGGAATATGTTGGTGGTGCTTCTATTTCAAGTTCATCTAATGTTCGTGCTTCTTCATCTTCTGCTGGATTTGTCTGTTCAAATGTTGTTGTTAATGGTAAAAGTTATTTAAAAGATATGTTGAGGAGAGGATCATCATCCTATTATTTCAAAATAAAGACAATAAGTTATTTGTGAAACAAATCACGTTGAAACATAACAATAGGTTGGGTATTAGCTGCAGTGAAATATCTTCAGTCAAATATGTAACGATTTTAAGTTTGCAGTAAATAGGTATCAGTTTGCAGTAACTAGGTATCAGTTTGTACTAAATAGGTATCAGCTTTCTGTAAGTAGGTATAATTTTATTTTCACATAGGTATCAGTTTTTTGTAAGTAGGTATCAGTTTTTTGTAACTAGGTATCAGTATTTTGGAAGTATTAGATTTCAACTAAATGATACTGACTATTATTTTACCAAACGATTTACACTAAGTGATACCAACTATTATTTGTTGTAAGTAGGTATCAGTTTGTTGTAATTATTAGCTTTTTCTTTTACCAAATAATTTATAGGTATTATTTTGTAATATATATTGTGGTATAAAGTTATAATGTTTCTAATTTTATAGAATTGAGGTGTTCTTCTTCTGATTCTTCATCTGCAACTTTTTTCTCTTCTTCTTTCTGAGATTTTTCCTCTTTAACTTTTTTGATAATATTAGAATACAATTAATAGTATGAAATTGTTAGTATTAGTTTTATAATTTTGTAATTTCAGTTACCTCAATTTCTATTTGTATTTTCTTTTGAATCATTTTTTCATTTCTTCTTTTTGTTCTTTGTTCCCTTTTTTGCATATTATCTTCAACTGTTTTCTCTGCAGCTATTTGTTACTTTATGTGCAAAAATATTCAATGTTACTATAATAACACTATACTAACTTTGTTATGCTTGATTTATAGTATTAGTTACCTTCTCTTGTATACTTTCTCTTATTTCTGGTCTGCTTTCAATTGCTATATTTTTTTCATGTATTCTTTTTGTTCTTTTTTCTCTATTTTGCTTTTCATCTTCTACTGATGTAGGTTTTCTAAGTTTTAACTTGTTGCTTTTTGCCTTTATTGTCTTTGCTATCATTTGCACTAGAGGTAGGTTTTCCTCTTCTATTATTGCGTTTTCTTTTTGAATATCTACTGTTGGAAGTGATTCGACATTTCAATTTTCACTTTGTTTCTTCACTTTCGACGTAGCTAGGGTTTCTTTGACTGTCGATTGTTGTGCTCGTTGTTCGTCGACTGTCGATTGTTGCGGTTGTATTGGAGATGTAGATTTGCTTCTAGTTTGTGATGCCTTTTTTGTCGAGCAAAATTTCGTCTGATTCTGAATGAAAGCAAGAAGGAGGAAGACGAACAGAATTCTTTATTTTTTTAAAATTTTATCTGGTCTTTAGGCTTTGTCCTTACGGTAAAAACTTTATGCGTGTGTCCTTGTGAAAAATTATTTACTTTAATTTGTCATTTAAAAAAAATTCCCAATAAATTAACATAATACATACATACATACATACATACATACATATATATATATATATATATTAAAATTTAACAGTTTGTTTAAATTTAATCAGTTATTTATTAACCTGTAAGGTATATTTTTTCACCTATTAGATACTAAATGGGTTGATATTAATTGTTGAATTATTTTATATATACTCAAAGGTTAAAAGAATAATATATCTAATTGGTTTATAAACTATTTAGAAAGTAGTGTTTGTTTCCTGCTCGAGTAGGTAACTATTTTAATGACTTAAATTTAAGGTTACTTAACTTTAAAATTTGGACTTTAGTTTATTGGTTCATTATTTCATATACATTAAAGTAGGTTACTGTTGTTCTTTACAGAAACAGAAAACAGAGAATGGGAATTTTCTTTTAACAGTAAAGTAAGTTGCTAATTGTGTTATCTATTGGGAGATATATATATATATATATATATATATATATATACAGATTGAATATATATATATAGTTTAAAACAGAAAAACTCTTCTTAATCTGAGAAATATATATATATATATATATATATATAAGTTTTTTAAAAAAGGGGTAGGAATTCTTTTTTGAAATGTTCAAAATTTATATAAAGGTTAGAGCTTTAAATCTATAAAGATTATTTTTATTAGTATATAAGTAGTTCAAAAAGAAATTAAAGATACATATGTGTTTAAAGGAAAATTTGTTTAATTAAATTATTAATTCAGAACTAAATAAATAAATGGTAATTGAGTATTCGATTATTTCAAATATTAATAAACTGTAAATGTCTATACAAGGTCAATAATCACGAACAAAAAAACAAAGGTGGGTTAATCTCACTCATTTGGATTATCGCCAATTTAAATAGTTAAAATTTAAATTGTTGGATTGATTGCTTGAATTGATTATTCTTATATGCCCGAATGTGATGATATATATAGTATATATTGGAGTGATTGATTTCCCGCATTATATAGCGGATGAGACCCTATGCGCCCCGTATAATAGAGGATGACCCTTTATACTACAATATCCCCCTCAAAGTGGGATTGGTATTTTGTATTGTGCTAACATCTGTGGATGCAAGGAAACAGGTTAGAGGGATCCAACTGGATTCCTCAAAACGTTAAATTTATTTCATATTCTGCGATGTGATTTATGTGATAATCTGCGATGATTATATTGATTATATTGGGGATTGAAATTATTGAATGCTATGGTTTGTATGAATATATATTTTGGTGTTTTAAAAATATATAGAATAGAATGAATTGGGTTTTTAAAGGAAATGAAAAGAAAAATTTTAAGTAAATAATTATTGGGCATATGAATAAATCGAGGAATAAATTTAAAAGGGAATTTAAACCTGGATATCAGTTTGAAAGTGATTAAGTGTTTTGAAAACTATGATTTTAAAAAGAAATGAGAAATGGAAAATTGTAAACTAGGTTTATAAATGAAGTGGAATATTTATCAGTGGATAAATTTGGAAGTATAGATTCTGGTGGGAATTTATAAGAAAAGTTGTAATTTATTTTACAAATAAAAAGGTGATTTTATTTTTAAAAGTTGGAAAATATATTTTTCCTAGAAATCTAAGTATATTTTAAAGAAAAGATTTCAAAGTATAAACTAGAAAATTAAAAATGTTTTTCTACAATGTTTTAAGAAATTTATTTTTTTATTATTTTTAAGTGCAAAGTAAATATTTTTTAAGTTAATTATAATATATAATTATTTTTTAAAGGTAAATTAGTATTATGATTTTTAAAAGGGAATTTGAGCATAAATATTTGATATAATAACTTTATTTTAAAGGGAAATTTTGGTTTAAGTTTTACTCGAGAACTCTTATAAATTTCTTAAGTAATATTTTTATTTAAGTTAATTTTAGTAGCATTAATGTAAATAATTTAAGTATATATATATATATATATATATATATATATATATATTTGAAAGTGATTATAAAGAGATGGAAATGTGTTTTAAAAATAAAAAGTGGTTTTATTTTTAAAGTGTTGAAAGAAATTTACGGATTGAGACGTAAATTAAATTTAGATAAATCAAGAAGGATTTATAAATGATTAGACAGTTATATTGGAATGGAAAGTGAATTTTGTGAAAAGCCAAGTATGTTTTCAAGCAGATTTTTAAAGTATAAGCTAAAAGTTTTAAAGTTGTTTAAAGAAATGTTTTAAAGGAAGTTATTATTTAAATTGTTTTAAGATTTTAAAGTAAATACTTATTAATTTAGTTATAATAATAATTATTTTTAAGGTTAAATTAACATTATGATTTAAAAGATCGTTACTAAATATTTATACTTTATAAAATTGACTTTTATTTTAAAGGTAGTTTTGGCTAAGTTTTACTGGAAAAATTATTATGGAATTTCATAACTATTATTGGAATAAAGTCCTTTAAGTAGTTTTTTATATTTTAATTTTTTTAAAGTATATATTTTGGATAAAGTGATTTAAATTATTTTAAAATCTAAAGTATTTAGACTTGGTGATTTTCAATGGAAATAAACAATATTTGGAAATTTATTCCACAAGAGAAAGTGATTTGAAAACTGTTTTCAAAGGGTTGAAGTATGGAAAAAATACCTTGTAAGATATTTGAAATAAATAATTTGGGAAATTATTAAGGCCTGATGGTTGTTTGTGGATGTTATATGATAGTTAAATAACCAACTATCAATATTGGCCAATGTGGTGATCGTTTCGAAGAGACCGGGATCGAGATTAATTTCCCGAAAACCACTTCGGTCTGGTTTGAACATTTTCGCGAGGAAGACAAGGGCTGATGTTAAAGATGGAGCAGTGAAGTGCAAGGGCTAATTGCTACTAATCCTGAAGGTGATGCCAAAATGGATATAGTAGGAGTAATGCCTTCGGTTCCGTTCGAACCTCGAACGGACTTGTATGGACGAATGCTATCAGAATATCGCCAGGAGGATAGCGAGCATTCTAAGTGAATATGTGCTAAAAAGGCGATGCATAGCCTCGAGCCTCATCAACCGGGAATGGCTAAATTAGGGGAGGTGCACGTAAGGCTAAGTGGCTAGTAACCTATTAGGGTAAGGTCATCCCTATCTAGATGTCCCTCTTATTCGGCTGTGTGGACTGTTGCTTGTCCCAACCGTGGGGTGATCTTATTTGGACTATCCGGTAAAGGGGAGCTCCGGTCTTGTGTAGCAGGGGATCAAGGTGGATCCTTGGTACGGTGATCTAGACCACGTATTGTGACGGGGGGGTGGTACCCATTAGCCCTGCCATTGATGGAAATCCATTCTCCCTTCGTGCCCTTTACATTTTGATTGTAGAACCTAGTATTGCTGGAATAATGGTAACAATTTCAGCTACTTAAATAAGTATTTGTATATAGACGCTACTATAATATCAGAGGATTTGATATGAAAATGTATTGGTTATCGTAAGGAAAAAACCCAACATGTTTATTTGTGGCGTGGTCTTATGAGATACCTTTGATTTTAAAGGATTTTGAAAACTTTAATAATCCAATTGAGTGCGTTTTCGCACGCTGGTTTTCCAGACTGACTCGGGTACTGCTTTATTATAATGCTCGGGTCAGACGGAATATTATAGAGTACAGATTCTAGATGGACTGCTATGGAGCTCAGGAGACGAGTTGGATGGTGAGACGTATCACACGTACTTGATGTATATTCTGTTGTGCGTCACAAGCTATATAGTCAGCTTTTGTGAGGACAAGTTGATATAACTGTCCAGTATTTTGCTTTTCATTGTGTCGTACTCTGGTGATGTAATGTATAAAATAGATATAGTTCTTTTTGTATAAAATCTATTATTATCTATTATATGCTATTCCGCTACGTTTGTGAGATTCTGATGTTATTTCTATTTCTTCTTCTAACTTCTTCTTCTTTAACCCTAATGGTTCGTTTTTCCGTTCACTTTGAGTTGATAAGATGGAGAATAGTGTCCACCCAAGGGGTACGGGTTTGCAGGTCATTACAAAACCACTATTTGAAAGCTTTAAGTTTGTGATTTGATTTGGAACAAAACACGAAAGTTCTAAATATTAAAAAATTTACTGACCAACATTGGTTTCAAGTCAAGATGATGAATCGCTTAAAGGATATATCTGAAATAATACAACTTGTTTGTAAAGATCAGAGATACTTTTCAAATGATGTGCTACAACGATTGCTCTTTTTCAAGGTTTTTCAAAATGAATCAGTAAAAGCTCAATCATTAAAAACTCAGAACGGTACAGTTGTATTGCTATTAGTTAGCTTTATAGAACTTCATGAATTTCAAAATTTAGAATAAACACGTTCAAGTTATGGTCGAATTACTGTAGCGGTATTAAGAAGTTCTAAAATAGTTTTCAAACAATATTCTGAATGATTTGTAGTTTTCAATGGTTTGAGTTCAGATTCTGAAAAAACACAAAATATTAAAGTTATGGAATTTTCTTTCTATTTTTCATCACATCTTGAATTTTGCAAGTCGGAGTTGAGGAGCTCAAGATATGGTAATTATACCGCAGCAGTGTCAAAAAAAATGACAACAAGAAAAGAAAATAGGGTTTAGAGATCATATCTTTTATGTTGTATTCTTTTTCGCCATTTCTATTGTAGATCTCCACCTCATTTCTCTAGACTAAAGGAATATTGTAATTATTTCTCTTTAACCACATATATAGAACAACTCGAAGTCATCATTATCGTAGTTGTTCCTTAGCCCATTTCTGAAACCCAAATTTGTTTAAAGGTTTTGTTTTTGTTTCTCTTCCAACAATTATTTTGTTTATGCCTAATTTTTCCACAAATGAAACACTTTGTAAAATCTTTATGAAATTTGACATCATAAATTTCCTTTTCTTAATTGGTTCAACTCTACAATATCCAAGTCCTTTTCTAGTGTGACTTCCTAATAACATCATTGATTATTCTCACTTTGAAAATTTTATAATTGTTGATTCAAGTTGTTGAACCTTAGATCTGAAAGCATTATTTTCATTCAAAAATGAGGTGCATCTTTTGATGGAAATTTCTTTTCTAGTTTCATCTTTGTTTTTCAAAGTCAAAATATCATTTTCGATGATTTCAATTGTAGTCTTAGAATTATTAATTTCTTCCTCTAGAGACTGACACTTCTCATATTCTGATTTAAACTTTTTAACTTTTTCAATCATTAGTTCTAACTCATTATTTATACCATGCAACCTATTTTTCTCAGATTCTAGTTTATTATATCATTGTTGAAGTCCATCAATGGTTGCGTTGAACTGATGATATACCAAAAGTAAATCATCACGGGATAAGTGTGCTACCTCATTTTGTTCATCACCGATGTCACTTGATTCTACCATGAAGCACAAAATCTCTTCTTTCTCGCTATTAGTATTCTCCTTTTCTTCTTCACCCTCACCCCAAGTGGCCGTCAAACTCCTTCTTATCTGCTTCTTTGGTTTGTCGAGCCGATTAAGCGGACAATTTGGCCTTATTTGACTTGGCCTCTTACATCTATGTCATACGATTTCTTCCTCTTCATAATCATCCAGAACTTTGACAATTGTGGTTTTTATTCAATTGTTTATTGCTGGATCTCCATGCTTTTGGATCCACTTTTTGAATTACTTTATCAATAGTGCTGGCTCAATAGCAGCACTAGCTTCTTCCTCATTATCCATTGAACTTTTAAAGCAACATATTTCTTTTTTGGATTCCTAAATTGCTATCTCTTTTGCTTTAAAACTTCTTAGGAGGATTCTTAGAATATTTTTAGACCATCTCCAATTCTGTGTGAGCTTTTCGCAGCATTTTCTAATTACAATATTTTAAAATCGTCCATACATCTCCTTTATATTCTCGTATTTTGTCATCATGAAATTCTTGAATTTACTGCAGAGCATGACTAAATGAGTTTCCTTGTCCCATGATTTATCTTCATGAGTCACTTCAAGCATATGCTAAATTTCATGCACAGTTACACAATGAGAAACATGATTATTTTCAATTGTATCTAAGGCACAAAGAATAGAGTTCATTGCTTTAGCATTTTCCCGATATAGGCTAAGTTCATTTGGATCCCACTTATCTTTAAGCTTAGGAACTTCGTGACTATATTTACCATAAGCTTACTATAACCAAGTTCAACTATATCCCATGCATCTATAGTATGTAAGACATATTTCATCCTAGTTTTCCAACATTAATAATCAGTACCATTAAACATGGGTGGCCTAGCAATAGATTATCCTTCAGAAAAAGCATTAGCCATAGTTAAAAAGGTAAATTTCACTACCTAGCTCTCATACCACTTGTAGGATCGAATTAACCATAGAGGAGGGTGAAAAAGGTTTATAAAAAATTC
Source organism: Allium cepa (assembly GCA_030765085.1). NCBI lineage: Eukaryota > Viridiplantae > Streptophyta > Magnoliopsida > Asparagales > Amaryllidaceae > Allium > Allium cepa. The sequence goes on along the minus strand of CM060940.1, from coordinate 748,346,910 downwards.
ACAGAATAAAAATTGCAGCACGAATAATAATAGTGTAAATGTGGAAATTAAAAGTGTCACACAAATTTACCCTGCTTCGGCAATACTTTCCTAGTGCTGCCTCCAAGATTTCTACTAATATTAAACAGTCGACCACTTATAGGCCTTGCAAACTTGTGGCCATCGCTTACCTGATTGTTTTAATCCTAAGCCCAAAACTTGGCCTCAATTCTATCGTCGAGTTGAGAATTTCCCAAATTATGCCCATGGTTCGATCTTATTTATAACTAGAGTTTTATATTTAAAACAATATAATTAAAATAAAATAAAAAAAACCTAAAACTAATGTTCAAAATTTAGCATAAAAGAAATAATAGTTCCAAACCTAAACTAATTTAAACAAAAAACACGACATGAATAAAATTAGAGGTGTATATTTTTCAGGTCGTATCCATTTATTTTCAAGCGAATCTTTTTTACTCTTTCAAGCCGATTTAAGGTAGTCTGTGAGATTGCTGAAGTTTTGAAGGTTGGTAAAAAAAAATCCTTGTTTTCCACTTGGTGATATTATTTGGATAATGGGATGATGCTTGATTTAAAAACGATGTTGCTCAACCTAATTATTTGTTCCAAATAAATTTGCTTGAGTTTCTATTATAGTTGATGTTATGCTATATTATAATGCAATAGTAGTGTCATCTTGTTGCTGCGCTTTTGTGAAGATGGTTGTTGCCACGTTCCTTTGCTACCAAGATGTTTTATTTGCATTATTGCTGACTTGATTTTGGTTGTTGTACAAGCCTGTGTTGCGTGTTTATTTTACTGCATATACATTTTTGTATTGCACCTATATATGCTTGTTGCATATTGTTAGCACCAGAATTGGTCACTAACACCCTTAAGAAAGATTGTGTAGAGAGATTAATGAAGAAAGTAAATTGAAACAGAGAACTGTATGCTAAATTAAATGCAAAAACAAGAACACCAGATTTATAGTGGTTCAGCGTTGCTTTCACAAATGATTGATTACAGATACAATCCGTACAATAATGACTTGAGTACAAGTGCTAACTGAAAAGAAAGAGTCTTGCAAGCGGTAGAGTCTCCCCAGTGTTCTCGAAAATAGGTCCCTTTCACTGTGCCCCTACCCTTCTATTTATAGACGAAGATGGGTTGGACTTCCCTCACGGGCCTAGGAACAAAGTACCTCGGCCCATGATAAGTAGCTTCTACGCACCGAGCCAGAAATGCCGAACGGCAATTGCCGAGCGAGGTTGGTAGAACCAGAGAATGCCGAGCGAGGTCTCCATGCCGAACGACAATCATATGCCGAGCCACAAATCCAGGCCGAATGACATTCGTATGTCGAGCGGGGGATGCGTGTCGAACAACACTCGTTCTCCGAAAGAAGTGTTGTGCCGATCGAGGTACTAGGGTCGGGTAAAGCTCTTGTGTCGAACGAGGGGAGGTGCACCGAACGAGGCCTGGGCCGAACGACTCGTCTATGCCGAGTGGGGCCTTATGCCGAGTGACTCATCTATGCCGAACGAGGCATTATGCCAAGCGACCCTTCCATGCTGAACGACGCATTGTGCCGAGCGACTCATCTATGCTGAATGAGGCATTATGCCGAGCGACCCTTCCATTTCAAGAAAGGCTTCATGCCGGGAGACTCATCTATGTCGAACGAGGCATTATGCCGAATGAACCTTCCATGCCGAACGAGGCATTGTTCCGAGCGACTCAACTATGTCAGACGAGGCACTATGCCGAGCAATCCTTCCATGCTGAGCGAGGCTTCATGCTGAGCGACTAATCTATGCCAATCGAACCATTATGTCGAGCGACCCTTCCATGCCGAACGAGGCATTGTGCCAAGCGACTTACTGTGCTGAAAGGGGCATTGTGCCGATCGGCCCTTCCATGCTGAGCGAGGCTCTTGTGCCGAGCAAGGAAAGGTGTGCCGAACGAGGCCTGTGCCGAGCGATGTATCTAGGCTGAGCCTCTTGTTACATGGTCAAACAACCGGGTAAGACTTGCCCCTCAAAGTGTATCATGTGGACGAACATGATGCCACTTTGATCCATGAGCACTCCCCGTTTTTCTTTAAGCCCTTGTTCTGTCTTCTCGGTATTGATTTCTTACGATCTCCTGAATGTCGAACAACATATTGATGCCGAACGACATATTGATGCCGAACGACATATTGATGCTGAACGACCGAGATGCCTTGACCGGTTCTACCGGTTACTGTCTCTTCACCTTGTTTCCTTCTTACTATAAAAGTCAATACTTCTCCTCTTCCTCCCTTTTACCTTTTACCTTCGCTCTAACACCCTTACAAACTCACCTTTCTTCAAACCCTTGCTGACATTTTAACCTCTCTTTAAATCCTCGAGTCTCATACGTTACCTCTCGACTGCCCTCAACAGCAAGCCTGAGTGGATTCCACTTCTAAATCGAGAACTTCACTAGCCTTCGACCCCTTCTCCTAGGTATGAACCTCTTACTTGTTCGACCTTCTCCAATTAGGCGCTTCATAAAAGATTCGAATTCGCAACTTTCGTTTGACTCAAAAATGATGGAAGTCGTATAGATTTGGAAGATGGATTTGGGATTTAAATGAGCCTTAGGATTAGATGGAGAGGAGGAAGGAAGAGGGTGTCATCTCAATAAGAATCGGTGAGGGTAGGTATTGTTGGTCGAGGGTGGCATGCGAGTTGAACTGGTGTTCGATTGGCCATTTAGGAAGGTACTTAGTTTGTTCGAAGAAATGAGTTGGAGGAAGACGTATAGCTATGGCTCGACATGACTTCCGTGTGCCAAACGATGGAGAGGGAATGTAGGAGTGAAGTTGAAGTTAGGTTTAGCGCGCCCAGCGATGTGGCTCGGTACGACCATGGTTCGACACGGCTCCCTTGTGCCGAACGAGGTAATAGGGAGTGCAGGAGAAGTAGAGGTTAGGTTCACTATGCCGAGCGACATGGCTCGGTATGACTACGGCTCGGCGTTACTCCCCGCGTGCCGAACGGTGGAGAGGGAATGTAGGAGAGTGAAGTAGGCAATAATGTTCGAGTCTCTGCAGTGTCGCTCGACATTAAGTCTGGTTGTAGGCTATAACAGCCAGAACTGTCTCAACTCGAAAATAATGCACGTTGTCTGAACTTACTTTCTACGCCCGAACATATGACAGTAAATAGGGACAAGATTTAGACAATCAAGCATATCGAACAATCCAGGCTAATAACTCCCCTGTCTTGACAACTATAAACCTGAACTTAACTTGACTAAAACAGATAATAACCTTCCACATACAATGTCGATGCCGAGTTCAAAATAGAAACCATCATACAATAAGCTCTCAAAGGTGGTCAGCTCGAAGGCGGTCAGCGATGACGGTCTTCGAAGACGAAAGTCCAAAGCCTAACTTTATTTCATCAACTTTATGACTTGTAATTCTTTGGCACTTATACTCGAACGACTGCACTAGTTCACTCACCACACAGGGGGAGTATTTTTGTTGTCATATCTAATGTCGATTATTTTTCAAGTACAGTCTAAATAGGTGTTTCATCAGATCCAAAATTCATTAGAGATGTCTAGAAAATCCAGCTCTACCACAGTCTCAGATAGACTCGAGTTAACTTCTCAACAAGAAGTAGTTGGAACTTTGAATCCATTGACTACTCTTGTACAAGATATTCCAAGCCCCACGATTGCATCCGTCGACTTGGCTCTCGATTCCTTGGATGCGGCGATCTTTCTAGACAATCTGGTCGATTCTCAAGCTTCGAGAATTAACGAAAGCACTCTTCGTCGCATATGCTCAATACATGGGATTCCTTTTGACGACGTATTGGTTCCATCGGGACAAGTTTGTCTTCACTTGCCTCTAGTTGGATATACGGCCTACAACAAGTTTATGTGTTGGGTTGGTAGCATGTCGCCATTCAACTCATTTCTTCATGACCTGCTACAGTATATTGAGAGCGCTCCATCGCAATTTCACTCAAACTATTACGCGTTCGTATACGGCACGTGCATTCTCTTCATGAGCGTCCTTTACATGCTCCCGACTCCTGGCGATATCCGCTATATTTATCATTTCAAGAGACAATCGGACAGCCCATCTTTTGTATTTCTTGAGCCACACAACAAGTGTCTAATTCTGACTATGGTGTGGAGCAAATTCGCGCAGTATAAGCAGGAGTGGTTCTACGTGCGCTATCCCCCTGGCTACTCAAAGAGATGGGTGGAAGGGAGTAAGTCTTTTTATGGATCAATACTTGCATTCGGCAGAAAGTGCACCTTGTTTAACTCTTTTTCTACTTTCAAAGGCATCAGCCCACATCCCGAAGGCTCCGGGTATTCTGAAGTTGTTGAAGCTATCCGAGCTATCCCTATGGAAGACCGGGACATTAGATCTATCATTTCCAACGAATCGCTCTCTTTATTCGGGCTGTTGGCGGAAGGTCACCGAATAAGTCTTCCTCACGACGTCACCATTACCGGGTCTTCCTTTGACAAAGGCAAAAGGCCAACGGGGCCTTCAACATGTGATGCCCCCGGCACATCTGAGGAAGGAAAGATTAGAGAAGCTAAAGAGCCCGAAGCACCGGGTGATAAAGTTAGTCCGGCTCAGGAGCCGGTAACCGAGGTTCATGATATCGAAGTAACGCCTCCCCTTGTGAAGGGAAAGAAAAAATTGGCTTATAAATTGAGGAAGAAGATGGTGGGTGGATCCTCTAATATCACAATCACTCCGGTGGTAAGAGAGCCTTCTCCTCAACACTTAGAGAGTTCTTTGAAAGTCTTGTCGAACCTCACTATTCCTGATGATTTGCTTAATTATGGCTTCGATGATCTAGAAGCCCTTAAAATTTATTCTCCCCCGAGAGGCAGTGCAGGCGCTCAAGCCCATATTCAGGGAGAAAAAACTCCTATAAGTAGAGATAAAGAAACTGGTCCGTTGAGGGGAAACACTAGGACACACACGGACATGTGCACTTCACCTTGCGCTTCAATTTTAGCCATTGCTAACTTGTCGTTATTCTCATTCTACGCAGGTGACATGGGACGCACTCAAGGACTCAATTATCTTCGCGGGTCATCTATTTTTCACCATTCTAGCCAGGATTCAGGCCTCGGCAAACGCCGAGACCGAGATGACTCTGGAGACCGAGACTACCGCCCCCGAGAATCAACTTATCGAAAAAAACATACAGCCAGTCCTCATATTCCCATGATCATCCTTCTCAATCAGAGCAAGGCAGGGAGACGTCTGCGTAGAAGGGGTCCCAGCCTGAGGCCCACCAAGATCAACATTCTGGTTCATCAAGCACCAGGCAATCCCGGGTATCCCATAAAACATCTGTAGTTTCTAGGCGTACTCCTCCCAATCCTGTACCTAATCCGTCGGTAGCAGAAAGACTTACTAAGCTCAAGGACACTTTCTCGAAAATTTGCTTCGATGGTTTGAAATAACATTGTATAATATTTTTTATTATAATACCTATTTACATTTCATAGGAAAATCACTACCTTTAAGCTCAAAGGTAGTGATTTTCCTATGAAATGTAAATAGGTATTATAATAAAAATATTATACAATGTTCTCTGTCCCATTGATTCATCACATTCCGGGACACGTCAAACAAAGCTCTATTGCTTGTACCAACGACGTTTACGTTTAACATGACATGTTTGTCCATTTAGCTGAAAAAGTCTCGAAAGTCTCTATTGAGCGTCAACACGAAATCAATCGCCTGAAGCTCAAAACTATTCATGATAAAGACATTATTAATGCTCAGGATGAAGAACTCTCTTCATACAAGTCTCAGCTCGAAGCTGCCCAAAAAAGTGCTAAAGACACAATGGATGCCGTTAATCATTTGGAGACAACACATAAGAAAGAAATTGACGAAGTATTCCAACGCTACAGGGCCTTAGCTCTAGAGACGGATTTTGTTCAAAAGGAGAGGGATGCATTTTCCCAGTGAGTCAAAGAGTTGGAAAAGCTACTTTCCAAAGAGAAAGAGGGAAAAACTACTGCTCAGGAAGAGTCGCAACGATATTGTGACGAGATTGTTGCCACGCGACTCCTAAAGACAAAGCTCGATGACGAACTCTCTAGAGTCGAGATGCTGAAGGATGAAGCCTATGAGGAGGGCAAAAGAATTGCATCCACGGAGTTTGAGTCTCGCCTTGAGGCGGCTACGGAGGCTGGCATGGAGGAGATCAAGCGATTGTTTGACCCGCTTATAGCATAGTACAACTCCCATGTCTTCATGCATCGGGACTTAACTTTTCTTGGCGAGGGCTACCTCGAGTCTCTAGCCGAGGCATGGGAAACTTTGATAAAGATCAGAAAGGTCGAGCTGAGCATCGAGGAGGTTGATGAGGAAGCTTTGATAAAGGAATTTCTCAAAGGGAATGAGCCTTTAGACCTGTCTACAGCGAACGCTCTCTACTGCAAAGGTTCTCCCTCGTCAAAAGGGAAGGATGACATTGCCGATCTATTTGGAACCGGTTCTCCAGTTCCTCCCCCTACTCAATCGGCTGGTCGGCCAACACTTGATCTGTTCGAGCAACACATTGGTTATAACCCGGAAGACCCTAGCCGTGACATTCTTGTTCTATCTCCCATTCCAGAGGGTGAGACTCCTTGGACGGTTGAGAGTCAACAAGAAACTGGTATATATATCTTCTTCTTAAAGTTCAAAGAGCCGTCGAAAACGATGAGAGGTTATTGTATTCTAACATTTGTCCCTTGTGATTTTACATAGGCCGCTCTGACCTCGAGCCCACTTCAAGGAGCGATGACGCCAAGGAGGAGAAAGAGAAGGCGAGCAAGGCTATTCAAGCGGGAGAGACTCCTAGCCCTAATGCTCAAGTGATTGAGGCGCTTGACGAGGACAAGTCCGAAACCTCGTCTCCCGTCGAAGAAGGTTGTGAAATTGAGATTACAGGTGCCTCTGGGTACACTTCAAAAATGATCATGAAGGAGCAACTTGCGGAGGAGAAGAAAACGAAAATTGAAAACAAAGTCGATCCCCGAGTTGTGGAATTAGATGATCCTCTGAACAGGCCTTTAAAGGTCATCCTTCCTGGTGGGCTAAGCCAGAAGTCCCTCATCCTTCCTTCAATGTTACTTCCCCATCAAGCAAAGCGTCCAAGTGTAAACGCGTGGGGGAAGAGTCGTCTGAGAAAACGAGGGAGGAAAAGAAACCAAAGAAACCGAAGAAGTAGCTATTACACTTGTACAATGAGTATTATTTCTATTTATTTTCGCAGTCAATGTAGATAAACTTTTGACTCCGAGTTTTGGAGGAGTTGTAGTAGAGCCTTATTATGGGTTAATAAGTAAAATTTTGTTCCTTTGTCTTTCAAATGATTTTTATTATTCAGCTTATTGTATAACTTGTTACTATGACTTGACATTCAGCGAGTTGCTTGAATTCCAGTTCACCTCCATGTGACTCGGAAATTTTCTGAGAAACGTAAGTACTCTGTTCCATGTTATGGGTACATAGAATATTTTTGTCTGCACTCTGGGGACTCAGAGTATTCCAGTCCTCATTCCGGGGGCTTGAAGATTTCAAGTCGTTTATACTCTAGTACGCACTCTGGGGACTTAGAGTACTCCAGTCCGCACTCTAGGGACTCAAAGATGTTAAGTCTTTTATACTCCAGTCTGCACTTTGGGGACTTAGAGTACTCCAGTCCACACTCTGGGGACTTGGAGACTTTAAGTCATTTATAATCTAGTCCGCACTCTGGAGACTTAGAGTACTCCAGTCCGCACTTAGGGGACTTGGAGATTTTAAGTCGTTTATACTCTAGTCCGCACTCTGGGGACTCAGAGTACTCCAGTCCGCACTCTAGGGACTTGGAGATTTTAAGTCGTTTATACTCTAGTCCACACTATGCGGACTCAGAGTACTCCAATCTGCACTCTGGGGACTTAGAGATTTTAAGTCGTTTATACTCTAGTCCGCACTCTGGGGACTCAGAGTACTCCACTTCGCACTCTGTAGACTTGGAGATTTTAAGTTGTTTGTACTCTAGTCCGCACTCTGGGGACTGAGAGTACTCTAGTCCGCACTCTGGGGACTTGGATATTTTAAGTCGTTTATACTCTAGTCCGCACTCTGGGGACTCAGAGTACTCCAGTCTGCACTCTGGGGACTTGGAGATTTTGAGTGTTCGTGCGTGTTTGTATGTCAGACAGAATAATGTAACTCTAGTTTTTTCCATAAAATTATCATTCACGAAAACATCAATAATTCATGAAAAATATGGCTTCAAGCCTTTAATAATTAAAACAAGCTGAATCGTCTTATTACATGCCGAAAACTAAGAATCAACAAAATAAAAACATACTGGGAATAATTGCAACAAATATATAAAAGGAATAGACTAAGTATAATAACGCTGCAGATGCTCGCTATTCCATGCTCGGGGGAGTGTCGTGCCATCAACGGTCGTTAGCTTGAAAGTTCCTTCTCCAAGCCTCTGTACAATGACGTATGGACCTTCCCATGTGGAATTCATATGCAATAGGACTGGGAAAACTTGTTTCCAAATGAGGTCGCCCACATCAAAGACTCTCGGCTGGACTTTTTCATTATAATATCGAGCGACTCGGTGTCTATATGTGGCCGCTCTTAAATCATCTTCTTCACGTTTTTCATCAATGAAGTCCAGTGATTCCATCAAAAGATCTCGATTCGTCTTGGGGTCGTAATGAGTTACCCGATGTGACTGAACTTCATGTTCTATGGGTATAACAGCTTCCGTGCCATATGCTAATGCAAATGGAGTGTGGCCAATCATGGACTAGTGGGTAGTTCTATAAGCCCAAAGTGCTGTTGGAAGTTCATCCATCCACATCCCTCTAGCCTTTTCCAAACGCTTTTTCAATATGGACTTGATTATTTTGTTCACGGCTTCTACTTGTCCATTGGTTTTTGGATGAGCAACTGCTGCAAACCTTTTTTCAGTGCCATATTTTTGACAAAATTCTCTGAACTCTTTGCTTTCGAATTGAGTTCCGTTGTCTATAATGATAGTCCGTGGAAGGCCAAAATGGCATACAATGTTTCGTACAACGAAATTAATGACCTTCTCGGTGGTGATCATGGCTAAGGGCTCTGCTTATGCCCACTTGGTAAGTAATCGACCGCGATTATCGCGTATTTCGCACCACCTTTGGATATGGGTAAAGAACCGATTATGTCGATCCTCCATATTGCAAACGGTCAGGGACTAACCATTTGTGTGAGTTCCGTCAGCGGAGCTTTCGGGATTTTTGCATACTTCTGGCATTTTTCACATCTCCCTACATAGTCTGCAGCATCCCGATTTACAGTTGGCCAATAATTTCCGTAGCAGAGGATCTTCTTCGCTAACGTCTGCGCCCTAGTATCATCACCACATTCTCCTTTATGGACTTCATTTAGGACTCGTTTTATCTCATTGTGGGCAATGAACCAGATTAAGGGGGACGAGAATCCCTTCCGATACATTATTCCATCTTGCGTTACATATCGCGAAGCTTTACGAATAACTTGTCGTCTTTCGCTTTTTCTTTCGGGCAAGACCCCATGTAGAAAGTATTGTTTGAATGGGATCATCCATGATTCCTTCTCGATTTCTATTTCTGACACAAGATCTATCTCCATCACATTTATACTCGAAGCATGTAAGGTTTTGACGGGAACCAATTCCATTTGTTGTGCATTGCCAGTACTTGCAAATTTTGCCAATGAATCGGCTTCTCTGTTTTGTCCACGCGGGACATGCAAAATATCATAATATTCGAGATTCGCTAGCTGTTCTTGAACTCGTGCAAGGTATGGGGAAAATCTCCATCCCTTCGCTTGATAGTCCCCCCACACCTGGTATACCACCAATTGTGAGTCACAAAAGATCTCAACCGATTTTACCCCCAGCTCTTTGATAAGTTTCAAGCCAATAACCAATGCTTCATACTCGGCTTCATTATTTGTTGCTAGGAATTCGAGCTTCAAAGCGTAACAAATTGATCAGTTTTCGAGAGTCACTAGAACTATACCAGCTCTAGAGCAATGGTCGTTGGATGCCCCGTCGGTGTACAACTTCCATCGAACAGGAGGTATGACACCGTGACTGTTTGATTCGTTTGACACGGTGAATTCAGCGATGAAGTCTACTAGCTCTTGCCCTTGTATGGCCCTTTGTGGTAGGCAGGTAATATCGAAATGGCTCAACTCGATATTCCATTTCAACATCCTTCCAGAGGTTTTCGGTCATTGGAGTACCTGTCGCAAGGGTTGGTCGGTATAAACATTGATTGAGTGTGCCTGAAAGTATGGACGAAGCTTGCATGATGCAATCACCAAGCAATAGGATAGTTTCTCAATTTTAGGATAATTTCTTTCTGCCTCCATTAAATGTTTACCGACATAGTACACTTGCTTTTGAACTCGGTCCTCCTCGCGAACCAAAGCCATACTGATAGCATGCTGGGATACAGCCAAGTACATGTACAACATCTCATGGTCTACCGGTTTCGATAGCACCGGGGGACGTTCTAAATTCCTTACCAGAGCTCGAAACACTTCCTCACAATCGGATGTAATTGGTATCCTTGTACCTGTGTTATAGTTTCAGGCACTTTTATGTCTCGAATAGCTTGAATCTTCTTCGAGTTAGCTTCAATTCCTCGCGCATTTAAATAAAACCTAAAAAATTCCCTAACGCAACGCCAAAGGAACACTTTAAAGGATTAATTTTCATTTCATAATGTCTGAGTATATCAAAAATCTCCGCTAAGTCTTAAATGTGGTCGTTTGACTGCCGTTACTTCACGAGCATGTCATCCACATAGACTTCCATTGTTCTACCAATTTGGCCTTTAAACATTCGATTCACTAAACGTTGATAAGCCCGCATTTTTCAATCCAAAAGTCATCACTACATAGCACTATAGCCCAACGTCTATGACAAAACTGGTGTGTTCTTGGTTTGGAATGCGCATCGGATTTGATTATATCCTGAGTATGCATCCATAAATGATAGTAACTCGTGTCCGGCCGTTGAATCGACCAGCTGGTGGATTCTAGGTAAAGGAAAACTATCCTTCGGGCATGCTTTGTTTAAATTAGATTAATCTATGGAAGTTCTCCATTTTTCATTTTCTTTCCTCACTAGCACAGGGTTAGACACCCATTCAGGGTAGAGGGCGACGCGGACGAACCCATTGGCTTTGAGTTTGTCCACCTCCTCTCTAAGAGCAGCGGACCTCTCCAGGTCCATGCCTCTCCTTTTCTGTTTTATAGGAACATACTTTAGGTCTATGTTCAACATATGACTCACTATAGCGGGAGAAATCTTGCACATATTAGAATGTGTCCAAGCGAAAACATCCAGATTCGCTCGGAGGAAATCAGTGAGATCCTCGGCCACTGAGGGGTCGAGTTGTGATCCAATCTTATGTACTCGCGATGGGTCATCTCGGTTGACTGGAACGTTAATCGTCAGTTCAGCCGGTGCTGCTTTTGCTTCCCTGGGTTCCCCATCATCATCCCTCGGATCTATATCTCTATAGATCCCAGAATGCTGCCCGAGCCAGGGCTTGGGCACTACTTGTCAATTGTCAATATTCCGAATGCGCACGGAGTTGTCCGCAACCTTTCCTTTCTCTCCCCGTTGGGCCTCTATCAGCTCAGCCACATAACATGCACGGCCGGTCGCCTGATCGCCATGCACCACACCAACTCCTTTGTTTGTCGAAAATTTCAAAATCAAACACCATGGGGCCAAAGCTGTCCTAAACTCTGCCAAGGCCGGTCGACCCAGAAACACATTATATGGAGAATCAACATCCAAAACTATGAAAGGTAGGATTCACACCCTCCTACGTTCACCTTGTCCCAGTTCAACTGGCAATTCAACATACCCCACTGCATCAGTCGCTGCAACATTAAAGCCATAGATGTGGGCTTTCTCCATATTCATTTGGTCATATGCTTTCTTGAAGATGATGTTGATAGAACTTCTGCAATCAATCAAAATTATCTTCACGAATGCTAGACCGATTGTCACGGAGATGACCATCGGATCAATGGTAGGAGCCTCCACATGGTCGGCAACTTTTCTCCTGAAAACTACCGTCGTTGTCCACTGCTGCTTAGCAGGGGACCCGTCCTTGGTATTTGAACAGCACTCAAAATCTTTATGCCTTAGGGAGTTAGCATACCGCTCCATTTCCTACCAATTCTTATCTACAGGCTGAGGTCCATCGACTATCGTGTTTATGATAGGTCTACCCACAGTTCGAGCAGGTTCCTCTAGATGGCATGGGGCCGGCCCGCGTCTGGGGTTCGATGTTCCTTGCCTACCTTCCTGCGGGTTCTTGACAAACTCCTGCAACTTTTTCTATCTAATCAGCTTTTCTATGGCATCGTGGAGGTGTCTGCACTCCTCTGTATTGTGTCCGTAAGTCTCATGGAAGCAGCAATACTTCCTAGTTCGCTTTTGCTCCTCTGTCGGCTCCTTCAAGCGTGGCATTCTGTATTGGAAAGTACTACAAGTTGATAGGTAAATATTCTCCAGAGATGCATTCAAAGGAGTATATTCGTTGTAAGTGGGAATTCTTGACTTTCATTTCCCCATTTCTCTTTTCTTTTCGAAATTTCCTCCTTCAGAACCTTTAGATTGCCCAGGTTTGTTCTAGACATTGACTTGAACCTTCCCCGAATTGTCACCGGATTGTTTTACAACGATGTTGCTTTTCACAGTCTCCTGAATAGGCCCTAGTGCCTTATCTCACCTCGTCCATCTGGCTTCCTCTCTTCTTATGAATTGATGAGCCTTTGAATAGAAACTCTCTAGCATAATTGGAGGCTTTCGTGCCAACCAATCACCAAACTCTTAATCCGGATTCACTCCTCGCATTATCGCCATAAGAATTGCATGGTCATTAGGGTTGCTAACTTTAGTAGCCACAACATGAAATCTCTGTAAGTACTCTTTCAATGAATCCCTCGGAGCCTGGATTACACTAGATAGGGATATCACGTCCTTGGGATGAGTGACATGTATCCTGAACTATTCTACAAATTTCGTCGCCAATTCGTCAAAGTTGGATATAGAGCGTGGAAGAAGTCGAGTGAACCACATAGTGGTGATTCCGGATAATGTAATTGGGAAGCATCTACACTTGGTCGCATCATTTTCTCTAGCCGAATCTGTCATCCATTCATAACTCATCACATGCTGTCTAGGATCAGTCTTTCCTTCATAGGCCGAAATAGTTGGCATGCTAAACTTCCTGGGGTACTCATCCTGTAGAATAATATCTGTGAATGGAGTATGACTCCTGGATATCCCCAATCTTCATTGTTCAAGCCTTGATTTTCTCTCATCAACCATCTGGCCATAGCCGATAAGTCTGGCTTTTGTATGGAGGATGGAAGGTTGGACTCTGTTCTACGAGACCGCTCGGGTTGATGTCTCCTCTGTTGGCGATCTGCCAAACACGTATCTTGGGGACCAACTTCATTAGGGTCTTGGTGAGCCGGGCATCCAGTTTCCACATGTGCTCCAGATCCTAAGTTTCCAGTTCCAGCTTGGGTGTGGTCTCCAAGGTGTAAGCGATCTCCAGTTGATCGATCAGTAGGACCTGCTTGCGTAGTTCCAGTTTTGCGGCATCTACGCTTGGGAGGTTCATCAGACGAAGTCGAGCCACCAGATGAGGAATAAGGAGCGAGGCTGCCTCCAGCATTCTGATGCTGTTGCTGAGCTAGTTGAGTCATGAGATTAGCGTTAGCTTGAATCTAATCATTAAGTTGTCTTCTGCTTTCCACGAGTTCTCTCATCAACTTGTTGAACTCTGTTCTGGTGACAACTTCCATTTAAATTGGGCATTGGTTCCTACACCTAGATTTTCTTGTTGAGTGCTAGGTCCTATTTGTTGTACGCTAGCAGTCTCGTTGACGTCTGCGTTATGAGAGGCTGATCTTGTACGCGGTCTTCCCATAGTTAAGTTATTGATAGGAACTCTGAGTAGAATCAACGGACGTCCTATGAGTGACTTGGATCTCCTTGGGGGATTTATTCAATCCAGTAGCTACAAAGCAGATCCTAGCGGCCTGAGATTTGGCATGCACTGAAAGCACAAAAATGTTAGCACTAGAATTGGTCACTAACACCCTTAAGAGTTAAGAAAGATTCTGTAGAGATATTAATGAAGAAAGTAAATTAAAACAGAGAACTGTATGCCAAATTAAATGCAAAAACAAGAATACTGGATTTATAGTGGTTCAGCGTAACTGCCTACGTCCACTTTTGGCTTTGATCTTTATTGCTTTCACAAATGATTGAATACAGATACAATCCATACAATAATGACTTGAGTACAAGTACTAATTGAAAAGAAAGAGTCTTGAAAGAGGTAGAGTATCCCCAGTTTCTCGAAAAAATGTCCTTTTCACTATGTCCCTGCCCTTCTATTTATAGACGAAGATGGGTTGGACTTCACTCACGGGCCAAGGAAAAACTTACCTCGATCCATGGTAAGTAGCTTCTACGCACCGAACCAGAAATGCCGAACGGAAATTGCCGAGCGAGGTTGGTCGAACCAGAGAATACCAAGCGAGGTCTCCATGCCGAACGGCAATCGTATGCCGAGCCACACATCCGGGCCGAACGTCATTCATATGCCGAGCGGGGGATCCGTGCCGAACCGCACTCGTATGCCAAACGAGGTGTAGTGCCGATCGGGGTACTTGGGATGAGCAATGCTCTTGTGCCGAACGAGGGGAGGTGTGCCGAACTAGGCCTATGCCGAACGACTCGTCTATGCCGAGCGAGGCCTTGTGCCGAGCGAAACATCTATGTCGAACGAGGCATTATGCCGAGCGACGCTTCCATGCCTATTGAGGCATTGTGCTGAGCGACTCATCTATGTCGAAGGAGGCATTATGTCGAGCGACCCTTCCATGCCGAACGAGGCATTGTGCTGAGCGACTCATCTATGCCGAACGCGGCATTATGCCAAGCGACCCTTCCTTGCCGAGCGAGGCTTCGTTCCGAGAGACTCATCTATGCCGAACGAGGCATTATGTCGAGCGACCCTTCCATGTCGAAAGAGGCATTGTGTCGATCGGCCCTTCCATGCCGAGCGAGGCTCTTGTGCCGAGCGAGGAGAGCTGTGTCGAACGAGGCCTGTGCCGAGCCATGTATCTAGTCCAAGCCTCTTGTTACGTGGTTTAACAACTGGGTAACACTTATGCTGAAACAAGTATGCTCTGCCTTCTTTCTGGTGTGCCTTGTGTGCGTTGTGCACTTGCATACCTATCTGGTTTCACCATTGTTGCACCTAGGTTTTTGCTATGTTTTGCTTTGCATTGTTGCTTTTTCTATTTTTTCATGTGCATCCATTTGCTGGTTTGGAACTTGTGTATTTATGATTCTATGTGTAGTTGATTTTATACTCTATATTTGTGCACTGTCCTGTTTGCTGTTATGTTTTACTTTTTTTTGTGTTGACTTAGTTTAGCTTGACCTTGCACTAGTTATATTGAGCCTTTAGGATTGACCTTACTTTTTTCCTTAAAATTGAATTGGTGCTAGTTTGTTTTGTGTATGTGCTCGGCCTTACGGCATGTATAGTGATATGCTATGCTCACTGGTGCTCGTGTACATTATTGATATCTTTGGTGCCCATTTCAAAATATAAAAAGAGCAAAACCAATAGACTGAGGTAATGTCGAGTTCAAAAACTATTTTTAATTTTGCAGTTTTGAATTTGTCTCTTTTTGCTTTTTACTGCGATGTTATTCGACAGGCAAAGTAGATGATCAGAGAAAAGACAGTTGGAGCAAGTAGATAGAAAAGATTGAATTCGAGTGAGAGAGTGAGTGATTGTATTTGAAAATGAAAAATGTAGAGATGTATATGAAGTGTACATTATTGTTGTGTATGAATATTGTATTTAAATTATTGTGGAAGCTTTTGTTGTAATTGTGTGCACTATTGAAATTATATTGGAATAATTATTTGTTGAAATAATATTATATTTGTTTACTTCATTTTGTGATTCTACAATAGTATTGTATCAAACATATATACATATATACATATATATATATTGTGTGTTTGTTTATTATCATTAAAAAATCTTAAAATGTTATATTCTACAATGAATTTCTAGGCAAATTCATAAATAATAACAAAAATTATATTAATTGATATTTGGGATGTTTATTATCTAGAATGAGGTTTTAAATAATAATATAGTTTCAAAAAGCGATTTGGTGAAAATTATTATTCTTTGTTTAAAATATGATGTTTTGGGGTATTTGAAAAGTAGAGTACAATAATGGAAAACAAAAGTATACTATCATTTTTAAAGAAGTATTATTCTTTTAATGTACACTAATCAAATGAACCCTTCTAATAAACGATAATGAAATGATTTTATGCTTAAAAGGATAATGGACGTAAATATATTATTTGGATGGTTGTTGAACGTGTGATTGATTGTCTATTATTAATTATCATAAACACTTGATTTGTTTGATGATGATATCACATTTTGATGAGTGTGTGGTATTTTACCATTTTTGCTACTAGTCGGTGTGTAGTTAATTATTGTTATTGAATGATCTATGTTGTACTATGTTGATTTGATTAGCAGACATATAATGATTGATGATGTGTTACTATTTGATGTGATTAATACTCGTTTGTTGATTTATACTTATTAATTATGTATTATTATAGTTGATAATTAATAATATATGTAAGTTTATTTATGTTGTGATTTTATTATTTGATAGACTAGGGTCGTCATTGGATATTATTGGTGTTTGATGATTGTTCATTATTATTATTATTGTGGTTGATCCATATAATGATTTGTTGAGATGGATAAGTAGTAGTAATATTTTATGCTTCTATTATTTGCATTTATTGCATCAGTTTTGATGCTTGCATTAGTCAAATTGATTTTATCGGTTGCGATGGTTGAAATAGGTGCATTAGTTGCATTTATTGGATTAGTTATTATGGTTGTAATGGTTGCATGGATGTTATGGTGGTAAGGTACTAATAAGTGTTTGGATGCAGGAGAAGAGCAAGAAATAGAACTACATGGGCTTGACTCCCCAAAAGGGGTACATAGGCAATCTTTTCATTTGCAATAGCTATCGAGCCTATGGCCGTAATGTATAGGGTAGGTGCAATCCAAATATATTGAAACCGTTTTCCTTTTACTTTATATATATTTGTACAATTATGAAGTTGCAAGTAGAAGCAGAAAAGGAAATGAAAAGGAGATGTAGGTTATATCGTGGTGTAGCTAATTTGATATATTCTTTTATATTAGTGTTATATTTTTTATAAACTAATGTCAGTTGTATTATTGAAATGTAAAATTGATGTGAAAATGTTGTAAAATAACTATATTATTGTTTTGATGTTTATTTATTCGATGTTTGATTCCACTGTGAAGTTTTCTCCTTTTTATTTATTAATTTATAATTTATTTAATTTTATATACCCACCCACTATCCTTAATGCCTGGATTTAATTGCTAGCATATTTTGACATTGTTTATAATGGAATTCAGATGTTAAAAATATTGGATCGTCACCACACATTTTGATATATACGGGATATCGCCTAAAGTTGCATGTCATGCATAGAACGTGGTCCTAAGTTAACCCCTTATGAAGCAAAAAAAATGCAGTATGGAACTGGATGGACCTGCTGCGTTGAAAGAAGAAGTGGAAAGTTAATGGAAAACGACTTCATCTGTGATTCACTATACCTGGCGTGGGTATCAAATCCGGTATTAGTCAAGAAGAAAAATGAAAATTGGTGGATATGTATCGATTATTTTGATTTGAATAAGGTGTGCCCAAAAGGCAGCTTCCCCTATCATGAATTTACCAACTTATGGATGGAATGGTTGGACATGAATTACTGTCTTTTATGGATGTGTATTCTAGCTACAATTAGATTACAAGGCACCGACCAGATCAGGAACACGCGAGTTTTGTTTTGGATTTAGGGTTATAATGCTATAGAGTCATGTCATTCAGTATAAAGAACGCTGGAGCTACCTACCATCGCTTGGTGAACAGAATCTTTAGGGATCAAATCTGACAAACAATGGAAGCCATGTGGATGATATGAGCATGAGTTATGGCGGTTGGTGCATGGGTGATCACCTAGAACCGTTTGACGTGCTTCGAAAGTGTGAAGTAAAGTTGAACCCACTAAAGTGTTGTTTTAGTAACGTCGACAAGTTTTTAGGGTTCGTTGTGAACTCAAGGGACATTAAAGCTAACCCGAGGTAGACTATAGCATTGAAATTAGTTATTACAATGATTGTGAGGAGGGAAATGCGGAGCTTGAATGGTAAATTTGCTGCATCTAGCCGATTCATCTCAAAAACATCCGATAAATGTACACCATTCTTTAATGACAACAAGAAGGAAAGTGGAAAGTTACAATGGGCGACCACATGTGAACTTCTGCGTCATAATCTATTTGAGCATATGAAGAAAACATCTATATTATCGAAGCCTTTGGAATGAGAAGATTTGTACATTTACCTAGCAAAATTAACTGACGAACTAAGTGCAGCCTTAGTACGTGTGGATTGCAAAATCCAATGGCTGGTTTATTTTATCAACAAATGGTGTAATATAGCAGAAAAGAATCGTCAAAAGCTAGAGAAATTAGTGTACTTTTTGTTAATTGCATCGAGGAAGTTGAGACCATACTTCTAGGCTCATCTGATAAAAGTATTGACTAATTAACCGTATAGACAAGTACTGCATTTTCTTGAGACTTCGGGAAGATTCATAAAGTGGAACATCGAGCTGAGCCAATATGACATTACCTATCATCTTAGGAAGGCGATAAGAGGACAATAACTAGCAGATTTCATTGCTGAATTCACCATCTAGTATGAAAAAGTGGAAGAATAATTGGTCCAACATAATCAATGGAAGTTTTACGTAGACGGAGCATCCAACGGCTTGATTCTGGTGTTGGAGTTGTTTTGGTACCCTAGAAGGTTAGAGGACCTATTATGCCTTAAAGCTGGAGTTCCAAGCAATGAACAATGAGGCAAAATATGAAGAGTTGATTGCGAGACTTAAGATAACGATAGAGTTGGGAGTCAAGACATTGCATATATTCAATTTAATAGTTTGTTAGGTAGAGATTTTAATGACTCCAAGCATTGATGAGATGGATGTTGATTGGATCTTGGAGGTCAAGGAAGAAAAGGAATCATGGATGACTCTAGTTAAGAATTATATCCTAAAGGGACTCTCTCAAAGGAAAGGAATGAAAAATGAAAGCTACTACATAAGGTACCTCGATTCATTATGCAAGAAGGACTGCCATATAGGAAAGGATTCTCAATTCCCTTTTCAAGATGTGTCGCCAAAGAGGAAGCTAAGATAATCCTTTCTGATGTGTATGAAGGTGGCCGTGGTATTATACTACATGGAAAAATGTAGCAAATAAGATTATTCTCTATGGATACTTTGAGCCAACTATCAACGAGGATGCAGCTGACTACTCTTGGATATGTGGTAGTGTGAAAGATCTACAAATTTTTCAAGAGTCTTATCCAATAAGCTCAAGCAGATGGTAAGCCCATGGCCATTTGTGTTTTGGGAATAGACATCATTAAACTGCTACCAATGTCGAGAGGTGGAGCAAAATATGTAATAGTGGTCGTGGACTACTTCATAAACTAGGCTAAAGCGGAACTGCTTACGATGATCACTTTGAAGAGGTGATCAACTTTTTAGCAAAGAACAATTTTTGTGGATTTGGTGTTCCAGCGAAGAAAATCGCTGAAAATGGGACTCAATTTGAGAGTTTAAAATTCAAGAGTTACGTGATCGATATCAAACTGAAAAGGGCTTTGCAGCGGTGGCACAACTACAGGTGAATGCATAACTAGAGGTGGTGAAAATAGTCATCGAATCCATCATAAAGAAGAGACTGAAGAGAGTAAAGGGAAACTGGGTGGATGAGTTACCATTGGCATTGTGGGCTTGTTAGATAACCCAGAAGTCTGCAACCGGTCATACGCCATTCGCCTTGGCCTATGGAACTACGGCTATGATATCGATTGAAGAGGAAGTCCCTTCTCATCAAATATTGCATTATGATCCCTCTTGCTTTAATCCCTCGACTTGACTGATGAAAAGTGAGAAGAGGCTAATCCAAGGGTGGCTATTTACATGCGAAGAGTAGCGAAGCATTTCAATTCCAAGGTTAGAAAATATACCTTTGAAATAGGCGTTATCATTTTTAAATGTGTAATTCCGGGTAAGGGGGAACTTGGTCAATGTCCCTACTTGAATGCACATAAGTTTGGAGACAGCACTATTATACTTTGTTTCCTTTTTTATGTAAGACATCCTAACCATCAAGATTCGATGTGATAAGGTGCTAATTTCCATCTATTTGTTGATCAATAAAAATCTTTTTGAATTAGTGAAACTATATTTTTGAAATCTTAATTCATGTTGCGATATCAACGACATACTCATATATTCTATGTTTTCAAAACCGGATGCATAAGTACCTAGAGATAGGTGCCTATGGAATCCCTTAATCCATGATCGGGTTTTTGGAATATAACCGGACTAGGCATCAATCAGACAATTCGACTCTAAGCATTTTATTTTTGACCAACTCTTGAAGATAGGCGAGGTTAGGGGTGGATGCCTGGGGATAGGTATCTAAGATGCCGATTCTTGAAGATAGTAATTGGTGTAAAATTTAATTTCTTTCATAGGTACACTAATGAGTTATAGCAATGCTTATGATGGCATAAGAAGATAACCATGTCATCTCTCATAGAGTTAGGGGTACGCCCTAGGGG
Source organism: Allium cepa (assembly GCA_030765085.1). Taxonomy (NCBI): domain Eukaryota; kingdom Viridiplantae; phylum Streptophyta; class Magnoliopsida; order Asparagales; family Amaryllidaceae; genus Allium; species Allium cepa. The sequence continues at coordinate 748,326,024 of CM060940.1, read as the reverse complement.
CAATTATGTAATTTATTACACATATTTTACTCAATAATCGATCTTGTTCAAAAACAAAATGTGTTTTTTTCTATTATATACTTATTATATTATGATGTAATTGATTAAGTAATTAATTTAAAGTATATTAAACAGAAATTCTTGAACGATATGTTATGTGATAATAATTACAATATGTTGTAATCATGAGAAATTTGTCACATTAAAAATAACATATTATTTTAAATATTCCTAGCCAAGATGTTTGGAGATGGGATATCGATACATCCTTTGAGACTAGAGTATGTAAAGCTCTCTAAATGTTGGGTAGTATATTACTCACGGCTGCTTGAGGCACTAAGGGGATGCATATAGATAATTATTGGATAACGACGGAATGATTCACTCAAGAGTTTTCTATGGGTTAATATAACTAAGGTCAAATAGAGAATCTCGAGGTGACGATATTACAAAGTTCCCTCAACTTGAGAACACCGTGAAACTTCAATATGGACATTGCACTTTGATTATAGTTAAATCATGGTATGACATCTATTGAAAAAATATAGTTGGATCTAAGTTGAAGCATGTAAGTGAATTTTCACTAAAGAATTAGTCTCCTCGGTTATATGGTTTAGTATCACAGTCTGTAAATGGGTATAATTAATCATTACTACTGGGTATGATTATAATAAGTAAAATTGGACTTTATCAAAAAAGATGTTTAAGTAATAAATTTAGTGAAAATGTTACACCGCTGACTAAGGTTATGTGTGAAATTTAATATTCAAATGATTCGACAGTAATCGCTGATTGAAATTACACCTTTGAGTCGCACAACTTAAATACTGAATACTCCTAATAAACCACATGATTTATTTAATTTCCAATCATTGTAAATTAATTAATTTAATGTATATTTGTGTAATATAAATTATAAAATTTTATTTTACGTTTGAATTCCATTAGTATTTAATAAAGTGCACATATAAAAGTTATATGTATGCATATTGATAAAATATTTAAAATAGATTTAAATGGAAAAAATACTGACTAGAATTGGAAATTTTTGAGGCCCACTACACCTCATTCTATAGAAGGTTATTTATGGTAGGGAAAGAAGATTTTGGTAAGATTTAATTGGTAATTAGATAGGGAATATTTTAAAGAAGGAAATTGAAAGGTTTCAACATTTCTTTTAAACATATCTTCGCTCATTCATTCATTATTATTCTTTCTCGATAAATTTTCTTTCTTCCTTCCATCTAATTATGGCCGAGTTTTTAGCAGTGGTATTGGGCTATGAATTCAAGAATCAAACACAAATTAAATCAATTTATCATAGGTGGTTTATACCTTTTGATCTTTGTAACATTTGGAAGGTTATCCAAGAATCTAGGAGTTATTTATTCATCATTCAAGGTGTGATTTTGGAAACATCCTAAAATAATTATATAATTTAATTTATTTATGGTTATTCATATGTTTGGATTCCATATGTTCCATTTGGGTTTTAATGGTTCACTTTGCAACAAGTAATTCAGAACCTTTTATGTTTATCTCATTTAAAAGTATGTCACATATGTTTATTTAATTTAGGTCTACCTTTGCTCTTCATCTCTTTTCTAAATATGTTCATTATTATTGATACAATTTAGACGTCCTTTATTCTTGTAAATTTTGTAGTTTTCTCTATGTTGTTTTGATGTGAATATTCTATCATGAATTTATATGTGCCTCGGTTGTCCAAATTATTAATGTTTTTCCTTTTGTTGTTTTGAAAATTAAACTAATTTCGATTAGAAACCATCTTTGTAACATTATACTATATTTATGAGTCATTTTATTTTGAAAAGTTATCTTTTTTGTTACATTGATTAATGTTTTGAATATAGCTGTTTTGAGTATTGCTTTCTTTAAGAAAAGACATTTTTTGTATTCATGTATGGACTTTAGTGTAAAATCCAACATCTTTGTTTCCATTCTAAATTTAAAATATCATGTAAAATTCTATATATATTATTTATCTTCTAAATTAAATGTTTGTTTCAATATGATTACCTTTAAATATTAACAAATCCACACACACACACACACACACACACACAAAAGCACACATATAGACATACATATACATACACATGTACATACATACATACTTACATACATACATACATACATATAATTAGATGTTAACAAAATTAAGTTAATTTAAGATCTAAAACATTACATGATATGTTAGATATATGGAAACATATTTAAGTTGCCCCAATTCAAATTAATAAAATGGATGTGCATTAATGTAATTCTTGATTTCAAATCTTTCCCTAATATAAAGTTAATTCGTTAATGTTAGTTTTAGACTTCATATTATATAAGCTTACAAAATGTAATTTCCACATACACCCACACAAGTACATACATAATTAGATATACACACACACACACACACACATACATATATCTATGTATATGTATGTATGTATTTGCAAAATATAGTACATCTTTTATTATGTATATTTTAATTCAAAATCCTAGACAATAAATGCATATGTAAAGGGGAAATAACCCCATTGCAGTGTAAATTTCGGCACCTAAATACGATCACATTAACTATGTTCACGTCATAACTGTTGCACTTTCATAATATATACTTAAGTATATTTAGATATATGCACATTTTATGCTATCTATAAATTTCACATTAATGACATTTGATAAATCAATAAATTTAATTAAAGAGAAAGAAATGAAAGGTTTCTCACTTCAATTAAAACAAAATCTTACCTCAATTAATTGCATAAGTTTCAGATAGAAAAATGAAAGGTTTACTTCTATAAATTAACTATAACCAGTAATATTTCACACATGGGTGTATTAAATACACTCATACATTAAAAGGAAACCTTCTAAGAAAAATAAATAAAATAATGATTTTATTCAAAATCCTTTTAGGCTTCATAACCTTTACAAAAATTGAAATTGATTTTTTTTAAATTCGCTGATTTAAGCTGCTTTCGGCTAGCACGTTACCAAAAAATCGACCACATCAAAGAATACAACTACATTTATAGTCAAGCGTGATATTTTTGACCAATAATAAAAGACATTGATCGACGATATACAAATTTTTTAGTTAAATAAGAAATGTTTGACCGATAATGAACAAAATAAAGTAACAAAACAGTATTAGAGAAATCACAAAAAATTATTTATATAAGCGAAGTTATAGAAAATAAAAGCATAGAAAAAATCATAGACATAGGCACGTATGATGTATATGCAATTATATTACATATAATTAAATATTTATAAGTGATGGCAAGTATATAGGCAATAGAATAAGATGCAGTAAAATAAATAAGAAAAGGTTAGTTAGAAAACAACTTTTGTTTCCATTATCATATTTGAAGTACAAAAGGTGGGGTCGTACCCACACAACCATGGCCTATGTATATAGAACCTAGAAAACAAAAATGCAAGAAGGTAAAAAAAACATGTCTTTGAGTGGTGATAAGATGAGATCACCTCTTACCTCACTTTAGTTGCTTCCCGGGTTTCCTGAGAGTCCGAGGTTTTCTCCTTCTTTTCTTCTTTGCAGTGCCAGATGTCATGCCTATATCTTTAATGCCAATGCACTCAGTTTCTTCCCCAGGGTCATTGGGAGTTTTGGAAGTCTTTATGGACGTATCTTTGGTAGAAGGAGGGGGTGGTGTTGGGTATGTTTCTACCACCACCGAATCGTCTACAACCGGACTAGCTGCCTATCGAATCACCTACAACCTGACCACCTGCCTACCGAATCACCTACAACCGGACCACCTGCCTACCGAATCACCTACAGCTGGACCACCTGCCGAACCAACACCCAAGACCATCTATCACCAATCCAGGGTCCATCCCCCCATCACCGATCCATGTTACCACTGATCCATGCTGCTACCGGTCCAACTCCATCTACCACTGCCGAACCAACATAAGGATGGCATACTGGACCGACACTACCAGGCCAGATTGCACTAGTCCAAGCCCGCCAGCAGCTATATACATCCAAGACCCCTGCCCCCAACCTCACTCTATAAATAGAGGGGCAGGGGTATAACAATGGCAGACAAGTTTGAGAGCTCAAGCACGGATAGAACTTTCAAACAACTTTCAGTTACTTGTCATCAAAGCTTTGTACTTATAATCTGAATAGAAAAGGAGAATAACATAAAAAGTGGACGTAGGCACGTTCTGGCCGAACCACTATAAATCTGTGTGTCTTTTACAGTTCAGTCCCTGTTTTTTATATATTTGCATAAATCACCCAAATCACTAGAAACAACATAAAATCAACTAATTCATACGACTTGGAGGTGTTTGCCCATTTTTTGTGCAAACATTTTTGGTGCCTTCACTGAGAGCCAGGAGCTTGAAGCTTCAGCTTCTCCCACTTAACCCTTTTTCTGTCAGCATCGTTCATTGCTTGGAAAATACGGCTCCCGGACGGAAGAAAGATGCTAACAAAGGAAAGGACATCGCAACTGGCAGTATCCCAGATGCAGTGACCAGAGACCAAGACAATCGTCCAGTTCCAACAGCAACTTTAAATCAGGCAAATCCGACAGCCCCTGCTACGGAACAACCAATTACAAGGGCAGATCTGGACAAGGTTGTGGCTGAAGTAACTAACCGCTTCGCGTCTCAACAAGAAGCCTTGGTGGACCAACTCATGTCACGCTTAAGGGATGCTGAAGAATCCAACCGCAACACTGAATCATGGGGTGAGTCCCGGTCTGGAGGATCTGGGAGGCGACAAAGGTCTTTCTGAATCAGAGATACACCAAGCATATGCTCATGAGCGGAGCAACAGAGGGAGTATTGTGTAAATGCTTCCCACTTTTCTTGGCAGATCTAGCTACTTCCTGGTTCTGCCATCTACCCCAAGGATCCATCAGCTCATGGGAAATGTTGAAAGAAAAGTTCATCAGCCAGTTCCGCATTCATGTGGAACAACCCAAGGATGCTTATTCCTTATCTAATATCAAACAGAAACCCGGAGAGACAGTGCAACAATACCTAACCCGATTCAACGCCGCGGCGGCCGTAGTCCAAGATGCCGACAAGAAACTTATCCTAATGGCTCTCTGCAGTGGTGTACATCCGGATACTAAATTTGCTAGAAAACTAACCAAGGAAAAGCCGCTACTTTACCGGATTTCTTCCATGAAGCTGGAAAGTATATGAGACTTGAAGACGCTGCCAGTGAGAGGCAGTCAGGGCAACAGGCTAAGACAGCTACAGACAGGGTTCCTGCTGCAGCAAAGGATGTTCGGAGAAATGACCCTAGAGACAATGCTGGGGGCAAGAAGGGAGAAAAGCGCTTATATCGACCTGGGCCAAGATTTGACTCTTACACTTCTTTGAATGAAACGATCGAAAACATCTTCCTAGCCACTCAAGACGAAGTTAGATACAAGCACCCCCCGCACAAGAAGGAGTCAGATAACGCACTCAAGTCTGGGAAGTTCTGTCGCTTCCACGAATCCCATGGACATGACACCAATGAATGCCACCATCTCCGGGACTTGATTGAAGAACACATCAGAAGGAAGAGACTGGAACGCTATGTAAAAAGCCAGAACAGGACTTCGACTCCTGCCAATGAGAATCCTGGGCTACCCCTCCCAGAAGTAGGCGGAGGAAATCGCAACACCAGCGGCTCTAGTCAAGAGAAGATAGTGGTCCATACCGTATCAGGAGGACCACACATCGCCGACAGAAGCTGGGCAGAGATGGAAAGATACGGTAAGTCACTTAGAAACGATGAAGGCTACGTTAACTCTGTTATGGAAGAACGCCACCCAAAACGGAAAGAGAATGACGACATCACATTCAGTAGGCGTGATCTAGAGGGAAGATAGTACCCACACATGGATCCTATGGTCATCTCTGCCTGGTTCGGTCCAGCCAAAGTTTTCCGAATTTTAATAGACACTGGAAGCTCGGTAAATATCCTATTCAAGCATGCTTTCGACAAAATGAAGCTGTCAATGAAGGATGTGTCTCCCTGCAACAAACCACTACATGGTTTCACTGGAGATGCGAAGATGCACCACGGGCAACTGGACCTTTTGTTGAAATAGGAAGTCATCCCCGCTCCGTTGTGCGAAAACAAACATTTGTGCTAATAGAAAGCCACTCGGCCTACAACGCCTTTTTGGGAAGACTATCCTTGTCTGACTTCCAAATTGTCCTAGCCCCATGGTGCCTGAAAATGAAATTCCCAACAGATAACGGAGTAGGAGAAATAGAGGGAGATCAAGACGCCGCTCGAGATTGCTATGTAACTGAGCTTCGCAATAACTGCAGGAAGGATAAAGGGAAGGATGCAGAGACTTCTCTCTGCAAGAAAAACCTGGAAGCATAGCAGTTAAAGAAAGCCCCTCCTCTTCGATATACCAGTGATCCTTTCAACGAATTAGACCCCAGGGACAAAGAGGAGGAGGCCACCACCGAGCCTGCAGAGGCTATGGAATTTGTATCTGTAGACAAACACGACCCAAGTAGACTCCTGAGAGTCGGGTCTCAGTTAAGAGCGGAGTTGAAAGATCAACTCGTCGATTTTCTTTGCCACAACATGGATGTATTTGCATGGACGCACGCCGACATGACAGGAATCTCTCCAGACGTAGCATGCCACATACTGAACATCGATCCCACCAAGGTGCCAGTGAAGCAGAAAAAGAGGAGCATGGGGGCAGAACGATCAGCAGCCCTCGAGGAAGAAGTAAAGAACTTACTTGCCAATGACTTCATACGAGAAGCCATCTACCCAGAATGGATCGCCAACCTGGTACTGGTAAAGAAAGCTAATGGGAAGTGGCGAACATGCATCGATTTCTCCAACTTAAATGACGCTTCCCCGTAGGACTGCTTCCCACTCCCCCGAATCGACCAACTCGTGGACAACACAGCCTGATACGAACTCTTATCCTTTATGGGCGCATACTCAGGATATAGGCAGATCCCTATGCACACCTCCGATCAAGACCACACTAGTTTCATCACTAACCGGGGATTGTACTGCTACAAAGTAATGCCTTTTGGACTTAAAAACGCCGGAGCTACTTATCAGCGCCTTGTCAACAAGATGTTTGCGGAACTAATAGGACGAACTATGGAAGTTTATGTGGATGACATGCTGGTAAAATCGAGGAAAGCCAACGATCATATAAACCACCTGGATGAGATGTTTCAAGTACTTCGCCAATATGGAATGAAGCTGAACCCTCTAAAGTGCTCCTTCGGAGTATCGTCGGGAAAGTTCTTGGGATTCATCGTCCATGCCAGGGGGATTGAAGTAAACCTCGAACAAGTTCGAGCTTTACAAGATATCAAGATACCATCTACTCGAAGAGAGATGCAAAGCCTAAACGGAAAAGTGGCCGCCCTAAGCAGGTTCATCTCTAAAGCAACCGACAAATGCATCCCTTTCTTTGAAGCTCTAAAGAAAGACAAAAGAAAGTTCAAATGGACTGACGAATGCTCGACAGCCTTCTTTAACTTAATCAAGCACCTCCATAGCCCACCAGTACTCTCAACTCCAAATGAAGGCGAAGAACTGTACCTATACCTTGCTGTATTGTCCCATACTTTAAGCGCCGCTTTGGTGAGAGAAGACAACCACGCACAGCGACCCGTATACTTTGTGAGCAAAAGATTTATAGGGGCAGAAGCCAGATACCCTAAACTTGAAAAGCTAGCATACTGTTTGCTAATCACGTCACGGAAACTGCGACACTATTTCCAATCTCATTCCATCAGAGTTTTAACCGATCAACCGCTAAGGCAAGTACTCCATCGCCCCGACACTTCTGGGCGACTACTTAAATGGTGCATTGAACTGAGTCAATATGATATCACCTACCATCCTCGCACTGCTATCAAGGGGCAAGTCATAGCTGATTTCATTGCCGAATTCACTACTAACAAGGGTAAGGAGAAATCTGAAATAGCAGAAGATATCAAGTGGAATCTCTTCGTAGATGGAGCATCAAATGAACAAGGCTCGGGGGCAGGTGTTATGATAATCACCCCCAGGGGAAGGAAGCTGCACTACACCCTAAGGCTGGAATTCACTGCCACCAACAATGACGCAGAATACGAAGCAGTGATAGCCGGATTAGAACTTGCCCTGGAGATTGGAGTCGGTTCTTTATGTCTCCATAGTGATTCTCAACTTATTGTAAATCAAATACTGGGAGAATTCCAGACTCGAGGAGAATGACTCACAGCATATCTAAAGAAAACCAAGCTGTTGCTCAATCAGTTGGATCACTATTTAATCAAACACATTCCTCGAGAAGAGAATCAGGAGGCCGACGAACTGGCAAAGCAAGCTAGCATGAAGGACGGTGTCGCTTCTCGAACGATAACCATCTCACAGCAATTAGCCCCGAGTTACGAGACAATGAAAATGATAGCTGCAATCGAAGAGGAAACTTGGATGACTCCTGTCCGGAAATATTTACAAGATGGCACACTGCCCGACGAGCGTAACGAAGCTAAGAAAATCTTAAGGAAAGCTTCCCGCTACACATTACAAGAAGGCATCCTCTATCGGCGCGGCTTCTCTAATCCATTATTAAGGTGTGTCGCAGGAAGGGAAGCCAAGGAAATCTTATCCAACATACATCGAGGAAGTTGCGGAGATCACACTGGTGGGCAGACTCTGGCAAAGAAGATACTCCGATATGGATATTACTGGCCCACCTTAAACAAAGACGCCCTAGACTTCGTCAAAAGATGTGACAGATGTCAGAAATTTGCTAAAATTCCTCGACTACCAACAAACGAGATAACTCAAATGACCAGCCCTTGGCCCTTTGCAATATGGGGAATTGACTTGATTGGCGAACTGCCAGTGGGCCGAGGCGGAGCAAAATATGCCATAGTAACAGTTGACTATTTCACTAAATGGGTGGAAGCGGAGCCTCTAAATAAAATATCTTCGGCAAAATTTATTAACTTCTTGATCAAAAATATTTTATGCAGGTACGGGGTTCCACTCAAAATCATATCGGACAATGGACTTCAATTTGACAGCGAGGAATTCGCCGAGTAGTGCCAAGAGCACGGAATTCACAAAAACTTCTCGTCTGTGGCTTACCCCTAGGCAAACGGACAAGTCGAAGCTGTCAACAAAATCCTCAAAACCCTAATCAAGGAGAAACTCGAAAAGTCAAAAGGCGCTTGGGTGGATGAACTTCCTACGGCACTTTGGGCCTACCGCACATCTTATAGAACATCAACAGAGCATACTCCTTTCTCTTTGGCATACGGATCGGAGGCCATGCTCCCAGTTGAAACTGTAGTGCCTTCCCACCGTAGGATCCACTACAACCCAGAAGAGAATGAAGAACTCCTCCACATGTCTTTGGATCTAATTGAGGAGAGAAGAAACGATGCAACACTCAAAGCAGCAGCTCACAAGCAAAAAGTTGCAGCACAATACAACTCCAAAGTCAAGCACCGCAGCTTACAAGAAGGAAATCTTGTCCTCAAGCGGATCTTCCCACGCCCCGGAGCGCTAGATCCAATCTGGGACAGACCCTATGTAATTCATAAAGATCTCCGCAATGGAGCCTATATTTTGTCAACAGTGGACGGAGAGGTGTTCCAGAGGGCATGGAACATCCAACACCTCCGTCGATACTTTTCTTAACTTGTACGGCCCATATGAAGTGAATTAACAAAGAGAATAAGTGGACGTAGGCATTTTCGTGCCGAACCACTTTAAAAATCTTGTCTCTTTTTAACTTGTTCCTTTATATCTTGGCTGTTTGTTAAGCTTTATCCTTTCCAGTTGAACAAAATCATGTATAACGACATTTCCATCCTGGACACTTCACGGCGCAACCACACCTGGACAAGACCCAACAGGTACTATGCGAATCTATGCACTCGCCAATGAGACACTTTTGCTCCAGCACCCCTCTGCTGCGGGTTAACTCATTGCTTGCGACTGCCCTCAAAGCCAACTGTAATGAGCCGATTATAAGCCATCAAGAAGGCTGACTATAGCCGATGGCAGCTCATTACGACGTTCGGCTCGCCGGCAACTGTGAACCTACTTTAAGCCCCAACATAAGGTGTGGCCAGCCAGGGTAGTTCACGGTTGACGATCGGCACCCACGCTAGCCGGCCATAGTAAATCGAATAATACCCACGATTACGGGCCATAATGGCTCGGGTAGTTAATGTGCGCGATCTCGGCTCCGATATGTCTTAAGTGCGGCTGTGGTAAAAAAGATAAACTCCCCGCGGAGGCGTAAGATGGGTGACAAATGTCTCCAAGACCCACAGCTAGGGAAAGTGACTACAAAACCCGTTTGCCACGAACTTAAGCATATCGACGGCCTTCCGTGATTGGAAGTTTTGCTATTTCTCATATTTCCATTTCATTCAAAAACTTTTCTCCTATCCTATATAACAATCCCTAAAGTATAGGTCACAAAATAGGGGAACTCTCGCTTGTGGAAGTATGAACTCACATCCGAATGATGGAACACTCAGCTACATTCCATACTCAGTCACGCAAGACATTCGAAGCAACCCCCTACAACTAAAACACGAAGGGCGGTACTTTCTTCTCTTGTATACAAATATGTAGCTTTAATTTATTCACACATCGTATTGACATTGCAAGACATGAAATAATATTTTGAGCAAAAACTTAGCATCAAATACGATTAAATCACATATATAAACACGCAGCTGTATTTCTTATGCAACATATCAAAATAACAACCACATTCGAACATGACAGAATCTGCTTATGTTATAAAGTTACATAAAGACGTTCATTGCAAGGACATAATTACAGCCTGAAAATACAATAATGTTTTGGACTAATATATACTGGAAGGTCAAACAGCCTAAATAAAAGAGTCAACTACATCGGGGCTCTGCCTCTGTCCTGCCCGCCATCCGGATCTACTTAACTGCAGGGTCAGAACTCCCCGCATGTACTCCAGAGGTCCCGCCTGCCCAATTCAGAAGAGAATCCATCAATAATCACGAAAGATAAGCAATCAAATCATGAAAAGACTAAAAGGGAAGACTTACCAGCGTCTGCTCCCCGGTCGTCATCCTCCAGTTGCACACCCACTTCCTCGGCGGCAAGCAGCCTCATGCCTTCCTTCATCGCCACCTTCTCCTCCTTGATGAACTGTGCGGTAACCACATCCATTCTGAAGGCCGCGCCACCCTCTTTATCCGCTTCAGCCTTGGCGTCCTCCAAAGCCCGGAGATATATACTAGCCATAACCCGGGAATAATCGTCCATCCAGGACAGGTTGCCCTGCCTCCAAGTACGAAAATACATGTCCTGGAGCATCTTGTCCATCATCCCCTCGTTCTCCTCAAACTCTTTCATCCGAGCCTCAGAAGCCGACAGTCGTGCGATAGCAGCATCTCTCTCCAATCGGTATCTCGAGCAGTCGGCCTGAAGGGACTTCCGCATCACTTCCATCTCCTCCTTCAACTTGGCCTGAGCAAGCTCTGCGGCCTCAAGCCTCCCAGATAACCCCTCTACCTGGTCGAGATCCGCTCTCCGAACCTCATCCACCGTTGCGATGGCCATGTCTATTCGCTCTTTGCAAACAGCCTCCATTTTTCGCAACTCAGCCTTGCTAGCCTCTTCCATGGTTTTCTTTAGTCGTCTGGAGGCCGTTTCATGCTGGGATATCTGGATAGTCTGATCGGCAAGCTGTTTGGCTTGATCAGAAACCTTTAGCCGCAACCGAATGTTAGCACTTCCGATTTCCTCCCCAGCCTTGGCCAGTCGAGCGTGATGCTCCATTAGCCTCTTGGTCTCTTCAGCCACCCGATCAAAGTTTTCCTTGGCCTCATTCCCCATGGTCACAATCCGAGTAGTAAGCAAATCGAGGTTTAAGGACTTAGCCTCATCGAGCACCCGTACCATGGGATTGCGGGGAAGAAGATGCTCACCCGTGGCCTCGTCAAGAGAGATGTCCTGAAAACTCGGGTCCAGATCCGGGTGGTCGACAAATGGGTTGCGAACCAAACCAGGATGGTCTATCGGGGTGACGGTTGGATTTTCGGACGGATGTGGGGAAGGAATAAGCTCGGTATCTTCCTCAGTAATACCATGGATAAGCTGGACTAGAGGCTGAGGGCCAGGTGAAGGTTCAAACGAAGATCGCCCCCTTCCTCTTTTGCATATCTTCTTCAATAACTCCGAGAAGAGGGCGATAGATAACCACATCTCCGGGACGGCTAGTTGACGGCTTTGGTTTGGCAGGAGCTTTAAGTAGCTTGTACTGTTCAAGGCGGTGTCGAATATCTGATGTCTTGGCCACCTTACCCGTTCCTGGAATAAAAACCAAGTGTTACAAGCATGCATGAAACTATGATCTGAGAAATATGTTAAGTTAGAAGGGGTAGGAAAGCACGCTTATTTTACAAACCCTGAGGGGGAGTGGGATACTGCAATAAGTCCTGAATCTCATTCCCGGACGGGAGCTGACCATAAAATATTACTAAGTCCTTATCATAAGGGGAGTCTGCGAAAGTTAAGAATTCACCTTGAACCGCCGGAGTTACCTTAGCTGAAGGACCCTTAGAAGATGGATCGGCACTAGTCCCAGCCTTGTCAGCCTTCTTCGCCTTCTCCACCGAGGCTGATCCTTCCTCCAACCCCTCAGAAGCCTGGCGGAAGGCATCATTCGTCCACTCCTGGATCTCCCCTGCCTGCTTGGAAGACAAAGCCCCGGCACCACTACCACCCTGTCCTTCACCTTCTCCATCTCCTCCGCTCTCCTCCTCGCCTCTTTCCTCCTCTCCACCTTCCTCCTCCGGAATATCTGGACATGTGCTAGGGGAGGGTCCATCAGACTTCTTAAGCTTTTTCCCCCCGACAACTGGAGGTATCGAGAAGGGTTTTCTCTTGCTGATCTTCGCGGTGGCCCCATCTTTAGCTTTGGCAGCCCTCTCCTCGGCTGTATCTCTCTACTTAACCACGGATTGACGTGGCAGAATCAAGTTGTGCTCCAGGAGAGTGGCATTCCTGATCAGGTAAGAAGCCGACCTATCCCTTCCTGAGATGGCCTCTATCTCCGCAGCCATCTGTACCAGGCGATCATTCTCCATGACCGCAAAGCCACCTGTCGCTAGCAAGAAATAAAAGCATATAAGAAGAAGCATTGCAGTCGGGACAAAGAAATTACAAATGAAATTCAACTTACAGCCAGAAGTAAAAAGGCGAAAAGAAATAGAGTCGTCCTTGATGAAGAACCATTCCTTCTTAAACATGGTGAACTTAGAAACAATATAAAATCAACTAATTCATACGACTTGGAGGTGTTTACCCATTTTTTGTGCAAACAGGTGGAATCAAGATTTGAAGCCTAGTAGTGGGAAAATGAATAGACAAAGGAGGAGGGATCTTCTCCAAGCCTGGTTCAGCCCTTATTTTCTTTAGCTTATAAATGTGAATTGCCTTTTTTTCTTTCATAGATGGTTCAGATCCAACCTCTTAATATCGGTGATAAGTACATATTCTTTGCCCACGAAGACTTCAGGCTCACCCATGTCTTCATCATTCAGAGCAGCAATCTTTTCTGCGTCAAGCCCTAAAGCAGACCCGGTGAAGGAAGCCTTAATAAAAGGTGGAGCAGAGTCAATGAAGGATGTGGTAACAAAAGCCTCTGTCCCTGAGGCAAAGATTACGACCAACAAAGGAGTTATAGATGGTGGACCTGAATGTTGACAAAGAGACAAGAAAAGAGTAGACACTTCTTCCAATAACATTTGAAGCTTTTCAATGATAGGATAGCCAAGAGATAGACCTCTTGGTGTCATTGCCAGGACGCGTAGAGAGTCTTTGGCCTAGGCCTCTACATGGATTTGAAATATGAATGGAAGGGTGGGAATAGTCAGACGTTGAACAAAGCTAGAGTGTTTGGGATTGTATCCATGGAAGAAGAGGCGATAATGCCATGGATGGAAGAAAGTGGAACAAACATATGGACATCGACGACCTTAAAATAGGCCATCATGGAAATGATAACCTCTACATAGGACTCCCAAATGATGGGAGCAGTGACTTTAACCAATCCCGTAGAGTTAGACTTGGCAGGATCCTCAATAGGCACCTGTGAAAGAGAAGCGGCTTTAGCGATATGCATTGCCTAACCGGTGTCTAGGGCAATCAAGTCCAATGCATCAAAGAGGAAAGCCTTAATCGCCTCTTTATCTACACCTCCTCCTATTTCATTTTTTTTGTTTCAAAATTTCCTCGTAGACTTCATCTAGAGTATCGGGATTGTCTTTACTAACCATCGATGTTGCCTAATCTGACAAAGTTGGTGTAGAAGTAAAGGATGGTAGAGTTAATCTTGTTCTTGAATTCTTATTTTTTATTTCCTATTCATGTGATCTAAGCTTCCAACTCAGCAACCCTTTCCTCGAGTGTGTTTTTCTCATGTTTTAGATTGCAGATCTCTTCAGCATAAGATTTAGCACTCGAGGAGCTCAACATTTCCATCCTTCTCATTCTTTAAATTGATTTTTAGCTTCTTAATTTCAATTCCCATCTTAATCAGTAGCTATCTTTCTCCTTAGTAATATGGATGGTATGTGTTGTGTAACGGTGGTCAGACTAAGCTCCCTATCTCCAGCACGTAGTGTACGAATATTGGTTGGCACACACTTTGTTGTAACCAAAGGAATGCCTAATGTTACATGCATACCAATACATATTTATACACCACTTCTCCAAGTTATTTAGAGATGTGGGACTTTTCCAATTCCAAACCATCGTTCCTCCTTAATGTTGGAATCTCGATTTTACATTGTTTTGATTATAACAAGCTATATAAAATTTTCTACGTATACTAATCGTTTTGCAGGAGATTTGTTGCAGATTCATATTCAGAGTTTTGAAGCTATTTATGTTGTATCTTGAGTCTTTATTTCGTCATGCACGAACATGCACAGAAGGCTGAAAACAGCCGGCTGAATGCTGAAACAAATATATTGTTTCACAATATTCAGCCGGCTGAATGAATATATTCAAACGGTTGAATAAGGAGAGAAATAGCCTAAAACCTTGCTATTTGCATTTTAATTTAATTCAGACGGCTGAATTATTTTATTCAGATGGTTAAATATTCCCCAATAGCTTTTTTTATGAAAAGACACTTCTCTTCATCGAAGAGAAGTGTTTTCAAAATCAACAGTTGTGTCTGTTTCTTTTCAATATAGTTTTTCATCTATAGTTGCAAGCTTTTAATCAATATAAATAGATTTCAGAATTCAACAACAATTCACTGAAAATTATTTTAATATACTTGAATTCTTATCTATTCTCTAGTTTTCTAACTGTACTAAAATTGCTTACATTCACTGATCATTGATCACTCTATCTTCCATAATTCTCAAGAACGTTACACTATATATCATAAAGGAGAAGATTAAAGGAAGATCGTACTTAATTGACTTATCAGTGCTATTCAAAGAGCACACTATAGTTAGATACTTTTGTTATTTGTAAAGAACTCATGTTCGGTTGCTCAGGCGGTAGAAGTCCTATTCGGCTGCTTAGGCGGTAGAAGTCCTAATCGGTTGCTCAGGCGGTGTAAACCTATTCCTTCAGGTTAAGTGAGGGTTTCTAGTTTTAAATCCAGAAGGAGTCTAGGACTAGACGTAGAACGAGAGTTCGAAACAGTATAAAAATCTCTGATGTCATTTACGTTACTGCTTTTACTATTTACTTACTTATTCCGCTCAAGTATTTTATCCATATTTCACGATCCTATAGCGCATCACTTTTATTTGGTATCAGAGCATTGGTCATCATATAACCGTAACATAGTTATCTGATATTGTCATAATATGGAAAATAGCACCAACACTGTTGTTAACTTTACCTTCCTAGAAGGCCAATCTACTGCATGACCACTACTGTTTAACGGAATTAACTATAACTATTGGGCCACTAGAATGAGAATCTATATACAAGCAAGTAGTTATAAAATTTGGAACATTATGCAATCTGAGTATATTATTCCTACTACTGAATATTCAACATGGTCTAACACTCAAAAATTAGATGCTACTGCAAATGCTAAAGCTATGAATATGTTGTACTGTGCATTAAACAAAAATGAGTTTAATAGAATAAGCATGTGTAAAACTGCTAATGAAATTTGGCATACTCTTAAAGTTACACATGGAGGCACTAACAAAGTCAAAAAAGTAAAATTTCTATGTTCAAAAATCAGTTCTAGAATTTTAAAATGAAACAAGATGAGACTATAAATGAAATATACTTTAGATTTCAAGATATATATCATTCTTTGATAGCATTTAGAGAAACTAACACAGATTTTGATATTGTTTAAAAAATCCTCAACTCACTAACGGATGAGTGGGAACGAAAAGTCTTAGCAATCGAAGAAGCTAATGACATTTCGAATATAAAACCAGAAGAGTTGATTGGAAATCTAATGTATTATGAAGTTAATCTCCAGGAAAAACGAGTACAAGCTTAAGATAAGAAAAATATAACATTCCAGGCAGAAAATCAGATTCAGATGAAGAAGATATAGCGTTCATTGCTAAAAATTTCAAAAAGTTTTTGAAATTTAGAAAGAGCAACAAATTTAGATATAACAATAACAACTCCAGCAACAATAACAACACAAACAAACCATCAACATCTACTCTAGAATGTTATGAATGGCACAAGAAAGGTCACATCAAGAAAGACTGTCCTGAGAAAAAGAAAGACAAGTATAAGCATAAGAAAGACTTTTTGTTCGTTGTGCATTTCACGTTGTAATTCCAACATCTCTCATTGATGGTGATGGATGTCGTCAATTTATTCTTTGGTATATGGAGAACCAAACTCTAAGTTTCTCTTAGCTCGCTTTCCTTTCGGCGTGTATCCAGTGTGATGATTCGAGGAAGGAGTAATTTCTATTGGAAAATATACCTGAGTTGATTTGTTTGAAGAATTTGAGGTGGGCATGCTAAAAACGATTGAGATTGATTAGAGCTTTCTTGAGATGAAATTGTAAATGTTTATTTGTTTGTAAAGATTGTATATGAGTTTAAGAGAAATTTGATTATATATACATATATAGACACACACACACGGAGTTAACTATCTATTTCAGGTTATTGTTTTAAGGTCAAAATTCTTTAGAAATCTGCAGCTAAGGAAAAATGAAAGATTAAGACATGTAAGAGATTATGACCGCAAGTAAAATGAAAAATATGTATGGTCTTAATTCAAGATACATAAATAGAACATTGGGAAGTCACGCAACTTCCTCCCATGAGTGCAGAGTTCAAGTACCATCATCTCTATTTATTATTCTGTTAAATATTTTTATTTATTTTATAATTGTAAAAAAATTTATACTTTAATATCGAATTATAAATCATGTAACGACACAATTCCTAGTTCACGTCTTAATTTAATGAAAATATTTTCATTTAAGGGTTTAGTAAAATCTGCTATTTGATTTTCTGATAATACAAAATCTAGTGAAATATTTCCTTTTCTATATTATCGCGAAGAAAATAATGTCTAATATAAATACGTTTAGTTCTAGAGTGATTTATAGGATTTTTCGATAAATTTATAGCGCTTGTATTATCACAATAAATTGTTGATTTAGATAGGTTTATTCCAAAATCTTGTGGTTTTGCTGCATGTATATTACTTGAGCACATGCCAAAGCAGTAGAAATATATTCAAATTCACATGTCGAAAGTGAAACACAATTTTATTTCTTACTAAACCAAGATACTAGAGATCATCCAATAAAGTGACAAGTACCACTTGTACTCTTTTCATCCATTTGACATCCTCCAAAATCAGCATCACTATTTGATACTGATTTAAAATGACATTCTTTTGGATAAAAAGATCGTAGTCTTTAGTCTTTTTTAAGTAACGCAAAATTCGTTTCACTGCCGCAAATGTGATTCTTTGGGATTTGCTAGAAATCGTGCATACATGCATACACTCATCATTATATCTGGACGACTGGCAGTTAAATAAAGTAAGGATCCAATCATACTTTGATATAGCTTTTGGTCAACACTTTTGTCATTTTCATCTCGATCGAGGTGTACCGTAGTGCTCATAGGAGTTGGTTTAGCAGAAGTGTGTTCCACAAAAAAACGTTTTATAAGATTATTACAATATTTTTCTTGATTAATAAAAATTCCACTATTAAATTGTTTAATTTGTAAACCAAGAAAATATAAAAGTTCTCCCATATGAGACATTTCAAATTCTCTTGCCATTATATTTGAAAATTCTTGACATAATTTTTTGTTTGTGGAACCAAAAATAACGTCATCTACATAAACTTGTATGATTAGAATATCATTTTTATCTTGTTTTATAAATAAAGTTTGATCTACTTTTCCAATTCTAAAACCGGAATTTATAAGGTAACTTTTAAGATGATCGTACCAAGCACGAGGTGCTCGTTGTAAACCGTATAAAGCTTTCTTTAGTTTATAAACATGGTTTGGAAATTTTTCATGTGTAAATAAAGGTGGTTGTTCTACATACACATTTTCTTTTATAAAATCATTTAGAAAAGCAATTTTTACTAACATTTTATATAGTTTAAAGTTATGAAAACATGCAAATGATAATAAAATTCGTATTGCTTCTAGTCGAGCCATAGGAGTAAATGTTTCCTTGTAGTCCATTCCTTCTTCTTGATTGTAGCCTTAAGCGACTAATCTACCATTGTTTCGAATAATATTTCCTTACTCATCGGCTTTATTTTTGTAAACCCACTTAGTATCGATGACTGTTTGATCACTAGGTCTAGGAACTAAGTCTCAAATCATTTTGTTCAAACTGATTTAATTCTTCGTGCATAGCTATAATCCAATAATCATTAGTTGAGGCTTCTTTAGCATTTTTGGGTTTAATGTTCGATAAGAAAGATACATGACCCATTTGATTTAATTGATTTCGAGTTCTTACGTTAGTTTTTACTTCTCCAATGACATTTTCAATTCGGTGATTTCTTAGAAGTCTGGTGGAGTTCGAATTTCATTTTCATTTGGTAAATTATTATTTTCATTTTCAACATTATTTTCACTATTTTAATATCATCTATTGTGATAGTTGATTTAGGAATTGTTTCCTTAACTTCATTTTTGTTATTAAATTTACCAAGTTGGTCTTTTGTATTTAATAAAAAACATTTTTATCCGAAAACTTTAAAATATGATATATTAGATTTCCTTCCATTAAAAATTTCATATGGGGTAAGCTTTATTAATTGTCTAATGGAAACACAATTTAAAACATAACAAGCAGTTACTACAGCTTCTGTCCAAAAATGTTTAGTTAGTATGCTTTCATTTAATAAAGTCCTAGCGCATTCTTGAAGTGTTCTATTTTTCGATCTACAACTCTTTTTGTTGTGGAGTTCTAGAAAATGAAACAATGTGAACAATCCTTTCTATTACAATATTTTTCAAAAAATTATTATCGAATTCGCCGCTATGATCGCTTCTAATGTTCTTAATTTTTTATATTCTTAATATTTTGTATTCTTTTAGAAAATATTTTAAAATTTTCAAAAGTATCACTTTTGTTTTTCATAAATATTGGCCAGTGTATCTTGAAAAATCATCTATAGTTACGAAAACATATCTATTATGATTTATAGATAGTGCTTGAGTTGGTCCAAAAAGATTTAAATGTAATAACTCATGTGGTTGTAGTGTAGAAATTATTTTCTTTGATTCAAAAGAAGATTTAGTTAATTTTCCTAACTGACAAGCATCACAAACACTATTTACCTTAAAATTCATTTTTGGTAATCCTTTTACTAAATTATTCTTAGATATTTTACTTATAGCTTTAAAGTTTATATGATAAAAAGTTTTGTGCAATAACCAAGGATCATTTTCTTTAGCTACTAGACACATATTTATGTTATGATTTACTTTCATATTTAATATGTATATATTTCGTCCTCTAGTTCCTTCAAAAATTAGATTTTTGTTTTGATCAAATAAATAACATTCATTTTCAAAAAAAGATATATTAAAACCTTTATCGCATAGTTGGCTTATGCTACGAAAATAATGTTTTAAATTTTTAACTAGTAAAACATTACAATAAGAGTAAGTTAGATGTGTCGTCATTGCTCACATCGCTTTGCCAATGATATATCCTTTGGAATTATCTCCAAATGTGACAGATCCTCCATCTGAGTAGAGAATGTTAGTCCATATCTTTATTACCTATCATATGTTTTGAGCAACCACTGTCAAGTATCCACTTTCCTCTTTTCTTAAGTTGGTACCTACAAAAAATATAGAGATGATGTTGCCACCCACCCTTTATTAAGGTCCTAAGAGTTAGATCTTAGGAAACCAAACCCATGAGGGTTTAGAACTCTCTTTATAAGTAAAATTTTCATTTTTATGAACTGAACTTATAAAAGACTTAATATACTTATTTCAGAATAAATTATTATTAGTTATTGGTACCCAAATTTTTATAGTACTTGTGTTGCCAATAACCTTCTTTTGAGTGAAATTATTTGATTTTGATTTTGCTTTTACAAAATTCTTATGTATATTGAAATTTTTATATAGTGAATTATTCCTCTTTGTACTAGATTTTGAGGAATTTATATATCCTATCCCTTTCTTATTAAAAGTAGTTTGAGAGTTATTAATAATCTTTAAAAGATTTTCTCTCCCTTTATTAAAGTTAGATACATTTTTAGTAATATTTTTCAACTCATTTTTGAGACTTGTATTGTTTAATTCAAGAATTTTATTTAATTTTAAATCATGGTTTTCTGAAGCTAATGCTATATTCTTTTCTCTTTGAACTTCAATTTCATTTTATAACATGGAGTGTTAGGAAGATATATTAGACAAAGATTCTTGTGTTTTAACAAGTTCTTCTTCTAGGATTTTCTTTTCATCTCTATGCATATCAACTTCTATTTCACTTCTGTTTAGTTTTTCTAAAGCATCTTTATTCATTCTTTTAACTTCTTTTAGTATATCAAATAACTCTGAATTTATGTCTATTAAATCGTCAAAATTTAGATCATTTACATTATTAGTTGAAGCCATAAAGAAGACATTTGCTTGTTCAGAATCATTGTCGATGTCACTATTTGGTGATGAAGACGATTTTGAATCATCCCATGTAACAGATAATGCTTGCTTCTTCTTATACTTATCCTTTTTATTCTTGTATCTATCTTTCTTTTGATTAGGATAGCACTTCTTTATGTGACCCTTCTTATGATGTTCATAACACTCGAGATTTGAAGCCGATGGTTTATAGCTATTGTCTCTTCTGTTGTTACCGAATTTCTTGTTCTTTCTAAATTTCAAAAACCTTTTAATTTTTTTTCTATAAATTCCATGTCATCTTCATTTGAATCTTCTTGTTCAGCCTGAAAAGCTATATTCTTTCTATCTTGGGCTCGATCTCGTTTTGCTTGCAAATTTACTTCATATGAAATGAGAGTTCCTATTAACTCTTCAGGTTTGATGGTAGAAATATCATTGGCTTCTTCAATAGCTAAGACTTTCCGTTCCCATTCATCCGTTAAAGAGTTTAGGATTTTCGAAACAATATCAAAATCAATATATTTTTCTCCTAATGCTAATAGTGAATGATATATGTCTTGGAATCTAGAATACATATCATTTATTGTTTCAACTGGTTTCTTTCTGAAATTTTGAAATTGATTTTTAAGCATAGAAATCTTGCTTTGTTTCACTTTGTTTGTTCGTTCATGTGTAAATTTAAGAGTTCGCCAGATTTCATAAGCAGTTTTACACATACTAATTCTATTAAATTCATTCCTATCTAAAGCACAAAATAACATGTTCATGGCTTTTGCATTTGAAGCAGCATCTATTTTTGTGTGTTTGACCATTGTGCATATGGTGTGGTGGTATAATGTATTCATTCTAAGTGATATTCCAAGTATCATATCCATTTGCTTGCATATAATACTCATGTGAGTTGACCAATAGTTGTAATTCAGACTGTTAAATAGTAGGGGTCGTGCAGTGGATTGACCTTCAATAAAATTTGTGCTAGTGTTATTTTCCATATTAACTAAATATCAAATAACTATATTATGGTCATATGATGACCAATGCTCTGATACTAATTGAAAGTGACTAAGGGTCGTGTAAATGGAATATTAACTAAACTATTTACTTGTACGGAATATAAATATAAAAAGTAAAATAATAAAGTAAATGACATCAAAGATTTTTATATTGGTTCGAAATTCCCCTTTTACGTCCAGTCACAGACTCCTTTTGGAATTCAACTATAAACCCTCACTTGACATGGAGGAACATGTATTACACTGCCTGAGCAATCGAATAGGACTTCTACCATGTTAGCAACATAATAGGACTCCAACCGCCTAAGCAACCGAACAAGACATCTAATACATATAATAAAATTGCTTCTGACTAAGTATGCTCTTGAGTGGCACTGATAAGTCAATAAAGTAAACCCTTTCTATAATCTTCTCCTTTGTGGTATATAGTGTTGTCCGTAAAAATAGAAAGTTTATTTAATCACTAGTAAGATTTGCTTGAATGAACAAGTGATTAGAATCAAAAGTATTTGAACGTAAATGGCAAGATTGTTTAGTCAACAAGAATGAGAAAATAGAATCAGAATTTAGTGATTAAAACAGAAGATTTCATGGCTATGTATAGTGTTTAGGTATTACAACCAATTGTGAAAAGTAGGGATCAAAAGATACAGAAGCAATTCTTGAATCAAGAGTTGTTTCTGGTAGCTGAAGTGAAGTGTCTTTTCAGAAATATAGTTGTTTTGAAGATTTAGTCGACTGTTTGAAATAATTCAGCCAGCTGAATTGATTGAAATTTGAATCAGAGATAAAATGATGCAAAAAACCTGTAATTTAGTCGGCTGAATCATATGGTTCAGTCCACTAAATATTCAAATGAAGGTGTGCACATGCACAAGAATTCAGTCGACTGACCTATATGTTTCAGTCGTGTGAATTTACTATTTTCTACCATATCAAAGATTTTTTTTTTAAATGTTTTGTGTGTGAACCTGTTTGCTAAAATACTTGGCATATGAACTGTGATTTAGAAGATTTTAAATTATATGTGTATGCATATACCATTTTGGAGTGATTTTAACAAGAATTTACTACTAGACTTAGACTATAGACAATATATTACTGAAGCTTCTATCTGGAATTTGGTCTGCAATCTGGTAGATTATATGTCGAGTAAAATAGTATCTTCTTTTGCAAATATGGTTAGCTCACATAATATTCACTAATAATGTTTTCATAATCAAAGCATCAAAAGTCAATGTTCTAACATTCTCCCCCTTTTTGATGATGACAACTATGTAAGCTTGTAAATTAAAGACATTTTACTCCCCCTAATACTTCAGGCTCACCTCAAGGCAGCAACCTTTTCTTCAACAAGCCCTAGAGAAAACCCAGTGGTTGAAGCCATAACAAAAGGTAGAGCAGAGTCAATGATGGATAAGGTAACTAAAGCCTCGGTGCCTGAGGCAAAGATTACGATTAACAAAGGAGCTACGGGAGGTTAACTTAAAAGTTGACAAAGAGATAAGGAAATATTAGACACTTCTTCTAACAACATTTGAATCTTTTCAATGATAGGATAGCCCATGATATACCTACTGGAGTCATCGCCAGGATGTGATAAAGTCCTTAGCCTAGCCCTCTTCATGGATTGGAGTCGTGAATGGAAGAGTAGAGGCGGTCAGAGTTGGAATAAAGCTCAGGTGTTCGAGATTGTATCCCTAGAGAAGAGGCGACAATGCCAGGGATGGAAGAAACTGGCACAAACGTATGGATATCAACGACATTAGAGTTGGCCATTGTGAAAACGATAACCTCTATATAGGACTCCCAGATGATGGGAGCAGAGACTTTAACCAATCCTTTAGAGTTGGACTCGGCAGGAGACTAAATAGGCACTTGTGAAAGAGAAGCGGCTTTAGCAATATGCAATGCCTGACCGACGGCTAGGGCCTTTAAGTCCAACCCATCAAAGAGGAAGGCCTTGATCACCTCTTCAATTATACCTCCTACTTAATTTTTTCTTGTTTCAAAATTTCCTCGTAGACTTTGGCTAGAGTATCAGGATTATCCTCTTCCGACCATCTGATGTTGCCTAATCTGACAATGTTGATGTAGAAGTGTAGGATGGTGGAGTTAATCTTGTTTTTGAATTTTGATTTTTCATTTCCTATTCGGATGAGGTATGCTTCCAACTCAGCGACCCTTCCCTCAAGCGTATTTTGTCTTATTGTAGGTTGTAAATCTCTTCAGCATAAGATTTGGCGGTCTTGAGAGCCTCAACATTTCCATCCTTCTCGTTCTTTAAATCGAGTTTCAGCTTCTCAATTTCAATTCCCATATTAATCTAGAGCAACCTTTCTCCTTTGTAATGTAGCTAGTATGGATGTAGATCTCTTGGAATTTTTTGTCTAGCACGTTCATCTTGACTGCCATGGCCCGATTTTCAGCCTTGTGCCACTCTTTAGCATCCTTTCCTGCCTTATCCTTAGTAGATAGCTCCTTTTCTATATTTCCAACATGATCAGAGAGATTCTTCTTGATCTTCTCATCCTTTTCACTCCTTTCTCATAGGACATTATGATTAAGTGGTTCTTCTTGTTAAAGGCAGCCAAACCTATGGATAAGTTCCTCCATAGTGTATACTACATCACTAAGTCTTTGTGAAGAGACAAGCCCATGTCCAAGTCCTTTAAGAGAATGTTCTTCATTTTTTACATAAATTGGACCCTAGTAAAGTTAATCCCAAAGTGTATGAAATCGCACTCAGTTAAAGTTTTGGAGGAAAGGGCTTCATAAGTTTGTGGTGGAGTGCTAGTGGCAGTACGTTATGAAGTTTGGAATTTATGAGTAGGAGCCAAGACATAAGAAGTAAGGTGGCGTTGGTTGTTAGAACGTTAGAAAGATGTAGTGGACGTGGGATCTGCCCTTTGGAGTAATAAGGCCTTTGAGAATGAGGTTCTTAATGGTAGGGCAATAAAAGTACTAAATATTATATTGGAAATCTTATGGTTATACAATTGAGCTATTCATGACAAGATTTTCAAACTTATCTATATCATTGATTACTGGAACTGAGCTTTTGTCAAAGTTAATTCTAAGCCCTAAAAGCATTTCAAAGTAATATAAAATGAATTTAAGAGTTGTGATGTGTCGAGGTAAATGTGATGAAAAAGGCTTGGTATCATCTGTGAAAGTAAGAATTGAAATCCCATCGTTAGTAATATAATTTCCCACGCTTTTTAGGACTATGCTTTTAATTGAATTTTTTAGTAAAAACATCCATTGCTGAATTGAATAGTGATGGCGAAAGAGGATCACCTTGTCTATGACTACACTTTGATTGTATTTTATTTCTTGGATACCATTGACCAATATACCCTAGTTTTTAATTTTGAATAAGGTCATCCACCATACCCATCTAGTGCTGAAACCCTTAGCCAATAGTAGGTGTTTGATAAAAATCCAGTCAATTGAATCGAAAGCTTTGGCCCAGTTTAGCCTTAAGAGGGCACCGGTGATATTATTCTTTCAACCATATTTAATGAGTTCTTGGACAACTACGGCCACGTCCTAGTATTTTTTTTCCTCTAATAAAAGTGAACTAATTGATATCAATTTAATTGTTCATTTTAATAGTTAGCCTATTTTCCAAAACCTTTGAAATAGTTTTAAGTGAACATTTGATTAATGAAATAAGCCTAAAATCTATGAATTCTATCACTCCCACATTGTAGTGAAGCAATACGACATTAGCAGAGTTAAATCTTCCTACTTGTTGGTTATTGTTATGAAATTCTTCAAACATTTTAACTAGGTCATATTTTAAGATGTGCCAAAAAAATTTTATCAAATAGAATTGAGAAACCATCTAGTCTTAGCGATTTGTCACTAGGCATACCACTATTAGCCCTAAACATCTTCTTTGAGAATGGTATATCCAGATCATCCAAACCAGTTCTGTGGTGTATATGGTATGAATCAGCTCACCTTACGTTAATTCCATGCCGTTTGATTGTTCCAAAGATGTCTTTGTAGTAGATAGTGAAGCCAGAAGAATGAATTAATCATAGGGGTCAACCACAAAATCACATAGTTGCTAAGTCTACCAAGAACAAAGGAAAGCACTTGCACAAGGCCTCCTCTTTAGCTTGGCTTATCAACGTATCATTTTAACTATGGGATCAGTTAATCCTACGGTTCTATAGTAGGAATCCTAAATTTCCAGGGTTCGCGGTTTTCCCATTTCTAGGGAGAATGTATGTAACACTCCTAATTTTCAATAGCATTATTCATGAGATTTAATGAAACACCCTGCACCCCTTAATATACCCAAAAGGTCACATTAAAAGGCATGGTGCGTTGTAGGTATAACTAAAGCTAATAGAGACTAAGATTCACAAGAATAAATATAGATAAAAATAGCAGAAACTTAAAATAAAAACTTAATTAAAACAAAGCTTCGTAATTGCATCATAAATAAGTCAAATACCAAATACCGTATACATGTTTAAAAACCCAGTACGTCTCATGAAACAATACTCATAGTCTCAAAAATTAGAGTATATAACATACCTCATATTAAGTCAATACATAAAAAGAACAAAAGCTGAAAAGAAATACGCAGTAGAGAACTCTTCAAGCAATCTCTAAGCAACAACAATCTACTGACTTCTCCCTTGATTGCCTATGAGGAGAAAAGGGAAAAATAGAGGAGTGGGTCATTCTAAAAGTCTGGTGAATGATAGTAATTACTAGAGTCTTTAAGCAAGATAAAAGTAATAGATTCTACAACAGTTCTAGCATAAATAAGGATAACAAAAGAAATATAGGAAAGAGATAGACTGGAAATGAGTACGATTAAATATTGCTCAATTTATAAGATTGGTTAACTTTTATTGCTTGCACTTTTCCTTGATTTTTGCTTTGATTAGGCTGAATTCCTAATCCTGTAATTATGATGCAACCCTAATTCTACCCTTTTTGATCATCCTGCTACTTCATAGACCATACTGCGGACCAGCCACTATATAACTCCCTACACAACAGTCAACGGTATCTACGAAAGATGCATAGAGCAACCACTGTGGATCCGGACGACATATATAGCACCCTACACAGAAGGCAATGGTGTCTACAATAGACATCCTTACTAAGCGCTTGGAACTCATAGCTATTACTGAACACCGGAATGGAAGTCGCACGCATAACTGCCACCATGCCCATGCTACCATTTTCTCCACATATCAGGTCTTCTTATTACTTCCAACTCCAGCATAAGCGTGCCCCTCATCCCACTTCAGGCTAACCGTGTGTCCATAGAATTTATAGGGGAAATATTGTTGGTACTAGCCCGTCATCTAAACAATATCTAGTTGCGCCCCTTATCCAAATCCCCTATGACTTGGACTTTTATTTGACTAATTACTACCATTCTTAGCATAAGCATGTCCTAGGCTCACCGTTTTGTCTAATGGGGAATGCTATTTGGTATAGGTCCTACTTTCATCATTGCTTATTAACCTAGATAAATTATTTAAATAAGCCTTTGCATTTCTCTCTACTATTTGTGCTTATTAATTTCTCCAAAGTCATAAAATAAGCTTTATTGTGTTCTTTTTCTTATTATAACCTATGTTATAATCATACTTATTACTTAACCCAAGGTCTAAGTGTGAAAATAAGCTTCTCTGATCTTTCACTCTTTTTTGTTATAATTCTAAGTTATAACTGGGCCAATCTTTTTAATTCAGTCCAATCAACGTCATAATTAGGCCTAATTTCAGTCCAATCCCATATATATTACAGTCTTTGAAATTTACATCTTATATTCCATTATTTCAATTTTCTTACCATTTAATCTGTATTCGGGTTAATCCTATTCTAATCCTTAGGAGAAGAAGAAGAAGGAATAAAAGAAAACTAAAAATAGAAGAAAATCCAAAGCGTAGAAAGAAGATGTAAATAACGTATAAATAACAGTAAATAACTAGAATACTGTAAATAAACTGTAAATAAACGGAAAAACAATAATTAACAGAAATAAACTAAAATTACTGAAAAGAATAGCTGAAAGGAAATAGACTGAAAATAATTCTAAAAACTGTAAATAAACTACTGGAAAGGCTATTTCAAAAATCATAGTAAAACTACAACTATTGGAAACCCTATTATTTTAAATTACTCAAAGAAGTCTTAAAATAATTATAATTACCCACTTCTGTTCCTAAGCTCTTCCTTTGGTCTTCCCGGATCCACTTGGAGCTGTAAAATAATTTAATTTATAATGATTTTCTGCTTTGGAAAAATTATTTCGTTTAGGGTCCTTCCTAGAAAGGTGAACCCAATTGAAGAAAATCTAGAACGAGAAAAAGTGTTAGGTCTAGGTGTCTATTTATAGGGGTAGAAGTGGATCTCGGACCATTGGATTTGGGGATTGAATAGGATGCAACCACATCATAGGCTGAATAGGAGCCATCAGATGCAAGAATGGAGGGATTAGAGTAAAATAAAGAATGCAAAACACGTCAATCGGTTAAAAAAATCGCACCATCATTCAAACAAACGAACAATCATTCGTTCCCCTCCAAAACAATAGGTGGTTGACCGCCTTAGTGCCTAGGTCGA
Organism: Allium cepa; assembly: GCA_030765085.1. Classification (NCBI taxonomy): domain Eukaryota; kingdom Viridiplantae; phylum Streptophyta; class Magnoliopsida; order Asparagales; family Amaryllidaceae; genus Allium; species Allium cepa. The sequence goes on along the minus strand of CM060940.1, from coordinate 748,297,267 downwards.
CCGGCCGGTCGACCTGCCTATATATATATATATATATATATATATATATATATATATATATATTCTTTTTATTCCTGGCTATTTTGTTTATTTTATAACTTGGTTATATTAGCTCGGTTTTGTGACGTTCTATATATGAAATTTGACCATAAAATTACCACGAACACAATGGTGCAACATCTGTGCCTTAGTTCTGATAATTTCATAAAGTTATTTTATTATCTTATTGATTAACGAATTAATTATTACGGGTTAAATTTCGGGTTGTTACATTCCCTCATCCTTAAGGGATTTCATCCTCGAAATCTCTAAGGATACAAGAATGTACTAAATGTTTTTAACCATTTCTACAACCAACTACTCAATCATCAACCATTCATCCATTGTCCTTAAGTTTTTCCAATGCAATTTATGATATTTATGCAATTAGTGTAGTGTAAATGTCCCTAACTAATGCAAAAGATTAGGCGGTTCACTGATTCAGTTGACCTCCTTTTATGCAATCATGTCCGTGCCATGTACCAAATGAATGCAAAATTTCCTAATGATACTGATAATTCTATATGCGTGCTACAAACATCGTCCAAATGCAACAATCATGTGATAAATATCCATTTGTAGCAATCATGGAAATAAAATAAAAATGTGCATACATCCATATGCATATGCTCTAGTTCCCTAGTTAGGCTGATCCCTAAAGAATAATAGTGCCTCGTGTACCTATATGCATCCATTAGCACCCACTAGCAACACTTGCAACCACTAGCATACATCATTCCTAATATGTTCTATTAACATGTTTACATCAAATCCTACCATTCATAGGTTAAATCCTAAGTTCTACTCTCCCAAAGGATAATAAAGGAAATAACCTATTCAAATCTAAAGAGGAAAAAAGGAATTCTAAAACTTACTATCAAAATGATAAGGATAGGAAGTACGAATCTTCTCTTCTGGTTCCCAAGTGGTGTCTGCAACAACATCTTCCCATTGCACCATCACCAGTGGAACGTCTTTATTCCTTAGTCGCTTGATGTCTCTTCCAACAATCTTCGTAGGGATACGTTTAACAGAAGCTTCTCTTTCTACCTCCACCTCTTCCAACCGACTAGACTCTACAACCTCCGTCGAGTCATGTAAGCACTTTTGCAAGTGTGAAGCATGGTAAACGTCGTGCACTCCTACGAGCCTATTAGGTAGCCTTACTCGGTAAGCCATCTTCCCAACTCTCTGTGCAATAGGAAATGATCCTACAAATCTAGGGGCTAACTTTCCATTTGATCCAAATCTTACCACCTTCCTAAGCAGGGATACGTTGATAAATCCTAAGTCTCCAACCTACAATTCTAAGTCTCTCCTCCGCTTGTCCGCATACGACTTCAGTCTGTCTTGATCCATATTTATCCTTCGTCGAATCAAATCCACCCTCTTAGAGTTCTCCCTAACCATATCGGGTCTAAGTAATAACTTCTCCATAGACTCTACCAAACATGACAGGAACTTGCATGGTCTCCCATATAAAGCCTCAAATGGTGCCATTCCTATACTTATTTGGTAACTATTATTGAACGCAAACTCAACCAATAGAAGATTCTCCTCCCAAGTACCTCCAAAGTCCAAAATGCAATCCGCAACAAATCCTCAAGCACCGTATTTACCCACTCCGTTTGGCCATCTATTTGGGGGTGATAGGATGTACACAACCTAAGTTGCGTCCCCAACGCCTCTTGTAAGCTTCTCCAAAATTCACTAGTGAAAATGAGATCTCTATCACTAACAATACTACAAGGAACTCTGTGTAGATGGAATATCTCTCGAATATACAAGTATGCCAAATATGAAGCTATACGCTTACTCTTAACTGGGATGAAGTAAGCACTCTTGGTCAATCTATCAACAATCACCCAAATGCTATTGTTCCCTTTCCTAGAACGGGGCAAACCATCAATGAAATCCGTAGAAAACTATCTCACTGCCATTCTGCACATCTAAGAGTTGAAGTAATCCACTGGGCTTCTGCTGCTCTGCGTTTACCCTTTGGCATATGAGACACTTAGCTATGAATTCTGCTCCATCCTTCTTCCTGTCGCCCCAATAGAACATCCTCTTCATATCCCGATACATTTTATCACCACCCAGATGAATAGTCATATGGGAATGGTGAACCTCTTCTAAAACTGCTCTCAACAAGTCACTAGCGCGTGGAACACAAAGACTCCCATCTCTCCTAAGCCACTCCCTGCTATCTACGGAATAGTGTTGAAGATGTCTCGAGACCTCTCCTCGGCTAATCCTATCCATAATGTCCATGAGTTTCGAATCTTCCCGCTTCTTCGAGCCAATCTGATCCACAAGGGTAGGCCTTACCTCTAATGTCGCCAACAATCCAGGAGTAATGTCCGTAGAGGGCTTAAAATCAAAGGTGGAAATAAAATCCAAGCTCCCCCACTCTATGAACAAAGGGCTAAGGGTTGCTTTCTTTCTATTCCCTGTAACCACATTAACCTTGCTAGGGGTATAAGCTATCTCAAAATCATACGAGGCTAGAAACTTCATCCACCTCTATTTCCTCTAGTTCAAGTCCTTCTACGAGAATAGTTATTTTAATGACTTGTGGTCGGTAAAAGCTCAAACCTCTCACCAAGCAAATAGTGCCTCCAAGACTTAAGTGCAAAAACTATGGCAGCCAACTCCAAATCGTGGGTAAGGTAGTTCTTCTCATGCATCCTAAACTGCCTATTACCATAACACGCTACCCTTCCTTCTTACTTCAACACTGCTCCAAGACCTGTTCCGCATGCATCAGTGTATACGATGAAAGGCTTAGCTCCGTCGGGTAAAACTAACACTGGTGCACTAGTAAGGGCTCTCTTAAGCTTCATGGAAGAATCCTCACAATCCACGTCCTACACAAAATCTTTATTCTTCTTAGTAAGGCGTGTGAGTGATGCCAAAATCTTAGCAGAGTCCTTAATGAACTTCCTATAGTAGCCAGTCAATCCTAGGAAGCTCCTAACCTCGGTAACATTCTTAGGGGCCTTCCAATCTTGCACTGCAATAACCTTGGCGGGGTTAACAGCCAACCTTCCTACGAGATTACGTGTCCCCAGAAACGAACTTCCGCTCTCCAAAAATGACACTTCGAAAAATTATCTCTCAAATGATGACTACAAAGTATGCGAAGAACTTCTTCCAAGTGAACAACATGCTCCTCCATATTCTTGGAAAATACCAAGTTATCATCCACGAATACCACCACAAACTTATTTAGGACATCCCTAAAGACGCAGCTCACCGGATCAATGAAATAGGCTGAAGCATTGGCTAGCCCAAAAGGCATAACCAACCACTTGAATAATCTGTCCGGTATCCTAAAGGTAGTCTTATCTATGCTATCATCAGTGACTCTAAGCCGATGGAATCCCATGGCTAAATCAAGCTAAGAGAAAACTGAAGAATCTACCATTTGGTCAAAAATATCATCAATCCTAAGGAGTGGATATCGGTTCTTCTTGGTGAGCTTGTTTAATTCTCTATAATTTGTGAAAAGTCGGAGAGAACCATCTGCCTTAGTGACGAAGATGACTGGCATCCCCACTCCGATATGATCCTTCTTATGAATCCCTTCTCCAAAAGCTCACGAATTTGTTTGCTTAATTCTTTCTCTCCCTAAGTGTCATGTGCCTTATAGGTAATGCTACTGGCTTAGCATTCTCAGTCAAATAAATCCTGAAGTCAATCTCTCTCTTAGGGGGCAGTCCCCTGACCTCCTCAAAGACGTATGCAAAATCTTTGATAGTAAGAACAGAATGCAACTCTGATGACGATGAATCAAGGGAATAGAGAAAAAACAACGTGATTGAACCTAGTAGGTTGTAAGATACCTCTAGAGTCCTACCACTGCAAGTCTCAAATTTAACGACTCTCCTTTCGCAGTCTAAGATAGCTCCGTATGTGAATAGGCAATCCATCCCTAAGATCCTCCCATACCCCAAGAATCCCAAAACATAGGCATCGCAGTCAAATTCTACACCTAGGATAAAGATTTTCAAACCCCTACAAACCATAGATAAGTGTGCCGAGCCTCCTATGGGGTTTGCAACAATAATGGGGTGTACTACAAATGATATGTCCAAGTGTGAACAATCTACTAGAGAACTAGAGATAAAAGAATGTGATGCTCCATAATCAAATAAATTCCGAATGGGAAAATCAGATATAGAAATCAAACCTTCAACTGTGACTTTCCTATCTCTATCTGGAATGATACTAGAAGGTGTTGTGTCTAACGCCTGAATCTACACAACTGGTGCACTCGCTCCCTGGGGACAAATCCTACTTATATGACCGAGCTACCCGCAAGTATAGCACTTACCCTTTATCTTCTCCTTCCAGCAATCCTTGGCTATATTCCCAACCTTTCGAAAACTATGGCACTTTATTCCTTTCTTAATCTGCTTTTGAGGACCATCACCTTTTTTCTTATTATTCTTTTCCCACCACTTCTTCTTTGAACCTTCTAACTTAATCTCCTCTTTGGACTCTCCCTCTTTGACTGTATCCGACATAAGCGCCATCTCGACCAAAAAATCATAAGTAGCTACTGTCAACACATGAGTCAGCAATAGCCCCTGAAGGGGTTGATTCAATCCCTTCGCAAACTTCATAGCTTTCTTATGTTGCATATTCACCAAATCCATACCAAATCGCGACAACTCATTGAATTGATTAATGTATTCCTTAACAGATAAACTCCCTTGCTTCAAATCGATAAACCTCTTCAGCTGAACACTCTCTTTCCCCTGAGATAGAAATTTCCTATCGAATAGCTCATGGAATCCATCCCAAGTAATATTCTTCCCTCCAACTCGATCACCTCCCACCAATAAGATGCCTCCTCCTTCAGCTGCCAAGCTGCTAGTTGAACTCGTTGTTGTCCATCCAATACCAAAAGACCAAGAATCCTCTCTATGTCCCTAAGCTATGCTCTCGCCTACACGACAGTCTCCTTGCCAAAAAAAGTCTTCCCGCCCAAACTCGCAAAATCTTTACAAAGCTTAGAGAAATTGATGGTGGCAGGTGGGTTGATGGGATTCCCACCCACAGGTAAAGGATTGGCATAGGCCCGTGCACCTATGGAGTCGGGGATTGTAAGTACCTATAAAACCAGGCTGGTACTGGAATGCCCTCGGGAAGGTTCGGGGCATCATCCATTCTAAGAAAACGATAGTTTCGAAAAGAGTCAAAGGAAGATTGAACTGGACTTATGAGGGGTTTTTATAAAAATTCTTTTACACTAAAAAAATCATTTCTAAAAGTTCTTTTTTGAAAAATACTTTACTTTCAAAAATAAATTTTTAGGAATCCTGTAACCTGGCTCTGATACCAAGTGAAAATCCCATACCCCTTAATATACCCAAAAGGACGCATTAAAAGGCATGGTGCGTTGCAGGTATAACTAAAGCTAACAGAGACTAAGATTCACATGAACAAATATAAATAAAAATAGCAAAAACATAAAATAATAACTTAATTAAAATAAAGCTTCATAATTTCTTCATAAATAAGTCAAATACCAAATACCACATACATGTATAAAAATCCAGTACGTCTCAAGAAACAAAACTCATTGTCTCAAAAATCAGTGTACATAATATCCCGTATAATAAGCCAGTACACAGAAAGAACAAAAGCTGAAAAGAAATAAATAGTAGGGAAGTCCTCAAGCAATCTCCAAGCAAAAACAATCTACCTAATTCTTCGTTGATTTCCTATGGGGGAAAAGGGGAAAATAGAGGAGTAAGTCGGACAAAAAGTTTGTTAAACGATAGTAATTACTAGTTCTTTAAGTAAGATAAAAGTAATAGACTCTACAACAGTTCTAGCATAAATAAGGATAATAAAGGAAATAGGAAAGAGATAAACTATAAATAAGTACGATTAAATATTTCTCAATTTATAAGATAGGTTAACTTTGATTGCTTGCACTTGTCCTTGATTTCTGCTTTGATTAGGCTAAATTCCTAATCCAGTAATTAGGATGCAACACTAATTCTACCCTTTTTGATCGACCTGATACTCCATAGACCTTATTGTGGACCAGCCGCTATATAACTCCCTACACAACAACCAATGGTATCTACGAAAGATGCATAGAACAACCAATGTGGATATGGAGGACATATATAGCTTCCTACGTAGAAGGTAATGGTGTTTATGAAAGAAACCCATACTAAGCGCTTGGAACTCATAGCTATTACTGAGCACCCGAATGGAAGTCGCACGCATAACTGCCACCATGCCTATTCTACCTTTTTCTCCACCCATTGGGTCATCTTATTACCTCCAACTCCAGCATAAGCATGCCCCTCATCCCACTTCAGGCTAATGTGAGATTACCGTATGTCCATAGAATCTATACGAGAAATGCTGTTGGTACTGGTCCGTCATCCAAACAATATCTAGTTGTGCCCCTTATCCAAATCCCCCATAACTTGGACATTTATTTGACCAATTACTACCATTCTTAGCATAAGTACTGCCCTAGGCTCACCGTTTTGTCTAATAGGGAATACTATTTGATACAGGTCCTACTTTCATCTTTGCTTATTAATTTAGTTATTTAAATAAGACTTTACATTTTTCTCTACTATCCGTGCTTATTATTTTCTACTAAGTCTTAAGTAAGCCTTATTCTATTCTTTTTCTTATTATAACCTACGTTATAATCATTCTTATGACTTAATCCAAGGTCAAAGTGTAAAAATAAGCTTCTTTCATCTTTTACTCTTTTTAGTTATAATTATAAGTTATAATTAGGCCAATCTTTTTAAGTCAGTCCAATTAACGTCATAATTAGGTCTAATTTCAGTCCAATCCCATTTATGTTACAGTCATTGAAATTTATATCTTATATTCCCTTATTTCAATTTTCTTATAATTTCATTCATATTCGCATTAATCATATTCTAATCCTTACAAAAAGAAGGAGGAATAAAAGAAAACTAAAAATAGAAGAAAATCCAAAGCGTAGAAAGAAGATGTAAATAACATATAAATAATAGTAAACTAAAATACTGTAAATAAACAGAAAAGCTAACTAAAATTACTGAATAAAATAGGTGAAAGGAAATAGACTGAAAATAATTCTGAAAACTGTAAATAAACTACTATAATGCTATTCCAAAAATTGTAGTAAAACTACAACTATTGAAAACTCTATTATTTTGAATTACTTAAAGAAATATTAAAATAATTACAATCACCCACCTTCGGTCCTAACTCTTCCTTTGGTCTTCCCGGATACACTTGGAGTTGTAATCAATTTATAATGTTTTTCTCCTTTGGAAAAATTATTTCGTTTAAGGTCCTTCCTAGAAAGGTGAGCCCAATTGGAGAAAACCTAGAATGAGAAAAAGTGTTAGTCCTAGGGGTCTATTTATAGTGGTAGAAGTGGATCTCGGACCGTTTGATTTGATGACTGAATAGGATGCAACCACGTCATAGGCTGAATAGAAGCCATCGAATGCAGAAATGGAGGGACTAGATTAATAAAGAATGCAAAACACATCAGCCGGTTAAAAAAATTGCATCATCATTCGAACGAATGAACAATCGTTCATTCCCCCCAAAATAACAGGTTGGTCGACCGGGCGGTCGATTGCCTTGGTGCCCAGGTCGACCGATGGTCGACCTGCCTAATACGACTTGGTCGTATTAGCTCGATTTATGACGTTCTATATATGGAAATTGACCAGAAAATTACCACGAACACAATGTTGCAACTTCCATGGCTTAATTCTGATAATTTTACAAAATTATTTTATTATCTAATTAATTAATGAATTAGTTTTTACGGGTTAAATTTTGGTTCGTTACATTTAATTAGAAAAATTATATAGAATAATGTAGATACTAGAGTGATAAGGGAATCGAGATTTGAGATCTATTTAGGTTCGTGCCTTAAATAAATGGATTTATAAGTTAAATACTTAAGAGAATAGGGCAAGGGTAATATGGGAATAGTCGAACCCCATAACTCCTAAAACCCTTACAACCTTTCCCATTCTCATTACTTCTTACAAAATCATAAATATAAACAAAAGAAAACAAGGCCGACCATAACTCTAGGAGAAAAAGAGCTCAAAAATCAATTAGAGGATAAGATTCAAGCTAGGAAGAATAAAGTGAAGAACAAATCTCAAGTTCCTTATCAAAACAAGGTGAATAATGATCTGATCCATCTTATATAAGTCATCTTAAATGTTTTAATTTGGATTTAAGGTTTAAAACTGTATGATTAGATGAATGATGATATTCTCTGATTTATATGCCATGTTATAACTTAAACAAGGATTTTTGTGGGATAATATAATTTGATTTCAAGGTTAAAATTGTCCAAATTGATTTCCAAATGCCATGATGTTTGAGTATGTTATATAAAATATTACTATGGAGATGGGTTTAAATTATCATAATATTCCAAGCTATGGATAATTTATTATGAATTTTGAATGGAAGAAATAGATTATTTTGATTTTAAATTATTTAAGGCATTCAAGTATTGTTCTTGGGTCTAAAATTTATATAAGTTAGAAAACATATTAAAAGTGAATAACTGTGATTTTTGAGGATTTTTCCTAAGTGTTTTACTATGGACATTAAATTATTTAAGTTAAGGATTTAAATGTTTTAAATGTTTTGTTAAAGGGAAGGACATATTTGTTAAAATGATTTCATTTGTTGATCGTTGAAATCGGCAGCCTTTAGAAAAGAATTTTTTATAAAGAATTGGCTACCAATCATATTTAACAGATTAGGCAAGTTAAGTAAAAAGGATTACTTTATAAGGCATAAAAATCAGCTTAGTTTTCGAATTACAAGTTCCCCACTTCCATTTGCATGCTTTCGTCACCATACTTCCGCTAATGACCTTTCGCACCCATTCGAAACCAATGCACATGGTATCAAGCAATTGATACGTAGTGTATTGGAGAAAGGCAGAAGGGACTGTGTTGACGGCATCCTTTCAAAGGGGCTGAAGACATTTTTATAAGCTTTCGAATCAATACAACTTGCCTTTGTTTTAAAAAAAAAGCTTTCGAAATAGTTGCCGCTTTTGAACCTATTCGATGCTCAGCTGTCACATTCGTATCTTTTGAATCAGTTAGAGGCTATCTTTCTTATACTTTCCTCGAGCCTACACCTAACTTCCAAGTTCTTACTGGTGCTTGGAACAAGCTCGGTGTCTTTAAGCACGTACGGTTCTACGTTCATTATCTGCCCGACTTTGCGAGGCGATGGTTGGAATGATGTAAGTGCAACCTTCACTTTTTTTCCAATTCTTAAGTCCAAGTCGTATCTTGAACTAATAAGTACTTTGAAAATTTACAGGTGTCCATTCACGACCTGATGGTGATAATTATTCAAGTGCAGTTTTTGCGATCCATGCTACCCCAATCGAAGATAGGGACATCAGATCACTCGTAATCGTTGAGTGGTTATCTCTTTTCAGGTTGCTGGAAGAGGGTTGCAGCATTGGACTTTCGGGAAATGTTGCACCGCAAAGAAATGTGGTCAAACAGGAAGGAGGTGCAGATAGCCCCATCGTGCCCCTAGTCGAGGAGGCTCAGTTTGATGCAGAAGAAGGCGAAATTAGAGGCAATGATGCCAATAAGCCTGGCAATGACGATGTAGGTTCGGGCAACGTGCCTGATGTCGAATCATCATAAGGCATGCAGCCTCATGCACCAACAAGTAAAGGGAAAAGCTCGCTTACAAACTCTACAGAGGAGGACAACTAAGAAGCCTAAGTTCACCATCACCTCTATTGAGAAGATTCTTCCTCCTAGCCTCTAAAGGATTCGATGGAAGACTTTTCAAGTCTCCCAAACCCTGACGACATCATGACCTTTGACATTCCCAATTTAAGCATCGGGTGGCTTAATTATCCTGCCCGGACTAGTGATGACAATCCTCCACTAACAAAAAGGAAATCACTCCTATGAGCACGACCATAGCAACTCGTCCATCGAGGGGACACTAGGACACTCACAATCACATGCACTTTGCTGCATGATTTTGTCTATCTTTTATTTGGTTGTCAGTAGTATGCTTCTGTTTGGTTTGCAGGCACTATGTCTCTTTCTCATGCCTTACTTGAGGGGCTCCTCAACACATTATGGATCCAGTCGTGGTCCGGACTCAGGCAGGTGCCGACAAAGGGATGACAACTGGAAAAGGCGCCATCATTCAAGGGAATCTTCATCCTCTAAGCACAAGTCAAAATATCAATCATCTCAATCGCTAAAAAGTTCAGCCTAATCCTTCTGTATATAGCGGAAATCAGACCCTTCTCATTTTCCCAAACTTTTGTGCCAATGAGCATCATTCGGGTTCATTTGGTACTCGACAGCCTCGCGACCGCTGGTCGAGCAAACATCCTATTGTTACTTTTACTCTAGCATTGATTACTACAGCTCCTGATGCCTCTTCGGCGGAACAATTGGCCAAACGTAAGGTCAAATTTCCAAAAATCTATTTTGATAGACTATTGTTTCTTCCTTCTATCCACAAAATCCCAAGAAATATTGAAGCGAGTTTGCTTGTGTGCATCAATGATGTTTTTGTGCAGCATGATGCATTCTAGCACTAACTGAGAAAATCTCTGAGGTGTCTACTGAAAAGCAACATGAAATCGATTGCCTTAAGATGGAGGCGATCCATAAAAAGACATAACCAAACACCAAGATGATGAGATCACAGAGTTGACCACAAAGTTGGTCGAGGCAGAGAAGAGTGCTAAAGAAACATCCAAAGCGGTTAATCGTCTGGAAATGGCTCACAAAAAGGAGCTGGACGCTACCCTTAGCCACAATGGTCTACTTGCTGTGGAGAAGGACATACTGCAAAAAGAGAAAGACACTCTAGCCCGCCGCATTGAGGAACTTGAAGAGCTTCTTAAGAAAATGGAAGAAAATCTTAAGACTCGAGAGAAGTCTCAAAAGTATTGTGAAGAGGCCATTAAGGCTCGGGAGCTGAAAATTAAACTTAATGAGTAGCTCGCTCAAATCAAAGCTCTCAAATAGGAGACAAGGGAAGCTGAACGTAATGAAGCTAGAGGGAAAATTGAGGCCCAGTTGGAGGATGCTAAAGTGGCTGGCTAAAATGAGATTAAGGGAATGTTTGATTGTTTGATTGTTGAATCCAACGCCAAGGTCCTAATCTCTGTGACTTGAGTTTTCTTAGAGAGGGATACCTCGAATCGCTTGTCGAGACTTCGGAACATATCATTGAAATGAGGAAGAAGGCCCTTGGTGAAGCCAGTTTGGATGAGGAGAAAATGGTTTGAGAGATCCTTCACAGGAATGAACCTTTAGATCGTGCTACTGCAAGGCACCGATACTTTGATATTTTGGCACCCTCTGGCAAAGGGAAAGACATTTCTGAAGCTTGGGGATTCGATCCCAAATGTTCCTCTTCACTTCAAGCCGGGGCATTAGTTTCTCTTGGCCCGGGACAAGACCCAAGCTATGATTCGAATAGACCAGGTTATAAATCAAAGGCGCTGGCTTTATTCAAGTAGGTAGCATTCCGGCAACAGCTGAAAGTCAGCGGATGTAGGTATCTCGCTCTATTCTTCATTACTCTAAAGGTTTCGCTCTTCGTTGTTAATAGTTTTGGGCTTATTCACTTATTCTCGCAAATTTGTAGGTCTCCTATTTCCCAATCAAACTTCAAGAAGTGGTATCGTTGTGGAGCAACAACCGACACTTACTGACATTTCATTGGCCATTGACATTCCAGGGCCCAATGCTCAAGTTATTGGAGCTCTTGCGAATAAAAGAGCCAATGACCAGCCGCTGCAAGATGAATCTGATGATGTTATAATCATGGGTGCCTCCGAATGCACTGACGAGCTTAGCTTAAAGGAGCGCACCGAGAGGGAGGAGTTATTGAAGAAGAAAGTCAAAACCTAGCCCGTTGATGTTGACGTCGATGATATGAACCTCAACCCATTGGAAGTCATTCCACCTGGCATGTCAGTTCCCATAGGACTCCCTCCAACATCTTAAAGCTCTCTTGCCAAAGGTGGTAAAGGTAGTGGTAAGGGATCGAAGAGAGGAATAGGTGAAGGTTCGAGTGGGTCCACTCTTAAGAAACTCAAGAGGGGGAGGAAGCACAAGAAGTAGCCATCATGTCGGCTTAGTTTTTATATAGCTTATTTAGCTATTTTTCATTTTGTTGGCTATGTTTGTGTAGGTAAGGCCTCTGCTTTTGGATAAACTTGTACTATGACCTCCAAGTTGAATATGTAAATAAAAGTACTTTATTTTCTATTCAACTCTTAGGTGAATAATGTTTGAGTAATCGAGCTATTACTTTCCCATCCAATGTACTTGTAATTCATTGCTCTTTGATTCGGATAATTGTTCGTTAATTTTTAATCAAGGCCTCTATGTGGTCGTGGCCTCATGTCGTACCAAACACTAGGCTCGAGCCCTAATGCCATACTGTCGAATTCAGTGGCTTAAATGATTATACTCCTTTCCCCAGCCTTGGGTTAGAGGAGTTAGATAGTGGATGGTCGAATTCCATTCTTAGCGAATTTATACTCTTACTGATTTCAGGTCGAAGTTTATGGAACAATGAGCGGTCGAACTACACTCATCTATTTGTTTATACTCGCATTTGCACTCTAGGGATAAGAGTTTGTTGGCAGGTGGTCGAATCGCACCCAATTTGTGTTTATACTCTAGTCCATACTCTAGGGACTAGGAGTTATTTTGGAAAAATAATCGGACCGTACTTTTCTTAACTGGTTGATTTGCCCTAAGCATGGGGTATAACTTGGAGAGCGATCAGTCGTGTTATGATCACTTTTTTATTCATGTCTGTCCCATCGCTTGGTGGGATTAACTTAATTATAGGATGGTCAAGTCATATCCATTTCCCGTCGAGCACTCTGCCCATCGGATTGTGAATGAGAACCATCAAATGAGCGGTTGGATCACATTCATTTTTTTAGTCTAATCGTGAACTTGTGTAATCGGCTGGTTCCAAACTCTAAGAACCTACTCGGACATGTCAATATTAGTCAATCGAGTATCAAAACTAATATGTGATGTTATAATCACATATTATAATAATCAAAGATGTGAAGAAAATTTCAAACTTTATTCGCCAAATGGAAAGATATGACATAATTTTTCTTATTACAATTTGGAAATTCAAATGCTAAAGCAAATTTGAAATTTAAATGCAACTAAATGAAAACGAATAAACTAGGTGAAATAACATCGTAAATGCTTGCTATTCCACCCACTTGGGAGTGTGACACCATCAACAGTCGCTACCTCAAAAGTTCCTTCTCCAAACCTTTGTTCAATGACGTACGGTCATTCCCAAGTAGGATTCATGTGTGACAGGACAAGAAAAACCCGTTTCAAGATGAGATCAGCGATTTCATAGGTCCTAGGTCAGACTTTAATGTTGTAGTGTCGGGCGACTCGGTGTTGATGTGCAGCTGCCCTAAATTCAGCTTCTTCACGCTTCTCATCTACCAAGTCTAGATCCTATGAAAGGATATCTCTATTCGTTATGGGGTCGTAGTAGGTCAGTCGATAAGAATGGACTTCGAATTCAACAGGAATGATAGATTTAGAGCCGTAAGCAAGGGAAAGTGGAGAATGGCTAGCCGTGGACTTATAGGTTGTTCTGTAATCTCATAATTCTGTTGGGAGTTCATCCATTCACTTGACTCTTGCCTTTTCCAAACTCTTCTTCATAAGGGACTTTATTTGTTCACGGCTTCAACTTGTCCATTTTATTGAGGGTGGGCAACTATCGCACATCTCTTTTCAATATGATGCCGACGGTAGAAGTCTTTGAATTCAGTGTTATCGAATTATGTTCCATTATCAATCAAAATGGTTCATGGAAGGCCAAAATGATAGATGATGTTCCGGACAATGAAGTTGATTACTTTCTTTGTCGCGATCTTAGCTAAAGGGTCTGCTTCAGCCAATTTGGTGAAGTAATCAACTGCTACGATGGTATACTTCAGTCCACCTTAAGAAATCAGTAAGGAATCAATAATATCTATGCCCCAAGTGGCAAACAGCCATAAATTGACAATTTGTGTAATTTCTGTCGGCAGAGCTCTCGAAACTTCTGCATACATCTGGCACTTATTGCATCGCTTGGCATAATCAGCAGCATCTTGATTGACAATTGGCCAATAATACCCATAATGGAGTATTTTATTTACTAGGGTTTGCCCTCTATTATGAAGGCCACATTCCCTTTCATGAACCTCTACTGGGACTCATTTTATTTCATCATGAGGAATAAATCAGAGTAAGGGAATGGAAAAACCCTTACTGTAAATGACTTCTTCCCAAATGATATATCATGAAGCTTTACGGAGGATGTTTCGTTTTTCATTCCTCTGTTCGGGAAGGACTCTCCATAGCAAATAATCTTTAATCGAAGTCATCCACAGCTCCTTTTGAGGCTCCATTTCTAGTACCTAGTCAATTTCCATCTGGTTTATGCTTGAAGCGTCATGTAATTTGACTGTAATTAAGCCTATTTATTGTGTATCCCCAGTGCAATCAAACTTTTCCAATGAGTCAACCTCTTTATTTTGCATGTGCATGATGTCATAATACTCAAAGTCAGTCAATAGCTCTTGAAATCAGATAAGGTATGAAGTGATTCGTTATCCTTTAGATTGGTTATCTCCCTTAACTTGGAATACCACCAACTACGAATCAGAAAAGATTTCAAGAGATTTTATTCCCACTTCTTTGGAAAGTTTGAATCCAGCAATAGGAGCTTTATATTCGACATCATTATTCATTGCAGGGAAGTCAAGCTTCAATGCGTAGCAAATTGAACGATCCTCCAGGGTTACTAGTACGACTCCGGCTCTAAACAATAATCTTTGGAGGCACCATCCGTATACATTTTCCATCAGATGGTGACGGCTTTGCCGCTCTCTAGGAGATCATCCTATGCAGAGAACTCAATAATAAAGTCCTCTAGTGCCTATCCTTAGATGGCTCTTCTACATAGATAGGTAATGTCAAATTGGCTTGGCTCGATGTTCCACTTAAGTAAACTTCCAGACATCTCAGGTCACTGTATGACTTGTCGTAACGGCTGGTCGTTGTAGATAATTTGGAATGAGCCTAAAATAAGGTCATAGCCTTCTTGGCGCAATTAATGAGAAGTATGCCAATTTCTTTATCTTCGGACAGTTCCTTTCATCTCCTATTAATTGCTTGCTAACAAAGTAGATCGGCCTCTGGATTTGATTCTCCTCACGACGCAGTGCGGCACTTATAGCGCATACCAACATGGACTTTGACAAGATAGGAGGTCTCTTTAAGTGGTTCACTAATGCTTGGAATGCAACTTCACATTCTCATGTCCCTTCAAAGTTCCTTTTATCTCTTCTAATCAGGTCAAAGAATGGAAAGCATTTATCGATGGCTTTGGAAATAAACAGGCTTAGGGCGGCAACCTTACCATTTAGGCTCTGTACTTGTATGATAGTATTTGGTGCTTGGATATTGCAAATTACAAGAATATTATTGGGATAAACTTAGATTCCATGAGCATTGAAAATGTGTCCCAAGAATTTTCCTGATGCAACACCAAAGGAGCATTTGACGATTGAAATTCATTTTGTAATATTAGAGGATATCGAACATTTCTGCTAAGTCTTTAATGTGCTTGCTTGATCGCCATGACTTCACGGGCATATTATCCACATATACCTCCATTTTCTTTCCATTTTGATCTTTGAACATTTGGTTAACTAGGCATTGATAGGTTGCTCCAGCATTCTTTAAACCGAATGGCATTACCACATAGTAGTATAATCCAACGTCGGTAATAAAAATGGCGTTCTCTTGGTCGTGTATGTGCATCAAGATTTGATTATATCCAGAGTACGCATCCATGAAAGTTAGAAACTTATGTCTTGCAGTTGAGTCCACAAGTTGATCGATCCTTGGTAGTGGAAATCTATCTTTAGGGCATGCCTTATTCAGGTCCAAATAGTCAACCGCATGTCCGCCATTTTCCATTTTTCCTTTCTCACAAGTACAAGATTTGATACCTATTTAGGGTAGAGGGCGTCACGAATAAACCCATTGCTTTTGAGCCTATCTCTCTCCTCTTTGAAGGCGACGGATCTCTTCGAATCCATGCCATGCTTATTCTGTTTCGTCGGGACATGCCTCGGGTCGATATTTAATGTGTGGCTTATAATGGAAAGTGAGATCCCACATATCAGAAGGAGTCCAAGCGCACACATCAAGATTTTCTTGGAGAAACCCAACAATTTCTTTTGTCATCGCGGGGCTGAGATGTGATCCGATCTTTAGGACCCGTGACAGGTCATCGTTGCTGACTGTGATGTCAATCGTCAAATCAGCTGTCATAGCCTTGGCTTCTTTAGGCTCCTCCTCTTCATTTCTCGAATCTATGTCTTCGTAGAATCGCCTATGGCACCCGAGCCAAGGCTCGGACGTAAGTTGTCAATCTTCGATGGATGGGATGTGGAGAGATTTGTCCACACCCTTACCTTTATCCTTCCATTGAGCGTCCCTCAACTCAGCCACATAGCAGGCACGTCCGGTCATGTGATCTCCATGCACAACTCCCATGCCATTATCAGATGGGAATCTTAAGTTAAGACATCAAGGGGCAATGGATGCTCGAAATTCAAAAAGGGCCAATTAGCCCAAAATACATTATACGGAGAGTCCACAACCAACACAATGAATGGAAACATCCGTACTCTCCTATAGTCTCCTTCTCCTAACTCAACCGGTATCTCGACATAGCCTGTCGCTTCCATTGCAAAACCGTTAAAGCCATGAATGTAGACTTTACACTATTTCATACCTTTGGCTTCCATTCTCATCCGGTCGTACGCCTTTTTGAAGATAATATTTACCAAGCTGCCACAGTCAATCAAAAATATACTCACTAAGGTAGGGCCGATCATGGTCGAAATGAGCATTTGATCAATCGCTAGTGCCTCCACTTTATCTGCATATATGATTCTGAATACAATGTCGTCTGCCATTGTATGCTGCAGTTTGGCTGGAGCCCCATCTTTTGTATTTGAACAATACTAAAAATTCATATGCTTGATTGTGCTAGCATAGCGCTCCATTTCATGCCAACTCTAATCAGCTAGATGTGATCCTCCACCTATTTTTTGATCACTAATCTTCCAACAGTCAACGCAGGCTCCTCAGCCTATGCAGCGCTTGTCCTTGATTAGGATCGGATGTTCCTTACCCACCATCCCGTAGGGCTTTCACAAACTGTTGTAGCTTTCTGTTCGGAATCAGTTTCTCGATAACATCCTAGAGAAGCCTACATTCATTTGTGTTGTGACCATAGCATTCATGGAACCGACAATATTTTCATGTCTGCTTTTGTTTCTCCATCGATTCTTTCGAAGGTGGCTTCCTATACTGCACGGTATGGCATGTAGACAAGTAGACGTTCTCTAGAGATGTATTCAATGGTTTGTAGGTATAAAACATCAGAATCCTAGACTTTCATCTTCCAGAATCTCTCTTTCATTCTCAGTTTCTGTCACCGCCTTACTTTTGATGATTCAGTTCATTTTGAACATTTACTTAAACTTTTTCGAAACTCTCCCCAGATTGTTTCACTACAATGTTACTCTACACTTCCTCTCCACTCAGTCCCATAACATTCTTCTTTCTAGAGCATCTAGCTTCCTTTTTCCTCAAATATTGTGCTGCTTTGGCATAGAAATGCTCCAACATTGCGGGTGGTTTTCCCGCTAACCAATCGCCAAAGTCAGAATCTAGGTCAATCCCACTTATTGCTGCCATCAATATTGAATGGTAATTCGGATTACTGACTTCTATGATGGCTATATGAAATCTCTCCAAATAGTCTTTCACCAGTTATCCTAAAGCCTAGATTATGGTTGATAAGGACATTACATCATTGGGGCGAGTTGCGTGCATATGAAACTGCTCCACAAACTTTGTTGCCAAATCGTTAAATCTAGAGATTGACTATGGGGTAGTTTCATAAACCACATCGTTGCTATGCCAAAGAGAGCAATAGGAAAACATCTACATTTTATGACATCATCAATTCGTGAAAAGTCCATCAGCCATTCATATCTTTTGATGTGCTTCTTGGGGTTGGTTTTTCCCTCATAGGCAGGAATCAATGGCATGATAAATCTCCTTAGATATTCTACGTATAAAATATTGCCTATGAATGGGGTATGGCTTCTTGAGATCACCCAATCATCATTGGTCAAACCTTGGATTTCCCTTACTTGCTGCCTGATCATAGCCGATAAGTCCGGTGTTTGGATAGTTGGAGCTAAGCGGTAATCATGGTCCACCTCACATGAATTTTACCATCCGGTCGATATCAATGAGCCATACCATGCCTTCTTGGCTCAATATCCTCTTGATGAGCATTTACGCTATCATCATTTCAAAGAGGTAACTAATCTTCACTAACTTGAACTCCAGCATCCAAATCAACTGCAGCGGCTCCAATTTGAGTTCCATCAGAAAAAGGTAAGGATCCTACTCTAGAGGAGGGATCATCCCTGATCCATATAGAGGGATCGAGTATGATCGGTTTTAATAGATTGGGAATGGTTATATGTTGATGTCCAGATGCTTCTGCGTGATATCCATTAGTTCTGTGGCATCTGCACCTATGATAGTCATCTGGTGAAGCTGAGTTTTCCGATGTAGAATAAGGAGTTAGCTCCCTCCTAGTTTTCTCACGTTGTTGATCCCTAAGTTGATTCATTAGATCGATATTGGCGTGAATCTGCTGGTTCAACTTTCGATGGCTATCCATGAGCTCTCTCATCGGATTCTAAAAATCAGCTCTTGTGATGGAATCAGTTGGATTCTAGACAATAACTGGATTGGTAGCATTAATATCTACTAGTAGATTGCTCTGGCCTTCTTGCTGGTTGCTGGTGTTCTCGTTTCCTTCTGTGTTGAGAGGTAAATCTGGTGCTCCTCACCATTGTTGATAGTTTTCCTTAGACTTTTGCAAAGCTAAATAGAATGGATAAACTATTTAAATATAATTTTGGATCTCTTCTATGGATTTGCATAATCCAACAGCAAAGGGATCCAAATGAACCTGAGAATCTTGGTTCTCAGCGAAAGCATCAAAATTTTTGCACTAAAAATTGGAAAAAACACCCAAGAGATTTGTAGTAGATGAAAAAATTAAGAATATTAAATGTAAACAGAGGGAATATAGAAATAAAGCAATAATAAATGAGAAAATAATAAAAGCACAGCAATTTATAGTGGTCTGGCGTTATTTGCCTATGTCCACTTTGAAGAGATAGCTTTATTAATCATTTTATAAACTGAGTACAAGAGGGATCAGATTAGAATCCTCAGTTACAAAAGAGTACAATATAACAAGCAGCGTAAAGATCCCAAAAATGAACAATTAAGTCTGTATTTACAGAGGAAGATGGTGAAATATCTTCCTGAAAATTTGGCAAAAGGATCTCCAAAGTCAGAGGGACCCATAAGAGGGATCACATAGCCCAAATCCAAAGAAATAGTGATCGAGGCCGATCCCTATTTTGGAGGAGTTAGGGGCTACGATCGTTATGAGGAGTTTTTCATGTTGTGATGCACCTTTCCTCCAAGTTTCATGTAGATTGGATCTATAGATATTGAGTTATTGATCGATCATTGTTGCATTGTATGAAGCTGCCTAATTCTAGCCGATCCCTATGGAGGAAAAAGTGTCGATCCCTCTTATTTGTTCCTTTTATGGCATGATTCCTAGGTTGGACTCCCTAGGGTCCCCTCTTCTTGTTCCCAAAGTTTGATGTGTATTAGACTCTTGGATTTTGAGATATCGATTGTTTTCCATTTAATTGCACTTGTTTAGCTAAAGTAATCTGATTCCTTTCGGTGAGAGGGATCATACCCGATCCCTTTTCTAGATTGGACTATATTCCATACTTAGAACATTCTGTATAGCATATCTCTTGATTATGTTCGATCACATCTTCATATTATCATCTGTACTTGACTTTTGGACCCCACAATCATTGTTTTGAGCTTACCGGCCCTGATCACAGTCGAGTCTAACTTATCGAATCAGTTTGGACATGGTTGGGTCAAAATGTCAGATAACACCTAAGTTCGGTAGTAAGCTACCGAACATGAATCTGTGTTCAGTAGGTAGTGTTCAACTATGCTTGGTTCGATGGTGCCTTGGTTTAGTGATGTTTTTGTTCGATAGTGCCTTGGTTCGGAAATGCCTTGGTTCGGTGTTGCTTTTGGTTGGCATTGGCTTGGTTTGGCACTCTTTCAATCATCGAACAAGAATTCATGTCGAGTAGTTCCACTATCAGACAAGGAATCTTGTTCGATGTTCCTTCTACCGGATAGGTGAAGATGGAGCAGTTTTTCCATTGTTTTGCCTTATGTTTCCACTTGTATTGCTTCATATCTTTTGGTCTTCTCGCCTTCCCTTCCTAGCACTTCTGGCCAAGTGATGATGCTCCAGCTCTTGTCCTTGCCGTCTAGAAGTGCAGATCTGTTAGTTAGTTTCTAGAGCTCCAAGTTTGTAGTATCAGGTTCCCTACCAGACCATGTCTCCTATTCCACAAAAATAATGAGCTTGCCAAGAATCAAACTCCTGATCTCTCTGTTGAAAGTTTGACACACAACCACTTGAGCTAGTTTTGTTTTTTGCATCATAACTCCTTCGTTTTAATAAAGAATTGTATTAAACTTGAACCGATAGCTTCATATCTTTGAGTATAGTGTTCTAATACCTTTCAATGTTTCATTTACTTGAAGTAGGTAGTAGCTTTCAAAGGTGTGGCCCAAATTAGTTAGATGGTGGACATATTTTAAGATGAACATATCTTTAAATCCGTAACCCGTATTGAGATGCGGTTTTGACTTATATGCATGTCCTGACGTTATGAACATTTTACAAGTGCCTTAATTATATCTGTAGACTATCCCAAATTTACTCCTAACACTTTGCCTTGTCCTTGTGATTACATGATGGTTCCTTTAGTATGCACCTTCTAGTCATTTCTACGCTCATTGATGTCTTTTTATATTTACTATATTATGGGAAAAAATGGCCACAACATAAACGCACGCTAAAAACATGGATATACCACTTAATATATTTCATGGAAGTTGTAGGAAGTTACAACAGGTGCAAAAGGAATGCAGATGATAACCCTTGTTATTTCTAACAAGTTCACGAACTTCACATGAACATCGATAATGAAGAATCATGTTTGCATTCAGATGCTCAAATAATGATCGCCACTAACTCAATCAATGGGAAAAACCCCTTTCTTTTCAAAGCGGAAGTATTAGCCGTAAGTGAAATTTCCAAATTCAAACAAAGGAGCAAAGTGATTGCAATGAGAAAAAAGATAGTGACTAAATATAATTAAAATACGGGGAAATGCTATTAAAGTTCACTTTCGCTAAAGCGCAAGTGAACTTTAGGGATAAGTGTTATACATGTATTTGGGGATTCTCAAAAAGATCGAACTATGTGGTAACACATGAAGAGAAGAACTAAAGTACTATTCGAGAACTAAGAAGAAATAATCGAGAAATAATCAATAATAAATCTAAAGGAATATCCAATGTTAATAACGAACGGACTTGATATACCTAAATCCGATAATAAAAGATCGATCTAATATAGCAACATAGAAGCCGAGGTAGAGCGAAGGAATACAACCAGAATTGGTAAAGACTTGACAACTCATGTTAATTTTCGGACAAGAGAGAAAACTAGAAGACGGTATATACAATGTGCAAAAGAGCACTCGAAAAGCATCCAGAAATCAACCTAAAACAAGATCAAAATGAACTCGAAGGAGCGCTTAAGAAAGCTCTCCACTCAAAGCAAGAGCACTCAAGTTTTAAGAAAGGATCACTCGAAGTAAACCTCGACGCATGCTTTAGGGTCGAGTGGTTAGGCTAGTGCGCTTAAGCACTATGCTTGAACCCCATGGAGCATTCTCCAGAGTGGTAGTACTCGAGCGCCCAAAAGCATGCTCCAAGGCATAATGCTTGAGCACGATCGCCCATGTGATTAAATTTGAGTGCTTTAGCACTCCGCTCCAAGCAAGAGCGCGGTCCAAAGAATGCTTAAAGATTAATTGATGTAAACCCTAGAGATGCTTCAAAGCAGTGCTAGAGAAGCTTGGGTACTCCAATAAAAGAAGTGCTCCATGTTTGTAGCACTCCAATCGAGAGAAAGGGTTCCGATAAAGAAAGAGGTCTTCGATCGAAGAACCATATGTTGGTCGGTTGAAAGAAGCTTTTGTAAAATTCCCACATTCAAGTACAATTATAAATAAAAGCTTGAAAAGAAAGATTTGCCAAGTCACTTTCCTCCCCTAACAAGAAAGAAAACAAGCCAAAACTCTACTGCTTTTTCCACCAAATACATCATTCTTCTATCAAAAAATATATCTATATATTCATATATTGAATACATACATTGTACTCTGAAGGAATAAGAATTGTAAAAGATAAAGATCAAAGATGACTATGAATAAAAGCGAAGAGGAAACAGACAAGCAGTAAGATCGAACCTCTTTAAAATTCAAATGTCACACACTTTACTCTTATGTTTTGCTATTCTACCTTTGTTCTATTCTATCTATATTATTTTCTTCTTTTTGAGATCTTACTTAATTGATGTTCCAAAATTCTCTTTTCGTTATTTTATAGACAGAAACTATGCTAAAAAACTAATAGATATGCCAAAATAGTTATGTAAAATCTCTCAGTGTGTTGTGCCAAAAATACAAGCATCAGCATTTTTTGAAAATCGGTATACTGCATCAAGATTAATTATGCCAAAATCCAGTATTCGCGTGGTTAAAACACAGAGTTTACAGAATAAATGGTTCTATTTTGTCAACAAATTAATAAATTCTACAATATATTGTACACTATAAATATTTATATAATTGGAAACATCATTTTTTTTTGAAATGGTAAAGGAGCCAAAGGCCTAATATAAAACTGGATTATGAAACCCGTTACATTACGCAAGCCCTTCTTATCGATTTAGCATGTTCTAATCATAGCCATTCATTTATAATTTATTCTAACTTTAGGAACGAAAACCCTAAATAGGGAAACTAGAGGTGATTCAAGGAAAAATGCCAATTTCTTCAATTTTAATGTCTGGACTTCCTTTAGTGAGGTTTCCAAAGCTTATCTTCTTCCTTTTCTGTTTGCCTTCAACAACTTCAGATTTGCGATAAATTTACTAGATTTGATTAAAATCTCTTATTTATTTGAGATTTGTTACTCTTTTCCTCGAAATTTGCTGCTTTCTCCACTATTCCCTACATATAAGTTATAAATTTGGCTATTAAGCATGCTTCTTAGTAATTTTAACTTATTATCGGATTATTGATATCGAGTTGCAAAATTCTATTCTTTTGCAGAAACTAAATCTCCTCTGGTATGTCTTACGGTATGCGGTAGACCTTATTCAAATCAGGTGAATAAAAATTATGATTAGAATTTTTGTTTAAATTTTTTACTTTGTATTGCTAATTTATTTTGACTTATCTTGCAAGAGGTTCTTCTGGTTTGGGTTTTGGGTCATCCACCTCACAGATTCGTGCTATTGGGATTAGTCCCAAACTATAAAACCCTCCCTAAAGAAATGTCAGTAATGAATTTTCTGCTTTATAAGTATGCTTTAACTCTCTCCTTGTAATTGTCGAGCTTGTACATGTCCTTATTTTGATTGGTTGCATTTATTGACTTTTTCCTTGCCTTGGGGGATAGAATTAGAAACTCGTTTTCAATTGTTTTCTAGAGCTGCAAACTTATTATTTCTTTTTGTCTATGTGGGCTGGAGTTTATTTCTTTTTAGATGAAATGTATTACTACTGTGATTCAAATACGTGATTTGTGAAATTCAACAGCCTTTTTTCTAAATATTTGTTGGATATGTTGAATGCTTGCTCTAATATTATCCAATGCTTGGTATTGATTGAGCTTAATTTTGGCTTTAGCAATAGACCACATATGCATTGAGTAGATACAGTCAAAGTATATATTCCATGCTTTATGATTCATCTTTGCGTAAAAGACACTTGATTTCTCCACTTTATTTCCATTTGTACCATCTCCTTCTTGTAGGCAGTTTATTTAGTATAACAAAGTAGGCACAATGGGCCGTTAATGGATGGCTTGCTTTATTCCATATATCTTAGTGCCAATTTACTTCTACTTCTGCTCCATTTATATATTCCCATGTGTTTTTCCAGGAGAATTTTCCTTTTGAGTTTAATTTCCAGCACCAAGTATCTTTATGCATATATGGTTTATTTCTAACTTTTTGGATTCTTCCATTAAATATAAAGGCTGCAGGATTCATATTTGTATTCCATCAAAAGTTTTGTATAACGCACTCTACTTTTGCATTTTTTATTCCAAATTGTATAATGTTTTGCTTTAATCCAAGGGTCAAACCATTGGCTAGTTTTTTTCCATCTTTAAATTTCCTTTCTATTAATTGAGTGTCTATTTATCTGCATTTCATTATGTTTTTCCAAGTAAATCAGTGGTGATTTTATATTGGCAAGGCTTAAAATTTTTTGTTTTTGCATATTTTTCTTTCTACCATCTGGCCCATGGTGATTCACCTTCTAAGAATTCCCAAAATAATTTGAGGTTACATGCTTCACTTATGTCTTTGAGACCCCTCAGTCCTAATCCTCTAGATTGCTTTTTTTTTTGCAAATTGTATCCCATGAGATTTTGTGTTGTTTCCTCTCTAAATGAAATTTGCACACATTTTTTTCTATTTTTGAGTTGCCTTTGATGGTATGTTGTGAGTTTATAGCCAATACATCATGATAGTTGTGATGACAGTGTGTGTAAGCTCTAATCAACCTGCTATTAATAGGAGCTTGCTTGACAATCCTACTAATTTACTATGTATAATTCCATAAAGCCTGGTGTAGTATCTATCATTAATTTGGTTCATACTTAGTGGGTGTCCCAAATATTTTACTAGAAGCTCCCCTTCTTGAAGCTTTAAAATGTTGAGTATTTTATCTTTTCTTGGCATTCCTTGCTAAAATATACTTTACTTTTGCGCTCATTGATTTGCAATCTAACATATTCTTTAGTTTTCAAAATATTTTTGTAATAGTTTTGGCACTTTGTGTATCTGGAATTAAAAATAAAAGATAATCATCAACGTATAATAAATGTGTAATACTTGGTTTTATTCTGTTTGTGGGTTTTAAATTTCCTATTAACCACTCTATTTCCATTTGTATAAAGAAGTGTTCTATAACAATGGTGAATAAGTAACGGGAGAGTGGATGTCCTTACCTTATTCCCATATTACTATGTATAAAACAACATGGGGTTCCATTTACAAATATAGAATAAGTAACATTACTAATATATTCCTTGACAAGTTTGCAAATTTTTTCCTGAAACCCCAATTGTGCCATCATTTGTAATATAAAGTGCCTATTTATTTTATCAAATGCTCTATGCAAATAAATTTTGATACATATTTTATTTTTACTC
This sequence comes from Allium cepa, assembly GCA_030765085.1. Taxonomy (NCBI): domain Eukaryota; kingdom Viridiplantae; phylum Streptophyta; class Magnoliopsida; order Asparagales; family Amaryllidaceae; genus Allium; species Allium cepa. The sequence continues at coordinate 748,271,627 of CM060940.1, read as the reverse complement.
CCCAAACTAAAATTTATAATCATTTCATGTGCCAAATGAGAATTTTTTGCTATTAATCTTCCTCGTATAAAAGCATTTTGATTCTCTAATATCAAATACTTTAGGAATTTTTCATTATATTAATAATATTATGGCTATGATTTTATAGATGAAATTATAGCAGCCTATAGGCTTGTAATCCTCTAGTTGATTTTGAATTTTCACTTTTGGAACAAAGGTAACATAAGTATGATTAGTATTTTTCAAAAATTTTCCAGGGATAAAAAATTCATTTATTGTTTCAAAAAAATTTGTTTGATTTCCTCCTAGTGTATTTTATAGAATTTAGCCCCAAATCCATTTGGTCCAGGGCTCTTATCTTGCATTGAAAATGATATTTTTAATTTCTTCTATACAAATTGATGCAAGTAAAATTTCTTCGCTATTTATATGAAGAGTATACTTGGTGGCAATATTTAGGAAATTTCCTAAATTTGGATCTTAAATATAGAGCGCGGTGAAATATTCTATTGCTTCCTTTTCTAATGAGTAGCCTCACTTATTATGTTCCCTTTTTACTTAGTATTTTTTCTATGTCATTTTTTTTCCTTCTATTGGATATTTTGGAAAGAAAAATTTACTAGCTTCATCATTATTAGTTAGCCAACCCATCTTGGCTTTCTGCTTCATATTAATAGCTTTAATATGTAGAGCCTTTATCCGCTTGCTTTGTGTTTGAAAAAAGTTATTTAGTTGTGAATTATCTGAGCTATCCTTATATATAATATCTTGCATCCTCTTACATTCTTTTCTAATTTAATTTATTTCATTTTTATTTCTGTTTTTGTTCCAAATTTTTAAACTTTTGTTTTTTTAAGCATTTTGTTAAATTTGTATTGTGCACTACCTTGGATTTGAGTTGATATACTATTTTTGACCGTTTCTTTGTAAGTTTTATCATAAGTCCACCCATTTACATATCCAAAGGGGGTGTTTTTCTTAATTGAATTACTTTGATAAAATTTAATTTTAATTGGAATATTATCACTCAAAGTTTGAGGTAAAATTATACATTTGAAATTAGGGTAACATATTGGAAAATTTTCGATTAACTAATATCATATCTAATTTGAAGTGTATGTTTATAAATTCACCTTATTTATACGTATATTTATTTCTCATTATAATAGGTTTGATCAATTTAGTCTTTTAGCATATATTTTTTTAAAATTCTAATTACTAAAATAATTTGGAATTCCTCTCTTTTTAAAAAGCATGCAAAATAGTATTAAAGTCTTCATGGATTATCCAGGGTTTTTTCATGTTTTTGTTTGTTTGCTCCAAATAGTTCCAAAGTAGGGTTCTTTCATTTTCATAGTTGCAGGCATAAACAAAAGTGAATCTAACTGAAATCCACCTTTGTTTATGAATTTACAATTACTATATTGAAAGTTTATAAAATGTTAGTTAATTTCCCATATATTTGGATCCCAAAAAATCATTATTCTTCCATTGCCTCCCATAGAATTATTGTTTATATATTTCCAATAATTCAAGGTCTAATATGATATTCTTCAATTTTTTCATTGTTTAATTTGTGTTCTAGTATTCCTGTTCTACTAGATTTATTGGAGTAAAACAAGTTAGCTAAATCCAATTTACTTTCTAGTGAGTTTAATCCCTAACATTCCAAGAAAATAGCGATATAAAAGTTAAAATATGTTTTTAAAGGATACTGAAAGGATACCTCTAACAGCTACAAAGAGTATCTAGAATTGCTAACTCCAATTATCTCAGAATTCTTTTATCCCCTTTTGTATGGCCTTTTATTTTGTACTTTGAGCTATTCTTCCTACTTTGCATTTTCAGTAATGTATTTTTCTTGAATTCCTTATGCTCCTTATTCTCTTCACTGTTGCTAGAATTACATCTTGTATATTCTTTTTCCTACTCTTTTTCCTTTTGATTTTTCGATAGGAGTGTAAGATGTTGGTAGAAGTTTTATTGCTTTCTGGATCAAATTTTCTAAAATACATTGAGAAGGATGTAATGTTTCAACAAAACTTGAACTAGGTATATTCAAAACAACACCGGTTGTGTTTTCCGCATTTGAGCCAATTTCCATTCTTGCATTGTTTATTTCTATAGTTATTCTTGTGCATTCCTTCAAGGGGAGCGCTCAATGACCTGTACACTATGATCCCCTGTGTTATGTCATACATTTACTACTTGATTTCTAAATGTGCTGCCTATTTCGTTCTCCTCGGCAAGGTTTTGTGAGAAACTTTGTTGGGCAGTGTTATTATCAAGTATATCGATTACTTGTCCATTAAATTCTAATTCTGCTTGATTATGGGTTATCATCATATGCTTGACTTCATCATTTTTTTGTAAATTTGCATCAAGACTTTTTGAAGTTGCATCTTTTCCTATTTTTTCAAAGAACTGAATTTTTCCAAAGGCTGCATTGCTTTCCTGGGTTTGAAACATTTAATCTAAAGCTAGGATTTTTTGTAGAGAGAATTTCACTTTCTTTATTTACCGTATTTTCATTAATATTTTCTTCCCAAACCTTTTTTGCCAAGCAACATTCTGTTAGATTCCCAAAACAAGCACAAATTATACATCTTCCATTTGTATTCTATTTTCTGAACAAGTTTTCTCCATCATGCATAGTAATGTAGGCCTCATCGGGTAGATCTACTTCCCATTGATTTCAACAACAATTCTTGCAAAAATTAGTCATGTTTCTTTTATTGTTGGTTCGTCTAATTTTAGTAGAATCCTAGCTACGCTAGCTATAGCACCGAATGCCTCATTATCCCATAGTTTTAAGTTTAATTCGGGAAGTTGAATCCAAATAGGAAGAGTATATAAAAGATCTCTATCAAATACTAGTTTATTGCTCCATTTTTCCAAAACAATAAGTTTTTCATCAATAAAGTAAGGTCCTTTATTAATTTCTTTTCACAATCACTAGCATTTGTAAATTTAATTATAAAATATCCATTATTCCTGGTGTAAATTTTAAAATCGCCGATGTGATTCCAAGTTCTTTGAATAAAGGCTTTGAAATGATGATAATATGGCCTATTGTCAAACATGTATGCAATAACTGAACTGTTCCACTTAGAGTCGGTCCTCTTATCGACCCCTTCTTTCACGATAACCATTTTCTTGTTACCAATAGTGATGGGTGCAACATATTCCAGACTGAAATTGTGGTTGAAGCCACCATTTTTAATCATACCAGCCCAAGATGATGATTTTTAAATAAAAGAACCAGTTTTGCTTTGATTTTATGTTGTCTAATTTGTATCAGATCCGATGCCATTCTATGTTGCCGGATTTGTATTGTAATTAATGTTTCTTGCATTTCTTGGATCTCTTTGGTTGTTTTTGTCACTACCGCAAAAATACCTTTTTGTAATTACAAAAAACAATTGTATTTGGTCTATTACAATGGGTTTTCGCTAGTCGTTATATTCGAAATTGCAATAGAGTTGGAGAATTTTACCATGGTCAACAAAATTTGCGGAAGCAGTCGTAAAATTATTTTTAGAACTACTTTTGGCAGTTGTGGTAAAGCCTATCACAATAGTTAGTGTTTGTTGCACCGATGGTTGTCATAAGTCTCTTTTGCAATTCCTTTTAGTAGTTGCAAATTAACTTTTGTAACTGCTTTTGGTAATTGTAATAGTCCATTTCTTATACGATGAAATACAAAATAGGCCAATTCAATCATTAGATCTTACCACGGAATCTAGCATTACATCAAACATTATCATCGATATTTTTTTTTTGAAACGTATAAATATCAATCTATACAAAAGACAAATAGTTGGAAATGACCAAAATGCTCTTGAGGAAAGTTTCATTGAACATATACAATTGCTATAAAACAAAAGCAACTTTTTATTTCATGTTTCTCTACTCTACAATCTCATACATCTGTCTTGAAAAAATAATATGTTGTATAATGCATATAATATAATAATAGAGAAGACTACCTCTGTAGAGAACTACTCTAGTCCCTAAAAGTAAATAGCCCAGCATTCCTTGAACTGATGCTGGATTTTTAAATATCAAAACTGAAATAACTACTGCAACTGCGCCTTTAGAATTTCCAAGAAACTTTCATGAAATAGATAGCATTACAATTACTACACGCTTTAAACGAAGCAAATAGATTAGTCATATTGATTATTTAGTATAGATGTTAACATAATAATATACACTTCCTATTTAATTTTCACATAAATAAAATGTACAAAATAATGAAATTCAGCATGAGACACTGGTTATTTGCTTGATCCCAACAATACCTCTAAGATGATTTATCATAATACAATTGGAAAAGTAGAAAGGAAAAAAAAAACTTTTCCTATGAATTGAAACACTCCCAAAGTGGGAGACTTTTTTCCTTACCTAGGATTTGGAAAAGAGAAATCCCGATGGTTTATCACAGCCAAATCCACAAACCAGATCCGCCTAAAATCCATGCACCAGATCATTCACGCCAGATCTAATGGTTCAATGATGGCCCACCACCACCAGATCCACGCACAAATCTGACTGAATGTTGGAATTAGGCTAGTCCGCAGTGGATTATATGGGTGAATTTCAAAAAAAAATTACCCTATTAGATCTTTATTGAACCTATGAAGTCTAATTCATGTAGAGCGTTTCTAAATTTAGTTTAAATAAAATCACGTACTTTATTTAGACGAGTGTTACGGCACACGCTTTGCGCGTGGTAAAGGCACCTGAATTGTTTTTCTATAAATTGTATTTGTTTAATATGTTGAAAAAAATTGATTTCCATAAATATTTTGCTATATTTTGTGTTAAATCATATGTAGTTAATTTGAATTTTTATTTCCATATTGTAATATCTAGTTTCTTATTAGTTTAAATTTTTATTTACATTATTGATTAATAAAAAACGAATTTGTAAATTAGTTTATTTGTTAAATCCTATTTTAAGTGATATAAGACTTGCTAAATATTTGTAGAGGAAATTTTGAATTTGTAAAGGATGCTTAATTGTCAGATCTTATTTTTAAGTGATACTATATTTTGATAATATCCATAAAAATGCATTTTTGATATTTCACGCTGATATTAAAAGATTGTGACACTAAATGTATTATAACCATTAATAAAAAAATACAAAAAATACATATAAGGGTACTTTTGGAACTTCATGGTTGGACCCAAAATTTTTGGTTTGATTCCAACTATTAATAAAGATTTATATATTGTAGTTTGAGATTTATTTAAGTTTGATTTTACCTAACACACACACACATACAGACGTATACATACGTACGTACGTACATACATACATACATATATATGTATGTATATATGTATGTACGTGTATGAATGTATGTATGCATGTATCATATACATATACATACATATATATGTGTGTGTGCATGTGTAACATAGCAATTTATGTTGAGTATAACATGCTCCATATAGATACTGAGATTTACATCGCAACAGACATATTAGCTTATTTTTTATGGTATGTTGTCAAATATATGCATGAACATATAGTTATAAATTTCAAATGATTATATTTGAAGATATGTATGTGTGTGTTTGTGTATAAAATACGTTTTATCATTTAAATATCACAGAAAATATTTATTTATTTATATCAATATATTGTATCATAGATAATAATAAAGATATATGTTTATTGATATATACAATAAGATAATTAAATATATTTTTATTACAATTTACGAGTTAGAAAACATATCAGATCTGAAGTTACAATGATTTTAATATTTAATATATATATATAATGAATTGAACAATTTCGGCCACAATAAATTAATATAAAATAATTATATGATAAAAATTCAAGTTTTATTTTTTTTGAAAATTTGGAAACACATTTTAATGCTTAGGAAAAATTTCTTTAATTTTCTCAATTAAAATAATATTTTTTATTAAATAATTAATAATAGGTCAAAATTAAATTAATTTAAAAAATATAAAATTAAGTTGAAAAAGTTTGAAACTTATTTGGAAGGCACCTGACATAATGAATTAATTTTAAAAAATATAAAATTTAATTTTGGAAACATGGATTATTTTATATGAATTTATTAATTCAGATAATCATTAAATGTTGATAATATATATATAGAAACAATAAAAATTATTTTATCACTTATAATTCATAATAAACATAAACAAGTGTTTGAAAATTTTCAAATCAATATTAGACATTAAATATAAAACATATTTTTTTAATTCAAATTGTATGCGAATATTAAATCATAAATTAATACATATCCATTATATACATATATATATGTATGTACATATATAATTTTAAACTAAAATTTATTCTAATGTTTAATATCAGATTATAAACATAAATCATGAACTAGATTTTCAAATTTTGTATACATATCCAATTTCCATTGTGACAACAACAATACATACAAAAATCACATCTAATTAATGAAATAACAATAATATGATTATATACATAAGTTTACATGATTAACGTATCTAAAAACATAATAATATGATCAATGTATAAATAAACATTATCTGAAATAGATGCCCTAATGTCCACGTTGAAATAATGAATTCTCTTTCTCTAGAATTCCTTGATCCGTTAGATTGATAGTCTAAAATTAATGACCTTTCAGTATCAAATAACTTATTGTTTTAACTTGAAGTTGATTTGAGATTCATTTAGAGAAAAGTTGTGGTTATGGAAGAAGGAGGAGATGGCGGCCCAAAAGAATGAATTAGAATCTGATAAGGGTTTTGAGATTAGAATTTATAATGGTAGGATAAGAGAGAAAACTATGTAAGTTTCTCACTAGATCTTAACCACACATCTCCAAACTCTAATCCCATGTTGTAGCCGCCCCGAACCCTAGCCAACCCAGCTACCTATCATCTCTAAACATCATGGGTTCTGAGCCTATTTAATCCAAATTAAATATATACCATTATATTTAACTTAATTTGTTATCGATATCCCATATCGATCGATATATTTATATACAATAATTTTATTTCTCAAATTATATTCAAATTTTATAACTAATATTTCATAAATATTAATTAATTTATGACAATTATAAACTATTTAAAACGTTTTGTCTAAAGAGAATTCTTCATTTCGGTTGTGTGACTCTAGGATGTAAATCCGGTCAGCTATTAACATCGAACTATTTGAATGTTAACGCTTATACATCACTTAGCAGATGTTGTGATATTATGGCCAAATTTATTGCTTACTTAGCTTCGGTAAAATCCAATTTCATTTTATTAAGAATTATAGAGTTGTGACATTTATTTACATCGATTCTCTACGTCAAAACTATATTACTTTGGACTAATGGAATTTGGTAATGGTAAAAATTCTAATATCATTTACACTCAACTCTTTAGTCCTAACACAAATGGTGCCGCTCTCGCAGCCTGCAATGAAACAGTGCTTTACCCCTAGATGTCCAGTCAACTGCTATGCTTCAACGCATTTTGGGGAGAACCAGCTAGCTCTGGGTTCGAGTGGCATTTCACCTCCAATCATCTTTCACAATCTCTGGAGAGATAGTTCTCTAAGCAGGAGAAACTTTTAATTATTTACGAGCCCCTTGGTTCAATAATAACAATTATTATTAATCAAAATGCTCTGACTAGAGACTTTGAATTTGGGTTGACTTGAATTGACCGTGATACTAAGCCTATATAACCGAGGTGATGAATTCTCTCTTTAATAGTGCTTAACTTCCAATACTTTCACTCAATCCAACTATAGTCACTCGATGGATATTGTGCCATGATTTGATTATAATCAAAATGGAACTTTCATATTGAAGACCCGCACTATTCTCAAGTCGAGAGAACTATGTAAATAAGTCACATCGATATTTTCTATTTGACCTTAGTTATATTAACCAATAGAAAACTATCGAGTGATTCATTTCATAGTTATCCAATAATTATTAGTACGTAACCTATAGTGTTTCCAGCAGTCATGAGTAATACACTGTCCAACATTTTAAGAGCGTTACGTACTCTAGTCTCAATGGATACATCGATATCCAGTCTCGTTGCATCTTGATGAGAACATTTAAAATGGTATATTTATTTTTATTATGATAAGATTACTCATAGTTACAAAATTTTGCAACTACTATCACAAAACATACCATTTAAGGATTTTCTATTAAATAAAATTTTAATTAAATTAATTAATATAACCACATTATATCAAGTATATAATAGAAAGAAAACGACTTTATTTCGAACAAGATTGGTCAACGAGTTAGATATATGTAACAAATTACATAATTGCCCTAGGGTGTACCCATAACTCAATTAATCTCCCACTTGTATTTGGGATCAATTATGGAATCTTATTCCCACTTCCCCAATCGGTTTTCTCAAAACCAATTGGGTCGGACCCTCTGTGAACGGGCATGCTATCATGTTTCAATTATCTATTCTATCAATCAACTCGCTTCGACGGTGATAAACTATTTTATGTGGAACAATTTAGGGTATGTCTCTCAACTTCTAGTGAGCTCTAAGTTCTGTTACAGCCTATATCCCGACATTGTTATCATATAACAATGTTATGAGATTCTCGACATTTGAAATCGGCTCGGTTATAAATTTGTGCACTACTTTTATATACATTGTTTTATTACGGTGATATTCAAGGCGATGTACTTTTCCTTTTTCATTAAATCAGCCACGGTCTTTCATTTGGAACATTTCCAACTCAAATATGCTTAACGTGAATTTATTACGACATATTATACTCAATATAAATTATGAAGTTTGAATTTGAGCACTCCTTCGTAAGGAATTTTTTATTTAAACAATTCTCTAGTATTTCATAAATACACAAGAACACTTCAAACATCCATTTAGTGATATCAATTTGAATTTTATATTTGCTTCACGTATCAAATACATAAACAAATCATGATATCGTAGACAACATAACATATATGATAATTCCTATTGCCAATGCATAAGGAACTTATCTCTCCTTATTAAACAACTTAATAAGGTGTCTTTGTATATTAATTTGGGACATTCCCAATATCTTTTATACTCACTATAAAAGACATTATTTCCAATCCTAAGTTGAGTATTAAAACAAGTAAAGTTTATTTTAAACAAGTACATCGTTAAAATCAACAACATGTTGTTTACATATAGTTTAGAAATGTCAATGTACCTTTTAACGTTCTTTCTTATGAACACATGCTTCCTCTGCATTTTGATTGATAATCAAACCATTTAATATTTCTATCAAAATATTATTTCAATTTTAATTCTTATAAAATGATACATTCTATCATTTCTTGGATCATATCGAAAGACTCACAATCTCAATATTGCTCCCACCGACTTCGAGATATTTTTGGTTATTATGTGTAAACAGTTTACTCTAAATCATTATGTAGAATTTTCTATTTCAATACATATTTACCAAATATAATGTCATACTAAGTGGTAATTGTCGTTAATTGTCGTTAATGTCTTTTTGATAATGTCTTTTTTGTCGTTATAATGTCTTTTTATCAGACATATTTTTGGTTATATTTACCAGACATATTTTTGGTTATAATGTCTTTTTGATAATTAGATTATGAGTTTCTAATTATTTATTTAATAGTTAGAATTTTTCATTAATTGTCGTTTAGGCGATTCTGTTGTTTTCTAAATTATCTTCATTGATAATCTTTTTAATTTATCTTCGTTGATAATTTGGATTTGCTGATTTGTTGTTTAACACTGTTACGTGTTATATTTATCGTTATCCGATTTCTTTATTTAAGGATCAGATAGACGAGATTTATTGTGACTGTCGTCTATTTGTTACTTAATTATTATTGCTTCTGTGCACTAATAACTGAGTTTGAATTAGACTGACCCGTGTAATATTTTCTTTTGAATTTAATACTCGGGTCAGACCAAGTTATTACAGGTTGTAGATATCTTACTTTGGGTCGCTGCTTGAGCTATGAAGCCTCTTCATATCTTTTGGAGTAGTCGTTGTCATAGTATAGGATGATAGTATACATGTATATTATTGTCAATAATGTACTTGTATATATAACTTCCAGTGTCGACAGTTATAGTTGTATCATATGTACTGTATCACATGTATTGTAACTGACATCAGTTATATATATATGAGACTTTTGTTATCTGTGTTTCACATTTTGTTATCTGTGTTATTATTATATATATTGTCCTAAACTATTATGAACCATCGTAGTTCGTTTTATACTGGAATTGGATACGTCAATGGGAGTAAATAAATAGGAGATGAAAAAAATTAAAAATATATACCACTCCTATCGAGGTAACCAATACTAGCGCAAGGCTTAACTAAGGATGGCCGCTCCTCAACAGCCTTATTCTCCGTGCTAGTTAACGGCGTTACACCGTAGTGTCCTTGGCTAGCATGGGTATAGAGATGGGGCGTAACAGCTTGGTATCAAAGCCTGGGGTTTATGTAACATTCCTGAAATTTATCAAGTTTAAATTGGTAACTAAATTTATTTTTGAAAATAAATTGTGATTTAATTAGAAAATTTTCTAGAATAAATAAATAATTTGGATTTTAAATAGAAATTTATATTAGAAATTTAAGAATAAGTGATTTTTTAAAAACAAGTATTGAACTTCAAAATAAAATGTATTAAAAATATAATGGAAATTAAAAGCCTGAGATTAATATATGAAAAAAAATGATAGTTGTTTTCTAAAATATTAAATATATATTGGTAGATGTAACAAATTTCAAAAAGATTTATTTTAAGATTTAATTCTCTTATATAAATAAATATAACGATTATTAATATGAAATCAAAGTGTTTAAATCCATTCTTTTCTTTTTATAAAGTTGTACAAAATAAAAAAAAAATTATATGAATGTAAATTGTGTAAATATAAATTTTTAAATAAATGTATGAACCAAATTAAAGATTGAGTGTGAAATTTATAAAAAGATTGTGATATATATGTTGATAAATGTTTACAAAAGTAAATATGATATAAAAATAAAAATAAACATTCTTTTGTCTTTAAGAATTTAAATATGAACATATGCATACATTCACATGGTTTAGAGTAGGATAATTAACAAAATCTAAAGCTCATGATTTCATTTTTACAAATGGCATTCACCATATTTAATAAAATAAAATAATAAGATAAAAAAATTACAAAAACTTTTCATTTTCCCATACACCCTTATTAAACAACTCAGCAAAATCTGAACAATAGTAAACAAAAGATTTGGCACTTCAATCTAAAACACCAAAGAAATTGAAAAAAAATCTAAAGCATGTAAACATGCAAGTTTAAGACCAGGAATTCAACATAGAAAAAACAAATCCAGTTTCAATATCAATGGGGAGTTGCAAGCCTGAAGTATGCAAATGGAAGTTCAAGATCAAAATTAGATATTCCAGTTGAAAGAAGTAAAGTAGAAGAAAAATTGGAAAACCAACTTATTCTCAATTCAAGGAAGTCTCAAACCTGTAGACAGTAAAAAAATTAAAGCTTGCTTCAACTCAATTCAAAAAGAAAATCTGAAGTGTTTTCAAGGTGTAGTGATGTACATTCAGGTGATTTTTGTTTTAAATGTATAGTTTATAGAATTATGATTTTTAAATCAATTTCAACAACAAGTTTAAAACTTGAATTGCAGATTTATGGAAAAAAAAAAACACAAAGCAAACTCAGATGGAATGCAAAGGCTTCAACCTGAAATGGGTTAGAACAGTGCAGTTCTCTTTGGGATTTAAATAAAGATAAGTAAATTTCTTTAAAAAGCTTTTAATTTAATGTTGTTAATCAATGATAAAGCATAAGTTTAAAACAGTTGAACAAAATCAAAAATGCAGATTCAACTTGAAAGTAAATGTGAATTGAAGTCTGCAGCTTGGAAAATAAATCAAGTTTGAAGCTTTAAACAAATTCAAACTGTAAGTAAATAAATTCTATTGTTTGTCATTGATGAAGTAAACAAGAAAATAAACAGGAGTTTGAGCAAAGTTTTGAATTTACAAACTTCTGCAGATCTAATCTTTAAAAGATTGAAGAAGAAAAAAAAAAAATTTTTTGTTCAGGCTCAAAAGAAATTCATCTCTATCTCTGTTCTTGTCTCCACTGCACAACTCCAAGGTGAGCAAACCCTCAACTTTGAATTTGTTGTTTGGATCTTTTTCTTTTGAAGTTCGATTCTGCCATGATGATGTTGAAGTTGTTTGCATGCATGTATGTTTGACTGCGTGTATATGGTTGATTAAGTATCTGTGTGTAGATATACAGAGACATCTCTCTGTTAGAAAACAGGTTATCAAATTAATTGAAAAAAAAACTAAGATTATTTAGAATCCCTTACCACCTGATTTGGTATGAACTAGAATTTGTAGTATAAACAAACTTTGTTGTTTAGAATGATAGTTATAAATCCAAATTTAACTATATTTAAAATTCTGTAGTCTCTGGAAAACAATTTTAACAGTAAATATTTTTTTAGAAGTAAGTACATCAAACCTTTTAAACATTAAAACAGTTGCAACCAGAATGCATAATTGAATTTGTGGACTTTGGAAACAAAATATTACATTTTAATTTCACATGAGAGTGAGCATTTCTGTGAAATAGATTGGGTCATTTTGGTTCATTTTAGTTTCTAGTGTATCATGGGGGCTCTGGTTCTTTCTGGAGGTGGAATGCAGAAGGGTTGGTAGGGGAAGATTGTCAGTTTTTTTTTTTTATGTCAGTGAGGTGGTGATAGATGATCAGAAGTTGGTTCAGAAGAGATGGTGATTGAAATTGAGGTTTCTAGGTTTTCAAAAACCTGATTTTATGTGTGCAGTTCATAGCATCTGCACATGCTCTATGTTGCATCAAGTGGAGTAGGGATTTGAGGAGTTGTAGAAGAAGTGTAGAGGAAGCTATGGCCAGGGTCGCGTCGATGATGATGGTCGGAGGCGAGTTTAAGGGATGTGGTCAGGTTCGCAGTAGTTTCTTATGGTCTGGTGGACTTCTGTAATATGCAGGGATTAATTGACTCGGGTAATTCTCGGCAATTTGTGCTTCTCACTCGAAGCAATGGGTAGGAAAACTCGAAGTAAATATGATAGGTTCTCGGGTTAGTTGATTACAGAGTTTAACCTGTAGTTAGCAGTTTTTATGAATTGGAAAAATTCATAATTTAAAGATTGTAATTTAGTTCAAAAATAAGTAAGTCTGAATTCAAATGAAGTTTAGAATTCAAAGTTTTTAAAAATTGAATTCTTAAATTTAAATTCAGTTTTAAATCAAAATTTAAACAGCTTTGCAGGGTTTTAAAACCAGAGAATTATGCAGTTTTAATGTTTGAATAAATTCATATTTTTAAAATCTGGGTTTGATTCAAGCATAAGTTGTAACTGAATTCAAATGTAGTTGTGAATTCAAAGTCTTTAAAATGAAAATCTAAATTTAAACAAGTTTTAAATTCAGATTTGAAGACAAGTCTAAATCAGTTTCAGGTTTGTTTTTTTTTTTACCAGAATTAGATTTAAAAACAGTTTTGTAAGTTTTAAAGGTATGAACAGATTTAGATGTTGAAGTGAAACTTAAATTTGTTCTTGAATTCAGATAAAAAGAAAAACTGTTTTTTTAAGTTTCTTTGAAAACCAGTTTTGAATTCAACAGTTTGTAAATTTAAAAATGAATGAACATGTTCATATGTTTAAAAGTGAATTTGAAAATGAAATTTGATTTCAAATAAGTTTTAAAACTTGAAAGAATTTGTTTCCTTTAGTATTTGAATTAAAATATGAAATGTTTAATTTAAATTTGGAAATTGAAAAAAATCAATTTAAATCCTTCTTTATATTTAGATAATGAATGTTCCTTAACATTCATTTTGTTGTAAGGTTTATAATTATTTTAATTTGAATTAATGTTTAATGATTAAACATTTTAAATATCAAATTTTTAAATAGAATTTGAATTTAAATTTAGAAATGTATTGTTTTAATACATTTTGAATTTAAATGGGTCAATTAATAAGTAATTAAATTAGTTTGAATAATTAAGGATTTCACTTAATTATTTGATTTTTAAATAATGATTTAGATTAATATTAATTAGAAATGATTTATTAATCTAATTCAAATTTTCTTAAGTGTAAAATTAATGGAATGTTGTTAATAATGGGTGATAATTATCTAGGGATAATTTAGTAATTAATTAATGCAATTAATTTTGATAATTGACTAGATTAATTAATTGAATATAATTAATTGTAATTGGTTAAGTATAATTAATTGTTGAAATTAATTAAGGAATAATAAATCTATTTATTAAGGACAATTAATTTTAACTAAGATTTAATCAATCAAAAATTAAAAGTTTATTATTTAAAGTAATTAATTGGGGAATATGTAATTAAGATTAATTAATCACAATTAAAGGATAATTAATTAAGATAATTAATTTAGTAAATGATTAATAGATGAAGATGGTTAAGACTTAATTAATTATAGTTAATGATAATTAATCATTGGTTTAAAGATTTCAAATAAAAGTAATTATGTGGGTAATAAAATTTATAACCACACGATTTATTTAAGATGTTTGATTGTTAATGAATGTTGTGTGATGGATTGATATATTTGATATGTGACGCTATGTGATGCTTTATACTGAGCTGTTATATCTGTGATGTATATATTGTTATATGAATATGCAAACCCCTTTACTTGTAAAACGACATTTGGATTTCGATGCGACAGGGAGTCGGATTCCATTTGGTTATCCGAAACCCACATCGAATTCTAATAATTGAATCTGTGCTGATTGATGATGTGGCACTCTTATTGTGTAAAACCCCTGGACCACACTTATACACACACAAATATGGATTGCACGTGGAAATTAGTTAAGTCACAGATTTTGAAATTGCTTTAAAATTGAATTTTTAAATCCAAAATAGTTTTTGAACTAGAATTGAAGTTTTTGGAAAATGATTATTTTTAAATAACTTGATTGAGTTTTGAAATTTAAATAATTGGATTTAAATTTGAATTCAATATTTGAAATTGAATGCTATAATTTAGGAACTAGGATTTAAAAGTTATCCAACTTATTAATGGGTTTATATGGGTTTTTAAAACCATTTTAAAGGTGATGTTTTGGAATTTAAAATTCAACCCAAGATTTCAACTTGTACAAATTGGATTTTTCGGAAACGAAAACTATTTGTTTTCAAATGATTGAAGCTTTCACATAAGAATGAATTTCCAATTTGTGTTAAAGGATTTCAAGTCTAAATTGAAGATAGTTTTCCAAATTATAGATAAATCTTTGGAAACGTGTTTTGAAAGCTATAAATCTTTAATTTAAAGATTTAACTGGGTTAACCCAAATTGAATGGGAATTGTTTTTGAAATCCATGAATAGATCTTTGTGAAACGGGGTGAACTTTGTGAAATAAATCTTTTTGTGTAAAGATTAAAAATGGCGATTTGTTTAACCGTTTTGAAAGAAAAGTTTTGAATCATTAAGTTGTGACTTAATTGAAATCCCATATCCATATGTTTTTAAATATTGCGCTCACTATTCGGTTTAGCCGGGAGAGGACCTTTGTGTCATATAGCCCATTCCGAATATGTGATACGTCGTTATGGATAGCATTGAAGACCGGTGGTGAAGACCGGGTATTTGCGAGAATGATAGGACGACTTATCGATTGTCTCTGCACTGAGTCGCGCCAGTATAGAGATTTCCTAAGTGATGGGAAGTCCGATCGGGATTGTGAATACCCGGATTTGCAAGGGCTTCTTCGGAAGTGCCTTCGGTTCTGTTCGAACCCGGAACAGACTGGTATGGTTGTATGTCCGACATTACACTTTGAGATATTAAACTGATCTCTATCAAATACATTTCTGCTTGGTGGCGGAGAATTTATTCTCTTAGCTTAACACCCTTCTCTGAGACGTACGAGATCAGAGGTTATGTAGTTGATATTTATCAGTGATATATCCCAAATTTGGTAATGTGGCATGCTGAGTGCTGCTGTGTGATGATCATTGGTTGATCATTTGTGATATGATCATTTGTTTGATCATTTATCTTTGTGATCATTGCTTTGGTCATCTGTTGACCCAAAGCATGGCTTTGTTGCACAAAGCGTAGCTTTGTGGACGAGACTGCATCAGGACCTCACTCCCCGGAAATGGTCGAAACAGGAAAGATGCGGCAAGGTTATGAGGGTCGCTCCCTTTAGGGTATGTCATTCCCTTCTGGTAAAGGGTGGTATCAGGTATGGAGCCCTGGTATTTAACCTATGTGGTTGCTCCAATCTCATTTACTGTGTGGTTGTTGCTTTGAGGCGCCTCGGATAAAGGTCCCAAAGGACCGGGGGATGGCATATTCGTGTAGTAGTTACCTAGTTACAGAGGTAACCCGGCCTTGTGTTGGCAGAGATCTAACCGTAACGTTAGTTCTCGGGACGTCCCGCCAGAGGCGATCCCATTGACAGTAGGAAGTTCCTTAGCCTGACCATTTGTTGGAAATCCAATCAAGACAATACGCGCCCTGTACGGTTTTAGTTGTATAACCTGCCATGGAATGTGGCGGTAACCTGCTATTGAACATGGTAGCTATAGTAGGCATACGACGAAATGTCGTATGCTGGCTACGATTTATATTATACTTTCGAAATGGTTTTCCACACTTTGCACTTATAGTAATAATATCAAAGAAATTTTCTCGTATTAAGCATATTTGACTATCATAAGGAGAAATCTCCTCCAATTCTGCGTTTGCATTGTGTGTGAGGCGGGAGGCCTTATGGTAGTTTCATTTTCCAAAAAAGCATTACGGATTTATTTTAAATTCCTTGTTGCTTGTTTTTAAAGACCAAATGTTTTTGTTTGCTCATACCAGTCCCATGACTGACCTGGAGTTTATTGTTCCTTTTCTAAACTCTGGGTGCCCACTATTTTCCCACACGGGCAGTCTAGAGTTGGGATTTTCAGATAATCTATGGTAGGTGTAGATTCGATAGCTTTCAGCCTTAGGATTTGGCAATTGCATTTTGGATCGAGTTGCTTCTCTTCATCTTGATTTGGAGTTCGAGCTATTTCTGGATTGGTGCTTTGGAGATGGAGATTACTGATACTGGAGTTTTTTTCTTGAAGACTGTTTTGGAGATTTGTTCCGCTGCTAGTGTTATTATTATATTTCCGCTGCTATTCTTTGTATCTCTGATAATGTTGATATCTATTGTACCATTCTGTTGTATCGGTTATTGTATCAAATGTTGTATATTGATATTTGCTATTCATTTCTTCCGCTGTGTTATTTACTTGATGTGTTATAAGCTCCGGCGAACCAGGTTCGGCGTTTGGATCTGCGGCATTTGAATACGAGTGTTGTATTCGGTGCCGATTTTCGAAGGTCGAGTCAGGGTCGTTACATTTGGTATCAGAGCTGAGGGTAAAACTTTAGCTCAGGAGTATAACACATTGAGTAACTCATTAGAGATAGGGTGAAGTAAACCCTAGAATGAGTATATCCCTAAGATATCCGTTCGAGTGCCTCAGTAAATTCTCTTGCTATCCACTGATAGTAAGTATGAGTGCGAGAAGAGGACGAGGTAGGGGACGGGGGAATACCACTACCAATGGTCAATACCCCGCAATAGCGGAAACAACCTTTCTTCTCAATCTCCTTTGATTCGATTCTAAATTCTTTTGATTGCTTCGTGTCAGCTCCAGAAAGAAGTTTCGGTGTGATAGTGGCATTACGAATCGTTGTAGAAATCCTTACTTCGTATCTTCATCGATTTCTTATCAGCTTTTCGTTCTAAACTCTAACAAATTTGAAATTTGGAATTGAAAATTTTAAATAAATTGGAAATTTAAAATTAAGTAAATTGGTTAATTAATATGAAGATTTGATCCATCTATCTATTCTCTGGGATCCGATATATTCTACGAACGATTAGTTATCCCTTCGAACTAATCAATGCCCTCGTATATTCGTAGACCGGTGAACCCAAATATATTGTGAAATAATTGTTTCTGATTTGGAAAACCAAATGCAGAATAAATATTTCGACCTGATCCGATCAACCATTTCTTTATCTATTATCTTTTCTTTCTCGTCTTACTTGCAATTTCGAGGACGAAATTCTTTTAAGGGGGGAAATCTGTAACATTCCTGAAATTTATCAAGTTTAAATTGGTAACTAAATTTATTTTTGAAAATAAATTGTGATTTAATTAGAAAATTTTCTAGAATAAATAAATAATTTGGATTTTAAATAGAAATTTATATTAGAAATTTAAGAATAAGTGATTTTTTAAAAACAAGTATTGAACTTCAAAATAAAATGTATTAAAAATATAATGGAAATTAAAAGCCTGAGATTAATATATGAAAAAAAATGATAGTTGTTTTCTAAAATATTAAATATATATTGGTAGATGTAACAAATTTCAAAAAGATTTATTTTAAGATTTAATTCTCTTATATAAATAAATATAACGATTATTAATATGAAATCAAAGTGTTTAAATCCATTCTTTTCTTTTTATAAAGTTGTACAAAATAAAAAAAAAATTATATGAATGTAAATTGTGTAAATATAAATTTTTAAATAAATGTATGAACCAAATTAAAGATTGAGTGTGAAATTTATAAAAAGATTGTGATATATATGTTGATAAATGTTTACAAAAGTAAATATGATATAAAAATAAAAATAAACATTCTTTTGTCTTTAAGAATTTAAATATGAACATATGCATACATTCACATGGTTTAGAGTAGGATAATTAACAAAATCTAAAGCTCATGATTTCATTTTTACAAATGGCATTCACCATATTTAATAAAATAAAATAATAAGATAAAAAAATTACAAAAACTTTTCATTTTCCCATACACCCTTATTAAACAACTCAGCAAAATCTGAACAATAGTAAACAAAAGATTTGGCACTTCAATCTAAAACACCAAAGAAATTGAAAAAAAATCTAAAGCATGTAAACATGCAAGTTTAAGACCAGGAATTCAACATAGAAAAAACAAATCCAGTTTCAATATCAATGGGGAGTTGCAAGCCTGAAGTATGCAAATGGAAGTTCAAGATCAAAATTAGATATTCCAGTTGAAAGAAGTAAAGTAGAAGAAAAATTGGAAAACCAACTTATTCTCAATTCAAGGAAGTCTCAAACCTGTAGACAGTAAAAAAATTAAAGCTTGCTTCAACTCAATTCAAAAAGAAAATCTGAAGTGTTTTCAAGGTGTAGTGATGTACATTCAGGTGATTTTTGTTTTAAATGTATAGTTTATAGAATTATGATTTTTAAATCAATTTCAACAACAAGTTTAAAACTTGAATTGCAGATTTATGGAAAAAAAAAAACACAAAGCAAACTCAGATGGAATGCAAAGGCTTCAACCTGAAATGGGTTAGAACAGTGCAGTTCTCTTTGGGATTTAAATAAAGATAAGTAAATTTCTTTAAAAAGCTTTTAATTTAATGTTGTTAATCAATGATAAAGCATAAGTTTAAAACAGTTGAACAAAATCAAAAATGCAGATTCAACTTGAAAGTAAATGTGAATTGAAGTCTGCAGCTTGGAAAATAAATCAAGTTTGAAGCTTTAAACAAATTCAAACTGTAAGTAAATAAATTCTATTGTTTGTCATTGATGAAGTAAACAAGAAAATAAACAGGAGTTTGAGCAAAGTTTTGAATTTACAAACTTCTGCAGATCTAATCTTTAAAAGATTGAAGAAGAAAAAAAAAAAAAATTTGTTCAGGCTCAAAAGAAATTCATCTCTATCTCTGTTCTTGTCTCCACTGCACAACTCCAAGGTGAGCAAACCCTCAACTTTGAATTTGTTGTTTGGATCTTTTTCTTTTGAAGTTCGATTCTGCCATGATGATGTTGAAGTTGTTTGCATGCATGTATGTTTGACTGCGTGTATATGGTTGATTAAGTATCTGTGTGTAGATATACAGAGACATCTCTCTGTTAGAAAACAGGTTATCAAATTAATTGAAAAAAAAACTAAGATTATTTAGAATCCCTTACCACCTGATTTGGTATGAACTAGAATTTGTAGTATAAACAAACTTTGTTGTTTAGAATGATAGTTATAAATCCAAATTTAACTATATTTAAAATTCTGTAGTCTCTGGAAAACAATTTTAACAGTAAATATTTTTTTAGAAGTAAGTACATCAAACCTTTTAAACATTAAAACAGTTGCAACCAGAATGCATAATTGAATTTGTGGACTTTGGAAACAAAATATTACATTTTAATTTCACATGAGAGTGAGCATTTCTGTGAAATAGATTGGGTCATTTTGGTTCATTTTAGTTTCTAGTGTATCATGGGGGCTCTGGTTCTTTCTGGAGGTGGAATGCAGAAGGGTTGGTAGGGGAAGATTGTCAGTTTTTTTTTTTATGTCAGTGAGGTGGTGATAGATGATCAGAAGTTGGTTCAGAAGAGATGGTGATTGAAATTGAGGTTTCTAGGTTTTCAAAAACCTGATTTTATGTGTGCAGTTCATAGCATCTGCACATGCTCTATGTTGCATCAAGTGGAGTAGGGATTTGAGGAGTTGTAGAAGAAGTGTAGAGGAAGCTATGGCCAGGGTCGCGTCGATGATGATGGTCGGAGGCGAGTTTAAGGGATGTGGTCAGGTTCGCAGTAGTTTCTTATGGTCTGGTGGACTTCTGTAATATGCAGGGATTAATTGACTCGGGTAATTCTCGGCAATTTGTGCTTCTCACTCGAAGCAATGGGTAGGAAAACTCGAAGTAAATATGATAGGTTCTCGGGTTAGTTGATTACAGAGTTTAACCTGTAGTTAGCAGTTTTTATGAATTGGAAAAATTCATAATTTAAAGATTGTAATTTAGTTCAAAAATAAGTAAGTCTGAATTCAAATGAAGTTTAGAATTCAAAGTTTTTAAAAATTGAATTCTTAAATTTAAATTCAGTTTTAAATCAAAATTTAAACAGCTTTGCAGGGTTTTAAAACCAGAGAATTATGCAGTTTTAATGTTTGAATAAATTCATATTTTTAAAATCTGGGTTTGATTCAAGCATAAGTTGTAACTGAATTCAAATGTAGTTGTGAAGTCTTTAAAATGAAAATCTAAATTTAAACAAGTTTTAAATTCAGATTTGAAGACAAGTCTAAATCAGTTTCAGGTTTGTTTTTTTTTTACCAGAATTAGATTTAAAAACAGTTTTGTAAGTTTTAAAGGTATGAACAGATTTAGATGTTGAAGTGAAACTTAAATTTGTTCTTGAATTCAGATAAAAAGAAAAACTGTTTTTTTAAGTTTCTTTGAAAACCAGTTTTGAATTCAACAGTTTGTAAATTTAAAAATGAATGAACATGTTCATATGTTTAAAAGTGAATTTGAAAATGAAATTTGATTTCAAATAAGTTTTAAAACTTGAAAGAATTTGTTTCCTTTAGTATTTGAATTAAAATATGAAATGTTTAATTTAAATTTGGAAATTGAAAAAAATCAATTTAAATCCTTCTTTATATTTAGATAATGAATGTTCCTTAACATTCATTTTGTTGTAAGGTTTATAATTATTTTAATTTGAATTAATGTTTAATGATTAAACATTTTAAATATCAAATTTTTAAATAGAATTTGAATTTAAATTTAGAAATGTATTGTTTTAATACATTTTGAATTTAAATGGGTCAATTAATAAGTAATTAAATTAGTTTGAATAATTAAGGATTTCACTTAATTATTTGATTTTTAAATAATGATTTAGATTAATATTAATTAGAAATGATTTATTAATCTAATTCAAATTTTCTTAAGTGTAAAATTAATGGAATGTTGTTAATAATGGGTGATAATTATCTAGGGATAATTTAGTAATTAATTAATGCAATTAATTTTGATAATTGACTAGATTAATTAATTGAATATAATTAATTGTAATTGGTTAAGTATAATTAATTGTTGAAATTAATTAAGGAATAATAAATCTATTTATTAAGGACAATTAATTTTAACTAAGATTTAATCAATCAAAAATTAAAAGTTTATTATTTAAAGTAATTAATTGGGGAATATGTAATTAAGATTAATTAATCACAATTAAAGGATAATTAATTAAGATAATTAATTTAGTAAATGATTAATAGATGAAGATGGTTAAGACTTAATTAATTATAGTTAATGATAATTAATCATTGGTTTAAAGATTTCAAATAAAAGTAATTATGTGGGTAATAAAATTTATAACCACACGATTTATTTAAGATGTTTGATTGTTAATGAATGTTGTGTGATGGATTGATATATTTGATATGTGACGCTATGTGATGCTTTATACTGAGCTGTTATATCTGTGATGTATATATTGTTATATGAATATGCAAACCCCTTTACTTGTAAAACGACATTTGGATTTCGATGCGACAGGGAGTCGGATTCCATTTGGTTATCCGAAACCCACATCGAATTCTAATAATTGAATCTGTGCTGATTGATGATGTGGCACTCTTATTGTGTAAAACCCCTGGACCACACTTATACACACACAAATATGGATTGCACGTGGAAATTAGTTAAGTCACAGATTTTGAAATTGCTTTAAAATTGAATTTTTAAATCCAAAATAGTTTTTGAACTAGAATTGAAGTTTTTGGAAAATGATTATTTTTAAATAACTTGATTGAGTTTTGAAATTTAAATAATTGGATTTAAATTTGAATTCAATATTTGAAATTGAATGCTATAATTTAGGAACTAGGATTTAAAAGTTATCCAACTTATTAATGGGTTTATATGGGTTTTTAAAACCATTTTAAAGGTGATGTTTTGGAATTTAAAATTCAACCCAAGATTTCAACTTGTACAAATTGGATTTTTCGGAAACGAAAACTATTTGTTTTCAAATGATTGAAGCTTTCACATAAGAATGAATTTCCAATTTGTGTTAAAGGATTTCAAGTCTAAATTGAAGATAGTTTTCCAAATTATAGATAAATCTTTGGAAACGTGTTTTGAAAGCTATAAATCTTTAATTTAAAGATTTAACTGGGTTAACCCAAATTGAATGGGAATTGTTTTTGAAATCCATGAATAGATCTTTGTGAAACGGGGTGAACTTTGTGAAATAAATCTTTTTGTGTAAAGATTAAAAATGGCGATTTGTTTAACCGTTTTGAAAGAAAAGTTTTGAATCATTAAGTTGTGACTTAATTGAAATCCCATATCCATATGTTTTTAAATATTGCGCTCACTATTCGGTTTAGCCGGGAGAGGACCTTTGTGTCATATAGCCCATTCCGAATATGTGATACGTCGTTATGGATAGCATTGAAGACCGGTGGTGAAGACCGGGTATTTGCGAGAATGATAGGACGACTTATCGATTGTCTCTGCACTGAGTCGCGCCAGTATAGAGATTTCCTAAGTGATGGGAAGTCCGATCGGGATTGTGAATACCCGGATTTGCAAGGGCTTCTTCGGAAGTGCCTTCGGTTCTGTTCGAACCCGGAACAGACTGGTATGGTTGTATGTCCGACATTACACTTTGAGATATTAAACTGATCTCTATCAAATACATTTATGCTTGGTGGCGGAGAATTTATTCTCTTAGCTTAACACCCTTCTCTGAGACGTACGAGATCAGAGGTTATGTAGTTGATATTTATCAGTGATATATCCCAAATTTGGTAATGTGGCATGCTGAGTGCTGCTGTGTGATGATCATTGGTTGATCATTTGTGATATGATCATTTGTTTGATCATTTATCTTTGTGATCATTGCTTTGGTCATCTGTTGACCCAAAGCATGGCTTTGTTGCACAAAGCGTAGCTTTGTGGACGAGACTGCATCAGGACCTCACTCCCCGGAAATGGTCGAAACAGGAAAGATGCGGCAAGGTTATGAGGGTCGCTCCCTTTAGGGTATGTCATTCCCTTCTGGTAAAGGGTGGTATCAGGTATGGAGCCCTGGTATTTAACCTATGTGGTTGCTCCAATCTCATTTACTGTGTGGTTGTTGCTTTGAGGCGCCTCGGATAAAGGTCCCAAAGGACCGGGGGATGGCATATTCGTGTAGTAGTTACCTAGTTACAGAGGTAACCCGGCCTTGTGTTGGCAGAGATCTAACCGTAACGTTAGTTCTCGGGACGTCCCGCTAGAGGCGATCCCATTGACAGTAGGAAGTTCCTTAGCCTGACCATTTGTTGGAAATCCAATCAAGACAATACGCGCCCTGTACGGTTTTAGTTGTATAACCTGCCATGGAATGTGGCGGTAACCTGCTATTGAACATGGTAGCTATAGTAGGCATACGACGAAATGTCGTATGCTGGCTACGATTTATATTATACTTTCGAAATGGTTTTCCACACTTTGCACTTATAGTAATAATATCAAAGAAATTTTCTCGTATTAAGCATATTTGACTATCATAAGGAGAAATCTCCTCCAATTCTGCGTTTGCATTGTGTGTGAGGCGGGAGGCCTTATGGTAGTTTCATTTTCCAAAAAAGCATTACGGATTTATTTTAAATTCCTTGTTGCTTGTTTTTAAAGACCAAATGTTTTTGTTTGCTCATACCAGTCCCATGACTGACCTGGAGTTTATTGTTCCTTTTCTAAACTCTGGGTGCCCACTATTTTCCCACACGGGCAGTCTAGAGTTGGGATTTTCAGATAATCTATGGTAGGTGTAGATTCGATAGCTTTCAGCCTTAGGATTTGGCAATTGCATTTTGGATCGAGTTGCTTCTCTTCATCTTGATTTGGAGTTCGAGCTATTTCTGGATTGGTGCTTTGGAGATGGAGATTACTGATACTGGAGTTTTTTTCTTGAAGACTGTTTTGGAGATTTGTTCCGCTGCTAGTGTTATTATTATATTTCCGCTGCTATTCTTTGTATCTCTGATAATGTTGATATCTATTGTACCATTCTGTTGTATCGGTTATTGTATCAAATGTTGTATATTGATATTTGCTATTCATTTCTTCCGCTGTGTTATTTACTTGATGTGTTATAAGCTCCGGCGAACCAGGTTCGGCGTTTGGATCTGCGGCATTTGAATACGAGTGTTGTATTCGGTGCCGATTTTCGAAGGTCGAGTCAGGGTCGTTACAGTTTATGGACATAATATAAAACATAACTTAGATGGAACATGTGTTACAACTATTTATCGATGTTTTATCTCACATCTAAGTCTATGATTATCTTTGATGGTTAAGTATGAATTCCTAACACTTATTCGTGTGCATTTGATTTTGATTTGGATTAGTTTTGTGAATATTCCAATTTTTAGTGTTTTGGGTTCAAATCTTTAAAGATCCTAACTTTGATGTTCGAACATGTTTTTCGTGATGCATCGATGAGCCAATAGGATCGGGTAGCCGATGGACGTAATCCCCAAGCGTTCATGCTCGACCGGTTGCAAATTGAGTGAGAGATTGCACTCCTATTTCCCTGTTTTCCTATTTATGCTCGTTTTGCTTTGTTTTTCCAATTGTTAATCGATTCTTCTTCTCCGATTAGTTGTTATCACCTTCGTCAACTTTGATAACTTCTATTTTTGGAATTTTTAGGTATTTCCACTTTGATGGATTTGATATCGATTTCTTTGGAATTAATTCACGTCTTCGTATGTGAATTTTAGTGATTGATTGTTTCTACAATCATTTTTTGATTTGTCACTTTAAAAATGTAAAGGTTTTCAATATTTGTAGTAAATATTAAAACTCTTTCATCAAACGATTTCAATATTATTTTATTACAAAGCCCATTTCTTAAACCGTTTTCCAATCTACAAGTATATACAAACCTTTACTTCACTCGTACGAGAAATCTAATTAAACGGCTTAGTAAAACAAGTGGTATGAAATGCTTGCGTTTGCTTCGCCGGTTAATTCTTGGACTTGTTCGATTGAATCTCTTGTGACAATTTTCTAGTGGAAACTACAATTTGTTCGTAAATATTTAAGTTAAGCTAGTGGTTATGGGACATGAAGCTAAGCTTTTATATTTACTAGCTTACTGTAATTGACACTTTTTGATAATCGTTGATGATCATTTTTGTGATTTAGACTAGCAAATGTGCGATGTCTCTTTGTCTACGTGGGAGACTAAACCCCGTTTCTGTGGAGCTTCGGCTCAATTTGGTGGGGTAGCGACCCATGGGCTTCGGACCGTTTTGTGGAGCTTCGGCTCAAAATAAATGGTTAGCAACCATGGAATAGTGTTCCATTTTGTGATACACGTGTTGGTGAGTTTTCATGCTCCCGTTTTGTGATAGGCCTCCTCCCTTTTTGTGATTTCTGGATTTCCATTGATGATTTCTAGAATTTGTGCTTCACGGATTTTCGTGGTTTACATTGATATGTGCTATCAATATTTGTGCATTGGTGAATTTGTGTGTCATTAACTTTTGTGATTGGCATTGATATAATTGTCAATATTTATGGTTTGGTGAATAAAAATAAAGAGTATGACATTCTTTTTGATCTTTGAGAAGATTCTTGTGACATTTTTGATGAATGAAAATTCACTAGTATTATGTTTTGATGCCAATTATTTTGATGAGATTTTGACGTATAAAAATTACGGTCGCTTTGACTTCAGTAAACGTCAATTTTAAAGTGGATTTTCAAGCGGTTATCCCGCAATGCTGATTTTGTTGTCCGTCTTTACGGTATTTTGAGAAGTGCAATTTCCTTGTCGAAGTTGCTACTAATGTTGCTGTTTTAATCACGTGTTTTAAAAAATTGTTTCAAAATAAAAAAATTGTTTTCAATTTTTTTTACAGTTTACGCTTTCAAAAGAATGAGGAAGCGATTTAAACGTTTCTGCAAAATCGAGGACTATGACCCCTTTCTTTTACTGATTCGCTTAATTCCAGACTTGTCCGTTTGAGAATGTAAATTATTACTTTTATAAAATAAATCAAATTGTTTTCGGAAGTTTTACAGTTTACGCTTTCAAAAGAATGTGGAAGTGATTTAAACGTTTCAGCAAAATCGAGGACTATGACCCCTTTCTTTTACTGATTCGCTTAATTCCAGACTTGTCCGTTTGAGAATGTGAAATGTTATTTTTGGAATACACAATTTTGCACTTTCAAGGAAACGATGAAGAGAATTAAACGCTTTAGTAAAACTCGTTGTTATGGCACATGTGCGTTTGCTATTTTGGTTAATTCCGGACTCGTTAATTGAAATATTTGTTGTTTTGATGATTATGATGATTTTTGTATGCTTTCGAGCCACTATGTTGGACCTTCGGGTCATATGTTGGACCTTCGGGTCAATACCAGTACTAGACCTTCGGGTCATTTGTTTGACCTCCGGGTCATTTGTTGGACGCCAAAATTATGTTGACAGTACTTGGTAGGCTTCGGCCATTTGTTGATGCACGTGCAGCATAGCTAATAACTCGCCATCTGATGGGATCGATCCAACCTTTTATGTTGATTTTCTAGATCGTCTTAATTGACTTCTAAATGTTTGTTGTTTCCAATTATCTCTAGGTAATTGGATATTTATTGATTTGATTATCACTTGTGATAATTAAATATTTGGTGATTTCTGATTATCATTTTTGATAATTAGATATTTGTTGATTTTTGATTATCGCTTGTGATAATTAAATATTTGTTGATTTCTGATTATCGTTTTTGATAATTGGATATTTGTTGATTTTGATTATTGTTTGTGATAATTAAATATTTGTTGATTTGATTATCGCTTTTGATAATTAAATATTTGTTGATTTCTGATTATCGTTTTTGATAATTAGATATTTGTTGATTTTTGATTATCGCTTGTGATAATTAAATATTTGTTGATTTCTGATTATCGTTTTTGGTAATTGGATATATGTTGATTTTGATTATCATTTGTGATAATTAAATATTTGTTGATTTGAGATTTGATTATCGCTTGTGATAATTAAATAATTGTTGATTTGAGATTTGATTATCGCTTCTGATAATTAAATATTTGTTGATTTAGATTTGATTATCGCTTGTGATAATTGAATATTTGTTGATTTGAGATTTGATTATCGTTTTTGATAATTGAATATTTGTTGATTTGAGATTTTTGATTATCGTTTTTGATAATTGAATATTTGTTGATTTCAAATTTGATTATCGTTTTTGATAATTGAATATTTGTTGATGTGACATTTGATTACAGTTTTTGATAATTGAATATTTGTTGATTTGAAATTTGATTATAGTTTTTGATAATTGAATATTTGTTGATTTGAGATTTGATTATCGTTTTCGATAATTGAATATTTGTTGATTTGAGATTTGATTATCGTTTTTGATAATTGAATATTTGTTGATTTGAGATTTGATTATCGTTTTTGATAATTTAAATATTTGTTGATTTGAGATTTCTGATTATCGTTTTTTTTATAATTGGATATTTGTTGATTTGAGATTTTTGATTATCATTTTTGATAATTAGATAACTGCTAATTTTTGTTGATTATGAGATTTTCTAGTCTCCAAATGATTCTAGATTATGTTGATTATATTGAATTGTTGTTTTCTATCTATCTCTGTTGATAGTTAGAGTTTGCTGATTATGGAGTTTGTGTTTTTCTGATTTTCTGGTTGATAACTAGATAATTGCAGTTTTGCGAATTGTGATTTGTGTTTTCTAATTATCTTTGTTGATAATTAGATTTTACGATTTGCTAATTATCGTATCGATAATTAGATATTATTGTTTTGTGATTTCTGTATTCTAGTTATCTAATTGATAATTAAATATTGCTAATAATTATGATCATTCAGTTTTGCTGTTTTCTGATTATCTATTGATAGTTAGATTTTATTGAAAATTTGTGAATTTATTTTATGAAATTAAAAGATTTCTTTGGCGTTTGTATTCCCAACTTTTATTTTTCTAGCTTAACCAGTTTACGTTAGAAAAATAATTGTTATTGACGACCTTAATTATGAAAATTACAGGGATGCAATTTCTATAAGGAGGGGAGTCTGTAACAACCCTGGAATTTCTGTAACAGTAAATTATCGTCAAATGACGATTTAATTTGGTTGCTAATTGCCATTGGCATTTAATCAGTTGAAAATTCTTTTGAATATTGGTCTAACGGTTATGCGGGCTTTAAAGTTGAATCTGTAGCTCACGTTTCCATTCGTTTGTTTTGAGGCCGAGATATTTATCTGTAACAACCCGCATATTTATCGATTTTTTATATTTAAATATTTTATCATTCGTCGGATTTTAGTCCAAAAAGTCACTTTTTGCAAACAGTCGAATTGGGACTCGAGACCCCTCCCATTGAGTTCAAAATGTCGTTTGCGATCTTTTTAAGTATAAACTTTGATATGTTTGGAGATAGCAGAATTTTGCTACTTTTTCACTTAGGGCTTTGGTTTGGGCTGAGCCCGTTAACCCCACTTAACTCAGTTCCAACCCTCTCCTCTTCATTACTTCATTTCATATTCCTAACACTTTAAGCTTTAAGCAACAATGGTTGAAGAGAGTGGAAATTAGAAATTCCAAGCCCTAGTTTCATTGCAAATCCAAGATCTAGCTCCAAATTCTAAGAGAACCCATTGGTAAGCCTTCTCTTTATCTTTTCCAACTCCTTCTCTCTTGGATTTCAGAAATTCCTAAACCTAACTTTGGGAATGTTCTTCTTTTTTAGCATAGAATCAAGCTTCTTGAGTTGTATTTGAAGAGTGGTTGATTCCCCTTTGCTTTCAATCTTTTTCTTCATTTGTTTTGGTTCAAAGGTGAGATTTTTATCTCACATCTTAGTCTATAACTATCTTCGATTGTTAGGTATGAATTCCTAACACTTATTCGTGTGCATTTTCTTTTGGTTTGGATTGATTTGGTGAATATTCAAATTTTTGGTGTTTTGGGTTGAATTCTTTAAAAATCCTAAGTTTGATGTTCGAACATGTTTTCGGTGGCGGATCGGAGAGCTAATGGAGCTGGGGTATCAATTGGCTAAGGCTCCTTAGGTCCATTGCTCGAACGGTCGCGTTTTGGAGGAATTTGCACTTCATTGAAAAAGGGCAGGAACTGCAGAAATTTGCAGTTCGGCCGACCGAGCCCTGTAGCCGGTTGACCGACCTGCTACTAAAAGTGCATAGCACTTCTCTGTCTCAGGTCCGATCGACCAACTACAGAGCTCAGTCGACCGACATGCTTCCCGAGAATTTTTCTAGAACAGGGTCCGGTCAACTGAGCTCTGTAGCCGGCCGACCGACCTGTTGCTGTTTTGCCTATTTCGCCTATTTTGCGTGGTTTCCAAATTTAATCGATTCGTGTTATCTCCCTATTTGTTGTTATCATTTGTTGTTGACTTTGATGACTTCTTTTCCTTGGGAATTTTCGGAATATCCATTTTGATGGATTCGGTATCGATTTCTTTAGATTTCATTCACGTCTTCGAATGTGAATTTTAGTGATTGATTGTTCCTACATTCAATTTTTGTGTTTTGTCACTTCAAAATATAAAGGTTTCAATACTAGTAGTAAATATCAAAATTCTTTCATCAAAACGATTTCAACACTATTTTATTACAAAACTCGTTCTCTTAAACCATTTTCCAATCTATTAGTATATACAAACCTTTACCTCACTCGTACGAGAAATCTAATTAAACGGCTTAGTAAAACGAGTGGTATGAAACGCTTGCGTTTACTTCGTTGGTTAATTCTTGGACTTGTTCGATTGAATCTCTTGTGACAATTTTCTAGTGGAGATCTATAATTTGTTCGTAAATATTTAACTAGTGGTTATGGGACATGAAGCTAAGCTCATATATTTACTAGCTTACTGTAATTGACACTTCTTGATGATCATGACGATCATTTTTGTGATTTAAACTAGCAATGTGCGATGTCTCTTTGCCTGCGAGGGAGACTAAACCCCGTTTTGTGGAGTTTCGACTCGAATTGGTGGGGTAGCGACCCATGGTCTTCGGGCCGTTTGTGGAGCTTCGGCTCAATTTGTGATGGTTAGCAACCATGGAATTAGCGTTCCGTTTGTGATACACGTGTTGGTGAGCTTTATGCTTCCGTTTGTGATAAGCCTCCCCCTTTTTGTGATTTCTGGATTTCTTGAGATGATTTCTAGAATTTGTGCTTCACCAATTTTTGTGATTTTCATTGATAAGTTTTATCAATATTTGTGCATTACTGAATTTATGCGTCTTTGACTTTTGTGATTGAAATAATTATGGTTTGTGTTTCACCAACTTTTACGATTGGCATTGATATATTTGTCAATAATTATGGTTTGGTGAATGAGATAAAGAATATGAAATTCTTTTTGGTGCTATGAGATTCTTGAGATATTTGTATGATTTTCCTTTTTTGATTTTTCTATGTATACTTGTCGCAGAATGACATTTTTGGTTATCATACGTTTTTACTACATCTCTTCTTATATCTCATTTTATCTGATATTTATAGCTAGACTGATCCGTTTATTATTTTCTTATTAAATAATACTCGGGTCAGACCGAGATGTTACAGGTGCTTCAGCTTGACTTCTCACTTGGGATTGATTTCTCTGACTTTTGGCTAACTACTTAGATTAGTAGTTTATTTTGGTGTACACATTTGAGATATAGACTCTATGAAGTATACTAATTCTTTTGTGTAGTTCTTGTAACTATTCTTTTGTGATAGTGTGGATCTTGTTAGACCACTACTCTGATGTACACTTTCATGTGTTGTATTCATATCTATTTCCGCCTTTGTGATATGAATTATCTGTGACTGATTTGTGTTATGTTTATTTCTATATTTGTTTTCCGAATATTATTTATAGCCACCGTGTGATAGCTGTGTATTTGTATCGGTGTGTCGGATTTCCTCTCGAAATCAAATGCATGTTATACTTTCCGACATAGCGGTGCTCGCACAAAGAAGTTACACGGATGGTCGCTCCTCAACAGCCTTATTCTCCGTGCTAGTTGACGGCATTACTCCGTAGTGTCCTTGGCTAGCGTGGGTATAGAGGTGGGGCATCACAGGTTGGTATCAGAGCCTAACTTCGGAACAATATGGAATATTATAACGAGGATCATCGTCCTAAGTCCATCTTAGGAGTCGTGCTTTAGGATTTAATTCGAGTCTTCGTACCGATTCATCCTATTTTCTTTATGATTCCTTGTTTATCTATCAAGATTGCTTGATATTCAATTTGGTGAATAACCTTTTTATTCTTCTTTATTTCTTTCTAAAGGAAGAGAAATGGTTAGACCTGGCCGTCCCAGCGCCGGTCAATCTAGTGCTACTCCCCAAGATGGAGTTTTTATGACTACCCAGCAACTTCTTGACCTTGTCACGAATGCTCAGGCAGCTGGTTCTAATCCGGAACCTACTCACCCTAAATCTGAGTTTGCACGTTGGTGCAATGATTACACCAACCTGGGTGGGAAGCCATTTAAAGGTTCTGAAACTATTATTGAAGTCCAGGCTTGGTTAAGGACATGCGATCGAATCTTTTCTCGCATGAACCTCATTGATCTTCATCGAGTTCAAGTGGCTTCTAGTATGCTCCAAGAAAGAGCATTAGACTAGTACGAGCTTCTGATTTCCGAAATAAATGAACCGGATCTCACTTGGGAGAAATTCCGAGAGCGCTTCGAGTTAAAATTCGTACCAAAAGCTGAGAAGGTGACTTTGGCTCGCCGCTTTATTGACCTTGTTCAAGGTGAAGCCTCCGTGACTAATTATGTTGCATCCTTCGAGTCACTTTCCAAATATGGGGTTGAATACATCAACACCCCATTGAAGAAGAACCAAAGATTTGTCTATGGCTTAATCAAAAATCTCAAGAAGTCATTACTTCTAAAATTAGAAGTTTCTTTCGACCAACTCATTAATATCGCTCTTCGTCTTGAAGAGGCGGATAGGGAAAATGATGTTGAAGTGGTGGGTTCCAGACCAAGCTTCAACAACAACAAGAAAAGGCCCAGTAAATTCAAAGGCCCTTATCCCAACAAAAAGGGGAAGCAAGCAACCTCTGTGGCAAAGACTTCTTCCTTTGGTCGTGGGGAATGCTATAATTCTGGTTCGAAGGACCATTACGCGAACAAGTGTCCAAAGTCTATCTCTTGTCGCTACTGCAAAGGTCCCGGTCATGTTATATCTTCATGCCCCAAGCTTCAAGGCAAGAAGGAGGGAAAGTTAAATGTTGCTCAAGCCCCTGGCAACACATCTCGTGGTCAAGGTATGTCTCATTCTATCCTTGATGGCACCATTATATTTCGTGATCAACCCATTCGAGTTCTTTTTGATACGGAAGCATCCCATTCTTTTATATCAAAAGAACTTGTTGATACTTTTTCTTTAAGTGTTGTTGCTTTAATGACTTCTTTGAAAATTTTGAATCCAGTTGGCAGATCTGCAACTCTTAGTTTGCTTTGTAAAGATGTCGAGATTATTTTGTGTGATTTTTCTTTCCTAGCCGATTTGCATGTCATGCGTTATTTAGGCTTTGGAATGATTTTGGGAATGGATCGGCTTAACCATTATGAAGCTCATATCCTATGTCCTGAGCGGACTATTCATCTTCGACATCCTCAATTTGTTAAGCAGATTTCTATTAATCTTAAAGATTCGGATTCCAGCTTGGTTGCATCTTTATATTCTTTAAATCCTCGTGATGACGATAATGATGATGAGGAAGATATAATTTCTCTTATTCACATTGTTCGTGAATTTTCTGACATATTTTTGCCCGTTTTAGGATTACCGCCTAAGCGAGCAATTGAGTTCAGAATTAATCTTATCCCTGGAGCTCAACCTATTACTAGTCCTCCTTATCGCATGTCCAATAAAGAAAATGAGGAGATGCACATACAATTATCCGATTTGGAAACGAAGCAATTTATTCGCTCAAGTTCCTCACCTTGGAGAGCTTGGGCTATTTTTGTGAAGAAATCCGATGGTACACTTAGGCTTTGCGTTGACTACCGCAAGCTTAATCATCTTACTACCAAAAATAAATATCCTTTACCTCGGATTGACGATCTATTCGATCATCTTAGTGGTGCTAGAGTCTTTTCACAATTAGACTTAGCTACTGGATTTCATCAGCTTCGTATTGCAGAGGATAGCATTCCTTTGACATCATTCCATACTCGTTATGGATCTTATGAATGGCTTGCTATGCCATTTGGTCTAACGAATGCTCCGGCTTATTTCGTTGACCTTATGAATCGAGTTTTCAAAGATTTTCTCGATCGATTTGTTCTCATCTTTATTGATGATATTCTTGTGTATTCAAAAACCGAGGAGGAGCATGAAAAGCATCTTCGGATTGTATTGGAAACTCTTAGGAGTAAGCAATTAAAAGCAAAGTTTTCTAAATGCCACTTTTGGCAATCTCGTGTGAAGTTCCTCGGTCACATTATTTCCGAATCCGGAATTTCCGTGGATCCTTCAAAGATTGAAGCGATTCAAGATTGGAAGAGACCGGAGAGTGTGACGGAGATCCGCAGTTTTCTTGGATTGGCGGGTTATTACCGCCATTTTATCAAAGACTTTTTTAAGATTGTCGTGCCTCTCACTAGCTTAACGAAGAAAGGTGTTAAATACATTTGGTCGGACAAATGTGAAACTTCTTTTCAGAAACTAAAGGAACTTCTTTCTGATGCTCCTATTCTTGTTATTCCCGAGGGGAATCAAGATTTCGTTGTTTATACCGATGCTAGTCGTGTTGGTTTGGGAGTCGTTCTTATGCAAAGAGAATGTGTTATTGCTTATGCTTCTAGGCAATTGAAGCCTGCTGAGACTAGATATGCCACTCATGATTTAGAGCTCGCGGCTATTGTTTTCGCCCTTCGTATTTGGCGTCATTATCTTTTAGGAGAGAACTTTGTTCTTTATACCGATTATAAATCCTTGAAGTATTTATTCTCTCAAAAGGAACTTAATTTGCGTCAACAGCGTTGGCTCGAATTTCTTGCACCATATGATCTTGATATCCTTTATACTCCCGGAAAGGGAAATCGCGTTGCGGATGCACTTAGTCGAAAGCAACAAGCGGTTGTTTCCATGATGATATCCAAATGGAATGATCTAGAGGTTTTATCCACTTGTGAAATTCGAGACCGTGTTTCCGATTTATGTTCATCTCTTGTTTTATGTAGCCTTGAGGCTCATCCTTCTCTTTTAGACCGCATTCTTGAAGCTCAAAGGCTAGATCCCGAATTGGCTCTTCTTGGCCAAAATATTAAGGATAAAATTGATATTGAAGGTTTGAAAGACTTTGATATCGATTCTCGTGGTGGCATTCGGAAATTTGGTAGACTTATCGTGCCAAATATTAGTGATCTTCGTAAAGATATTTTAGAAGATTCACATCGTTCTAAATTTATCATTCATCCCGGCAGTAGTAAAATGTACACGGATATGAAGCGACTTTATTAATGGGAGGGAATGAAACTTGACATCGCTAACTCCGTTAAGCGTTGCATGACTTGCCAACTCGTTAAGGCCGAACATCAAAGGCCCGGTGGGTTATTGCAACCTTTAGAAATTCCAATTTGGAAGTGGGATCAAATTTCCATGGATTTTATAGATGCCCTTCCCCGTTCTTGTTCGAGTCATGATAGCTTATGGGTTATAGTTGATAGGCTTACTAAATCCGACCATTTTATTTCCATTCGGTCCAATCGGACCGTACCTCTTTTGGCCAAACTTTTTATTAAAGAAATTGTTAAATTGCATGGAGTTCCTACTTCTATTGTTAGTGATCGTGATCCATTGTTTACTAGTGGATTTTGGAAGAGTCTTCAAAAGGCTTTGGGAACGAAGCTTAATTTTAGCACCGCTTATCACCCCCAGTCCGATGGACAAACTGAGCGTGTGAATCAAACCCTTGAAGATCTTCTTCGTGCTTGTGTGCTTGATTTCGGTGAAAGCTGGGAAGATCATATTCCTCTTGTTGAATTTTCCTATAATAATAGCTTCCAATCTAGTATTGGTATGGCACCTTTCGAGGCACTCTATGGAAGGCCATGTCGATCTCCTTCTTGTTGGCTTGAGGCCGGTGAGAAGCTGGTTTTAGGTCCAGACTTTATTCGTGATTCCACAGAAAAGATTGATCTTATTCGTCATAGGATGAAGGAAGCCCAAAGTAGACAAAGATCCTATGCCGATAACCGAAGAAGGAAATTAGAATTTTCTGTGGGAGATCTTGTGTTCATTCGTGTTTCACCTATGAATGGTGTTGTATGTTTCAGTGATCGGGAAAATTAGCGCCTCGATATATTGGGCCATTTCCTATCACCAAACGTATTGGTTCCGTGGCTTATCGCCTTTTATTACCGGCTCAGTTTTCTTCAATTCACGACGTGTTTCACGTTTCTCAATTACGGAAATGCCTTCGAGATTCCGATTCTATTCTTGAGCCCAGTGTTGTGGAAGAAATTGAAGTTTCATCTAATTTAACTTATGGGCAACATCCTATTCGTATTATTGCTTCGGAGGTCAAGCACCTTCGAAATAAAGATGTTCCGCTTGTTAAAGTCCAATGGTCCTCAAATCCTAAGGATTGCTCTTGGGAATCTAGAGAGTTCATCGAGCAAACACATCCGGACTTACTTTCCCGTGCTCTTTGAGGTGAATTTCTTATTTTGGATTTCTTCTTTTGTGTTGATATGCTTCTATGGTTGTTACTATTAGTTCATTTATTCCTTATGACTGCGTGGACGCAATTTCTTTAAGGAGGGGAGTCTGTAACAACCCGCATATTTATCGATTTTCTATATTTAAATATTTTATTTAAATATTTTATCATTCGTCGGATTTTAGTCCTAAAAGTCACTTTTTGCAAACAGTCGAATTGGAACTCGAGACCCCTCCCATTGAGTTCAAAATGTCGTTTGCGATCTTTTTAAGTATAAACTTTGATATGTTTGGAGATAGCAGAATTCTGCTACTTTTTCACTTAGGGCTTTGGTTTGGGCTGAGCCCATTAACGCCACTTAACTCAGTTCCAACCCTCTGATCTTCATTACTTCATTTCATATTCCTAACACTTTAAGCTTTAAGCAACAACGGTGGAAGAGAGTGGAAATTAGAAATTCCAAGCCCCAGTTTCATTGCAAATCCAAGATCTAGCTCCAAATTCTAAGAGAACCCATTGGTAAGCCTTCTCTTCATCTTCTCCAACTCCTTCTCTCTTGGATTTCAGAAATTCCTAAACCTAACTTTGGGAATGTTCTTCTTTTTGGGCATAGAATCAAGCTGCTTGAGTTGGATTTGAAGAGTGGTTGATTCCCCTTTGCTTTCAAGCTTTTTCTTCATTTGTTTGGGTTCAAAAGTGAGATTTTTATCTCACATCTTTGTCTATAACTCTCTTCGATTGTTAGGTATGAATTCTTAACACTTATTCGTGTTCATTTGCTTTTGGTTTGGATTGATTTGGTGAATATTCCAATTTTTGGTGTTTTGGGTTCAATTCTTTAAAAATCATAACTTTGATGTTCGAACATGTTTTCGGTGGCGGATCGGAGAGCTAATGGAGCTGGGGTATCAATTGGCTAAGGCTCCTTAGGTCCATTGCTCGAACGGTCGCATTTTGGAGGAATTTGCACTTCATTGAAAAAGGGCAGGAACTGTAGAAATTTGCAGTTCGGCCGACCGAGCCCTGTAGCCGGTCGACCGACCTGCTACTAAAAGTGCATAGCACTTCTCTGTCTCAGGTCCGGTCGACCAACTACAGAGCTCAGTCGACCGACCTGC
Source organism: Allium cepa (assembly GCA_030765085.1). Taxonomy (NCBI): domain Eukaryota; kingdom Viridiplantae; phylum Streptophyta; class Magnoliopsida; order Asparagales; family Amaryllidaceae; genus Allium; species Allium cepa. The sequence continues at coordinate 748,233,820 of CM060940.1, read as the reverse complement.
TTTCCGAGAATTTTTCTAGAACAGGGTCCGGTCGACCGAGCTCTGTAGCCGGCCGACCGACTTGTTGCTGTTTTGCCTATTTCGCCTATTTTGCGTGGTTTCCAAATTTAATCGATTCGTGTTATCTCCCTATTTGTTGTTATCATTTGTTGTTGACTTTGATGACTTCTTTTCCTTGGGAATTTTCGGAATATCCATTTTGATGGATTCGGTATCGATTTCTTTAGATTTCATTCACGTCTTCGAATGTGAATTTTAGTGATTGATTGTTCCTACAATCTTTTGTGTTTTGTCACTTCAAAATATAAAGGTTTCAATACTAGTAGTAGATATCAAAATTCTTTCATCAAAACGATTTCAACACTATTTTATTACAAAACTCGTTCTCTTAAACCGTTTTCCAATCTATTAGTATATACAAACCTTTACCTCACTCTTATGAGAAATCTAATTAAACGGCTTAGTAAAACGAGTGGTATGAAACGCTTGCGTTTACTTCGTTGGTTAATTCTTGGACTTGTTCGATTGAATCTCTTGTGACAATTTTCTAGTGGAGATCTACAATTTGTTCGTAAATATTTAAGTTAAGCTTGTGGTTATGGGACATGAAGCTAAGCTCATATATTTACTAGCTTACTGTAATTGACATTTCTTGATGATCATGACGATCATTTTTATGATTTAGATTAGCAATGTGCGATGTCTCTTTGTCTGCGAGGGAGACTAAACCCCGTTTTGTGGAGTTTCGACTCAAATTGGTGGGGTAGCAACCCATGGTCTTCGGGCCGTTTGTGGAGCTTCGGCTCAATTTGTGATGGTTAGCAACCATGGAATTAGCGTTCCGTTTGTGATACACGTGTTGGTGAGCTTTATGCTCCCGTTTGTGATAGGCCTCCCCCCTTTTGTGATTTCTGGATTTCTTGAGATGATTTCTAGAATTTGTGCTTCACCAATTTTCATGATTTTCAATGATAAGTTTTATCAATATTTGTGCATTGGTGAATTTGTGCGTCTTTGACTTTTGTGATTGAAATAATTATGGTTTGTGTTTCACCAACTTTTACGATTGGTATTGATATTTTTGTCAATAATTATGGTTTGGTGAATGAAATAAAGAATATGAAATTCTTTTTGGTGCTATGAGATTCTTGAGATATTTGTATGATTTTCCTTTGTTGATTTTTCTATGTATACTAGTCGCAGTATGACATTTTTGGTTATCATACGTTTTTACTACATCTCTTCTTATATCTCATTTTATCTGATATTTATAGTTAGACTGATCCGTTTATTATTTTCTTATTAAATAATACTCGGGTCAGACCGAGATGTTACAGGTGCTTCAGCTTGACTTCTCACTTGGGATTGATTTCTCTGACTTTTGGCTAACTACTTAGATTAGTAGTTTATTTTGATGTACACATTTGAGATATAGACTCTATGAAGTATACTAATTCCTTTGTGTAGTTCTTGTCACTATTCTTTTGTGATAGTGTGGATCTTGTTAGACCACTACTCTGATGTACACTTTCATGTGTTGTATTCATATCTATTTCCGCCTTTGTGATATGAATTATCTGTGACTGATTTGTGTTATTTTTATTTCTATATTTATTTTTCGAAGATTATTTATAGCCACCGTGTGATAGCTGTGTGTTTGTATCGGTGTGTCGGATTTCCTCTCGAAATCAAATGCATGTTATACTTTCCGACATAGCGGTGCTCGCACGAAGAAGTTACACGGATGGTCGCTCCTCAACAGCCTTATTCTCCGGCTAGTTGACGGCATTACTCCATAGTGTCCTTGGCTAGCGTGGGTATAGAGGTGGGGCGTCACATTATCATTGTCGTTCCCTCTCTCCTTTCATTTTCTAACCCTAAACTAAAACAAGCGAAAGGATAAAAATGGTGGCGGCTTTGTTCCTCTCTTCGTTCGATCAAAAATAGGGCTTTCATTCCTTCATTTCAAATTAGGGTTTTCGAGTAATTCGTGGAAGCCGACTTCGAATACTTCAAATTGTCAGTGCTTCCGTTTGATTTGGGATTCGTGCTCTTCGAATAAAAGGTAAGTAATTCTATTTGCTCACATCTAGTTCATTCGTAGTATGGTGCTTCTGCAATTCGATTTTGATTCGATATTGTTTTATCTCGGCCATTTGTTTTCGTTTGATGTTGGTAATCGATGTTGCTATGTGAATTTCTACTATGCTTATGTCGTTCGACTTTGTTTGTTGTTGATGATTTTACTGTCTTTATCAATTTTTAATAATTTGACAATTGATTATATGGTGTGGACTTCCGTAGCCACCACAGTTTTGATTTATGACCTGTTCGACTTTGGGGAAATTGGATTTTTGAAATTGCTAATTCTTTGTAATCCACGGTTCGATGATTTTTATTTTTGATTCTCTGACAGTTTTAAAAATTGAATTTGGTAAAAAAAATTGTCCTTGACGATGAATTATTCAACTCTGTTTTATTTGTATCCGATTTGTGTCACTATGCTCGCTTTGGCTTTGACCCGAAACTCTGTCCATTCGAGTCATGTAGTCTGCATTGTTGTCGCACGATTGCTGTGTGATTCACTGACGCATCACTGACTTTTTCTTCACTTGATTACTTGATGTAGTCTTGTTCTCTTCATTTGAATTGGCTGTGTCACTGTATTGGGTTTTATTGTGATACTTGTACAATTGTCACTGGTTCAGGTTCATATACATTTTCTATTTGGGTTGCACTGTCCAGTCTCAGGTAGTTGTTACTGGTGACTTCGGCATACCTCAATTTGCACTGCAGTTATGTTCATATAAAATATTTTTTATATAACTTACTAGTTACGAAACATATCAAATTTGAAGTTACAATGATATATATATTATAATGGATTAAATAGTTTGAGCCATAATAAATTAATATAAAATAATTATATGATAAAAATTGAAGTTTTATATTTTTTGAAATCTAAAAACACATTTTAGGACTTATGAAGAATTTTTGGAATTTTCTCAATTAAAATAATATTTTTAGTTAAATAATTGATAACAGGCTGAAATTAAATGAATTTTTAAATATATAAAATAAAGTGAGAAAATGCGAAACATTTTTCAAAGGCACCTAACACGATGAATTAATATGAAAAATATAAAATCGAATTTTATAAACATGTATTATTTTATATAAATTTATTTATTCATTCAGATAATCATTAAATATTAGGAATATATATATCAGCACTTATAATTCATAATAAACATAATCAAGTGTTTTAAAATTTCCAAATCAATATTATACATTAAATACGAAAACATATGTTCTAATTCAAATTGTATGTGAATATTAAATCCTAAATTAATACATACATATATATATGTGTGTGTGTGTATGTATAAACATATAATTCCAAAATAAAATTTATTTTAATATTTAATATCAGATTACAAACATAAATCATGAATCAAATCTTCAAATTTTATACGCATATCCAATCTCTATTGTGACAACAACAATACATACAAAAATCTCACATAACTAATGAAATAACAATAATTTGATTATATACATTAGTGTACATGATTAACAAATATAAAAACATAATAATATGATCAACATATAAATAAGCATTACCTGAAATAGATGCCCTAAAGTCCACGTTGAAATAATGAGTTCTTTTTCTCTAAAATTCCTTGATCTATCAGATTTATAGTCTAGAATCAGCGACTTTTCACTAGCAAATAGCGTCTTTTTTAACTTGAATTGGATTTGGGATTTTAGGGTTAATTTAGAGAAAAGTTGCATCCATGAAAGAAGAAGGAGATGGCAACTCAAAAGAATGAATTAGAATCTGATTAGGGTTTTGAGAGTAGTATTTATAATGGTAGGATAAGAGAGGAAACCATGTAAGTTTCTCACTGTCTTTTAACCACACACCTCCAGACCCTAATCCTCTATTGTACCCGCCCCTAACCATAGCTAAACCAACCGCATATCATCTCCAAAAATCATGGTTTATGAGCCTATTTAACACAAATTGAATATATACAATTATATTTAAATTAATTTGTTATCGATATCTCCGGTCGATCTATATGTTTATAACTATTATAAATATCTATAATAATTTTTTCTCAAATCATATTCAAATTTCATAACTAATATTTCATAAATATTAATTAATTTAGATAATTTATAAAAATTATAAACTAATTAAATCATTTTGTCTAAAGAAAATTCATCATTTTGGTTGAGTGACTCTTGGGTGTAAATCCGGTCAGCGGTTAACATCGAACTATTCGAATTTTAATGCTCAAACGTCACTTACTAGATGTTGTCATATTATGGCCAAATTTATTGCGTACTCGGATTTGGTCAAATCCAATTTCACTTTATTAAGCATTATCAAGTTGTGACATTTATTTACACCAATTTTTTTCGTCAAGACTATATAACTCCGGACTTATGGAATTTGGCAATGGTCAAAATTCCAGTATCATCCACATTCAACTCTATAGTCCAAATACAATGTCCTTGGTCCAATAATAATAATTACTATTAATCAAAATGATCCGACCAAAGACTTTGACTTTGGGTTGATCTGAGTTGATCGTGATACTAACCTCGTATAATTGAGAAGACGAATCTTCTCTTAAATAGTGCTTCACTTCCAATACTTCCACTCAGTCCAATATAGTCACTCGATGGACGTTGTGTCATGATTTAAATATAATCAAATTGAAACTTTCATATTGAAGATCCGCAACATTCAAAAGTCGAGAATTGTGTAAATCAGTCACATCGGTATTTTCTAGTTTGACCGTAGTTATATTAACCAACATAAAGATATCGATTGAGTCATTCCATAGTTATCCAATAACTATCAGTACGTAACCTCTAGATGCCCCCAGCAGTCATGAGTAAATACTGCCCAACATTTGGAGAGTGTTACGTACTCTAGTCTTAATGGATACATCGATATCTGGTCCAATGCATCTTGACTACAAACATTTAAAATGGTATTATTGTGATAAATTACTCATGATTACAACACTTTCTAACTACTATCACAAAACATACCATTTATGGATATTCTATAAAATATACTTTTAATTAAATTAATCAATTAAAATAACACATATTATATCAAGCATATAATAGAAAGAAAACATCTTTATTTCAATCAAGATTAGTTAACGAGTTAGATATATGAAAAAAATTACATAATTGCCCTTAGGGCATACCCTAAATCTATCACTGAAATCCCTTACTCTTCCTCCACCAGACTCGCAATTCACCACCATTGTCCAACTCAAAACCCACGATCAAAACCCTAACTTGTTAGATCCAGAACATCCCTCAATTGCTGCATCAAATTTTGATTTATTTTATAAAGAAAAGAGAAAAGGAGAGGATAAAAAAAGAAGAGCGTGGATTACGTTTATATTTTAAGAAGCGAAGATGATTTTGTTATAAATAATGAAGATGCTCGAAGGATAAAAAAAGGAGGTGCTTAGTGTTAGAATCTTGAATTTTGATTGTGACAACTGTATTATTAAATATTATATGAACTAATCAAGATTTCAGGAGAAGATACTCAAAGACATATGAAGATTAGATTCAGATTCCATAATGTTGCTACAATATTTTTGTTAGGCATAGATCTGAGTCTAGATGTAGATGGCTTTTAAAATCTATCCGAAGTGGTATATGCACGCACTCAAAATAAAATATTGGCAAATTAAAGAAAGTACATGAAAACACAATGTTCAGCCAGTTGAATGATCCTTGTCAGCCGATTGAATACTGTGCATTTTCAAAAATTAATAAGCACATTCATCCAGCCGACTTGGAGCATTCAGACGACTAAATTATAACTTTTTTCACCAATTCCTTGCTGTTTTGATTTTCAATCAATTCAACTGGCTGAAACATTTAGTTCAGACGACTGAATCTTCATAACAGCTAGTTTTTCAAGAGACACTTCATTTCAATAAACAGAAACAACTCTTAATTTAAGAGTTTCTCCCATATCTTTTCATGGCTACCTTTCATGAACGAATAAAACTCTTAATCTCTACAAATAGCCGTAAATTCCACTATTTTAATACTCAATTCTCATTCTTATATCTAAAATATCTTGCTATTTGAACTCCAAGCATTCAATACTTATAAAACTTCATTTTGATCATTTGTTCATTCAAGAATACTTCATTGGTGATCTAATAAACTTCCTGTCTTCAGAGTTACATGATATATCATAAATGAGAAGATTATAGGAAGGCTACTCAGAAGACTTATCCGTGCTATTAAAAGAGCATATTAGTCAGATAATTTTATGTATTATTGCAGTCATATTTGGTTGCTCAAGCGGTTGAAGTCCTATTCTATTTCTAGGCGATTGAAGTCATGTTCGGTTGCTCAGGCGATTGAAGTCCTATTCCATTGCTTAGGCGGTTGAAGTCATGTTCGGTTGCTTAAGCGGTGTAACACCTGTTCCTTTGGGTTAAGTGAGGGTTGATAGTTAAATTCCAAAAGGAATCTTGAAGTGGACGTAGAACGGGAAGTTCAAACCAGCATAAAAATCTCTTGTGTCATTTACTTTATCACTTTACTTTTACATTTACATTCTGCATAAGTAGATAGTTTATTTAATATTCCATATTGCATGATCCTTGGTCACTTTCATTTGTATCAGAGCAAGGTCATCATATAACCATAAAACAGTTATTTGATATTCAATTAATATAGAAATAACACTAGCACAAGTTTTATTGAAGGTCAATCCACTGCACGGCCACCACTATTTAACGGTTTGAATTACAATTATTGGTCAACTCGCATGACACTTTATATGCAGGCAGACGAATATGACACTTAGAACATAATTTAGGAACAATATATTATACCTACCATACCATATGCACATTTTTCAAACACACAAAAATTAGATGCTACCTCAAATGCAAAAGACATGAATATGCTATTTTGTGCTTTAGATAAAAATGAATTTAATAGATTGAGCATGTGTACAACAGCTTATGAAATTTGGCGAACTCTTAAAGTTACACATGAAGGTACTAAAAAAGTTAATAAAAGCAAGAATTATATGCTTAAGAACCAGTTCCATAATTTTAGAATGAATCAAGATGAAACTATAAATGAAATGTATTCTAGGATTCAAGATATATATCATTCACTTTTGGCATTAGGAGAAAAATATAAAGATTTTGATTTCGTTTTAAAAATCCTCAACTTTTTAACGGATGAATAGGAACAGGAAGTCTTGGTAATTTAAGAAGCTAATAGCATTTGAACCATAAAACCAGAAGAGTTGATAGAAAATCAATGTCACATGAAGCAAATTTGCAGGCAAAAAGGGACCAAGCATAAGATAGAAAGACCATAGCATTCCCAGCTGAACAAGAAGATCCAGAAGAACACGAAGATTACATGGCTTTTATTGCTAAAAAATTTAAGAAACTTTTAAAATTTTTGAAAGAACAAGAAATTAGGGAACAACAGGAGAGATAACAGTAACAAACCATCAGCTTTAAATCTCGAATGCTGTGAATGTCTCAAAAAGGGACACATAAAGAAGGATTGTCCTGATCGTAAGAAAGACGGGTACAAAACAAAATGGGACAAATATAACAAAAAGCAAGCAATCTCTGTTACATGGGATGATTCAGAATTATCTACCTCATCAAACAATGACAGTAATAGTGACTTCGAACAAGCCATTGTGTGCTTTATGGCTTCATCTGATGAAGTAAGTAATCTAGCCTTTGATGATTTAGTTGATATAAACTCGGAGTTATTGGATAAACTAAAAGATATTAAGAAACAAATTTTCTTCATAATTGACCAATTTGTCCTTTTTAAATCATATCAATATTACGTTTATTTTAAATATTTCTCTTTTATATTTTCTCCTATCTATTAAGTTTTCCATTTTGTCAATGATAAAGGGGGAGAAAAAGTACGTCATAATGATATGGGGAGTATTAAGATAGGGGGAGTATTAAGATAGAGGGATAAATCTGTTTTTCATATAACTTACATAGTTGTTATCATCAAAAAGGGGAAGAATATTAGAACCTCGAATTTTGATTGTGATAACTATATAAGTAAATATTATATGAACTAATCAAGATTGCAGGAGAAGATACTCAAAGACGTATGAGGACAAGATTCAAATTCAAAAATGTTGCTACAATAATTATGTTAGGCATAGAGTCTGAGTCTAGATGCAGATAGCTGTTAAAATCTCTCCGAAGTGGTATATACATGAACTCAAAATAAAATGTTGGCAAATTAAAGATGGTACATGAAAAAACAACATTCAGCCGGCTGAATGTTCCTTGTCTTTCGACAAAATGTTGTGCATGTTCAAAAACTAATAAGCACATTCAGCCTGTTGATTTGGAACATTCAGAAGGCTGAATTATACCTTTTTTGCACTAATTCCTTGGTGTTTTGATTTTCAATCAATTCAACTGGCTGAAATGTTTAGTCCATACGGCTGAATCTTCATACGGCTAGTTTTCCAAGCGACACTTCATTTTAATAAATAGAAACAACCCTTGATTCAAGAGTTGCTTGCATATCTTTTCATGGCAAACTTTCATGAATGAATACAACTATTAATCTCTATAAATAACCATAAATTCCATTATTTTAATAATCAATTCACATTCTTACTTCTAAACTATCTTGCTGCTTATAAACTTCATTCTGATCACTTGTTCATTCAAGAATATTTTATTGGTGATCTAATAAACTTTATATCTTCATGAATTACACAATATACTACAAAGAAGAAGATTATAGGAAGATTGTACTCTAAAGATTTATCCATGCTGTTAAAAGAGCATATTCCGTCAGATAATTTTCTGTATTATTGAAGTCATATTCGGTTGCTCGGGCGGTTGAAGTCATATTCTGTTGCTTAGGCGGTTGATGTCCTGTTCGGTTGCTCAGATGGTGTAATATATGTTCCTCCGGGTCAAGTGAGGGTTGACAGTTAAATTCCAGAAGGAGTCTGCGACTGGACGTAGAATGAAAAGTTCGAACCAGTATAAAATTATCTGATGTCATTTACTTTACCCCTTTGCTTTTACATTTACATTCTGTATAAGTAGATAATTTATTTAATTTTCCATACTGCACGATCCTTAGTCACTTTCATTTGGTATCAGAGCAAGGTCATCATATAACCATAACATGGTTATTTGATATTCAATTAATATGGAAAATAACACTAGCACAAGTTTTATTGAAGGTCAATCCATTGCACAACGACCACTATTTAACGGTTTAAATTAAAATTATTAGTCAACTCGCATGAGAATTTATATGCAGGCAAACATATATGACACTTGGAATATAACTCAGGAAGAGTATATTATACCAACCACACCATATGCACAATGGTCAAACGCACAAAAATTAAATGCTACCTCAAATGAAAAAGCCATGAATATACTATTTTGTGCTTTAGATAAAAATGAATTTAGTAGAGTTAGCATGTGTACAACAGCTTTGAAATTTAGCGACTCTTAAAGTTACACACAAAGGTACTAAAAAAGTTAAGCAAAGCAAGAATTCTATGCTTAAGAACTAGTTCTCTAATTTTGGACTAAATTAAAATGAAACTATAAATGAAATATATTTTAGGTTTCAAGATGTATATCATTCACTTTTGGCATTAGGAAAAAAACACAGATTTTGATATCATTTCAAAAATCCTCAACTCTTTAACATATGAGTGGGAACAGAAAGTCTTGCCTATTGAAGAAGCTAATGATATTTCAACCATAAAACCAAAAGAGTTGATCGAAAATCTAATGTCATATGAAGTAAATTTGCAGGCAAAAAGGAATCAAGCACAATACAGAAAGACCATAGAATTCCAAGCTGAACAAGAAGATTCAAAAGAAGATGAAGAGGACATGGCTTTTATTGCTAAGAACTTGTAGAAATTTTTAAAAGTTCTGAAAGAACAAGAATTTTAGAAACAACAAGAAAGACAACAATAACAAACCATCAGCTTCAAATCTCCAATGCTATGTCACAAAAAAGATCACATGAAGAAAGACTGTCCTGATCGTATGAAAGACAAGAAAAAAGCTAAAAGGGACAAATATAAGAAGAAGCAAACATTCTATGTTACATGGGATGATTCCAAATCATCTTCCTCATTAGACCGTAACGTTAATAGTGACTCCGAACAAGCTAATGTGTGCTTTATGGCTTCATCCGACGAAGTAAGTGATTTAGCCTTTGATGATTTAGTTGATATAAACTTGGAGTTATTGGATAAACTAAAAGATATTAAAACAAACAAATTTTCTTCATAATTGACCAATTTATCCTTTTTTAATCAAATCAATATTTCATATATTTTTAATATTTCACCTATCTATTAAGTTTTCCATTTTTTCGATGACAAAGGGGGACAAAAAGGTACATCATAACGATAGGGGGAGTATAAATCTATTTTTTTATATAACCTACATAGTTGTCATCATTAAAAAAAGGAGAATGTTAGAACCTCGAATTTTGATTGCGAAAACTATATAAGTAAATATTATATGAACTAATCAAGATTGCTAGAGAAGATACTCAAAGACATATGAAGACCAGATTCAGATTCTGGAATATTGCTACAATATTTATGTTAGGCATGGAGTCTAAGTCTAGATTTAGATAGCTGTTAAAATCACTCCGAAGTGGTATATACATGCACTTAAATAAAAATATTGGAAAATTAAAGAAGGTACATGAAAACACAACATTTAGCCGGCTGAATGATCTTTGTCAGCCGACTGAATGTTGTGCATGTTCAAAAATTAATAAGAACATTCAACCAGCTGACTTGGAACATTCAGATGGCTGAATTATACCTTTTGTGACGCCCCACCTCTATACCCACGCTAGCCAAGAACACTCCGGAGTAGTGCTGTCAACTAGCACGGAGAATAAGGCTGTTGAGGAGCGACCATGCATGTAATTGCTTATCACACGGTGGCTATAAATAATCTTCGGAAACAAACATAGAAATAATCATATCACAAATCAGTCACAGATATCCATATCACAAAGGCGGAAGAAGATATGAATATATAACTAACACGTGAAAGTGTACATCAGAGTAGTGGTCAGTAAGATCCACGATAATACAAAAGAATAGCAACACGTGTTATACAAAAGAATACAACTATGAGTCTATATCTCAAGTGTATACAACAAAAACTGCTAATCTAAACAGTTAGCCAAAAGTCAGAGTGATGAATCCCTGGGAAGAAGTCAAGCAGAAGCACCTGTAACATCTCGGTCTGACCTGAGTATTATTTAAGAAAAATAATAAACGGATCAGTCTAGCTATAAATATCAGATGACATGATATAACATAAAAGATATGGCATAAACATAAACATCCATAACGACATACCACTATATAAGTATGTAAATAATGATCAACAGAAGATCAATCAATAAGAGATAATCAATATCACAAGAATCTTCTCAAAGATTCGAAGAGAGCATCATACCCTAAACTTGTACTCATAACAAGTCAATGACATAAATTTCAGAAATCAACACGAGAAATCCAGAAATCATAAAAAGGGAAAGAGGCCTATCACATGACGGTCCGAAGACCAAGGGGAGCTACCCCGCATGTGTGAATGGAATCACACAGATTGAGGTCAAGACTAACCAAAAAGCAGAAAGGTATGTGTGAATGGAATCACACAAGTGGTGTCTAGTCTAACCTTGCAATGAAAGAGACATCGCGCAATTGCTAGTCTAATTCATAAAGCGATCATCAAGATCAACGAGAAGTGTCAATTACACTAAGCTAGTAAATATAGAAGTTTAGCTTCATGTCCCATAACCACTTGCTTAACTTAAATATTTACGAACAAACTGTAAATCTTCACTAATAAAATTGTCACAAGAGGTTCAATCGAACAAGTCCAAGATTTAACCGACGAAGTGAACGCAAGCGTTTCATACCACTTGTTTTACTAAGTCGTTTAATTAGATTTCTCATCCGAGTGAGGTAAAGGCTTGTATATACTAATAGATTGGAAAACGGTTTAAGAAAAGAGCTTTGTTATTAAAAATAGAGTTGAAATTGTTTGTTAAAAGAGTTTTGATATTTACTACTAGTATTGAAACCTTTATATTATAAAGTGACAAAACACATAAGCAAGTGTAGAAACAATCAGTCACAAAGATCGCATACGGAGATGCGAATAAAATCCAAGGAAATCAGCTCAATGTTTTTCAGACAAGATCCCCTACGGAGGGGGGTCCAGGGGGGGTGGCAACCCCCCAAGGTGGGGGTGCGGGGGCAACGCCACCGCTTACGGGGTTCGACCTGCCCGGTCAGGTTGCAGGGGTCCAGGGGGCAGCGCCCCCGGCGGGGTGCGGGGCAGCGCCCCGACCAAAACGGTACGACCTAGTGAAGACAAAATGAGGTCTAACGACCTAAAGGGATAGGGTCGAGCGACCTAAAGGTGTTCGCGACCTAACGATGACTCGCGACTTAACGAAGAGGGGGTGAGCGACCTATGGTCATAAACGAGACCGAGCGACCTAACGATGACTCGTGACTTAACGAAGAGGGGGTGAGCGACCTATGGTCATAAACAAGACCGAGCGACCTAAGGGAATAAGGGCCGAGCGACCTAGCATTCGGACGACCTAAAAGAGGCGTGGCCTAAAGGAAACGCGACCTAAAAGAGGCGCGACCTAAAGGAGACGCGACCTAAAAGAACATAAGGTCAAACGACCTAACTGTATTGGGTCACGCGACCTAAAGAGAGGCGACCTAGCGACCTAGAGTGCACACGTCCAAAAATGGGAACGACCTATCGAGGTAAGGTCCAACGACCTACGACCTAAAGAAATAGGCCAAGCGACCTATAAGGTTAACGGTCTAACGACCTAACAGTTATGGGGTCACGCGACCTAACTAAGTACGTGACCTAGTGGGTAAGGGAGTCGAGCGACCTAACTGCATACAGTGACGAGCGACCTAATGGAGTCAAGTAGCGAGCGACTTAACTAGTTAACGACTCAAGGGGGTCAATGACCTAAAGGTCCAACGACCTAAACCCAAACACACGAAAAGTGGCCAGAACGACCTAGGGGTTAACTCACATGCGACCTACGACCTAAGGCCCATGCGACCTACGACCTAACTCCGATACGAGCTAATAAGGCCAGAATGACCTAGGAGCAGAAAATCCACCAAAACGCTAAAAATCGGAGTTTATCGCCAACCCAATCCAAACCAAATGCAAATATACATGCAAACACGATAGGGATTCATTCCCAACAGTCCAATATTGATATAGACTAGATTTGTGAGATAAAAATCTCACCTTTGCACTAAAGTTTATGAAGATGAAGCTTGAAAGCAAGGAGAAGCAATCCAAAGCTTGAATCCAATATCTTCTACTTGAATTTGGAGTTGAATGTTGGATTTGCAATTGAATTTGTGCTTGGAGTTTTAATTTCCCATTCCCTCCACCATTAATGCCAAAGCTTGATTAGTTAGGAAATTTATGAAGAGTGAGGAGAAGAGGGTTGGAACTTGGGCTTAATAGGCTAAACTAACCCAAAGTCCAAAGCGGGAAAAGTTAGTGAAATTTCACTAACTCCAAACCTATCGATGTTTATACTCAAAAAGTTGTAAACGACATTTCGAACTCAATGGAAGTGGTCTCGAGTCCTAATTTGACCGTTTGCAAAAAGTAGCTTTTCGGACCAAAATCCGATTAACGAGTTAATATTTAAATAAAGTATTTAAATACAAACTCGATAAATATGCGGTTTGTTACACCTTTTTTGCACTAATTCCTCGCTGTTTTGATTTTCAATCAATTCAGCTGGCTGAAACATTTAGTTCAGATGGCTGAATCTTAATAACGGCTAGTTTTTCAAGAGACACTTCAATTCAATAAATAGAAACAACTCTTGATTTAAGAGTTTCTTCCATATCTTTTCGTGGATACCTTTCATGAATGAATACAACTCTTAATCTCTATAAATAGCCATAAATTCCTTTGTTTTAATAATCAATTCTCATTCTTATTTCTGAACTATCTTGCTATTTGAACTCTAAGCATTCAATACTTATAAACTTCATTCTAATCACTTGCTCATTCAAGAATACTTCATTGGTGATCTAATAAACTTTTTGTGTTCACGAATTACACGATATACCACAAAGGAAAAGATTATAAGAAGGGCGTACTCTAAAGACTTATATGTGCTATTAAAAGAGCACATTCAGTCAAATAATTTTCTGTATTATTGAGGTCATGTTCAGTTGCTCAGACGGTTGAAGTCCTATTATGTTTCTTCGGTTGCTTAGGCGGTGTAACACATGTTCCTTCGGGTTAAGTGAGGGTTGATAGTTAAATTCCAGAAGGAGTCTGGGACTGGACGTAGAACGGAAAGTTCGAGCCAGTATAAAAATCTCTGGTGTCACTTACTTTACCACTTTACTTCTACATTTACATTCTGCATAAGTAGACGGTTTATTTAATATTTCATATTGGACGATTCTTAGTCACTTTCATTTAGGCGAAAAAGAGGTTCGGAGCCAAAAATTCAATCCTAGAGTGTTCGTCGACGGAAATTCTTTCGGTTTAGAAAACCGTCGAACAAATTTAAATTAAAAATAACCGCAAGCGCATGGTGTATGAATGTAGCACGTGGCGAATACCGGTCGATCCACAGGGAATTGTTGATTTAAATTTCCTACTCAATCAAATTAACCCAAAGTTGAGAGTGTGTTTAGCTAGAAAATGAAAAAAATGAACTAACTAACAAAAAGAAAAGAAATGCAAATATGAGAGTTAAATGACAATTTAGAGAATAAATCCACTCTCTAAATCATGTAGTTCATCACATGAAATCATGTTCACTCTTTTATAGTCATTAGTGTTTTAATTGATGTGTTTATTATAAGTATGGCATATTTGAGTTATTGATTAGCCAACATAAGCCATCAAACTATAACACACCCCTTAAAACACTTACTAACTTTCCTGAAAATTGATAAAGAAAATGAGAATGAAATCTATTTTAAGTATGGCCTATCAACTATTGATAAGAAATATAGACCATCAAATTTTAATTTCAAATCACTTTCTTATGTCATAGTCATATATTGATGAAGAGGCATTTGTGTTAGTGATTGTTTAAGCATAGCCTATTTGGTGTCAACAATATAGACTATCAAATTCAAAGCAAAAACAACAAATAAAACCACTTCTATCATCATCATTAAGCACAAAAAGAGAGCATGAATTAACCAAATGTTGAAGCTACATTAATTAGAGAGCTTCATTACCCCTAAATTGAAGGGGTTTGGCTTCTCATATTTGTCATTTTATTAACAAATGTAGCTAACAACATGAAAGAAAAATAAAGAGGAAAAAGAGAGCAAAATGAAAAGATAAGCTAATTAACTTGTATAAAAGAAAAGAGATCTACACTACAACATAAAAAAGAGGCATGTAAAAGGAAAGAGCATGTATTAATAACAAAAAAAAGGAAAATTACATGAAAATAAAAATGGCTAAGTAGCCATGAAAAGAGAAAGAGAGCTTTCTTTTATTTGATCTAAACTAATATAGAGAAAGAGGAAGAGAGGAGGCCTAAGTGGAGAGGATGTTACATGAAACATAAGGGGTTATTTATACATGCATGAAACTCTAATCCATAATTTGGAGAATGACCAAACTACCCTTGAGAAAGTGTGGAGGCCAAGTAATCATTAGCTTCTACTAATCATTATTTAAGTGTACATGAAGCCATTAATTCCATAAGCATGTGCATTAGCCTCTAATTTGTACATTAAAGTGGTGGGTAGGTGGGGTCCTCCATGATCTTCACTTTGAATTATTTCCATCTTCATTCCTTTATATTCTTTGTGAATGCATGTTCCTTCATGAAACCATTTGTAATTGAGTTTAATTTCCTACAAAATAATATAAAAATTTCCAATTAAATTTTCTCAAATTAATATATGCACAAAAATGACCATTTTCCCCTGGATGAAGATGAATATGTGACAATTTCAAATAATATGAATTTTGATTTAAACAAGTTAAACTACCCCAATATGATCATTTATTTAATTTAAATAGATTAAATATGGCGGTAAAAATATGCACATTTACATGCACATCAAATACCCTTACACTTATCTTTTTATTCGTCCTCGAATAAAGAAAAACTAAGATAAATCCGTTTTCGTAGGGAGCACGATTGCATTGAGCGTATGCAACAAGCCGTTAAACCTCTGGGTGTCCCCAGTAGGACGAGTGTTGTCTCGTGAGGGTTTTCAGTGGATACTACCCACAAAATCCAAACGCAGGATGAAAATATTTACAAAATGCAAGATTTATTTACAAAGAGATGAATGCGAGTTTTTGAAAATATTTGCAAATGAAGGATTTATTTTTAAATTGACACGAATAAGTTAAATATAAGTTTTGGTCATTATCTTGAAATTTAAGTTATTTACTCATCAATATTTCCAATAAAAACAAAGTTATCATAATAAATAAACTATAGTTTAACTCGTTGTTTTGGTTAATAACACAGTGTAATTATGAAATGGATCCTTATTTGATTATCAAAGTTTATCAAAGTGGTATTTTTATTTCTTTTCAATAACAAATAAAATCAAATAAGTAAAAATAGTGCTAGGATTTCAATTGCTTGCTCTCTCATTATTTGCAAGAAAAATTACACACCTAGCTCAGGTAAACTGAGGCCAGATATACCACCCATGCACTGCCTTTCGGGCTTATGTGAGGGGAGTACAGAGCATGGCGAGTGCACACACTTTCGTGCATACACCTATCGACCGTTGGTGGTTTTTATTAAGTCTATTTTTTTTGACATATGTTCCATACATGCATAACCGTGAGGACTTTTAAATGAGTATGAAAGCACATAATTAAAGATTCCAATAATTCACACATGCATAACCGTGAGGACTTTTAAATGAGAATGAATACTTTGGATGTTATTATTTTTTATTTTTTTTTATTTTTTTAAGAGAGAGAGAGTTTTGCAAAATCATCTTTGCACCATTTGACTTAGAAGACAAAAAAAGTGTTATATCCTTTACCTTAAATTCACCACTTTTTAAAACAAAGATTTTCAATTAGGATGTATTTCATAATTAACATGTATGAATCTTCCTATATACTAGTTAAACCATTGTTATTTATAATCAAACTTCATTTTTACTTTTGTTAAGAAAAATAAATTTTCAAAATATCAATTTAATAATCCAAAACCATATATTTACCCAATAGTGTTTCTTTAAAAATAAATCAAAAACGCTGAAAAAAATTCTTCTTTGTTTCTTAAAATTTTTTTATATTTTTTTTAGAAGAAAAATGAAAAATTAATCCTGAAAAATCAAAAAAAAGATGAGTCTCCCCCCACACTTGATTTTGACTGTGTCCCTACGGTCAACCCAAGTGGAAGAAGAAAAATAAAATAAAAATCCAATATTTACATGAAAGATTATTATTTACAAGAGTCGAGAAAGTATACAGTCAAAAAGTACATGAAACGGTCTTCTAAAGACCGATTCATTTGTCTCGTCAAATGTGTGAGACACAGCTTAAGCACGAAAAACCAAATAGTAAAAGATTTCGAAGTTGAATGTGGATTTGGAAAAACGAAAGTCATTTTATTGAAAATCATACGAGTTGTTTTATTTTCGATGATTTTTGGGGTAGATAGAAAAATTGGTTGAAGTTTAATTTCTTCCAAAGTATCGATTTCAAAATCAAAATGGTGATCGAAATTTTCCCCTTTAGAATTCAACAACTCATTTTCAAAAAGTCCATAAAACTCATGTTCGTTAAATTCAACTTTCTTTGTTGGATTATCAACAACTTCATCATGTAAATCGAGTTTAAATTTCAAAGTTGTCGTATTCAAATTTTTAGAAAAAGGAAGATCGATGTTTAATTCGAGTTTCGCTCAAAAGAATTGAAATCCACTTAATTACTGTATTTTCAGCAACTTGATTAAGATCGTCGTTATCAAATTCAAAAGTTGTTATTTGAAAATCGTCGATTTAGGTAAAAGGTGAATTATCACTTGACTCGTCACATGTTGGGATTCGATTTTGTTTATCACGTTGTTTCATATATGTTTCAAACAACAAATTTGTGTGGCTATCGTAAATTTCATTCATTTGCTCAACAAAGTCAAATTTGTATTTATTAACTTGAAAATTTTCGATTTGGACTCGTTGAGAGCAAGAATTGTCAATTTCGATAAACGGTAGATTATTATTTGATTCTTCGCAAATTGAGATTTGATTACGATTTTCACGAATTTTTTTGTATTTTTCAAGTAATATATCCCCGTTGTCCTTTTCCATTTGCTCAACAAAGTCAAATTCATGATTATTAGTTTGAAAATTTTCACTTTGAATTTGTTGATAACCAAAGTTTTCAATTGTATCATGGTCGAGATTATTCCTATTGCCAAAATTATTTACAAATTGGTTCACATTTTCATTTTGATTTTGAAACTCATTTTGGAGTTCAAAATTGTATTGGCATGGGTTATACTCGAAATCGTTTGAATTTTGAAGTGAATCCAAATTTTGATTATTTTGAAAACTTTGATTCGAGTTATCGCACAAATATGAATTACACAACTTATTTATCATTTGATTTTGTTGTGTAACGATTTCAAGTAAAGATGAAATGCTATTTTCAAGATTTGAAGGTTGGTCATCATTTTGAAAATTTCGAGGTTCAAAATTCGAATCGTTTAAACAATAGTTGTTGTTGAAATATCCATAAGAATTTGAAGTGAAATTATATGGAGTATAATGATTTTCACAACTGTTGTAAAATTCATATATGTGGGGAAACTCGGACATTTTCAAGAATGTTTTTGTGTTTTTTTTGTTAAAGAAAAATATTTACAAATGGAATTTATTTTTCAAAAGGGAAATTGATTTTTGTTTTGTTTTTTGGGTTTTCAAATTTTTTCTTTGTTTTTGAAAAGTTTTTTTTTTTGGATTTTGGTTTTGCTAAATTTTTTTTTTCGAAATTTCAAAAAAAAAAGGATTTAAAAATTTCAAAGGAAAATGAATATTTACAATTAGTTTTGGATTTTGAATTTTTTTTTGTTTTTTAAATATGCATGAATTAATGCAACTAAATGAATGCAAGGGTTAATTACAAATGATTTATCTAAGTTAACCCAAAATTGTATAATTACAAATTGTCTTAAATCAACAAGATAGTTCTCAGCCAGGTAACGGACAGGATTTATCGGTGCACCACGAATCACCGTAGCAATGCAGTCGAAGGTTTAAGTACCTTCAGAGGAACAACCACTATAATATTTACGAATCATCGTAATATTTATAAATGGTTATTACTCTGTCGTAGCCTAGACACCAAGAAAATAAATTGTTCAAAGAAGACAAATTGTTTATATACAATTAAGTGTTGTCGATGTCTAACCGTTTTTATTAATCAAAATCTAAGATGAAATGCAAAGCAGAAATAAACGTGTATTAACAATGCAAATACGAATGGATTTTTTTTAAATGCAAGTAAACAACAATGCAAGACAAACAAACAAAATAGATATACACAATGCAATGGAAATAAAAAGAAAATTACAAATAAGCAAGCAGATTTTTTTTTTCGGCAAGCTCAGCAAAGCAAGCAATTTTCCAATCTGCTTTGGCAACCTGTAAGTAAAACAATGATATATACAAGGTTATTTAAAAATAAAAATCAAAGAAGTAACTTAAAACAAACGAACCCAAAACAAATAAACTTTTTTTTAAGGGATAAAACGAAACAGAACTCAAAGGAAGCAAACTCTTTTTTCTTTTAAGGATTGGACT
Organism: Allium cepa; assembly: GCA_030765085.1. NCBI lineage: Eukaryota > Viridiplantae > Streptophyta > Magnoliopsida > Asparagales > Amaryllidaceae > Allium > Allium cepa. The sequence goes on along the minus strand of CM060940.1, from coordinate 748,213,893 downwards.
GAAAAAAAATTAAACAAATTCAAAACAAATTTTTTTACTATAAGATTGGAAACAAATTAGAAACCAATAAAAAAAATTAAACCCAGCCCAAACCACATACACCTGGCCCAAACAATTAATCACTCCCAACCACGTTCTTTCTTTTAAAAAAAATTCTCAGTACAACTCGAAATCAATTCAAATACGCAACTAAATTCCAGAAATTCGCAACGAGGTTCAAATTTAAATCCAGTTCCACTTCAAGAATGGCGATTTGCATAGCGGTGATTCGATTGGGGTGTTTGTTTTAAGGAGAACCAGAGGGAGGATTTTGATCAGTAGCTGCTATTTGCAGAATAGTGGGTTGATGGCAGCAGAGATGTAGAATGTAGAGTTTGTATGCACTGTGTGGTTTGTAATGTGGCAGTGGAAAGACAAGTTGTTTTGTGAGACAGTGAATCAGTGGCAGTGAGTGGAGTGGCTCGAGTGGAATGAAGGTGGCTGCAATGTTTGAATTTGGATGGCAGTAAAATAGTGGTCTGTTTGAAGTAGCAGCAGTCGGAGCCAAAAGTTTGAGTTTGGAGCTAAATAAAACCCTCTAAATGTTAAAAAGGAAAGTTAGGAAATAAAATTTATAAATGCATATGGAAGTAATACAACGTATTATACACATGTTGCAATACTTTGTATCATACACAAGTTGAATTTTTTTAAACATTTTTTCAGTTTTCTGAGTTATTGAATATTTTATACAATTTTTAGTTTTAAACATTAGACTTAATTATTAATTATTTGAAAAATTAATCTTTAAGTTTTATGATAATTTCAAAAATAATACTATTTAACCTTTTTATTATCCCTAGAATCTCATCCCGCTACCCCGCTAGACTTCACTCTAAGCTTTCTGATTTGGCGCTAGGACGGGACATAGTGAGTGATGGCCATGTTGGCCCAGTCGTAGGTGAGGTTATTGAAGGCGATGGTGGCGGGCCGGTTGGAGAATAATTTTATGAATAGTTTTAAATTTATTTTAAATAAATTCAAAATTTTAAATTTCTTATATTTAAATTTTATGAAAGTTTCAAAATTTTATTTTAAATTTTAAATTTTTTTTAAAAATTTTATGAATATTTTTAATTTTATTTTAAAAAAATTCAAAATATTACTTATCAATTATTAAATATTAAATATTAGTCTTATTTATTAATTTGTTGGAAATGATATATCGCGTAATGGTATATCGGTTTTACAATTTGCGGATGATACCTTACTTTTTTCTTCTCATCTTCCTAGACACATTATTACTCTCAAGTTTATTCTTTATAGTTTTGAGCTTTTATCTGGTTTAAAAATTAATTTTGACAAAAGTTCAGTTCTTGTTTTAAATGATTTTGAAAAAGTAGAAAACTTAGTAGCTAATACCCTAAATTGCAAAAGTATGAAATTTCCTTTTGAATATCTAGGGTTTGTGATTAGACCTACCAAACTCAAGCATGATGATTGGCTTATTATTATTGATAAAAATAAAAATAAGATATCTAATTGCAATGGGAGATTTCTTTCTAGAGCAGGTAGGCTTGTTTTAATAAACTCGATTTTATCAGCCTTACCTATCTATTGGATGTCTATGCATCTGTTTCCAGATTGGGTTATTGATAAAATCGATAAAATTAGAAGAGATTTTTTATGGAGTGGGGATAATATTAATAACAGTATAAAATGTCTCGTAAACTGGGAAACTGTTTGTAAAGCTAAAAATGAGGGTGGTTTAGGAGTTATTAATTTACGTGACATGAATTTGTCTCTTTTAGGTAAATGGCTTTGGAAGTTTAATGATATAAACGACAACGCTATTTGGAAAGAGATCATTTCCAAATATTACTATAACGGTAATATCAGTTTACACCAATTTGATTATTCTTTTTCCTATAATTTTTCTAATTTTTGGAAAAACATTTTAAAATGTTATGATATTTTTAATTAGGAACTAAGACGATAGTTCATTCAGGAAATTGTACTTCTTTTTAGCATGACTGTTGGATTTCGATATTGCCTCTTAAATTTGATTTTAAGGATTTGTATGATATTTGCAACTTTACGTATGCTTTAATTAATGAAGTTTATTCTCCATAGAATGATCCTCCTTGGAACTTTAGCTTTAACAGAATTTTACTAGGTACTACCCTTAGGCAATTTTCTTTGCTTTATGCTAGATTAAATCTTTATAGTATTGATAATGATAATGATTTTATTAGTTGGGAATGTGATAAGAGTAAGAAATATACTCCAAATTCTTTTTATAGATTTATTAATTTTTTGGGTACTATTAATAACTCTTTTAAATATATGTGGAAATCTAATGCTCCTCCTAAATCGAAAATTCACATGTGGCTAATTCTTCATGGTAAACTTAATACAATTGAAGTTTTAAAGAGAAAAACATTCAAAATGATAATAAATGTTATTTTTGCAATCTGCATCTTGAGGACATGAATCATATTTATTATTATTGTTTGGACACTGATTAAATCCTAATTAATACTCTTAAAAATGTTAACTTTAATATAATAACTAATATTTCGAATTGTGAATTCTACTGGAAAAATTATAGATTCAAATTCAATAAAAACATTAGATTTTTACTAGACACTTAATTTATTATTATTAGTTGGTTTATTTGGTTTGAGAGAAATCAAAGAATTTTTAATAATAATAATAGTCATCTTAACATATTGATTTTTTCAATTTCTACATTTTGTTTTAAATGGATTTCTAATCCCAAATATAAATTAGCTAATAATATCCTTTTTAAACGGTATCTTAACATGGTTAGTTATAATATTAACTTTTTTAAACTTAACAATAACTTTTATTGTACTAATAATAGTATTATTAATTTTTTTCCAAACTTATATAATAATCTCACTTTAAATCATAGCTTGCTTATGATTTAAGACATATAAGTCTGGTCAGTCTCTATTTTTGTTCCAGTCTTTGTTTGGTTTTTGTTTTCAGTTTATTCATTCCTTTAGTTTTTGTCCTGTTCGACTTATTTAGGTTTTTTATTTCTTTCCTTTTAAATACATATATATGTATATTTATTATATAAATACACATATATATGTATCATTCTAATTTTTTCCCTAGTGTTCTTTCAGATACAGGTTTCGGGAGATAGGATATCAGGTTCATTTCGCATGTTTCTCTTGTCATCAGATTGCTGGATTTCAGATCGTAGAGAGGTCATCAGAGCAGAGATTCTTCATCTAGGACGTCTTGCAGTTATCCCCTCAGATATAGGATTCTGCTATCTTCATTTCAGAGTACTTTTTCAGGATGTTCTACTCTTCAGTTTGGCTCTCCTTCTTCTTATTCAGAGCCTTCAGAGCGATCTCTCTATTCAGCAGATCCTCTTCAGAGCAGATGCTTTTTCACTGCTTCTATTTCAGAATTTTGGAGCTTTTTTATTTATTTAGCCTTTTTGGTACTTCTAACATCTTAATATCGGGCGGTAGCCATGCCGGAGCTTGATATTGAGGTGTGATGGGTGGTGGCCTTGCCGGAACTCATCTTACGAGTACCTGAGTTTAGCTTTATGTATTTTTGCTCTTATTACCTGCCAGGCATATTGGCAGCTCCTTATGTTCGTGTTATATATATGTTCACATGTGTGCTCTACTCTATGCGTAGATGATCACACATTTTTCTCAAATTTTTTTATTAATTATGTAATAGTAATTATTAATTATTAAATATTATATGAATTTCTAAGTGAAAATTATATATGAGTAATTATATGAATTTCTAAGTTAATTAAGAAATATATTTCTTAGATGGATTGCTAATTATTAATAGTAATTATTTCATATTCCAAGATAATTATTAATTATTATTATTTAATTTTAACTATTATTTGTTATTATTATTTAATATAAATTTTTAACTTTTAATTATTATTATTTAATTATTATTTAACTAATTATTCTTTCTTATAAAAAATTACTTTTTGTTATTAGTTACTATTATTTAATAGTAATTATATTTATAAATTATAAATTATAAATTAAATATTTATCATTTATTGATTATTGATTATTAATAGGAATTATTTCATATTGCATATTAATTATTAATATTATTATTTAATAATAGTTATTAATTATTATATATAAATATTTAATTATTACTATATATTAATATTTAATTATTATTAAGTAATTTTTATTTGATTTTTATTAATTATTTATTGTTAAATATTATTATTTAATTGTAATTACTAATTATTATTTATTGCAGGAGGCAAACCAAAAAGGTTGTAATATATATTTATTACAACTAGCACAAAAGAAGAGTTATTGAAAATTGATATCTGTTACAACTGGCAAAAAGAAATAGTTGTAGTTGGCATATATCACAACCGAAAAAAGAAATTGTTGAAAATAAGTTTATTACAACTTTAAATAGAACGTTACAAAAAACCTTTATTACAACTGTCATGTTGTAAAAATATAGTTGTAATATGGTATTTTTGTTGTAATGTGTTGAAATACGATTGACTCTTGAAGTTATCTTGAGAATTATTTGATCAGTGAGGGAGAATCATCCTTCTCCGGCAGTTTCTTACAAATTGGAATCCCTCATTGTCCAAATCCGGTGGCTTCTTCTTAGGGTTAGATAAAGAAAAAGGGTTAAGAGTTGATGGGGGATCGGGCTTAACGGGGAATGAGCCCTTTGTAACGACCCACTATTTTAGACCATTCAAATCGATAATAAAACCACACATGTCGACCTTGAATAATTCAAAAATGTAGATTGTAATATAGTTTGGAGCAAATAAAACCAATCATAGAATCATAGACACAGAAATTCCAGAATAACCCGCAGTGGAAATAAAAATAACCACAGTAGTTCATGAAGCTACTACAAACAGAGTCATAAAACAAGTACAAAATCCAGAGTCTAAAAGTAAATACAATAGAAATCCCAATACATAAATGTCCACTAGTACATAAGCTGAATAGAAATACTGAATAGAAATAGATAATAACTAGATAGATAGATAATCTCCCGCAAATCCTAGCTCCAGAAGATAAATCCAAAGCTGAAATACTCAGGCTGACCCGAGCGTAAAGCAAAAACACAAAACACTCGAGTCAGGACATACGTACTTATACAATGTAAATCAACTCAAGTGAACTACAATAGAAATACATAAGTAACTTAAAGGATGCTTAGGACCGCCTATCCTTTAAGGATCCATTAAACTGTCTACTATGTAGTAATATACGCTATTATAATAATGTCTAAAGTAAAGTATAACATATTTAAAAATAGCGCTAAGGTGTTACCTATATCCCCTTTAACACATTTTATATATTCCCATAGTCTATACAGTACCGTAATCTCCCCCGTACTGGACGTCATCAGAGGGCACTCCATAGTATGGTACAAAACAAAATCATATAAGGCACGCTAGGGTAGGTGACACGGCACAACGAGGCAATGCCAAGATAGATATACCAATTACGCATCCGGACTGTGGTAATGCTTAGCTGCAGCTACCGCCCACCTCGAGGCACACTCTAAATCAAAGGTGCGCACCGATCAATCACAAAGTAATAGAACAACATATGAAGAAGTGTATCCGATCAGAGGAGCTACCTCATTGGCCCGAGAATCGCTCCTGTTTTAGCCACCTTATGCCAACTCACGGGAGTCGGGTACATGTATATACCTCAAAGAACGTCGCCACCATCTTACTTCATTCTGGAATTTGCACCGCGTACACGGTTGTTAAAGTGGTTTCCAAAGTTGGCAGAGAGTATGACAACTTTCAATCTCGGCCTCTTTAACAACCAAAAGTTATTATAACCCATGGATATCTATTTCAAAACATATCTATTTCAAACCCATTTAAAATCAAATGCTATTACTCTTTCCAAAATAATATCCATTTCAAAATTGGTAATGTTTCCAAATCCCTATATACTAGTTATGTCGCTTTTAAAATGTAATAATTTAAAAATCATAACACTTTTCAAAACCATACACTTATTATAGCATTTAAAAAAAATGTAATAAGTTAGAAACCATAACACTTTTAAAATGTTACCCTTATATAGCAGCACTTTAGAAAATGTTACAATTTGGAAATGGTACCTCCTTTAAAACATAACCTAAAGTAACATAGCATTTTAAAATGTTATGTTTTTGTCATTACAGCATTTTAAAAACATAACTAAAATACCATAGCATTTTAAAAATGCTACAAATACTACTATAACATGTTTAAAACATACTATTTCAATTTTTATCATAGTCTTATTTATGCAAAACATATTTATTTCACAAATAAAATCCATTATTATTATTAGGTTAAACTTAAAATTCCGTATTAAATTATATTTAAATTATTAAGTTTTTTATCATAAATAAGATCTTTAATTTAGTTTAATCCAATTATTTGCTTTTAAAATTCCAATATATCATTATATTCAAAAATCGGTAAATCAAAATTTTAAATTAATTTCGTATATTAAAGATTCAAAATACTTAATAATTTTTAGAAAACTAATATTTAAAACCTAACCATGGGTCTATATAATATTATCTAACCTAGGTCAAGTTATACAGATATATATCAATTCAATCCGTAATTTATAAAATTTTCGAGTTCTATCATTTCAAACCCGCAATCCCAAGTCAAATAAAATAAAAATCGCTTGAGCCTATCATTTCAGCTCATAACGATTTTTCCCTGTTCTAAAGTCCATTCGGGTATGTATCATTTCAACCCATAGTGATTATATACTAGCAGAGAACTTGCAGTGTGAGAGCAGAAAATAAATTATACAGTATAACATAGCATAACATATCAGGTGATGTAACAAATATATAATCAGGTTATAAAATCATGAAATATCATATCACAGGCATGTATAAACTACTATCAACATAGCAATATCAATTTCTACAATTCACATGTCATCGTTTCACAACTATATAAGTACGAATGTCGAGAGTGATAAACTCACCTTCTAAAGTTGGAGATAACAATTCAAGACACACAACCAAACTTCGAAAAGCACGACAAAGTATGAATTAGATTCGAGTAGATAGAGAGCCAAGATCTAAATCTTGCAAACAACAAATATAAACATACATAAATATATAATTCAACACAAGATTATAAATCAAAACAATGTACAAATATGAATCAAAATGAAGCAAATATTGGCTTAACCAAACAAGTGGGCTCGGCCACTTCCACAATGGGCTCGGCCACCATCACATGGTTCGGCCATGACTTGATCTGAAGAAAATAGGTTCGGCCATGGTCACAGAAGCACGGCTAAGCAATGGTATGTGAGGAGATGGCAAGGAAAAACTCATGTAGAAGGAAGGAGGCAAAGGCATGTGAGTTTGGGTTCAGCCATATGCTAAAGTGGCTCGGCCATATGCTAAAGTGGCTCGGCCATGGGTGCTAAAGTTTGGATCAGGTCAAAGCACATCTGGTCACGACTTGGAGATGAAGTATTGGTCAGGCAAGGCATTGGAATGGTGGAATAAGTGGTGGTCGATCCTATGAGATCGTGAAGTGGAGTTGATGGTCGGCTATAGGAGCACATGATGATGGCCGAGCATGTAAAGGAGAGCAAGGAAAAGAAAAGAGAAAGAGGAAGCCATGAGAAAACTTACTGTAAATATTTTGTTTCAGTAAACGTGAATGGGAAAGAGAGGTGAGATGAGAAGTTTTGTTATGTACGGCTAGGGTATGGGAAGAGTTTTGAACGGCCAAGGTAAAGGAAAGACCTCACTTCACATTAAAGAAAAAGAAACTTGTGTCTCTTGAATTTCTAATCCCATTAGCCAAGCCTAAATCAAAAAAAGCTCAAAAATTCAAGAAAATATCAAATTTCAAACCAAAATAAAAATTGAAACGAAATAGAAAATATAGAATAGAAAAATAAACAATAAAATACTGAAAATAATCACATGTAAAACGCTGAGATTTGATAAATTTATAAAGTATAAAACAGAATTTGACGAAACGAAAAGTAGAACCAATATCAGAATCAAATTCAACTTCAAAGAAAAGATTGGAAATTAAAAACTCAAATTTAAAAATTTCAACCGAGAGTCAAAGTTTGACCATAGTTGACCGAAATATAAAATTTTCAGAAAATCATTATTTTATTTTATTTGGAAAATGATTATAAACAAAATCCAAAAATTCGTTGGATAATTTCCAAAAAATCAAATTTTTAAATGATTTAAAATCAAAGTTTTCAAATAATTTGAATTAAAAATATTTACAAAATTTATGAGTTGTTACACTCTCCCCCACTCAAAACTTTTCGTCCTCGAAAAGGAATGAGACATGACAACAAGGAAAGATGAGATAGAATAGTGAATAGTACCTGAAACAAACAATTCCAGATTCGTAGCACGCACGCTCTCCTCCGTCTTCCAGGTATAATCCCGATCATCAGTAATCCACTGCACTTTGACCAGGTTGATAGATTTCGTTCTCAGTTGCTTCATACCTCTATTGATAATACAAAGTTGTTTCCTCTCGACAGTAAGATTAGGCTCAATATCCAAACTCTCGAGAGCAGAATGCTGGACAATCAAAAAAGGATCATGCAGATATCGACGAAGGTGCGAAACATGGAATACATTATGCACTCCAGAAAACTTCTCAGGCAAATCTAGACGATAAGCTAAAGAACCAATCCTCTCTGAGATACGGAAAGGACCAACAAACTTAGGAGCAAGCTTTCCTCTCCGACCAAACCAAATCACATTCCTTAAGAGAGAGACCTTGAGGAAAACCAGATCACCAACAGAAAGCTCCAAACTCCTCCTACACCGATCATCATATTTCTTCTGCCTATCTTGAGCACTCCTCGTCTTCCTCTTAATCTCCTCAACCTTCTTAGAAGCTTCCAAAATCATATAAGGACCAAGAACCAAACGACTACCGGATTCAATCCAGCAAGATGGAGATCTGCAAGGTCGTCCGTAAAGATCAGCAAACGGAGACATTTCAATACTAGTCTGAATTCAAAGACGAAAGGAGATAGATAAAAGATTAAGATAAGATTGAAATAGAAGATTGAAAATATATCTGATAACTGTTGTTATAGGTAAATTCAACAAGATGGAGATGAACTTCCCAAGATCCTCGATAAACCATAACACAAGCACGAAGAAGATCCTCGAGAATCTGATTCACTCTTTCCGTTTGACCGTCGGTCTGTGAATGGTAAGCAGTGCTCAGATTCAGGTGAGTACGCAAAGATTCCTGAAAAGCTCTCCAAAACTGATTGGTAAAGATAGGATCTCTATCACAAGCAATGCTGAAAGGAACACCATGGAGATGAACAATCTCCCTTATATAAATCTCAGACAAACTGAAAGCAGAACGGATAGACTTGACCGGAATGAAATGAGCTGACTTGGTCAATCTATCAGAATAACCCAAATACTCTCATTACCCTTCCGAGTCCTCGGTAATCCATCAATAAAATCCATAGAAACCTATTTCCATTTTCAATTGTAAACCTTAATGGGCTGCAACAAACCAGGGTCTTCTGATGATCTGCCTTGACTTGCTGACAAGTCGCACACCTACTGACAAAGATAGAGATATCTCACCTCATACCTCTCCACCAATAAAGCTTCTTCATATCCTGATACATCTTCGTCACACCAGGATGAATAGAAAGTCTGGATCGATGATTTTCCCGAAGTAACTCTTGCCTCAATCCATCAACATTCGGGACACAAAACCGATTATTACTCCTCAAAATCCCTCTATCATCGATCTGAGCTCCACTACCATTAGGACTACTACCACCAACTCTGCTATGAACACTCTCCTTCATAAGCCTAAGCATCTCATCCTCATCCTGCTTAGCTATGATACGATCCAAAAGAGGAGAAGAAGAAACAACAAGCTGATACAACATAGGCTTCTTCCGACTCAAAGGATCGACCACAACATTAGCTTTCCCTGGGGTATAGATAATGTCGAGATCATAAGAAGCAAGGAACTCAAGCCACCTAACCTACCGCTGATTCAAATCCTTCTAGGTGAAGATATTGCTCAAAGACTGATGATCAGTAAAGAGCTCAAACTTAGCACACAAAAGATGATGCCTCCAAAGCTTCAAATCAAAAACTACAGCTAGCAATTCCAAATCATGAGCTGTATAATTGGCTTCATGGGTCTTCAACTGGCGACTGGCATAAACAATGACCTTCCCATCTTGCATCAGAACAGCTTCCAAACCCTCACGACTAGCATCATTGTATACCATTAATCCCTCATTTCCATTTGGAACGGTAAGCATTGGTGCGGAAGTAAGCTTACGCTTCAACACATTGAATGCAGCTTTACACTTATCATTCCATATGAACTTAGCATTCTTATGAGTCAAAGCAGTGAGAGGTGCAGAAATCCGAGCAATATTCTCAAAGAATCTCCAATAATAACCGGCAAGGCCTAGAAAACTACGGATATTAGATGCAGTCCTAGGAGTTTCCCAATCCTGCAACAGAATAGAGAGAAATAAGGATCACAGAAAAGATAGAATGATCAAATTGCAGAAAGAAAAGAAAAGAAAGACTTACATTGATCGAAGCGCTCTTGACTGGATCAATAAAAACTCCATTTCTAGAAACAATATGTCTAAGGAATCAGACTTCATCCTTCCAGAAATGGCATTTCGAAAATTTAGCTTTCAACCGATGACTCCTAAGAGTTCCCAGAACAAACCTCAAATGGGATTTATGCTCCTCCTCAGACTTAGAGAAAAGAAGAATATCATCGACAAAGACTAGAACAAATTTATTAAGCACATCATGAAAAACACGATTCATCAAATCAATAAAGAAAGAGGAAGCGTTAGTCAAACCAAAAGGCATAACTAACCATTCATAGAAACGATTCTCATTACGGAAAGTAGTATTGGGAATACTTTCCTCAGCAACTCTGAGATGGTGAAAACCAGTGGCAAGATCAAGCTGAGAGAAAACAGTTGCTCCATGGAGCTGATCAAACATATCAGTGATGCGAGCCATAGGATATCTGTTCCTCATAGTGAGCTTGTCCAGCTCCCTATAATCAATACACATCCTTAAAGAACCATTGGACTTAGTGACGAAAACCACCGCTGCTCTCCATTCGAAATGGCTAGGTCTGATCAGACCCTTGGAGAACAAGTCCTCAATTTGCTTACTCAACTCAACCTTTTCACAAGGTACCATTCTTCTGGGAGGAAGAACTACAGGTCGAGCTCCAGGAATAAAATCAATATGAAATCCAATTTCCCACTTAGGAGGTAAACAAGTGACTTCACCATATACATCGAGATATAGTTTAACCATAGGAGTAGAATCAAGATCATCCGGAGAAGAGTCAAGAGAATAAATAAAACTGCCGACATAATCCTAAGGCATGCAACACTGAATCACCAAAGAATTACCAAAATCATCCATAAGAGAAACAGTCCGGGTTTTACAAGAGATAATGGCTTCATGTCTCTTCAGCCAATCACCTCCAAGCAACATATCAAAAGCATCAAAACCCAGAACATATAAATCACCACTAAAACAGTGATCAAAATAGAGGAGTTTCACACGATTACAAATCCTACCAAGATTCGCAGGACCACCAATAGTATTTGAAACACACAAAGGCTCAGAAGCAAACTCGGGCACAAGAAGAAGCTCAATTTATCACAAAGATCCATAGAAATAAAATTATGGGAAGCTCCAATATCAAATAAAACATAAACAGGAATATAAACAAAGTAAAGGTTCCCTGAAGAGTACCTTGGGTATCACTAGGAGCAGAAGCAGGAAAAGGTGTAGGTGGAGCAGGTGAAGAAGCAGAAGTAACAGCAAAGATACCAGAAGGCTTGCCCTTCTGCTGAGTGGGACAATTATTCTTGAAATGGCGAGGCTGTAGACAAATATGGCAGAGATCACGCCTAGTCAACTGAGCTAGAGTGACAGCAGCACCAACTAAGTAGGACAGTATTAACATAGTGTCCCTTCTGATTACACCTGAAGCAAGTAATGGAAGATAGGTCAATAGGCTGTCTCTGAGAAGAAGAAGATCCCAAACCTGAAGTCTTATTCCAATTCTTCTTCTGCCGATGAAAGTTAGGCTTTCTCTTCTTAGGATTACAAGAGAAAGACTGATATGAAGTAGCATGAGCAACTGGAGGATCCTTAGAAGTAGGATTCTCATATCTAATGGCCATATCCATCAGACTAGTGAAAGGGCTATGCACATGAGCGATGAGATGATCATAATACTCCGAATGAGCACCAGATATGAACTTATCATTCTTCTTGAGAGGAGTGTCAATCAGATTAGGGCCAAACTTGAAAAGTTCATTGAAGTTTCTCTCATACTCAGTAAATGATATATCACCCTTCTTAAGATCCATGAACTCCTGATACAACCGAGACTTCCCTGCCTCGGGCATCCACTTCACAACAAATGCATCCCTAAAGCACGATAATGAAACATAAGACAGATTTCAAAAAGAGAAAACTGAACTAAATTCAAAACAAATAGAAGGTGATACCTAAACTGCTCCTAAGAAATGTCAACCTCAACCGTGAGAGCTGTAACAGTCTCCCACCAATCCAAGGCTGCTCTCTTTAACAGCCAAGCTGCCAACTGACGTAGTTGAGCATCAGTGATCTCAAGACCGAAGAAAATCCTCTTCAAATCCTTCCACCACTACTGAGCCTCAATAATGCTCTCTGATCCGGTAAACTTGGTACCACCAAGCTCAGTGTACTCATTACATAGAGTAGTGAACTAACGGGTGCAACAGGCTCAGGAACTAGGACAACACCACGACCCCTACCTCTGGCACTCCTACGACTCATCTTGAAAAAAATCAAGAATGAATTTTAGGACAAAGGTAATTGAGAAACAAAGACAAGATTAGATTAGATTCAACTAGAATGAATATCCTAAACAAAGACATTACTAACAAGGTGGATAAGGAAAGGGAAAAAAGTTTGGAAAATTTGATTTTAAAACAAGAAAAGTTTATATCAAAATAATTTTTGAAAATCATTTTATACCTTAAAATACGTTCTCTCATAAAGAAATGATTCAAAGATTGATTTCACTCATTCTAGGGTAATTCTACCCTGTCTCTAATGAGTTCTTGCTCCACAGGCCAAGATTTGTCTAAAACCAAAGCTCTGATACCAAATGTAATGACCCACTATTTTGGACCATTCGAATCGACAATAAAACCATACATGTCGGACTTGAATAATTCAAAACTATAGATTGTAATATAGTTTGGAGCAAATAAAATCAATTACAGAATCACAGACACAGAAATATCAGAATAACTCACATCGGAAATAAAAATAACCATAATAGTTCATGAAGCTACTACAAACAGAGTCACAAAACAAGTACAAAATCCAGAGTCTGAAAGTAAATACAATAGAAATCCCAATACATAAATGTCCACTAGTACATAAGCTGAATTGAAATACTGAATAGAAATAGATAATAACTAGATAGATAGATAGTCTCCCGCAAATCCTAGCTCCAGAAGGTGAATCCAAAGCTGAAATACTCAGGCTGACCCGAGCGTAAAGCATAAACACAAAACACTCGAGTCAGGATATACATACTTATACAATGTAAATCAACTCAAGTGAACTTTAATAGAAATGCACAAGTAACTTAAAGGATGCTTGGGACCGCCCATCCTTTAAGGATCCGTTAAACTATCTACTATGTAGTAATATACGCTATTATAATAATGTCTACAATAAAGTATAATATATGTAAAAATAGCGTTAAGGCGTTACCCATATCCCCCTTAACACATTTTATATATTCCCATAGTCTACAAAGTACCGTAATCTCCCCCGTACTGGGCCTTGTCAAAGGGCACTCCATAGGTATGGTACAAAACAAAATCATATAAGGCATGCTAGGGTAGGTGATATGGCACAACGAGGTAATGTCAGGGTAGATATACCAATTACGCATCCGAGCTGGTGGTAACGCATAGCCGCAACTACCGCCCACCTCGAGCCACACTCCAAAATCAAAGGTGCGCACCAATCAATCACAAAGTAATAGAATGACATACGAAGAAGTGTGTCCGATCGAGAAGCTACCTCATTGGCCCGAGAATCGCTCCTGTTTTAGCCACCTCATGCCAACTCACGGGAGTCGGGTCCACGTATATACCTCAAAGAACGTCGCCACCATCCTACTTCATTCTGTAATCTCCACCGCGTACACGGTTGTTAAAGTGGTTTCCAGAGTTGGCAGAGAGTATGACAACTTCTGATCCCGGTCTCTTTAACAACTAAACGTTATTATAACTCATGGATATTTATTTCAAAATATATCTATTTCAAAACCATTTAAAATCAAATGCTATTATTTTTTTCCAAAATAATATCCATTTCAAAATTAGTAATATACCCAAATCCCTATATATTAGTTATGGCACTTTTAAAATGTAATAATTTAAAAATCATAACACTTTTCAAAACCATACACTTATTATAGAACTTAAAAATATGTAATAAGTTAGAAACCACAACACTTTTAAAACGTTACCCTTATATTAATAGCACTTTAGAAAATGTTACAATCTGGAAATAAAAGAACCTTTAAAACATAACCTAAAGTAACATAGCATTTTCAAATGTTATGTTTGTATAACTACAGCATTTTAAAAACATAACTAAAATACCACAGCATTTTAAAAATGCTGCGAATACTACTATAACATGTTTAAAACATGCTATTTCAAATTTTTATCGTAGTCTTATTTATGCAAAACATATCTATTTCATAAATAAAATCTATTATTATTATTAAGTTAAAATTAAAATTCCATATTAAATTAAATTTAAATTATTAAGTTATTTATCATAGATAAGATCTTTAATTTAGTTTAATCCAATTATTTACTTATAAAATTCCTATATATCATTATATTCAAAAATCATTAAATCAAAATTTTAAATTAAATTTCATATATTAAAGATTCTAAATACTTAATAATTTTTAGAAAACTAATATTTAAAACTTAACTATGGGTCTGTATAATATTATCAAACCTAGGTCAAGTGATACGGATATGTATCATTTCAATCCGTAATTTATAAAATTTCCGGGTTCTATCATTTCAAACCCGCAATCTCAAGTCAAATATAACAAAAATTGCTTGAGCCTATCATTTCAGCTCATAACGATTTTTCCCTATTCTAAAGTCCATTCTGGTATGTATTATTTCAATCCATAGTGATTCTATACTAATAGAAAACTTGCAGTGTGAGAGCAGAAAATAAATTGAACAGTATAACATAGCATAACATATCAGGTGATGTAACAAATACGTAATCAGGTTATAACATCATGAAATATCATATCACAGGCATGTATGAACTACTATCAACATAGCAATATCAATTGCTACAATTCACATGTCATTGTTTCACAACTATATAAGTACGAATGTCGAGAGTGATAAACTCACCTTCTAAAGCTGAATATAACAATTCAAGACACACAACCAAACTCCAAAAAGCACGACAAAGTACGAATTAGATTCGAGTAGATGGAGAGACAAGATCCAAGTCTTGTAAACAAAATATATAAACATACATTAATATATAATTCAGCACAAGATTATAAATAAAAACAATGTACAAATATGAATCAAAATGAAGCAAATATTGGCTTAACCAAACAAGTGGGCTCGACCACTTCCACAATAGGCTCGGCCATCATCACATGGTTCGGCCATGACTTGATCTGAAGCAAATAGGTTCGGCGATGGTCACAAAAGTACGGCTAAGCAATGGTATGTGAAGTGGCGGCAAGGCAAAACTCATGTAGAAGGCAAGGAGGCAAAGGCATGTGAGTTTGGGTTCGGCCCTATGATAAAGTGGCTCGGCCATATGCTAAGGTGGCTCAGTCATGGGTGCTAAAGATTGGATTAGGTCAAGGCACATCTGGTCACGGCTTGAAGATGAAGTATTGGCCACGGCAAGCCATTGGAATGGTGGAATAAGTGGTGGCCGATCCTAGGTGATGGTGAAGTGGAGATGACGGTCAACTACAGGAGCACATGATGATGGCCGAGCATGTAAAGGAGAACAAGGAAAAGAAAAGACAAAAAGAAAAGAGATTACTGTAAATATTTTGTTTCAGTAAACGTGAATGAGAAAGGGAGGTGAGATGAGAAGTTTTGTTATGTACGGCTAGGGTATGGGAAGAGTTTTGAACAACCAAGGCAAAGGAAAGGCCTCACTTCACATTAAAAAAAAAAAAACTTGTGTCTCTTGAATTCCTAAGCCCGTTAGCCAAGTCCAAATCAAAACAAGCTCAAAAATTCAAGAAAATATCAAAGTTCAAACAAAAATAAAAATAGAAATGAAATAGAAAATATAGAATAGAAAAACAAACAATAAAATACTGAAAATAATCGCGTGTAAAACGCTGAAATTTATCAGATTTAAAAAGTATAAACAGAATTTGACGAAACGAAAAGCAGAACTATTATCAGAATCAAAATCAACTTCAAAGAAAAAGATTGGAAATTAAAAATTAAAAATTTTAACTGAGAGTCAAAGTTTGACCACAGTTGACCGAAGTATAAAATTTTCAGAAAATCAATATTTTATTTCATAGGAAAATAGGCTCAAGGAAAAACTTAGAATTTTTTTGGAATGAAGGACGCGGCAATTATTTTTACGTTTTAGGGACGGGAGTTTTATTCTTTTGCCTGAAGGATATTCTTCACACAAAAATTAGACGGTTCCCAAATCTCGTTCTCAAACAATAGGACAGACGTCGGCATCACAAAAATAGACGGCGCTGCATCACAAGAGCTGACGATGGTGGCGCAACCGCAGACGAAGGCGGAGCTCATGCAGGCAAAGGCGGAGCTCGTTCGTCTTGCAAAGGCGATTGACCGTAGGTGGCGGTGACTACTTTGAAGGTCTACGGTGACTTGGGCCATGACTTTTATGGCCGATTTCAGATGAGCGGCGGTGGAGTGGAAGTTAAGGTTGCTGGTGATGCTAAATGTAACGATGGCGATTAAATGTGTTGAAATGAACTAAGAAAAAAATGCTATATTAAACTATCATTTTGCATAACTAAAATGCTATATTAACCTATCATTTCACATATCCTAAACATGCTTGTTGACTTTGTAATTGAAATGCTACATTAAACTATCATTTTGTATAACTTAAACATGCCAATGGATATTGTAATTAAATGATAGTTTAAATCTCATTTTGCATATTGTAACTTTGGTATTGGACTTCACAACTAAAATGATATATCAAACTATCATTTTACATATTTTAAACATGATAGTGGATTTCATATGCTATATTAAACTATCATTTTGCATATCATAAACATAGTGGTGAACTTTGCGATTCAAATGTTACATTAAAAATACATACGCTATATTCAATTATCATTTTGCATTTGGTAGTCATTTTGTATATTCTATTCATACTACTTCACTTTAAATATACTTATGCTAAATTCAAGTTCATTTTGCATATTTATTCATCCTTATTCAATTGAAATATACTTATGCTATATCTAAATATCATTTTTCATAGTCAGATAATTGTACTATATTTTGAAAGTATAAATGCTATATTAGTCTATCATTTAGCATATTAAATACAGTGTATTGTAGAAATGCTATACCCAAATATCATTCAACTTGTGATTAAAAGTTTTTGACTTTCTTCTTCTTCTGTGTTTTGCTTCTCCATTTATTTCTTACCTCTAGATTTAGTGGCACTCGACTTCAATTTTCACGAAATTTCTAATTTACGCTTTCATTGAAGTGTCGAATTAGGTTTTTTTCAATTTTCAAATGGACGGCGGAAGCTTCGATGATGGCGGCGGCTTGGACGACGGTGGCTTGGGTGACGGCGGCTAAGGCAGGTTAAGGCGGCGGCGGCTACGGCAGGTTACGACTATGGCGATGGCGGCTATGGCAAGCTTTAGACGATGGCTTCGGACGATGGAGAAAATGGTTGAAGTTGGTTGAATAGAACGTGCTACTGTCCTTGAGCCTAAATTCTAAAACTTATGTCCTATGTCTAAAAATTAGCATAAAGTTTTTCCTTTAAACTAATTTCCTCTTTGTTTTATATGAAAAAATGATTATAAACAAAATCCAGAAATTCATTGGAAAATTCCAAAAATTCAAATTTTTAAATGATTTAAGATCAAAGTTTTCAAATAATTTGAATTAAAAATATTTACAAAATTTATGGGTTGTTACACCCTTGAAGGTCTGCTTATTGTTTGCCATTTTAATTACTAATGACATTCCAAAATGGAAGCATCATATTTTGTGTGTTAAAAATTATCAAAAGAAAGTAATTGTTTATACTGATGAAACTGATGATGTGCGCATCAAACTTACAAAAATTATTAGATTTGGATAAGTTTAAACCTGAAAAAAAAAATAGTTAAATACGATCGATGATATCAAAAGGTCGAAATATCATCTATATGTACATTTGTATATGTGTGTGCGCTCACATGTGTATATATATGCATGTATTCACAAGCACAAAGACATGCATTGATGCACATCAAAGTCATCATCAGAACGAATTTGTTAGGCGTTCGTTTACTACCACCAAGAAGTGTATCTATTGTATAATATATATTATAAGGTTGCTTAAAGTTACGTTTGTACACGACAAACTTAAGCAATTTATACTAATTTTTTTTATAGTGTCACTATCTTAATTTGATTGCGATTTCAATTATTCCAATGGTCAAAAATATCAACTAATGCATGGTAACATGGACTGAAATTCCGATGAAGTAGACTAAATTTGAACATACCTTTATGCTTTGATCATTCATATCTGTGGAGACCACAAATCAAATCCTAACAAAGAAGAAATCTCTGATACAGCGTCTCGAACCAGGAGTTGAAGCCTGTACATGAGGAAATAAAAGTGAGAAATTAGTTACAAGGTCCCCTGTCATTTTACAGATGTGCAAAAGTGTACTTCAACCTTATTAATTGAAAAGATTTGATTTTGCTTCTTTTCACATGTCCATATTTGCAAGTTGTACATTCAAATATCAACGTGAATGTAAAGATTCCAGGAATTATCTGCAATTTTTTCAGAATTATAAAGCTGAAACCTGATATTATAAAAATAGAATGTATCAGCATATATTCTGTAGCATAATAAAATGGACAGACTCTGTACCTCTAGTTAGATGCAATCCTTCATATTCTCTGTTGGGTTGAAACTACTCAAATACATGGAATAAATCCTTTTCCCTATAATTAACAAGCTACAAATTTTTTTTCTCTCCTTGTTATATTCTACAATATGATCAGTATATACATACCAGTTTTTTGTATAAACTTACACATCCGTTGATTTTGTCATATTACCTGATGTTTTCTTTTTTTAAATTAATGATCCGGCATCCTATAAGATTATTACAAAATATTTTATGGCTTCAGTGTTCGTTTCTGTGCGAATATTGTATATTATTTCTATGTTCATTTTCAATCATGTGCAGGTTGAATGTGCATACATAAAAGCATATTGGAATTCTATTCATCAATGTCAACCTATAGCTCAAAACGCTCCTTATTATCCTTTTATATCTTCAAGAATATAAGCATAGGAACAATCCTACTTTTCTAACATAATTTTTGTACAACTTTTCTAAAATATTAAATATTACAGGATATTACGTCAAATACACTAATCAAAGCAAACATCACAGGTACTATTGTACATATGTTCCTAAAAAGGTAGGCTATTTTCAGTGTGCATGCTATGATTCATATTAATATTAAACAGTAAATTGAGGTGGAGACAAAAGATATGGAGGAACTGAGATGGAATGTTATTGAGGACTGTAAAAATGATATGACCCGTGACCGCGAGTCTTTCTTTCTCTGCTCATTCTCTGTCTGCTTAAAATACATTAAATTCGACCATCAAATAATTCTAGTATATTTTATAGAATTAAACAATGAGACAAATCCAAACTCTATTTTGTCCTTGGCCGGCCTTGTCATCCATTTTTACTCCCATCAATGCCCAATTGTTACTTATATTTTAAACAAAAAGATTTGTAACATTGTGTCACTGATACAACCGCAGAATAATGAACAGCTTAAATGTTTTTACAAGAAAATTCTATGTAAACTCTTACTAAAATGATTTAGCCTGATTTTAGCCATATATATAAAAAGATGGCGTAAGGAGAGGGTGACTATCTTTCTAATTAGAGTTACAAACATTTATTATTGTAAATTTAGCATTTTTGACTTTTTATTATTAAATTATACAATTTAGCATTTTACTTAGATGGGATACAGTTTAAACAATTCAACTCAAATTTTTACATAAAATATATCTCTTAATTTTAGCTTTCACTATCTGTATCATTCACTTCAACTTCTGTTTGTAGCCAACAGAATTTACATACGTTCTCTTTCTTCTGTTCTTTTCCTTCTTGTGTGCCTATTCCCATTTAACCCTAGATACCTCAAAAATAAATTCATGCTTCATCTATGTCTTCCTAACATGGTTTAGCATCATCCACAAAAATCAAGCAAGCAATATATATACATCTAATGATGCAATTTTCGGAGAACACGGCACAATCGCCATATCCACTCATTCCACCTTCAACCAATATTATACATCTCCCTTCTTCCAAATCCCTTACAAGTACCACCTCCTCGTTGAGCTCAACATCGTGCATGGAACAACTCCTCGTGCACTGTGCACACGCCGTGGACCGAAATGACTCAACCCTCGCTCATCAGATACTATGGGTCCTCAACACCATAGCTCCACCAGATGGGGACTCGACCCAACGGCTCACGTCTGCATTCCTCCGATCGCTTGTGTCACGTGCTTCCAAGCTAGGGTCGTGTCAACTCTCCCCTTTGTCCCCTATCAACCTACACAAGTTCTCCCTTCTAGAGCTTGCTTCCTTTGTTGACCTCACTCCTTACCACCGATTTGGTTATACTGCTTCAAATGCTTCCATCCTTGATGCGATTGAAGGTTTCCCTTTTGTGCATATCGTGGACTTCTCCACGACGCATTGTATGCAGATTCCTACTCTAATTGATGCGCTAGCAAATCGGGTGGAAGGTATGTTGGAATCATTGCACTTTCACGCATTCTGAAATTAATATGAGAAGAGAAGATTTTGCTCATCGAAAAATCAAAGAAAAGTATATTTTTAGTGTTACTATGTTTAGACTATGGTTAAATTGAAAATTTATATGTAAATCAAAGGTGTTAAACATATAGTTTGCAATTACAGATTGTCAAGAAATACATTTAAAAATGATAGTTTGTCTTGAAACTTGTGCATCTTTGAAATATATATAAGAGCACGTTGGAGATTCAGGGCTTAATGTATCTCCAGACATGGTGTGGTTGAAAAGTAATATGTCTATGGGGTAAAATATCTACTCGTATATGAATGATCACATTAAGATAAATTCCACTTTCGGGTTTAATTTCATTATCTAAGTGAAATTTTGAGAGAAAATAGAGAAGATATAGCGATAGCTCTATAGTAAAAACTTTGTTAGAAAAATATTTCTCATTAGCTTTTGCATTGAACGTTGGAAAACAATTGTAATATCTTATTTTGAAAAGGGAAAAAAAAAACTATAAATTTAGGTCTCCAATTTCAGCACTGATATATATAGTAATTTATTCTGGTTAACGTCTTCACATATTTCTCTTCAATGACTAGTTTATTATTGATTATTAATAAGAATGAATAATTTTTTGTGTAAATTTTAGAGTGCATAGCAATGCTCATTTGTTGTGTTCTGACAATTGGCTAAATCTAAATTTCATATATAAATCAATAGTTCTGTTGTAGCAGGTCATTCTATGTGATATCTCCATATATTTCTCTTTTATGTCTAGTTTTTAACGAGTAATATTAAGAATGAATAAATTTTCATGTAAATATTGGAATGAATAGCAACTCTCTTTTATATATGGATACGGCTAACTTGAGTTTTTCTATATAAATCGAGAACCTTGTTGTAGCGGCTCATTCTACTTGATATCTTCATATTTTCTCTTCTAAGTCTTGTTTTTATTTCTTTGTAGGCCCACCATTGGTGAGGATCACCGTCCCAATTACGTCTATACCACCAATGCTGGCCATCTCCTACGATGAGTTGGGGTCACGACTAGTCAACTTCGCAAGGTCACGCAACGTCATGATGGAATTCAGGGTAGTTCCTTCAAGCCCTAACAACGGTTTCGAAACCCTAATCGAGGAACTTAGGGTTCAAAGACTAGTTTCCGAGGGAGAGGCCCTAGTGATCAATTGCCAAATGCTATTGCACTACATCCCTCTATCAATCCGTTCGATGTTCTTGAAAAACGTAAGAGGTCTTGAACCGACCATAGTGACACTAGTTGACGAGGACACAGACTTCACAGATACCGACGTGGTGGGGAGATTGAGGTCGGCGTTCAACTACTTATGGATACCCTATGATGCAGTTGAGGGATTTTTGCCTAGAGGGAGTGAGAGAAGGAGGTGGTACGAGGAGGAGATAGGATGGAAGATAGAGAATGTGATAGGGTGTGAAGGGGTGGGGAGAGTGGAGAAGTCGGAAAAGAGAGGGAGGTGGGGAAGTAGGATGAGGGAGGTAGGGTTTAGAGGGGTTGGATTTGGAGAGGAAGGGGTGGCCGAAGTGAAGGGTATGTTGGATGAACATGCCGCTGGATGGGGGTTGAAAAAGGAGGAGGATTTGGATTTGGTTTTGACTTGGAAAGGTCATAATGTTGTCTTTGCTTCTTCATGGGTGCCTACATGAAATTTTCGAATTATAAAATTCAATGTGCTTGTTAATGTTAATTATTTTTGGTTATGCTTCATAGTAGCTGTTACATTTATTGCATAGATAGATGATTTAAGTTCTCCGTTTTTTTCCCCCCTTTTCTTAGTTGACCTTAGATTCTACTGTCATTGTTGGGCATGGACATGATATGTAAACCCTAATTGATCCTTTTAAATAAGTGATATAAAAGCATCTTGATCGTATTGTTTGGTATTATATCAATTTAAATTTTTGCATTATCACAAATTAATTGTTGAATTCTCAAATTTAACATCACACACCTAGTCCACTTGATTGATGAGTGAGTTCAAATGGTAATGCATCTTTTAGTAACCCACTTAGCGCAAGCATATTTTCGGTTATTTTGTTGTTTAATCCACTCTCCTTAAATTTGTTGGGTTTGGACACGAAATATATACCCCAATTGATAGTTCTAAACAAGTGCTGTAACCATATAAGAAAAGCTTGGTCATACTGTTTGCTCCTGAGTCCTGATCTCAGTTTTTTGCATTAAAATGCCTGAAATGTTGAATTCTCAAACTTCACTAAATCGCTTGATTGATGGGTTCAATGATACAAATGAGAGCCTCTATCCTCAAACTATATCATAAACCAATGTTTCGGCTCTAACATAGCCATAGTTTCTGTATGACACACATGAAACCACAGTTTTTAAAACCGGAACTTAGTCCAACAGTAACAACTCAAGGTTCAAGGTTTTGATGGTTCAACTTGTCAGACCGTCGGAACGGCGATTTCGTTTTTTCGAAAAATTTACACATTTAATTATAAATTATATGCAAAAATATTAACATAATAATATTATCTACACAAGCTATAGAGTCTTCAAGGTCTGCGACCGAAATTTTTTGCTGTTGTAGTACACAACTGCACCGACACAACTACAGCTGTGTACACAGTAAAGTTTTGCACAACGATAGAAGTTTAACGATGACGAACTTTAGTAATATTAGAGGAGTTTGCAATAGTAAAGAACGAAGTGGTGGAGTTTCTGGTTTAGATCTTGGAATGTTTATGAATTTTTGGAATATAGATTTTTTTTTTTTATATAAAAAAAGCAATAGATAAGATGAAAATGAGAGAGAATTACACTATGAGAAAGTAGGAGAAAATGAAAGAACCGTCATGTAAAATAGACGGTTAGACTGCAGGTTTGATGGTCCGATCAGGGTTCATGCATGAATGGAGTTTGTTTGAGTTCTGGACCGTGTGGTGATTCAAGGTTCTGAGTTATTCGAGATTGGACTGAGGCATATTCGAGTTATGAAAACAGTGCACATCTCTATTTGAAGGAGGAAAAAAAAGTATCATTGGAGCTTTCATATTTTACATGTACGTTAAAAGAGAATAAAAGATTGAAGGGGTTTCTTTTGCAAACGAAAATATTCCAATACAAAAAGGTGCACAAATTCATAATCAACGTGGAAGCTAAAGGAAGGGATCCAAGGAAACAAAAGTGCATCCTAAATAGTACAAAGATAAAAATGAGTCCCGTAAAGATTTGGATACTTAAGGCTAAATAGGTTTAATTAATATGTTACAAATCTTATATTAATTTTTGAAGCCGTTTGGAGAAGGTTAATTCAAGTTTTACTCTAAAACATATCAAGAACAGTGTCAATTGATAGTCAAACGTGCATAGATTCATTATATTATCATCAAAACATCAAAAACTATATACTCCAAACCCAAATGGGTTTGGAAGAGTAATATGGTAAGCATTACTCACTTAGATTAGTAGCTTAATTGGAAATCTCTTCCTCTCTTAAAAATGAAGTTGAACCTTTGTTGGTTTGTTTTCCTTTTTCCTCTCCATAAACTATGGAGGCCTTGGTTATTTTTCTCCTTTGTTTTGTTTTGGTAGAAGGAAATTAAAAAGAAGAAGGATGTCTGTAGATACACTCACATATGTGTGTACACATACATGTGTGTATATATGTATGTGCATATGTATGTATGTATGTGTGTATTAGGGGTATACGAATTAATAATTTGGACATAAGCTAAATTCTCTCCTTACTAATCTGATTAATTCATTTTTCTTAATATAAAACCCCTTTATTAAACGTTCTATTTTTATTTCTTTTATTATCGCAGAATTTAATTATACTAATTATCCTTGGTTTACCCAATTATTCCTTTTAGTGTCCCACACTTAATTAATTAAGTTTCTGTTGAATAATTCCTTTAATTAGATTCATTTAATTATCCATTAATAAATTCTTATTATTAATTTAATTTGCATATATGACACTCCAAAATATGGAGTATTATAGTATCTTCTACTTATAGGAATTTCGTACTCGAAATTTGAATAAAGTATTGCATTGACCCCTGCTCATTACTACGAAGCGTAGACACTAATACATATAATTACACTAACATCCTACTAGCATTAAGTCATCATAATATTAAGTGTACACAAGTATAATGGTTACACACGCACCCTACTGATGTTGAATCATAAATCATAATGCATTAGTGCATCTACTAATTCATAATCATATCATAACATAAAATATACTAGTGTGACTCTAGTTCATACAATAGACAAACAAAGCCCACTGCTAATAATCATGAATGTCTGATATATATAGCTTGAGACAGATTTTCCTAATTTTATTATTTACCCCCCGATACAATCATCCTTATCGGCACTCCATGGGATGTGAACAAGTCTAATAACTTTGTTCCTAAACTCCTTCATATATCGGCTTTCTACCGCTTCTGCTCTTCTAACATACATCAAATCTAGTTCTATAGATAAGTCTTCAATTTCCCTCAGTTCCACTATCGTACTAAGCTCGTGCACACATTTTTTCAAATATGATGTATGAAAAACATTATGTATACTACTAATCTATTAGGTAACTTGACTCGATATGCGAGTTTACCAACCTTCTCAATCACTGAAAATGGACCTACATATATAGAAGCCAACTTCCCTGTCTTCCCAAAGCACGTAACATCTTGCATCGATGAAACCTTTACAAACACATGATTGCCTATTATGAATTTTATTTCCTTTCATCTCTTGTCAACATAACTATTTTGCCTCGATCGCCCAACATTTATTCTTGCGCATATCAAATCTACCTTTTGAGTGGCATCTCATACAAATCGAGTTCTAACATGAGCTTATCTCCCGTGTCCAACCAATACATAAGTGACTTACATGATCTACAATAAAGCACCTCAAATGATGCCATTCTAATACTCAACTAGTAACTTTTGTTATATGCAAACTCAACCAAATGGAAATGAACATCTCAAGATCCTCTAAAATCTGGGACACTTGCTCTCAGCAAATCCTCTAGAACTTGGTTCATCCACTTCGTCTAACCATCAGTCTGTGGTTGGTAAGCCATACTCAGATTCAACTCTATACCCAATGAACACTACAAGTTTCTTCGGAACTCACTAGTAAACAATGGGTCTTTATCACTAACTATATTGTTTGGAATCCCATGGAACCTCACAACATTCTTCACATATAGCTTCTACAATACCTTGACAACTTAAAATATATTATAATTAAAATATCAACAATATAGTAGCATTAAATAATTGGATTTAATTTGTAAACAAAATTTATTTAAAATAAGAATGGGCAAAATGATCATTTTCTAATTTTGAAATTTGATGACGAAACCTGTGTCACTGCAACTATCTTGTTTTTTTAATTTGCAAAGTATATTTATTCACCTCGTTTGAAGTTCATGTGAAGGAGTTATGAGTGATTTAATGTCAAGCTAAGCAAGCATCAAACATGAATTTGAATTCTAGAGACCATTTCCCTCCCTTTATATATAAAATGCTAAGTACGTGACTTCTTTTCCATTTTAGAATCTAACACCGCTTCATTACTTCTCATTTTCCCTTGTTCTTCGTAAATTTTAAATTACCATATCTTACTCAATTCTCGACGGATTTGCATGAAACCAACGGCTCGCGAAGCATATGGAGGACACTACATATCCATTACAATTTGAAGGAGAATTTCAAAACCTTGGTGGTGGTGTAGTCTAGACAGCGAAGTGTTGGAGAATTGGAGAGCGATTCAGCGAGTGATCATTCTTTCTTCTGGTTTAACTATTCCTATAATTTGTGGCTTATATACAAGTAAATAATCAACCGTGGAATAGTAAATTCGGATTTAAAGTGGATTTTGGGAGGGAACTGATAGATAGTAAATCGAAAATCAGATTTTCGCTCTTTCCTTTGAATTAGATGAATAATACATGGAATTTGACGTTGTTTAACCCAAAAACCATTATAGAACTATAAAACTAATTAGGGATGGATACAGATGATCAAAGGAAAAGCGGAGACAATTGGAGGTGAAACGACGCATGAAATGGCGAAAGATCGCGATCAAAAAGAAATACCCAACCACGGACGGTCGATTGGTTTAGTTAACCGGTGGACAGTGATTGTGTTCAAGCTGAAATTGGGCCTGAATAGACTAATACAGTATTCCCGTCATAAGTTCCTTTTTCTTTGTTTTAAGCGACATTTAGAGGCTATTTCAAGTGCGTTTTTCAATGCTTTGGATCTAGGAAGAATTATGTGGATGTTGATCGTTATATAGAGTTGGATTTTTATGTCATTCATGATATAATCTATTCGACATGGACATGAACATCTACAAAACCTTTAGCATAATTTGGCAATATAGGAAACAAACTCGTGGCATAAAGACGTTATTTAGGAGTTAAGATGCTCCCTTGTAGTGCTTGGGTGGTCCAGTGTGAAGGAGTGAATGTTAAGCGATCTTGTAGTACAAGAGGCAATTCTGGGATGTGAGTTCAGTTTTTATTCGAGGTATGGACAAATATGTGACCCTGTAGCACCTGAGACGAGTCCAGGAAAGTGTGCCCTACATGAGGTTGATATGACGGTGGATAACTGACAATCCTAGCGCACGAGGCAACTCCAAGGAAGGTTGTCCACATGAATTCGTTATGGTACGATCCTATATTGCAGGCAGCGGGACTGGAGTTACATGATAAGTTAGGTATGGCATGACCAGTAGGGTGCATGGAGACTGAGATGTTAGACTCTTGTCATGTTATAGTATTATATTTATAGTATATGTGGAGCAAATATGACTCACTCACTCAGGTTTATGTCTGACTCGTTCCTTTTCCCCCTTTAATTATATCTCTAAGTTGATGGAACTTGGAGGTGAGATGGTACAGAAGATAAGTACCTTGTTGTACATGTTGTAAATAATGTAATTAGACATAAGGACTTGGATTTGATTATGTATATGGATTGGGATTGAGTGGTATTACAAAAAAATGCGTAGTCCATTGTGCAAATACTATGGTGTTATTGAGTGATTAGGGTTGTTGATATATATATTTTTTTTCTTTCCACTGTGAGATTTTAAAAGCTATACGTTAGAACTGTATTTTTTCTTATTATCATATCCAATGACTTGTCTTTTCTGGCTTTTGAGGTGTCAGTGTTGATTCGACCGTTGAACCCAAGGACAAAAAAGGCGGGTTGTACATTTGGTATCAGAGCAAAAAAATAGCCATAAAATAGGGATTAGGAATATATTAGGAGAGAATATTTGTATTTCCTGTTATATGTATGTATGTATGTATGTGTGTGTGTGTGTGTGTATACATTAGAGTTAAGTACAATGCACACACCATATACTTTTCCTGTTTTCTTTACTATCAAGTACAAAGTAGCTGATGAATCCCATTTTCATAAATAGCAGAAAATTAATACTTCAGTTGAAATTGGAACAAAGACCAAGATAGCCAATATCGATGGAGTAGAAACCAGTGCCGGGACTAGCACCAAAGTAGATATACCAAATATCCTAGAGTTAATATTCCAATATAGTTCACATGCTATACCCAAGCAATGAACCAAGGTAGTACCAACCACACTGAACCCGTAGCCAACACTACCACTATTACCCTTGGTGCGATTCCAGGCAAAAAAGAACCAATTGTTGACTTTTCTATGTTGCGTTGGGATTTCTCCAGCCTTGGTGTGAATACTTTTGTAAGAATGTAAACTTACTCAGCGATTTAGGCATGGCTTAGTACCTGCGAGAAGATTTTCAACTTGTTGGGACTTGATGATATTACCAGGAGACAGTTGGCCTCCTGGCACTTCCAAGGTGAAGCAGCATGTTGGTTGTAATGATAGCAGAAGTTGGAGGATACTATCACTTGAAGAATGCTTAAGATGAAGTTTGAGATGAATTTCTTTTCTAGGATCGAGAGGGATCTATTACTAAAGAGGTTTATTGCATAAGCAAAAGATGGATTTATTGCATCAAATCCCCAAATTAATCTTGTAACTAGAGTTACAACACATTTGATTAAAGAAATACAAGATTGGAATGGGAGGAATCGGAATCCCCAAAAAGTGACCTCTTGGGTTTTATTTATAGATGTAGGTCAACACCTTTCAACCTTGATGCTTTCGACTGGGTCGAAAGGTGGCTATCAAAGAACTTAAGTATGCTTTGACTTATCGAAAGGTAGGTTTGCGCCTCTCACTTTTTATTGCCTTATAAGTGCTTCTGACTCTATCGATAGAAATTGTTCAATGGTTTCGTTGATGTTGGTTTCTCCCGAGTAATTGTTTCTGATCTGATGCATATGCCTCTTAGATAACTAGTTTCGACCAGTTCGAAAGACTTACCATAGCC
The DNA here is from genome assembly GCA_030765085.1 of Allium cepa. Lineage (NCBI taxonomy): Eukaryota > Viridiplantae > Streptophyta > Magnoliopsida > Asparagales > Amaryllidaceae > Allium > Allium cepa. Next base: position 748,184,268 of record CM060940.1, on the reverse strand, counting down.
TCCCAAGGGGTCGCTCAAGATATTACTCTCTCTTTAACAGTTTGTATGGAGGAGAAACCATTGGTTTCGAATGGTTTGGCGCATGTTCAAAGAGCTATTTTCGTTGTTTTTGGAAGATATGGCTTTGACTTAATCAAAAGGTCTTCATCTAGTCGAAAGGTTGTTAATGAGGGCGGAAGGGTGCTTTTGACTCCTTCATCTCCTTTGAAAGGTATGAAACCACTAGATCTTGGTCGTAGAAACCCTTCAACACCTTTGAAAGGTTCCATCACTTTCAGAATTTGCCAATAGCATACCTTCGACTCTTCTGAAAGGTCCAGATGGGATTCTTCTCTCGTTCTTTGCCTAAAGAAGTCTTGACTCAATCGAAAGGTGAATATTTGGAGTAACAGGGAGTATGTAAATCAGTTTATTGAGTTGGCTAGGTTTGATTTTGAGTTGCTAAGAAACCAAGAGACAAAAACATTAAAGTTTGCGAAGGTATTGACTTCGCCTCTAAGGGAACTTGCATTGAATCGGATTCCATACAGGGCTACATTTAAGAGACTGGTGGAGGCAGCATTACAGAATTGTTTGAATGGATTTATAATAAAGGATTAAGTTAAGGAAGTAGCAGGATAGCAACAAGGTAAGTGTAAGGGTATTAGACTATAAAGAAGACAAGGCAAGAGATAAGTGAATACTTTTAATAGATGCCAAAAGAAGGGACATATTGTAAAGAACCGTAGGGCGCATCTTCTAAAGGGTATGTGTTATAACTATAGCCAGGTAGAACATTTTTCGAAGGACTATAAGACGGCCCCAACTCAACAGAAAATAAAATGCTACAATTGTGAATGTTTCAAACATATGAAAAGAGAATGGTCGTCTTTGAAGAAGGAAGGACAAGTGGTTAATGCATATGCTTTGGATGTCGCCCTAGCCTGAAGTATCATACCTGGTTTAGGAGAATGAGAAACAGATTGTGATGGAAGGTGTGTTAACTTTATCCAATTCTTCTATTCGTACTTTATTTGACACCGGTACATCCCATTCATTCAAAGCAAGTAAATTAGTCGATAGTTTACCCTTAAACTTGACATTATGCACGAATCCATTTCGATGTCAAATCATGTTGAGAGATCAACCCATTTTATCAATGTTATGTGATAGCATAAAATTTGTCGTACATGGTATGGGGTTCCCGTGTGATGCATATCTATGACTTTTCAGGGGTACGGGTTGATTTTGGAAATGGATTAGATGCCACGCTATGGGGTAGTATTGGAATGTGATAGGAGGATGGTTTGACTGAGAAATGATGAAGGATTTAATTTCATTTTTTGTTGTGAGCCCAATATTTCAGTTATGGAGACATATTTATATTCACTTAGTCTGTCTCAAGAAAAGATCCCGTTTATTCCTATAGTGAAAGATTATCCTAATATATTCAAAGAAGTTTCCGCTCTCCCTCCCCAAAGTGAAATTGAATTTCAAATCGATCTCGAGAAGACAGAAGGGCGATAGTAATGCCCTTAGGCATATGGTACCGAAGGAGAGGAGAGAGTTATATAAGCAATTCTCGGAGTTATTATTGAAAGGATGTATTTGAAGAAGTATTTCAGAATGGGGAGAGCCCATCATTTTTGCTACTAAGAGGGATGGTTCCCTAAGGTTATGCATTGGCTATCGAGAATTGAACAAGCCGACAAGGGAAAACCACAATCCCATTGGCATATGAAGATCTCTACGATCAATTTGTCAAGGCAAAGATTTTTTTTCTCAGCTTGATCTAGAAACTGGGTTACATCAATTGAGAGTGGCTAAAGATGGTATCTCGAAGACTGCTTTTCGTACACCTAATGGATTGTTTGAGTGGTTAGTCATGTCATTTGGGCTGATTATTACTTTGGCTTATTTTTCATATTTAATGAGTATAGTCTTCCGAGGGCGGTTAAATAGGTTGGTTATTGTCCTCATACATGAAATTCTTATTTATTCCAAAAGTGAGAAGGAATTAAGATCATTTGAGAGAAGTAATGCATGTCATGAGGATGAATCGGGTTAAGGCTAAGTTCTCAAAATGTGAATTCTGGCAGAAAGAGGTTTGTTCCTTTGTGCATGTATTATCGACAGTTGGATTGGCGTGTAACACCCCCTATTTGGAAGCCAAAAACTAAAGCGCTACGGTGTTGCAGCCATCCATAGTTATTCGTCCACGGTTACCAAATACGGTAATATTAGATACATTGATATACAAAACGCATAAATATGGAAAAAATTAAAACATCAAACAAGTTCCATATTCCATTTCAAAACAATTCAATATTCATTACATAATCCAACAACCGTAACCACGTACAAAGAAAATATACTTATTACAACATACGCAGGGAGCAACATATGAAGATGTCTCCTTGGATGATCAGAGTATATACATAGGCCTTTACGACAAAACACAACAAAATCAAAATAGAAAAGAAATTCCAAATAGCTATCATGCTACCTGCATGTCTCTGGAGATTTATTCGTCTAAAGAGGAACCTAGAAACCTCTACTCTTAAACTACTCAAAATCAATTGAGCACTCGAGATTTTAAGGGGAAAATATAAACTTCGAGTCAGGAATAAAGCATGGTTGAATAATAATCTACCATCTCAAACCAATCTGATATTTAGTGAGACCATGCCTTTTAGCGGAATGGGTTTCCTCTCACTAGTATCCTAAAACTTTATAAAACCATATACTGTGTCATGCATCCACAATGGTTAAAATATAACATTTCAAAATAATATGATGATATGCAAACAAGTAATCAATTCTAGATTTTCCATGCCCATTCATTTCTGACTATCTATCTCATTTAAAGTTTCTAGGGTCACTATATTAGTTTTCATAGGCTTACTAATAATCTATTTAATACTTATGGACTCCCTATCTAGTTTCATTGTTTTCTGGGTTCATTAAGTACCTATTGGCCCCTGCCAATAACTTCAATGTATCATGGGTTCTTCCTGTACCTATTGGCATCTCCAGTAACTTCCATCTCATCCTAGTTTACATGGGTTAACTAGGAAATTACAGACATCAGTCAGTAACTTAATCTGGATATAGTTTTCATGGGTTCTCTAAAAACGTATTGACCCCTACCAATAACTTAATCTAATCATAGTTTTCATTGGTTTACTATAAACCAATTAGCTACTGCCAACAACTTTCCTATACATAGTTTTAATGGGTTTACTGTGAACCTTTCTATCTGACAACTTTGCTATTTAAGCATCCTACATTCTAGTCTATCTGACCTCCTGGATGCAATTCTACTCATTCAGGAGTTAACATAATTTATATTCACTACTGGGTCAACCTAGCTGGTTATTCTGCCCTTCCCCAACATGTAGTTATGAGTTCATTACAATGTGAATATATACATATATGAAGAAGCAAACATAATAACTTAGTTAATCCCTTTAACCTACTAATCAAGGAAAACTTCTTCAAAAACTACATATGTAAAATCATTTCAAAACTCTTTATCTATGCCATGGTTTTCCTTTAAAATGAGACGAGTTATATGGTTTAAAACTAAGGCTTTTAAAACTTTAAAACATTACTTTCGAAACCTCTGGATAACCTCCTTCAAAAGCATGGAAAACTTCTTTTCAAAACAAAAATTATATACCTTTCTAAGCCTATTAAATCATCTCTTCGAAACCAAAATGTTCCTTTCGAAAGAAACAAAGCATTACTTAATAATCCTTAGGAACCTAGCTTCAAAACCAATGAAAGTAACTCTTTCGAAACAATTGGGTTTTGTTTTAAAACATCTTTTGGGTCAAAGTGAACATATTGGAAGTATCTCTTTTGAAACCCTTAATCTTCATACAAAATTGTTAGGGCAAAGTTTGATGTCGTCGGCGCCATCCTTTTGAAAGCTTCAAAATATTTAAGTAAAACATTGCAGATTAGCATCGAAACTCTCTTTCGAAGCCATTCCCTTCGAAACCCTAGGACCCTTCTGAAAGCATTTAGGAAGGGGCTTAACATAAGTTTAAAAAAAGCCAACCTTTGAATGAATTGATGACTTCAAAAACTTTGAAAGGCAAAAGGACAGCAGCAGGGTTTCGACTAGGTCAGAACCACCATTCTCAAAAGCATCATTTTATAAATAAGGGACTCATTCAAAAGCTCACGCTAAAAATGGAGGATGGAAACCTTCTTCGAAAGCTATTTAGAAAACCCCTTTCGATAGCTTATGTTGCAACTCCTTCAAAAGCTTCAGTAAACAAAGGCAGGCGCTCAATCATTCAAAAGCAAAGAAAAGGTTTTGTTCCCATCGGAACCTATGTTTCGACGCTATGCCTTCTTCCTTTCTCCAATCCACTACGTACCAATATTAATACCTTGTGTATTGGTTTCGCCTTTGTAGGATTCTGACTTTATTGAAGGCGGAAGCATAAGGTCAAAAGGTGCTTCTAGTATAGGAAAAACCCACTTTTTTTGGTAAAAGCTTATTAATGCCAATTAAAGCAAATAATTTTTAACTAACCTGCTTACTTGTAAACATGTGATTGGTTGCCTCAACTTTTCAAATTATTTTCCAAAATAACTACCACATAATTTCAGATCTAAATCAAGGTTAATTTAACAAATAAGCCATTCCACTAAGTAAAACAATTAAATCATTTAGGTCCTCCTTTCAAAATAATTTAATTCTTACAGTAAATTACTTATGATAAACCCCAAAAAATCACTTTTAATATGTTATCTAACATATCTAAAATTCAGACCCAAATTCTCAATATAATTTCTGAAATAAATTTCTAAACCCAATTAATCATATTTTCCTACGATAATTCATAATAAGTTCTCCATAACTTGCAAAATTATGAAAACTAAAACCCAACTACAAAATCATGTTTTACATAACATATAAATTCCTCATTGCATAAGAAAACAATTATAATCGGTTTTACCCCTAAAACTGTGTAAAATCACATTTAAACAATTCTTGTTTAAAACAAACATGTTATAATCCAAGCATATCATCATCCAAATCATTATTAAAATGGATTAAATCTTAAATCCAAAAACAATTGATTATAAACAGAAAATAGAGATGATAGTGATTATTATTCACCTTGATTAGGATAAGGAGATTGGATTGAGAATTATTCCCCTTGCTTTTGATTTCTTTGCTTTTGATTTAATTTCTCCTCTTATCTCCTAGTAATGGCCGGGTCCTCTTCTTATGTTTACATTTTATATTTTTTGAAAATTAGAAAATGACCGTGAATGGATGGTATAGCCATGGATATATAAGGGTTATGGTAATAAGGCGCAGCTATTTCTCAATATGCACTTGTGTAAATTTAGTACCCTATAAACCATTCTTAAGCCCATTTAAACAATTAAGCATGGCCCTTAATTTTATTTTCAAATCTCAATGCCCTTATCACTCTAATTATTTACATTATTCTATTTAATTTATCTAATTAAATTTCCTAAATAATGTTTTCAAAAATTAGGGGTGTTACAAGCTCCCATCCTTAACAAATTTCATCGTCAAAATTCAGTAAGGACTAAATACTAAACATAGCAATCATCTATAACGACTCCTAACAGCGATAGTTTACTTGCCTAGCAACTACTTATATAAATCTTATATAGACATACCCTCAAAGCAGATCAGGATAAGTATCTCTAATCCTATCTTCTGTCTCCCAAGTACACCCCTTCTCATTGTCGCTTCACAGAACTTTCACCAACCCAACTGTCTTTTTCCTTAATCTTTTCTCGTCTCTCGCTACAAACCGAACTGGTTGTCTAACAAAGGTAAAATTAGGCTCTACTATCAAGTCTTCCAACCATGTCGAAGGAATAGTAGTCTCTAGGTCATGCATATACTTACGAAGATGAGACACATGAAATACATTATGGACACTTGCCATATTGATCGACAAATTTACTCGGTATGCGAGCTTTCCAATCCTCTCTATAATCAGTAACGAACCGTCCCTAACTTTCCAAATTGTACCACGCCCTTCATCGGTGATAACTTAATAAAAACCTTTTCTCCAACTGAGAATTCTAGGTCGTTATGCCTCTTATCAGAGTAACTCTTCTGTTTAGACCGAGCTTCCTTCATCCTTTTCCGAATTAACTTAATCTTCTCTATCACCTCTCTAACCAGATACGGATCCAAGACTAATTTGTCTCCAGTCTCCAACTAACACGTTGTTGTTTTGCATGGCCTTCCATACAAAGCTTCAAAAGGAGCCATTCCTTTACTAGTTTGGTAACTATTATTATAGAAAAACTCAATCAAATGTAGGTGATCTTCCCAAGATCCACCAATGTCCAATACACAAGTTCTTAATAAATTCTCGAGTATCTTATTGACTCTCTCCGTTTGCCCATCTGTCTGAAGGTAATACACAGTATTCATCTTTAGCTTAGTGCCTAACATCCTATAGACTCTTCCAGAATTCACTAGTGAACAAAGTTTCTCTATCTTTGACTATACTACTAGGAACTCCATGTAGTCTAACTATGTTCTTCATGAACAAATTAGCTAAAATAGGCGTCATCCTGGTTGAATTAACTGGAATGAAATAGGCACTCTTGGTCAACATGTCCACTGTGACCCATATACTTTCATTTCATCTATTTGACCTTGACAACCCATCTATAAAATCATGGATATTGAATCCCATTTCCAAACCGCAATCTCTAAAGATTAAGCAATTCACTCGGCTTCTAATGTCCGTCTTTCACTTGTTGACAGTATACACACTGCCTTACCCACAAGCCTACATCCCTCTTCATACATTCCTAATAGATGCTCATCTTCATATCCTAATACATCCTGGCGCCTCTAGGATGAATCGTACACTTGGATCGATGGCATTCTAAAAGAACTTTTTTCCTCAAATTCTCAACATTTGGAACACACAACCGTCCCTTCTTTCTCAACAATCCTCTCTGGTCAAGACTAAAATCTTTTAGATCATCATTCTCAGTTCCAACCTCAAGTCTTCTGATCTTCTCGGCTAGCACTGGATCTTCTTTATGCTTAGAAGCAATCCTTTCGATCAACACTGGTTGAACTTCTAAACATGACAACACGGCGGTACTCTGACTAGAACTAGAAGTCGACCTTATCTACACACTACAAGTAGTCAAAGCTTTTAAATCCTTCCACTCTGCCAACATAGCTAACACCACATTCTAATGTCTTCTGCTAAGATCATCGGCTACTTTATTTCCTTTTCCAAGAGTATAATCTATACCAAAATCATAAGCCGCCGAAAACTCCAACTACCTCCACTGTCTCATATTCAACTCTTTCTAAGAGAATAAGTACATTAAAGACTAATTATCTATGTATAGCTCAAACCTCTCCCATAAGAGATAGTTCTCCCAAATCTTCAATGCGAAGATCACTAGAGCCAACTCCAAATCATGATTAGGATATCTCACTTCATGCGGTCTAAACTGTCGTGAAGCGTAGGCAATCACTTTACCCTTCTACATCAACACAGCTCCTAATCCAGTTCCATATGCATCAGTATACACCACCAATCCTTGATTTCTGTCCGGTACTACTAACACGAGTGAATTGGTCAACAAATGTTTTAACTTAAGGAATGCTTCCACACATTTGTCGGACTACACAAACTTCACCTCCTTCCTGGTTAACTTAGTCAAAGGTGTTGATATCTACGAGAAATTCTTGATGAATCTCCAGTAATAGCCAGAAAGTCTAAGAACTTCTAAGCTCAATCACCATCTCTGGTCTCTTCCAATTATTAATAGCATCGATCTTATCTGGATCGACAGGCAAGCCCCTCTCTGGAACCACGTGATCAAGAAACTTAACCTCTTTCTTCCAAAAAAGGCACTTGGAAAAATTCACTTTTAGCTCAAGCATTATTCTAAGATGATCTTCACGCCCCTTTCATTCTTAGAGTATACTAAAATGTCATATATAAACACCAGCACCAACCTATCCAAGCACTCTTGGAAAACTCGATTCATCAAATCCATGAAGAAAGCAGGTGCATTCGTTAGCCCGAACAGCTTTACTAACCACTCATATAAACCATATCTAGTCTGAAATGTTGTCAAAGGAATAATTTTCTCTACACTCTTAACTAATAGAAACCTGTCGCCAAATCCAATTGCGAAAGCACTCTGGCTCCACACAACTGATCAAATAGATCGTCAATTCTCAACAAAGGATACTTATTCTTAATCGCCCTCTCGTTCTACTTATGACAGTCGATACCAATCCTCAATGACCTATATGGCTTCTTCACGAACATCACAGCTGCTTCCAAAGGAAAATGCTTGGTCGAATAAAATTCCTTCCTTCTTGACCACTAGCTGCACCTTCAATTCCTTCATCTCTGTCAGTGTCATCCTGCTAAGTGGTCTACTTACAGGTTCAGCTCCTGGCACAAGATCTATCCGAAACTCAATAGCTTGTTTTGGTGGTAGTCTCGTAACCAGCTCAAAGGCATCTTCAAAATCCCTTGCTACTTGAACCTAACTTATCTCTTCTCCCATTTCCATAGCACTCAATAAAGCACAACTACTCCAGTCAGAATTCTCTACTAAGAATATAATTCGATTATGACTAATAAGGTATCTTATTGATATTCCCCCATCCTGGTAAAATATCTTAGCCTCGTATTTACTCAACCAATCCATACCCAAAATGATTCCAAAATCTATGGAAAAAACAAATAGATTTCATGCAAACTTATGACTTAACAAATCAAGCTCTAACTGGTCACATCTCATCCCCAAAGTTGCATACCATCCTATTGGATTCACAACTCTTAAGGAAGTAACAAGATATGTGGGTTCTAAGTAAACCCTATCAACCAAATTCTGAGATATAAATAAAGGTATTTTTGGCATATGTCCTTGATAGGTTTCAAATTCACAAAAATTCCAGTGGAAAAAAGTATGTAAACTAGGTCCTTATATTTCGAAAATCATCAAAAAACATACAAAAAAACAAAAAGAACATCCAAATTTTAAAAATTATTTCAATTAATATTTATCTTCGTATTCATGTCAAAAAATCAAAAAACAAGGATTAAAAGGTAAAATAATGACACACAGTATGTTTCGGGAATACTTGCAAACATGTATGCAATTTTAGAGAATAATTGCAGACATGTCTACACTTATTCTGGATAACATGCCTTTGCAACTAAAAATTGCAGATATGTCTGTAATTTTAAGGAATAAGTGCAGATATTTACGTAAATATCCTGATTTTTAAATCAAGGTGCTATTATTCATTGAATAATTGCATATATGTCTGCAAATATATGGAATAATTGCAGATATGTCTGCAATTATATAGATTTCTATTCAACGTAGTTATTTAGTGAATAATTGTGTGTATGCCTGCCATTATATGGAATAATTGGATACATACTTGCAATTATTCAGATGTTTATCGAATGCAATTATTCAGCGAATAATTGCAGACATATCTGCAATTATATGGAATAATTGCATATAAGTCTGCAATAATTGCAGATATGTCTACAATTTTTTCTCTTTCAGAAACCTAGTTATAATATTTATAATTTTTGAAATTTTTTTAAGCACCGGCGCAACAAAACATGAAAAATACATGCTGCTACAGTAAAATAATTATAGAGACCCGCTTTACAACTTTTATTAAGGAGAAGTCATTTGAATTAACTTTGGTTTTAGGGACGCGTGTGATGCACTGGTATCAAATAGTATCCTAACTGGTACACTCTGAATCAAAAATGTACCTTCCATTATAGGCTTCCCTTTTTCAGCTGCAGTTAGCTTAGCAGATAATGGTCTAACAGCAAAAACCTTTCTCTTGTCCACCTTGACTGGTTCTGAACGTTGATTCTTGTAATGCCCAACTTGATCATAGTTGAAGCACTTCACGTTCTTCTTATCTGCAGCTTTCTTCCCCTTGCCTAACAGGCACTCATGAGTAAAGTAACCTTTCTTGTCACACTTGAAACAAACTAAATCAAATTTTTTCTTCTTGGCAGCATCTCCCTTCTAGGCTCCCTTCTTCTTAAAGAACTTCCTTTTCTTTCCTTGAGAACTATGGATTTCCACTGGCTTCTCTCTACCACAAATAGAAAGCATCTCCTTATGGTGGATTGACATCTCCACAACTACATTACTAGGATCCCAGAGATGTAGCATGGTTGCCATATCAATCTCGGGCCTAGTCTTCTAATAAACCTCTCATTTCTTTTGATGACGATGTTTATAGTAGCATACCCATATTGGGACAACTCATAAAACTTAGTAGCATACTTAATTACCGACATCTCTCTCTGCACCAAATCCATAAACTTTCTTATCAACGTTGACTTAGCAACTTCATATAAAACCTCTGTTCAAATCTTCTACTAAAATCTGCCCAAGTCAACTCCTCCTCCAGGACTCAAGGAGTAACACTATTCCACTAATGAAGTGCTGCCCCATGCACCTGCCTAGAGGCCAGCCTCCTCTTCTACTCATCATCCAAACCCAAATTAGCAAAGATTCTCTTGCAATGCAATAGCCAAATCTCAACTTCTATAGCATCCTCCATTTCCATAAATGGCTTCCCATTAAGACTGGTGTAGTCTCTGCTCAGCTTAGCATAATTATTCCCAACTGGAGCCATATGATTAGGTCCTCCAATATTTCCAGCAACTCCAGCAGCAGCTCCTAGCGGCATCATATTGACAAAGAACTGATACATCGCCCCCTTATCCACTGGTGGATTTCCAACACCCACATTGGCATCAGCATTTTAGTTAGTATTAGCCTATCGACCTTGGTTCCTCCTTGTATTAGGAAAAACATTTCCATTACTTGTGGTGCTTTCTCTACCTAGATTTCGTCTTCCGTTTCTTTCTTCCATACCCTCTTTCTCGTAAATCTGCATACGAGCTTTAAAAAGATACAGAAGAACGGTCCAAGAGAAAGGGGAATACTTATATATATATATATATATATATATATATATAAATAAATAAATATATATATATATCAAATACAAGTTCATTACTATAGAGTTAACCCAAACCATAATCTTATTTTCTAGTTCATTGGATTATGTTTTGAAAAATCTTTTAGGTTTAAATTTATTTTAAGTTTTAATAAACCTACGCTCTGATGCCAACTTGTAACATCCTCCATTAGAGACTCAAAACTAATGGCTACGGATGTTGCAGTCATTCATAGTTATTAATCCTTGACGATCAAATACGGTAATGTTAGATACATTGATACAAATAAACACGTAAATATGGAAAAAAAATTAAAACATCAAACAAGTTCCACATTCCATTTCAAAATAATTCAATATTCATTACATAATCCCAAAAATGTAACTACGTACAGAGAAAATATACTTATTACAACATACGCCAAGAGTGACATATGAAGATGCCCCCTTGGATGATCGGAGTATATATATAGGAAATTATCCAACTTTTTCTTTACAAAAAGCATGATTGCGTCATGCATGTATCTAAAAGTTTATTCGCCTAAAGTGGTACCTGAAAACCTCAACTCTCAAATTACTCAAAATTAATTGAGCATCCGAGAGTTTAAGAGAAAAATATAAACTTCAAGTTGGACATAAAGCCTGGTATGAATAATAATCTACCTTCTCAAACCATTTTGTTATCTAGTGAGACCACGCTGCTTAGCGGAATGGGTTTTTCCCTTACCGGTATCCTAACACTTTATAAAACCATATACTATGCTCCTGCATCCACAATGTTTAATATATAACATATGAAAATAATATGATGACATGCAAATAAGTAAATCAATTCTGCATTTTCCATCCCCATTCATTTCTGACTATCTGTCTCATTCATAGTTTCTAGGGTCACTATTAACCTATTAGTTTTAAATAGGTTTACTAATAACCTGTTTAATACTTATGGACTTCCTGTTCGGTTTTATAGTTTTCATGGAATCGCTTAGAACCTATTAACCCCTGCCAAATAACTTCATTGTTTCATGGGTTCTCTATGAACCTATTGGTATCTCTAATAACTTCCCCCTTATCCTAGTTTTCATGGGTTTACTTGGAACTTATTGACATCTTTCAATAACTTAATCCGTATATAGATTTCATGGGTTCACTACAAACCTATTGACCCCGGCCAATAACTCAATCTAATCATAATTTTCATTGGTTTACTATGAACCTATTGGCTACTGTCAATAACTTTCCTATACATAGTTTTCGTGGGTTTACTATGAATATGTCTGTCTGACAATTTCATTATTTAAGCATCCTACATTCTGGTCTATCTGGCCTCATGGATGCAATTCTACTATTCAGGAGTTAACTTAATTTAATTCGCTACTAGGTCAACCTAGCTGGTTATTCTGACCTTTCCCAACATACAGTTATGGGTTCATTACAATGTGATACATGCATATATAAAGGAGAAAACATAATAACTTGGTTAATCCCTTTAACAAATTAATCAAGGAAAACTTTTTTAAAAACTCCATACTTAAAATCATTTCAAAATTCATTATTTATGCCATGGTTTTCCTTTAAAATGGGATTACGTTATTTGTTTTGAAAACTAAGGCTTTTGAAACCTTATAATATTATTTTCGAAACCCTTGGAAAACCTTCTTCAAAAGCATTGAAAACTACTTTCCAAACACAAAATATATACCTTTCGAAGCCCTCTAAATCAGCTCTTTTGAAACCAAAATGTACCTTTCGAAAGTACCAAAGCATTACTTAATATCCTTAGGAACCTAGCTTCGAAACCAATGAAAGTAACTCTTTCGAAATCATTAGGTTTTACTTTAAAATATCTTTTGGGTCAAAGTGAACATATAAGAAAGTATCTCTTTCGAAACCCTTAATCTTTATATAAAATTGTTTGGAAACGTTTTATGGCGTCGACACCATCCTTTCGAAAGTATCAAAACATTTAAGTAAAACATTGAGGATTAGCATCGAAACCCTCTTTCAAATCCATTTCCTTCGAAACCCTTGAACCCTGTCGAAAGCATTTAGGATGGGGCTTAATATAAGTTTAAAACAAAAGCTAACCTTCGAATGCATTAATGACTTCAATACCTTCGAAAAGTAAAAGGACGGCAGTAGGGTTTCGACTAGGTCGAAGCCACCATTTTCGAAAGCATTATTTTGTAAACAAGGGACTCATTCGAAAGCTCATACTAAAATTGAAAGAAGGCAACATTCTTCGAAAGCTTTTCAGAAAACCCCTTTAGATAGCTTATGTTTCGACTCCTTCGAAAGCTTCAGTAAAACAAAGGCAGGCGCTTAATCATTTAAAGGCAAAGGTTTCGTTCCCATTGGAAGCTATGCTTAGACACCATGCCTTCCGCCTTTCTCCAATCCACCACGTAACAATATTGATACCTTATGCATTGGTTTTGGCTTTATAGGATTCTGACTGGATTGACGGTGGAAGTAAAAGGTCGAAAGGTGCTTCTAATAGAGGAAAAACCTACTTTTCTGGGTAAAAGCTGATTAATGCTAATTAATGCAAATACTTTCTAACTAACCTGCCTACTTGTAAACATGTAATTGGTTGCCTCAAAATTTCAAATTGTTTTCCAAAATAACTACTGCATAATTTCATATCCAAATCAAGATTAGTTTAACACTATGCCCTTCCATTAAGCAAAACAATTAAATCATTTTGGGTCCTCCTTTCAAAATAAATTAATTCTCATAGTAAATCACTTAGGAAAAATCACCAAAAATCATAGAAATTCACTTTAATATGTTATCTAACATATCTTAAATTAGGAGCGAAATTCTTAGTGTAATTTCTGAAATAAATTCCTAAATCCAATTAACCATATTTTCCTTCGAAAATTCATTATAAATTCTCCATAACATGGAAAATTATGACAATTGGAAGTCAACTCCAGAATCATATTTTACATAACACATATTGCATAACAAACCATTATATTCGGTTTTAACCTTAAAACCATCTAAAATCACATTTAAACAATTCTTGTTTAAATCAAAACGTGTTATAATTCAAGCATATCATCATCCAAATCATCATTAAAATGGATTAAATCTTAAATCCAAAAATAATTGATCATAAACACAAAATAGAGATGATATTGATTATTATCCACCTTGATTAGGATAAGGAGATTGGATTGTGACTTATTCCCCTTGCTTTGATTCCTTTGCTTTTGATATAATTTCTCCTCTTTTCTCCTAGTGATAGCCGACACCTCACCTTAAGTTTACGTATTATATTTTGTGAAATGAGAAAATGATTGTGAATGAGTGGTATAGCCGTGGATATATAAGGTTTATCGTAATAAGTTGCGGCTATTCCCAATACGCCCTTGTGTAAATTTATTTGCCTATAAACCATTCTTAAGCCCATTTAAACAATTAAGCACGACCCTTAATTTTACTTTCAACACTTAATCCCCTTATCACTCTAATTATTTACATTATTCTATTTAATTTACCTAATTAAATCTCCTGAATAATGCTATCGAAAATTAGGGGTGTTACATAGCGATATCCCCAAGTAAGCTGACTATAGTTGGGTATTGGATGATGCGAAGAATGCTTCACAGGTCCGTCGCCTTTTGGGTTTAGCTTGATTTTATCGAAAATTTATTAAGGATTTTGCGAAGATATCAGCCTCTCTGACTCGTTTGAATAGAAGAACCTAACTTATACTTAGAGTTTGGAGTGCGAGGTGGCTTTAATTTAATAAAAGAGCTGTTGACGAGCACTCCAGTTTTGGTATAAAGTGGGTTACTGCTTTTGTTAGATGTACCACAGTTGAAGTAGGAGTGCATATCCATCGATTTTATGGATGGACTAAGAGAGGAAATGAAAGTCTATGGATTATAGTAGGTTGTCTAACAAAAAGCATGCATTTATCCTAGTAAGGAGTGCGAGGAGGGTTGCAAGACTGGCAACACAATATATCAAGGAGGTAGCCTGACCACATGAAGTATCAGCAAGTATAGTAAGTGATTGGGATACACTTTTCATAAATCAATTATGAAGGAGTCTACAGGATGCATTAGGGACTGAGTTGAAGTTGAGCATGGCATATCACCCGCAGATTGATGGACAAATAGAAAGGGTGAACCGGGTGTTGGACAACTTGTTGAGGGTATGCAGATTGGATTTTGGGAGATCATTGAAGGATCATCCACCTCTGGTGAAATTCGCATACAATAATAGCTACCAGTTTAGTATAGGCATGACATCATTCAAAGCATTATACAAAGGGCCATGTAAGTCACCTTCACGTTAGTGGGAATCAATGGATAAGATTATATTGGGTCTAGAAATGTTAGAGATACTACGGCGAAAGTGGAGCTTATTCGAAAGAGGATGGAAAAATCATATACCGATAAGAGTCAGACAGGGATGGAATTTGCAGTTGGAGATTTGATCTTTGTGGAAGTTTCTCCATTGAAGAAGGTGGTAAGTTTTGGGAGTTTAGGGAAGTTAGCACCCTAATTTCTTGGCTCATTTCTAGTATTGGAGAGGATAGGGAGTTAGCGCATATATTGGGGCATCGATAGAAAATGGAGGGGGTCCATAATGTATTCCTTGTGTCACATTTGTGAAAACGTGTACATTGTCTGACCCTTGTTGTTGCACCTAGTCAATTGGAGGAGGTAAAGTTGGAACCTGAGCCAAGATCATCCCCCGGTTTAACCCGTATTGTTGAACATATGACTAAACAACTAAGGAATAAAGTGGTGAAGTTGGTTATAGTGAGATAGGGGAACGATCCAACTGAGAGTACTTAGGATCCCAAAGATAAGATGAAGGCTACTCATCCTCCACTCTTTTCCGGTACGTTCCCTAATTAGTTCGATTTCTTACGGTTAGCTTATACTTAAGTTAGATTTGGTTATTTCACGATTTGGTTGCTAGGGTAGAGTATAGTAGATTTTTTATTATCAGATATGTGTTTGTTAGTTATGACTTGACTAATGCATTCATATAGAAATATATTCTTTAGTAGTGTGCTATGCATCTATACAAGATATGTCATCTTATGTAGTCATATAGGGTGTTTTAGCTGAATTTCTACATTATAAGTACAGAAACTGCAAGTTGCAGGACATCATTTTATATATATGTTGTTCACACTTGTAACAACCCATGCCGTTGGCAAGCGAAACATTGCCATATCAAGAAACACGGATCATTGGTTTAGGGTAAAAGAAATATTACAGAGACCTCAAGGAAGAAATAATCTATCTAATCCAAACGTCATTGCAGTAGAAACATAATACCAGATATATGAATCATCTCATAAAACTGTAATAAAATCTCAAAGCATCAAAATATCTGGATCTAAAATATCATAATATCGTAGTCTTAGAAAAACATCAGTACATGTCAACATCAGAGTATCATAAAAATAATCCCTCATAAGAAAAGTACTAAAAGAGCAAACGTACTATAGGAAATGCATGATAAATGATAAAATAGAACTAGACTCCAAGCATGATAATCCAAAGGCAACAATGGATCTGTCAACGGCTGCTCTGTCCACTTCTGGTGGAGGATAAATGGAATACTTCAAACATATGTCTTGTGAATAATAACAAGACTAACAAGGAAATTAAATACAACTGATTTCAAGTCTATTCTAGGTGATATAGAGTGTGTATATAGTGTCTGTGCACCTAAGGTCACATGCCTAAGGTCACATATCAAAGGTCAATAGCCTAACATCATGGGAATAACAACAGATCATACCTCATCGAACGATTGTCTAGTTTTGGGGAACTACTATCCCACTATAACTCACATTAGGCCTAGAGAGGAAGAACACACATGTACACTTGCATAGCGACTCATCATATGCACCCGTTCCCATCCCCTTGATCCTAGCGGCTTAGTACCTCTTACGTACCCCTAGGAGTTACTACGCCTAAATCTTGCTGGTACTGGGCACCACCTAGCTTTTAACGTCTATGTCTATATGGGCCTATGAGAATTTCCTTAATCAGCACAGTCTCCAGTCCCAATACACCGACTAACAACTGGTAATCCAATCCCAACACCGGTAATCCAATCTCAACACCTATGCCTACCTTTCACAACGTAAGTTGCACGTCTCAACGACACTCCACATCCTACTCTACGATACAGAATGCGAACTAAGTTTTCTACCTCAAGTAAAAAAAGCTAAATATGTCTATGCCAATCAAGAAATTTAGAGAACAACAAGGTTCATACATCTACTGGCTCAAGTCCCCAAGCAGTCTACAAAGTTTAAAGTAACTTACGATAGTCAACCTACGCTGGTCTTATGTCGATTTCCTACAATCCAAACATCTTTCAATTTACCTATTTTAAGAAAATTAATCCATTTCATACAATTATCAGTCATAATCCGTTTAATTTTTATTTCAATTGGACTCATTTATTTGTCTTATTTTTATTACATTTTTTCATCATTTATTCCAATTGAAAAGTTAAAGGTGTCAAATCCAATTTTAATATATGATTTATGGTTTTACAACTTACATAAGTCAACTGCGATAATATAAAAAGATCCATTATTCCAAATTCCCAATTTTATAATTAAGGGATTAATCTCAGAATTAGCAATCAAATCAACATAGGGTAGGAATTAAAATCAATTAATTTAATTAACATGTTAAATCTATACCCACTCACCTCTATCCTAAGCTTTAGGTTTTCCTCTGACGCCACAAGTTTTCTCCCCTAAGTTGGCTTAGGCCTCTCCTTAAATTGCTAGATCTCCTTTTATTTTAATCTAGGATGAGATTTAAAATAGAATTAGGGTTTAGAAATAGATTTGAGAAATTAAGGTTTAGGGTTTATTTTGGCCAAGCTTCGTTGTAATGTAGGGAATTTGGTTTTAGGATAACCCTAGCTAACCGTTTATAGAGGAACACCACAACTCACTACCATCAGATCCCAGTCCAAAATCATCTCATTCGCCGTCATAAACTGTGGCCAGCATGCAACTATCTTGAACATATGAAATGAATTAACTCCAGATCACGACCCTACGATCAACATAGGTTCAGATCAACCACCCTAGGGGCTAGGTAAACCGCCCCCGGTCGACCTTGGCCCAATGTGGGTTGACCTAGCCCTGAATCATTTTTATATTTCTTTTTAATTTTTATTTATTATTATAACCTCCATAACTTTTTCGGTTTAGCATATATTTCAACAAGTTATATATAAAAGTTGTTCAAAAAATTGCTACGGATACAATGGTGCAAGTTCGTAGTCCAATTCGGATGTTTGTAAAAAAATTCTTTTTGGTTCATTCTTATCTTTTAATTATATTTCCTTATTTATTTACAAGAAAAACTCAAGGTGTTACATTCTCCCCCTTTAAAGGATTTCGTCTACGAAATCTCTAAGGACATAAGAATGCAAATAACAGCCAGTAACAAAATATACATATATCTACTCATCTTTAGACACGACAACCATAATCCTTAATAATTTTAATGCAATTATGTAATTATGTGGCATGGAATTAACATGAACCTAATTAATGCAAAAGGGTAGTCAGTCTACTGATTCAGTCGATCTTCTGTTTATGCAAGTTTGTTTATGCCACGCATCCAAATGTATTTTAGTCTTAAAATAAACAGATAACTCTACATGTATGCTCTGCTATAACAAAATTATCTTGGATAATAACAAAAATCAACAAGTAATATGCATAAGGTACGAATATATGTGCCTAAGGGAACCAATATTCTAGTATGTGCAATGCAACCACTTGCATCCATAAACATCCATGTACATCCAACAACATCCTTCAACCATAACATGTCTCATTGACATGTTTACAACCATACCTATTATCCATAGGTCTCCACCTAATACAGTCTATCCTCCCCCTAAGGTTTTACCTAAGGTATCTAACTAGAGAAAGATCAAAATGTAAGATGTACCAAAAAAAGTTATAGGTAGGAAGCTCGAATCCTCTCCTCGGGCTCCCATGTACTCATAGTTGGTCATGTCCCCACTGTACCTTAACTATCTAATCTTCTTATTTCGGAGCCATTTAGTACCATGCTCTAAGATGCGGGTGGGTACATGGTAAAAAAGTGACTCGTGCTCTACCTCAACCTCCTCCAAACTACTAGGCTTAACAATAATAGTTGAATCATGAAAGCACTTTCGCAAGTG
Source organism: Allium cepa (assembly GCA_030765085.1). Taxonomy (NCBI): domain Eukaryota; kingdom Viridiplantae; phylum Streptophyta; class Magnoliopsida; order Asparagales; family Amaryllidaceae; genus Allium; species Allium cepa. The sequence goes on along the minus strand of CM060940.1, from coordinate 748,165,064 downwards.
TAAAACATGGAAAACATCATGCACTCCAGCTAACTTCTCTAGAAGTCTAACTCTATAAGTCAATTCCAATCCTAGCCACAATCGGGAATGGCCCAACAAACCTCAAAGCTAGCTTCCTTGAACTCCCAAATCTTATCACATGTCTTAGGGGTGAGACCTTCATAAAGACCGTATCCCCAACCACAAACTCTAACTCAGAGTGCCTCCTATCTCCATAAGCTTCTATTGGTCCTAAGCTGTCTACATCCTCTTTCGAATTTAGTCCACCCTCTCGAAAGTCTCCCTAACCATATCAGGCCCAAATTTAACTCTATCTGTAATGGCCCACCAACACGATGACGATCTACAAGATTTTCCATATAAAGCCTCGAATGGTGTCATCCCTATGCTAGCCTGGTTATTATTATTGTAGGGAAACTCTACTAGTGGCAAATAATCCTCCCAAGAGCCTCGTAAATCGACGATACACATCTAAGTAAATCCTCAAGAATCCGATTCATCCTCTCTTTCTGACTATCAGTCTGTGGATGGTATGTTGTACTCAAGCTCAACTCGGTTCCTAAAGCCTTCTACGAACTTCTCCAAAATTCACTATTGAAAAGTGGATCTCTATCACTAACTATACTGTTATGTATTCCATGAATTCTAACTACCTTCCTAATATATAAAACTGCCAATGTAGATACTATCCTAGTGCTCCTTATAGGTATGAAATGAGCGCACTTGGTTAGCCTATCCACGGTGATCCAAATGCTCTCATTCCCTCTTCTAGATCTGAGTAATCCATTTATGAACTCCATAAAGATGCTCTCCCACTTACACTATGGAATGCCCAATGGCTACAACAATCTTTCAAGCCTCTTCTACTCTGCCTTCACCCTCTGGCAAGCCATGCACTTAGCTACATACTCTGCCACTTGCTTCTTCATCCCAGACTAAAAGAAAACTCTTCACATATCCCAATACATCTTATCTCCACCGGGATGAATGCTCATCCTAGAGCGGCAAGACTCTGCTAATACTACATCAGCAGGCCCATTATCCTTTCTGTGCCTAGCTCCAATCTACTCCATCAAGGTCAGCTGAACATCTAGGGCTTAAAACAATCAAGGGTAATATCGAACGATGGCCTAAAGTCAAGGGTAGAAATATAATCCAAATGTCAGTACTCCAAAATTAAAGTACTTGGTGTATCTCTCTGTCTACTAAATGCATCTGTTACGACATTCATTGTCCAAGGTATAAGAAATTTCAATGCCATATGTGGCTAAGAACTCCATCCATCTCTGCAGCCTCAAGTTCAAGTCATTTTAGGAGAACAAGTACTTCAAGGACTTATGGTATGTAAAAAGCTCAAATCTCTCTCCCAGAAGATAATGTCTCCAACACTTAAGAGCAAAGACTATAGTTGTCGACTCAAGGTCATACATCGTGTAGTTCCTCTCATGAGTCTTCAATTGCCTATTAGCATAGCATACCACTCTACCCTCTTGCATCAACACTGCTCCTAGCCCTGTACCATAAGCATTGATATAAACCGTAAAAGTTTTACTCCCATCAGTTAAAACTAATATGGGTGCACTAGTCAAATCCTCCTTCAACCTAACAAAAGCATCCTCACACTTAGCATCCCATGTAAAACCTAGATTCTTCTTGGTGAGGCAAGTCAATGGGGGAAAATATCTTAGCGATGTCCTCAATGAACTTCCTATAATAACATTCAAGAAAACTCCTCACTTATGTGGCATTCTTTAGGGCATGCCAATCTTTCATTACGGCCACCGTACTAGGATCCACAGCCAACTCACTCTTTGAAACAATGTGCCTTAAAAAGAAAATCTCGTCTCCAAAAGTCGCACTTAGAAAACTTAGCCTTAAGCTTATGCGCTCGGAGGGTCCTAATCACCTCCCCTAAATGCAAATCATGCTCCTCCATACACCTTAAATATACCAAGATGCCATCTGTAGATACCACCACAAACTTATTCAACTCCATAAACACTAGGCTTATCAAATTAAAAAAATAAGCAAGAGCATTGGTTAGTCCAAAAGGCATGACTATGTACTCATATAACCCATCAGAAATCCTAAATGCAGTCTTCTGTGTACTATGCTCGGCTACTCTGAACCGATGGAAATTTGTGGCTAAGTAAAATTGGTAAAACACTCTCGCTCCAACCAACTGATCGAAGAGGTCATCTATGCGGGGCAAATTATAGCGATTCTTCTTCATCAGCTTATTCAGCTCCCAGCAATCAATGTAGAGTCTAAGGAACCATCTGTCTTGGAGGTAAAGACGATTGGCGCCTCCACTTAGAAATATTCCTCTTAATGAAGCCATTCTCTAACAACACAGTCACATGCTTATTCAACTCGCGTCGTTCCCTTGGAGCCGTGTGCCTCAAAGGCAAAGCAACTAGTCGAGCATTCTCTACATGATCGATCTTAAACTCGATCTCTCTCTCTGGGGCGGAAGACCGGTAACCTTACAAAATACATCTGGAAAATCTCTAACTATTGGGACAGAAACAAGCTCATCCTATGGTAGGTCTAGGGAGTAAAGGTAGCTCAACATAAACTGATCCTTATGGATCACATAAAACCTCTAAGTTACGCGCACTAGAAGTGACCAGTCTAATAGCCTTCCTTTCACAGACCATCATAGCCCCATACATGGACATCCAATCCGTGCCAAGTATCATCTAAAAACCAAAGAATCACAGTACATAGGCATCACACTCAAACTCGACCCTTAGAATCATCAACCACAAATCCCGACATATCATAGAAAAATATGTCGACCCCCTTATAGAATTTGACACAACTATAGAGTCTGGTACAATAATAGCATCTATGTGCAATTCATCAACAAATATACTAGTGATAAAAGAACGAGAAGCTCTGGTATCAAATAAAGTACAAACATAAAGACACGAAAAGATAACACAACTTCAGTCACTATCATCTTCCTTTATCCAATGTTGGTTGGACACTTGAAGTAGGAACGGTTTCCACGGCATATGCTTAAACTACCTAGGTAGTAGCCAAAGAAGCAAGTCTGAGTGGTGTTGGACAATTCCTCTTAATATGCCAAACCCGATCACAATTAAGCACTTCGGCTTTGGTAGCAAATAATCTTTAACAAGATTCCTTGTCTTCCACCATCTATGACACTTTAACTCCTTTTGAATCTTCCCTTTAAGTAGAGGTCCTCCCTTCTTCTTTCCCTTTGGAAAGTTCTTAACTTTATCCTTTGGAGCCTCTTCCTCTTTCTTAGCAACATAAGTAAGCAATGTCATCGTAACCAGATCCTCATAAGTAGCTCCCATAGGAATATGGCTCACTACTAAGTCCTGTAGTGGCTGATTGAAACCCTTAGAAAACTTTATTACGTTCATATGTGAGAAATTGATCAAATCCATCCCAAACCTCACAAGCTCGTTAACAGATTAACATCTTTAACTAACAAACCACCCCACTTTGGATTTATAAACTTCTCTAATATAACTCCCTCCTTAGCCTATGACAAGAACTTCATCTCAGTACTCCGCTTAAACTCCCTCCAAGTCATGATACCACCAACAGTCTCCACCTCAACAATCTCCCACAAACTGAGAGCATCTCCCTACAGCAGCCAGGTAACAAGCTACAACCTAACATCATATGCTAAACCTATTAGTCCAAATATCCTTTCACAACTATAGACCCAAGCTCTAGCATCGAAAATAGTATCAGTCCCTAAGGAAAGCTTGCCACCTAAGTTGGAAATGTCCTTGCATAGCCTAACAAAGTCATGAGCGACAGGTGGGTGGACAGGGACTCAACCAGCTGCCACCTCCATAGGATCTCTTATCGGATGCTCAACCGGTCCCCTAGGCTGTAAGTAACAGAAAAACTAAATGGGCATGTCCATACTAGGAATATCAGGGATGTTAGTACAACCAGATCCTATGGGATGAGCCATCTCTATCTGTGATTAAGGATTCAGTTTGATGCTTCCACGGATAGTTCAAATAAGATTCAAGATAAAGGATCACATAGGCAGGAAGTTTAATAAGCATAGGCATGAATTAGAAGGATTGTTGATGAATTCTTTTTAAAAATATTTATATATTTAGTTATACTTGGGAATCCATTTTGAAAACAATTTCAGAAATCATTTTTCTTTTCAAAATCATGTGTATATATATCCATACTGTCAAATACGCTACGCTCCTATCCCTAAGGATATTGAACATAGGCTTCGATATCACATGTGACAACCCACATCCCTTGACATGTCAAATATCACCACATCAAGAAACATGGGTCATCGATTTAGGGTAAAAGCAGTATCATAGAGACTAAGATATCAAAGAAGTAATAATCCATCTAATCCAAACGTCATCATAGTAGAAACATAATACCAGATATATGGATAATCTTAGAAAGTAGTAATAATAATCTCAAAGCATCAAAATATGCTGATCTTTAAATATTATAATATCAAAGTCATAGAAAACCATCAGCACATGTCAACATAAGAGTATTAAAAATAATCCCTCATAAGAAAAGTATTGAAAGATCAAATGTACTAATAGGAAATACATAGTAAATGATAAAATAGAATTAGACTCCAGAGATAATAATCCGAAGGCAGCAATGGATCTACCTTTGATTGCTTTGTTCACCTATGGTAGAGGAAAAATGGAATGAGTCAGACATATGTCTAATACTGAGAACAAGACTAATAAGGAAAATAAATGCAACTGACTCCAAGTCTACTATAGGCGATACAGGGTATGTGTGTACAGTGTCTGTACACCTAAGGTCACATATCAAAGGTCAAAAGCCTAGCATCATAGGAATAACAACAGATCGTACCTCACTGAACACTCATCAAGTTTTAAGGAACTGTTATCCCACTATAAACCACGTTAGGCCTGGAGAGGAAAAACACGTATGTAGACTTGCATAGTGACTCATCATATGCACCAGTTCCCATCTACTCGATCCTAGGGGCAAAATACCTCTTACGTACCCTCGGGAATTACTGTTCCTAACTCCGCTGGTACTGAGCACCACCTAGGTTTCAGCATCTATGCAAATACGGTCCCATAATCAGCATAGTCTCCAATCCCAACACCCCGACTAACGACCAGTAATTCGATCCTAATACCTCAACTGACGACCGGTTATCCGATCCGAACACCCATGCACAAATTTTGTAGCATAAGTTGCATGTCTCATTGACACTCCGCATTCTACACTGATACAGAAACATGAACTAAGTCCACGATCTTAAATAAGAATGCCTAAATGTGTCTATTCTAATCAAGCAACTCAGGGAGTAACAATTTTCACAAACCTATTGGCTCAAGGCCCGAAATAGTCTACTAGGTCTAAACTGACTTACGACAATCGACTTATGCTAGTCTTAAGTCGACTACCTACAATCCAGACATATTTCAATTTACCCTTTTTTTAGAGTTTTAATCCATTCCATACGATTATTAGTCTTAATTAATTTAATTTTTATTTCAACTAACTAATCTATTGGTCTTATTTTTATTACATTTTTGCAGCATTTACATTATTCCAATTGAAAAATTATAGGCATCAAATCCAATTTTAACATATGATTTATGGTTTTACAACTTACATTCGTTAATTGCAATTAGATAAAAAGATCCATTAATCTAGATTCCTAATTTAATAATTTAATGGATTAATTTCAGAATTAACAATTAAATCAACATAGGTTAGAAATAAAAATTGATTAATTTTGTTAAATCTGTGCTTACTCACCTCTATCCTAAGCTTTAGCTTTGCCTCTAATGCCGTAAATTTTCTCCCCTAAATTCACCTAGGCCTCTCTTCCAATTTCTAGATCTCCTTTTATTTTAATTTAGGTTAAGATTTAGAATAGAATTGGGGTTTAGAAATTAGTTTAGGAAATTAGGGTTTAGGGTTTTATTTTGGCATAGCTTTGTCGTAATGGAGAGAATTAGGTTTTAGATTAATTCTAGCTATTAATTTACGGGGGAACACTCAATTCACCACCTTCAGATCCCAATCCAAAATCATCTTGTTCATCATCTGAAACTGTGGCCAGCACACGACAATCTCCCATGTGTGAAATGAACCGACTCCAGGTCGCAACACTATAACCGACACTAGGTCGGGTCGTTCACACTAGGGGATAAGTCAACCTGCCTCGGTCGATCTAGGCCTAACGTGGGTCGACCTGTCCCTTAATCATTTTTACATTTCTTTTTAATTTTTATTTATTATTCTAATTTTCGTAACTTTTCATTTTGTTTGGATTTCAACATGTTATATATGAAAGTTTTCTAGAAGATTGCTACGGACATAATGGTGCAAGCCTCGTGGTCCGATTCGGATGTTTGTGAAAATTGTCCTTTAAGGTTATTCTTATCTTTTAATTATATTTCCTCATCTATATTTTGGAATATCCTGGAGTGTTACAACACTGCTTTGTTAGACTCATTTAAATGTATTATGTATATATTTGATCCTATGTCTGCTACTTAATTGATATGTTGGTGAATGATATGAGCGTTATATTACATTTTTCGTTCCTTAGGAATTTAAGGGACAATTTTTTTTGAGAGAATGTAACACCTAGAAAATTCATAATATATTATAATTAAAAAAATAATAGTATAATAGTGTTAAATAGTTGGATATAATTTGTAAATGAAATTTATATAAATTAAGGAGGCGTAAAATGGTCATTTTTTTCAACTTTGGAATTTAATGACGAAACCTAGATCATGTGACACCCCATATTTTAGTGACATTATTTAGGAATTTAATTAGTTAAATTAAATTAAATAGTGCGGGCTGATTAATGGACTGAGGATTGTGAATTAATTAAGGGGTAGTCGTACCATGCTAATGAGTAAACAATGAATCAAAGAATTAAAGTGTTAGGAAATAAAGGAGGAAAAAAAAGAAAAATGATTAAACTTATACCCTAAACCCTTAGGAATTTACTCCCATACGTTTATTCCATTTTTACAAGAAAAAATAAATTAAGTTTAAGGTCGGCCACCGTTAGCAACTCAAGAGAAGATAATGCTAGGATTTAAGAGAAGAATCAAATCAATTAATCAAGATCAAATCTCACATTCTTAATCACAAAGCTAAGGTGAATAAGGAAAACATCTCACTTTTCTATATGTTTTTGGTTTTAAGGTTGAATCCGATTTATCTTGCATGTTTATGCCATGCTTTTGGATGATTATATATATATATATATACATATGTTGATGATTTATGATTATTCAAATTGATCTCTATGATATGTTTTGATGAGAAACCCTACTTAATGACGTCCAAACGCCTTGCGAATTTAGGTTTAGATCAGAAATAATATTTAGAGGTGGGTTTCAATTTTCACAATTTTTTGAATTAATGGGGATTTTATATTAATTTTCTAGTGAAGAAATTAATTTATTGGCTTATAAATAATTTACGACTAAATAATTAGTTATTCGGGTCTAAAATTTATATATGTTAGAAAACATATTAATAGAATTTTTTGGAGTTTTATAGAATTCTCCTAAGTATTTTAAAGAATATATAAATTATTTAAGGTATGAGACTTAAATGTTTTGTATATTTAATTAAGGAGGGGGTATTTTGTAAAATTAAATCATTGTTTATTTCTACGAATATTGGCAGCACTTTTGAAAAAGATATTTAACAACGAATGAAAATTTTGGCAAACAATAGCAGGTTAGGTAAAAAAATTTCTCTTTTAAGTTAAAAATAAAAATAACATGTTTTTAGCATGTTCTGCTACTTTTGGCACCAGGGTTTCTGACTAGCACGTTTCGCCACCATGCTTTCGAAACCAATGCGCATGGTATCAAGTTATTTGGTACGTAGCATATTAGATACAGGCGGAAGGTATGTAGTCGAAATGCTGGGTTCCGAAGGGATTAGAGTATGCCTTGTTTTAAAATGGATGTAGTGCCTACTTTGCCTTCGAAATGATAGCTTTCGACTCGGTTGGCTTTCAACCGAGTCAAGTGTTTTTAAAGAAAAGGTTTCGAATGGATTGCACTCTTATATTTCAAGTAATTCTTTCGAAGGGGTCGAAACCCCAAACCAACGCCTTTCTACCTTTCGAAATCAATGATTTTGAAAGGTATACTTAGCCTTAAAATTAGCCACTTCTCCAAATCTTTTGAAAGGATGATTTCGACACCATCACTTCTTTACTTAGGGATAGCTTTCAAAAGGGAGGCTTTCGACTTAAATGATTTTATTGACCTTTTTGTTCCGATTGAAGTATAACCCAACGGTTCCGAAAGAAATGCTTCAAGTGGTTTCGAAAGATGTTTTTCCACATGTTTTAGTTGAACCCAAGTGCTTTCTAAAGGTTTGAGTTTCTAAAGGTTTAATGCTTTCGAAAGGTTTTAAAAATGGTTTCGAAGGAGTGGTTCCCCAACGGTTTCGAAGGAGTCGAAAGTTAATGTTTTCTGATGGTTTCAAAAGGATAAATAAAAGGTTCTTCCAAGGGTTTCTAAAGGCAATATTTTGAAGTGTTTTATTATATGATGTCTAAGGTTTTAAAGCTTTCGAAAGGAAGGTTTTCAAGTGTTTTGAAAGGTTTTGAATATGGTTTCTAAAGGAAGGTTTTGGCCTTTTGGCTTAGATAAATGAAGGATTTTCTTTGTTTCGGAAGAGGTGCTTTCAATGGTTTTGAAGGGGGTGGATTCAAAAGGGGTACTTTCAAGGGTTTAAACGTTTTCTTCAACTAAGGTTTGAGTAAAGTGTGTGTGTGTGTAACATGGCAAGGTGGTTTTGAGAAAAGCATAAAGTATAAATGTTTTCCTTGTTCAAGTTTGGTTTAAAAGGGTATAAATCAATTTCAGATGAAAAAGGTTTTTAAGGAAAATTTTAGGAAGGTATCACTAAGTAAAATGACTCGGATATTAGAATACTAGATGGGACTGGTATAAGGTTGTGCCTTATACATTAGTTATTGGTCCCAGCTAATTTAGTCCAAATTCCAGCATGTAGGGATTTATGACAAGTAAGACTAAAATTATGATTACATTCAGAAGAGAATATATGTTTGTACAAAGATAGGTTATTGGTGAGCCCGTAAAACCATTAGGATCAGGTGACCTTAGGAGATGTTAAGTTAGGGATAGACAGTCTAGACGAGAAGTATTTAATAGATAGGTAAGGACAGACCGTCCAGAAGAGGCGTGCCTAACAGATGCAAGATTATTTTGTTTTTTTGTCCGGTAGGCCAAAGCTAGCAAAATGTTAATAGTAAGACAAACGAAACTATAGAGTTCGGACAGATAGTCCATTTGTTACCTAATATGTATGTTTACATAATAATGATTTAAAGTTTTAACCAGTTTTGGTTGTAGGATGATGATTTGCAAAAGATATGTTTTAAAAAGCTGTTAGTGAGGGGAAACTCATTCCGGTAAGCGGCGTGGTCTTGCTTAACATTAAATAACCGAGATGTATAGTATTATTCATATCAGGCTTTATGTCTGACTCGAAGATTATGATTTTCCCCTTAAACTCTTGGGTGCTCAAAATTGATTTGAGTTGGTTGAGGGTTGAGGCTTTTCAGGTTTTTAGTAGGATGACAAATAAAGCTACTGGAGGTGAAAATGAGGCTAACAGATAGCTACATAGGAGTTGTAGTTCTTTGTTTTATGTTTATTTCTATTGTGTATTAAGTTAGTTATGACTCTGATCAACCAAGGGTGCATCTTCATATGCCGTTCTTAGCGTATTTGTAATAGTTATATTTGATCTTTGCCTGGGAAACATTATGGAATTGTGTAATTTGACTATGGAACATGTGTTTTGAAATATAATGGAAGGTGTTGTTTTGAAATCTATGATTTTTTTCATATTCAAGTGTTTTGATATAATAGATACCATTAACATAGCCATATTTAGTCATCGGAAATTAATACTGTAGATGACCATAGCATCTGTAGCGCTTAGCTTTGGGCCTCTAGATAGGGGATGTTACAACTTGGTATCAGAGCATGGTTTATGAAATATTTTAACTTTAAAAAAATGATTTTGAAAACATAATCCTTGGGAATTAGATTTAAGATTGGGGTATGGGGTAATGCTATAGTAACGTACTTGTATTTGTTATATATAAGTATATGCTTTATCTCTAGTCTCTTATCTTTGTTAGGCTATTCTTTCATATCTCACTAGGCTCGAATACAGATTTGGACGAAAGAAGAGCAGATTTAACCTAGGAGGAGACAAAACCACCACTAATGGAAATGCCCGACCCAATACAAGGACTCAAGGTTAGGCTCAAGCTGTAAACATAGGTGTTGTAGTCCCACAAGTTTATATGGGGGCTTGTATCAATTTTCATAAGCATGATGCAAGCTGGGATCGCTACTGGAGTTGCTGGAGGAAATGCTACGGGAGGAGCTATATAACGACCCAGAATTTCGATCATTTTAAATTTATATATTTAATTGATTTTAAATATTCACAATTATAAGTTGAATAATTTATATTTCGAATATAAGAATTTAATTGGATAATTAAATTGTTAATTTAATATATGAAATTGCTAAAATAATTTAAATTTAAACTTAATAAGAATGAAAATGATTGATAAAGATGAATTAAATTCTATTTGAATTAGAATGATGTTAGAGAACTTTTAAAATTGAATTAAAAGTAAATTTCTAGAAATTGAATATTTTAATATTCAACGAGTAAAAATAGAAATTTTTGAAACAGTCTCGGATTTCAACAAAACTAGTTTCATTGGATCTGTATTGTTATATTATTGTAGGATTTTAAATTTTGTGTCAATCAGATTTACGGTTTAGTCGTGGCAAGCTGAAACGCGTAGTAATTTGTTTAAGTAAATTTTAAATTTAAATAAGTCGATTCAAAAACCTATCTTCCAAATACGATCGAATTGGCTCTTGATATATATTCAATTATGTTTAGAATGGGGGTAAAATATTATAAACGCCAAGCGGCATGCTTCAATTGGAGTTCGAAAAAATTTCGAGCGAATAGTGTCACGAAATTTGCTGTAAATGGAAGTTATAATTTCCATTTTTCACAAACCCCAATACATCTAGGGCTAGCCGCCATTTACACTTCCAATTGCCAGAAATCATCGATTCTTTCTCCTCTAATATCTTCCAATCCATCAACCAATTTGAAAAATCTTCAACTAACAATTATAGAGGGCAATGAGATCTTTCAATCCATACAGCGATGATGGGTTTTCAAGCAATGATGTGGCGGTGATTGGCGTTCAAAGTCGCACATTTCATGCATGAATTCCAAGGCACGGGTAGCGATATGGGGTATGGTCGGAGGCATGCGATGGAGCTCGTGATGAACTTTCATGTGGTAATCCTTGATCGTTAGCTAAGTGAACGACGGTGGAGCATAATTCGATGAAAAAGCGGCGGCTAGTGGGTTTTTTCGGCTGGGGTTTTCACACGATGGAGAAGATGGTGTAGCATGCGGCCCAGATGTGGAGAAAGGGATCGAATGGCTAGGATCAAATCTAGGTTAAAATAAAAAAAGAAATTATAAATTAATTTATATATTAATTTGTATAAACATCTAAACATCGTAACTCCTTCATACGAGGTCCATTTTCAATGAAACAAACTGTGTTGGGTCCATATTGACAAGCACTACATTTTAGAGCTAGGTCGAAGTTGATTGGAGCTAGTATAAATTTTAGATAAAATTAAACGCTTGTTTAATGTTATTCGGAATAAAGCACTGCAACTACGATTGGAATTAAAGTGAGTACAACTCACTCTTTTTGACTCACTGATATTTTTATATATGTGAGAATAAATTTATTTTTTGTTGATTGGTGGTTGTTTGGATGATATATGACATATTATATATATTGATTGGTATTTGGATATATTCCTGCCTATTGGAGCAGATGAGGCCATATACATTCTTGTGTATGAGCAGATAACCTTTTGTACGCACATCTGCGTCGAAGCAGATATTGTACACAAATTCATATATGTATATTTGTTGCAGGTGACAGGTTGGAGGGATCCAACTATATTCCTCACCGGTATTGGTTTCATTTATAGATATTGTGATATACGCTGTTATCATGTGATATATGATGTGTTGGATGTTGTGATTGATGTATTTAGTGTTGTTGCAGCATTAGGCCTATTTTGGTAATTCAAAATAGTTAAATTGATGATTTCAAATTAAGAACGATTTTCAAGTGATTTTGAAAATAGAAGTTTATTAAATTTTGAATTGTTAAAGGAATGAATTTATTTTAAATAAATAATTTTTATAATTTTTATCTTATAAAAATTATGATTTTTTTTGAAATATATTAAAACGTGACTTTTGAAATATAGAGTTAACTATTTCATAAAATAGTTTAAATTGAGATTTTGATTTAATATAAATGGTTTTATATATGAGATTAAAAATATGGATTTTTATAAATCAAAGTGATGGAATTACAAAGGAGTTTTATACGTGTTAAAATGAAGTTATAAATAAATCTTATAAGTAAATAAGATTTACAGATTTATGAATTGATAAGTTATAAAATGATTAAATTTGTAAATAAGAGATTTATAAGTAATTAACTTATAATTTGGATTTTTGCATGTAAATGAGATATAAACAGAATTGGTTAATAAAGGAATTTTAAAATGGAAGTTTTTGTAAAGTATAAATGTGAATCTATAAACATTGTTTTATAAATGTCTAAATCAATTGATTTTGATAAATAAAATATAGAAGCTTATTAAAGGTGATATATTCACGATTTTGGACAGTGGATAATCCTTTAATGAATTTTAGGAGTATTGAATTTGGTTAGAGAATTATATTCACGATTTTGCATAATGAATAATCTTTTAAATAAAACAAATATTTTGAGAAGTGATATTTTCTAATAGAGTTAAGTGGTTTGAAGATGTTTTAAAATGTGTTAAATATCGAATACATAGATTTCAACATTCATTGTTGAAATAGGCGTTCCGAGAAGCAAGGAGCTGATGGACTATAACATTGTTGTTATAGTAAATGATTTTCGAAAGGAGATATTTAGTATTGTATATGGGATTCATATATCTATCTTATTTTCGAATCCATATACTAGTAATTTTGGGTTGTCGTAACAATGTTTTACACAACATTTGTTTTGACCCAAATAAACATGTTTAAGAGAATGTTTTCCATTAAAGGATAGAATATATACTTAATTCTGATTTAAGTATATGTAAGATTTTCTCAGTGTTGAAAATAAAGTGATTTGTAAATATGCTTATACTGCCGAAATAAGTATATGGAATTTTTTTCCAATATAGAAGCAAAAATGGTTTTGAGAATATATCTTTTTAAAGATAATATGAATTGAATATTTGGCTAGTGATTTAATTAATAAAAGATAAATAAAAAGGCCTAGTGATTGCTTATGGTGCTAAATATTTGTTTGTGTGCTTTGATAGTTAAATAACCGACTATCAAATTTGGCCATTTTAGTTCCTCGACTTGATGTGGGAACTATTTAGTCGTACACTTAGTACATAGCCATCTGTGTAGGCTTGATTTCGTTTGTGTTGACAATGTTGATTCGTATAGTGCGGAGTATTACTCCAATCTACCGAGCTTCCTTCTTGACCGAAGGATAGCAAGTTGAAAGTTGGAGACATGATAAGTCTATGAGACTTAGTTTCTGTGTGAGGTTTAGAAACACTTTTGCGTTGTTGACGCGAAGAGACCGGGATCGGTTTATCCAAAAACCAATTCGGACCAACATTTATGCGGCGATTGTGCAGGTTGGTTTTGATCATATTGATATTCAAGATTTTCATAGTAGAGTACTGCTTGTTGATTGTTTGGGGTTAAAATCCCAATATACATCCAGTAGCAGTAGTCTCTTCGTTATGACATATCCAATGCAAGGACTGATTGCTATTAATCCTAGGGAATTTCCGACAGGATGTGGTAGAAAAGTACCTTCGATTTGTTCCATTCTTGTACAACTTGTATGGATGTTTTTCTGACATTGCATGTCTAAAGATTACGTACATTGGGTTTTACAATCGCACATCAGTGGTGGCGGAGAAAGCAACTTCTCTTAGTTTAACACCCTTCTTGAGACATATGAGATTAAGGGTTGTATTTTTGTGGAAGGCAGTTAGTAGTCAACGGAAATGGCCGTGTGGCATTCAAAGTGATGTGATTGTGATATGTGAAAGGTAATTGTTACCTCAAACCTCATCAACCGGAAATGACCGAAATAGGGTTAGATGCGGCAAGGCTAAGTGGATGGCTCCCATCAGGATATGATCATCCTCTTCTAGATATATTTCTTCCTACTATGACGTTCGAGATGTAAATTAAGGTGGTTTATATGCTATAAGGGCCCTCAAAAAAAGTCGGTAACGACCGGAGGATGACATATTCGGTACTACCAAGTTATAGAGGTAGGTCGATCTTGTGATGGTAGAGGGCAGATGTTTTGTGCCTCGGAACATCCATCTAGATGTGTACCCATCGAAAGATAGTCCCTTCACTCAGTCAGTTGTATGGAAATCCAACTCCACTACGTGCCTGCCATTTTGATTGTATTACCCATTTTAGGCTATATGCTTGGAGTTTAATCAACGTAACAATTTCGGTTATGATTAATATTATTTGTGCAATGGACACTAGTACAATATAAGAGGATTGGATATGAAATATTTTAGTTATCGTAAGGTAAAAACATGTCCCGTTCATGTATGGGCATGTCTAACGAGATATTTTGTTCTGATAAAGGAAAAGTTTGGTATTTTAATAAATTCAATTGAGTGTGTTTCTCACACTGGTTTACCAGACTAATCTGGACGTTTTTCCCTTTCAATGCTCTGGTCAGACCGAGTATATTTATCGGTTCAGATTTGGTGCTTTTGGAGCTTTAGCAGGAGAGCTGGAGATCTTCATTTTCGTATACACTTATCAGTTTTGCTTATCTGCTTTGCGCATTGTTGTTTTTTATATTATCAGCAATTGTGAGGTCAAGTTATTATAACTATCTAAGCTGTTAACTAGTGATTGATTATTTAACTTTGATTGATGTGTGTATATATAGTTTCTGTTTGTAAAGATCCTTGATACGATATTATATGTTTTCCACTGTGAAGTGAGATTCCATATTGTTCTGTTGTTTGTTTCTCTCTTCTCTCTTTCTTCTCTTCTATTCTTCTCTCTTCTTTTCTTTCTCTTGACTTTCCATCAGTCTGTGCTTTTTTGGTCGAACTGCATGGTTTATTGTCGATTCAAAGGGTATGGATTTGCGGGTTGTCACACTTGGTTTCAGAGCTTAGATTTTGTATATTCCTAAGTTTTGATGTGTACATAGTATAGATAGGGACAGTAGCACCCTAGACTGAGTTGAGTGTTTTATATATATGAGCACGTATTTTTCAGTAATATAAAAATGTTTTATATTGTATTTACTTATCCGTTGAGCTGTTTATGATTTCTGATTGGTATACGGGACGCCATGTCATCGATAGGGATTTCTAAACACCCAAACGAGGCAAGTCGACATAGTATAATTTTAAATTGGGTAAATGAAATAATTTTACCTAAATTATATTTTATATATAAAGGGAATATTTTTTCAAAGTTATTAAAGTATATATAAATTAATTGTTTAGTTGTTTGAAATGTAAATATATATAAGTTAATAAAAGTTGTTTGAATAGTCTAATAAAAACAATAATTGTAAAAGAATAAATTATATAAGCACATGAGTTATAAAGTATAGAATTATAATTAAAATGATTTTCAATTGTGAAATAAACTTATGTATAAGAAATGAAACTATATGAGTTATAAATAAAATGGATATAAACTAAGAATTTGAGAATTTGAATCCTGTTGATTTTGAAAATTGTTTTTCCATGTTAAAGAGATTATGTTATTATAAATCTAAATAAGACAAATAAATTTGGAACAAATCTTATGTAAGTGAAGTGAAATAGTGAAATTATATAAATGTGATTTATAAAAAGAAAAAGGACCTTTTTAAAAGAATATCAAGCACTGAATTCACTATCGTTGCTGGTAAATAATAAGGGTGATGGCTGCAGTATCATTGGTACCATTTTCGAGTTTCTGTGTGATGGATTTATTGCCATTAGTAAATTAAAATTTAAGTTTTATTTTGATAAACAAATTTGAATTTAAAATCCAAGTTGAAATTGGTGAATATAAGTGAAATGAGTTTGGACTTATAATATGAAATAAATTTGAGTTAGCATAATAAATATATGATTTGAAATTTAACTAAAGGAAGGTTAAATAAATTGAATTAGATTTGAGCTAGATTAGATAAATTATTGGGATGGAAATTAAACTTAAGGGTAAGTGATTATATAATATGAATTGGGAAGTTTAGATAAATAAGTTGTATAACTTTTAAGGTGAGAAAATGCAAGTAAAACCAAATATTAAAATGGTTAAACAGTTTTGTTCAGCAAAAAGAAAAATCCAAATAAAATAAGTGATATGAAATTTGACTTAAGTAAAAGTTAAATAAAATAGAATTTGAATTAAATTAGAAGTGAACTTAAGTTGTATAGTGAAAGTAAATGTAAATGAAGATGAAATGAAATATAACTTAAGTGATGTTGAATGAAGTTGAATTTGATATCAAAATGAATTAATGAAATGAAGTAATTAAATGAATACGAATTTGAGTTATATAATGAAATTCAACTTTAGTTGTTAAGTGAATTAGCAATTGAATTAATGAATGAATTGAACTAATGAAATAAATTAGTAAATAAAATATGGATTGAATGTAAACAATCGAATGTAAATAAACTAATATGGAATGATGGATGTTAGTTGATTGAGTAGAAATCCATATGGAATTGAATCAATGAAATTGAAAGATAAATAATTGAATTCAAATTGATAGTAAGTGAGTCTAAATAGAACTGAATTTAATTTGAATTGAAAGTGAACTAACTTGAATATAAATTAGTGAATGCAAACTAATTGAATTTGAATAAATGAATGTTGGTAAAATCCAATGTTAATAAATCAACTGTGATTTAAATTGAAAACCAATTCAATGAATATTAATAAGAAATGAATTTATATTGATTTGGTTATGGATTTATTGGATAGAGATTGGTTTGTTGGATGACGGTTGTTTGATGGTTGAACTTTTTGCTTTCGGTTGCATTTGCTATATTGGCATATATAGTTGTTATATTGGTATATGTTGTATTATGATATTACTTTCACATATACATATTTCTCATTGTTTGTTGAGTATTTAGTAGGTGCGGATGGCATATGCTTGGCATTTGAAGCTTGCTTTCATGCTATATTAGCCGTATATGCTCACTAATAATATATAAGATATATATATCAGATTACATATTTTTTCCCTATGGGATGCCTCATCCTCGAGGATGAGACGTATGTTTGTGATATATATATATATATATATATATATATATATATATATGTTGGGATTCTACTACGTTCGAATCGCGCAAAGGAGGCTATGGCAAACAAAATTGAAAAATTAAGGCGTTATAAAAAATTTGGAAATCTAAGGAGTTAGAAAATTTTGTGAAAATGGGAAAATTTAGGATAACTAAAATTTTGATATTGAGTTAAAAATTAAACAATATTAGTTGGTTTTGAAAAGTAACTATAAATGATTTGAAAACTTAGAAAAGTTTTGTGAGAGGTTTAACAAACAATTTTGGAAAAGTAAAATGTTTAAATGAATTTGATATCTAGTTTGAACAAAATTATTTTGAAAAGATAATGGATTTTGTAACTTTTTCTTACTTGGTAATTTCGGGGACAAAATTCTTTTAAGTAGGGGAGAATGTAACGACTTAGAATTTCAGTCATTTGATATTTGTATATTTAATTGATTTTAAATATTCTCAAGTTAATTTTATAAGTTGAATAACTTATATTTCAAATATAAGAATGTAACTGGAAAATTAAATTATTAATTTAATATTTGAAATTGCTAAAATAATTGAAATTTGAATTTAATAAGAATAAAAATGATCTATAAAGATGAATTTTCTATTTTAATTAGAATGATGTTAGAGAACTTTTAAAATTGAATTAAAAGTAAATTTCTAGAAATTGAATATTGTAATATTTAATTAACGAGTAAAAATAGCCATTTTTGAAACAGTCTCAGATTTCAACGAAACCGATTTCATTGGATTCGTAATGTTATATTATTGTAGGATTTAAAATTTCGTATCAATTAGATTTACGGCTTAGTCGTGGCAAACTGAAACGCGTAGAAATTTATTTAAGTAAATTTTAAATTTAAATAAGTCGATTCGAAAACTATCTTCCAAATATGATCAAATTGGCTCCCGATATATATCCCATTGTATTCGGAATATGGGTAAAACATCATACACGCCAGGCGGCAGGATTCAATTGGAGTTCGAAAAAATTTCGGGTGAATATTATCGTGAAATTTTCTATAACAGGACGTTATAATTTACATTTTTCACAAACCCTAATACATCTAGGGCTAACCGCCATTTACACTTCCAATGGCCAGAAATCATCGATTCTTTCTCCTATAATATCTTCCAATCCATCAACCAATTTGAAAAATCTTCAACCAACAAATTATAGAGGGCGACGAGATCTTCTCAATCCATAAGGCGATGATGGATTTTCAAGCAACAATGTGGCGACGATAGGCGTTCGAAGTCGCGCATTTCATGGACGAATTCCGAGGCATAGGTGGCGCTTGGTGGTGTGATTGGAGGCATGTGATGGAGCTCGTGACGAGTTTTCCTATTGTTATCCTTGATCGTTGGCTGGGTGAACGACGGTGGAGCATAATTTGATGAAAAAGCAGCAGCTAATGGGTTTGTTCGGCTGGGTTTTAATGCGATAGAGAAGAAGGTATAGCGTGCGGCGCAGATGTGGAGGAAAGGGATCGAATGGCTAGGATCGAATTTAGGTTAAAATGAAAAAGAAATTATAAATTAATTTATATATTAATTTGTATAAACTTCTAAACATCGTAACTTCTTCATATGAGGTCCGTTTTCAACGAAACAAATTGCGTTCGGTCCGTATTGACAAGCACTACATTTTAGAGCTAGTTTGGAGTTGATTGGAGGTAGTGTAAATTTTGGGTAAAATTAAACGCTTGTTTAATTTTATTAGGAATAAAAAACTGCAACTGCTATTGGAACCAAAGTGAGTACAACTCGCTCTTTCTGGCTCACTGATATTTTTATATAAGTGAGAATAAACTTATTTTATGTTGATTGATGATTGTTTGGATGATGTATGATATATTATATATATTGATTGGTATTTGGATATATTCCTGTCCATTAGAGCAGATGAGACCCTATACGTTCTCGTGTATGAGCGGATGACCTTTTATACACGCGTCTGTCTCGAAGCGGATATTGTATACATATTCTCATATGTATATTTGTTGCAGGTGATAGGTTGGAGGAATCCAACTGGATTCCTCACCAATGTTGATTTTATTTACAGATATTGTGATGTATGCTGTTATCATGTGATATACGATGTTTTGGATGTCGCGATTTATGTATTTAGTGCTGCTGCAGCATTAGGCCTATTTTTGATAATTCAAAAATGTTAAAGTGATGATTTCAAATTAAAAAGGATTTTTAAGTGATTTTGAAAATGGCTGTTTATTAAATTTTGAATTGTTAAAGGAATGAATTTATTTTAAATAAATAAATGTTATAATTTTTATGTTATAAAAATTATGATTTTTGTGAAATATATTAAAATGTGATTTTTGAAGTATGGAGTTAACTATTTGGTAAAATAGTTAAAATTGAGTTTTTGATTTATTATAAATGGTTTTATATATGAGATTTATAAAATTGAATTTTTATAAATCAAAATGATGGAGTTATAAAGGAGTTTTTATATGTGTTAAAATGAAGTTATAAATGGATCTTATAAGTAAATTAGATTAATAGATTTATGAATTGATGAAGTTATAAAATGAATGAATTTTTAAATAAGAGATTTATAAGTAATTAACTTATAATTTGGATTTTCGCATGTAAATGAGATATAAACAGAACTAGTTAATAATGGAATTTTTAAAAAGGATGTTTTTGTAAAATATAAATGTGAATTTATAAACATTGTTTTATAAAATCCGAAATCAATTGATTTTGAGAAATTAAATATGGAAGTTTATTAAAGGAGATATACTCACGATTTTGGACAGTGGATAATCCTTTAATAAATATGCAGGAGTATTGAATTTGGTTAGAGAATTATATTCATGATTTTGGACGGTGTATAATTTTTTTATTAAATAATTGGGAAGTGGTATTTTTAAATAGATTTAAATGGCTTGAAGATGTTTTAAAATGTGTTAAGTATCAAATACATAGATTTCAACATTCATTGTTGAAATAAACGTTTCGAGAAGGAAATGATGGACTATAACACTGTTGTTATAGTAAATGATTTTCGAAAGGAAATATTTAGTATGGTATATGGGAATTATATATCTGTCTTATTTTTGAATCCCTATAATAGTGATTTGGGTTGTCGTAATAATGTTTTACGCAACATTCGTTTTGACCCAAATAAATATGTTTAAGAGAACGTTTTCCTTTAAAGGATAGAATATATACTCAATTCCGATTTATGTAATATTTTCTCAGTGTTGAAAATAAAGAGATTAGTGAATATGCTCATATTGTCGAAATAAGTAATGGAAATGTTTCCCAATGTAGAAGTGGAAATGGTTTTGAAAATATATCGTTTTAAAGATAATTTGAATTGAACATTTGGCAAGTGATTTAATTAACAAAAGATAAATAAAAGGGCCTTGTGATTGCTTATGGTGCTAAATATGTTTTTGTTTGCTTTGATAGTTTAATAACCTTGATAGTTTAATAACCGACTATCAAATTTGACCAATTTAGTTCTTCCACTTGATGTAGGATTAGTTGTACACTTGGTATGTAGCCATCTGTGTAGACTTGATTATCATTTGTGTTGAGGATGTTGATTCGTGTAGTGCAGAGTATTACTCCAATCTATCGAGCTTCCTTCTTGGCCGAAGATAGCAAGTTGAAAGTTGAAGATGTAATAAGTATATGAGACTTAGTTTCTGTATGAGGTTGAGAAACGATTTTGCGTTATTGGTGCGAAGAGACCGGGATCGGTTCATCCGAAAACCACTTCGGACCAACATTTATGCAACGATTGTGTAGGTTGGTTGTGATGATATTGATATTCAATATTTTCATATTAGAGGACTGCTTGTTGATCATTTGGGATTAAAATCCCGATATACATCCAGTAGTAGTAGTCTCTTCGTTATGAAATATCCAATGCAAGGACTATTCGCTACTTATCCTAGGGATTTCTCGACGGGATGTGGTAGGAAAGTACATTTAGTTTGTCCCGTTCCTGGACAATTTGTATGGATGTTTGTCTGACATTGCATTTCTAAATTACGTACATTGGTTTTTACAATCGTACATCGGTGGTGGCGGAGAAGGTAACTTCTCTTAGCGTAAGACCCTCCTTGAGACGTATGAGCTTAAGGGTTGTATTTTTGTGAAAGACAATTAGTAGTCAACAAAAATGGTCGTGTGGCTTTCAAAGTGATGTAATTGTGATATGTGAAAGGTAATCATTGCCTCTTGCCTCATCAACCGAAAATGACCGAAATAGGGTTAGATGCGGCAAGGCTAAGTGGGTCGCTCCTATCAAGATATGATCGTCCTCTTCTAGATATATTTCTTTCCGCTATGATGTTCGGGATATAAATGGTTTGTATGCTATAAGGGCCCTCATAAACGGTCGGTAACGAACGGCGGAGACATATTCGGTACTACCTAGTTATAAAGGTAGGTCGGTCTTGTGTTGGTAGAGGGCAGATGTTCAGTGCCTCGGAACATCCATCTAGAGGTGTAACCATCGGAAGGTAGTCCCTTCATCTGGTCATTTACATGGAAAATCCAAACTCCACTACGTACCCCCCATTTTGATTGTATTACCATTTTGGCCTATATGCTGGAATTTAATCAATGTAACAATTTCGGCTATGATTTATATCATTTATGCAATACACACTAATATTATATACGAGGATTGGATATGAAATATTTTAGTTATCGTAAGGTAAAAACATGTCTGCGTTTATGTATAGGCGTGTTTTACGAGATAATTTGTTTTGATAACGGAAAAGTTTTGTAATTTAATAAATTCAATTGAATGTGTTTCTCATGCTGGTTTACCAGAATGATACGGGCGTTCTTCCCTTTCAATGCTCGGGTCAGACTGAGTATATTTACATGTTCAGATTTGGTGCTTTTGGAGCTTCAGCGGGAGAGCTGGAGATCTTCATTTTCATATACATGTATCAGTTTTTTTATTCTCTTTGTGCATTGTTGTTGTTTATATTATCAGCAATTCTGAGGTCAGGTTATTATAACTATCCAGGCTGATAACTAGTGATTGATTGTTTAACTCTGATTGATATATGTATATATAGTTTCTGTTTTGTAAAGATCCTTGATATGATATTATATGTTTTCTGCTGCGATGTGTGATTCTGTATTGTTCCATTTGGTTCTCTTTTCTTCTCTTCTCTTCTTCTCTTTTTTTTCTCTTGACTTTCCATCAGTCCGTGCTTTTTGGGTCGGACATTGTGGTTTATTATCGATTCAGAGGGTAAGGATTTGCGAGTTGCACAAGTTTAGGAAGCTCCAGTGGTCAACCATTATGCCAACTTGAGTAGAGACTATGCTATGCTTGGAGGAGAGCTATTTATCGGGGCTGGGGATGCTATCGTAGTAAAATACTGGTTATTGCACTATGAAACGACTATTGCTGACATGGAGCTCATTGATGAGCAGAAGAGGAGACTTGCCTTGAGACAGCTTCAAGGGGCAAATTTGTTTTGGTGGAATAGTGTGACGGTTGGTGTAAACGAAGAGGAGATGACATGGGCTAAGTTTAGGAGAAGGTTTCAGGAAAGGTTTATGTCAGTAATGGCATATTCTATTTTGATCAGGAAGTTTACAGAGTTAGAACAGGGAGAAATGTCAGTTCTGGAGTATGCTAGCAAGTTTGAAGAGTTGGCTAGATATGGGTATGCCACTATTGATACAGTGATGAAAAGGAATGATAAGTTTTTTGAGGTTTGAAGCCAGAATTGGCTAGGGCTACTTTACCACACATTAGTGATACATGTGATGTAGTTGTGGAAATGGCATTGAGATATGAAGAAATGTTAGCTTGTTTGGAGAAGAAGATGGAAAAGGTGGTCCATGTAGGACAAGGCCAAAAGAGGAAGTTCTTCCACAAGAAGAATGCTTGGAAAAGAGGAGTAGCAAAGAAAGGAAAGTCTGAGGTGGTCTGCTATAAGTGCGACAAGAAAGAATATTATGCTCATGAGCGTCATACTAGAAAAGGAAAAGGAAAGGAGGTGACTGGAAAGAAGAAAATTAGGTATTTCAACTATGATCAAGTTGGGAATTACAAGAACCAGTTCAAAGAGCTAGCTAAAGGAGATAACGGCCATGTATTTGCATTGGAGCCTGCTACTTAGAAGCTGATAATGCAGGAGAAAGGAAAAGCAGTATTGGGACATACACTTTAGATCCATGATATATCTGTTAGCATTTTATTTGATACTGGTGCATTGCATTCTTTTATATCTCGATGTTTGGTAGATAAGCTTAATCTAGAACCCATATATTTAGTCACTTCCTTAAGAATTGCAAATCCGATAGGTGGGTATGCAACACTTGGAATGAAGTGTGACCACTTAGAGTTTGACTTGCTAGGTTACACCTTCTTGTGCAGTTTGCATGTATTTGACTTTGTAAGGTTCGAAATTGTATTGGGTACAGATTGGTTAAGTAGATATGATGTTTGATATTTTGCCAAGACAGGAAAATAACACTTAGACATCCGAACTGTATTGATCGGATAGTTTATACCATAGAAAACCCTAGTTGTAAGGTGAATGCTTTGTCGGGAGTTATGGAGCTAGAGGATTAGTTAAATTGCATTTTCGGGGTTAGAGAATTGCAGATGTCTTCGAGCCGGTAGTAGGATTGCCACCAAAACGAGCCATCGAGTTTCAGATAGATTTGGTGCCTGGGGCAGAACCAATAAGTAGATCGCCAAGCAGGATGACACCTATAGAGATGAAGGATTTAAAGGCTCGGTTGGTAGATTTGGAGGGAAAAAGTTTTATCAGACCAAGTAGTTCACCGTGGGGAGCAGCCGTATTATTTGCTAAGAAGCCAGAAGGATCATTAAGGCTATGTATCAATTATTGTAAGTTGAATGAGAAAATGATAAAGAACCGATATCCATTGCCTAGGATTGACGATTTATTCGATCAGCTGAGTGGAGCTAATATATTCTCTCAGTTGGATCTAGTGACAGGTTTTCATCATCTTAGAGTGGCAGAAGATAATATACCTTTAACGGCGTTTAGAACAAGGTATTAGTCATACGAATGGTTAGTTATGTCATTCGGACTCACTAATGCGTCGGCATTCTTTGTGGATTTGATGAACCATATTTTTCGAGAGCTGTTGGATAGGTTCGTGTTGTTTTTATAGATGATATTTTATTATACTCTAAGGATGAGAAGGAGCATGAAGTTCATTTTAGAGTTGTGCTTGAGACGCTGAGGCAGCATAAACTAAAGGCAAAGTTTTCAAAGTGCCATTTTGGAAGAAGGAAGTGAAGTTTCCTGGTCACGTGATTTTGGAGAAAGGATTATCAGTCGATCCAAAAAAGATCAAAGCTATTAATAATTGGAAGAGACCAAAAATGGTAACTAAGATAAGAAGTTTTCTTGGATTGGCTGGATATTAACGAAGGTTCATTAAAGACTTTTTATGGATAGCAGAGCCGATGACGTAGCTAACGCGAAAGGATGTAAAGTTTGTGTGTACCGATAAGTGCAAGGAAGTGCTTCAGATCTTGAAACACTAGTTGACCCATGCACATGTGTTAGTGGTTTTGGAGGAGAATCAGGATTTAATAGTTTATACAGATGATTGTGGTACTGGGTTAGGAGCTGTACTACTGAAGAGGGGTAAAGTAATTGCTTATGCTTCTAGACCGCTTAGACCACATGAGGTTAGATTTCCAACGCATGACTTTGAGTTAGCTGCGGTGATATTTTCATTAAAGGTATGGAGGCATTACCTTTTGGGAGAGAGGTTTGAGCTTTATACCGGCCATAAGACATCAAAGTACTCGTTCTCTAAGAAGGAGCTAAACATGAGACAGCAAAGGTGATTAGAGTTTTTAGCTGCATATGATTTTGGGATAGATACACAACATGGAAAGGCAACAAGGTTGCAGATGCGCATAGTAGGAAGCATCAAAATGCAGTGTTGGCTATGACAGAAGAATGGAAAGATTTAGAAGTCTTGACAGCTTGCAGAGTACAGTGAAGGTCGAGGCTGGGTCGAGTAGAGGATCTGCTATATTGTCTTGTTTAGAAGTCTGACCGGTATTGATTGAGAAGATCCAGTGTTAGCTTAAAGGATCGGGAAATGAAAGGATGGGACGACGAGCGATGAATTGAAAATTTTCAATCTTAACCAAAGTGGATGGTTTAGAAAAAAGGGTAGATTATGTGTTCCAAATGTGGAAGACATAAGGAAAGAAGTTTTGGAGGAATGCCATCTTTTAAAGTTCACTATTCATCCATAGGGAACGAAAATATATCAGGATATCAAGAGAAGTTTCTTCTGGGTAGGAATGAAGAGTGATGTTGTCTTATGAGTGAAACAATGTTTGAACAGCCCGTAGGTAAAAGCCGAGCATCAGAAGCCAAATGGATTGCTTTAGCCATTGGACATTCCAGTTTGGAAGTTAGATTCTATTTCTATGGACTGCATAGATGGGTTGCCGAGATCTAATAGAGGAAATGAAAGTACATGGGTCATAGTGGATAGGTTGACCAAGAGTGCCCATTTCATTCTCGTTAAGTCGAACAAAGCGACACCTGTACTGACTGGATTATTTATAAAGAATCTGATTTGACTTCATAGAATTCCTAGTAGTATTATTAGTGATAGAGATTCCTTATTCACTAGTATGTTCTGGAAGAGTCTACAGGAAAGTTTAAGAACCAAGCTCAAGATGAGTACCGCTTACCATCCGTAGACGAGTGGGCTAACGAAAAGGGATAATAAGATCTTGGAGGACTTATTACGAGCTTGTGTATTAGTCTTCGGTGGATCATGGGAAGACCACCTACACCTAGTCGAGTTTTCATATAACAATAGTTATAAAACAAGTATAAGGATGGCACCGTTTGAAGCTTTGTATGGATGACCATGCAAATCCCCCATGC
The DNA here is from genome assembly GCA_030765085.1 of Allium cepa. NCBI lineage: Eukaryota > Viridiplantae > Streptophyta > Magnoliopsida > Asparagales > Amaryllidaceae > Allium > Allium cepa. The sequence goes on along the minus strand of CM060940.1, from coordinate 748,138,651 downwards.
ATGTTGGTTAGAGACCAAAGATAGATTGGTCATTTGTCCTAATTTGGCAAAAGAAGCGACAGAAAAGATTGATCTGATAAGGGCGAGAATGAAGGAAGCTCGGTCTAGGCAAAAAAGCTATGCAGATAGAAGATGAGAGGATCTACAGTTCTCTGTCAGAGATCATTTTTTTATTCAAAGTATCGCCGATGAAAGGTGTTATCAGGTTCGAAAAGACAGGAAAACTAAAACTGAGATTCGTAGGACCGTTTCCTATTTTAGAGAGTATCGTGAAACTCTCATATAGAGTAGATTTACCAAGTAATTTGGCAGGAGTCCATGACATTTTTCACATATCTCATTTGAGGAAGTATGTTAAGGATTTGGACACTACTATAGCACCAACTATGTTAGAAGATTTAGTAGTGGAACTAGACATGACTATAGTTAGGAAGCCTATCCGGATAGTCACATGAGATGAGAAAAAGTCGAGGAACAAGACAGTCAAATTAGTAAAGGTCCAATGGAGTGACGATGCTAGAGACTATACTTGGGAGACTGAAAGCAGGATTAGAGACACTTATCCTGACCTATTTGATGGTATGTTTTACCTTTGATTGTTATGATGTGCACCTTATCGTAATTTCGAGGATGAAATTATTTTAGAAGGGGAGATTGTAACACCCCATAATTTAATCACATTATGTAGGAAATTTAATTAGTTAAATTTAATTAAACAGTGTGGGCTGATTAATGGATTGAGATTTGTGAATTAATTAAGGGGTAATCTTGCCATGTTAAAGAGTAAACAATTAATTAAAGAATTAAGGTGTTAAGATATAAGGAGGGCAATATAGGAAAATGATTAAACCTATACCTAAACCCTTAGGAATTTACTTCCATGCGTTCATTCCATTTTTACATGCAAAAGTTTTAAGTTTAAAGTCGACCATAATTAGCAATCTCAAGAGAAGATCAAGCTAGGATTCAAGAGAAGAATCAAATCAATTAATTAAGATCAAACCTAACATCCTTAATAATAAGGTGAATAAGGACTACATCTCACTTTTCTATATGTTTTTGGTTTTAAGGTTGAATCCAATTTACCTTGCAAGTTTATGCCATGCTTTTGAATGATTAAACACACACACACACACACACACACACACATGTTGATGATTTATGATTATTCAAATAGATCTATATCATATGTTTTGATGAGAAAGCCTATTTAATAACATCCAAAAGCCTTGCGAACTTAGATTTAGATCGGGAATAATATTTTAGATATGGGTTTCAATTTTCATAATTTTCTGAATTAATGTGATTTTATATTAATTTCCTAGTGAAGAAAATGATTTATTGGGTTATAAATTATTTACGGCTAAATAATTTGGTATTTGGTCTAAAATTTATACATGTTAGAAAATATATTAAATAGGTTTTTTTGAAATTTTTATAGAATTATCCTAAGTGTTTTGATGAATGTATAAAATTATTATAAAATTATTTAAGGTATGAGACTTATATGTTTTGTAAATTTAATTAAGGAGAACGGTTATTTTGTAAAATAAAATCATTGTTTATTTCTGAAAATATTGGCAGCACTTTTGAAAAAGATATATATCAAGCAATGAAAATTTGACAAACAATTGCAGGTTAGTTAATAAGTTTTCACTTTTAAGTTAAAAACAAAAATAACATGTTTTTAGCATGTTTCACTACTTTCGGCACCAGCGGTTCTAAGTAGGACGTTTCGCCACCAAGCTTGCGAAACCAATGCACATGGTATCAAGTTATTTGGTATGTAGCATACTGGATAAAGGTGAAAGGTATGTAGTCAAAATGGTGGGTTTTGAACGGGTTGGAGTATGCCTTGTTTTAAAACGGAAGTAGTGCCTGCTCTGCCTTCGAAAGGATAGCTTTCGACTTGGTTAGCTTTCAACTGAGTCAAGTGTTTTTAAAGAAAAGGCTTCAAATGGGTTGTGCTCTTATATTCGAAGTAATGCTTTCGAAGGGGTCGAAACTCCTAGCTGTCGCCTTTCTACCTTTCGAAGTCAATGGTTTCGAAAGGTGTATTTAGCCTTTAAAATTAGCCACTTTTCCAATGCTTTCGAAGAGATGGTTTCGACATCATCACTTCTTTACTTAGGGATAGCTTTCAAACAAGAGGCTTTCGACTTAAATGATTTTATTGACCCTTTTTAACCCAATGGTTTCGAAAGAAATGATTCAAGTGGTTTCGAAAGGTGTTTTTCCACATCTTTTAAATTGAACCCAAGTGTTTTCGAAAGGTTTGAGTTTCTAAAGGTTTAATGCTTTTGAAATTTTTTAAAAGTGGTTTAGAAGAGGTGGTTTCCCAATGGTTTCGAAGGAGTTGAAAAGTAATATTTTCTGATGGTTTCGAAAGGGTTGAACTGGAAGGTTTTTCCAAAGGTTTCTAAAGGCAATATTTTAAAGTGTTTTGTGTGTCTAAGGTTTTAAAGCTTTCGAAAGGAAGGTTTTCAAGGGTTTCGATAGTGTTTTGAATATGATTTCGAAAGGAAGGTTTTGGCCTTTCGGCCTTGATAATTGAAGGATTTTTCTTTATTTCAGAAGTGGTGTCGTCAATGGTATTGAAGGGGGTACTTTTAGTGGATTCGAAAGGGGTACTTTCAAGGGTTTAAACTTTTTTATCAACTAAAGTTTGATTAAAGTGTGTGTGTATATATATTTAACATGGCAATGTGGTTTTGAGTAAAGCATAGAATATAAATGTTTTCGTTGTTTAAGTTTGGTTTATAAGGGTTTAAATCAATTTCAAATGAAAAGGTTTTGAAGGAATTTTTTTGGAAGGTGTCCCTAAGTAAAATGACTTAGATGTTAGAATACCAAATGGGATTGGTATATGGTCGCACCCTGTACATTGGCTATTGGCTCCAGCTAATTTAGTCCAAAATTCCAGCGTGTAGGGATTTGTCAAAGTTAGATTTATATTATGATTACACATAGAAGGGAATATATGTTTGTATACAGATTGGTTTTTAGCAAGCTTGCAAAACCATTAGGATCAGGTTACCCTCTGAGATGTTAAGCTAGGGATATATCGTAATAAGAGATGTATTTAATAGATAGTTAAGGACAGACCGTCCAGAAGAGTGTGTCAAATAGATTTTAGATTATTTTGTTATTTTGTCAGGTGGGCCCGAGTCAGCCAAAGGTTAAGCTAAACAAAAATATAAAGTTCGGACAGATAGTCCATTTGTTACCTGATATGTATGTTTACATAATAATGCTTTACAGTTTTAAATAGTTTTGGTTGTAGGATGACGACTTGAGAAACATATGTTTTAAAAAGATGTCAGTGAGGGAAAACCCATTCCATTAAGCGGCATGGTCTCACTTAATATTAAATAACCAGGTTGTATAGTATTATTCGCACTAATACTATATTGTTATATGGTCTCACTTAATACTAAATAACCAGGTTAATATTAAACATATTATCACACTCAAAGATCACTTGAGAATTGAGTGTGATATGATGAGTCGAAGTTTGAAAGCCTGGTGGTGTAGCAATACAGACAGCGAAGTGTTGATGCATTAGTGAGTGGTTCGGTGAGTGATCTTTGCTTTCTTTGAATATAATGCATACATAAAACTATTCCTATGACAATGGTTTGTAGCCTATATATGGGTAGATAATCAACTAATGAATAGTAAATTCGGATTAAAAGTGAGTATTGGGAGAGAATTGATAAACAGTAAACCAAAAATAAGATTTTCACTCTTTCCTTCGAACGAAATTTGATGTTGTTTAACCCAAAATCATTGTAGGAATGTAGTACTAATTATTTAGGATGGACACCAGATGATCGGATGCGATAGGACTTCAGAGGTGAAACGATGCTAAAATAACGAATGATCGCGATCATGAAGAATTCCAGACAGCGACCAATCTAGTTAACGGTGAACCGATGGTCAAGTTCTGTTCAAGTTGAACTTGGGGTTGAACAGCCAATATATATAACAGTATTTTAACACCCCTTTTTTTAGTTAAATGTTATTTAGGATATTTAATTGGGTAGATTAAATAGAATAATATAAAGGGATAACGAGAATGAGATTTAAAACTTAATAAGGTCATGCCATACTTAATTAATTAAGTAAGATTGCTTAAACTTAACGTATAAGAGAATATAAGAGAGGCAATTTAGAAAATAGACATATTCTTTGCTTTAAACCCTCTCCCCCTCATATCATTCTCAAGACCTATCCTTAGCCTTGAACCCACTCCCCTTAATATCATTATCACTTTACTCATTCATAAAACATTTTAAGAAAACCCTAAGGAGGCAAGCCATTCTAAGGGGGAGGAAGATCACAAAATCAAAGGAAATTCACAAATCCTAGCTTAGGGATTCAAGAGCTAGATCAAATCACAACTTCAATAATTAATCTAAGGTGAATAATAATAAAACCATCTTATTTTTTCTTTTGAATTCGGATATGGATAGTACCCGAATGATTGATGTTTGTTTTGCCAAGATATGATAGCTTAATCATTGTTTGGATAGAATAATGGTTATTGGAATTATTTTAAAGTTGTTTAAGTGGGTTTTAAAGGTAAAAACAAAGATTTTAATCTCAAAATGCTTTGATTTTTTGATATGACGTGTAAAAAATTATTTTGGAGATGGTTTTATAATTTCAAATTTTTCCAAATTAAATAGAATATTTCATGAATTTCCTAAGGAGGAAATTACATAATTTTGGGTTTTAATTATTTAAAATAATTAAATATGGATTTTGGCCTTGTAATTTTATATAATAAAGAATATCGTATTTCAAAATTCTTATGAAATTTTGGGATTATTCCCAAATGATTTCGATTTATGGTGAATTTATTTGCTAGATAAGCATTTTAAAGATTAATTAATTATGAATATGTAACGACTCGCAAATCCGTACCCCTTGAATCAACACTATTTTACCTCTATTAACTCAAGTGGCACAGAATTACGAACCATTAGGGTTAAAGAAGAAGAGATAGAAGAAGAAAAAAACTAAACAATATCAGAATCTCACAGTCGCAGCGGAATAAAATATAATAGTAAATATAGATCTTTACACAAATGAAATCTATAACTGTTTTATACATCATATCATCAGAGTATCTCATACATCAACAATTACAAATCAGACATACCATACAATCATAACAGCGGATATATATAAATATGATAATACGTCTTGGGCTCCAGCTCCTCTCCTGCTCCAAAGCAACTTATCCTGAACATATAATACTCGGTCTGACCCAAGCATTATAATGAAATAACAACCGAGTCAGTCTGGAATACCAGCTGATAGTAATCCATCCAAATTGATTATTAAGGTTTCAAAAATCTTTTTGAAAACAAAAGCATCTCGTAAGACCACGCCACAAATAAACATGTCGGGTTTTTACCTTACGATAGCTAAAACACTTTTTACAGAAATCCTCTGATATTATAATAGGGTCTATTTACAAATACTTATAAAATAGCCGAAATTGTTACATGATTAAATTCCAGCTACTAGCCACAAAAGTGGGTAATACAAACAAAAATCGTACAAGGCACGTAGGGAGAATGGATTTCAAACAATGACTAGGCACTAGGGTACCACCTGTCACAGTACGGGGCCTAGATCACCGTACCGAGGACCACTCCCGATCCCCTGCAACACAAGGCCGTACCCATCCCTTACTGGACAGTTCCGAATAAGATCACCCCGCGGTTGGAATCAACAACCGCCCACTAAGCCGAAATAAAAAGGGACGTTTAGACAGGGATGACCTTACTCTCAAGTGGGGGCTACCCACGAAGCCTTGCTGCATATCCCCTGATTTTCAGTCATTCCCATTTGATGAGGCTTGAGGCTAAGCGTTACCTTTTTAGAACGTTTCACTTAGAATGCCCATCGCCCTCCTGACGATGTTCCGAAAGCATTCGTCCATACAAGTCCGTACCAGGTTCGAACGGAACCGAAGGCACTACTCCTACTACATCCATTTTGGAAATATCCTCAGGATTAGTAGCGACTAGCCCTTGCACTTCACTGCTCCATCTTCGACTCCAAACACGTTTTTCGCACGAAACGTACAAACCGGATCGAAGTGGTTTTCGAGAAATTAATCTCGATCCCGGTCTCTTCGAAACGATCAACGCATTTGTCCAATATTGATAGTCGGTGATTTAACTATCAATTAACATTCACAAACATCCATCACACAATAAATAATTCCCACATTATTTACTTGCCTCAAATATCTTTAAAAGATATAATTCCAAATTTTCAAAACTCGTTTGAAAACAATTTCCCAAGGTTCTTCCTTTACAAGGTAAATCCTTTACCATATATTCCCATTGGAGATAACCAAGTTCAAAAACATTTAAATTTAAAACAGTTAAAACATTTAATACTGAAATATACTTTAAAATACCTAAATTTACTTCTAGTTACTCTCTCAAAAATATAAATTTAAAATAAGTGAAGTAAAACTATTTATTAAGATATAAACTTGATTTTTACATAAAATTTTAGTTAAACTAAATTTAAAGGTAGAGTTTAAAAAAAGAATTCTTAATAATTCAAATAACTTTATTCAAAACTAGCCTTTAAATAAATCCGTTTGTAAAAATAATTACTAAGATATTCATACAAATTTACTATTGCTAATTTTTCAATAATTACTTTAAAATAATAATTTCCAAAACACTCTTTTAAACAAGTTTTAATTTTTAAACTTTCTTTTAATAAAATCTGTTTAAAACTCGAACTTGGTTTTTCCCAGGGAAGCTCATTCCCACTCAAACAACCCAAAAGATCCATTTTATAAATTCTGTCGATTATATTTCAATTCAGATTTATGTTTAACAACATAAATTTCCTACCCAGGTTTAAAATAACTTCTTACGAAGCTTAACCACATTTCCATTCCCGGAAATTCACTTCCAAGGTATAAGTTTAAAGGTCTTTTTAAATAAACTATTATAAATTTATTTAATGAAATCATACTTAAGGAATTTCTTAACTATATACCACTTAACTATATACCTACTTAAATTTTTAATGGTTTTAAATAATATTTCTGCAACATTCTAATTTGCAATTTATTGCTAATTTAATTTGAAGGGTTTCTTTTGGAATCATATTTAATTTCCAGGGAACATTATTATCAAAATAACCCATTGTTAATTTTAGCAATTTTAAAATTTGCTTATTTAAATTATCACCAAAAATCCATACTTTCACATTTATCAACTAATAAATGTTCCACTTATTTTTATTTCCAACCTTACAAATTTTCATTCTTCACTCAACCCAGATTCCAAATTTTATTCCTTTAAATTCTTTATTTATCAATTCTTTTTTTTCTTTTAAAAATCCAATTTATTTATTTTATTTTTAAAATTCTGTGTATATTCTTATCCAGCAATATCACAGTACAATTAATTCAGAGTTATCAATCACAATATATAACAGGTTACAACATCAATTATAAAGATAATTACTATAGTGTGAGGAATCCAGTTGGATCCCTCCAACCTGTTTTTCCCTGCATCCACAATTATTAGCACATCACATATATAAATATCAATCCAGACTGATAACAATAATTATATTCAACCAATCACACAGATATTTAAATATTAACTATTTAAATCAGCCAATATCCAGATGTGAGTGAGAATAACTCACCTTGAGTTTCGACAAGCGTTCGAAATTTAAATTAAACCGAACGATGTCCGATTTAACCCAAATTTCTACTTGCCCGAAATGACTCCGGATCTGCACCATCTCGTAGTATTCTTTTCTGCGATCCCGGCGCCGCGAATTTCGTCAAATTCTGATTACGTATGAAATAGATATGAATTTTCAAAGTTTGAATACTAATTTAAAACAATTTTCCTTTTAAACTTTAATTTGCTATTACCATACCACAACAGGCCGTGCGTTCTTCTCCCCCCTCATCAACTTCACGTACGCAAACTCTAGGAACACGCACGAACAAGAAACCCACTCTATCGACCTAGGGCTTACAACCACCACCGCCTCGCTCAACATGAAAGCGATCGGAACCCACCGTTGCGAAGTCCATCGCCAACTCCACTCTCCCCAGGCGCGCGCGCAAGCTCGGTTAACCACGGCCCTCGAAAACGACGCACGAAGACACAGCGAACGGCACCTCCTAGCGCCTCCTACGGTCGACAATAACACAAGTCAACCGTTGGATCTGAAGCACTCTTCGCGCTGTACGATATTCCAGTTGGAAGCATCATCTAAAACTCGACGGATTGTGGTAGATCTGAGGTGGAAGGCGACTAATTTTTGGCCATTAGCGAATAATAGAACGGCCGCGTGATGAATATAATTAGGGTTTAGGAGATAATATAATATATATATAATTGTTTTAATATTATTTAATTAATATAATTTCTCAATTTAACAGGTTACGCAAACGACCTCCAATCTACGCGTTTCGACAGGCGATTCTAAGTTTTTTCCGTGTTCCGGACACAATGAAACAGGTTTCGTAAGCTAATTTGATCGTATGTGCGAGTTACGGAATTAAACGATCAATTTTAAATTAAACCAATTAAAATGATTTCGATGCGTTTTGAGCTGCCATGGTCAAACGACAACTCTGATTGCTACGAAAATTGAAATCCTATAATAACTAACTATTACGGATTCCATGGAGCTGGTTTCGTCGAATTCCGAGACTGTACCCCGGAAGGCTATTTTAACTCATCTATTAAATCGGGCGATTTTCGAAATTGACGAAAATGCTTAAAATTTCACTTTCAAAATTTTTATTAACTTAACAATAAATCATATAAAATTTATAAACACAATAAAAATCATTCTGGCTCATTCCGGGCCAAAATCTGATTAAACTGCATTTTAATAATATTAAATTCTATTATCCAATTACTATAAAATCCCAAATATTAATTTATTAACTTTAAAATTCATCTAAAATTCCCACCACCCTATTTACACTCAAATAACTCAAACTAAATTTTTAAAACCATTTTCATCACTATTTACATTCAGATTTACTTTTATTCCAATTCCGAGTATTTAAATTATTATTTTCCCATTATTCAAATTCAACCGGAATTACTATAATTAAAAATTATAGCTTATTTCATTGATTGAACCCGAATTCATTCATTGCAAAATCAATTAAGAATCCACATTAAACATTTAAGACGAATTAAATGTTCAAATTCAATGGCTTAAAAATACGGGATGTTACATTCCTCCCCCTTATAAAAATTCTGTCCCCGAAATTTGCTAGGGTAGAAAATGTTCCTACACTCATTAACTTAACCCAACTTCTTTAGTTAAACTTATATACACTTTCCAAAATCACTTTAGCTCAATCCCAAACCCATGCGCTTCATTTAATAATTAAAAACTTTTGTGGCAACATTATTTCAAAACAACATTATTAGTTACTAAACTTTTTCCCAAAACCCCAAAAATTTTCTAACTCTCAAAATTTCCGAAATTTTTTGGCAGGGTCTCCCCTGTACGGAGGAGATTTCGCGATATCGCGATACAAATAAATAAATATATATACATCGACCCACACGGTCGGAAACCAAAATATATCACAATATATATACCATTTCCCAATTATATTTGCGTAGGCGTACCTTTTTAGCAAATTTTAATAGCAAGCAGCTAATATAACGCATATACGCGCTCCAACTCCCTCGAATGCCACCCGCACCTGTGCTATACTCAACAAACACATCAGTTTTCAAAGATAGGAACATTTTAACAACATTTCCAATATAAACGTAAGTCAAACATATCCATTTACATCCCAACAACACTTTGCATAATTTCATAAGTAACTCATAATTTAAAGCATATACAAAGTTCCCTTTCTAATGTCAAACTCCAAGTTATTTCACACAAAGGATTTTATATACAAGGTTTGCTATGTTCCATTCATATTCTCAAATTGGATTCACAAACAAAGTTTATTTTAAACTTGAAGTATTTGCATTACTTTGATAATCCATTTTCATTCATATGCACAACCACTTGATAACATTTCAATCCATTCCAATCTATTCAAAACCAATTCCATTTGCTTCCTTTAAACCAACTCATTTCCAATACAACAAAACAAACAATTCTCTTGAAATTTGCATGTCATTTAAACAAATAACTATCACTTAAGCCTTTAACCATTTAAAATTAATTCCAGTTTAAATTTATATTAATTTTATTTAATTCTGCATGGTTCACATCCCATGCATTCTTATCCCATTGAAATTTTTAACTCAATTTCTTATTCACACTTCAAGATCATCATTTAAGTTTAATTCAATAACATCCCATTTTATTATTTATAACCAATCCATATTCTCTTTTCATTTTAAAACCAAGTCTTGATTTCCATATTTCAAATCCATTATTCAACTTTGTTACCCAAACAAAATTTATCCAAGACAACATTACAGCTCGATCACAAATATATTTTTCCAATTTGCTCAAGTTGTTTTCAATCGCACAATATTTCCATTTCTTCTTATATCTCCTTTATTTTATTTTCATTTTAATTAATTCTTAACCAATCACACCCTTTTCAAATTTAAATCCAACTAGCTTATACATTCAGCTTAAGTTTAAATTAATAACATCTCATTCTATATTATTTACAACTCTCACACCTCTTTAATTCATACTTTCTTATTCCATCACAATAATTAATTAAAATTCTCTTCGCTTGCATTTCAATTTTATTATTTAACAAATTTCATCTGTTTCATTCAATCAAGTTCCAATTCCATTAATCTGTTACCACAAATTCAAATCCCATGCCACGATTGGATTTTTAATTACTTTCAAATTTTGACCCATCATCAAAAATCTATTCATTACAATACAAATTCCATTTAATTGTAATTCAATTAGTCTCTAACCTAATCCATATTAGGTTTTAATACACTTTCCCAATTCATACTGAACTTATTTCCAATACGACCATTTTCAAATGTCCTAAACAAGAACCAAGTTCCAATTTTACCCTTCAATTTAACAAGCTTCCAAAATTATACCCATTCCAGTACTATTTTCATTTAATTTAACTTATACTAAATTCATCTTCAAGCTTCTCTTTATTTAATTCAGCTTACGCTAAATTCATTCCCAAATAATTCCTTTGAATTTAGTTGAGTTAAAATTTAATTCATACAATATCCCTTCAGCACAATTAGATTTCTTCCATTTCAAGTCTTTCCAAATTTAGATTCGAGTTGTAACTAAATTTATTTAGCCATCTTGAATTCATTTCATTTTTCCCTTACCATCTTAAATAAGGATTTAATTCCATTCACTTTTATTCATAACACAATTGAACCTTGTTTTTGATTAATCCAAATTCAACTCAATTCCATTTGATCAAAGTTAAATCCAATCAAATCCAAATTTTAATTCTCTCTGTACAAGTTCAAAACTTGTTTAGTAACTGAAGTTCATTCACTTCCTTTATCTCTTACTTTAACTTATTTAAATTTACGTCTTTTGAGATTAAGTTGAATCCACCATACTATTCCACTATTTCCCATTTGGAATTATAATTCCATTTCTATTTATAAGTTCACCAACTTATTTATTTTAAAGCTCATATTGCTCTTCTAATCCATCTACATCATATAATCACAATTTCAAATTTTATATATATGTGTATCACTGAATTTTTAAGGATACAAATCTTCTTTCACCTTAATCCTTTACACGTTTTAAATTCATAGTCTCAACTATAAACATAATACTTAATAGCTTGTGGGTATAATCCATTTCACAATGACCCACAATTTCAAAACCAACTTACATTTTATTTCAATCCAAATCAATTTTTATTTAAGTTCAATTTATTTAACTTATTCAAGTTAATTTCAAATTTTCTATTCACTTCAATATACTTCATTCACTTCCATTTACTCAAGTTAAATTTTAATTCCAAGATTAAATTTTTTTTCATTTCTTTCTTATTAGCATCAACTTCACTTAATTAATTCAATAGTTAATTTATTTTAATTTTACACATTATTTAATTAGAATAATCCCAGAATTCCATTACCCGGTTTTATTTCAAAACCATTTTGAAATATATCAATATAGATACCTATTTGGTATATCAATCAAATCTCCTGATTTTCAAACAACTTGTTATACCAAATCAATTTCCCATCTTGAAATGTCCAAAACAACTGTTATACCTAACAAGTCCAAACAATACCATAACCAAGTACTAGGGAAGCAATCCATCACTTTAGAAACTCGAAAATAAATTCTAATGATGTGGCCAGCATCATCAGGATTATTTTCCAGTGACTGAAGTGAGTTCAGTGCTTCTTTACTTTCCCAAATTCATTTCAAAACAGTTTCCATTCAAAAATATTTCCCAAAACAATATTCCATTATTACCTTCCAAACACTTGGAAAAATATTACCAAACATTTCCAAGATCTTAAATTTTCCAAACCCTTATTTTTAATGCATTTAAAATCCTTCTCAAAATCCCCGGGATTCAAATTCTGATTTAGGTTAAATTTAGTTATCCCTCTTTTATATAATTTATATTTGTAGAATTTATTTGATTATAACTATTTCAAGTTTTAAGATTAACTTTAGATTCTTATTTGATTTAGATATCCACATCCAAACAATCAAACATATATAATAATTTCAGAAAATTATTCTCTTTATATCAAAATATAATCTTGGGTAAAATTATTTCATTTACCCCCTCTAAAACAATACTATGTCGGTTTACCTTGTTTAAGAGTTTAGAAACCCCTATCGATACGGTTGTACTTCCCGCACCGACCAGAATTCATAAATTCTCAACCGATAAGTCAACACCGTATAAAAACAATTTTATATCCACTAACAAGTACGCTCTCATATCTATTATGACTCCCAACTCATTATAGAGTACTATCGACTCTAGTTAATGAGTAATTTCCCCACCAAAGCCTAGGTTGTCGTCAACCTAGGCTCTGATACCAAGTGTAACGACCCGCAAATCCGTACCCCTTGAATCAACACTATTTTACCTCTATTAACTCAAGTGGCACAGAATTACGAACCATTAGGGTTAAAGAAGAAGAGATAGAAGAAGAAAAAAACTAAACAATATCAGAATCTCATAGTCGCAGCGGAATAAAATATAATAGTAAATATAGATCTTTACACAAATGAAATCTATAACTGTTTTATACATCATATCATCAGAGTATCTCATACATCAACAATTACAAATCAGACATACCATACAATCATAACAGCGGATATATATAAATATGATAATATGTCTCAGGCTCCAGCTCCTCTCCTGCTCCAAAGCAACCTATCCTGAACATATAATACTCGGGCTGACCCGAGCATTATAATGAAATAACAACCGAGTCAGTCTGGAATACCAGCTGATAGTAATGCATCCAAATTGATTATTAAGGTTTCAAAAATCCTTTTGAAAACAAAAACATCTCGTAAGACCACGCCACAAATAAACATGTCGGGTTTTTACCTTACGATAGCTAAAACACTTTTTATAGAAATCCTCTGATATTATAATAGGGTCTATTTACAATACATATAAAATAGCCGAAATTGTTACATGATTAAATTCCAGCTACCAGCCACAAAAGTGGGTAATACAAACAAAACTCGTACAAGGCACGTAGGGAGAATGGATTTCCAACAATGACTAGGCACTGGGGTACCACCTGTCACAGTACGGGGCCTAGATCACCGTACCGAGGACCACTCCCGATCCCTGCAACACAAGGCCGGACCCATCCCTTACTGGACAGTTCCGAATAAGATCACCCCGCGGTTAGGATCAGCAACCGCCCACTAAGCCGAAATAAAAAGGGACATCTAGACAGGGATGACCTTACTCTCAAGTGGGGGCTACCCACGAAGCCTTGCTGCATATCCCCTGATTTTCAGTCATTCCCATTTGATGAGGCTTGAGGCTAAGCGTTACCTTTTTGGAACGTTTCACTTAGAATGCCCATCGCCCTCCTGACGATGTTCCGAAAGCATTCGTCCATACAAGTCCGTCCCGGGTTCGAACGGAACCGAAGGCACTACTCCTACTACATCCATTTTGGAAATATCCTCAGGATTAGTAGCGACTAGCCCTTGCACTTCACTGCTCCATCTTCGACTCCGAACACGTTTTTCACACGAAACGTACAAACCGGATCGAAGTGGTCCCGGTCTCTTCGAAACGATCAACGCATTTGTCCAATATTGATAGTCGGTGATTTAACTATCAATTAACATTCACAAACATCCATCACACAATAAATAATTCCCACATTATTTATTTGCCTCAAATATCTTTAAAAGATATATTTCCAAATTTTCAAAACGCGTTTGAAAACAATTTCCCAAGGTTCTTCCTTTACAAGGTAAATCCTTTACCATATATTCCCATTGGAGATCACCAAGTTCAAAAACATTCAAATTTAAAGCAGTTAAAACATTTAATACTGAAATATACTTTAAAATACCTAAATTTACTTCTAGTTACTCTCTCAAAAATATAAATTTAAAATAAGTGAAGTAAAACTATTTATTAAGATCTAAACTTGATTTTTACATAAAAGTTTAGTTAAACTAAATTTAAAGGTAGAGTTTAAAAAAAGAATTCTTAATAATTCAAATAACTTTATTCAAAACTAGCCTTTAAATAAATCCATTTGTAAAAATAATTACTAAGATATTCATACAAATTTACTATTGCTGATTTATCAATAATTACTTTAAAATAATAATTTCCAAAACACTCTTTTAAACAAGTTTTAATTTTTAAACTTTCTTTTAATAAAATCTGTTTAAAACTCGAATTTGGTTTTTCCCAGGGAAACTCATTCCCACTCAAACAACCCAGAAGATCCATTTTATAAATTCTGTCGATTATATTTCAATTCATATTTATGTTTAACAACATAAATTTCCTACCCAGGTTTAAAATAACTTCTTACGAAGCTTAACCACATTTCCATTCCCGGAAATTCACTTCCAAGGTATAAGTTTAAAGGTCTTTTTAAATAAACTATTATAAATTTATTTAATGAAATCATACTTAAGGAATTTCTTAACTATATACCACTTAACTATATATCTACTTAAATTTCTAATGGTTTTAAATAATATTTCTGCAACATTCTAATTTGCAATTTATTGCTAATTTAATTTGAAGGGTTTCTTTTGAAATCATATTTAATTTCCAGGGAACATTATTATCAAAATAACCCATTGTTATTTTTAACAATTTTAAAATTTCTTATTTAAATTATCACCAGAAATCCATACTTTCACATTTATCAACTAATAAATGTTCCACTTATTTTTATTTCCAACCTTACAAATTTTCATTCTTCACTCAACCCAGATTCCAAATTTTATACCTTTAAATTCTTTATTTATCAATTCCTGTATTTCTTTTATAAATCCAATTTATTTATTTTATTTTTAAAATTCTGTGTATATTCTTATCCAGCAATATCACAGTACAATTAATTCAGAGTTATCAATCACAATATATAACAGGTTACAACATCAATTATAAAGATAATTACTATAGTGTGAGGAATCCAGTTGGATCCCTCCAACCTGTTTTTCCCTGCATCCACAATTATTAGCACATCACATATATAAATATCAATCCAGACTGATAACAACAATTATATTCAACCAATCACACAGATATTTAAATATTAACTATTTAAATCAGCCAATATCCAGATGTGAGTGAGAATAACCCACCTTGAGTTTCGGCGAGCGTTCGAAATTTAAATTAAACCGAACGATGTCCGATTTAACCCAAATTTCTACTTGCCCGAAATGACTCCGGATCTGCACCATCTCGTAGTATTCTTTTCTGCGATCCTGGCGCCGTGAATTTCGTCAAATTATGATTACGTATGAAATAGATATGAATTTTCAAAGTTTGAATACTAATTTAAAACAATTTTCCTTTTAAACTTTAATTTGCTATTACCATACCACAACAGGCCGTGCGTTCTTCTCCCCCCTCATCAACTTCACGTACGCAAACTCCAGGAACACGCGCGAACAAGAAACCCACTCTATCGACCTAGGGCTTACAACCACCACCGCCTCGCTCAACGTGAAAGCGATCGGAACCCACCGTTGCGAAGTCCATCGCCAACTCCACTCTCCCCAGGCGCGTGCGTAAACTCGGTTAACCACGGCCCTCGAAAACGACGCACGAAGACACAGCGAAACGACACCTCCTAGCGCCTCCTACGGTCGACAATAACACAAATCAGCCGTTGGATCTGAAGCACTCTTCGCGCTCTACGATATTCCAGTTGGAAGCATCATCTAAAACTCGACGGATTATGGTAGATCTGAGGTGGAAAGCGACTAATTTTCGGCCATTAGTGAATAATAGAACGGCAGCCTGATGAATATAATCAGGGTTTAGGAGATAATATAATATATATAATTGTTTTAATATTATTTAATTAATATAATTTCTCAATTTAACAGTTTACGCAAACGACCTCCAATCTACGCGTTTCGACAGGCGATTCTAAGATTTTTCCGCGTTTCGGACACAATGGAATAGGTTTCGTAAGCTAATTTGATCATACGTGCGAGTTACGAAATTAAACGATCAATTTTAATTTAAACCGATTAAAACAATTTCGATGCGTTTCGAGCTGCCATGGTCAAACGACAACTCCGATTGCTATGAAAATTAAAATCCGATAATAACTAACTATTACAGATTCAATGGAGCTAGTTTCGTCGAATTCTGAGAATGTACCCCGGAAGGCTATTTTAACTCGTCTATTAAATCGGACGATTTTCGAAATTGACGAAAATGCTTAAAATTTCACTTTTAAAAATTTTATTAACTTAACAATAAATCATATAAAATTTATAAACACAATAAAAATCATTCTGGCTCATTCACGGCCAAAATCTGATTAAACTGCATTTTAATAATATTAAATTCTATTATCCAGTTACTATAAAATCCCAAATATTAATTTATTAACTTTAAAATTCATCTAAAATTCCCACCATGCTATTTACACTCAAATAACTTAAAATAAATTTTTAAAACCATTTTCATCACTATTTACATCCATATTTACTTTTATTCCAATTCCGAGTATTTAAATTATTATTTTCCCATTATTCAAATTCAACCGGAATTACTATAATTAAAAATTATAGCTTATTTCATTGATTGAACCCGAATCCATTCATTGCAAAATCAATTAAGAATCCACATTAAGCATTTAAAACGAATTAAATGTTCAAATTCAATGGCTTAAAAATACGGGATGTTACAGAATATTAATTAATTATTTTGAAATTTGTTTTGGAAACTGAATAATGAGTGCGGTTTAGATTACTTAAAAGGGTTTGTAAAAGATTGTTTTATCCAATAGAAATTGGACAAGAATAATGATTTGGTGAAAAGAGTTTGCTCTATTTAGTAAAGAAATCGGTTTTTACTATAATTACGATAAGGCCATACCACCTTATCGTCTTCGAGCCTAAGATAAGGTCGTATTCCATGAGGGTGGACCTTATATTGAAAGGAAGCATGTGATATTTACTTCGGTAACTATCTAATGGCTCCAAGTAGGCCAAAGTAGACCTCGTTGACGACATAGGGTAGGTGGCGATGGTACTTCGTGCTTTACGTAACGTGTAACAGCTAATGTCGACGTCTACGACATCGCTTATATTCACTGCAGTTTTAAACAATGCCTCATCTCTTCATTGTTTTCCGAACTAAGGCAGTAATGCCACCTATACTTATTTCTGCTTTGAATTTATATAAGAAGCGGCATAGTAGCTAAAGTAACTTAAGTGTAAAAGCTTTATAATGATGTCGAGGGTCTTGGGGGTCGATGTGTATCAAGGTCAATGGCCTTATGTTTTAGAGTTGATGCTGCTTGGCCACGATGTCACACCTTATCTTTCGAATGTTAAAGAGGCTTATTTTATGTAAATTAAAATTAAGTTTTAAACGAGCGAAGAGGCCTATATTTATAAGGGTTGACAACCATATCTCTTCGACATTTAGCCAAATATCATATAAAGGTTTTAAAGTTTTGTTTTAATAGGTGGATAGCCGGTATTTTATGAAGGTCGAAAACACAAGTCTCGACGTGAATTTTTCTGGAACTTCAAAAAAAATTAAGTTTTGTCCTCGACCTTGGATAGATATCGACATTGATTTAATAATGCATGTGTTGTTTTATTTTATTACAGGTGAAGAGCCTTATGCTTTTACTTCGACATAGTCAATGGGGAGACCAATGCCGTTTTAAATTTTGTAAACTTTGACACTATCATTAGGGACACCAATTTAGATGAACTTCGACGTTGATCTTTATTAACCTAATAAGGTCGACGAGCCCATTGATTTATGACTTCGATGGGGATACCAATGAAATTTTGACTATAGATGTCAACACCATCATTGGGGACACCATAGTAGATTAGTTTTGACAAATTAAATGTTTTATAAATTTGACTTTATCATTAGGTACACCAGTGCATTTTCTTAAATGAACTCGATGTTGATCTTTTAGGGATGCCAACGTATGTCATTTTGAAATATTATAACTTTAAGGGGAGATAACCTAATTGGAGACACCAATAGAAATAAGTTAACCATATAAGCAACATGGATTAAATTGTAAATTGATGGGTTTATAGTCATCCTAAGAATACTATGAGATGTGGAATGGATTGTCCATATCATGCTGGAGATGGATAGTCTTGCGATAATAACTAATGGTTCATGATATCCTAGGAAAGCTATGGAATGCGTGATGGATAGTCCGCTTCATGTTAAGTTAAATAGAATATGGGTGATGGATAGTCCTCATTTTTTTGAATAGTTAAACCATATGCGATGGGTAGTCAATGTGGCAATGGATGGATAATCAAAGTAATGGTTACATGTGTGATGTATAGTCCATATAATGCTGAATATGCTTATACGTGGGAGTCCATATATTTATAAGACGGTTAGTCAGATCAAAATAAGATGGGTAGTCATTTGTAATTAAGATGGATCATCTAATGAATTGGGATAGGTAATCCATTATATGTTGCATGATTATAAATGTTATTTTCAATGTTGTAACGACCCTGGATTTCGGCCCCTGTTATTTTACTAAATGTTTAATTTAATTTAATATAAAATATGAATTGTTCATATTTAAATGAATATGATTTTGAAAATATTGCCTTCTATTTATATAAACTGTATTTTTAAAAGGAAATTGATTTGGAAATTGAAATAAGTATTTCAATAATATTCCCAATAAAAATCTATCTTATGTAATTTAATTAAAATACTTTGTTTTGTTATCATTTGATAGAACTATCTATAGATAATAATGTTTAAACTAAAATCACAGTCTAACAATATAAAAATATATACAGATGATGCTGTTTTAAATAAAATCAATTTCTATAAATTTAAAAATATAAATATTAAATATAAGTCAAACACATAATATTAAGTATAAGTCAAACACATTAATATAACTTAATAATGGATAGTTAAAATACAAATGGAAAATAAAAAAAATATAGGTATAAAATGTAAGTAAATCCTATTGAGTATAATAAGTTAAATATTGAAAGTCAAATATAAGAATCTTTATGCATTGCCTAATACACATTTGTACAGCAATTAAGTGCTTTGTCCAGAAACAAAAATATATAACTAGGCATGTAAACCAGTACTAAAATTTAAGAGTAGCTGGAAAACATTTATGTATAAGAAAGCAAAGTCCACTTCAATATACAACAAGTTATACTTTAAATATAATAAAAACAAGCCTGTGTTTATATAAAAATATGTGTGTCTTGCAAGATAGGCTAGCCGAAATGATAAATATCTTTGTACCATACAATATAACAATCAGTAAAACATTAAATACTTGCCATCATAATTAAGAGCATGAGCATTAAATAGCATAATTTCTTGTTTAATAAAGTACATGTAGCCGAGATCACAATATCATTTCATATTGCAGTAAATTTAATACCAAAATTCTTGTTTGGTCAAACAAGGTGGCTGTCCAGTTATAACCTATACAAAGTCACTTCTATTTATATATCACCCTATTCCAATTCATTTACAAACTGAAGCATTAAAACTTATAAAGTAAACTTGATAAAAAACATTGTTTTGGCTTTGCAAACAAAATTAGTTCAAAACAGAGAAAAGCAAAAGAAGGATTCAGAGTAGTTCAACTGTAGTGTCTTCTTCAACATATCTTCTGTTCAAATTATTTTTGGTGAGTAAACTTATTTTTTTCAATCTAAAATTTGTATATTTATCTTGCAAAGATCTGTGCCTTGATACCTGCTAAGCTATTTGTAATGCCCCAGAAATTCATAGAATCTTATTTGGTTGAATTTTGAAAATATATGAATTCATTTGTATAAGAATACATGAAAAAAAAAATAAAGTGTTCAAGTGTGTGCACACTGATATGGCACAAGAAAGAACTCCAAATCCACTGAAATCAAAACAAGAATTAAAAAGTATTACAAACATAATTTTGTGATATGGATATTTGATCTCTGGAATTATATGAATCATCCAAGAAAATAAGGAAAAGTAAGTTTTGTTTTGAATCAGTAAACATATTTTATTTAAACCCAGAAAAGAAAATATTACAGGGATTTAAAAGCCTGTATGCACATATAGGTGCATATCTTTCTGAAATTAAGGAGGAGTTAAATAAGCCTAGATAGGATATGTATGCAAATGTACATTTCTGTAAGAATAGAAAATGTTAAAAAGAAATAAGCAAGTAAAAGAAAACTGTAATACTAAAATGGCAAAAGACAAATTGCAAGCAGAATAATTGCTTTAGGCAGAAATAGAAAGGAGGATTTCTAGAAAATAAACAAGTGACAATGTCACACAATTTTCATGACTTGGTAAGAATAGGATATATTTTGAAAAGGTAAAGAAAAAAAAAATATAAGGGAAAGTAAGCACCACATATGGCCGGGGTATCAAAAGTGAAAATGAACAAATCTGAAATGCAAAATGCATGAGTCTTGGCCAGGGTAGGAATGGGATTTTACAATGATAAACCCTAGAAAACTTCTCTTATAAATTCAAGTATAAACCAGAAAAGAATCATTTTGCTACCCAAAACATTTAAGAAAACAAAGAGGAAAATATTTGCAAGCAGAAAAGCAAGTTTTAAAAGGTTTTCTTTCTGATTTAAGCAGGAGAAGCATTTTTCTGTGAGTAATCTCACTAATCCATGGCATTAAGTCCTGTTATGAGGCAGCCTAGCTTATGCTAATTTTTCTGCATATTTTGGATTTTATTACTATGGTTTTAATGGATGCTTTAATGGGTGTTTCTAAATGCTTTTAGTTTTGATAGTGAGTATTATGCTCTGATTGTTTATACCCAGAAATGTTATAGTATGAAAATGTAATAGTAAATAGAGAATGCTTGTAGCTGGTTTAGTTATGGCATGACAAACATATGTATATGAGTTGCATTACACTTGTGTAAGTGCTGAGGCTCAAATGAAAGATTCAAGGTTGCAATGGAAATTCCTAATGTGCTGAACCTTTGATCAAATAGAAAACCATGGGCCAGAAATCTTGTTTAAGCTAGATCTTGAATTTAGTTCAAACATGGTTGCTTGTGAAACAATAATAACCCACATGCCTAGTCTTTATTCCCAGTTACAAATATTCTTGTATTTTCTTTTAAACCAGAATACTTGTAGATATGAATTCCCTGGATATGAAAGTTAGCTTGTTCTGGAATTATGCTTGAGAGCTCTATATAATGTTTCATGTACACTGTGATTCAGTCACCTAGCTATCTCATGATAGGATCAAACATGAACACTTAGTAAATAAACAAAGGATTGTGAGCCAAGAGAACTGCTGGAATGCTTGTTGTATTTAAAGTATGCAAGTTGACACATGGTTTGTTTAAGCCCTGAGATCTTTGTGCAATATTGTGAATTATTTTATTGCAATGTGTCCCCATGATTCCTTATGGCAGATGAGGCTAGGAAGAAATTTGGTAAATGCAATCTATACAAAATGTTTAGGTCTTACTTAATTACTTAATATCATGGAATTTTTGATGATGCTCATACCAGATCTTGTATCTGACCCTTGTTTGCTTATGGCAACTGGGGTGTCTCATTTAAAATGGGGCAGCCCTTAATGCTTTTTCAGGGAATGCTGGCTCTAAATAGGAAGCTGCTATGGCTAATGAGAATGATTGGATAAGCATGCTAAACTAGAGTTAAATAAGAACTTAGAATGAGATATTTGCATGTAATCTGGAAAATTTGATAGTTCTGTTTAGGCTGTTATGCAAAACCTTGAAAGTTTGGAATTATTCAGTTATTTTAAATGAATCTAGTGATGTATTAAGTAGGAAGAACTTGCAAGAGATATGTGTTATGTTATTTCTGTTTTCTGGTTTGGTATGTATTAAGAATATTGAAGTTAAGCTGAATTGATTATCTATTTGCTAAAGTTGTTTTGATTAAAGGAAAAACTGGATTTTATAAGTATGATCACTTTATGATGGTTTTAGTTAATCCTAAATCTTTTCAAAAGATAGATATATAGGAAATTATATTGGGAAAATCCAGAAAGAATTATAACTGTTACACTTTCATGTCTTGATACTGAAACTTGTCCAAATGCAAGTAAAAGAATGGTTTCTTTAACCAAACAGTTAGACCATAGGTCAGGCCACATACACACTTTAAAAAAATGGAGCTAGGAACCATTTGAACCCAGTTTTTCTGGAAAATGAACAAAAACATAGACATGTACCTGTATATCTGTGTACATGTTGATATTTAGGCAACAAAATAAATACAAATTCCTAGAAAAGTAGTAGGAATGGGTTTTGAAAATAATAAAGCAAGAAATATTGTTTTGTATGTTAGATTATAGGCAAAACTTAAGTGTATATGTATAGAGATAGGTAGGTATCAGATTTTAAAACCCTGCAGGAAAAAAAAAAAGAAAGCAAAAATTGAGTTTGAACTGACCAGCATAGTACTTGAACTCGTGACCTCTCATGTGTAAGTTAGGCGCGTTTCCATTACGCCTAGATGTTGCTTGTGTTCACTTAGGATCCACTTTCTTTTAGCTTGAGTTTGAAACTATGCAGATTTTAACACAAACATCCATATTAAAAAGCTTTCTTCCACTAGATTATTACTTAATCATTCCTTAATTAGAATAACAGACCAAAGTACATGTTTACAGTGGATTCTATGGTCAATAATCAGAATGTGAAAATAAATCTTTTATTAGGGAATTATCACATTTTAATAGATTTAAAAAGATTTCTACTTCCCTATTATTATTATGCTCTGATTCTAGTAGGATATAACATAGATATCTTCATATATGTATGTTAGGAAAGATTTAGATTTAAAACAATATTTTTATATTGAGAAAGATCCTGGATAATATGAGAATAGGTAAGGATGACCCTAGGTAGTCTTAGTTAAGTATGTAAGCAAAAAAAAAAAAATTTTGCTTAAGAATTAGGGTCATTCCATTTTGGTATCAGAGCTATGTTAAATTTACACATAGCTAAGAATGATTGTATTGATTGATTGAAGTACTATAATCATATGTATGTACTGTTTGAGTAAAATAATAATATAGATAGAAAGTTAAAATATATAGATATATATATATATACTCTCATGATAAACTAACCTTATCTACCCATACTGTAGTTGTCCAATTATGGTAGGAAGAGGATCTCAACACAATGTAGGATCAAGTACACCACAAATGCTTGATATGCAAGACTTTATGAGGGCTTTAAGGGATGGAGTAGGGCAGAGACTTGAGAATCCACATGAGGAACTTTCCAAACTATTAAAGACTTATACCAATTTAGGAGGCAAGAGCTTTGAAGGGACTGAAAATGTGATGGAAATTCAAACATGGTTGAGAACACTGGATAGAATTTTCAATGACATGCAGTTGGATGATCAAAGGAAGAGGCAAGTGGCCTCAAGACAACTGAAAGGTGTGGCTTTAAGTTGGTGGGAGGTAGTCATAGCTGGGAGGATTGAGAATGAAATCACTTGGAATCAATTCAAGGAGATGTTGGAAGCTAGATTTGTTCCAGCATCAGCCAAGACTCTACTGCTTGAAGAATTCATCAGATTTAGGCAGGGAACTTTTAATGTGACTGAATATACTCATAGGTTTGAAGGCTTGTCTAAGTATGGAGCTATGCTTGTGGCTGATGAGGCATCAAAGAATGATAGGTATATTAAGGGTTTAAATCCAGGGCTTAGTAGGGCCATGTTGCCATATGTAGATAAAACTTTTGATCAAGTCATTGATCTGGCCTTAAAATTTGAGCAACATGACAAGGAAAGGGAGAAGTATAGGAGTTTTAAGAATAACAACAATAAGAAGAATAAGGGAAGATATCACCCCTATGACAAGAGGAAGGAGGAGATAGAAAGTAAGAAAACTAATGATACTAAGACCACTGATACAAAAAGGAAAATAACATGTAATCATTGTGGAAAAGAAGGACATATCAAACCAAGGTGCCCAGAATTGAAGGGAGGAGCTTTCAAGTGCTATCTATGTGGAAAGGAGGGACATATCAAGAGAAACTGCCCTGAGTATAAACAGCAAGGGAAGCTAGCAAGTTTGGAGAGCAAGGGCAAATCCACAGTAGAGACTATTGCAGAAAATCATGGTCAAGTAGAAGGTACCTTATTTATTTGTACCTTACCTATATCAGTAGTGTATGATACAGGGGCAACACATTCTATGATTTCCCATGAATTAGTTGCATTGCTTAAATTAAATTGCATATTGGTTGAAACTCCTTTGTTAGTGCAAAGCCCATTGGGAAGTTCTAGTGTTTTAAACATGATTTGTGTGGATGTGGGATTAAACATAGGAGGAAATGTTTTTATTTCCAATTTATATGTTTTAAATTACCCAAATATAGGTGTTATATTGGGTGTAGACTGGTTAAGGCAATACAAAGCCATAATTAATTTAGACTCATCCACCATATCCTTACAAAATTCTAGAGGTCAAAGAATCACAATTTTGTGTGAAGCAGCTAAAGAAAGAAAATTATATCACTTGATTGACTTAAATAAGGATTCCAGTGAGCCTTCTATTGAAGAAATCCCCATAATTAACAAATACATAGATGTGTTTGGAGAAGTTGAGGGGGTTCCACACCACAGACCAGTGGAATTTCAGATTAGTCTGATACCAGGAGCAAGTCCAATTATTAAGAAACCCACTAGGATGGGGCCAAATGAGTTGAAGGAATTAAAGAAACAGCTAGAAGAGTTAGAAAGCAAAGGATTTATAAGACCAAGTAACTCTTGCTGGGGTGCTCCAGTAGTATTTGTAAAGAAACATGATGGTACTTTAAGAATGTGCATAGATTACAGGGAGTTAAACAAAGTCACTATCAAGAACAAGTACCCCTTACCTAGAATTGATGATCTTTTTGATCAACTTAGTGGAGCAAAAATATTTTCTAGGTTAGACTTGGCATCTGGATTCCATCAGATGAAGGTTGAAGACTCAAGTGTTAAGTATACAGCCTTTAACACTAGGTATGGTTTATATGAGTTTCTTGTCATGCCATTTGGGTTGACAAATGCCCCATCATATTTTGTAGACTTAATGAATAGGATATTCAGGGATTATTTAGACAAGTTTGTATTGATTTTTATTGATGATATTTTGATTTATTCTAGAACAGTAGAGGAACATGAAAATCACTTACACCTTGTTTTGTCAAGATTAAGAGAAAAAGATTTAAAAGCCAAATTTTCTAAGTGTGCATTTTGGAAAGAAGAGGTGCATTTCCTTGGGCATGTTGTATCTGCCAAAGGCATTTCAGTGAACCCTAATAAAATTGTGGCTATCCAAGCATGGAAAAGGCCAAGCACAGTGGGAGAAGTTAGGTCATTTATGGGAATGGCAGGGTATTATAGAAGATTTATAAAAGATTTTTCTAAGATGTCATCACCTCTTACCAACCTAACTAGAAAGAACCAACCCTTTAGATGGACTGAGAAATGTGAACAAGCCTTTAGTAAAATCAAAGAGGCTTTAGTCAATGCACCAGTGTTGAGAGTACCAGAAGGAAATGAGGATTTGATTGTTTATACTGATGCAAGTGGCTCTGGGCTAGGAGCTGTATTGATGCAGCAAGACCAAGTTATAGCCTATGCATCAAGGCAACTGAAGCCGCATGAATCAAAGTATGCAACCCATGATCTTGAATTGGCAGCAGTGGTATATGCACTAAAGCTCTGGAGACATTATCTTCTAGGTGCAAAGTTCATTTTATACACTGACCATAAGGCATTGAAATATCTTTTTTCACAAAAAGATCTGAATATGAGGCAACATAGATGGGTTGAATTTTTAGCAGCATATGATTTAGACATACTTTATACTCCAGGAAAAGCTAATAAGGTTGCAGATGCTTTGAGCAGGCAGCACGCAAAAGTAGCCATGTTAATGATAGAAGAGTTTAAAAATTTATCCCTACTTACTGATTTGGAAATTGAGGAAGACAATGAGGTAAACATGGAGATGATTGAAGAAGGGAAAAAGGGAAAATTAAGTTTGATAACTTTGCAATCAGATTTAATTTTGAAAGTGGGAAAAATGCAAGAGGAAGATCCAGATTTGTTAGAAAAGAAATCTCTAATAGAAAAAGGAGAAGAAGTACCAAACTACCACATTGATAAGAATGGTTACTTAAGGAATAAGAGTAAGATATGTGTTCCAAAGAATATAGGATTGAAGGAAGAGATACTTAATAAATATCATAGAAGCAAGTATTCTATACACCCAGGTAGCACCAAGATGTACCAAAACTTGAAGAGGGATTATTGGTGGACAGGGATGAAAGCTGATGTGGCCAAATATGTTGCAAAGTGTATGACTTGCCAACAAGTCAAAGCAGAAACCCAAAGACCCTCAGGCCTATTACAACCTCTAAGTATACCACAGTGGAAGTGGGAAGATATATCTATGGATTTCATAGATGGTCTGCCTAGATCAAAGAGAGGAAATACAAGCATTTGGGTAGTAGTTGATAGATTGACCAAAGTGGCACATTTTATACCAGTAAAGGCAGAAAGAAATGCCCCTAAACTAGCTCAGATATTCATGAAAGAAGTAGTAAGGTTGCATGGAATCCCTAAAACTATAGTGAGTGATAGGGACACAATCTTTACCTCCAGATTTTGGAAGAGCTTTCAAAAAGCCATAGGGAGTGAATTATGCTTGAGTACAGCATACCACCCCCAATCAGATGGTCAAACTGAAGTGATAAATAAGGTTTTGGAGGATTTATTGAGGGCATGTATATTAGACTTTGGAGGTAATTGGGAAGATCACCTCCATTTGGCTGAATTTACATATAACAATAGTTATCAAAGCACCATAGGCATGGCACCATTTGAAGCCTTGTATGGAAAACCATGTTTGTCACCAATATGTTGGGTTGAAGCAGGAGAAAAGGCTGTCTTAGGGCCTGAGTATATAAAAGAGACCACAGAGAAAATTGAACTGGTGAGGAGAAGAATGGCAGCAGCTCAAGATAGGCAAAAGAAGTTTGCAGATAAAAAGAGAAAGCAGGTAGAATATGAAGTTGGTGATTATGTTTTCATCAAAGTTTCACCTATGAAGAAGGTGTTAAGATTTGGCAAGCAAGGAAAACTTACCCCAAGATATGTTGGACCTTACAAGATTTTGGAAAGAATAGGTTCATTAGCATATAGGCTAGAGCTGCCTGAAGAGATGAGTGCAATGCACAATGTATTCCATGTATCACAACTTAGAAGATGGGTACATGAAAAAGAAGAGATTTTAGAGAAACCCACTCAGGTTCAAATAAATTCTGATTTGGTCTATGAGAAAGAACCCATGGGGATTTTGGCTAAAGAGGAAAAAAAGTTGAGGAACAAAACTTTAAAATTGGTAAAGGTTCAATGGAGCCTAGACCCTAAGGACTGTACATGGGAATTGGAGGATAAAATAAAGATGGATTACCCTAAACTTTTTGTAGTGGAAGGTAAAAAACTAAATTCCTAAAAGTTTAATATGTATGGTTGTTTTGACTGAATTGTTTGCTTATGCAATGTCTGATAGATTTTAGGAGAATCTAGAAATATAAAAAAAAAAAAAAAAAAATGAATGAGAAAATTGTGAGGACACAATTCCTAAAAAGGTGGGGTGATTGTAATGCCCCAGAAATTCATAGAATCTTATTTGGTTGAATTTTGAAAATATATGAATTCATTTGTATAAGAATACATGAAAAAAAAATAAAGTGTTCAAGTGTGTGCACACTGATATGGCACAAGAAAGAACTCCAAATCCACTGAAATCAAAACAAGAATTAAAAAGTATTACAAACATAATTTTGTGATATGGATATTTGATCTCTGGAATTATATGAATCATCCAAGAAAATAAGGAAAAGTAAGTTTTGTTTTGAATCAGTAAACATATTTTATTTAAACCCAGAAAAGAAAATATTACAGGGATTTAAAAGCCTGTATGCACATATAGGTGCATATCTTTCTGAAATTAAGGAGGAGTTAAATAAGCCTAGATAGGATATGTATGCAAATGTACATTTCTGTAAGAATAGAAAATGTTAAAAAGAAATAAGCAAGTAAAAGAAAACTGTAATACTAAAATGGCAAAAGACAAATTGCAAGCAGAATAATTGCTTTAGGCAGAAATAGAAAGGAGGATTTCTAGAAAATAAACAAGTGACAATGTCACACAATTTTCATGACTTGGTAAGAATAGGATATATTTTGAAAAGGTAAAGAAAAAAAAAATATAAGGGAAAGTAAGCACCACATATGGCCGGGGTATCAAAAGTGAAAATGAACAAATCTGAAATGCAAAATGCATGAGTCTTGGCCAGGGTAGGAATGGGATTTTACAATGATAAACCCTAGAAAACTTCTCTTATAAATTCAAGTATAAACCAGAAAAGAATCATTTTGCTACCCAAAACATTTAAGAAAACAAAGAGGAAAATATTTGCAAGCAGAAAAGCAAGTTTTAAAAGGTTTTCTTTCTGATTTAAGCAGGAGAAGCATTTTTCTGTGAGTAATCTCACTAATCCATGGCATTAAGTCCTGTTATGAGGCAGCCTAGCTTATGCTAATTTTTCTGCATATTTTGGATTTTATTACTATGGTTTTAATGGATGCTTTAATGGGTGTTTCTAAATGCTTTTAGTTTTGATAGTGAGTATTATGCTCTGATTGTTTATACCCAGAAATGTTATAGTATGAAAATGTAATAGTAAATAGAGAATGCTTGTAGCTGGTTTAGTTATGGCATGACAAACATATGTATATGAGTTGCATTACACTTGTGTAAGTGCTGAGGCTCAAATGAAAGATTCAAGGTTGCAATGGAAATTCCTAATGTGCTGAACCTTTGATCAAATAGAAAACCATGGGCCAGAAATCTTGTTTAAGCTAGATCTTGAATTTAGTTCAAACATGGTTGCTTGTGAAACAATAATAACCCACATGCCTAGTCTTTATTCCCAGTTACAAATATTCTTGTATTTTCTTTTAAACCAGAATACTTGTAGATATGAATTCCCTGGATATGAAAGTTAGCTTGTTCTGGAATTATGCTTGAGAGCTCTATATAATGTTTCATGTACACTGTGATTCAGTCACCTAGCTATCTCATGATAGGATCAAACATGAACACTTAGTAAATAAACAAAGGATTGTGAGCCAAGAGAACTGCTGGAATGCTTGTTGTATTTAAAGTATGCAAGTTGACACATGGTTTGTTTAAGCCCTGAGATCTTTGTGCAATATTGTGAATTATTTTATTGCAATGTGTCCCCATGATTCCTTATGGCAGATGAGGCTAGGAAGAAATTTGGTAAATGCAATCTATACAAAATGTTTAGGTCTTACTTAATTACTTAATATCATGGAATTTTTGATGATGCTCATACCAGATCTTGTATCTGACCCTTGTTTGCTTATGGCAACTGGGGTGTCTCATTTAAAATGGGGCAGCCCTTAATGCTTTTTCAGGGAATGCTGGCTCTAAATAGGAAGCTGCTATGGCTAATGAGAATGATTGGATAAGCATGCTAAACTAGAGTTAAATAAGAACTTAGAATGAGATATTTGCATGTAATCTGGAAAATTTGATAGTTCTGTTTAGGCTGTTATGCAAAACCTTGAAAGTTTGGAATTATTCAGTTATTTTAAATGAATCTAGTGATGTATTAAGTAGGAAGAACTTGCAAGAGATATGTGTTATGTTATTTCTGTTTTCTGGTTTGGTATGTATTAAGAATATTGAAGTTAAGCTGAATTGATTATCTATTTGCTAAAGTTGTTTTGATTAAAGGAAAAACTGGATTTTATAAGTATGATCACTTTATGATGGTTTTAGTTAATCCTAAATCTTTTCAAAAGATAGATATATAGGAAATTATATTGGGAAAATCCAGAAAGAATTATAACTGTTACACTTTCATGTCTTGATACTGAAACTTGTCCAAATGCAAGTAAAAGAATGGTTTCTTTAACCAAACAGTTAGACCATAGGTCAGGCCACATACACACTTTAAAAAAATGGAGCTAGGAACCATTTGAACCCAGTTTTTCTGGAAAATGAACAAAAACATAGACATGTACCTGTATATCTGTGTACATGTTGATATTTAGGCAACAAAATAAATACAAATTCCTAAAAAAGTAGTAGGAATGGGTTTTGAAAATAATAAAGCAAGAAATATTGTTTTGTATGTTAGATTATAGGCAAAACTTAAGTGTATATGTATAGAGATAGGTAGGTATCAGATTTTAAAACCCTGCAGGAAAAAAAAAAAAGAAAGCAAAAATTGAGTTTGAACTGACCAGCATAGTACTTGAACTCGTGACCTCTCATGTGTAAGTTAGGCGCGTTTCCATTACGCCTAGATGTTGCTTGTGTTCACTTAGGATCCACTTTCTTTTAGCTTGAGTTTGAAACTATGCAGATTTTAACACAAACATCCATATTAAAAAGCTTTCTTCCACTAGATTATTACTTAATCATTCCTTAATTAGAATAACAGACCAAAGTACATGTTTACAGTGGATTCTATGGTCAATAATCAGAATGTGAAAATAAATCTTTTATTAGGGAATTATCACATTTTAATAGATTTAAAAAGATTTCTACTTCCCTATTATTATTATGCTCTGATTCTAGTAGGATATAACATAGATATCTTCATATATGTATGTTAGGAAAGATTTAGATTTAAAACAATATTTTTATATTGAGAAAGATCCTGGATAATATGAGAATAGGTAAGGATGACCCTAGGTAGTCTTAGTTAAGTATGTAAGCAAAAAAAAAAAATTTTGCTTAAGAATTAGGGTCATTCCACTATTTAACTTGAGAAACTTCCTGTTAACTGTAACATATGTAGTGTTCTACGGGAATTTTGAAAATTTGAACAAGTTAAGCCAAGAAATTTATAATACTTATGCATATCACTGTTTGAACTTGGTATTGAGCTAATCCAAGTTTGTTTAGCTTAAACAAAAGGCTGTAAACATGCTGGAAAGTTTAAACAGTATGTTGTTAATACTGTTTTTTCAAAACTACAGGTAAAAAGAAATCAAAGTTTGAAATTCCAATATTTAAATTTGTAAATTCCATCACATATTTAGATTACATACACCTAATTATGATTTTTAACATAAATATAAGGATTTTTAAGCAAGGAACTGAAGAGCAATTTACCATAGAAGTAAAATGTAATTTTTGTCAATTCTTGAGGTTTGGGTTAATTTTAATTCTTGTAAGTTGGTATGATGCAAGCTAGTAATCTGTTTAACACAATAAAAATGCAAAAAAATTTATTTAATGAAGGAATTTCGAGTTTAAATCAAAAGTAAGGTTTATTGCCTATTTTTTTCAATGCTCTGTAAAAATAATGATTTCGGCATCATCATGAAACCGAGTGGGTTGCGATTTTTGGTGGAGTTAGAGGAGGTTGTGAGTGACATACTGGTGGATTTTCATCACCTACGGTGATGTATGGTGGCCGCACGAGGATTTTGTCAGTGGGTGTTGCAGTCGCGTGTTCTAGCTTCAGGTCCCATTTTTTGTTTCGGCCTGTAAATTGAAAACTGGGTTTCGTTTGATATACTAGGGGTGTTTTGTGATTTGTGGTGATGGTCGCGGGTCGCCGCAGGGGAGGCGAGCCACCGTGCACGTGCACGGTGGCGAGGTGATGGTTGAGGGTCAGTGAGTCGTCACGTGCTCATGATCTTCGGTGATTGCTTCGAGCACGACTTCGGGATTTCCTTGGGTTTGCGCGTAGGGGTTTTTGGGTTCTGCTGTTCATTTATAACTTCAACTGATACTTTAACTTAAAAAAAAATTATATAAGAAGAAGGTAGGAACTGGGGAGAGGAGAAGAAGAAAAGAGAGTGAGAGAGGAAGGGACGCGGGGAGATGCACGGGTAATCTCGAGACTGTCTCGAGTAGGGGAGGGGTGTATCTCAGGTACCTTTCAAATTTAACGTGCATATTTATTTTAGTATTTTTATAACTAAGTAACTAAGTGATTTGTTAGTTAAGCAAATTTTTGTTTAAAAGTTTAATTATGGTAAGTGATGAAAAGATAGTTGATTTATACAAAGTAACCAGAATGTTAATTAATTTATATTTGAAATTTAATTGATAACTTAGAATTATTTTGTAACTAAAAACAAATCTTATGTTAAATCAAATTTAAATTTTAAGAACGTTAGTTAATTACTTAAAAGTTAATTGGTAAATGATAATTAACTGAAGTGATTAATTTAAGATTATATAATTAATTAAATTGATAATAATTGACTAATTAAAGTAATTTGAGGTAATTACATAAGTAATTACTTTTACTAAGTAAGTTATTAATTAACTAACGGAGTAATTCAGTAACAGTTTATGAATAGAAGTTAATAAATTAATTAATAAATTAAAGATTAGATGATTGATAAATTAATAATTAATGATTAACCAATGGATTAATTGACCATTAATAAGTTAATTACTCAGTAAATTATTAAACAGATAAATTAGTTTATTCTTAAGCAAGTAATTTAGTTAAATAAACCAAATTGTTTGGTATGCATTGATAATTCTGTTTGATTGACTTAAATATCTGTTTGATGATATTTTTGTGGTATGCTGTAATGTTATGGATATTTGTGATAACCGTATATGATTTATCTGTTATATCTGTTATGTTAATTCTTGATATTAAATTGAACTGTTAAGTTAAATAGACAACTTGGACCTTAAAATGGCGTTTGGATCCGATGAGACCGGGATCGAAAGAATCAATTTGATTCTCCAAAAACCACATCGATCCAAATTAAACGATAGGTCGTGACTTATCAAATGGAGATCGAGATGGTGTTTCAGAATGCAAGGGTTATCGTCGTTAACTCTGAGGGTGATTCCAAAATGAGTGTAACGAGATAATGCCTTCGGTTTCGTTCGAACCCGGAACGAACTTGTATGGATTGAATGCTTTCAACACATCATCAGGCGGGCGATGAGCATTCTAAGATATGTTCAATAAAGGTAATCGTAGCCTCAAGCCTCATCAACCGGGAATGGCTAAAACAGGGGATGTGCAGCAAGGTTAGGTGGGTCATGCCCAAGCAGGACAAGATATTTCCCCTGTCTAGATGTCCCTTTTTATTTCGGCTGTGTGGGCGGTTTGCTAGCTAGAACCGTGGGGGTTATCTTGTTCGGGACTGTTCAGTAAGGAATGGTTCCGGCCTTGTGTTGCAGGGGATGAAGGGAGTAATCCTCGGTACGGTGATCTAGGCCCCGTACTGTGACGAGCGGTACCCCAGTAGCCCTGCCATTGTTGGAAATCCATTTTCCCTACGAGACCCTACGGTTTTGATTTGTATTACCCACTTTTGTGGCTAGTAGCTGGAATTTAATCATGTAACAATTTCGGCTATGTTCTATTTACTTGAAAACCCTAGACACTATTATAATATCACTGGATTTCCTATGAAATGTTTTGGTTAGCGTAAGGTAAAAACTTACCCGTATTTATTTGTGGGGAGTCTTACGTGATACCTTTATTTTCAAATGTTTTTCAAAAGTTAAACAACTTTAAACCGTTTACTCATACCAGACCCATGTCTGACCCAGAGTTTATTTTTGTTTTTCATAAACTCTCGGGTACCCAAATTTTTACGGGTAGCCAAGGGATTCAGGTTAGCTTTGACGAATTCTGGAGGAGCAATGGAGCAGGAGGCTTCAGCGTTGTATATATATATATAGTTCCGCTGTGTTGGAATCTCTGAGTCATATTGTTTGAGTTGTATTGTATTGAGTTGTATTAACTAGGCAGGTGTTATAACTGTGTAGTATTGATGTATTATCTGTATAACTCTGATATATGTAAAACTTTTAAATATTTAAGTGATATATTATATTTTGTTCCGTTCCGCTGTGAGATTCTGATGTTGTTGTTCTTTCTTCTTCTTTTTTTTCTATTTTCTCATCCCTTTCTTTCTTAATGATGATACGTCTTTCTGGTAGTAGAAGGGCGGGTCGTCACAGTTGGTATCAGAGCATAGGTTGGTGATAACCTTGGCTCTGGTAAGAATTACTCATAGAATAGAGTTTATAGAACTCTAAAATGAGTTTGAGAGTGTATTAATAGATATGAGCGCGTATTTGTTAGTGAATATAAAGTTGTTTTATATTACGTTGATTGATTTATTGAGTGGTATATGAACCTTCTTCGGCACAGCCTCGAAAACTGTATCGAAGGGGTTTCTAAACACTTAAATAGAGCAATTCGACACAGTATTGTTTTTTAAAAGTAGGGTAAATGAAATAATTTTACTCAAAATTTTATTTTAGTATAAAAGAAATATTTTTCTGAAATTATTATATATACTGGGATGTTTGATTGTTAATAGTACAATCAAATAAAAATTTAAATGTGAGTGGTTTATAACCAAACAAAATTATTTAAGAATGATTTTAAATAAAAAGGAATATAATTAAAATTTGATTAAGCCAGAATTTAAGTCCCGGGAATTTGAAAAGTGTTTAAATGAATTTAAACAAAGGAATTTGAGAATTTAAAAATCTTGGGAATGTTTGCAATGTTTCCCAAAGAATTGATGGAAATAATGAAATTTTGTTTTGGAAAAATTATTGAATGGATGGAAATTATTTTGGGAAATATGTGTGGAAGTAAGGAAGCACTGAACTCACTTCAGTCGCTGGAAAATAATCCTGATGATGATGGCCACATCATCAGTATTCATTTTCGAGTTTCTAAAGTGATGGATTGCTGCCAGGGTAGTCGGTCATGATATTGTTTGGGCTTGTTGGGTATCCAAGTTGTTTTAGAAATTTTCAAAGAGAAAATTTGTTTTGGTGAAACCAAGTGTTTGGAAGTTGAAAATTTGATTTGATATACCAAGTGGGTAAGTGTAGTTATCATTTTAAAATGGTTTTGGAAATGAAAACCGGGCTATTGAATTCTAAGAATTCTCTTTAATGGTGTGAAAGGTATGAATAAATCAACTATTGAACTTATATAGTAAAGTTGATATTAATAAGAAAAAAAAATCGGGGATTTTGATCCCGGTATTAAAATTTAACTTAAGTAAATGAAAATAAGAAATATACCTGAGTTTAACCTGAGATAAGCTAAATGAAATTGGAATTCAAAATGAACTTAATTGGATATAAAATTTAAAGGTAAAACGATTGTAATTGTGAGGTGGAAATTTATACCTTAAGACAGTAAGCGCTGTATATATATGTAAATAATCTGGAATTGTGATTATAAGATAAAATGACCCAAATGAGTAATATAAACTTTAAAGTAAACAAATAGGTTTTGAGCTCATATTTTGAGTAATAAATTTAAAAGAATGATGAGTAGCTAAATTTAATTGAAGTTGAGTGGAAATAAAATTGAATTTAAATGAATTCAATCGGGTTATAAATATATTGAATAGAATAAAATTCTTATGTAAATAAGTAAATGTAAACCGAAGTAAATATTGAATTGAATTAGAATAGAATTGGTGTGAGTTGTAAACAAATCTAATTCAAGCATCAATTAAATGACTTTATTATAAACTCAATAATAAATTGTTCATGTAAATTTAAGAGTAGATAAAAGAATAAACTAACCAGTAAATAATTGGGATTTGATTAAAGGTGAATCGAATCAAAGATTTAAATGGAAGTTGGTGGAATAGAATAAACTTAAGTTGTTAGGTGGAATAGTTTGAAGGAAATAATAACATGATTAAATTGTGAAATGGTTGTTTAAAATATTAGTTGTTGAGTTTGATAAAATGGTTTGAAATCAAACCTGTTGAAATGAAAGAAAATGCAATGAAAGTATTGTGAATAAATTAAATGAGATGGACTCAAGTGTAAATTAAGGTGAAATCAATTTAAGATTTGTTATAAAGCTTAAGTGATTATCTATTCACAATAATATTGTTGAATTGCATATGGAAATGGGTTGTTTGAAGTAAATGAGAAATAGATAAATTCTATGAATTATTGGAAACAAAATAGGATGATTTTGAATATGAGTTTGTTTTGTTCAAATGGATTGTATGTCTAAGCAAGTAAGTGTAAATCACTTTAACTAAAAGGAATGATTTGAAAATTTATTGGTAATAAGTGTTGGAAACCTTACATATGTGCTTATGAAAATATGTAATGCTAAACAAATGGAGACTCTGTCAAAACTTTTCAGAATTTGGAAACTATATAAAAAAAAATTAGCAACAAAACAATTTCAAATTGAAAATTTAAAGTAAACTAATGAATGAAAATAATTTAAAAATAATAATAGGAATCAGTTATAAATGGAGATAGTCAATAAAGGTTCAATTTTCAGAGTTAAGAAAATTGAATTCATATGGAATTGGTAATTCAGATTTAAATAAGAAGATATAAAGGCTAAAGTGGCAGAGTAATACTATAAAAGTATATATATAATGCTTATATTAAGCTTAAGAAATGAATGGTGAAATTATTAAGTGAAATTTGATATTAAAAAAAAAATTCCAAGTGGATAGAATCAGAATAATGTGAATAAAAGAAAATTGATATGGTTGATAATCAATGGATATAAATACATAGGATGTACGTATATTATTTTATTCGCATAACAATTTGATTCAGATTCGAACACAGAATTTCGAGATAGTTATATCGATCCGAGTTAGGATTTTTCACTCGATTTTCGACGACGAACCATGGATTGGGATTTTGATTGATTCTGGGGAATTCTCTATCATAGTTGTTACTATGCAAGGAGAATGACAGTTGCTGATCAAGAAATCAGTTCTGAGTCCGTACTAGGAAGTCGGGTGGACGATACTAGTTCGAAAGTGAAATTGTGTGATCGAGTGAGTGATCGGATTTGGTATTGCATACGAATGGTATATGTACATCGTACGGGCTTGATTGAATAGATATTGAAATTCTGTAAAAGAGGTCAATAAAATTTGGGAAAGAGTTAATACTGTAGATTTCAGAATTGAACTGCCAGAGTGAATATCTGGAATGTATTGTGTGTTCCATATATCTCAGGAAATTTGTTCATGATTCATCATTAGTTGTTAAACCAGTAATTCAGGAATTTGGAAATTGAATCAAATTTAATTGTGGTCAAGAATCCAGTTGGATTATTGATCATCGAGAGATAAACTCTCGATAGTTTTAGGAGTGCTTATCCGGATTTATGTTCGGATAACTAGTAATGTTTGTTAGAGTAGACTGTTTGATTATTTGCTAATATATAAATGTGCTAATATATAAATGATAAGTATGTTTGAATAGTTGATATAAAAGCTTTTAAATTAACTGTTGTTTTAAAATTTCGGGGACGAAATTCTTTAAAGGGGGGAGGAATGTAACGACCCTGGATTTCGGTCCCTGTTATTTTACTAAATGTTTAATTTAATTTAATATAAAATATGAATTGTTCATATTTAAATGAATATGATTTTGAAAATATTGCCTTCTATTTATATAAACTGTATTTTTAAAAGGAAATTGATTTGGAAATTGAAATAAGTATTTCAATAATATTCCCAATAAAAATCTACCTTATGTAATTTAATTAAAATACTTTGTTTTGTTATCATTTGATAGAACTATCTATAGATAATAATGTTTAAACTAAAATCACAGTCTAACAATATAAAAATATATACAGATGATACTGTTTTAAATAAAATCAATTTCTATAAATTTAAAAATATAAATATTAAATATAAGTCAAACACATAATATTAAGTACAAGTCAAACACATTAATATAACTTAATAATGGATAGTTGAAATACAAATGGAAAATAAATAAAAAAATATATAGGTATAAAATGTAAGTAAATCCTATTGAGTATAATAAGTTAAATATTGAAAGTCAAATATAAGAATCTTTATGCATTGCCTAATACACATTTGTACAGCAATTAAGTGCTTTGTCCAGAAACAAAAATATATAACCAGGCATGTAAACCAGTACTAAAATTTAAGAGTAGCTGGAAAACATTTATGTATAAGAAAGCAAAGTCCACTTCAATATACAACAAGTTTTACTTTAAATATAATAAAAACAAGCCTGTGTTTATATAAAAATATGTGTGTCTTGCAAGATAGGCTAGCCGAAATGATAAATATCTTTGTACCATACAATATAACAATCAGTAAAACATTAAATACTTGCCATCATAATTAAGAGCATGAGCATTAAATAGCATAATTTCTTGTTTAATAAAGTACATGTAGCCGAGATCACAATATCATTTCATATTGCAGTAAATTTAATACCAAAATTCTTGTTTGGTCAAACAAGGTGGCTGTCCAGTTATAACCTATACAAAGTCACTTCTATTTATATATCACCCTATTCCAATTCATTTACAAACTGAAGTATTAAAACTTATAAAGTAAACTTGAGAAAAAACATTGTTTTGGCTTTGCAAACAAAATTAGTTCAAAACAGAGAAAAGCAAAAGAAGGATTCAGAGTAGTTCAACTGTAGTGTCTTCTTCAACATATCTTCTATTCAAATTATTTTTGGTGAGTAAACTTATTTTTTTCAATCTAAAATTTGTATATTTATCTTACAAAGATCTGTGCCTTGATACCTGCTAAGCTATTTAACTTGAGAAACTTCCTGTTAACTGTAACATATGTAGTGTTCTACAGGAATTTTGAAAATTTGAACAAGTTAAGCCAAGAAATTTATAATACTTATGCATATCACTGTTTGAACTTGGTGTTGAGCTAATCCAAGTTTGTTTAGCTTAAACAAAAGCCTCTAAACATGCTGGAAAGTTTAAACAGTATGTTGTTAATACTGTATTTTCAAAACTACAGGTAAAAAGAAATCAAAGTTTGAAATTCAAATATTTAAATTTGTAAATTCCATCACATATTTAGATTACATACACCTAATTATGATTTTTAACATAAAGATTAGGATTTTTAAGCAAGGAACTGAAGAGCAATTTACCATAGAAGTAAAATGTAATTTTTGTCAATTCTTGAGGTTTGGGTTAATTTTAATTCTTGTAAGTTGGTATGATGCAAGCTAGTAATCTGTTTAACACAATAAAAATGCAAAAAAATTTATTCAATGAAGGAATTTCGAGTTTAAATCAAAAATAGGGTTTATTGCCTATTTTTTCCAATGCTCTGTAAAAATAATGATTTCGGCATCATCATGAAACCAAGTGGGTTGCGATTTTTGGTGGAGTTAGAGGAGGTTGTGAGTGACGTACTGGTGGATTTTCATCGCCTACGGTAATGTATGGTGGCCGCACGAGGATTTTGTCAGTGGGTGTTGCAGTCGCGTGTTCTAGCTTCATGTCACAATTTTTGTTTCGGCCTGTAAATTGAAAACTGGGTTTCGTTTGAGATACTGGGGGTGTTTTGTGATTTGTGGTGATGGTCGCGGGTCGCCGCAGGGGAGGCGAGCCACCGTGCACGTGCACGGTGGCGAGGTGATGGTTGAGGGTCAGTGAGTCATCGCGTGCTCATGATCTTCGGTGATTGCTTCGAGCACGACTTCGGGATTTCCTTGGGTTTGCGCGTAGGGGTTTTTGGGTTCTGCTGTTCATTTATAACTTCAACTGATACTTTAACTTAAAAAAAATTATATAAGAAGAAGGTAGAAACTGGGGAGAGGAGAAGAAGAAAAGAGGGTGAGAGAGGAAGGGACGCGGGGAGATGCACGGTTAATCTCGAGACTGTCTCGAGTAGGGGAGGGGTGTGTCTCGGGTACCTTTCAAATTTAACGTGCATATTTATTTTAGTATTTTTATAACTAAGTAACTAAGTGATTTGTTAGTTAAGCAAATTTTTGTTTAAAAGTTTAATTATGGTAAGTGATGAAAAGATAGTTGATTTATACAAAGTAACCAGAATGTTAATTAATTTATATTTGAAATTTAATTGATAACTTAGAATTATTTTGTAACTAAAAACAAATCTTATGTTAAATCAAATTTAAATTTTAAGAACGTTAGTTAATTACTTAAAAGTTAATTGGTAAATGATAATTAACTGAAGTGATTAATTTAAGATTATATAATTAATTAAATTGATAATAATTGACTAATTAAAGTAATTTGAGGTAATTACATAAGTAATTACTTTTACTAAGTAAGTTATTAATTAACTAACTGAGTAATTCAGTAACAGTTTATGAATAGAAGTTAATAAATTAATTAATAAATTAAAGATTAGATGATTGATAAATTAATAATTAATGATTAACCAATGGATTAATTGATCATTAATAAGTTAATTACTCAGTAAATTATTAAACAGAATAAATTAGTTTATTCTTAAGCAAGTAATTTAGTTAAATAAACCAAATTGTTTGGTATGCATTGATAATTCTGTTTGATTGACTTAAATATCTGTTTGATGATATTTCTGTGGTATGCTGTGATGTTATGGATATCTGTGATAACCGTATATGATTTATCTGTTATATCTGTATTGAACTGTTAAGTTAAATAGACAACTTGGACCTTAAAATGGCGTTTGGATCCGATGAGACCGGGATCGGAAGAATCAATTTGATTCTCCGAAAACCACATCGATCCAAATTAAACGATAGGTCGTGACTTATCAAATGGAGATCGAGATGGTGTTTCAGAATGCAAGGGTTATCGTCGTTAACGCTGAGGTTGATTCCAAAATGAGTGTAACGAGATAATGCCTTCGGTTTCGTTCGAACCCGGAACGAACTTGTATGGATTGAATGCTTTCAACACATCGTCAGGCGGGCGATGAGCATTCTAAGATATGTTCAATAAAGGTAATCGTAGCCTCAAGCCTCATCAACCGGGAATGGCTAAAACAGGGGATGTGCAGCAAGGTTTGGTGGGTCATGCCCAAGCAGGACAAGATATTTTCCCTGTCTAGATTTCCCTTTTTATTTCGGCTGTGTGGGCGGTTTGCTAGCTAGAACCGCGGGGTTTATCTTGTTCGGGACTGTTCAGCAAGGAATGGTTCCGGCCTTGTGTTGCAGGGGATGAAGGGAGTAATCCTCGGTACGGTGATCTAGGCCCCGTACTGTGACGGGCGGTACCCCAGTAGCCCTGCCATTGTTGGAAATCCATTTTCCCTACGAGACCCTACGGTTTTGATTTGTATTACCCACTTTTGTGGCTAGTAGCTGGAATTTAATCATGTAACAATTTTGGCTATTTTCTATTTACTTGAAAACCCTAGACACTATTAAAATATCACTGGATTTCCTATGAAATGTTTTGGTTAGCGTAAGGTAAAAACTTACCCGTATTTATTTGTGGGGAGTCTTACGTGATACCTTTATTTTCAAATGTTTTTCAAAAGTTAAACAACTTTAAACCGTTTACTCATACCAGACCCATGTCTGACCCGGAGTTTATTTTTGTTTTTCATAAACTCTCGGGTACCCAAATTTTTACGGGTAGCCAAGGGATTCGGGTTAGCTTTGACGAATTCTGGAGGAGCAATGGAGCAGGAGGCTTCAGCGTTGTATATATATATATATATATAGTTCCGCTGTGTTGGAATCTCTGAGTCATATTGTTTGAGTTGTATTGTATTGAGTTGTATTAACTAGGCAGGTGTTATAACTGTGTAGTATTGATGTATTATCTGTATAACTCTGATATATGTAAAACTTTTAAATATTTAAGT
The DNA here is from genome assembly GCA_030765085.1 of Allium cepa. NCBI lineage: Eukaryota > Viridiplantae > Streptophyta > Magnoliopsida > Asparagales > Amaryllidaceae > Allium > Allium cepa. The sequence continues at coordinate 748,096,274 of CM060940.1, read as the reverse complement.
GATATATTATATTTTGTTCCGTTCCGCTGTGAGATTCTGATGTTGTTGTTCTTTCTTCTTCTTTCTTTTCTATTTTCTCATCCCTTTCTTTCTTAATGATGATACGTCTTTCTGGTAGTAGAAGGGCGGGTCGTCACAAATGTTCTAACCATTGTAGTTGCAAGAGTACAGTATATGGTGGTCACGTTTTGATAAGATACTAGTGGGGGAAAAACCCGTTTCGCTCAACGGTGTGGTCTCACTAGATATCCATTTTGTTCGAGATGGTAGGTTATTATTTACACCAAATAGCTGTCTGACCCAAATTTTTTGTTTCTCCTCTTGAACTCATGGGCACTCGTTTGAGTGGGTCGAAAGTAAGGGCTTTTAGGTTCCAGTTAGACAAATAAGCTTCCGAATAAATACAGGAGGAAATCTAGCGATTAGAAACTTTATCTATTTCTGCAGTGTAGTTTAGTTTTGTCTATTTGAATGTAATGACAAAGTTGTATAATTGCCAAGTATTTGATTCTGATCAACTAGGGAGGCATCTTCATATATCGCATTTGGAGTATTTTGTAATATTATATTTTTTGAACATGGGATTACGATTGGGATTATGTAATGAATATGAAATATCATTTGTGACATGAGATATGAAAATTTATTATTAGAGTATGTTGAATTTTTTTCATATTTTTGAGCTTCTAATTATTGATATGATTAACATAGCCACATTTTATCGTCAAGAATTAATAATTATGGATGACTGTAGCATCCTAGCAATTAGGTTTGAGCCTCAGAATGGGGGATGTACAAATATTCCCGATACAAGGTCCTTTCCTTTATTTATACGATGGTTGAAGGCTATTTCAAAGATGATTATTGACGCTATGGATCCAAGGAGAATTATGTGGATGTTGATCATCGTATGAAGTTGGATTTTTATGTTATTTGGTGATAGAATCTATTTGATGTTAACGTGAGCATTTACGAGCATGGGACGCAAGTTGGCTACCTAGGATATAAATCCATGGCACAAGGAGGTGATCTAAGTATTGCGATGCACCTCTGTAGTGTTTTGACTATTCAGTGTAGAGGAGTGGACGTTAAGCGATCCTATAGTGCTAGAGGATAGTCTAGGACATAAGTCCACATTGTATTCGAGGTATGAACAAAATGCGACCCTGTAGCACGTGAGGAAAATCTAGGGAAGTGAGTGCTATATGATATTGACATGACGAGGACAACAGGCGACCCGGTAGTGCATGAGGTGAGTCAACATGAATTCGATGTGATACGATCATATAACGTAGGCGGCTGAATCAGATGTACATGATAGGTTAAGTATGGGATGATTAGCAAGATGCATGGAGATCGAGTCGTTAGACTCTTATCATGTTATAGTATTATCTTTGTAGTATATGTGGAGCAAGTATGGCCCGCTCACTCGGGCTTATGTCAGACCCACTTCTATTTTCCCCTTTATTTGATGGAGCTTAGAGGCGAGATGGTATAGAAGACTTTGTTGTACATATTTATTGTAATAATGAAAATAGATATTATGACTTGTATTTGATTGTGTATATGGATTGGGTTTGAATGATATCATAAAGACATATGTATATAACTTGTATAAATACTATATTGTTATGGAGTTAATATGGTTATTGCATATTATACATTTTTCCTTGTATTGTGAGATTTTAAAAGCTGTTAATTAGGACTATATTTGTATTTATTATTGTGTCCAACAACTCATCTTTTTCGGCTTTCAAGGTGCCAATGTCCATTCGGGCATTAAACCCGAGGCCATGTGTCAAAAAAGGTGGTTTGTTACTACTTCTCTAAGATAGTTACCGTCTTTTTTGCCTTTACAAGGATAAGTTAGCAGAGTTAGTTAATATGTCGACTATTGCACATGCGCTATCATTTCCCATTCTCAACCTCAACAATCCATCTGTGAAATCCATAAATACATTAGAGCACTTCCAAATCGGCACTTCTAATGGTTGAAGTAGTCAACTTGGCTTCTGATGCTTAGCTTTAACTTGGTAACATGTGAAATACTTCTTCATTTATTTTCCAACATTCCTCTTCATTCCTTCCAAAAAGAAGACAAGCTTTATGCCATGATGTATTTTTGTTTGTCTAGGATGAATTAAAAAATCACATCGATGACTTTCCTCTAAGATTCCTTTTTAAAGATCTCCCATATTTGGGATACATAACCTTCCTTTCTTTCTAAGCCATCCTTTCAAGTCTATCTCAAATCCTCTTAGATCTTCCACATCCAAATCTATCTCCAATCATCTAATTCTCTCAACTAACAATGGTTTCTCTCTTTTCCTTAGAGAAATTCTATCCACAAGTGGTAGGCGAACTTTTAAAGTTGCTAATGCGCCTAGATCCTGACTTGATCCTGCATTCAACCTAAAATGTACCCCCACACAAACTAATATCTCTAAGGCCTTCCATTTAGTAATCATAGCTAACACTCCATTCTATTACTTTCTACTCTAAACATCGGCGACCTTGTTCCCCTTTCCCGATGTATACTCTATGTTAAAGTCATATGCAGCCAAAAGCTCTAACCATCTTTCTAGGCTTATATTCAACCTTTCTTTGGGAATAAATAATTTAGAGACTTATCATTTGTATACAAATCGAACCATTCTATTAGCAAGTAACATCTCCAAATCTTCAACACAAAGATTATTGCTGCCAACTCCAAGTAATGAGTCAGATAGAAAACGTCTTACGACCTCAATTGCAGAGATGCATAAGCTATCACTCTTCTTGTTTGCATCAATACAGCTAGAGCAGTCCCATAAGCATTGGTATAAACAACCAAATCTTGATTCCCTTCAGAAATGATATTAGAAATAATCTCTTTAACCCCTAAATGACCCTTCATAACTATCTATCCATTCGAACTTCTCGTTCTTTCTGATCAACTTAGTCAAAGGTACCACTATATATGAGAAATCCATAATGAATCTGCAATAATAGCCTGCCAATCCTAAGTAAATTCTCATTTTTGAAGCCATCTTTGCTCTTTTACAATCATTAATAATCTCTTCCTCAGATGGATCAACGGTTAATTCATTCTCTGAAGCAACATGACTAAGAAACTTAACATCTCATTTTGAAAAATGAGATTTGGAAAACTTTGGCTTCATCCTATGTTGTCTTAACTCTCCAATACTAATATAAGATGGACTTCATGGCCTATTTTATTCCTAGAGTAGACCAAAATATCATCGATGAAGACTAACATAAACCTATCCAACTGGTCATGTAAGATCCTATTTATAAGTTCCACAATGAACACAGGTGCATTGGTAAACCCATATGGCATGACTAACCACTCATATGAATCGTATATTTTTCTAATGCAATCAAAGGAACACTAACTTCAGCTATCCTTGATTGAACCTATTGCCAAATTTAAGTGCGAGAATACTCTAGCTCTACTCAACTGGTCAAACAAGTTGTCGATCCCAGGTAATGGATAACGATTACTTACACTCAAGTCATTCAACTTCCAATTGTTAACGTGATTGATATGACTTCTTCACAAATACCACAGATGCACCTCATTTCGTACTAAAGCTCCACTAGCCACTTCTTCAATTCCTTCATTTTTTTTTTGGAGGCATTCTGCTAGATGGTCTACTAAAATGTTGTTTTCCAATATTAAATCTATTACAAATTTAATCGCCCTTCTAAACGGTAATCCCTTTACAGGTTTCAAAAACATCTACAAATTCTTGAACTATCCGCACATCATATATCTCTTCCTCTTTGGTCTATAATATATACAAGAAAAATCCAAACTCCTCCTTTAACAATTCTAAAGATACCGTGATTCTTTTAATACTTTTGGATGTCATAAAGTGATAACTCTATCAGCACAATAAATTCTAGCATCACTACGTACTAACTAATCTATATCCAAAATTACATCGTAACCTATGAAGTAAAACACATATAGGTTGCACATAAATAAATTTCCACATTAAACAAAACTCAACATCATCGCACCTTTATTCGAGAGTGGCATACGCAGCGATTAGACTAACCACACATAAAGATGTAACCAAATAGTTAGTACCTAAGTCCAACTTATCAACCAAATCTTTCGAAATGAAAGAGTGTATAGGACCAAAATAAAAAATAGAAACTCAACTGAAATATTGGAAATCGAAATCATACCTCCAGGCACTATGCCCATTTCATCAGTAGATGGTCCAAATGATGTTCCTCCCAAAGTGAAAACCGTCGCCTACCTAAGTTATGGGCAATCCATCTTCTTAAGGCCAGGTTTGCCATAGTTTAAGCAATTGGCCTTCCACTAATTCTTCAGCTCCTTACACTTGTTCGAATAGTGACAATTCTGTCCAAAATTAAAGTAAACATCTGCCACATTCTACTTCTAAGCACCTCCTCCTTCTGAGGTCTTTCCTCCCTTTTGGTTCTTATTCCCCTTTTGATATGGGTTGAACCTCTTCTTCTACTATAACTTGGGTCTAACTTTAGCTTTCCTCTCTTCTTGGTACAAACGATCATACTACCTTTCCATTTCTATCACCATCTCCAAAGGAGGTAATAAATGCGCCATCATCTTGTGGTTTGGTCTCCCCCTTGAGCCATCAATGAAAGTGAAGTCCTAATATTCCCCCTGTCATACTTCGATAATGCATTAAAGTGTTGATATACTCTACCAAAATCATTTCTCCCTGCATCAAATCTTGGAACTCTGTTCACAAAGCACTCTTATGTTATTCATGGATAAATTGAGTTCTCGAATTACACCTTTAATTATTAACAGGAAATCTTTCCTTTAGAATTTCAGTTGTTAATGCCTCCCATTAGTCCAAAGCATCTTCAAGAAGCTAAAAAAAATCCAACCTCCTATTCTAAGCGTCATTATATCCATATCTCCAAAGATATGATCTTATACCTTTAGCCAATTCGAAACTCCCAAATCGGTTTCTCTCTAGTGAACACCTTCCCTCCGCTGTTCTTATAGTCTTGGTTCATCTTAGAAAAGTTTATACCCTAACTACTGGTCTAGGCTCAACAACTTTAGCTAGTTGTTTCCTCATCATTACTATCATATACTAGCAGAAAAAGCATTCATAAAAATTGCTTTAACTGCTAGGGTAGGTATCTAAGCTCCAGCCTCAACATTAAACTCTGGGGTCATCTCCCTACCTTGTTTATTAGTTTATGTACTTATAGTTCAACCACTACTGTTTTCCCTATCACCTCCTAATATTAAATTTCTACTTCGGGTTTCCATTCTTTCTTTCTTTATAAAAAAGTGCTCGTAAGAAATAGAAGTAAAGAGAGTGAGAGCAATAGTAAAGGATTGATATGTCCACACACACACATATATCTATAGAAAAATAAAGTATGTTGTATAAAGCGTATACCCTTTCCCTTAAGTGTTCATTTTCATTTCTACCTAGATTTATGCTTAGCTCTATATTACTTAAGTACACCATAACCAAAGCTCTAACACTAAGTTTGAACATGCCCTATTTTGATACCCAAAAATGAATGTTGATGATTCTGCAGTCATCAATAGTATTATTTTCGAGTGAAAAAATGGGATAAGTTTGGTTTCTTCAACAACATTAAATAAACAGAGAAGCTATATACTTTTTGTTACCTATATTATCTTTACATATTCATTTAACAAATTATGCCCATATAGTGGTAAATAAAAATAAAATATAAATAGTAGTGTATGTTACATCCATTTTTCCCCTATATATATATATATGTGTGTGTGTGTGTGTGTGTGTGTGTGTGTGTTGTGTAGATTCAGGTTTAGGTTAATAAGGCTAACAGACTGTATAAGTTAATGGAAAGATGAGACGAGCCACGTCTTCATTTAAAAGGGAACTACATAAGATATAACATACGAAGCCTGGTAAACTATATTCCACACAACTGAATAGTTCGTAGTTCATATATAACTAGTAACATAACATCAATGTCGAATCAAATACACTATGAAGATCGACATAAATTAAATACAAAAACTACACACCAGTCCGTAAGCCAAATTCCTTGCTAGAGTTAAAATAAACTATGCCACCTTCATATACTAAACCGTGTTTATCCAAAAAAAAATGAAAACTACCAGGTACAAGCCTAAAAGCCATGCTTTTATAAAGTGGAAAATCCACAAATGCGCACATGCACAGACAAACCGAAAGTAAGAAGCTAACCCAACATGATAGCAAAAAATTCCAATAATCTAGTTAAATAAGATGCATCAGTGAGACTAAAGCATAACTTTGCATGAATAAAAATTATACCAATCATGGAAGGAATAACTTCACCAATAAGAAACTATGATGCTAAAAGGATATTACAGGCTACGCCGCTGCTCTAAAGCAGACTTTATCTCCGCCTCAAATCAGACTGCGTCAACATCCCAAATCAATATATGTCGCCACCTCAAATTAGACTATGTCATTACCTAAATTGGACCATGCCATCATCTTAAACCATACTTCACCGAACATATCAAAACAGATCGCACTTGTGCCTCAAATAGAAACTGCATTTCACCTCATGTCCATACCTTCATCCCATTTCTGATGTCAAAACAACCCCACCACTACTGACCATGCTATGGTACACCCTAGGTAGCTAAAATACTACATGTGATCCATGTAGAGGTAGCCAAGTAAATGAAAGCTGAGTGGTCCTCATGCCAAGCATGGCTTACAAGTCTGATTCCAAAGTACCATGTCGAAAATCAAATTTCCCACCTAATGTCAAATTCAGATTTCCCACCTACAATCAAATTTTCGCACTAATACAGTTGCACATGCTTGTGGCCATGTAAGCAATCTAGGTACAAATCAGGGAAATAAAGAATGAGTGGCACATGGAAAGATTGGACGATGGAGAAAAAATGTTTGATTATTTGTATTCCGCATGATGTTATGGTATTGTAAACATAAGGACATTGTAGAAGAGAAAGGGACATTGGATAGTTTGTCCTAATTTTGTACCAAAAATAGTTGTAGTCTTTTCCATTGAAAGCTTGCACTAGGAAGAATATAAGAAAGCCATTGACCCATGGATGCATTATTCCTTAAAATCCAGACCACGTAAATTCCAACGTCCTCTTCTTTTTTTTTACACTTTTATTCCTTGTTTTCAATACTAGATTTTGTTCAATTTTATCTAAATTGATTATAAGTGGAATTTGACATGTTAACGAATAGTTAAAGTGAAATTACTTAATTATGCAAGCATTCAACAATATAATTACTACTCTTAAGGAAAATTTAATATCACTTAATTTTGTTGATTTCCAATTGTAGAAGCATACATCACCCCAACATTGTAATTGTTTTATAATTAGTTTGGTGTTTTGAGACGAAAAACCTCATCAGCATATTTGGCGCTAGAAGGACAGCAGAACCCCTAAAAACTTCACTCAAATTACCCATATCTTTAATTTAAATAACTTCCCACAAATATAAAATCTTTTACCCTACCCTAACAAGAATCTTACCACTTTGCTATGAAAATTGGTAACACACCTTTCACTTCCTCGTCCAAACCTATCTTCTTGTAAAAAAAAAGCTACCGACCCTATAATTGAGGAGCTCAGTTCGTTTGTAACCCAAATAAATGATAGAATGACTAATATCGAGAAGTTGGAGACCCAAAATCCCCTATCCAGGCCATCAAATTCATACAGCTCCATAGTTTAGTGCCAATGTTTTCCTGTTGTGTAAAAAGTACAAGCAAGGAACAAATATAACAATCGTGCTAATGGGAATGGAGATCCTGGATTGTTAAGCATGAGACCAAGAGAAAAAAAGGCACAAGTAAATCCAAACAAAAACTTAGCCGACCAATATTAACCCTTCATTGTTGGAAAAGCGCAGTATCCATGTTGTGTAAGATGCTGATAAGGCCACTTTGGCCTATAGAAGTGGCTCAACGCGAATGAGTGCTAGGGATGAAACGATAGGAGAACTCAAAGCCCGTGTGGAGTAGATAGCTAAACAATGTGAGAAGAATTACAAGATGGGATGAAGGGATGAGTGCCCATCTCCATTCAATAAGGCAATTATTGAATTGGACTTCCCCAATAGCTTCAGAGCCCAAACAATTGAAAAATCTTAAGGATTATCTAACCCAAACGACTATCTATACAAGTTTTAAATACCATATGTACATACTAAAGGGGGAAGACTTGCCCACTGTAAATTATTACAGTATACCTCACATGGACAGCCACTAGATGGTCCTATAGGTACCTGTCAAGAGAAATTCACCTTTGGGTGCAACTATCAATGGATTTTCGTAGATAACTTAACATAGGAAGGGAAGTCTCTCCATACCCAAAACCCCATCCTACATCAAACAAAGGAATAATGAATGCCTACACAATTACATCAAACTCTTTAATTTTGAAGTAATGAGGATAAGAGTGATTATTGGTGAGGCATTGCTCATAGTGGCTCATACGAGAGTGAAAAGGGAAAAGATATATGGGACAAGAATGGTAGAAAATTATGAAGGAGTATGAAAGATTTTTATGTAGACCTAGTGGATACATACATATTAAGAGTCAAGAGAAGATGGAGGGATATCTACGAAAAAAGTTCTCTAGCTCAAAATGCAAGGAAGTGGGAGGGGTGGAAAATTATAGCAACCCCCCTGCAAAATGACAAAGAGAGTTCAATTATACAAAAAAATCCACTGATGTATTCTCCAGGATAGATTTATGACATGAACAAAATTTAATTAGCCTACAATATCCTAAATAAAGGAAAGAAGCTTGAGTAAAATAAAGGCTGCGTATACGACAATTCTGTAGTGTGAACGGCCATCACTGGCAAGTTCCACCAATTCAGTAATGAAATCGACAAGTTAATACAAAAAGGGATACTTAGGCACTTATCATAAAGACGATGTGATTACTCCTACGAAGAATAAATCACCAAATCCTTACGAAGATCAAAAGAGAAACCCAAACACTCTCATTATTTCTATCTATAGGGGACCCCACCTTCCAGGCAAAAGCAAGAAAGCACATGAGAGGTACATTCAAGATGCCCGCATTGAGCCAAAACCTTATTCCATGTCAAATAGAAACCATCCCTAGACATTACGTTCACTTTATGAGATTCTACAGGAACTAATTTACCACATCAAGACCCCTTGGTGATAATTATATAGATCTCAAACTGCATTGTGAAGAGAGTTTTTATTGTCTCAAGATGTTCCATGAATGTCATATTTAAAGTTGTGTATGACAAAATTGGATCCTAGCCGAAATCATCAACCCATGTCCAGAACCCATATATGGCTTTACTAGCACAACAAACGTCCTAGTGAGAATAACCCGACTCCTTTTTACCATAGGAAATTCACCGCTACACAGATTCGTCTATGCGAATTTTCTGGTTATAGATTAAAAAACCCCATATAATGCTTTCTTAGGGAGACCTTATTTATAGAGCTTGGGACAATTATCTCCTAGGAAGATTTGCTTATGAACTTTTAACCCCCTTATAAGTAGGAAGTGTGATAGAAGAGAAATCGTTAACTATGGAACTATACAACGTAACTTTGAATCTTGATAATTAAACTGTTCAAAATTATATTGTTGTCTTTTCTAATTTATGTAAAAACAAAAATATAACCGATAAGCCAGTTCAAAGAACTGCATCGAAACTAGGTTCCATGGTAGGTACTGAAATAGGTTAATCTATGACCATAGTGTCTATGGGAAAAGAAAAGATGGATTACCTACGCATGATAGGAATGGATGAATACAACTTAGTATTTGCCCAATATTTGTCTGATGCACCCTTAGATATGGAAAACGAAAATTAATCAAGGCCATAGGAAGTAAAGGACAAAGTGGATCAACGACTTGGAATGAAAGAGAAAGACCTGAAACAAGTAGATGATTTGGAAGATGTACAAATCGATCCCTTGGATCCAACCAAGATTGTGAAGACTGAAAAAAGCTAAGTAGTGAATTGCGTTCATTGTTGGTTGCTTTTTTAAAGAGGTCTCATGAAGTTTTTTCTTGGACTCACTCATATATGAAGGGAATTGATCCAGCTATAATATGCCACGCCCTTAATATAGATCCCGATACACACCCCGTGTGTTAAAAACGGTGCACTCCGGATTAGGAGTGGTATAATGCTCTTTAAGAAGAGCTTAAAAAGATAAAGGAGAAAGGGTTCATCCGAGAAGTATACTACCCAAAGTGGATAGAAAATCTTATTCTAATAAGAAAGTCAAATAGGGAGTGGAGAACTTGCTTATATTTTACTAATCTCAACAAAGAAAGTCCTAAAGGTATTTTCCCCTTATCTAGATTCTATATGCAACAATTTAGCATGAACAACTAACATTCATGGATGTCTATTCAGTATCCACCAGATAACCATGTTCAAGCCAGATCAGGAGCATACGAGCTTCATCATTGACAAGGCATTGTACTACAACAAAGTGATCCCTTTTAGATTAATGAACGAGGGGCAACATATTAGAAGCTAGTTAATATGTTGTTCACAGATCAAATTGGGATGGATACTGAAGTTAACATCGATGAGATGTCGGTAAAGTAAAAAATAGCTTATAATCATGTACAACATTTGGAAGATATTTTCACCACCCAAAAGAAGTACAGAACCCATTAAAGTGTACCTTTGTAATACAGTCAAGTAAATTTCTAGAATATATTGTGAGTGCAAGGGGAATAGAGGCCAATCCAGAGAAAACTGAAGCCATAAGGAAAATTGAAGTTTTGAGAAAACCCAAAGATGTAATGAGTCTAAAGAGAAGGTGGAAGCCTTAAGTAGATTTATTTCTAAGGCCACTAACAAATGTATTTTTTCTTTGATGAAATCAAGAAGAATAGGATCATTGAATGGATAAAAGAGTGCAACGCAGCATTCAAAGTGCTAAAGATCACTTAGCCATTCCATTCGTACATTCAAAGTCAGTCCCAAGTGAGGATCTATTTCCATACTTAACTATAAATAATCAAGCTAAAGCGCAACAGTAGTGTGAGAAGAAATAGGTGTACAAAGAACGATATATCTCACCAGCAAGCATTTTTTAGAGTCAATTAAACTACTCCATGGTATAAAAGTTAGCTAATAAATTATTAATTACAGCCAGAAAAATATGGCCATATTTCCGGTTGTATTCCATCAAAGTATCAACTGACAAGCCATGGATACAGATACAACAAAGACCAGAAACATTGGATCACCTTTTAAAGTGGGCCATCGAATTAAGTTAGTACAACATCTCCTACTTTCCCCACAACGTAATCAAAGGTCATTCCCAGGTCAATTTCTTTATGGAATGCATGATACCAACAACATAGCTAAGCAAGGAAATGGAAGAACCTCCGTAGATATGGAAATTCTATGTCGATGGAGCATCAAATGAATAGAGGCAAGAATCATATATATACTTGTTACCTTGAATTGGCCGAAATAATATGATGCATTTCAATTTTAATTCAAGGGGCTAATAATGTCGTAGAATATGAGGCACTTATTACTGGGTTCAAAATAACATAGGTAATGAAGGCAACCCATATCGAAGTCCATAGTGAATGCAAGCACACGTTGTTAGGCTCGAAATGATGTAGGTAATGAAAGTAACCCATAACGAAGTCTATAATGATTCACAATCTGTTGTAAATCAGGTGTATAGACATTACAAACCATAGAACCAACTCTACTCAAGTATATGGAACTGTCCAAAGAGCTATTGGCTCGGTTTGAACAATCTGATATAGAGAAAATTCCCAAGAAGGAAACTTCTTTATCCAAGCAAGCAAGTAATAAGGTTGCATAGGAAATGAAGGCAGTTCCTGTAGGATACTTAACTGAGCCTTACATTTCCAAAACAATTAAGATTTTTGTACGAATGTGAGCCCGGCGAACAAGAGGTCATGAGGAGGCAAATTAAGACAAAATAGATAAGATTTAAGGTAACCATACCCCAACAACAATGCATCAAGAAGATGCGGAATCCCGAATTCCCCCATCTAACTTTTTTATTCGAAGGAACATTACTCGCAGACAAAAATTCAACCAAAAAATTAGATGCCAAGCTCCCAATTTCACGTTCTTTGAATGGATGATTTATAAAAGGGTCTAATCAACCTCCTATCTAAGATTCATCACCAAAAAGGAAGGAACTAGATTTATGAGAGAAATTAATCAAGGATACTGTGAGGATCATTTAGAAGGAATGAAGTTAGCTAAGAAAATATTGAGAGAAGATTACTTTTGGCGAAATGCACTAAGTGATGTGCACGAATTTATTTAAATATGTGATAAATGTCAAAGATTCACGGGTATCCTAAGATTTTCATCACAAGAGCTTAGCCCTATGACTGGCCTATAGTCATTTAGCATATAAAGAATTGACTTGATACGACCACTCCTAATGCTAAAGGAGGGTAGGATATGCAGTAGTAACTGTAGATTATTTTACTAAGTGGGTGGAAGTTGAACCGCTTACAACCATAACTTCCAAAAGATTGTCACCTTTATGGTTAGGAATAATATCACTAAATTTGGGATCCTATACAAGATAATCTCCGACAACGGTACGAAGTTCAAAAGTAAAGAATTCTTCGACCATTGTGAGAAAAATGGCATACTCAAAAGTTTCTCCTTGGTAGCTCGCCTATAGGAAAACGGGCCGGTCGAAGTGGCAAACTAAATGATAAAGAAATTTCTTAAAAGTAGACTTATGAAAGCTAATGGGAAATGAATATAGGAACTACCCGTAGTTTAGTGAGCATATAGAACATCCACAAGGTCACCTATGAGCCATACCTAATTCTTTATGGAATATAGCTATGAAGCTATGCTACTAGTTGAAGTAGTTAACCATCACATAAACATTTATCACAGTCAAACAGAGTTTGCATCTTCATGAAGCTGCATTAGATCTCCTACAATAATGGGGAGATGAAGTAGTAATTAGGTTTGCATTCTATAGGAAAATAGCGAGAAGTTATAATTCACGACTTAAGGAAGCAAAAATCCTCAAAGGAAATCTAGTTATATGAAAGGTGGCAGCTAACAAAAAAGACCAATAGAAACCAAAGTAGGAGGGACCCTTAGTAGCCGTCGAAGCACTTTCGAACGGTGGATACCGCCTCTTTTGACCTAATGGAAACCTTTTCCTAAGGACATGGAATTCAAAACCCCTCTAACCATACATTATTTCATATATTTTTTCATGTAACAAAGTGAAGTGTATAAAGTTGTGACTAAAAGTGATTAATAAAATAACAAACTTGATTTAAGGATTTGGCGACTCAAACTGTATAAAAATATACTTATCAATTTTAAAACCAAATAAGATTGTGATAACTTATCATGGCTTTTCATCCATAAAGATCAATGGATGGGACATTAGACTGCCTGAACCAGCACAAAAAATCATGCACAAGAAAAAGGGTCTGTAAACACGCGACTTCACTTCACAATCAAGTCACAATAATCTACACCCAAAGTAGGGTAGGTCATGCCAAGCACATGACAAAATAAGAGAAGAGCTAATAAAAGGCTCAATAGTTGCACATTCAGAGTTAAGAGTTGTTATAAAAAAAGAAAGGAGGTTTATGCAATACGAGGTTCAAGAGTCTACATTGAGCTCAAACAAGTAAACATACAATTTTACATTTTTTTAAAATTTTGTTACAAGTCATCATAATATGCTAAACATATATAAGCAATATACATATTGTAAGCTAGAGACCCATGAAGTTGCTAAAGTATACCCTAGTCAAACTTTGAATCCTCAATCGATAGGAACCTTCTTTTACTACTAGGAGATTGAGAAGTAGGAGTCGAAGATATCTCAGTTAAAACAATAGAGGAACACTAAGGCGCATTAACAACATGGAGCCTCAGGTCATAGTTAGCACCAGCCCAAGGATTCCATACATCTTGCCTCTTGAGAACGTAATCAGTGCGATTTTAAAGGAAGCTTAAGTCTAGTACCGACAAGAAATAACTAAACATGTCAATGGCGCATTGTATAGCTATATCGGCCATAATGTGACTAACCTTCTCTTGTCAGAGCTTTTCAGCCAAATTGAACGGCATAGCATTAAGAACCACAGGCGTTAAAGGATGCAAAGGTGAAGAAGACAATGCTAAGGACTGCATGGCCGAAACCGATCAAGATATATGACCTTCAAGCATATTGATACCTTCAATAGCTACACGCCACAAACGTTCAAGGTTGTCCAAAACTTCCATCTTTGTCTTTTTAGTCTTCTTTAAGAATGCACCAAATAATTTATAAGCAGATGAATGTGTAACGACCCTACTTTTGATTAAAATTATTTACTACGTTTAATTAGATAAATTAAATTAAATAATGTAAATGGTTAAGGGAATTGAGATTTGAATATTAGAAAGTAGTTGTGCCTAGTAAACAAATGAACAAAAGGGAATTAAAATGAAATAAGTAAGGGTAATAGGTAAGGTAAAAATAGGAATAAGTTATATTCTTATACCCTAAACCCTCAAGCCACATTCCTTTTACACATTCACAAACAAAAAAATTAAACCAAGTAAGGTCGACCACCATTAGGAGAAAGCAAGAGGAAGATAAACAAGAACCAAGAGGAAGAGCTTAATCAATTTAATTCAAGAGCAAATCTCAACTCCTTAACAATAAGCTAAGGTGAATAGTAGTTTACATCTCATATTTTCTTATTTTCGGTTCTAGAGCAGATCTAAATATGTTTTGCAAGTTATTATGCCATGTTTTCAATTATAAATTGATATAAATGCTTGTTGATGAATTTTATTTGTTCATATAGATTTTCATGATAAGTTATGATTGAAAAACCTATCAAATGACATCCAAATGCCTTGCAATTTTGATATAAGGTCAAAAATATTATTTTAGGGATGGATTTCAAGTTTTATAATTTTTTGAATTAATATGGATTTATTATGTATTTTCTAGTAAAGAAAATGGTTAAATTGGGTTTTAATTAAGTACAGCTATTATATGTTAGCTTTGGGTAAGAAATTTATGTATGTTAGAAAACATAATAAAGTGACTTCTGGAAATTTTTGGAGAATTTTCCTAAATGGTTTAATAAATATATAAAATTATTTAAGGTATGGGACTTAAATGTTTAATATGTTTAAAAAAGGAGAAGGGGCAATTTGTAAACATTTTGAATTGTAAATCTCTCGGAAGCATTTTTAGAAAAGATTTTGAAAAAGTATTGGCAGCCAATCATATGTTGACAAACAAAGCAAGTTAGTCAGGGGAAAAAATTACTTTATAAAGTTAAAAAAAACTAGCTTTATAAGGTTTATCTGCTTTGCCACTTATAGCACCTTTTGACCTCATATTATTGCCTCCATCTAAATCAAAATCAATACACATGGTATCAGCTTCGCTACATAGAGAATTGGAGTTAGCAAAAGGTATGGAGTCGAAACAAGGCTTTCGAAGGGGTTGAAATAGCTTTTGAAAACTTAGAACTAATTTGGTTGTAAATGAGGATTTCGAATGAGATAACTATTGACTTGGTTAATTTTTTATATAGAAAGGAGCTTTCGAAAGAGGTTGCCACCTTTTGTTTTAAATAGAGCTTTCGAAGGGGTCAAATCCCATTCCGCCGCATTCGACCTTTCGAGGCAAAGCCTTCGAAAGGGTTCTTTTGTTTTTAACCCTGAAGCCGCTTCTCCAATGCTTTCGAAGGGGTTAATTTCGACACCATCCACTTCTTTTATTTAGAAAAATGTTTCCTAAAAAGTTCCTTTCGTCCTATTTCTTTTAAGACCCTTTTTATATTTTGAAAGTTAAACCTAAAGGTTTCGAAAGGAATGGTTCTAACGGTTTCGAAACTAACTTCCACACATTTTTACTTGAACACAAAGCTTTCAAAAAGTTTGTTTTAAGTAAAGGACTTTAATGTTTCGAAAGGTATATGATAAAGGCTGCAAAGGGGTGGTTCCTCAATGTTTTCGATAGGTTTACCTTTATTGTTTGAATGGAAGGTTTCCAGTGTTTACAAAAGGCAAGTTTGAAATGTTTGGAAAAGAGGATGTCTAAGGTTTTATTAAGCTTGGAAGGGACACTTTCAATGTTTTCGAAAGGTCTTTTGTAAATGGTTTCGAAAGGTATGTTTTGGCCTATCAGCATACTGTTACAAAGTAAAGTAGTTAACTTGTTTCGAAAGGGGTACTTTCAGCGGTTTTGAAAGAGATAGTTTAAAGATTTTAAACAAGGGTTTTGAAGGTTTTCATCAACAATGTTTTGACTAAGGCATATTTCATGGCAAAGAGATTTGAGTAAAGAAAATAGTTTGTTTTCCTTGTTTAAGTATGACTTAAAGGGTTAAATCAATTTGAAAGGTTTTCAAGGAAAATTTGAAGGGTAATTAACCTTAAGTGAGTGACTCAGATATTTGAATACTAGATGGGACTGGTATTGGGTCGCACCCTATACATTAGCTATAACCCATAGCTAATTTAGTTAAAAATTCTAGTATGTATGGTTTAGTCACAGGTAAGACTTAAATGATGTTACACATAGAAAGGAATATACAGAGAAGGGTGACAGGTTACTGGTAAGCCCGCAAAACCATCATGCTCAGTTGACCCTAAGAGAAGATAGTAAAGGGCAGTCTTCCCAGAAGTGTGTGTAACAAATGTTAGATTGTCTCGAGCCAGCCAATAGTCAGTAGTTAGCCAAATAAAACTATATTGTTCAGACATATAGTTCATTTATTACCTTATTTATGAGCATATATGATATTGCTATTATTGTTTTAATTAGTTTGATTGCAGATTCTGATTTGCAAATGATATGTTTTAAAGAGATATTAGTGAGGGGAAACATGTTCCGCTAAGCCGTATGGTCTCACTCAATATCAGTAAACCGGGACGTAATCGTATTATTCACACCAGACTTTATATCTGACTCGAAGTTTATGTTTTCTCCTTAAACTGCCGGGTGCTCAAAACTAATTTGAGTAGATTGAGAGTTAAGGTTTTTCAGGTTTAGTGGGTTGGACGAATAAAGCTACCGAAAATGTGTAGGGGGCAAAGCTAGCTATGTAGGAGCAATTTATTTTTATTTACGCTGTGATGTATTAAGACTGATATGTTTACTTAGTACTCTGATCATCTAAGGGGGCATTTTCATATGTTCCTCTTGGCATATTTTGTAATAATTATGTTTGATCAAAACATGGGAATCATTTTGGGATTATGTATTTGAATGTGAAATATTGATTTGAAATGTAATCAGAAAGCTGATTTAAGTCTATGTTGATTTTATTTCATATTCATGTGCTTGTGATATTATGGATACCATTAACATTACCATATTTTGTCACCGAAAGTTAATACTATAGATGACTGCAGCATCTGTAGTGCTTAGCTTCGGACCTCAAGATAGGGGATGTTACAACTTGGTATCAAAGCATAGGTTAATGAAAAACTAAAAGAAATTTCAAACTTAAAATGATTTTGAAAACATAATCCTAAGGAATTAAGGAAAAGATCGAGGTATGGGATAACGCTATAGTAGCATACTTGTGTTGCTTTATATAAGTATACGCTTTATCTCTATTCCCTCCATCACTCTTAGGCTAATCTTTTGTGTCTTCCAAAGGCTTGAATGTAGATTTTACGAATGTAAGATGTTGATGCTAGAAGTGGAAGAGTTAACATTGGTGGGGGAAGCACCACGACCAATGGGAATGCCAGACCAAATACCAAGAGGAACCTATGTCAGGCACAAGCTACAAATATGGGTGCTAGAGTCCCGCAAGTCAATATGGAAGCAATGTATCAGTTTTTCGTTAACTTGATGCAAGTTAAAGTTGATGCGGGGTTAGCTGAAGGAAATGCTGAAGGAGAAAATCAATGAGCTCTAGCGGTTAATAACTATGCTATTTTGAGAAGAGATTATGCTCGATTGGGAAGAAATCCATTTATTAGTTTGGAAGATGCAATCGAAGTGGAGAATTGGTTATATCATTGCGAAAGGAATTTTGCTGATTTGGGGATCAATAATAAGCAGAAAAGGAGACTCGCTTCTAGACAACTACAAGGGGAAGCACTGTATTGTTTGAACAGTGGAACAGTGTTACGGGTAGAGTCAATGAGGAGACTATGACTTGGGCTGAGTGTAGGAGGAGGTTTGAAGAAAGATTTATGTCGAAGGTTGCTAAGTCTACTCTGCATAGAAAGTTTGCTGAATTGGAGCAGGGAGATATGACAATGCTTGGGTATGCAACCAGGTTTGAGGAGTTAGCAAGGTATAGATACACTATGGTTGATACTATCATAAAAAGGAATGAAAAGTTCATTCGCGGGTTGAAGCTTGAGCTTGCTAAGGCCACGTTATCGCATATTAGAGATCTGTGCGATGTAGTTGTGGAGATGACTTTAGGGCAGGAAGAGATGCTTGCTTATCTTGAAGGAAACAAGGCAAAGGAGGCTCAAAGAGGGCAGAACTAGAAAATGAACTTTTTCCATAAGAAAGGAGTTCAGAAGAGTGGAGCTGCTAAGAAGGGAAAAGCAGAGGTTGTTTGTTATAAGTATGACTGAACAAGCAAAGCAAAGAAAGATGATGAGAAGAAAGGAGTGAGATGTTTCAACTACGATCGGGTTGGACTATAAGAACCAGCGCAAGGAGCTAGCCAAGGATAGTAAAGACAAGATGTTTGCATCGGAACCAACTACCTCGAGACAATAGCAGAGGAGAAAGTGAAATCTGTGTGGGAAGGTACGCTTTGGATTTATGGTTTATCATTTAGAGTTTTATTTAATACGGGTGCATCACATTCTTTTATATCTCATTTTTTGGTAGATAAGCTTAACCTAGAACCCTCATACCTACTTCCTTAAGGGTTGTGAAACAGATAGGAGGGTATGAAACTCTTGGGATGAGATGTAACCACCTAGAGTTTGAATTGTTAGGTCATACGTTTATTTGCAGTTTGCATGTGTTTGATTTTGTAGGGTTCGAAATTATGTTGGGTATGGATTGGTTAAGTAAATACGATGTTAGGATTTTTTCCATGATAGGAAAATATCATTTAGACACCCTGACTATAGTAATCGGATTATATATTCCGTAGAAACCTTAGTTTTGAGGTTAATACATTATTGGGTGCTGTGGAGGCAGAAGACGAGTTGAATCGAGTTTTTGTTGTTAGAGAATTCGTAGATGTCTTTAAATTCGTAGTAGGATTGCCACCGAAATGAGCTATTGAGTTATGGAAAGATTTAATACTAGGAGTAGAATAGGTGAGTAGACCACCTAGTAGAATGACACCTACCGAGATGAGGGAGCTAAAGGTGAAGTTGGTGGATTTGAAAAGTAAGAATTTTATCAGACCAAGCAGTTTGCCTTAGGGAGTGCCATGGTATTTGTGAAGAAGCCAGACGGACCGTTAAGGTTATGTATCCATCATTGTAAGTTGAAAGAGAAGACGATAAAGAATCGATATCTGTTACCTAGAATTGACGATTTGTTTGACTAGTTGAGTGGAGCCAAAGTATTTTCCCAGTTTGATTTGGCAACATGATTCCATCAGATTAGAGTAGCTGAGGATAGCATTCCTTTGATGGTGTTTAGGACAAGATCTGGATCGTACGAATGGTTAGTAATGCCATTCGGACTAACTAATGTGCTAGCATTCTTTGTAGATTTGACGAACCGAGTTTTCCGAGAGCACTTGGATAGGTTCATATTAGTTTTCATAGATGATATTTTGATATACTCTAAAGACAAAAGAGAGCATGAGGTTCATCTTAGATTAGTGCTTGAGACGTTGAGGCAGCACCAACTGAAAGCGAAACTTTTGAAGTGTCATTTCTGAAGGAAAGAAGTAAAGTTTCTTCGCCAGATAGTCTTAGAGAAAGGGTTGTTTGTAGATCCGGCTAAGATCGAGGCAGTGAATAATTGAAAGAGACCCAAGACAATGACTGAGATAAAGAGTTTTCTTGGATTAGATTGGTATTACCAGAGATTGGTAAAGGATTTTTCACGAATAATAGCACCGATGACCAAGCTAACGCAAAAGGATGTAAAGTTCGTTTAGACCGATGAGTGTGAGGCAGCATTCAAGAGATTGGAACACTTATTGACTAATGCACCTGTTCCAGAGGGGAATGAGGACTTAGTGGTGTATACGGATGCATGTGGAACAAGATTAGGAGATGTGTTAATGCAAAGGGTAAAGTGATTGCCTACGCATCTCGACAGCTTAGACTGCATAAGGTTAGGTATCCAACCCACGATTTGAAATTAGGTGTAGTTATTTTTGCATCGAATGTGTGGAGACATTACCTATTAGGAGAAAGATCGATTTGTATACGGATCATAAGTCTTTCAAGTATTTATTCTCTCAGAAGGAGTTGAATATGAGATAGCAGAGATGGTTAGAGTTTTTAGCCGCTTATGACTTTGGTATTGAGTACACACCAGGAAAAGGAAACAAGGTTGCAGATTCACTTAGGAGAAACATCAGAATGCAGTATGACAATATTAATTAAGTGGAAAGATTTGGATGCATTAACTACATATAGAGTACAATGAAGATCTCAGAGTGGTTTTGGTACAGAAACTACTATGTTGTCATGTTTAGAAGTTCGACAAGTGATAATCGAAAGGATTGCTTCTAAGCAAGAAGATGATCCATTGTTAGTTGAGCATATCAGAAAGTTAACGGATGGAACAGATAGCGATCACTTGAAAGATTTCAGTCTTGACCAGAATGGATGGTGATGTGCACGTAGATGGCCATATACTTACATCCATATTTTATCTAATTTTATTTAAATAAATGTCATATTTGGGCATTTTAACATGTTTAAAACCAAAATTCAATTATTTTCAAACCATCATATATTCATTTCCATTCAGGGGTAAAATGGTCATTTTTGTGCATGTGTCAATTTGAAAATTTTTACTTGAAATTTTTTATGATTTTTGTAGAAAATTTTGATGCATATGGAAGAGGGTTTCATGAACATATTTGAATGGACAAGGGAATATAAAGGAATGAAGAGGAAATAATTCAAGCTTATGATAATAGAGGACCTCACCCACTTACCTAAATCTACAATTAAAAGCTAATGGATAACTAAGTGGAGGTTAAAGTTTCATGCACTTTTAATGACGGATTAATTAGTGACTAATGGTTACTTGGTGACCACACTTCTTAAATGACATTTTGGAAAGCACCCTAAAAATTGGATTAGGGTTTTATACATGTATAAATAGCCCTCTTATGTACATGTAAATATCTTCTACTCTCTTAAATTAGTTAGAAAATCAAATTGAAAGTTGTAAGCTCTATGTTTCATGAAATAAAAATGTCTTCCTAGCATCTTTCTCTTCTCTTTTCTACTTGTTATTATTTACTTTTATGCTTATGCTTATTTCTATGCTCTTCTTTTTTTTTGTTAATAGATTAAATTTACATTCATGCAAGTAATGTAGCTTTGTTTTTATGCAAGTAGTTAGTAGTTAATCTCTCTTTCTTCGTTTGCTTAGTTTCCATTTCTTTCCCTTTTAATGTTGAAATTTACAAATGTTGATTTGATAACACAAATGAGTAGCTAAACCCTTCAATTTAGGGGTAATGAAGCTCTCTAACTTTATGTAATTTCAACATTTTTATGATTTATGATCTCTTTTGGTTTGTGCTTCATGAGAGTGAATTTTGATGCAAGTTTATACAAATGAGTTTAATAGCTTATGTTGATTTGCAAATGAGCCATTCTTATTCAACATAAACACAATTTACATCATCATTTGCTAATTGATTTTTGATTTTGAAATGAAAGTAAAAACAAACTTTGATGATCTATATTACTAATTACAATAGTAAATAGATCATACTTAAAATAGCTTTTGTTTTGGCTTCATTTTCATCAGAATTTATAAGTGGTTTATTTGTTGTATTATAGTTTGATGGTTTAAGTTATGTTAATTATAACATAAATAAACCATACTTATGATAAATGCAACAATTATCTCACTTAATATCAAAACTAAAAATTATAAATTATTTATTTGTTGGTTTACAAAAATATGAGAGTGGATTTGCCTCTAAATTGTTCTCTAATCTCATAGTTTTTAATCTTATTTTAAACTTGATTGAATTGATTTTTAAAATATTACAATTCCCTACAGATCGACCCGTACTCGCTACTTACTAACTTTTGTACGTCGTGCGCTTGCGGTAAATTTTAATTTCAAATTTGCGGCGATTTTCTATATCGATAGAAAATTCGTCGTTAAACAAGTTTTTGGTGCCGTTGCCGGTGAGTTGCTTTGATTTTGATTTTCTTTTCTTTGAATTATTATTTTTTATTTTTTTGTTTGATTTTTGTGTGTGTTCGCATTTAAAAAATAAAATAAAATTTATGTTTGTTTGATTTTTTTGTGCATTTTGTTGTGTGCTTGCTTTTGCATTTGCATATTTTATTATAAAAAAAACCATTCAAACAATCTCAATTGAAAAAAAAATTCCATTTACAATTTTAGTCTGTACAACTTTCTATTTTTACAGTTTTACAATTTCACTTACCATTTTCCATTTCAACATACATTCTGTTCTTCTACATCTTCCCACTCCCTGTACCATTACACATCTTCCCTGTACAGCAGCCATCATCTTTCCTGCCACCAACCCAAAGTTCAACTGCACAACCTTCAACAACCCAAAGTTCAACAATCCCCAAAACTCCACGATTACCAGCTCCTTCACTAACTTCACCTTCACTGCATCCCCTACTCACCAAAATTAATCACGTCCACCCTTCCACCTTAAACCTGAACAACTGGCAATTACAACCCAACCACCAGCCCCATACACATCCCTTCATATCACTGCATTCCCCTTCGACCATCCCCTTCCACCATATCATAGACATACATACTTCATCATTGCTATCAAACAACCACTGCCACCCATCTAACAGTAGCTAACCCAGCAAGCACATAATCTCTGACAGCTACCACTTCAGAAATTCCTCACCACTACCTCCTTCTAATCTCTTGCTCAACTATGCATTGCCTCATATAATACCACAACTACATCATTGCCCTGGACACAGTCTGAACTACATCATTTCAAAATACCCAGAGCAAACTTCACAATTTCAACCAACAAACTACTGTCATCTCCTTAGTTTTGCTATCCACAGCAACAATTCCTATCAACCACACTCTTCACTGGCCCTCCTCTGCTCCTCCCAACACTGCCAAAGTTCATCAAATAAAAACTCTGCACTTCAACACTGCAACTACCACATTTACTTCATATCATTTGCCTTGCATTCAGATACAACAAAATTTCATATCAAACCATACTTACTTACACACAGCAAAAACTGCCTGCATACAGCCTACATTTCACAACCCTATGCATATCCATTGCACATTACTACAAACATTCACCCTTCATTTCTACATCAACCACACTGCTGCACTATATCACTGCTGCACACAATCCTGCCTTCAGTACCAATTCGACCATCTGCCCCTACTTCACACATCCTCACCACAAAACTGACCACTTCCCATTATTATATCATCAAAACTTGTTCAAAAAAAAGCCTCTGATTACCCACACTTCTTCAGCCATCAAACAAACTACCACTGACCATTACATAGCCACTGTCGTCGTCATCAAACATCAACACAATCCATTGTTAAACCTCCCTACTTCAACTCAACTCGCGACCATCCACCCCCTCCCTTTACCGAACGAAGTCAACCACTTCCCACAAGCCTGCAACATTCATCACCCCGGTTCAAACAAGAACTCCACAACATCAACTTCGACCAATCCCTCTGTCATCAAACCTGCTACTTCTCCTCCACCAGAATTCCAATACAACAGCGAAAACCATCGAATTCCCACTTCCGCAACTATCCCAAAACCCCACTCCTCAATTGCAGTCACCATCACCGAATTTCACAACTTCACCAGAACCCAATTCACGACCTTTAGCACTTCGCGACAACCTCACCCACTAGCCATCGCCGCTTCTGAACTGCCGCAACCAATCACTGCCTCGACCTCAAAATCGGCGCTTCGCTCACCTGAAACCACGACTCAAGCAACCATCCACAATCACCTCGTCCCCAAATTCAATTCACGACCGAGAATCCCCTTCGCAACCTTCTGCAACATCGCGAACCAATCGCCTCAACAAACACCTGAATTCCATTGCCCAATTTTTTTATTTATTTGAAGAGAAGAACACGTTTTTGTTGTTGTCAAAGTAAGTACAATTAATATTTTATGTTGGTTGATATATTGGGCCGGGCTTATTCCTTTACTTTGTTCCCTTTTGGTTTTGAAATTGTTTAGTTTTACTTGTTAAAATAACAGTTTGTTTTTACAATTTGTTAAGTTTCGTTTTTCTTTTGTTTGTTTGTTTTCTTAGTTTTACTTGTTATAAAAATAAAAATAAAACAAGTGTTTATAAAAAAAGGTTTTCATTTTTTTTTTTGTCTTCTTTTTTGTTATGTTTTCTTTGATATATAAAAAGTGTTTGATTTAGTTTTTTTCTTTGATATAAAAATAATAATAAACCTTGTATATATATCTTTTTTAATTTCAGGTTGCAAAGCAGAATATCAAAAAGAAGAAGTGCTTGCTAATAATTGCTTTGCAAAAAAATCGTAGCTAATTTCTTTTGCTAATAATCCGCATGCTCTGGTATCGTGCTTTTTTCCCTTTTTATATTTGAATTGCATTGTTGGTTGTTTGCCTTTGCATTTACAAAAAAAATTCAAAATCCAAAAACAAAAACAAAATTCATTTGTAGTTGCATTGTAATTTCCCGTTTAATTTTTTGCTTTGCATTCATCTCATCTTATTTTCTTTTCTAAGGGCAACACCCCAATTCACATAAGGTGGAGGATTTCATCACCCTTTCCTTAGCCCATAAATTGCATTTTATCGTAGAATTTGACTAATAATAAATGTTAGACATTAGATTTAAAGGTGTCGCAAGCTCATCTAGGGTTTAATTATATCTTTACAATTGTTTTCTTTGAACAATTGTATTTCTTAGTGTCTAAGCTACGGCAGAGTTATAACAATTTATAAATACTACGGTGATTCGTAAATATTATAGTGGTTTTTCCTCTGAAGGTACTTAAACCTTCGGTTGCATTGCTACAGTGATTCGTAGTGCACCGACTACCCCTGCTCGTTACCTAGTTGAGAAATATGTTTGTTGATTTAAAACAGTGTGTGATTATATAATTTTGGGTTAGGAGCTACTAAGGACAGAAAGCTGTAATTAAGTCATTTGCATTTATTTAGTTGCATTAGTTCATGCATATTTAAAAAAAATCCAAAATCCAAAAAAAAAATTAATTTTACTTAACTTAGTTTTTAGCCAAATATACATATACATATACATATACATATACATATATCTATATATATATATATATATATCCTTTTTCTTTCCTTTGAAATTTGTAAATCAAAAATAAAAAATCCAAAAAGTATATAAAATATTTTCAATAAGAAAAAAGTTTAAAATTAAAAAAAAATTCCCATTTTGTAGAATCAAAAACAATTTTTATCCTTTTGGTAAATATTTGAAAAATCTGAGAACTTTAAAAAAGGAAAAAAATACAAAAACATATAAAAAAATTTGAAAAGCCAAAAACAAAACAAAAATCAAACTTCTCTTTTGAAAATAAATTTCACTTGGTAAATAGTTTTCTTCCTTGTAAAAAAAGAAACAAACAAATTTTTCACTTCGTTTTTCAAATCTTCTTTCATTTTCTAAACTCGATTCTAACTACCTTGTCTTCTCGACTTTCACTTGTGCATGAGTACTTGAACTCGTGACACAACAACAAATCGTTGGACTCATGACTCAACAACTAATCGTTTAACTCGAACAGACGATCCTTCCGAAATAGCGAACGAGAATGCCCCTCGAACTCTTATGGATGGAATCTTTCCCAATAGAGTTTCTATTCCATCTTGCATCACGTTACCCGCCCATACGGGTAACCATTTCGAAATTCACTCAAATCATATTGCCACTCTTCCAAAATTTGGCAATTTCGAGCATGATGACCCCTACATTTTCTTGACTAAATTCGAACAAGTTTGCGCAACCATTAAACTCCAACAACTTTCTAATGACGGAATCAAAGTTCTATTAATCCCATTTGCTTTTAAGGATTACTCTGAAAAATGGTTATACAGCTTACCATCAAACTCGATTAAAACTTGGGAAGAAGTTTTGAAAGCTTTCCTAAAAAAATTCTACCCATTGGAAAAAATAAGTAGAATCTGAAATGAATTTGTAAATTTTCATCAATCAAGGGAGAACCATTCGGAAAATATTTTGAAAGATTTAAAAAGCTTTAGATAAAATGTCCACGCCATAACTTTTACAAATGGACGTTTGCCAAATCTTATATGATGGACTCAAAAATAGCTCATGAACCATGCTCGAATCAATGTGCCAAGGCAACTTTATTTCCCAACATAATGATGATGCTTGGCAATTTCTTGAAAACCTCGTCGAAAAATCATCCCAATGGGAATGTTCGAACGAAAAAAAAATTTACTCACGATCGAGTGCACGCTCGACAGGATTTTCTTTTGCTTTGGGAGCTAAGTTTGACGCAAATGATTAAAAAATTCGATAAGGTTTTCTCATCGAATCAAATGAACCAAGCTTCCCAACCGATGTGTTATAAATGCAACGATCCTAATCATATAGCCGATCAGTGCCCTAATTCGGTCGAACAATTCAATGCTTTCTATAAACCCAAAAATGACCCGTCTCCTCAAACGTACAATCCTAGTTGGAGAAATCATCCGAATTTTGCTTGGAACTAAAATAATGCCAAAAGAATATGGTTCGTCCCAATTTTCAAGCATTTTCGAATAATGCTTCGAATCCACCCTTTCATCCCAACCATTTTCAACCAAACTTTGTGGGTCCATCTCATAATCAACCGCAACAATCAAATTTTCAACCAAATTCTGCTCATCCTCCCTAAGACGATAAATGTATAAGTTCATTTGAGAAAACCCTTCAAACATTGGCTAAAGCAACCACTCAAAGCCTTCAATCAAACAGTAATTTTGCAAAATTTATTGACCTCATATATGGAAAACACAAACCAATCGATTGCAAAACTTGAAATGTAAATGAGTTAATTAGCCACGTTTGTGAGCGAACGTGAACGAGACACATTCTCAAGCCAGCCAATTCCAAATCCCAGAAATCGAAACACAAATTTAAATCAAGCATATGTTGTTCAAGACAGCAACGTTACCCAATTAAATGTTATCACAACTCTACGTTTCGGTAAACAAATTGATAATCAAGTCGTTAATCCAAACGATTTACCGAAAACCTCTCTCGACATTTCTAAAACAACAAACAAATCTAAACAGAACATGGAGACAGACTTTAAATCAAATGTCAATCAAAATTCTTCTTCTTCTACTCAAGTAGACCCGCCTACTGAGTATCGTGTCCCATTTCCACATCGTATTCGACTAAAGAAACACTCGGACCAAATGGAAAAGATGTTGGAAATTTTTAAACAAGTGAAAATGAACATCTCGCTTCTTAACATCATTCAGCAAGTCCCCACGTATGCGAAATTTCTTAAGGACTTGTCCACCTAAAAGTGACACACTCAAGTGCCCAAAAAAGTCTTCTAACCACCAGTTTGAGTGAAGTCTTGTCCCATTCCATGCCGGTTAAAAACAAAGATCCTGGCTGCCTACGATTCCGTGTACAATTGGAAATAAGACAAGTAATAAATGTTTGATAGTTTTAGACGCGAGTGTCAATTTGATTCCATATTCCATGTACGAACAATTAGGCTTAGGAGAGCTCAAACCCTCAAAAGTCACGCTCCAATTTGTTGATCGCTTCATTAAGAAGCTCGTTGGAGAAATCGGGTAGGGCAATTCATATCCCCGGTTGATTTTATCATTCTCAAAACACAATCCGTGACAAACCCCGCAAGTCAAATTCTATTAGTTTTAGGCCGACAATTCTTAGCCACCTTAAATGCCTTAATCAATTGTCGTAACGGTTCGATGAAAATCTCTTTTGGAAACATGACTTTGGATCTTAATATTTTCAATCTTGAAAGCCAATCGAACGAACCTCGTGACCAAACGGTTAAAGTTAGTGCCATTCACGAAAACTTCTAAAACAAGACACTTTACCTTAACGACGAATGCAAAGCCGAGTATGAAAAATTGTTTTATGAAATACCCAATGAGATTGAATACACTCTTCTTTTTGAATCACTTCCAGTTAAGTCCGAATCTCAACCTAATTCTTTGATCGAGAAACTCCTAAAGTTGGACCTCAAACCACTTTCCTATCACCTCAAGTATGCATATTTAGGTGATAACAAAACATTTCTCATCATAATTTCTGTGACTCTCTCTCTCAATCAAGAAACTTCTTTACTTTCAATCCTGTCCAAAAACAAGGAAGCGGTGGGATGGTTGATCTCAGATATAAAGGGAATTAGTCCCACTCTTGTTCAACATCGCATCCATTTAATCAATGATGCTAAGCTTCTTCGTGATGTGCAACGAAGGCTTAATCAAAAATTGAAAGATGCAGTGCGTGATGAAATTATTAAACTTCTCGAAAATGGAATTATTTACCCAATCTTTGATAGTTCATGGTTTAGCCCAATTCACGTTGTACCGAAAAAGCCTGGGCTAACCGTTGTCAAAAACGATTCAAAAAAAACTTATTCCAACTCATACTCAAACGGGTTCGCATGTTTGCATTGACTATCAAAAACTAAATGCAGCAACATGTGAGGATCACTTCCCTCTTCCTTTCATTAACCAAATGCTCGAATGTTTAGCCAGCCACAAATTCTACTGCTTCCTTGATGGCTATTCCGGCTAAAATCAAATTCCAATCGCTCCCAAAGATCAAGAGAAAATGACTTCCACGTGTCTATTTGGTACCTTTGCTTATCGACGTATGCTATTCGGACTTTGTAACGCCCCTGTCACTTTCCAACGATGCATGGTTGGCATTTTTTCGGACATGATTGAACGCTTTCTAGAAGTTTTTATGGACGATTTCTCTATCTTTGGCGATTCTTTTTCTCAATGTTTACATCATCTCGAGTTGGTTCTAAATCGACGTAAAGAAAAACATTTGACTTTAAATTACGAAAATGTCGTTTTATGGTAAAATAAGGCATAGTCCTTGGACATATCATCTCAAATAAAGGCATCGAGGTAGATAAATCAAAAGTTGACGTAATTGCAAATCTATCCATTCCCAAATCTGTTAAGGACATTCGATCATTCTGGGACACGCTGGCTTTTACTGACGCTTTATGAAAGACTTTAGCAAAATCGCTTGTCCTTTGATGACTCTCCTCAAAAAGATGCTCCATTCGTTTTCAACTCTGAGTGTATCTCTTCTTTTGAACGTCTTAAGAATGAACTCATTTCTGCTCCAATCATTTACGCACCCAATTGGGATCTTCCTTTTGAAATAATGTGTGAAGCTTCTAACTTTGCCGTTGGTGCTGTCTTAGGACAACGCATCTTCAAAATCCTTAATATCATTTACTACACGAGTATGACGTTGATCGACGCTCAACTCAACTACACAACAACCGAAAAGAGCTTCTAGCTATCGTTTTTGCACTTGAAAAGTTTCGACTTTACTTGATAGGTTCACACATTACTGCATACATGGACCACTCTGTGCTTTGATATCTCTTCTCTAAAAAGGATGCTAAATGCCATTTGATTCGTTGGATCCTTTTACTTCAAGAATTTGACCTTACAATCAAAAATAAAAAATGATCCGATAATGTCATAGCCGATGTTTATCTCATCTTTCGAACGCACCATCTTCTTTGCCAATCAACGAAAACTTCTCCGATGAAAAACTTCTATCAATTTCTGTTGATCTATGGTACGTTGATATAGTGAACTACTTAGTCGCTATAGAAACACCCTCATCTTGGTCCAAACAGGAAAAAATCGAATTCATGTCCCAAGTGAAATATTTCTATTGGGACGATCCATACTAGTTCAAATACTGCTTGGACCAAATCAGCCTATGTTGCATTTCAAATAATGGGATCAGGAGTG
This sequence comes from Allium cepa, assembly GCA_030765085.1. Lineage (NCBI taxonomy): Eukaryota > Viridiplantae > Streptophyta > Magnoliopsida > Asparagales > Amaryllidaceae > Allium > Allium cepa. The sequence goes on along the minus strand of CM060940.1, from coordinate 748,066,087 downwards.
TTCTTTCGTTTTGCCACGATCAAGCGTGCGGTGGGCATTTCTGTCCTTGGAAAACTGCGGAAAAAGTACTTCAATGTGGTTTCTATTGGCCTTCTCTTTTGAAAGACTCATTCGAAGTTTGCAAAACTTGCGATTGCTGTCAAATGCTTGGACAAATTTCTCAACAAGATATGATGCCATTAAACCCCATTCTTACGATCGAAATCTTTGATGTTTGGGGTATCGACTTTATGGTACCTTTTCCCAATTCTTTTGGAAATTTGTATATTCTGCTCGCTGTCGATTACGTCTCAAAATGGGTCGAAGCCGTTCCTGCAAAACCAAAGACCATAAAACTATTGTGAAATTTCTTAAAGAAAACATCTTTTCGAGGTTCAGCACACCTCGCACAATAATCAACGATAACGGAACCCATTTTTGTAACTTTTCTTTTGAAACTTTAATTGAAAAAAAATGCTCGATAACCCAAAAGTTATTCACTATGTATCATCCTTAGACTTGTGGCCAAGTTGGAGTTTCAAATCGACAAATAAAACAAATCTTGGAAAAAATTGTTAACAAAAATAAAAAAGATTGGTCTAAAAAATTGACCGACGCACTTTGGGCTTACTGTACTGCTTTTAAAACTAACCCTGGGATGTCCTTGTTTCGTTTAGTTTACGATAAAGCTTGCCATTTACCCGTTGAAATCGAATACAAAGCATTGTGGGCAATAAAGAACTTAAACTTTGATCTTGAAAAAGCTAGCGAAAATCGAAAACTACAACTCAACCAACTAGAAGAATTTAGGAACGACGCATATGAAAATGAGAAAATTTAGAAAGAAAGAACAAAAGTTTTTAATCACAAGTCAATCTTAAGGAAAACGTTTTTGCCTAACCAGAAAGTTCTTTTATATGACTCAAGACTTCATTTATTCCCTAGGAAATTTAAATCGAGGTGGACCGGACCATTTGTGGTACGAACTATTTTTTCATATGGGACCGTAAAAATAGAAAACCCCAGGGACGGATTGATTTTTAAGGTCAACGGTCATCGTTTGAAACCTTTCTTGGAATTGCCAAATAACCAAGAGGAGGAGCTCATGGTCCTTCATGAGCCAAGCTACGCTTGGTAAGAATGTTAACCCTCTTTTTTAAATATGTACATATTTTTTCCATTACACTCATTATATCGTGCAACTGCGAAGACGCGGTCAAAAATTAAGTGGGGGGGGAGGAGTCTCATTTTCATATTTTTTAAGTTTCATGGCATTTTTGAACTTTCATTTTCTTTTAACTCAACAAAGAATCACAAAATTTCTAAATCTCAAAAACATTTTCTTTTTATCAGTTTGATTTATTTTTGAAGAAACACTATAAGATAAGTATAAGTTTTGGTTAAGAGATTGAAATTTTTGAAAATTTATTTATCTTAATAAAAATAAAAATGAAGTTTGATTACAAATAACAATGGTTTAACTAGTATACATGAAGCATGAAGTTTCATAGGTGTTAATTATACAGTATATTCTAATTGAAAATCTTCGTTTAAAAAAGTGGTAAATTTAAAATAAAGGACAAAACATTTTTGTCTTTTAAGTTAAATGGCGCTAAGATGATTTTTCAAAATTCTATCTTTCTAAAAAAAACCAAAAAAAAATACATTTGTATATATGCATATATTTTTCACAGATAGAGTCATGTGTCCACACTCGTGTGTTCAATCGTCATGCTCTGTACCCTTCTCACGTAAGCCTGAAAGGCAGTGCACGATCGGTATATTTGGCCTCAGTTTATCTAAGTTGGGTGTAAGTATATACAAATTCTTTAACTAATAATGCCTACAGTCAGTAAGTGTTCACACTTGTGTGTTCACTCGCCACACTTTGTATTCTCCTCACGTAAGCCCGAAAGGCAGTGCATGGTTGATATATCTGACCTCGGTTTTTCTGAGTTAGGCATATGTAAATATCCAAAAAAAAAATTCAAATAAGAGAGAGAGTAAGCAATTGAAATCCAAGCACTATTTTGTCTTGTTTGATTTAACTTGTTATTGAAAAGAAATGAAAACACCACTTTGAAAAACTTTTATAATCAACTAAGGATCCATTTCATAATTAAATTGTGTTATCAACCAAAAAAACTAGTCAAACTATAGTCTATCTGTTATGAAAACTTAATTTTGTTGGAAATTTTGACAAGTAAAAGGACTTAAATTTCTTGATAATGACCAGAACTTATATTTAACTTATTAGTGTCAATTTAAAAGTGAATCCTTCATTGTAAATATTTTCAAAAACTTGCATTCATCCCATTGCAAATAAATCTGGCATTTGTAAATATTTTCACTTTGCATTTGGATTTTATGGGTAGTATCCGCTTAAAACCCTCACGAGACAACATTCGTCCTACTGGAGACACCCAGAGGTTTAACGGCTTATTTCATATGCTCAATGCAATCGTGTTCCCTATGAAAAAAGATTTATCTTAGTTTTTCTTTATTCGAGGAAGAAAAAAAAGCAAGTGTAGGGGTATTTGATGTGCACGTAAATGTGCATATATTTACATCAATATTTTATCTATTTTTATATGAATAAATGTCATATTTGGGCATTTTAACATGTTTCAAACCAAAATTCAATCATTTTTAAATCATCATATATTCATCTTCATTCATGGGTAAAATGGTCATTTTTGTGTATGTGTCAATTTGAGAATTTTTACTTGGAAATTTTTATGATTTTTATAGGAAATGTTGATGCATATGGAAGAGGGTTTCATGAACATATGTGCATGCGCAAGGGAATATAAAGGAATGAAGAGGAAATAATTTAAGCTCATGATAATGGAGCACCCAACCCACTTACCTAAATCTACAATTAGAAGCTAATGGACAACTAAGTGGAGGTTAAAGCTTCATGCGCTTTTAATGATGGATTATTTAGTGGCTAATGGTTACCTGGTAGCCACACTTCCTAAAGTAAATTTTGGGAAGCACCCTAAAAATTAAATTATGGTTTTATGCATGTATAAATAGCCCTCTTATGTATATGTAAATATCTTCCACCCTCTTAAATCTGTTAGGAAATCAAAATGAAAATTGTAAGCTCTATGTTTCATGAAATAAAAATAGCTTCCTAGCCACTTTCTCTTCTCTTTTCTATTTCGTTTTATTTACTTTTATGCTTATGCTTATTTCTATGCTCTTCTCATTTCTTTGCTATAAATTTACATTCACGTAAGTAGTGTAGCTTTGTTTTTATGAAGGTAGTTAGTAGTTAATCTCTCTTTCTTCTTTTGATTAGTTTCCATTTCTTTGCTTTTCAATGTTGAAATTTACAAGTGTTGATTTGATGACACAAATAAGTAGCTAAACCCCTTTAATTTAGGGGTAACGAAGCTCTCTAACTTTATATAATTTCAACATTTTATGATTTATGATCGCTTTTGGTTTGTGCTTCATGAGAGTGAATTTTGATGTAAGTTTATACAAGTGGGTTTGATAGCTTATATTGCTTTTGCAAACGAGCTATTCTTATTCAACATAAACATAATTTACATCATCATTTGCTAATTAATTTTTGATTTTGAAAGAAAGTAAAAACAAAGTTTGATTATCTATACTACCAATTAAATAGTAAATAGATCATAATTAAAATAGCTTTTGCTTTGGCTTTATTTTCATCAGAATTTATTAGTGACTTATTTGTTGTATAATAGTTTGAAGGTCTAATTTATGTTAATTAATAACACAAATAAACCATACTTATGATAAATGCAACAATTATCTCACTTAATATCAAAACTAGAGATAATAAATTATTATTTTGTTGATTTACAAAAATATGAGAGCGGATTTGCTTCTAAATTGTTCTCTAATCTCATTTTAAATCTAGTTTTACCTTCATTTTGCTTGTAGTTGACACCTTCCTCTCCATTTAGTATAATTTGATTGAATTGATTTTTAAAATCTAATAATTCTCTACGGATCGACCCGTACTTGCCACATACTAACTTTTGTACGTCGTGCGCTTGCGGTAAATTTTATTTCAATGATTTTCTAGATCGATTAAAAACTCGTCGTTAAACAAATGGTTAAGGAAAAAGGGAGACTGTGCATACCAAACGTGGGAAACATTAAAATGGAAGTTTTAGAAGAATGCCATTGTTCAGAGTTCACTATTCATCCAGTAGGAACTATGATGTACCAAGACATGAAGCGAAGTTTCTTCTAGGGAGTTATGAAGAGAGATGTAGGCTTATGGGTGAAATAGTGTTTGAACTTTCAATAGGTAAAAGCTAAACATCAAAAACCAAGTGGGTTACTTCAGGTCTTTAGATGTTCTAGTTTGGAAATGGGATTCTATTTTAATGGATTTTATAAACGAGTTTCCTAGGTCGAATCGAGGAAATGAAAGTATATGGCTCATAGTGGACAGGTTGACCAAGAGTGCCCATTTCATTCCACTTAAGTCAACCAGAACTTTGCCTGTTTAGCTAAGTTATTTATGAAGAAAATAGTTAAACTACATGGAATTCCTAGTAATATAGTAAGTGATAGAGATTCCTTATTCACTAGCGAGTTTTAAAAGAGTTACATGAGACTTTGGGTACCAACTAAAGATGTGTACTGCTTATAATCCGCAGACAAATGGGAAAACATGAAGAGTTCAAAAAGTCTTAGAGGATTTGCTACGAGCTTGTGTGCTAGATTTTCGAGGATCATGGAAAGACCATCAATGCTTAGTTGAGTTTTCGTATGACAACATTTATTATGCTAGTATAGTGATGGCACGTTTGAAGCATTTTATGAAAGTCCATACAAATCTCCCGTTTGTTGGATAGAGACTGGAGATAGGTTAGTTCATGGTCCATATTTGGTTAGGGAAGCTGCAGAGAATATTAATTTCATTCGAGTCAGAATGAAGGAAGCTTGGTCTAGGCAAAAGAGTTATGCTGATAAAAGGTGGAAAGACTTAGAGTTCTCAGCTGGAGATCATGTTTTCATCAAGGTATCATCGATTAAAGGTGTAATCTGATTCTGGAAATCATAAAAGTTAGCACCGAAATTCGTTGGACCATTTTCTATTATAGAGAGGATCGGAAAACTAGCATATAGACTGGAGTTACCAAGTAGTTTGGAAGGAGTCCATAATGTCTTTCATATTTCTCATCTAAGGAAGTATATTCGCGATCCAAAGACTATTATAGCATCGACAATGTTAGATGACTTAGTAGTGGAGCCAAATTTGACTATAGTTACAAAACTTGTTCGTATAGTCGCGAGAGATGATAAGAAGCTAAGGAACAAGATAGTCAGATTAGCAAAGTCTAGTGGAACAACAATGAGAGAGACTGTACTTGGGAAGATCAGGATATGAAATACTTATCCTGACTTGTTTCACAGTATGTTTTATCTCCATGATTGATTTTGATGAGTGCCTTATCGTATTTTCGATGACGAAATTCCTTAAGGAAGGGAGTCCGTAACGATCCAAATTTGGATTAACATTATTTAGGACATTTAATTAGATAAACTCAGTGAAATAACGTAAATAATTGAGGGAATTGAGATTTAATATTAAAAGGTAGCCATGCCTAATAAACAAATGAACAAAAGCGAGTTAAAATGAAATAAGTAAGGGTAATAAATAAGGGTAAAATAGGAATAAGTTATTCTTATATCCTAAACCTCATGCCACATTCTGTTTAAATGTTCATAAACAAAAAAAAAACAAGTAAGGCCGGCCAACATTAGGAGAAAGCAAGAGGACGATAAGCAAGAATCAAGAGGAAGAAGCTTAATCAATTTAATTCAGGAGCCTATTTTCATAAACAACCTTCAACTTATTAACTCGGTTTCGATAATAAGCCGTCACTTCTCTTTTCCATTGTGAGGCTACTTCGCTATGCAAACCAAGAGAATGTGCCAAAACTGCCCCTGAGGGTAATGCCTTAGGAGTGGCCAAATCAGTGGATGGATTAACTTCTTTAACTAGTCAATGAGCAACTTGATGGGATAGCTCTTCAATAGTTTTTCGATTTTATCAAAATCAACTTCATAACAAAAGGTGTACAATCCTTTAGCATCTTTTAACAGCTTCTCCAAATCCCCCACCTTCTCCTTCAATGATTTTAATTCGACCTTAACACTTTCCATCTTTTAATTTGCAGCTTGAAGACTTTCAATCTTTTTATTTGCAACATCTAGATTGGCTCTAAGTTTAGTAGTAAAATTGTAATGGCTATGTGTAGCCTTCTTTTCTTCATCTATCTCATTTGCCAGATTTTAGACATCGGGTTACATCCTCTCCTTTTCCATAACGAGTTTGAGAGGATCATCGCCCATAAGCTCCAAGTCATCGCCAACATCTCCACCACCTTAGAAACACTAACTAGGGTTAGGTTAAGTGTTGGGATTTCTAAGTTGTGCATCGTGCAAAGGATAACATAATTATCAAAAAAATAAAGAGCATTTGAGAAAACAAAGACTTTTTATTGAATTATACAACATTATCGAATACATATCTTACACAATATCACAACTACATACGGCAAAGTCTATTTTTAAACCATAATAAATGAGGATGCCCTAAATGAAGGAGTTCATCCCCTAAAGGAGGACCTCACTTCCACGGTACAAAATCATAAAGCGCGTCCTCGCATGGATAACTTGTGTAACTCTAAATAAGAGCGTAACATCCCGCCCTTTTGTTTGCTTAAGCAGACTCATGTGCCAACTCAAACCATACATAAGGGCGGATTGTTATGGGGTAAATGAGAAAAAGCAGAGAAACAAAAAACAAAATAGAATCTTACAGCGGAACGACAAAATATAATAATCAAATAAACAGTTCATGAAGCTGTTTTACAAAATATTCGATTATACTTACATAATGCATATCAGAATTACACATACCAGAGAATAATAAATAACAATGCAGCGGAACAATATTAAATAATAGTAATAATACAATCTTCGTCTTCGTCCTTCAGAAATCAGGTCTTCGAATCCTGAAGTGCCCAGACTGACCCAGACGAATTGAAAAGACAAAACACTCGAGTCAGAACTAAAAGATCTTATGTAAGTTAAATCAATAGTAAAATATGAGTGGAACGGCATCGGAGATGTTTAAGGGATTTGACATCTCCTATCTAGTATCTAACGTGAGTGGAGTAACTTAAGAGATGCTCGGGATTCACATCTCCTAAGGATCTGTTAAACTATTTACTATGTAGTATTTTTTCGCTATTATAATAGTGTCTATAGTAAAATAAACTTATTAAATAGCGTTAAGGAGTGACCCAATATTCCCCTTAACACGTAATAGTGCCGGTAGTCTATACAGTACCGTAATACCTCCTGATCGGGAGGCTACCAGAGTATACTCCATAGGTACAACACAAATAAAACTCGTACAAGGCGCGCTAGGGTAGGTGACACGACACACAAGGCAATGCCAGGGTAGATATAACAATTACGCATCTGGGCTGGTGGTAACGCGTAGCAGCTACTACCGCCCACATCGAGCCACACCCCCAAAATCAAAAATCAAAAGTGGGCACCGAATTAATTCAAAAGTCAGAGTATAATATCGAAGGAGTGTGTCCGATTAGAGGGGCTACCTCCTTGGCCCAAGAATCGCTCCTATTTTAGCCACCTTATGCCAACTCACGAGAGTAGGGTCTATGTATATACCTCAAAGAAACGCCGCCACCATCCTACTTCATTCTGGAATCTCCACTGCGTAAACAGTTGTTAAAGTTGTTTTTGGAGTAGGCAGAGAGTATGACAACTTCCGATCACGGTCTATTTAACAACCAAACGTCATTATAACACTGCAGTCATTTCAAAATAATTATACTTCAAAATCGTATAGATACGATATCATTTCCATTTCAAATATAACCTTTTCTAAAATCATAACAATTTCAAAGTTATAACTTTCGAAATCAAAACACTTGAATATAACACTTTCAAATTATAGTGCCTTGAAACTCATAACTTTGAAACATGTTTCCACCACTTAAATGGTTTAAACATTAAAATAATTTATATAATGAAATAGCTTCTTCAATTTTCCCAAATCAATTTCCAAATCATGAACTTCAATTCAATTCAGTTTTCAAATAAATTATACTAAATTATATCGATTTCAAAACAGATTTGATCCACAAAATAAACCATTTCAAGTTCAATATATTTCAACCTAAAGTATTCAACAATTTCAAAACTAAGTTTGGAAATTACGATTCAACAATCCAATTTTCTATTATTTAGTTTTGAAATATTTTATATAATAAATCCATTATCATTTAAATAAAACTCAAATTTCAAATAACTAAATATTCCCTTCAATTTATTTATATTTGAAATATATATTAAATTCACCTTAAACCAAAATCAAGTTATAAACATCATACCTTCTAAAATTTCAAATTTAATGAATTCCACATCAAACTTATTTGAGTTTAATTCTTAAATAAATTCAATTTCAAATAAACCTCACATTTATCTTCTCACCTTAATTTATTTCAATCATTATAACTCTATATTAAAATACAACTTAAATACTTAAGCATATTATCTTCAATAAAAATCAAACTTATTATTAAGCTTATTCCATATTAAAACAAATTATACATAGCTCAAAATCAAGGATAAAATAACACTAATATAATATCTAAAGTCAATTTTATCTAAAACTATATATTTCTTTGCAAAAACGTAGAAATCATTTTAAAATATATATATATATATATATATATATATATATATATATATAGACCACAGTGTTTGTATATAATTTTCTATCCTATGGTCAAGTGATATAGGTATTTATCATTTCAATCCGTAATTTAAAATATAAATACGGTTATATATCATTTTAAACCACAATCCCGAATGAAATAAAATCCATGACAAATTGCAGTTTATAACAATAAAGAATACAACATCCATTCATCCAATATCAGTCATCAAACATTTATCACAATCATCATCCAATTCAAACAATAACATCAACATAGAACAGACAATAAATAACAGGTGTTCACTAACAGTTTATATTCCATAATAAATTAAACAACTATTTAATTGGCAGTTTATATGCAATAATAAATTAAATAACAATTTAATTCAAATAAATTCAATCTAACTGAGATGTTGATTAAAAATATGCCAAACAGTCATAAATAAATTTCTAATCAGATCAAAAATTAATTTAACACGGATAAGAAATTTTAGAAGTTGTGAGTGGGTTAAAACACCCACCTTTGAATTTAAATTGAATTTAAATTCAAAATAAGCCCAAAATCTGAATGGTCTCAGAATTCGTCCAAACCAGCGCCAAATTGTCCGGAATTTCATTGTTATCCCGCCTTTTGGCAAGCCCAAGATACCAAGGAACTGACTGGAAAATAAGGGTCACATGTCCTCAATTCTTAATGATTATTGGTTTACTACAAATATCGATGGATTTTGTCCGAGTCCGGATCGGGCTACAATTGATAAGACACGTCAAGCGAAGATGTGGAAACCAACGTTCCAAATTTCGAGGCAATCCGAGTTCGTATGCTCAAGTTATCGCCAATGGAAAGTGGAGAAGACAACCCCAGTTCGAATCGATCAGAAAAAGTTTAGGTTCGGATCCATAAGATAGCCTCACGATCGAATCCAAAAACCATGCATTGGTTCGAATCTATCCTCCCAGAGCCTTGCCTCGAATCCGTGAAGAGCTCCTTTGCTTCGACTTCATCGGGCAAGCCCTCACTTCGAATCCATCCAAAGCCTTCCCTAGTTCGAATCCATCAAGTCACCTCTTCCTTCGAATCCATCCCAATGGCCTTCTTTCGAATCCCTCAAGGCGAGATACCTCGAATCCATGGGACCACTCCACTTCGTATCCATCAGGTTGAAATCCTTCGAGTCTATGAAGTCAATCCACTTCGCTTGCATCATAGCATATGAGTTCGTATCCATCAGATGGCCTCGCCTCGAATCCATCGAGCAAGTCTCGGTTCAAATAAGCGAGACATAATCTCGCTTCGAATCCATCAAGGAGGAGACATTCGAATCCATGCAGTTGATTCACTTCGAATCCATCGTTGAAGCACATGATCGAATCCATCATTTTCCCCCCGCTTCGACTCCACGCATGCTACCTCGAATCCACTAAGTCAAGACGGCTAAGATGGTGGATTCGACCTTATGGATTCGACCCTATGGATTCGACCCTAAGGAATCGATTCGAACCAAGCTTGTTGACCGAAAGCGCAATCTTGAATCGATCATAACATGAGATCTACAAGTCCAAATGCCATGAAATTGTCACAGGAGCTTGCATATACATAGAAGAATGTCCACGCCAAGTTTCATCACGATTGGACATTTTTTGATCGATTCGAACCAAGGGTCGAATCGGTCCCAAAGTGGGCCCGGATCTCCAGAATTCGGCCATGTGGGCCCCCTACACGTGCCAGAAGTGGTCTCCCCGAAATTTAGGCGAAATATCAGCCTCCAGCACTTATAAATAGAGCCCATGGTCATTCAGAAAAGGGATCGGAGAATTGGAGAGATAAAGCACGTCTAGACGCTGCCAGAATTGCTTCAGAGCACCACCGCTGCCTTTGATTTCGAATTTTGGCTTACTACTTGCTGTACTTAGACATTGAAAAGTTGTATTCTCCGAATATCAAGCAATGAAGTAACAAAACTTCATAGTGGACGTAGGCAAATCGCGGAACCACTCTAAATCGTTGTCCCTTGTGCAATTTACTTCCTGCTATTTGAAGTTTTTGTTAGATAATCCACGTTTTAATTTACTTTCTTCATTTATTATCTCTTCAAAAACTTCCGACGAGTGTTGTGCCCAATTTTGACACAAACACTTTGGTGCTTTCACTGAGAGAACCCAGCTTTTCTCCTGCTCCTTGGATCTATCTTCGATACCGGATTGCATAAATCTAAGAGAGAGATCCAGACCTCATATTCAGATTCCTTCCGTTCTATTCAGATTTGCTAAAAGTCTAGGAAATGATTCAACGCTTCAAGATGGTGAGTACAAGAACCACTTCAAACATTGGTGATCAAGAAGGTCGGGATAGGCAAAATCCCACAGAGCTACAATCTACCAGTCAAAATGCTGCTAGGCATACGGATCAGTCTGGTCCGGTCATAAGACAAGAGTTCCAGGCGTTACTCCAGGAACTAACCCAAAGCCGACAACAGCTAACTTAGCAGTTGCGCGCTAACGCTGAGTTGACAATCAACTAAATCGCCAAAAGCGAAGAAGATCCAGAAGGGATCAAGCTCCTCATTCTTCCATCGAAAGCTCTGCTTCATCTGACTACAATAACAGGTCTACCCGTCCCAGGCTAGACGGAAACCATGCGCAAGCTGCTGACTATCAACAGGCGTTAACCGTTGGGAAAATAAGAGTTGGCCCATCTACCAGCTTCCACACTGGACCCTCCTCCCGAGGAGGCACTATTCCACAATACACTGTAGATGATCGAGCTCCTACAGCCGCTGCAGTTGACATAGGGGTTGATGCCCGAGATCACTCCAATCAAAATTATCATCAGCAGGGACATGCTCCAGAGCCATATGTCCCAGAAGACGTCGAGCCAAGGAGGCGAGATACGGATCGTCGACAGCGCCCGATCCCACCTCGCACTGTGGAACCCGACCACACTTTGGCTCACCATACACAGAATGTTCCAATACCAGACTTCTCAGCCATGTTATGACAAATGATTCGCGAGAGTCAAGGCCTAACAAATGACGATTGGGGAATCTTCCGAAGTCATACCCCGTTTACTGATGACATATTGTATGCTGAACCTCCTCGGCGATTCAGAATGCCAACCCTTCCCATGTATGAAGGAAATTCTGACCCAAATCAACATATTTTGAAATACGAATGGTCGATGACTGCTGCGAGAGCTGATGACGCAGTAAAGTGCCGTAGTTTTCCCATTTCCTTAGGGGGAATTGCGACGATGTGGTTTACTCGATTACCGCCACGGTCTATTTCTTCATTTGATCAGTTAGCTACTAAATTTATTGAGCAGTTTCACATGCATATTGCCCGACCTAAAGATGTTAATACCTTATCAAGTGTCGTTCAAGTTCCCGGAGAAACACTTAGACGATATTTGGAGAGATTCAATGCTGCATGCGCAGAGATCACCAACCCCAATGATAATTCAATTTTAATGGCTTTGACTAAAGGAATCGACCCTGATTCCGAGTTTGGAAATTGGTTAGCTGGAAAGCCTCCCGCATCGTTGGACCGTTTCTATTCCAAAGCCGCTCAATTCTTGAGGCGAGAGGATGCGAAACAGTCTAGGAAGCAAGACGATGCAAGGCCCAGCAATGAAGGGATTCAGAGTAATGTTGCGGTTAAACAATCCGAAGAAAGTTCAGGAAAAGTCGAGTTGAATATTCAAAATAAACAGACTCAACGATCGAGAAACGGTGATAACCGAAGCAAGAAGCAAGACCAGAATCGTGGTCCGAGGCGTAGGGCCGCAATGTTTGACAGTTATACACCGCTTAACACGTCGCTGGAAAACATGTACCTACAGACTTGTAATACTATGCAGTACAAGAAGCCTGCTCCGAAGCCTTCGTCGGAAAGGCAGATTCAAACAGGAAAATTTTGTAGATTTCATGAAAGTTATGGGCATAATACCAATGAGTGTAGACATTTGCAAGACCTCATTGAAAAGTTGATCAGAGAAAGAAAGTTGGACCAGTTTGTTCGGGCGCCGCAGTCTGGTGGAGCGGGCCCATCTAATCAAAATCGAACGCAGAATCAGGAAAGACAAGGTGAACCCGCTCGTACGGGCGGAAGGTTGGTTATCAATACAATAAGTGGTGGTCCCCATCTAACAGACAGAAGCTGGAGAGAAATGGAGTCATATGCTAGCTCGATCAGGCATGTGGACTTTGAATGCTATAGTAACTCAGAAGACGGAACACCGGCTAAACAACAAAAGACAATGGCTGATGAAATCGTATTTAGAAATCGAGACACCGATAAAGTCGAAGCTTCCACAATTGACCCGTTGGTCATATCCGCTCAAGTTGGTCCTGCTTGGATGAAGAGGATCTTGGTAGACAGTGGGAGTTCTGTGAACATATTGTTTAAAAGAGCATATGATTTAATGAAAATGGAAGCTAAGGACTTAAAGCCTTGTCAATCACGAGTCCACGGCTTCAACGGGAGTGCGAAGATACCAACCGGAATGGTTGAATTGCCGGTGGAGTTGGGAGTGGGAGAATGCCGAAGAGTTCGGATGTTGCAATTTGTTGTCTTAGATATTCCTTCCCTGTACAATGCCTTTTTGGGCCGACCGGCCCTTGCTGAATTTGGGGCTGCTATTGCCCCATGGTGTTTAACTCTAAAGTTCTCTACTGACCACGGGATAGGAGTTGTACAAGGAGATCAGGCTGCCGGGAGAGCCTGTTTTGTTGCTGAGCCGCGGGAGGCGCAGCGAAAAGAAAAAGGAAAGGGCGTAGAGGAATCTCTCTGCGTCCGTTTTACTGACGATTGACAACTAGCGCCTGGGCCTCGGCCTGGGCACCACAACCAATTCCAAAAGGATCTTGACGCAAGGGACAATGATAATAAAGAAGAATCTACGGAAAACCAAGCTTCTCCGGCCGAGCTAACCATCGATGTCCCGATTGACTATGATCACAATGACTCAAGAATGTTGAAGATTGGGTCTCAGCTTAACCAAGAGACACAACAGGAATTGGTTAATTTTCTCCGGGCGAATCTCGACGTATTCGCTTGGACACACTCTGATATGTGTGGAATCTCGCCGGACATCGCGAGCCACACTTTGAACATTGACTCGCGGTATATCCCGGTCAAGCAGAAAAGACATGGTATGGATCCAGAGAGATCTACCGCCCTGAAAGAAGAGGTCGAAAAGTTGAAATCAAATGGGTTCATTAGAGACGCTTTATACCCAGAGTGGGTGTCCAATCCCGTACTTGTCCGGAAACCAAACGGGAAATGGAGAACGTGTATAGATTACTCTGACCTGAATAAAGCTTGCCCAAAAGACAGCTTTCCGCTTCCCCGAATCGATCAACTGGTAGATTCAACCGCCGGACATGAATTATTATCCTTCATGGATGCTTACTCAGGTTACAATCAGATACCCATGCATGTACCAGACCAAGAGCACACAAGCTTCGTAACCGACTTGGGATTGTACTGCTACAAGGTCATGCCTTTTGGGTTAAAGAATGCTGGTGCAACTTATCAACGCTTAGTCAACCGGATGTTTGCCGATCAAATTGGAAAGACTATGGAGGTTTATGTAGATGACGTGTTGGTGAAATGGCGATACTCTGATGATCATGTCAAAGACTTGGAGTCAATGTTCAATATCCTCCGGAAATATGGGATGAAGCTTAATCCACTAAAATGCCATTTCGGAGTCGCATCTGGAAAATTCCTTGGGTTCATTGTCAATGCCCGAGGAATAAAGGCCAACCCTGAGAAGATCTGGGCTATCAAAAATCTTCAAACTCCAAGAACCATAAAGAAGTCCAGAGTCTTAATGGGAAAGTTGCAGCACTGGGCAGGTTTATCTCAAAGTCGACCGACAAATGCATTCCCTTCTTCGATTTGATTCGAAAAGGGAAAAGAAACTTCGAATGGACTGCAGAATGTGAGGGCGCATTTCAATCGCTAATCCAACATCTTTTCGTACCACCAATCCTTTCAAAGCCTGTAGATCATGAATAGTTATATCTCTACCTGGCGGTATCTGAAAATGCAATCAGTGCTGCATTAATTCGGGAGGAGGACCGAGTGCAAAAACCGGTCTACTACGTGAGTAAACGATTAACCGGAGCCGAAAGAAATTATCCAAAGCTTGAAAAGTTGGCATATTGCCTAGTCATTGCCTCGAGGAAGCTCCGTCCATATTTCCAGGCTCATCCTATTATTGTGTACACAAATCAGCCGTTACGACAGGTCCTCACGCGGCCTGAGACGTCTGGTAGGTTACTAAAATGGAACATCGAACTGAGTCAATTTGACATCACTTATACTCCAAGAAGAGCCATTCACGGCCAAGTCCTAGCAGATTTTATAGTCGAATTCACTGTTCCTGAAGACTTGCCCGAGACCAACAAATCTCCCGAATGCATCTAGAAGTTGTACACCGATGGTGCGTCAAACGATCGGTGCTCAGGAGCTGGGGTAGTGCTTGAAACCCCCGAGGGACGGTCCATATGTTATGCTTTAAAGTTCGAGTTCCGTGCAACCAACAACGAAGCCGAGTACGAAGCTCTACTTACCGGACTAAAGCTTTCCCGTGATCTGAAAATCATCGCTGTAGTGGTCTACTGCGATTCCCAGTTGGTGGTATGTCAAGTTCGAGGAGAATATCAGGCCAAAGACCGAAGATTAGCCGCTTATTTAACTCGAGTTCTGGAGATGCTTGATCAATTCGATTACTATGCCATTTTCTACATACCCCGAGAGCACAATCAGAAAGCTGATTTGTTGGCAAAGTTAGCAAGTACGGGTGAGGCTCAGCAGTTGGGGGTTGTTCCGGTTGAAACCCTATCCTCTCCGAGCATTGATCAAAGGGAGATTGATTTCACATTTGAAGCTACCTCCAATAAGGAGTCGTGGATGACTCCTTATCGAGATTATATCGAACGTGGTGTATTGCCCGAGCAACGAAGTGAGAAAAGACAAGTTCTACGAAAGGCCTCACGATTTGTTATTCAAAATGGAGTCATGTACCGGAGAGGGTACTCCGTTCCCCTCCTCCGGTATATCACACACGATGAAGTCAAACGAGCGTTACATGATGTACATGAAGGAGAATGTGGTGATCACGCTGGGGGGCAAGCACTTGCAAAGAAAATACTTCGATATGGGTATTATTGGCCTACTGTTAACCGCGATGCTGCAGACTATGCTAGAAAATGTGACAAATGCCAGAAACACGCTCGAATTCCTAGAGCCCCGCCTACTGAGATAACCCAAATGGTCAGTCCTTGGCCATTTGCGGTATGGGGAATAGATATCATCGGCACATTGCCTCTGGCCAAAGGTGGCGCGAAGTACCCCATCACCGCAGTTGATTATTTCACCAAATGGGCTGAAGCTGAACCCCTTGCGACAATTACGACAAAGAAAGTAATCAACTTTGTAGTACGTAACATCATCTACCGTTTTGGTCTCCCACATACCATCGTCACCGATAACGGAACCCAATTCGACAGTGCTGAATTCAAGAATTTCTGTCAACGATTCCATATCCATAAGAAATTCTCTGCAGTAGCGCACCCTAAAGCAAATGGTCAAGTTGAAGCTGTTAATAAAGTTATCAAGTCCATCCTAAAGAAACGACTGGAAAAAGCTGGGGGCAAATGGGTCGACGAACTTCCTATGGCATTATGGGCCTATCGAACGACTCATAAAACTGCAACCGGTCATACCCCGTTTTCTCTATCTTATGGTTCTAAAGCCGTTATTCCAGTCGAAATGGAAGTGCACTCTCATTGTATAACATATTATGATCCGAAAACAAATGCCATATTACTTGCTGAATCTTTGGATTTACTCGATGAGAAGCGCGAAGAGGCTGATTTGAGGGCAGACGCATATCGAAGTCAAGTCGCCCGACTGTACAATGCCAAGGTCCGTCCACGAACCTTCGAACTCGGCGATCTCGTACTCAAAAGGGTCTATCCGGTACCTTCGCACATGAAGCCAAATTGGGAAGGGCCGTATGTGATTTCACAAAAGCTCGGAGATGGCACATTCAAATTATCGACCGTTGACGGTCTTACCTTGCCGAGAGCTTGGAATAGCGAAAGTCTTCATCGCTACTACATATAAAAGACTTTACTAATTTATTTTCTGTCAATTTATTCCTTTGCATTTCATTCTAGCATTTCGAGATTTAAATTTGTAATAAGGCAACTGACTTTGCCATATTTTCTCGTTTCAGCAATAAAATGCCATCTCTTCGAGCCAGAGCTGTGACTTACTGAATATGA
The DNA here is from genome assembly GCA_030765085.1 of Allium cepa. NCBI lineage: Eukaryota > Viridiplantae > Streptophyta > Magnoliopsida > Asparagales > Amaryllidaceae > Allium > Allium cepa. The sequence continues at coordinate 748,049,056 of CM060940.1, read as the reverse complement.
CGTACAATATCACAATGCACGGAGAGCTAAGTTCCATCACGCGGTGGGATTTATTCAAATAGGGAGTGACTGTGATACGACCGGTCACTCGCTAAGTGAAACCCGAGCTCGAGGGCAGAACACTACATCAACATTCACATGGATTGGTACACGACAATCCCTCCTCCAACTCCAAATTCCCAGAGTGCGAATTGGAGTGTAAACTTCAACTCTCGGTTCTCGGAGCGCGAACCGGAGTATAAATCCATCGCTCCCAGAGTGCGAGCTAACTCCGAATTCCCAGAGTGCGAATTGAAGTGTAAACTTCAACTCTCGGTTCCCAGAGTGCAAACCGGAGTATAAATCCATCGCTCCCAGAGTGTGAGCTAACTCCAAATTCACATAGTGCGAATTGGAGTGTAAACTTCAACTCTCGGTTCCCGGAGCGCGAACCGGAGTATAAATCCATCGCTCCCAGAGTGTGAGCTAACTCCAAATTCCCAGAGTGCGAATTGGAGTGTAAACTTCAACTCTCGGTTCCCGAAGCGCGAACCGGAGTATAAATCCATCGCTCCCAGAGTGTGAGCTAACTCCAAATTCCCAGTGCGAATTGGAGTGTAAACTTCAACTCTCGGTTCCCGGAGCGCGAACCGGAGTATAAATCAATCGCTCCCAGAGTGTGAGCTAACTCCAAATTCCCAGAGTGCGAATTGGAGTGTAAACTTCAACTCTCGGTTCCCGAAGCGCGAATCGGAGTATAAATCCATCGTTCCCAGAGTGCGAGCTAACTCCAAATTCCCGGAGCGCGAATTGGAATATAAACTTCCACTTTTGGTTCCCAGAGTGCGAGCCAGAATATAAAACTCTATCTCCAAATTCTCAGAGTGCGAACTGGAGCATAAACACCAACTCTTGGTTCCCAGAACGTGAACCGGAGTGTAAATTACCAGCTCCAAATTCTCGGAGAGTGAATTGGAGTATAAACGTCAATTACAGGTTCCCGAAGAGCGAACTAAGTCATAAACATTGATAATTAATAAGTTCCCAGAATATGGGCCGAACTGTTAATTGCAATTTGTGTTAAGTTCCCGAAGTGTGGACATATATTCAAGGCTTATGACATATACAAGCACGAGATGATCAACGCAATACTTAAGCAAAAGAGATAAGAGTTGTTTTTCATTTTATCAACAAACAAAAAAGGGGTTTGATTACATGACAAAACAAAGAACAATCCGTAAAGTGGATGCCAAGTCCACACTTATACACGGCCTAAAAAAGGAAAAGAAAAAAGAATTGCCCTTTCACTACTGCGTGGTAAAACGAGAAGTTCACTCCTTCTTCTTCCGGGGTCTCTTCTTCGGAGTTGAGCCGCTAGAACCACTACCCCGGCTTCTTGCGAGGTTTCTTGTCCTTTTTTGGAGCATCCTCAGGATCTGGCATAATATCCACGTCTTCCTCAGAGCTGGAAGGTATAGAGATCTTTTTGTGAGGACGAACCGGAGGCAGAGAAGCCGTAACAAGTGGTGAAGCTTCGACACTAGAAGTTACAGCTGTGCCGGCGAGAGAAGTAACCATTAAAGGAGTTAAGCTTGGCGGAGCAACATCACTTCCGGGACCACCGACCGTTGTCACTGCAGCCATTTCAGCGCTTATCTCGGCAAAGATTTCTTCTTCTCGGGAAGATCGAGCAGCGCTGGACACACTAACGGTCGGCATGAACGAGCTAAAAGTTGGAGCAACTCCACCCATTGCAAAGGAAGGATCGGTAAAGGGTTCATAGGGTTGCTTGAGAAGTTCCTCAATCATTTGAACATCAAACGACATTGAACTCCCCTCTCCCATCTCCCCTGTCATGGCGGTAGTTGTAATAGCCTCAGTAACAATAGCTCCTTGCATTGGCTGCGAAGTTTGTGGTATTGGAAGTGCTGGCGCATCACTTTCAGTCACTAGTCGAAAAGAAATGAGAATAATTAGTCAAATGATCTGTTCCAAGTTCGACATTCTAGAAACACTTAAGCAACATTTGAAATACCTTCTTTGCCTCGGCTCGGTGATGAGACGAGTTCGGAAACGGTAGTTGTACCAAGAGACAGTTCCGATCGATCCGGATTATAAGCAGGAACAACATGTGGACCAGCTGTAGCAGTAACTCCGTACGAGGTCGGGGCATCCACTGAAACATCCTCACTATAATGTGCAGCTCCAGAACCCTCGCCAGTCTCCACATGATGAAAACCAAGTCTCTCTCTCTCAGCAGAAATCATCGCTTCATGGAGAAGTTTCCTTTCCTCCTCGCTCAACAAGCGAGACTCAAGTTCAAATTCATCCACGGCGCCTTCAGGGAGAGATGCTTTCTTGTTCGCCACTAATTTTTTCCAAGCACTGAGTAGAAGCGTAGAATAATCTCTGAGCCACGAGAGATTCCTGTGCTCAAGCACATTAGCATTGTAAGTGTCAAGAAGATCATCAAACTCGGCTTCTACTCTGAATATCTCTGCTTGAACTCTCCCTTCCACTTCCGCCTCCACCGCTTCAACTTTAGCAACCGCCGCGTCTCGCTCAGCTCGGAGAGACACGGCTTGCTCGCACGCTTCTTGTGCGACCATGTTAGCATCATCTTTTTCCTTGCTCAAGTCGGCAAACTTGGCCTTCAATTCCTCAAGCTCTTTGACCGCCGCATCCCGCTCGGCCTCAACATTTTTATACTGATGGCCCAAATCTTCAACTAAAGTGCAATGCGCTTGTTGCATCTTCGCCATCTCAGCTAGCGTCTCATCGACCTTTTTTAGCGACTCCATTTCGGCTTTACGAGAAGATTCCGTTTCAGATTGAAGTATGTCAACAATATTGTTCTTCTGAGCCAAGTCTGCTTCCAATTTCTTAATAACTTTGGCTCGTTCGAAGGCTACTTTGGAAGCTTTAACAGCCGCCCTGTACCATTCTTTATACTGAGCATAAAAATCACGGGTATAGCTGAGGGCGGTGTTCACAGCCTCTTCGGGAACTCTTTTGAGATTGGGTGGAAAGATATAGGCGTCGAAGCATATTTCTGGAAAATCTTTCTTCAGTTGAGCAATTCTTATAGCCCCTTTACCAGACGGTTCAAGAGGGTCCTCCTCCACAGTTACGGTCGTAGCCGTATCACTCCTTGAATGATGTGGACCAGGTTTAGAGATTTGTTGAGATGGCTGTTGCCGTGAAGGTTCAACTGCAGGTGCTTGGCCTCTGGATGGCGGAGGAGAACGAGAGGGTGAACGGTACCTTCGGTCCCTATCAGAACGCTCCTGGCTAGAATAATATCGGGAATGGTCCCTTTCACGATGCTCTTGCTCGTAGTACCTTCGTTCACGATCGCGGTCAGAATCCCTACGACGAGACTCGTAATAAGATGAAGAATGATGCACTCGCCGAAGTCTATCAAGTGTAGAAGGGCGATCCGACATGGCACCTGTAAAGAAGAAACAATTCGGTTAAGTACCAAGAAAAAGCACTGCAATGCATGTGGAAGTCGTGAAGTGTTGTGAAAAGTGTATAAATGCGCAAGCCCCCCGACCAACCAGAAGCGTCGGTTACACTAACAGGTAAAGATTCGCTTATATCAAGCGCTCCCCGGAGCTCTTCCAACCCGGACCCGTGGTGGAGAGATACGTAGTCCGGAATGGGAATATCGTCCAGCCCTGTGAAAAGGTCTCCGGACTGGCGAGGAGAGGCGCTGGAAACAGTAACCCCAGATTTGGAACGAGTTATGACTACAGACTTCCATCTCGTAAACTTAGGTACAGCAGCCTTGCCTTTCTGACCCTCTTCTATTCGAGAAAGGTCGGCTGCTATCTCAGTGTCTGTGGGCGTTCTTTCATCGTCGTTCACTTCTCTAATCACAACGCCAGGTTTTCTTTTTGCCACTTTCTTCTTCTTCCTCTAGGCCGATTTCGCCAATCCTTCAATTACAATACTCTGCCCCATCTCAATCAAACCCAATGTCCTTAAGTTATCGTCGGTCAACAGCAAGTCTATGTGCCTTGAGTCGCGTGGAACCCTTTGCAAGCTTTGAATGACGCCTCTATAATGCACACCGGTAGGTCTCGAAATGATGTCTGCAAGAATAGCAGAGTATTAGTGTAAAGTATTAAAAGTGGCCATTCAAAAACGAATTATGATACTTACGTCTGGATAACCATCTCCTGGAAAACCCTGGGGGGCATCGAACAAAAACCATTCGTTCTTGAAATAACTAAGCCTGGTCCAGGCCCCAGTCACAACCTGACAGTTCCTGACCGCCTCCAGAAAAGTGAAATACGGGCTATCACCTCTACTCTTAAAATTGAATATGTGCCTGATCTCGTTAGGTCTTGGCGGGCGAAAAAGGCAATCCATAAATATGACAAAGACGCTGTTCAGTAGTGCATGCCCGTTGGGATGGAGTTGTGAAGGAGCGATTCCTAAATACGACAGCATCTCTCTGATGTATTGGTTAAAAGGAGGAAGAGATCCAGCCGCGCAGGCATGACGGTAGAAGGCAGTATATCCTTCAGGTGGGTTGTGCGGTCTGTCACTGGCACTAGGTAATAAAACATTGTCCAGGGATATATTATGTTTCGAACATATCCGGCCCAACAGAGACTCCGAGATATTGGACTGGACAGAATCGACAGGATCTTCGATAAATATGGCCTCCGGCAATTCATCCGGAGCCGGATCTACGACTTCAGGAGGATTTCCAGAATCTCAAGCGCTGGAAGAGGCGAGCATTGTGCTTCTTTTTGTTGAGAACTTGAAGATTCCATAATTAACTAACTCATCAGAAAGCGGCATTAAATACATAAAAAGCCCATGCATTCCCCCGGTGCAAAGTGTATGAGTATGTCGTGCAGTGCAAGTGCTATGCAAAACTTAAGCAGATTTTACAAGTTGAAACGAGATGTCCGAACGACGAAACTTTGGAATTTAAGAATGAAAACGACCATCATTGCTGACCGTCACTTTCACGCCACCCAGATGCTACTGACCAATCCAAGTATAAATTCGTTATATTTTGTTTAAGTCATGGTGCCATCAACGAGCTCCAAAGGGAAGGTTAAGCAAAATTTGATCATGCAAGGCCGAAGCTCGTCGGAGTCAAGTATGCTAAAAATTCAGCGAGTTCGTCAAAGTTCAACTTGAAATTGGTTGTAGTTCAGATATTGGAGCAAATCAGAAGAGTGGAAGTCCCAGAAGCAAGAACGTTCGAATCGATCGACTCGAATCGACACGAGTCGAATCGATGAACTTCGAATCGGTACGCCCCAACTCCATGTAGTTCGACTTGATGAGACCTTGGGATAGAGGAGCAGTTCGAATCCATGAAGCCCTACATTACTTCGAATCGATCGAAGTTGAGCCCCTTCGAATCGATCAGCATATCAGTACTTCGAATCGATCAATATTAAGCCCCTTCGAATCGATCAGAATATCGTTATTTCGAATCGATCGCCACGAGCCTTTTTCCTTTTTCTTTTACAACCATCGATTCGAACCTACGCATTCAAAATCGACTCGAATTGCTCATTCTTGGATCGATGCGAAGCAATGAGAGATGACACTCTGATCGATACAACTCGAATGACCTCATTCCTCAGTTCCATCGAGTCGAACCACCTTGTCCAGATCCTACCACTCCTCGAAATTTTCAAGAAGAAAGGGTCGAATCGATGTCAAAGACTTTCGGTTCCATCATTCCTTACTCGGCTTGACCCATCAGTTACCTGATTTAGTGAAATCACAAGGGAAAGCTTAAAGAAATTCGATCGATTCGTGGAAGGCGCGCTTGTTCTAAGCTCTAGAAGATCGATTCGAAGAAGAAGATACAACAACAGTGAAAAGTAAAAAGTGAAAAAAGAGCCCAGCCTCACGTATTTATATGGATTCCAGGAAAGGAACGGCACAGTTCGTCTCCCGGTCAAAATGACCGACCCTAACCGGTCACGTGCTGGTCGATTCGAACAAGCCACGTTCGAATCCATCACGTTCGAACCCACTGCATTCGAATCCATCACAGCGTAGAGCCGTTACTTCGAATCCATCGCACGGCTAAATCCATACTTCACTTCGAATCCATTGCCTTCCTATCTTTTACACAATCGAATCCATCCCAACTTAATCGATGCAAGGCATCATCGATTCGAGGAAGCACTAAGCAGAGGCAAGACAATCGATTCCCACGTACGTGACTTCGAATCCATCAAGACAGCATCGATGCGGAGTGTCATCGATACGAAGCACTTGAACGAGGACTGAGTTGAAAAATCCTATCAATTCGAAGTACCTATTCCATAACCATCAATTCCATCGATTCGAAACGCTATCGATTCGAACAAACAAGCTTCGAATCCACTAGACACCATTGATGAGAAAAAACGTAGTGCTTCGATATGAAAAATTACTTGTCTACCTTTTACACCGATTCAGGAGAGGATCGATACAAGAGGATGATCATAGACGATCATAACAACAATGTTTTAACCCGAATCTCAAATCGGTTCAGGAGAGGATCGATGCAGAATTCGGTAACAAACCAAACTGGCAACAACTTGCAATCACGCAACGTTGGCCAAAGTCAAGGTGATACACATATGCACATATGTTTGACTAATATTTAATCTTTATCATTCACAAGGATCAGATATCCATCTTGTCATGATTTCAACGACGAACAAACGATCACAATCACACGACAGTTGATAACAGCAATAAAGAATACAGCTTTCAGCAGAGCATGTCCTAATTGTCCAGCGTTAGATTGTAGATTTTCAAAGCACGTCATGTTTACACAAGACGTACTTTGGGGGGCAATTGTTATCCCGCCTTTTGGCAAGGCCGAGATACCAAGGAACTGACTGAAAAATAAGGGTCACATGTCCTCAATTCTGAATGATTATTGGTTTACTACAAATATCGATGGATTTTGTCCGAGTCCGGATCGGGCTACAATTGATAAGACACGTCAAGCGAAGATGTGTAAACCAACGTTCCAAATTTCAAGGCAATCCGAGTTCGTATGCTCAAGTTATCGCTAATGGAAAGTGGAGAAGACAACCCCAGTTCGAATCGATCAGAAAAAGTTTAGGTTCGGATCCATAAGATAGCCTCACGATCGAATCCAAAAACCATGCATTGGTTCGAATCCATCCTCCCAGAGCCTTGCCTCGAATCCGTGAAGAGCTCCTTTGCTTCGACTCCATCGGGAAAGCCCTCACTTCGAATCCATCCAAAGCCTTCCCTAGTTCGAATCCATCAAGTCACCTCTTCCTTCGAATCCATCCCAATGGCCTTCTTTCGAATCCCTCAAGGCGAGATACCTCAAATCCATGGGACCACTCCACTTCGTATCCATCAGGTTGAAATCCTTCGAGTCTATGAAGTCACTCCACTTCGCTTGCATCAGAGCATATGAGTTCGTATCCATCAGATGGCCTCACCTCGAATCCATCGAGCAAGTCTCGGTTCAAATACGCGAGAGATAATCTCGCTTCGAATCCATCAAGTCGGAGACATTCGAATCCATGCAGTTGATTCACTTCGAATCCATCGTTGAAGCACATGATCGAATCCATCATTTTCCCCCCGCTTCGACTCCACGCATGCTACCTCGAATCCACTAAGTCAAGACGGCTAAGATGGTGGATTCGACCTTATGGATTCGACCCTAAGGAATCGATTCGAACCAAGCTTGTTGACCGAAAGCGCAATCTTGAATCGATTATAACTTGAGATCTACAAGTCCAAATGCTATGAAATTGTCACAGGAGCTTGCATATACATAGAAGAATGTCCACGCCAAGTTTCATCACGATTGGACATTTTTTGATCAATTCGAACCAAGGGTCGAATCGATCCCAAAGTGGGCTCGGATCTCCAGAATTCGGCCATGTGGGCCCCCACACGTGCCAGAAGTGGTCTACCCGAATTTTAGGCAAAATATCAGCCTCCAGCACTTATAAATAGAGCCCCTGGACATTCAGAAAAGGGATCGGAGAATTGGAGAGATAAAGCACGTCTAGACGCTGCCAGAATTGCTTCTGAGCACCACCGCTGCCTTTGATTTCGAATTTTGGCTTACTACTTGCTGTACTTAGACATTGAAAGTTGTATTCTCCGAATATCAAGCAATAAAGTAACAAAACTTCATAGTGGACGTAGGCAAATCGCCGAACCACTCTAAATCATTGTCCCTTGTGCAATTTACTTACTGCTATTTGAAGTTTTTGTTAGATAATCCACGTTTTAATTTACTTTCTTCATTTATTATCTCTTCAAAAACTTCCGACGAGTGTTGTGCCCAATTTTGACAAAAACATTCATTATGATCCTATCGGAGAAAACCGCGCATGAAACGGACCTCGTATATGAGAGACATTCGAATTAGAAGTTATACGAATTATTATAAAATCAATAAAATGATAATATAATTAAACACGTCACTACCTCTTCATCCCGTCGTCATCGTAACCGAACCCGCTTAAACCCTACCCAGCTGCCACGAATTCGATCAAAACACCGCCCCTACTCGTGTCATCGACCGGATCTGCCCACGGCACGAGCCTCCTCACCATGAGCCGCCTCCACTGACCCTCCTTATGATGGTTGCGACGCCATCCTCAGCTCACGGCCGCCGTGTCAAACATCAGCCAATCACGGTGAAACCTGACATCCTTTAGGCGAGTGACTTCATCCCCAAGCCCTCCTCGGTGAGCTCTACCACTCCATGCCTCCTGATCGTCGCCAGGGCGAAGATCCACCGCCGAAACATACAAGCTAAAACGAACGATCGAAACCAAATCGTAGATTCCATGACAAATGGAGCTTCAAATCAGTAAAAGAATTATAGATCTGAGATGCACTCGTTGAGAGCTTTCCGATGATATAAAACATGATATAGTTTGAAGAGTTTGAATTTTTGATTTGGTTTTGAATTGCAATTGGATTTGGAAGTGAGAATTTGTTTGTCTGCCATTGAGGAAGAGAGACAACTGAATTGTACATACAGAGATGAGGAATAAGAAATAGGGTAGGGTTTATAACTAGGGATATATATGCAAAGTTGAAATAGAATAGATGGACACGATCGATTTACATGTTGAACGATAAAATGTCCCGAAAAGCCCGTTCTGACTCCGGAACGAAATTGGGTCAACCCATATATCAAAATAGATGTCTTAAAATATTTTAAAATCAATGGAACATGTTTCAAGTCTAAATTCCATCGTATGAAGAAGTTATGCTAAAATTAAGTTATTTCAAATTGATTTCAGCTTATTTCAATTAAATTGATTTCAAAGCGTTTGGAGCCCGTACGATCAAACAGCAAGTCTGATCGCTACTAGACTTAAAATTCAATAATAATTCACCGTTACGGATCCGATGAAACTGGTTTCGTCGAAATTCGAGTAAGTGGCCAAAATGGCTATTTTCCTATTAATTAAATAAATTAATAATTGATTAATGAAATCAAAATTTCAATTTCAATTCTAAAATTGACGATTCTTATCATTTTTATATTTCTAAATCATTCACACTAATTTAATAAATTTAGATGTCAATTTAAAATTGATTAATTCCTGAACTTCAGTGTTTTATTTCAATTTCATTAAATTTAGAAATTAAAAATTTAAATTCCAAAAATTCCATTAAATTTGACCTTTCATCCTATTAATTAATCTATCATCATCAAATGGATGAATAAACATTGGTTCATGATTTATTACATAATATTCTCAATTTTCAACTTAAATTCGATTAACGTAACATTTAAATATTAAATTTCAATTATTTGCAATTAATCCAATTATTAAATTTAAATTCCAATAAATTAATAAATCTTGGTTTTCCATTCTTTTTATCAACCTATTGTCATACTATAAATGGAATTGACATTAATTTCAAATATTATCTTAATTTACCTTAACATAATATTTAACTATACTTATTGAAATTTATTTCCCAATTTGCTAAATACAACAATTATAACCTTACAATTGTTTCGATTAATTGGGATTGTACTAAATTGGTTATTTATTAACCAGCATAACATTATCTCCTTTACTTTAGTGACTTCATTATTAAATTACATATTTGTATATTTTCTTTCCGAATTAAATTACCAAAACTTATTAAATTAACCAAATTTAATTAGCGAAAATTACGGGACGTTACACTCTCTCCACTCAAAACTTATCGTCCTCGAAAAAAAAGAGGAAAAAGAAGAATTAAGAAATCAGTATATCTTATTCAAAACACTAACTTTATAAACAAATAAATTTACAAAATTAATTAATTTGAATAAATATACCAATTTATAACCATTATATCTTTTTATACTCAAACAAATAAAGTTTGGAAAACATTTCAAAAAAATTCTAAGTCTAAAATTTACGGAATTTTTTTGCCAGAGTCTCCTTTGTACGGAGAGGCTCGGAAGAAAATATAGTATCAAATATAACAATATATATCATAATATCTCAAAATAATATATCCCAATAACGGGAAAAACATATACAGTAGCGCTATAAAACTGTAATCCGAAAATGTAACTATTTGTCGGGCAATTTGTGCTTATTTATGAAACCAAAAGCAGTAGTAATTGCTTCCATAAACTGTATTTCACTTATAAAATCTAAAAGAGTTAATAGTTATATAGAATGAAATATTTAAAGTTGTTTCAATCACCAACAACAAATCATAATAAACAACAATCACTTACAATCACAACATGCAACCATCATACAGAATCAACACAATTCAATTATCCATCCATATCAAACAAAACAAATAGTTGTTCGGGTTCAAAAGTTTAAATTGTACAGAATGGAAAATAAACTATTAAGTGCACCATTTACTCAACAGTTTTAGATGAAACTAAATAGATTATTCATACATCCAAATAATTTTAAAGTATCCTTGCCCAAACAACCATAAACCACACAAACAACAATTTCAACCAATAGATCAAGTTCCTTCTTATTAATTTCCTTTCATAACATTTGCTGTTTGATTTCCCTTTCATTCATAAAATAATTCAACTGTAATTTTACATTTAATTGTTACAAAATCTTTTCCATTCACTCATTCAGTGTTTATTTCATTTATTTTCGTTCATTACTTGCAATTATTCACTTTCATCTATTCATATCATGTCAGCTTCATTTTATTGCGTTATATTTATTCATTCATTCATTATTGCATAACTTCATTTATTTACATTCATTTATTTATAGTATTTATGTTCAATTCAATTTCTTAGCATATCAATTCATCCACTTAAGTTTTTAATTACTTTCTTATAATACTTACTTTCTATCACAATTTATTATAGTAATATTTCAATTATAACATAAGTTTATAACAACTACTACATCAAATTCTTATTTATAAAAGATTTCATTAAATACTTTCATTACCTCAAGTTTATTACTTGTATAATGTCCATTACATTTTCTTATTAACATTCCAACTTTTTACATATTTTGGTAAGTTATATGTGCATTTTAAGAATGCAATTGGAAATTATACATGTTCGTCTTATTTCTTTTAATAAATTAAACGTTGAATAATCATAAATTTCAACTTTCTTGTTGTTTCATTGATAACCTAGCATTTTATTTCTTATTTAATTAAAGGTTCCAATTATTAATTAGTTACATTCCATTTCACTATAATAATTGAAACTATTAATTAATGGAAACATAAGAATTAAATACCGGGTTCCATTTCAAATCATTTAAAATAATAGATAGATATATATACTTACAACTTATATATCCAATTATATTGAAAACAATTTAAGTTTATATTTTTTTTATCAAAATAAATCTGCGGTAAAACTACTACAATGGCCTCCCCACTTAGAAACTCGAAAATGAATGTCAATGATGCGTGCACTCATCACCGAAATTATTTCCCAACGACATAGAGGGAATACATAACTTATTTCTTTTCCCAAGTTTCTTTTAAAACAATTCTTTCAAATCATATTGAGATATTTGTATCAGAAAATACTTCTAAATAATATCATTATATTGCAAAATCATTTGAAAGAATTTTTAAAACCCCGAAACTTTAAGTTCTAAATTTCCGGTTTATTCTCATTTATTTTACTTTTCAGATCCTACCTTACTAATATTTATAAATTACACTACCTAACAACCAATATATTACAACCAAATATAACCTTTATAAAAATTTATTTTATACATAGAAAATATAATAGGCAAAATTATTCCATTCGCCTATATATTCAAACAAATATTATGTCGGTCTGTCCTATTAAGTGTTTAGGAATCCCTATTGATGTCATAGTGTCCTATGTACCGATCAGAATTTATAAATATAAAACGGAACAAATTAACACAATCTAAAACTTTTTATAACACTAATAAATACGCTCTCTCATATATATACACTCAGCGACTCATCATAGGGTATTACTTCCCTATTAATAAAGAGTCAGACCCCACAAGCTAAGCTTTATCGCTAAACCAAAGCTCTGATACCAGATGTAACATTCCGCCTTTTTGTACGCTTAAGCAGTCTCACGTGCCAACGCAAGCCATACAGAAGGGCGGATTATTATAGGGTAAATAAGAAAAAACAAAATAGAATGTTGCAGCGGAATGACAAAATATAATAATCAAATAAACAGTTCATGAAGCTGTTTTACAAAAAATTCGTTTATACTTACACAATGCATATCAGAGTTACACATACCAGAGAATAACAAATAACAATGCAGCGGAACAGTATTAAATAATAGTAATAATATAATCTTCGTATTCGTCCTCTAGAAATCAGGTCTTCGAATCCTGAAGTGCCCAGACTGACCCAAGCGAATTGAAAAGACAAATCACTCGAGTCAGAACTAAAAGATCTTATGTAAGTTAAATCAACAGTAAAATATGAGTGGAACGGCGTCAAAGATGTTTATGGGATTTGACATCTCCTATCTAGTGTCTAACGTGAGTGCAGTAACTTAATAGATGCTCAAGATTCACATCTCCTAAGGACACGTTAAACTTTTTACTATGTAGTAATATTTTGCTAATAGTGTCTATAGTAAAATAAAATTACTTTTAAATAGCGTTAAGGAGTGGCCCAATATTCCCCTTACCATTTAATAGTGCCAATAGTATATACACTACCGTAATACCTCTTGATCGGGAGGCTACCAAAGGATACTCCATAGGTATGACACAAATCAAACTCATACCAAAGGCACGCTAGGGTAGGTGACACAATACCAAGGCAATGCCAGGGTAGATATACCAGTTACACATCCGGGCTGGTGGTAACGTGTAGCAGCTACAACCGCCCACCTCGAGGCACACCCCAAAAATCAAAAATCAAAAGTGATCCAAAAGTCAGAGTATAATATCAAAGGAGCGTGTCTGATAAGAGGGGCTGCCTCCTTGGCTCGAGAATCGCTTATGTTTTAGCCACCTTATGCCAACTTACGGGAGTTGGGTCCACGTATATACCTCAAAGGAATGCCGCCGCCATCCTACTTAATTTTGGAATCTCCACCGCGAACACGGTTGTTAAAGTGGTTTTCAGAGTTGGCAGAGAGTATGACAACTTCCGATCCCGGTCTCTTTATCAACCAAACGTTATTATAACACCGCGGTCATTTCAAACTAATTATACTTCAAAACCAAAATATACTATCCATTTCAAACCATATAGGTACGATATCATTTCCATTTCAAATATATCCTTTTCTAAAATCATAACGCTTTCAAAGTTATAACTTTCAAAATCAAAACACTTGAATATAACACTTTCAAATTATAATGCCTTGAAACTTATAACTTTGAAACATTGCTTCCACCATGGTTTAGACATTAAAATACTTTAAATAATAAAATAGCTTCTTTAATTCAATTCCCAAATCATAAACTTCAATTCAATTCAGTTTCCAAATAAATTATTCCAAACTATGTCGATTTCAAAACAGATTTGATCCACAAAATAAACCATTTCAAATTCAATATCTTTCAACCTAAAGTATTCAACAATTTCAAAACTAAGTTTGGAAATTACGATTCAACAATCCAATTTTCTATTATTTTGTTTTGAAATATTTTATATAATAAATCCATTGTCATTTAAATAAAACTCAAATTTCAAATAACTAAATATTCCCTTCAATTTATTTATACTTGAAATATACGTTAAATTCACCTTAAACCAAAATCAAGTTATAAACATCATACCTTCTAAAATTTCAAATTTAATAAATTCCACATCAAACTTATTTGAGTTAATTCTTAAGTAAATTCAATTTCAAATAAACCTCACATTTATCTTCCCACCTAATTTATTTAAATCATTATAACTCTATATTAAAATACAACTTAAATACTTAACCATATTATCTTCAATAAAAATCAAACTTATTATTAAGCTTATTCTATATTAAAAAAAACTATACATAGCTTAAAATCAAGGATAAAATAACATTAATATAATATATAAAGTTAACATTTATCTAAAACCATATATTTCTTTGCAAAATCATAGAAATCATTTTAAAATATTTATAGATATAGACCACGGTGTCTGTATATAATTTTCTATCCTATGGTCAAGTGATACAGATATTTATCATTTCAATCCGTAATTTAAAATATAAATACAGTTGTATATCATTTCAAACCGCAATCCCGAATGAAATAAAATCCATGACAACTTGTAGTTTATAACAATATAGAATACAACATCCATTCATCCAATATCAGTCATCAAACATTTATCACAATCATCATCCAATTCAAACAGTAACATCAATATAGAACAGATAATAAATAACAGGTATTTACTGACAGTTTATATTCCATAATAAGTTAAACAACTATTTAACTGGTAGTTTATATGCAGTAATAAATTAAATAATAATTTAATTCAAATAAATTCAATCTAACTGAGATGATGATTAAAAATATGCCAAACAGTCATAAATAAATTTTTAATCACATCAAAAATTAATTTAACACACATAAGAAATTTTAGAAGTTGTGAGTGAGTTAAAACACTCACCTTTGAATTTAAATTCAAAATAAGCCCAAAATTTGAATGGTCTTAGAATTCGTCCAAACCAGCTCCAAATTATTTGGAATTTCATAATGATCCTAGCGGAGAAAACTACGCATGAAACAGACCTCGTATGTGAAAGATATTCGAATTAGAAGTTATACGAATTATTATAAAATCAATAAAACAATAATATAATTAAACATGTCACCACCTCTTCATCCCGTCATCATCGTAACCGAACCCGCTTAAACCCTACCCAGCCGCCACGAATTCGATCAAAACGCCACCCCTACTCGTGTCATCGACTGGATCTGCGCACGCCACGAGCCTCCTCGCCATGAGCCGCCTCCACCGACCCCCCTTATAATGGTTGCGACGCCATCCTCAGCTCACGGACTCCCTGCGAAACATCAGCCAATCGTGGCAAATCCTGACATACTTCATGCGAGCGACTTCATCCCCAAGCCCTCCTCGACGAGCTCTACCACTCCATGCTTCCTGATCGTCGCCAGAGCGAAGATCCACCGTCGAAACACACAAGCCAAAACGAACGGCCGAAACCAAATCATGGATTCCAGGACAAACGGAGCTTCAAATCGGAAAACGAATTATAGATATGAGATTCGCTCATCGAGAGCTTTCCGACGATATAAAATATAATATAGTTTGAAGAGTTTGAAATTTTGATTTGGTTTTGAATTGCAATTGGATTTGGAAGTGAGAATTTGTTTGTCTGCCATTGAGGAGGAGAGACGGCTGAATTGTACGTACAGAGATGAAGAATAAGAAATAGACTAGGGTTTATAATGAGGGGTGTGTGTGTGTGTGTCTATATATGCAAAGCTGAAATAGAATAGATGGACACGACAGATTTACACGTTGAACGATAAAATAGCCCGAAAAGCCCGTTCTGACTCTGGAACGAAATTGGGTCAACCCATATATCAAAATAGATGTTTTAGAATATTTTAAAATTAATGGAATAGGTTTCAAGTCCAAATTTCGTCGTATGAAGAAGTTATGCTACAATCAAGTTATTTCAGATTGATTTAATTGATTTCAATTAAATTGATTTCAAGGCGTTTCGAGCCCGTACGATCAAACGGAAAGTGCGATCGCTACGAGACTTGAAATCCCACAATAATTCACCGATATGAATCCGATGAAACTAGTTTCGTTGAAATCTGAGTCAGTGGCTAAAATGACTATTTTCCTATTGATTAAATAAATTAATAATTGATTAATTAAATCAAATTTCAATTTCAATTCTAAAATTGACAATTCTTATCATTTTTATATTTCTAAATCATTCATATTAATTTAACATATCTAGATGTCAATTTAAAATTGATTATTAATTCCTAAATTTCAGTGTTTAATTTCAATTTCATTAAATTCAGAAATTAAAAATTTAAATTCCAAAAATTCCATTAAATTTGGCCTTTCATCCTATTATTTAATCTATCATTATCAAATGAATGAAATCAACATTGGTTCATGATTTATTACATAATATTCTCAATTTTCAACTTAAGTTCCATTAACGTAATATTTAAATATTAAATTTCAATTATTTGTAATTAATCCAATTATTAAATTTAAATTCCAATAAATTAATAAATCTTGGTTTTCCATTCTTTTTATCAACCAATTGTCATACTACAAATGGAATTGACATTAATTTCAAATATCATCTTAATTTACCTTAACATAATATTTAACTATACTTATTGAAATTTATTTCCCAATTTGTTAATTACAATTAATTATAACCTTACAGTTGTTTCAATTAATTGGGATTGCACTAAATTGTTTATTTATTAACTGCATAACATTATCACCTTTATTTTTGTGACTTAATTATTAAATTACAGATTTTTATATTTTTTTCCCGAATTAAATTACCAAAACTTATTAAATTAACCAAATTTAATTAGCGAAAATTACGGATCGTTACAAAAAGCACCAAAGATTTCCTCTTTAGTTGTGCAATAGTCTTCTCCAGTTCAGCTTCCCTTCTATATACGAAGGCAATTCTTCTTGATAATCTCTCTACAGGTTGTTTTTCTAAATTTTAGACGTACCCCTTTAATATTGAATTAGGCTACATTCTTTAAATGACTCTAATAAAAGAGGTTTATCAGAACTAAGAACTCCTACCTGAAAGGAAAAGAGTATTGGTTTAAACACTCTGCTGCACCCAATAAGAACAGCAAAAACAAGTAATTATAATAAAACGCAATAGCAAAACTAAGGTCTAACATATGGAGCCCAATTTCATTCAGTAATTACAAGGGATTCATACAAAAATACAATCACTACAGCAGTTAAAGATGTGACGATGTTTGAAATATTAATATAAGCTTCATGAAACCTAGGAAACAACTAAAAATATAAAGCCAAGGTTCAAGGAGCTACTTCATCAGAACGAGAGGCATGAGTGATTCGATCGGGATTAAAGTTAGGCGCACCAAGAGAGGTATCCTCATCTGAAGAAACACAATGGAGCAAATAAGACTTAATCCACTGCTCTAATTGAGAATCATATGAACCACCAGATCACGGTGCATCCAAAGGCTCACAAGCAATGAAGACATTATGATGCGGATCACTAAGTATCTGGGCCTAGCCCATTTTATATAAATACATGTAACTTGTCATTCTTTTGTATGAAATCATTTTGTATCAAACAGTAAATGCAATACATATTATATCTGTTTGTTAATTTGGTATCGAAGCACTTCGCCTAAAGGCATTATTTTTTTTTCTGATCATCACTGAGACGAAGCATAGCTTCATTCCCCTCAGAATAGATCTTCATCACCGGGGAGTTTACCTCTCCGATCAAGCATAATTCCTATACCCCATCATTCTATCTGCGCCACGCCAAGAAGGGATCAGAACCGTGTCTTCATCTCCGCTTCTGGATGCAACATTCAGATCTCGCTGTGCCACGCCAAGAAAGCCCCAGTCGACTTTCTGACTGCATCTTGCCTCCCCAGAATTCTCCCTCTCCTATCCAAGAAACAAGGTAATAATCAGTTCTTATCAAATTCTTGCAATGGCTCACGATGAAGATGACATAACATCAGCAACATCAAGAAATGAAGTAAAAGAAACTGCACCATCCCTTGTCAAACTTAAAAGCAATGTTATAACTGTCCCTCTCGACGAAGATAACTACATCTTGTGGAAGTACCAAATTGACACAGCCTTGAAGGGACATGGCCTTCAAGATTACATCAAAGGCACTATCCCCATCCCACCTGTAATGAAGGAAGACATAGAAGGAAACACTGTTAGCAATCCAGAATACGCAAATTACCAAAAACAAGACAGTCTCCTATCTTCATGGTTATTATCCTCTATAAGTACCAATTTACTATCGCAAGTCGTTGGATGCAATTCCTATCATGAAATATGGTTAGGCATTGAACAAATTTTCAATTCACAATCGGCAGCAAGGATAATGCATTACAAGAGGCAATTACAAAGTGCAAGAAAGGAAGGCATGAGCATGAGGGACTATCTTGCTAAAATCAAGAACTTGTGTGACAAACTAAACGCTGTAGGTCACAAAATATCAGACAGTGAACAAATTCTCACTATAACTAATGGTCTAGATGAAGAATACGAGTCGGTTGTTACCTTCATCGCATCGCAAAAGACACTTCCAGATTTACAATATGTGCAGTCTTCTCTTACTGCTCATGATGGCAGAATAGAGCAAAGAAAGGCAATACAGTCAGAAATATCTGTCAACTATGCATCTGGTTTCAATTCAAGAAACAAGAATCAGCAAAAACTTGCACAAAATCAAAACCTAAGATCAGAGAGTCAACAACCAAGAAGCAATCAACCACAAAGAGGAAGAGGCAGAGGCAGAAACAACTACAATAACAGAGTGAAGTGTCAAATATGCGAGAAGTTTGGCCATACAACCAAAAAATGTTATTTCAGATTTAACTCTGAATTTAACATAGGACAATCAACTCAAAGTGGGCTTAATGCCAACATGGCTCAGATAAACCAACAGGTAAAGACCAACAGTGATGGTTTCAAGACATAAGGCAGCAATAGTGATGACTTGGTCAAACCAGAAGATCTGAATACTGAAGACTGGTATCCAGATTCAGGAGCAACAAATCACATCACCAACAATCTTCAAAACTTGAATCTTGGCAACAAAAGCTACTCAGGTATGGAAGCTATACATATGGGGAATGGTGAAGCTATAAGTATATCACATGTTGGAGTTGGCAGTATCATAGGTAAAAGGGAATTATTTTTAAACAATCTATTGAGAGTACCCAAAATCAAGAAAAACTTGATAAGTGTCTCTCAATTGTCCAACGACAATAATGTATACTTCGAGTTTCACTCTAATTTTTGCTTAGTTGGGGATTTACTAAACAAAAACATATTATTACAGGGTAGTTTGGATAAGGGCTTATACAAATTCAGTACCATCAAGTCAAATAAAGGCCATATAGGAAGAAACTGGTGTAATCATGTTAATACTACCATGTTAAGTAGAAGAAATACTCTAGAATGTTGGCACAAAAGGCTGGGACATCCCAGTAATGACATTGTAAAAAGGATTTTGATAGATAATAAAATAAAATTTGATGATATACCTGTTTCTGAAATTTGCACACACTGCCAGATAGGCAAAATACACAAATTACCATTTACTAGATCTGAAACAGTGCATAGACAACCACTGAATCTGATTGCAGCAGACCTATGGGGTCCAGCACCATATGACTCATCTTCAGGCCACAGGTACTATCTTTCTTTGGTTGATGCTTATTCTAGGTATACATGGATATTCTTCCTCAAATCAAAATCTGAAACTTGCAGCATAGTAAAACAATTTATTACACTAGTAGAAAAACAAAATAGTCATAATGTAAAAATTATTCAAAGTGATGGAGGAAAAGAATTTTTACCTCTTAAAGATTTTTTCGAAGAAAAAGGCATTTATCACAGAGTTACATGTCCTCATACATCAGAACAAAATGGATTAGTCGAAAGAAAGCACAGACATATAGTAGATACTGGTCTAACGCTAATGTCACAAGCTTCTATGCCTATGAAATACTGAAACGATGCATTTTATACATCAGTTTATCTCATAAACAGAATGCCCACTAAAGTTTTAAAAGACATATGTCCCTATGAGAAGCTTTATGGTATAAAACCCAACTATGATTTTTTGAAAACTTTTGGGTGTCTTTGTTTCCCATATCTTAAGCCTTATAACAGACATAAGTTAAGTTTAAGGTCAAGCCCTTGCACTTTCTTGCGTTATGCTAATAATCAGAAAGGATATAAATGTCTAGATAATAAGGGAAGAATATATATTTCAAGACATGTTGTGTTTAATGAACACATATTTCCTTTTGCAGAAAAAGGTGTTACTGCAAGACAGAAGCGAGATACAACAAGCATTACAGTCCAATCCATTCCAGTCATGCCAGAGCACTTTACCACAAACAAGAACAACAAAGACCAAACCCCCACAGAAAAACATGCATCTGATACAAGGTCAGAATACAGTTCAGAAAAATCATATTCAGACATGCTACCTCAACTACATGAAGGCACACAACAAACTGATAGCAATGGGAACAACATGATAGAAAGCACATCAAGCGAGGATAATCAGGAACAACAACAAAAGGCTACGGTTACTGGCCACCACATGACAACAAGGTCAAAAAGTGGAATTTTTAAACCAAAAATATATTCTGTTTCCATTAGCAGTGTAGAACCACAAAATTATGAACAAGCCATCAAACATGATGTATGGAAAAAGGCTATGGATGAGGAATATCATGCACTCATAAGAAATCAAACATGGAGCTTAGTTGATCAACCAAAACACAAAAACATTGTGGGATGCAAGTGGACCTACAAGATTAAGAAAAATGCTGATGGCGGCATAGACAAACACAAGGCCAGATTGGTTGCCAAAGGCTATTCACAACAGTTTGGTTTCGATTTCAACGAAACTTTCTCTCCTGTTGTCAAACCTACCACAATTAGACTTATGCTAACCCTAGCATTATGCAATAATTGGAAAATTAGACAGCTAGATGTGTGCAATGCCTTTTTAAATGGAGATCTTCATGAGGAAGTTTTCATGCAATAACCAGAAGGGTACATCACAGAAGGTAATAAAGTATGCAGACTACACAAATCCATCTATGGCTTAAAGCAGGCATCAAGGTCATGGCATGAAAAACTAAAAGCAACTCTTTTGAAATTTGGATTCACTCCCACCAAATCAGATAATTCATTATACATGAAGAACAATCAATACCATTTATCTACTTGTTTACGTAGATGACATCATTATCACTGGAGATAACGATAGTGAGATCTTAAACACAATACAATTGCTTGATAAAACATTTTCCATCAAAGATCTAGGTGACATAAACTATTTTCTGGGTGTACAGGTTACAAAAAAATCCAAGTCAGAACTATTTCTATCCCAAAGGAAATACATTGGTGAAATTCTCAAAAGAGCCAACATGAATGAAGCCAAATCATTACCTACTCCTGTGGTCACCAACTTGCATTTATCAAAACACAAAGGTGAAGCTGTAACGACCCTGAAATTCAGACCCAGTTTAAATTTTTTTAAATTGCTTATTTAGTGTAGAATTTCAAATTTTCACAAACAAATTCCGATGCTATTCAAACTTCATATTTGGAATGCGTCTAATTAAATATAGCAACTGGTAAATTTTCGTCTGAAAATAAGGAAGTTTATCTCGCGCGTAAATTTACTGCAATTAAAATCAGTTAGTAATTAATGAAAATAAACCGTTTTCGAAACCTAAATATTTTTACATAGAAAAATTCTAAACCATCTTTTGAGCAAGTTGTCAGTTTGTCGTTTTTCCAAATTCGGACATCTTTGGCTCCGTCGTTCTTATTTTTCGGTGAATTTTATGCATTTTCCGTAGTAGAAAATTTCGAATTTTATAATTCGATCGTATCACCAATATCTTCATACCGTTGTGACCGCCTCGTCGCGCTGATCAAAGCGGTATATTTATTTGTGTCAATCGGAGTTCGGCGTTGCAAACGATAAATTGTAACAGAGCGCAAACCGGTCCGTTAGGCAGCAAAACCAGTACCCAAAACTCCACAGCATTCAAAATTTTGGAGCCATTCAGTTGCATTGGGAACCCAATAGCCACCAGCTGAAAATCATCATTGCTTCTGACAGAATATCACGAAAAGATATCAGTTCCTTGTTATTTTATTTTAGCTCAGCCTATTTTATCCCTGCGACCATTAATTTACTCACCTGTTCAAACCTATAGCCAGTTGTCATACGTAATTTCAAATTTCAACATCTTAATATTTCTATTCCAACCGACCTTTCACTTTTTTCTCGGTACTTACGTTTCTTTTTGAAAGAAGATTTAGCTTTTATAAAACTTATATTAAACAATGGTCTGTTACTTCTTTTGCCTTGGAACTGTTCATTCTTCTCTGCCTGTTACTTTTTCTTCTCTAGTTAGCCACTTTTTCAAGGCCACTCCTTTTGCTTTCACCTGATACGTGTATCTTCCTTCAATTTGAACCCATCCATGGCTATAAAGAAAAAAATCCATGCACTCTTTTTTTCCCGTAGCCGATCACCACAGAACTGCCACGCATCCCCTTGCCCAGGCTACAACTCATCACTGCACCCTCCTTGAAACCCATACCTCGGCCTCTCGTCCTTCTCCCACTCACCATCTCGAGTTCGGCCATCCGCATGCGCAGCTTCCCGCCCTGCCTCCCTCGACCTACACAGCACCACCGTGGCAAGCTCAACTTCCCCTCCTCAACCTACTTCTCCCCATCCACCGTCTCAGCCTTTTCCTCCACGCGCCCAGTCAAATCACCGCACTGCTGAACCCAAACCAGAGGCGCAACCCCACTTCGCAGCCTTCCTTCACACGTTCCACTCATCACCTCGCCACCCATCTTCCCGCATGCTTGCCCCTGCTCGTGTACCGCCATGAACCTAACACACGCCACCTGCAGCAGTTCGCCGTCCGGCCATCCCACTTGCATCGTCGCCTGCCCCTCTTCACCCAACCTCCAACTCTGTCGCAGTAGCTCGCCTCACCCCCATCACCCGCCTACCAGCAACCTCCGCCTCCGCCTCCGTGTCCAACCTTCGCCTTGCCGATGGCCACCACCTTGCTTGCTTGCCAGGTCCAATCCACCTCCTCTCTCATACTCGCAACTGCCTTCATCTTGTTCTTCATCGTTCTGTGTATAGGTAAGAATATAGGTGAATATTTTAGCATAGTCTGGCATCTCTTGAGTTACAGTTTTGTATATATGTATTTTATTTTATTTAAAATGTTTACGTTTAAAATGTATGGTTTTCAAAATATATAATATGTTATACAATCTGAGACATTCAAGTTGCATATGTTTTCTAGATTTTGTATATAAGCTTTATATATAGTGTATCTTGTTTTATAAGTTTATAATTGTGTTAGATCTTTGTGTCAGTTGCATAGTTATAGAATCTAATTTATATTATTTTTTTTCTGTATGGGTGATAGTATATATGAATGGATTTGCATATATATTAGTTTAATAATAAAAAAGGTGTATGTTACTAGTGATATTCACTGTTGGTAGCAAACAGTTGATAAGTGGAGTCTGTTTCTTAAAGTATTGATGGGAATGGTTTCAAAAGCTTTTGTATATATAACATTTACGTAAGTTTAGCCTTTAATAATTTGCTAATATCCAAACACAAATAATTTGCTAACGTGTTATTTTAACTTCATATATGGAAGTGTGAGTTTCATGCACATCACAGTTTTGTTTTGTTGACGTATAATATTTATATATTTGCCGTGGAGTTATCTATATTATGTTATGTATCTATTACAGTTTTATAGTTTATAATTTTAATCTTATAAAGTTGTTTACGTTGATATATTGAGTTACAATATGTTTATATAATAAAGTTATGATACTCCTTTGTTTTGTATATGTAAGTTTTCAAACTATATATAAGTTTATAACAGATTTGTTTACAGACAAGGTGGGTTATATGTTAATAATATAACATTTATAAGATTTTATTTTGTATTGTATATATGTTTGCATGTTTATTTTTTTCTGAACGGCAGTTAGACTTCATGTTCGCGATATCATATCTCACTCATGTTTTATTGGAATGGATTGATTCTATTTTTTAAAAAGAGTCGAAGTTACGTAGTTTATGCGTGTCAAATTTCAGCAAAATCCGACATCGTTTGATTTGTCGTCGAGGATCTGGAAGTTAGACCCAGACAGATATTCTTTTGTACTTAGAATTTATTTTACACTGCTGCAAACACGACTTGAGTTCATGTTTGACGCATCGTATCTCCTCCGTCTTATGTCGGAATCAAGTGATTCTTTGCAGTTTTGAAATACAAGTTTTGATTTTTATTCATACCAAATTTCAGACCATTTCGATCTCGGTAGCACATAGAATTATATTGTTAAACTTTGACGTAGGGCATGTTTTGTAATTGTTGCTATGTTGAATGTTTTGATTGATTTCGGCAATTCCTATTTAACAGTTTTGCTCGTCGATTCGTGTCAATCTCACTTTTCTCTGAGAATCATGCTTGGATTTGTAACTCCATTTCAGTATCAGTATCAGTGTGCGTATCTGTGCCATCTTCTATTTTCTCTAGCCTCGAAAGGTGAGTAATCACTCACGATTAATATTCTTTTATTTATTAAATTTGATTTCAATTGAAACGAAAATTGAAATATGTTTTTGTTAGTTGTTTATTCTGTTATGTCTGCTATTACCTGTATCTGTATACCTATGACATCTGACACCATTATCTGTTAATTATTTATTGGATAATAATACAGTTTGGTTGATAAATTGATTGATTGATTGTTGTTTGAATTGGATGTTAGTTAGTATTGTTAAGTGATAATTAATTTGCAAGTTAAATTTAATGTAGAATAGTTAACAAATTAAAACGGATTATATATGACAAAAATTGATTAGTTAAATTTGACCCTTTAGTTGTCGTAGAATTTGATAAATTGTACTTTGAACTTTGAACGTAGTTTGTATTAATTGTTGAAGTATTAAACTGAAATTGAACGACAAGTGAAAACCGGAATATAAAAATCTTTAATCTACATGAAATGATAGTGTAGATTCTAGGAATAATTATATTAATTCGCACAAATAACAATGCGAATTAATACGATTATTTCGGGATTATTTAAAATTGATTATTTGAATTGTTTTGTTGTTGTTATTGCTTGTTTATTTACTTTGACACCATCCCTGTTATCACACTGCAAGTTCCCTTTATTTTGCTTGATTTTAAATTGAAATGGAATCGGGTTGAAATGATACATACCCAAATGAACTTGACTTAGGATAGAAAATTTAATAAAACCCGATTGGTCAATAATTTGATTTAAAATAAAATAAGATTTTATTTGAATAATAAGGTTTTGAAATAAAATTGGAACGTAAATTTTGATAAAAGGAAAATGTTAACATTGAAATCTGAAACAAGATATTAATGTAATAACTGATGAAAGGACGTTGTTTTGAAATGATTTAATAATTAAGGTTGAATTTATAATTAAATTTAAAATTATTAAGTTTTGAAATTATTAATAATTAAGATTGAAATTATTCAATAATTGAATAAGATTGAATTATTTGATAATCGAATAAAAATTGAATTATTTGATAAGAGAAATTGAACTTTTGAATAAGTGAATTGCAACTTCGTAAATAAGTGAAATTGAGTTTCTTTGTTAATTAAGTTTTGGGAATTATTTAAGTAAGTGAATAAATGAAATTGAATTTCTTTGACAAGAAATAAAATGCGTTTTATTAAAATAAATGTAAGACTTGTAATTTAAGAAATTTGATTTGACGAATTTAATCTAATTAAATTTGAAGTTTTGATATAATGAAGTTGAACTTAAGTAATTGATTTAATGACTTGGAAATTTAAAAGAATTGTTTTGGATGTTAAATTAACTTAATGAATATTGAATAAAATCGATAAATAAATTTAAATTGATTTTGAATGTTAAATTAAACTAATTTAAATAATTTCGGAATAAAACTTATGTACGAACTTGAATCAATATTTGTTTTGTTAAATAAAATTAAAATTGAATTGTAAGATTTTGAAATGATAATTTGGAAATTTTGAAATGTAAATGGTGGAAATTGATTTAGAAAGACAAATGAAATGATGGTTTTCGAATTGAAATTGAAATTGAAATTGATTGTTTTGAAATATATTAAACGACCAATCGGTGTAATAATACGTAGTTATTAAAGAGACCGGGATCGGATATGGACATACTCTCTGTCGATACCGAAAACCACTTTAATAACTATTATACGCGGAGTGTTGATCCAGAATGAAGTGGATGGTTTGGTGAACGCGTTGACTGAAGAAAGAGAACGATATTGGATGACCCCTGACATGACTAAAACAGGAGCCGCGCCGGGCCATTGAGGTTCGCCACCTCTAGCGGACACACTTCTTCGATACCATATCTATTACTTTTGTGATTCGATTTGGGTGCACCCCTCGATTTGGGAGTGTTGTTTCGCGGTGTTGAGATAGCTGCTGGCTATGCTCAACATCAGTCCGGATCACGCAACTACTAGTATCCTAGTTGGTATCGCCTCATGTACCTTGTCATACTGATTATCCTATTCGCGACCACTACGTTTTGATTTGTACCTTGAGTATATGGATTGCCCTCTGGTGACTTCCGGTTTTGGGGAAACTACGGTCTTGTATATGCTTTTGGGAATATAAAATGTGTTAAGGGGGATTATGGTAACGCCTTAACGCTATTTTGATATTTTATATTACTGATAGACATTATCTACTTAGCGTACATTACTACCTAATAGATAGTTTAGCGGATCCTTAGAGGATGGTTATTCCAAACATCCTTTGAGTTACCTGTATTTTGATTGCTATTTCACTTGAGTTAGATTTATTGATATAAGAATATTAATCCTGACTCGAGTGTTTTGTGTTTTGCTTTACGCTCGGGTCAGACTGAGTGGTTCAGATTTGAGACTCACCTTTGGAGTTGGAGCTTTGCTTGAAGATCCAGCCATCTATTCTGTTTTCAGTATTCGATGATTCTAGTGATGTATTCTGATTTATATCTGATGTATCATATTGCTCATTTGTTGTAAACTCTGATGTATCTTATATATTTACATAGTAGCTTCATGAACTACTATCTCTTTTATTTCCGCTGCATATTATTATTCTGTGTCTGTGATGCTGTGACTACTTATTTACTGTATATCTCAGTTTTGCCAAATTTAAATTAACAATTCGATATTTTGAATTATTCAAGTCCGACATGTGCGGATGCGAATAGTCCAAAATAGCGGGTCGTTACAGAAGCCATCGAAAATACCAAACAATACAGAAGTATCGTTGGTGCCCTACAATATGTCACTATAACTAGACCTGATATATGCTACAGTGTGAATGAAGTTTGTCAACATATGCAAAATCCTCTCGACGAACATTGGAAGGCAGTCAAACGTATCCTCAGATACTTGAAAGGGACTCAAAATCATGGCTTATCTCTAAAAGCATGCAATGACATAAATATAAATGCTTACAGTGATGCAGATTGGGCAAGTGATGTGGATGACCGCAGATCTACCTCTGGATACTGTGTATTTCTCGGACCAAATCCGATTTTATGGTGCACTAAAAAGCAAACCACCACATCTCGCTCAAGCACGGAGGCAGAATACAGATCTCTCGCAAGCGTCACTGCCGAAAATAGCTTGGATAGAAACCCTAATGTCAGAATTAGGGTTCAACATTCGAAGAAAGCCAATCGTGTGGTGCGACAATCTGAGCACTATTTCACTCTCTGCAAACCCCATTCAACACTAGCGTACAAAACACATCTAAATTGATTTGCATTTTGTACGCGAGCGAACTCAAACTGGAAGATTGGATGTAAGGAACGTTCCCACATACCATCAACGCGCCGACATTTTAACCAAGGCTCTCTCAGCCAAGAATTTTGTCAGATTAAGAGAGGAATCGAAGGTCTTGCAGAACGAAGATGAGAAAAGAGGAAATAAGGAAACCCTAGATAAAATTGAGGGCGACTATCTTAAGAAACACAATGGAGCAAATAAGACTTAACCCACTGCTCTAATTGAGAATCATATGAACCATCAGTTCACGGTGCATCCAAAGGCTCACTAGCAATGAAGACATTATGATGCGGATCACTAAGTATCTGGGCCTAGCCCATTTTATATAAATACATGTAACTTGTCATTCTTTTGTATGAAATCATTTTGTATCAAACAGTAAATGCAATACAAATTATATCTGTTTGTTAATTTTCTAATAAACTCTTGAATAGATGCTAATGGGGAAGCAACAACACCACTGCGTTCCTTAACCTATAAGGTGTAGTAATGTTTTTGAGTGGACTTAATGAGTTTAGGATCACACAAGAACTATAAATTCACTTCTACGTCAAGACTGTCAAAAAGTACCACAAAATATTTTCTCTTGACCCACACATAAATATGATAAAGAACACTGAAAGCGGTGGATTCAACATCTTTCATTGTTTTAGACAGTTTCTTTTTCCAACCGTTTCACTCCCTAGTCAACTTTGCATTTTTCTCTTCTGTTTTCGTAAATGCATCCTCTATCATCGTAGTGCTTGACTCCATCTCTTTGAAATATTCGTTACATCTCTAGCTACTTCTTATAGCCATCCTCACTGTGGCTTCTAGCCTCAATTTCAAGTGCGGTGGTGCTTAAATCTCCTTTGATCTTCTGAACTTTGGTCTATGGAATAACAAATGCGGGTTCAGAAGTTTCAACTAACAATGTAACTCCATGGCCAGAGCATATCCCCGTAAAGATTTTGATAGAAATATACATAATAAACACAATATATGAAATTCATAACAGTTTCAGTAAGGAAAAGCTCATGCGGAGGCATTGGAAGACCTCCATAGTAAGTGATCCTAAAACGAGAGAAGTATTGGAGCTGAACGAGAAGAATTGAGAACGGAGATGTCATCAATCATGAGACAACCCATTTTCTCAGCTTAAAGTGGAAGCAACACCATCTTTTGGGAGAGGTAGGAAGCGATGAGAAGCTGGCAGCATAATGAGAGGACACTACAAGGAACGGAAGGCATAGCAATGGCAAATAGCCGTTGGCAGCCGTTGCTAGCCGTTGCCAGCCGTTGCTAAAAGCCGTTGCTATTGAGCACGTTGCTACTTGTTCCAGCAACGACAATAGCAACGGCTCCGTTACCAATTTAGCAGCGGGTGGCGACGACCAGTTGTCCACGTGGCAATAGTTAGTTACAATCCTGGTCGCCACGTGGCGTCGTGAGCCGTTGCAAGCCTGGAACCAGATAGCCGTTGCTAGCCGTTGTCGGCCGTTGCAATGATCCGATACAAAATGAGGCCGTTTCTTGTAGTGGGAGGCACATGTATTGCAGCAACAATGGAAGAAGAAACAGGAGGAGGAGGAGTATCAACTCTAGCTAGGTAATCCACTCCCACTGTCCTACATAGTAAAATCTTCCCTTTTCCTCTTATGTTCATCACCAGTCTTCCTTGGCTTAAAAGCATCAAGTATCTTAGAAATCGTACCAACACAATTCAAATAACAACACATCTAAGTACTAACATGAAAACAAACCAGTAATAATTAAAATAAGATCGACTGTCACTTGAACATATATGTAACTGCCCATATGTATATATCGGTGGATCGTAAAATATTGTTTTTATAATTTATATTAAGACGTATTTGGTGAAAGAGGGGGCTATGCGGTAGGATCGTGTAATATGGAATAATGAAATAGTCTAGGTAGATAAAGTAGGTAAATGCAAGGAGACACCAAGATTTTATACTGGTTCGGACCTCTCGTCCTACGTCCAGTCCCTAAGCTTCACTTAGGAATTTCACTAACTAACACCCTCACTTCACCTGGAGGAATAGGTTTACAACTTACCCGAACAACCAAACGGGATTTCTTGCCTCAACTACCGAAGAGGACTTCAACTCAATTACTAAAATACAATATTCGACTTTTTGTGTTTTTGTCAACACTAATGAGTCTAATGTAGTACAATATTCCTATAATCTTATCCTCGAGAGTATGCAATGTGTTTGTGAAGATTTAGGAATGTTAATTGCTATGAATCAAAAGAATGTTATAAACAAAAACAGTGATTCAAGCAATAGATTGGTGATTGCTTTGAGAATATCTAGAGAATATGAACAAGAGAATAGTAAGATTAAAGCAAGAGAATTCGGTGAATTAAATGATGTTAGAATCATGTATATATACTTGTAGAAGAGGTGCATAAGTTGTCAAAGGTTGCAAACAAGAGATGCTTCCATTTCCATTGATGAATGGTTGCAACTCTTGGGAAGAAGGTGTCTTTTCAGAGAAAATTCGCAGGTTTAAATTCAGTCGACTGAGCAGGAGATTCAGTCGACTGAAAATACAAAGAAAAATTTTCAGGAACAATTTCAGTCGACTGCATAGGTAATTCAGTCGACTGAAACTGTGCAATTTTGTATATGTGTACAGTTTTAGTCGACTGGCCATGTCTGTTCAGTCGACTGAAGTATAAAAGTATGCGCAGTGAACATGTGAATGAAGTTTTTATGAATGTGTTCTAATGTTCGTGCAAATCTCTTGAGGATAGATTTTAACAAATAATCTAGACTAAGACACATAGAAAATCATACTAATGTTTATACTTTGGTCTTCATCTATCTTCTTTTAGCTTTTGCATTCTCTTCCTATTTGTTGAAGCTCATTGTCATTGATCAAAATCTTCGTGTATCAACATTCTACCCCTTTTTGATTGATGACAATACTTTTGTAGAGATGTATATACTTACTTTCTCCCCCTGAATGTATGCACTATCTTTTCTACAAAACAAAGTTAGTAACATAGATTTTCTCCCCCTTTGTCATCGACAAAAAGGAAGAACTAACAGTAGTAATAATATATCAAAACAATCACTAAATCATAAAGAATATAAGCATGAACTAAGAGAAATAAAAATGTTATGACAGACAAGCATAAAATAGCTATTAGAAAGTTTAAAAATAGACATCAAAACAATAAAATCACTCATCCTTATCCCAGTCATATGAACCTTCCCTTCCAGTTGGTTCACGTATGACGGGTCCTCCTATTGGTGGTCTAGGTTCTCTTCCTCCTTGGCCACAACTAGCTCCGCTTGCGCTGCTACTTGTATGCTCTTCGGATGTCATCCATGTAAATGTGGGTGCCAGACGTTTGCCGCGAGATGTTGAAGCAGTAGAGGTGCTTGAGCATGAGATTGCATCCCAAAGATTGTTGAAGAATCCTTTGAATTTATCAAGCTTATGATCTACCTTTTTAAGACAAGTGTCTAGAATTTGTTGATTTCTTGACAATATCCCCAAGGATTGGTTGGTAGTGAAGCTTGGGTCAACAAGACGAATTTCATCATCTTGCTCGAGATGTTCTTCGTGGCGAGGTTGAGGAGGTTGTTGTTGTTGTTGTTCTTGATGCCTTGCTTCTCATTCGGCAAGTGATATTATGCGAGGAGGTCGAGATGGGAGTTGCATTAGGCTTATGGTCCGATGGTTAATCTGATGGACCATTGTATTCTCTGATTCAGGTAATGGCATATCGACATTTAGGAGAAGTCGCATGATGTACTCTCCAAAGTAAATAGTGCGCATTTTGCCATTGTTGAAAGTGAGAAACTCATCAAGAATAAGCTGTACCCAATTAACTTGTATATTGCCAAAAATAGCATATAGTGCTCGATAGTTATTTTGGTAGACAATTTCGTACGATCCCGTACGAGGTGTAATTGTTCTCATTAGGGCTTTATGGAGAATTCTTGCCATAGGTCGAAGGGAGGTGGACTTAAAATCCCTAAAGTTGATATTATCCTCCATAAATCGATGGTTGATGTTGTCACGAATGTGTGGATTGAAATCTATCTCCTCGAGCTTTCTTCCAACATTTGGGGATTCTAAAATGTGTGTTATTCTATCCAAGGAGAACCAAACTTTCTTTCCACACACCATACTCCAAAAACTATTGTTTGGATTTCTTGTAGTTTGGTGTCCAAGATTAAGATTAGCATAAAATAATTTTACCATTACATGATTACTGGCATGATCATTTCTTTTCAAATCTAGAAGTGGAGTCAAACCTGCCGGATCTGTTAATGCTTGAAGGTTGTAGGTTTGAAAGCTTTGAAAATCAACGAAAGAATGCTCAAAAATTCGAGAATTCTTCATCTTGTTCCATCGAGTGGCAGCGGTTCCATCATAAAGCCATTGTGCTATTTGAGCATCAATTGGCTCGGAGGATGAAGAAGATGAGGCTCTTGATCTTTTTGGTGCCATTTTGGTGAGAATTGATTTGATTTTGAGGAATTTGAGAATTAGGGTTTCGAATAGATTTAGGGAAGAAGGTTTGTAGGAGGTAAAAGTGAATAGGTATGGTAATTTTTGGTGGTTAAAAGGGGAAATTCTGCCTGGAAATCAGCGTTCAGTCGACTGAATATTCTATTCAGTCGATTGAATCAAAGGCCGAAGTGTTCTGTGATAGATTCAGTCGACTGAGCAGTACATTCAGTCGACTGAATTTTGTTGCTGAAATTTTCTGTTGAATTTTCAGTCGACTGTGCAGATGTTTCCAGTCGACTGAACTTTGCATATATTATTTTCTGTCATATTTTCAGTCGACTAAGCAGAGGAATCCAGTCGACTGAAACATGCAATGTTGTTGTTTCAGTTAATTGTTGAAATTAAACAAATTATTTAAAGGAATAGTTACAAAAATATTGATATAAATATTTCAAAATTCAACTATTTCTTTGGGGATGGACTTGGAGTCTTCTTTCCTTCATTCTTCATGTAATTTATATCCCATGAATTTGGACTATATTGAGGAGTCTTAGGAGACATCCAAGGATTCACAGGATCAACTGGTGTACGATAAGATGAAGATGGATCAAGTGAGCTAACAGGGCGAGGTAGGGGTTCAGCCACTTCGTTTTTCTTTGATCCACAGAAGCGTAAACCGATTTGTTCTAGAAAACTCAAACGTCTTGCCGTAACTTTTTGCTCGAAGTATAGCTCTCATTGAAGATCTATTTGTTGTTGTTGAAAGTGATGAATTTCATCAATCTTTCTTTTTGTGTTAAGGGAAATAAATAGTCCTCGTTTTGCCTTTTTAGATTCTGGTGTGAAACCAGTACGATAATTTTCCCATTTGTAAACCGGCTCATGTGCTGGTGTTGGTGTGGGAAGTTTTGGCAATGTTGGAGTGTTATCAACTGACGAGGTGATAATGATTGGAGAGAAGGAGTTGGTTGACGACATTTTGTATTGAAATTTGATTAAGCTTTTAATTGTAAGATCGAGATGTGAAAAAAATAAAAAAATTTGAGTTTACTTATAGTCGAGCTTTACTAAATAACTAAAGGTTATAATTTATTTTAAAATTTGTAACCGCACAATGATTTAGTGGTTAGGAGAATGTTGATAGAAAAGTATGGTTCATATTAATAACTCAGTTTTAAAACGTGTGGTTTAAAAATTATATAATGTAACATATAACATTTCTGAAAAATATTGTATATTTTCATTCAGTCGACTGAACAGATTTTTTTAGTCGACTGAAATGATTAAATATTTTAAAATTATATTTAATTGATATCTTTAAAGGATATTATACCTAATTCTCGTCGAAGTTTTATAAAGGAGTTTTCTAATAGAGGTTTAGTAAATATATCGACAATTTGATTTTCGGTAGAAATATGTTCTAAATTAATTATTCCTTTTTCGATATTGTCTCGTAAAAAATGGTGGCGAATATCTATATGTTTTGTACGAGAGTGATTAACAGGATTTTTAGATAAGTTTATGGTACTTGTATTATCATAATATATTGTAGAATTTGTTAAATTTATATTAAAATCTTTAAGTGTTTGTTGCATATATATAACTTGTGTGCAAGCTAAAGTAGCTGATATATACTCTGCTTCGCATGTGGAAAGTGAGACACAATTTTGTTTCTTACTAAACCAAGACACAAGTGATTTTCCAATGAAATGGAAAGTACCACTTGTACTTTTTCTATCCGTTCGGGATCCACCAAAATCAGCATCACTGAATGACACTAACTCAAACGAACATTCCTTTGGATAGAAAAGACCGAAATCTTTAGTTTGGTTAAGTTATCGCATTATTCGTTTTACTGCTCTTAAGTGTGAATCTTTAGGATCGGATTGAAAACATGCACATAAAAAAACACTCATCATTATGTCAGGTCTACTAGCGGTTAAATAGAGCAAAGAACCTATCATACTTCTAAACTATTTTTGATCTACACTTTTGCCATTTTCATCTCGATCGAGATGTGTAGTGGTACTCATAGGAGTAGGTTTAGCAGAAGTGTTTTCCATACCAAATCGTTTTATTAAATTATCACAATATTTTTCTTGGTTTATAAAAATTTCATTTGTTAATTGTTTGATTTGAAGTCCGAGAAAATATGATAGTTCTCCCATATGAGATATTTCGAACTCATTAGTCGTTATATCTGAATATTCTTTACACAAATTTTCATTTGTTGAACCAAAAATAATATCATCTACATATATTTGAATTATTAAAATATCTTTGGCAGTATTTTTCATAAAAAGTGTTTGATCTACTTTTCCAATTTTAAATCCTGAGTTTAATAAATAACTTTTAAGTCTTTCATACCAAGCACGAGGAGCTTGTTTAAGACCATATAGTGCTTTCTTTAATCTAAATACATGATCCGGATATTTTTCATGTATAAATAACGGAGGTTGTTCTACATATACATTTTCTTTAATAAAACCATTTAAAAATGCACTTTTAACATCCATTTGATAAAGTTTAAAATTGTGAAAACAAGCAAAGGCTAATAGTATACGTATTGCTTCCAATCTTGCAACGGGAGCAAATGTTTCTTCAAAATCAATACCTTCTTCTTGATTATACCCTTGTGATACTAGTCTTGCTTTATTCCTTGTTATGTTACCTTGTTCATCTACTTATTTTTGTAAATCCATTTTGTTCCAATTACTGATTGATTATTAGGACGGGGAACTAATTCCCAAACATTGTTACGTTCAAATTGATTTAATTCTTCTTGCATTGCGATAATCCAATAATCATCTGTTGATGCTTCTTTTGGATTTTTAGGTTCTATAGATGAAATGAAAGCCACATGACTCATTTGATTTAGTTGATTTCTTGTTCTAACTTGAGAATTTATTTCTCCTATTATATTTTGAGTTGGATGATCTCGTAATATTCTAGGAGGAGATCTTAGTTCATTATTATTTTAGGGTTTATTTCTTCTATATTTATTAATTCTTCATCATCTTTTATATATAAATTTTTATTAAAGTTTTCATCAAAAGATATATGTAGAGTTTCTTCAATTAAGTTTGTTCGTTTATTAAATACTCGATATGCTTTACTTCATTTAGAATATCCTACGAAAATTCCTTCATCAGCTTTTAAATCGGATTTTCCTAGTTGATCTTTTGTATTTAAAATAAAACATTTTGATCCAAATATTTTAAAATAAGATATATTTGGTTTTTTATTATTGAATAGTTCATAAGAAGTATTTTTAGTTAAAGGTCTAATTGAAATTCTATTTAATACATAACATGCAGTAGCAACTGCTTCTGCCCAAAAATGTTTTGGTAGAGAACACCCATTTAACAATGTTTTTGCGCATTCTTGTAATGTTCTATTCTTTCTTTCTACAACTCCATTTTGTTGAGGAGTTCTAGGAAAAGAAAAATTATGATTAATTCCTTTCTTTTTACAAAATGTTTCAAAAACTTCATTTTCGAATTCGCCTCCATGATCACTTCGAATATTTTTAATTTTCAAATCTTTAATGTTTTGAATTCTTTTGACAAATGTTTTAAAATGCTCAAAAGTGTCGCTTTTATTTTTCATAAAAATAGTCCATGTATATCTTGAAAAATCATCAACAATTACAAATACGTATCGACTATGATTAATGGATTGAACTTGTGTTGGTCCGAATAAATCCATATGTAGTAATTCTAATGGTTGTAAAGTTGAAATATTTTTCTTAGATTTAAAAGATGATTTCGATAATTTTCCTTTTTGACAATCATCACAAAAATTATTTATTTTAAAATTTATTTTGGGTAAACCTCTTACTAGTTCATTTTTAGAAAGTTTTCTAATAGTTTTAAAATTTATATGACAAAATCTTTTGTGCCATAACCAAGGATCATTATCTTTGGCAAGTAAACACATACTTGAATTATGATTAATATTCATATTTAAAACATAAATATTTCTATCTCTATTTCCTTCAAAAATAAGATTTTGGTTTTGATCAAAAATACTACATTTATTATTCGAGAAAGTTATTTTAAAACGTTTGTCACATAATTGACTTATGCTAAGTAGATTATGTTTTAAATTTTCAACTAATGAAACATTTGTTATAAAAGGTAAATTTGATGTACCGTAATTGTTCACATCTCCTTTGCCAATGATATAGCCTTTTGAATTGTCTCCGAAGGTAACCGAGCCACCATCAAAGTATGTGATGTTTGTAAGCATATCTTTGTCTCCGGTCATGTGTTTTGAACAACCACTATCTAATATCCATTTCTTCTTTTTAAGTGGGACCTGAAAATAAATATGAGATTATTGGTACCCACTTTTTAATAGGGTCCTAAGAAGTTAGAGTTTTAGGAAACCAAACCCAGTTTGGTTTAGTGTCCTTTTTATAAATATAGTTTTTATTATGATGAACATTATCCATAAATGTTTTAATATATTTATTTCTTATTAATACATTGTTAGTTTTTGGTACCCAAATTGTAACTACCTTGTTTTGTACTTTTGTTTTAATAGGTTTCTTAATTAATTTTTGTAGTTTTGAATCCATATTCCTTTTAAAATTTGTATTTTTCTTTTTAGGAATTTTTGACTCCTTATTATATCCTAATCCATGTTTATTTGAAGAGAATTGAGAATTTTCTAAAATCTTAGATAAATTTTCTCTTCCTTTGTTAAAGTTAGAAACATTTTTAGTGATGTTCTCTAATCTAATTTGAAGACTATTATTTTCTAACTCAACTTGTCTAATTTTAGTTTTTAAATCATGATTTTCAGAAATAATTATATCATTCTTTAATTTTTGAGTTTCAATTTCTTGACTTAAAAGTGATAATTGAGTTTCCGAATTTGAATAAGATTCTTGAATTTTTTCAAGTTCTTCTTCAAGAATTTTCTTTTCATCATTTAACATATCTCTCTCAAACTCAGCTTTGTTTTGATTTTCACGAATTTCCTTAATTTTCTTTTTAAGAATTTTTATTGTGCTTAAGAGTTCAGTGTTTACTTCTATTAAATCGTCGAAAGTTAAATTATTTACCTCAGATTCTTGAGCCATGAAGCATACATTTGCTTGTTCATTGTCGCTATCACTATCACTTTCGGATGATGATGAATCTGAATCGTCCCATGTTACAGAAAATGCCTTCTTTTTGAATTTATGCTTCTTGTTTTTGTTGTTGAAGTTTTTCTGATTTTCCTTCATTTGTTCTTGACAATCCTTTTGCATATGTCCTTTCTTATGACAATTGAAGCATTCTATATTTGAGGATGATGGTTTGTTCAAGAAATTCTTTTTGAATCCGTTTTTGTTTCCTTTTCTATACTTCAGGAATTTCTTGAAATTTTTGGCTATAAATGCTAGATCCTCATCTTCAGACTCTGATTCTTCCTTTTCCGCATGAAAAGCAATATTCTTTCTTTCTTGAGCTTGATCCTTTTTAGCTTGCATATTTACTTCATACGACATAAGATTTCCATTCAATTCTTCTGGTTTCATTGTAGATAAATCATTTGCTTCCTCGATTGCTAATACTTTTCTCTCCCATTCATCAGTGAGTGAATTTAGAATTTTAGACACAATGTCAAAGTCCGTGTATCTTTCTCCTAGTCCGATTAGAGCATGATGAATGTCTTGAAATCTTGAGTACATGTCATTGATGGATTCATTTTGTCGCATTCTAAAGTTTTGGAATTGATTCTTCAACATGGATATCTTTGTTTGTTTAACCTTGTTTGTGCCTTCATGTATGACTTTAAGTGTTTCCCATATCTGATATGCAGTAGTACATATGCTAACACGGTTGAATTCATTTCTATCCAGGGCGCAAAAAAGCATATTCATAGCTTTAGCATTTGCACTTGCTTCATTCTTTTGAGTTTGTGTCCATGTAGGATAATCGGTTGTAGGTACAATGAACTCTACTTGAGTAGCATTGCAGGCTTCGAAACTTGTTGCTTGCATATAAATTCTCATCCTTATAGCCCAATAGTTATAGTTTAGTCCATTGAATAGAGGAGGTCTTTGGGTGGATTGTCCTTCCGCAAATGTAGAACTATAAGCAGATGTTGTGCTTGTGCTTGCGTTATTTTCCATATTACCAATATGTCTAATAACGGTGTTATGGTTATAGGACGGCCAAGCTCTGATACCAATTGAAAGAGGGGGCTATGCGGTAGGATCGTGTAATATGGAATAATGAAATAGTCTAGGTAGATAAAGTAGGTAAATGCAAGGAGACACCAAGATTTTATACTGGTTCGGACCTCTCGTCCTACGTCCAGTCCCTAAGCTTCACTTAGGAATTTCACTAACTAACACCCTCACTTCACCCGGAGGAATAGGTTTACAACTTACCCGAACAACCGAACGGGATTTCTTGCCTCAACTACCGAAGAGGACTTCAACTCAATTACTAAAATACAATATTCGACTTGTTGTGTTCTTGTCAACACTAATGAGTCTAATGTAGTACGATATTCCTATAATCTTATCCTCGAGAGTATGCAATGTGTTTGTGAAGATTTAGGAATGTTAATTGCTATGAATCAAAAGAATGATAAACAAAAACAGTGATTCAAGCAATAGATTGGTGATTGCTTTGAGAATATCTAGAGAATATGAACAAGAGAATAGTAAGATTAAAGCAAGAGAATTCGGTGAATTAAATGATGTTAGAATCATGTATATATACTTGTAGAAGAGGTGCATAAGTTGTCAAAGGTTGCAAACAAGAGATGCTTCCATTTCCATTGATGAATGGTTGCAACTCTTGGTAAGAAGAAGGTGTCTTTTCAGAGAAAATTCGCAGGTTTAAATTCAGTCGACTGAGCAGGAGATTCAGTCGACTGAAAATACAAAGAAATTTTTCAGGAACAATTTCAGTCGACTGCACAGGTAATTCAATCGACTGAAACTGTGCAATTTTGTATATGTGTACAGTTTCAGTCGACTGGCCATGTCTGTTTAGTCGACTGAAGTATAAAAGTATGCACAGTGAACATGTGAATGAAGTTTTTATGAATATGTTCTAATGTTCGTGCAAATCTCTTGAGGATAGATTTTAACAAATAATCTAGACTAAGACACATAGAAAATCATACTAATGTTTATACTTTGGTCTTCATCTATCTTCTTCTAGCTTTTGCATTCTCTTCCTATTTGTTGAAGCTCATTGTCATTGATCAAAATCTTCGTGTATCAACATTTGGATATAACTTTGGGTGATATTGAGTATTGACATTTTAACCCTTGCTAATTTTAATGGTCGATTTTATCCATAGATTTACTTTTTAGCATTTTTTGATAGTTATACGTATTGCATGGATATAATGCATTGATATACATTGAAGAATTTGGATGAATAGAAAACGTCTCTAGGTCGAAAAAAAGTTTACAAGCTACGCAGTCGAAGAATTTTCAAGAGCTGACGTTACGGCCGCCCATACAACTTTAAAATGCCCAAAAATAACCTATTAGGGCATGGTCTCAGATTTTGACAAAACTTGTACTGTTGGAATGGAAAAAATACGATTAGTCGCTCCATTGAAGAATCGTCGTAATCTGACTTTCCTGGAAGCCATATGACCATAAAAGTGCATAAAAGTTTTGGAAACAAAAATAATAATGGGTTTTCAAATCCTTACGCTACCCATACTTTATAAACACTATTTTCTTCACTTTAGCTACATATTCCATTTTTCTTTCACGTTATTCTTCTTCACCTCCATGAAACCCACCTCCCACTTCTTTTTAGAGGATTTTTTTGCCAATACAGTACTTCAGTCTCTCTATTTTTCCAAGAGCTACACAATCATGGCCTCAGTTCGACCCATCTCTAACTAGGGTGGTTGGAAAATGCGATTACGCTAATGGGAGTAATTTTTAGGTCAACCAAAATGGATTTAGAGGATATGGTTGTGTTCATTGCAGAGAGAATATAAAAATGGCTCTGAAATGGTTGTATTATGTGCTTTGGAAGCGGGAAATCGAACTTTAACGAAAAGATCACCAGTGATGAACTTTTAATCTAACCATAAGGAAAATAGTCAATGTGGGTTTGCTTGTCTCGACATAGGGGCTTGGAAATGTAGAAGAACAGAATATAAGATGCATTTGGGGTGGTGGGAGGTTTGAAAAGTGGGAAATAATTTTGGGTATGTTCATGTTTTTGGGCCATCGTGGTCATTATATGGGCATGACAATGATTGTTAATATAGTATAAAAATGATGTTTTAAATGATTTCCAACTTTAAAATGTGATTTTAATATATTTAAAACCACACCTTATTTTATAAAGAATTTTGAAGTCTTTTAAAATGGTTTTAAAATAGATATCACATATGTTCCTATAGACATACTATCTTTTGAAAATCGCTAGATTTATGATATTATTGATATAAATCCTAAATTCTTTGACATAGATTCGTTCTACATGTTTTATGTATGCTATTATTGTTATATGTATGCTATGTTGGTTGTAGGTATGTTTGTTCATTAGTTTTGGTTGAAAATGCCGATCGACTGGGATGTAGTTTTAGGGAATATCACATAAGATAGAGTATCATGTATATCAATTGAAGGCACTAGGATAAGAACTTGATAGATGGTCGTGTTTTGTGCATATAAATTGAATGAGCACATGATGGAAACTTTAATGGATGGGATAAGTACATGGAACAATACTGGGATGCGTGCCGATCGATTTGAAGATGAGATGTGATAGACTTGGGCATGTGCTTCGGACTTCAGGATGGACTCCGGACGATTTCACTTAGTTTGTACTTGGCCATTTTTGGCTAAGTACACAACTTAATTGGTCGGTATCAACCATCGTAGAGTGATCGCTACTCGTCACGATTGAGGATGACCGAGTTAGCCAATCTTTGTCATGGATAACAAGGAGGCTTTAGGGAGCACGACATAGTGTTTGTTTACGTGGCCACCTCTTGATTAGATGTCATTGATCTAGGACAAACGATTTAGATAGTGAAGCGATGACGTGATGACTTCAGGACTTTGATAATGACGACTCGATGGTGATGGAGTTGTGTTCCGATGATGACAGCTCGATTGATGAAGTTGGGATAATGGTCCACCAGGGCGAGTTCAAGAATGGGAACCCGAGAATAGAACATTGAAGTGTTCTACTATGATGAATGAAAATAGATGAAGTGAAAAAAGGCTTGAATACACGTGTGAAGGGATCATTGATACTTAAAGTGTTTTCTAGTGTACTTCTATGCAGGGGTATTATGAGGATGCTCATTAGGTACTTTGTCGGCTACCCTAGATCGTTGAAATCCTAGGTCGTTAAAGGGATCTGGTATCAGCTATATGGGTTAGTGTTCATGTACATAGAAAACCAGTATTTTTCCATTAATGTCTGGTAGTACAAGGTATTATATATCCATAGCACATGGAGTGATAGTGAGGATTATTTAATGACTACTTTGTTTTTCATGGTTGCTATGTTTTTTTGTCGCTCTAGGGATGCCATATGATGCAGGTATTCAAGAGATCGATACCTAAACACCTGATGGTGTACTAGGATGTTTGTACACTTTATGATGTTTGAAGATGATAGATTAGCATATTTTACTATATGCTAACTCTTTGGATGCTGGTACGGTTAGGTACGGTTCTCCATACACCATGTCCCATAGACTATATGGACTATCATAGTATTCTAAGATTGTTTATCGCTTGTTTGAAATAAAAATGGCACAAATACCCAATAGGAAGTAGAAGAGAACAAAAAGTGAAGAAAATAAATGAAAAACGAGTAAGAAAGTACAAATAGAGTTTATAGTGGTTTGACTAATCTTTTCCTGCATCCACTTAGTGATTTTTATTGCTTATGTTCTTACTTGGAGGTGGAAATTCTTACGGATCGATACAACTCTGACATTTAGAATTTCTAAATTACAAGAATATAGAGTAAAGTGGAACTACAGCCAAAAGGTCCCTGAAAACATGAGCCCCACCCTTCTATTTATAGAGGCGGGGAGCCCAAAATCTTACACAAAAGATATCCAGGCCTTTCTTCTTGCTATAGATCATTTCTCCATTAAAAATGCCGCTACCTCATCAACTTGGATGGTTTGGTATAACTCCAAGCATAGGGGTCAGTACTGACCCAAAATATTGCCAAATTGGCTACTTTCAGCTCTTTGTTTTGGCTCATCTTGTGATTAGCTTCGTGATTCCACAGTTGTTCACATTAATAATAGCTTGTTTTGAAGTCCAAATGGAGGAGTTATAGAAAAATGAAGTTGTCGATTCAGGAGTTCATGGAGATCGTGAAATTTGCATGGCAATGTCAGAACAACTCTTGGAATTGGCTTTTGACATCAAGCAGGGAGTGTTGGCAAAAGATGGGCTTTCTTGGTGGAATATTTAGGGGCCAATATCAACCCAATACTTGTGGACTTTAGATTCTTGGAATTTTGCAGTGGACTCGCGCTTGTGTTGTGATTTTGGTTGTACTTGAGTTTTAGGTTTTGTGGTCACCTCTTCGAGCGTCTTGCCTTGATAACTTTGAACTTTGACTCGATGAGTTTTTTTATATACTGCTTGATCAAAAGGATGGATAACACTTGCTCCCAAAGTACGCCTTGCAAATGAAAGGGGTTCTTTGCTCAAGAGCAAATGTCAGTGTCAATGTGATGTTAATAGTTGAATTTCCTGGCTATCAACTGATCAAGCTATTACGAATCATCCTATTTCATTGGATTCTCTTACCAATCACGGGCCATTTACTTACCAATCGCGGGCCATTTCAGACCTTTCATAATCTAAGACTATAAACTCTAACTAAGTGTTATCTATACATCATCACAATTTTGATTTCATTCGGAGTTATTACATCATATATATAAATTGTCCCGTGTTCATTCGGGATTTACATCGTTATCATTCTGATTCCATTCAGAATCATCGTATTAAAATTGCCATGTGTTCACCTTGGTTTGTCAATTCTATTCCAACTATAAGGTGTTTAAATCCATTTATTAAAATCAATATATGTTTTAAGGTTTAATCTCTCTGGATCATTTCATATTCAGTTTAATGCACGATCTCTCCGGAGAAGTAACCGAATTCGTGACCATACAGGCTTGACAGTTAAATCCATGATCTCTCCAGATTATTAGTTGACGTTATACCCATTCAAGGCTGGTAATCAAATCCATGGCAATTCAGGGCGGATAATCAAATCCATGGTCGTTCGGGATTGATAATCAAATTTATGGCTGTTCGGGATCAATAATAAAATTCAGGGTCTCTCTGGA
Source organism: Allium cepa (assembly GCA_030765085.1). Taxonomy (NCBI): domain Eukaryota; kingdom Viridiplantae; phylum Streptophyta; class Magnoliopsida; order Asparagales; family Amaryllidaceae; genus Allium; species Allium cepa. The sequence goes on along the minus strand of CM060940.1, from coordinate 748,005,198 downwards.
CCCTTGTTAAGCCCAATCCACTCACTCTACAGTGTAGGGACTCAACGACAAGTAAGCCTATCCAGCTGCTCTGTGGTGAAGTGACCTACTTCTTGCACTCCTATCCTAACTCTTTGGTCGGAACATAACACGATCAAGTCCAAAGTCTCTCTGAACCCTTGCAAAGCCCAGACCGCTTGCTCTTTAGCAAAAGGATTCAATGACAAGTAGCTCATCTGCCCTTGTTCTAGTGAGGGGACTTACTTCTTGCACTCCCGTCCCGTCCCTCCAAATGGGATTTTACAATGATTTATATCGTAAAAGTCCATCCGCTTATGCTCGGGTGAGGGGACTTATACCTTGCACGTTGGTCCCGTCTTTCCGCATAGGACTATAACGCGATTAATACAGTCATCGCATTCATGTGGATTCAATAATCAAATTTAAATATAAAAAATAATATAAAATCTAACATCAAGGTAACTACCTCGTCAGGCATTACAGTCTAGCATCTAGCCGGAGCATGCCAAGGGAATGTTTGGAATCCCATAAAGTATCCAGTCTGTACTATTGCATGATTTACTAAAAAAAGGAAATATAGTGAGAGAACCAAGCCTGATTCCCAACCATCTTGATCAAGAGATGACTATCGTTGACCTTGATCCAGGGCCATCTTCATTTGCTGCAGTCGATGGCTGCTCCTGTTGCATCACCCTTTTCAATTTCGTACATATTGCTGTAATTGGCTAACCCTGTCATGTTCCTCGATCAGACCCCGTAGGTGCCTGTAATCATTTGTGCTATGCCTATCTAGCTCATAGAATATGTAGTATCTTCCAAATGCCCTTTCATGCTCTTTAGGCTCTCTTCTCGTCGGCTTCCGATAGGGGATCTGTCCCCTATTATCTAGGTAGATCCGCTTTGAGGTATCACTTAAATCTACGTAAGATGGAAATTTTGATTCCCTCCTTTATCGCTTTGATCCATCAAAGCCGTCATCCATCTTTCTCTTTTCTTTGCCTCTGGTGGATCCTTCTCCGAGCGGTCCACCGCCATTAACGGTACTGATTTCTTCCTAATCAGCCTCAGTATCTTCCTGACGCAAGCATCTCTCTTCCTCATGATAAAATTCTACGAGATCCTTGGGAGGATCTCGTTCCAAAGCCACTATAAAATCCATCTTCTTGGTTATCCTTAAAACTCCTGCCATCAATACCATCAAAGGGTCTGACTTATCAACTGCAGTTGCCGCCACGTTGAATCTTGTTAGAAAACTCTAGAGGGTCTCCCTGACCCTCTACTTCATGCTTGCTAATGTTATTACATTCTTAGGTCGTGAGATATGGACCTAGAGCTGCTTCTCACATTTATTCACCAACTTATCTCATGTGTTGATGCAACCATTCTCCAACTGTCTAAACCATAACGCCGCACCACTTCAGACGCACCCAACACCTCAATGAGCTGGATGTACCTAATCAAATGAACCGTTGGATCTGTCTTCCTGTCATATGTTTCTAACTTAGGTAACTTGAAATTAGGAGGATATCTAACTTACTAAATATTCTGAGTGAATGGACTCCTGCTCAAATCTTTCAAGCTCTAGTTAGGAAATCCTCCCCTTATAGCCGTCTCACCAACTTAGAAAGTCTATAATCGTCATTCAAAGGAATTCTAAGGGTAGCATTTGTAGCCTACCCCTTGACTCTTTGACGGAATTCTGGTGCATACTCCTCCGTTTGTGCTTCTGCATCCTGATCCGCATTTAAACGCTCCGCTTCAGCTCCAAAATGTACACCATTCCTTCTAAGGTCAGGATGACTTATGCCCCAAGTCCTTTGGGATCGGTACCGACCCCTAGGGATGGATCGATACAGTCCCATACATGTGGGTCGGAGTTTTCTCTAGATTATTCTACTCCAACTCCAACTACTTGTGCTCCAGCTTTCGATCTTTGATTCTGATTTGTAGCGAATCTGGATCTTCCTATCTGTCTCATTCACTTGAAGAAATTCTCCATCATCTCTTCCTAATAAGCATCATCCTTTCCTATAATTTGGTCATCATGGTTTTCATCTTCACCTAGTGATGTAGATTAATAGGGGGTTAGCTCCTGAGGATGCCTCTTGGCCGCTTGCTAGTTGATTTCCTCCAATTACAGGCTTCCTAATTGATTTTCTAATCATTATAAATATTCCTAAATATTAAATCAACGAGCTCAAGTGTCTTCCAATGAAAGCACCAAAATGTTTGAACCAAAAATGGCACAAACACCCAATAGAAAGTAAAAGAGAATAAAAAGTAAAGAAAATAAATGAAAATGAGTAAGAAAATACATAAAAAGTTTATAGTGGTTCGACTAATCTTTTCCTACGTCCACTTAGTGATTTTTATTTCTATATTCTTAATTGGAGGTGGAAGTTCTTATGGAGCGGTACGACTCAGACACTTAGTTTTTCAAAATTAGAAGACTATAGAGTAGAGTGGAACTAGAGCCAAAAAGTCCCTGAAAAATGAGCCCTACCCCTCTTCTTATTGAGCAAAGGAGCCTAAAATCTCACATAAAAGATCACCAGGCCCTTCTCCTTGCTACCATTTCTGTATGAAAATAGGTCGCCACCTCATCAGCTTGGATAGTTCGGTACAACTCTAAGTGTAGGGGTCCGTACCGACCCATAATACTGCAAAATTGGCTGCCTTCAACTCTTCTTTTCGCCTCATCATGCGGTTAGCTTCATGATTCCATAGTTGTTTGCATTAATAATATCCTGTTTCAAAGTCCAATGATGAAGTTGGAGATGAATGAAGTTGCTAATTCAGGAGTTCATGGAGATCGATACAGAGTTGCAAGGATTCGTCAGAACAACTCTTGGAATGGCCTTCTAACATCAAGTAGGGAGTGTAGGCAGAAGATGAGTTTTCTTGGTGGAATATTTAGGGGACGGTACCGACCCAATATTGTGGACATTGGGTTCATGGATTTTTGTGGTGGACTCGCACTTGTTTGTGATTTTGGATGTGCTTGGGTTTTAGGTTTTGTGGCCACCTCTCCAGGCATCTTGCCTTGATAACTTTGAACTTTGACTCGTTGAGTTTGGTCGTATACTGCCTGGTTAAAAAGCAGGATAACATTGCTCATACTAGATTATTGTCCGGCTTGATATTTTATGCTTTACTTCTTATTATCTCGTGTATCTTAGATGAGTAGACTAGATAAAAAAATTGGGTGATATGTGGTGTTGTACAGATGAACAAGCAAGAGATGGTGATTTCTCGTATTCATATATATGCTTGTTATTGATATTCCACTGTGGAGTACTATGGAGCCTATACCACGTTAGCTATTTATTTTGAGAAATTATTCTTTAAGTTTATTTCAAATTGTATAAACTATATTGCTATATTATTGTGAACCTGTGTACTCTGATATAGTAGTTCATTTACTTAATACTATTTCACCTATATAATAATGTGATGATTATTATATTTTATTCAATGCGCTATGAAATATGCAATAGGTTCTATGATTGTTTTATCTCCTTTTAACCCTTGACAATCATTATGCATTGGTCGGGAATCGTAGCATTGCACTATACAGGAATACTGAATGCCAGAGCTATAAGGTGGTCATCATGATATATGAAAATATGCATGTTTCACAACGCGCGTGCAATAATATATGCTTACATAACAAAGAAGTGTACCGTATGGCACAAAAGTGTCGAAAACATAAACAGATACTGAACGCAAAAGATGATGATGTTGACATAAGAAGCCATGCTTGTGCAGCAAAAATTCAGTGAAAATATTTGTGCCTTTGTAAATATCTTTGTCAAGCCTAAATGCATTTGCTCTACGCATCGAGAATATTTTCCGATCAACGCTAAAGAAGTCAAGGCATGATAAAAACATGCATGTCGGCACAAAAAAGGATTAGAAAAGACAATGGTGATGATACCAAGAGATTGGAAGGAAGGAATAAAACCATCTCGATTAGAGACATAAATTTTTTGTTCCATCCACTTCGGAGTTTTACAAGGAGAAACCTAGTAGATAAATGTCATGGCTTGAATGTGATGAAACCCATCGATGCCCATAGTAGTACTTTTGTGAACCGAGTATAAGAAAAGTAATTCTGGTAGGCGCAGTTAAGTGTGCGGCATATAAAATATGAGTACATGTTAAAAGAAAGTGAGAAATTTGAGACAATTGGATTGGAGACAAATTCTAGCAGCTAATCACTCCTTAAAGATAGGGTGAAGCGAAAGATAAAGTTAGTTTCTAATGTGTTTAGATGTTAAAGAAATAAACCTCACTCTGGGAAAATGAATGCACCCATAAGGGGTGGGAACCCAAAATGCATAATCATCAATCCCGAAGTGGTTCAAAATCCCTTCAGCTTGGCTTTCTTCATAAATGGTCAAATCAATTAAATGAAAGGGGCCAATTCAAACAAGAAGTAACGAGAAGATGATTAGTAGCCATGAATAGCCAAAAGAGAAAATCATGTACGACGGGAAGGCGCTTTTAGGATCAATAACCAAAGTGAAAAAAATTTCAACATCAAACCTGTAAAGAAATCTACTCGATTCGAGAATGGACCAATAAACGTAATTGTCTTATCGGCAAATTGATCGAACAACTCATATCTAAACATATAAAAAGAAAAAAGGGAGAGTAAAATAAAAAATAGAGGAGAATCCAACATATAGTTTAAGACAATTCATAATTTGAAATGAGAAAAACCATTGTGCCTGAAAACATAATCTACAAATGCGTAAAAGAAAAATGGGAAGAAGAAGAGAAAACATATAAAGTTTCGTAAAAGAATCTCAAACCTGGAATTAATTTGTTGGATACCGATGATGATAGCCAATGTATGCTTAAAAAAAGCGGATTTGTTGGAATATGAAACTATTCGTTTGAAAGCGGTCAGAGAAAGCAACTATTTAGAATAAAACACACATAAAGAGTATTAAATATGAAATAATTGATTAGACAACACCAAAAATTAGGTATGAATGTGACAAGTCTGCCCCAATGTATATTAGCATGGACTTGGTGGGCAAATGTTACTCCCATTTTTCTCTTATAAATATATGTTGTGGAGATTCAGATTCAGATGAATAAAGCTAATAGACTGTGTAAGTCTATGAGAAGACAAGATGAACCACGTCTTCATTAAAAATGGAATTGCTAAGATATAACGTACGAAGCCCAGTAAATTATATTCGACACAACTGAATAATTCGTTTTTCATATACAACTAGCGGCGCACAACGATGTCGAATCAAATACACTGTGAAAATCAACATAAATTAAAAGGGAATACTGCACAATAGCCAATAAGCTAAATCCATTACAAGAGTTAAAATAAACTACGCCATCTTCATAAAGTAAACTGCGTTAATCCAGTAAATGCAAACAACAAGGAGGAAGCCTAAAAGCCATGCTTTCATAAAGCAGCAAATCCACAACACATGCATGGAGAAATCCAAAGTAAGAAGCTAACCCAGCACAATAGCAACAAATTTCACCAACCTAGCTGAATAAGATGCGTAATTAAAACTGAAGAAAAACCACCAATAGGAAATTGCGATGCTAAAATGATATAACAGGTTGGGCTGCCACTCCAAACAAACTACATCATCGCCTCAACTCAGAATTTGGCAATGCCTCAAATCAGATATGCTGCCATGTCAAATAAGGTTGCATCGTCACCTAAATTGGACAGAGCCACCACCTTAAAGCATACTTCACTGAACATATCAAAACAGATTGCACCTCTATCTTAAATAGAAACTGCATCCTCACCTCATATCCATACCACGACCCCATTTTTAAAGTCAAAAAAACCCCACCACAACTGACCAAGCTATGATACACCTTGTGTAACTCTATGCCATCCATGTAGAGGCAAGCAAATAAACGAAAGTTGGGCAGTCCATATGCCAAGCATTGTTCACAAGTCTGATTCCAAAGTACCGTATGCCAAAACTCAAATTTCCCACCCATTATCAAATTCATATTTCTTGCTATGTGTCAAAATAATATTTCCCACCTACAATCCAATTTTCCCACCAAAGATAGTTGCACATGTTTATGGTCGCATAAGCAGGCTGTGCATAAATCAATGAAATACAGGATGAGTGACAAGTGGTAGGGTTGAACGTTGGAGAAGAAATGTTGGATTTGGAAGTCAGTAATCCATGTGATGTCATCTTACTATCAATAGAAAGACGCTGTATCAAAGAAAGAGACTTTCGATAGTTGCTCTAAGTTTTATACCAAAAATACTTGTACTTTCTTCCGTTAAAAGCTTGTTCTAAAAACAGTATAAGACAAGCATTGACCCATAGAATTATGATTATCTAAAATCTGAACCATGTAAATTCCTGTGTCCTTTAGTTTTTTTTGCACTTTTATTCCTTGTTTTTGGTAACAGATTCTGATTAAATTTACTAACTTTATTATTAAGTTGAATTTGACATTTTAACGAATAGTTAAAGTGCAACTACATAATTGTTTAATTATTCAGCAATATAATTACTACTCGTAAGGCAAATTTAATATCATTCGAGTTTGTTGATTCTCAATTATGAAAGCATACAACACCGTACTTATTTCATCCTTAGTCTGACGTCGAGAGATGAAAAACCTCGTTTAAATACCGACATGAACACTTAACCAGTCATATAACCTAGTTTAGAATAGCGGAAATCAAAAATAAAACTTTATTATCTATTAAGCCTCATACTTCGTCTTTGGAGCTTTTATTTGTCTTCCAAAATGTTCTTGTTCAATTCTAAAACCTCATCCTACTCGAACACGTACCAATTAGTTTATAGGAAAACCAATAGTAAAAACATGGGTTAGACATAAATTCTGGTATGTGTAGTACATTTTCCTAATTATGATATGTAGTGAGACCATGCTGCCTAGTGGAATAGGTTTTCCACCAAATCAATAAATAACAGCTGCATCATGTCGTGTAATAAAATCTTCATATCATGAGCATATATATAATTATCATTTCAAATATAAATATATCGAATATTGAACGTATGGTTATGAACTATGTCATACATTCATCCGTTTCAATTATACGTATACCCTATATTTATCCACATTTTATGAACCATGTCATACAATCATCGTAAACATCCACATGTGCTGCCAAGATAGGCCTATCAATGGATACTTCCGAATGCTGATAGCGTCATATCTGTATCCACATCCGAAATCATTTTTGGATATTCGATATCCGCATCCGTAGATGCAAACATATATCAGATAATTATCATATTCGTCATGATTGTTAAATTAAGATACATAATTGAAAATTTTGGTTTCACATAATTTTTTTCAGTCCCATTGATTTTAAAAGTATGATAAAGAAACAACTATGATGATAATAAATAGTTTTGAGTATTTAACATGCATTAAATGCATATACTATAAGCTACTGACTTAATAAAATAAAAAATATGTAAATTTCATTATACTAAAATGCACATACTATAAACTATAATCTTAACAATAACCGGAGCGATATTTTCGAATTCGAATGTAGATGAGGATGCGTATGCAGATGTTTTCATATCCGGATCTATATACATTTTTTCAAATATCGAATATTTATCTGCTTTTTGGATACAGATGCAAATAATTTTTGATTTTTTGCATGTCCATTAGCAGGCTTACACCTAGACTCTTATATAGTTGGCCCGTCAACGGATGCTTTCAAATGCAAATAGTGTCATATCAATATCCATATCTGAAATCATCTTCAACTATTGGATATACGCATTCGTAGATATGTATAAATATCATATTATTGTCATATCCACTTACGGTAATAAAGCACTACAATAGAAATGAATTTATTAAAAGCTTTTGAAACACTGCTAAAATTTATCTTTGGATATCGAAGAACATTGTGTAACGACTTGGTGCAATAAGTTCAGCTTCTACCTTACAGTTTTAAAAAAGCTGCGAAAAGTAATTATATCACAACGCTTTAATTTATGTTATGTTACTTTTAATATGGTTTTACCTTTGCTATATTAGAGATTATGCAGCATTCTAATATCATTGTATACAATTCTTATAGCATTTTGGAAAGTGTTACCTGACGACATGTTACCTAACGTTTTAGGAATGTTGTATAAGTGTTTAATACAATTTAACCTTTGCCATTTTAGAATTTACATAGGATTTCTAGACAGTAGAATATCTAAAAGAAAATATTTGACCTCTATTTAAATGTAGCATTACATATTAAACATAATCAAAACTACACCAAGTTCATACACCAAAAAATTAATAATTATATATAATACTCTTCGAAATGCCTTAAACATACATGATAGCACTATAAAGATTCTATAAAAAAAAACTCTTGCCGAAGTAGCGAAAATCATAGAGCTTACCCCTATCAAAAGTTCATTGCAAAATAACCTGGAATATTAACATAAGTAGACAATAGTAAGCCAGGTTCAGAAATAAAACTATTGTTACTAGTTATAGTAGTAATATCGCTACTACTATTATAACTATACTATACTATAACTATTAATATTTATAAATTGATTTAAATATTATAAGTCGTAACTAATTTTTATAAAACTGGGTTAACTTACTTATACTAAAATTTCTATTTATTTTTCATGACTTGCATATCAAACTTATATGTAACGACCCTAATTTTGATTAACATTATTTAGGACATTAATTTGGCGAGTTAAATAAAATAATGTAAATGATTAGAGGATTGAGATTTCTGATTAATAGAAGGGTAGCCATTCCATATAACAAATGAATAATAAAATGAATTAAAGTATAATAGAAAAGGATAACAGGTGAGGACAAAATAGGAATAAGTATATTCTTGTACCTTAAACCCTTAGGCCACTTTCGTTTCATACATTCACTATCAATACATTAAGCTAGAGAGGATAGCCACCATTAAGGAAGAGCAAGAAGAAGGTAAATAAGATTCTAAAGGAAGTAAGCTTAATCAACTTAAATCAAGATCAAATCTCAACTTCTTAATCATAAAGCTTTGGTGAATAATGACTACATCTCTTGTTTTTAATTGTTTTGATTTTAGATTAAATCTGATCTATTTTGCAAGATTTTTTCATGTTTATGATTGTTAAAATGAATATATATATATGCTTCTTGATGATTTATGATAATTCAGATAGATTTTATGATATGTTTTAATACGAAACGCTATTAAATGATATCCAAATGCCTTGCAATTTTAAAATAAGGTCAGAAACAATATTATAGAGTTGGATTTCAATTTTTATAATTTTCCAATTTAATATGGATTTAATATTAATTTTCTAGCAAAGAAAATGGTTATTTCGGTTTAAAATTAATTATGGCTAATATAGGTATGTTTTGGGTCAAAAATTTATATGTGTTAGATAACATATTAAAAATGATTTATGGGAATATTTATAGATTTTTCCTAAGTGTTTTAATAGATATATAAAATTATTTAAGGTATATGACTTAAATGTTTTATATATTTATAAAAGGAGAAGGGGTATTTTGTAAACAATTTAAATCATTACTTCAAAAAAAAAGGCAGTACTTTTAGAAAAGAAATTAGCAACCAGTCATGTTTTGAAAAACTAGACAGACTAGTTGAAAAGAATTGCTTTAAAAGGTTAAAAATCCGTTTAAACAAGCTTTTTACATGTTTCGCCATTTTCAGGACCTAGCTTTCAACTAAGTTCCTCCGCCTCCATTATCATCGAAACCAATGCGTATGGTATCAAAGACATGGTAACAGCGAATTGGACATAGGCGGTACTTTGTTTCAAAAGATGATGCGCCTGCTTTGCTTTTGAGAGGCTTTCGACTTAGTTTGCTTTCGACTTGGTTAAATGGTCTAAAGGAATTGTTCCGAAAGACGTTGCGCCTTTTTTTTATAAAGGAGCTTATGGCGAGGTCGAAACCCCTTGCTGCCACATCTTACCTTTCGAAGCAATGCCTTCAAAAGGGTTTCTTTGTTTTAAAACTCAAGTCGCTTCTCTAATGCTTTCAAAGGGATTAGTTTCAACACAATCCACTTCTTTTACTTAGAAAATAGCTTTCAAAAGTGTTGCTTTCAACTTTCTTCTTTTAAGACATTTTTGAGATTTTGATAGCTAAACCCAAAGGTTTTGAAAGGTATAGTTTTGAAAGATATCGAAAGGTTGTTCCATAAGTTTTACATAAGTCCAATGCTTTCAAAAGGTTTGTTTATAGAAAATAATTTGAATGCTTTTGAAATTTTTTAAATAATGGTTTCAAAGGGGTGGTTCCCCAATGTTTTCAAATGGTTTTAAGTGGAAGGTTTCCAAAGGTTTTGAAAGTTATATTTATAATGTTTTGATAAGAGGATGTCTAAGGTTTTAAAGCTTTCGAAAGAAAGGTTTTCCAAGGTTTTCGAAAGGTTTATTAAGAATGGTTTCGAAAGGTATGTTTCGGCCATTTGGCCTAAGGTTATAAAGCAAAGCAAATACTTGCTTTCGAAAGGGGAACTTTCAATGGTTTCGAAAGGGGTGCTTTCAAAGGTTTTAATGTTTTCACCAATGAAGTTTTGTGTAAAGTATATATAACATGGCAATGTGATTGGAGCAAAGCATAGAGAAAATTTAGCTTGTTTAAAGTATGATTTAAGGTTAAAATCAACTTGAGAGGAAACGTTTTCAAGGAAAATTTTATGGGCAAATGACCCTAAGTAAAATGACTAAGATATTAGAATATCAGATGGAACTGGTATATGGTCGCTCCCCGTACGTTAGCTATTAGCCCCTAGATAATTTATTCCGAAATTGTGTGTAGGGCTTTGTCAAAGATAAGACTAAAATGATGTCATACACAAAAAGGAAAATACAGAGTAAGGATAGATTATTGGTGAGCCCACAAAACAATTAGGATTAGTTGATCCTGGGAAAACTAAGTTAGGACAAACCGACCAAAAAAGGAGTATCTAACATAAGTTATATTATTTATTAACTTTGACTGGTAGGCCCAAGCCAGCCAAAGGTCAGTACTTAGCCAAACAAAACTATAGTGTTCGAACAGATAGTCCATTTGTTACCTGATTTATATGCTTACATGATGTTGCTTTATTGTTTTAACCAGTTTTGGTTGTAGGATCAAGATTTGAAAAAGATATGTTTTAAAAGGATATTGGTAAGGGAAAACCTATTCCACTAAGTGGCGTGGTCTCATTTAATATCAAATAACCGAGATGTATAGTATTATTCACACCAGGCTTTATGTCTGATGCGTAGTTTACGTTTTTCCTCCTCAACTCTCGGGTGCCCAAAATTGATTTGAGTATGCTGAGTACTGAAGATTTTCGGGTTTTAGTAGGTGGATGAATAAAGCTTCCGAGGACGAGAAGGAGGCTGACGCTACCTATATTTGGAAGTTGTTTGTTTATTCTGCCGTGTTGTATTAAATCTGTTGTGACTACTTAGTACTCTGATCATTCAAGACGGCATCTTCATATGTTACTCTTGGCATATTTATGTAATAATTTAATTTGATCTGAACCTGGAAAACGATTCGGATTATGTAACGACCCGTAATTTCGACAATTAAAAATATTAATTAATTAAGATTTTGGGATTCAATATTGGAAGAAAATTAAAAATGTATGATTTATTAATAAGAAAATAACTAAGAATGTAATTTTAAAAATGTAAGCGATGACTATTTGAATGTAATTTTGAGATTTTGAAGTAATTGTAAAGTTAATTTGGTGATAATTGTAAGCAAGGAAATAAAATGTAATATTGAATACAATGTTGAAATTATATGTAATTAATTGGAATTGGCTAATACTGAATATGAAATCAATTATGTGTAGGTAGTTATAACATTTTTTGTAGATAATAAACTTATAAATGTGACATAATTAAGTAAAAAGTAAAAATTATTGTTTATCACCTATTTATGTAATCAGTTGAATTTAATTCAAAAATCGATAAAAATTTAGTATAATCGAAATATAATAATTAATGTGGGAAAAGTGATAACTGTAGATTATTGATGAAATGAAACGTAAACCAATGTTAAATTTATCCGTATGATGATAGTTGAACGAATAATAAAGATTGAACTGAAAATAAATTAATTTATTTGGATTTTAATTTATAAGTAATGAATTTACTGAAATTGAATTTATTGTTAAATATAAAAATAGAATTTAATAAGTGATTAAATTAATTTAATAATAATTTATTTAATTAACGTGAAAATAGTCATTTTGGCAACTGTCTTAGATTTCGATGAAACCAGTTTCGTCGGATCCATAGCGGTGAATTATTGTAGGATTTCAAGTTACGTAGCGGTTAGACTTATCGTTTGATCATGCGGGCTCGAAACGCGTAGAAATCAATTTAATGAAATCAATTTAAAATAAGCTTATTTTAAAAGCTAACTTCTTTATACGATGGATTTAGGACTTGAAATCTATTCCGTTGAGTTCAAAAATATCTAAAACACCTATTTTGATATATGGGATGATCTACTTTCATTTCGGAGACGGAATGGGATTTTCGGGTCGTTATTATCATTTCATACTAATTCGATATGTTCGTTCTTTCCTATCTGGCCTTGTCTATATAAATAGGATTTTCCAAAGCCAATAGTCTTTCTATTTCTTATTACAGTATGGTCAATTCCATTTGTCTGTTCCTCCTTCTCAAATGGCAGAAACCTTAATTCCTAGATTCAACTGCAAATCAAAATCAAATCGGAATTTGAAAATCCTCGAAACTATAGCAAATTTATATCATTAGAAAGATCCCGATGAATGGAACCTACGTCCGGCGTTCGTTTTTCATGACAGTGAATGGATCAATTAGAAATCATGGTCAAAGTCAATTTTTGGCATTTTGATCGAAGCAACAATCGATGAAATTGAGATACCGGTTTTGTAGAGGTGGCTTCCAGGAGTCGATAGGTGGTGGTCGCATCACCGTAATCTGCCTTTAGCGGTCATAATTTGAGTTTTAAGGTCCAAAAACCTAATTTATATGGTGGCGGCGCACGTTGCTCGATACGATCGGAAGCACGAGGGAGGGCATGCGTGGATGCGCCTCGGCCAAGCGAGCACGGCGGTGGGCGTGGTGGAGACGCTAGTGGCCTAGGGAGATGCCAAATCATGGTCAACGCTAGCGGTATCGTGTATGCGTGTGTGTTAGGAACTAGGGTTTTGCTGAGAGGCTTCGAGCGATTGGATTTTTGTTTTTATTTTTACTTTTATTTAAATCGTATAATGTCGTAATGTGTATAACTTCCACGTATGAGGTCGGATTCACGCACGATTTTATCCACGTGATTGTATCGAAATTCCAAACATTATGGAACTTGTTTGGATGAATTCTGAGAATGTTATATTTTAGACTATTTTTGGATTTTAAAATCGTCGACAAAGCAAAGGTGAGTATTTTAACCCACTCACAACTACTAGATTGTCTTATGTTAGTTAGATTAAATTTATAATGTGATTAGAAGTTGATTGATTTCTATTGACATATTTAAATTATCATTCTAGTTAAATCTAAATTTTATAGAATTTAATCATCATTTAATTTAATACTGAATTTTAATTAGTCAATTAAATACCTGTTATTGATATCCTGTTAATTTTGTTATTAATTGGCTGATTTGAATGATGATTGTGATGGATGTTTTATGGTTGAGATTGGATGACTGGATGTTATGTTCATTTAATATATTGATCCAAACTGCAAGTTCCCTTAATTATTAGTAGGAAAATCACTATGGGTTGAAATGATACATACCCGAACGATCTATAGATTAGGGAAAAATCATTATGGGTTGAAATGATAGACTCGAGCAATTTTATGGATTTTGAATTTTAACTCGATATTCCTGGTTGAAATGATATATACCTGTAAGTATAAATTTATTGCAGGTTGAAATGATAGATATCTATATCACTTGACCATAGGGTAGAAAATTATAGACGGACACCGAATTGGTAAAATTAAATGAGTTTGAATCATTAATTTTTGAATTCAATTAAATAATATTTTGAAATAAAATTAGATTTATATAACCTGAATTATTTTCAAAAATTCTAGTTTTAATGTTGATGTTGAAATTGAAATTTGTTTAAATGTATTGTTTAAAGGAATTAAACTTAAATTTCAAAGTTGAATACTGAAATATAAATGTAATTTATCAGATATTTGAGTTATTGTAAATGTTGAAAATTTAACTTTGCAGCCTATGAATCTGAAGTGGATTAAAAATTATAGTTTAAACATGAATTTGAAATCGATAGAAATTGAAATGGTTTTTGGGAATTTGTATTGAAAGAAAATTTAGTTTGTTGCAATCTGGATATGATCCAGATTTTTCGAAATTGAAGAAATAGTTTAATTTGATATTAACTTCAAATTAATTTTTTAATGTAAACTATTTAAAAATGTATTATTTAAATTCGAATTAATTTACGTTTTCAAACTATTCATTATATAAACCATTTCCGATAATAAAACGTTTTATATTTAAACTATATTAAATCTATTTTAAACTGTTAAACTAATTTAAACCATGTTAACCTATTTCAAACTATTTAAGCTTATTTTAATCTATTTTAATCTATTTTTAACCTATTTCCTACTATTAAATCTATTTTAAGCTATTTTAATATATTTAAACTATCTTAAACTATTTTAAACTACCTTAAAATATTTTAACTATTTTAAACTATTTTAAGAACTATTTAGACTATTTATACTATCTAAACTATTTTCTAAATTTCAGACCGTGTAAAGTTGAAGTGTTTATATTTAAATCCTTGATTTAAAAGCCAATAGGGTTAAATGATGTTATAACCTAAATCGGGATTTGAAATGATATTTTCTAGTGAAATGACATATTTTGAGTAAATATAATGATTTTGAAATGAGGGTTTATCTTGTTTTGAAAATATGATTTCGAAAGTGAATATGATTTCGAAGGTGATATGATTTTTTAGAATATGATATTTTGATATCAATATGAAATGTATTTGGAAATGTAAAAGAACCATCTGGTGTGAAATAAGCGTTTGGTTGTTAAAGAGATCGGGATCAGACATTGTCATACTCTCTGCCAATACCGAAAACCACTTTAACAACCGTGTACGGTTGGAGATTCCTGAATGAAGTAGGATGATTTGGTGAACGAATATGTATGAGGTATTAACGTAGTCTTGATTAGTTAGCTTGATGTGACTAAAACAGGAGCTATACCTGGGCTAAGTTAGGTCGTACCTCATATCAGACATGCTTCTTGGATACCATATTATGACTTTGTGATTGATTTGGTAGCCACTCTTCGATTGATTATGGAAGTGTGTTTCGAGATGGGCGGTAGTAGCTTTCTGCAAACGGTAGAATCCTACCCTGGCATTGCCTCACGTGTCTTGTCACATGCCTTATCGTGCCTTTTACGAGTTTGGTTTGTGTCGTACTTATAGAGTGCTCCTTGATAGCCCACCAGTTTGGTGGAGTTTACAGTACTGTATAGACTACGACATTTATATAAATTGTGTTAAGGGGCATATGGGTAACGCCATAAAGCTATTTTAGTACTTTACTTTACTGCAGACACTATTATAATAGTGTATTGTACTATGTATGGAGATAGTTTAATGGACCCTTTAGGGATGGAATTCCGAACATCTCTTAAGTTATTGCACTCATGTTAAACACTGGATAGGATATGTAAAACCTCATAAACATCTCTGAAGCCATTACATTCATATTTATTTACTATTGATTTAACTTACATAAGATCTTTTAGTTTTGATTCGGTGTTTTGTCTTTTACTACGCCCATGTCAGTTTAAGCTTTTCAGTGTATTGAATACTCTATCTTTCTGGAGGATAAAGACGAAGATTTGCATGCTATTTATTATATTTCTACTACTACATCTTGTTGTTCCGCTGCATTATTATTTATTCCTATTGTATGTGTAACTCTTATTGTATTGTAAAGTGTAATTAAATGTATTTGTAAAACAGCTTCATGAACTGTTAGTTGATGATTATATTTTGTCATTTCGCTATGAGATTCTGTGTTTGTTTTATTTCTTTCTCTTCCTTCCTTGTTTACCTCATAGAAATCCTCCCTTTTGAATGGTTTGAGTCTAACATGTATGGTTTATTGTTTATTTAAACCATCCAAAAAGATGGGTCATTATGCTTGGTATCAAAGCCAGGTTTAAAGATAACCTTAGCTTTGTGGGGTCTGACTCATTAGAGATATGGTAGTAACGCCCTAAAATGAGTCAGATGGTCTATATGCGAGAGCATACTTGTTAGCATTATAAAAATGTTTTGTATTGTGTTAATTTGTTTTGTTTAGTATTTATAAATTCTGGTCGGTACATAGGATGATATGTCATCGATAGGGATTTCTAAACACTTAATAGTGCAGATTGACACAATATTGTTTTAAAATGTAGGTAAATGAAATAATTTTTCCTAGTATTATATTTTATATAGAAGAATAATCTTTATAAATGTATATAATGGTATGTGTTATGTTTGTTTCCTTGTTAGGAAGTGAAAATTTTATAAACATTGGTTGCAAAATGGGATTATAAATAAAATGAATGTAAATTTGAAATTTGGAAACTTAAGTTCCAGAATTTTTGAAATTAGTCTTCAAAGGTTTTGGAATATGATTTAGTATTGATTGAAATTATTTCTAGATATAAATATTTTCATAGTGATTTAGAAGAAATGTTTTTAAAAGAACTTTAAAAGGAAATAAGTTCTGCACTCCCCACTTTGTCGCTGGAAAATAATTTCAATGATGAGTGCATGCATCATCGATGTTCATTTTCGAGTTTCAAAGTGGGAAGACTGTTGTTGTAGTTTTACTACACATCTACTTTGATGAATAAATCTTAATTTGAATTCCTATATATGATTTGATCTATAAAGGATATAAAAAAATATTATTTTCAAAATGACTGAAATGAATCCAGGATTCAATTCTTAAAACTTTCTGATAATTAGTAATTCTTAATTATTGTATTGAATGAAATATTAACTGCTTTAATAATTGGAAACTTCTAAAATGTGTAATTAGAAACCAGATGCTAAGTGATTAATGAAATATATAAGAAATTGAAAATTTGTAAATTGTAAATCAGAAGGATATGTAAAATAAGAAAATGTAACTATTGAACATTTTGTTAACTAAGCGAATGAGATAAGCCTGTGTAACATTCAATTACATCCTTAAAACATATACATATACATACATACATACATACATACATACATACATATATATATAACTTACCAAGATATTAAAATTTGAAATGTTAATGAGAATATGCAATAGAATATTATACAAGTAAACCGAGGAAATGAAAATGTTCAATAGAATTATGTTTATAAATGAAGAATTAAGATGTATAAAAATATTATAAACTTAAGTAATAATTTGAAGTGCTACTAATTAAATTTAATAGAAAGGTGAATATTGTAAGTAAATGGTTGTGAACTTAATTTAACATTTTAAGCTATTGATAATCAGATTGAATAGTAAGGTAAATCATATATTAAGTAAATAACTACAAATTTAGAAGTGTTGAAATGACTTAGAAAAAGATTTAATATTCAATAATGCTATATATGAAGGAAACAGATATGAAAAGAAAAAAAGAAAAGAGTAGAAATTTTAAGTATGAGTTGATTCACAAATGAATATCGATGTTAAAATGGAAATCAAAGTAAATAATAATTATGAATTGAATTTTTAAAGAAACTTACATAATAATTTAGGAATTGATTATGTACGATCTAAAAAGTGAATGGAAATAACTTACGTAAGTAAATGAATGTAAATTTAATTGAGAAATGGCATTTTATAAATAAAGAGGAAATTAAGTTGTAACAAGTGAAGTTGAACTAATATAATAATCATCATATGAATGTATGAAAAAAAAACTTGAACAGTAAACGATGAGAAAGGAAATTTATAAGAATAAACTTAAATAATATTTTAAATTATTGTTTTTTATGGGATGTTTAGGAAAGGATACTTCTAAATGTATAAAGAGTATAAATAAATTATTAAGTTGTAGCTAAGACTGTTGAGTGTATGGTATACTTAGTAGTTTATTTATCATTTTATACGTTTAAAAGTTTCTGAACCAGGACAAACCATTTATTGTAGTTGCCATGGACGGATGGTTGATTATTTTGATTGCATGTGATGATTATATTGGTTCGTTTGCAAGTGATTATTTTTATGTTGTGTTGATTGTTTTGTTATTGATTAAAACAAGTTAAATATCTCCCTTATACATAATTCTCACTATTTTAGATTTTTTAAGTGAAATACAGGTTTTTGGAAGCAATAGCTACTGCTTTTGGTTTCATAAATAAGCATTGTTTTCCTAACAAATAGGTACGTTTTCGAATTACGCTTCTATAGCGATATTATATTGTTTTCCCATGATTTGAAATATTTTATTTTGAAATATGATATATATATATATATATATATTGTTGTTATTGATATTATTATTTCTCCTAGACCGTTCTGTACAAAGGAGACTCTGACGAAATTTCTGTGAATTTTTGACTTAGAAAATTTTGTGAAAGTGAAAATATTTTCAAACTTCTATTGAACTTGAATATAAAAGGATTAAATTGTTTATGAATTGATATATTTTATTTAAATTATTTAATTATTGCAAATTAATTTTTTATAAATTAAATACTTTGAATAAAATTTATTAAATCCTTAATCCCCTCTTTTTTCCTTTTCGAGGATGAAAAGTTTTGAGTGAGTGAGATTGTAATGACCCATAATTTTCGACAATTAAAAATATTAATTAATTAAGATTTTGGGATTCAATATTGGAAGCAAACTAAAAATTTATGATTTGTTAATAATAAAATAACTAAAATGTAATTTTGAGAAATTGAAGTAATTGTAAAGTTAATTTGGTGATAATTGTAAATGAGGAAACAAAATTTAACACTGAATACAATGTTGAAATTATATGTAATTAATTAGAATTGGCTAATATTGTATCTGAAATCGGTGATGTGTAAGTAGTTATAACATTTGTTTGTAGATAATAAACTTATAAATGTGATTCAATTAAGTAAATGGTAACAATTGTTATTTATCACCTATTCATTTGGTCTGTTGAATTTAATTTGGAAATCGATAAAAATTTAGTTTAATTGAAATATTGTAGTTAACGTGGGAAAAGATGATAACTGTAGACTATTAATGAAATGAAACGTAAACTAATGTTAATTTTATCCTTATGATGATAGTTGAACGAATAATAAAGATCGAAATCAAAATAAATTAATTTATTGGGATTTTAATTTATAATTAATGAATTTATTGAAATTGAATTTGAACGTTGTAATTAATTCAATATTTAACATTGGATTTAACATGGACAGTTTGTTTTAAAAGACTATAAGTTTATAGGCAATCAAACATAAAAAGTTTGTTAGTTATAAAAATTGAATATAACAAGTGATTAAATTAATTTAATAATAATTTATTTAATTAACATGAAAATAGCCATTTTTCCACTGTCTCGGATTTCGATAAAACCTATTTCATTGGATCCGTAGCGGTGAATTACCGTAGGATTTTAAGTTATAGTGATCGGACTTGTCATTGATCATGCGGGTTCGAAACACGAAGAAATCAATTTAATGAAATCAATTTAAAATAAGCTGATTTTAAAAGCTAACTTCCTCATACGATGGAAGTAGGACTTGAAACCTATTCCATTGAGTTTAAAAATATCAAAAATCTATTTTGATACATGGGATGACCTACTTTCATTTCGAAGACGGAACGGGCTTTTTTGGTCGTTATTGTCATTTCGTACTAATTTGATATGTTCATTCTTTTCTATCAGGCCTTGTCTATATAAATAGATTTTTCTAAACCTTGGCAGTCTTTCTATTTTTTATTATAGTATGTATAATTCCATCTATCTGTTCCTCCTTCTCAAATGGCAGAAACCCTAATTCCTTGATTCAATTGCAAATCAAATCAAATCGAAAATACTCCACAAAACTATAGCAAATTGTAGATCATTTGAAAGATCTTGACGAATGGAACCTACATCTGACATTTCAGTGACCAGATCAATCCGAAATCGCAGTCAAAGTCAATTTTGGGCATTTTGATCGGAGCAACGATTGATGAAACTGAGATATGGGTTTTGTAGATGTGGCTTCTATGAGTCGATTCGTGGTGGTTGCATCACTTGAATCTACCTATGGCGGCCGGAATCAGAGTTTTAGGGTTCGAAACCCTAATTTATAGGGTGGCAGCGCATATCGCTCGAGATGACCGAAAGCTCAGGGGAGGGCACGTGTGTATGCGCTTCGGCCAGGCGAGCATGGCGGTGGGTGTCGTGGAGATGTTAGTGGCCTAGGGCGGCAACAAATCATGGTCAACGCTGGCAGTATCGTGTTCGTGTGTGTGTCAGGAGCTAGGGTTTTGTTGAGAGGCTTCGAACGATTGGGTGACGTGTCATATATTTTTATTTTAGTTTAAAACGTATAATGTTCTAATGTGTATAACTTTCGCGTACGAGGTCGGATTCACGCGCGATTTTCTCCACTGCGATCATATCGAAATTCCAAACGTTATGGAACTAGTTTGGATGAATTTGAGACTAATTAAATTTTGGGCTAATTTTGGATTTTAAATCGTCAACAAACCAAATGTGAATGTTTTAACCCATCCACAACTACTAGATTATCTTATATTGGTTAGGTTTAATTTATAATGTGATTAGAAGTTGACTGATTGTTGTTTGATATATTTAAATTATCATTCTAGTTAAATCCAACTTTTAGTGAATTTAATCGCCATTTAATTTAATATTGAATTTTAATTAGTTAATTAAATTCCTGTTATTGATAACCTATTAGTTCTGTTATTTATTGGATGATCTAAATGATGATTGTGATGGATGTTTAATATATGAGATTGGATGACTGAATGTTATGTTTGTTTTATATATTGATCCACACTGCAAGTTCCCTTAGTTATTTCTAGAAAAATCTCTATGGGTTGAAATTATACATACCCAAACGATCTGTAGATTAGGGAAAAATCATTATGGATTGAAATGATAGACTCGGGTGATTTTATGGACTTTTAATTTTAACTCGGGATTGCGTTTGAAATGATATATACCCGTAAATTTCAATTTATAGCAGGTTCAAATGATAGATCTCCGTATCACTTGACCATAGGGTAGAAAATTATATACGGACACCGCATTGGTAAAATTAAATGATTAAAAATCCTTAATTTTTGAATTCAGTTAAATAATGTTTTGAAATAAAATTGGATTTATATAACCTGAATTATTTTCAAAAATCCAAGTTTAAATGTTGAATTGAAATTGGGTTAAATGTATTGTTTAAAGGATTTAAATTGAAATTTCAACGTTGAATTCTGAAATATAAATGGAATTTTTCAAAAATGTGATTTAATGTAAAATTGCAGTTCAAACATGATTTTGAAAATGATATAAATTGAAATGGTTTTTGGAAATTTATATTGAAAGAAAATTTAGTTTGTTGAAATCTGGATATGATCCAAGTTTGTTGAAATTGAAGAAATAGTTTAATTTGATATTAAATTCAAATTAATTATTTTAATGTAAACTGTTTAAAGTTGTATTATTTTAAATTCTATTTTATTTAGATTTTCAAACAATTACTATATAAACCATTTCCAATAACCAAACCATTTTACATTAAACTATATTAAATCTACTTTAAACTACTATTTAAACCTATTTTAACCTATTTAAATATATTTTGAACCTATTTTAACTATTAAATCTATTTTAAGCTATTTAATATATTTAAACTATCTTGAACTATTTTAAACATCTTAAAGTATTTTAACTATTTAAACTATTTATACTATCTAGACTATTTTCTAAATTTCAGACTGTGTAAAGTTGAAGTGTTTATATTTAAATCCTTGATTTAAAAGCCAATAGGGTTAAATGATGTTATAACCTAAGTCGGGATTTGAAATGATATTTTCTAGTGAAATGACATATTTTGAGTAAATATGATGATTTTGAAATTAGGGTTTAACGTATTTTGAAAATATGATTTCGAAAGTGAATATAATTTCGAAGGTGATATGATTTTTGAAAATATGATATTTTGATATCAATATGAAATGGATTTGGAAATGTAAAAGAACCATCCGGTATGAAATAAGCATTTGGTTATTAATGAGACTGGGATCAAGTATTGTCATACTCTCTACCAATATCGAAAACCACTTTAACAACTGTGTACATGGTGGAGATTCTAGAATGAAGTAGGATGGTTTGACGAACGATTCTATATGTGATATTAACGTAGCCCTGACTCCCACGAGCCAACTTGATGTGGCTAGAACATGAACTATACCTGGGCCAAGTGAGGTCGCACCTCCGATTGGACATGCTTCTTCAATACCATATTATGACTTTGTGATTGATTTGGTGGCCACCACTCGATTGGTTATGGGAGTGTGTTCCAAGCTGGATGGTTGTTGTTGTTATGCGTTACCACCAGCTCGATTCTACAAACGATAGAATCCTACCCTGGCATTGCCTCGCATGCCTTGTCGCATGCCATATCACGCCTTTTATGAGTTTTGTTTGTCCAACCTAAGGAGTGCTCCCTGATAGCCCACCGGTTTGGTGGAGTTTACAGTACTGTATAGACTACGAATTTATATAAAATGTATTGAGGGGCATATGGGTAACGCCTTAATGCTATTTTAATACTTTACTTTACTGTAGACATTATTATAATAGCTGTTGTACTATGTATGTAGATAGTTTAATGGATCCTTAGGAGATGGAATCCCGAAAATCTCTTAAGTTATTACACTCACATTGGACACTGAATGGAAGATGTAAAGCCCCATAAACATCTCTGAAGCCGTTACACTCATATTTATTTACTATTGATTTAACATAAATATGATCTTTTAGTTCTGACTTGAATGTTTTGTCTTTTCATTACACTCGGACCAGTCTGAGATTTTCGTTGAATTAAAGACTCTATCTTTCTGAAGGACGAAGACGAAGATTTGTATGTTATTTATTATATTTGGACTACTGCATTATGTTGTTCATTTGCATTGTTATTTATTCCTGCTGTATGTGTAACTCTGATTGTATTGTAAAGTGTAATCAAATATATTTGTAAAACAGCTTCATGAACTGTTATTTTATTATTATATTTTGTCGTTCCGTTGTAAGATTTCATGTTTATTTTATTTCTTTCTCTTCTTGTCTTGTTTACCTCATAACAATCCTCTTTTTTGAATGGTTTGAGTCTAACATATGTAGTTTATTATCTATTTAAACCGTCCAAAAAGGTGGGTCGTTGCAGATTATGCAACTTGAAATATGAAATGTTGTTTTAAAATGTAATCAAAAAATATTTTAATATGTAATGATTTTATTTCTTATTTAAATACTTCTGATATAATGGATACTATTAACATTACCGTATTTGTTCACTGGAAACTAATACTATAGATGACTGCAACATCTGTAGCACTTAGCTTCAGGCCTCCAAATAGGGGGTGCTACAACTTGGTACCAGAGCATATGTTTATGAAAAACTTAAACTAAATGATTTTTGAAAACATAATCCTAAAGAATTAGAAATAAGATCGGGATATGAGATAACGCTGTAGTAGCGTAGTTTGGCTATATATAATTATACGCGATATATCTATTCTTCTATCTCTCTTAGGCTATTCTTCTATATCTTACGTGGCTTGAATACAAATATGGATGCTAAAAGTTGGAGAGTTAACCTTAGAGGAGGTAGCATAACTTCAAATGGAAATGCCATAACAAATTCGAGAAGGAACCGAGGTCAGGCACAAGTTGGAAATGTGGGTGCTTGAGTCCCGAAAGTTAACATGGGAGTGATGTATCAGTTCTTTGTCAACATGATGCTGGCAGGTGTTGTTGCTTGAGTATTTCAAGAAGGAGTTCAAGAAACTCCAATGGTCAATAACCATGCTATTTTGAGTAGAGATTAGGCTCGGTTGGGAGGAAAGTTAGTCATTGGTACCGAAGACACAATCGAGGTAGAGAATTGGCTACTTCATTGCGATAGGATTTTCACTGATCTAAGGCTTAATGATGAGCAGAAGAAAAGGCTTGCTTCTAGAAAACTTTATGGAGCAGCGCTGTACTGGTGGAACAGTGTTATAGCTAGAGCTAATGAGGAGACAATGACACATGCCGAGTTCAAGAGGAGGTCTGGAGAGAGGTTTATGTTGGAAATTGCTAAGTCTACTTTGCTTTGGAAGTTTGCTGAGTTAGAGAAGAGAGATATGTCTGTGCTCGAGTTGCGACATGGTTTGAGGAACTAGCAAGGTATGGTTATGCTACGGTGGATACTATGATTAAAAGGAACGATAAGTTCATCAAGGGGTTGAAGCTTGAGCTTGTTAGGGTAATGTTACCGCTTATCAGGGATCTATGCTACATTATAGTGGAAAAAGCACTGAGGAATGTGGTCATTCTTACTTTTCTGGAGAGAAATATGTCAAAGGAAGTCCAAATGGGACAGGTTCAGAAAATAAAGTTCATTCATAAGAAAGGAGCTCAGAAGGGTGGAGCTACAAAGAAGGGGAAGTTCGAGGTTTTCTACTTTAAGTGTGATAAGAAAGGGCATTTCGCTAATGAATGTCGCTCGGGAGAGGCAAAGAAGGTGACCGAGAAGAAGAATATCAGAAGCTTCAACTGTGAACAAATTGGATTATAAGAACTATTGCAAAGAGCCAGCTAAGGATAGAAAAGGAAAGGTGTTTGCATTAGAACCAACTACCTCGAGGAAAATAGCAGAGGAAAAGGGAAAATCTGCATTGGGAGGTAATCTTCAGATTCATGGTGTAATAGTTAGCGTTCTATTTGATACTAGTGCATCACATTATTTTATATCTCGTTGTCTGATAGATAAGCTTAACCTAGAACCCTCATACTTAGTTACTTCCTTAAGGATTGCAAATCCGATAGAAGGGTATGCGAGACTTGGGATGAAGTGTGACCACATAGAGTTTGATTTATTAGTTCATACCTTTGTTTGCAGTTTTCATCTGTTTGATTTCATAGGGTTTGGAATTATTATGGGTATGGATTGGTTAAGTTAGTACGATGCTAGGATATTTTGCCATGATAGGAAAATATCGCTTAGACACCCTGACTGTAGTGATCGAATTGCATATGCTTAGAAAATCCTAGTTGTGAGGTGAATGCTTTGTTGGGTGCTGTGGAGGTAAAAGGCGAGTTAAATCAAGTTTTCATGGTTAGAGAATTCGTAGATGTTTTTGAACCTGTAGTAGGATTGCCACCTGAACGAGCCATTGAGTTTGGGTAGATTTGTTGCTGGAAGAAGAATAATGAGTAGACTGCCTAGTAGGATGACACCTACCAAGATGATGGAGTTGAAGGTGAAGTTGAAGGATTCGGAAGGAAAGAATTTTATTATGCCAAGTAATTCACCTTAAGGAGCAGTCGTAGTGTTTGCTAAGAAGCAGAATGGATCGTTAAGGATGTGTATCTATTATCATAAGTTGAATGAGAAGACGATAAATAACCGATATCCATTACCTAGAATTGTCGATTTATTCGATCAGTTGAGTGGAGCAAAGGTATTTTCTCAGTTGCATTTTGCAACAAGTTTCCACAAGCATAGAGTGGCAGAGGATAGTGTTCCTTTGACGGTATTTAGAACTAGATATAGATCGTACGAATGGTTAGTGATGCATTCGGACTAACTAATGCGCCAGCATTCTTTATGGATTCGATGAAGCGAGTTTTCCAAGAGCACTTAGATAGGTTCGTGTTGGTATTTATGGATGATATTTTGATATACTATAGATGAAAGGGAACATGAAGTTCATCTTAGAGTGGTGCTTGTGACATTGAGGCAGCATCAGCTTAAGGAGAAATTTTCAAAGTGTCATTTTTGGAAGAAGAAAGTGAAGTTTCTTATTCATGTTGTCTTAGAGAAAGGGATTTCTGTAGATCCGACTAAGATGGAAGTGGTGAATAATTGGAAGAGACCCAAGACAGAGATTGAGATAAATATTTTTCTTGGATTAGCTAGGTACTATCTAAGATTCATTAAGGAATTTTTGCAGATACAAGCACCAATGACTAAGCTAACGCGAAAGGATGTGAAGTTCGTTTAGATAGATAAGTGTGAGGAGGAATTCCAAAAGCTAAAACACTTATTGATTAATGCACTTGTGCTAATTATTCTGAAAGGGAATCAGGACTTAGTAGTATATACGAATGCTTATGGAACTAGGTTAGGAGCCGTGTTAACGCAAATGGGTAAAGTGATTGATTATGCATCCCGACAGCTTAGACCGCATGAGGTAAGATACCTGAGATTTGGAATTAGCTGCAGTGATTTTTGCGCTGAAGGTATGGAGGCATTACCTTGGGAGAGAGATTCAAGTTATGTAAGGATCATAAGTCATTAAAATATTTATTCTCTCAAAAAGAGCTAAATATGTGACAACAGAGGTGGTTAGAGTTTTTATGACTTTGAAATTGAGTACACACCAGGAAAAGGCAATAAATTTGCAGATGTACTTAGCAGATAACATCAGAATGCAGTGTTGGCAATGATTATTGAGTGGAGAGATTTGGAAGCGTTGACGACATGTAGAGTACAATCGAGACCTGAAACTAGATCTAGTAGAGAAATTGTAGTGTTATCATGTTTAGAAGTTTAATCGATGATGATCGAAAATATTTCTTCTAAACCGATGGAGGATCCAATATTAGTTGAACGGATTACGAGGTTAAAAGATGGAACCTAGAGTGATGATCTAAAGGATTTTATTCTTGACCAGAATGGATGGTTGAGAAAGAAAGGAAGATTATGTATTCCGAATGCGGGAGATGTTAGAAAGAAAGTTTTAGAGGAATGCTATGGTTCAAAGTTTACTATTCATCCAGAAGGAACTAAGATGTATCTTGACATGAAGAGAAATTTCTTCTAGGATGGTATGAAGAGAGATGTAGGCTTATATGTAAAGCAGCAACTAAACTACCAACAGGTAAAGGCCGAACATTGGAAACCAAGTGGGTTGCTTCATTCTTTAGATATTCCATTATGAAAGTAGGATTCTATTTCAATGGATTTATAGACGGGTTTCTAGGATCTAATAGAGGAATCAAAAGTATATGGGTAGTAGTGGGCAAATTAACCAAGAGTTTACATTTCATTCCAGTTAAGTCAACTAGGACGACACTTGTTTTGGCTAAGTTATTCATGCAGAATATAGTTAGACTTTATGGAATTCCTAGTAGTATAGTAAATGACAGAGATTCATTATTTACTAGCGATTTTTGAAAGAGTCTATAAGATACTTTAGGTACCAAGCTCAAGATGAGTACTGCTTACCATCCACAGACTGGGGAACAAATGGAAAGAGTTAACAAAGTCTTAAAATATTTGTTATGAGCTTGTGTGCTAGATTTTAGAGGATCATGGGAGAACCATCTACACTTAGTTAATTTTTCATGTAACAACGATTATCAGGCTAGTATAGGGATGACACCTTTTGAAGCTTTGTATGAAAGATCATGCAAGTAACTAGTTTGTCGGTTAGAGAACAGGGATAGGTTGGTTCTTGGTCCGGGTTTAGTTAGAGAAGCCGCAAAGAAGATTGACTTGATTCAAGTTAGGATGAAGGAAGCTTAGTATAAGCAGAAGGGTTATGCTGATAGAAGATGGAAGGACTTAGAGTTCTTTGTGGATTTGATGAATCGGTTTTTCCGTGAGCACTTGGATACGATCATATTGGTTTTCGTAGATGATATCTTGATATACTCTAAGGATGAAAGAGAGCATAAATTCATCTTAGAGTGGTGCTTGAGACGCTGAGGCAGTATCAGCTAAAAGCAATGTTTTCGATGTGTCATTTCTGGAAGAAAGAAGTGAAGTTTCTTGGTCATGTAATCTTAGAAAGAGGGTTATCAGTAGACCCGACAAAGATTGAGGTCGTGAATAGTTTTAAGAGACCTGAGATAGTAACCAAGATAAAGAGTTTCCTTGGGTTAGCTGGTTATTATTGGAGGTTCATTAAGGATTTTTTGCAGATAGCAGCACCAATGACCAAGCAAAAATAAATGATGTGAAGTTTGTGTGGACCGATAAGTGTGAGGAAGCATTCTAGAGTTTGAAACACTTATGACCCATGCACCTATTTTGATTGTTCCAGAAGGGAATCAGGATTTGGTGGTTTACTGTGTTGATGCAGAAGGGTAAGGTGATTGCATACGCTTCAAGACAGCTTAGACCACATGAGGTCAAATATTTGATGCATGATTTAGAATTGGTAGCAGTGATTTTTGCTTTGAAGGTATGGAGACATTATCTTTTGGGAGAAAGGTTTGAGTTACATACAGATCATAAGTCGCTGAAATATTTGTTCTCTCAGAAGGAGCTGAACATGAGACGACAGTGGTGGTTACAGTTTATAGCCACTTATGATTTTGGAATTGAGTATACACCAGGAAAAGGCAACAAGGTTGCAACATTTAGAAAAAAACATCAGAATGCAATATTAGCGATGATTGTTGAGTGGAAAGATTTGGAAGCACTAGCAGATTGCCGAGTACAGTGGAGATCCGAGGTTGGGTCTAGTGAAGTTATGGTTATATTGTCTAGTTTAGAAATTCGTCCAATGCTGTTTAAGAGGATTGCTTCTAAGTAGAAGGAGGATCCATTGCTAGCTAAGAGGATCAAAATGCTTGAGGTTGAAACTATGATCGATGATTTGAAGGATTTTCATCTTGAACAAAGAGGATGGTTAAGAAAGAAGGGACGACTATGTGTTCTAGCTGTAGAGGACTTAAGAGGGGTAGTTCTTGAGGAGTGTCATCGATCCAAGTTTACGATTCATCCTAGAAGAACCAAAATGTATCAGGATATGAAGAGGAGTTTCTTCTGGGAAGGAATGAAGTAGGATGTTGGCTTATCTGTAAAGTAGTGCTTGAATTGCCAATAGGCAAAGGCCGAACACCAGAAGCCATGCTTCAGCCATTAGATATTCCAGTATGGAAGTGGTATTCTATCTCCATGGATTTTATTGACGGATTGCCAAGTTCGAATAAAGGAATTGATAGTATATGGATTATAATGGACAGATTGACCAAGGGTGCCCATTTCATTCCAGTTAAGTCAACAAGGACGGCATCTATTTTGGCAAGGTTGTTTACAAAGATGTGGTTAGACTGCATGGAATTCCTAGTAGCATAGTAAGTGATAGAAATCCTTTGTACAGTAGCGAGTTCTGGAGGAGTCCGTAGGAAGTTTTGGGAACCAAGCTCAAGATGAGTAGCGCTTACCATTCGCAGACAGATAGACGAACGGAAAGAGTTAATAAGTTCATGGAGGATTTGTTAAGAGCTTGTGTTCTAGATTTCGAAGGATCATGGGAAGACCGTCTACATCTAGTTGAGTTTTCATATAACAACAGTTATCAGACTAGTATTGGGATGACACCGTTTGAAGCTTTGTATGGAAGGCCATGAAGATCTATTATTAATTGGTTAGAGACCAGGTATAGGTTGGTTCTTGGTCCAGATTTAGTTAGAGAGGATGCAAAAAAGATTAAGGTCATTCGGGCTAGAATGAAGGAGGCTTAGTCAAGGCAGAAGAGTTATGCTGATAGCAATAGGAAATACTTGGATTTCTCAGTTGGAGATCAGGTATTTATTGAGGTGCCACTAATAAAGGGTGCGATCAGGTTTCACTAGTACAAAAATTGCATATTGCTTCGCCTCATTTGAATCAGTTGAAGTAAAAACTAATGCAAATAGAACTACTTGCATCAGTTCTATCTTAATAACCGGTGAAATTGGTACGTAGAAAGTAATAGGTAATAAAAAATCAAATTTTCATCAGTTGTCACCAACAACCGAAGAAAATACATCGATGCAAATAGTTTTATCGCATCAGTTTTGAAGTCAACCGATGCAATTGCATTAATTTGCATCCCTTAGCAACATTCTTTACAAAACGTACAATATTTAATCACGCTGCACAAAGATGTCATTTTCAAGATCACCCTTTCTCTTTTCTGCTCACAAAAATTAAAAAAAGAAGCTAAAAGCATACATATCAGGAACCCTAAGAGAGAGAAAGCCAGACAATGGATCGTAGTACTCCAATTCGCAAGCCACATACCTCCACCGCCGATTTGCTAACATGGTCCGAGACTCCACTCCCCTCGGCACCGCCAGAATCTGCGTCAAGGAGATCGAATAAAGTACGTCTTTTTGTGTGTGTGTTTTGGAAATTTTGTGAAGTTTATTCGTGATTATTTGATATGCAGCCCGCTAGTGGGATTAGTCTAGTGATGTTTGGAGGGCAAATGAGCGAGGAAGAAACTGAAAAAGTTATTAAAAGGTTAGATCTGTTTATTGTTTTAGAAGTACATCCGTTAATTTTGTTTTATTCTGAAAATGCTATTGCATATTGTTTAGGATTATATTAATGCCAAATACGAAACGTTATTAGACTGTTCTGATAGTTTATTTTAATTTTAGTTAAATCCCAAACAACTATTTTACATAAAACGTGTCTAATTGTTAAATGGTTTAACTTTATGACTGTTAAACAGATGTAACAGAATATTGAGAAGAACAAGTGTTTCAATAGATAAGTAAAATTGTGATAAAATATAGGGTCAAATGATGATATAAGTCATAAACAAGATTTCTACACTAAGGTCTTATTAACTTATTTGCTATTTTTCAGTGAAAAAATCAAATTATTGTCAAACAATTTGTCCACTGAAATAACTTATGTTCTACTTCTTCTTTTCTTCCAATCTAACTGTTAAATGTTTGACTTTAGGACTGTTAAACATATTTAACAGAATGTTAAGAAGAGGAAATGTTTGGTAGAGGTCGGTTCATGTGGTATTTCTGAGAGGATTGGGCTTTCTGAAAGGCAGATACAGATGTGGTTTTGTCATAGGAGGCTTAAAGATCGTAAATTTGAGTCAAATAAAAGGGTGAAATTGGAAAACAATAGTAGTGTTGTGGCATTGGCCAGTTGTTCATATTCGGGTAGTGTACAAACTCGAGGAACAAATTATGAGGGTGCATCCGTTGCACAATCTCAACTTTTAGTTATGGAGCTGAGATTTATTGCACTAGTTGAGGATCAGATAGGTGGGCCTTTGAGAGAGGATGTCCCTAAACTTGGGGTGGAGTTCTATCCTTTGCCAGATAGTATTTCCTTTTGTTTTGCATCGTATCTATGATGACAGATCACTTGTTTTTACTCCCTAATGCCAAATGCACACCCTAAGGCACATTATTTTGTTCCTAAGTTCAAGACGACTGCCAAAAAAGTCATTGACATCCCTCAATTGGTGATAGAATAATTAGAGGCTAATCAAAATTTTAACGTATCAGCGGCCTGCTAGGAGTTTACCAAATTTGAAGCTGGCTTTATTCAATTTATCACTTAGGGTGAATGGATGTACAACAACTGTTCAATGTGAATATATCACATTGAATTTAATATTTAGGTTATACATATATATATATGGTGTTTTAAACTATACCGTATATGAAGCATGCCAGCAAATATTGTTTATAAATGACATGAAGGATGCAAGGGCATTCTTGTCCAATGCGAGCAGTTGCTGGATGCGAATATATCCCTCTAGGTAAGTTAACAATGAGCAAATGACCCGTTTGAGCATCATACCCAATCTCACAACAGACGAGTGAATCATCCCTCTAGTAGTTCGTTGTTATTAGTTAAATCTTTAATCCATTTTTTAGCTTGTTTCCAGTTTTACCTTCATCATGCTTGATTTCACAATGTTTTGTTCTAAGATGCTTCTGACAAATTTATTACCACTTTTAAACAGTCATAACTCCACAGCATAAGCAACCTAAGCAGCCTTACAACAGTCAACTGTTTAACAAAAACCAGGCAGTGGAAATCAAGGTTATTTTCACACAATTTATATATGAATCATATTCAACTTCATCCGTTCCCTAACACTTGAAGGTTTTTACCTTTACCAGACAGGTTTGAGGGCCCCATATGATTATCGGGTATTATACGAGCATCTGAACAGTAGACACGAGACATATGAAAAGCTGACCAAATCGCGTCTACACGATACTTCGGTTATAGATAGTTCAATTGATGCACGTGTTGGGTTACACAAATTTATTGTACCAGAAGATCCACACTTATCATCTAATAAGACTTGTAAGAAGGTATGGCATGATGCTAATTCTTTTTTTATTGAGAGAAAGCATATTGGTTCTTACTAACATGTTTATTTGTTCTAAATATTTACTCCCTTTTCTGTTTCTGCAGAGCAATGCAACAAAATTCCCAAATGATGTTGAACTCCATGAACATCACATAAGGACAAACATAGATGAGCTAAAGATTCCGTATGGAAAGGTCCCACTTTATTTCATTTTATGTTTCATGCTTTTAATACTGTTCAATTCCAAGTGTTACCGAGTTGCAATTTGCAGAAAGAGAAGCATTTGCGAAGGGAAATGGAAAGACTTGAACGTGAAAGAAGAAAAGAGGAAGAAAGGTTGTTACATGAAAAGCTGCGTGAACACGGAAAGATTATTCAGAGAACAAAAACGTGAAAACGAGCGAAGGGAGAAATTTTTGCGAAAAGAAAGCCAGAGGTTAAGTTATTATCTCTCTATAAGTCTATCTTGGATATTTGAAATGCAAAACTAAAAAGTCAGTGAATGAGCCTTCGATCCATTAGCAACTGTGAGCTATTCCCATTTTCAAATATGTTTGCAAGGGAATCATAAGGTTTTATGTTTCGAACATGTAGTCTACTAAGTAAGGTTATTTGTAGTTTATCCAAATGGATCAGTGCAACGAATATTTAACCTTTAATGCTCACAATATATTGTGAAGAAATGACATGCGATATTTTGAGGATAAAATAGGGAAATATTGAAACCATATTAGCTGGTACGTTAACAAGTTATTAATATCCATCTACGTATATAGAAACCATAGATGATGAAATATATTAGTATTTTAAAAGTTACCATTCACAAGTCAGTAGATAATAATATGTCAAAACCTTTCACTACTTCATAATATGTGCTCAAGGCTCAGGCAGTGACAACATATTTGCAAGATGATACGTGACAACATATTTGCAAGACTGAGATAAAAATTATTTTATATTATCCGGTTTAACTACTCTGCTCTCATATCAACGGCCTTAATGTGAAATTATGGGTCCTTTGAAGCATATGTCTGCATATTCACTATGTGCGTGTGCGTACAGGTGTAAGTGATCTTATTTCCATTATAACAAAATATTGCACAAGGTTTCTAATAATATACGCTTTTATTGTTTATTGATTTTAGGCAGAGAAGATGAGGCAAAAAGAAGAATTGAGAAGAGAGAAAGAAGAAGTAAGACTGAAAGCTGCAAAAGAGAGAGCTAATGCTTATAAAATTGCTAAGTGAGATACTGAACATATAGAGGATGAGGGCTTAGAACTTATGACAATAGCTGTATCAAGTATTGGGATACTTTTAATAATGACCTTAGACAGCAATACCTTGCAACGGCTTGATATGTTTAGAGGTTACCAAATGCTTTCATCATTTGGATGAACATCTTATCCGTGCAGAAAGCATGCGATGCAATAATTTTTCATATTTTGTAACGACCCGGAAATTTCGATCCCGAAAATTCCAGATAGTTAGAGGAAAGAAGAAAGATATAGAAGAAGGACAGAAAAGAAACACACAAACTCACATGCGCAGCGGATAAAATATAATATCAATAATAGTTATACCAAAGAAAACTGTATCTATCAATTTACATCGATATATCAGAGTTACAACAATTTTATTCAACATTGGATAGATACAATTTAACATGCCTCGGATATATACAATATCATAGTGGAGACTCTCCATACGTCCCTGCCATCCAGCTCGCCTCCTGAGCTCAAGAACGTCCTTACCTGAAAATCTGTAATAGTCGGTCTGACCCGAGCATTACATCAAAGTAACACCCGGGTCAGGCTGAAAACCAGCGTGAGTAACTCATCTAACATAGAATACAAAAGCATACAACTTATATAAACTCGGGGTAACTTATCAATTTACAACTTCTCAAGTTGTTATAACATCACTTATTCCAAATATCAATTTCTAAGTGCTAGAACTTAGATTAAATGATCCAATTCTCTTTAACCATTCTATTCAGCCTATTGATTTCAGATATCAATTTTTTTTTATGAATCGAAGTGGTTACTGGTATTAACTAATACCCGACTCCAGTCTCTTCGAAATTAATGTCATCTCTAATCCAAGTTGATAAGTTTTAAATAATACAGTTCATATCCAAGACATCATATCACAAAATGATTCAACTCAGATAAGCACCAACATTATCACAGTTCTACCCATTTATATCACAGCACATCTCAATTGCCCATTCGAGATATCGTTAATTCAAGTCTTTCAATATCATTTAACCATCCATAAGCAAGATTTATGAGATATAAAATTTCCAATTAATTTAAATAACCTCCAATTAAGTTAATTAGCCATTTTAATTACTTGGATTACCTTAATTCTGCTTAATTAATTACGACTCAATTTATTAATCATTCCTAAACTATCCATCTTAATCGACCTTCTTGATTATTTCTAATTAACCATCCCTGGGTTAATTATTCCTTAACTACATTTAAGTAATTAACTCTTAATTTATTACACACACAAATTATTTAACCTCTACCCATCCATATTGATTACATTGATTTTTACATTAATTACTTGAATTAGTTGTTACGTGATTACTTATATTGATTATTCATCCTTTTAATTAATCACACCTTTTTAATCAACTACTCCTCAACTAATTTCCTAAATAAATCAATCCTTTAATTAATTACACCAAGTAATTAATCCTTAATTGCTTTACTTAAGTAATTTATCTTTAATTACTTTTATCAAGTAATTATCCTATTGGTTAATTATCCTCAATTAGTTAACCTTGATTATTAATTAATCTAACCTTTAATTAAAAATTAAATTAATAAACTTTTAACAAATTTATCTTACATTATGTAATTATCACTTAAATTAATGGTTAGAATTTAACTTATATAACTCACTTGCGACCATTGCACCAACAAAGTTTGATATACTTTTCTTAATTTTCTTACTAAATTCAATTATTTTGAATTCCGTTTGAATAATACTTAGGAAATTAATACAATTGTCCAAACCAATTTACTTAAATTTCAGGCACGATTGGCTATAATCTAAATTTTGAAAATCACACTTGAAACTCGATAATATCTTTACTTGAAACCTGATATTTAAACTTATGTTTCAAAATCTTTTAATATACAAAAGCATCACAAGCCCAAAACAAATTTCCCTAGCCCAACCCGATAACCAATGCAATCCAGACTAACCCGAAGTTTCCCTAAAAAGAACTCGAACAAACCCGATACAGTCCCTAATAAACTTCGTCTTCACCAAACAACTTCAACCCAAACACACTGTGCACCAAACTGTGCACGCCGTGCACATAAACATCACCGATGACCATCGCCTAAGGACACCGATCATCCTCACTCATCACCCACGTCTTCCTTTCTCCGTCCATTAACTTGAAACGGCATTCAAATCTCTGGTTCGAAATCGAACTACTCACCCCTCTCTGATTCGGCAACGTCAGTGAAAAAACCTCCCCGTCACTCCACCATAGTCCACCATCCACCACCAGACCCCATCCCTGCCTTTACCCTAGCCTTCTTACTCGATTCCCCCACATGCGCACCCTTCTTTCTTCTTCTTCTCGACTCAGCACGACCGCGAAAGGAGCCACACAAAGCAATGGCCTAAACCCTAATTCCCAATCGTCCTGCCCTCACAATCATCTAGAAACTCCATTGACATCTTTCTCGCGTCTCTCGAGTCTCGAGCCTCCTCCTGACCAGAACCCAAAGGAAAACTCGCCGCCGATAAACAGTGCTCGATGATAATCCCAATTTCGATCAATTCGGCATATCTCGATTTATAGAAAACTAAAAATTGCGATTCCAGTGCCCAAATTCATTATTTGCCAAGACAATTCATAACATACCATCTAAACTTGAAATTTAAAATTTTGGATTTTCTGATTTAACAGATTTTACTGTAAAAACTAAAATTTTGAAATGTTAACAAAATAATCCACCAGAAAATTATTTTTGAAAATAAAATTATATTATTATAATCATTTTCTATTCATTATTGTAGTTTTGAATTTACTTGTGTATGAAGATTTAGATTTTTTTTCCTTTCTTGAGCCTAAGAATGCCATTGACAATAGAGATTACATGTGTATGGTTACAGGCATATACATTATACATACATAGAAGTTTAAGTCTATGTTCAAACTAAAAACATCCATGCATGCCCAATATTCATCATTGCTACACATATCTTTCACATGCAACAATTTAACAAAACTCTTAGCTTCACAAGTTTCTGTTTACTTGTTTTCTAAAAAAACAGAGAACATGCCTCCCTTATAATCTACTACTTTAAACTAAATTTTGAGTTGCTTTTAAACTGTATATATATATATATATATATATTTAAAATCTTTTAAAACAACATGCACAACATAGATCACATTATATTCACAGATCATCTCATGCAAATTTTAAGATATACCAGAAGTTTAGAGTTACTCACCTTTTTGACTTTTCTTTTTTTTCTGAACAGAGCAGCCTTGTTTGAATTACTTCAAAGTATGTTGTTTGATTGCAAATGAGTTGATGTTGAGATACTCTTTGCTATAGCTTTAATTTGATTAGCTTCAGGTTATAAAATCTAGACAGAGGTTGTCTTGCTTCAGATTTTATTACTTGATCTCTTTGAAAATGGTTACTGTTTTACAAATAATGGTTACAGGGAGAAATGTATTGCAGATTTGGTCTTGAGTTAGGTTTCAGGCTGTAAATTCTTGAGTTTGGAAATAGGAAAGGAATTTTAGTTTGTGGTTTGAAGTAATTTACAGATTTTGCTTTTGATTTTGGACATGTTAACAGGGGTTCATTTGTTTTTTTATGACCTGAAGCAATTTGATTATGACCTGCCACTTGTATTTTCAAATATAGATATGCTTACACTTGTTACTACATGATCATATTTTATTTACATTTGTTTAGATGCAAGAACAAAATGTCTACATATGTTTAATTAATAATTTACAAATGTTACTTTCTTATTTACAAATTTATTTAAGTTCTGAATAAATAATTATGTAATATTCACATGAATATAATGTGTATTTATTTTATATAAATAAGCTTTAGATTTTTTTTAAATATACATATGAATCTATATAAACATTTATTTATACACAACTTATGTTTTCGATCAAATCAATATATATTTAAGATATATTTCCTTTTTAAATTTCAAATTCAAATTCAATTCTTTAAATTTCGTAAAAATCCAATTCAAGGTTAATTTAAAATAAATATATATATTTAAACAAGCCTAAATTCAATTTGGAGTAAATAAAAATTATCTTAAAATAACACATAAATATTATTGGTTTGAAATTAATAATTTTGTTTAATTTAAATAATTTACTTACATAAACAATCATCAATACTTCTTTTTAAAAGAATACTTTGTCAATTTTAAGTGATTATATTAAGATATGGTCAAATAAATATTTATCCAAACATAATATTTACGATTAGATTCATTTGTTAAATTTACAATTCAGTATTTCTATTAATTAACCCAGTTTGTTAATCAATTACTGATGACCAAAAATTCGGGTTATCACATATTTGATTATGTATATGCATTTCTTTTGCCAAATAGCTTAAGTGTGTTTCCTGCTAAATCATTGCAAAAGCATTTTAAACAACCTTTTGCAACTGAATCTGAGGAGAACGTTGCTAACTTTCTGATGGTATTTCTATCTTTTTGCCTACGGAATGGGCAGCAATTCCGTATCCGATCTTCTTTGAGCAAGGTTAAACAGTTTGGACAGTCAAATATACTAGAGCCTTTAAAGAATTACTATTGTTGGTACTTTAATATACAGGTAAATATTATATTTGTCAGCGTCACATCAAATTCAGTTTGGTTTTAAGTTAGTTGGTCTTCATTTCATTTTAAACAAGGGGGTTTGTTATTTTGGTGAGAATCATTTATCATGTGCTAGCTAGTAGTTGCGTAGAATGAAACCAAGGTATTATATATTAACCAAATTGTCAAAACATGTTTATTTCTTATTTTCCCAGGTTCAAGTTGACTTTGGAAACATGTAATGCAGCATATGGTTTTGAGCCGAAGCCTAAAAATTTGGGTTTTCAAGATTCCATGAAGTTTTTAAGGTTTTCACTATACTATATCTTAATGGTTGTACTAATTAAAGATCTGAATTAAGACTATACCACTTAATGATTGTACTAAAGATCTGAATTATGCTACAAAAATGAATGTATGAACCATTATTTTGTATAGATTATTAACACTGTAATTGATATATGCTTATTTTGGTATTATGTTATTTAGTTTGTATTTGCCATCAAATTTAATTTTGAATGATTGTAATATTGCATGCAATAATTGTTTATTATAATCAATAATATATATATATATATTGACTATTTGAGTACTGTAATAATGATTTCTGGGAATGTCTTTTTTGCATCGGGTATAAATAGCTGATGCAATAGAGGGATTAGTTTGCGTCGGTTGTTATAAAAAACCAATGCAACATGAAGCCTTTTAAACCTAAAGACTCTTATGTTGGATCGGTTTCCAACAACAACCTATGCAACAAGTTCCTTTGTTGCATCGGTTTTCATTACGACCGATGCAACATGAGGGCTATGTCCAAGAAACCCACCATATTTTGCATTAGTTGTTATTAACAACCGATGCAAAAGGACCTTTTTGCATCGGTTTTAGAACTGATGCAAAACTGTTAAGCCTGTTGCATCGGTTGCATAAGCATCGGATGTTGAACTGATGCAAAATGGGGGTAAACAACCGATGCAAATGGCCTGTTTTGTAGTAGTGTTTGGAAGATCAGGAAAGTTAGCACCAAGATTCATTGGACCTTTTTCTATTATTGAGAGGATCGATAAACTTGCATATAGAGTTGAGTTACCAAGCAGTTTGGTAAGTGTCCACAATCTTTTTCATGTTTCTCATCTCAGAAAGTATGTTAGAGACCTGGAAACTGTTATTGCACTGACTGTGCTAGATAATTTAGTGGTAGAACCGGAGATGGTTATAATGAGGAAGCCAGTTGACATTGTTGCAAGGAATAAGGAGAGGCTTAGGACCCAGATGATCAGATTAGTCAAATTCCAGTGAAGCGATGATGACAGGGACTGTAGTTGAGAAACTAGAATAGGATTAGAGATACTTATCCTGACTTGTTTGATGGTATGTTTTATCTTCTTGTTTAATTTGTTGTCTACATTATCGTAATTTCGAGGACAAAATTCTATAAGGAGAGGAGTCTGTAACACCCCATATTTTTGGTCACATTATATAGAATATTTAATTAGTTGAATTAAATGGAATAATGTGTTAATTAGGGGATTCACATTTGATTTAATTAAAGGAGTAGACGACCATTTAGCCATGAATTAGAATAAGAGTTAAAATGAAATTTTGGAGGCGTAAAATAGGAAAGAGGCTCATTCCTATAACCTCCAAACCTTGGCCGTGTAAAATTATATACGTTCATTTTTCTTCTCAAATTTTATAACAAGAGGCTGGCCACTATTAAAAAGAGCTAGAAGAAGAAAAGCTACAAAGAAGCAAATTCAAATCAAATCTATTCATATCTCAACTTCTTTAATCACAAAAGCTAGGGAGAATACTCATTTTTGATTATTTTCTCGATTTTTAGATGAATGCCGAATATTTTGCAATAATTTTCCATGTTTTTGAATGATGGAATGATTATATATACATATTGATGATTTATATATATTCATATTGATTTTATGATATGTTTTAATGTGAAAACCCTACAAAATGACATCTAATTTCCTTACGAATTTTCATAAAGATCAAAAATATTATTTTGGAGATGACTTTCAATTTTTGGAATTTTCTGAGTTTATGTGGCATTTTTATGAATTTTCTAGTGAAGAAAAAAGGTAATTTGGGTTAATAATTATTTTTGTTTGAATAATAAAAGATTGAGGTTTGAAATTTATATATGCTGGAAAACATATTAAAATAGATTTTTAGGAATTTTTGTGGATTTTTCCTAAGTGTTTTAAGGGTCATATAAAATTATTTAAGGTATGAGATTTAAATTTTTTGTATAATTTGAGGTGGTAAAAGGGCTTTTATAAAATAATTTAAAATGTTAAACCTAAAAAGTCGGCAATACTTTTGACAATTATATCACTTTCTATTGGTAAATAAAGAGGCAACCAATCATAATAAGACATGTATGAAAGGTTTGGTGGAAAAAACTATTAGCTACATGTTTTTAACTGTTTCGTCTTCTTCAGCATAAGGTTCTGCCTCCACACAATCGCCTCTGATATAGTCGAAACGAATGCATATGGTATCGGGCAACTGGTACGTAATGAATTGGATATGGTAAAAGGTATGGGGCCGAAACCATAGGGTTTCAAAAGGGGGGAAGCCCCGTTTTGATTTTAAAGAAAAATACACTTGCTTGCTTTCGACTAAGATGCTTTCAATTTGGTTGGGTTTTGACCAGGTCGAATGGTTTAAAAGAAAATGGTTTCTATTTGGTTGCGCTCCAGTTTTTAAATGAATGCTTTTTACTAGGTTGAAACAACTTGCTGCCGTCCTTTTACCTTTCGACCCAGAAGGTTTTGAAAGGGTTGTTTTGTTTTCTAAAAAACTTGACCACCTCTCCAATGCTTTCGAGGGGATGGTTTCTTCATTACATAGGAAATGGTTTTGATGCAGTTGCTTTCGACTTAAATGTTTTATGATCCTTTTTTTCTATAAGTAAAGTATGACCCTAATGATTTCGAAAGAGATATAGCCTTAAAAGGTTTTGAAATAGATTCTTTCGACTATAATGGGTTCTGATCCTTTTGCTTTACTTGATGGCGGAATCCAAATGGTTTCGACCGAGACATTTTTTGAAGGTTTTGAAGGGGTAAATATTTTGAATGGTTTCGAAAGGTTTCCACATGCTTTAAATTTGAACCCAGAGTGCTTTCAATAGGATGGAGTTTTGACTGTTTCAAATGGTTTTAAGAATGGTTTCGAAGGGGTTGTTCCCAAGGGTTTTGAAAGGATTGAAAGTAAGGTTTTTCTATGTTTTCAAAAGGCAATATTTAAAAGTTTTTTAAGGAAGATGTCTACTATTTTGAATCTTTCAGAGAAAAGAAAGGAAATGTTTTCCAATGTTTTCAAAAGGCTATATTTAATGGTTCTGAAAGGGTCTTTCAATGGTTTCGAAGGGGTTACCTTCAAGGGTTTTCGAAGGGGTTGTTTATAGGTTTTAAACAAAGGTTTTGTATATATTGAATTGGAAATGTAGCCTAAGTATTTTAAGTTAAAAATGGTTTAACCTATTTTGGAAGGATAGCAAATCCTTATTAAAATATCATCAACATTATTTTGAGTAAAGTATATACCATGGCAAAATAGCTTAGAGTAAAGCTAAATATATATTTTCCGTGTGTATATATATATATGATTTGAAAGACTAAATAATTTTGAAAAGGTTTTCAAGGAATATTTAAGGGTAGTTAACCCTTGGAAAATAATTCGGATAGTTAGTCCATTTTGCAAGCAGTCGGCCTAAATTTTGGACAGTTAGTCCAGCTTGCGAGCAGTCAACCTAATTGTAATGGACAGTTAGCCCATTTGTAGCATAACGGACCTTGTTGTTATGTTGTGGCCAGTCAGCTCACTCATAACCTATTTTCTAGACAGAAAGTCCATTTTATTAGCATAAAGGATGTTGCTATTTTGATTGAGCGGGTAGCTCACATATTTTTTGTTTTCTAGGCAGATAGTCCATTTATTAGCATAAAGGATATTACTATTTTATTATATTCAGTTGATTAACCAGTTGATCGTGGGAAAGGATATGTAAAATATATGTTTTAAAGGATATTTAGTGAGGGGAAACCTATTCCGCTAAGCCGCGTGGTCTCACTTAATATCAGTAAACAGAGATGTAATAGAATTATTCACACCAGGCTTTATGTCTGACCTGTAGTTATTGTCTCCATTTAAACTCACGGGTGCTCAAAGAGCGATTTGAGTAGGCTGAGGGTTTAGGTTTTCAGGTTTTAATATTTTTACGAATAAAGCATCCAGAAACGAGCAGGTTGCTGACGAATAGCTAATTTAGGATTTGCTATTCTTTTGTTTTGATTCTGTTGTGTATATGCGTCAGATATGACTATATTTCTCTTATCAACCAAAGGGGCATCATCATATGTCACTCTTGTCACATTATTTTAAATTATAATTGATCATTACTTTGGAAACTTTTTGGGATTCTATAACATGGATATGAATTATCGTTTTGAAATATAATTAGCAAAAATGTTGTTTTGAAATTTGTGATTTGTTCATATTCATGTGCTTTTGATATTAGGCATATCATTATGATTATCGTATTTTCTTACTAGAAGTTAATACTATGGATGACTACAACATCTGTAGCACTTAGCTTTTGGCCTCTATATACGGGATGTTACATCAGATCTCTCACTTTGTCACCTTCAAAGTTACCTATAGTGGGTTCCCTGTAGTAATGCTTTAGATGTTGTAAGTTGACCATGCATCTATTTAACTTTACTCTATTTATGTTAGCCATTATAAAGTTGTTCTGTTCCACCACTACTTTAGCTCACAATATGCTCGTGCTTGTATTAAACAGTATCAAGAATTACCATTCTTGAATTGGATTCTTCAGCTTAAGTTGTCATTGCTTCAATCTAGCCGTAGTTATTTGGTTCCTACAGCTTATCTCCTAAACTACTGTTCTATGCACATATAGATGATAATTCAGCCTGGGATTTCTTGACATTGTGTTGTATTTATGAACTATTGAGCACGTTGCATCATTTAGCCTACCACTTCTTTGATCAATTCGGATATGCCTAATTCGTAATATATTAATACATAAT
This sequence comes from Allium cepa, assembly GCA_030765085.1. Taxonomy (NCBI): domain Eukaryota; kingdom Viridiplantae; phylum Streptophyta; class Magnoliopsida; order Asparagales; family Amaryllidaceae; genus Allium; species Allium cepa. Next base: position 747,961,932 of record CM060940.1, on the reverse strand, counting down.
ATCTTATGCATTATTATGAAACTTACACGATGGGTCATTATTATTAGTTCTAGTTGGAAAAAAATTAACTAAGTTTCATCAGAATTAACTAAGTTTATAAAAATTAACTATGTTTATCATAACAACAACAATAAACAACTAAGTTTGATAAAAATTAACTAAATATATAACAATAACAACAATAATAATAAACAACTATAATTTGGTAAAAATTAAGTAGGTTTATAATAATAATAAATTAACTAAGTTTTAAAGATTAAATAAGTGTATAAAAAATTAACTATGTATTATAAAAGTTTAACTAAAATTTTCAAATATTAACAAGTTTATAATAATAATAATAATAATAATAATAAACTAAGTTTGATAAAATTCAACTAAGCTTATATTAATAATAGTAATAAACTATAATTTGATAAAAGCTAACTAAGTTTATAACGATAACATTAATAATAATATATTAACAAAGCCAACTAAGTTTTGTAAATAATAATAATAACTAATTTGCAGAAAATAACTAGGTTAATTAAGTTTTATAAAAATTAAATAAGTTCATAAAAATTAACAAAGTGTATAGTAATAATAATAAATTTAATATGTTAAAACCTCATACTTTGGTATTTTGATACCGACAACTATACATCATTATATCATGTATACTAACGACTTGCATAGGAAAAGATCGACAATAAGAAGACCGTGATGGCATAATTATGTAATATCGGTCACAGTGCTTTAGTCTAGAGTTATATAAATTGGTGAAGTCACTTTTAGAGGTATATACAATCACACATGATCAGAAATAAATTTCAGAAATCAAAGAAGTCAAAATATGTATCAGTCAGTCGATTGAAACACCCATGTCAGTCAACTGACCCAATGGAATCAAAATAAAAATGCGTTAACAGTTTCAGACGACTAAAAATACAAAACAGCCAACTAAAAATGTTTTCATTCGAACGAATTAGTGATTTCAGTCGACTGAAACTGCTTTTTTTTTAACTATTTACTACCTATTTTTTAAACCTCCATTTCTACTCAACTATAGTCAATTGTTTTATTTCCTTCGGTCGACTGAATGATCATAACAACCATAATTTTCAAATTTTCTAAGGGGATGCTCTTCTCCGTAAAGAGTTAATCCTCTTCGTTAATGGTTGCAATCATTCCTCTAACGGTTGCAAATACTGATCATCTATACAAAGCAATTCATTTCAAAGATCCAATTAAATGATTTACAATTCTTTCTATCTCAGTCTTGATTTACTCTCAAACATTCAATTCACTATATTAGTTTAAGTCTTTGATCATAGGTTAATTCAAGAATATTCTCCTGTGATCAAATTACTTCCTTTCTCCACGAGCATACATTATACCACAAAGAAGAAGATTATAGGAAGGTGTACTCATTGGCTAATCCGTCTATAAAAGAGCATAAGAAGTTATAAGAAATTCTATTTATTCTATTGACGAAATCATGTTGAATTTTATCAGGCACGAAGTCTTGTTCGCTAGCTTTGGCATACCTCTTCTTCTGGGTTAAGGGAGGACATTTGTTAGTTAATTCCAGAATGAGTTTGGACTGGACGTAGAACAGGACGTTAAAACCAGTACAAAAATCTCTGTGCACTTTATTTATTGCAATTTTTGTACAAGTTTTATATAAGTTCTATTTAGTAGAATTATTCATATTAATCAATCCGCATAGACTTTAAAACTAAGTTTATGAAAATTAACCATGTTTATAATAATAATAAATTAACTAAGTTTATGAATTTTCTTTTAATAAGTTGGAGATAATTTATAAATTTTAACCCAGTTAATAAAGTCCAAACTTAGGATAGTTTAATTAATTAAAATATAAGTTATGACATTTTAAATTTTAGCAATTGAGATAATTTATAAGTTTGAGTTAACATAAATAAATTTATAAATAAATTAACCGAGCTTTATAAAAATTTAACTAATTTTTATAATAATTAACCAAGCTTTTGAAAACTAACTAAATTTTATATAATTTAACTAAGTTTTATAAAAATTAAATAAGTTTATACAAATTAATTAAATTTTATTAGAATTTAACTAAGTTTAATAATTTTTATAAAAATAAAATAAGTTTATTATAAAAATTAACCAAGTTTTATAAAAATTTAACTAAATTAACTAGGTTTTATGAAAGTTATTTAAATTTAATAAATGTTTGACTAAGGATGTTTGACATACCTTAACTATGTAAAACACTTTCATAGTCATTTGTTGATTATTAAACATGTTTACAAGTAATTAACTTTTTCAAAGTAAAGACCAGCTGCAGCAAGGAATTATGGGTGATCAAGTAATGAACATGGTCGTAGTTGCTATATATATTTTGACATTTTTTAGTACTGGCTATTAAACTTGGTGATAAACTATTATGAATTATGTGAATTTGCTCAATTTGTCAAAAAACTATTATTGAAATGGTTATGGATATCATATTTGATTATGTGATTAACGTGTTTTTTCAATTGTTTGAATATAATGGTCATATGACTGATTGATCGATTGATGGTTTCAATATGATAATTATGTGATTGAATGTTGGTTTTAATATGATGATTATGTGATTGAATGTTGGTTTTAATATGACTACTATGTGAGTGATTTTGAAAATGAAATAGGCCATTAACAGGAAACGATAGAATTTAAAGTATGCTGCAAAATAGTTAATAACTTTTAGTAGGATTTTAAAAATGCTATAGAAATAAATGTAAACAACATAAAAATAAATTGTAGCTAGATAAAAACTCTACGAAAAATGTATTGTAGCAGAAAAAACTGCTATAGGAAACCAAAGAAGGATGAAAGTAAACCAAAGAAGGATGAAAGTAAACACACTAAAAAAAATGTTAACTTTAGTAGCAGTTGACAAGTCAATAGAAATTAACTTTGTGGCGTTTCTAAAACGCTTCAATAGCTATAAACTTTTAGACTTTTAGTAGCATGTCGTATCATAACATTTACCGAAACGCTACTAAAAGGTTTGGTAGTGATTTTTCAAGTCTGCGTAAGGTATTTTCTGGTATAGTGTATGTATGTATGTCTCTGTGTGTGTGTGTGTGTGTGTGTGTGTGTATAAATCTATGTCGCATGTATTTATGTATATCTATGTATAATAAAACTATTTCGATTTGCTATGATATGAACGTGTATATAATTTCAAAATAATATAACTTTACAATTATATATATATATATAATTTTCTCATTCCTTTAATTTAAAAATTCTTTACGGCCTTTGTTTAGAAGAAAATATTTCCTATATACATACAAAATCAACACTATTATTCATAAAATTAAATTTAAATTTTAAAATTCTAAAATACACACACACACACACACACACATATGTACACATACATGTTTACATGCGCACATGCACACGCACACATTATTTGCAAGTTATATATGCGTTAAAAATATTTTTTTTTCCAACCGAAATAAAATTGAAGAATCTAAAATTTTAAATATATGTTCATAATGTTATTTATCAAAATATATTTGTTTAAATATTCTTTATGTGTCGAAAGCCGTGTACTAAAACTAATTATTATATTCATTGAAAAAAATTATATGTAGGATCGAAAATAAATTATGTGTACACACACATGTTCGTTTGTATGTGCATGCATGCTTTTTTGTGTGTATCTATAAATAATATGCATAAATACCTTAAAATGATATTATTGTTTGCACCAAAAATGGAATAAACATGTCATCGATCCGTTTTTCCGTACCCTTTGAACCGACAATAAACCATACATGTCCAACCAAAATTGCATGAAAATACGGAGCATGAAGGGTAATAAAGAAAAATAAGACAGAACAGAATCTCACACGAATGGAATATCATATAATATTGAACAAGTATCTTTACAACAGAAAACTTTTAAAATACATGTATTAGAGTCTAACCAAAGTTCAGCCTAGACAGTTATAAACATTTATCCTTACAATTGCTGACAAACATCAAACTAAAACAACTAAGTACAGTGGATAATAGAATATTTCCATATGTAGATGAATATCTCCAGCTCTCCTCTGAGAACTCCAACCGTCTTCGATAAAACCTGAAACTACTCAGATCTGACCCGAGTATTGAAAATACCCGGATCAAGCTTGATAAACCAGCGTGAGAAAAACTCAATAACAAATGATAGTGTCATACTTTTGAAAAATATCATTTGAAAACAAAGAGCATCTCATAAGACCATGCCCACACATAATCACAGATGGGTTTTTACCTTATGATAACTAAAAAACTTACATTTGATTTTATTTCTAATGACACTCTTTGAAAATATTTGCAAATAAACTTATCAATCTTAGCCAAAATTGTTACCATTATTAAATTCCAGCATACTAGGTTCTACAAACAAAACCATAGTTTCTTATTGCAGAATGGATTTCCATACAAATGACCAGGTGAAGGATCTACCTTCCGAATGGGTACACCTCTAGATGGATGCCCCGGGGCATAGAACATCTGCCCTCTACCAACACAAGGCCGATCTACCTCTGTAACTAGATAGTACTGAACATGTCATCCCCCTGTCGTTACCGACCTTTAACCGAGCGCTCGTTTCCATACACCACATTAATTTACATCCCGAATGTCATAGCGGGAAGAAATATATCTAGAAGGGGATGATCATACCCAAATTGGGAATGACCCACTTAGCCTTGCTGCATCTAATCATGTTTCGGACATTTTCGGTTTGATAAGGCTTGAGGCTATGATTACCTTTTCACAAAGCCAATATCACATCTTTGAATGCCACATTGACATTCCGCTAACTACTAATTGTCTTCCACAAAAATACAATCCTTGAGCTCGTACGTCTCAACGAAGGTGTTAAGCTAAGAGAAGTTACCTTCTCCACCACCATTGATGCACATTTTTACAAACCAATGTACGTAATCTTCATAAATGCAATGTCAGACAAACGTGCATACAAGTTGTCCAGGAACAGGACAAACCGAAGGCACTTCCTACAACCACTAGTAGCGAGTAGTCCTTATAGTCCGAAAAATCTCCACAACGAGGAGACCACTGCTATATATAACTCTATAATAGGTGCGATCCAGAGCAAGTCAATAAGCAGTCCTCACGCTATGAAGATCCACGGTCTTCAAAAACCATCATCTTCAACATGCCTTCACGTTCGAACGTATACATTGGTTCGAAGGGGTTTTCGGATAGGAATCACCCAAATCTAATTTTGGTTCCTTCGAAGTACAGTTATCGATAAAAAGTGAATATGAGTATATAGGATTTATTTGGTCTTTTTTCACTTTAATTCTTTTTGGATGATTTCGAAATCTCTTTCTTTTGATTTAGAATAATTCTAAGTAATTCATTCTTTTACTTTGGATAATATCTCAAATTTCTTTATTTAACTCTCGATCCAAATTCCTTAACTTTTAGGCGAGTCAAAAATAATGTTATTTAAGACATTGTTTACGATAAGCCCTAAAATAAATCTTATTAAACATTTTTGAGTAAATAGAAATCATTCATTCTGGAGATTGCTTAAATTTTGGATAATACTAATCTTCTTTTATTTTGAAACAGAATTTTTTTTATTTAAGAGCATCCAGGTTTTCCTTTCGATCTGTTCCACCCCTCACCTAAGAAAAGAAAACATAGGCTATGTAAGTTCATAGCACTGATTGCTCTGTCCCTAATCTTAGTTAAATACCTTGTTTTATCTTTCCAGATCTCACAGGCGGGACAAATGCATTAGTCGTTTCCGCATACTCAGCTATCAACTTTATTTTGGAATTGATTATAAAAATTCCAAATTATCTTTCAAATGCTTTATTTTCCTTTTACAAACATTCATAATTGATTCTGGGAAAAATCGTTATATTTAAACTCATAGTCCAAAGTTAAAGGATTCGCAGCATAAAAGTGCTGCGGAAAGTTATACAAGCTTATTTGATTTAAAACTTTTAAACATTCTATAATTCCTATTTCTCAATCCAAATCTCCTTTAAATCATTTAAATAGATTTATCAAATTTATTCGGTATTTTTCCATAATAAAAATGTTCATTTAACCAAATTTCATGTTATGATCATGTAATTGCACTAGCGTGATTTTTCTAGAAAATAGATTTGGTCCTAATTCAAATCTACAAGATGAAATCTTGATTTTCTTTCTTTGTTTTAAAGATATGGATATGATATTCTGGAATTTTTTTATCTCGAAGAATTTCAAGCTATATTTCACTCTATACACTCATTTGAACTTTTTGACGCGAAATCGCGAACTACTATTGCGCGACGTGTCTAGTTTTAACTTATTTTTCAATACCTGAAATAATCTATTCAAAGTGGATTTTATCATTTATAAAATCATTACAAACCATTTTAAACCAATATTTTTACTTTTAAAAGTATTTAAATATATTTTCACTATTATCGTATTGCAATATTATTTTATTCCTATTATTTTAATATTAAATTTTAATCTCCAATTTCAACTCAATTCAATTATGACTTCAAATTATGCAAATTTAAAACGTATATTTTAAATCTAATTTCAATTTAAACTTCAATTCATCCTTAATCTCAACTTCAATTTTCAAAATCGATTTCAATTTCAATTTCACCATTCATCTCAATTTCAATTTAACTATTCTTTTCAAACCCATTTCACTTCATATTTCAAATTCTCTTTTATTTTAACTGTAATTTCACTTCTAATTGAAAAGAGACTTATTTTTTCAAAATATCTCATATCACTAAAATATGGTCTTATTAGCAAAGGGATTATTAAATCAAAATGAAGATAATCGAGTTAACATTTATCACCAACATAATTATGGTCCACACATAGGCTAACATGATAAATAATCACAACCATAAACATTTTCTACTTATTCAAACATAACACAAACATAACCAAACATTCATAGCAACATTTTAAAGGGTGTATACTTCCATGTTGAAAGTTACTATGCTACGGTTAGATGAAACCTTGCTCCGATACCAAATGAAAAAAAACCACTATGCTCTGATACCAAATGAAAAGACAGTGCGGATCGTGCTATATGGAATTATATTATACTAGTGCGGAAATAAACTTAGTTACTGTAGCAATGTGAACAAGTAAAATAAAACAAGAACACCATAAATTTTTATACTGGTTCGAACTTTCCGTTCTACGTCCAGTCCCAGACTCCTTCTGGAACTTCAACTATAACAACCCTCACTTAACCTAGAAGAACACGTTTACACTGTTTGAGCAACCGAACAGGACTTCACCCGCCTTAGAAACCGAATAAGACTTCAACTGCCTGAGAAACTGAACAGGACTTCTTTACAAATAACAAATGTATCTGACAATAGTGTGTTCTTAAATAACACTGATAATTCAATTAAGTACAATCTTCCTATAATCTTCTCCATTATGATATATAGTATGACGTGCTTTAAGAATTGTGGAAGATAAAGTGATTAGTGATCAAAGTATGTGACAATTTGAGTGCAAACTGAAAGCTTGAGAATTCAAGAATGCTAAAAGTAAATTCGGTTTCGATTAATTATATGTTGAATTCTGTAATCTATTTATAGTGTATAAAGAGTTGCAACTATAGACAAATAGTTATATTGATAGAATAGGTGCAACCATTGATTTTGAAAACTTTCTCTTCAAGGAAGAGAAGCGTCTATTCATGAAAATAGCCGTTAAGAATATTCACAGTTCTGAATAAAATAATTCAGACTTCTGAATTAAGTTGAAATGCAAACAGCAAGGAAATAGACTATTTTTGCCCTTATTCAAACGTCTGAATATTTTCATTCAGATGTCTGAATATTGTGGAACCATAATTTTGTTTCAGCATTCAGACGTCTGAATTTAGCCTATAACAAAGATTATCATAGCTCATTTGGTTGGAGCACTTGCCTTCTAAACTAGTGACCCGGGTTTGAGCCCCGCTCTATGCAATTTTTGAAAACTTGATTTTTTATTTAAAATATGAATGTATATGTGTGTATACCATTTGGAGAAGATTTTAACATTTGTAAACCCTAGACACGACACTATATGACTAATAATACTTTGTTTGTCACCTTCGTCTTGTCTCTATCATCTATATCTCTTCTTGTATCTTCATATACATTCTTTCATCCTTTTGTTCCGTGTGTCTTCATTTTGAACATATTTGACTATCTCTTTTTGATGCTCATGTACCTGCAAATTAGCCTAGAGATTCTTCGACATTATTGTATGGTTGTTGTCATTAAAATCCAACAATTGAGGTTCTAACATTATCCCCATTTTTGATGATCACAACTATACAATTTAAAAAATTATTCATTCTATATAAAAAATATTATTAATATGTTTAAAGCTCCCCCTAAGCGTAACATCTCCCCCTACGTATAATATCTCCCTCTATCAATATGCATATGAATTTCTCCCCCTTTGTCATTATAAAAAAGAATAAGGGAATATAATAAATTATATAAAATATCTTGTGAATAGTGGGATAAACTCAATATTAATTATGGAGAAAAAATAAAATAGATTTTACCATATTTGCTGAAGTCCATATTTCATTGTGAGCACGTAGTTCTATTAAAAGTATGTATTGTTCTTTAAAATTCTAAAATCTATCCTTTTCATTTTGTTTCCCCAAGTACGTGCAATAAATAATAATCATTTTCGGTACCCACTTACTATGTTAGGGTCCGGGGGGTTAGGTCTTGGAAAACCATACCAATTTAGGTGTGGTTGAACCTTTATAGATAAGATAACCTATATTTTTGAGCATCTAATAGTTGGATAATTATCTGGTTTATAGATTGAACAGATAAAAATTTTGATAATAAAAGATATCTAGATATGTAAATGAATTTGAAAATATAATAAAGGATATCTATGGTATCCTAGAAAATTTTAAGCAAATTCAAATGTGATAATCTCTTCTATAAATTATTTAAAATTAGTAAAATTGTTATTTATTTCAAAACAAATAATAATGATTGTTTATATATAGATATAAATAGAATTATTATTTTCAAATTGAATTTTGTTTGTTTAAGATATATACATATGTGTTGATTTAAATAGAATTTAAATCTCAATTTGAATTTAAAAATTCAAAAGATAATTTTCTAAAAATAAATTGGATTTGAGAATAATATATATGATTTTAGTGGTATAAAATTAGTTTTATATTATTTTAATAAGATATGCTACGAATATAAATTAAGAAATGTATTAACTAAATAGAAATTAAATATAAGGTTTTATAAAAAATATATTTAAATATATATAAACTCATGCAAAATACAAGTGTAAGATTTATGGCATGAAGCTTAACAAATGTAAGCAAGTATTGTCATACAAATTACAAGCGTCATGCAGATTAATTTCTTCCCATTTTTTTCAAATAAAAAATAATAATAAATAAAAGCTAAATATAACTTAACTCTACTCTTCTCATTTCTTTTTTCCCTTATTTTCAATACTAGAAAACTAAAGCCTGTAAACAACTTTAAAACCAAAAGATATTCAAACAGCAATCAACTTTTTCAACTACTTCAAATCTGTAGCCTACTTACATTTCAACAATATGAAATACTAAAATTAGACAAAGCTTTAACTTGTAATCAAAAGTCTAGATCATCTCAGTTCCAAGCCTTCAAAAATTTTCCCAGCAACAAGCTTTCAAAAGACCAGGCAATTCAAGTTTTCGAAATTTATAAACTCTTTGTTCAAAGCACATACAGGTGAGTAAACCACCCTTTAACCCCTTAAACTTGTCTGTATTCTGATCTGCATATGATGATACAAGGAAATTTATTGCCTCTGTTAAGTTTTCCAGGATGATCAACCCTTCAAAAATCAGTATCTCGACCTCTAGTTAAATTTAGGCCGTAATGTCTGAGAATTTTTTTTACATGCATGTTTGAAAATATGTGTGCATGTTTGTATTAAGTTGAATACATATACATATATATATATATATATGTATGTATGTATGTATGTATGTATGTATGTATGTATGTATGTAAATAGTGAAGTGCGTGTGCATGTTTATATTAAATTGATGTTCTGTTTTGTGGTTCAGGCAGAAATCTAATAAAAATTATAAGATCTTCCTTCCTGATCTTCTTTAGGGTTTAATTTGTAAACAAATTTTTTTTGTTTCATCAAGATGTCAACAATAAAAATATTTTCAAGTTAAACCAGTAGTTGGTTGAAGTAGAAAGTAAAAGAAGAAGTAACTATGGAAATAATACAAAATCCCAATCATAATAATTGTTTGCTTTAAGTACATAATTTTTTTTGTTTTCGAATTCTAGGATTTCTAAAATTAAAATCATGAATTTTAATTAAGTAACTCAAGAGATATTGAGTAATGAACTGAGATTGGGATTTCGTCGATTGTTGGTGATCGCAGAAGTTTTTGACGTTAGGATTTTGGTCAAAGTAAGTTTGGGGGTTAGGTAATCTGGGAAAAATGGTGATGCATTTTTCTAATGCTGGTGGTGGCCGATTAAGGTGAAACTAGGGTTTAAGGTTTGTTTATGTCGAGGTCGAAATGTTTGATCGCTATATTGTCTCGGGTGATTCAAGTTGTTCAAGACTTTGGGAAATGGCAGCGTGGAAGGTTGGTGAGGTATGGACGGAGTTTGGGGAACTCCGGTGGTCGGCGTGGAAGGTGCGAGGGGTTTTTCTGGTGATGTCTGGATTTCCAGTTTCGAATGGATTGTGCATTTTTGATTTGGAGCTTGTGATACGATATCGATAGTAGGAATCGTATGGGTAGGTCGTAGTTGACTCGTCGACGATGATTTGGGTGACCGGAGCGCTGGCGAATGTTGGTGCATGTGCATCTGGTTTCTGTGGGCATTGAGGTTTGGGAACGAAGGAGTTACTCGGGTTAAAGCTTGGGTTCGACGGTAGTTTTGCTCGAGTTTACTCTCGAGATTGTTGCGAGAGAGATGCTCGGCCTAGTTTTTTTTAAAATCAGATAACTTTTAAAAAATTTAGTAAAGCTTTTGCAAATGGAAGAAAACTCAAGTCTGGACTCGAACTAATCTCGGGTAGAACCCAAAGAAGTTTAAATGCAGATTTTTAAAGTCTTTATAAAATAAGTTTTTTTTAAATTGAATCTAATTTTAAACTATTTTGTATAATAAATGTTCTCTTAAAACATTTGTTTTGGAAGATTTGAAAATTTGTTTTTACTTAAAATGTGTTAAGTTAAGTTGAATGTTATTTAATCTTAAGTTTAAATTTAAAAGTTTAATTTAAAAGTGGAATGTTTTAAAATGTTTTTAAATTATGATAAGTATCTTTAAAGTTAATCAAGATTTGAAAATTAATGACTAATTAATTAAATGAAGTATTAAGAGTGATTAAGAGTAAGTAATTAATTCTCAATTACTCTCCATGATCAGAGCTGCATTGTTAAGATTTCTATGGGCTGGATCAATCCACAACAGGAAGATGGTTCCCATGTCCTTTTCCTCCCTAGAAAAGCCGCTCAGCATGGGTGGACTAGGCATTATCAATATCTCCCAATGGAACAAAGCAGCTATTAGTTCCCATGTTGATGCGATACTGCACAAAAGGAAAAGTCAATGGGTGCAATGGGTGTGGTTTTCTCGAATAAGGAATTGGAATTTTTGGACTATGCCAATTCCGCAAGGCACGAGTTGGATATGGCAAAAAATTCTCAGCATGAGAAGTGTCTTTTTTCCTTTAGTCAAATGCACCTTGTCTCCAGATTGCCCAGTGAGTTTTTGGAGGGACCCTTGGCTTGGGGATGGCACGGTGCTTGAAAATATGCTAGGTACCCAAGAAAGATTGCAATCCTTAATAGGTGCCAATGCCAGATCTATTGACCACATTGTTAATGGGAAGCTCCACACTCCTTCCTCAAGTAATCAGGTAGTCAACATGTTATGAAGGATATTGCGTGATCAAGTTGTGATTATCAATCATGAGACAGAGGTATGCTGGAGGGGAAGGCCTCATAGTATAGCTAGGGTGTATGATCTCCTCTTTAATACCGATGTTTTATCTTCTTTCCCTTGGGATAAAGTGGTTTGGTCCCCTCTTTCTCCACCTAATGATAACTTGATGTTCTGGCGAACAGTTAACAAAGCAATTCTAACAAAGGATAAATTGGTGTCTACTGGTATGAATATTGATTATCTTTGCCTTTTCTGCAATGTGACCCTAAAATCTGCTGACCATCTTTATTTTGATTGTGATTACTTAACAAATATCATCTGTGCCTTGATGAATAAGGTTGGAATTTCTAGCTTTGAAGGCAACTCAGCTTCTAGATGGAGTGTGCTGAAGATAGCCACGAGGTGGAGTCAAAACAGAAAGGATAATATTTTTTTGGCTCTTAAGATTTACCTCAGATTGGTCTGGATTGAAAGAAATAATAGGTGTTTCAGAAGTGTGGTCACGATGGCGCATCAGCTTTGGGTCAAGATAACGGCGAAAATTGAATCTGGTATAAGATTTTCTAGGCATGGTTTCTCTCCTCATAACCACGATTTCTGGAAATGATTAAGTCAATGAGCGTTGGGTCGTGCTGGTGCTTTTCCCTGTTTGTGCATTCACTTGTGCATGTCAGGCTTGCAAGTGTTTGTGTTTTTCCTTTTCCTCTCCATTTGGTTGGACTTTGTGTGTTTGGTCTGCTTTACGTATTTCTTTTTCCCTGTTGTTTGACGCGACTACGGTGTGTTTTTGGTCATGTTTTTCTTCTTTTCACAATAAAATCTGGTTGGGGACAGTCAACCCCGCTTGCCTTTCAAAAAAAAATTAATTTACTTAATTAATGATTAAGGGTAAATATATTTATAGTTAAAGATTATAATTAATTAATTAGGGATTAATTAATTGATAATCTTGAATCAATTAATTAAGTAATTTGAGGTTAATGAATTAAGTAATTAGAGGTTAATTAGAATTAAGAGTTATTAATTAGATAATTAAAGAAGATTAATTAATAATTAGTGATTAATTAATGAAGAAATTAAGTTGTAATTAGTGACTAATTAATCACTCAATGGAAGTAAATAAGGATGAATTACCTAGTGTGATTAATTAAGACTGATTGATTAAGGAAACTAATCAAGGATTAGTTAAATAATGAGTGTGATTAATTAAGGGATAACTGATCAATGAAGTGGTTATAAGATAATAAATTAGAGTAATTAATTAAGGATCAATGTAATTAATATGGATGGGTAAAGGATAATTAATCAAAAATGATTAATTAAGTTGGATAATCAAAAGATGATTAATTAACTGGTTTGTAATTAATTAATTTTGAAAGTGATCAATCTTCCTTACGAATGATTGAATGATGTTAGATGCCTTGAATTGGTTGATATCTCTGATATGAAATGTCTTATCATATGATATGTTTGGGTAGACAGTGAAATGTGGTTATTTATTAATGGTGAATTGCTGTGTAAAAGTGACATCCAGTATTTAAATTTAAATTTTATTCACTTGAATAACTTGGGTTAAGATGACATTGAATTCGAAGAGACCGGAATTGGATATCAATAAATACCCGAAACCATTTCAATTTATAATTTACTATGATTCTTTATAAGATTTGGTATGTGAAATCTATAGACTGGAATGAGAAAATTTAAGTAAAACTGGACCATTTGAATTATTTAATGATACTTAAAGGATTATGTGTGAAATAAGTTTTGATTATGGTAAGTTGAGAACTCGTGATAAGATACGAGTTACCCAGGTTCTGAAAAGGTTGTATACATTGGTATTTCTTGTTAGATGGGTTTACTCACGCTGGTTTCTAGCCTGACCCATGTGTTACTTTGATGTAATGCTCGGGTCAGACCGAGTATTACATATTTTCAAGTAAGGACGTTCTGGAGTTCAAAAGGCGAGCTGGATGGCAGGAACATATGGAGTGAATTCCGTTGTGACATATTGTAGTTTATCTGGAACAAGTTAATTTTAACTGTCCAGAGTTTGTGTAAATTTTGTATCTCTGAAGTATTGTATGAAATTTAACTGATACAGCTTCTTTGTATAAATGTTATTTTATGATATTATATTTTGATTCGCTGCGAATGTGAGATTCTGTGTCTTGATTTCTGTTTTCTCCTTCTATCTCTTCTCTTCTTTTCTAACTATCTGGAATTTTCGGGATCAAAGTTCTGGGTCGTTACATTTGGTATCAGAGCAGAAGGTTAAGCGAGAACCTTGGCTCTGGTGGGATTACTCATTAAGAATTGGGTTAATGGTACCCTAAAATGAGTTGAGTGTGTGTGTGTATGTGTGTGTATATATATATATATATGAGAGCGTACTTGTTATTTTCTTATATAAAGATTTTAAATGATTTTATATAAGACTATATTTTGATATATAAAGCAATATTTCTTTCTAATAAATATTAAGGTAATTGGTTGTTAAATTATTGGAATTAAATTAAGTAATAATAGAAGTACAACCAAATTTAAATTGAATAAAGATAAGTTTGAAATAGATTCAAACTGAAACTAAATTTGGAGAAGAATTTTCAGAATAAGATAATAGTGAATTGATTTCCAGTTGTAATAACCTTGGTTATTATCCTAAAATGATGAAATGTTTTAGGGAAATAAAACATTTAGGGAAGTATGACTTATAAATTGGAACTAAAGATGATCTAAATTGTTAAGTTTTAAATCTGGGTCGAGAATTTGAAAATTGTTTCAAAGTGATAAAGAAAAAATAAATAATATTATTTGATGTATTTGAATGAAAGGGTCATATTTCAAACAAGAGTTGTTTGAAAATTTAAAGGAATTTGTTTTGAATTGAAACTAGTGTGGTTTAAAATTTTGAAGTATCACTTGGTGTGTAAAGGAAATTAATATATTTATATGTGGATATACATAATATCAAAGATGATTAGAGATAAACTCTAAATGTTGAGTTTTAAATTTTTATTTGGAATGAGATATGAAAATGCAAAGGGATATAAGTTTTGAACTTATAAGTGGGAAAGAATTTTGAAATTTGAAGCAGGAATTCAAATTTGGGTAGGGTTGAATGGATTAAGTAAATTGAATTTAACTTTGGGAAAGTTAAATAAGTTTTGAACAAACAACCTGAATTTTAAATTTCAAGATGAAATTGGGATTTAACTTGGGAAGTTAAATGGTTGATTTAAATGGGGAGTTTGTGCGATCTCAAATTGGGTTTGAGATCTGGAAATTAAAATGGATGGATGTTTTAAGTAATTCGAATGATACCATCCTGTTATTATTAATAATCTTTAAGTTGAAATTAGATTTCTTTAAATGAATGAAGAAATGGGTTGTGGTAATATATCCATTATTAAGATAAAATGGAATCATTTTTGGACTTAAGATTTGAATGTTTAAGATAACACTTTAAAGGTTTGGTTTCAAAATTTAAATTTGGTGATAAATTGAATTTCAAAGATCTAGTTATTATAAAAGGATTTGAATTATTATCTAAACTTTGAAATAGGTTAAAATGGAATTTGGATTCAGAATTAAATGGTTTAAAAGAGATAAGTTGATTTAATTTAAAAGATTAAATCAACATTAAAAAAATTTAACTCGAATTTATATAATTCAGGATGGTTTAAATTTGAAATTTGAATTAAATTAGTTCAAATTGAATTTGGCTTGAATTAATTGGAATTGTGATTGAAGATGGATAAGTTTAATAATTCAAATGAAAAATTTGAATTGGATTAATTTGAAGTGAAATTAAAGTTGAATAAGTAAATTCAAATGGAATTTGATTTGAATTTAGGAAAGAAATTGAGGATTAATTCAACTTGAATTGGGGTTAAATCAGTTTCAATGGAAATTGAAGTTATTTAAATTGGAACTGAGTCAGTTTAAATGGAAGTGGAAATTAAATTGAATTGATTGGAAATGGAGGTTGGGAATTGAACAGTTTGATACTGGACTATTTTCAAAATAAATTGTTTTAGTACAAATGTTTTTTCCCAAGCTATTTATTATATATAACCTTTATTATTAAACCCAAAACTATCTTATACTTACTTTATAACTACTTTTGGAATTATTTAACTATTTTGCAATTGTTTTGTAAACTAATTACTGTTTTTCAACTACTTTATAAGTAATTACTATTTTACAACTATTTAGTAAATATTTAAATTTTCTATAACTATTTGACTATTTTCCAACTATTTACAATTACTTAACTATTTTGCAACAATTTTATAGTTATTTTACAAATTAATAATTATTTTTCAACTACTTATCTATTTTTAACTCTTCAAGCTATTTTCTAAATTTAAGCTGGAAAGAGTTCAGACTATTTATGATTAAATATCCATTTGAGATAAGAATTGAGGTGATAATCCAAATAAGGATTTAGGAATTGTGAGTAAGTGAATGAAATCAAAGTGAAGGTGAATAGAAAGAGAATTGATTTGGCTAATAACCAATAAAGATAAATACGTAGGATGTACGTATATTATTTTATTCGCATAGTGATTTTATCCAGATTCGAGCACAGAATTTCGAGATAGTACATCGATCGGAGTTGGGATTTTTCACTCGATTTTCGACAGCGAACCTGGATATGGATTGTTAATTGGTTCTGGACATTCTCTATATTGTTTATGTCTATGCAAAGAGAATGATAGTTTTTGATCAAGAAACCAGATCTGAGTCCGCACTAGGAAGTCGGATAGACGATACCAGTTCGGAAGTTAAATTGTGTGATCGAGTAAGCGATCGAATTTGAAATTATGTACGAATGGTATGTGTACATCATACAGGTTTGAATAATATTGATATTGAAATTTGTGGATAAGAATGCTAAAATGTTTTTTTGAAATGAAAGTAATATGGTTAATATCATTATAAAAGAGTAATCAAATTTGAGTATTTGATTTGGAATAAACAAAGTTATGTATCTTTGTTATATATATGATAAAACTTCCCTTGTTGAATCTTTTGCCAGAAGAAAAGGGTTTTGAAAGTTTTTGAAGTATAAAAAGGGAATTTATGCAAGTTTGAAGTGATCCGAAGATTTATAAAGTTATACATATACATATATACATACATACATATATATATATATATATATGTAAAGGATCTTATGATGATGATTTTGAGAAAAGGTTTTTGGAACCTATGGATTTGGAAAGGCTTTTGATTTTTGGAATTTGAAAAGCCTAGTTTGAGAATTATCGAGGGATAATCAATTTTGTGAAAATAAGATTTATATGGAATTCATACTAGGTGTATGATTTGGAAGATACTATATGTGTATAGTATAAAGTGTTTTGAAAATGGCTCTGGGGAAAAAGGTGCTCCCTTGAAATGAACATCTCAGGAGTGCCACAGGGTGGTACTGCCTTGAACCCTAAGGGGGTTCTAAAGTTGATCCTGTGAGGAATCCGGACAAAACAGTTCCTGAGGATATGTGTAGTGTGTAGATGAAGTCGAGGGCGTTGATGCCTACAGAGGCATTTGGGTTATGTTGTGACGACAATGTAACTCGATGTCACTATGATCTACTACAGACCATAGCGAAAGTCGTATGTGCTGCTGAGAGCCAACAATATACGTTTGATTTTATATTGGTAGACTGCGACCTATGGTGACATGGCGGAAGTCGTGTGTGCTGCCGAGAGCCAATAGTCTACATTTGATTTTACATTGGTAGACTGCGGCCTATGTGGGAGTGGAGAAGTTTTATTTTTGGCAACGAAAATCGAGGGCGCTGATGCCTACAGTTACATGGACTTTTGCTATGATGGCAACGTAACCCAAGATGTAACTGCGATCTGTGGCGGGTATCATGGCGTAATCGATGGGCGCAGAGTGCCTATAGTAACATGGACTTTTGCTGTGATGGCAACGTAACCCAGGATGTAACTGCGACCATGGATGGGGGTGATGATTTCCAAAGCATTCTCACCAAAGATGTTTACTCTATTTCAAAAATGTTTTCTATATTTTCAATAAAATTATTTTCCAATTATTTTCACTAGGTGTTGAAAACGAGTTTACCAAGTACTTATAGATTTTCAATCATACGCCTAATCAACGTATGACCGAATTTCTGTGAGAACAAGGATGGACTGGTTGAGACATCGAGTTATAAAAAGTATTTTTATAAAACTAATTTATAATATTATATGGATTTTAAAAGTGTTTGAAAAATGATCAAAGAATAATTTTTTGATCAATAGTATTTTAAATAAATTTAGGCTTCTTTCCTTTTTGAGGACGAAAAGATTCAAATGGGGAAGGAATGTGATAACCCGGATTTTTGAACATCTGATAGTTGGATAATTATCTAGTTTATAGATTGAACAGATAAAATTTTTGATAATAAAAGATATCTAGATATGTAAATGAATTTGAAAATATAATAAACGATATATGTGATATCCCAGAAAAATTCAAGCAAATTCAAATGTGATAATCTCCTCTATAAATTATTTAAAATTAGTAAGAATGTTATTTATTTCAAATCAAATAATAATGATTGTTTATACATAGATATAAATAGATTTTAAATAGAATTAATATTTTCAAATTGGATTTGTGTTTGTTTAAGATATATACATATGTGTTGATTTAAATAGAATTTAAATCTAAATTTGAATTTAAAAATTCAAAAGATAATTTTCTTAAAATAAATTGGATTTGAGAATAATATATATATATATGATTTTAGTGGTATAAAATTAGTTTTATATTATTTTAATAAGATTTGCAATGAATATAAATTAAGAAATGAATTAACTAAATAGAAATAAAATATAAGGTTTTATTAAAAAATATACTTAAATATACATAAACTCATGCAAAATACAAGTGCAAGATTTATGGCATGAAGCTTAACAAATGTAAGCAAGTATTGTCATACAAATTACAAGTGTCGTATAGATTAAATTTTTCCCTTTTTTTCAAATAAAAAATAATAATAAATCAAAGCTAAATATACCTTAACTATACTCTTCTCATTTCTTTTTTCCTTATTTTCAAAACTAGAAAACTAAAGCCTGTTAACAACTTTAAAATCAACAGAAATTCAAACAAAAATCAGCTTTTTCAACTATTTCAAATCTGTAGCCTAATTACATTTCAACAACATGAAATCACTAAAACTAGGCAAAGCTTCAACTTGTAATCAAAAGTCCAGATCATCTCAGTTTCAATCCTTGAAATATTTTCCCAGCAAAAAGCTTTCAAAAGATCAGGCAATTCAAGTTTTCAAAATTTTCGAACTCTCTGTTCAAAGCATATACAGGTGAGTAAACCACCCTTTAACCCCTTCAACTTGTCTGTATTCTGATCTTCATATGATGATCCTTGATGTGTGGTTGAATTTGTGGGATGTCTAGGTAGATTTTTTTTAAGTACTGTATATTGCCTCTGTTTAGTTTTCCAGGATGACCAACCCTTCAAAACTCAGTATCTCGACCTCTAGTTAAGTTTAGGCCTTAATGTCTGAAAAGTTTTTTTTACATGCATGTTTGAAAACATGAGTGCATGTTATAAAACATGTGTGCATGTTTGTTTTAATCTGAATATATATATAGTGAAGAGGCAGAAATCTGATAAAAATTATAAGATCTTCCTTCCTGATCTTCTTTAGGGTTTAATTTGTAAACAAAAATTGTTTGTTTCATCAAGATATCAACAATAAAAATATTTTCAAGTTAAACCAGTAGTTGGTTGAAGTAGAAAGTAAAAGAACAAGGAACTATGGAAATAGTACAAAATCCCAATCATAATAGTTGTTTGCTTCAAGTACATAATTGTTTTTGTCTTCGAATTCTAGGATTTTTAAAATTAAAATCATGAATTTTAATTAAGTAACTCAAGAGATATTGAGTAATGAATGGAGATTGGGATTTCGTCGATTGCTGGTGATTGTGGAAGTTTTTTACGTTAGGAATGTGGTCGAAGCAAGTTTGGGGGTCAGATATTCTGGGAAAAATGGTGATGCAGTTTTGTAATGCTGGTGGTGGACGATTAAGGTGAAACTAGGGTTTAAGGTTTATTTATGTCGAGGTCGAAATGTTTGATCGCTGTACCGTCTCGAGTGATTCGATTTGTTCGAGACTTTGGGAAATGGCAGCGTGGAAGTTCGGCGAGGTGTGGACGGAGTTTGGGGAACTCTGGAGGTCGGTGTGGGAGGTGCGAGGGGTTTTTCTGATGATGTCGGGATTTCCAGTTTCGATTGGATTGTGCATTTTTGATTTGGAGCTTCTGATATGATATCGATGGTAGGAATCATATGCGTAGGTCGTAGTTGACTCGTCGACGATGATTTGGGTGACCGGAGCGCTGTTTAACTTTGGTGCACGTGCACCTGGTTTCTTTGTGCATTGAGGTTTGGGAACGAAGGAGTTACTCGGGTTGAAGCTTGGGTTCAAGGGTAGTTTTGCTCGAGTTTATTCTCGAGATTGTTGCGAGAGAGATGCTCGGCCCGGGTTTTTTTTTAAAAATCAAATAAGTTTTAAAAAAATTTAGCGAAGCTTTTGCAAATGGAAGAAAATTCAAGTCTAGACTCGAACTAATCTCGGGTTGAGCCCAAAGAAGTTTAAATGCAGATTTTTAAAGTCTTTATAAAACAAGTTTTTTTAAATTTAATCTAATTTTAAACTATTTTGTAAAATGAATGTTATCTTAAAACATTTGTTGTGGAAGATTTGAAAATTTGTTTTTACTTAAAATGTGTTAAGTTAAGTTGAAAGTTATTTTAATCTTAAGTTTAAATTTAAAAGTTTAATTTAAAAGTGGAATGATTTAAAATGTATTTAAATTATGATAAGTGAGTCATAAATAAAGATAAAGATTTATCGATAATCAAGATTTGAAAATTAATGACTAATTAATTAAATGAAGTAATTAAGAGTGATTAAGAGTAAGTAATTAATTTAATTAATTAATGATTAAGGGTAAATATATTTATAATTAAAGATTATAATTATTTAATTAAGGATTAATTAATTGATAATCTAGAATTAATTAATTAAGTAATTAGAGGTTAATGAATTAAGTAATTAGAGGTTAATTAGTTTGAAATTTAGAATTACTAATTAGATAATTAAAGAAGATTAATTGATAATTAGTGATTAATGAAGAAATTAAGTTGTAATTAGTGACTAATTAATTACTTAATGGAAGTAATTAAGGATTAATTACTTAGTGTGATTAATTAAGGAGTGATTGATTAAGGAAACTAATCAAGGATTAGTTAAATAATGAGTATGGTTAATTAAGGGATAAATGATCAATGACGTGGTTATAAGATAATTAAATTTGAGTAATTAATTAAGGATCCATGTAATTAATATGGATAAGTAAAGGATAATTAACGAAAAATGATTAATTAAGTTGGATAATTAAAAGATGATTAATTAATTGGTTTGTAATTAATTAATTTTGGAAGTGATCAATCTTGCTTATGAATGACTGAATGATGTTAGATGCCTTGAATTGGTTGATATCTCTGATATGCCATGTCTTGTGATATGATATGTTTGGGTAGACAGTGAAATGTGGTTATTTATTGATGGTGAATTGCTGTGTAAAAGTGACATCCAGTATTTAAATTTAAATTGTATTCACGTGCATAACTTGGGTTAAGATGATATTGAATTCAAAGAGACCGGAATTGGGTATCAGTAAATACCTGAAACCACTTCGATTTATATTCTACTATGATTCTTTATAAGAATTGGTATGTGAAATCTATAGACTGGATTGGGAAAGTTTAAGTAAAACTGGACCATTTGAATTATATAATGACACTTAAAGGATATGTGTGAAATAAGTTTTGATTATGGTAAGTTGAGAACTCGTGATAAGATACGAGTTACCTAGGTTTTGAAAAGGTTGTATACATTGGTATTTCTTGTTAGATGGGTTTACTCACGCTTGTTTCCAGCCTGACCCGGGTGTTACTTTGATGTAATGCTCGGGTCAGACCGAGTATTACAGATTTTTAGGTAAGGACGTTTTGGAGTTCAGGAGGCAGGAACGTATGGAGTGAATTCCGCCGTGACATATTGTAGTTTATCTGGAACAAGTTAATTTTAACCGTCCAGTGTTTGTGTAAATATTGTATCTCTGATGTATTGTATGAAATTTAATTGATACATCTTCTTTGTGTAAATGTTATTTTATGATATTATATTTTGATTCGCTGCGAATGTGAGATTCTGTGTCTTGATTTCTGTTTTTTTCTTCTATCTCTTCTCTTATTTCTAACTATCTAGAATTTCGGGATCGAAAATTCCGGGTTGTTACAATAGATATAATTTTCATTATTAACTACCATATCAAAATAATCATTAATGAATTTTTTTCTATTTCTCCTATTAATAGGAACCCAAATATTTAGATAATTTTTATTCGTTTTTCCAGTCAATGATTTTGTACCTCTAGAGAAATTATAAACATTATTGGTCATAGCAGTATTTGAATTTCTATAAAAATTGGAAGACTTTACTCGAAATTTAGTACTAGCACTATCATTTTTACTATAAAAGAAAGCATATATAGTGCTATTTCTACGATCAGTTTTATTATATTCTAAACCACTTTTATCATTGTGAGCTTTTGAATACTTTACATAACCTAATCCCTTCTTTTTTGAAGCAGGTTGAGAATTTCAATAATCCTGGATAAATTTTCTCTCCCTTATTAAAATTGGAAATATTTTTAGTAATGTCATCAAGCTTAGTTTTAAGACTAGTGTTATCTAACTCAACAATTTTGGTTTTTATTTTTAACTCATGATTATCGGAAGCTAGAGCATTATTCTTTTCTTTTTGAGCTTCTATTTCTCGAATTAATAGAGCGAGTTGAGAATTGTCAGAAGTGAATCTTGAATTTTCTCAAGTTCTTCTTCTAATATTTTCTTCTCGTCTTTAAGCATATCTCGTTCGAATTCTACTTTTTTCTAATTTTCCAAAGCTTCTTTATATTTTCTTTTGAGACTTTTAAAGTGTTTAGAAGTTTTGAATTTATTTCTATCATATCATCAAAAGTTAGATCACTAACCTCATCATCTTTTGCCATGAAGCATTTGTTTGTTTGCTTCTTTGATTTTTCTTTATTTCTCTTCCTCTTCTTATTGCCTTGACTAGATCTCTGTGTAGCCATTTGTTCTAGTATGTTGTTACGATCTCTAGAATACCAGGCTCTGATACCAAATAAAAAAAACCACTATGCTCTGATACCAAATGAAAATACAGTGCGGATCGTGCTATATGGAATTATATTATACTAGTGCGGAAATAAACTAAGTTACTGTAGCAATGTGAATAAGTAAAATAAAACAAACACATCATGAATTTTTATACAAGTTCGAACTTTCCATTCTACATCCAGTCCCAAACTCCTTCTGCAACTTCAACTATAACAACCCTCACTTAACCCAAAAGAACGGGTTTACACTGCCTGAGCAACCAAAGAGGACTTCACCCGCATAAGCAACCGAATAGGACTTCAACTTCCTGAGCAACCGAACAGGACTTCTTTACAAATGACAAATGTATCAGACTGTATTGTGTTCTTAAATAACATTAATAAGTCAATTAGTACAATCTTCCTATAATCTTCTCCTTTATGATGATGTGCTTTGAGAATTGTGGAAGATAAAGTGATTAATGATCAAAGTATGTAAGCAATTTGAGTGCAACTTGAAATCTTGAGAATGAATGGAATGCTAAAAGAAAATTCAGTTTCGGTTAATTGTTTGTTGAATTCTGTTATCTATTTATAGTGTATAAAGAGTTGCAACTATAGATGAAAAGTTATATTGAAAAGAATAGGTGCAACCCTTGGTTTTGAAAACGTTTCTCTTTGGTGACGAGAAGCGTCTATTCATGAAAATAGCCGTTAAGAATATTCAGACTTTTGAATAAAATAATTCAAACTTCTGAATTAAGTTGAAACACAAACAGCAAGGAAATAGGCTATTTTTGGCCATATTCAGCCATCTGAATATTTTCATTCAGACGTCTAAATATTGTGGAACCTTAATTTTGTTTCAGCATTCAGACATCTGAATAAAGTTATTCATACGTCTGAATTTAGCCTATAACAAAGATTATCATGGCTCATTTGGTTGGAGCACTTGCCTTCTAAACTAGTGACCCGGATTTGAGTCCCGCTCCATGAAATTTTTGAAAACTTGATTTTTCATTTAAAATATGTATGTATATGTGTGTATACCATTTGGAGAAGATTTTAACATTTGTAAACTGTAGATACGACACTATATGACTAATAATACTTTATTTGTCACCTTCATCTTGTCTCTATCGTATAGATCTCTTCTTGCATCTCCATATACATTCTTTCATCCTTTTGTACTATGTGTCTTCATTTTGAACATATTTCATTATCTCTTTTTGATGCTCATATACCTGCAAATTAGCTTAGAGATTCTTTGACATAATTGTATAGTTGTTGTCATTAAAATCCAACAATTGAGGTTCTGTAAAATGACCAAAATGCCCTTTGCTTGATTTTTAAGAAACCTTACTTTTTTCAATACTTAACATCACATTTCAAATCATGCTTTATGTCACTTTTGCCTAAGGAGTAAGAAAAGTAAAGTAATAATTATGTTTGGTTTGATTTGACATGTTTTATCCTTTTGTGTTTACTTTGCTAATCGTTTTCTAAACTTGTTTAGTAAAAGTGATCTTGATTAGTGATTTAATTAATACTTATACTATTTGAATATATGTTCATATATGAGAAAATAAATGTGCAACAACATTGCGACAACTTTTAATTGACAAAACGATGGTTTTCGACAAAATATTTTACGGTCGCATTTTTACGTTTTAGCTAAACTATTCATTTATGTAAACCAAATTTAAAATACACTTTTTTCTTCTTTTAAATAAATTAAAACATATCTCTTTATATCTTAAAATCATGTTTAATTAATATCAAAGTCTCTAATTTTACAATTTATGTAAAACTGACAAAATGCGACAAATTTTGGTTATTTTTGTAAAACGATGATTAACATATTTTTAAATATATTAATATACTTTTATTATTTTTATTAGATGTTTTAAATAAGTTTTAACTTATCAAATAAATAGTTAAACCTATTTATTTAAGCCTTTATTTATTTTTAACAAAACTTAACTTTATTGATTTATTGTATATAACATATTTATTTAAGTTTTAAATTCCTTTTAAATTTAAAATGAACGAAATCTCTAATTTTTTAAATAGCGAAATTATGGGTTGTTACAAAACATCCAATTAAAAAAAACAAATGAAAATGATAAGAGTTTAAGCAGTCAAAAGGAGAGAAGAATACAATATTTTTGTAGTGGTTTAGCAAATTCTCCTGCCTACGTCCATTTAATCCTTTTTATTGATTTTACTTTTCTCTTGCAAAGTAGGTCCTACAACTCGGTATCCTATAACTTGGGTATGAATTATAAAAATCTAATTACAAAGCTTGGATTAAATCAATGGAAGAAAAAGAAAAGTCCCTTTTCCTATACACCTCCTCTTCCTCTATTTATAGATGAAATACACCACCATAATAACCATAATTTGCTAATCCATGTTCTCCACTTCAACTGTGAAGTTTCAATAGAAGGTCTTGGTCAAACTGTTGATGATAATAACTTCATACCAAGTTTTGTTTACAACATGGTACCAAGCTATATGACTTGTCTTCTGGTGCCTTAATCTTACTTCTGCTCTAACTTGTTAGCCTAGCTATGATGACCCATCATTATAACTTAGTATCGAGTTGTGCATGACTTATTATGATAACTCAGTACCTAGTTGTGCATAACTCTGTACTGAGTTATGCCTTGGACTTGTAATTCCATTTTTTGCTACCCATTGTCTTGCTTGCCTAAGGAATGATTAAATATTTACTTATGGAAAACAAGGTCGGTACCGACCCACGGGGATCCACCTGAATTATGATATTTGACATGCATCCTTGACATCTAATCCGTCTCATAGTAATCCATTCACTCATCATTTTAGCATCCAATTCATCTGTTTGAGTCTATTCTATGACAATGGAAAATTTATTAGAAATACTTGCTTCCAAAGCATGCTTTTTGAATAACATGTATTGAGACTGGCAAATTATTATCAGTTGCACTCTTTAGCTATCTACTAGACCAATCATAGTGAATCATTAGGTTCCTTCGGATTCACCTGCAAATCGGAGGTCATTCCAGACCATCACAGATAAGGATTCAAATCCCTGTATGAGTGTTAGCCATAAATCATAATCACTCTAAGTTCGCCCTGCATCATATATAAATATCGTCATGTACTCTCCCGAGATTTAACTATCATAGATCTAAAGTCATGCTACCATGCATCATAAATCATAACACCGTGTTTCCACCGATTGGAACATTGCTTTTGATCATCTAGTATTGCTTAGTACCCCCATCATATATAAGCCCAATTGAAACGAGGTAATGACCTTCATTTATCATCCAGTTTTTATTATCAAATCATTTCAAATCAATATACATTCCTATCCTGAAATTAGTTTTGATCTCTCCAGATAGTATAATCATAAGTCCAAACTGAATCCAATTCTCTCATTCTCCGGGAATGGAACCAATATCCAATCGAGTCCATTTGCTCACTCTCCGATGAGAGGACGCACTAGCCTGTACAAGTCTATACACTTGCTCTCCGACTAAGAGATACATACTTCATAGTTCATCACCTGATCTCTCCAGTCAGAGGAACCATTATCTATCTGTTTATATCAACAAAGGGGATAACTATGTTAGAACCAGATCTAGGATTAGTATAAAAATCTAATATCATATCCAATCAATGTCCATCAATCAATTATTCATAAAGTCCAAATTAAAATTCATCAAGCAAGATATCAAAATACTTAATCCAGTTAAGGATTGCTCTCGGAACTTAACCCAGAGCATGCCTATGGGATATTTTGGGATCTTGTGCATGTGTAGGTGGACTGGTAGTAATCATTCTTATGTTATTTAAAGCAAAAACAAATTGAAGAAAGTAAACCTTATTCCATTCCATCTCGATCATGGGATCATGATACCCAACCTAGATCCTCAACCACGATCAAGTATATCTATTATAGATAGTGGTCGCCCATGCTACAACATGATGATTTGAATCCTTACATATGGCTATAGCCGGTTACTCCAAACCCATTCCTCTACCAAGGCCTGCAAATATCTGTACTCATTGATTTCGTGCCCATCAAGCTCATGGAATATGCAGTATTCTTTAGACTTTCTTTCCCAATCTATGGGTTCTCTCATCTCCCGTTTTCATTAGGGAATCTGCCCCCTCATATCCATTTAGGTCTTCTCTGAGGTATCCGTTAATTAAGTGCAAGAGATCTCCATTAACTTCGATCCTTCAAATCCATCGTCGAAATTTCACTTCCCTTTATCCTTTATCTTTCCTATCTTGGACGGTCCTCCATCCTCCACAACATTTTCTACGACCTTCTCGGCTTAAACATCCTTCTGGCATAAATATCTCATGCCTTGATAGTAGAAATCTTCAAGATCCATCGGTGGATCCTTCTCCAAAGTTATCATAATATTAGTCTCAGTGGCAATTCCAGAAAACACCACCATCGGGACTATTGATGGGTCTGATTTCTACATCATAATGACTACTATGTTAAATCTGGTTAGGTAACTCCATAAGGTCTCAACAACCCTCTGCATCACAGTTGAAAGCACTATCACATTCTGTGATCATGATATATAAACTTTAAATTAGTTGAAAAACTTCTCTACTAATCTGATACATATGCTGATGGAACTATTCTCCAGGTTATGGAACCATATCACTACTAAATCTATCAAATAAAGGAAACACTGTCCTATCGCTTCTTGAAGCACCCAGCACTCTCATGTCGGATATATCTCATCAAATGTACAGTTGTATTAGTCATTCCATTTTATGTTTCCAACATTTGTAAGTTGAAATCAGAAGGGTTCCATGCGTATCGGATATTCAGGGTAAATGGGTTTCTATTTACATCCTCCAGACTTTGATCCGGGAGTCCACCTCTCAACACCTTTTGTATCATATCAGCAATCATGTCGTTATCATTCAATTGGAATCTCTAGGGCTCTGCGCACCCTTGATTCAAATCTTTGTTATGCCCCTTATTCCTACATGTAGCTTCCAACTCTAACCCATATGGCTATACGTTTGCATTCCGAGCTTCATTCGATAGCCTAGTAACATCCCTCCGACACACTCCACCTTGCCTGATTTTAAATCCACCATAGCCCCTAAAAACAAATGGGTACCGAGTTGTCTTATCAAGTCGGTATCGGCTTGTTGCATCTTCGAGGGGTTTGGTCTAACTTGTTCTACCCCATTTCTCGAAGCACGTGCATCGCATTCGGCTTTGGTTTTCATTTCCAACTTCTTCGGTTGTCTTTTGTTGTTCCATTCTTTTGAAGAAATCATTCAGCATCTCTTCTTGTTGAGCCACTAGCCTACCTTGCATTTTTATCATCATCCTATCTATCTCTTCTCTATTCATATAGATTGAAGATGATTCGAATTTAAGGATACCTCATTGCTACCCTATGACATCCTCTATCTTAAAGCCTAAATATAAGTGCTACAAATGCTACGATAATCTATAGTATTAATTTCCGGCAATAAAATACGGTAATGCTAATGATATCCATAATATCAGTAGAACATAAATATTAAACAAAATTATAAATTCGGAAAAACAAATTTTCTGATTACATTTCACAAAATCATGTTTTGTATCCAATTACATAACCCCAATCGTTTCCCAGGTTAAGATCGAATAAAATTATTACATAAATACGTCAAGATCGACATATAAAGATGTCCCCTGGATGATCGAAGTACTAAATTGTCATATCAGACTTAATACAGCACGGTAGAAATAAAACAAAGCAACTCCTAAATATAGCTAGCATCAGCCTCCCGCTCATCACTGGAAGATTTAATCGTCCATCTACTAAAAACCTCTAAATCCTTAACTCTCAACCTTCTCAAATCAACTTTGAGCACCCGAGAGTTTAAGGGGAAAACATAAACTTCAAGTCAGACATAAAGCCTGGTGCTAATAATACTATACATCTCGGTTATCTGATACTAAGTGAGACCACGCCGCTTAGCGAAACGGGTTTTCCCTCACAAATATCCTTTTAAAAACATATCTTTTGCAGTTCTAAATTGTGCAACCAAACTAGTTAGAAAAATATAAGTGATATCTTGTATGCATTCAAATTGGGTAATAAATGGACTATCTGTCCGAGCATTATAGTTTATTGCCTAGCTACTAACCTTTGGCTTACTCGGGCCTACCATACAAAATAAATAAATAGTTTAACTTATGTTAGATATTCTTATGGGCAGTCCATCCCTAACTTACTTCGTCCAGGGTCAACTTATCCTAATGGTTTTGCTAGCTCACCAATAACCTATCTCTACTCTGTATATTCCCTTCTATGTATAACATCATTTTAGTCTTACCTGTGACAAAGCCCTACACACACAAAATTTGGACTTATATATGCTAGTGCTGCTAGCTAAAGTATAGGGCGCGACCCCATACCAGTTTCATCTGGTATTCTTATATCTGAGTCATTTTACTTAGGATCATCTACACTTAAAATTTTCCTTGAAAACATTTCTTTCAAATTGATTTAATCCTTTAAATCATACTTAAACAAGGAAAATATACTCTATGCTTTACTCAATTACTTTGAAATGTTATATACATATATATACTTTACACAAAACATTGTTGATGAAAACATTTGAAACCTTTGAAAGTACAACATTCGAAACCATTGAAGGTACCCTTTTCGATACAGTAAACTACTTAACTTTATGACCTAGGCCGAAGGCCAAAACATAACTTTTGAAACTATTTACATTAAACATTTTGAAAACATTGAAATCATCTATTTCAAAAGCTTTATAAAACCATACACATCCTCACTTTAAACATGCCATTCGAAACCATTCCAAACCTTCCATTTAAAACCTTTCGAAAACATTGGGGAACCACCCCTTCACCGCTTCGAAACCTTTATCTTAATCCTTTCGAAAGCATTAAGTATTTACATAAATCAATCCTTCCGAAAGCATTTGGGTTCAAGTAAAACATGTGAAACAACCTTTTGAAACCATTCCTTTCAAAACCTTTGGATTTAACTTTCAGTAGAACAAAGGGTATTAAAACAACTAAGTCAAAAGAACTCTTTCAAAAGCAATTTCTAAGTAAAAGAAGTAGATGGGGTCGAAACCAATACCTTCAAAAACATTGGAGAAGCGGTTTAGGTTTTAAAACAAAGAAGCCCTTTTGAAGGCATTCCATCGAAAGGTAAGATGTAGCAGCTAGGGATTTCGATCCCTTCAAAGGCTTCTTTATAAAAGAAAGCGCAACCTCTTTCTAAACCATTCTTTAAAAACCAATTGACCAAGTCGAAAGCTATCTAAGTCGAAAGCATTCTTTTTGAAAGCAAAGCAAGCACATTTCCTTTTAAAATCAAAACAAGGCTTCGACCCCTTCGGAACCTCTGTTTTGACTCTATATCTTACGCCTATGTCCAATATACTACGTACCAAGGGTTTTGATACAATGAGCATTGGTTTCAATGGAGATGGGGATGGAAGTATCTAGTCGAAAGGTAATTGCCGAAAGTGGCAAAACAACAAAAGTATGGTTAGAACTGAATTTTGATTTTAAAAAAATTCTTTTCAACTAACATGTTCAACATATGATAGGTTGTTAATTTCTTTTCCAAATTCTTTTCTAAAAGTACTATTGAAATTTCAAAGATAAACAATTTAAAATATTTATAATATGTTCCTTCTCCTTTTATAAATATATAAAACATTTAAGTTCCACACCTTAAATAATTTTATATACTTATTAAAACACTTAGGAAATTTTTTAAAAATTCTCATAAATCACTTTTAATATGTTTTCTAACATATATTAGTTTTTGACCCAAAAACAATATAAATTAGCCGTAATTAATTTTAAACCCAATTAACTATTTTCCTCACTAGAAAATTAATAATAAATCCACATTAATTCGAAAAATTATGAAATCTGATACCCATCTCTAAAATGTCATTTCTGACCTTATATTAAAATCGCAAGACATTTGGATGTCATCTAATAAGGTTTTCACATTAAAACTTATCATAAAAACTATATGAAATAACATAAATCATCGACAAGCATATATATATATATATATATATATATCCATTTTAACAATCAAAACATAGTAAACATTTGAAAAATAATTTAAATCTCAATCTAAAACCAAAAATTAGGAAAACATGAGATGTATTCTATTATTCACCTTTAGCTTTTGATTAAAGAGTTGAGATTTGATTTTGTTTTAAGGTGCTTAAGCTTTTTCCTCTTATCTTCTTCTTGCTTTCCCTTAATGGTGGTCGGCCTCTCTTTTATTTTGTTTTTCTTGAACATGTAAAATAAACGTGCATGAAGGGTTTAAGGTATTAGAACATGTCTTATTCCTACTTTTCCCTTTATCTATTTTCCTTACTTATATCATTTTAGCTTTCCTTAGTTCATTGCTTTAAATTGGCACGACTACCTCTACTTACACAAATCTTAATCCCTTAACCATTTCATTATTTCATTTAATTTAACCAATTAAATGTCCTAAATAATGTTAACCAAAATTGGGGTCATTAAAGACTCCCCTCCTTAAATAATTTCATCCTCGAAATTACGATAACGTACACAACAAATCAATTATAAAGATAATACAATCATAACGGTGAAACAAACATGAAACATATCAAGATAAGCATCTCTAATCCTGCTCTCGGTTTCTCAAGTACAATCTCTCTCATTGTCACTCCTTTAGACCTTAACTAATCTGAAAATCTTGTTACATAGCCTCTTCTCATCTCACGCGACTATACGAACTGGCTTCCTAACTATAGCCAAATTCGGTTCCACTACTATGTCCTCTAACACAGTCGGTGCTATAGTAGTCTCCGGATCTCGAACACACTTTCTCAATTGAGAAACATGAAAAACATCATGAACTTCTGCCAAACTATTTGGTAACTCCACTCTATATGCAGTTTTCTAGACCCTCTCTATAATAGGAAATGGTCCGACGAACCTCAGTGCCAATTTTCCTAATCTCCCGAATCGAATTACACCGTTCTTTACCTTGCCGAAAACATGATCTCCAACTGAAAACCCTAAGTCCTTCCATCTTCTATCAGCATAACTTTTCTGCCTAGGTTGAGCTTCCTTCATTCTAGCTCGAATCAACTCAATCTTCTCTGTAGCTTCTCTGACCAAATCCGAACCAAGAACTAACTTATCCGGGTCTCTAACCAACAAACAGTATTTGCATTTCCTTCCATACAAAGCTTCAAATGGTGTCATCCCTATACTAGCCTGATAACTGTTGTTATACGAAAACTCGACTTAGTGTAGATGGTCTTCCCATGATTACCCAAAATCTAGCACATAAGTTCATAACAAATCTCCAAGACTTCTTCAACTCTTTCCATTTGACCATCGGTCTATGGATGGTAAGCGGTACTCATCTTGAGCATGATACCTAAATTATTCTGTAGAATCTTCCAAAACTTGCTAATGAATAAGAAATCTCTATCACTTACTATACTACTAGGAATTCAATGCAATCTAACTATATTCTTCATAAATAACTAAGCCAAAACTGGTACCGTCTTAGTTGACTTAACTGGAATGATATGGGCACTCTTGGTTAACCTATCCACTATGACACATACGCTTTCATTTCCTCTATATTATCTTGGCAACCTGTCTATAAAGCCCATTGAGGTAGAATCTCACTTCCATACTGGAATATCTAAAGGTTGAAGTAGCCTAATTGGTTTCTGATGTTCAGCGTTTACCTATTGACAGTTCATAAATGCTTCACCCATAATCCTACATCTCTCTTTGTACCTTTCGGAAGAAACTTCTTTTCTTGTCCTGATACATCTTAATTCCTTCCAGATGAATAGTGAACTTCGAGCGATGGCATTCTTCAAGAACTTCCTTCCTAGTGCTTCCTACATTCAAAACATATGAGCTTCCTTTCTTCTTCAATCACCCTTTCTAGTTAAGACTAAAATCCTTTAGATCGTCGATCTCATTTCCAACATCAAGCCATTAATCCTCTCAGCTAACACTAGATCCTCTTTCTGCTTAGTAGCAATCTTTTTTATTATCACCGGTCGAACGTCTAATTAGACAACATAACCTTTTTTTACTAAACATAACTTCATATCTCCACTGTACTCTACATGTCTCAACGCTTCTAAATCTTTCAACTCGGCTATCATTGCCAACACTGCATTTTGATATTTCCTACTACGTACATCCGCAACCTTGTTGCCTCTTCCTTGTGTGTACTCAATACCAAAGTTGTAAGCGGCTAAATACTCTAACCACCACTTGTGTCTCATGTATAACTCCTTTTGAGAGAATAAATACTTCAGCGACTTATGATCTATATATAGTTCAAATATCTCTCCCAAAAGGTAATGTCTCCATGCCATCAACATAAAAATTACTGCAGCTAATTCCCGACCAAGAGTCAGGTGCCTAACCTCATGTGGTCTAAGCTATCGAGATGCATAGGCAATCACTTTTCCTCTTTGCATTAAGACAGCTCCATACCCAGTTCCATATGCATCCATATATACTATTAAATCCTGATTCCCTTTTGGAACAACTAACACATGTGCATTAGTCAATAAGTGTTTCAGCTTTTGGAACGCCTCCTCGCATTTATCAGTCCAAATGAACTTCACATCCGTTCTCTTTAGCTTGGTCATCAGTGCTGCTATCCGTGAAAAATCCTTTATGAATCTCCGATAATACCCGGCTAATTCAAGAAAACTCTTTATCTCAGTCACTGTCTCGGGTCTCTTCCAATTATTCACTGCCTTAATCTTAGTCGGATTCACAGACAACCCTTTCTTGAGAGTACATGACCAAGAAACATCACTTCCTTCTTTCAGAAATGACACTTCGAAAACTCCACCTTCAGTTGATGTTGCCTCAACTTAATAAGCACCACTCTAAGATGAACTTCATGCTCTCTTTCATCCTAAAAGTATATCAAAATATCATCTATGAATACCAACATGAACCAATCCAAGTGCTCTCAAAAAATTCGGTTCATCAAATCTACAAAGAATGCTGGTGCATTACTTAGTCCAAATGTCATTGCTAACCATTTGCACAATCCATATATGGTCCTAAACACCGTCGAAGGAATACTATCATCTACCACTTTAAGCTGATGGAACCCTATAGCTAAATCCAACTAGGAAAATATTTTGGCTCCACTCAACTGGTCAAACAAATCATCAATTCTAGACAACAGAAATCGATTCTTTATCGTCTTCTCATTCAACTTACAATAATCGATACATAACCTTAACGATCCATCCATTTTCTTGGCAAGCACTACGATTGCTTTCCAAGGCAAACTGCTTGGTCTAATAAAATTCTTACCTTCCAAATCCACCAATTGCACCTTTAGCTCCTTCATCTTGGTAAGTGCCATCCTTCTTAGCAGTCTACTCACCGGTTCTACTCCTGGTATCAAATCTATCTAAAATTCAATAGCTCGTTTCGGCGGTAATCCAACTATAGGTTCAAAAACATCTATGAATTCTCTAACCAAGAAAACTCGATTCAACTCGTCTTCTACCTCCACAACACCCAATAAAGCGTTAACCTCACAACTGAGGTTTTCTACTGAATATACTATCTGATCGCTACAATAAGGGTGTCTAAGCGATATTTTCCCATCGTGGCAAAATATGCTAGCGTCATATTTTCTTAACCAATCCATACCCAAAATAATTCCAAATGCTATGAAATCAAATACATGCAAACTGCAAATAAAGGTATGACCTAACAATTCAAACTCTAAGTGGTCACATCTCAACCCAAGAGTCGCATAACCTCCTATCAGATTTGCAACCCTTAAGCAAGTAATTAGGTATAAAGGTTCTAGGTTAAGCTTATCTACCAAACAATAAGATATTAAAGAATGTGATGCGTTGGTATAAAATAGAACGCCAACTGACTTACCATGAACCATAAGCGTATCTCCTGACACAGCCTTTCCCTTTTTCTTTGCTATTGTCCTTGAGGCAGCTGGCTCAAATGCAAACACTTTGCCTTTTCCATCCTTAGCTGGCTCTTTGCACTGGTTCTTGTAATGTCCAATTTAATTGCAGCCGAAGCATTTAATGTTCTTCTTTCCGATCACCTTCTTTCCATCTCCAAGCGACGTTCATTTGCGAAATGCCCTTGCCTATCACATTTATACCAAAATATTTCTGCCTTTCCTTTCTTGGCAGCTCCATCCTTCTGAGCTCCTTTCTTGTGGAAAAACATTTTCTTTTGACTTTGCACTCCCTGAGCAACCTTTTCCTTATTTCTTTTAAGGAAAGCAAGCAAATCTTCATTCCTCAAGGCCATCCCAACAGCAACATCACATGGATCCCTAATAGGCGGTAATGCGGCTTTTGAAAACTCAGGCTTCAACCCTCGAATAAACTTTTCATTGTATCAATAGTAGCATAATCATATCTCGCTAGCTCCTCAAACCTCGTTGCATACTCCAGCACAGTCATATCTCCCTATTCCAACTCAGCAAACTTCCTGAGCAAAGTAGACTTCACAATCTCCTACAAAAACCTCTCCTCAAACCTACTTCTGAACTCAGCCCAAGTCATTGTCTCCTCATTAACTCCAGTAGAAATAATGTTCCACCAGTACAACGTTGCTCCTCGTAACTGTCTAGAAGCAAGCATTCTCTTTTGCTCACCATTGAGCCCTAAATTAGCAAAAATCCTCTGGCAACGAAGTAAATAGTTCTCTACATTGATTGCGTCTTCAGTAGCAACAAACGATTTTCCTCCCAATCGGGCATAATCTCTACTCAAAACAGCATAATTATTCACCATCAGATCTTCTTGATTTCCTCCTACAACTACTCCAGTAGTAACCCCCGCATGCATCATGTTCACGAAGAACTAATACATCACTCTCATGTCAACTTGCAGGAATCCAATACCCACGTTTTTAGCTTGTGCCTAATCTTGATTCCACCTTCTTTGGTATGGCATTTCCATTAGTTGTGTTGCTTCCCCCAATGAGCTTAACTCTTCCACTTTTAGCATGCATATATGCATTCGAGCCTTTATGAGATACAAAAGAATAACCTAAGAGAGATAGGAGAATAGAGATATAGCGTATATTTATATATAGCAAATACAAATACGTTATTATAGCGTTATCCCATACCCCAATCTTTCCTCTAATTCCTTAGAATTACGTTTTCAAAATCATTTTAAGTTTAACATTTTTCATAAACCTATGCTCTGATGGCATCCCCTATCTTGAGGCCAAAAGCTAAGCGCTACAAATGTTGTACTCATCTATAGTATTAACTTCTGACGATAAAATACAGTAATGCTAATGGTATCCATAATATCCTAAGCACATGAATATTAAACAAAATCACAAATTAAAAAAACAACTTTTTGATTACATTTCATAAAATCATGTTTCATATCCAATTACATAATCCTAATTGTTTCCCAGGTTCAGATCAAATAAAATTATTACATAAATACGCCAAGAACTGCATATGGAGATGTCCCCTCAGATGATCAAAGTACTAAATTGTCATATCAGACTAAATACAACACAACGGAAATAAAAAACAACTCCTAAATATAGTTAGCATCAGCCTCCTACTCGTCTCTAGAAGCTTTATTCGTCCACCTACTAAAAACCTACAAATCCTCGTCTCTCAGTCTTCTCAAAATCAATTTTGAGCACTCGAGAGTTTAAGGGGAAAAACATAAACTTAGAGTCAGATATAAAGCCTGGTGCTAATAATACTATATATCTCGGTTATCTGATATTAAGTGAAACCATGCCGCTTAGCAAAATGTGGTTCCCCTTACTTATATCCTTTTAAAAACATATCCTCTGCGATTCTAAATCCTACAAGCAAACTGTCAATATAAGCAATATCATGTATGCATGATAATCAAGAAATAAATGGACTATATGTCTGAATATTATATATTTTTTGGCTAACTACCAACATTTTGATGACGTGGGCCTACCAGAAAAAAATAAATAAATACTCTAACTTTTGTGAGATACTCTTCTAGATGGTCCTTCCCTAACTCACTTCCCCTGGGGTCAAGTGATCATAAATGGTTTTGCGTGCTCACCAATAACCTATCTCTACTCTATATATTCTTTTCTGTATGTAACATCATTTTAGTCTTACCTATCTTTAACGACCCAGAATTTGGCCACTTCAAAATATACTATTTAAAGTAATTTTAGATGTAAAATAAGTAAGGTTATATGATTCAAATAATATTAGATAGGATTTGGAAAGAGAAGTACACATAAAAATAGTAACATTTGCCTATATCGATAAAAGTGACAAAATTCTAATTTTAAAAAAGTAAGTTTCAATGGTTAAATAAATTAATTTTAAATTATTTATGAGAGTTTATATTTTTAAATAGCAATATAAAAATTTATTTTTAAATTTTGTTTACACAAATAAATAGTTTAACTAAAACGTTAAAATGTGACTGTAAAACATTTTATCGAAATCAACGTTTTGCCGATTAAAATTGTCGCAACGTTGTCGCACCTTTATTTTCTTATATCGGAACGTATGTTCAAATAATATAATTATTAATTAATTCAATGATCAAGTTTACTTTTACTAAACATACTTAGAGAATTCAAGAATATAATTAAGAAAAAGTAAGCACAAAAAGACAAGCATGTCATTTCAAAGCAAAAAGTAAACATCAAATCAAACCAAACATAATTATTATATCCTTTAATTAATACTTAAGTGAAAATGATATATGGTAATGAATTGAAATGTGATGTTAAGTGTTGAAAAAATAAGGTTGCTCAAAAAGTACGTAAGGGTATTTTGGTCTTTTTATAAAATATTAATTTAATCAAAAAAAATTCTATAAATAAGCATCCACTTTCTCAATTTTGTACACTTCTTCTTCTTCCTTTTTCAAGCTTTTCTTCCACTCTCTAATGGCTTCTTCTTTCTCTTTACTTAATAACTTTTCTTAAAATCATATCAAGTCAACTTCAAACACCACCGAACTTTTCCAAAGACCTTAGAATACCATTAAAACATGGTTTAACATCTAAGAAGTGAAGAAATGATGGAGTAAGGGGTGGAATATGAGGAGGCCAAACCTATAGAGGAAGGAGGGTGAAGGAGCAAGTAGTGAAGCTCTGGAGTATGAAAAAGGGAAGGAGGTGCTGCCGAAATTAAATGGAAAATCTATGAAAAAGATTGGTGGAATGGAATTAATTTTGAGTACTCGTATTTACTAATTAATCCATAAATTGTCTCAAGTATATTGGTTTGAAATTTTAAATATGTTGAATGAATTTTTAATAATTTGGTTGCAAATTTATTGATTATGTGATTGTTTACATAATTGATAACCTGTTTGATAAATGATAAGAGAAATGATTAGTAATTAACCATAGTTAATTAAATGAGAATTAAATCCATACAAATATGCGTATGGAAGTTATTTAGCCTCTTAATTCTTTTAAATAAGTTAAAATAGTTTAAATATGGTTTAAAACAAATTTGAAGTGTTTTGGACAAAGTTTCAAAGCAATTCACAAAATTGGTTAAAATCGAGCTCGTTGCATAGCGGCAGTTCGTAAATTTCAACCCGTAACTTCGAACTAATGTAAAGAATGATTTACATGTTGGATTTCTTCGAAATAGAAATTCTTTAGTCCACAATGATAATAGTTTTCCAATTAAGAAAGAAATCAATATTTCATTAAGTAGATCTTGAAATATGTCCAAAATAATTTTCTAAAAACATCGTGGTTTTGCGGTTCGAAATCAAAAAAAGGATTTCTTTATAAATGATATTTTTAAATGATTAAAAATATGGAATAATTTTGATAAATCTATTAAAATGGTTTAAAAGAGATTTGAATTGGAAAATATGAATTTTCATATATTAAAAAGTTGTTTAAATCAAATTAGCTTATAAAGCACTTTCTATGGCACTTTTTTGCTACCGTTTCTATGACTTTTTAAAAGAAGATTTAAACTTAAAGATTTTTCTTAGAATCAATTATGAATGTTTTTAAAAAGGAAAATTAAGATTTTAAAAGATATTTAGGAATTTTATAATCAATTCCGAAAAAAAGCTAATAACTAAATATGCGAAAACGATTAGTACATTTGTCCGGCCTGTGAGATCTGGAAAGATAAAACAAGGCGTTTAACTAAGGTTAGGAATGAAACAACCAGTGCCCTAAACTTACCTCCCTGTATTTTCTCTTCTTAGGCGAGGGGTGGAACAGATCGAAAGGAAAGCCTGATGCTCTAAAAGATCATATTTACGTTTTTCCAAGATAACAGAAAAGAAAAAAATTCTTTGAACATTAATTAACCACTTAACATATCGATGATTAGTACGAAGGAACCGGGATTGGATTTAGGTGATTCCTATCCGAAAAAATCGGGATCAGATTTGGGTGATTCCTATTCGAAAACCCCTTCAAACTAATTTTTGAAATAAAACATTTTGAAGACAAAGATCATTAATGACAAAGATCTTCATGGTGTAGGATTACTTGCCATTAGTCCTTGGAGGTGAAATTTACCATATTTGAAGTGGTAGTAGTGCTCTGTTATGAAAATCTTCGATTTGCAAGAATATTATTTTAAGTTAAGAAAGAAATATTTGATTTAGATTTATTGAATGATTTGCAAACATTTTTCCTAAGTTAAAAGTTATAACTTGAATATAAGAAATTTTTGATTAAGATTTATGAATCATTTGGAAAGGTTTTTCGAAATAAAAGAGAAAATGATTTGGAATTATTTCAAGTTTTAAGAAAGTTTTTAATAAATCAAATGATTTAATAAATGAGGCTTAATCATTCCATATACTCTTGAAAAAAAGGGAATAAATTGAGAAAAAATTTGTGAAAAAGATATTTGATTTAAATAAAAGATGAAGTAATTGATTGATGACTGATATCCATATATGAACTAAACATCTTTTTATCGATAATTGGTTTCGAAGGAACCAGGGCGGATTAGGGTGATGCCTATCCAAAACCACTTCGAACCAATGTATATGTTCGAAAGCGAAGACATGTTGAAGATGATGATTGCTGAAGAACATGGATCTTCATAGTGTGAGGACGGGTTGTTGATATGCTCTGGGTAGCTCCTAATATAGAATTATTTATAGCAGTAGTCTTCTCGTTGTGGAGATTTTTCGAATTACAAGGACTACTCGCTACTAGTGGTAGTTGGATAGTGCCTTCGATTTCATTCAGTCCCAGAATGAACTTGTTTGGACGAATGTCTAACACTGCATTTTTGAGACACAACGTTTGACTCTTACAAATATACATCTACTTGGTGGCGAAGAAGACAACTTCTCTTCGCTTAACACCCTTCTGTTTTGGTTATCATATGGTAAAAAATCATCCATGTTTATGTGCGGGCGTGATCTTATGAGACACCCTTCTTTTCAAGGGTTTTGATAACATAGGCATTTTAAATTTTGAGTATCTCACGCTGGTTTATCAAGCCTAATCCGGGTATTTTTAATACTCGTATTAGATCCGAGTAGTTTCAGGTATAGTTGAAGAAGGTTGGAGTCTCCAAAGGAGAGATGAAAAAGATATTCATCTACATATGGACATATTCTATTACCCAATGTGCTTTGTTATTTTTAGTTTGATATTTGTCACCAATTGTAAGGACAGATGTTTATAACCATCCAAGCTGAATTTAGTTTGGACTCTGATATATGTATTTAAAAGTTTTCCACCGTAAAGATATTTGTTTAATATTATATATTAATTCATTCGTGTGAGAATCTGTTCTATCTTATTTTCTTTATTACCCTTGATCATCCATATTTTCGTGTAATTTGGGTCGGACATGAGTAGTTTATTATCGGCTCGAAAGGTACGGAATTGTGGATC
This sequence comes from Allium cepa, assembly GCA_030765085.1. Classification (NCBI taxonomy): domain Eukaryota; kingdom Viridiplantae; phylum Streptophyta; class Magnoliopsida; order Asparagales; family Amaryllidaceae; genus Allium; species Allium cepa. Next base: position 747,920,769 of record CM060940.1, on the reverse strand, counting down.
GTCACACTGTGACAAAGCCCTATACACTTGAATTTTGGACGTATATTGGTTAGGCGCTACTAGCTAAAGTATAGAGCACGACCCCCGTACCAATCCCATTTAGTATTCTAATATCTGAGTCATTTTACTTAGGGTCATCTACCCTTAAAATTTTCCTAGAAAACATTTCTTTCAAATTTATTTAATTCTTTAAATCATACTTAAATAAGGAAAATACACTTTATGCTTTACTCAAATTACTTTGCCACGTCATACACACACACACACTTTACACAAAACATTGTTGATGAAAACATTCGAAACCTTTGAAGTACCTCTTTCGAAACCATTGAAAGTACCCATTTCAATACAGTAAACTACTTTACTTTATAACCTAGGCCGAAGGCCAAAACATACCTTTTGAAACTATTTACATTAAACATTTCGAAAACATTGAAATCATCTCTTTTGAAAGCTTTATAAAACCATATACATCCTCACTTTAAACATGTCTTTCAAAACAATTAGAAACCTTCCATTTAAAACCATTCGAAAACATTGGGGAACCACCCCCTTTAAAACCTTTCGAAAGCATTAAGTTCTTTAAATAAACCAAACTTTTTGAAAGCATTTAGATTCAAGTAAAACATGTAGAACAACCTCTTGAAACAATTCCTTTCGAAAACTTTTGGTTACTTTCAATAGAACAAAGGCTCTTAAAACAATTAGGTCAAAAGCACTCTTTCGAAAGCAATTTTCTAAGTAAAAGAAGTGGATGCTGTCGAAATCAATTCCTTTAAAAGCATTGGAGAAGTGGTTTAGGTTTTGAAACAAAGAAACCTTTTCGAAGGCATTGCTACAAAAGGTAAGATGCGGTAGCTAAGGGTTTCGACCCCTGCAAAAGCTTCTTTGTAAAACAAAGGCACAACCTCTTTCGAAATCATTCTTTAAAACCATTTGACCAAGCCGAAAACTATCTAAGTCGAAAGCATTCTTTTCGAAAGCAAAGCAGGCACATTTCCTTTTAAAAGAAAAACAAGGCTTCAACCCCTTTGGAACCCCTGTTTCGACTCTATATCTTTTACCTATGTCCAATCCACTACGTACCAGGGCTTTTGATACCATGTGTATTGGTTTTGATATAAATGCCCTGTGCGAAAGTGCCGAAACACCAAAAGTATGGTTAAAACTGAATTTTAACATAAAAATCAATTCTTTTCAACTAACTTACTTTGTTTGTCAACATATGATTGGTTGCTAAATTTCTTTTCCAAATTCTTTTCTAAAAGTACTTTCGAAATTTCAAAGATAAACAATTTAAAATATTTACAAAATGTCACTTGTCCTTTTATAAATATATAAAACATTTAAGTCTCATACCCTAAATAATATTATATACTTATTAAAACATTTAATTCTACAAAAATTTCTATAAATCACTTTTAATATGTTTACTAACATATATTAATGTTTGATCCAAAAACAATATAAATAAGCCGTAATTAATTTTAAACCCAATTAACCATTTTCCTTACTAGAAAATTAATAATAAATCCAGGTTAATTCAGAAAATTATGAAATATGAAATCCATCTCTGAAATATCATTTCGGACCTTATATTAAGATCACAAGGCATTGGGATGTCATCTAATTGGGTCTTCATATTAAAACTTATCATATAATTCATATGAAATAAAATAAATCATCAACAAGCATTTATATCCATTTTAACAACCAAAACACGACAAACATTTGCAAAATAATTAGGATCTCAATCGAACACCAAAAAATTAAGAAACCATGAGATGTAATCTATTATTCACCTTTAGCTTGTGATTAAGGAGTTGAGATTTTATCTTGGATTATTTTCTTTAAGTTTCTTCCTCTTTATTCATCTGGTTTTCCCTTAATGGTAGCCGACCTCTCTTTTGTTTTGTTTTTGTTTTGAACATGTAAAATGAATGGGCATGAAGGGTATAGGTTATTAGAATATGCCTTTTTCATACTTTTGCCCCTTATCTATTTGCCTTACCTATTTCATTTTAGTTTCCCTTAGTTCATTATTTCAAATTGGCCCGGCTTCCTCTATTTACAAAAATCTCAACCCCTAAACCATATCATTATATCGTTTAATTTAACTAATTAAATGTCCTAAATAATGTTAACCAAAATTAGGGTCGTTACATACCCCATGCTCCAGTTGGCATATTACACCAATGCCTTTTCTTTTAGATGGCCTTTTCATCTTCTTCAATTCTCAGATCTAAGTCCCTCTTAGTGAAAGCACCAGAATATTCGCACCAAAAATGGAACAAACACACAATTAAGCAACAAATGAAAATTTTAAGAGTTTAGGAAATCGAAAGAGGGAAGAACACACAAGTTTTGTAGTGGTTTGACAAATTCTCTAGCCTACGTCCACTTAATCCCTTTTTATTATTATACTTTTCTCTTAAGTTCTTACAACTAAGTATCATATAACTCGGGTATGAGTTATACAAGCTAAGTAACAAAGCTCAGATTAGATCAAAGTAAGAAAAACAAAATTCCCTTTCCAATGCACCTTCTCCTCATCTATTTATAGACAAAATGCATTGCCAAAATTGCCAGAATCAGTTAACCGTGTTCTCCCTTCGACCGTGAAGTTTTATTAGAAGGTCATGGTCAAACTTTTGATGATCATAACTTGGTATCGAGCTGTGTTCATAATATGGTACCATGTTATATGACTTGTCTTCTGCTGCCTTAATCTTGATTTTACTTCCACTTATTGGCCAAGATGTGATGACTCGTCATGATAAATCAGTACCTAGTTATGCATAACTCATTATGATAACTCGTTACCTAGTTGTGCATAACTCGGTACTGAGTTATGCCTTGGACTTATAACTCCATTTTTTGCTTCCTATTGTCCGACTTTTCTAAATATTGAATTAGTATTTTCTCATCGCAAGCGAGGACTAATACTGGTTCTCTTGACTCCACTTGAATTTCAGAATTAGACATGTATCCTTGAAATCTAGCCATTATATAGCGAACGATTCCTTCATCATTCGTGCATCCAGATCATTTGTTTGAGTCTGTTCTCAAAACATGGAAATTTTGCTTGAAATATTGTATTTAATTTACACATGATATGATCATTTTACTAATGTTATCATAAACCCTTATGATCACAAGTACCCTATACCTTTAATCTTACATACCTCTTAAATCAGTTTATTTATGTCATATGCTGATATTCATATTGTGGATATTAATTTCCAATAAATAAAATAAAGGAAAATTTTGGCATATATCCTTATAGTTGTAAAAACTATGTTGTAGGTTCCTCCTAATTTCCCTCTATAAAATACGTCCCTATTTTGATAAAAATGAGAGTAATTCAAGTGATATTTGGGTAATTTTACCCTTGACACGTGCTTATTTTATCATTTTTTTAATTAAATCATAACTGCATGCAATACATGCCTTAGTAGCTACTCTTAAATTTGAAAATGAGATATAAAAGAGAAAGAACTATAAAAATTAGGTTTATACAAAATAGTTTCCAAAATGGATCGATGTAAAACAAATTAGTTTTAGTAAGGGGGACGTGTCCCTAATTTCCAGTAGAATAAAACTAATTTAATTTAAAGTTAAAGTTAAATTAATTTAAAACTAAAACTAAGTTATAGCATATTTAATATATAATATAGTAAAACTAAAATTAAAACAGAATTAATTTCGAACATTAAATCTCCTTTTATCAAATATAAACTAAAATGATTTAGTGCAGATGAATTATTCATGAGATCACGGCGGCAAGGTATTGTTTTTGCTAAGGCATTAATTGAAATCATACCGGATAGGTATCTTCCTACCATGTTGCAAGTTATAACTTTAGAAGGCCAACTGGTGATTGTTGATGTGAGTTACCACTCGAAACCTGACATATGCATTTCTTTTCACTCCTTTGGGCATTCTAAAGACACTTGCAAGTATGATCCTCCTTCAACACAACCTCATAAAGTTACGACTTAGATGTCTATTCCTTCCAGAACTCCCATGCTCTATAATCCTGTAAAGCACTGGGTTCCTATGCCATTGGATCGTTCATCGTATATCGTCAACCCCTCCTCATGTCATCCATGACTCAATCACATCCATCCATATTCCATTAGGTTGCCTTTAACATGTGGCTGATATTTTTCTCCCATTAGTAAACCCCATGTTAGTCCCTCTCGACCCTCCTAGCCATATTATTTGAACATTAGCGAGCATGCTCGGGTGCACTCTAATTTTGAGATGTGATTATTGACATCTCATGGTTATTACTACAAATTTGTGTTTGGAAAGGAAGGAGAGAATAGTCTAGCATGTTACCTTGTTAACATAGTCTCTCTTGTGTTGTCAACTAAGGGTGAGCAAGGGGATTCGAACCGACAAATGTTAGAGGACGCTTCTCGGGACAGGTGTTATATCTTATCTAGCAAGTCCATAGACTATGTACTGAACATTATTTGGCTTTCTAGGTATGCATACATCTTGGGACCAGAATCAAGTGATATTTGAGTGACTTCTCATCCATGAAGGAGGGATACCATTGTAAATGATAGTAGTTTGGGAAATTTGACTATACTCTTGTACTTTAAGTTTATAATTGAGTAATAAAGTGGACAAACAATTGTAAAAATAGGCTAGCCTTGCTATAAAAAAATATTCATGAAAATACAAAATAAAGATCTAGCGAAAAATTAATAAAAAAATTATTAAATTTTTAGGATTTTACCCTATTGTTAACGTACCCGATCCAATAGTTGTATCAGAGCCCACATTTTTTTAACAGGAATGATTAACTAGTACATAGGGCGGTCACTAGAAAATTCCAATTAGATGGGTGCCTAAGGCAAGAGTGTTTAACTAAGTAGAAAGTTACTCTGATTAATGAACTATAATTCCCCGTAAACTAAATAGTAATTAACTAAAAATAATTAATAAATAATTATAAAAGCTCAAAAACAATTTTTTTTAAATATCAAAATTTGGTCATGAAACTTGCACCATTGAGTTCGTGGAGTTTTTTGATCGACTTTCATATATAAAGTTTTACGATCGATGTTCAAACGATGAAGTAATTAATGTTTGAAGATTTTGGATAGGAAATAATTAAAAATGTATTAAGGTAATAAATATCAATTATTTAACGTTAAAGTAAACATTAAAATAGGAATCTTATCATCCAAATAATCATTGGCATTAAATCTAATTATATCAGCCTTAAAGGAAATAAATAAATTATAGCATAAACAGTGGTCCAATCGACCACCTCGGAATGAGCGGTTGATAGGTTGCTGCTACTATGGCTAAAAATGAACCTTAGCTTAACGAACTGGACTTAATATAATTTAATCTAACGGGTAGAATTGATCCAAGGGCCTATAAATACAGGTTTAACCCCTCACTTTTCTTCTCATCATTTCAGAATCAAGCAGCGAGCTCTACCATTTTCCTTTCTCCACTAATTCTAGATCAACGTACCGAGGATCCATCCTAAATCCCCTGCAACAAAAGGCTGGAGCCATCCCTTACTGGACAGTCCCAAACAAGACAACCTCGGCAGTTGTCGCGAATCAACTGCTCCACACAACCAAATATAAACGGACTTCTAGATAGGGAAAAATCTCGTTCTACTTAGGCATGGCCCACTTAGCCTTGCTGCATCTCCCATGTTTTAGCCATTCCCGGTTGATAAGGCTTGAGGCTACGATTACCTTTAGAGAACACATCTCTTAGAATGCTCATCGTCCACCTGACGATATTCTGAAAGCGTTCAATCCATATAAGTTCGTTTCGGGTTCGAACGAAACCGAAGGCATTATCTCGTTACACTCATTTTGGAATCACCCTCAGAGTTAACGACGATAACCCTTGCGCTTTGAATCTTCATCTTCACTTGAGATTCACGACCTATCGTTAATTTGGATCGATGGGGTTTTCGGATATCCAAATCTAAAAACCCGATCTCGGTCTCATCGAAATCCAAAATGTATTTTTAAGGCCAAGTTGTTTTTAAAGTTAAAAACAATTCAATTCATTATCTATATATACACAGATAGATAATTCACAATATCACAATAGATAATCCATATTATCATCATAAAAAGATAACCCATATTATCATCACGATAAATAATTCACATTATCACACTTCAACCAAAGCATCCATATCACACCGCATTACTTATCTCATATCTGAGATCTAAAACCATTCAAGGGCAATCAAAATCATCCATCCATACATAAGCAAGGATTTAATCACATTATGATTAATTTTTAATGAATTAAATTAATTACTTCATCTCTAATTAATTTAAAGTAAATTAAATTAGTTACTTTCATTATTATAAAACTTACTTACATAACCAATAATTAATTACAAATCAATTAATTAGTTATCCCCTAATTATCCACCTTAATTAATCATCCCTAATTAATTATCATTTAATTACTTTCAATAATTATCCTTAAATTTTAATTACATTCAAGTAATTATCCTTTAATTACATTCAAGTAATTATTCTTTAATTACATTCAAGTAATTATCATTTAATTAATTTCACAAATTAATTATTCTTAATCAAATACAGTAATTAATCCTTTAATTACTTCATTACTACATTAATTATAATGAAATTAATTATAATTAATTACATAAATCCTTAATTAATTACATTAATTAATTACTTTATTTTTTATTAATTAAGTTTAATTAATCAACCCTTAATTACATCATTAATTATATTAATTAATGATCCCTAATTATATTTTAATTAATTACTCTATTTAAATTAATTACATTATGTAATTAATCTTTAATTAAACCACATCTATTAATCACCCTTGATTAATCACATTCAGTAATTAACTTCCCTTAACTACTTTATTAAATAAACTAATTACTCCTTAATTAATTACTTTTAATTAGTCCTTTGATTAATTACACAAAGTAATTAAATCCAAAATTTCTTTCAATCGTCAATTAATTACATCCTGTAATTATCATTACTAATTACTTCACTAAGTAATTACCCTTCATTAATTACATTAGGTAATTATGCTTAACCAATCATCCAGTGATTATCCTAAATTATTAAACTTAATTAATTAACTAAAACTAATCACATTACTTTAATTAATTACATTAAGTAATTAATTCCTTTAATTACTTTCATTATCTAATTTTGCTTAAACAATTCCATAAATGATTATCCTTAATTAATTAATATAATTAATTATTAAAATTAATCACATTACTTAATAATGTCAAGTTAATGATCTTCATTAACTATTAACAATTCTTAGTTACTTCTCTTAAGTAATTAAACTTAAATTAATTATTATTAATTACAAACTAATTAATCTTTAATAACCATTTAATTAATCTCAAGTTCTTTAATTAATTAAGTTTTAATTGTAACTAAATTAATTTTAAATTACTTGATTAATTAATTCCTATTCATTAATTAAAATCTTAGCTTATCTAATTAATGATCTTATTTTCAAATTAATTAATCTTAATTAATTTACTTCAACCTTAAATAATTAATTTAAATCATTTAAATAATTAAATTAATTAATTATTCTTTAATTACCTTTATAATTTAATTTATCCCAAATCATTAAATCTTAATTAACTTTAAGGTAAAACATTTACTTATTAATGATTTAATTATCATTCACAAACCCATTTGAAAAACATATTACTTTCAATATTCAAATTTCATTTCAAATATAAAATTTAAAATGAAAACAACTTTAACTTAACAAAGTTTAAAAACCATTTACAAACTTTTAAAATCATATGTTAAAGACATACTCATCTTATAAAAGAAAACTTAAAGAATTTAAACCAAATTTACTTTTAAATTCTTAGCCTTTTAAAACACACTTTAAACAATTAAAGTTGTTAAAACAATTTAATTTATAAAACTTAATTTAAATTTTAAAACTAGGATACAAACTCAGTTTTGAATCCATACTTTAAATTTGTTTTTAAAACTTCGTCTAAACCTATGCTTTCAAATTTTAAAATCAAATTTTAAATTTTAAAAGCAAACAAGTTTTAAAACCTGTAGCTATCAACTGACCTGAGCAAACCAAAAAATGCTTCGAGCCAAACTATTCATCACTTCGAGCAAATACTCACTCGAGAGTTACTCGAGCACAAATCCCCTTCTTTAAACCAAAGTTCACCAGGCACAAACAATTCACCGTGCATATGCACGGTGACTCCGACCCTTTCCGATCACCACCACTTCCTTGAGCAAGTCGTCAATCATTCTCAGATCAAAGATCGACCATCAGAACCTCACAAACATCTTGAAATCAAAATCGCACATGCTAACCAAAACCTGGAACCCATAGAGCCAAACCTGAAAACCTCTCGTCCCCACATCTCCGGCCACCGGAGGTCCTGAAACTCCGTCCAAACCTTCTTCAACATCCAAGCTATCATCTCCTTGAGTTCTATTGAACTCGATCACCCAGAGACATCGTGGTGATCATGAACTCTAACTTAGCCAAAAATAGGTTTAGAAACTTTAATCGATTGCCGCCGCCACCATCGTGATCTGACATCACTGCAACCATTTTTCCCCAAGCCACTAACCACTCCTCTTCCTTCAAAAAGAATCACGACCCCTCAGACTATCAAGTTCATCAGAATTTCCTCAAATTCCAATTTCTAGTTAAACCAGAAATGCTCTTAAATCCCATTACTAAAAATCGTAATTTTTGTTTCAAAAATCAAGTTTTAGCTTTAGCATTTGATTCACATACCTGAATACATGAATCAAGATAATAGAAATTTAACCTATTTTAAATCTGTACTATTGTTTTATTATTTCCAGAGGCAACACAAACTATTTTGACTTAAATAAAATTTTAAACTTACAACTATGATACAACAAACAAATTTTGTTCAAGACTTAAGTCTTAACAAAAATTTGATCAAGAGAAAGTGATTTTTGATTTAAATTTAAGCCTGGAACTAGAATCAGAGAAAAGAATCCTGATACACCGCATGCACACCAACATATCCATATATATACTCACAGAGCTATACTTAAAAATATATTCACAAATATACTATTTTCAGGGATGAACATGCAATATAATTATATACTTAAATTATTCAAATTGTGATGGTACTCAACTTAAAAAGATGATGAAGAACAGAGCACCAATTTGAAGTTACTGGAAATGTCTTTTACCATTGAAACATTAAACTAAAATGCCCCTAGCTTCTTGTTTTTGATTTGAAACTTAAGTTACTTGTTGTTTAGATTTACATGAAGGCTTGATCTTGCTTCAGATTTTACTTGCTTAGATTTCAAGTTGAAAAAGAAAATGCTTCACAGATTTTGATTTTGCAAATTCTTGCAGACTTTTGAGTTGTTCTCAGGTTTAAAATGAAGATGCTCAAATTTGAACAAAAATGCAAGCCTTTGAATTGAAAATGCTTTGCATGTTTTGTTTTTCTCGGATTTTGGAAAAATGCAGATGCTTCAGGATTTAAAACATGCAGGCTTTGATTTGTATTTGGTTTGAGGAGGAAATTTTCAGATTTGAACATGATTTTGGTTTTGAGGAAGTATTAAAGTTGCAGATTTGTTTTGAATAAATTTTCAGCTGAAGTTCTTTTCTTAGCTTTTGAAGAAAAAAAATGAAGTTTAGAAGAGAAATGAGAAAGAAGAAAACATGTTTTATAAGTAAAAATGATTTATTTAAAAGAAATAAAAGAAAAATATAAAAACAAAATGACACTTGTCTAATCTATTTACATTTGTCAATTTTATTCACTTATCAATTTACACTTGTTAAAAAGAAACCTTAGGATAATAACACATGTCTTTTATAATTTTCTATTTATTTATAAATGTAAATAAGAGTTTTTGTATCTTATTTAAATATATATATATATATATATATATATTTTTGAATTTCTTTTAAAGAAAATTTTATAAATAAATTATATATAAATGAAAGCTTATCCAAATATTTTAAAAATGTTTATTCTCTTGAATTTCAAAATTAATTCAAATTCAAATCCATCTAAAATTCAAAAATCCATTTTAAAGCCAAACTATAACAACATATTCAATTTTAAAAATAGCAATTCCATTGTTTTTAAAACCCATCTATATTTTTACATTTATTAATATTGTTTGAAAATAACACATTAATCAAATTTAAATAATTTATAAAAGAGATTATAAATTACTTACTACTTATCTTCTTATATGAATTAATATTTCATTTGTAGAATTGTATTTTAAACCTCTATATAAAATTTCAAATCATATTTATCAAGCTATATTTAAAAAGAAAAGAAAATAAACCTTTTATTTATCTTATTTAAATTTAAACTTAAGCAAAAATCTATTTTAAACATTTAAACATTATCTTAAGTATTTAAAACAATATAGTTATTTATTAACTAGCTTTGAAAAGTTATATATTAAATTAAATCATAATTTTCTATATTACCAAATATATATATATATATATATATTAGAATTTCAAACATAATTTTATTTGTTTAAAATCAAATCTAAGCTTATATATTTACAATATATACAAATATATATACATTATAAATAGAAAACATTTTATTAGCTTTTAAAAGATTAAATTCTCCAAATAAATATATTTATTTAAAAGAAGATTATTAAATCAATTAAAATTTTAATTCAGGTTATTAAATTGATATTGCCCAAAATTCCGGATCGTCACATCTTCACTCGCATTTTTTATAGTTCGGGCAACAACCCGCACCTATTGCCCTAAATATTGACTAAATCGAAGACCAAGTTCATTAGGATGTGGATCTTTAGTTTTAGTTGCCAGTAATAATCTTAAGCTTATTGTAGAACGAACTCATAACGAATAGTAAAATATAATAGAACATATATGTTGATCAAGGCTACTACCTTGGAATTAATATTATTGCTCGGATATCTGGTTGCCTTGTTAGTGTCGAGCATGAATGTGAAGACTTCTCCATCTACCATTCTCATCTTGCTTTATTAGTTTGTCCCTCTAAATCTATCATGTGGTTTGTAATGTGGAAGGGGTTGGAACATCGTTTTAGTGACTAGAAAATTACATACTTTGTCCATAACACTAATTTATGCCAATAGATTTCTATCTAAGCATAATGTCCACTATTCATAACTTATTCATTTAATTCCATTTACATGTACGATATATCCAACCTTCATTGAGGTATAACTACACACGCATGCCCGTTCGCGCACACACATATCAGCTTGTACTACCCAAAATAAAACCTCATCCACTTAATACTTTTTAAATATGGAGGATCTAGACCCATCAGCTGTTTAATACCTCAATCCCGAAGCAGGCCCTCCATAACGTAATCATTAGTCAACTGGTCCTAGCTACAGAGATAGTTGACTCCTAGTTATGACATTATAATTTAATTGTTTTATTTCTTACGCATCCCAAAAACTTATATAAGGGTTAACTAGGCTAGCTCAGACAAATAAACAACTAATTAAACTTTAAGGTCTTTGCATATCCTATACGGATTCTACACTAGTAGGAAGCGAAATTCATCAGGGCATATACCAAGTCTTTGCTAATGAGCGCTCGGGACTGCTGGTGGTCATAGCCTATATGCCAGCCTTACTAACAAATATCGGCCCAACAACAACACTAACATAACCCATCGACCTCCTACTATTGAAATCTTATTTAGACTAACCTAATGTAAGTCAAGGAAAATACCCAACCTAATTACTTAATACATCTTGTTAGAAATGAAGCAACCCCATTTTTCGTTAGATATCGATGTAGGTTATTTAAGACTTCTTATATAGAGTAGAGGAAAACCTAATTGCCATATAATACCTTCATCCTCATCCTCGAAGTAGACCCACTAACATCCCTAAAGTACCGAGCCATTTAATATTTAAAATCTGAGACAAACCCATGGTATATTTTCCCACACCTATACGCAAACATATATGCCTTCCCCATGGGGCCTATGTTGGAGAAATTACACATCATTAGTACATATACATAACTATTGGTAGCCTCTAGTGGAAGCGCAGACTTCTATTGTGTACCTCTACTGAACTTGCATCTCGATCATTATAAATCAAAACCAGTTATCTAAGGTCTAAATATTTGGCTAGGACCACTAATTCGCTCATCCTAAACGTATTTTTGAGGCTATATAATTTCTAACTATTAAAATTATACTCCCTCCTATGTTTATTTACTTATCACCTATATTTCACACTTCCTTATAGTTCCTATAAATGTCAACATTTCATACTAAATGGTCGTTCAAATTGGACAATCACTAATGACATGTATTTATCTAATTCAAAATCAACTTATTCTACCTTTTTGTTTCCCATAAATGTCATATTAAATTCTTTAACTTGCCTCATTACCCACATTTATGTCCCCATGTTATATCAAATTTTGAAACTAATTCAAGAGAGGGAATTATAAAAGTTAGAATTTTGAAAAGATTCTCTAGATTTTGCTAGGAATGTCAACATATGTCGACATATGGGCCAAAATTTCAAAGTTCAAAAATAAGAAATATATATATATATATATATATATATATATTCATACATATTTACTTATATATATATATATATACTAATATCAATATTTATATATACTTACTGTTAAAACCTAAAATTTTGGTATTTTGATTGTGAAAACCGTATAAGCAAATGTATCGTTTAGATCTAACTAAACTTGCAGGAGAAATATTGTTCTTTACTCGAGAAATATTCTAACAATTTGAAGACCAAATTCCGGATTGAAGCTTCAGTAAAGTATTAAGTATAAGGTCTGAGTTCAGTAGTAAATATATGTTAACATCTCTCCAAAGTGCTATATACACACACATAATATAAATTTCATCAAAACAAGTAGAAAACCCAAAAAACACTAACTCGGCCGGCAGAATAGCATGAGTCAGCCAGCTGGCTGCTGTACATGTGCACAAATATAATTAAATATTCAAATGGCTGAATATGATAATTCAACCGGCTAAATTTGATTCATTTTTCTCTATTACTTGCGGTTTTTATTTTTAATCAATTTAATCGTTCGAGTTGCTTCATTTAGATGGCTAAATCTTCCTAATGGCTAGTTTTTCAAGACATTTCATTTCATGAAGAGAAGAACTCTTGATTCAAGAGTCGCTTCCATATCCTTTCATGCCTGTCTTTCATAAATGAATATAACTCTTAGTCTCTATAAATAGCCATGAATTCCATTGTTTTGATAATCAATTCTTATTTTTATTTCGGATCTATCTTGCTATTTGAACTCTAAGCATTCAATACTTAAAAATTTCATTATAATCACTTGTTCATTCAAGAATAATTCACTGGTGATCTAATACTACAAAGAAGAAGATTATAGGAAGAGTGTACTCTAAAGACATATCTGTGCTATTAAAAGAGAACATTTGGTCAGATAATTTTTTGTATTATTGATGTCCTTTTTAGTTGCTCAGGCGGTTGAAGTCCTATTATGTTGCTTAGGTGGTTAAAATCATATTCGATTGCTCATGCGGTGTAATGCATGTTCCTCTAAGGTTAAGTGAGGGTTGATAGTTAAATTCTAAACGGAGTCTAGGACTGGACGTAGAACGGGAAGTTCGAACTAGTATAAAAATCTCTGGTGTCATTTACTATATTAATTTAATTTTACATTTACATTCTACAAAAGTCATTATTTTATTTAACATTCAATATTGCATGATGCTTGGTCACTTTAAATTAGTATCAGAGTAGGTCATCATGAAACCGTAACAAATTTTTTTGATAACAAAGTAATATGGAAAATACCGCTTCATCTCGTTTTATTGAAGGTCAATCCGCTGCACGACCACTGCTATTTAACGGTTTGAATTATAATTATTGGTCTACTTGCATGAGAATTTATATGCAGCAAATGGATATGACACTTGGAATATAACTTAGGAAGAATATACTATACCAACCACACCATATGCACAATGGTCAAACACACAAAAATTAGATGCTGCCTCAAATGCAAAAGCCATGAATATGCTATTTTGTGCTTTAGATAAAAATGAATTTGATAGAGTTAGCATGTGTACAACAACTTATGAAATTTGGCAAACTCTTAAAGTTACACATGAAGGAACAAACAAAGTTAAACAAAGCAAGATTTCTATGCTTAAAAATCAATTTCAAAATTCAGAATGAAAGAGGATGAGATTATAAATGATCTGTATTCTAGATTCCAAGACATATATCACTCACTATTGGCACTAGGAGAAAAATACACTGATTTTGATTTTGTCTCGAAAATCCTAAACTCTTTTATAGATGAATGAGAATAGAAAGTCTTAGCCATAGAACAAGATAACAATATTTCTACCATAAAACATGAAGACTTAATAGGAAATCTCATGTCGTATGAAGTAAATTTGCAAGCAAAAAGGGATCAAGCCCAAGATAGAAAGACCATAGCATTCCAAGCTGAATAAGAAGATTCAGACAAAGATGAAGATGGCATGGCTTTTATTGCTAATAACTTTAAGAAATTTTTAAAATTTCAAAAGAGCAAGTAATTTGGAAACAACAGGAGAGACAACAATAGAAAACAGTCATCTTCAATTCTAGAGTGCTTTGAAGGTCACAAAAATGGGCATATAAAGAAAGATTGTTCGCATCGTAAAGAAAGAAACAATTACAAAAGCAAAAAATGAAAGATTTAGAAAGAAACAAGTTTTTTTGTTACTTGGGATGATTCTGATTCGTCCTCCTCATCATACAGTGACTCCGAACAAGCCAATATGTGCTTTATGGCTTTAACTAACGAAGTAAGTGATCTAAACTTTGATGATTTAGTTGATATAAACTTGGATTTATTAGACAAACTAAGAGATGTTAAAAGAAAATATAAAGATGCTTTAGAAAAACTAAACAGGAGTGAAATTGAATTGATATGCTCAGAGGCGAAAAGAAAATCTTAGAAGAAAAACTGTCATAACACAAGAATCATTGTCTAATGTAGTTCTTAACTCACTATGCTATCAAATGAGATTGAAGTTCAAAAAGAAAAGTATATGAAATTAGCTGCAAAAAATCATGATTTAAATTCTAATGTCGAAACTCTTGAATTACACAATACTAGTTTCATAACCAAGTTAGAAAATATTACTCAAAATGTTTCTAACTTTAATAAAGGTAGAGAAAATATTGTAGAATTATTAATAACTCTCAAATATCTTTGAATAAGAGAGGTTTAGGATATACAAATTCCTCAAAATATAGTTCAAAGAGGAACATTTCACTATATAAAAATTTCAAAATACATAAGAATCAAAAGCAAAACCAAAGGTTTTCACAAAAAAGAAGGACATTTGCAACACAAAAAATATAAAGATTTGGATGCCAAAAACCAATAATAATTTGATTAGAAATAATTTTATACAATCATTTAGAAAACTATTCAAAAAAGTGATAACTTTGTATATAGGGAATTCTAAACCCTCATGGGTTTAGCTTCCTAAGATCTAACTCTTAGAACCCTAACAAGAAAATTGGGTACCAACAATATTTTTATATTTTTTGCAGGTACCAAATTTTAGAAGAGGAAAATGGATACATGACAGCGGTGGCTCAAAACATATGACGGGAAACAAAAATATGTTGGCAAATATTTAGTACTCCGATGGAGAATCCGTCACTTTTGGAGATAACTCCCAAGGTTATATCATCGAAAAAGGCGACGTGAGCAATGATGGTACGTCAAATTTACCTCTTATTACTAATGTTTTTTAGTTAAAAATTTAAAATATGATCTTTTGAGCATTAACCGATTTTTTCATTAAAACTTTAAAATCACTTTTGAAAAAGATAAATGTAATATTTATGATAAGAATTAAAACTTGATCTTTGAAGGCTATCGTAAAAGAAACATGTATGTTTTAAATATAAATGTAAATTATAATACAAATATGTGCTTAATGGCCAAAGATAATGATCCTTGGTTATAGCACAAAAGGTTTTGCCATATGAACTTCAAAGCTACAAGCAAACTATCTAAGAATAGTTTAGTTAAAGGTTTACCCAAAATGCATTTTAAAGTTAATAAAATTTATGATGCATGTCAATGAGGGAAATTACCAAAATCTTTTTTTAAAGCTAAGAAAGTAATTTCTATATTACAACCATTAAAATCGTTACATTTAGATCTTTTTGGACCAACTCAAACACGGTCAATTAATCATAACAAGTATGTTTTTGTAATAGTACGGATATACATGGACAATCTTTTTAAAACATCAAAGTGAAACTTCTGAAAATTTCAAAATTTTTGCTAAGCAAGTTCAAAATTTCAAAAATTTGAAAATAAAAAAAAATTGAAGTGATCATGATGGTGAATTTGATAATGAACCGTTTGAATATTTTTGTAATAAGAAAGGAATTTTTCATAATTTTCCTTTTCCTAGAACTCCACATCAAAAAGGTGTTATAGAAAGGAAAAACTAAACACTTCAAGAGTGCACTCAACTCTACTGAGTGATAGCAATTTACCAAAACAATTTTGGGCAAAGGCTGTTGCAACTACTTGTTATGTATTAAATAGAGTTTCGATTCGACCTTTAACTAAGCACACTCCATATGAATTATTTAATGGAAGGAAACCAAACATTTCATACTTTAAAATCTTTGGTTCAAAATTTTTTATTTTAAATATAAAAGATCAACTTGGAAAATTTGATCTGAAATCGGATGAAGGAATTTTTATTGGAAATTCTGAATGTAGTAAAGCTTATGGAGTTTTTAACAAAAGAACCAAAATAATTGAAGAAACACTACTTGTGTCTTTTAATGAAAATTCGCAAATTAAAAAAAAAGATGAAGATGAAGATCTAGATATAAATAATTCAAAAAAACTTAAATCATGAAATCATAGCGATTACCAATAATACTCCTACTAAAAATAAAATACATTCTCCTCCTATAGAAATCACCCTTTAGAAAAATTATTGGAGAAATAAATTCAAATGTAAAAACTAGAAATCAATTAAATCAAATGGGTCATGTAGCCTTCATCTCTACGATTGATTATTGAACCCAAAAATATAAAAGAAGATTCAAATGATGATTACTGGATTATAGCTATGCAGAAGAATTAAACCATATTATTACTATTTCTGAACATATTTTGGGACTATACTAAATTATCACTATTTTTGAACCATATTATTCTGTAAACATGAACATCATTTCAAACTATATTAAGTTGTAAATTTCTACTTTTTAACTATGTTTCAAAGATTTTTTTTTTCGACAATTTTACATATGAACAATATTTCAAAATTGTCCATTTTCAGGTTTTTAAACAAATTTTCTTCATAGTTGTCTAATTTCTCATTTTTAATCATATCAACATTGCATATATTTTTAATATCTCTCCTATCTATTAATTTTTCCTTTTTGCCGATGCCAAAGAGGGAGAAAAAGGTATGTCATAATGATATGAGGAGTATTAAAACATGGAGAATATAAATATGTTTTCATTTATATAACTTACGTAGTTGTCATCATCAAAAAGAGGTAGAATGTTAGAACCTCGAATTTTGGTGTTTTGAGTGTGATAACCATATAAGTAAATGCATCGTTTAGATCTAAACGTGTAGGAGAAAATATTATTTTTTACTCAAGAAATATTCTAACAATTTGGGGACCAAATTCCGGATTGAAGTTTCAACAAAATATTAAGTTTAAGGTCCGAGTTTAGTACTAAATACATGTTAAAATCTCTCTGAAGTAGTATATGCACACACACACATAATATAAAGTTCATCAAAACAAGTAGAAAACCCATTAAACACTAACTCGGCCAGCTGAATGGCATGAGTTAGTCGGCTGGCTGTTGTGCATGTGTACAAATGCAATTGAATATTCAGACGGCTGAATATGATAATCCAGCCAGTTGAATTTTATGCTTTTTGCACTATTTACTTTCAGGTTTTATTTTTAATCAATTCAGCAGGCTAAGTTAATCCATTCAGATTGCCAAATCTTTATAATGGCTAGTTTGTCAAGAGACACTTCATCTTAATGAATAGAAACAACTCCTCTTGATTCAAGAGTTGCTTCCATATCATTTCATAGCTATCTTTCATGAACAAATACAACTCTTAATCTCTATGAATAGCTATGAATTTTATTGTTTTGATAATCAGTTCTTATTCTTATTGCTAATCGACCTTCCTATTTGAAGTCTAAGCATTCAATACTTAAAACCTTCATTCTGACCACCTATTCATTCAAGAATACTTCATTGGTGATCTAATAAACTTTATATCTTCATGAATTACACGATATACTATAAAGGAGAAGATTATAAGAAGAGTGTACTCTAAAGGCTTATCCTTTAAAAGAGCATATTCAGTCGGATAATTTTCTGTACTATTAAAGCCCTGTTCGGTTGCTCGGGCGGTTGAAGTCCTATTCTGTTGCTTAGGTAGTCGAAGTCATGTTTGGTTGCTAAGGCGGCGTAATACCTATTACTTTGAGTTAAGTGAGGGTTGATAGTTAAATTCCAGAACGAGCGTAACGAGCTGGCATTTCGAACCATTCAAATCGAAAATCATCCACACATGTCATACTTGAATTGCTCAAAACAACAGACTATTAATTTTATATTTGGCAAAACTTAGCATATAAAGTAAATAAATCAATCGCAGTTCATAGACATAGAGTAATACAACAATAATCAACAGAATAGATAAATAGTATTTCATGAAGATACTATAGAACATCAGAGTCTGAATCAAATACAACAGAAAATCCAAAGTACAAAGAAGTCACTAATTCAAAACAACTGACAAGTCTTAGCACAAACAATTGGAAATAACTGACATAACTGATAGGCTGAATAAATAAAGGGTAGATCTTCAAGCAAAGCTCTAAGCTCCAAAGGAGAGTCTCAAATGTTGTGACACTCAATCTGACCCCAAACGTAAAGTAAAACACAAAACATTTGAGTTAGGATTAACATTCTTATGCAAGTAAATCAACTCAAGTGAAATGCAATATAACTTAAAGGATGTTTGGTATTCCAATCCTCTAAGGATCCACTAAACTATCTACATACATCGTACAATACTCTACATAGATAATGTTTATCAGTGAAGTAAAACATTAAAATATCGTTAAGGCATTACCTATATCCCCCTTAACACATTTTTAATATTCCCATAGTCTATATAGATATTGTAAGCTCCACCAAACTGGTAGGACACTCAGGGAGCACTCCATAGGCACGGTACAAACCAAACTCGTAGAGGGCACAATAAGGCATGTGACAAGGCACATGAGGCAATGCCTAGGGTAGGATTCTACCATTTTGCAGAATCGGCTGGTGATTACGCATAACAGCTACTACCGCCCACCTCGAGACACACTCCCAAAACAAAAGGTGGACCCAATCAAATCACAAAGTAATATAATGGTATCGAAGAAGCATGCTTAATCGAAGGTGAGACCTCACTTAGGCCAAGTATAGCTCCTGTTTTAGTCACATCAAGCTGACTCATGGGAGTCAAGGCTGCGTTCATACCTCATATAGACGTCGCCAAACCATCATACTTCGTTCTGTAATCTCCACCGCGTGTACCATTGTTAAAGTGGTTTTCAGTAATGGCAGAAAGTATAACAATATCAAATCCCGGTCTCTTTAACAATCAAACGCATATTTCACACCGTAGTCATTTTCATTCAAACAGTTCATAATTCATATCAAAATATCATCTTTATTTCAAAATCATATCATTTTCGAAATCATCTTTATTTCAAAATCATATCACTTTCAAAATCATATTCATTTCCAAAATCATAACCACCAAATACGCTAAACCATTATATCAAAGTATTCACTTTCAAATACATTAAATCTAAATCATAACAGTTCCAACTTAAATAGTTGAATATTGAACATAGTTTATATATTTGAATAGTTATATATTAAAAATAGTTTATATCTATAAATAAGTTATAATTAAAATAGTTAATATATTAAAAATAGTTTATATTTTAAGATATATATATAATTTGTTTATAATTTATATATTAAAATAGTTTATATATTTAAAAGAGTTTATATCGAGAATAGTTTCAAATTTGAATTGTTTCTTCCTATTTCACAAATCAATTCAAATCAACTTTAGTTCCAAAATTCAACTTAAATCAATCTCAGTTCAACGATTCCAATTACAAAGGTTGAAGGTTCAAATTCAAATTCTCATTAAAACCATTTAATTGATATCGATTTCAAATCCAGGTTTGAACTGCAAATTTAAACCACTTCCAATTCAATAGGTTCCAAAATTTAAATATTCAAACATTTACAATAACTCAAATTGATAGATTTCATTTATATTTCAAAATTCAACTTAATTCTAGTTAAATTGAAGATATTCACTTAATCATTTTTAATAAGATTTAAATAAAATCTCAAACTACAGATTTAAATCAATATTAAATATTCAATTTCAATTATGTTTAAATTTGAAAATATTCATTTAATCACCTTTAATCAAAATCCAGTTATATCTTTAAATCTCAAAATTAATAAGTTTAACTCAATTCTTATTTGAATTCAATTCTTAAACAAAATAAATTACAAGTCCACTTTTACTTATCTTTCCGGCCTCTATTTACTTATGTAATTACAAAAACATGTCTTAAAATAATAACATAAATTCAAATAAATATTTAAACATAATATATACAAAGTTATTACAAAAGTCTATTTCAAAAATATTAACATAAATTGTAAATAAATATTTAAAATTATGTTTTAGTTAAATTAAATCCTTATTGAATTTTATTATATTAATTATTATTAAATTATATCTTATTATTATTAAATCTACTTTAAATCTTATTTTATATATTTAATAATAATAAAGTTACAAGTAAAATTTCATAATTTATATTTTTAAACTTAACTTATAATTTTAAATTTTCCAAAACCTTTTTTTTTTGAAAATCTAAGTTTACACACATATTAAAAATAAAATCCTTATATTATATTTTAAAAATAAATATTTATTAAACACACTTACCTTTTTCAAAAATTTGGAAATCATTTAAAAATAGACCAACGGTGTCCGTATATAGTTTTCTAACCTATGGTCAAGTGATACGAATATCTATTACTTCAATCCACAATACTTTAATATTTACGAGTATATATCATTTCAACCCGCAATCCTGAAATTTCAAAATGAATAATATCGCTTGGCTTTATCATTTCAATCCATAATGATTTTTTCTAATCAATAATATCGTTCGGGTATGTATCATTTCAACACATAGGGATTTCCTAAACTAACAGGGAACTTGAGAACAATAGAATAATAATATAAAATAGCATAACATATCAATTATAGCATGGATCATAAATAACAATTCAAAATAATATATACATATACACACACACAAAACATGGTTATGGTGTCATATGTCAATTACAAAGGTGAAGTTTTTTTAAATATTAACATATCATACTTAACAATTTATCTTCTAACCAATCTAAAATTTAACAACATATTTCAATCGTCATTTCATGTGAATTAAATTTACTAAACATAAGAATGTCAATCGTGGGTGATTTATCACATTTCAAGGCTAGAGAAATTAGACACACAACAAGCTATGAATCCAAGCACAAATTCCAAAGCACACCACGATGAACACGAATTCGACGAACAAAGAAAAAGTTGATAGCTTGGAATCTGTGAAAAACAAGTCAAAATAAAATTGAGATTGATGGAACAATATATAAATATATACACATACAATATACATATGCCATTTTTTCTATATTTGCAAAAGGAGGCTGCAGGACTAGAATTCAAGAATCGCTGTAGCGACAGCAAAAGCCTTCTCCTTCTCTCTAAAAATAACAGGAGAGTTATATATATGTGTATATATATATATGTATATATATTTGTGTGTGTATATATGTATATACATATATATAACTCTCCTGTTATTTTTAAAGAGAAGGAGAAGGCTTTTGCTATCGCTGCAGCTATGGGAGAGTGGTGGAAAGGCAGTTGGTTAGTGTAGTGTAGGCGCTCGGTCAGTGGGAGGTGGAGTTGTATTACGGCTGAGGCGAAGCAGGGAATGGGTTGCATATGGAGGCAGGTCAGGGTTGTTCGGAGGGGCTGGCGATGTAGCAGGCGTAGGGTATACTGGGTGGTCGGATCTATTTGGTAAGAAAGGGGAAGAACGGCGGCAGTGAAAGGGAGGGGTTGGTTGAGAAATGGAAAGTGGAGCAAGGGCTGCTTAGGCGGAGGATAGGGCGCTTGTGACGATGATGGTTGTAGATTGACTGGAGTTATGGGCTAAGCTGGGGAACTGTTGTGGGCGTTCAATTAGGGAAAAGTGGTCGGAGGGGAAAGTTTGGCGGCTGGCGTGGCTGATGAGGAAGTGGATTTTGGTGTGTTGAGTAATGAGCGGATCTAGTTACCAGAAGAAGACGGGGTTTAAGCAAGCATGGCTGTCGAGGCGAAGGTAGATGGAAGTTTTTCTCGGTGGTAGGTGATTGCGGGTTTGGGGCGGTCGGAGGAGATGTCTGTGGTGTGTGTGAAGACTGGTGTGGATGCAAGGCAATAGGGGAGGGGTGTGGAAGTTTCGGCGATAAAGGAGTTTGAGTAGCTGCGGCCAAGAAGTGGGGCAGGTCATGGCGTTGGTTGGATTCGACGCTGTGGGAAGGGAAAGAACGATCAGGTTCGGTGTATATATAATCTTATGCATACGTTCTCTATTTTTCTGTATGAAGCAGACATAGGAATGAAAGGATGGAGTATGATCAGGTTCGGTGCAAATATATGAATGTGTATGTGTATTAAGAATGGCGGACAAAAGAGAAGAGAGGAATGGAAGAGAAAGAAACTAGATGAACTAGAGAATATAATTTGAAATGATGGAATGACAATAGCCAACAGTTGAATTCTTGGAGATGTAAAAGCCTACTGGCTATTAGTTTCCAACCGATGGATAGATGAAAGGCCATATGGAAACCAAAAGGCTCAAACGGGTACCGATACGGCTAACTGTTTCGCCGATTTTGTCGCGTATCGGACGTTGAAATACACAAATGAATATACTACAGAGGTCAACACGACAAGATGAACAGAATGATACATAAATATAAGCGATATGATCATCTTACCGAAAGTTGATATTTGTTGCCAAAATGCTGCTAAACCGTCGAAAATAATATTAATGGAGCTAGAGCGGTCCAAATTTGACAAAATGAAATACGACGTATCACTGGGAAAAATATTTACAATTTTATTATATAAAAATATTCAGATTTTAAAAATATTTTATTTCCATCGGTTTAACTGGTTTTAAATTTAAAAATTGAAATTTCATAACCAAACAAACTTAAATATTTTCTAATAAAAATCTGTCATTTGCTATATTTAAATATACGCAAACCAAATATCAAATTTTCGTTGATAAATTTCAATTGTTTGTTTTCAAAAAAAAATCAGTTAATTACGTTATTTAAAATCATTAAAATTTACATGTTGTAACAACTAGTCTGGGACTAGAGGTAGAAGGGGAACTAGTATAAAAATCCCTAGTGTCATTTACTTTATTACTTTACTTTTACATTTACATTCTGCATAAGTAGATTATTTATTTAATATTACATATTGCACGAACCTTAGTCACTTTCACTTACTATTATTATTAGATTACTATACAATTTATAAAATAAAATATGAGTGTAAAAGGTACCGAATTTGCTTTCTTTTTTGTCCCTTCTGATTAACTTTCCATCACTATGAAACACATGTTGATATTTTTAGTATCTAGTTCATTGTCCCTGGATGTAGTATCAAAATCGTCCAAAGTTGCATTATAACCTCTTTCTCTCTTTTTGAATGAATTGGTGTTTTCTTTTGCTCTCCACGGTCTCTTCTTAGGTGGGTAGATTCACCATAATCATAACACTTAAAAATATTTTAGTTTTTGGAATTCTATTCTCAGTTTTGCAAAAGTTGTTAATCTTTCAGTACTTCAGGAATTTTCTAAAGTTTCGATTAATAAGAGCAATCTCCTCATCGTTATCATCCTCATCTCAATCTTGATCATCAGTTGTAGCATTAAAAGTAATTGATTTCTTTTCAATTGCTTTATTTTTCCTTCTACCATACAACTGTCTTCATAGGACATTATATTACCAATAAATTCTTCAATCTTCAATATACTAGTATCATTGAATTCTTTTATTTCTAATGTCTTTTGATCCCATTCAGAAGAGAGTGAATTAAGAATTTCCTAACTTGATCCTCTTCTGAGAAATTTTTACCTGGTGATATTAATGATTGAACTATATCTTGGAATCTAGAATACATGCCATAAATAGACTTACTGGGTTTCATTTTACAAAGTTGGAAGTGGTTGGTTAGCATAGAAATTTAAGTTTGTTTTACCGTACTAGTACCCTCATGTGTAACTTGCAAAGTTCTCCAAATTTCGTATGTATACTACAAATATAAACCCGATTAAGTTCAATTTTATCTAATAAGCAATATAAAATATTCATGGCCTTAGAATTATCAAGTGCTTGTGTCTTTTGGTCTGGTGTCCATGTTGAGTATTCAGTTTGGTGTTCAATGTACTCAATTTTTGTAATATTCCAAGTATCTAAACTATTGAACTGTAAATAAATTTTCATCATACATGACCAGTAAGTGTAATTACTATCATTAAATAATGGAGGACTAGTAGTTGATTGACCTTCTACAAAAATTTTAAAAAGTGCACTACAGTGTTAGGAGCCATATATGCTTTTCAAAAATCAAATAACAAGTTTTTGAAACCTAATACTCTGATACCAAATGTGGAAAACGGTTTAGTACTATCGTGAATGGATCTTAAGACCACTTTAACAGTAGATGGGATTGAATAATGTTTTATAACTTATATGGAAGTTTTCAAACTTATCGCAAGATTTAAATTCAAACACAAATAATCATTCATACGCACACAGATATATATATATATATATATATATATATATATATATATATATATTAACAGAGAGTCACAGATATATAAATGCGGTAAAAGTAAGAAAGTAGACACCAGGAGTTTTTATACTAGTTCGGATTAACCAATCTTATGTCTATTCTTATACAGTGTATGTACAAATTTATTTACCAACGCCTACTTCAAACAGGTAGCAAGCAAACCAGAATACAGTCTAAATTTCAAGGCAACGAGATATACCTTCCTTAGTTATGAGTTCATGGTAGCCTCATTTGATTTAATCGGCGAATAAAAACACCCACTTGATTGGACTGGGCTAACAGCATACCCACTTGATTTGAACGGGTAAAAACCACACGCACTTGACTTGAACCGGGAACATGCACACCTTGAAAAATAATAGTAGAAGGTTGTTGACTTCAAATACAAATAGTTGTACTTTGGATATAAAATATCCTATAGCCTTTTTGATAGCACTTTAATCTTTGAATTGATAAGAGAATACTTTCAAATTAGTTATTAGATTGTAGAGAATGAATGTATTGAAGTAGAGATTGAATATCAATGAATTCGTATACTATAGAGAGTGGATTTTCTGAAATATATAATGAGAATTTAAAGTAAGAAGAAAGTAGAGAAAGTAGTTAATAAATTTTGGTTTCCAGTCCTCTTTATATAGTGGATGAAGGGATGTGTGTATTTGCAAAGAGATGCAACCAACGCATCTCTCCAATGGTCTAAATGTTGACATATTTAGGTAATCAATGTTGTCATATACATGTATTTTTCAGAAAAAAAGAAATACTTTAAATATGTTGCAAAATTCTGGACTCTTGTAAATTTGTTTAAATGTAGTTTTTAAATACTTTAATATAGAAAACTCTTTTAAATTTTTTATCGAAATATTTTTGAAAACAAAATAAATATTTTGAATAAAATAAATATGAAGTAAATAATTTGATAAGAGTGTATTCAAAGGATAAATGTTTACTATTTAAGGACTTTCACAATTTATTAAAATATATACTAACTATAAATCATAATATTGAACTCTTTGTGTCTTTTTCTTTACACTCACGAGTCTTCAAATAGTGATCATACCAAAATCTTGAACTCTAGTCATTTTTGATCAATCTTCAAACATGATTATCTTATTTTTGTATAAATGTGTGTAATATTCTGCAAATTATTCTATACGAGTTGGAAAATCATTAGTATCTATATTTATATGGTTGTCATCAAAATCAATATATGTGGTACTAACATAGCTTTCCATAAATTCCCTAAGAGTGAAAATTTTGCTCCATTGAAATTACAAGGAATTATCTATTTTCATTTATTGAAATAGATTGTGCAAACTAAGGAGGAGAACACCCGTACTTTATACATCTCTTTCCTTTTTAGTATATTCCTTATTATCTCAAATGACACGCTTTTATACATAGTTATGGAATTAGATAATTTATCAAAATTACATGAAAATAGATACAACTAAATTGTATAATGCTCCCACTGAATTAAAACATAGTATTTCACATTCCAAGTCAAATTAGGGCAATCAAAATTAATACTAACAATTTACATCCGAAGTTCAGGGAATGATTTCCAAATTTCCGGATTAGGATGTAAATACCATTACATTCCAACCACCAAACTTGCAAAATATGTAGGCGAGATTTCGATTGAATACTTTCCTTTTAAGCCTACGACTCAATAGGCATAATAATTAATAAACTCGATGACATAAATTTAATTGTTATATATAAGTTATATAATTTCTCACTCACCTTTCATACTTTACAAATCTCCAATTTTGACTTCATCCTATTAATTGATGTCATTTTCCTTTCCAATCCAGTAATATATATAACAGGACATATACGTACCCATTAGAATTATAGACCTGGGAGGAGGTTCGATTCCTACCATGCGCTTCCCCATCCTATATAAATTTACCCGAGGGTATGGGGGCTTGGATCAGCGGACGGCTTTACTATATCCTCCTTAGGAGTTTACCGGCATGCCTGCTTCTCCTGGGTTTTCAAAAAAAGATATAATTTTAAATTTTACCTTTTAGCAGAGTTGATGGGCTCCTCGTCTTCTCTTTTATTATCTGCCCTACTTTGCTACATACATATATATACATATATATATATATATATATATATTATAATTTCTAGAAATTATGGGGATGGGAAAATTATGGAGCTCTGATCATAAAATATGCAAAGTGAGGAGCTAGGCCTGTATTTATAGGCGCTCAAATAAATTGTATCTGTTAGATTTAAATAATTAAATTTGGACCGTTCAGCCAAGGTTCACCCATAGCTTCCACCGTTTCAATCGGTCGACCACTCCCTTATATGCGATCGACTACTATTGGTTGACCTGTGACGTCCACGAGGTTAATATTATTTATTTCCTTTTAAATTCCTATTTAATTATTTTCATTTTGAGAACTTCAAACACTAAAGGCTTTTTATTTTGAACTCCGATTGCAAAACAACCATATATGAAAGTTGCTCAGAAAATTGCGATGAACATAATGTTGTAAGTTTCGTGACCAAATTCCAAAGTTTGTTCAAATTCTAATTTTGTGCCTTAATATTAATTTATTAATTAGCATTCATTCTACAGGGTGTTACATTCTCCCCTTCCCCCATAAAATAATTTTGTACCAAAACTCCTTACGCGATGAATCATGTAACATAGAGCGCAACTATTCCAAATTATCCAACCAATTTTGCTATCAATCGTGTACAAGTGCACGATTTATCACAACATAAGTGATATGCATGTTGAAAAATTCTAAACGGCACCTCCTATATGAATGCATTTTTTAAAAACAATTTTGATAATAAGATATAAACAACCTATATATTCCAATAGTTCTATATGTATGCGAGTTTACAAAAATTAAAAATCCTTATTTTCAAAAAATATTTCCACACTCCTACGAATAGGAGTATGGTTCAACCAATTTTGCATCCAATCTCTACCTTCCAATGCCTAACACACAATCTGTAACATTCAAAACATAGAAAATCCAGTTTTCGTAAATCTATACTCCTATGTCGGAAAAGGAATTTAGATAGGAATTTTACATTTCCACCCTTCTTCTGGATATGTATTATGTTGTACCTTGGAACATTCTCTTTTGCCCTAAATCTTTTTCAAATTTTCCTAGTATAATTTCCATAAGGAGGATTAGTTTCATAAGTTAAACGAAATTATTCTAAATGCAAGTTTTGTTCACTATCAACGATGTGTGGAAATAAAAATTCCATAGCTAAAACAGAATTGCCCCTTATTATTCTCCATGTTTTGTATAACCGTCCCCCTTACCAAACAGTAAAATTCATATTCATTAACACATCGAATCTCCCTATGCTAAGTATGTTTTATTTGAAAATAAAAAAATTCTCATTTTTCAAAAAAAATAGAAAAATCTTTTTCCCCTTTCAATCAGACTTGCAAAATAGTTTGAAAATTAAATCTTCAAAAGCATTCAAACATAATTTTTCAAGAGCATTTAAACAAAACTTAAATGAATTTGAACACTATTTCCAAATGTATTAGATCACAATTTTTCAAAACATTTGCCTTTCCATTCTTTAAACAGATCAAGCCACGTCAAGCATGATCGAGACTCAATCAATGAGCTAATGCATATGATTGACCCTATGTTTGTGCCGTTAATCTTAGATTTTGAAACCCTATTCTTTTATTCAAACAACGATGCACAAGCCTATTTATAAATTTTAGCTTTTAAGGTATAGAGATAATGACCCATGATTTTGCAACAAGCCTTTCCTACCCTCCGCCGGCTAAAATTTATTTTTTCGAAAATCGAAAGTTTTTAGAATTAAAGCATTCTTTATTTCTATTTGCTAATTTTAACTTTCTAATTTACCTTATAAATTTCCAACTTTAGTTACATTCATCGTTAGTTAAGTGTCTTTATGAGATTTCCTTATTTACACGGTTTTCCAATATATATAGCGGCCAAAGCTCATTTAGAAAGTCAACACTGTAATAGAATAGAAAAATATCTCATATCATATCGTACACTTTTTCAATACACAAAGGGAGATAACAAGCGATGAACATTCAAATAAACTAAAAGAAATAATTGTTGGAAGCTACCTTCTAACGTTAGCTATTTAATGATGTTATGGCCCTATCACTACTTACGCCATTTAGATGGACATTTCTAGTGTATCATTCAAGTATGACCCATATGTCTTCACTTACCTTCATGGCTTCTAATAAATAAGGTCCATCCATTACTTCAATTATCACACCAAATCATGGATAAATTAAGCATTTCTACACTATAGTGGATAAGAAATATAAACTATGCACATTTAGAATTACTCATCGCAAAATTGGCTTGTTGGAATAACTTTCCTACCACCATCTAGCCTTCTTTAACCTAGAGTCAACCAACATCGTTTATGTTTATTTTTCATCTCGTTAACTACTTCTCCAACCATATTATTATCTTCTTTCAATCAAAATCTCTTGATAGTATTCTCAAACTTTGGTATTTACCTTCTTTACCCTTGATCTGTCATGCGAGTATACCCTAGGGCTCGCAATAGTGTACTTTGTTACCATTCTGCTTTCCTTTGAGGTTTCTTTTTAAGGCTTTCACGCATGTCTAATCAAACATTCTTATGTTCATACCAATATTCCTTATATTCAATGGGGATTCCTTGTTGCTACCCTTCGAGCATTCGTAGCTATTTTACTCATAGCCTTGACATTTACCTCGTCTTACTTAAGCAGTCATCCCTATCTACTACATATTAAAAAATTGGTTTGGTTTCCACCACATTATAATAAAAAATTATAATTCCACACGCATGAAGTACTTAATCCAAAACTTTTATCTTTGAAAATATAAACTAAGAAACTTTTTTCAAAAATTGCTTGATTTTCGAATGGAGTCATGAAAAATTTCCTATACCAACCAACTTTCCATTTTTAAGGACTTTCTACAATAAGGACTTACTTCTTCAAAAGTAGGATTTTTAACTCAAAATATTTATTTTCATTCAAGACATCAATTTCCATACCACACCATTTTTTTCAAAAACATCTTCTATAACTCTAAACATTAAAAACATGGAGTAGACAAGGATAACTTGTCGAATATGCAAATATATGATTTTTGTTTAATAATAATAAACATATATATATATATATTCATTTAAATGTATTTTTTATTGTACTATTTTATTTTTCACATAATTAATATTTGTCGAATAAAATAAATAACACAGAATTTAAATTCAAACAGATATTTTATTCAAACAAATATTTTATTACAATTTTGAATAGTACACATTTAAGCTCTTACTACATATATACACAATTTCAAATGACAACATAATTTTTCACTATACAATTATAATTTACATTAGCACCTAACTACATATCAGCCATTCACTTGTAATTCATCTTCAACTTTACTCCAGCCTGAATCCAGCATCTAAATTATCTGCAAAATAAACATTGACGCGGTAAAATTGAAAAAGAAATATTTTTGCAGTGTAAAATAAAATGTGCCTCGGTTATTTGGGTTGTTCGTCGTCATTTATTTTGAATTCATCTTACACGAACAGCTTTGACATAAACTATGTATCACTATACATGCCACAAGGTCGTGCACACCGATATACACTTGATAAAATTGCAGCGATAGGTGAGAAAAAGGTCAAACCCGAGCCGAGGCTAGATTCAACTAAAGTGCATATGAGTTTCGACGAAATCAACATAACCATACTCAAGTTCAATGGTTCAATAAACATGAAAACATTGCAACTGGGAAGTTTAACTTGAAGTAACTCAAGATCAGACATAATGCAACAAGACAACATCTCGAGTTTCAGAATGCCAAGGCAACACAGTCCAAATGCAACAAGTTCAGTGTCGGAAGCAAAATAGTTCAAGTTCATGACAATGGCATAAAGTAAAAGGCTCAACCAAACTGAACATATACATGTGTAGTGAACACTAGAGATTCAGGCATGTGTACCAGAACTAGAAACAAAGCAATGCAAAACTTTCAGATGAACACACATGAAAGGTCAACAAAGACATGGTCAAAGCTATCACTAGACATGTATAGGCACAAGTCAAGGCAGGAAGCAAATACAACCAAACCAGAGCATAGCAGATATGGTCAGGGAATAAAATGAACTATTTGAAACAATAAGTAAACATATCAAGTATTCAAGTATGAACTTGACTGCAAGTGAAGCCTCAGCCAAAATATAAATGCAACCAGGCTCACAAACACATGTCAGTATGCATGAATATAGACAGTAGCTCAAATGTTCAAATGACACTAATCATCATCAACTAGAATGAATACAGCAAGAACTCAATGACAGCATACAAATGGAACAAGCTCAGACTCGATAAACTATATAAAGGAGCGCTTGAACCTCACATGAAATGCAACAGCATTGATCATAGTAAAGACACAAGAAATCTACAAGTTAAATGTTCAGTGACTTGAAGTTTATACAAGTGCACAAATCAAATACACATGACTCGAAGCAATGCAAACACAGATAAGACTCGAGTAAATCACAACCAAAGGCTACAACAGATCAACACATAAATACACATATACATATGTATGTTTGCACATATATGGTGATACAGAAAGTTCATATGGATATGTACTCAATGCAATCCAGACCAATATCACACAACAACTACAAGTAGTAGGTCGCAAATGTTACAGGCATGAACACACACATCAAACAAGTCATAGCAGAAAGGAGTTGAACAAGTCGAACTCAATTTTTATCACAATTCGAAAATTCAAAAAGTCAATATTGCAGGAATTTCAATCCGAACATGTCAGATTGTAAATAACAAAGTCAAAGCCGTGGGTTATCAAGGTACAATTCGAAAAAGAATTGAGCTAACAGTTAACATGGAGCCTCAACAAAATATATACATGAAGGTCATATGCAAACCAAACCAGACTCAAGTGAAAATATCGAACCAGTCAGTACAAGAAACTGAACATGTCGAGGAGATTCAAATACCACAATCGATTGCTAGCAAATCGTGAACCATTCAATTATCATGAAATTAGAAAATATTATCTCTGATTCAAAGTGCCGAAATCAAAGATGTCACAAGAGAAAAGAACGAAACCAAATTCATAGCAAACGCAAGCCGTTTTAATCAAGCAAACGAAAATATATGAATTGAAAAGGTCAGAAAACATCACCAACATTCAAGTTAAATCGAACGGCCGAGCTAAAATAACTAAAGAATACAAACAATATTATACAAACGATAATTAGGAGAATCAGTCCCTATAAAACCCAAGTCATCATTGGCATTTAAGGTATTCAATTTTAAGCAATATCACAGAGCAAAGTTTCAAATCAATAACTCGAATCGAATCAAGTTCAAAGCATATCAACGAGAGTAACAAAGGAAATCACATACCAGATTAATTCAAATCGAACCTACCAAAATCGAAGTAGCCATGTACAAATAAAAGAAATGATCGATCGACAAAGCAAGCAGCGCGAAAACATCTATT
This sequence comes from Allium cepa, assembly GCA_030765085.1. Classification (NCBI taxonomy): domain Eukaryota; kingdom Viridiplantae; phylum Streptophyta; class Magnoliopsida; order Asparagales; family Amaryllidaceae; genus Allium; species Allium cepa. The sequence continues at coordinate 747,888,102 of CM060940.1, read as the reverse complement.
TGATCGATCAACTGAAGTCGTCGTCTTCCAATTTATAAAAGCCCTAATTTTTTAGAAAGAAAGAGGAACGAATGTTCTCGAGCAAAAAAAAGAAGTAGGCATCATTTTCACATAGGAAAGGATACGGGCCAAAATAAATAAATGGGAGACCTTTGTTATATATTGGGCTGGTTCCTTTATAATTATTATTTGAGCTTAAATTTATATATAAGGTTTTGTAATTTGTTTTTAGTTTGCATTTTTATTTTAAACTTTTGTAAAATTCTAGTTAAGTGACTAGAGGACGAACTACGGTGGTGTAGTTCGAGAATTCGCAACTTGGTGACTAAGTTGTGGCCGGGTTTTGAGTGTAGAGTTAGGTTAATCGATAGCGGTGTTGCAATTTTACGTGTGTAAGCGTCTGACTACTTAATTTCTAGTAGAAACCTTGAAGGGAGCACGTAGACAGGGTTTTGCTGAAGCTGGGTAAATCTGTGTTGTTCTATTTCTTCTTTTATTATTCTTCTATTATCTATGCTGCAATTATTTTGTATATTTTCCGCATTACTTGTTATAATTATTAGTATCACCTTATTCACCCCCTCCCTAGGGTGAAAACGATCGTACAAGTGGTATCAGAGCTAGGAACAAAAGTCAATTCTTGTTTTAAAATTTTGATTTTTAAAAAACAAATTATTGTTTTAAAATTTTGATTTTTAAATGGCTTCTTTTAATAATGCTTTTGCTAAAGGACAGTCCATAGTTAGAGCACTAATGTTCGATGGTGAATATGCTTACTGGAAAAATAGAATGAATTTTTTTCTAAAAACCATTGATGCTTGGAATATTGTTGAGTCAGGTTATAGGACACCAACTATAATGATAGATAATCAAGAAATAGATAAATCGTGGATCAATGGACAGATCTAGAAAATAAACTATAGAATGCTAATGCTAAATGTATGAATTCTATTATATGTTCATTGGATCAAATGGAATTTAATTATGTCTCACATTGTCTAATTGCGCAGGAAATCTGGCACAAACTTGATGTGACTCACGAAGGAACAACTCAAGTCAAGAATCTCTCCTTGTCATGCTTAGAAGCAAATACGAGAACTTCACAATGTCCAAGGATGAAAGTGTCAAAGAGATGTTTGGATGACTTTTCAATCTCTATACAAATCAAAAGCTCTCAAAAATTCAAACACAAAGTTGGAAATATTTCGAAAAATCCTCAGAGTCCTTCCATGAAATTTTGAAGCAAAAGTTACTGCCATTCAAGAATCAAATGATTTGAAACAAATCAAAGTTGAAGAACTCATCGGAAATCTCACCACTTATCAGCTAGAAATAAAATTCAAGGGAGAATGAGAAGGAGGTAATACTCAAAAAAATCAATAGCTCTTAAAGGAACAATGGAAAGTTAAGACGATGATGATGATGGAGCAGCTGAGCTAGACCTACTAATGAAGAGATTCAAAAAGTGGAACCGCAAATACGGAAATCCAGCACTAAATCAACCATTGAAAAGCAGAATAATCAAAGCACTAGACAACTCAGAAGAGTAAGAGATCATATGTCACAAGTGCAATAAACCCGGTCATATCAAGCCCAATTATCCTTAGAATCGATTCAACCAAGGAAAGAAACAGAAAAGGAGAAGTTTTGTAGCCACTTGAGATGAAACTGATGAAGATGATAAAAGCACTGGCAGTGAGAGTGAAAAAGCAGTTCTGTGTCTTTGAGGTGATATAACTGACAGTGATGATGACGAGCCAAGCGAGGTATCAAAACTTACTCATTTGGAATTAGTTATATATTTTCACAATGTAAATGGCTGTTTTGAAAGACTTAAGGAGAAATACACTAAAATTGAATCACAAAGAGATAGTTTGATAGAATTAAATAAACAGCTTGATCAATTGGTTAAAAATTATTAAAACAAGTGCCCTAAGTGTAATAAGTGTCCATCATTTGAAGAAGAATTAAAAAATCATAAACTAATATAAAATCACTTGAAAATGAAATTCTGATTTTGAAAGAGAGTGAAAATACAAGAAGAGAAAATTCTATTGAAAGTGCAATTTGTTATTGAATGAAAATGAATCTCTCAAAACACAAGTCCAACAATTGTCTATAACTTTAAGAAAATTTTCCAAAGGAGAAAGATCGTTAAATATGCTAGTATGGAAACAAACTGTTAATACTGTTAGACAAGGACTTGGGTATAATCAATCTGAACCTAATCATGTCAAATTAAAGTGCACAATTAATAGAAAAATTGGGCACAATCAAAACAATTGCTGGTATAGACCCAATAACGTAAAAACCATCCCAATTTGGGTTCCGAAAGGCACGAATATAAAATCCCTTAAAGTTAAACAGATCTGGGTGCTAAAAGAAACAAATATAAATAGCCTTGGGCCTACACAAACATGATTTTCAAAATCTTTTGCCACTAACAACCATGGACCTATAAAAACAAGCAGGTCAAAAAAATCTTTTCCCGCGTAGCTGTGGTGGTATGCTAAGGAACAACAACAGTGTTACCTAGATTTTGGTTGTTCCAGGCACACGATGGGCGACAAATCAAAGTTCCTTAGCCTAGTACAAAGGTGGTAGAATCACAATGGACAACAACGAAGTGACGATATATTTGTCTTGAATGATTTATTAAATGTGTAAATCTGCTCTGTAATCTAATTTAAATCAGCCAGTTATGTGACAAAGAAATAAATATTGATTTTGATTCTTATTTATGCAAAATTATTGGCTAATTATCTATTTATGTCGAGAACACTACATGTACCTCTAGAGCCTTTGAACTACATCATATAGATTTGTTTGGACTAATGATGGTGTTTTATTGATTGAAGATTACCCATGATACGTGTAGATATATTTTTTTATTCTGGATCTGACACTATGCTCACTATTTGCTTATTGCATGGTTTCAATTCAGATTCAAAATAATTTCATTTAAAATTGTAAAAAGATTTTAAAGTATTTGTTGCAACTTCACGGTCTGGTCTGTAACATCCAACTAATAATAATCTTGAGTCAAAGGGAAATTCGGATGCGGATTACATTGGTAATCTAGTTGATAGAAAAATTACTAGTGAAACATGTTTTATATAGAGACATTCATAAGTTGCATCACATTTTCAAAGAAAATATATGTATATTTTTCATTTCAACTAATTTTCAAATAGCAGACATTTTTCGAATAAAACTCCTTCCAGAAAATCGTTTTGTTGACCTTGTTTTAGATTAGTCATTTTAGAAAATTTAATTTTATAATTATTTTTGGATTTGATTTTAAATGACTACATTAACTAATCTGACTCTCTACTGTTTATCGAAAAGATAAGTAGTGATTGAAAAAGTGATGAGTGTTGATATTAATCATATATTTTGACTTGAGACGGTATATTTAGTAAATTTCTTTAAAAAATTAAACAAGATTTGTAATAACTTTTGATGGGTAAAAATTCCATGACCATCTCTATTTCTATCATATTTCTATTGACCATCACTCATCAAAATCAATATAATATGTTAATATGTGGTATTTTAAATGAGAAATTATTTGTTTTCATTTTATTTTATTTTTTCAATAAACAATCCAAAGTATTCTCTCTCATTTAAAAGTCCTCACACTTATACATGGGTGAATTACTTGGAATATTTGTATATGTGCTTTCATGCTCATTTAAAAGTCCTCACGGTTATACATGTATGAAACACATATCAATATTGATTATTAAATAAACAAGTTGATTCTAATCCCATTTAAAAGTCCTTATGGCTATGTGTGGTTAGAAGATGCTTGAAATTCATTTTTTATAAAAATTGGGAATACTACTAACCTTATTTAAAAGTCCTAACGGTTATGCATGGTTAGTAGATATTCAAATTCCTGGTATAAATATACCATAAATAGACACAACTATATGGTTTTGTATGCCGATATCATCCCTATCATTCTAAAGTGGAATATGCACCTAACAGAGTATTTAGGATTTTTGTTTGATTTTTTACTAAAATTTAATATTTATACTCGATTGGGTATTAATATTGTATTAATGTCCATCACTATATCTCCATTTTTCTAACACTATTAATCTTTTGCTGATAACAAAAGGGGGGAGAGAAAGGTTAAGATTTTGGCGGATAAAAGTCAAATATTCTATTTTGTATTTTCTATTAGCATCTAGGTTCATTTGCGTATTTTTAATTATTTTCATGCATATATGAAGGAGGAGCATTGTTGTAGAGAGGGAGCATTCAAATAGGGGGAGCAAATAGAGTTCATCAGTGACCAAATACATTTAATAAATTCAAAATTATAAATATATGTTTGTTATCACCAAAAGGGGGAGATTGTTTAATATGCAAGTATATGATTTTTCTTATTATAATAAACATATATATATATAGATATATTCATTTAAATGTATTTGTTATTGTACTATTTTATTTCTCACATAATTAATATTTGCTGAATAAAATAAATAACATAGAATTTAAATTCATGCAGATATTTTATTCAAACAAATATTTTATTACAATATTGAATAGTACACATTTGAGCTCTCACTACATATATGCATAATTTCAAATTACAACCCAATTTTTCACTATACAATTATCGTTTGTGTTAGCACCTTACCACACATCACTCATTCACTCGTATTTTATCTTCAACTTTGCTCCAGCCTGAATCCAGCATCTGAATTATTTGCAAAATAAACATCGATGTAGTAAAATTGAAAAAGAAATATTTTTGCAGTGTAAAATAAAATGTGTGTTTTTGAAAATATTATTTGCCTCGTTTATCTGGGTTGTTCATCTTCATTTATTTTGAATCTATCTTATACGAACAGCTTGGGACATGCACAGTGTATCACTATACATGCCACAAGGTCGTTCACACTGATACACACGTGATAAAATTGCAGGACAGGTGAGCACAAGGTCAAACCCAAGCCGAGGCTGGATTCAACTCAAGTACGTATGAGTCTCGACCAAATCAACATAACCGTACTTAATCCAATGGTTCAACAAACATTAAAACATTGCAACTGGGAAGTTTAACTCGAACTAACTTAAGATTAGACACAATGCAATAAGACAGCATCTCGAGTTTCAGAATGCCAAGGTAACCCAGTCCAAATGCAACAAGTTGAAGGTCAGCAACAAATCAGTTCAAGTTCATGACAATGGCATATAGTAAAAGGCTCAACCAAACTGAACATATACATGCGTAGTGAAAACTAGAGATTCAGGTATATACACCAGAACTGGAAACAATGCAATGCAAAACTTTCAGATGAACATACATGAAAGGTCAATAAAGACATGGTCAGAGCTATCACCAGACGTGTATAGGCACAAGTCAAAGCAAGAAGCAAACGCAACTAAACCATAGCATAACACATATGGTTAGAGAATAAAATGAACTGTTTGAAACAGTAAGTAAACATATCAATTATTCAGGTATGAACTTGACTACAAGTAAAGCCTCAACCAAGATATAAATGCAACCCGGCTCACAAACACATGTTAGTATACATGAATATAGACAGCAACTCAAATGTTCAAATGATACCAGTGATCATAAACTAAAATGAATGCAGCAAGAACCCAATGACAGCATACAAGTGGAACTGTAACGACCCGGAATTTTTAAGCCTTTAAATCGGAATATTTAATTGATTTTAAATTGTTTAAAGGTTAATTATCAACTTAAATTACGAATATCATGATTTATTTGACAATTAAATTGTAGAATTAAATAATTTGAATTTGGATAAAATATGAAACCTGAGATTTTAAGCCTGTTATGAATAATCTGAAGGCTTGTAAAATTTATATTGATAACACTGAAGATAATAGAAGTTGTAAAATTGAATTTAACAGTGGTTTGTTCAGTTTTAAAATTTTATATCATTTAAATTGAAATTTAAAATAACCCTCCGAGGCACAGTCTCGGAATTTGACGAAACCAGTTCCCTTGGATCCGTAATATTGAATTATTGTCGGATTTCAAATTTCGTATTGATGGGAGTTGTTGTGTGAACGTATGTTATAAACGCTTGGCGGTACGTCTGATTGGGGATCGAGGTTTCGAATTGCGTAATTGTGACAATTCTAATTTAAATTTGAATTTATAAAAGATAAATTATATGTTTTATTCGTTTTAACACTTGGCAGAATTATTATTATTTTTACTCGCGTCTCCCTTCTTCTGAAGCCAAAGCCTTCTAACTCAAGTCACGCGCCCTTCTCCTCCTCTATTCGAACAAATATCAGAAAAAATAATAATTATAATAAAAAAAAGAGAGGCTTCTGTCGTAAGCTAGTGAGCGAAGAATATAGCTTGCTCTTCGCTGCCCTCTCATAAAAAAAAGAAGGAAGCCGAGATCCCCTTCCCCTCTTCTCATTTTCACTGTTCGAAAAGAAGAAAAAAAATGGCCGCCGAAATAAATCGCGAGTCTTCTTCGTTTAAGGTCTCAAACCCTTTCTTTTCGAATTAGTTCAAACTCAAAAACTAAATCGTGTTTCCTTTTCGTTCGTTCAAATTGAGAAAAGAAACAAAGACAATTAATCGCGAATGGGCTGCGGTCAGGCTCGGTTCGACGTAGCAGGTAGGTGGAAACATGATGCCGTGAATGGCGGTGGCAATTTTGTGGGTGACGTGGGGTTTTGCGGCGAATCGTGGCAACAGGCGCGTCGATCTCGGCGTAGGGTTTTGGCTCGGTTGACGTGAGGTCGCTCGGCAGAGGCTTGGTTAATTGAACCAGATTGAGTGTTGGAATTGGAATTTTAAGGGGAAGGTCGAGACAAGACTCGCGACTTCGTCACCGAGGTGGTTCCCAAGCGCGGCAAATTCTTGTCTGAATTGCTTGGTCAGTTCATTTTCGAAAGGATTGTGTGTCGATCTTCTGTAAGGTTCGAGCTTCCTTTTCTTCTCTTACTTGTCAATTTCAATTTCTGTTAAAAATAATAATAATAAGAATAAAATAAATTAGAGAAGCAAATTTTTACCAGAATTTTATTACAGTAACAGTTTATTAAGATAGGTAGACATGCATGTTTTATATATTGACGTAAACTGGATATATATATATATATATATATATATATATATATATGTATGTATGTATGTATATATATGAGATCTAGATAGTTAAGAAATGTTATATGGAGTAAAAAAAATAAAAAAATAAATAAAAGGGCAGATCATTAAATAGATAGGCAGTTTCAAAAATGATAATAATAATAAACGGAATGAATACACATATGTACCTATTTTTATTTAAAGTTTAATTTTTAAATTATTGGGAAATAATTTGGTTAATCTGGTTAATTAACCTATTTATCTATTTTAGTTACTAAAAAAAATTATTCAAAGAGAAAAAGAAAAAAAATTAGTTCAAATTCAAATCACTAACCAATTGAATTTATTAAGTGGTACTTAACGGTTTGATTTTTATTTTGAATATTAATAAAATCATCTAATATTTATTCAAGGTCCATATTTGAAAGAAAACAAATCGAGAATGAAGTGGGTTGTAAAACAGGAAGCAAAGGTGAGTTAATCTCACTCAGTTTAAATTTTAAATTTAAATGATTGAATTTTAAAAAAAAAATTGATTGAATGGTTGAATTGAGTGATGTGATATATCATAGTATCATTTGAAATTGGCATATTATGTGATGCTAACGTCTGTGGATGCAGGGAAAACAGGTTGGAGGGATCCAACTGGACCCCTCAACTTTTATTTAAATTATTTTATATTCTATTCTCTGATCTGATTGTTTAAGATTCTATAATGAGTTATGTGGACATACTGAATGTTATGGCTAGGTTGATATAATTTGGTATAATGAATGACTAAAACTATAAATTTGATTTTGGAAATGAAAATAAAAGAAGTGAAATTGTAAGTAAAATAATTATAGGATAAGTTTAAGAATAATTTGGAAAAGAAATAAAGTGACTTTAAAATTTTAATAAATAAATCTTGAGATGGGAAGGAAAATTTAAATAAGCAGAAAGTTAATGAAACTTAAACTTCAATGTTATTGTTTAAAAGAACAAAACATTTATTTTAAATTTAGGATTTAAATTATTTAAGAAGAATAAAAAAAAGAAATTGGGAATCAATTTGGAAAATTGATTTAAGTGATTAAGATTGAGAATTTATTTTTGAATAACCAAGTACGTTTTCAAAGTAAGTTGTTAAATATAAGTTAATAGTTTTAAAAATGTTTAAAAGGTATGTTTTGAAAAAAATTTATTATTTCTAATATTTAATTTCTAAAGCAAGTATTTCCTTTTAATATATTATAGCATTAATTATTTAAAAGTGACTTAGTATTTGTTTTAAAAGTGAAAATCTGGTTTTATATTTTTTTATAAAGTAACCTTATTTTCTCAAATTCATACAATATGTATTTTTAACAAATTATTTAAGTAGTTTTATCCTAAGTGTTTTAAAGGTATATATTTCAAAGTAAAGTGTTTTAAAATATATTTTTTAAAATCTGATTTTGTGCTTGGTAATTTCAGAGGAGATAGAAAATAATTGGGAAAGTTTATTATGAAAGGAAAGATGGTTTTGAAAACTGTTTTCAAAGGATTAAAAATAGAAATATATCTTGTGAAGATATTTTGAGATTAATAAATAATTTGGAAATTATTTATTGTTTGATGGATGTTTGTGAATATTAATTGATAGTTAAATAACCGACTATCAATATTGGACAAACACGTTGATCGTTTCGAAGAGACCGGGATCGAGATTTATTTCTCGAAAACCACTTCGATCCGGTTTGTACGTTTCATGAAAACGATTTTGGATTCGAAGATGGAGCAGTGAAGTGCAAGGGCTAGTCGCTACTATTCCTGAGGATATTTCCAAAATGGATGTAGTAGGAATAGTGCCTTCGGTTCCGTTCGAACCCGGGACGGACTTGTATGGACGAATGCTTGCGAAAACATCGTCAGGTGGACGATGGGCATTCTAAGGGATATGATCTAAAAAGGTAACGCTTAGCCTCAAGCCTCATCAAATGGGAATGACTGAAAATCAGGGGTTATGCAGCAAGGCTAGGTGGGTAGCACCCAAGCAGGGTGAGGTCATTCCAGTCTAGATGTCCCTTTTTATTTTTCGGCTTAGTGGTGCGGTAGCTGCTCCCAACCGCGGGGTGATCTCACTCGGGACTGTCCAGTAAGGGATGGTTCCGGCCTTGTGTTGCAGGGGATGAAGGGAGTAATCCTCGGTACGGAGATCTAGGCCCCGTACTGTGACAGGTGGTACCACAGTGCCTAGTCATTGGTTGGAAATCCATTCTCCCTACGAGCCTTGTACGAGTTTTGTTTGTATTACCCACTCTGTGGTTAGTAGCTGGAATTAATAATGTAACAATTTCGGCTATTTTATAAGTACTTGTATATAGACCCTATTATAATATCAGAGGACTTCTATAAAAATCGTTTTAGCTATCGTAAGGTAAAAACCCGACATGTTTATTTGTGGTGTGGTCTTACGAGATGCTTTTGTTTTTCAAAGGATTTTTGAAACTTTAATAATCAATTGGGTGTGATTTTCTCACGCTGGTATTCCAGACTGACTCGGGTATTATTTAACTGTAATGCTCGGGTCAGACCGAGTATTATAGGATACAGGATGATGCTATGGAACTCAGGAGACGAGCTGGATGACGATACGTACTTACGTACTTGTTTATATATATTCCGCTGTTGAGTTGTTGTGTATCCATTGTATGTTATTGATGTGAGCTGTGATTGTTGTACTCTGATGATGTAACATATGTAAACAGATATATTTGATTTGAGTAAAGATTATCTATTATCTATTATATTTTACTCCGCTGCGATGGTTAGATTCTGATGTTATTTTCTATTTTCTTCTTCTACCTCTTCTTCTTTAACCCAAATGGTTCGTATTTCTGTACAACTTGATTTGATTGTTATAGAATAGTGTTGACTCAAGGGGTACGGATTTGCGGGTCGTTACATTTGGTATCAGAGCTTAGGTTGGAGATAACCTCTGCTCTGGTGGGAATTACTCATAGAATAGAGTCAATAGTACTCTAAAATGAGTTTGAGCGTATTAATAGATATGAGCGCGTATTTGTTAGTGAATATAAATTGTTTTAATATTGTGTTGATTGGTTTATTGAGTGGCATATGAACCTTCGTCGGCACAGTCTGTACAACTGTATCGAAGGGGTTTCTAAACACTTGAATAGAACAATTGACACGATATTGTTTTAAATATGGGTGAATGAAATAATTTTACCCAAAAACATAATTTGATATAAAGAATAGTTTTTGAAAACTATTTAGCTAATATATGGTTGCTTGGATGTTAGGAAGAATAATATTAAAACATTATCATTGTTAAGTGAGAATTTGACTAGAAATGGAAATGTAACTAAAATTTAAGGGAATAAATTCATTATAAGATGAAATTTATAAACATGAATTATAGAAGGAATTTATAAATTGAAATATAATCAAATAAGAATTTGTATGAGCATAAGCTATGCAAATGAATGATAGTAAAATGGATTTAAGCAGGATTTGGAAATTTAAATTCCGGGAATTTTGGAAGTATTTTAAAGATAAATGATAGCATTATTATTTTGAAAGTATTTCTGAAAGGAAATTTGTTTAAAATGGGTTTTGAAAGTGATATAGCATTGACATCACTTGGATTATGGGAAATTAATTCTGATGTGACGGCCGCATCATCAGTATTCATTTTCGAATTTCTAAGTGAAGAACTGCTACCAAATTGATTTGTTTAGAAAGGCAAGTTGTTTTTGAAAATTTCAAAGGAAATTTGTTGGAAAGTAAAAGCCAGGATTGGTTTAAATCATTTGAGAAATGTGGTTTGAGATGTTGGAGATTTCAAAATGATTTGAAACCAAAGCCGGGAGTTTAAGAAAAATCCTGATAGGATGGGTTGTAAACTTATACATTGTGATGATCTTTAAAGCAGGAATGGAATATAAGCTTGAAAATGAAATTAACTTGGATTTGGAAATAAAAATTTGACTGGATTGAAATTAATTGTATAAGCTGAAAGAATATCCAGTTGTATTCGAATTGAGTTGAAATCGAATTGAGTTAAACAAATCCGAGTTAAAGTAAAAAAATTGAGTTGGGATGAGAATTTACTTGAAGTAAATAAATTAGAATAACTTATAAAAGAATTAAAATCTAAGGTAACAAAAATATGCTTGGGCTATAAATAAATAGAAGGCTCGATTTAAAAAAAAAAGATGAATATATTCAAGCCTATGATGAATGGAATTGTATAAAACAATAAGTTGTGACTTGCTAAATTTGAAGGTGAGATAGAAAACCCAAAATAAATATTTTTGATGAATTGAAAAATAAATAAAAATCCAAACTTGAATTATGAAATAATGTGAACTAAGAAAATTAAATGAAGTGATATTTGGAAATAAAATCAAGTATTGTGCTATAAAAGGAGAGAACTAATTTGTTAATAAATTAGTTAATGAAATTGAATTGTGAGTTTATGATGAGGTTTGAAAATAAAACTCAATTTATAATTAAATTTGATTTACATTGTCGATGAAGAAAATATAATTAAAAGTGGCCTTGAAATTAATTAATTGATTTGTGAATGAAATTGCAATGTAAGTTAATAAAATTGAATGGTAATTTAAAAGTGGATGGTAATTTGAAAATGAATAGTGGATTCAAAACTTGAGATATAAATTTAAAATTTAACTTGAAGTGTTAACAAATTAAATATAATTGAGAATGTATCAAATAAAAGAAATGTAAATGGATTAAAATAGCAATGGTTTGAATATGCAAATAAAATCCAACCGAGTGAAGATAACCTGGAAAATAGCCAGGTAATAAATTGAATGAGTTGAATCTGGAAAGTTAAATTTTATAATAACCAATCAAATGAAATTTGCAGATTTAAAATGGGACTGGGTTAGAATAAAATCAAGTTAATTTGAAAAGAGAACTTTGTTTGCAAAATGAGAATGAGCTTAAGTGTAAAATTTGAATAAATTGAGGTTAATGGACTTAAGCTAAATGAATGAAGGAAAGTTGAATTGAATTCAACTTAAAACCAAGTTTAAAGATTTTGGATGGAATTTAAAATAAGTAAAAATAAATTTGGATCGGAATAAAATTTGGTGGGTTGTAAATAATATTTAAGGAAATAAAAATTCACAATGGATTGAGTGGGTAAACTAATTATATTGAATAAATGAATGGATGTGATAAATAAGAACCAAATGGAGTATGGCTTAAATAAGTTGAGACATGGTTATTGAATGATATGGCTTGGTTGTTTTGAGCGAAATAAAATAGTTGGAATAAACAAATATGGAATGAAATGTAAATAAATGAGTTGTAAGTGAAATTTAAAAAGGGAGTGTGTCGAGCTAAGTAAATGGTTGTAAATGGATTAACTAAAAAGGGAAATTTAATTGGCAATTAAGATGAACCTAGGTTGTATATGGTTTGGATGAACTAATTGGTTAATAAAATGGAAAGCGAGTGAATAGATTCAAATTTAAAATGCAATGAGAATGAGAATATATGAATTGTGAATAAATTTAAAAATGTGATAGAATTAAGTATAAATTGAGTTGAAATCCATTTAAATTGGTTATAAAACATAATACTTATTTATTCACATAGTTTTCGTCAAATTTGCAAAGAATAGATTGTAATTGAATGTAAATGGAAGCTATTGAAATGCCTTGGATGGATAGGAGTAAAATAAATTGATTTTGAAAGCAATTGAATTAAATATGAGCTCGGTTTGCTTAAAAATAAATTAAATGTAAGTGATTGAGATTAAAACCATTTAAAATTGATGAGGTTGTATACGAATGGATTAAAAACCATTCAAATTTCATAAAAATGGTTTATAAATAAATTGGAACAGTTGAATTAACATGGAAATTGTAGAAGTTGCTTATGGAAAAATGTTTGGTGTGAATTTCTTTTAGAATTCATATGTTTTAACTATTGCAAGTAAGTGAAATGTGTTAAACTTCTTATATTTGGCACTTACAAGTTTAAACCGAGTAAGTACAGGTACCTGGAAGCCGTGAGGCTGGATTGGGTTATGCTATTTGCTACAAATAATAAGCCGCTTGCTTAAAATGCTAAATAAGGTACGCCTACGCAATAAAAATAGGAAATATGAACTGTTTTTGGTTTTTCCGACCGTGTGGGTTGATGTATATATATTTATCTCTTTTGTCAAATTGCAAAAGCTCCTCCGTACAAAGGAGACTCTGCCAAAAATTTTCGAAAATTTTGGGAGTTAGAAAATTTTTGAAAATTTTTGGAGAATTTTTGTTAATAACAAAACGAATTTAAATTGGCAACTAAAATTAATTAGTATATGAGACTAATTTAAAATAATGACATGAATTAGTTAGATGGAAAATAAAATTCAATATTTAAAGTTAAAGATAAATTGAATTCGTATGGAAATGAAAGAATCAATGTGAATAGAAATAGATATAAACTGAAATGGTAAGACGGAAATAAATAAAGAAACATATAACACGCTTATGTTAACTTAAGTAAGGAATGGTCAATTCTTAATTGGAAATTGAATATTGCAAATATATTCTAAGTTGATATTTGGATGAATATTGACATTTGGTAAGTAAGTCGATAAAATGTTTTTGGAATGTTGTGATTGGATATTAGTGCTAAGCAGGATATGCATACATTATAAAAGGGAAAAGAGAATTGGTTTTTGATTCAGAAGATAAATTTGAATTGCCCGACAAAAAGGTATGTATTTAAATTTGGTATGAAATTTGATTGGGATTTGGATTTGGACTGAGCCACTTGGCCTTTTTGTTTTCTTTTTGGATTAGGGAGGCCGTAGAGCCATTTTGTAGCAGTACCGAGTTAGCCGCGCAAAGGAGACGCTGGCGAAATTTTTCGGGAATTTAGGGAGTTAGAAAAAAATTTGAGAAAACTTTGATAATTCAAAATTGGTTTTAAGATTAAAACTTGGATGGTTGGGCAAATAGGAATGTTTACAAACTAGGAAATGGTCTTTTAAAAAAAATAGTTGGATAGGTGTTGAACTGTTTGGTTATGGGAAAAGTAAACGGGTATTGGACCATTCTTCCTAATTAGTAATTTCGGGGACGAAATTCTTTTAAGGGGGGAGGAATGTGACGACCCAGAATTTTTAAGCCTTTAAATCGGAATATTTAATTGATTTTAAATTGTTTAAAGGTTAATTATCAACTTAAATTACGAATATCATGATTTATTTGACAATTAAATTGTAGAATTAAATAATTTGAATTTGGATAAAATATGAAACCTGAGATTTTAAGCCTGTTATGAATAATCTGAAGGCTTGTAAAATTTATATTGATAACACTGAAGATAATAGAAGTTGTAAAATTGAATTTAACAGTGGTTTGTTCAGTTTTAAAATTTTATATCTTTTAAATTGAAATTTAAAATAACCCTCCGAGGCACAGTCTCGGAATTTGACGAAACCAGTTCCCTTGGATCCGTAATATTGAATTATTGTCGGATTTCAAATTTCGTATTGATGGGAGTTGTTGTGTGACGGTATGTTATAAACGCTTGTGGTATGTCTCGATTGGGGATCGAGGTTTCGAATTGCGTAATTGTGACAATTCTAATTTAAATTTGAATTTATAAAAGATAAATTATATGTTTTATTCGTTTTAACACTTGGCAGAATTTTTTTTTTTACTCGTGTCTCCCTTCTTCTGAAGCCAAAGCCTTCTAACTCAAATCATGCGCCCTTCTCCTCCTCTATTCGAACAAATATCAGAAAAAAAATAATAATTATAATAAAAAAAAAGAGAGGCTTCTGTTGTAAGCTAGTTAGCGAAGAATATAGCTTGCTCTTCGCTAACCCTCTCATAAAAAAAAAAAAGGAAGCCGAGATCCCCTACCCCTCTTCTCATTTTCACCGTTCGAAAAAAAAAAAAGAAAAAATGGCCGCCGAAATAAATCGCGAGTCTTCTTCGTTTAAGGTCTCAAACCCTTTCTTTTCGAATTAGTTCAAACTCAAAACCTAAATCGTGTTTCCTTTTCGTTCGTTCAAATCGAGAAAAGAAACGAAGACTGTAACGATCCTGAATTTTGAACAATTTAATTTGTAAATATTTAATTAATTTTAAATATTTGAATGATGGTTTGGTTTGAATTCCCAATATAACTATGAATTTGGCGATTAAATTTTAGAATTTAATCTATTGAAAGTTGAATAAAAATTTAAATTTGACTTTGGAGTTTGAAATTGAATATTAAATTTGTATATAAAAATTCGAACTACTGACTTAGAAAAAAATAATTTAGATTTAAGAATTATTATTTATGTAAATTTATAAATTGATGGTTAGTTTTAATAACATTGTTCTTTGACTTAAATAAAATGGAATAAATTTTATTAGTACAAAATACAAGTGTAAAATCTAATTGTAAAACATGTTAATATAAATTAATATTTGATGGTTGAACTTCAAACAAATATATACCTATGAAGCTTACTAAAGAAGACAAGAAAATGCAAGGCAAAAGAAAAACATAAGTATAAGTAATAGCTTGCAAATGAAGACATGAAGGACACAAGGTACTCAAGCATTAAATGCTTTCATCTCAGCCGAAATCGCGTATCACTTCAGCCGTTCCTCTTTGTTTATTCATTCGAAACCCTAAATAAATCATACGAGAAAAAAAATGGCGGCCTCAGAAAATTTTCTTCGTTCGATCGAGAATGAGGGCTTTCACTCCTCCATTTCAAATTAGGGATTCGATTCGTGGTTTGCTTCGTTCTGGGTTACTTGCTGATCAAATCTCGTGCTCATCGAAGCTAAGGTGAGTGAATATTTCACTCACATCTACTTCTCTCTACTGCTTAGCTATTATCTGATGCTTTTGAATTCTTGTTCGTGTCCTTTTGATTTAATTTAACACTGCTTCGATTCTGGCTTTGCTGGTCACCACGGTGTTGACTTTTGACTTGTTCGACTTTGATTTTGATTTCGTGAAAGGATTTTTGGCTTCGGCCTACTTTTGCTTTGTGGACTCAACTTTGTTATGCTCTTGATCATTTGCTGTTGAGGTTTTGTATTGTTTGGTTTTGATAGAACTGTCTGGTGCATTTTTGTTGTGTGGATCTAGAATACTCATCCACTTCGCTTGTATCATCCTATATCCACACTTCATGTTTATGTGTATTTGCTCGGCTTTGGAATTTTTCGAACCTGCCATCATGTTTTGTTCATCTCTGCTTGACTTTTAGTTGTACTTAGCAACACTTGATGTAGTAGTTTTGTTTACGGAAGCATATGCAGTTTTCTGCTTGACTTTGTATACTTTGTCTTGATCAAAAGCAAAAAATAAAAATAAAATAAATAAAAATAAAATAAAATAAAATAAAATTGCCTATATGTGTTTATCTATTGCATACCTGTACACATTTCGGTCAGGTATCACTGACTGTGAGTTGCATTGAGCATTTTATAGTCTTCTTCGAATTGTTTGCGTTTCAGTGTACTTGTTGTTTTCATGTTCGATCACTAAGCACTTGTCATGTTACATACTCTCTGTTGCACTGAGTCTTGGTATCACCTGAACCTTAGTGTAGTTGTTGTTGCTTTTGGTTCACTATTTGCATCACTGGTCTTTGATGTTTAGACAGACCTGGACTTTGATATTGTTATGGTTTCGTTGGTTAGTCGAGTTGCCTACATGTGCACTTGTAGTCGAGTCTGTATCTGTGTATTTTGTAGCAGCTTGGTGTAGCACTTGTATTTAATCTGGATTCTTTTGGAGTCTGGTTCCATTCTGGTTTATGTTTTGATCGCTGAGACAGTTTTGACTTGTTTCAGTTTGAAGATTTGTCTGGTTACAGAACTATTTCTTGTTCTTGGTCTTGATGGTGTACTGTTACCCTATCATCCGGTTGCATTTGTCGTTAGAATCTTGAAGTAGTCTTCATTGTTGCATTCTTTTGCTTCGAGCATGTTGTCTGCAGATGCTTGGTGCATTCATGTATATTGGTTCAGATTTGTACTGAACTTGTTTTTGTGTCTTTCTTCCAATTTTCATCTGTGAATATTGTCGAGTCTGATTGTATAGCAGTTGTACACGTGTCTTGTGATCTTCATATATGAGTCCTTTGCATTCATGTACTTGAGTCATTTGAGACATTGGATCTTTGCGTTCAGTTTATTTGATTTGTTGAAGCTTTGCATCCATATACTTGAGTCTTTGCCTTTTGGTCTGCATCATTGCTTGACATGTTGCACTGTTGTCGACACTGGGTTGCATACCTTATTGCATTCACTCCAAGTAAGTTGATTCTCTTTACCATATGCATCTGTAGTTGTTTCACCTGTTGTGGTTCGTTGTGGTTTCATGTCTATAGTTGTCTGCATTCACTCCAGATATTCTTCACTTTTGTCTATGTTGATACTGTTTGCTTGCATATCCATATTGCATATGTACTGATCTGGTCTATCTCCTTATGCAATTGCTGTTTGGACCTGTTTGTACCTATGTAATTCACTTGTATCACTTTCTATCACACTTCAGTTTGTGGTTGGCATTGATACAGTTTGTATTTGAGTTGAACTTGGTCCAGTCTCATGTAGTTGTCACTGGTTACTGCACACTTGTACACATTCATTCATGTTGTGTGTCATTGAGGTTTTTGCATTTAGGCCATATTTCTCCTTATGCAGATATAATGCGTACCCATTATTGTAAGTGCTCATATAAGTTACAGGTTGATATTTTCTTTTCTAGTGATTCATTCATGTGCCTATTTGTGAATATATTTGGTTCTGGTCTGGTCATCATGTAGTTCTATATATGTACATGTCTTGGTTCACTGTTGTACTTCACTGCACTTGATTGTGATGTTGTTACCAGACTTGAGTTGTACCTTTTTTCATGTTTTCTGGCCACTGTGTACTTTGAGTAGTATAGTTGGTTTATCATGCATGTTCACTGGTATCATTTGCTTTGTTGACTTGTGCATTTGAATGTGTATTTGGTTCTGGTGCTCTTGGACACTTGAGACTTTGCATTTTGGTGCTGCAGTTGAGTTGAGACCATAGCATTCATGTGTACATTACTTGTTTCACTGTTGGTGTTGATATTGCATGTTGAATCCAGCTTGTCTTTTGACTCGACTATGCACACGA
The DNA here is from genome assembly GCA_030765085.1 of Allium cepa. Lineage (NCBI taxonomy): Eukaryota > Viridiplantae > Streptophyta > Magnoliopsida > Asparagales > Amaryllidaceae > Allium > Allium cepa. The sequence continues at coordinate 747,869,850 of CM060940.1, read as the reverse complement.
GTTGGCGAGGCAGTGCACACGGGTACAAATGTACACGAGTGTACTGCAGCCACTCATGATTACCTGTCCCTAGTAGAAATACTGATATGCACAGATATTACACAATCAAAAGTGATGACAATAACCCATATATCTGAGTCAAACATTATTTTCAAAATGAAAAAAAAAACATTCTGTCATCTATCTTCTTTAAAATTTGAGTTTGCTGAATTGTTGTTTAACACTGTTAAGTGTTATATTTACCGCGATCCGATTTCTTTGTTAAAAGAATCGGATAGGTGAATTTATCTTTAACTGTCGTCTAATTTCTGCTTAATTATTATTGCCTCTATGCACTAATAACTGAGTTTGAATTAGACTGACCCGTGTATTATTTTCTTTTGAATGTAATACTCGGGTCAGACCGAGTATTTTTACAGCTTGAAGAATTTCAGGCAGCGAAGTTAGAGAGAGAGGGGGATACCGCTTCACTTTAGTTTCTTTTCAGGATTTTTGTACTTAAAAGATTATATTCCGCTGTATGAATGAAATTCATTGTATAAACTCTGATGTATAAAAGAAAAATTCATTTATGAAAAATATTATTATTCTGCGATTCTGTGGCTGATTCTGTTTAAACTCTATAAACTAAATAACAATCTGTCATTTTGAACGTTTCAAGTTGGTTTAATTACCGAATGGAGGCGGTCAGAGCGGCGGGTCGTTACAAAGATAATTAATCGCGAATGGGCTGCGGTCAGGCTCGGTTCGACGTAGCAGGTAGGTGGAAACATGATGCCGTGAATGGCGGTGGCAATTTTGTGGGTGACGTGGGGTTTTGCGGCGAACCGGGGCAAACAGGCGCGTCGACCTCGGCGTAGGGTTTTGGCTCGGTTGACGTGAGGTCGCTCGGCAGAGGCTTGGTTACTTGAACCAGATTGAGTGTTGGAATTGGAATTTTAAGGGGAAGGTCGAGACAAGACTTGCGACTTCGTCGCCGAGGTGGTTTCCAGGCGCGGCAAATTCTTGTCTGAATTGCTTGGTCAGTTCATTTTCGAAAGGATTGGGTGTCGATCTTCTGTAAGGTTCGAGCTTCCTTTTCTTCTCTTACTTGTCAATTTCAATTTCTGTTAAAAATAATAATAATAAGAATAAAATAAAATAGAGAAGCAAATTTTTACCAGAATTTTATTACAGTAACAGTTTATTAAGATAGGTAGACATGCATGTTTTATATATTAAGGTAAACTGGATATATATATATATATATATGTATGTATGTATATATATATGAGATCTAGATAGTTAAGAAATGTTATATGGAGTAGAAAATAAAAAAAATAAAAAAAATAAAAGGGCAGATCATTAAATAGATAGGCAGTTTCAAAAATGATAATAATAATAAACGGAATGAATACACATATGTACCTATTTTTATTTAAAGTTTAATTTTTAAATTGTTGGGAAATAATTTGGTTAATCTGGTTAATTAACCTATTTATCTATTTTAGTTACTAAAAAAAATAATCAAAGAGAAAAAAAATTAATTCAAATTTAAATCACTAACCAATTGAATTTATTAAGTGGTACTTAACGGTTCGATTTTTATTTTGAATATTAATAAAATCATCTAATATTTATTCAAGGTCCATATTTGAAAGAAAACAAATCGAGAATGAAGTGGGTTGCAAAACAGGAAGCAAATGTGAGTTAATCTCACTTAGTTTAAATTTTAAATTTAAATGATTGAATTTAAAAAAAAAATTGATTGAATGGTTGAATTGAGTGATGTGATATAGTATAGTATCATTTGAAATTGGCATATTATGTGATGCTAACGTATGTGGATGCAGGGAAAACAGGTTGGAGGGATCCAACTGGACCCCTCAACTTTTATTTAAATTATTTTATATTCTATTCTCTGATCTGATTGTTTGAGATTCTATAATGAGTTATGTGGACATATTGAATGTTATGGCTAGGTTGATATAATTTGGTATAATGAATGACTAAAACTATAAATTTGATTTTGGAAATGAAAATAAAAGAAGTGAAATTGTAAGTAAAATAATTATAGGATAAGTTTAAGAATAATTTGGAAAAGAAATAAAGTGACTTTAAAATTTTAATAAATAAATCTTGAGATGGGAAGGAAAATTTAAATAAGCGGAAAGTTAATGAAACTTAAACTTCAATGTTATTGTTTAAAAGAACAAAACATTTATTTTAAATTTAGGATTTAAATTATTTAAGAAGAATAAAAAAAAAGAAATTGGGAATCAATTTGGAAAATTGATTTAAGTGATTAAGATTGGGAATTTCTTTCTGAATAACCAAGTACATTTTCAAAGTAAGTTTTTAAATATAAGTTAATAGTTTTAAAAATGTTTAAAAGGTATGTTTTGAAAAAAAATTATTATTTCTAATATTTAATTTCTAACGCAAGTATTTCCTTTTAATATATTATAGCATTAATTATTTAAAAGTGACTTAGTATTTGTTTTAAAAGTGAAAATCTGGTTTTATATTTTTTTATAAAGTAACCTTATTTTCTCAAATTCATACAATATGTATTTTTAACAAATTATTTAAGTAGTTTTATCCTAAGTGTTTTAAAGGTATATATTTCAAAGTAAAGTGTTTTAAAATATATTTTTTAAAATCTGATTTTGTGCTTGGTAATTTCAGAGGAGATAGAAAATAATTGGGAAAGTTAATTCTGAAAGGAAAGATGGTTTTGAAAACTGTTTTCAAAGGATTGAAAATAGAAATATATCTTGTGAAGATATTTTGAGATTAATAAATAATTTGGAAAATTATTTATTGTTTGATGGATGTTTGTGAATATTAATTGATAGTTAAATAATCGACTATCAATCTTGGACAAACACGTTGATCGTTTCGAAGAGACCGGGATCGAGATTTATTTCTCGAAAACCACTTCGATCCGGTTTGTACGTTTCGTGAAAATGATTTTGGATTCGAAGATGGAGCAGTGAAGTGCAAGGGCTAGTCGCTACTAATCCTGAGGATATTTCCAAAATGGATGTAGTAGGAATAGTGCCTTCGGTTCCGTTCGACCCCGGAAGGACTTGTATGGACGAATGCTTGCGAAAACATCGTCAGGTGGACGATGGGCATTCTAAGGGATATGATCTAAAAAGGTAACGCTTAGCCTCAAGCCTCATCAAATGGGAATGACTGAAAATCAGGGGTTATGCAGCAAGGCTAGGTGGGTAGCACCCAAACAGGGTGAGGTCATTCCAGTCTAGATGTCCCTTTTTATTTTTCGGCTTAGCGGTGCGGTTGTTGATCCCAACCGCGGGGTGATCTCACTCGGGACTGTCCAGTAAGGGATGGTTCCGGCCTTGTGTTGCAGGGGATGAAGGGAGTAATCCTCGGTACGGAGATCTAGGCCCCGTACTGTGACAGGTGGTACCCCAGTGCCTAGTCATTGGTTGGAAATCCATTCTCCCTACGAGCCTTGTACGAGTTTTGTTTGTATTACCCACTCTGTGGCTAGTAGCTGGAATTTAATAATGTAACAATTTCGGCTATTTTATAAGTACTTGTATATAGACCCTATTATAATATCAGAGGACTTCTATAAAAATCGTTTTAGCTATCGTAAGGTAAAAACCCGACATGTTTATTTATGGCGTGGTCTTACGAGATGCTTTTGTTTTTCAAAGGATTTTTGAAACTTTAATAATCATTTGGGTGTGATTTTCTCACGCTGGTATTCCAGACTGACTCGGGTATTATTTAACTGTAATGCTCGGGTCAGACCGAGTATTATAGGATACATGATGATGCTATGGAACTCAGGAGACGAGCTAGATGACGATACGTACTTACGTACTTGTTTATATATATTCCGCTGTTGAGTTGTTGTGTATCCATTGTGTGTTATTGATGTGAGCTGTGATTGATGTACTCTGATGATGTAACATATGTAAACAGATATATTTGATTTGAGTAAAGATTATCTATTATCTATTATATTTTACTCCGCTGCGATGGTTAGATTCTGATGTTGTTTTCTATTTTCTTCTTCTACCTCTTCTTCTTTAACCCAAATGGTTCATATTTCTGTACAACTTGAGTTGATTGTTATAGAATAGTGTTGACTCAAGGGGTACGGATTTGCGGGTTGTTACAGGAACAAGCCCAGACACAACAAACTATACAAAGGAGCACTTGAAACTCACATGAAATGCAACAGTAATGATCATAGCAAAGACACAATAAATCTACAAGTTAAATGTTAAGTGACTCAAAGTTTAAACAAGTGCACAAATCAAATATACACGACTCGAAGCAATGCAAGCACAGATCCGACTCGAGTAAATCAAAACCAGAGGCTACAGTAGATCAAAAACACACATACACACACATATATATATGTATGTATGCACATATATGGTGATACAGCAAGTTCATATGGATATGTACTCAGTGTAACCCAGACCAATATTACACAACAACTACAACAAGCAGGTCGCAAATGTTGCAGGCACGAACACACACATCGAACAAGTCATAGCAGAAAGGAGTTGAACAAGTCATGTAACATTCCACCTTTTTGTACGCTTTAAATCGACGATAAACCACACATTCAGACTCAAACCATACAAAAGGGCGAATTGTTATTGGGGTGAATAAGAAAAAGGAAGAAAGAAATAAAACAAAACAGAATCTTGCAGCGGAACGACAAAATATAATAATCAAATAGCAGTTCATGAAGATGTTTTACAAAACATTTGATTATGCTTATACAACGCATATCAGAGTCACACATACCAGAGAATATTAAATAATGCAGTGGAACGGTATGAATGCAATGGAATAATATAATAAATAATAGTAATGCAATCTCCGTCTTCGTCCTCCAGAAATAAAGTCTTCGAATCCTGAAATGCTCAGACTGACCCAAGCAAATTGAAAAGAGAAAACACTCAAGTCAGAACTAAAATATCTTATGTAAGTTAAATCAACAGTAAATAATATGAGTGAAATGGCATCAGAGATGTTTACGGGATTTGACATCTCCTATCCAGTGTCTAACGTGAGTGAAGTAACTTAAGAGATGCTCGGGATTCACATCTCCTAAGGATTCGTTAAACTATTTACTATGTAGTAATATATCGCTATTATAATAATGTCCAATAGTAAAATAAACTTACTTTTAAATAGCATTAACGCTTTACATTTTCCACCTTAACACGTAATAGTTCCAGTAGTCCATCCAGTATCAGCGTATTTTCAGATTAGAAGACTACCCTAAATACTCCATGGGCTACGGGAGAAAGCCAAACTTATACAAGGCGCGCTAGGGTAGGTGACACGACACACAAGGCAATGCCAGGGTAGATATACCAATTACTATCCGGACTGGTGGAGACGCATAGCGCACAGCTACCGCCCACCTCGAGCCACACCCTCAAAATCAAAAATCAAAAGTGGCCACCGAATAAATCTCAAAATCAGAATATAATGGAATGGTATTGAAAGAGTGTGTCCGATAAGAGGAGCTACCTCACTGGCCCGGAATCGCTCCTGTTTTAGCCACCTTATGCCAACTCACGAGAGTCGGGTCCACGTATATACCTCAAAGGAACGCCGCCTCCATTGTACTTCATTCTGGAATCTCCACCGCGTACACGGTTGTCAAAGTGGTCTTGGGTATCGACAGAGAGTATGCCTGCCCATATCCAATCTCGGTCTCTTTGCCAACCAATCGTTATTATAACACCATGGTCATTTAAAAATAGTTTATACTTTAAAACAAAAATATCATTGCCATTTCAAAAACAAATACGATGTCATTTCCATTTCAAACCAATAAAATATGATATCGTTTCCATTTCAAAGCCTCATCAATAATATATTATTTCCCATAAAACCCAAACCAATAATATGTCATTTCATTTCAAACCATTTCAATAATATATCATTTTCGTTTCAAAAACCACATTAATATTTTATCATTTAAATAAATCCAAACTTCCAAATTGCTGAATATTTCTTTCAATTCCTTTAAACTTGAGATATTCCCTCTTTACATCATCTTAAACCAAAACCTCATTATAAAGTCAGATTCTTATATCTTTAATCTCAGTAAGTTCCAAATCAATATATATTCAAAGACAAATCTTAATTAAATGCAATTTCAAATAAATTCATTTCAAAAATCATGTTATTTCAAAGTTGTAACACTTCGAAACAAAACACTTTGAAACCATAATACTTTAGAATTCATAACTTCGAAACACTTCAATCTCGATAAACATTTCAATTTAGATATATTTCAAGGCTTTAAATATTCCATAATTTCAAACTAAATCTAACGATTTCATATATATATATATATATATATATATATATATCTTAATTCAGTTTACTGTTATTTAGTTTAAAATATTTATTTAATAAATTCAGTATTATTTAAATAAAACTCAAACTTGAAATATTCGTTAATCACTTTAAACCATCATCAAGTTAAAAAATCATGCCCTTTAAAATATCAAATTCAATAAGTTCCATGTTGCTTTAATTAAATAACATTCTTAATTAAAACAATTTTAAACCGATTTCAAATCCATTTTCTCAACCTTAGTTTATCAATATCATTATAAACTCTATATATATATTAAAATATAATTTAAATAAATACTTACCCACATTATATTTTGTTAAAATCAAACTTTATTATTACTCTCATTATATAATGAATAAAATTATACATAACTTAAATTTAAGAATTTAACTATATATAAAAATGTTATTTTTATATAATATCAAAATCAATATTTATATAAACCATATATTTCTTTCCACAACCATAGAAATCCCTTCAAAATATTTTTATATATAGACCACGGTGTCTGTATATAATTTTCTATCCTATGGTCAAGTGATACAGATATTTATCATTTCTATTCGTAATTTAAAATATAAATACCGCTATATATTATTCCAAACCGCAATCCCGTATGAAATAAAATCCATAACAACTTGCAGTTTATAACAATATAAAATACAACATCCATTCATCCAATATCAATCATCAAACATTTATCACAATCATCATCCAATTTAATCAATAACATCAATATAGAACAGATAATAAATAACAGGTATTTACTGGCATTTTATATGCAATAATAAATTAAATAGCAATTTAATTCAATAAATTCGATTTAACTGAGATGATGATTAAATATATGCCAAACAGTCATAAATAATTTCTAATCACATCAAAAATTAATTTAACACACATAAGAAATTTTAGAAGTTGTGAGTGGGTTAAAACACTCACCTTTTGAATTTAAATTGAATTTAAATCCAATTTAAACCCAAAATTTGAAAAGTCTCAGAATTTGTCCAAACCAGCGCCAGAATGTCTAGAATTTTAATAGGATCGCAGCGGAAAAAATTGCGCGTGAATTGGACATCGTATGTAAAAGTTGTACGCATTAGAACATTTGTAAACAAAAGAAACTTAAAATAAAATAAAATAACTACCAATCAAACAAGGCCACACAAGCATCCCCTCCAGAAACCCTAACGCACATACAACCCAGCCGAATACGGAGCCACTACCAAAATCATCCAAACACCGCCTCGAATCACCGCCGCGGCCAGCCCCACCTCGCCAGAGTTTCACCTCGACCTCCCCTCAACACGCCGACCCCACGATGACATCACGATCGCCCAAACAACCACTGGCTGCCATGAATGTTTCGAACCCTAATTGAATTTTTCAGCTCGATCCAGCCGTTAACTTCACAAACGAACAACTCCGATGGACTACGCTCCTTCTCCTCTACGCGATGGTACCCTTGATTCAATGATCGAACGAAGTTCATCAACGTGTGATGAACGGCCGTGAATAGTTCGACGATTTCCGGCCACATCGAAACTCAAATTGAAAAACGAATCATATATTTGACTTACGCTCGTTGAGATCTTCAAATCCATGTATAATTTGATATATATTAAGGAATTTGAATTTTGAAGTAGAAATTTTAGATTTGCAATGGACTCTGAAATTTAGAATTTATCTTCCATTGAGAAAGAGGAGCAACTGGAATTGTACGTACAAAAAAATGAACATAAGAAATAGGCTAGGATTTATAACGAGGTATGTGTGTCTATATATATATATATATATATATATATATATATATATATATATATATATATATATATATATGCAAAGCTGAGATAGAACGGACCAGATTGATTTGGATCGAAAGTTGAACGGTAAATGGCCCGAAAAGCCCGTTCTGACTCCGGAACGAAAATGAGTCAACCCATATACCGAAATAGACGTTTTTGAATATTTTAAAATCAATGGAACAGGTTTCAAGTCCAAATTCCATCGTATGAAGAAGTTATGCTAAAATTATGTTATTTCAAATTGATTTCAATTAATTTAAATTAATTGAATTCTAGGCGTTTCGAATCTGTACGATTAAACAACAAATCCGATCGTTACGAAACTTGAAATCCTACAATAATTCGCCGTAACGGATGAAACTGGTTTTGTCGAAATCCGGGTCAGTGGCCAAAACGGCTATTTTCACATTGATTAAATAAATTATTAATTAATTAATTTAATCAAATTTTCTATTTAAAACCTATAATTGACAATTTTTATCATTTTTAAATTTCTTAACCATTTATACTAATTTAAACAAATTTAGATGTCCATTTAGAGTTAATTAATTCATCAATTTCAGTGTTAGCCTCAATTTCATTAACTTCAAAAATTATAAATTAAATTTCTAATAATTCTATTTAATTTACTTTTCATTCTATTATTCAATTCATTATTATCAAACAGATGAAATTAACATTGGATTCATAATTTATTACATTAATATTCCCACATTCCATCTTAATTTCAATTAACGTAATATTTAAATATTTAATTTCAATTATTTGCAATTAATCCAATTATTAAATTTAAATTTCAATAAATTAATAAATCTTGATTTTTCATTCTTTTTATTTCAACCTATCATTATATTAAAATTAACATCATTACATTCATTCTTGTTATTAATTCATTAACAAATTTCAACTTTTTATTTGTTTTATATTTAATTACCAAAATCTCATTAAATGGACAAATTTAATTATCAAAATTTACGGGTCGTTACACTCTCCCGCACTTAAAACTTTTCGCCCCCGAAAAGGAAAAAGAAGGGAAAAGAAAGAACTAAGAAAATCAATACATCTTATTCAAAAGTCTTAACTTTGTAAACAAATAAATTTACCAAATTAATTAATTTAAATAAAATACCAATTTATAGCCATTAATCTTTTTATCTCAAATTAATAAAGATTGGAAAGCATTTTCAAAATACTTTCTAAGTCCAAAATTTAAGAAAAATTTCGGCAGAGTCTCCTTTGTATGGAAAGGCTCGGGAGAAAATATAATATCAAATATAATAATATACAACGTATATTTTCCAAAATAATATATATCCCAACACAGGAAAAATAATATAATAACGCTATAAAACCGTAATCCGAAAACGTACCTATTTGTCGAGTAATTACCGCTTATTTTATGAAACCAAAAGCAGTATCAATTAATTCCATAACCTGTATTTCACTTATATAATCTAAAAATAGTTAATAATTATATAAAATGAAATATTTAAAGTTGTTCAACCATTAACAAACAAACCAATATAAACAACAATCACTTGCAACCATCAGCATACGCATCAAATACAAATCAACCATTCAAGCAAGACAAACGTCGGGTTAAGACACTTTAAATCACATAGAATGACAAATAACTATGAAGTATTCCATTTACTCAATAGTCTTGGATAAACTCAATAGATTATTCATACATCTAAGTAATTAAAGAATCTTTTACCCAAACAACTCATAAACCAAAACAAAGAACAATTTCAACCAATAGACCAAACTCATTCTTATTGATTCCATTTCATAGCATTTATTATTTAAACTCCTTTTCATTTATATAATATTTCACCTTTTAATTTACATTTATTTCTTGCAAACTTTTATTTCCATTTATTAACATTCACTTATTTATAGTATTCATGTTTAATTCAATTTCTTAGCATATCAATTCATCTACTTAGTTTTATAATCATTTATTTATAATACTTAACTTTCTATTATATTAATTTAGAAGCATTTCATCTACACATCAAATTCTTAATTATTACTTCAAGTTTTACTTGTATAATATACGTTACATTTTCTTATTAAACATTTCAACTTTTAAATCTTTGGTAAGTTATATATATGCTTTTTAAGAATGCAATTGAAATTTATACAACTTTATCTCATTTCTTTTAATTAATTTGATGTTCAATAATCATATCCTTTGCTTTTATTGATTATAAATTTCAACTTTCTTGTTATTTCATTTACAACCTAGCATTTAATCTCTTATTTTAATTATGGGTTCTAATTATAAACTAGTTACATTCAATTTCACTATAGTAATTGAACTATTAATTAACGAAAACTTAAGAACCAAATACCGGGATAAATTTCAAATCATTTAAAATAATAGACAAACATATATACTTACAACTTATACATATCCAATTGTATTTAAAATAATTTAAAATTTATATTTTTTATTAAAATAATTCTGCAGTAAAACTACTACAGTGGCCTTCCCACTTAGAAACTCGAAAATAAATGTCAATGATGCGTGCACTCATCACCGAAATTATTCTCCAGCGACCGAGAGGCGAGTACATAACTTATTTATTTTCAAAATTTCTTTAAAGTAATTCTTTCAAATCATATTGAAATATTTATATCAGAAAATGCTTCAAATAATATTATTACTATATTCCAAAATCATTCGAAAGAAATTTTCAAAACCCCGGAACTTAAGTTCTAAAATTTCCAATCAATATTTATAAATTTCACTACCTAACAACCAAAATATTACAACCAAATATAACCTTTATAAAATTTATTTCATATATAGAAAATATAATAGACAAAATTATTTCATTCACCTATATTCAAAACAAATATTATGTCAATCTGTCCTAAGCGTTTAGAAATCCCTATTGATGTCATAGCGTCCTATGCACCAATCAAAATTTATAAATACAAAACGGAACAAATTAACACAATATTAAAACCTTTTTGTAATACTAACAAATGTGCTATCTCATATATAACACTCAGCGACTCATCATAGGGTATTACTACCCTACTAGTAAAGAGTTAGAACCCACAAAGCTAAGGTTTATCACTAAACCAAACCTATGATACCGGATGTAACATCCCGCCTTTTTGTATGCTTTAAATCGACGATAAACCACACATGTCAGACTTAAACGACACAGAAGGGCGAATTATTATTGGGGTGAATAAGAAAAAGGAAGAAAGAAATAAAACAAAACAGAATCTTGCAGCGGAACAACAAAATTTAATAATCAAATAACAGTTTATGAAGCTATTTTACAAAACATTTGCTTATACTTATACAACACATATCAGAGTTACACATATCAGAGTTACACATACCAGAGAATATTAAATAATGCAACGGAACAATATGAATGCAGTTGTAACGTCCAGCCTTTTCACACGATTTAAATCGACACACGTGCCAATTCAAACCGTTCGGAAGGGCGGATTGTTATGGGGTAAATAAGAAAACGAGAAAGAAATAAAACAAAACAGAATCTCACAGCGGAAGGATAAAATATAATAATCAAATAAACAGTTTATAAAGCTGTTTAAAAATATTCGATTATACTTATACGACATATATCAGAGTTACACATACCATATATCAATGCAGCAGAATAATATGAGTGTAGGGGAATATAATAATAATAATAGAAATCTTCGACTTCGTCCTCCAGAGCTAAAGTCTTCGATCCTGAATCGCTCGGACTGACCCGAGCGAATTTGAAAAGACAAAAACACTCGAGTCGGAACTAAAAGATCTTATGTGAGTTAAATTAACAGAAATAAATATGAGTGCAGTAACTCAAGAGATGCTCGGGATTTACATCTCCTAAGGATCCGTTAAACTATTTACTATATAGTATATTGCGCTATTACAATAGTGTCTATTTGTAAAAAAACTTACTTTTTAATAGCGTTAAGGGGTTACCCATATAGCCCTTAACATAAATAATGCCAATAGTCTATACAGTACCGTAATACCTCCTGATCGGGAGGCTACCAGAGGATACTCCATAGGTACGACACAAATAGAAACTCGTACAAGGCTCGGTATGGTAGGTGACACGGCACAACTAGGCAATGCCAGGGTAGATATACCAATTACGCATCCGAGCTGGTGGAAACGCGCAGGGCGCAGCTACCGCCCACCTCGAACAACACCCCCAAATCAAAATAAAAGTGGCCACCGAATCCAAATCCAAAAGTCATAGTAAAATATCGAAGGAGTGCATCCGATCAGAGGAATGACCTCATTGGCCCGAGAACCGCTCCTGTTTTAGCCACCTTATGCCAACTCACGGTAGTTGGGTCCACGTAATTACCTCAAATGAAACACCGCCACCATCCTACTTCATTCTGGAATCTCCACCGCGTACACGGTTGTTAAAGTGGTTTTCGGAGTTGGCAGAGAGTATGACAACTTCCGGTCCCGGTCTCTTCAACAACCAAACGTTATTATAACAGCGCGGTCATTTTAAAAATAATTATACTTTCAAAACCAGATTATAATTATCCATTTTTAAAACCCATAAATACGATATCATTTCCTTTTAAAATCCCAAATAAATATGATATCATTTTATTTCAAATATATTTCTTTTCCAAAATCGTGCCACTTTTAAAATTTATAATACCTCGAAACCAAATCTTTGAATTTTAACTTTCAACATAATACTTCGAAATCCATAGTTTTAAAACCATAACTTTCAAAACTTAAATGGTCTGGATATTCAACAGTACATAAAATAAAACAGTTGAATTTAAAATTTCTTTAAAAATAAATAATTCCCACGCCTTCACAATCTTTATTCACTTTAAATTCAGTCTAAACCCATAACTTTTAGATTCACTTTCAGTTTGAATAAAACACTTCGATTTCAATATTTTCAAACTTTGAGTATTTAATGAATTTCAAAACTAAGATTAGGAATTTCAAACCAAACAATTTATTTTCCTATTATTTAGTTTGAAAGGTTTAGATGATAAATCCATAACCATTTAAAATAAACTGAATTTATTAACACTAATTATTTCCTTCCATTTATTTATACTAGAATTATTCATTAAATCCAGTTATAAATATCATACCTTAAAATTTCCAATTTTAATAAGTTAACATCAACTTATGGAGTTAATTTTTCAAATAAGCTCAATTCCAATTAAATTTCCAATTTATATTTCAATCTTAATTGATTTGAATCATTTAAAACTCTATATATATACAAGAACTTAAATCTGTACTTAATCATATAATATAAATTATCAAATTCCATTTTTCAACTTATTCATTTTTATTTAACAGATTTATGCATAGCTTAAATTCAACAGTTTAACTATATATGTATATATAAAATATATTTATATCATATCCAAATTTACTATTTATTAAACCGTATCATATCCGGACCATAAAATCATTTCAAAAATAATTATATAAAGAAATATACCACGGTGCCTGTATATAATTTTCTATCCTATGGTCAAGTGATACGGATATTTATCATTTCAATCCGCAAATTAAAATAAAATGCGGTTGTATATCATTTCAAACCGCAATCCCGAATGAAATGAAAATGCATGATAACTTGCAGATTATATAAAATAGTACACATCACCATTCACACAATATCAATCATCAACCGATTTATTTCAATCATCATCAATTTAAACAAACATCAATATATATAGCATATAAAATATAACAGGTAATAAATGACAGTTATTAACTAACAATTTATATCCAATAATAAATTAATAACTGTTAAACTGGAAGTTTATATGCACATTGAATAAATTTTAACTGTAAATTTATATGCAATAATGAAATTAATTAATAGTTAATTTAAATAAATGCGATTTAACAAAGATGATGAATAAAACATGCCAAACAGTCATAACTAAATTTCTACTCATATCCTAAGTTAATTTAACAGGCATAGAAAATTTTAAAAGTTGTGAGTGGGTTAAAACACTCACCTTTTGAATTTAAATTGGATTTAAATCCAATTTAAACTCAAAAATTCACCCGTCTTCAAATTAGTCCAAACCAGCATCAACAGATCCGAAATTTTATTATGATCCTAATAAAAAAAATCGCGTGTGAAACGGAAGTCCTGTGTGAAAAATATGATGGTTAGAACTTTCGAATTCAAAAATTAAATAAATAAAAACATTAAAACAAAAATACATGGTCCACTTGCCACGTCACTCGTTGACCACGCACACACAGTACACGTTGACAACGCAAGGATCCTAAGTCGCTTCTTCTCGTTCGAAGGCAGTATGCAGCCGCCACTTACTGGAACCCTAATCCCAAATTTACTCGACCCCACGAGCCTTTCCACCTAGACCCGAGTGCGCCATCGAGATGGCCATCTCCAGGCGCCCTCCCCACCAACTCGCGACATCCTCCGGTCATGCCTGGACCCACGTGCTGCCGAGCCTAATAACGGCGATTTCGGCGATTTCAAGCATCAATGGCATAAACCAACCACAACGATCGAAGCCCCTCGACCCTCTCTACCCTCCAGTATGACCGATCGCAACGAAATTGGAGATCCACCGTTAATCCATAACCTCCCAAACGAACGGCCGTGGGTAGTTCTAACATTTCTGGACAAACGATGGTTCAAAGGGAAAAACGAACCACACCAGGAGATTACGTATTTTGAGAACTTCAACATATAATTTTTGTAAATTTTTCTGAGGGGTTTGAATTTTTAGCTTTTGATTTTGGACTGTAATTGGATCTAGGGTTTGCAGCCATTGGAAATGAGGGGTTGAGGAAAAATGAATGCACAAACAAATGAGAATAGATGGAGGCTAGGGCTTATAATCGGGATTATATAGGTAGGTTAGAAATTTGAATAGATGGATTGGATAAACAAACGTGCTAACGCTAACGTGGCCCAAAAAGCCGGTTCTGACACCGGAACGAAATTGGGTAAACCCATATATCGAAATATGTGTTTTAAAATATTCTAAACGCGATGGAAAAAGTTTCACGTCCAAATTCCATCGTATGAAGAAGTTATGCTGAAATCAATATTTTCAAATTGATTTCAAATTGATTTCAATTAAATCGATTTCAAGGCGTTTCGCGTTCGTACGATCAAACAACAAGTCTGATCGCTACGAAACTTGAAACCCTACAATAATTCACTGATACAGATCCGATGAAACTGGTTTCATCGAAATCCGAGTCCGTAAACAAAATGGCTATTTTTATATTAATTAAATAAATCTAAAATAAATAAATAAATCAAATTTTTTATTTAGATTCTAAATTGACCCATTTTATCACTTTTAAAAATCCTCAATCATTTACAAAATTTCAACAAGTTTAGATGTCAATTTAAAGAAGATAAATTTATAAGTTTCAATATAAATCCTTAATTTCATTAAATTCCCAAATTATAAATAATATCCTAAAATTTCGTTTAGTTAAATAAGTTAATTAGTGTTCCATTCATATATTTCAAATAGATGGGTTTAATATTGGATTCAAAATTTATTATCCTAATATTCTTCGATTACACTTAAATCCCTATTAACGAAATGTTTAGATGTTAAATTTTCATTTATTTCAATTAAACCTATTATCATACATTACTTCAATATACTGACAAGCTTACTTTTGCACCCTTTCATTTACCCAACTGCCATTTTATAAACAATCTTAACAAAAGATTCATACTCTATTACATAAATGTCTACCCTTTCATCAAAATAAAATATTACGTAAACGTCAAACATTTAATCCATTTAATTCCAATTAATCCTTTCATTAATTTAGATTCAAATCAATTTATAAAGCTTTAGCTCCATTCTTTATATACACTAACCATCATTTAATGAAGAATTTATTTACTTTATTACCCATTATTACCTAAATTTATTTTAACGTAACATTTATTTCAATGATTTCCAAATTAAATTGAATGAACTAAATATACATATAGTTCGTAATAATTGTTGTCAAAACTCTAAATCCCACATTGATATGGTTTTTATTCAATCATCACTTATTATATTGTTGTCAAATATATTAATTTCAACTAAATATTCTCTGCAAATTTATCTCTTAGTTTCATACTTTTTATTACCCAAATTACTATCTTGTATTAATTCCATAATTTATTAATCATAATTATTAAAGTAACGCTTAAATAAATACGATCCTATAATTACTCAACATTTTAAACGAACATTGTTTTACTTTCCATAAGTGTAACATTCATTTATTTTATTATCACTTATTACAAATTCTAATTCCATTAACAATAAGCAGGTAATTTATAATATATGTTACAAAATTTGAATTAACCACTATTCATTATCATTGACTTTAATTTAGCATTACTTACCTAGTATTAACATTGTAACTTATACTCCCTATCCAATTTCAATTAATATTCTAATGAATACAGTTACTCTTTTCCGTTATGTTATTAATTATCAGCAAGGCACTTCTAATTATCTTTTATTGGTAAATGAGTGAATTTACTAGTAACCCACTATTATAACCTTTAATATACTTGTATATTTATTCTTCACCCAACAACTACTTATCAAAATTTATAAATTTTTAACTTGCATTAACATGATTCCTTAATTTATTCCGATTACCGTTTACACTCTTTTATTGCGTTAAATCAATTTAATACTTTCATAAATTTCTCGTATTAAATTTTATATCCAGGTAAGAATCTTTTTCTACTTAATTCATTTGAATTTTATTCAAATTTCTATAAATAGGTTTTAAGTCACCATTTATATAGTTATTTTAGCCTTCATTTTAATATTTATTTATCCCCTTTATTATTTCTACAAAAATAAATTACAAAAATCCTATTAAATAAACAAATTAAATTGTCGAAATTTACGGGTCGTTACACTCTCCCCCACTCAAAACTTTTCGTCCCCGAAAAGGAAAAGAAGGGAAACGAAGAACTAAGAAATCAATATGCCTTATTCAAACATTAACTTTATAAACAATTAAATTTATATAATTAATTAATTTAGATAAAATATCTCAATTTATACCATTAAATCTTTTTATACTTAAATTACTAAAGTTTGGTAAACATTTTCAAAATATTCTAAGTTCAAAATTTACGGAATTTTTGGCAGAGTCTCCTTTGTACGGAGAGGCTCGGAAGAAAATATAATATCAAAATATAACAATTTATATTACATATATTAACCTAAATATTTTATCCCAACCCCGGGAAAATATATAAAATTGCGCTATAAATCGTAATCTGAAACGTACCTATTTGTCCGGTAATTTACGCTTAATTTATGGAACCAAAAGCAGTACCAATTGCTTCCATAACCTGCATTTCACTTATAAAATCCAAAGAGTTAACAATTTATGTAAAGTGAAATATTTAAGCGGATTCAATCCCTAATAATAAATCAATACAACAACTATCACTTCAGCATACACAATACAAAACAACCATTCAGTCAAACAAACAAAAAGTTGTTCGGGTTCAAAACTTTTAAATTTTACGGAATGAAGAATAAACCATCAAGTGCATCATTTACTCGACAGTCTTAGATTAAACACAATGGATTATTCATCCATCCCAACAGAAATTAAAGTTTCCTTACCCAACAATCACAAACCACGACAAACAACAATTTCAGCAATAGATTTAGTCTATTCTTATTTTCATTTATTTCTTTCAATTATATTTGCATTTTATTTGTTTCAATTTTATTTAGAAATAACTTCAATCCTCTTTCTTTAGTTTATAATTTCTCTTTATTATACCACATTCATTTAGTTTTACTTACTACTTACTATTATTCATTTCCATTAACTCAGGTCATGCCATTAAATACTATAATTATTCATTCACTTATTATTGCACGACCACATTTATTTACACTTTAATTATTTAAGTTTATAATCATTTATTTGTCATACTTACCTTTAATTTTATTTACTTGGTAAAATTCCGATTATAACTTAAGTTTATAACATTAGATTCTCATTTAATAGCAAATTCATTGGACACTTCATTACCTACTTTTACTTGTACAATTTCTATTACATTCTTCATTAAACATTTCAACTTTTTATATTTGGTAAGTTATAGATGTTAAAGGATGCAAATGGACTTATACAAGTTTTGTCTCATCCTTTAATTAAATTTAATGTTCAACAATATTACTCTTTGTTTCATATGTTACAAATTTCAAATTTCCTTTAATTTCCATTTATAACTTAGCATTTAAATCTCTTATTTTATTTAGGGTTTCAATTATTAGTTACTTCCTTTTATTTCACTACAATAATTGAAACAATTAATCAATGGAATTTAAGAATTTAATATCGGGTTAAATTTTCAATTTATTTTAAAACAATAGATAAATATATTCTTACAACTTATATATCTCTAATTATATTTAAAACAATTCAAAATTTATATATTTTTCACAAATGAATCTGCAGTAAAACTACTACAGTGGCATTCCCCCTTCGAAACTCGAAAATGAAAGTCGATGATGCGCCCGCCATCACCGAAATTATTTTCCAACGACAGAGAGGAAAGTACAAAATTTATTTTCTCCAAAATTTCTTTAGAACAATTCTTCTGAATTATATTGAAATATTTATATCAGAAAATACTTTTAAACAATATTATTATATTCCAAAATTTATTCGAAAGAAATTTCAAAACCCCGGAACTTAAGTTCTAAATTTCCAAAGTTCATTTATTTTATTTTTCAGTCTTATTTCTATTATTATTTATACACTTTATTACCTAACAACCAATCTATTGCAGCCAAATATAGATACCATTTGAAAAAAATTATTTTATATATAGAAAATATAATAGGAAAAATTATTTCATTCACCTATACAAAACGAATATTATGTCGGTCTGTCCTATTAAGTGTTTAGAAATCCCTATTGATGTCATAGCGTCCCATGCACCAACCAGAATTTATAAATACAAAACGGAACAAATTAACACAATATTAAAAACCTTTTTATAACACTAACAAATACGCTCTCTCATATATACACTCAGCGACTCCTATAGGGTATTATTACTCTATTAGTAAAGAGTCAAACCCCACAAAGCTAAGGTTTATCGCTAAACCAAAGTTCTGATACCAGATGTAACGTCTAGCCTTTTCGCACGATTTAAATCGACACACGTGCCAATTCAAACCGTTCGGAAGGGCGGATTGTTATGGGGTAAATAAGAAAATGAGAAAGAAATATAACAAAACAGAATCTCACAGCGGAAGAATAAAATATAATAATCAAATATGCAGTTTATAAAGCTGTTTAAAAATATTCGATTATACTTACACAACATATATCAGAGTTACACGTACCATATATCAATGCAGCGAAACAATATGAGTGTAGTGGAATATAATAATAATAATAGAAATCTTTGATTTCGTCCTCCAGAGCTAAAGTCTTCGATCCTGAAACGCTCGGACTGACCTAAGCGAATTTGAAAAGACAAAAACACTCGAGTTAGAATAAAAGATCTTATGTGAGTTAAATTAACAGAAATAAATATGAGTGCAGTAACTCAAGAGATGCTCGAGATTTACATCTCCTAAGGATCCGTTAAACTATTTACTATATAGTATATTGCGCTATTACAATAGTGTCTATTTGTAAAATAAACTTACTTTTTAATAGCGTTAAGGGGTTACCCATATAGCCCTTAACACAAATAATGCCAATAGTCTATACAGTACCATAATACCTTCTGATCGGGAGGCTACCAGAGGATACTCCATAGGTACGACACAAATAGAAACTCGTACAAGGCTCGGTATGGTAGGTGACATGGCACAACTAGGCAATGCCAGGGTAGATATACCAATTACGCATCCGGGCTGGTGTAAACGCGCAGCGCGCAGCTACCGCCCACCTCGAACAACACGCCCAAATAACAATAAAAGTGGCCATCGAATCCAAATCCAAAAGTCAGTGTAAAATATCGAAGGAGTGCGTCAGATCAGAGGAATGACCTCATTTGCCCAAGAATCGCTCCCGTTTTAGCCACCTTATACCAACTCACGGGAGTTGGGTCCACGTATTTACCTCAAATGAAACGCCGCTACCATCCTACTTCATTCTGGAATCTCCACCGCGTACACGGTTGTTAAAGTGGTTTTCGGAGTTGGCAGAGAGTATGACAACTTCCGATCCCGGTCTCTTCAACAACCAAACGTTATTATAACACCGCGGTCATTTTAAAAATAATTATACTGTCAAAACCATATTATAATTATCCATTTTTAAAACCCATAAATACGATATCATTTCCTTTTAAAAACCCAAATAAATATGATATCATTTTATTTCAAATATATTTCTTTCCAAAATCATGCCACTTTTAAAATTTATAATACCTCGAAACCAAATCTTTGAATTTTAACTTTCAACATAATACTTCGAAATCCATAGTTTTAAAACCATAACTTTCAAAACTTAAATGGTTTGGATATTCAACAGTATATAAAATAAACAGTTGAATTTAAAATTTCTTTAAAAATAAATAATTCCCACACCTTCACAATCTTTATTCACTTTAAATTCAGTCTAAACCCATAACTTTTAGATTCACTTTCAGTTTGAATAAAACACTTCGATTTCAATATTTTCAAACTTTGAGTATTTAATGAATTTCAAAACTAAGATTAGGAATTTCAAACCAATAATTCATTTTCCTATTATTTAGTTTGAAAGGTTTAGATGATAAATCCATAACCATTTGAAATAAACTAAATTTATTAACACTAATTATTTCCTTCCATTTATTTATACTAGAATTATTCATTAAATCCAGTTATAAATATCATACCTTAAAATTTCCAATTTTAATAAGTTAACATCAACTTATGGAGTTAATTTTTCAAATAAGCTCAATTCCAGTTAAATTTCCAATTTATCTTTCAATCTTAATTGATTTGAATCATTTAAAACTCTATATATATACAAGATCTTAAACCTGTACTTAATCATATAATATAAATTATCAAATTCCATTTTTCAACTTATTCATTTTTATTTAACAGATTTATGCATAGCTTAAATTCAACAATTTAACTATATATGTATGTATAAAATATATTTATATCATATCCAAATTTACTATTTATTAAACCGTATCATATCCAAACCATAAAAATCATTTCAAAATAATTATATAAACATATATACCGCGGTGCCTGTATATAATTTTCTATCCTATGGTCAAGTGATACGGATATTTATCATTTCAATCCGCAAATTAAAATAAAAATGCGGTTGTATATCATTTCAAACCGCAATACCGAATGAAATGAAAATGCATCATAACTTGCAGATTATATAAAATAGAACACATCATCCATTCACCCAATATCAATCATCAACCAATTTATTTCAATCATCATCAATTTAAACAAACATCAAAATATATAGCATATAAAATATAACGGGTATAAATGACAGTTATTAACTAACAATTTATATCCAATAATAAATTAATAACTGTTAAACTGGAAGTTTATATGCACATTAAATAAATTTTAACTGTAAATTTATATGCATTATTGAAATTAATTAATAGTTAATTTAAATAAATGCGATTTAACAAAGATGATGACTAAAACATGCCAAACAGTCATAACTAAATTTCTACTCATATCCTAAGTCAATTTAACAGACATAGGAAATTTTAAAAGTTGTGAGTGGGTTAAAACACTCACCTTTTGAATTTAAATTGGATTTAAATCCAATTTAAACTCAAAAATTCTCCCGTCTCCAAATTGGTCCAAACCAGCGTCAACAGATCCGGAATTTTATTATGATCCTAAAAAGAAATCGCGCGTGAAACGGAAGTACTATGTGAAAAATATGATGGTTAGAATATTCGAATTCAAAAATTAAATAAAAAAAACATTAAAACAAAAATACACGGTCCACCTGCCACGTCACTCTCTGACCACGCACGCACAGTACACGTTGACAACGCAAGAACCCTAGGTCGCTTCTTCTCGTTCGAAGGCAGTATGCAGCCGCCACTTACTGGAACCCTAATCCCAAATTTACCCGACCCCACGAGCCCTTCCACCTAGATCCGAGTGCGCCATCGAGATGACCATCTCCAGGCGCCCTCCCCACCAACTCGCGGCATCCTTTGGTCATGCCTGGACCCACGTGCTGTCGAGCCTAATAACGGCGATTTTGGCGATTTCAAGCATCAATGGCATGAACCAACCACACCGATCGAAGCCCCTCGACCCTCTCTACCCTCTAGTACGACCGATCGCAACGAAATTGGAGATCCACCGTTAATCCATAACCTCCCAAACGAACGGCCGTGGATAGTTCTAACATTTCTGGACAAACGATGGTTCAAATGGAAAAATGAACCACACCAGGAGATTACGTATTTTGAGAACTTCAACATATAATTTTTGTAAATTTTTCTGAGGTGTTTGAATTTTTAGCTTTTGATTTTGAACTGTAATTGGATTTAGGGTTTGCAGCCATTGGAAATGAGGGGTTGAGGAAAAATGAACGCACAAACAAATGAGAATAGATGGAGGCTAGGGTTTATATAGGTAGGTTAGAAATTTGAATAGATGGATTGGATAAACAAACGTGCTAACGCTAACGTGGCCCAAAAAGCCCGTTCTGACCTCGGAACGAAATTGGGTAAACCCATATATCGAAATAGGTGTTTTAAAATATTCTAAACGCGATGGAAAAAGTTTCACGTTCAAATTCCATCGTATGAAGAAGTTATGCTGAAATCAATATTTTCAAATTGATTTCAAATTGATTTCAATTAAATCGATTTCAAGGCGTTTCGCGTTCGTACGATCAAACGACAAGTCCGATCGCTAGGAAACTTGAAACGCTACAATAATTCACTGATACGGATCCTATGAAACTGGTTTCGTCGAAATCCGAGTCCGTGACCAAAATGGCTATTTTTATATTAATTAAATAAATTTACAATAAATAAATAAAATCAAATTTTATATTTAGATTCTAAAATTGACTCATTTTATCACTTTTAAAAATTCTCGATCATTTACAAAATTTCAACAAGTTTAGATGTAAATTTAAAGAAGATAAATTTATAAATTTCAATATAAATCCTTAATTTCATTAAATTCCCAAATTATAAATAATATCCTAAAATTTCGTTTAGTTAAATAAGTTAATTAGTATTTCATTCATATATTTCAAATAGATGTGTTTAATATTGGATTCAAAGTTTATTATCCTAATATTCTTCGATTACACTTAAATCCCTATTAACGAAATGTTTAGATGTTAAATTTTCATTTATTTCAATTAAACCTATTATCATACATTACTTCAATATACTGACAAGCTTACTTTTGCACCCTTTCATTTACCCAACTGCCATTTTATAAACAATCTTAACAATAGATTCATACTCTATTACATAAATGTCTACCCTTTCATCAAAATAAAAATTTACGTAAACTTCAAACATTTAATCAATCTAATTCCAATTAATCCTTTCATTAATTTAGATTCAAATCAATTTATAAAGCTTTATCTCCATTCTTTATATACACTAACCATCATTTAATGAAGAATTTATTTACGTTATTCCCCATTATTACTTAAATTTATTTTAACGTAACATTTATTTCAATGATTTCCAAATTAAATTGAATGAACTAAATATACATATAGTTCGTAATAATTGTTGTCAAAACTCTAAATCCTACATTTATAAGTTTGTTATTTACTGCATATTGGTTTTTATTCAATCATCACTTATTATATTTTTGTCAAATATATTAGTTTCAACTAAATATTCTCTGCAAATTTATCTCTTAGTTTCATACTTTTTATTACCCAAATTACTATCTTTTATTAATTTCACAATTAATCATAATTATTAAAGTAACGATTAAATAAATACGACCCTATAATTACTCAACATTTTAAACGAACGTTATTTTACTTTCCATAAGTGTAACATTCATTTATTTTATTATCACTTATTACAAATTCTAATTCCATTAACAATAAGCAGGTAATTTATAATATACGTTAAAAATTTGAATTAACCACTATTCATTATCATTGACTTTAATTTAGCATTACTTACCTAGTATTAACATTGTTGCTTATACTCCCTATCCAATTTCAATTAATATTCTAACGAATACAGTTACTCTTTTCCGTTATGTTATTAATTATCAGCAAGGCACTTCTAATTATCTTTTATTGGTAAATGAGTGAATTTACTAGTAACCCACTATTATAACCTTTAATATACTTGTATATTTATTCTTCACCCAACAACTACTTATCAAAATTTATAAAATTTTAACTTGCATTAACATGATTCCTTAATTTATTCCGATTACCGTTTACACTCTTTTATTGCGTTGAATCAATTTAATACTTTCATAAATTTCTCGTATTAAATTTTATAACAGGTAAGAATCTTTTTCTACTTAATTCATTTGAATTTTATTCAAATTTCTATAAATAGGTTTTAAGTCACCATTTATATAGTTTATTTTAGCCTTCATTTTAATATTTATTTACCCCCTTTATTATTTCTACAAAATAAATTACAAAAATCCTATTAAATAAACAAATTAAATTGTCGAAACTTACGGGTCGTTACAGCAGTCGAATAATATAATAAATAATAGTAATGCAATCTCCGTCTTCGTCCTCCAGAAATAAAGTCTTTGAATCCTGAACTGCTCAGACTGACCCGAGCAAATTGAAAAGACAAAACACTTGAGGCAGAACTAAAATATCTTATGTAAGTTAAATCAACAGTAAATAATATGAGTGAAATATCGTCAGAGATGTTTATGTGATTTGACATCTTCTATCCAGTGTCTAACGTGAGTGCAATAACTTAAGAGATGCTCAGGATTCATATCTCCAAGGATCTGTTAAACTATTTACTATGTAGTAATATATTGCTATTATAATAGTGTATAATAGTAAAATAAACTTACTTTTAAATAGCATTAAGACTTTACATTTTCTACCTTAACACGTAATAGTCCCAGTAGTCCATCTAGTATCAACGTATCTTCAAATCGGGAGACTAACCTAAATACTCCACGGGCTACGGGAGAAAACCAAACTTGTACAAGACGCGCTAGGGTAGGTGACACGGCACATAAGGTAATGCCAGGGTAGATATACCAAATACTATCTGGACTAGTGGGGACACATAGCGCGCAGCTACCGCCCGCCTCGAGCCGCACCCCCAAAATCAAAAATCAAAAGTAGCCACCGATTAAATCTCAAAATCAGAATATAATGGAATGGTATCGAAGGAGTGTGTCCGACAAGAGGAGCTACCTCACTGGCCCGGAATCGCTCATGTTTTAGCCACCTTGTACCAACACACGGGAGTCGGGTCCACGTATATACCTCAAAGGAACGCCGCCGCCATCCTACTTCATTCTGGAATCTCCACCCCGTACACGGTTGTCAAAGTGGTTTTCGGTATCGACAGAGAGTATGCCCATATCCGATCCTGGTCTCTTTGCCAAACAATCATTATTATAACACCATGGTCATTTAAAAATAGTTTATGCTTCAAAACCAAAATATCACTGCCATTACAAAACCAAATACGATGTCATTTCCACTTCAAACCAATAAAATATGATACCGTTTCCATTTCAAAACCTCATCAATAATATATTATTTCCCATAAAACCCAAACCAATAATATGTCATTTCATTTCAAACCATTTCAATAATATATCATTTTCGTTTCAAAAACCACATTAATATTTTATCATTTAAATAAATCCAAACTTCCAAATTGCTGAATATTTCTTTTAATTCCTTTAAACTTGAGATATTCCCTCTTTACATCATCTTAAACCAAAACCTCATTATAAAGTCAGATTCTTATATCTTTAATCTCGGTAAGTTCCAAATCAATATATATTCAAAGACAAATCTTAATTAAATGCAATTTCAAATAAATTCATTTCAAAAATCATGTTATTTCAAAGTTGTAACACTTCGAAACAAAACACTTTGAAACCATAATACTTTAGAATTCATAACTTCGAAACACTTCAATCTCGATAAACATTTCGATTTAGATATATTTCAAGGCTTTAAATATTCCATAATTTCAAACTAAATCTAAGGATTTCATATATATATGTGTATATATATATATATATATATATATCTTAATTCAGTTTACTGTTATTTAGTTTAAAATATTTATTTAATAAATTCAGTATTATTTAAATAAAACTCAAACTTGAAATATTCGTTAATCACCTTAAACCATCATCAAGTTAAAAAATCATGCCCTTTAAAATATCAAATTCAATAAGTTCCATGTTGCTTTAATTAAATAACATTCTTAATTAAAACAATTTTAAACCGATTTCAAATCCATTTTCTCAACCTTAGTTTATCAATATCATTATAAACTCTATATATATTTAAAATATAATTTAAATAAATACTTACCCACATTATATTTTGTTAAAATCAAACTTTATTATTACTCTCATTATATAATGAATAAAATTATACATAACTTAAATTTAAGAATTTAACTATATATAAAAATGTTATTTTTATATAATATCAAAATCAATATTTATATAAACCATATATTTCTTTCCACAACCATAGAAATCCCTTCAAAATATTTTTATATATAGACCACGGTGTTTGTATATAATTTTCTATCCTATGGTCAAGTGATACGGATATTTATCATTTCTATTCGTAATTTAAAATATAAATACGGCTATATATTATTCCAAACCGCAATCCCGTATGAAATAAAATCCATAACAACTTGCAGTTTATAACAATATAAAATACAAGATCCATTCATCCAATATCAATCATCAAACATTTATCACAATCATCATCCAATTTAATCAATAACATCAATATAGAACGGATAATAAATAACAAGTATTTACTGGCATTTTATATGCTATAATAAAATAAATAGCAATTTAATTCAATAAATTCGATTTAACTGAGATGATGATTAAAAATATGCCAAACAGTCATAAATAATTTCTAATCACATCAAAAATTAATTTAACACACATAAGAAATTTTAGAAATTGTGAGTGGGCTAAAACACTCACCTTTTGAATTTAAATTGAATTTAAATCCAATTTAAACCCAAAATTTGAAAAGTCTCAGAATTTGTCCAAACCAGCGCCAGAATGTCTAGAATTTTAATAGGATCGCAGCGGAGAAAATTGCGCGTGAATTGGACATCGTATGTAAAAGTTGTACGCATTAGAACATTTGTAAACAAAAGAAACTTAAAATAAAATAAAATAACTACCAATCAAACAAGGCCACAATAAAATAAAATCTCTTCAAGGGAGAATGAGAAGGAGGTAATACTCAAAAAAATCAATAGCTCTTAAAGGAACAATGGAAAGTTAAGACGATGATGATGATGGAGCAGCTGAGCTAGACCTACTAATGAAGAGATTCAAAAAGTGGAACGGCAAATACGGAAATCCAACACTAAATCAACCATTGAAAAGCAGAATAATCAAAGCACTAGACAACTCAGAAGAGTAAGAGATCATATCTCACAAGTGCAATAAACCCGGTCATATCAAGCCCAATTATCCTTAGAATCGATTCAACCAAGGAAAGAAACAGAAAAGGAGAAGTTTTGTAGCCACTTGGGATGAAACTGATGAAGATGATAAAAGCACTGGCAGTGAGAGTGAAAAAGCAGTTATGTGTCTTCGAGGTGAACTGACAGTGATGATGACGAGCCAAGCGAGGTATCAAAACTTACTCATTCGGAATTACTTATATATTTTCACAATGTAAATGGCTGTTTTGAAAAACTTAAGGAGAAATACACTAAAATTGAATCACAAAGAGATAGTTTGATAGAATTAAATAAATAGCTTGATCAATTGGTTAAAAATTATCAAAACAAGTGCCCTAAGTGTAATAAGTGTCCATCATTTGAAGAAGAATTAAAAAATCATAAACTAATATAAAATCACTTGAAAATGAAATTCTGATTTTGAAAGAGAGTGAAAATACAAGAAGAGAAAATTCTATTAGAAAGTGCAATTTGTTATTGAATGAAAATGAATCTCTCAAAACACAAGTCCAACAATTGTCTATAACTTTAAGAAAATTTTCCAAAGGAGAAAGATCGTTAAATATGCTAGTATGGAAACAAACTGTTAATACTGTTAGACAAGGACTTGGGTATAATCAATCTGAACCTAATCATGTCAAATTCAAGTGCGCAATTAAAAGAAAAATTGGGCACAATCAAAACAATTGCTGGTATAGACCCAATAACATAAAAACCATCCCAATTTGGGTTCCAAAAGGCACGAATATAAAATCCCTTGAAGTTAAACAGATCTGGGTGCTAAAAGGAAAAAATATAAATAGCCTTGGGCCTACACAAACATGATTTTCAAAATCTTTTGCCACTAACAACCATGGACCTATAAAAACAAATAGGTCAAGAAAATCTTTTCTCGTGTAGCTGTGGTGGTATGCTAAGGAACAACAACAGTGTTACCTAGATTCTGGTTGTTCCAGGCACACGATGGGCGACAAATCAAAGTTCCTTAGCCTAGTACAAAGGTGGTAGAATCACAATGGACAACAACGAAGTGACGATATATTTGTCTTGAATGATTTATTAAATGTGTAAATCTGCTCTGTAATCTAATTTAAATCGGCCAGTTATGTGACAAAGAAATAAATATTGATTTTGATTCTTATTTATGCAAAATTATTGGCTAATTATCTATTTATGTCGAGAACACTACATGTACCTCTAGAGCCTTTGAACTACATCATATAGATTTGTTTGGACTAATGATGGTGTTTTATTGATTGAAGATTACCCATGATACGTGTAGATATATTTTTTTATTCTGGATCTGACACTATGCTCACTATTTGCTTATTGCATGGTTTCAATTCAGATTCAAAATAATTTCATTTAAAATTGTAAAAAGATTTTAAAGTATTTGTTGCAACTTCACGGTCTGGTCTGTAACATTCAACTAATGATAATCTTGAGTCAAAGGGAAATTCGGATGCGGATTACATTGGTAATCTAGTTGATAGAAAAATTACTAGTGAAACATGTTTTATGTAGAGACATTCATAAGTTGCATCACATTTTCAAAGAAAATATATGTATATTTTTCATTTCAACTAATTTTCAAATAGAAGACATTTTTTGAATAAAACTCCTTCCAGAAAATCGTTTTGTTGACCTTGTTTCAGATTAGTCATTTTAGATAATTTGATTTTATAATTATTTTTGGATTTGATTTTAAATGACTACATTAACTAATCTGACTCTCTACTGTTTATCGAAGAGATAAGTAGTGATTGAAAAAGTGACGAGTGTTGATATTAATCATATATTTTGACTTGAGACGGTATATTTAGTAAATTTCTTTAAAAAATTAAACAAGATTTGTAATAACTTTTGATGGGTAAAAACTCCATGACCATCTCTATTTCTATCATATTTCTATTGACCATCACTCATCAAAATCAATATAATATGTCAATATGTGGTATTTTAAATGAGAAATTATTTGTTTTCATTTTATTTTATTTTTTCAATAAAAAATCCAAAGTATTCTCTCTCATTTAAAAGTCCTCACAGTTATACATGGGTGAATTACTTGGAATATTTGTATATGTGCTTTCATGCTCATTTAAAAGTCCTCACGGTTATACATGTATGAAACACATATCAATATTGATTATTAAATAAACAAGTTGATTCTAATCCCATTTAAAAGTCCTTATGGCTATGTGTGGTTAGAAGATGCTTGAAATTCATTTTTTATAAAAATTGGGAATACTACTAACCTTATTTAAAAGTCCTAACGGTTATGCATGGTTAGTAGATATTCAAATTCCTGGTATAAATATACCATAAATAGACACAACTATATGGTTTTATATGCCGATATCATCCCTATCATTTTAAAGTGGAATATGCACCTAACAGAGTATTTAGGATTTTTGTTTGATTTTTTACTAAAATTTAATATTTATACTCGATTGGGTATTAATATTGTATTAATGTCCATCACTATATCTCTATTTTTTTAACACTATTACTCTTTTGCTGATAACAAAAGGGGGGAGAGAAAAGTTAAGATTTTGGCGGATAAAAGTCAAATATTCTATTTTGTATTTTCTATTAGCATCTAGGTTCATTTGCGTATTTTTAATTATTTTCATGCATATATGAAGGAGGAGCATTGTTGTAGAGAGGGAGCATTCAAATAGGGGGAGAAAATAGAGTTCATCAGTGACCAATACATTTAATAAATTCAAAATTATAAATATATGTTTGTTATCACCAAAAAGGGGAGATTGTTTAATATGCAAGTATATGATTTTTTTTTATTATAATAAACATATATATATATAT
The DNA here is from genome assembly GCA_030765085.1 of Allium cepa. Lineage (NCBI taxonomy): Eukaryota > Viridiplantae > Streptophyta > Magnoliopsida > Asparagales > Amaryllidaceae > Allium > Allium cepa. Next base: position 747,839,188 of record CM060940.1, on the reverse strand, counting down.
ATATGTATTCATTTAAATGTATTTGTTATTGTACTATTTTATTTCTCACATAATTAATATTTGCTGAATAAAATAAATAACATAGAATTTAAATTAATGCAGATATTTTATTCAAACAAATATTTTATTACAATATTGAATAGTACACATTTGAGCTCTCACTACATATATGCATAATTTCAAATTACAACCCAATTTTTCACTATACAATTATCGTTTGCATTAGCACCTTACTACACATCACTCATTCACTCGTATTTTATCTTCAACTTTGCTCCAGCCTGAATCCAGCATCTGAATTATTTGCAAAATAAACATCGATGTAGTAAAATTGAAAAAGAAATATTTTTGCAGTGTAAAATAAAATGTGTGTTTTTGAAAATATTATTTGCCTCATTTATCTGGGTTGTTCATCTTCATTTATTTTGAATCCATCTTATACGAACAGCTTGGGACATGCACAGTGTATCACTATACATGCCATAAGGTCGTTCACACCGATACACACTTGATAAAATTACAGGACAGGTGAGGACCAGGTCAAACCCAAGCCGAGGCTGGATTCAACTCAAGTACGTATGAGTCTCGACCAAATCAACATAACCGTACTCAATCCAATGGTTCAACAAACATTAAAACATTGCAACTGGGAAGTTTAACTCGAACTAACTTAAGATTAGACACAATGCAATAAAACTTCATCTCGAGTTTCAGAATGCCAAGGTAACCCAGTCCAAATGCAACAAGTTGAAGGTCAGCAACAAATCAGTTCAAGTTCATGACAATGGCATACATTAAAAGGCTCGACCAAACTGAACATATACATGCGTAGTGAAAACCAGAGATTCAGGTATATACACCAGAACTGGAAACAAAGCAATGCAAAACTTTTAGATGAACATACATGAAAGGTCAATAAAGACATGGTCAGAGCTATCACCAGACGTGTATAGGCACAAGTCAAAGCAAGAAGCAAACGCAACTAAACCATAGCATAACACATATGGTCAGAGAATAAAATGAACTGTTTGAAACAGTAAGTAAACATATCAATTATTCAGGTATGAACTTGACTACAAGTAAAGCCTCAACCAAAATATAAATGCAACCCGGCTCACAAACACATGTTAGTATACATGAATATAGACAGCAACTCAAATGTTCTAATGATACCAGTGATCATAAACTAGAATGAATGCAGCAAGAACCCAATGACAGCATACAAGTAGAACAAGCCCAGACACAACAAACTATACAAAGGAGCACTTGAAACTCACATGAAATGCAACAGTAATGATCATAGTAAAGACACAATAAATCTACAAGTTAAATGTTAAGTGACTCAAAGTTTAAACAAGTGCACAAATCAAATATACACGACTCGAAGAAATGCAAGCACAGATCCGACTCGAGTAAATCAAAACCAGAGGCTACAGCAGATCAAAAACACACATACACACACATATATATGTATGTATGCACATATATGGTGATACAGCAAGTTCATTTGGATATGTACTCAGTGTAACCCAGACCAATATTACACAACAACTACAACAAGCAGGTCGCAAATGTTGCAGGCATGAACACACACATCGAACAAGTCATAGCAGAAAGGAGTTGAACAAGTCGTGTAACATTCCGCCTTTTTGTACGCTTTAAATCGACGATAAACCACACATTCAGACTCAAACCATACAAAAGGGCGAATTGTTATTGGGGTGAATAAGAAAAAGGAAGAAAGAAATAAAACAAAACAGAATCTTGCAGCGGAACGACAAAATATAATAATCAAATAGCAGTTCATGAAGATGTTTTACAAAACATTTGATTATGCTTATACAACGCATATCAGAGTCACACATACCAGAGAATATTAAATAATGCAGTGGAATGGTATGAATGCAATGGAATAATATAATAAATAATAGTAATGCAATCTCCGTCTTCGTCCTCCAGAAATAAAGTCTTCGAATCCTGAAATGCTCAGACTGACCCAAGCAAATTGAAAAGAGAAAACACTCAAGTCAGAACTAAAATATCTTATGTAAGTTAAATCAACAGTAAATAATATGAGTGAAATGGCATCAGAGATGTTTACGGGATTTTACATCTCCTATCCAGTGTCTAACGTGAGTGAATTAACTTAAGAGATGCTCGGGATTCATGTCTCCTAAGGATTCGTTAAACTATTTACTATGTAGTAATATATCGCTATTATAATAGTGTCCAATAGTAAAATAAACTTACTTTTAAATAGCATTAACGCTTTACATTTTCCACCTTAACACGTAATAGTCCCAGTAGTCCATCCAGTATCAGCGCATTTCTAGATTAGAAGACTACCCTAAATAGTCCATGGGCTACGGGAGAAAGCCAAACTTATACAAGGCGCACTAGGATAGGTGACACGACACACAAGGCAATGCCAGGGTAGATATACCAATTACTATCCGGACTGATGGTGACGCATAGCGCACAGCTACCGCCCACCTCGAGCCACACCCTCAAAATCAAAAATCAAAAGTGGCCACCGAATAAATCTCAAAATCAGAATATAATGGAATGGTATTGAAAGAGTGTGTCCGATAAGAGGAGCTACCTCACTGGCCCGGAATCGCTCCTGTTTTAGCCACCTTATGCCAACTCACGGGAGTCGGGTCCACGTATATACCTCAAAGGAACGCTGCCGCCATCGTACTTCATTCTGGAATCTCCACCGCGTACACGGTTGTCAAAGTGGTCTTGGGTATCGACAGAGAGTATGCCCGCCCATATCCAATCCCGGTCTCTTTGCCAACCAATCGTTATTACAACACCGTGGTCATTTAAAAATAGTTTATACTTTAAAAAAAATATCATTGCCATTTCAAAAACAAATACGATGTCATTTCCATTTCAAACCAATAAAATATGATATCGTTTCCATTTCAAAACCTCATCAATAATATATTATTTCCCATAAAACCCAAACCAATAATATGTCATTTCATTTCAAACCATATCAATAATATATCATTTTCATTTCAAAAACCACATTAATATTTTATCATTTAAATAAATCAAAACTTCCAAATTGTTGAATATTTCTTTCAGTTCCTTTAAACTTGAGATATTCCCTCTTTACATCATCTTAAACCAAAATCTCGTTATAATGTCAGATTCTTACATTTTAATCTAAATAATTTCCAAATCCATATATATTTAAAGACAAATCTTAATTAAATGCAATTTCAAATAAATTCATTTCAAAAATCATGTTATTTCAAAGTTGTAACACTCCGAAACAAACACTTTGAAACCATAATACTTTGGAATTCATAACTTCGAAACACTTCAATTTCGATAAACATTTCGATTTAGATATATTTCAAGGCTTTAAATATTTCATAATTTCAAACTAAATCTGATAATTTCATATATATATATATATATATATATATATCATAATTCAATTTACTATTATTTAGTTTTGAAATATTTATTTAATAAATTCAATATGATTTAAATAAAACTCAAACATGAAATATTCGTTAATCAACTTAAACGTTCATCAAGTTATATAATCATGCCCTTTAAAACTCAAATTCAATAAGTTCCAGATTGCTTTAATTAAATAACATTCTTAATTAAAACAATTTTAAACCGATTTTAAATCCATCTTCTCAACCTAAATTTATCAATATCATTATAAACACTATATATACATATATATATATATATATATCAAAATATAATTTAAATAAATACTTACCCATATTATATTTTATTAAAATCAAACTTTATTATTACTCTCATTATATAATGAATAAAATTATACATAGCTTAAATTTAAGAATTTAACTATATATAAAAATGTTATTTTTATACAATATCAAAATCAATATTTATATAAACCATATATTTCTTTCCAAAACCATAGAAATCCTTCAAAATATTTATATATCTAGACCATGGTATATGTATATAATTTTCTATCCTATGGTCAAGTGATACAGATATTTATCATTTCTATTCGTAATTTAAAATACAAATACAGTTATATATCATTTCAAACCGCAATCCCAAATGAAATAAAATCCATAACAACTTGCAGTTTATAACAATATAAGATACAACATGCATTCATCCAATATAAATCATCAAACATTTATCACAATCATCATCCAATTTAATCAATAACATCAATATAGAACAGATAATAAATAATAGGTATTTACTGGCAGTTTATATGCAATAATAAATTAAATAGCAATTTAATTCAATAAATTCAATTTAACTGAGATGATGATTAAAATATGCTAAACAGTCATAAATAAATTTCTAATCACGTCAAAAATTAATTTAACACACATAAGAAATTTTAGAAGTTGTGAGTGAGTTAAAACACTCGCCTTTTGAATTTAAATTGAATTTAAATCCAATTTAAACCCAAAATTTGAACAATCTTAGAATTTGTCCAAACTAACACCGAAATGTCCAGAATTTTAATAGGATCGCAGCGGAGAAAACCATGCGTGAATTGGACCTCGTATGTAAAAGTTGTACGCATTAGAACATTTGAAAACAAAAGAAATTTAAATCAATTAAATAAAATAACTGCCAATCAAACAAGGCCATGCAAGCATCCTCTCCAGAAACCCTAACGTACGCACGATCCAGCCGAACATGGAGCCGCCACCAAAATCATCCAAACAACGCCTCGAATTGCCACCGCAGCCGGCCGCCACCTCGCCAGAGTTTCATCTCGACCTCCCCTCAGCTGGCTATCCATTAACTTAGCATATTTTTCTACCATAAGCCTTTACTTAGTGCTACTAAGGAGCTTAGAAAGTTTGAGGGTGATCCGACTTATCTTATTGGATCGTTAGCTATCCATATGGGATGGATCACTAGTTATGCATTCACTTATTATAATTTTGGAGTGATCTTAGTTTGGTTGTCTCTCTACCTTCTATTTAAGTGTCCTATCTAAATATCAAGTCGTTTGGAGTTCATTTGATCATCCGTCTTCATGGGTCATCTGGTCCAGAAGAATCATCCATATCTCGCTCAAAACTTAATGAAACCAGACGAAACCTTGCATGTACTCTCTTTAGTGTGTGTGGGACCTACATTATAAATTTCAGGTTGTGGGACTCAAACCTATATGGATCCTTAGCGATCCATCTAGTTAGGGTGCAAGTGATCCATAAACAACCTTCAAATGATCTCATTTTTTCTAGTAGCCTTCTTTTATGACTTTTAAGTGTTCTCTCAATGTTTCAAGTCAATCCAATACCGTATCAGTGTTGTAGGTGCATTTTAAGTTAGCTGCTTTGGTCAAAAAGCGGGTAACACCTTCTTTTCTACTCATTCTCATCTTCGTTAAAAATCCAACTATCATCTTAGGGTAGTTAACGCACTCCTTTTTGTAGGAACTTACTCAATCCTTTTTCGCATCTTATTTTTGGATGCTTGCAACATATAGGTTCTTACTTCCCACCAGTTTAAATGAAATGTATGTCTTCATCGGCTGTCCATCGAAATCCACTATCATAAGGAAGTCTAGGCCCAACAAAGGAGTTAAGTAACATCCAACTTCCAAGATCCTTCTATATGTCATGCTCATGCTCTTCTCGGTCCACTTCTTACGGTAAAGCCTCCAACCTCTAGAATGGTTGGGGAAGGCACATAAACTTAACTCGGTTTGTTGTTCCAACTCATAGTAGCCTCTCTATCTTTTCAGAATATGGTCGCAACTATTTCTATAATCGTAATTCATAGAATTTGGCATATAATATATATATATATATATATATATATATAATTATAGGTAAAAAAATACAAATACCTTCTCTCAATGTATCCCAATTCCTATGCTCGACTAACCTAAACATTTATTTCAAATGTAACAACACGCATCTTAATGCGCCCGAATTTCGACTAAATCAAGTTTTGGATCGTTGGTTTTAATAACTTTTAGTAAACATTGGTATATCAAAGAACGAACTCACAGTGGAATAGTAAAATATAATAGAACGTTTATGTTGATTAAGGCGTCCACCTTGGAATCAATATTTTTCCTCGGGTATCTGGTTGCCTAGTCAGTGTCAAGCATGAATGAGAAGATTTCTCCATCTATCATTCTCGTCTTGCTTCAGTAGCATGACCCTCTAAATCTATCTTGAGGATTGCAATGAGGAAGGGTCAGAACAATCTTTTGATGACTAGAAAATCACATATTTTACATATAACACTAATTTACGGTGATTGATTTCTATTTAAGTGTTACGTGTGCTATTCATAGCTTATCCGTTTTAACTCCATTTGCGCATACGATATATCCAACTTTTTCATAGGCTATATATATCTAAGCATTGTACTATCCAAAAAACCTAACCGCTTAAGACTTCTTAAAAAGGAGGAGGCAGATCCATCGGTCATTTAATACCTCAACCCTAAAGTGGGTCCTTCGTAACGTAATCGCTAGTTAATAGGTCCTAGCTACAGAGCCGATGACCCCTAGATACGGCTTTTTAATTTAATTATCATATTTATAATGCATCTACTTATCTAAGGGTTAACTAGAACACTTTAAACAAATAAAACACTAATTAAACTTTGAGGTATCTCCATACATATTCTACACTATTAGGAAGAGAATTTATCAAGGCAAATAGACAACTAATCTAAAGAGAAATCTTGCATCTGCAACAATTACATCAGAATTTCTAACATGTTCTTCAAACAAATTGGATTTTTATCTTTATTAGTTTATTTTTGAATGTATATAAAGCTTGCTCGATAGCTTGAATTCTTGTTTGTATCTTGCTAGGATGTTTTATACTGGAATTTAACGAATGTAAATTTTATTTTACAACCATCTTTTGATTTCAGATATTAGTGGTTGGTGAATGGTTGCTGCTAGAGTCTCATCATGTAGACCATTCCACATTGCTTATCCAAGTGCAATATTGCCTTTAAAGACTGAACTGAGGTATATGTACAGTCAATTGTGCCAAAATGGCATGCCGATGTTGAGAAGATCTGTTACATCTAACCTATGGAAATTTATGACAAACCAATTGAAGATATGGATTATGTAAATATTTGATGATTTGACAAACGATGGTATACTTCCTGTTCTTCCATATATTTATGTTTCTTCTTTCGATTGAGTAATTTTGAAATCATAGTTTGTTAAAACAAATCTTGTTTAAATGGCAAAGTTTTATTGTCATTCCAGAAGAACATGCATTCATGAACATACCAGAGTTAAATGAAGAGGGCTATTATGGCATATCTTTAGTGGGTTGAATCTGTTAATAATCAAAGAAGTTATTTTCATGTTGTAATTGCCGATTTAGAGGGTTGCAAAACATCTGGACCCAAGCTTCGGTGTCCTAGCATGTCCAACCAATCAAAATTCTTGAAATTATGCAAATAAATCCATTTTACTTTTCCTAGAGATTTATTTGCAAACTTTTGTCTGTGCATATGTGTTATAGGACTGGGCACGCTGCAACACCTAATTTGGGTCCAGGTAATTTGAATCCTATTCAAAGGCTTGGAGTATTGTACAACGTCCAAAACTTTTCATTACCAAAATATGCTAATATGGAACAAATGGATTCCCATTCAATGTCCTTAAGACTAACACCCAAGAAAAAACACATTAACATCCTTAATCTATCAACATTCATATAAAAAGAACATAGCAGATAATTTAATATGATGTATGTTTAGTGAGCTGAATCTGTTAATAATCAAAGAATCCATTTTCATGTCATAATTGCCAATTTAGAGGGGTGCAAATAATCTAGACCAAAGCTTCGGTATCCCAGTGTGCCCAAATAATCAAAATGTTTGAAATTATGCAAATAAGTCCTTTTGCTTTCCTAGGGATTTATTTGCAAAATTTTGTTTGCGTGTCATGTGTTATATGGCTGGACACACCAGGACGCCTAATTTGGGTCAGGTGATTTGAACCCTATTTAAAGGCTTGGAGCATTGTACAGCATCCAAAACTTTTGATTACCAAATCATGCAAATATGGAACAAATGGATTCTCTTTCATCATCCTTAAGACTAACACAAAAGTAAAACATATTAACATCCTTAATCTGTCAACAAACATATAAATGGGGGAATTAATTTGAAGGACAAATAATTTTAGCCTCAAGAACACGACCTCAGTACTTTAACCACAAGGACAAACATTCTCCTAAAAATTATTCAAAAGGACAAACATTCTTCCAAAGTTGTTCTTAAGAACAAACATTCTTCCGAAACTGCTACCGAACTAAAAACTGATACCGATAACTACAAAATGATACCTAAAGAAAGTTGTCCTTCAGACTAAAATACTGAAGGTCTATCCATGAGGCTAAAATGCTGAAAAATTTTGTCCTTCACAATAATTTCCAATAAAAAGAACATGGTAGATATTTTAGTAATTGCATTCTAACACTTCCTTTATTGTAACACTATTATCATTTCAGTTTTAGATCAAGATTTTGTTCGAGTATTTGTTGTTAAGGGTTGTGTTGCAGTTATAAAATTGTTGCAACGACAAGACTACACTGCTCATATCCTTCCCGTCGTTGTTAACTTCTCAGAGGTGAATACCATATGTATTATAGCTGGCTTTATACTTGAATAGGCTAGTGGTAAAGACTTAAATACATTATTCACGTGTCTTTTTCTTAATTTGACGTCTTAATTGGTTGTTCACAAGAACCTAAGAAATTTGACTGAAGTTTCTTATATTGTAGTTGTATATATAATTAGTGCATGTCTACTTCTCCATTTAGGATACATCATGTAGTATATAGTTGCAAACAAACTGTATGAACTATGTGAAGTGGTTGGTCCTGAACCCACCAGGTAATCTATACTATTATATTATTGTTGAGTTCTATTTCAAGAGCATGGAAGCGCCCCTATAAATTATGAAATCAAACATCACATTCCTATCTTCTAATATCCTCATAGCTCCCCTTAAAGCAATAATCTTAATTTCATTTGGGCTTTTTGAAAAGCTACAGCTAATCGAACTCCCCTTAAACAAATAACTTTAATTTCATTTAGGTTACATAATTAAGATTCGTTTTCGGAGAACTACGGCTAATGGTCACCATCTCGATTGTTGTTGCTCGCGTCTACCTCGAATGACAGCATCGCCTCTTTTCCCACCATTGCTTCCGATGGTTGTACTTCCTACCTACGGTTGCATCTGTGCAATGGCCTGGTGCTTATCTTGGTCTATTGTACTGCACTCTACCATTGAAGCAATCGTCCAAAAATTCGAAACTATCCCCTAGATAACAGATGCAACGATTCTTTATTTCGTTATTTTAGTTATGCTCTAATTCATCGGTTGGTGATTCAAGTATCTTATGTTGTTTGCTTCTTGACAGATATACCAATTGCAATAACTAATTGGAAATTATTTGTTTTGATTGGACAGTATTGGAGTACCCCATTTCGAAATCGAGGGTTTTCCATACTGTTGCAATTGCAATTTGGTTAAACTTTTGTTTGGAATAAAATAGAGTAAGTTCAATTTTGGCCATTTTCATTGATTAATTCATTGTATGTAACCTAGAATTTTGGAATATTTCATTACTTTTATTGTTGCTTAGGGAACACTGTTATCATTGAAAGTATACAATTTGAAATATATTATGTAACATAATTAGAAGGGATTGTTAATTTAAGTGTGTTTATTGTTTTCTTATTGCAAATTAACTGAAAATAGACACACACACAAACCTCATATTTATCCCTTTAAAATCCACTTTTGGTTTTTCATGTAAAACAATTTCAAATAGAAATGATCTTTCTCTGATATGTTATGTTGGTTGAAAAAACCATCCTCGAGAAATTTGGATTTGTTTTAAAAAAATTCAAAATTGTAAATCAATATGGAGTGTCAAAATTCTTTATTTTCAATGTTGGATTGAAATATTATTTTTGAGGGGGAGAGCGCACAATAGGATCAATAGCTTCTTATTTAGGTCTTAAGTATAGCCCCTTACTTCCCATTACTATTTTATATTCAATTACTAGCGTGATATACTAGAAAATAGAAATAATGACTCTATTTTACCTAAGATTTCGATCGATGATTTACTACGACTACTCCATACAACATTCTTTGGTACAATGTTGATCGCAATATGAATTATCAGTTGTTTACCCAAATTTCAGTCTGTTATGTACTGTCCGTCAATATGGGTAAATTGATGTCCATATCGCGGTCATATTTAATATGGATTGTCGATCAAAGGGTTTGTTAATTAAATTAATTCGACTAATTTCAATTTTGCCCGTTTTCATGAAGAACTTTTGCTTGGCACTACTATATAAATAAGATTAGGAATCAAAATAAGCTTTTACCAAAAATAAAAGTTTCTAGCCTTGCCTGTTACAGTTAGGAGCTACCTTTTTGAGCTAGGTGTTTCCTGCAAACTAAATCTATTAGGTGGAATACAAAATGATGTTCTTTATAATTTATCTATCACTTTCCAATTTTGTTAACATGGATCTTCATTTACTAGCTCATGTACTTTGATATATGTTTTGGGAGACACGCATAATTTTGGATATGCAGGCCAAACTTAGAAGAAGAAAGTAAAAACTGAGCTAATATGTAGGTCCGAGTGAGTGTAAAATATATGTTATGCCAAATTAATTTATTATTCTCATACTTTTACATTTGCAGTAATTTAATTATAAAAAATAAAATAAAGTGAGAAAATTATTATACAGTAGAATAAATAAGATTCTGACTTAGTTTGTCCATTGATTCTTAAAATGAATAAGAAAAGATTTTTTTATCGATAACATGATTGATACTTTATTCAAGCAGAGCAATCTTTTTAATGTCTCAACGGCTCGAACCCATGACCTTTAGACATCTTTCTAAAGCGCCACACCCTTAATCACCTGAGCTAGAGGTCCTTGACAATGATAAGTAAAGATTATTCCATATTGAACATGTTTTCCAAGTACAAATTGTTCTTAGCATTTCCCGATCGTTATTTTTACGATGTTATAATTATTTTCATCTTTATATTATATTAGTTGAAATGTCAAGCCTGTTTATAAATCTATTGCAACTTTCTCTGTGATTTTATGTCCTGGTTTTTTTTTGAAAAAGATACTTTATATAACAAACAGGACATGTATTTCCATAATATACCTCATTAAAACCTAACAATCCCCTAACCTCGATTAGTGCCTTGCAAGGAAAAAGGGTGCGTATCATGTCCACAAATTAAAAGTACAAAAGGAAATGACCGAAAGCCAAGATGGCAAACAGATGGAGGAGTGAAATCAAGTGAAACCATACTCAAAATCATCCATAAATTTATCTTAGGGGCAAAAATGTGCCCTAGTTTTGTTAGAACTATAAAACTATATTTTCATGTTTGTAACATTTTTTCATGTTTTGTTATAACTTTTTACCCTTCTTTTAACCATTTTTAATTATGATTATTTTTTTGATGTACATGAGTACATGAATATGTTTATCTTTCTTCGTATCCATGTGCGTATATGTATATATTTATACATATATATCCGGATATATAATATGTGTGTGTTATATTGGTGTAATTTTTAACATTTATGTGTGTGTATCCATGCTCATACACAGATCTTGGATATTTTTTGTTAGGTAAAAATAACAATGATATGCTAACTTGATCTCTTTCGAATTTTTTGCGGAATATTATCATCAATATAACTTGCATGAATCAATCATATAATTTTTGATGTACTTAAAACATGGTTTATGTTGCCTCGGCTTATCTACAAACACATATGATTTTGCTACAGTTAGTAACCAAACTAATGTCCTAATGGTTTAGCACCACATAAATTTTGACTTAAAGAGGTGTAATGTTTCATTCTTTACACTTTCTCATATTTTGATTATTTTGGTAACTTGCTTGATTCCTTTATTTGAAACATTGGTGGGTACAGTACAAGTCGCTTTTAAATATCTTAACCACTATGAATAGTTCGAGAAATGAATATATAATCAAACATTAATTTTTATCCTATGAAAATTGTTTCGTAGTGAAAATTCTTCAATGTTGTTGTTTTCAAGGAAGAGAAAGTTGTTTTTTCTTATGTTAGACCAAAATTTTACCATTTGGAGGACCGTACCATTTACAGAGTAAGCACAATAATAGACAATAGAAGAAATTAGACTTGCAACAAGACGTAATGTTCATAAACCATGTCAAATTATCTAGCATAAAGGACTGCTATAATTGGTATAAGAGACATTATACTATAATTTGGTTTTGGGTAATAAAGTTATTGATATCAGGTATCGATTAATAAATATATTGAAATCAGGTGTACTATATTTCAAAAGAAATTAATATTCACAAAAACTATGTCGATTTTAGTTTACTACAAGATTCTACCTACTTGTTTTTTAACACTAAGCATTTTAAACTAAATAAAATACATCAAAATTAAGAATTACTCTATATTAGAAATCAAACCCCTCATATATATTTTGATTGCTTGGTCAGTATATGGTTTAATATTGGGTTTATGCCTCCTTAATAGGCTTGAGTAGTTTAATTCTAACGTTATTTAAGTAATTGATTCCTCTACAATTGGTGTTACTTAAGCATTTCGAAATTACATAAAAATAATTACTATATATTCTAGATTTGTTAAGGAAAGGTATTGTTATTGGCATCCAAAATTTGGATATGAGGGAATTTCGGTAGGGGTTGCTAAAATTGGTGTTGAAATTTGTCGGGGGTATGCCGAATTTAAGTTTGGAATTCGATGAGGGTGCATTGAGCATAGTGTAAAAAATTATGTTTAATAGTAGTATACTAAACTTAAAATTTTCAGATTATCCCCCCCTATATCCACTTTTGGAGTGGCAATAAAGAATAAGTTTTCATATTATCACTTAGAGATTACTTATAGAAAATAAACAAGTTAAGACTCACATATCAAACTAGCACGAAAAATGACATTAATAATTGAATTATGAACCCTACTGTTGATTTTGAATAAATTTTTATTCATACACACACACATGTCTAATATGTTTTCAATTATACATGTTATAGCACCAACAATTAGGAGTTTTTCTTTTCTTTTTCTAAGAAGATAATTAAAGTGTATGTAAGACATGACTTAACCCAATTCGGTTAATGTATTTCAACTTTTAAACCAAAGTATTAAAAGGCCACAAGAGTTCAACGTCTCTTATGTGAAATGTTACGGAAAAAGAGGGATGTCTATTAGTATCCAAATAGTTATGCAAATTCTATACAGAATAAAGTTGAAAACGTCGACTTTTTTAGATGCGTACATTTAATGAATATTCTTTGCAAGAATACAAATTCTTTCGAGACAACTATACTAAAGACATAAATCGAGAGGTATATGTCAATTTATTGCATGACACAGTTGTATTGGTAAAGATGTATAATTACATAGTTTTGGAAGCATAAATTGTTGAACTTTTTGAAAACTGTCAAAACTATATACTATGTAATTTTAAACAATGGCCTTTTCCTTTTTCAAGTAGTTCTTTCAAATAGAAAAATAAATTCAATATAAGATATAGTTGTTGGTTTTGTACTTCTACTTAGTTACACTTTATTCATGTATGATATAAACTAGGCCTTTAATAATCAAGAGTGGTGTCAAGTACACCGCATTTAGCGCTCTATTTTACCTTGGGATTTGATAATTAATTTACTGTCGACCATCCTGCAAATTCGATTAACTGTAGTATAATTTATTTTTATCCAAAAACCAAAGAACTTTATTTTAACCATAAAAAGGTTGTTTTATAATATTTTTTATAATATTAATTTTAGTATGAGCAACAACAATTCTAATATCTATTGAGACTTATCTTCCTTGTCCTAAACATAAATAATTTGCAAACTCTCGCAAAATCAATTGGCAGTGTATCACTGATCGTAATTATGTAAAATTGGATCCATAACATGGTGCATTTAGCACCACTCAAGTATGAAGGAAGCTTCGAATGTTCAGCAGATTAGTGTAAGCATACCAAATATAGGTTAATTCAAATTTATGTACTTGCATACTAGATCTCATCTTATAACTTATGGCTCTTACCTTAGATCCTATAATTTAGGTAGCAGAGATTAATTAAAGAATTTATTCTCTTTCCCAACAAGCTATTCTCTAACTAATTTTGCTTCCTCATACTCAAATCCGCTTATGATTTTGGTTAATTCACACTAATATCTTCTTCTTTTTCAAAAGAGGTCTAAAATATTTTCTATGCCAAAGTGATAACGTTAATATGAAAGAAGAATGATTGATGAAATGTTTCTTCGCTTTGGCCGCGATGATGCATCTCACAATTTGGTATTAGTTTACCATCTTTAAAAAAAATTGTTTGAAGGTGTGCTTATTTATATTGTTTGAATCTTTATTACTTGATCAGGTTTTGTATGGACTTTTGATATGTTGAGAGTATTTAATTTATAGTACTGAGGCACCATAACATTTGAAGAGTTCGCTAAGCTAAACTAAACATAAGTAAGAAATAACATTTATTATTTACCTAAAGATTGCTACAAAATTATTTGCTAACAAATAGTCCGTGCACGGTTTTTGGCATATTTTAATGGAGAGAGTGTTGTTGGGCATGATTGACCCTAATTAGGAAATAACATATCTAATCATATTTGAATAAAATCAACAAAACCTTCTGCTAATAGATTAAATGTAAACCATTATGTGTCATGAAGAAACTTTTTCGTATGACTCTATGATTGACCAACTACATCCTTTTTAACATTAAATTTTTAAGCAATTGACTTAAATTTTATGCCATATGATCTGTGTTGGTTATTTATGTAGAGGTCTAAATACTATATTATTATGATATTAAATTTAATGTGAAAAATGCGTAAACAAAACTTGCATAAGAAAATGAGTAAATTAATTTTATTATACTTTCCATATTGGTTCAATAAATTAATTTTTTTATACTTTCCACACTAGTGGAACTAAACATGCCAGAGGCATAAGTTTAATACTTCGTTTAATATATTTAGGTATAAACTTCAGAATAAAAATATTCTCATTATTTTATTTACTAGCTATGCATTTGTATTATTGCCTTTCACCCATAGTTAGTAATAGTACCAATCATTGCAAAATCAACTTTGCAACCATTAATATCTGTTAGTGATAATATTAATTTAACCATCAAGACAAGAAATAATTCAAGATAAATAATTTTTTGCTCTACATGTTTAAGTGACATTCTTTATAAGGTGAAATAAATATATTGATTCACCATTAACTAGGGACTATTAGTTTAACCTTTTGTTGAGGTAATCATTTTTATATAATTGGTTATCCATTTTGTCTATAAGACTTTATAAGCAGATGTTCAACAAGTTTACTTTAGTTCCATAGTGCGGAATGAATCTTTACTCTCCAAGTTTTGTTTCTAAAGTTAAATATATCTACATGAAAGATTATTTTGAATTTTATGTAAAAGAATGTTAAATGAAGATTCATTTGTTATGTTGTAGATAGTTTGGTTTTGTATTTTTAAGATTTAGAATCTTTGATGCTTGAATATTGACAAAGTATGCTTCATAGATTTAGTTGATTGCTGCTCATTTATTATCAAATAAAGGTTTTCTTGCATGAGATCATCAATCGGGTCTAAAATATTATATATCACAACAACCATATAGTGAACACTGAATATAAATCAACGATGTTCTTTTGGTGTCTATAACCAATCAGATATAAGCTATATTGTATATTGTTTAGTATTATAGTGTGAAATCTGTAAAAATAAAAGCAACAAGTA
The DNA here is from genome assembly GCA_030765085.1 of Allium cepa. Taxonomy (NCBI): domain Eukaryota; kingdom Viridiplantae; phylum Streptophyta; class Magnoliopsida; order Asparagales; family Amaryllidaceae; genus Allium; species Allium cepa. The sequence continues at coordinate 747,823,344 of CM060940.1, read as the reverse complement.
GTTTCTTCTTATAAGCTAAGATAGAGACATTGGTCACAGCTGATGCCATAGGATTCCCACTTGGGGTAACGGTGATCCATCTGTTTCTAAATTACCAACATATTTAAAAATGTATTCAAATAACTAATGGTTATGGAAGAAACATGGCTATCATAATCATAAAACACAATGGAGCAGTTATATTTTAGAGGAAGATTTCCAATTCATTTCTCGACATGGGTGGTGAAACTATAACTAAAGTAGGCTGGTGGGATGCTAATTTATTATTCACATATCTGTACATGGTCAAGGTGTATATAATATTCTCATTTGTAATTAACCATAATTAGGACATGCTAATTTACAGTATTCAAATAAATTTATTTGCTTCTATGGTTCTTTATAGGCTAACGATTAAGTGTATATGTAAAAATTGTTGCATGATAATGAATTTCGATGAAGGAAACTAAGAGCTGAAAAGTGCAATTACTATGTAAAGAAGCATAACACTATTATATTGAACTTGGCATAAAACCCGATCTGAATCAAATCTTTTAAATTGAAATTGATTTTTGGTGTGAATCTATACAATAAAAATTTAAATTGGTAGTTTTTATCATGGATATATCAAATAAAAATCTACTAGAAGATTTCCCTCAACTCTGTTGATTCTTAAGAGATACTACATTCAACTACTTCATTTACAATTTCTATAGATCCAATGATATGATATTTATGTTGACTACTTCATTTTCAACTTCCTTTACTTTTTGTGGGTACAAAATATTATGCATGCATTTGTAATCTGTATAATATATTTTATTTCACTATAGTAGTTTTAATTGATTCAATGTAAATTCATTATGATATGTGATTCATTTCAATAATATAAAATATGTCATGTACATATGAGTGCCTAATGAGCTTTCGTTGGTAGTTGTAATGTGTAAGGTCAATTTAATTGTTTATTATATAATCCACAGTCGTGTGCATAGCACGGGTTCGCACTAGTTTTATGTTAGTAAGTCAAATATGAACCTTCCAAATTTATATTATTTGACGACCACATATAGACTTCATCTTTTCTATTATAGATCTAATTTGGTGGCTGCTTATGTTCATCTTCTTTAGCACAATGAGACTGAAGTATGTGTCGCTGCTATTAGAAAAGTGACAAAATTATATCGTATTTTGAACCCATAGCTTGCAATATAACATATTCTTTCTTATGTCAAGGTATATAAATATATGTAGTCATCTATTTATCCTGTTATGCATTTTCCTTTTTTACGATATCGACTACTTAAGTATAATAATTTTCCATTTCTAATATTCATCTCGAGTTCTGATAGAACAAAAAAATTGTAATATCCCTAGAATTAACAATACTTATGCATGATAGGGCAAAAAATTATCAAATGATAGTTTTAACATTTAATTGTATCTAGATTGGCAATACATAAATTTTGCAAGTAGAATATAAAGCAGGTAATAAAAGAATGATTTACAGCGAATAAGAAAAATTTCAATACATAGTTAGCCGTTTTGTGTTTGATTAAGAAATTATTTTAAAATAACTTTTAGTAGGCTAAAACAATTAAGATAATAGTAAAGGTTGGCACAGTTAAGAAAATATTAGAGTCAAATTTCAAAGAAATGAGAAATTAAAGAGCAATTTACCTTTTTTATTGAAATTGGATAGTAAGGCATTGGTATATAGTTGCACTACAAATCAACACGTGTACAGTGATTCTCAAATATAGCAAAGAATCAATATTTCTTATTAACTAACTTTTTATTATTTTAAAAAATATGCAAAAAAATGATTGAAGCATTGAAATTCTTGAAATAAAAGGATCTACAATATATAAACAAAGTAATCAGATGATTTTATTTAAAATGTTTCTAATTTAGTCAAGTAAAAAATAAAGTTATAATAAATAAGTCTACTTTCTAGCGCTCTAAGAAAAGCTCACGGCTCAGACGGTACCTTAGACAAGGTGTATAACAAAGAATTATAATAAAAAAGGCAGGACATTAAATTTCCAAAGTAGTGTTTAATTGGCACTTAGCGGCATATCACGGCACCCCTAATAGCATATTTTATAAATTAACTATATTCTAAAAAATGGACGAAGTTTTATAAAAATTTGACTTTAAGTTGGTCTATTTTTGTTAAGACTAAATGAGTATACATAAATTAACTATGTATTATAAAATAAACTAAGTGTTATATAAATTTAATCAAATCAACTATATTTTATAAAAATTGGCATTATTTATAAATATTAACTAAGTTAAATTTATAAAAATTAGCTATGCTTATAAAAATTAATTGAATTTTATAAAAATTAACTAAGTTGATCAAGTTATGAAAATTAACTAATCTCGTGAAAAGTAATGTTTTATAACCAAGTTAGTTTTGTAAGATTACCTAAGTTGTATAAAAGTCAACTAAATTTTATAAAAAATTAACTAAGTCACCTAAATTTTACAAAAGGTTAACAGAATCATTAAATTTTGTTATCAAACAAATTAACTAAATTTATGAAATAATTTAATTAAATTTACGAAAATTAACTGTGTTTTATAGAAATTCAATTAAGTTTAACCGTAAATTAAGTACAACTTTGGAAAATCCTTAATTGAAAATGGCGGCCGCTGCTTCCTACGACTAAATTTCGTGCCACCTGCGTGCTTTCTCCATCCCTCTTCTAGGTTCATGTCCGCCTACTCCTCCTGCCTCTCCTTTGCTCTTATATGTGGCCTCCGACAATCATCCTTTGCTTTTCGCCCACGCATGACATGGCCTTTGACAACCGATTGAAAGTCCCCCAAACCCTCCGCCTAAGATCACCGATCCTCCCCCGATTTCAAAACGTTGCACAAAGCAGCTCCTCCACCTGATGTGGATGAAGGCTTCATCGCCGTACGTTCAAGGAAATGGAAGAGGTCGCCCCCTTTTAATAGTCCATCTTTCAAACCTAAACCTGCTTCACGTGTTCCAAAGACCATTAGTCGTGAATCTTCGCAATAGCATAATTGTACCCGGTTGTTTGGCCATGTAACAAGAGGCTCGGCATAGATACCTCGGTCGGCACAGGCTTCGTTCGGCATGGAAGGATCGCTCGGCATAAAGCCTCGTTCGGCATAGAAAGGTCGTTCGACATAAGGCCTCGCTTGGCATGGAAGGGTCGGTCGGCACAGGTTTCGTTCGGCATGGAAGGGTTGCTCGGCATGAAGAGTCGTTCGGCATAGAAAGGTCGCTCGGCACAAGGCCTCGCTATGCATGGAAGGTTTGTTCGACGCAAGGCCTCGCTTGGCATGGAAGGGTCGTTCGGCATGAAGCCTCGCTCAGCATGGGACCTCGCTCAGCATAAGTGAGTAGTTCGGCATCTACCCTCGTTCGGCACAAAGCCTTGTTCGGCATCAAGCCTCGTTCGGCATGAGGCCTCGCTCGGGATAAGTGAGTCGTTCGACATCTCCCTTCGACCGGCATAAAGTCTCATTCGGCACGAGTCTCGTTCGGCATACACTCTTCACTCAATGCAATGTCTCGTTCGCCATACAAGTGCCGTTCGGCATGCCTTCCTCGCTCGACATACGAATGTCATTCAATGTGTGGTTCGGCAATTGCCATTCGGCATCTTTGGCTCAGCCGTAGAAGTTACTTTCCACGGGTCAAGGTACCTTGTTCCTAGGCCCATGAGGGAAATCCAACCCATCTTCATCTATAAATAGAAGGGCAGGGGCATAGTGAAAGGGACCATTTTTCGAGAACACTGGGGAGACTCTGCTGCATTCAAGACTTAGTCTATTTCAGTTAGCACTTGTATTCGAGTCATTATAGTACAGATTGTATATGTTTTCATTCATTTGTGAAAGCAATAAAGATCAAAACTCAAAGTGGACGTAGGCAGTTACGTTGAACCACTATAAATCGGTGTTCTTATTTTTGCATTTAAGTTATCATACAGTTCCCTATTTTAATTTGCTTTCTTCATTAATCTCTCTACACAATCTTTCTCAAGGGTGTTAGTGACCAGTTCTGGTGTTAACATTTTGGTGCTTTCGTTGAGAACCGAATTCTCAGGCCACTAGGATCTTCTTTGTAGCTACTGGATTGAATAAATGCCTCAAAGGATATCCAAGTTATCCACAGGACGTCCATTGATTCTACTCAGAGTTTATATCAATAACTCTACTATGGAAAGACCATGTACCAGATCAACCTCTCGTAACGCGGACGTCAATGAGACTGCTAGCGTACAACAAATAGGACCTTGCAATCAGCAAGTTAATTTTGACATAGGGACTGTCGGAGCCCATAGCCAGATGGAAATTTTTACTAGGACAGAGTTCAACGACCTGAGGAGAGAACTCATGGAAAGCAGGAGACAACTTGCTGAGCAGATTCAAGCTAAGGCTGACCTCATGACTCGGCTTACTCAGCAATAGCATCAGAATGCAGGAGGTAGCCCCGTTCCTTATTCTTTATCTGATAGTTCGACTTCGTCCGATGAACCTCTCAGGCGTAGAAGATGCAAAACAGAAACTATACAAGCAGGTGATGTTGATCGATCAATTAGGGATCACTTGCATCTTGGTGACCACACCCCAGCTGGAGATGAAAAATTAAAGCAAGAGCACGTATGGAAACTAGACGCTCGTCTCACCAAGACCCTAATGAAGCTGGTCCCTAAGATACACGTTTGGCAGATTACCAGCAGATGAGACACCGACCCAAGCAGTCCTGTAGAACAGAGTCCAACCTTCCATCCTCCATACAAACCCCAGACTTATCGGCTATGGTCAGACAGTTGATGAGAGAAAATCAAGGTTTGATTAATGAAGATTGGGGGATATCCAAGAGTCATACTCCATTCACAGATACTATTCTACAGGCCGAATACCCCAGGATGTTTAACATGCCAACTATCCCGACCTATAAAGGAAAGACTGATCCCAGACAGCATGTGATGATGTATAAATGGATGATGGATTCGGCTAGAGCAAATGACGCGACCAAGTGTAGATGCTTTCCAATTACTTTATCCTAAAATGCCACCATGTGGTTCACTTGACTTCCCCCATGGTCTATATCTAGCTTTGACCAATTGGCGATGAAATTTGTGGAACAGCTCAGGATACATGCCACTCGTCCCAAGGATGCGATGTCCCTATCTAGTGTAATCCAGGCCCCGGAGGAGTCATTGAAAGAGTACTTACATAGATTTCATATTGCGGCTACTGAAGTTAGCAACTCTAATGACCATGCAATTTTGATGGCGGTAATGCGAGGAGTGGATCCGGATTCAGCGTTTGGAGATTGGTTGGCAGGAAAGGCTCCAACTACGCTGGAGTGTTTCTATTCAAAGGCTCATCAATTCATAAGAAGAGAGGAAGTCAGATGGATGAGGCGTGATAAGGAACCAGGGCTTATTCAGGAGACTGTGAAAAGCAACATTGTTATAAAACAGTCCAGTGACAATTCAGGGAAGGTTCAAATTAATGTCTAGAATAAGCCCGGGCAACATAAAGGGTCCTGTTGGGCGAATTCTCACCCAGAAGATCTCGAGACCAAGGAATCACAGTTTCACCCGGGCTCACAACCCCCACTACGTTCGACAAACACAAGGCTCAATGCAAGCATAGAAGTCCATCCGGCGTTCGCAATATACAAGCTTATTCGGCATTCCCATTCGGCCACCAGACCAAACACATCTCCATCAAGGCCGAACCAAATCCATTCCCATCATGGCCGAACCAATCATACTACCGATCCACACATCCCCCACTACTACCGGACGAGGCCATTGCCGGTCCAAAGCCCACACCATCTAACACCGAACCACACTCACTACCGGTCCACACCTACCACCGGTCCACACCTACCACCGGTCTAGACCTACCACCGGACCAAGCTCCATGCCGATTGAGGCCTCGCCGAACCAGATAACTACCAGGCCATATTGCTTCAACCCGGGCCCACCAGCAGCTATATACATTCAGGACCCCTGCCCCCAGCCTCACTCTATAAATAGAAGGGCAGGGGTACAACAATGGCAGACAAGTTTGAGAGCTCAAGCACGGAAGGAACTTTCAAAATACTTTCATATACTTGTACACAAAGCATTATACTTGTAATCTGAAACAAAGAAGATAATAACATATAAAGTGGACGTAGGCACGTTCTGGCCGAACCACTATAAATCTGCGTGTCTTTTACATTTCAGCCCCTGCTTTTTTCATACTTACATAACTCATCTAAATCATTAAGAATCACATAAAATCAACTAAATCACACGACTTGGAAGTGTTTGCCCATTTTTTGCGCAAACATTTTTGGTGCTTTCACTGAGAACTGGACTCAGGCTTCAGCTTCCCTCATTCAACCTTCTTTCCCAATAGCATCCTTCATTGCCTAGAAAACATGACTTCCAGACCAAGAAAAGACGCCAACAAGGGAAAGAACGCTGCAACTAGCAGCGCTCCAAATCCAGTGGATCCAGATCAAGAGAACCATCCCACTACCGCAGCAGTGCCACAGGTAGATCAGGCAATTCCAACAGCCCCTGCCGCGGAACAACCGGCAGTAATCACTAGAGCAGACCTAGACATAGTTGTGGTGGAAGTGACTAACCGCTTCGCATCCCAACAAGAAGCTTTGGTGAACCAACTCATGTCACGCTTGAGGGATGTCGAAGAATCCAACCGCAACACTGAATCATGGGATGAATCCCAATTTGGAGGATCTCGGAGACAGCAAAGATCTTCCCTCTTCGAGGAAGCCATCAACAGGAATAACAATGATAGGGGCCGCGCCCGGACTCAGCCCGAACTCCGACTCGAGGAAGCGCTCGGAACCGAACCCAGTGGGGGAGGCGCCAGGCGAGGGTCGGATGTAGCTGAGCCAGTCATGCCACCTAATCATAGAAACCCCGCTGAACGGAGCCGAGCTAGAACCCAGCCCGAAGTTGACCCCATGGAAATGCTCGAAACAGAACCCCACAGGGGAAGATCAAGGCAGGGGGCAACTGTAGCTGGTCCTAGCATGCATCCGAGCAGCCAGAGGCAACCACTGGATAACGTCAGAAGTGATAGACTATACCATCCCTACAGGTCATCTGGACGAGATCGATCTCGCAGGGAAGAACTAAGTTCATTTTTATCCGCTCCAAATTCTGATGAAAGAATGGCACGATTATTCAGAGAATGCGTCCAACGGGAGCAAAGGGACCGAGGAATAGGCGCTAGGGTCACCAGCCCCTTCACCCGCAATATCGAAACTGCCATCACCCCCCGGGAATGGAAAATGCCAACCATGGAACCTTACAAGGGGACTTCCGACCCCATCGTACACTTACAAAGATACACCCAGCATATGCTCATGAGCGGAGCAACAGAAGGGGTGCTGCGTAAATGCTTTCCGCTATTCCTAGCAGATCTAGCTACCTCCTGGTTCTGCCATCTACCCCAAGGGTCTATCAGCTCATGGGAGATGTTGAAAGAAAGGTTCATTAGCCAGTTCCGCATCTACGTAGAACAACCCAAGGATGCTTATTCTCTATCCAATGTCAAACAGAAATCCGGAGAGACACTGCAACAATATCTAACCCGGTTCAATGCCGCAGCGGCCGCAGTCCAAGATGCCGATGAAAAGCTCACCCTAATGGCCCTCTGTAGTGGTGTACACCCGGATACCAAGTTCGCTAGAAGATTAACTAAGGAAAAACCAGCTACATTACCTGATTTCTTCCATGAAGCTGGAAAGTATATGAGACTCGAAGACGCCGCCACTGAGAGGCAGTCAGGGCAACACGGTAAGACAACTTCAGACAAGGTTCCCGCTGCAACCAAGGACATTCGAAGAAATGAATCTAGAGACAATGCTGGGGGCAAGAAGGTTGAAAAACGCCAATATCGGCCAGGACCAAGATTTGACTCCTACACTCCTTTGAATGAAACAATCGAAAACATCTTTCTAGCCACTCAGGGCGAACTCGGATACAAGCACCCCCCGCACAAGAAAGAATCTGATAACGCACTCAAGTCTGGAAAGTTCTGCCGCTTCCACGAATCCCACGGACATGACACCAATGAATGCCACCATCTCCGGGACTTGATCGAAGAACACATCAGGAGAAGAAGGCTGGAACGCTATGTGAAAGGTCAGAACAGGACTTCAACTCCTGCCAATGAGAACTCAAAGCGACCCCTCCCAGAAGTAAGCGGAGGGAATCGCAACACCAGTGGCTCTAGTCAAGAGAAGATAGTGGTCCATACCATCTCGGGAGGACCACACATTGCCGACAGAAGCTGGGCAGAGATGGAAAGATACGGCAAGTCACTTAGAAATGCTGAAGGCTATGTTAACTCCATTATGGAAGAACGCCACCCGAAACGGAAAGAGAGTGAGGACATCGTATTCAGTAAGCGTGATTTAGAAGGACGACAGTATCCGCATATGGATCCCATGGTCATCTCTGCTTGGATCGGTCCAGCTAAAGTTTTCCAAATTCTAATAGACACAGGAAGCTCCGTAAATATCCTGTTCAAGCATGCTTTCGACAAAATGAAACTGTCAATGAAGGATGTGTCTCCCTGCAACAAACCCCTGCACGGTTTCACTGGAGATGCGAAAATGCCCCTCGGGCAACTTGACCTCTTCGTCGAAATAGGAAGTCATCCCCGCTCCGTTGTGCGAAAACAAACGTTCGTACTAATAGAAAACCACTCGGCCTACAACGCCTTCTTGGGAAGACCAGCCTTGTCTGACTTCCAAATTGTCCTAGCCCCGTGGTGCCTAAAGATGAAATTCCCAACAGATGACGGAATAGGAGAAGTTGAAGGAGATCAAGACGCCGCTCGAGATTGCTATGTAACTGAACTTCGCAATAACCATAGAAAGAATAAAGGGAAAGATGCAGAGACTACTCTCTGCATGAAAAGCTTGGAAGCATAGCAACTAAAGAAAGCCCCTCCTCTTCGATACACCAGCGATCCTTTCAATGAACTAGACCCCAGGGATAAGGAGGAGGAGGCTACCGCTGAGCCTGCAGAGGCCATGGAATTCGTATCTGTAGACAAACATGATTCAAACAGACTATTAAAAATAGGATCTCAGCTAAAAACAGAATTGAAGGATCAACTCATCGACTTTCTCCGCCACAACTTAGATGTATTTGCGTGGACACATGCCGATATGACAGGAATCTCCCCAGACATAGCATGCCACATGCTGAACATCGATCCCACCAGGGCACCGATAAAGCAGAAAAAGAGAAGCATGGGAGCAGAACGATCAGCAGCCCTCGACGAGGAAGTAAAGAACCTACTTGCTAATGACTTCATACGAGAAGCCATCTACCTCGAGTGGATAGCTAACCCGGGTACTAGTAAAGAAAGCTAATGGGAAGTGGCGAACATGCATTGATTTCTCCAACTTAAATGACGCTTGCCCGAAAGACTGCTTCCCGCTCCCCCGAATCGATCAACTTGTGGACAGCACTGCCGGGCACGAACTTTTATCTTTTATGGACGCATACTCCGGATACAACCAGATTCCCATGCACGCTCCCGATCAAGACCACACTAGCTTCATCACTGACCGGGGATTATATTGTTACAAAGTCATGCCTTTTGGACTCAAAAATGCCGGAGCCACCTATCAGCGCCTCGTCAACAAGATGTTCGCGGAATTAATAGGACGAACTATGGAAGTATATGTGGATGACATGTTGGTAAAGTCCAGGAAAGCCGACGATCATGTAAGCCACCTGAGCGAGATGTTTCAGGTACTTCGCCGATATGGAATGAAGCTGAATCCTCTAAAGTGCTCCTTCGGAGTGTCATCGGGAAAATTCTTAGGGTTCATTGTCCATTCCATAGGAATTGAAGCAAACCCTGAACAAATCCGGGCTCTAAAAGAAATAAGGATACCTTCCACCCAAAAAGAAATGCAGAGCTTAAACGGAAAGGTAGCCGCCCTAAGCAGATTCATTTCCAAAGCAACTGACAAGTGCGTCCCTTTCTTCGAAGCTCTCAAGAAAGACAAAGGAAAGTTCGAATGGACCGATGAATGCTTAAAAGCCTTCCTTAACCTGATCGAACACCTTCAGAAACCACCAGTACTCTCAACTCCAAACGAAGGCGAAGAGCTATACCTATACCTCGTTGTATCATCTCATGCTCTAAGCGCTGCCCTGGTAAGAGAAGAAGACCGCACACAACGCCCGGTGTACTTTATAAGTAAGAGATTTACAGGGGCAGAAGCCAGATATCCTAAACTTGAGAAATTGGCATATTGTTTATTGATCGCGTCACGAAAACTACGACACTACTTCCAATCTCACTCCATCAGAGTTTTAACCGATCACCACTAAGACAGGTGCTCCATCGTCCCGACACTTCTGGACGACTCCTCAAATGGTGCATTGAACTAAGTCAGTATGACGTCACCTACCATCCTCGCACTGCTATCAAGGGGCAAGCCCTGGCCGATTTCATTGCCGAATTCACCACCAACGAAGGCAAGGATCAGTTTGAAATAGCAAAAAACATCAAGTGGAACCTCTTTGTAGATGGAGCATCAAACGAACAAGGCTCGGGGGCAGGTATTGTGATAATCACCCCCAGGGGAAGAAAGCTGTACTATGCATTAAGGTTGGAATTCGCGGCCACTAACAACGATGCGGAGTATGAGGCAGTAATAGCTGGATTGGAGCTTGCCTTAGAAATTGGAGTCAATTCTTTATGTCTTCATAGTGATTCTCAACTTATCGTAAACCAAGTACTAGGAGAATTCCAGACACGAGGAGAACGACTCACATCATATCTAAAGAAAACCAAACTGCTGCTCGACCAATTGGACCATTATCTAATCAAACACATTCCTCGAGAAGATAACCAAGAGGCCGATGAACTAGCAAAGCAAGCTAGTATGATGAATAGCACCATTTCCGGAGCACTAGCCGTCTCAAGGCAGCTAGCCCCAAGTTTTGAACAAGTGAATCTGATAACTGCAATTGAAGAAGCAACTTGGATGACTCCTATCCGGAAATATTTGCAGGACGGCACACTACCAGACAAACGTGATGAAGTCAGGAGAATTTTGAGGAAAGCTCCCCACTACACAATACAAGAAGGCATCCTCTATCGGCGTGGCTTCTCTAGCCCCTTATTCAGATGCGTCGCTGGAAGGGAAGCCAAGGAAATCTTATTCAACATCCATCAAGGTAGTTGCGGAGATCACACTGGAGGGCAGACTCTGGCGAAAAAGATACTCCGATATGGATATTACTGGCCCACACTAAACAAAGACGCCTTAGACTTCGTCAAGAGATGCGACAGATGTCAGAAATTTGCCAAGATTCCTCGACTACCCACAAATGAGATTACTCAAATGACCAGCCCTTGGCCCTTTGCTGTATGGGGAATTGATTTAATTGGCGAACTGCCAACGGGCAGGGGCGGGGCCAAAAATATGCTATAGTGGCAGTCGATTATTTCACCAAATGGGTGGAAGCGGAACCCCTAAATAAAATATCTTCAGCAAAAGTTATCAACTTCTTGATCAAAAATATTCTGTGCAGGTACGGAGTACCACTCAAGATCATATCAGACAACGGACTCCAATTTGACAGCGAAGAATTCGCCGACTGGTGCCAAGAGCATGGAATTCATAAAAGCTTCTCATCGGTAGCTTATCCTCAGGCAAACGGACAAGTCGAAGCTGTCAACAAAATTCTCAAAACCCTAATCAAGAAGAAACTTGAAAAGTCAAAAGGCGCTTGGGTGGACGAACTTCCTACGGCACTTTGGGCCTACCGCACATCTTTCAGAACATCAACGGGACATACTCCTTTCTCTTTGGCATACGGATCGGAGGCAATGCTCCCTGTTGAGACTATTGTTCCTTCCCATCGTAGGATCCACTACAATCCAGAAGAAAACGAAGAACTCCTCCTCGTGTCTTTGGATCTGATTGAGGAAAGGAGAAACGATGCAGCCCTCAAAGCAGCAGCTCACAAACAAAAGGTGGCAGCACTATACAACTCCAAAGTCAAACATCGCATCTTACAAGAAGGAGATCTTGTCCTCAGGCGAATCTTTCCGCGCCCCGGGGCACTGGACCCCATCTGGGACGGACCATATGTAATTCATAAAGACCTCCACAACGGAGCTTATATTTTGTCAACAGTGGACGGAGAGGTGTTCCAGAGGGCATGGAACATCCGACACCTCCGTCGATACTTTCCTTAACTTGTACTGCCCATATGAAGTGAATTAACAAAGAGAATCAGTGGACGTAGGCATTTTCATGCCGAACCACTTTAAAAAATTTTGTCTCTTTTTAACTTGTTCCTTTATATCTTGGCTGCTTGTTAAGCTTTATCCTTTTCTGTTGAACAAAATCTTATGGCATCTCCACTCAAGACGCACCACGGCCTCATCTGGACAAGGCCTAACAGGTACGCTACGATTCTATGCACTCGCCAATGAGACTCTTTTGCTCCAGCATCCCTCTGCTGCGGGTTAACTCATTGCTCGCGCCTGCCCTCAAAGCCGACTGTAATGAGTCGATTATAAGTCATCATAAAGGCCGACTATAGCCGATGGCAGCTCATTACGGCGTTCGGCTCGCCGGCAACTGTGAACCTACTTTAAGCCCCAACATAAGGTGTGGCCAGCCAGGGGTAGTTCACGGCCAACGGCACCCACGCTAGCCGGCCACGGTAAATCGAATAATACCCACGATTACGGACCATAATGGTTCGGGTAGTTACCGTGCGCGATCTCGGCTCCGATGTGTCTTAAGTGCGGCTGTGGTAAAAAAGAAAACTCCCCGCGGAGGCGTAAGATGGGTGACAAATGTCTCCAAGACCCACAGCTAGGGAAAGTGACTATAAAACCCGTTTGCCACGAACTTAAGCACATTGACGGCCTTCCGTGACCGGAAGTTTTACTTTTTCTATATTTCCATTTCATTTAAATACTTTTCTCCTATCCTGTATAACAAACTCTAAAGTACAGGAAACCGAACAGGGAGCATTCACTCATGAGAATCTAAGCCCGCGTACTGGGTGGCAAGGTACTCAGATGTATTCATGATCAGTTACACAAGATGCTCAAAACTACCGCCTGCAAATAAAACATGAAGGGCGGTACTCTCTTCTCTTGTACATAGATGCATAACTATAGCATTATTCATATGTCACACCAACATTGCAAAACATGAAATTATATTTCAAGCAAAGGCTTAACATCAAAAACAACTAAAATCACAGGCATATACATGGTTATACTTCTCACGCAGCACATCAAAATGACAACAACGTTTAAACATAACAAAATCAGCTTATATTATGAAATCACACCAAGTTATTCTCTGCAAATAATATTATTACAGTCACATCAATGTTTTGGACTAACGTAAACAACAGTAAAAAAGAAATAAAAAGCGGCCGAATCCGGACGAGTAACCAGCTGCGTCCACACTCCATCACCAACTTCCCAAGCCTATTTGGCCGTAGGGCCGGAACCCCCAGCATGTTGATCGGAAGTTCCACCTGTCCAATTCAGAAAAGGAATCCATTAAACAAACGATAAACGATCAAGTTATGGAAACCCGGAAAGAAAAGGAAAAGAGAAGAATAACTCACCAGCGTCCGCCGCTTGATCCTCATCCTCCAGTTGTACACCCGCTTCCTCCGCAGCGAGCAACCGCATCCCCTCCTTCACCGCCACTTGCTCCTCTTTCGAGAACTGAGCAGTGACCACATCCAGGCTAAAAGCCACTCCACCTTCCTTACCCGCATCGACCCTGGCCTCCTCTAAAGCCCGGAGATATATCTTGGCCATGACCCGGGGATAGTCATCCATCCAAGACAAGCTGCCCTCCTTCCAAGTGCGGAAGTACATGTCCTGCAGCATCTCGTCCATCATCCCCTCATTCTCCTCGAGCTCCCTCACCCTGGCCTCGGAAGCCTGCAACTTGGCGACAGCGGCATCCCTCTCTGATCGGTATCTCGAGCAGTCAGCCTGGAGAGACCTCCTCATCTCCTCCTTTAACTTGACTTGAGCCATCTCCGCGGCCTCAAGCCTCCCAGATAACTCCTCTACCTGCTCGAGATCCGCATTCCGAACCTCATCCACTGTCGCAATAGCCATGTCGATCCGCTCCTTACAGGCGGCCTCCATCTTCCGTAATTCCGCCCTACTAGCCTTTTCCATGGTCTCTTTCAGACGCCTGGAGGCTTCCTCGTGCCGAGAAATCTGAACGGCTTGACCGGCAAGCTGTTCGGCCTGATCAGCAACCTTCAGCCGCAACCGAATATTAGCACTTCCAATCTCCTCCCCGGCCTTGACCAATTGAGCATGATACTTCATTAACTTCTTGGTCTCCTCAGCCACCCGATCAATATTAGCCTTGGCCTCGTCTCCCATGGTAACTACCCGAGTGGTAAGCAGATCAAGATCTAGAGACTTAGCCTCGTCTAACACTCGTACCATGGGGTTGCGGGGAAGGAGGTGTTCACCCGTGGCCTCATCAAATGAAATATCCCGAGAGCTTGGATCTAAGTCAGGATGACCGGCAAAGGGGTCACGGGGCACGTCAGGGCGCCTTATGCGGATAACTGTAGGATTCTTGGAAGGAGGTGGAGGGGAGATAAACTCCGTGCTCTCCTCCGTGGCATCACGAGGAGGCTGAACAGGAAGCTGCGGACCAGGGAAAGGCTCAAATAAAGAACGACTCCTCTTCTTTTTCTGAATGCCCTCTTCGATGACCCCGAGAAGAGGACGGTATTTGACCACGTCCCCAGTACGACCAGTGGGAGGCTTCGCAGAAGCTCTCATCAACTTGAACTGTTCGAGGCGGTGTCGAACGTCTGACGTTTTAACCACCTGGCCTGCCCTTGGAATAAAGAACAAGTGTTACGAACATACAATGGTCCACAATTCAGGAGACATGTTAAGTAAAAAGGAAGAAAAGTGTGAAGGCACGTCTATTATACAAACCCTGCGGAGGAGTGGGGTACTGCAATAAGTCCTGAATCTCATTCCAGGACGGGAGTGAACCATAAAATATTTCTAAGTCCTTATCGAAAATGGAATCGACAGAGGACAAAAGTTCACCTTGCACCGCCGAAGTCACCCTGGCTGAGGAACCCCTGGGGGATAGATCGGCACCAGCCCCGACCTTGCCAGTCTCCTTCGCCTTCTCCGCTCCCGATTCCCCTTCCGATTCCCCGAAGGCCTGGCGGAGGGCCTCATCCAGCTCAGAGTCTTGCCCAGAAGTTAAGGCACCAGCACCACTACCACCCTGACCATCTCCTCCGCCTTCCGACTCTCCTTCCATATCGCCTCCTTCGCCCTCTTCCACACCTTCCTCCTCCGGAATGATCGGGCAAGTACTAGGAGATGGGCCCTCCGATTCTTTAAGCTTCTTGCCCCCCGCGACGGGATGCTGTGCAAAGGGTTTTCTCTTGCCACTCTTCACCGTGACCCCCTCCTTAGCTTTAGCAGCCTTCTCCTCAGCCGTGTCCCTCTGCTTAACAACGGACTGGTGCGGCTGGATCAAATTGTACTCCAGGAGGGTAGCGTTCCTGATCAGGAACAAAGCCGACCTGTCCCGTGCAGGAATGGCCTTTATTCCAACAGCCATCCGCGCCAAAGAATCATCTTCCACGACAGCAATGCCACCTGTCGCTAGCAAGAAATAGAAGCGTGTCAGAAGAAGCACTACAGTCAGGACATGGAAAATATAAATGAAATTAATCTTACAGCCGGAAGTGAAAAGGCGGAAAGAAACAGAATCGTCCTTGACGAAGAACCATTCCTTCTTGAACATGGTGAACTTTGAATATAAGTCCAAGACCGGTTTGAAGGGCACGGCCGCTTCCAGACTAATATACGGAGACCCCTTCTTGTAGCCCATCAGGTTATACAAATACCGAATTTTCCAGTTAGAAGGAGGGCGCCTGTATCTCCTCTGGAAGATGACGAAGAGGCTTACCAGAATGGCATAGGAGTTCGGCTGAAGCTGGAATGGAGCCACTTTCAAATATGTGGTAAAGCTGACTATCCAGGCATTGATAGGAGGGATAGCACCACACATGCAATGGTACCTGCTGTAAGCGAAGTAACCTTCGGGGGGATTATACGGCATCACTCCATCTCCCGGCAGCAGCATAAGAGCCCTGTCTATCCCAAATGAACGAGAGATGACATCAAGTTGCTCCTCCTTTAGGGAGCTAGGAAAACAATCGGGAGGGGAGACCAGAAGTTCCTGTGGACCATATCCGTCCACTAACGACCTTGGAACAGGTCGATGCTGCCCAGATCCTGATTGGGCTGGGGGCACGGAGGAAGACTCGCCCCCATCTTTGGATTTCCGTCTGTCTGATCGTGTTTCCGCCTTGCGAGACATTTATCTGCATACACAAAAGCGAAAAGACAAGTTATTAGAACAAGGAGTACGGAGAAGTAAGCGAAAAAGAATGCATAAGTCCAGAACTCCACTCAGAGTCCAAGTACAAGAGTTCATTCGGTATACATGTCATTCGGCACTAAGAGTTCATTCGGTATACATCCATTCGGTACTAAGGCCTAAGGCCCATTCGGTAAAACGAAGACGTCCGTACGTATTCGGCAAATTAGGCCCATTCGGTAGTAAGTCCATTCGGCAATAAGTGTATACCTGATTCGGTAGGCAAGTTGGTTCGGCACGAAGTGGTTCGGCTTTCGTTTGATTTGGCAAGAGTGTTGGCTCGGTATAGTGTTGGTTCGGCACTTGTGATTCGGTGAAGAAAACCTAAGGGGGTATAGCCCCTATATATAGACTGGAGGAACACCACCGGACCAGATGGTTCGGCATACCGGACCAACCATATGCCGAATGAAAACATCCATCCGGACCAACCAAACACCGAATGACGTTGTCTCCACCAGCGAAAGTCAAAAGCAGGGGGCACGCAGGGCGCCTCACCCAGATAAGTACCGAACTCCAGAGCTTACTAATAAAATAAAGAATATGATAACAATGAATAAGTAGTAAATCTTTCACTAACATGGGTTGATCATTTACACATGTGCACGACCACGAACGGTCCACAGGCATGCTCTGAATAACCATTAACCCTATCGTCATCCTTTTTAAGCTCATCGGTTAAATGGATATTTGATTCTGATAATTATGAAATGGCTAAGCTACTTACACATGTACGGGGTCGCGAACGATCCCTAGGCATGCCCTGAGCTGGCGATAAACCACCTTGACAAACGATCCAGGGACCCACTCTAACGTGAACCTGGCATCGATAATGCTAAACCCCCTCAGGGCACACCCTCTCGCCCCGAACGGCACGATTCGCTCTATCTCAAAATTTTCGATCCCGAGCGATCGTTATTTGAAATCACACTAAAACTGTAAATTCCTTTGTAGGACACCAACAGAATACAAACATCCAGCCCATGGCATTACAAAACAAGCCTTCCTACCGCAGGGAAACAAAGCGCGACACATGCAAGCATGTGCCCCACTTTGGGGGGCAAATGTTGGGCGAATTCTCACCCAGAAGATCTCGAGACCAAGGAATCACAGTTTCACCCGGGCTCACAACCCCCACTACGTTCGACAAACACAAGGCTCAATGCAAGCATAGAAGTCCATCCGGCGTTCGCAATATACAAGCTCATTCGGCATTCCCATTCGGCCACCGGACCAAACACATCTCCATCAAGGCCGAACCAAATCCATTCCCATCATGGCCGAACCAATCATACTACCGATCCACACATCCCCCACTACTACCGGACGAGGCCATTGCCGGTCCAAAGCCCACACCATCTAACACCGAACCACACTCACTACCGGTCCACACCTACCACCGGTCCACACCTACCACCGGTCTAGACCTACCACCGGACCAAGCTCCATGCCGAATGAGGCCTCGCCGAACCAGATAACTACCAGGCCAGATTGCTTCAGCCCGGGCCCACCAGCAGCTATATACATTCAGGACCCCTGCCCCCAGCCTCACTCTATAAATAGAAGGGCAGGGGTACAACAATGGCAGACAAGTTTGAGAGCTCAAGCACGAAAGGAACTTTCAAAATACTTTCATATACTTGTACACAAAGCATTGTACTTGTAATCTGAAACAAAGAAGATAATAACATATAAAGTGGACGTAGGCACGTTCTGGCCGAACCACTATAAATCTGCGTGTCTTTTACATTTCAGCCCCTGCTTTTTTCATACTTACATAACTCATCTAAATCATTAAGAATCACATAAAATCAACTAAATCACACGACTTGGAAGTGTTTGCCCATTTTTTGCGCAAACAGGTCCGGAGGAGGAAATTTCGGAAAGAAAATGGAGACAGGGAAATGGAAGTCAAGAATTCCCACTTACAACAATATACTCCTTTGGATGCATCTCTGGATAATATTTACCTGTCAACTTGTAATACTTTCCAATACAGAAAGCCGGGCCCAAAGGAGTCAACAGAGGAACAAAAACGGACTGGGAAGTGCTGCCACCATCAGACTTATGAGCACAATGCAGAGGAGTGTAGACACCTCTACAATGTCATAGAAAAGCTGATTAGACAGAAAAAATTACAGGAGTTTGTCAAGAACCCGCAGGAAGGTAGGCAAGGAACATCGAACCCTACGGGCTGGCCCCACGCCATCCAAAGGAACCTGCCCGAACTGTAGGCAGACTGGTCATAAACACTATAGTCGGTGGACTTCATCCTGTAGATAAAAACTAGTAGGAAATGGAGCGGTATGCTAACTCTTTAAGGCATGCAGATTATGAGTGTTGTTCGAGTATGGAGGATGGGACCCTCGCTAAACAACAACACATGATGGCAGACGATATAGTGTTCAGGAGCGAGATGCTGACAAGGTGGAGGCTCCTACGGTTGACCCGATGGTCGTATCCGCGACAATCAGGCCTGCATATGTTAAGAGAATTTTAATTGTTTATGGAAGTTCTGTTAACATCATCTTTAAAAAGGCATACAACCAAATGAAGATGGAGACAAAGGATTTGAAACCATCTAAAGCCCATATCCATGGCTTTAATGGTGTAGCGACTGATGCAGTAGGATATGTTGAATTGCCAGTTGAACTGCGACAAGGTGAGCATGGGAGGGTTCGAATCCTACCTTTCATAGTGTTGGATGTTGATTCTCTAGATAATGTGTCTCTGGGTCGACCGGCCCTAGCAAAGTTCAGGGCAGCTTTGGCCCCGTGGTGTTTGATTTTGAAATTCCTGATAGACAAAGGAGTTAGTGTGGTGCATGGCGATCAGGCGACCGGTTGCGCATGGTATGCGGCTGAACTGAGAGAGGCCCATCGGAGAGAGAAAGAAAAGGTTGCGTATAGCTCCGTCCGCATCCGGAATACTGATAATTGACAAGTAGTAACCGAGCCCGGCTTGGGCACAATTCTCGGATCTATAGAGACACAGATCCGAGAGATGATGATGGGGAACCAATGGTAACAAAAGCAGCACCAGATGAACTGACGATTGACATTCCAGTCAGCCGAGATGACCCGTTGCGAGGACTTAAGATAGGATCACAACTCGACCCCTCAATGGCCGAAGATCTTACTGATTTCCTCCGAGCGAATCTGGATGTTTTCGTTTGGACACATTCGGATATGTGTGGGATTTCCCCCACTATAACGAGTCATATGTTGAACATAGACCCGAGATATGTACCAGCAAAGAAGAAGAGGAGAGACATGGATCCGGAGAGGTCCACTGCTCTCAGAGAGGAGGTGGACAAACTCAAAGCCAATGGGTTCGTCCGCGATGCCCTCCACCCTGAATGGGTTTCTAGCCCTATGCTAGTGAGGAAAGCCAATAGGAAGTGGAGAACTTGCGTATATTACACTGATCTGAACAAAGCATGCCCCAAGGATAGTTTTCCTTTACCCACGGTTGACCAGCTGGTTGACTCAACAGCGGGACACGAGTTACTGTCATTTATGGATGCATACTCGGGATATAATCAAATCTCGATGCACATTCCAGACCAAGAACACACCAGTTTTGTCATAGATGTCGGGTTATATTGCTATGTAGTGATGCCTTTTGGATTGAAAAAAGCGGGAGCGACTTATCAACGTCTGGTGAATCGAATGTTTAAAGACCAGATTGGTAGAACAATGGAAGCCTATGTGGATGACATGCTCATGAAGTCACGGCAGTCAAATGACCACATTCGAGACTTAGCGGAGATGTTTGATATACTTAGATATTATGGGATGAAAATTAACCCTTTGAAGTGTTCCTTTGGCGTTGCGTCAAAAATGTTTTTGGGTTTCATTGTAAATGCACAAGTAATCGAAGATAACCCGAAGAAGATTCAAGCTATTCGAGACGTACAAGTGCCCAAAACTATAAAGCAGGTACAAAGCTTGAATGGAAAGGTGGCCACGCTGAGTCGATTCATATCCAGAGCCACAGATAAGGGTATTCCTTTCTTTGATGTAATACAGAAAGGAAAGAGAAATTTCGAATGGACATCCGACTGTGAGGAGGCATTCCGAGCTCTGGTAAGGCATTTAGAAAGTCCCCCGGTGCTAACGAAACTGATAGACCATGAAATGTTGTATGTGTACTTGGCTATATCTCAACATGCTATCGATATGGCTTTGGTTCACGAGGAGGACCGAGTTCAAAAGCCAGTATGCTATGTCAGTAAACTTTTAATGGTGGCAGAAAGAAATTATCCTAAGATCGAGAAGCTAGCCTACTGCTTAGTGATTACATCATGCAGGCTTCGTCCATACTTTCAGGCACACTTAATCAGTGTTTATATCGATCAATCCTTGCGTTAGGTACTCCAACGACCAGAAACCTCTGGAAGGATGTTAAAATGGAATACCGAGTTGTGTCAGTTCGATATTACTTACCTGCCACGAAGGGACATACAAGGGCACACGCTAGCAGACTTCATCGCTGAGTTCACCGTGTCGGGCGAATCAAGCAGTCACAACGTCATACCTCATATTCGATGGAAGTTGTACACTGATAGGGCATCTAACGACCGTTGCTCTGGGGCTGGTATATTTCTTGTGACCCTCGAAAACCGATCAATTTGTTACGCTTTGAAGCTCGAATTCCCAACAACAAATAATGAGGCCGAGTATGAAGCATTGATTGCTGGCTTGAAACTTATCAGAGAATTGGGGGTAAAGTCGGTTGAAATCTTTTGTGACTCACAATTGGTGGTATACCGGGTGAAGGAGGAATATCAAGCGAAGGGACAGAGACTTGCCTCATATCTTGCACGGGTTCAAGAGCTGCTAGCAAATCTAGAATATTATGATATTTCGCATGTCCCGCATAAACAAAATAGAGAAGTCGATTCATTGGCAAAATTTGCAAGTACTGGTGATGCAAAGCAGATGGGATTGGTTCCCGTCTAAACGTTACATGCTACGAGTATAAATATGATGGAGATGCATTTCGTGTTAGAAACATAAATCGAGAAGGAATCATGGATGACCCCATTCAAGTCTTTCTACATGGTATCTTGCTCGAAAGAAAGTGCGAAAGATGACGAGTCATTCGTAAGGTTTCACGGTATATAATGCAGGATGAAATAATGCATCGAAGGGGATTCTCGGCCCCCTTACTCCGATGCATTGCCCACGATGAGATAAAACGAGTCCTGAAGGAAGTCCATGAAGGAGAATGTGGTGACCAAACTGGGAGGCAGATGTTAGCAAAGAACATCCTCTGCTATGGATAATATTAGCCAACTATATATCGAGATGCTGTAGACTACGTAACGAGATATGACAAATGCCATAAGTATGCAAAAATCCCGAGAGCTCCGCCAACGGAACTCACACAAATGGTTAGTCCTTGGCTGTTTGCAATGTGGGGGATCGATATAATCGGTTCTCTACCCATATCCAAAGGTGGTGCAAAATACGCGATAGTCACAGTCGATTACTTTATCAAATGGGCAGAAGCAGAGCCCTTAGCCATGATCACCACGAAGAAGGTCATTACTTTCGTTGTACGAAACATTATATGCCGTTTTGGCCTTCCACAAACTATCATTACAACGGAATTAATTCGAAAGAAAAGAACTCAAAGAATTTTGTCAAAAGTATGGCATTGAAAAAAGGTTAGCGACAGTTGCTCATACAAAAGCCAATGGACAAGTGGAAGCCGTGAACAAAATAATCAAGTCCATATTGAAAAAACATTTGAAAAGGGCTAGAGGCAAGTGGGTGGATGAACTTCCAACAGCACTTTGGGCATATAGAACCACCCACAAGTCCGCGACTTGCCACACTCCATTCGCATTGGCATATGGCACGGAAGCTGTTATACCCGTAGAACTTGAAGTTCAGTCACATCGAGTAACTCATTATGACCCCAAGACGAATCAGGAACTTTTGCTCGAATCTCTGGACTTCATTAATGAAAAATGTGAAAAAGTTGATTTAAGAGCGGTTGCATATAGACACCAAATCGCTCGATATTACAATGAAAAAATCCGGCCAAGAGTCTTTGACGTAAGTGACCTCATTTTGAAACGAGTTTTTCCGGTCTCGTCGCATATGAATCTCACATGGAAAGGTCCATACGTCATTGAACGGAGGCTTGAAGAAGGAACTTTCAAGCTAACGACCGTTGATGGCATGACACTCCCCTGAGCATGGAATAGCGGTGGCATTATTATACTTAGTCTATTCATTTTCTATCTTTGTTGCGATTATTTTCAGTATGATTTTATTTCGTTGATTCTTAGTTTTCGGCATGTAAGAAGACAATTTAGCTTGTTTTCATTAATAAAGGCTTGAAGCCATCTTTTCCAAGAATTATTGATGTTTCTGTGTATGATAATTCTATGGCAAGAAACTAGAGTTCCATTATTCTATCTGACGTACGAACGCGCATAAACGACTCAAAATCTCCATGTCCCTAGAGTGCGGACTGGAGTATTCTGAGTCCCCAAAGTGCGGACTAGAGTATAAACGACTTGAAATATCCAAGTCTTCAGAGTGCGGACTAGATTACTATGAGTCCCCGGAGTGTGGACTAGAGTATAAACGACCCAAAATCTCCAAGTCAGCAGAGTGTGGACTGGAGTACTCTGAGTCCCTAGAGTGTGAACTAGAGTATAAACGACTTGAAATCTCCAAGTCCCCAGAGTGCGGATTGGAGAACTCGGAGTGCCTAGAGTGTGAACGAGAGTATAAACGACTTGAAATCTCTAAGTCCCCAGAGTGCAGACTAGAGAACCCTGAGTCCTCAGAGAGCGGATTAGAGTATGAACGACTTAAAAATCTCTAAATCCCCAGAGTGCAGACTAGAGTACAAATGACTTGAAGACTTCAAGTCCCCAGAGTACAGACTAAAAAATATTCTAAGTACCTGAAGCGTGGAATAAAGGATGTACAACTCCAAAGAATTTTCGAGTTATATGAAAATGAATTGGGGGTTTATGTAACTCACAATAGCTCAGGTTTCGACCCTAGTTATACAGAAAGCTGAACAACAAAAGTCATATGAAAGACAAAGGAACTAAATTTTATTTATCAACCAAAATGAGGTCCTACTACAACTCCTCCAAAACTCGAAGTCAAAAGTCTATCTACATTGCCTATGAAAATAAATAGAAATAATTACATAGTCTAGGCTAACTCTCGTTGAACGAGTGTAACAGCTACTTCTTTGATTTCCTCGGTTTATTTTCCTCCCTCATTTTTCCTTACGATTACTCCCCCACATATTTTCGCTTGGATGCCTTGCTAGATGGGGAAGTAGCACCCGAGGGAGGACGAGGGACTTCTAATGGTTTAGACCCACTAAGGAGAACGACCTTCAAAGGCCAGTTCAGAAGATCATCTAGATCCACAACACGGCGCTTGACTTTGATTTCAGCTTCCTTTTTCTTCTCCTCCGCGAGTTGCTCCTTCATGCTCATTTTTGAAGTGTCTTCATAGGCGCCTGTAATCTCAATTTCATAACTTTATTCAATGGGAGACAAGTTTCGGACTTGTCCTCGTCAAGCGCCTCAATCTTTTGAGCGTCGTAGCCGGGAGTCTCTACCGCTTGAATTGCCTCGCTTGCCTTCTCCTTCACCTCCTTGGCGACATCTCTCCTCGAAGTGGGCTCGGGGTCAGACGGCCTACGCAAAACCACAAAAGACAAACGTTACAATATAATGAACTCACATTGAAAACAACGACTCTTTGAACTTTGAGAAGAAGAGTTATTTACCGGTTTCTTGCTGGCTCCTAACCATCCGTGTGGTCTCACCCTTTGGAATGGGAGATAGAACATGAATGTCAAGGCCAAGGGCTTCCAGGTCATAACCAACGTGCTGTTCGAATGGATCAAGTACCAGCCGACCAGTCGATTGAGTAGGGTAAGGTGCTAGAGACTCGGTTCCAGATGGATCGATGATGTCATCTTTTCCTTTTGATGAGGAGGAACCTTTGTTGTAGAGGGCCTTCGCTACAGACAAGTCAGAAGGCTCGTTCCCCCTGAGAAATTCTTTCACCAAAGCCTCCTTGTCAACCTCTTCGGTGCCCAGCTCGACCTTTCTGATCTTTATCAAAGTTTTCCATGCCTCGGCTAGAGATTGGAGGTAGCCCTCGCCAATAAAATTTTCCCTATGCATGAGGACACGGGCGTTGTATTCTGCTATAAGAGGGTCGAACAAGCACTTGATCTCCTCCCTGCCAGCCTCTGTAGCCACCTAAAGGCGAGAGTCAATTTCTACGGATGCTATTCTTTTGCCCTCTTCACAAGCTTCATCCTTCAGCATTCCGACCTTAGAGAGCTCGTCGTCGAGCTTTGCCTTCAGGAGTCACGTAGCAACAATCTCATCGCAATATTGTTGCGACTCTTCCTGAACAACAGTTTTTTTCTCTCTCTCTCTTTGCGTAGTAGATATTCCAACTCTTTGACTCGCAGGGCGAATGCATCCCTCTCATTTTTAACAGAATCCTTCTCTAAAGCCAAGGCCCCACAGCGTTGGACTGCTTCATCAATTTCTTTCTTATGTGTCGTTTCCAGACGATTGACGGTTTCCGTAGTGTCTTTAGAACTTTTTGGGCAGCTTCGAGCTGAGACTTGTATGAAGAGAGCTCTTCATCTTGAGCTTTGATAATGTCTTTATCGTGAATAACTTAGAGCTTTAGGACATTCGATTTTGTGTTGACGCTCAGTAGAGACTTCCGAGACTTTTTCAACTAAATGGACAAACGCGTCATGTTGAACGTAAACATCGTTGGTATAAGCAATAGCTCTTTGTTTGACGCGTCCCAGAATGTGGTGAATCGTTGGGAGAAATTTCAAGCCATCGAAGCATATTTTCGAGAGCGTGGCCTTGAGCTCAACAAGTCTTTCTGCTACAACGGATCAGGTATAGTAGTGGGAGGAGTATGCCTAGAAACTATAGGTGTTTTATGGGGTTTCCGGGATTGCCTGGTGCTTGGTGAACCAGAATGTTGATCTCAGTGGGCCTCGGGGTGGAACCCCTTCTGTGCAGACTTATCAGTGCCTTGCTCTGATTGAGAAGGATGATCGCGAGAATATGAGGACTGGCTGTATGTTTTCCTTCGATGGGTTGATTCTCGAGGGAGGTAATCTCGGTCTCCAGATTCATCCATGTCTCGGTGTTTGCTGGGGCCCGAGTCCCGGCTAGAATGATGAAAAATATATGACCCGCGAAGACGATCGAGTCCGTGAGTGCGTCCCATGTCACCTGCGCAGAACGAGAATAACAACAAGTTAGCAAAGAGTAAGTGATGGCTAAAATTGAAGTGCAAGGTGAAGTGCACGTGTCCGTGTGTGTCCTAGTGTTTCCCTCCAACGGACCAGTTTCTTTATCTCTACTTATAGGAGGTTTTTCTCCCTGAACATGGGCTTGAGCGCCTGCATTGCCTCTTGCAGGCGAATGAAGTTTAAGGGCTTCCGAATCATTGAAGCCATAGTTACGCTAATCATCGGGAATAGTAAGGTCTGACAGGCCTTTTAATGAACTCTCTAAGCATTGAGGAGAAGGCTCTCTCTCCACCAGGGTGATTGTAACTTTAAAGGTTCCACCCGTTGTCTTCTTCCTCGGTTTATAAGTCAATTTTTTCTTTCATTTCGCGGGGGGAGGCGTTACTTCGCTATCGTGTACCTCGACTATCGGCTCCATACCGAGACTAACATGCTCACCCGGTACTTCAGGCGTTTAGCTTCTCTAATTTCCCAAATCCTCATGTGTGTCAGGGGCGTCACGCGCTGAAGGTCCAACTTGCTTTTTACCTTTGCCCAAGGCATACGCGGTTATAGTGACACCTTGAGGAAGGCTTATTCGGGGGCCTGCCGCCAACAACCCAAACTTCAAGAGTGATTCGTTTGAAATAAGAAATCTAATGTCTCGGTCTCCTGCGGGAATAGCTCGGATAGCTTCAACGGCTTCTGAATACCTAAAGCCTTGGAGACGTGGGCTTATGCCTGTAAAAGTAGAGAAAGAGTTAGAAAAGGTGCAATTTCCGCCGAATGCAAGTATTGATCCAGAAAAAAGACTTACTCCCTTCCACCCATCTCCTTGCAAAGCCAGGGAGAAAGCGCACGAACAACCACTCTTCCTTATATTGGGCTTATTTGCTCCACGCCCTGGTCATAATTTGACATTTGTTGTGTGGCTTGAGAAATACAAAAGATGCGTTGTCCGATCGTCTCTTGAAACGATAGATATAGTGGATATCGCCAGGAGTCGGGAGCTTGAAAAGGACGCTCATGAAGAGAATGCACGTGACATATACGAACGCGTGACTGTTTGAATGTGATTGCGATGGAGCGATCTCAATATACTGTAACAGATCACGGAGGAAGGAGTTGAATGGAGGCACGCTCCCAACCCAGCACATAAATTTGTTGCAGGCCGTATATCCGACTGGGGTCAGGTGAGGACGATCTTGTCCTGATGGAAACAACACATCATCGAAAGGAATCCCATGTACCGAGCATATGCGACGAAGAGCGCTTTCGTTAATTCTCGAGGCTTGAGAATCGATCGGATTGTCTAGAAAGATCGTTGCATCCAAGGCATCGAAAGCCAAGTAGATGGATGCGATCATGAGGCTCGGAATATCTTGTACAGGAATGGTCGATGGATTTGAAGTTCTAACTACTTCTTGTTGAGAAGTTAGCTCGGGTATGTCCGAGACTATGGCAGAACTAGATTTTCTGGACATCTTTGATGAATGTTTATCTGATGAAACACATGTTTAAACTATACTTGAAAAACAATCAACATTAGACATAACAACAAAATACTCTCCCCATGTGATGTGTGAACTAGTGCAATCGTTCAAGTATAAGTTTCAAAGAGTTACAAGTCGTACAGTTGATGAAATAAAGTTAAGCTTTGGACTTTCATCTTCGAAGACCGCCATCGCTGACGTCTCCGAGAGCTTGTCGTATGATGGTTTTTGTTTTCAGCTCGACATCGACACTGTATGTGGAAGGCTATTATCTGCTTTAATCAAGTTAAATTCAGGTTTATGGCTGTCAAGACAAGGGAGTTATCAGTCTGGATTGTTCGATATGCTTGATTGTTTAAGTCCTTGTCCTTGTTTACTGTCGTATGTTCGGCCATAGGAAGTAAGTTAAGTCAAACGTGCATTATGTTCAAGTTGAGATGGTTCTAACTGTTGTGGCCTACTAACAGACTTAATGCCATATGACATTGCATAGACTCGACTATTTATTGCCTACTTCACTCTCCTACTTCCCCCTTCCACCGTTCGGCATGCGGCAAGTCATGCCGAACCACAGCCATGCCGAGCCGTATTGCTCGGCGCATTGAACCCAACTCCAACTTCCTTCCTACACACCCTCTCTATCGCTCGGCACGGATAAGTAATGCGGAAGTCATGCCGAGCCGCATCGCTTAGCACTTCCCCCTCAACTCCTACTTCTCTCCTGCACTCCCTCTTACCTCGTTTGGCATAAGGGAGTCATGCCGAGCCACATCGCTTGGAACCCCAACTTCAACCTCACTCCTACACTCCCTTTCTATCGTTCGGCACAGATGAGTCATGCGGAAGTCATGCCGAGCCACAGCCATACGTCTTCCTCTAACTCATTCCTTCGAACGAACTAAGTACATTCTTAAATGGTCGATCGACCAACAGACCCTACCCTCACCGATTCTTACTGAGCCGACACCCTCTTCGTCCCTCCTCTCCATCTAATCCTAAGGCTTGTTTAAGCCCCCAGATCCATCTTCCTAATCTATATGGCTTCCATCATTTTTGAGTTAGACGAAAGTCGCGAATTCGAATCTTGTACGAAGCTCCAAATTGGAGAACGTCAAGCAAGTAAAAGGTTCATACCTAGGAGAAAGAGTCGGAGTCTAGAGAGATACTCGATTTAGAAGCGGAAATCCACTCAGGCTTGCTGTTGAAGGCAGTCGAGAGGTAACGAATAGGACTCGGTGATTTAAAGAGAGGTTGAGATATTAGCAAGGGTTTGGAAAAAGTTAAGTTCGTAAGGGTGTTAGAGCGGAGGTAAAAAGTAAAAGGGAGGAAGAGGAGAAGTATTGACTTTTATAGTAGGAAGGAAAGAAGGTGAAGAGACAGCGACCGGTAGAACCGGTCAAGGCACCTCGATCGTTCGGCGTCAATATGTCGTTCGGCATCAATATGTCATTCGACATTCAGTAGATCGTTCGGCATCTCCCCTCGACCGGCATAAAGTCTCGTTCGTACGAATGCCGTTCGACATCACTATCGAGAGGACAAAACAATGGCTTAAAGAAAAACATGGAGTGCTCATGGATCAAAGCGCACCATGTTCGTCCACATGATACACTTTGGGAGATAAGTGTTACCTGGTTGTTTGACCATGTAACAAGTGGCTCGGCATTGATACCTCGATCGGCATAGGCTTCGTTCGGCATGGAAGGGTCGCTCGGCATGAAGCCTCGTTCGGCATAGAATGGTCGCTCGGCACAAGGCCTCACCTGGCATGGAAGGGTCGTTCGGCACAAGGCCTCGCTCAGCATGGAAGGGTCGTTCGGCATGAAGCCTCGTTTCGCATGAAGGCCATATAACTTCAATTTAAATTGATTTATATTCAACAATTGGCCTTTTAAACTCAAGGAATTTCATTAACTTAGTTTATTTCAATTTATCATTGTTTGTTGCAAAATTTATTTCAACAACAATTTATTTTATTAATCCATTTATTATTCAACTAACCTGGTATTCTTTTTATCTCTGTTAACCATTTTATAATTAAACTTTAAGTGTATAACATTTTTATACGCACTCAAATTTTTATTTATAAAGGCAATTTATATTGTATATTATCCAATTATCTTAAATTAACAATTTCAAAGATCTAAATTTGAATAGTCATTTATTATAATCATATTTCATTTAACAAATTTAATTCTTCTTTATTTCAAATGATTATTAAATTTATTTCACTCAGTATATCTTATCACCAATATTAAGTATATTTACTCTTATTATAACCACTCAAATTTATTTATAAATTCCATTGATATCATTTTATATTGTATAATATTCAATTACATAGTTAACTTTTGAAAATTTAGGTAAGTTATATACAATGCAATTGAGTATTATCCAAATAGAAGTTTACAATTCACTTATTTCAAGTTAAGTATTTAGTCAAAACTTTTGGCTTCATTGAAACTCATCCTTAAATCAAAATTTTAAGAATTAATTTTCGATTAACTTCAAACCATTTTATAGTTGAAATAAATATATATACATATACATAATATATCGAATCTAATTTAAAATCTTCAATATATTATAAATCAAGTCATGTTTAGAAATTCAAATCAATTTATTTTTTTCCAAACAAAAGTTTAGTAGGTCTATAGAATAGTCTCTCCACTTCGAAACTCGAGAATGAAAGTCGATGATGCAGCCACCATCACCGAAATTATTTTCCAACAATAAAGAGAAGAGCATTGATTTAAACATTTAAAATTCTTTGGAATTGATTTCTATTCGAAATTACTTTATATAATATGCATTTTAAAGTTTAAACCCAAAGTTTGAAATCACCGAAAATTAAATTCTTAGATTCTTGATTTAAATTCATTACAAACTCCAAATCAAATTATAACCAAAATTTATAAATTCATTTATTTATATTATGAAATAGTCAATGATTTATAAAACAATAAATGAAAATTAAATTATAACATTTCGAACAACAGATTCATTAACATTTTAATTTCAGAAAAATTTAGACTTATATATAATATAATCATACAAAACTATTTTATTTACCAAATTTGTAAACAATATTGTGTCAGTTTACTCTGTTCAAGTGTTTTAGAAATTCTATCGATAGCGTTGATCAGACGAATCGATCGAAAACCCAAATCAACATCAACAACTCAAACAACACAATATATATCAGAACATTTAAATATTAATTTACAAATACACTTCCTCGCTTGACGATACAAGAATGGATTTCAAAGTAAGGATAGAGATTCAAATTTGATGGAAATCAAATCAAAGAGAATGTTGATTCGAAGATAAGTTTGAAACAAAGATAAGATAATTAAATAATAAAATAAGAAGATGGATAAGTTTATATAAATCGCGGGCAACCTTAACGGGGTCGACCGTGACTTCAAGAATAAGATCCATGCAGAATTCCGAGGCAAATCG
This sequence comes from Allium cepa, assembly GCA_030765085.1. Taxonomy (NCBI): domain Eukaryota; kingdom Viridiplantae; phylum Streptophyta; class Magnoliopsida; order Asparagales; family Amaryllidaceae; genus Allium; species Allium cepa. The sequence goes on along the minus strand of CM060940.1, from coordinate 747,792,648 downwards.
TCATTTGATCTCAAGAAATATAATTCAGGCATAGCAGGAGATAGATAGCATCGTAAACCGAGGATAAAGAAATCTTTGGCAAATCAATGCCTATTGTAAAGGAGTTTCACCCTTTTACAAATCATTCGAAATTTGACGAGACCGCCGATTCATTATAAGGGTCATTCGAAGTGGAGTTATGAGATGCTCTGGAATTGAAAAAAGACGAATAGTAAGGGACACGAATGGATTTTGGAACAGCGGGGAATGTTCCAAAATTCAAAGAAATCTAGTCAAAAAGGAAGAGATTCAAACTCGAATGAGAGTGATTTTGTAAATACGTTTACCATATATGCTAAGTTTTGCCTAGAGCTACCAAAGCTCTGATACCAACTGTAACGACCCGCTATTTTGGACCATTCGCATCCGCACATTCGGACTTGAATAATTCAAAATACCGAATTGTTAATTTAAATTTGGAAAAACTGAACATATACAGTAAATAAATCACAGATCACAGACACAGAGTGATAAATGCAGCGAAAACAAAAGATAGTAGTTCATGAAGCTACTATTTACATATCAGAGTTAAATAAGATACAACAGAAGTCTCGAATACAATAGTCAAATACAATATCAGAAAATATCAGAAAACATCACTGGAATCAACTGAATATTTGAAAGTTGGATAGATAGCTGGATCTCCAAACGAAGCTCCAACTCCAAAGGCGAGTCTCGAATACTGGTACACTCGGTCTGACCTGAGCGTAAAGCAAAATACAAAACACTCGAGTCAGGATTAACATTCTTATATCAATAAATCCAACTCAATTGAAATAGCAACTGAAATACATGTAACTCAAAGGACGTTGAATAACCATCCTCTAAGGATCTGTTAAACTATCTACTATGTCGTGGTGCACGCTAAGTAGATAATGTCTATCAGTAATATAAAGTATCAAATAGCGTTAAGGGGTTACCATTATCCCCCTTAACATATTTTATATAAGTGTCATAGTCTATGCAGCACTGTAAACTCCACCGTAAACTAGTGGGCTATCAGGGAGTACTCCATAGGTATAACACACACAAAAAATTCGTAGTGGTCGCGTATATAGGGATACAAGTATGACAATGCACATGAGGCTATACCCAAGGTAGTGAAACTACCGTTTGCCTGATCCGGACTGGTGAGAACGCATCGCCGCAACGATCGCAACACCGTGAAACAACACTCCCAAAATTTCGAGGGTGCACCGATCAATAACAAGTAATGAGTATTTTACGAAGAAGTGTGTTCGCTCGAGGTGGCTAACCCCATTTAGCCCGGCACAGCTCCTCTTTTAGTCATTTTCAATTTGACACAAGTGTCAAGGCTATCCATTATCGTTCTCTTTCTTTAGTCATCACGTACACCATTCTAGCCACTTCATTCTGGATCATCACTCCGGGTATAGTTATTAAAGTGGTTTTCAGTTTAGATAGAGAGTATGTCCATAACCGATCCCGGTTTCTTTAATAACTTTCGTAATTATTACACCGATTAGTCGTTAATAAATTTCAAAAACCAAATCAATTTCAATTTAAATTAGCATTTGTAAACCAACATTTCATTTGTCTTCCCAAATCAATTTCCATAATTTACGTTTCAAACTTCCAAATTACCATTTCAAAATCTATAATTCAATTTCAAAATTTGATTTAAAACAATTCAAATATTGATCCAAGTTCGTATATAAGTTTCATTCCAGAATCATTTAAATTAATTTAATTTAACATTCAAACCAATTTAAATTCATTGATCGATTTCATTCAATATTCATTAAGTAAACTTGTCATTCACACAATTTCTATTTAATTTCCAATTCATTAAATCAATTACTTAATGTCAACTCCATTATATCAAAACTTACAATCGAATTAAATTAGATTCGTCAAATCAAATTCTTAAAATTACCCGTATTAAATTTATCTCAACACATAAATCACATTTTATTTCTTGTTAAGAAAATCAATTTCACTTATTTACTTATTTGATTTAAACAAATTTTCAAAACTTAATTATTACATAACTCAACTTCACTTATTAAAGAAGTTCAATTTCAATTATCAAAGAATTCAAATTTTATTTAATTATTAAATAATTCAATCTCATTAAACTATTAAATAATTTCAAAACTTAATTATTAAAAATTTCAAAACTTAATTCAATCATTTCTTAAATTAAACAACGTTCTTTCATCAATTACTTTGTTAATATTTTGTTTCAGATTATTAAATATTAACATTTAATTTTCACTAGAATTCAAATTCCAACTTCAATTAAAATCCTTATTATTTTATTCAAATAAAATCTTTATTTTTATTTTTAAATCAAATTATTGACCAATCGGGTTTTTATTTATATCTCTATCCTAAGTCAAAGTTTTATTTGGGTATTTATCATTTCAACCCGATTCCATTTCAATCAAAAATTAAAGCATAGCAAAGGGAACTTGCAGTATGATAACTGGGATGGTGTCAAAGTAAATAAACAAGCAATATCAAACATCAATAACAATCCAATAATTTATTCAAATAATCCCAAAATAATCGTATTAATTTACATCGTTGTTTGTGCAAATTAATATCATTATTTCTAGAATCTACATTATCATTTCATGTAGATTAAAGATTATTACACTAACATTCATACGGTTCTTCACTTGATATCTATTATTCAATTTCATATAACATCAACCTATACACCATACATTCAATGGTTCAAGGTGTAATTAACCAATTTCTACGTGTCAATTAATTTTACATTTAAAGGGGTCACATTATACCAATTTACATAGTCAAATTCATCACATATATCAATTTAAATTATTAACTATCCTATATCAAATTCAATTGCATATTATTTATCACTTTAACCAATTAACAATTTAACGTCCAATGTCAACATCAAACAATCAATCATTTATCAACCAAACTGGATTATCATTGCATAAATAACAGATAATGGTGTCAGATGTCACAGGTGAACTGATACAGGTAATAACATATATAACAGTGTAAATAACTAACAGCAATAATATTTCAATTGTCGTTTCAATTGAAATAAAATTTAATAAATAAAAGAACATTAATCGTGAGTGATTGCTCACCTTTCGAGGCTAGAGATATGAACGAGAATGAGAGAAGTTACGAATCCAGAGAAAAGCTAGATTAAGTGCAAATTCGATAAGCAAAGCTGACAATAGGAATTGACGAAATCAAATCAAAATTGAATCGATGAATAAAATTTGTATAAGTGATCTTATATATAACCATATGTAACTATCTACATAAAGTCATATTCTAAATTTAAACACATATTAAATTAAATATATATGTTTCTAAAAATCATTATATATATGTACAGATATATATATATATATATATATATATATATGTATATGTATATGTATGTATGTATGTATGTATGTATGTATAAACATATGTATAGCTTACATACTTATTATATTATAAAATCAATAACTATAAAATCAATATACTTAATAATCTAATATATCCAACACACAATAATTACTTATATATTATATATATATATAACACTTTAGTACTCAAAGAAAATTAAAAGTTTCAGCAGCAACCGCTTATATATTATACTATCATAAATTGATATATATATACAACTCAATAGATACTACTATATAAATTCATTTATATAAAACTCATACTTTAGAACAACCACTTATATATATAAAGTATAAAACTGAGTATACAAACTCATATAAATCTATATGAATTACCAAACCAATTTATAAACATATTGCTGGAAAATATAAACTACTGTAACTATGACTTTACACTAACATAACTTGTACAAAACTTTCATATAATTACATATATGAATAAACACATATATATATATATATATATATAAACTTAATTACTTTATACACTTTACAAATTATAACTGTACAAACATATAACTTTATAAACTAAATAAATTGGCATGCAGCTTTATAACAAAATATATATACAAACTTCTTTTTTAAACAACGGCTAGAACATGCGTATATAAACTGACTCATAAAACAGCTCATATATCAGACTTTATATATTAACAATGTACATACCTTTAAATAAAATAAAAGACTATAACTTATCTATATTAATGTATCATATACGAATTATGCATACAACTAACCGTCTTAATATATACATATAACTCAAAGTTGATATCAAACAACTTTGATTCTATATATACTCACATACATTTATGTAAAGCTATATATAAATTTACTATAACCAATAGTTTATAACTCAAATACACTTTAATATATATAAACACAAACATAAGTTTAAATCATGCTAAAACAAAACAAAATTGTGCAAAGAGAGAGAAAACGCATGCACTCACGTGGAGGGAAGGGGAAAGGCGCTCGGCTGTCAGAGTGAAAACGCGGCGGGTGGTTGATCCGGTGACCGTATGAGCTGCGATCCATGGTGGTGACGAGTGCAGTGGCCGATTGGATTCAGTGGAGGATGGTGTAGAGTGGAAGATGAATGGATGCGAGAGTTTGGTGGCTGAAGAAAAGGGAAAAGCAGTAGACAAAGCTTGGTTGTTGAATGATGAAGGCCGAACTATAGATGCTTGCTAAAAGTGAATTAGAACGAGATAGAGAGAGGAGCAAGAAGAAATTACAGCAAATAAAAATATTTTAAATAGTAGAAGGATGGAAAGTGAACAGTTCTAAAGAACGGCAGAATCGATGTAAGTACGAGACGAACCAAAAGATATTGAAATAATTGAAAACCAAAAGTTAGGCGGTTTGAATTTCCATAAATATTAAATGCAAATAGCGGTTAGCTTTGGACAGGTAAGTAGAAGAAAGGATAGATGAAAACCAAAGGTTTTAATACGGGTACCGATACGGCAAACCGTATCACAGTTTTCGACGCGTAGCGGATACCGAAAAACACAAATAAATATACCATGGAGATCAGTACGATGAGACGGTCAAAACGGTATATGGAAATCAATGGTACGATGGAATTAACAAATTTCTAAATTTCTACTAGCGGAAATGCAGCAAAAACGCAGAAAAATAAGATCGACGGAGCTAAAGAAGTCCGAATTTGGAAAAACGAAAAATGACGTCTTGCTCAGAAGATGATTTATAATTTTTCTATGTAAAAATATTTAGGTTTCGAAAACATTTTATTTTCATCAATTGTTAACTGATTAAATTGAAATAAATTTACGCACGAAGATCAACTTCATATTTTCAGACGAAAATTTACCAGTTGCTATGTTTAATTAGACGCATTTCAAATATTAATTTTTTATTTCAAAATTTTATCGTTTACAATTTTCCAAAATTACAATTAAATATATTAATAAATCAAATAAAAATTACCGAAAATTTTCGGGTCGTTCATAAAGCCTCACTCGGCACGAGGCCTAGTTCGGCATAAGTGAGTCGTTCGGCATCTCCCCTCGTTCGACATGAAGCATCGTTTGACATGAAGCCTCATTCGGCATCAACGAGGCCTCGCTCAACATAAGTGAGTCGTTCGGCATCTCCCCTCGACCGGCATAAAGTCTCGCTCGGCACGGGTCTCGTTCGGCCTACACTCTGCACTCAGCGCAATGCATCGTTCGGCATATAAGTGTCGTTTGACACGCTTCCTCGCCCGGCATACGAATGTCATTCGGCCTGGATGTGTGGTTCGGCGATTGCCGTTCAACATCTATGGCTCGGCGTGCAGAAGTTACTTACCATGGGCCGAGGTACCTTGTTCCTAGGCCCATGAGGAAAGTCGGACTCATATTTGTCTATAAATAAAAGGGCAGAAGCACAGTGAAAGTGATCTTTTTTCGAGAACACTGGGGAGACTATGCTGCATTCAAGACTTAGTCTATTTCAATTAATACTTGTATTCGAGTCATTATAGTATGGATTGTATCTATATTCATTCACTTGTGAATGCAATAAAGATCAAAACTCAAAGTGGACTTAGGCAGTTAAGCTGAATTACGCTGAACCACTATAAATCCGGTGTTCTTATTTTTGCATTTAAGTTATCATAAAGTTCTCTGTTTTAATTTGCTTTCTTCATTAATCTCTCTACACAATCTTTCTCAAGGGTGTTAGTGACCAGTTCTGGTGCTAACAATAATCAAACGTAGATAGTTCGTTACCATAGCTATGTTAATCCCCTAATACAAACAGAAAACAATTTGGCTACAAACAAATAGAGTTCCTCCACCTCTTCTAATAGAGTATGGAATGAAGTCGTCAAAGGAAATAATGTTCCTATCTCTGTCCCGCTAAAAATTTTCCAACACGTGAATTTAATTCGATGAAATGTGCCAAGATGCCCGTTGACGTAGTTCAGGTTGCCAGAAAAAAATGGAATAATGCAATTATAATTTATGTTGTTGGTCTTAAACCGTATTATCCATATTTTAGAAACTATATCACTAGAGTATAGAAACCTGAAGAAGAATTTTCTATTATCTCCAAGGAAAACGGATTTTATGTTATCAAATTTCAGAATAAAAAAGAATGTGATAGAATCTTAGAAGGGGCCCCTATTTTTACAACAAGAAGTTGATGATGATGAAACGATGGCTGCCCGGTATGCCCCTTAATAAAAATCTACTAAATTCAATTCCGATTTGGGTTCAATTACCTGACCTTCCTCTTGACTTCTAGACGGAGGAAGGGATTGGTCGTATCGCCTCGGTCCTAGGATCCCCCATCAAATTGGACAAATTTAGATAAGATATTATTAAAACTGCGTATGCTAGAGTTTTAATTGAGATCGATAATTCCTGTAAGTTTCAATCTGAAATTCCTTTCTTACTGGAGAATGATGAACTTATATAGCAAGAAGTAATGTATGAGTGGAAGCCAAATTTATGTGCTAATTGTCATAGTTTTGGCCATGTGGATGCACATTATCAAAACACTAAGGCTTGGAGACTGAAAGTGAATTCTTCTGATAGGTTGAACAATCCTAATAATATGAATGTTCATACCAATCAGATTGGTACAAATACGATAGTCCTTCCAAATGACACCGATATGCATCTTATTTTCGATAATATAGAGCAGAGTAAACACTTTGTAATCTTGTCATCTCAAACTATGATATAGTCACTAATTCAAAGGATACATTAAACAGAGTCCACTTGGTGAATTTACCCAATTTTTCAAACCCACTTCAGGATACTTCTTCTCATATCATGAACACAACCATTCAAATTTCTGCAATTTCTACTAATAACAATACTGAAGACTCAAATCCTTCTATCGTTCTACCTGATGCTTCGACTACTCTTTTTGATGTATCTACTGACCAAGGGTTGGATATACAGCGGTCTTCCAGAACAAAACCCATCAGGAAAGTTAGACCATAAGAATCATCTTTTGAATTTAAAGCTACTGCTACAACTGATGTCATAGATAATCCTGAATGGATAAATCAGGTTAGTCAATTGAAAGGCAAGAACAAAAAATCGAGAAAAAAGTCAACGGGAATTCACCATGTTTCGAGGGACATGCCTTCATCGCCATTGAAGACTTTAGCGTATCTAGCAAAGTTAAGTGTTGAGCTCTTTTACTGCCACAGCACTGTGAAGATTTTTATTTTTTCTATGTCTCTCAATTTTGTGTATTCTAATAGGTACACGTATATTTGCACTTTGTTTTCTTCTGCCTTTTTCTTTGTTTTCTAGCTCTAAGTTGATCTTTTGGGTGGTTTTGAGTGTATTGTTATTTTGTCTACTCTTTGACAACTTAAGTAATGGTCTGCATTATTCTTTGTACTGTTTCATATATGGACATGATATGTACTCTTTTTCCTGATAAGGCATCCATTTAGATTAGGGGGATTGCTAGGTTTTAACGAGGCATATCATGAAAGTATATGATTTTATTTTGTTAATAAAGTACATTTTTTCTATAAAAAAATTAACAGATTTATAAAAATTAAGTGAATTTTATAAAAATCAACTATGCTAACTAGGTTCCATGAAAATTACTAAGTTCACAGAAATTAATTAAGTTTATGTTGGTTTCGGCTAATTGATGTTCTTCAAAAGTGCTTCGGTGTTGTCCTTGGTTCTATTAGTTAGTGAAGTGTTTTCCACATATTGAGAGCATAAGAAATATTGAGTGAATGAAGTTATTGTATAAACATTATACAATTAATGCAGATATAATGTAAAGAAAGTTAAGTCAGTTTTTTAAATAGCTAAAAATGTTACCGATATAGGATAGTTGTTGCTGCTGCTGCTGCTGCGTGTGGTGAATTGGCTTGGCCAAAGAGTGAAGGCTTGTCTTCCTCATATTTGTGGTACAATCAAATGATGGCCAAACAATAGAAGCGCAAAAGTAAGACAGCTAGCTAAGCATCTTATCTATTGAATTGCAATTGTGATGAAACAATGCCAAAAAGAACGCCTCATGGGTCCCTTGAGTGTTATTTTATATGCATACCTAGAAGAAGAATATTAATGTTGGGTTCTATTTTATTTGATTTAATTTATTTACTCAAATGTCAGACATGCATTACATGGTAAACACCCTAATCCATGGTGGCTAACCTTATAATCCTAATCTTAATTCATCCAATTCCAACCAAAATTCCTCCACATCTAATTTAGTCAACTCTAATACTAATCGCGTTAATATTGACACTCCTGCAACAGCTGAAGGTGAAGAGGACGACGGCTGGAAGGTTGTGAGGAGAAAGAGAAATATGGATGGATCCGACATGGGGGATGAGCTTCGAGCGTAATTGCTGGTATCCCTGGTAGAGGCGCTCATGCTGAGGGGTTTAAGGCTAGTGGTTCTGTAGGGCAACAACAACCAAATAGAGAAGGAGACAGAGTGCTCGAGTTAGGGCCAGGGGCTCTGAAATGCAACAACAACCAAATAGAGGAGGAAGGCAAATCAAAAAAGGATAAAAACAATGACATAACAATTTCACTATTGATAGAAATGCCAAACCCACCATTTGGTATGACTGTTGAAAACAAGGTTTAAGATGAATCCTTGGTGTCTGCCATCCAAGTATTGTTAACAAGAGGAGGACTGCAATCATTGAAGGGAAGGAACTTATTGAGGCTGATAAGGTTTGGGAAAAAATTGATAAAGATTTGTTTACTCGAAAATAGACCATATAATGTTCATTTCAAAGCATATATCAACAGAACGTCAATGCCCAAAGGGTGTTTCAAAATCCATTCATGAGAGAATGGGTTCTATTTAGTTCACTTTAAGAAGGAAGAGGATTGCAATCGAATTTTGAAGGATGGACCTTATCTGATGGATGGCAAATTAATCATCAAGTACAAATGGACAAATAAAATTAAGCTTGATAAAGATCGACTAACTACCATCCAAATTTTGGTGAAATTGCTAGGTTTGGATTTTACATATTGGAATCCTAAATTGAAGAGTAAAAATTGCAAGTATTATTGGAAAACCAATTTGCATTGATGATTACACTAAGAACCACAAAAGACGGTCATACGCATGTATTTCAATTGAAGTGGAAGCAGACTACGAGTTCGATGGGGATATTCAAATACAAGAACCAAGAACCATTTATCCAAAAGGTGGAATATGAGTTCAAACAACCAGCTTGTAAAAACAGTATATTTTTGGTCGAAACTATAACGCATGTCCAATTAAATTTGAATGCGAGTGGGTTCTTTAAGGAAAACAAGGTGTAAAGTATTTATAATATTATAGACATTAGTAAAAATGATGTAGAGACACAAGTAAATGAGAACAACTGTTTTGAGAACGCAGTAATGGATAAATACACAACAAATGAGACACATTCTCACATTGGAATTTAGCATAAAGGTAATCATACTAATGAAGATACACAACCAAATGATATAATGGATACAAAAATTGCTGGTGCAGAGATGTCCGATACACCAATGGAATATATTAACAACGTCACAGAGCAAGATATGCACAACAATGCAGAAGCACAAAAGAATAACAATTCGCAGAGTAAAAGTCTATAGTCCAATTATACAAATTTTGTTCAAATAAATAGTAACTCAAAGGAAAACGGCAATAATTCTTCAGGAGCAATGAGGGTACCAACAGTAGAAGTAGATATGAATGTCGGTGCAGATTCAACAACAGATTTTGAATTATTCTCGGCAAGTGGTCGTGATGTGTTGGGTCATTAAGCACTGAGCAAAGCCTTGCCAAAGTCCTTAGCTACTTCACTCAGGGACAACCTACTCTTCGATAATTTCAAAGGTCCTACACATGATAAAACTTTTTCATCGTCGAATACTTTAGATACTGATAGAACTACGTATTTAACCAACTCCCTATCTAATTTTGATTTCACTGAGTTGTAGGCCTCTAAAATGAACAAAGTAGTAGAGATAGTGAGTGAACAAGTCACCGAAAGTACACTGAATATTGAAATCTTCCACCCTCTCTAAAGATTCTGACTAGAAAGAACTCAAAATGGGATGTTTTACTAGACAAAAAATCCAAGAAAACTATGTCAAAAACAAGTGAAAAGGACACAGTAAAACCCAAAAATCTCAAAGAGGCTACTGCTTAAGCCGCGAATATAAGAAGCATGTTACATAATAAGAAATGATAATTAGTTGGAATATTAGGGGTTTAAATAACCCTGAAAGACAATTAGATGTGTGAAGTGTCATTAATAAACACAATCCATCTATAGTGGCTTTATTAGAAAATAAAGTTAAAGGAAAAATTAAGCCAAATATCACAAGGATATTTCATAGTAGTTGGAAATGGTACAAAAATTTAGCTTCTTGCTACAAATGGATAATTGTTATAATGGTTGACATAGATTTTTGGTGAAGCTATAATATTTCTCAATGTTTCCAGCACATTACAATTATGCAGAATAATAAAGGGGGTGCACAATATGCAATTACTTTTGTTTATGCTTTCAAGTCGAAAATATATAGAAAACCCATATGGAATCGGTTAAAAATGGAAGCAAATACATTCAACATACCATGGTGCATAATAGGAGATTTTAAATATGTTAGATTAATATCAGAGAAAACTGGTGGCAACATGCTGAGCCTTGTGCAAATTATGGAACTTGATGATTCAATTTTAAATACTGGACTATTTGAACTTTCCGTGATAGGCCTGAAACATTATTGGGGATCAGGCCCAAGAAAAATATATTATCACTAAAATAGAAAGATTCTTCATTAATACTTTGTGGCTTTAGACTCTGGTTAACACAAAAGAAATGTTTCTTCCCTCAGGTACTAGTGATCACAACCGTATTCTCATAAACTTGAACGAAAATGTCACTAGTGATAAAACTAAATTATTTAAATTCATACAACTTTTATAATCAATCTATAACAATGGCGTCTCTCCACCATCTCATACGGCGATTTTTTCCCATCATCCCCTAATCCCCTTCCGTCTATTCGCTTCTCGTCTGTTCCTTTTCTGCCTTCACTGCTTCTCTTATCTGATGGCGAAGAATAGGAAGGATAAGCCGCGGCTCGCCTCTTCTGGATATGCTTTGATTACTAGATCTGGCCGCAGCTTCTCTCTGAATAACTCGCGACGTTCACCACCATTTTCCCCATCAGTTATTGCCGCCGATCCCGTCTCGCCTTTGCTCCGCTGCCTGCTTTTGAGAATGTCATTCGCTCGCTTAACCCTCAATCAGTTCTCGCATTGGACCTAGCTACTTCGTCTTCGGCTGCGGCCCCCTATCAAGTATCTCAATTGTTGCTCCATCATCTACGCTTATCTCGAATTTGGTAAAATCTGTAGGTATAAGTCTGTTTCGTATGGCACTGCTACTAAGCTAAATTGTAATCCACCTGTTATTGCCGAAGGCTCTGTTATAGCCGAAGGCATTGATCCCATTAATTTGGTTAAATCTGTCGGATGTTATGGCACTGTTATCGCCAACGATTCGAATAATGTTGAGAACTGTAATCCACCTGAATTGTTTGGTTTTGACTCTGCTCCTAAGCTAAATACTGTTACTGCTCCTTTGCCTATTCCAGAATCTTGTGATATGCCTGCTATGAATGAGCTTTGTGCTGCTTCTTGGGATGATGCTGCTTATTATTGTCGACAAGCCAGTATGGTCCTCATTGTTGAAGGCATTGCCTCGAAACGCCGGAGCTTACTCTCCGCGATTTTTCAACTCTCAAGTCATCGATGGTATAACGTTATTCCTGCTGTTCTTCGGAAGGCGACGAGCCATTGGTCTAGCCGCTTAGTTGGATTTTTCCTAGATGCTAAATCATCATACTCGGTTATTCATGAGCATTGTAGACGAGCGTGGAAACTGAAAGGTTCGCTTCACGTCCAATTATTAAATTCCATTTTCTACTTTAAATTTGGTAATAAAAAAGACAGACTTATAGCGCTTGATACTAGCTAGCCCCCTCATTACCGGGAGGAAACCTTTTATTGTGACTCCTTGTAGCCTTGGTATAGACAGTGTTAAAGAGCAGATTCTATCTATTTCGGTTTGGGCCATTTTCTCCAATATTTCGTCCGTCCTTTAACCTCTGATTGGTCTGAACTGGCTTGCGAGCCTTATTGGGAATTTCAAATGTTTTGATGCAAATACCATTGTGTGCAAGAACTTTTTATATTCTAGGGCTGATTGAAATTACCCGAATGAAACCGTTGTCATCAATATTAAAAGTAAGAATCATAAAAGGTCATGATGTGGAATTAAAAGCTAACTACAGCTGGAAGCCTGACATATGTTCTAGCTGTCAGTCATTTGGACATTATGTGGAAAAATGTTCTAGGATAGCTCCTTTATCTCCTACCGGTAACATTCTCCTCCCTAGGACGGAAATGAAATGGATTCCCAAGGTTAGTGCTCTGCCTGTCTTTGGTCCTGTTGTATCTGCTTCTCCTGTTGTAGAGACATATTGATTCACTAGCAGTTAGCACTTCCGATGATGAAGTTGTTACTTAGGAACCTGAAGAAAGTTCTTGGATTCACGAGGTGACTGAAATGAGGTATGACCCACAGATGCATTGTTATCACATGTTCTTAGGTGGTCTTGATGAGTCTAGGAGGTTAGTGTATCATGTTGAGGGTGATGATCTTTACTCTATCAACCAACCGTATTGATGGTGCTAGAAATTAGTGGCAGTTCTTAGATCCTTCATGGGACCGGATTTATCCCTACACTCCTCTCTCGAGGTCTTATGGTCTGAATCTGGCTAAGTACTTTTCCGCTATTCAAGATGCTATAGGTCCTAGTACTGATGTTGATATCAATAATGACGGGGGGCTTGTGCCTTTCCGAGTACTCTGGACCTTTTGTCTAGCTCATGTGTTTTACTTTTTGTTCTTGTTCTTAGTGGTCTAGCCACTATAAAACAAGATTATAGCTGTTATGTGCATGTATAGAATACATGTTCCTTATTTAAATTCATAGTGGCACGGCCCACTTTAAAGCCAGCTGGATTTGCCAAAAAAAAGTCACTAGTGATTCCAGTCCTATTCTCATAAACATGAATGAAAATGTTAGATGTTCTAGCCCTAAACCATTCAAGTTTAGAAATCATTGGATATATGATCAGGACTACCAAACATAGTGGAACCCATTTTAAAATTACCTCAGAACTACCATAGTATGTACAATTTGCTGAAAAGCAAAAGGATCTTAAAATGTTTTAAAGAAATAGGGAGCAAAATAGAAGTTGGAAACCCGTGTGAAAGAATATAGGGATAAACACCACAATTGTTGCTAAAATATGATGATGATCACAGTTCAGAAAATGCAACTGAATACTATAATGCACAGAAAGCATTTGAAGTGTACTTGAGAAACAAGTTGTTGGTATTAAACAAAAAGCAAAATGCAACTGGCTTAAATACATTGATACATTGATGAAAACAGTAAGTTCTTTCATGCAAGGTTAAAAATGAGGAAATTTAATAATAATTTGCAAAACTTGATATCTGATTATGGCATAGTAGTCAAAAAAATAGAGGAAGTAGTTGTAGAAGCTGTATAATATTTCAAAGAACTTTATAACAAAGAGGATCACGCAGAAAACATCCACACATCGTAGTAAAAGATAAAACTTCAGAAGCAGGAATGGCATCAAGAAGATCCGCTAAGTAAATCTTTTAAAATGGTAACAACGAATCTTTTTAAATGGCGACAACAGGTAACTTTCTCTCTCCTTTGAACTTGAGTCGTAATCTTAAATTTTCATTTTCCAACCCTTGATTCGTCCGATCTTGCTGCTCTATCGCTGAGTCTGGTTGGCCATTCCTATACGTAGATTCTTGGAAGCTCTACAAGATTTCGCCTCGAGATATGCTCGACAACGGGTCTATGGCTTCAGGGACTGGTGGCCCAACGCCACCTGAATCTCATTTCCTACCCTGCCTTCATCTTCAGCTTATGTAGCTAGTAATCCAACTTTGATTCCTCTTGGAGTGTGCTCTGGCCTGGCGAGTGGAGGCAGCGATTTGATGTCAAACTCTCTTGAGCAGCCAGATCCGGCTAACCATACTTCGCCTGTATCGCTGTTACCTAAGGTACCTCTTTTTTCCACTACAGTCCCGAACTTGAAGAAATGAACACAGTTATAAAAACACTCAGGTCCCCAAATTACTGCTAATAGATCTATTAGCTCTGGTAGTTGGTCTTCTTTGTTTTAAAAAAGGCCAGGAAAGGCAAGCTCCTTTTCCCCCAGCAATACATAGTTAATTTTACGGATAAACCAGTCTCACCCCATAAGGAAATTATAAATGCTGGACTTGCCTTCTCGAAAGACTATCTAGTTGGTTTCTTATAGATGAGGCTCTCCACTATTCTATTGTTGGGGTGTGGGAGTTGCATGATTCAATAGACGTCAGGTATGTCAACTCAATGTTCTTTTCCAAATTCTCAAACCCGTAGGAGAGATTGCGCATTTTGGAATCTAAACCTATTATAATAGATAGTAAAGTATTTATCATTACCAAATGGAGCCTTACTATTGACAATGCATGTGAGCAAGTTCTTTCCACCCCCGTTTGGCCGCATATCTCTAATATTCCTTCAGTTTTCCAATCTCTCGAGCGATTTAATTGGATTGCCAATCATATTGGCTGATTGATTTGTTTTAATATTTCCATCGAGCATAGGAAACTATTTTGTTATGCAAAAGCCCTGATTGAGATTACCCCATATAAACAGTTGCCTTCTATCATTAACATCTCTCTTGCTGAAGATAGGATAACCTGCATTGATGTCTCATGCCAATGGAAAGCTCCTATTTGTAATATCTGCCACTCTTTAGGCATGTAACTTTATCTTGCCCTTATTCCACTCTCGCACTAGATAATCTTCCCCTTAAAATTCCCCTCTCAAAGACTCCAACTAGGTGCTGTAAGATCAAAGATGCTCCTCAATCTAAATCCCCTTATCCCCCCTATCCCTCTCACCCGACCTCCGTCCCTAAAGGCGAGTCCACTCCTAACACACCTCCTCTGTCTCCCATCCCAATCCTCAACAGTCACCTCCACGCGCATATGTCCTTGTTTCTTCTGTTTCATCCTCCTACGCCTTTCTTGCTTGTCCTAGGGCGTCGTTCGTTTTACCCCTATTTCAAGTCTTAAGAAAAAATTTGTTCTTTCCCTCCATTCCAATCTACCCAGTGTCGAGTGCATTGTTATAGAGATGTCTGAAACATTAGCCGAAAGTACGAATTGGTGCATGCAAAAATGCTAGAACAAAGTCCCACAAGAAAAGCAGTTTGTGCTACCACTCAAAATGGAAGATATTCTCTATGTGGTTTCTGATGATGAAAATGATGTGTGTAAACTCTTCTATGGACTTATGGATGACGAGCTTGTCCTCCGCAATGACGACAATTTCGGTGCCAATAATAAGGAGATTTTGGTTGCTCCAGATTGGGATCGGAATTATATCTTCTCTCCACAATCTTTGGATATTGCCCATAGCTTATTGGTTGGTTTCGTAGGTGCGTTGGGATTTAGTTTGTTCATTTCACTGGGTGTTCCCGAATTGTCGTCTGTTGTTATTATTACTTGTGATATCTTATGTCTTGACGTAGTTGGGCCTGGTCAGTTCTTTTTGTGCTATTCATTGATATTTACTATCTGGCCAAGCATGTAGCAGTTAATTTTTGTTGTAGGCCTAGCGCTCGAGACTCCTGTACCTTTTTTAATTACTATGTGTGTGTGTGTATACTACGGCTACACGATCTTCTGAACATACATTCTTTATATCCAATGAAATTCACAAGCAGGAAATAATTATCCCAATGAAAGCATTTCAGAAAATAAAATCAAACATGCCATATTCAGTACAAAAAAATGAATTTGCTTTAGGACCAAATAGGTTCAATTCTTGCTTTTTTAAACATCACCAAGAAGATCTAAAGGAATACATAGTTGATTCCATCCAGAATATTTTTTCGACACAAGTAAAATTATAAGAGTATGTAATCATAACTTTTTGACAGTGATTCGTAAAAGCAAAAAAATTAAGCCTATTGCATGTTGTAATATGCTAAGGTTATTGCAAAAGTATTAAACTCTAGATTGAAATAGGTTCTTATGGAAAATATTTCATGTAATCAAACAGCTTTCATTCCTAAAAGGAATATTTCAGAAGGGATTATGCTTGCACATGAGAACATTAGAAACTTCAATCTTAGAGGCAATAATAGAATTTATATTAAAGTAGACCTTAAAAAAGCATATAACATAACATAAATTTTTGTTACATATGACGAGACAAATGGAATTTCCAGAGAAATGGATAATAGTTATTTTATACAGTCCCTAATGTTCTTTGTTATGGCACAAGGCAGTCCTTTTGTTTTTTGTTCAAATAGAGGCTTAAGGTAAGGGGATCCATTTTCTCCCTACCTATGGAGTTTTTCACTATCTTAATGGACACAAAGGAACACTCAAACAAAGTTCAATCAGCAATAAAGAACATCCCATTTATCACTCATTTTATTTATGCTAATGACTTGTTAATTTTCATACAAGCTATAAGGAAAGGTTCTATTGCCATTAAGAATATTTTTGGGAAATTAGAACAACTCACCGACCTTCCACTTAATGACGAGAAAACCAGAGTTTTTTTTCAATAAATTCTGCACCAATAAACATGAAACGCTTAAAAATTTAAATTTGAAGGAAGGATTGTTACCGATTAAATACTTGGGTATCCCACTTTCAGTTATGCATATTAGGAGAAATAATTTCAATCTCTTAATTGATAAGATTTTGAAAGAAATTGAAGGATGGGAAAGTAAGGTACTCAACATGACAAGAAAACTGGTGTTAATAAAAGTAGTCGTACACTGTTGCCTATTAGATGCAATGTTTTATAATTCCAGCAAATGTGATAGACTCCATGAACCAAATTTGCAATAAATTTTTATGGAGGGAGGGAAAGAAGTAAAGTTCCTTCAGAAACTGTTACTTCCCCAAAGGAAAAAGGAGGTCTAGGGTTGCAAATACTGGCTAACATAAATGGGGTTTACTATGTGTAAAAATTACTTTCTGAAAAGTCATTGTGGTATAAATGGCTTATCAATAAGCGTGTTTTTCCAAACAATATATGAGAAATACATATTAGCAATCAAATGTTTGGGACCATTAAAAATATGCTAAGAAGTAGGCAAACACTAAGTTTTTTTGACAAGAGAATAGTGGATGGAAATGATAATAGCTTATGGTTTGATCTTTGGCTAAGTGGCACTAGACATATTAACAAATTGGAAAACAATGCATTAGCATACATGGCTGGAAAGCATCTTACAGTCAGTAACATTATACAAAATGGTACATGACAGCTATTACTACTGTAACAAACAAGTGGCATCAGTCTTGACATTAATCAAATCAGAATATTTATTGATCATCATTAAGATTACTGGTACTGCAACATTAACAGTCATGTCAAATTTGTTTTTAAAGAAATTTGGGAAGCCATTAGAGTACATGTTAATAAAGTTGGATGAAATTGTTTTATTTAGGGCAGCAAAGTTAATCCTAAGATGAAACTAGGTGCATAAAGAGCTATCACAAATCAACTTCCATTCAAGAATATTTTGTCATCATATGGTATGCAAATTACAAATCAATGTGTTTTAGGTGACGGACATGAGGAATACAGAGAGAATTTATTCTTTGACCATGTATTCAGTAAATGCTTCTGGCGTTGGATCAAACTAAAATTAAAATATCCAATATCTTAGACAAACAATACTCTTCGAATTGATACCGAAATTCAAGAATTAATTCACAAATTCCACAAAAGTTCAAGAGCATACGAAGTTTCTAAATTGCCCCTGCGTGCTCTATATGGTTTGTTTGAGGTGAAAGAAATAACAAAATTTCCAGCCAGATCCACTCAAGCAAAAGTGGAATATGTGAATCCATAAATAATTTGTGCACGAACCTCAGGCAAAAAGTAAAGCAAAAAAGAAGTGAAAGCGAAAGCGAAAAGGAGATTCTAGATATCTGGGATATACCGAACTACAATCTTGCTGCCACCTATATTCCTCCATTAGCTTCCTTTGTTCTGTGTACTAACGTACTTGTAGCCACTTCTCCATGCGAAGTTCTCGCCAAAGGCTAAGAAGAAGAACATTGAAAATTGACAAAGGCGGCAGAAATTTCTGTGAGTTTTATTTATTGAAAGTTAGGGTTTACATTTTCGAAGTATAGTTTAATTTAATGTAAATTAAATCGAAATAGCGGACTTTGCACTGGGTTGATGGGCCGAAGCTTGTAACTTCATATTTTAAAGTTCATCAAAATATACAATTTCCAAAAAATGACATGCATTACACACTTTTGTCAAGGATATATGACATGACAAATATGTTCCCCCTTTGAATTTTATCTATGTACATCAAATACTTTCTACAACCCCTTTTGGAAGGTAATTTTTAGTACAATGGCATGGTAACCTGTCATATCTTGATCATTAATAAGTATAGTTATATTTGGATTATTTGAAGGATTGATGCAAGGCTCATTGGCATAATGTGTCAAGAATAGTCATAAACTTCTACTGTCACCTCTGAACCCGAAACTAACCCTTTCACTAAGGGCTATAAGAGTATGCTTGTATTAAACATATGTTGTATTTTTAATCATATATCTTGTGCCTTTCAATAAGCAATTAGTCGTGTTATTCAGGTCTACTTTAATGATGTTACAGTTGTGATGTGAAATAATAATAATAATAATAATAATAGAATTTGTGTGCTTTCTTAAAAACCCAAAAAACATGAAGCATTAGGAGCAAAAATCCCAAAAGGTGCTCTTCTAGTTAGACCTCATGGCATTGGAAAAACCGTCTTGAAAACAACTGCACGTAAATTTGCAGTCCCAATTTTATCAATTTCTGACTCCAATTTTATGGAAATATTTGTCGAAGCTGGTCCTTCAAGATTTAGGAATTTATTTGTAGAGAATATACTCCTAGCAATATATGCCAGAATGCAAGCTATCCAGCTAGCTTTATATCACAAATAAATTTATAAGGAAAAAAAATGACAAAACCCTGTAAACTGGTGGGGGACATATAATTTTGAAAAATAATAATAGAGTTACTCTTAGCTCGGTTTTTAATTAGTTGTGGTAAAAAAGACCAGAAATTTTCTAGATTTAGAAATTTATTAACAATGAAATCAACTATAGATGTGTTGTATTAATAGTACAAACATACCTGATATCTTAGATAAAGCTTTGTTAATTCCTGATCGGTTTGATAGCCAAATATAAATTTATAACCCTTATGTAAGGGGCAGAGACCAAATATTCGAAATTTACCTTCAGAAACTCAAACTTAATAATGAGCCAACCTTATATGACAAAGTCTAGCTACAACTACTCCTGGATTTGATAAAGCCGATATTGCTAATGTATGTAATGAGTAGGGCTGTTAATTTTATACAAGTGTCTGATGTCCGTTCGTGTCCGTTCGTGTCCGTGGCCGAAATGTGTCCGTTCGAGTTCGTTCGATTTTAAATTAGGACACGAGATAGGACAAGAAAAATTGTACGAGAAAAAATCTCGTCCGGTCCGTGTTCGTTCGAATTCGTCCGAATTTCTTATAATTCAGTATATCTTCTGTGTTTCTCAAAACATATATGACAACTATTTGGTCGGTTAATTGAGTAAAGATTCATAAAATGCTTATACTTCAATACACATTGATAAAAATAATATAGCTGATGGAAATTCTATTAAACAACATAAAATTTGATGTAAATAGCATTATCCGTCCGTATCTGTTCGAGTCCGTGTCCGAAAAATGTATGTATGTGTCTGTCCGATTTCATTCAGGACACGAGCTAGGACAACAAAAATTGTACGAATATAAATCTCGTTTGGTACGTGTCCGGTCCGATTTTATTTAGGATAAAAACTGAACACACCTCCGTCCGATCCGGTCCGACCGATTTACACCCTTAGTAATGAGGCCGCTTTAATCATTACTAGACATGATGATAAAAAAATTCGTATGAAACATTTTGAAGCGCTATTGGTAAAGTTATTAATGGAGTGAGAAGAAAAATAAGGTATGTTTTTATATTTGTGTTAATGCTACTTGTACTTAGTAATTTAATGTAGTTCATGTTTTTGAACTTTATATTTGCAAGTAAACAAACATCTTCAGTCCAAACAAACAAAAGCATGATGCAAAAAATTATTGATTTGAAGTTATTTACATGCACTAAGTTCGCTTTAGCTTGTATGCTTGTATGTATAATTAGTTTTACTAGAGTACAATAGTTTTACTTACTAGTACTTGTAATTTTAATACTTTGTCTATGAAATATTATGGATACATACATTTTCTTTTGGTATGAGAATATTATGTATGTTTGATTATGTATAATATAATTTGCTTATTATCAAATGTGATAATTCTAGCATTTAAATTTTTGTTTGTCATGATGTATTGGTATTAAAATTAATCTCTTTTGAAATTAATATGCTTAACATTTTAAAAATGCAAAGAAATGTATTTAAGAACATTTGATACATGCCGTAGAAAGAGAAACGTAGTTATAGAAAGACTATAATATGTATACAGTAGCTTGTGTTAAACATTATAGAAAGTGACAAGAAGCACTATTAAGAAATTTCATAAAAAATGCTAGAAAGTAAAACATGATAGTGTTAAACAATGTCTTATAATTAGGGTAGCATAACAAAAGGTATAATAATTAATAACATAACAATGAATTTAATGCTATGAAATAAAAATGCTATGAAAAGTTTTAAACAACAAGTTAAAAAGGCTATAAAAAATTTCTTTCAATCGAGTTTTTCCCTTTGCTGTTATGAGTCCAGGACATAAATCATATGTTGTTTTATAGCATTTATAAAAACGTTATAACAGCATTTATAACAAATTTAAAATGATAGTAAATCCTCGAATTGTTGTAGTGTGCGCATGTCTATCCCCTCCCCAATGCTAAAGTCTAGGAATAAATATGTGCCCAATAATAATAGCATCCTGGTGAAGTAGTAAGGGCATGTTTCTTCTGTACTCGTTGTACCAAAATGACTATAGAAACAAATCATCCTACATTTGCTTACTAACCGAGGACATAAGTGTCAAGTACAGTGTACAGTATATCACTTATGGCTGTGTCCTAACTGATAATATGTGGGATACCCAAGTTAGCTAACCCAGTTAAATATCCAAGACATATGGTCCTCTTCTACTCCGAAAAGAACATCAAACCAAGAAATAATGATATAAATGCAACAATGACATAAGCTTTCATACCAAGGTTATCTCATGTAACCTTATAACTTAGTAAGAGCAATGACTCTAGATGCAACATCCACTTTGGGAAAACCAATAAATACATAATGAATATATTAGTTGACTGGTATGTAGAATCAAATGGTAATGCTAAGTGATCTAACCTTCCAAATCCAATACCCGTGGGCATGTAATGATCTACATATGATAATGGAAAGCTCAAAATAAATGAAATGAAAATTGGGTCATGGGCCACCATTATCAATAAGGACCTCTACTAAAAAACAGTCAACATGGACACATGATGCTAACTACAGAAAACATTGAATATCGTACATATTGATCTATTTCAAGTCAGCTGAGGTAGTGTAGTGAAATAGTCGTTTGTACATATATGCAGGCTACATCATATACTTATGTGTGCACCTTATATATTTATATAATGTGTATCACTGTATTAATATATATTCAAAAAAAATAGTTTGATATGTTTATTCATACGATGAAATAGAAGCAAATATACATAAACAATATGTAGAGAAAAACCTGGACGATGCATGTAAGCATTATCCACTACAAAAAATATAGAACAAAAGATCAAATTTTTCAATCTTTAATAAAATAATTTGGTCTTTAAATCACGTTTAAAGACAAATTAAAGATGAAAATTCAATCGTTGATTCCTTATCTCAAAAAATTAAGTCTAATATTTTGGTCTTAAAATGTGAAGACTTAAAATCCCTCCTAAATGTTTTCTAAGATTGAATTTCAAAGATCGAGATATGGTTTTTGATCGATCTTAAAACAAATTATTTTAATGCTCATAACTATACTATATGCGTACATGGGAAAATACACATGGAAAGAAAAATGTGTGTGTGTGAGATTAGCAGAACTATAATGCGTGCAAAAAAATTCAATATCGAAAGAATGCAATTAAACTAATGTTATGCATAAAACTTCATTAAACTACAATGGATTACATCAAACGGTGGAATAAAAATAACATAGATATACATAAATTGCTTGTGAATATAAAAATACACGATACTTTCATACATTATACTAAATTAACTAGGTTTATCTATTCATACTACATGGATTTGTAAGATTTGATGAAAAAGATAATGTAACACCCCACCTCTATACCCATCTACCAAAGAGTATCACTAAGTAACACCATTTGATAATATAGAGAATAGGGTGAAATTGGGCTATCACACGTGAATATTCCCCTTTGCTGATAATGGTACGTATTTGAAAATCATATACTACTCATCTATAAATACTCGATAGCGGCACAAAGCAATAATGTAACAACCCTGGTTTTGGAGATTACTTGTAAATATTTAATTATGACGGTAGTTATGATTTAATATTGTGAACTAAAACTAAAATTGGAGATTTTAAATTGCTTATTTGGAATAAACAATGAATTTTGGGAAATAAAATGTGAAAATAAAGTTTAAAAACTTTATTTTATTTGTTTGGGTTAATAATGAATGGAAAATGGTTTTTATTTGGAGGAAATGCAATAATTTTATTAAATATTGTTAATTACTTCTTTTAATAATTTTCAAAGGTTGTTTATCTAAATAAAATGGTTTATTATAATGAGTTTAAAAATAAATTTGGTTTAAAAATGTGTTTTGGTCATAAAATTGAGTTTGAAATGGTTTATTATATTTTTCTATGCAAGAAAATATTTTTTTTAGAATTTTTTGAAGTTAAATATAGGGATTTATACATTCATTTGTGTAAATTATGTATTTTTCTATAATAAGGGTTAATGTTAATAATTTTTTTTTTTAAAACTAAATTATCTTTTTATATGATGAAAAATATTTTACTTAATATGTAAGTATGTTTGCATGAATTGTGAGTAATTGCATGACTTGTCAGCGTATCAAAGCCGAACATCAATGCCCTTCTGGTCTCCTTCAACCTCTAGAGATTCCATTATGGAAATGAGATCATATTTCGACGGATTTCATTGACGGGTTACCTCGTTCGAGATCGGGCCATTCTAGCATTTGGGTTATTGTTGATCGCCTCACCAAATCAGCTTATTTCATTCCTATTAAGTCTAATAGGAGTGTTTCTCATTTGGCTAAGTTATATATCAAGGAAATCGTGAGACTTCATGGTGTTTCTTGTTCGATTTTTTATGACCATGACCCGTTATTCACAAATCATTTCTGTCAGAGTCTTCAGCAAGCTTTGGTAACAAAGCTTAATTTCAGCAAAAGCGTATCATCCGTAGTCTATTGGACCGATTGAACGGGTGAATCGTATTCTTGAGGATCTTCTCCGTGCTTGCATTCTAGATTTCGGTGGTAGTCAGGAGGATCACCTACCTTTTATGGAATGCTCCTACAACAATAGTTTTCTATCCAGTATCAGTATGGCTCCTTTCGAAGCCTCATACAGAAGACCATGACGATCACCTTCTTGTTGGTTGAAGTATGGTGAAAAGCTTATTCTTGGTCCAAATTTTGTTCGTGATTCTTCTGAGAAGATTGATCTTATTTGTCAGAGAATGAAAGAGGCACAGAGCCGCAAGAAATCCTACGCGGACAACCGTAGGAAGCCTCTCGAGTTCTCTATTGGTGATCTCGTCTTTCTTCATGTTTCTCATTTGAAGGGGGTTATGCGTTTTAGTACGACTGGGAATTTGGCTCCTCGCTTTATAGGATCATTTCCTATTACTGAACGTATTGACCCTGTGGCTTATAGAGTTTCACTTCCATCTCATTTATCTGGCATTCACGACGTGTTTCCCGTCTCTCAGCTTTGGAAGTGTCTTTGAGAGTCAGATTCTGTTATCGATTCTCCTGAGTTGCTAGAGCTTGAGATCTCACCGGACCTATCTATTGTGCAACAGCTGATATGCACGTAATTGTGCATATATTTACATCCATATTTTATCTCTTTTTATTTAAATAATCATCATATTTGGGCATTTTAACATGTTTAAAACCAAAATTCAATTATTTCCAACCATCATATTTTCATCTTCATTCAGGGGCAAAATGGTCATATTATTGCATGTGTCAATATAAGAATTTTTACTTGGACATTTTTTGATATTTTTTATAGGAATTTGGATGCATATGGAAGAGGCTTATATAAAGATATATGCATGCACAAATGAATAGAAAGGAAAGAAGAGGGAAATAATTCAAGCCATGAACATGGAGGACCCCACCCACTTACCTAAAAGTGCAATTTGGAGCTAATGGACAACTAAGTGGAGGTCAAAGCTTCATGCAACACAAATGATGGATTAATTAGTGATTAATGGTTACTTGTTGGCCACACTTCCTAAAGGGCATTTTAGGCAGCCCCCTAAAAATAGAATTAGGGTTTTATGCATGTATATATAGCCCTCTTATGTATATGAAACTATCATCTACTCTTTCATTTTACTTAGGAAATTAAGAAATCTAAGTGTAAGCTCAATGTTCTATGAAATAATAATGGCTTCCAAGCCTCTTTCTTCTCTCTTTTCTACATGCTCTTCTTTGTTTTATTGTTAATGTTTATTTATATGCTCTCTTTCTCCTTATGTTCATAGCTTAGATTTACATTTATGCAAGTAGTTAGTAGCTAATCTCTTTTGCTTTCTTTGCTTATTTTCTATTTTCTTTTCTTTTTAATGTTGAAACTTACTTGTGTTGCTTCAATGCCACAAATGAGTAGCTAAACCCCTTCAATTTAGGGGTGATGAAGCTCTCTAACTTTATGTAATTCAACATTTTATGATTTATGATATCATTTGGTTTATGCTTCATGAAGTGGATTTTGATGTAAGTTTATACAAGTGAGTTTGATAGCTTATATTGCTTATGCAAATGAGCTATTCTTATTCAACATAAACACAAGTTGCATCATCATTTGCTAATCCATTTTTTTATTGTGAAATTAAAGTAAAAATGAAATTTGATGATCTATATTACTATATACAATAGTAAATAGATCATGCTTAAAATAGCTTTTGCTTTTGCTTCATTTTCATGAGAATTATAAGTGGGTATTTGTTGCATTATAGTTTGATGGTTTGAGTTATGTTAATTAATAACATAAACAAATCATGCTTATGATAAATACAATAATATTTCACTTAAATCAAAGTTAGAGATCATAAATTGTTTGTTGTTGATTTACAAAAAAAATATGAGGGTGGATTTGCTTCTAAATTGTTCTCTAGTTCAATAGTTTACTAGTCATATTTTAATTCTAGTTTAGCTTCATTTTAGTTCTAGTCAACAATTTCACTCGACTTTGGTATAACTTGATTGAATAGAATTTTAAACTCTAACAATTCCCTGCGGATCGACCCGTATTCGCCACGTGCTACATTCGTACACCATGCGCTTGTGGTTATTTTTAAATTTAAATTCGTTCGACGGTTTTCTAAACCGATAGAATTGCTGTGAAATTTCTCAAAAAAAACATCTTTTCGAGGTTCGGCACACCTCGCAAAATAATCAGTGGCAACGGAACCAGGAGACTCATCTTCATTTTTTTTCATGGTTTATTTTTGCTTTAAAATCTCAAAAAAAAATCCCAAAAAAATATATTTTTGTTTTGATTTATTTTAAGAAACGCTATAAGATAAATATATGGTTTTGGTTTATTAAATTGAAATTTTCGAAAATTTATTTGTCTTAACAAAAATAAAAATGAAGTTTGATTACAAATAATAATGGTTTAACTAGTATATAGGAAGATTCATATGTGTTAATTATGAAGTACATCCTAATTGAAAATCTTTGTTTTAAAAAGTGGTTCATTTAAAGTAAAGGATATAATATTTTTTTGTCTTCTAAGTTAAATGGTGTCAATATGATTTTGCAAAGCTCTCTCTCTCTTAAAAAAAATAAAGATTAAAAGTAATAACATCCAAGTATCCACTCTCATTTAAAAGTCCTCACGGTTATGCATGGGTGAATTACTTGGAATTTTTGACTATGTGCTTTCATACTTATTTAAAATTCCTCGCGGTTATGCATGTATGGAACACATGTAAAAAAAACAGACTTAATAAAAACCGCCTACGGTCGATAGTGTATGCATGAAAGTGTGTGCACTCGCCATGCTCTGTACTCCCCTCACATAAGCCTGAAAGGCAGTGCATGGGTGTTATATCTGGCCTCAGTTTACCTGAGCTAGGTGTGTAATTTTTCTTGCAAATAATGAAAGAGCAAGCAACTGAAATCCTAGCACTATTTTTACTTATTTGATTTGATTTGTTATTGAAAAGAAATGAAAATACCACTTTGATAAACGTTGATAATCAACTAAAGATCCATTTCATAGTTACACTGTGTTATTAACCAAAACAACGAGTTAAACTATAGTCTATTTGTTATGATAACTTAATTTTTGTTGGAAATTTTGACGAGTAAATGACTTAAATTTTCAAGGTAATGACCGAAACCTATATTTAACTTATTCGTGTCAATCCTTCATTTGTAAATATTTTCAAAAACTTGCATTCATCTCTTTGTAAATAAATCTTGCATTTTGTAAATATTTTCATCCTGCATTTGGATTTTGTGGGTAGTATCCCCTGCAAAACCCTCACGAGACAACACTCGTCCTACTGGGGACACCTAGAGGTTTAACGGCTTGTTGCATATGCTCAATGCAATCGTGCTCCCTACGAAAATGGATTTATCTTAGTTTTTCTTTATTCGAGGACGAATAAAAAGATAAGTGTGAGGGTATTTGATGTGCACGTAAATGTGCAAATTTTTACCACCATATTTATTCTATTTAAATTAGATAAACGATCACATTGGGTATTTTAACTTGTTTTAACCAAAATTCATATTAATTCCAAATTTTCACATATTCATCTTCATATAAGGGCAAAATGACCATTTGTGCACGTATATTAATTTGAGAGAATTTAATTGGAAATTTCTATAATATTTTGTAGGAATTTAGCTTCTCATATTAGTGGGTTCATAAAGAAACATGCATGCACAAAATGGATATAAAGGAATGAATATGGAAATAATTCAAAGTGAAGATCATGGAGGACCCTACCTACCCACCTACCTTAATGTACAAATTAAAGGCTAACGCACATGCTTATGAAGTTAATGGTTTCATGTACACTTAATGGGGGATTAAGACATGTTAATGATTACTTGGCATCCACACTTCCTAAGGGGCATTTTGGGCATTCCCCAAAAAGTGAATTAGGGTTTTAAAACTTGTATATATACCCCTTATGTTTCATGTAATCTCTCACCTCTTCTCTTAGTCTCTCTTAGGCCTCCTTCTCTTTAGTTTAGATCAAAAATAAAATGAAAGCTCCTCTTTCTCTTTTCATGGCTACTTAGCCATTTTTATTTTATGTAATCGTTTTTTATGCAATTTAATACATGTTCTTTCCTTTTCATGTTCATTTACTTTCATGTTGTAGTGTAGATCTCTTCTCTTTTATGCAAGTAGAATAATTTTTCCTTTCATTTTGCTCTCTTTTTCCTCTTCTTTTTATTCAATGTTGCTTGCTACATTTGTTTATATGATGACAAATATGAGAGGCTAAACTCATTCAATTTAGGGGTAATGAAGCTCTCTAATTAATGCAGCTTCAACATTTTGTCAATTCATGCTCTCTTTTTGTGCTTAATGACAATGCTTGAAGTGGTTTAATTTGTTTTATTTGCTTTGAATTTGATAGTCTATATTGTTGACACCAAACAGGCTATGCTTAAACAATCACTAACACAAATGCCTCTTCATGAATATATGATTATGGCATAAGAAAGTGATTTGAAATTAAAATTTGATGGTCTATGTTTCTAATCAATAGTTAATAGACCATACTTAAAATAGATTTCATTTTCTTTGTCAAGTTTCATGAAAGTTAGTAAGTATTTTAAGGGATGTGTTATAGTTTGATGGCTTATGTTGGCTAATCAATAGCTCAAATATGCCATACTTATGATAAACACATCAATTAAAACACTAATGACCATAAAAGAGAGATCATGATTTCATGTGTTGAACTACATGATCTAGAGAGTGGATTTATTCTCTAAATTGTCATTTAACTCTCATATTTGCATTTCTTTTTGTTAGCTAGTTCACTTTCTCATTTTCTAGTTTAAACACACTCTCGACTTTGGTATAATTTGATTGAGTAGGAAATTTAAATCAACAATTCCCTGTGGATCGACTCGTATTCGTCCCGTACTACAAGTGTACACCGTGCGCTTGCGGTAAATTTTATTTCAAAATTCGTTCGACAGTTTTCTAAACCGATAGAATTTACGTCGACGAACAGCAACATACTCGCATACTTGCTTCGGAGGTTAGACGCCTTCGAAACAAGGACGCCACGCTCGTTAAAGTTCAATGGCCTGCTAATCCCAATGACTGCACTTGGGAAACTAGAGAGTTTATCAAGCAATCCTATCCCGGTTTTCTATCTTCGCATAGCGATGGTGAGAATGTCTCTTTATCTCAAGCTTATTATTTTTTCTTTTTTGAGTGATGAAATTAAATAGTTGAATACAAATTCTTCTCTAGGAATTGCAAGGATGCAATTTTGTTAAGGAGGAAAGTCTGTAACAATCCTGATTTTGGAGATTACCTGTAAATACTAAATTATAACGGTAGTTGTGATTTAATATTGTGTACTAAAATTAAAATTGGAGATCTTAAATTACTTATTTGGAATAAACAATGAATTTTGGAAAATAATATGTGAAAATAAAGTTTTAAAACTTTATTTTATTTGTTTGGATTGATAATGAATGGAAAATGATTTTTATTGGAGAAAATGCAATAATTTTACTAAATATTGCCAATTACTTCTTTTAATAATTTTTAAAGGAAGTGTTTAATTTTTAAAGGTTGTTTATTTAAATAAAAGGTGAAATTGGGTTTAAAAATGAGTTTTGGTCATATAATTGAGTTTGAAATGTTTTATTATATTTTTCTATGCAAGAAAATAATTTTCTAGAATTTTTTGAAGTTAAAAATAAGGATTTATACATTCATTTGTGTAAATTGTGTATTTTTGTAAAATGAGGGTTAATTTTAATAAAAATGATTTTTAAAACTAAAACTATCTTTTTATATGATGAAAAATGTTTTATTAATATGTTAGTATGTTTGCATAAATTGTTAGTAGAGAAAACTAGTAGAAAATGTGTTGTTTTATTTTACATAGGGTATTAATGTGCATATTTGGTTTAAATGAGTGATTTAAATTGACACACGCTTGTTAATTCTTCTCTATTTTGGATCCAAAGCCCATTAGCCAACCTAAACCAGAAATGAGAAATGAGAAAACTTTGTTGTACGTACATAACTTATCTCACCTTCTTCCTCAACAACCTGAAATAAAAAATTCACCATTTTCTTCAATACAAAGCTTTCGAACTTCAATCTCTTCAAACAAGTTGCTATTTTTCTCAATCTAAAGTGAAATTCAAAGGTATTCTAATCCAAAACCTAAATAATTTCATCAAAATCCAATTTTGAGAAATGGATTTTCTAATTACAGTAAATTCTTTTGTTGCATGCATCTATTTCTTCCCTTACAGGTTCCTGAAGGTCTAATTCAAGCCAAAACTTCAATCTTTCAGCTCTAAATCCGTTTTTGCACTTCATAAACAAGGTGAGTATCAAAAATCACAAATGCTAGCGGAAGCCATGCTTAAAAATGCCAAAATCTAACCAAAAATAGCTTCAATATATTGATTTCAT
This sequence comes from Allium cepa, assembly GCA_030765085.1. Taxonomy (NCBI): domain Eukaryota; kingdom Viridiplantae; phylum Streptophyta; class Magnoliopsida; order Asparagales; family Amaryllidaceae; genus Allium; species Allium cepa. Next base: position 747,762,125 of record CM060940.1, on the reverse strand, counting down.
GTTCATTTTTGTTTCTGTGAAAACTGAGTTTGTGTGTCACTTTGCACGTAATTTTTTTCCAATTCCGGCAACAAAATGCTGCCATATTTTCTTCAATTGCTATCTTGTGTGTTTTAGTATATGTATGCCAAATTTCATCGCAAAGCATATTCGTTTGATGCTTGAAAACTGCATTGCAAAATCAATGCACGGCTTGGAAATTACTTGTATACATTTTGTTTCTGAGTTGCTGCAAACATGTCCTGATTCCATTTTTGAGACAACATATCTCTTTAGTTTCTTACTCGAATTGCTTGATTTCTTTTTGTTTGAAAGACAAAGTTTTCTACAATATGCATACCAAATTTCAGGTCATTTCGACCTACATAGCATATAGAAATATGCTGCCAAACTTTGATCCGGGGCATGTTTTTGCCCAGTGTTTTACAGTGAAAACATGCCCGGGTTCAACTTTAAGACATCATAACTTTCTCATACTTTATCCAAATTACATGATTCTTTTTTTGTTTGAAAGATAAAGTTTTCTACTATAAGCAATTTTGAGCTCAATTTGATGTCGTTTGGTGCTCTGTTTTATGCCTGAAAGTTGAACCCATAATGGATTTTTAGGCCTGGGCACATTCTTGTTGGACTGTTACAAACATGGTCCGAGTCCATATTTGAGACAGCGTAACTTTTTCATTTTCTATTGGAATTCATTGATTCTTTTTTCTTTGAAAGATGAAGCTTTCTACTTTGTGCATACCAATTTTTAGTTCAATCAAAGGTTGTTCGATCACCTGTTTTATGTCCGTAAATTGAACCCAGAGAAGATTTCAGACCTGATATTATTTTGCCTAAGCGTTTTATGTTCTTTTTCGGTCCGACTTTTGACTTTTACTTCATGTTTTTGTGATATTTCTGAAATTTTTTGAGGGCTATGATGCCTATCAATAGGCTAGCCAAGTCTTGATGAATTTGGAACTCAAATTTGAATTAAATTTGAATTGAATTTGAATGACAGTTTTAAGTGATTTCTTTGATTTCGAGCATAGGTTTTTCCAAGCAATTTTGAAATATTAAAATAAATTGGCATTTGAAATAATTATTATGTAATATTTTTAAATTATTTTAAGCTGTAAAATTTATTTATGCTCTATAATAATGGAATTTTCAAATATCGTCTTCAAAATTGATTACAGAAAATGGTTTTAAAAGCTTGTTTTCTCAAATAAATTATTTTATATACAAAATACACGTTTTTGCACTATTTGAGTGAAAGAGAAGAAGAATTAAATGGTTTGGTAAAACATGTGGTATGGGACACGTGTGTTTATCTTATCGGTTAATTCCTGACTTGTCTGTTTGATGGTTTTGACCTTCATGTCGAGTTTAACGATGAGATGAGGTAAACTTTTTTTACCGCTTTGAGTGTGAAATTACGGGCGGCTAGTAAATCGATTAGTGCGAACATGTGGTATGGGATACACGTTAACAATATTCAGGTTCCGATTTGAGAGTTTGTGACACATTTGCCATTGTGGCGTGCCAGTACTGGACCTTCGGGTCATTGCCATTGCGGCGTATTTGTCTTCGAGACGTTTTCCATTGCGGCGTATTTGTCATTACGGCGTATTTGTCATTGTGAAGTTTTTCTTTGTATGAGATACCTACTTGGGATAACAGTACTTACCAAGGCTTCGGCTGCATGCACGTGCAAAGACTTTTGAGATGGTTTCTTTGACTATTTTCCCTAGTGTATCGTCCCTTTCCGAAATTGGTCCTTTGAACCATTCGATATATATTTGTGGCGATTACCTTTTGGGAATTTGAACTCTTGGAAGTTCTATTTTTGAGATTTGAATTGCCTACACTAGCGTTATATGAGATTTGCCTTTTGGCGTTTACTTGAGATTTTGTTCTCCTCTTTAGAGTTATATTTGCCTTGTAGCGTGTTTGAGATGAGATCTCTTTATGCATGTTTGGGTTTTGCCAAGATGGTGGGTTTAGGTTTTCCCCTAAACCATATTTGATGTTTTATGAATGCAGATGATACGAGGCTCGCTACTTTTAGTGTTTTATGTGTTATTTTATCTCTTTTGAGATTATTTGTTTGTATAGTGGTACCATATTATCACTTGATGTATTCATACACTTTAGTTGTCCCTTCTCACTCGAGAATATTATCACATTATCCTTATGCTCATATTGTCGCTTATCCTTGTTAACTGATTTGTTTAGCTAGACTGACTTATGTATTTTATACTCAGGTCGGACTGAGGTGTTTCAGTTTTGGTACATTTGGACTTAGCCTATTCCACTTCCGCATGGACTCTATTATGCTAGCTCCTTTTTTTTATAGCTTTTTGTGTAGTCCTTTTGATTTGCTACATGTTTGTATTATGGTTGTCATACCACATATGTGATGTATCTTTTTGTATACTCTGTGATGTATCTGTAAATGTGTGTATATATGGGATTATTTGTTGTTCTGTGACGTGTTTTGCATTTGATTTGTTGTATTTTGTTCTGATAGACCTATAGCCACCTATGGCTCTGTATTAAATATTTATTAAATATGTCGATCCATAAAAAAGGCATTGTTGACGTATTCAATAGATATTTAAGACCAGCCTATAGATGGTCGCTCATATCCAGCCTTATTCTCTGAATTAGCAGACAGTATTACCCAGTAATACTCTTTGTTAATGTGGGTCTCGGGATGGGGCATCACAAATAAACACGTGCGTTTTTAGAATAGATCAATACACAATACAAAATAAATCGTAGAGAACACAGAGTCATCAACGTAACGATAACATATAATATGAAATATATATAAGTCTACATGGTTATAAAAAAAAGTCAATACCCGCCATCTTCAAAATATTCATACCTATGTCTAATACATACATCACATCTCAATAACGAATATAAATATGAGGCTACAAACACAAGTTTAATTCTGCAAACTTACAGACTAATTAATATCCCAACTAGCAGCCTCCAAACTATGCTTAACAGCCACAAATAGTCCACTTCACTCCTGAACCTGAAACATCTTAGACCGACCCAAGTATTATATAGATAACATACGGGTCAAACTATGTCTAGAATGTGGATGACAGTATATGATAATAACTGGCATGGTATAATCAAGTGTAAATCATAGTGGTATATGAATAACCCAGTATAACATCTTATCTCTAACCATGCACATATCTTCATCCATAATAAGGCAATGTCGAGTAACACATCAAACGGCATCAAGTGGGTGAAGCAATTCACAACCAAATATAACAACACATAAATATCATTAGTTACTACATGACATGCACTCAACAGAGCCAAAATTATCTCTTTTTTAATCATATAATATCCATATTCGGGATTTCTAATACTCAATTACATATAAGGCAATTAACAATCAAGCATCTAGGTCTAGCACAAGAAAGGAATGCTCTCAGTAGCTTAGTTACCTCCCAGATAACTATTTAATATGTAGGTATGGGGTCACACTAATTCATGAACTTTCAGTCCCATGAATCCACACACTACGATGGAGGTATAATCTCAATATCATATGTCCACTTAACTGTAACGACCCATAAATTTTAATAATTTTTATAACGTATTTAATTGAATTTTTGGAGAAAGTTTTAAATAATATATTTTGAATCGAAAATTTAATATTTGTAATACGTCTATTTAGACATAGCAAATGGTAAATTTTCATCAAATAATATTGAAGTTATTTTGTTGAGTAATTTTATTTCAGTTTAAATTAGTTAAAAATGGATGATAATAAAATATTTTTCGAAACCAAAATATGTAAACATGAGAAAATTTATTTAAAACACTCTGAATCAGACTACGAAATTCGTTTCGCGAAATTCGGACGTTTCTAGCTTCGTTTGGATTTTCTGTACGGAATAATAGCATTTTCGGTACAAATTATCAACTTTCGATCAAATGATCGTATCACTGATATCTGTATACCATTTTGACCATCTCGTCGTGCTGATCTCTGTGGTATATTCATCTTTGTATTTCAGGATCCGTTACGTGGCGGAAACCGCAAAACGGTTAACCGTAGTGGTATCCGTTTCTGAAATCTTTAGTTCCATTGTCTTTTCACTGTGCAACGGTCGAAATCTAAACAGCCACTTTCCTTTATTATTCTTTTATTATTAGTAGAATAAATGGCCAGCTGTTACAACCATCATTTCAATTTATTTTACAATGGTCTATTTCTCTTCCTCTTTTTCGTTTGGTTAAATTTCAAAAGTAAATATAATATTCTATATATATTGTTTATATTTTGCATGCTACTCCATTTTCTTTTATTTTATCGTTTGTTTTGTTCTAGCCTCTGCCTCTCCTCTCAATTTTGTTATGAAAAAAAAAATTATATCAAAGCTTTCGTTGCTTGCCTATATCTCCCCCACTCAACCGATCCTCTCCCTTCATCAACGCGAGCACCCATGCCCCTCCCTGACGCAGATCCACCTCCTCCTTGATCCTTTCCTCCGCCGCAACATCCGAGCATCGAACCCACCACCATGAACAGTCGTTCCTCCTCCATTTACCTCCTACTTGCCATCATCACAGCCTGGACCTAGCAAACCAATCCCGTGCCGAGATCCCCTGACCACCCTCTTCGACCTGACCTCCTTCACCATGTGCCAAGCTGCCTTTCCTGATCACAAGCTTCCAACAAACCACCTCCTTTCCTCTCCAACAACCTACGAACAGCCAGGCTGTAATGACCCGATATTTTCAACCATTCATATCCGCACATGTCGAACTTGAATTGCTCAAAATACCGTGTTGTAAATAAAGTTTGGCAAATATCATCTTGTATAGTAAATAAATAATCACATATCACAGACATAGAGTAAATAATAATACAGCGGAATTAAAAGAGATAGTAGTTCATGAAGCTACTATATAAAAGTAAGATAAATCAGAATACATTACTGAAATCACTGGATACTGAAAGCAAAATAGATGGCTGGATCTTCAAGCAAAGCTCCAACTCCGAAGGTGAGTCTTGAATGCTGAATCACTCAGTCTGACTCGAGCATAAAGCAAGACACAAAATACTCAAGTCAAGACATAAATACTTATGAACTATAAATCAACTCAAGTGAACAGTAACAAAAATGCATCAGTTACTTAAAGGATGCTTGGGATCGCTCATCCTTTTAGGATCCGTTAAACTGTTTACTATATAGTAATATTGCGCTATTATAATAATGTCTACAGTAAAATAAACTTACTTTAAAATTACGTTAAGGAGTGACCCGATATATCCTTAACACAAAATAATGCCAGTAGTCTATACAGTACCTACATATCTCCTGATCGGGAGACTATGAGAAGATACTCCATAGGTACGACACAAATAGAAACTCGTAGTAAGGTTCGCTATGGTAGGTGACATGGCACACAAGGCAATGCCAGGGTAGATATACCAATTGCGCACATGGGCTGACGATAATGTAGCAGCCACTACGCCTACCTCGGAACACACTCCCAATCAAAATCGGAGGATGACCATCAAAATCAACCACATGTAAGAGTATAGTATCGAAGAAGTGTGTCCGACCAAAGGAGCTACCCCTTTTGGCCCGAGATCGCTCTTGTTTTAACCTCCTTAAGCCAACTCAGGGGAGTCGGGTCCACGTTCATACCTCAATAAGATCATCGCCACCATCCTACTTCATTCAGAAATCCCCATTGCGTACACGGTTATTAAAGTGGTTTTCGGAGTTGGCAGAGAGTATGACAACTTCCGACCCTGGTCTCTTTAATAACCAAACATTATTATAACGCCGTTGTCATTTCAAAATAGTTTATACTTCAAAAAATCAAATCATATCATTTCAAAACTATATTCCTTTCAAAATAGTTTATACTTCGAAACCAAAACTATTTTTATTTCAAAACTATATTCAAATCAATACGATATCATTTCCATTTCAAACATATATTCACCTTTCAAAAATCATAATACTTTCAAAGTATAACTCTTTCGAAACCAAAATACTTGAAATCATTACATTTTGAAAATCATAACATTTCAAAATCATATATTTGAAATCATGGACCATTTCCATTTTTCAAATTTATTCAACTAAACCCAAATTCAAATTTTCAATTTCAATTCAATTCAAACCATCAATTTCAATTCAATTCAGTTTCTCAACAAAATATTTCAAATCTTGTAAATTTCAAATACAGATTTGATTCACAAAATAAACTATTCAATTTTTAATATATTTCAAGGCTTTAAATATACCATATTTCAAAACTAAATTTTGAACATCTCATATATACATATATATATATACACACACACACATATATATCAAATTCAGTTCCATATTATTTAGCTTTGAAATAATCACTTGATAAAATACAATATCATTAAATACCCTTTCATACTAATATAAACTTCGAATATTCAAATATCAACATCAAATATCATTCCAAATTCATATTCTTTATCAAAATTAATATTATCATAATATCCCCATTTGAAATTGAAAAATGGGGACCCTCCCTTTTCCTTTCCTCTTTCCCGCTGAACCATCCTGTCACCCACCTCCTCTGCCGCAATGTCTTTCCTCACCTATTCTTGTACCCCCTTTTATCGCTGACCATTCCCTGTCAGCTCCTATTCCATCCACTATCCCTCTTGCCAGTTCCCAATCCCTGCCACCAACTACCACCATCTCATCTTCCCCCCATTCTGCTTCTCTGAACTTATCTTCCCCACCGTTGCTTCCCTTACCACAACCCCGGCTAGCTTGGAATTCTCTTTTCAAAGCTAAACCCGCTAATGCCGGGAAATATGAACCGCGCGACATTCAGCTGAATTTTATCGGTGATGCTCTTGTTCCACCTGATGAAGTTGTTATGGCAGGTAACTCGATGTGGAAGGAATACCTGGTGGGTTTTTTTCTTGATACCCTCTTCCGTACTCGACTGTGATGTATTACCTTAAGAAAGCTTGGAAACTGCATGGCTCCATTTTTGTTAAGTCAGATGGATTCCTGTTCCTGTTTAAATTCACCAATGAAGATGATAGGATTAGAATCTCTGAAGCTGATCCTGTTGTTATGAGGAATAAACTATTTATTGTAAAACCGTGGGATGAGAATGTTGGCAACAGTTGTAGCAATATCAAATCTGTCCCTGTTTGGATTAAGTTATCTAACATCCCCTTGTTTGCATGGTCTCCATTGGGTATAAACTGGTTAGCTGCAAGAATTGGTAAACTACTTTGCATGGATGCCTCGACTGAAAAATTTGAAAGAATCGCCTTGGCCAAATGCTTAGTTGAAGTGACTCCCAAGTATGAACTGCCTGAGCGATTTACTGTTCAACTGCTTGATGGGTCTGAACAGGAAGTTATAGTTGATTACTTGTGGAAACCTGAAATATGTACTTGTTGTAGAGAGTTTGGGCATTTGGCTAGCACTTGCAAGAAGTCAGTAATTGAAGAGAACGACAAGAAATGTGAGGATACTGAACAACAGGAGAGTGGTGAAGTGAAGCAACACATTGAGCATAAAGTGGCAAAAGGTCAATAGGAACAGGGGAAAAAAATTGAAGTAAGTAAGGAGATGGTAAATAAAACAAATATAAGCACAGTAGCAGGGGAACCCTTTGAACTTGTTGGAAGTGAAGGGAACAGTTCTGGTATGAAAGTTATTAATGAATCAAGGGATGTGGACCAAGTATGTAATGTTCAAACACAAAACAAATTTAATGTTCTGCAGAATGAAGAGGTTGAGCAAGTTATAGTTGATATTAATGAGGTAGAGGATGGTGAAATCAACCCTGATGACAGTTATGTTGAATTAAATAGAGAAAACCCACAGATCAATGCTAAACTGTCTGACAGTTCTGTTATTATTAACAAAATTTTGGCTACTGATAAGCAACATTTACAGATTAAACCAACTGCTACCAGTAGCAATAGCAAGGAGAATGGTAATTGTGTTACAGTTATGCATGCACAAGCTGATACATATGACACAAAATAAGATAGAGCATGGTGCGCTGCAATTGAAACATTCATAACACAACTTATTCTCACAAGCCATAAGCCTGATCCTGTTGTTCATCCTCTAGTTCATACACCCTACAATTTCTCCATTGACCTGCCTAGTTGGCCTGCAAACCATACCCTACCTCAACCAAAACATATTCCAACCAAAGACCCATCCACATCACAACAATCCTCTCCCTACAGAAAAATTGAAATAAGATCTTTGTCTGCACAGAGAAGAAACAACCCCACCACCCAACAATAATATTTTAATGTTTAAAAAATTCACAGCATGGAATCTCAGAGGAGCGCACAGCAAAATAAAACTCGATCAAGTCAAAAATTACATTTCTGCTTATGACATTTGTCTTTTTGGATTGCTTGAAACAAAACTTAACCTCTTGTTATCCACCAAAGCAGCAATTTACATTGAACTTACTTGGAAATTCCATCACAACCTTGATAATGCAACTTATGGCCGAATTCTAATCTTGTTTGATCCAAAAATTATTACCCTATCCCCAATCCTTTCAACCAGACAGTTCATCCATCTTCATGTCTTTGAAACTCTATCTCAAACCTCATTTTATGTCACCTTTGTATACGCCGATAACTCTGTTCTTTCTCGTAACACATTCTTCAACAACTTGCCACCATTACGTCAGTCTTCACATCCTTGGGTTGTGCTAGGCGATTTCAATTCCTGTTTTAATTTCGCTGACAAATGTGGGGGTAATCCTCTTACTCCTGCAGACATTGCCAACTTCAACTTATCTATTGAACAATCTGAGTTAGTCATGGTTAATAGGTCTGGTGCAAAATTTTCATGGAACAATAGAAGTCGTAGTGGAGTTCGTACGTTCACGACAATTGATCATGCTTTTTGCAACATCCAAGCTCTCCACCAATGGCCCACCTTATCTGTCTTCCTCCCACAACCTATATTATCTGACCATTCACCACAAATATTAACTTTGGGTCCCCATTTGCGAAAGGAAAAGAGAAGTTTCAAATTTTTTGATGCTTGGCTCAAGCATGACCACCTACTTGAATTAGTTTCTCAAGTTAGCACTGAATTTATTTGCTATGGTAACCCCATGTATAAGTTTTGCAGGAAGTTGAGAAGAATCAAGCAAGAAATTAAATTGTGGGCCAATATAACCTTTGGAGCTGGCAGCCTTCTTTCCACAACTCTTAAGGATCAGCTGAAGAAGCAACAAGAATACATGATGGAGCATCCCAATGATGAGCAAGCGGCGGCTGATGAAAGCAAACTATTTACTGATGTGAACAATGCCTTATGCTTGGAAGCTAACATGAAGAAGCAACAACTACATGCCAAAGTGGTCTGTTGAAGGAGACAAGAACACCAAGTTCTTCCATGATGCAATAAAGGTCAAACATTCCAGAGATAACATATATAGTATCCTTGATGCTCAAGGTAACCACTGTCACACTGTTGAAACTGTTGATCAGGCTTTTGTTGAATACTTCTCCTCATTGCTTGGTAATGATTCTGGGTTCTCCCCTGACCTTGAGCGTATCTCAACACTTACACTGCCAAGTATATCTCCTCAGGCACCTCTGGATTTAATAAGGCCTATAACCAATGAGGAAATAAAAGCAACGTTATTTTCAATGAATAAACAATCTGCAGGAGGGCCTGATGGTATAAGTGTATCATTCTTCATAGCTTCTTGGGGTGTTCTTGGTCATGATTTTTTCCAAGCTATCAACAATTTCTTTACAAAATGCAAATTGCTTGGGGAAGTGAATAGTACAAACATTGCTCTGGTACCTAAAGTTTATCCACCAACTAGTGTCTCCTCGTTCAGGCCGATATCCTGTTGTAATGTCTTATATAAATGTATCACGAAAATTCTTGCCTCTCATATGCTTAGTGTTATGCCATCAGTTGTCTCTATGAACCAGGCAGCCTTCCTACCTACAAGAAACATTCTGATAATGTTCTGCTTGCCCAAGAATTGCTCAACGGTTACTCTAGAGTTAATGTGTCACCTGCTGCTACACTAAAAATTGACATATCTAAAGCTTATGATTCTATTCATTGGGCTTCAATTGTGAGGATCATGGCAGTCATGGGGTTTCCCAAATTTTTTGTGTCATGGATATATGTGTGCATCTCCACCCCAACCTTCTCCGTTGTTTTGAACGGTAGACCAGTTGGGTATTTCAAAAGCAGTAAAGGAATTCGCCAGGGTGATCCCATATCTTCTTACCTATTCTTGTTGGTTATGGAAGTTTTCACAGTTTTGCTTAATTCAAATTACTCTCACAAGCTAATCAAGTACCACCCTAAGTGCTCTGCTCTCCAAATTCAATCCTTAATGTTTGCTGATGATGTATTGTTATTTACTAAACCTGATATTCCGTCCATGACCGGAATTGTTGAGGCTCTCCACTCCTTTTATTGCATGACTGGTCTTTCAATCAACAAAGCAAAATCTTCCGTGTTACTCGCTGGAGTCAGTGATACCCAAGCTGCTGGCCTTTATTTGCACACTGGCTTCACCAGCATGGACAATGATATGACGTATCTTGGTCTTCCTTTACTCACCAAAAGAATTACTAATGCTGATTGTGTTCCTTTATACAATAAGATTACATCTGTTATGGGGGTCTGGTCTAATAGGCAACTGACTCAAAGTGGAAGGCTTGTCCTTATTAAATCAGTAGTTTTTTCATCTTTAGTCTAATGGGCTAGGTGCTGTATCCTCCCTACCAAGCTGTTGCATATGGTGAGGTCAGCTATGCATAGGTATTTCTGGACTGGTAGCATTCACAACAGGAAGTTGATCCCGTGCTCATTCACTAAATTTGAAACTCCAATTAAACTTGGTGGGCTAGGTGTTATTAATGCAAGTAAGTGGAACTGTGCTGCCATAAGTTCCCATTTTGAAGACCTCATCAATAAAAGAAGCAGTGTTTGGGCTAAATGGGTTTGGCAATTTTACATTAAGACTAAGTACTTTTGGTGCATGGAGATCCCCCAATGCTGCAGTTGGATTTGGAGGAGCATCCTGAACTTAAGAAATGTTTACCTCCCATTAATTCAGTACCATGTTACTGCAAAATTTGGTGTTAGTTTCTGGCATGACCCTTGGCCGGGCAGGGGTCTTATCCTTTCAAAAGTTTGTAACTACCTTCATGTTCACCAGTCTGGTATACATTATGATGCTAAAGCCAATGATTATGTTCATGATGGGATTTTGCAATTGCCAAGCACTAGTAACCAAATTATCAGGCAATTATGGACTGAGGTTCAAAACAATTACAGCACTACCAATCCAATGCATGCAGTTACTTGGGACATGAGGCCTCACACTATCAGGGGTGTTTACATAACTATTTCTGTGTATGATACTTTGCCTTCTTCCAAATGGTGCTCTGTGATCTGGTCTGATGATTCTCCACCATCTGATAACTTGATGTTGTGGAAAGTCATAAACCAAGCTCTTCTGACTAGAAGTAAATTGAATTATTATGGTATGGCATGCACCTCCTTTTGTCTTTTTTGTGAGCTGCATGAGGAAACAACTGAGCACATTTTTTTTGATTGCCCGACACTTAAAATTTTGATGGACAGAATCAGTTCCACAACTGGAGTTAATCTTGCTGCTGGGAGTTCTGCAATGATATGGAGTGTCATCTACAAAGCTACAAGGTGGAGAAGGTATGAGTCTAGAATTTTGGTTGTGTGTTTGAAAAAATACCTCACTGCTGTTTGGAAAGAAAGGAACTCTGTTGTCTTTGATAATCACAGAAGGAAGACTGAATTATTATGGCAAGATGTTAGGAGAAGCACTCACTGGCAATTGATGAACTGCAACACCAAATTTCGAGACTCTTTGATTCAAGTTTGGGGTTGATGTTTTTGTTGTTTCCTCAATTGTTTTATTTTTCCTTTTATTTTTCTTCCTTTTCTTCTCTCTTATACTGTCCTCTTTTATTGTGTTGCAATAAAACTGGTAGGGGTCCAGTCAACCTCGCTGGCTTTGCCAAAAAAATAAATAAAATATTATGTCATTTAAAACCATTTCAAAATATCATATCCTTTCAAAGCCTCATTATCAAATCATTATTTAAATTTAAATTCAAATTCAGCTATTCAAAAAAAATCATTTTTAAATCAATAATCATTCATTTATTATTTCAAATATCATTACAAAATACATTTCAAAATTCCATTCAAAAATTCATTTATCTCATTACATTTCATTCCATTTAACACATAACCAAGTAAACCTAATTTAAATTCAAATTCAATTTAAATTCTTAAAAATTCAAATTTAAATATTAAATTATATTCAAAACTCCTTAATTTTCACAAATAATCAATTTCCAAAAGTTAAATCATTATCACTTCAAAATATAACTCAAACAGTGTTAAAATCTATAACATTTCAAACATTGTCAAATTTAGCAACGACGGCATTCATAAAGTGCTATTGCAACTTATAGTTCCCAAAATATTTTAGTTTAGGAACAACGGCATTTATAAAATGTCGTAATAAATATTTAGTTATTTCAACATAGTTAAATTCCGAAACAACAGCATTTAAAAATGCTATCATAAGATCCACAACAATTTTTTTGGGAAATGCTGCAATAAAATTCCAGATTTTATTATAACTTTTCAGAAACAATAAAACTTTATGTTTTGTTATTTTAAATTTATAAATCATATTTCTAGACTTCAAAACCTCAATTTAAATCAACTTAACATATGATTTATCACAACTAAATTTTATAATTAAATATCCAATTTAAAACTCATTTCATTTGTTAAGTCAAAACTCACTGTTTATTAACTTATAAATTTAAATAAAACTTAACATTTTACTTTAAATATCATTTCAAGCTTTAAATTTATTTTCCATTATTCAATTACATTTTAAAAATATAATTTAAAGCCAAAAATCACATTTACTTCAAATTTACATACTTAAGTTCACAAATTCAAAACTAAATATTTAGCCTTCTCAAAACCATAAAATATATATTTTTAAATAAAATTTCATACTTTAAAAATACATATCTTAATAAAAATCATTTAAAAATATAACACGGGGTCTGTATAAAATTTTCTAACCTAGGTCAAGTGATACAGATATATATCATTTCAATCCGTAGTTTAAAAAAAACCCAGGTTCTATCATTTCAAACCTGCAATCCCAAGTAAATAAAAATCACTCAGGCCTATCATTTTAGCCCATAACGATTTTTCCCTATTCTAAAGTCCGTTCGGGTATGTATCATTTCAATCCATAGTGATTTTATTCTAACAGGGAACTTGCAGTGTGAACATATACATAAACAATATAGACGATTATACTAACATGTCGATGTCACAATATAATGTCATATATCAGATGTCAGTTGATAATTAGCAGAGTTAACATGGTAACAACATGGCGTAGCATATCATATAATCATCATTTACTTGCATAACATTTTTAATTTACTAAACACTTGTCATCAATTCACTATTTCATAAGTAAAATGTCAGAATGAGAAGGACTCACCTTTTTACGCTGGTGATAGCCAATCAAAACACAGAGAACAAATCCAAAAAGCACGATGTGGCATGACACAACACGACTTGATTCAAATGAGAGAGAGAGCCAAGATATGTTCTTGTACACAACCAATAAAACAAAGCAACATATACATGAATATATTTAATACAAAATACATAGAAACAAATTGAAATTAGGAAGCAACAAAGAGCAAAGAATGATTAGACCTTGCTTCAACCACTCCAATGCTTGGCCTTAGGGGACTCTATGCTCGGCCAAGATCATGTTTAGCTCGGGTTTGGGTTAGATATGGCAAGAATATAGCATGGCTACACAAGTGTTTGGAGAGGAGGAGTTACAACATATGGCAAACAAAGGGACACAGGAAAAAGAGGTAGGTTTTGTCAACATATAGGCTCGGCCAAAGGGTAATTGGGCTCGGCTCATGCTTGTATGGTCTGGATAGAGGTCATATGGTAGCTAGAGGTGATATAGATCAGGTGGTGGTGGTTCTAGGTGGTGGCCGAAGTGAACAATGAAGGGGGAGGTGATGTTATGTGGTCTAGGCATTGTTTTCAAGGGTTGGAGCTTGCAAATTTATGAAGCTATCATCATCAAGTGGTCATGGCTTGACCTTGGTCAGAGGAAAGGGGGTGGAGCTGCTTCTGGTGATGGAGTGGTCGGTGGTGAAGGGGTGGATAGGCTAGTGGCCGAGCAAGCAAGGTAGAAAAGGAAGGCAAAAACAACGAAAAGAGGAGAAAAAGAATGAAGCCATTAACATGTTTTTTTCCTCTCATTGCCGTGAGTTTTAGGATGAGGAGAAAAGTTTCCCATGTGAAATGTAAAGAGGAATACACGGCAATGCATAGGAGAATGGACGGTCAAAGCATGAAAAGGCAAATTGAAAAATGAATAGACAAAAGAAATGAAAAGACATAGAATATAAAAGGACTTTTATCTCTTGGAATTTATATTTTATTTTAAATCAAAATAAACCAAAATAAATCGGTAAATAAAAATAAAAATGAATACAAAACAAAGTGAAAAAGAAAAATAAATAATTATTTCAAGGAAAAATAGAAAATAAATAAATAGTTTAATACTTGAAACTAGACTTTAGAAATTGAAAACAATATACAATAAACATTTGAAAAATATAACTACACTTATAAAATGTTTTAAAAATAATATATATATATATAATATGACATTTTACATAAAGTAGAACATGATTTGACAAAAAAAATTTATTTATATAAATTAAAAGAAACAATTTTGTTAAATAAAACAATTTACACACAATATTGTAAAAAGCATAACTTTCACAATATTAATCGGATTTCAACGAAACGAAAAGCAGTATTCTTGAAATTTAATTTATTTTTATAATAAAAGATAAAATTAAAAAATTCAAATATTTAAATTTTAAATTTAAAAGTCAAAGTTTGACCAAATTAACCAAAATCCACATTTTGGAAAATATTCTATTTATTCATGTTTGAAATTCTAATTCACATAAAAATAAAAATTTATATTTAAAATGACAAAATTTATCATTTTAATAAATAAAATAAAAATTTTAAATCAGGAAATTCAATTGAAATAATTAAAATATACAATTAAAATAATCACAAAATACAGGGTTGTTACACAAGCATGAATGCTTAATTCTTTTATAAGGGTATGTTTATATTTAGTGTTTACAATATATATATTAATATAATCTATATAAGTCTATAATCTACTCTGTTATATATATATGTATATATATACAACTATTTACCTATATATTTTTATATTATGATATGTTTATATATGTGTACGTCAATATAGATTTTATAATATTGTTTTAGAGTATAAATAGATTTGTGCATAAATGTTGTTTATATACACACACACACACACATTTTGTGAACCGGTTTTGTTTACCAGCTACTTTTCCGTTATATATTTACAGTCGTATATAGTTTCGATTTGGTTGGTTTATACATATAAATTTGAATAAGTTTGGGCTTTGGTTTCAACACGGCACATATATGAAGTATACTTTAATATGTTTAAAATGCAAGATTTATAATGTTGGCATACGTACATTAGTTATGTACATATCTATAAGTTGTTGTTTTAAATTTATATGTAAAGGTTACTGTATATATATTACTGATTTTTCTAACTTATAATATGTTCAAAATTGCACATACATGTATAGATTTCATTCGAGCTTTGATTTTTAAGTGCATATATTTATAGTTTATGGATATAAGCTATATATATATATATGATTCTATACATGTCTCTGTTTTACTGTAAGAAAAGGAAATATATATTGAGTTATATATATATAGACATATATTATTATGGTTGGGTCTGTTAGTTACTAGAGGTTTATGTTGTGACAGATGTTTTGATATATTTACTATTGCTATCAAAATCTTGTCTGTATATACATGTTATGATCTAACTCATATTTATATATATGTTTTGTTCAAAGTATTATGTTGTAATAGTTTATATATATATATAAGTTTTGCTGGGTATGTATATTGATTTTTGAAACTTTGTACATTTCTATTTACACAGGTGTGACAACTTTATATATTGTTTGAAACAGTTTAAAATATATGGTATACGAAGGTTTTGTATATAGTAGTTTATATAAACCATTATAATCAATGTTTACAGTAGAACAAGTACGTATGTATATATAGAATCGTATATTATTTTGAAGTATGTATGAAAGATATGTAAAGACTGCATATTTTGGTCCATTGATTTATATCCTACTTTTACAGTTTTATATGCGAATATATATATATATATATATATATATATATATATATATATATATATATATATAACGTGTCAGATTTTTTGTATATATTATATATATAAAGTTTTGAGATTTTAATACATATAGATTTCAAAGTTCAAATACGTTTATTCTATATGAGTTGAAAATGGTTGTATATAGCTTGTTTGGTATATTATAGTTTTACTGAAGCTTGTATTTGCCTACCCACGTGGATCTAGATTTTGCACTCTGCTTAGCTTATGATCCACGTGAGGCATGTTTTCGAAACACATATTTGTTTATACTTAGCATTATTTAATTTTAATAATGATTTTTCAATACAATGTGTATATATTGATTTTAGATTGGATACTTTGATTTTTAAGATAGGTTTTGGATTTTTATATGTACATATTTTCGTTTTGTTTTAATAACTATTGATTTTTAAATATAATATATAAAGATCTTATTTTAGTATGTGTTTGAAATTTATGATTTTGAAATATATATTATTTTAATATTTATCTTAAACTTAAATATTGATTTTATGGGAACAATAATAATATATAATTATTTTCTTATCAAACTGATTTGGTCCTTGATTTCCAATCTATTAGCTTTGTCCATGTGCCTATCTTCTTCATCGAATCGTGTCCATCTAGCATTGTTTTGGGATTCGTATCTCATTTCTTTGTCTATCCTTCAGCCTCAGAAGGTGAGCAATCACTCATGATTAATGTTCTTACATTTATTAAATTTGATTTCAATTGAAACGACAATTGAAATATGCTGTTATTAGCTATTTACATTACTATATATATGTTATTATCTGTATCAGTTCACCTGTGACATCTGACACCATTATCTGTTATTTATATTGATGATATATGCATATTATATTGTTGTCATATATGTTGTCACTCTGCAAGTGCCTTGTTAGTATAGAATTCACTGTGGGTTGAAATGATACATACCCGAATGATATATAGAATATGAGAAAATCGTTATGGGTTGAAATGATAGACCCAAGCGATTTTCATTTGAATTGAATTTGGTATTGCGGGTTGAAATGATATATATCCATATATAAATTTTAAATTATGGATTTAAATGATAAATATCCATATTACTTGACCATAAGATAGACAATTTTTTTTATAGACATTGTGGTCTATATATAAATATTTTGAAAATAATTTCTATGGTTTTGGAAAGAAATATAGGGTTTAAAAAATATTGATTCTTAAAATATTCTATATAAATGATATTTTATTTATAGATTTAATAAAAATATTTAATTTAATTAAGATTGATTTAATTTATATATAATATGTTTAAGTATTTATTAGAATTTGAATCTCAAAAATAGATTTTTATAATAATTTTTATAAATTAAGGTTGGAAAGATAAATAGAAATTGATTTGAAATTTTATTTGTTTAAGAAATAGACTTAAATAAAATTGATTTGAAACTTATTGAATTTGAGATTTTGAATATATGATTTTATAAATTGATTTTGGTTTAAAGTGATTAAATGGATATTTCAATTTTAAATAAATCGAAGGAAATATTTTGTTTAATGTAATTTAGGGTTATTTAAATGATAATGGATTTATTAAGTGAATATTTCAAAACTAAATAATAATGAAGTTAAAATAATTTATATATGAAATCATCAATTTAGTTTTGAAAGTGCTATGATTTGGAAATATATATTTGAAATGGAAATGATATATTGGTTTTGAAGTATAAATTATTTTTAAATGACCACGGTGTTATAATGACGTCTGATCGTTATAGCATCTATTTCTATATAGTAGATAGTTCCATGTACCCTTAGAGGATGGTTATCCCAAACATCCTTTAAGTTAATTGTATTTCGGTTGATATTTCACTTGAGTTGGATTTATTGATATAAGAATGTTAATCCTGATTCGAGTGTTTTGTGTTTTGCTTTACGCTTGGGTCAGACTGAGTGATACAGCTTTGAGACTCGTCTTTGGAGTTTGGAGCTTCGTTTGGAGATCCAACTATAGATCCAGCTTTCAGCTCTCCAGTTGATCTGTTCAGAGAGGTCATTTGTTTGTATTCGAGACTTCAGCTTATTTGAGATATTCTGCTGTATTTTATTTCTAACTCTGATGTTTATATAGTAGCTTCATGGACTACTATTTATCTATTCCGCTATATTATATTACCCTGTGTCTGTGATTCTATGATTGATTTATTTACTATATATGCTGAGTTTTGCCAAATATAAATTAACTATCTAGTATTTTGAGCAATTCAAGTCCGGCATGTGCGGATGCGAATGGTTAAAAATATCGGTCCATTACAATAACCAGATGGGAGACTGACACCTCTTAGCCTACTCCAGAAGCCTTCCCTGCATGTTCCCAGTGCTACTCCTATAGTCATTAATTAGTTACATTGATGGCCATCGTGATTCAATATTCATCGAGTGCAAGTCTGCGCTATATAATGGTCACAACCTTACAAGTGTCTCATTGGTAATAGGCTGTTGGCCTATGTGACGTGGAGGCAGTGGCACAGATTATACACATCAAAAAGGTGTAACATCCCGCCTTTTTGTACGCTTTAAATCAATGATAAACCACACATGTCAGACTCAAACCATACAAAAGAGGATTGTTATTGGGGTGAATAAGAAAAGCAGAGAAAGAAATAAAGCTATACAGAATCTCACAGCGGAACGATAAAATGTAATAATCAAATAATAGTTCATGAAGCTGTTTTACAAAACATTTGATCATACTTATACAACACAGATCATAGTTACACATGCCAGAGAATAATAAATAATGCAGCGGAACAATGTGAGGTAGTGGAACAATATAGTAAATAATAGTAATACAATCTTCGTCTTCGTCCTCCAGAAGTAAGGTCTTCGAACCCTGAAATGCTCAGGCTGACCCGAGCGAATTGAAAAGACAAAACTCTCGAGTTAGAACTAAAAGATCTTACATAAGTTAAATCAGCGGTAAAAACTACGAATGGAACAATGTCAGAGATATTTACGGGATTTGACATCTCCTATCCAGTGTCTAACATGAGTGTAGTAACTTAAGATATGCTCGGGATTCACATCTCCTAAAGATCTGTTAAACTATCTACTATGTAGTAATATACGCTATTATAATAGTGCCTACAGTAAAACAAACTTACTTTAAAATAGCGTTAAGGCTTTACATTTTCCACCTTAACACATAAATAGTGCAAATAGTCTATACAACACCTGCGTACCTCCTGATCGGGAGGCTACGAGAAGATACTCTATAGGTATGACACAAATCAACTCGTACAGGCTCGCTTGGGTAGGTGACACGACACAACTAGGTAATGCCAAGTTAGATATACCAATTACTATCCAGACTGGTGATTCGCATAGTAGCCACTGCCGCCCACCTCGAGCCACACTCCCAAAATCAAAGGTGTGCACCATATAAATCATAAAGTAATAGAATGACATGCGAAGAAGTGTGTCCGATAAGAGGAGCTACCTCACTGGCCCAGAACCGCTCCTGTTTTTGCCACCTTATGCCAACTCACAGGAGTCGGGTCCACGTACATACCTCTATAGAACGTCGCCACTATCCTATTTCATTCTGTAATCTCCACCGCATACATGGTTGTTAAAGTGGTTTTCAAAGTTGGCAGAGAGTATGGCAACTTCCGATCTCGGTCCCTTTAATAACCAAACTTTATTATAACACCGCGGTCATTTTCAAAATAGTTTATATTTTAAAACCAAAATATCATTGCCCTTTCAAAACCATATAAATATGATATCATTTCCATTTTCAAAACTAAATCAATACGATATCATTTTCATTTCAAATATACCCTTTTCCAAAATCATAGCACTTTCAAATTTATAACACTTCGAAATCAAAAACACTAGAAATATAAGACTTTCAAATCATAATACTTTGAAACTCATAACTTTAAAACATAACTTCCACCATTTAAATGGATTAAATATTAAAATACTTTGTATAATAAAATAACTTCTTCGATTTCACAAATCATTTCCAAGACAACTCGAATTTCTAAATTTTAAATTTAACATAATCCCAAATCATAAATTTCAATTCAATTCAGTTTCCAAATAAACTATTCCAAATTATATCGATTTCAAAACAGATTTGATCCACAGAATAAACCATTTCAAATTCAATATATTTCAAACTTTAAGTATTCAACAATTTCAAAACTAAGTTCGATAATTTCATATATATATATATATATATATATATATATATGAAATTATCGAACTTAGTTTTGAAATTGTTGAATACTTCAAATTAATTTTCTATTATTTTACTTAATAAATCCATTATCGTTTAAATAAAACCCAAATTACAAATAATTAAATATTTCCCTCAATTTATTTATACTTGAAATATTCATTTAATTCACCTTAAAAAAAATCAAGTTATAAAAATTATACCGTTTCAAAATCTCAAATTCAATAAATCAAATCAAACTTATTAAGGTTTAATTCTTAAATAAATTCAATTTCAAATAAATTTCAAATTTGTCTTCCAACCTTAATTTATTGAAATTGTAAAAAATCTATATTAAAATATAATTTAAATACTTGACGATATTATTTTCAATAAAATCAAACTTTATTATTAAACTTATTATATATTAAAATAAATTTATACGTAGCTTAAAATCAAGAATAAAATAACATTTATATAATATCTAAAACGAATATTTGCATAAAACCATATGTTACTCTACAAAACCATAGAAATCATTTCAAAATATTTTATATATAGACCACGGTGTTGGTATATAATTTTCTATCCTATGGTCAAGTGATACGGATATTTATCATTTCAATCCGCAATTTTATATTTTACGGTTGTATATCATTTCAAACCGCAAATCCCGAATGAATAATCCATAACGAGCTTGCAGTTTATAACAATATAAACTAAACATACATTCAACCAATATCAACAATCAACATCCATCACAATCATCATCCAAAACAATCCATAAATATCAATATAGAAACTGATAATAAATAACAGGTATTTAACTCGCAGTTTATGTGCAAAAGTAATTTAAATTACAATTCAATTCAAATAAATTCCATTTAACTGAGATGATCATTGAAAATATACCAAACAATCATAAATAAATTCCTAATCACATCATGAATTAAATTTAACAAATGTAAGAAATTTTAGAAGTTGTGAGTGGGTTAAAACACAAACTTTTGAATTCAAATTGAATTTAAATTCAAAATAAGCCCAAAATTTGAATGGTCTCAGAGTTCGACCAAACTAGCGTTAAAATGTTTGTAATTTCGATACGATCCCAGCAAAATAAATCGCACTGGAATCCGAGCTTGGAAAATTTTGGTCTTGGGTCGACATTGGATTCAACTTCGGTCCGCCGCCTCAAATCCCCGGGGCTTGCTCGGAGTTTTTGCCAAATGACCCCAAGTCATTTTCTACTTGACCCACAGTTGCTGCAGGGTTTTTGCCTCTGAAACTCGAAGCGCGACCCGAAGTTGCTGCACATCCGCAATTTATTTTTGAAATTGAAATTAATTTTTGGAATTTGGGAATTAGGTTTCTTGTGCCATTGGAATGAGGAGTTGAGAAGGAGATGTACG
The DNA here is from genome assembly GCA_030765085.1 of Allium cepa. Lineage (NCBI taxonomy): Eukaryota > Viridiplantae > Streptophyta > Magnoliopsida > Asparagales > Amaryllidaceae > Allium > Allium cepa. The sequence goes on along the minus strand of CM060940.1, from coordinate 747,740,096 downwards.
TACAGACAAATGAAAATAAGGAGTGGCTAGGGTTTACAACGGGTTATTTATAGGCAAAGCTGAAAATAGAATGAACGGACAAGATTTGATTGAACGATAAAGGACCTGAAAAGCCCGTTCTGCCTCTGGAACAAAAATGGGTCAACCTATATATCAAAATTGTCACGACCCGAACTCGATGTCCAACAAACAACATCAAATTCGTTTCGCGGGAGCTTGCAACACCATTAAATATAAATAACACAGCGGAAATAAAAGATGATATCACTGATATAACATGAATACAATATCTGATACATCAATTTGATTTAATGATAATCATCAACATCAGAGAATATACAAAACAAAATACAGCGGAACACGATACAATATGAAATAAGTCTTCTCAGAATATAATACCTCAACTCTGATCCAAAAAGCTCCAAAGACAGAGCTCCAAAACTCCTATCTCGATCCACCATCAAGATTGCACCAAGCTAAGCAAGTATTATCCATATCCAAAGAAACTGAACTAGCTCCAGATGATCTACTGAACCTAATTATCTGAAAAACCAAACTCTAGACTGCCTGTGTGGAAAAAATTTTGAGCACCCAGAGTTTAGGAAAGAAACATTAAACTCTGGATCAGTTGTGGGACTGGTGTGAGCAAAATAAACAGTTTATCTTTAAAAACAAACAACAAAATATTTTAAAATAGATTCGCAATGCTTTTTAGAAATGAGACTACCATAAGGCCTCCCGCACACACACATAATGCAAACGCAGAATCGGAGGAGATTTCTCCTTATGATAGTCAAAGATGCTTGATACGCATTAAAAAGAAACATTTGATATTATTACTAGTGCATAGTGTATGAAAATCATTTCGAAAGTAAAGATATAAATCTTAGCCAACATAGACATTTCGAACTATGCCTACTATAGCTACCATGTTCAATAACAGGTTACCGTCACATTCCATGGCAGGTTATACAACTAAACCCGTACAAGGCTCGTATTGGATGAATGGATTTTTCCAACAAATGGTCAGGCCAAGGAACTTCCCATTGCCACATGGAAACGCCTCTGGAAGGACGCCCCGAGAACCCAACTGGATCTCTGCCAAACAAGGCCGGCTACCCCCCTTCTCGGGGAATAAGAAACCTTAGATATACCACCCCCGGTCCTTTGGGACCTTTAAACGAGAGCTCTATAACCAACATCATACAATGATAAATAAAGTGTTTCAACATGAGTAAGTATCTGAGCTTCATTCCATGATACTACCCTTTTCCAGAAGGAATGGTCATACCCTAGGGAAGCTATCCCTGAAAACCTTGCCGCACAATTCCTGTTTCGACCATTACCGGTTTGTGAGGCTCGACGAAGTCTCGTCCACAAAGCCACGCTTTATACAAAAGCCGTGCTTTGGGTCAACAAATGATCATAGAAATGATCACAAAGATAAAAGATCAAACAAATGATCATATCACAAATGATCAACACAATGATCATTTCACAGCAACACTCAGCATGCCACATTACTAAGATGAGAATATATCGCTGATAACCTTCAACTACATAACCTCTGAGCTCATACGTCTCAGAGAAGGGTGTTAAGCTAAGAGAATGAATTCTCCGCCACCAACAGAAATATATTTGAAAGAAATCTGCTTTATATCTCAAATTGTAATGTCAGACATACTATCCATACAAGTCTGTTCCGGGCTCGAACAGAACCGAAGGCACTTACAAAGAAGTCCTTGCAATCCGGATATTCACAATCCTGATCGGATTCCCCATCACATATGGAGAACTCTATACCGGAGCAACTCGGTGCAGAGTCAATCGACAAGTCATCCTATCGCTCTCGCAAATACCCGGTCTTCAACACCGATCTTCAAATGCTATCCATAACGACGTATCGCATACTCGGAATGGGTTATACGACCCAAAGGTCCTTTCCCGGCTAACTCGAATAGTGAGCGCAAAATTTAAAACATATGGATATGGGATTTCGATTAAGTCACAACTTAATAATTCCAAAGTTTCTTTCAAATGGTTTAAACCAATTACCATTTCAAATCTTTTAAACAAAAAGATTTATTTCACAAAGTTCACTCAGTTTCACAAAGATTCATTTACGGATTTAAAACAATTTCCGTTTCAATTGGATTAACTCATTTAAATCTTTAAATCAAAGATTTATCTCATAGCTTTCAAAACTTATTTCCAAAGATTCATTCATAACTTGGAAAATCATTTTCGATTCAAACTTGAAATCTCTTTAATATTAATTGGAAGTTCATTACTCATATGAAAGCTTTTTATCACTTAGAAACAATAGTTTTATTTTGGAAAAACCCCGATTCCATTTATACAAGTTACAATCTTTGAGTTAATTAAAATTTCCAAATCAACGCTTAAAAATGGTTTAAACCTGTATAACTTGTAAAATCCTTTTTAAATCATAAATACTGAGCATAGAATTCGATTTCAATTTTTGAATTTCAATTTAAATCCGATTATTCAAATTCCAAATCTTTATTAGTTATTCAAAAATAACTTTTATTCTTAAAACAGCTTTTCAAAAGCTTTTCCATATTAAAACTTAATTTATTTCCAAAAATATTTGAATTAAAAATTCAAACTCAAACTTATTTAAAAATCTGTGACTTAACCGATTTCCACGTGAAATCCATATTTGTGTGTGTATGAGTGTGGTTCAAGGGTTTAACACAATAGTGCAACATCATTCAATCATCACAGATCAAATACGACAATATATCCAATAAGCGATATAAACTATAACGCTTGTTTTCATTCACAGATCACAGATATACATGTCACAGGTAATGAATTACATCATAGATAATTAATTACATTACAGATCACAATAAGAATCAGGATATAACACAAAGCATCACATGTCAGGGATATCAAACAATTCATCATCCAATATAATCCAAACATCCATAAATAGGGTCAATTTAATTATCTGATTAATTTAAATCAGATAAATTTCTATGAGTAAATTCGCTAGTCACAGTAAATTAAAAAATCAATTAATTTCAAAACATTTAATAAATTATCTTTTAAATGAAATCATTAATTAACTCTTCATTAAAAATTAATCTTTAATTTATTATCTTTAAATAAATTTGCAATAACTAAGTAATTTCTCATTAATTAATAAATCCTTAAACCCTAATTAAGTAATTAAATCTTTAATTATTTATTTAATTAACCCAAACAATTAATTAATTTAAATAAAAAATTATCCTTTTTAATTTAACTTAATTTACAAATTAATTCCTATTCCTTTTCAAATTATTAAATTAATAAATTATTTTGAAATCAATTATTAGGTCTTAATTACTAAATTTATTACTTTAAATCATTAAGTAAAAATCTAAATTATAAATCAATGATCACTTAATTTTGTTTTAAAATAGTTTACTTGGTCTACTATTATGTTTTACCACCATGGGAAGAAAGACCCGAGCCATCTCCCTAGTTTTCTCGAGTAACACTCGAGTGCTTCCCTTATCTTCCCCGAGACCTCTCCCCATCCCCACGTTTCTTCTTTTTTTTTCTCCAGTAAATCAATATTTAAAATTCGGTTAAAATTTAAACAACAGAAGAAAAAAAATTCCTTGCGTGCTCCAGTGAAACCCGAAGCATGCTACCCCAATTTCTCGAGTGTAACCCGAGTTAAAACCCCATCAACCTGATAAGCTTCATCTTCCCCAAATGTTCGCACTGCAGCTGATACACGCCTTCGTGGGTGCACGTGCACACGGCGGCGACGCCACTCTGGCGAACTCCTTCATCGGCGGCAAGTCACAAACTACCCATATACTCGAAATCAAACTCGATTCAACGCAACGAAACCCAAAATCAAATTTTCACCCATTCGTTCGAACTGCACTCGAACACAATCAAACCCAAACGCCTCGTCCCATCACGTGACGTCACCGGAACCTGAGCCCCTCTGGCCAAGGGAACTTCGATCCATCACGCATCTATCGCCACCGGTGCGATGGCTTCCAATTTCCCCTAGCCTCCCCAATGGCCTCGCGAACGTAGTCGACAAATTCGAACCCTTAAACCCTAAAGTGCTCTCATCCCTTTGATTCTTGCAATAGAAAATTTTTCTAATATTTTTCCCGTAATCAATGAGTATCAAGCAAGCTCCAAAACAAATCACAATATCTAAAATTTGTTAAATCATCAGGAATCGATGAAAAGGCATTTTTGGTTTCTTTATAAGTTGCACCTGATATACTTATCTAAAAATCAACATTTTGGTTTTAAAAATCCTAACTTTCTAAGATGATTCAATTTCTATAAATTGCATCAGTCAATTACAGTATTTGATTTTATCATTAAACTAGAATTTGCTACTGTATTTTCTTGGACTCAGAGGATTTTCAAACTTAAAGTACTTGAATTTTTTTCTTTTCTTTGAAACGGGTTTTAAAGTTTAGAAAACCTGGAACAAAACATTTACTTGTGTACAAGCATATACAGAAGTTCATATTCATGCAGCATCCTTTATATCATTCATACAAACAATAGCATCAAAATATTATAGCAAGTTCAAGGTTAATTTGCTCACAGTTTTGAGAAGAGGAAGAACAGAGGACCTCTGTTGTTTTGAAAACTGCAGAGTTGTTTTCTTCTTTTATTTTCCAAGTTCAAACTTGCTTTTGCTTTCTTTTTAATTTCTATTTTTTTTCTTTGCTATTTTTCTTTCTTTCTTCAGTAAAAGATTTTGAACAAATTGGAGGCAACTCATATATATAAAGAGATGTGCAGTTTTTTTTTAGACAGCACTGAGCATTTTTCTTTCGTATAATTATTTTATACTTGCTTTGTACTTTGTGTATAGGCATGTTTGAAATCATTAAATGAAAGTATGTAAGTAACACTTTCATTTATTTGCAGCATGCCGTGCTCATGCTTTGATTACGGCTAGTAGGATCTTTATCCATGCTAGACAGTATATGCATTAAATGCATGTGCTATTGGGTTTATAACCTATTCTATTTTAATTATGTTTGTTTCTTCTTATTTTTTTCTTCTGACTTTGCTGGGTTTCTTTTGATGAACAAAATAACACAAATGAGTGTATTAATATACAGGAGGATGTTGTTCAAGGTAGGGGAGGCATGTTGCATTTAATGCAAAGGTATGTTGCATTTATTGTTTTGCAATTCAGTTTGTACTTGTTCAAGTTGTATTGTTGTTTTATTTTTATTTTTATTTTGTGTTTCAGCCCTCTTGCATTGTTTAAATGTAAATTTTTTTTATAGATTACCTGCATTGCTTCTAATTTGTTTATACTATTTATGTGATGTATGTATATGCACAGTTCTGCTTTGTTTTGTAAGCATATTCATATGTACTTTTGCCATGTACACAAATCTACTTTTGCAGGCTTTGAATTTCTTTGCTTCTTGTTTACATCTTGCTTCATACTTCAAGTCTTTTCTTTAAATTCTTTTGTACATAGATAGTTTGCATATATTTTGTAGATTTCTATTCAAGGTTTAAACTGACTACATTTCCATTTGTACATGTTTTTATTTTATAGTTTGATTACCAAACATTAATTTATAGCTTATATTTTATTTTACACTTTTTATTATTTTTTTAAAGAAAATTCATTTTGAAATTCCAAATCAAACTTTTGTTTATAATTCTATTCAATTGAAAATATTTAACTTTATATTTTACTCTATACACTTATATTAAATAGTGATACGTAGTTTTATTTTATTTTATTTTAAACACTTTATTTCAATTCCAATTCAATTACATTTAAAATAAGTTTCAAATCTCATTTATAAAATAAATAAGTATACATATCTTATCAAAATCTGAAAATTTCAAATAAATCCATAATTTAATCCAAAATTTCAATTAAATTATAAATTTAAATTCGTTATTAAATCTGGGATCGTTACAGACTCCCCCCCTTAAAAGGAATTTCGTCCTCGAAATTCGCCAGAGAGAGATAACAAAGATAGATGGAAGATAGAGAAATATCTTTCCAAATCAAATTGGATATCAATTCTACATTTGGCTTACCAAATCAGAATATCAACAGTAGATGTGAGAACAACTCAATCAATTACGAAAAATCGGGTTTCCTGATCTACAAAATACACAGTGGTATTGGTTAGTTCGAATGGATAACTAACCGTTTGTAAAATATACCGAAACCCAATGAAATAGATAGAAATAGATTTGATTACGCTTTCAGATTCAAGATTTAATTCATTTACGATTTGCTGAGAAATACAACTAAGGATAGTTCTAGTGTCGAACAAAATTCGAACAATTTAATCGTAAATGTGAAGATTACCTTATAAAAATTCTTTTCCTAAATCAGCTTGTTGAGGTTGAAGAATCGTCTGATTGCATACACTTTCTTTACTAAAGTTTGCTTCTTTGCTGGAAAGTTTTTGATCCTATGTCCCGGCTTGCGGCATTTATACCATCCCGTAGATTCCTGATCTAGCCTCATAAATGACTCTCTCATTCCTGGCATCCAAGAATTCTTACATTTATCCGAGTAGTGACCTTTCTCCAAGCAATTGAGACAAGTAACATCCTTCTTTTTCTTCTGTATACTCTTCTTTCCTTTATTTTTCTTCGATTTCTTTCCGCCAAACTTCCTTTTTCTCCAATTCAGATTACTTGCATCTACATTCTCCTCCGGATCTTTTTGCTTTTCCAGAGTATCATATCTATAGCCCATATCAATCAATTCAGAAAACGATTCCTTGACGTGAGTAGTCATCTGTTCCTGAAACTCCTTGTTCGTTCCCCGAATAAACTTTTCATTCTTCTTTAACGGTGTATTCACCAATTCTGGACCAAATCGAGATACTTCAATAAATTTGTTTAAGTATTCTTCAAACGATAAACTCCCTTGCTCTAAATCCATAAACTCCCGGTACACTCTAGAGATACCAGCAGACGGTATATATCGCTGCTCAAACACTTCCTTGAAATGATTCCAAGTAAATTTATCTGCCGACTCATCCACGGCAACAGTTTCCCACCAAACTAAAGCCTCTTTCTGGAGTTGCCAAGAAGCTATCAATCGCATCTGATCATCTTCTAATTTTAGTCCTTTGAAAATCTTTTCGCACGATAGAATCCATGCTTGTGCTTCGATAACGGTTTCTTTGCCTGTGAATGGCCTTCCACCAAGTCTAGAAAACTTTTGATATAAATCAGCCAAATTCAATTGAGATTGAATAGGAATATCTGTCGTTGCAGGGTTTTGACCAGTTGAAGTGGTATTTTCCCGTCTCCTATTTCGTCCTCTTCTTCCACTCATTCTTACTATCTGTAAATAGTAAGAAACCTGATTTAGGCATTCAGACGAAATATCTTAGAGAATAATAACAGATAAAGAAAATAGATTAAGAAATTTGGCTTTTGGTTCCACTGGTTGTACTCATTCTAGGGTATACTTCACCCTATCTCTAATGAGTCATCTAAGGTGTTACACTCCGTAGCTAAAGTTTTTACTCAACCTTCAACTCTGATACCAATTTGTCACGACCCGAACTCGATGTCCAACAAACAACATCAAATTCGTTTCGCGGGAGCTTGCAACACCATTAAATGATAAATAACACAGCGGAAATAAAAGATGATATCACTGATATAACATGAATACAATATCTGATACATCAATTTGATACAATGATAATCATCAACATCAGAGAATATACAAAACAAAATACAGCGGAACACGATACAATATGAAATAAGTCTTCTCAGAATATAATACTGCAACTCTGATCCAAAAAGCTCCAAAGACAGAGCTCCAAAACTCCTATCTCGATCCACCATCAAGATTGCACCAAGCTAAGCAAGTATTATCCATATCCAAAGAAACTGAACTAGCTCCAGATGATCTACTGAACCTAATTATCTGAAAAACCAAACTCTAGACTGCCCGTGTGGAAAAATTTTTGAGCACCCAGAGTTTAGGAAAGAAACAATAAACTCTGGATCAGTTGTGGGACTAGTGTGAGCAAACAAAACAGTTTATCTTTAAAAACAAACAACGAAACCTTTTAAAATAGATTCGCAATGCTTTTTAGAAATGAGTTTACCATAAGGCCTCCCGCACACACACACAATGCAAACGCAGAATCGGAGGAGATTTCTCCTTATGATAGTCAAAGATGCTTGATACGCATTAAAAAGAAACATTTGATATTATTACTAGTGCATAGTGCATGAAAATCATTTCGAAAGTAAAGATATAAATCTTAGCCAACATAGACATTTCGAACTATGCCTACTATAGCTACCATGTTCAATAACAGGTTACCGTCACATTCCATGGCAGGTTATACAACTAAACCCGTACAAGGCTCGTATTGGATGAATGGATTTTTCCAACAAATGGTCAGGCCAAGGAACTTTCCATTGCCACATGGAAACGCCTCTGGAAGGACGCCCCGAGAACCCAACTGGATCTCTGCCAAACAAGGCCGGCTACCCCCCTTCCCGGGGATTAAGAAACCTCAGATATACCACCCCCGGTCCTTTGGGACCTTTAAACAAGAGCTCTCTAACCAACATCACACAATGATAAATAAAGTGTTTCAACATGAGTAAGTATCTGGGCTCCATTCCATGATACTACGCTTTTCCAGAAGGAATGGTCATACCCTAGGGAAGCTATCCCTGAAAACCTTGCCGCACAATTCCTGTTTCGACCATTACCGGTTTGTGAGGCTCGACGAAGTCTCGTCCACAAAGCCACGCTTTATACAAAAGCCGTGCTTTGGGTCAACAAATGATCATAGAAATGATCACAAAGATAAAAGATCAAACAAATGATCATATCACAAATGATCAACAAAATACTCATTTCATAGCAACACTCAGCATGCCACATTACCAAGATGAGAATATATCACTGATAACCTTCAACTACATAACCTCTGAGCTCGCATGTCTCAGAGAAGGGTGTTAAGCTAAGAGAATGAATTCCCCGCCACCAACAGAAATATATTTGAAAGAAATCTGCTTTATATCTCAAATTGTAATGTCAGACATACTATCCATACAAGTCTGTTCCGGGCTCGAACAGAACCGAAGGCACTTATAAAGAAGTCCTTGCAATCCGGATATTCACAATCCTGATCGGATTCCCCATCACATATGGAGAACTCTATACTGGAGCAACTCGGTGCAGAGTCAATCGACAAGTCATCCTATCGCTCTCGCAAATACCCGGTCTTCAACACCGGTCTTCAAATACTATCCATAACGACGTATCGCATACTCGGAATGGGTTATACGACCCAAAGGTCCTTTCTCGGCTAACCCGAATAGTGAGCGCAAAATTTAAAACATATGGATATGGGATTTCGATTAAGTCACAACTTAATAATTCCAAAGTTTCTTTCAAATGGTTTAAACCAATTACCATTTCAAATCTTTTAAACAAAAAGATTTATTTCACAAAGTTCACTCAGTTTCACAAAGATTAATTTACGGATTTTAAAACAATTTCCGTTTCAATTGGATTAACTCATTTAAATCTTTAAATCAAAGATTTATCTCATAGCTTTCAAAACTTATTTCCAAAGATTCATTCATAACTTGGAAAATCATTTTCGATTCAAACTTGAAATCTCTTTAATATTAATTGGAAGTTCATTACTCATATGAAAGCTTTTTATCACTTAGAAACAATAGTTTTATTTTGGAAAAACCCCGATTCCATTTATACAAGTTACAATCTTTGAGTTAATTCAAATTTCCAAATCAACGCTTAAAAATGGTTTAAACCCGTATAACTTGTAAAATCCTTTTTAAATCATAAATACTGAACATAGAATTCGATCTCAATTTTTGAATTTCAATTTAAATCCGATTATTCAAATTCCAAATCTTTATTAGTTATTCAAAAATAACTTTTATTCTTAAAACAGCTTTTCAAAAGCTTTTCCACATTAAAACTTAATTTATTTCCAAAAATATTTGAATTAAAAATTCAAACTCAAACTTATTTAAAAATCTGTGACTTAACCGATTTCCACGTGAAATCCATATTTGTGTGTGTATGAGTGTGGTTCAAGGGTTTAACACAATAGTGCAACATCATTCAATCATCACAGATCAAATACGACAATATATCCAATAAGCGATATAAACTATAACGCTTGTTTTCATTCACAGATCACAGATATACATATCACAGGTAATGAATTACATCACAGATAATTAATTACATTACAGATCACAATACGAATCAGGATATAACACAAAGCATCACATGTCAGGGATATCAAACAATTCATCATCCAATATAATCCAAACATCCATAAATAGGGTCAATTTAATTATCTGATTAATTTAAATCAGATAAATTTCTATGAGTAAATTCGCTAGTCACAGTAAATTAAAAAATCAATTAATTTTAAAACATTTAATAAATCATCTTTTAAATGAAATCATTAATTAACTCTTCATTAAAAATTAATCTTTAATTTATTATCTTTAAATAAATTTGCAATAACTAAGTAATTTCTCATTAATTAATAAATCTTTAAACCCTAATTAAGTAATTAAATCTTTAACTATTTATTTAATTAACCCAAACAATTAATTAATTTAAATAATAAATTATCCTTTTTAATTTAACTTAATTTACAAATTAATTCCTATTCCTTTTCAAATTATTAAATTAATAAATTATTTTGAAATCAATTATTAGGTCTTAATTACTAAATTTATTACTTTAAATCATTAAGTAAAAATCTAAATTATAAATCAATGATCACTTAATTTTGTTTTAAAATAGTTACTTGGTCTACTATTATGTTTTACCACCATGGGAAGAAAGACCCGAGCCATCTCCCAAGTTTTCTCGAGTAACACTCGAGTGCTTCCCTTATCTTCCCCGAGACCTCTCCCCGTCCCCACGTTTCTTCTTCTTTTTTTTTCCAGTAAATCAATATTTAAACTTCGGTTAAATTTAAACAACAAAAAAAAAAATTCCTTGCGTGCTCCAGTGAAACCCGAAGCATGCTACCCCAATTTCTCGAGTGTAACCCGAGTTAAAACCCCATCAACCTGATAAGCTTCATCTTCCCCAAACGTTCGCACTGCAGCTGATACACGCCTTCGTGGGTGCACGTGCACACGGCGGCGACGCCACTCTGGCGAACTCCTTCATCGGCGGCAAGTCACAAACTACCCATATACTCGAAGTCAAACTCGATTCAACGCAACGAAACCCAAAATCAAATTTTCACCCATTCGTTCGAACTGCACTCGAACACAATCAAACCCAAACGCCTCGTCCCATCACGTGACGTCACCGAAACCTGAGCCCCTCTGGCCAAGGGAACTTCGATCCATCACGCATCTATCGCCACCGGTGCGATGGCCTCCAATTTCCCCTAGCCTCCCTAATGGCCTCGCGAACGTAGTCGAAAAATTCGAACCCTTAAACCCTAAAGTGCTCTCATCCCTTTGATTCTTGCAATAGAAAATTTTTCTAATATTTTTCCCGTAATCAATGAGTATCAAGCAAGCTCCAAAACAAATCACAATATCTAAAATTTGTTAAATCATCAGGAATCGATGAAAAGGCATTTTTGGTTTCTTTATAAGTTGCACCTGATATACTTATCTAAAAATCAACATTTTGGTTTTAAAAATCCTAACTTTCTAAGATGATTCAATTTCTATAAATTGCATCAGTCAATTACAGTATTTGATTTTATCATTAAACTAGAATTTGCTACTGTATTTTCTTGGACTCAGAGGATTTTCAAACTTAAAGTACTTGAATTTTTTTCTTTTCTTTGAAACGGGTTTTAAAGTTTAGAAAACCTGGAACAAAACATTTACTTGTGTACAAGCATATACAGAAGTTCATATTCATGCAGCATCCTTTATATCATTCATACAAACAATAGCATCAAAATATTATAGCAAGTTCAAGGTTAATTTGCTCACAGTTTTGAGAAGAGGAAGAACAGAGGACCTCTGTTGTTTTGAAAACTGCAGAGTTGTTTTCTTCTTTTATTTTCCAGGTTCAAACTTGCTTTTGCTTTCTTTTTAATTTCTATTTTTTTTTCTTTGCTATTTTTCTTTCTTTCTTCAGTAAAAGATTTTGAACAAATTGGAGGCAACTCATATATATAAAGAGATGTGCAGTTTTTTTTTAGACAGCACTGAGCATTTTTCTTTCGTATAATTATTTTATACTTGCTTTGTACTTTGTGTATAGGCATGTTTGAAATCATTAAATGAAAGTATGTAAGTAACACTTTCATTTATTTGCAGCATGCCGTGCTCATGCTTTGATTACGGCTAGTAGGATCTTTATCCATGCTAGACAGTATATGCATTAAATGCATGTGCTATTGGGTTTATAACCTATTCTATTTTAGTTATGTTTGTTTCTTCTTATTATTTTTCTTCTGACTTTGCTGGGTTTCTTTTGATGAACAAAATAACACAAATGAGTGTATTAATATTCAGGAGGATGTTGTTCAAGGTAGGGGAGGCATGTTGCATTTAATGCAAAGGTATGTTGCATTTATTGTTTTGCAATTCAGTTTGTACTTGTTCAAGTTGTATTGTTGTTTTATTTTTATTTTTATTTTGTGTTTCAGCCCTCTTGCATTGTTTAAATGTAATATTTTTTTATAGATTACCTGCATTGCTTCTAATTTGTTTATACTATTTATGTGATGTATGTATATGCATAGTTCTGCTTTGTTTTGTAAGCATATTGATATGTACTTTTGCCATGTACACAAATCTACTTTTGCAGGCTTTGAATTTCTTTGCTTCTTGTTTACATCTTGCTTCATACTTCAAGTCTTTTCTTTAAATTCTTTTGTACATAGATAGTTTGCATATATTTTGTAGATTTCTATTCAAGGTTTAAACTGACTACATTTCCATTTGTACATGTTTTTATTTTATAGTTTGATTACCAAACATTAATTTATAGCTTATATTTTATTTTACACTTTTTATTATTTTTTTAAAGAAAATTCATTTTGAAATTCCAAATCAAACTTTTGTTTATAATTCTATTCAATTGAAAATATTTAACTTTATATTTTACTCTATACACTTATATTCAATAGTGATACGTAGTTTTATTTTATTTTATTTTAAACACTTTATTTCAATTCCAATTCAATTACATTTAAAATAAGTTTCAAATCCCATTTATAAAATAAATAAGTATACATATCTTATCAAAATTTGAAAATTTCAAATAAATCCATAATTTAATCCAAAATTTCAATTAAATTATAAATTTAAATTCGTCATTAAATCTGGGATCGTTACAAAAATAGATGTTTTTAAATATTTTAAATTCAATGGAATAGATTTCAAGTCCTAATTCCATCGTATAAAGAAGTTATGTTAAAATATGCTTATTTCAAATTGATTTCAGTTGATTTCAATTAAAATGATTAATAGACATTTCGAGTCCATACGATCATAAGTCCGATCATTACGAAACTTGAAATCCTACAATAATTCACCGTTACGGATCCGATGAAAGTGGTTTCGTCGAAATCCGAGTCAGTGGCCGAAATGGCTATTTTTCAGTCAATTAAATAAATATTAAATTAAATTAGATCACTTTCATTCAAATTTTAAAATTTATAATTTGTATCATCTTGGATTACTCAAGTAATTTGTAATCCTTTATAACAAATTATATATCAATTTAAAATTAATTTATTAACCAATTACAATATCAAATTTCAATTTCAGTAAATTCATTAATTATCAATTGAAATTCCAACAAATCCATTTATTTGATTTTAAATCTTGTTATTCAGCCAATAATTATCTTATGGGTATAATTGCCATTGGTTTATTTTTATTACATTAATTTTTCCCATTTTATCCTAATTTCAATTAACATAGTACTTAATTTCATTTACTTAGCATTAATCCATTTGCTATAGATTGAATTCCAATTGATAAATTCCAAATAAACTGATTTAATCCAATTCTAATCTTTTTATTAAGTCTATTATTACTCTAGGTTATTATTACTCTATAACCTTGTTAATATTTGCTTGTCTTTAATTACATTCATATATTCAAATTTACATCTTTCCTATGTATTAACTATTATTTTCAATTATATTAAATTTGTCAAATATATATACTTATTATAATTGAAATCTAAATTAATTTATTCAACTAGGTTTCATTACTTTATTTTATCTTATGAACAAAATATACATTTCCCTTTATTTTATGACACTCACACTTTACAATTACCTAACTCACATTAATGAACATTTACTCACAATTAAACGTAATTGATTTCCAATCTTAAATTTAGCAGCCTAAATAAAAATATAACTTGCAATAAATGTTATCATTTTTCTTATATTACGCTCAAGTTTGCTATTTCCACTAATTATTATAATTGCTTACGTACTGTTGAATTTATTCAATTGCCATAAATTATATACAAATTCATTTATTTATACAACACTTACCCTTGTTTACTTATATTCCATTTTATACCCAAATGTAACATTTACAACTAGATTAATAGACCAATCAAACAGCAACTTACCACCTTTACTATAACTTTAAATCATACTTTTGAATTCATGGTTACATTTCATTTTAGCATTCCTTTCATTATTAAATTACAAAGTTTTTTTCTTCCATATTAAATTACTAAAACTTGTTAATTTAACAAATTTAATTATTGAAATTTACGGGGCATTACACTCTCCCCTGCTCAAAACGTTTCATCCCCGAAAAGGAAAAAGGTGGGAAAGAAAGAATTAAGAAATCAATATATATCTTATTCAAAAATGTTAAATACATAAACAAATAAACTTACAAAATTTAATGATTTAAATAAAATATATCAATTTATAACCATTAAATCCATTTATATTCAAGTAATAAAATCTATGGAAAATATTTCATAAAATTTTCTAAGTCCAAAATTCACGAAAAATTTCGGCAGAGTCTCCGAAGTACGGAGAGGTCAGGGAGAAATTATAATATCAATAAAATAATATATAACATATATTTTTCAAAATAATATATACCCAACATGGGAAAAATAATATAATAACGCTATAAAACCGTAATCCGAAAACGTACCTATTTGTCGGCAAGTAACGCTTATTTTATGAAACCAAAAGCAGTAGCAATTGCTTTCATAACCTATATTTCACTTATATAACCCAAAAGGAGCTAATAATTATATAAAATGAAACATTTAAAGTTGTTTCAGCCACTAACAAACAAATTAATATAAACAACTATCACTTGCAGCCAATATACAATCATCATATAAAATCAACACAAATCAATTATCCATTCACATCAAATAAAACAAACAGTTGTTCGGGATTAAAAACTTTAAATTGTGCAAAATGAAAAATAAACTACTAAGTGCACCATTTACTCAACAGTCTTAGATGAAACTAGATAGATTATTCATACATCCAAACAATTTTAAAGTATCATTGCCCAAACAACCATAAACCAAACAAACAATGACCCCAAGCATAAATTAAGTTCATACTTATTAATTTCATTTCACAACATTTATTGCTTCACTTCCTTTTCATTCATATAATAATTTATCTTTTTAATTTACATTTTATTTCTTACAGTTTTCATTTCCATTCTTTAATTTTCATATGTTATCTTCATTTCATACATATGTTACTCATATACAATTTAATTTAAACATATGTAAGCATATTCTTAGAGTACAATATAAGCTTCTTTGTAAATAATTTCACACTCATTCATTCAGTCCTATTTTCATTTATTTCTATCCACTACTTACAAATTCATTTTCATTTATCCGTATAATGCAAGTTTCTTTTATTTGCATTACATTCATTTATTTATTACTTAATTCATTTATTTACAGCATTCATGTGTAATTCAATTATTTTACATTTCAATATATTTACTTAAGTTTCTAATTACTCATTTTCAATACTTACCTTCTATCTCATTTTATTATAGTAACATTGTAATTATAACTTAAGTTTATAACAGCTATAACACTAAATTTCTTATTTGTAAAAGTAATTCATTGAACATTTTCATTACATAAGTTTGCCTGTACAATTTCCATTACATTTTCTTATTAAACATTACAACTTTAAATATTTTTGGTAAGTTATATATATGCTTTTTAAGTATACAATTGAAAATTATACAAGTTTATCTTATTTCTTTTAATAAATTAAATGTTAAATAATCATATCTTTTGTTTTTATAGGTTACAAAGTTCAACTTTCTGGAAATTTCGTTTATAATCTAGCATTTAATCTCTTATTTTAATTAGAGGTTTCAATTATTAACTAGTTACATTCCATTTCAGTACAATAATTGAAACTATTAATTAACGGAAACTTAAAAACTAAATATCGGGATAAATTTCTAATCATTTTAAAATAATAGATAAATGTATATACTTACAACTTATATATATCCAAGTATATTTAAAACAATTTAAAATCTACATTTGTTTATCAAAATAAATCTGCAGTAAAACTACCATAGTGGCCTTCCCACTTAGAAACTCGAAAATGAATGTCGATGATGCGCGCACTCATCACCGAAATTATTTCCAACGATAGAGAAGGAAGTACAGAACTTATTTCTTTCCAAAGTTCCTTTAAAATAATTCTTTCAAATCATATCGAAATATATATATCAGAAAATACTTCTAAATAATATTATTATATTCCAAAATCATTCGAAAGAAATTTTCAAAACCCCAGAACTTAAGTTCTAAATTTCCAGTTTATTCTCATTTATTTTACTTTTCAAATCTTATTTCAAACTTATATTCATAAATTTCACTACCTAACAACCTTTATATTACAACCAAGTATATATCATTCATAAAAAAATTATTCTATATATAGTAAATATAATAAGCAAAATTATTTCATTCACCTATATTCAAAACAGATATTGTGTCGGTCTGTCCTATTTAGTGTTTAGAAATCCCTATTGATGTGATAACGTCCTATGCACCAACCAGAATTTATAAATACAAAACGGAACAAATTAACACAATATAAAAACCTTTTATAACACTAACAAATATGCTCTCTCATGTATATATACACTCAGCGAGTCATCATAGGGTATTACTACCCTATTAATAAAGAGTCAGACCCTACAAACCTAAGGTTTATTGCTAAACCAAAGCTCTGATATCAAATGTAACATCCCACCTTTTTGTACGCTTTAAGTCAACGATAAACCACACACGTCAGACTCAAACCATACAAAAGAGCAGATTGTTATTGGGTTGAATAAGAAAAGCAGAGAAAGAAATAAACCAAAACAGAATCTCACAGCGGAATGACAAAATATAATAATCAAATAACAGTTCATGAAGCTGTTTTACAAAACATTTGATTATACTTATACAACACAGATAGAGTTACACATGCCAGAGAATAATAAATAATGCAGCGAAACAATGTGATGCAGTGGAATAATGTAGTAAATAATAGTAATACAATCTTCGTCATCTAGAAGTAAGGTCTTCAAACCCTGAAATGCTCAAGCTGGCCCGAGCAAATTGGAAAGACAAAACACTCGAGTTAGAACTAAAAGATCTTATGTAAGTTAAATCAACGATAAATACTATGAGTGGAACGGCGTCAGAGATGTTTACGGGATTTGACATCTCCTATCCAGTGTCTAACGTGAGTGCTGTAACTTAAGAATGCTCGGGATTCACATCTCCTATGGATCCGTTAAACTATCTACTATGTAGTAATATACGCTATTATAATAGTGTCTACAGTAAAATAAACTTACTTTAAAATAGCGTTAAGGCTTTACTCTTTCCACCTTAACACATAAATAGTGCCAATAGTCTATACATCACCTGCGTACCTCCTGATCAGGAGGCTACGAGAAGATACTCCATAGGTACGACACAAATCAAACTCGTACAAGGCTTGGTAGGGTAGGTGATATAGCACAACTAGGCAATGTCAGTGTAGATATACAAATTACTATCCGGACCGGTGGTAACGCATAGCAGCCACTACCGCCCACCTCAAGCCACACTCCCAAAATCAAAGGTGCACACCATATCAATCATAAAGTAATAGAATGGCATACGAAGAAGTGTGTCCGATAAGAGGAGCTACCTCACTGGCCCAGAACCGCTCCTGTTTTTGCCACCTTATGCCAACTCACAGGAGTCGGGTCCACGTACATACCTCTATAGAACGTCGCCACTATCCTATTTCATTCTGTAATCTCCACCGCATACACGGTTGTTAGAGTGGTTTTTGGAGTTGGCAGAGAGTATGACAACTTCCGATCCCGGTCTCTTTAACAACCAAGCGTTATTATAACACCGCGGTCATTTTCAAAATAATTTGTACTTTAAAACAAAAATATCATTGCCTTTTCAAAACCATATAAATATGATACCGTTTTCATTTTCAAAACCAAATCAATACGATATCATTTTCATTTCAAATATATCCTTTTCCAAAATCATAGCACTTTAAAAGTTATAACACTTCGAAATAAAAAAACTTGAAATATAACACTTTCAAATCATAATACATTGAAACTCATAACTTTGAAACATAACTTCCACCACTTAAATGGTTTAAATATTAAAATACTTATAAAATAGCTTCTTCGATTTCACAAATCAATTCCAAGACAACTCGAATTTCTAAATTTTAAATTTAACCTAATCCCAAATCATAAATTTCAATCAATTCAGTTTCCAAATAAACTATTCCAAATTATATCGATTTCAGAAGATATTTGATCCACAGAATAAACCATTTCAAATTCAATATATTTCAAACTTTAAGTATTCAACAATTTCAAAATTAAGTTTGGTAATTTCATATATATATATATATATATATATATATATATCAAATTCAATTTTCTATTATTTAGTTTTAAATTATTTTACTTAATAAATCCATTATCATTTAAATAAAACCCAAATTACAAATAATTAAATATCTCCTTCAATTTATTTATATTTGAAATATTCATTTAATTCACCTTAAACCAAAATCAAATTATAAAAATCATATCCTTTATAAATCTTAAATTCACTAAGTTTCAAATCAAACTTATTTGGGTTTAATTCTTAAATAAATTCAATTTCAAATGAATTTCAGATTTATCTTCTAACCTTAATTGATTTAAATCATTATAAACTCTATATTACAATATAATTAAATACTTAACCATACTGTCTTCAATAAAATCAAACTTTATTATTAAACTTATTCTATATTAAAACAACTTTATACATAGTTTAAAAATCAAGAATAAAATAACATTTATATAATGCCTAAAATCAATATTTATATAAAACCATATGTTTCTTTACAAAACCATAGACATCATTTCAAAATATTTTATATATAGACCACGGTGCCTGTATATAATTTTTTATCCTATGGTCAAGTGATACGGATATTTATCATTTCAATCCACAATAATATTTTACGGTTGTATATCATTTCAAATAGCAATCCCGAACTAATAATCCATAATGAGCTTGCAGATTATAACAAAATAAAGTAAACATCCATCACAATCATCATCCAAAACAATCCATAAATATTAGTATAGAAACTGATAATAAATAACAGGTATTTAACTCGTAGTTTACGTGCAAAAATAAATTAAATAACAATTTAATTCAAATAAATTCAATTTAACTTAGATGATGATTGAAAATATACCAAACAATCATAAATAAATTCCTAATCACATCATGAATTAAATTTAACAAACATAAGAAATTTTCGAAGTTGTGAGTGGGTTAAAACACTCACCTTTTATATTTAAACTGAATTTAAATTCAAAATAAGCCCAAAATTCGGATTGCCTCAGAATTCGTCCAAACTAGCGTTAAAATGTTCATAATTCTGATGCGATCCCAGCAAAACAAACTGTGCATGAATCCAAACTCGTATGAAAAAGTTATGAAAATAAGCAGATTGAAAATTTCTAGTCCTTGGTCGACTTCAGGTTCAACTTCGGTCCCCCGCCTCAAATCCCCGGTGCTTGCTCTGAATTTTTGCCAAAATGACCAGAAGCGATCCAAGTCATTTTGTTCCCGATCCGAAGTTTCTACTGGGTTTTTACTTTTGAAAACCGAAGCGCGATACAAAGTTGCCGAATCCGCAATTTTTTTTTGAAATTGAAATTAATTTTTGGAATTTGGGAACTAGGTTGTGTTTGCCATTGGAATGAGGAGTTGAGAAGGAGATGTACATACAGATAAATGAAAATAAGGAGTGCCTAGGGTTTATAATGGGTTATTTATAGGCAAAGCTGAAAATAGAATGAACGGACAAGATTTGATTGAACGATAAATGACCCGAAAATAGGGCTGTTAATTTTGTACGAGTGTCCGATGTCCGTTCGTGTCCGTGGCCGAAATATGTCCGTCCTAGTTCGTTTGATTTTAAATTAGGGCACAAGCTAGGACAATAAAAATTGTACGAGAAAAAATCTCGTCCGGTCTGTGTTCGTTCGAATTCATCCGAATTTCTTATAATTCAGTATATCCTTTGTGTTTCTCAAAACGTATATGACAACTATTTGGTCGGTAAATTGAGTAAAGATTCATAAAATGCTTATACTTCAATACACATTGATAAAAATGATATAGCAGATGGAAATTCTATTAAACAATATAAAATTTGATCTAAATAGCATTATCTGTGCGTGTTTGTTCGAGTCCGTGCCCGAAAAATTATGTACGTGTCTGTCCGATTTCATTTAGGACACGAGCTAGGACAACAAAAATTATATGAATATAAATCTCGTCTGGTCAGTGTCCGGTCCGATTTTATTTAGGACAGAAACTGAACACACCTCTGTCCGGTCCGACCGATTTACTCCCTTACCCGAAAAGCCCGTTCTGCCTCCGGAACGAAAATGGATCAACTGATATATCAAAATAGATGTTTTTAAATATTTTAAATTCAATGGAACAGGTTTCAAGTCCTAATTCCATCGTATGAAGAAGTTATGTTAAAATCTACTTATTTCAAATTGATTTCAGTTGATTTCAATTCAATTGATTTATAGACGTTTCGAGTCTGTACGATCAAACGATAAGTCCGATCGTTACGAAACTTGAAATCCTACAATAATTCACTGTACGGATCGATGAAACTGGTTTCGCTGAAATCCGAGTCAGTGACCAAAATGGCTATTTTTCAGTCAATTAAATAAATAAATATTAAATTTAATTTAATCACTTTTCATTCAAATTTTAAAATTTATAATTTTTATCATCTTGGATTACTCTAGTAATTTATAATCTTTTATAACAAATTTCTATATCAATTTAAAGTTAATTTATTAACCAATTACAATATCGAATTTCAATTTCAGTAAATTCATTAATTATCAATTGAAATTCCAACAAATCCATTTATTTGATTTTAAATCTTGTTATTCAGCCAATTATTATCTTATGGGTATAGTTACCTTTGGTTTATTTTTATTACATTAATATTTCTCATTTTATCCTAATTTCAATTAACATAGTATTTAATTTCATTTGCTTACCATTAATCCATTTGTTATAGATTGAATTCCAATTGATAAATTCCAAATAAACCGATTTGATCCAATTCTAATCTTTTCATTAAGTCTATTATTACTGTATGACCTAGTTAATATTTGCTTGTCTTTCATTACATTCATATATTCAAATTTACATCTTTCCTATGTATTAACCATTATTTTCAATTATCCTAAATTTGTCAAATATATGTACTTATTATAATTAAAATCTCAATTAATCTGTTCAACTAGGTTTCATTACTTTATTTTATCTTGTGAACAAAGTATACATTTCCCTTTATTTTATTACATTCACGCTTTACAATTACCTAACTCACATTAATGAATATTTACTCATAATTAAATGTAATTGATTTCCAACCTTAAATTTAGCAGCCTAAATAAAAAGGTAACTTGCAATAAATGTTATCATTATTCTTATATTACGCTCAAGTTTACTATTTCCGCTAATTATCATAATTGATTACATACTGTTGAATTCATTCAATTACCATAAATTACATACAAATTCATTTATTTATACAATACTAACCCTAGTTTACTTATATTCCATTTTATACCCAAATGTAACATTTACAAGTAGATTAGTAGACCAGTCAAACAGCAACTTACCACAGTTACTATGACTTTAAATAATACTTTTGAATTCATGGTTACATTTCATTTTAGCATTCCTTTCATTATTAAATTACAAAGTTATTTTTTCTTCCATATTAAATTACTAAAACTTATTAGTTTAACAAATTTAATTATTGAAATTTATAGGTCGTTACAAAAGGTATGCCATGGATTCTGAAAGCAACCCCGTCATCAGGCCACTAGAATGGATACTGGCCTAATCTAGTTTTACTCCTTTCCAATAATAGGAGTATTCCACTCAATTAATAAATACACCATATTCACTTATATAAGTGATATTCATTTAGAAAAAGTAATCGAACAAATACCAGCACTGGTGCCCCATACCACATGGTGTTGTTTGTTAATTTACTCAACACTCGTACTCGTAACTACACTCACATCACACAATTATTCCATATAATGAGTCAAAAGACTAATTGAAAAAATATTATCGGAAGTTTTATATCACTCAGTATTACAAATTCGTTTACTCAGAATACTCAAGTTATGGAACTAACGGGAAATCACATAATTCAACTATTTATTGATTCAGAAGGGTTTTATTATAAAACAATTATTTCCAAATTCTTCAATACAATTTCGAATATTAGTATTAAACTTAAAGGTGATTAACTAAAATATTCTCATTTTCCAAAATTCTCATACAGTTCCAAAAATAAATATTTGTAATCCACTTATTAAGTTATAAAGAAATTTATATTTAAACTTTCTTCAAATCAAATCCTTTAAACCCTTTTTGAAAATAATTCATAAACTTTGAAATTCTTCTTTGATAGTTTTAAAATAATAATACCAAGGAAGTTTTATAATTTGTAATTTTCATTAAACAACAAATTTAAATAATTTCCTGAAGCCATAATTTAAAATTCTAAAATCAATGTACTTAAACCTGCATTTACGTTTCAAATCCCTTTTAGACCATTATCATTGAAAAGCAATTCATCATACTAAAACTTATCTTATATGATACCATCCCATAGTATTTCTATTCTTCTTATATAAAATAATCAAACATAAAACTATATTACTTTCAGAATTTTACTTAACTATATATATAATAAATCGTATAATAATAGTTTCCATGTAATAAATAAATCGCATTCAACTTATTATAACTTCAAAATATTGTTTTACAAACATCCAGTTTATTAATTGCAAATACAATTAACTCATTGCTTTATGCAAAACTTAAATTCTCTATTTATAAGAATCCTTCAAATATTTTTATAATCATAGATAAATATACGTGCTTATATATATACATACTTATATATATACATATATATTCAAAGATTCACTTATTTAATTAAATCCCAAAAATCACCATTTCTATATAACTCTTATTCACACAATTCTCAAGATTACTTCACTTTTAAATTTTCTATTAATAATAAAATTTTCAATATTAAGTAAAATAACTCAATCGAAAATCACTATTTATATTTAAAACAATTTTCGTTTCTTCCAAAATTTCACATAATTTTATCCCCTTACGAACAATTTCAATTGTCGTTTCGACTACTTACAAACATCTATTTATTATAATAACAACATATAATGTGTGTACTCAATAATTAATCAATTTTCATCATAACAACGACCAATAGAAAGCATCCTAATTTCAGCTAAATCAACCAGTATCAAATTAACTCATTGAAACAACAATCAATTAAAAGCAGCTAAAAGAAACCGCATTCTAGATCATAATTGTAAGTAAATAAATTTACTCACTCAAAAAAATAAATGTAATACAAAATTACTCTCAAGAACTTCATCCTTTAGTTGTTATTTTTTTTGCCAACATACCGCCTTAACAGCCGTAGCCACAATCCGTCCTCCTACTCCCAAACGTGTTCACGAGTTACTCTCATCAACCGTCAAACCAACCTCCATCTGACTAAGCTCGCCGCATGCACATTGCTCAATGCACATGCTCGAACAATTGCCACACAAAACCCACTGTCACCATCTGCTTCGCGTTGAGCACAACTCTGTTGTTGTCGACGTTCTTTCTCTTCCACGCATGGTATTTACGTTCACGTGATTTTTTAAGTGTCTATGTTGTTTTTACCTTTTTTTGTTTAAATTGAGTGCGGCTGATTTGCTAACGGGGGTTTGGGTTAAGGAGAAAAGGATAATGGGTATGGGTTATGTAACAGCCCGCAAATCCGTACCCCTTGAGTCAACACTATTCTACAACAATCAACTCAAGTTGTACAGAAATACGAACCATTTGGGTTAAAGAAGAAGAGGTAGAAGAAGAAAGTAGAGAAAACAACAACAGAATCTAACCATCGCAGCGGAATAAAATATAATAGAAAATAAATAAGCTTTACTCAAAAATCAAATATTTCTGTTTACATATATTACATCATCAGAGTACATCAATCACAACTCAACATCAATATCATACAATGGATACATAACAACTCAACACAGCGGGATATATACATAAACAAGTACGTAAGTACGTATCGTCATCCAGCTCGTCTCCTGAACTCCACAGCAACATGTCCTGTACATCCTATAATACTCAGTCTGACCCGAGCATTACAGTTAAATAACACCCGAGTCAGTCTGGAATACCAGCGTGAGAAAATCACACCCAATTGATTATTAAAGTTTCAAAAATCCTTTGAAAAACAAAAGCATCTCGTAAGACCACGCGACAAATAAACATGTCGGGTTTCTACCTTACGATAGCTAAAACAATTTTTATAGAAATCCTCTGATATTATAATAGGGTCTATATACAAATACTTATAAAATAGCCGAAATTGTTACATGATTAAATTCCATCTACTAGCCACAGGGTGGGTAATACAAACAAAACTCGTACAAGGCTCGTAGGGAGAATGGATTTCCAACTAATGACTAGGCACTGGGGTACCACCTGTCACAGTACGGGGCCTAGATCACCGTACCGAGGAGTACGCCCGCTCCCCTGCAACACAAGGCCGGAACCATCCCTTACTGGACAGTCCCGAGCGAGATCACCCCGCGGTTAGGATCAGCAACCATACACTAAGCCGAAAATAAAAAGGGACATCTAGACTGAAATGACCTCACCCTGCTTGGGTGCTACCCACCTAGCCTTGCTGCATAACCCCTGATTTTCAGTCATTCCCATTTGATGAGGCTTGAGGCTAAGCGTTACCTTTTTAGAACAATTTTTCTTAGAATGCCCATCGTCCACCTGACAATGTTTCGCAAGCATTCATCCATACAAGTCCGTCCCGGGTTCGAACGGAACCGAAGGCACTATTCCTACTACATCCATTTTGGAAATATCCTCAGGATTGGTAGCGACTAGCCCTTGCACTTCACTGCTCCATCTTCGACTCCGAACACGTTTCACGCAACGTACAAACCGGATCGAAGTGGTTTTCGAGACATAAATCTCGATCCCGGTCTCTTCGAAACGATCAACGCATTTGTCCAATATTGATAGTCGGTTATTTAACTATCAATTAATATTCACAAACAACCATCAACCAATAAATAATTTCCCAATTTATTTATTTATTTCAAACTATCTTTACAAGATATATTTTCACCTTTCAAACTTCTTAGAAAACCGTTTTCAAAACTATCTACCTTTCTCAGAATAAATTTCAAGTATTTCTATTTCCACTGGAATCACCAAGCAAAACTCTAGATTTTTAAATAATTTAAAAACACTTTATTGTAAACTATATTTAACATTTAATATAGGAAAATTACTTTAGTACTTAATTTAAAATAATACTCTAGAAATAATTAAAAGAAGGTTACTTTATAACTAGACATTAGAGCTTCCTCTTTAAACAAAATCCCAAATCATTCTTTAAATAATTATTACGATAATAGATTAACAAATTACTTACTTTAGAATTTACTTTAAAATATTAACATTTAGAAATAATGAATTTCCAAGAACATACTTTGAAAACATACTTGGCTATCCAGAGAAATATACTTTTCTTCACAGTCTTTAAAAATAAATCACTATTTATTTTAAAACAAAATTTTCTCATTCCTTTAATAAATTCCCAACTTGAATTTATTCTTCCGAATATTCAATTTCAAACACTTGGATCAATTTCCAAATTGATTTCCGGTTTACTTCATTTATTCAAAAATCCTTTAATTCAGATTTATTCCTTAATTAAGATTTAGAATACCTTTAATTGAAATACCAATTTAGATTTTTAGTTTACTTCTGATTCTTTTAAATAAATCTAAAACTTGAGTTCAAAATAATTCTTATTTCCTTTAAATTAATATCACTTGATTTTACAATTCATTAAATCACTGTTTATTCAAACCCCTTTCTTTTCATACTCGAAGTTATTTATTATTATTTAGCATACTTCCATTTCTTTTCAGTTCATCCTTCCTTTATTAAATTGCTGGGATTATTACGTTTAAAAATTTACTTCCTTTATTTTCTTTCCAGAATTCAATTTATATATTTCCGGTAATTCATTCTACTCAAATATATCCAATCAGACCATACATCCAATATTCCAGTATATTCATCATAGAATATCAAGTAATCACAACAGAGAATATTAATAATAAATGTGAGGGATCCAGTTGGATCCCTCCAACCTGTTTTCCCTGCATCCAAAGATGTTAGCACAATAATATGTAAATCCCAAAATTTACCCTACTATAGCACAACAATCAATCTTAACCATTCAAACAATTATTTAAATTTAATCATTTAAATTTTAAATAAAATTAACTGAGTGAGATTAACTCACCTCTCCCTTTACATTTGCAACCCACTTCATTCTTGATTTGATTTCTCGATTTCAGACCTTGTAAAAAAAACATCAGATGTTTTATTGATATGCGAGTCAATTGAGCGATTTAAATTTCCATTTGATAATTAAATTAACCATAAATTTCATTTTAAACAATTAAATTTAAATTTAATTAATTCTCCTTTTAACAGATTATTTTAGTAACCAAATGATTTAAATAAGTTAATTAATTTAGTTAATCTTCTTAATATATTTTAACAATAACAAGTTGGTGAAGATATGATCCAACATTTATATATATCTATGCACTGCCTAACCTACATACATATACACAGGTATAATATTATTATTATTTTATTGAAAAAGAATTTCCAAATATTCCTTTCTAACCTATAAACATAAAATTTCAATTAGATTCAAAATTTGAAATTAAATGGTTAACAAATATACCTCACTGCCAATCACTCTCAACCATCGCGAGCAGGCCTCCTACTGTTCAAACGAACCCCACAGCGCCGCCTCCATCGACTCGCCTCCCACATCGTTCACGAAACCCTAGCCGAAGTCGCGTTGCCGCCGCTTGTAGCCGCCTCCACCTCCTTGAATTCGCGCAACCCCAACTTTCAAACGCCACTGAGCCACCCAGATTTCGCGAGCTTCACGCACACGATCTACTAGTCGCCCTTCTCTCCATGGCCTTGCAATCGGCCTTGCGCGTGAATCCCTATACCTCTGCCCTAAATCTCGAGCTCCACGCCATCGCAAAGCTTCGCGACCCCACTCACGGTTCACCTGAAACGCAAACCCTCACACTGAAGAATCGAATTCGATTCGAATTTGTGATCCCCCCTCTTCCCTTCGAAACGACGAGTTCGGTCATCTCTGGTTCGATTTTGATTGAGGAGTAAAAAGCATGGAGAGCCTAGGTTATTATAGAATAGCTTAATCGGCTCTGATTTAGGTTTTTAATTTATTTTCTGGAACACATGAATCTTTGTTCTGCCATTTCTAATGATTTGGTTTCGTTTGAAATGGTCTGCCTGTACTATGTCAAGAAAAAGGGAAACACGAGAAGACAGTTGCGTGTTTCACCCACATGCTACAGAGGCATGAAAAAAGTTTTGAGGTGAAGGTTAATTGATCGGTCAACTTATTTATATAAATTATTTAAATTGAATTTTCGATAGAATTTCAGCGCGTTTGTAAATCGTACGCTCACCCAACAACTCCATTCACTACGAAAATTGAAATCCGATAATAATGCAATATTACGGATCGAATGGAACTGGTTTCGTCGAATTCCGAGACTATGCCTCGAAAATCTATTTTTAAATTCAATTTAAATGATATAAAATTTGAAAACTTAACAAAACGCTTTCAAATTCAATTTTAAAAGTTTTATCCTCTCCAGTATTATTAATATGAATTTTACAAGCCTTCAAATTATTTTATCCAGCTTAAAACTCTAGATTCAACATTTAGCTCAACTTCCAATTATTTACTTCAATAATTAAATTATCAGATAAATAATGATACTTGAATTCAAGTTAAAATTACTCTATTGAATATTTAAAATCAATTAAATATTCTTTTTTTTAATACTTGAAAATTCCTGGTCGTCACAGGTTAGGGCTTTGGGACCAAAAAGAAAGATCTAAAAGAGGGGACCAAAAGAATGCACTAGAACCACTATGATTTACAAACAGGTCCTTATGCAAATAAAATCATTTCATTTATCACTTTTATTTATGTTTTATCCCATAATTATTCAAATTTATAAATACTTTATCAAATGTTTTAATTATATATATTCAGTTTAATTGCAATCATTATTTTCAAGGATATAATTTATAAATTACAGAAAATATTTAAATTCATTAATCATCTATCTTCATTGATTTATTCATTTTATTAATATCAATTAATATTTTTCATCAATTTATACTTTATAAAATTTATTTACCATATAAATTTATTTATAATCATTATAAATATTTTATTCGAGTTTAATATATTTTTATTATTATTTGAAACAAATTTATGCACTAATTTAATATGTTAAAACAAACTCCTTTATCAAATAATTTTAACCTAATAAAATATATTTTCAAAAGTAAAATTATCTAGAAATTGAACTTGAATTTTTATTTTAATTAAAAATAATTTATTACAGAAGCGTAAAAGGTTAGAAATTGTTATAGTCCTCCCCACTTAAGGAATCTGCGTCCTCGCAATTTCTTATAGAAAGAACATCATTCTCAACTCATATACCCTTAACCCTCCACATTCCATCATTATTAAATCAACCCTATCCTCTATGCAGCTTATCACAAATAAAGATCAAACTTCATTTTCAACATCTTATCATATCCTAAGAATTTAAATAAATTTGTATAAAGGCTTTTTATTTTTTGCATACTATATAGTTATATGAAAAAAAATCGTGTGTCGAAATTTTTAGGAAATTTCGATAGAGTCTTCTTTATACGTGGAGCATTCACAAAATCTACAACATATACAATTACATGATATACCTGTCCAAAGAGGCATCTAACAACGGAGCATCCCGGATGTGGTGAAACAACACAATATATGTATCTATCACCATACACATAAAAGCATACTTTAAATTGCATTTTTAAGCATGTTTGCTTAATTGTATTCGAACAAAACTGAGAATGCTCCAAAATCCAATCCACAATGGATTCATATACCTATGTTTGGCTCATAGCAAACATATAGATCATATTTTATAACATATAGTAGTATTACATTCATATAACAAAAGAATAAAGCTGCATTTTCATTTCAACAACTTTGCAACTAAGTTATAAGTGTCAAAACACAAAATTGTTTAATGCTTCCAAAAGTAAAGTTATAGCATAATCAACCATCTCCTCAATCACCTTTCGGATCTTGCAAAGATAATTGTAGCAAAAGTTATAGCTATTTTACTAAACAATACAAATTATGAAACAAGAATTAAAATGCAGGCCTTCTCTTTATAAACCCAATTTTAAAGTTAAAGCCAACAATTTTTTGCAAAACCTCTAAGATGAAACTTGTTCCTTATCAATTTAACTTTAAACTAAGTACAAGATCATAGAAAATGGATAAAAGTGTCAAAAGTTATGGTTAAATCACCATGGTAAAATCATCTTAACTTGTTCCAATATATCTTTGTGTGTATTTTTGATCTATCCATTTTATATTATGTAACAACCCGCATATTTTACGATTGTATATTTAAATGTTGAAATTTAAATATAGCATCGTTAGTCGGATTAAAGTCCAAAATGCTACTTTTTATAAATAGTCGAATTAGGACTCGAGACTACTTTAATTGGGTTCAAATGGCATTTACAACCATTTTGAGTATAAACATCGATATGTTTGAAGTTGATTAACATTTTGGTATTTTGTTTGGACTTTGGGTTGTATTCTAGCCCATTAACCCAATAAGTGAACCCAAACCCCTTATCATATACATCCACTCCTCTCCTCTTGATTCATTTTCATTTCCTAACACGCTCAAGCTAAATGGAAAAATAGGGGAAGAGATATGAAATTAAGGTTCCTAAGCCCTGGTTTACTAGGAAATTCAAATTCAAGTTCTAGAAATCAAGAAGAAGCTTAGATAAGCATCCTCTTCGTCTTCTCCATCTCAATCTCTCTTCAATTCTCAAAAATTCCTAAACCCTAACTTAGGAAATTCATTTCATTTAATAATAAATTGAAGATTCTTGAAGTCTTGTTGAAGAGGAATCGGTCTTTCTTTGTTTTAGAGCTTCTCATTAGTTATTATTGGGTTTAAAGGTGAGTTCCTGAACTCACATCTACGTCTATAGTTTCATAGTTGTTAGGTATGAATTCCTAATATCTATTTCATGTCCATTTGTTTTTGAATTTAATTGGTTTGATAAATTTTCCTATTTTAGGTACTTTGAAGTCAAAATTTATGAAAATCCTTATGTTTGGAAATGTTATTCGGAGTGTATTAGTGAGTCTATAGGGCCGGGTTGTCGCTTGGCATAAATCCCAAGCCATCGTCGCTCATCTGATCATTTTCGATATGATTTGGCCATCATTGGCCTTGGCTTATTTTTGCCTAACTTCAGCTCAGACGTCTTGTATAATACTCAGACGTTTGGGCCATTGGAATAAAAATTACAGAAGTACAACTCCGACGTCTTAGCTTACTTCCTAGACGTTTGGGTGATCTGGAATAAAATTTCCAGTCTTTCAGCTCAGACGTCTGAGATAACCACTAGACGTCTGGAGCTTTTAAATTTAGCCAATTTTCCTGTTTTATATGGTTTTCCATTTTATATCGATTTTTGGGTGATCCGATTAGTTGTTATCACTTATCATCAACTTTGATGACTTATTTTCTAGATTTTTGGGAATATATATTTGATGGATTTGATATCGAATTTCATGGTTTTGATTCACTTCGCCGAATGTGAATTTTTGGTTATAGATTGCTTCTACAATCATTTCTGTGATTTGTCACTTTAGAATACAAAGGTTTCTATACTAGTAGTAAATATTCAAACTCTTTCACAAAAATGATCTCAATGTTATTTTTAATACAAAGCTCGTTTTTAAAACCGTTTTTCAATCTATTAATATATACAAATCTTTACCTCATTCGTATGAGAAATCTAATTAAATGACTTAGCAAAACAAGTGGTATGAAACACTTGCATTTTCTTTGTTGGTTAATTCTTGGACTTGTTCGATCGAAATCTTGTGACAATTTTTGGGTGGAAATCTATAATTTTTTGTAAATATTTAAGTTAAGCCAACGATTATGAGACATGAAGTTAAACTCATTTATTTACTAGCTTAGTGTAATTCAAACTTCATATTGATCAATGATGAGCATTTTACGGTTTAGACTAGTGATGTGCGATGTTTCTTTGTTTAATGGAGGACTAAACCCCGTTTGTGTAGCTTTGGCTCAAAATTGGTGGGGTAGCGATGCATGGTCTTTGGGCCGTTTGTGGAGCTTCGGCTCAAATTTGATGGTTAGCGGCCATGGAATAGCGTTCCGTTTTTGATACACATGTTGGTGAATTTTTCATGCTCCCGTTTGTGATAGGCCTCCCCTTTTATGTTTTCTGAATTTCTAATTATTGATTTCTAAAATTTATGTTTCACCGTTTATTGCGAATTGGCGATGATATGTTTTGCCAATATTTGAGGTTTGGTGAATAAGCTAAAGAATATGACATTCTTTTTGGTGTTTGAGAAAATTTGAGATATTCTATAATTTTCATTGTCATCATATATTTCTGTTATATCTCTTATCCTATCACATTTTGTATGATATTTATAGCTATACTGATCCGTTTATTATTT
Organism: Allium cepa; assembly: GCA_030765085.1. Lineage (NCBI taxonomy): Eukaryota > Viridiplantae > Streptophyta > Magnoliopsida > Asparagales > Amaryllidaceae > Allium > Allium cepa. The sequence continues at coordinate 747,707,706 of CM060940.1, read as the reverse complement.
TTGGTCTTAAATAATACTCGGGTGAGACCGAGGTGCTACAGGTGCTTCCACTTGACTTCTTAGCAGAGACTTGCTTCTGACTTTTGGCTAACTAATTAGCTTAGTAGTTTTTTTGTTTTTTTATATATTCGAGATAGAAACTCCTTGATGTATAAATATTCTTTTGTCTAGCACTTGAACCAATTCTTTTGTGATGTAGTGGATCTTGCATGACCACTACTTTGATGTATACTTCTATGTGTTTTATTCATATATGTTTCCGACTTAGTGATATGAATATCTGTGACTAATTTGTGTTATGCTTATTTTATATTTATTTCCAAAGACCACATAGCCACTGTGTAGTAGCTTTGAGTTTGTATTGGTATGTTGGATTTCCTCTTGATATTTTATCTGGCATATCGGTACCTGCATAAAGTAATTGCACATATGGTCGCTTTTCAATAGCCTTATTCTTCGTACTAGTCGACAGCATTACTCTGCAGTGCCCTTGACCGATGTGAGTATAGAGGTGGGGTGTCATAGCCTTGTATCAAAACCAAACTTCGAAACAATATAGAATAATACAGCAAGGATTTTCTTAGAATTATGGCTTGGGATTTAATTCGAGTCATTGGACCCGATTTATCCTATTTCCTTTTATGATACCTTGTTTTATCAATCAAGTTTGTTTGATATTCATTCTGAGAATAAATTTTTTCCTCTTCTTTCTTTCTTTCTTTCTTAAAGAAGTGAAATGGTTAAACCTGGCCATCGCAGTGTCGGTCAATCCAGTGCTACTCCTCAGGATGGCGTATTCATGTCTGCCCAACAGCTTTTAGATCTTGTAAAGAATGCTCAAGCTGTCGGATCCATTCCAGAGCCTACTCATCCTAAATCTGGGTTTGCATGCTTATGTGGTGATTATACCAATTTGAGTGGAAGGTCATTCAAGGGTTCTGAAAGTGTTATAAAAGTCCCAGCTAGGCTTAGAACATGCGATCACGTCTTTTCTCGCATGAATCTTGTAGATCTACATCAAGTCCAAGTGGCTTCTAGTATGCTCCAAGAGAGAGCATTAGATTGGTATAAGCTATTGATTATGAAAACTATTTAAGCAGATCTTACTTGGGAACAACTCTGGGAAATGTTCAAGTTAAAGTTTGTGCCGAAAGCTAAAAATGTTACTTTGGCCTAGTGCTTTATTGATCTTGTTCAAGGTGAATCTTCTATGATAGATTGTGTCGTATCTTTTGAATCTCTCTCTCTCTAAATATGGGATCAGGTATATTAATACCCCATTGAAGAAAAATTAAAGGTTTATCTATGGGTTGAGTAAGAACCTCAAAAGCCTTTACTTTTGGAACTAGAAGTTCCTTTCGATCAGCTTGTTGATATCGCTCTTCGACTTGAAGAGGATGATAAAGAAAGTGATGTTGAAGTCATGGGAGCTAAACAAACTTCAACTCTAATGAGATGAGGCAACACGACAGTAAGTTCAAAGGTCGCAATTCCAACAATAAAGGAAAATGAGCACCTTCGGTAGCAAAGACTCCTACTTCTAGTCATGGAGAGTGCTACAATTATGATTCTAAGGACCATTATGCAAATAAGATTCTGAAGCCCCTTACTTGTCGTTATTGCAAAAGTTTGGGTCATCTCATATTCTCATGTCCCAAACTTGAAAGCAATAAAGAGGGAAAACTAAATGTTGTGCAAGTCCCTAGTAACACTTCTCTTGGTCAAGGTATTTCTCATTCTATCCTTGATGGCATTATTACGTTTCGTGATCTCCCTATTCGAGTTTTTTTGATACGGGTGTGTCTCACTCTTTTATATCAAAGGAACTTGTTGATACTTTTTCTTTAAATGTTATGGTTTTGATGACTTCACGGAGAATTGCGAATCCGGTTGGTGGATCTACAAACACTCGGTTTGTTTTGTAAAGATGTCTAGATTATTTTATGTGATTATGCTTTCCAAGCCGATTTGCATGTTATGCATTACTTAGGTTTCGGAATGATTTTAGGAATGGTTAGCTTAACCGTTATATAGCCCATATCCTATGTCCTGAGAGGACTTGATATCTTCAACATCATCAATCTGTTAAGCAGATTTCTATTGTTCTTAAAGATTTGGATTCCAATTTGGTAGCATCCTTATATTCTCTAAACCCTCATGATGACGATAATGATGATGAGGAAGGCGCCATTTTCCTTATTCATGTAGTTCGTGAATTTTTTGACATATTTGAGCCCATTTTCGGATTGCCCCCTAAGTGAGCAATTGAGTTCAGGATTAGTCTAATCCTTGGAGCACTACCTATTACTCGTCCTCCTTATCGTTTGCCCAATATGGAAAATGTGGAGATGCGTAAACAATTATCTGAATTGGAAGCGAAGCAGTTTAATCATTCTAGTTCCTCTCCATGGGGAGCTTCAGCTATTGTTGTGAAGAAATCCGACGGTACACTCAGGCTTTGCGTTGTCTACCGAAGCTTAATGATCTCACCATCAAGAACAAATATCCTTTACCTCGGATTGATGATCTATTCAACCAACTTAGCGGTGCTAGAGTCTTTTCACAGTTAGACTTAGCAACCGGTTTTCATCAGCTTCGTATTGCAGAGGTTATCATTCCTTTGACGTCATTCTATACTCGTTATGGATCTTATGAATGGCTTGTTATGTCATTTGGTTTAACGAATGCTCTAGCTTATTTCGTTGACCTTATGAATCAAGTTTTCAAGGACTTCCACGATTGATTTGTTCCCATCTTTATAGATGATATTCTTGTTTATTCTAAAACCAAGGAGGAGCATGAAAAACATCTTCAGATTGTGTTGGAAACTCTAAGGAGTAATCAATTGAAAGAAAAATTTTCTAAATGCCATTTTTGGAAATCTCCTCTGAAATTTTTAGGACATATTATTTCTGAATCTCGAATTTTCGTGGCTTCTTTAAAGATTGAAGCGATTCAAAATTGGAAGAGACCGAAGAGTGTGACGGAAGTTCGTAGATTTCTTGGATTGGCGGGTTATTACCGTCGTTTCATAAAAGATTTTTCTTAAATTTCCGTACCTCTTACTAATTTGACGAAGAAGGAAGTCAAGTACATTTGGTGAGACAAATGTGAAGCTGCTTTTCAGAAATTAAAAGAACTCCTTTCTGATGCTTCTATTCTCACGATTCCTAAAGAGAACCAAGACTTTATTGTTTATACCGATGCTAGTCGTGTTGGGTTAGGAGCCGTTCTCATGCAAAGGTAACATGTTATTGCATATGCTTTTAGGCAATTAAAGCCTGCCGAGACTAGATATGCCACTCATGATTTAGAGCTCGTGGCTATTGTTTTCGCCCTTAGAGTTTGGTGTCATTACCTTTTGGGAGAGAAATTTGTTCTCTACACCGATCACAAATCTTTGAATTATTTATTTTCTTAAAAGGAACTTAATTTGCGTCAACAACGTTGGCCCGATTTCCTTGCATCTTATGATCTTTATATTCTTTATATTGTCGATGCCCGTAGTCATAAGCAACAAACAGTTGTTTCAATAATTATATCCGAATGGAATAATCTCGAGACTTTGTCTACTTGTGAGATTCGAGATCGTGAATCCGATTCACGTTCATCTCTTATTTTATGTAGCCTTGAGACCTATCCTTCTCTTTTAGACCGCATTCTTGAAGCTCAAAACCATGATCCCGAACTGGCTCATCTTAGCCAATGTTGTAGGGATAGAAATATTGATGGTTTGAAAGACTTTGAAATCGATGCTCGTGGCGGCATTCGAAAATTTGGTAGACATATCATGCCAAATATTAGCAATTTTCGTAAAGACATTTTGGAAGATTCTCATCGTTCTAAATTTTCCATTCATTCTGGTAGTAGTAAAATGTACGCGGACATGAAGCGACTTTATTATTGGGATGGAATGAAATCTGATATAGCTAACTTCATTAAGCGTTGCATGACTTGCATCCTCATAAAGGCCGAGCATCAAAGGACCGGTGGGTTATTGCAACCTTTCTACATTCCCATTTGGAAGTGGGATCAAATTTCCATGGACTTTATTGACGGTCTTCTCCGTTCTCGTTCTAGTCATGATAGTTTATGGGTGGTTGTAGATAGGCTTACAAAATCTACCCATTTTATTCCCATTCGGTCTAATTGGACTGTACCTCTTTTGGCCAAACTCCATGTTAGAGAAATTGTTAAGTTGCATAGAGTTCCTACTCCTGCTGTTAGCGATCGTGATCCATTATTTACTAGTGGATTTTGGAAGAGTCTTCAAAAAGCTTTGGGAACGAAGATTAATTTTAACATCGCTTATCATCCTCAGTCCGATGGACAAACCGAGCGTGTGAATCAAACTCTTGAAGATCTTCTTCGTGCATGTTTTCTTGATTTTGGTGGAAGTTGGGAGGATCATATTTCTCTTATTGAGTTTTCTTATGATAATAACTTCCAATCTAGTATTGGTATGGCACCTTTCTAGGCACTCTACTGAAGGCCATGCCGATCTCCTTCGTTTTGGCTTAAGGCTGGTTTTAGGTCCAAATTTTATTCTTGATTCCATAGGAAAGATTAACCTTATTCGTCACAGGATGAAAGAAGTTCAAAGTAGACAAAAATCCCATGTCGATAACCGAAGAAGAAATTTGAAACTTTCTGTGGGAGATTTGGAGTTCATTCATGTTTCACCTATGAAGGGTGTTGTGCATTTCAGTCGATCGGGAAAACTAGCACCATGATATATTGGTCCATTTCCCATCACCAAACGCATTGGTTTCATGGCTTATCGCCTTTTATTACCGGCTCAATTTTCTGCTATTCATGATGTTTTCCTCGTCTCTCAACTACAGAAATGCCTTAGGAATTCCAATTCTATTCTTGAGCCTAGTGTCATTGAAAATTGAAGTTTCACCTAATTTGACTTATGAGAAACAACCTATTCATATCATTACTACAGACGTTAAATGACTTCGAAATAAAGATGTTCCACTTATGAAAGTTTAATGGTCCTCAAATCCCAAAGATTGACCTTGGGAATCCAGAAAATTCATCGAGCGAACGCATCCGGACTTACTCTCTCGTGCTCCTTAAGGTGAACTTCTCGCTTCAAAATTTTCTATTATTTTGATGTGCTTTTATGGTAGTTACTCTTTATTTTCTTCTTAAGTATTGCGAGGACACAATTTCTTTAAGTAGGGGAGTCTGTAACAACCTGCATATTTTACGATTGTATATTTAAATATTAAAATTAATATAGCATCGCTAGTCGGATTAAAATCTGAAATGCTACTTTTTGTAAACATTCGAATTAGGACTCGAGACTACTTTCATTGAGTTCAAAATGGCTTACAACCATTTTGAGTATAAACATCGATATGTTTGGAGTTGATTATGAATTTGGCATTTTGATTGGACTTTGGGTTGTATTCTAGCCCACTAACCCAATAAGTGAACCCAAACCCCTTATCACATACATCCCACTCCACTCCTCTCCTCTTCATTCATTTTAATTTCTTAACACTCTCAAGCTAAAAGAAAATGGTGGGAAGATATAGGAAATTAAAATTCCTGAGTCCTATTTTACTAAGAAATTCAAATTCAAGTTCTAGAAATCAAGGAGAAGCTTAGGTAAGCGTCCACTTCATCTTTTCCATCTCAATCTCTCTTCAACTCTAAAAAATTCCTAAACCCTAACTTAGGAAATTCATTTCATTTGACCATAAATTGAAAATTCTTGAAGTCTTGTTGAAGAGGAATCGGTCTTGCTTTGTTTTAGAGCTTCTCATTCGTTGTTTTTGGGTTTAAAGGTGAGTTCTTGAACTCATATCTACGTCAATAGCTTCATAATTGTTAGCTATGAATTTCTAACATCTATTTTATGTCCATTTGTTTTTGAATTGAATTGGTTTGATAAAATTTCCAATTTTGCGTATTTTGAAGTCAAAATCTATGAAAGTCCTTATGTGGATGTTTGGACATGTTGTTCGGAGTATATTGGTGAGTCTATAGGGCTGGGTTGTCGCTTGGCGTAAATCCCAAGCCCTCGTCGCTCGTCCAATCATTTCCGATATGATTTAGGAAATATTGGCCTTGGCTTAATTTTGCCTGAGCTTCAGCTCAGACGTCTGGTATAATACTCAAACATCTAGGCCATTGGAATAAAATTCCAGATGTACAGCTCAAACATCTAAGCTAACTTGCTCGACGTCTGGGCGATCTAAAAAAAATTTCCAATCTTTCAGCTCAGACGTCTGGGATAACCACCAAACGTCTGGAGCTGTTAGATGCAACCAATTTGCTTGTTTTATGCGGCTTTCCATTTTATATCGATTTTTGGTTGATCTGATTAGTTGTTTTCACTTATCATTGACTTTGATGACTTCTTTTCTGGATTTTCGAGAATATCCATTTGATGGATTTTATATTGATTTTTATGGTTTTGATCCACTTCGTCGAATGTGAATTTTTGGTGATATATTGTTTCTACAATCAATTCTATGATTTGTCACTTTAAAATACAAAGGTTTCTATACTAGTAATAAATATTCAAACTCTTTCATAGAAATGATTTCAACGTTATTTTTAATACAAAGCTCATTTTTAGAACCATTTTCCAATCTATTAGTATACACAAACCTTTACATCATTCATGTGAGAAATCTAATTAAATGAATTTGCAAAACAAGTGGTATGAAATGCTTGCGTTCTTTGTCGGTTAATTCTTAGACTTGTTCGATTGAAATCTTGTGACAGTTCTGGATTGGAAATCTACAACTTGTTCGTAAATATTTAAGTTAAGCCAGTGGTTATGGGACATGAAGCTAAACTCATTTATTTGCTAGCTTAGCGTAATTCACACTTCATATTGATCAATGATGATCATTTTATGCTTTAGACTAGCGATGTGCGATGGCTCTTTGTTTGCGTGGGGGACTAAACCCCGTTTGTGGAGTTTTAGCTCAAAATTGGTGGGTTAGCAACCCATGGTCTTCGGGCCATTTGTGGAGCTTCGGCTCAAATTTGATGGTTAGCGACCATGTAATAACGTTCCGCTTGTGATACTTTGTTGGTGATTTATCATGCTCCCGTTTGTGATTGGCCTCCCCTTTTGTGTTTTCTAGATTTCTAGTTATTGATTTCTGGAGTTTGTGTTACACCATTTATTGCGAATTGGCATTGATATTTTTTGGCAATATTTGAGGTCTGGTAAATAAGCTAAAGAATATGACATTCTTTTTGGTGTTTGAGAAAATTTGAGATATTCTATGATTTTCATTGTCATCATATGTCTCTGTTATATCTCATATCTTATCATATTCTATATGATATTTATAGCTAGACTGATCCGTTTATTATTTTTCTTCTTAGATAATACTCGGGTCTGACCGGGGTTCTACAGGTGCTTCCACTTGACTTCTTAGCAGAGACTAGCTTCCGACTTTTGACTAACTACTTAGCTTAGTACATTTTGTTTTTTTATACATTCAAGATAGAGACTCCTTGATGTATAAATATTATTTTTTCTAGCACTTGAACATATTTTTTTGTGATGTAGTGGATCTTACATGACCGCCACTTTGATGTACACTTCTATGTGTTCTATTCATATATGTTTCCGCCTTAGTGATATGAATATTTGTGACTTATTTGTGTTATGCTTATTTCAAATTTATTTAGACCACATAGCACTATGTAGTAGCTTTGAGTTTGTTTTGTATGTCGGATTTCCTCTAGATATTTTGTGTGGCATATCGGTACTCGCACAAAGCAATCACATAGATGGTTGCTCCTCAACAGCCTTATTCTTCATACTGGTCGATGGCTTACTCCGTTATTTCCTTGGCTAGTGTGGGTATAGAGGTGGGGCGTCACATCTTATTTTTTAGATTCTTAATTTTATATATATATATATTGAATTGGAATATATGAACGATTCACCGTTGATTTTAATTTAGTTATGATTTGATATGATGCTCTACTGATATCCTTCTGTTTGATTCCATTATATATAATTTTTTGTGACGAGAAATCTGTATAAATGGAGTTATAATACAAATTAGGATTAGACATTCGGTAATATTTCTCCTTTTGCTCTTTGGACTCGTTGTGTAGAATATTGATGAAGCGAGTGTGATATAGGAATTCTGAATAAATGAACTAGTAACACACAACGGTATGAGATATTATTGTGTTATTTATTCAATTATCCTTTGCTCGCTAATGACACTCATATGGGGATTTATTATGTATGATAGGGCTCGATGTGGTAAGTCATATACTTACCATGTGTCCGCATATGTATTATATTGTACGTTAGCACGAGTATATAGTTGTGTGTCAGCTACTATATATATTTATTATTTGTCTGTTCACTGTCTGACTCCCTTTATAGTGCGAAAGTTGAACTAAATTGGCTAGAATCCATCCTAGCAGGCTGATCGTGGTGGTCACGCCTTGGATCTGCAATACCATAGTCGTGTGTCGGCAATCTATGTAGCCATGTGTCGGCAATAGATATAACCGTGTGTCGGTAATGAAAGCTCATGTATGTCACCCAGGCCAGCAGTATATTACCATTTGGGGGCGTTTGTTGGGTAATAACCAATTTATAGCATAGCCAGGACTAAAATATACTTATGTGAAACAATATACATATAACAGTACACTCGAGTCAAGACTAAAATATTTTTATGTGAGTCAAATCAATATCATATATAATAGGAGTGTAATAGCATCAGAGATGTTTAAGGGGGTTTACATCTCATATCCATTGTGTCACATGCGTACAATAAGTCAAGAGATGTTTTGGGATTTTCCATCTCTTAAGGATCCATCAAAATATTTATATATAGTAGAAAACACTATATATATAATGTCTAATCAGTAAAATAAAAAAAATTCTTTGCGTTAAGACTTTACATTAATCCCCCTTAATACGTTTTTAAGCATTGTCGTACAATTCACGTATAACGCTCCGATAGCACATCAGGGGATAGGGATGCACTATGATACGACAAAACTACAAAGTCATAGTGGTTTCGTACAAGGATAAAAGTATGACAAGGCATGTGAGGCAATGCCCAAGGTAAGATACTATAAGTTCGAATCGTAAGGCTGGTGGTAACGCATCGTAGCCACGACCTTCTACCATGTCCATCCATCCCATATTGAGTCAAAGGGAGGTCATCCCAATCAAGGTGCACCAATCGAAACCAACGACCAAGTCAAAGAAGAAAATAGAAGGACGGATGTCCGCTAAGGGTAGCTAGCCCACTTAGCCCTGTCAAGTCGTCATGTTTTAGTCATTTCAAATTTGCACAAGTATCGTGGTCTCTCCATCATCGTTCTCTTTCTTCAAATCCAACAAACATATGTCAAATCCAACCATCTGGAGTCTTCTCTGCATACACAGTTGTTAAAGTGGTTCCAATATTGACAGAGAATATGCCAATAAGTGGCCCCGGTCTCTTTAACAACCAATCGTCGTTTTACACACCGATTGGTTCTTTTACGTTTCGAAAACGATTCTCGCTTGATATCAAAATATCATATTCACTCCAAAAATCATATTTACTTTAAATATGTTATTTTCACGTCAATAATCATTTCGAATTTCAACTTAGGTTATAGCTTCATTTAACCACATTCACATTTAAATCAACGATTGAAATATAAACATTCCACCCTTACATAGTTTGAATTTTTAGAAAAAAGTTTAAATAGTTTTAAATAGTTAAAATAATTTGGATAGTTAAATAGTTAAAATAGGGTATTATTAAATGATTTAAAATTTTAAATAATTTGAAAATCTAAAAAGATGAATTTTAAAACAGTTTATAGGAAATAGTTTATAGTGCAAATATTTCAAATTCAAAATTGTGTCTTCTCATTTCCAATAAATCTGGATTCAGGTCCAAATTTAAATCAAACTGATTCAATTTCAAATCTTCTAATTAAGATCATCTTAAATCTTAAATCAATTCAAATCGACTTAATTTTGATTTTAATCCAAACTAACTTCAATTTCGATTCAATTTACTATATCGATCCAGAATTTTAGTTATTTGAAATTGTAATATTTAATTGATTTTAAATATTTAAAAGTTAATTTTAACTTGAATTTCAAAGATAATGATTTATTGGATAATTTAAAAATTGAATTTAATAATTTAATATTTGTTAAATTTGTGTATCTAGAGTTTTAAGCTGGTTAAAAATAATTTAATAGCTTATAAAGTTTATATTAATAATAATGAAGATAGTAAAAATTTTAAGATTAAATTTAAAAGTGATTTGTTCGATTTTAAAAATAGCTCGTTTAAATTGACGAGTAAAAATAGCCTTCTAAGGCACATTCTTGAATTTCGATGAAACATCTTCCATTGGATCCGTAATAGTATATTATTAGTGGATTTTGAATTTTGTAGAATTTGGAGTTATCGTTTGGCCGTATGAGATAAAAAACGCTGAAATTAATATTGAAAATTCAGTATAATAATTGGGTTCAAAAAGCTGTCTTCTTCATACGATCGATTTATGACTCGAATCCTCTTCTATCGCATTCGGAATAGAGGTATAACATTATAAACGTCTAGCGGCATGCCTCAATAAGTGTTCAAGATTTTGAGTTGCGTAAATCGAGATATTTTGAAAATTAATTTAATACGTATATATACAACCCTTCAAATCTATATTTCCATCAGTTGTCTTTCTTTCAATTCCAAGCCACCCTACTACTACCTACTTGCCGTGCAAAATACTCTTCCCTCCTCTTTTAAAAGACATGGATAAATTTTTGTTGACAGTAAAGAGAGAAAAAATCAAGTCTTTAAAAAATTATAACTCGTAAAATACTCTAAAATAAATTCTGAAACTTTCTTTAAAAACCTTATTTTTTCAATCTCTACCATCTGGCATATAAGATGATGGTCGCGGCTTCGTGCTTGTGGTCAAATTTATAGTCGAGCTTGAGTTCGAAACTAGGGTTTCGTATCATTACCGATTGAAGGCGTATCGCATGAAATGGAGGGTAGGATAGTGATGAGGAAGAAGAGTAGCACCTTCGTGCCGAAAATGGTGAGGTACGGTTGCTTTTTCTGATAAGTGGCATTTCTACTGTAGAAGTGAAAGTGATCATGTCGAGTTTCAATTTTGAAGCTCGGAGGTGGCGTCTTGGTGGCGATTGAGTCGAGGAGGATGAGGGTGATGTGTGGGAGAGTTTGGAAGCGGTGAAGGTGGTTTGGTGGCTGGTGTATGTGTACGAGATATGGGTTCAAGCGAATTTTCGGTTTGGGGAAGAAGCTTTCCTAGCTGGGCCGGGTTAAGTTTGTGGGGTATGGGCTGTTCTCCGTTTATAATATTATATATATATATATAGTTATAGATATATATATTTTTTGCTAAAATAAAATCGTTAATTTGTAAATCTCGTATTTTATTCGTTTTAAATCGAAATCCATCACATTCATTCACATAGGGTCCGTAATAACGAGATCTTCGCTATGGAATCAACTTGATCGAAATCCGAGCTTGCGAAATTTTTAGATAATTTCAAACGCGTTCGGATTAAACCAGAACTAGACGTGAAAGTGTCAATAAAAATCAAAGTTAGTTAATCTCACTCATTTTTAATTACTAGTTTAACTTTAAATAGTTAAAATTAATTATTGATTCATTGGTTTAATGATAAATTGTTTTCAGTTGAATGTGAAATTATATATGGTAGTATATATATTAGTAGTTGGATTGATATTCCCACATATTTTTAGCGGATGAGGCCCTATACGCCTCGCATAATAGCTGATGACCCTATATACCGTGATATCCCCCTCAAAGTGGGATTGGTATTTTTTGTGTTGTATTAACATATATGGATGCAGGGAAACTGGTTGGAGGGATCCGACAGGATTCTTCAAAAATGTTGAATTTAATTTCATATATTGTGATATATGATTTGTTTGGATAATCTGTGATATATTATAGCATGATCAGAATTCATTGGATGCTATAATAATGATGGTTTAGATTTTTGGTATTTTAAAATACCATAAATTAAATATTTTGAATTTAAAAAGAAATTGAAAAGGGGATTTTTGAAGTAAATATTTATTTATAATTTGGATTAATTGAAAAGAAATTTTTATGATAAATAATGATTTTAAATTTATCTTAACTATTTCGTGATATTGTAAATAGAAATTTCTCTATTTAGTATAATATTTATAAAAGATTTTAATAACAATTTTTAAGTGGTACTTGTTAAATAGAAAAGGTTATAAAAATCGAGATTTAAAAAAAGATTGGAAGAATAGAAATGGAATTTGGAAATAATGATATAATTGGTCATATTGCATCCTTAATAAGATTCTGAATTAAGGAATGGAAGGGAATCGAGATTTGGTTAGTTTTTGGAATATAGTTGAGTTATTTAAGAAGTTAATTTATAAATGGAATTCAATTTAATAAATTGATTTATAAAGGGAAATTAATTTAGAAATCAATTTATAACGGGTTTAAGTGATGTGAAACTATTATGAATTAGAATTGAAAAAGTGAGATTTATAAACAGTGTTTATAAATAAAGTGAAGTGATTATCAGTTGATAAATTGAAGTAATAAATACACGGTGAGGATTTATAATGAGATGTGTAAGTCGGCTTAAAAATAAATGTTAGATTAATTTTTAGGAACATGAAAAAGGGGAGTTACGAACTTGGGACGTAAATCAAATTGGTGATAAATCGAGAGAGATTTATAAATATTAGACTAGCTATATTGGAATTGAAATATATATTTTATCGAGAAGTTAAGTTTGTTTTAAAAGAGGATTTTAAATAATTAAACTAGGTAGTTCAAAAATGTTTAAAATATTCTAGAAAAATTAGTTATTTAAATATTTTACAATTGTTAAAATTGATTATAAGTTATAAATAAGTTTTGTAAATCGATTTGAATTTTATTAATAAATCAAAATTTATTTATTGTTTTAAAATTGTGAAACTATTTTAAAGTTGTTTATAGTATATTTAATTATTAATTAAGTTAGTTTATAAGGAGTTGATATTATGTAATCATTATTTAAGAAGTAATTAGTATTATTATTTTAAAGGATAAATTATTCAATATTAATATTGTTTTATATAATAACTTTTATTTAAAAGTATTTGCCTAAATTAAACTTGAAAATTATATAAGAATTTTATAAGTATTATTTTGAGAAAAATTATTAAACAAAGTTTTCGAAAAGTAATGGTATACTTTCATGGCGAAGTCGAAGGCAGAGATTGCCTGCAGTTAAGTTTTGGATTTCTCTAGGATAGAGACATAAGCATTGAGTTGTTGTAACAACCCTGTATTTTGTAATTATTTTATTGTATATTTTAATTATTTTTAATGTAAGATTTTGATTTAAAAACTTATTTTACTTATTTGAAATGATTAAATTTATCATTTAAATATAATCTTGATTTTTATATGAGTTATAATTCCAAACTTGTGTAAGTTGAATATTTGCCTGAAATGCTGATTTTGGTCAAAATAGTCAAACTGTGACTTTCAACTTAAAATTTTAAAAGTTTAAAAAATTTAATTTTTTCTTTTATTATGAAATTACATAAAATTCTAAGAACACCACTTTTCGTTTCGTTGAATTTGGATGTAAATTGTGAAAGTTATACCCTTTACAATATTGTGCGTATATAGGGTTATTTAACAATGACTATTTTAAATTGTATAAATTACTTCTTCTTTGTTATATTTTATTTTAATATATGATAATATGTTATATTATGTATATTTTGACTTTTAAGTATTTTTAAAATGATAATATAATTTTTCTAAAGTTTATTTGAATTTATTTCAATTTATAAAGCCTAGTTGGTATTTGCTGCATTTTTCTTTATTTAACTTTCTATTTAATAAAAATTAAATTATTATTTTACCTTGAAAATGTTTTAAAACCATTTTTAATTCAAATTTTGTGTTAAAATATTTTTTTTGTGAAGTAATAAATTTTCCAAAGTCATTGGAGATTTTCTTGTAATTTTTATGTCAGGGTTGCTATTTTTAAGCAATTTCTTATTTCCTTTTTCTATTTTACTTAAAATAAATTATTTATTTTATTTTATTCTTACTTAGTTTCGGTTTTAAATAACATTTCTGAGTTTATTTTATTTTTATAAAATTAAAAAGAAAAGGAAATGCAAAAGGTTTAGAAAGTTAAGAGATCTTAAAAGCCTGAAACGTAAAGGCGTTTTATCTGTTTCTTTTTGTAATTAATACATCAATTTATTGATTTATTTTATACATTCACTTTTATTGCTATGTTTTACTTTATTTTATTCATTTTACATGTATTTAAATTTAAGAAATTTTTTCCAAAGTGTATTGAAGTTATTTCTAATTCCTAAGTCTAGTTTTCATTTTTCTGTGCCATTTTTCTTATTTTAATCATATCTAATTAATAATTAATTATTAATATTATGTTTATCTGTTATATTTTCGAATTCTAACTGAAATTTATAAGTTTTTTCAGTTATTTAAGATGTATATGAATATATATAGGAAGTTTAAAAGGTTTGAAAGCAAAGAAACGTAAAACCGTTTTAACATTTCTTCTTCCGTTTCTTTTCCAATTAATAAATTTAATTTCCTTTGACTGTTCCTTTCTTTATTGTAGCTGTGCATTTATTACCTCATTTTCACATGAAAACATTCCTCTCCACTTCATTTTTCACGGCTAGAAAGGTTCGGTAATGGCTCCTCTTTTCCTCTTCTTTTTGCTTTCTTTTTCCATTGTTTTCTTATATTTTGCCTTGTTTTCTCATGTGTATTGCTTGGCCTCTCCTCCATAGCCACGGCCACCATCCCCTACCACTCTTCCTTGACATCATTTCCAGCCATCATTTCAGATCCATCCATGGCCACACCTCCCATGGTGCCAAAACTCCAAAAAAAATGCAACAATGCTCTTGAACAATGCTAGTTTGACCACCTTTGCCTCATCTCCTTCAACCACCACCTTAATCACCACCATAGCCACCCTATCACTTCATATCTTCATCCACCACCTTGGCCACCACCATAGGCCGCCACCACCACCTTTTCCAGACCTCACCACACCCCTCCATCTACTGTCCAAACCTGTACAAGTATGGCCAAGCCCCACTTGACCCAAGGCCGAGCCTTGTTGTGCTCAAAAACTTCATATATGTTGCCTTGATCAATTGTATGCTTCATGTTATAACCCTACCACTCCATACTCCTTCTAGCCTTGAGTTATGGTGCCAAACCTGAGCAATATCATCATCATGGCTCAACCCAAGAACCTCCTAGGCCAAGCATTTTAATGGTTAAAGCAAGGTCAAGTAATCTATTCCTTTATTGCTTCGTATTTTCATTGTTTCAACATTGTTTTGCGTTGAATATTTATGTGTGTATTGTCTTGTTTTGGTTATTGTTTACAAGACAAATATCAAGGATCTCCATTCATTCAAATCAAAAGTCATGCTATATCATGCTTGTCGTGCTTTTGGAATCGCACTTGTGTTAGTTTTTTTGGTCTTAAGCTTGAAAAAGTGAGTCTTTCTCACTCTGACATTTATACTTATGAAAAGTGAATTGATGACAAGTGTTTAGTAATATAAAATGTTTATGCAAGATAATGATGATCATATGATATGCTATGCATGTTATTACCATGTTATTACCATGTTAAAACTGTTAATTTTCACCTGACATCTGATATATGACTGTATATTGTGATATTGACCTTGTTTATATTATTTCTGGATATGATCACACTGCAAGTTCTCTGTTAGAAAAAAAATGTTATGGGCTGAAATGATAGGCCTGAATGGTTTTAAATTTTTCATTTTGACTTGGGATTGCGGGTTTGAAATGTTAAAACCCGGATTTTCTTTGTAAATTACGGGTTGAAATGATATATTACCTGTATCACTTTACCTAGCGTAGAAAATTATATACAGACCCGTAGTTAAAATATGTTTTTCTAAAATTTTAAATATTTTAGAAATTTAATTATTATAATATTTTGATTTTTAATTTAATAAAAAAAAGGATTTTTGTAAATTATTATTTATTTTCTGAATAATTGTAAGTGAAATGAATTAATGAAAAAGTTTGAAATTTTGAACGTAAGTTATTTTGGAAATTTTGATTTAATTATAATTGGAAATTTAAGTGAATATGAAATTATGATAAATTTATGATAATTTGAATTTAAATAAATTTAAAGTGATTTTATATCATATTAATGATTTTAATAAAGTTGAAATGTGAAATGAATGAATATTGTAAGTTGAAATTTTGAAATATGACTAAAACTGGAAATTTATGAAATTGACGTAAAAGTGAACTTTTAGTTAAGTAAATAAAAATAAAACAAATTTATATTTGAGAATTTGAACTTAAGTGTTAGGCTGAAATTTAATGTAATGGATTTTAAAAATTCAACATTGCATTTTAATAAGTGAATTATTATTAAACCTTGATTTTTGAATGGAAATTTAACTTTATAAAATCATGAACTTGAGGAAAATTAAATGATGTTTATAAATGTGAAAATGTATGATTATATAAGTTAAAAATGTTTTAACAAAAATATAATTGGTTGAGAAATTTTATTGAATATTTGAAGTTAATTGAATGCATTTTTGAAATGCTATTAATTACAATGTAAATGATATTACAGCATTTGTAAACGCTGTAGTTGATGATAATGAACTAAAAAGCTAAATTGAATTAAAAGCTATTATAGCAATCTTTGTAAGTGCTATAATTTTTGAATTTAACTAAGTTATTCGAATTTAAGTAAACCTACTATAACATTTTAAAATGCTGTCTTTTGTTAAATTGAACTGTTTTGAATGTAATTTTCCGTATAAGTTTTCTAAATGATGCGAAAAGTGAATTTTCACGGTTTTGATAAACTTAAGTGTATAAATGAACTTTGAAAGTCGAAAATTTTGGAAATTTAATAATTTAATTATTAAACATAATAACTTCATTTTAATGATTAAAAATGATTTTTGGAATATATACTGTTTTGAAATATGGATTGAAATGATATTTTAAATTTAATAAAATGAATAATGATTTGAAATGAATGTGGTTTCGAAAAGATATGATATTTTGATATATTAAATGATTGAAATGTGGTTTTGAAAGGATATGATATTTTGATATATTAAATGAGTGAAATGGGGTTTTGAAAACATATGATATTTTGATATATTAAAATGATTTGAAAGGTAGTGTTGAAAGGGTATGAAAATTTAATATATTGAAATGGTTAGAAATGACTTGATATTTATTTTGATAAATATTTGAATTGAAAGATATTTTACGATTATATATTGAAATGGTTTTGGAAATGATTTAATCTTTATTTTGATAAAGGTTTGGATTGAAAAGGATATTTTATTTTGAAGTATGAAATATTGTTTTAAAGTTATAACTACGGGTTATAATAACGATTGGTTGTTAAAGAGACCGGGATCGGATATTGTCTTATAGCCGACCAATACCGAAAACCACTTTAACAACTGTGTACGCGGTGGAGATTCCAGAATGAAGTAGGATGGTGGCGACGTTCTCGAGGTATATTACGTGGACCCAACTCCCGTGAGTTGGCATATATGACTAAAACAGGAGCTATACCGGGCTACACAAAGGGTCGCACCCTTTCATCGAGCATGCTCCATCGGAAACTATTCTATTGCTGTTGTGATTCGATTCGGTGGCGCCACTTTTGATTCGGGGGTATTGTTCGAGGTGGGCGGAAGCTGCTGGCTTGCCGTCACCACCGGTCCGGGAGTGCAAACGGTGTATCCACCCTGGCATTGCCTCGCGTGCCGTGTCATATCCTTATATCGAGCCCACTACGATTTTGGTTTTAAAGATCCGACCGCGTTAAGGTTCACCATCCCCTTAACGCTATTTTCTATATGATTATACTTTACTGATTAGACACTACCGTATATAGCGTATATTACTACATAGTAAATAGTTTAACGGATCCTTAGAGGATGGGCGGTCTCAAGCATCCTTTAAGTTAGTGATGCATTTTATTACTGTTCACTTGAGTTGATTTACAGCTTATAAGTATTTATATCCTGACTCGAGGGTTTTGTGTTTTGCTTTACGCTCGGGTCAGATTGATTGAGTTAGCATTCAAGATTCACCTTTGGCGTTAGAGCTTTCCTTGAAGATCCAGCCATCTATTTTGTTTCAGTATCCAGTGGTTCAGTGATGTACCTGATTTGTACCTGATGTATCCTGTTACTCTTCTGTTGTATCTTATTTAACTTTGATGTATCTCATATTTTATATAGTAGCTTCATGAACTACTATCTCCTCTTTTACTTCCGCTGCATTATCATTACTCTGTGTCTTTGATCTGTGATTTTATTTACTGTATATTCTGCGGTTTGTCAAAATTTTATTTACAACACGGTATTTTGAGCAATTCAATTCCGGCATGAGTGTCTGCCTATGCACTTATAATGGATGCAAATGGTTGAAAATACCGAGTCGTTACAGTTGGTATCAGAGCTTTGGTAGCTCTAGGCAAAACTCAGCATATGACGTAGATGTAATTACAGAATCACTTTCATTTGAGTTGAATCTTTTTCTTTTGACTTGATTCCTTTGAATTTTGGAATGCTTTCTACGGTTCCAAAATCCATTCATATCCCTCACTATTCATCTTCTTTTGACCCTGGAGTATTCCATAACTCCGCTTCGAATGATCTTTCTAGTGAGTCGGCGGTCACGCCAATTTCAAATTTAATTGAAAAAGGGGGAAAACTCCTTTGCAGTTAGCATCGATTCACCAGAGATTCTTATCTATCCTTGGTTTAGATGCTAATATCTTTTTTTATTTCAAACTCTAACTCTTGAGATCGAATGTAGATTTACCCTAGAAAATCCACATTGATCTTATTCTTTAAGTCAAGGTTGACCCGGTTAAGGTTGCCCGTGATTTATTTAAGTTAATCCACCTCCCTATTTTGTTATTTAATCATCTTGTCTTTTTTTCCAATCTATTCTTCTAAACATTTTGAATTGTACTTGTATATCTATGTTTTGTTTTATATATTGTGTTGTTTGGGTTGTTGATGTTGATTTGGGTTTCCGATCGATTCGTCTGATCAACTCTATCGATAGGATTTCTAAAACACTTTGACAGAACAAACTGACACAATATTATTTTAAAATTTGGTTAATGAAATAAAATTTTGATATATAAGTAAATTTATGGAACTTAATAAACTGATTTAAATTGATTATTTGAAGTGATAATACTTAATTTATCATTTATTGTTCTATAAATGAATTTATAAATAGTTGTTTATAAATTGATTTGGGAACTGAAATGAATTTAGAACAAGAAATTTGAGAATTTGATTTCCAATGGTTTCAAACCTTTTGTTTAAAAAGTTTTAAAAGTGATATATTATTTAAAGTATTTTCAAATAGAAATTTGTTTTCAAATAATTCTAAAGGTTTAAAATTAGTGCTCTTCTCTTTGTCGCTGGAAAATAACTTCGGTGATGATCGCGACATCATCGACGTTCATTTTCGAGTTTCGAAGTTAGGAGACTGTTCTGTAGTCTTGCTACAGCTTTGTTTTGGGAAATTAAGTTGATTTGAATTTCTAAAATATGACTTGATTTATAATATATATAGATATATGATTGAAATTTGATTTGACATATTATATATATATTATTACTTATCTCTAAATGGTTTGGAGAAATCGGAAATACAATTCTTAAATTTTATTTTAAATAATAATTTCAATTATAAAAAGAGAATAAAAAATTTGGATAAACGATTAAAACTTGAGAGAATTGAATTGGAAAGTTTTATTTGTATAATATAATTGCATTCAAATATAACTTACCTTAATTTCAGAAGTTAACAATGTAATTGGATAATATACGATATAAAAAGATTTTATAAATAAAATCTGAGTGGTTATAATAAATGTTATACACTTAAATTTTAATGATTAACAGGGGTAAATATAATAAAGGGTAATTGAATAACTTACAATAAATTAATTTTAAAAGAACTTAGAATAAAAGAAAGTAGTTATAATAAGTGTAAGTATGTTTAACATAAGTGATAAATATATTGAGAGGAATAAATTTAATTTTAATTAGGAATAAAGAAGAATAAAATTTATTAAGTACAATGTGAGTGTAATAAATGATTATTAACCCATGGTTCTAAAAATTGTTAATTTTAGATGACTGGATAATAAGATAATGAAATTTGAGATAGTTAAGATTTAGTTAACTTATGTAAAGATTTATTCTTTATTTAAGTTGAAATTTCCATGCTTTCAAATTTATTTCCTTATTTTGTTTTTCAAACTATCTTTTGGTTGTCCTCATTATGCTTATCTTGCTATAGACCGGTATAGGCATCTTTCTATAATCTTTCTGTTTAGAAATCTTTCTATAATCTTTGATAGACCTTTGGTAATCATTTTGAATCCACCTTTTTCGTGCTTGTGTTCTTGATTCTGGAGGATCTTGGAAAGATCACCTCCACCTTGTAAAACTTACCTATAACAACAGTTATCAGGTATAAGTTCAATCTTCTTATCATCTTATCTTAATCCTATTTCACTCTATCTTTTCTGTGCCCTTCCATACCTCATTCCTTTTCGGGGACGAAAAGTTTTGAGTGGGGGAGAGTGTAACAACCCTGTATTTTGTAATTATTTTATTGTATATTTTAATTATTTTTAATGTAAGATTTTGATTTAAAAACTTATTTTACTTATTTGAAATGATTAAATTTATCATTTAAATATAATCTTGATTTTTATATGAGTTATAATTCCAAACTTGTGTAAGTTGAATATTTGTCTGAAATGCTGATTTTGGTCAAAATAGTCAAACTGTGACTTTCAACTTAAAATTTTAAAAGTTTAAAAAATTTAATTTTTTCTTTTATTATGAAATTACATAAAATTATAAGAACACCACTTTTCGTTTCGTTGAATTTGGATGTAAATTGTGAAAGTTATACCCTTTACAATATTGTGCGTATATAGGGTTATTTAACAATGACTATTTTAAATTGTATAAATTACTTCTTCTTTGTTATATTTTATTTTAATATGTGATAATATGTTATATTATGTATATTTTGACTTTTAAGTATTTTTAAAATGATAATATAATTTTTCTAAAATTTATTTGAATTTATTTCAATTTATAAAGCCTAGTTGGTATTTGCTGCATTTTTTTTTATTTAACTTTCTATTTAATAAAAATTAAATTATTATTTTACCTTGAAAATTTTTTAAAACAATTTTTAATTCAAATTTTGTGTTAAAATATTTTTTTTGTGAAGTAATAAATTTTCCAAAGTCATTGGAGATTTTCTTGTAATTTTTATGTCAGGGTTGCTATTTTTAAGCAATTTCTTATTTCCTTTTTCTATTTTACTTAAAATAAATTATTTATTTTATTTTATTCCTACTTAGTTTCGGTTTTAAATAACATTTCTGAGTTTATTTTGTTTTTATAAAATTAAAAATAAATGGAAATGCAAAAGGTTTAGAAAGTTAAGAGATCTTAAAAGCCTGAAACATAAAGGCGTTTTATCTGTTTCTTTTTGTAATTAATACATCAATTTATTGATTTATTTTATACATTCACTTTTATTGCTGTGTTTTACTTTATTTTATTCATTTTACATGTATTTAAATTTAAGAACATTTTTCCAAAGTGTATTGAAGTTATTTCTAATTCCTAAGTCTAGTTTTCATTTTTCTGTGCCATTTTTCTTATTTTAATCATATCTAATTAATAATTAATTATTAATATTTTGTTTATCTGTTATATTTTCGAATTCTAACTGAAATTTATAAGTGTTTTTAGTTATTTAAGATGTATATGAATATATATAGTAAGTTTAAAAGGTTTGAAAGCAAAGAAACGTAAAACCGTTTTAACGTTTCTTCTTCCGTTTCTTTTCCAATTAATAGATTTAATTTCCTTTGACCGTTCCTTTCTTTATTGTAGCTGTGCATTTCTTACCTCATTTCCACGTGAAAACATTCCTCTCCACTTCATTTTTCACGGCTAGAAAGGTTCGGTAATGGCTCCTCTTTTTCTCTTCTTTTTGCTTTCTTTTTCCATTGTTTTCTTATATTTTGCCTTGTTTTCTCATGTGTATTGCTTGGCCTCTCCTCCATAGCCACGGCCACCATCCCCTACCACTCTTCCTTGACATCATCTCCAGCCATCATTTCAGATCCATCCATGGACACACCTCCCATGGTGCCAAAACTCCAAAAAAATGCAACAATGCTCTTGAACAATGCTAGTTTGACCACCTTTGCCTCATCTCCTTCAACCACCACCTTAACCACCACCATAGCCACCCTATCACTTCATATCTTCATCCACCACCTTGGCCACCACCATAGGCCGCCACCACCACCTTTTCCAGACCTCCCCACACCCCTCCATCTACTGTCCAAACCTGTACAAGTATGTCCAAGCCCCACTCGACCCAAGGCCGAGCCTTGTTGTGCTCAAAAACTTCATATATGTTGCCTTGATCAATTGTATGCTTCATGTTATAACCCTACCACTCCATAATCCTTCTAGCCTTGAGTTATGGTGCCAAACCCGAGCAATATCATCATCATGGCTGAACCCAAGAACCTCCTAGGCCAAGCATTTGAATGGTTAAAGCAAGGTCAAGTAATCTATTCCTTTATTGCTTCGTATTTTCATTGTTTCAACATTGTTTTGCGTTGAATATTTATGTGTGTATTGTCTTGTTTTGGTTATTGTTTACAAGACAAATATCAAGGCTCTCCATTCATTCAAATCAAAAGTCATGCTATATCGTGCTTGTCGTGCTTTTGGAATCGCACTTGTGTTAGTTGTTTTGGTCTTCAGCTTGAAAAAGTGAGCCTTTCTCACTCTGACATTTATACTTATGAAAAGTGAATTGATGACAAGTGTTTAGTAATATAAAATGTTTATGCAAGATAATGATGATCATATGATATGCTATGCCATGTTATTACCATGTTAAAACTGTTAATTTTCACCTGACATTATATATATGACTGTATATTGTGATATTGACCTTGTTTATATTATTTCTGCATATGATCACACTGCACGTTCCCTGTTAGAAAAAAATGTTATGGGCTGAAATGATAGGCCTGAATGGTTTTAAATTTTTCATTTTGACTTGGGATTGCGGGTTTGAAATGATAAAACCCGGATTTTCTTTGTAAATTACGGGTTGAAATGATATATTACCTGTATCACTTTACCTAGCGTAGAAAATTATATACAGGCCCGTAGTTAAAATATGTTTTTCTAAAATTTTAAATGTTTTAGAAATTTAATTATTATAATATTTTGATTTTTAATTTAATAAAAAAAAGTATTTTTGTAAATTATTATTTATTTTTTGAATAATTGTTAGTGAAATGAATTAATGAAAAATTTGAAATTTTGAACGTAAGTTATTTTGGAAATTTTGATCTAATTAAAATTGGAAATTTAAGTGAATATGAAATTATGATAAATTTATGATAATTTGAATTTAAATAAATTTAAAGTGATTTTATATCATATTAATGATTTTAATAAAGTTGAAATGTGAAATAAATGAATACTGTAAGTTGAAATTTTGAAATATGACTAAAACTGGAAATTTATGAAATTGACGTAAAAGTGAACTTTTAGTTAAGTAAATAAAAATAAAACAAAGTTATATTTGAGAATTTGAACTTAAGTGTTAGGTTGAAATTTAATGTAATGGATTTTAAAAATTCAACATTGCATTTTAATAAGTGAATTATTATTAAATCTTGATTTTTGAATGGAAATTTAACTTTATAAAATCATGAACTTGAGGAAAATTAAATGATGTTTATAAATGTGAAAATGTATGATTTTATAAGTTTAAAATGTTTTAACAAAAATATAATTGGTTGAGAAATTTTATTGAATATTTGAAGTTAATTGAATGCATTTTTGAATTTCTATTAATTACAATGTAAATGATATTACAGCATTTGTAAACGCTGTAGTTGATGATAATGAGCTAAAAAGCTAAATTGAATTAAAAGCTATTATAGCAATCTTTGTAAGTGCTATAATTTTTGAATTTAACTAAGTTATTCGAATTTAAGTAAACCTACTATAACATTTTAAAATGCTGTCTTTTGTTAAATTGAACTGTTTTGAATGTAATTTTCCGTATAAGTTTTCTAAATGATGCGAAAGTGAATTTTCACGGTTTTGATAAACTTAAGCGAATAAATGAACTTTGGAAGTCGAATATTTTGGAAATTTAATAATTTAATTATTAAACATAATAACTTCATTTTAATGATTAAAAATGATTTTTGGAATATATACTGTTTTGAAATATGGATTGAAATGATATTTTAAATTTAATAAAATGAATAATGATTTGAAATGAATGTGGTTTCGAAAAGATATGATATTTTGATATATTAAATGATTGAAATGTGGTTTTGAAAGGATATGATATTTTGATATATTAAATGAGTGAAATGTGGTTTTGAAATCATATGATATTTTGATATATTAAAATGATTTGAAAGGTAGTGTTGAAAGGGTATGAAAATTTAATATATTGAAATGGTTAGAAATGACTTGATATTTATTTTGATAAATATTTGAATTGAAAGATATTTTACGATGATATATTGAAATGGTTTTGGAAATGATTTAATCTTTATTTTGATAAAGGTTTGGATTGAAAAGGATATTTTATTTTGAAGTATAAAATATTGTTTTAAAGTTATAACTACGGGTTATAATAACGATTGGTTGTTAAAGAGACCGGGATCGGATATTGTCTTATAGCCGGCCAATACCGAAAACCACTTTAACAACTGTGTACGCGGTGGAGATTCCAGAATGAAGTAGGATGGTGGCGACGTTCTCGAGGTATATTACGTGGACCCAACTCCCGTGAGTTGGCATATATGACTAAAATAGGAGCTATACCGGGCTACACAAAGGGTCGCACCCTTTCATCGAGCATGCTCCATCGGAAACTATTCTATTACTGTTGTGATTCGATTCGGTGGTGCCACTTTTGATTCGGGGGTACTGTTCGAGGTGGGCGGAAGCTGCTGGCTTGCCGTCACCACCGGTCCGGGAGTGCAAACAGTGTATCCACCCTGGCATTGCCTCGCGTGCCGTGTCATATCCTTATATCGAGCCCACTACGATTTTGGTTTTAAAGATCCGACCGCGTTAAGGTTCACCATCCCCTTAATTCTATTTTCTATATGATTATACTTTACTGATTAGACACTACCGTATATAGCGTATATTACTACATAGTAAATAGTTTAACGGATCCTTAGAGGATGGGCGGTCCCAAGCATCCTCTAAGTTACTGATGCATTTTGTTACTGTTCACTTGAGTTGATTTACAGCTTATAAGTATTTATATCCTGACTCGAGGGTTTTGTGTTTTGCTTTACGCTCGGGTCAGATTGATTGAGTTAGCATTCAAGATTCACCTTTGGCGTTAGAGCTTTCCTTGAAGATCCAGCCATCTATTTTGTTTCAGTATCCAGTGGTTCAGTGATGTACCTGATTTGTACCTGATGTATCCTGTTACTCTTCTGTTGTATCTTATTTAACTTTGATGTATCTCATATTTTATATAGTAGCTTCATGAACTACTATCTCCTCTTTTACTTCCGCTGCATTATCATTACTCTGTGTCTTTGATCTATGATTTTATTTACTGTATATTCTGAGGTTTGCCAAAATTTTATTTACAACACGGTATTTTGAGCAATTCAATTCCGGCATGAGTGACTGCCTATGCACTTATAATGGATGCGAATGGTTGAAACTACCGAGTCGTTACAGCTGTGAATCCATGGTTGATACCGCTTGGTACATTCCATACTTATTCTAAAAAAAATTGAAACGTTTTTTAAAAGAATGGTTAGTGAACGTACTTACTCCGATAAGATAAGTACATATCTTTTGATAGAGAGATTTAGTTTAATTAAAATTAAATAAAATGAGACTTAGTGTTTTTTAGTTGAAACTGAACTCTTTGGTTGAATAATTGTTTATTTGGAAGTTAAATAACCAACTATAAAATTTGGACAAAAAATATAACTTTGGAAATATCTAGGAGAAACACATGATTATATGGTCCAGTTACCGTCGGAAGGTGCTACACTATATGTATAAACTTGTTTCATTCTTCTAGGACGATGATAAAGAAGTCCATCCACTAAAAATTAAGAGATGATCTCTGATCTTATTTTTGTCTATTTATTTCCTAAAGAATCGGGGTTGAATTTATTGGAAAATATCGAATGTTATTTCGAAGAGACCGGGATCGGATCAGTCATCCAAAAACCATTTTTATCCAACGAATACATCTTCGAAGTGAAAGCAAGAGCATGGAATCGAAGATGGAGCATTGAAGTGCAAGAGCTAATCGCTACTAATTTTGAGGATGATTTCAAAATGGATGTAGTAAGTATAGTGCCTTTGGTATGGTTCAGACTCAGAACAGACTTGCATGGATAAATGCTATCATTATATTGTCATTGGAGGACAATGAGCATTCTAAGTGAAAATTCTTTAAAAAGGTAATCATGGCTGTAAGTGTATAGGACCGTATAATATGGATAAAAGTAACACAGAGTATAAATAGTGCGGAATATAAAAGTAGTATAGTAAAATGACACCAAAGATTTTAAACTGGTTCGGAGAACCGTCCTACGTCCAGTCCCAGACTCCTTCTGGAATTTAACTAACAACAATCCTCATTTAACCCGGAGGAAAAGGTATACACAGTCTGAGCAGCAGAACAGGATTTTTGCCTCAGCAGCAAAAGAGGACTTCACTAATATAAAGAATATCTGACACTATGTGTTCTTGATAACACTAATTTATCTCTGATAGTACAAGTCTCCTATAATCAAATCCTCAAGTATATATGAAATGTATGTGAAGATATGAAGAGAAGGTAATGCTAAGAATCGAAGATTTAGAAAGTTATTTGTAGATTCAAAGCAGTAGAAAGTATGTTCACTGTTTGAATGCAAAGATTATAGCACAAGAAGAGTATTAGATAGTTAGAATGAAAATCGGTAAGTATGAAGTGTTTGAGAGTATCTATATATAGTAGTTGAAGAGTTACAGCCATTGGTGAAGGGTTCTGACGAAAAGAAGCAACTATTTCCGTTCAGAGAAGGGTTGCATCCTTTCAGAGAAGAAGATGTCTTTTCGAAAATATGGCAGTTGGTCTCAGGTCAGTCGACTGGTCGTTCTTGGTCAATCGACTGACTATGCTATTTAAAAAATAAACAGTGCATATCGTATATGTACACAGTCAGTCGACTGGTTGGGTTTGGTCAGTCGACTGGCTGTGACATTTTTATAAGTATGCTTCTGTTTTGATTTTTGATGTGACATATGAAGTGCGGACTACTTGAGGATAGATTTTAACATAATTCTAAGAATCAATCATACATACTAGACAGTGAAAGCATAGATGAAAATTCTTTGATGATATTCCATAGTCCGTTTTCTTTTTGTCGTGAATTCTCCTTTTCTTGCTTTGTCATGAATCAAAAACTAGTGATTCAATATTCTCCCCCTTTTGATTGATGACAAACCTGTATATATTAAAGAATCCCAGAGAACAAATATAAAATACCCCCCGAATATATGATGCTTCCTGTACCTGCATAAATATGATTAGGATAATTCTTCTCCCCCTTTGTCATTGACAAAAAGGAGAGACATCAAACAAAATATAAATGTAAAGTGCAGAGATAAATATCAAAGAGAGACTATTTAGTACAAGTCTCAACAGATAAATAAGTTGCAGGATTCAATATGTTTAAATTGACAATAAAGTTTTTAGATTAGCAAATAATTCATACCCAACTCACTCACCAAAAGATCTACTCATCAAGATCCCAATTGTATTCTTCCTCTGGTGCGGGCTCCTTTCCTGGTCTAGAAGCTCCTTGAGCACTACTACCTGTACCACTAGTGTCACTACTAGTATGCTCTTCGGAAGTTGACTATGTAAATCGTGGTGCGGGGCATTTTCCTTGAGAAATAAATGTGGCAGTAGTTGAGGAAGAACAAGATAATGCATCCCACAATGTAGAAAAGAAACCTTTGATTTTATCGAGTTCCTTATCCATTTTCTTGAGTCTAGAATCCAAAATAAGTTGATTGCGGGAGAGAATTTTGATGGATTCATGGGTGCTAGAGGAAGTAGCTAAGCGAATATCGCCTTCTTCTTGTTACGCGACCGGTTCTCGAATTGTAGGACCTCCAGATTGTTGTTGTTGAGCCTTCTGATGCTTCCAATCTTCAAATGAAGTAAAAGGTGGAGGTCGTGTAGGTAGCTTCATAAGGCTTATGGTCCGTATAATTATCATTTCGACAGTTGAGAATTCGAAATTTGATTGACGAACACCCGCATCTAGAAGTAGTCGCATAATATATTCTCCAAAATATATAACATGCATATTACCATGGTTAAAGGTGATAAATCCATCCATTATACGACGCAACCAATTAACTAGTATATTTCCCCAAATGGCATAAAGTGCTTTGAAATTTTTCGGATAAATTAGTTCACATGATCCGGTTCTGGGTAAAATAGAGCGCATAAGCGTCTTGTGCAAAATTCTTGCTTTAGGACGAAGGAGTTTAGAACGCAATTCAATCATGTTGTCACCCATGAACATATGACTTATTCTATCTCTTTTTCTTGGATTGCATTCTACATCATTTAAATATATTCCTTCATTAGGAGATTGGAGTATATATGCCATTCTATCAAGGGGAAAAAAAACTTGTTGTCCACATACCAAACTCCACACATAATTATTTGGATTTGATGGTTGTTGGTGACCAAGATTTAAATTGGCGAAGAAGACTTTTACCATAAGATTATTGATATTGTGGCGGTTTGCATTGTAGTCAAGGAGTGATTCTAAGCCACATCTTCGCATCAACTCTTGAAGAGAGTAGGCACCAAAATCAGAATAAACCATAAAAGAGCCTTCAAAAATCCTAGAGTTCTTCATCTTCTCCCGCCGTTCAATTGCAGTTGCATCATATAGCCAATGAGCAAGGCGAGTGTCAACAAAGGATGAGGAGCCTTGTTTTAAGCGTTTAGATTTAGGAGGGGTCATTAATTTGAAGATTTTTGAGAAGTTTATGAAAGAAAAATGGGGGCTAGGGTTTTAGAGGCAGTAAAAATGAAGAGGGTAAAGTGAATAGAGGATGGAAAAAACAAATTTGAAGTCTTTTTGTACAGCCAGTCGACTGGTCAGGGTGGGTCAGTCAACTGGTTGGTAACCCGAGAATTTTTTACTCTGCAGTCAGTCGACTGACCTATATGAACCAGTCGACTGGTTGATAACCCGAGAGTTTGTTCACCCTGTAAACAGTCGACTGGTTTGAAATATCAGTCGACTGACTGTAGATAAAGAATGTAGTGAAGTTTAAAAATTGTTTATTCAAACAATATTAAAAAAAATATACAAAAAGAAAATCCAAGTAAACATAGAACAATAGAGCAAAAAGCATGATTATTTAGGGGTTTTCGGAGAGGATTCTTGTGGTTCAACCTTGGTGTTCTCAACATAAGGTTTCAAAGGAGACCAATAATTTTGGCGTTCCCATGAGTTTGGAGATGCCGGAGGTTGAGGTGTAGTTCGTTCCCATTTATTCCAGCCGAATGAATTTTGCCGACGAGATGTTGAAGGTTCAACAACGCCATGCTTAGATGATTTTCCATAAAATTTAAGAGCAATTGATTCTATAAGGCTAAGACGATTGGAATTCATCCGTTGTTCGTAAAATATTTCTCTCTATAGATTGACTTGTCCCTGTTGGTAATGATGGATTTCATCAATTTTTTCTTTTGTTTTTGGAGAAACAAACAATGATTTTCGAGACTTCTTAGGTTTTGGAGAGAATCCAGTGTGATATCAACCTGGTTCATGTACAGGGGTAGGTGTTGGCAAGGATGGAGTAGAGCTAGAGGATGTCGGAGTAGAAAAGAACAATTTGGAGTTTGAGGAATCATAAGAGTCGTGAGAGGCCATTGATAACAAAGAGGAACTTGAAGATTAAAATTTGCTTAAATTTTTTTTGTAAGAATGATTGGAATAAAAAAAACGAGAGTAATGCAAATTTATAATTGAATTTGAACTGTGAATGTGTGGTTATAAGCAATCAATAGCTAATATCCAGAGATAAAAAATAGTGGATGAGAATTATTCAAAGGATAAATGGTTAAGAATGAAAGAAAAATATGACCTTGCAGGAAAATATACATAGTACAACTGATACGATATTGAACTACAAGCTAGAAGACCCAAGTTCGAGCTCCAGTGGCTATGCTATTTTGTTTTTGAACGAAAATTTTCAGAATAATTAAAATCAATCTTCTAGATGAAACAAGAAACAATCATAGCTCAAATGGTAGGAAGCATTTGAAACACAATAAAGGAGAGGTCATGGGTTCAAGTCTCTCTTGAGTCAATTTTTTTTTATTATGATAAAATTTGAGTGAGAGTTATATATGTGTGTGTGTACATGTGTGTGTGTGTGTGTGTGTGTGTGTATTGTCAAGATGTGTTATGAGAAGCTACCAATACAGATAGTGTATATAAAATTTATAAATTTTTAAAAGAGATAATACTAAGTTCTCGTCTTAAATTAATGAAAGTGTTTTCATTTAAAGGTTTTGTAAATATATCTGTCAATTGTTTATAAGAGGAAACAAATTCTAGATTTATCAAATCCTTTTCAATATTATCACGAAGAAAATGATGACGAATGTCAATGTGTTTTGTTCGTGAGTGATTAACATGATTTTTAGATAAATTAATAGCACTAGAATTATCACAGAAAATAGTTGACTTAGATAAATTGAAACCAAAATCTTGTAGTGTTTGTTGCATATAGATAACTTGAGCACATGCCAGAGCTGCAGAAATATATTTTGCTTCACATGTCGATAATGAAACATAGTTTTGTTTCTTACTAAACCAAGATACAAGAGATCGTCCAATGAAATGACAAGTCCCACTTGTACTTTTTCTATCTGTCTGGCTTCCTCCAAAATCAGCATCACTATATGATACTAATTCAAAAGGATATTCCTTTGGATAGAATAGTCCAAAATCCTTGGTTTTATTAAGATACCGTAGTATGCGTTTCACTGCTCGTAAATGTGATTCTCTGGGATCTGCTTGAAATCGTACACACAAACAAACACTCATCATTATGCCAGGTCTACTAGCTGTTAAATATAGTAATGATCCAATCATACTTCGATATAATTTTTGCTCAATACTTTTGCCATTTTCATCTTTATCAAGATGTATGGTTGTACTCATAGGAGTTGGTTTGCTAGAAGTATTTTTCATACCAAAGCGATTAATTAGATTGTTACAAAAAAATTCTTGATTAATAAAAATACGATTTTCTAGTTGTTTTATTTGTAAGCCAAGAAAATAATCTAACCCACCCATATGTGACATTTCAAATTCATTAGTCATTATTCTAGAAAATTCTTGACACAGTTTTTCATTTGTAGAACCAAAGATAATATCATCAACATATATTTGGATAATTAAAATATCCTGCTTATTTCTTTTAATATAAAGAGTTTGATCAACCTTTCCAATTTCAAAACCAGAATCTATTAACTTTTAAGACGATCGTACCAAGCACAGGGTGCTTGTTTCAAACCGTATAAAGCCTTTTTAAGCTTATAGACATGGTTAGGACATTATTCGTGTATGAATAATGGAGGTTGTTCAACATAAACATTTTCTTTTATAAAACCATTTAAAAAGCACTTTTGACATCCATTTGATATAATTTAAAGTTATGAAAACATGAAAATGCTAGTAAGTTTCGTATTGCTTCTGGTCTAGCGACTGGAGCAAACGTTTCTTCATAATCAATTCCTTCTTCTTGATTATAGCCTTGAGTAACTAATCTAGCTTTATTTCTAGTAATATTTCCTTGTTCATCCGCTTTATTTTTATAAACCATTTTTTTACCAATAACTGATTGATCACTAGGTCGTGGAACTAAATCCCAAACGTCATTTCTTTCGAATTGGTTTAGTTCTTCTTGCATAGCGATTAACCAATTTTCATCAGTAGGTGCTTCTTTAATATTTTTAGGTTCAATATGAGAATGGAAGGCTACATGACCCATTTGATTTAATTGACTTCTTGTTCTAACAGATGAATTAAGTCCGCCAATAACATTATCAGACGGATGATCTCTTAATAATCTTGGTGGAGATCTTAATTCATTGTCATTGTGAATAATGTTTTCATTATTTTCAAGATTTAAAATTTCTGTATTTGTGGTATTATCTGGGAAATCTTCATCATCTCTTATTCTTTGGATTGATTTAAAATTCTCATCGAAAGATACATGAAGTGTTTCTTCGATAATGCTTGTTCTTTTATTATAAATTCGATAAGCTTTGCTTCGCTCTGAATATCCTAGAAAGATTTCTTCATCGGATTTTGGAACAAATTTACCAAGCTGATCTTTTGTGTTTAAAACAAAAAATATTGAACCGAAAACTTTAAAGTAAGAAATATTTGGTTTTCGTTCATTAAGAAGTTCATAAGGAGTATTCTTAGTTAGTGGTCGAATAGAAACACGATTCAAAACATAACAAGCTGTTGCAACTTCTACAGCCCAGAAATGTTTTGGTAACGTACTTCCATTTAACAAAGTCCTTGCACATTCTTGTAAGGTTCTATTTTTACGTTCTACAACCCCATTTTGTTGTGGGGTTCTAGGGAACGAAAAATTATGGAATATCCCTTTTTTCTTACATAAATGTTCAAAGGCTTCGTTTTCGAATTCACCTCCATGATCACTTCTTATGTTTTTGATTTTCAAATTTTTAAAATTTTGAATTCTTTTAACAAAAGTTTTAAAATTATCAAAGGTATCACTTTTATTTTTCATCAAAATAGTCCAAGTATATCTAAAAAA
Organism: Allium cepa; assembly: GCA_030765085.1. NCBI lineage: Eukaryota > Viridiplantae > Streptophyta > Magnoliopsida > Asparagales > Amaryllidaceae > Allium > Allium cepa. The sequence continues at coordinate 747,674,611 of CM060940.1, read as the reverse complement.
ATCATCAACAATAACAAACACATATCTACTATGATTAATGGATTGTACTTGTGTTGGTCCAAATAAATCCATATGTAGTAATTCAAGTGGTTGTAAAGTTGAAATGACCTTTTTAGATTTAAAAGATGACTTACTTAACTTTCCTAACCGGCATGCATCACAAGAATGATCAATTTTAAAATTCATTTTTGGTAGACCTTTCACCAAATCATTTTTAGATAACTTGTTTATAGTTTTGAAGTTATTATGACAGAATCGTTTATGCCATAACCAAGGATCATTTTCTTTGGCTATTAAACACATATCTGAATTATGATTTATTTTCATATTCAGAACATAGATATTTCTGTCTCTATTTCCTTCAAAGATAAGATTTTGATTTTGATGGAAAATACAACATTTGTTTTCAGAAAAAGTGATTTTGAATCCTTTGTCACACATTTGGCTGATACTAAGTAAATTATGTTTTAAATTTTTGACAAGTAAAACATTTGAAATAAGAGGTAAATTTGAAATACCATTGTTTCTCACATTGCCTTTGCCGATGATATATCCTTTGGAGTTGTCTCCAAAAGTGACGGATCCTCCATCTGAGTAAATAATATTTTATAGCATATCTTTGTCTCCTGTCATATGTTTTGAGCGACCACTATCGAGTATCCATTTTCCTTTTTTCTTGAGTGGGACCTACAAAAAAATATAATATAATATTGGTACCCACCTTTTTAATAGGGTCCTAAGAGTTAAATCTTAGGAAACCAAACCCAAGAGGGATCAGTATCCCATTTATAATCTTTATTTTTATAAACAGTTTCTAAAAACGTGTTTATATATTTCTTCCTAATTAAACTGTTGTTTATTTTAGGAACCCAAATTTTTATGCTTTTTGAGTAAAAATTCCTTTTTGTCTGAACTATAATAGGATTATCATTTGTCCTAATTTTCTTTTTAGGTAGAGCTATTGTTTTCTTAGCATGTCCTAATCCTTTCCTACCTGAAACAGATTGAGAGTTATCAATAATTTTTGATAAAGTTTCTCTTCCTTTATTAAAGTTCGAAACATTTTTGGTGATGCTTTCTAACTTAGTTTTGAGGCTAGTATTATCCAATTCTATCAATTTTACTTTTGTTTTTAGTTTATGATTTTCAGAAACAAGAGCGTCATTCTTCTCTTTTTGATTTTTAATTTCTTGACTCAAAAGAGTGAGTTGAGAATATATATTAGAGAATGATTCTTGTAATTTTTCAAGTTCTTCCTCTAGTATTTTTTTCATCCTTAAGCATATCTCTTCCGAATTCTGCTTTGTTCTGATGTTCATGAGTCTCCTTATATTTTCTTTTGAGATTTTTCAAAATATCAACTAGTTCTAAATTTATTTCAATCATATCATCAAAAGTAAAATCACTAACCTTGTTTTCAGTAGCCATGAAGCATACATTTGCTTGCTCGTTTTCACTGTCACTATTGTTCTCTGATGAAGAAGTGTTTGAATCATCCCATGTTACCGAGAAGGCTTTCTTTTTCTTGTCTTTTCTGCCTTTGTTGGAATATTTTTTCTTTAATTCTGGACATTCCTTCTGAATATGACCTTTCTTATGACAATTGAAAATTTAGAACTGAAGATGATGGTTTGTTTGGAAAGTTCCTTTCTCCATTATTTTTGTTATTTTTTCAGAATTTTAAGAACTTCTTGAAATTTTTGGCAATAAATGCTAGATCTTCTTCATATGAATCTTTATCTTTTTCTTCTTCAGCATGAAAAGCTATGTTCTTATTGTCATGTGCTTGTACTCGTTTTGCCTGCAAATTCACTTCATAGGACATTAGATTTCCTTTTAACTCTTCAGGTTTTATGGTAGAGAGGTCATTAGCTTCTTCAATAGCAAGACTTTTCTTTCCCATTCATCCGATAAAGAGTTTAGGGTTTTGGATAAAATATCAAAATCAGTGTACTTTTCTCCTAATCATAATAGTGAATGATATATATCTTGAAATCTAGAGTACATATCATTGATAGATTCATCTTGTTTCATTCTAAAGTTTTGAAACTGATTTTTGAGCATAGAGATTTTGCTTTGTTTGACTTTGTTAGTTCCTTCATGAGTGATTTTAAGCATTCTCCATATTTTATAAGCAGTTTGACACATGTTAACACGATTAAATTCATTTCTATCAAGAGCACAAAATAACATGTTCATAGCTTTAGCATTGGCAGTTGCATCTAATTTTTGTGTGTTTGACCAAGTGGAGTATTCTTCAATAGGAAGAGTATATTCATTCTGTGTGATATTCCATGATTCAAAACTATTAGACTGCATATAAATTCTCATACGAGTAGACCAATAATTATAATTCAAGCTTTAAAAAAATGGAGGTCGGGCAGTGGATTGACCAATAATTTTGGAAGTTTTAACTTTTCGGGAAAGAGAATTATTTAAAAGAAGTTCTTTCTTTTCGATACTCTTATTCTTTCTTGTGATTCCTGAAGGGGAACCAAGACTTTGCTATTTGTACCAATACTACGTCGGTGTTTCGAAAATCACTCGGGCTTCGGTTCATTGGACGTACCGTTTTTGTACTGCGTCAGTGTTCCGAATTATTTGGGATTTGATTCATCGGATGTACCGTTTGTACTACATCGATGTCTTTGCTATTTGATTCATCGGATGTACCGTTGTACTACATCGATGTCTTTCCTTTTGATTCATCGGATGTACCGTTGTACTACATCGATGTCTTTGCTATTTGATTCATCGGATGTACCGTTGTACTACATCGATGTCTTTTCTTTTGATTCATCGGATGTACCGTTGTACTACATCGATGTCTTTTGCTATTTGATTCATCGGATGTACCGTTGTACTACATCGATGCCTTTGCTATTTGATTCATCGGATGTACCGTTGTACTACATCGATGTCTTTTCTTTTGATTCATCGGATGTACCGTTGTACTACATCGATGTCTTTTGCTATTTGATTCATTGGATGTACCGTTGTACTACATCGATGTCTTTTCTATTTGATTCGTCGGATGTACCGTTGTACTACATCGATGTCTTTTCTTTTGATTCATCGGATGTACCGTTGTACTGCATCGATGTCTTTTCATTTGATTCATCGGATGTACCGTTGTACTACATCGATGTCTTTTCTTTTGATTCATCGGATGTACCGTTGTACTACATCGATGTCTTTGCTATTTGATTCATCGGATGTACCGTTGTACTACATCGACGTCTTTGCTATTTGATTCATCGGATGTACCATTGTACTACATCGATGTCTTTGCTTTTGATTCATCGGATGTACCGTTGTACTACATCGATGTCTTTGCTATTTGATTCATCGGATGTACCGTTTGTACTACATCGATGTCTTTCCTTTTGATTCATCGGATGTACCGTTGTACTACATCGATGTCTTTTCTTTTGATTCATCGGATGTACCGTTTGTACTACATCGATGTCTTTGCTTTTGATTCATCAGATGTACCGTTTGTACTACATCGATGTCTTTGCTTTTGATTCATCGGATGTACCGTTGTACTACATCGATGTCTTTACTAGGGTTCATTGGGCGTACCGTTTTTGTACTACGCTGATGTCCCAAATTGTTTGAGTTTCTAGTTTTTCGGGCGTACCGTTTTTGTACTACGCCGTTGCACCGGCTCAATTTTCTGCTATTCTTGACGTCCCCACGTCTTTTATCTACGGGAATGCCTTAGGGATTCCGGTTTTCATTCTTGAGCCCGGTGTTATTATGGAAATTGAAGTTTCACCAGATTTCTTGCTAACTCTTTTGCGCACTTTATGGTGAACTTCCTATTTCAAATTTTCTTTTGTGTTAATATGCCTCTATGGTTGTTACCTCTTATATTTCCTTCTTACTTATTACGAGGACGCAATTTCTTTAAGGAGGGGAGTCTGTAACAACCCGCATATTTATCGATTTTATATTTAAATATTTTATTTAAATATTTTATCGTTCGTCGGATTTTAGTCCGAAAACCTACTTTTTGCATACGGTTGAATTAGGACTCGAGACCACCTCCATTGAGTTTAAAATGACGTTTGCGACCTTTTTGAGTATAAGCTTCGATATGTTTGGAGAAAGTTGAATTTTTCTACTTTTCACTTAGGGCTTTGGTTTGGGCTGAGCCAATTAACCACTTACTAACTCAGTTCCAACCCTCTCCTCTTCATTCACTTCTCTTCTATTTTCCTAATACTCAAGCTTTTATGTTAATGGAGGGTGGAAAAGGAAATTAAAACTCCAAGCCCTAGCTTGCTTTGCAAATCCAACTTCTTGCTCCAAAATCAAAGGGAACCCATTGGTAAGCATCTCCTTCTTCTTCTCCAACTCTTTCTCCATTCAATTTCAGAAATTTCCTAAACCTAACTTAGGGAATGTTCTTCTTTTAAGCTTAGATTCAAGCTTCTAGAGTTGGTTTTGAAGAGTGGTTGATTCCCCTTTGCTTTCAAGCTTCATCTTCATAAATTTAGTTCAAAGGTGAGATTTTTATCTCACATCTATGGCTATAATTATCTTTGGTTGTTGGGTATGAATTCCTAACACTTCTTCATGTGCATTTGCTCTTGTTTTGGATTGATTTTGTGAATACTCCAATTTTTGGGTTTTTAAGTCAAATTTGTGTGAAATCCTTTTATGGATGTTTGATCATGCTTTTAGTGATGCACCGAGGAGCATATAGGGCCGGGTTGCCGATTGGCATAAACCCTTAGAGCCAATGTTCGTCCGGTTGCATTTTGAAAGAATTTGCTCTTCATTTGAATAAGGCTGAAAAACAGCCCAGGCATGATTCAGTCGACTGAAAACTCTGTTCAGTCGACTGAACCTGAAACCCGAGAGTTTCCAGGCATGATTCAGTCGACTGAAAAACTCTGCACAGTCGACTGAAACTGGAAACAGAAAGTTTCCTGAACCTGGAAAATTTCCAGACACAGGGTCAGTCGACTGAAAACTCTGTTCAGTCGACTGAACCTGCTGTTTGAGTCCAATTTGCCTTTTTGGATTAAATTTCCAATTTAAATCGATTCGTGATGATCCTATTTATTGTCATAATTTATTATCATCTTTGATGACTTATTTTCTTTGGGAATTTTATATATATCCACTTCGATGGATCCTTTATCGATTTCGTTGGATTTTTATTCACATCTTCGAATGTGATCTTTGTGATTGATTGTTTCTACAATCCCCCTTGTGCTTTGTCACTTTAAAAATATAAAGGTTTTCTATACTAGTAGTAAATATCAAAACTCTTTCCTCAAACGATTTCAATACTATTTTAATACCAAATTCGTTGATAAAACCGTTTTCCAATCTATTAGTATATACAAACCTTTACCTCACTCGTATGAGAAATCTAATTAAACGACCTAGTAAAACAAGTGGTATGAAACGCTTGCGTTTACTTCGTCGGTTAATTCTTGGACTTGTTCGATTGAACCTCTTGTGACAATTTTCTAGTGGAGATCTACAATTTGTTCGTAAATATTTAAGTTAAGCTAGTGGTTATGGGACATGAAGCTAAGCTCATATATTTACTAGCTTATTGTAATTGACACTTCTCTTTGATCACGACGATCATCTTTATGGTTTAGACTAGCAATGTGCGATGTCTTTTTGCTGTTTGGTTAGGCTAGACACCACTTGTGTGATTCCATTCACATATACTTTTTCGGTTAGCCTAGACACCACTTGTGTGATTCCATTCACACATACTTTTTGCTGTTTGGTTAGGCTAGACACCACTTGTGTGATTCCGTTCACACATACTTTTTCGGTTAGCCTAGACACCACTTGTGTGATTCCATTCACACATACTTTTTGCTGTTTGGTTAGGCTAGACACCACTTGTGTGATTCCATTCACACATACTTTTTCGGTTAGCCTAGACACCACTTGTGTGATTCCATTCACACATACTTTTTGCTGTTTGGTTAGGCTAGACACCACTTGTGTGATTCCATTCACACATACTTTTTCGGTTAGCCTAGACACCACTTGTGTGATTCCATTCACACATACTTTTTGCTGTTTGGTTAGGCTAGACACCACTTGTGTGATTCCATTAACACATACTTTTTCGGTTAGCCTAGACACCACTTGTGTGATTCCATTCACACATACTTTTTGCTGTTTGGTTAGGCTAGACACCACTTGTGTGATCCCATTCACACATACTTTTTCGGTTAGCCTAGACACCACTTGTGTGATTCCACTCACACATACTTTTATTGTGATATCTGGATTTCGTGTGTTGATTTCTGGAAATTTTATCCTTCACCTATTCTTGTGACTCCTGAATTTCGTGTGTTGATTTCTGGATTTTATGTTTCACCAACTTTTACGATGGGCATTGATATATGTCATTTATTGTGGCTTGGTGAATGAAATTAGGAGTATGACATTCCTTTCTATCTTGAGTAGATTATTGTGATATTGATTAATCTCTTATTGGTTTTTCAATTACTTATTTATCACAGCTTGGCATTGTGATTATTATATGTTTATGTCATATCTCTTATTATATATCACTTCATCTGATATTTATAGCTAGACTGATCCGTTTATTATTTTCTTCTTAAATAATACTCGGGTCAGACTGAGATTTTACAGGTGCTTCTGCTTGACTCCTTATCGGACTATCATCCCGACTTTTGGCAAACTACTTAGATTAGTAGTTTATTTTGTTGTATACACTTGAGATTTAGACTCATATATGTATTCTTTTGTATAGCACGTGTTGCTATTCTTTTGTATTATTGTGGATCTTTTGACCACTACTCTGGTATACACTTTCATGTGTAGTATTCATATCTATTTCCGCCTTTGTGATAAGAATTGTCCTGTGACTGATTTATGTTATGTTTATTTCTATATTTGTTTCCGAAGATCTTTATAGCCACTGTGTAGTAGCTTTGAGTTTGTGTCGGTATGTCGGATTTCCTCTTGAGATGAAAAGTTATATTTTTATCTGGCATATCGGTACTCGCACAAAGCAATTATACAGATGGTCGCTCCTCAACAGCCTTATTCTCCGTGCTAGTTGACAGCATTCACAGTAGTGTTCTTGGCTAGCGTGGGTATAGAGGTGGGGCGTCACAACCTTTGATTTGGGAGTGTGCCACGAGATGGAGGGCAGTAGCTGCTATGCGTTACCACCAATCTGGATCCGCAAACGGTATATCTACCCTGACATTGCCTCCCGTGCCTTGTCACATGCCCTATCGTGCCTTCTACGAGTTTTTTTTGTGTCGTACCTATGGAGTGCTATCTGATAGTCCACTTGTGAGTGGAGTTTACAATATCTGTATAGACTATGGCTTTATATAAAATGTGTTAGGAGGGATATGGGTAACGCCTTAATGCCATTTTAATAGTTTACTTTACTATAGACATATTATAATAGCATATATTACTACATAGTAGATAGCTCCACGGATCCTTAGAGGATGGAAATCCCAAGCATCCTTTAAGTTACTTGTATATCAATTGACATTTCGCTTGAGTTGAATTCATTAATATAAGAATGTTAATCTTGACTCGAGTGTTTTGTAATTTTCTCTATGCTCGGGTCAGACTGAGTATCACAGCATTTAAGACTCGTCTTTGGAGATAGGAGCCTTGTTTGAAGATCTATCTATCCAGCTTTAGTTATTTCATTTTATTCCAGTCATTTATGTTCAAACTCATCTGTTGCTTATGTATTACAGATTCGTTTGTATTTTGAGATTTCTGTTGTATTTTGTTTTAAACTCTGATGCATATATAGTAGCTTCATGAACTACTATTTACCTATTCCACTGCTTGTTGTCATATTACTTTGTATCTGTGATTCTATGATTCTGTGGTTGATTTATTTACTGTATATGCGAGTCAATTGAGCGATTGAAATTTCCATTTGATAATTAAATTAACCATAAATTTCATTTTAAACAATTAAATTTAAATTTAATTAATTCTACTTTTAACATATTATTTTAGTAACCAAATGATTTAAATAAGTTAATTACTTTAGTTAATCTTCTTAATATATTTTAACAATAACAAGTTGGTGAAGATATGATCCTATATTTATATATATCTATGCACTGCCTAACCTACATACATATATACAGGTATAATATTATTATTTTTTTATTGAAAAAGAATTTCCAAATATTCCTTTCTAACCTATAAACATAAAATTTCAATTAGATTCAAAATTTGAAATTAAATGGTTAACAAATATACCTCACTGCCAATCACTCTCAACCATCGCGAGCAGGCCTCCTACTGTTCAAACGAACTCCACAGCGCCGCCTCCATCGACTCGCCTCCCACATCGTTCACGAAACCCTAGCCGAAGTCGCGTTGCCGCCGCTTGTAGCCGCCGCCACCTCCTTGAATTCGCGCAACCCCAACTTTCAGACGCCACTGAGCCACCCAGATTTCGCGAGCTTCACGCACACGATCTACTAGTCGCCCTTCTCTCCATGGCCTTGCAATCGGCCGTGCACGTGAATCCCTATACCTCTGCCCTAAATCTCGAGCTCCACGCCATCGCAAAGCTTCGCGACCCCACTCACGGTTCACCTGAAACGCAAACCCTGGCACTGAAGAATCGAATTCGATTCGAATTTGTGATCCCCCCTCTTCCCTTCGAAACGACGAGTTCGGCCATCTCTGGTTCGATTTTGATTGAGGAGTAAAAAGCATGGAGAGCCTGGGTTATTATTGAATAGCTTAATCGGCTCTGATTTAGGTTTTTAATTTATTTTCCGGAACACATGAATCTTCGTTCTGCCATTTCTAATGATTTGGTTTCGTTTGAAATGGTCTGCCTGTACTATGTCAAGAAAAAGGGAAACACGAGAAGACAGTTGCGTGTTTCACCCACATGCTACAGAGGCACGGAAAAAGTTTTGAGGTGAAGGTTAATTGATCGGTCAACTTATTTATATAAATTATTTAAATTGAATTTTCGATAGAATTTCAGCGCGTTTGTAAATCGTACGCTCACCCAACAACTCCATTCACTACGAAAATTGAAATCCGATAATAATGCAATATTACGGATCGAATGGAACTGGTTTCGTCGAATTCCGAGACTATGCCTCGGAAAGCTATTTTTAAATTCAATTTAAATGATATAAAATTTGAAAACTTAACAAAACGCTTTCAAATTCAATTTTAAAAGTTTTATCCTCTCCAATATTATTAATATGAATTTTACAAGCCTTCAAATTATTTTATCCATCTTAAAACTCCAGATTCAACATTTAGCTCAACTTCCAATTATTTACTTCAATAATTAAATTATCAGATAAATAGTGATACTTGAATTCAAGTTAAAATTACTCTATTGAATATTTAAAATCAATTAAATATTCTTTTTTTTAATACTTGAAAATTCCGGGTCGTCACAGGTTAGGGCTTTTGGGACCAAAAAGAAAGATCTAAAAGAGGGGACCAAAAGAATGCACTAGAACCACTATGATTTACAAACAGGTCCTTATGCAAATAAAATCATTTCATTTATCACTTTTATTTATGTTTTATCCCACAAATTCAAATTTATAAATACTTTATCAAATGTTTTTATTATATATTCAGTTTAATTGCAATCATTATTTTCAAGGATATAATTTATAAATTACAGAAAATATTTAAATTCATTGATCATCTATCTTCATTGATTTATTCATTTTATTAATGTCAATTAATATTTTTCATCTATTTATACTTTATAAAATTTATTTACCATATAAATTTATTTATAATCATTATAAATATTTTATTCGAGTTTAATATATTTTTATTATTATTTGAAACAAATTTATGCACTAATTTAATATATTAAAACAAACTCCTTTATCAAATAATTTTAACCTAATAAAATATATTTTCAAAAGTAAAATTATCTAGAAATTGAACTTGAATTTTTATTTTAACTAAAAATAATTTATTACAGAAGCGTAAAAGGTTAGAAATTGTTATAGTCCTCCCACTTAAGGAATCTGCGTCCTTGCAATTTCTTATAGAGAGAACATCATTCTCAACTCATATACCCTTAACCCTCCACATTCCATCATTATTAAATCAACCCTATCCTCTATGCAGCTTATCACAAATAAAGATCAAACTTCATTTTCTACATCTTATCATATCCTAAGAATTTAAATAAATTTGTATAAAGGCTTTTTATTTTTTGCATACTATATAGTTATATGAAAAAAAAATCGTGTGTCGAAATTTTTAGGAAATTTCGATAGAGTCTTCTTTATGCGTGGAGCATTCACAAAATCTACAACATATAAAATTACATGATATACCTATCCAAAGAGGCATCTAACAACGGAGCATCCCGGATGTGGTGAAACAACACAATATATGTATCTATCACCATACACATAAAAGCATACTTCAAATTGCATTTTTAAGCATGTTTGCTTAATTGTATTCGAACAAAACTGAGAATGCTCCAAAATCCAATCCACAATGGATTCATATACCTATGTTCGGCTCATAGCAAACATATAGATCATATTTTATAACATATAGTAGTATTACATTCACATAACAAAAGAACAAAGCTGCATTTTCATTTCAACAACTTTGCAACTAAGTTATAAGTGTCAAAACGCAAAATTGTTTAATGCTTCCAAAAGTAAAGTTGTAGCATAATCAACCATCTCCTCAATCACCTTTCGGATCTTGCAAAGATAATTGTAGCAAAAGTTGTAGCTATTTTACTAAACAATACAAATTATGAAACAAAAATTAAAATGCAGGCCTTCTCTTTATAAACCCAATTTTAAAGTTAAAGCCAACAATTTTTTGCAAAACCTCTAAGATGAAACTTGTTCCTTATCAATTTAACTTTAAACTAAGTACAAGATCATAGAAAATGGATAAAAGTGTCAAAAGTTATGGTTAAATCACCATGGTAAAATCATCTTAACTTGTTCCAATATATCTCTGTGTGTATTTTTGATCTATCCATTTTATATTATGTAACAACCCGCATATTTTACGATTGTATATTTAAATGTTGAAATTTAAATATAGCATCGTTAGTCGGATTAAAGTCCAAAATGCTACTTTTTATAAATAGTCGAATTAGGACTCGAGACTACTTTAATTGGGTTCAAATGGCATTTACAACCATTTTGAGTATAAACATCGATATGTTTGGAGTTGATTAAGATTTTGGTATTTTGTTTGGACTTTGGGTTGTATTCTAGCCCATTAACCCAATAAGTGAACCCAAACCCCTTATCATATACATCCACTCCACTCCTCTCCTCTTGATTCATTTTCATTTCCTAACACGCTCAAGCTAAATAAAAAATAGGGGAAGAGATATGAAATTAAGGTTCCTAAGCCCTGGTTTACTAGGAAATTCAAATTCAAGTTCTAGAAATTAAGAAGAAGCTTAGATAAGCATCCTCTTTGTCTTCTCCATCTCAATCTCTCTTCAATTCTCAAAAATTCCTAAACCCTAACTTAGGAAATTCATTTCATTTGATAATAGATTGAAGATTCTTGAAGTCTTGTTGAAGAGGAATCGGTCTTTCTTTGTTTTAGAGCTTCTCATTAGTTATTATTGGGTTTAAAGGTGAGTTCCTGAACTCACATCTACGTCTATAGTTTCATAGTTGTTAGGTATGAATTCCTAACATCTATTTCATGTCCATTTGTTTTTGAATTTAATTGGTTAGATAAATTTTCCTATTTTAGGTACTTTGAAGTCAAAATTTATGAAAATCTTTATGTTTGGAAATGTTATTCGGAGTGTATTAGTGAGCCTATAGGGCTGGGTTGTCGCTTGGCATAAATCCCAAGCCATCGTCGCTCATCTGATAGTTTTCGATATGATTTGGCCATCATTGGCCTTGGCTTATTTTTGCCTAAGCTTCAGCTCAGACGTCTTGTATATAATACTCAGACGTTTGGGCCATTGGAATAAAAATTACAGAAGTACATCTCAGACGTCTTAGCTTACTTCCTAGACGTTTGGGTGATCTGGAATAAAATTTACAGTCTTTCAGCTCAAATGTCTGAGATAACCACTAGACGTCTGGAGCTTTTAAATTTAGCCAATTTGCCTGTTTTATATGGTTTTCCATTTTATATCGATTTTTGGGTGATCCGATTAGTTGTTATCACTTATCATCAACTTTGATGACTTATTTTCTAGATTTTTGGGAATATATATTTAATGGATTTGATATCGAATTTTGTGGTTTTGATTCACTTCGCCGAATGTGAATTTTTGGTTATAGATTGCTTCTACAATCATTTCTGTGATTTGTCACTTTAGAATACAAAGGTTTCTATACTAGTATTAAATATTCAAACTCTTTTACAAAAATGATCTCAATGTTATTTTTAATACAAAGCTCGTTTTTAAAACCGTTTTTCAATCTATTAATATATACAAATCTTTACCTCATTCGTATGAGAAATCTAATTAAATGACTTAGCAAAACAAGTGGTATGAAACACTTGCGTTTTCTTTGTTGGTTAATTCTTGGACTTGTTCGATCGAAATCTTGTGACAATTTTTGGGTGGAAACCTATAATTTTTTGTAAATATTTAAGTTAAGCCAACGATTATGAGACATGAAGCTAAACTCATTTATTTACTAGCTTAGTGTAATTCAAACTTCATATTGATCAATGATGATCATTTTACGGTTTAGACTAGTGATGTGCGATGTTTCTTTGTTTAATGGAGGACTAAACCCCGTTTGTGTAGCTTTGGCTCAAAATTGGTGGGGTAGCGATGCATGGTCTTTGGGCCGTTTGTGGAGCTTCGGCTCAAATTTGATGGTTAGCGGCCATGGAATAGCGTTCCGTTTTTGATACACATGTTGGTGAATTTTTCATGCTCCCGTTTGTGATAGGCCTCCCCCTTTATGTTTTCTGAATTTCTAATTATTGATTTCTAAAATTTACGTTTCACCGTTTATTGCGAATTGGCGATGATATGTTTTGCCAATATTTGAGGTTTGGTGAATAAGCTAAAGAATATGACATTCTTTTTGGTGTTTGAGAAAATTTGAGATATTCTATAATTTTCATTGTCATCATATATTTCTGTTATATCTCTTATCCTATCACATTTTGTATGATATTTATAGCTATACTGATCCGTTTATTATTTTTGTTCTTAACTAATACTCGGGTGAGACCGAAGTGCTACTGGTGCTTCCACTTGACTTCTTAGTAGAGACTAGCTTCTGACTTTTGGCTAACTAATTAGCTTAGTAGTTTTTTTGTTTTTTTATATATTCGAGATAGAAACTCCTTGATGTATAAATATTCTTTTGTCTAGCACTTGAACCTATTCTTTTGTGATGTAGTGGATCTTGCATGACCGCTACTTTGATGTATACTTCTATGTGTTTTATTCATATATGTTTCCGACTTAGTGATATGAATATCTGTGACTAATTTGTGTTATGCTTATTTTATATTTATTTCCAAAGACCACATAGCCACTGTGTAGTAGCTTTGAGTTTGTATTGGTATGTTGGATTTCCTCTTGATATTTTATCTGGCATATCGGTACCCGCATAAAGTAATTGCACAGATGATCGCTTTTCAATAGCCTTATTCTTCGTACTAGTCGACAGCATTACTCTGTAGTGCCCTTGACCAGTGTGAGTATAGAGGTGGGGCGTCATAGCCTTGTATCAAAACCAAACTTCGAAACAATATAGAATAATATAGCAAGGACTTTCTTAGAATTATGGCTTGGGTTTAAATTCGAGTCATTGGACCCGATCTATCCTATTTCCTTTTATGATACCTTGTTTTATCAATCAAGTTTGTTTGATATTCATTCTGAGAATAAATTTTTTCCTCTTCTTTCTTTCTTTCTTTCTTAAAGAAGTGAAATGGTTAAACCTGGCCATCGCAGTGCCGGTCAATCCAGTGCTACTCCTCAGGATGGCTTATTCATGTCTGCCCAACAGCTTTTAGATCTTGTAAAGAATGCTCAAGCTGTCGGACCCATTCCAGAGCCTACTCATCCTAAATCTGGGTTTGCATGCTTATGTGGTGATTATACCAATTTGAGTGGAAGGTCATTCAAGGGTTCTGAAAGTGTTATAAAAGTCCCAGCTAGGCTTAGAACATGCGATCACGTCTTTTCTCGCATGAATCTTGTAGATCTACATCAAGTCCAAGTGGCTTCTAGTATGATCCAAGAGAGAGCATTAGATTGGTATAAGCTATTGATTATGAAAACTATTGAAGCAGATCTTACTTAGGAACAACTCTGGGAAACGTTCAAGTTAAAGTTTGTGCCGAAAGCTAAAAATGTTACTTTGGCCTAGTGCTTTATTGATCTTGTTCAAGGTGAATCTTCTATGATAGATTGTGTCGTATCTTTTGAATCTCTCTCTCTAAATATGGGATCAGGTATATTAATACCCCATTGAAAAAAAATTAAAGGTTTATCTATGGGTTGAGTAAGAACCTCAAAAAGCCTTTACTTTTGAAACTAGAAGTTCCTTTCGATCAGCTTGTTGATATCGCTCTTCGACTTGAAGAGGATGATAAAGAAAGTGATGTTGAAGTCATGGGAGCTAAACAAACTTCAACTCTAATGAGATGAGGCAAGACGACAGTAAGTTCAAAGGTCGCAATCCCAACAACAAAGGAAAATGAGCACCTTCGGTAGCAAAGACTCCTACTTCTAGTCATGGAGAGTGTTACAATTATGATTCTAAGGACCATTATGCAAATAAGATTCTGAAGCCCCTTACTTGTCGTTATTGCAAAAGTTTGGGTCATCTCATATTCTCATGTCCCAAACTTGAAAGCAATAAAGAGGGAAAGCTAAATGTTGTGCAAGTCCCTAGTAACACTTCTCTTGGTCAAGGTATTTCTCATTCTATCCTTGATGGCATTATTACGTTTCGTGATCTCCCTATTCGAGTTTTTTTGATACGGGTGTGTCTCACTCTTTTATATCAAAGGAACTTGTTGATACTTTTTCTTTAAATGTTATGGTTTTGATGACTTCACTGAGAATTGCGAATCCGTTTGGTGGATCTACAAACACTCGGTTTGTTTTATAAAGATGTCTAGATTATTTTATGTAATTATGCTTTCCAAGCCGATTTGCATGTTATGCATTACTTAGGTTTCGTAATGATTTTAGGAATGGTTAGCTTAACCGTTATATAGTCCATATCCTATGTCCTGAGAGGACTTGATATCTTCAACATCATCAATCTGTTAAGCAGATTTCTATTGTTCTTAAAGATTTGGATTCCAATTTGGTAGCATCCTTATATTCTCTAAACCCTCATGATGATGATAATGATGATGAGGAAGGCGTCATTTTCCTTATTCATGTTGTTCATGAATTTTTTGACATATTTGAGCCCATTTTCGGATTGCCCCCTAAGTGAGCAATTGAGTTCAGGAGTAGTCTAATCCTTGGAGCTCTACCTATTACTTGTCCTCCTTATCGTTTGCCCAATAAGGAAAATGTGGAGATGCGTAAACAATTCTCTGAATTGGAAGCGAAGCAGTTTAATCATTCTAGTTCCTCTCCATGGGGAGCTTCAGCTATTTTTGTGAAGAAATCCGACGGTACATTCAGGCTTTGCGTTGTCTACCGAAGCTTAATGATCTCACCATCAAGAACAAATATCCTTTACCTCGGATTGTTGATCTATTCAACCAACTTAGCGGTGCTAGAGTCTTTTCACAGTTAGACTTAGCAACCGGTTTTCATCAGCTTCGTATTGCATAGGATATCATTCCTTTGACATCATTATATACTCGTTATGGATCTTATGAATGGCTTGTTATGTCATTTGGTTTAACGAATGCTCTAGCTTATTTCGTTGACCTTATGAATCAAGTTTTCAAGGACTTCCACGACTGATTTGTTCTCATCTTTATAGATGATATTCTTGTTTATTCTAAAACTAAGGAGGAGAATGAAAAACATCTTCAGATTGTGTTGGAAACTCTTAGGAGTAATCAATTGAAAGCAAAATTTTCTAAATGCCAATTTTGGAAATCTCCTCTGAAATTTTTAGGACATATTATTTCTGAATCTCGAATTTTCGTGGCTTCTTTAAAGATTGAAGCGATTCATAATTGGAAGAGACCGAAGAGTGTGACGGAAGTTCGTAGTTTTCTTGGATTGGCGGGTTATTACCGTCGTTTCATAAAAGTTTTTTCTTAAATTTCCGTACCTCTTACTAATTTGACGAAGAAGGAAATCAAGTAATTTTGGTGAGACAAATGTGAAGCTGCTTTTCAGAAATTAAAAGAACTCCTTTCTGATGCTCCTATTCTCACGATTCCTAAAGGGAACCAAGACTTTATTGTTTATACCGATGCTAGTCGTGTTGGGTTAGGAGCCGTTCTCATGCAAAGGGAACGTGTTATTGCATATGCTTTTAGGCAATTAAAGCCTGCCGAGACTAGATATGCCACTCATGATTTAGAGCTCGTGGCTATTGTTTTCGCCCTTAGAATTTGGTGTCATTATCTTTTGGGAGATAAATTTGTTCTCTACACCGATCACAAATCTTTGAATTATTTATTTTCTTAAAAGAAACTTAATTTGCGTCAACAACGTTGGCCCGATTTCCTTGCATCTTATGATCTTTATATTCTTTATATTGTCGATGCCCGTAGTCATAAGCAACAAACGGTTGTTTCAATAATTATATTCGAATGGAATAATCTCGAGACTTTGTCTACTTGTGAGATTCGAGATCGTGAACCTGATTCACGTTCATCTCTTATTTTATGTAGCCTTGAGGCCTATCCTTCTCTTTTAGACCGCATTCTTGGAGCTCAAAACCATAATCCCGAACTGGCTCATCTTAGGCAATGTTGTAGGGATAGAAATATTGATGGTTTGAAAGACTTTGAAATCGATGCTCGTGGCGGCATTCGAAAATTTGGTAGACATATCATGCCAAATATTAGTAATTTTCGTTAAAGACATTTTGGAAGATTCTCATCGTTCTAAATTTGCCATTCATTCCGGTAGTAGTAAAATGTACGTAGACATGAAGCGACTTTATTATTGGGATGGAATGAAATCTGATATAGCTAACTTCATTAAGCGTTGCATGACTTGCATCCTCATAAAGGCCGAGCATCAAAGGACCGGTGGGTCATTGCAACCTTTCTACATTCCCATTTGGAAGTGGGATCAAATTTCCACGGACTTTATTGACGGTCTTCTCCGTTCTCGTTCTAGTCATGACAGTTTATGGGTGGTTGTAGATAGGCTTACAAAATCTACCCATTTTATTCCCATTCGGTCTACTTGGACTGTACCTCTTTTGGCCAAACTCTATGTTAGAGAAATTGTTAAGTTGCATAGAGTTCCTACTCCTGCTGTTAGCGATCGTGATCCATTATTTACTAGTGGATTTTGGAAGAGTCTTCAAAAGCTTTGGGAACGAAGCTTAATTTTAGCATCGCTTATCATCCTTAGTCCGATGGACAAACCGAGCGTGTGAATCAAACTTTTGAAGATCTTCTTCGTGCATGTTTTCTTGATTTTGGTGGAAGTTGGGAGGATCATATTTCTCTTGTTGAGTTTTCTTATGATAATAACTTCCAATCTAGTATTGGTATGGCACCTTTCTAGGCACTCTACTGAAGGCCATGCCGATCTCCTTCGTGTTGGCTTAAGGCTGGTTTTAGGTCAAGATTTTATTCTTGATTCCATAGGAAAGATTAACCTTATTCGTCACAGGATGAAAGAATCTCAAAGTAGACAAAAATCCCATGTCGATAACCGAAGAAGAAATTTGAAACTTTCTGTGGGAGATTTGGAGTTCATTCATGTTTCACCTATGAAGGGTGTTGTGCATTTCAGTCGATCGGGAAAACTAGCACCATGATATATTGGTCCATTTCCCATCACCAAACGCATTGGTTTCATGGCTTATCGCCTTTTATTACCGGCTCAATTTTCTGCTATTCATGACGTTTTCCTCGTCTCTCAACTACAGAAATGCCTTAGGGATTCCAATTCTATTCTTGAGCCTAGTGTCATTGAAAATTGAAGTTTCACCTAATTTGACTTATGAGAAATAACCTATTCATATCATTACTACGGACGTTAAATGACTTCGAAATAAAGATGTTCCGCTTATGAAAGTTTAATGGTCCTCAAATCCCAAAGATTGACCTTGAGAATCCAGAAAATTCATCGAGCGAACGCATCCGGACTTACCCTCTTGTGCTCCTTAAGGTGAACTTCTCGCTTCCAAATTTTCTATTGTTTTGATGTGCTTTTATGGTAGTTACTCTTTATTTTCTTCTTAAGTATTGCGAGGACACAATTTCTTTAAGTAGGGGAGTCAATAACAACCTGCATATTTTACGATTGTATATTAAATATTAAAATTAAATATAGCATCGCTAGTCGGATTAAAATCTGAAATGCTACTTTTTGTAAACATTCGAATTAGGACTCGAGACTACTTTCATTGAGTTAAAAATGGCTTACAACCATTTTGAGTATAAACATCGATATGTTTGGAGTTGATTATGAATTTGGCATTTTGTTTGGACTTTGGGCTGTATTCTAGCCCACTAACCCAATAAGTGAACCCAAACCCCTTATCATATACATCCCACTCCACTCCTCTCCTCTTCATTCATTTTCATTTCTTAACACTCTCAAGCTGAAAGAAAATGGTGGGAAGATATAGGAAATTAAAATTCTTGAGTCCTATTTTACTAAGAAATTCAAATTCAAGTTCTAGAAATCAAGGAGAAGCTTAGGTAAGCGTCCACTTCATCTTTTCCATCTCAATCTCTCTTCAACTCTAAAAAATTCCTAAACCCTAACTTAGGAAATTCATTTCATTTGACCATAAATTGAAAATTCTTGAAGTCTTGTTGAAGAGGAATCGGTCTTGCTTTGTTTTAGAGCTTCTCATTCGTTGTTTTTGGGTTTAAAGGTGAGTTCTTGAACTCATATCTACGTCTATAGCTTCATAATTGTTAGCTATGAATTTCTAACATCTATTTCATGTCCATTTGTTTTTGAATTGAATTGGTTTGATAAAATTTCCAATTTTGGGTATTTTGAAGTCAAAATCTATGAAAGTCCTTATGTGGATGTTTGGACATGTTGCTCGGAGTATATTGGTGAGTCTATAGGGCTGGGTTGTCGCTTGGCGTAAATCCCAAGCCCTCGTCGCTCGTCCAATCATTTCCGATATGATTTAGGCAATATTGGCCTTGGCTTAATTTTGCCTGAGCTTCAGCTCAGACGTCTGGTATAATACTCAAACATCTAGGCCATTGGAATAAAATTCCAGATGTACAGCTCAAACGTCTAAGCTAACTTGCCAGACGTCTAGCGATCTAAAAAAAATTTCCAATCTTTCAGCTCGGACGTCTGGGATAACCACCAAACATCTGGAGCTGTTAGATACAGCCAATTTGCTTGTTTTATGAGGCTTTCCATTTTATATCGATTTTTGGTTGATCTGATTAGTTGTTTTCACTTATCATTGACTTTGATGACTTCTTTTCTGCATTTTCGAGAATATCCATTTGATGGATTTTATATTGATTTTTATGGTTTTGATCCACTTCGTCGAATGTGAATTTTTGGTGATATATTGTTTCTACAATCATTTCTATGATTTATCACTTTAAAATACAAAGGTTTCTATACTAATAATAAATATTCAAACTCTTTCATAGAAATGATTTCAACGTTATTTTTAATACAAAGCTCATTTTTAGAACCATTTTCCAATCTATTAGTATACACAAACCTCTACATCATTCGTGTGAGAAATCTAATTAAATGACTTTGCAAAACAAATGGTATGAAACACTTGCGTTCTTTGTCGGTTAATTCTTAGACTTGTTCGATTGAAATCTTGTGATAATTCTGGATTGGAAATCTACAACTTGTTCGTAAATATTTAAGTTAAGCCAGTGGTTATGGGACATGAAGCTAAACTCATTTATTTACTAGCTTAGCGTAATTCACACTTCATATTGATCAATGATGATCATTTTATGCTTTAGACTAGCGATGTGCGATGGCTCTTTGTTTGCGTGGGGGACTAAACCCCGTTTGTGGAGTTTTGGCTCAAAATTGGTGGGTTAGCAACCCATAGTCTTCGGGCCATTTGTGGAGCTTCGGCTCAAATTTGATGGTTAGCGACCATGGAATAGTATTCCGCTTGTGATACTTTGTTGGTGATTTATCATGCTCCCGTTTGTGATTGGCCTCCCCTTTTGTGTTTTCTAGATTTCTAGTTATTGATTTCTGGAGTTTGTGTTACACCATTTATTGCGAATTGGCATTGATATTTTTTGCCAATATTTGAGGTCTGATAAATAAGCTAAAGAATATGACATTCTTTTTGGTGTTTGAGAAAATTTGAGATATTCTATGATTTTCATTGTCATCATATGTCTCTGTTATATCTCTTATCTTATCACATTCTATATGATATTTATAGCTAGACTGATCCGTTTATTATTTTTCTTCTTAGATAATACTCGGGTCAGACCGGGGTTCTACAGGTGCTTCCACTTGACTTCTTAGCAGAGACTAGCTTCCGACTTTTGACTAACTACTTAGCTTAGTACTTTTTGTTTTTTTATACATTCAAGATAGAGACTCCTTGATGTATAAATATTATTTTGTCTAGCACTTGAACATATTCTTTTGTGATGTAGTGGATCTTACATGACCGCCACTTTTATGTACACTTCTATGTGTTCTATTCATATCTGTTTCCGCCTTAGTGATATGAATATTTGTGACTTATTTGTGTTATGCTTATTTTAAATTTGTTTCCGAGAACCACATAGCACTGTGTAGTAGCTTTGAGTTTGTTTTGGTATGTCGGATTTCCTCTTGATATTTTGTGTGGCATATCGGTACTCGCACAAAGCAATCACACAGATGGTTGCTCCTCAACAGCCTTATTCTTCGTACTGGTCGATGGCTTACTCCGTTATTTCCTTGGCTAGTGTGGGTATAGAGGTGGGGCGTCACATCTTATTTTTTTAGATTCTTACTTTTATATATATATATATATATATATATATATATATATATATTGAATTGGAATATATGAACGATTCACCGTTGATTTTAATTTAGTTATGATTTGATATGATGCTCTACTGATATCCTTCTATTTGATTTCATTATATATAATTTTTTGTGACAAGAAATCTGTATAAATGGAGTTATAATACAAATTAGGATTATACATTCGGTAATATTTCTCCTTTTACTCTTTGGACTCGTTGTGTAGAATATTGATGGAGCGAGTGTGATATAGGAGTTCTGAATAAATGAACTAGTAACACACAACGGTATGAGATATTATTGTGTTATTTATTCAATTATCCTTTGCTCGCTAATGACACTCATATGGGGATTTATTATGTATGATAGGGCTCAATGTGGTAAGTCATATACTTACCATGTGTCGGCATATGTATTATATTGTACGTTAGCACGAGTATATAGTTGTGTGTCAGCTACTATATATATTTATTATTTGTCTATTCACTGTCTGACTCCCTTTATAGTGCGAAAGTTGAACTAAATTGGCTAGAATCCATCCTAGCAGGCTGATCGTGGTGGTCACGCCTTGGATCTGCAATACCATAGTCGTGTGTCGGCAATCTATATAGCCATGTGTCGGCAATAGATATAACCGTGTGTCGGTAATGAAAGCCCATGTATGTCACCCAGGCCAGCAGTATATTACCATTTGGGGGCGTTTGTTGGGTAATAACCAATTTATAGCATAGCCAGGACTAAAATATACTTATGTGAAACAATATACATATAACAGTACACTCGAGTCAAGACTAAAATATTCTTATGTGAGTCAAATCAATATCATATATAATAGGAGTGTAATAGCATCAGAGATGTTTAAGGGGGTTTACATCTCATATCCAGTGTGTCACATGCGTACAATAAGTCAAGAGATGTTTTGGGATTTTCCATCTCTTAAGGATCCATCAAAATATTTATATATAGTAGAACACACTATATATATAATGTCTAATCAGTAAAATAAAAAAATTCTTTGCGTTAAGACTTTACATTAATCCCCCTTAATATGTTTTTAAGCATTGTCGTACAATTCACGTATAACGCTCCGATAGCACATCAGGGGATAGGGATGCACTATGATACGACAAAACTACAAAGTCATAGTGGTTTCGTACAAGGATAAAAGTATGACATGGCATGTGAGGCAATGTCCAAGGTAGGATACTATAAGTTCGAATCGTAAGGCTGGTGGTAACGCATCGTAGCCACGACCGCCTACCATGTCCATCCATCCCATATTGAGTCAAAGGGAGGTCATCCCAATCAAGGTGCACCAATCGAAACCAACGACCAAGTCAAAGAAGAAAATAGAAGGAGGGATGTCCGCTAAGGGTAGCTAGCCCACTTAGCCCTGTCAAGTCGTCATGTTTTAGTCATTTCAAATTTGCACAAGTATCGTGGTCTCTCCATCATCGTTCTCTTTCTTCAAATCCAACAAACGTATGTCAAATCCAACCATCTGGAGTCTCCTCTGCGTACACAGTTGTTAAAGTGGTTCCAATATTGACAGAGAATATGCCAATAAGTGGCCCCGGTCTCTTTAACAACCAATCGTCGTTTTACACACCGATTGGTTCTTTTACGTTTCGAAAACGATTCTCGCTTGATATCAAAATATCATATTCACTCCAAAAATCATATTTACTTAAAATATGTTATTTTCACGTCAATAATCATTTCGAACTTCAACTTAGGTTATAGCTTCATTTAACCACATTCACATTTAAATCAACGATTGAAATATAAACATTCCACCCTTACATAGTTTGAATTTTTAGAAAAAAGTTTAAATAGTTTTAAATAGTTTTAAATAGTTAAAATAATTTGGATAGTTAAATAGTTAAAATAGGTTATTATTAAATGATTTAAAATTTTAAATAATTTGAAAATCTAAAAAGATGAATTTTAAAACAGTTTATAGGAAATAGTTTATAGTGCAAATATTTCAAATTCAAAATTGTGTCTTCTCATTTCCAATAAATCTGGATTCAGGTCCAAATTTAAATCAAACTGATTCAATTTCAAATCTTCTAATTAAGATCATCTTAAATCTTAAATCAATTCAAATCGACTTAATTTCGATTTTAATCCAAACTAACTTCAATTTCGATTCAATTTACTATATTGATCCAGAATTTTAGTTATTTGAAATTGTAATATTTAATTGATTTTAAATATTTAAAAGTTAATTTTAACTTGAATTTCAAAGATAACGATTTATTGGATAATTTAAAAATTGAATTCAATAATTTAATATTTGTTAAATTTGTGTATCTAGAGTTTTAAGCTGGTTAAAAATAATTTAATGGCTTATAAAGTTTATATTAATAATAATGAAGATAGTAAAAATTTTAAGATTAAATTTAAAAGTGATTTGTTCGATTTTAAAAATAGCTCGTTTAAATTGACGAGTAAAAATAGCCTTCTAAGGCACATTCTCGAATTTCGATGAAACCTCTTCCATTGGATCCGTAATAATATATTATTAATGGATTTTGAATTTTGTAGAATTTGGAGTTATCGTTTGGCCGTATGAGATAAAAAAACGCTGAAATTAATATTGAAAATTCAATACAATAATTGGGTTCAAAAAGCTATCTTCTTCATACGATCGATTTATGACTCAAATCCTCTTCTATCGCATTCGGAATAGAGGTATAACATTATAAACGTCTAGCGGCATGCCTCAATAAGTGTTCGAGATTTTGAGTTGCGTAAATCGAGATATTTTGAAAATTAATTTAATAAGTATATATACAACCCTTCAAATCTATATTTCCATCAGTTGTCTTTCTTTCAATTCCAAGCCACCCTACTACTACCTACTTGCCGTGCAAAATACTCTTCCCTCCTCTTTTAAAAGACATGGATAAATTTTTGTTGACGGTAAAGAGAAAAAAATAAAGTCTTTAAAAAATTATAACTCGTAAAATATTCTAAAATAAATTCTGAAACTTTCTTTAAAAATCCTATTTTTTCAATCTCTACCATCTGGCATATAAGATGATGGTCGCTGCTTCGTGCTTGTGGTCAAATTTATAGTTGAGCTTGAGTTCGAAACTAGGGTTTCTATCATTACCGATTGAAGGCGTATCGCATGAAATAGAGGGTAGGATAGTGATGAGGAAGAAGAGTAGCACCTTCGTGCCGAAGATGGTGAGGTCCGGTTGCTTTTTCTAATAAGTGACATTTCTACTGTAGAAGTGAAAGTGATCATGTCGAGTTTCAATTTTGAAGCTCGAAGGTGGCGTCTTGGTGGCGATTGAGTCGAGGAGGATGAGGGTGATGTGTGGGTGAGTTTGGAAGCGGTGAAGGTGGTTTGGTGGCTGGTGTATGTGTACGAGATATGGGTTCAAGCGAATTTTCGGTTTGGGGAAGAAGCTTTCCTAGCTAGGCCGGGTTAAGTTTGTGGGGTATGGGCTGTTCTCCGTTTATAATATTATATATATATATATATAGTTATAGATATATATATATTTTTTGCTAAAATAAAATCGTTAATTTGTAAATCTCGTATTTTATTCGTTTTAGATCGAAATCCATCACATTCATTCGCATTGGGTCCGTAATAAGGAGATCTTCGCTATGGAATCAACTTGATCGAGATCCGAGCTTGCAAAATTTTTAGATAATTTCAAACGCGTTTGGATTAAACCAAAACTAGACGTGAAAGTGTCAATAAAAATCAAAGTTAGTTAATCTCACTCATTTTTTAATTACTAGTTTAACTTTAAATAGTCAAAATTAATTATAGATTCATTGGTTTAATGATAAATTGTTTTCAGTTGAATGTGAAATTATATATGGTAGTATATATATTAGTAGTTGGATTGATATTCCCACATATTTTTAGCGGATGAGGCCCTATACGCCACGCATAATAGCGGATGACCCTATATACCGTGATATCCCCCTCGAAGTGGGATTGGTATTTTTTGTGTTGCATTAACATATATGGATGCAGGGAAACTGGTTGGAGGGATCCAACAGGATTCATCAAAAATGTTGAATTTAATTTCATATATTGTGATATATGATTTGTTTGGATAATCTGTGATATATTATAGCATGATCGGAATTTGTTGGATGCTATAATAATGATAGTTTAGATTTTTGGTATTTTAAAATACCATAAATTATATATTTTGAATTTAAAAAGAAATTGAAAAGGGGATTTTGAAGTAAATATTTATATATAATTTGGATTAATTGAAAAGAAATTTTTATGATAAATAATGATTTTAAATTTATCTTAACTATTTCGTGATATTGTAAATAGAGATTTCTCTATTTAGTATAATATTTATGAAAGATATTTAATAACAATTTTTGAGTGGTACTTGTTAAATATAAAAGGTTTTAAAAATCGAGATTTAAAAAAAGATTGGAAGAATAGAAATGGAATTTGGAAATAACGATATAATTGGTCATATTGCATCCTTAATAAGATTCTGAATTAAGGAATGGAAGGGAATCGAGATTTGGTTAGTTTTTGGAATATAGTTGAGTTTGTTGAATATGCGCTTATATGATTTTTGTTTGATGATAATAAACATATATACATTCGTTTAAATGTATTTGTTAATATACTATTTTGTTTTTAACAGTTTAAATAAATATTTGTTGAATAAAATAAATTACACAGAATTTGAATTCAAACAGATATTTTATTCAAATAAATATTTATTACAATTTTTAATAGTACAATTTCAAGCTCTCACTATAACTATACAACTTTGATTACATCACATTTTTTTTCACATTTACATCAGCACCTCACTACATATCATTCACACTCGTATTTATCTTCAACTGCATTCCAGTTTGAATCCAGCATCTGAGAAATCTGCAAAAATATAAACTAACGCAGTAAAATTGAAAAAGAAATATTTTTGCAATTCAAAAATAAAACATGACTTTTGAAAATATGATTTGCGTCAGTTATTTGGGTTGTTCGTCATAATTTAAATTTGAATTCATCATACACGAACAACTTGTGACATACACAGTGTATTACTGTATATGCCACAAGGCCGTGCACGCCGATATATACACTTGATTGATTTACAGGGACAGGTGAGCACAGGTCAAACCCAAATAAAAAGCCGGGTTCAACTCACGTGCAATATATTCAAAAGTCACAACTCTCGAGCACTCAAACCCGAGTTTTTGAAAAACTGGATTCAACACAGGGAAGGTCACAAGTCCAACACAGTTACAACAATGCATGAAACAATGAAACATTTCAAAGCTTCAACAAATCAGAACAGCCATACATGAAGTGAATCAAGTTCAGCAGTGCAATGACCAAGCAAGGCATAGCAACTGCACAGTAACAGTGAATGGCGCAATGCACAAGACAGTGTACAATATCAAATACACAAAGCCAAGCATGATACAGGTGGACAGCGAAACAAGGCAACGACTTCAGGCATGATTCAGCTGCATGTATAACAGGTATGGTGACACAAGTGATACAAGACAAGATGCAGTGAAGCATGTACATAGGCCACCAGTGAAACAACTTCAAATAAACTCAGTGACAATGCAAATGAATCAAAGCATGGTTCAAACCAAAGGCATCAGAACTTCAACCAGCACGCAAGAAATGATGACCAATGAATGCAACTGGAATCTATAAATGCAAAATCAAAGTGACACAACAGCAATAATGCAAACAACAAAAATACAGTGTCAAGCTCATGTATGCGACAGATAAGGATGCAGATACAAAATGACCAAGTGCAACTGGATTACAGCACGACCAAATGGCCAAGATGAAAAACCAGAGTTCAATACATATTCGACAAGCAACTGAAGGCAACAGGACCAGAGCAACAAAGACCAAAGCTACAACCTCAAATTAAGTACAAAGCATGCACATGAACAACACGACATGAACAATGAAACTGATCAAAAGAACGTCACAGTAAACATGCAGGTGAACAGAAGATAGTGAGCATATACTTATGTATAAAATGCAAGGTTCAGGTCTACCGAATGGGAATGAACTCGACCGAGTACAGTATCCACAGAAGAAAAATCCAGTTCAAAAGATCATAAACAAAGTCAAGCCGTGGTCATCACAAAAAATTAATCAAACCGTGATGACCAAGGCAACTAGTTCGAACCAAAAATTGCCAGCAAAAATCAATGTTGAACAAGTCAACAAAGTAAAAATTCACGAAATCAGTATTGTCAAAGTCAATCAAGCGTTCACCGTGATAACCAATCAAATTGATCAAGTCACAAATCAAAACCGTGTGTGCCAAGCATCAAAAATACGAAATTGACAAAGTCAGATCAATCCCAAGCATCAATACAAGATGAAGCGGCCAGAGAAAATAAATTGACGAATTCAAACAACTGTAGACGAACGAAACTCAAGGGTTACAAACCCTATATAAACAATCATCATCGGCAGTTTAAAAAGCATCGAGTTCAAGCATCAACCCAGTAAAGCAAAAGGATAAAATTACATACCGAAGCAAGGAGTCGAACTCGATCGAACAACGAAGCGGCCGAAGAGAGCAACGAGAGAAGGTCAAAGCTACTCGCGCATTATCCACAAGATTAATCAAACATAAAGTCGGCATCTTCAAACCCTAATTTGGATCAGGGACGAAGCCCTAAATTTGCAAGAGGAACAGAGCCGCCATATTTTTTTACAAAGCCAAATTTGGATCGCAAGCAGAAGACTTAATTCGACAAAGAGGAACAGCCGTCACAAGCAAAAGGATTGGGTTAAAGAAAATAAATTGGGCCGGCTTACTTTATTATTAAGGGATTTATTATATTTTTAATTAGGGTTTAGGGTTATTCTCTTTTGTCTTTTAATTGTTGTTTTTATTTTTCGAATCGAAGAATTTGTAAATCACCACCTAGGGATTAGGTCGTGTCAGATTGTCTAGTTAGAATTAGTTCAGTGAGCAGGGTGTGCGAGTTTGCGAAGCTCTATAGGCGGGAGTAGATTTTGCGAGTAACCAAAGTTCTATTGTAGGCGGGAGCAGAGTTTGCGAGTAAACGAAACTCTATAGGCGGGAGCAGGGTGTGCGAGTCTAGTAGAGTGTTTGTGAGCGGGAGCAAATGTCTGCGAGTCTAGTAGAGTGTTTGTAAGCGTGATACTGTTTAATTCTAATAGAAATCTGGGAATGCAGCAGTAGGCAGGGGTTGCCGAAGCTGGGTAAATTTTGTGTGTGATTTACTTTTCAGCATATTTATTTTTGCAGTTTATTTCTGAGTTTAAATCGAGAAAATTTGCTATAACCCTATTCACCCCCCCTCTAGGGTTAATCTAGATCCTACAAGTGGTATCAGAGCCCGGTATTTTGTTTTTAACTCTAGAGTCATGAATTCACCGAATAATGCTTTTTCTGAGGGGCAATCTTTTGCTAGGCCACCCATGTTTAAAGGGAACGATTATGCTTATTGGAAAGTTAGGATGGGTATCTATCTTAGTTCTGTTGATTATGATGTTTGGGATATTATTGAAACTGACTATAAACCTCCCACTATAATCGTTGGTGATACTGAGATTCCTAAACCTAAGGATAGGTGGGATGCTAACGATAAGAGATTAAAAACGACAAATGCTAAAGCCATGAATGCTTTGTTATGTGCTCTTGATAAAAATGAATTTAATAGAATTTCTCATTGTACAACAGCACAGGAAATTTGGCACACTTTGGAGGTGACACACGAAGGAACTTCTCAAGTCAAGGAGTCTCTTCTAGCCCTATTCAGCAATGAATACGAAAACTTTGTGATGGACAAAGGCGAGAGCATAAAGGATATGTTTGGACGCTTTTCAACCTTGGTATACAACGCTAGAGCGCTTGGGAAGGTATTCACTGAGGTAGAGCTTGTCAGGAAGATACTACGAGTCCTACCGATGAACTTTGAGGCAAAGGTCACGGCAATACAAGAATTGACAGATCTGAGTAAGCTAAGCATGGAGGAGTTGATTGGCAACTTGATGACATATGAGCTTGAGCTAAAAGCAAAGGAAGAACACAACAACTCCAAACCAAAGAAGAAGACGATTGCCTTAAAAAGCAAACAAGAAAGCGATGAAGATGAAATAGATCCAATTGAAGAGCTTGCAATGGCTGTCAATAAACTTAGAAACTCATCAAGATTCAAGCCACGCAAGAAGAAAACAAAGGGCAATAGGTCAAAAGATTCTGAAAATTCCGATAATGAACTGACGTGTTATAACTGCAACAAGCCTGGCCACATCAAACCAGAATGTCCACTTCTCAAGTATAACAAAGGAAAGAAAAAGAAAAAGAAGGTTCTTGCAGCGACTTGGGATGATGAAGAAGGAGAGGAAGTTTCAAATAGCAGTTCAGAGGAGACTAACTTGTGTCTTATGGCAAAATCAAATTCAGAAGCAAGCTCCGAGGAATCTAGTGAGGCAGGTGAGTATTCCTATAGAGATCTTGTTTTTATGTGCTTAGATCTTACTAAAACAATTGATAGTCTTGAATCAAAAATTGAAAAACTGAAATATGAAAGGAGGAAACTCGCCCATGAAAATTCTAGGTTAGAAATTGAACTTGATAATATTCAAAACCTAGACTGTAAAAATTGTAAGATTTTAGATTCAGATTTATCAAAGCTTAGGAATAACTATGAGAATCTTGAAAAAGAAAACTTGAATCTTAAGGAAACCATCGACACTAGGAAAAAGGATTTAATAAATAGATACACCTCACTTGTAACTGAAAACACGTCACTAAAAAGCAAAGTCCAAAATCTTGAGAAATCTTTGAATAACTTTTCAAAAGGCGAAAAATCTTTCAACATGCTATTGGGAAATCAAATTTTTGCTAACAATAGAAAAGGACTAGGTTTTGGGAAATCACAAGATGATGATAATGCAAAAGGTAAAAGTGTCTTTGCTCGATCTGAAATAACTGGACATCATGTTGAAATTTGTAGTCATAGAAACAAGAACACAAAATTTAATCAAGTCAATTCAATGTGTACAATTTGTAGAAAATTTGGACACAATCAAAATAATTGTTGGTATAGACCCAAACACGTGAAAACTATACCAATTTGGGTTCCAAAAGGCACAAATATAAATCTTTGAAAGTCAAACAAATTTGGGTGCCAAAAGGAACATATATAAATAGTTTTGGGTCTCTACAAACATATTTTTCATATTCTGCCACTAACAATCATGGACCTATAAAAACAAATAGGTCACATAAATCTTTCTTCGTGTAGGTGTGGTGGCAGGCTAAGGAACAACAACAGTATTCTCTGGATTTTGGCTGTTCCAGAAACACAACGGGCGACAAAGCAAAGTTCCTTAGCCTAGTACAATGGTGACAGAATCACAATGGGCAATCACGAAAAATTATCGTAAAGGTAAAACAGGTAAATTTGTTTTGAACGATATATTAAATGTGATAATCTACAACGTAATCTGAATTAAATCAGCCAATATTGAGATGAACAAAAGATGATGATTTTAATTCTATGACTTTTTTACAAAATATTGACCAATCATCTTTAAATAGAATTACTTGGAGTAATTATGATGGTTGACTGATTCGGACTTAATTGATATGATTTTTTGACTTGTTCTTATTTATGACATTGATTTGTGCTTAATTGATGACTAATCAGATTTTCAATTTTGAACTAATTTATATAAATTTGTTCGGTCAAATGATTGTTACTCATGCTACACGTAGATATATTTGTTTTGATATTTTGGTCACTGCTTGTAAATTTGCACGATTTCAATTTTCATGTGAAAGCTGTTGAAAAAGAACTTTATGAAATTGTTGAAACTTCAAGAAATTATTTTGAAATAATAATGAAGTTTTAATGATTGTTGATAGTTATTCATCCTATGGCTTCTAAGATTGACACTATGATATGTTTTTGATTGTTAACACGGCTTCAATTCAAATTCAAAAGAATGTCATTTAAATTGATGTTAAGTATGAAATTCTTGGTGCACACTTCATGGTTTGGTCAATCAAATTCAACGAGTGAATATTCAGTGAAATTTAAATTCAGATGCAGATTACACTGGTAATATAGTTGATAGAAAAATTATTAGTGTAACGTGATTAATTTTTTGAAACATTCATTTGCTGCATCATTTTTTTCAAAGAAAAATCTCTGCATATATTTCACTTGAAATAATTTTCAAAAAGCAGAATTTTTTTAAAACCCCTCAAGAAAATCATGTTTGACCATATTTTCAGATTAGACATTCTTATTTGATTTTAAATGACAAATTTTGACTAATCTGACTCCCTTTGATTATCGAAAAGATGAATAGTAATTGAAAAAGTGATGAGTGTAGATATTTATCATATATTAAAACTCGAGAAAGTATAATTAGAAAATTTCTTTAGAATTTCATAACAAGAGTTATAAAAACTTTTTGTTGGGTAAAAATTCCATGATCATTTCTATTTCTATCATCTTTCTATCGACCATCACTCATCAAAATTACACACAGTATGTAAATTTGTGGTTGTTTACAAAGGAAATCATTCGTTCTTTAATATCTTTAAGTCTGTGAAGGAAATTATTTGTGCTTCAATTTATTATATTTAGCAATAAAAATAAATATCCAAAGTATTCACTCTCATTTAAAAGTCCTCACGGTTATGCATGGGTGAATTACTTGGATTTTTGATTATGTGCTTCCATGCTCATTTAAAAGTCCTCACGGTTATGCATGTATGGAACGCATATCAAAATTAATTGATTTAATAGACAAGTTGATTCTAATCCCATTTAAAAGTCCTCACGGTCATGAGTGATTAGAAGATACTTGATTTCATTTTTTAAATTAAATTGGAATACTACTAATCTCATTTAAAAGTCCTAACGGTTATGCATGGTTAGTAGATATTCAAATTTCCTCAAATAAATATACCACAAATAGAAAGAACTGTATGATTTTTTGATGATTTTATCCCCATCACTTCTGAAAGTGGAATATGCGCCTGACAAGGGTAATTATGATTTTTGTTTGAGTTTTATTGAAATTTGATATTTATATTCAATTGAGTTAAATGTTTGATTCATGTCTGTCACTTCATCCCTATTTTTATAACACTGTTATTCTTTTGCTAATAACAAAAGGGGGAGAGAAAAGTTAAGATTTTGTCAAATAGAATCAAGCAAAGGTCAAATAATTTTCCATTTGCATATAGGCTCATTTATATATTTCTATTTGTATGCATATATGTATGGGGAGTATTGAGTAGAGAGGGAGCATTCAAATAGGGGGAGCAAATTGAACGATCAAATACATTTAATACATTCAAAATCTTAAATATATGTTTGTTATCATCAAAAGGGGGAGATTGTTGAATATGCGCTTATATGATTTTTGTTTGATGATAATAAACATATATACATTCGTTTAAATGTATTTGTTAATATACTATTTTGTTTTTCACAGTTTAAATAAATATTTTTTGAATAAAATAAATTACACAGAATTTGAATTCAAACAGATATTTTATTCAAATATATATTTATTACAATTTTGAATAGTACAATTTCAAGCTCTCACTATAACTATACAACTTTGATTACATCACATTTTTTTTCACATTTACATCAGCACCTCACTACATATCACTCACACTCGTATTTATCTTCAACTGCATTCCAGTTTGAATTCAGCATTTGAGAAATCTGCAAAAATATAAACTAACGCGGTAAAATTGAAAAAGAAATACATTTGCAATTCAAAAATAAAACATGACTTTTGAAAATATGTTTTGCCTCAGTTATTTGGGTTGTTCGTCATAATTTAAATTTGAATTCATCATACACGAATAACTTGTGACATACACAGTGTATTACTGTATATGCCACAAGGCCGTGCACGCCGATATATACACTTGATTGATTTACAGGGACAGGTGAGCACAGGTCAAACCCAAATAAAAAGCCGGGTTCAACTCACGTGCAATATATTCAAAAGTCACAACTCTCGAGCACTCAAACCCGAGTTTTTGAAAAACTGGATTCAACACAGGGAAGGTCACAAGTCCAACACAGTTACAACAATGCATGAAACAATGAAACATTTCAAAGCTTCAACAAATCAGAACAGCCATACATGAAGTGAATCAAGTTCAGCAGTGCAATGACCAAGCAAGGCATAGCAACTGCACAGTAACAGTGAATGGCGCAATGCACAAGACAGTGTACAACATCAACTACACAAAGCCAAGCATGATACAGGTGGACAGCGAAACAAGGCAACGACTTCAGGCATGATTCAGCTGCATGTATAACAGGTATGGTGACACAAGTGATACAAGACAAGATGCAGTTAAGCATGTACATAGGCCACCAGTGAAACAACTTCAAATAAACTCAGTGACAATGCAAATGAATCAAAGCATGGTTCAAACCAAAGGCATCAGAACTTCAACCAGCACACAAGAAATAATGACCAATGAATGCAACTGGAATCTATAAATGCAAAATCAAAGTGACACAACATCAATAATACTAACAACAAAAATACAGTGTCAAGCTCATGTATGCGACAGATAAGGATGCAGATACAAAATGACCAAGTGCAACTGGATTACAGCACGACCAAATGGCCAAGATGAAAAACCAGAGTTCAATACATATTCGACAAGCAACTGAAGGCAACAGGACCAGAGCAACAAAGACCAAAGCTACAACCTCAAATGAAGTACAAAGCATGCACATGAACAATGCAACTGATCAAAAGAACGTCACAGTAAACATGCAGGTGAACAGAAGATAGTGAGCATATACTTATGTATAAAATGCAAGGTTCAGGTCTACAGAATGGGAATGAACTCGACCGAGTACAGCATGCACAGAAGAAAAATCCAGTTCAAAAGATCATAAACAAAGTCAAGCCGTGGTCATCACAAAAAATTAATCAAACCGTGATGACCAAGGCAACTAGTTCGAACCAAAAATTGCCAGCAAAAATCAATGTTGAACAAGTCAACAAAGTAAAAATTCACGAAATCAGTATTGTCAAAGTCAATCAAGCGTTCACCGTGATAACCAAGCAAATTGACCAAGTCACAAATCAAAACCGTGTGTGCCAAGCATCAAAAATACGAAATTGACAAAGTCAGATCAATCCCAAGCATCAATACAAGATGAAGCGGCCAGAGAAAATAAATTGACGAATTCAAACAACTGTAGACGAACGAAACTCATGGGTTACAAACCCTATATAAACAATCATCATCGGCAGTTTAAAAAGCATCGAGTTCAAGCATCAACCCAGTAAAGCAAAAGGATAAAATTACATACTGAAGCAAGGAGTCGAACTCGATCGAACAACGAAGCGGCCGAAGAGAGCAACGAGAGAAGGTCAAAGCTACTCGCGCATTATCCACAAGATTAATCAAACATAAAGTCAGCAGCTTCAAACCCTAATTTGGATCAGGGACGAAGCCCTAAATTTGCAAGAGGAACAGAGCCGCCATATTTTTTTACAAAGCCAAATTTGGATCGCAAGCAGAAGACTTAATTCGACAAAGAGGAACAGCCGTCACAAGCAAAAGGGTTGGGTTAAAGAAAATAAATTGGGCCGGCTTACTTTATTATTAAGGGCTTTATTATATTTTTAATTAGGGTTTAGGGTTATTCTCTTTTGTCTTTTAATTGTTGTTTTTATTTTTCGAATCGAAGAATTTGTAAATCACCACCTAGGGATTAGGTCGTGTCAGATTGTCTAGTTAGAATTAGTTCAGTGAGCAGGGTGTGCGAGTTTGCAAAGCTTTATAGGCGGGAGAAGAGTTTGCGAGTAAGCAAAGTTCTATTGTAGGCGGGAGCAGAGTTTGCGAGTAAACGAAATTCTATAGGCGGGAGCAGGGTGTGCGAGTCTAGTAGAGTGTTTGTGAGCGGGAGCAAATGTTTGTGAGTCTAGTAGAGTGTTTGTGAGCGGGAGCAAATGTCTGCGAGTCTAGTAGAGTGTTTGTAAGCGTGATACTGTTTAATTCTAATAGAAATCTGGGAATGCAGCAGTAGGCAGGGGTTGCCGAAGCTGGGTAAATTTTGTGTGTGATTTACTTTTCAGCATATTTATTTTTGCAGTTTATTTCTGAGTTTAAATCGAGAAAATTTGCTATAACCCTATTCACCCCCCCTCTAGGGTTAATCTAGATCCTACAGAGTTATTTAAGAAGTTAATTTATAAATGGAATTCAATTTAAGAAATTGATTTATAAAGGGAAATTAATTTAGAAATCAATTTATAATGGGTTTAAGTGATGTGAAACTATTATGAATTAGAATTGAAAAAGTGAGATTTATAAACAGTGTTTATAAATAAAGTGAAGTGATTATCAGTTGATAAATTGAAGTAACAAATACACGGTGAGGATTTATAATGAGATGTGTAAGTCGGCTTAAAAATAAATGTTAGATTAATTTTTAGGAATGTGAAAAAGGGGAGTTACGAACTTGGGACGTAAATCAAATTGGTGATAAATCGAGAGAGATTTATAAATATTAGACTAGCTATATTGGAATTGAAATATATATTTTATCGAGAAGTTAAGTTTGTTTTAAAAGAGGATTTTAAATAATTAAACTAGGTAGTTCAAAAATGTTTAAAATATTCTAGAAAAATTACTTATTTAAATATTTTACAAATGTTAAAATTGATTATAAGTTATAAATAAGTTTTGTAAATCGATTTGAATTTTATTAATAAATCAAAATTTATTTATTGTTTTAAAATTGTGAAACTATTTTAAAGTTGTTTATAGTATATTTAATTATTAATTAAGTTAGTTTATAAGGAGTTGATATTATGTAATCATTATTTAAGAAGTAATTAGTATTATTATTTTAAAGGATAAATTATTCAATATTAATATTGTTTTATATAATAACTTTTATTTAAAAGTATTTGCCTAAATTAAACTTGAAAATTATATAAGAATTTTATAAGTATTATTTTGAGAAAAATTATTAAACAAAATTTTCGAAAAGTAATGGTATACTTTCATGGCGAAGTCGGAGGCAGAGATTGCCTGCAGTTAAGTTTTGGATTTCTCTAGGATAGAGACATAAGCATTGAGGTGTGAATCCATGGTTGATACCGCGTGGTACATTCCATACTTATTTTAAAAAAATTCAAATATTTTTTAAAAGAATGGTTAGTGAACGTACTTACTCCGATAAGATAAGTACATATCTTTTGATAGAGAGATTTAGTTTAATTAGAATTAAATAAAATGAGACTTAGTGTTTTTCAGTTGAAACTGAACTCTTTGGTTGAATAATTGTTTATTTGGAAGTTAAATAACCAACTATAAAATTTGGACAAAAAATATAACTTTGGAAATATCTAGGAGAAACACATGATTATATGGTCCAGTTACCGTCGGAAGGTGCTACACTATACGTATAAACTTGTTTCATTCTTCTAGGACGACGATAAAGAAGTCCATCCACTAAAAATTAAGAGATGATCTCTGATCTTATTTTTGTCTATTTATTTCCTAAAGAATCGGGGTTGAATTTATTGGAAAATATCGAATGTTATTTCGAAGAGACCGGGATCGGATCAGTCATCCAAAAACCATTTTGATCCAACGAATACATCTTCGAAGTTAAAGCAAGAGCATGGAATCGAAGATGGAGTATTGAAGTGCAAGGGCTAATCGCTACTAATTTTGAGGATGATTTCAAAATGGATGTAGTAAGTATAGTGCTTTGGTATGGTTCAGACCCAGAACGGACTTGCGTGGATAAATGCTATCATTATATTGTCATTGGAGGACAATGAGCATTCTAAGTGAAAATTCTTTAAAAAGGTAATCATGGCTGTAAGTGTATAGGACCGTATAATATGGATAAAAGTAACACAGAGTATAAATAGTGCGGAATATAAAAGTAGTATAGTAAAATGACACCAAAGATTTTATACCGGTTCGGAGCACCGTCCTACGTCCAGTCCCAGACTCCTTCTGGAATTTAACTAACAACAATCCTCATTTAACCCGGAGGAACATGTATACACAGTCTGAGCAGCAGAACAGACACCTGAGCAGCAGAACAGGATTTCTGCCTCAGTAGCAAAAGAGGACTTCACTAATATAAAGAATATCTGACACTATGTGTTCTTGATAACACTAATTTGTCTCTGATAGTACAAGTCTCCTATAATCAAATCCTCAAGTATATATGAAATGTATGTGAAGATATGAAAAGAAGGTAATGCTAAGAATCGAAGATTTAGAAAGTTATTTGTAGATTCAAAGCAGTAGAAAGTATGTTCACTGTTTGAATGCAAAGATTATAGCACAAGAAGAGTATTAGATAGTTAGAATGAAAATCGGTAAGTATGAAGTGTTTGAGAGTATCTATATATAGTAGTTGAAGAGTTAAATCCATTGGTGGAGGGTTCTGACGAAAAGAAGCAACTATTTCCGTTCAGAGAAGGGTTGCATCCTTTCAGAGAAGAAGATGTCTTTCGAAAATATGGCAGTTGGTCTCAGGTCAGTCGACCGGTCGTTCTTGGTCAATCGACTGACTATGCTATTTAAAAAATAAACAGTGCATATCGTATATGTACACAGCCAGTCAACTGGTTGGGTTTGGTCAGTCGACTGGCTGTGACATTTTTATAAGTATGCTTCTGTTTTGATTTTTGATGTGACATATGAAGTGCGGACTACTTGAGGATAGATTTTAACATAATTCTAAGAATCAGTCATACATACTAGACAGTGAAAGCATAGATGAAAATTCTTTGATGATATTCCATAGTCCGTTTTCTTTTTGTCGTGAATTCTCCTTTTCTTGCTTTGTCATGAATCAAAAACTAGTGATTCAATATTCTCCCCCTTTTGATTGATGACAAACCTGTATATATTAAAGAATCCCAGAGAACAAATATAAAATACCCCCCCGAATATATGATGCTTCCTGTACCTGCATAAATATGATTAGGATAATTCTTCTCCCCCTTTGTCATTGACAAAAAGGAGAGACATCAAACAAAATATAAATGTAAAGTGCAGAGATAAATATCAAAGAGAGACTATTTAGTACAAGTCTCAACAGATAAATAAGTTGCAGGATTCAATATGTTTAAATTGACAATAAAGTTTTTAGATTAGCAAATAATTCATACCCAACTCACTCACCAAAAGATCTACTCATCAAGATCCCAATTGTATTCTTCCCCTGGTGCGGGCTCCTTTCCCGGTCTAGAAGCTCCTTGAGGACTACTACCTGTACCACTAGTGTCACTAGTAGTATGCTCTTCGGAAGTTGACTATGTAAATCGAGGTGCGGGGCGTTTTCCTTGAGAAATAGATGTGGCAATAGTTGAGGAAGAACAAGATAATGCATCCCATAATGTAGAAAAGAAACCTTTGATTTTATCGAGTTTCTTATCCACTTTCTTGAGTCTAGAATCCAAAATAAGTTGATTGCGGGAGAGAATTTTAATGGATTCACGGGTGCTAGAGGAAGTAGCTAAGCGAATATCGCCTTCTTCTTGTTGCGCGACCGGTTCTCGAATTGTAGGACCTCTAGATTGTTGTTGTTGAGCCTACTGATGCTTCCAATCTTCAAATGAAGTAAAAGGTGGTGGTCGTGTAGGTAGCTTCATAAGGCTTATGGTCCGTATATTTATCATTTCGACAGTTGAGAATTTGAAATTTGGTTGACGAACACCCGCATCTAGAAGTAGTCGCATAATATATTCTCCAAAATATATAACATGCATAATCCCATGGTTAAAGGTGAGAAATCCATCCATTATACGACGCAACCAATTAACTCGTATATTTCCCCAAATGGCATAAAGTGCTTTGAAATTTTCCGGATAAATTAGTTCATATGATCCAGTTCGAGGCAAAATAGAGCGCATAAGCGTCTTGTGTAAAACTCTTGCTTTAGGACGAAGGAGTTTAGAACGCAATTCAATCATGTTGTCACCCATGAACATATGACTTATTCTATCTCTTTTTCTTGGATTGCATTCTACATCATTTAAATATATTCCTTCATTAGGAGATTGGAGTATATATGCCATTCTATCAAGGGGAAAGAAAACTTGTTGTCCACATACCAAACTCCACACATAATTATTTGGATTTGATGGTTGTTGGTGACCAAGATTTAAATTGGCGAAGAAGACTTTTACCATAAGATTATTGATATTGTGGTGGTTTGCATTGTAGTCAAGGAGTGATTCTAAGCCACATCTTCGCATCAATTCTTGAAGAGGGTAGGCACCAAAATCAGAATAAACCATAAAAGAGCCTTCAAAAATCCTAGAGTTCTTCATCTTCTCCCGCCGTTCAATTGCAGTTGCATCATATAGCCAATGAGCAAGGCGAGTGTCAACAAAGGATGAGGAGCCTTGTTTTAAGCGTTTAGATTTAGGAGGGGCCATTAATTTGAAGATTTTTGAGAAGTTTATGAAAGAAAAATGGGGGCTAGGGTTTTAGAGGCAGTAAAAACGAAGAGGGTAAAGTGAATAGAGGATGGAAAAAAACAACTTTGAAGTCTTTTTGTACAGCCAGTCGACTGGTCAGGGTGGGTCAGTCAACTGGTTGGTAACCCGAGAATTTTTTACTCTGCAGTCAGTCGACTGACCTATATGAACCAGTCGACTGGTTGATAACCCGAGAGTTTGTTCACCCTGTAAACAGTCGACTGGTTTAAAATATCAGTCGACTGACTGTAGATAAAGAATGCAGTGAAGCTTAAAAATTGTTTATTCAAACAATATTAAAAAAAAATATACAAAAAGAAAATCCAAGTAAAAATAGAACAATAGAGAAAAAAGCATGATTATTTAGGGGTTTTCGGAGAGGATTCTTGTGGTTCAACCTTGGTGTTCTCAACATAAGGTTTCAAAGGACACCAATAATTTTGGCGTTCCCCTGAGTTTGGAGATGCCGGAGGTTGAGGTGTAGTTCGTTCCCATTTATTCCAGCCGGATGAATTTTGCCGACGAGATGTTGAAGGTTCAACAACGCCATGCTTGGATGATTTTCCATAAAATTTAAGAGCAATTGATTCTATAAGGCTAAGACGATTGGAATTCATCCATTGTTCGTAAAATATTTCTCTCTGTAGATTGACTTGTTACTGTTGGTAATGATGGATTTCGTTAATTTTTTCTTTTGTTTTTGGAGAAACAAACAATGATTTTCGAGACTTCTTAGGTTTTGGAGAGAATCCAGTGTGATATCGACCTGGTTCATGTACAGGGGTAGGTGTTGGCAAGGATGGAGTAGAGCTAGAGGATGTCAGAGTAGAAAAGAACAATTTGGAGTTTGAGGAATCATAAGAGTCGTGAGAGGCCATTGATAACAAAGAGGAACTTGAAGATTAAAATTTGCTTAAATTTTTTTTGTAAGAATGATTGGAATAAAAAAATGAGAGTAATGCAAATTTATAATTGAATTTGAACTGTGAATGTGTGGTTATAAGCAATCAATAGCTAATAGCCAGAGATAAAAAATAATGGATGAGAATTATTCAAAGGATAAATGGTTAAGAATGAAAGAAAAATATGACCTTGCAGGAAAATATACATAATACAACTGATAAGATATTGAACTACAAGCTAGGAGACCCAAGTTCGAGCTCCAGTGGCTATGTTATTTTGTTTTTGAACGAAAATTTTCAGAATAATTAAAATCAATCTTCTAAATGAAACAAGAAACAATCATAGCTCAAATGGTAGGAAGCATTTGAAACACAATAAAGGAGAGGTCATGGGTTCAAGTCTCTCTTGAGTCAATTTTTTTTTATTATGATAAAATTTGAGTGAGAGTTATATATGTGTGTGTGTGTGTGTGTGTGTGTGTATATATATATATATATATATATTTTGTCAAGATGTGTTATGAGAAGCTACCAATACAGATAGTGTATAAAAAATTTATAAATTTTTAAAAGAGATAATACTAAGTTCTCGTCTTAAATTAATGAAAGTGTTTTCATTTAAAGGTTTTGTAAATATATCTGTCAATTGTTTATAAGAGGAAACAAATTCTTGATTTATCAAATCCTTTTCAATATTATCACGAAGAAAATGGTGACGAATGTCAATGTGTTTTGTTCGTGAGTGATTAACATTATTTTTAGATAAATTAATAGCACTAGAATTATCACAGAAAATAGTTGACTTAGATAAATTGAAACCAAAATCTTGTAGTGTTTGTTGCATATAGATAACTTGAGCACATGCCAGAGCTGCAGAAATATATTTTGCTTCACATGTCGATAATGAAACATAGTTTTGTTTCTTACTAAACCAAGATACAAGAGATCGTCCAATGAAATGACAAGTCTCACTTGTACTTTTTCTATCTGTCCGACTTTCTCCAAAATCAGCATCACTATATGATACTAATTCAAAAGGACATTCCTTTGGATAGAATAGTCCAAAATCCTTGGTTTTATTAAGATACCGTAGTATGCGTTTCACTGCTCGTAAATGTGATTCTTTGGGATCTGCTTGAAATCATACACACAAACAAACACTCATCATTATGCCAGGTCTACTAGCTGTTAAATATAGTAATGATTCAATCATACTTCGATATAATTTTTGCTCAATACTTTTGCCATTTTCATCTTTATCAAGATGTATGGTTGTACTCATAGGAGTTGGTTTGCTAGAAGTATTTTCCATACCAAAGCGATTAATTAGATTGTTACAAAAAATTCTTGATTAATAAAAATACGATTTTCTAGTTGTTTTATTTGTAAGCCAAGAAAATAATTTAACCCACCCATATGTGACATTTCAAATTCATTAGTCATTATTCTAGAAAATTCTTGACACGGTCTTTCATTTGTAGAACCAAAGATAATATCATAAACATATATTTGGATAATTAAAATATCCTGCTTATTTCTTTTAATATAAAGAGTTTGATCAACCTTTCCAATTTCAAAACCAGAATCTATTAAGTAACTTTTAAGACGATTGTACCAAGCACGGGGTGCTTGTTTCAAAGTATAAAGCCTTTTTAAGCTTATAGACATGGTTAGGAAATTGTTCGTGTATGAATAATGGAGGTTGTTCAACATAAACATTTTCTTTTATAAAACCATTTAAAAAGCACTTTTGACATCCATTTGATATAATTTAAAGTTATGAAAACATGCAAATGCTAGTAAGTTTCGTATTGCTTCTGGTCTAGCGACTGGAGCAAACGTTTCTTCATAATCAATTCCTTCTTCTTGATTATAGCCTTGAGCTACTAATCTAGCTTTATTTCTAGTAATATTTCCTTGTTCATCTGCTTTATTTTTATAAACCCATTTTTTTACCAATAATTGATTGATCACTAGGTCGTGGAACTAAATCCCAAACGTCATTTCTTTCGAATTGGTTTAGTTCTTCTTGCATAGCGATTAACCAATTTTCATCAGTAGATGCTTCTTTAATATTTTTAGGTTCAATATGAGAAAGGAAGGCTACATGACCCATTTGATTTAATTGACTTCTTGTTCTAACAGATGAATTAAGTTCGCCAATAACATTATCGGATGGATGATCCCTTAATAATCTAGGTGGAGATCTTAATTCATTGTCATTGCGAATAATGTTTTCATTATTTTCAAGATTTAAAATTTCTGTATTTGTGGTATTATTTGGGAAATCTTCATCATCTCTTATTCTTTGGATTGATTTAAAATTCTCATCGAAAGATACATGAAGTGTTTCTTCGATAATGTTTGTTCTTTTATTATAAATTCGATAAGCTTTGCTTCGATCTAGAAAGATTCCTTCATCGGATTTTGGATCAAATTTACCAAGCTGATCTTTTGTGTTTAAAACAAAAAATATTGAACCGAAAACTTTAAAGTAAGAAATATTTGGTTTTCGTCCATTAAGAAGTTCATAA
The DNA here is from genome assembly GCA_030765085.1 of Allium cepa. Lineage (NCBI taxonomy): Eukaryota > Viridiplantae > Streptophyta > Magnoliopsida > Asparagales > Amaryllidaceae > Allium > Allium cepa. Next base: position 747,631,588 of record CM060940.1, on the reverse strand, counting down.
GGAGTATTCTTAGTTAGTGGTCGAATAGAAACACGATTCAAAACATAACAAGCTGTTGCAACTTCTACAGCCCAGAATTGTTTTGGTAACGTACTTCCATTTAACAAAGTCCTTGCACATTCTTGTAAGGTTCTATTTTTACGTTCTACAACCCCATTTTGTTGTGGGGTTGGGAACGAAAAATTATGGAATATCCCTTTTTTCTTACATAAATGTTCAAAGGCTTCGTTTTCGAATTCACCTCCATGATCACTTCTTATGTTTTTGATTTTCAAATTTTTAAAATTTTGAATTCTTTTAACAAAAGTTTTAAAATTATCAAAGGTATCACTTTTATTTTTCATCAAAATAGTCCAAGTATATCTAAAAAAATCATCAACAATAACAAACACATATCTACCATGGTTAGAAAAATCATCAACAATAACAAACACATATCTACCATGGTTAATGGATTGTACTTGTGTTAGTTCAAATAAATCCATATGTAGTAATTCAAGTGGTTGTAAAGTTGAAATGACCTTTTTAGATTTAAAAGATGACTTAGTTAACTTTCCTAACTGGCATGCATCACAAGAATGATAGATTTTAAAATTCATTTTTGGTAGACCTTTCACCAAATCATTTTTAGATAACTTATTTATAGTTTTGAAGTTATTATGACAGAATCGTTTATGCCATAACCAAGGATCATTTTCTTTAGCTATTAAACACATATCTGAATTATGATTTATTTTCATATTCAGAACATAGATATTTCTGTCTCTATTTCCTTCAAAGGTAAGATTTTGATTTTGATGGAAAATACAACATTTGTTTTCAGAAAAAGTGATTTTGAATCCTTTGTCACACATTTGGCTGATACTAAGTAAATTATGTTTTAAATTTTTGACAAGTAAAACAGTTGAAATAAGAGGTAAATTTGAAATACCATTGTTGCTCACATTGCCTTTGCCGATGATATATCCTTTGGAGTTGTCTCCAAATGTGACGGATCCTCCATCTGAGTAAATAATATTTGATAGCATATCTTTGTCTCCTGTCATATGTTTTGAGCAACCACTGTCGAGTATCCATTTTCCTTTTTTCTTGAGTGGGACCTACAAAAAATATAATATAATGTTGGTACCCACCTTTTTAATAGGGTCCTAAGAGTTAAATCTTAGGAAACCAAACCGAAGAGGGCTCAGTATCCCATTTAAAAATATAATCTTTATTTTTATAAACAGTCTAAAAATGTGTTTATATATTTCTTCCTAATTAAACTGTTGTTTGTTTTAGGAACCCAAATTTTTATGCTTTTTGAGTAAAAATTCCTTTTTGTCTGAACTGTAATAGGATTATCATTTGTCCTAATTTTCTTTTTAGGTAGAGCTATTGTTTTCTTAGCATGTCCTAATCCTTTCCTACTTGAAACAAATTGAGAGTTATCAATAATTTTTGATAAAGTTTCTCTTCCTTTATTAAAGTTCGAAACATTTTTGGTGATGCTTTCTAACTTAGTTTTGAGGCTAGTATTATCCAATTCTATAAATTTTACTTTTGTTTTTAGTTTATGATTTTCAGAAACAAGAGCGTCATTCTTCTCTTTTTGATTTTTAATTTCTTGACTCAAAAGAGTGAGTTGAGAATATATATTAGAGAATGATTCTTGTAATTTTTCAAGTTCTTCCTCTAGTATTTTTTTCATCCTTAAGCATATCTCTTTCGAATTCTGCTTTGTTCTGATGTTCATGAGTCTCCTTATATTTTCTTTTGAGATTTTTCAAAGTATCAACTAGTTCTAAATTTATTTCAATCATATCATCAAAAGTAAAATCACTAACCCTGTTTTCAGTAGCCATGAAGCATACATTTGCTTGCTCGTTTTCACTGTCACTATTGTTCTCTGATGAAGAAGTGTTTGCTTCATCCCATGTTACCGAGAATGCTTTCTTTTTCTTGTCTTTTCTGCCTTTGTTGAAATATTTTTTCTTTAATTCTGGACATTCCTTTGGAATATGACCTTTCTTATGACAATTGAAACATTTAGAACTGAAGATGATGGTTTGTTTGGAAAGTTCCTTTTTCCATTATTTTTGTTATTTTTTCGGAATTTTAAGAACTTCTTGAAATTTTTGGCAATAAATGCTAGATCTTGTTCATCTGAATCTTCATCTTTTTCTTCTTCAGCATGAAAAGTTATGTTCTTTTTGTCTTGTGCTTGTACTCATTTTGCCTGCAAATTCACTTCATAGGACATTAGATTTCCTTTTAACTCTTCAGGTTTTATAGTAGAGTGGTCATTAGCTTCTTCAATAGCAAGACTTTTCTTTCCCATTCATCCGATAAAGAGTTTAGGGTTTTGGATACAATATCAAAATTAGTGTACTTTTCTCCTAATCATAATAGTGAATGATATATATCTTGAAATCTAGAGTACATATCATTGATAGATTCATCTTGTTTCATTCTAAAGTTTTGAAACTGATTTTTTAGCATAGAGATTTTGCTTTGTTTGACTTTGTTAGTTCCTTCATGAGTGATTTTAAGCGTTCTCCATATTTTATAAGCAGTTTGACACATGTTAACACGATTAAATTCATTTCTATCTAGAGCACAAAATAACATGTTCATAACTTTAGCATTGGCAGTTGCATCTAATTTTTGTGTGTTTGACCAAGTGGAGTATTCTCCAGTAGGAAGAGTATATTCATTCTGTGTGATATTCCATAATTCAAAACTATTAGACTGCATATAAATTCTCATACGAGTAGACCAATAATTATAATTCAAGCCGTTAAAAAATGGAGGTCGGGCAGTGGATTGACCTTCAATAAAACTAGTGTTGGTGTTATTTTCCATATTAGCAAGATATCTGATAACTTTGTGACGGTTATAAGATGCCTTACTCTGATACCAAATGTAAGTGTATAGGACCGTATAATATGGATAAAAGTAACACATAGTATAAATAGTGCGGAATATAAAAGTAGTATAGTAAAATGACACCAGAGATTTTATACTGGTTCGTAGCACCGTCCTACGTCCAGTCCCAAGCTCCTTTTGGAATTTAACTAACGACAATCCTCACTTAACCTGGAGGAACAGGTATACGCAGTCTGAGTAGCAGAATAGACATCTGAGCAGCAGAACAGGATTTTCGCCTCAGTAGCAGAAGAGGACTTCACTAATATAAAGAATATCTGACACTATGTGTTCTTGATAACACTATTTTGTCTCTGATAGTACCAGTCTCCTATAATCAAATCCTCAAGTATATATGAAATGTATGTGAAGATATGAAGAGAATGTAATGCTAAGAATCGAAGATTAAGAAAGTTATTTGTAGATTCAAAGCAGTAGAAAGTATGCTCGCTGTTTGAATGCAAAGATTATAGCACAAGAAGTGTATTAGATAGTTAGAATGAAAATCGGTAAGTATGAAGTGTTTGAGAGTATCTATATATAGTAGTTGAAGAGTTACTGCCATTGGTGAAGGCTTCTGACGAAAAAAAACAACTATTTTCGTTCAGAGAAGGGTTGCATCCTTTCAGAGAAGAAGATGTCTTTTCGAAAATATGGCAGTTGGTCTCAGATCAGTCGACTGGTCGTTCTTGGTCGGTCGACTGACTATGCTATTTAAAAAATAAACAGTGCATATCGTATATGTACACAGTCAGTCGACTGTTTGGGTTTGGTCACTCGACTGGCTGTGACATCTTTATAAGTATGCTTCTGTTTTGATTTTTGATGTGACATATGAAGTGCGGACTACTTGAGGATAGATTTTAACATAATTCTAAGACTCAATCATACATACTAGATAGTGAAAGCATATATGAAAAGTCTTTGATGATATAGCCATAGTCCGTTTTCTTTTTGTCGTGAATTCTCCTTTTCTTGCTTTGTCATGAATCAAAACCTAGTGATTCAACAATAGCCTCATCAACCGAAAATGAATGAAAATCAGGAGGATGCAGCAAGGCTAAGTGGGTCGCTCACAATTAGGGTATGTTTATCACATTTCTAGATAACTTCGGATATTATTACTATGGTGCGTGAAAGGAACTTGAAAAGACTAGACCTAGGGTGATAGCATTTTCGGTCTATCCAGTTTAGGAGTGTCCAGTCTTGTGTTGCAAGGGATCCCGGCAAGGTCATCGGTACATTTTTCTAGATGTGTACTGTGATTGGTGATACCCTAATGCCCAGTCGTTCATATGGAATCTATTTTTCAATACGTACCTTTACGGTTTTGGTTGAAGAGCATAATATGCTGGAATTTAAATAATGTAACAATTTCAGCTATTTGAATAAGTATTTATACCTATACACTATTATAATATCGGATGATTTTGATATAAAATGATTTGGTTATCGTAAGGTAAAAATCCATCGTGTTTATGTGTGGAGTGGTCTTATGAGATACTCTTGTTTTCAAAGGATTTTGATAACTTTAATAATTCAAATTGAGTGTGTTTTCTCATGTTGGTTTTCCAGACTGACTTGGGTGTTATTTTATTATAATGCTCAGGTCAGATCGAGTATTACAGATACATGATAGGATGTTATGGAGCTCAGGATATGAGCTAGATGACGAAGACATATTACATAGATCTATATTCCATTGTGTATTGTAGGCTGTATATTCAGCATTTGTGAGGACAAGTTATTATATGTAACGATCCGTAAATTTTAATGGTTTTTATAATGTAATTAACTGAAATTTTGCTTGACATTAAATAATTAAATTTAGCAATAAAAATTTGGTCTTTGGTATGCATCTATTCAAACATAGCAAATGACAGATTTTCATTGATAAATATGAAGTTTAGTTCTGTTGTTTAATTTTTAATTTCAATTTAAATCGGTTAATATTGATGTAAATAAAATATTAGTGAAATCTTAATATTTTATACAAAAAATGTAAACTATATTCTGAGTGAGACGTCATAATTCGCTTCGCCAAATTTGACTGTGATAACTCCGTTTATATTATTTTTGATAATTTGCAGCATTTTGCTGCGAACATCGATTTTTGATAGGATTGTTGTATTGCTGATATTTATGTACCATTCTGAGTGTCTCATCGTGCTGATCTTCACAGTATATTTATTTGTGCATTTCGAAATTCAAAACACGACGAAATCGATAAACCGATCAGTCATATCGGCTTCACATTTGGACTTTTTAGCTTCCCGTGCTTTTTTATCTAACGGTTAAAAACCAATGGCCTCTTGCTTTTAATATTTCTGTGGTTTCATGCTTGACCATTTATGTTCCTACTGTTCAGTATATTTGGACTTGTCCTTTCATTGCCCATTCCCATTCACTGTTATCTAAAAAGGTGAGAAACTATTCTGATACATTTACATAGTACTGCTACTTCTATTCATTCCCTTCATCTTCGTTTCTGTTCTCAGTTCTGGAAAAAAAATTATAGAACAAAAGAGGCAATCTTTCATATAATTCGAATTTAGACACATATATTGTCAAGACCTGATGGCATTCTTCTTCAGTTGCCTGAGAGCACGCCGGATTTCCTTCTATTTTGCCTGAAGTAAACAAACTTTTCCAACTAACCATAGCCTACCCCTTGCTACAGCAAACCCATCACCTTGTGCCAGCATGACACTTTCCCTTCCACGAAACCATACACCGCTTTAAACCCGACGCGATTCCCTCTTAATCTCACGCAAGAACCAACTATCGAACTGACCTTCCCCGACATCTCCACCCACCGCTCTTTAACCGACACACGCCCAGCCGAAGTCCGCCCTGAGCCATCATCCGCCGTCAGATCAAGCCTCCTCGTTCGCCTTTTTCCCTCGTCTTCTAGTAGCAGCTCACTTTTGTCGCCAACACAACAACCTAATAGCCATGTCTTATCCTATCTCCCCACCCACGTCCACGTGCACAACCTCCATCACCCACCTCGAACTGTCACCCCTAACATCCACTGCCTGACCGAACCCGAACAACCACAGCACCACCTTTCCCACCTGGCCATCCATCCTCCTTGCACCGACCGTGTATAATACCTAGTGCCTCACGGCCTTGTATGCTTTCCGCTCTACTGTTTGCAAAACCTCGCATGCAGCTTCCTTATAAAAAATGTAAATTATGACTTTTTTGTTTTATATCTATTATTTTATGTTACAGTTCTATCTATATTCTAGAGTATATGGGTTTGTTATACGTGTATATATATGAAAAGTGTAATTATAATATGTTTAAAGTTGTATAATATATAAGATTTATATATAATAGTTTATATAAAATCTTCTGGGTTTTAAATGTATAAGTTGATAATAGTATATATATATATATATATATATATATATATATATATATATATATATATATATATAGTTGTATGCAACCTATTGTTTGCATATGTAAGCGTATGGAAGATATATAAAATCTATTTGTTCATATATGCATCGGTTTAAAATAAGTTTATATATGATCAAATACACACACACACACACACATATATATATATATATAATATTGATTCTATAAAAAATATGGATCTTAAAATATAATATGTATGAAAGTTTATATACCAGTTTATATATATCAGTATACATGAGTTTGGTTCTCAAAATATATAGAGACATTTTTATGTGTTTAAATTTAATTTTTGGTTTGAAATTAAATATATAGAGTATTTATTTTAAAATATATGTTTTTAAATTGATTTAGAGAAATTATACACACACACATACATATACTTTGCTCAGTTTATATTAAGCGTTGTTTCCATCAATTTCAAACTAGCAGCTTTGCTTTGATCGTCAAATTTGTATTCATCGTACTTTACTGTATTTTACTTTAGAATTTGTTGCTCGGATTCGCAGCTCAATTCGTTATCAAACTTCTCTAGTTTCGAAAGGTGAGCAATCACTCACGATTAACATTCTTATATTTAGTAAATTTGATTTTACTTGAAATGACAATTGAAATATGTTGTTAAATTTGAATTGTTCAGTTATTTAATTGTTAAATATGATATGTTATTATCTGCAATTGTCCACCTGTGATATATGACGCCAAATCCTGTTGTGTATACTTATTTAATTTGTTACTGATGATATATGTCTGTGGTTGAAATGTTATATTTTATCATAATTGTTCTCACTCTACAAGTTCCCTTTTAGTTTAAAATTCCCTATGGGTTGAAATGACACATACCCGAACGATATTATAGAATAAGGAAAAATCATTATGGATTGAAATGATAAACCCAAGTGATTTTCATTGATTTTGAATTTTTGTGATTGCGGGTTGAAATGATATATACCCGTAGATATTTAAATTGCGGATTGAAATGATAAATATCTGTATCACTTGACCATAGGATAGAAAATTATGTACGAACACCACTGGTCTATATTTTGAAAATGATTTCCAAAGTTCGAAAGAAAATATATGGGTTCTAATAAATACTAATTTGTAAAATATAATATGTATATGTGTTATTTTTATATGTGTCTAAATTTAGATTTTTAAAGTACTATGTTTTGAAAATTTTAATTTATAAGTTAGTTTTGAAAAATATATAATTTTAAGATTTTATTTTCAATTTTATTATTTCAAAAATTTATAAAATAGTATTTAATATAAATTATACATTAAATAATAGGATTTAAAATTTAATTTGATTAGTATATAATATGTCTAAGTATTTGCTTAAATTTATACTAATATTTTAAAAATAGTTTTTTTATAATAAAGGTTGGGAAGATAAATTAATGTTGACTTGGAATTTAAATTGGTTAATAATTGAATTTAAATACAAATTTATTTGAACTTATTGATTTTGAGATCCTGAAAATTATGATATATAACTTGAAAAAAAGTGATCAAATGAATATTCTCAATTTTAAATAAAATTTAGATTGAATATTTAATATTGATTTAAATTTATAAATTGGGATTTTAATAAATTGTTAATAAAATGATTAAGTGGATACTTTCCATTTTGAACAAAGCAAAAAGTTAAATGTTGAAATATAAATGAAATTTATATTGTAAATGTTTGAATATTTTAACTTGAATCTTATTGGAATTGAAATGATAGTTCAAACTTTGATTTGAAATTGATACAAATTGAAATGGTTTATTTAGAATTTGAATTGAATCTTTGACCTTTAAATTGAAATGGTTAAACTGGAGTTGACTTAAATTGAATTTAGGATTTCAGATGATTTGAATTGATTTGTGAAATTAGAGAAATTAAATTTTATTATACAAAGTATTTTAATATTTAAACTATTCTAATCAATAACTATTTTAATATATATATACTATTTTCAATATCTAAACTGTTTAGGTTGGAACTGTTATAATTACGAAAGTGTTATGAATTCAAAAGTGTTATGATTTCGAAAATATTATAACTTTAAAAAGTGTTATGATTCTGGAAATGAATATTATTTAAAGTGAATAATGATGTCGAATTGATATGGTTTTGAAATGAATATGATATTTGTATACGAAGTATGAACTATTGAAATGAAATGACCACGGTGTGAAATAAGCGTTTGGTTGTTAATAAGACTAGGATCAGATATTGTCATACTCTCTACCAATACCGAAAACCACTTTGACAGCTTTGTATGTGGTGGAGATTCCAGAATGAAGTAGGATGGTTTAGCGAGGATTCTATATGGTATTTACGTAGCCCCGGCTTCGGTGAGTCAGCTTGATGTGGCTAAAACAGAAGCTATGTCAGATCAAGTGAGGTCATTCCTTCGATCGGGCACACTTCTTCGATACCATTCTATTTCTTTGTGATTTGATTGGGAGCACCTTTGATTTGGGAGTGTGTCACGAGATGGAGGGCAGTAGCTGCTATGCGTTACTACCAATCTAGATCCACAAATGGTATATCTACCCTGGCATTGCATCCCGTGCCTTGTCACATGCCCTATCGTGCCTTTTACGAGTTTTCTTTTGTGTCGTACCTATGGAGTGCTATCTGATAGTCCACTTGTGAGTGGAGTTTACAATATCTGTATAGACTATGGCATTATATAAAATGTGTTAGGGGGGATATGAGTAACGCCTTAATGCCATTTTAATAGTTTACTTTACTATAGACATATTATAATAGCATATATTACTACATAGTAGATAGCTCCACGGATCCTTAGAGGATGGAAATCCCAAGCATCCTTTAAGTTACTTGTATATCAGTTGACTTTTCGCTTGAGTTGAATTCATTAATATAAGAATGTTAATCTTGACTCGAGTGTTTTGTAATTTTCTCTACGCTCGGGTCAGACTGAGTGTCACAGCATTTGAGACTCGTCTTTGGAGATAGGAGCCTTGTTTGAAGATCTATCTATCCAGCTTTAGTTATTTCATTTTATTCCAGTCATTTATGTTCAAACTCGTCTGTTGCTTATGTATTACAGATTCGTTTGTATTTTGAGATTTCTGTTGTACTTTGTTTCAAACTCCGATGCATATATAGTAGCTTCATGAACTACTATTTACCTATTCCACTACTTGTTGTCATATTACTTTGTATCTGTGATTCTATGATTCTGTGATTGATTTATTTACTGTATATGCTGAGGTTTGCCAAATATAAATTAACAATATGACATTTTGAGCAATTCATGATTGACATGTGTGGATGCGAATAGTTCGAAATACCAGGTCGTTACATTTCAACCGTCCAGTATTGAGTTATTGATTTATTGTAATCTGATGATGTAATGTATAAGTAATGTTTATAGCTCTTTTTGTATAGAAACATGTTAATATCTATTATATATTGTTCCGCTGCGATTGTGAGATTCTATATTAGTTTTTTCTATTTATGCTTCTACCTCTTTCTTCTTTTTCCCTAAAGATCTGGTATTTCCAGCATTCGATTGCTCGGATGCAATACAGTGAACGTATTGATGTCAATTCTCGAGGGTCGAAAATATAGGAAATCATACTTGGTATCGGAGCTGAAGGTTAAGCGAGAACCTTGGCTTTGATGGGGTAACTCATTAGAGATAGAGTCGGGAGCACACTAGAATGAGTTTGGGTGTACTAGTAGATATGAGCGCGTATTTGTTAGTGAATATAAAACTGTTTTTACTACGTTGATTGATATATTGAGTGACTTATGGATTCTGGTCAATACGAGTAATTAACGTTATTAATAGGAATCTCTAAACACTTGTACAGAGCAATTCGACATGGTATTGTTTTGAAATGAGGTAAATGAAATAAATTTACCCAGATTATTTTTATATATGAAAGGAATAATTTTTCATAAATTATTAGTATATGGTGTGCTTTTTGTTAGGAAATGATAATATTTAATTATTATCATTTGTTGTTGTGGCAAATTTATAAAAATTAACATTATAATTGAACATTTAAAAAATAATTCATATAACTAAATGGGATTTTGTAAATATGATCTTGTAAATGCAATTTATAAATTGAAAAGAGATGAAATTTCAAAAGTGAATTATAAATATGATTTATAAAAGCAGTTTATGAATTTAAAGGGATTTAAAAGCTGGAAATTTGGAAGTTTAATTCCCATTGGTTTTGAATGTTTTTCAAAGGTCTAGGAAAATAATAGTGATATTATTTGGAGAATGTTTTTGAATTAAAATATGTAAAGAGAGTTTTAAAGAAAATAAGAGCACCGAACTCACTTCAGTCGTTGGAAAATAATTTCGGTGATGACCGCAGCATCATCGACGTTCATTTTCGAGTTTCCAATGGAGGAATTGCTACCTATTGAAGTTTTGTTTTGGTAAAATTGGATTTGGTTTTGGAATTCTAAGGAATGATTTGATATATTAGTGGAATTTGTGTATATATATATGATTTAAAAAATGATTTGAAAAACTTAGAACAAATTGTTAAGCTCTAAGATTTTGATTTGAAATGTTTATTCGGAAATATGAGAAAATAAGATTGAATCTATAAAATCTGGAAAGCAAAATTTAAATAAACCTTACCTAAAGGTGAATTTACTAGAGTGGATAAAATTGAATGCTTAAAATGGAGAATGAAATTTAACTTAAGAAGAGTTAAATGAAAGTGGGGGTGATAATAGAATAAATTAGTAAACTAATTAAATGAAGTGAATTGGAAGGAATTAGTGAATGGAATATAATTTAGTTTCAAAACTTATCAAATTTGAAATCTGATGTTGGAATGGGATTAAACTTAACCTAAGCTAAGTATAAAGTGAATTGGAGAATTTAGCCTAAGTAGTCTAAATGAAATAACTATTGGATATAGAATTTATAAGGATCGAAAATAAATAAGTTGATAAACTAACTAATTTAATTAGTAAGTTAAATGGAATCTTAATTGAATTTGAATAGAAATGGATATGGAATCAAGTAGTGAAGTGGGAATAAATTTAAGAACATTTGCATAAAATGTTGTAATGGACTCAAGAAAATTGATGGTGAAATTCTTAAGTGGGATAGGTATTTAAGATATATACTAAGTAAATGTAACAACCCAATATTTTCAGTCATTCGCATCCTCACATGTCGGACTTGAATTGATCAAAATACCGCGTTGTAATATAAATTTGAGCAAATAAAATCAATCATACAGAATCACGGACACAAAAATATCAGAATAACTTGCAGCGGAAATTAAAATACCATAGTAGTTCATGAAGCTACTATTACAAAGTCTAAACACAAAATACTTAATATCAGTCTGAAAACATATACAATAGAAATCCCAAATACATAGAAGTTTATAAATACAAGAGCCGAAATAGAACAACTGAAACTGAAATGGATAGATAACTAGATCAACAAAATCTCCAGCGATTCCTAGCTCTAGAAAGAGAAATTCAAAGCTAAGCTATGAATACTCAGGCTGACCCGAACGTAAAGTAAAACACAAAATACTCGAGTCAGGACATACATATACTTATATAATGTAAACCATCCCAAGTGAACTGTAGTGGTAATGCACAATAACTTAAAAGATACTTAGGATCACCCATCCTTTAAGGATCCGTTAAACCATCAATTAAATGTTAATAAACGCTATTATAGAAATGCCTAAATTAAAGTAAACTATGCAAATAACAGTGCTAATGTGGCTAGGGTAGCGTAGAGCTGCAGCAATCGCTCACCTCTAGTCACACTCTCAAATTGAAGGTGTACATCCAAAAATTACAAGGCATACAGAGAAGTGTACCCGTGATTAAAATTCAAAAAAGATTTATAATTACGAATTAAAATCATTCATTTAAACCATAAAAAGGGTGGAATCATTATACCTTCAAATCAAATATTAAATTCCCAAAATTTTACCCTTTTTAGAGTTTATTTATTCACTTAAATACATTAAAACAGTGAAATTTCAGCTTTCCACAGCACTTAGAAAATGCTGCAGTAAGTTACATTTGAAAACAATTCAATTAACAAAGACAGCATTTAAAACTGCTGTAATAGTTCAGTTATATTCGAAAATCTCATTTCAGCCAACGGCAGCACTTACAAAGTGCTACTGTAGCTCTTTTATTAATTTCAGGTTTTATTTTTATTTCTGCAACTACAGCACTTACCAAGTGCTATAGTAGCTCTTAGTAAATTTTAGCCTTTTCGCTCACTTGCATCAACCACAACAACTACAAAGGGCTGTCGTATCCTTTACAATAGATTTTAAGTTGACTTCAAAAACAATAGCATTTCTGAAGTGCTGTAAATTAAATTTCCAGATTACAATTTCAGCAATAATAAAATTCCAATATAAACCATTTTTAACTTATAAAATTTCATATTTTGCCACTTTAAAATGATCATTTAAAATACCCTTTAATTTATGATTTTTATAAAGTAAAATTTATACAAAAATCAAATTCTAAATAATTCACTTATTAAATATAAGCATACAAATTTTCCATTCTTTGCATTTTAAAAATTAACTTAACAATTAAGTTTTAATTACCATTTTAAAATATAAACTTAATTTCCATTTTATTTTCTTAACTTAACTTTTATTTTAAACCAAATTCACCTTTCCAATATTAATCCATATTTCAATTTTACACTTTTAAGCATTTATTTAATTAACCATTTTAAATTCACAGAAAAAATCAATAACACTTTATTAATTCATTTTAAATTAAAATTTAAAATCAAATTATCATATTTTACATTTTTAAAATACTTAAACTCCATTTTGAACAAATTCTCAAATTTCAAAATTAATTTATATTCCAAATTTCAACTTAACCATTCATTTATTTCACTTATTTAACTTATAGAAAATCATTAATACTTTACAAAAATCATTTTTATTCAGTTTAAATCAAAATATCATAAATTACAAATTTAAAAATACTTCAAAAATTTCCAGATATATATATATATATATATATATATAATAACCACGGGTCTGCATAATATTTTCTAACTAGGTCAAGTGATACGGATAATATATCATTTCAATCCGTAATTTACAAAGAAAAATCAGGGTTCTATCATTTCAAACCCACAGTCCCAACTAAATTAAAATAAAATAAAAATCGCTTAGGCCTATCATTTCAGCCCATAATGATTTTTCCTTATTTTAAAGTCCATTCGGGTATGTATCATTTCAACCCATAGTGATTCTATTCTACAAGGAACTTGTAGTGAGGACAGAATAAAATAAACAATATAGCATCATATAGCAGCAACATATGATATGAATGGTATATAAACAGGGTTAACATCATATAAGTCATATCACAGGCAAGTATAACATGATATAATAATTTCTACAGATTCACATGTTGTCAATTCACAGTTATATAAGTATAAATGTCAAGCTTGATTACTCACCTTTTTACGCTGGAGATAGCAAATCAAAACACACAGAATAAATCCAGAAAGCACGATAGCACGACATAGCATGACAATGGTTTCAAGTGAGTGGAGAGAGCCAAGATGATTATCTTGTATTCAACCCATAAATAAGAAAAAGCAACTATAAATATTCAACAAAAAATACATAGAAACAAATAGAAATTGAAACTAACAAAGGACAAAATGATTTGACATTTCTTTAACCATTCAAGAGTTCGACCAAGGGGGTTCATTTGCTCAGCCATGATGTGTGTTAAGATCAGGTTTGGCATCATAACTCACGGCTATGCAAGTGTTTGAAGATGTAGGAGTTGCAAAGTGAAGAATGCAAAGGACAAGACAAAATAGTGATGATTTTGGTGCACACAAGGCTAGGCTTGGTCACATATGAGGCTCGGCCATGCTTGTACAGGTCTGGACATGTTAGGTGGTGGTTGGAGATGCGGCCAGAGGTGGTCTGGTGGTGGCTATAGGGGTGATCGAAGTGATAGGTGAAGAGTATGGTGATTTCTAGGCATGTTTGGAAGGGTTTTGAGCAAAATTGGTGGTGCTAGCTTCAACAAATGGTCATGGCCTGATTATGATCAGAGAAGAGGGGAGGTTGCTGCTGTAGATGGTGGTGATGAAGGTGATGTGGTGGTGGAGAGGTAGTGGCCAAGCAAACTAGAGGAAGAGGCAAGGCAAAAATCATAGAAAAGAAAAGGAAATTGAGAAAATAGGAGAAGCCATTAACATTGTTTTTTTTCTTAGTTTGGCCGTGAGTTTTTGGAGATGGTGGGAAATATTTCTCACGTGAACAATGAAATGAAATTCACGACTGAAGCAAAGAGAATGGACGGCTATATCCATTGAAAAGTCAGTCGAAAATGAACGGACAAAATGTAAGTGAAAAGTCATAGCATATGAAAAGTTTTTGACCCTTTATATTTCTTATTTCTTTTAATAAAAATAACTAAATAAAAATCAGTAAAATAAAAATAAAAACTAAAAAAAATAAAGTGAAAAGAAAAATAAATAATTATTTTAGAAAAATAGAAAATAAATAAAGAAATAGCCATTTAATTGAAACTAGAATTTAAAAATTGAAAACAATATACAATCAACGTTTGAAAATTATAACTATACTTTAAAAATGTTTTAAAAATAAAATATATGCATACATGTCATGTCACACATATATACACAAAACATGACAAACAAAAATATTATTTATATAAATTAAAATAAACAAATTTGTTAAATAAATCAATTTACATACAATATTGTAAAAGGCATAACTTTCACAATATAAATTATATTTCAACGAAATGAAAAGTAGTATTCTGAAATTTAATTTAATTTCATAATAAATTCAAAAATTCAAAAATTTAAATTTTAAATTTGAAAGTCAAAGTTTGACCATTTTGACCAAAATCCACTTTTTTTTGAAAAATATTCTATTTATTCATGTTTGGACATATAATTCACATAAAAATCAAAATTTATATTTAAAATAAAAATCAGGACTTTCAATTAAAATAATTAAAATATATAATTCAAATAATCACAAAATACATGGTTGTTACACTCTCCTCCACTCAAATCTTTTCTTCCTTGAAAAGAACGAATAAGGAAAATAAGGAAAAGCAAGATAGAAAAAGCAAATAGTACCCGAAACAAACAATTTCGGATTCGACAAACGAATGCTCTTCTCCGTCTCCCAGGTACAATCCCGATTATCAATACTCCACTGTACTTTGTCCAAACTAACAGATTTCCTTCTTAGCTGCTTCGTACCTCTACCGACAAAGTGGCTTACTCCCGATAGCCAGATTAGGCTTAATATCCAAACTATCACGAGCAGAAGGCTGAGCAAAAAGAGATGGGTCATGAAGATACCAACGAAGTTGTGAGACGTGGAATACATCATGCACTCCAGTAAGCTTCTTGGGCAAATCCAAACGATAAGCCAAAGAACCAACTCTTTCAAAAAAATGCGAAAAGGACCCTCGAAGAGGAAGAAGGTAGGAATAGCTAGAAGGGAAAACAGGTTGAAAGACAAGGATGAACCATATGTTTTAAACTATATAAATTTCAATTAATTTTTTTTAACATTTTAAACATTTCATAGTATGATGAATAGTTATTTGATTCAAATCTGTTAGTTCGACGTAAACAATACTTAAAACATTTTAAATTATTTAGAAAAGAAAAATAAATGATCAAAATATCATTTATATAATACTTTATCAAAATACTTTTATTACTTGATGTCTTAACAAGTTTACTCTTGTTCCTGCAGACTCTGGCCATGCGTTGATCAGGCGCAAAGATAGAGTTCTCCAGGTACTTAGTAGACTTGTTTCAACACCCTGGAAAACTTTTAAAAAAAGATATGGAAAGTACAATCCAAACAAAACAACCAAACCAAACATTATCCAACCATGGATCGCAGATACACAGTGGTTACGCCTGGATCCCCCAGGAAACATCCGTACCTGTAAGCTATCTCAGACTGTGAATTACGCCATGATGGCTAGTAGACCGCAGATATACAATGGTTACGTCTAGATCCCCCAGGAAGCATCTGTACCCTTAAGCTATCTCAGCCAGCAGATTTCGCTACTAAATACGACCTACATAGATCGCAGATACACAATGGTTACGCTTGGATCCCCTAGGAAACATCCGTACCTTCAAGCCATCTCGGTCAGGCGAATTACGCTATGCAGTCGCACTCATAAGACCATGGAGATCGCCATGGAATTCGATGGACGCTTGAGTATCATATCAGAAAGACCCAAATCAGAGAGAATAATATCGATAGAATGAATCCACAATATGGCCATAAAGCGGATATCAACTAGAAGGCACTTTCCATATCTTTACTTCGAAAATATGTATCATATAGTCCCTTTCAAATCACTTTCAAATATCATACTTATACAAAGTCCATCATATATGATTTTATTTTCAAATCGAATACTTTCCAAATCAATAGTATATCAAATCACACTTATATAGACTTCGATTTCATAAGATTTCTCTTTCCAAATTGAGTACCTTTTCAAATCAACAGTTTCAAATCAACTTCATACTTATACAAATCAATTTTTATATAATTTTGGTAACTCCCAAATCAAGTGTTTAATAAAACAAGATTCTCAATTTCAATTCTTTTCAATAATGTTTCAGTTTCAAAATCATATATGATTTTGCCAAATCATTTCTTCCAAATTATATATATTCAGTTTCAAAGTTTCTCAAAATAATAGGTTTAGAAAAATAATCCAAATTTCCAAATCAACAAAATTTATGTCAAACAAATTCATTTCCAAAACCGTCATATAGATACTGGGTTTTACTATCCAATCTATTTTCAAAACCAAATATTTTTCTCAAAATCAATTATAACCAAAATGATTTATAAGTTTAATCCCTTTAAAACCTTTAAACTATTTATTTCCATATATGGAAGATCCAATTTACCTTTTGAAAATTACTTAGCTTTAAAAATTAAACCTTGATTTGGAGGTGCTCGAACTTTAAAAAAATATAGTCGAAGAAATCATATTTAAAATCCAAAAGTTGGAAATCACCAACAAATCAGTAAATCAATTTCAATAGATAAGGTTATACCAAAAACAAATCTAAAACTCGAGGACTGATCGGCATACTTTAAATCATTTCAAATATATATACATACATATATCTTTTGAAAATCAAACTATACTTCAAAATCTGAAATCAAAATTTATTTCACAAAATCACTCGCGTAGCAAAGCTACTAGAGTGGCCTCTCCCCCACTGTGAAACTCGAAAATCAATGTCGATGATGCGTGCACCCATCACCGAAATTATTTTCCAACGACACAAGTGAGTTCTGGACTTCTATTTTCTTGAAACTTCTTTGAAATCTCTTCGAAATCATTGGAATTCATTTGAATACATTTGAAACATTTCTTATTTGAAAAATATCTTTAAATCATATTATAATTATATATTTTCCAAAATCTTAAAACTGATTTCAAAACACACTAGTTCAGTTCCTCGAAAATCAAATTCAAAACCCTTCAGTTATAAATCATTTTTATATAAATCAAATTTCTTATAAATTTTCAAATTTTCAAATCCTTTCAAAGCTTTAAATTTCATTTTTAATTGGTATAAGATCCTTATCGAAAACATTTCACTTTTATAGATAAAACGTGATCATCCTTATCAAAATAATAATTTCGATGTATGCACAATTTCAAAATTCAGACAAACGCAAATTTCTAAAGGATGATTCAAGGATGGATTTTAAACAAACAGAGATTCAAATTTAGAGGAACTCAAATCAAATAGAATTTTGGTATAAAGATAAGCTCGAATGAAGATGAGATAATTTAATTACCAAATAGAAGATGGATAAGCCTATATAAATCACGGGCGACCTTAACCGGTCAACCATGACATTAGAAATATAATAAATGCGGAAATCTAAGGAAAATTGACATTCGATCGTAGAGATACAATCCAGATATGGCAGGATATAGATAACATCATAAACTGAGGATACAGAAATCTTCGGTGAATTAATGCCAATTGTAAGGGAGTTTCACCCCTTTACGAATCATTCAAAGATTTGTGAAATCACCGATCTTTATAGAGGTCATTCAAAGTGGAGTTATGGAATGCCCAAAAATCAAAAGGATAAAATAGGGAAAGCAAGACTGGATTTTAGAACAAGTGTGAGCGTCCCAAAGTTCAAGGAATCCAAATAGATAAGAATCCTAACCAAAGAGATTACTAACAAGGTGGATACAGAAGGGATGAAGTCTAGAATATCTTGGTTTCAAAATAAGAAAATTTTATACCAATATAATCTTTGAAAATCCTTTAAAATCATTTGGCAATCATTTTATACTTCGAAAAAACATTCTCTCACAAAGAAATGGTTCTGAGATTGATTTCACTCATTCTAGGGTATTTCTACCCTATATCTATTGAGATTTTGCTCCGTAGGCTATGGTTTGCCTAAAACCAAAGCTCTGATACCAATGTAACAACCCGATATTTTTCATCCAATCGCATTCGCACATGTCGGACTTGAGTTGCTCAAAATAACGCATTGTAATATAAATCTGGAGCAAATAAAATCAATCATACAGAATCACAGACACAGAAATATCAGAATAACTTACAGCGAAAATTAAAATACCGTAGTAGTTCATGAAGCTACTATTACAAAGTCTCAAAAACAAAATACTTAATATCAGTCTGAAAACATATACAATAGAATCCCAAATACATAGAAGTTTATAAATACAAGAGCTGAAATAGAACAGCTGAAACTGAAATGGATAGATAACAAGATAAGCAAAATCTCCGGCGATTCCTAGCTCTAGAAAGAGAAATCCAAAGCTAAGCTGTGAATTCTCAGGCTGACCCGAGCGTAAAGTAAAATACAAATCACTCAAGTCAGGACATACATACTTATATAATGTAAACCAACTCAAGTGAACTGTAGTGGTAATTCACGATAACTTAAAGGATGCTTGGGATCACCCATCCTTTAAGGATCTGTTAAACCATCAATTAAATAGTAATAAGGGATATCATAAAAATGCCTAAATTAAAGTAAACTATGCAAATAACAGTGCTAATGTGGCTAGGGTAGCGTAGAGCTGCAGCAATCGCTCATCTCTAGTCACACTCTCAAATTGAAGGTGTATATCTAAAAATTACAAGGCATACAGAGAAGTGTACCCATGATTAAATTTCCAAAAAGATTTATAGTTACGAATTAAAATCATTCATTTAAACCATAAAAAAGGTGGAATCATTATACCTTCAACTCAAGTATTAAATTCCCAAAATTTTACCCTTTTCAGAGTTCATTTATTCACTTAAATACATGAAAACAGTGAAATTTCAGCTTTCCATAGCATTTAGAAAATGCCGTGGTAAGTTACATTTGAAAACAATTCAATCTAACAAAGACATCATTTAAAATTGCTGTAATAGTTCAGTTATATTCAAAAATATCATTTCAGCTAACTGCAGCGCTTACAAAGTGCTACTGTAGCTCTTTTATTAATTTCAGGTTTTATTTTTATTTCTACAACTACAACACGTACCAAGTGCTATAGTAGCTCTTAGTAAATTTTAGCCTTTTAGTTCACTTGCATGAACCACAACACTTACAAAGTGCTGTCGTATCCTTTACAATAGATTTTAAGTTAACTTCAGAAACGATAACATTTCTGAAGTGCTGTAAATTAAATTTCCAGATTTTCAATACAATTTCAACAATAATAAAATTCAAATCTGAGCCATTTTTAACTTATAAAATTTCATATTTCCCACTTTAAAATGATCATTTAAAATACCCTTTAATTTATGATTTTTATAAAGTAAAATTTATGCAAAAATCAAATTCTAAATAATTCACTTGTTAAATTCAAGCATACAAATTTTCCATTCTTTGCATTTTAAAAATTAACTCAATAATTAATTTTTAATTACCATTTCAAAATATAAACTTAATTTCCATTTTATTTTCTTAACTTAACTTTTATTTTAAACCAAATTCACCTTTCCAATATTAATTCATATTTCAATTTTACACTTTTAAGCATTTATTTAATTAACCATTTTAAATTCATATAAAAATCAATAACACTTTATTAATTCATTTTAAATTCAAATTTAAAATCAAATTATCATATTTTACATTTTTAAAATACATAAACTCCATTTTGAACAAATTCTCAAATTTCAAAATTAATTTATATTCTAAATTTTAACTTACCATTCATTTATTTCACTTATTATAGAAAATCATTAATACCATATAAAAATCAATTTTTATTCAATTCAAATCAAAATATCGTAAATTTAAAAATACTTTAAAATTCGCAATATATATATAACAACCACGGGTCTGCATAATATTTTCTAACCTAGGTCAAGTGATACGGATAATATATCATTTCAATCCGTAATTTACAAAGAAAAATACGGGTTCTATCATTTCAAACCCGCAATCCCAAGTAAATTAAAATAAAATAAAAATCGCTCAGGCCTATCATTTCATCCCATAATGATTTTTCCTTATTCTAAAGTCCGTTCGGGTATTTATCATTTCAACCCATGGTGATTCTATTCTACAGGAAACTTGCAGTGAGAACAGAATAAAATAAACAATATAGCATCATATAGTAGCAACAGATGATATGACAGGTCTATAAACAGGGCTAATATCATATAATTCATATCACAGGCAAGTATAACATGATATAATAATTTCTATAGATTCACATGTTGTCAATTCACAGTTATATAAGTATAAATGTCAAGCGTGATTACTCACCTTTTTATGTTGGAGATAGCAAATCAAAACACACAGAATAAATCTAGAAAGCATGAGAGCACGAAACAACATGACATAGCATGACAATGGTTTTAAGTGAGTGGAGAGAGCCAAGATGATTATCTTGTATTCAATCCATAAACAAGACAAAGCAACTATAAATATTCAACACAAAATACATAGGAACAAATGGAAATTGAAATTAACAAAGGACAAAATGATTTGACCTTTCTTTAACCATTCAAGAGTTTGACCAAGGGGGTTCATTTTCTCAGCCATGATGTGTGTTAAGCCCAGGTTTGGCATCATAACTCACAGCTGTGCAAGTGTTTGAAGAGGTAGGAGTTGCAAAGTGAAGAATGCAAAGGACACGACAAAATAGTGATGATTTTGGTGCACACAAGGCTCGGCTTGGTCACATATGAGGCTCGGCCCTGCTTGACATGTCAGGTGGTGGATGCAGATGCAGCCAGAGGTGGTGGAGCTGCTGGTGGTGGTGGCTAGAGGGGTGGCCAAAGTGATAGGTTATGAGTATGGTGATTTCTAGGCATTTTTGGAAGGGTTTTGTGCAAAATTGGTGGTGCTACCTTCAACAAATGGTCATGGCCTGATTATGATCAGAGGAGGAGGGGAGGCTGCTGCTGTAGATGGTGGTTATGAAAGTGATGTGGTGGTGGAGAGGTAGTGGCCGAGAAAACTAGAGGAAGAGGCAAGGCAAAAATCATAGAAAAGGAAAGGAAATTGAGAAAATAGGGGAAGCCATTAACATTGTTTTTTTTTCTTAGTTTGGCCGTGAGTTTTTGGAGATGGTAAGAAATATTTCTCACGTGAATAATGAAATGAAATTCATGGCTGAAGCAAAGAGAATGGACGGCTTTATCCATTAATAAGTCAGTTGAAAATGAAAAGACAAAAGGTAAGTGAATGAAAATAAAAACTAAATGAAAAGACAAAAGGTAAGAGAATGGACGGCTTTATCCATTTATATTTCTTATTTCTTTTAATCAAAATAACTAAATAAAAATTAGTAGAATAAAAATAAAAACTGAATGAAATAAAGTGAAAAGAAAAATAAATAATTATTTTAAGGAAAAATAGAAAATAAATAAAGAAATAGTCATTTAATTGAAACTAGAATTTAAAAATTGAAAACAATATACAATCAACATTTGAAAATTATAACTATACAAAATGTTTTAAAAATAAAATATATGCATAGCATGTCATGTCCCACATATATACACAAAATATGACAAACAAAAATATTATTTATATAAATTAAAATAAATAAATTTGTTAAGTAAATCAATTTACATACAATATTGTAAAGGCATAACTTTATAATATAAATCAAATTTCAACAAAACGAAAAGCAGTATTCTTGAAATTTAATTTATTTTCATAATAAAAGATGAAATTCAAAAAGTCAAAATTTTAAATTTTAAATTTAAAAGTCAATGTTTGACCTTTTTGACCAAAATCCACTTTTTTGGAAAATACTCTATTTATTCATGTTTGGACATATAATTCACATAAAAATCAAAATTTATATTTAAAATAACAAATTTATTCATTTTAATAAATAAAATAAAAATTTTAAATCAGGACTTTCAATTAAAATAATTCAAATAATCACAAAATACAGGGTTGTTACAGTAAATATGTGAATGCAGATTAACAAGGGATGTGAATAATGGTTTGAGAATAATTGAATGGAAAGGAAGTAAATGTGAAGAAAAAGAATTTGTTTTATCTAAGAATCAATTGAAATAAATACATAAGTTGTACGTATATTATTTTATTCGCATAACGGTTTGATACAGATTCGAGCACAGAATTTCGAGATAATTTTGTTGATCCGAATTAGGATTTTTCACTTTATTTTCGAAGGCGAACCCTAGATATGGATTTTTGATTGATTCTTAGATTCTCTGTCATAGTTATGGCTACGCAAGAAGAATTTTTAATCCGCACTAGAGTAGTCGTGTGAACTATACTAGTTCAAAAGTGAAATTGTGTGATCAAGTGAGCGATCAGAGTTAATATTGCGTATGGATGATATATGTAAAATCGTATGGGTTTTTGGTGAAGTAAATATTGAAAATTTTGAAAAGGAATAAATAAAATGTTTTTGGAATTAAATGATTAGATATTATGTGTAAGTAAGGTGGAGGAATATAAAAGCAAGAGCTAAATTGATGTCTTCGATTTTAGAAGTAAAATTTGATTGCCCGACAAAAAGGTACATGTTTAAAGTGTGTTTGAAATGATGATTTTATGATCGAGTCACTTGGCTTTTATTTTCTTTTGATGGTTTGAGCCGGTAGTGGCGATTTGTATTATTCAGATCTAGCCACGCAAAGAAGAAGCTGATGAAATTATTCGAAAATTTAAGGAGTTTGAAAATTTTGAAGAAAATTTTTAGTAACTAAAATTGGATTTGAGTTAGAATCTGAAATGATTGAGTAAAATGTATTATTTGAAATCTATGGATGAGTTTTGAAATCAGTACAAGTGGTATTACATTTTCAGTGAATTGATTTTGAGAAGTTGTTTGAACTGATTGGAATTGAGAAAGTTAATGGGTTTTGAACCATTCATCTTACCTTGGAAATTTCGAAGATGAAATTCTTTTAAGGGGGGAGGATGTAACGACCTAAAATTATGGTTATTTGAAATTAAAATATTTAATTGATTTTAATATTTAAACGTTAATTTTAACTTGGATATCAAATATAATGATTTATTAGATAATTTAATTATTGAATTTAATAACTGAATATTGGTTAAATTTTTGTATCTTGAGTTTTAAGCTGGTTAAAAATAATTTAAAGGCCTATAAAATTTATGTCAACAACAATGAAGATAATAAAAATTTGAAAATTTATTTAAATTGATTTTTTTCGATTTTAAAATAGCTCATTTAAATTAATGAGTAAAAATAGCCTTCTAGGGCACAGTCTCGGATTTCAACAAAACCAGTTCCATTGGATCCGTAATAGTGTATTATTATCGGATTTCAAATTTCATGGCATTTGAAGTTATTGTTTAGCCATACGAGATATAAACGCTGTGAAATAAATATTGAAAGTTCAATATAATAATTGGGTCTAAAAAGCTATTTTCTCCATATGATCGAATTAGTACTCGAAACCTTTCCCATTGCGTTCAGAATAGGGGTAGAACATTATAAACGCCTAACAGCACGCCTCAATAGGGGTTCGAGTTTTGAGTTGCATAAATCGAGAAATTTTGAAAATTAATACATACATACATACATATATATATATATATATATCAACCCTTCAAATATGTATTTCCATTAGCAGTTTTTCTTTCAATTCTACGCCACCCTACTAATACCTACTTGCCGTGTAAAATACTCTTCCCTGCTCTTTTAAAACACACGGCTAAATTTTTGTTGACAGTAAAGAGCAAAAAAAAAGAAAAGCAAATCTTTGAAACATTATAACTCGTAAAATACTCTAAAATAAATTCTAGAACTTTCTTTAAAAATCCAAGTTTTTTTCAATCTCTACAATCTGGTATAAATGTTGATAGTCGCGGCTTCGTGCTTGGATGGTCGACTGCGTAGCCGAGCTCGAGTTTGAAACTAGGGTTACATATCATTTTCGATGGAAGGCATATCTCGTGAAACAAAGGGTAGGATAGTGATGAGGGAGAGTAGTAGTAGCACCTTCGTGCCGAAGGTGGTGAGCTTCGGTTGCTTTTTCTGATAAGTGACATTTCTATTATAACAGTGAGAATGATCATGTCGCGTTTCGATTTTGAAGCTCGAAGGTGGAGTCTTGGTGGCGTTAAGTCGAGAAGGGTAAGGGCGATCTGTGGGCGAGTTTGCAAGCGGCGAAGGTGGTTCGGTGGCCAGTGTATGTGTATGCCGTGCATGAGATATGGGTTCAGGCGAATTTTCAATTTAGGGAAGAAGCTTTCCTAAGTGAGCTAGGTATAGATTGTGGGATATGGGTAGTTCTTCTTATATATATGTATGTATGTATGTATATAGTTACACAAATTTTTGTTAAAATAAAATCGTTAACTTGTAAATCTCGTATCTTATTCGTTTTAAATCGGAATCCAACGCGGTCTGTCGCATTGGGTCCGTAATAGGGATATCTTTGCTATAAAGTCAACTTGGTCGAGATCCGAGCTTGCAAAAGTTTCAGATAATTTCAAACGCGTTCGGATTAAATCGAAATCAGAATTCGAAAGCGTTAACAAAAATCAAAGTGAGTTAATCTCGTGCATTTTTGGATTACTAGTTTAATTTTAAATTGTTAAAATTAATTATTCATTGATTGGTTGAATTGATAAATTTTTATCAGTTGAATGTGAAATTATATATAGTAGTATATATATTAGTAGTTATATTGATGTTTCCATATATTTTTAGCGGATGAAGCCCTATGTGTCCCGCATAATAGCGGATAACCATAAATACCGCGATATCCCTCTGAAAGTGGGATTGGTATTTTTTGTGTTGTACTAACATCTGTGGATGCAGAGAAATAGGTTGGAGGGATCCAACTGGATTTCTCAAAAATGTTGAATTTAATTTCACATATAGTGACGTATGATTTGTTTGGATAATCTGTGATATATTATAGTTTGATCTGAATTTATTGGATGTTATGGTAATACTACTGTGACGCCTCATCCCGAGACCCACACTAACAAAGAGAATTACTGGCTAATTCTTTCTGCTAATGCGGAGAATAGGGCTGGTTAGGAGCGACCAACTATAATCTTGTCTTAAACATCTGCTACATATGTCGATAAATACTATTTTTTTTCTATTTAAGCGGATCGACATATTTAATAAATGCTTAATACAAAACTATGGGTGGCTAATGGATCTATTAAAAAAAATACAATAATAGAATGCATATCACATCACATAACAGTAATCATCATATAGATAAATACATATACACCGATACATCCCAATATGATACAAATTAATACACAAAAGTGGTACAGAGACCACACTATATACATCTAATCAAAGACATATCAGAGTCGAGCGAAAAGAAATATAAATTATATAAAAGTGCTAGGCTAATATCCAAGCAGATGCATCAAAGCTGAATCCCGTAACTAATAACTAACTTGAAACAACTCGGTCTGACTCGAGTATAAAATACACGGGTCAGTCTAGCTAAAACAATCAGTTAATAAGAATAGACGATAACATGAAGCACGAGATACAAGGAGATAATTCTTCCCAAATAAGAAGAGGCAACAGAAGGATACAACCCATGACTTAAGTGAAATAATGTCACATAAGTATACAAAGACCTCAAAAGAGGTAAATTCAACAATAAAACTCAAATAATATAAACATTCATCTCATATCATAGGCGACATCCCAAAATGTCTACATGGTTCCATGAACCATATCTCCTCAAAAGGAGAAACATAAATACGAACTCTCACCAAAATGGCAAACATAAAACATTCTCAAATAGGATGATCCAAAAATCAAATATAGAAGAATCTCCAGACTCAATTATACCTTATCTCATCGGTATAAATATACATAATCTCAGTCTCAACTCGCCAAAATGGCAAAACCTAGAATATCCTATAAAATCATGAAATCATCCAACTCATAATTCAAGGAACTCGATAAGAGTTCAAAACTTCATAAATGAAATCACCATATATATGACATCTCGTATAGAACTAGGCTTTCGATTTAATAAAAAATCTTAAGATAGTGAAATCATAATAAAACAAAAAACTCAAAAAACCTGGATTGGCCAAATCCCCGATTGCATGTTGAAGCAATGTCGCATGTGCCAAACTCAGATGGCCGAAGCCTCTAACAAGGTCGCTAATACCTACCAAAGCAGTTCGTCCTCATGACAAGATCGTTGACCCCTCTCCAAGCTGTTTTGTCAGCCATAACAAGGTCACTAACACCTTCCAAAGCAGTTCGTCCCCATGACTAGGCCGCTAACACCTATCAAAGCAGTTCTGTTAGGTAAAAATCATGAATGCATCACAAACTCACGGATAGGAACCCAAAAAGTGGTAACGTTTGTCACATACCACACATTCGCATTTAGCGGTTTACTAGCCGGTAGTTGATGCCACACTAGGAACATCATAAAACTCAGAAAATCATATCTCGCCTCATTTCATTGGCGAGTGATAAAGAGACACCATACTCGTCCCATCGCATCAACAAGTATTAAAAGGCATCGTAACTCGTCTCATCTCATTGATAAGTGAAAACATCATGATGGTTCCTCATAAACCATAAATGTCTCGTCTCATCGGCAAGTATATAAAAAAAACTTAGTGATGGCTCTCATTGACCCTATTTCTATAATAAGAGATCTCAAATCATAAAACTTGCCAAATATTGGCCATCTTGGATAATTCCTATACATAGGAATTATAAATCCCAAACACGTCATAAATGGCAATGATCTCAGAAATCAATAGACTCTAATAGCTTCGATTGTACAAGTCCGGAATCAACCAAAATAGCAAATGCACGTGTCCCATACCACATGTTTTACTAAATCATTTAATTTTCTTTCTCCTACACTCAAATAGGGCAAAAATATATGTTTTATACTTAAATTAATTTACTATGAAATACAAGCTTTTAAAACCAATTTCTGAAATCAATTCAAAAACCACATTTGAAAATTTCTTTATATCGAGAATAAATACATTTTATACTTAAAAATACTTGAAAATATTATATAATATTAATTTTTAAATGCCCATGAATTTTAAAAATCATTTCAAAAAGGATTTGGAGAAAACCGCGCTCGAAAACAAGGAAAAACAAGGAAGATAGCTCAAAACCGGTAGCTCAAATTCAATTTGAATTCAATTCAAAATCAATTCAATTTCAATTTGAATTTCAAATTCTCCAAATACAGCTAGCCTATTGATAGGCATCATAGCTCTCAAAAAAGCTCAAAAAAACATCAAAATCGAACAAGAATGAGAGTAAAAAAAGGCTAATACAATTCTCAGGTCAATAATTGTTATTGCTATCGTTTTGCTCTCGGGACAGCAAAAGACAAACACAGTTTTAACCAAGCAAACTTCAAAATTTTAGAAAAATCAAAATACGAAACATGTAGTACAAAGTGTAAGGTTTCTGGAACATCTAAAATTATTGAATTTGGATAAGAACGTGAAAGATATGGCCAATATAATTCTCATATTTTAAATTCACTGTCGCTGCCATTTATTACCAGGGCAGCAGCAAAGAAATAAAGTTTCGTCCATCTTAGTCTCAAAATTTTTCTAAACTCATAAGAAGAAAGTTTTAGAAAATATTCTATGCTTTCGAGAACGTCAAGAATTATCTAATTTCGACTAGAAAAGAGAAAAATACACCTAAATTACTAACTATGTTTAGTTTAGATAGTGTAATTATCAAAGTGACAGAGCTGGGAGTGTGTGATAGAATTTCAATCAACCTATGCTCAAAATTTGTAAACATGTTCAACACGAAAATTGTCATAGATAAAGTAAGCTTTCTATAGCATTAAAAATTATTGACTTCTGATCAAAAACGAAAAAGATACGGCTAAATCAATTTCAGACTCAAACTCAGGAAATTTAGTTAGAGACAGAATTGTACTCTTATTTTCAATTCAATTTCAACTCAATAAAATTTCGAAATCTCAAAAAGTAATCAAAATAGAAACTATTTCCTATTGAATCTAGTTTCTAACAAAAAAGAATGACCTCAAACGGGTAAGAAGCGTGAAAGTTATGCTTGTTTTACTTCAGCGTATTCCTATTATATTTCAGCAATCATTAGGTATTGTGACAGCAAACAATTTCTTCCTCATCTTTGCAAATACACGCAAGGTTTAGGTAGAAATTTGAGTTAATAAACTCACCTTGTTATCAAAGATATTAGATATGATCAAACCTCGAATTTATGCTGAAAGGTAGAATCATGGAGCTTGAATTGGCTTTAGATATCTGTAAAAACTCAAAAACAGAACATGCAGGCAAAGAGTTTTACAGTTAAAAGAGAATCTATTTCAAAAATAGTTTTGTGATAAAATGGATGGTTTTAGATTCGATTATCTGTTGATTTAGCTCCAATTTGATTTCAAAAATAAAAGATTTGAATTTAATTAAAGAAAAGGCTTGAATTTGCAATTTGGTGGAGTAGGTTCCAATTTCTCAATTGTTCGTCGAGGAAGAAGAAGAGGGATGTGGGGAAATGAACGTACATGTATTCTTTTTCTCACATTCCCAAGACAGGCTAAGCAATAATGGGCCATTAGGACCCAAAATAAGAAAATAAATTACTTAACCTTAGAATTAATTCATATAAGAAACAAATATTCACATATTTACACTACAAAAAAACAAAGTCATTTTCTTTCAATTTTCACACAAATAAAATTGTAAACTCACACAAACATGAAATATATTATTTTTCACTATATGAAACGATTAATTTTTATTTTTAAAACATTATTATTATTAAAATCCTTTATTTCTTTTAAATACACTGTTTACTCAAATAAATAAATAAATAAACCTCTATTTTCAACTTCTAAAATTCCACAAAAATACTTTTCTCACTTAGAAAAATATTTTAAACCATTTTAGACTCAAATTTATAATTAAACCCATTTTTAAACCAATTTTCATCTTTTGATTTAAATAAACAACCTTTAAAGATCACGTACTTCTTTGAAAATTATTAAAAATTAATACAATTATAGCATTTTCTCCAAATAAAACCATTTTCCAATCATTATGAACCCAAATAAATAAAATAAAGTTTCAAACTTTATTTTTATTATTTTATTTTCAAAATTCACTGTTTATTCCAAATAAACAAATAAAATTTCCAATTATATTTTAATTTACAGTATTAAATTATAACTACAATAATAGTTTAATTTTAACAGATAATCTCCAAATCCAGGGTTGTTACACCTGGTCTAGGTTTTGGTATTTTAAAATACCATAAATATAAATTTTTGAATTTAAAAAGAAATTGAAAAGGACATTTTGAAGTAAATAATTAAATATAATTTGGATTAACTAAAAAGAAATTTTTGTGATAAAATAATGATTTTAAATTTATCTTAACTATTTCATGATACTGTAAAAAGAGATTTTTGGGATAATATGTATAAAAGATTTTTAATAATAATTCTTATATGGTACTTGTTAAATATAAAAGGTTTTAAAAATCGAGATTTAAAAATAGAATGGAAGAATAAAAACGGAATTTGGAAATAATTATAAAATTGGTTATATTAGATCCTTAATGAGATTTCTAAATTACGAAATAGAAGAGAATCGAGATTTGGTTAGTTTTTGGAATATAGTTGGGTCGTTTAAGAAGTTAATTTATAAATGGAATTCAATTTAAGAAATTGATTTATAAAGGGAAATTAATTTAGAAATCGATTTATAATGGGTTTAAGTGACGTGAAACTATTATAAACTAGAATTGAAACCATGAGATTTATAAGCATTGTTTATAAATAAAGTAAAGTGATTATCAGTTGATAAATTGCAGTTACAAATTCACGGTGAAGATTTATAATGAGATGGGTAAGTCGGCTCAAAAATTAATGATAGATTTATGTTTAGAAATGTGAATAAAGGGATTTATGAACTTGGGATGTAAATCAAATTGGTGATAAATCGAGAGGGATTTATAAATATTAGATTGGCTATATTGGAATTGAAAATTATATTTTATCGAAAAGTTAAGTTGGTTTTAAAAGTGGAATTTAAATTATTAAACTAGGTAGTTTAAAATTGTTTAATATATTCCAAAAAGTTAATTATTGAAATATTTTAATATTGTTAGAATGGATTATAAGTTATAAATTAGTCTTGTAAATCAATTTGAGTTTTATTAATAAATCAAAATTTATTTAGTGTTTCAAAATTGTGAAATAATTTTAAATTTTTTTAAAGTTTATTTAACTATTAATTAAGTTAGTTCATAAGGAGTTGATATTAAGTAATTATTATTTAAGAGTTAATTAGCATTGTTATTTTAAAGGATAAATTATTCAGTATTAATAATGTTTTATATAATAACTTTTATTTAAAAGTATTTACCAAAATTAAACTTGGAAAATTATATAGGAATTTTATAAGTATTACTTTGAGAAAAATTACTAAACAAATTTTCGGAAAGTAATGGTATATATTTATGGCGAAATCGGAGGCAGAGATTGATTGCATTTAAGTTTTGGATTTCTCTGGGATAGATACGTAATTGTTGAGTTATGAATCCATGGTTGATACCATGTGGTACTTTCCATTCTTATTTTAAAAGTTTTTTCGAGTATTTTTGAAAAGAATGGTTGGTGAACGTACTTACTCCAATAAGATAAGTACATACCTTTTGATAGAGAGATTTAATTTAATTAAACTAAATCAAATGAGACTTAGTGTTTTTCAGCGGAAAATGAACTCTTTGGTTGAATGATTGTTCATTTGGTAGTTAAATAACCAACTATAAAATCTGGACCAAAAACATAACTTCGGAAATACCTAGGAGAAATACATGAATTATATGGTACAGTTACTGTCGGAAGGTGCTACAGTGTACG
The DNA here is from genome assembly GCA_030765085.1 of Allium cepa. Lineage (NCBI taxonomy): Eukaryota > Viridiplantae > Streptophyta > Magnoliopsida > Asparagales > Amaryllidaceae > Allium > Allium cepa. Next base: position 747,599,816 of record CM060940.1, on the reverse strand, counting down.
TATAAACTCGTTTCATTCTTCTAGGATGATGATAAGGATATCCGTTCACTAACGATTAAGAGATGAACTTCGATCTTATTTTCGTCTATTTATTTCCTAAAGAACCGGGGTTGAGTTTACCGAAGAATATCGAACGTTGTTTCGAAGAGACCGGGATCGGATAAGTAATTCGAAAATCGTTTCGGTCCAACGAATACGATTTCGAAGTGAAAACAAGAGCATGTAATCGAAGATAGAGCATTGAAGTGCAAGAGCTAATCGCTACTAATCATGAGGATGATTCCAAAATGGATGTAGTAGGAATAGTGCCTTCAGTTTCGTTCAGACCAAGGACGGACTTGCATGTATGAATGCTATCTGTACATTGCCATTGGAGGACAATGAGCATTCTTAGTGAAAATTCCTTAAATCGTAACCGTAGCCTCAAGCCTCATCAACCGGGAATGATTGAAAATCAAGGGAGATGCTGCAAGGCTAAGTGGGTCGCTCCCAATTAGGGTATGTTTATCACATTTCTAGATACCTTCAGATATTAATACTACAATGAATGGAAGGAACTCAGAAAGGGTGGGAACACCCTGGGTGATAGCATATTCTGTCTATCCAGGTTAGCAGTAGTCCGATCTTGTATTGCAGGGGATCCCGACATGGTCATTGGTACATTTTTCTAGATGTGTATTGTGATAGGTGGTACCCCAGTGCCTAGTCATTCGTATGAAATTCATTCTTCAATACGTACCTTTACGGCTTTGGTTGTAATGCCTAATATGCAGGAATTTAATTAATATAACAATTTCAGCTATTTGAATAAGTATTTGTACCTAGACACTATTATAATATCGGATGATTTTGATTTAAAATGATTTGGTCATCGAAAGATAAAAACACGTCATGTTTATGTGTGGTGTGGTTTTATGAGATACCCTTGTTTTTCAAAGGATTTTGATAACCTTAATAATTCAAATTGAGTGTGTTTTCTCATGCTGGTTTTCCAGACTGTCTCGGGTGTTATTTTATTATAATGTTCGGGTCAGAACAAGTATTACAAATACATGATAAGATGCTATGGAGCTCAGAAGATGAGCTGGATGACGAAGACGTATTACACCTATATTCCGATGTGTATTGTAGGTATTATATTCAGCATTTGTGAGGACAAGTTATTATAACTGTCCAGTATTGAGTTATTGATTTATTGTACTCTGATGATGTCATGTATAAGTAATGTTTATAGCTCTTTTTGTATAGATACATGTTAATATCTATTATATATTGTTCCACTGCGATTGTGAGATTCTGTGTTGTTGTTTTCTGTTTCTTCTTCTACCTCTTTCTTCTTTTTCCCTAACGATCTGGTATTTCTGGCATTCGATTGCTCGACATGTTATACAGTGAATATATTGATGTCGATTTGTGAGGGTCGAAAGTCCAGACTGTCACATGTACCTTCAATTTCAATTCAATGGTTAAATTCTATTTTTATTTCAAACCATTTCAATTTATATCAATTTCGAGTTTTTTTTGATATACCTATTTAAATCACTTGAATCAATTTAAACTTCAATATTCAATTTAAGGTTCAAATCTTTTTAAAATAATTCAATCCCGAACTTAACTTTGAAATGTCAATCTAAATCAAACCTAGATAAATTTCAAAGTTCAAATAAAGGTTCAACCCTTTTAAAAATGGATTTCAATTTCCATCATTCACTTGATTTATCAATTATAACTTCATATTTCAAATTTATTTCTTTAAACAATTTTTGTTGACAATTTCAATTTCAACATTTTGAGCTCTTGTTCGAAAATAATTCCATTTCCATAAATCAATTGTTCTATTCCTTAGATTCATTTAATTCATTTAAATAATTTCAAAGCCTAGAATTTTAAACCATTTAATTTAACCAAATTGTTGTCCGTATATAATTTTCGATCATATGTCCAAGTGAATAGTTATTTCAGTTTAATTTCAGGGATGGATATATATCTTTCCGATCCTAATCAAAGAGTCATAGGTATATGTCATTTAACCCATTTCTTAATTTATTAAAAATAATTCAAATAACAGTTTTATATATTGTCAATAATATACAGGGTGATAACATGGATATATAAAATAAATAAACAGCTACTCATCCAAATTATCAATCAGTGGACATCCATCACAATCAACATCTAAATAGTCAATATAACACAACGGTTAACTGGTTATAAATAATCAAGAGTTTAACTAGCAATTTAACTCCTATTTCAAATTTAGCTGTCAATTTAAATTCTTATCAGTTCAATTTATATACCAATTTAAGTGTCAATTAAATTACTAAACAACGGTCAATAAAATTAAACTACTTCAAAATTTCAATTTAACTAACAACAGATTTTTTTAGTAATTCGTGGGCATTTTAAAACACCCACCTTTATTTAAAACTAAAAACTTTCCAAATTCAAATAAATTCCACTTCCACTCCGTGTCATAGCCTTTGTCGATACGATCGCAATGCGACTCGTTTTGCTCGAATCTAACCTCCTACGAGAAAGGTACGATTTTATTAATATAATGATAATCAAATTAAAATTAACTAAAATTAATAAACAAAAAAACAAATCATATATCGTCCCTCTCTCCCAGCCGCAAGCTTACCAGACAACACATGATGAAACCCAAACAACGCGAACCATTACTTCATTGCGCGACACCAACGTTGACAGGAGCTCGACCAGGCTTCACCACAATGACCGCCATACGCTGCACCACCATCCCCAACGGCCATTCTGCTGCCGCCATCGTCCCGAACCATACCCAAAACTGAGTGAACTTCGAAGCTTGATTTTGGCGAATTCGAAATGATATGCCTTGATCCAACCGTCCATAACATCGAGCTCGACGAGATCTTCATTTTCCTAGTTGTAATCATGTGAATTCATTGAGTGGATTTGGAGAATTCAAGGGAGAAAGATGATGAATTATCGGTCATTAAACGATATGAGAGTGGTTGAAACTAGACAGTTAGGATAGACGAAATGAAAATAAATGGCCTATTATATAAATATATGATGCTATTTGTCCATGAAAATTACAAACTCCAAACAAAGCGTGCCGCCTGGCGTTCTATATGTTATACCACTATTCTGAATACAGTGAAACATATTTCGAAAGAAAATTCCATCATATTCAGAAGATTGCTTTTCAAAATCAAATTATTTTAACTAAATACCTTTAATTAATTTTCATGAATTTCAAGCTCACGCTGCTAAACGAAAAGTCGGATCACTATGAAACTTGAAATCTTACAATACAATATTACAGATTCGATGAAACTGCTTTCGTTGAAATTCGAGACAGTGCCCAAAAAGACTATTTTTACATGTTAATTAAAACAAGTAATTTACCAAAATCAATTTATCCACTTTTAAATTTAATTTAAAAAGTTAACAATTTCCATTCTTGTTTAAATAAAATTTAACTCAACTTCTGAAATCATTTTCATTCATATTAAATTCACGATTCAATTACTTAAATAATTTCCAACATCATATTTCAAATGAATTTTAGTAATCAAGCAATTATTTTGTTTTCATCTAAATAATTCAATATTTATTAAGTCCCAACTATTGATTATAAACACATTCAATACATAAAATTTCATTCCAAAACTTGTTATTGCCAAAATCTTCGAAATTAATTATTTTAAAATTTTACTCAAATTCATATTAAATAAATTACGTTGATAAATGATTAAATTTTTATTTCAAACCATTTTTATTCAATAATCATATTAAATTTAATTTAAAGTATTTAAAAATATGGATAGTTACAATCTCCCCTACTCAAAAAATTTCGTCCTCGAAAAGAGGTTAGGTAAGGAATCTAACTTTTGATATATTTTACTCAAAATAATTAACTTACAAACATTAAAATCTTATTTAAAAACCATTACCACACTTCTACTATGCCACCTCGATATCGGCTTACAGAAATTACGAACTTATTTATAAAAACAAGTTATAAAATTTTAAAATCTCAAAAGAATTTCCAACACCCGGATTTACGGAAAATTTCGACGGCATTTCCTTTGCGCGTCTCGTTCATAAAAATTTACAACAAGATATATATACCAAGTATACATCTCATCTCAATGATGAGGCACCCCGTATGGAAAAATATAAAAGTGCATTATATAACCCGAGATATGTGCCTTATTATTTTTAATATGAGCGAGTTCGCTCATATTATACAAGCAAAAGCAAATCAAATTGCGTGTACGTCTAAACGGTCTTTGTATCTAACTATCTCAACTCAAATTAGAATATTAGTTGCATATAAAAGGATATGGAAAGCATGTATGAGTTAATAGAACTATATAACACGAATTCTAAGTCCAAATCATACACAAGAGCCAATACACAACATATCAATCATATGTAACCAAAAAGCCACCAATGATTTACATCCAAGGAAACAATTCAAAAATAATATTCATCCAATTAATTCATAAATATCAAAATTTACATTTCTAACATTAATATTTAATTTACACACTTTCATTCTTATTAAAATTCATTGTATATTAACATTTAATTGGTTTACTTTCAATTTATTTACATCTATTTCATTTATATTCACTTTATTCAAATTTTAATTAATTCACTTTTTTTGTTTAACACATTTATGTCAATTCATTTATGGACCATTTTATAAAATCATTTCATTTAACCTTATTTAAGTTAAATTTTATTTCATTACCACTTAGTATATTCTCTTTAATACTAATACCATTTATAAACCACTTCATAAAACCATTTAAGTTTATTGTAAACATTTTATATAATGCAACTCATGTTTATTATTACTTCATAACTTAAGTTCACATTAATTCATTGATTCACTTATTTGTTCATTTCACTAATTCATATCATTAACTTTACTTACGTAAATTTTATTTTATAACCGAAATTCATATTAATAAACTTTTATTTATATCACAATCCATTTCATTCAACTTTTCTTAAGTTAACTTCATCTTATAATTCATTTCATTAATGTAACGAACCGGATTTTCGATACTCAAAAATCGACATAATATGTCCATTGTGTCGCCAAACATTCAAGTGTCGGAAATACCGATTTGTTAGGGTGAAAGAAGAATGTAGAAGATAGAAGAAAGCTAAAAAATACAGAATCTCACAACACAGCGAATAATATATAGTACAACAATGATCTTTATAAAAAGAAAACATCTTTATTCATATATACAACATCAGATTACACTGACTTATCTTAAATTTGGACAGTTATAGAAACCTGTCCTTAGACTGACAAACATACAAACTCTATAATATAATTGAAGAAAAATATACATGAATATGTCTTGACCATTATGCTCCTCTTCAACTCCAAAGTGTCCAGCTAAACCTAGGAAAACTTGCTCGGTCTGACCCGAGAATTGCATGCAATAACGCTTGGGTCAATCTGGTAAACCGACGTGAGTAAATCTTGATACAAGTAACAACCAAACTAATTCCTGCATTTGAATTTTTTCTGCAAAAAAAAGGATATCTTGTAAGACCACGCCGCACATAAAAACGAATGATTTTTTACCTCACGATAACCAAAACATTTTATATTAAAATCCAGTGATATTATCATAGTGTCTTGGTTTAAAGGAAATAGATAAAATAGCTGAAATGCTTGCATCTCACATTCCAACATACTAGGCTCTAGAATCAAATTGTAAGGCACGTATTGAAGGTTGGATCCTAATAATGGCAAGTTAAGGGACTACCTTCCATTGATACACCTCTAAAAAATGCATTGATACTAACAAAGAGCTGACGGCCCTTTACCATGACAGGTCAGATTACCTCACCCGCTAGACACCGAGGCCTTATACAACCACGGTGTTTGTGTGCAAACCAACTATGAAAGGGACATCTAGAATGGGGTTACCGCTCCCTAATGGCAGTTAGCCACATAGTTCTGTTGTATACCCTGTTTTTGCCATTCCATCCGGTTGTGAGGCTTGAGCCTATGTTTCACCTTTCTGGATAGCAATCCATCTTGGAATGCTAACACTACCTCTACGCGTCAATGAAATGCCAGCATTCATCCATAAAAGTTCGTACTGGGTCTGAATGAAATTGAAAGCACAACTCTACAACATCCATTTTTGAATCACCCTCAAGATTAGTAGAAATAGCCCTTGCACTTCAAAGAGCATCATCTTCAATCATCATCAAGACGTCTTCCACTTAAATGTACATGTTGGTTGAGAATGGTTTTCAGATATAGATCCCATCCAGCTCTCTCCGTATCAACAACCGATAATTTTTGGTTGACTCAATCCCGATTCTTTTGGAAGTAAGTATTCGAGAGCTTATCAGGGAACTCGAACTTACATTCATACTTCCAAAGTAAAATAGGGTCAAACTTGATAGCCAGTTATTTAATTATCAAATAAACAGACATCCAATCATGGTTTAATTTCCATATGGGATCCTTTGAGCCTTTATTGATTAAGATTTAATTAATAAAATCACTTTATAAATCCTTATTAAAAGATCTTTTCAAACTCTATTTCCAAACCTCTTACATTCCTTTTTACTTGGAAAAAAACAATATAAGTATTTACTGAACATTTTCGAAATTCCATTTCCTCCAAAACTCTATATTAAATGGCCAAACAATTCCCTTTCAAAAACATCACCTCCTATAAAACACATTTACTTATTCCTTATAAAATTCTTTTTATAAGTTCAATTCACATTTCAAAGCACTTAAAAATTTTCAAATAATATTTAAAACTTCTTTGAAAAATATCTAAAATGATTTATAAAATCTATTTCTATTTTTAAAACTATTTAAAAATCTTCCTTAATAATTTCTCCATAGAATCTCCTTTATAGAATATCATTTTCAAGATATTCTTCGCAAATCACTCTAGGTAAAACTTTTTATTTAATAAACCCTTTTTAAAACAAGATATTACATAAAAATAACTTTGTAAGATAATAACAAAATTTGAAAATCATTTACAACCTTTAAACCCAAATTGATTTAAGAACTAAAGTTAATTCAAAAACATACTTTAATAATTTGAAAAGAGGCTTAGCAATCCCAATGGTACTAATTTACGTTACCATTAAATTTTAATTCCAATTCACTTACTACTTATTTACATAGGTCAACATATATGTAAATACAACTCATATCCAAAATAGGGAATAAAATGTCAATGTGAACTAATTATCATATACATGTCCAAATAACATAATAGAAAGAGGGTGATTTGTCCTGCTAAATAGATGTCCAAACAATTCAATCAATTAATAATAGAACGTCGATTTATTCTATTAAACACATGGCCAAACAATCCAAAAAATTACTCTATAATAGAATTGTGTTTTGTTCTGCTAATGAACGTCTATAAAACACAAACAATCACATACTAACTTTTTTACAGTTGTTTGTCTATTTAATATCATGGACAAGAGTTCCTTTGGTTAAAATCAAATCACTTAGAAAGAACCCAACTTAAAACATAACCGATAAAGTATAAAATAACTTTTAATAATTAAATGATAATTTAATATGAATTAAAGCTTAATTAAACCTTAAACAAATCAATATCAAACCATAATTTTCTTAATTAATTAGAAGTAAATTACTAACTAAACTTTAAATAAATTAGCATTTACTTAAAATTAATTCCTAATTAATTAAAATTAAGTAAATAATTAATCTTTAATTACATAATAATTAATTAAATAATTCAACTTTAATTAAATAATAATTAAAATAATTAAACTTGATTACATAAAACAATTACCCTTATTAACTTAATTTATCGCTAATTAAACTTCTTAATAACTTAATTATCACTAATTAGTCAATAATTACTTAACCTACTTATTAATTAATTGATAAATCATTATCCTTAATTAGTAATTAATTATTAAACATACTTAATCAAGTTAGAATTAACTTATGCTTTGCTAATTACGTTTGAAAATAGGTTTTCAAATCATTTAAAAAGAAACTTTCTAGTTAGAAATCAAACTTTTCCGAACTGCATCCATAGCGACTATCACTATGGACGCAATAACTTAAAATTACTTCACTAATTTACCATCTAAAATTTTAACCTTACTTTAGATTACCTTTTTAATACATAAATAAAATGTTTTTGAAAACCTTAACTCGAGTTATAATTTAAACAAATATATTTACTAACTCAAAACTAGTAAATAATTATATTTTCAAAATGGATCTCAAGTCCCTAAACAACTCAAGTTCCTATCTTTCATACCACTCAAATCTGAGCATATATGTAAGATACGAAATCACACCATCATCATATTGTAGTAAAATCACCACATTCATATCCAAACACATCAACTAACCATCAATCTCAAATCAAATGTTAAGCTACAAGTTTGCACATGCAAAAAACATCCAAGCCATATCATAACCCAAACATGACAATATATATATATATATAACCGTATAACCAATAAATATAAAGGTAATATCTTTCCCAAAAAGTTAAAAATTTACTCACCGAAGGCTATCCAAACTTTCGCTGACTTGAGTATGACCTATCACTTTCATTCCTAAGCAAAAAGACAGAGTCTTGATTCCTAAATGTACTAGGTAGGCTAGGCCATGGATGAATAAGGAAGCGAGACAAGTTTTAGTAATGTAGAGAGACTTCGGATAAACATTGATTTTTTAATAATAAACCCAAAAGGAGGTCATTTTGCAACTGATTTAGGGTTATCTAGTCACAAAATTTCAAAAATCACTCAAAGAGAAAGTTATTGGAATTTCTTCTCTCTATCTTACCAAAAAAGTAATCACTCATTTTCAATTAATTTTGAAGAAGTTATGATCAAAAGAAGAAGGGTAATTTTAGAACTTGAAATTCTCGGCGAAAAATCGCTTTGCAAAGATTGGGTATTTTGACATGGCTATGGTAGAAATTTGAAAAAATGGTAAACTAGAATGTTGTTGCCATTAAAAGTTCACACGGTTCTAATAAACAAAAACCTTGAGTTAGAAATGAGGAAGAAAAGGTTGGTGGAAAGAGTATGAAAAATGGAGAAACATATGGCTATTTATAGAAAAAATTTCTATGTGATCATTAGATCTAGTCACATCACAAATCTTTTATAATATATATATATATATATAATTACATTTATCACATCACTCTTATATATATAATTATTTTTTAGTCACATCCCTTTTCTTTTATATATATATAATTATTGTGTTTAGTCATATTAATTTCCTTTATATATATAATTATTATGTTTAGTCACATCAGTTTCTTTCTATATATATAATTCTAACTATTAATTAAAAAATTTGTGACAATAGATAATTATGGTTAATGATTGCAAAATCTAAGATGTGACAATGCTTAATATATATATATATACACATATTATATATATTTAAAAAAATATTTATCATTTTTAAAACTATGTCTTGTCACATCACTTACTAATTCTAAACTAATATAAGATAATTTATTTCTAAGTGATTATTATCTAGTTAACTAACTCTTATATATATGTACATATAGTATACAATGAAGAACAGCGTTTCCGAAAACTTTCCGTTTTGAAAGGTCGAAATTTCGGAATACGTTCTTTGGTCACAGTTTCTTTTTTTCTGTGAACTATTCAATTTGGTAAACAAATTTGTAAAATGATTTTATGATCATTATTAGTTAATTAAAATGATTTTATTTTCATTATAAATCCTACATATTGAATATTTAACATTAATTAAATATTCACGAATCAAAGCAGCGAAATTTCGGGTCGCTACATTCTTCCCTCCTTAAAAGAATTTCGACCCCAAAATTACACCTCAACATATCTCAGAAAATACTTAACACTGTACATGTTTGCGCCAAAATTGGACACAAACACCCAATATCACGAAAGCACCCGTCTACGTACTCAACTCGATAATAGTCAACACAGAACTCAGCAACAGTCAATATGGAATTCAGCTCTAAGTAACCAATCACAGTAATTCACAAACAACAATCACAAACACAGGATTTATAGTGGTTCGGCGTTCGCGCCTACGTCCACTTTGAAGGTTTTCTCTTTATTGCTTTGCTTGATTAAATCGATTACAACGGATTACAGTTGATAATAGCTTTGAAATCTGAATACAACAGTGATTCTGATGAATAGATTTGAATCCGGCAGAGTCTTGGTGTTCAACGGCAGAAGTTCTCGGAAGATCCCCTTTCTGAAGGCTTCAGGGTGCTATTTATAGGCGTTGGAGGCCCAGATCTTGCTGAAACTTCGGGAGACCTCTTCTGGCACGTGAGTGGGCCCACGCGACCGACCCCACCAAGTTTCGTCTCGATCTGACATCGATTCGAAGTCATTTCGAACCCATCAAGAAATGGTCCAATCGAGCTGAAACTTGGCAGGAACAATCTTTACCTTGTATGCAAGCTACTGTGAAAATTTGGTTGCATTTGGATCAATGGTTTAGGAGATATGATTGGTTCGAAATGATGATTCTCGGTGGCTGTTGAGTTCGAACCGATCACTTCGAAACCACGTACTTCGAATCGATCGGCTCACGTGGCTTCGTGATGAGGTGGCGCGTGCTCCTCGAATCGATCCTGTTTTATCTCCGAGTTGACCGCTTCGTACCCATGGATTTCGCCTCGTTCGTATCGTGGAGCGACACGTCACCCAAGTTAGTTGACTTGGTGGGTACGAACAAGTGAAAGTTCCTGGGTTCGAACGCGACCGTTTCGAACTAAGGTGTACTCGTGGATTCGAACTTGATCGATTCGAACAAGATCGATTCGAAGCGACTTGGATTCGAAGCTGGTGGGCTTGAATGGATTCGAAGATGATGGTTTCTAAGGTAATGGAGTCGAAGTTAATGGTTGTGAGGCAGGCACTGGTCGATGGATTCGAACTAGATGGGTTCGAAGGAAGGATACCGGATGGGTTCGGAGTAGATGGTTTCGAAGATGATGGGTTCGAACATAACCTGTGGCCATCGATTCGAACCATGGGTACCCTATGGGTTCGAACCGAACAAGGGGCTATCTTTCTCAAATTGAAACCATCGTATCTTGAGCCTACGGACTCGGATTGGCTTGATACTTGAAACGCTGGCTTCTACAGCTTTGCTTGTCATGTCTTATCAGTTGTGGCCTGATCCGGGCTCGGACCAAATTCATCGATATCCATAGCGAAGTGAAGTACAACCAATCTCTGAGGTGAACCGTCTTTTGCTTTCGATCAATCTTTTGGTATCACGGCTTTGCCAAAAAGCGGGATAACATTTTGCCCCCCAAAACATGCCTTGCGGTAGGAAGGTGTGTTTTGTAATGCTTCGAGTTGGACGTTCGTATCCGATCATCAACCTGCAAAGAACTTGATAGTTTCATATGGCCTCAAATGACGATCGTTCGGGATCGAGTTATTTGGGATGAAGCGCGGTCGTTCGTGGTCAAGCGCTCAACTTCAAATGACGATCGTTCGTGATCGAGTCATTCGAGGTGAAGTGCGACCGTGCGCGGTCGAGCGTATAAATCCATGCGTCGATCGTTCGGGATCGTATACTGTTTGAGGTGAATTGGGACCGTTCGCGGTCCGTGCCGTTCGTGGCATAGGATGGAATAGGACCGTTCGCGGTCGATGCCGTTCGCGGCAAATGATGATCGTTCGCGACCAAGTGCCGTTCAAGGCGAATGGTGACCGTTCGAGGTCGGATTTTATAATTAGTGAACCATGACCGTTCGCGGTCGGTGCCATTCAAGGCAGAAAGTGATCGTTCGCGATCGTGTGCCGTTCGGGGCGAATTTGTGACCGTTCGCGGTCGGGTGTTGGACCTCAAGTGACGACCGTTCGTGATCGAGCCATTTGAAGTGAGGTGAGTTGTGACTGTTCGAAGTCGAGTGCCGTTCGAGGCGAACTGTGACCGTTCGAGGTCGGGTGCCGTTCGAGGCGAATTGTGTGCCCGGGAGGGCTTGGTATTATCGATGCCAGGGTCACGTTCGGGTGAGATCCTGGATCGTTTGTCAGGGCGGTTCATCGCCATCTCAGAGCATGCCTAAGGATCGTTCGCGACCCCATACATGTGTAAGTAGCTTAGCCATTCCAGAATTATCAGAATCAAATATCTATTAAACGGATGAGTTTTCAAAACAGAAATGTCCAGACAAGCAAAGTTTAAATGTTCAAATCAAAATGAAACGAAAGCAAAGCATGGATGTCAAAGTGTAAGTTCCCACTACGAAATGGTTAATAATCACTCAGAGCATGCCTGGAGATCGTTCGCGATCTCGCTCATGTGTAAATGATTTAACTGTGTTAGTGGAAGCTTACAACTTGTTCATCGTTATTTCACTCAATTGATAACCAAACGGTGCCTTGATTCAGGGTCGCCTCTAGCTGATGTGGACGGTGGCCGTTCTGGTTCCGCTACAGGAGCTCGCCTCCTTACATATTGAAGGAGCATACCGTTCCTGATATGCCATTCCACCTCGTCGTTCAGGTGCCTACAATCGTTAGTGTTATGACCATGTAATTCATGGAATACAGAAAACTTATCTGATTTCCTTTTGTCAGAGGTAGGATCCCTTCGCATCGGCCTACGATACGGAATCTGTTCTTTGGTATCCTGATTAATTCGTTCCAGGCTCTCGTTCAGCTCAGTGTAGGTGGTGAATCGCGGCTCCCTCCGTTGCCGCTTTGATCTGTCTCCATTATTCTCAATCCTTCTTTTACCTTTATCCTTGTCCGAGTCCCTTCTAGGGGGTTTTCGTCTTTGAGTGCATAAACTTCTATCCCATCTCCTTCTTCTCTTTCTGCATTCGCATCCTCTAATCGTAAAAACTTTTCCGCCTCATGATAGAATTCTCCCAGATCTACGGGTGGATCCTTAGTTAATGAATTTTTGAACTCCGTTCCGTCTGCTATTCCGGACACAGCCGCCATCATAACCATGGACGGATCCGGTCTATCCACCGAAGCTGTAGCCGCATTGAACCGTGTCAGGAAACTTCTCAATGTTTCTCCAGCCTTCTGTTTTAAAGTTGCTAACGTCATCACATTCTTGGGTCTTGTAATGTGAACCCTGAATTGCCTCATAAATCTCTCAGTTAAATCGTTCCATGTTCCTATGGACCCACTATCTAGTTGCCTGAACCATAACGCCGCAATATCCGTTAAATACAATGGGAAGCACCGGGCCATAACCTCCTCTGATGCCCCCAGCACCTCTATATGTCTCATATATTTCGTCAGATGGACCGTGGGGTCCGTTCTCCCGTCGTACATATCCAACGATGGTAATTTGAAATCCGGTGGGTTTCTAGCTCGTCTGATTGCCGGAGTGAAAGGACTCCTATTAACATCCTCTAGGTCTTTGTTCACCAAACCGCCTCTCATTGCTCGCCTAACCATCTCTGCCAACTTGTCGGTGTCTCCAAGATGTAACCTTCGTTCGTTACTTTCATCCTGCCCCCCGAGTTCACGAGGGAACTCTGAAATCTGCCCCCTTGACTGAGCGTTCATTCCTCTGCTGTCTCCAGGTTGCGCAGATATTCCTCTTTCTCCCTCCGAAATTGGACCAACATTCTCCATGGGTGTGCCCCCTAATCCGGGTGCGACGCCGGATGGTCCTGCTTCGTTCTGGACTCCATTGGCTCCTCTATTCTGTGCTCCAAGCTGTCCTATCTGTTGAAATAAACTCTGGATCAACTCCTCTTGCTTCTTCATCATCGTCTCCATCTCGTCCCTAGTGATGTAGATCGATGGTTGATTCGCTCCTAAGGAAGCCTCCCGACTCCCTTGTTGTTCACTTCTCTCTGGCCTTGGCCTTCTAGTCGATTCTCTCGTCATAATTTCTCAAATCTAAACTTTCAAATTTTCTCTGAATCTGCTATCAATTGGTAGAACTCCTGAGCTCAATTCTCAGTGAAAGCACCAAAATGTTCGCGCCAAAATTGGACACAAACACCCAATATCACGAAAGCACCCGTCTACGTACTCAACTCGATAATAATCAACACAGAACTCAGCAACAGTCAATATGGAATTCAGCTCTAAGTAACCAATCACAGTAATTCACAAACAACAATCACAATCACAGGATTTATAGTGGCTCGGCGTTCGCGCCTACGTCCACTTTGAAGGTTTTCTCTTTATTGCTTTGCTTGATTAAATCGATTACAACGGATTACAGTTGATAATAGCTTTGAAATCTGAATACAACAGTGATTCTGATGAATAGATTTGAATCCGGCAGAGTCTTGGTGTTCAATGGCAGAAGTTCTCGGAAGATCCCCTTTCTGAAGGCTTCAGGGTGCTATTTATAGGCGTTGGAGGCCCAGGTCTTGCTGAAACTTCGGGAGACCTCTTCTGGCACGTGAGTGGGCCCACGCGACCGACCCCACCAAGTTTCGTCTCGATCTGACATCGATTCGAAGTCATTTCGAACCCATCAAGAAATGGTCCAATCAAGCTGAAACTTGGCAGGAACAATCTTTACCTTGTATGGAAGCTACTGTGAAAATTTGGTTGCATTTGGATCAATGGTTTAGGAGATATGATCGGTTCGAAATGATGATTCTCGGTTGGCTGTTGAGTTCGAACCGATCACTTCGAAACCACGTACTTCGAATCGATCGGCTCACGTGGCTTCGTGATGAGGTGGCGCGTGCTCCTCGAATCGATCCTGTTTTATCTCCGAGTTGACCGCTTCGCACCCATGGATTTCGCCTCGTTCGTATCGTGGAGCGACACGTCATCCAAGTTAGTTGACTTGGTGGGTACGAACAAGTGAAAGTTCCTGGGTTCGAACGCGACCGTTTCGAACTAAGGTGTACTCGTGGGTTCGAACTCGATCGATTCGAACAAGATCGATTCGAAGCGACTTGGATTCGAAGCTGGTGGGCTTGAATGGATTCGAAGATGATGGTTTCGAAGGTAATGGAGTCGAAGTTAATGGTTGTGAGGCAGGCATTGGTCAATGGATTCGAACTAGATGGGTTCGAAGGAAGGATACCGGATGGGTTCGGAGTAGATGGTTTCGAAGATGATGGGTTCGAACATAACCTGTGGCCATCGATTCGAACCATAGGTACCCTATGGGTTCGAACCGAACAAGGGGCTATCTTTCTCAAATTGAAACCATCGTATCTTGAGCATACGAACTCGGATTGGCTTGATACTTGAAACGCTGGCTTCTGCAGCTTTGCTTGTCATGTCTTATCAGTTGTGGCCTGATCCGGGCTCGGACAAAATTCATCGATATCCATAGCGAAGTGAAGTACAACCAATCTCTGAGGTGAACCGTCTTTTGCTTTCGATCAATCTTTTGGTATCACGGCTTTGCCAAAAAGCGGGATAACAATACATCAACCCATATGATGTAAATAAATAGATCATTCTTATACCAAATTTGATTTGATCATAACTCGACTACATAACTTCACTTCTGAACTAATATCGCTCACCCGATTCTCTAGTACGGACTCCGATCAGGCTCTTGATTTGAAACCTCGGTGCTCCTTACATAGTTGTAACTATGATAGAAAACCTTGGTCCCACACCAAGAACCCACATCAAGTGTTCGCCATAATAAATCGAGTAATAGATCCTTATTTGGAATGGTGCAAAAACCTTAAAGTAATATACTCCAATCTTAAATCAAAACTCTATGGAAGGAGAAATGATATACGTCCACCTTACACACTTACTTAATTAGTTCTTCCTAATACCAATTATATTCCTACTAAATCATTTGTGAAAAATTTTCATATACAACTCTTTGTTTCAACTTGGATAATACCCCCACTACGGCCTAAGAGTATATACCCTTATCTGATTCCACTATTCCATTTTGAATTTATCTCCCTACGAAAACTCGAGATCCAAATACCCAGATTTTATTTCGAATTTTTTTTTGAAATGAAACTCTATATTTTAATCATATAACCTAACATACATATAGCCCGAGTAACTCCAAAATGATGCTAAGGAACTGGGTATCACCAAATAGTATCATACTTTCCCTTAAGGGTAATACTCAAGAGAAATGTTTACCATTCGGACACATCTCTTCCCCAATTTTAAGTTATTTTCGAGCCACTTGAACCAGTTAACTTAAAAATATTTCTATTTTTATTTCAAAATCTCATTTTTGAAATAATTTTTTATTCTTCCAACAAAACATTTATCACCATTGCACTTTGGCTTCGTTCGGGTTGACTTGTTTCGTTTACTAAGTGCACTATAGCTTTCACCTGGGAAAACATCTGATCGTCACTTAGAAAATTATTGTGATCATCACAAAACAATAAAGACTCGTTCCCCTAACCAATCCAAAGAAAATCACTTTTTACTTAAATTTTAATTCCCAAAATTTCATACCTGAACCAAAGTTGCTTTCAAATACTATTATTATTTTCAAAATCTTGAAAATCATTTTTCAAAAGCACTGGGATTTAGGTTCTCAAGTTTTCATCGTAAATTCTTTTTAATTAAAAGACTTATCTTATTCAAAGGAAGGTACCTAAACATTTATGAAATAGTCAATGCTCAATTTGGAGGAGCATGACTAACCAAACCCTATATGATAATAATAAAATATTATTATCTCCCTAAAACTTCACCTCATAAATACCTATTACTATTTTAAAAATCATTCTTTTATATATAAAATATACCCTGGCTAAATTATTTCATTTACCCTAATTTCAAAACAATACCGTGTCGGTTGTTCTGGTTCAAGTGTTTAGGAATCCCTATTGATAACGTTGGCCAAACGCATCGACCAGAATTCATATACCACTCAAGCGATCAAACAACATGATATAAAACTTTTTTATATTAATAACAAATACGTGCTCTTATATAATATACATTCAAACTCATTACAGGGTGTCACTTACCCTATCTCAAATGAGTTTGCTCCACCAAGGCCAAGGTTCTTGCTCATCCTTCAGTTCTGATACCAAATGTAACGAACTGGATTTTCGACGCTCGAAAATCGACACTAATACATCTAATGTATCACATGTCGAACATTCAAGTGCAGGAGATACCAATTTGTTAGGGTGAAAGAAGAAGATAGAAGAAAGCTAAACAACACAGAATCTCACAATGCAGCAAATAATATATAATACAACAATGACCTTTACAAAAAGGAAACATCTTTATTCATATCCACAACATCAGAATACATTGGACTTATCCTAAATTTGGACAGTTATAGAAACCTATCTTAGCATTAACAAACGTACAAACTCTATAATGTAACCCCAAAAAATATACGTGAATACGTCTTGACCATCCTGCACCTCTTCAACTCCAAATTATCCAGGTAAACCTAGGAAAACTTGCTCGGTTTGACCCGAGAATTGCATGGAATAACGTCCGGGTCGGTTTGGTAAGCCGACGTGAGTAAAACTTGATAACACGTAACAACCAAACTGATTTCTACATTTGAAATTTTTTGTAAACAAAGGGTATCTCGTAAGACCACAACGCACATAAAAATGAATGAGTTTTTACCTTACGATAACCAAAATATTTTATACTAAAATCCAATGATATTATCATAATGTCTAGGTTTAAAGTAAATAGATAAAATATCTGAAATGCTATCATCTCACATTCCAACATACTAGGCTCTATAATCAAATTGTAAGGCATGTATTGGAGGATGGATTCCAATAATGGAAAGGTAAGGGACTACCTTTCGTTGATACACCTCTAGAAAATGCGTTGATGCTAACAAAGAGTCAGCAGCCCTTTAACATGACAGACTGAATTTCCTCACCCCCTAAACACCTAGGCCTTATACCGCCATGGTGTTTGTGCTCAAACCAACTATGAAAGGGACATCTAGAATAGGGTCACCGTTCCTAATGGTAGCTAACCATATAGTTTTGTTGCATGCCCTGTTTTTTCCATTCCTCTCGGTTGTGAGGCTTGAGGCTACCTTTTACCTTTCAGAATAGCAATCCATCTTAGAATGCTAACACCGCCCCCCAGGCATCAATGCAATGGCAACATTCATCCATTCCCTCCAAAATTCCATATTAAATGACCAAACAATTCCCTTTCAAAAACATCACCTCTAATAAACACATTTACTTATTCCTTATAAAAATTCTTTTTATAAGTTCACTTCACATTCAAACCACTTAAAAGTTATCAAACTAGATTTAAAACTTCTTTCAAAAATATCTAAAATGACTTATAAAATCTCTTTCTATTTTTAAAACTATTAAAAAAAATCTTCCTTTATAATTTATTTTATAGAATCTCCTTTATAAAATATCATTTTCACGATATCCTCTGTAAATCACTTAAGGAAAAACTTGTTTTTTAATAAACTCCTTTTTAAAAACAAGATATTATTTAAAAATAACTTTGTAAAATAATAATAAAATTTGAAAATCATTTATAACCTTTAAACCCACATTGATTTAAGAATTAAAGTTAATTCGAAAAACATACTTTAATAATTCGAAAAAAGGCTTAGCAATCTCAATGGTACTAATTTAAGTTACCATTCAGTTTTAATTCCAATTCACTTAACAATTATTACATAGATCAACTTATATGTAAATAAAACTCATGTCTAAAACAAGGAATAACATGTAAATATGAACTAACGATCATATACATGTCCAAATAATATAATAAGGAGTGTGATTTGTCCTGCTAAACATATGTCTAAACAATTCAATCAATTATTAGAAGAACGGAGATTTATTCTACTAGACACATGGCCAAACAATCCAAACAATAACCTTATAGCAGAATGGTGTTTTTATTCTGCTACTAAATGTCCATACAACACAAACAATCACATTCTAACTTATTCACAGTTGTTTGTCTATCTAATATCATGGACAAGAGATCCTTTGGTTAAAATCAAACCACTTAGAAAGAACCTAACTTAGAACATAACCGATAAAGTATAAAATAACTTTTTATAATTAAATCATAATTTAATATAAATCAAAGCTTAATTAAATCCTAAATAAATCAAAATCAAATCATAATTGTCTTAATAAATTTGAAGTAAATTACTAATTAAACTTTAAACAAATAAGCATTTACCTAAAATTAATCCCTAATTAAGTAAAAATTAATAAAAAATTAATCTTTAATTAAATACTAATTAATTAAATAATTTAAATTTAATTAAATAATAATTAAAATAATTAAACTTGATTACATAAAATAATTACCCTTATTAACTTAATTAATCATTAATTAAACTTCTTAATAACTATTTAATTATCACTAATTAGTCACTAATTACTTACCCTAATTACTAATTAATTAATAAATAGTTATCCTTAATTAATAAATTAATTAATTACTAACATACTTAATTAAGCTATAATTAACTTATGTGTTGCTAATTATGTTTGGCAATAGGTTTTCAAATCATTTTAAAAAGAAACTTTCTAAATCAAACTTTTTCGAACTGCATCCATAGCGACTATCGCTATGGACACAATAACTTCGAATTACTTCTCTAACTTACCATCTAAAATTTTAAACTTACTTTGGGTTACTTTTTTAATACATAAAGAAAAGGTTTTTGAAAACCTTAACTCGAGTTAGTTGAACAAAAACATTTACTAACTCTAAACTAGTAAACAATTATATTTCTAAAATGGAACTTAAGTCCCTTAACAACTCAAGTTCCTATCTTCCATACCATTCAACCATAATTCGAGCATATATGAAAGATAAAAAGTATCATCATCATCATATTGTAGTAAAATCACCACATTCAGATCCAAACACGTCATCTAACCATCAATCTCAAATAAAATGCTAAGCTACAAGTTAGCACATACACAAAGCATCCAAGCCATATCATAATCCAAAAAAACATCGTATATATACACACACACACACATAACCAACAAATATTCAAAGGTAGGATCTTTCCTAAAAAGTTAAGAATTTACTCACCGAAGGCTATCAAAACTTTCGCTAACTTGAGTATGACCAAGCACTTTCATTCCTAAACTAAAAGATAGAGTCTTGAATCTTAAATGTACTACATAGGTTACGCCCTGGATGAACAAGGAAGTAGGACATGTTTGGTAATGTAGAGCGACTTCGGATAAACATCGATTTTTCAATAATAAACTCGAAAATAGGTCATTTTGCAACTGATTTTTGGGCTATCTACTCATGGAATTCAAAAAGCGCTCATAGAGAAAGTTATTGGAATTTCTTTTCTCTATCTTTTCAAAAAAAAAATCACTCATTGTTGATTTATTTTGAAGAAGTTAAGACCAAAAGAAGAAGGGTAATTTTCAGACTTGAAATTCTAGGTGAAAATTGAAAAGATTGGATATTTTGACAAAATTATGATAGAAATTTGAAAAAATGATCAAATAGAATGTTGTAGCCATTAAAATTTCACATGGTTTCAACAAAAGTAAACCTCCATTTGATTTATAAATAAGGAAGAAAAGGTTGGTGACGATGAAAAATGGAGAAATATAAGGCTATTTATAGGCAAATTTCCTATGTCATCATTATAGTCATATCATAAACCTTTTATAATATATATATATAATTATATTTAATCACATCACACTTATATATGTAATTATGTTCAGTCACATCACTTTTCTTTTATATATAATTATTATGTTTAGTCACATCGCTTTCTTTTATACATATATATAAGTTTAATTATTAATTAACTAAGATGTGACAAGAGATAATTATGGTTAATGATTGTAAAATCTAAGATGTGACAATACTTAATATACATATATCTAAAAAATGTTTATTATTTTTAAAACTACATCTTGTCACATCACTTACTAATCTAAATTAATATAAGATAATTTATTTCTAATTGTATTAATATCTATTTAATTAACTCCTATATAAATGTACATATAGTGCATAAAGACGAACAACATTTTCGACAACTTTCCGATGTTGAAAACTCAAAATTTCGAAATATATTCTTCGTTCACATTTTCTATTTTTGTACGAACTATTTAATTTGGTAAACAAATTTTGAAAATGATTTTACCATCATTATTAGTTAATTAAAATTATTTTATTTCATTATAAAATTTATGCATTGAATATTTAAAATTAATTAAATATTCACTAATCAAAGCTGTAAAATTCCGAGTCATTACAATTAACTTATTTCATTAACTCATTCCACTCAGCTTGACTTAAGTAAAATTTCATTTCATAATTAAAATTTCAACTTTTCTTTTGTTTTCTTAAATGTTCAACTATTTTTAAAATTTGATCTTACTTTCCTGTTCGATTCCATGAGTTATAAACTTATTTCTTATCTATACTATTTTCAGTTTATACGTTCAAAAACTATTTTATATATCTATCGAATCGTACTTGGAATATTTTTTCCACAATAAAAACTTGTTTTAACTGGAAACAAATTTCTTTTGGTAGCAATCCTAACTCAGAAACACAAAAATGAATACCGACGATGCTGCAGTCATTCCCAGAATTATTTCCCAATGATTAAAGCAAGTTCAATGTTTTTATTTTTTTCAAAATTTTTTTCAAAATATATTTCTTGTCAAAACACTTTCAAATAATATTAGTATTAATTTTGAAGGCTTTGAAAACGATTTTGAAAGCAACGGGATTTAAATCCTATAATTCTCAGCTTTTATATCCTTTCTATTTATAAGCTATATTATAAATGTAGTTATACAATTCCATTACATTATTATGAAAACATTTTGTTAATTGACACTAATACATCCACTGTATTAGATGCCGAGTAATCGAATGCCGAAATTACCAGATCGTCAGAGGAAAATAAGAAAGTGGCAGAAGAAAATAGAATAACAACACAGTATCTCACAATCGCAGCTGAACAATATATAATAGATAATAGCCTATCATTATACAAAAAGAACTGTAACTGTTACTTATACGTTATATCATCATAGTACAACAAATCAATAACTCAATACTGGATAGTTATAATAACTTGTCCTCACTAGTGTTGGAGATACATCGTATAATACACAGCGAAATATAATCAAGTATATGGAATATGTCTCTGTCATCCAGCTCGGTCTCCTGAGATCCATAGCATCCTAACTTAAATCTGTAATACTTGGTTTGACCTAAGCATTATAATAAAATGACACCCGTGTTAGTTTGGAAAATCAACGTGAGAAAACATACTCAATTTGAATTATTAAAGTTATCAAAATCCTATGAAAACAAAGGTATCTTGTAAGACCACGCAACACATAAACACTATAGGTTTTTACCTTACGATAACCAAAATCATTTTATATCAAAATCATCTGATATTATAATAATGTCTAGGTAAAAATACTTATTCAATTAGCCAAAATTGTTACATTAATTAAATTCCAGCATACTAGGCTCTACAACCAAAACCGTAAAGGCACGTACTGGAAAATGGATTCCATACAAATGACTGGGTACTTGAGTACCACTGTCATAGTACATATCTATAAAAATGTATTGAGGACCTCATCAGGATCCCTTGCAACAAGACCGAACCGCCCCTACCTCAATAGTACCGAATATGCTATCACCTTGGGTGATCCCATAATTACCGAGCTCTTCCACGCATCATAGTAATAATATCCGAGGGTATCTAGAAATGTGATAAACATATCCTAATTGTGTGCAACCCACTTAGCCTTACTGCATCTCCCCTGATTTTCAGTCATTACCGGTTGATGAGGCTTAAGGCTACGGTTACCTTTTAAAAGGAATTTTACACTTGGAATGTTTATTGTCCTCCAATGACAATGCGTTGAAAACATTCATCCATATAAGTCTATTGTTTGTTTGAACGAAACCGAATGCACTATTCCTACTACATCCATTTTGGAATCATCCTCCCCTTGCACTTCATTGCTCCATCTTTAATTTCATGCTCTTATCTTCACTTCAAAAATGTATTCATTGGATCGAAGTAGTTTTCGGATAACTTATCTGATCCCGGTCTCTTCGAAACAACATTCAATATTTTTGGTAAACTCACTCCCGGTTCTCTAGGAAGAACCAGATGAAAATAAGATCAGAGATTATCTCCTAACCGTTAGCGGACGGGTTTCCTTATCATCGTCTTAAGAAGAATGAAACGAGTTTATATGTACAGTATAGCACCTCGAACGGTAACTGGACGACATAATCCCCGTGTTTCTTCTAAATATTCCCAAAGTTAATATTTTTGGTCCAGATTTGATAGTCGGTTATTTATCTATCAAATAAACAATCATCTAATCAAGATTCCATTTCTCGCTGCAATCACTAATTCTTATTTAATTTAAATTTCAATAAATTAAATTTCTCTATTCAAAAGTGCACACTTACGTTACCGGATGAAGTACATTGACAAAACCATTTCCTTCAATAATATTTGAAATTTTTTAAAAATAAATTATGGAAAGCACCACTGCATTGTCAGACATGGATTCACAGCTCAATGGTTATATCTCTATCCCAAAGAATCCAAAACTTAACTACAAGCACTCACTGCCTCCGATTTTGCCATAAAAATATACCATTACTTCCTGAAAACTTTGTTTAATAATTTTTCTCAAAATAGCACTTATAGAAATTTCTATATTATTTCCCAAGTTTAACTTAAGCAATACTCCTAAAATAAAGACATTATATTAGACAATATTAATATTTAATAATTTATCTTTTTAAAATAATAATGCTAAATAATTAATAATTAACTTAAAAATAATCATTATAGGTAACTTAATTAATAATTAAATATACATTAAACAATTTAAAATAATTAAGTAGCTAATTTTTAGAAATATTTTTATTTTAAATAACCTTGTTAAGAAGTAAAAATCCTCTTTTTTTAAAATAACCCATCCCCTTGATAAAAATGTACTTTTTCAATTCTAATATAACCAATCTAATACTTATAAATTTCTCTCGATTTATCACCAATTGATTTACATCCCAATTTTGTTAAATCCCGTTCTATATTTCAAAGAAAAATCTAACGTTTTCTTTTAACCGTTTTACTCAATTCTTATCGTGAATTTATATCTCCAAGTTATCATGTAACGACCCAAAATTTTATTTAATTAAAATTTGAATATTTAATTAATTTTAAATACTAATAAGTGAATTTATAAGTCAAATAAATTTTTATTTGAATTATTGGATTTAATTGAATAATTAAATCAATAATTTAATACGTTAAATTATGGAAATAATTGAAAATTGAGTTAAATCTGATTGAAAATGATTTTTAAAATTTTATTTTATCATGTTGGAGTTAGAACGATATTTTAGAACTTTTAAAATCGAATTTAAAGTTAATTTGTGAAAATTGAATATTTTAATATTTAAATCGACTAGTGAAAATAGTCAATTTTTGAACAGTCTCGGAATTGAACGAAACCAGTTCCATTGGATCCGTAATAGTTAGTTATTGCCGGATTTCAATTTTCGTGTCAATCGGAGTTATCGTTTGATCGTGGCAGCTCGAAACGCATCGAACTATTTTTAATTTTAATTTGGCGAGTTAAAATAGCCATTTTTCAAAAAGTCTCGGATTTCGACGAAACCAGTTTCATCGGATCCGTAATGTGATATTATTGTAAGGTTTCAAATTTCGTGTCAATTGGATTTACCGTTTGTCCGGTACGAATTAAAACGCCTAGAAATCGATTTAAATCGGTTTGATTTAAATTGAACGTTTATAGCCATAACTCGCACAGATGTCCGAATTAGCTTTCGAAACCTATTCCATTGTGTCCGGAACGCGGGGTAAACCCTAAAAACGCTGGTTACGGCGCGTAAATCGGAGTTCGGAATTTCCGGGATGAATAGTGTTTCGTCGGTTCCTTATAAATAGCCCACTATCTCAAAAAAAAATAAAAAATAAAGAGAAAAACCCTAATTCTATTCAACAGCCGCCACCCCCCTATCTAAGGCCAGAAATTGTCGAAATTCATTCCTTAATCTCTCCAAATCCATTCACAATCAAGCGAAGTGATCAACTACAAAGATGAAGAGCAAGGCGAGAGCTTTCGATCTATACGGTGATGATGGAGTTTGGTGTCGTGTGGAGGGAGCTAGGAGGGGCCGTTCATGGCCAGTTGCGCACGCAACATGAGGAGGAGGAGGGGGCCGAGCTCAGGGTGCTTGGGGCCGAACCTAGAGGGAGTTAGGGGCTACGCAATGCAACTACCTGATCGAGCTAGAAGTCGTTGTGGTGATCGAATTTATTAAACCTAGTTTTGATCTATGGGTTTGGGTGTGCGGCAACAACCTGTAGATGATACGCGAAGAAGAAGAGGAGGAGATATGCGGCTATGATGGAAAGATGAAGGATCCAAGGGCTATGATTGATAGGTTAAAAAAAAATTAAAAGTTATGTTGTAAATTTAAGTTATAAAATCGTGTAACTTCAAAAATTCATATCTTTTTCATACGAGGTCGAAAACGCGCGAAACCAGTTGCGTTGGAATCGTATGGACGAGCACTACGCGATGAAATTGGATTGGAGTCGTTTGGAGTTAGTGAGAATTTTGGGTAAAATTAAACGTCCGTTTAATTTTATTCGAAATAAATCGCTAAAACGGAAAATAAAATCAAGGTGAGAACTTCTCACTCAATCGAATCAGTTTCGATTTTATTTTAAATAGTTAGATTTAAAATATTTGAATGCATGTTTGAATGATGATTGATATCTATTGATTGTTAAAATAGACATTATACGCCGTTAGTAAGCGGATGTTATTTATTAAAAACATATACTATTTCGTAAACAGTGAAATTGGTATTATATATAATAGCAATATATACATATTGGCATATGTATATATTGGAGTTATTGATTTCCCGCATTTTTTGTTTAGCGGATGAGACCCTATTACGTCGTTATTAAGCGGATAATATTTTAAATCCCATATACCGCGATAATTTCGTACTAGAGCGAAATTGGTATTGTGCTAATGTTTTTGGATACAGGAAAACAGGTTGGAGGGATCCAACTGGATTCCTCAACAGTATTTATTTGATTTCAAATATTTTGATATTTGATGGATTATCATATCGATATATGATATCGTTGTTGTCGTGATTGACTATTTGGTGTGTAGCATCATTGGACCAAATTTGGAATTTTAAAATGATTTTAAAGTGATTTTTTTGAAAGTATACGTTTTATAAAATAATTTTGGAATTGATCCATTTTAAATAAATAAACGTTATAATTTTTAAAGTTATAAAAATTATGATTTTTGAGAAATATAGTAAAAAACTGATTTTTGAGAATACGATGCTAATAATTTTATAAAATAGTTTAATCGGGATTTTAGAATTTATTGTGAAAAGTTTAAATATAGGATTTATAAAATTTAATTATTTTATGAATCAAAATGGTGAAATGATAAAGGAGATTAAATATGTTTTAAAGAATAATATAAATTGAATTATATTAAGAGATTTATAAATGGATATTTATAAATTGAAATATTGACATTATAAAACGAGTTTTTATAAGTGTTTGAATGAAGTTCAAAGGAACGATTTTTCAAACAAATAAATTATAAGTGTTTAACTTATAATATGAACTTTTGGTTTATAATTGAGTTATAAATCAAATAGGTTGATAAAGGAATTTATAAAAGGAGATGATATAAAATAAATAGAAATGAAATTTATAAATAGTAAGATTTATAAATTTTGTGAAAATAATTAAAGAATATATTTGGATGAATAATTGAATCTTATAAGTTATAAGATTTATAATTATGAAGTTTAAAAGAACGATTTTGTAAAATAATCGTTTTATAAATATTTAACTTATAATATGAACCTTTGGTATATAATTGAGTTATGAATTGAATAAAGGATAATGAAGGAATTTATAAACGTTGTTTTATAAATTCGTAAACGACTTATTTTGATAAGTAAATTGTTGAAACCTATTAATGGAGTTATATTCACATTTTTAACTGTGAATAATCCTTTGAAATAAAATGAACAAAAGGATGAAATTTGTTAACATAGTATATTCACGTTTTTGAATAGTGAATAATATGTTAAAGAAAATGTTTAGATTTGATGTTTTAAATAGAATTAAAACGATCTAACGATGTTTTAAAATGTGTTGAGATTCGAAACCATAGATTTCAACATTTATTGTTGAAATAGACGTTTTCGAGAAATAAAAGGAAATGGTGGACTATAACACTGTTGTTATAGTAAATGATTTCCGAAAGGAAATGTTTTGTATAATATTGGGATTTATATATCTATTTTAATTTCGAATCCCTATACTAGTGATTTTGGGGTGTCGTAACGATGTTTTACGCAACATTCGTTTTGGCCCAAATAAATATGTTTAAGAGAATGATTTCCTTAAAGAATGAAATATATACTTAATTCCGATTTAAGTATATTGAATATTTTCTAAGTGTTGAAAATAAATAAAATCTGTGATTTACTTATGAATAAATAAGTATGGAAATGTTTTCCAATATAAAGTGGATACTTTGAGAATTTATCTTTTTGAAGATAAATTGAAATGAATAATCGAAATCGAATATTCATAGATATTTTGGATTATAAATTCACTATGGAATTTATGAATGAAAAGGAGAATTTGTTTAAAAATAAATATTGATTTATTTTTGAAGTGTGAAAATTATATATCTAGTAAAGATATTTTGGAAAATAAATAATTTGGAAAATTATTTGGAAACTGGTGATGTTGTGCATATCCATTGATAGTTCAATAACCGACTATCAATATTTCCCTTTGAATGGGTAACTAATGTGAATTGTTTGAATTTGAATGCCACACTTATTTTTGAATAAGCGCTCACTATTCGGGTTAACCGGGAAAGGACCATGGGGTCGTATAACCCATTCCGAATATGTGATACGTCGTTTTGAATTGCATTGAAGATCGGTGTTGAAGACCGAGTATTTGCGAAAGCGATAGGATGACCTATCGATTGTCTCTGCACTGGGTCGCTCCTGGTATAGAGATTTCCTTAAGTGATGGGAAATTCGATCGGGATTGTGAATACCCGGATTTCAAGGGCTTCGTAAGAAGTGCCTTCGGTTTTGTTCGAGCCCGGAACAGACTTGTATGGATTGTATGTCTGACATTACAAATTGAGATATAAAGCAGATTTGTTTCAAATATATTTCTGTTGGTGGCGGAGAATTTATTCTTTTAGCTTAACACCCTTCTCTGAGACGTACGAGATTAGAGGTTATGTAGTTGAATGTTATCAGCGATGTATTCCCAATTTGGTAATGTGACATGCTGAGTGTTGCTGTAAGTGATCATTGTGTTGATTATTTGTGATAGGATCATTTATCTGATCGTCTATCTTTGTGATCATTTCTATGATCAT
Source organism: Allium cepa (assembly GCA_030765085.1). NCBI lineage: Eukaryota > Viridiplantae > Streptophyta > Magnoliopsida > Asparagales > Amaryllidaceae > Allium > Allium cepa. The sequence continues at coordinate 747,571,380 of CM060940.1, read as the reverse complement.
TTGTTGACCCAAAGCATGGCTTTTGTATAAAGTATGTTTTTGTGGACGTGACTTCGTCGAACCTCACACCCCGTGAATGGTCAAAACAGGAAATAAGCAGCAAGGTTATGAGGGGTAGCGCCCTTTAGGATATGTGCATTTCCTTCTGGAAAAGGGTGGTATCATGGTATGGAGCCCAGATACTTACTCATGTTGAAAACACTTTGTTATGATTGTGTGAATTGATTGCGAGCGCTCGGTGAAAAGGTCCCAAAGGACCGGGGGATGGCATATTCGGTCAGTTGTTACTCAGTTAGGGGTAACCCGGCCTTGTGTTGGTAGAGATCCGGTTTGGTTCTCGGGGATGTCCATCCAGAGGCATTCTCATGTGGCAATGGGAAGTTCCTTGGCCTGATCATTCGTTGGAAATCCAAAGAAACAATACGATCTTGTACGGTATTAGTTGTAGAACCTATCATTCACTTATGGTGGCGCCCTACTGTTTGGATGGTAGCTATAGTAGGCATAGTTCGAAATGTCTATGCTGGCTAAGATTTATATTCTACTTTCGAAATATTTTTTCTACACTATACACTAGTAATAATATCAAATGTTATTTTAAATGCGTATCAAGCATCTTTGACTATCATAAGGAGAAATCTCCTCCGATTCTGCGTTTGCATGTGTGTGTGTGCGGGAGGCCTTATGGTAGTCTCATTTTTAAAAAAACGTTGCGAATTGAAATAAAAATATTCCTTTATTTTGATTTTAAAGATAAATAAACTGTTTTGTGTTTTCACACCAGTCACATGACTGACTTGGAGTTTATTATTTTCCTTCCTAAACTCTGGGTGCCCACCAATTTCCACACGGGCAGTCAAGAGTTAAGGTTTATCAGGATATTCTGGATATTCTGGAGTTGCTGGAGGCAAGCTGGATGGCATGGCGTATTACTAGTTTATATAGTATTTCTTTTTCCGCTGCACTGTATGTTGTTGTACACTCTGATGATATGATGTGATGTAATGAAATGTAATGTATAAAATGTAATAACTGATATAGTTCTTTGTTTAAAGATTATTCATTTATTATTATATGTTGTTCCGCTGCGATTGTGAGATTCTGTTATTGTTCTGTTGTTTTCTTTCCGTTCTATTTTCTTTCCTCTATTTCTTTTCTCTCTATCTTCTATCTTTTTCTCTCTTCTTCTGTCTTTTTCTTCTTCTTAAAACCCTCAGTGTTCGGTTTTCCGTCGTTCGATTACTCGGCAGTCGATAAAGTGAGTATCGATGTTGAATTTTCGGAAGACGAAGAATCGGGTCCTGACAATGTGGTATCAGAGCTTATGGTTAAGCGACAACCATGGTTCTGTTGGGTATTTCTCATTAGAGATAGAGTCAGTAGTACTCTAGATTGAGTTTGAGTGTAAAAATAGCTATGAGAGCGTATTTGTTAGTGAATATATAAAATTGTTTTATATTGTGATGATTGGTTTGTTGAGTGGTATATAGATTCTGGTTAATACGAGTAATTAACGTTGTTGATAGGGATCTCTAAACACTTGTACAGAACAATTCGACACAGTATTGTTTTAAAATTGGGTAAATGAAATAATTTTACTTGATTATATTTTTATATATAAAGAAATAATTTTTCAGAATTATTAAAGTGAAAATAAGTTGATTGTTTAGTTGTTTGAATAATCTAAATAAAAGAATAATTGTATAAGTAAAATGAATTATAAGAATTGAATTATAGTTAAAGTGGTTTACAATTGTGAAATAAACTTATATATATAAGAAGTGAAACTATATGAATATATTTATCAATATGAGTTATAAATAAAAGATGAATTTAAAAATTAAATGGAAATTTACTTTAGAATTTGGAAGCTGAATTGATTCATAAGTGGGAACTTAAGTTATGTAAATGTAATTCAACTTTTGAATTGAATTGAATAAATCAATTGAATGTTAAGAATTGATACGGAAAAATGAATGTAAGTGTTAATTCATTAAAATCTTATGTTATTTGAAAGTTGAAAAATTGAATGAAATCAATTTAATTAAACCAATTGATAAGCAAAGGAATTTGGTTGTAATTAATAAACATTGGTTGTTATTTGATTGATTAGTTGATTGTATATAATTCATTAAGTATTAATGAAATTGAAAGCTAAAGTAATTGAAATTCAATTAGAAGAAGTAAATCTTAAATAGAATTGAATTTGATTTGGAAGTGAACCAACTTGAATATGAATTAGTGAATATAAACTAATTGAAAATGAATGTTAGTAAACATCCACTGTTAATAAATCAAATGTGATTTAAATTGAAAACCAATTCATTGAATATTAATGAGAATATAAATGAATATTTATTGGTTATGAATGATAGTTGGTTGATGGTTGAATATATATTGCATTTGTTGCTTTTACTACATTTGATATGTTGGCATGTATAGTTATTATGTTGCTATATGTTGTATATTGATACTATTGTCTACATACATGTTCTCATGTTGTTTGTTGAGTGTTTAGTAGGTGCGGATCGCGTTTGCTTCGCATTTGGAGCTCGCTTTCGCGCTATATTAGCCGTATATGCTCGCTAATAAAATATAAGGTACATATCTCGGATTACATACCGTACTTTTACAATTTTTTCCCTTCGGGATGCCTCATTACTTGATGAGATGTATATTTGTGATATATATACTGTCATTTTTTTTTTGGATCGAGCCGCGCAAAGGAGACTATGGCGAATTTTCCGAAAATTTAAGGCGTTAGAAAAAATTTGAGAAAATTGAAAAGTTTTGAAAACTATAACTTTGATTTTTGAATTGAAAGTTAAACAATAGTAGTTGTTTTTGAAAAGATAACTAAGTATGATTTGAAAACTTAGTAAAGTTATTGTAAGAAGTTTAAAAATTGTTTTTGGAAAGTTAATAGATTCTGTAACTTTTCTTACTTGATAATTTCGAGGACGAAATTCTTTTAAGGAGGGAAGATTGTAACGACCCAAAATTTTATTTAATTAAAATTTGAATATTTAATTAATTTTAAATACTAATAAGTGAATTTATAAGTCAAATAAATTTTTATTTGAATTATTGGATTTAATTGAATAATTAAATCAATAATTTAATACGTTAAATTATGGAAATAATTGAAAATTGAGTTAAATATGATTGAAAATGATTTTTAAAATTTTATTTTATCAAGTTGGAGTTAGAACGATATTTTAGAACTTTTAAAATCGAATTTAAAGTTAATTTGTGAAAATTGAATATTTTAATATTTAAATCGACTAGTGAAAATAGTCAATTTTTGAACAGTCTCGGAATTGAACGAAACCAGTTCCATTGGATCCGTAATAGTTAGTTATTGCCGGATTTCAATTTTCGTGTCAATCGGAGTTATCGTTTGATCGTGGCAGCTCGAAACGCATCGAACTATTTTTAATTTTAATTTGGCGAGTTAAAATAGCCATTTTTCAAAAAGTCTCGGATTTCGACGAAACCAGTTTCATCGGATCCGTAATGTGATATTATTGTAAGGTTTCAAATTTCGTGTCAATTGGATTTACCGTTTGTCCGGTACGAATTAAAACGCCTAGAAATCGATTTAAATCGGTTTGATTTAAATTGAACGTTTATAGCCATAACTCGCACAGATGTCCGAATTAGCTTTCGAAACCTATTCCATTGTGTCCGGAACGCGGGGTAAACCCTAAAAACGCTGGTTACGGCGCGTAAATCGGAGTTCGGAATTTCCGGGATGAATAGTGTTTCGTCGGTTCCTTATAAATAGCCCACTATCTCAAAAAAAAATAAAAAATAAAGAGAAAAACCCTAATTCTATTCAACAGCCACCACCCCCCTATCTAAGGCCAGAAATTGTCGAAATTCATTCCTTAATCTCTCCAAATCCATTCACAATCAAGCGAAGTGATCAACTACAAAGATGAAGAGCAAGGCGAGAGCTTTCGATCTATACGGTGATGATGGAGTTTGGTGTCGTGTGGAGGGAGCTAGGAGGGGCCGTTCATGGCCAGTTGCGCACGCAACATGAGGAGGAGGAGGGGGCCGAGCTCAGGGTGCTTGGGGCCGAACCTAGAGGGAGTTAGGGGCTACGCAATGCAACTACCTGATCGAGCTAGAAGTCGTTGTGGTGATCGAATTTATTAAACCTAGTTTTGATCTATGGGTTTGGGTGTGCGGCAACAACCTGTAGATGATACGCGAAGAAGAAGAGGAGGAGATATGCGGCTATGATGGAAAGATGAAGGATCCAAGGGCTATGATTGATAGGTTAAAAAAAAATTAAAAGTTATGTTGTAAATTTAAGTTATAAAATCGTGTAACTTCAAAAATTCATATCTTTTTCATACGAGGTCGAAAACGCACGAAACCAGTTGCGTTGGAATCGTATGGACGAGCACTACGCGATGAAATTGGATTGGAGTCGTTTGGAGTTAGTGAGAATTTTGGGTAAAATTAAACGTCCGTTTAATTTTATTCGAAATAAATCGCTAAAACGGAAAATAAAATCAAGGTGAGAACTTCTCACTCAATCGAATCAGTTTCGATTTTATTTTAAATAGTTAGATTTAAAATATTTGAATGCATGTTTGAATGATGATTGATATCTATTGATTGTTAAAATAGACATTATACGCCGTTAGTAAGCGGATGCTATTTATTAAAAACATATACCGCGAATATTTCATAAACAGTGAAATTGGTATTATATATAATAGCAATATATACATATTGGCATATGTATATATTGGAGTTATTGATTTCCCGCATTTTTTGTTTAGCGGATGAGACCCTATTACGCCGTTATTAAGCGGATAATATTTTAAATCCCATATACCGCGATAATTTCGTACTGGAGCGAAATTGGTATTGTGCTAATGTTTTTGGATGCAGGAAAACAGGTTGGAGGGATCCAACTGGATTCCTCAACAATATTTATTTGATTTCAAATATTTTGATATTTGATGGATTATCATATCGATATATGATATCGTTGTTGTCGTGATTGACTATTTGGTGTGTAGCATCATTGGACCAAATTTGGAATTTTAAAATAATTTTAAAGTGATTTTTTTGAAAGTATACGTTTTATAAAATAATTTTGGAATTGATCCATTTTAAATAAATAAACGTTATAATTTTTAAAGTTATAAAAATTATGATTTTTGAGAAATATAGTAAAAAACTGATTTTTGAGAATACGATGCTAATAATTTTATAAAATAGTTTAATCGGGATTTTAGAATTTATTGTGAAAAGTTTAATATAGGATTTATAAAATTTAATTATTTTATGAAACAAAATGGTGAAATGATAAAGGAGATTAAATATGTTTTAAAGAATAATATAAATTGAATTATATTAAGAGATTTATAAATGGATATTTATAAATTGAAATATTGACATTATAAAACGAGTTTTTATAAGTGTTTGAATGAAGTTCAAAGGAACGATTTTTCAAACAAATAAATTATAAGTGTTTAACTTATAATATGAACTTTTGGTTTATAATTGAGTTATAAATCAAATAGGTTGATAAAGGAATTTATAAAAGGAGATGTTATAAAATAAATAGAAATGAAATTTATAAATAGTAAGATTTATAAATTTTGTGAAAATTATTAAAGAATATATTTGGATGAATAATTGAATCTTATAAGTTATGAGATTTATAATTATGAAGTTTAAAAGAACGATTTTGTAAAATAATCGTTTTATAAATATTTAACTTATAATATGAACCTTTGGTATATAATTGAGTTATGAATTGAATAAAGGATAATGAAGGAATTTATAAACGTTGTTTTATAAATTCGTAAACGACTTATTTTGATAAGTAAATTGTTGAAACCTATTAATGGAGTTATATTCACATTTTTAACTGTGAATAATCCTTTGAAATAAAATGAATAAAAGGATGAAATTTGTTAACATAGTATATTCACGTTTTTGAATAGTGAATAATATGTTAAAGAAAATGTTTAGATTTGATGTTTTAAATAGAATTAAAACGATCTAACGATGTTTTAAAATGTGTTGAGATTCGAAACCATAGATTTCAACATTTATTGTTGAAATAGACGTTTTCGAGAAATAAAAGGAAATGGTGGACTATAACACTGTTGTTATAGTAAATGATTTCCGAAAGGAAATGTTTTGTATAATATTGGGATTTATATATCTATTTTAATTTCGAATCCCTATACTAGTGATTTTGGGGTGTCGTAACGATGTTTTACGCAACATTCGTTTTGGCCCAAATAAATATGTTTAAGAGAATGATTTCCTTAAAGAATGAAATATATACTTAATTCCGATTTAAGTATATTGAATATTTTCTAAGTGTTGAAAATAAATAAAATCTGTGATTTACTTATGAATAAATAAGTATGGAAATGTTTTCCAATATAAAGTGGATACTTTGAGAATTTATCTTTTTGAAGATAAATTGAAATGAATAATCGAAATCGAATATTCATAGATATTTTGGATTATAAATTCACTATGGAATTTATGAATGAAAAGGAGAATTTTTTTAAAAATAAATATTGATTTATTTTTGAAGTGTGAAAATTATATATCTAGTAAAGATATTTTGGAAAATAAATAATTTGGAAAATTATTTGGAAACTGGTGATGTTGTGCATATCCATTGATAGTTCAATAACCGACTATCAATATTTCCCTTTGAATGGGTAATTAATGTGAATTGTTTGAATTTGAATGCCACACTTATTTTTGAATAAGCGCTCACTATTCGGGTTAACCGGGAAAGGACCATGGGGTCGTATAACCCATTCCGAATATGTGATACGTCGTTGTGAATTGCATTGAAGATCGGTGTTGAAGACCGAGTATTTGCGAAAGCGATAGGATGACCTATCGATTGTCTCTGCACTGGGTCGCTCCTGGTATAGAGATTTCCTTAAGTGATGGGAAATTCGATCGAGATTGTGAATACCCGGATTTCAAGGGCTTCGTAAGAAGTGCCTTCGGTTTTGTTCGAGCCCGGAACAGACTTGTATGGATTGTATGTCTGACATTACAAATTGAGATATAAAGCAGATTTCTTTCAAATATATTTCTGTTGGTGGCGGAGAATTTATTCTTTTAGCTTAACACCCTTCTCTGAGACGTACGAGCTTAGAGGTTATGTAGTTGAATGTTATCAGCGATATATTCCCAATTTGGTAATGTGACATGCTGAGTGTTGCTGTAAATGATCATTGTGTTGATTATTTGTGATAGGATCATTTATTTGATCGTCTATCTTTGTGATCATTTCTATGATCATTTGTTGACCCAAAGCATGGCTTTTGTATAAAGTATGTTTTTGTGGACGTGACTTCGTCGAACCTCACACCCCGTGAATGGTCAAAACAGGAAAGAAGCAGCAAGGTTATGAGGGGTAGCGCCCTTTAGGATATGTGCATTTCCTTCTGGAAAAGGGTGGTATCATGGTATGGAGCCCAGATACTTACTCATGTTGAAAACACTTTGTTATGATTGTGTGAATTGATTGCGAGCGCTCGGTGAAAAGGTCCCAAAGGACCGGGGGATGGCATATTCGGTCAGTTGTTACTCAGTTAGGGGTAACCCGGCCTTGTGTTGGTAGAGATCCGGTTTGGTTCTCGGGGATGTCCATCCAGAGGCATTCTCATGTGGAAATGGGAAGTTCCTTGGCCTGATCATTCGTTGGAAATCCAAAGAAACAATACGATCTTGTACGGTATTAGTTGTAGAACATATCATTCACTTATGGTGGCGCCCTACTGTTTGGATGGTAGCTATAGTAGGCATAGTTCGAAATGTCTATGCTGGCTAAGATTTATATTCTACTTTCGAAATATTTTTTCTACACTATACACTAGTAATAATATCAAATGTTATTTTAAATGCGTATCAAGCATCTTTGACTATCATAAGGAGAAATCTCCTCCGATTCTGCGTTTGCATGTGTGTGTGTGCGGGAGGCCTTATGGTAGTCTCATTTTTAAAAAAACATTGCGAATTGAAATAAAAATATTCCTTTATTTTGATTTTAAAGATAAATAAACTGTTTTGAGTTTTCACACCAGTCACATGACTGACTTGGAGTTTATTGTTTTCCTTCCTAAACTCTGGGTGCCCACCAATTTCCACACGGGCAGTCAAGAGTTAAGGTTTATCAGGATATTCTGGATATTCTGGAGTTGCTGGAGGCAAGCTGGATGGCATGGCGTATTACTAGTTTATATAGTATTTCTTTTTCTGCTGCACTGTATGTTGTTGTACACTCTGATGATATGATGTGATGTAATGAAATGTAATGTATAAAATGTAATAACTGATATAGTTCTTTGTTTAAAGATTATTCATTTATTATTATATGTTGTTCCGCTGCGATTGTGAGATTCTGTTATTGTTCTGTTGTTTTCTTTCCATTCTATTTTCTTTCCTCTATTTCTTTTCTCTCTATCTTCTATCTTTTTCTCTCTTCTTCTGTCTTTTTCTTCTTCTTAAAACCCTCAGTGTTCGGTTTTCCGTCGTTCGATTACTCGGCAGTCGATAAAGTGAGTATCGATGTTGAATTTTCGGAAGACGAAGAATCGGGTCCTGACATATCAACTGATAATCACTTCACTTTATTATAAACATTATTTATAAACCCCATATTCTCATCTCCCGTTTACAACGGTTTGACATCACTAAAACCTTTTTACATTGATTTTTGTTTTAAATTCCATTTATAAATCAATCTCTCAAATAACAAACTATATTCAAAAACCAAATTATTCAAATGACGATTTCTAAACTATTTTACTTTTGAAACACATATCCCTTGAGTTTATTGTTTAAAATCCTTCATATACACCATTTTAAAATCTCTATATGAAATTATTCCATGAGATGATTAACTATAGATTTAAAATTCAAAACCACTGATTTTTATCCAAAATAATATCTTTTTAAATAATCCACAAACTTAATACAAATGTTTCACACCCAAAATTCCCTTTTAATTTCTTTCCAAATTCCAAAATAATACTTATGGTATTTTAAAAATACCAAAATCTAGGCCACTGCCACCATAACATCCAATAAATTCAAATCACACAACAATCTATCACAGATTACTCAAAACCAATCATATATTACTACATATGAAATTAAATTCAATATTTTTGAGGAATCCAGTATCTTACATCAACAGATGTTAATATAACATAAAATACTTATCCCGCTTCGAGGTGGGATATCATGGTAATATAAGGTCATCGCTATTATGCGGGGTGCATAGGGTCTCATCCACTAAAATATATGGGAACATCAATCCAACTACTAATATATATACTACTATACATAATATCAAATTCAACTGATAATAATTAATCAATCAACCCAATCAATCGATAATTAATTTTTACTATTTATAATTAATGCCAATCATCCTAATAGGTGAGATTTACTCAATTTGAATTTCTCTTACCGCCGAGGCGTTCCATTTTGGAACTAAAACCGAAAAACGTCCGATTTTATTCTAAATTTCCAGAGTTTCCAAATCCATACAAATCAGTTTCATTGCGAAGCTCTCATCATCGTGATTGCAACGCAAAAAGTTTCGTCTAAAACGGACCTCGCATGAGAGATATATACATTTTATAAAATCGGTACTTATGAAAACAATTTTATATAAATTAATTACCAACTTTAAATTATTTTAATTACCCACATAGACTACAGCCCAGCCCGACTAAGAAAAATCCAAACTGCAGCCCAATCTCCCCCTCCTCTCTATTTTTTTTTCTTTTCTTTTTTTTCTTCTTCTTTCTGTTTATTTTAAATGGCCCAAGGCCTATGAAAAACAACCCGACCTAGACCTCTTCCTCCCCTCCTTTTGTCCTTCTTCCTTCCACTACTCTGCTCGACATGGTGCTAGCCGTGCACATGCAAGCGATCCTTGACCACCATCGACCCTTAGACTTTCACCAACGCCTCCCCTTTTTCTCTACGAGTTCGTCCACAACATCTTCGCCGCCTCCACCTTAACGAAACCAACGCGACCTGCTCCACCTCTTCTTTGCCTACAAATGTTGCGAACCACCAAAGCAACAAACTCCACCATACTTATCCACCATGTGCGCCTCTGCTTGACAAACACGCTTCACTCAATGCCTCGGCCTCTCATCGCCTAAATCCCTCGAAATCCTAAACTCTAGCCCTCATGTTTAAAATCAAGCTAACCCAAGCATTGTCGCATCTCCAATGAAGCATGTCAGCGCGATGATATGGTTAAGTGGGAATTTTAAAGCTTGTCTCCCATTTTTTTATAGCGTAGGATTTGAGAAATTATTTTTGAAATTTGGAAATCCTTTTTTTATCTTTACCGTGTTCTGTTGCTTTTGAATAAAATGGAAGGGAATACATGATTTAAAAGGAGGAGGGAGGGAAAAGATGCCGTGTGTGTTGCATGCTGGCTACATTGACTTGAAGGGAAGGAAAGGAAATGATGGAAGGGGTTTGACCAGTCAATATCATTTAAATTTCACAACGTCTCGTTTTACGCAACTCCAAATTTCGAACCCCTATTGAGGCATGTCTCTAGGCGTTCATATTGTTATACCCATATTTCGAATGTAATAGAAAAAGCTTCAAGTTGTAATTCGATCGTATGGTGAATAGATTTTTGGACCCAATTATTATATTGAATTTTCGATATTAAATCCAACGCGTTTATATTTATTATGACCAAATGATAATTCCAAACGCTATGAAATTTGAAATCTGGTAATAATACAATATTATGGATACAATGGAACTAGTTTCATGGAAATCCGTGACTGTGCCACAAAAGGCCATTTTTACTTGTCAATTTATACAAGTTATTTTTAAAATTGAACAAATCAATTTTAAATATTTTAAAATTGTACATACCTTCATTCTTATGAATATAAATTTAGTAAGCCTTTAAATTATTTTTATCAAGCTTAAAACTCAAGTTTCAATTATTTGAGTAAATTTTCAAGTATGAAATTATCCAATAATTCATTGTATTCTAAATTCCAGTTAAAAATAAACTTTTAAATATTTAAAATCAATTAAATATTTTAATTTGAAATAACCAAAATTTTAGGTCGTTATAGGTTATCAATAATAGGGAGTTTAACTAGCAATTTAATTCCAATTTCAATTTTTTCTGTCAATTTTAATTCTTATTAGTTCAACTCATATATTAATTTAAATGTCAATCAAATTACCAAACAATAGTCAATAAAATTAAATTACTTCATAATTTCAATTTAACTAACATTAGAATATTTTAGTAATTCGTGAGCATAGTAAAACACCCATCTTTATTTGAAACTGAAATTTTCCGAATTCAAATAAATTCCAATTCCTCTTTATGTCGTGCCTTCATCGATGCATTCGCAATGCAACTCGTTTCACTCGAATCGGACGTCGAACGAGAAAGATACGATTTTGATAATATAATGATAAGTAAATAAAATTAACTAAAATTAATAAACAAAAAAACAAAACTTATACCTTTGCTCTCTCTCAGCCGTAAGTTTCCCAAGCAACACGCGATAAAACCCAAGCAACACGACCTATTCCTTTGTTGCGCGCGCCATCGACATTAACCAAAGCCCGATCAGACTTCCCCACAGCGACCGCCACACGTTGCACCACCATCGCCAGCATCCATTCTGCTTCCGCTGCCGCCATCGTCGTAAACAATACCAAAACCACACAAACTTCGAAGCTCGATTCTGGGGAATTTGAAACGATACTCCTCGATCCAACCGTCCATAACGTTGAGCTAGATGAGATCTTCATTATCCTACTTGAAGTCGTGTGAAGTCGTTTAGTGGATCTGGAGAAATAGAAGGAGAAAGATGACGAGTTACGGCCATTAAACAATATAAGAGGAGCAGAAGCTAGAAAGTTAGGGTTTATGAAATGAAAATGAACGACTTATTATATAAATATCCCACATTATTTGTCCGTGAAAATTTTAAATTCCAAACGAAGCGTGTCACCTAGCATTTCATATGTTATACCTCTATTTCGAACACCACGGAATATATATTGGAAGCCAATTCCATCATATTCAGATAGCTTTTTGAAATCAAATTATTTTAATTAAATACCTTTAATTAATTTCTACGCATTTCAAGCTCGCACGGCCAAATGATAAGTTTGATCGCTACGAAACTTAAAATCCTATAATAATTCACTATTACGGATCCAATGAAACTTATTTTGTCAAAATCTAAGACAGTGCCCAAAAAGATTATTTTACACATTAATTAAAACAAGTATTTTCCAAAATCAATTTATTCACTTTTAAATTAAAATTTAAAAGTTAACAATTTCCATTCTTGTTTAAATAAAATTTAAATCAACTTTCGAAATCATTTTCATTTACATCAAATACAAGATTCAATTATTTAAATAATTTCCAACATTAAATTTCAAATGAAATTTAATTATCAAGCAATTATTTTATTTTCATCTAAATAATTCGAATTTTTTTATTCAGTTCTGGCTATTGATTATAAACACATTTAATACATAAAATTTCATTCCAATACTTGTTAAACGAATCTTTGAAATTGGTTATTTCAAAATTTTATTCAAGTTCATATTAAATAAACTACATTTATAAATCATTGGATTTTTATTTCTAACCATTTTTATTCAATAATCGTACTAAATTTGATAATTTAAAATAGCTAAATATACGGATCATTATCGATGGGCGAAGTGATTATGAATTGGAAAAGAAATAGTAGAGTAAGGATTATGCAACGGAGGTCATATTGTAAAGAATGTAAACAGAAAAGATTGTAACTCTAAAATTAATAGAACACTAAGTATGCAATTAAAAAGGAATCGCTATAATTTAATTAGGACATAAATAGACTAATTAAAGAGATTGTTAAGCTAATTATCGGATTATGGAATTGGAATGGTTGTAACTCTAAAAATTTAATAGACAATGAGTGTGTAATAAGTGAGGAGTTACAAAAAATTAAATAGATTAATGAGACCATTAAGATAAGAGTTGAATAAGTTAATACATATCTTTGGGAAACGTTCGTTAAGATAATAACCATTTATTACGGACCATGTGTCATTTATCAAAATAATAAATAAAAATGTTAGGTATTGATTAAATATTATAAGGCATGATAGTTGTAGACATCTGGAAGTAAGCGATGAAAGGAGAAGAAAATGCAATAGAGACGATAATTTAAACATCTGACTCTCTTTATAGTGCGAAAGTTGAACTAAATTGGCTAATATAAATCCTAGCAGCCTAATTGCGATGGTCGCGCCCCGGATTTATGATACTATTCCTGTGTGTCGGCAATCTATATAGCCGTGTGTCGGCAACAATTATAGCCGTGTGTCGGCAGTGCAAAGCCTTTGTGTCTCACTTAGGCAAACAGTCTGTTACCATTTGTGGTGTGTGCAGGGTCATCACCAATGCATAGCGTAGTCTTGCAGCATGTTTACGACATGCGATGGATATGAATCACAATGTTCGTCGAGGTTACCAAGACTGTAGGAGCCGTGTTGTTGGAATGCGTGTAATGTGTTCACCAGTCATGTGTGTATTGTCCTTGAACAAGTGTCTCTGTCAGTCTTCTGTCAGGTTCTGGTGTATGTGATATATATATATATATATATATATATGTATGTATACTTATATATATTTGAGATGATGAGCTACGATTATACCTGTGACCGTGTCCAAAGTATAATCACTCCTCGTATCCTTCTCAATGTGTCGTCGAATATCTTTCTCATTGGCATGTGTCGCCAACTAATATTATTTGACATATGTTTCCTATTTACCTTTTCTATTGCCTTTTATTTTTCTTAGGCATGTGTCATTGATTCTTCCTTATATGCATGTGTCGCTAATTATATCCTTCACTAGCATGTGTCGCCATTTTACGATTTTGTTTGTGGATGGTTATTTATATTGATATTGTGGATATTTTATTTATTTTGATTGAGTGATATATTTTAGGAAGCTATAGGTTAGCCTGATTATACATGGTGATATCTTATCAATGATTTTTGGATTTTGACGATCATTTTTGGATATGGATGATTCACCTATTTGATGTTGTTTCATGATTTCTGATTAGATGAGTTTTATATGGGTGATGACATTTTATGCTAGGTTTTGTGGTGTTCTAATTTATAAGATATTTGGGATTGTTTGAGATAACATTATTATGTTTACACTCAACATACATTATGTTTTATATATTTATTGACCTTTGATTTAGATATAGTCCGACCAGTGTCTTATTTATATAATACTTGGTTCAGACTGAGATCTCAGGTTTAGGGATGATAAGACCAATATGTATTTTTTGGACATAGAGAAGACTAGATATTCGGTATTGTTGATTATCATTCTATACCGTATAGTCTCTTTTGTGTATATCATCGTGATGTGTATTGGATATATTCTTATATTGGATATTATATATTATTGCTATGATTGACTCTGTGATCTCCGTTACTTATTGGACCAGTGTGAACCTGTACTTCGCATACGGTATGATGAAAATATTATAGTTACACAGCAAATAGAAAAACAGGAAAATTGATGACTTAAGGAATAGAAAGTAAATGAGGTATGGGAATAAAAGGTATAGTAAGAAAACATTATAATTTTACAATATTGAAAAAGAGCTTAGTGACATATACATGGAAACAGTAACCAAAGGTACAAGTAAGTCAACTTTCAACTGTAAATATAAATATTGGATTAGTTTAACATTTTGGATTTAGCACATTACTGAATTCTGGACAAAGATTTAGGACCAGGCAGTAGCATTATAGCTAAATCAGTGCATCTTCGATTCTCAATATTAGTTTGAGAAAAAATTGAAGAAACAAATGTTGGTACACCCAGTACAATGAAATCCCCTTTTGATATCAATGCATATTAGGGTTAGTTGTAAAAAGAGTATAATGTAATTAGAAGCAGCACAGAATTTCATTAACAGAAGCATCCTTAAAGTAGCGGCCATCATAGATGTATCCTACTGAGTAAAATTACAAAACTAACGTAAATAAGGTTAGAATGCATTGAAATTAAAAGTAAGACCTCATAAGGTTGTCACTAAGACCAAGAAAATAATTTAGTAATTCGACCTAACTAATTACTAAATCCAAACATTCAGTTAAAGAAAAATGTTTGTTAGTTAATGCCTAATATATATAGATGAAGCATGTTTAATTCCAAGTGTTATAACATCATCTGGTTATCAAATGTTTAAGTTATTTTAAAAAAGGAGAAAAGGAATAACTCTAAGCTAACTTTATGGTTGGTTATAACTTTAAAGGAAAAGGGAGATAAAGTAAAGGATTGAAGGCAAGAGCAGTATTTTTTATTTTGGTCGATCTGGCTAACTTGAAAATTACCAAATTCTAACTATCATAAAATATATAAAAGTTGCAAATCCAGAGGGCATGGTACAAAATAAACAAACGGACCACAACAATATAGTACTCAAAAACTTTGTTTCACTGTTTTTTTTATAGATGTAAGGTGGGAAAAGATGAAAAAATAATATTTATCATTATGCTGTTAGTTGTTAAACTTCAGGTGAATGCTAAGCGAGGCTTAATTTGGTCCATATTTGCATTGCTTGTCCAAAACATAATGAGGAACCTGGTAAAGTAACATATGTGTGTAAGCACTGGATTGAATAAATTAAGTGCGATGCTCACAATGATGTGAAAAAATCCTGGAAGCTGTATACTATACATTAATAGTCAGAAATTGAATGTAGCCCCAAATCAAGTGTTGAAATGATTACATTGATACTATTGTATGAGTAGTATATGTGTTGAATTCTCGAACATCAAAGTTACATAAACAACTTCTTGGACTCAAGATTGACCTTAGCACATAAATGAAAGTAAATAGTTATTGAAAAACCAAAAAGTATTGGAGAATTGCCACCAAATAATAGTTTTTCCTCTTATAGTTTGAAAATTTTCGAAAATGACAAATAATTTGAGTTAAGCTCACATCAAACTGGTTTGGCCTTACATGATTTTTTCTCTCCTTGATATATATTTTGGAAATATTACATAACTACTAATTTGAATTTAAATGACAAAGTAATCGAAGGCAACGTTATGCAATAGAGTAACAATGTTAAGGACAAACGCAAGTTGTATATTAGTTTGCCGCCTTGATGATATATCGATGTCATTTATAAAACTGGTCAGTTTAACATACCTTTTATTTGGACTTGATGGCTGCAAATTTGGGTCATCAAAGAATGATCCGCAATTGAACTTATGTGAGTTCAGCACTCTAAGTAAATCTTTGGTCTCGAGGATTCGTTAATGCGGACGATTACTTGTATCGATTTAGGGATATGTCTCTTTAGATTAATATATTTGTAGATGAATTTTTGTACATTGTTGACGTGGCTGCACGGATGTTCATTGCGGTATGGAATGTAGTTTTCTAACCATTTTATTTGATGTTCCAGTTTCAATGTTTTTTTTAAAATGGGTTCATTTAGTAATAACTAACAAATATAGTATATACATGAATATAATGCAGCAAACACAAATACACAACCCTCACCATCACAATCTCCTCTTATCCACCAATCTACCCAAACTAGCCCAATTACTAAAACCTACAAACTGGCTTGGATAGGAAACTCTTCACATGAGTCCATAGTCAATCGATTGCACGTCGTGATGCCTATTTGAAATTTGAAATGCGTACACGATTATTAATATTATAACAGCAGTAACAACACGTTAGTGCAGTTGAAATAACTATTTGTCTACGTATTACAATAACCATTCACCCATTTTCGGTGCAAGCATCTCCTTCCCAAATCTGGCCGTCGTTACTCAGAGTCGTAGTTGAACCCAGATCATCGCAGCATGAATTGGCCATATCCCTTCTCCTTTTTCGCTTTCTGCCCTGAATCATCGGCGCCTTCAATACGCTTCCATCATGACGAACTATATGGATTTTGAATTCGACCTAGGTCCACAAACTGAAGCTACAAATTGCATGGGTCTTTACTATCTTCAATTTTCCTTGAATCTATAATTTTGATTTCGTTCTTGCTTTGTTGGGCACTTCAATTTTCTTCAATTCGATTCTACTTGTGTTCTTCTCGTGTTTTTTTTTTACCAATAACTGAAACCAATGTCAGTTAAACTATGACAATCAATCCAAAGCCTAGATCTAAAATCAAGACTAAAAGTCCCTCTTTGATCCTTGCTCCTTTAAGGACAACCGCTGCACCCAACTCTAGATTGCTTTCAGAACCCACAAAAATGGGTATAAGTGAGTCCTCTGCCTTTTCCGAAAAGAGATGGTGCGTGCAGTCTTCAATATCTAATTCGAATGTTATGTTTGAGTATTTCGAATCCTAGAAGATAAAATGTGACGGTCAGTGTGATAAATGATTTCATGTAAGGCCTGCAGTAGTGACACTAACTGTTGGTTGTTGCATACATTTTTTGGAGCTTGTTCTCTTGGTTAATCGTTGAAGATACCTTTTCTCAATCCGAGATTGCTATAGTGCAGCGTTTAGTTCCCGTGGTGCCTATAATGAAGTTGTTATAAAAAAATTGAAAGAAATTAGTGACTCGGCATTTGTCTTTGTGTTCTTGACTAATGTAGTTTAATAAATATATTTAAAAAAGCAGTACTGAATGACGAAATACCTGGTAGCGGGGAGATATGGACTTGCATTCCTTGAAAGTCCAAAATAGAATAGACCAATGTGATATTCTCGTCCACCTTCAAATTTTATGTTTTCAGTTGAAGAACTTCAAGGCCATGGTCAATATGAGTGAATGATTGTGAGATCAACTGTTTATATGAATTTATGGTAAGCAGATACCTGTCCATGGATGCCAACCTGATATAGTACGGTCTTTAAATTGCACCTGGTTGGAATTAGTGGCAAGAAGGAGAATAATAATTTGTGAGATATATAGTTGTTGGAGCAGTTAGCGGAAATAGTTCATTGTATACATACATTTGTATACATGTATATACGGATGTTTATTAATGCATACGCAGTCAAAAAGTACCTTAGACTTTCTTTTGGAGTGTGGGACTTCTACGGTGAATAAATGGTTAGAAGTTGTATGATCTAGACTCCCGTTTGTATTAGTTCGTGGCCACAATCACGTGTTAGTGCTTGTAATTAGTGTTATTATATATTATCGTGTAGAACATTTGCATTTATGTTCTATGGTTTCTACTTAGAATCATGTTTCATTTGTCGCAAAACATGTGTACTCATAGGGGGTAGAAACCTCTGTATAAATAATCGTGAATAATACAACACATATATTTTCATAAAATAATTTATATATTTTTCGTATGTAATATATTTTGCTTATATGATATGATTTTAATACATTTACAATTTTCAAAGCATTATACATAGTAATATGTGTGTAGTATAATAATAATAGTATAAACATAAATATAAATATTATATATTACATAATTTATACAATGTATATAGATTTATTTATAATTTATATTTATATTATACATGTAATTATACTATTAACACATATGGTCCCTCCTGATGTAGAAAAAAGACAAATATATAGACTTACCGAGTAGTTGAAACTCAGGTAAGTCCATGATTTCGGGCAGGGACGGAGCCAGGATTTGATGTCTCCCTGGGCTAATCAAACATTTTAACTTAATAAGCTTAAAGAAAAATCAATAAAATAGCACCAAAATATGTATAATGAGTTCAAGAAATGTGAATTTTTAAAATGATATAAAGTATCGAACACAAACTGTACTGAATTGAAAATGGAAGAATTGGATGAAAAAGTGTTTGAAATTTAATCATTATAATACTGTGTAGCAAAATAGATGGGTTCCACTATCATGTATAAATATAAATATATAATATTTTGTAGCAATTTTACCCGGGCTGTAGCCCAGGGTAATCAAAGCACAGATCCGTCCCTGATTTCGGGTTGCTGAATTTGACTGCATGGTAGCCGTGAAAGTGGTGTAATACCCACACTTGCTACCCCTATTTAGGTAGGAAATGAGTAATAATAATCATTTGCTACCCCTCCTAAGGATATTCTTACTTAGAAACTCATCTATTTCCCCAGCTATTTCAGAACCTTTAATCCTCTTCATTATCATTGATCCTACCACCAAATCCCAAAGGAACACCATTTTTAATGTGACGGACTTTGCGATATCAGCATGTTAATTGAACATGGATAAATTCGATATGTATCAATTGGAGATATTGAATTATAATAATACAATATACACATACACATTGTTCCAACCATATAGCCATTACAACCATTGAATTCAATATTGGGATGCTACTTTTGGAATAAAATATGTATGTAAATCCAGATTCGAAGAGAAGTATAAAAGTAAACCACGTTCACAGACAAATGAAATTGGGTATTCAAGAGATATCCCATCTAATGCATCCATTCAAATTTCAAAGAAAGGGTTTACTTGGAATACTGAGAGAGAGAAGACCACTTTTGATATTGAGCCAAAAAATCAGTAAAAAATAGTTAAATCATACAACCCACCTTTAGAAGATAATAACAATACATTAAGATTCAAAATTGTATACAAATTGCATTGGCATAAAAAAGTAATAGTAAAATCCAACCCACGTTTAGAAAATAAGAGATGTACATTCGAGAGAAGTTCAACAACTCATAAATAAAAGAGCAGGAAACCATACATTAAATATAAAATACGAGATCCTAAAAGGTAGAGATAAAATTTAAGGAAAAAATTTGATTTTAATGGCAATTTTAAATTGCGGAAGAAATGTAAACCAGAACTAATAATAAAACATATCATGCTTTTTTAAAAATTTTGACTTCTTTTAGTTGAATCATACAGGAAGCACATTTTTGCAGATATTTCAAAACATTATAAGAAATAACAAAGATTAATAATTATCAATAGAAAAATAGCAGTCACCAAACTTTATCGTGAAAATTAATGAGCATATCACAGAACACTACATGAAAAAGAAAAATCGCTAACTTATATAATTCAGAAATATGAAGTATAATCCAAAAAAGCTCTCACAATAAACCATAAAACTAATATATCACAGTAGGAACTTGCAAGAATTATATTTTGGCTGAAAAATTTCCAAAATTATACTACACCTAAAAATTGTTAGTACATATACCATAATCTAGAAATCAAAATTGACCCCAATAAATCTTGGAAAATCAATTAGAAAATGCTTGCATATGCTTTTTTGAAAAGCGAAAATTTATGAAAATAAGCAAAGAAAGCAGTATGCACAACAAAGGAAAATGAAGCTGGAATCCAAAATGAAAATCTACCTAACAATGAGACTGAAGTCAATTTGAAAATTTTGAATTTGTGGATGAGTTATGGTGCAACCTTTTAGAAGAAAAGAAATATGAATTGGTGATGTTTACATGTTCTAAACTTCTAATAAACTAAAAAAAGTAACAATGTTACAACAGGAAGAATTACATTTATATTTTGTACATAACAGAGCTCGGTATGTTGCTTGAGTGTTTGGTCATGTACAATTGTTGTTCATTACAAAAGTAGAAGCATAACATGGATGTTTTATTAGTCACTATGATCTTTTCTTTATGAATTAAATATAAGTTAATAGAATAATGATACGATGTGGGATGTACAGTTATTTATAGAATTTTCATTATGTAAAATGAAAAACAGAGTAGATGTGGTTTTAGTGCAAATTGTGCCATTAAAAGATAAAATTGAAACTTTAGTAATTGGTCGTCAACCTTATGTTATAAATTAAGCCACTTTTATAGCTCTACTATACTAAATGAATCAGGCCTAATTTTAAAATAACCACTGTTCCGAGTGAACAATTTGTTGTACTTATCATTCAAGCAAGTGGATCTAGTATTACTAACATGCTTTTATGTCTTTTATTACAACATATGATACAATATATTTTTGGAAAAATATCAATACCTCTTTAGAAAATACAATTTGGAGAATCTCTGCTGAATCACCTCTCCTTAAGTGCTGCGACAAATCAAGAGGAAATACTCCTTTCTATGTACTAACCCAAAACTGCCTGCTCCCACAAATTGCTTTGGCTTAAGCATTTGTTTCAACTTTTCAAGTGTACAACATCTCACTACTGCAAATAAAAGTTCGCCCACAGCATATGATTTAATACAGAAATTATAATGAATTCTGTAAAACTCAAATATGGGAACTATAAACATATGCTATGATATTTGTACAAAAGTAAGGTTGACTATATGAAATTGCATCCAAATTTTTTTCCTTTGAGCTTAGATATTCAGGAAGTAAAATTATTATGACGATTGATGTATTTATTTACATGCTCTTACATATGTGAGATAGTTGATCATTACTCAAATATACTCAGTAATTTCAGATTGACGAAACCTCATCATCACTGGCTTGAACAAAGTGGAAAATGTTTTATTCTAAGAATCCACTTAGCAAGCGTTATAATCATTTAAACAAATTAATTAGTCAACCAACATTAAAAGAATACCGCGATAAATTCACCTTAATGAAGTATAAGCTTCCAAATTTGCATAAAAACTGAAAAACCCTTGATGATTTGAATAAATTACGGTTTCTTTTGATGGGAAATTGGAGAAATTAATCATCGGTGTTATCCAAAAATAGAAAAAAGTAAAGTACCATAAGAAATGGGAAAGAAAAATAAAGTACCACTGGTATGGCAGCTGTAGAAGACAACGATAGTCGAGCAAGCCAATATGAAAACGGAAAGGGAAAGAGAGGCCTAACCGATTATAAGTCATTCTGGAGCCGATTCCGACTTGAAGTGGCTGGCGATGGCAGTTGGAGGAGAGCTCAATGATGATGGAAATGGAGAATATTCAATTGAAAGGGGATTTACTTTTTTCGATTCCAGAAAAAGAAAGGAAGAAGAAAGCAGCTGCAGGTAAGAAAGTAATCAACGTGGGAGACCGTTGGTTTTAAAATTTGAGTAAAATTGAGAGTGTTTTTGCGCTTTAAAAGCCAAACTCAGTAACAATATACAGTATAGATATTATTTATTGTCCGATCCTGGTAGTACACGCGATTATTGTTTTGCACCGATACTGTATATGTTCAATGGTGCGTTGTATTTGATATTTTTTTACACGTACTACCGTCAGTCCAATGTAATATTCATGTGCTACCTCATATCCCCTCATTCTCTATGTTAGTCGACAGTATTACTTTGTAATACTCTTAGGTAGTATAGGTATAGAGTTAGCGGCATCGTATGCACTATGAAGATGTGGAGGCACTCTCTTTTGGTGGAAAGGTTTGACTTATTCACCGAGCATAAATCCCTTAAACATCCATTTTTTTAAAAGATTTGAATCTTAGGCATCAGATGTGGATGGAATTTATAGCATCGTATGAATTTAAAATTCAGTATTTCTCTAGAAAAGAGAATTTTTTTGCCGACGCTCTTAGCAAGAGGCATGCCACTCATGGTGCAATATATGAGTGGAGGAAGATGGAGTTCCTTTAGAATTTAAATTTCAAACCAATCAGAATTAACTCCATGTTATTAAGCAGCTATGGAGGTAAGGCCAGCATTGATGGACCACATCGGTTAAGAACAGAAGAAGGATGCAACAATAGTCGACATTTTAAGCACGTTGGGCGGAGAGCATTTCCCTCACATCTATAGGTATTCGATCGACGAAAAAGGATGGGAAAGGAGAGATGGACGACTATATTTTCTTGTAGTGGATAATGTTCTAGAGCAATTGCTAGCAGAATGCCACCATTATAGGATGACTATTCATCCCGATGGAGATAAGATGTATAGGGATATAAAACGAGTTTTCTATTGGCCAAGGATAATAAGGCAAGTAGCTAAACATGTCATTAAGTGTTTGACGTGCCAAAGGATAAAAGCAGAACTAGGGAAGCTTGGAGGTCTGCTATTACCATTAGAGGTACCGACTTGGAAGCGGCAGCATATATCGATGGACTTCATAGATGGGTCGTCTAGAAGTCAAAGAGAAACAAAGCTATTTTTGTTATAGTGGATAGGCTCACTAAAAGCACCTACTTTATTACTTTAAGGAGCAATGGACAGCGACATCTTTAGAGAAAATTTGTATGAAAGAAGTGGAACGATTTCATGGAGTTAAAGACCCCGTATTCATTAGTGAATTTTGAAGGAGTTTACAATCAACTTTAGGAACGATATTAAATCTTAGCACCGTTTACCACCCCCAGACCAATGGACACACATAAAGGGTGAATAGGATTTTGGAGGATTTATTGGGAGCATGCAATATGGATTTTGGAGGATATTGGGAGCACCATTTACCCTTTGTAGAATTCACATACAATAATAGTTATTATGCGACAATTGGTATGGCATCCTTTGAAGCTTTATACGAGAGGCCGTGGAAGTCACCTAATTGTTGGTAGGAAACTATCGATAAAATTCTACTTGGACTGAAATTGATCCATGAGACTACAGAAACAGTTGAGGTGATGAATGAAGGCCGCTTGGGACTGAAAGAAGTTCTATGCTGAAAGGCAAAGAAAGGAGTCGGAGTTTTCGGTTGAAGATATGATATTTGTTAAGGTTTCCCCGCTTAGAGTGTTATAAGGTTTGGAACATCAAGAAAGCTGGCATCAAAATTTGTTGGGCCTTCCCCGTTTTAGAAAGATGGGAAAACTTATGTGTTAAGTAGAGCTTCCAACTAAGTTAGCTGGAGTCCATGATGTTTTCCACGTATCTCATTTGGGGAAATGACTAAACAACGCCGCCATTATAGTAGAGTCTAATCAAATACCAAATGTAGAAACATAGCCGATAGCATCTTGTGCTAACGCACGTATAGTGGAACACGGAGTTGAGAAGCTTCATAACAAATAAGTTAGGCTGATCCAAGTGCAAAGGGGAGATAATCCTACAGAAAGCACATGGGAGACAAAAGAGACGATGAAGGCTTCTCATCGTGTGCTTTTCATTGGTAAATGTTCTCTCTTCAAAATTTAGTATTGTATAGGTTTTGGTTGCTTCGTGGATTCTAGATTAGATGGTAGGGAGTGATTGCCACACTTTTTAATACTATTTTTGCAATCGTATAGAAGCTTATGCATATTTAGTATGTTTTACATATATACATATATGTCACGATCTTGCATTAATGCTAGGATTGACCTCACATATAGTATGTTGCATACATAATCCCATTACATTTTTTGTTAAGTAGATGGTTGTACAAATAACATGGATGTAAAGTGTGTGTTACACTATTCGCTACTTAGGAATTTTGGGGATGAAATTCTTTTAAGGGGGAATGTAACACCCCATAAAATTTATAAGGAATTAATAAATTAACAATGATGCTAAAATGAGAATTTTACTAACTTCAGAATTTGGCTAAAAAATTACACCACCGTATCCGTGATGATTTTCAGAGCAACTTTCATATATAAAGTTTTGTGATCGGAGTTCAAACAGAAATTATTGACGTTTGAATTTTTTGAATTTAAAATAGTTCAAACAAATTTAAATTCAAAAATCAATAAACATTAACATTTGAAAATCGATAAGGGTAATAAATATTGGAACATTTGGTAATAGACTTAATGTCGAAGCAAATCTTAACTGAATGGTAAGTAAGGCAAAGAAATAATATAACACTAAAATTAACATTAAGTAATAAATATCAGCTAGGGGATGAAGGCCGATCAACTACTAGCGGTCGACGATCCAAGGAAGGCCGGTTGGCCGATTAAAGAGAGGTAGCTAGGATTTGTTTAGGCCTGAACAACCTAGATTTTATTATTTTTAAACCAACTTTGATCGTACGGTCCATGCACATTCTAATCAATATAAATAAGAGATAGCCCCCTCAAATTTATTCATAAGAAAAATAACAATGCTAGCAAAATTCCATGAGTTCTCTTCGTCCTCCATGAACTTTTTATAATCAAGATTCAACCTTTTGGAAAGAAACCAACTGGATTAAAGAAAAAAGGTAATAAATTTTAGGTATGTATTTCTCTATTTCTATTCTTCTTCAATCTCTAATTATGAATCTAGTCTACATGCAAATGAATTGTTATATATTGTAAAATATATAAGAAGATAACTATAGGTGGAAATAGGCGAAGACGTGGAATCAAATCCAAAGGAATTTGGGGAAAGCTATATGTGAGTGGAAAATCTTAGTTTTTCTCTTCTTAGTAGTTTGTGCTGTTAATATTTAGGGAATTTTGTACACGAAAACATTAAATCCAAAGCCCTAAAATTCCCCCGTACAATGTTAATTCTTGGATTTGTTGGAATCATAATCACTTTATGTTAATATAATAGAATTTAATATGTTGTTATTTACAATTTGAATAGCCTATGTTATATTCAACTTCCATTTTCCAATTTCTGTTTGTTGTGACGAAGGGTTTTAAACCAAAAGGAATTAGAAAAGGGTGTGCAAAGTATGAATTTTTCCTATTTTTAGTTTGCACTGCCTATTTCTGTAATTTAAGTAAATATGAATCCTTTTTCACTTCAGTCTTATATATGTAAAAGTCAAATAGAATATAAAGGATTTAAATTGTAAAGTTTTGTTCCCTTGAATTAAAGACGTTAATTTTACTACACTAATGTAAAAAAAATTGGATATTTTGATTCCATTCTTTTGAAAATATATGCAAGACTGTTTTTTTAGCTAATTTAAAATTTGATCTTAGCTATTTTTAAAAAATAAATTAGTGTATTGGACTGAGACTTGTATGGATATAGAAATTTTGACATTTAGGTTATCTTAGCAACTCGTATAGGAAGAAAAACCTTAGTATAGAAATTCTTTTGCACTTTTTTTCTTGAACTGGTACTTTATATACAACAACTCATTGGGACAACATATCCCATGTCAAATAAACGTTCGAAAGCAAGTTTCGAACTTGTGACATCCTGCACCAATGCCGAATCAATTAACCACTTGGACAAAGGTTAATAAATATATTAGTTATCCTAAAATTTACATTATGTACAAATATATTAGTGACATATAAGTTGTAACGTATAAAAGAAATAGGTTAATAAATAGTACCAAACCCTATAGAAAGGTATTTAAGAACAATTATGAAAGTTAATCCATAATTAAAGGCAAAATAAGGAGTTTTCCTTATATGGTCTTAATACATAAATGCAGTTGAGGTATATTATATATATATAGTGTGTGTGTGTGTGTGTGTGTGTGTGTGTATAAATATCTTAGGAAATTTTGTTTTATCGGAGAGCGGAAATAGGACTAAGCTATAGGGATGCAAGGTCAGTCAAAAGTCCGCAGAAGTCTTCCAGCTAATCTGGCTACTGGTAGTGTGACTATGGAACTGATGTAAGACATCACCTACAATAAGTATCCATGGTGGACGAAAGTTTAGTCCCAATTCTTAGAGTAAGCTTGCCCAGCAAATCTGACTATCAGCATCTACGAATAGTCGGACTAATGTGAGACATCACGGGTTGGGTTACGGGTCATAGAACAAGTATCCCAATATGGTCCTGCTTTTGGGTTAGAGGTATTAAATGGCTATTGTAGGGTCTTCCTCCTTTCCATTTAAGAAGTGTTAGATTGCCAGGATCATCTTTTACATGCGGTGGTGGGAAATCATTGGAGTGGGTCTGCTTGGGACTAAGGTATTAAATTGTTATCAGAGGGTCTGCATCTTCCCCATTAAAGAAGTATTATGTAGCCTTATGTTTCTTACAATGTCAACTAGGAAGTACCAAAGAGGGGTCTGTATTAGGTCTAGTATTAAATGATGTGGATCTGCTTAGGGTATATGTAATAAATGATCAGAGTCTGCCTAGTTCCCATTAAAGAGGTATTATGTGGCTCAGATACTTTCTCTCACATTGTTAGGACATGGCTAACAGAGATGGGTCATTGGACCCAATATATTCTATAGTTGTCTTGCATTTGTGAATTTAAAGCCCCACTAAAAATCTGCAAAATCTCTGCTATAGCACAGTGCTCTTCGACCATTACACGTTTTCAACGTAGTGCTATTAGATCCGTTTTAAGCCCGACTATTTTCTGCTACACCCGCTAAATCAAGGCTTTTTAGCCCCCATTTTAGAAAATATAATATAAAAAGGTTAATTTGACTAGTTCTCTTTTTACCAAATTGACAAATTAGGGTAAAGACCTAGTTTTAAGGCATAAATGCTCAATAATTAAGTTAGAAATCTATTGTCGTCACCAAATATGGACTGCATATATCATTACATTCTTATGTTTTTGTGTATGAGATAAAATAATATTTCATTTTTATGCATAAATGATATGAAAGTGAGAGTAAATTAATTTTTAATATTTGGTTTTATAACTAATGAAGCTTTTTGCACATCTGCTATGTCCCTGCTTTATTTTCATTATAACCTTTTACACATCCACCGCTATGAAACCTCTATGCGCTTTAACTGCATAGGATGCACTAGCATTATAGTTACAAAGTTAGACTGGAAAGGGCCTTTGGCCTACAGTTGCAGATATGTTATAGAGCTGGACTAGAAGAGCCTTTGGCTTATAGTTAGATATGTACTCGGTAGGGCATAGTATCGAATACGTAAGACATAATACTCATCTAAATGATACTACCCAAATACTATTATAGTAAGACTGATATTTTCATTCACCAGGCATTTGTTGTTCTAATTCCCTCATCATTATAACCCATAGTTAAAGGGAACAATGCTGATGAAGATTGTGAAGGAGGCAGTGAAGACTTGTGGCACTTTATTTATTTATGTATGTTTTTTTTATTTACTATGATGGACCTATATTTTAGACTTGATGATGTCCTTTTTTTACACATTATGTTATGGAGATTTGAAATGTTATATTTTTTAGATTTGGAATATGTGAAATGGGAATTTATTTTGTTACTATATATTGTCCCTTCTGCTATGAAATTTTAAAAGCATAGATGGATAACTCTATATATTGTTTAGTCAATTTTACCAACCGACAACTGGTTTTAGAATGCACCTATGTTCGATTGAGCTTTTGTTTGGTCAAAAGCCTACTCCCGTTTCGGAGAGGGTTGTTACAAAACTAAAATTCTATATTGTATAGTATCTTCCCAAAATAATTTAATTCCTCGTATATAAAAATAATCAAGCACAAAAGTATATTTCTTTCAAAATTTTACTTAACAATATATATAATAAATACCATAATAATAATTGCTATGCAATAAATATATCTGGAGGTATGGTGTAAAGGATAAGAGATGCCTAGGTCGGGTTACGGACCTAGGTTCGAACCCTCCTTGCACACGTTTCTCGCAAAAAATAGTGCCCGGGATTTATAGGTGCCATGAGTTAAAGAAGATAAGCATAACTTAGTTCCCCTCAATAGTTACTGGTTTGTTAGCTTGCCTAGAATAAATCCAAAAAAAATATCACATTCAACTTATTATTACTTTAAAATATTGTTTTACAAACTTCCAATTTATTAAATGCAAATAGAATTAACTCACTATTTTGCGTAAATTTTAAATCATATGTGTGTGTGTGTGTGTGTGCGCGTGTGTGTGTATTCAAAGATCCCTTATTTAATCGAATCCCAAAAATCATCACTTCAAAACTATTCCTATTCACACAATTCTCAAGATTACTTCACTTTTATATTTTCTATTAATAATAACATTTTCAATATTAAATAAAATAACCCATTCCAAAATCACTATTTATATTTAAAATAATTTTCATTTCTTCCAAAATTTCACATTTCAGTTATATTATCCCCTTTTGAATAATATCAAGTTTCGTTTCAACTATTTACAAACATCTATTTATTATACTAATAACTTATAATATTTATACTCAATAATCGATCAATTTTCATCGAAATAATTACCAATGGAAAGTACCCCAATTTCAGCCATATCAACCATATCGAACTAACTCATCAAGTCAACAATCAATTAAACGTAGTCTTGAGGATCGTATACTATCTAACTTGTGTATAATGTGCAAGTATATAAATCAATGCAATAGTAGCTAATAAATAGTGAATTAAAAAGCGTGCAAACCAGATTTTTTATACTGGTTCGGACCTCCCATTCTACGTCATGTCCCAAAGCTCCCTTTCGGTATTTCCTTTAAACAAATTACCCTCACTTTGCCCGAAGGAATAGGCTAATACAAAAGTATATTTAACAATCTTGTGTTCCAATAACACGGTTTTTTTTACTTTAGCACAAGTCTTCCAATGATCTCCTATGAGTATATGAATATGAATGCTTTGAGTTGTAGGAAGTGATCTAACCAAAATTCTATTTTGGTTATAATGGATTGAGAGTATGTAAAAAGTATATATGCAAGAGAGTGCTTAGAAACCAAGAGAGTAAAGAATAGACTAATTTAAGTTCGGTGAGTTTTTACTTCTAAATAAAAGTGGTATTTATAGATTTGGAAAGTTGCAAACGAAAAATTGTTACTCTCGGAGAAAGTCCCTTTATTTTAATGGCTGCAACTCTTCAGTGGAAAATGATTTCCTTTTGATTAAAAACATGCAACTCTTCAGTGGAAGATGATTTCTTTTTGATTGAAAAATAAAGTGTCTTTTCAAATATGACAATATTTCCTATGACAGACGTCTATGGTAAAATCCTCAGACGTCCGTGACTTGTTTAATTTTTAATCCTAAACTTGTCACAGACGTCTGTTGTTCTATAACAGACGTCTATGAGGTGTAAAATCTGTTTTTCACCTTATTTTAATGTACATGAAATTATGTTTGCTCGTATATTAATATGTACTCAAGAAGACCTTAACAATATTATATCCAAGACTCTTTTACTGTAGAATAACTTTAGTATGTTCAGTGAATCTTCATTCTTCTTTGAGTCTCAGTATCTTCAAGCATGGTCTTCTTGAAGCATATACCTGCAATCTTGATAAAGTCTATATATGTATATGGTTGAATAGTTGTTATCATTTAGAGGTTTAAAAAAAATTGTACGTAAAGGAGACCATATTCTAGATCATGACTATGATTAAATAAATTTACTCCTAAAACACAATGAATGTTAGACTAAATTACTCTCAATAGCTTCATCCTTTGGCCAATTTGTTTTCTCCTCCAACACATTACCGTAACAGCCCTAACCCACATCCGCCCCCTTGCTTCCTAAATGTGTACATAAGTTTCTCTCGTCGAGCATCAAGCCAACCTCTATTTGAGCCCACATGCACAAAGCTCCATACATGCGCCCAAAAAGTTGTCGCACACAACACTTAGTCGCTATTTGCTTCATGTCGAGCATGACTCCACTATCACTGCCGTTTTCTCTCTTCACATGCGGTGCTTCCCTTTGCGTGATTTTTTTTAGTTTCTGTGTTTTTTTCCTTTTTCGTTTAATTCCATGTGGATGATTTGCTAAGGGGGTTAGGGTTAAGGGGAAAAGGATAACGGGTAAAGGTTCAGACTTTTGGGACCAAAATAAAAGATCTAGAAGAGGGGACTGAAAGAATGGACTATAATAACTATGATTTTCCAATAGAGCCTTATGCAAATAAAATTTCTAGTCTATCACTTTTATTTACATTTTATCCCACTTTTGTTCACAAAAATAAATACTCTATCAGATGTTTATAATTTTATATATCCAATTTAAGTGCAATCGTTATTTTCAAAAGTATAATTTGATAGATTACACAAATTAATTAATTTTTTGATTATCTATCTTCGTTGATTTATTCATTTTATTAATACTAAATAAAATTTCTTTTCAGCTACTTGACCATATAAAAATTATTTATATTCATCATAAATATTTTATTTGAGTTAAATATATTTTTATTATTATCTTGAAACAAATTTATTTACTAATTCGATTATTAAAACAAAATCCTTTATCTAATTATTTTAACCTAATAAAATATATTATCAAAAGTAAAATATCCAGAAATTGAACTTGAATTTTTTATTTTAATAAAAAATAAATATTACAGAAGCATAGAAGGTCGGATTGTTGCACATAGTTTATAAGTAGCCTTTTCAAATGCATTTTGGACTAAGAAAAGTTAGAATCTCTCTCAAACTATTATGAATCCTAAAATTCTGGCAGCAACCAAACTTTCTTCTTCCTTATTTATTTCGGACGCCATATATGAAACATGAAGACATGTACATATGGATTCCATCCAACATATGCAAGCTCTGGTCCGTATTTCCACGAAATCTATACCAAAACAAAAAACTGTATCTAGGTAGCAATTCACTTCTTAGAGCTGCATGTTTACAAGAATACATGAGTCTCATTCTACAAAGTGCAGAGCATTGAATTAAAAAATTATAGATGCCTATTATAAACAAAAACGTCATTTTTAAGAAAAGTTAGAGGTGGTTTAGAGAGAGAAAGACAGAATTAAGGTGAAGAGTGAGCATTGTGAGTTTTGAAAGAGGACAAATTTGATGTAAAAACTCAATAGAAGGAGATCGAGTGCGGCCACAAAGAAATAAGGAGCAACTAAAAGAATGGAAGTTTATTTTTATGTTGCATGAAGAAGAGTGGCATGGTTTATGTAATGGAGATGGTGGATAAATTTGATGCACAAAGAGGGCCTAAATTTAAAGAAATGGTGTTTTTCGATTTTTGCTAATACATTTACTTATTGTGATATAAAATCTCTGAATATATGACATGGATCCTTATTTATAGCCATTGGATTTAAAGAAATAAAATATATCCACCAATAGATAATACCTTTCATAATGTCCATTAAAGACCGAAATTCGGTTTGTAAACGGTTTCAAATAATTAAGACCAAACGAAGACTGGTTTTCAATTTCCAATATTAAAAACTGAAAACTAAATAATTCAACCATAATCAGTTTTTAACTAAATATAAAAAATTCATTCCTACATTGTAGTCACTAACTAAATATATTTTGGTAGCGACTTGAAGATTCTTGATTATCAATGTTGGGCCTATTATGGAGTTAACTGGATCATCATCAGAATCATTTGTAATGTGCAGATTTCATCGATGGATTTTCATTGATCGTGGTGACATTTCAATCAATTTTTTAGTCAAACAAGAAAAATAATTAAGAATATTAATAAGTGGTAAAATGATTTTGAATGTTTTTATATACGTTTTAGTTGGTTGCCTATTAGACAAATATTTGAAAGTAAGACATTGGTTAAATAATCATTCATTTCACATGCTTTTGGTTAACAAACAACTTACTTTTGAATGTCTGTTAAAACATCTTTCAAATACAAAGCTTGTTGGTGAGCTTTGCTGATTCTCGTAATAGGTAATCCACACTATAAGGAACATGAATATAAGATGATTAGAAAACTTTGAATTGTGGCATATCTAAGAGTAGACTCTATCTTTAAAAATTTATTCGATCCCACACAAAGAGTATGTCATAAGGTTCAAGCAGATACTTTTATCATGATACAACAAATCCTAGAAGAAGGAATTGAGACAGTAATTCTAAATTCCTCGATGCAAAAATTATTTTGGAAGAGAATTTTATTATATTTTAGGAAGAGGAGAAAGGTAATATTTATAGATAAGAAAGTGTCTGTTCATATAGTCATGACTGTCAGAACCAACAGTCATGTCCGCTTTAAAATTTTAAGTGAAATGATAAAATTTTAAAAATAATTAAACATACATGAACATTGTAGACGCTAAGGCAACTAAGGCACAATTACCATCGCAACCCCGTGGTGCATGCGAAGTGCATGATAAGCGTGTTAGGAATCTTAGCGTGCTTATGTGCTTCCTTTCTCAATCAATGCTAACCCATATCATGTTTTTTGTCCAACCAATAGGTTAATTAATTAGTTATATATATATATATATACACACACACACACATAATTCTCCAAGATTTTAGTTGTTATTAGTTTAAAGATAAAACATAAAATCCACTTATAAAGTTAAATATCCACAATCCCCTAGTTTCGTTATATGGTTAGGCCTTATTGGTTTTATCTTTACCTTCCATCATTGCCAAAGCTCAAAACCATAATATGATATTTCATGCATTAAAGAAGGTGTTTACTGAACCTCCAATTAGTATAAATATATCAAGATTTTATCAAAGTAATTGTAGCTCAGCCTTTAACGTATCATTTTTTGCAATAATACCGAATATATGATATTCACATGTAGTATCTACCTTAAAATAGTTTCTTTAATTTACTTAGCACTATTATGGCCATGTGTTAGCTTGTTGTTTTCTTGAGTGATCCAAAGAGCAAACCTAAATACTCACACGAGTAGCAGCACCACTCCTACATTCACATAGGTGAAGTTATTATATATACCCTTAC
This sequence comes from Allium cepa, assembly GCA_030765085.1. Classification (NCBI taxonomy): domain Eukaryota; kingdom Viridiplantae; phylum Streptophyta; class Magnoliopsida; order Asparagales; family Amaryllidaceae; genus Allium; species Allium cepa. The sequence goes on along the minus strand of CM060940.1, from coordinate 747,537,965 downwards.
TATATAGTTATTTTTTAACTTCATAAAGAAAAACCATGACCTCTCAATCATAATGTGTTGTACTAATTCCACTTGGCAAATGGAGCATCTTTTGCGAATCAACATATTTCAATCACCTCTAAACAACTTGTTATGGCCTTTAAACCTTTTACCGATTCGACTTTTAGTTCGAAGTTGGGTTACCATTGTTTGTGATTTTTATTATAGGTTTCAACCCCATTTCCCTTGATGTCCATTTCATCACATCTCTAGGCAGGTCTCTCTTGAAAGGGTCTACCAATTTCTTACTAGTTCTTACATACATTATTCTGATAATTCCACCTTTAATTAGTTCTCTTACATATTTATGTATTAGGCCTATATTCTTTGAATTTTCGTTATAAGTATTACTATAAGTCCTAAATAGCGTAACTTGACTATTATGATGTATAAAAATTGGAGGCATGGGTTTAGGCCATAATTTAATATGTTTTAGGAAATCCCTAGTCCATTCTCTCCATTTACGTGCATTTTCTAATGCAATGAATTCTGGCTCCATTATTGAGTGTGAAATGCAAGTTTGATTCTTAGATGCCTATGATATGAAACCTCCACTAAGGAGAAATGATCAACCAGATGTGGGCATACTGTCTTCTGCATTCGTTATCCAGCTAGCATCTGTATACCCTTCAAGTGCAGTTGGAAAATCATTGTAAAATAGATCAAGTCCTATGGTTTTGTTAAGATAACTAAAAACTCTACTAAATGCTTCCAATGTTCACCACTTGTATTGTTAGTGAATCTACTTAATTCGCATACCGAGAAAGCTAATTGCACTAGCATATTCAAATTGTGCAATCGATCTATCATTACTTTTTGCCAGTTTAACACTTGAGTAAACATATTCTATATTCCTTAAAATTAAAGTACTTAAATTTGGACAATATTTTTTTATGTAATGTTTTTGATATGATTCATATTTATGATAGTGTTTATAATTTTAATTCCTAAGATAGTATCAGCTTCTCTTAAATCTTTCATTTTGAAGAACGAAACCAGATACCTCTTGGTCTCTAATATGACAAGCATATTTGTTCTAATAATTATCATATCATCAACATATAAAAAACAGTTACACTATACTCATTTGTAAATTTTGAATATATACATCTATCTATATTATTATGAAGAAACCCAAATGATAGTATGCCATTGTTTTGGTGCTTGCTTCAATCCATATAAGGTACGTAAGTGTTAAAATAATTAATAACCTTCTTATGCCTAAGTCTGTTTGCAAATTAGCTTTCCTTGAAAGTTTGTACAATAGTATTAGGACCATATTTTATTTTAAAGGTACATTTACATCCAATTGGTTTAGTACCGGATGGAAAATTGACCAAAGTCCAAGTTTTCTTTGATATTATAGAGTACATCTCGTCATTTATTATTTCTGTAAAGATCCCGGTTCTAAGTCAAATTTAAATTGGTAATTAATATAAGATTTTGGATTAAATTATGAGTTAATTTGGAATTTTCTAAAATAAATAAGATATATGTTTGTTTATTTATATATATGTATATAAATTTATTGTAAATAGAATTTGAACTTGAAATTAAAAAATAAAATATCTTAAAAATGTATTGGATTTGAAAACACTATATTTTAAATTAATAAAAATTTGTTATAATGTACATATGTATATACATTACAATTTGGAAGTTATATTTGAAATTTAATATAATAATTTATCAAGAACTATTTAAGGGTTAAATTCTAGTATAATGTATATATATGTTTATTTATTTATGTAATTATTTTTAAAATCGTTTCTTTAAGGTTTAACAAATATTTATAAAAATAAATGCACAAAGATAAATTAAAAATATAATATATAAAATTTTATATATTTAAACAATAAATACATGTGTAAGCATTATAAACAAAGAGATTTACAAACATAACCATTTAATAACATGAAGATACAAGTGTAAAACATGAAAACAACAAGTGTCATGCTTGGTTTTTTTTCTTTTTGAAATTAAGAATAAAGAGAAAATAAGCTATATATACATCCATATTTCTTTCTCATCTTTCTTTTATATATTCAAAACCTAAGAAACTAAAAGAAACAACAAACCTAAAACAAAAGGAAAACAAGAAAAACAAAATCAAATTAAAACAAAGATCTGATCATCTCAGATCAAACAAGCAAGCAAAGTACAGATCATCTAAACCTGAAAGCAAAATTTTAAAGCAAAGATCAAACTTCCAGAATTTTCAAAGATTCAAGTCTTTTAACTTGAGCAAGCAAAATAAAGATTTTAACTTCAAGTCTAATCAAGCAAAAGATCAAATCAGCAAGCTATAGATCAGATCATCTCAAATATAAAGCCAATATAAATCAAGTTATAGATTTAAAATCAAAATCAAGTTCCAGTTGCAACAGGCTTTGTTCTTTGTCTTCCCATCCAGGTGAGCAAAGTAACCCATTGATGCTTGAATCTGTTTATAAACTTGATGTATGTGAAATGAAGTGATGAAATTGTGTTGCATATACATATAAATATGTATATATGTCCGTGCATGCTTGTATATATGTATATTAGTGCTCTGTTATAAGTTACATGTTTTAAAAACCTGATCAAAAATTCAGATCACTCCATCTAAATGATTTTACGTTTCGATCCCTAAATAAAAAGTGATTGTAATGATGTAATACCAATTTTAAAATGGTTTCAAGTAAATTTATTTAACAAATATTTTATAATTGGAAATTACAGTGATAAACTTTTAAATCAGAAAAATCAAGTATTATAATTCCAAATTTCATTGATATGCTCTGATTTGTGCTGGAAAATAATGATTTTTTAATGATAATATAAAAAAATTTAAACAAGTATCGATCTAGAGATTTTGGGTTGAACGGGGAACGCAAATTCGTCGATTCCCGATGATCAACGAAGATTTGGTCTTCGGGTCTGGTGCTAGAAGAAGTTCAGATGGTGGAGATCAACAGAAAAATGGTGGGGAATTTTATAGATGATCGGAGTGGTTGGTCGAAGTAGAAATAGGGTTTGTGGCCCTTGTTTGGTCGATGGTGAATTTAAGGCTGGTTCGCCATCGGCGGTGTATTGAAGATAACCGGAATGGGGGGAATCATAGCGTTGACATGTGACGCAACTCTGGACGTGGTGGCGTGAGTTCAGTCGGTCAGTGGTGGTGATCCGAGGTGACTATGTCGATGAGGTTTGGTTCCAGTAAGGTATTAATATGCTCGATTTCGAGTTGGAAGTATTTTCGGGTTTCTGGGAGGTTGGTCTAGTCAACGTTGATGTCGATGACAGGTTGAAGGTCTCGACATTGGTCAGAGGTGATCCAATCACTTTTGCACGTATACAGGTGATAGTAGTGTCGGTGGATTTGGGTTTTGGGAAGAAGGACTTTGCCTTGGGTTGGGTCTCAGAGTTTTGGTTTGTTGGCTCGAGATTGCTACCGGGTTCGTTCGCGTGAGTGTAACAGTTTTATATTTTAAAAACAAAGCTAAACAAAAGAAGAGGGGAAATGACTCGGGTTCGAGCTTGAAATTGTTATATCTGGCTCAGGTTTGCTTTAGTGTATTATCAAATTTTATAAAAGCAAAAGAAAATGTACTTGTTTTATAAAATGTTGGCCAGTTTTTTTATATAAGAAATTATACAAGTTCCAAGTTTTAAAAAAACAAGTGTTATCAAGTTTTCTTAAACTAATTTCAAATTTAAATTTTAAGTCCAAATGAATTTTGAAAATTAATTGATGTGGTTTTGAAATAATTTATATGATGATAAAAATAAATTAATTTCTAAAGTATTTTCAAATGAAGTTTAAAAATGTTTGAATTAAGCAGGGTTAGTTGATTAATGTGTGTGATTAAAGGTTAGTTAATTACTTAATATCATTTATCAACGTGATTATTAAAGGTTAATTAATTGATAAATTAAAGGTTAATTAATTTACGATTAAGGATGATTACTTAATGAAATTATTATAAACCTTCTGGTGACTCCTTAATTCTCGACGTCGATGGTCCGTATGCGGCTTTGAATACTGTCTTGCTTGCGGATTCTACTTGGGATTGTACCTTCATTTATTCTTCTGATGTAGTGGACTATGATCCTTGTTTTGCTATCCATTTCCGCCCTTTTGCTTGTGTTGTTGGGAATGTGCCTTTTGATTCTTCCAGGGTGATTGTGGATGATGGTACTCCTGCCTCCGGGGTGGAGGCGTAGTCTAGGAGTTATTTTGTAGTTGTGGCATGTTTGGTCACACTCCAGTGCTCATTTGTCCTTTCATAGCAGTTAAGGTGTCTTTACCTTACTCCTGTATCTAAAGTTTATTACGTTCGTAATAAAAAGTGGACGGTCCACTATAAAACCGGCTGGCCTTGCCAAAAAAAAATTTAATTAATTATAATTACTTATTGTAGTTAAAAAAAGATTATTACTTAATGTAATTAAGGGATAATTACTTTGTGTAATTACATTAAAGGATAATTAATTAAGATTAATTAATGTAAGTAATTAAGGGTAATTAATTACTTAATGAAAGTAATTAAGAAAAATTGATTAATAATTAAGGATAATTAATCAAGTGACTAAAGGATAATTACTCAATGTAATTAACTTGTGATTTATTAATATAAGTGATTAGGGATAATCCCTTATTGTAATTAATTAAGGATAATTAATTAAATGGAAATTAATTAAGGGTTAATTAATTAATGTAATTAATTAAGGATAATTAATTAAAGAATAATTAAATAATTAGGGGTTAAAACAGGGAATTAGGCTGAAGGAAAAACCTGAGAACACTTTTAGTCTGAAGGACAGAAGTTTTAAAATTTAGCCTGAAGGACAAAAAATGATATATTCATATAGCATTGCACATTCATAATGCTATATTCATATAGCATTACACAGCTGCTTGTTTGTGTATGCAGAAACTTATAAAAGTGTGTTGTATACAGCATTATGGATGTGTAATGCTATATGAATATATCATTTTTTGTCCTTCAGGCTAAATTTTAAAACTTCTGTCCTTCAGACTAAAAGTGTTCTCAGATTTTTCCTTCAGCCTAATTCAGGAAAAAGTTGCAAAAAAATTTAGTCTCGGGGACAAGAAGTTTGTTTTTTAAGCTGAAGGACACTTTTAGTTTAAATTACAGAATGATAGTTGTAACTATCATTTTCAGTTTACACTAAAAAGTGTCCTTCAGACTAAAAAGCAAACTTGTTGTCCTTGAGACTAATTTTTTTTGCAACTTCTTCCTTGTGCCTATTTACCTGTAATTTTTAATGATTAAAGGTTGATTATTTATTAATTAAGGTTGATCAATTAATGATTAAAGGTTAATTAATTTTTAAAGGTTAATTAATAAATGATTAAAGCATAATTAATTAAAATAGTTTGTAATTAATTAATGTTGATTAACAGGATTAGTAATTTATTCATAAGTAATTAAGCAGGTTTAGAATTAATTATAATCAGGTGATTAATTGACCTTACTTATGAATGATTGGATTCTATTAAATGCCTTGAATTGATTGATATCTTTGATGTGTGATGTTCTGTGATATGAATTGAGTGATTTGAGTTGTGAACTGTGATTTATTTATCTGTGATGAATTTACTTGTTTATCTATGAATGAAAGATAAGCGTTATAGGATTATACCGCTTATCAATGTTATTGTGCTTGAATTGATGATGGTTGTGATATGTTATTATTGTGTGTAAAAACCCCTAGACTACACCACATACACAAAAATATGGATTTCACGGAAGATTGGTTAAGTCAGGGGTTTTTGAATTAAAAATGATTTAAAAATTGAATTTTGAATCCAAAATGGTTTGGAAGTAATTTGAAAAACTTTTGAAAAGGAAGCTTTGGAATTAAAACAATTTGACTTAAATTTGAATTCAAGATTTTGAAGTTGAATTCTTTATACATATATATATGCGTATTTGGAAACCATGGTTTAAAAAGGGATTATACAAATTGTATGTATAAGGATTTTAAACCATTTTAAAACTATTTTATATGTATTATTTTGGGAATTTAAATTTAACCTAAGCTTACAATTTAAGGGCTATAACTTGAGCAAATGTAATCAGATTTTCCCGAAACAAAAGACTTTTGATTTCAAATGATAATAGCGTTCATATAAGGAAAGAATTCCCAGTTTTTGTTGAAAGGATTTTGACTTGTGGATAAATTTGAAATGGAAATAGTCTTAAATGCTATGAATGAATCTTTGTGAAAGATTGGTGAAACTTTGTTTCAAATTGAAGTGGATTTTAAAAGGCGAATCTTTTGATTAAAAGATTAAAAGTGTAAATTTGTTTAAACCATTTAAAAGAAAAGGTTTTGGGGGGCTAAAAGTTGTGACTTAACTAAGATCCAATATACCCATATGCTTTTAAAAAAAATAAGCGCTCATTATTCCGTTTAGCCAGGAGAGCACTTTATGTCATATAACCCATTCCGAATAATGATATGACGAAATGGATAGCATTTGAAGACGGTGATGAAGACCAAGTATTTTCAAAAACAAAAGGATTACCTGTCGAATGTCTCTGCATAGAATGGCCTCGGTATAGAGTTCTCCATATGTGATGGGGAGTCCGATTGGGTTTGTGAATACTCAGATTTGCAAGGGCTTCTTTGAAGTGCCTTCGGTTTCGTTCGAACCCGGAACAAACTCGTATGGATGTATGTCTGACGTTACACTTTGAGATGTAAAATTGGTTTCTATCAAATACATTTATATTTGGTGGCGGAGAATTTATTCTCTTAGTTTAACACCCTTCTCTGAGACGTAGAGCTTAGAGGTTATGTAGTTGATGGTTACTAGTGATATATTCCCAATTTGATAACGTGGCATGCTAATTGCTGATCATTCGTTGATCAAAGCATGGTTTTTATGAAAAGTGTAGCTTTGTAGACAAGACCTCGTCAAACCTCACAACCCGGAAATGGTCGAAATAGTAAAGATGCGGCAAGGTTATGAGGTCGTGCCCTTTAGGGTATGTCCATTTTCTTCTGGATAAAAAGTGATATCATGTATGGAGCCCAGTTATTTAACTTATGTGGTTTTTAGAATTTGTTGGTGTTGAGGATCCTCGGATAAAGGTCGGTAATGACAGAAGGATGGCATACTCGTGTCAGTAGTTACCTAGTTACAGAGATAACCCGACCTTGTGTTGGCATAGAGCTGGTTAAGTTCTCGGGGCATCCCTCCAGAGGCGTACCCATTCAGAAAGGAAGTTCCTTAGCCTGGCCATTGTTGGAAATCCAATCACCCAATACGAGCCCTTTATGGTTTGAGTTGTAGAACCTTCCATATAACATGGTAGCTATAGTAGGCATAATATAATGGTACGTATGCCGGCTAAGCTAATATTATACATTTGAAATATTTTCTACACTATGCACTAATAATAATATCAAAAGAATTTTCACGTATCAAGCATGTTTGACTATTGTAAGTAGAAATATCCTTCAAGTGTGCGCTTGCATTGTGTGTATGGCGGGAGGCCTTATGGTAGTTTCATTTTCCAAAAAGCATTGCGAGTTTCTTTTATTTCCCATTGTTTTCTTTTGTTCAAGATAAAACTATTTTTGTTTGCTCACACCTGTCCCATGACTGACTTGGAGTTTATTATTCCATTTCTAAACTCTGGGTGCCCACAATTTTCCACACGGGCAGCCTAGAGTCAAGTTATTAGATGGTCAGCTAGTAGGTGTAGCTTTTGGCAATATTTGAAGTATCCGGATTGGCGATCACATTGTGTTTCAGTTCAGCATGATGGTGGTTCGAGCTTGTTAGTTTGAAGTCTTTGGAGCTTTGGCAATGAGGACTCATATATTGGATTCTCTTTTGGAGGACTATTTGGTGGTATCTTTCTGCTGCTATTGCTGTTATCTCTTCTGCTGTCTTATTATTTTCGCTGTTGTATCTATCTCTGATAATATTGATCACTTCATATTGTATTTGTTGTAATCAACTGTTGTATCAATAAAATTCTCTTCTGTTTCCACTATGTTGTTATCACCTAGTGTTGTTATAAGCTCCGACGAATCGGATTTCAACGTTTGAATCAGCGGCATTCGAATATGGGTGAAGTATGGATGTCGATTTTCGAGCGCTAAAATCTGGGTTGCCACATTTGGTACCAGAGCTGAAGGTTGAGTAAGAACTTTAGCTCAGGAGTATAACACATTAGGTGACTCATTAGAAATAGGGATGTAAATGCCATAGAATGAGTATCCCTAAGATATCTTGTCTGTATGCCTCGGTAAATTCTCTTACTATTCACTGATAGTGTGAATGAGTGCAAGAAGAAGACGAGGTAGGGGACAGGGGAGTACCACTACAAATTGCCAATACCCTGCAACAACAAGGAAACAACTTTTCTATCTCCTTTGATTCATCATCCAATTTCAATTCATCGTTCTCTGCAGCTATAGAAAGAAGCTTCGATGTGGTGATGGCCCTACGAATCTCTGTAAAAATGTTCCTACTTCATATTCTAATCATCGGTTTCTTAAAAATCTTTTCATTTTAACTCTAATGAATTTGAAATTTTATTTGAAATAAATTGATGAAAGAATTATGAAGCTAAATTGGATTGTATCCGTTTGTCTGTACTTTGGGGTCCAGATATATTCTACGAATGGTTAGTTATCCTTTTTGACTAACCAATACCCCTGCATATTTCGTAGAGCGGATGAACCGAGTATTTCGTGAAGTATTGAATGAGTTCATTATCATAATTATTGATGATATTCTGATTTGGTAAACCAAATATAGAATAGATATTCAGTTTGATCTGGTAAAACATACTCCATCTATTCATTGTTGTCTCCCTGTCTAGCAAATTTCGGGGACGAAACTTTCTTAAGGGGGAATCTGTAACGATCCTGGTTTTAAGTCAAATTTAAATTGGTAATTAATATAAAATTTTAGATTAAATTGTGAGTTAATTTGGAATTTTCTAAAATAAATAAGATATATGTTTGTTTATTTATATATATGTATATAAATTTATTATAAATATAATTTGAATTTGAAATTCAAAAATAAAATATCTTAAAAATGTATTGGATTTGAAAATAGTGTATTTTAAGTAAATAATTTTTTTATAATGTACATATGTATATACATTACAATTTGGAAGTCATATTTGAAATTTAATATAATAGTTTTTCAAGAACTATTTAAGGGTTGAATTCTACTATAATGTGTATATATGTTTATTTATTTATGTAATTAGTTTTAACATCATTTCTTTAAGGTTTAATAAATATTTATAAAAAGAAATGCATGAAAAAAATTGGAAATATAATATATAAAATTTTATAAAATTATATTTAAGCACATAAATACATGTGTAAGCATTATAAACAAAGCGATTTACAAATGTAACCATTTAATAACATGAAGATACAAGTGTAAAACATGAAAACAACAAAAGTCATGCTTGGTTTTATTTTTATTGTTATTTTTGAAATTGATGAATAAAGAGAAAATAAGCTATACATACATCTATACTTCTTTCTTATTTTTCTTTTACATATTCAAAACCTAAGAAACTAAAAGAAAAAACAAACCTGAAATAAAAGGAAAACCAAAAAACAAAATCAAATTAAAATAAAGATCTGATCATCTCAGATCAAAAAAAGCAAGCAAAGTACAGATTATCCAAAACCTGAAAGCAAAAATTTAAAGCAAAGATCAAACTTCTAGAATTTCAAAGATTCGAGTCTTTTAATCTGAGAAAGCAAAACAAAGATTTTAACTTCAAGTCTAATCAAGCAAAAGATCAGATGAGCAAGCTATAGATCATCTCAAATACAAAGCCAATACAAATCAAGTTATAGATTTAAAATCAAAATCAGGTTCCAGTTGCAATAGGCTTTGTTCTTTGTCTTCCCATCCAGGTGAGCAAACTAACCCATTGATGCTTGAATCTGTTTATAAACTTGATTTATGTGAAATGAAGTGATGAAATTGTGTTTCATATACATATAAATATGTATATATGTCTGTGCATGCTTGTGTATATGTATATCGGTGCTCTGTTAATAGTTACGGGTTATAAAAACCTGATCAAAAATTCAAATCATTCCATCTAAATGATTTTAGGCTTCAATCCCTAAAGAAAAAGTGATTATAACGATGTAATACCAATTTTAGAAATGGTTTCAAGTACATTTATTGAATAAATATTTTATAATTGGAAATTGCAGTAATAACATTTTAAATCAGAAAAATCAAGTATTATAGTTCCAAATTTCATTGATATGCTCTGATTTGTGCTAGAAAATAATGATTTTTAATGATAATATAAAGATTTTTAAACAAGTATTAATCGAGAGATTTTAGGTTGAACGGGAAATGCAACTTCATCGATTCCCGATGATCAACGAAGATTTGGCCTTGGGGTCTGGTGCTGGAAGAAGTTCGGGTGGTGGACATCAATAGAAAAATGGTGGGGAATTTTACAGATGATCGGAGTGGTTGGTCGAAGTCGAAATAGGGTTTGTGACCTATGTTTTGTCGATGGTGAATTTAAGGCTAGTTCGCCACCGGAGGTGTATCGGAGATAACCAGAATGGGGGGAATCAGAGCGTTGATGTGTGACGCAACTCTAGACATGGTGGCGTGAGTTCAGCTGGTCAGTGGTGGCGATGCAAGGTGACTATGTCGACCAGGTTTGGTTCCAGTAAGGTATTGATTCGCTCGATTTCGAGTTGGAAGTATTTTCGAGTTTCTAGGAGGTTGGGCTAGTCAACGGTGATGTTGACAACAGGTTGAAGGTCTCGGCATTGGTCAGAGGTGATCCGATCACTTATGCATGTATAGAGGTGACAGTAGTGTCAGTAGATTTGGGTTTTGGGAAGAAGGACTTTGCATCGGGTTGGGTCTCGGAGTTTTGGTTTGTTGGCTCGAGATTGCTACCGAGTTCGTTCGAGTGAGTGTAACAGTTTTATATTTTAAAAAAAAAGTTAAAAAAAAGAAGGGGGGAAATGACTCGGGTTCGAGCTCGAAATTTTGTATATCTGGCTCGGGTTTGCTTTAGTGTATTATCAAGCTTTATAAAAGCAAAAGAAAATGTACTTGTTTTATGAAATGTTGGCCAGTTTTATATAAGAAATTATACAAGGTCCCACCAAACCGAGACGACCCGACATTCTTACCACAGAAAATCGCATCATCTTTAAGAAAGAAAGGGATAGAAAAGAGAAAAGATAGAGAAGAAGAAAGAAACAACATCAGAATCTAAACAGCGGAACGAATAAATTATATTAATCACATAATACTTTACATAGTATCATATACATCAGAGATACACAGCTAAACAACACATACTAGACAGTTATAAACACCTGTCTAGTTATACAACTCAATATAACTCAAAGACAAACAACTCAGAGAACACACAGCGGAATGCTCTATAGCTATACGTAGAAGCCTCCCGCTCCATTTGCTCCTCCACAAATCGTCAAAGCTAACCTGAAATCCTAACCTGAATCCCTTGGCTACTCGTAAAAATTTGAGTACCCAAGAGTTTAAGAAAAACAGAATAAACTCTGGGTCAGACATGGGTCTGGTGTGAGTAAACGGTTCAAGTTGCTTAACTTTTTAAAAACCTTTAAAAAGAAAAGGTATCACGCAAGACTTCCCACACATAAATATGGAAAAGTTTTTACCTTACGCTAACCAAATCATTTGATAGGAAATCCGATGATATTATAATAGTGTCTAGATTTTCAAATAAATAAGAAACAGCCGAAATTGTTACATGATTAAATTCCAGCTACTAGCCACAAAAGTGGGTAATACAATCAAAACCGTTGGCACTTATTGGATTTTGGATTCCATACAATGGCAGGGCTACTGGGGTACCACCCGTCACAGTACGTGGCCTAGATCACCGTACCGAGGAGCCACCCTAACTCCCCTGCAACACAAAGCCGGACCCATTCCTTACTGAACAGTTCCAAATAAGACAACCCCGGCGGATGTAGCTATTCAACCGCCCACACAACCGAAATAAAAAGGGACCTCTAGACAGGGGTAAATCTTACTCTCAAGCGGGGGCTACCCACGAAGCTTTGCTGCACCTCCTCTGTTTTAGCCATTCCCGGTTGATGAGGCTTGAGGCTACGATTACCTTTAGTGAACACATCACTTAGAATGCTCATCATCCACCTGACGATGTTTTGAAAGCATTCAATCCATACAAGTTCGTTCCGGGTTCGAACGAAACCGAAGGCATTATCTCGTTACACTCATTTTTGGAATCACCCTCAGAGTTAACGACAATAACCCTTGCATTCTAAACCACCATCTCGAACCTATAAGAACTAATTCTGTCAAATCATTACGGAATCACCCACAGAGTTATACTGACGTATAGCCCTTACACCTCGAGTCTTCACAAAGCTCCACTTTGACTTACGACCTAACGTTATTTTAATTAAAAACATTATCTATATAATTTAAAACCAAACCATATTATTATTCTATTTTAAGATGTATGTAATTCTTTGAACTCAAATTTGCATTCATTTTCAAAGTCAAATTTAAAAACCAAATCTAAAATAAATTTAAATAAATAAATATCAATTTTAAATAAGCTCATTTATTTTGAAAATAATAAGTCAAATTAGAATTGATTTACATAATACAAAGTAATTATGATGATAAAACCAATCTATAACCAAAATTAAAACATTATATTATTATTACTTGGTTAATTATCTTTGAAAATAACAATTTATCAATTTTATCAGTTTCAAATAATTAAATTTAAGAGATTATCAGCATTTTAAACTCCTGGAAATTCCGGGATATTACAATCCTTAACTCCATCAATAATCTCAATCATTCCAGATGCATAAATCAATTGATTTTTGCAAAATCCCAATATCCAGACAATATTCATATTCTTACACCTTACCTTATTTAAAATCCTAAATTTGATTTTAAAAATCCTAAACTTTAGAATGGATTCAAGTTGTAAACTCGAAATTGTAAATTTAAGTAAAAAAATTTGTCTTGTTTAAAAGAATTTTTATAAAGATTTCATTTTCCAGATGAGTTGCCAAATCCTTTTACTTAAATTCATTTTAAATATTGAATCTTAGCTTAAACAAACATTTAATGTTTGATAACCAATCCTATATGTAATCAATGTAAGAGCAGCATGAAATATAGTTGCTTTGAAAATTCTATGGTTAAGATGCTCTGCATGTTTATATATATAAGTGCAGTACTTTTGTTTATTTGTTTGTGATCGGGAGTGTGCATGTCTGTGATTACATTGTTCTCCTGTTCTTGTTACAGAATTATCAAAGTTTAAACTTTTAAAAAAAGCAATTGTTATCAAGTTTTTTTAAAAAACTAATTTCAAATCTAAATTTTAAGTTCAACTGAATTTTGAAAATTAATTGATGTGGTTTTTAAATAATTTATATGATGATAATAATAAATTAATTTCTAAAGTATTTTCAAATAAAGTTTAAAAATGTTTGAATTAAGCAGGGTTAGTTAATTAGTGTGAGTAATTAAAGGTTAGTTAATTACTTAATATCATTTATCAAGGTGATTATTAAAGGATAATTAATTGTTAAATTAAAGGTTAATTAATTGATAAATTAAAGGTTAATTAATTTACGATTAAGGATGATTACTTAATGAAATTAATTAAGTATAATTACTTGTTGTAATAAGGGTAATTAATTACTTAAAAATTAATTACTTAATGAAAGTAATAAGAAAAATTGATTAATAATTAAGGATAATTAATCAAGTGATTAAAGGATAATTACACAATGTAATTATTTTGTGATTTATTAATATAAGTGATTAGGGATAATCACTTATTGTAATTAATTAAGGATAATTAATTAAATGGAAATTAATTAAGGGTTAATTAATTAATTAGTTAATGTAATTAATTAAGGATAATTAATTAAAGAATAATTAAATAATTAGGGGTTAATTATTTAATGATTAAAGGTTGATTGATTTATTAATTAAGGTTGATCAATTAATGATTAAAGGTTAATTAATTTTTAAAGGTTAATTAATACATGATTAACGCATAATTAATTAAAATAGTTTGTAATTAATTAATGTTCATTAAACAGGATTAGTAATTTATTCATAAGTAATTAATCTGCTTTAAAATTAATTATAATAAGGTGATTAATTGACCTTGCTTATGAATGATTGGATTCTATTAAATGCCTTGAATTGATTGATATCTCTGATGTGTGATGTTCTGTGATATGAAGTGTGTGATTTGAGCTGTGAACTGTGATTTATTTATCTGTAATGAATTTACTTATTTATCTGTGAATGAAAGATAAGCGATACTGGATTATGCCGCTTATCAATATTATTGTCCTTGAATTGATAATGGTTGTGGTATGTTATTGTTGTGTGTAAAAACCCCTGGACTACACCACACACACAAATATGGATTTCACGGAAGACTGGTTAAGTCATGGGTTTTGAATTTAAAATGATTTAAAAGTTGAATTTTGAATCCAAAATGGTTTGGAAGTAATTTGAGAAACTTTTGAAAAGGAAGCTTTGGAATTAAAACAATTTGATTTAAATTTGAATTCAAGATTTTGAAGTTGAATACTATATAAATATATATGGTATTTGGAAACCATGGTTTAAAAAGGGATTATACAAATTGTATATATATGGATTTTAAATCATTTTAAAAGTATTTTATATGTATTATTTTGGGAATTTTAATTTAACCCAAGCTTATACTTTAAGGGCTATAACTTGAGCAAATGTAATCAGATTTTCCCGAAAAGAAAGACTTTCGATTTCAAATGATAATAGCTTTCATATAAAGAAAGAATTCCCAGTTTTTGTTGAAAGGATTTTGAGTTGTGGATAAATTTGAAATGGAAATAGTTTTGAAAGCTATGAATGAATCTTTGTGAAAAATTGGTGAAACTTTGTTTCAAATTGAAGTGGATTTTAAATGGTGAATCTTTTGCTTAAAAGATTAAAAGTGTAAATTTGTTTAAACCATTCAAAAGAACATGTTTTGGGGGGCTAAAAGTTGTGACTTAACTAAGATCCTAATATATCCATATGTTTTTAAAAATAAGCGCACATTATTCGGTTAAGCCGAAAGAGGACTTTATGTCATATAACCCATTCCGAATAATGATACGACGAAATGGATAGCATTTGAAGACGGTGGTGAAGACCGAGTATTTTCAAAAACGAAAGGATTGCCTGTCGAATGTCTCTGCATCGAATGGCCCTGGTATAGAGATCTCCATATGTGATGGGGAGTCCGATCGGGATTATGAATACCCAGATTTGCAAGGGCTTCTTTGAAGTGCCTTCCGTTCCTTTCGAACCTGGAACTGACTTGTATGGATGTATGTCTGACGTTATACTTTGAGATGTAAAGCTAGTTTCTATCAAATACATTTCTGTTTGGTAGCGGAGAATTTATTCTCTTAGCTTAACACCCTTCTATTTGATAGCAACTATAACCTTTACGGGTTTGATCTATAGAATCAAATTGGCTAGACTTGATAACAACTTCGATTTGATAACAACTATAACCTTTACGGGTTTGATCTATAGAATCAAATAGGCTAGATATGAACAAATTAAGCAAATCTGCTTATTTGAATAAATGACCATACTTAGATATTATTTTAGTAATGGATTTATTAATAAGTGTTTGGCTATAAGAAGATCAAAACTCGTAGTGGTGTACGAGTTACCCCGGTTTTCAAAGGAACTTATAGCTTAAGTATTTCACATTAGATGGGTTTACTGACGCTGGTTTCCAGCCTGACTCGGGTGTTACTTTATTGTAATATTAGGGTCAGACCGAGTATTACAGATTCTCAGGTTAGGACGTTCTGGAGCTTCGGAGGCGAGTTGGATAGCAGAGATGCTTGATTATTCCGTTGTGTATTAGAGACTGTGAAGTCTGTATCTAGGGACAAGTTGTTATAACTGTCCAGTTTATTTGTGGAAGATTGTACTATGATATATTGTATAAATTGGCATTTACAGCTTTCTTTGTGTAAATGCTGCTATTTGTATATTATATTTTGTTCCGCTGCGATTGTGAGATTCTGTGCTGTTATTTTTTTTTGCTTCTTCTTCTATCTCTTTTCTTCTTTACCCTAACAATCTGGAATTTCCGGCGTTCGATTGCTCGACACTTCTACAGTGAACGTATTAGTGTCGAATTTTCGGGATCGAAAATTTCAAGCCGTTACAATTGGTATTAGAGTTGAAGGTTAAGCAGGAACCTTGGCTCTAGTGGGGATTACCCATTAGATATGGGGTCAGTAGTACCCTAAAATGAATTGAGTGTATTATTTGAGAGCATACTAGTTATTTTCTTATATGATTTTAAAAAATGATTTTTATATAAGTTTATATTTTGTTACGTAAAGCAATAGTTTTCCAATTATTATAATATATTAAGATAATTGGTTGTTAATTATTGAAATTGAATAAGATCATAAGAATTTTGAAGTGGAAATGTGTGTGTGTATATGTATATCCAAATAGGAATTGGATAATATGAACTATATAAGTAAGATAAGCTAGAAATGGATTCATCTTAGAAATTAAAATCCTGAAATTTGTAGAAGTGTTTTCAGAGTGTTGAAATAAGTTACCCTGATTTTATTTTCCAATAAATTATGAGATAATATATAATGAATTGGTTGCCAGATATGATACTCTTGGTTATTATCATAAAATTATTATTGTGTCCAATAATGGGATGTTTGTAAATAATGGAATGTTTTAAGCAACAATTTAGATAAGTATGACTTATAAATTGAAAAGGATTTAAATTGTGAAGTTTTAAAATCTAAGTCCAGAAAATTTGAATCGTTTCAAAGTGTTAAAGGATATAATACATAGTATTATTCAGGATATTTTTGAGTGTAGTAATTTATTTTATAACAAGAGTTGTTTGAAATTTTTAAAGGAATTTGTTTTAAATTAGAAACCAAGAATGGTTTAAAATTAAAAGTTTGACTTGGCGAGCAAATAAAATAAATATGTATATACATGTGGGATATACATAATATCAAAGTTGATTGGAAGTAAACACTAAGTGTTGAGTTTTGAATTTCCCCCTGAAATGTGATGTAAAAATCCATAGAGAAATAAGTTTTTGAACTTATAAGCGAGAAGGGATATTGATAAGAAGTTTAAAATATGAAATGGAGAACTCAAATTGAGTATGGTTGACTGGATTAAATGAATTGAATTTAACTTAGGGGAAATTAAATAAGTTTACAATGAACAACCTGAATTGGAAGTTTCAAGATGAAATTGAGATTTAACTTAGGGAAGTTAAATGGGTTGATTTAAAAAAAGAGTTATTTGTGACCTCAAAACGGGTTTGAGTTCTGGAAATGGGTAATGGATGCTATGGATGGATGTTTTATAATTTGGATGTTTATTTACTTTGACATATCTTGCTATCATCGAGTTGGTATTAATAGTCTCTAAAAACTGTAAATTGGATTGTTTTGAATAAATTAAGAAGTGCATTAAGATAATATATATCCATTACTGGAAATTGTCAAGAATTGTTTTCCAAGTTAGAAGTTAAAATTTGGTAATGAATTGGATTCCAAAGATTAAATTGTTAAAAAAGTTTTGAACTCTTACTTGAACCTTGAAATAAATTAAGTAAAAGTAATTTAAATGAATATTAAAAATTTGGACTCACAATTAATTGTATAAAGACTTAGGTCGTTAAATTAAAAGTAAAGGTTACTTTGATATAGGGTAATAAATCAAAATTTGAAAATTTAACTCGAATTTGTATAAATTGAGATGATTTAAAATTTAAAATGGAATAGGAATTAATTCAAAGATGGAATTTGAAATTGGATTAAATTAATTGGAATTGTAATCGAAGTTGAATAAGTTTAAATTCAAATGGGAATTGATTTGAATTAGAATGGAAATCGAGGTTCATTTGTATTGATTGGAATTGAATCAATGGGATGGGAAATTGATTGGAAGTGAAGATTGGGGAATTGAACCAGTTTGACACTGAAACTATTTTGAAATAAATTGTTTTAAAATAAGCTATCTTAAATCTATTTTCCTAGTTATTTACTCTACAACCTTTCTTTTTAAACTAAAACTATCTTATACTTATTTTTACAACTATTTTGAAACTATTTAACTATTTTACTACAATTTTACAACTATTTTACAAACTAATTACTATTTTATAACTATTTTATAACTACTTAACTATTTACAACTATTTTACAACTAATTGCTATTTTACAACTATTTATCCATTTTAAACTTTTCAAGCTATTTTCTAAATTCAAGCTGGTCAGAGTGCAAACTGTTTATATTTAAATACCAATTGAGATAAGAATTGAAGTGATAACCCAAGTGGAAATTGAAGCAATTGTAAACAAGTGAATAGAAATCAAAATGAATGTGAATAAAAAGAAATCTTTTTAGCTAATAATCAATGAAGATAAATATGTAGGATGTACGTATATTATTCTATTCGTATAACGATTTGATCCAGATTCGAGCACAAAGTTTCGAGTTAGTATATCGATCCGAGTTGGGATTTTTCACTCGATTTTCGAAGGTGAACCATGGATATGGATTTTTGATTGATTTTGAAAATTCCCTATCATAGTTACGACTATGCAAGGAGAATGACGGTTTCTGATCAAGAAACCAGATCTCAGTCCGCACTAGGAAGTCGAGTGAACGATGCTAGTTCGAAAGTTAAATTGTGTGAGCGATTGGATTTGATATTGCATAAGATGATATATGTACATGATACGTGCTTGAATAAAATAGATATTGAAAATTTTGTAAAGAAATGGAAAAATGATTTTTGAAATGGAAAAGTACATTTTGAGAAATATATGATGAATAAGAGTGGATGTTGGATATCACTTTAATTGAAACTCATTTTATAAGAAGTAAGTAATGTGGCAAATAACTTTATAAAGGAAATCGAATTTGAATGTTGATTTGGCATAAATAAAGTTATATATATTTGTTACATATGATAAACTCCCCTTGATGAATCTATAACCAGAAGAAAAGTCCATTGAAAATATTTGAATTATAAAAAGGAATTTATATAAGTAAGATGTAATCCAAAGTATTTTGTTCTAGATAAAAGAATAAACTTATATATATATGTGTGTGTGTGTGTGTGTGTGTGTGTATGAATGATTTTATGAAATCGGGGAATAGGTTTGTAACGACCCAGAATTTTGGGCAATAACGATTTAATAATCTGTGTTAATAATTTAACCGGTTTGATAATTTTCTTTATAATTTTAATTTAAAATTGGTGAATTTGATCTTTTATAGGTTAATAAATATTTAATCTGTTAATGGTAATCAATATCTTTCTAACAATTTAGATTTGATAAGAATTGTTTATCAAAAGCTAATTAAATTTTTATTCCGTATATAATATATACAATTGATATATATTGTGAATAGAAGAGCTTTTGTTTTAAATTAAAGATTAATTTTCAAATTGTAACATATATGTATGTATATGTTATAGTTTGATATTGTTTTGAAATTTAATCCATTAATAATTTGCATATGAATGGATATTGTAACTTAAAGCTTTTTTTAGAAATTATATTTTCAAAAGTTAATTTAAAGATTAATTCATTTAAAATATAAGATAATCAGTTTGTTTTTAAATAAGATAATTTAAAAAGATTTTAAACAAAGTTTTGTCTTTCTTTTAAAATATTTAAAATATGAGATTGTTATTTATTTTTAAAATGATAGTTTAAATAAGTTTTAAAAGCTTTGTTTTGTTTCTTTAAAATTGCTTAGATTTAAATGTTTATAAGTGCATATGTATAATTGTTTTAGATTTTTAGAATACAAAGAAATTATTTATATTAGTTTTGAGACATTTTCTTTTAAAGGTAAACTTATATATATACATATGTAAGTATTTCCTAAATTAAATATAAAATATAATTATCTTTGTAATAAGGTTTTAAATGCAATTATGCAAGAATTTAACACATGTCAAGCTATTAAACAAATTAAATGACATTTGTTCAAATTTACAACAAGTGGCATTATTTTCGTGATAACTAAATGTTTTTAGAAAAAGAAAATCAGTTTTTCACAAACACTTTTCTCTTCTTCTTCAAATTTTCTATCTTCAGTTGAACATTTAAGGCAACCTGAAAACTTTTTTTTTTTTTAAAGTCTGTAATTTCAAAATCTTGCAATCTGAAACAACCTGCTATTCAATTCAATCTGCAACCAAAATGAAGTTCATCTGCAAGTTTCCACTTTTAATCAACTCAGCAAGTTAAAGAAATCTGTAAACAACAAAAATTGATGCATGCAAGGGAGTAAATTTCATCAGCAAGTATTAAGGTTTTCTTCAGATTTGAGATTCAAGTGCCTGGAAGAAAAAAACTGCTCTGCATTTTTGAAAAAAGTCGGTGAGTAAATATTTTAAAAACAGATTAATTTAGTTAATTCAAATGCATATGAATTGATGATAGTGTTGCATGAAGATTATCCAGTTTATTTGTCGAATTAATGGTTATATTTATATGTGTGGAAATATGACTGTATATGGAAATTGTTCTCTGTCTGAAGAAGAGAAAAATTGTGACCCTTGTTTCAAAAATCAAAAATTCAAAAATTAATCCATACTAGCCTTAAGTATTTGAATGGAATTTGTTAGTAATTGTATAATAAAGATTATAAAATAGTCTGAGAATTTAAAATAGCATCACTCTTGATTAAAATAAAATTTTACTGAGAAATTTGAATATCGGTTCAAAATTTATTTTCTTAAATTCAAAATTCAACTCCATGCATGAAATCTGGATGTGAAATCATGAATTTAGATATGAAGTATGTAATTTATAGTTTTGTCATTCATTCGGAATTTGGGTTTGAATGTATTAGGAGTTTTTGTGAACTGCAATCGATTTACTTGATAAATTAAGTTGATAATTGGATTGAAGCTTGTGTGAATGTTGTAGATTGAGGGAAAATTACTATTGGAATTTTCTATTGTGTGAATTTTTCAGAATTAAGTCAAGTAGGGTTTTTACCTGCTTTCGGCTGTGCGTTGATTGTCGTGATCTTTGCAACATGATAAGGTGACCGAAGGCGTTCGCTTTTCAGGGGAAGGTAGCTAGGGACGTAGAGCTTCGATGGAGAGGGTCGGCGAGGTATCACGTCGTCGCGGTGGTAGGTGGTGGAAGGATTTAGGAAGGGGGTCTGCTGCAATATTCGAGCTAGTAATCGAATTTTTGTTCGCATGTTGTTTTCTTCGATCTGGGTCTTTGGGGGTGTTCGCGTGTGAGTTAGTGACCGTGGAAGGTCGTCGCGATGGTCAATGGAGGTCGGCGGCGGATGTGCAAGTGCACCGTGTGCACGCTGTTCTGTGAGGTGAGTGTCGCTGGGAAACCCGAGTGGGTTAGCGCGTTACGCTCATGTACGACTCGAAGATGTTGGTGAAGGAGTGCTTCGGGGTTGACGCGGGTGGTTCTTGTGTTTGTACTCGGGTTTTAGGGACAGTCATCTCGAGTTGGTTTTCTGTATATTGTTAAACTGCAAAAGTTAACTTGTTGTTGAATAAATAAATACAAGCCTAAGTTTTTATAAAAGGGGAAATAAATTTACAGGTTATAACTTGTTCTTGAAGTAAATATAAATCAAATTATTAAAAGAGATAATTGAATTTAATTTCAAATTTAAATTGTTTAAGATGATTGCTTTTGAAAGTAATTAACTTGATTTAATTTTGAATTTTAATTCAAAGGGGTGTTTTCAAATTTAAAGTATTAAATCAAAGTTTAAGCAAAGTTTAAAATCAAGGTTTTCAAATTATATGGAAAACAAATAAGTTTAAATTTGATGATTGGATTGTTTTAAATTTCAAATTGATTTCTAAATGCTTTATTTTCAAACAAAGTTAGAGTTATAATTTTGTAAACCAAATAGAATAATTTGTTTTTAAGTTATATAAAAATTTGATTAATTCAAATAATTCATTTATGAAGATTAACAAGGTTAAATTATTTCGATATAAACTTGAGAATACTTAATTAACTATGACTTATTTATAAATAAAGATTAATTAAGAATAATGTTTTCTTAATTAACTAAGGATTTAAATCTAGGAAGTTAATTAATTAATTGTTTAATTAATTATTAAATTTTAAATAATCCCTTAATTTTGAATTAATTAAGTGTAATTACTTAATAAAGTAATAAATGGTTAGTTGTTGAATGTAATTAAGAAAATTAATTTCTTATGGAAGAAATTAATGGTAATTACACATGGAGTAATTAGTTGAAGTGATTATTGGTTAATCACTTAATAATATCAATTAAAGAATTGATTTATATAATTGTTTTGAAATTAATTAATTATGGAGTAATTAATTAATTAAAGAACGAAGAATTATTTAATGATGTGATTAATTATTTGTTAAATAATTAATTAAGAGATTAATTAAGGATTATTAATGGAAGTAATTAGAGATAATTACTTATGTAAGTAATTAAGAGTTAATTACTTATTTTATTTTATTAATTAATATGATTAATTAATAAATGTGATTAATTTGAGATTAATTACTAAGTGTAATTAATTAAATTATAATTAATTAATAAAGTAATTAATTAAGGATTTATTTATTAATTTAGTTGTTTAATAATTTCTTAATGAAGTAACTAAAGATTAATTAATTAGATTAATTAATCAAAGATTAATAATTAATTAAGAAGTTAATTAATTAAAATAAGTAATTACAATTTTTTTATTACTGTTTAAGATTTATGAGATGATTAATTATAAGTTAGTTATTTAATTAATTAAAGTAATTATTAATTAATAAGGAGCATTAGTTAATATAATTAATGATGTTAATCAAGGTTGATTAATAAAATGATTAATTAAAGTGTGATTAATTAATTGTAATTAATTAGTGTTTAATGTAATTAATTACGATTGATTAATAATGAAGTAAATATATGATCATTAATTATTGTAATTAATGATAGTAATTAAAGGTTAATTACTGAATATGGTTAAAGATAATTACTTGAATGTAATTAAATATAATTAATCAAGGAAGATTAATTAAGGAAAATCATTAGAGATGATTAATTTATTATGTTTGGAATATTAATTAATGTAGAAGGATTATGGTAATCCAATTGATTAGGTGATAATCAATTCTGTTTTGGATGTTTTATTAATATGGATTGATTGATTAATATTGGTTAATTGATTGATATTGGATGATCAATATTTGGAGATTGATATTGGATGATTGGTTGATATTGGATGTTTGATATTGGTCGATACTGGTTGATATTGGATATCTTTGTTATATGATATGCTGCTTTGTGAAGATGAATGTTATTATGAATTATCTGTTATGATAATATAATTCATCTATCTGTTTATATATATCATCCTGAATATAAGTTAAATAGTTTAGCACCCTTAAGTATAACTTGGACATTAAAATGGCGTTTGGTTTCGGTGAGGCCGGGATCGGATTTGCATATTTGGAATCCGAAAACCACATCGATTCCAATTAAACGTTAGGTCGTGTACCCAAGTGGAGCAAGTGAAGACTCGAGGTGTAAGGGCTATACGTCAGTATAACTCTGTGGGTGATTCTGTAATGAGTTGACGTAATGGTGCTTATAGATTCGAGATGGTGAATCAGAGTGCAAGGGCTATGGTCGTTGACTCTGAGGGTGATTCCAATAATGAGTGCAACGAGATAGTGCCTTCGGTTTCGTTCGAACCCGGAACGAACTTGTATGGATTGAATGCTTTCAAAACATCGTCAGGTGGACGATGAGCATTCTAAGATATGTCCCCTATAAAGGTAATCGTAACCTCAAGCCTCATCAACCGGGAATGGCTAAAACAGGGGAGGTGCAGCAAGGCTTCGTGAGTAGCTCCCACCGGAGAGCAAGATTTTCCCCTGTCTAGAAGTCCCTTTTTATTCGGTTGTGTGGGCAGTTGGGTCGCGGCCAACTGCGGGGTTGTCTTGTTCGGGACTATCCAGTAAAGGATGGTTTCGGCCTTGTGTTGCAGGGGAGTGGGAGTACTCCTCGATATGTTGATTTAGGCCACATACTGTGACGGGCGGTACTCCAGTAGCCCTGTCATTGATGGAAACTCATTCTTCCTACGAGACCCTACGGTTTTGATTGTATTACCCACTTTTGTGGCTAGTAGCTGGAATTTAATAGATGTAACAATTTCGGCTATTTCTTATTTATTTGAAAACCCTAGACACTATTATAATATCACTAGATTTCCTATCAAATGTTTTGGTTAGCGTAAGGTAAAAACTTTTCCATGTTTATGTGTAGGAAGTCTTACGTGATACCTTTTCTTTTCAAAGGTTTTCTAAAGTTAAGCAACTTTAACTCGTTTACTCACACCAGACCCCTGTCTGACCCGAGTGTTTATTTTCTGTTTTATTAAACTCTTGGGTACTCATATTATGTATGAGTAGTCAAGTGGATCAGGTTAGCTTGACGAATTCTGGAGGAGATATGGAGCAGGAGGCTTCGACGTGTAGTTATATATATTGATTCCGCTGTGTATCTTGTATACTTGAGTTGTATAGTTAGACAGAAGTTTATAACTGTCTATTATCTGTGTTGTTTAAGTTGTGTACTCTGATGTAAATGGATACTATGTAATATTTTATGTTATTTATTATATTTTATTCGTTCCGCTGTGAGTTCTCTGATGTTGTTGTTTCTTTCTTTCTCTTTCTTTTCTTCTTCTATCATTTTCTTTCTTCAAGATGATGCGATTTTCTGGGAATAGAAAGTCGGGTCGTCTCAAGGTTTCTGGAACCCATTGATTTTGAAAGGCTTTTAATTTTTGAGAAAAATCAATTTTGGGAATTTGGAAAGCCAAGTTTGGGAACTATCGATTTTGTGTAAATGTGATTTATATGTGGTACATATAAAGAGTATGATTTGAAAGATACTATATTGGTATAATATAAAATGTTTTGAGAATGCTATGGGAAAATAGGCACTCCCATTTAGAGTTCAAACTAAGTAGGAGATCCACAAGGTGGTTCTGACTTGAGCCCTAACGAGGGTTCTAAACTTGATCCTAGAGGATGTCCAGACTAACTGAAGTTCCTGAGGACTGTGGTCGGGGTAGCGAAATTCAAAGGCGTTGATGCCTACAGTGACATTAGGGTTATGTTGTGACGACAGCGTAACTCGATGTAACTGCGATCTACTGCACTCCATAGCATAAGTCGAGGGGCAATGATTACCTAAAGTCTATGTTTGATTTCACTAGGAGAGTGACGTAACACCGGTAGACTGTGATCTATGAAGACATAGCAAAAGTCGTGTGGCAGTAAGTGCCTACAGGCTACATTGGGACTCGACTGATGTAGTCTGCGATCTATGTGGTTTGTATGATGAAGTTTCATTTGGCGGCGAAATTCAAGGGCGCTGATGCCTATAGTTACATGGTTTTTGCTGTGATGGCAACGTAACCCTAGGTGTAGCTACGATCTGTGGTGGTTCCATGGTGTAATCGAGGGGCATGGAGGCCTACAGTTTTCTATGGTTTCGCCGGGATGGCGACGTAATCATCGGGCTAACTACGACCATGGAGGGGTGGTGATTTCCAGAGCATTCTCACCAAAAATATTTTCTATATTTTCACAAAATTTTCCAAGTATTTTCACTGGGTGTTGAAGACGGGTCTACTAAGTACTTATAGATCTTCTGTCCTATGTTTGATCAACGTATGACAAAATTTCTGTGAGAACAATGATAGAGTTGTTGAGACATCGAGTTATGAAAAGTATTTTTATAAAAGCTATTTTTGTAATATTACGTAGATTTTAAAGTGTTTTAAAACTTTAGAATAAAAGGAGTAAAGAGTTAAAATGTTTATAGAATAATTTAACTGCTAATAAACATTATAATTAAAATTCTTGCTTCATTCCTTTTCGAGGACGAAATTTTTTGAAAGGGGGGTGGAATGTGACAACTTGATTTTCTGATGTCTTTTATTGGGTAATTAACCAATTTAAATTAGCAGGGTATAAATTTCTAAGTAAAACGAATAAAAATTCTGATAATTAAAATACCTGAACATACATAAATTGGTTTAAAAACTATATTAGATATTGGATTATAATTCTCTGGATATGACAAATCTCATAGGAAAGAAATAATAAACTCCATCGGTTAAAATATGATAAAATACGTATAAAAATATGTAGAAAATATATACAAACTTTAACTGTGGATAACAGATATATATATATATATGTGTATGTATGTATGTATGTATGTATATGTATATGTGTGTGTGTATATATATGTATGTGCCTGTACGAAATAGTGTATATAAATAGATATGTGTAAATAACCATATAAACTTTAAAGTAGAATACATTGGTATGTAAATATAATTACATAGAAGCTGATTATGTTCATTTTTGTAAAAGCATATGAGAATATATACATAATCATAAACAGTAATAAGGGAATTTGCATAAATGCATATAAGGCAAATAAGACAAAGAAATAATATGTATGCATATGGATGATATATGCATAAGAAATGATATATGTATGAAGAGGGAACATAACAATTAATGCAAGCACATATTTACATCAAATCCAAAATTGTGAAATAGAAAATCAAATCTTTTATGAAATCAAATCCCTTAAAATAAGGGAATCACATCATTTTTTAAAAAAAAAGAGGGAAATGAAAATAGCTTACTACTTGCGCGGTACACCACATCTTCTTTTATATGTACAGGCCAAGTACATCTTGTTTACTTTCCCTTTTTAGCAAGGTAGTGAACAAATGATATACCATTTGTTATTACAACTTAAAAGAAAAACTAAAAAAACTAACTCAAGTTGGCAGAGAAGATCATCAACCAAAGAAGCAGTAGTTCACTTGCTAATAACAGTGAGTAAACAGCCTTATTTTGTTACTGCTTATTATATGTGTAATCGATTTATTTGTTGAATCTTTGATCTGGGTCATGTTTAAGGTTTAAGGTGGGTTTCGTTTCGACTTCCGATTGGAGGAAATGGCGGAGGCGTGGGATAACTGGAATGGTGCGCATGGAGGGGAAATGGACAAGTGGATCTTGGGGAAGCGGGTGTCAAGTTTTGGTGGCCGGCGATGGTCGGGGTTGGCAAGGCGAGGCGGGAGAGGGGTTGAGTTTCATTTCCAGTATTAGGGTTGGAAGTTCGAAATGTCGAACAGAGGCGGTGCTGGGTTTTCAAGGGGGTAGTGGTGGTGGAAAGGACGTAGGCGACGTAGGAGGTTGATTGGCGTCGAGGTTGGAGGGTCGGTGATCGTGTGCACGTGTACGATCGTGCACGGTTGGGTGATTTTCGAACAAAAAGATGTAGGATGGGAAGACAGGGGAGAGTAACTGGAAATAAATGGAAGAAGTGGAGAGGGGGTACGGGCCGGGTTTGGGCCAGAATTGAAAGGAATAAAAAAAAAAGAGATAATAAAGAAAGATAATAAAGGAAGATAAGCAAAGGAAAAGAGAAAAAAATGGAAAAAGAAAGGAAATGGAAAGGATTTGAAGAATATATAATGAACAGAATGGAGAAATGAAAAAGAATGGAATTCATTTATATATATATATATATATATATATATATATATATATATAATGGCTTATATTTCCTTTAACTAAATCTAATTTTCGTTTTAAATCCGTATGTTAGGTTCGATGATATTTTACGAATTAATGAAAATTATTTTTATTATTGTATTTTATAATATATTTTTTAATAAGGTATTAAATTTGATATTAATTTGTTTCTAAATATAAATGAGTACGGTTAATCAAAGTTAATTAAAATCAAGTGTAAATCGTTTGAATACGGATTATAGATCGTTAACTGGGTTAACGATACGTATCTTTGGTTAATTTTGTGGGATATTGGTTTTCAAAATTAAAATAAAGGGAACAAAAACAATGATTCATTTATTTTGAAATAAGAATCTATAATAAATTCCCATGCCTGAATAGTGTTACCCTGAATGATAATTCGTTTATTTTAAACAATTAACCTTTTTAAATGTTTTACTTAGATTCGAAGAGACCAGGATCAGATATCAGCGTTATCCGGAACCACTTTGATTTGATAACAACTATAACCTTTATGAGTTTGATCTAAAAAATCAAATAGGCTAGAATTGAACAAATTAAGTAAATCTGATTATTTGAATGTATGAACGTACTTAGATATTAGTTTAGTAATGGATTTATTAATAAGTGTTTGGCTATAACAAGATCAAAACTCGTCGTGGTCTAACGGTTATCCTGGTTTTCAAAGGAACTTATAACTTAAGTATTTCATATTAGATGGGTTTACTCCCGCTGGTTTCCAGCCTGACTGGGGTGTTACTTTATTGTAATACTTGGGTCAGACCAAGTATTAAAGATTTTCAGGTTAGGCCGTTCTGGAGCTCAGGATGCGAGTTGGATGGCAGAGACATTTTGATTATTCTGCTATGTATTAGAGACTATAAAGTCTATATTTAGGGACAAGTTGTTATAACTGTCCAGTTTATTTGTGGATGATTGTACTCCGTATATTGTATAAATTGACATTTACATCTTTCTTTCTATAAATGCTGCTATTTGTATATTATATTTTGCTCCGCTGCGATTGTGAGATTCTATGCTGTTGTTATTTTGTTTCCTTTTCTACCTCTTTTCTTCTTTACTCTAATAATCTGGAATTTTTGACGTTCGATTGCTCGACACTTCTACAGTGAACGTATTAGTGTCAAATTTTTAGGGTCGAAAATTTCAGGCCGTTACAATTATGTTGGATAAATATTTTAAAACCTATTATAACCATTTTCTTGTAGGATATCGACTACCAACGGTCCAATTGATAATTGGAGTTCTTTATTGATGGGTATCCGAAGGTCCTGGCTCGCTATTTTGCAAGGCTTGCACGTACCATTGAAGCTTTTCTTTCTAAATCCGCTTTTCGATGACACCTCGGAGGAGTTTGTAATTGCCAGTGTTAGGATCAGTGTGCATCTTGGAATATAAAACATTCCCATGATTTCGTCTTGACTTTGATGAACTCTCTCGAGGTTAGTTTTCAGTTCCACTTTGAGTCGTAAGTCTCCAAATAGAGGCTATCGACTGAATCCTTCAAAGAGCATATGAGTTGAATTTTCAGATCTTGTCCACTGGAATCAGTGTCCTTAGCCGATGGGCCTGCATTGTTATTTTTCCTGGTCTCATCCACTCCTCCTCACTTTGGTTCTGATTCATTTGGTAACAGAAAAAATCCATGGTCGTAGGAGGCTCTCCAGCTAACTAGCTGCCAAAATATATCTAGAGGTCGACTATCCTCAAACGCGATCAGTATGATATCCTCGTTAGCATTTGGAATAAATTGCTTAGAGCCAAACATTGGTCTACTTGAAGTCACTAAATTTGAAGTGTTAGATCAGTAAGAATGGTGCTTGGAGTCATATTGGCATTTTCCTAGAGTCATGTCATCTATGTTCTTCGACCTTTGGGAGTAACATTTGAGTAGCGGTTGCTTGTCCATTCCCTTGTTGTCGTTCAGAAGCTATTGCTAGATCGTCTATGCCCTGGTCGATCATGGGATGTAAGGGGAGTGGATAGAATGTTCTTTTATTAAGTTGAGTTTTCAATTCACTATCCGAAGGCACTGTGTTGCGGCTTCTTTTTCGAAATTCGGGTCGTACCCTATTTTGTTTTTGAAAATAGGGTCATATAAGAGACCTGTGTAACTTAAGTTTGGATCGGCCAAGGCGGTTCGGCCAATGTGGATCGGCCAAGGTGGCTCGGCCTGGATGTCATTCGGCATAGATGTATGGCTCGGCCTGGATGTCGTTCGACACAGACGTACCGCTCGACATAGACATATGGCTTGGCCTGGATGTCGTTCGGCACAGACGTACTGCTCAGCATAGACGTATGGCTTAGCCTCGATGTCGTTCGGCAGAGACATACCGCTCGGTATAGACGTATGGCTCGGCTTGGATGTCGTTCAGCACAGACTACCGCTCGGCATAGACGTATGGCTCGGTCTGGATGTTGTTCGGCACAAACGTACCGCTCGGCATAGACATATGGCTCGGTCTCGATGTCATTCGACACAGACGTACCGCTCGGCATAGACGTATGGCTCAGCCTGGATGTCGTTCGGCATAGATGTACCGCTCCGCATAGACACATGGCTTGGCCTGGATGTCGTTCGACATAGACGTATGGCTCGGCATGGATGTCGTTCGACATAAACTACTGCTGGGCATAGATGTATGGCTCGGCCTGGATGTCGTTCGGCATAGACGTATGGTTCGGCCTGGATGTCGTTCGGCATAGACGTATGGCTCGGCCTGGATGTCGTTTGACATAGACATGTGGTTTGGCCTGGATGTCATTCCGCATAGGCCTGTGGCTCGACCTGGATGTCGACCGGCATATGCATATGGGTCGGCCTAGATGCCGTTCGGCATAGGCATGTGGGTCGGCCTGGATGCCGTTCGGCATAGACATGTGGCTCGCCTGGATTCCGTTCGGCATATATCGCTCGGCAAATTGACGTTCGGCATATGCTTTTTCTGGAGCGGTCGGCATATGCTTCTGAGGCAATCGACATACACCTTTAGAGGAGGGTCGGCCTTCATTCAACTTGAGTGCAAACTTCAATGTCCAATCCCCAAATCTTACATACATCAGTGATCCAATCTATGGCTATCAGCTCCTTTAGATTTCTTTCAAATCTGAGTAGAATAAGAAGTTTTTTAGTAAACAATTGGATCTATCTCATGAATATGGAAATCCGCTAGTAGACGATGAGATCCAATCAAGCTGAGAATTCAATTCTCAGTGAAATCACCAAAATGTTAGCACCAAAATGTTAGCACCAAAATTGGTCACTAACACCCTTGAGTAGAGTTATGCAGAGAGATTAATGAAGAGAGTAAATTAAAACTGAGGAATTACACAATAGAATGCAATAATGACTGTAAGAAACAAGAACACCGGGTTTATAGTAGTTCGGCGTAACTGCCTACGTCCACTTTGAGTTTAATCTTTATTGTTTTTTTAATCAATTGAATACAGATACAATCCGTACACTAATGACTTGATTACAAGTTTGATTCAAAAATAGACGAGTCTCGAAAATGGCAGAGTCTCCCCAGTGTTCTCGGAAAAAGGTCCCTTTTCACTGCACCCCTGCCCCTCTATTTATAGACAAAGATGGGCTGGACTTCCTTCGCGGACTCATGGCTGCGGTGACTCGACCCATATAAGGTGATCTCGAGCTTGTCGGGCCATTCTTGCCAAACGACACTTACTAGTTCTCCCGGACTAAGCTACTTTTGAATATAAATCCCTGAGACCGAACGAGAAATGCCGAGTCGTCTCGACCGAACAAGGCATCTCGAATAATTCAGACCGAACGAGGCATCCCTTCCTTTAACCGAGCCATGTGTTACTCCACTTGGTTTGGCCGAACGGTACATGCCGGACGACGATGACTCAACTGAACGAATGAGGCTTGCCGAGCCATCTGGACTAAGCGATGTGTGCCAAACCATACTTGTCGAAACACGTCGACTACATCAAACCCGTATATCTTCAAGTTCTTCTTGGTCCGAATCTTGTCTAGTGCTAACGATAATATCTTAAACTATCGCTTTGTAGCCAGGCCAAGATGTTGGGTAACAATACTTAACACTAAAAGCCGACGAGGTAAACTTGTATATTTGTGAGATTCAAGAATGAAGTATCTAGGAAAGGTTTGATGCAACCAGTGCTCAAACTTACCTCGCTTCACTCTTGGGCGAGGAATAGTTAAGCTGGAATGTCAGAACCGTGTTAAGTGTACGAATCGTGATTTGTATAAGTAAGTGTTTTGACTAGATAATCGACTAGTTGATTATCGAACTTGACCTAATATTGACCTAGGCGGTTATCGAAAGGCATCGCTATTTTAGAACAATAAGAACCCCGAGGAGAAATTTTGGCACAAAATGTCTCCTGCTTTCGCTTACATTTAAAAGAACCAAAATTGAGAAATTAATCGATTGGTTTTGAAGAGTCCAGGATTGGTAAATGTTTTGCTTAGCGAACACCACTTCAAAACTAGTATACGAGCTCTATGTTTCGAAAATGGTTGAAAAAGGGAATCTATGTGGGGATTCAATATCTTTTTAGATGCATGAAAAAATGTAGTTGTTCGTGGTCTATTCAAGATGTGGGAATCCTTATGTGATTCTGAGGTCTATTGAGATATGGGAATCCATGTATGGTTTCGAGATCTGTTTGAGATGTAAGGATCCAATTTAGGACTCGTGTTCAGTTTGAGTACCGAAGACTCAAGTGAAAGATGTCAAATGTAACCTTGGCATCAGAAATGACTAAAGACAGAGTAGAATGCATAATATGGGGTCTGGCTGACCTACAACAGGGTATTATCAACTCCATTTCTAGAGTATGCTTATCGATTGTAATCCGGGTTTATAAACCAGCAGGATCCAATGGGTGACAGAGTAATATCATGTTATCAAAATGGTTTAGAGCTTAACCAGAAAGGCTAAGGCCAGGAGTTAACGAGAGCCAAACTATGTTACTAAGGCAATATCTAATAAATTGGGAGACCAGCATTCTGTTAGCCCAATCAGCAGGTGAGTGCAAACAGCTAGTGAACTGTAATCAAAACGAAGCAACTAGGACAGAAGAATATCAAAACATCTCCAATACCAAACTCTGAAAAAATCCTAAGTGCTTGGATCATCGATGACCCATACCTTTCCACAAACCTTTAAACAAACTAGCCAAAGACTACTATGAAAGAGGCCAAGGCATTGGCTCGCAAACGAGCTAAGTCTATGGGTCACCGCAACCCATGGTTCTTCCACCTTTTGGTAGCCAAACTCTCCCTAGGTTGTTTCCTACCTACCTGCGAGCTGATAATGACGTAGCCTGGCCCAGAAGCTCTCTGACCCAAATAAATACCATCCTACCTGCAACATAAACTGGAACTTCTCCGGACTGGTTGCTGAAGCTCTGCTGCAATTATTCTTCACTTTTTGCCTCCCTCACAATAATCTCAAAAGGAATTCACTGTTATTCTCCAGTGGATTCCAACTCTAGAGATTGAATCTAGCTAAGGATAGTAAAATACATTGTAATCAAACACTACTTGCAACAGAAATCAGTCGTAATAAAACTATAAAGTGGTCGTAGGCTTCATTAACAACCGAACCACTATAAAAATTCTCCGCCTTCTTTCTTTTACTGTTCTTTTTCTATATCTGTGATCTATGATATTGCCCAGTCAGAAAAGGGCTGATGTTTTGAAACTCAAACTAGGGTGTTGATCCATTTTTTGGGTCAACATTTTGGTGCTTTCACTGAGAAATCCAACTCAGGATCCATATTTAGCTATCTACTTTAGATCCCATAAGTTCAAAAGTTAGATCCTCAATATTTGCTTAGAAGATTTGCTGTTGGGAATAGAATAACCAACCAAGAAGGATCGAAGAAAAAGCAAGCAAATGCATGCTAAGGTGATGGGTCGCTAGTGATCCATCTCCTATGGATCGCTAGCGATCCATGATGTTCGCTTGTGGGTCAATCAACTCTCTCGCATCATGATCCAGTAGGCACCCCAGAAGACAAAATGCTGAAACCAATTAAGTAGATTGATTGTCGGCGGTCCATGTACTGTGGATTGCATCTGACCCATACTACGGATCGCCAAATGTTATGGATCACCAAGAAGCAAGGGGAGGAGCTCCAAAAATCATGATGGATTAAAACATTAACACTCCATCGACTGTAAAAGTACCAGTTAAAACTCGAACTTAGGGGGGAAACCCCACGGAAGGATATAACGATGACTCTATTCGGCGCTAAAGGTGACAAAAAAATTTGAGGAAGAAAAATTGAATGAAAATGCCAACGTGTAAAACTCTAGAAGAAGCACTAGAACCCACGGCATAACATAGTGCTAAGTAATTGACGAGGAACTGCTACTCAAACGGTACTCTTAAAGGCAGGAGAACCAAGAAGATATGATATAAAGCAAGACCAATTACAATGCCAAGCTCCCATGGTATATTGTGACCACTCCCGACTGACAAACTTTTGATCCTATCATGGAGCTCCCACCGTCGAATCACGAATGGTAATCAACAAAAGTCATCAAAAGTCATCAAAATGCTCGTTGAGAAACTCGCTTCAGTCCTAACTCGAAGTCAAACTTGGGTAATCACCCATTTGACTCAAAGCAAACCTAGGAAATTCTGCCCCAAAATCAGACTCAGGTAAAACCAAGATTTTCTCCAATCAAATAGGCAAAGGGCTCCAATCTATGTTTGTCACCAACCCAGCACTACAAATCATGTGACTCCAAGCGAATCATATGCTGACTCCAAGCAAATGGAAAATTTTATCTAGTCAGATTCCAAGTAAAATGCCACTAATCCATCTTTGTCAATCCATCTTCTTTTTCCCATAACTCGAACATGTGAACTCTAAATACCTTGAAATTTGAAATGCGACCTAATAGGGCCTTCTTTGTCACCTCTGACTGATCTCACCTAGTTTGAAATTTATTGGGGATCGTCGTCGATCCATGACTCCATCATAAGTGATTCGCCATTCAGTCGGCATTTCCTATCATTTAAGCGTAAATAATCATGCATATATCATTGTCAAACATTATAAACAGTCGTAACTTGAAAATGGACCGATCTGACATCGATTGGAGCTTCTTCCTTAATCGAAACCCGTTCACCGAAGCCGTTCAACATGTAGAATATTCAAAGAAGTTTATCATGGCAACTATACCATTCATAAAACTATGCAACTGATTCGAAATTGCTTCTTTACAAGTATGATTAGCATATGGAAGAAGCAAGGGTGACGGATGTAGTCTGCTTCAAGGCCTTCGGGAATCATTAAAGGAAGAAACAACTGGCCATCCTAGAAGAATTCTATGGGAAGGAAAACCGGTTCTAAAGACTAGAAGTAGTACATTAGAAGAAGGAGAACCCAGCAATTTGCAAAAGAACATACCAAATGGTAAAGGAGCTATAGGACCTTAGGTACCTTCTGCCCAACCAAGGCTACTAAGACCCGGTAGAAAAGCACCCTAGCTAACTGAAAAAATTAGACGAAAGTATGATTATCAAATAACACTCTAGCTAGCTAGCAACTGAAGAATGGGACAACAACCTAAAGCGATGCCTCCTCAAAGATCCTTTTCTACTTTCCTTTTCCAAATGAGCCGTACCGAGACATTAGAAGCATTGCAAACAGCACGATGAAAGAAATGCTTCCATACCCTCGACAAGTCATGCAAACCCCTCTTCTGGGAACCGATGTTGCTGGTGGCGTCGAGAAGTCTTGTCCAAAGGATCGTCGGACAAACATATCTAACACCTTAGCCTACCGAAACCGATAGAAATATGATCCCTTGTGTTGAATTCGAAAAATTCCTCATAAAGTTGATGAATCATTGCTTTAAGACCGTCGGGACGTCGGACACATGACCCAAAACTCCTCTTGGAATCGATAAATTACCATTCCAAGGCTGTTTAGTCACCGGACATCCGACCACAAAAAACCCTTCGTAAACGTGAAGGTCTTTCAAAAACTAAAGCGTCATGAAGGTAAACTGGTAGATCACCGGTCATCTGATCCAAAAAACCCATTACGAATGTGAAGGTCTTTCATGAACTAAAGCCTCGTGAAGGCAAATCGGTAGATCAACGGTCATCTGATCTAAAAAACCCTTTGTGAATGTGAAGGTCTTTCATGAACTAAAGCATCATGAAGGTGAACCGGTAGATCAGTGGTCATCTAATCGAAAAAACCCTTCATGAACGTAAAGGTCTTTCACGAACTAAAGCGTTGTGAAAGTGAACCGGTAGATCAATGGTCACCTGATCCAAAAAACCCTTCGTGAATGCGATGGTCTTTCACGAACCAAAGCGTCGTGAAGGTAGACTAGTAGACAACAGTCATCTAATCTAAAAACACTTTCGTGAATGCGAAGGTATTTCACAAACCAAAGCATCATGAAGGTAAATGGTGGATCAGCGGTCATCTGATCCAAATAAACCTTCGTGAATGCGAAGGTCTTTCACGAACCAAAGCGTCATGATGGTGAATAGGTAGATCAGCGGTCATCTGATCCAAAAAAACCTTTGCGAAGGTGAAGGTTTTCACGAACTAAAGCATCATGAAGGTAAACCAGTAGTTCAATGGTCATCTAATCCAAAAAACCCTTTGCGAATGCGAAGGTCTTTCACGAACCAAATCATTATGAAGGTAAATTGGTAGATCAACGGTCATTCGATCCAGAAAACCCTTCATGAATGTGAAGGTCTTTCATGAACCAAAGCGTCGTGAAGGTAAACCGGTGGATCAGCGGTCATCTAATCCAAAAAAAACCTTCGCGAATGTGAAGGTTTTTCACGAACTAAAGCATCCTGAAGGTAAACGGCTAGATCAACAGTCATCTGATCCAAAAAACCCATTACGAACAGGAAGGCTTCCACGAACTAAAGCGTCGTGAAGGCGAACATGTAAATCAGTGAAATTTATGTATGACTGATGTCCACGAAGGTGAACTGGAAGATCAGAAGTCATCTGGTGTAGAGCTCCTCGAAGTCAACTATGTCCTGCTCCTGGGCCATAAATCGACAATCATACCAGTCACTCCGCAAAATTAATGAAATCACTTCCAATGACCAATGAGACAAATAGTGCTAAATTGTAGAGCTTCAAAGTCGCTTAGAGAAATTAAGGCAAAACTAAACTGACCTTAGATCAATTAGAGGCCAACTCGAATCGAGCCAAGATTCGGCATCTGGGAAAACCGCAACCACTTGATCGGGGGCAACCAAACAAGTTGTGGAGAGACCATGGTTACAGTTCAAGCATGCTAATAGCCTTGTGGCATGGGAGACACTGCACACACTTCAATAGCCATAATAAAGGCCAAGACTAATCATACCACAGTTTAGTTATGCCCGATAAATAATTCTGTCATTCTAACAACCGCGGAGTTATTGACCTAACTAGCACAAAAAACGAACTGCTAGCATAATACTTGCCCATTTCTTTCCAACTACTATTTTACCGCCCTTGGTGACCAATTGCTCTTCCTTTTAGACCGTATGCCAGTCAAGGACCCATACTCTAACAGCAATTTAGACCAAGAGCTAAGAGTCGTGACGTGAACTTCCATAGGCCCTTTCTTCAATCCATCTTCACGCGGTCGGCTATAAATCTCTCCACTATGGCAGTTTGATTTATTTGGACGTGTACATCCTTCAGGAACACAGAAGGATAATCCAAGCCACGGTCACCCGAATGAAAAATTGTTTAGCTTCTTGAACCGATAAAAACATGTTCATGTAAGCAACCTGCTGAGTCGCCGAGGTCAAATCGATTCAAACCGCTGGATCGGCAGAACCCGATCATTGCCTTTTAAAAACCAGTGTTGCTCCGGCAACATCGGGATGGCCTAAAATAATAACTCCTCACATTGTCCGAAGATAGGCAACACTATGGAAAACCAAAAATCACGCACTAAAATAATAACTGTTAGGAAATCAAATCAACAGTTTCGATACAACAACTATAAAATGGAAATCGAATATGCATATATATATATATAAACAAGTACTTGCTAAAACAACATCACTAGAAAGAGAAGAACAAGGCTCAAAGGACACTACAAGAGACTACAAGTCAATAGGAACAAAGAAGCATATGAAAATGAGCACAAAAACTGATATGCACAGTATCAGAAGTCTGGGTGCATAAGCCATACGTCTAAAATAATTATCTGGAACAACAGACAGGCTGAACCAGATGTCTGGCATTTTCACTCAAACGTCTGATCTACTACTATATTCCAAAAAAATATAGTATCAGACGTTTGAAACATATTCCCGACGTCTGATTTCAAACTCGGATTTTAAATATAAATTCAACTGCCACATTCGAATAGACATCTCCGCTTCACTTCGCTGCAACTCTTCATCATCAACAGAAGCAGTTGTACAACACTTGTTGATGGATGCAACTAATCAAGATACCTCTCTACAACTATATATAGCTTCAAGAATCAAGAGAAAAAATTACTTTACTTAACCTTATTTACTTGTGCTCTCTAATCCTATAATCTATCATATATTCTTGATCTCTGCGCTCTAACAATCTATACTTGTATTCACACTTTCATATATTCTGTTCTTCATAGAAAATACTCTCTAGATATATATTGGAAGCAATTGTACTAATTAGTCAACATCCGTGTTATACTAGAACACACATTTGACAAGAACAACTTATTGTAACCAAGCCTATTCCTCCGAGCGAAGCGAGGGTGTTTGATAGTCGAATTATGAAGTGGAGCTTCGAGACTAGACGTAGGACGGGAGGTCCGAACAAGTATAAAATCCTAGTGTGCTTACTCTATATTTGCTTAGATTAATATTTTAGTTGCATCATATATTTTATTCCATATACTTGCATATACACTACACGATCCACTCCTCGCCTTGGTAGCCATGAGCAAATCACGGAGTTAGAACACAAGGCCCTATATGCTATATTTAGTGGAACAAGGATTAACTGGGCAAAATTTATATTTGACGATCTCAAACATTTTTGGACTCGATCACGCCCTTCCATCATCTATCCTACATACATCATGAGGCTTCTAGAGCTCACAACATCGCCTTATATTTATCCACTTTTGAAGAAATTTCTCCGAAATATGCATCCACAATTTTTTTTTCTCTAATGCACTTACCGGAAAATCCTTCGGATTTTATATCATTTGAAGAATAGACGCAACGTCATCAAGCCGAGCAATCTAGGCCTCCACCTCAAACACAACCTGAACCATCATAAGAGGTAGAGCAATATAACGAGAATACACCTGCTCCTCCTGCATCATTTAATTATACATGCCAAGATGATATTTTATAGACTCGCACTGAGACAAATCCAAATGAGAGTATTCACGAATTAACTCTCCAAAATCAGCTTATTTTATCTCGGAATAAAAAATTATTGGCTAAGCATATTGATAGTTTAGAAACATCTTTTGCTTCTCGCCTAGCCACAATTGACACGTCGCTTTCAACTACATTATCTGTTCTAAAGGAGGTTCTTTAACGGGTTCGTGGTCCTACACCACCTTCAGAAGATTGGCCAACTTCAATGCCTTCCCCTCCTACTTCGAAGCATTCCAAACTTTTTGACGAGGAGAAAGAACCTCTCCAATACACTCCGACATCTCCTAAAAAACAAGCTAGCTCTTCCAAAAATGAATGAAGGAGATGATCAAGATAAAGCTTCCCTAAAAGATCTATAGATTTTTTAGGATTCCATCTTTGTACAAAAATTCAAAAAATCTATAAATGTAATCGATTATTGTGATTAATTAAAATTGCTTTTTGGTGTGTTATTTCTATGTATATTCATACAAAGATTGATATATACTAAATGGTATTTCTATAATTAAAAGTTATTACTCCCTTTTGACAATGCCAAAGGGGGAGAAATAATAAAAAACACAATAAATAATGGAAAGCACACATTCAGGGGGGATTTATAAAATTGTATATAATTACATTGTATAGTTGTCATCATCAAAAAGGGGGAGATTGTTAGGAAATCAAATCTAGGGTTTCGATGACAACAACTATACAATGGAAATGGAATATGCACATACACACACACGCACACACACACATGCACAGGTACTTGCTAGAACAACATCACTAGAAAGAAAAGAACAAGGCTCAAAGGACACTACAAGAGACTACAAGTCAATAGAAACAAAGAAGCACAAGAAAAAGAGCACAAAAACCGATATGCACAATATCAGACGTCATGGTGCACAAGCTAGACGTCTGAAATAGTCCTCTGGAACAATAGACAGGCTGAACTAGACGTTTGGCAATTGCACTCAGACGTACGATCTACTACTATATTCAAAAATATACATAGTATTAGACGTCTGAAACATATTCCACATGTCTGATTTCAAACTCGGATTTTAAATATACACTTCAACTGCCATATTCAAATAGACATCTCCGCTTCTCTTCGCTGCAACTCTTCATCATCAACAGAAGCAACTGTACAACACTTGTTAATGGATGCAACTACTCAAGATACCTCTCTACAATTATATATAGCATCAAGAATCAAGAGAACAAACTACTTTACTTAACTTAACCTTACTTACTTACGCTCTCTAATTCTATAATCTATCATATATTCTTGATCTCTGCACTCTAGCAATCTATACTTGTATTCACTCTTCCATATATTCCGTTCTTCATTGACAATACTCTCTAGATATATACTGGAAGCAATTATACTAATCAGTCAACATCCGTGTTATATAGAACACACATTTGACAAGAACAACTCATTATAACCGAGCCTATTCCTCCAGGTGAAACGAGGGTGTTTGATAGTCGAATTCCGAAGGGGAGCTTCGGGACTGGACGTAGGACGGAAGACCCGAGCCAGTATAAAATCTTAGTGTGCTTATTCTATATTTACATAGATTAATATTGTTTTAGTTGCATCATATATTCTATCACATATACTTGCATATACACTACACGATCCACCCTATAGACTTTCAATAACTCCTCATGTTGCCCGAAGATGGCAACATTAAGGAAATTCAAAAGCCGCGCACCTCATAAGCCGCGCACTAAAATAATAACTCCTCACGCTTCCCAAAGATAGGAAACATTGAGGAAAACGAAAAGCCATGCACTTTATAAGCCGTGCACTAAATTCCAAAACACTGGCTCCTCATGTTGCCCGAAGATAAGCAACGCCGAGGGGCACTAAAAACCATGCATCTCATGACCAGCGCCAACCACTTCTATGACTGGGAATAATGGGCACAACTACAAAAAAATTGGAGTGCTACAAACCAGCAGAAAAATTTCAACTGACGACTCTTAATGATTAAAACTACCCTCAGTTAACTCATGCAACGTGCTTCTCTTAAACATGCATATATTGCATACTTCCCATAATATCATAAGAAATTTGAATTACATGCTAAAGTTGTAAAACTTTCGAAAAAAGGAAAATCAAGCTGTGACTTAGGCAAATTTCAAGTCTAATATGAAAATTATCTAAACTATAAGTTACCGGTCATTTGAAGTAAATAGCCCTGTGAGCTGGGGGCATGCACTGAGTCAAAACGTAGAGGTTGTATCTACACAACATCGGTCAACAAAAACAAAATATAGACTCCACGACAAGAACACTAAGTGCAGACTCTGCACTTGAAAAGAATGATTCAAAAAGAACCAAAATTAAACCAGTCTCCACATAATCTCATCAGCACTTCCTTCCACCGCTCCCCTTTCCGCCCTTTGTTTGCACTTTTTGCCTCATCTCGGGAGTAGTGTCACTACCTGTAATATCAACAAACTCCTTGGTGGAAATGTCCTCCTCTTGCTCCACCGCCTTCTCAAAAGATTCTCCCTTTGCTTTGTGCTTCCGTGATGTGCGAGAGCTCTTCGAGGATTTGATTACTTCAACTTTCTCCTTCTTGATAGCGACCAATTCATGTTGAGTCTTATGAGGCTGCTCCGTTTGAACTTCCTGCTCCTTAACTTTTGTTGCTATTATGTCACCCTCCAAATACATAGAAGGGTCATCCAAGCCATGAAGCGCGGCTACTTTTTTGGACTCCGGCCCTGGCTGCTAATAAAACATGGACGTGGAAATAGGAATAGGAACAGCAATGAGCACGGAGGCTGTGGAAATAGCAGCATGTTTGGGAACTGAGGAAGTTGGCACATCAATAGGAAAACTCGATCCTAGCCTTCTAAGAACTGGTGTTGCTACGACAACATCGGAAAGGCTCAAACCCTTGCATATCACTTCTTGAGCCATGGAAACATGCTCTTGAAGCATGAACTCCTCACGTTACTCAAAGATTGTTAACGTCAAGAAGTTCCAAATCATTTCGGATCAACAGGTCATATCGATCCTATAAGCTGCGCATTTTGTAAGTCATGCACCCCCAAAAGTCGTGCACTCTCATAATCCACGCCACCCATAAGCCGTTCACTCTCGTAAATCGCACACTCTTAACAACCACGCGTCTCATAATCTGCGTGGACACTGCTTAATGTCGCTCCAGGATCATCATCGGACTGTCAAAATTCTCTAAGTATCGCTGTTTTCTTGACAACACCGGGAAACTTGTTTGTTTCAAGATTAACAGAAACCGATCCCTACCACCCAAAAGGACCGACATTGCTCCGGCAATGCCACAAAGTCCCCAAACTAAGAGTTCAACAAAGAATTACGAGCTTTGACCCAAATGTCTAAAGTTAAGACATTCAAATCACTAGCTCCCAAGGATAGGAGCTGCAACACAACTATGCCAAGGGGCATCTAGAGAAACGCCTAGAACATCAAGTCTCGCATCAAGTGTTTAGAGTAATTAGCCATGTGGACCAGTGACACATAACACTTGGTTGGGACCAAAAATCACTCCATGGTTCTGTTATGTTGAACGAATGTGGAATTGAAAAGGAAACTTCTCTAACCTACAAGACATCGATATTGCCTCAACAACATCGAGAACTCTTGGCCATCATATCAACAAGAAAATCGAACTCCTTAAAGTTCACCATCGCTTAGAAATAGGGATAAAGGAGGAACTTAACGACGATAAGAGTTAGATGATGATGGAAGATGTTTCTAGAATCAAGTCATCGACCCAGCGGCTTCCAAAGACATAAGCAGGTGCTCGAATAAGATCCAAACCCTAACTTGCAAAAAAACAGCTGTTATTCGAAGACAGGCAATAGCAAGGAGAGAACGCTCAAAATCGGGCAGCTAAACTATTGATTCTCAAAGATTGAAACTAATGAATAAGGTCCCAATATAATGCATATGGCCTAAAACAAGAAAGGTTAAGTGTCACATATTCAAGACAAACATTATTGAACTCTACTGGATCGTGATCAGAGAGTGCGGCATATTGATGACTTACTCCATGATTTCTAATTTTTAAAAGAACCTAGAATTTGACACATAGAAATGAAGTGATCTGCCTAAAAATGAAGGGTTCCGTAGATAGAAGTCAGATCATAGAAAAAACTAGTTGGAGGAAATTCGATTCTTTGCGAATAAGAATAACCACGGAATTAGTTAAGCAACAATGCTGTATTTCCAAGGATAATACTCGATGGAGGTAAACGAGGCTAGGTAATAAAAACGCATGGAACTCCCATCCTCCTAGAACATAGCGTATCCCGAAGTTAAGCAACTTTGAGAAAAATAGCCACATTGGGTTGAAAGGGATTTACTTGACTATACAGGATCAGATAAATGATTCAATCCTAACCAACATGACTTTAATATTGCCTGAAGATAGGCAGTATTGAGAAAAGACTTCTGCAGTCCAATCATTAAAGTGTAAGTTTTCAAAGACGAAACTAGTGCCTACCCGAATTAAAAGCATTGCCAATTGCCAGGTCGATGGGGAAAATTGATTCCGGCCTCATGTGTGTCAGTGTTGCCTCGGCAACACCAATGCATTCTTTTATCTTTCAAGTACTGGTGTTGCATTGGCAATGCTAGGAAAATTCTCTATTTATTAAGTATCGGTGTTGCCCCGACAATGCTGGGAAACTCTCTATTTCATAAGTACAGGTGTTGCCCCGGCAACTCCTGGAAACTTTCTACTCAATAAGTAATGGTATTTCCCCAGCAATGTCAAGAAAACTTTAATCTACAGGGCTGATGAGAAACACTCATCGTAGTGACCCATCGATGCACTAGCGTTGGAGATAGATGTTGGAACTCAATTGAGTTTCTACCCTTGTCTTCAGAAAACTATCGTTGTCCAATGACAGGCAACGAACAAAAGACATATTCTTTTATAGGCCAGCAGAATAGTTCAACCTGACATCACAGGAACCGGCCACTGTATGGGAATAGATCTGCGTAAAAAGGAAACCATAGGACTTAATTGCTCATGTGCTGATTTCTAAGGATGAAAGACGGTGGACAATCAAATTTCCAAAATTCAACTTAGAAAGAATTTAGATACAGCCAAAAATGTGCAGCCTCGAGGAAATGTTGCTTTGAACCAAGTAACTAGGTTATCAATTCACAAGGAGAGGAGTTGTGAACAAAACTTCCATGACAACGTCAACAACCAAGAAAAGCATGTGTG
The DNA here is from genome assembly GCA_030765085.1 of Allium cepa. Classification (NCBI taxonomy): domain Eukaryota; kingdom Viridiplantae; phylum Streptophyta; class Magnoliopsida; order Asparagales; family Amaryllidaceae; genus Allium; species Allium cepa. The sequence continues at coordinate 747,493,579 of CM060940.1, read as the reverse complement.
GCTAAGGACAAGAGGGAACAATCATGGAAGGTAAGAAATAAAATCCTCGAACTTCCTCAACTTTAGAATGGGATTGAGAGCCAGACTGGAGGAAATTGAGCAATTTTCTCTACAGATTTCCATCTCTCCTAATAGTCCAAATACAGCTATTCGAAATAGCTAGTACCTAAAGAAGGATAAATGCACAAATACTTGATTGAAAGAAATGTTTCAAAGTCCAAACACAAATGACCGCGAGTTTGGTAAGATAACGGTTCTATATCACAAAACAGAGCATTCTGGCGACAAAATCACCAACAAAAGAAATGAAGGGTTTAACATTCAGAAATCAACTATCGCTCATAGTGTGGAAATGACGAGAAAGATCGATGACTTACTCAAGGTCTACCTAGATCATATGGTTTCAACTTGCAGGAATATGCCATTACCTGAAGTTTGGTGATGCTAAGAAGAAACTCCCAGAATGAAGCTATGGATACATCGGTTTTCAGAAATAGAAACAAAAGCTTGATCGACTCTTTAATCCTACCTTCTAGAATATTACGTTATCTGAAGGTCCACAACATTAAAGAAAAATCCACAGGTTTGAGTCATCCATACACTAGTCTACGAAGATAGAAGCCAACATATGATTGAGATCTCAATGCCGGACTCAAAAGAATTTACTTTAGCAAAAGATTCCAGAAACGCATCTTTCTAATGCCTTCTGACATCATTACAAAAACTCAAATCTTGGAATCAAGCAACAAAGTCCCTAATTCCCAAAGATTTGGAGCTACATGTCAATCAAACCGGAGCAATCGAACTTATTTCTTAGGAGACCTAACCTCCTAAAACGTGGTGGTTCAGTAGTCAATGTAATCAGCCCTACTGGCCAAGGCATTACACCAATGCTTTGTCAAACGAGCTCAACTGAGCATGAACTTGACTGAACATAAACAAGAATAGTCCTAAAACTAGCTAGACTAAGCTACCTCTAGTTCTATAAAAAGTAATTCTCAAAGTCGAGGAATTAAGCCAATAGCCCCCTTAGACAGAAGCCAGTGTGCAGATCGAATTCCAAAAACCACAAAGGAAGGATACTCGCGATCGAATAACTCATGCACTAGTTTCCAAAGACTTAAGTTGTGCCTGATCGAACTCCAACCAGAACTCTACAAGAGCAGCCGTGCCTTGTAATTTAACTATAGTCGATCTTCCTAATATGACAGGTATAACAAGCGAAGCCTAATTTTCGAAGGACCCAACTTTTGGAGGAGTGGGCGTCCCTCCGCTAGACTAAAGATTGGATGACGAAAATTCATTTTCAACAACACTACTTGGCATTCAACCCTATTAGATATGTTTTACTTTAAATAATATCCTTGTATAACCAATACCCGAAATCCAAGGGAAGTCAGCGTATGTTGACCAGTCGAGTTTCGAGCATTGACCGGGGCAGATGCATTGTGTTATCTACATAAGAAGAGTCCAGTATCTTGAATACTGCAAACAAATAATCTAGTGTAGATAGCTTGCTCACATTTGAAAAAAATCCATATTGTCCTTTGAAATTATCTCTTCCATACTTACTCGTTACCGATCAACGATCGAAAACGAAGCCGCCGTATGAAATGATTTGGAAAATTTTTCTTTTCAGGATCATTAGAGAACAGAAACGGGAAGAGCGATATGATCAAATCATCCACTATATCCGATTTTGGAATAAATCATCGCATTGGAATTCAAAAACCTCGATCGTAACTTAACCAAGTTCTCGAAAAGGAGAAGTTAAGGACAAAGAGCAAGTTTTTTCTCCAAGACAACGTACAATCGTTCGAGACAAAACTTAGCTTCACCGCCGATCGAGTTAAAATTATATATATATATACATGTCAACTGCAAACTTAAATCATGTACCCACTTGCCAACCTAAACCCTTGTATAAACTACGGAGTAAAGATTGCATCGTCAATATCAGGAATTGAAATTCAGATCAAAATCAAATAATGAACGGCTGTCAGAAGTCGGTCAATTGAGAAAAACATCTTGAGGTGGACTCTGATGATTCACATCGAAAATTCAATAGTCAAAGCCAAATTCGCCTGGTAACCCCGACACGATCAACTAGATTTCAAAAAATGAGGACACAAAAGAAGTTACTTTTAGAGCACGTCTTGTTTTCAACGAAGAAGTACTCTGGGGGGCAAATGTTATCTGGGTTTTTAACCAGCAGGATTCAACTGGAGACAAAATAATTTCGTGTTATCAGAATGGTTTACAACTTAACCAGGAAGGCTAAGGCAAGGAGTTAACGAGTGCCAAGCTATGTTACTAAGGCAACGACTGGGATCGACTAAATCAAGAGACCGGCATTCTTTTAGCCCAATCAGCAGTTGAGCACAAACAGCTAGTGAACTGCCATCAAAACGAAGCAACTAGGATAGAAGACTATCAAAACATCTCCAATTTCAAAATCTAGAAAATCCTAAGTGTTTGGATCATCAGCGACCCATACCTATCCAGAAATCTTCAAACAAACTAGCTAAATAATACTATAAAAGTGGCCAGGGCATTGGCTTGCAAACGAACCAAGTCGATAGGTCGCTGGCGACCACGACCCATGGCCTATGGGTCGCTGCTCGCTGCGACTCTTAGGCTACGGGTCACCAACGACCTATGGTTCTTCCTCGTTTTGCGATCCAAACTCTCCCTGGGTCATTTCCTACCTACCCATGAGCTGATGAAGATGTAGCCTGGCCCAGAAGCTCTCCGACCCATATAAATACCATCATACCTACAACATAAACTGGATCTTCTCCAGACTGGCTGTTGACGCTCTACTAGAATTATTCTTCACTCTCTGCCCCCCTTGCAACAATCTCCAAAGGAATCCACCATGATTCTCTAGTAGATTCCAACTCTAGAGATTCAATCTAGCCAAGGATAGTCAAAAGCATTGTAATCAAACACTACTTGTAATAGCAGTTAGTCATAATAAAACTTCAAAGTGGACGTAGGCTTCATTAACAACCGAACCACTATAAAAATTCTCTGCCTTCTTTCTTTTACTGTTCTTTTTCTACATCTATGATCTGTGACATTGCCCTGTCAGAACAGGACTAGTGCTTTCAAAATCAAACCAGGGTGTCGATCCATTTTTTAGCTCAACATCGATGTTGGTACCGGGAGTTGATGATATTTTGTTCGACGTGGTTCATATTTATGCTCGAACTTGGGCCTTTGAGTTTACCTTATGGTATATTTTATATAGAGATATATGACGCTCGAAAGGTAGTTTTTAATTCTTGTGCGTGGAGATCGGATTTCGAATTGACTGAAGGGATCTCCGTAGAAAATCCATTATGCGAACGTACCTTAGTGGTTTTAATTGTATCCTAAATTTTCCATGGTGTTATGAATGTAAGCATCACACTTATTTGATATGATTTATATTCTACACTGCAGACATTATTTGTTATATCGCTATATTAAACATGATGAATGGTTGGTTTATTTTGATGGGATAACCGTTACGGGAATCCACACAGTCTCAATAGTTACTATTACATGTTGCATGTATCTTAGATTTTCTTATACCAGACTTATGTATGACGCTTGGTTTTTGTTTTCCCTGAATTCTACAAATCCTCTTTTGAGTAGGTTGTGTATCGGGTTTTGCTTTGGGCGCTTCAGAGTTCCAAAGACGAACTGGAGGCTTCCAAGATCTATCTATTTATATTTCTGTGTTCTGTGTTAGTTACGTGCATACCACCATGAATGTAAGGACAGATGGTTATAACTGTCTAGACTGATGATAGTACTTGGGTATCATAACTCTTAGAATCCTGTATTTAGAGTAACCTGTTGTACTGTTCTTTTGATATTATAAATTATCGTTCTATTGTGAGATTTTGATGTTGTGTTCTTCCTTTCTTATTCTGTTTCTTTTATTTTTATTTTACCTTAACTTTATATATTTTCGAAACCTGGTTGTTTGGTACACGAATATCATGGATGTATTAGTGCCGGCATTCAAGGGTCGAAAAGTCGGGTCGTTGCATAAATACAAATAATAATTACAATGGAAGTATAATCATCTTCCACACTAGAGTAATCTGTATTAAAGGCTAATGACTTAGATTGAATAATGGATACCAAATAGATGGTAGATCTCGTATCCTATTTTAGTAGTTTGCTTGTTACACACTTCTTAATATGAAACCTCCTGTGTTCTCTAGCTTCGCATCAGAATTCTACCAACACTCAAGCTTCAACCTGCACCATTGCGTCAGTATTCATGCTCTACATCAATATCTTTTGACTTTTATGTATGTATGTGTGTAAAATATTTATTACTTGCTATTGCACAACGATAGGAAAAATAAAGGAGAGTCCTATCATCAATTTTTTTTGTATATGTGTGTGTACACACACATACATGTATGTATGTACGTATATGCACATTATATTAAACAAACAATCAGTAATTATTCATGCATCTAGCTATAATGTGCACAAAATAACAAGTTTCAACATGAACTGCCAATGAAGATAGCAATTGTCCAAAGTTGATTCAGAATGCAAGCTTTCGCCTAACAAAAATAGTGTACCTCAAAATACATACCGGAATAGATACATGTTGATAAACCGACAAATATTTAGGAGAAGAAGATATCATTTGTATTACATATACATGTCTATTTATAATACAAAAGTTGACAGCTACAAAATAATACTTTACCAATATTACATGATCTTAATTTATACTTTCCATATCTTAATTTATACTTTCCTTAACTCTAGGATATAATACTTTATTTATATTAGAAGATCTTAATTTATACTATCCTTTACTCTAGGATATAATTCCTTACACTCCCCCTTAAGTTGAAGCATGTAAATCACGAATGCCAACTTGCGTAACAGAAAACCAAACTACTACTTCCCAAGCACCTTTGTTAAAATATCGGCATACCGATGACCAGTAGGAACATACGCAGTGGCCAGATTTTCAAACAACAACTCATCATGAACAAAATGACAATCTACCTCTATATTCTTAGTACGATCATGAAACACGAGATTTCTCACAATATGGGGCGTAGATTGACTATCATAAAATAACTTCATTGGCTTAGGATATAGAACACCAAGGAAGGACAAAAACAACTTCATCCATTTTAACTTACAAGTATTAATAGCCATAGCACGATACTCAGCTTCAACAGACGAACGAAACACAGTTGGTTGTGTCTTAGTCTTCCAGGAAACCGAAGAACGACCAAGAAACACCAAATAACCAGACACCGAACGTCGTGTCAATGGGCATGCCGCCTAATCACTATCTCAAAATGCCGTCAAACATATTTCAGCCATAGAACGTGACGAAATTTCTTGACCAGGACTACCTTTTAAGTGGAGCAGGACCCATAGAGCTACATCCCAATGTTGTACCTATGGGGCACCCAAGAATTGTGCAAGAGCATGCGCTGAATAACTTAACTCAGGAAGAGTAACAGACAAGTAAATGAGTCGTCCCACTGAATGATGATATTAATCCGATTGAGCAAAAGGCTCCCCTTCGGCATATGCAAGATGATGATTCTGCTCCATAGGCATATCAATAGGCTTATAGTCAAAAATGCTGCTTTAGTCAAAATGTCTAAGGCATACTTTCATTTGGAAATAAAAATACCTTCCGGACCATGAGCAACTTCAATATGCAAAATATATTATAATGTGCTTAAGTATTTCATATAAAAACGGGAGGACAACTAGCCATTAAGTCACACAAGCATCATGTGAGGAACATGCATTTACCAAGCCGTCGACATATACGAAAACATCCAGGGACACACTACCCTGAATATAATTGAACAATGAGTAATCTGCATAAGACTGCTTAAAACCAATGCCTTCAAAGCATTAGACCACTTAACAAACCACCATCGGGGATCCTGTAATAACTGGCCAATTCATGCAACTTACGCAATTAACCATAATACACAGCAAAGGACCTACACATTTGCTTACAATCAGCAATTTGAGACTTGAGTTCAAGAATAGGAGGGCCATTGCCAAGGGAATATCTATCACGTAGATCATTCCATAAGGCTTGAACACTACCAGGCCATTACCAAGGGAATATCATCATGTAGATCATTCCATAAGGCCTTAATGTTATCAGGAAAATGCATGGTAGAACGAATAGAAACATCCAGAGTATTAACAATCCAAGTAACAAGCATAGAATTAAAAATACCCCATTGATCAAAATCAGAAGTCTTTGTGTCAGGGCACAACCACAGTACCATCGATGAATCGGAGTTTGTTCTTAGCACGCAAGTTGTTACGGAGCGAATGAGACCACTTCTCATAACTGTCATCCTTAAGCATAATTGGGCTAATCACAGCACCGATATCTTCACTTGCATGAAGGTAATACATAGAAAAAAAGACTCATAGCATTTAGCAGAGTTTGATCTACATCTCTAGGAATCTCGTAAAAAATATCTTGAATTTAGAGAGGCTCTAATACCATGATAAACTCGCAAATATTTAAAAAAAAGAAGATATCATTTGTATTACATATGCATATCTATTTATAATACAAGAGTTGACAGCTGTAAAATAATACTTTACCAATATTAGAAGATCTTAATTTATATTTTCCTTAACTCTAGGATATAATAATTTATTAATATTAAAAGATCTTAATTTATACTTTGCTTAACTCTAGATATAATTCCTCACACATATAGAGCAAGGTAAGGGATTTGAAGTGTAATTGACGAGAAAAGGAACTGAAGATTACTACGACAAGCTTTCCACCACCACGAATTATTTTTAAAGGCATATTGCATGCATAAGTTATTTTGAAAGCTGCGTAGGATAATAATAAAAAGAAATAAGCAAAAAAAATTGTATGATGCAGTTATATATATATATATATATATATATATATATATATATATGTATGCAAACTCCTAGCTAAACAAAGTTCAATTATATAGTGATTAGTCATCTCTGAAATACGTGCAAGAGAAACCTAATAAAAGAGCAATATATCTGTCATATTTCATTGGCTAATAATCATCAGGGGTTGTAACAACTACTTTTTGTTTATATTAGAATATAGCTTCTAAGTTAATTATATCTGGATTAAAAATCAATTGGATAAGCGACACTACTTTTTCTTCATTTTTTTAAAGTTTAAATGGATAGAAAACAATAATTTATACACAAACCTTTTTCCTAAGCGTAATAATATATCAAATTTCCTACAATGCATAAATGCAAGATCCATCTCTTTAGATGGCAAACATCCCGTGGTAATAAAAGGGAACAATTTCAGTAAAAGAAGATATAGTAACAATATATGCAACTTATAAACAATTTTCAATTTGTATTATAGCACAATTACATAGACACATAAAGTAGAAATGGATTAAACAACTTAATAGCAGCTGAAAGAAAAGTCAAAAGATAGAACACTGGCTGTGATTGAAATGCAGTCAGTAAAAAGTAAAAGTGTGTGTGTTATCTCCCAATCAAGAACATTATCTGATGCACTCAAGCGAAAGTTTACAATCCATGGTGAAATTGCTTTGTTAGTGCGCATATGAAACTAGTACTATTGTTAAACTAGTGCAAGCACTATCCACTTGCACATATGAAACTAGAGATTAATTAATAATAATTAACAATACTAGCTATACATAATTAAATTAAAATATGCAATTAACTTACATACAAACTCAACTCTAACCAGGCTTCATTTTGAGAACGTCAATTGAATAGCTTTAATGCTCAAACTCTATGGTTTGTCGATCTTTTATCTGAGAATACACTCTGACTTTATTATGAGATCTTGCAGAAGTTTTTATTTTCAACTACATGGCCAATGTTAAGTAATATAGCACCTTTAATATATTCAATATGCTTGTTGTATGATGTTGTTGGAAACGCAGTGGGTTTATTCTATACACACACACACTCAAAACGATCAATTTATTTGTAGATTTATTACGAACAGAATACTCAAAGCATTTCTTTATTTAAGAGCTGCTGCTCTGTGCACTCTACGGAGGCACTTTATTCTTTATTACAACTTCTTATTATTTATTTTTCATTCTTTCCGCTACTACATATCATTCCTATTTATACTAATTTTTGCCACATTTTTAGCATTGCTTATTGGTTAAAATTGTATTACTATCTTTGTTCTTTATTCTTGGCCACATGCTTTACTCGAGATTATGTATTATTCATTCTTATCCAATAATTCAAATGCAGAAAGTAGGGCTTGTTAATTCTAATTCTAACACTCCCCGTCAAACCGAACTTTCCATTCCGAGCTTCTCTTTAATGTTATGAAATATCACTGGCTTCAATGGCTTAGTAAAAATATCTGTGAGTTGATCTACTGTTCTACAATGTAATAGTTCGACGGCTTTATCCTTTACTTGTTCTCGAATGAAGTGATATTTTATGTTGGTATGTTTACTTCGACTGTGTGAAAAGGGATATAGCTGATTTATTATCAACATATATAATTACTGGTTCTTCTTTGAATAATATAAATCGCTCAAAATATACTTCAACCATATTGCCTGACATGTACATGCAGCTGCAACAATATACTCTGCTTCACATGTTGAGAGCGCAATAGTTTGTTGCTTCTTTGATGATCAGGAAAATATCGCCGAGCCAATATGAAAAGCATAACAGAAGTGCTTTTCCATAATCAATGTCTCCACTATAGTCACTATCTGAATATCCGACTAATTTTGCATTCTTATAATGTGTGTAAAACAAACCATGATTAAGAGTACCTTTGATGTATCTCAAAATTCGTTTAACTGCCATGAAATGATCTTGCTTCGGCTTCTCCATGTACATGCTCACTTGTCCAACTGCATACATAATATCTGGACGTGTGAAAGTTAGGTACCTCAAACTTCCGACTAAACTTTTGAACAATGTCGTATTTACCGATTCCCTTGTTGAATCAACTCTCAGCTTCATGCCTGCTTCTGCTGGCGTGGTCACTGGCTTACAATATTTCATTCTAAAATTTCTTAGAATTTGCTTCACATATTTCTTCTGTGACATAAAAATCCATCTTCATTTTGCTTTACTTCGACTCCAAGAAATTAAGTCATTTGACCAATATCTATCATCTCAAATTCATTAGTTATAACTTTCTTAAAATCATTGAACATACCAGGATTATTTCCAGTGAAGATCATATCATCCACGTATAAGCACACAATCATGATGTCTCCACTTTTTTTCTTTTTGTGTAAAGAGCATGTTCATACGGACTTTTCACAAATTCATTTGTTTGAAAATACTTGTCTATCCTTGTGTTCCAGGCTCTTGGAGTTTGCTTCAGACCGTATAAGGCTTTCTTTAGTCTGTAGACTTTATTTTCATGACCTTCTTGAATATATCCAGGTGGTTGCTCAATATAGACTTTTTCTTCAAGATATCCATTCAGGAATGCCGACTTCACACCCATCTGATAGATCTTCCGCTGATTTTGTGTTGTGATTGCTATGAGAAGCCTAATAGTATCGACCCTTGTTACAGGAGAAAATATTTCATCATAGTCAATCCTGTATCTCTGGTTGTAAACTTTCGCAACTAACCTTGCCTTGTGCTTCTCCACCTTTCCTTCTTGATTAGTCTTTTTCTTGTATACCCATTTGAGACTAATGACTTTGTATCCGTTAGGTAGATTTGTAAGCTCCCAGGAATCATTGTTCTTGATTGCATTGATTTCTTTATCCTTGGCCTTATTCCATTTGTTATCTTTAGTAGCTTCCTCATATATTACTGGATCACATTCAGCCATCAAACAAAACAATGAGTAGTCAAATCCTATTTGAATGAGACTTGTTGCATCGTAAATATCACTGTGGCTTTGCACTTTTTGTGGTGCTCCCCCTGAATTGTTGGTGCTACTGCTGTTTCCTGATGTCGATGGTGTTGATGCAGGAGTTAATTGATTAGGACTTTGTGGAAGTGTTTGATAATCATTTTGTGCATCCTTTGTATTGACTTCGTCGCTATCTTCATCATCAAAGAATATACCTTCAATTTTTCTTACTTTTGTGTTCCATCTCCAGTAATCTGTCTCATCAAATTCAACATCTCGTGAAATAATTAACTTTTTAGTCAGTGGATTATACAGTCTGTAGGCCTTGCTTCTTTTATCATATTCGATAAAAATGCACTTCTCGCCTTTATCATAGAGTTTCTTACTCTTCTGATCAGGGACATGTGCATATGCGATACATCCGAATATTCTAAGATGTCCAATTTTTGGTTTCCTACCACTCCATGCTTCATTTGGTGTTTTGAATCTTACACTCTTTGTTGGACACTGATTCAGCAAATAAACTGCACAAAACACGGCTTCAGGCCAAAAATTTCTTGGCAGGTGTTTTCCCTTCACCGTACTCCTTGCCATATCAAGGATTGTGCAATTCTTTCTTCAGCAACACCATTTTTTTTGGAGTATATGATGTTGTCAACTGATGAATGAGTCCTTGAGCTGTACAGAAGTCTTTGAACAAGTTTGATGTATACTCGCCTCCTCTTTCAGATCTAAGTATCTTCATACGTTGTCCGCTTTGTTTTTCCACTATTGCTTTAAACTCTTTAAATTTATCAAGAGCTTCTGCTTTTTCTTTAAGAATTTATACCCAACTCTTTCTACTAAAATCATCAATAAATGTTATGTAGTACCTATTTTTTTCCAAGAGACTCATTGTCAAATGGAGCAGCAATATCGGTATGAACAATTTCCAATGACCTTTTGGCTCTCCGTGATTTTCCAATAGGAAAACTTTGTCGATTCGCTTTCCTTTGATGCATGCTTCACACAGATTATCCGGTTCATCAATCTCAGGCAAGCCATCCACCATCTTTGTCTTTGATAATAGTTTCAGGCCAGTAAATCCAAGATGGCCAAATCGTAAATACCACAACCATGATTCATTTTTAATAACTGAATTCAAGCAATGCTGCATTTCTGTCTTGATATCAAGTGTAAATAGACAATTCATTGTCATTTCAACTTTGGTGATCAATTCCTGAACTTGATTTCTGATTATGAGAGAGTTCCTCCTCATATGCATGTCATATTCTTTCTTCAAAAGTTGACCGAGACTGATGATATTGCTTTTTAAAGCAAGTATATAATAGACATCTTGTATATACTTCTTATCACCATTCTTTAAGATAATCATAAATTGTACCTTTCGCTTTGACTAGTACCTTCGACGAGTCACCAAAAGTTACATCTCCTTTGACTGCATCGTCTATCTCCTAGAATAACTCCTTTTGGCCACATATATGTTTGCTGGCGCCAGTGTCAATATACCAAATATTTTTATTACATTTTTCATCTCCATTGTAAGTGAGAAATATGGAAGATTCCACATCTTTGTCTTTATTTGCAGCTACAAACTGACTTCTTTCTTCCACCTTAGGATTTGATTTGCATTCATAACTGAAGTGACCATACTTGTTGCAATTGTAACATCGAAATTGAGATTTTTCACCTCTTGTTGAAATCCACCTCTTCCTCGACCTCGAAATCCTCGACTACAGCCAATTGACCGATAACTGTCATTTTTCTAGCCTCTGTCAAAAGGTTGTCTTCCACGTCCTCGTCCGCCTCGGTAGCCACCTCGATAGCCACCGAAATTTCCTCTTCCACGTACATAATTACTACCATTTTGATTGTCATTAATTAACATCTTACTTTGCAAAGCTTTCTCCGAATGACTCGTATCATCATTTTGGTTCATTCTCTATTCATAGACTTGAAAAGAACCCACAAGTTCATCAATTGAAATTGAGGACAAATCTTTGATTCCTCAATGGCCGTGACAACATAATCAAATTTTCTTATTAATGAACGGAGGAGCTTTTCCATCACTCTTACATCGGTAAGAGTTTCTCCATTTATTTTCATCTCGTTTGCCACAGTTTTTAGATGAGTGGCGTATTCACTAATATTTTCTGAAATTTTCATCTTCGAAGTTTCAAACTCAGCTCGTAGTAATTGCAATCGTACCTTTTTTGCTTTTTCGGCTCCTTGGAATGACTTCTGTAGAATCTCCCATGCATCTTTTGATGTCTTTGCATCCGAAATTTTTTCAAACGTTGATTCATCTATACCTTGAAAAATCCGAAACAAAGCTTTCTTGCCTTTTTTTTGGAAACTCCTTTAGTGTGATCTTTTGGGCATTTATTGAAGCTGCTTCCTCTGTAGCATCTGCGGGCTTGTTGTACCCTTCTTCGACTATCTTCCAAAGGTCTTGCAACCCAAGAAATACTTTCATCTGAATACTCCAATTTTCATAATTTGTATTAGTGATTTTTGGAATTTGCAGTTGAATCATATTAGCCATTTTTGCGTCGAATGGAACCTTTGTACTGACACCACTTGTTGGAAACGTAGTGGGTTTATTCTCTCTATATATATATACACTCAAAATGAACAAAATAATTTGTAGATAGAACAAAAATTATTACAAACAAAATACACAAAGTATTTCTTTATTTAAGAGCTGCTGCTCTGTGCTCTCTACGGAGGCATTTTATTCTTTATTACAACTTCTTATTTATTTATTTTTTGTTCTTTCCGCTACCACATAGCATTCCTATTTATACTAATTTTTGCCACATTTTTAGCACTGATTAATGGTTAAAATTGTATTACCATCTTTGTCCTTTATTCTTGGCCACATGCTTTATTCGAGGTCATGCATTATTCATTCTTCTCCAATAATTCAAATGCAGAAAGTAGGGGTTGTTAATTCTAATTAACAGTTTCATATATTCTGATACCTTTAAAATGTCTTGCTAAAAAGTGCGTAGTTATCATATTCAAACAGGAAGAAAATTTGTTCCTAAAATTTAAGCGGGACAACTGAAATTATTAAAGCATGCATTAAACACTAAAGCTCTATGCTCTTTATACACAGTTTGGTTTTTTGGAAAGTACTGCTACATATCAGTAGACACTAAACAAAGTAAATCAATTTGACCACCCCACAAGGAAATTATATTATAATTTTTCCTATAAGATGGAAAATTACCATATTATGAGGGATTTTGAATAATACGATGCAGCTTATCATATATGTTTTCATAAATGATGGCTGAACCCACCAATACATTCTAAAGCATTCTAACTTTCTTCTTTTGTTCTTTATTGTATAGTTTTGTAGCAGCATTATACAAAGATATACAATCTCTTTGAAATCCTCCCTTAAGAGTTCTCTAAGATGGAAGACATCCTAAAGGAGGGAGCCAAACTGCTAAAATTTTGCGTCTACCCAAATTATATAAATCCTATATTTTTCAAGGTCAAAATATAGTTGTTGTTCAATGAAAATTACTTCTGGTATAAATTAGAAGTTTGTATATAATTGCATATAAGAAAGAAGCTGATGTAAATCCACATGTAAGTTTCTCTTTTATATGTGGAGTTTTACAAACTTCTTGTTTTCAAAACTTAAAAGTAGCATTATTTCGTGTTAAAATGTTAATGGGTTTTCTTTTGACAACAATACGATTTACCTCTAGAAACTGTGAACCAGAACCAAGCAAAAGATTTGCATAAGAAGGTACATCGTATAATGCTTTACAAATGGGAGTGGCAAAATAGGTTTTTGTAAAGTCATTTCTTCCCATGCAAACTGCGTATAAGCTATCCTTTATAATATCAGCAGTTGTTTCGGTGTTTGTAGCTACCTTCAACTTGTCCATGTACTCCTTGAACAGATCAAGTTAACGTTGAGTAGATATTACTGACTGTAAAAAACAGAATGAAATAGTTGATGATATAGTTTATGCAACATAAATTATAGTAGAAACAAGCTTAATATGCCATTTGATGTCATACTAAAATGTCAGATGTGATCTGTGTTAGATATTTTTATACATAACATGAACCTTAAGATCTTGAATTACATGACAATCACATTTATGATGAAACGTAATCAATTAAGTGAATCCAGTCATCTTAATGAAAAGAGCAATATGATTCTATAACTGGAACTGTTGTAGTTGTTTCTGAAACTACTTCAGTGGAAAAGGAAATTGGTTTCTCTTTCTTTGCCTATCAGCTTAAGTTATGTGTTTTTATACATAACATGAACCCTAAGATCTTCAATTACATGACTATCGCGTTTATGATGAAAGTTAATCAATTAAGCATAACTCAAAACATCTTGGTGAAAAGGGCAATCTGATTCTATTGTTGAATTTATGTGATTCAAATATTTTTCAAAGAAAACATGAAAATAATTAATTGATTCATTCAATCAATTAATTAGGCTATATGTGGAAAGATAAAGAGAAAGAATATGTGTGATATCTTTTAAATAAAGGAAACTAATTAATTGCTAATCAATTAATTAATCAGATTTGTTATATGAAGATAGAGAAGTTTATATGTGGAGATTGATTTAAGCAATGGAAATTTATGGAAACATAGATTTCTTTTGTCACTTACGTGCATTGGAATCAATTCAAGCAACTTGGAAAGGTTGTCACATAATCTGGAAATTAATTTTTTCATCGCTAAGTAATCCTTCATTTTCAAACCTATTTAAATGAAGAAAGTTCATCTTCATATGTGTGTAAGAGAGCATCCACCATTATCCACTTCTTTACTAAACCCTAATTTCTGCAGTAAATTAATTAGGGGTTTTGAGCGTAAATAAGTCTTTGGATAAATTGATTATTCAATTTGTAATTGTAGGTTAGTCTCTTCACTACTACCCATAATTTTGTAATCTCTCTTTTGTACTCTTTCTTCAGTGAAATAAAGAATAGTTGTTGGGTCCGTAGACGATCTGCTGAACCACGTTAAATCTCTGTGTTCTCTACTTTTCTATTTCCCTTTGTTTGGTGATTATTTTTCTTTGAATTAGTGATTGATAATCAATCAACAAGCTAGATCCTTCTTTTGATTGTTTCTAAACTTTAGTATTCCGCTGTAGTTTTGGACTTAGTGCAAATTAATTGAAATATTTTCACAACAGATTGGTATCGTAGCTAGCTGTCTTGTTCTAGATTAGTTATCAATGGCAAATTCTTTTAGCAGTTGTATGAAAAATTGTGGCATCGCCAAGTATGTTAGAAAAGGAGTTTTAGGGGCATGGAAGGTAAAGACTAATGACGGTGTCCTTCAGCAACAACTTCATTCATACATAGGAAGAGATAAAAACCAAAAGCACCGAGGAGGTAGAAGAAATATGCATAGGTCCCACTTCAAAGGTCCTAGAAGGAGTGCTTGCTATTATTGTAAGAAGAATGGGCATTTTATACGGGATTGTCCAGTTCTTAGAAAGAAGAGAGAGAAGAAGGAGAAAGCTTCAGTTTTGCCAGCAGTTAGATCAGATGCGGATAGAAGTGATAGTAATACATCATTATTTTTAGCCAGTATTTCACCCGTGGAGCATAATAGTTGGGCGATTGATTCTGAATCCTCTTGTCATATGACGCTAGATATGAGCTGTTTTGTCAGTTACAAGAAATTGATGGTGGAGAAGTTCATATGGGGAATGACACATCTTGTCATGTTATAAGCATTGGAAGTGTGAGTTTTAGGATGCATGATTGTGTTGTTAGGACTATCAAGGATGTTAGACATGTTCCGACGCTGCGTAGAATTTTTTTATCTGTTGGAGCTTTGAATAGACTAGGTATGAGGATAATAATAGATTGAGACAATTTGAGAGCGGCGCAGGATTCCTTGGCAGTGATGAAAGGGGTGCGAGTTAATGATATTTATGTGCTTTATGGAGAGACGGTTTTAGAAGAGTCGGTAATATATACTGATTCTAATATTCCAGATTCTACTCAGTTATGACATCTTCGTTTAGGTCATGTTGATGAGGAGAGTCTTGAAGTATTAAAGAAGCATGGGTTGATTGATGGCGTTTGTCAGTTGAAGCCTAGCTCTGTGGAGATTGTTCTTTTGGAAAGAAGAAGATGTCACATTTGATGTTGGAAGACCTAGAGCTATAGAGTTTCTAGAGTATGTTCATTCTTATGTGCGGGGACCCACCCTAGTAGCATCTTTTGGTAGAGCCAGTTACTTCGTCTTATTTGTGGATGATTTCTCACGTTAAGTCCAGGGCTATTTCTTAAAGGCCGAAGATGAAATATTTACCCAATTTTGTAAGTGGGAGACCTTGGTGGAGAAGCAGTCGAGAAAGCGTTTGAAGGTTCTCAAAGTTGGAAATATTAGTGAATTTATGTCATAAGAATTCACTAACTATTGTGTGTCTGAGCATGTAATTAGAGATTTTTCTATTTCTGTTGAGTCACATTGTTATGGAGTGACATAGAGCATGTGTAAGATATTATGGGAGAGAAATATGAGCTTGAGAATGAATGCTGGTCAAGAAGAGGGGTTTTGGGCAGAAGCGATATCTATGGCAGTATATCTCATCAACCATACACCTTCAATTGCTATAGATATGAAGATATCAAAAGAGATATGAAAAAGAGAGCATGTTGATTATTCATTCCATAAAGTGTTTGGTTGTTTGACTTATTTAGAAAATGAGAGACATGATAAGTTGAAGCCAAGGGAAAGCTAGCACATTTTGTTAGGCTATAGAGAAGGAGGGAAGAGGTATAGGTTGTGGTGTAAAATAACTAGGAGAATTGTGACTAGCAGTCAGGCGATATTTGATGAGAGGTCTTTGTTGAAGGTGGAGCCTTTATCAAGTGATGACATTGGGAGGACAAAAAATTGTCAAACACATTAGAAGTCATCAGATTGTTTTCATATTCAGAGAGATATTGGTATCTCCGATGATACCATCGTTGATGAGAAGATTACAGAAGTTCAGAGCCCACTTGTTTGATCACCTCGCCACCGTCCCTCACTCCACCGGAGACTCCAAAAAATTCAACCACATCACGACAACGCACGAAGCTTCCCTTCTCCCTAGATTCGTGCAACTCGATCGCGTGTAGAAGTCACACTCGCCTCGTTTACTGACAGGTCCAGAAACTCGAAAGAAACCCTAATATGATCTCGTTACTTTAATTTATGCAATAAAAAATTTATTTAACAATTTTCTCAAATCCTATGATGGTTATACGTGCTTCAATCCAAATTTCACCATTTATACTTGAATCTATTGTTTGAAAATGGAATAAATGCAAATTTTATTCAACTGCAAACTGCTCTTGAATTATTGAACTAAAATTCTTCCCTTTTTTTAAAAAAATCATAAATTTCAGTAATATTTCAAATTATGAACATGAATTAACTTTTTACGTCAATTGAATTTACCAAATTATTATTTAATTTCCTGTAAACATGGTTTCCAGGGTTACTATCTTTCCAACATGCTTAAAACAGTTTTAAAAATCTTAGTTTAGGATTTAATCATCTTGTCTATCTTAGAATTCTAAGCTTACCATGATTAGATGAAAAATATTTGAGTTTTGAAAGAAAAATATGCAAACTGTAACACAACAGAGAGCACAGAGCAACACAGAAATGCATTCAAGATAAAGTATATACCATTTCATATAATCATTGAATCATGAACTGTTTAATTTAAACTTAAAGTTTCAAGAATTAAGTTTACTCACCTTCAAAATCTCTGAACAAAGAATACTTGAAGTTAACACCAGTAGCTTGAAACTGTCCTGAGTTTGGTTCTGTTTTTGGTTTAAATTTGATTTGAGTTTGCTTCTCCCTTTTTTCTTTTATTTTCTTCAGTAAGTTAAGTTTTAAAACTAAGTTATAAATTAAACAGCAGGTTCACTCACGCACATGAACTAAATAAAAGATGAATACACATATATATAGAAGATAACAGTTGTAATATGGGAAGGTAGTAACTGGACAAACATTTTCTTTATTTTTTTTTGTATAGACCAGATTTTTCATAACTGAAAAGTAGAGATTTGCAATGTATTTTGAATTGACAAAATATTGGCTTGAACATATAGCATTAAATGTTTTCTTGCTTAATATGTTTACATAATTATCATTTTGTTTACTGTGTGAAGATATTTTGTATAATTTACTCTTTGCAGACAGACTAGGCTTGTGAATGAAGATAGTTTACATACAAATATTTGTCTTATTACTTTTAGTTTGAACTTCATACACATATGTTTTGTGTCATGTATTGTTTTATACTTTTAGTTTTTGTGTATGAAGATATCCTGTTTTATATTTTCCTAGCTTTCACAATTCATATATATATATATATATATATATATGTTTTTATCAGGTTTATTTATACTTTGGCTTATAGATGAAGATATTTGGTGTATAAACATTTGTCTTGTGAACTTATAGCTTGAATAGTTTATATATACATATTTTTTTTATTTTATTTACACTTGTGTTTCACCTAATTCTTGTTTTCATTTATTTTTATTTCTATTTGTATTTTAACTATCCATATTTAAATTATATTCATGCTTACTTATTTATGTTTATATCTTATATTTGAACTATCAATATTTAAATAATATTCTTATGGTTTACTTACATTTATATTTAATATTGCTAGGCTTTGATTTTATTTTAAACATTATCATCCATATATAATTTTATCAAATGATAACAAAGTAAAGTATTTTAATTCAACTATATAAGATAAGTTTTATTTTAAATATTTTTAAGAGACTTATTTTAAATTTTCAAAATCAAATCTTCCCTTTCAAAATACAAATTCATATAAACAAATGGCAATTATTCCAAAAGATTTATTCATTTTTAAAATGATAAGCTTACTTTTTATTTAATTAAATTAAATATTTATTAAAATAACAGGGCCAAAATCCAGGGTCGTTACATTCCTCCCCCCTTAAAAGAATTTCGTCTATGAAATTTAAAACAAAGATAATTTAAAAGCTGTTATATCAACCATTCAAACATACATATCATATATACAATAACAATCAATCAAACAGCCTACCCTAACAAACATCACTAGCTATCCGGACACAAATCCGGATAAGCTGTCCTAAAACTGTCCAGAGTTTCCCAGGTGCAATCTCTGGATCCTCGCTCCACTGCACTATGACAAGCTTCACTACCTTACTCCTGAGTTACCTCTCGTCTTGATCAACAATCCGAATTGGATTCCTGACCATAGTCAAATTTGGCTCAACTTCCAAATCTTCCTGGACTACTGGTTCTACAACTAATGATGGATCCCGAACAACTTTCCTTAGATGTGATACATGGAATACATTATGAATTCCAGACATCTGTTCTGGAAATTCAATCCTGTAAGCTACTGCACCAATCCTTTCCAATATTCGAAATGGTCTAATATATCTTGGGGCAAGTTTTCCCGTCTTTCCAAATCTAATAGCTCTTTTAGTCGGGGAAACTTTAATAAAAACTAAATCACTAATCTCAAATTCCAATTGTCTCCTTCTCTTGTCTGCGTACCTCTTCTGACGGTCCCGAGCAGCTCTCATCCCTCTCTTAATAAGCTCAACTTTAGCAGAAACTTCACGAATCAAATCCGATCCAAGCATAAGACGATCTTCAATTCTATCCAACAGGATGGGGATCTACACGGTCTTCCGTACAGAGCTTCATAAGGAGCCATCTTAATACTAACTTGGTAACTATTATTATAGGAGAATTCTACTAAATGAAGATGGTCTTCCCAAGATTCACCAAAATCCAAAACACAAGCTCGCAGCATATCCTCTAGAATATGGTTCATTCTCTCCGTTTCTCCATCGGTTTGAGGATGACAGGCTGTACTCAATCTCAAACTCGTTCCCATAGCTGATTACAGAGCCTTCCATAATTTGCTGGTAAAGATAGGATCACAATCACTTACTATGCTGACAGAAACACCATGCAATCTGATTATCTCCCTTAAGAAAATATTCGACAGAGAAATTGTAGTACGAGTTGCTTTAACTTGTATAAAATAAGCACTCTTAGTTAACCGATCCACAATAAACCATATTCCATCATTTCCTTTCTTTGGTTCTAGGCAAACCGTCGATGAAATTCATCGAAATAATCTCCCATTTCTATTCTGGGACTTAAGAAAGGAATGGTGAATTCTTAATTGGAAATTGATATTACAAATATATTCTAAGTTAATATTTGAATGAATAGAAATTGACATTTCGTAAGGAAGTCGAAAAAATGTTTTGAATGTTGTGATTGGATATTATTGCTATGTAGGATATACAGGTATTATAAAGGAAAAGGAAAAATTGGTTTTGATTTCAGAAGATAAATTTGAATTGCTCCACAAAAAGGTACGTGTTTAAATTTCTGTATGAAATTTGATTGGGTTTTTGATCGAGCCACTCGGCGTTTTGTTTTCTTTTGGAATTTGGGAGCCCGTAGAGGCCTTTTGCGGTTGTACCGAGCTAGCCGCGCAAATGAAACGCTGGGGAAATTTTACGAAAATTTAGGGTTTTAGGAATTTTTTGAGAAATTTTGAAAAATTCAAAATTTGGTGTCAAATTGAAATTTGAATGGTTGGGTATATGATATTAGTGGGAACCTAATGAGAGAAGTTTGGGAAGTTAGGAACAATAGTAGGGTGTTCTTAATAAAAGGTTGTTTTGGAAAATTGTTAGAAATTGTTTAGTTTTGGGAAAAATAAACGGGTATGGACCATTCTTCCAAACTAGTAATTTTGGGGACGAAATTCTTTTAAGGGGGGAGGAATGTGACAACCCGGAATTTTTATGCAATTTAAATTGGAATATTTAATTTAATTTTAAATATTTAAAAGTAATTTTTAACTTGAATTCAAATATTACTATTTATTGGGTAAATCAATTATTAAATTAAATTATTTGAAGTTGGGAAAATATTGAATCTGGAGTTTTAAGCCGGTTAAAAATATTTTGAAGGCTTGTAAAATTTATATTGATAGTAGTGAAGATAGTAAAAGTGTTAAAATTTATTTTGGGAGTGTTTTGTTCAGTTTTGAAAATATATCGTTTAAATCGATATTTAAAAATAGCCTTCCGAGGCACAGTCTCGGAATTTGATGAAACTAGTTCCATTGGATCCGTAATATTGTATTATTATCGGATTTCAAATTTTGTAGCGTTTGGATTTATCGTGTGATCATACGTAAGTAAACGCGCTAGAATTAATATCGAAAATTTAGTACTTTAATTTGACCTAAAAAACTATCTTCTCCATACGATCGAATTAGGACTCGAACCGACGTCGTCAGTTTCGTCGAAATCTGACAACGTATGCTCGAGTTACGAATTTTTAAACGTTAAAATATAATTTATATAAACAATTTTCTATTTATTAATTTATTAATCTATATCGTGATCAAAATCAAGGCCGAAGTCAACTCCTTCTCCCAATACGTTGCTACAGGCTTGCTCGAACCCAAACTCACGAATTAGGGTTGAACGCCGCATCATCCTCGATCACCAAGACCACGATCGGCCACCACCGCAACAACGGCCTTCGAGAGCTCCACCCACGCCCCTAACCCTGTCGAACTCGCACATCCCTGTAGCATGCGGTTCGCGTGCGAACCGAAGACGAACGGCGCCAAAAAGCTTCACCATCGACAAGCGATAAACCATCACGACCGCACAATCTCAAGATCATGTCGAGCACGTCGACTTTCCAGTTGGGAGTTTTGCGAATTATCGCGTCGATTGATTGCAAATTGAGGGAGAAATGGAAACGTTTAGGGCCATTAAACGAAACAAGGCTGGCGGTTCGAAAGAAAAATCCAGGGTTAGGCCTAAAACGTGTTTTATAAAAGTTTATTAATATTATTTTAATATTATCTCCAATTTTAACTAGCTTTTACAAACGAACTCCAAATCTCACGTGACGCCAGGCGTTCCTAAGGTTTTACCCACGTTCCGAACACAATGGAATGTATTTCGGAGGCAAATTCGATCATATGTGCGAGTTACGGAAATAAACGATCAATTTTAAATTAAATCGGTTAAAGTATTTTCTATGCGTTTTAAGCTGCCGGGGTCAAACGACAACTCCGATTGCTACGAAAATTGAAATCTGATAATAACTAACTATTACGGATCCAATGGAACATGTTTCGTCGAATTTCGAGATTGTGCCCCGGAAGGCTATTTCCACTCGTCGATAAATTCGAGTGATTTTCAAAATCGTCGAAACCACTTGAAACTTCACTTTTAAAATTTTATTAACTCTATTATAACTCGCATAAAATTTATATTACCATTAGAAATCATTCCGATTCAGTTTAAATCAAAATTTGATTATGTGCATTATTATATTATTAAATTCCATTATTAAATTAATATAAAATTCCAAATTCAACCTATCGACTTTTAGTTCGATCCAACAGTCCAATATTATAATTCAAACCCAAATAGACTTAAAATAAACTTTAGAATCTAATTTTATCTCTATTTACACTCAGAATTACCAATTATTCCAATTCTAATATTAAATTAGTATTATTCAAATTTCAGTTAAATTCCCGTATTTGAAATTTAACTAATTTTATTAACTTAACCAAAATCTTTTATTTCAATATTAACTCAAGTGGTTGCCGTCCCAACCTCGACTCGATCAGCAACCTCAACCCAGCTCGAAACTCGTGATACTTCGCCTAGCATGTCGTCGAATCCCCAACGCCATGTCGCGCCTCCACTAGTGTCACCGCTTCTACGTTCGCCTTTGCCTAGCATCGCAACAGTCCAAGCTCGAAGCCTCTTCGCCTAAAACATCCACGCGTCCACTCGAATGATAGAATCGAACTCATATTGGATTTGAATTTCGTTTGGAGATTTATATTTCCTTTTTTTCTCCGAAAAAAAGAGGCTTCGACTGAAAAGAAAAGGGGGCGACGTGATATGTGGAGGAGATAGCGTGTTTGAGAAGGGAACAGTCGTTTCTGAAAAGTACCGATGTGAAAGAAAAACGGCTGAAAGTTTGACCGGTAAAAATGTTCAATTTAAATTCAAAATTTAATCCGTTCCGATAAATGTAACTTATGTGATAACCTTGGCTCTGGTGGGAATTACTCATTAAATAGAGTCTGAAGTACTCTAGAATGAGTTTGAGAGTATTAATAGATATGAGTGTGTATTTGGTAGTGAATATAAAATTATTTTTATATTGTTTTGATTTATCGGTTAAGTGTTGATGAATTTTGGTCGATGTGTGGGATGCCATGTCATCGATAGGGATTTCTAAACTCTTAAACAAGGTAAACCAACACAGTATTGTTTTAAATAGGGTAAATGAAATATTTTTACCCAAATATTTTTGTACATAAAATGAATGATTTTTCATAAATTGTTATAGTAATATATGGATGCTTGGTTGTTAGGAATAATAATATTAAATTATTATCATTATTGCATGAGAATTGAATAAGAAATTGAAATAATAACCAGAGATTAAGGAATAAGTTAATAAGTAAATCGAATATGTCAATGTGATTCATAATTGAATAAGGAATGGAAATCATAATTAAAAACTAAGAAACAAATTCATATACAAATAAAATTTGTAAGTGTAAACTATAAATGTGAATTATAGTGTGATTAATAATTAAAATAGGATAAAGTTCCAAAGTAAGGTTTGAATATAAATTTAAAGGATTTGGGATTTGAAATTTGGAAATTTAAATTCCTTTGAATTTGGAAATGAATCTCAAAAAGTTGGGAGGAATAATATATATTTGAGAAATATTTTGAATCGGATTTGAAATCTAGAAAGATTTGGAATTTAAAAATATTTGAAGGGTTTTAAAAGAGATAAAAGCATTGAACCCTTTCGGTCGTTGGAAAATAACTTCGGTGATGACTGTAGCAACATCGACGTTCATTTTCGAGTTTCCAAGAGAGAAATTGCTACCTAATTATTTTAAATTGGAATTGTTTGCAAAAGATAAATTTGATTTTAGAAATGCAAGGAATTTTAGATATAGGCGATTTCAAGGGAATTTTGAAATGTTAAAAAAACCGTTTAAACTTTGGAATTTTAACTAAGAATGTTTATGGCGTATAAAAAGTTTGATAACTTGTAAATTTGGAATTTGTTGAAATAAAATTCAACTTTGTAATAAGTAAAGTGAAAACTGAATAATGGAATTTAAAATTTAAATTGTGTTAAATTATGTGAAATGGAAAAATTAGTCAAGTTGGATTAAATAAAAAAAAGTTTTGAGATTTAAAATTAGTAAGTAACTGAATGATTTATATGGTATGCAACTGAAATGAAACTGAATATTGGATGATGTTTGATTTAAAATTGCATAAAAATAAGTGCAAAATTAGTTCGAATGGACTAAAAATAATTAATGTTTGGAAATAAAATTAATTGTTTGGAAATGAATTAGAGAATGGATGAATTTATAATTGTAAGTGAATAAACTGGAAATTGGATATTATAATGATATTGAATGGAATTAGATTCTTACCTGAATAAATGGAAGTAAGTTGGATAAGAAATAAGTTGGAATAAATAATTTAGAATAACTTATAAAAGAATTAAAAATCTTTAGAATAAGTTATACTTGGGCTATAAATAAACGTAAATCTTGAGTTAAAAATAAAAGATGAATATATTTAAGCCTAGAATGAATGGAAATGTGTAAAATAATAAGTTGTGACTTATAAAATTTAAAAGTGGGATAGAAAACCCAAAATAAATATTTTTGATGAATTGGAAAATAAAACGAAAAATCCAAACTCGAATCATAAAATAAATTGCGCTTAAGAAATTTAATGAAGAGATTCTAAGATTAAACATCAAGTATTGAATTTAAACCAGGGGAGAACTAATTTGATAATAAATTAGTTGATGAAATATGGAAATGGAACTCGAAATTATTAACTTAGAATTGAATTGTGAATAGATAATTAAGTTTGGAAATGAAGCTTGAGTTATAAATAGAAATTCAGCTTAGAATTGTAAGTGAATTAAATATGAATTGAAGTTGTATGGAATTGAATCAAAATAAAAATGATTTAAGATGAAAATAAATCCAATTCGAGTATAAACAAATTAAAACGGGAATGAACTTAAGTTATGAAATGGTAGTGAATTGAAGTAAATTAACTTAAGTTTAAAGTAATAGAAACATGAGATGATGTCGAGTATAACGAAATGGCTTTGAACAAAACCAATGTGAAACGGGATAGAATGCAACTACGGTTTGTAAATAAGTTAGATTGGAATGGAATTTATATACATTGAGTTGGAATCAATTTAAAATTGGTTATAAAGCTTACGTAATTATTTATTCACATTAATATTGTCAAATTGCATTAGAAAATGGATCATTTGATGTAAAAGAGGTTAGGTAAAATTCTATGAGTTATTAGAAGTGAAATAAGATGATTTTGAAATCATAGGGGATGAATATAAGTTGTCTTGCTTAGAATCAATTAAATATAAGCGAGTAAGTTGTAAATCACTTAAACTAAATGGAATGGTTTGAGAATTGGTTGTAAACAATTGTAATAAGTGTTGGAACCTTATATGTAATTTATTCGTAACGACCCGCAAATCCGTACCCCTTGAGTCAACATTATCCTACATCAATCAACTCAAGTTGAACAGAAATACGAACCATTTGGGTTAAAGAAGAAGAGGTAGAAGAAGAGAAAACAGAAAACAACAACAGAATCTAACCAACGCAACAGAATAAAATATAATACATAATAACAGATCTTTACACAAAAGAAAACTATATTTGTTTTACACATACATCATCAGAGTATATCATCAGAGTTCAAACATCAAAAACATATAACTGGATACACAGTGGAATAATAATCAAATACGGAAGTACATATAGCCATCCAGCTCGTCTCCTGAGCTCCACGGCATCATATCCTGTATCCTGTAATACTCGATCTAACTCGAGCATTACAGTTAAATAACACCCGAGTCAGTCTGGAATACCAGCGTGAGAAATCACACTCAAATTAATTATTAAAGTTTCAAAACTCTTTTGAAAACAAAAGCATCTCGTAAGACCACGCCACAAATAAACATGTTGTGTTTTTACCTTACGATAGCTAAAACATTTCTTATTAAAATCCTCTGATATTATAATAGGGTCTATATACAAATACTTATTAAAATAGCCGAAATTGTTACATTCATTAAATTCCAACTACTAGCCACAGAGTGGGTAGTACAAACAAAACTCATACAAGGCTCGTAGGGAGAATGGATTTCCAACTAATGACTAGGCACTGGGGTACCAGCTGTCACGGTACGTGGCCTAGATCACAGTACCGAGGATCACTCCCGACCCCCTGCAACACAGGACCCGGACTACCCCTTACTCGATAGTCCCGAGTAAGATCACCCCACGGTTGGGATCAGCAACCGCACCACGAAGCCAAAATAAAAAGGGACATCTAGACATGGATGACCTTACCCGGAAATGGGTGCTGTCCACCAAGCCTTGCTGCATAACCACTGATTTTCAGTCATTCCCGGTTGATGAGGCTTGAGGCTAAGCGTTACTTTTAGAACATATCCCTTAGAATGCCCATCGTCGACCTGACGATGTTCCGAAAGCATTCATCCATACAAGTCCGTCCCAGGTTCGAACGGAACCGAAGGCACTTTTCCTACTACATCCATTTTGGAACAATCCTCAGGATTAATAGCGACTAGCCGTTGCACTTCACTACTCCATCTTCAAATCCAAACTCGTTTTCCATGAGAACGTACAAACCGGATCGAAGTGGTTTTCGAGAAACAAATCTCGATCCCGGTCTCTTCGAAACGATCAGCGCATTTGGCCAATATTGATAGTCGGTGATTTAACTATCAATTAATATTCACAAACAACCATCAACCAATAAATAATTTTCCAAATTATTTATTTATCCCAAAATATCTTCACAAGATATATTTCCACTTTTCAAACCCTTTTTGAAAACAGTTTCCAACTATCTTCCTTTCTCAGGATAAATTTTTCCCAAATATTTCTATTTCCACTGAAATCACCAAGCACAAAACTTTAATTTTTAAAAATATTTTAAAACGCTTTACTTTGAAATATACTTTAAAAAATTTAAGTTAAACTACTTCCATAATTGATATATTTGAAAATAAGATTACTTTATAAAATATAAAACTAGGCTTTCACTTTTTTTAAAAAAATACTAAGAATTTAAACGATCAGAAAAAATAAATTTTCTAAAACATGCTTTTTAAAACAACGTTAAAGCTTTTAACTTGTATTTAAAAGTTTATTTTGAAAACGTACTTGGCTATCCAGAGAAATATACTTTTCTTCACATTCTTCTTTAAATTTCCAATTTCAAACACTTGAATCAATTTCCAAATTGATTTCCAATTTACTCCCTTTTATTCCAAAATCCATTAATTTCAGATTTTATTTCTTAATTATGATTTAAAATACTTTAACTGAAAATACCAATTTTAGATTTCTCAAATTCCTTCTTAATCCTGTTAAATAAATTTATACTTTAAATTTTAAAATAATTCTTTATTCCTTTAAAATAATATCACTTAATTTTTACAATTCATTAATTTCTGTTTATTCAAAATCTTTTTCCTTTTCATACTCGAAGTTATTTATTAGTATTTTAATATCACTTTCATTTCTTTTCAATTCGTTCTTAATTATTCAAATTTCTATAATTATTTCGCTTACAAATTCACTTCTTTTATTTTCTTCCAAAATCCAATATATATATTTTTGGTAACTCATTATACCAAAATATTCAATCAAATCATAGCATTCAATATTCCAATATAATTCATCATAGAATATCAAATAATCATAACAGAGAATATTAAATATTTAAATAAATGTTGAGGAATCCAGTTGGATCCCTCCAACCTGTTCTCCCTGCATCTACAGACGTTAACACAATATAAAATATCAATTCCACTTCGAGGTGGAATATCACGTATATGGGATTAAATATAATATTATCCGCTACTATGCGGCGCAAAGGGTCTCATCCACTATATAATGCGGGAAATCAGCATTCCAAGATGTATTATATACTATAATATAGCATACCAAATCAACTCAACCATTCAACCAATTATTTAAATTTAACCATTTAAATTAAAATTAAAATTCAGCTGAGTGAGATTAACTCACCTTTGCGTTTCATTTGCAATCCACTTCAATATGGCTTTGGTTTTCTCGATTTGACCTTGAATAAAAAATTTATATGATTTATAAATATTTGAAATAATTGAACTATAAATTTTTATTTTAATAAATTTAATTAACTAGTAATTTAAATCTAAACAAATTTTCTTTTAATAAATTATCATTAATAACTAAAATAATTTAGATTTAATTAAATAATTAAATCTTCACCATATGTAAATGAAACATGAATGGTATATTTACTTTATTTTACGTTTTTAAATTGTTTAGAAAAATAATCAATATCCTTTTAAATAAAAATATATTCTTGTTTATATTTTTAAACGGAACATATATATCTATACTTATATTACCCTTGTAATATTAATAAAACAATTGTATATAGTATCATTTGAAAACTATGGGAGAGTTTTGGAAGTTAGTAAGATGGTAATGGGTCTTTTATAAATAGATAGTTGGTAGGATGTTGAATTGTTGGTTTTGGGAGAAGTAAAAGGGTATTGGATCATTCTTCCTAACGAGTAATTTCAGAGACGAAATTCTTTTAAGGGGGGAATGTGACGACACGGAATTTTTAAGCACTTGAAAATAGAATGTTTAATTGACTTTAAATATTTAAAAGTTAATTTTTAACTTGAATTCAAATATCACCATTTATTTGGTAATTTAATTATTAAATTAAATAAGTTGAAGTTGGGGAAAATGTTGAACCTGGAGTATTAAGCTGTTAAAAATATTTTGAAAGCTTGTAAAATTTATATTGATAGTGCCGAGGATAATAAAAATTTTAAAATTGAATTTAACAGTGATTTGTTCATTTTTGAAATTTTATCGTTTAAATTGAATTTAAAAATAACCTTCCGAGGCACACTCTCGAGATTCGACGAAACCATTGCCATTGGATCCGTAATAGTGTATTATTATCGGATTTCAATCTTTGTAATGTTTGAAGTTGTTGTGTGAGCATACGATATATAAACACGATGGAATTTATATCGAAAATTCAATATTATAACTGGGTCCAAAAAGGCTATCTTCTCCATACAATCGAGTTAGGCCTCGAAACCTTTTCCTTTGCTTTCGGAATAGGGGTAACCTTATAAACGCCTAGCGGCACACCTCGATAGGAATTCGAAATTGTAGGTTGTATTTCCGAGACAATTTGAATTTAAATTCAGAATTGATATATATACAATTGTTGACTAGACAAACAAATCCCATTAGCCGTATTTTTATTCTTTTCATGTTACTGTAGCTGGCATCACGCACGCAACCTTTCACCTCAAATTCATATCACAATCTCTCTCTACATTTTCACAGCCGACCAAGGGAAATAACGCTTCCCTTTTGTTTAAACCGAGACCATTCAGCTATTCAAGAATGGGGGAAACGAAGGGGGTAAATCGAAAACCAATTTCACAGTTTTCTTTTAAAATATATATATATATATAATAAAAATGAAATGTAATCGAAGTCGATTTCGACTTCGACGCTGAGGGACGAGCACGTAAGGGAGTCGGCATCTTTCGCAAGATTGTGCGACATGGTACGACAGCGGTAGGGAGGTGAGGTGAGTTCGAGCACGAAGTCGGCGGGGTTGTGGAGTCGCGTTGTGTTCGTTCGATTTCGAACGCGACTGAAGCTCGCATGGTACTGTGAGTCGCGATAGGATTCGAGTAGTGATGGGTTCAGCGGCTCGTCGATGGGCCTGCATGATGTAAGGGGTCGCATTTGGGTTCAACTCCTTCGGCGAGGTTGTTTCTCGTGTGCTGTTGTTGTGCAAGAGCTCGTGTTTTCGTGTGATTAAGGTAATTTATTTATATAAGAAGTTTAAATTCTTTTTTTTTCAAACATATGTATATATATAATGCATATATAAAAGTTACTTTTGTTTATATACAGTAAAGTGAAAGAGTTGTTCCTGTCCAGCAGTTTAAATCTTGAGTTAATCCTAGTTAATTTAAATATATATGTAAAATCTGTAGTACAGTAGTAATAATATATATATATATATATATGATTATGGAAAATATATATATGAGAGTTTAAAGTTGCGTAAAATTAGATTTTAAAGCCGATGTAGATTATCTTGGAATAAGCTAAATTATATGTATACACATTCTTAAAATTTACTAGCTTATTTTATAACAATGTATTTTAGATGATTAATTTGTTTTATTAACTCATTTAACTATTTTACGGAAGGATTGAAAAGGGGAAGCGGATAAAATAAATCATTATTGAGTAATTTATAAAATGAGATAAATAGTCCGGTTATTCGAATATTAATAAAATCATCTAATTTCTGTTCAAGGTCAAAAATCATGGAAAACAAGTCGAAATGGACTGGATTGCCAAACAAAAATTAAAGGTGAGTTAATCTCACTCACCTGAATTATTTTAGTTAAATTTAAATTATTGGTTTCTTTGTTTGGATGATGATTGTTATTAGTTAAAATTAAATAGACCCAACTTGTCGCATAATAGCGGATGATATTATATTTAATCCCATATACCGCGATATTCCACCTCGAAGTGGAATTGGTATTTTATATTGTGCTAACGTCTGTGAATGCAGGGAAACAAGTTGGAGGGATCCAACTGGATTCCTCAACATTTATTTAAATTATTCAATATCCTCAATTTTGATTATTTGGTATTCTATGGTGAATTATATTGGAATATTGAACGCTATGGTTTGATTGGATATATCTGGGTATAATAAGTTACCAAAAATATATAAAATTGGAGTTTTGGAAAGACAATGAAAGAGTGGAGTTTTAAGTAAAATAATTATAGTGAATTTGAATAAATTAAGAATGAATTGAAAATGGATGGAAGTGATATTAAAATACTAATAAATAAATTCGAATATGGAAAAAGGATTTTGAATAAACAGAAATTAATGAATTGTAAACTTAAGTGATATCATTTAATGGAATAAAGAATTATTTTAAAATTCAAAATTTTAATTCATTTAAAAGGGTAAAGAAGTAATTGGAGGAATCTAAAACTGATATTTCCAGTTAAAAGTATTTTAAATCATAATTAAGGATTTAAATCTGAAGTTAATGGATTTTGTAATAAATGAAGTAAATTGAAAATCAATTTGGGAATTGTTTAAGTGTGTAAAACCGGGATTTTTAAAGAAGAATGTGGCTATGGAATTTATAAATGGGATTTATAAAGCAAAGTATCAGAGGATATTTGGGAAAAATAAATTCAGGGTGAGAATTTATTAAAGGAAAGAGAAAATTTGTTTAAAAATAAATAGTGATTTATTTTTAAAGAATGTGAAGAGAAGTATATTTCCCTGGATAACCAAGTATGTTTTCCAAGTAATTTTTTAAATATAAGATAAAAGTTTTAAGGTTGTTTTAAAAGCATGTTTTTAGAAAATTTATTAGTTTTAAATGTTTAAATTTTAAAGTAAGTCTTTTTTTTCAAATTTATTATAATAGTAATTATTTAAAGGTAACTTAGTATTTTGTTTTAAGGGAAAAAAATCTAGTTTATATTTTATAAAGTAACTTATTTTAAATATTCCTAAAGTATTATTTTTAATTAAGTGTTAAAAGTAGTTGTCTAAATTTAAATGTTAAACCATATTTTATAATAAAGTGTTTTTAAATTATTTTAAAAATCTAAAGTTTTATGCTTGGTGATTTCGGTGGAAATAGAAAATATTTGAAAATTTTATTCTGAGAAAGGAAGATAGTTTGAAACTGTTTTCAAAAGGATTTGAAAAGTGGAAATATATCTTGTGAAGATATTTTTGGGATTAATAAATAATTTGGGAAATTATTTATTATTTGATGGTTGTTTGTGAATATTAATTGATAGTTTAATCACCGACTATCAATATTGGCCAAATGCGCTGATCGTTTCAAAGAGACCGGGATCGGGATTTATTTCTCGAAAACCACTTCAATCTGGTTTGTACGTTTTCGTGGAAAACGAGTTTGGATTCGAAGATTGAGCAGTGAAGTGCAAGGGCTAGTCGCTACTAATCCTGAGGATATTTTCAAAATGGATGTAGTAGGAATAGTGCCTTTGGTTTCGTTCGAACCCGGACGGACTTGTATGGATGAATGCTTTCGAAACATCGTCAGATGGACGATGGGCATTCTAAGGTATATGTTCTAAAAGGTAACGCTTGGCCTCAAGCCTCATCAACCGAGAATGATTGAAAATCAGGGGTGATGCAGCAAGGCTTGGTGGGCAGCATCCATTTTCGGGTAAGGTCATCCTTGTCTAGATGTCCCTTTTTATTTTGGCTTAGTGGTGCAGTTGCTGATCCCAACCGTGGGGTGATCTTACTTGGGACTATCCAATAAGGGGTAATAAAACAACACTAGTTTTCAAACGAGATTGAAATCGTGCTAAGTGCTAAATAATAAGCCGCTTGCTTAAAAATGCTAAATAAAGGTACGCCTATGTAATAAAAATAAGAAATATGAACAGCTTTTGGTTTTTACGACCGTGTGGGTCGATGTATATATATTTATATCTTTTGTCAAATTGCAAAAGCTCCTCCTTATAAAGGAGACTCTGTCGAAAAAATTCGGAAATTTTGGAAGTTAGAATTTTTTTTTTGAAAATTTTGGGAAAATTATAGTTAACGACAAAACGAATTCAAAT
This sequence comes from Allium cepa, assembly GCA_030765085.1. Taxonomy (NCBI): domain Eukaryota; kingdom Viridiplantae; phylum Streptophyta; class Magnoliopsida; order Asparagales; family Amaryllidaceae; genus Allium; species Allium cepa. Next base: position 747,460,799 of record CM060940.1, on the reverse strand, counting down.
TGAAAATTGAAATAAATTAGAAATAATGATATGAATCAGTATAAATGGAAGATTAAAAAAATTCAATATTCTGAATTGAAGATAAATTAAGCAAGTGTAACGACCCGCAAATCCGTACCCCTTGAGTCAACACTATTCTACATAAATCAACTCAAGTTGAACAGAAATACGAACCATTAGGGTTAAAGAAGAGGAGGTAGAAGAAGAAAATAGAAAACAACATCAGAACCTAACCATCGCAGCGGAATAAAATATAATAGAAATAAATGATCTTTACACAAAAACAAATATATATCTGTTATACATTACATTTATCAGAGTGCGTCAATCACAAAACACACAATTGGTAGAAATCATAACCTGCCCTCATACAGCTGAGCACACAACTAAACAACACAGCGGAATATATATAAACAAGTACGGGGGTATGTATCGTCATCCAGCTCATCTCCTGAGCTCCACAGCATCATATCTTGTATCCTATAATACTCGGTCTGACCCGAGTATTACAGTTAAATAACACCCGAGTCAGTCTGGATATACCAGCATGAAATCACACTCAAATTGATTATTAAAGTTTCAAAAATCCTTTTGAAAACAAAAGCATCTCGTAAGACCACGCCACAAATAAACATGTCGGGTTTTTACCTTACGATAGCTAAAACATTTTCTTATAAAATCCTCTAATATTATAATAGGGTCTATGCACAAATACTTATTAAAATAGCCGAAATTGTTACACTATTAAATTCCAGCTACTATTTACAAAGTGGGTAATAAAAACAAAACTCGTACAAGGCGCGTAGGGAAAATGGATTTCCAACTAATGAATTTTATTTCCAAACATTAATTATTTTTAGTCCATTTGAACTAATTCTGCACTTATTTTTATACAACTTAAAATCAAACATCATCCAATATTCAGTTTCATTTTAGTTACATACCATATAAATCATTCAGTTCCTTACTAATTTTAAATCTCAAAACTTTGTTTTATTTAGTCCAACTTGGCTAATTTTTTTCCATTTCACATAATTTAACACAATTCAAATTTTAAATTCCAGTATTCAGTTTTCACTTTACTTACTTACAAAGTTGAATTTTATTTCAACAAATTCCAAATTTGCTAGTTATCAAACTTTTTATATGCCATAAACATTCTTAGTTAAAATTTCAAAGTTTAAACAGTCTTTTAACATTTCAAAATTCCCTTTGAAATCACCTATATCCAAAATTCCTTGCATTCCTAAAATCAAATTTAACTTTTACAAACAATTCCAATTTAAAATAAATTTGTTAGCAATTTCTCTCTGGGAAACTCGAAAATCAACATCGATGATGCTGCAGTCATCACCAAAGTTATTTTCCAGCGACCGAAAGAGTTTGATGTCTTTATCTCTTTTAAAGCCCTTTAAATATTTTTAAATTCCAAACCCCTCTAGATTTCAAATCCGATTCAAAAATATTTCTCACATATATATTATTTTTTCCAACCGTTGGGAATCATTTTCAAATTTAAAGGAACTTAAATTCCCAAATTTTCAAATTCCAAACTCTTTAAATTTATATTCACACACTACTTTTGAATTTTATCTTATTTTAATTATTAAACACAATATAATTCACATTTAGTTTATATTTACAAATTTCATTTGTATACAAATTGGTTTCTTAGTTTTTAATTAGGGTTTTCAATTCCTTAATCAATTATGAATCACATTTACAAATTCCATTAATTTATTAACTTATTCCTTAATCTTTGGTTATTATTTCAATTTCTTATTCAATTTTACACATTAATAATAATAATTTGATGTTATTATTCTTAACAACCAAGCATCCATATATAACTATAATAATTTATGAAAAATCATTTCTTCTTATATACAAAAATAATTTTGGGTAAAATTATCTCATTTACCCTAGTTAAAACAATATTGTGTCGGTTTATCTTGTTTAAGAGTTTAGAAATCCCTATCGATAATAGGGCGTCCCACACATCGACCAGAATCCATAAACACTCAACCAATAAATCAACACAATATAAAACAATTTTATGTTCACTAACAAATACGCTCTCATATCTATTAATATGCTCAAACTCATTCTAGAGTACTATAGACTCTATTTTATGAGTAATTCCCACTAGAGCCAAGGTTATCACCAACCTAAGCTTGATACAAAGCACAAAACTTTAGATTTTTAAAATAATTTAAAACACTTTATTGTATAATATGTTTAACATTTAAATTTAGAAAAAAATACTTTAATACTTAATTTAAAATAATACTTTAGAAATAATTAAAATAAGGTTACTTTATAAATATAACTAGATTTTCTTCTTTAAACAAAATACCAAATCATCTTTTAAATAATTATTACGATAATAGATTTTAAAAAAAAAATACTTACTTTAGAATTTAAACATTTAGAAATAATAAATTTTCTAAAACATGCTTTTTAAAACAACATTAAACTTTTATCTTACATTTAAAAATTTACTTTGAAAACGTACTTGGCTATCCAGAGAAATATACTTCTCTTCACATTCTTCTTTAAATTTCAAATTCAAACACTTGAATCAATTTCCAAATTGATTTCCAATTCACTCCCTTTTATTCCAAAATCCATTAATTTCAGATTTTATTACTTAATTATGATTTAAAATACTTTTAACTGAAAATACCAATTTTAGATTTCTCAACTTACTTCTTAATCTTTTTTGAATCAATTTAAACTTCAAATTTTAAAATAATTCTTTATTCCTTTAAAATAATATCACTTAATTTTATAATTCATTAATTTCTGTTTATTCAAAATCTTTTTTTCTTTTCATACTCGAAGTTATTTATTAGAATTTTAATAGCACTTCCATTTCTTTTCAATTCATTCTTAATTTATTCAAATTTTCTATAATTATTTCGCTTACAAATTCACTTCTTTTATTTTCTTTCCAAAATCCAATTTATATATTTTCGGTAGCTCATTATACCCAAATATAGTCAATCAAATCATAGAATTCAATATTCCCACTATAATTCATCATAGAATATCAAATAATCACAACAAAGAATATTAAATAATAAATGTTGAGAGATCCAGTTGGATCCTTCCAACCTGTTTCCCTGCATCCATAGACGTTAGCACAATATAAAAACCAATTCCACTTCGAGGTGGAATATCGCGGTATATGGGATTAATATAAATCATCCGCTATTATGCGGTGCATAGGGTCTCATCCGCTATATAATGCAGGAAATAAATCATTCCAAGATGTAATATATACTATAATATAGCACATCAATCAATTCAACCATTCAAACAATTATTTAAATTTAATCATTGGCTAAAATTAAAAACTAGTAAACGATAATAGATTTTCGATTTTTTTGAATATTAATAAAATGTAAGCGAGTAAGTTGTAAGTCCTTAAACTAAATAGAAAACTTTCGAACGCTGACACTCCTAGCGCCGCCATGCACGTGCACGACGCGTCGCCGTCACTCTGGCGATCCTCGGTGCCCTCAGCAAGTCACATAACGATCCTACGTTCGAAATCCAAACCCAGTTGAACACGATATGCTCGAAATCAAAAAAAATGTCTAACGCTCGAACCAACTTCACGAACGCACCGAACAAAATCGCCTCGACCCACTAATGTCGACCACCAGAGGTGATGAAACTCCGGCCGTATCTCAGCCATACCCTCCTCTACCTTCACCTAGAATTGCATGATACTCGATCAAGCGACGGCGATGAAATTAAAATTTTACAGAACACAAAAAATGTTGAACCAAAACCCTATATTTGCTTCATCCCAAAAATCCTTGCATTGAAAAAAAATCTTTAGCATTTTTCCTGTCATCAACAAGTATCAAGCAAGCTCCAACATGAATTTCAACATCTAAAATTAATTGAATCATAAGATATTCTCAAAAAAGCATTTTCGGTTCTCTTTAAAATTACACCAAGATTTCTTACTTAAAAATCATCATTTTTATGTTAAAAATCTTAACTTTGTGTATTAAATCAAGACATGGGATCAAATTAACAATTTAAAACACTTGAATTAGCTTATGATTTCTTTTTACTGTAACTTGAATAAACACTATCTATATCATACTGTTATACTTCAAAACAAATTTCCAGACTTATGATTTAAGTTAAACAAACTTAATTAGCTTAAATTCCTAAGTTTAAATTGGTTTAAATGAAGGAGTATTATTTTTCTTACACTTCTTTACTCAGAACATTAAAAAATACTGAAGAACATCCCAAATTTAAACTTCCAGATAGCATCTCAGAACTACATACTACAATATATAGCAAACACAAGATATACAGGAACTAATTACCAAATTTAAACATAAAAAATGTAAACTTAAGAAAGAAATGGTGAATTCTTAATTGGAAATTTATACTACAAATATATTTTAAGTCAATATTTGAATGAATAAATATTGGCATTTTGTAAGGAAGTCAATAAATGATTTTGATTGTTGTGATTGGATATTATTGCTAAGTGGAATATATAGGTATTATGAAGGAAAAGAAAATTAGGTTTTGATTTTAGAAGATAAATTTGAATTGCTCGACAAAAAGGTATATGTTTAAATTTCTGTATGAAATTTGATTGTGTTTTTGATCTAACTACTTGGATTTTGTTTTCTTTTGAAATCTGGGAGCCCGTAGAGGCATTTTGTAGTTGTACCGAGCTAGCCGCGCAAAGGAGACGCTGGCGAAATTTTTCGGAAATTTAGGGAGTTAGAAATTTTTTAAGAAAATTTTGATTTTGGTTTTAAATTAAAATTTGAATGATTGAGAAAATAGTATTGTTTGAAACTATGGGAGGGTTTGGGAAAGTTAGTAAGAATATTAATGGGTCTTTTATAAAAGATAGTTGATAGGATATTGAATTGTTGGTTTTGGGAAAAAGTAAACGGGTATTGGATCATTCTTCCTAACTAGTAATTTCGGGGACGAAATTTTTTTAAGGGGGAAGGAATGTGACGACCCAGAATTTTCAAGCATTTAAAATTGGATTTTTTAAATATTTAAAGGCTAATTTTAACTTGAATTCAAATACCCCAATTTATTTGATGATTAAATTATTAAATTAAATAATTTGAAGTTGGGTAAAATGTAAAATCTGAAGTTCTAAGCCTGTTAAAAATAATTTGAAGGCTTATAAAATTTATGTTGATAGTGATGAGAATAATAAAAGTTTTAAAATTTAATTTAACACTGGTTTGTTCAGTTTTAAAAATTTATCGTTTAAATTGAATTTAAAAATAGCCTTCCAAGGCATAGTCTTAGAAGTAGGACGAAACCAGTTCCAGTGAATCCGTAATATTGTATTATTATCGGATTTCAAAGTTCGTATTAAACGGAGTTGTTGTGTGAGCGTACGGCATATAAACACGCTGAAATTTTATATCGAACATTCAAATCGATTTCATTCTTTCTCAACGAGGAAAAATAAAATAAAAATAATAGCGTCGTCTGCCTCTTTCCTTTCCTTTTTACATAACGAAATTTCTTTTTATTCCAGGCTTCCAAATCGAATCGAATAAAACCTATATCTTCGTTCCTTCTCTTGCAAGCCAAAAATAAAAATAAATAAATAAACGCACGCTAACCCTCGTACATTTTCTAGAACGCGATTTTTTCCCCTTTATCTTCCTTCGAACGAAAGCAGATGATATATATATATAAAAAAAAAGTAATGACTGTATCCTTTTCTACGAAATCAATTCGATTTCCCTTTAGTAAGATGCCGAGCCCTTTTCTGTTTCTCTCCTCTTTGAATTCAAACGTTCAACAAGGAAAAAATCAAATTCGATTTCAAATCGCGAGGTCGTGTAGAGGGGCGTCTCGACTTTCAGCTCGAATCAAAGTATCGAGCGAAGCGTTGTTGCACACGAGGGATTTTAGGGTTCGAGGCCGTGTGTAGCGTGGTCGATTTGGAGGCTTGGTTGTCGATTGAAGCCGAGGTGAGGGTTTCGTGAACCAAATTCGCGTGCGGTGGCTATGGAACAGCGCAACGTGGAGATGGCGATTGTGAAGCTCGAGTTTAGGGCGAGGGCTTGACGAAAGGTTGTGGCGGCGAATCGTGGCGGCGACATCGCGTACGTGTTCGCGTCAGGGGGGTCGGCCTCGAACAATAATAGTAAGGTAATTTTCTTTTATTGTTTTTTTATCTGTATGTATATATGCGAAAAAAATATAATAATAACAATAAACATAGATATGAGAATTTAAGTTGTAGTGAGTTAAAAAAGAAGGGAAAGAAGTTCTGTTTCAAAATTCAAATTGTATATAATTTCTGTTGGGGAAATATACAGATATGTTTATAGTCAAATTTAGATTTTAAAAATGTATAAGAAATTATTTACTTAAGTATATGAAGGAACAAGGATAAAAAATATATATGTACGGGTAAGATTTAATTAAAAGAATTTCAAAAGGGAAATTAGTTTAAAATTTAATTACTTGTTCAAACTAAATCATTAGTTTAAATTTGATACGTAAGTAGTAAGTAATTGTTCAATAAGTTCAAATATTAATAAAATGTAAAATGTTTATACAAGGTAAATTGTAAAGAATTGTGACGAAACAAGCTGGTTTGGAAATGGGTTGCAAACGGAATAAGGTGAGTTAATCTCACCCATCTGGTTATAATTTAAATTTAAATGATTAAATTTAAATAATTGGTTGAATGGTTGAATTGATTGATGTGTTATATTATGGTATATACTACATCTTGGAATGTTTGATTTCCCGCATTATGTAGCGGATGAGACCCTATGAGCCGCATAATAGCGGATGATTTAAATTAATCCCATATACCGCGATATTCCACCTCGAAGTGGAATTGATATTTATGTTGTGCTAACGTCTGTGGATGCAGGGAAAACTGGTTGGAGGGACCCAACCGGATTCCTCAACATTTATCTAAAATTATTTAATATTCTCTATTGTGATTATTTGATATTCTATGATGAATTATGTTGGAATATTGAATGTTATGGCCTGATTGAATATATTTGGGTATAATGAGTTACCAAAAATATATAAATCGGATTTTTGCGAAATAAAATAAAAGAAGTGAATTTGTAAGTGAAACAATTATAGAAAATTTGAATAAATTAAGAATGAATTGAAAAGAAATGGAACTGATATTAAAATACTAATAAATAACTTCGAGTATGAACAGAAACAAAGATTTTGAATAAACAGAAATTAATGAATTGTAAAATTAAGTGATATTATTTTAAAGAATAAAGAATTATTTTAACATTTAAAGTTAAAATTTATTCAAAAAGGATTAAGAAGTAAGTTGAGAAATCTAAAATTGGAATTTTCAGTTAAAAGTACTTTAAATCATAAGTAAGGAATAAAATCTGAAATTAATGGATTTTGGAATAAAAGAGAGTGAAATGAAAATCAATTTGGAAATTGATTCAAGTGTTTTTTTAAAATTATATTAAAAAATCCAAAGTTTGTGCTTGGTAATTTCAGTGGAAATAGAAAATACTTGGAAAATTTATTCTGAGAAACGAAGATAGTTTGAAACTGTTTTCGAGGGTCAAAATTGGAAATATATCTTGCAAAGATATTTTGGGATAAATAAATAATTATTTGGAAGATTATTTATTGTTTGTTGGATGTTGTGTATGTTAATTGATAGTTAAATAGCCGACTATTAATATTGGCTAAATGCGTCGACCGTTTCGAAGAGACCGAGATCGAGATTTATTTCTCGAAACTACTTCGATCCGGTTTGTACGTTTTCGTAGGGAAACGAGTTCGGAGTCGAAGATGGAGTAGTGAAGTGCAAGGACTAGTCGCTACTAATCCTGAGGATATTTCCAAAATGGATGTAGTAGGAATAGTGCCTTCGGTTCCGTTGGAACCTGGGACGGACTTGTATGGATGAATGCTTTCGGAACATCGTCAGGTGGACAATGGGAATTCTAAGGGATATGTTCTAAAAAGGTAACGCTTAGCCTCAAACCTCATCAGCCGGGAATGACTGAAAATCAGGGGTTATGCAGCAAGGCTAGGTGGGTAGCACCCATTCAGGGTGAGGTCATCCCTGTCTAGATGTCCCTTTTTATTTCGGCTTAGTGGTGCGGTTGCTGATCCCAACCATGGGGTGATCTCACTCGGGATTGTCCAGTAAGGGGTAGTCCCGGTCTTGTATTGCAGGGGGGTCGGGAGTGATCCTCGGTACGGTGATCTAGGCCACGTACTGTGACAGGTGGTACCCCAGTGCCTAGTCATTAGTTGGAAATCCATTCTCCGTACGAGCCTTGTACGAGTTTTGTTTGTATTACCCACTTTGTGGCTAGTAGCTGGAATTTAATATTGTAACAATTTCGGCTATTTTAATAAGTATTTGTATATAGACACTTTTATAATATCAGAGGATTTTATAAGAAATGTTTTAGCTATCGTAAGGTAAAAACCGACATGTTTATTTGTGCCGTGGTCTTACGAGATGCTTTTGTTTTCAAAAGGATTTTTGAAACTTTAATAATCAATTTGAGTGTGATTTTCTCACGCTGGTATATCCAGACTGACTCGGGTGTTATTTAACTGTAATGCTCGGGTCAGACCGAGTATTATAGGATACATGATATGATGTTGTGGAGCTAGGAGACGAGCTAGATGACGATACGTACTCTCGTACTTGTTTGTATATATTCCGATGTGTTGTTTAGTTGTGTACTCAGTTGTATGAGGGCAGGTTATGATTACTGCCAATTGTGTGTTTTGTGATTGATGCACTCTGATAAATGTAATATATAACAGATATAGAATTTCTTTGTGTAAAGACCATTGAATATCTATTATATTGTATTCCGCTACGATGGTTAGATTCTGCTGTTGTTTTCTATTTTCTCTTCTTCTACCTCTTCTTCTTTAACCAAATGGTTCGTATTTCTGTTCAACTTGAGTTGATATATGTAGAATAGTGTTGACTCAAGGGGTATGGATTTGCGGGTTGTTACACCTTTTTTCAGTTGGCCCTATTTGTAAGCATATCTATAGCGATGATTCTTCATCTTACGCTTTCAATGTTATGGAGCTTGTTGGTGAGTCTGCAGATGTTAACTTAGGAAAGTCTAGAAAAATTCTTGTGGAGGAGATTGAAGTAGATAATGTTGGTTCTGTCCTCACTCTATTTTGAATGGAGAAGGTGAAGTGCACTGTTAAATCTCCATTGATCTCTCGAAGCTTAGTATCTACATGTTCATCTCCAACATCGAATTTGTTACAGAATTTTGGTATTTGCTCATATGCATTTTGTTTGTTGATATGCATACTATCTTTCTTGTGCTTGGAAAAGATTTGGAAGCTATGTTTGGGCAATATTGCCCAAGATAGTTCACATTGAGCTTGTTGACGTCGACCCAACAATTTGTCAAGATGTGGTGATGCAGAAAGATTGTTATATTTGAATCAAGGTGGAGTGTTGAATTTATGTGATTCAAATATTTTCCAAAGAAGACAAGAAAATAACTAATTGATTCATTCAATCGATTAATTAGGCTTTATATGGAAAGATATAGAAGAAGGATGTGTGTAATATCTTTCAAAGAAAGGAAACTAATTAATTTTCAATTAATTAATTAGTCAGATTTTTTATATGAAGATAGACAAGTTTATATTTGGAGATTGATTTAAGCAATAGAAATTTATGGAAACATAGATTTTTTTGTCATCGGAATCAATTCAAGTTACTTGAAAGGTTGTCACATAATCTAAAAATTAATTTTCTTCATCTCCAAGTAATTCTTCAATCTCAAGCCTATTTAAATGAAGGAAGTTCATCTTCATATGTGTGCGACAGAGCATCCACCATTATCCTCTTCTTTACTGAACCCTAGTTTCTACAGTCAATCAATTAGGGGTTTTTTACGTAAAAAAGACTTTGGATAAATTGATTATTCAATTTGTAATTATAGGATAGTCTCTCCACCACTACCTATAATTTTGTAATCTCTCTTTTTTGTATTTTCTTTTTTTAGTGAAATAAAGAATAGTTGTTGAGTCCGTGGACTTAGGCAATCTAGCCGAACCACGTTAAATCTCTATGTTCTCTACTTTTCTGTTTTTCTTTATTTGGTGATTATTTTTCACTGAATTGGTGATTGATAATTAATTGACAAGCTAAATCCTTCTTTTAATTGTTTCTGCACTTTAGTATTCCGTTGTAGTTTTGGAGTTAGTGCAAATTAATTGAAATTTTTGCACAACATCTATAACTGGAACTGTTGTAGTTGCTTTTGAAACTGCTTTAGTGGAGTTCGAAATTGGTTTCTCTCACTTTTCCTATAAGCTTAAGTTATGTTTTTTATTTTATTATCTTTCAGTGACCTTTTCTAGCGAACAAAGGTCGGTACTTATAGGTAGAGAGAGGACCGACTTTCCAGATTTTTACTTAATCTTGATCATCCATCAAGGTCAAATCAAGGGAAATTAATATTCTAAAATGTAATCGTTTTATTGATTAGCATATTGATAGGAAAACTGATTTCCTAATGACCATATAATGGGAGAGGAAACATTTTAATTTTCATTACATATTCCTATTAATGACCATATAATGAGAAAGAAAAATATTCCTATTAATGGCCACATAATGGGAAAGGAAACATTTAATTTTCCTTATAATCTCCAACTAGGCCAATAGGAATATCCATTAGTGTTTTTGTATTAAGATCATAAGGCGTGCATGATATTCTCAACACTTCTTTAGTCGGTTATCATAAGTGCATTGGCTAATCTAGTGGTCATTGGGAGTCATGGCGTGTATATATTATTTTGAAACATGTTTACTTCTATATACTATGACATTGGCAACTTTGATAACTAGGTCATACATAAGATTAACTTAACGGTCACCTACTATCTTGAAGTAAAGACTATTTCTGTTGTCATTCATTTGAACATAAATGTGTAGACATTAGAAAACAGAAATATCAGATGTTAAAAAATAATATAAAGAGCTCAATGATTGTCCTGCATAAGTACAAAAGTAAATGGCATAAAATAATAATAATTGGGAATTATTTACGAGACCTATGCTTTCGGTATGTCTTTGAAAAGTCTTTGGAAGTAGTCCTTTCGTGAATATGCCTGTCACTTGTATGTCTATACTTATCGATTCAACAACATTTTTCTTTAGTTTAACGTCTTGCTTCAACAATAGGTATTTAGGTCCATGTGTTAGAACCATTGGTTATCCTATCATGCTTAGAGCAAAAAGTTGCAACTTCATTGTCGTAGTAGACAGTTAGTGGCATAGAGATAAAACTTAGAGCGCTAAATTGTGAGACAAAATTACACAGCCATGTTCCTTGAATTAAAGACTCGTAACATGCCACGTATTCAACCATCTTGATGGATCTGAAAAGCAACTCAAATTTCTGGCTTCTCCATGATATTGCACCTCCACATAATAGATACATATAGCCAAGAGTGCAAACCCTGGTGTCAGGACACTCGGCAAGGTCTGATTCTGAATAACCAGTCTGTTATGGGTAACTTGATTTTCTATATGTGAGCATGCAATTCCTTGTTCCCTTTAGGTATCTCAGTACTTTTTTTTACAGCTTTCCAATGAGTGATTCCTCGGTTACTTTGAAATCTACCCGGCATACCAATCACATGACTAATGTCAGGCATAGTACAAACCTATGAATACATGAAACTCCCTACAAGAGATGCGTAAGGATATTTGGTCATCTTCTTGTTCCATATGAATCTTTAGGCACTGCTCAAGAATAAATTTTTCTCCTTTATGCAGTGCGACAGGATTAGAGGAACAATTCACCATGCCAAATCTCTCAAGGACTTTATCAGTACATGCCTTTTGAAACAATCTTAAAAGTCCTTGTGATCTATCATGGAATATTTTAATTCCTATCACGTATGAAGCCTCATCCATATCTTTCATTTCAAAGTTCGTTGAGAGATAATCCTAAATTTCGTGTAATAAACCAAAGTCCCTGCTACCTAATAATATGTCAACAACATACAAAACTAAAAATATGAACTTTCTCCCACTGGACTTGAGATATATACAAGATCAAGTATGTTTTCTATATGAAATCGAAAGCAGTGATGATTTCATGAAACTTTAGATACCATTGTCTGGAAACTTGTTTCGGTCCATAGATTGATTTATTAAGTTTGTAGGCCATGTCTTCCTGCCCTTCAATTATGAAGCCTTTAGGCTAATGCAAGTAGACTTCTTCTTCTAAGACTCCATTTAGAAATGCAGTTTTCACATCGATTTATTGTTACTCGAGATCGTACTAAGCTACTAATGCCATGATAATTCTAAAAGAATCCTTCTTGGAAACAGGAGCAAAAGTTTCATTATAGTCAATGTCTTCTTTCTGATTGAAACATCTGAAAACAAGTCTGGCTTTATATCGTTCAATTTTACCATTGCAGTCACGGTTTCTTTTGAAGACCCACTTACAACCAACTGCTTTGTGCCTTGGAGGTAGTTGAATGACTTTCCACACTTGATTATTATTCATAGATTTCAATTCATCTTTCATGGAATCAATCTATTTAGTAGAATTAACGTTATTAATGGCTTGTGAATAAGAAATCGGGTCCTTAGTTCCTTCAGATTCTATTAGGTAAAGCAGGCAATCATCAGGAATAGCAGATCTCTTTTGTCTATGAGATCTTCTTAAGGCTATTTCCTATGGTGCTTTATTAACATTCTGATTGGTGACAGTCTCATTATGGAGTTGTTGATCATTTATCGGGTTTTCCTCATTGTGAATGGGTTCAACAATGGGATGATTTCAAATATATTTTGGAATAAAGGGTAGGGGATGGGTACCCTTATTTCATGAAGGACCACTTCTTGTTGTTTTGTACTCCTACTGATTTTAGCATTCTCATAGAATATGGCATTGTCGGTTTTTACAATGTTCAAATTATGGTTAGGACAACAAAACCTATATCCTTTGGATTTTTCTGGGAAACCAATAAAGTAACCACCGACTTTCATATGGATTGCTAGCTTCAGCTGGAAAACCCTAAATTTGGAGATGCCTTAAATTAGGCATCCATCATTTCCAAAGTCAAAAGGGGTCTTTGTAACGGACTTACTTGGAATCCTATTTAAAATATAAACAGTTGTACGTAATACATCCATCCATAAGGATATATGTAAATTGGAATGACTCGTCGTAGGTCTAACCATTTCCATATATGTATGATTTTTCCTTTTAGCTACACCATTTTTCCATGGAGATCCATGCACTATGTATTGGGCAACAATTCCAAGTTTTTGGACAATTTTTGCAAAAGGTCCAGGATGTTGTCACGTTTCATCACACCTTCCATAGATTCACCACCCTTATCTGACCTAATGATTTTCACTTTTATTTCTAGTCGCCTTTCGACTTCAGTAATGAATACTTATACAACATGCAATAGATAAAGATAGCAATAACATGAATAATCATCGATAAAAGTGATGAAATATTTCTCTCCTCCAAAAGTTGGAACATTGAAAGATCCACAAATATCTTTATATATTATTTCAAGAAGCTGGGTACTTCTTGTGGATCCTTTCTTTGTGTTATTTTGTTGTTTTTCCTTTAATACAATCAACAAAAGTTTTAATTTTAGTAAAGTCTACGTTTGGGAGGACACCATCTTTTACTAACTACTTGATTCTTTCACTGATATATGACCCGACTTTTTATGGCACAAGAAGTAAGAATCAATTTTGGATAACTTACCTTTTGTTTTCTTATCATGCAAAGTAAGATGGATTTCAACATCTTAATGTTTGAGATTAAGTTTATAAAGTCCATCAATTAAAATTCCACAACCAATAAATATAGAATTTTTTAAATAAACTGAAATTGCCATTACCTATTTCAAATGAATATCCAAACTTATCGAGTATGCTTACAGAAATCAAATTACGAGAAATAGATGGAACATAAAGAGTTTGACTTAAGTCTAACTAATAACTGCTATCTAAAAAGAAATATGAAAAGTGCCAATAGCTTTAACTGGAGCTTTATCTTGATTCCCCATGAAAATGAAATTTTCACTTAAGTTTATGGTTTGGATCGTAATGAATCCCTGCATAAATTCAAAACATGAATGTTAGCAGTGGCATCAATCCACCAAGTAGGAGAAGGTCATTAGTGAGATTTAATTGGAAATGACTTACAAAACCCATGGGGTTACCTTTCTTTTCGAACCATGCTTTACACTTAGCGTAATCTTCCTAACAATGGAAAGATTTCTTGTATAACTTGCCAGCATCATCCTTCCTTTTCTTCTTTGATGATTGATTAGCCTCATCGGATTTGGATGGTGCAATTTTATGGGTTGAGTTATCCTTTTTTCCACTTAGTTTTCCATCTCCTTGAGTGAAATGGGTAACTTTAATGCCTTGTGATCCTTGCCTAACCTCCTCTTTAACCAGTTTTTAGTCAATTCATTCAGACTTCACTTTTCCGTAATAGTGTCGTAATGAATTTTAAGTGGTTCATACTGGGAAGGTAAGCTAGTGAGGATGAATTGGACAAAAAAAGCATCATCCATAACCAATCCTAAGTTCTTAAGTTTGGCAGCAAGGTTAATCATTTCAATGACTCACTGAGCGGGAACCATCAAACTTCACGGTCACAATCTACCATAAGTTTCTCAGCAAGGGATTTGTCTGCGATCATGAACCGATCCTCAATGGGTTGCAAATTATCCTTTGCACTCTCAGTTTTGGGTAGGGATATTTTTATGTTGGTATCAATTACCATTCTCATAAACATCATGCTTAGTCTATTGGATCGTTTGCAATCATTATGGAGTTTGTTCTCCTCGGCGGTGCTTTTTTAGTAAGTGGAGTTGTCTTTAATATAAGGAGAGCCATGTCAAATTCAAGTACTCCCAAGCAAAACACAACTTTATCTCTCCATTCCGAGTAGTTGGTTCCATTGAGTTTCATGATAGATGTAGCATACGAATTAAGGGTTAAGGGTATGTTTACTGCAAATAAAGATAAGGGTATTAAGGCTTAAAATAACACGTGCAATAGTTTGCAATATAAACAACATAGTTTTGGGCCTAGATAAGCTGGTAATACCTCTTTTATTCTCAATTTTGAAACTTAAGAACATGAAAATATTATTTAATTTTGACTATTATATATTCTTAGGAGATAGAACCCAAGTGCTTTGACATTTCAATCAAATTTTACCGATGTTACCTGTAGACGTTAGCATAAGTATTATAATATATCACGAATGCTAGTTTTTCTCTTTCTCAAAATAAAATCAAAGAATGATTACCTAGAAAATCAAAAGGAACTTTTCCATTGCAAAACCTTCCGGTAGCTTCATGTTCGATAAAATCATAGCCATAAGGAGGGAAATCACACTTAGCAATCGCCGATGTTGGCGTCCGTGCAGTAGTGGGTGACGCCGAACTCGCCGCGGCCGAGCTTGTTGTCGAGCTTGTACCAGCACATGAACTCTTCGGAGGATGGGTTACGAAGGAAGAAGTGTCAAGGAGGACGAATGGTTGAACGAGGGACAACGGTGGTCATTTCATTGTTAGAGTAGGAAAGGAAATGAATTTAGGTTTACAAATTTAGAAATCTTAAGGACTTCTGTATTGAAGCGGTATTGTGAAGCAGGAAGATAAAGATGAAAGCAAGAAGTTAATTTTGTTAATTGCTCAAGGAAAAATTAAGAGGTTGTTTTGTGATTTACAAAGTATAAATCGTTAGTTATTAGAAATTATTAATTATTAATTGTTACATTGTTAACTATTATTTATTACTGTTTATAAATTATTCATTATAAATTATTAACTATTAATTATTACTTATAAAAAAATAAATATCATTAATTATAAATTATTATTTATGAATTATTGATTACACATCATAAATTATAATAAATTATTAATTATAAAATATTAAATATATATTATTATTTCTGTATTACTGTTTATTAATAATCGTTAATTCTAAACACTATAGCAAATATACCTTATTATAACAACTTAAAAATGTTGTACCATTATTATTTTATAATAATTATATTAATAGTTAATTATTGATTATAATTATTAACTATTAATTGTAATTAATAAATATATACAGTAATTTACTAATTATAAATAATTAACTATAAATTAAATATGAAAAATAATTATTGATTATAGATGATAATTAATAATTATTTATTAATAATCATTAATTATAATAAATTATACATAATGACTCATATAAGTTATCATTTATAAATTATTGACTATAAATTATATTCATAAATTATCAAGTAAGTATTAAATATTTGTTACAAATTTTGAATTACTAAATATTAATTATTACAATAGTGATTATTTATTATTTAATGGTAATTATTAATTATTTAATGGTAATTTTTAATTAGTGGAATACCGATTAAATCCTCCTATGACATCTAAAATAATCCAAAATAGTGATGATCGATTAAGAATTGTTGAAAATTGGCATTTACTACAACTGATAAACTAAAAAGGTTGTAATATGTATCTATTTTAACTAGTAAGAAAAGGTTGTGAAAATTAACATCTATTATAATGGACAAAAGAAAATGTTTGTAATAGACATCTATTAAAACGGGCAAACATGGAAGAGATATTGATGAAAACTGATATATATTATAATAGGTAAAAAAACAGCTGTAATAGACATTTATTACAACGGACAAATGAAAACGTTGTAATATGTATCTATTACAACGAACAAAGAAAAAGAGCTGTTGAAAAGCGGTATCTATTACAACAGATAAGATAAAATCTTTTTAATATGTTTCTATTACACTGTGCTTTTTTTGACCGTTGTAAAAACGCCGTCCTAATAAGGTATTTTTGTTGTAGTATTTTTAGGGCATGATACTCTCTTGCATGATGTCTTTTTTTACCATAGTTGTAGCACTAGCCATTTATCTTAATCCTTTTGTTATTTGTTGGAGGCTTTCCATTAAAATCACATTTTTATTATTATTGTTGTCACTGTTTGATCTTATGTTCACGACCTGAACAATAGTTTTGGACAGATTACCCTTGTTTCCACGGTTACGAGACTCTTCTTCAATACAAAGAGTTTTTTTGAATTTGCTTCAAACAAAAGTCTTCTGTTTCGTGGAAAAGCATTTTCTTATACATACTCCAAGTTAATGGCAGTTCTGCATTAATACTACCAACTTGAAACAACTCAAGAAGCTTAATATCAAGAGTACCAAATGACAATTAGCTCAAGTGGTAAAGTATCAAGAATGTGTTCTAGAGATTTTGGGTTCAATACCTTGAGATGCCAAATTGAATACTTTGTTTAATATTAAGTATCTGTTATAATATATGTAAATCATGAAATGAATATGCTTTTATGTTTTGTTTAGTCCCACATCGTGGAATATGTTAAATCCTTAGCTCTGAAGCCTTTATATAAAGGAGGCTATGTAATGTAAATACATGTCTAATTTCAGGAATGAATAATATATCTTCTGCCTCTCTCTCTAATGACTTTTACTTCCTTCATTTTATAACACGTTATCAGCAAGATCTCTAAAAAACAACAAAAATTATAGATTTGAATTGTGATAATCTAGAAGATCGGATCTACTTTGCTTTTTAGATCTAATTATAGATCTCAAAATGGTAAGCAATTTTTTAGATTTAATTATATTAATCTTATCTTTTTCAGATCTAATTCTATTAATTTTATCTTCTTAGATCTCATTCAATCATAGATCTAATTTTTTGATCTCATTCTATTGTAGATCTTATGTTCTAAATTTTTTTAATTAGATCTTTTGTAGATCTTGATATCATGCTCAAATGATATATCTTTGAAATCTATATATTTTAGTCATCTGATCTATTCCTTTTCATGTTTATTCATCCTTTTCTCTTATTTATTTACTGAAATCAAGTATGACTTTTGAAATTACTTATTATTACATATCTTTTAGTTGAAAGCAATTTTATTTATTCTTTCAGAATTTGTGCTTGATAAATATTTAGTTTGAATTGATTCAAAATTTCTAACAAGTGATGTTAGATCCACTCATCTTTGATTTCATTATGAATTTTTGATTTTTTTGAGTAAGTTTTGAATCGATTTATTTATAATTCATTGAATTCTTGTAATATCTTACTCAAATTTCAGATCTATTTGATCTATGTATGAAAGATTTTTTTGTTGATAATTTTGGATTTGGTTTGAAACTAAGTTGTTTTTCCTAGACCAAAAGGTGGCTTCTGATGTAGAAAGCAAAATCTAAATGATCTATATATAGTTTTTGTAATTAAATAAAATTCTAAAATGTTTTTATTTTTTGGAAACAATCTTAATTCCTCAAATTTACAAGATAACATTTAAAGATTTGCATGTTTGTTTTGCTATATTTGGTAAATAATTATGAAGTTAATTTTCTTATAAGGGAAATAATTTGGATCTGAGATGTATAGTTATTTATGATTATGAATGTTATGAATAGATCTGAGATGATAATGTTGTTTATTTCAGAAATTTTAATTATTGAGAATAAACTTTCTTTTTAAGATATTCATTTTAATTTTATTATTGAGTAATCTCGATCCTAGATCTGAGATGAAATTATGTTACTTTAACTATTGTTTGTTCAATTGATTCATATATATTTATAATGAAATCATTTTGTTGTGATAGTAGTTATATCTTAGTTGGAATAAGAATTGACGTATGATGTACAATTTGATGTATTTATTTTGACAAGTAATGTCTGGCATGATGGAAGAATTAGGTTTAACAACAACTTGAAGTTGTGCAAAGAAATTATTTTAATAGAACTTGCATAGCTCAAAGTCCAAGACCTGAAGTCTTAAATTATGAAAAGATTTTTTGATAAATTTTACAAGCTCGAATTCTTATCAGTATTTTTTTATTTATCAAATATACAAGCTTCTACAAAAAATTATACAAATTTTGAGAACTCGAAGTTCATAACACATTAATGAACTTGTTCATGAATTAGAAGCCCGAAGCTCTATTGAAATTGTGTAAAATGATAAGGTTGTACTTCTTGAAGAAGTTAAAGGAAATTAATAAATTATCATATGAGATAATGATGCTGCATTCAAGAGATTACAAAAATCTCCAAATGAATTATACCTTACCTTATATCTTCACATTTACATTTTCTTAGCCAAACATCTTGAAGATATTATGTTATATGATATTTCAAACATCATCGGATATGTGTATATATTAATCTCTTGAAGAGATGTTTTAGAGATTTATTTATCTTTATATTGTAAAATTCAACATCCCAGAAGAGATGTTATAGGAATTTTATTTTTGTTACATTGCAACTCCTTAAAAGGAAATAGTTCCTTAAAAGGAAATAGTATATTCCTCGAAGGAATAATGATATAAATTTTTTGATGTAATAACAATAATTTATCCCAAAAAGATAATATTGTATACCAATGTTACACTCCAGAAGTAGTAGTTTTATCTCTCGCATCTTGCTTTTAGTTGGTGAACCTAATTTTTTCATTGTATTTAAAGTTTTATATGCCATTTTAAAAGCAGTTACAACAAAAATCTCCAGCATGGATATTTTATGCTACTATAAAATTAGTAAGTATGTAATTTATGTAAAATAAATATTGTATATTGATATGGCATTCCAATAGTGCATATATATATATATATATATATATATATATATATATATATATATAAGAGAAAGTTCACTCCAGAAGTGGTGATACTAAAATATCTCTAGAAGAGATTTATAAATTTGAAAATGATAACATATCTCTAGAAGATATTTATTTATATATTTGGTAATTTTATTAAACCAAATAAGTGTACAGAAATATGATTATGAGGGATCCTAATTTAGTTTAGATTTGATCCAATAGGTTTAAGATTATCTCAAGAATACATTGTTCTATGTTCATATGTCTAGTTATGCCATAAAGGTTATATTCCTAGTTATTATTTCATAAGAAATAGTATATGCATAATCATTTCTTGAAGAAATATCTTTAAATATTCTCTTGAAGAGATGGTCTATATTTCATATCATAATTTTCATGCAAGCTATGCACAATCTTTGATTATAATTCATCTCTTCTCCACCAATCAACCCATATAAAAGCCTTTTCATATTTTCAAGGGTAGTTTTGCATTTTCAAGGAAATTAATTAATGCAATTAATGAGATTGGATCTAGAGCTATCAAAAGGATGTACATAAGAAATTATAGTCGCTTTTATAGATTATATTTGGTCGTCTTTTACTATTTTGTAGTAATGTTTTTATTCTTTCACTGTGACTACTATCAGGTATGAGTTTTTATTTTATGAAATGCATTAATTATATACCCATGAACAATATTTTGATGCTTATGCATTTTCATTTCCACTGATAGTTGGTAATATGATGAACATAGCCAAGCTTGAATATAAAACTCTGGACTTATTAGGAGATAACATTTTGTATGGATATTGGATGTTGGCATTCAATTACAATCTCAATGCTTAGAATATGCCAAAATGATAATATGTCCCTGTAGGATAAAACAAAGGCTCTTATATTTTTAAGGTGTCATACCCATGACAATCTTAAAATAAGATATTTAACTAAAAAAAAGATCATCTTTATTTATAGAACTCCCTGAAGGAGCATTATGACCACTAGAAGATGGTCACACTTCCAAACACTAGACAAGAGTGGTTGAACCTGAAGTTTCAAAAAATTGAAAGTTGGTGCTTGCATGTTTTTCCTTTTAGAACTAATTGAAATAATATACCGATGAATGTTGTGTTTTAATCAGTAGTCCATTTTATTTTATTTTGGAAAGTATTAGCATTTATCTAATGCTTACAAATTTTAATAGCTGACTAACTATATTATTTTCAATTCTTAAGATATGGACCATCAATATTTGAGTGGTAATATATGTCTACTAGATAGTGCAACAACTCATATGATTTTGAAAAACCAGAAGTTTTTTCACTAAACTATCTGAAAATATTTTAGCTAAAAATTTCAACCATAGCAAATTTGCTATATAATTGAAGGGTCCGGAAGAGCCCATATAGTATTACCAAATGGTACATATATCTTAATTCAAAATACATTATACTCAAGCAAATTTAAAAGAAATTTGTTGAGTTTTGAGGATATATAAATGAATGGATACCATATTGGAACTATAATGAAAACGTCAAAAAATATCTTTGCGTTATCTCTACAAATTGAAAGCTGGAAGCTTATTTTAGAAAAATTTGGTACAATTTCAACTGGATTATATTTCACGAAATTTGGCATAATTGAATCCCATATTTAAACATGAGCCAGAAACTCACAAACATCACTTGAATGCATCTTGTCAATTGATAAAAGAATTGTCCTTCTATTATTAATATGTGTGGTGTATTTGCTAATAAAAATATGATAATGGATCAAAATTAGAATCCAAAGATGATTATTATTTAATGTGACAATGTTCCTCAACATTGAGGGGGAGGATAAAGAGATACAAGTTCATTTTGATCATCAATGTCAAGTATTTGTTAACATGTATAATGATGCAAAATATTAAGTAATTTGAATAAATTATTAATAATATCCCCAGTAGACTTTCTTCACTATAGATTTGAATCCCTCAAGGATCAAAATGTGTAAACCATATGTGAAATATGGTACAAAAATTGGTTCGAAATACTTTTGGAGTAAGTAATAAAGATGCCAAATAAAAGATGTGAGTGTTCTTGAAGAAACACTTAAGGGTGTACTTGAAGAAACTAATGACATGATTGTCAAATTACCCTAGAAGTGGTTTAGGTACCTAAAACATGATAATCAAAAGAGATCTCAATAAATCATGTCTAGAACTGACAAGAAATAATTATTGATGATAAATTTATAAATAATAAAGCGCTTATGTTTACAAATAGATTAAGAATCTTGAATTAGGGGAAAACGTGACTGGCCATCATGAATCCTTTAATAGTAGAGAAATATGGACATGTAGTCCGCAAAGTACCGAAAGTACTTGAAATGCTTAATATACCCCGAAGGTATAAATGTGGTTTAAATCGTATATTAAATAATGAAAGTATACAAATTCTTGAAGAATATAAATAACTTTCATTGTTACAAAGAATGCAAAGAACAAGGAGAGTAGATTTTAACTTACTTTTAAGTTTGTTGTTATGAAAATCTTGATATAATTCATGATGAGTAGATTACTTCCTATTTTTAAGTATTGTTGTAATGAAACTCTTAATATCCATTGAAGTGATAGTTGCGATTTGCAAATACTTATTAAAGTACACAAATTTCCGAAGAATATATATAACTTTTGTAGTTATAAAGAATACAAAAGACATGAAGTGTAGATTACAAATTTCTTCTAAGTATTGTTGCAATGAAAATCTTGATATACTTCAGGATGAGTAGATTACTTCCTGCTTTCTAGTAATGTTGTAATCAAATTTTTAATATTCGTGAAAGATGTATAGTTGCAATGCGCAAAACTAATTTGAAGCATAGTAATGAAAGTCACATGAAGTGTTTTTCATAAAAATAGCATAAAAAATGCATAAAATGCAAACTATATTTGGAAGAAACAATCTTAGAAAATTTGATTGTATCGAAGGAAACTATTAATAAATTGTATTATTAATGAGATTCATATTTATAGATACAGAAGTATCTATAACCAATTTGAGTTATCGAAATACGAATATGAATTTAGAGGAAAATTTTAAATCAGGGGGAGCATCCATAAGTATTTTATAATGCACTCTTTTTCCTTAACTAAGATTTTCCCACTGGATCTTTACTAGTAAGGTTTTAATAAGCATTATCTTGATCCAGAAGTATCAACTCCCCAGTAACATTTGAAAGTAAGTTACAATGTACTCTTTTTCCTTATTTAAGATTTTTCCTACTGGGTTTTTCTTACTAAGGTCTTAACGAGGTATTGTCTTGATCTAAAAGAATCAAACGTCTTTTCAAGAAATAACATCTCAAATATGTTATTTGAGTTAAATTGTATTTTTATTCTTGACTAAGGTTTTTCCCACCGGGTTTTCCTTTGTAAGGTTTTTAATGAAGTATTATATCGATCCATAAGTATCAAACTCTATTTGATTTTGTAAATTACTGAAATATCTCATACTATATTGTACTTTTTTTTCTTCACTAAGATTTTTCCCATGAGGTTTTTCTTAGTAAAGTTTTAATGAGGTAATAGTTTGATCCAGAAGTATCAAACTTCATTTGAAGAAACGAGAAAATAAGACATGTCATTGTACTCTTTTTTTCCTTCACTAAGATTTTTCTCACTGGATTTTTCTTAAGGTTTTAATGAGGTATTATATCGATGCAGAAGTATCAAACTCTTAGAAGGAATATCATTGTATGATATCTATGATTTCAAGTCGCACTCTTTTCCTCGTTCAAGGTTTTTCCATTAGGTTTTCATAATAGAGGTTTTTAATGATGCAACAGACAATATCTATATCGACTGAATCGGTAAATGCAAGCAAGATAATAATGAGGGGGAGCAGTCATCACACACGTTTTGAAATGGAAGATTTCAAGTTATCAGAGAATTCAAGATTTTGAAGACGCATATTCAATGGGGAGTGTTATAATACATGTAAATCATGAAATGAATATGCTTTTATGTTGTTTTGTTTAGTCTCACATCGTGAAATATGTTAAATCCTTAGCTCTAAAGCCTTTATATAAAGTAGGTTATGTAATGTAAATACATGTCTAATTTCAAGAATGAATAATATATTTTCTGTCTCTCTCTAATGACTTTTATTTTCTTCATTTTATAGCAGTGCCACTGTTGTTATAAAAAATATATATCAAGAGCACCCAGTTTATTAATAATCCCTAGTAACTCGTGAACTTACAAGAGGATAAACATTGGTTTCCCATTCGTCATCCCAAACAAAATTATTTAGGGTATGTTTGCAGCTTTATTTTACCTCGTTACCGTTCTTAAAGAGTCGGACGTTTGCATTGCCATACATCATTCCTTTTAAAAAATTTAATAACATGTGCAAATGAGATCTATTTGAAACGCGGTTTTTTGCCATGCGATGGTATCAAAATGCTATGCATTATGAAGTTGATTTGAATTGAATCAGAATTAATTATAATTTTCCAATTTATTTATGTAAATTATCGACACATGTTACTCGTTAAAAAAACAAACAAACAAATAAATATAATTGATTTAATTTTAAAATATTCTGCTCGAATACTTTTTGTTCAGTGCTAACCACTACGTTTAGCATGTGCTTTTTCTTCAAAATCGTCAGAATCATTGTACTATCAACATAACGCATGCTTAAATGACATCCTTTAGAGCATCCCCAACAATTATTTATTAAGGGTTAATGTTTAGAGAATGCGACAAATCTCACTTAACAGCGAAGATTCGACATAATATGAAGAAACGGTTTTTTATTAAGGGTTATTATTCAACGAAGGCGGAAAATCTCACTTCAACAGCGAAAATTCAACGTAATATGAAAGATAATATTCGGTGGCCAATTCAGAAAATTAAACTGACGACGGATACCTATAAATAGCCGTTCAATGTTGGACTCCCGTTAATAGGCGTTCTGTTGTTGGCCTTCTTCTTAATATGATGGGCGTAACATTGAATATTAACCCCGAACCCGCTGGAGATGGCTCTTACTCATAACACATTATTTACCGGCAATTTAGCTAGTATTATAAGTTCACCATTTCCCCGAGATTTTAGGACGTGAGACTAAAGTTAAACATTTAACCCTTGTACGATTAAATACCAACAGGCACTCTTGGGAGACGATTCTGTCGTTTTTGAATTTTACTGTATGAACAAAATGATGTAATGCCTGCCTCAAATCAGTTCCCTCTCCCAACAGCGAAATGCGACTAAGCACTCAAAAATGAAATAATGTGTTCACTGTAAAGTGCTTTGGGTGACTTTTACAATACGCGGAAGCCATTAAATTATTTAAAAATTTCTCCATCAAATTAAATTCTCCGTCAAATCAAATAATGTGGCTGAAATAATTATATTATATTATATTTAAATATGTCCATAAAATTGTGGCTCTTTGTCCGTTGTAAACCGAATCTTTATTTCTTTATAAACCAAATCTTTTAAACATCGAACCACGGGTCGAATGGCAAGCTCCAAGGTTTTAGCGATTTAACACCGTGAAAACTGCGATAATAGTTAATTCTTGATTTTTTAATTTAAAGGGTGAATTTAAATTTAAAATTATTTCAATTATTTTAAAGTTTTAACCAATTATAATTAATATATTGAACTTTATAACACTTATTTTTAACCTTTCATAACAAATATTTATTGAAATAATTCTACAATAATGTTATTAGAGCAAAATTGTAAATTTCCTAATTTTTCAAATGAAAAGAGAGCCGGTTCAACAATAATTTATAAAATATACACTAATAATATATTATACCGTCCAAAATTAATAAGATAATCCAATAATTTAGTAGTTAATGTTATGAAATTATTTATTGATTATATGAAAGAAATGAAGTGTGAAACAATAGTTTTTCTTTAAATTTGAAGAACGTTATAATTCAAAGAGGTCAGTGTAAAGGTTGTTGGAGAGGTTTGAAGTTAAACCGAGTTGGACTGGGTCTTTGCTGTAAACCAATGCATAGGTTAAAAAATAAGCTAAAAAGTTGCAAAAACTGTCAGTGTCCATGAATAGTACAACCATAGATTATAGAACAACATTCCCAAATTTCGATCATACACCAAACACAGCTAAAAATGGTTGATCTTGGCTTCTTTGTAGTTCTACTGCCTGCCTTCTTAGAAAAGATGGTACTTCAATTTATACACACACACGCACCTGTGTACATATTTTTACTCTATTTTCATCTTTGTTTTTGCTGTTGTACGCAGAATATTCCTAATGCCGTCGTAAAACACATTTCCAAAGAGGAACTCTGCTTAAACACTGCAAAATTGGTGAGTCCTACCGAAGAATCATGGCATTTGCATGTTTACAGAAAGAACAAAGGAGCGGTCATGTACTTCGGTGGAGAAACTTGGCTTGAATTGATAAAAGCCCATAACTTAAAGCTGGGATTCTTTTTAGTATTCAGCTATAGAGGAGATATGCTATTTCACTTTGAAGCATATGATCTTAGTACCTGTGAGATAACTTCATATTTTAAGTCCAATGATGCACAAGGTCAGAAAGATAACTGTACAAAAGTTGAAGCAGCTGACAAGCACATAAAAGTCAAAGGAGAAATGGAGAGTTATGGTATACAGTTATCCTTTCTCTTAATTATTTATGATATTACGCGTTACTTATTCTTGCATGTTAAACTGCAGATGAAATTGGTCGTGTGAAGAAGAGAAAGCTGTCAAACCCAAACTCTCCGAGGAAGAAGAAGACAGTAAAGAACAATGTTAAAGATGGTATATATAAGCACTTGCACATTATTTTTAACAATCTTTCAGTTGATAAATCCTTTTCAATGAAAAGCGTTAACAATGCTACAGACGTTCAAAAGGCCGGAGAATATGAAGTCACCGTATGCAGCTCTAATCTCGTGCGTTCTTATATGGTAAGTAGAGTTCATGTACTGTATTTTCGTACCCATATCTCCCTCTTTAAACAACGGACGATAATTAATTGGCATTTTGAATTTTAAACTTTGGATGTAGAAAATTCCATGGAGATTCGGTGACACTTATGGCTTGAGTGAGCTTGAGGAAATAGCATTGATGGATCCGAAGAAGAGAATGTGGCGTGTTCATCTTCAACACAAAAGAATCAGATGGGGAAAATCGAGAAATGCAAGTAAGATGGGAACGCCATGGATTGAATTTGCAAGAGCAAACAACTTGAAAGTAGGAGATGCATGCATCTTCATGATGTGCCCAGACAAGGGAACTGGTGAAGCAAAGTACATGGAAGTGGAAATACGAAGAATGAATGAAAGTTAATGCAGCATTTTGTAGTGTACGTTCATGGTACTGTTTTTTGATGTTTGTTGGTACTTTGCCTTGATCCAGTTGTTGTAATAAAAAAGGACGTTTTTTTCTTCTTCTTCTTCGATTGCCTTTCTTCTAGGCTATAAGTGTGTGTTTTTGTTATCAGCATGGCTATGCTATTTCTTTTTAAGCACATTTGTGGTTGCATATAACTACTGGAAGTCGTCAAGTTATCCATTAAGTTTGTCTTCATCGCCTTGGAAGGCTTCGGTATACATGATATAAAGCAATACTACTTACGGTTCCATAGCTAACTACAGTGGATACAAAACCTTTTCAGGGAGCTAACGATTGTCTTTATGGCCCAATTCGCTACCTTCAGCTCTGATACTATTTGTAGTATGACGGTCGGACCAAGCTCGAGCATGCGACGTACATCTATAAGTTGAATATTATATCCATAGATGGATATTATATCCATAGTTGAATATTATCTCCAGCACGCGACGTACATCTATAAGTTGGCACACACTTTATCATAGCCAAATAAATCTCCAATGTTACAGCCCTACCAACTTATATTTATACATTACTTCTTCAAGTTATTTTGCAACGTGTAACTCTTTCAATTCCAAATTATCATTCTTCCTTGTTCGCAACCTAACAATGAGATCCTATTTGTATCCAATTTATTAAAAGAAAAAAAAGTTGAATTAGATATATCTCAAGAGATAGCTTAGATACATCTATTTTTCCATAGATGGAAAGATGATAACAAAACAATTTTCAAGGAATAAAGAGAACTAAATTTTAAGTTAGCGAGCTAATTCAAGACGATGTAAAAATTCTTTTATCCAAATCGAACAAGAAGACAATAAGATTCGATCAAAATATCATATTCTTATAAAGTTACCTTCGTTTAAAGGAAGAAATCGGTTAGCTGGCTTTCATGTGCTTTCATAACATTTTGTAGTTTTGTTCTTTTGTATATGCTTAATTCTTAATTACTTACTTTTGGTATATATTTATTGTATCATTTAACATTGGATATTATAATACCTAATTGTTGGATTTAACAATTAGCAATAAACCTTACCCATTTCTAATACACACATATATAAATTGAGCATTGCATTTAATATATGATTTTTCAATCATAAATATATTACTTTAAATTATTTATAAATAGAGAATATTTATTTAAATAATAATTCTATAATGACAATATTTTTTGAACTGGGATATATTTATTTAATATGGTTAGTTAATTAGATATTATATTTATTGAAAATTTAAATGTATATCATTAATATAATTTGAAACAAAACATATCATTTTGAATTTTCAGAATTAAAAAAAATACACTTTATTTTTTTACAACTTGAAATATATAAATTAATTTAGTATGATATTAGTTATACCATTAATTTGACAAAAATATTATATGATTTTGGTTATTAAAGCTTATAACTGAAGGGATGAAAACAACAAATACCGAAAGTTTATTCTTATTTGTTATATCCATATCCACTTTCTTTACATATTTTCACGTGAACTTCTAATGTTATATGCAATGACCCACCATCCACAACACTCGAGATCCACGCATACATGCAACCGAATTCCATTAGTATGACGTATGATGTTTCGTTAACGGTAGAATATAAAACAACAATACCAAACATATTTGTCATATCTGTACTAACTAAGTCTTACAACGGAAGAGAAATATATAATATCAACAAAAACATATAGAAGACTATATGCATATCATATAAAGAGATGTAAGATTTAATAACATAATACGTAATGCAAATGGTATATCGAATCACATACACAACATATCTCAAAGTTAAGATATAGTCTATGTCATTATCCCAAAACTACTGAATAGATATAAACATAGTAGTAAACAACTACTGCCATGTAACTCATCTCCAAAAAGTAATATCCTTCCCCGTTTGCGAACATATTCAAAGAATAGATAATAAAAGAGATAAAAAAGAGAGGGTCATGTTAGATGAGGTGCATTGGCAACATGGTAAAATGAGTGAATTTCAAAAGAAAATTCCTTTTATTAATTTTTGTGTTTATATGAATTTTGTGTTTAACTGAATAATAATTTTTCGATAATAAATCATATTTAGTATTCAGGAAAATAATGTCAAGGACAAAATTTCAATATTTTAGGCTCAAGGACTGGCCTTCAGTATTTAGTGTGAATGACAACTTTTGAATTTCAATTCGGAAGCAGGATAAGAAATTAGTGATCAGGACAGACACACAAATGAGTCTGGAGCACGTCATGTTTAGACGGCGTTGTCGGCAAGAGTGGTTGCTGTGATGGCGTTGGCTACGTGGGTGGTTGGTTTGACGGTGGATGGCAACGACTAGGGTTTTGAATTTGCTCGATCTGAAGTCATCCGATGATGGAAAATTGATGGTCTGGTGGCAGGGATGCCGTGGTGAATTGATGTTTTAGAGGAAACAAAATTCGAGGAAGAAGAAGAGCAAGCCATGGAAAAAATAGGGGAGAAGAAGTGGTATCAGTTTTCAAGTTTGTAGGTATCATTTTCAAAAATACTTATTATTTTTGAGTTTGTGATTTTTGTTGCATAACAAAATTATTTTGCCGTTATAAATTCACATTTTGAAGCGAATTTTTTTTAATTGTTTTTTTATTTTTTTGCATTCATATTGGTTTGATTGATAATGTATTGCTATGTTAAGTTTACTGAGAATCAGTTTTTAGGTACCATATTTGTTTTTTATGAGTATCATTTTTTAAAATAATGCAATGTGGAATTTTGTTTACTATTTCGTTTGTTTAATTATATAAAAAAATGAAGTTGTTACATTGTAGATATGATGATCATTAAGTCGAATTGATGCTTCGTTAGTATCAAATATTTAATAAATTTTGTTTGGGTATTAGTTTTAATACTAATTTCAGGATCAGTTTTTAGTTATCGGTTTTAATGACAATATGTATCATTTTTGTAAAAACCGTTTTATTTTTTACCTAGAGATGAACTGTTGTCGTGCTCGCCATTGTGCTCATTACCTTAGTTGAATGGAATTCATGATTATGCTAGAGTGGGGCCACTCGATTTGGCTTGCATTGGAGAATGGAGATGCTTGAGTCAAAGAATTGTTATATGAGATCACGATGCAATTTCATGAGTTGTATAGATGTTGATTATGGGTGGTCTATTTGTTCTTTCAATATGATGATGAACTGATTTTCTACAAGGATGATTGTTGTGATTTAAATGCTTGTTCAAAAATGAAATGTAAACTTAGATAATAGTGATTGAATTTGATAAATTTGAGAACCTAGGAGATTATGGATGGTTTATTTGGGTATCAGCTGTTAGGTATCGGTTTTAGTTGTTGGTAGCAGTTTTTAGACATCAGTTTTTAGGCAGCAGTTTTTAGGTATAAGTTTGTAAGGAACCGATTCTTCGACTTCCGAAAATCGACATCAATACGTCCACTGTATCAAATGCCGCACAATCGAATGCCGGAAAATCGAATGTTATGGTTAAAAAGAAGAGGTAGAAGAAAAAGATAGAAGAAGTAAGAAAACAGAACAGAAACAATATCAGAATCTCACATATCGCAGCGGAACAACATATAATAGATAAATGAATAATCTTTAAAACAAAGAACTATATCAGTTATTACATTACATCACATCATCATCTGAGTGTACAACAATAATATACAACACAACTAAACAATGGACAGTTATACAAACATGTCTTTACAAGTGAATTATACAACGGAAAGATAATATCATATACAAGCAATACGTCTCGCCATCCAACTCGCCACTTGAGCTCCATAGCACTTCTGAATCCAGAATGACCTGAAAACCTGACTCTAGACTACCCGTGTGGAAATTGGTGGGCATCCAGAGTTTAGGAAGAGAACAATAAACTCCAGGTCAGTTATGGGACGGGTGTGAGTACTCAAAACAGTTATTTATCTTTTAAAACTACAACAACAAGGGAAGTGAGAAATATCCGCAATGCTTTTGGAAAATGAAACTACCATAAGGCCTCCCCGTACATACATAATGCAAACGCAAAATTGGAGGAGGTTTCTCCTTATGATAGTCAAATATGCTTACTACGCTAAACAAATCATTTTTGATATTATTATTAGTGCATAGTGATGAAAGCATTTCGAAAATAGAATATTAATCTTAGCCAACATAGATATTTCGAACTATGCCTACTATAGCTACCATCTAAACAGTGGTGACCACCATAAGTAAATGGCAGGTTATACAACTAAAACCGTACTGGGTTCGTATTGGGAATTGGATTTCCAACAAATGGTCAGACTAAGGAACTTCCTACTGCCATATGGGATCGCCTCTGGCGGGACATCCCGAGAACTTAACCAGATCTCTGCCAACACAAGGTCGGGTTACCTTTGTAACTAGGTAACTGCTACACGAATATGCCACCCCTCGGTCCTTTGGGACCTTTATCCGAGGGCCCTCGATCACAAAGCAACAACAACACAGAAAATGAGATTGGAGCAACCACATAGGTTAAGCATCAGGGCTCCATACCTGACACCACCCTTTTTCAGAAGGAAATGACATACCCTAAAGGGCGCGACCCTCATAACCTTGCCGCATATTCCTATTTCGACCATTTTCGGGGTGTGAAGTCTGACGAAGTCTCGTCCACAAAGCCATGCTTTTTCACAAAGCCACGCTTTGATCAACAAATGACCATTAAATAATCATCACACAGCAACACTCAGCATGCCACATTACCAAATTGGGAATATATCGTTGATATCCTTCAACTACATAACCTCTGAGCTCGTACGTCTCCGAGAAGTGTGACTAAGAGAATAAATTCTCCGCCACCAACAGAAATGTATTTGAAAGAAATCTGCTTTATATCTCAAAATGTAATGTCAGACACGTAACCATACAAGTCTGTTCCGGGTTCGAACAGAACCGAAGGAACTTCCAAAGAAGCCCGTGCAATCCGGGTATTCACAATCCCGATCGAACTTCCCATCACAAAGGAAATCTCCATACTGTAGCTAACGGTGCAGAGACAATCGATAGGTCATCCTATCATTTTCACAAATACCCGGTCTTTAACACCGGTCTTAATTGCTATCCATTACGTCGTATCACTATTCGGATAGGGTAGTCCGAATAACGAGCGCAATAATTTAAAAATAAGTGTAGCATTCAATTTCAACTAATTCACAACAAATAGCCATTTAAGGGTCAATATTGATAGTCGGTTATTTAACTATCAATCAATATTCACAACATCATCCGATTTCAAATAATTTCCCAAATTATTTATTTTCAAAAATATCTTTACAATATATAATTTCCACACTTCAACCATTTGAAAACAAATTTCAAATCAATTTCACCTTTACAACTTTTGAAATTAAATTTCAAATCATTTTCCTTAAGCAGAAAAAACTTACAAATAGTTATTCATTTTCACTGGAAATCTACCGAGTTCAAATATTTTAAAATAATTGAAAATTCCTTATCCGAAAATATATCTGAAAAACACTTTTAAATAAAACTATTTTTCATTAAACACTTTACTTAAAATATTAGTTATAAAATATTATACCTATATCATATAAACTTAAACCCAAACTAGTTTTTCAGAATAAAATTAGTAAATAGAGTATAACTATTTAAATAACTATTTTCTAAAACCATTACAGGTTAAATCTTAGAACTAATCATTTCTATAAACAATTTAATAAATCTTTACTTAAAGGATTTAAAATAATTTAAGAGGTAAATTTCTTCAAAGTATCCTTTTCAAAACTAATACTAGAATTATATATATATACATATATATATGAATAATTTTTTTTAAACCTATTCAGAAATTTTATTCGGCTTTCCAGGGAGGGTACACTTTCATTTCAAAATGGTTCATTCAAACCAATTAAATAAATCCTTACCGATTTATTAAATTTACGTTCCAAGTCCGTAAATTTATTTTCACACTTTTAAAAATAAATCAATGTTTACTTTTAAAACAAATTTCCCTTATAAATTTCCATTGTGAATTTACATTCCCAAATATTCACCTTTTATACGATTTTTCAAATCGATTTCAATTATTCACTTTCAACACCAAAATCAATTTTCAATTGATTTCCAAAAACACCTAATCAAATTCCATATTGATTTTCCAAGAAATTAAACACTAAGTGAATTTCATTCAAATTTCAAATTGAAATCAGTTTCTACTAAACCTCAAATTAATTTCCAAATTGATTCCAAATTCATTTCAAAACACCAAATAAATTTCCAAATGGATTTCTAAAAGATCTATTTTCAATTACCAAAATCATTTCCCAAATGGATTCCTTAATTTATTTCTTTTCAAAATAATTCCTTTTTAAAGAATACAAATTCTTTTATTTTCCAACTCTTTAAAATCCATATTTTGAATAAATTTTCAACTTTTGAATAATATTATCGAAAATCCATTTATGAAGCCCTTTTACCATATTTTGGAATTTTATTCAATAAGATAAAAATAAAACTTTATCATTTTAAAAATTCCTTCCTTCAAATTTATACGATTCTCAAAAATATATTTAATTATAACTTTTCAACTTAGATTTCGAAAATTCACATTTTTCTTATTTTCCGTATCTAACGATACCAATTTATATTCGGCTAAAATTTAGCCTTTAACGATTTCAATCACAAAGATAATCACACAGATTATAAATAGATCAACACACAATATGGAAACAAATTCAATCATTTGAGGAATCCAATTGGATCCCTCCAACCTATTTCTCTGCATCCACAGATGTTAGTACAATACCAATTCCACTTCGAGGTGAAATATCGCGGTATATGGTATTTATAAAATACTATCCGCTATTATGCGGTGCAATAGGGTCTCATCCGCTATATAATGTGGGAAATCAACTCCAAGTACACATATAATACCAATTCCATTCAACTTGGAATTATCGCGGTATATGTGTTTAATAAATAACATCCGCTTAATATACGGCGTATAGTGTCTATTTCAATACAGCAGATAATAACTATCATCCAATCACACAATCAAGCAATTTTAAATTTAACTATTTAAAATTTAAATTGAAACGCAATTCGATTGAGTGAGAAATTCTCACCTTGAGTTTCCAATAACAGTTGTAGCGTTTTGTTTTGAATAAAATTAAACGCGCGTTTAATTTTATCCAAAATTATCACTAGCTCCAAACGACTCCAAACTAGCTCCATTGCGTAGAGCTCGACAAAACGATTGCGACGCAATTCGTTTCGTAAATTTTTGACCTCGTATCTAAAAGTTATCGCATTTATAAGTTCATACAATTTATAATATAAATAAATCAACCATTTTCTTTTATTTTTAAACCTACTTCTAATCTGGGCCGTTAGATCTATCTTGATGAAATCAGGCCGCATGTTTTACTTCTTCCCTAAAGCCGTTTCCAGGGTTTGCACGCACCTTAAACCCATCGGCCGCCTATTTGTTTTGAATTTTCGCGACCAACCCAAGCCACCAGACGACGATCGGCCAACTCCACTTCACAGAGCAATGTCGACTCCATCTTCGACCAAGAGCATAGGAAGCTCGGCCTCCCCCTGATGTTGGAAATCGTGCACGAACGGTAGGAGGACGCGGCAAGATTTCTCCACATATGGTCGACGATTGTCGATCTAAGCCGTATGGATTTACTCGTCTCATCGAGCACTACAATCTTCTAGTTGAGGCCGTAGCTTAATATTGTGCGGATTGAAAGAAAATAAAGGAAGAAGGAGAGAGTTTTTAGGCCATTGTTTCTGTTGATGGCGTCTGAACGTTTTTCTTCTAGGGTTTGTGAAAGATGATGGTGTTAGGGTCCTTTTATAGATAATCCAACGAAAAACACTATTCATCCGACTTTTCGAAACTTCAAATCTCGCACGGTGACTGGCGTTTCTAGGGTTTAACCCTCGTTTCGGACACAATGGAATAGGTATTGAGAGCCAATTCGATCGTATGTACAAGTTACGGAGATAAACGATCAAATTTAAATTAAATCGATTAAACTAATTTCTATGCGTTTTGGCTTGCCTCGGACAAACCGTATATCCGATTGACACGAAATTTGAAACCATGCAATAATATAACATTACGGATCCGATGAAACTAGTATCGTCGAAATCCGAGACTGTTTGAAAAAATGACTATTTTTAGTCGTCAATTAAACATTTAAATATTCAATTTTCACAAATTAACTTTTAATTCAATTTTAAAAGTTCACAAACAATGTTCTAACTCCAATATGATTTAGTATAACTTTATAAATCATTTTTAATCACATTAAACCCAAATTCCAAATTTTGTTGTAATTTCAAATATTAAGTTTCGATTTAATTATCCAATTAAATCCAGATATTGGAAATAAAACTTTTCGACTTATAAAATTTACTTGTTGATATTTAAAATCAAATAAATATCTGAATTTCAAATGGCAGAAATTCTGGGTCGTTACAAACTTCCCCCCTTAAAAGAATTTCATCCTCGAAATTACCAAGTAAGAAAAATGCCCCAAATTCATTAATTTTTCAAAACAAACCATTCAAATTTGATTTACAAATCTTTTAAGTGTTCAACTTTTCCAAAATCCATAGTTAAACCTCTTACAAACTTCACTAATATCTTTAAATCCATATATAGTTATCTTTTCAAAATCAACTATATCGTTTAACCTTTAACTTCAAATGAAAACTTAGTTTTCACAAATTTTTCCCAAATTTCCCGAAAATTTTCTAACGCCCTAAATTTTCAGAAAATTTCGCCATAACCTCCTTTGTACGGAGGAGCTTTTACAATATCACAATAGATATAAATATATATACATCGACCCACACGGTCGGAAAACAGAAAAACAATTCATATTTCCTATTTTTATTGCGTAGGCTTACCTTTTTAGCATTTTTTAAGCAAAGCAGTTATTTATTTAGCATTTTGCGCAACCAAATCCCGCTAACGGTAGCCCCGGTACCTGTACTTACTCAATATAAACACGTAAGTGACATATATAAGAAGTTATTAACATTTTACTCTTTTAAACAA
This sequence comes from Allium cepa, assembly GCA_030765085.1. Taxonomy (NCBI): domain Eukaryota; kingdom Viridiplantae; phylum Streptophyta; class Magnoliopsida; order Asparagales; family Amaryllidaceae; genus Allium; species Allium cepa. The sequence continues at coordinate 747,424,619 of CM060940.1, read as the reverse complement.
CTACAACACATGCATATTAAAAGAAATGCATACTAAACAAGGTTTATAAACAACTTATATGATTTCGACATTACTTGTAATTGTTTTCAACCAATTTATATACAACGACATTCAATTATTCATTTTCAATTAGTTTACATCACTACTACAAAAATACCCTTTAATAGCGTTTAAAAAACGCTATAAAAGGCTTTTACAGCGTTTTTATAAACGCTGTATATCAACATGTTGTAATAAATCAGTGACCTATTATTGCAACAGAAGAAACGCTATAAAAAACATGTATTTTTATAGCGTGTTTTGCATGCTATAAAAAATCTTATTAATGGCGTTCTTAATATGCTATAAAAGGCTTTTACAGCGTTTTGATAAACGCTGTAAATCAACATATTGTAATAAATCAATGACCTATTATTGCAACAGAAGAAACGCTATAAAAAAACATGTTTTTTATAGCATTTTGAACATGAAATAAAAAGTCTTATTAATGATGTTCTTAACAGCGTTTTAAAAATCATTTTTGCAATATGTATATATCCATTATCACATTACAATCGATAAATTTACATAAACACAATGTATCATTTCACATAATCATATATATATATCACATTAAATGGAAAATAACTAACCGTTCAACATTCACATAGAATGATGCATAACATATCGTAATATTTAATGAACATTACATTAGAAGTAGCAATAGCAAAACAAAAGCAAGTAATACATACGTTAAAACCAAAAAGTAGTTCTAGCAGCAAAAATAACTTTGATCCATAACTCGTTGCAATCTTTTTTTGCATCACAGTCATCTATCTACCTGTAAAGCAAAAGTAATGCTTGATAATCAATTCATCAAAAAAGTGTACACAAAGTTAAATCGGATTCATAATGCAAACACTAAATATTCATCACACTAAAAAGGTAAAGTTTTTCTATCATCTTGAATAAACATCCAAAAATTGTGAGAGGTCAAATAGATAACTAGAAGATATATACAGAATTGAAAACATCTAAAATATGGGAATTTATTTCCAAAACCAGCAAGTTTATCTTACTCGTATTTTCTGTAATTCAGATTTTTGAATAGAATCTTTCATGGCTCTTAGTGGTCATCATCTCATCTTTATTCTGCTACAGTGAAAGTAGGGCAAGTGAATTTCCAATATGCATATTAGTATCATATACATATAAAACTGCAACTGAAGACAAGTCATTGTTCAACTTGCCTTGGTGTCGTCCATTGCCGATGCCTTAATTAAATCAATACCATCATCGAATATGTACCTAAGATTACAAATAGCAAGCATAGAATAAGCTAAGGTTACATATGAAAATCAATGGCATGTTATTTTGATTTTTTTTGGGTTTATACTCTCTCCTTCCTACAAAATCAAATGAAAAACAACTTACGACTTTATAAAATATACATAAAATAACTGCAAGGTAAATATAGCTTCTCGATCAACAAGAATCAACTCTACCACACACCCCTGTTTCGATTAGAATTTACGCAACAATCAGCAGCAGTGGAATTAATATCAACACCAAATAATCTGACAACATGAGGAAGCTGCTGTATAATCCTATGCTTGCAATCAATATACAAACGCTTCTCCTCGATTCCACCTTCTTCTCCGTCCATAAAGCTGTGGTTGTGGAAAGAGACAACATCTCCTGCTTTCAAACCCTTCTCCTTAACAAACCTGCTCCATCCTTTGGTAAAAACATAACTCTGGCTACTGTGCCAGTATGAGTACCTGAACCTCCACACTTTTCCACTTCCATCCTCAAAATTCATCAATGTTCCATTACCACCCTTCAGTTGAAAATGATTTTCAGCATGCTGCTTAGGTATGACCAGCCTGTTCAACTTGCCCACATTGCTGGGTGTCACAGTTTTCTCAAACAGATGCTCCCGCTTAAGCAGGCTAACAAAGTTGTTTGGAAGTTTGACATCAGGACTTCTTTTGTTTTCCAAATTACATAAAGATTTCCTTCTGCTATGCAGGAGCTCGTCGGCGTAGGTGTGTTTGCGTAGCATGTCAACGATATCGGACATGGAGTGGAGATCCAGAAACTGTTATTTTGATTGCTAAAATATGATAGATGATATACATGGTGTCTGATGATGATACAGCTTAAGGGTGCAATCTACTGGATGAAGAGGCAATAATTAATATGTTTAAAAGTGTACTAATACATGTACAATGTCATTAAACAAAGTTTCATGGCATTGAGTTAAGAAAGGAAGCTTTTACTTACTGAAAATCATCAGCACAGCTCATAAATTTTATTGCATGCCCGCTCATAAATTTTGACGTTCGATTGTTTTACAACACAGCTCAACGCCGTGTATATTTTCCTGTACGTTAGACAGATGTAATAATTGCAACCAACGATTAAACGCTGTTACTCATTGCAATTTATAAGCCGTTTTCTTGTAGTGTTTTAGAATGCTTCTTTACGATTCATTTGGTTATACTTCAATAGTTTAATTTCAGCGAAACTTTTCTAGTTCGAGTTACCATGCTTAGGTATTTATTTTTATTATGCTCACTTTTAATGTTGATTATGATGTTGACGGGTTATAGTACTGTTTTCAGAGGATGAAATAATTTTATCTGAATTACTTTAAGATCTGGACACATGAATTGTGGATTAGACAAAGTGCATGTGTTCATTTTTTTTATTTAGTAGCTAAATTTAGAGCTTCCCAAGTTTGTGAACTTACATAAGATAAGTTCTATAAGAAGAAGGTAAAAAATATTAAAAAACTACAAACCTGTATCCATTTAATCTAATATTGCTGAAGCATTACTGAATTTTGAAACTACATAGTTTTCCTTTTGTTCTTCATACTTCTTCATTGTCCTGAATCTGCTGTCACTGTAGTGCAAAGGTGCAACCAAGAGAGTCAATTATCGCAAGTTTGACAAAAAGAAGCAAATGATACATAACTAAGGGAATAGATAAATTTAGTAGTAGATGTATAAAAATTAAGCTTACTAATCATCAATAACATGGAATCAAGCACCTTTGGCCATAAGTAACATGTCCACATAAACGCATGAGAGCCAAAATAGATCCCCAAACGAAGGAAAGAGGTACCTGAAACCTCTTCATCTGTTGACCATAACCATGAGAACGATGAAAATCCGATCAACTTTGAACAACCTGAAGTTAACTAGACAGAAGAATCAGATACTGTCCAACCAGATAACAAATTCACTAATAATTTGAATTTCCTTAACCCAGACTTACAAAAAACATGAGTTATCTACATGTTGACAAAGGAAAAAAAACTACTACACAAATTGCTCCTTCTAAAAGAATACTAAGGAGCAATTCAACCATTGAATGATTCTGCTCACATGGAATGCTAGTGGTATGAACACATCACGTAGAGTGGATGATGTGTTCAAACTCCTAACATAGTTTAAACCAACAATTGTTGGTTCAGTAGAACATAAATTGAATTCCTTTGATCTTCGTTTATTTAGTAAAAAATCGTCAAATAATTGGAACCTTATTACTAGTAACTCTGCTCAATGCTTAGGAAGGATTTTGGTCATATGGGATACTACTGTATGGAGTTTGTCTGCTCTATCTTCTTCGACCCAGCATATCACTATGGCAGCTACAAATCAGGTGGTTTCATGATGATATGTACCGTAGTTTACAGTAGTAATAGTGATATAGAAGAGAGACACTTGGCATCATATTAGTCAAGAGGCGCCAAATATAACTTATGCATGGATGTTAATAGGGGACTATAATATGTATACATGCAGTGTATTTATATGGACTCACGCAGGAAAACACCTAGCAGTACACACGCGCCATATATATTCTTATACATGCATACATACACGTAGGAAAACACCCAGCGGTACAACAATACATAGTTTAGTTTTCATGGCATAATGGCAGTAAACATTAAACAATAAGATATACAAACTCATTTATAAATCATGCACACATCACTACACCCTATTCGCACTAATATAAAAACATACAACATTAAAGTAAAAATGTAAGGAAATGTAGACACACAAAAAGAACACACACAAATGGCCATATCACCCACGCTCACAGTAATATACAAGTTAACACAGGCATATGTGCACCTATATGCGAATGCATGCTCTTGGATATAACAGCAACCATAAACACTAATGCCCTATATGTTACTGCATGCAACACCAGGCGTGTGTGTGTGTGTGTGTGTGCTGACTCGCACACACGAAACACACGTAACGTAGTCCAATATATATATTTAGGCATGCACTACACAAATATACTACACAAAGATTAATGCTCAAATGGAATAACACAGGGTGAAGTATACTAACAGGATATGAAATAGAGATGATAAAATAGAAAGTGCTACAACCCAGGTATATTCACAACTAAGTCTGGCAACACGATTTCTTACATGGAAGAGCCAACCAGCATTGTTGTATTAGCAACTGAAGCATCAGCTATTTCTTGTAAATTGAAAATTTCAAGTTTCAATGCCTCATGAGCTGTGCTTTTGATCAGAATAGCCTTTTGAGGTTGCAAAACATTTCCATGGAAAAGAAAGATTCTAGAATACCCATCTGAACCAATTTTATTTAAGTTGTTATCAAGGTACCAGTTTAGCGCATCTTTGTCGAAATCTAGCACTACAGCTTCCATTCTTGGGTCGCCTTTTAGCCACTCACAACTGTAAAATACAAAATAAGCATAAGTTGACATGAGATAATTCGCACCATCTCTGTTTGTTAATAATAAATAAGTTTCTGCTCCAGAGATGTTTAGAATTGTCACAGGCTCACAGCTATTTTCTTTTTTGTAGGACTAATGTGTGACTTGGTTCACTATTTCCTCCATTTAAAAATAAAATAAATAATAGTCAAACCGAAGCATCGAAATTATTTTCCAACTGGAGTTACTCAAATGAATTGTATTCCGAATCGATCCTAATCCTAATATTCTGTTTACTATGATCTCCAGAAAATCATGAGTTGCTTCAAACCTAACTCAACAGGTAATTTAAAAGATGTCTATGTTCCATACGATAAACAGAGCAATATTCAACAAGTACTTTCCATGAAGTTCAATTCGTATGCTTAATTTGACTACACACTATATCTATACGCATATTTATTAGCCATACAATATGTTATTTTTATTTTTGAAACGAGAATTGAGAACCAAGTATCATGGCTGAAGCTGACATCACTCTTTTAACATTACTTAAGTGTAAGACCGTATGTGTTGCCATTATCACATGGTTGATTAGTACCTTGAACCATTCCTTTAATAGGTTAAAAATTTATAGGACAAACATTGCCATGGCATGCTTTCATAACCATTAAGCACTGTAACATAACACAACAAACTACTGAATACTCACATTACCACCATCCATCCCAATCTTTATTCAAAGCTCCATTTTTAAAAATTAATACATGAAAACAAACCACAATCTGATTTAGAACTTAGACCCAACAATTGATAACAAGGGTTCCAATCTAGTTATGTATTTAATATTTAAGATAGAAAAAGTATAATAATATGAAGTACAAATTATTTATTTATTTACTTATGGTAAACAAATTCTATAACAAATCCAAATTATATTTCCATCTACACAGTTAAGATATAAGTATATTTTGATCTCCCTCTAACAATTTTGAAGTTGGGATTTCTCTTTTAATTGAACTTTAGATGATATCAGTGTGTGTTGGTAAATTACCAGAAAGCAATGACCACTTTCAGTGGGAATTAAATTCAGTAAGAAGCATATTTCTAAATCCTTGTATAAATTCCATTTCTGCACCTTCGAGGGTATATCATTCATTTCTGCACCTTACTAATGCTATTGTTGAGGTGTAGCTTTTGCAAGCATCTATGCTGAACCTATGCTGAACCTTACCTATAATGAGTTTACCTACGTTGAACCCTACCTATAATGAGTTTGATACAAAGAAGACATGGACAGTTAAATTCAAACTACTCGGTACTTTTAGTTTGTTTAAAATAGTTTTATTAGTGTTACACTTATGTCATGCCTGCCATGCTTAATAAAATGTTATATTGATTAGATTACTACTACATTGATAATTACAAAGAAATAAATTTAGCATGTGTATTATATAATCAAGCAAATAATGAAACTGCAAGTTCAACAACTTCCCAATACAAGGCGGTCAATGTAAAAGCAAAATCCCGCCTAATATTTCGTTCAATACACAACGTTTCAATTCTCATTTTCATGTTTAATACAATGAATAACAACAAGTTGGCTTGCACGCACGTTCCACACCTTTAAGTTCCATATTACTAATATCATGCTTTTATTAGGTATATCATTGTTACATATGAATTTCCAATATGGTTTAAAGCTTTTCACATAAACTTTTACATTATCACAGTTTAAATTTTTCTCTATTTACATGTTCAATAACATCATACATCCTTATTTGAGGTTTAATCTCCTTATGTTCCAAACAGGGAATGTCATTAATTAATATTATATGTATTTCCCCTATTCTCTAACCCATTAAGGGAGCTAACTTCTATTATGATTTGTTCTATTCTAAATTAGATTTATATGTATAAAGACAAATAAAAGGCAGCATGAATTCCTAGTTGTATCAAGCCTTTGAAGTAGCAACAAGATGCAATAAGAAGGCAGGTACAGAGAAAAATACGTGAAGAAGATCTCCAATATTGCATAACAAAGCTCCATGAACTGGGGTTACTGAAATCCATTGATTTTGATGAAATATTTTAACTCCCCCGATTTCATCTTGTGCAAGTACAGTTAACAGTGCAAAATCAGCGTGTTTTGTTGCTCCCAGGGTAAGTTTTGGTTCAGGACATGGAGGGTAATAATGGCATGCCAAACTTCTTTTTGCAATGGAATTTATGCTTTTTAGGTAGTTCGAGTTGAGTCCCGTAGCTTCTGATAGTATTTCACATATTGTCTCTGCGACGCTATCAACATGCCTTTTGTACTCCACCATCTCCTCCCTGCAACAAAAATAAAACTTTAAAGTAAAGAAAAACAAGCCTGCGCCTAACTTCGATAGACTCTTATAAATCTTTAACTACAGAAAATAAATTGAAAATGATTTATTAAACCTGAAAATCGATGGTAATTGTTCAGATTTGAGTGATCCATCGAAGATAACGAAAACTGTGTCCCTCCAATCAGCAGCAGGCGATGTAAACAAACGATGATTAGATGCATACCTAACCTTATCATTTAAGTCCCTCGAATAGTATTTAGCCTTGATATCCATCAACTATACAAGCTAGTAAAACTTCTAGCACAAATAGGGAAATGATGGAGCTACACACCTATGTTAAAAAAAATTCTTAATGAAGAGACAAAAATCAGACTTCTATTATAACAAAAAAAAGCTTGCATTCCTTGTGAAAATGTATGATTACACACCTTGCACTGCTCTGTTTGACCTTTCATGAAGGGATATGATTGATTAAATATGTATATTGCTATAAAGAGCATTGTTAGAAGAGCAACAGAACCTGTGACTACAATAGTAACCCTTGAAAAAGAAACTGTAAAAAACACATGGAGATGAGTTTTTGGATATCTACAAACCTTTCATGAACAGATCAACAAACTTTTCTTATTACCTTTTGTTTCTAGATATCCACAAGATTCTTTCAAGTTATCAAACAACATAGGATTGCCTACAGAGCTACAATAACCATATTTGCATCTTTAACTTCCTTATTATGTATTCTGGAAATCGCTTGGGAGGACTACAGCTTTTCTTTCATGCCTAGTGGGGTTCTGATACCAGTTTGTTGAGACTGAGAACAAAATGAAAAAAAAATGAAAAATAGAGAACTCGAACACAAAAACTGCAGTTGATAACTTAATCTTTATTAAATAACTGTGGCTATTATATAGCCTTACATGAAAAAACAGAATAGCTAGAAAACAGTGCACAAAAACATTAACATGGTAAATGGAACAGAGATCAAACAAAATCCCGAAGGAAGTGTCAAAGCTGCGAACACCTTCCTAAGGAATTGGGACTTTATTTAGACTGAGCAATAAATCAAATACTTCTTCCTCTTCAATATCCCCAGAACAAAAAATATGATGGTCCAAAATAGTAAAAATAAATAAATAATAAACCCTTCTGGCGATTTAAACAAAAGCTTGTGAGAAAGAGATCAAGAGAGGATTATTAGGATATGCATTTGCTGCCTAGCCGGTTACTTCGTCTGTCTGAAGTCTCTCATTTCTATGACTAATGACACTTAAAGTTCATTCATTAATTTAAATTAAAAAAATAACAGTCAATAATTCAAATGTATCAGGAAAAGGTTAGAAAGGCACAAAATCAATGAAGCATAGCCTTTGAAAATCAAACCAGTAAACAGTGAAAAATTGTAAGAATATTATTGTTATGAATAAAAACTGCAGACCATAGCATGAAATTGAGTTGTCTACGTCAAACTTACCTCTTGCAACTTTGAAAAATTTTCAAACAGCCTGGTAGGAAATCCATGATAAGTGCGACACTAACAACTAAAATTCACAATCGAATCAAATTCAAATTTGTTAGACATCCCGTAGAACAAAAAAGTGTAAACAATAATCATAATCAAATTTGTCTCAGATTAAAATCATGATAAATAAATAAAAACTAACCCTAAATTGAGAAGCGCAAGCAACTAGGGGTAGAGTTCACTTGTCCAGAGGACTGCTCACTGTTGAAGGCGACTTAGGCGAGAAAAGCACAGCGACAAGAGGGCAGACTGTCTAGAGCAGCGATAAAGGGGTAGACTATCTAGAGTAGCAACAAGTGAATTGGGAATTTGTTTCTTAGGGTTCTAATTGAGAGGAGGGAATGAAAAAGAAAACGCGGGAGCAAAAAAATAATTAGAAAAGAAGCGGCCTAAAAAATATAATGTATGCCCGAACATAAATGTTGACGTCTTATTGATTTACAGCATGGTTCAACGCCATGTATATTTTCTTGTACTTCAGCGGGATGTTATAATTGCAACCAGCAATTAAACGCTGTTACAAATTGCCATCTATAACCCATTTTCTTGTAGTGCATTCACTAATTTACATTCACATTTGTTCACTTTCAATTCAAATCAATTTCTATTCAATTTAAATTTACTTAACTTCCAATTTGAATTTAATTGCTTTAGCTTTCAATTTTATTCATTCAATTGCATATGAATTTCTATTCAATCAATTAACAATAATCTAACAACCAATGTATATCCAATACAACCGAATTTATTCACTTTACATTCAACATTCATATTCACTTTGTTTACCTTCAATTTGGTTTAACATTCAATTAGCCTTAAATGAACTAACATTTACACCCATTATTTCATATCAATTTATTTACATTCGATTGATTAATACTCAATTCATTAGTTCAATTACCAATTTACTTTACAAATAAAGTTGAATCTCCATTATATAACTCAAATTCATATTCATTTAATTCACTTCATTATTTTGCTTCGATACCAAAATCAACTTCATTCAGCATCACTTAAGTTATATTCCTGTTAAACATCATTTGTTTAACTTAACTTAAATTTCCATTTCAACAACATATCTAATCCAGTTAAAATCCAATTCAAATTCCAACTCCAATGTAAATTCTATTTAACTTTTACCAAAGTCAATTTCATCACTTATTCAGATTCATACCTTGTTTTCCTTAACAAAGTTGTTTAACCATTTTAACAATTGGTTTTACTTACATCTCCACAATTAATAAGTTACACAAATTATTATTCAACTTCCAAATCTGATTTAATTTATTTAACTTCCTTTAGTTAAATTTCACATCATATATTTTATCATACTAATTCAAATTTATTTCAACTTTACTAAAGTTAAATCTTTATTATCTCATATTATAAGTTCAAACTCATTTCACTTATATCCAACAATGGCAACTTGAATTTTAATTTCAAATTTGTTTATCACAACAAAATTCAATTTAAATTTATTGTGGTAGCAAATCCATCAAACAGATACTCGAAAATGATACTGATGATGCTGCAGTCATCACCCTTATTATTCCCCAGCAACAGTAGTGAATTTAGTGCTTTGAATTTTTTCAAAATTTTCTTTTATTTATAAATCACATTTATGAATCTTGCTTATATAATTTCACTATTTCCCTTTACTTATACAATATTATTCCACAATTGTAAATCATTTCAATTATAATTCTATACTTATACAATTGTTGCTTTTATATAATTTATTCTTTCACAATTGTTGTTTTTATTCGGATTATTCGAACAACTTTGATTCACTTATATATTTTCTTACATTTTCAACAATCAAACAATTCAATTTTACATACACTTTGATAATTCTGAAAAATCATTCCTTTATATATAAAATATAATCGAGGTAAAATTATTTCATGTACCCAATTTAAAACCATACTATGTCGGTTTATCTCGTTTAAGAGCTTAGAAATCCTTATCGATACAGTTAGCTAGACTGCACCGACCAGAATCTATAAACAATCAACTGATAAGTGGACACAATACAAAACAATTTCATATTGACTAACAAATACGCTGTCATATCTATTATTACACTCAACTCATTCTAGAGTACTACTGACTCTATCTCTATTGAGTAATCTCCAACAGAGCCAAGGTTGTCACTTAACCATATGCTCTGATACCACTTTGTAAGGTCTAGGCATTTCAACCGTCGACAGTGGCCAATCTCGACTGGTAGGCTTTTCAACCATCCCAGCCCCGCCGTGGTAGACACTGGTATCCCAAACTTGCTTTTACGGCCAACCTTTCGACTGTCACAGCTTACACCAAACCAACCCCGTAAAGAGGACGTGTAGGGCTAAGAGTCTCCCGTACGCCACCTAACCGCGAAGTGAGAACCCCCCATCACGTTTCACCTATATAAGCAAGACTGATGTGAGTACTCAAAATAGTTATTTATCTTTTAAAACAACAACAACAAGGGAAGTGAGAAATATTCACAATGCTTTTGGAAAATGAAACTACCATAAGGCCTCCCCGCACACACACAATGCAAACGCAGAATTGGAGGAGATTTCTCCTTATGATAGTCAAATATGCTTACTACGCAAAACAAATCATTTTTGATATTATTATTAGTGCATAGTGATAAAAGCATTTTGAAAATAGAATATTAATCTTAGCCAACATAGACATTTTGAACTATGTCTACTATAGCTACCATCTAAACAGTGGTGACCACCATAAGTAAATGACAAGTTATACCACTAAAACCGTACTTGGTTCGTATTGGGAATTGAATTTCCAACAAATGGTCAGGCTAAGGAACTTCCTACTGCCACAGGGGATTGCCTCTGGCGGGACGTCCCAAGAACTTAACCAGCTCTCTGCCAACACAAGGCCGTGTTACCTTTGTAACTAGGTAACTACTAAACGAATATGCCACCCCCCGGTCCTTTGGGACCTTTATCCGAGGGCCCTCGATCACAAAGCAACAACCACACAGAAAATGAGATTGGAACAACCACATAGGTTAAGCATCAGGGCTCCATACCTGACACCACCCTTTTCCAGAAGGAAATGACATACCCTAAAGGGCGCGACCCTCATAACCTTGCCGCATATTCCTGTTTCGACCATTTTCGGGGTGTGAGGTCTGACGAAGTCTCGTCCACAAAGCCACACTTTTTCACAAAGCCACGCTTTGATCAACAAATGATCAATAAATAATCATCACACAGCAACACTCAGCATGCCACATTACCAAATTGGGAATATATCGTTGATAACCTTCAACTACATAACCTCTGAGCTCGTACGTCTCAAAGAAGTGTGACTAAGAGAATAAATTCTCCGCCACAAACAGAAATGTGTTTGAAAGAAATCTGCTTTATATCTAAAAATGTAATGTCAGACACGTAACCATACAAGTCTGTTCCGGGTTTGAACAGAACCGAAGGAACTTCCAAAGAAGCCCTTGCAATCCGAGTATTCACAATCCCGATCGAACTTCCCATCACAAAGGAAATCTCCATACCATAGCTAACGGTGCAGAGACAATCGATAGGTCATCCTATCGTTTTCACAAATACCTGGTCTTCAACACCGGTCTTAATTGCTATCCATTACGTCGTATCACTATTCGGATTGGGTAGTCCGAATAACGAGCGCAATAATTTAAAAATAAGTGTAACATTCAATTTCAACTAATTCACAACAAATAGCCATTTAAGGGTCAATATTGGTAGTCGGTTATTTAACTATCAATCAATATTCACAACATCACCCGATTTCAAATAATTTCCCAAATTATTTATTTTCAAAAATATCTTTACAAGATATAATTTCCACACTTCAACCATTTGAAAATAAATTTCAAATCAATTTCACCTTTACAACTTTTGAAATTAAATTTCAAATCATTTTCCTTAAGTAGAAAAAACTTACAAATAGTTATTCATTTTCACTGGAAATCTGCCGAGTTCAAATATTTTAAAATAATTGAAAATTCCTTATCCAAAAATATAGGAAAACACTTTTAAATAAAACTATTTTTCTTTAAACACTTTACTTAAAATATTAGTTATAAAATATTATACCTATATCATATAAACTTAAACCCAAACTAGTTTTTCAAAATAAAATTAGTAAATAGAGTATAACTATTCAAATAACTATTTTTTAAAACAATTACTGGTTAAATCGTAGAAATAATCATTTCTATAAACAATTTAATAAATCTTTACTTAAAGGATTTAAAATAATTTAAGAGGTAAATTTCTTCAAAGTATCCTTTTCAAAACCAATACTAGAATTTTATATATATATGAATAATTTTTTTAAAGCTATTCATAAATTTTATTCGGCTTTCCAGGGAGGGTACACTTTCATTTCAAAATGGTTCATTCAAACCAATTAAATAAATCCTTACCGATTTATTAAATTTACGTTCCAAATCCGTAAATTTATTTTCACACTTTTAAAAATAAATCAACGTCTATTTTTAAAACAATTTTCCCTTATAAATTTCCATTATGAATTTACATTCCCAAATATTCACTTTTTATACGATTTTTCAAATCGATTTCAATTATTCACTTTCAACACCAAAATCTGTTTTCAATTGATTTCCAAAAACACCAAATCAAATTCCATATTGATTTTCCAAGAAATTAAACACTAAGTGAATTTCATTCAAATTTCAAATTGAAATCAATTTCTACTAAACCTCAAATTAATTTCCAAATTGATTCCAAATTCATTTCAAAACACCAAATAAATTTCCAAATGGATTTCGAAAAGATCTATTTTCAATTACCAAAATCAATTCCCAAATGGATTCCTAAATTTATTTCTTTTCAAAATAATTCCTTTTTAAAGAATACAAATTCTTTTATTTTCCAACACTTTAAAATCCATATTTTGAATAAATTTTCAACCTTTGAATAATATTATCGAAAATCCATTTATGAAGCCCTTTTACCATATTTTGGAATTTTATTCAATAAGATAAAAATAAAACTTTATCATTTTAAAAATTCCTTCCTACAAATTTATCCGATTCTAAAAAATAAATTTAATTATTAATTTTCAACTTAGATTTCGAAAATTCACATTTTTCTTATTTTCGGTATCTAGCGATACCAATTTATATTCGGCTAAAATTTAGCCTTTTACGATTTCAATCACAAAGATAATCACGCAGATTATAAATAGATCAACACACAACATTGAAACAAATTTAATCATTTGAGGAATCCAGTTGGATCCGTCCAACCTGTTTCCCTGCATCCACAGATGTTAGTACAATAACAATTCCACTTCGAGGTGAAATATCACGGTATATGAGATTTATAAAATACTATCCGCTATTATGCGGCACAATAGGATCTCATCCGCTACATAATGAGGGAAATCAACTCCAAGTACATATATAATACCAATTCCATTCAAGTTGGAATTATCGCGGTATATGTGTTTAATAAATAACATCCGCTTAATATACGATGTATAGGGTCAATTTTAATACAACAGATAATAACTATCATCCAATCACACAATCAAGCAATTTTAAATTTAACTATTTAAAATTTAAATTGAAACGCAATTCGATTGAGTGAGAAGTTCTCACCTTGAGTTTCCGATAACAGTTGTAGCGTTTTGTATCGAATAAAATTAAACGCGCGTTTAATTTTACCCGAAATTATCACTAGCTCCAAACGACTCTAAACCAGCTCCATTGCGTAGTGCTCGACAAAATGATTGCAACACAATTCGTTTCGTAAATTTTTGACCTCGTATCAAAAAGTTATCGCATTTAGGAGTTCATACAATTTATAATATAAATAAATCAACCATTTTCTTTTATTTTTAAACCTACTTCTAATCTGGGCCGTTAGATCTATCTTAATGAAATCAGGCCGCATGTTTTACTTCTTCCCCAAAGCCGTTTCCAGGGTTTGCACGCACATTAAACCCATCGTCCACCTATTTGTTTTGAATTTTCGCGACCAACCCGAGCCACCAGACGACGATCGGCCAACTCCACTTCAAAGAGCAATGTCGACTCCATCTTCGACCAAGGGCATAGGAAGCTCGGCCTCCCCCTGATGTTGGAATTCGTGCACGAACGGTAGGAGGACGCTGCAAGATTTCTCCACCTATGGTCGACGATTGTCGATCTTAGCCGTATGGATTTACTCGTCTCATCGAGCACTACAATCTTCTAGTTGAGGCCGTAGCTTAATATTGTGCGGATTGAAAGAAAATAAAGGAAGAAGGAGACAGTTTTTCGGCCATTGTTTCTGTTGATGGCGGCTGAACATTTTTCTTCTAGGGTTTGTGAAAGATGATGGTGTTAGGGTCCTTTTATAGAAAATCTAACGAAAAACACTATTCATCCGACTTTTCCGAACTCCAAATCTTGCACGGTGACCGGCGTTTCTAGAGTTTAACCCATGTTACGGACACAGTGGAATAGGTATTGAGAGCCAATTCGATCGTATTGCGAGTTACGGAGATAAACGATCAAATTTAAATTAAATCAATTAAACTAATTTCTATGCATTTTGGCTTGCCCCGGACAAACTGTAAATCCGATTGACATGAAATTTGAAATTATACAATAATATAACATTACGGATCCAATGAAACTGGTTTCGTCGAAATCCGAGACTGTTTGAAAAAATGACTATTTTTAGTCGTCAATTAAATATTAAAATATTCAATTTTCACAAATTAACTTTTAATTCAATTTTAAAAGTTCACAAACAATGTTCTAACTCCAATATGATTTAATATAACTTTATAAATCATTTTTAATCACATTTAAACCCAAATTCCAATTTTTTCTGTAATTTCAAATATTAAGTTGTCGATTTAATTATCCTATTAAATCCAGATATTGGAAATAAAACTTTTCGACTTATAAAATTTATTTAATTGATATTTAAAATCAATTAAATATCTGAATTTCAAATCAATTAAATATCTGAATTTCAAATGACAGAAATTCTAGGTCATTACAAACTTCCCCCCTTAAAAGAATTTCGTCCTCGAAATTGCCAAATAAGAAAAATGCCCCAAATTCATTAATATTTCAAAACAAACCGTTCAAATTTGATTTACAAATCTCTTAAGTGTTCACTTTTCCAAAATCCATAGTTAAACCTCTTACAAACTTCACTAATATCTTCAAATCCATATATAGTTATCTTTTCAAAATCAACTATATTGTTTAACCTTTAACTTCAAATCAAAAATTAGTTTTCACAAATTTTTCCCATAATTTCGCGAAAGTTTTCTAACGCCTTAAATTTTCAGAAAATTTCACCATAACCTCCTTTGTACGGAGGAGCTTTTACAATATCACAACAGGTATAAATACATATACATCGACCCACACGGTTGGAAAACAGAAAAACAGTTCATATTTCCTATTTTTATTGCTTAGGCGTACATTTTTAGCATTTTTTAAGCAAAGCAGTTATTTATTTAGCATTTTACGCAACCAAATCCCGCTAACGGTAGCGCGGGTACCTGTACTTACTCAATATAAACACGTAAGTGACATATATAAGAAGTTATTAACATTTTACTCTTTTAAATAACTACAACACATGCATATTAAAAGAAATGCATTCTAAACAAGGTTTATAAACAACTTATATGATTTCTACATTACTTGTAATTGTTTTCAACCAATTTATATACAACGACATTCAATTATTCATTTTCAATTAGTTTACATTCATTAATTTACATTCACATTTGTTCACTTTCAATTCAAATCAATTTCTATTCAATTTAATTTTACTTAACTTCCAATTTGAATTTAATTGCTTTAGCTTTCAATTTTATTCGTTCAATTGCATATGAATTTCTATTCAATCAATTAACAATAATCTAACAACCAATGTATATCCAATACAACCGAATTTATTCACTTTACATTCAACATTCATGTTCACTTTGTTTACCTTCAATTTGGTTTAACATTCAACTAGCCTTAAATGAATTAACACTCACACCCATTATTTCATATCAATTTATTTACATTCGATCGATTAATATTCAATTCATTAGTTCAATTACCAATTTATTTTACAAATAAAGTCGAATCTCCTTTATATAACTCAAATTCATATTCATTTAATTCACTTCATTATTTTGCTTCGATACCAAAATCAACTTAATTCAGCATCACTTAAGTTATATTCCTTTTAAACATCATTTGTTTAACTTAACTTAAATTTCCATTTCAACAACATATCGGATCCAGTTAAAATCCAATTCAAATTCCAACTCCAAAGTAAATTCTATTTAACTTTTACCAAAGTCAATTTCATCACTTGTTCAGATTCATACCTCGTTTTTCTTAACAAAGTGGTTTAACCATTTTAATAATTGGCTTTAATTACATCTCCACATTTAATAAGTTACACAACTTATTATTCAACTTCCAAATCTGATTTGATTTATTTAACTTCCTTTAGTTAAATTTCACATCATATATTTTATCATACTAATTCATATTTATTTCAACTTTACTAAAGTTAAATCTTTATTATCTCATATTATAAGTTCAAACTCATTTCACTTATATCCAACAATGACTACTTGAATTTTAATGTCAAATTTGTTTATCACAACAAAATTCAATTTCAATTTACTATGGTAGCAAGTCCATTACACAGAAACTCAAAAATGATACTGATGCTGCTGCGGTCATTACCCTTATTATTCTCCAGCAACAGTAGTGAATTCAGTGCTTTAAATTCTTTCAAAATTTTCTTTTATTTATAAATCACATTTATGAATCTTGCTTATATAATTTCACTATTTCCCTTTACTTATACGAGATTATTCCACAATTGTAAATCATTTCAATTATAATTCTATACTTATACAATTGTTGTTTTTATATAATTTATTCTTTCACAATTGTTGTTTTTATTCGGATTATTTGAACAACTTTGATTCACTTATATATTTTCTTACATTTTCAACAATCAAACAATTCAATTTTACATACACTTTGATAATTCTGAAAAATCATTCCTTTATATATAAAATATAATCGAGGTAAAATTATTTCATTTACCCAATTTAAAACCATACTATGTCGGTTTATCTCGTTTAAGAGTTTAGAAACCCCTATCAATACAGTTAGCTAGACTGCACCGACCAGAATCTATAAACAATCAACTGATAAGTCAACGCAATACAAAACAATTTCGTATTCACTAACAAATACGCTCTCATGTCTATTATTACACTTAACTCATTTTAGAGTACTACTGACTCTATATCTAATGAGTAAACCCCAACAGCGCCAAGGTTGTCACTTAACCATATGCTCTGATACCACTTTGCAAGGTCTAGGCTTTTCAACCGTCGACAGCGACCAATCTCGACTGGTAGGATTTTCAACCATCCCAGCCCCGCCGTGGCAGACACTGGTATCCCAAACTTGCTTTTACGGCCAGCCTTTCGACTGTCACAACTTACGCCTAACCAACACCGTAAAGAAGACGTGTACGGGTAAGAGTCTCTCGTTCGCCACCTAACCGTGAAGCGAGAACCCCCTATCACGTTTCACCTAGATAAGCAAGACTCGTGTGAGAACTTAAAACAGTTATTTATCTTTTAAAACAACAACAACAAGGGAAGTGAGAAATATCCGCAATGCTTTTGGAAAATGAAACTACCATAAGGCCTCCCCGCACACACACAACGCAAATGCAGAATTGGAGGAGATTTCTCCTTATGATAGTCAAATTTGCTTACTACGCAAAACAAATCATTTTTGATATTATTATTAGTGCATAGTGATGAAAGCATTTCGAAAATAGAATATTAATCTTAGCCAACATAGACATTTCGAACTATGCCTACTATAGCTACCATCTAAACAGTGGTGACCACCATAAGTAAATGGCAGGTTATACAACTAAAACCGTACTCGGTTCGTATTGGGAATTGGATTTCCAACAAATGGTCAGGCTAAGGAACTTCCTACTGCCACATGGGATCGCCTATGGCGGGACGTCCCGAGAACTTAACCAGCTCTCTGCCAACACAAGGCCGGGTTACCTTTGCAACTACGTAACTACTACACAAATATGCCACCCCCCGATCCTTTGGGACCTTTATCTGAGGTCCCTCGATCACAAAGAAACAACCACACAGAAAATGAGATTGGAACAACCACATAGGTTAAGCATCAGGG
Organism: Allium cepa; assembly: GCA_030765085.1. Classification (NCBI taxonomy): domain Eukaryota; kingdom Viridiplantae; phylum Streptophyta; class Magnoliopsida; order Asparagales; family Amaryllidaceae; genus Allium; species Allium cepa. Next base: position 747,405,853 of record CM060940.1, on the reverse strand, counting down.
CTCCATACCTGACACCACCCTTTTCCAGAAGGAAATGACACACCCTAAAGGGCGCGACCCTCATAACCTTGCCGCATATTCCTATTTCGACCATTTCCGGGGTGTGAGGTCTGACGAAGTCTCGTCCACAAAGCCACGCTTTTTCACAAAGCCACGCTTTGATCAACAAATGATCAATAAATAATCATCACACAGCAACACTCAGCATGCCACATTACCAAATTGGGAATATATCGCTGATAACCTTCAACTACATAACCTCTGAGCTCGTACGTCTCAGAGAAGGGTGTTAGCTAAGACAATAAATTCTCCGCCACCAACAGAAATGTATTTGAAAGAAATCTGCTTTATATCTCAAAATGTAATGTCAGACACGTAACCATACAAGTCTGTTCCGGGTTCGAACAGAACCGAAGGCACTTCCAAAGAAGCCCATGCAATCCGGATATTCACAATCCCGATCGAACTTCCCATCACAAAGGAAATCTCCATACCGTAGCTAACGGTGCAGAGACAATCGATAGGTCATCCTATCGCATTCACAAATACTCGGTCTTCAACACCAGTCTTCAATGCTATCCATTACGTCGTATCACTATTCGGAATGGGTAGTCCGAATAACGAGCGCAATAATTTAAAAATAAGTGTAGCATTCAATTTCAACCAATTCACAACAAATAGCCATTTAAGGGTCAATATTGATAGTCGGTTATTTAACTATCAATCAATATTCACAACATTACCCGATTTCAAATAATTTCCTAGATTATTTAGTTTCAAAAATATCCTTACAAGATATAATTTCCACACTTCAACCATTTGAAAAAAATTCAAATCAATTTTCACCTTTACAACTTTTGAAATTAATTTTCAAATAATTTTCCTTAAGCGGAAAACACTTACAAATAGTTATTCATTTTCACTGGAAATCTGTCGAGTTCAAATATTTTAAAATAATTGAAAATTCCTTTTCCAAAAATATATCTGGAAAACACTTTTAAATAAAACTATTTTTCTTTAAACACTTTACTTAAAATATTAGTTATAAAATATTATACCTATATTATATAAACTTAAACCCAAACTAATTTTTCAAAATAAAATTAGTAAATAGAGTATAACTATTTAAATAACTATTTTCCAAAACAATTACTGGTTAAATATTAGAAATAATCATTTCTATAAACAATTTTATAAATCATTACTTAAAGGATTTAAAATAATTTAAGAGGTAAATTTCTTCAAAGTATCCTTTTCAAAACCAATACTAGAATTATATATATATATATATATATATATATATAATAATATTATTTTTTTAAAGCTATTCAGAAATTTTATTCGGCTTTCCAGGGAGGGTACACTTTCACTTCAAAATGGTTCATTCAAACCAATTAAATAAATGCTTACCGATTTATTAAATTGACGTTCCAAATCCGTAAATTTATTTCCACACTTTTAAAAATAAATCAATGTTTATTTTTAAAACAAATTTCCCTTATAAATTTCCATTGTGAATTTACATTCCCAAATATTCACTTTTTTATACGATTTTTCAAATCGATTTCAATTTTTCACTTTCAACACCAAAATCAGTTTCCAATTGATTTCCAAAAACACCAAATCAAATTCCATAATGATTTTCCAAGAAATTAAACACTAAGTGAATTTCATTCAAATTTCAAATTGAAATCAATTTCTACTAAACCTCAAATTAATTTCCAAATTGATTCCAAATTCATTTCAAAACAGCAAATAAATTTCCAAACGGATTTCCAAATGATCTATTTTCAATTACCAAAATCAATTCCCAAATGGATTCCTAAATTTATTTCTTTTCAAAATAATTCCTTTTTAAAGAATACAAATTCTTTTATTTGCCAACTCTTTAAAATCCATATTTTGAATAACTTTTCAACCTTTGAATAATATTATCGAAAATCCATTTATGAAGCCCTTTTACCATATTTTGGAATTTTATTCAATAAGATAAAAATAAAACTTTATCATTTCAAAAATTCCTTCCTTCAAATTTACACTATTCTCAAAAATAAATTTAATTATAAATTTTCAACTTAAAATTCGAAAATTCACATTTTTCTTATTTTCGGTATCTAACGATACCAATTTATATTCGGCTAAAATTTAGCCTTTAACGATTTCAATCACAAAGATAATCACGCAGATTATAAATAGATCAACGCCCAACATTGAAACAAATTCAATCATTTGAAGAATCCAGTTGGATCCCTCCAACCTATTTCCACAGATGTTAGTACAATACCAATTCCACTTCGAGGTGAAATATCGCGGTATATGGTATTTATAAAATACTATCCGCTATTATGCGGCGCAATAGGGTCTCATCCGCTATATAATGCGGGAAATCAACTCCAAGTACACATATAATACCAATTCCATTCAAGTTGGAATTATCGCGGTATATGTGTTTAATAAATAACATCCGCTTAATATATGGCGTATAGTGTCTATTTCAATACAACAGATAATAACTATCATCCAATCACAGAATCAAGCAATTTTAAATTTAACTATTTAAAATTTAAATTGAAACGCAATTCGATTGAGTGAGAAGTTCTCACCTTGAGTTTCTGATAACAGTTGTAGCATTTTGTTTCGAATAAAATTAAACGCGCGTTTAATTTTATCCGAAATTATCACTAGCTCCAAACGACTCCAAACTAGCTCCATTGCGTAGTGCTCGACAAAACGATTGCAACACAATTCGTTTCGTAAATTTTTGACCTCGTATCAAAAAGTTATCGCATTTAGAAGTTCATACAATTTATAATATAAATAAATCAACTATTTTCTTTTATTTTTAAACATACTTCTAATCTGGGCCGTTAGATCTATCTTGATGAAATCAGGCCGCATGTTTTACTTCTTCCCCAAAGCCGTATCCAGGGTTTGCACGCACCTTAAACCCATCGGCCGCCCATTTGTTTTGAATTTTCGCGACCAACCCGAGCCACCAGACGACGATCGACCAACTCCACTTCAAAGAGAACTCCATCTTCGGCCAAGAGAATAGGAAGCTCCGCCTCAACCTGATGTTGGAAATCGTGCACGAACGGTAGGAGGACGCGATAAGATTTCTCCACCTATGGTCGATGATTGTCGATCTTAGCCGTATGGATTTACTCGTCTCATCGAGCACTGCAATCTTCTAGTTGAGGCCGTAGCTTAATATTGTGCAGATTGAAAGAAAACAAAGGAAGAAGGAGAGAGTTTTTCGGCCATTGTTTCTGTTGATGGCGGCCGAACGTTTTTCTTCTAGGGTTTGTGAAAGATGATGGTGTTAGGGTCCTTTTATAGAAAATCCAACGAAAAACACTATTCATCCGACTTTTCGGAACTCCAAATCTCGCGCGGTGACCGGCGTTTCTAGTGTTTAACCCGCGTTCCAGACATAATGGAATAGGTATCGAGAGCCAATTCGATCGTATGTGAGAGTTACGGAGATAAACGATCAAATTTAAATTAAATCGATTAAACTAATTTCTATGCATTTTGGCTTGCCCCGGACAAACCGTAAATCCGATTGACACAAAATTTGAAACAATGCAATAATATAACATTACGGATCCGATGAAACTAGTTTGTCGAAATCCGAGACTGTTTGAAAAAATGACTATTTTTAGTCGTCAATTAAATATTAAAATATTCAATTTTCACAAATTAACTTTTAATTCAATTTTAAAAGTTCACAAACAATGTTCTAACTACAATATGATTTAATATAACTTTATAAATCATTTTTAATCACATTAAACCCAAATTCTAAATTTTGCTATGATTTCAAATATTAAGTTCCGATTTAATTATCCAATTAAATCCAGATATTGGAAATAAAACTTTTCGACTTATAAAATTTACTTGTTGATATATAAAATCAATTAAATATCTGAATTTCAAATGGAAGAAATTCTGGTTCGTTACAAAGTTTCTAGTTACAAGTAATAGCTTTTAGGTACTAGTTTTTAAGAAGAGTTATCGGTAGCATGTAATGGCAGCGGGTGGTATTGGGGGTGATGGCGAGGCTGATGGTGTAGGTGATGGCGGTGGGTGGCGGTGCGATGAGTGGTATTTGATAATTTTCGTGGTTTTTCCTTATGACTAACTTCGGAAGAATGTTTGTCATTATCACTAATTTTGGAAGAACGTTTGTTCTTGTGGCTAAAATATTGAGCTTGTGTCCTTGACGCTAAAAAAATATAAATTTTTGTCCTTTATACAAAAAATCCCTTTGGTATTTATAAATAAAAGTGTTTGAGAATTTTTTAATTTTATTTAAATATTTATTTATTTGTTACCGTTTATTAATAATATTTTGTTATTAGTTTAATTTAAATTTAATTTTATGTTTTAATATGTTCGTAAACATCGTAACTATATTAAAGGAGTAATATAACCAAGGAGTAATATGAGAACATGTATGTAATAAACCGTTGTGACTTACGATTAATAAATATATGGGTGACAGTCATATCTCAATAATGATGTCAAAGGGATACACATTAAGTAACTAATTATATTGAACTAATATAAATCAAAAATTTTCGAATAGTTATTTATTTAATATTCATACATATGCATACATTTATATATATACAAACATATATATACATACACACACACACATATATATATATATGTATGTGTGTACATATATGTATATATATATACATACACATACATATACATATACATACACATACACATACATATACATATACATATACATATACATATACACATACATATACATATACATATACACATACATATACATATACATATACATATACATATATGTACGTGTGTATACACACATACATACACATAATTATGGACAAGGATCGACTACACCCTACTTTTGATATACCTCAAACCCCCCTTGGTTTCAATCAAAAATTCTGAATTAAATAATATACCTAATTTCTCTTCTCTCTTCAGCAGGAGAATGTAGATTGTTTAATTCGGATCATGTGGTTGAAATCAAAGGGATTTTAGGTGTAGCAAAAGTGAGATGCAGCCGATCTTCGCCAGATATATATATATATATATATATATATTTGTGTGTTTGTATTAAATTTAAAAACGTTTAGATATCTATATAGTTTAAATTTTAAAATAGTTTGATGAATTCAAAGAACACATACACATGTAAATGATTATTATTGTTTATATCAGTAAACCAAAAAAATTAAAACTATTACAACATCTTTAATACAGTTAAGTCAATACAACAAAGAAAAAAAACAAAGATATATGGGTGGAAATAAAAAGATAAAACAAGAGTCCGACCCAAATGGGTAGAAGAAACACCGCCACTTCCATTAAAACAACCCAGCCCGGCCCATCACTACGTATGCACACATAACCCAGGAAAACCCTTCCTCAAAGAAGTCACCACTAATTATCGAGCATCATCTAAATCAATCACCCATTTCACGAATTTATGTCGCTCGGTCGATGAAAGATGATGATGGCGAAATTGTCTCTTTAGCTGCAAGTGAACGTCGATTTCAACAAATTTACATCTTTGCTTCATCGAGCATCTTTTTCTATCGAATCTACACCTAACCCTCTCCATCCAGATGTGATGACTGGTTGTAGCTGCCGCAACACAAGGCAGGTGTTAAGCGCCTGATTTAGTTGCAAAGCTCTGTTGTAAGGTGGACAGCTGTTGTCTCAATGAACGATCAACTGTGAGCTGGAGATCTAATTTGGACAGCAATGACTTCCAAAGATAAGTATTGAATTCACATTCTGTAAATAAGTGTTGATGAGATTCTTTATGTTGTTTGCAAAGTTCACATTGTGGATATACATTCAGTCCCCACACAATTAATCTGTCGGAAGTAGGCAAATGCTGTATATATGCCATATACGTTGTGTAACAAAATTTTCTAGCAATTTTGTTAAACCATATATATGTGTGTGTATACACAAACACACACATACACGCACACACATATGTATATAGTTATATATATATATATATGGAAACAAATTTAAATCTGAATACTAACAGAGATATTTTTATTTAAATATATGTATAGATATAACCTATTTTGACCTATATATATATATATATATTTCTAGATTTAAAAATATAAATAAAATTTGGTACCGAAACCATATATATAATATACTAAAATAGTTTTATTTAATTAATTATTAAAATTTAATTTTGAATTTTGTTTAATCATGACCTATATATATGTATGTATGTATATATAAATGGAATTACATGCATACATATGAATATAATTTTATTTAAATATGTATCTAAATGAAGAAGTAACCTCCATCTTGCGATCAAGTCGATTGCCTAACATCTAAGTTGTTGGTTATCTCCTATGTCCTTAACTACGAGTTGCAAGCCCTCTCCTTGGTTTTACCAACGTCTAATGGAGGCTAGAGTTAGGTTGGTTGAGAGTAGAGATAATGAGAAGGGGGCTACCTATTTATAGTTATGAAGGGCTATAGCTAAGTAGATATCAAATATTCACCCATTTTCTCTCAATCCCTAAGAGACTATGACCCATTTTTGTATTATGAAATTATGAAACTTAAGACTAATTAAACATTTGGGGTCGTTGAATAGTGTTTTCTAACTTTTGTAAATCTTTTTAAATTTCTTTTAAGTTTAATAATAAATCATAGATTTGCAACACTGGATTATATCAACAATCAATCATAGATGCAACCACGGATAAAAAAAAAGAAATAAAATATACAGAGTTAGAGAGATAACACCAGGGATTTTATACTGGTCCGGGTTTCTCCTACATCCAGTCTCGTACAATTGCTTGTATAAATTTGTTTCCAAATGCTAATCTTTAAACGGACAGAAGGCAAACTCAATTACAATCTCGATTCCAAGGCTATGAGACACACCCTCTTGATTTTCCAGATTCAAGGTACACCCAATTGATTTAAGTGGGCTATAAGAAAAACCTTTTGAATTTTCGGGCTACCAAGCACACCCATTGATTTGAACAGGCTACAGTCACACCTAAGGAAATTCAAATAGAATTTGATGGTTTTTTCAAAAACAATTTCTTGAAGTTTAGATACAACGGATCCTGTAGCCTCGTAGACCACACTTTGATCTTTTATTTCAAAACAGTAAGAAAGTAGTATTGAACCAATATATAAAAGTATGAATTGATTCTATTTGATTTTGAAGAGAATCTGATATAATTTCAATGTAATTTTTAAGGGAGTAAGAGGATGGAATAAGATAAGATAATAACTGCCAAAAAGATTCATTTGAAACCATATACACATAATGTCTAAACAGATGTGTCCATTCATGAAGAGTTGCAATGAATAGGCACTTCATTTCAAAATTTGAATTTTTTTGTGGAATGTATGCCAATATACCTCCTATACATATGTCGACAAATGTATGTTTATTTTGAAAACTCTTTTCTTTTTAAACATTTTGAAGATACTTTATTATGTAAAATATTTTGATTTTTTTTGAAATAAATTAAACATAGTTTATAAACATTTTAAACTTTTAAAAACTTTTATAAAGTATTTTTAAAAATATTTTGAAAATATATTTTGTTAAAAATATAAAAGATAGTAAAATAAGAAATAGGGGTCAAAGCTTGCTACCAGGTACTTTAACAAAATTGTATGACTCTATACATTATTACAGTCTTGATATTTTCCTATCTTGGTCTTTATACTCATTAGTCTTTACGTCCATTTTTTGAGTCTTTATACCATGCAGCCCTCGATTTAACACCTGTATAATATCATACACTATATACTATACAACTTGGCAAAACATTAGTAACAATAGTTTATATAAATGTATATTGTTGTTTATTAAGGTTGTTATTATCAAAATTAATAACTGATGTATTAACAGGCTTTCCATTTTTTATGATGACAACAAATTATTATCCTGTATATAAAATATAATATTACTCCCCCTGAGTTAGATAAATCCCCCTGAATGTATGCACTTGTATATTTTATATTTTTCTCTGCCTTTGTCATCAACAAATATGATGAAAAAAAAGCTCCTCCTAAATAAAAATACTTAGAAACTATAGCTAAAATCAATAAGTAAGTTTAATAAAATGATATTTGTAATTATGATGAATGATTATATACTTAGAAACAATGCACTATTTTATACTAGACACGATATATATGATGATTATATAATAAATACTATAATATAATAAGTAGGATAATACAACTTGTTTTTATTAATTAAATTCAATATTATATATATCATTCAATCAATTAAACACACAAATCCAAATGTTAATCCTTAGTATAAACAATCCAAACCAAACAAATCTAATTCAAACATACACACCAAACCAAATCAAATCCTAAGAGTATATGTTTTTACATATCTGAACTAATTCAAAACTAATAACTAGATGTTTCATGGAACTTCAGCCCAACCATCGAACCTAAAGGTTGGATCTACTTTAATGGCATCCCAAGCTTCATTATCCTTATAATAGTGCACTCTAGGTTATTGGATGGTTCATCTTTGATTAAGGAAGAAAACATCCATCGAATGTCATCGAAATGCTATTCTTGTTCCTTGATCATCTGGGTTTGACTTAACTCTAAATGCCTTTAATTCTTAAGACAAAAGAGAGAATATCCTTGAAATGTTATAGAGTTTGTACAAGTTTTTCAAATAATTTCTAATGTGGAGAAGACATATTTGTAAAAAAAAGTTTGAGAATGAAAGGGGAGTATAGAATAAAATGTTGAGTGATTTTTTTTGGAAGAAATAGGTTATACAGGAGTGGAAAGTCATTTGGAATGATTGAATAAGCGGTAGTTATTTAATTCTGAATTTTAATTTTTTTTTGGCCAATTGACCGTTATATGTCGACATATAGGGTTTATGTATGTCGACATATAGGTCATAAATTGCAAAATTTGTGTTATTGTTATAGTTTTTTTTAAATTATACCATTAACTTCCAAAGACTAATAAAAAATATAGGACAGTAATAGATATATTTTATTACTTAAATTTGAGCAAACATCTGGTTTTCCCTCCTCTAGTTTAAAATTAAATCACATAACCCATTTTAGAAAAGCTACATTGACAGTTCTTCTTACTCCATCTTCTTCTCAACCAACCAAGAATCAAATCAAATAACTGTAACGACCCGATTTTACGATGTCCGAAAGTCGACATCAATACGTCCACTGTAACCAATTCTGCACAGTCGAATGCCGAAAAACCAAACCGTTAGGGTTAAGAAGATAGAAGAAGGACATAAACAATAGTCAGATTCATACATTTCATGGTGGAACAACATATAATAGGTAAATGAATATCTTTAAAACAAAGAATTATATCAGTTTTACATACATCACATTAACAGAGTTTACAATGACACCATTCAACACTAGGCACTGAAAACAACTAATCCATATTAAAACTAAACATACAAAAATCCCAACGCAGCGGACGCTATAGAGTATAAGTAATACGTATTGCCATCCATCTTGAACTCTAGATCTCCATAGCAATTTTTGCTCCAGAATAATGGTAATCTGACTCTAGACTGCCCGTGTGGAAAATTACGGGCACCCAAGGTTTAGAAAAGGGAACCATAAACTCCAGGTCAGTCAGTGGACTGTTGTGAGATCTTAAAAACAATAATTTTTTCACAAAGAAAATAAAAGAAATCCACTATGTTTTTAGAAAATGAAACCATCATAAGGCCTCCTAGCACACACATAATGCAATCGCATATTTTGGGGAGATTTCTCCTTATGATAGTCAAACATGCTTGATACGCAAAATTCTTTTTAATATTATCATTAGTGCATAGTGGAAAATATTTGCAAGTATAATATTAATCTTCGCCAGCATACGTACCGTTATAGTACGCCTACTATGGCTACCACATTAAATGGCAGGTTCTACAACTAAAACCGTACAAGGCGCGTATTGGTGATTTGATTTCCAGCAAATGGTCAGGCTTAGGAACTTCCTATTGCCACATGGGTACGCCTCTGGAGGGACGCCTCGAGAACCTAACCGGATCACTGCGAACACAAGACCGGGTTACCTCTGTAGTTAGGTAACTACTGACACGAGTATGCCATCCCCCGGTCGTTTGCGACCTTTATCCGAGGATCCTCAACCACAAAGCAACAACCATAAAGTATAATAAATTTGCAGCAACCACATAGGTTAAATATCTGGAATCTATACCATGATACCACCTCTTTCCAGAAGGAAATGACATACCCTCAAGGGGAGCTACCCCCGAATAACCTTGCCACATCTTTCCTGTTTTGACCATTTCGGGTTGTGAGGTCCGACGATGTCTCGTCCACGAAGCTACGCTTTTCACAAAAGCCATGCTTCGATCAACAAATGATCAAGAACACTTTGTATGCCACGTTACCAAATTAGGAATATATCACTAGTAACCATCAACTACAAAACCTCTGAGCTCGTACGTCTCAATGGAGGTGTTAAGCTAAGAGAATAAATTCTCCGCCACCAACAGATATATATTTGATAGAAACCAAATTTACGTCATGTAACGTCTGACACACATCCATCAAGTCCGTTCCAGGATCGAACGGAGCTGAAGGTACTTCAAAAGAAGCGCTTGCAAATCCAGATATTCACTAATCACGTCCGAAATTCCCATCACAAAGGATGATAAAATCTCTATATCGGAGCAGTCCAGTGCAGAGACATTCGACAAGTGATTCTTTTGTTTTCGAAAATATCTGATCTTCAACACCATCTTCAATGCAATCCCATTTTGTCGTATCGTTATTCGAAATGGGTTTTATGACACAAAGTCCTCTCCCGGCTAATCCGAATAATGAGCGCTTATTTTAAAAAAATAAGTGTTTATTCAGATTTCAAACAAATCACAACAAATTTCCACTTTGTTCTTTTAAATAAAAGATCCATCACAATCACAAAGGTTCAATGCGGTTTTCGAATTTCCATTTGGAATCCGACCCCCGGTCACATCGAAATTCAAATGCCATTTAAAGGAAAATATTGATAGCTGGTTATTTAACTATCAATCAAAATTCACAACAATCACTGGATTTAAAATAATTTTCCCCCAATTATTGTTTTTAAAATATCTTTGCAAGGTATAATTTTTACACTTCAACCATTTGAAAACAAATTTCGTATCACTTTCTACCTTTCAATCTTTTGAAAACAAATTTCAAATCATTTTCCTTACACGGAATATATTCCCAAATAGTTATCATTTCCACTGAAAATCTGCCGAGTTCAAATACTTAAAAATAATTCAAGTTACTTATCCAAAAAACGTATATTTGGAAGCATAAAAACTATTTTGGAACACTCTATTTGAAATATTAGTTATGAAATTCTATATCAGTATCTTGTATAAAAACTTCAAGTCCAAACTAGTTTTAAAATAAAATTCGTAGATAGAATATAAATATTTAAATATCCATTTCTAAAACAAATATCAATTTAACCTTTAAATAATCACTTCTATAATAATTTGAAATATATCTTTACTTTAAAGATTTTCAAAATAACCTAAGTAAATAATTTCTCCAAAATATTCTTGCCTTAAAACCATCTTTACAACTTCAATTTATATTTATAAACTATATTGAAAACATACTCGGCTTTCCAGGGAAAATACACCTTCCATTTCAAAATGGTTCATTAAAATCGATTAATAAATCCTTCTTGATTTATTTAAATTTACGTCCCAAATCCGTAAATTTCATACCACACTTTAAAAATAAACCAATATTTATTTAAAATAAATTTCCACTTCCTTTTTAAATTCCTATTTTGGATTTAAATTTTCAAATACCCACTAATATACAATTTTCAAATCGACTTCCAAATATCGCTTTCAAGCCAAATCAAATCCCAAATTGATTTCTAATTTATTTCAATCACCAAGTCAAATTCCAAATAAATTTCCCAAAGATTTATTTTAAAACTCCAAATCAATTTCAAATCGATTTACCAAAGATTTAATTTCGAACACCAAAATTTAAACTCCAAATTGATTTCCAAATTGATTTTCTTTTAAAATAAATTCTTTTATTTCTTCCAAACTATTTGAAATCCGTATTTTAAATAAACTTTTCAACCCTTGAATAATATTACCCGAAATCCATTTATTAAGCCTTTTTCCCACATTTTGGAATTTATTCAATAAGATTACAAAAATAAAACATTATTTATTTAAATTTCTTCTTTTAAATTCACCCAGTTCTTTTAAATGAATTTATTATAAATTTTCTACTTAAATTTTCAAAATCCAATTTTATTTATTTCTGGTATCCTACGATACCAAAAATATTTCGTCTAATCTATAGCCTTCAACGATTTCAATCACACATATAATTACACATAAATTACGAAAAATCAACACACAATATTGAAATCAATTAAAATATTTGAGGAATCCAGTGGATCCCCCCAACCTGTTTTTCTGCATCCATAGACGTTAGCACAACAATAAAATACTAATTCCACTTCGAGGTGGAATATCGCGGTATATGGGATTATATAAAATCATCCGCTATTCCATAGGGTCTCATTCTCTATATAATGCGGGAAATCAATCACTCCAAATATAATATCATCCGCTATTATGCGGCGCATACGGTCTATTCCAATACAACTGTCAATAATTTATCATCCAAGCACGCAATCAACAATTTTAAATTTGACTATTTAAATTTAAATCAAAAAAAATCTAATTGAGTGAGACGATCTCACCTTTGCTTTTTATTTGCGATCCATTCCCACTCTAGCTTGTTTTCATGATTTTTAGACCCTGTATAAACATTATATAAATTTATTAGTATTCGAACCAATCAAATAATCAATTTTCCATTTTATAAATTTAGTCTAAACTAACAATCTAACTTAATGATTTAATTTTAATTTTATATTTTTTTTCCTTTTGAACTACACATACACTTATAGAAATAGATTATAAATTTTCAAGAAAAAATAAATCTTACTTTTATAAATTTTCCAAACATTAAAAAATTCCTATATACCTTCCAAAGTCTTTTTCAAATATATAAACTTTTTCTTTTATCAAAAAAAAAAAAATATTTCCTTATTTGGAGATAATGTTAGAAATTCATTTACAGTTATACATTAAATTATGTGTGGATATGCATATAAATATATATATGTATATATGTGTATATGTATATTTAACCATACCGACTACTTTAAAATTTAATAGTAGGATTTTTAAAGTGTGTATATAATTATTATATATTTTTAGCATTATAATTTTCTTTTAAAAATTTCAAGTGATAATAGGAAAAAACATGCCCATACCCTACATGCTGAAGACCAGAACCAACTCATGAATTCCATGTCGCTGCCACCGCTTAGACCTGCCGCGACCATCGAGCTCCCTGCTAAACTCCACGCGCATGCCGAGAATAAATTGCGACCACATTCCATACTCGATTTGACGAATTCCTGAGCCTGCTCCATTGTTTACGAACACGAACACGAACATGGCGGCTCCCTTCTCGAACTCGAGATTGCGATAATGGTCTTTGACTTTGACATAGCTTTAAATTTACCCAGGTCGACATTGAATGAATCGAAATCGGCTCTAATGCTTTGAAACTTGAATTGTCGATTTCGAAAAGGAAAACGAGATCGCCAGAACGTGCTCATGAGTCTCCCTGCTTTTGTGTTCGATTCGAATCGAAATCAGGTATTTTGATCGAATTCGATTCGTTCTCTCTTTTTTTTAAATAAGTGGAACGAATTTGTTTTAGAGCGGGGTGAAACTGGAGGCTACGGCCATTATAACTTTTTTCTATCAGCCATATGAATTTGAATTTCGTTTTCTTCTTCCTTTTTGTTGCCGCGTTGTTCTTTTTAATTGATAAAACGAACACGTGTACACAATGAAGGACACGTGCTTGAAGAGATAACAACGTGTTGAATTCATAGAAATCTTTTCCTTGGCTGGTTAAACTATCAAATTAAATTTGAATTTAAATTTAAACGACTAGAAATCGAGCCGAAAATCTCAACCTCCAATCAAGGCATGCCGCCAAGCGTTTATGATGTCAAACCCCTATTCCGAACGCAATTGAAAAAGTTCCGAGTCCAAATTCGATCGTATGGAGAAGATAGCTTTTTGAACCCAGCTATCAAATTAAATTTCGATAAAAATTTAGCGTGTTTGCTTATCGTACGGCCAAATGATCACTCCAATCATTACGAAAATTGAAATCCGATAATAATGCAATATTACGGATTCAATGGAACTGGTTTCGCAGAAATCCGAGATTGTGCCTCGAAAAGCTATTTATAAATATCGATTCAAACGATACAAATTCAAAGCTGAACAAATCATTTTCAAATTAAATTATGAAGCTTCCATCATCTTTAGTATTATCAATATAAATTTTCTTAGCCTTGAAAGTATTTTTATTCAGCTTAAAACTGAAGATTCAATTTTTTGTCCAACTTCAATAAATTAAATTCAATAATTTAATTGCCAAATTCATTCCGATATTTGAAATTCAAGTTAAATATAATTCAAATATTTAAAATCAATTGAATATTTTGATTTTAAATGTTCAAAATTTCCGGGTCGTCACATCCTTTCCAGCTTAAAAGAATTTCGTCCTGAAATTACTTGTTAAGAAGAATGGACCTTAACCCGTTTACTATTCACCTAAAATAAACAGTTTTAACAACTTGCCAAAACCAATCTTTTTATTAAAGACCCGTTATTACTTCAACTAACTTTCCGACCTCAACCATAAACTCCAAATAATATTGTTTTCTTAACCATTCGAATTTAAATTCGAATTTTAAATTTTCAAAATTTTCTCAAAATTTTTCTAACTCCCTAAATTTTTGAAAAATTTAGCCAGTTTCTCCTTTGCATGGCTAGCTCGGTACGGCTACAAAATGCCTCTACTGGCCCCCAGATTTCAAAAGAAAACAAAAAGCCAAGCGGCTGGCCAAGAAAGTCATCAAATTTCATACTAAAATTCAAATACATACATTTTGTCGAGCAATTTAAATCTTATCTTCAAAATCAAATCCCAATTCCTTTTCCTTTATATCACCTGTACGCTATTTAATAACCATATCCAGTTTCTGCATTCAAAAATCATTGTGCACAATCCATTACAAAGTTTGAATACTTAATTCTTATACCATTTTTTCTTCACTATTGAAGTTATATATGCATATTTATTCAATCTTACATTTTTAATTTCATTTGAATTCAATTTAGACTTTCAATTCTATTTCAACTTACCGTCTGAATATTGAATTTTATCAATTATTTTTCTTTCACAATTGATTCATCTCTCTATTTTAAATTAGTTTCATTTACTAATCCATTACAAATTCCAATTCATTTTATCTCAAAACTGTGACGACCGCCCATGACTCCCGCACCAAATGAAGGAAATAATGCGCTGAAAGGTGTGCCAGGCAGCCATGGACGATAGTCAGGGTAAAACAAAACAAAAGAATCTCTATCGCATAACTCACAGCGCATGGATAAAATACAATAGAGAAATATAATATAGTGAAGCTCCATAGAACAGAAACATCATCATATAAGCATCACAGTAGTTTTATACAATCATCTACACAAATCCATACATGAAAGCCTCACTACAAATCACTCAACCAAATACAGCAGCGGATACCCAGTACATATAGTAAGAAAACTAATATGCAAAGCCTCCTGCTCGTCTTCGTCATCTTCAGCGTAGAACTCCTAGCACAGCACCTGTCACCTGCTACCTAGTCTGCCCATCCCAAACATGGATGAACAGCCCAAGGTAATAAGAGGAGACATAAAACCTTGAGTCAGACAAAGTCTTAGTGAGCAGTAAATTAACTATCAAACATACCAAAAGAGCATAAAGGATAAAAGGAATAGGAACCAAACCATCCCACTCCACCTCTTTCTACAGTGATAGCCCCCAGACACACACTAAGGAGAAGCAGGCATAACACAGCAGGCAATTAAAGTAAAGTAATTATCACTCGAGTCAAGGTCGATGTTTTCCAAATACAAACCCCCAAGGCCTAAACCAAGATCAGATAAGCACCCAGAAAACACCGCTCTTGAGACCGAATGATGATACAACCAAACATCCATGACTCTGGCTATCACTGTTAACTTTGCCTTGATTTCACCGTTAGTTGAATGACCACCTGTCAAGGGCTAATGGTAACCCCGGTTCTAACCATAACTCCGCACACTGCCTTGTGCCTAGGACTTATCTACTTTGCCCAGAGTACTCAACTACCTACCTGTAGTCTTTTGGGTGTCCCGACTACCTACCTGTAGTCGTTATGGGCGCCCCATGTACTCTTGCTTTTGAGCATGCTAGAACCTTCAACCACGATGAGATCCAGGCCTCCTAGCCATCCTTCTTGACGACTATCCTCATACAAGCTCAAGCTACCTCTTGAACAATCCATTATCAACCAACTTGAACTACCCTTCAAGTTATCAACATGCTTGGAATGATCCCTGCTTGGATTAAGCCAAAACTCACATCATACTTCGCTTCATCGCATCAAAGCAAAGTCTCATCTCAACAACATGGTTTGCCTCATCAAATCATGGCAAAGTCCCATCTCAACATCATCCAATCTATACATATGAGCTTCAACATCCGCTACATATGCCTTAAGCAGCTTTCACCATTCAAGAGCCTTCTTCCATAGCTTTTGAATCCTCTTCCATCCTCTTGTTCCAAATCAACTACTAGCTAACTTGGAAACAATCAAATCAATCATACATTCAAATATCAATCATTCAAACAAGATCTAACAAGCAATATAAGCAATATCAACTATAATGGCAATTTCGTAAATAAGTGAGCAAAAGTCCAACATATGTGAAACCATAGTTTTTAGCATAGATCTATCAAATATAAAACATGGGTTTTGTCTCTAATACTTGTTAAACTAACTTGCATAAGTAAACATCTTCAAAAACCATGGATCTAGACTTCGATCTAAGAAAAATGCATGAAATCTCTAACTTTAACACCCAAACATGCCACCAATCCAATATACTCCTTTGGATCCGCGTGAGAGATAACTACCACTCACCAAATCACCAAAACAACCTAAAAGCAATCAACTCCAGATCTGGACAGCAAGGATTCAAGCTCGATTCGTCGAAATCTCGCTTGAAACGATGAAATCTAGCTCGAACGGATGAAGATCTTCAACTTTGGCACTTGGATCTTCGATCTCGATCTTCGATCTTGGATGGATGTTAGAATTAGATTGGAAGTAGAGAAAGAAGATGAAGAAATGTTGTAGACAAGTCTTCAAAATGGCAGCACTTCGTCGCTTCAAAAACCGGTGCCAAAAAGTGAGAAAAACTCCACTATTTATAGGCTGAATTCTCTCTTAGATCGGCCAGAACCTTAACTCGGAGCTCGCTATTAGGTCGTTACCGACCTAACGACCTACCTCTAACTCGGCAAGGCCGACCTAACTCCATTCCGAGTCAACAACATACGACTCAAGACACCACACGACCTAAAACACATGTCATCCTAACAAAACAACCCGAGCTACGACTTATGACCTAACCCGTATACGAGTCACGACTTACGACACATCAGGTCATACGACCCAACAACATACACATACCAACTTAGGTCGTCCACTCCTATAGGTCGCATACCACTAGGTCGGTCATTCCTAAGCCTTAACTCGGCAGTTTTCCTTAGGTCGCTCCCTTCGACCCAAGCTGTCTACGACCTAAGCTAACTCCCATAACCCGTAAGGTCGGTCTTCCCTATAACTCGCTAGCCCCTTAGGTCGGTCATACGAGCTAACTTTTAACTCGGTCACATACTACCATGTTGACTCGCTCATATCACTAGGTCGCTCAAACCTAACTCGTGCACGACCTATCTCCTTAGCTAACTCGAACACGACTCAAGCCTTAGTTGACTCGGTCATGTCTTAACATCCAACACGTTAACTCGTCTACGAGTTAACCTCTATTCGAGTTAACTTCTCCATACGACTTAGGCTATAGCTAACACAAACAACACCAATGACCTGCAAATCCTATGATATATCGACACGTAAAATACGGGTCGTTACATTCTCTCCTCCTTAGGAATTTCGCCCCCGAAATTCCAAGCAAACAACAGCAATCAAAGATATTCCGCATGCCTACCATCCATAGCAATCAACAAACCATGCATCCAATTCTAGCCTAGCATGCAGAATTCTAAGATAGAAATCAAGATGCAAATTCATGAGATGTCACGACACCTTAGGGTCATACCTCGAAGAGTTCTGGATGAGCTGCCTTCATCCTCTCTTCCTCCTCCCATGTACAATCGTTGACATCTTCACTCCATTGTATCTTGAGTAACATAATCGTCTTCCTCCTAAGCTGTTTCGTATCAGTTTCAACAATACGAAGCGGCTTACGAGGTCTTGTAACAACTGGATCAACCTCCAAATCTTCATAGCTATCAGCAGAAACCACTGTCTTTGGGTCGTGCACATACTTCCGTAGATAAGCTACATGAAAAACATTGTGCACACCCGCCATCTTTTCCGGTAACTCCAATCTATAAGCGAGCTTTCCAATACGCTCGATAATCGGGAATGGTCCAACAAATCTCGGAGTCAACTTTCCTTTCTTCCCAAACCTTATAGCATTCTTCAATGGAGAAATCTTCACAAAAACCATATCACCCACATCGAATTCCAAATCCTTTCGACGATTATCTGCATAACTCTTCTGACGATCCTGGGCTGCCCTCATTCGTTGCCGAATGATCTCTATACAATCCGTAGTTTGACGAATCATCTCTGGCCCAAGCATCAGCTTTTCTCCCGTTTCCAACCAACATGTCGGAGAGTTACACGGTCTTCCATATAATGCTTCATATGGTGCCATACCAATACTCGACTGATAACTGTTATTATAAGCAAACTCCACCAAATGAAGGTGATCTTCCCATGATCCTCCGAAGTCCAAAACACATGCCCTAAGAAGATCTTCCAAAACTCGGTTGACTCTCTCAGTCTGACCATCTGTTTGAGGGTGATAAGTTGTACTCAAACACAACTCAGTTCCCAAAACTTCCTGGAAGCTCTTCCAAAATCTACTAGTGAACAATGGGTCTCGATCGCTCACTATACTCTTCGGAACACCATGGAAACGAACTATCCACTTCACATACAGTTCAGCCAACTTTGATGCAGTCCTAGTCGATCGAACAGGAATGAACCTTGCACTCTTGGTCAAACGATCTACAATGACCCAAATCCCTTCATTCCCTGCTCTTGTCCTAGGTAGACCATCAATAAAATCCATCGACACTTGCTCCCACTTCCATGTAGGAACCTCCAATGGCTGAAGCAATCCACTGGGCTTCTTCTGCTCAGCCTTCACCAACTGGCAATTCATACACTTGGAAATAAAATCTCCAACATCCTTCTTCATACCTTCCCAGTAGTAGGATCTTTTCATATCCCGATACATCTTATTTCCGCCTGGATGAATTGTCAACTTCGAGTGATGACTTTCCCTCAGAACTTCATCTCTCAATCCATCAATATCGGGAACAACTAGTCGTCCTTGCTTTCGAAGCCAACCCTCTCGATCGACCTCGAATCCCTTATCCTTCTCTGGGTCCAACCCAGATTCCAAATCACGGAAAATCTTGACAAGCTTATCATCTCTTCTTTGGCTCTCGCCAATTCTTTCCACAAGAGTAGGCCTTATCGATAAGTTTGCCAACATCTCAGGTTCCAATTCACATCTAGGCCTGAAATCAAATCCAGCCAAATACTCAAGACTCTTCCATTCCGAAAACATGGCTCCTAATCCTGCATGTCTTCGACTTAACGCATCAGCTACTACGTTACCTTTTCCCGGAGTATAGGCTATACCAAAATCATACGATGCTAAGAACTCTAGCCACCGTTGCTGTCGAAGATTCAAATCCTTTTGGGAGAAAAGATACTTCAACGACTTATGATCTGTAAACAACTCGAATCTAACTCCCAATAGATAATGTCTCCACATCTTCAAAGCAAACACAATCGCCGCTAACTCCAAATCATGAGTCGGATAATTCCTTTCATGCGGCTTCAGTTGTCGACTAGCATACGCAACAACTTTATCCTTCTGCATTAGCACCGCTCCTAGTCCAGTGCCACATGCATCGGTGTAAACCACCATCTCATCATTCCCACTCGGAATAGTCAAAACAGGAGCACTTGTCAGTCGTTCTTTCAGGATTACGAAAGCTTGCTCACACTTATCATCCCATCTGAACACTTGGTTCTTCTTCGTCAACCCTGTTAACGGTGCAGCTATCTTGGAAAAGTCTTTGATAAACCGTCGATAATATCCTGCTAATCCAAGAAAACTTCTCACATCGGATGCATTCTTAGGTCTAATCCAATCCTGGATTGCTGCCACCTTAGCGGGATCAACCGCTATGCCATTTCCAGAGATAACATGGCCTAAGAACCTCACTTCACTCTTCCAGAAGTGACACTTCGAAAATTTAGCCTTCAGCTGATGTTTCCGCAAGATTTCCAAAACAATCCTCAAGTGCGTCTTGTGCTCTTCCTCAGTTCTGGAATAAATCAAAATATCATCCACGAACACAAGCACGAACTTATTCAACTGATCTCTGAATACCCTATTCATAAGATCCACAAAATATGCTGGCGCGTTAGTCAATCCAAACGGCATTACCAGCCACTCATAAAACCCGGATGGTGTTCTGAAAGCAGTCTTCGGCACACTATCCTTTGCCACTCTCAACTGGTGAAATCCCGTTGCCAAATCCATCTGAGAAAACACCTTAGCCTCGTGAAGCTGATCAAACAAGTCATCTATTCTCGGCAATGGATACTTGTTCTTCTTAGTCACCTTATTCAGCTCACGATAATCAACACACAACCTCAACGATCCATCCGCTTTGGTTGCGAACACAACGGGCGCACCCCATTCGGACACACTTCTCCGAATGAATCCTTTCCGCAAAAGGTCATCAACTTGCACCTTCAGCTCTTGCTGCTCCCTCGGTGCCATTCGCCTAAGAGGCATCACAACAGGTCTGGCTCCCTCAATTAGATCGATACGAAACTCGATCTCCCTATGCGGCGGTAACCCTTTGACTTCCTCAAAGACATCACCAAACTCATTCACAATAGGCACTGATGACAGTCCATCCCGTGGAACAACCAGCGAATACATGAAGCTCATGAAGACGCCTTCCTCATGCTTACATCGTATCACAACCTTTCGCCCTTCCACATTTCCGACTGTCACCTCAAGCCTCTCACAATCAATCCTAGCCGCATACTTCCTAAGCCAGTCCATGCCCAAAATAATTCCGAACCCCGCAAAGTTCAGAACAAAGCAATCACAAACAAACGAGCAATCATGACTCGACACAACTAGACCACGGCATATCATACACAAACATGACGAACCCCCAACCGGATTAGTCACAACCAATGGCCTATCAACAATATCCGGTTTCATACCTAACCGGCATACCAACTCATCACAAACAAAAGAATGCGACGCTCCAGTATCAAACAACACTCTAACTGGAACACCACAAATAGAAAGAGTACCTTGAACCACCACACTCTTCCCCTTCTCCTCAGCAGTAGGAGCTTTCGAAGACGATGGAACAGCCCCCAAAGCATAGGCTTGCACAACCTGCCTATCTTTCCTCGGTTCTGGACAGTCCTTCTTGATATGTCCCAGCTTATCACAGTTGTAACACTTTCCCGGCACCTTGGGATTCTTACAATCTTTGTAAAGATGGCCCTTCTGCTGGCAGTTATAGCAAGTCATTTCGCTCTTCGGCTTCTTCTGGCCATCCTTACCCTTCTGTTGCTGCTGCTTCCTCTTCCTGTTGCCACTCTGCTGTGGTTTAGATACTTCCCTGGTTACAGCAACAACAGAACTTTCCTTAGGGAACAAACTCTCATGCCTCAAAGCTTTCTCCACAAGCTTCTCAAATGGATCATCCAGATGATCCACTAACTGCCTTCCCAGATAAGCATCCAGACCAGTCACAAACTTCTCGTTCTTCTGGTAGGGAGAATCAATATACGATCTGGCATACTTAGACAAAGCTTCGAACTCAGAAATATACTCAAGAACAGGCCTCCCACCTTGCTTGAGCTCCACAAACCTCTTAAACAAGACCGATTTCTGAGCAGTAGAGATGAACTTAGCTTCAAATCTAACTTGGAATTGCTCCCAAGTAATCTCTTCTTCTGGTGTATCTATAGTGATAGAATTCCACCAATCCGCAGCTCTCCCCTGAAGCTGTCTCGATGCAAGCTTCCTCTTGGTTGCATCCTCAATCCCTAGATCACCAAAAATCCTTCGACATGCTTCAATCCATCTCTGCACCTCAATAGTCGACTCCGTTCCCAAGAAAGCTTTTCCTCCGAGAGAAGTATAATCCTTGCAAAGCTTGGCAAAATCCACCGGTCTTGGAGCCTGGACTTGAACTCCAACATCAACAGTAGGCCCTGGAACGGGCATCCTCCTCATGATCGAAGTCATCATTGCTTCGAACATAGCCCCATAATCTGCAGCTCCTTCTGTAGCACGGCCTTCCCTAGCAGCTGGTCTTCCTCTTTGACTCATCCTTAATATCTGTAAAAAGAATGATTAGAACACCTTAAGAAACAACTGCATAAGGAGTTCAAATCCATCTTAACTACTATATTATATATAGTAATCATCCATCAAAATACAATTACGTCTCTCTTACGTAATTACGTCAGCGAGCGTTGGCTAAAATTGATTAACCAAAGCTCTGATACCAAATGTGACGACCGCCCATGACTCCCGCACCAAATGAAGGAAATAATGCGCTGAAAGGTGTGCCAGGCAGCCATGGACGATAGTCAGGGTAAAACAAAACAAAAGAATCTCTATCGCATAACTCACAGCGCATGGATAAAATACAATAGAGAAATATAATATAGTGAAGCTCCATAGAACAGAAACATCATCATATAAGCATCACAGTAGTTTTATACAATCATCTACACAAATCCATACATGAAAGCCTCACTACAAATCACTCAACCAAATACAGCAGCGGATACCCAGTACATATAGTAAGAAAACTAATATGCAAAGCCTCCTGCTCGTCTTCGTCATCTTCAGCGTAGAACTCCTAGCACAGCACCTGTCACCTGCTACCTAGTCTGCCCATCCCAAACATGGATGAACAGCCCAAGGTAATAAGAGGAGACATAAAACCTTGAGTCAGACAAAGTCTTAGTGAGCAGTAAATTAACTATCAAACATACCAAAAGAGCATAAAGGATAAAAGGAATAGGAACCAAACCATCCCACTCCACCTCTTTCTACAGTGATAGCCCCCAGACACACACTAAGGAGAAGCAGGCATAACACAGCAGGCAATTAAAGTAAAGTAATTATCACTCGAGTCAAGGTCGATGTTTTCCAAATACAAACCCCCAAGGCCTAAACCAAGATCAGATAAGCACCCAGAAAACACCGCTCTTGAGACCGAATGATGATACAACCAAACATCCATGACTCTGGCTATCACTGTTAACTTTGCCTTGATTTCACCGTTAGTTGAATGACCACCTGTCAAGGGCTAATGGTAACCCCGGTTCTAACCATAACTCCGCACACTGCCTTGTGCCTAGGACTTATCTACTTTGCCCAGAGTACTCAACTACCTACCTGTAGTCTTTTGGGTGTCCCGACTACCTACCTGTAGTCGTTATGGGCGCCCCATGTACTCTTGCTTTTGAGCATGCTAGAACCTTCAACCACGATGAGATCCAGGCCTCCTAGCCATCCTTCTTGACGACTATCCTCATACAAGCTCAAGCTACCTCTTGAACAATCCATTATCAACCAACTTGAACTACCCTTCAAGTTATCAACATGCTTGGAATGATCCCTGCTTGGATTAAGCCAAAACTCACATCATACTTCGCTTCATCGCATCAAAGCAAAGTCTCATCTCAACAACATGGTTTGCCTCATCAAATCATGGCAAAGTCCCATCTCAACATCATCCAATCTATACATATGAGCTTCAACATCCGCTACATATGCCTTAAGCAGCTTTCACCATTCAAGAGCCTTCTTCCATAGCTTTTGAATCCTCTTCCATCCTCTTGTTCCAAATCAACTACTAGCTAACTTGGAAACAATCAAATCAATCATACATTCAAATATCAATCATTCAAACAAGATCTAACAAGCAATATAAGCAATATCAACTATAATGGCAATTTCGTAAATAAGTGAGCAAAAGTCCAACATATGTGAAACCATAGTTTTTAGCATAGATCTATCAAATATAAAACATGGGTTTTGTCTCTAATACTTGTTAAACTAACTTGCATAAGTAAACATCTTCAAAAACCATGGATCTAGACTTCGATCTAAGAAAAATGCATGAAATCTCTAACTTTAACACCCAAACATGCCACCAATCCAATATACTCCTTTGGATCCGCGTGAGAGATAACTACCACTCACCAAATCACCAAAACAACCTAAAAGCAATCAACTCCAGATCTGGACAGCAAGGATTCAAGCTCGATTCGTCGAAATCTCGCTTGAAACGATGAAATCTAGCTCGAACGGATGAAGATCTTCAACTTTGGCACTTGGATCTTCGATCTCGATCTTCGATCTTGGATGGATGTTAGAATTAGATTGGAAGTAGAGAAAGAAGATGAAGAAATGTTGTAGACAAGTCTTCAAAATGGCAGCACTTCGTCGCTTCAAAAACCGGTGCCAAAAAGTGAGAAAAACTCCACTATTTATAGGCTGAATTCTCTCTTAGATCGGCCAGAACCTTAACTCGGAGCTCGCTATTAGGTCGTTACCGACCTAACGACCTACCTCTAACTCGGCAAGGCCGACCTAACTCCATTCCGAGTCAACAACATACGACTCAAGACACCACACGACCTAAAACACATGTCATCCTAACAAAACAACCCGAGCTACGACTTATGACCTAACCCGTATACGAGTCACGACTTACGACACATCAGGTCATACGACCCAACAACATACACATACCAACTTAGGTCGTCCACTCCTATAGGTCGCATACCACTAGGTCGGTCATTCCTAAGCCTTAACTCGGCAGTTTTCCTTAGGTCGCTCCCTTCGACCCAAGCTGTCTACGACCTAAGCTAACTCCCATAACCCGTAAGGTCGGTCTTCCCTATAACTCGCTAGCCCCTTAGGTCGGTCATACGAGCTAACTTTTAACTCGGTCACATACTACCATGTTGACTCGCTCATATCACTAGGTCGCTCAAACCTAACTCGTGCACGACCTATCTCCTTAGCTAACTCGAACACGACTCAAGCCTTAGTTGACTCGGTCATGTCTTAACATCCAACACGTTAACTCGTCTACGAGTTAACCTCTATTCGAGTTAACTTCTCCATACGACTTAGGCTATAGCTAACACAAACAACACCAATGACCTGCAAATCCTATGATATATCGACACGTAAAATACGGGTCGTTACAAAAACATTTTTTTATTTCCACCTTTATTACCTTTAGTTCACTTTGAACTAATTTTACAACTTCATTTTATTTCACATAATTCATCTTGGTTTTCAATATTCAGTTTCAATTCCAATTTTATTCTTTTGTTCATTCCCAAAAATTTATTTTCAATTCACCATTTTGGTTTATAACCACTTATATTTGAACTGGATTTCAAATTCCATATGAATTTAATTCACTTTCATTTATAATTATTGAATTCAATTCATTCCAAACCTTATCTATTTGGTCATTCCTTCAATTAATTTCACTAACTAATTTTATTTTAATACTTTGCTTTACAAATCAATTTTAATTCCAATTCCAGTTTTATTTTCTTACTAATTTGAAATGAATTTTCAACATTCAATTTCACTTTCACTTTCATTTAATTGCAATTGTAAATTTATTTATTCATTCACAATTTTATTTTCCACCTTAATAGATTTTATTCCAATCATTTAGTCTATAAGACTTCTCAAATTCCCCTTTATTCAAATTAACTCAAGTTAATTTCAGCATAAATCTAAATTTTCTAAGTTTTCAAACTTATTTATTATTCCATAACTTTTTTAATAAGATTCCAGAGTCTTTCCAACATTTCAAAACCATTCTTTTGAAATCAATCCAAATTATCCTTTGAATTTCCAAAACCAAAACCAATTTGCAAACAATTTTCATTGAAAATAATTTGACAGCAATTCCTCTCATGGAAACGCGAAAATGAACACCGATGATGTCGCGATCATCATCGAAATTATTTTCCAGCGACCGAAAAGAGTTTAGAGCTTTTATTTCTTCAAAAACATTTTTCCCAACCTTTGAAAATTATTTTCAAACCAAAAGGGATTTTAATTTCTAAAATTTCAAAATTTTCAAATTCTTTCAAAAACATTTCTGACTATTCCTCTGGAATTCTTTTTCAAATTACAAATCACATTTACAATTTGCATTCTCAAATTCCATTTGTATATGAATTTTATTTCTTAACTTTCAATTATGATTTCAATTTCTTATTTCAATTTCCATACAACAGTAATTTAGTATTATCATTTCCTAACAACCAAGCAACCATATACTATAATTATTTACAAAAATTATTTCTTTTTATATACGCAAATAATTTGGGTAAAATTATTTCATTTACCCTATTTTAAAACAATATCGTGACGAATTGTTCTGTACAAGTGTTTAGAGATCCCTATCGATAGAGTTGTATAGACTATGCCGACCAGAATCCATATACCACACAACAAACCAATCATCACAATATAAACCAATTTTTTATATTCACTAACAAATACGCGCTCATATCTATTACTACACAACTCATTCTGTAGTACTATTGACTCTATCTCTAATGAGTAATCCCCACCAGAGCCAATGTTGTTGCTTAACCAAATGCTTTGATACCAAAAATGAAACGATCCGATTTTACGACGTCCGAAAGTTGACATCAGTACGTCCAGTGTAACCAATGCCGCACTGTCGAATGTCGGAAAACCAAACCGTTAGGGTTTAAGAGAAAATAAGATAGAAGAAGAACATAAACAATAATCAGATTCTCACATTTCGTGGCGTAATAACATATAATAGATAAATGAGTATCTTTAAAATAAAGAACTATATCAATTTTACATACATCACATTAACAGAGTTTACAATGACACCATTCAACACTAGGAATTTTGATGCAGCGCACCATGATGATTCTTTCAACCATCTTATGTCACACCGTGATAACTCGTTTGCTTTAAGTCGCTCGTTTGTCTTAAGTCGTTCGCTTGCCTTAAGTCGCCCGCGACATAATGAGATGGATGATGCAGCGCAGGAGGCAGAACAAACGCGACATAACGAGTTAAGTCGCCCTAATTCCTTAAGTCGCTCGCTTGGTCTTAAGTCGCTCGTGACATAACTTGCATGTCAATCGTATGCCAAACCCTTATGCTGCAGTTTTAAGTCGCCTGCCGACTCAAGAAATCAAAACCATTCACTTATGCCGCTATCTTCTTATGTCGCTCATTCTTTAAGTCGTTGAAGCTTAAGTCGTATGTCGCTTATGCCGTTTCCTTATGCCAAATTGATATAAGTCGCTCAACCTATGCCTTAGTGATTTCTTATATCGCTTACTCTTATGTCGCTAAGTCATTTCTGGAGCCTAGCTACTTCTTATGCCGTATGATGTTGAGTCGCATGCTTCTTAAGTCGCATTGTTGTTATGTTGTAACTTCCTTATGTTGTACGTCGTATGTCGTGTGTGTTGTAACATGATGTTGTAAGTCGTTTGATGTTAAGTCGTGTGTGATGTAAGTCCTATGTCGTTGTAACCTGTATTTGTTTATATGTGTTAAGTCGTGAGTCGTGGGATGTAAGTCATATGGGCTAAATCGTAAGTCGCGCCTGTGTGCACCTGTGTGTTGTAAGTCGCAAATGTTATCTCGTGTGTCGCATGTGCTGAGTCGTGTGCTGTGCTGTATTTCCTATAAATAGGGGTGTGTTGTCATTGTAAAAAGGGAGTTAATTTTGAATAAAATTTGTGTGTGTGCTTTTGCCACCATTGTTGAAGTTGAGTGTGATATCCTTCATCTTTCCATCTTCGGGTTATTCGTGCGTGAATCAACGAAGTTGAAGCCAATTCTCGGTGTCACTTGCGAGTGATCAACGATCGAATTGTAGGTCTTTCAACATGGTATCTTGCGAGATCAACGGGTTGGAGATAGCTAGATTCCGGCATCGTCACGATCAACGGAATTGGGCATTTATCGTTCCACCGGTTTATTTGACACGAAATCATCATTTCGTGAGGAAGAAAGTTGCGTGAGTTTGGTATCAAAACATTATTAGCGCGTCAAAGTTAAATCCGCTGCGTCACTTTTTGGTATCAGAGCCAAGTTCGAAGCCTAGATCCGAGCCAAGTCAATCCTTATTAGATCCTATGCGAGAGCCGAGTAAGATCAAGGTCAGTTAAAGCCGAGCGAGTTAACGGAAGTAAGATCGGAGCCAAGTCAAAATACCGAGATCGTAAAGGAACATGCCTCCAAGACGTGCTAATCGCTATCATCATGTTGAAGATGTGTATAGAAGGCAAGAAGCTGAGCAGATGGAGCAGCGTATTAATGAAAAGTTCAATGAGGGTATTGAAAAATTTGTGAAATTGATGAAGGACATGAATCAAAGTCAAAGGAGAACGTCACCAGTTTCGAACCAGAGTGGAAACAGGGTTTCACCATCGGTTTCGGGAGAAAGGAGGATATCACCCCAGTCTTATCGAGATAGGAGAGAATCATCAGTTTTAATGAGGCGAGAACACCATGAGTATCGAAATGAAGGAAGAAGAACTCAACATGGGCTTGAAGATGATCCATATTGTGATGCTGAAAGACAGGGTAAAAGGGATATGCGTAGTCGTAGAGATGTAGATGGTCATGATCAATATCGAAATACATATGATTTTGAGGAATATGATGATGAAGGTAGTATTCATTATCGAGATCGAGGCCAAGTGCGAAATCGATATCTGGATTCAGAAAATGATCGTAAATGGGAGTCAGGTATGAGGATGGAAATTCTAGAATTCAAAGGTGGTATGCAAGCAGAAGAATTTCTTGATTGGTTGTCGAATGTTGAAGAAATTTTGGAATTCAAGGAGGTGCTTGAGAATCGAAGAGTCCAATTAGTTTCTACAAGACTAAAGGGAATAGCTATGTCTTGGTGCCAACAAACTAAACTAACTCGAGAGAGAATGGGAATATCAAAAGTTGTCACTTGGGAGAAGATTAGAAAGATGATGAAAGCGACTTTCTTGCCGTATAATTATCAATCTCTTATGTATCAACGTTTGCATAATTTGAGACAGGGGACGAAGTCGGTGAATGACTATGCAGATGAATTCTATCAGTTGATTGCAAGGAATGATATTATGGAAACTGAAGAATAGCTAACGGCTAGATATATTGGAGGGTTACGAGTGCAAATTCGAGACATGGTTAATATGTTTAATCCAATGTCTGTTGCTGAAGCACATAAGAAAGCCTTAGCTTGGAAGAAACAAGGGAGACGAGGAGTTGGTGTGTTTACGGTTTCTAACAACCAAAATAAGGGTGCTAGTAGCAGTGTTAATGTTTCCAAGGCAGTCAGTAAACCAATTGTCAAAGAAGCCGCTAAAGCAAAGGTCAATGACAGTATCAAGTGCTATAATTGTCAAGAGTTTGGCCATAAAAGTAATGAATGTACAAAGCCAAAGAAGAGAGCATTAGTTGCAGAGGAATGTGAGTATGAGGATGTGGAAGCTGAGATTGATTATTCTCAACCATCGAAGTTTGATGAAGATGAAGATGAAGAAGTTGTGTCAGGAGATGAAGGATGTAACTTGATGATGAGGAGGTCTTGTTTAGTGCCAAAGCATGAGAATGATTCTAGTTGGCTAAGAAGCAATATCTTTCAGTCTACATGTACTATCTTGGGAAAGGTTTGTCGATTTGTAATTGATGCGGGAAGCTGTGATAACATTATTTCTGAAGAAGCCGTCACGAAGCTAGGGTTGAAGACTGAAAAACATCCTAGATCTTATAAACTGGCATGGCTAAAGAAAGGAGGAGAAGTGACAGTGGGAAGATGAGCGTTTGTTACATTTTCTATTGGAAAGAAGTACAAAGATGATATATGGTGCGATGTTGTAGTTATGAATGTGTTTCATTTACTATAGGGAAGACCATGTCAATATGATAGAGCTGTATGACATAATGGTCGCACCAACAGCTATAGTTTCATGTTCGAAGGAACTCAAATTACTTTAGTTCCTAAAAAGCATGAACAAGGTGAAAGCAAGACAAAGAAGAAAGTGGAATCAACTAGTTTATTATCTACGAGAGAATTTGTTGAAGAAGTGAAAGATAGTGCTGAATTGTTTATGTTGATTGGGTATGAAACAAGTGAAGATCTTGAAATTCCTACGGAGGTTAGGCCGGTGTTAAATGAATTTGAAGATGTCTTTCCTGCGGAATTGCCCAAGGAATTACCGCCGCTGAGGGATATACAACATCAAATTGATCTAGTGCCACGTGCTGTTTTACCGCATAGGCCACATTATCGTATGAGTCCGAAAGAGCATGAAGAGTTGAAGAGACAGGTTGAGGAGTTGCTTGAGAAAGGGCGTGTTCGAGAGTGTCTCAGTCCTTGTGCTGTGCCTTCTCTGTTGGTACCGAAGAAAGATGGTTCATGAAAAATGTGTACGGATAGCAGGGCACTCAACAAAATAACCGTCAGATACAGATTTCCTATGCCAAGACTTGATGATCTATTGGATCAACTCAGTGGGTCTGTAATCTTTTCAAAGATCGATCTTAAGAACGGTTATCATCAGATTCGCATTAGTCTAGGTGATGAATGGAAGACAGCATTCAAGACTCGGGAAGGATTATATGAATGGATGGTCATGTCGTTTGGTCTATCTAATGCACCAAGTACATTTATGAGGGTGATGAATCAAATTTTCAGACCTTACATCGGGAAGTTTGTTGTAGTCTACTTTGATGATATCTTGATCTATAGTGCAAGCACAGTGGAGCACATTCAACACTTGCGAAAGGTGTTAACTATTCTTCGTCAAGAACAGTTCTATGCAGCAACGAAGAAACGCATGTTCACGACGCCAAGTGTTTTATTTCTGGGTTTTGTTGTGTCGAAGGAAGGAATACAAGTGGACAAGAGTAAAGTAGCCGCAACCAGAAATTGGCCACAGCCCAAAACTATAACAGAAGTTGTGAATAGATCCCTGGGTAATCTAATGAGATGCCTCGTGAATGATAATTTGAAGAGTTGGGATTCCAAGCTGTGTCAAGCTGAGATTGCACACAATCATGCAGTTAATCGTAGCACTGGGTTCAGTCCATTCCAGGTTGTTTAATCAACAATTCCTAAAGGACCATTGGATTTATCTATAGTACCACAGCAGAAAGGAGTGATCAAGCGAGCTAGTGATTTTGTGAATGAAATGCAAGAGTGCCACAAGATTGTGCAGGAATGATTGCTTAAAGCGAATGAGAAATATAAGCAATCCGCAGATATTAAACGACGAAATGTTGAATTCAAAGAAGGAGATTTTCTATATGGAGTATTGACTAAGGATCGATTTCCTATTGGTTCTTACAACAAGCTAGCTGCTAGCAAGATTGGTCCTTTGGAAATCGTGAAAAAGATTAATGAGAATGCTTATCAGTTTAGATTGCCGGGTCATATCCATACTACCGACGTTTTCAACGTCAAACACTTGATTCCATATCATGAGAATAAGAATGTCGAAGGAGAGGAAAGTGTGAATTCGGGGTCGAATTCTTTTCAACTAGGGGAGGATGATGTAGTGCACCATGATGATTCGTTCAACCATCTTATGTCGTACCATGATAACATGTTTGCTTTAAGTCGCTCATTGGCCTTAAGTCGTTCGCTTGCCTTAAGTCGCCCGCGACATAACGAGATGGATGATGCAGCGCAAGAGGCAGAACAAACGCGACATAACGAGGTAAGTCACCCCAATTCCTTAAGTCGCTCGCTTGGTCTTAAGTCGCTCGCGACATAACGAGTATGTCAATCGTATGCCAAACCCTTATGCCGCAGTTTTAAGTCGCCTGCCGACTCAAGAAATCAAAACCATTCACTTATGCCGCTATCTTCTTATGTCGATCATTCTTTAAGTCGCTGTAGCTTAAGTCGTATGTCGCTTATGCCGTCTCCTTATGCCACATT
This sequence comes from Allium cepa, assembly GCA_030765085.1. Taxonomy (NCBI): domain Eukaryota; kingdom Viridiplantae; phylum Streptophyta; class Magnoliopsida; order Asparagales; family Amaryllidaceae; genus Allium; species Allium cepa. Next base: position 747,373,463 of record CM060940.1, on the reverse strand, counting down.
GATATAAATCGCTCAACCTATGCCGTAGTGATTTCTTATGTCGCTTACTCTTATGTCGCTAAGTCATTTCTGGAGCCGAGCTACTTCTTATGTCGTATGATGTTGAGTCGCATGCTTCTTAAGTCGCATTGTTGTTATGTTGTAACTTCCTTATATGTCGTATGTCGTGTGCGTTGTAACATGATGTTGTAAGTCGTTTGATGTTGAGTCGCGTGTGATGTAAGTCGTATGTCGTTGTAACCTGTATCTGTTTATATGTGTTAAGCCGTGAGTCATGGGATGTAAGCCGTATGGGCTAAGTCGTAAGTCGCGCCTGTGTGTTGTAAGTCGCAAATGTCATCTCGTGTGTCGCATGTGCTGAGTCGTGTGCTGTGTTGTATTTTCTATAAATAGGGGCGTGTTGTCATTGTAAAAAGGGAGTTGATTTCGATTAAAATTTGTGTGTGCGCTTTTGACACCATTGTTGAAGTTGAGTGTGATCACCTTCTTCTTTCCATCTTCGGGTTATTCGTGCGCGAATCAATGAAGTTGAAGCCAATTCTCGGTATCACTTACAAGTGATCAACGATCGAATTGTAGATCTTTCAACTTGGTATCTCGCGAGATCAACGGGTTGGAGATAGCTAGATTCCGGCATCGTCACGATCAACGGAATTGGGCATTTATCGTTCTACCGGTTTATTTGACACGAAATCATCATTTCGTGAGGAAGAAAGCTGCATCAGTTTGGTATCAAAACATTGTTAGCACGTCAAAGTTAAATCCGCTGCGTCACATTTACAACAACTAATCCATATTAAAACTAAACTTACAGCAATCCCAATGCAGTGGACACTATATACTATAAGTAATACGTATTGCCATCCAGGTTGAACTCCAGATCTCCACAGCAACTTTTCCGACTTCGCTCCAAAATAATGATAACTTGACTCTAGACTGTCCGTGTGGAAAATTATGGGCACACAGGGTTTAGAAAAGGGAACCATAAACTCCAGGTCAGTCATGGGACTGGTGTGAGATCTTAAAAACAATAATTTTTTCACAAAGAAAATAAAAGAAACCCACTATGCTTTTAGAAAATGAAACTACCATAAGGCCTCCCGAAACACACACAATGCAATCGCAGACTTGGGGGAGATTTCTCCTTATTATAGTCAAAAATGCTTGATACGTAAAATTATTTTTAATATTATCATTAGTGCATAGTGGAAAACATTTGCGAGTAAAATATTAATCTTAGCCAGCATACGTACCATTATAGTATGCCTACTATCGCTACCATATCAAAAGACAGGTTCTATGCAACAACCCTATATTTTGTGATAATGTTAATTGTATATTTTAATTATTTTAAATTGAATTTTTATATAAAAACTTTATTTTATTTATTAAGATCGGTAATTTTGTTATTTTAAATATAAATTTTGATTTTGATGTGAATTAGAGTTCCAAACATTAATAAATAGAATGTTTTCCAAAAAGGTGAATTTTGGTCAATATGGTCAAACTTTGAATTTAAGTTAAAAAAATTAAATTTTGAAATTTTAAATTTTATCTTTATTTTATGAAAGTAAATAAAATTATAAGGATACTACGTTTTGTTTCGTTGAAATCCGATTATTATTGTGAAAGTTATGCTTTTTACACTATTGGATGTAATTTGTTGTATTTAAAAAAATCGTTTATTTTATTTTTATATAAATAATATTTTTGTTTGTCATGTCATGTTCTAATTTATGTTCACGTTTGTAACATGACATTTGATGTATATATTTTAGGTTTAAAAACATTTTAAAAGTGTAATTGAAATTTTTCAATGTCAGTCGTATTTTGTTTACAATTTTTAATTTCTAGTTTCAATTTACTAAAGTAATTCTTTATTTATTTTTCTATTTTCTTAAGACCTTATTTTATTTTTATTTTGTTCAGTATTTTTTATATTTACTTGAATTTTATTTGTTCAAAAGTGTGGTTTAAATTTTCCAAAATCAGTTGAATTTTATTTACAATTTTTAATTCTAGTTTACATTAAATAGAGTATTTTCTTTATTTATTTCCTACTTTTGCTAAAACTATTTATTTATTTTTCATAATATCTATCTATACCTTATCTTTCTATTTTATTTATTTAGACATACGTTTATTAATTGAATGGTTATGTGTTTAGATCCCTTATTTATTTCTTAGAAAGAAATTTCAAATAGGTATACGTTATTGACTTAAATGCATATCTTTTAAAATTTATTTATTAAATGTTCTTATATTTTTTTGTGAAGGCTTCTTTTGTATACATCTTTCTTTATTTTATAGGAAACGAATCAATTAAGATTCGTTACTTGTTTTAATTATAGGCATACGTTTCATTCGATTTCTTGCCTTTATATTTTCCACCTTTTAGATTTCCTGCCATAACTTCTCCTTGATAGCCGTGAGTTTTATTTTGAAATTCACTTGAGAAAATATCTCATTCTTTCATTTCTCATGCCTACTTTCAGATCTGAGAAAAATAGGTAATGGCTTCCTCTTTTTTTTCTCTACTTTTCTCTTCACTTTTCTATTGAATTTTCCATTGTTTTGCTTGATCTTCATGTGCTTTGCTCGGCCTAAACCCTTCACCACCTTCATCGACCACCACATCACGTCCTTCCCATCACCATATACGGCCTAAACCCCTCCTCCTCTGACCAAGACTGGCCGTGATAATCAAATGATGCAAACACCTCCTAAAGTTGCAAAAAACCCCTAGAAACCATGCATAGCCAAGCTAGTTTCCACCATCCCCTTCTTATGTTGCTTCGGCCACCACTTAGCCACCACCACTTGCTAGATCACCACCTCTAGCCTTCACTACAGCCGCCACCAAGTCTGCACATGCCAAGGCCAAGCCCAATTCATGCATGGCCAAGCCTAAGGTTGCACTAAAACTCCTCTTTTTGCCTTGCCTTTGACCTTCCTTCATGTTGTAACTCAAAAACTCTTCACCTCCTTGTAGCCATGCCTATATAACCCATACCCGAGCCCAAAACACCATCATGGCCAAACCAATATAGTATTGTGGCCGAGCAAAAGTGGTTAGTGGTCAAGCAAAATCAATTGAAAAGCTTGGTGATGTTTTTGTAGACTCTATTTTCAATTTACTCCAATAATTTTAGTATTGTATTTATATTTATATTTATATTTTGCTTTGTTTTGTGGTTGAATACAAGAATAACATCTTGGCCCTCCACACCACCCAAATCAAAAGTCGTGTTGTCATGCTCTCTAAATTTTATTCGTGTGTTTTGATTTGCTATCTCCAGCGTAAAAAGGTGAGTAGTCACTCATGACATTTATACTTATATAATAAGTGAATTGACAATAAGTGAATGTGTAGAATATTCTATCATGTTATACCTGCCTGGGATATGAACCATATGATGTTAACCTTGTTTATAAACCTATCATTTCATCTATTACTTCTATGTAATGCAACATTGTTTATTTTATTTTGTTCTCACACTACAAGTTCCATATAGAATAGAATCACTATGGGTTGAAATGATACATACCCGAACGGACTTTAGAATAGGAAAAATTGTTATGGGCTAAAATGATAAGCCTGAGCGATTTTTTCATTTATTTTATTTAACTTGGGATTGCGGGTTGGAAATGATAAAACCTAGAATTTTCTTTGTAAATTACGGGTTGAAATAATATATTATGTGTATCACTTGATTTAGGCTAGAAAATTTTAAACCGACCCGTGGTCATTTTATATATTTTTTGGATAGTTTTAAGTATTTTAAATGTAAATTATGATATTTTGATTTAAATTTGAATTTAAAGTGATTTATTAAAGTGTTATTGATTTTCCTGTAAATATAAAATGTCAAATAAATGAATGCTTAAGAGTGTAATTTGAAATATAACTTAGCCTGGAATTTTTGATTTTGTGTAAAATGAGGATTTAAGTTAAAGAAAATAAATTGGAATTTTTATTAATTTATGAAATGGAAATTTAAATTTAAGTATTAAAGTAAATTGTAAAAATGCAAAGAATAGGAAAATTTGTACACTTGAATTTTGTAAACGAATTTTTGGAAAGTTTGGATTTAATTATTTGAAAGTATAATATCTTCACTTTTAAATGGTTTAAATGAATTATTTTTTATTATAATATAAACCATTTTTAAAAGGTAATTAAATATGAATATTTAAATTTGAATTCAAATAGAGATTTGAAAATGAGATTTTGAAAGAATATGATATTTTGATATATTGAAATGGTTTGGAAATGATTTGATCCTTATTTTAATTAAGATTTGTATTTGAAATGATATTTTATTTTTGAAGTATAAAATACCATTTTAAAATTTATAACCACGGGTACACTTATTTGTGTGCCATTTGATTTCCTTGTGATTATTTTGATACACACCCTGAATTTGCGAATGTGGCTCGAGGTGAGAATTACTGCAGCTCTGGGTTACCCTAGCTACATTTACACTGATATTTGCATTAATTATTTTAATACGGGTATTTCTGTGATAGTGTTTATTTCTTCTTAATTGATGGTTTACTGGATCCTTAAAGGATGGGTAATCCCAAGCATCCTTTAAGTTATCGTGCATTGCTATTATAGTTCATTTGAGTTGGTTTACATTGTATAAGTATGTATGTCCTGTCACGACCCGAAATCCAACGTTCAAAAATTGACATCAAATACCTCACTTGTATTCGACTGCCAAAGATTCAAACATCGAAATCCAGTCGGATGGAGCTTATAACAACATTAGATGAATATAAAATAGCGGAAATAAATTGAATATCATGCATTACATCATAGATACAACATCATCATAATATCTGTTACAACATCAGAGTGTCATAATACATGAAGCACAACTCCAAATAGAACATCAAAATAGAACAACAAGTGATCATATGCCAAAAGTCTTCAAAGAAAGAGAATGACAGTGAACTTCCAAGAACTAAGCACCTCGAGATCCAAGAGCTTCCAAAATGTCTCTAGGGTAAAGCCTCCAAAACCGATAGTCTCCACACCAAAATACAGCTAATGCCAAAATTCGGAAAACCTGCTACTAGGCTGCCCGTGTAGAAATGGTGGGCACCCAGAGTTAGAAAGGAAACAATAAACTCCGGGTCAGTCGTGGGTCTGGTATGAGTAAACAAGGATAATTGCTTTCAATAAACAGAATTATAAAAGAAAACCGTTCATGCTTTTGGAAAATGAAACTGCCATAACACCTCCCGCCACACACATAATGCAATCGAAGAATTGGAGGAGATTTCTTCTTATGATAGTCAAATATGCTTGATACGGGAAAGATTCTTTGATATTATTACTAATGCATAGTATAGAAAGCCATTCCGAAGGTATAATATCAATCCTAGCTAGCATACAACCATTATTGTATGCCTACTATCGCTACCATCTAAACAGTTGGGGGCCACCATAAGTAAATGGTAGGTTATACAACTAAAACCGTACTGGTTTCGTATTGGGAATTGGATTTCCAACAAATGCTCAGGCTAAGTAACTTCCTATACCACATGGATACGCCTCTGGAGGGACGTCCCGACAGCTTAACTAGATTTCTGCCAACACAAAGCCGGGTTACCTCTATAACTAGGTAACTACTACACTACTATGCCATTCCCCGGTCCTTTGGGACCTTTATCCGACGGCCCTCCATCACAAAGCAACAACTGAACAGTAAATGAGATTGAAGTAACCACATAGGTAAGTATCTGGGCTACATACCATGACACCACCTTTTTCCAAAAGGAAATGACATACCCTAAAGGGCGCGACCCTCATAACTTGCCGCATCTTTCCTGTTTCGACCATTTCCGGGGTGTGAGGTCCGATGAGGTCTCGTCCACAAAGCTACGCTTTACACGAAAGCCATGCTTTGATCACAAATGATCATCAACATATAGCATCACTTACCATGCCACACTACCAAATTAGGAGTATATCGCTGATAACCTTCAACTACATAATCTCTGAGCTCGTACGTCTCAGAGAAGGGTGTTAAGCTAAGAGAATATATTCTCCGCCACCAACAGATATGTATTTGAAAGAAATCGCCTCTATATCTCAAAGTGTAGTGTCAGGCACATGACCATACAAGTCTGTTCCGGGTTCGAATAGAACCGAAGGCACTTCGTCCAATAAAGGAAGAAGCCCTTGCAAATCCGAGCGTCCACAATCCCGATGGGACTTCCCATCACTTAGGGAATCTCTATACGTAGCCACTCGGTGCAGAGAAAATCGATAGGTTATCCTACCATTTTCGAAGACACCCAGTCTTTACCACCATCTTCAAATGCTATCCATTTCGTCGAATCACTATTCGGAATGGGTTATATGACACAAAGGACCTCTCCCGACTAATCCGAATAGTGAGCACTCAATTTTAAAACATGTGGGTTTATCAATTACAAGGATTCACATTCAAGGTTGGAGGTGGGTTTCGGATAACAAACTGAAATCCGATTCCCTGTCTCATTGAAGTTTAAATGCCGTTCTACGGGAAAAAAGGGGTTTTCTTATACACATAGGAACAGATCACAAACCACAGTTCATCACAAAGCAATCACAGTATCACAACAGAAATATCAATCCAGTATAGAATATTTGATGATGGTCAATCATCTTTGATTAAGGTGATTGTGATTAAAGTGAATTAACTATATAATGATTTTTATTAATTATTTTAAATCAATGTTTAATTTTACTAAATTATGAATCAATTTAATCTTAATAGGCTTTATTAATTAATTATTCCTTTATTTGATTTTCTTAGTTTATAAATTCTTAATTGTTAATTAATTAAGTTTAATTACCTTTATTCATTGACTATCCTTAAATTTATTAATTTTTTTATTATAAAATCATTACAAAACATCAATTGTTAATTACTATTTCATCATTATAAATAAATTTAGTTAAAGTTGATACTTGAATATTTGATTTTTTTTAAATTTTTATTAAGTTAAATTTTAAAACAACTTTTATAAAATTTGAAAATATTCTTGAACTTCATAAATTTTAAATAATTGACTCAATATCATTTACCTCCAATTCCATTTACAACTATCATTAAATTTATTCAGAAAATTATTTAGTTGTTTTCCAAAATTTAATTAAAACTGGGTTTCTTTACTGTTTGCACGCCTACCCGAGACTGCTTTGAGTTTTACCTCGAGACAAACATCCCTCTGCTTTGAGTTTCAACCAAAAGCTACCCGAGTGACATTTTTTTTCAAAATTTTGTTTAAGTTTTAAAACATCTCGATACAACGTTAAAAAGACACAGCCTCATCTTCGAGTTATCTCCTCAATCCCCCGCGTACTGCTTCGAGCTGCCACCCTTCTTCCCCAATCCCATCACACTGACACCCTAATCACCACGTGCACGTGCACGGCCAAAACCACCACCGTTGGTCGAAGCTGCGACCACCAACGAGTCGACTACCATCCCCGAGTACAAGTACCCAAAATTTAAAAAGAATTGAAAATGAGAATCGAGACATTTCGACCCAATTACACCTCAGGAACATCATCAGAAAACTACCTCACGCCGCCTCCCCTGATCGTTAGCGGCCACCAAATATGGACCGAAGCTCCATACATGTGCTACGCCGCGATTGGCCCCGTTGCTACGCAGTCCGATCACCCCTAGATGGCGCAGCACCATCACTTCTAACATGAACCGAAATGGGTTCTTAAACCCTAACTTAATCTTGAATTGAAAATTTAGGGATTTATAAATCCTATTTATATTTTTCTAGTGATCTCGCACATTTGATCTAACTCTGATGATAAACTCGAGACCCACCAACGTTTGGATCATCAGAATTGGTCAAAGTACGTCTTTCTGTTCAACTTCCATTATCTCGATCAAAACTTAATGAAAAAAATTGCATTTTGGTTTCAAAAATCATCATTTTTGAAGGGGATTTGCATAGCATCACTAAAATTAACATTTGTGAAGTTCGAAATTCTGCAACATTTGAATTTATGACCATGTTTCATAATTTTCAAAAATAAAATTATATAAAACTTACCTTAATTCATTACTGAGATATAATACAAGTTTAAAATAATATTTTAACTTGTCTACAGTCTTTTTCAGAACAACGAGGGAGAGAGAGAGATTTCAATTTTATTATGGGTTACCCTGTAAACCTGCTATTTAAAGGTAAGTATGTTCTCACAGTTTATCATAAAAAGAAACTATATGGCTTTGCTTCAATTAGTTACTGGAACACAATGCAGTGTCAAGAAAAACATACTTAAAAATTTTTTCCATTCCATCTTTCAGAAGGAATAAAGGGAGAGTATCTGGTTTTGGCATGGTTTACACTGTAAGCCATAGTGTTTATATGAAATAGAAGAACGGAAGGAAAGAAATCAATATTTCCAGGCAAAGAAAACTTAAGCATAACAATCCATTCACAAGCAAGGCTTTTAGCATCATTCAGGCATCCATACATTTAGCAATTTATGGAAAAATCAAGGGTTTACTTACCTTATTTTCCAGAAGACAGGAATGTTTCCTGACAGTTTTCAAAAAAGAGATGAAGGCCTGTAACTATTCTTCTTTCCTACTTTTAGAATTTGGAGTTTTAGATCTGCAAGTTATCAATGAAAATCTTTGCTTATCCTTTGCCATGTTTATTTACTTAATTCATTATTAACAGTGGTTTTTAATTACTTACAGTTGAATAACAGAGATGTTTTTTTTCTGCAACAAGAAATCCAGAAATGGTTTAAGTCTTGGACTTGATTTTTTTTCCTGCAAGTAATTGATTGAATATTATTGTTTAATTCTTCTTCATTACAAATTATAACTTCAAATTCAAAATTAAAAAAATTATTTCCTTAAAATTATTTTCGAAAATATTTTGCACTGGCAAAAACCTAAAACCCCCTACTCAAGCTAATCTACGGTTTTTGTAACTTTGTTTGTTACAACTTGATTTAAAAATCATAATTTTATTAACTATAAAGATTTTAAAAAACTTACCTGAGAGATGAAGTATATCACTACAGTTTTGAAGCTTTAAAATGATTCTCAGATATTTTTTCTTTTGAATTGAATTGAAGATAGGCAGTTTTCATTTTTTTGAATCTTTTTTCTTTGTTGAGTGTTGGGGTTTAAGACTGCAAAATCTTTGGTTACTGAACTTCAGATATTTGGAGGTTTAAAAATTTGAATTGGGAAGCTGAAAGGTTTTTCTGAAATTTTTTATTTGATTATTTTATTAAGGTAATGATGTCTCATGCCATTTGTAAAAAGATATAATAAGATCTAGATTTTGTTAATTACGCTACTCTATCTCCCATGTGAATGTATATTCACATTTGTGATTTTTTTACAAGGCAAACAAATTTTATAAACTTTAATTTTTATATCATATACACTTTATAAATAAATGTATCCCTTTATTCATTTGTATATATATTCATGTACAATGTTAAAAGAATTAAACCAATATTTACATTACATATATTACACCTTAATGATTTTAGATGCTAGTTATTTTTAAAACATTTATTTTAAATTTAAATTCAAATTCAATTTCAAACGTGAAATATAAGCTCTCATGTCCATTTATATACTCACACTCACCTTGAATAAATTTAAATTAAATTTCAATGTGTATTCAATTTTACTCATATATGTAATATACATGTATATAAGATTTTAAATTCAAATGACTTTCAAAACATACATTATTTCAATATTTTAATCTCAAAATAAAATTGGAATTTTATTTATATATTATTATCACTTATTTTATTTGTTTGAGATTTTTTTCCCAATTTATTTTCAAATTAAATTCCAAAAGTTTAAAATATATTATTAATTTAGATTGATAAATTTTGGGATGTTACAGATATTCCCCCCTAGGAAAATTTCGTCCCCGAAAGTGAAAGAGTGAGAAAAACAAACAAAGAATATACGAATTTAGAAAGAATAAGGAAATGGCTTACCGGCTTAAGCAGAGATATCCACTTTGCAATTGGGATAGGATATTTGCATATTATCAGTTTCCCAAGTGCAGTCCTTTGGATCGCCACTCCACTGAACTTTAACTAGCTTCACAACTTTGTTCCTCAATTTCTTTTCTTCACGATCCACAATCTTTATCGGTTCCCTTTTGATAGTTAGATTGGGAGTGATGTCGAGATCTTGTTGAGCATCTTCTTCAATAATACTATCCGGATCGTGCACGTACTTCCGAAGGCTAGAAATATGGAATACATCATGCACACCAGATAACCAGCTAGGCAACTGCACTCGATAGTCTAAAGAACCGATCCTCTTCAGAATAGGAAAAGGACCAATATATCGTGGTGCTAGCTTATCGGTCTTCCCAAACCTCAATACCCCTCGCATAGGAGATACATTAAGAAAGACAGAGTCCCCAATCTGGAATTCCAAATCCCTTCTTCTACGATCATAATAACTCTTTTGACAACTCTGAGCTGTCTTCAATTTCTTCCAAATAGAATCAACTTTCTCCATGGCTTCTTTAATCAAATCTGGTCCAAGAAGGAGTCTATCACCTGCCTCGATCCAGCATGCTGGTGATCGACATGGACGACCATATAAAGCCTCAAAAGGAGCCATCTCTATACTGGCCTGATAGCTATTATTATGAGAGAACTCGACCAGATGAAAATTGTCCTCCTAAGAACCACCAAAATCAAGTATACAAGCTCGCAATAGGTCCTCCAAGATTCGGTTAATCCTTTCAGTCAGCCCATCAGACTGTGGGTGATAAGCAGTGCTGAAATTCAGTTTTGTTCCCAATGTGTCTTGAAATGCCTCCCAAATCTACTAGTGAAGATCGGATCACGATCACTCACTATGCTGCTAGGAATGCCATGGAGACGGACAATTTCTTTCACATATAATTCTGCTAAACTTGCTGCCGTGCGGGTAGCTTTCGCTGGCAAGAAGTGGATTGTCCTAGTCAAACGGTCCACAATGACCCAAATTGCTTCATTGCCCTTTCGAGTACGAGTCAAACCGTAGATGAAATCCATCGATACTTGGTCCTATTTCCACTTGGATACCTCTAAAGGCTGAAGTAAACCCGCCATTTTCTTCTGATCGCTTTTCATTTGTTGGCAAGTAGCACAGCAACTCATATATATAGATATGTCCCTTTTCATCATCTTCCACCAGAAGGTTCTTTTGATATCACGATACATTTTGTTGACTCCTGGACGGATGTTGAATTTAGATTTGTGACATTCATCCAAAACTTCACGTTTTAGATCAGGGAAGTCGGGGACACATATTCTGCCTTTCAATCTTATAATCACATTATCATCAATTGCAAAACTGGAATTCTCCCCTCGACATATTCTTCTACGAATTTTCTAAAGGAATTTGTCTTCTGTCTGCTGTCTTGCAATCCTCTTAAGAAGAGTGGAAGCGATAACAAGATGTGCAAGAACAACATGTCTTCTGCTCAAAGCATTGGCAACTACATTGGCTTTTCCGGGCGTATGTAGAATGTCTAGGTCATTAGATGCCAGAAATTCCAACCAACGATCTTGTTGCAGATTCAGATCTTTTTGGGTGAACAGATATTTCAAAGATTTGTGGTCGGTGAATAATTTGAATTTTTCAGCTAGAAATAAAGAGAGTTCGATAAGTATATTTGTTAAGTTAAGTTAAATTAAATTCATAGATTGTTAAGAAAGCTAAAGAGATTCTTACCCAGAAGATAATGTCGCCATATTTTTAAAGCGAAGATAACAGCTAGAAGCTCCGAATCATGGGTTGGATAATTTCTTTCATGAGGACGTAATTGTCTACTCGCGTAGGCAATCACCTTCCCGTTGTGCATCAATACTACAGCCAAGCCTTCACCACAAGCATCGATATAAACAGATAAACCCTGATTCCCATTGATAATAGCGAGAACAGGAGTGGTGGTTAATCTCTTCTTAAACTCCTCAAAAGCTTCGTCACATTTTGGAGTCCAAATGAATTTTGCATTCTTCATCGTTAGCGTGGTCAATGGACTTGCTAACTTCAAAATGTCCTGGACAAACTTCCGATAATAACTTGCTAAACCCAAAAAGCTTCGAACTTCCTTTGGGGTAGTAGTCTTTCACAAATCAAGAATAGCGGAAATTTTGCTAGGATCAACAGAAATCCCTTCTTCATTAACAATATGGCCAAGAAATTTGACTTCTTTGACCCAGAAATGGCATTTGAAAAAAATTTCGTATAGAATATTTCTCCTCAATATCTCCAAAACAATTCTAAGGTGTTCGGCATGCTCCTCTTCGGTCTTGGAATAGACAAAAATATCATCAATGAATACGAGCACAAATTTATTCAATGCATCCCAAAACACACGAGTCATAAGATCTACAAAATATGCTGGGGCGTTGGTTAGCCCGAAAGGCATGACTAACCAATCGTCGAACATATTGTGACCCCTGAAAGCTGTCAAATGAACACAATCCTCGGCGATTCGTAGTTGATGGAACCCTTGGGCTAGATCCATCTTCGAAAAGAAACAAGTACCATGCAACTAATCAAATAAATAATCAATCCTGGTTAGTGGAAATTTATTCTTGAGAGTCTGCTTATTGAGATCGCGGTAATCCACGCACGATCTTAAAGATCCATCCGATTTCATAACAAATACGACGGCTAAGCCCCACTCAGAAACATTGGGTCGAATCAACCCTTTTGCTAGTACATCATCGGTTTGCTGAACTAATTCAACCCTTTTCCTGGGTGCCATCCTGGGACTTGCATAAACGACAGGACGAGAATTGGGTACAAGGTCGATTCTGAATTCAATTTCTCGGTGTGGAGGTAAAGTTTTCATTGCTTCAAATACATCTGGAAAATCACTAACAATTGTTATGGATTTCAAAATGGGTTCAGTATAACCCATGTTATACATCAACCCTTTTCTTTTAGGACTAGGGTCCTCACAATAAATCTCGATGAAATTTTCAAATTCGGTTTTGATTGAAATCAATCGATCATTGCAATCCAATTTGGCTTCATATTTTGCTAGCCATTCCATTCCGAGTAAGACTTCAAACTCGTTGAAATCAAGAACAAAGAGACCAAAGGGAATTGGTAGCTAGAATATGAGATAGGAACATCTCTACATCGAAGACAAAGATTCACGGGACCTCCAACTGGATTTCTTACACATATAGGCTCTTCAACAAAATCAGGTTCAAGATTCAATTCATTAATAGGTTGCTGAGAGATAAAACTGTGTGTAGCGCCAATGTCCAAATGAACTCTAACAATGCTATCATAAATAATAAGATCACCTTCCAAAACTCTATTCCCCTTTTCTGCTTTGGAAGATGTGGGCTTGTCTTTGACGGTATACACCTTGGCTGTCTGAGCTTGCTTCATAACCGGGCAGTCCTTAACTTCATGTCCCACCTTCTGACAATAATAGCATTTGCTGGGCTTTGATTGAACGGATTGATTGACTTGTCTCTTAGGCTTCGTACATCTGCTAGAATAGTGTCCCTTCTTCAAGAAATTATAGCAAGTGACATTCTCTGTAGTGCTTCCTTGATTCCTCTTCTTTTTTTCTTTAACGTACCATGGTTTCTTGCCTCCAAATATCCTCTTCTTCCAATTTTGATTGCTCGAATTTCCTTTCTCCACCTGGGCTTCTTGCGTGTCAAGTGTAGCATAACGTTATCCTATATCAACCAAATATGAGAAGGATTCTTTGACGTGCCTAGTCATCCTTTCGTGAAACTTCTTATTCATCCCACGAATGAACCTATCATTCTTCTTCAAAGGTGTGTTCACTAATTCAGGACCGAAGCGAGACAATTCATTGAATTTGTTAAGATACTCCTCAAATGACAAACTCCGTTGCTTTTACTCCATGAATTCCTGGTACATACGAGAAATCCCAGCCGATGGCATATAGCGCTTCTCAAACACTTCTTTGAATCTTCCCCAAGTAAACTCGTCTTCAGGCTCATCAATAATGACTGTCTCACATCATGCTAAGGCTTCATCTTGAATTTGCCAAGAAGCCATGAGACGAATCTGATCATCTTGCAGCTTAATCCCATTAAAGATTTTCTCACATGACCTAATCCATGCTTGGGGCTCAACAATTGACTCCTTGCCGGTGAACAGCTTACCACCAAGCCTTGAGAAGTTCTTATATAAATCAGCTAGATTCGGTTGATGCTGAGTAGGTAAAGCTGCTTCTGCTATAGGGGGAACTTGGCTAGGTGCTGTGGCATTTCCTCGCCCTTCAGCTCTTCCTCTTCGTCCACTCATCCTTACTATATGTATTTAGTAAGAAAATTGATTTAGATAATCGAACGAGGTATCTTAAGGAATATCAGCGGTTAAGGAAATAGACTAAGAAAATTTGAGGTTTCGGCCTCGATTATACTCATTCTAGGATATTCTTCACCATATCTCTAATGATCCACTAATGTATTATACTCCGTAGCTAAAGTTCTTACTCAACCTTTGACTCGGATACCACTTGTCACGACCCGAAATCCAACGTTTGAAAATTGACATCAAATACCTCACTTGTATTCGAATGCCAAAGATTCAAACATTGGACACTAGTCGGATGGAGCTTATAACAACATTAGATGAATATAAAACAGCGGAAATAAAATGAATATCATGCATTACATGACAGATACAACATCATCATAATATCTGTTACAACATCAGAGTATCATAATAAATGAATCACAACTCCAAATAGAACATCAAAATAGAAAAAAAGTGATCATATGCCAAAAGTCTTCAAAGAAAGAGAATGATAGTGAACTTCCAAGAACTAAGCACCTTGAGATCCAAAAGCTTCCAAAATGTCTCTAAGGAAACCCTCCAAAACCGATAGTCTCCAAACCATAATACAGCTAATGCCAAAATAAGGAAAACCTGCTACTAGGTTGCCCGTGTAGAAATGGTTGGCACCCAGAGTTTAGAAAGGAAACAATAAACTCCGGGTCAGTCATGGGACTGGTATGAGTAAACAAGGATAGTTGCTTTCAAATAAAACAGACTGATAAAAGAAAACCGTTCATGCTTTTGGAAAACGAAACTACCATAAGACCTCCCGCCACACACACAATGCAATCGCAGAATTGAAGGAGATTTCTTCTTATGATAGTCAAATATGCTTGATACGGGAAAGATTCTTTGATATTATTACTAGTGCATAGTGTAGAAAGCCATTCTGAAAGTATAAGATCAATCCTAGCCAGCATACAACCATTATTGTATGCCTACTATAGCTACCATCTAAACAGTGGGGCACCACCATAAGTAAATGACAGGTTATACAACTAAAACCGTACTGGGTTCGTATTGGGAATTGGATTTCCAACAAATGGTCAGGCTAAGGAACTTCCTATGCCACATGGGTATGCCTCTGGCGGGACGTCCCGAGAACTTAACCAGTTCTCTGCCAACACAAGGCCGAGTTACCTCTATAATTAGGTAAGTACTACACGACTATGCCATTCCCCGGTCCTTTGGGACTTTTATCCGAGGGCCCTCCGTTACAAAGCAACAACCACACAGTAAATGAGATTGAAACAACCACATAGGTAAGTATCTGGGCTCCATACCATGACACCACCTTTTTCCAGAAGGAAATGACATACCCTAACGAACGCGACCCTCATAACCTTGTCGCATCTTTCCTGTTTCGACCATTTCCGGGGTGTGAGGTCCGGTGAGGTCTCGTCCACAAAGCTACGCTTTACACGAAAGCCATGCTTTGATCACAAATGATCAACAAATGATCATCAATATACAACAACACTTAGCATGCCACACTATCAAATTGGGAGTATATCGCTGATAACCTTCAACTACATAACCTCTGAGCTCGTACGTCTCAGAGAAGGGTGCTAAGCTAAGAGAATAAATTCTCCACACCAACAGATATGTATTTGAAAGAAATCGGCTTTATATCTCAAAGTGTAGTGTCAGACACACGACCATACAAGTCTGTTCCGGGTTCGAATAGAACCTAAGGCACTTCGTCCAATAAAGGAAGAAGCCCATGCAAATCCAGGAGTCCACAATCCCGATCGGACATTCTATCCCATGCAAATCCAGGAGTCCATAATCCCGATCGGACATCCTATCACTTGGGGAATCTCTATGCCGTAGCTACTCGGTGCAGAGACAATCGATAGGTTATCCTACCATTTTCGAAGACACTCGGTTTTCACCACTGTCTTCGAGTGCTATCCATTTCGTCGAATCACTATTCAGAATGGGTTATATGACACAAAGGTCCTCTCCCGGCTAGTCCGAATAGTGAGTGCTTAATTTTAAAACACATGGTTGTATCAATTTCAGGGATTCACATTCAAGGTTCGATGTTGGTTTCGGATAACAAACTTAAATCCGACTCACTGTCGCATCGAAGTTTAAATGTCGTTCTACGAGCAAAAAGAGGTTTTCACATACATATAGGAACAGATCACAAACCACAGTTCATCACAAAGCAATTACAGTATCACAACAGAAACATCAATCCAGTACAGAATATTTGATGATGATGAATCATCTTTGATTAAGGTGATTGTGATTAAAGTGAATTAACCATATAATTATTTTTATTAATTATTTTAAATCAATGTTTAATTTTACTTAATTATGAATCAATTTAATCTTAATAGGCTTTGTTAATTAATTAGTCCTTTATTCGATTTTCTTAGTTTATAAATTCTTAATTCTTAATTAATTTAGTCACCTTTATTCATTGACTATCCTTAAATTAATAAATGTTGTTATTATAAAATTATTACAAATCATCAATTGTTAATTACTGTTTCATCACTATAAATTAATTTGGTTAAAGTTGATACTTGAATATTTGATCTTTTTTAAATTTTTATTAAGTTAAATTTTAAAACAACTTTTATAAAATTTAAAAATATTCTTGAACTTCATAAATTTTAAATAATTGACTTAATATCATTTACCTCCAATTCCATTTACAACTATCATTAAATTTATTCAGAAAATTATTTACTTGTTTTTCTAAATTTAATTAGAACTGGGCTTCTTTGCGGTTTGCATGCCTACCCAAGACTGCTTCGAGTTTTACCCCGAGACAAACATCCCCCTACTTTGAGTTCCAAACAAAATCTGCCCAAGTGACATTTTTTTCAAATTTTTTTTTAAACTTTAAAACATCTCGATACAACGTTAAAAAGACACGGGCTCATCTTCGAGTTATCTCCTCAATCCCCCGCGTACTGCTTCGAGCTGCCACCCTTCTTCCCCAATCCCATCACACTGACACCCCAATCACAATGTGCACGTGCACGGCCAAAACCACCACCGTTGGTCGAAGCTGCGGCCACCAATGATTCGACTACCATCCCCCAAAACACCACAAGTACCTAGAATTTGAAAAAGATTTGAAAACGAGAATCGAGCCATTTCGACCCAACTACACATCAGGAACATCATCAGAAAACTGCCTCACGCCGCCTCCCATGACTGTTAGCGGCCACCAAATTTGGACCGAAGCTCCATAGACGTGCTATGCCGCGATTGGCCCTGTTGCTACGTAGTATGGTCACCCCTAGATGGCGCAGCACCATCATTTCTAACATGAACCGAAATGGGTTCTTAAACCCTAATTTAATCTTGAATTGAAAATTTAGGGATTTATAAATCCTATTCGTATTTTTCTAGTAATCTCGCACGTTTGATCTAACTCTGACGATGAGCTCGAGACCTACCATTGTTTGGATCATCAGAATTGGTCAAAGTTCATCTTTCTATTCAACATCCATTATCTCGATCAAAACTTAATGAAAAATTTGCATTTTGGCTTCAAAAATCATCATTTTGGAAGGGGATTTGCATAGTATTACTGAAATTAACATTTGCGAAGTTCGAAATTCTACAACATTTGAATTTGTGACTGTGTTGAAAACTATATAAAACGTAACTTAATTCATTACTGAGATATAATACAGGTTCAAAACAATATTTTAACTTGTTTACAATCTTTTTCAGAAGCGACAAGGGAGAGAGAGATTTAGATTTTAATATGGGTTACACTGTAAACCTGTTATTTAAAGGTAAGTATGTTCTCACAGTTTATCATAAAAAAAACTATATGGCTTTGCTTCAATCTGTTACTGGAACACAATGCAGTGTTAAGAAAAACATACTTAAACTTTTTTTTCCAATCCATCTTTCAGAAGGAATAAGGGGAGAGTATCTGGTTTTGGCATAGTTTACATTGAAACCATAGTGTTTACAGGAAACAGAAGAACAGAAGGAAAGAAATCAATATTCCCAGGCAAAGAAAACTTAAGCATAACAAACCATTCACAAGCTAGGCTTTTAACATCATTCAGGCATCCATACAATCAGCAATTTATGGAAAAATCAAGGGTTTACTCACCTTATTTTCTAGAAGACAGGAATGTTTCCTGATAATTTTCAAAACAGAGATGATGGCCTATAACTATTCTTCTTTCCTACTTTTAGAATTTGGAGTTTTAGATCTGCAAGTTATCAATGAAAATCTTTGCTTATTCTTTGCCATGTTTATTTACTTAATTCATTATTAACAGTGGTTTTTAATGACTTACAGTTGACTAACAGAGATGTTTTTTTTCCGCAACTAGAAATCCAGAAATGGTTTAAGTCTTGGACTTGATTTTTTTCTGCAAGTAATTAATTGAATATTATTGTTTAATTCTTGCTTCATTGCAGATTATAACTTCAAATTCAAAACTAAAAAAATTACTTGCCTAAAAATTATTTCCAGAAATACTTTGCACTAGTAAAAACCTGAAACCCCCCCTCCCGCTCATTAAGGTAATGATGTCTCATATTTTTTTTCTTCTTTTGAATTGAATTGAAGATGGGCAGTTTTCTTTTCTTTTGAGTCTTTTTTCCATCTTGAGTGTTGGGGTTTAAGATTGCAAAATCTTTTGGGTATTGAATTTCAGAGATTTGGAGGTTTAAAAATTTGAATTGGGAAGCTGAAAGGTTTTATTGAAATTTTTTATTTTATTATTTTATTAAAGTAATGATGTCTCATGCCATTTGTAAAAAGATATCATAAGATCTAAATTTTGTTAATTACTCTACTCTATCTCCCATGTGAATGTATATTCACATTTGTGATTTTGTTACAAGGCAAAAGAGTGTTATAAACTTTAATTTTTATATTAAATACACTTTATAAATAAATGTATCCCTTTATTTATTTGTATATATATACATGTACAATGTTAAAAGAATTAAACCAATATTTACATCACATATATTACATCTTAATGATTTTAGATGCTACTTATTTTTAAAACATTTATTTTAAATTTAAGTCCAAATTTCAATTTCAAACTTGAAATATAAGCTCTCATGTCCATTTATATACTCACACTCACCTTGAATTAATTTAAATTAAATTTCAATGTGTACTCAATTTTACTCATATATGTAGTATACATATATATAAGATTTTAAATTCAAATGTCTTTCAAAACATTCATTATTTCAATATTTTAATCTCAAAATAAAATTGGACTTTTATTTATATATTATTATCACTTATTTTATTTGTTTGAGAATTTTTTTCCCAATTTACTTTCAAATTAAAGTCCAAAAGTTTAAAATATATTATTAATTTAGATTGATAAATTTTGGGATGTTACATGTCCTAACTCGAGTGTTTGTGTTTTACTTTACGCTAGGGTCAGCCTGAAAGTCACAACTTTGGATTCACCTTTTGGAGCTAGAGATTTGTTGGAGCTTATCTGACCATCTATTAGTCTATTTCTGATCCAGTTATTTCCTATTCGGTATTGCTTTTGCATTAGTGATTTATGTATCCAGACTTCTATTGTATCCTTTTTTTTAAACTATGATATTTTGTATATGTTTTGAGAGTATGTAGATAGTAGCTTCATGAACTATTATAGTATTTTTTTCCGCTACGAGTTATTCTGATATTTCTGTGTCTGTGATTCTGTGTTTGATTTTAATTGCTCCAAATTTTATTACAATCTGTTATTTTGAACTATTCAAGTCTGATATGTGTGGATTTTTGTCGATTTGAATGGTCTAAAATAATGGGTCGTTACATTTGGTATCAGAGCTTTGGTTTTAGGCAAACCTTAGCATGCGGCGCAAAAACTCATCGAAGATAGGGTAGAAATACCATAGAATGAGTGAAATCAATCTTAGAATCATTTCTTTGTGGGAGAATGTATTTTCGAAGTATAAAATTATTTTAAAGGATTTTCAAAGATTATATTGGTATAAATTTTCTTATTTTGAAATAAAGATTTTCCAAACTTCATCCCTTCTATATCCACCCTGTTAGTAATCTGTGGGATAGGATTCTTACCGATTGGATTCCTTTGAACTTTGGAACGCTCCCACTTGTTCTGAAATCCATTCCTGTCTACCCTATTCGTATTCCTTTGATTTTGGAGCATCCCATAACTCAACTTTCAATGGCCTCTATAAAGAACGGTGATTCTACAAATCTTTTAATGATTTGTAAAGGGGTGAAATTTCTTTACAATTGGCATTGATTCACTGGAGATTTCTGTATCCTCGATTTACGAAGCTATCTATCTCTTGCTCTATCTTGATTTTATCTCTGGCGATCAAATGTCGATTTGCCTTAGAATTCAGCATTGATTGTATTCCTCAAGTCACGGTTGACTGGTTAAGGTCGCCCATGATTTATATAGGCTTATTCATCTTCTATTTGGTAATTAAATTATCTCATCTTCGTTCGAGCTTATCTTCGAACCAGAATTCTATTTGATTAGAGTTCCTCTAAATTTGAATCTCTATTTGTTTAAAATCCATCCTTGTATCATCCTTTGGGAATTTGTGTTTGGTTGTATTTTAAAATTATGCATACATCGAAATTATTATTTTGATAAGGATGACCACATTTAAAATATAAAAGTGAAATGTTTTCGATAACGATTATATGCCCTTTAAAAGGGTGGAATTTGAAATTTTGAAGATTGTATAAGAAATTTGATTTATATAAAAATGATTTATAACTGAAGGGTTTTGAATTTGGATTTTGAAGAATCGAACTCCGGTGTTTTGAAATCGGCTTTAAGATTTTGGAAAATATATAATAATAATACGATTTAAAAGATATTTTCTGAACAAGAAATGTTTCAAATGTATTCGAATGAATTTCAATGATTTCGAATGAGAGAAGTTTCAAGAAAGCAGTCCAGAACTCACTTGTGTCGCTGGGAAATAATTTCGGTGATGAGTGCATGCATCATCGACATTGATTTTCGAGTTTCAGAGCGGGGGAGAGGCCACTTTAGCAGCTTTGCTATGCGAGTGATTTTGTGAAACAAATTTTGATTCCAGATTTCGAAGTATTGTTTGATATTCGAAAGACATATGTGTATGTGTATATATAATATATATATATATATATATATATATATATATATATATATATATTGAGATGATTTAAAGTAAGCCGGTGTTCAGTCCTCGAGTTTAGGATTTGATTTAGTATAACTCCATTTATAAAAATTGATTTACTGATTTGTTGCCGATTTCCAACTCTTGGATTTTAAATTTGATTTCATTGACTATTTTGAAGGTTCGAACACTTCCAAATCAAGGTTTCAAAGATAAAAAATTTCGAAGAGCATAAAATATTTGATTAAGTATATAAATTTAGTTCATTATGTTTAAAGTATGAAGAGTATGATTTAAATAAATTGAAAGTTTTGTTAAGTAAATAATTTGCAAAGGAAAATTGGATCTTTTGAATAGAAATAAATAGTTTAATGGTTTTAAAGGGGGTGGTTATAAAATTTGAAATCATTTTGGGTATAGTTGATTTTAAGAAAAATATTTGGTTTTGAAAATAGACTGGAATTTAAAACCAGTATTTATTTGATTTTGGAAAGGAATTGACCTAAATTATGTTAATTTGGAAACTGGGATTATTTTCTAAACCTATTATTTTGGAAATTTTGAAACTGAAGATGTTTAATTTGGAAGAAATAACTTGGTGAAATCGTATATGATTTTGAAACTGTATTGATATTGAAATGATTTGAAATTAAGAACCTTGTATTATTAAGTACTTGATTTGGGAGTTGTCGAAATTATATAAAATGGATTTACGAAGTTGATTTGAAAACTATTGATTTGAAAGGTACACAATTTGGAAAGAGAAATCTTATATAATCGAAGTCTATATAAGTGTGATTTGATATACTATCAATTTGGAAAGTATTTGATTGAAAATAAAATCTTATATATAATGGACTTTGTATAAGTACGGTATTTGAAAGTGATTTGAAAAGGTACTATGTGATATATATTTTCGAAGTAAAGATATGGGAAGTGCCTTTTGCTTGATATCCGCTCTATGGCCACATTGTGGATTCATTCTATCGATATTATTCTCTCTAGTTTTGGTTTTTCGGATGTGATACTCGAATGTCCTACCATGGCGTAACCCATGGTCTATTGTGCGTGACTTCATAGTGCAAATCGCCTGGCTGAGATGGCCTAGGGGTATGGATTGTATCCTGGACGATCTAAGCGTAACCATTGTGTA
Organism: Allium cepa; assembly: GCA_030765085.1. NCBI lineage: Eukaryota > Viridiplantae > Streptophyta > Magnoliopsida > Asparagales > Amaryllidaceae > Allium > Allium cepa. The sequence continues at coordinate 747,350,831 of CM060940.1, read as the reverse complement.
TCCTACGATCTACGTAGGTCGTATTAGTAGCAAAATCCGTAGGGCTGAGAAAGCTTATGGATATGGATTGTTTCCTTGGGATCCAGGCGTAACCATTGTGTATCTACGGTCTACTAGTCATCATGGCGTAATTCGCAGGGCTGATAAAGCTTACGGATATGGATTGTTTCCTGGGGGATCCAGGCGTAACCATTGTGTATCTACGATCCATGGTTAGACAAAGGTTTTGGTCGTTTTATTTGGATTTAACTTTTCATATCTGTTTGTTTTTAAAGTTTTTCTAGTATTTTCACTGGGTGTTGAAACAAGTCTACTATGTACCTGGAGAATTCTAGCTTTGCGCCTGATCAAAGCATAGCCAGAGCCTGCAGGAACGAGGATAAACTTGTTAAGACATCGAGTTATAAAAGTATTTTGATAAAGTATTATACAAAGGATATTTTGATCATTTATTTTGCCTTTCTAAATAAATTAAAATGTTTTAAATATTGTTTACTTCAAACTAACAAATTTGAAAATGACTATTCATCATATTATAAATTGTTTAAATTGTTTTAAATATTGAAAATTCTAATTGAAATTTTTTAGTTTTAAAATAATGATTCATCCTTGTCTTTCAACCTATTTTCCTTCCTTGGTATTCCTATTCTCCTATTTTCCTTTCTAGCTATTCCTATTCTCCACCTTGATAAACTTACACATAACCACAATTATCAGTTATAATTTCAATCTTCTTGTCTCTTGTGTTAATCTTATTCCATTTTTATCTTTTCTGTGTTTTTTCATACCTCATTTCTTTTCGGGGACGAAAAGTTTTGAGTGGGGGAGATTGTAACAACCCTGTATTTTGTGATTTTGTTAATTATATATTTTAATTATTTTAAATTGAATTTTGATTCAAAAACATTATTTTATTTACTAATTTTTTTTTTATTTAAATATAAATTTTGATTTTGTTATGAATTAGAATTCTAAACATGAATAAATAGAACATTTTCCAGAAAGGTGAATTTTGGTCAATATGGTCAAACTTTGACTTTAATTTAAAAAAATAAATTTTGAAATTTTGCATTTTACCTTTATTTTATTAAAGTAAATAAAATTTTAAGTATACTTCTTTTCGTTTCGTTGAAATCTGATTAATATTGTGAAAGTTATGCTTTTTACACCATTGGATGTAATTTGTTGTATTTAACAAAATTATTTATTTTATTTTACATATATAATACTTTTGTTTGGCATTTCATGTTCTAATTTATGTTTACACGTGTAGACATGTGATGTATGTATTTTATTTCTAAAAACACTTTAAAAGTGTAATTGAAATTTTCCAATGTCAGTCGTATTTTGTTTACGATTTTTAATTTCTAGTTTCAATTAATTAAAGTAATTCTCTATTTATTTTTCTATTTTCTTAAGACCTTATTTTATTTTCATTTTCATTTTATTTTGTTCAGCATTTATTTTTTTTACTTGACTTTTATTTGTTTAGAAGTGTTGTTGAAATTTTCCAAAGTCAGTTGAATTTTATTTACAATTTTTAATTCTAGTTTCCATTAAATAGAGTATTTTCTTTATTTATTTCCTACTTTTTCTAAAACTATTTATATATTTTTCATAATGTCTATCTCTACATTATCTTTCAATTTTATTTATTTAGACATTCATTTATTAATTGAATGGTTATGTGTTTAGACCCCTTATTTATTTCTTGGAAAGAAATTTCAAATAGGTATACATTATTGACTTAAATGCATATCTTTTAAAATTTATTTATTAAATGTTATTGTATTTATTTGTTTTGTGAAGGCTTCTTTTGTATACATCTTTCATTAATTTATAGGAAACGAATCAATTAGGATACGTTACTTGCTTTAATTATAGGCATACGTTTCATTTGATTTCTTGCCTTTATATTTTCCACATTTTTGATTTCCTACCATAACTTCTCCTTGATAGCCGTGAGTTCTATTTTGAAACATGAGAAAAAATCTCATTCTTTAATTTCTCATGCCTATTTTCAGATCTGAGAAAAATAGGCAATGACTTCCTCTTTTTTTTCCACTTTTCTCTTCACTTTTCTATTGAATTTTACATTGTTTTGCTTGATCTTCATGTGCTTTTCTCGGCCTAAACCCCTCACCAACATCACCGACCACCACATCATCTCCTTCCCATCATGATACATAGCCTAAACCCCTTCTCCTCTGAACAAGACTGGCCATGACCATCAAATGATGCAAACACCTCCAAAAGTTGCAAAAAACCCCTTGAAACCAAGCATAGCTAAGCTAGTTTCCACCATCCCCTTCTTATGTTGCTTCGGCCACCCCTTAGCCGCCACCACCAACTAGATCACCACCTCTAGCCATCACTCCAGCCACCACCAGGTCTGCACATGCCAAGGCCGAGCCCAATTCATGCATGGCCAAGCCTAAGATTGCACCAAAACTCCTCTTTTTGCCTTGCCTTTGACCTTCCTTCATGTTGTAACTCAAAACTCTTCAATTCCTTGTAGTCGTGCCTATATGACCCAGACTAGAGCCCAAAATACCATCATGGATGAACCAATATAGTGTTGTGGCCGAGCAAAAGTGGTTAGTGGTCAAGCAAAATCAATTGAAAAGCTTGGTGATGTTTTTGTAGACTCTATTTCCATTTTGTTCCAATAATTTTAGTATTATATTTATATTTATATTTTGCTTTGTTTTGTTGTTGAATACAAGAATAACATCTTGGCCCTCCACTCCACTCAAATTAAAAGTCATGCTATCGTGCTTTCTGAGTTTTATTCGTGTGTTTTGATTTTCTATCTCCAGCGTAAAAAGGTGAGTAGTCACCCATGAAATTTATACTTGTATAATTAGTGAATTGACAACAAGTGAATGTGTAGAATATTATATCATGTTATACCTGCCTGTGATATGTATCATACGATGTTAACCTTGTTTACAAACCTGTCATATCGTTTATTACTACTATATGCTGCTTATTGTTTATTTTATTCTGTTCCCACACTGCAAGTTCCCTATAGAATAGAATCACTACGAGTTGAAATGATACATACCCGAACGGACTTTAGAATAGAGAAAAATCGTTATGGACTGAAATGATAGGCTTGAGCGATTTATTTATTTATTTTATTTAACTTGCGATTGCAGGTTTGAAATGATAAAACCCGGATTTTTCGTTGTAAATTACATGTAGAAATGATATATTATCCGTATTACTTTGTTTAGGCTAGAAACTTTTATACCGACCCGTGGTTATTTTATATTTTTTCTGGATAGTTTTTAGTATATTAAAATGTTAATTATGATATTTTTATTTAAATTTGAATTTAAAATGATTTATTAAAGTGTTATTGATTTTTCTATGAATATAAAATGTTAAATAAATGAATGCTTAAGAGTGTAAATTGAAATATAACTTAACCTGGAATTTGAGATTTGGTGTAAAATAAGGATTTAAGTTAAAGAAAATAAATTGGAATTTAGTTTAATTTATGAAATGGAAATTTAAATTTAAGTGTTAAAGTAAATTGCAAAAATGCAAAGAATAAGAAAATTTGTACACTTGAATTTAATAAATGAATTATTGGAAAATTTGGATTTAATTATTTGAAAGTATAATAACTTCACTTTTAAATGGTTAAAATGAATTATTTTTTATTTTAATATAAACCATTTTTAAAAGGTAATTAAATTTGAATAGTTGAATTTGAATTCAAATAGTGATTTGAAAATAAGATTTTGAAAGAACATTATATTTTGATATATTAAAATGGTTTCGAAATGATTTGATCCTTATTTTGATTAAGATTTGAATTTGAAATGACATTTTATTTTTGAAGTATAAAATACCATTTTAAAATTTATATCCACAGGTACGCTTCTTTGTGTTCCATTTGATTTCCTTGTGATTGTTTTGATACACACCTTGAATTAGGAGTGTGGCTAGAGGTGAGCGATTACTGCAGCTCTGCGCTACCCTAGCCACATTTACACTGTTTGCATTAATTACTTTAATATGGATATTTCTGTGATAGTGTTTATTTCTGCTTAATCGATGGTTTACCAAATCCTTAAAGGATGGGCAATCCCAAGCATCCTTTAAGTTATTGTGCATTGCTATTACAGTTCATTTGAGTTGGTTTACGCTGTATAAGTTTGCATGTCCTGACTCGAGTGTTTGAGTTTTACATTACGCTCAGCTCAGCCTGAGAGTCACAGCTTTGGATTCACCTTCTGGAGCTAGAGCTTTGTTGGAGCTTATCTGATCATCTATTAGTCTATTTCTGATCCAGTTATTTCCTGTTCGGTATTGCTTCTACATTAGTGATTTATGTATCCAGACTTCTATGGTATCCTTTTTTTGAACTATGATATTTTGCGTATGTTTTGAGAGTATGTAGATAATAGCTTCATGAACTACTATGGTATTTTTTTCCGCTGCGTGTTATTTAGATATTTCTGTGTTTGTGATTCTGTGTTTGATTTTATTCCCTCCAAATTTTATTACAATCTGTTATTTTGAATTATTCAAGTTTGACATATGTAGATTTCTGTCGATTTGAATGGTCCAAAATAGTGGGTCGTTACATTCTACAACTAAAACAGTATACGGTGCGTATTGGTGATTAGATTTCTAACAAATGGTAAGGCTAAGGAACATCCTATTGCCACATGGGTATGCCTCTGGAGGGATGCCCCGTGTAACGACCCAGAATTTCTGTCATTTGAAATTCGTATATTTAATTGATTTTAAATTTAACAAGTAAAATTTGTAAGTCGAATAAATTTTATATTTCGAACATGGTGATTTAGTCGGATAATTAAATCGATAATTTAATATTTGAAATAATAGAAATAATTGGAAATTGGGCTTAATGCGATTAAAATTGATTTGTAAAGTTGTATTAAATCACATTGGAGTTAGAATGATGTTATGGAACATTTAAAATTGAATTAAAATTTATTTTTTGGAAATTGAATATTTTAATATTTAATTGACGTGTAAAAATAGTCATTTTTCAAATAGTCTCGGATTTCTATGAGACTAGTTTCATCGGATCCGTAATGTTAAATTATTGTAAGATTTAAAATTTCGTGTCAATCGGATTTATGGTTTGTCCGGGGCTAGCTAAAACGCACTGAAATCGGTTTAAGTGAATTTTTAAATTTAAATTGTCAATTTGAAAACCTATCTTTCAAATATGATCGAATTGACTCACGATATATATTCCATTGCGTTCGGAATAGGAGTAAAACATTTTAAACGCTAGGCGGTGTGACGCCACACTGAGAGCCTCGCTAGCAAAGAGTATTACATAGATAATACTGTCGGCTAACGCGGACAATAGAGTATAATGGAAGCGACCATGTGTAATCTTACCTTAACTATTCACTGAATACGCCGAAAAGTAGAATCACATTAAAATTCGACGTATTCAATAAATATTTAAAGCAAAACTACAATGGCTATAGGATCTATCAGAAGAAAATATAACAACTCAAATGTAATTCACATCACAGAACAGTCGATCATAATACACACATAAACAGATACACAACAAAGTATACAAAATAAAACATGTCAAGTGGTACAGGAGACCACAATATACAGACGAGACGAAAAAGTATAAATATCAGAGTTACAACAGATAAGGACCACAAAAGACGCTATAACAAAATGAAGCTAGCGAATAGTCCATCCGGAAGCAAAATAGGCTAAGTCCAAAAGCACCTAACCTGAAACATCTCGGTCTGACCCGAGTATAAAATACACGAGTTAGTCTAGATAACAAATCAGTTAGATAAACCGAACAATAATAAACCTGTAAGGTCATGCAGTATAACAAATATCTCTAGAGGAGATAACATAATCATCAACAAGAGATGAATCATATAGAACAAGCCTCATATCATCGGTAACATATAGAAACAAAGGATAAGAATATCCCAAAGCAAGCCAACAAGGCAAATAACAAATACCAATAAGGTATACAAGTTCCACAAGGTGATCGCTATTCTCCATGCGGCTCAAAAAGACCTACACCGAAGGGCGATACGAAGGGAATATACATATCAATGAAACATCATAAAATTGCTCGAGCTCAGTACTGTACAAACAAGGATCCATGAGCCCGAAGACTCCAAACCCAAGTATCACCCATGCGGCACATAAGGCCAATATCAGAGCGAAACTATATAGGGCAACAAACCCGAAGGCACACACCCGAAGGCAACATACCCGAAGGCAACAAACCCAATATCACTCATGCGGCACATAAGGCCAACATCGGAGCGATACTTATAAGGCAACAAACCGTAGTGGTGAAGGTCAGAGACCCAGTACTGGACACCACTAACTGGCGGACTGTGTCACAACTCTCGAAAAGGAATCCGAAAAGTGTTAACGTATGTCCCATAACCACTCGTTCACACTAAACGGTTTACTATCCGTCAGTCACTTTCACACTCAAAGCAGTACAAATTTACCTCATATCATCGGTAAACTAAACCCCAAAGGTCAAAACGATCAATTGAATAGGTTGGGGATTAATCGAAAGGATAAACGCACAGATTCATGGTCCGTGTTTTGCCCAACCATTTAATCACCCTTCCACTTCGCTCGAAGTGCGAAAGTGTGTGTTTTAAATAGAATTTATAAATTGGAGAAACGAGCTTTTAAATGCGATTCGAGTGATTATTTTGTAAAAACCCGTGGATGAAGTCAAGAGTAAGTTATCAAAGTCAAAGATGCAATAACAACTACTAAAAAGCAACTTGAATCGATAAAATCCGGAAAACAAACCAAAATATACAAAAATAGGCAGAACAGGCAAACATGTGCAGGTCGGTCGACCGTACTACAGGGCTCGGTCGGCCGGCCAGATGCAGAAAACAAGATATGGCTCGGGGCAGCAGGTCGGTCGACCGGCCCAGGGGGCTCGGTCGGCCGAACCTGATGATTTTGCAATACCTGCCCTATTTCAAATGAATTCCAAATCTTTTTCAAATCAAAGCAATAGCACATGAATATTTGTTAGGAAATCATACCCAACATCAATGATAGCAAGAGAGGTAGATGTGAGTTAAAAACTCACCTTTTTACACAAAACAAAGAAGATGAAGAAGCACAAATGCAAGGAATCAACCAACTACACTCCACTTCAACACTACAAGCTTCAACCTAGAATCAAAGCAAGTATTTCCTAAGTTAGGGTTAGGAAATTACTGAAATTGAAGAGGAGAAGAGATGGAGAAGATGGAGATGAACTTACCAATGGATTCTCTTTGATTTTGGAGCAAGAATTTGGATTTTGCAATTGGATTTAGGGCTAGGAGTTTCAATTTCCTTTCTCTTCCCCCATTTCAGTTTTAAGCTTAATTTTTTATGAAATGAATAAGTGAATGGAAGGAGAGAAGGGCTGAGTTGGTTTATAGAACAATTTTGGGTGAAACCCAATCCCAAAGCCCAATAGAAAAGGTCAAAATTTCACAAACTCCAAACATATCAAAGATTATACTCAAAAAGATCGCAAACGCCATTTTGGAACCAATGGAGGTAGTTTCGAGTTCCAATTCGGCCATTTGCAGAAAGTAACATTTCGGACCAAAATCTGACTAACGACGCTATATTTAAATAAAATATTTAAATATAAAATCGTTAAATATGCGGGTTTTTACAGATCTCCCCTCCTTACAAAAATTGCGTCCCCGCAATTCCTAGAGACGATATTTGTAACAACTACATACATACAATCAACCAAAAGAAAAGAAAATAAGCTTGAGATGAAAAGACATACTCACCGTTTCAAAGCAAGGAAAGAAAACCCGGATAAGATCGCTCAATAAATTCTCTGGTTTCCCAAGTACAGTCATTGGGATTAGCGGACCATTGAACTTTAACGAGCGGCACGTCCTTGTTCCGAAGGTGTCGCACCTCCGTGTCAAGCACGCGAATAGGTTGCTGTACAATAGATAAGTCCGGTGAGACCTCAAGCTCTTGCAAATCAGGAGAAGTAATAACAGAATCCGACTCCTGAAGACACTTCGAAGTTGCGAGACGTGAAACACGTCATGAATGCCAGATAGATGAGATGGAAGTGAAACTCTATAAGCCACAGGGCCAATACGTTCAGTAATAGAAAACGGTCCTATATAACGAGGAGCCAATTTTCCAGTCGTACTGAAGCACATAACCCCCTTCAAAGGAGAAACACGAATAAAAACAAGATCGCCGATCGAGAACTCGAGAGGCTTCCTACGGTTGTCCGCATAGGATTTCTGGCGACTCTCTGCCTCTTTCATTCTCAACCGAATAAGATCAATCTTCTCGGAAGAATCACGAACAAAGTCCGGGCCAAGAATAAGCTTCTCCCCAGATTCCAACCAACAAGAAGGTGATCGGCATGGCCTTCCGTATAAGGCTTGGAAAGGAGCCATACCAATACTAGACTGAAAACTATTGTTGTAGGAGAATTCTACAAGAGGTAGGTGATCCTCCCAACTACCACCGAAATCAAAAATACAAATACGGAGAACATCTTCCAAGATACGATTTACCCGTTCAGTATGTCCGTCAGACTGCGGATGATAAGCTGTACTAAAAGTAAGCTTTGTTCCCAAAGCTTGCTGAAGACTCTTCCAAAAATGACTCGCGAATAAAGGATCACGGTCACTCACAATAGAACTAGGAACACCGTGAAGTCTCACGATTTCCTCGATATACAACTTAGCCAAATGCGAAGCAGTTCTATTAGACTTAATAGGGACGAAATGAGCAGACTTAGAAAGGCGATCAACAATAACCCAAATGCTAGAATGGCCAGATCTCGAACGAGGTAGGCCGTCAATGAAATCCATAGAAATTTGATCCTACTTCCACAATGGAATCTCAAGAGGCTGAAGAAGACCCGAAGGACGCTGATGCTCGGCTTTAAAACGCTGACAAGTTATGCAAATGCTCACATAACTCGCCACATCACGCTTCATGCCTTCCCAATAATAAAGACGACGCATATCGGCATACATCTTACTACTACCGGGATGAATGGTATACTTAGAACGGTGACAGTCATCAAGAATGTCATGCCTAAGTGCAAGATCAGAAGGCACAAAAAGACGGTTCTTCTTACGAAGACACCCATGAGAATCAATGCTGAAATCTTGCAACGCCTCATCGCAAGATCCAGACTCACAAAGCTGAATAAGATGCAACAACTCAGAATCACGCCACTGACCATCGGCAATACGATCCAATAAAATAGGTCGAGCTCCCAAACTAAATAATAGAATAGGAGAATCAGAAGACGAACCTCGATCACGAATTTCACAAAAAGATAGAGTCTCAAGAATATCCCATTCGGCAAACATCATAGAAATAACAGCCGAATGTTTGCGACTAAGCGCATCTGCAACACGATTACCCTTACCAGGGGTATATTGGATATCAAAGTCATAAGAGCAAGAAACTCGAGCCAACGTTGTTGCCTCATATTGAGTTCCTTCTGAGTGAACAAATACTTCAAAGATTTATGATCGGTATAGAGAATAAAGCGCTCGCCTAATAAATAATGTCGCCAAATCTTCAAGGCAAAGACAATGGCGGCTAACTCAAGATCATGAGTGGCATAGCGAACTTCATTCGGACGCAGTTGCCTAGAAGCATAAGCAACTACCCGATCTTTCTGCATAAGAACAGCACCGAGACCACTACCACAAGCATCGGTGTAGACAACAAGATCATGATTCCCTTCGGGAACCACAAGAATAGGAGCATTAGTGAGAAGTTCTTTCAATGTCAAAAAGGAAGCTTCACACTTGTCGGACCAATCAAAACGAATGCCTTTCCGAGTAAGGCAAGTGAGAGGAAGCACAACACGGGAAAAGTTCTTAATGAACCGACGGTAATAACCCGCCAATCCAAGAAAACTACGAATCTCATGAACATTCTCAGGCCTCTTCCAATTCTGAATGGCTTCGATCTTTGAGGGATCGACAGAAATGCCATCGGAAGATACAACATGGCCTAAGAACTTAACCTTATTCTCCCAAAAGTGGCACTTGGAGAATTTGGCTCTAACTGATGACGACGGAGAGTACTCAAGACAATTCTCAAATGATTAGCATGCTCAGCTTCAGACTTAGAATAAATAAGGATATCATCAATGAAGACAAGCACGAACTTATCGAGATATTCCCGGAATACCCGATTCATGAGATCAACAAAGAAAGCAGAAGCGTTCGTCAAACCGAACGGTATAACGAGCCACTCAAAAGAACCATATCGAGTGCGGAAAGAGGTAAGAGGTTTGCTATCCTCCGCGACTCGTAACTGATGAAAACCTGTGGCAAGGTCAAGCTGAGAAAAGACCTTAGCACTGCTCAATAGATCGAACATATCATCGATCCTAGGCAACGGATACCTATTCCTAATGGTCAACTCGTTAAGCTTGCGATAGTCAATGCAAAGCCTAAGAGTTCCATCAGACTTCTTCACAAAGACGACCGCGGATCCCTACGGAGAAAAACTAGATTGAATCAATTGCTTGGATTCAAGCTCTAAAAGCTGCTTCTTGAGTTCCTCATTTTCCCTTATAGACATCCTCGTGGGAGGACGACTAACTGGCTGCGCGCCTGGAATGAGATCAATGCGGAACTCAATTAACCGCTTGGGTGGCAAACCCGATACAGGCTCAAAAACATCAGAAAAGTCACAAGCAATAGGAATACGAGATATGCCCTCATCATCTCGCAAATCAAGAGAATATAAATCCATCTCGGAATTATCCACATCCCAAAGAACAAGAGATAACTAAGAAGGCGAATCAGGATGACAAAGATATAAATTTCTCTCGGAACAAATAATCCTGGCATCGTACCTTACTATCCAGTCCATACCAAAAATCATATCAAAACCCAAATGAGAAACAACGTGCAGATTCGCACAGAAAGAAAAGCCACATAAAACAATCTCAATATCATCACAAAACAAGCTAAGGGTCGCGGATCCCCCAATAGGATTCGCAATCCTTAAAGAAGAAACCAAACAAGAAACATCCAAAGATAAATCATCTACAAGGTTCTTCGATACGAAAGAATGTGAAACACCCGTATCGAAAAGAACTCGTACACTATGATCATGAAATAGAATTGAACCCTCCAAAATAGATGGAGACATACCTTTGGATTGAGATGAACCTCCAGAAGCATTAGCCACACTGAGCTTGCCAGATTTTGCATTAGCAGGAGCAGTAGGACAAGCTGAAACAAGATGACCTTCCTTCTTGCAATAACGGCAGAAGAGAGGCTTAGGACAAGCTCGAATAATATGATCCGGAGAACCACAATTGAAACACTTTCGAACGAAAGGTGTTCCGGAAGACTGAGGCAGAGAGCTAGGACCACCGGTCTTCTTTTTCTTAGAAGGAAAAGGCTTCTTCTGAATTGGAAACGGCGTCTTGTTGGGGTTCTTGGAAACCTCAACATCAACATCACTATCACACTCCTTCTCGACGGCCTCGAGATGAAGCGCAGAATCAACTAACTCCTCAAAAGAAAGTTTAAGTTGGAGCAACAATGATTTCTTAAGATATTTCTTAAGACCAGAAACAAAATTCAAATTCTTCTTATAAGAAGTGCTGATAAATTCAAGACCATACTGGGATAAAGCCTCGAACGATGCAACATACTCAGAAACAGAAGATTTCCCTTGCTTCAACTCAAGGAAGCGACGGGTCAACAGAACTTTTTCAGATTCAGGAACGAATTTGAGTTCAAATCGTCCCCGAAACTGAGTCCAAGAAAGAGTAGACTCATCAATCTCGGCTACAAGAAGCTCATACCAATCAAGAGCACGATCTTGTAACAAACTAGAAGTCACAAGAACAATATCATGGTCAGAAAGATCCATGCGAGAGAAGATACGTTCGCACGTGCGAAGCCAAGCTTGGACTTCAAGAACAGACTCGGAGCCCTTAAAGGGTTTTCCTCCAAGATGAGCAAAATCACTGCACTGACGTGCAAAAGCAGACTTGCGAGGTGGAGACACTCGAGGAGGAACGGGAGGCTGAGTGCTCCTGAACAACTCCATAAACTGATTAGCAGACATATAAACGCCATCCGGATGTGAGCCACTAGATTGCCCAGCATCCGAACGTCGACCTCTGCCTCTTCCAGACATAAGCTGAAAGTCAAGATAAGGAAAAGATTATTCACAAGGTAGATATTTCGATATGGGATACTACGGAATAAAATGCATTCCTAGACGTATTCCGAAACTCTATCTAACCTTGATGGAATAAAGAGACACGATGATTCAAAGATCTGTATCACTCATACACTTTGATGTATCATAATATGTGCATCTATTCTGTGTTTATCATATTTTGTTCCGAACTCAGCTCTGATACCACGCTGTGACGCCCCACTCCGAGAGCCTCGCTAGCAAAGAGTATTACATAGATAATACTGTCGGCTAACGCGGACAATAGAGTATAATGGAAGCGACCATGTGTAATCTTACCTTAAATATTCACTGAATACGCCGAAAAGTAGAATCACATTAAAATTCGACCTATTCACTAAATATTTAAAGCAAAACTACAATGGCTATAGGATCTATCAGAAGAAAATATAACAACTCAAATGTAATTCACATCACAGAACAGTCGATCATAATATACACATAAACAGATACACAACAAAGTATACAAAATAATACATGTCAAGTGGTACAGGAGACCACAATATACAGACGAGACGAAAAAGTATAAATATCAGAGTTACAACAGATAAGGACCACAAAAGACGCTATAACAAAATGAAGCTAGCGAATAGTCCATGCTGAAGCAAAATACGCTAAGTCCAAAAGCACCTAACTTGAAACATCTCGGTCTGACCCGAGTATAAAATACATGGGTCAGTCTAGATAACAAATCAGTTAGATAAACCGAACAATAATAAACCTGCAAGGTCATACAGTATAACAAATATCCCTAGAGGAGATAACACAATCATCAACAAGAGATGAATCATATAGAACAAGCCTCATATCATCGGCAACATATAGAAACAAAGGATAAGAATATCCCAAAGCAAGCCAACAAGGCAAATAACAAATACCAATAAGGTATACAAGTTCCACAAGGTGATCGCTATTCTCCATGCGGCTCAAAAAGACCTACACCAAAGGGCGATACCAAAGGAATATACATATCAATGAAACATCATAAAATTGCTCGAGCTCAGTACTGTACAAACAAGGATCCATGAGCCCGAAGACTCCAAACCCAAGTATCACCCATGCGGCACATAAGGCCAACATCAGAGCGAAACTATATAGGGCAACAAACCCGAAGGCACACACCCGAAGGCAACATACCCGAAGGCAACAAACCCAATATCACTCATGCGGCACATAAGGCCAACATCGGAGCGATACTTATAGGGCAACAAACCGTAGTGGTGAAGGTCAGAGACCCAGTACTGGACATCACTAACTGGCGGAATGTGTCACAACTCTCGAAAAGGAATCCGAAAAGTGTTAACGTATGTCCCATAACCACTCGTTCGCACTAAACGGTTTACTATCCGTCAGTCATTTTCATACTCAAAGCAGTACAAATTTACCTCATATCATCGGTAAACTAAACCCGAAGGTCAAAACGATCAATTGAATAGGTTGGGGATTAATCGAAAGGATAAACGCACAGATTCATGGTCCGTGTTTTGCCCAACCATTTAATCACCCTTCCACTTCGCTTGAAGTGCGAAAGTGTGTGTTTTAAATAGAATTTATAAATTAGAGAAACGAGCTTTTAAATGCGATTCGAGAGATTATTTTATAAAAACCCATGGATGAAGTCAAGAGTAAGTTATCAAAGTCAAAGATGCAATAACAACTACTAAAAAGCAACTTGAATCGATAAAATCCGGAAAACAAACCAAAATATACAAAAATAGGCAGAACAGGCAAACATGTGCAGGTCGGTCGACCGGACTACAGGGCTCGGTCGGCCGGCCAGATGCAGAAAACAAGATATGGCTCGGGGCAGCAGGTCGGTCGACCGGCCCAGGGGGCTCGGTCGGCCGAACCTGATGATTTTGCACTACCTGCCCTATTTCAAATGAATTCCAAATCTTTTTCAAATCAAAGCAATAGCACATGAATATTTGTTAGGAAATCATACCCAACATCAATGATAGCAAGAGAGGTAGATGTGAGTTAAAAACTCACCTTTTTACACAAAACAAAGAAGATGAAGAAGCACAAATGCAAGGAATCAACCAACTACACTCCACTTCAACACTACAAGCTTCAACCTAGAATCAAAGCAAGTATTTCCTAAGTTAGGGTTAGGAAATTACTGAAATTGAAGAGGAGAAGAGATGGAGAAGATGGAGATGAACTTACCAATGGATTCTCTTTGATTTTGGAGTGAGAATTTGGATTTTGCAATTGGATTTAGGGCTAGGAGTTTCAATTTCCTTTCTCTTCCCCCATTTCAGTTTTAAGCTTACTTTTTTATGAAATGAATAAGTGAATGGAAGGAGAGAAGGGATGAGTTGGTTTATAGAACAATTTTGGGTGAAACCCAATCCCAAAGCCCAATAGAAAAGGTCAAAATTTCACAAACTCCAAACATATCAAAGATTATACTCAAAAAGATCGCAAACGCCATTTTGGAACCAATGGACGTAGTTTCGAGTTCCAATTCGGCCATTTGCAGAAAGTAACATTTCGGACCAAAATCCGACCAGCGATGCTATATTTAAATAAAATATTTAAATATAAAATCGTTAAATATGCGGGTTGTTACAGGCGGCGTGCTTCGTTTGGATTTTGGAAAAATTTCGGGTGAATAGTGCGTGAATATTTTCTATATAAGGCCCCTTATTTTCATTATTTTCAAAAACCCTAATTCATTTAAACCCTAGCCGCTAGTTTTATTTTAATGGCCAAAAATTGTTCTTCTTCCTCCTCGTTTTTCTTCAAATCCGTTAACAATTATCAGAAAGCTTTAACTGCAAACTTATAGAGCACGTTGAGATCTTCCTATCCAATAGGTAAGATCGTGAATGGAGACACGGATCAACGGTAATCCTCGCTCAAAGGAACTTTCGCGCATGATTTTTTGGGGGAATGGGGAGCTGAGCTCATGCGGTCTTTGGCCGTGGGTAGAGTTCGAGTTGCTCTTCGAGGTGGCGCTAGTTGATCGACGTGAAGACATTCATAATTTTTACGTTAATTCGATGGAAAAAGCGGCCATGGGTTTGTTCGAACGCGATCTTCACCTGATGGAAGAAGATGTTGTGTGCGGCCCAGATCTAGGGCAAATGAAATCAACGGCCAGATCAATCTGAGGTTAAAAATAATAAATAAAAAATTGAAATTATTATATTGTAAATTCGTATAAACTTTGTAACACGATATCTTTGTCGTACGAGGTCCGTTTTGGACGAAACGACTTGTGTTGGAATCATATGGACGAATACTATGCAATGGATCTGGATTGGGATTTATTGAAGCTAGTATGAATTTTTGGTAAAATTGAACGCGTGTTTAATTTTATTCGAAATAAAACACTGCAACTGTAATGGAAGCAAGGTGAGAACTTCTCACTCAATCGAATTTGTTTCGACTTGAATATTAAATAGTTAAATTTAAAATTGCTTTATTGTGTGACTGAATGATGCTTTCTATCTGTTGTATTAAAAGACCATATACGCCGCATATTAAGCGAAGGTTATTATTTTTAACACATATACCGCGATATTCCACCTTGAAGTGGAATTGGTATTATATATGTACTTGGAGTTGATTTACCGCATTATATAGCGGATGAGACCCTATTGCGCCGTATAATAGCGGATAATATTTTTTTATAAACCCGTGTACCGCGATATTCCGTCTTAAAACGGGATTGGTATTGTACTAACATCTGTGGATGCAGAGAAATAGGTTGGAGGGATCCAACTAGATTCCTCAACAATATTGATTTATTTACAAATATTTGCGATATATTCTGTTATCATATTAATATATGATGTTTGGATATCGCGGTTAATGTATTAGTGTTGTTGCAGCATTGGGCCTATTTTTTGAGTTTTAAAAATGTTAAAGTAACGATTTCGAATTTAAAAGGGTTTTCAAGTGATTTTTTGAAAGTATACATTTTATTGAATTTTGGAATAGATTCATTTTAAATAAATAAACGTTATAATTTTAATGTTATAAAAATTTTGATTTTTGTGAAATATAACTGAAATGTGATTTTTGAAATAAGTAGTTGATTAATTTGTAAAATGGTTTAAATTGGGATTTTTGAATTATTATGAACGGTTTATATAAAAGATTTATAAAATTGATATTTATAAATTAAAATATTGGAATTATAAAATGAGTTTTATAAGTGTTAAAAATGAAGTATAAATGGATTTCATAAGTGAATGATATTTATAGATTTATAAATTGTGAAGTTATAAAATGAATAGATTTTGTAAAATAAAAGATTTATAAGTAATTAACTTATAAATTGGATTTTGTCATTTAAATGGGATATAAAGAGAACTTTTTAATTAAGGGATTTTATAAGTTGAAGTTTTTATAAAAATATATATATATATATATATATATATATATATATATAAATGTGAATTTATAAACGTTGTTTTATAAATCCAAAACCAATTGAATTTGGTAAGTTAATATGAAAGCTTTTTAAAGGAGACATATCCACGATTTTGGACAGCGGATAATCCTTTAATTAAATATGTAGAAGTGTTGAATTTGGTAAACGATTTATATTCACGATTTTGGACAGTGAATAATATATTAAAGAAATGTTTTAGGAAGTGATCTATTAAATAGAATTAAAACGATTTGAAGTTGTTTTAAAATGTGTTCAGGATCTAAACCATAGATTTCAGCATTCATTGTTGAAATAGACGTTTTCGAGAAATAAGGAAAAGATGCACTATAACCACTATTTTTATAGTAAATGATTTTCGAAAGGAAATGTTTTTGTATAGTATCGGGATTTATATATCTATCGTATTTTCGAACCCCTATGCTATTGATTTTGGGTTGTCGTAACGATGTTTTACGCAACATTCGTTTTGACCCAAATAAATGTGTTTAAAGAGAACGTTTTCCTTAAAAGAATAAAATATATACTTAATCGTGTTTTAAGTATATTGAATATTTTTTAAGTATTGGAAATAAATAGATTTGTGAATTACTTATTGTTAAATAAGTATTTGGAAATGTTTTCCAATGTAGAAATTGAAATGGTTTAGAGAATATATTTTCAAAGATAAATTGAAGTGAATATTTGTCTAGTTATTTAATTTACGGAAGATTAATAAAAGGGCCTAGTAATTGTTATGGTGCTGAATATTTGTTTGTTTGCTTTGATAGTTAAATAATCGACTATCAATATTTACCTTCAAATGGGTATTTGTTGTGATTTGCTCGAATTTGAATGCTACACTTATTTTTAAAATTAATCGCTCGTTATTTGGTTTAGCCGCGAGAGGATCTTTGGGTCACAAATCCCATTCCGAATAGTGATACGTCGTAATGGATAGCATTTGAAGACCGGGGTTGAAGACTAGATATTTTTGAAAACAGATGGATCACCGTCGAATGTCTCTACATCAGTTGATCCCCGATATAGAGATTTTATCACCCTTTGTGATAGGAATTCCGGACGTGATTATTGAATATCCGGATTGCAAAGGCTTCTTTGGAAGTGCCTTCGGTTCTGTTCGAACCTAGAACAAACTTGTATGGATTGTATGTCTGACATTACATTTTGAGATATAAAGAAGATTTCTTTCAAATACATTTCTATTGGTGGCGAAGAATTTATTCTCTTAGCTTCACACCCTTCTCTGAGACGTACGAGCTCAGAGGTTATGTAGTTGAAGGTTATCAGTAATATATTCCCAACTTGGTAATGTGGCATGCTGAGTGCTGCTGATCATTTGTTGATCAAAGCGTGGCTTTTATGAAAAGTGTAGCTTTGCGAACGAGACTTGCTTGTCTTAGTGAAATGGGATGGGGGGTTCTCGCTTTGCGTTGGGTGGCGAACGGGAGACTCTTACCCCCACATGTCCTCTTTATGGGGTTGGTTAGGCGTAACCCATGACAGTCGAAAGGCTGGCCGTAAAAGCAAGTTTTGGGTACCAGTGTAAGCCATGGTGGGTCTGGGATGGTTGCAAAGCCTACCGGTCGCCGTTGTTTTTAAATCCTTACAGTTGGTATCAGAGCATTTGGTTAAGCGACGACCTTGGCTCTGTTGGGTGCTACTCATTAGAGATAGAGTCAGTAGTACTCTAGAATGAGGGTGAGTGTAATAATAGATATGAATGCGTATTTGTTAGTGAATATAAAAATGTTTTATATTGTGTTTGCTAATCTGTTAAGCTTTTTATGAATTCTGGTCGGTGCGGGAAGTACAACTGTATCGATAAGGGTTTCTAAACTCTTAAACGAGATAAACTGACATAGTATCGTTTTAAATTGGGTAAATGAAATAATTTTACCTTGATTATATTTTATATATAAGGGAATAATTTTTCAGAAATTATTAAAGTGTATATGAATTGATTGTTTGGTTGTTAAAATGTAAGAATATATATAAGTTAATTAAAAGAATAATTGTATAAGCAAATGAATTATTAAGTATGGAATTACAATTAACGTGATTTACAATTGTGAAATAATCTTATATATAAGAAGTGAAACTATATGAATATATTTATAAATATAAGTAGTAAATAAAAATGAATTTGAACTATGAATTGAAATTGTTGAATATTAGTGAAACAAGTTTTGAACTTATAATATGAGATAATAGATTTTAGCTTTGGTAAAGAATAAAGAATTTGGGTTAGCATAATAAATATATGATTTGAAATTTAACTAAAGAAAAGTTAAATAAATTGATTTGGATTAGATAAGTTATTGAATTGGAAATTAAACTGAAGTGGTTACATAAAATAACTTTGAAGTTAAATAAGTTGTATAACTTATTAAATGTGAAAATGTAAGTGAATCCAAATGACAAAATGGTTAAACAATTTTTTTAAGCAAATCGAGATATGAATTTGAATAAGTGATGAAATTTGACTTTGGTAAAAGTTAAATAGAATTTACTTTAGAATTGGAATCTGAATTGGATTTATAAGTGGAAATTTAAGTTAAGTTAAATAAATGGATATGGACTTGAGTTATATAATTGAAATTCAACCTTATTTGTTAAATGAATTAGCAGTTGAATTAATAAATGGATTGAATATTAATCAATCTAATGCAAATAAATTGATAAGGAATAAGGGTGTAAATGTTAATTCATTAAAAATTAGTAAATTAGAAATTGAATAATTGAAAGAAAAGTCAATTAGATATGAAACCAATTGGAAATTAAAAGTGTTAGACCAAATTGAAGTTAGACAAAGTGAATATGAATTGTTGAATGTAAATTGTATAAATTTGGTTGTGTTGGTTATGATTTGGTTGTTATATGATTGTTAGTTGATTGTATATAATTCATTAAGTGTTAATGAAATTGAATTGATAAATGGAAAGCTATAAAATTGAATTTGAATTGAAAGTGAACTAATGTGAATTGGTTGTAAGCAATTAAAATTTGTATCGAAACCTTATAAATTTCTTATGGGAATTATTTTGATTGCATTGCTTATGAAAATTATGTGTTTTCTATTGAAAATTAGTGAAATGTAAATGAATTTCATATATATGTCACTTACATGTTTAAATTGAGTAACTACAGGTACCGGGGCAGTAATTGGCTGGATTTGGTCACGCTAAAATGCTAATAAATAACTGCTTTGCTTAAAAATGTTAAAATGGTACGCCTACGCAATAAAAATAGGAAATATGAACTGTTTTTCTGTTTTCCGACTGTGTGGGTCGATGTATATATATTTATATCTATTGTGATACTGCAAAAGCTCCTTCGTACAAGGGAGACTCTGCCAAAATTTTCCGTAAATTTTGGGAGTTAGAAAAATTTTGGAAATTTTTTGTTAACGAAAAGTCAATTTCTAAATTGAAATGAAAATGTTGGAAATGAACTTGAAAAGTGTAACCACCGGATTTTGAAAAAGTTAAGGAATTAAAATGAATTAGAAATCAAGTTGGAAAGGTTTGTTTTTGAAAAAAAAGTTAATGGATTCTGTAACTTTTTCTTACTTGGCAATTTCGAGGACGAAATTCTTTTAAGGGGGAAGTTTGTAACGACCCAGAATTTCTGTCATTTGAAATTCATATATTTAATTGATTTTATTAACAAGTAAAATTTGTAATTCGAATAAATTTTATATTTCGAATATAGTGATTTAATTGGATAATTAAATTGATAATTTAATATTTGAAATTATAGAAATAATTGGAAATTGCGTTTAATATGATTAAAATTTATTTGTAAAGTTTTTTTAAATAACATTGGAGTTAGAATAATGTTATAGAACTTTTAAAATTGAATTAAAGGTTAATTTGTGGAAATTGAATATTTTAATATTTAATTGACGTGTAAAAATAGTCATTTTTCAAACAGTCTCGGATTTCGACGAAAGTAGTTTCATCTGATCCGTAATGTTAAATTATTGTAAGATTTCAAATTTCGTGTCGATCGGATTTACGGTTTGTCCGGGGCAAGCTAAAACGGACTGAAATCGGTTTAAGTGAATTTTTAAATTTAAATAGTTGATTTGAAACGCTATCTTTCAAATATGATCGAATTGGCTCCAATATATATTCCATTGCGTTCGGAATAGGGGTAAAACATTATAAACGCCATGCGGCACGCTTCGTTTGGAGTTCGGAAAAATTTCGGGTGAATAGTGCATGAATATTTTCTATATAAGGCCCCATATTTTCATTATTTTCACAAGCCCTAATTGGCCGAAAATTGTTCTTCTTCCTCCTCATTTTTCTTCAAATCCGTTAACAATTATCAGAAAGCTTCAACTACAAACTTCTAGAGCACGTTGAGATCTTCCTATCCAACGGGTAAGATCGTGAATGGAGACACGGATCAACGGCAATACTCGCTCAAAGGCAGAACGTTTGTGCATGATTTTCGAGGGAAATGGGGAGCCGAGCTCATACAGTCTTTTTCCGTGGGTAGAGTTCGAGTTGCTCTTCGAGGTGGCGCTAGTTGATCGACGTGAAGACGTTCATATTTGTCACGTTAATTCGATGGAAAAGGCGGCCATGGGTTTGTTCGAACACGATTTTTACCTGATGGAAGAAGATGTTGCGTGCGGACCAGATCTAGGGCAAATGAAATCAATGGCCAGATCAATCTGAGGTTAAAAATAATAAATAATAAATTGAAAATATTGTATTGTAAATTCGTATAAACTTTGTAACGCGATATCTTTGTCATACACGGTCCGTTTTGGATGAAACGACTTGCGTTGGAATCGTATGGACGAATTCTACGCAATGGAGCTGGATTGGGATTTATTGGAGCTAGTGTGAATTTTGGATAAAATTAAACGCGTGTTTAATTTTGTTCGAAATAAAACACTGCAACTTTATTGGAAGTAAGGTGAGAACTTCTCACTCAATCGAATTTGTTTCGATTTAAATTTAAAATATTTAAATTTATAATTGCTTGATTATGTGATTGAATGATGGTTGCTATATGTTGTATTGAAATAGACCCTATACGCCGCATATTAAGCGGAGGTTATTATATTAAACACATATACCGTGATATTCCACCTTGAAGTAGAATTGGTATTATATATGTACTTGGAGTTGATTTCCCGCATTATATAGCTGATGAGACCCTATTGCGCCGCATAATAGCGGATAATATTTTTTTTATAAAGCTGTGTACCACGATATTCCGTCTTGAAACAGGATTGGTATTGTGCTAACATTTGTGGATGCAGGGAAACAGATTGGAGGGATCCAACTGGATTCCTCAACAGTATTGATTTATTTACAGATATTTGCCATATATTCTATTATCGTATTAGTATATGATGTTTGGATGTCGTGGTTGATGTATTGGTGCTGTTGCAGCATTGGGCCTATAATTATTTTTGTGAAATATAACCGAAATGTGATTTTTGAAATAAGTAGTGTATTAATTTGTAAAATGGTTTAAATTGGGATTTTTGAATTATTATAAACAGTTTATATAAAAGTTTTATAAAATTGATATTTATAAATTAAAATATTGGAATTATAACACGAGTTTTAAAAGTGTTAAAATTAAAGTATAAATGGATTTCATAAGTGAATGAAATTTATAGATTTATAAATTCTGAAGTTATAAAATGAATAGATTTTGTAAAATAAAAGATTTATAAGTAATTAACTTATAAATTTGATTTTGGCATTTAAATGGGATATAAATAGAATTTTTTCATTAAGGGATTTTATAAGTTGAAGTTTTTGTAAAATATATATATATATATATATAATGTGAATTTATAAACGTTGTTTTATAAATCCAAAACCAATTGAATTTGATAAGTAAATATGAAATCTTACTAAAGGAGATATATCCACGATTTTGGATAGTGGATAATCCTTTAATTAAATATGTAGAAGTGTTGAATTTGGTAAACGATTCATATTCACGATCTTGGACAGTGAATAATATATTAAAGAAATGTTTTACGAAGTGTTCTTTTAAATAGAATTAAAACGATTTGAAGTTGTTTTAAAATGTGTTAAGGATCGAAACAATAGATTTCAACATTCATTGTTAAAATAGACGTTTTCGACAAATAATGAAAAGATGGACTATAAAACTTTGTTATAGTAAATGATTTTCGAAAGGAAATGTTTTTGTATAGTATTGGGATTTATATATCTATCGTATTTTCGAATCCCTATGCTATTGATATTGGGTTGTCGTAACGATGTTTTACGCAACATTCGTTTTGACCCAAATAAATGTGTTTAAAGAGAATGTTTTCCTTAAAAGTATAAAATATATACTTAATTGAAACAACCCGACTTTCTTACCACAGAAAATCGCATCATTTCTAAGAAAGAAAGGGATAGAAAAGAGAAAAGAAAGAAGAGAAGAAAGAAACAACATCAGAATCTAAACATCGGAACGAATAAATTATATTGATAACATAAATATTTCATAGTTTACAATCACTATCGGAGTTACACAGATATACATCACATACTAGATAGTTGTAAGCACCTGTCTGGATATACAACTCAATACAGTACAAGAGAACAACTCAGAGAAATCTACACGGCGGAAAACTATATATATCTACACGTAGAAGCCTCCTGCTCCATTGCTCCTTCATAATTCGTCAAAGCTAACCTGAATCCCTTGGCTACTCATAAAAATTTGAGTACCCAAGAGTTTAAGAAAAACAGAATAAACTCCGGGTCAGACATGGATCTGGTGTGAGTAATAGGTTAAAGTTGCATAACTTTCAAAAATCTTTTGAAAAGAATGGTATCACGTAAGACATACCACACATAAACATGGAAAAGTTTTTAACTTACGCTATACAAAACATTTGATAGGAAATCCGATGATATTATAATAGGTCTATGATTTTCAAGTAAAATACAGAAATAGATGGAATGCTTACATCTCACTTTCCAACATAGTTAGGCACAACTAATACGTACGACACTTATTGGATTTTGGATTCCATACAATGGCAGGGCTACTGAGGTACCGCCCATCACAGTACGTGGCCTAGATCAACGTACCGAGGAGTATGCCCACTCCCCTGCAACACAAGGCCGGACCCATTCCTTGCTGAACAGTTTCGAACAAGACAACCCCGTGGTTGTAGATAGCAACCGCCCACACAACCGAATATAAAGGGACCTCTAGACAGGGGTAAATCTCACTCTCCAGTGGGGGCTACCCACGAAGCCTTGCTGCACCTCCCCTGTTTTAGCCATTCCTGGTTGATGAGGCTTGAGGCTACGATTACCTTTATAGGACATATCACTTAGAATGCTCATCGTCCACCTGACGATGTTATGAAAGCATTCAATCCATACAAGTTCGTTCCAGGTTCGAACGAAACCGAAGGAATTATCTCGTTACACTCATTTTGGAATCACCCTCAGAGTTAACGACGATAACCCTTGCACTCTGAATCACCATCTCGAACCTATAAGAACTAGTTCCGTCAAACTCATCACGGAATCACCCTCAGAGTTATACTGACGTATAGTCCTTACACCTCGAGTCTTCACAAAGCTCCACTTTGATTCACGACCTAACGTTTAATTGGAATCGATATTGTTTTCAGATATCCAAATATGGAAACCCGATCTCGGTCTCATCGAAATCCAAACGTGTCTTTTAGGTCTAAGTTGTTTTAAAGTTTAAAATAATTCTATATAGTATCTATATACACACAGATAGATAACTCACAAATCACAATTGATAATCAACATTATCAAATAACAGGTAATCCACATTATCAATGTCAAAATAGATAATCCATATATCACCATCACAATAGATAATCTATGTCACAATGCAACCAAGCATTCATACTACACAATATTACTTATCTCATTACTGAGTTCACAAAGCATCTAAAACAACCAATGTCATCCATTCATACATAAGAAATGATTTATTTCATCACAATATAATTAATTCAAAATGAATTAAATTAACTATCTCTATCCTTAATTAATTTAAAGTGAATTAAACTAATTGCTTCATTTCAATTAATTTAAAATGAGTTAAATTAATTACTTCACCAATATAAATCTTGTTATCTCAACCATTTAATTGATTACAATCAATTAACCATTCATTATTAATCACCCTAATTAATCACTCTTGATTAATTATCCTTAGTTACATTCATGTAATTGTCCTTAATTAATTCCACAAATTAATTATTCTCAAACAAAACAGTAATTAACCTTTAATTACTACAATTAATTAATTAACTATAATTAATTATCTTAATCCTTAATTAATTACATTAATTAATTACCTTTAATTACTTATTATTGATTAATCATAATTAATCAACTTTTAATTACATCATTAATTATATAATTAATGATCTTTAATTATACTTAATTAATTATCCTCTTAAATAAATTACCTTAAGAAATTAGCCCATAATTATTAATCATCCCAGATTAATTACATTCAGTAATTAACTAACTTAATTACTTTATTAAACCAAATTAATTATCCCTTAATTAATTTCTTAATTAATCCCTCGATTAATTACAAGTAATTATACTCCAAATTTCTTCATTCTAAAACATCTTCAATTAATTTCAACCTGTAATTATTAATCTATTACTTCACCAAGTAATTTCCAAATCATTAATTACATACAGTAATTATCTTTAAAACCCAAGTGTTTAAAATTTATTAAACTTGATTAATTAAAATAAACAATCACATTTAACACAATTAATTACCTTAAGTAATTAATTTCTAAATTACTTTATTAAGTAATTATACTCAAACCATTCACAAATGATTATTATTAAATTAATTAATCTAATTATAAAATATTAACCACATTAATTAATTATTAAATAATCCTGGTTAATGACCTTCATTAACCATTCTCCAATTATTCATTAAGTAATTAACTTAGATTAATTACGAATTAAATTATCATTAATTATCCATCAATTAAAGTTAATTATTTAACAAATTATCCTTGATTAAAACTTAATTACTTAATTAGTAATTCTTTAATCATTAGTTAATAATTTAATTAATGCTCTTAATTACAAATTAATTAATCCTTAATCAATATTTATACATTCCAAACTATTAATTAATTAAATTAATTAACCATTTCTTAATTACTCCATTAGTTAAATTAATTTTAAAACATTAATCTTAATTAATTTAAAATAAAACATTTCTAAATTTTGTTCAAAAACAAATTTATTTAAAACAAAGTACTTTTGAACTTGCTTTCAAATTTCATTTTAAATACAAGTTTTAAAATGAAAATAATTTAAACTTGTCAAAGCTTAAACAATTTATAATTTTTTAAAATTTCAAGACAAACAAATGTTTGCCTTAGAAATTGAAATTCAAAAGAATTTTGAAAACAAAAACTCATTTCAAAATTTCAATAACTTCAATTTATTTTTAGTTTAAACTTCCAAATTTAAACCTTCTTTTAATTTTAAAAACCGAAGTTCATATTTAAATTTAAGATTTCCAGATTTAAATTTTATTTTAAATCTTGCTCACAATTTACAAACTTCAATTTAAAAGGTTTAAATTACTTCCCAAAATAATGTAGTTAAACAAGTTTAAGTTTAAAACCTTTTTTCTTTTTTTTCTTTTTATTTAAAACTGAGATTTTGAATTAAACTTGAATTTCTAAAAGTCAAACTTGAATTTAAATTTGATTTAAACTTTTCTTTACATTTAAAAGTTCCAGAGTGTACAAATTTTAAAACACAGAAGCTACAGGTTTTTAAAAAAAATTTAGAACTAAAACTCAGATTTCCTGGAAAACCTGAAAATGCAGAATGACCCGAGGCTTATGCTAAATTACTTCGGGTTTTCTACCTAACTTCTTCGAGTCATTCACCCTATAAATTCGAATAAAACCCAAACTTCCCCAGCAACACATTAAACCCAAAATACTTCATCAGAAACTACATCATCGTGCATATGCACGGCGACCACCGCCTTCTCTTATCATCAGAGGCGATCGCACTTCAACCAGAAACACACCAATGCCCAAACGACATCATCAGATTGAACCATTAATCAAGAAATCAAATTCGAACTCCACTACAAAACCTGGAACAGAAAAAACAGGTTTTCTGCCTCAAACCCGTCAACGGCGATCTCCCACCGCCCCGTCCACCTGACGACTAGCCCCTCCGGCCTCGAACTCATCCACGACCACTCTAATACTTCCTAAAATATCATAGCACTCAGTAACTCCTTCATTCCATAATGACTGATCTTCATCCCCATTTCAAAACTAGGGTTAAAAAAATAGATTCAAAATTGTATCCTCTCTGACAAGTTTTAATCACATTTCTGATTTTTCTGAGCATCACCTAACACTTATCTACTAACCAGAAGAACCCCAAGCTTCCTCAGTCCAAAGATCACCAGTATTTGATTAAAATCCATTTTTAGTTAAATATCTAACTGCACTTTCAATTAACACCTAAAAATACAGATTCTTAATTTAAAAATCAAGTTTTTTTTATTACTTTTGTTTTATGATACTGAATTACAAGTTTAACATGTTTGAGTTTTGATAGAGATCAACATGCACTGATACATTCAATACTTCAAGAGGCAAAACAACTCTGTCTTAGTTTGATTTAATTTTTAATCCTAATCTATGATAAGCAAACATGTATTTTTATTTTAAAAACCAGATGCTATCACAAATTAAATAAATTGTAGAGGATTCTTTTAAATGGGAAGATGGATCTGGGATCACCACAGAGCACAACAACATGCATACACAAACATATTTACATCAGACTTTTATAAACACACAAACAGTATTTTTTTTATATCAAACATTTAACATGCAACCTATTTAAAGTTTAAGATTTTAAGTTACTCACCTTTTCCTTTATAAAGAATAGAGCCTCTGTTTTGCCCCTTTTGAAATTTGCAGAAAAAATGCAGGCATGATCCTTCTTTAAAAACTGAGTTGCAGGCCTGTTGAAACTGAAATGCTTATGTTTTCCTGGCTAAAATTACTTGCATGCAGATGCTTTTTGAAACCCTTAAAACTGCAGTTGCTAATTTTCCAGATTGTAAGCAGATCCATCATTTCCAGGTTTATAAAAAGAATACAGACCCTTTTGATTTTGAGGAAGTTGAATATGCAGTTTTTTTTTTTTTTGATTTTGAGGATGTTTAGATTTGAACATGCACGGTTTGATTTTGCATTGAACATGATTTGTTTACAGATTTGATTTTGATGAGGAGTTTTTGATTTGTTATTGAATATGCAGGAATTTTTTTTAAGAGGAGTTGTTGATTTTAGATATGAAGAGTTTTGAAGTTTTCTTCTTGATTAAGGAAATGAAAAAAAAACAAGTACGAATGAAATGCAAGTTTATATAAATGAAATTTTTAGATTTAATTAAATAAAAGAAAATTAAAACTAAAACGTGCCACTTGTAAAATTATCCAACATTTGTCAAATTGTTATGTTAATCTTTTAACACTTGTTTAATTAATGCTTAAGAATGCAACACTTGTCCCTTTTAAAATAATTAGTACTTCATTTACAAATTAATGTGTGTATTAAGCCTAATTTTAATTTGTTAGTTTATATTTAAATATGTGTATAAATTTATAAAAGAAATATAAACAAACCATGTTTGTAAATAAAATTTATACATATAGAAATTAAAACAATTAAGATTTATACTTTGGAATTTTAAATTCAAATTAAATTCAAAATCAATTATTTTCAAAATCAATTATTTTCAAAATCAAGTTATGTACATAAATTTATTTTGAAATATAAATTGCAAATTTTATTCAAAATCTATTTATAAAGACAATACACTATTAATATTGTTTTTATAATTATCTTATTATTAAATTAAAATCATTTTAAAAGAAATTATATTTTTATTAATGAATTATCTATTTTATTAAGCCATAAAACTTCTTTTTAATTCATTCTAAATTTAAAACTCAAGCCAAATTAATTTAAAATTTTAATATTTTTCTTATCAATTTTAAAATCATATATTTATTTATTAAATAGTGTTAAAAACTCAATACTTAATAAAAATCAAAATTTTCAAATTATAATGTATATATTAGGATTTTTTAAAACATGATTCATTTATTATATTTAAACCAAGATTTATTTATTTAACTTTGGAAAGCTTAAATATTAAATAAAAACAAATTTTCAAATTACTACAAATATTAAAATTAGAAAAATATGCTTTATTTATTAAAATTAAAACAATGCTAATCTATTTAAAATATAAACCATATATTTATATTGTAAATAGAAACCAATTTATTATTTTTAAAAGATAAAATAACCAATTAAATATTTATTGAAGAAGATTATTAAATAAATTTGAATTATTATTAACAAAATATCAATATCAATTTAATTTTTAATTCAGATTATTAAATTGATATTGTTAAAAATTCCGGGTTGTTACAATCCTCCCCCCTTAAAAAAAAAAATTCGTCCCCGAAATTTAAAGCAAAGGTAATTTAATAATCTCGTTAAAGATTTAATTTTAAAACACAGGCATATATCAAAATAATGCTAACAATCATAGCAACCAATTCAATCAATCAAACAAATCTAATTATCCAGACATAATTCTGGATAGAATTTCTTCTCGAGTTTATATATATATATATATATATATATATATACCGGGATACTTGCTCTAGAGAATCCAAACAATCAATACTATGAAGCTATAAAAGCTCTTATTCATCTATATCTATAAACTAGACAAGATATCAGACTACAGACGAGTCTGACTCAACAACCAAAACTCCAGAACTTCTAGTTCCAAAACAAGAGATAGATCATACACATATTCCCTCAAAGATACGTGAAACTCATCGAATCCCAGTTATCTAAACTGGCAATCCAATCTTGTGGATCAATCACTTATTCTCCAAGAATACAGAAAAGATCCAAAACACTTCAGAGCTAGCTTCTCAGCTTTACTCAATCTTATAGCTCCTTTTCGATCGGAGAAAACTTATCCAAAATTAAATCTCCGACTTCAGAATCCAATTTCCTCCGTCCCAAATCCACAAAACTCTTTGGACGATCCTGGGCTTCCCACAACCTTACTGATCAGCTCAACCTTCGCTGATGCCTCTAGAACAAACTAGACCAATCAACTCAACAAAATGATCTCCTCAAGATCAACCAGAATCAAATCCTACTCTTCAAACATCAGAAGACAACAACTTCTTCTATTCGGAAAAGAAAAGCAGATACACTTCCAAACTACTTCCGTTGCACAACTCTGATCCAAAGTAGAAGAGAATGCTGAAGAAGAACACGAGCACAACTCAAAAACACACCCTAGAGATATGGTTCAATAGATCCATAAGAAAACTCAGAAGTTCTTCCAAACCTCTGAGCTGCTACACCAACTCAATCTCTAGGAACCATTCTTCTATAAAGCTGAACCACCAGTAGCAATCATGGAATCCTAGACGATAAGAAAACTCAATCTCCAGATATGAACAAAATTCAGACTTCTCTAAAGAAATCCAGAAAAACTCAGATAACCCAAGAGAACACTCAAACAATCGCAAGTCACTTTTGCGATCAACCAAACCAAATCCAAGGAAAATTATTCTCCCTTAACCAAACAGAACAGCTTACACTCAACTAGCCAACCCATCGAAGAAACGGGTCCACTCAGCTACTCCTGAATTCTCCTCCAAAAAAACTGCTAAGCTAGAAGATCTCTTGCCAACACCGAAAACACTCCAAGCTGCTCTGGTGCCACAGATGCCAAAGAATTCCTAATCCAAATCTCTTCGAGAAACTCGAACTTCAAAGCAAACGGAAACACCAGCTGAACACAACCACAACATTGAAGCAGACTCACCTCCTTAACTTGTTCCAAAGAAAACTTCTTCAGAAACATCCATAGTCACTGCATCATATCACGCAGCTACTACTTCCTGAGGTATCAAAATACCATCACTTGCTTCTGCCTAGCCAACAGATCCAAACTCTACTCATCCAACTTTAGAAATAGACTCCGAACCTTAACATGTTTCCTTCAGAGATAAATGAAATACTTCATCACAACAAAGCTTTCTCGAGACGGTATTAGGTCTACAGTCTTGACAAATACACTTCCAACCTCAAACATTCAAATTCCAACCAATGGTAGTCGTGATACACACACTACTACCCCATCTACCTTTATAACTTATATTGGAAAACCTGAACGGGTAACCCAACAGATAGGTAGTAATAAATATATTTATATATTTAAAATTACAAATACGCTCTCTCAAGATAGACACCACTAGAGAGCCTAGGTATTCACTCAACCTAATGCTCTGATACCAACTGAAAGAACCCAACTTTCTTACCACAGAAAATCGCATCATTTCTAAGAAAGAAAGGGATAGAAAAGAGAAAAGAAAGAAGAGAAGAAAGAAACAACATCAGAATCTAAACATCGGAACGAATAAATTATATTGATAACATAAATATTTCATAGTTTACAATCACTATCGGAGTTACATAGATATACATCACATACTAGATAGTTATAAGCACCTGTTTGGATATACAACTCAATACAGTACAAGAAAACAACTCAGAGAAATCAACACAGCGGAAAACTATATATATCTATACGTAGAAGCCTCCTGCTCCATCGCTCCTTCATAATTCGTTAAAGCTAACCTGAATCCCTTGGCTACTCGTAAAAATTTGAGTACCCAAGAGTTTAAATAAATAGAATAAACTCCGGGTCAGACATGGGTCTGGCGTGAGTAACAGGTTAAAGTTTCTTAACTTTCAAAAATCTTTTGAAAAGAAAGGTATCACGTAAGACTTCCCACACATAAACATGGAAAAGTTTTTACCTTACGCTATCCAAAAAATTTGATAGGAAATCCGATGATATTATAATAGGTCTAGGGTTTTCAAGTAAAATACAGAAATAGATGGAATGCTTACATCGCACGTTCCAACATAGTTGGGCACAACTAATACGTACGACACTTATTGGATTTTGGATTCCATACAATGGCAGGACTACTGGGGTACCGTCCGTCACAGTACGTGGCCTAGATCAACGTACCGAGGAGTACGTCCGCTCCTCTGCAACACAAGGTCGGACTCTTTCCTTACTGAACAGTTCCGAACAAGACAACCCCGCGGTTGTAGCTAGCAACCGCCCACACAGCCGAATATAAAGGGACCTCTAGACGGGGGTAAATCTCACTCTCCAGTAGGGGCTACCCACGAAGCCTTGCTGCGCCTCCCCTGTTTTAGCCATTCCCAGTTGATGAGGCTTGAGGCTACGATTACCTTTATAGGACATATCACTTAGAATGCTCATCGTCCACCTGACGATGTTCTGAAAGCATTCAATCCATACAAGTTCGTTCCGGGTTCGAACGAAACCGAAGGCATTATCTCATTACACTCATTGTAACGACCCTGAATTTTTCATAATTTAAATTGGAATATTTAATTTATTTTAAATATTTGAAAGATGGTTTGGATTGAATTTTTAATATAACTTTGAAATTGACGATTGAATTATAGAATTTAATCTGTTGTGAACTGAATAAAAAAAATTGAATCTTCAAATTTCAGCCGATTTAAAATATTTCAAAGGCTTGTAAAATTCATATTGATAATACTGAAGATAATAGAAGCTTCAGAATTGAAATTGAAAGTGAATTGTTCAGTTTTGAAATTTAATCGTTCGAATCGATACTTAAAAATAGTCGTCCGAGGCACAGTCTCGGAATTCGACGAAACCAGTTCCATTGGGTCCGGAATATTGAATTATTGCCGGATTTCAAATTTCGTAATTTTTGGAGTTAATATGTGATCACACGAGAGGTAAACGCGTTGAAAGTTCTATCGGAACAAATTGAATTTTAAATTTAAATTTAAATTTAAAATAAACAGACAGCATTCCCTTTCTCATGCCTAAGATCCTGGCTAAAACGTGCAAGCACGTTCTCTGCAAAATCACGATTTCTTGTCCCTCCCTCTTCTTTTTAAACACGAGCAACACAGATAAAAAAAAAAGAAATCAAAAATTTAAACTTTAAAACAAAACAATTAACAGCCGAGCCCCAAATCAATTCGCTTCGAGATCGAAAAAAAAAATATATAATGGCCGCACGCGATGATTTTGATGGAGCGGCAGCTCGTCGCGATCGAGGCTTCGACGCGGCATCAACGAATCAAGTGGCGCGCGCGTGATAATGGCGATGGCATCGAGGCTAGCACGGCGGCGCGCGCGATTGAGGGGCGATGTCGATGGATCTGGGCGCTCGAGACAGAGGCGAAGGCGAAGGGGGCCGCGATGGCTACAGGGGCGAGGTCGCGTAGGCGCGCGACAAGCGGCGGCGCGCGATGGGGCTTGTGTGCGCGTGAGTTGATGATGGCGTTCGCGATGGTGGTAGGGGCTGCAGTCGATTAAGGTATAGCATATATATATATATATATATATTTTTTTTTGTCATCTTTAATTTAGTTAATTAAATTATACAGTTTTCAGTATAATTTGCAAATAAAAAATAAAAATAAAAATATAGTTTTTACAGTAAGATGTAAACCTATTTTAGTTTTAGTTAGATATATATATGTAATATAGTTTAAAAGTGAAAATAAAAATAAATGAACGAATACATTTTAAATTTACTTGTTTATTTTGAAAATAATTTCCCAAAGTAAATTTTGTTTCAAATTTAAATTTTTAGTTAAAATAATTTATTAAATAAAGAAATTTTAAAAGATTGAGTAAATTTATATAAGTAAAATGTTTGAAATATATATGTAAATAAGATTTTAGTTTAGAAAGAAATAATAATAAGAATTTTAAAACTTGAATAAAATTTAGTTTAAAACTAAATTATTTGTTGAATAGAAATTTTAGTTTCAAATGGAAAATATTTTATAAAAAGAAATTAGTTAGACAATTAAATTTATTAAAGAAAATTTATTAAGAATTCAAATTTGATGATGAAATGATTTATTTAAGGAAATTTGATTTTTAAGTTAAATAAAGAAAATCAGTTTGAATTTATAATCTTTAGTTTAAAATAAAAAAAAAAATCATTAACTTGAGATCGAAATAATTAGTTGAATAAATTCAATTTAAGGGTAAAGTTAATTAAATCTATTTAAGAAGAAAATTTAGTTTTAAAAATTAAATTGTAGTTGAATAGAATTATTTAAAAGGAAGAATTTATTTATAACAAAATTAATAGTAAAACCAAATTGTGTTAGTTGAGTTAATTTATAAAAAGAAAATTTAGTCCAATTGAGAATTTCTAGTTAGAATTATTTTAAAAGTAAAATAATTAATTAAAATAAAATCTTGGTTAAATAAACTAGTTAAAGGAATCAGTTCGAATTTTAATAAATGCATATAAATTAAAAATAAATTTAGTTTCAAGTGGAAAATATTTTTGTAAAAGAAAATTTGCTAAGAATTCAAATCATTTGATAAAATAATTTATTAAAGGAATTCTAGTTTTTAAATTTAAATTTTTGGTTAAAAACAAATTTATTTAAAAAGATAATAATCTAAGGTAAAAGAATTAGTAGAAATAAAATTTAAAGGAAAATTAATTTTTAAACTTTTAGTTAAATAAAATTCAATTTAAAAGGAAATTTAAATTTTAGTTAAATAAAATTATTAAAGAAGAAACGGATTTAAATAAAACTATGGATTTATTTAACAATCAAGAATGAAAATTTAATTTATTCAAATTATACGAATATTAATAAATTGTATAAATATTTATACAAGGTATAAATGAAGAAATCAAGTTGAATTGGAAGGGGATTGCAAACGAGAATAAAAGGTGAGAACTTCTCACTCAAAAGAAATTTTTATTGTTTATTTGAATTTTAAATAGTTAAATTTAAAATTGATTGACTGTGTTGATTGATTGATTGAATGATGATTGTTATATATATATTGGATGTGAATAGACCCTATACGCCGTTAGTAAGCGGAGGTTATTTATTACACACATATACCGCGATATTCCACCTCGAAGTGGAATTGGTATTATATTATATATATAGCAATATATATATATTGGCATATGTATATATTGCAGTTGATTGATTTCCCGCATTTTCTTTTAGCGGATGAGACCCTATTGCGCCGTTAGTAAGCGGATATATATTTATAAAATCCCATATACCGCGATATTCCGTCTTGAAACGGAATGGTATTGTGCTAATGTCTGTGGATGCAGGAAAACAGGTTGGAGGGATCCAACTGGATTCCTCACAAATATTTATTGTTTTTAAATATTGTGATATTTGATTGTTTATCATGGATGATATATGATGTTTGAAAGTCGTGATTGACTATTTGCTGTGTTGCGTCATCGGATCCAATTTTGAAAGTATACGTTTATAAAATATTTTTGGAATTGATTTATTACAAATAAATAAACGTTAAAATTTTTATGTTATAAAAATTATGATTTTTGAGGAATGTAGTTAAAAGTGATTTTTGAGAATATGAGATTAATGATTTGATAAAATAATTTAAACTGGGATTTTTGAATCTATTATAAAAAGTTTAAGAATAGGAGTTATGAAATTTGATTATTTTATAAATCAAAGTGATGAAGTTTTTAAAGGGATTTAAAGACGTTTAAAGAATAATATAAATTGATTTATATTAAGAGATTTATAAATGGATATTTATAAATAGAATTATGGACATTATAAAACGAGTTTTTATAAGTGTTTGAATGTAGTGGAAATGAATTTCCTAAAGGAATGAAATTTATAGAATTTTATACGGTGAAGTTATAAATGGAATTTTATAAGCAGTAGGTTTATAAAATTTATTATGTTGTTAAAATAATGGTTTTGGATAAATGAATGAATCTTATAAGTTATAGGATTTATAAATTTGGGAAGATAAAAAGAACGATTTTATAAAATAATCGTTTTATAAGTATTTAACTTATAATATAAACATTTAGTTTATAATTGAGTTATAAACTGAAATATGTTAATAAAAGAATTTATAAAAAAGGAAGTTTTTATAAATAAATAGAAATGGAATTTATAAATGTTGTTTTATAAATTCGCAAACGACTTATTTTGATAAGTTAATTGTTATAACTTATAAATAGAGTTATATTCACATTTTCGACTGTGAATAATCCTTTGAAATAAAATGCATAGGATTTATGAAATTAGTTAACGTAGTATATTCACGTTTTTGAATAGTGAATAATACGTTAAAGAAAATGTTTAGATATGATGTTTTAAATCGAATTTAAAACGATCTAACGATGGTTTAAAAGGTGTTGAGATTCGAAACCATAGATTTCAACATCTATTGTTGAAATAGACGTTTTCGAGAAATAAAAGGGAATGGTAGACTATAACACTGTTGTTATAGTAAATGATTTCCGAAAGGAAATATTTTTGAATAGTATTGGGATTTATATATCTATTTAATTTCGAATCCCTATACTAGTGATTTTGGGTTGTCGTAACGATGTTTTACGCAACATTCGTTTTGGCCCAAGTAAATATGTTTAAGTGAATGATTTCCTTAAAGAATGAGATATATACTTAATTCGATTTAAGTATATTGAATATTTTCTAAGTGTTGAAAATAAAAAGATTTGTGAATTACTTATGAATAAATAAGTATGGAAATGTTTTCCAATATGAAGTGAATATTTAGAATTTATCTTTTTGAAGATAAATTGAGAATGAATAATTGAAATCGGTTATTCATGGATATTTTTGAAATATAAATTCATTATGGAATTTATATGTGAAAAGTGAAATTGGTTAAAAATAAATATTGATTTATTTTTGAAGTGTTGAAAATTTATATCTTGTAAAGATATTTTGGAAATGTAAATAATTTGGAAAATTATTTGGAATCTGGTAATGTATGCATATCCATTGATAGTTCAATAGCCGACTATCAATATTTCCCTTTTGAATGGGTATTTGACGTGAATTGATTGAATTTGAATGCACACTTATTTTTTTTTTTAAAAAAAAATAAGCGCTCACTATTCGGGTTAACCGGGAAAGGACCATGGGGTCGTATAACCCATTCCGAATATGTGATACGTCGTTATAGATTGCATTCGAAGAACGGTGTTGAAGACCGGATATTTTCGAAAACGCAAGGGTTTCTTGTTGATTGTCTCTGCACTGGCTGATCCCCGGTATAGAGATCTCCATAAGTGATGGGAAATCCGAACGTGATTAGAAATTATTCGGATTGCAAGGACTTCTTTGTAAGTGCCTTCGGTTCTGTTCGAGCCCGAAACAGACTTGTATGGATTGTATGTCTGACATTACAAGTTGAGATATAAAGCCGATTTCTTTCAAATATATTTCTGTTGGTGGCGGAGAATTTATTCTTTGCTTAACACCCTTCTTTGAGACGTATGTGCTCAAAGGTTATATAGTTGAAGTTATCGGCAATATATCCCATTTTGGTAATGTGACATACTGAGTGTTGCTGTAAATGATCATTGTGTTGATTATTGTGATAGGATCATTTGTTTGATCGTCTATCTTAGTGATCATTGTGTTGATCATTTGTTGACCCAAAGCACGGCTTTTTGTACAAAGTGTGTTTTTGTGGACGTGAATTCGTCGAGCCTCACAACCCGGTAATGGTCGAAACAGGAATTGTGCGGCAAAGTTTTCAGGGATCGCTTCCCTAGGGTATGACCATTCCTTCTGGAAAAGGGTAGTATCATGGTATGGAGTCCAGATACTTACTCATGTTGAAACACTTATTATTATGGTGTGATGTTGGTTAGAGAGCTCTCGTTTAAAGGTTCCAAAGGACCGGGGGTGGCATATCTGAGGGTTTAGTAATATTCCTTGGGCAAAGGAATTCCCGGCTTTGTTTAGCAGAGGACAGTTGGTTCTCGGGGCGTCCAGCCAGAGGCGTTTCCATGTGGCAATGGGAAGTTCCTTGGCCTGACCATTTGTTGGAAAATCCAATCTCCAAATACGATCTTGTACGGTTTTAGTTGTATTACCTGCCATGGAATGTGGCGGTAACCTGCTATTGAACATGGTAGCTATAGTAGGCATAAGTGCGAAATGTCTATGCTGGCTAAGATTTATATCTTTATTTTCAAAATAAAATTTTACTACACTATGCACTAGTAATAATATCAAATGTTTCTTTTAAAATGCGTATCAAGCATCTTTGACTATCATAAGGAGAAATCTCCTCCGATTCTGCGTTTGCATTGTGTGTGTGTGCGGGAGGCCTTATGGTAGTCTCATTTCTTTTAAAAAAAGCATTGCGAATCTATTTTAAAGATATTCCTCTATTTTTATTTAAAGAAAATAAACTGTTTTGAGTTCTCACACCAGTCACATGACTGACTCGGAGTTTATTGTTTTCCTTCCTAAACTCTGGGTGCCCACCAATTTCCACACGGGCAGTCAAGAGTTAGGTTTATCAGGATATTCTGGATATCAGGAATTGCTGGAGGCAAGCTGGATGGCGTAGCATATTACTAGTATATAGTACTTCTTTTTCCACTGTTGTTTGTTGTATGCTGTTGTACACTCTGATGATTTGATGTAATGTAATATAATGAGAAGTAATAACTGATATAGTTCTTTGTTTAAAGATTATTCAATTATTATTATATGTTGTTCCGCTGCGAATTGGGAGATTCTGTTGTAGTTCTGTTGTTCTGTTCTGTTTTTCTTTTTCTTCTTCTACCTCTTTCTTTTTCTTAAAACCCCATAACTTTTCGGTTTTTCCGGCCTTCGATTTCTCGGCAGTCGATAAGGTGAGTATCGATGTTGAATTTTCGGCAACGAAAATCCGAAACGTTACAGTTGGTATCAGAGCTGTTGGTTAAGCGACAACCATGGTTCTGATGGGTATTACTTGTTAGAGATAGAGTCAGCAGTACTCTAGAATGAGTTTGAGAGTAATAATAGATATGAGCGCGTATTTGTAGTGAATATAAAATTGATTTATATAATTTTGCCCAAAACTATTTTTGTATAGAAAGAAATGATTTTCTATGAATTATTATAGTATATGGTTGCATGATTGCTAGGAAGTGATAATATTGAATTATTATCATTAATAATGGAAAGAAATAAATGGATTGAATTCAAGTAAATTAACTTGATAATTTATTCATATGTGAAATAATTTCAAATGGAATGAATATGAATATGGAATGTGAATAAAAAATTGAATTGAGCAATTAAGTAAATTCGAGATGAATTGAAATGAATTAGTGAATGAAACTAATTTATAATAGTAATATGAATTACTAAATAAAAGTAATCAATAGAATGCAATATTTAGAATTGAGAATTGAAATCGAATGAAATTTAAATTGTGAAATTAATTCAAATAGAATTGAAATTATGAATTGAATTCAAATGGAATTGAAATGTAGAATTTAATGAAATTGGATATGTAACTCCAATAGTGAAGTAAAAACATATAAATAAGCATATATTGGAAATTTTGTAATAGAATTGGCAAATTGGTTTGAATGTTGGATTTGGATGCTACTACTAGCAGATTATACAGGTTATACAGGTGTATAAAGAAATTGAGATTTTGATTTCAAAGATAAAATTGAATTGCTCGACAAGAAGGTACGTATTTCAATTTCAGTATGAGATTTGATGACTTTCTTCTCTAGCCACTTGGCTTTTCTCTTTTCTTTTTGATTCTGAGGGGCCGTGGTGCCATTTTGTAGTCGTACCGATCGAGCCGCGCAAAGGAAACGCTGGCGAAATTTTTCGAAAATTTAGGGTGTTAGAAAATTTTTTGAGAAAAATTTGAAAGTTTGAAATTTGAATTTGAATTTAAATTTAAATGGTTAGTGAAACAATGTTGTTTGAAACCTATAATTGGAGTTGGAAAGCTAGTTGAAATGATAGTGAATCTCTAGTGAAAAGATTTAGGCTAGTAAGATAAAACTATTTGGATTATGAAAAATGATAGACGGGATAAGGGTATTCTTCTTAACTTGTAATTTCGGGACGAAATTCTTTTAAGGGGGAAAGATTGTAACGACCCTGAATTTTTCATAATTTAAATTGGAATATTTAATTTATTTTAAATATTTGAAAGATGGTTTGGATTGAATTTTTAATATAACTTTGAAATTGACGATTGAATTATAGAATTTAATCTGTTGTGAACTGAATAAAAAAAATTGAATCTTCAAATTTCAGCCGATTTAAAATATTTCAAAGGCTTGTAAAATTCATATTGATAATACTGAAGATAATAGAAGCTTCAGAATTGAAATTGAAAGTGAATTGTTCAGTTTTGAAATTTAATCGTTCGAATCGATACTTAAAAATAGTCGTCCGAGGCACAGTCTCGGAATTCGACGAA
This sequence comes from Allium cepa, assembly GCA_030765085.1. Lineage (NCBI taxonomy): Eukaryota > Viridiplantae > Streptophyta > Magnoliopsida > Asparagales > Amaryllidaceae > Allium > Allium cepa. The sequence continues at coordinate 747,310,715 of CM060940.1, read as the reverse complement.
ACCAGTTCCATTGGGTCCGGAATATTGAATTATTGCCGGATTTCAAATTTCGTAATTTTTGGAGTTAATATGTGATCACACGAGAGGTAAACGCGTTGAAAGTTCTATCGGAACAAATTGAATTTTAAATTTAAATTTAAATTTAAAATAAACAGACAGCATTCCCTTTCTCATGCCTAAGATCCTGGCTAAAACGTGCAAGCACGTTCTCTGCAAAATCACGATTTCTTGTCCCTCCCTCTTCTTTTTAAACACGAGCAACACAGATAAAAAAAAAAGAAATCAAAAATTTAAACTTTAAAACAAAACAATTAACAGCCGAGCCCCAAATCAATTCGCTTCGAGATCGAAAAAAAAAATATATAATGGCCGCACGCGATGATTTTGATGGAGCGGCAGCTCGTCGCGATCGAGGCTTCGACGCGGCATCAACGAATCAAGTGGCGCGCGCGTGATAATGGCGATGGCATCGAGGCTAGCACGGCGGCGCGCGCGATTGAGGGGCGATGTCGATGGATCTGGGCGCTCGAGACAGAGGCGAAGGCGAAGGGGGCCGCGATGGCTACAGGGGCGAGGTCGCGTAGGCGCGCGACAAGCGGCGGCGCGCGATGGGGCTTGTGTGCGCGTGAGTTGATGATGGCGTTCGCGATGGTGGTATGGGCTGCAGTCGATTAAGGTATAGCATATATATATATATATATATATATTTTTTTTTTGTCATCTTTAATTTAGTTAATTAAATTATACAGTTTTCAGTATAATTTGCAAATAAAAAATAAAAATAAAAATATAGTTTTTACAGTAAGATGTAAACCTATTTTAGTTTTAGTTAGATATATATATGTAATATAGTTTAAAAGTGAAAATAAAAATAAATGAACGAATACATTTTAAATTTACTTGTTTATTTTGAAAATAATTTCCCAAAGTAAATTTTGTTTCAAATTTAAATTTTTAGTTAAAATAATTTATTAAATAAAGAAATTTTAAAAGATTGAGTAAATTTATATAAGTAAAATGTTTGAAATATATATGTAAATAAGATTTTAGTTTAGAAAGAAATAATAATAAGAATTTTAAAACTTGAATAAAATTTAGTTTAAAACTAAATTATTTGTTGAATAGAAATTTTAGTTTCAAATGGAAAATATTTTATAAAAAGAAATTAGTTAGACAATTAAATTTATTAAAGAAAATTTATTAAGAATTCAAATTTGATGATGAAATGATTTATTTAAGGAAATTTGATTTTTAAGTTAAATAAAGAAAATCAGTTTGAATTTATAATCTTTAGTTTAAAATAAAAAAAAAAAATCATTAACTTGAGATCGAAATAATTAGTTGAATAAATTCAATTTAAGGGTAAAGTTAATTAAATCTATTTAAGAAGAAAATTTAGTTTTAAAAATTAAATTGTAGTTGAATAGAATTATTTAAAAGGAAGAATTTATTTATAACAAAATTAATAGTAAAACCAAATTGTGTTAGTTGAGTTAATTTATAAAAAGAAAATTTAGTCCAATTGAGAATTTCTAGTTAGAATTATTTTAAAAGTAAAATAATTAATTAAAATAAAATCTTGGTTAAATAAACTAGTTAAAGGAATCAGTTCGAATTTTAATAAATGCATATAAATTAAAAATAAATTTAGTTTCAAGTGGAAAATATTTTTGTAAAAGAAAATTTGCTAAGAATTCAAATCATTTGATAAAATAATTTATTAAAGGAATTCTAGTTTTTAAATTTAAATTTTTGGTTAAAAACAAATTTATTTAAAAAGATAATAATCTAAGGTAAAAGAATTAGTAGAAATAAAATTTAAAGGAAAATTAATTTTTAAACTTTTAGTTAAATAAAATTCAATTTAAAAGGAAATTTAAATTTTAGTTAAATAAAATTATTAAAGAAGAAACGGATTTAAATAAAACTATGGATTTATTTAACAATCAAGAATGAAAATTTAATTTATTCAAATTATACGAATATTAATAAATTGTATAAATATTTATACAAGGTATAAATGAAGAAATCAAGTTGAATTGGAAGGGGATTGCAAACGAGAATAAAAGGTGAGAACTTCTCACTCAAAAGAAATTTTTATTGTTTATTTGAATTTTAAATAGTTAAATTTAAAATTGATTGACTGTGTTGATTGATTGATTGAATGATGATTGTTATATATATATTGGATGTGAATAGACCCTATACGCCGTTAGTAAGCGGAGGTTATTTATTACACACATATACCGCGATATTCCACCTCGAAGTGGAATTGGTATTATATTATATATATAGCAATATATATATATTGGCATATGTATATATTGCAGTTGATTGATTTCCCGCATTTTCTTTTAGCGGATGAGACCCTATTGCGCCGTTAGTAAGCGGATATATATTTATAAAATCCCATATACCGCGATATTCCGTCTTGAAACGGAATGGTATTGTGCTAATGTCTGTGGATGCAGGAAAACAGGTTGGAGGGATCCAACTGGATTCCTCACAAATATTTATTGTTTTTAAATATTGTGATATTTGATTGTTTATCATGGATGATATATGATGTTTGAAAGTCGTGATTGACTATTTGCTGTGTTGCGTCATCGGATCCAATTTTGAAAGTATACGTTTATAAAATATTTTTGGAATTGATTTATTACAAATAAATAAACGTTAAAATTTTTATGTTATAAAAATTATGATTTTTGAGGAATGTAGTTAAAAGTGATTTTTGAGAATATGAGATTAATGATTTGATAAAATAATTTAAACTGGGATTTTTGAATCTATTATAAAAAGTTTAAGAATAGGAGTTATGAAATTTGATTATTTTATAAATCAAAGTGATGAAGTTTTTAAAGGGATTTAAAGACGTTTAAAGAATAATATAAATTGATTTATATTAAGAGATTTATAAATGGATATTTATAAATAGAATTATGGACATTATAAAACGAGTTTTTATAAGTGTTTGAATGTAGTGGAAATGAATTTCCTAAAGGAATGAAATTTATAGAATTTTATACGGTGAAGTTATAAATGGAATTTTATAAGCAGTAGGTTTATAAAATTTATTATGTTGTTAAAATAATGGTTTTGGATAAATGAATGAATCTTATAAGTTATAGGATTTATAAATTTGGGAAGATAAAAAGAACGATTTTATAAAATAATCGTTTTATAAGTATTTAACTTATAATATAAACATTTAGTTTATAATTGAGTTATAAACTGAAATATGTTAATAAAAGAATTTATAAAAAAGGAAGTTTTTATAAATAAATAGAAATGGAATTTATAAATGTTGTTTTATAAATTCGCAAACGACTTATTTTGATAAGTTAATTGTTATAACTTATAAATAGAGTTATATTCACATTTTCGACTGTGAATAATCCTTTGAAATAAAATGCATAGGATTTATGAAATTAGTTAACGTAGTATATTCACGTTTTTGAATAGTGAATAATACGTTAAAGAAAATGTTTAGATATGATGTTTTAAATCGAATTTAAAACGATCTAACGATGGTTTAAAAGGTGTTGAGATTCGAAACCATAGATTTCAACATCTATTGTTGAAATAGACGTTTTCGAGAAATAAAAGGGAATGGTAGACTATAACACTGTTGTTATAGTAAATGATTTCCGAAAGGAAATATTTTTGAATAGTATTGGGATTTATATATCTATTTAATTTCGAATCCCTATACTAGTGATTTTGGGTTGTCGTAACGATGTTTTACGCAACATTCGTTTTGGCCCAAGTAAATATGTTTAAGTGAATGATTTCCTTAAAGAATGAGATATATACTTAATTCGATTTAAGTATATTGAATATTTTCTAAGTGTTGAAAATAAAAAGATTTGTGAATTACTTATGAATAAATAAGTATGGAAATGTTTTCCAATATGAAGTGAATATTTAGAATTTATCTTTTTGAAGATAAATTGAGAATGAATAATTGAAATCGGTTATTCATGGATATTTTTGAAATATAAATTCATTATGGAATTTATATGTGAAAAGTGAAATTGGTTAAAAATAAATATTGATTTATTTTTGAAGTGTTGAAAATTTATATCTTGTAAAGATATTTTGGAAATGTAAATAATTTGGAAAATTATTTGGAATCTGGTAATGTATGCATATCCATTGATAGTTCAATAGCCGACTATCAATATTTCCCTTTTGAATGGGTATTTGACGTGAATTGATTGAATTTGAATGCACACTTATTTTTTTTTTTAAAAAAAAATAAGCGCTCACTATTCGGGTTAACCGGGAAAGGACCATGGGGTCGTATAACCCATTCCGAATATGTGATACGTCGTTATAAATTGCATTCGAAGAACGGTGTTGAAGACCGGATATTTTCGAAAACGCAAGGGTTTCTTGTTGATTGTCTCTGCACTGGCTGATCCCCGGTATAGAGATCTCCATAAGTGATGGGAAATCCGAACGTGATTAGAAATTATTCGGATTGCAAGGACTTCTTTGTAAGTGCCTTCGGTTCTGTTCGAGCCCGAAACAGACTTGTATGGATTGTATGTCTGACATTACAAGTTGAGATATAAAGCCGATTTCTTTCAAATATATTTCTGTTGGTGGCGGAGAATTTATTCTTTGCTTAACACCCTTCTTTGAGACGTATGTGCTCAAAGGTTATATAGTTGAAGTTATCAGCAATATATCCCATTTTGGTAATGTGACATACTGAGTGTTGCTGTAAATGATCATTGTGTTGATTATTGTGATAGGATCATTTGTTTGATCGTCTATCTTAGTGATCATTGTGTTGATCATTTGTTGACCCAAAGCACGGCTTTTTGTACAAAGTGTGTTTTTGTGGACGTGAATTCGTCGAGCCTCACAACCCGGTAATGGTCGAAACAGGAATTGTGCGGCAAAGTTTTCAGGGATCGCTTCCCTAGGGTATGACCATTCCTTCTGGAAAAGGGTAGTATCATGGTATGGAGTCCAGATACTTACTCATGTTGAAACACTTATTATTATGGTGTGATGTTGGTTAGAGAGCTCTCGTTTAAAGGTTCCAAAGGACCGGGGGTGGCATATCTGAGGGTTTAGTAATATTCCTTGGGCAAAGGAATTCCCGGCTTTGTTTAGCAGAGGACAGTTGGTTCTCGGGGCGTCCAGCCAGAGGCGTTTCCATGTGGCAATGGGAAGTTCCTTGGCCTGACCATTTGTTGGAAAATCCAATCTCCAAATACGATCTTGTACGGTTTTAGTTGTATTACCTGCCATGGAATGTGGCGGTAACCTGCTATTGAACATGGTAGCTATAGTAGGCATAAGTGCGAAATGTCTATGCTGGCTAAGATTTATATCTTTATTTTCAAAATAAAATTTTACTACACTATGCACTAGTAATAATATCAAATGTTTCTTTTAAAATGCGTATCAAGCATCTTTGACTATCATAAGGAGAAATCTCCTCCGATTCTGCGTTTGCATTGTGTGTGTGTGCGGGAGGCCTTATGGTAGTCTCATTTCTTTTAAAAAAAGCATTGCGAATCTATTTTAAAGATATTCCTCTATTTTTATTTAAAGAAAATAAACTGTTTTGAGTTCTCACACCAGTCACATGACTGACTCGGAGTTTATTGTTTTCCTTCCTAAACTCTGGGTGCCCACCAATTTCCACACGGGCAGTCAAGAGTTAGGTTTATCAGGATATTCTGGATATCAGGAATTGCTGGAGGCAAGCTGGATGGCGTAGCATATTACTAGTATATAGTACTTCTTTTTCCGCTGTTGTTTGTTGTATGCTGTTGTACACTCTGATGATTTGATGTAATGTAATATAATGAGAAGTAATAACTGATATAGTTCTTTGTTTAAAGATTATTCAATTATTATTATATGTTGTTCCGCTGCGAATTGGGAGATTCTGTTGTAGTTCTGTTGTTCTGTTCTGTTTTTCTTTTTCTTCTTCTACCTCTTTCTTTTTCTTAAAACCCCATAACTTTTCGGTTTTTCCGGCCTTCGATTTCTCGGCAGTCGATAAGGTGAGTATCGATGTTGAATTTTCGGCAACGAAAATCCGAAACGTTACACTCATTTTGGAATCACCCTCAGAGTTAACGACCATAACCCTTGCACTCTGAATCACCATCTCGAACCTATAAGAACTAGTTCCATCAAACTCATCACGGAATCACCCCCAGAGTTATACTGACGTATAGTCCTTACACCTCGAGTCTTCACAAAGCTCCACTTTGATTCACGACCTAACGTTTAATTGGAACGATTTGGTTTTCGGATATCCCAATATGGAAACCCGATCCCGGTCTCATCGAAATCCAAAGCGTGTGCTTTAGGTCAAAGTTGTTTTAAAGTTTAAAACAATTCTATACAGTATCTATATACACACAAATAGATAACTCACAAATCACAATTGATAATCAACATTATCAAATAACAGGTAATCCACATTATCAATATCAAAATAGACGATCCATATATCACCATGGCAATAGATAATCTATGTCACAATGCAACTAAGCATTCATACCACACAATATTACTTATCTCATTACTGAGATCACAAAGCATCCAAAACAATCAATGTCATCCATTGATACATAAGCAATGATTTATTTCATCACAATATAATTAATTTAAAAAGAATTAAATTAACTATCTCTATCCTTAATTAATTTAAAGTGAATTAAATTAATTACTTCATTTCAATTAATTTAAAATGAATTAAATTAATTACTTCACCAATATAAATCTTGCTATCTCAACCATTTAATTGATTACAATCAATTAATCATTCATTATTAATCACCCTAATTAATCACTCGTGATTAATTATCCTTAGTTACATTCATGTAATTATCCTTAATTAATTCCACAAATTAATTATTCTCAAACAAAACAGTAATTAACCTTTAATTACTACAATTAATTAATTAACTATAATTAATTATCCTAATCCTTAATTAATTACATTAATTATTTACCTTTAATTACTTATTATTGATTAATCATAATTAATCAACTTTTATTTACATCATTAATTATATAATTAATGATCTTTAATTATACTTAATAAATTATCCTTTAAATAAATTAACTTAAGAAATTAACCCATAATTATTAATCATCCCAGATTAATTACATTCAGTAATTAACTAACTTATTTACTTTATTAAACCAAATTAATTAACCCTTAATTAATTTCTTAGTTAATCCCTATATTAATTACGAGTAATTATACTCCAAATTTCTTCATTATAAAACATCTTCAATTAATTTCAACCTGTAATTATTAATCAATTACTTCACCAAGTAATTTCCAAATCATTAATTACATACGTAATTATCTTTAAAACCCAAGTGTTTAAAATTTATTAAACTTAATTAATTAAAATAAACAATCACATTTAACATAATTAATTACCTTAATTAATTAATTTCTAAATTACTTCATTAAGTAATTATACCCAAACCATTCACAAATGATTATTATTAAATTAATTAATCTAATTATAAAATATTAACCACATTAATTAATTATTAAATAATCCTGGTTAATGACCTTCATTAACCATTCTCTAATTATTCATTAAGTAATTAACTTAGATTAATTACAAATTAAATTATCTTTAATTATCCATCAATTAAAGTTAATTATTTAATAAATTATCCTTGATTAAAACTTAATTACTTAATTAGTAATTCATTAATCATTAGTTAATAATATAATTAATGCTCTTAATTACAAATTGATCAATCCTTAATCAATATTTATAAATTCCAAACTATTAATTAATTAAATTAATTAACCATTTCTTAATTACTTCATTAGTTAAATTAATTTTAAAACATTAGTCTTAACTAATTTAAGATAAAAAATTTCTAAATTTTGTTCAAAAACAAATTTATTTAAAACAAAGTACTTTTGAACTTGCTTCCAAATTTCATTTTAAATACAAGTTTTAAAATGAAAATAATTTAAACTTATTAAAGTTTAAACAATTTATAACTTTTTAAAATTTCAAGACAAACAAGTTTTTGCCTTAGAAATTGAAATTCATAAGAATTTTGAAAACAAAAACTCATTTCAAAATTTCAATAACTTCAATTTATTTTTAGTTTAAACTTCCAAATTTAAACCTTCTTTTTAATTTTAAAAACTAAAGTTCATATTTAAATTTAAGATTTCCAGATTTAAATTTTATTTTAAATCTTGCTCACAATTTACAAACTTAAATTTAAAAGGCTTAAATTACTTCCCAAAATAATGCAGTTAAACTAGTTTAAGTTTAAAACCTTATTTCTTTTTTCTTTTTTGATTTAAAACTGAGATTTTGAATTAAACTTGAATTTCTAAAATTCAAACTTGAATTTAAATTTGATTTAAACTTTTCTTTGCATTTAAAAGTTCCAGAGTTTATAAATTTTAAATGGGAAGATGGATCTGGGATCACAGCAGAGCACAACAACATGCATACACAAACAAATTTACATCAGACTTTTATAAACACACAAACAATATTTTTTTTATATCAAACATTTAACATGCAACCTATTTAAAGTTTAAGATTTTAAGTTACTCGCCTTTTCCTTTATAAAGAACAGAGCTTCTGTTTTGTCCCTTTTGAAATTTGCAGAAAAAATGCAGGCATGGTCCTTCTTTAAAAATTGAGTTACAGGCCTGTTGAAACTGAAATGCTTAGGTTTTCCTAACTAAAATTACTTGCATGCAGATGCTTTTTGAAACCCTTAAAACTGCAGTTGCTAATTTTCCAGATTGTAAGCAGATCCATCATTTCCAGGTTTATAAAAAGAATGCAGACCCTTTTGATTTTGAGGAAGTTGAATATGCAGAATTTTTTTTTTTTTTGATTTTGAGGATGTTTAGATTTGAACAAGAAGGGTTTGATTTTGCATTGAACATGATTTGTTTACAGATTTGATTTTGATGAGGAGTTTTTGATTTGGTATTGAATATGCAGGATTTTTTTTTTGAAGAGGAGTTGTTGTTTTTAGATATGAAGAGTTTTGAAGTTTTTCTTCTTGATTAAGGAAATGAAAAAAAAACAAGTATGAATGAAATGCAAGTTTATATAAATGAAATTTTCAGATTTAATTAAATAAAAGAGAATTAAAACTAAAATGTGCCACTTGTAAAAATTATCCAACATTTGTCAAATTGTTATGTTAATCTTTTAACACTTGTTTAATTAATGCTTAATGTTATCCCATTTTTGGTCAAAACTGGAATATCAATGTTGTGTGCGTTTCCACCACGACCGCACCAAGAAGAAGTAGCCAGCAAGCATATATAAGTCTGGGGTTTCACTCATGACTCAAATATAAAAGTCCATTCGGTATCAAAGGTTTAAAGATTCATTCGGTAGTACATCACATATCTCATTCGGCATAGTTCATTCGGCACTCCACCTACTACACACCACCGATCCAGGGGGAAGGCACCACCGGTCCAAAAGCTTCTCCATCTTCCACCGAACCAAACCTTAGCCACTGCCGAACCAAAGTACACGAGCCCTTACCGAACCACCATACTCCTACCACCGGACCAAAGCCCTACCGGTCCAACACCACTCCCTGCATAGCCGAACCAAGCTCCATCCACTCACCACCGGACACACCTTCACCGAACCAATGTCCCACCAGACCAACTCCACTTCCATGAACTACCGAACCAAGCCCTTGCCGAACCAAAGTTGCCAGTCCAGATTGCATCAGCCCAGGCCACCAGCAGCTATATACATCCAAGACCCCTGCCCCCAGCCTTACTCTATAAATAGAGGGGCAGGGGTACAACAATGGGAGACAAGTTTGAGAGCTCAAGCATGGAAGGAACTTTCAAACAACTTTCATATACTTGTAACCAAAGCTTTGTACTTGTAATCTGAAGAGAAAGAGGAGAATAACATATAAAGTGGACGTAGGCACGTTCTGGCCGAACCACTATAAATCTGTGTGTCTTTTACAGTTTAGTCCCTGCTTTTTATATATGTATAAATCACCCAAATCACTAAAAACAACTTAAAATCAACTAAATCGTATGACTTGGAGGTGTTTGCCCATTTTTTGCGCAAACATTTTTGATGCTTTCACCAAGAGTTGAACTCAAGGACCTACCGCTTGGAAGTTGAATTTGAGAGTTTAGAGATTCAGATTGGAAGAGTCATGGCGAGACAATCAAGCAGAAGGCCAAGGCCAGAGCAGAGTCAACAGGAAGGGAGTCAAGAGGCTTCCTCAAGAGCAAACCAAGCTTCAGCCTTCATCACCAGGGATGAGATGGGGGCTATGATGAGAAGACAAGAAGAGATGATCCAGAACTTGCTTTAGCAAATTGGGCAACTTGGAGCACAAGACCCTGGAGCAACTGGAGTTCAGAACGGAGCAGGACCATCTGGCGTAGCACCAGAGCTAGGGGGCACTGACGCAGAGCAGTTGATCCGACCCTGGGAAGAGAGATGGGGGCATCCGAGCCCCCTGGTAGCAATAGAGGAATGAACGTTCAGCTAGGGAGGCATACACATGAAAACTCCCGCAGACTCAGGGGGCAGGTTGAAGGCAGTGAACGAAGACTACAGCTTGGAGACAATGACAGATTAGCAGAGATGGTTAGAAGAGCTATGAGAGGCGGTTTAGTAAACAGAGACTTGGAAGATGTAAACAGGAGTCCTTTTTCTTCTGCGATTAGGATGGCTAGGAACCTACCAGAATTCAAGCTACCATCAGTAGAGATGTACGATGGGAGGACAGACCCTGCGGTCCATCTTACTAAGTATATGAGGCACATGGAAGTGCTGGGGGCACCACAGGAGATCATGGCCCGGTGCTTTCCACTGTATTTGACGGACATTGCAGCGTTATGGTTTAGGCAACTGGAGAGCGGCTCCATAGGAACGTGGGCAGATTTAACTGAGAGATTCATGAGGCAATTCAGGGTTCATATTGCGAGACCCAAGAATGTGATGAATTTGGCAACCTTGAAGCAGAAAACTGGAGAGACTTTTAGGAGCTTTCTAACGAGATTTAATGCGGCGGCAACATCAGTGGATCGACCAGATCCATCTATGGTCATGATGGCGGCTGTATCTGGAATAGCTGATAGTACAGACTTCAAGAATTCATTAACCAAGGACCCGTCCATGAATCTGGGAGAGTTCTATCATGAGGCTAAAAAGTTTCTGCGTTTGGAAGATGCTAGTGCAAAAGGAGAGGAAGAAGATGACGTTTACACAATCTAGAGCGGAAACCCACCTGGAAAGGGTGCGGAGACTAGCAAAGGAAAGAGAAAGGCTGAGGATAATGATGACAGGACAAAGCGGCTACGAAGAGAGCCACGATTCATCACTCACACTGAGCTGAATGAGAGTCTGGAACGAATTTATCAAGATACCAAGGGGCATGTACCGTATCGTAGACCAATACGAAGGGATCCAACCTCTGACGAAAGAAAATCAGATAAGTTTTGTGTATTCCATGAATTAAACGGTCATAACACAAATGATTGTAGGCATTTGAAGGACGAGGTGGAAGGGCATATCAGGAACGGTATGCTCCTTCAGTATGTGAGGAGGCGAACTCCAGCTTTGGAGCCAGAGCGACCACCGTCTACATCGGCTAGAGGTGACTCTGGATCGGGGCACCGTTTGATTATCCATTGATTGCTTGATTAAAATAACGATGAACAAGTTGTAAACCTCTCTCTAACACGGTTAAATCATTTACGCATGTGAGCGATCGCGCACGATCCATAGGCATGCTCTGAATGACTACCAGCCGCGTTATAGTAAGAGTTTACGCTTTGACATCTTCATTCTGCTTTTTGCTTTGATTTTGATTTGAACATTTAAATTCTTCCTGTTTGGACATTTCTGCCTTAAGGTTCATATGATTATTGCTTTAACATTTACAATTCTATGGAAAAATTTACTTGTATGCCCGTTGGATCACGAACGGTCCACGAGCACCTCTTGCATGGCAGTGAACTGCCGAAGTCTTTGATTCGGAAACTCCCCCAAACAATAACTCCGGCATTGGTAATATTAAGTCCCCCCCGGGCACACAATTCGCCTCGAACGGCACCCGACTTCGAACAGTCACAAGTCGCCTCGAACGGCACCCGACTACGAACAGTCACAACTCGCCTCGAACGGCACCCGACTTCGTACAGTCACAATTCGCCTCGAACGGCACCCGACTTCGAACAGTCACAAGTCGCCTCGAACGGCACCCGACTTCGAACAGTCACAATTCGCCTTGAACGGCACCCGACTTCGAACAGTCACAACTCGCCTCGAACGGCACCCGACCTCGAACGGTCACAATTCGCCTCGAACGGCACCCGACTTTGAACAGTCACAAACTCGCCTCGAACGGCACAACTCATCTCGCCACAAATGGCTCGATCGCGAAAGGTCGCCATTTGAGGTCCACCCCCTGACCGCTAACAGTCGCACCTTACCACGAATGGCTCGATCTCGAACGATCGTCATCCGAAGTAAGGCGCTTGACCGCGAACGGTCCCATTTCATCTTTTGCTACGAACGGCACCGGCCGTGCACGGTCACATTTCACCCCAAGTGGCTTGATTGTGAACGGTCGCCATTTGAGGTCCGCCCTCTGACCGGGCTCGGTCGCACTTTACCTTGAATGGCTCGATCCCGAACGGTCGTCATTTGAAGTAAAGCGCTTGACCGTGAACGATCACATTCCACTGCAAATGACTCGATCTCGAACGATCGTCGCATGGATTTAGACGCTTGACCGCGAACGGCCGCACTTCACCTCAAATGAATCGATCGCAAACGGTCGTCATTTGAAGTTAGGCGCTTGACCATGAACGGCCGCGCTTCATTCCAAATAGCTCGATCCCGAACGGTCGTCATTTGGGGCCATATAAAATATCAAGCTCTTTACAGGTTGTCAACAGGATATGAACATCCAGCTCATGGCATTACAAAACACGCCTTCCTACCGCAAGGACATCAACAGGATATGAACATCCATCTCATGGCATTACAAAACACGCCTTTCTATCGCAAGGCATGTTTTGGGGGGCAAAGTGTTATCCCATTTTTGGTCAAAACTGGAATATCAATGTTGTGTGCGTTTCCACCACGACCGCACCAAGAAGAAGCAGCCAGCAAGCATATATAAGTCTGGGGTTTCACTCATGACTCAAATATAAAAGTCCATTCGGTATCAAAGGTTTAAAGATTCATTCGGTAGTACATCATATATCTCATTCGGCATAGTTCATTCGGCACTCCACCTACTACACACCACCGATCCAGGAGGAAGGCACCACCGGTCCAAAAGCTTCTCCATCTTCCACCGAACCAGACCTTAGCCACTGCCGAACCAAAGTACACGAGCCCTTGCCGAACCACCATACTCCTACCACCGGACCAAAGCCCTACCAGTCCAACACCACTCCCTGCATAGCCGAACCAAGCTCCATCCACTCACCACCGGATACACCTTCACCGAACCAACGTCCCACCAGACCAACTCCACTTCCATGAACTACCGAATCAAGCCCTTGCTGAACCAAAGTTGCCAGTCTAGATTGCATCAGCCCAGGCCCACCAGCAGCTATATACATCCAAGACCCCTGCCCCCAGCCTCACTCTATAAATAGAGGGGCAGGGGTACAACAATGGGAGACAAGTTTGAGAGCACAAGCACGGAAGGAACTTTCAAACAACTTTCATATACTTGTAACCAAAGCTTTGTACTTGTAATCTGAAGAGAAAGAGGAGAATAACATATAAAGTGGACGTAGGCACGTTCTGGCCGAATCACTATAAATCTGTGTGTCTTTTACAGTTTAGTCCCTGCTTTTTATATATTTGCATAAATCACCCAAATCACTAAAAACAACTTAAAATCAACTAAATCGTATGACTTGGAGGTGTTTGCCCATTTTTTGCGCAAACACTTAAGAATGCAACACTTGTCCCTTTTAAAATAATTAGTACTTGATTTACAAATTAATGTGTGCATTAAGCCTAATTTTAATTTGTTAGTTTATATTTAAATATGTGTATAAATTTATAAAAGAAATAAAAACAAACCATGTTTGTAAATAAAATTTATACATATAGAAATTAAAACAATTAAGATTTATACTTTGGAATTTTAAATTCAAATTAAATTCAAAATTAATTATTTTCAAAATCAAGTTATGTATATAAATTTAATTTGAAATAACAATTGCAAATTTTATTCAAAATCTATTTATAAAGACAATACACTGTTAATATTGTTTTTATAATTATCTTATTATTAAATTAAAATCATTTTAAAAGAAATTATATTTTTATTAATAAATTATCTATTTTATTAAGCCATAAAACTTTTTGTTAATTCATTCTAAATTTAAAACTCAAGCCAAATTAATTTAAAGATTTAATATTTTTCTTATCAATTTTAAAATCATATATTTATTTATTAAATAGTTTTAAAAACTTAATAATTAATAAAAATCAAAATTTCCAAATTATAATGTATATATTAGGATTTTTAAAACAGGATGCATTTATTAAATTTAAACGAAGATTTATTTATTTAACTTTAGAAAGCTTAAATATTAAATAAAAACAAATTTTCAAATTACTACAAATATTAAAATTAGAAAAATATGCTTTATTTATTAAAATTAAAACAATGCTAATCTATTTAAAATATAAACCATATATTTATATTGTAAATAGAAACCAATTTATTATTTTTAGAAGATAAAATAACCAATTAAATATTTATTGAAGAAGATTATTAAATAAATTTGAATTATTATTAACAAAATATCAATATCAATTTAATTTTTAATTCAGATTATTAAATTGATATTGTTAAAAATTCTGGGATGTTACATTAATCGTGTTTTAAGCATATTGAATATTTTCTAAGTATTGGAAATAAATAGATTTGTGAATTACTTATTGTTAAATAAGTATTTGGAAATGTTTTCCAATGTAGAAAATGAAATGGTTTAGAGAATATATTTTTAAAGATAAATTGAAGTGAATATTTGGCAAGTTATTTAATTTTTGGAAGTTTAACAAAAGGGCCTTGTGATTGTTATGGTGCTGAATATTTGTTTGTTTGCTTTGATAGTTAAATAACCGACTATCAATATTTACCTTTAAATGGGTATGTGTTGTGATTTGCTTGAATTTGAATGCTGCACTTATTTTTAAAAACAAGCGCCCGTTATTCGGTTTTGCCGGGAGAGGACCTTGGGTCATAAATCCCATTCCGAATTGTGATACATCATAATGGTAGCATTTGATGACCGGTGTTGAAGATCGGATATTTTCGAAAACAGAAGGATTACCGTCGAATGTCTCTGCATCGGCTGATCCCCGATATAGAGATTTTATCACCCTTTGTGATGGGAATTCTGGACGTGATCAGTGAATATCCGGATTGCAAAGGTTTCTTTGGAAGTGCCTTCGGTTCTCTTCGAGCCCAGAACAGACTTGTATGGATTGTATGTCTGACATTACATTTTGAGATATAAAGCAGATTTATTTCGAATACATTTCTGTTGGTGGCGAAGAATTTATTCTCTTAGCTTAACACCCTTCTCTAAGGCGTAAGAGCTCAGAGGTTATGTAGTTGAAGGTTATCAGTAATATATTCCCAACTTGGTAATGTGGCATGCTGAGTGCTGCTGATCATTTGTTGATCAAAGCGTGGCTCTTATGAAAAGCGTAGCTTTGTGGACGAGACTTCGTCGGACCTCACAACTCGATAATGGTCAAAATAGGAAGAATGCTGTAAGGTTATTTGAGGATACCGCCCCCATAGGGTTTGTACATTTCCTTCTGGATAGAGGTGGTATAATGGTATGGAGCCCAGATACTTAACCTATCTGGTTGCGGCAAATTATTTCTTTATGGTTGTTGGTGAATCCCGGGATAAAGGTTGGTTACGACCGGAGGATGGCATACTCGTGTCAGTAGTTACCTAGCTAGAGGTAGCCCGACCTTGTGTTGGCAGAGATCCGGTTAGGTTCTCGGGGCGTCCTTCCAGAGGCGTACCCATGTGGCAATAGGAAGTTCCTTGGCCTGACCATTTGTTGGAAATTCAAAGAAACAATACGAGCCCTGTATGGTTTTAGTTGTAGAACCTGCCATTTAATATGGTTGCTATAGTAGGCATACTATAAAGGTATCTATGCTGGCTAAGATTAATATTGTACTTTCGAATTGTTTTCATGCACCTTGCATTTATAGTAATAATATCAAAGAAATTTGCATATCAAGCATGTTTGACTATCATAAGGAGAAACCTCCTCCAATTCTTCGTTTGGATTGTGTGTGTGGCAGGAGGCCTTATAATAGGTACATTTTCTAAAAACATTGCGGATCTATTTTAAAATATTTCTTTGTTTGTTTTTAAAGAATAACTGTTTTAAGTTCTCACACCAGTCCCATGACTGACCTGGAGTTTATTGTTTCTTTCCTAAACTCTGGGTGCCCACCAATTTCCACACGGGCAGTCTAGAGCCAGGTTATCAGGTCATTCTGGAATTCAGGAGGTGCTGTGGAGATCAAGAGCAAGTTGGATGGCATGGCGTATCAACTAGTATATAGTATTTCTTTTCCGCTGTTTGTTGTTGCAAACTCCGATAATGTAATATAATCTGATGTAATGTAATAATTGATATAGTTCTTTTGATTTAAAGATTATTCATTTATCTATTATATGTTGTTCCGCTGCGATATGTGAGATTCTGTTATTGTTTCAGTTTTCTTCTTCTATCTTCTTCTTCTACCTTTTTCTTCTTAAACCCTAAGGGTACGATTTTCCGGCATTCGATTGTTCGACGGTTGACACAATGGACGTTTTAATGTCGATTTTCAGAAGTCGAAAATTTAAATCCTTACACCCCGAGAACCTAACCGGATCTCTGCTAACACAAGGCCGGGTTACCTCTGTAACTAGATAACTACTGACACGAGCATGCCATCCCTCGGTCGTTTGCGACCTTTATCCGAGGATCCTCAACCACAAAGCAACAACCATAAAGTATAATAAATTTGCAGCAACCACATAGGTTATATATCTGGGCTCCATACCATGATACCACCTCTTTCCAAAAGGAAATGACATACCCTCAAGGGGCGCTATCCCCAAATAACCTTGCCGCACCTTTCCTGTTTTGACCATTCCGGGTTGTGAGGTCCGACGAAGCCTCGTCCACAAAGCTGCGCTTTTCACAAAAGCCATGTTTAAATCAACAAATGATCAGCAGCACTTCGTATGCCACGTTACCCAGTTGGGAATATATCACTAGTAACCATCAACTACAAAACCTCTGAGCTCGTACGTCTCAGAGAACGATGTTAAGCTAAGAGAATAAATTCTCCGCCGCCAACAGAAATATATTTGATAGAAACCAGCTTTACATCTCAAAGTGTAACGTCAGACATACATCCACACAAGTCAGTTCTGAGATCGAACGGAACCGAAGGCTCTTCGAAAGAAGCCCTTGCAAATCCATATATTCATTAATCACGTCCGGATTTCCCATTACAAAGGGTGATAAAATCTCTATACCATAGCAACCCAGTGCAGAGACATTTGATAGGTAATCCTTTCGATTTCGAAAATACTCGGTCTCAACACCATCTTCAATGCAAACCCATTTCGTCGTATCATTATTCGGAATGGGTTTTTTGACACAAAGTCCTCTCCCGGCTAATCCGAATAATGAGCCCTTATTTTAAAGAAATAAGTGTTCATTCAAATTTCAAACAAATCACAACAAATTTACACTTTGATCTTTTAAATAAAAAATCCATCACAATCCAAAGGTTCGATGTGGTTTTCGAATATCCATTTGGAATCCGACCTCCGGTTGCATCGAAATTCAAATGCCAATTAAAGGCAAATATTGGTAGTCAGTTATTTAACCATCAATCAAAATTCACAACAATCACTGGATTTCAAATAATTTCCCCAATTATTGTTTTCAAAATATCTTTGCAAGTTATAATTTTTACACTTCAACCATTTGAAAACAAATTTCAAATCACTTTACACCTATCAATCATTTGAAAACAAATTTCAAATCATTTTCCCAACGTGGAATATATTCCCAAATATTTATTCATTTCCAATGAAAATCTTCGAGTTCAAATATTTAAAAATAATTCAAATTACTTATCCAAAAACATATATTTGGAAACATAAAAACTATTTTGGAACACTCTTTTTAAAATATTAGTTGTGAAATTCTATATCAATATCTTATATAAAAACTTCTAGTCCAAACTAGTTTTAAAATAAAATTAGTAGATAGAGTGTAGATATTTAAATATCCTTTTTCTAAAACAAATATTAATTTAACCTTTAAATAATCACTTCTATAATAATTTGAAATATATCTTTACTTTAAAAAATTTCAAAATAACCTAAGTAAATAATTTCTCCAAAATATTCTTTCCTTAAAACCATCTTTACAACTTCAATTTATATTTATAAACTATATTGAAAACATACTTGGCTTTCTAGGGAAAATACACCTTCCATTTCGAAATGGTTCATTAAAATCGATTAATAAATCCTTCTTGATTTAATTTAAATTTACGTTCCAAATCCATAAATTTCATACCACACTTTAAAAATAAACCAATATTTATTTTAAAACAAATTTCCCTTTCCTTTTTAAATTCCTATTTTGGATTTAAATTTTCAAATACCCAATGATATACAATTTTCAAATCGACTTCCAAATATCCCTTTCAAGCCAAATCAAATCCCGAATTGATTTCTAGTTTATTTCATTCACCAAATCAAATTCCAAATAAATTTCCCAAAGATTTATTTTAAAGCACCAAATCAATTTCAAACAGATTTTACAAAGATTTAATTTCAAACATCGAAATTTAAACTCCAAATTGACTTCCAAAATTATTTTCTTTTAAAATAAATTCTTTTATTTCTTTGAAAATATTTAAAATTCATATTTTAAATAAAATTTTCAACCCCTGAATAATATTACCCGAAATCCATTTATTAAGCCTTTTTCCCATATTTTGGAATTTATTCAATAAGACTACAAAAATAAAACTTTATCTATTTAAATTTATTCTTTTAAATTCACCCAATTCTTTTAAATGGATTTATTATAAACTTTATACTTAAATTTTCAAAAATCCAATTTTTTAATTTCTGGTATCCTACGATACCAAAAATATATTCCGCTAATCTATAGCCTTCAACGATTTAATTCACACATATAATCGCACACAGATTATAAAAAATCAACACACATTATTGAAATCAATTCAAATATTTAAGAAATCCAGTTGGATCCCTTCACCCTGTTTCCCTGCATCCACAAACATTAGCACAACAATTAAATACCAATTCCACTTTGAGGTGGAATATCGCGGTATATGGGATTATATAAAATCATACGCTATTATGCGGCGCATAGAGTCTCAGCCGCTATATAATACGGGAAATCAATCACTCCAAATACATATATAATACCAATTCCACTTCGAGGTGGAATATCACAGTATATGGGTTTAAATATAATATCATCCACTACTATGCGGCGCATAGGGTCTATTCCAATACAACTGATAATAATTTATCATCCAAGCACACAATCAAAAATTTTAAATTTGACTATTTAAAATTAAATAAAAGAAATCTGATTGAGTGAGAAGATCTCACCTTTGCTTTTTATTTGCGATCCATTCCCACTCTTGCTAGTTTTCACGATTTTTAGACCTTGGATATACATTATATAAATTTATTAATATACGAACCAATCGAATAATCAATATTCCATTTTATAAATTTAATCTAAACTAAAAATCTTACTTAATGATTTAATTTTAAACTTATATATTTTCTTCTTTTGAACTACATATACACTTATAGAAATAGATTATAAATTTTCAAAAAAATAAAATAAATCAAACTTTTAAAAAATTTCCAAACATTTAAAAATTCCTATATACCTTCCAAAGTCTTTTTTAAATATATAAACTTTTTTTCTTTTATCTAAAAAGAAAAAAAAATCTTGTCTGGAGATAATGTCAAAAATTCTTTTATTGTTACACATTAAATTATGTGTGGATATGCATATATATATATTTAACCATACTGACTACTTTGAAATTCAACAGTAGGATTTTTAAAGTGTGTATATAATCATTATATATTTTTATCATATATTTTTCTTTTAAAAATTTCAAGCGATAACAGAAAAAAAAAGAACCCATACCCTAAATGCGGAAGACCAGAACCCACTCATGAATTCCATGTCGCCGCCGCCGCCGCCTAGACCTGACTCGCAACCATCGAGCTCCCTGCTAAACTCCACGTGCATGTCGATCGAATAAATCGCGACCACATCCCATACTCGATTTGATGAAATTCCTAAGCCTGATCCATTGTGTATGAACACGAACACGGCGGCGCGCTTCTCGAACTCGAGGTCGCGATAATGGTCTTTGACTTCGACATAGCTTTAAATTTACCCAGGTCAACATCGAATGAGTTGAAATTGGCTCTAATGCCTTGATACTTGAACTGTCGATTTCGAAAAGGAACACGAGATCGCCAGACCGTGCTCGCGAGCTCCCTCCTTTGCATTCGATTCAAATCGAATTCAGGTATTTGAACGAATTCGATTCGTTCTCTTTTTTTTAATAAGTGGAACGAATTTGTTTTAGAGAGGGGTGAAACTAGAGGCTACGGCCATTATAACTTTTTTCCATCGGCCATATGAATTTGAATTTCGTTTTCTTCTTATTTTTTAAAGTCGCGTTATTATTATTTTTTATTGATAAAAAGAACGCATGTACACAATGAAGGACACGTACTTGAAGAGATGACAACATGTTGAATTCACAGAAATTTTTCCCTTGACTGGTTAAACTATCAAATTGAATTTAAATTTAAATTTAAACGACTTGAAATCGAGCCAAAAATCAAGACCTCCAATCGAAGCGTGCCGTCAGGCGTTTATAATGTTAAACCCCTATTCCGAACGCAATGGAAAAGGTTTCTAGTCCAAATTCGATCATATGGAGAAGATAGCTTTTTGAACACAGCTATCAAATTAAATTTCAATAAAAATTGAGCGCATTTGCTTATCGTACAGCCAAACGATCACTCCAATTATTGCAAAAATTGAAATCCGATAACAATACAATATTACAGATTCAATGGAACTAGTTTCGTAGAAATCTGAGACTGTGCCTTGGAAAGCTATTTTTAAATATCGATTCAAATGATACAAATTCAAAACTGAACAAATCATTTTTAAATTAAATTCTGAAGCTTCCATTATCTTCAGTATTATCAATATAAATTTTCTAAGCCTTGAAAATATTTTTAATCAGCTTAAACCTGAAGATTCAAATTTTTATCCAACTTTAATAAATTAAATTCAATAATTTAATTGCCAAATTCATTCCGATATTTGGCATTCAAGTTAAAATATCATTCAAATATTTAAAATCAATTTAATATTTCGATTTCAAATGTTCTAAATTTTCGGGTCATCACAACATCTCTCTCAAAACTCTACAAATCCAAATGAAACAGTATTGTTGCAGAGCTATTGGACATGGGCACAAACCTAAAGCGATTAGAGGGAAAAATCCTAAAGCATGAAGGAACAACATGCCTAGACATGAGGGGCAGAGGTGAAATCCCATACACAATTTTCTGCATTCAACATCCAACTTTAAATTGGCATATCTCCTTCATTTCTTAACGAAATTTGGTGATCCACCCATTGAAATGACTATACGGATGAGGATTACGATATGGAAAAGGAGTTGGGCAAAAACCGAAGATTTCTAGTAGGAAAGGGAGGAATATTGATGGCTAGGGAAACTTTGGAGTATCGGTGAGTGATCTATGCTTTCCTCCTCGTATAATACAATTTCGATGTTGTAAGATTATTTTCAGGCTATGGTAGTGTAGATAATAGTGTATGAATAACTTTAATTTAGAACTAATGGGGAATGAGGGTGGATTTGAGTAATAATAGCAGTTAGGAACTAGATTTATTAAAAACTAAGTAATTTGGTGATTGTTTATCACAATTTGATGAAATAAATGATTAAATATGACTTAGAACCTAGGGTAAAGGTATAGGCACGTTCTCTAACAATCAGAGGCGCAGAAGTGGACGTCGGAGGTCGGAAGTTGATGAAAACTTCAAAATCCAAAAAATGAAATTGGCTAAAACACGTACGCCAGTGCATCGGTCGGTGCCAATTGGTCCACCCGTGCACACTAAAATTGTTGGAACAAACCTCGACTTTAATGGGATATTTAATTAATTAACGAACTACTTAACTTTTGTTTTCTCTTTTGTTCTAGAAGGTTATCCAAGGCGTAATAAGTTAAACGAAAGTGATATGAAATAATGAATGTGTGGGATGATTTGGTTATGGTTGAAATGATATGTAATGTGTAGTGATATGAAAAGTGTCACAAAGATGGATGCATACATCAACGAGTCTGGGACGCAGGTAGATGACCCAAAATGTATATGCGAATATGAATGTAGTTTTGTGAAACTTAGTTGGTGGTGCAGGCATGATGATTTGTTTGCCTGACGGCTATGGTGGGCCAAGGGATGAGGTGGACGTTAAGGACTCTGCAGGCTATGGGTGGACTAAGTGTGAATCCAATTAGTACCACAAGGACAATAGGTTTTCTGGTAGGCTTCGGGCAGTCCATGGAAATGATTCCTATATGCTATTTTAGTGACGACGTGCAACAGGTGACCTTAAAGGGAATGAGGTCGAACTAGGGCGTGAGTCCATATAGATATGATGCGATAATGTTAGATGTAGAAGGCGTTTAGATATAACACAGTGATGGAATGTATAGTGGCCAGATAATAGACTCGTATCATGTTATAATATTATTTTTGTAGTATATGCATAGTAGAGTTTGGCTCACTTACTAGACATATGTCTGACCCGCTCGTAATTTCCTTTATATATAAATATCCATGTTGATGGAGCTTGGAGATGAGATGGTATCAAGATCAGAGTTTTCTTTGTGTATTGTATATATGATGTGCATAGATGTCGTGAATTATAGTGGACTATATATATGGATTTTCAGACATATGTATTTGACAGTGTAGCCAATGTTATGATGATGTGACTATGGTGTTTATTTATGTATTATAATTATTTCCTTCTGCTATGAGATTCTGAAAGTAGACAGTAATAGTTAGAACTGTATCCGATATTTTGTATCTACCTGCTTCTGCTTATTTTATCTCAACCCCAATAACTAATTTTTTAGTTCTTGGCTTGTCGACGTCGGCTCAGGCATTGGACCTAGAGCAAAAAGGGCGCATGAATATTAAATGTTATATAGAAAATATCTCATAATTTGTTTTACTAAGTCTATATTTTAAATTGAATTTTAATAAATTTCCAAACTGAATTAGTAAATAAATTTTAAATTTAAAGCTAGATCTAATATCTAAATTTGAAGTTTATTAAAAATCTTAAAATTTGACTTTAAATAAATTTATAAAATAAATTTAAAATAATATACGTACATATTTAATTTGTCGAAAATAATTTTGCTAATAATACATGCACATATGAATGTATAAACATATAATATAATTAAATATTATAATATATATATATATATAATATTTCAATGGAAAGTAAAAAAATATTTTCAATATTTTTTTTAAAAGTTTCCAAACGTAGTTTTTAAATTTAAATATATATAAATACAAATTTAAATTATTAAAATTAATTTATTACAATATAAAATCTTTAAATGTAAAATAGGTTTAATTTGGCTGATTTTTTTATTGTCCAAACATAAATAATACTTATATAATATACATGTATATATTATTTAATTTAAATTTAATATATATGATGATAAATGAATAAGTACACAATGTCCAAAATTTATTTTTTCAGTCAAAAATTTTGATTTAATAAATATCAAAGCCTAAAGCATTATATCTATATAGTTGTATTAAACAAAATCAATCAATCAATTAACAACCGATAATCATATATAACATATATATAAGAGGTGATACATAAATATGCATATAATACAACGAACATCTTATATAAGTTGTAAACAAGGATGTACGTGATGATACATTGCCTTAGACTTGCATGTTAATCTAGTTTGTCTCTTTGATCTCTCAATTTACACCCACTGCTACAAACAAACGGTGTACCAACACCTTATCTTGTTGAATTTAACTGAATAGAGGTGAATAAAGTTCGAAATTGAATAGGTCTGGTGAAAGTGGAAGCTAAAAAGTGAAATCAGAACAAAATTCCTTAGGTTCCCTTTTGTAGGAAGAGCCGACTAAACGATCTAGCACCAATCATTCCTTTACCAAGTCAAAACTTGGACTTCTTCACCCTCACACTTGGCCAGCCATAACACGGGTCTATATTGTACCAAATCCACTTCTAAACCCCTTAGTAAATTATCATTATAAATTTAATTTATACTCTTGTCGATGCCATATATCGATACAAACATATAACTTATATGTATCGAATAAACTATTAACAACACCTCAGATAATTCTATAGGCAACTCCATTTTACTAAACATGCTCTACACAATAAAAACAATGATAATTAATATTTCATAAATATTATATAATTTAATTAACTTTAACTACTATAAATAAGTTATACGACTCACACATATGAATTTAGCCATCGATTAATATTCGAACATTGCGTATGAAAATTTTCGCACATCCCCTTGGATAGTGGTGCAATAGTTTGACAGAATTTATCTCCTACAAATCTCATTGGAAAACTCCAATTTTACAATTTAAGTGATACCTTTTAGTAATGATCATATACACCAATTCCCTTCATCAAGACTATACCACTTTAGGATTTATGGAATTCGTTCAAAATTCAAATATCATCCACATCTACTCGGTTAGTCCATGAACAAAATCCTTGGTCCAATAATTACATTTATTATTAGCTATAATACTTTGACTATAGATGTTGATCCTAATTTGACTATAGTAACCATGATACTATCCTCATACAATCGAGGAGGCGAATTCTCTATCGAATAGTGTTTCACTTCCGATGCTTCAACTCACACCCAACTACAGTCGCTCGATGGTCACTATGCCATAATTTAACTATAGTCAAAGTGGAGTATCCACATTGAAGTTTAATATTATTCTCAAGTAGAAATAACTATCATCACGTAAGATTTTTCATTTGACTAATTTGTTGCTAACAACAAAGAAACCCTCAGATGGTCATTCTATAGTTATCCAATAACTATTAGTACGTAACCTCTTGGTTCCTCCAATAGTCATGACTAATACTCTGCCTAATATTTGGAGAAGATTAAGTACAATGGTCTTGAAGTATGTGTTGATATCCTTTCTTGAAACATCTTGACTAGGTATATTTAAAACAATATATTATTTAATATTGTGATAATTTTCATATGATTACAACTCCGTGTACCTATTATACCATGACATATTATTTAAGGATTTTCTATTTAATGCAATTAAATTAATGAATTGGCTAATATATCATAATATAACAAGTATATAATAAAAAACAAACATATTTATTATGAACAAGATTGGTTATAAAGTTAGATATATGCAATACATTAATAAGTGCCCCTAAGGCCTAACCCTGACTATCTTAGGTAACAACCGATAAAAGAGGACAAAAGTGGTCAAAGATGTTTTCCATCAAATACTTGGCATTGTGAGTTGATTTAGGACCGATGTAGGAAAATCCATGGAACTTTGTAAAGTCGTCAAAGATGTTTCGAACATTGACAAATCGACAATGTGAATTGTATGGATAGATCTCTTCAAATGTAAAGTGTTAGTGTATCTAGTGATGGTCAGAGAGGGAATGTTCAATGGTGTAACGAACGAGATTTTCGACCCTTGAAAATCGACATCAAAACATCCGCTGTATAAAATATCGAGAATTCGAGTGCTGGAAATACCAGTTCATTAGGGGCGAAGAAGATAAAGGTAGAAGGTAAGAAAACAGAACAACCCAGAATCTCACAATCGCAGCGGAATATAATATAATATATAATAGCAGATTTTTATACAAAATAATCTGTAACTATTTATGCTTACAATCATCAGAGCACAACAATTCAATTTATCAAATGGACATTTATAATGACTTGTCCTAACATGGCGGAAAATAACCAAGTACGTTGTATACGTATGAACTCCTCCAGCTTGTCTCCTAAGCTTCATAGCATTTTGACCTGAATCTGTAATACTCAGTTTAACCCGAGCATTATAATAAAATAACACATGAGTTCGTCTGGAAAACCAGTGTAACATCTTGATATTTTCAACCATTCGCATCCACACATGCCAGATTTAAATTGCTTAAAGTATAAGATTGTTAATTTATATTTGGAAAAACTCAACATATACAGTAAATAAAATAATCACAGAATCACAGACATAGAGAAACGTAGTAGTAAGCAGCGGAAATAAATGAGTAGTAGTTCATGAACCTACTATATACATAACAAAACTAAACAAGATACAACAGAAATCTCGAATATAATAATCAATACAAAATCTGTATATATCAGTGGAGTCAACTGAATGACTAAAATTTGGATAGATAGATGGATCTCGAATCAAAGCTCCAACTCCAAAGGCGAGTCTCAAATGATGTGACACTCAGTTTGACCCGAGCATAAGCAAAACACAAAACGCTCAAGTCAAGATTAAAAATTGACATTCTTACATCAATAAATCTTACTTAACTGAAATATTAACTGAAATACAAGCAACTTAAAGGATGTTTGGGATACCCATCCTCTAAGGATCCATGAAACTATGTACTATGTAGAAATATATGCTATTAGTAACCCAACGTCATTATAATACCGTGGTCATGCTAAAATAATTTATACGTCACAACCAAAATATCATATCCATTTCAAAAAGCGTATCAATACGATACAAATTTTCACTCTAAATATATCCATTTCCAAAATCATAGCACCTTCAAAGTTATTACACTTTCGCAACCAAAACACTTGAAATTATAACACTCTGGAAATCATAACATTTTCGAAATCATAACACTTCCCTTTAAACAGTTTAGATATTAATATTAGTATATATGTAAAAAAATTGTTTCTAAAATAAAACAGTTTATGTAAAATAGTTATGAGTTAACTTAGTTTATATTAAAATAATTTATAAAGTAAAATATGTAAATAGTTTTAAATATAATTTAAAATGCTTTATATAATAAAATAGTTTCCTTAAGTTTCACAAATCAATTCCAAATCAACTCGAATTGCAAAAATTCAAATTTTATCCAATCTTAAATCATCAATCTAAATTTATTTCGGTTTCTCAATAAACCATTTCAAAGTATAATGAATTCAAATACAGATTTTTAACCAAAAATAAACATTTCAAATTCAATGTTTTCAAAGCTTTAAATATTCAAACATTTCAAAACCAGATTTAATAATTCCATATCTATATCAAATTCACTTTACTATTATTTATTTTGAAATATTAACTTAATCATCCAAATAACATTTAAATAAAACTTCAAATTTCAAATTTAAATAAAACTAAATATACCATTTCAATATAGGTAAATTTGAATTATTCACTTCAATCACTTTTAATCAAAAATCGAGTTATAATATCATATCTTCAAATTCCCAAATTTAATTAATTTCAAATCAAACTTATTTGAGTATAATTCTTAAATAAAATAAATTTCAAAACCTTGGAAATCATTTAAATATATGTATATATATACGTATTGACCAACAGTGTATGTATATAATTTTCTATCCTATGGTCAAGTGACAAGGGTATTTTTGTTTTCAATCCGCAATTTAAATATATACGGGTATATATCATTTCAACCCGCAATTCCAAATTCATTTCAATTAAAAATGCTTGGGTTTATCATTTCAACCCATAATGATTTCTCCTATTCTACAGATCGTTCGGGTATGTATTATTCCAACCCATAGTGAATTCTACACTAACAAGGAACTTGCAGAGTGAGAACATATATGATAATAATATAACATGTATATATCATCAATATAAATAATAGATAATGGTGTCAGATGTCACTGGTGAACATATACAAATAATAGCATATATATAGCAATGCAAATAACTAACGACATATTTCAATTGTCATGCCAATTGAGATCAAATTTAACAGATATAAGAACTTTAATCTAGAGTGATTGCTCACTTTTCGAGGCCAGGGATGAACGATAGCAAGAAGAGTTACGAATCCAAGCATGAATTTAGAAACAAAACAACATTGGCATGAATTCGACGATTAAAGCCGATAAATAGAAATTGATGAAATTAAATCAGAACTGGATCGATGAAGATAATAAGTATAAATGAACTTATATAACTATATACAATTATATATTTAAAAATCATATTCTAAATTAAAATACATATTAAATTAAATATATATTATTTCAAAAACCGTCCTTTCAAATTAAAACACATATATTAAACTCAGCATATATGTGTAATATATTTAAAAATCAATACCTATCTATTATATTCATTTCAACCTAACATATCTTAAGTATAATTTAAAGTACTATATTTATACTGTCACAATTAAATTTTGCATAAAAAAAATCAATTTAAACATATATTACAATAAAGTATATATTATACAAAAAACTAGACTCATGCGTACCTATACATATGCTTTGAAATCAAAAAAATATATAATGACATATTATATATTTTGCAAACTACTATAAACTACAAATCAAACCGCAACATATTATAACATTAGGATATATGAAATGCTTTGGAAAATATATTGTATAAACAAACATATATTATATAAATAACACTAGTTTATTTTATGAGCGAATACATACTACCGCTTCCAAATATAACCTATAATGTAATTACACAGATATATATATATATATATATATATATATATATATATATACATACATGATATGAAAAATATAGTGTTACTTCATCGGTGATATATGCTCATGCCTATTCAAATAACAATTTAAATCAATATTCAATACAATAAGTATTTTATCTTTACAGTATCATATATATATACACACACATGAATCGGATTGTAAATAATTATGCGCATATTCTTTTTATAAACAAATATATATATATATTAGCAGATTATATAAATTAGATTACTAACCAAAAAAATAGATCTGATATAACCTATATATATAAGACAGAATATGACATATTACATATATGCAGCTTAAGCAAATTTTATACATATGCGTATGTCATAAATATATATAAATATATATATATATATATATATATACGAATTTTTTTGAACAAAACGAAACATATCTCTATAATATAAACACGCACACATATATTACTTATAAGGCACACTTATTTTATAAAAACAAAAATAGAATCCATGAACTTATGAACTAATGTATATGACCATATATAAACCTATATACAAACTCATATAATCAAAATATATAAACTTATATACCTATTGAGGCAGAAGGGGAGATGGAAAGCTCGGCTAGCTTGGATAGTGGTGAGCTACCCGCGTTAGATGGTGTAGTTCGAGGTGGAGGAGCACTGGCTATGTGCGACCTAGAATTTTGGACATTTGAAATTGGATTATTTAACTGATTTTAAATATTTGGAAGTTGATTTAACTTGAATTTCAAGCTCAACTACAAATTTCGTGATTAAATTATTAAATTTAATCTATTGAAGTTGGATAAAAATTTGAATCTTCGGTTTTAAGCTGATTAAAAATATTTCAAAGGCTTAAAAAAATCTATATTTATAATATGAAGATAATGGAATGTTCAGTTTTGAATTTGAAATTTTTTTGTTCAGTTTTGAATTTATATCGTTTAAATCGATATTTAAAAATAACCTTCGGAGGCACAGTCTCGGAATTTGATGAAACCTATTCCAATGGATGCGTAATAGTGTATTATTATCGGATTTTAATTTTCGTAGCATTTGGAGCGATCGATTGGCCGTACGATAAGAAAACGCACTGAAAAATTGTTGAAATTTAATTTAATAACTGGTCCAAAAAGCTATCTTCTCCATACGATTGAATTTGGGCTCGGAACCATGTCCATTGCGTTCGGAATAGGCGTATAACATTACAAACGCCCGGCGGCACGCCTCGATTGAAGATCGAAATTGTGAATTGCGAAAACTAGATGATTTAAATTTAGAACAATTAATATAATTACTGCGCAAACCCTTACAACATGTATAGGAATGTTATCTACGTGTTCCGTTTTCTCTGCAGAATTGCAACATGCGTTCGTTTTGAATGAAATAAAAAAAGAAATTTTTTTATGCCTCGTTCAACAAAAGAAACGAAAACATTTTTCTTCGTTCAAATGAAAAGAAAATATCAGAGCTTCAAAACGAAATATAATAGTCGCGTTCCTTTAAATCTTGGAAAAAAAATTCAAATCACTTCTTCAAATAAATTCATGTAGCTAGGCGAATTTTCGTAAGGTCGTTGACTGCGACGACGAGCCTGGGCGAAGGCGTACGCATATGTGTACACGACAGGCCGTGATAAATTTGTGTTCGCGTTAATTTGAATTCAAAATCGTGGAGGACTCGACAGCATTGCGAGGTCGAGGAGGAGAAATATGGCAAGGCGTCACGATCTTTGGTGACGCGATGGAGGCTAGGGTTCGACTGTGTTAGGGGATTCGCGAGTGCGTGGGGGCATGGACCGCATGGGGAGGAACGACGCTCGATGGAAAGAGCTCGCCTGGCTGTGGGGTTGTCTCGCAACGGAGGCGGCTTAATCAAGGTGCGGTGGTGCGCATAAGCAGTGCTGTGGCCACTCGTTTGATTTGGGAAAAATTCTTTTTATTCATTCCAGTGAATATGTTAATACTAATTTATTTTTTCCTTAGGTTTTGAAAATAAAATAATAATAATATTTTTTCAGGAACGTTTATATATGCAGATTTTTTAATTTATATATTTTTTTAAAAATGATTCTATAATTTGACAAATATAAACACACACACACATCTGGATGCATATTTTAAATTAAAATGGTAAGTATATGTATAGATAGGATTTTGTAAATAGATGTTTTAAATGTTAAAGAATTTATACTAATTATAATTTTTAAAACCTATATAGATTATTTTGAAATTAAAATAAATAATTTATGTACACATGCATGTTTGAAATTTATATAGAAATGAGATTCTAATTTTATAGTAAAGTATACAAATATTTCTGTTTTTAATATCTACATATGCAAGTTAAAAAGGAATTTTAAATATTGAAGGAATTTATATAAGTTAAATTTTAGAAATCTATTTTTATAAGTATATATATTTAAAGGAAAAATTATCAGTTAACTAAACAGTTAGGTTTTAAACAATAAATTGTAATGGTTAAATTATTTAGTTAACTTATTTAATTATTATAGTTACTAAAGGATTTTATTTAAAAAAAGGAAATTTGTTTAAAGTTAAATCACTAGTTTAAAATTAAGACTATTAGTTGAATAATAATTTTAAAATGGCAATTGAATTGTTCGATTATTCAAATATTAATAAAACCTTATAGTGTTGTTACAATGTCTTAAATTGTGAAAAAATGACTGGTTTGAATTGGATTGCAAAAAAAAAGCAAAGGTAAGATATTCTCACTCAAATTATAATAACTGAAAATTTCAGTTATTAATTGATTGTTGGATTGTGATAGTGTGTGTGTGTGTGCATTTATATATATATATATATATATATATATATATATATAGAGAGAGAGAGAGAGAGAGAGAGAGAGTGATTGACTTTCCACATTATATAGCAGATGAGACCCTATGCGCCGCATAATAGCGGATGATATTATATAATCCCATATACCGTGAAATTCCACCTCGAAGTGAAATTGGTATTTAATTGTTGTGCTAACATCTATGGTTGCAGGGAAACAAGTTGGAGGGATCCAACTGGATTCCTCCCATTTATGAATTTATTCGTACATGTTGTGATGTGATAATATGTGAATGATTATATTGGTGTGAATGATTATATTGATAATTGGAATTTATTTTAAGGTTATGGCTTGGCCGAACATATTTTTGGTATCGTAGGATACCAGAAATATATATGATTGGATTTTCGAAATTAAAGTAGAGAATTTAAATAAATAAATTCTAAGGAATTAAATAAATTTAAAAGAAGGAATTTAAAAGCATAAAAGTTGATTTTTTCGAAATCTTATTGAATTTTTCCAAAATATGGGTAAAGATTTGAATAAAGGGATTTTAAGTAATATTGTTTAATAGTTGAAGAATTTATTAAAAATTCGGATTTTAATTAATTTGTAATGAATAAAGGAATTTATTTTAAAAGATATAAAATTTTGAAATCAATTTGGAAATTGTTTTGGTGTTTAAAAATAAATCTTTAGGAAATCGATTTGAAAATTTGATTTGGTATTGGAAATAAATTTTTGAAATTAATGTGGAAATTGATTTGGTGTTTGGAAATAAATTTAGAATTCAATTCGGAATTTGCTTCGTTGTTTGAAAATAAATTCGGAATCAATTTGGCATTTGATTTGGTGTTGAAAGTAAATATTTGGAAATCGATTTGAAAATCATATATCAATGGATATTTGAAAATTTAAATTCACAATGGGAAATTATAAAGGAAAGGGAAATTTGTTTTAAAATAAATATTGGGTTACTTTTAAAAGTGTGGAATGACATTTACAGAGTTGAAATGTTAAGAGCTCGGCTTTCTAAAGTTGGAAAAGAGCGTGATGAAGCTATCGCCGGCAAAGCAGCAGCCGAAGAATCTCATGAGGCAACCAAAGCCAACATCAGCTCTGCCTTATTCGAGTTTTATTTGCAAAGTGTCCTAGGGCGCGGTAGCCTTTCATTTTTAGGACCGAAATATGGGATTACCTTGGACGAAGTGTGGGAGGCCGCATTTGATATGCTTGGAGGCACTAGCCATGCTGAGGCAGATCTTGAGGCGCACTATCTGGATGATGAGGCACGTGCCGCCCTTGCCAGGGGAAAGGAGCAACTTCCTAAAGAGCGAGCCGGAACGGCGGAAGGAGAACATTTAGGGAAGGCACCTTCGACCGACCCGACTCTTCCTTTTGTTTCGGCCGACATTGATATCATTGGCTCCATTTCCCATTCTTCGCCTCATGCCAAAAGCTGACATTGAAATTGTAACTGCTCACACGGGAGATGAGGCTCAAGAAAGCACTGAAGCACAAGGCTTTAAAGTTGATGTGATGAAGCCAACTTCTCCAGGTAACTTCAACGTTGATTTAGCTCAAGTGGACTACTTGTTCGCTTCTCATGAGCTTGATTAACTTTTTGATTATTACTTAAGCCTTGACGCGCCACTATCTCCTCTTTGCGGGGAATATTGATTTTAAATTCTCTTCTTCTGTAGTGAAAACGCCATGTGCCGCACAGACTTCTCCTCTTCCAGCTTTTCCACCTCCGTCTCTTCAAATTACTCCTCCTTCTGCTTCTCAACTAGGGCCGCAAGAAGAATTACTAGAAGCTCTTCAAGGCTTGGACGACCCGGCCGCTTCACAAGAGCAGAAGATTTAGGAACTTGAAGAAGGTGAAAGGACTCTGGAGAAATTTCATGATGACACAAAGCTGTCTGAACTTAAAACTCCAGGCAGTGAGTCTTCTTCAAGGAAGAAGGGGAAGCGTGTAACTTTGAAGAAGAGAAGGAAAAGCACTTCTGCTGGCGAAGAGAGTGCGGAAGTAGACCTAGTTGTACCTCTATCTCCTTCTTCCCCGACTCGTTCAAGCTGGCTCCCAAAGTTAACCATTAGGCCAGGCGTGGGCTCTAAAGGTGGTGGGAAGAAGAAATAATGAGTCTTGCTTTACCCTTCTTGTTTTGCTTTTTACTTGTATATAAAGGCTTGTATTGACCGGACTTTGTGTGGGTACCGGTCCCCGCTCTTTTGAAACCTGCACATGTATAAAAAATTTATAGTATGGAATAAAATGATTCTTTTTGCTTGTACAATCTTTTGACTGTATTTGTGAATGCGCTTATTCCTTATTTTCGCACAAGTTTCTTCATTTTCTTTGTGTGATATTGCAATAAGTTTGTGGTATGTTGCTTGAGCGTTGTTTTTACTAATGTAGCTATATTGTATTGTATTGCCCCCATAACACGGCTTATTGCAATTTCTTTTATTTGGTAAAACATTGGAGAACAGTTCTTCTGTTTCGAGAAGACTTGTAGTCTTAAGTGGGAGAATAATTCTTCTGTTTCGAGAAGACTTGTACTCTTAAGTTGGAGAACAATTCTTCTGTTTCGAGAAGACTTGTACTCTTAAGTTGGAGAACAACTCTTCCATTTTGAGAAGGCTTGCACTCTTTTTTTAGAGAATAATTTTTCCATTTTGAGGAAATGTTACTCTGCTTTAGTAGCGTGTGCCTTGTATTGGAGAAGTCTTCTCTCTCTTTTGTTTGAAAAAGTTTTTACACTTCACTTTCGGAGTAGTCACTTTTATTTTTTGACAAGTGGATTCTCCTACGCGGTGAAGCGAGTTTCCAAGAGGGCTTTGAATTGGCACTACAACTTCTGGGGAAGAATATTTTCAAGATATGGAAATTGATCTTCCCTTGAGAGCTGCAGTGTGCCTCCGAAGAGGGCTTTCTTCTTCTTTTTTTTATTCTTGTTGTGCCTCGTTGGAGGGCTTTTTGCTTCGTTCGCTTGAAAGTGCTTTTCTCATAGTTAAATGGATCCACGGGGCGAACGCAAGTTACTTAGTTGGATGTCCGTTTGCAAAAACGATCGCAGCCAGTTAAAAAGGGCCCTGTGCCTTCTATTTTGGGAAGGTGCCCCTCCGGTGGTTCCATCAACCTTGTTGACTGAGAAAAGCATCTCTTCTTGAGACGTGCCTCCAAAGAGGTCTTGTGCCTCCGAAGAGGTCTTTTGGTGCCTCGGGAGAGGTCTTCTGTCTCCGAAGAGGGCAGGTGTGCCTTTGGTGAAGGCAAGTGCCTCTGAATAGGGCTTGTGGTGCATCGGGAGAGGTCTTATGCCTTCGAAGAGGGCAGGTGTGCTTTTGGTGAATTCTCGTGCCTCCGAATAGGGCTTGTGCCTCCGAAGAGGTCTTTATTTGATTGCCTGGAAATTACTTTCTCACGGTTAAATGGATTCACGGGGCGGACGCAAGTTACTTAATTGGATGTTCGTTTTCACAAACGATCACAACCAGTTGACAAGGGCCCTGTGCCTTCCACTTGGGAAGGTGCACCTCCGGTGATTCCACCAACCTTATTGGTCGAGAAGAGAACTTTCTTTTTTCGGCATGCCTCGCTAGAGGTCTTTATCCTCCGAAGAGTTGTGCCTCCGAAGAGGGCTTGTGCCTCCGAAGAGGGCTTTGGGTGGTTGGCTCGCCATGAAGGTTGCGTCTCACAGTTAAGTGGATCCACGGGGCAGACGCAAGCTATCCAACCGGATGTCTGTTTTCACAAATGATCGCAATCAGTTAGCAAGGGCCTAGTGCCTTCGCTTTGGGAAGGTGCCCCTCCGGTGGTTCCACCAGCCTTTTTGTTGAGAGGCAAGACTCCTTTTTGGCTGTTTTCTGTCAGCTCGCCCTTGTCTGTTCGTCATTTGCTCATCAGTGATTCTCTGTTATCATTTCCAAGCACATGTTCCTTTCTTTTGCAAGTAGTTTGTTTTATCCAAAGAAGTGTACTTCATTGTTAAGCGAGTCCATACGGCAGACGCAAGCTATCTAACCGGATGTCCGTTTGCACAAACGATCGCGATTATTTAGCAAGGGCCTGGAACCTCCACGTTAGGGAGGTGCCCCTCCGGCGGAATTACTAACTGTTTGCATGAAGCACTTCTCACGTGGGATTTGAATCTGGGATTTCTGTGGCTTGACATTTGTTTATTGAGTGATTTTAGGGATCGCTTGGCCTTGTGATAGGTAAGCTTTGTTTTAATGGCCTGCAATATTAAATCCAAATTTTAGCAATACATTTAAGGTATTTACACATTGAAATAAAACAGGCATTTTATAGTAATAAAGAACACAAGATTTATAGTGGTTCGGCTAAGAACTGGACCTACATCCACTTTATAGTTCTTATTATTTTTTTGCACTGATTTTACAATGGTTACAATACAAGAATCATACATCCATAATCATTTTACAAATTTAAGCAAAGCTTTTATGTAAAATATGAACACAAGTGATTGCTGTTCCACGCTCTTGGAATTGGATCTCCTTTGACAGTTGTCAGTTTGAAAGTGCCATCAAGAAGTTTTTTGCCTATGACATACGGCCCTTCCCAGTTTGGCGCAAATACTCCTATTGCCGTCATGATCCTTTCCAAGACTAGATCCACAATTTCAAAACTGCGTTGGCGAACTTTGGAATTGAAGTGCCTGGCAATCCTTTGCCGATGGGCTGCAATTCTGAGCTTTGCCTCTTCCCTTCTTTCATCAAGGAGGTCAAGTGCTTCAAGTTGCAGCTTTTCATTTTCAGCTTGGTTGAAATGAATTCTTCTGTGTGAGGGGACCTCTATTTCCACTGGAATCATTGCTTCTGATCCGTATGCTAATGAGAATGGAGTGTGCCCAGTCGCAGTTTTGTGGGTAGTTCTGTATGCCCATAGTGTTAGTGGCAGCTTATCGACCCAACCATGTAACGACCCTGAATTTTGAACAATTTAAATTGAAAATATTTAATTAATTTTAAATATTTGAATGATGGTTTAAATTGAATTCCCAATATAACTATGAATTTGGCGATTAAATTTTAATTTTTTTTAATCTACTGAGAGTTGAATAAAAATTTGAATTTGACTTTGGAGTTTGAAATTGAATATTAAATTTGTATATAAAATTCGAACCAATGACTTAGAAAACATAATTTGGTTTTAAGAATTATTACTTATGTAAATTAATAAATTGATGGTTAGTTTTAATAACATTTTTCTTTAACTTAAATAAAATGGAATAAATTTTATCAGTACAAAATACAAGTATAAAATCTAATTGTAAAACATGTTAATATAAATTGATGTTTGATAGTAACTTCAAAACGTTTATATATCTAAGAAGCTTACTAAAGAAGATAATGAAACAAGAACAAAATTTTGTTCTTACAAAAAAATAAAAAATGGATTGTGTGTGTATAACCAAGAGGGAACACAAACATTTAATGCTTCTTTTTTTTAGCCATAGGCAAGATCACTTCAGCCACCCTACCCTGTATGCTCAGCCCTCTCTCCTTTGTTTTATATTCGTTCGAAACCCTAACAAATCATACAAAAAAAATCAAACGAGAAAAAAAAAATGGCGGCACTCTCGTCTTCCTCTTCGCTCGTCTTCAAAAACTAGGGCTTTTCGTCCTTCGATCCAAATTAGGGCTCGTTCAATTTAAGGCGCTGGTTTCGTTTTGCTCGATCGATTTGATTCCTTCTCTCCACTCGCGGTTGCTCCAATTCACGTCAGGCAAAGGTGAGTGATTTATTTCACTCACATTTAATTCAAAATTTTGTTGATTTCTGATTTTTCAAGCTGAATTGTTCGAGGCTAAGGCCAAGTTGATTTCGTGTTTTTCTAGCTGGTTTAAATGAAAGAAAAAAAACTGTTTCTTGTTGACTTCGGTTGTTTGATTCTTTTGAAATCATTTGCTGTGATGAGGATTTTTTTTGTTCACTCGGTAATTGATTTTTGTCGACTTCGACATTTCTTTGACTTCGACCATTTTGATTTAGTGAATGTTTGGCTTTTCTCTGGTCTTGGCTGTTTAAAATTGCGGTTTGAATTATGATGAGTTACTAGCTTGCTTTGCTTTGTGTATACATCCATTCATGTAAGTATGTTACTGCATTATGAATTGTTGAGTTACTTGCAGCTGTATAGGCATTGTCTCCATGTAATTCATGTAGTCACTGTGCATTCATTGTTGTCATATTGGCTTCATTTGATAATTTCACTTGAGTCAATTGAAGTTGTAGATTGCTGAACTGATCTAAGTCTTAAACCTATTGTGCACTCCATATGTGTAGCCACTTGGTCATATAAATTAAGGCTGCTATTATTACATTTGAGGTCTTGAACTTGTACATTGTTATTACATTTGGTTAAGGCTTGGTCATCGAGTATCATTGCATACTGCATGTCGCCATTCTGGCTGTTGCGGTCCCCTTTGGTCATTTTGCATTAAGTTGCATCTTTATTTGTCGTACCGGAGTCATTGGATTGCATTGAGTACTGAACTGCATTCATTCGTGTACATATATGCACTACATGTATGCATCCAGTTACATTTGTTTGGAAGTTGTTTCGTTCCATGCTGTTGATATTTGCTAATTGATGTTACTTGGATGATTGAGATTTCACTGATTTTTCAAATTCGTATATTCTGATACTACTTCCCACGGTTTTGTTGTTTAACTTGGTCAATTATCTTGGCCACCATGATTTCGAATTTGACTTGTTCATATTGAGTACAATCAGTTGTTCACGGCTTCACCTAAATTTTTGATATTACCAGATTTTGACACTTCGGCATTAACTTGTTTATGTGATTCCATGAATTAATATTGACTTCGGCCTTCACACTGATCTTGTTCATTTTGGCCTTTATTTTGACAGCGTGTGCATTCCAGTTTAGCACTCATGTTTTCATTCAAGTTAACTGTGCATTCTTGTAGTCTTCATGTATGCTTGTTCTCATATTCATGTTGCTGGTTTCACGTTTCATTTGTCTTGGGCATTGTTGCATCCATCCTTCACTTTTAATAATTGCAGTGCATTTATTTGAATAATGAGTAACACTACTCTATTATAATTTGAAAAGTATAAAATCTGTTGTATCTACATGTCTGTGAATAAGTATGTATGCATCTCTGTTCATCAAGTTTTGCAAGTGAGTAAAACTCATCTCTAGTACTGATTTAAAATGTTAGTTGAATCTAGTGATAAGTGATTATTGATGATCTATTGTTTTGCCATTAATTACTAGCATCCTCTGTCAATCTATGTTTTAATTTATTGCTTTAAAATGAAGTGCAATTGAACACATTTTGTTGGAGCTAAATACAAATTTTTCTTTAGTGAATAGTAGCATCTACTACTTGTTTTGTTGCATTGAACACCTCGTTTAATCTATTTGCATTTACTTCAGAAGTTGTTGACTTCAATTGAGCATATTGTAGCCTTAGTCATTGTTTTGTGGTCTGCATATCTGAAATGGTCACTGACCTGGATTTTGTTGCATTGATTATCTTACTTGATTTTTATTGAGCCTGTCTCTGTTATCTCTGACCTGGAGCTTGTAAGTGATATTGCCATTAACTTGAGTTTGATTTGTAACTTCATGCTAGAAATCTTCCTCCGCCTGTACTCAGTGTGGACTGACTTCATGTTTGTTATGATGTTAAGGTCTTTAACTTATGAAATATTGAGCCTGTTTGCACTGCCTGTTCTTTTGTTTCTCTGTTGTGTTTGGTTGAGAGTGATGACATGTTAGCCTCGGGTAACTCGAGATTTTACTTAGGGATTTGAAGTGTTTAGCCGAGTTTATTTTGTTGCTATCTCGGGGATGTGAGTGGTTCAAACATGAACTGTTTTATTGGGAAACTGGAAGTAACAAAAAAAAAAGAATTCCAGATCAAGATTTAACCAAGATTAACTAAAGTTTTAAAGTGAATTTAAGTTAGTTTTGAAATTTGGTTTGGAACAAATAAGCTTTAAATCTGAACTGTTTTAAATAACTTAAAGATGTTAAGGAAATTAAGTGTTGTTTTAGAATTTGGATTTTAAATGAAACCTTGAATTTTAAAAAAGGAAATTTGGGCAAGTGAAATACAAATCTGAAAATCTGAATTTCAAACTAACTTTATGTTGCAGTTTTGAAAGAAATAAGTTTTTAAAAGGATTAATTTTATATCTTTGTTTGTCGGGTTTCAGTTATGGTTTCACTTTGGTATTGTTGTATTATAGTTGCTTTTTTTCTTGAG
Source organism: Allium cepa (assembly GCA_030765085.1). Taxonomy (NCBI): domain Eukaryota; kingdom Viridiplantae; phylum Streptophyta; class Magnoliopsida; order Asparagales; family Amaryllidaceae; genus Allium; species Allium cepa. The sequence goes on along the minus strand of CM060940.1, from coordinate 747,270,633 downwards.
TATATACTATGATCAGTGATGGTTACCTATACTTATGTTTACTCAGTACATATCAATGATTTTGTGTCTACATACCTATGGTCTTGTATCACTTTATGGCATTTGATTTTGTATACAGATGCATTGCTCCATTTCTATATTACATGGTCTGTTCAATTGAACTTCATTTCCACTGTTGTTTTTTTCCATCAGTCTTGTTGTACTTGAGTATTTGTGTTGCATTGAGCCCATGCGATCTTCAATTATGTGTGGTCTGCACTTTGATAATCATGTAGCCAGGCATGTGTATATATATATATGTACATATTCTATATTACTTGGGTATTAAATCAGATAATTTGTGCCTGGTCCTTGATGATACTTGACTACTTGTTGCATTTAGAGTACATCTAAATTTGTGGCGAGGCAGTACACGCGTGCGTGTACTGCAGCCACACCGTATTAATTTTATTGGTATCTCTTTTGCTTTTGATGCATTGACCTTTTGTGCATTTCATACTGTATTGGCGAGGCAGTACACGCGTGCGTGTACTGCAGCCAATTCAGAATCTGCCGTTTTAATTGATGTTTTTCAATTGATGGAATTGTTTTATGTTGCCAATTCAATATATTTTGAATCGTATTTTGATTTGATTTAAATTCGATGATTTTGTTGTTAATTGCCGTTTAGGCAATTCTGAGGTTTTTTTTCTTCTAAATTATCTTCAATAATAATCCCTTCATCTATCTTCGTTGATAATTTTAATCTACTGATTTATTGTTTAACACTGATAAGTGTTATATTTACCGCTATCCGATTTCTTGTTAAAGGATCGGATAGGTGAATTTATATTTGACCGTCGTCTAATTGTTCTTTGATTATTATTTGCCTCTATGTACTAATAACTGAGTTTGAATTAGACTGACCTGTGTATTATTTTCTTTTGAATGTAATACTTGGGTCAGACCGAGTATTTTACAGCTTGAAGGTTTTCGGGCAGCGAAGTTAGAGAGAGGGGGATACCGCTTTAGCTTTCAGGGATTTTGTACTTAAAAGAGATATTCCGCTGTATAAAAATTTTAATGCATTGTATAAACTCTGATATTTGTATATGAAAGAAAAATTCATTTATGTGAAATGTTATTATTATTCTGTGATTCAGTGGCTGATTCTGTTTAAATTCTATAAACTAAATAACAATCCGTCATTTTGAACGTTTCTAGTTGGTTTAATTACCGACTGGAGGCGGTCAGAACGGGGGATCGTTATAAAGTGGTATCAGAGCTTTGGTTTACACAAAGCTTAGTTTATGGCGTTTAATATGAATAGTTACTAGGATCACTTTAAAGAAACCGTTTTTCAAATTTAATGAAGTATAAAAAATTTCTTTTAAAATAAAAGGTATTTTGAAAACTCAAATCTTTTCGGACAATTCCCCTCTCTTTTGTAGCTCTCTAAATTTAGGTTTGCGATAGTTTCTCTTCGGTAAGGTCTCCTTAGATTTGAGTTTCGATCATTCGAAAACCCATTATCGAATTGCTGAGATTTATGGAAAAGTAAAATATAAGTTAAGTGAATTAGTGAATTAGTTTAAATCAAATATTTTGAATATCTCCAAGGTAATAATCGAGAAATAAAACAACATGTTAATTTGGTTATAGCCAAGGGGATCATTAAACTATAACTTGGAAATTTGATTCTGAATTCTTTTGAAAAATTGATTTCAAATGTTGTGAAGAACGATTTAGTAAATAAATGGATTATAAGTATTTAACTTATAATATGGACTTTGGGTATATAACTGAGTTATACAAATGGAATTGAATTAATAAAGGAGATTATAAATCGAAGTTTTATAAATAGAAATGGAATTTGTAAAGATTGTTTATAAATTCGAAACCAATTGAATTTAATAAATGAAACATAGAAGTTATTAATTAAAGGAGATATATTCGTGATTTTGGACAACGAATTTTCCTTTAAGTTAAATATTGTGATAATAAGAGTTTGGTTAGGAATTATATCCACGATTTTGGACAGTGGATAATTCTGAATTAAATGCGTAGAATATTGAAATTGGTTAACGAAGTATATTCACAATTTTGGACAGTAAATATATTATTAAATAAAACGGATATGTTTTAGGGAAGTGATATTATGAAATGAAGTTAATGTTTTTAAAGATGTTTTAAAATGCATTAAGTATCGAATACATAGATTTCAACATTCATTGTTGAAATAGACGTTTTCGAGAGAAATAAAATGAAATGGTGGACTATAACACTGTTATAGTAAATGGTTTCCGACAGGAAATGTTTTGTATAGTATTGGGATTTATATATCTATCTTAAATTCGAATCCCTATACTAGTGATTTTGGGTCGTCATAACAATGTTTTACGCAACATTCGTTTTGACTCAAATAAATATGTTTAAAAGAACGCTTTCCTTAAAGAATGAAATATATACTTGATTATGATTTAAGTATATTGAATATTTTTCAAGTGTTGAAAATAAATTGATTTGTGAATTACTTATTATTAAATAAGTATGGAAGTGTTTTCCAATATGAAATGAAAGGTTTGAAATTTTATATTTTAAAGGTAAATTGATAATGAATATTTGAAATCGATTAGAAAATCGTATATTCATAGATATTTTGGAAATGTAAATTCACTATGGAATTTATAAAAGAAAGGGAAATTTGTCAAAAATAAACATTGATTTATTTTTGAAATGTGGAAATAAATTTACGGATTTGGAATGTAAGTTTAAAATAAATTGGTAAGGATTTATTTGATTGATTTAAAAGAGCCATTTTAAGTTTAAAATGGATAAATATTTGGAAATGTTTCCGTTTAAGGAAATTGATTTGAAATTTGTTTTCAAAGGTTAAAAGGTGAAAAATGATTTGAAATTTTTTTTCAAATGGTTAAGTGTGGAAAACTATATATCTGGTAAAGATATTTTTGGGAAAGTTTGAAGTTGGTTTAAAACCAATATTGTGAGAAGTATGCGGAATTCAAACTATGAATTAAGTCGAAGTTGAAAAAGTTAAATGGGAAATTTGAACAATTAATTCAACTTGGAATTTTTTTCAAAAAGATGGAATCTTGAGTTAAATTGAGTTTAACTTCGACACCAAAAACAATATAAGTTGAGCTTTGAAATTTGGATGGTTGATTTGGATTGTATGTCTAACATTGTGAATTGATGACATATCAATTGATCTCTATTAAATATATATCTGTTTGGTGGCGGAGAATTTATTCTCTTAGCTTAACACCCTTCTCTGAGACACACGAGCTCAGAGGTTATATATCGGTAGACATCAATTATGTGTTGAGAATTGACGATGTAACGTGAAATCCAAATCGAGTGTGAAGTCGATAATAAATTGAATTATGAATGTGAATTGGTTTGAGATAACCTTAAAATTCCAAATCGACTTAGAGGAAAATTTTAAATCGGTAATGAGATGGAAAACTCATGAATCCTCTATTTGTTATGGGTATGAGATATTGAGGTTTTCGGAACTTGTATATGAAAATGTAGTAAATTCGAAAACCATCAGTTTAGAAAGTAATTGTTATGGAAAACTTATGCAAGTTTACATAGGTATGATATGTACGAAATGTGAAATGAAGTACTATCTATGTATGATATTATGTTTTCTAAACTGAGGATATGGAAAAGTACCTTCCATTTAAAATTTGTGAAGGTTGTTGGAACTCGATATGAGTGTCCATTTGAAAATCGTAGCTACGTAGAATTTCCATTAGTTGGATTGACCATTTGAATTCCATTAGTTGGATTGACCATTTGAATTCCATTAGTTGGATTGACCATTTAAATTCCATTAGTTGGAGTGGCCATTTGAATTCCATTAGTTGGAATGACTAGCGTAATTTGAGGGGAGAGATGCCTACAGCTACAAGCTATTCCACTGGGATAGTGGCGCAACCGCCGGGTAAACTGCAATCTAGAAGCCAAAGCGAAATTCGAGGGGCGAGATGCCTATGGTTACAAGCGATTCTACTGGGATAGTAGCGTAACCGCCGTGTGGACCGCGATCTATGGCAACAACCATGGTGAAATTCAAGAGAGATGAGAAATCTACGGTTACAAGCGATTCTACTGGGATAGTAGCGTAACCGCTGGGTAACTGTCATCCATGGGGGAACGTGCTTTCCATATCCATTTTTAAAAGAATTTTTTAAAAAGTATTTTCACTGGGAATTGAAGCAAGTATATTTAGTACTTGGAGATTTTTAGTCCTGCGCCTGGCCGGCGTATGCCTAATGTCTTTAAGAACGACGATAGACTTGTTAAATTTCGAGTTAGCAAGTATTTTCAAACTTTAAATAGCAAATCAATAGTCTGAATTTAAAATTACATAATTCCAACCTAATAAACTAAGGAAGAGGATTTTTTAAATATTTTGAAAGTCCACAGCTTTGAAAAAAGATATAATATGCAAATCTCTAACATGAAGAATTTTAAGTTTAAATCTAAGTTTTTAAGTCGGAAATTTTGGTAAAAGACTTTTGCGTCTTGATTGTAGAAATAAATGAACAAAGGAGATAATGAACAAAGCTAGTGAAATAAAACAAATGGAATGAATCCTATATTTATTTATTTAATAAGTTTTGAGCTTGGTAAAATTGTGAAGGGTATAAATATTGGTGAGATTTTAACAATCATTTTTCCTAACTTATAATTTCGGGACGAAATTCTTTTAAGGGAGGGAAGATTGTAACGACCTTGAATTTTGAACAATTTAAATTGAAAATATTTAATTAATTTTAAATATTTGAATGATGGTTTAAGAATTCCCAATATAACTATGAATTTGGCGATTAAATTTTAATTTATTTTTTAATCTACTGAGAGTTGAATAAAAATTTGAATTTGACTTTGGAGTTTGAAATTGAACATTAAATTTGTATATAAAATTCGAACCAATGACTTAGAAAACATAATTTGGATTTAAGAATTATTACTTATGTAAATTAATAAATTGATGGTTAGTTTTAATAACATTTTTCTTTAACTTAAATAAAATGGAATAAATTTTATCAGTACAAAATACAAGTATAAATTCGAATTGTAAAACATGTTAATATAAATTGATGTTTGATAGTAACTTCAAAACGTTTATATATCTAAGAAGCTTACTGAAAACATTTATATATCTAAGAAGCTTACTAAAGAAGATAATGAAACAAGAAAAAAATTTTGTTCTTACAAAAAAATAAAAAAATGGATTGTGTGTGTATAACCAAGAGGGAACACAAACATTTAATGCTTCTTTTTTTTTTTAGCCATAGGCAAGATCACTTCAGCCACCCTACCCTGTACGCTCAGCCCTCTCTCCTTTGTTTTATATTCGTTCGGAACCCTGTACGATAGACTTGTTAAATTTCGAGTTAGCAAGTATTTTCAAACTTTAAATAGCAAATCAATAGTCTGAAATTAAAATTACATAATTCCAACCTAATAAACTAAGGAAGAGGATTTTTGAAATATTTTGAAAGTCCACAGCTTTGAAAAAAGATATAATATGCAAATCTCTAACATGAAGAATTTTAAGTTTAAATCTAAGTTTTTAAGTCGGAAATTTTGGTAAAAGACTTTTGCGTCTTGATTGTAGAAATCAATGAACAAAGGAGATAATGAACAAAGCTAGTGAAATAAAACAAATGGAATGAATCCTACATTTATTTATTTAATAAGTTTTGAGCGTGGTAAAATTGTGAAGGGTATAAATATTGGTGAGATTTTAACAATCATTTTTCCTAACTTATAATTTCCGGACGAAATTCTTTTAAGGGGGGAAGATTGTAACGACCCTGAATTTTGAACAATTTAAATTGAAAATATTTAATTAATTTTAAATATTTGAATGATGGTTTAAATTGAATTCCCAATATAACTATGAATTTGGCGATTAAATTTTAATTTTTTTTTAATCTACTGAAAGTTGAATAAAAATTTGAATTTGACTTTGGAGTTTGAAATTGAATATTAAATTTGTATATAAAATTCGAACCAATGACTTAGAAAACATAATTTGGATTTTTTTGGCAAGGCCGACGGGGTTGGATGGTCCCCGACCATTTTTATTGCAACACCAGGGAAAAACAAATACAACAGAGAGCATAAAACTCATAGAAAACAGAGGAGACTATGGTGTTGCAAACACAAGGAATAACAAAAAGAAAAAAACATGAAACAGACAAAGCATAACAAAATCAACCTAGAGAGCCCACTGCTATTCCTGGATCAAATGCAAAAAGCATCCTAACCACTGAATATATCTCATGCATAACACATAACTTCAATACTTCATCTGATTTGGCATTAGTTGGATCAAAAACCCTAATATTCCGCTCCCTCCACACCACAGCAACATAGCATTTTAGAGCAACACAAAAAATTCTTTTTCTATCATGCTTGTTACCAGTTTGTGAATAAATTCTTTCCCATTCCGCTGCATTGCTATGTAATGGTCTTCTACTACAATATTTGTTCATTACCTCAGACCATATTTCCTTCGTAACATTACATTCAAAATAAATATGGTCAATTGTTTCAGGAATATTGCTGCAAAAGGTGCATGATGTATTAACATTCATGCCGTAGCTCGCTAGTCTAGATTTAGTCAGAAGAGCTCCATTAAGGACTTTCCATAACAATAAGTTGTGCCTGTTGCTACTGTCAGTATTCCAAATTCTCTTCCACCATCTCCAGTTCTGATTCAGGTTGTTTTGCATCAAGAATTCATATGTCAAACCAGTTTCGTACTCCCCCTTCTTCTTACCCCAGACAAGATTATTTTTTGATGAAGGCAGTGCTGTAAATAACCTTATTTTATCCCATATAATTTGCACTCTTTGGTTCGAAGTGAAAATATATCTTGATTGAAAGTTATGTATCACATCTCTGACAAGCGCACGTTCATGTATTCCAGTATGAAGAATCTCACTATAAGTGAGCAGTCTCCTAAGAATAAGGCCTTGTTCAAGCCAAGGATCATCCCAGAAATATACATTTATCGAACTGTTAATCTTCAACTGTATCATAGGGAGAAACAGCTCTTTAAACTTGTGGATATTACGCCATGTCCAGCTATCATTTTGGTGATTTGTTATTTTCCATAACCCTTTGCAGTTCATATACTTCTTCATAGACCATGCAGCCCATAAACTGTCTGGGCAATTGAACAAAGTATCAATATGTCTAGCAAAAGCAGCCTTATTCCACTGTTTTATATTAATTAAACCAAGTCCTCCTTTGTTAAGTGGCTTCTCAACAGTTGCATACTTAACAGGAGCAATGAATCTGCCAGTAGTCTTGCCACTCCACAAATACTTCATCATAGCACATCTAATCATTTTAATAAGTTTAATCGGGAGAACAAAAGATCTAGCCCAGTACACTTGCATAGAGAAGATAACAGACTTAATTAATGTGAGTCTTCCAGCTTGACTTAATTTCCTAGCAGTCCAGCAACTTAATCTAGCTATTATTTTTTCATACATAGGTAAGCATTGGTTAGTAGTGATCCTGGAAGTTGTCAGAGGAAGACCAAGGTAGGAGACCGTGGATAGATTCCTATTTAATCCAGTGATATGATGGATCATGTTGGCTTGAGCAGGGCTTACTCCAGCAAGAACAATATCAGATTTGTGGATGTTAATTTTTAACCCAGTCATAGCGTGAAACTGCTCAAGAGTAAGCATAATGTTTTCGATAGTCACAAGATCAGGAGAACAAAACATGATTAAATCATCAGCAAACATTAGAGTGGTGATTTGAGGGTCTTTACAAGCAGGATGAAGCAAGATCTTCCCCATACTTACAGCTTTATTGAACATTCTAGTGAGCAATTCCATAACAATAATGAAAATATAGGCAGACATGGGGTCTCCCTGCCTGATTCCTTGCCTGCTTTTGAAAAATCCAGTAGGAGAACCGTTAACAACAATGGAGTAAGTAGGAGAGGAGATGCATTCATAAATCCACGCAATAAAGTGAGGAGGAAAGTTCATATACCCCATTATTCGAACAATACTATCCCATTGCAGCATATCAAATGCTTTCATAATATCAAGTTTAAGCATAGCTTTGGGGGAAGTATTACTTCTGTTGTTTCCTTTAATAATCTCATGCGCAAGAAGGATGTGATCTAGAATATTTCTACCAGGCAGAAAGGCCGTTTGATTGTTAGAGACAAGAGAGGGAAGAACTTTCTTTAGCCGTGTAGCAATAACCTTGGAAATACATTTGTAAATAGTGTTGCAGCATGATATGGGCCTAAAGTCTTTAACATGGTGAGCATTTTTAATTTTAGGGACAAGAGCTATGTTTGTGTAGTTGAAAGATCTGTAGAGCTTGCTTTTAAAGAAGAAGTAAGAAATAGCTTTACATAGATCCATAGACACAATATTCCAACATTTAGTGTAAAAGTGGGTGTTCAAACCATCAGGACCACTGCAAGACCTAGAATTGAGAGAAAACATCGCATTGACTATTTCATCTTTGGAGACCTCTTCACAAAGCATTTTGTAGTTCTCATAATCCAGCATTGGCAATATGTCCATGGGGATGTCATCAATTGCAGGGATGAAGTTGTTAGCATTGGAATATATAGAAGAAAAATATTGTTCAAACGCTAAATTGATTTTACCAGTAGTATTTTGTACATCCTCGTTCATGTCTATTATGGATGCAATGTTCTCTCTTCTATGTTTGTCTTTAAGACTATCATGAAAGAAAGCACTATTCTTATCTCCTTCTTTCCACCATTTCATTCTCGACTTTTGACGTATCATATCACATTCTTGAGCAAGAGCTACAGTGTATTGTTGAGTTAAAACAGCTTCAGAGGCCGAAAAACTAGCATCATTATGATTATCCATCATAGCCTTCTGAACTTCAACTAGCTTCCTCATAATATTGGAGCTCAACTTGTCACCATTGCCATATTTGTTATGTGCCCAATTTTTAAGAGTGCTTTTGGTATCTCTAATTTTCTCCTGCAAAACAAAAAGTGGGTTACCAAGTTTATTAGAATTCCACACATTTAAAACAGTTGGTTTAAAGTCAGCTTCAGTTGTCCAAGAATTAAAAAATTTAAAATTAGTTTTTCTTCTCATGTCCACTCCATGAAGATGAATAATCTGGGGAGAGTGGTCAGAAAGTAGAGGGGGAGGAAGATAGTTGAAAAGGTGAGGCCATTTAGTAAGAGCTGCAAGATTGGAGAAGGAGTGATCAATTCTAGAGAAAGTTCTGATGCCATGCTTTCTTTTATTGTTCCATGAGAATTGCATTCCAACAGATTTGATGTTAATTAGGTCAGCATCAGTTATTAAATTATTGAGGGGTAGAATTTCATTAGAAGACAGAGGGTTACCACCCATTCTATCAGAGATAGCTTGGCAACAGTTGAAATCACCAAAAATGATCCATGGATGAGAGGATTGTCTAAGGAAAGGAATGACAGATAACAAAGGTGTTCTGGCAGCAGTAGAGTTGAATGCATAAATAAAAGTTACATAGAAAGAGGTTTGATCTGCTGTATCAATAGCATGACAGTGGATTAGTTGAGAGGTGGATAGGATGGTAGACAATTCAACAACATGGGGATTGTAAATTATCAAAATTCTACCATAAGGAGATTCATTGTGGTTATGAATAATTTTCCAACCCAATTTGATATACTCCGCAGCCTTAATAGTTAAATTAAGGTTTAGTTTAGTCTCAAGTATCGCCAGCACAGATAAATTCTGAGAGGAGATTAGTTGTTTGCACTGTTCTTGTTTTGTGATATGGTGAGCCCCCCTGATATTCCATGCTCCAATGCGTAACATCATTGGGGAATTCTAGCATTGAGAAACTCTATCTTCATTTTCCTAGTTACTGCCTGAGTTGAAGACAAGTAGTTTGGAATAGTTGCTGATAATGGGGTCAGTTCATTATTTTCAGTAGCAAAAGGAATTTGTGTAGTGGTTGTCTGGTTATGAGCAAGTTCAGGAGATGGGAGATTTGTTGATGGTGTAGAAGCATTGGGATTAGATTTGAAAGCTGTTGGAGGAAGAATTTTGGAGTAGATGTTACGAGGAGATACAGCTTTAGAGTTTGGAGTTTCTGTTGTATTAGTTAATGTATCAGTGTGCTCTTTTTCATTCTTGTGCATGTCAGTGCTATTCCTTGTTTTCCTTTTATTCTTCGATTTCCCACTTTTACTATGTTTGTTTTTACCTTCATCAGCACTTTTTCCTTTATCATTTGTGTAATCACATCTTGTAGCATTCACAGTTATGCCTACATAACTTGTGGATTTATCTGAGTTGATGTTATCAGACAGTTGTATATGAGTTAAGTGAGTTGTATCATCTTCATGTGCAATTATTTTCATTTGTTCCTTTTGCAATGCTAAATCAATATTTGTGTTAACATCAGGCACACTGCTTCCTGATTGTTTACCTTTGTCCAATCTTTTATCACTATCACTTACACCATTTTCCATATCATCAAAAACATCATTCTCCATACCCATTAAAACATCGAACTTATTAGATATGATAAGATCAGCAGATGTTTCCTTATCCTTATTACTCTCATTCCCATAATTTCCCTTATCAGCACACACATCAATTTCTTGGTTGTTGACTTCATTAAGCATTGTAGTTGTGTCATTAGACTTTATTTGCATGCTTCTTCTCTCACTTTCCTTTTCAATTCGATTACTATCAGCATCATGTATTTCAACCACATCCATTTCACTGTTTTTGTCACAGTCTACCACTTCAATGCTTCCTTCTTTGTTTTCTTTGTTATTTTTAGTCACATTCAATTCTTTTTTGTTTCTACTCACACGCTGCCATCTTCTCGCTACTTTCACCTGAAAGGGGTTACCCTTCTTTATATCATGCACATTCTCAGTTTTCTTGCCTTTACTGTTACCTTTCACTTCATTATTTTGTTCTTCAGTATCTCCATTAACTGCCACCTCTTCTTTATACTCACATCGAACAGTTGAGTGACCAAATTTGTTGCATATCACACAAACATCCGGCCTCCACTGATACTCAACATATATCTTCTGATAGCCACCTTCCACCAGTTTCACTTTAAATTCATTAACTAACTCCTTATTAGGTTTCACTTCAATGAGACACTTAGCATAAGTTAACCTATTTTGTTGCTCAGTTAATTCGTCCATACATAGTAATCTACCCATACGACTACACAACCAATTAATTCCAAGTGGTGACCAAGCAAACAGAGGAAGATTGTGAAGATGCACCCATACTGGAACAGAGGTTACAGATCCAGATATGTTACTAACAGACACGTCATATGGCTTTATAATAAACATCTTATTGTTAATAAAGATTGGGTCTTTCTGTAAAACATTTCTTCTATCATCAGCAGAAGTAAAATTAAATAAAAACACAGTACCATCAGATTTAACTTTGACCATGCCTTTAAGTTTCCATATTCCTTTCAACTTCTGAACCACAGCAGTGTACGACAGAGGTTTGTCTAAGAAAAATCCCACAACTGTGTCTGACCAGTTCTTAGCACCAGCTTCAAGTACACTAGTTGGTGGCACCATAACATCATCTTCATACAACGGGGTAAGATCAACGGGAATGTACTTCCCAGCATTACTTGGCTTATGCTTGAATAGAGAAGTCCATTTACGTTCATCGCGGTCAGGAAGAGGGTCAGAGAGAAGAGGGTCAGGATGAGGAAGATGGTCAGGAAGAGGTAAAGCAGTTGCATCAGGTGGCTTTGAAAGATGAGGGTCAGGAAGAGGAAGAGGAGGGGGGACAGAACGAATGGGTTCAGAATTGTTGGCAGTGGAGGGCGGGAGGAGTTTGTCAGTGGTTGGGGAAAGAGTCACTGGTAAGCTGGAGAGAATTGCAGGAGATGAAGGTACATTATGGCAGGGAGGTACAGGTATGGTTGTGGACGTGATGGGAAGAACAGGAGAGGCATGGACGTGGGAAGAAGAGGACATGAGATTGAAAACTGTAAACTTTGGGGACCTTGTTCGAAATGATGTATGCATTTAATTTGGATTTAAGAATTATTACTTATGTAAATTAATAAATTAATGGTTAGTTTTAATAACATTTTTCTTTAACTTAAATAAAATGGAATAAATTTTATCAGTACAAAATACAAGTATAAAATCTAATTGTAAAACATGTTAATATAAATTGATGTTTGATAGTAACTTCAAAACGTTTATATATCTAAGAAGCTTACTAAAAATGTTTATATATCTAAGAAGCTTTCTAAAGAAGATAATGAAACAAGAACAAAATTTTGTTCTTACAAAAAAATAAAAAAATGGATTGTGTGTGTATAACCAAGAGGGAACACAAACATTTAATGCTTCTTTTTTTTAGCCATAGGCAAGATCACTTCAGCCACCCTACCCTGTATGCTCAGCCCTCTCTCCTTTGTTTTATATTCGTTCGAAACCCTAACAAATCATACGAAAAAAAATCAAACGAGAAAAAAAAATGGCGGCTCTCTCGTCTTCCTCTTCGCTCGTCTTCAAAAACTAGGGCTTTTCGTCCTTCGATCCAAATTGGGGCTCGTTCAATTCAATGCGCCGGTTTCGTTTTGCTCGATCGATTTGATTCCTTCTCTCCACTCGCGGTTGCTCTAATTCACGTCAGACAAAGGTGAGTGATTTATTTCACTCACATTTAATTCAAAATTTTGTTGATTTCTGATTTTTCAAGCTGAATTGTTCGAGGCTAAGGCCAAGTTGATTTCGTGTTTTTCTAGCTGGTTTAAATGAAAGAAAAAAATAGTTTCTTGTTGACTTCGGTTGTTTGATTTTTTTGAAATCGTTTGCTGTGATGAGGATTTTTTTTGTTCACTCGGTAATTGATTTTTGTCGACTTCGACATTTCTTTGACTTCGACCATTTTGATTTCGTGAATGTTTGGCTTTGGCTTTTCTCTGGTCATAGCTGTTTAAAATTGCAGTTTGAATTATGATGAGTTACTAGCTTGCTTTGCTTTGTGTATACATCCATTCATGTAAGTATGTTACTGCATTATGAATTGTTGAGTTACTTGCAGCTGTATAGGCATCGTCTCCATGTAATTCATGTAGTCACTGTGCATTCATTGTTGTCATATTGGCTTCAGTTGATAATTTCACTTGAGTCAATTGAAGTTGTAGATTGTGGAACTGATCTAAGTCTTAAACATGTTGTGCACTCCATACTGTGTATCCACTTGGTCATATAAATTAAGGCTGCTATTATTACATTTGGGGTCTTGAACTTGTACATTGTTATTACATTTGGTTAAGGCTTGGTCATCGAGTATCATTGCATACTACATGTTGCCATTCTGGCTGTTGCAGTCCCCTTTGGTCATTTTGCATTAAGTTGCATCTTTATTTGTCGTACCGAAGTCATTGGATTGCATTGAGTACTGAACTGCATTCATTCGTGTACATATATGCACTGCATGTATGTATCCAGTTACATTTGTTTGGAAGTTGTTTCGTTCCATGCTGTTGATATTTGCTAATTGATGTTACTTGGATGATTGAGATTTCACTGACTTTTTCAAATTCGTATATTCTGATACTACTTCCCATGGTTTTGTTGTTTAACTTGGTCAATTATCTTGGCCACCATGATTTCGAATTTGACTTGTTCATATTGAGTACAATCAGTTGTTCACGGCTTCACCTAAATTTTTGATATTACCAGATTTTGACACTTCGGCATTAACTTGTTTATGTGATTCCATGAATTAATATTGACTTCGGCCTTCACACTGATCTTGTTCATTTTGGCCTTTATTTTGACATCGTGTGCATTCCAGTTTAGCACTCATGTTTTCATTCAAGTTAATTGTGCATTCTTGTAGTCTTCATATATGCTTGTTCTCATATTCATGTTGTTGGTACCACGTTTCATTTGTCTTGGGCATTGTTGCATCCATCCTTCACTTTTAATAATTGCAGTGCATTTGTTTGAATAATGAGTAACACTACTCTATTATAATTTGAAAAGTATAAAATCTGTTGTATCTACATGTCTGTGAATAAGTATGTATGAATCTCTGTTCATCAAATTTTGCAAGTGAGTAAAACTCATCTCTAGTACTGATTTAAAATGTTGGTTGAATCTAGTGATAAGTGATTATTGATGATCTATTGTTTTGCCATTAATTACTAGCATCCTCTGTCAATCTATGTTTTAATTTATTGCTTTAAAATGAAGTGCAATTGAACACATTTTGTTGGAGCTAAATACAAATTTTTCTTTAGTGAATAGTAACATATACTACTTGTTTTGTTGCATTGAACACCTCGTTTAATCTATTTGCATTTACTTCAGAAGTTGTTGACTTCACTTGAGCATATTGTAGCCTTAGTCATTGTTTTGTGGTCTGCATATCTGAAATGGTCACTGACCTGGATTTTGTTACATTGTTTATCTTACTTGATTTTTATTGAGCCTGTCTCTGTTATCTCTGACCTGGAGCTTGTAAGTGATATTGCCATTAACTTGAGTTTGATTTGTAACTTCATGCTAGAAATCTTCCTCTGCCTGTACTCAGTGTGGACTGACTTCATGTTTGTTATGATGTTAAGGTCTTTAACTTATGAAATATTGAGCCTGTTTGCACTGCCTGTTCTTTTGTTTCTCTGTTGTGTTTGGTTGAGAGTGATGACATATTAGCCTCGGGTAACTCGAGATTTTACTTAGGGATTTGAAGTGTTTAGCCGAGTTTATTTTGTTGCTATCTCGGGGATGTGAGTGGTTCAAACTTGAACTGTTTTATTGGGAAACTGGAAGTAAAAAAAAAATGAATTCCAGATCAAGATTTAACCAAGATTAACTAAAGTTTTAAAGTGAATTTAAGTTAGTTTTGAATTTTGGTTTGGTACAAATAAGCTTTAAATCTGAACTGTTTTAAATAACTTAAAGATGTTAAGGAAATTAAGTGTTGTTTTAGAATTTGGATTTTAAATGAAACCTGGAATTTTTAAAAAAGGAAATTTGGGCAAGTGAAATACAAATCTAAAAATCTGAATTTCAAACTAACTTTATGTTGCAGTTTTGGAAGAAATAAGGTTTTAAAAGGATTCCTTTTATATCTTTGTTTGTCTGGTTTCATTTATAGTTTCACTTTGGTATTGTTGTATTATAGTTGCTTGTTTTCTTGAGTATATACTATGATCGGTGATGGTTACCTATACTTATGTTTACTCAGTACATATCAATGATTTTTTGTCTGCATACCTATGGTCTTGTATCACTTTATGGCATTTGATTTTGTATACATATGCATTGCTCCATTTCTATATTACATGGTCTGTTCAATTGAACTTCATTTGCACTGTTTTTTTTTTCCCATCAGTCTTGTTGTACTTGAGTATTTGTGTTGCATTGAGCCCATGTGATCTTCACTTATGTGTGGTCTACACTTTGATAATCATGTAGCCAGGCATGTGTATATATATGTACATATTCTATATTACTTGGGTATTAAATCAGATAATTTGAGCCTGGTCCTTGATGATACATGACTACTTGTTGCATTTAGAGTACATCTAAATTTGTGGCGAGGCAGTACACGCGTGTGTGTACTGCAGCCACACCGTATTAATTTTATTGGTATCTCTTTTGCTTTTGATGCATCGACCTTTTGTGCATTTCATACTGTATTGGCGAGGCAGTACACGCACGCGTGTACTGCATCCAATTCAGAATCTGCCGTTTTAATTGATGTTTTTCAATAGATGGAATTGTTTTATGTTGCCAATTCAATATATTTTGAATCGTATTTTGATTTGATTTAAATTCGATGATTTTGTTGTTAATTTCCATTTAGGCAATTATGATGTTTTTTTTTTCTTCTAAATTATCTTCAATAATAACCCCTTCATCTATCTTCGTTGATAATTTGAATCTACTGATTTATTGTTTAACACTGATAAGTGTTATATTTACCGTTATCCGATTTCTTGTTAAAGGATCGGATAGGTGAATTTATATTTGACTGTCGTCTAATTGTTCTTTGATTATTCTTTGCCTCTATGCACTAATAACTGAGTTTGAATTAGACTGACCCGTGTATTATTTTCTTTTGAATGTAATACTCGGGTCAGACCGAGTATTTTACGGCTTGAAGGTTTTCGGGCAGCGAAGTTAGAGAGAGGGGGATACTGCTTTAGCTTTCAGGGATTTTGTACTTAAAAGAGATATTCCGCTGTATAAAAATTTAAATGCATTGTATAAACTCTGATATTTGTACATAAAAGAATAATTCATTTACGTGAAATGTTATTATTATTCTGTGATTCTGTGCTGATTCTGTTTAAATTCTATAAACTAAATAACAATCCGTCATTTTGAACGTTTCTAGTTGGTTTAAGTACCGACTGGAGGCGGTCAGAACGGGGGATCGTTATACAACCACCTTTTGCTTCTTCCATCTGTTTTTTAATGGTTGATTTGATAATTTTTTTTGCTGCTTCCACTTGCCCATTTGCCTACAGATGAGCCACTGTTGAGAAGCTTTTTTGGATCTTGAATCGCTTGCAAAAATCCTGGAACTCTTCGCTTTCGAATTGGGTACCATTTTCCGTGATTATCTTTTGAGGCACATCATACCTGCAAATGATATTCTTAGTCATAAAGTTTATCATCTTTTTAGAGGTAATAGTAGCTAATGGTTCAGATTCAGCCCATTTAGTAAAATAATCAACAGCAACAATAACATATCTGATTCCAGACTTGGCAATTGGGAAAGGCCCGATGAGATCTATTCCCCAAATGGCAAATGGCCATGGACTGACCATCTGCGTTAGCTTGGTAGAAGGTGCTTTTAGGATTTTTGCAAATTTTGGCATCTGTCACACTTTCGGATCGGTACTTGGAGCTGACAAGACTTCCACAGGAACCAATCCCAATAATTGAGCTTCGCTAGTGCTTGCATACTTTGCGAGAGAATCTGCCTTCATGTTCTCTTCCCGGGGATTGTGACTTATCGTATAATGATTGAAATCATCGAGAAGCTCCCAGGCCCTTGACAAGTATGCAGAAAGATTTCCTCCTTTTGCTTGAAACTCTTTTTTGACTTGGCATACAATAAGCTGGGAGCACTGAAGATCTGCAACACTTTGATGTTCAGTTCTTTAGCAATCTTCAAGCGGGCAATAAGAGCTTCATATTCTGCTTCATTATCTGTCGAAGGAAATTCTAATCTCAATGCGTAGAACAATGATCACCCTTCGGGGGTTTCAAGCACGACTCCAGCTCCAGAACAATAGTCGTTTCTTGCGCCATCAACATATAATTTCCATCGGGTTGGGATGCCATCAATAACTTCTTCCTCGCTGTCACCTTTATCTGTGTATTCTACAATGAAATCTGCTAAAGCTTGTTCGTTGACTGCTCTTCGGGGATGATAAGTGATATCATATTGGCTGAGTTCAATATTCCACTTCAGAAGACGACCCGAAGTCACAGGGCGAAATAGGACTTGCTTTGGAGGCTGATTAGTGAGGACTTTTATAGGATGATCTTGAAAATATGGCCTCAACTTTCTGGAAGCTATCAGTAGGCAATAGGCGAGCTTTTCCAGTTTTGAAAAATTCATCTCTACCCCAGTGAATCTTTTGCTGATGTAATAGAACGGGCGCTGAACTTTTGCATCTTCCCGTACTAATGTTGCACAGAGAGCGTGAGACGAAACTGCTAAATATATGAAAAGATCTTCACCGCTGCTAGGCTTAGAAAGTATTGGAGGCACTTCCCTGTGACGAATTAGTTCGTCGAAAGCTTTCTGACATTCCGAAGTCCACTCAAAGTTTTTCTTTCCTTTCTGTAGAGCGTCAAATAATGGAATGCATTTATCTGTGGCCTTAGAAATAAACCGACTCAAAGTAGTGACTTTCCAATTGAGGCTCTGCAATTTCTTCTTTGTCCTAGGGGATTTGACTTCTCTCATAGCATTAATTTGAGCAGGATTAGCTCCGATGCCCCTAGCACTCACAATGAAACCTAAGAATTTCCCGGATTCTACCCCGAATGAACATTTCAAAGGATTAAGCTTCATTCCTTACTTTCGGAGGACGGCGAACATTTCTGCCAAGTGATCCATATGGTCCACTACCTTCTTTGACTTCACCAACATATCATCAACATAAACTTCCATAGTTTTGCCAATCTGTGGTTCGAACATAGCATTAACAAGTCTTTGGTAAGTTTCCCCTGCATTCTTCAGTCCGAAGGGCATGACTCTATAGCAGTAAAGACCAACATCGGTGATGAAACTCGTGTCCTCCTGATCTGGCTCATGCATCATGATTTGGTTATATCCAAAGTAAGCATCCATAAAAGACAACAATTCATGCCCGGCTTTTCCATCCACCAACTGGTCAATCCTGGGTAACAGAAAGTAGTCTTTGGGGCAGGCTTTGTTTAAATCTGAAAAGTCAATGCATACTCTCCACTTTCCATTTGCTTTTTAACCAGCACCGGATTGGAAACCCAATTTGGATAAGTGGACTCTCTGATGAAGCCATTCTCCATGAGCCGATCTACTTCTTCTTTTAATGCTGCTGACCTTTCTGGACCCTGGGTTCTTCTTTTCTGCTTTACAGCTGTAAATTTCGGATCGATATTCAGAGTATGTACAGCGATTTTCGGAGATATTCCACACATATCGGCATGACTCCAAGCGAATACATCCAGATTTGCTTTCAAGAATGATATCAAAATATTTTGAAACTTCACACTAAGTTGCAAACCCACATTCAACACCTTGTTTGGATCTTTCGGGTCAACAGGTACTGGCACCGTTACTTCCACCGGCATCACTCTATTCTCCCCTGTACTGACTTTTCTGGGATCCATTTCTTTTCGTGCACCACTATGCTCGCCAGTGCAGGGTCCACCCTGTAATTGCTACAAGGTTGGTTCTTTGATGCGGAGTGGAGCTGCTGCATCCTTTCCCATCTCTCTCTTCCTTGCTTCCTGCAACTCTATAAGATAACATTCTCGCCCAGCATTCTGATCCCCTTTAATAACACCGACGCCATTATCCCTGGGGAACTTCATGGTAAGGCACCACAGGGTGAGAATTGCCTTGAATGCTGCAAGAGTTGGCCGGCCTAGGAAGGCATTGTAAGCAGAAAATCCATCAAAAATCACAAAAGTCTGCTTTCGAACCACCTTTTTCTGCCCCTCTCCAAGTTCAACGAATAAGTCAATAGTTCCAATTGGTTGCTTTGGTTCCCCATTAAACCCAACAATCTTCTACGATGAAGCCTGAACATCATCCATAGGGATCTTCATTTGATCGAATGTCTTTTTGAAGAGGATATTGCAAGAGGCGCCGCAGCCAACAAGCACCCTTCTTACGATAGTAGGCCCGATACCTGCAGAGATGACCAAGGGATCCATGGTGGAAGCTTCAACACCCATAGAGTTCCTGACCCTGAACACAATGTCATCATTAAAAGTTCTTTGCTGCTTCAAAGGTGCAACGTCTTCCAACACAAAAACATTTTCTACTGCTGGGGCTTATTTTAAAGCACGAGCATATCTTTCCATCTCACTCCAGCTTCTTCCTGCTGGGTGAGAACCTCCCGTGATTACATTAATAACAGGCCTTTCTGATTCATGCATGGTAGTCCTCTCACCCGAGCCAGATGGATGAGCAGAAAGTTTCTGGTCCTCAGTAGATGAAGATGGGTCATTCCTATTTCTCTTAACATATTGTTGCAGCTTGTTCTGCCACAGCAGTTCTTCAATCAAACTCTTTAAATGGCGACATTCGTTAGTATCATGACCGGGTTGATTATGAAACCGACAAAATCTCCCACTTTGAACAGCATTTTTCCCAAGCTTCAACACAGGTGGTTTAGGATATTCAACGGCATCTTTGGTAGCGAAAAAGATATTCTCCGGAGTATCAGTCAAAGGAGTGAGATCTGAAGGTTTGAAGAAGCAAGGTTTCTTCACATCCTTCTGCTTCTTCCCGTCGTTATTCTTCCTCTTCTGACCTCCGGATTTCTTTTTGGTAGGAGCAGCAGTGTTATTCTCAACTTCCGTCAATACCACTTTTGCCGGCACCAGAAGGCTTTCCATGCGCATGAACTCGTCAGCCTTCTTGTAGAATTTCTCAAGCGAGTTTGGTCCTTTATCTTCAGCCACTTCCCAAACTCACTCGATTTGTCGATAGCCCTCATTAAGTAGGTCAAAACCATTCGTGGCTCTGCATTGTCGACTTCAGCCAAGGCTATATTGAAGCGGTTTAAGAAAGATCTAATAGATTCTCTGGGATTCTATTCCAAGCTGGACAATGACATTATGTCCTTCGCCTTTGAAGCATACAACCTGAATTGTTCTTTAAACTTCCGAGTTAAATTGGAGAACTGTTCTACAGATCAGACCGGTAGCTTTGTAAACCAGAGTAGAGCCACTCCTTCCAAGTATACCGCAAAGTACCGGCATTTGATCTCATCCGATGCTCTAGCACCAGCATGTGCCAGTCATACTTATATAGGAATTGGTTAGGGTCGCTTGTTCCCCTATAAGCCGGAATGGTGGGGGGGACATATTTCCTTGGGAATTCCGCCTTCAGAATCCTTTCGGTGAACGGAGTTTTGCTTGGAGCGAACCCCCATTCTTTTTCATCTTCTTCCCTTTGCATACTTTCTTTCATAATTTGCCGAACCATTCCCGAGAAGTATTCCTCAACGTTTAGAGGCTCTGCGGGACAGACTTCAGCCATTTTCTTGGAAGTTTGCCTGGACAAACGTTCGCGGAGAGTTGGCTGCGGCCTTGATCCTCCAGCTTGGGGAGGTGCCCCTTCGGCGGGGCCAGCTGCCTTTTGAGGAATATTCTTCCCTTCAGGATTATGAACATCATCAGCAAAGTTTTCTTCGTTGTTCACTGGTTGATGGTTAGCTCTGAGCAAAGAATTCAACCTATGAAGCATTAAAGTGTTCTGGGCTTCCATTTGCTGATATAACCCAGACACTGCAGCATCTAACTCTGCCCATGTAATTCCAACACTTGGAGCTGCTTGACTTAACGAAGGAGAAGTGGCAGTATTTTCATGGGCATCACCGGGTCTAGTAGATCTGCGCTTTCTTCCAAGAGCCATAATCTCTGATGGACTTCTGGTTTTGAGAGAGATTCTTTCAACGAACTTTTGCGAAGCAATGATGAACGTATCATGAGTTCAATTCTCAATGATAGCACCAAAATGTTAACGCTAAAATTGGACACTAACACCCCGGTGTAAGTAGTGAAAATGTGAAAGCACCACCCGTTGGCACGGGAACTAGAGATAAGCAGAAAATAACAGAAAATCAAGTAAAGAGACAACAATTTTTATAGTGGTTCGGCTTAATGTCAAGCCTACGTCCACTTTAATCCTCTTTATTGCTGATTCGATTACAACTTTTACAACGATCTTTGATTACAACACAACTAAGACAAGTAGCAAGAACTTCAATGTAGAAGAGCTCTTCGAATTCATGTTGAATGTGCTGGATCTCTTCCTAAAGTTCGTTGAAGTGTCTTAAGTGTTTGAAGTGTCAGATGAGTCGAGAAAATAGCAGAGTATAGGCGTTTCAGAAATGAGCCGTCCCTTCTTTGGTGGAGTAGGCAAGGTATTTATAGGGAATTTCTGGAGATAGGTCGTAGGTCGTGGGCGACCTAGGGGTTAGGTCGGCCATGTTATAGGTCATCGACGACCTAAGGAATAGCAGGAAAGGGAGTGGCGACCTAAGGAAGTACGACATAAGGAGTAGCGGCATAAAGGCCAGCGGCATAAGGCCACCTAGTAGAAGATGCAGTATGCATCTTAGGTCGCGAACGACCTAATGGAAGAGGTCATGTTATATTCGGCTCTTGCTAGTGGAAGATGATAGGTCGTAACTCGTTAAGTCTCTAGGACATTTAGGTCGTTGGGTCGCTGAGATACTATAGTGTTTACTCCACTGTTATGTTATGTCGTTGATCTGTATGGATTGCTAGGTCGTTAGCTCGTCATAGGTTTAGGTTGCTAGGCCGCTAGCTGTGTTAGCTCGCTCATTCTTTAGGCATTAGGTCGCTGCCATTATTAACTCGTTAAATCCCTGAGTCATTGAAAAGAGGAGTTAACACTAGCTATCTATCCTTTCAGTCATCTAGTTGATTGGTTCAGAGAAGTCATCTGCTCGTACTGGAGACTTCACTACATCTGAGATATTCTGTTGTATTTTATTTCTAACTCTGATGTTTATATAGTAGCTTCATGAACTACTATTCATTTATTCCGCTAGGTATTATTGTACTACTTTGTATCCGTGATTCTGTGATTGATTTATTTACTGTATATGTTAAGATTGCCAAATTTAAATTAACAATCTGATATTTTGAGCAATTCAAGTCCGACTTGTGTTGATGCGAATAGTTGAAAATAGCGCGTCGTTACAGTTGGTATCAGAGCTTTGGCTCTAGGAAAATTTAGCATGTATGGAAAATTTAATTATGGAATCACTTTCGTTCGGGCTTGAACTCCTTTCACTTGATTGGAAGTTCCTTTGAATTTTGGAACGTCCCTCGGTTTCGAAATTCATTCTTGTCTCTCCCTATTTATATTCGTTTGATTCTGGAGTATCCCATAACTCCCCTGAATGATTTGTAAAGGGGGTGAAAACTCCTTTACAATTGGCATTGATTCACCGAAGATTTATGTATCCTCGGTTTACGATGCTGTTATATCTTGATATGCTGAATTCTATCTCTAGCGATCGAATGTCGATTTGTTTTGGAATTCCGCATCGATTATATTCCTGAAGTCACGGTTGACCCGGTTAAGGTCGCCCGTGATTTATAGAAGTATATCCATCATCTATTTTATAATTTAATTATCTCATCTTCGATCGAGTCTATCTTCGAATCTGGATTCTATTGATTAGAGTTCCTCTAATTTAAATCTCTATCTTTGTTTGAAATCCATTCTTGAATCATCCTTTGAAAATCGGGTTTTGTTTGTATTTTAAATTTGTTTATATACCGAAATTTTTATTTGGGTAACTATGATTTTATTTATATATAAAGGAGAAAATGTTTTCAATAAGGATTATATACATATATATAAAATGAATAAGAAATGTTATTCTATATATAAAAGTTTCGAAAGGATTTGAAATTTTGACGATTATATAAGAAATGGATTTATATAAAAATAATTTATAACTGAAGGGTTTTAATGTGAAATTCGAGAGATTGAATTCTGATGTTTTGAAAGTGGTTTTAAGATTTTGGAAAAAATATATATATAATAATACGATTTAAAAGATATTTTCCGAATAAGAAATGTTTCAAATGAATTCGAATGAATTCCAATGATTTCCAAGAGATTTTTTAAAGAAGTTTCATGAAAATAGAAGTCTAGAACTCACTTTTGTCGCTGGAAAATAATTTCGGTGATGAGTGCATGCATCATTGACATTAATTTTCGAGTTTCAGAGTGGGGGAGAGGCCACTCTAGTAGCTTTGCTATGAGAGTGATATTGTGAAACAAAATTTGATTTCAAATTCCGAAGTATAATTCGATATTCGAAAGATATATGTATATATATTTTAAATAATTTAAAGGAAGTCGGCGTTCAATCCTCTAGTTTTCGATTTGATTTAGTATAAATCTATTTATAAAAATTAATTTGCTGATTTGTTTCTGATTTCCAACTCTTGGATTTGAAATTTGTTTTCACCGACTATTTTGAAGGTTTGAGCACTTCCAAATCAAGGTTTAAAATTTTAAAACTAAGAAATTTCGAAGAGTATAAAATATTTGATAAAAATATAAGTTTAGTTTTGTATATTTAAAGTATGAAGAGTATGACTTAAGTAAATTTGAAACTTTTGTTAAATAAATAATTTGCAAAGGCAAAATTGGATTTTTCATATAGAAATAAATAGTTTAAAGGTTTTATAGGGATAGTTATAAATTTGGAAACCATTTAGGGTATAATTGACTTTGAGAAAACATTTGGTTTTGAAAATAGATTGGAATTAAAACCAGTAATTATAGGGTGATTTTGGAAATAAATTAGTTTGGCTTGAATTATGTTAATTTGGAAACTGTGATTGTTTTCTAAACCTATTATTTTGAAAACTTTGAAACTGGAGATATTTAATTTGGAAGAAATGTTTTGGGTGGAATCATATATGATTTTGAAACTGAATTGATATTAAAATAGATTGAAATTTGAGAACCATATGTTACTAAATACTTGATTTGGAAGTTAACGAACTTATGTAAAATGGATTTGTATAAGAAAGATACTCAATTTTGAAAGAGAAATCTTATATAATCGAAGTCCATATAAGTATGATTTGATATACTATTGATTTTGGAAAGTATTCGATTTGATAATGAAATCCTATATAATGGACTTTATATAAGTAGGACATTTGAAAGTGATTTGAAAGGTACTATATGATATATATTTTCGAAGTAAAGATATGGGAAGTGCCTTCTGCTTGATATCCGCTTTGTGGCCACATTGTGGATTCATTCTATCGATATTATTCTCTCTAATTTTTGGTTTTCTGGATGTGATACTCGAGTGTCCCACCATGGCGTAACCCACTGTTTTTTCTTATGAACGCGACTGCATAGCAAAACTGCCCGGCTGAGCTAGCCTAGGGGTACGGATTGTTTCCTAGGGGATCCAGGCGTAACCATTGTGTATCCTGCACTCTTTGTAGGTCGCATTGGTAGCGAAACCGTCTGGCTGAGACGGCCTAGGGGTACAGATTGTTTCCTAGGGGATCCAGGCGTAACCGTTGTGTATCCTGCACTCTACTAGTCATCATGGCGTAACTCGCAGGGCTGAGAAAGCTTACGGATATGGATTGTTTCCTGGGTGATCCAGGCGTAACCATTGTGTATCTGCGAACCATGGTTAGACAATGGTTTTGGTTTGGTTGTTTTGTTTGGATTACACTTTCCATATTGGTTTTAAGGGTTTTTTAAGTATTTTCACTGGGTGTTGAAACATGCCTACTAAGTACTTGAAGAATTCTAGCTTTGCGCCTGATCAACGCATGGCCAGAGTCTGCAAGAACGAGGATAAACTTGTTGAAATATCAATTTATAAAAGTATTTTCGAAAGGAAAATTGGTTTCAATATAAAAGTATTTTATTATAAAGGTATTTCCAACAAAATAATTTGTACTAATATTTGAAATTGAAATTGTTATGGTTTGAATTAATTATTCATGCCCGATACTATTCTTTTGAATCTACTTTATCTACTCAGCTTTATTATTCACCTATATTCTCTTTTCCGAATCTATCTTCTTTCCTTCTTTTGAATATATCGTTTAAAATATTGTTTATTTATATACTACCTGGTTTAATAGTAAAATTTTTAGTGTTTTATAGATAATTGATCTCATAATTAATTGAATGGATTTAATAAAATAAGCTTAACCAAACTATTAAATATTAATTAATTTAAATAAAAAAAGTATATGGTTTTAAATAAATTGTTTAATTTGTTTTTCAATGTCTAATTTTTTCATCTGGTTGTCTCTATTCTACTACTTTGTTCCTTTTTGAGGACGAAAAGTTTTGAGTGGGGGAGAGTGTAACGACCCATAAAATTTTAGCAATTTTTAATTGGTTTATAACGTATTGAATTGGATTTTTAAGAAATTATTAATAATAAAATTTTGAAAAAACAATTAATATTTGGATTACGTATAATTATAATTGATTTAGAAATTTGCATGAAATCAAGGGAATCGACTGTTACCATAAATTTTATTTTCCTGTCCATTCAAATTTTACATCAGTTATAAACCAATCAATACCTTACCTTTATTACTCCCTGTATTCGTGTTGTAGCTCTTTAATTTTCTATCCGTTGCTATTTCATTTCGGGTTTGTTCCTTCCCTATTTATTCCATTTCAAACGTTTTCTCTTCTCTCTGGTAGAAACATAATATTTTACATCATTATATATATATATATATATATAGCTTGCATTCATTTGTTTATTCACTTTTACGTTTCTCATACCTTCTACTTTATTGTCCTTAATTCTCGCGCTTGACGTTATCATTTCAGTTTGTTTCCATTGAAAGTGGCACGCTTCTTGGTTAACGTTTTATTCCATTTATGTGTGGCTTTCCTTTTGCAATCTTTCCCATTTCTATTTCCTACGTTTCAAAATTTGAAACGTTACAGCTGGACCACATTATTTATTCGCTTGAATAAGGAAGCTAAATCAGTGGATAACCGTTGCTAATAAAATTATTACTTTTCTAACATATATACTTATTGCTATTTTTCCTGACCTTTTATTTCTACTTTCTTTTTTCACTGTTTCGTTCCTGCTTTAAAATTTTAATATATATGTTATGTAGGTATTAAAAATCTTCACGTCACTTGGTCACTCAAGCCATTCATTTTCTTTCCACTAAAACTGCTTATATTTAATTTCATACGTTTCTTTATAACGTTTTATAATATTGCATTCATCTTGAGACTGAAACAAAATGCACCGCATACACATGTTCGTTCAAAAGAAAGTGGATAGGCCTAAAACGTGCAGCTTTTCATTTACTTTTCAATTGATTTCCTCCCTTATATTTTTACTTTACATTTCAAATTTGAAACGTGGTGCTTAAACAATAGAAATTTGCTTTTATTATGCAGCTCAATTAAGGGTGACCGTTGCCATCACATAACCGGTAAAAGATTTGCATACATTTTATTTGTTTATGTGGCAACGATTCACATTTACACTATTATTGCCTTTTTAACTTCATTGGTTTTCATTTATTTGTGTACATTTCATTTCATTTATTTGCACTTGAATTTTTCCATATTCGTTACTTTACATTTATAACGGTACGTTATTTTTGCGTTCATAAAACGTTATACGGTACTTTGCATTCATTAAATTTTAAACGGCCCACTTTATTCACCTTTATATTTATTCACTTTTGGCCTTGATATTCCCAATATAAATCTATATGTTTGTCTCTGTCCTTTCACTTTCTCTTCTCAGTCATCTGGTGTTGCTTGTGAGAGAATACAATAAAGTATATAAGTGGCCTACTTCGCCATTCAACCGCTCATTTTGTTCACTTTGAAAAAAAATATTTCGCATGCTTGTAGATAGCAGTCGCCACCTCCTTTATTTTCCGAACCCCACCTTTCTCCTTTCCTCTACAAACTTTGCAATTCTTTTATACAAGGTAATATCTATATTATAAATATATTGTGTTGTATCTACCCAAAAGTTAAAAGCTATAATCTGTTTACCTTTTTATACTTATATATATATATATATATATATATATATATATATATATGAATTCATGCGAATTATTAAAAGTTGTCTTATCTATACGAGTATGGTGGCACGTCCGTTGGACGTGTGCTAAGAAGGATGTGTACAAATTTTGTGTGTGCTACAGTCATGGTGGTGATATATACACACACAGACACACATACATATGTATGTACATAGATGTGTGTGTGTGTGTGTGTATGTGTGTGTCTATGTATGTGTATGTGTTTTATATTTTCCCTTCTTTTCTGTACAGTTGCAGTAGTGTACATCTATATATTAATTTTGGTCTAATTACATAGGCTGGCCAGCACCAAATGAGTAGTTGAAGCAGCCAGGAAGTAAATGATGCAGCAGGGAATGTAATAAAATCGACATTCATTTGTTGTTGCAGTATTTGAAAAAGAAAAAAGCCGCACAAACAATGCATTTTTTAAACAATATTCATTGAGAATACTGTTAACAATATTCAATATCTATCATGGCCTATAGTGATGAGCTTCAGCCTTTTTAAAAAAAAAGGGCAAGTCTGTGTAGAAGTTGCTTCTTATAACTTGGGTTTAACAGTTTGAAAGGCACAGTTACACCAATAAAATTAAAAGGAAGAACCTTATTATCTTTACAATTAATTTTACTGTATTACACCATCAACCAATATAGTTTATTAATATTTATGTATACAGATGTTACAAAATTTTATATACAACATTACAATATAATAAAATATTTTCACATTCATTTTTTAAATCCAAAAAAATGGTAGAAAAATATATCGGACAACTTAGGCGTATACAAATTAGTTGTATGATAAATCAGATCCGACTATACATAAGAGATATGAGTTTCTAATTGCGTTGTTGCTACCGAATATTTTTAATTGCTTCATTCCTAATTAAGTTCAACAAAGATAGGTAGGTTGTTTGTAATAAGCAGCTTTTGCTCTAGTACAATGCATGTTTTACCTGAATGGCAAAAGAGGATTATGTAATTCATCCATTTGTAATATACTATTGTGTACTATCTATGTTGCGAGCATATTATTTAGAACGATGCATGTTTCAGTTTGTTTCATTTGTATCGTGCTTGTGAGTATAAAAAGAGATCTACATTTTTATTTGTAAAGCAGGTGTATATTATTTCTTGATTTCCTAAAGGTAAGCAGTTGAATATTGACTTTGTTTACTCTTTGGTTACGGAACAAACTATCGGCAATGATAGAAAGAACATGTCAATAAAACCTATAGTAGTATAATATTGTACTTTATTGGTAATATGCACATAGTATTCAATCATCTTCAATTTGATAATGTAATTATTACATTGCCATTTGTGGTTGTGTATATTTAATTATTTACTTGAGCAGAACGATGAACCAAATTTGATAATGTACTTTATTGTGATTATTTATATTATATACGCACAAATTTGAATATAATCACATTCTTCAAACTTAATATTTTACAAATATAATATATGTAATAAGAAAACTCATCGTGTAATGGTGCTTGTTCTTCAATTAACAACCATAATCATAATCATAGTCATCAGATCCACTGCCACTATTTCTAAATTCACCTTCTGCTGCTATTTTAAGTACCATATATCCATCAAATCTGATATGTTGACGGTAATAAAATACATATGCACCAACAACATTGGTTAAAAATAATAGTATATTACAAAAAATATGGAAGACGGACCCATTAAGAATGTTGATATTTTTCCAGCCATAAGCGGCACAGGTCATTCAAAATATTCCAATTTAGCCAATTTGATGTCCAAATTATTGCATCTCTGGAGCATGGAGTTATAATTTTTTCCAATCTGATAGAAAAGGATGTCATCTACGGGATGCATGTCCTTTAACTAACAAATCAAAAGATAAGAAACAATTATATTTTTAAAATAAAGTTGATATCAGAGAAGAACATAGGTAATGATCTACAAGTGCAAAAGGATTCAATGGGTTGATTTTAGAATATGTCATCTCTTACATTTGTGGGACAGTTACGTAATAAATTTTGTTCATTCACGTGATGTAAACATAGCTCTAATGATTTTGATTAACAGTTCCCATACACAACATGATCATACAATACCATAAAACAACTTTATTCATTGCATATAGTTAAGAAAAAGTAAACAGATAAAAACATTAGTAACAACATATGCCTAGACGAAAACCACTTTGCTAGCCTTCATGTCAACACGCAAAGTAATGGCCGCTAATATTGAACCTAATGTCCGTAGTCAATCCAAAGGTGTGACACACTATTGTCTTTATTTTAGTTGTATATGAAATCTTCGCAAATAAACCAAAAAATAAACCCGTGGTTACTGTAAAAAAATTTGTTATTACAAACTTTAAGACTGAAAGGGCGTGAATGAAAAATAAAGTACCTTTGTTTTCCATGTTCTTGTTGGCTATTTTTTCTTTATCAAATCCTCATTATCCCTTGCACCATCCATTTGTTTCCCATATATAAATGAGAAAGATTTATTACCCAAATGAATGAGTGACTGTTTTGTAAATGAACATGGCCAGACAAACAATGTATATATTAAACAGTATTCATTGTTAATGCTAAAAAATATTCATTTATGCATACTATTGTGTTTAGGAGAACATTCAACACATGCAGGCACATCAATTTGTTTCTTAAGTTCATTGCATGTGTGTATATATATATTTGAATAAAAATTTTATATAAGCCTATTAGGAAGACATAAAAACAAAATGAACCACGACAAAATGTTATGCAGCAGACTTTTTTCAAATAATACAATGGTTATGTGAACAGGGCCAAAATCAAGTGGATCAATACAATAATCTAACACTCAAACATATATAACAGTTAGCATGAGCGTAGAATTTGCAGCCATACACCTTCAGATATATACTTTAGCATGCAACTAAAATTTATACACACATAAAAACACACAGTAACTGGAAACACATACTCACACATATACACATTACACACACGCACGCACAAACATACAGTGGAAATCACATAGAGAAACATTCACTAATGCATAAAGACATAGAACCAATATTGTAGTAATACCCATACATATATAGTGATCGTTGATGGCGATACCTTCTCCCTATTGATTCATTTTATTAATAACATGATGCATCCAAATTAGTCACTCAAATATAACATAACAATTTAAATATATATGATTTTATTGGTTAGTTCATAGATTAGTGAGTTGTACACTCACCTAACATGTGCATTTCAATCTTCCTCCGCCTTTCTATTTGTTGACTGACGGATGCAATATACATGCACATGAACATGATTTTCGCATTTCACATAGAGGCTTGATGATATAAAATCTTATATTCAAATTTTGGGATTTTTCATAATTTTTGAATTTTTATTTTTAAATTTTGAAGGAGGACCACATGTTTCATAAAATTGTGATGTACGTTACTATGGCTTCCCTTGATGTTTCGTTGTTGGGGGAAAATAATAACGTACATGATCTTGAGAGAGTGATAAATCTAGAATTTTTTTTATAAAGAAACTAAAGAGAAAGATCGAAGTACAATATACATAATAGCTTATTTACATCATTATGAATTCTCATGTTTATCAAAGGGTTACAGACTCATATAAAAATGCAATTCATGAATCAACATAATACGAACTTAAAAAAGCTGAAAATAGAAAAGGATAACCTAGCATCTAATTCAACATAGAACAATTACCTAATCACCAAATAATTTGGTTAAACACAATTATTATCCAGTTCTAATTACACATTTCATCAAACACTTGCACTGCAATATCTAATGTTTATAGTGAAGGCTGAACAATGAAGTCGGTTGCTATGTAAAAATAAATAAAGATAGCAATATGCGCAAAAATCAATACGAATGAAAAATGAGGATGTAATGAGAAAAAGGAAGTTTAGTAAAGCTCACAATACCCGTCTATTGGAACTAATATTCACCTATGTCTTCTTGGGCACATCATTTGCTAGATCTTAATCTCGGTCTTAACCACTGCTGATACTGTAAAAGCAATATAATTAAAATTTGTGACTGAGGTCTATAAAGGGAAAAACTGATAAATTAAATTGGGCATTATTAAACTTCAACCGCCCCATCATACAGCACCCACTTCCACGTAAAACCGCCATCACAGACGTTGTTTCTTCAACAGTCGTGTGCTACTTTGAATGATCACCAAATCACATCAATTATTGTTTCCTCTGAAGCCATACAGGGCCAGTAGCAGTAGTAAAAAACATAAATTATGGATTAAACAACAAAAGGTAGATAAAGCTTATTCAAACCCTCCACTGCCATATTTAAACCCAACCACCATATGCAAGCATAAATCCTTTACCTTTTCTGACTTCGTCTTCCTAGGGCAACGTATGGTTTAACCCCACAGTAATTTTATCGTAAATCCACGTCTATCATTTACCATTAAAAGATAATAATAATTGAAATTAAATGAAAAGGAGGAAGGAAGCTGTACCTAGATCCTTTGCCAACAAACTTCAACCTAGATGACTATAAAGCACCATACATAAAATACTGAAGGCCCGCTTCGACAATTTTTCATATTTATTTTCGGTGATCGAGTGGGACGGTGAGGTGAGGACTATTGAATTTGGTTCTCCTCTCTTCTTTCTTCACATCAGCATAAAAAAAAGGCAAATTAAAAGTTGAAAGCAAGCAAAACAAAATTCACACAAACCTGAAGTCAGATCCGTGATAGAGTGAAGTAACCAAATTTTCATCATCAAGACTGAGATTGTAATTGTTTATACACAGGCAACCCAAGGAAAACGCTTATTTAGCTTGGTGAAATTGCTGTACTCGAAAGAAAAGAGTATCGGATTAAAGAAGAAAATAATAATAATCATAATGTCATAATATATATGAAATACCTTAACATCATAAAGGTGTTGGCAGCAGATAATTTGACAGAGATAGGAAAAAATGCAGATGAATCTACAGGAGACACAACAAACTCCATGGATCCACTGTTGATAGTAATACATGTAATACAGCGCATATGAGTCACCAATAAAAATAAGCGCAAAGAAGTACACCCAAATCATATCGGAACAACATCGAATTAAGATTGCATACCTACGATCGGTGTTGTCAATAAGAAGATTTTCCATTTTTCCAAAATCGTTGTTTAAAATGTAGGAAGAGAAGAATTAGTTGTTCGAGACAGGAAAGGTAAAAGAATTTCTTGCGGTGACATGTGCCGTAGCGGTAGATAGTGGAGGGGAATGAGAAGTGGAAGTGAAGTAAGGACAGTGTAGGGGTGGCTACTAGAGAATTGAATGAGGGGAGTTGCCATTTTTGCGGAGAGAGACGGAGGTGGTGTTAGGCGAAAGTGGAAAATGAAGACGAAAAGGAAGGGGGAAACGGAAGATGGTGGAAAAAAGACGTGTGCAAAAGTTGCTGGCAATGTGTGAGGACTTGGAAAATGTCAAATCTGCCCTGGTGGAATGTTTTCCTTTTATTTTGAACCGGGTGCAAAATGGAGACTGCCAAAAAGGCTTCACTTTGACCTCTTTGACCAAGGTTTTGCTTTATAGTATAGATATATAGTACGTTGATGATTTGTAAATAGCTTATATATACAATTGTTATATACACACTTGTCAACATACAATTGGTTACATAAACAGGAGCATGCGTGCAATATTTAGCCATATTTTACATATAGGGTCTGCATATTTGTTCGTATATATAATTGTAAGAGCTGAATATATTTAGATTTACATCATTATTTTTAAATCGATCATTTCTTTGCAACGAGTCTTAATAAATAATATGTTCACATATATATAAGTATATGTATTTTACAGTTTTAGTATATGTGTTTTAACATATGGGTTTTACATTCAGACCTTTTATTTACAATTTATATTAAAAAGTATGTTATAATCTCTTGGTCATATTCAAATTTATTATATATATCGTTTGCAGTAATAAATTTTATTATTGATAAAAATGTAAGTTACGTATATGACTGTAATTATGCGCATAACTGATACGAAAAGATATATTAGTATATAAGTTTATATTTGTGTTATAGGCACGTTACTTTATATTTTAAATAATACAAATAATCATATGTAGGTAGTTGCGTGTTGCAGTGGGTGGGTTAGCTTATAGGAGTGAGGATTTGTAGATATTTGGAAATTTAAAAGGCTGTGCATATATTTTGTAAAAGGTGTGCATATATTTTTTAAAGGCTGTGCATATATTCATAGTCTATAACCTATTATGTATATTTTGTTATTAATAGTTACAGTTATATTTTAAAGTGTGAGTCATAACAGAATTATAAAGGTTACTATATAACTTATACTTGTGCTGATGGGTCTGCGTAGATTTATAATGGGTCTGTATACATTTGAGTAACATGAATGTAGTGGGTGGTGTATATATATATATCTTACATATATTTGTTTATACATATACATACATACTATTTTGGACTTAAGTTGATTTCATCGATACTAAATTTATAACAAATATTATTTTAATTATAGCATACAATTTATTTTACATGTTTGACTTTAGTATATAAATCCACCTATATACCTTCTACCTTCATCGATCCAGTTCTGATTCGTTTTATCA
Source organism: Allium cepa (assembly GCA_030765085.1). Lineage (NCBI taxonomy): Eukaryota > Viridiplantae > Streptophyta > Magnoliopsida > Asparagales > Amaryllidaceae > Allium > Allium cepa. The sequence goes on along the minus strand of CM060940.1, from coordinate 747,236,645 downwards.
ATTCTTGATCATCAGCCTTGTTCGTCCAATTATTGTTCAATTCTTACTTTGCTTTGAGTTGTTGTTTGGACTATTCGATGGTCTAGATCGTGATCTAATTCGTATCTTATCGAGTCGTCAAAATTTCTAGCCTCGAAAGGTGAGCAATCACTCACGATTAACGTTCTTGTATTTTATTAAATTTGATTTCAATTGAAATGACAATTGAAATATAATGCTGTAGTTATTTTGTTATATATGCTAGCTATTATCTGTAACTGTTCACCTGTGGGCTATGACACCATATCCCGTTGTTTATGTTTTATTTAAATTATTGGTGATATATGCCTGTTATTATTTTATTATCTGCTATCACTCATCAAGTTCCATGTTAGTATAGAATTCATTATGGGTTGAAATGATACATACCCGAATGGACTTTAGAATATGAGAAAATCGTTATGGGTTGAAATTATAAACCCAAGCGATTTTCATTTGAACTGAATTGGGATTACGGGTCGAAATGATATCTACCCGTATGTATATATATATATATATATATGTATATATATATATAATTACGGATTGAAATGATAAATATCCATATCACTTAACCATATGATTGAAGTATATACAGACGCAGTTGGTCCATATATAAATATTTTGAAATGATTTTCTATGGTTTTAGGAGAAATATAGGGTTTTAGTTAATATTAGAAATATATTTATATATAAATATGTTTAATGTAAAGTAGATTTAATAGTAAACTTTAATTCAATAAAGTTTGATTTAATTAATAGAATACGTTTAAGTATTTTATTTTAAATAGATTTCCAATGTTTGTGTATGTTAAGGAAGATAAAGTTGAATTGATTGGAATGGTATTTAATTAGTAATTTTGTTTAATTAAATCAAATTCGAAACTTATTGAATTTGAAAACTTAAGATATAGCTCATAACATAACTTTGACTTTAGTGATTTAATGAATATTCACGTTTAAAGAAATTGAAGGCAAATATAATGAATTGTAACATAAGGCTATATAAGTAATATTGAGTGGATATTTCAAGAATAAATAATAATGAAGTTAAATCAAGATCTATATGAAACTGTTAGGTTTAGTTTGAAATGTTGAAGCTTTGAAATACGGGACTTAAATAGTTAAATTGTGATTCAGATCTGTTTGAAATTGATAAAATTTGAATTTGTTCTTTAGAAGACTAAATTGAATGGAAATTGAAATTTGAGTTTTAATTTAATCTGAATAGGAAAGTCGAGTTGATTTTTGAAGTGATCGGTGAAACTTGAGGAAATTATAAATACTTTACTTTATAAAATTTTCAAAATCTATGTATATCTATTTTTATATTGAAGTGAAAGTGACATTTCGGTTTTGAAATATAAATTAATTTGAAAGGACCACAGTGTTATAGTGTATATTTCTACCTTGTAGATAGTTCTGTGGATCCTTAGGGGATGGTTATCCCAAACATCCTTTAAGTTACTTGCATTTCAGTTGACATTTCACTGGAGTTGGATTTATAGATATAAGAATGTTAATCCTGACTCGAGTGTTTTTGTGTTTTGCTTTACGCTCGGGTCAGACTGAGTGATACAGCATTTGAGACTCACCTTCGAAGTTGGAGCTTTGCTTGAAGATCTAGCTATCTATCCTTTCAGTCATCGAGTTGATTGGTTTAGAGAAGTCATCCGCTCGTACTGGAGACTTCACTACATCTGAGATATTCTGTTGTATTTTATTTCTAACTCTGATGTTTATATAGTAGCTTCATGAACTACTATTCATTTATTCCGTTGCGTATTATTGTACTACTCTGTATCCGTGATTCTGTGATTGATTTATCTACCGTATATGTTAAGATTGCCAAATTTAAATTAACAATCTGATATTTTGAGTAATTCAAGTCGGACTTGTACGGATGCGAATAGTTGAAAATAGCGGGTCGTTACATCCAACGCCGTTACACTCTCATTTATTTACTGTTGATTTAACTTACATAAGATCTTTTAGTTCTGACTCGAGTGTTTTTCCTTTTCAATTCGCTTTGGTCAGCCAGATATTTTCAATTTGTCGAAGACTGCTTTCTGGAGGATAGAGACGAAGATTTTGTACTATTATTATTTAATATATTTATTCCACTACATCATGTTGTTCCGCTGCATTTATTTATTATTTATTCTTGTTGTATGTAACTTTGATCTGTATTGTAAAGTTTAATCAATGTTATTTGTAAATATCTTCATGAACTTTTTATTTGATTATTATATTTTGTCATTCCACTGCGAGATTCTGTATTTGTTTTCTTTGTTTCTCTGCTTTTTCTTATTTACCCCATAACAATCTACCCTTTTGAATGGTTTGAGTCTGACGTGTATTGTTTACCGTCAATTTAAACCATCTAAAAAGGCGGGTTGTTACAGATAATAAACAAATTCATTTTAAGAATCATCAATTGAGCAAAGAATTTGATTCTCATCGAAAAGATCCTTGACCTCATGTGAAGGAAAATCTTAGCAAATTTTCCCGTATGGACCGTTCCAAAGTTCATATAGCTTATGTAAGCTTTGTTAGCTTCCGGGTCATTGTAGAGGTACTATTTGGTGGCCTTGGACAATCTTATGGTGGATGGAGCGCTTGAGGAAGTCATTTTTGAAGAAAGTAATGAGCTTGCGAGTTTGAAATAGAGTTTAAATTTTGAAATGAAAGTGAAAAGATATTATAAAGTTAAGGAGATGAATAGATACCTAAGAGCCATGTTCTCTGGTCAAGAGATATCTTTTTACAGCATTGGAATTGGCGAAAAGGTGGAAGAAATTCAAAGTTTCGAATTCAAATTTGAACGTCAAATTTCAGGCAGGGATGTTGACATGGAAGGTAGGGTCATGTCGACATGGGTCCCCTAAATCATGCGACTTATTTTTCCTATTTAATTTTATATCTATATCTATATATCCTATAATCTAATTTATATTTTATTTGAAATAATATTAAATGTAATAATATTTTAATATCAATATTTTAATATTAAAATAATATTATTTTGAAAATCAATATTTTAAATTCAAACAACAAGCAATTTCAAAACATACAGACAACCAAACATTTAAACAAGCAATTTCAATCAATATAATTTAAATGCGTACTTATTTTTAGATCCATATTTCGAAGATCATTAGACTCGTGAGTAGCTATAAAGCACATGTTTAAATTTTTGTATCTTGGTCTTTATCACTGGAGGATGAGTCTAAATCGTTTAGTGTAGCAGTATAAGCTCTCTTTCTTTTCTTTGACGAAACATTACTTGGAGAAAATTTCTATTTATATGGATGCGGACAATCTCATATTAAGTGGCTTGGCTCGTCACAATTATATCATCTAACATTGCTTGAGTCTCATTACTATTACCAGAATTCTTTTGATCATTTCTCTTACAATTGTTCATCTTTCTATATTTTAGAAACTTTCTAAAATTCCTTGTCATGAAGGCTATTTCTTCATCGTCATCACTGTTTGAGTCTGAACCATCTGTTATTGCATTGAACACTATTGACTTCTTCTCTGAGTCCTTGCTTTCTCTTCTCCCTTGCATTTATACTTCAAACGACATTAAATTCCCAATCAATTCTTCAATTTTCAAAGTACTAATATCATTAGCCTCTTCAATTACTAGAGTCTTCTGATACCATTTCGGAGAGAATGAGCTCGGAATTTTTCTAACTTGATCTTCTTCAGAGAAGTTCTTTCCTAATATAATTAGTGAGTGCATAATTTTTCGAAACATACTGTACATGTTTGAAATGGACTCATTTCGATTCATCTTGAATAATTGAAACTGATTGGTCAAGAAAGATATTTTGGTCTGTTTAACTTTGCTTGTTCCTTCATGAATAATTTGCAAAGTTTTCTAGATCTCAAATGCAGACTTACGAACAGACACTCTATTAAACTCATTCCTATCAAATGAACAGAATAGAATATTTATGGCTTTGAAATTGTTTTATGCGATAGCCTTTTGCTAAGTAGTCCACTTTGCAAAATTAGTTGTAGGTTTAATGTACTAGGTTTGTGTGATATTCCAAGTGTCTAATACTAGTGATTGTAGATAGATGTTCATCCTACAAGCCCAATATGCATAGTTACTGCAATTAAAAAGTGGTGTTCTGGCAGTAGACTGACCCTCTACAAATGAACCAGTGATAGTGTTGACATTACCAAGGTTGGCAGCCATTTGAAAACTTTTCAAAAATCAGATTATGAAAACTTTGAAAGCAAATACTCCGATATCAAATGTAGGAAATGTAGACTACGGGTCTTAAGGGTGGATTAACACTAAAGGGTGAATAGTGTTTAATTAATTTTAAGGAACTTTTGAAATCTTTTCAAATTAAACACAAATAGATGTAATACGCAAATACAGAGACAATTACCAAACCAGGCACAGAAGAAAATAGTAAATAAAAGCAGTAAAGGAAAAAATACACCGAAATTTTGTACTGGTTTGGAGTTACCCTACATCTAGTCCCATATAATTCCTTGTGCAGATTTCTTTTCAAATATAATGTTGATATTACAACCTCGATTTCAACGCCACGAGATACACCCTCCTATCTCCGAGTCCAGGGAAACTCCCTTAATTTAACCAAGCTACAAGATCACCTAATTGATTTACGGGCTACAATCACACCCAATTGATTTATGGGTCATAATCACACCATTTCCAATCACATTTCGATAGAGAGTGATGCAGCAGATAACTTCAAATGCAAGAAACAACAACAAAACAACGATGGAATGAATCAAATATGGATTGATGGATTAATGATACCAAGGATAAATGCTCAATCCGTTGATCTCGCGAGATACCGGATTCTGGCTATCTTTAACACGTTGATCGCGCACGATACCATGTTAGAAGATACGTGATTCTTCTACATTGATCTCGCGCACTAGATTCCATGAATCGGCTTCAAATCCGTTGATTCGAGCGCACTTGAATAACCGAAAATGGAGAAAGGAGATAACACTCAATTTCCAATTTTTAAGAGGCACAAAGCACTCAAAAAAAGTTTATTCAAAATCAACCTCCTTTACAAATGACCTAACCCCTCTATTTATAGAAGTTATAACACAATTCAGCCGACTTAGCAACAGTACAAACAACCTACGACCTTACATAGTCTTGCGACCTAACAGATCAACACGGTTTACGTCCAATGACCTAAAGAAATTACAACGCAACACGACTTACACAATGCAATGCTACATAGCATACAATATACAACATACACGAGTTACAACACCACATACATAGCGACCTAAAAGTAAGCGACATAAGACTCTGCGGCATAACATCTGGCATAGCATCAGCGACTTATAAGCATTAGCGACTTAAGGCAACAATCGACTTAAGTGCTGGAGCGCCATAAGGACCTTGTGACACAAGGTTGAGCGACTTAGAGATAGTGGCATATGATGAGGCGCGGCATAACCAAGGAGTGACCAAAGATGAACGAGAGACTCATGCGACCTAACTACTTAGATCGTAGCTCGTTAGGTCGCTTATCCGGTTGGCTGAGCGACTTAAATTGTTGACTTAGCTCGTTAAGTCGTTCAAGAGACTTAAGAATAACCAGCTGGTGCTCTGCATAGTCCTCCACTATATCATATGTCTTGTTAGATCGCAAGCGACTTAAAGCATCCAAGCGACCTAAAGCCATTGAACGACCTAAAGCAACCGAGCTAGCATGTTGCGCTGCATCATCCTCCCCTGGTTGAAAAGAATTCGACCCCGAATTCACATTCTCCTCTTCTTCGACATGATATGGAATCAAGTGTCTGAGTTAAAAACATCGACAGTATGGATATGATCCAGAAATCTCAATCGATAAGCAATATCATTGATCTTCTTCAAGATTTCTACTGGACCAATCTTTCGAGCTTTCAACTTGTTGTAAGTTCCAACTGGAAAACGATCTTTCGTCAATACTGCGTAAAAAAAATCACCTTCTTTGAAGTCCACACTCCTTCGCTTCTTATCTGCCAGTTTCTTATACTTCTCATTTGACTTAAGCAGTCGTTCACGGACAATCCTGTGACACTCCTGCAACTCATTCACGAAATCACAAGCTCGTTTAACAACTCCTTTCTGAAGTGGAATTGTCGACAAATCCAACGGTCCCTTCGGAATTGCTGAATATACTACTTGAAATGGACTGAATCCAGTACTTTGATTAACGGCATGATTGTGTGCGAACTCAGCTTGACATAACTTCACATCCCAGCTCTTCAAATTATCCTTCACAAGACATCTCAACAAGTTTCCCAAAGATCCGTTCACCACTTCTGTTTGCCCATCTGTTTGAGGATGATAGGCGCTACTAAAATTCAGCTTAGTCCCAACCATCTTCCACAGACTCAACCAAAATGACTTAGAAATCGAGTATCCCCGTAAGAAACAATGGTCTCAGGTAGCCCATGTAGTCGATAAACCTCTTTAAAAAACAATTGAGAAACACGGACTGCATCGACGGTCTTTTTACGAGCTATGAAATGTGCCATCTTCGAAAATCTATCCACCACAACATATATAGAATCATTCCCTCGTTGAGTTCTTGGTAAACCCAAAACAAAATCCATGCTAATATCAACCCATGGTCTAGTAGGCACGGGCAATGGCATATACAATCCTGCATTCGTAGCTGTCCCTTTGGAAACTTGACATATGTGACATCTCTGCACAAATCTTTCAACTTCTTTCCTCATGGAAGGCCAAAAATATGATTGAGAAATCAACTGCAAGGTACGATCTCTTCCCACATGACCTTCTTCATGCAATTCCTTCAAAATCTTCATTCGCAAGCTACACTCTGGCATACACAACCGATTTCCTTTGAAGAGAAAACCATCCACCAACATATACTCACCCGTCTTCCCTTTCTCGACTTTATCTACAATCTTCGCAAAGTAAGGATCCTCAACAAACAATTCGGGAAATACTTCAAAACCCGTCACTTCTACTCTCATTGTAGTCAACAAATGATTTCTTCTACTCAATGCATCTGCCACCCGATTTGTAACTCCCGACTTATGCTTCACAACAAATGTAAACTGTTGCAAGAATGCGATCCATGAAGCATGCCTGGCTGCAATCTTATCCTGTCCCTGCAAGTGCTTCAACGCTTCATGATCAGTATACAACAAAAACTCTTTATAAAACAAGTAGTGTCTCCAATGCTTTGTGGCCTGGACAATAGCATAGAACTCCAAGTCATAGGTATTGTATCTTGTCTTGGCTCCAGAAAGTTTCTCGCTAAAATAAGCAATTGGTCGACCCTTTTGACTTAATACTCCACCAATTCCAACCTTAGACGCATCAGTATCTAGCTCAAAAAGCAACTGAAAATCCGGGTATCTAAGAATCAGTGTTGTAGTCAAGAATGTCTTGATCTGTTGGAAAGCAGAATCAGCCTCTTCAGTCCACACAAACTGCTTCCCTTTCATACAATCTGTCACTGCTCCAATCACGCTACTGAAATGTGGAATAAACCTTTGGTAGAATGACGCTAACCCATGAAAACTTCTCACTTCAATTATAGTCCTGGGCTGTGGCCAATCCTTGATTGCTTCAACTTTACCTTGATCCACATGGATTCCTTCCTTGGACAACACATGCCCCAAAAACAAAACACTATGTGTCACGAACATGCACTTCTTTGTAGCCGCATAAAATTGCTCCTGACGAAGTATCATCAACACTTCCCGCAAATGTTGTAGACGTTCTTCGGTGCTCCCACTATATATCAATATATCATCAAAGTATACCACCATGAACTTTCCAATAAACGGTTGAAAGATCTGATTCATCAATCGCATAAAAGTACTAGGTGCATTCGAAAGACCAAACGACATGACCAGCCACTCATACAATCCTTCCTGTGTCTTGAATGTGGTATTCCATTCATCCCCTGGTCGAATTCGAATCTGATGATATCCACTCTTCAGATCAATCTTTGAAAAGATAGCAACTCCGTTCAACTGATCTAACAAGTCATCCAATCTAGGCATCGAAAATCTGTACCTTGTAATCTTGTTTAGTGCTTGACTATCTGTACACATTCTCCAAGTTCCATCCTTCTTTGGTACTAAAAAGGCTGGTGCTGCGCAAGGACTTAAACTTTCTTGTACGCGCCCTTGTTCTAGTAACTCCTTCACCTGCCTTCTCAACTCTTCGTGCTCCTTCGGACTCATTCTATAATGTGGTCTATGTGGTAACATAGCTCCCGGAACAAGATCAATCTGATGTTGTATGTCTCTCAATGGTGGTAACTCTTTCGGTAATTCATAAGGAAATACATCTTCAAATTCCTTCAACACTGGCTCAACTTCCTCAAGAATTTCAACTATTTCACTACTTTCACGTCCAATCAACAGAAATACTTCAGGCACATCCTCTACTTCCTTAACAAACTCCTTCAAAGATAACAGAGTCTTTAGTTCCTCGATTTCCTCCAACTTGCTTTCACTTTGTTGTCGCTTTTTAGGAATTAAAGTGATTTTAGTGCCCTCGAACATGAAACTATAGCAGTTGGTCCTTCCATCGTGTTGCACAGTTCTATCCACGGCCTCCCCAACAACAAATGGCGTACGTCCATATCTACCACATCACACCAAATTTCATCTTTATACTTCTTTCCGATGGAAAAAGTTACACAAGCTCTTCGACTAATCTTCACTTCCCCACCTTTCCTCAACCAAGCTAATTTGTAAGGTTTGGGATGCTTCTCTGTCTTTAACGCCAACTTATTTACAGCTTCTGTAGAGATGATGTTATCACAATTTCCTGCATCGATAACGAACTTACAAACTCTTCCCAAGTTAGTGCACGTTGACCGAAAAATGTTACTCCTCAACCAACTAGTCTCCTCTTCCTGCTTTGGTGTCAAGCAAGATCTCCTCATCATTAAAGAATATCCTTCGTCTCCTGCCAATAATTCTTCTTCCTCCTCAACTTGTGGTGAATTGGAACATTCTATTTCTGCATCCTCATCCTCAACCTCAGCAACCATCACTCGCTTCTTAGGCTTCGGGCATTCATTGCTCTTATAACCAAACTCCTGACAGTTATAACACTTGAAATTGTTGTTGACCATGGTCCTAGCAACTTCATTGACAACTGGTTTACTAATAGCCTTAGAAACATTCGTATTGCTACTAGCTCCTTTGTTCTGTTTGTTGGAATTGGTTAACATGCCACCTCCTCTTCTACCTTGCTTCTCCCAAGCTAGAGCTTTCTGGTGTGCTTCAGCAATGGATCTTGGATCAAACATAATCACCATATCCTGAATTTTCATTCTCAATCCTCCAAAAAAATCTAGATGTCAACTGTTCCTCCGTCTCCATGATATCGTTTCTAGCAACCAGTTGATAAAACTCATCTGCATAATCATTTACTGACTTTGTCCCTTGTCTCAAATTCTGTAAGCGCTGCTACATAAGAGACTAATAATTATAAGGCAAGAAAGTAGCCTTCATCAACTTCTTCATCTTTTCCCATGAAACAATCTTCGACTTTCCCATTCTCTCCCGTGTAAGTTTAGTTTGTTGCCACCATGCCATAGCTCTTCCCCTCAAGCGTGTAGCAACCAACTTAACTCTACGATGCTCGGGTACTTCCTTGAAGTCAAAATTTTCTTCAACATTTGATAACTAATCCAGAAACTCTTCCGCTATTATTCCCTTTTTATATTCTGGAATCTCTATTTTCATCCCCGATTCCCATCGACGATCATCTTCTACATCCCGATATTGATTTCGTAATTGGTCTCGATCTCGACAATGAACACTACCTCTATCACCATCTTCATCAGAATCAAATGTACTTCGATATCTATCTCGACCATCAACATTTCCACGATCACACATATCTCTTCTACTATGTATTTCAGCATCACGATATGGCTCATCTCCAAACTCACGTGGAGTTCTTCTCTCTTCATTTCTATACTCATGGTATTATCGTCTCATTGAAACTGATGATTCTCTTCTATCTCGATAAGATTGTGGTGACACTCTCCTCGCTTCTGCAAATGATGGCGAAACTCTATTTCCTCCATGGTTCGAGACTGGTGACCTTCTCCTTTGACTTTGATTCATGTCATTCATCAATTTCTCTAACTTTCCGATACCTTCATCAAACTTTTCATTAATACGTTGCTCCATTTGCTCAGCTTCTTTTCTTCGATACACATCTTCAACATCATGAAAACGGTTAGCACGTCTCGGAGGCATGATTAACTAACAGTCTCCAAAATGATACAAAGTGATACAATCTTGTCTCGGGTCTAGCTCTCGGCTCTGAATTCTGCACTTAGCTCGGCTCGGCTCAAAGTTTAACTCTGATACCTGAACTGATGCATTGACTTCGGTTTTGCACTTACTTAGCTCGGATCTGAACTCCAACACTTTAACTCGGCTCCAAATAGGCTAGGCTTAGCTATGATTGGCTAAGTCTAAGTCTGATACCAAAATTGACGCAGCGAATAACTTCAAATGCAAGCAACAACAACAAAACAATGATGGAATGAATCAAATATGGATTGATGGATTAATGATACCAAGGATAAATGCTCAAATCCGTTGATCTCGCGAGATACCAGATTCTGGCTATCTTTAACACGTTGATCGCGTACGATACCGTGTTAGAAGATCTACGATTCTTCTATGTTGATGTCGTGCACGAGATTCCATAAATCGGCTTCAAATCCGTTGATTCGAGCGCACTCGAATAACCGAAAATGGAGAAAGGAGATAACACTCAACTTCCAATTTTTAAGAGGCACAAAGCACTCAAACAAAAGTTTATTCAAAATCAATCTCCTTTACAAATGACCCAACCCCTCCATTTATAGAAGTTACAACACAATTTAGCCGACTTAGCAACAGTACAAACGACCTACGACCTTACATACTCTTGCGACCTAACAGATCAACACGGTTTATGTCCAACGACCTAAAGGAATTACAACGCAACACGACTTACACAATGCAATGCTACATAACATACAATATACAACATACACGAGTTACAACACCACATACATAACGACCTAAATGTAAGCGACATAAGACTCTGTGGCATAACATCCGGCATAGCAACAACAACTTATAAGCATTAGCGACTTAAGGCAACAATCGACTTAAGTACTGGAGCACCATAAGGACCTTGTGACACAAGGTTGAGCGACTTAGAGATAGAGGCATAAGAAGAGGCGCGACATAACCATGGAGCGACCTATGAAGAACGAGAGACACATGCGACCTAACTACTTAGGACGTAGCTCGTTAGGTCGCTTATCCAGTTGGCTAAGCGACTTAAATTGTTGACTTAGCTCGTTAAGTCGTTAAAGCGACTTAAGAATAACCAGCTGGTGCTCTGCATAGTCCTCCACTGTATCATCTGTCTTGTTAGATAGCAAGCGACATAAGGCACCCGAGCGACCTAAAGCCATCGAACAACCTAAAGCAACCGAGCTAGCATGGTGCGCTGCATCAGAGAGACACTCGATACACTTCGATCTTTGATTACAAATAATCTTATAACTCTGAGCAGCACCTAGATCTTTGAGAGAGTGTGACAAAGAATCAAATTAGAGATGATCACGTTTGATTAACTTAGGATTTCGGCAGAATTTTGTTAAAATATAAGAGAATATTTGGGTGGAAAAGAAATTGTAAAGAATCGAAGAAAACTGACTTAAAATTCATTGAAAACAACTGGTATATATAGGAGAAAATCGGTCATGTCCATTCGTGTATGGTTATGACGAATAGACACTTCATTTGAAAATTTGAATTTTAAAATCTACGGCTACCATGTCGACATGGGGGGATGAAGGATGTCGACATGCCTATGTAATTTTTGAAAATTGATTTTTCTTAAAAATGATTTCTATTCTAAAACTTGTCAGAAAAATTTCTAAACTTTGTAAACCATTTTGAATATAGTTTAATCTTATAAAAGAGTATTAGAAATTAATCTTAAAATATATAATCGATAATATAAAAGTAATAATAAAAACTAAGATAGACTTCTTTAAAATATATTTTTGAGATTTAATGCCCAATAAAATCGAGAGATAGTTTAAAAACAAGAAATGATTTTGAAATTATGATTAAAAATAGTTTTTGAATTAAGGCTAAAATATTTAAAATAAGAGAGATATGTCTTTTTAAAAAGATAGTTTTGAAAAATTCTAAAAATAAGTCATTTCGAAAATTTCGTGGATTCCTTTCCACTAGAGAAGGTCGTGGCTTCCATCCCGCTAAAAAGGTCATAAGTTCCATCCCACAATTAAAGCGAGAAGGTGGATTCCATTCCATAATTAAAATTTGAGTAAAGATTTTAGTGCTATTATGAATTGTTAACATAAATATAGACTTTATTACTTATCTTGATATCTTGATCTCTTGATACTCATGAGTCTTTTGTCTTGATTTCTTCAAATCTTGAATTCGTCGGTCTTGAATCTCTATACTGTACAGTCTTCCTTCTCAGTACCGGCATATATATACCCTGCATATACATATATATCTAGACAAGAATACTAGTATTTATATATTATAACAAGTCTTAAGGTGGTTGTCATCAAAATCTCATCTTAGAAACTAACAGTACTAACTCGTTGATACCTTGTGTGTTGGTTTTGACTTGGTGGAGGCGGAAGTATAGGTTCAAAAGGTAACTATTGAAAGTGATGAAACATTATTTATGTACAAAAGCTAGTTTGTTGCATTTTCAAGTATTTTCTTCTTAACTAACCTGCCTATTTATAAGAATTTAAATAGTTTCCATAAACTTTTCAAATTCTTTCCACAGAAAAACTGCTGCATTAATTTCAAATCTAAATAAAAATAATTTAGCAAATTAGCTCTTCCCTTGAGAAAGACAATTAAAACAATTAATCCCTCCGTCTAAATTAATTCAATTTTCATAATAAATTACATAGGAAAAGTTCCCAAAAATCATTGAAGTTTACTTTTAATATTTTATATGTCATATAGAAATTTCAGATTCAAATTCCTTCATATAATAGCCGAAATAATTTTATAACCAATTTATTCATTTCTTCCTTCCAAAATTCATAATAAATTTTTCATGGTTTGGAAAATTATAAACGAAACGACCTGTCTTTCTCTCCACAGAAAGACGCAACATTACTAAGAAAGAAAGGGATAGAAAAGAGAAAAGATAGAGAAGAAAGAAAGAAACAACATCAGAATCTCAACGGTGGAACGAATAAATTATATTAATCACATACTAAATTACATAGTAACATATACATTAGAGTTACACAGCTTCATATTATAATACCTCAGACAGATATAAATCCTGTCTATCCTATAACTCAATATACAATGTAGATAATGATACAGAGATCAACACAGCAAAACTCCGATATATCTACAAATGCGGAAGCCTCCTGCTCCATATCTCCTCTAGAATTCGTCAAACCTAACCTGAATCTCTTGGCTAGTCGTAAAAATTTGAGTACCTAAGAATTTAGGAAACACAGAACAAACTCCGAGTCAGATATGGGTCTGGTGCGAGTAAACGGTTAAAGTTGCTTAACTTTAAAAACCTTTTGAAAACAAAAGGTATCACATAAGAATCCCCACACATAAACATAGGTAAGTTTTAACCTTACGCTAACCAAAACATTTGATAGGAAATCCAGTGATATTATAATAGGGTCTAGGTTTTCAAATAAAATACAGAAATAGCTGGAATGCTTACATCCCACGTTCCAACATAGTTGGGCACAATCAATACATACAACACTTATTGGACATTGGATTCCATACAATGGAAGGGCTACAGGGGTACCGCCTATCACAGTACAGGGCTTAGATCACTGTGACGACCCGAGTTTCTGAGCACAGAAATCTGTATCATCTTGAAGAAAGAAAGGGGTGAAAAAATAGAAAAGATAGAGAAGAAAGAACAACAACATCAGAATCTCATAGCGGAATGGAACAAAATATAATAGATCACATAACTATTACATAGTTTTACATATATCAGAGTTATACGGATCATACAACACACACTAGACAGTTATAAACACCTGTCTAGCTAATACAACTCGACACAACTCAAACTATTAACCCAAAGATACCAACACAGCGGAAGTATATATATATCTACAACGCTGAAGCCTCCTGCTCCATTGCTCCTCCCGAATTCGTCAAAGTAAACCTGAATCCCTTGGCTACTCGTAAAAATTTGAGTACCCGAGAGTTTAGGAAAAACAAAAATAAAATCCAGGTCAGATATGGTTCTGGTGTGAGTAACAGGTTAAAGTTGCTTAATTTTGAAAACCTTTGAAACAAAAGGTATCACGTAAGACTTCCCACACATAAACATGGGTAAGCTTTTACCTTACGCTAACCAAAACATTTGATAGGAAATTCAACGATATTATAGTAGGTCTAGGGTTTACAAGTAAATAGAAAATAGCCGAAATTATTACATTCATTAAATTCCAGCTACTAGCCACAAAAGTGGGTAATACAATCAAATCCGTTGGCACTTATTGGATTGTGGATTCCATACAATGGCAGGGCTACTGGGGTACCGCCCGTCATAGTACGTGGCCTAGATCAACGTACTGCGGATCGCTCCCGACCCCCTACAACACAAGGCCGGAACCATTCCTTACTGAACAGTTCCAAACAAGATAACCCCGGCAATTGTTGCAATCAACCGCCCACACAGCCAAAAAATAATGGGACATCTAGACAGGGGTACATCTCATCCTGCTTGGGCATGACCCACCTAACATTGCTGCACCCCCCTGTTTTAGCCATTCCCGGTTGATGAGGCTTGAGGCTGCGATTACCTTTAGAGAATACATTTCTTAGAATGCTCATCGCCCACCTGACGATGTTCTCAAAGCATTCAATCCATACAAGTTCGTTTCGGGTTCGAACGAAACCGAAGGCATTACCTCGTTACACTCATTTTGGAATTACCCTCGGAGTTAACGACAATAACCCTTGCACTCTGAATCTTCATCTTCACTTCAGATTCACGACCTATCGTTAATTTGGATCGATGTGGTTTTCGGATGTCCAAATATGGAAACCCGATCCCGGTCTCATCGAAATCCAAAACGTATCTTTTAAGGCCAAGTTGTCTATTTATTCTTAACAGTTCAATTCAATATTATCAATATACACACAGATAGATAATTTACATCTCATAATAGATAATCACATTATCATCATAAACAGATAATTAATATTATCATCCAAACAAATACTTACCATTATCGTACTTAAACCATATATGCATATCACATAGATATTATTCATCTCATATCCGAGTTCACAATCATCAAATGAAATATCAATATCATTCATCCAAAGCAATGATTTATTATCCACAATCTATAATTAATTTAAAATGAATTAAATTTATTACTTCTATCTTTAATTAATTTAAAATAAATTAAATTAATTACTCATTCCATAAATCCTGCTCATACAACCATTAATTAATTATAAATCAAATTAATTAATCATTCTCTAATTACAATAAGTAATTTAGGCTTTAATTAATTTCTCAAAATGAATTATTCTAAATCATTCATAGTAATTAACATTTAATTACTTCATTTATTAATTTAAATATAAATAATTACATTTATCATAATTAATCACCTCATTATTAATTATTCCTTAATTAAACAATTCTACATTGCATCAATAATTATATTAATGATACCTAATTATATTTAAATTAAATTACTTTATTTAAATTAATTACATTAAGTGATTAATCTTTAATTAAACACAATTATTAATCACCCTTGATTAAGAACAAACCAATAATTAACTACCCTTAATTACTTATTAACGAATTAATTATCCCATAATTAATTATCTCCATTACCTAATCCTTTGATAAATTTCAAAAGTAATTATCAAAATTACTTCATTTACAAATCATCTTGTATTAATCACATCCAGTAATTATCATCTAATTACTTCCCTATGTAATTATGCTCCGTTAATTTCGCTAAGTAATTATACTTATCATATCAACAAATGCTTATTTAAATTAATTAAACTTAATTAATTAACTAAAAAAATTCATATTAAACTTAATTAATTACACCGAGTAATTAATTTTCTTAAATTACTTTCATTAAGTAATTACTTAAACAATTAACAATTGATTATCTTGAAATTAATCAATCTAATTAAATAAATAAAAATTAAAAACCTATTTAATTAATGATCCTTAATTACCAATTTATTTATCCTAAATTAATCAACTTAAACCTTAATTAACTGATTTAAACTCTTAATTACTAAATTAATTAATCCAAATCATTAATGATCCATTTTAATTAATTTAATAATTACAAATCATTAAATCTTCATTTATTCAAGAATAACAACATTTTTCTTGTTAATGTTCAAATTATCATTAACAAGTTGCTTAAGGATAATTTACTTCCCTTAAAACTATTTAAAACAATTTTAAATTTAAAACTTCTTTATTTTCAAACTAAGATTCAAATTTATATTTGAATTCAGACTTAAAATTTAGTTTAAATCTCTATTTTTCTTAAAACTTTACTTTTAAATTCCAACTATTTAAACCCCTTTGAAGTTGTTATAAATAATTGAAATTAAAAAAAACTTTATTTACATAAAAACTGGGATTCAAACTTTATTTGAATCCAAACTTAATTTTGGTTTAAACTTAGTTTAAATATCTACTTCCCATTCTAAAACCCAATTTTAAAATGTTTAAAACTTACAGGATTTAAACCTGTAACATGCAATCTACCCGAGGCCTCCATGCTTTCCTTCGAGTCAAACTTCCCACATACCCGAGCCAAAAACCAATCTACTTCGAGCAACAACCCACTAATTACCGGAGAACTCAAGTACTAAACCCAACAACTACTAACACACCCTCATCATTGTGCACCTGCACCGTTACTGCCACCACTTCAGATCATCCACGATGACCTTCTCAAAACGTCGATCACCCCCACATATAAACTCGATCAAAAGACCATCACTCCCAAGCTCGAATTGAATTCGAGTTCAAAACAGGACCTGGAACAAGAAAGAAATCACCACCCCAAACCCGTCATCCCCTTGTTCTCGACGCTCTGACCACCTGAATGTCTGAAACTCCGGCCTCGACATCGACTACAACCCAACTACAATCCCTAAAATCTAGTAACACTCGATCAATCATAGAACATGCGGTTGATCGAACAAACAAGCCCAGTTAAACTAGGGTTAAGAACAGAAATCCTCCACCAACATCAACACAGGAATCAGATCACCAAACTGATAATTTTCCTCCACTCGTCGTTCATTCATCTACCTCCAGAATGATTCACGACCTTCCAAATTCCAAAGATCATCATAAATCTCTAATATTCTGATTTCGGGTTAAACCAGAAATACACACCAACCCCTTCACTAAAAACTTCCATTTTAGTATTAAAAATCAAATTTTGGTATTTGTATTTGAATCATAAGCTTGGATTTACAAACCATGACAAATTATTTTTGACTTAATTTAAGTTTACACTATTATTGATTTATTTCCAGAGGCATACTCATTATTTTAACTTAAATACATTTTTAAACTAAAATCTATGCTATAACATACATATTTGGTTTAAGCCCTAAGTACTAATAAAGACTTGATCAAAAGAGATCGATTCCAGATTAAATTTAGAACTTGGAAACTGAAATTAGATAGAATATCCAAACATATAGCAAATGCACACAACCAAATATTCACATATATATACACAGAAGAATACATGTATACAAAGCAGTCTTATTCCAGATTTTAACCATGCAACCAAATACATACACTTATGTAACAACCCTGTATTTTGTAATTATTTTATTGTATATTTTAATTATTTTTAATGTAAGATTTTGATTTAAAAACTTATTTTACTTATTTGAAATGATTAAATTTATTATTTAAATATAATCTTGATTTTTATATTAGTTATAATTCCAAACTTGTGTAAGTTGAATATTTGCCTGAAATGCTGATTTTGGTCAAAATAGTCAAACGGTGACTTTCAACTTAAAATTTTAAAAGTTTAAAATTTTAATTTTTTTTTCTTTTATTACGAAAGTACATAAAATTCTAAGAACACCACTTTTCGTTTCGTTGAATTTGGATGTAAATTGTGAAAGTTATACCCTTTACAATATTGTGCGTAAATAGGGTTATTTAACAATGACTATTTTAAATTGTATAAATTAGTTCTTCTTTATTATATTTTATATTAATATGTGATAATATGTTATATGATGTATATTTTGACTTTTAAGTAATTTTTAAATGATAATATAATTTTTCTAAAGTTCATTTGAATTTATTTCTAATTTTAAAGCCCAGTCTACAATTTTAAGCCATTTTCTTAATTCAATTTTATATAATTAAAATTTATTTATTTATTTTTTTGCACTCACTTTTATTTGCTGTGTTTTACTTTATTTTATTCATTTTACATGTATTTAAATTAAAGCAAATTTTTCCAAAGTGTATTGAAGTTATTTCTAATTCTTAAGTCAAGTTTTCATTTTCTGTGCTATTTTTCTTATTTTAATCATATCTAATTAATATTTAATTATTAATATTTTGTTTATCTGTTATATTTTCAAATTATAACTGAAATTTATAAGTGTTTTCAGTTATTTAAAATGTATATGAATATATATAGGAAGTTTAAAAGGTTTGAAAGCAAAGAAATGTAAAACCGTTTTAACATTTCTTCTTCCGTTTCTTTTCCAATTAATAGATTTAATTTCCTTTGACCATTCCTTTCTTTATTGTAGCTGTGCATTTCTTACTTCATTTTCACATGAAAACATTCCTCTCCACTTCATTTTTCATGGCTAGAAAGGTTTGGTAATGGCTCCTCTTTTCCTCTTCTTTTTGCTCTTCTTTTTCCATTGTTTTCTTATATTTTGCCTTGTTTTCTCATGTGTATTGCTTGGCCTCTCCTCCATAGACATGGCCACCACCCCCTACACCTCTTCCCAACCATCACCACCATCTACCCCATCAGATCTAACCATGGTCGAACCCCTTTTGATGGTCAAACCCCTCAAATTACAACCTAGATGCCTAGATCCATGCTTATTTGACCTCTACATGCTCATCCACTTCAACCACCACCCAAACCACCACCATAGCCGCCACCACTCCCCAGACCTGACCACAACACACCCCTCCCCACCTCTGTCCAGTCATGGCACATCACAGACCGAGTCCAATCCCCATGGCCTAGCCCTTGTTTTGACCAAAAACCACCTAATTGACTTCAAAACCACATCACCTCCTCATGTGCAAACTCCACCTTGTCTTGCCTTGAACCCGAGCTATATTAGCCCAAACCTGACCCAAAACTTGACCACATCTGAACCACATCAGACCCCAAAGCCATACCAAACAATAGAGAAGGCAAAGCAAAAGACTGCGTAGTCGTATCTCCTTTTATTTCAATGTTATTGCATTTTAAAGTCGTATTGAATTTTGTTGTTTTGATTTTTTTTTAGTTTTTTTTTGTTTTGGGTTGTACACAATGGTTGTAGATTTGATTCGCTCTTCATTCATTCAAATCAAAAGTCATGCTATATCGTGTTTGTCGTGCTTTTGGAATCACACTTGTGTTTGTTGTTTTGGTCTTCAGCTTGAAAAAGTGAGTCTTTCTCACTCTGACATTTATACTTATGAAAAGTGAATTGATGACAAGTGTTTAGTAATATAAAATGTTTATGCAAGTTAATGATGATCATATGATATGCTATGCCATGTTATTACCATATTATTACCATGTTAAAACTGTTAATTTTCACCTGACATCTGATATATGACTGTATATTGTAATATTGACCTTGTTTATATTATTTCTGTATATGATCACACTGCAAGTTCCTTGTTAGAAAAAATGTTATGGGCTGAAATGATAGGCCTGAATGGTTTTAAATTTTTCATTTTGACTTGGGATTGCGGGTTTGAAATGATAAAACCAGGATTTTCTTTGTAAATTATGGGTTGAAATGATATATTACTCATATCACTTTACCTAGCGTAGAAAATTATATACAGGCCTGTAGTTAAAATATGTTTTTCTAAAATTTTAAATATTTTAGAAATTTAATTATTATAATATTTTGATTTTAAATTAAAAAAAAGGATTTTTGTAAAATATTATTGATTTTCTCAATAATTGTAAGTGAAATGAATTCATGAAAAAGTTAGAAATTTTGAACGTAAGTTATTTCGGAAATTTTGATTTAATTATAATTGGAAATTTAATTGAATATGAAATTATGATAAATTTATTATAATTTGAATTTAAATAAATTTAAAGTGATTTTTATATCATATTAATGATTTTAATAAAGTTGAAATGTGAAATGAATAAATATTTTAAGTTGAAACTTTGAAATATAACTAGAATTGGAAATTATGAAATTGACGTAAAGTGAACTCTTAGTTAAGCAAATAAAAGTAAAACTAAGTTATATTTGAGAATTTGAACTTAAGTGTTAAGTTGAAATTTAATGTAATGGATTTTAAAAATTCAATATTGCAATTTAATAAGTGAATTATTATTAAATCTTGATTTTTGAATGGAAATTTAACTTTATAAAATCATGAACCTGAGGAAAAATTAAATGATGTTATAAATGTGAAAATGTATGATTTTATAAGTTAAAAATGTTTTAAATAAAAATATAATTGGTTGAGAAATTATATTGAATATCTGAAGTTATTTGACTGTATTTTTGAAATGCTATTAATTACAATGTAAATGATATTACAGCATTTGAAAATGCTGTAGTTGATGATAATGAACTACAAAGCTAAATTGAATTAAAAGCTATTATAGCAATTTTTGTAAGTGCTATAAATTGTTGAATTTAACTAAGTTTATTCGAAATTTAAGTAAACCCTATTACAACATTTTAAATGTTGTCTTTTGTTAAACGGAACTGTTTTGAATGTATTTTTCCGTAGCGTTTTCTAAATGCCACGAAAAGTGAATTTTCACTGCTTTGATAAACTTAAGTGAATAAATGAACTTTGGAAGTCGAAAATTTTGGAAATTTAATAATTTAGTTATTAAACATAATAACTTCATTTTAATGATTAAAAACGATTTTTGGAATATATACAGTTTTGAAATATGGATTGAAATAATATTTTAAATTTAATAAAATGAATAATGATTTGAAATGAATGTGGTTTCGAAAAGATATGATATTTTGATATATTAAATGATTGAAATGTGGTTTTGAAAGGATATGATATTTTGATATATTAAATGAGTGAAATGTGGTTTTGAAAACATATGATATTTTGATATATTAAAATGGTTTGAAAATGGAGTTTTGAAAGATATGATATTTTTGATATTAAATGATTTGAAAAACGGAGTTTGAAAGATAGGACATTTTGATATTAACATGATTTAAAAAAGAAGTTCTGAAAGATATGATATCTTGGAACTGAAAGGTAGTGTTGAAAGGGTATGAAAATTTAATATATTGAAATGGTTAGAAATAACTTGACATTTATTTTGATAAATATTTGAATTGAAAGATATTTTACGATGATATATTGAAATGGTTTTGGAAATGATTTAATCTTTATTTTGATAAAGATTTGGATTGAAAAGAGTATTTTATTTTGAAGTATAAAATATTGTTTTAAAGTTATAACTACGGGTTATAATAACAATTGGTTGTTAAAGAGACCGGGATCAGATATTGTCTTATAGCCGGCCAATACCGAAACCACTTTAACAACTAGGTATGTGGTGGAGATTCCAGAATGAAGTAGGATGGTGGCGACGTTCTCGAGGTATATTACGTGGACCCAACTCCCGTGAGTTGGCATATATGACTAAAACAGGAGCTATACCGGGCTACACAAAGGGTCGCACCCTTTCATTGAGCATGCTCCATCGGAAACCATTCTATTACTTTTGTGATTCGATTCGGTGGCGCCACTTTGATTCAGGGGTATTGTTCGAGGTGGGCGGAAGCTGCTGGCTTGCCGTCACTACCGGTCCGGGAGTGCAAACGGTGTATCCACCCTGGCATTGCCTCGCGTGCCGTGTCATATCCTTATATCGAGCCCCCTACGATTTTGGTTTAAAAGATCCAACCGCGTTAAGGTTCACCATCCCCTTAACGCTATTTTCTATATGATTATACTTTACTGATTAGACACTACCGTATATAGCGTATATTACTACATAGTAAATAGTTTAACGGATCCTTAGAGGATGGGCAGTCCCAAGCATCCTTTAAATTACTGATGCATTTTGTTACTGTTCGCTTAAGTTGATTTACAGTTTATAAGTATTTATGTCCTGACTTGAGGGTTTTGTGTTTTGCTTTACGCTCGGGTCAGATTGATTGAGTTAGCATTCAAGATTCACCTTCGGCGTTGGAGCTTTCCTTGAAGATCCATCCATCTATTTTGTTTCAGTATCCAGTGGTTCAGTGATGTATCTGATTTGTACCTGATGTATCCTGTTACCCTTCTGTTGTATCTTATTAAACTTTGATGTATCTTATATTTTATATAGTAGCTTCATGAACTACTATCTCTTTTTCTTCCGCTGCATTTTTATATACTCTGTGTCTGTGATCTGTGATTTTTATTTACTGCATATTCTGAGATTTGCCAAATTTTTATTTACAACGCGGTATTTTGAGCAATCCAATTCTGGCATGAGTGTCTACCTATACACTTATAATGGATGCGAATGGTTGAAAATATTGGTTGTTACAGTTGGTATCAGAGCTTTGGTAGCTCTAGGCAAAACTCAGCATATGGAGTGAATGTATTTACAGAATCACTTTCATTCGAGTTTGAATCTCTCCCTTTTGACTCGATTCCTTTGAATTTTGGAACATTCCCTACGGTTCCAAAATTCATTCGTATCCCTCACTATTCATCTTCTTTTGATTCTGGACTAACCCATAACTCCGCTTCGAATGATCTTTCTAGTGAGTCGGCGGTTATGCCAATTTCAAATTTATTTGAAAAAGGGGGAAAACTCCTTTGCAGTTAGCATCGATTCACCAGAGATTCTTATCTATCCTTGGTTTAGATGCTAATATCTTTTGTTATTTCAAACTCTAACTCTTGAGATCGAATGTAGATTTACCCTAGAAAAATCAACATTGATCTTATTCTTTAAGTCACGGTTGACCCGGTTAAGGTTGCCCGTGATTTATATAAGCTTATCCATCTTCCTATTCTGTTATTTAATCATGTCATCCTTGTTTCCAACTTATTTTTAAATCATAATCTCCTTTGATTTGTGTTAATCAAAAATTTGAATCTCTATCCTTCTTTGAAAATCTATTCATGTATAGTGTATTTGTAAACTAGTATTTAAAATTAAAATGTTTTATATATTGTGTTGTTTGAGTTGTTGATGTTAAGTTGGGTTTCTGATCGATATGTCTGATCAGCGCTATCGATAAGATTTCCAAAACACTTTGATAGAACAAACGGACACAATATATTTAAAAAAAAAATTGGTTAGTGAAATAAATTTTGATATATAAGTAAATTTATATAACTTAATGAAATGATTTAAATTGATAATTTGAAATGATAATACTTGATTTATCATTTATTGTTCTACAAATAGATCTATAAATATTTGTTTATAAATTTATTTGGGAACTGAAATGAATTTAAAACAAGAATTTGAGCATTTAAATTCCGATTATTTCAAACTTTGGTTTAAAGTTTTAAAAGGTTATATTATTTTGAATAGAATTTGTTTTCAAAGAATTTTAAAGGTTTAAAATTAGTGCTCTTCTCTTTGTCGCTGGAAAATAACTTTGGTGATGATCGCGACATCATCGACGTTCATTTTCGAGTTTCGAAGTTAGGAGACTGTTCTGTAGTCTTGCTACAGCTTTGTTTTGGAAAATTAAATTGATTTGAATTTCTAAAATATGACTTGATTTATAATATATATATATATATATGATTGAAATTTGATTTGACATATTATATATGTATATATATTATTACTTATCTCTAAATGGTTTGAAGAAATCGGAAATTTAATTCTTAAATTTTATTTCAAAGAATAATTCCAAAAAAAAAAAAAATCAATCTATCAGAATTTTGGATGAATATCAAGCATGAAATGATTTAATTGGAAGGTTTATTTGTATAATACAATTGCATTCAAATATAACTTACCTTAGTTTCAGAAGTTAAAAATGTAATTGGATAATATACGATATAAAAAGATTTTATAAATAAAATTTGAGTGGTTATAATAAATGTTATACACTTAAATTTTAATTATAAAATGATTAACAGAGATAAATATAATAAAGGGTAATTGAATGACTTACAATAAAATGATGTTAAAAGAACTAAGAATAAAAGAAAGTAGTTATAAAAAAAAGTGTAAATATATTTAACATGAGTGATAAATATATTGAGAGGAATAAATTTAATTTTGATTAGGAATAAAGAACAATAAAATTTATTAAGTACAATGTGAGTGTAATAAATGATTATTTTTCAAACCCATGGTTTTAAAAATGGTTAATTTTAGATGATTGGATAATAAGATAATGAAAGTTGAGATAGTTAAGATTTATTCTCTGTTTAAGACTCCATGCTTTCAAATTCATTTCCTTATTTTGTTTTTCAAACTATCTTTTGGTTGTCCTTATCATCCATATCTTGCTATAGACCGGTATATGCATCTTTATATAATCTTTCTGTTTAGAAATCTTTCTATAATCTTTTATAGACCTTTGGTAATCATTTTGAATCCACCTTTTTCGTGCTTGTGTTCTTGATTCTGGAAGATCTTGGAAAGATCACCTCCACCTTGTAAAACTTACCTATAACAACAGTTATCAGGTATAACTTCAATCTTCTTGTCATCTTATCTTAATCCTATTTCACTCTATCTTTTCTGTGCCTTTCCATACCTCATTCCTTTTCGGGGACGAAAAGTTTTGAGTGGGGGAGAGTGTAACAACCCTGTATTTTGTAATTATTTTATTGTATATTTTAATTATTTTTAATGTAAGATTTTGATTTAAAAACTTATTTTACTTATTTGAAATGATTAAATTTATTATTTAAATATAATCTTGATTTTTATATTAGTTATAATTCCAAACTTGTGTAAGTTGAATATTTGCCTGAAATGCTGATTTGGTCAAAATAGTCAAACGGTGACTTTCAACTTAAAATTTTAAAAGTTTAAAAATTTATTTTTTTTCTTTTATTATGAAAGTACATAAAATTCTAAGAACACTACTTTTCGTTTCGTTGAATTTGGATGTAAATTGTGAAAGTTATACCCTTTACAATATTGTGCGTCTATAGGGTTATTTAACAATGACTATTTTAAATTGTATAAATTACTTCTTCTTTGTTATATTTTATTTTAATATGTGATAATATGTTATATGATGTATATTTTGATTTTTAAGTATTTTTAAAATGATAATATAATTTTTCTAAAGTTCATTTGAATTTATTTCTAATTTTAAAGCCCAGTCTACAATTTTAAGCCATTTTCTTAATTCAATTTTATATAATTAAAATTTATTTATTTATTTTTTTGCACTCACATTTTTTTTCTGTTTTTTACTTTATTTTATTCATTTTACATGTATTTAAATTAAAGCAAATTTTTCCAAAGTGTATTGAAGTTATTTCTAATTCTTAAGTCAAGTTTTCATTTTCTGTGCTATTTTTCTTATTTTAATCATATCTAATTAATATTTAATTATTAATATTTTGTTTATCTGTTATATTTTTGAATTCTAACTGAAATTTATAAGTGTTTTCAGTTATTTAAGATGTATATGAATATATATAGGAAGTTTAAAAGGTTTGAAAGCAAAGAAACGTAAAACCGTTTTAACGTTTCTTCTTCCGTTTCTTTTCCAATTAATAGATTTAATTTCCTTTGACTGTTCCTTTCTTTATTGTAGCTGTTCATTTCTTACCACATTTTCACATGAAAACATTCCTCTCCACTTCATTTTTCACGGCTAGAAAGGTTTGGTAATGGCTCCTCTTTTCCTCTTCTTTTTGCTCTTCTTTTTCCATTGTTTTCTTATATTTTGCCTTGTTTTCTCATGTGTATTGCTTGGCCTCTCCTCCATAGCCACGGCCACCACCTCCTACACCTATTCCCAACCATCACCATCATCTACCCTATCAGATCTGACCATGGTCGAACCCCTTTTGATGGTCAAACCCCTCAAATTACAACCTAGATGCCTAGATCCATGCTTATTTGACCTCCACATGCTCATCCACTTCAACCACCACCCAAACCACCACCATAGCCGCCACCACTCCCCAGACCTGACCACAACACACCCTTCCCCACCTCTAACCAGTCACGACACAACACAGGCCGAGCCCAATCCCCATGGTCGAGCCCTTGTTTTGACCAAAAACCACCTAATTGACTTCAAAACCACATCACCTCCTCATGTACAAACTCCACCTTGTCTTGCCTTGAACCCGAGCTATGTTAGCCCAAACCTGACCAAAAACTTGACCACATCTGAACCACATCAGACCCCAAATCCATACCAAACAATAGAGAAGGCAAAGCAAAAGACTGCGTAGTCGTATCTCCTTTTATTTCAATGTTATTGCATTTTAAAGTCGTATTGAATTTTGTTGTTTTGATTTTTTTTTTGTTTTTTTGTTTTGGGTTGTACACAGTGGTTGTAGATTTGATTCGCTCTCCATTCATTCAAATCAAAAGTCATGCTATATCGTGCTTGTCGTGCTTTTGGAATCACACTTGTGTTTGTTGTTTTGGTCTTCAGCTTGAAAAAGTGAGTCTTTCTCACTCTGACATTTATACTTATGAAAAGTGAATTGATGACAAGTGTTTAGTAATATAAAATGTTTATGCAAGTTAATGATGATCATATGATATGCTATGCCATGTTATTACCATATTATTACCATGTTAAAACTGTTAATTTTCACCTGACATCTGATATATGACTGTATATTGTAATATTGACCTTGTTTATATTATTTCTGTATATGATCACACTGCAAGTTCCCTGTTAGAAAAAATGTTATGGGCTGAAATGATAGGTCTGAATGTTTTTAAATTTTTCATTTTGACTTGGGATTGCGGGTTTGAAATGATAAAACCCGGATTTTCTTTGTAAATTATGGGTTGAAATTATATATTACCCATATCACTTTACCTAGCGTAGAAAATTATATACAGGCTCGTAGTTAAAATATGTTTTTCTAAAATTTTAAATATTTTAGAAATTTAATTATTATAATATTTTGATTTTAAATTTAAAAAAAGGATTTTTGTAAAATATTATTGATTTTCTGAATAATTGTAAGTGAAATGAATTAATGAAAAAGTTAGAAATTTTGAACGTAAGTTATTTTGGAAATTTTGATTTAATTATAATTGGAAATTTAATTAAATATGAAATTATGATAAATTTATGATAATTTGAATTTAAATAAATTTAAAGTGATTTTTATATCATACTAATGATTTTAATAAAGTTGTAATGTGAAATGAATAAATATTTTCAGTTGAAACTTTGAAATATAACTAGAATTGGAAATTATGAAATTGACGTAAAGTGAACTCTTAGTTAAGCAAATAAAAATAAAACTAAGTTATATTTGAGAATTTGAACTTAAGTGTTAAGTTGAAATTTAATGTAATTGATTTTAAAAATTCAACATTGCAAGTAATAAGTGATTTATTATTAAATATTGATTTTTGAATGGAAATTTAACTTTATAAAATCATGAACCTGAGGAAAAATTAAATAATGTTATAAATGTGAAAATGTATGATTTTATAAGTTAGAAATGTTTTAAATTAAAATATAATTGGTTGAGAAATTATATTGAATATTTGAAGTTATTTGACTGTATTTTTGAAATGCTATTAATTACAATGTAAATGATATTACAGCATTTGAAAATGCTGTAGTTGATGATAATAAACTACAAAGCTAAATTGAATTAAAAGCTATTATAGCAATTTTTGTAAGTGCTATAAATTGTTGAATTTAACTAAGTTTATTCGAAATTTAAGTAAACCCTATTACAACATTTTAAATGTTGTCTTTTGTTAAATTGAACTGTTTTGAATGTATTTTTCCGTAGCGTTTTCTAAATGCCACGAAAAGTGAATTTTCACTGCTTTGATAAACTTAAGTGTAAATGAACTTTGGAAGTCGAAAATTTTGGAAATTTAATAATTTAATTATTAAACATAATAACTTCATTTTAATGATTAAAAACGATTTTTGGAATATATACTGTTTTGAAATATGGATTGAAATAATACTTTAAATTTAATAAAATGAATAATGATTTGAAATGAATGTGGTTTCGAAAAGATATGATATTTTGATATATTAAATGATTGAAATGTGGTTTTGAAAGGATATGATATTTTGATATATTAAATGAGTGAAATGTGGTTTTGAAAGCATATGATATTTTGATATATTAAAATGGTTTGAAAATGGAGTTTTGAAAGATATGATATTTTTGATATTAAATGATTTGAAAAACGGAGTTTGAAAGATAGGACATTTTGATATTAACATGACTTAAAAAAGAAGTTCTGAAAGATATGATATTTTGGAACTGAAAGGTAGTGTTGAAAGGGTATGAAAATTTAATATATTGAAATGGTTAGAAATGACTTGATATTTATTTTGATAAATATTTGAATTGAAAGATATTTTATGATGATATATTGAAATGGTTTTGGAAATGATTTAATCTTTATTTTGATAAAGATTTGGATTGAAAAGGGTATTTTATTTTGAAGTATAAAATATTGTTTTAAAGTTATAACTACGGGTTATAATAACGATTGGTTGTTAAAGAGACCGGGATCGGATATTGTCTTATAGCCGGACAATACCGATACCACTTTAACAACTGTGTACGCGGTGGAGATTCCAGAATGAAGTAGGATGGTGGCGATGTTCTCGAGGTATATTACGTGGACCCAACTCCCATGAGTTGGCATATATGACTAAAACAGGAGCTATACCGGGCTACACAAAGGGTCGCACCCTTTCATCGAGCATGCTCCATCGAAAACCATTCTATTACTTTTGTGATTCGATTCGGTGGCGCCACTTTGATTCGGGGGTATTGTTCGAGGTGGGCGGAAGCTGCTGGCTTGCCGTCACCACCGGTCCGGGAGTGCAAACGGTGTATCCACCCTGGCATTGCCTCGTGTGCCGTGTCATATCCTTATATTGAGCCCACTACGATTTTGGTTTTAAAGATCCGACCGCGTTAAGGTTCACCTTCCCCTTAACGCTATTTTCTATATGATTATACTTTACTGATTAGACACTACCGTATATAGCGTATATTACTACATAGTAAATAGTTTAACGGATCCTTAGAGGATGGGCGGTCCCAAGCATCCTTTAAGTTACTGATGCATTTTGTTACTGTTCACTTGAGTTGATTCACAGTTTATAAGTATTTATGTCCTGACTCGAGGGTTTTGTGTTTTGCTTTACGCTCGGGTCAGATTGATTGAGTTAGCATTCAAGATTCACCTTCAGCGTTGGAGCTTTCCTTAAAGATCCAGCCATCTATTTTGTTTCAGTATCCAGTGGTTTAGTGATGTATCTGATTTGTACCTGATGTATCATGTTACTCTTCTATTGTATCTTATTTAACTTTGATGTATCTTATATTTTATATAGTAGCTTCATGAACTACTATCTCTTTTTCTTCCGCTGCATTTTTATATACTCTGTGTTTGTGATCTGTGATTTTTATTTACTGTATACTCTGGGATTTGCCAAATTTTTATTTACAACGCGGTATTTTGAGCAATCCAATTCCGGCATGAGTGTCTACCTATACACTTTTAATGGATGCGAATGGTTGAAAATATTGGTTGTTACAACTTAAGTTTTAAAAATAATGCTACTCGCCATTGCTTTTGAAAATGAACAGAGCATTCTTGTTTGAAAAGCTTTGGACTTTAAAACTGGGAAGTAGTTCGCTTGATTTCCTTAATCTTCTTGTTTTTATTTGCTGAAGTTGTAAAATGTTTTCAGTTTGTAAAAATGAAAATGTTTGCTACTTGTATATTTTCATGTTTGCTATGACTTGAACGAACTAAAATAAGAAGGCATGTATATTAAGAAGCTTACAAGGGGTAGGTGATATCTGGGTTAAGCAATTTGCTGGTACAATATTTGTTTGTATCAGGCAAGATTATATTTTGGGGGCTGAGTTTTACTTTTATACAATTTGAATAGAAAATTGTTGCTAGCAATCAATACTTAAGTACTTTGTGTCTCCTATTACTCATTTTTATATATAGATATTTTTGCTTTTTACTTTGATTTGCATTCTTTTCTTGCCTGCATTTTTTTTCCTTTTCCTTAAATCTTCTTGCTTTGGTTCAAATGAATGATGCTTTAGTTGTAAAAATGCTTGCTATGTTTTGATATGAACGAATAGAAATAAGAAGTGATCTATGTAGAAAAAAGAAGTTGGCATAGGGTGGCCGATGTCTGGGTTTGTAAATTTGCCTGGTACATTTTTTTATTTTTTTTACTTTTCTTTGATCAGAGATTTGGAGGCTGAGATGATCTTCAAAACAATTTGAATTGACTTGCTTATGCTAGCATTAAATGATTAAGTACTTCATGCTTTATTTTACTTTGTTTATGTTTGATAGATATTTATTTTACTTTGTTTATATTCTTGCTTGCATACTTATTTACAGCTACAAATATACAAAGCCTGGTACATCTTCTTTTAATTTATAAACATATTGTAACGACCCGCCTTTTTGGATAGTTTAAACCGACGATCAAATACACATGCCGATTCCAAACCATTCAAAAGGGCAAATGGTTATTGGGGGTAAATAGGAAAAGAAAAGAAAGAGAAATAAAGGAAAAGAAACAACACAGAATCTCGCAGCGGAACGATAAAATATAATAGTCAAATAAACAGTTCATGAAGCTGTTTACTATACTTTTACAATTGTTTATACAACATTTATCAGAGTTATACATATACAACAGAACAATTAAAATAATGCAGCAGACAGCATGATGCACAGATAATAATAGTAATAGTGTACCAAATTTTCGTGTTCGTCCTCCAGAATAGATCTTCAAAAATCTAAAAACTCAGGACTGACCCGAGTGTAATGAAAAGACAAAACACTCGAGTCAGGACTAAAATATCCTTATGAAAATTAAATCAATCGTAAATAAATATGAGTGTAACGGCGTCAGAGATGTTTACGGGGTTTGACATCTCATATCCAGTGTCAGCGTGCGTGCAATAACTTAAGAGATGTTACGGGATTTTCCATCTCTTAAGGATCCGTTAAACTATCTACTATGTAGTAATGTACGCTAAGTAGATAATGCCTATCAGTAATATAAAGTATCAAAATAGCGTGAAGGCGTTACCATAATCCCCCTTAACACATTTTTATAATGCCATAGTCTATACAGCACCGTAAGCCCCACCGTAAACTGGTGGTTATCAGAGGGTACCCCATAGGTATAACACAAAGCATAACGTAGTGGTCTTGAATAGCATAATCAGTATGACAAGGTACATGAGGCGATACCAACTAGGATACTAGTAGTTGCGTGATCCGGACAGATGTTGGGCATAGCCAGCAGCCACCCCAACACCGCGAAACAACACTCCCAAATCAAGGGGTGCACCCAAATCGCATCACAAATGTAATAGATATGGTATCGAAGAAGTGTGTCCGCTAGAGGCGGCGAACCTCAATGGCCCGGCGCGGCTCCTGTTTTAGTCATGTCAGGGGTCATCCAATAATCGTTCTCTTTCTTCAGTCAACACGTACACCAAACCATCCACTTCATTCTGGATCAACACTCCACGTATAATAGTTATTAAAGTGGTGTTCGGTATCGACAGAGAGTATGTCCATATCCGATCCCGGTCTCATTAATAACTACGTATTATTACACCATTGGCTCTTTTTCATTTCTAGTCGATTCATAATTGATATCAAAATATCATATTCTCTTCAAAAATCGAATCCATTTCAAATATCATCGTATCTATTCAAATGTAAGATTCCATTTCAAAAATCATTTTCGCCTTAATCTCATTTCGAATTTCAATTTAGGTTGCAACTTCATTTAACTCAATTCGTATTTAAATTCAAGATTTAAACATAAACATTTCACCTTATTAACCAGTTTGGAATTTTAGAAAAATAGTTTTAAGTAGTTTAAAAGTAGTTTAAATAATTACAATACTTAAAATACTTAAACTCTTAAAATGGATGTGAAATAGATAAATTAGTTTAAAATAATTTAAATTGGGTTAAGTAGATTTATAATAGATTAAAATAGTTTAAGTATTTAAAGATGGTTTATATAACAGATTAATTTGGAAAACAAAATAAAATAGCTTCAAAACCAAACCATTTCAATTATAACTTCCCAATTCAAATCAATCCCAATTTCCATTCTACCATTCAATTTCGATTTCAATTCAATCAACGTCAATTTTTACTTCGAATTAATTCAATTTTTCATTCACCTTTAATTTATTCAATTTCAATTTATATCGATTTGGAGCTTGATTTCTCGAAATATCAATTTATAACACTTAACAAAAATTTCCAACAATATTCAAGTTTAAATCCAAATACCAAATATGATTCAATTCCAAACTCGATTTCAAAATATCATTTTTATATCACTTTTACTTAGTAATATTCAAAGCTCGAGTTAAGGTTAAATCTTTAAACAAATAAATTTCGAAATTCAATCATATCCTGATTTTAAATTCCAAAGTCTCCACTTAATTTTTTTTAACAATTTCTTTTAACCAAAATTAATTTCAACATTCCAAACTCAAATTTTCGATAAATTCGATTTCTATAAATTGATTTCTATTTATAACTTTTAAACCAAAACATTTAAACAAATTTCAAATCGACGATTTTTAAAATTATTAATTTAGCTAATTCGGTGTCCGTATATAATTTTCTATCCTATGGCCAAGTAATTATTTATTTCAATTAAATGTCAGGAATGAATATATATAACACTTAAATCAATCATAGTGGCATATGTATGCATAACAGTATATATAAGCAAATAAACATCCAAACATTTAACTATCAACCAATAACATCCATCGACATGCATCATCCAATAGGCAATACAATTCATGGCAATTTCATAGTTATCAATGTCAGGTAATTTAATCGCAATTCAATTTTAATTTCAATTTAACTGTCAATTTAATTTTTCAATGGTGAATTCAAATGACAATTAAATTTTATCAAACAATGGCAAATAAAATTCATAACACTTCATAATGTCAAATTTAACTAGCATAAAGATATTTAGTACGTTGTGAGCGTTATAAAACACTCACATTGATTTTACGATTTCAAATCAAATCGAACGACGTTCGATTTAGCTCAAAATTTTCTTTAGCTCCAAATGATTCCAATCCAATTCCAAAGCGTAGTGCTCGACGAAACGAAGACAACGCAACTAGTTTCGTTACAATCCGACCTCGCATCAACAAGATATCGTATTTTAAACATTGCACGATTTATAATATAATAATTTTCAACAATTATTTATTACTTTCACAACCTCATCATCTTCCGTTGATCCTTGCCCCCTCGATCGCAGGCCCCCACGCGCGCGTATGCTCCTTCCTTCAAACGAACGCAAGCTCCAGGAAGAAGAACCCATCACCAATGAACAAGGGTTCCAAATAGCTCCTCCACTGATCCACTTGAAGACGATCAGGTTACACCACTTCGAAGCCACCGCCTTACTCCACCTTCACCCCAAATAGCTCCAAGCTCGGCTCATCCTCTTCCTCGAATTGCGTGAAAAACGTAGCTGCTTCCATCGCGTTTTTCCGTCAATCCGTGGCTCCGTTTTCGATCTCCACCGTTGGATAGCTAGATCTTGATGCCCTCTACAACTTTGTAGTTGAGAGTTTTTGCTAATTCTTCAAGGATTTGAAGATAATTGAGGAATAAGTTTCAAAATTTCTGGCCATTGAAAATGAAAGTGGCGGCTGGTCAAAAAGAGTTAGGGTTTGGAGCAAATGGAAGAGGATGGGTCCTTTTATAGAAAATTGCAAAAACACTATTCACCGAAAATTTTCCGAACTCCAAATGAAGCGTGCCGGCAGGCGTTTCTAAGGTTTACCCCACGTTTCGGATACAATGGAATAGGTTTCGGAGGCTAATTCGGTCATATGTGCGAGTTACGGCAATAAACGATCAAATTTAAATTAAACTGATTCATCTAATTTCTATGCGTTTTGGCTTGCCCCGGACAAACGGTAAATCCGATTGACACGAAATTTGAAACCTTACAATAATATGACATTACGGATCCGATGAAACTAGTTTCGTCGAAATCCGAGACTGTTTGAAAAATGACTATTTTCACTCGTCAAATTAACATTAAAACAATTTCGATGCGTTTCGAGCTGCAACGGTCAAACGAAAACTCCGATTGCTACGAAAATTGAAATCCGATAATAACAAACTATTACGGATCCAATGGAACTAGTTTCGTCCAATTCTGAGGCAGTCCGAAAATTGGCTATTTTTCAGTCGATAATTAAATATTAAAATGTTCAATTTTCACAATTTTACTTTTAATTCGATTTTAAAAGTTCTACAACATCATTCTAACTTTAATATGATAAAATAAAATTTTAAAAATCATTTTTAATCATATTAAACCCGTTATTCAATTATCCAATAAATTCCAATTTTAAAATCTTACTAACTCTATTATAATCCCGATATAACTTACATTCACTTTGGAAACCAATTTGAATCATATTAAATCAAATTTCAATTGTTCAATCTATTTCCATATATTAAATTTCAATATCAAATTAATCATACCAAATTCGGAATTTAATTATTCAAACATTTGTAATATTAAATTTAAACAATTTTTATTATTCTTGAATCATTGTCTTTTGAGATATTCAAAACGAACTTAAAAATTTAACTTTTGTAACGAATTAAAATTATAGAACAACTATTTCCATTATACGGTTATTCAATTCCCATAATTAAATTATTCAATAAATTCCAAATATTCAATTTAAACAATTTCGCTTATCCAATAATTCATTATCTTTTGAAATATTGAAATTGAACTTATAAGATTCAACTTTTAAAACCAATTCACAATTTAGAACACTATTTTCATTTTACAGTTATTCAATTATTCAATAAGTTTTAAATATTTAATTTAAACAATTTACCTGTTCAATATTTAATGTTTGATTTTAAATAGATTTTTCTTATCAATCAATTACTCTATTATACCCAATGAATTCAACATTTATTATCCTATTCAACTTTTGATTGCAAAGGCATTCACTAAGTAACTTTTATTTTTCATTACTTGGATAATTATTGTTGCAACTCATTCCAGTTATTATTATTCCAAACGAATTACAAAATTTTTTCTAACATTCAATCACGAAATCTTTTAAATTAGCTATTTTAATTATCGAAAATTTACGGGTCGTTACACTCTCCCCCACTCAAAACTTTTCGTCCCCGAAAAGGAAAAAGAAGGGAAAAGGAACTAAGTATAGAATTCAACACTAGCTATATTTTATTCAAAGTTATCGACTTATAAAACAATGAAATTCCATTTATAAATCGTTACTACACTTCTACTAAGTTACTCCGAACGGTTTTCTAACTCTAAAAGTTAGTTAACAAAACAAGTTATAAAAAATTTTAAAACTTGAAAATTTTCTAACACCCGGATTTTACGGAAAATTTGGGCAGAGTCTCCTTTGCACGGCTCGATCGGAAAATAAATGACAGTATATATATCACAAATATACATCTCATCAAGTGATGAGGCATCCCGCAGGGAAAAAGTGTAAAAGTACGGTATGTAATCCGAGATATGTACCTTATATATTGTTAGCGAGCATATACGGCTAATATAGCGCGAAAACGAGCTCCAAATGCGAAGCAAGCAAAATCTGCACCTACTAAACACTCAATAACTAAGTTAGAACTATGCATATAAAGATAGATCGATATACTTAGCCTACACAACATATATATAGCATATTTAGCTTCAAAACTGAGATTCCAATTTCAGGACAGCAAACAAATCTTAGTTTTAGGACACCTAAACGATAAAATTCGGCAATAGAATCTAAACAAAAGTTGTTTCATTCATTTCAGGCTTTCCGGAATGTCCTAAATCATCGAATTCGGACCATACGTTCAAAAATTATGGCCGTTTTACTTAGAGGATACGCCTCAGCCTGGGCAATGCATTGCGCAGGTCAGCGACGTTCACTCGTGTTTTCGACCTTCTAAACGACATCAAAACACAAAACACTTAAGATTAAAGTTTTATATTAAGTTCTTAGCTTTCAAGAAAGTGCAAGATCATTAAAATCCGATAAACCAGTCAAAAGATATGGCGAAAATACTAAGGGTATATACTACTGATTTTTCTTATTTTTACACATGACAACGAGTAACATTCAAGATTTTAACCTAGTAGACGAAGGAATTTCATCAAGTTATCTTAACAAAAGTTGTGCTATATTTTCTAAGCTTTCCGAAAAGTCCAAGATCGTCGAATTTCGTTTAGCCATTTAAAAGTTATGGTTGTTTTCGTTTCAGCATATATTGGACAATTTTGGATTTTCCAAAAATTTGCTTTTATTATTTCAAAGTACAAACCATCAAACTTCAAATTTTTCTAAAGAACAATCATAAACACAAAGTCATTTATTTTCTTATTCATCCATGCAATAGGTTTACATTCAATTCGTTTCCGATTTATTCAAGTTTGTTTCATTCGCATTTTAAATTCAAGTCAATTTGCTTCAATTCAAATTGAATTCAATTATATTTAATTTCACTTTGCTTCAAATTTGAATTTAATTATTTTAAAATTTTATTCCGTTTATTCAATTCCATTAACACTAATGAATTCTACATAATCAATTTTCATCCATCTAACAACCAATGCAATATCAAACATTAGCATCCATCCAAAATCTACACTAAATCAATTATACATTTCCGAGTCAATTTTAATTTCATGCACTTCAAAGTTTATTGACATTTAGTTATATTCAAATTTAATTAGTTTCCATTTACCAATTTATATTTCATTAATTTAAATTTATTCATTCACTTATATATATCATTTATTTTACAGCTTAAATTTCTTTTATATTTACAACTATCAATAGATCTTCACATTTTATTATTCACTCTCACACTGGTATATTATTTCTCTACTTATCCTTATTAACATTTTAAACCTTTTAAGTATTTGGTAAGTTATAGTTATGCAAATAGAATGTAGTTAAACAACATACAACTTCTTTTCATTTAAAGTTGAATTTTCAATTAATTAATTCTTAAGTCATTACTTAAATTTCACTATAATTTAATTTCACATTTACATTCACATATAGTATTTCCATTTTATATTAACATAATTGTGAATCACCTTTAAATGTTAATTTAAATTCCAATTATTTACTAAATTTTTTATTTATATTTGCAAACCATTAATTAAATGCATATTTCATTATTCAAACCTATACTTGTATATTATCCAATTAACATTTCATATAACATTTTTGAACTTCTTAAATATTTTGGTAAGTTATATCTATGCTATAGAATGAAATTTAATACTATGCGAGTTTTACAGTATCAATTTTATTTTAAGTTCATAATTTCCTAATTCTAAGGATTTCTACTTCAATTGATATTTTCATTTAGCTCTTAGGTTCATTTCTCATTTCACAATTCAGAAGTTCCTTAATGATTCAAGTCTAAATTCATTTCAATCGTTTAAAAAAAATCATTAGTTATTAAAGGACTTAAGAATTCCAATCCCGGTTTCATTTCAAATCAAATTTTGAAATAATATATACTTATATAATTTATATATCAAATCATACTATAGAGAATGCAAAATAAAATAAATTTGAATCAAAACAAGGTTTAGACAAGCTATTAAGTGGTCTCCCCCACTCGGACTCTCGAAAATAAACGCCGATGATGCGTGCACTCATCACCGAAATCATTTTCTAGCGTCAAGAGAAGGGAATATAACACTTATCATTAAAAAAATCCTTCGAAAACAATTTCAACTCAATTATACTATCATATAATACTCATATTATATTTTTCAAATTCTTGTAAGTCAATTTCAAACACCGGAATTTAAATTCCTAAATCCAAGTTAAAATTCATTTATATTCATTATCAATTGTGTTTACAAGATTTCATTTTCCTAAATCCATTGTTATTTAATCAATTGTTGTAAATATTGACTGATCAAACAATAACGATAATAATCTAATATTATCATCTCCTAACAATCAATTCAATCAAAATGAATAAATATTCAAATAATTCTTTTATATAAAATATATTCCAAAATGATATTGTGTTGGTTTGTCCTATTCGAGTGTTTAGAAATTCCTATCGACGCCTTGGCGTCCCAAGTATCGACCAGAATTCATAAATACTCAACGGAACAAGTTAACACAATATAAAACCATTTTATATCAAATAACAAGTACGCTCTCTCATATACACTCAACTCATTCATATAGTTTACCTCTATTTCAATGAGTTATTCCCCACTAGAGCCAAAGTTTACCGCTAAACCAAAGCTCTGATACCAACTGTAATGACCCGCCTTTTTGGATAGTTTAAACCGACGATCAAATACACATGCCGATTCCAAACCATTCAAAAGGGCAAATGGTTATTGGGGTAAATAACAAAAGAAAAGAAAGAGAAATAAAGGAAAAGAAACAACACAGAATCTCGCAGCGGAACGATAAAATATAATAGTCAAATAAACAGTTCATGAAGCTATTTACTATACTTTAAAATTATTTATACAACATTTATCAGAGTTATACATATACAACAGAACAATTAAAATAATGCAGCAGACAGCATGATGCACAGATAATAATAGTAATAGTGTACCAAATCTTCGTCTTCGTCCTCTAGAATAGATCTTCAAAAATCTGAAAACTCAGGACTGACCCGAGCGTAATGAAAAGACAAAACACTCGAGTCAAGACTAAAATATCCTTATGAAAATTAAATCAATCGTAAATAAATATGAGTGTAACGGCGTCAGAGATGTTTACGGGGTTTGACATCTCATATCCAGTGTCAACGTGCGTGCAATAACTTAAGAGATGTTACGGGATTTTCCATCTCTTAAGGATCCGTTAAACTATCTACTATGTAGTAATGTACGCTAAGTAGATAATGCCTATCAGTAATATAAAGTATCAAAATAGCGTCAAGGCGTTACCATAATCCCCCTTAACATATTTTTATAATGCCATAGTCTATACAGCACCGTAAGCCCCACCATAAACTGGTGGTTATCAGAGGGTACCCCATAGGTATAACACAAAGCATAACGTAGTGGCCGCGAATAGGATAATCAGTATGACAAGGTACATGAGGCGATACCAACTAGGATACTAGTAGTTGCGTGACCCGGACTGATGTTGGGCATAGCCAGCAGCCACCCCAACACCGCGAAACAACACTCCCAAGTCAAGGGGTGCACCCAAATCGCATCACAAATGTAATAGATATGGTATCGAAGAAGTGTGTCCGCTAGAGGTGGCGAGCCTCAATGGCCCGGCGCGGCTCCTGTTTTAGTCATGTCAGGGGTCATCCAATAATCGTTCTCTTTCTTCAGTCAACACGTACACCAAACCATCCACTTCATTCTGGATCAACACTCCACGTATAATAGTTATTAAAGTGGTGTTCGGTATCGACAGAGAGTATGTCCATATCCGATCCCGGTCTCTTTAATAACTACGTATTATTACACCGTTGGCTCTTTTTCATTTCTACTCGATTCATAATTGATATCAAAATATCATATTCGCTTCAAAAATCGAATCCATTTCAAATATCATCGTATCTATTCAAATGTAAGATTCCATTTCAAAAATCATTTTTGCCTTAATCTCATTTCGATTTCAAAATCATTTCGAATTTCAATTTAGGTTGCAACTTCATTTAACTCAATTCGTATTTAAATTCAAGATTTAAACATAAACATTTCACCTTATTAACCGGTTTGGAATTTTAGAAAAATAGTTTTAAGTAGTTTAAAAGTAGTTTAAATAATTACAATACTTAAAATACTTAAACTCTTAAAATGGATGTGAAATAGATAAATTAGTTTAAAATAATTTAAATTGGGTTAGGTAGATTTAAAATAGATTAAAATAGTTTAAGTATTTAAAGATGGTTTATATAACAGATTAATTTGGAAAACAAAATAAAATAGCTTCAAAACCAAACCATTTCAATTATAACTTCCCAATTCAAATCAATTCCAATTTCCATTCTACCGATTCAATTTTGATTTCAATTCAATCAACGTCAATTTTTACTTCGAATTAATTCAATTTTTCATTCACCTTTAATTTATTCAATTTCAATTTATATCGATTTGGAGCTTGATTTCTCGAAATATCAATTTATAACACTTAACAAAAATTTCCAACAATATTCAAGTTTAAATCCAAATTCCAAATATGATTCAATTCCAAACTCGATTTCAAAATATCATTTTTATATCACTTTTACTTAGTAATATTCAAAGCTCGAATTAAGGTTAAATCTTTAAACAAATAAATTTCGAAATTCAATCATATCCTGATTTTAAATTCCAAAGTCTCCACTTAATTTTTTTTAACAATTTGTTTTAACCAAAATTAATTTCAACATTCCAAACTCAAATTTTCGATAAATTCGATTTCTATAAATTGATTTCTATTTATAACTTTTAAACCAAAACATTTAAACAAATTTCAAATCGATGATTTTTAAAATTATTAATTTAGCCAATTCGGTGTCCGTATATAATTTTCTATCCTATGGCCAAGTAATTATTTATTTCAATTAAATGTCAGGAATGAATATATATATCACTTAAATCAATCATAGTGGCATATGTATGCATAACAGAATATATAAGCAAATAAACATCTAAACATTTAACTATCAACCAATAACATCCATCGACATACATCATCCAATAGGCAATACAATTCATGGCAATTTCATAGTTATCAATGTCAGGTAATTTAATCGCAATTCAATTTTAATTTCAATTTAACTGTAAATTTAATTTTTCAACAGTGAATTCAAATGACAATTAAATTTTATCAAACAACGACAAATAAAATTCATAACACTTCATAATGTCAAATTTAACTGGCATAAAGATATTTAGTACGTTGTGAGCGTTATAAAACACTCACATTGATTTTACGATTTTAAATCAAATCGAACGACGTTCGATTTAAATAAAAATTTTCTCTAGCTCCAAATAATGCCAATCCAATTCCAAAGCGTAGTGCTCGACGGAACGAAGACAACGCAACTTGTTTCGTCACAATCCGACTTCGCATCAACAAGATATCGTATTTCAAACATTGCACGATTTATAATATAATAATTTTCAACAATTATTTATTACTTTCACAACCTCATCATCTGCCGTTGATCCTTGCCCCCTCGATCCCAGGCCCCCGCGCGCGCGTATGCTCCTTCCTTCATATGAACGCAAGCTCCAGGAAGAAGAACCCATCACCAATGAACTAGGGTTCCAAATAGCTCCTCCACTGATCCACTTGAAGACGATCATGTTACACCTCTTCGAAGCCACCGCCTTACTCCACCTTCACCCCAAATA
The DNA here is from genome assembly GCA_030765085.1 of Allium cepa. Lineage (NCBI taxonomy): Eukaryota > Viridiplantae > Streptophyta > Magnoliopsida > Asparagales > Amaryllidaceae > Allium > Allium cepa. Next base: position 747,194,729 of record CM060940.1, on the reverse strand, counting down.
GCTCCAAGCTCGGCCTCATCCTCTTCCTCGAATTGCGTGAAAAACACAGCTGCTTCCATCGCGTTTTGCCGTCAATCCGTGGCTCCGTTTTCGATCTCCACCGTTGGATAGCTAGATCTTGATGCCCTCTACAACTTTGTAGTTGAGAGTTTTTGCTAATTCTTCAAGGATTTGGAGATAATTGAGGAATAAGTTTCAAAATTTCTGGCCATTGAAAATGAAAGTGGCGGCTGGTCAAAAAGAGTTAGGGTTTGGAGCAAATGGAAGAGGATGGGTCCTTTTATAGAAAATTGCAAAAACACTATTCACCGAAAATTTTCCGAACTTCAAACGAAGCATGCCGGCAGGTGTTTCTAAGGTTTACCCCACGTTTCGGATACAATGAAATAAGTTTCGGAGGCTAATTTGATTATATGTGCGAGTTACGGCAATAAACGATCAAATTTAAATTAAGCCGATTCAACTAATTTATATGCGTTTTGGCTTGCCCCGGACAAACGGTAAATCTGATTGACACGAAATTTGAAACCTTACAATAATATGACATTACGGATCCGATGAAACTAGTTTCGTCGAAATCCGAGACTGTTTGAAAAATGACTATTTTCACTCGTCAAATTAATATTAAAACAATTTCGATGCGTTTCGAGCTGCCACGGTCAAACGAAAACGCCGATTGCTACGAAAATAGAAATCCGATAATAACAAACTATTACGAATCCAATGGAACTAGTTTCGTCCAATTCTGAGACTGTTCGAAAATTGGCTATTTTTCAGTCGATAATTAAATATTAAAATGTTCAATTTTCACAATTTTACATTTAATTCGATTTTAAAAGTTCTACAACATCATTCTAACTTTAATATGATAAAATAAAATTTTACAAATCATTTTTAATCATATTAAACCCGTTATTCAATTATCCAATAAATTCCAATTTTAAAATCTTACTAACTCTATTATAATCCCGATATAACTTACATTCACTTTGGAAACCAATTTGAATCATATTAAATCAAATTTCAATTGTTCACTCTATTTCCATATATTAAATTTCAATATCAAATTAATCATACCAAATTCGGAATTTAATTATTCAAACATTTGTAATAGTAAATTTAAACAATTTTTGTTATTCTTGAATCACTGTCTTTTGAGATATTCGAAACGAACTTAAAAATTTAACTTTTGAAACGAATTAAAATTATAGAACAACTATTTCCATTATACGGTTATTCAATTCCCATTATTAAATTATTCAATAAATTCCAAATATTCAATTTAAACAATTTCGCTTATCCAATAATTCATTATCTTTTGAAATATTGAAATTGAACTTATAAGATTCAACTTTTAAAACCAATTCACAATTTAGAACACTATTTTCATTTTACAGTTATTCAATTATTCAATAGTTTTAAATATTTAATTTAAACAATTTACCTGTTCAATATTCAATGTTTGATTTTAAATAGATTTTTCTTATCAATCAATTACTCTATTATACCCAATGAATTCAACATTTATTATCCTATTCAACTTTTGATTGCAAAGGCATTCACTAAGTAACTTTTATTTTTCATTACTTGGATAATTATTGTTGCAATTCATTCCAGTTATTATTATTCCAAACGAATTACAAATTTTTTTCTAACATTTAATCACGAAATCTTTTAAATTAGCTATTTTAATTATCGAAAATTTACGGGTCGTTACACATATATTTCAAACATAGATTTCTCCAAAATACACATATATGTATTTAAATAAATTTAAAATAACCATTTCTATTTGTATTGAAATCCATCTGTAAAAATATTACATTATTGATATTGTTTAAAAATAGCTCATTACTAAATTAAAATAATTCATAAAAGAAATTATTTCTTTGTTACTTATTTCCATCAAACTATATTTAAAAAAACAAAATAAACCCTTTTTGTTAATTTATTTAAATTCAAACTTAAGCTTAAATAAATTTAAAACAGTCAATATTTATCTTAAGTATTTTAAACCATACAGTTATTTATTTAATAGTTTAATATCAAATTTCCTATTTACTAAAAATATTAAAATTAGAAAACATAACTTTATTTATTAAATTTAAAACAAAGATTAACTATTTGCAATATATACAAATATATAGATATATATTGTAAATAGAAAACAATTAAATTAGCTTTTTAAAAGATGAATTATAAGTTAGATGTTTATATTAAAAGAAGATTATTAATCAATTCAAATCTTATTCACAAATATTATCAAATCAATTTAATTTTTAACGCGAATTATTAAATTGATATTGCCAAAATTTCCGGGATATCACATTCCTCTCCCCATAAAAGAATTTCGTCCCCGAAATTTAAAGCAAAGGTAATTTAATAATTCAATTAAAGATTTAGTTTTAAAACACAAGCATATATCAACCAGATGCTAACAAACATAGCAACCAATTTATCCAATCAACAAATATAATTATCCAGATAAAAATTCTAAATAGAATTTTCTCGAGTTTCCCAAGTAAAAATACCGGGATACTCGCTCCACAGAATCCAAACAATCAATACTACTAAGCTATAAAACTTCCACTCTTCTAGATCTACAAAACAAATCAAGATATCAGACCAAACTCAAGTCTGACTCAACAACCGAAATTCCCTGAACTGCTGGTTCTGCAAACAGAGATAGCTCAAACACGTACTCTCTCAGAGATACGTAAAACAATCTGAATTCCAGTTATCCAAACTGGCAATTCACTCCTGAAGACCAAACACTAATCCTAAGAAGAACAACAGAAAAAGATCCAAATATCTTGGAGTTTGCTTCCCAATCTTATCCAATCTTATAGCTCCCATTGATCGGAGAAAACCCCAACAACAACGAAGTCTCTAACTTCGAATTTCAAATTTTCCATCTTTTATTCACAATACTCTTCTAACGATCCTGGGCTATCTACATCCTTCCTAATCAGCTCAACCCTTGAAGATTGCCCCCAGAAACAATCTGAACTAAAAACAATCCAACAAAATGATCTTTCCAAGATTAACTTCGAAAATCATAACACAACTCAATTCCAAAATCAGGAGACTGATCTCACTCCTCCCATATGGAAAGATAACACAGATGCATTCCAATCTGGTCTTAAGATCCTGAAAAATTTCCTGTAGAACTCTCTAATCCAAACATTGCAACATCCCATTGCTTCCATACTCAAACAGCTGCCACCACCTTCCACTACGTAGCTCTGACTGAGCAGATGAAAATGCTGATTATGAACTCAAGCACAGACTGGACAACACATTCCAAAAATAAAGTTCCACAGATAAAAAAGAAAACTCAGAAGTTCCTCCGAAACCTGAGCCGTTTCACCAAACCCTCTCATCCAAAAACAATATTTATTACTAAGTTGAACCGTCGGTACCACTCCTGGAATCCAGTCGATACCAAACTCAATCTCCAGACACGGACAAAACTTTAACTTCCTGAAGACATCCAGAAAAATCAGATAACCCAAGAGAACACTCAAGCAATCGCAAGTCACTTTTGCGATTAATCTAGCCCACTAAAGAAAAACTGTTCTCTCTTTACCAAACAGAACAGCCTACGCTTAATTAGCCAATCCACCGAAGAAATGGAATCACTCTGCTGTTCCTAAAATTTCTTCAAGAAAAACGGCCAAGCCAGAAGGTCTCCTTGATGGCACCTAGAACACTCCAAGCTACACTGCTGACTTAGATGTCAAGACTTCCTATCCAAAGATCTTCGAGAGACTCGAACCTCAAACCAAATAGAACCACCTTGCTGAACACAGCCACAACACCGAGTAGACACACTTCCTTAACTTGTTCCAAAGAAACATCTTCAGAGATATCCATAGTCACCGTCTCTCATCACATAGCTACTACACCTTGATGTATCAAGATATCATGCCTGGCTTCTATCCAACCGACAGATCCAAACTCTATCTCATCCAAACTACATTTCATATATGAACTCCGAACCTTAACAGGTTTCCTTCAAAGATCGATGAAATCCTTACACCACATGTGACGTTGCGACTTTTCGACGCTCGAAAACCGACATCAATACGTCCACTGTATCAACTGCCGAGCAATCGAATGCCGGAAAACCGTACCGTTATGGTTAAAGAAGAAGAAAAAAGGTAGAAGAAGAGAGAAAAAGATAGAACAGAACAGAAAGAAACAACAGAACAATATCAGAATCTCACAATTGCAGCAGAACAACATATAATAGATAAATGAATAATCTTTAAACAAATAACTATATCAGTTATTACATTACATCACATTATATTACATCATCAGAGTATACAACAACAAACAGCGGAAAAGAAATACAACATATACTAGTAATACGCCATGCCATCCAATTTGCCTCTAGCAACTCCTGAATCTAGAATATCATGATAACCTAACTCTAGATTGCCCGTGTGGAAATTGGTGGGCACCCAGAGTTTAGGAAGGAAAACAATAAACTCCGAGTCAGTCATGTGACTGGTGTGAGAACTAAAACAGTTTATTTTTAAAACAAAGAACAAGATAATTTTAAATTAGATTCGCAATGTTTTTTTAGAAAATGAGACTACCATAAGGCCTCCTACACGCACACACAATGCAAACACAGAATCGGAGGAGATTTCTCCTTATGATAGTCAAAGATGCTTGATACGCATTAAAAAGAAACATTTTATATTTTTACTAGTGCATAGTGTAGGAAAACATTTCGAAAGTAAAGATATAAATCTTAGCCAGCATAGGCATTTCGCACTTATGCCTACTATAGCTACCATGTTCAATAGCAGGTTACCGCCATATTCCATGGCAGGTTATACAACTAAAACCATACAAGATCATATTGTTTCTTTGGATTTCCAACAAATGGTCAGGCCAAGGAACTTCCCATTGCCACATGGGTACGCCTCTGGAAAGACGACCCGAGAACCTAACCGGATCTCTGCCAACACAAAGCCGGGTTACCCTTCAAACTGGGTAACTACAGACACGAATATGTCATTCCCCGATCGTAACCGATCTATATCCGAGGATCCTCGATTTCCAACGACCACAAAGCAATAAATTTGCAGCAACAACATAGGTTAAGTATCTGGGCTCCATAGCATGATACCACCTCTATCCAGAAGGAATGACATACACTAAAGGGGCGCTACCCCCTAATAACCTTGCTGCATCCTTCCTGTTTTGCCATTTTCGGGGTGTGAGTTCCGACGAAGTCTCGTCCCCAAAGCCACGCTTTATACAAAAGTTGTGCTTTGATCATCAAATACTCAACAGCACTTCGTATGCCCCATTACCAATTTAGGAATGTATCACTAGTAACCATTAACTACATAACCTCTAAGGGTGTTAAGCTAAGAGAATAAATTCTCCGCCACCAACGGAAACATATTTGATAGAAACTAGCTTTACATCTCAAATTGTAACGTCAGACACACATCCATACAAGTCCGTTCCGGGATCGAACGGAACCGAAGGCACTTACAAAGAAGTCCTTGTAATCCGGATATTCACTAATCACGACCGGACTTCCCATCACAAAGGGTAATAAATTTCTATATCGGGGATCAGCCGATGCAAAAACATTCAATGGTAATCCTTCCGTTTTCACAAATATCAGGTCTTCAACACCGGTCATCAAATGCAATCCATAACGACGTATCACATATTCGGAATGGGTTATACGACCCCAAGGTCCTTTCCCGGCTAACCCGAATAGTGAGCGCTTATTCAAAAATAAGTGTGGCATTCAAATTCAAGCAAATCACAACAAATACCTATTTAAAGGTAAATATTGATAGTCGGTTATTTAACTATCAATAGGCATGCTCAACATCACCAGATTCCAAATAACTTCCCAAATTATTTATTTTCCCAAACTGTCTTTACTAGATATGTGTGTATATATATATATATATATATATATATATATATATATTTCCACACTTCAATCATTTGAAAACAAATTTTCAAATCCCTTTTCACCTTTACCACTTTTGAAAACAAATTTCAAACATTTTCCTTACGCGGAAATACTTTCATTTCAACATGGTTCATTAAAACCAATTAAATAAATCCTTACCGATTTACTTTATATTTATGTTCCAAATCCGTAAATTTATTCCCACACTTCAAAAATAAATCAACGTTTATTTTTAAACAAATTTCTCTTTCTTTTATAAATTCCATAGTGAATTTACAATTCCAAAATATCTATGAATATACGATTTCCAAATCAATTTCTAATATTCATTTTCAATTTATCTTTAAAAGATAAAATCACAAAATATTCACTTCATATTGGAAAAAAATTCCATACTTCTTTAATAATAAGAAATTCACAAATCCATTTTCAACACTTGGAAAATATTCAATATACTTAAATCGAAATTAAGTATATATTTCATTCTTTGTAGAAAACGTGCGCTTAAACACATTTATTTGAGTCAAAACGAATGTTGCGTAAAACATCGTTACGACGACCCAAAATCACTAGTATGGGGATTCGAAATTAAGATAGATATATAAATCCCAATACTATATAAAACATTTCCGTTCGGAAATCATTTACTATAACAACAGTGTTATAGTCCACCATTTCCTTCTATTTCTTGAAAACGTCTATTTCAACAATGAATGTTGAAATCTATGGTTTCGATAGTTAATACATTTTAAAACATCTTTTAAAACAATTAACTTCATTTTTTAAAATTTCACTTCTCCAAATCATACCCGATTTATTCAATAATATATTCACTGTCCAAAATCGTGAATATACCTTATTTACCCAATTCGGTATTTCTACACTTTTATCAAAAGATTATCCACTGTCCAAAATCGTGGATATACGTCGTTTACCAAATTCAACACTTCCACATATTTAATTAAAGGATTTTCCACAATCTAAAATCGTGGATATAATTCCTTTAATAATTTCTATGTTTACTTATCAAATTTATTTGATTACGGATTTATAAAACAACCTTTATAAATTCCATTTCTATTTCATAACTACTTCGATTTATAAATCTCCTTTAATAACCAATTCCATTTATATTTCATTTACATGTCGAATCCAACTTATAACTAAATTACTTATAATCCATTTATTCATAAATCCATTCTTTTATATCATCATTAATTTATAAATCTAAAATTCTTATTTACTTATAAAACTAGGTACAACTTTATTTTAACACTTACAAAAGCTCGTTTTATAATTCCAATATCTTTAGCTTATAAAATATCAATTTTATAAATCATTTATATAAACCATTTATAATAACTCATAATCCCAATTTAAATAAACCAATCCTTTTAATAATTTACAAAACATTATTTAAAACTTATATAACTCCAAAATCATACTTAAGTACTATTTTCTAAAAATATAACTTTTATAACAATTAAATTATAATGTTTATTTATTTTAACAATTCAAAATTTAACAAAATGTATACTTTCAAAAATCACTTTAAAATTCTTTTTAAAATCAAGATCATTATTTTAAAACTTCAAAAATGGATCCGATGATGCAACAGCACCGAATAGTCAATCACGACATCCAAATATCATATATCGATATGATAATCAACAAACATCACAATATATGTAATCAAATAAATACTGGTGAGGAATCCAGTTGGATCCCTCCAACCTGTTTCCCTGCATCCAAAGATGTTAGCACAATACCAATTCCATTCTAATACGGAATATCGCGGTATAAGGGATTTATAAAATATTATCCGCTATTATGCGGCGCAATATGGTCTCATCCGCTATATAATGCGGGAAATCAACTCCAAGTACATAAATAATACCAATTCCAATCAAGATGGAATTATCGCGGTATATGTTTTTAATAAATAACATCCGCTTACTAACGTCATATATTGTCTATTTCAATCAATAACAGATAATAATTAATCATTCAGGCATACAATCAAAATTTTTAAATCTAACTATTTAAAATTCAAACCGAAACAATTCGATTGAGTGAGAAGTTCTCACCTTGCTTTCAATTCAGTTTCCGTGTTTTATTTCAAATAAAATTAAACGCGCGTTAAATTTTACACGAAATTTTCACTAACTTCAAACGACTCCAATCCAGTTCCATAGCGTAGTGTTCGTCCATAAGAACCCAACGCAACTTGTTTCGTGCGTTTTCGACCACGTATGAAAGAGATACAATATTTTAAAGTTTACACGATTTATTATGTACATAAATTAACAAATTTATTTTAATTTTTAAACCCACACCATCATAGCCGTTGATTTTCCGTTGACTTCATCAGGTCCGCACAATCACAAGCCCTAGATCAGAGCCGCTCCTTGTATCTTCTCCCCTAACTCCAGTATTCGCACGTAAGAACCCATCATCACGTTGCCTAGGGTTCCAAGTCGCGACCAACACGATGCACGAAAACACGATCAGAGACCCTCGACGCGTGCCCCTAGCCTAGCACCACCCACGGCCAAAAGAGCTCGAAGCTCGGTCGAGCTATTGTCTTGAAATTCGCGTCGAGACAAACGTCGCACCATAACTTCCACTATGTTGCGCTAAAATCCATCATCTCCGTATGGATTCGAAGATCTCCTGATGCTCTTCGATTTGTTAGTTGAAAGTTTTCTGTAATTGTTTGTGGATTCGAAAAAATTGAGGAGGGAAGATAGATGAATTTCGGTGATTGGCATAGTGGCTGGCGGCTAGGTTTTGCAATTAGGGTTTTGGCATTATTGTGAAAAATAGGGTGCTTTTATAGAGATTTTTCAACGCACTATTCATCCATGATTTTCCGAACTCCAGATCTCGTGCGGTGACTGGCGTTTTTAAGGTTTACCGCGCATTCCGAACACAATGGAATGTGTTTCGGAGGCTAATTTGATCATCTGTGCGAGTTACGGCAATAAACGATTGATTTTAAATTAAACTGATTAAACGAATTTTCTATGCGTTTTGGCTTGCCCTGGACAAACCGTAAATCCGATTGACACGAAATTTGAAACCATATAATAATATCACATTACGGATCCGATGAAACTAGTTTCGTCAAAATCCGAGACTGTTTGAAAAATGGCCATTTTAACTCGTCAATTAAATATTAAAATATTCAATTTTCACAAATTAACTTTAAATTCAATTTTAAAAGTTCACCAACATCTTTCTAACTTCAATATGATATAATAAAATTTTATAAATAATTTTCAATCATATTTAACCCAAGTTTTAATTATTTCTGTATTTTCAATATTAAATTGTTGATTTAATTATCCAATTAAATCCAGATATTCGAAAAATAAATTATTCGACTTATAAATTTCACTCATTAATATTTAAAATCAATTAAATATATAAATTTTAATTAATAGAAATTCTGCATCGTTACACCACCCAAAGTTATTCGAGACGGTATTAGATTTGCAGTCCCGACAAATACACTTCCAGCCTCAATCATTCAAACTCCAACCATCGGTACTCGTGTTACGCACACCACTACCCAATCTACCTTTATAGCTTATATTGGAAAACCCAAACAGGTAATCCAACAAATAGGTAGATATATATATATATATATATATATATATATATATATATATATATATATATATATATATATATATATATATATCAAAATTACAAATACGCTCTCTCAGGAATGAAATCACTCAAGAGCCTAGGTATTCACTCAACCTAGCGCTCTGATACCAACTGTGACGACCCGAGTTTCTGAGCATAGAAATCTGTATCATCTTGAAGAAAGAAAGGGGTGAGAAAATAGAAAAGATAGAGAAGAAAGAACAACAACATCAGAATCTCACAGCGGAATGGAACAAAATATAATAGATCACATAACTATTACATAGTTTTACATATATCAGAGTCATACAGATCATACAACACATACTAGATAGTTATAAACACCTGTCTAGTTAATACAACTCGACACAACTCAAACAATTAACCCAAAGATACCAACACAGCGAAACTATATATATATATCTACAACGCTGAAGCCTCCTGCTCCATTGCTCCTCCCAAATTCGTCAAAGCAAACCTGAATCCCTTGGCTACTCGTAAAAATTTGAGTATCCGAGAGTTTAGGAAAAACAGAAATAAATTCCGGGTCAGACATGGGTCTGGTGTGAGTAACAGGTTAAAGTTGCTTAATTTTGACAACCTTTGAAACAAAAGGTATCACGTAAGACTTCCTACACATAAACATGGGTAAGTTTTTACCTTACGCTAACCAAAACATTTGATAGGAAACTCAGTGATATTATAATAGGTCTAGGGTTTTCAAGTAAATAGAAAATAGACGAAATTGTTACATTCATTAAATTCCAGCTACTAGCCACAAAAGTGGGTAATACAATCAAATCCGTTGGCACTTATTGGATTGTGGATTCCATACAATGGCAGGGCTACTGGGGTACCGCCCGTCACAGTACGTGGCCTAGATCAACGTATTGCGGATCGCTCCCGACCCCCTACAACACAAGGCGGGAACCATTCCTTACTAAACAGTTTCGAACAAGATAGCCCCGGCAATTGTTGCAATCAACCGCCCACACAGCCGAAAAATAATGGGACATCTAGACAGGGGTACATCTCATCCCGCTTGGGCATGACCTACCTAACATTGCTGCACCTCCCCTGTTTTAGCCATTCCCGGTTGATGAGGCTTGAGGCTGCGATTACATTTAGAGAATACATTTCATAGAATGCTCATCGCCCACCTGACGATGTTCTGAAAGCATTCAATCCATACAAGTTCGTTACGGGTTCGAACGAAACTGAAGGCATTATCTCGTTACACTCATTTTGGAATCACCCTCAGAGTTAACGACAATAACCCTTGCACTCTGAATCCTCATCTTCACATCAGATTCACGACCTATCTTTAATTTGGATCGATGTGGTTTTTGGATGTCCAAATATGGAAACCCGATCCCGGTCTCATCGAAATCCAAAACGTATCTTTTAAGGCCAAGTTGTCTATTTAGTCTTAACAATTCAATTCAATATTATCAATATACACACAGATAGATAATTTACATCTCATAATAGATAATCACATTATCATCATAAACAGATAATTAATATTATCATCCAAACGGATACTTACTAATATCATACTTAAACCATATATCCATATCACATAGATATTATTCATCTCATATCTGAGTTCACAATCATCAAATGAAATATCAATATCATTCATCCAAAGCAATGATTTATTATCCACAATCTACAATTAATTTAAAATGAATTAAATTAATTACTTCTATCTTTAATTAGTTTAAAATAAATGAAATTAATTACTCATTCCATAAATCTTGCTCATACAACCATTAATTAATTATAAATCAAATTAATTAATCATTCTCTAATTACAATAAGTAATTTAGTCTTTAATTAATTTCTCAAATGAATTATTCTAAATCATTCACAGTAGTTAACATTTAATTACTTCATTTATTAATTTAAATATAAATAATTACATTTAGCATTAATTAATCACCTCATTATTAATTATTCCTTAATTAAACAATTCTACATTACATCATTAATTATATTAATGATCTCTAATTATATTTAAATTAAATTACTTTATTTAAATTAATTACATTAAGTGATTAATCCTTAATTAAACACAATTATTAATCACCATTGATTAATAACAAACCAGTAATTAACTACCCTTAATTACTTATTAACGAATTAATTATCTCATAACTAATTATCTCCATTACTTAATCCTTTGATAAATTTCAAAAGTAATTATCCAAATTACTTCATTTACAAATCATCTTGTATTAATCACATCCAGTAATTATCATCTAATTACTTCCTTAAGTAATTATGCTCCATTAATTTCGCTAAGTAATTATACTTATCGTATCATCAAATGTTTATTTGAGTTAATTAAACTTAATTAGTTAATTAAAACAATTCATATTAAACTTAATTAATTACACCGAGTAATTAATTTTCTTAAATTACTTTCATTAAGTAATTACTTAAACAATTTGCAATTGATCATCTTGAAATTAATTAATCTAATTAAATAAATAAAAATTAAAACCCTATTTAATTAATGATCCTTAATTACCAATTTATTTATCCTAAATTAATCAGCTTAAACCTTAATTAACTGATTTAAACTCTTAATTACTAAATTAATTAATCCAAATCATTAATGATCCATTTTAATTAATTTAATAATTACAAATCATTAAATCCTCATTTATTCAAGAATAACAACATTTTTCTTATTAATGTTCAAATTATCATTAACAAGGAGTTTAAGCATAATTTACTTCCCTTAAAACTATTTAAAACAAATTTAAATTTAAAACTTCTTTATTTTCAAACTAAGATTCAAATTTATATTTGAATTCAGATTTAAATTTTAGTTTAAATCTCTATTTTTATTCAAACTTTACTTTTAAATTCCAACTATTTAAACCCCTTTGAAGTTGTTATAAATAATTGAAATTAAAAAAAAAAATATTTAAAAACTGGGATTCAAACTTTATTTGAATCCAAACTTAATTTTGGTTTAAACTTAGTTTAAATATCTACTTCCCATTCTAACACCCAATTTTAAAATGTTTAAAACTTACAGGATTTAAACCTGTAACATGCAATCTACCGAGGCCTCCATGCTTTCCTTCGAGTCAAACTTCCCACATACCCGAGCCAAAAACAAATCTACTTCGAGCAATAACCCAACAATTACCGGAGAACTCAAGTACTAAACCCAAAAACTACTGACACACCCTCATCATTGTGCACCTGCACCATCACTGCTGCCACTTCAAATCATCCACGATGATCTTCTCAAAACGTCGATCACCCCCGCGTATAAACTCGATCAATAGACCGTCACTCCCAAGCTCGGAATTGAATTCGAGTTCAAAATAGGACCTGGAACAAGAAAGAAATCACCACCCCAAACCTGTCATCCCCTTGTTCTCTACGCTTCGACCGCCTGAAGGTCCGAAACTCCGGCCTCGGCTTCGACTATAACCCAACTACCAATCCCCAAAATCTAGTAACACTCGATCAATCATAGAACATGCGGTTGATCGAACAAACAAGCCCTGTTAAACTAGGGTTAAGAATAGAAATCCTCCACCATCATCAACACAGGAAACAGAACACCAAACTGATAATTTTCCTCCACTCACCGTTCATTCATCTACCTCCAGAATGATTCACGACCTTCGAAATTCCAAAGATCATCAGAAATCTCTAAAATTCTGATTTCTGGTTAAACCAAAAATACACACCAACCCCTTCACTAAAAACTTCCATTTTAGTATTAAAAATCAAATTTTGGTATTAGTATTTGAATCATAAACCTGGATTTATAAACCATGACAAATTATTTTTGACTTAATTTAAGTTTACACCGTTATTGATTTATTTCCGGAGGCCATACTCGTTATTTTAACTTAAATACATTTTTAAACTAAAATCTATGCTATAACAAACATATTTGGTTTAAGCCCTAAGTACTAATAAAGACTTGATAAAAAGAGATCGATTCCGTATTAAATTTAGAACTTGGAAACTGAAATTAGATAGAATATCCAAACATATAGCAAATGCACACAACCAAATATTCACATATATATACACAGAAGAATACATGTATATAAAGCAGTTTTATTCCAGATTTTAACCATGCAACCAAATACATATACTTAAGTTTTAAAAATAATGTTACTCACCATTGCTTTTGAAATGAATAGAGAATTCTTGTTTGAAAAGCTTTGGACTTTAAAACTGGGAAGTAGTTCGCTTGATTTCCTTAATCTTCTTGTTTTTATTTGCTGAAGTTGTAAAATGTTTTCAGTTTGTAAAAATTAAAATGTTTGCTACTTGTATATTTTCATGTTTGCTATGACTTGAACGAACTAAAATAAGAAGGCATGTATATAAAGAAGTTTACAAGGGGTAGGTGATATCTGGGTTAAGCAATTTGCAGGTACAATATTTGTTTGTATCAGGCAAGATTATATTTTGGTGGCTGAGTTTTACTTTTATACAATTCGAATAGACAATTGTTGCTAGCAATTAATACTTAAGTACTTTGTGTCTCCTATTACTCATTTTTATATATAGATATTTTTGCTTTTTACTTTGCTTTGCATTCTTTTCTTGCTTGCATCTTTTTTTTTTCTTTTCCTTAAATCTTCTTGCTTTGGTTCAAATGAATGATGCTTCAGTTGTAAAAATGCTTGCTATGTTTTTATATGAACGAATAGAAATAAAAAGTGATATATATAGAAAAAAGAAGTTGGCATAGGGTGGCTGATGTTTGGGTTTGTAAATTTGCCTGGTACATTTTTTTATTTTTCTTTGATCAGAGATTTGGAGGCTGAGATGATCTTCAAAACAATTTGAATTGACTTGCTTATGCTAGCATTAAATGATTAAGTACTTCATGCTTTATTTTACTTTGTTTATGTTTGATAGATATTTATTTTACTTTGTTTATATTCTTGCTTGCATACTTATTTACAGCTACAAATATACAAAGCCTGCTACATCTTCTTTTATTTTATAAACATATTTTATTTATACTATGTTCTAGCCTAGCATATTACCTAACAGGTTACATACAAACACATTTTTACTTTGTTAATTCTTGTCTCATTTCTTTTCATATCCATATTTCACTTGTCTGGCTTGCTTATGTACATATATGAAGTTGTTTTAGTTACTTGTTATAAATTTTAACTTAAGTATTTAGTTCTATTTTTTTAACACAAATGTTTATTTTCATTTCTGTTTTATTTTTAACTTAACTATCAAATACTAAATTTATTTTTTATTTTTATACTTATGTTTAATATTTAGAAGGTTTATTTTAATTTTAAACATTTTCAAAAGACTTACTTTCAATCTTTCAAATTATAGCTTTCTCCAAAATACACATATATGTATTTAAATAAATTTCAAATAACCATTTCTATTTGTATTGAAATCCATTTGTAAAAATATTACATTATTGATATTGTTTAAAAATAACTCATTATTAAATTAAAATAATTCATAAAAGAAATTATCTCTTTATTACTTATTTCCATCAAACTATATTGAAAAAAAAATAAACCCTTTTTGTTAATCTTATTTAAATTCAAACTTAAGCTAAAATAAATTTAAAACAGTCAATATTTATCTTAAGTATTTAAAACCATACAGTTATTTATTTAATAGTTTAATATCAAATTACCTAATTACTAAAAATATTAAAATTAGAAAACATAACTTTATTTATTAAATTTAAAACAAAGATTAACTATTTACAATATATACAAATATATAGATATTTATTGTAAATAGAAAACAATTAAATTAGCTTTTTAAAAGATGAATTATAAGTTAGATGTTTATGTTAAAAGAAGATTATTAATCAATTCAAATCTTATTAACAAATATTATCAAAACAATTTAATTTTTAACGCAGATTATTAAATTGATATTGCCAAAAATTTTGGGATATCACAATCACCGTACCAAGGATTACTCCCAATCCCCTACAACACAAGGCTGGAACCATTCCCTACTGAACAATTCCGAACAAGACAACCATGCGGTTGTAGCTAGCAACCGCCCACATAGCCGAATAAATAGGAGCATCTAGACAAGGGTAAATTTTGTCCTACTTGGTCATGACCCACTTAGCCTTGCTGCATCTCCCCTGTTTTAGCCATGCCAGGTTGATGAGGCTTGACGCTGCGATTACTTTTTTAGAACACATCTACCTTAGAATGCTCATCGTCCACTTGACGATGTTCTGAAAGCATTCAATCCATCAAGTTCGTTCCGGGTTCGAACGAAACCGAAGGCCTTATCTCGTTACACTCATTCTAGAATCACCCTCAGAGTTGATGACGATAACCCTTGCACCCTGAATCTTCATCTTCACTTGAGATTCGTGTAACGACCCGTATTTTACATATCAAAAGATCGTAAAACCGTTGTTATTAGGTCGTTAGTGTTGTTAAGTCGTCCATAGGTTAGGTCGTATAAGATCTTGAGTGTTGAGCGACCTATAGATAAAGCAGAGCGACCCAAGGATGTCGGCGGCTTAAGGGTTTAAGCGACCTAAGAGAATTAGCGGCACAGGAAGTTAGCGGCATAAGAAGCTAACGACTTAAGGGAGGTAGGTCGATTGAGCGACTTAAGGAGGAGAGCGACCTATGTTAGATGCCATGTGAAGTTAGGTCGTAAACGACCTAAGTTAGACTCGATGTAGTTAGGTCGTGGACGAGGTAAGGCTTAGGTCGTAGGTCGCGTGAAGGCGAAGGTGTTAGGTCGCGTAAAGGGTTATGACATTAGGTCGTGTGTGTAGTTAGGCCATGTAAGGGCTTAAGCTGTTAAGTCGTTAGGTCGGCAATGCGGTTAAGTCGTTAGGTCGTATTTGTGTTAGGTCGTACATGTGTTAGTTCGTTGAGTCGCGTGAAGGCGAAGATGTTAGGTCGTGCATATAGTCGAGTTGATAGGTCATAGATCGTGGGGTTTCGTTAAGTCGTGAGCGACTTAAGGGCGAGCGAATTATGGGTTCGGCCTATAAATACACGGGTTAGCTTCATTTTTGGGATCCGAAATTTTGAAGCGACGAAGTTCTGCCATTTTGAGAGCTCGAGTGCTACACTTCTTCACTTCTTTTCTACTCTTTAATTTTGTGCTTCCTTCCATCCAAATCGAAGATCAAATCGAAGATCCAAGAGCTTAGATTGAAGATCTCCATCCATCGAAGAGGGATTTCATCGTTTGAAGCTGAATTTTGGCGGATCGAGCTAGATCCTTCGCTGTCCAGATTTGGAGTGTGTTTCTTTTAAGGTGTTTAGGTGATTCGGTGAGTGGTGGTTATCTCTCACACAGAGCCAAAGGAGTATATTGGACTGGTGGCTTGATTTTGTGTTAAAAATAGCGATTTCATGCATTTTCGTAAACCTAAGTATAGATCCATTGTTCATGAAGATTTGACATCCATTATAATACATGTTAACCTATGCAAGTTCATCCATCAAGTTATGGAGATGTTATTCATGATTATGCTTGTTAGATTTAGACTCTTTATGTACACGATTGCCATTTTTGTTATAATTGCTTTTAGATCATGTTTGAATGCTTAATTACTTGGATTAATGATTGACTTGATTGATTGTTATAAATTAGTTGATTAGTGGTTGGATTTGGATAAATTGGTCGAAAATGATTCAAAGGCTAAGGGGGAAGCTCTTGAATAGAAAAGCTGCACGTGGCATATGTAGTCGATGATAAAAGCTCATATGGACGGATTTGATGATGATGTTGAGATGAAGCTTTGCTATGAATGAGATGAGGCGAGGCATGATGTGAGGTAGCTTTGGTATAATTTAGACGGGATCATTCCAAGCATGTTGATAACTCGAGGGATGGTTCGAGTTTGTGGATAATAGTTGGCTCGAGAGGCGCTTGAGCTAGTATGAGAATAGTTGTCGAGGAGGATGACTAGAAGGCTGAGATTTCATCGTTATTGAAGGTTCTAGCAGACTCAAAGCAAGAGTACGCTAGGCAGATTCGATAGTCCCAAAAGACTACAGTTGGTGGTCGAGTGCTCTGGGCAGATTCGATAGTCCTAGGCACGGGCTGCGACGACGTGTGGAGTTTTGTTTAGAACCGGGGTTACCATTAGCCCTTGACGGACGGCTGAAAGAAATGTGCCGGTCATTCAGTTAACGATGGTATCGAAGCAATGATAACAGTGATAGCCAGAGTCATGGATGTTTGGATGTTTTGGTTGTATCGTCATTCGGTCTCAAGAGCGATGTTTTCCAGGTGCTTATCTGATCTTGGTTTAGGCCTTGGGGTTTGTACTTGGAAAACATCGACCTTGACTCGAGTGATAATTGCTTTACTTTAAATGTATGATTTGCTATGTTTACTTCTGCTTAGTGTGTCTGGGTGCTATCACTGTAGAAAGAGGTGGAGTGGGAGGGTTGGGTTCCTACCCTTTTACCTTTATGCTCTTTTGGTATGTTGTTAGTTAATGTACCGCTCACTAAGACTGTTGTCTGACTCAAGGTTTTATGTTCAACTCTTATTATCTTGGGCTGTTCATCCATTTTGGGATGGGCAGACTACGTAGCAGGTGACAGGTGCTGTTCTTAGTGACCAACGATGCTGATGACGAAGACGAGCTGAAGGCTTGCATATTATTTTCTTACTACACGTACTGGATGTTCCGCTGCTTGTATATTCTCTGAGGGATGTGTAGTGAGGCTTGATGTATTGACTATTCAGATTCTTTTATCAAACTACTATGAGGCTTATTTGACGAGATTCTGTTTTGTGGAGCTTCACTATATATATATATATATATATATATATATATATATATATATTCTTTTGTATTTTACCCATCCACTGTGAGTAATACGATAGACTCCGCTATTTTTACCTTACCTTGATGATCATCCATGGCTGCCTGGCACACTTTACAGCGCACTATTTCCTTGTTTACTGCAAGAGTCATGGGCGGTCGTCACATTTGGTATCAGAGCTTTGGTTAATTGATTTTAGCCAACGCTCGCTAACGTAACTACGTATGAGAGACGTAATTGTATTTTGATGGATGATAACTATATATAATATAGTGGCTTAAAAGGATTTGAACCTCTTATGCAGTTGTTTCTCAAGGTGCACTAATCATTTTTTTTATAGATATTAAGAATGAGTCGAAGAGGGAGACCAGCTGCTAGGGAATGCCGTGCTACTGAGAGGGCTGCTGATTATGCTGCTATGTTCGAGGCTATGATGACTTCGATCATGAGGAGGATGCCAGGTCCGGGGCCAGCAGTAGATGTTGGAGTTCAAGTTCAAGCTCCAAGACCGGTGGATTTTGCTAAGTTGTGTAAAGACTATACTGCTCTTGGAGGGAAGGTTTTCTTGGGAACAGTGTCAACCATTGAAGTCCAGAGATGGATAGATGCTTGTAGAAGAATCTTTGGTGATTTGGGAATTGAGGATGCAACCAAAAGGAAGCTCGCATCAAGACAGCTTCAAGGGAGAGCTTCTGACTGGTGGAACTCTATCAGCATTGATACTCCAGAGGAAGAAATTACTTGGGTGCAATTCAAGCCAGATTTAAAGCTAAGTACTTTCTACAGCTCTGAAATCCGTTCTGTTCAAGAAGTTTATGGAGCTCAAGCAAGGAGGAAGACCAGTTCTTGAGTATGTTTCTGAGTTTGAAGCCTTGTCCAAGTATGTCCGGTCGTATATTGAATCTCCATATCATAAGAACGAGAAGTTTGTGACAGGCTTGGACATTTATCTAGGGAGGCAGTTGGTGGGTCATCTGGACGATCCATTTGAGAAGCTTGTGGAGAAGGCTCTCAGGCACGAGAATCTGTTTCCTAAAGAAGGATCTTTTGTTGCTGTGACCAAGGAGGAGTCTAAACCACAGCAAGGTGGAAACAAGAAGAGGAAGCAGCAGCAGCAGCAGCAGAATGGTAAGGATGGCCAGAAGAAGCCGAAGGGCGAAGTGACCTGCTACAATTGTCAGCAGAAGGGCCATTTCGCCAAAGATTGCAAGATTCCAAAGGTGCCGGTGAAGTCCACAACTGTGACAAGCCGGGGAATATCAAGAAGAATTGTCCAAAACCAAGGAAGGACAGGCATATTGTGCAAGCTTATGCTTTGGGGGCTATGCCATCATCTTCAAAAGCTCCTACTGCAGAAGAGAAAGGGAAGAGTGTGGTGGTACAAGGTACCCTTTCCATTTGTGATGTTCCAGTTAGAGTGTTATTCGATACTGGGGCGTCGTATTATTTTTTTTGTAATGAACTTGTATGCCGGTTGGGTTTAGAACCGGATATTATTGATAGACCATTGGTTGTGACTAATCCAGTTGGGGGTTCGTCCTGTCTATGTATGTTGACCTGGTTGTATTGAGTCATGATTGCTCTTTTATTTGTGATTGTTTTGTTCTATACTTTGGCGGGGTTTGGAATTATTTTTGGTATGGACTGGCTTACGAAGTACGCGGCAAAGGTTGATTGTAAAAGGCTGGAGGTGACAGTCGAGAATGTGGAAGGGCGAAAGGTTGTGATATGATGTAAGCATGAGGAAGGCGTCTTCATGAGCTTCATGTATTCGCTGGTTGTTCCACGGGATGGACTGTCATCGATGCCAGTCACAAATAGATTTGAGGATGTCTTTGATGAGGTCAAAGGGTTACCGCCGCATAAAGAGATCAACTTTTGCATTGATCTAGTTGAAGCATCCAGACCTGTTGTGATGCCTCTTAGGGGGATGGCGCCTAGGGAACAGCAAGAGTTGAAGGTGCAAGTTGATGGTCTTTTACGGAAAGGATTCATTCGGCGTAGTGTGTCCGAATGGGGTGCACCAGTTGTGTTTGCAACCAAAGCAGATGGATCGTTGAGGTTGTGTGTGGATTATCGTGAGCTGAATAAAGTGACTAAGAAGAAAAAGTATCCATTGCCGAGAATAGATGACTTGTTTGATCAGCTTCACGAAGCCAAGGTGTTTTCTTAGATGGATTTGGCAACGGGATTTCACCAATTAAGAGTGGCAAAGGATAGCGTGCTGAAGACTGCTTTCAGGACACCATCTGGTTTCTTTGAGTGGCTGGTAATGCCGTTTGGATTGACCAATGCATCAGCATATTTTGTGGATCTTATGAATAGAGTGTTCAGGGATCAGTTGAACAAGTTCGTACTAGTGTTCGTGGATGATATTTTGATTTATTCCAATAATGAAGAAGAGCACAAGACGCACTTGCGTATTGTTTTCGAAACCTTGCGGAAACATCAGCTGAAGGCTAAGTTTTCGAAATGTCACTTCTGGAAGAGCGAAGTGAGGTTCTTAGGCCATATTATCTCTGGAAGTGGAATAGCGGTTGATCCCGCCAAGGTGGCAGCAATCCAGGATTGGGTTAGACCTAAGAATGCATCTGATGTGAGAAGTTTTCTTGGATTAGCAGGATACTATCGTCGATTTATCAAAGACTTTTCCAAGGTAGCTGCGCCATTAACAGGATTGACGAAAAAGAACCAAGTATTCAGATGGGATGCTAAGTGTGAGCAAGCTTTCGGAATCCTGAAAGAGCGACTAACAAGTGCTCCTGTTTTGACTATTCCAAGTGGAAATGATGAGATGGTGGTTTACACCGATGCATGTGGTACTGGACTTGGAGCAGTGCTAATGCAGAAGGGTAAAGTTGTTGCATATGCAAGTCGACAACTGAAGCCGCATGAAAGGAATTATCCGACTCATGATTTGGAGTTGGCGGCGATTGTATTTGCTCTGAAGATGTGGAGACATTACCTATTGGGAGTTCGATTCGAGTTGTTTACAGGTCATAAGTGGTTGAAGTATCTTTTCTCCCAAAAGGATTTGAATCTTCGAGAGCAACGATGGCTGGAGTTTTTGGCATCATATGATTTTGGTATAGCCTATACTCCGGGAAAGGGTAACGCAGTGGCAGATGCGTTAAGTCGAAGATAGGCAGGATTGGGAGCCATGTTTTCAGAGTGGAAGAGTCTCGAGTATTTGGCTAGATTTGACTTTAGGCCCAGATGTGAATTGGAACCTGATATGTTGGCAAACTTATCGATAAGACCTACTCTTGTGGAAAGGATTGGCGAGAGCCAAAATCAAGACGATAAGCTTGTCAAGATTATCCATGATTTGGAATCTGGGTTGGACCCAGAGAAGGATAAAGGATTCGAGGTCAATCGAGAGGGTTGGCTTCGGAAGCAAGGATGACTAGTTGTTCCCGATATAGATGAACTGAGAGATGAAGTTCTAAAGGAGAGTCATCACTCGAAGCTGACAATTCATCCAGGTGGAAATAATATGTATCGGGATATGAAAAGAACCTATTACTGGGAAGGTATGAAGAAGGATGTTGGAAATTTTATTTCCAAGTGTATGAACTGCCAGTTGGTAAAAGCTGAGCAGAAGAAGCCCAGTGGATTGCTTCAACCATTAGAAGTTCTTACATGGAAGTGGGAGCAAATATCAATGGATTTTATCGATGGGTTACCTAGACAAGAGCGGGAAATGAAGGGATTTGGGTCATCATAGATCGTTTGACTAAGAGTGTAAGATTTATTCCTGTTCGATCAACTAGGACTGCATCGAAGTTGGCTGAGCTGTGTGTTAAGTGGATAGTTCGATTCCATGGTATACTGAAAAGTATAGTGAGCGATCGAGACCCATTGTTCACTAGTGGATTTTGGAAGAGCTTCCAGGAAGTTTTGGGAACCGAGTTGTGTTTGAGTACAGCTTATCACCCCCAAACAGATGGTCAGACCGAGAGAGTCAACCGAGTTTTGGAAGATCTCCTCAGAGCTTGTGTTTTGGACTTCGGAGGATCATGGGAAGATCATCTTCATTTGGTGGAATTTTCGTATAATAACAGTTACCAGTCCAACATTGGTATGGCGCCATATGAAGCACTGTATGGAAGACCGTGTAAGTCTTTGACATGTTGGTTGGAAACGGAAGAAAAGTTGACACTTGGGCCAGAAATGATTCAACAGACTTCGGATTGCATAGAGATCGTTCGGCAACGAATGAAGGCAGCCCAAGACCATCAGAAAAGTTATGCCGATTAGCGTCGTAAGGATTTGGAGTTCAACGTAGGTGATATGGTTTTTGTAAAGATTTCTCCACTGAAGAATGTTATTCGATTCGGGAGGAAAGGAAAATTAACTCCGAGATTTGTTGGACCATTCCCGATCATCGAGCGAATTGGAAAGCTCGCCTATAAATTGGAGTTACCAAAAAAGATGTCGGGTGTGCATAATGTTTTTCATGTATCGTATCTACGGAAGTATGTGCACAACTCGAATACAGTGGTTTATGCTGATAGCTGTGAAGATTTTGAGGTTAATCCAGTTGATAAGAGACCTCGTAAGCCGCTTCGTGTTGTGGAAACTGACACGAAACAACTTAGGAGGAAGGTAGTTAGGTTGCTCAAGATACAATGGAGTGATGATGTTAACGACTGTACATGGGAGGTGGAAGAGAGGATAAAGGCAGCTTATCCTGAACTCTTCGAAGTATGACCATAAGGTGTCGTGTCATCTCATGACATTGTAACTTGTTCTAGTCTTAGAATTCTGCATGGTAGGCTAGTAATTGGATGCATGGTTTTTTGGTTGCTATGGATGGTAGGCATGCAGAATAGTTTTTGGTTGTTCATGTCTGTTTGGAATTTCGAGGGCGAAGTTCCTAAGGGAAGAGAATGTAACGACTCGTATTTTACGTATCGAAAGATCGTAAAACCGTTTTTATTAGGTCGTTAGTGTTGTTAAGTTGTCCAGAGGTTAGGTCGTCGAGGATCTTGAGTGTTGAGAGACCTAAAGATAAAGCAGAGCGACCCAAGGATGTCGGCGGCTTAAGGGTTTAACCGACCTAAGAGAATTAGCGGCACAGGAAGTTAGCGGCATAAGAAGCTAACGACTTAAGGGAGGTAGGTGGATTGAGCGACTTAAGGAGGAGAGCGACCTATGTTAGATGCCGTGTTGAAGTTAGGTCGTAAACGACCTAAGTTAGATTCTGTGTAGTTAGGTCGTGGACGAGGTAAGGCTTAGGTCGTAGGTCGCGTGAAGGCGAAGGTGTTAGGTCGCGTAAAGGGTTAAGACGTTAGGTCGTATGTGTAGTTAGGCCATGTAAGGGCTTAAGCTGTTAAGTCGTTAGGTCGGCAATGCTGTTAAGTCGTTAGGTCGTGTTTGTGTTAGGTCGTATATATGTTAGGTCAATGAGTAGCGTGAAGGCGAAGATGTTAGGTCGCGCATATACTCGAGTTGATAGGTCATAGGTCGTGGGGTTTCATTAAGTCGTGAGCGACTTAAGGGCGAGCGACTTATGGGTTGGCCTATAAATACACGGGTTAGCTTCATTCTTGGGATCCAGAATTTTGAAACGATGAAGTTCTGCCATTTTGAGAGCTCGAGTGCTACACTTCTTCACTTCTTTTCTACTCTTTAATTTTGTGCTTCCTTCCATCCAAATCAATGATCAAATCGAAGATCCAAGAGTTTAGATTGAAGATCTCCATCCATCGAAGAGGGATTTCATCGTTTGAAGCAGAATTTTAGCGGATCGAGCTAGATCCTTCGCTGTCCAGATTTGGATTGTGTTGCTTTTAAGGTGTTTAGGTGATTCGGTGAGAGGTGGTTATCTCTCATACGGACCCAAAGGAGTATATTGGATTGGTGGCTTGATTTTGTGTTAAAAATAGTGATTTCATCATATTCGTAAACCTAAGTATAGATCCATTGTTCATGAAGATTTGACATCCATTATAATACATGTTAACCTATGCAAGTTCATCCATCAAGTTATAGAGATATTATTCATGATTATGCTCGTTAGATTTAGACTCTTTATGTACAAGATTGCCATTTTTGTTATAATTGCTTTTAGATCATGTTTGAATGCTTAATTACTTGGATTAATGATTGACTTGATTGATTGTTATAAATTAGTTGATTAGTGGTTGGATTTGGACAAGTTGGTCGAAGATGATTCAAAGGCTAAGGGGGAAGCTCTTGAATAGAAAAGCTGCACGTGGCATATGTAGTGGATGATAAAAGCTCATATGGACGGATTTGATGATGATGTTGAGATAGAGCTTTGCTATGAATGAGATGAGGCTCGGCATGATGTGAGGTAGCTTTGGTATAATCTAGACGGGATCATTCGAAGCATGTTGATAACTCGAGGGATGGTTCGAGTTTGTGGATAATGGTTGGCTCGAGAGGCGCTTGAGCTAGTATGAGAATAGTCGTCGAGGAGGATGACCAGAAGGCTGAGATTTCATCGTTATTGAAGGTTCTAGCAGACTCAAAGCAAGAGTATGCTGGGCTGATTCGATAGTCCCAAAAGACTACAGTTGGTGGTCGAGTACTCTGGGAATATTCGATAGTCCTAGGCACGGGCTGCGACGACGTGCAGAGTTTTGTCTAGAACTGGGGTTACCATTAGCCCTTGACGGACGGCTGAAAGAAAGGTGCCGGTCATTCAGTTAACGATGGTATCGAAGCAATGATAACAATGATAGCCAGAGTCATGGGTGTTTGGATGTTTTGGTTGTATCGTCATTCGGTCTCAAGAGCAATGTTTTCCAGGTGCTTATCTGATCTTGGTTTAGGCCTTGGGGGTTTGTACTTGGAAAACATCGAACTTGACTCGAGTGATAATTGCTTTACTTTAGATGTCTGATTTGCTATGTTTACTTCTGCTTAGTGTGTCTGGGTGCTATCACTGTAGAAAGAGGTGGAGTGCGAGGGTTGGGTTCCTATTCCTTTTACCTTTATGCTCTTTTGGTATGTTGTTAGTTAATGTACCGCTCACTAAGACTGTTGTCTGACTCAAGGGTTTTATGTTCAACTCTTATTACCTTGGGTTGTTCATCCATTTTTGGATGGGCAGACTAGGTAGCAGGTGACAGGTGCTATTCTTAGTGACCAACGACGCTGATGACGAAGACGAGCTGGAGGCTTGCATATTATTTTCTTACTACACGTACTGGATGTTCCGCTGCTTGTATATTCTCGGAGTGATATGTAGTGAGGCTTGATGTATTGACTATTCAGATTCTTGTATCAAACTACTATGAGGCTTATTTGACGAGATTCTGTTTTGTGGAGCTTCACTATATATATATATATATATATATATATATATATATGTATGTATGTATATTCTATTGTATTTTACCCATGCACTGTGAGTAATACGATAGAATCCGCTGTTTTTACCTTACCTTGATGATCATCCATGGCTTCCTGGCACATTTTACAGTGCACTATTTCCTTATTTAGTGCAGGAGTCATGGGTGGTCGTCACAATTCATGACCTATCGTTAATTTGGATCGATGATGTTTTCGGATATCCAAATCTGGAAACCCGATCTTGGTCTCATCAAAATACGAAACGCCATCTTTTAGGTCCAAATTGTTTTATATTTAAAATAATTCAATTCAAATCATTATCTACATTCACACAGATAGATAATTCACATATTTACAAATAGACAATCCATATCACAATTCAACCCAAATCATCTCATATCACATATCACACATATCTCCTCAGAGATATTAATCAATCAAGGCATTCAATATCAATCAGCCATCCATAAGCAATGTTTTACTTAATCACATTATTTATAATTAATCTAAAATGAATTAAATTAATTACTTCATCTCTGTTTAATTTAAAATAAATTAAATTAATTACTTTCATCACTCAAATCTTGCTTACTTAACCATTAATTAATTACAAATCAATTAATTAATCATCATCTTAATTAACCCCCCTTTAACAATTATTCTTTAATTACATTAAGTAATTAACCCTTAATTAATTAGACAAATTAAATATTCTTAACCTCTTACAGTAATTAACCCTTAATTACTTACGTTAATTAATTAGTTATCATTAATTACATTAATCCTTAATTAATTACATTAATTAATTAAACTTTAATTAATCACTTCCATTAATCAACCTTAATTAATCATAAACAATAATTACCATCCTGTAATTACTTACCTTAATTAATTAACTCCTTAATTAATTATATTAATCCTTTGATTAATTACACTAAGTAATTAACTCTTAATTACTTGTACTAAGTAATTATCCTCCAATTACTTCCCATTAAGCAATTTCCCTTTAATTAATCGCATCCAAGCAATTATACATTAATTACTTATCCTAAGTAATTACACTTTTAATTTCATTAAGTATTCATACTTAATCAATCATCAAGATTATCTTTAATTAATCAATCACATTCATTTGATTAATTACAACTGGGTAATTCATTCCTTAATTACCCCTTAAAATAAATAAATTATCCTTTAATTATAGATTAATTATTCTTTAATTATTAATTAATAAACCTTGATTATCAATTAATAAAACTTAATAACCAATTTATTAATCCTTAATAAATCAGTTAATCAATCCTTAATAACAATTAATTAACCCTAAATAACAGTTAATAACTCCTTAATTAACTTTAATTATATATTAATAATTTCTTAATTATTAATATATAAAGCCTAATTATTAATTAATAAAACATAATTACAAATTAAGTACTCTTTAATTATAAATTAATTAATCTCTAATCATTAACTAATTATCCTTAATTACTTAGTTAATTAATCTCTAATAATCTAATTAATAATCTTTAATTATCAAATTAATTATACTTAATTATAATTTAATCAACTTCGAATTAATAAACTTATAACCCTAAATTATTAATTTTAAATAAATTAATTTAAGAAATTAATTACTTTTAATTAATTTCTTAATTAATCCTTAATCATTATTAATTAAATTAATTAATCATATCTAATTTCGTTAATTAATTTAATTAATATCAAGATATTAAAAACCTTAATTACGCTTAAGACAAAACATTATCTTATAAATGACTTAATTATCGTTAAAAAATTATCTTAATAATTAATTTTACTTAATTAAATCAATAATTAAGTTTTAAAATAATTGTTAACTTGATAAATTAAAGTTAACAAAACTTCTTTTAAATACTTAAAACATTATCAAGTAATAGTTTAGAACTAGTTTCATTTTTAAAATTGCTTTTATAAAAACTTTTAAAAGCAATTTTCCTAACTCAAGTTTTAAATTTACTTTAAATTTACTCATCAAAATTTAAATTAACAAACTTCAAAACTTCTTAAATCAAAATGTTTAAGAAAACATTTATTTTATATAAAGTAAACTTATATATAAGAAGTTTTAAACTAAATTAAAGTTTAAATTTCAAAACATAGATTTTAAAACTTTTTAAAACAATTCAACACTTGCATCAGGTCAAACCTGAAGCCTACTCAGGTCTAATCTGAGTTCTCTTCCCATTTCAAAATTTGTTTTTTGATTTCGATTTAAATTTAAAACCTGAACCACTAAACAGTTAACAAGTTCTAAATTTAACATCTGCAGGCTAAACCCACACCATCTACTCGAGTACAGACTCGAGCTTCTAACCCGAAACCCCGATCCTTACTTCGAGCAAACCTAATCCAAATGACAGCGAATCCCCTGACACAACCCAAAACACCGTGCAGGTGCACCATCGCTGGAGCCACCTCCGGTCTTCGACGAACCCTCCGACATGTCACCCTACGTCGCAGTAACCTACTCCGATCACCAAATCCCAAAAACAAGCCTCTATCCAAAATCGAGGTAGTCCAGTTAGAACTAGAACCAAACCTCATGGCAAGAACAACCTCGAACTCACGCTTCAGACCATCGGACGACGCGCTACCCCGTCCACTCCGTCTCCGTTCATCCATGAACCTATTCCCAAAACCCCATTGAACTTGATGCACCAGAGAAGTGGCTGTGATCTCATTTTCCCAGGCCGACCAAATTAGGTTTTGAACCCAAATCTACTTGCTGTCGTCGCCACGACCATCAGACAACCCACCATCCATTTTTCCTGAGCACCCCTACACCCCGACCTCCTCCAGTCGAAGCCGCGACCACCATAGATGCTCCGGCCACCAGAGCTTTCCCAAAAACTCATTTCCAAACATCACAAAATTTCATACTCAATACCTTATTAAAAATTGAGATTTTGGTCTTAAAATACTAACTTTCAAAGTGAATTCGAGTTATAATCCTGAATCAACAAATTATAATATTTGATTTAATCATGTATTTAGAGCTTCTACTATACTATTTTGATTCCAGAGGATTTTTACATCTATTTTGCTTGAATAAAAATTTAAACTTGAATTCATGTTTAAACAAACATATCATGTTTAAAAATCAAAACCTAACAATGATCAGATAAGGAGATTGGGATTTTTCTTTTATTCCTACTCTCTATAATTTAAAAACAGAGAAGAACAAACAAAATATATATGCACAGTCATACACATTCATATGCAAAGATTAGTCATACACGTTCATATACAAAGATAATACACCTGTATATACACATGCAAGCATTAATCGTTTTAGAAATCTAACAAGCAACAAAACAATTATTACTTAGGATTTTTAAGTAGATGTTTACGCACCTTTAAAACAAAATGCAGAGAGCTTTGAAAAAACTGGGTTGAAACATTGAAAACTTGAAACTTGAAAATCTTTGTTTTGCTTGAAACTGGAATGCTTTAAGACTGTAACATGATGATGATTTAACTTGATTCCAAGTTGCAGTTATTACAGACTTGAAAATGCTTTCAAGGTTGCATTTTAAAATTGAACTTTTGAAAGAAAAGTTGCAGGCTTTTTGAAAACTGCTTTGAGATATAAATGGTTACAGGTTTGATGATCTTCTAGTTTGCATTTGTTTTAGAGGAGATGATTACAGACTTCTGGCTTGAGATGGTAGTAGACTTAAAAATGTTTTCATGGTAATTTGAGTTTTGATAATTGGTTTAAGGCTGCACTTTGTTTCGAAGATAGTTATAGGTTAATGATTTGTTTGAGGAATAAATTATAGGGTTTGATTCATTTCCGGTTGAGCTTTATTTCAGGCTTGAATGACACGCTTTTGCATTTGAAATGAGGAGTATTTCAGGTTTTGATTTTGAGAAAGTGATTATAAGTCTGGCCCTAGTTTTCTTGTTTGAGAAAGTTTTAGATTTTTGAAATGAGACTAGAAAAGAAATAGGAAGGGAAGATGAATGATTATATAAACTAATTTATGGTTTATTTAAAATTAAAGAAAATATAAATAAAATGTGTGATAGTTGTCTCTTACCTTATTAACTATCAAACACTTGTAACTTACATCACTTGATTTAATTACACTTGTAATTATGCAATATTTAATTATTTTAAAAATATTTTAAAGCTTATATAATTATTTTTCCTAATTAATAAGTATGTTTATTAATTTACAAATGTTTTTCTTATTTTAAATAAATTAAACTTTTAAGAGAAAATTAAACGAAAACCAATTATATTTTTGAATAAAATCATATATAATATTTTTAATCCATTTTTAAATGTAAATATAAAACTTTTGTATTTATTTACTATTAAATAATTACTTTCTAAATCTATATAAATAAATTTCCTTTAAAGAAAATAATATAAAACAAACTTATTTTAAATAAAAACTTTATCCATATATTTTAAATCCAAACCATGTTATTATTCCTATTTTAAGATATATGTATATTCCTTTAAATTCAATTTTAAATTCAAATTCAAATTCAAATTCAAATTCAAATTCAATTTAAAATCCAATTTAAAATTAATTCAAATAAATATAGATTCCAATTTTAAACAAACATATTATTAATTGAAAATAATTATCCTATTTAAAATCAATTTAAACACATACATACATAGATATATATATATTTAAACGCACTTGTTAAATTTGTAAATAATAAGTCTATTTAAAATCTATTTATAAAATAACAAAATTTAAGTTTGTAAATTATTATTCCATTTAAAAAATTGTTTATCTCTATATTTAAAAGCTACTCATTATATTTATTATTGTTTGAAATTAACAAATTTTACCAATTTTAAATAACTAATTAATGGATTATCACATTTTAAATTCCTCGAAATTCCAAGATATCACATTCCTCCCCTCTTAAAAGAATTTCGTCCCCGAAATTTAAAATAAAAGATATTCCTAAATTTTTTATTTTAATACAACCAATTCATGCATCCATAAATAATCAACCAAATAAACAATTTTATCCAAACAAACGTTCAATCCAACGAACAATACTAGCTATTCGGACACAGATCCGGATAAGCTTGCAAAAATTATCCAAAGTTTCCCAAGTACGGACAGTGGGATACTCACTCTACTAAATCCAAACTAGCTACACCAGAGCTTCTACTTATCTAGATCTACCACCTACACAAGATACTTGATCACACACAAGATCAACTCAACTATCAAACCCTTACTGAACTACTGTCTCCAAAACCAGTGATGGATCATACACGTACTCCCTCGGAGATAGGTGAAATACAGTGAATCCCAATCTTCCAAACTGGCAATTCAACCCTTATAAGCCAAAGACTTATTTCTTACAAAAACTCATAAGAATCCAATATACCTTGGAGCTAACTTCTCAGTCTTACCCAATCTTATTTCTCCTTCGACCGGAAAAAATCTCAACAAAAACAAAGTCCCCAACTTCGAATTCCAAATTCCTCCGTCTTTTAACCACAAATCTCTTCTGACGGTCCTGGCTGCCTACGTCCTTTCTGATCAGCTCAACCTTCGCTGATGCCTCTAGAAACAAACTGGACCAAAAACAATCCAACAAAAAAATCCACTTAAGATCTACCCAAATCAAATACACAATCTTTACTTCACAATCATCGTAAGACTTCAAACTTACTTCTCTTATCCGAAAAAGACAAAACAGGTGCACTTGCCAATCTGACCTTCAGATCCTAAAACTTCCCGTAGAAACTCTTTAATCCAAAACACTACAACTTTCGGTTTCTTCCACTCTAGAGCAACTGCTATCTTGCTTCCGCTGCACAACTCTAATCTGAAGCAGATAAGAATGTCGTCGATGAACACGAGCACAGTCTAGACAACACATTCCAGAAATTCGATTCAGCAGATACATAAAGAGGAAACTCAGAAGTTCCACGAAATCCTAAGCTGCTTCACCAAAACCTCAACCTAGGAGTCATCCTTCTACCTAGCTGAACTACCGGTAGCTCCATGAACCAAATTGATACGAAACTCAATCTCTAATGCAGAAAAACTTCTGACTTCTCTGAAGACATATGAAAATATCTCTGACAATTTCTATAACTCGAAAGAACACTCAAACTATCGCAAGTCACTTTTGCGATCCTATCCAATCCAATATCCACAGATACCATTCTCTCTCTACAAATCAAAACAGCTTATCCCCAACCAATCCATTGAAGAAAAGAGTCCACTCTGCTGCTTCCGAACTCTACCTCTAGGAAATTGCAAAGCCAAAAGATCTTCCTGCTGGCACACAAAACACTTCCAAGCTACACCGCTGCCACAGATGCTACAGATTTCTTATCCAAAGCTCCTTTTATTCTAAAAATCAGATCAACCCATCCCACACAGAACCTTTGGATAGGAAGACATATCCTCAAGAAACTCAAGTCTCAAACCAAGCACAAACACCCTGCTTATCCTAGTCTCATCACCGATGCAGACAGACTTCCTCAAACTTGCTCCAAAGAAAACATCTTCGGAAACATCCATAGTCACTATGTCTCAACATGCAGTTTCTCCATCCTGAAGTTACCAAGATACCATCTCTTACTTCCGCTTAACCGACAGATCCAAATCCTATTCAACCAATTTCAAAGATGCACTCCGAACATTTACAGGTTTCCATCAGGGATTGGTGAAATCCTTACAGCATACTACAAAGCTCACTCGAGAAGGCATTGGATCTACAGTCTCGACAAATACACTTCCAATCTCAACACTCGGGCTTCTTCCATTGGTAGTTGTGCTATATGCACCACTACCCTTTCTACCTTTACAACTCAAATTGGAAAAACCCGAACAGGTAATCCAACAGATTGGTAGAAATATATATATGTATATATAGATATCAAAATACAAGTACGCTCTCTCAAGAAAGAAACACTACAAAGCCTAGGTATTCACTCAACCTAGCGCTCCGATACCAAATGAAACGACCCGCCTTTCTCTCCACAGAAAGACGCATCATTATTAAGAAAGAAAGGGATAGAAAATAGAAAAGATAGAGAAGAAAGAAAGAAACAACATCAGAATCTCAACAGCGGAACGAATAAATTATATTAATCACATACTAAACTACATAGTATCATATACATCAGAGTTACACAGCTTCATATTACAATACCTTAGATAGTTATAAATCCTGTCTATCATGCAACTCAATATACAACATAGATAATAATATAGAGATCAACACAGCGAAACTCCTATATATCTACAAACGTTGAAGCCTCCTGCTCCATATCTCCTCCAGAATTTGTCAAACCTAACCTGAATCCCTTGGCTACTCATAAAAATTTGAGTACCCAAGAATCTAAGAAAAAAGAATAAACTTCGGGTCAGACATGGGTCTGGTATGAGTAAACGGTTAAAGTTTCTTAACTTTAAAAACCTTTTGAAAACAAAAGCTATCACGTAAGACTCCCCACAGATAAACATGGGTAAGTTTTTACCTTACGCTAACCAAAACATTTGATAGGAAATCCAGTGATATTATAATAGGGTCTAGGGTTTTCAAATAAAATACAGAATAGCCGGAATGCTTACATCTCACGTTCCAACATAGTTGGGCACAATAAATACGTACAACAATTATTGGAGATTGGATTCCATACAATGGCAGGGCTACTGGGGTACCACCCGTCACAGTACGGGGCCTATATCACCATACCGAGGATTACTCCCAATCCCCTGCAACACAAGGCTGGAACCATTCCTTTCTGAACAGTTCTGAACAAGACAAGCCCGCGGTTGTAGCTAGCAACCGCCCACATAACCGAAAAAAAAGCGACATCTAGACAGGGGTAAATCTCGTCCTGCTTGGGCATGACCCACTTAGCCTTGTTGCACCTTCCCTGTTTTAGCCATTCTCGGTTACTGAGGCTTGAGGCTGCGATTACCTTTATAGAACACATCTATTTTAGAATGCTCATCGTCCACCTGACGATGTTCTGAAAGCATTCAATCCACACAAGTTCATTCCGGGTTCGAACAAAACCGAAGGCATTATCTCGTTACACTCATTTTGGAATCACCCTTAGGGTTAACGACAATAACCGTTGCACTTTGAATCTTCATCTTCACTTAAGATTCATGACCTATCGTTAATTTGGATCGATGAGGTTTTCGGATATCCAAATCTGGAAACCCGATCTCGGTCTCATCAAAATACAAAACACCATCTTTTAGGTCCAACTTGTTTTATAGTTAAAACAATTCAATTCAAATCATTATCTATATTCACACAGATAGATATTCACATATTCACAAATAGATAATCCATATCACAATTCAATCCAAATCATCTCATATCACATATCACACATATCTCATCAGAGATATTAATCAATCAAGGCATTCAATATCAACCAGCCATCCATAAGTAATGTTTTACTTAATCACATCATCTATAATTAATTTAAAATTAATTAAATTAATTACTTCATCTCTGTTTAATTTAAAATAAATTAAATTAATTACTTTCATCACTAAAATCTTGCTTACTTAACCATTAATTAATTACAAATCAATTAATTAATCATAATCTTAATTAATCCCCTTGATTAATTATTCTTTAATTACATTAAGTAATTAACCCTTAATTAATTACACAAGTTAATTATTCTTAACCTCTTATAGTAATTATCCCTTAATTACTTCCATTAATTAATTAATTATAATTAATTACATTAATCCTTAATTAATTACATTAATTAATTAAACTTTAATTAATCATTTCCATTAATCAACCTTAATTAATCATTAACAGTAATTACCATCCTGTAATTACTTACCTTAATTAATTAACTCCTTAATTAATTATATTAATCCTTTGATTAATTACACTAAGTAATTAACCCTTAATTACTTCTACTAAGTAATTATCCTTTAATTACTTCCCATTAAATAATTTCCCTTTAATTAATTACATCCCAGTAATTATACATTAATTACCTATCCCAAGTAATTACACTATTTAATCTCATTAAGTATTCATACTTAATCAATCATCAAGATTATCTTTAATTAATCAACTAATTAATCAATCACATTCATTTGATTAATTACAATTGGGTAATTCATTCCTTAATTACCCTTAAAATAAATTAATTATCCTTTAATTATAGATGAATTATTCTATAATTATTAATTAATAAACCTTAATTATCAATTAATAAAACTTAATAACTATTAGCACCAAAATTGGTCACTAACACCCTTAAGTAGAATTATGTAGAGAGATTAATGAAGAAAGTAAATTCAAACAGAGAATAATGTGCTAAATTAAACGTAGAAAACAAGAACACCAAATTTATAGCGGTTCGACGTAACTGCCTACGTCCACTTTGAGGTTAATCTTTATCGTTTTTCTCACTAATCGATTACAGATACAATCCGTACACCAACTGTTTGATTACAATTGTTAAGCAAAAAAAATAAGTCTTGAATAAGTCTTGAATGTGTCAGAGTCTCCCCGGTGTTCTCGAAAAAGATCCCTTTCACTATGCCCTGCCTCTCTATTTATAGACAAAGATGGGTTGGACTTCCCTGGTGGGCCTAGTAGTTAGACAGTTCGGCCCAAAATGAATGAACTCTGTGTGTCGAACCACAAATGCCGAGCGCTTCCTTTATGCCGAACGAGGCGATGTGTTGAGTGAAGAGTGCAAGCCGAACGAGAACCGATGCCGATTGAGGAGAGATGTAGAACGAAGCAGGAATGCTTAACGAGCTTCTTGCCGGTCGAGATTGATGGAGAATGACTTTGACATGCCGAACTCCCCTCAATGTCGAACGAGGTCTAGATGCCGAGCAGTGTGGAATGCCGAACGACTCTGACATGCCGATGCCCCTCAATGTCGAACGTGGTCTGGATGCCGAGCAGTGTGGCCGAACGACTCTGACATGCCGAATGGCCCTCAATGCTAAAAGATATACAATACCGAACTACCCTTAATGCAAAACAACCATAAATGCCGAATGGCCTGGTCGTGCCGAACGTGGACAAATGCTGAACAAAGTCTCTTCATCAAGTCTTTGGTTGCCCAGTCAAGCCCTTAAGTAACACTTGCCCCCCAAGGTGTATCATGTGGATGAGCATGATGCACTTTGAATCATGATTCCTCCGTGTTTTACTTCAAGCCCTGGTCTCGTTTCCTTGATGGTACTTTCTCTTGAATGCCGAACGTATTAGTGTATGCCGAACGACATGCCAATGCCAAACATCATATAAATGCCGAACGATTTAGCTGATGCCGAGCGAGGGATGCACACTGACCGGTTCTACCGGTCATTGTCCCTTCGACTTCCTTTCTTCCCCCTATAAAGTTCGGCACTTCACTTCGTCTTCTCTTTTTCATTTTTACTTCCGCTATCCAATATTCATGAACTTTTCTTTTTAACGAACTCCAAATAATTAATCACTCTTCCCTCCTCAAACATCGTACGTTACCTCACTCCTTTCCCAAATCAATTGTAACTGATTAAAATCGCCCTCCTTACTTCAGAATCCCCCCAGTTTTCGAGCCAGTTACTAGGTAGTGACCTCTCTCTTTGAACGCTACCCCTTGGCTAATAAACTTAGCATGAGATTCAAGTTCGTAAATCTCTATAGAACCGTGGCCAATTGGTATCACACGGATGATGGAATCATATCGTGATTAGGATACGTTTTTAGCTAGGAAGTGTGGGAAAAAAGGAGAGGTCAGAGGCATGCGAAGGAGGGAAAAACAGAGGAGGAGTAGGTATTGGTTAGAATGCCGATCGGCTCGATACGACCTGCCGAAGGACTCGACCATGTCGTTCGGTAGGGATTGAGGAAAAGAATAAAATTGTTATTAAGGACGGAGTGCCGAGAGTTGTGGCTCGGCGTAACTTTGGTTTGGCATGATTCGCTGTATGCCGAACAGTGGAGTGGATAAGTGGAAGGGTGTCGTTGTTGAGAGTAGAATGCCGAGCGATGCGGCTCGGCATGAGGGTGGTTCGGCATGACCCCCTTATGCCGAACGGTGGAGAAGACAGATGGAAGTATGGGATGCCGAGCAATGGACTTGGGCCGGATGGTATTTAGGCCGAACTAGGTTGAGGCCGAGGAACATTTCGGCCGAACGACATTTAGGCCGAACGACATTTATGCCGAGCGGGATTTAGGCCGAACTGGGTTGAGGCCGAGCAACATTTAGGCCAAATGGCATTTAGGCGGAACGACATTTACGCCGAGCGACATTCAGGCTGAGCGGGTTTTAGGCCATGTGTTTCAAGTGTCGCTCAGCCTTGATCTTTGATGAATGGATAACAACAGTCGAAATCATTCCAACTTGAACATAACCCTCATCGAATTCACTTATTTCCCCTGTTTAATCATATGACAAAAATAAGGACAAGGACTTAAGCAAACCATCATATCAAACTGATCCGGGCTGATAACTCTCCAGTTCCAACAATCATAAGTCTGAATTTAAATCGATAAAAACAGATAATAGCCTTCAACATATAGTGTCAATGTCCAAGTCCAAAATCGAAAACATTATAAGACAGGCTTTCGAAGATGGTCAACGATGACGATCTTCGAAGATCATAGTTCAAAGCTCAACTTTATATCGTCAACTCTATGACTTTTAATTTCTCAGCACTCATATTTGAATGATCGCAATAGTTCACACACCACACGGAGGGAATATTAATGATGTTAAGTCTAAAGTCGATTATGTTTCAAGTATAGTTCAAACAGGTACTCTGTTAGATTCAATCTTCATTAAAAATGTCTAGGAAATCTTGCTCTACTACGATCTCAGATAGACCCGGGCCATCCTCTCGACAAGAAGTCATAGATACTTCACATCTGTCAAGTACCCCCGCTCAAGACTTTTTGAACCCTGTGACTACATCTGTCGAATTGGCGCCCGACGTTTTGGAGGCAGCTATTTTTCTAGATGACGCAATCGACTCTCAGGCTTCAAAAATTAACGAAAGTACGCTCCGTCGGATCTGCTCTGTCCATGGAAACCCCTTTGACGATGTATTAGTTCCATCGGGGCATGATCGTCCACACTTACCCCTAGTCGGATACATAGCTTGCAACAAATTCATGCGCTGGGTTGGCAGCGTGCCACCATTCAACTCATTTCTTCAAGACATGTTGTAGTACATCGACATTGCTCCGTCGCAACTGCATCCGAACAGCCACGCACTCATCTACGACATTTGTATCCTCTTCATGAGTGTCCTCTCTAGGCTTCCAACTCCAGGTGATATTCGATACATATATTGCATCAAGAGATGGAAGAATAGCCCATCTTTCGTGTTTCTCGAGCCATACAACAAATGCCAAATCTTAACTGGGGCATGGAGCAAGTTTGCCCTGTACAAACAGGAATGGTTTTACGTGCGCTGTCCTCCCGGTTTTGCGAGGAGATGGGTAGAAGGAAGTAAGTCTTTTTACTAGGTCGATATTTATGTTTGGTCAAAGTTGTACCCTTTCTAACTCTCTTCCATCTTTTCAAGTATCAATCCGCGTCCCGAGGGTCTAGGATATTCTGAAGCCGTCGAACCTATTCAAGCCATTCCCGCTGAAGATTGGGACATCAGAAATCTCATTTCAAATGAGACGCTTACAAAGTTCGGGTTGTTGGCAAAAGATCGCTGGATAAGCCTCCCTTCGGGCATTACAGTACCCTGGCCTGCCTTTGGCAAAGGGAAAAAACAAGCCGAGTCTTCAGCACATAACGCCCCTGACACACTAGAGAGGGGGAAATTAAGGAAACTGAAACGCCTGAGGCATAAGATGAGACCGTTAGTCTCACTCGGGATCTAATAGTCGAAGTTGACGACTTCGAGACGTCGCATTCCACTTCAAAGGGGAAGAAGAAACTAACATATAGGCCGAGGAAGAAAACAGTCGATGGGACTTCTAAAGTTACTCTCTTTCCCGTGGAGAAAGAAGCCTCCTCACAGCATTTAGAAAGTTCCCTAAAAGGCCCGTCGAACCTTTCCATACCTGATGATCTACTCAACTACGACTTTGACGATCCACAGGCCCTTAAGCTTCATTCGCGTGCGAGAGGCGATGCAAGTGTTCAAGTCCAAAATCAGGGAGAAAAAATTCCTATTAGTAAAGAAACTGGTCCGTCGGGGAAAAACACTAGGACACACACAAACACGTGGACTTCACCCTATACTTCAATTTCTGTTGTCATCCTATTCTGCTAACTCATCGTTACTTAAACTTTGTGTAGGTGACATGAGGCGCACGCTTGGACTTGAACCCCTTCGCGGTTCATCGATATTTTATCAGTCAGGACAGGGTTCAGGTTCTAGAAGACGCCGAGATAGGGACGACGACGACGATAGGGATTATCATTCCCGAGATTCATCATCTCGGAAGAAATCTTATTATCAGCCCAAATACCGTCATAATCCCCTTTCTCACTCGGTGCAAGGCAGAGATAAGCACGGCCATAAGGAGTTGCAATCTGATGTCCCTCGTGACCAACACTCCGATTCTTCTACCATATGACAGCCCTGGGATCCTTACAAGAAAATTGAACTTTCAAAGCCATCTCCTCCTGTTCCTGTAACAGATCCAACGATATCGGAGAGACTGACTGAGGTCGAGGATAAATTCCCGAAAATCTACTTTGATGGCTTGAAATTCCTCCCGGCGATCCATCATATCCCGGAACATGTCAAATTGAGCGTTATCGCCTGCGACAATGATGTCTATGTTCAACATGATGCGTTCTTTCATCTTGTTGGGAAAGTGTCAGAAGTCTCCACGGAGCGCCAGCATGAGACCGATCGCCTGTAACTTGAGGCCATCCATAACAAGGATATTATTAAAGATCAAGACGAAGAGCTTGCTTCTTACAAGTCTCAGCTAGAAGCCGCCCAACAGAGCGCCAAAGATACTACCGAAGCCGTAACTCGTTTGGAATCAACCCTTAAAAAAGAAATCGATGAGGCAGTCCAGCGGTGTAGTGCTCTGGCTTTGGATAAAGACTCGGAGCGGAAGGAGAGGGACGCCTTTGCCCTCTACGTAAAGGACCCGGAGGAGCAACTCCACAAAGAAAAGGAGGAGAAAACCACTGCCCAAGAAGAGTCGCAACGATATTGAGACGAGATCGTTGCCACACGACTTCTAAAGGCAAAGCTTGAGGATGAACTTTCTAAGGTTGAGATGCTAAAAAATGAAGCCCGTGAAGAGGGCAAGAAAATAGCGTCTGCGGAGGTCGACTCCCTCCTTGAGGCGGCTAAAGAAGCGGGTAGGGAGGAGGTCAAAAGCATGTTCGACCCACTAGTTGCAGAGTTCAATGCTCGCGTCCTCGTGCATCGAGACTTAACTTTTCTGGGTGAAGGATATCTCGAATCTTTAGCTGAGGCGTGGGAGACCTTAATAGAAATTAGGAAGGCCGAACATGGTACCGCGGAGGTTGTTGAAGGGCTTTGATAAAAGAATTTCTTGACAGAAACAAGCCTTCGGACGAGTCAGTAACAAAAGCTCTTTACTACAAAGGTTCCCCCTCAATGGAAGGGAAAGAGGTTATTGCCGGTCCATCCGGCATCGAGTCTCAAGCTCATGCGTCCACTCATCTGGTCGATCGGCCGATACTCGATCCCTTTGAGTAGCATGTTGGTTACGATCCGAAGGATCTCGGCCTCGACATTCACATTTTGTCTCCTATTCCAGAGGGTGAGACCCCTTTGACGGTTAAGAGCCGGTTGGAACATGGTAGATAACTCTTCACTTTAACATTCCAAAAGTCATCATTTTTCACTAGGAAATATTGTATTCTAATGCTTATTTTTTATGATTTTGTGCAGGCCGTTCTGATCCCGAGCCCACTCCGAGGAGCGATGTCGTCAAGAAGTTGAAGGAAAAGACAAGTGAGGCCACTCACGCAGGAAAGGCTCCCTGTCCAAATGTTCAGGTGATCGGAGCATTTGATGAGGATAAATTCGAGACTTGCTCTCCCATCGATGGGAGTTATGAAATTGAAATTACATGCGCCTCTGAACACACATCTAAACTGAGCATGAAGGAGCAGTTTGAGAAGGAGAAGAAAACGACAGTGAGATCAAAGTCAAGCCTCAAGCTGTGGACCTGGATGATCCTTTGAATAAGCCATTAAAGGTCATCCTCCCATGCGGGTCTAAGCCCATGAAAGTTCCCCATACTTCTTCAGTTGTCACTCCCCCGTCAAAAAAAGTTATCAAGGGAAAACTCACGGGAGAGGAGTCATCTGGAAAAAGGTCGAAGAAGTCGAAGAAGTAGTCGTTGCTCTCGTTCAACGAGAGTTAGTTTATATTATGTAATTATTTTTATTTATTTTCGTAGTTCATGTAAATAAACTTTGGACTCCGAGCATCGGAGGAGTTGTAGTAGAAACTTGTTTTTGATGAATAAAACTTAGTTCTTTTGCCTTTCAGAAGACTTCCGTTGTTTGATTTTTTGTATCATCGTGGTCAAAACCCAAGCTATTGCGAGTTGCATAAACTTCTCGATTCATCTTCAAATAAGTCGATAATTTTTCTGGCGTTGCACATTCTTTATTCCATGCTCTAGGTACTTAGAATATTTTCCAGTCCACATTCTAAGGGTCCGATGACTTCAAGTCATTTATGTTCAATTTGCCCTCAGGGGACTTGGATATTTAAATCGCTCATTCTCTAGTCCATGATCTGGAGACTTAGAGTATTCTAGTCCGCACTCCAGGGACTTGGAGATTTTGAGTCATTTATACTCTGGCCCGCACTCTGAGGACTAAGAGTACTCCAGTCCGCACTCCGGGGACTTGGAGATTTTGAGTCGTTTATAATTTGGTCCGCACTCCTGGGACTCAGAGTACTCCATTCCGCACTCCGAGGATTTGGAGATTTTGAGTCATTTATATTCTGATCCGCACTCTGGGGACTCAGAGTACTCTAGTCTGCACTCCGAGGACTTGGAGATTTTGAGTCGTTTATAATCTGGTCCGCACTCTGGGGATTCAGAGTACTCCAGTCCGCACTCTGAGGACTTGGAGATTTGGAGTCGTTTATACTCTGGTCCGGACTCTAGGGACTCAGAGTACTCCAGTCTGCACTCTGGGAACTTGGAGATTTTGAGTCGTTTATACTCTGGTTTGCACTCTGGGGACTCAGAGTACTCTAGTCCGCACTTCGAGGACTTGGAGATTTTGGGTCGTTTATACTCTGGTCCGCACTCTGGGGACTCACAGCACTCCAGTCCGCACTCCGGGGGCTTGGAGATTTCAAGTCGTTTATACTCTGGTCCGCTCTCTAGGGACTCAGAGTACCCCAGTACGCACTCCGAGGACTTGGAGATTTTGAGTAGTTAATACTATGGTCTACACTTTTGGGACTCAGAGTACTCTAGTCCGCACTCCAGGGACCTGGGGATTTTCAGTGCTCGTGTGCGTTCGTATGTCAGACAGAATAATGTATTTCTTAGTTATTGATTACAACGTCATCATACACAGAAACATCGACAATTCATGGAGAAAATGGCTTTAACTCTTTATTAATGCAAACAAGCTAAATTGTCTTATTACATGCCATAATCTTGGAATAAAAACTTGCTGGAAATAAATGCAACTAAAATATGAAAGAAATGAACCATGTGTAATAATGCCGCAAATGCTCGCTATTCCATGCTCAGGGGAGTGTCACACCCTCAACGATCGCTAGCTTGAAAGTTCCTTCTCTATGCTTCTGTTCAGTGACGTATGGACCTCCCCATGCGGGGCTCATATGTGATGTTACCGGTAAAACTGGTTTCAAAACGAGATCACCCACACCAAAGATTCTCGGTCAGACTTTTTCATTATAATATCGAGCGATTCGGTGCCCGTATGTGGCCGCTCTTAAATTAGCTTCTTCATGCTTTTCATCAATGAAGTCCAATGATCCCAGCAAAAAATGTTGATTTGACTCATGGTCATAATAAGTTACCCGATGTGATGGAAATTCAAGCTCCATGGGTATGACAGCTTCCATGCCATATGCTAATGCGAATAGAGTGTAGCCAGTTGCAAACTTGTGGGTGGTTCTATAAGTCCAAGGCGCTGTCGGAAGCTCATCCACCCACTTGCCTCTATCCTTTTCCAAACGTTTTTTCAATATGGATTTGATTATTTTGTTTACGGCTTCCACTTGTCCACTGGCTTTCGGGTGAGCAACTGCTGCAAACTTTTTATCAATACCATATTTTGGCAAAATCCCTTGAACTCTTTGCTTTCAAATTGAGTTCCATTGTCTGTAATGATGGTTCATGGAAGGCCAAAACGGCATATAATATTTTGTACAACGAAATTGATGACCTTTTTGGTGGTGATAGTGGCAA
This sequence comes from Allium cepa, assembly GCA_030765085.1. Classification (NCBI taxonomy): domain Eukaryota; kingdom Viridiplantae; phylum Streptophyta; class Magnoliopsida; order Asparagales; family Amaryllidaceae; genus Allium; species Allium cepa. Next base: position 747,151,574 of record CM060940.1, on the reverse strand, counting down.
AGGCTCTGCTTCTTCCCACTTGATAAAATAATCGACCGCTGCTATTGCGTATTTTGTACCACCTTTGGATAGGGGTAAGAAACCGACGATATCGATCCCCCATATTGCAAATGGCCAAGTACTAATCATTTGTGTGAGTTCCATCGGTGGAGCTATCGAGTTTTTTGCATATTTCTGACATTTGTCACATCTTCTCAAATAGTCTGCGCATCCTGATTTACAGTCGGCCATTAATATCCATAGCGGAGGATTTTCTTTCCGAACGTCTACGCTTCGTTAAAGTCGCCACATTCACCTTCATGGACTTCCTTCAATACTAGTTTTATCTCATCATGGGCAATGCACCGGAGTAAGGGGGTCGAGAAACCCATTCAATACATTACTGCATCTTGCATTACATAACGTGAAGCCTTACGAACGACTTGTCGTCTTTCGCTCTTTCCTCCGGGCACGACCCCTATAACAAGTACTGCTTGAATGGGGTCATCCATGATTCCTTCTCGATTTCTGTTTCTAACATGAAATCAACCTCCATCATATTTATGCTTGGAATATGTAAGGTTTCAACGGGAAACAATCCCATCTGTCGCGCATCGCTAGTGCTTGCAAATTTCACCAACGAATAGGCTGCTTTGTTTTGCGTACGCGGGACATGTGAAATATCATAATACTCAATATTCGCTAGAAGCTCTTGAACTCGGACCAAATACGAGGCAAGTCTCTTCCCCTTGCTTGATAGTCTTCCCGCACTTGGTACACCACCAGTTGCGAGTCGCAAAAGATTTCAACCGATCTTACTTCCAGTTCTTTGATAAGTCTTAACCTGGCAATCAATGCTTCATACTCGGCTTCGTTATTCATTGCTGTGAATTATTGCTTCAAAACGTTGCAAACTGATCGATTCTTAGGAGTTACAGGAACTATGCCAACCCCTGAACAACGGTCGTTTGATGCCCCATCGGTGTACATCTACCATCGAACGGGAGGTATGACATTGCGGCCATTTGATTCATCTATCATGGTGAATTCAACAATGAAATCTGCTAGCGATTGCCCCTGTATGGCCCTTTGCGGTAGGTAGGTAATGTCGAACTGACTCAACTCGATATTCCATTTTAACTTCCTTCTAGAAGTTTCCGGTCATTGGTGTAACGACCCGTAAATTTTGGTGAATAACTTTGATTAATTTAATTAAATTTTGTAATTAAATTTTGAAAGAAATAAAATTTTATAATTTATATCGAAATAAAAGTTTATGAATGAATTGTAGAAACCAATTGTTGACAATTGAAGTAAAATCAATAAAAGCGAAATAGCGTAAATTGTGCACTTGTGTATAAATTTAAAAATAAGTAAATAAGCTAAAAAGTGGTGTAAATTAAAGGATTTGTATATAATTTATAGTAATTGAATGAATTCGGTATTATGTAGGTAATTATAATAATTGGTTGAAGCTGGATAAATTTAAGTGTAACCTTGGCATGTAAACAATTACTATAAGTTACCTGTTTAATTTGTGGATGGAAGTGGAAATAAATTTTAGTAAAAATAAATAAATATTACATTTATGGGGATGTTATACAATGTTAGAAATTAGATGTAGCAATTGTAATTAAATTTAACAATTTAGGAAAAATTTGCAATTAATTAAAAATAATGTAAATTGTTTTACGTGGTTATAAGTTTAATATAAGCAACAAATGGAAATGTTGAATTAGTGAATCATTAATAAAAATATTAACTAGAATGGAATTCAATTAATATAATAATGGAATGTGAATGCAAATTAAAATTGTAACGTAAAATTTATGTATAAGGTGGAAATTGGTGTATTAGAATGCATGAGACCAAGTAAATGAATTTATTGAGGATATTAATTGTAATTAATGAATCAAAGAAATAGTAATGGTCGTAAGTTACTATTTAATTGTCTTATTAATTTGTTGTAACAGTTATATTTGGGAATGAGATTTTATTTTAAGTAAATAAAGGTAAGTATTGTATGAATATATGAATTAATTGAGGTTCTAATTACAATAAATGAATATATTTGACAACTTCAATATATTTGGAAATAATAGTTAATACAAAGGGAAGTTGGGAATTTGAATATATTGATGGAATGAAATGTTGGGCAGGTGTTAACTGCATTACTAAGTAATAATAGACTCAATTAAAAGGTTTGAATTGAATCTAATCAGTTTAATTGGAATATATAAAAATTAATTGGATTCAATTTATAATAAAGGGATTATTCTAAGTAAATGAAATAAATACTATAATTGGTGAATTAGTGTAAAATTTATGAAATATGGTGAGAATTTAGTGTATGTAATCAATTTCAACACCTATTTGTTAGTGATAACTTATAAGTGTAATTTAACATTAGTGGTAACAATTATTATTAAGTTAACCATTTATTTAGTCTAATAAATTAAAATGGGTAATCAATTGCAATAAATCTAATTTAATGTTATGTTAGTGTAAATTAAGGGAATTATTGTTAATATTTTTCCTATTATGACAATTGGTTGGATTAAAAGAATGGATAACAGGGCTTATCAATTTACTGAATTTAATTTATAGTGATTAGATAAATTGCAAATGAATGAAAGTAAGCATTTAATTATTACGTTAATTGGAAATTAAGTTAAAATATGAGAATATTAATGTAATAGCTTTGAACCCAATGTTAATTTCATCCATTTGACCATAATCGATTTAATAATAAGAATGAATGGTGAATTCAATGGAAATATTGAAAATATAATTTATAATTGATGAATATAATGAAATTTGAATTTACGTTGAAACTTATGATTGAATCAACATTTAATTTGACATCTAAATTTGCTTAAAATCATTGTAAATGATTAAGATATTTAAATTATAGGAATTTTCAAATTTTAGAATTTAGATTTGAAATTTGATTTAATTACTTTATTTATTAATTTATTTAATTAGTGTAAAAATAGCCATTTTGTCCACTGACTCGGATTTCGACAAAACTAGTTTCATCAGATCCATAATGGTGAATTATTATAGGATTTCAAGTTTCGTAACGATTGGACTTGTCCCTTGATCGTACGGACTCGAAAGGCCTTGAAATAAATGAAATTGAAAGCAATTTGAAAAATATTGTTTTTCGCATAACTGATTCATATGATTGAATTTGGACTTGAAACTTGTTCCATCGCGTTTAAAATATTTTAAAATATCTATTTTGATATATGGGTTGACCCAACTACGTTCCGGAGTCGAAACGGGCTTTTTGGGCCACTTTGGCGTTAGCGCGTATATCCAACCTTATCCATCCATTCTAATTTCTGACCTACCAATATAAACCCCGTTATATACCCTAGCAGCCTCTATTCGTCATTTCTATACGTACAGTAACTTCTGTGCTCCCCTTCCTCAATGGCTGTAAACGCTAATTTATCCAATTCAAATTTCAATCTAAAGCTCAAATTTCAAACTCCTCAAAAAAATTCAGAAAAATATATATATCAAAGCTCTCGATATACGCATCTCAAAAACGCAATTCTTTTTTTTATTCGAAACACCATTTGTCCAGAAATTGAAGAGGAATTCTCGACCATCCATTGTGTCGAAATCGACTCTGCCTGATCGCCAAATTGATGGTGCCATTGGGTAGAGATCGTCGAGGGGGTTCGATCAGAGTCGTTCACAGTCGATTTCAAGGGTCAGATCAAGGGGGATAATTCAATTAGGGTTAGGAAGGGGGGCGGTGGCTGCTCTATAGCATGCGGTGATGGTGGCTGGGCGTCACGTGAAGGTCGGAGGTGTGCTTGGGAGGCCGCACGCAGCGCGAGGCTAGGGATGGTGATACACGACCACGAGTTCGTCGATCTAAATGTGCATACGCGCGATTAGGTTTCGACCGTGTTTTTTTTTCTTTCCTGTAGCACGTGAAGAGAAGGAAGAACGTGCGCACGTGATGACGTTGCTGATTAGGTATGGCTCGTTTGTTATTTTATTTTATTTTAGTTTTGATTTTCAACTCGTTTTGATACAATAACTTTTACATACGAACTCCAATTCATGCGCGGTTTTCTCTGCTAGGTTCGTATTGGAATTCCGGACACTTTAACGCTAGTTTTGAAAAATTTGGAGACTGTCAAATTTTTGGGTTTAAATTGATTTTTTTTGAGAAAAATATGCGATCCTCTCTAGGAATAGAGGAGAGCATACATGCAATTATGTATATATCACGAATATAAGGTGCTGCCAACATGCTTGGCAGGCAACAAACCAAAAACACATACAACAAATCTTAGCTACTCTTAAGATGAGTCCCGATAAGGCCACCACCTATCACACCCTAATATCGAGCTCCGACATGGTCACCGTTCGATATTAAGGTGTTAGAAGTACCTAGAAAACTAGAGTAAAACAAGAGCTACAAGACGAAGTCCCAGGCTAGGGGATTACTCCAACCAACTGAATCGGTAGAGGTGAATCAGCAACTGCACTGAAGTGGGTCTGCAGAAAAGAGAAACCACCCTGAGGTCTATGAACAATAGTAAGGGGGTTCCAAACTGAAGAATATATCCTCCTGGATGTAGGTACTCTAGTCTGCTGAATAAGCAACTACACTGAAGTGGATCTCCTGAAGAGAGAAACCACTCTGGAGCCCATGAACCATAGAAAGGAGCACCAAACCGGGGAAGATATCTTCCTGGATGAAGATACCCTGCGCTGACAACCTCTCTACCCTCTGGTGTCCAGCAATTTGAAGTAAGGGGTTTAAATTGAATTTAAATTCAAAAGGTGAGTGTTTTAACCCACTCACAACTTCTAAGATTTCTTATGTTTGTTAAATTTATTTATGATGCGATTTGAAATTTATTTATACCTGTTTGGCATATATTTAATCATTACCTCGGTTAATTTGTATTTATTGAACTAAATTGTTATTTAAATTTATTATTGCATATAAACTGCCAGTTAGATGAATTGTTTAATTTATTATTGAATATAATTGCCTGTAAATTACCTGTTATTTATTATCAGTTATATATTGGTATTGATTGATTGGTTTGGATGATGATTGTGATGGATGTATGATTTTGTGATGGATTAATGGATGTTTATTTATATCATCATAATCTGTAGGTGGCTATGCATTCATTTCATTCGGGATTGCGGTTTGAAATGATATATAACCGTAATTTTTATCTTAAATTACGTATTGAAATGATAAATATCCGTATCACTTGACCATAGGGTAGAAAATTATATACAGACACCATAGTCTATATATAAAATACTTTGAAATGATTTTCTATGGTTTTGGAAAGAAAATACGATTTAATAAATATTGATTTTGATGTTATATAAATACTATTTTATATATATATATATAGTTAAATTGTTGAATTTAAGCTACGTATAAATTAGTTGAATAAAAAATAAGTTGAATAACGGAGTTTGATTGTTTTATTATTATATGGTTAAGTAACTTTTTAAGATATTGGATATATAGAGTTTTGAAGACTTAAATAAAAATTAATTGAAAGATAAATATGTAATTGGTTTAAATTGAATTATTTAAGAATTGGGCTTGAATAAATTTGATTTGAAGTTCTAAATAAAAATGGAGATTGTAAAGGGTATGATTCTTATAACTTGATTTATTTTTTAAGAATTCAAACGAATGTAAAGTTGAGATAAATGAATTTATCAAGTTAAATAAATTGGAAAAATATCCAGTTGTTTGAAGTTAAAGTTTTACTTAAACTATATTGGATTTATTAAGTATACATTTCAAATCTAAATAATAGAAATTGAATTTGACATATATGAAATTATCAAAGAGAAAGTTTTGAATGGTGAAATAATTAACGCTTTGAAAGATATCAAAAGTCTATTGGTTTATTTGGGGGTTTAAATCTATATTTGAAATTGATTTGTGAAGGTGCAAAAGCTATTTTATTATAAAATTAAGTAATTTAATATTTAAACCATTTAAGTGGTGTGGTTATATTTCAAAGTTATGAAATTTGAAGTACTATGTTTTGAAAGGCCTTATACGATTTTGGTTTCGAAATATTATAACTTTGAAAATGTTATGGTTTTAGAAAGGATATATATGAAATGATATCATATTGATTTGGTTTTAAAAGAGGAAATTGATATCGTATTTATAGGGTTTTGAAAAGGGATATTATATTCTAGTTTTAAAGTATAAACTATTTTGAAAAAGACAACGGTGTTATAATAACGATTGGTTGTTGAATAGACCGGGATCGGAAGTTGTCATACTCTCTGCCAACTTCGAAAACCACTTTAACAACTGTGTACGCGGTGGAGATTCTAGAATGAAGTAGGATGGCAGCGGCGTTTTCTTTGAGGTAAATATGTCACCCGACACCCGTGAGTTGGCATAAGGTGGCTAAAACAGGAGCGATTCTCTGACCAATGGGTAGTACCTTTGATCGGACACATCCCTTCGATGTTATACTTTGACTTTTGGATTGATTTGGTAGCCTCTTTTGATTTTTTTTATTTGGGGGTGTGGCTCGAGGTGGGCGGTAGCTGCGACAATGCGTTACCAACACCCCGGATAGCAATGGGTATATCTACCCTGTCATTGCCTAGTTGGGCCATGTCACCTACCCTAGCGCGCCTTATACGATTTTGTTTTGTACCATAACTGTGGAGTGCCCTTTGACGACGCCCAGTACGGGGGAGATTTGGTACTTTATAGACTATGGGAATATATTATGTGTTAAGGGCTATATTGGTAACCCCTTAACGCTATTTAAAAGTAAGTTTATTTTACTAATAGGCATTATTATAATAGCGAAATATTACTACATAGTAAATAGTTTAACAGATCCTTAGGAGATGTGAATCCCGAGCATCTCTTAAGTTACTGCTCTTATATTTATTTCTGTTGATTTAACTCACATAATATCTTTTAGTTCTGACTCGAGTGTTTTGTCTTTTCAATTCGCTCGGGTCAGTCCGAGCATTTCAGGATTTGAAGATATTATTCTGGATGACGAAGACGAAGATTTGTAGTACTATTATCTACTATATTATTCCACTGCACCTTTTAATTCCGCTGTATTAATTATTATTCTCTGGTATATGTACTCCGATATGTATTGTATAAGATAATCGAATATTTTGTAAACAGCTTCATGAACTGTATGTTTGATTATTATATTTTATCGTTCCGCTGCAAGATTCTATTTTTTTTCATTCTCTACTTTTTTCTTATTTACCCCATAATAATCCACCCTTCCGTATGGTTTGAATTGGCACGTGTGTTGATTTAAAGCGTGGGAAAAGGCGGGATGTTACATCTGGTATCAAAGCTTCGGTTTAGCGATAAACCTTAGCTTTGTGGGGTCTGAATCTTTATTAATAGGGTAGTAATACCCTATGGTGGTCGCTGAGCGTATATATAGGAGAGAGCGTATCTGTTAGTGTTATAAAAATGTTTTATTATTGTGTTAATCGGTTCCGTTTTGTATTTACAAATTCTGGTTGATGCATGGGACGCTATGACATCAATAAGGGTTTCTAAACACTTAATAGGACAGACCGACATAATATTTGTTTTTAATATAAGTGAATGAAATAACTTTGCCTATTATATTTTTCTATATATATAAAGTATATTTTTATAAAGGTTATATTTGGTTGTATTATATTGGTTGTTAGGTAATGAAATTTATAAATAATAGCTGAAATAAGATTGAAAATAAAATAAATGAAAATTGGAAATTTAGAACTTAAGTTCTGGGGTTTTGAAACTTTCTTTCAAATGATTTCGGAATATATTATTATTATTATTATTATTATTATTATTATTATTATTATTATTATTATTATAAGTATTTTCTGATATAAGAATTTCAAAATGATTTGAAAGAGTTGTTTTAAAGAAAATTTTAAAAGAAATAAGTTTTGTACTCCCCTCTCTGTCGCTCGAAAATAATTTCGGTGATGGCGGCCGCATCATCGACATTCATTTTCGAGTTTCGAAGTGGGAAGGCCACTGTAGTAGTTTTGCTACAGATTTATTTTGATAAACAAATATGAATTTTAAATGTTTTTAAATATAACTGGATATATATGTTGTAAGTATATATTTATCTATTATTTTAAAATGATTTGAGTTTTAACCCGGTATTTAGTTCTTAAGTTTCTAATAAATTAATAGTTTTAGTTAGTGTAGTGAAATGGAATTTAACTAATAATTGAAACTTCTAAATAAAATAAGAAATGAAATGCTAAATTATAAATGAGATTAATAGAGAGTTTAAATTGTAACTTATAAGACAAAGATAGAATTTTTGAACATCTAATTAATTAAAAGAAATAAGATAAACTTGTATGATTTCAATTACATTCTTTAAAAGCATATATATAACTTACCACTATAAAAAATGGAAATGTTTAATAAGAAAATGTAATGGAAATTGTACAAGCAAAGGTATGTAATAAAGTGTTAAATAAGTTTCTTTAATTAATAAAGGTTGAGGTTATAATTGTTATATACTTAAGTAAATATTGAAGTTATTTATTTTGAAAACAAGCAGAAAATGAATAATGTAAATAAATGAAATAAGTAGTAAATATGTGAATTAATACGCAAAGAAATCGAATTAAAAATAAAAAATATTTGCAAGAAATAATGTAAAACTAAAAAGATAAATCAATATATGGATAAAAGGAAATCAAACAACAATAGTTTGAAATGAAATTAACAAAAATTAACTTGATTTATTGGTTGGAATTTGTTGTTTACTTTGTTTAGGGTTGTTTGGGTAAGGATACTTTAAAACTATTTGGATGAATGAATAATCTATTTAGTTTCAACTAAGACTGTTGAGTGAAGGGTGCACTTAGTAGTTTATTTTTCATTCCATACAATTTAAAGTTTGAACCCGAACAACTATTTGTTTTGTTTGATATAAATGAATGATTGATTTGTGTTGATTGCTTTGTGATGGTTGTATACCTGTGTGCAAGGGATTGTTGTATGTATTATTGATTTGTTGTTTATGGTTGAAACAACTTTAAATATTTCACTTTATATAATTATTAACTCTTCTGGATTATATAAGTGGAATACAGGTTATGGAAGCAATTGCTACTGCTTTTGGTTTCATAATTAAGCATTAATTGCCCGACAAATAGGTACGTTTTGGGATTACGGTTTATAGCGTATTATATTATTTTCCCATGTTGGGATATGTTAACGCTAAAATTGAACGCTAACACCCCGGTGTAAGTAGAGATTAAGTGAAAGCACCACCCGTCAATACGGGGATTAGAAGTATGTAGAAAAGTCACAGAAGAAACAGTAAAGAGACAACAGTTTTATAGTGGTTCGGCTTCAAGTTAAGCCTACGTCCACTTTAATCTTCTTTATTGCTGGATCGATTACAACTTTACAACAATCTTTGATTACAACACTACTAGGACAAATAGCTAGAATTCCAATATAGAAGAACTCTTTGAATCCATGTCGAATGTGATAGATTTCTTATCGGTTAGGTCGCTAGGTCGCTTTATCGGTTAGCTCGCTAACCGTCTTCAGCTTTAGGTCGCTTACTTCCTTAGGTCGTTGAGTCATGAAATTGAGGAGTTAACATTTGCCCCTCAAAGCATACGCCTATGCCATAGGTCGTGTGCTTCGATCTAATCGCTCTAGGTCATGAGCGACTCAACCGGCTCGCTAGCTCGCGTGCCGATACATCTTCCTCTTTCTCCCATATATAAGCCGTTAGGTCGTTTCTTCTTTCTTACTTAACTGCTTTGACAACCTGCTCTGCCATTAACGATCATTCGAGCTTCTAAGGGCGAATTCAATCTAACCAGTCATCAATTCATCTTTTCCATCGTATTGCGTAAGTGAATTTGATCTTTATCCAACTATGTTCATCATCGAATTGCGAATCCCCATTTTCTGACCTCAGTTCAACTCTATACGTCGCGTGTCACTTTTGAGCCATGTTGCGATTGATTTTCGATTGCCATTAGCTATGTTCTGTTGCGATTCACGAGAGCACGACAGTATAATGGATCTGCGATGACTTGAATCAGTTCTGGGTGATTTGGTGGTATGGAGAGATAGTGGATTTCGTTGTGTAGGCGATAATGGGTTATCGGATCACGAGTTAACGTGGCAGCAAGCTATTGAGTGGAGAAGAGTTAGCGGGTTAAGGAAAGCAGGGCATATCGGCTTTGATATGGAATAGCTCGAGATTGCTGAGTTATGCCAGAAGCGACCTAGTGAATCTGAGCAACACACACCCTTTACGACATAACAGATTTGACCGACCCAACAAACCGACTGTTTGCACAAAAAATGGGCAAACACCTCCAAGTCGTATAATTTAGTCGATTTTATGTTGTTCTTAGCGATTTGGGTGATTTATGCAAATATATAAAAAGCAGGGACTAAACTGTAAAAGACACGCAGATTTATAGTGGTTCGGCCAGAATGTGCCTACATCCACTTTATATGTTATTCTCCTTTACTATTCAGATTACAAATACAAAGCTTTGACTACATGTATATGAAAGTTGTTTGAAAGTTCTATCCGTGCTTGAGCTCTCAAACTTTTTTTTTCATTGTTGTACCCCTACCCCTCTATTTATAGAGTGAGGATACGGTAGGAGTCTTGGATGTATATAGCTGCTGGCGGGCCTAGGCTGAACTAATCTGGCCTGGCAACGTTGGTTCGGCAAGGCCTTGGTCCGGAGATGTTTGGAGCGGCTTTCGGTCCGGTAGAGGTTGACTCGGTGGAAGCTGGTACGCTAGAGGTTGGTTCGGTAGAGGTTGGTCCGGCAGAGAGGGATGAGTGTGAGTTTGGTTCGGTAGCACTGGAAGTCAGTTGGTTCAGTAGTGGAGGGTGGAGTGTGTTCTGATACGGTAGGTTGGTTAGTTCGGTGGGACTTTGTCCGGTGGAGGGTGGGAACGCACCCAACATTTTCCCCCCAAAGTGGGGCATATGTCAGCATATATCGCGCTTTGTTTTAGCTTAGGGAATTTTTATTCGGTCCCGAGCGCCGAACCAGTTGGTCCGGTCGCTTCTATTTGCCTATAAGTATGGGCATTAAGCTTTCATTATTCCCTACCAAGTGAGATAGCCGAACCAGATTTTCCTGCCGAATCAATCATATTGCCGAATCAACTTGACTACCGAATCAGGTGATTGCCGAATGACTTTCATGTTTCGAACTACCGAATGAATTCTTAACCTTGAACCGACGAATGAACTTTTTATGTTGGAAATGCTGAATGAGATCGGGAGTTGGAATGCCGAATGGACCTTATGCCTTTTATGTTTTAAATTATAAATGAAATTCTAGACCGTAACACTTGCTTGTTTATATCTCTACTTTCCTTGTTCTAACAATGTGTTTTTTCCTGTTGTAGATAATGTCTAATAAGGTAGAAACTCGATCTGATAGGAAGAAATCCAAGGACGAAGAAGAGACCTCCATAGTGCCCCCAGCTCGGGCAGAACGTCATGGACCGACCCCGAGATCACTAGTAGATGGGTATGGACCTCAGGAGCTCTTAAACTCTCCACCTGACTGCTTTCCTAGCTCCCTCAAAGATGAGCAACTTGATATTATTTCACGCTCTTTTGGGATTGACAGAGCGCTTATGCTATTGCCGGGGGAAGGAGTGATGCCGTATAACCCCCTTGAGGGATACTTCGCTTATAGTAGGTACCATTGCATGTGCGGGGCCATTCCTCCGATCAATGCTTGGATAGTCAGCTTCATTACCTACTTGAAGGTGGCCCCTTTCCAACTTCAGCCCAACTCTTATGCTATCTTGGTGAGTCTATTTATCATCTTCCAGAGAAAGTATGGGTGTCCCTCTTCCAACCAGGAGATTCGGTACCTGTACAACTTGAGAGGCTACAAGAAGGGGTCACCTTACATTAGCTTGGAATCGGCCGTGTCTTTCAAGCCGGTCCTGGACTTATATTCGAAGTTCAGCATGTTCAAGAAAGAATGGTTTTTCGTCAAGGACGACTCTGTTTCTATCCGTCGCTTCACCTCTGGCTGTAAGTTGAATCTCACTTATAATTTCTATTCTGACTGCAATGCTTCTTCTTATGTGTTATTATTTCTTGCTAGCGACAGGTGGCTTTGCGTTCGTGGAGAACGATCGCCTGGTTCAGATTGCTGCGGAAATAGAAGCCATTTCAGGAAGGGAGAGGTCAGCTTCTTACCTGATCAGGAATGCTACTCTTCTGCAGCACAACTTGATTCTACCACGTTAGTCTGTGGTCAAGCAGAGAGACACAGCTGAGGAGAGGGCTGCCAAAGCTAAAGGAGGGGCCACGACGAAGAGTAGCAAGAGGAAACCCTTCTCGATACCTCCAGTCGCCGGGGGGAAGAAGCTCAAGAAATCCGATGGACCCTCCCCTAGCACATGTCCAGATGTTCCGGAGGAGGAAAATGTGGAGGAGGAAAGAGGGGAGGATGAAGGAGGTGAGGCAGAGAGTGGAAGTGGTAGAGAAGGTGATGGCGATCATCACGGCGATGACGGTGGCGAAGGACAGAGCGGGGATGGCACCGGGGCTTTGCCCTTTGGGAAAGCAGGGGAGATCCAAGAGTGGACAGATGATGCTTTCCGCCAGGCTTTTGAGGGGTTGGAGGAAGGATCGGCCTTGGTGGAGAAGCCAAAGAAAACTGATAAGGCCGGGACTGGTGCCGATTCATCTTCCAAGAGCATTTCAGCTAGGGCAACTCCGGCGATTCAAGGTGAATTTTTGACTCCTCTTTACTCTTTTTAACTTCACATGTTTCTTGGATAACAGTTCCATGCATGCTTGTAACACTTGGTTTTTATTGCAGGAACGGGTAAGGTGGCGAAGACATCAGACATTCGGCACCGTCTCGAACAATTTAAACTCCTCAAAGCTTCCTCTAAACCAAAGCCTCCGACCAACCGTTCCGGGAACGTAGTCGGCTACCGTCCTCTTGTCGTAGTTATTGAAGAGGATATTCAAAAGAAAAAGAGGAGTCGCTCCTTATTCGAACCTTCACCTGGTCCTCAGCCCCCAACCCAGCCTCTTCATGATATCACGGAGGAGGATACTGAGTTCATACCCTCTCCGCATCCGTCTGAAAATCCTACCGTTACTCAGATTGATCGTCCCAGCATGGCTCGTAATCCATTTGCGGGTCATCCAGATCTGGATTCGGGTTCTCATGATATTTCCTTTGACGAGGTTACTGGTGAGCACATTCTCCCTCGCAATCCTATGGTAAGGGTGCTTGATGAGGCCAAGTCCCTGGACCTTGATTTGCTTACTACTCGGATTGTAACTATGGGGGATGAAGCTAAGGCAAACATCGACCGGGTTGCTGAGGAGACCAGGAAGTTGATGGGGCATCATGCCCGACTGGTCAAGGCCGGGGAGGAAATTGGGAGTGCTAACATAAGATTGCGGTTAGTGGTTTCCGACCAGACCAAGCAACTCGCCGATCGGGCCATCCATATCTCTCAACACGAGGCTGCCTCCAGACGACTAAAGAAAACCATGGAAGAGGCTAGCAGAGCCGACCTGCGAAAAATGGAGGCCACCTGCAAGGAATGGATCGATATGGCTATTGCAACCGTGGATGAGATTCGGAAAGCGGATCTCGAGCGGGTAGAGGAGTTATCTAGGAAGCTTGAAGCCGTAGAGCTTGCTCAAGCCAAGTTGAAGGAGGAGATGGAGGCGATGAGGAAATCCCTTCAGGCTGACCGCTCGCGATACCAATCGGAGAGGGATGCTGCGGTTGCAAAGCTGTTGGCTTCTGAGGTCCGAATGAGGGAATTTGAGGAGAACGAGAGGTTGATGGATGAGATGCTCCAGGACATGTATTTCCATACTCGAAAGCAGGGCAACTTATCCTGGATGCATGATTATCCCGGATCATGGCTAGGATTTATCTCCGAGCTCTGGAGGAGGCCAAGGCTGATGCGGATAAGGAGGGTGGTGTGGCTTTCAGGATGGATGTAGTCACGGCCCAGTTCACCAAGGAGGAGAAAATGGCGGTGAAGGAGGGCATGCGACTACTTACAGCTAAGGAGGTAGGTGTGCAGTTGGAGGATGATGATCAAGGAGTAAATGCTGGTAAGTCTTCCCTTTTAGTCTTTTCGTAACTTGATTGCTTATTGTTTATTCAATGGATTCTTTCCTGAATTGTACAGGCGGGACCTCTGGAGCACCAACTACCTCTGTCTAGCATGTTGAGAGCTCCGACCCTACGGCTAAGTAGATCTTGGAGGGCCGGTAGGATAGAGACGAAGCCCCGACGCAGCCGACTCCTTGGCTTGATCTAGACATTTTTTGGTTTGTTTGACATTCCTGTATATACTTAGTCCCAAAACATTAATGTACTTTCAGGCTGTAATTATGTCATTTGTAACGAAAGAATTTATTCTTAACATGTAATTTTATAACATAAGCTGATTCTGTCATATTTGGATGCTGTCGTTATTTTGATGTGTTGCATAAAATATAGCTGTGCATGTGTTAGTGATTCAATTGTGTTTGATTCTAAGTTCTTGCTTAAAATATAATTTCATGTCTTGCAATGTTAGTGTGATGTGCGAATAAACTATAGTTACATATTTATGTACAAGAGAAGAAAGTACCGCCCTTCAAGTTTTAGCTGTAGACGGTAGCTTTGAATGCCTTGTGTAATCAAATATGGAATGCAGCTGAGTGACCTGCCATCCAGCTGTGAGTTCTTATTCCCATTAGTGAGTCTCTCCTTTTATGTGTCATGTACTTTAGTGATCGTTATAGAGGATAGGAGGAAAGTTTTTATAAATAAAATGGAAATATAAGAAATAGTAAAACTTCCAATCACGGAAGGCCATCGACGCGCTTAAGTTCGTGGCAAACGGGCTTTGTAGTCACTTTCCCTAGCTGTGGGTCTTGGAGACATTTGTCACCCATCTTACGCCTCTGCGGGGAGTTTTCTTTTTTACCACAGCCGTACTTATGATACATCGGAGCCGAGATCACGCACGGTAACTACCGGGGCCATTATGGCCTGTGATCGTGGGTATTATTCGATTTACCGTGGCCGGCTAGCGGGGTGTCGATCGTCAACTGTGAACTGCCCCTGGCTGGCCACACCTTATGTTGGGGCTTATAATCGGTTCACGGTTGCCGGCGAGCCGAACGCCGTAATGAGCTTCCTAGGCTATGGTTGGCCTTCTCGACGGCTTATAATCGGCTCATTCCAGTTGGCTTTAAGGGCCGTCACGAGCAATGAATTAACTCGCAGCAGAGGGATGCTGGAGCAAAAGTGTCTCATTGTCGAGGGCATAGATTCGTATAATACCTGTTAGGTTTTGTCCAGGTGAAGTTGCACCGTGAAGTGTCTTGAATGGATATGCCATTACACGGGATTTTGTTCAACATAAAAGGATAAAGCTTAACAAGCAGCCAAGATATAAAGGAACAAGTTAAAAAAGAGACAAGTTTTTAAAGTGGTTCGGCACGAAAATTCCTACGTCCACTGATTCTCTTTGTCAATTCACTTTATATGGACAGTACAAGTTAAGAAAAGTATCGACGAAGGTGTTGGATGTTCCATGCCCACTGGAACACCTCTCCGTCCACTGTTGACAAAATATAAGCTCCATTGTGGAGAACTTTATGAATTACATATGGTCCGTCCCAGATTGGATCTAGTGCTCCGGGGCGTGGGAAGATTCGCTTGAGAACAAGATCTCCTTCTTGTAAGCTGCGATGCTTGACTTTGGAGTTGTATTGTGCTGCCACTTTTTGCTTGTGAGCTGCTGCTTTGAGTGCTGCATCATTTCTTCTTTCTTCGATTAGATCCAAAGACATGTGGAGGAGTTCTTCGCTCTCTTCTGGTTTGTAGTGGATCCTATGGTGGGATGGCACTACGGTTTCAATTGGGAGCATGGCCTCCGATCCGTATGCCAAAGAGAAAGGAGTATGCCCTGTTGATGTTCTGAAAGACGTGTGGTAGGCCCAAAGTGCTGTAGGAAGTTCATCCACCCAAGCGCCTTTTGAATTTTCAAGCTTCTTCTTGATTAGAGTTTTAAGAATTTTGTTGACAGCTTCGACTTGTCCATTTGCCTAGGGATAAGCCACAGATGAGAAGTTTTTGTGAATTCCGTGCTCTTGGCACCAGTCGGTGAACTCCTCGCTGTCAAACTGAAGTCCATTGTCCGATATGATTTTGAGTGGAACCCCGTACCTGCACAGAACATTTTTGATCAAAAAGTTAATAACTTTTGCCGAAGACATTTTATTTAGATGTTCCGCTTCCACCCATTTGGTGAAATAGTCGACTGCCACTATAGCATATTTGGCTCCGCCTTGGCCCATCGGCAGTTCGCTAATCAAGTCAATTCCCCATACTGCAAAGGGCCAAGGGCCGGTCATTTGAGTGATCTCATTTGTTGGTGGTCGAGGAATCTTAGCAAATTTCTGACAACTGTCACATCTTTTGACGAAGTCTAAGGCGTCTTTGTTTAAAGTGGGCTAGTAATATCCATATCGGAGTGTCTTCTTTGCTAGAGTCTGCCCACCAGTGTGATCTCCGCAGCTCCCTTGATGGATGTTGGATAAGATTTTCTTGGCTTCCCTTCCAGCAACACACCTTAATAAGGGGTTAGAGAAGCCGCGTTGATAGAGGATGCCTTCTTGTATTGTGTAGTGGGAAGCTCTCCTCAAGATTTTCCTTTCTTCGTTACGCTTGTTGGGTAGTGTGCCATCTTGTAAGTATTTCTGGATAGGAGTCATCCAAGTTTCTTCTTCGATTGTAGCTATCAGATCCTCTTGTTCGAAACTTGGGGCTAGTTGTTTTGAGATGGCTACTGTTCCGGAAATGGTGCTGTCTTCCATGCTAGCTTGCTTTGCTAGTTCGTCGGCCTCCTGATTCTCTTCTCGAGGAATGTGTTTGATCAAATAGTGATCCTATTGATCGAGAAGCAGCTTGGTCTTCTTTAGATATGTTGTGAGTCGTTCTCCTCGAGTCTGGAATTCTTCCAGTATTTGATTTACAATAAGTTGAGAATCACTATGGAGACATAAAGAACCAACTCCAATCTCTAGGGCAAGTTCTAATCCGGCTATTACTGCTTCATATTATGCATCGTTGTTGGTGGCAGCGAATTCCAACCTTAGTGCATAATGCAGCTTCCTTCCCCTGGGGGTGATTATCATAATACCTGCCCCCGAGCCTTGTTCGTTTGATGCTCCATCTACAAAAAGATTCCACTTGATATCTTCTACTATTTCAGATTGCTCCTTACCTTCGTTGGTAGTGAATTCAGAAATGAAATCGGGCATGGATTGTCCCTTGATGGCGGTGCGAGGATGGTAGGTGATATCATATTGACTCAGTTCAATGCACCATTTAAGTAGTCATCCAGAAGTGTCAGGACGATGGAGTACCTGCCTTAGCGGTTGATCGGTTAGAACTCTGATGGAATGGGATTGGAAATAGTGTCGCAGTTTCCGTGACGTGATTAGTAAACAGTATGCTAGCTTCTCAAGTTTAGGGTATCTGGCTTCTGCCCCCGTAAATCTCTTGCTTACAAAGTATACGGGCCGCTGCGTGCGGTAGTCTTCTCTCACCAAAGCGGCGCTTAGAGCATGGGACGATACAGCAAGGTATATGTATAGTTCTTCGCCTTCATTTGGAGTTGAGAGTACTGGTGGTCTCTGGAGGTGTTCGATTAGGTTAAGGAAGGCTGTTGAGCATTCGTCAGTCCATTCGAACTTTTCTTTGTCTTTCTTCAGGGCTTCGAAGAAAGGGATGCATTTGTCGGTTGCTTTAGAGATGAATCTGCTTAGGGCGGCTACTTTCCCATTTAGGCTTTGCATCTCCCTTCGAGTGGATGGTATCTTGATATTTTGCAAAGCCCGGACTTGTTCGGGGTTTGCTTCAATCCCCCTGGCATAGACGATGAATCCCAAGAACTTTCCCGACGATACTCCGAAGGAGCACTTTAGAGGATTCATCTTCATTCCATATTGGCGAAGTACTTGAAACATCTCGTCCAGGTGGCTTACATGATCGTTGGCTTTCCTCGATTTTACCAACATGTCATCCACATAAACTTGCATAGTTCGTCCTATTAGTTCGGCGAATATCTTGTTGATGAGGCGCTGATAAGTAGCTCTGGCTTTTTTAAGTTGAAAAGGCATTACTCTGTAGCAGTACAATCCCCGGTCAGTGATAAAACTAGTGTGGTCTTGATCGGGAGCATGCATAGGAATTTGGTTATATCCCGAGTATGTGTCCATAAAAGATAAGAGTTCGTGGCCGGCTGTGCTGTCCACCAGCTGATCGATTCGGGGGAGTGAGAAGCAATCCTTCGGGCAAGCGCCATTTAAGTTGGAGAAGTCAATGCATGTTCGCCACTTCCCATTAGCCTTCTTTACCAGTACCGGGTTGGTGATCCATTCTGGGTAGATGGCTTCTCGTATGAAGTTATTGGCAGTAGGTTCTTTACTTCTTCCTCGAGGGCTGCTGATCGTTCTGCCCCTATACTACTCTTTTTCTACTTTACTGGCACCTTGGTGGGATCGATGTTCAGTACGTGGCATGCTACGTCTGGGGAGATTCCAGTCATGTCAGCGTGCGTCCATGCAAATATATCCAATTGTGGCGAAGAAAATCGACGAGTTGATCCTTCAACTCTGCTCTTAACTGAGACCCGATTCTCAGCAGTCTACTTGGGTCGTGTTTGTCTACAGAAACAAATTCCATAGCCTCTGCAGGCTCGGCGGTGGCCTCCTCCTCTTTGTCCCTGGGGTCTAATTCATTGAAAGGATCACCGGTATATCGAAGAGGAGGGGCTTTCTTTAGTTGCTATGCTTCCAAGTTTTTCTTGCAGAGAATAGTCTCTGCATCCTTCCCTTTATCCTTCTTGCGGTTATTGCGGAGTTCAGTTACATAGCAATCTCGAGCGGCGTCTTGATTTCCTTCTACTTCCCTTATCCCATTATCTGTTGGAAATTTCATCTTCGGGCACCAAGGGGCCAGGACAATTTGGAAGTCAGACAAGGCTAGTCTTCCTAAAAAGGCATTGTAGGCCGAGTGGTTATCTATTAGTACAAATGTTTGTTTCCGCACAACGGAGCGGGGATGACTTCCTATTTCAATAAAGAGGTCCAATTGCCCGAAGGGCATCTTCGCATCTCTAGTGAAACCGTGTAGTGGTTTGTTGCAGGGAGACGCATCCTTCATTGACGGCTTCATTTTGTCGAAAGCATGGTTGAATAGAATGTTTACGGAGCTTCCAGTATCTACCAGAATTCAAAAAACTTCGGCTGGGCCGAACCAGGCAGAGATGACCATAGGATCCATGTGAGGGTACTGCCTTCCTTCTAGGTCTCGCCTACTAAATGTGATGTCATTAACCTCTTTCCGCTTCGGGCGGCGTTCTTCCATGACGGAATTGATGCAGTCTTCATTGTTTCTAAGTGACTTTCCATATCTTTCCATTTCTGCCCAGTTTCTGTCGTCGATGTGTGGTCCTCCCGATATTGTATGGATCACCATCTTCTCTTGACTGTAACCGCTAGTGTTGTGATTTCTTCCGCCTGTCTCTTGGTGGAGTTGCCCTGGGTTCTCCTTGGCAGGAGCTGGAGTCCTGTCCTGACCCTTTACATAGTGTTCCAATCTCTTCCTTTTGATGTGTTCTTCAATCAGGTCCCGGAGATGACGACATTCATTGGTATCATGCCCATGGGATTCGTGGAAATGGCAGAACTTTACAGACTTGATTGCGTGATCTGATTCCTTCTTGTACGGGGGGCGTTTGTATTTAAACTCGTCTTGGGTGGCTAGGACGATGTTTTCGACTGTTTCATTCAAAGGAGTGTAAGCGTCAAATCTTGGTCCTGGCCGATATAGGCGTTTTTCTCCCTTCCTGCCCCCAGCATTGTCTCGAGAGTCATTTCTTCCGACGTCCTTTGCTGCAGCGAGTGCGTTGCCATGAGCTGCCTTGGCTTGTTGCCATGTCTGCCTTTCATTGGCACGTCTCCAAGTCTCATATACTTTCCGGCTTCATGGAAGAAATCGGGTAAGGTAGCTGGTTTTTCTTTCGTTAATTTTCTAGCAAACTTGGTATCCGGATGTACGCCACTACAAAGAGCCATTAGGATAAGTTTCTCATCGGCATCTTGGACTGCGGCCGCTGCGGCATTGAACCGGGTTAGATATTGTTGCACTGTCTCTTCGGGATTTTGTTTGATATTAGATAGGGAATAAGCGTCCTTGGATTGTTCCATATGAATGCGGAACTGGCTGATGAACTTTTCTTTCAACATTTCCCATGAGTTGATGGATCCTTGAGGTAGATGGCAGAACCAGGAGGTAGCTAGATCTGCCAAGAATAGTGGGAAGCATTCACACAAGACTCCCTCTGTTGCTTCGCTCATGAGAATATGCTGTGTGTATCTCTACAAGTGTACAACTGGGTCAGAGGTTCCCTTGTAAGGTTCCATTGTTGGCATTTTCTATTCCCGGAGGGTGATGGCAGTTTCGATATTGCGGGTGAAGGGGCTGGTTACCCTAGCACCTATCCCCCGATCCCTTTGGTCCCGTTGGACGCACACTCTGAACAATCGCGCCATCCTTTCATCAGAACTTGAAGCGGATAGAAATGAGTTTGGTTCTTCTCTACGGGATTGATTCCGTCCAGATGACCTGTAGGAATGGTATCGTCTATTACTCCTAACATTTTCCGGTGGCTGTCTTCGGTCTTCTGGGAGCATGCTGCGGTCAGCTACAGTTGGCCCTTGCCTTGATCTTCCCCTGTTGGGTTCTGTTCTAAGTACTTCCTCGGGTCCAACCTCGGGCTGGACTCTAACTCGGCCCCGTCCATTGGTGTTCCCATGGTTAGGTAGCATGATAGGCTCAGCCATATCCGACCCCCGCTTGGTACCTCCCCCGTTGGGTTCGGTTCCAAGTGTTTCCTTGGGTCGGAATTCAGGCTGAGTCTGGGCTCGGCTCCTACCATTGTTGTTTCTGTTGTTAGCCTCTTCGAAGAAGAAAACCTTTGTTGCCTCCCAGATCCTCCAGACTGGTACTCACCCCATGATTCGGTGTTGCGGTTGAATTCTTCAGCATCCCTTAAGCGTGACATGAGTTGGTCCACCAAGGCTTCTTGTTGATATGCGAAGCGGTTAGTTTCTTCAGCCACAACCCTGTCCAGATCTGCCCTAGTAATTGGTTGTTCCGTAGCAGGGGCTGTCGGATTTGCCTGATTTCCATTTGTTGTTGGAACAGGACGATTCTCTTGATCTCTGATCACTGGATCTGGGATATTGCTGGTTGCGATGTTCTTTCCTTTGCTAGCATCTTTCCTCTGCCTAGGAGGCATGTTTTCCAAGCAACGAGCGATGCTGTTGGGAAGAAGGTTGAGTGGGAGAAGCTGAAGCTTCTAGCTCGAACTCTCAGTGAAAGCACCAAAAATGTTTGCACAAAAAATGGGCAAACGCCTCCAAGTCGTATAATTTAGTCGATTTTATGTTGTTCTTAGCGATTTGGTTGATTTATGAAATATATAAAAAGCAGGAACTAAACTGTAAAAGACACACAGATTTATAGTGGTTCGGCCAGAATGTGCCTACGTCCAATTTATATGTTATTCTCCTTTATAGTTCAGATTACAAGTACAAAGCTTTGACTACAAGTATATGAAAGTTGTTTTAAAGTTCTATCCGTGCTTGAGCTCTCAAACTTTTTTTTTCATTGTTGTACTCCTACCCCTCTATTTATAGAGCGAGGATGGGGGTAGGAGTCTTGGATGTATATAGCTGCTGGCGGGCCTGGGCTGAAGTAATCTGGCCTGGCAACGTTGGTTCGGCAAGGCCTTGGTTCGGAGATGGTTGGAGCGGCTTTCGTTCCACTAGAGGTCGACTCGGTGGAAGCTGGTCCGGTAAAGGTTGGTTCGGTAGAGGTTGGTCCGGTAGAGAGGGGTGAGTGTGAGTTGTGTTCGGTAGCACTGGAAGTGAGTTGGTTCGGTAGTGGAGGGTGGAGTGTGTTCTGATTCGGTAGGTTGGTTGGTTCGGTGGGACTTGGTCCGGTGAAGGGCGGGAACGCACCCGACACCGACCGACTTACGAATCCTTGCGACCTAAAAAGGAAATGAGCGACTTAACTCATAGCAACTTAGTCTTTAGGTCGTGTGAGCGACTTAGTCTTTAGGTCGTGTGAGCGACTTAGCACTTAAACAACTTTTCACTACCGAATTGCTTCTTGCGACCTAGACCAATTTCGACCCAACTTGTTAGGTCGCGAGCGACCTAGGACTTTGCCAGATCCACACTGCCTTGTGTTGAAGCATTACTTTAACTTGTAGGAGCATGAATAATGAACTTTTGACTTGAACAAAATGACTTGATGAAACTCTGACCCATGCTAAGTCGCTTGAGCTTGAAAGCTTGCAAAAATGTGACATCACTTAACTTTAATTCCAACTTGAACTGTCGAAATAACCTTCCTGAACTTGTTGTACTCCTTTAAAGATTATATTAACTTTAATGCTAATAACCTGTTAAACACAACATTTGCAGAAAAATAGGACGAATATACTGCCACTGATCGCCCGCATCAGATGACAGATTAGTCGATAAAGGATAATCAACTTAGAGAAATTATATGAAATGTTGTGAATCAACAAATTCAAGTGAAGTATTGAAGCAAATCAATCTTAATTAATTAAAGCTGATTTGTTTGCATCAACGCTGCACTTGTATTCGGACTTAAAGCAACAAACCCTGAAACTTTATAGTTGACAAATGTCCATTAGTTTAATTTCAGTTATATTTTCTTGTCGTTTTATTAGTTTTGCACAACACTTCACACATTTAGGAAACGTGCACCTTCATATTTGAATATCCAGTGCCTTGTGTAGAATGTATTCTCAAGAAGAGATAATAGAGCAAGTCGAAGGGGTCTTCCCGATAGCCAATCCATTGGATAATCCCCCCGGAAAGAACTCCAACTACCCTGAGTCAGCGGGCGTTCAACCAACTACGTATTCAGTTTGGTATTGCTGAAGCAGATGCTTTACTTTCTTGGCCAAACGATACTGCTGACAGGCCACCTCTCGGTTTTATCGTTGTCAATCGTCAGATGTGCCTGTGCGGTGCTATTCCACCTTTTAATGATTTTCTTCAACGACTCCTTCTCCGATTAACTATCTCTCCCTTCCAATTGCATCCCAATGGCTACGCCATGCTGATGGGACTATGTGTACTATTCAGGAGGACACTTGATCGTCTTCCGAGCTTTGAGGAAATTTGCTTCCTGCACACATTTGCAAAAAATAAAGATCATCCCTCTATCACACTCGTGAGAAGCGCCAGAACCGTAGATTGATCGTCGATCTTCCGGAAAGCGCCCACGGGTTCTTAAATCAATTCTTCTTCGTTCGTCGCCCTCCAGGATTTTACGCCATATAGAGAGTAGGAAGTAAGATTGCTTATCCCCGCTCTTTCCATTTGAGCTTTTCAAAGTCCGAGTTGCTAGGTGCTAACTTCATTCTTTACTTTTACAGCACTTCCTCCTCCCTCTAAAGATCCCAGCCACAAGCCGACTTTTGAAAGATTAAGTGCCATGGCGGTTGAGGAAAGAAGTATTAAATTTTTGCTGAAAGATGAGTTTCTGCACCAGTTCGGACTCCTGCACCCTTCCCGTTCTGCTCAGCCTCATGAAGTTCCTGATTCTCCGGTAGAGACATCGGATGCCCCAGTTTCCGCCGGAGAACTTACACCGAAAGAACCTACTGTTGAGGCTTCACTGGTGAAGTGTTCTGCTTCTATTGACGTTGCGGGGTCATTCGGCAAACTTACAATTGCTCCGGTCATTGAAGAAAAGGAATCTCCCCGACAATCCGGGAAGACTACCGATGAAGGAGCTGAGGGGAAGGGTCCCGCTGGGCACGATGGTGACGACATTTTTAAGGGGTTGAGCGACTTGATTATTACTTCACAGGAGCTCTTTAAAGACGATACCACTACTACTAAAGTTATTTCTCCAGTAGTTGAAGCGACATCTGCCTTGCAACAAACTCCGTCAGCCCAAGAGTCGACACTTGCTGTAAAATCCGTCATCACCCCCAAACCGAGGAGTGGTTCGTAGTTTGACGCGCGTAGTTTTCATGTTACACACACTTAGGACTTTTCAACACTTATATGCATTCAACTTCCTTACTTTGAAGATTTCTGAACTTGTCTTTTCTTCATTTTCAGGTTCTCCGATGGGACGTAGCGGCTCTTACTATGATGATTTCCAACGTTATGGGAGACGCGGCTCTTATGACCCCAAGAGGTATCTTCCTGTCTTCTGGGAAACCGACGAAGAAAGAACTACAAGAAAAGCTCGTGAAAGGCGTGCTTATGAAGAACGCTATGGGAGAAGGGACGAATGACATGATTCTTCCCGGAGAGAGGATGATTCTCACAAACAAAAAACTCGTGATGACAAAGGAAAAATTCATGTCGCTGATGATCCGAGTAAACGGGCCAAACTTGGCGAAAAACCGACATCCGAAATTTCTGAAAAGCCCGCTGCTCCCGTCTCTTTGGAAATCCCTTCCAGCTCTCCTACCCTTCAAAATGCTGATATTCAAACAATCATCAGTAAGCCCTCGTATCAAGTTGGACAGGGTCCGGCTAGTCTTCGAAGCCGGTTTCTACACTAGTGCTTAAAAGGAGTGCGCTTTGATCTCGACTTGGTCCCAATCGACAAGCAAGCTATGTTGCGAAATCTTGATGCCGTCAAACTCAATATCGAGAGAATGTGTGGTTGGCAGAAACTTGTTGACGAGCTTCAAAGAGTAAACCGCGCAAATCTCGAAGCCATGCTGACTATGGAAAATGATAAATCCAAGTGGCAGAAAACACTCGATCAGTATGATGCAGAGATGAAGAGCATTGCCGCTTACAATGAGAAATATGAAGAGGAAGTTGAAAAACTTAAAGAAGAGCTTGCCACTTCTTCCACTTCCTATTCTCAAGAGAAGAAGTGCTTCAAAAATAGGTGAGAGATGCTCACGCTGCACAAAGAGATGCTGAAACTAAATTCGAAGCCCAGCAGCGAGTTGTAGAAAGCTACCGAACTAACGTTGCTCAGTTGCGAGAAAAAACCAGCTCCCAAGACACGGAAATTGCAATGTTAAAAGCTCGACTTTCTAAAGTTGAAAAAGAGCATGATGCTGCTATTGCTGGCAAAGCAGCAGCCGAAGAATCTCATATGGCAACTAAAGCCGACATCAGCTCTACTTTATTCTAGTTTTACATACATAGTATTTTAGGGCGCGGTAGCCTTAGGTTTTTGGGACCGAAGTACGAAATCACTTTGGCCAAAGTGTGGGAAGACGCATTTGATATGCTTGGAGGAGCTGGATATGCTGAAGAAGATTTAGTGGAGCATTATCTAGATGACGATGCATGTGCTGCTCTTGCCAGGGGAAAGGAGCAACTCGCTAAAGAGAGAGCCGAAATGGAAGAAGGAGAACATTTAGGGAAGGCAACCTCAACCGACCCAGTTCAACCTTCGGTTTCGGCCGACAACGATATTGTTGGCTCCAATTCCCATTCTTCACCTACTGCTAAAGCTGTCATTGAAAGTGCAACCGCTCGCACTTGAGATGAGGCTCAAGAAAGCACTGAAGCACAGGACTTTGAGGTTGACATAGCAAATCCTACTTCTCCAGGTAACCTCAATGCCGATCTTACTCAAGTGGACTGCTTGTTTACTTCACATGAGCTTGATGAATTTTTTATTATTACTTGAATCTTGACGCGCCACTTTCTCCTCTCTTTATGAGAGATACTGATTTTAACTTCTCTTCTCCTGTAGTGAAAGCGCCAAGTATTGTTCAGACTTTCCCTCTTCCGGTTGTTCCCTCTCTGCCTCTTCAGATTACTCCTCCTTCCGTTTCTCAACCGGGTCACAAGAGGAGCAGATAGAAGTTCTTCAAGGCTTGGATGACCCGATCGCTTCACAAGAAAGGAAGGCCGAGGAACATGAAGAAGGCGAAAGAACCTCAGAGAAAACTATTTCTGATGACATAAAGTTGTCTGCACTTTTCACTCCGGGCAGTGAGTCTTCTTCAAGGAAGAAGGGGAAGCGTGTATTCTCGAAGAAAAAGAGGGAAGTTTCTGCTAGCGAAGGAAAAGTGGAAGAAAGTCCAATTGCACCCCTTTCTCCTTCTTCCCCTACTCTTATGGGCCGACCCAAAAAGTTAACCATCCGGCCAGGCGAGGGCTCCAAAGGTGGCAGAAAGTAGAAGTGATAGGTTTGGTCCTATGCTTTTCATCTCGCTTTTTGCTTTTTTGCTTGTATATATAAAGGCTTGTGTTGATCGGAGATTGTGTGGATACCGGTCCCCGCCTTCTTTTATTTTGAAACCTGCACATGTATAAAATTTTCAGAGTATGGAATAAAATGATTCTTTTACTTGTACAAACTTCTGTCTGTATTTGAGAATGCGTTTATTCTTCTTTTTCATACAAGTTTCTTTATTTTCTTTGTGTGATATTGCAGTAAGAATGTGGTATGTTGCTTGAGCATTGCTTTTATGAATGCAACTATATTATATTGCCCCCATACTACGGTTTATTGCAATCTCTTTCACATTGGTAAAATTTTGGAGAACAACTCTTCTGTTTTGAGAAGACTTGTACTCTTTCTTTGGAGAACAACTTTTCCATTTTAAGGAGGCTTGCATCCGTACTTTAGAGAATATTTTTTTCCATTTTAAGGGAATATTTCTCTGATTTAGTAGAATGTGCCTTGTATTGGATAAGTCTTCTCTTTTTCTTTTCTTTTTTTCTTTTTTTTACACTTCAACTTTTGGAGATGATCACTACTTTCTCTCTTCTTCTTTTTTTATTTGAAAGAAAAGTAGTGAATTCTCCTATAGGGTGAAGTGGGCTTCGAAAGAAGGCTTTGATTTGGTACTTCAATTTTTAGAGAAAAATATTCTCATTATGGAGAAATTGATCTTTTCTTGAAAGTAGAAGTACGCTTCCAAAGAGGGCTTTTCACATTCCAACTCTTGTGAAGTGTGCCTCCGAAGAGAGATGTTTGCACTTCAACTCTGGTGAAATGGGCCTCCGAAGAGGGCTTTGCACATTTCAACTCTTGTGAAGTTTTATTTCAGATCTCAGTGAAATGTGTGCCTCCGAAGAGGTCTTTTAGCATTCCAACTCTTGTGAAGTGTATCTTCGAAGAGAGCTGTTTTCACTTCAACTCTGGTGAAATAGACCTCCGAAGAGGGATTTGCACATTTCAACTCTTGTGAAGTTTTATTTCTGATCTCAGTGAAATATGTGCCTCCGAAGAGGTCTTTTAGCATTCCAACTCTTGTGAAGTGTGTCTCCGAAGAGAGTTGTTTGCACATCAACTCTGGTAAAATGGGCCTCCGAAGAGGGCTTTGCACATTTCAATTCTTGTGAAGTTTTATTTCAAATCTCGGTGAAATGTGTGCCTCCGAAGAGGTCTTTTAGCATTCCAACTCTTGTGAATGTGTCTCCGAAGAGAGCTGTTTGCACTTCAACTCTGGTGAAATGAGCCTCCGAAGAGGGCTTTGCACATTTCAACTCTTGTGAAGTTTTATTTCAAATCTCGGTGAAATGTTTTCCTCCGAGTAGGGCTTTTGCCTGGATGTTTCTTTCTCATGGTTGGATGAATTCACGTGGCGGACACAAGTTACTTGGAAGTTTGTTTGCACAAACGATCTCAACTAGTTAACGAGTGCCCTGTGCCTTCCACTTCAGAAGGTGCCTCCGGTCATTCCACCAATCTTTTTTGGTTGAGAAAGAGAACTTTCGTTTTCTGGCAAGCCCTGTTAGAGGTCTTTATCCTCCGAAGAGGGCTTGTGCCTCCGAAGAGGTCTTTGGCTGTTTTCTTCCTGCTCGTCCATGTCTTTTCGCCATTTACTCATATCAGCGATTCCCTGCTATCATTTTCAAGCACACATTCCTTTATTTTTTAAGTAGTTTGTTTTTTCCAAAGAAGTGTACTTCATTGTTAAGTGAGTTCGCATGGGCAGACACAGGCTAATTAATTGGATGTTCGTTTGCACAAACGATCACAATTAGTTAGCAAGGGCCCACCTCCGGCGGAACCACTAACTATTTGCTTGAAGCACTTCTTATATAGGATTTGAGTCTGGAATTTTTGTGGGTTAATATTCATTTGTTGAGTGATGTCAGGGATCGCTTGGTCTTGTGATGGGTAAGCTTTGTTTTAATGGTTTGCAATATTAAATCGACATTTTAGCAATACAATTAAAGTACTTTACATATATCGAAATAAAACAGGCATTTTGTAATAGTAGAGAACACAAGATTTATAGTGGTTCGGCCAAGAACGGGGCCTACATCCACTTTATAGTTCTTATTATTCACTTGCACTGGCTTTACAATGGCTTTCAATACAAGAATCATACATCCATAATTCTTTTACAGTATTTCAGTAAAGCTTTTAAGTAAAATATGGGCGCAAGTGATTGCTGTTCCAAGCCCTTGGAATTGGATCTCCTTCGACAGTTGTCAGTTTGAAAGTGCCATCAAGAAGTTTTTTGCCCATGACATACGGCCCTTCCCAGTTTGGCGCAAACACTCCTGTTGCTGTCATGATCCTTTTCAAGACTAGATCCCCAATCTCAAAGCTGCGTTGGCGAACTTTGGAATTGAAGTGCCTGGCAATTCTTTGCTAATGGGATGCAATTCTGAGCTAAGCCTCTTCCCTTCTTTCATCAAGGAAGTCTAGTGCTACAAGTTGCAGCTTTTCATTTTCAGCTTGATCGAAATGGATTCTTCTGTGTGAAGGGACTTCTATCTCCACCGAAATCATTGCTTCTGATCCATATGCCAATGAAAATGGAGTGTGCCCAGTCGCAGTTTTATGGGTAGTTCTGTATGCCCATAGTGCTAGCGGTAGCTTACCGACCCAACCACCTTTTGTTTTTTCCATCTGTTTTTTGATGGTTTATTTGATAATTTTGTTTACTTTTTCCACTTGCCCGTTTGCCTGCGGATGAGCCACTTCTGAAAAGCTTTTTTGGATCTTGAATCACTTACAAAAATCTTGGAACTCTTCACTTTCGAATTGGGTTACATTGTCTGTGATTATATTTTGAGGCACACCATACCTGCAAATGATATTCTTAGTCATAAAGTTTATCATCTTTTAAGAGGTAATAGTAGCTAATGGTTCAGATTCAACCCATTTAGTAAAATAATCAACAGCAACAATAGCATATCTTATTCCGGACTTGGCAGTTGGCAAAGGCCCAATGAGATCTATTCCTCAAATAGCAAATGGCCACGGACTGACCATATGTGTTAGCTCGGTGGAAGGTGCTCTTGGGATTTTTGCAAATCTCTGGCATCAATCACATTTTCGGACGTAGCTAGCAGCATCACGATTAATGTCTGGCCAAAAATACCCGTAACGGAGAATTTTCTTTGCTAGAGTTTGACCACCAGAATGATCTTCACACTCTCCTCCGTGTACTTCAGCTAGAATTGTCTTAGCCTCTTCCTTGGTCACACATCGAAGTAATGGCATTTAGAATCCCCGCCTGTACAATCGGCCATCTTGAATTATATATCTAGAGGCTTTTCTTAACAGCTTCTGACGCTCCTTTGAATTTTCCGGAAGGGAGCCGTTAATCAGATATTCCTTGATTGGAGTCATCCATGACTCCTGCTCTTGAGAAACAGTCATGATCCAATCAATCCCCATTTCATCAATACTTGGGGCTGACAAGACTTCTACATGAACCAATCCCAGTAATTGAGCTTCGCCAGTGCTTGCGTACTTTGCGAGAGAATCCGCCTTCATGTTCTCTTCCCGGGGGATATGACTTATCATATAATGATCGAAATCATCGAGAAGTTCTCATGCTCTTGACAAGTAAGCAGGCAGATTTCCTCCTTTAGTTTGAAACTCTTTCTTGATTTGGTATACAATAAGCTGTGAATCACTGAATATCTACAACACTTTGACATTTAGTTCTTTAGCAATCATCAAGCCGGCAATAAGAGCTTCATATTCTGCTTCATTATTTGTCGAAAGAAATTCCAATCTCAATGCGTAGCACATTGATCGCCCTTCGGGGGTTTCAAGCACAACCCCAGCACCGGAACAGTAATCTTTTGCCGCACCATCAACATATAATTTCCATCGAATTGGGGTATTATCAGTCACCTCTTCCTCACTATCACCTTTATCTGTACATTCTGCGATGAAATCTGCTAAAGCTTGTCCATTGATTGCTCTCCAGGGATGATAAGTGATATCGTATTGGCTGAGTTCAATATTCCACTTCAGAAGATGACCCAAAGTCTCAGGGCGAAACAGGACTTGCTTCAGAGGTTGATCAGTGAGGACTTTGATAGGATGAGCTTGGAAATATGGCCTCAATTTTCTTGATGCAATCAGTAGACAATATGCGAGCTTTTCCAACTTTGAATAATTCATCTCTGCCCCAGTGAATCTTTTGCTGATATAATAAACCGGGCGCTGAATTTTTGCGTCTTCCCATACCAACGCTGCACTGAGAGCATGATATGAGATTGCCAAATATACGAAAAGATCTTCACCATTGTCGGGCTTAGAAAGTATTGGAGGCGTTTCCATATGACGAATCAACTCATCGAAAGCTTTCTGGCATTCAAGAGTCCAGTCAAAGTTTTTCCTTCCTTTCTTTAGAGCATCAAAGAACAGAATGCATTTATCAGTGGCTTTGGAAATGAACCGACTCAAGGCAGCGACTTTTCCATTGAAACTTTGCAATTCCTTCTTCGTTCTAGGAGTTTTGACTTCTCTTAAGGCAGCAATCTGAGCAGGATTAGCTTCAATGCCCCTAGCATTCACAATGAAACCCAAGAACTTTCTGGACACTACCCCAAATGAACATTTCAAAGGATTAAGTTTCATTCCAAACTTTTGGAGCACTGCAAACATTTCTGCCAAGTGATCCATATCGTCTACTGCCTTCTTTGATTTTACCAGCATATCGTCAACATAAACTTCCATAGTTTTGCCAATCTGTGGCTTGAACATAGCATTGACAAGTCTTTGATAAGTTGCCCCAGCATTCTTCAGTCCAAAGGGCATGACTCTGTAGCAGTAAAGACCGACATAGGTGATGAAGCTCGTGTGCTCCTGATCTGGCTCATGCATCATGATCTGGTTATATCCGGAGTAAGCATCCATAAAAGATAATAATTCATGCCCCGTTGTTCCATCCACCAACTGATCTATCCTGGGTAACGGGAAGCAGTCTTTAGGGCATGCTTTGTTTAAATCTGAAAAGTTGATACATACTCTCCATTTTCCGTTAGCTTTCTTAACCAGTACTGGATTTGAAACCCAATTCGGATAAGTAGACTCCTTGATGAAACCATTCTCTATGAGCCGATCTACCTCTTCTTTCAATGCTGCTGACCTTTCAGGACCCTGGGTTCTTCTTTTCTGCTTTACCGGTGTAAACTTCGAATCAATATTCGGAGTATGTACTGCAACTTCTGGGGATATCCCACACATATCAGCATGAGTCCAAGCGAATACGTCCAGATTTACTATCAAGGAATTTTGAACCGTCACACTAAGTTGCGAACCCACATTCACCACTTTGTTCGGATCTTTCAGGTCAACGGGTACTGGCACCGTTACTTCCACTGGCACCACTCTATTCTCCCCTGCACTGGCTTTTCTGGGATCGATTTCTTTTCGTGCACCACTATGTTCGCCAGTGCAGGTCCACCCTGTAATTGCTACATGGTTGGTTCTTTGATGCGGACTGGGGATGCCGCATCTTTTCCCATCTCTCTCTTCCTTGCTTCACGCAACTCTATAAGATAACATTCTCGCCCAGCATTCTGATCCCCCTTAATAACACCAACTCCAATATCCATGGGGAATTTCATAGTAAGGCACCACGGGGCGAGAATTGCCTTAAATGCCACAAGAGTTGGTCGGCCTAGGAAGGTGTTGTAGGCAGAAGATTCATCAACAATTACAAAAGTCTGTTTTCGAACCACCTTTTTCTGCCCTTCTCCAAGCTCCACGAACAAGTCGATAGTTCCAATTGGCTGCTTCGGTTCCCCAGTAAACCCAACAATTTTTTGCGATGAAGCTTGAACATCAGCCATCAGAATTTTCATTTGATCGAATGTCTTTTTGAAGAGAATATTAGAATAAGCGTCGCAATTAACAAGCACTCTCCTTACAATAGCCGGCCCAATGCTTGCAGAGATGACCAAGGGATCCATGGTTGGAGCTTCAATGCCCATAGAGTCCCTGGCTCTGAACACAATATCATCATTAAAAGTTTTCTGCTGCTTCAAAGGTGCAGCATCTTCCAACACAAAAACGCTCTCTTCTATTGGTGCATACTTCAAGGCACAGGCATATCTTTCCATCTCACCCCAGCTTCTACCTATTGGGTGAGGACCTCCCATAATCACATTAATAACAGACCTTTCTGATTCATGTGTAGTATTGCTCTCACCCTAGCCAGATGGATGGCAGGAAGTTGCTGGCCCTTAGAAGATGAAGTTGGGTCATTCCTATTTCTCTTAACATACTGCTAAAGTTTATTTTCTTTCAATAGCTCCTCAATCAAGTCCTTCAAACGGCGGCACTCATTAGTATCATGGCGGGTTGATTGTGGAATCGGCAGAATCTTCCACTCTTCTCAACTTTTCTCCCAAGCCTCAATTTAGCTGGTGTGGGGTATTCGACAGTGTCCTTAGATGCAAAGAAAATGTTTTCTGGTGTATCGGTTAAGGGAGTGAAGTGAAAAGGATGATTTTTCTTCGCATTTCCCTGCTTCTTCCCACCATCGTTCTCCCTCTTCCGAGTTCCAGATTCCTTCTTATTTGGAGCAGCATTATTATTCCCAACCTCTGTTGATACCACCTTAGCCAGTGCTTGAAGGCTTTCCAAGCGCATGAATTCATCAGCTTTCTTATAGAATTTCTCAAGCGAATTTGGTTCTTGCATCTTCAGCCACTTCCCAAATTCACTTGATTTGTCGATTGCCCTCATCAAGTATGTTAAGACCATCTGTGGCTCTGCATTGTCCACTTCAGCCAAAGCTATGTTGAAGCGGTTCAAAAAAGATCTAATAGATTCCTCAGGATTCTGTTCCAGGCTTGACAGTGACATAATATCCTTTACCTTTGAAGCATACAACTTGAATTGCTCTTTAAACTTCTAAGTCAAATAGGCGAACTGGTCTATGGATCGGACTGGTAGCTTTGTGAACCAGAGTAGAGCCGCTCCTTCCAAATATACCAGAAAGTACCGATATTTGATCTCATCTAATGCCCTAGCACCAGTCATGTGCCAGTCATACTTATACAGAAATTGGTTAGGGTCGCTTGTTCCCTTATAAGCCAGAATGGTAGGGGGAACAAACTTCCATGGGAATTCTTCCTTTAGAATCCTTTCAGTGAACGGAGTTTTGCTCGGAGCGAATCCCCATTCTTTTTCATCTTCATCCCTCTACATGCTCTCTTTCATGATTTGTCGCACCATGCCCGAAAGTTATTCCTCATCATTTAAAGGCTTTGTAGGACAGACTTCGGTCATTTTCTTGGAAGTTTTGTATGGACAAACATTCACGGAGAGTTGGCTGCGGTCTCGGTCCTCCAGCTTGGGGAGGTGTTTCTTTGGCGGGGCTAGCTGCTCTTTGAGGTATATACCTTTCTTCAGGATTATGAACATCATCAGCAAGGTTTTCTTCATTATTCACTGGTTGACGGTTAGCTTCGAGCAAAGCATTCAACCTATCAAGCATTAAAGCATTTTGGGCTTCCATCTGCTGGTATAACCCAGATACTGCAGCATCCAACTCTACCCGTGTAATTCCAGCAATTAGTGCTGCTCGACTTGACGAAGGAGAAGTGGCAGTATTTTCATGAACATCACTGGGTTTAGTAGATCTCTGCTTTCTTCCAGGAGCCATTATCTCTAATAGACTTTTGGTTTTGAGAGAGATTTTTTCAACAAACTTTTGCGAAGCAATGACGAAAGTAGCCTGAGTTGGGTTCTCTCAATGAAAGCTCCAAAAATGTTAACGCTCAAATTGAACACTAACACCTCGGTGTAAGTAGAGATTAAGTGAAAGCACCACCCGTCAATATGGGGATTATAAGTAAGTAGAAAAGTCACAAAAAAAAGTAAAGAGACAACAGTTTTATACTGGTTTGGCTTCAAGTTAAGCCAACGTCCACTTTAATCTTCTTTATTGCTGAATCGATTACAACTTTACAACAATCTTCGACTACAACACTACTAGGACAAATAGCTAGAACTCCGATGTAGAATAACTCTTTGAATCCATGTCGAATGTGATAGATTTCTTCTTGAAGTTCGTTGAAGTGTCTTTGATGTTTGAAGCGTCGGATGAGTCGAGAAATCAGCAGAGTATAGGCGTTCCAGAAATGAGCCTCCAGATCCCCCCTTCGGTGGTGTAGGCATGGTATTTCTAGGAAATTTCTGGAGTAAGACGTAGGTTGTGGGCGACCTAGGGTAGGTCGTAGGTCGTCAGCGACCTAAGAGATGCGAGTTACGGCTTATCTTGGTCACACTTGGTCTTCTCTAAGCGGATTAGTAGGTCGTGGGCGACCTAGGGAACACGGGTTACGGTCTAACAGGATTGGACTTGATCCTCTGAACAATCTGATAGGTCGTAGTGACCAAGGAGGGAAGCGGTATAAGAAGTTATGGCTTAGTGAGGCCACCCTGAGCGAGCTATGGAGTTACCTCGGTCTATTTAGGTCGTGAGCGACCTAATGAAGAAGCAGTATGTATGCGGCCTCACACGGTCTTGACTCGTTAGATCGCTAAGTCGCTAGGTCGCACCTCTCATGGAATCACCAGAGTCTTTAGTCGTTAAGTTGTAGGTCGTTGAGTCCTTTAACAGGTTAGGTCGTTAGGTTGCTGTCTTCTGTAAGTCGTTAAGTCGCGATACCTTTTAGGTCGGTACTCTGCTTCAGCAGTTAGGTCGCTAGCCCGCTTCATCAGTTAGGTCGCTAGGTCGCTTCATCGGTTAGCTCGCTAACCCGCTTCAGCTTTAGGTCGCTTACTTCCTTCATTGAGCCATGAAATTGAGGAGTTAGCAGGATATATATTATTTTGGAAAATATATGTCGTATATTGTTATATTTGATATTATATTTTCTTTCGAGCCTCTCCGTACAAAGGAGACTCTACCGAAATTTTCTGTAAATTTTGGACATAGAAAAATTTGAAAATGCTTTCCAAACTTTACTAATTTGAATATAAAGGGATTTAATAGTTATGAATTGATATTTTATTATTAAATTTTGTAAATTTATTTGTGTATAAATCTAATATTTTAAGTAACATATATTGATTTCTTAATTCTTCTTTTCCCTTCTTTTTCCTTTTCAGGGACGAAAAGTTTTGAGTGGGGGAAAGTGTAACGACCCGTAAATTTTGGTGAATAAATTTGATTAATTTAATTAATTTTTGTAATTAAATTTTGAAAGAAATAAAATTTTATAATTATATCAAAATAAAAGTTTAAGAATGAATTATAACAACCAATTGTCGACAATTGAAGTAAAATAAATAAAAGTGAAATAGCGTAAATTGTGCACTTGTGTATAAATTTAAAAATAAGTCAATAAGCATAAAAGTGGTGTAAATTAAGGGATTTGTATATAATTTATAGTAATTGAATGAATTCGGTATTATGTAGGTAATTATAATAGTTGGTTGAAGCTGGATAAACTTAAGTGTAACCTTGGCATGTAAACAATTACTATAAGTTACCTATTTAATTTGTGGATGGAATTGGAAATAATTTTAGTAAAAATAAATAAATGTTACATTTATGGGGACATGGTACAATGTTAGAAATTAGATGTAGCAATTGAAATTAAATTTAACAATTTAGAACAAAATTGCAAATAATTGACAATAATGTAAATTGTCTTACTTGGTTATAATTTTAATATAAGCAACAAATGGAAATGTTGAATTAGTGAATCATTAATAAAAATATTAACTAGAATGGAATTCAATTAATATAATAACGGAAAGAGTGAATGCAAATTTGAATAGTAACGTAAAATTTATCTGTAAGGTGGAAATTGGTGTATTAGAATGCATGAGACCAAGTAAATGAATTTATTGAGGATATTAATTATAATTAATGAATCGAAGAAATAATAACGGTCGTAAGTTACTATTTAACTGTCCTATTAATTTGTTGTAACTGTTATTTGGGAATGAGATTTTATTTTAAGTAAATAAAGGTAAGTATTGTATGAATATATGAATTAATTGAGGTTCTAATTATAATAAATGAATATATTTGACAACTTCAATATATTTGGAGATAATAGTTAATAAAGGAAGTTGGGAATTTGAATATATTGATGGAATGAAATATAGGGCATGGGTTAAGTGCATTACTAAGTAATAGTAGACTCAATTAAAAGGTTGGAATTGAATCTAATCAGTTTAATTGGAATATATAAAAATTAATTGGATTCAATTTATAATAAAGGGATTATTTTAAGTAAATGAAATAAATACTATAATTGGTGAATTAGTGTAAAATTTATGAAATAGGGTGAGAACAGTGTATGTAATCAATTTCAACACCTGTCTGTTAGTGATAACTTATAAGTGTAATTTAACGTTAGTGGTAACAATTATTATTAAGTTAACCATTTATTTAGTCTAATAAATTAAAACGGCTAATCAATTGCAACAAATCAAATTTAATGTTATGTTAATGTAAATTAAGAGAATTATTGGAAATATTGTCAATTTTTTTCCTATTATGACAATTGGTTGGATTAAAAGAATGGATAACAAGACTTATCAATTTACTGAATTTAATTTATAGTAATTGGATAAATTGCAAAAGAATGAAAGTAAATATTTAATTATTACATTAATTGAAAATTAAGTTAAAATTTGAGAATATTAATGTAATAGCTTTGTACCCAATTTTAATTTCATCCATTTGACCATAATGGATTGAATAATAAGAATGAATGGTGAATTCAATGGAATTATTGAAAATATAATTTATAATCGATGAATATAATGAAATTTGAATTTACGCTAAA
The DNA here is from genome assembly GCA_030765085.1 of Allium cepa. NCBI lineage: Eukaryota > Viridiplantae > Streptophyta > Magnoliopsida > Asparagales > Amaryllidaceae > Allium > Allium cepa. The sequence continues at coordinate 747,114,426 of CM060940.1, read as the reverse complement.
ACTTACGATTGAATCAACATTTAATTTTACATCTAAATTTGCTTAAAATCATCGTAAGTGATTAAGAAATTTAAATAATAAGAATTGTCAAATTTTAGAATTTAAATTTGAAATTTGATTTAATTAATTAATTTATTAAATTATTTAATTAGTGTAAAAATAGCCATTTTGGCCACTGACTCGGTTTTCAACAAAAGCAGTTTCATCGGATCCGTAACGGTGAATTATTATTGGATTTCAAGTTTCGTAACGATCGGACTTGTCGTTTGATCGTACGGACTCGAAAGGCTTGAAATAAATGAAATTGAAATCAATTTGAAAAATATTTTTTTTAGCATAACTTCTTCATACGATGGAATTTGGACTTGAAACATGTTCCATCGCGTTTAAAATATTCAATATTTCTATTTTGATATATGGGTTGACCCAATTTCGTTTCGGAGTCGAAACGGGCGTTTTGGGCCACTTTGGCGTTAGCGCGTATATTCAACTTTATCCATCCATTCTAATTTCTGACCTACCAATATAAACCCCGTTATAAACCCTAACAGCCTCTATTCCTCATTTCTATACGTACAGAAACTTCTGTGCTCCCCTTCCTCAACGGCTGTAAACCCTAATTTATCCAATTCCAATTTCAATCTAAAGCTCAAATTTCAAACTCCTCAAAAAAATTCAGAAAAAATATATATCGAAGCACTCGATATACGCATCTCCAAACTACAATACGTTTTTTGACTCGAATCACCATTTGTCCAAAAATTGATGGTGAATTCTCGGCCATCCATTGTGTCGAAATCGACTTTGCCTGATCGCCAAATTGATGGTGCCATTGGGTAGAGACCGTCGAGGGGGTTCGATCGGAGTCATTCGCAGGCGATTTGAATGGTCAGATCAAGATGGATAATTCAATTAGGGTTAGGAAAGGGGGGCAGTGGCTGCTCTATAGCATGTGGTGATGGTGGTTGGGCGTCGCGTGAAGGTCGGAGGCGTGCTTGGGAGGCCGCGCGCAGCGCGAGGCCGGGGATGGTGACACACAACCACTAGTTCATCGATCTAAGTGTGCATACACGAGATTGGGGTTTGGCCGTGTTTTTTTCTTTCCTGTGGCGCATGAAGAGAAGGAAGAACGTGCGCACGTGATGACGTAACTGACTTGGTATGGCTCATTTGTTTTTTTATTTTAATTTTGATTTTCAACTCGTTTTGATACAATAACTTTTACATACGAACTCCAATTCATGCGCGGTTTTCTCCGCTAGGTTCGTATTGGAATTCCGAACACTTTGATGCTGGTTTGGAAAAATTAGGAGACTGTCAAATTTTTGGGGTTAAATTCAATTTAAATTTAATTTAAATTCAAAAGGTGAGTGTTTTAACCCACTCACAACTTCTAAGATTTCTTATGTTTGTTAAATTTATTTATGATGTGATTTGAAATTTATTTATAGCTGTTTGGCATATATTTAATCATTATCTCAGTTAATTTGCATTTATTGAATTAAATTGTTATTTAAATTTATTATTGCGTATAAACTGCCAGTTAGATGAATTGTTTAATTTATTATTGAATATAACCGGCTGTAAATTACCTGTTATTTGTAACGACCCAGAATTTCTGTCATTCGAAATTCGTATATTTAATTGATTTTAAATATTATCAAGTAAAATTTGCAAAGAATAAACTCTTATTTCGAATATCTAGATTTAATTGGATAATTAAATCGATAATTAAATATTTGAAATTATGGAAAATAATTGGAAATTGGGTTTAATGTGATTAAAATTGATGTGTAAAGCTGTATTTAATCATGTTGGAGTTAGAATGATGTTATAGAACTTTTAAAATTGAATTAAAAGTTAATTTGTAGAAATTGAATATTTTAATATTTAATTGACTAGTAAAATAGCCATTTTTCAAACAGTCTCAGATTTTGATGAAACCAGTTTCATCGGATCCATAATGTTATATTATTATATGGTTTCAAATTTCGTGTCAATCGGATTTACGGTTTGTCCGGGGCAAGCTAAAACGCGTAGAAATCGGTTTGAGTGAATTTTTAAATTTAAATAGTCGATTTGAAAACCTATCTTCCAAATACTTTCGATTTGGCCTTCGATATATATTCCATTGCGTTCGGATGGGGATAAAACATTATAAACGCTAGGCGTCACGCTTCGTTTGGAGTTCGAAAAATTTCGGGATGAATAGTGTTTGGAAAATTTTCAATAAAAGGACCTCATTTTCTTTAATTTTCATCAAACCATAGGGTTCAAGCTTCAGCCGCCGGCCCTATAATCAATGGCCGAGAATTTCACTTCTTCCTCTTCTATTTTCTTCCAATCCATAAACTTTTACAAGAAATCTCCAACAACAATATTGTAGACAACATTGAGCTCTACGAATCCAACGGTTATGATCAAGAATAGCATGTGGATCGACCAGAAATTGCTCGTGTTCGTCGACCATTCTTTCGCATTTTTTTGTGCAATTGCTCGACCGAGCTTCACGTCGTCCATGGTGGGGGGTCGCGGTGGCTAGGGTGTTGGAACGGCATGCTCTGATAGACGTGTAGATGAACGAGGTGGTGCGGCTAGCTAGGGTTTCGAACGGCTCCTTGGGTTTATGTGCGTACGTGAGAAACGAAGGGGGAAGAAGATGTTTGCAGCTAGATCTAGTTGCTCAGGAATGAATGGCCTTGATTGAAGTTAGGTTTAAAAATAAATAAATAAATTTATAAATTAATTATCTTTAAATCGTTCAAAATTTAAAAAGCTATAAATTTTTGATGCGAGGTTGAAAACTAACGAAACGACTTGCGTTGGAATCGTATGGACGAGCACTATGCGATGGAGCTAGATAGGAGTCATTTGGAGCTAGTGTGAATTTTGGGTAAAATTAAACGCGTGTTTAATTTTATTCGAAATAAAACACTGAAACAGTTATTGAAAACAAAGCAAGATCTTCTCGCTCAATCGAAATTGTTTCGATTTAAATTTTAAATAGTTAAATTTAGAATTGCTTGATTGTGTGAATGAATGATAAATTATGATCTATTGTTTTGAAATAGACCGTATACGCCGTATATTAAGAGGATGTTATTTGTTAAACACATATACCGCGATATTTCACCTTGATGTGGAATTAGTATTATCTATGTACTTGGAGTTGATTTCCCACATTATATAGCGGATGAGACCCTATTGCGCCGCATAATAGTGGATAATATTTTATATAAACCCATATACCACGATATTCCGTATTGAAACGGGATTGGTATTGTGCCAACATCTGTGGATGCAGGAAAACAGGTTGGAGGGATCCAACTGGATTCCTCACCCGTATTGATTTGTTTGCATATATTGTGATATATTCTGTTATCATATGATATATGATGTTTTGGATGCCGTGATTGTTATATTTAGTGCCGTTGCAGCATTGGGCCTATTTTGGAAAATTAAAAGTGTTGAAGTGATGATTTTCAAATTTAAAAGAATTTTTAAAGTGATTTTTGAACGTATACGTTTTATTGAATTTTGGAATTGATTTATTTTAAATAAATAAACGTTATAATTTTTATGTTATGAAAATTATGATTTTTGTGAAATAAAATCGAAATGTGATTTTTGAAATATGGAGTTAATGATTTTATAAAATAGTTTAAATAGAGATTTTTGAATTTATTATAAACGCTTTATATATAAGATTTATAAAATTTGATTTTTATAAATCAAAGTGATGAAATTATAAAGGAGTTTTGAAAATGTTTTAAAATGATGTTAAAATGGATTTTATAAAGAATAGAATCTACGATTAGTGAAGTTATAAAATGAATGAATATGTAAATAGAGAATTATAAGTAAATTGCTTATAATTTGGATTTTGGGTGTAAATGGGATATGGATAGAATTTGTTAACAAAGTGAGTTTATAAGTTGTAGTTTTTATAAAATATATATAAATGTGAATTTATAAACGTTGTTTTATAAATTCGAAATCAATTGAATTTGATAAGTAAATATGAAAACTTATTAAAGGAGGTATATTCATGATATTGGACAGTGGATAATCCTTTAATTAAATATGTAGAAGTGTTGAATTTGCTAAACGATTTATATTCACGATTTTGGACAGTGGATAATCCTTTAAATAAAATGTGTAGAAAGGTTGAATTTGGTTAACGAAGTATATTCACGATTTTGGACAGTGACTAATATATTAAAGAAAATTTTTGGGGAGGTGATATTTTAAATGGAATTAAAATGTTTTAGAAATGTTTTAAAATGTATTAAGTATCGAAACCATGGATTTCAACATTCATTGTTGACGTTTTCGAGAAATAAGGAAAAGGTGGACTATAATACTGTTGTTATAGTAAATGATTTTCGAAAGAAAATGTTTTATATAGTATTGGGATTTATATATCTATCTTAATTTCAAATCCGTATACTAGTGATTTTGAGTTGTCGTAACGATGTTTTACGCAACATTCGTTTTGCTCAAATAAATGTGTTTAAGGGAATGTTTTCCTTAAAGAATAAAATATATACTTAATTGTGATTTAAATATATTGAATGTTTTCTAAGTATTGAAAATAAAAAGATTTGTGAATTACTTATTGTTAAATAAGTTTTGGAAATGTTTTCCAATGTAGAAATTGAAATGGTTTAGAGAATATATCTTTCACAATACAAACGCTAACATATGTTAATATACGTTGAATTGTGATATATGCCTTCTTTATATATGTACATATCCATGTTAGCATAGTTTGTTCATAAAAACATAGCAAAGTCAGGAAAAGAAAGAAAAAAAACATAAGTATCAGTATATTCACAAAACTCAACTTCATTCAAGAAGACAAAACAGAAAAGGGAAAAGAGGAAGATTCAATCTGTGGGTTTTCTAAACAAAAGAAAAGAGTTCTCTGTCTCCAAATAATTTCAAGTGAGCAAACATCTATTTCAAAGGAAAAAAATTTGTATTCATATGTTTGATTCATGAATAACTTTTGTTGTATACTTCAAATAAGAAGTTTGGATGATTCTGTGCGTTGGGAAATTTTGTTTCCCTGTACTTTAGTTTCAGGGCAGATAAAGCTAAAAACAAATCAAACATCTTCATATCAATATCTTTAAGCTTAAGATTCTGAACAAAATAGGTTAGTTTAAACTTGAATCACGGTTAGAATTTGGTTTAAGCTTGAATATAAAGAGTTTGCCTGTACAACCTAAAATTCACGGTAAAAACAAATTTTGGATAAATTAAACTATTTTAGAATGTTGTTTTGATTTCATAACTTGAATGAACATGCCAAAATATGATTTTTAAAGGCAATATTATGATTTTTACTTAAGTAGTTTAAGAGTAGTTTGAATTTAAACCAAGTTTTCATTTTTCTAATTCCCAGTGAACGATCCAATGAAAATCGTTGAAATTTGGATTAAAGCTAGCTTGAACTTCTATGGTGACGAGAAATTGCTAAATAATTTTTTGAATGTATGAATTTGCCGAACAAACCCAAAGTAGGGTTTAAGTTGCAAGTTTGTAGTATGTTGGAAAAATGGTGATTTTGTCGCTATGAAGCGATCGAGTCGCGCGGGCTTTAGAGATATGGTGGCTCGGAGGGTGGCGTGTTCGTGGCCGGAGTAGGAGCCCCTCCAGTGGTCGGAGACGTGGTGGCGAGGCGTTTGGGTTTAGGGTATGTTCGAGTTTCAGGTGCAACGAAGGGTGAAAATTCAATTTTGAGACATTTGGGTTGAGTCGAGCCTCTATTTCGGGTAGGGGGAAGAATCGCGACTTGCTGAAGGTCGCGATGGCCACCGGAGCGGCGACGCGGTGACTTGCACGTGCACGGCCTCGCACGACGTATCACGAAGATTTGTGTTTGGCCACTCGAGTTGACACTCAAGGAAGATGATGCGTAGCTTCGGTGTATCGCTCGAGTTCGCGAATGCCTTCCTGCTACTTCAGTTTGAACATTTGAGTCTGACTTAAACTCCGAAAAAAAAATTCTTTGATAAATTCGATTGTCATAAAAAGTTAATTCAACTTCGTAGTTTGAACCCTCACTGAAAATCATGATTTTTAAACCAAAAATGAAGATTTTTAAATAGGTATTTTGTGTGTAGTTCGTAATTAAATAAAAACAACATTTTTACAAATTTAGGATTACTGAATCAATTTTAATTGTTGAAACTTGAGTTGAAGCAAGTTTAACCCTTCATGATTTCGGGAAAAATGTGAAAAAAATTATCCATTGCGTGGATTAGGAGAGCGAGTTCGATTTAGTGTTTAAACCATGGGTTTTGCAGTGTTTGGGAAAGGGGTGATTTCATCACCTAGGAGCGTTTGAGTTGCTTGAGATCGAGGGGAATGGAAGAACATCGAGGTGACATCATCTGGCCGAGGTCGTGAAATTTCTGGTGATCTGTGCGAGGAGAACGAGACGAGATGGTCTAAGACGTTTTAGTTACAGTTTGACGAAATGGTGAACCGAGGTTCGATTTCGCGTTGGCATGGAATTTTCGACTTGCCGATGATCGCGATGATCATTGGAGGGGCGGCGCCACGTCGTGCACATGCACGATGTGTTTTAGTGTCAGCAAGCTGCTGATTTGAAAGCCCGAGTTAAAACTAGAGAAATTGCACCTTTTGCTTCGGGATGAACCTCAAGTACGCGAGTATATCTGGGCTATCTTGGGTTAGGAACGTAAAATGGAAAAAAAACTAAAAAAAAGAAAAGAAGAAGAAGAAACAGACTCGGGGGAGAACGGGAAGAGGCTCGGGGAAAGGACGAAAAATATTCGGGCTGGACCCGAGTTTGCCTGGGTGTTTGCTCGGGTTACTCTGAAATTGGGTTAGGCCCAATAAGACTTTGAATTTACAATGCTAAGTAATTTTTGTATTTGCAATGCAACCAAGTTTGGTTTATGTAAGTTAAAAACTTACTATATGTTTAAAATTTGTTAACGGTGTTTTTTTAAGAGTTTAATTAATCCTTTAATTAAGTAATTTAATTAAAATAAGAATTAAAGTTAATTTGCATTAAAACTTTCAATGTAACAATAAATTGATTTTTAAAGTGTAAAGCAGATTTTCAAATGGTAACTGAGGTAAATAATTTTATTAATCAATGATTTTGAAAAGAGATTAAGAATGATCTACAATTTGTAATTAAATTGATTAATAAACAATTAAGTGTTCAAATTAATTTGGAAATTAAGAATTTATTATCCAGATAAATTAAAGTCGACAAATCAAGTTTAGCAGTTAATTAAAATAACTAATTTTGAAATAATAAATCGAGTTAATTAAGATTTAATTTATTTATCCTAATTTTAATCATTGATTTGAACATCACTACAAATTATTGTGTGGTAAATTTATTTAAACCACATTGGAAAATAATTAACTATGGATGTGCACGATATTGATGTTTCTATTCTGTTTGTGATACTATGTGATGTAGATTGCCATGTACTACACTGTAATTGTGATTTGTTTCGTATTGATGTGAAAACCCTGTTTACCCGTAAAACGGCATTTAAACTTCGATGCGACAGGGGATTGGATATCAGATAGTTATCCGAAAACCACATCGAACCTATGAATTTTTGTGAACGACATATCCACATGTTTTTAACATTGACTCTCACTATTCTATTTAGCCGGGAAAGGACCTTTGTGTCATATAAACCATTCTGAATAAGTGATAAGATGAAATGTATGAGCATTTGGAGACTGGTGGTGAAGACCGGGTATCTTCGAGAACGATAGGATAACCTGTCGAATGACTTGGCACTGAGTTGCTCCGGTATAGAGTTCTCTATATGTGATGGGGAATCCAATCGGGATTGTGGACACCCAGATTGCAAGGACTTCTTCGGAAGTTCCTTCGGTTCTGTTCGGACCCAGAACAGACTTGTATGGATTGTCTGCCCGACATTACTTTTGAGATATAAAGCAGATTTCTTTCAAATAAATTTCTGTTGGTGGCGGAGAATTTATTCTCTTAGCTTAACACCCTTCTCTAAGACGTACGAGCTCAGAGGCTATGTAGTTGAAGGTTATCAGTAATATATTCCCAACTTGGTAATGTGGCATGCTGAGTGTTACTGATCATTTTTTGATCAAAGCATGGCTTTGAGAAAGGCGTAGCTTTGTGGATGAGACTTCGTCGAACCTCAAAACCCGGTAATGGTCGAAACAGGAAAGATGCGGCAAGGTTATTGGGGGTAGCGCCCCTTAGGGTATGTGCATTTCCTTCTGGATAAAAGTGGTATCATGGTATGGAGCCCAGATACTTAACTTATGTGGATATCGCAGATATATATGTATTACTTTGTTATTTGTTGCTGGGGCCCCGGGTAAAGGTTGGTTACAACCGGGGGATGGCATACTCGTGTTAGTAGTTACCCAGTTAGGGGTAAACCGGCCATGTGTCGGTAGAGATCCCGTTAGTTTGTCGGGTCGTCCCTCCAAAGGAGTACCCATGTGGCCCAGGAAGTTCCTTAGCCTGACCATTTGTTGGAAATCCGAAGAAACAATACGAGCCCTGTACGGTTTTAGTTGTGGAACCTGCCATCTAATATGGTAGCTATAGTAGGCATAGTATAATGGTACCTATGCTGGCTAAGCTTAATATTATACTTTCGAAATGCTTCCTACACTATGCGCTAATAATAATATCAAAGAAATTTGTCTCATATCACGCATGTTTGACTATCATAAGAAGAAATCTCCTCCAATTCTACGTTTGCATTGTGTGTGTGGCGAGAGGTCTTATGGTAATTTCATTTTAAAAGCATACCGAAATTCATTTATAAATCTAGTTTCTTTAAAAGCAACTTTTTTTGTTCACTCATACCAGTCCCATGACTGACCTGGAGTTTATTGTTTCTTTCCTAAACTCTGGGTGCCCATAATTTTTACACGAGCAGCCTAGTAGTAGGTTTTCTGTATTATGGAGTTAGCAGTATTTTGGAGATTTTTCTTTGGAGATATCTTAGGAGCTTTTGGAGATATCAGGTGTTTAGCTTTTGGGAGTTCATTATCACTTCTTTTGTTTGGAGACTTTTTGGATATATGATCACTGTTGTATAATAATAATGTTTATTTGGAGTTGTAGTGTATGTATTAAATAATCTAATGTAGAAATGGATATTATACTGTTTTATCAGTGTTATATGCATGATATACATTCTGTTCCGCTGTTTTATATTCATCTGATGTTGTTATAAGCTCCATCTGAACTGAAATTTGACGTTCGAATCTCCGGCAGTCGAATACAAGTGAGGTATTTGATGTCGACTTTTGAACGCTGAATTTTGGGTTGTGACAAATTGGTATCAGAGCTGAAGGTTGAGTGAGAACTTTAGCTATGGAGTATAACACATTAGATGGCTCATTAGAGATAGGGTGAAGCATACCCTAGAATGAGTGTAACCAAGACTGAAAATCTAAATTTTTTTAGTTCATTTCTTTTTACTACTGATATTCCTTAAGACATTTCGTCCGTATATCTAAATCAATTTTCTTACTAATTTCAGATAGTAAGAATGAGCGGATGAAGAGGAAGACCTAGGGGTCAAGGGAATGCCACATCACCAAACCAAGATCCTCCAACAGTAGCAGCAGCAATATATATCCAGCAACAGCCGAATCTGGCTGATTTGTATAAGAATTTCTCAAAGCTTAGTGGCAAACCATTCAACGACAAGGAGTCAATTTTTGAGGCCCAAGCATGGGTAAGATCGTGTGAGAAATTTTTTAAAGGGCTAAAGCTGCATGACGAGCAGATGAGACTTATAGCTTCTTGTCAACTCCAAGAAGAAGCCTCAGCCTGGTGGGAAACAATCATTATAGATGAACCAGAGGAAGAATTTACTTGGAATCGTTTTAAGGAGGTGTTTGAAAAGTGTTATATGCCATCGGCAGGAATTTCCAGAATGTATCAAGAATTTTTGGATTTAAAGCAAGAAAGCTTGTCATTTGAAGACTACTTAAACAAGTTCAACGAACTATCTCGTTTTGGTCCGGAGTTGTTGAACACGCCTCTTAAGAAAAATGAAAGGTTTATCCGTGGAATGAATGAGAAGTATCATGAAAGGATGACAGCACACGTCAAAGAATCTTTTTCTAATCTCATTGATATGGGATATAGGTATGCCACACTGGATATGCAGGAGATTCCAAGGGAAGGAGGAAATTCAAGTAATCAGAATTGGAAGAAAAGGAAGTTTGGGGGCAAGAGGCCACAACAAAACAAGGATAAGAAGAGCTGTCAAGGAAATTCGGCTAGGAACATAACTTGTTACAATTGCCAAGAGAAGGGCCATTATTCAAACAGCTGCAAAAACCCGAAGAAGCAAGTTAAGATGGAACAACTCGTGAGGAATGATCAAGGAGCTAAAGAATGTTATAATTGTCTCAAGCCTGGACATTTTATTAAAGATTGCCTGGTAATGAAGCAAGCACAGTTGGAAAATGTTTATGCGATAAAGAAAGACCCATCAACTTCAAAAACAGATAAAGGAAAGGGTGTTCTGGAAGGTAACCTTACTATTTATGATAGAACCGTTAGAGTTTTATTTGACACGGGAGCTTCACATAGCTTTATCTCCCAATAAACCGTAAGTGAATTAGAACTTAAAACTGAATTTGTTGACGACCCTATTTGCATGAAAAATCCAGTTGGAGGTCCCGCAAATCTTTGTTTGTATTGTAAGAAAGTTCCTATTTCATATGCTTGCTATCAATTTCCTATCAACCATTATGTCCTCGAATTTAATGAATTTAAAATCTTACTCGGAATGAACTGGTTATCGAGATACGAAGGTAAATTGGATTGTAATAATAGGACAATTTTAGTCAAAACAAGTTTTGGAAATTTTATTGAAATCTCTTGTGAGGATCCGAGTCCAAAGAGAGATAGATTGATGTATACTTTGGGATATCCTGACCCAGTTTGCAGTCTATACCTGTTGTTCGAGAATTTTCCGACGTATTTGAAGAAGTAAAATCCTTACCTCCACGCAGAGAAATAGAATTCCGAATTGACTTAGATCCCAATGCCCGTCATGTTGTTCACGCAAGTCGCAGGATGGCACCTAGGGAAAAAATTGAATTAGTCGATCAAACTCGTGATTTGCTAAAGAATGGATTGGTTCGCTATAGTGTTTCTGAATGGGGTTCAACTGTCGTATTTGTGGCTAAATCAGACGGATCTTTGAGATTGTGTGTAGATTACCGTGATCTCAATAAACAAACCCTCAAAAACAAATTCCCTTTACCTAGAATTGACGATCTATTCGATCAACTTCATGGCGCTCGATTCTTTTCTAAGATGGATTTAGCTCAGGGATTCCATGTGAATAGCCGAGAATTGTGTACATTTAACTGCCTTTAGAGGTCCTGATATGTCCTACGAATGGTTAGTTATGCCTTTCGGACTGACGAACGCTCCCACGTACTTCGTGGATTTAATGGCCCGAGTGTTTCGAGAATTATTGAACAAAATTTGTCCTTGTATTTATTGATGATATTTTGATTTACTCCAAAACTGAAGAGGAGCATGCTGAACATCTCAGAATTGTTTTGAAAATATTGAGGACGAATATCATATTCGCTAAATTTTCTAAGTGTCATTTTTGGGTCAAAGAAGTCAGATTTCTCCGTCATATTGTTAATGAAGAAGGAATTTCTGTTGATCCAAGCAAGATTTCTACAATTCTGGACTGGAAGCAACCCACTACTCCTAGAGAAGTTCGAAGTTTTCTGGATTTAGCGGGATACTATAGAAAGTTTGTATAGGATTTTTCAAAGTTGGCCAGCCCATTGACTAAACTAACAATGAAGAATGCTAAATTCGATTGGACTCCAAAATGTGATGATGCTTTCCAAGAATTGAAAAAGAGATTGACTACTACTCCTGTTCTCGCTATCATTAACGGGAACCAAGGGTTATCTGTCTATACTGACACGTGTGGTGATAGGGTAGGTGCAGTATTAATGCAGAATGGAAAGGTAGTTGCTCACGCGAGTAGACAATTACGTCCGCACGAGAGAAACTACCCAACACATGATTTGGAGCCTTTGGCTGTTGTTTTCGCTTTAAAAATCTGGCGACACTATTTTTTGGTAAGAATATTTTCAGCCTTCTTAACAATTTACTAACTTAACTTAAACAATATACTTAATAAACTCTCTTTGTTTTAGGTGAAAAAATTGAATTATTCACCGATCATAAATCCTTGAAATATCTCTTTACCCAGAAAGATCTGAATCTGCCACAACAATGTTGGTTGGAATTTCTGGCATCTTATGACCTAGATATTGTGTATACACCGGGATAAACCAATGTAGTTGCAGACGCCTTAAGTATAAAGCACGCTATTCTTGCTCATCTTGTTATTGCTCCTACTCTTCTTGAAAAGATCGCCAACAAGCAAACAGAAGACAAATTTCTTTGAGATATTTATGGAAAAATTCTTCGAGGCGAAGATACTAGTTTTGAAACCAATCAAAGCCGAGTTATTAGGCTGAAAGGCAGGTTATGTATGCCAGATATCCCTGATCTGAAACGTGAAGTTCTAGATGAATGTCACAAATCAAAACTCAGTATCCATCCAGGAGTTAATAAAATGTATCGAGATATTAAAAGAACATTCTGGTGGAAGACAATGAAAAGGGACATATCGATATATGTGAGTTGTTGTGCTACTTTTCAACAAGTCAAAAGCGATCAAAAGAAAGTGGCCGGTTTACTTCAGCCTTTGGAAGTACCCAAATGGAAATGGGATCGGGTATCAATGGATTTCATCGACGGATTGCCATGAACCAAGAAGGGAAATGAAGCAATTTGGGTTATAGTGGACCGTCTAACCAAGACTACTCACTTTATTCCAGTGAAATCCACTCGGACTGCAGCAAGCTTAGCAGGGCTGTATATAAAGGAAATAGTTCGTCTCCATAGTATTCCCAGCAGTATAGTGAGTGATCGTGACCCGATCTTCACTAGTATATTTTAGGAGGCATTCCAAGCCGCTTTGGGAATAAAATTAAATTTCAGTACTTCTTATCACCCACAATCTGACGGGCAAACTGAGAGGGTTAACCGAATTCTAGAAGACCTTTTGCGTACTTGCACTCTCGATTTTGGTGGTTCTTGGGAGGACCATTTACATTTGGTCGAATTCTAATATAATAACAGTTATCAGGCCAGTATAGAAATGGCTCCTTTCGAAGCTTGATATGGCCGTCCGTGTCAATCACCTACATGCTGGATCGAATCAGGTGATAGACTCGTCCTTGGACCAGATATGATTAAAGAAGCCACGGAGAAGGTTGATCTTATTCGAAAGAAATTAATAACTACTCAAAGTCGTAAGAAGAACTATCATGACCGCCGAAGAATATATTTGGAATTTCATATTGGAGATTCTGTATTTCTGAAAGTGTCTGCGATGCGGGGTGTATTGAGATTCCGGAAAACTGGAAAGCTAGCACCGCGTTATATTGGTCCTTTTCCTATTTTGGAAAGGATTGGTCCTTTGGCATTTCGAGTGCAGCTACCCAGCTGGTTGTCTGGCATGCGTGATGTGTTCCACATTTCTAATCTTCGAAAATATGTGCACGATCCAGATAGTATTATTGAAGAAGTTGCTTAGCAGGATCTTAAAATCACTCCTAACTTGGCAGTAAAGAGGGTGCCGATAAAAATTGTTGATCGTGATAAAATGCGATTGCGAAATAAAGTTGTGAAACTGGTCAAAGTTCAATGGAGTAGCGATCCAAAGGACTGTACTTGGGAGACTAAAGATAATATGAAGAAATCATATCCAAATTGTAGAGTAGATATCTCGGCTTAAACTGGTAAGCCATTTCCTTATTTTTCTGAATTCATATATCCTTTGTTCGCGTTTCTCTCTCTTTCAATTTCGAGACGAAATTTTCTTAAGGAGGGGATATTATAACATCCCAAAATTTTGAATTTAAAATTCGATAAATTATTTGAACTTTTAAAATTCAAATTTAGAAATTTCAAGAGAAATAAAATATTGTTAATATTAATATTATAAAATTTTATGGATATAAATAAATATTTGATAGTTAAGTTTAAATAAATAATAATAATAATAATTAAAGAAAAGAACATATTAGAAAACAAGAATTTGTTTAAATAATAAAATAAAATATATTTGATAAATTACATGTTAATAGTTAAACTTTAAATTGAAATAGAATAAAAAAAGAATATATGTTGGTAATAAAATTTATATAGTTATAAAATGACATATGACCTACACATAAGTGTGCGAAATGTTTATAAACAAGGAGACAATAAAATGTGTGATGAATTAAATGTTAGTAATTAAATCAAACACTTTCATTTAACAAAATAAAATAGTACTTGTACAATAATAAAATAGTTTGTTGTAAACCTTAAATTGAAGTATTACATTACATGCTTTCAGTAAATGCTTTCTTCTCAGACCCTTGAGAGAAGGAAGTATGAAGCATTTAATGCTTTCAAACTCAACCCATAAACAAGATCACATCAGCCGAGTAAAGCATGTTTTAGTTTTCTTTTAGATACCTCAACCTGTACCTTCTTACCTCCCTTACCATGTACACAGTCTTCATCTATATGTACACATCCACAAACCTTTATTTCATTTGAACAAATAACAAAGAACAGAAAATAAAAAGAGAAGAAGATCATCACTTTATATTCAAGCTGAAAGTAATTTACTGAATAAAGAAAAGAGAGGAGGATCAAATTGTAGTGCAAAATAGATATAGTTTTTGTTCATCCATATTTCAAAGTGAGTAAACTACACTTTAAAGCTTTAAGTTAATTCAGAAACATTTCAAAAAAAAATTCATTGATAATATAGTTTGTATATGCTTGGGTGTGAATATGTTCTGTGTTTCTCTACAGATTTATACTGGGTGTATATTTGTTTCAAAACTAAAATTCATTTGCTGTTAATCATTGACAAGCTTTGATTTTTAAATAAATCAAGATGTTTAATCCTCAAACAAGAATTTTGCAAAGCTTATTTAAACATACGGTGAATTATCTCCACTGGAATTTTGTTTACAAGTAAATAATAGGGGAAATTAATTTAAAGGACAAAAACTTCTATATATTTTGCCTCAAGGACACGACCTCAATATTTTTGCCACAAGGACAAACATTCTTCTAAAATTTATTTACAAGGACAAACATTTTCCAAAATTATTCATAAGGACAACAAAACTGATACCGAGCTAAAAACTGATACCTAAAAACTGCTACCGATAACTACAAACTGATACCTAAAAACTGCTATCAATAACTAAAAACTGATACCTACGGAAAGTTGTCCTTCAGGATAAAATATTGAAGGTCTGTCCTTGAGGCTAAAAAACTGTGAAATTTTGTCCTTGACAATAATTTCCTGTAAATAATAATAATAATAAAATAAAATTCTATGATAAATTCGATTGTCATAAAAGGTTAATTCAACTTCATAATTTAAACCCTCATTGAAAATCATGATTTTTAAACCAAAAATGAAGATTTTTAAATAGGTATTTTGTGTGCAGTTTGTAATTGAATAAAAACGACATTTTTTCCAATTTGGGATTACTGAATCAATTTTAATTGTTGAAACTTGAGTTGAAGCAAGTTTAACCCTTCATGATTTCGGAAAAAATGTGAAAAAATTATCCAATGCGTGGATTAGGAGCGCGAGTTCGATTTAGGGTTTAAACCCTGGGTTTTGCAGTGTTTGGGAAAGGGGTGATTTCATCACCTAGGAGCATTCGAGTTGCTTGAGATCAAGGGGAATGGAAGAACATCGGTTGAATTGATCTAGCTGAGGTCGTGAAATTTTTGGTGATCTGTGCGAGGAGAACGAGGCGAGATGGTCTGAGACATTCGAGTTACAGTTTGACGAAATGGTGAAATTTCGATTTCGAGTTTCTTTGGTTGAATCGACGTTCAATTTCGCGTTGGCATGGAATTTTCGACTTGCTGATGATCGCAATGATCATCGGAAGGGCGGCGCCACGTCATGCACGTGTACGACGTGTTTTATTGTCAGTAAGCTGCTGGTTTGAAAGCTCGAGTTGAAACTCGAGAAATTGCACCTTTTGCTTCGGGATGAAACTCGCGTACGCGAGTATATCTGGGCTATCTTGGGTTAGGAACGTAAACTGGAAAAAAAAAGAGAAAAAAGAGAAAAAGAAGAAGAAACGGACTCGGGGGAGAAAGGGAAGAGGCTTGGGGAAAGGACGAAAAGTACTCGGGCTGGACTCGAGTTTGCCTGGGTGTTTGCTCGGGTTACTCTGAAATTGGATTAGGCCCAATAAGACTTTGAATTTACAATGCTAAGTAATTTTTGTATTTGCAATGCAACCAAGATTGATTTATTTAAGTTAAAAACTTACTATAAGTTTAAAATTTGTAACATTGTTTTTTAAGAGTTTAATTAATCCTTTAATTAATATTTAAAATAAGAATTAAAGTTCATTTGCATTAAAATTTTCAATGTAACAATAAATTGATTTTTATAGTCTAAAGCAGATTTTCAAATGATGAATGAGGTAAATAATTTTATTAATCAATGATTTTGGAAAGAAATTAAAAATGATTTACAATTTGTAATTAAATTGATTAATAAACAATTAAGTGTTCAAATTAATTTGGAAATTAAAATTTTGTTATCCAGATAAATTAAAGTCGGCAATTAAAATTTAGCAGTTAATTAAATAAATAATTTTGAAACAATAAATCGAGTTAATTAATATTTAATTTATTTATCCAAATTTTAATCATTGATTTAAACATCACTACAGATAATTGTGTGGTAAATTTATTTAAACCACATTGGAAAATAATTAACTATGGCTGTGGACGATATTGATATTTCTATTCTGTTTGTGATACTATGTGATGTAGATTGCCATGTACTGCACTGTGATTCTAATTTGTTCTGTATTGATGTGAAAACCCTATTTACCCATAAAAAGGCATTTACACTTCGATGCGACAGGGGATCGGATTTCAGATAGTTATCCGAAACCCACATCGAACCTGTGAATTTTTGTGAAAGACATATCCACATGTTTTTAAAAATTGACTCTCACTATTCGGTTTAGTCGGGAAAGGACCTTTGTGTCATATAAAGCATTCCGAATAAGTGATACGACGAAATGGATGAGCATTTGGAGACCGGTGGTGAAGACCGGGTATCTTCGAGAACGATAGGATAACCTGTCGAATGACTCTGCAATGAGTTGCTCCGGTATAGAGTTCTCCATATGTGATGAGGAATCTAATCGGTATTGTTGACGCCCGGATTGCAAGGACTTCTTCGGAAGTGCCTTCGGTTCTGTTCAGACCCAGAACAGACTTGTATGGATTGTTTGTCTGACATTACATTTGAGATATAAAACAGATTTCTTTCAAATACATTTCTGTTGGTGGCGGAGAATTTATTCTCTTAGTTTAACACCCTTCTCTGAGACATACGAGCTCAGAGGATATGTAGTTGAAGGTTATCAGTAATATATTCCCAACTTGGTAATGTGGCATGCCGAGTGTTGCTGATTATTTGTTGATCAAAGCATGGCTTTGAGAAAAGCGTAGCTTTGTGGACGAGACTTCGTCGAACCTCACAACTCGGTAATGGTCAAACAGGAAAGATGCGGCAAGGTTATTGGGGGTAAAGCCCCTTAGGGTATGTGCATTTCCTTCTGGATAAAATTGGTATCATGGTATGGAGCCCAGATACTTAACTTACGTGGATATCGCGCACACACACACACACACACACACACACACACACATATATATATATATATTACTTTGTGATTTGTTGCTGGGGCCCCAGATAAAGGTTGGTTACAACCGGGGGATGGCATACTCATGTCAGTAGTTACCCAGTTAGGGGTAAACCGGCCTTGTGTTGGCAGAGATCCAGTTAGGTTCTCGGGTCGTCCCTCCAGAGGCGTACCCATGTGGCCCAGAAAGTTCCTTAGCCTGACCATTTGTTGGAAATCTAAAGAAACAATACGAGCCCTGTACGGTTTTAGTCGTAGAACCTGCCATCTAGTATGGTAGCTATAGTAGGCATAGTATAATGGTACCTATGCTGGCTAAGCTTAATATTATACTTTCAAAATGCTTCCTACACTATGCACTAATAATAATATCAAATAATTTTTTCTCGTATCAAGCATGTTTGACTATCATAAGAAGAAATCTCCTCTAATTCTGCGTTTGCATTGTGTGTGTAGTGGGAGGTCTTATGGTAGTTTCATTTTAAAAGCATACCAAAATTCTTTTATAAATCTAGTTTCTTTAAAAGCAACTGTTTTTGTTTACTCATACCAGTGCCATGACTGACTTGGAGTTTATTGTTTCTTTCCTAAACTCTGGGTGCCCATAATTTTTACTCGGTGTTATCCCGCTTTTTGGCAAAGCCGTGATACCAAAAGATTGGTCGAAAACGGGAAACAGTTCATCTCAGAGATTGGTTATACTTCACTTAGCTATGGATATCGATGAATTTTGCCCGAGTCCGGATCAGGCCACAATTGATAGGACACGACAAGAAAGGTTGTAGGAGCCATCAATTTCAAGTTTCAAGTCAATCCGAGTTTGTGTGCTCAAGATATGATGGATTCGGTGTGAAGAGAAATAGTCATTGTCTGGTTCGAAACCATGAAGTTCGAACACATCCTTTTCGAACCCATCCTGTTCGAAACCATCCACGCCCTCTCCTTCGAACCCACCTAGTTCGAACCCATCCACGTCCTTGCCTTCGAACCCATACTGTTCGAACCCAAGCCACGTTCGAACCCATCAGCTAGTACCTGCCTCGACTCCATCGCCTTCGACTCCATCACCTTCGAATCCACCACAGTGGCCTACCTTCGAATCCATGACTTCACTCGGCCTCACATCCTCACTTCGAACCCATCGAGTGACCCAGTTCGAACCGATCAAGTTCGAACCCATAAGGATTCCTGGATTCGAATCAGTCACGTTCGAAACCAGAAAAACTTCCTATTTCGAATCCACCGAGTCAATTGGTTTGGATGACGTGTTCGCCGTAGTTCACAGAGTCGAAGCGGTCCATTCGGAGATAAGTTAGGATCGATTCGAAAAATGCGCGCCACGTCACTGCAAGCCCACGTGCACTGATGGATTCGAAATCATGGGTTCGAACTCATGGGTTCGAACGACACAGCCAACCGAAAATGCTAATTTCGAACCGAGCATATCTCCTTAACCACACATCCAAATGCAACCAAATTTTCACAGTAGTTTCCATATGAGGTAAAGATTGTTCCTGCCAAGTTTCAGCTCGATTGGACCATTTCTAGATGGGTTCGAAATCACTTCGAACCGATGTCAGATCGAGACAAAACTTGGTGGGGTCGGTCGCGTGGGCCCGCTCACGTGCCAGAAGGAGTCTCACGAAGTTTCAGCAAGGTCTGGGCCTCCAACGCCTATAAATAGCACCCTGAAGCCTTCAGAAAGGGGGATCTTCGGGGAACTTCTGCCATTGAACGCCAAGACTCTGCCGGATTCAAGTTTAACTATCAGAATCGCTGTTGTATTCAGATTTCAAAGCAATTGTCAGCTGTAATCCATTGTAATCGATTGAATCGAGCAAAGCAATAAAGAGAAATCCTTCAGAGTGGACGTAGGCGCGAACGCCGAACCACTATAAATCCTGTGTTTGTGATTGTTTGTTTGTGAATTACTGCGATTTGTCACTTAGAGCTGAATTATATATTGATTGTTGCTGAGTTCTGTGTTGAATATTATCGAATTGAACACGTAAACGGGTGCTTTCACGACTTTGGGTGTTTGTGACCAATTTTGGCCCAAACATTTTGGTGCTTTCACTGAGAAACTAATTCAGGAAGAAGTTGAATTTGAAAATTCAGGAGTTCAGATCTAGGAATTATGGCAAGACAATCGAGTAGGAGGCCAAGGCCTGAGAGAAGCGAACCACAAGGAAGCCAAGAGGCTTCCTCAGGAGCAAATCAACCATCGATATACATTACTAGAGACGAGATGGAAACTATGATGAAGAGGCAAGAGGAAATGATCCAGAGTTTATTCCAACAGATAGGACAGCTTGGAGCACAAAATAGGGAAGCCAATGGAGTCCAGAACGGAGCGGGACCGTCCGGCGTAGCACCAGAGCTAGGGGGCACACATATGGAGAATGTTGACCCAATCTTGGAAAGAGAAAGAGAAGGATCTGCGCAACCTAGGAGTAGTAGAGGAGTGAACGCTCAGTCAAGGGGGCAGATCCCGGAGTTACCTCGTGAACTCGGGGGGCAGGTTGGAAGTAGTGAACAAGGATTACATCTCGGAGACAATAACCGATTAGCAGAGATAGTTAAGAGAGCTTTGAGAGGCGGTATGGTGAACAAAGATTTGGAAGATGTCAATAGAAGTCCTTTTACTTCAGCAATCAGGCAAGCTAGGAACCCGCCTGATTTCAAACTACCATCATTGGATATGTATGACGGGAGAACGGACCCCACGGTCCATCTGACAAAATATATGAGGCATATGGAAGTACTGGGGGCATCGGAGGAGGTTATGGCCCGATGTTTTCCATTGTACTTGACAGATATCGCTGCACTATGGTTTAGACAGCTGGAGAACGGATCCATCGGAACATGGAATGGTTTAGTGGAGAGATTTATGAGGCAATTCAGGGTCCATATTACGAGACCCAAGAACGTGATGACTCTGGCAACCCTAAAGCAAAAAGCCGGAGAGACCTTGAGAAGTTATTTAGCACGATTTAATGCAGCAGCAGCTTCAGTGGATAGAGCGGATCCGTCCATGGTGGTAATGGCAGCTGTGTCCGGAATAGCTGACGGCACAGAATTCAAGAATTCATTGACTAAAGATCCACCCATTGATCTAGAGGAATTCTATCATGAAGCAGAAAAGTTTTTACGATTAGAAGATGCGAATGCCGAGAGAGAAGAAGGAGATGGGATAGAAGTTTTTGCATTTAGAGACGAAAAGCCTCTTAAAAAAGATTCGGATAAAGGTAAAAGAAAGATTGAGAATGACAGAGACAGATCAAAGCGGCAACGGAGGGAGCCGCGATTCACCACCTACGCTGAGTTGAACGAGAGCCTGGAACGAATTTATCAGGATACCAAAGAACAGATCCCGTATCGTAGGCCAATGCGAAGGGATCCTACTTCTGACGAAAGGAAATCAGATAAGTTCTGTGTATTCCATGAATTAAATGGTCATAATACTAATGATTGTAGGCACCTGAAGGACGAGGTGGAAGGGCATATCAGGAACGGTATGATCCTTCAATATGTAAGGAGACGAGCTCCTGTGGCGGAACCAGAACGACCACCGTCCACATCAGCTAGGGGCGACCCCGAATCAAGGCACCGTATGGTTATCAATTGAGTAAGATAACGATGAACAAGTTGTAAGCTTCCACTAACGCAATTAAATCATTTACACATGTGCGAGATCGCGAACGATCTCCAGACATGCTCTGAATGATCGTTGACCGTTTTGTAGTGGGAACTTACACTTTAACAT
The DNA here is from genome assembly GCA_030765085.1 of Allium cepa. Taxonomy (NCBI): domain Eukaryota; kingdom Viridiplantae; phylum Streptophyta; class Magnoliopsida; order Asparagales; family Amaryllidaceae; genus Allium; species Allium cepa. The sequence goes on along the minus strand of CM060940.1, from coordinate 747,092,825 downwards.
CCATGCTTTACTTTCATTTCGCTTTAATTTGAACATTTAGACTCTGTTTGTTTGGACAATTGTTTTTGAAACTCATCCGTGTAATAGATATTTGATTCTGATAACTCTGGAATGGCTAAGCTACTTACACATATACGGGATCGCGAACGATCCTTAGGCATGCTCTGAGATGGCAATGAACCGCCCTGACAAACGATCCAGGATCTCACCCGAACGTGACCCTGGCATCGATAACACCAAGCCCTCCCGGGCACACACACAATCCTCCTCGAACGGCACCCGACTTCGAACAGTCATAACTCACCTTACCTCAATGGCTTGATCGCGAACGGTCGTCACTTGAGGTCCGACATCCGACCTCGAACGGTCACCCTTCGCCTTGAACGGCACTTGGTCGCGAACGATCATCATTTGCCACGAACGGCAGTCGACCGCGAACGGTCCCATCTCATCATTCGCCGCGAACGGCATCGACCGCGAACGGTCCTATTCCATCTTATGCCACGAACGGCACGGACCGCGAACGGTCCCGATTCACTTCAAGCAGCATACGATCCCGAACGATTGAAGCATGAATTTATACGCTCGACCGCGCACGGTCGCACTTCCCTTCGAATGACTCGATCACGAACGATCGTCATTTGAAGTTGAGCGCTTGACCATGAACGGCCGCACTTCATCCCAAATGGCTCAATCCCGAACGATCGTCATTTGAGGACATATGAAACTATTGAGTTCTTTGCAGGTTGATGATCGGATACGAACATCCAACTCAAGGCATTACAAAACACACCTTCCTACAGCAAGGCATGTTTTGGGGGGCAAAGTGTTATCCCGCTTTTTGGCAAAGCCGTGATACCAAAAGATTGGTCGAAAACGGGAAACAGTTCATCTCAGAGATTGGTTATACTTCACTTAGCTATGGATATCGATGAATTTTGCCCGAGTCCGGATCAGGCCACAATTGATAGGACACGACAAGAAAGGTTGTAGGAGCCATCAATTTCAAGTTTCAAGTCAATCCGAGTTTGTGTGCTCAAGATATGATGGATTCGGTGTGAAGAGAAATAGTCATTGTCTGGTTCGAAACCATGAAGTTCGAACACATCCTTTTCGAACCCATCCTGTTCGAAACCATCCACGCCCTCTCCTTCGAACCCACCTAGTTCGAACCCATCCACGTCCTTGCCTTCGAACCCATACTATTCGAACCCAAGCCACGTTCGAACCCATCAGCTAGTACCTGCCTCGACTCCATCGCCTTCGACTCCATCACCTTCGAATCCACCACAGTGGCCTACCTTCGAATCCATGACTTCACTCGGCCTCACATCCTCACTTCGAACCCATCGAGTGACCCAGTTCGAACCGATCAAGTTCGAACCCATAAGGATTCCTGGATTCGAATCAGTCACGTTCGAAACCAGAAAAACTTCCTATTTCGAATCCACCGAGTCAATTGGTTTGGATGACGTGTTCGCCGTAGTTCACAGAGTCGAAGCGGTCCATTCGGAGATAAGTTAGGATCGATTCGAAAAATGCGCGCCACGTCACTGCAAGCCCACGTGCACTGATGGATTCGAAATCATGGGTTCGAACTCATGGGTTCGAACGACACAGCCAACCGAAAATGCTAATTTCGAACCGAGCATATCTCCTTAACCACACATCCAAATGCAACCAAATTTTCACAGTAGTTTCCATATGAGGTAAAGATTGTTCCTGCCAAGTTTCAGCTCGATTGGACCATTTCTAGATGGGTTCGAAATCACTTCGAACCGATGTCAGATCGAGACAAAACTTGGTGGGGTCGGTCGCGTGGGCCCGCTCACGTGCCAGAAGGAGTCTCACGAAGTTTCAGCAAGGTCTGGGCCTCCAACGCCTATAAATAGCACCCTGAAGCCTTCAGAAAGGGGGATCTTCGGGGAACTTCTGCCATTGAACGCCAAGACTCTGCCGGATTCAAGTTTAACTATCAGAATCGCTGTTGTATTCAGATTTCAAAGCAATTGTCAGCTGTAATCCATTGTAATCGATTGAATCGAGCAAAGCAATAAAGAGAAATCCTTCAGAGTGGACGTAGGCGCGAACGCCGAACCACTATAAATCCTGTGTTTGTGATTGTTTGTTTGTGAATTACTGCGATTTGTCACTTAGAGCTGAATTATATATTGATTGTTGCTGAGTTCTGTGTTGAATATTATCGAATTGAACACGTAAACGGGTGCTTTCACGACTTTGGGTGTTTGTGACCAATTTTGGCCCAAACACTCGGGCAGCCTAGTAGCAAGTTTTCTGTATTCTGGAGTTAGCAGTATTTTGGAGCTTTTGCTTTGGAGATATCTTAGGAGCTTTCGGAGATCTCAGGTGTTTAGTGTTTGGGAGTTCGTTATCATTTCTTTCATTTGAAGACTTTTTGGATATATGATCACTGTTGTATTATAATAATGTTTATTTGGAGTTCAAGTGTATGTATTAAATACTCTGATGTAGAAATAGATATTATACTGTTGTATCTGTGTTATATGCATGATATTCATTCTGTTCCGCTATTTTATATTCATCTGATGTTGTTATAAGCTCCATCCGAACTGAAATTTGACGTTCGAATCTCCGGCAGTCGAATGCAAGTGAGGTATATGATGTCGACTTTTGAACGCTGAATTTTGGGTCGTAACCATATCCATGTTAGCATATATCACAATTGAAATGGTTTAGAGAATATTGAAATTTGTCACGACCCAAAATTCAGCGTTCAAAAGTCGACATCAAATACCTCACTTGTATTCGACTGCCGGAGATTCAAACGTCAAATTTCAGTTCGGATGGGGCTTATAACAACATCAGATGAATATAAAACAGCGGTACAGAATGAATATCATGCATATATCACAGATACAACAGTAAAATTTCCATTACTACATCAGAGTATTTAATACATACTACACAACTCCAAATAAACATCATGCTAATATAACAGTGATCGTATATCCAAAAAGTCTTTAAATGAAAGAAGTGATAACGAACTACCAAAAGCTAAATACCTGAGATCTCCAAAAGCTCCTAAGATATCCCCAAAGTAAAAGCTCCAAAATATTGCTTACTCCAGAGTACGAAAAACCTGCTACTAGGCTGCCCGAGTAGAAATTATGGGCACCCAGAGTTTAAGAAAGAAACAATAAACTCCAGGTCAGTCATGGGACTTGTATGAGTAAACAAAAACAGTTGCTTTTAAAGAAACTAGATTTATAGAAAATTCCGGTATGCTTTTAAAAATGAAACTACCATAAGACCTCCCACCACACACACAATGCAATCGCAGAATTGGAGAAGTTTTCTTCTTATGATAGTCAAATATGCATGATACGAGAAATTTTTTTGTGATATTATTATTAGTGCATAGTTTAGGAAGCATTGGGAAGGTATAATATTAATCTTAGCCGGCATAGGTACCATTATATTATGCCTACTATAGCTACCACCTGAGGTGGCAGGTTATACAACTAAAACTATACAGGGCTCGTATTATTTCTTTGGATTTCCAACAAATGGTCTGGCTAAGGAACTTCCTGGGCCACATGGGTACGCCTCTGGATGGATGACCCAAGAACCTAACCGCACCTCTGCCAACAAAAGGCCGGTTTACGCCTAACTGGGTAACTACTGACACGAGTATGCCATCCCCTGGTTGTAACCAACCTTTATCCAGGGCCCCACCAACAAATCACAAAGTAATATATATATATATATATGATATCCACATAAGTTAAGTGTCTGTGCTCCATACCATGATACCACTTTTATCCAGAAGAAAATGCACATACCCTAAGGGGCGCTACACCCAATAACCTTGCCGCATCTTTCCTGTTTCGACCATTACTGGGTTGTGAGGTTCGACGAAGTCTCATCCACAAAGCTACGCTTTTCTCAAAGCCATGCTTTGATCAACAAATGATCAACATCACTCAGCTTGCCACATTACCAAGTTGGGAATATATTACCGATAACCTTCAACTACATAATCTCTAAGCTCGTACGTCCCAGAGAAGGGTGTTAAGATAAGAGAATAAATTCTCCGCCACCAACAGAAATGTATTCGAAAGAAATCCGCTTTATATCTCAAATGTAATGTCAGACAAACAATCCATACAAGTATGTTCTTGGTCCGAACAGAACCGAAGGCACTTTCGAAGAAGTCCTTGCAATCCGGGCGTCCACAATCCCGATTGGATTCCCCATCACATATGGAGAACTCTATACCGGAGCAACTCAATGCAGAGTCATTCGATAGGTTATCCTATCGTTCTCGAAGATACCCGGTCTTCACCAACGGTCTCTAAATGCTCATCCATTTTGTCGTATCACTTATTCGGAATGGTTTATATGATACAAAGTTCCTTTCTCGGCTAAACCGAATAGTGAGAGTCAATTTTAAAAACATGTGGATATGTCGTTCACAAAAATTTATCGGTTCGATGAGGGTTTTGGATAACTAACTGAAATTCGATTCCCCGTCGCACGATGTTTAAATTCCGTTTTACGGCTAATAGGTTTTTTTCACATCAATATAGAACAAACACAAACACAGTATAGCACATAGCAATCACATAGTATCGCAATCAGAATAGAAATATCAATATCGCGCACAGCCATAGTTAATTATTTTCCAATGTGGTTTATATAAATTTACCACACAATTATTTGTAGTGATGTTTAAATCAATGATTAAAATTTGGATAAATAAATCAAATCTTAATTAACTCGATTTATTGTTTCAAAATTAGTTATTTTAATTAACCTATAAATTTGATTTGTCGACTTTAATTTATTTGAATAACTAATTCTTAATTTACAAATTAATTTGAACACTTAATTTTTTATCAATCAATTTTAATTTCAAATTGTATACCATCCTTAATTTCTTTTCAAAATCATTGATTAATAAAAATTATTTACCTTTATCATCATTTGAAAATCTGCTTTACACTTTAAAAATCAATTTATTGTTACAATGAAAATTTTAAATGTAAATTAACTTCAATTCTTATTTTAAATTTAATTATTTAATTAAAGGATTAATTAACTTTTTAAAACATTGTTAGCAAATTTTAAACTTACAGTAAGTTTTTAACTTAACATAATCACATTGGTTACCTTGTAAATGCCAAAAATTTACTTAATCATTGTTAACTTGAAAATTTGTTTGGCCTTAACCCAATATAAAGCACACCATGTAAACCCAGGATTTACTCGAGTCCAGCCCAAGTACTTTTCGTCCTTTCCCCGAGCCTCTTCCCTTTCTCCCCCAAGTTTGTTTCTTCTTCTTCATTTTTCTCATTTTTTTCAGAGTTTAAGTCAAACTCAAATGTTCAAACTGAAATAGCAGGAAGGCATTCGCGAACTCGAGCGATACACCGAAGCTACGCATCATCTTCCTCGAGTGTCAACTCGAGTGGCCAAACACAAATCTTACTGATACGTCGCACGAGGCTATGCACGTCACCGCGCCACCGCTCCGGTGGCCATCGCGACCTTCAACAAGTCGCGATTCTTCCACCTACTCGAAATCGACGCTCGACTCAACCCAAAAGTCTCGAAATCGAATTTTCACCCTTCGTTGCACCTGAAACTCGAACATACCCAAAATCCAAACGCCTCGCCACCACATCTCCGACCACCAAAGGGGCTCCTACTCTGGCCACAAACACGTCACCCTCCGAGCCACCATCCCTCTAAAGGTCGTGCGACTTGATCGCTTCATGGCGACAAAATCTCCATTTTTCCAACATACTTCAAACTTCCAACTTAAACCCTACTTTGGGTTCATTCGGCAAATTCATATTCGAAAATTATTTAGCAATTTTCTCGTCACCATAGAAGTTCAAGCTAGCTTTAATCCAAATTACGACGATTTTCATTGGATCGTTCACTGGGAATTAGAAAAAATACAAATTTGGTTTAAATTCAAACTACTCTCAAACTGCTTAAGTAAAAATCATAATATTGCCTTTAAAAATCATATTTTGGCATGTTCGTTCAAGTTATGAAATCAAAACAACATTCTAAAATAGTTGAATTTATCACAAAATTTGTTTTTACTGTGAATTTTAGGTTGTACAGGCAAACTCTTTATATTCAAGCTTAAAACAAATTCTAACTGTGATTCAAGTTTAAACTAACCTATTTTGTTCAGAATCTTAAGCTCAGAGATATTGATATGAAGATGTTTGATTTGTTTTCAGCTTTATCTGCCTTGAAACTAAAGTACAGGGAAACAAAATTTCCCAGTGCACAGAATCATCCAAACTTCTTATTTGAAGTATACGGCAAAAGTTATTAATGAATCAAACATATGAATAAAAAAATTTTTCCTTTGAAATAGATGTTTACTCACTTGAAATTATTTAGAGACAGAGAACTGTTTTCTTTTGTTTAGAAAACCTATAGATTAAATCTTCCCCTTTTCCCTTTTCTGTTTTGTCTTCTTGAATGAAGTTGAGTTTTGTGAATATACTGATACTTATGTTTTTTTCTTTCTTTTCCTGACTTTGCTATGTTTTATGAACAAACTATTCTAACATGGATATGTACATATATAAAGAAGGCTTTGTACAGGGTAAGGGAGGTAAGCAAGTACAGGTTGAGGTATCTAAAAGAGAACTAAACCATGCTTTACTCAGCTGATGTGATCTTGTTTATGGGTTGAGTTTGAAAGCATTAAATGCTTCATACTTCCTTCTTTCAAGGGTATGAGAGAAAGAACTTAATGAAAGAATGTAATGTAATGCTTCCATTTGTGGTTTACAGCAAATTATTTTATTGTTGTACAAGTACTATTTAATTTTGTTAAATGAAAGTGTTTGTTTTAATTACTAACATTTAATTCATCACACATTTTATTGTCTCCTTGTTTATAAAAATTTCATACACTTATGTGTAGGTCATATGTCATTTTATAACTATATAAATTTTATTACCAACATATATTCTTTTTTTTATTCTATATCAATTTAAAGTTTAACTATTAACATGTAATTTATCAAATATATTTTATTTTATTATTTAAACAAATTCTTGTTTTGTAATATGTTCTTTTCTTGAATCATTATTGTTATTATTTATTTAAACTTAACTATCAAATATTTATTTATATCCATAAAATTTTATAATATTAATATTAAAAAAAATTATTTCTCTTTAAATTTCTAAATTTGAATTTTAAAATTTTAAATAATTTATCGAATTTTAAATTCAAAATTTTGGGATGTTACAATATCCCCTCCTTAATAAACTTTCGTCCTCGAAATTGAAAGAGAGAGAAACGCAAACAACGGATATATGAATTCAGAAAAATAAGGAAATGGCTTACCAGTTTAAGCCGAGATATCTACTCTACAATTTGGATATGATTTCTTCATATTATCTTCAGTCTTCCAAGTACAGCCCTTTGGATCGCCACTCCATTGAACTTTGACCAGTTTCACAACTTTGTTTCGCAATCGCTTTTCATCACGATCAACAATTTTTATCGGCTCCCACTTTACTGCCAACTTAGGAGTGATTTCAAGATCCTGCTGAGCAGCTTCTTCAATAATACTATCTGGATCGTGCAAATATTTCCGAAGATTAGAAATGTGGAACACATCATGCATGCCAGACAACTAGCTGGGTTGCTGCACTCGATATGCCAGAGCACCAATCCTTTCCAGAATAGGAAAAGGTCCAATATAACGTGGTGCTAGCTTTCCAGTTTTCCCGAATCTCAATACACCCCGCATCAGAGACACTTTCAGAAATACAGAATCTCCAACTTGAAATTCCAAATATCATCTTCGACAGTCATAATAGTTCATCTGATGACTTTGGGCAGTTATTAATCTCTTTCGAATAAGATCAACCTTCTCCGTGGCTTCTTTAATCATATCTGGTCCAATGTAGAAATTGTGTCGATTTAAATTTTCGATGTAAGGAACCGATTCTTCGATGTACGAAAGTAGACATCAATCCGTCCACCATATCAACAACCGAGCAATCGAAGGCCGAAAAACCGAACCCTTAGGGTTTAAGAAGAAGAAAAAGACAGAAGAAGTAAGAAAGAAGAAGCAACAGAAACAATATCAGAATCTCACAATCGCAGCGGAAAACATATAATAGATAAATGAATATCTTTAATACAAAGAACTATATCAGTTATTACATTACATCACATTACATTATATTATTAGAGTGTACAATAAACAAACAGCGGAAAAGAAATACTATATACTAGTTGATACGCCCTGCCATCCAGCTTGCTCCTAATCTCCACAGCAACTCCTGAATTCCAGAATGACCTGATAACCTAACTCTAGACTGCCCGTGCGGAAATTGATGGTCACCCAGAGTTTAGGAAGGAAACAATAAACTCCAGGTCAGTCATGGGACGGGTGTGAGAATTTAAACAGCTTATCTTTAAAAAAACAAACAAAGAAATATTTTAAAATAGATCTGCAATGCTTTTAGAAAATGTAACTACCATAAGGCCTCCCGCCACACACACAATGCAAACGCATAACTTGGAGGAGATTTCTCCCTATGATAGTCAATCATGCTTGATACGCAAATTTCTTTAATATTATTACTATAAGTGCAAAATGTGGAAAACCATTTCGAAAGTATAATATAAATCTTAGCCAGCATAGGTACCGTTGTACTATGCCTGCTAGAGCTACCTCCTTAGGAGGCAGGTTATACAATTTGCAATTGTAAAGGGTTCGTATTGTTTCTTTAAATTTCCAACAAATGGTCAGGCCAAGGAACTTTCCATTGCCACATGGAAATGCCTCTGGAAGGACGCGTCGAGAACCTAACCGGTTCTTTGCCAACACAAGGCCGGGTTACCCCTAGCTGGGCAACAACTGACACGAGTATGCCATCCCCCGGTCGTAACCGACCTAAATCCCGGGATTCACCAACAACCACAAAATAATAATTTTGCAACAACAACATAGGTTAAGTATCAGGGCTCCATACCATAATACCACCTCTATCCAGAAGGAAATGACATACACTAAGGGGGCACTATCTCCTAATAACCTTGCCGCATCTTTCCTGTTTTGACCATTACCGGGGTATGAGGTCCGACGAAGCCCCGTCCACAAAGCTACGATTTTCATAAAAGTTGTGCTTTGATCAACAAATGTCAGCAGCACTTCATATGCCACATTACCAAATTGGGAATGTATCACTAGTAACCATCAACTATAAAACCTCTGAGCTTGTACGTCTTAGAGAAGGGTGTTAAGCTAAGAGAATAAATCCTCCGTCACCAACAGAATTGTATTTTATAGAAATCGGCTATACCTCTCAAATTGTAACGTCAGACACACATCCATACAAGTCTGTTTCGGGATCGAACGGAACCGAAGGCACTTCCAAAGAAGCCCTTGCAATCCGGATATTCACTAATCACGGATGGAATTCCCATCACAAAGGGTGATAAAATCTCTATATCGGAGATCAGCAGATGTAGAGTCATTCGACGGTAATCCTTCCGTTTTCGAAAATATCCGGTCTTCAACACCGGTCTTCAAATTCTATCCATTACGACAAATCACTATTCGGAATGGGATTTATGACCCGAAGGTCCTCTCCCGGCTAAACCAAATAACGAGCACTTATTTTTAAAATAAGTACAGCATTCAAATTCAAGCAAATCACAACAAATACTCATTTAAGGTAAATATTGATAGTCGGTTATTTAACTATCAAGGCCGACAACAAATATCCAGCACCATAACAATCACTAGGCTCTTTTTATAAATCTTCCATAAATTAAATAACTTGCCAGATATTCACTTCAATCTATCTTTAAAAAGATATATTCTGTAAACCATTTCAATTTCTATATTGGAAAACATTTCCAAATACTTATTTAACAATAAGTAATTCACAAATCTATTTATTTTCAATACATAGAAAATATTCAATATACTTAAATCACAGTTAAGTATATATTTTATTCTTTAAGGAAAATATTCCCTTAAACACATTTATTTGAGTCAAAACGAATGTTGCGTAAAACATCGTTACGACAACTCAAAATCACTAGTATAGGGATTGGAAATTAAGATAGATATATAAATCGCAATACTATATAAAACATTTTCTTTCGAAAATCATTTACTATAACAACAGTGTTATAGTCCACCTTTTCCTTATTTCTCGAAAATGTCTATTTCAACAATGAATGTTGAATTCTATGATTTCGATACTTAATACATTTTAAAAAATTTCTAAATCGTTTTAATTCTATTACCAATATCACCTCCCGAAAACTTTTTTAATATATTATTCACTGTCCAAAATCGTGAATATAATTCGTTAACCAAATTCAACCTTTCTACACATTTTATTTAAAGGATTATCCACTGTCCAAAATCGTGAATATAAATCATTTACCAAATTCAACACTTCTACATATTTAATTAAAGGATTATCCACTACCCAAAGTCATGGATATATCTCCTTTAATAAGTTTTCATATTTACTTATCAAATTCAATTGATTTCGAATTTATAAAACAACGTTTATAAATTCACATTCATATATATTTTATAAAAACTACGACTTATAAACTCACTTTGTTAACAAATTCTATCCATATCCCATTTACACCCAAAATCCAAATTATAAGCAATTAACTTGTAATTCTCTATCTACAAATTAATTCATTTTATAACTTCACTAATCGTAGATTCTATTCTTTATAAAATCCATTTTAACATCATTTTAAAACATTTTCAAAACTCCTTTATAATTTCGTCACTTTGATTTATAAAAATCAAATTTTATAAATCTTATATATAAAGCTTTTATAATAAATTCAAAAATCTCTATTTAAACTATTTTATAAAATCATTAATTCCATATTTCAAAAATCACATTTCGCTTATATTTCACAAATATCATAATTTTTACAACATAAAAATTATAACGTTTATTTATTTAAAATAAATCAATTCCAAAATTCAATAAAACGTATACTTTCAAAAATCACATTAAAAATTCTTTTAAATTTGAAAATCATCACTTTAACACTTTTAATTTTCCAAAATAGGCCCAATGCTACAAAAACACTAAATATAACAATCGCGGCATCCAAAACATCATATATCATATGATAACAGAATATATCACAATATCTGTAAATAAATCAATACGGGTGAGGAATCCAGTTGGATCCCTCCAACCTGTTTTCCTTCATCCACAATTGTTAGCACAATACCAATCCCGTTTCAATACGAAATATCGCGGTAAATGAGTTTATATAAAATATTATCTGCTATTATATGGCGCAATAGGGTCTCATCCGCTATATAATGCAGGAAATCAACTCCAAGTACATATATAATACCAATTCCACATCAAGGTGAAATATCGAGGTACATGTTTTTAATAAATAACATCCGCTTAATATACGACGTATAGGGTCTATTTCAAAACAATAGATAATAATTTATCGTTCAATCATGCAATCAAGCAATTTTAAATTTTACTACTTAAAATTTAAATTGAAACAATTTCAATTGAGTGAGAAGTTCTCACTTTGTTTTCAATAACAGTTTCAGTGTTTTATTTCGAATAAAATTAAACGCGCGTTTAATTTTACCCAAAATTCACACTAGCTCCAAACGATTCTAATCTAGCTCCATCGCATAGTGCTCGTCCATACGATTCCAATGCAAGTCGTTTCGTCAGTTTTCGACCTCGTATCCAGAAGTTATAGCTTTTTAAAGTTTGAACGATCAAAAGATAATTAATCTATAAAAAAATTATTTATTTTTAAACCTAACTTCATTCAAGGTCGTTCATTGCGGAGCAACTAGATCTGGCCGCACGCATCTTCTTCCCCCTTCGTTTCCCACGTACGCACATAAACCCAGGGAGCCGTTCGAAACCCTAGCTAGCCGCACCACCTCGTTCATCTACACATCGATCGGAGCATGCCATTCCAACGCCCTAGCCACCGCGACCCCCTACCATGGATGGCGTGAAGCTCGGTCGAGCAATTGCACAGAAAAACGCGAAAGAACGGCCGACGAACGCGAGCAATTTCTGGTCGATCAACCATGCTATTCTTGAGCATAACCGTTGGATTCGTAGAGATCAATGTTGTCTACAATATTGTAGTTGGAGATTTCTTGTAAAAGTTTACGGATTTGAAGAAAATAGAAGAGGAAGAAGTGAAATTCTCGGCCATTGATTATAGGGCTGGCGGCTGAAGCTTGTACCCTAGGGTTTGATGAAAATTAAAGAAAATGAGGTTGTAACGACCCAAAATTCCTGTCATTTGAAATTCGTATATTTAATTGATTTTAAATATTAACAAGTAAAATTCGTAATTCGAATAAATTTCATTTCGAATATAGTGATTTAATTGGATAATTAAATCGATAATTTAATATTTGAAATTACAGAAATAATTTGAAATTGGGTATAATATGATTAAAATTGATTTGTAAAGTTGTATTAAATCATATTGGAGTTAGAATGATGTTATTGAACTTTTAAAATTGAATTAAAAGTTAATTTTTGAAAATTGAATATTTTAATATTTAATTGACGAGTTAAAATAGCCATTTTTCAAACAGTCTCGGATTTTGGCGAAACCAGTTTCATCAGATCCGTAATGTTATATTATTGTATGGTTTCAAAATTCGTGTCAATCAGACTTACGGTTTGTCCGGGACAAGATAAAACGCGTACGAATCATTTTAAGTGAATTTAAAATTTAAATAATTCGATTCGAAAACTTATCTTTCAAATACGATCGAATTGGCTCCCGATATATATTCCATTGTGTCCGTAACGCGGGGTAAACCCTAGAAATGCTATCCGGCACGCTTCATTTGGAGTTCGGAAAATATCGGATGAATAGTGTTTTGGAGAATTTTTTATATAAGGACCCATTATCTTCCTTTTGCAAACAAACCCTAGTTTCTTTACCTAGCCGCCAGCTAAATTATCAATGGCCGAGAATTTCACTTCTTTCTCCTCCAATTTCTTCAAACCATAAACCAATTCAAGAAATCTTCAACTACAATGTTGAAAAGCACGACGAGATCTGCGTTCTCAACGGTGGAGATCGGAAAATACGCTACAGATCGATGGGAAATCGCGTATATAGCCGTGACATTCATGCACGTTTTCCAACACACATACATGACCAAGTTGCACGTCTTTATAGCCGAAGGTTGAGGCAAGACGGGGCTACAACGTGAAGGTGTCTGATCGTCAACTCGGTAGTCGTATGAGTCGCGAAAATTGGTGGCAAGTGGCGGCTCCATGGGTTTAGACACATGAGTATGAACTGGGGAAGGAGAAGTAGAAACACGCAGCCAGATATCTTAGTTCGAAAATCAACGGCTATGATGAGAATTAGGCTTAAAAAAATAAAAATAAAAGTTGAAATTTTATTTTATATAATTCGTCTAAACTTTGTAATTGCATAACTTTTTCATACGAGGTCGAAAATTGACGAAACGAATTGCGTTGGGTTCATATTGACGAATACTACGCGATGGAGCTGGATTGGAATCGATTGGAGCTAGTGATAATTTTGAGTAAAATTAAACGCGCGTTTAATTTTATTCGAAATAAAACACTACAACTGTTATTGGAAGCAAGGTGAGAACTTCTCACTGAATCGAACTTGTTTCGATTTAAATTTTAAATAGTTAGATTTAAAATGGCTTGATTGTGTGATTGAATGATAAATTATTATCTGTTGTGTTGAAATAGACCCTATACGCCGTATATTAAGCGGAGGTTATTTATTAAACACATATACCGTGATATTTCATCTTGATGTGGAATTGGTATTATATATGTACTTGGAGTTTATTTTCTCGCATTATATAGCGGATGAGACCCTATTGCGCCGCATAATAGCGGATAATATTTTTATAAACCCATTTACCGCGATATTCCGTATTGGAACGGGATTGGTATTGTTCTAACATCTTTGGATGCAGGGAAACAGGTTGGAGGGATCCAACAGGATTCCTCACCCGTATTGATTTATTTACAGATATTGTGATATATGATATTATCATGTGATATATGATGTTTTGGATGCCGTGATTGTTATATTCAGTGCAGTTGCAGCATTGGGCCTATTTTGGAAAAATAAAAGTGTTAAAGTGATGATTTTCAAATTTAAAAGCATTTTAAAATGATTTTTGAGAGTATACGTTTTATTGAATTTTGGAATTGATTCATTTTAAATAAATAAACGTTATAATTTTAATGTTATAAAAATTATGATTTTTGAGAAATATAGTTAAAATGTGATTTTTGAAATGTGGATTTAATGATTTTATAAAATAGTTTACATTGAGATTTTTGAATTTATTATAAAAGCTTTATATAAATGATTTATAAAATTGATATTTATAAATTAAAAATATTGGAATTATAAAACGAGTTTTTATAAGTGTTAAGATGAAGTATAAATGGATTTCATAAGTGAATGAAGTTTATAGATTTATAAACTGTGAAGTTATAAAATGAATAGATTTGGTAAAATAAAAGATTTATAAGTAATTAACGTATAAATTGGATTTTGGCATTTAAATGAGATATAAATAGAATTTGTTAATTAAGGGATTTTATAAGTTGAAGTTTTTATAATATATATATATATATATATGTGAATTTATAAACGTTGTTTTATAAATCCGAAACCAATTGAATTTGATAAGTAAATATGAAAGCTTATTAAAGGAGATATATACACGATTCTGGATAGTGGATAATCCTTTAAATAAAATGCGTAGAAGTGTTGAATTTGACAAACGGTTTGTATTCACGATTTTGGACAGTGAATAATATATCAAAGAAATGTTTTAGGAAGTGATCTTTTAAATAGAATTAAAACGATTTGAAATTGTTTCAAAATGTGTTAAGGATCGAAACCCTAGATTTCAACATTCATTGTTGAATTAGACGTTTTCGAGAAATAAGGAAATGGAGGACTATAACACTGTTGTTATAGTAAATGATTTTCAAAAGGAAATGTTTTTGTATAGTATTGGGATTTATATATCTATCTTAATTTCGAATCCCTATACTAGTGATTTTGGGTTGTCAACATTCGTTTGAACCCAGATAAATGTTTTTAAAGAGAACGTTTTCCTTAAAAGAAAAAATATATACTTAATCGTGTTTTAAGTATATTGAATATTTTCTAAGTATTGAAAATAAATAGATTTGTGAATTACTTATTGTTAAATAAGTATTTGGAAATGTTTTCCAATGTAGAAATTGAAATGGTTTAAAGAATATATCTTTTTAAAGTTTAATTGAAGTGAATATCTGGCAAGTTATTTAATTTATGGAAGATTAATAAAAAGGGCCTAGTGATTGTTATGGTGCCGAATATTTGTTTGTTGGCTTTGATAACTATCAATATTTGCCTTTAAATGGGTATATGTTATGATTTGCTTGAATTTGAATGCTACACTTATTTTTTTAAAATAAGCGCTCGTTATTCGGTTTAGCCAGGATAGAACCTTTGGGTCATAAATCCCATTTCGAATAGTGATATGTCGTAATGGATAGCATTTGAAGACCGGTGTTGAAGGCCGGATATTTTCGAAAACGGACTGTCGAATGACTCTACATCGGCTAATCTCCGATATAGAGATTTTATCACCCTTTGGGATGTGAAGTCCGGTCGTGATTAGTGAATATCCGGATTACAAGGGCTTCTTTGGAAGTGCCTTCGGTTCTGTTCGATCTCGGAAAGGACTTGTATGGATGTGTGTCTAACGTTACAATATGAGATGTAAAGTTGGTTTCTATCAAATATATTTCTGTTGGTGGTGGAGAATTTATTCTCTTAGCGTAACACCCTTCTCTGAGACGTACGAGCTCAGAAGTTATGTAGTTGATGGTTACTAGTGATACATTCCAAATTTGGTAATGTGGCATACGAAGTGCTGCTGATCATTTATTGATCAAAGCATAGCTTTTGTATAAAGCGTAGCTTTGTGCACGAGACTTCTTCGGACCTCACACCCCGAAAATGGTCAAAACGGGAAAGATGCAGCAAGGTTATTAGGGGATAGCGCCCCCTTAGCGTATGTCATTTCCTTTTGGATAGAGGTGGTATTATGGCATGGATCCCTAATACTTAACCTATGTGGTTTCTGCAAATTTATTACTTTATGGTTGTTGGTGAATCCCGGGATTTAGGTCGGTTACGACCGGGGGATGACATACTTGTGTCAGTTGTTACCCGGCTAGGGGTAACCCGGCTTTGTGTTGGCAGAGATCCGGCTAGGTTCTCGGGGCGTCCTTCCAGAGGCGTATCTATGTGGCAATGCAAAGTTCCTTGTCCTGACCATTTGTTGGAAATCCAAAGAAACAATACGAACCTTGTACCGTTTTAGTTGTAGAACCTACAATTACTTATGGTGGCGCCCCACTGTTTGGATGGTAGCTATAGTAGGCATACAATACTGGTCGTATGTTGGCTAAGATTTATATCATTCTTTCGAAATGTTTTCCTACACCTTGCACCTATAGTAATAATATCAAAGAAAATTTGCGTATCAAGCATGTTTGACTACCATAAGGAGAAATCTCCTCTGATTCTGCGGTTTGCATTGTGTGTGTGTATGCGGGAGGCCTTATGGTAGTCTCATTTTCTAAAAAGCATTGCGAATCTAATTTGAAGTATTTCTTTGTTTATTTTTAATAATTTGACTATTTTAAGTTCTCACTCTAGTCCCATGACTGACCTGGAGTTTATTGTTCCCTTCCTAAACTCTCGGTGCCCACCAATTTTCACACGGGCAGTCTAGAGTTAGGTTATCAGGTCATTCTGGAATTCAGGAGTTGCTATAAAGATCTGGAGGCAGGCTGGATGGCTTGGCGTATCAACTAGTATATAGTATTTATTTTTCGCTGTTTGTTGTTGTAAACTTTGATAATGTAATGTAATGTGATGTAATGTAATAACTGATATAGTTCTTTGTTTTAAAGATATTCGCTTATCTATTATATGTTGTGCCGCTGCGATTGTGAGATTCTGTTATTATTTCTGTTGCTTTTCTACCTTTCTTTCTTCTTCTATCTTTTTCTTCTTCTTAAACCCTAATGGTTCGGTTTTTCGGCATTCGATTGCTCGGCAGTTGATACGGTGGACTATTGATGTCGACTTTCGTGAGTCGAAGATCGCGTTCCTGACATTTCGGTATCAGAGCATTTGGTTAAGCGACAACCTTAGCTCTATTGGGTGTTACTCATTAGAGATAGAGTCAGTAGTACTCTAGAATGAGTGTGAGTGTAATAATAGATATGAGCGCGTATTTGTTAGTGAATATAAAAAAATTGTTTTATATTTTGTTGGTTGTCTTGTTGGGTGGTATATGGACTCTAATCCATACGACTAATTAACGTTATTGTAACAACCCTAGATTTTTCATATATTTTATTATTTGACTTTATTTTATTTTGAAATTATTTTTAAACTTGTTTTATTTCAAACATTTCACATTTTTAAATATAAGTGTTGATTATTATGTGAATTTTAATTTCAAACAGGTATAATTGGATATTTTACTGAAAGATGAATTTCTGTTCAAACTGGTCAAACTTTGACTTTTAAATTTCAAATTTAAATATCTAAAATCCTAAATTTTATCTTTTATTATGGAAATAGATTTAACGACTTGAATACTGCTTTTTGTTTCGTTGAAAACGGACTTAAACTGTGAAAGTTATGCACATTTCAATTTTGAGTATAATTTGTTTTATTTTGCAATTTTGTCTATTTTAGATTATATAAATCATATTTTCTTTGTTATATTTATTTTAATATGTGTTAATATGTTATTTTATGTATATTTTTGTCTTTTAATATTTTTAAAGTGATAATATAATTTTTCCAAAATTTATTGCATATATTTTCTATTTTTAAAGGCTAGTTTCCATTTTTTTTGCTATTTTCTTCATTTAAATTATATTTAATTAAAATTTATTTATTTATTTTTATGCAAGAATTTTATTTTTGTGTCTTTATCTTCATTTATAAATATTTTTCAAGTACACAAATCTTTTCCAAAGTTCATTTCATTTATTTTCAAATTTTCTAGCCTAGTTTACATTTTCTTTGCTATTTTCTTAATTAATTATATATAATTAATATTTACTTATTTATTTTTGTTTATTTACTAAATTTTCGTGTTTTTGTCTGAATTTATACTCATTTTCGAGTTATTTAAAATTGCAAAAGAAATGGTGGAAATTTGAAGAGTTTTGCGACCTTTGATTTGCTTAAGGCTTTTTGTCTTCTTGTCTTTTCACATTTCAACCATCACATTTTCATTATTTGCCGCCATAACTCATTCCTTTCAGCCGACCACTTCTCCACATCATTTTTCACGAATTTTTTTCATCTCAAAGTCTAAAAAAATTCGGCCATCTCCTTTGTGAAAAGCTTTGGTAAATTTTCAATTCTTTTTCTCTTTTTCTTCTTGTTTCTTATGATTTTGTGCACTTTCCTTCACCTTTGTAGCTCAGCCCTAGCTCCTCCATCACCTTGGCCTCCTCCACCACCACCACATCAGGTTGCCACCACTTCTAGCCCTCTGCTTAAGACTGGCCATGCACCAATAGTTGATCAAACTCCACCAAAACTTGCACAAACTCCACTTGAATTGCCATAGCCAATCACCTATGCTATCACCACCTCTCTCTTCCACCTAGGCCGACCTAACACCACCCCTACCAGACAAATTCTGACCTGGAACACCTCTGCACACCACTACCTGACCCCACCTGAAATAGCCATGCCCCCTTGGCCTTGGTCGAGCCATAAGATGCTGTGAAATCTATGCTTTTGCCTTTGAACATTAGATCTTGCTTCATAAATATTTACACCAATTTCTCTAGGTTAGGCCGACCCCTATAGGTCCATAACCAGACCCTAGAACATGCCATAGTCGTGTATTTTCCTGCCATGGCTGATTCTTTGCGAGATGGAGGAAAGTGCAATTGGTTTGGATTTGATTTGTGCTTGTATATATAAGTTATTTAAATATATGTGAAGTGTTTATTCGTGTATATTGCATTGTTTTGTTTAAATGTTTCAAGGGATATAGCCTTGGCTCTCCCACCCTCAGATCATTGTAGTGTTGTCGTGCCTTCGTAGTGTCAGCATTGTTGTTTTGGTAGCGATCTCCAGCTTTGAACATGTGAGTAAATCTCACCAGACTAATATGTACTTATATAGTGATAAACTGACATCACCTGAATCTGTAAATGCATATCATCATGTTATAACTGCTATATTATATTCATATGAAGTTCACACCTATACTTACACTTGTTATACCATATGTTACTGTTATTTCATGCTATTCTGTTATTTTCATCAGTTTATCACACTGCAAGTTCCCTGTAGATTAGAATCACTATGGGTTGAAATGATACATACCCTAACGGACTTTACAATAGGAGAAAATCGTTATGGACTGAAATGATAGGCCTGAATGATTTTCAATTATTTTCTTTTACTTGGGATTGCGGGTTTGAAATGATCAAACCCGGGTTTTCTTTGTAAATTACGGGTTGAAATGATATATTACCCGTATCACTTCATCTAGGCTAGAAAATGAAATACAGACCCGTTGTTAAAATATGTTTTTCTAAAAAATTTAAATTATTTTAGAAATGTAAATATTATAATATTTTGTTTTAAATTTGATTAAAAATGATTTTTGTAAAGCATTATTGATTTTCTGAAAATTTATAAGTGAAATAAATAAATGGTAAAGTTAGAAAATCTGAAATGTAAGCTATTTTGGAAATTAGAATTTGGTGATAAATGGAATTTAAATTAAATATGAAAATATGATAAATTTATGATATTTTGAATTAAATGAATTTAAAATGATTTTATAATATATTAATGATTTTTGAATAAAGTTAAAATGTGAAATGAATGAATATTTAGGTTGAAATTTGGAAATATAACTAAAATTGGAAATTTGTGAATTTGGCTTAAAAGTGAATTTTAAGTTAAGTAAATAAAAATGAAATTAATTTATATTTGAAAATTTTAAACTTAAATGTTAAGTTAAATTTAATTTAATGAATTTAAAATTTAATGTTGGAATTTAATAAGTGAATTATTATTAAATTTTGATTTTTGAATGGAGATTTAACTTTATAAAATCATGAATATAAGGGTATTTGAATGACTGTTTTAAAAGTGATATTATCTGATTTTATAAGATAAAAATGATTTAAATAAAAATATAATTGTTTGTGAAATTATACTGAATACTTGAAGTTAATTAACTGCATTTCTGAAATGCTATTAATTCTAATGTAAATGATAATACAGCATTTGTAAATGCTGTAGTTGATAATAATGAACCAAATGGCTAAGTTTAATTAAAAGTTATTATAGCATTTTTGTAAATGCTATAATTGTTGAATTTAACTAAGTTTTATTTGAAACTAATGTAACCCTATTACAGCATTTTTAAATGCTATCTTTTGTTAAATTGAACTGTTTTGAATGTAACTTTCCGTAGCAATTTCTAAATGCTGCGAAAGTTGAATTTTCATCTGTTTTAATAAATTAAGTGAATAAATGAATTTTGAAAGACTAAAATTTTGGAAATTTAATAATTTAATTATTAAATATAATAACTTCATTTTATGATTTAAAATGAAGTAATTTGTTTCGAAATATAAACTATTTTGAAATGTGTTTTGTAATGGTATTTAAATTAAATAAAAATGAATGTGGTTTGGAAGATATGATATTTTGAATGATATTGAATTTTTAAATTATATTTGATTTTGAGGTATAAAATACCATTTTGAAATTTTAACCACGGGATGTAATTAATTTATAGTTTAACTGATTCTTAAAGGATGGGCGATCCCAAGCATCCTTTAAGTTATTGTGCATTTCTACTACAGTTCACTTGAGTTGGTTTACATTTTATAAGTATATATTGTCCTAACTCAAGTGTTTTGTGTTTTACTTTACGCTCGGGTCAGCCTGAGTATTTACAGCTTAGCTTTGGATTTCTTTTCTGGAGCTAGGAATTGCTGGAGATTCTGCTTGTCTAGTTATCTATCCCTTTAGTTTCAGTTGTTCTATTTCAGCTTTGGTATTGATAAACTGCTATGTAATTGAGATTTCTATTGTATATGTTTTTCAGACTAATATTATGTATTATGTTTTGAGAGTTTGTTATAGTAGCTTCATGAACTACTATGGTATTTTAATTTCCGCTGCGAGTTATTCTGATATTTCTGTGTCTGTGATTCTGTGATTGTATTTCAGTTGCTCCAAAATTATTTACAATGCGATATTTTGAGCAATTCAAGTCTAGCTGTGTGGATGCGAATGGCTGAAAATATCGGGTTGTTACAGTTGGTATCAGAGCTTTTGTTTCTAGGCAAACCTTAGCCTGCGGAGCAAAAAAAAAACTCATTTGAGATTGGGTAGAAATACCCTAAAATGAGTGAAATCAATCTCAGAATCATTTCCTTGTGAAACAACGTATTTTCGAAGTATAAAATGATTTCCAAATGATTTTAAAGGATTTTTAAAGATTATTTTGGTATAAAATTTTCTTGTTTTGAAAGAAAATTTCTGGACTTTATCCCTTTCGTGTCCACCTTGTTAGTAACTTTTGTTGATTAGGATTTCCTTAAAATTTTGAACTTCTATCTTGGTTGGGGATTTCTTCGATTAGGATTCCTTTGAATTTTGGAACATTCCTACTTGTTCTGAAATCTATTCCTATCTCCCCTAATTGCATTCTTTTGATTTTTGGAGCTTTCCATAACTCCACTTTGAATAACCTCTAAAGATCGGCAGTTCCGCCAATCTTTGAATGATTTGTAAGGGAGTGAAATTCCTTTACAATTGGCATTGATTCACTAGAGATTTCTGTATCCTCGGATGTCGATGCTATCTATCTCCTGCTCTACCCGGATTCTATCTCTGGCGAACGAAGGTCGATTTGCCTTAGATTTCCGTATTGATTATATTCCTAAAGTCTCGATTGACCGGTTAAGGTCGCTCGTGATTTATATAGGCTTATCTATCCTCTATTTGGTAATTAAATTATCTCATCTTCATTTGAGTTTATTTTCGAACTAGAATTCTATTTGATTAGAGTTCCTCTAATTTTGAATCTTTGTTTGTTTGAAATCCTTCCTTGAATCATCCTTTGGAAATTTGTGTTTGGTTGTATTTTGAAATTGTGCATACATCGAAATTATTAAGGATGACCATATTTTTATACATAAAAGTGAAATGTTTTCGATAAGGACTATATAGCTTTCAAAAATGAAAATTTGAAATTTCGAAAGAATTTGAAATTTTGAAAATTTTATAAGAACTTGATTTATACAAAAATGATTTATAACTGAAGGGTTCTGAATTTGAATTTCGAGCAATCGAATTCCGGTGTTTTGAAATCGGTTTTAAGATTTTGCAAAATATATAATAATAATAATATGATTTAAAGATATTTTTTTTTTCAAATAAGAAATGTTTCAAATGTATTCGAATGAATTTCAATGATTTCAAAGGAATTTCAAAGAAGTTTTTCAAAGTTAATTGAAGTCCAGAACTCACTTATGTCGCTGGAAAATAATTTTGATGATGAATGCATGCATCATCGACATTGATTTTCGAGTTTCTGAGTGAGGGAGAGGCCACTCTAGTAGCTTTGTTATGCGAGTGATTTCGTGAAACCAATTTTGATTTCAGATTTCGAAGTATGGTTTGATATTCGAAAGATAGATCCGTATATATATATATATTTGAAAAGATTTGAAGTAAGCCGGTGTTCAGTTCTCGAGTTTCAGATTTCGAAACCTAACTTTTGAAATTGATTTACTGATTTAGTGTTGATTTTCAACTCTTGGATTGAAAATATGACTTCTTCGACTATTTTAAGATTCGAGCACTTCCAAATTAAGGTTAATTTTTTCAAAGCTAATTTTTTTTGAAAGGTATAAGGTATTTGATAAAGAGTATAAGTTTAGTTTGTATGTTTCAAATATGAAATAATATGATTTTTATAAGTTGAAACAGTTTTGTTAAGTAAATAAATAAGACTATTTTGAATTATACTAATATGAAATTTAGTTTTTAAATGTTTTGGATAAAAATTAGTCTTCAAATGTTTGAGAAAAATTTGGTTTTAAACGTTTTAACTTAGTAACATATTTATGAAACTATTTATTTAACAAGTTGGAATAAAAACATAAGTTGTACGTATGTTGTTTTATTCGCATAATTAATTTGATCCAAGTTTGAGTACACAAGTTGGAGGTGAATTACACCATTTCGTGTTAGGATTTTTCATTTGATTCTTGATGGCGAACATTTGATATGGATTTTAGGCTTGATTCTAGAATTGTCTATCATAGTATATGGCTATGCAAGGAGACCGATGTCTTCTAATCGAGAAACCATATCGAAGTCCGCATTAGGGAAGTCGAATGGACAATACTAGTTCGAAAGCGAACTTGTGTGATCGAGCGAGCGATCGAATGTAATGTTGCGTAATGATGACATATGTACATCATATATCCTAATATCATTGGTATACTTGACGCTGAAATTGAAAGTTGTCGGGTTGGATATCTTTGTAATTTAATTGGAATTTTTATTTTATGAAAAACCATAGTTTAAGAAAAAGAAAAATAGTTTTGAAAAATGGATTTAAATTTGATAGTGGTTTTTCATAAAAACTATTTTATATACAAAACTATTCTTAATTAAAAATCTTTTAGTAAGCAAATATGTTCAATCCCATATGGCTTTTCATGTAGCGAAATTTATTTTTTGAAAATTTTGATCCTTATATAAGATAAACTTTATGTAAGTATAAAATGATTTTGAAAACCATTGATCTTGATAAATCTATAATTGAAGCTTATATTAGTATGAAAGGATATTTGGTTTACTTGTAATTTGAGTTTATTTAAAAATAATGGATTTATGAAGTAAATATTTCAACACTAAGTAATAATGAAGTAAAATTTGAGATATATGAAATTATAAATTTTAGTTTGAAATATTGTATATTTAAGCCTTGAAACATATTTAAGATTGAATAGTATACTTTGTAAATCAAATCTATATTTGAAATTGGATAATATTTGAAATGGTTTCGTTGGAAAACTAAATTGAATTGAAACTGATGGTTTGAATGGAATTAAAATTTGGAAATTTTAGATTTTGGTTTAATTGAATAAATTTGTGAAATGTAAAGAACTAAAGAAATGTTTTATGATTTCAAATGCATGATTTCTAAATGTTATGATTTTCGAAGTGTAATGATTTCAAGTATTTTGGTTTCGAAAGATTCATAACTTTGAAAGTATTATGACTTTTGAAGTGAATATATGTTTGAAATGGAAATGAATTTGTTTGACATAAATTTTGTAGATTTGGAAATTTGGATTATTTTCTAAATATATTGTTTTAAGAAACTTTGAAACTGAATATATGTAATTTGGAAGAAATGATTTGGTGAAATCATATATGATTTTTAAACTGAAATACTATTGGAATGAATT
Source organism: Allium cepa (assembly GCA_030765085.1). Lineage (NCBI taxonomy): Eukaryota > Viridiplantae > Streptophyta > Magnoliopsida > Asparagales > Amaryllidaceae > Allium > Allium cepa. Next base: position 747,068,210 of record CM060940.1, on the reverse strand, counting down.
AAAATTGAGAACCTTTTTTTTATACTTTGATTTGGGAGTTATCGAACTTATATAAAATTGATTTGTATAAGTATGTAGTACATTTGAAAACTATTGATTTGAAAACTGTTGATTTGAAAAGGTACCCAATTTTGAAAAGTGAAATCTTATATAATCGAAATCTATATAAGTGTGATTTGATTTACTATTGTTTTGAAAAGTATTTGATTTGAAATGAAATCTTATATAAAATGAACTTTATATAAGTATGATATTTGGAAGTGATTTTGAAAGGTACTATATGATACATATTTTCGAAGTAAAGATATGGAAAGTGCCTTCTGCTTGATATCCGCTTTGTGGCCACACTGTGGATTCATTCTATCGATATTATTCTCTCTCTTTGATTTGGGTTTTCTGGATATGATACTCGAGTGTCCATCGAATTCCATGGCGATGTCCATGGTCTTATGATCGCGACTGCATAGCGCAACTGCCCGGCTGAGCTGACCTAGGGGTACAGATTGTTTCCTGGGGGATCCAAGCGTAACCATTGTGTATCATGCACTCTATGTAGGTCGCATTAGTAGCGCAAATGCCTGGCTGAGCTAGCTTGGGGGTACGGATTGTTTCCTGGGGGATCCAGGCGTAACCATTGTGTATCCTGCATTCTACTCGTCATCATGGCGTAACTCGTAGGGCTGAGAAAGCTTACGGATACGGATTGTTTCCTGGGGGATCCTGGCGTAACCATTGTGTATCTGCGATCCATGCTTAGACAACTGTTTCGGTTTGGTTGATTTGTTTGGATTGTACTTTCCATATCTGTTTTTAAAAGTGTTTTCGTTATTTTCACTGGGTGTTGAAACAAGTCTACTAAGTACTTGGAGAATTCTAGCTTTGCGCCTGATCAACGCATAGCCAGAGCCTGCAGGAACGAAAGTGAACTTGTTAAGACATCGAGTTATAAAAGTATTTTAATAAAAGCATCTTGATAAAGTACTGTATAAAGAATATTTTGATCAGTTATTTTCCCTTCTAAAAATTTAAAATGTTTTAAATATTGTTTACCTTGAACCATCAGATTTGAATCAAATGATTCGTTATATTTTAAAATGTTTAAAATGTTATGAAATTTTAATTGAAATGTATAATGGTTTAAATAATGGTTCACCCTTGTCTTCCAACATTCTTCCCTTCCTAGCTACCTTTTCCCAACCTTCTTTCGAGGATGTCTTCCAACCTATTGTTCTTTCTTGTTGTTTCTCCGCTTCCTTCCTTTTCGAGGACGAAAAGATTTGAGTGGGGGAGAGTGTAACAACCCTAGATTTTTCATATATTTTAATATTTGACTTTATTTTATTTTGAAATTATTTGTAAACTTGTTTTATTTCAAACATTTAACATTTTTAAATATAAGTGTTGATTATTATGTGAATTTTAATTTCAAACAGGTATAATTGGATATTTTACTGAAAGATGAATTTCTGTTCAAACTGGTCAAACTTTGATTTTTAAATTTTAAATTTAAATATTTAAACTCCTAAATTTTATCTTTTATTATGGAAATAGATTTAGCGAATTGAATACTGCTTTTTGTTTCGTTGAAAACGGACTTAAACTGTGAAAGTTATGCACATTTCAATTTTGAGTATAATTTGTTTTATTTTGCAATTTTGTCTATTTTCGATTATATAAATCATATTTTATTTGTTATATTTATTTTAATATGTGTTAATATGTTATTTTATGTATATTTTTGTCTTTTAATATTTTTAAAGTGATAATATAATTTTTCCAAAATTTATTGCATATATTTTCTATTTTTAAAGGCTAGTTTCCATTTTTTTGCTATTTTCTTCATTTAAATTATATTTAATTAAAATTTATTTATTTATTTTTATGCAAGCATTTTATTTTTGTGTCTTTATCTTCATTTATAAATATTTTTCAAGTACACAAATCTTTTCCAAAGTTCATTTCATTTATTTTCAAATTTTCTAGCCTAGTTTACATTTTCTTTGTTATTTTCTTAATTAATTATATATAATTAATATTTATTTATTTATTTTTGTTTATTTACTAAATTTTCGTGTTTTTGTCTGAATTTACACTTATTTTTGAGTTATTTAAAATTGCAAAAGAAATGGTGGAAATTTGAAGAGTTTTGTGACCTTTGATTTGCTTAAGGCTTTTTGTCTTCTTGTCTTTTCACATTTGAACCATCACATTTTCATTATTTGCTGCCATAACTCATTCCCTTCAGCCAACCACTTCTCCACTTCATTTTTTATGAATTTTTTTCTTCTCAAACTCTAAAAAAATTCGGCCATCTCCTTTGTGAAAAGCTTTGGTAAATTTTCAATTCTTTTTCTCTTTTTCTTCTTCTTTCTTATAATTTTGTGCACTTGCCTTCACGTTTGTAGCTCATCCCTAGATCCTCCATCACCTTGGCCTCCTCCACCACCACCACATCAGGTTGCCACCACATCCAGCCCTCTGCCCAAGACTGGCCATGCACCAATAGTTGATCAAACTCCACCAAAACTTGCACAAACTCCACTTGAATTGCCATAGCCGATCACCTATGCTATCACCACCTCTCTCTTCCACCTAGGCCGAACTAACACCACCTCCACCAGACAAATTCCGACCTGGAACACCTCTGCACACCACTACCTGACCCCACCTGAAATAGCCATGCCCCCTTGGCCTTGGTCGAGCCATAAGATGCTTTGAAATCTATGCTTTTGCCTTTGAACATTAGATCTTGCTTCACAAATATTTGCACCAATTTCTCTAGGTTAGGCCAACCCCTATAGGTCCACAACCAGACCCTAGAACATGCCATAGTCATGTATTTTCCTGCCATGGCTGAGTCTATGCGAGATGGAGGCAAGTGCAATTGGTTTGGATTTGATTTGTGCTTGTATATATAAGTTATTTAAATATATGTGAAGTGTTTATTCATGTATATTATATTGTTTTGTTTAAATGTTTCAAGGGATATATCCTTGGCTCTCCCACTCTCAGATCATTGTAGTATTGCTGTGCCTTCGTAGTGTCAGTATTGTTGTTTTGGTAGCGATCTCCAGCTTTGAACATATGAGTAAATCTCACCAGACTAATATGTACTTATATAGTGATAAACTGACATCACCTGAATCTGTAAATGCATATCATCCTGTTATAAGTGCTATATTATATTCATATGAAGTTCACACCCATACTTACACTTGTTATACCATATGTTACTGTTATTTCATGCTATTTTGTTATTTTCATCAGTTTATCACACTGCAAGTTCCCTGTAGACTAGAATCACTATGGGTTGAAATGATACATACCCGAACGGACTTTAGAATAGGAGAAAATCGTTATGGACTGAAATGATAGGCCTGAATGATTTTCAATTATTTTCTTTTACTTGGGATTGCGGGTTTGAAATGATCAAACCCGGGTTTTCTATGTAAATTACGGGTTGAAATGATATATTACCCGTATCACTTCATTTAGGCTAGAAAATGAAATACAGACTCGTTGTTAAAATATGTTTTTCTAAAAAATTTAAATTATTTTAGAAATGTAAATATTATATTATTTTTTACTTAAATTTTATTATAAATGATTTTTGTAAAGCATTATTGATTTTCTGAAAATTTATAAGTGAAATAAATAAATGGTAAAGTTAGAAAATCTGAAATGTAAGCTATTTTGGAAATTAGAATTTGGTGATAAATGGAATTTAAATTAAATATGAAAATACTATAAATTTATGATATTTTGAATTAAATGAATTTAAAATGATTTTATAATATATTAATGATTTTTGAATAAAGTTAAAATGTGAAATGAATGAATATTTAGGTTGAAATTTGAAAATATAACTAAAATTGGAAATTTGTGAATTTGGCTTAAAAGTGAATTTTAAGTTAAGTAAGTAAAATGAAATTAATTTATATTTGAAAATTTTAAACTTAGATGTTAAGTTAAATTTAATTTAATGAATTTAAAATTTAATGTTGGAATTTAATAAGTGAATTATTATTAAATTTTGATTTTTGAATGGAGATATAACTTTATAAAATCATGAATATAAGGGTATTTGAATGACTGTTTTAAAAGTGATATTATCTGATTTTATAAGATAAAAATGATTTAAATAAAAATATAATTGTTTGTGAAATTATACTGAATACTTGAAGTTAATTAATTGCATTTCTGAAATGCTATTAATTCTAATGTAAATGATAATACAGCATTTGCAAATGCTGTAGTTGATAATAATGAACCAAATGGCTAAGTTTAATTAAAAGTTATTATAGCATTTTTGTAAATGCTATAATTGTTGAATTTAACTAAGTTTTATTTGAAACTAATGTAACCCTATTATAGCATTTTTAAATGCTATCTTTTGTTAAATTGAACTGCTTTGAATGTAACTTTCCGTAGCAATTTCTAAATGCTGCGAAAGTTGAATTTTCATCTGTTTTAATAAATTAAGTGAATAAATGAATTTTGAAAGACTAAAATTTTGGAAATTTAATAATTTAATTATTAAATATAATAACTTCATTTTATGATTTAAAATGAAGTAATTTGTTTCGAAATATAAACTATTTTGAAATGTGTTTTGTAATGGTATTTAAATTAAATAAAAATGAATGTGGTTTGGAAGATATGATATTTTGAATGATATTGAATTTTGAAATTATATTTGATTTTGAAGTATAAAATACCATTTTGAAATTTTAACAACGGGATGTAATTAATTTATAGTTTAACTGATTCTTAAAGTCCCAAGCATCCTTTAAGTTATTGTGCATTTCTACTACAGTTCACTTGCGTTGGTTTACATTTTATAAGTATATATTGTCCTGACTCGAGTGTTTTGTGTTTTACTTTACGCTCGGGTCAGCCTGAGTATTTACAGCTTAGCTTTGGATTTCTTTTCTGGAGCTAGGAATTGCTGGAGATTCTGCTTGTCTATTTATCTATCCCTTCAGTTTCAGTTGTTCTATTTCAGCTTTGGTATTGATAAACATGTAATTGAGATTTCTATTGTATATGTTTTTCAGACTGATGTTATGTATTATGTTTTGAGAGTTTGTTATAGTAGCTTCATGAACTACTATGGTATTTTAATTTCCACTGCGAGTTATTCTGATATTTCTGTGTCTGTGATTCTGTGATTGTATTTCATTTGCTCCAAAATTATTTACAATGCGATATTTTGAGCAATTCAAGTCTGGCATGTGTGGATGCGAATGGCTGAAAATATCGGGTTGTTACAGTTATTGATAGGAATCTCTAAACACTTGTACAGAACAAATTTGACACGATATCATTTTAAAATCGGGTAAATGAAATAATTTTACCTAAATTTTTTTTGTACATAGAAAAAAAAGAGAAAAATTCTGTGAATTATTTTAATATATGATTGCTTGGTTGCTAGAAAATGATGATACTAAAATATTATCACTAAAGTTGAAAACGAAATTGAAATCGTAACACCAAAGTTAAGAAATAAATTCACATACAAATAGAATTGGGGAATATAAATTGTAAATGTGATTTGTAATTTGAAGTAAAATTCTAGAGGCATATTTGGAAATGTTTTGAAAGGGTTTGCAATTTGGAAAAGATTAAATTCCTTTTTGATTTGAAAATGATTTTCAAGGGTTTTGGAAAATTGTTTTGGAGGGATAAAAGCTCTAAACTCTTTTCGGTTGCTGGAAAATAATTCCGATGATGATCGCGACATCATCGGTGTTAATTTTCAGGTTTCCAAAAGAGGGATTGCTGCCAAGTTGTTTTAAATGGAAGTTGTTTGGAAAAATTGGGTTTGGGTTTTGAAATTCAAAGGATAATTGAATTGGTTTCAAAAATGGTTTTGAAAGATTGAAAAGACTGTGGAATGTTATATAAAATGATTGGAATACAATTATTAAGTTGGAAAATAAATTGTGAATAAATAAAATTTGCAAGTGCAAGAAAATGAAATTGATATCCGTTTCGTATTTGTAAGTAAATAGAACTGGAATTGGAATCTGAATTGGATTTATAAGTGGAAATTTAAGTTAAGTTAAACAAATGATGTTTGAAATGGAATATAACTTAAGTAATGTTGAATGAAGTTGATTTTGGTATCGAAGTAAAATAATAAAGTGAATTAAATGGATGTGAACTTGAGTTATATAAATGAAATTCAACCTTATTTGTTAAATGAATTAGCAATTGAATTAATGAATGAATTGAATGTAAATCAATTGAGTGTAAATAAATTGATATGAAATAATGAATGTATGTATTAATTCATTAAAGCTAATTAAAAGTGATGAACCAAATTGAATGAATGTAAGCGAATTAAATAAAATTGGTTAAGTTGGTTATACGTTGGTTGTTAGTAGATTGTATAGAAAATTCATATGAAATTCAATAAATAAAAATGAAAGCTACAAATCATTGAATTCAAATTGGAAGTAAGTAAATCTAAATAGAATTGAATTTGATTTGGAAGCAAACAAACTTGAACATAAATTAGTGAATGCAAACTAACTGAAATTGAATATGAATGAATGCCAGTAAATCCAATGTCAATGAATCAAATGTGATTTAAAATTGGAAAACCAATTCAATGAATATTAATGAGAAATAAAAGTGTATTGATTTGGTTATGAATGCTAGTTGAATGCTAGTTGGTTGATGGTTGGATTTGTTGCTTTTGTTGCATTTACTATATTGGCATATGTAGTTGTTGTAGTGATATATGTTGTATATTGATGTTACTTTCATATATACATGTTTCTCATGGTTTTTTGAGTGTTTAGTAGGTGCGGATTGCGCTTGCTTCGCATTTGGAGCTCGCTTTCGCGCTATATTAGCCGTATATGCTCTCTTATAATATATAAGATACATATCCCGGATTACATAACGAAATTTTACATTTTTCCCCTACGGGATGCCTCATTACTTTGATGAGATGTGTATTTGTGATATATATATTGTCATTTTTTTGGGATCGAGCCGCGCAAAGGAGACTATGGCGAAATTTCCTGAAAATTTAAGGCGTTAGAATATTTTTGAGAAAAATTGGAAAATTTTGAAAACTAAATTAGTTGATTTTGAGTCGAAAGTTAAACAATATTAGTTGGTTCTGAAAAGATAACTAAGTATGATTTGAAAACTTAGTAAAGTAATTATGAGAAGTTTAACTATTGGATTTTTGGGAAAGTTGAACACTTAAGTGAATTTGAAATCTAATTTGAACAAATGGATGTTTGAAAAGTTAGTGGATTCTGCAACTTTTTCTTACATGGTAATTTCGAGGACGAAATTCTTTTGAAGGGGGAAGTTTGTAACGATCCAGAATTCCTGTCATTTCAAATTCGTATATTTAATTGATTTTAAATATTAACAAGTAAAATTTGTAAGTCGAATAAATTTTATTTCGAATATAGTGATTTAATTGGATAACTAAATCGATAATTTAATATTTGAAATTACAGAAATAATTGGAAATTGGGTTTAATATGATTAAAATTGATTTGTAAAGTTGTATTAAATCATATTGGAGTTAGAATGATGTTATAGAACTTTTAAAATCGAGTTAAAAGTTAATTTGTGAAAATCGAATATTTTAATATTTAATTGATGAGTTAAAATAGTCATTTTTCAAACATTATCATATTTCGACGAAACCAGTTTCCTCGTATCTGTAATGTTATATTATTGTATGGTTTCAAATTTCGTGTCAATCGAACTTACGGTTTGTCCGGGGCAAGCTAAACCGCGTAGAAATCGGTTTAAGCGAATTTTAAATTTAAATAATTCGATTCGAAAACTTATCTTTCAAATACGATTGAATTGGCTCCCGATATATATTCCATTGTGTCCGAAATGCGGGGTAAACCTAGAAACGCCAGCTGGCACGCTTCGTTTGGGGTTTGGAAAATTTCGGATGAATAGTGTCTTGGAGAATTTTCTATATAAGGACCCATTATCTTCCATTTGCAAACAAACCCTAGTTTCTTAACCTAGCCGCTAGTTAAATTATCAATGGCCGAGAATTTCACTTCTTTCTCCTCTAATTTTTCCAAATCCGCAAACCAATTCAAGAAATCTTCAACTACAATGTGGAAGAGCACGACGAGATCTACGTTCTCAACGGTAGAGATCGAAAAATACGCTATGGATCGATGGAAAATCGTGTATATAGCCGTGATGTTCACGCACGTTTTCCAACAAACATACGTGACCGAGCTGCATGTGTTCATAGCCGAAGGTTGAGGCAAGACGGGGCTATAACGTGAAGGCGCCTGATCGTCGACTCGGAAGTCGTATGAGTCGCGAAAATTGGTGGCAAGTGGCGGCTCCATGGGTTTAGATGCGTGAGTATGAACTGGGGAAGGAGAAGTAGAAACACGTGGCCAGATATCTTAGTTCGAAAATCAAAGGCTATGATGAGAATTAGGTTTAAAAAAATAAAAATAAAAGTTGAAATTTATTTTATATAATTCGTATAAACTTTGTAATTGCATAACTTTTTCATACGAGGTCGAAAATTGACGAAACGAATTGCGTTGGGTTCGTATTAACGAATACGACGCGATGGAGCTGGATTGGAATCGATTGGTGCTAGTGATAATTTTGAGTAAAATTAAACGCGCGTTTAATTTTATTCGAAATAAAACACTACAACTGTTATTGGAAGCAAGGTGAGAACTTCTCACTGAATCGAACTTGTTTCGATTTAAATTTTAAATAGTTAGATTTAAAATGGCTTGATTGTGTGATTGAATGATAAATTATTATCTGTTGTGTTGAAATAGACCCTATACGCCGTATATTAAGCGGTGGTTATTTATTGAACACATATACCGTGATATTTCATCTTGATGTGGAATTGGTATTATATATGTACTTGGAGCTTATTTTCTCGCATTATATAGCGGATGAGACCCTATTGCGCCGCATAATAGCGGATAATATTTTTATAAACCCATGTACCGCGATATTCCGTATTGGAACGGGATTGGTATTGTGCTAACATCTTTGGATGCAGGGAAACAGGTTGGAGGGATCCAACAGGATTCCTCACCGGTATTGATTTATTTACAGATATTGTGATATATGATGTTATCATGTGATATATGATGTTTTGGATGCCGTGGTTGTTATATTCAGTGTAGTTGCAGCATTGGGCCTATTTTGGAAAATTAAAAGTGTTAAAGTGATGATTTTCAAATTTAAAAGGATTTTAAAGTGATTTTTGAGAGTATACATTTTATTTAATTTTGGAATTGGTTCGTTTTAAATAAATAAACTTTATAATTTTAATGTTATAAAAATTATGATTTTTGAGAAATATAGTTAAAATGTGATTTTTGAAATGTGGAGTTAATGATTTTATAAAATAGTTTACATTGAGATTTTTGAATTTATTATAAAATCTTTATATAAAAGATTTATAAGATTGATATTTATAAATTAAAAATATTGGAATTGTGAAACGAGTTTTTATAAGTGTTAAGATGAAGTATAAATGGAATTCATAAGTGAATGAAATTTATAGATTTATAACTTGTTAAGTTATAAAATGAATAGATTTTGTAAAATAAAAGATTTATAAGTAATTAACGTATAAATTGGATTTTGGCATTTAAACGAGATATAAATAGAATTAGTTAATTAAGGGATTTTATAAGTTGAAGTTTTTATAAAATATATATATATAAATGTGAATTTATAAACGTTGTTTTACAAATCCGAAACTAATTGAATTTGATAAGTAAATATGAAAGCTTATTAAAGGAGATATATCCATGATTTTGGACAGTGGATAATCCTTTAAATAAAATGTGTAGAAGTGTTGAATTTGACAAACGGTTTATGTTCACGATTTTGGACAGTGAATAATATATCAAAGAAATGTTTTAGGAAGTGATCTTTTAAATAGAATTAAAACGATTTGAAATTGTTTTAAAATGTGTTAAGGATCGAAACCCTAGATTTCAACATTCATTGTTGAAATAGACGTTTTCGAGAAATAAGGAAATGGTGTCCTATAACACTGTTGTTATAGTAAATGATTTTCGAAAGGAAATGTTTTTGTATAGTATTGGGATTTATATATCTATCTTAATTTCGAATCCCTATACTAGTGATTTTGGGTTGTCGTAACGATGTTTTACGCAACATTCGTTTGAACCCAAATAAATGTGTTTAAAGAGAACGTTTTCCTTAAAAGAATAAAATATATACTTAATCGTGTTTTAAGTATATTGAATATTTTCTAGGTATTAAAAATAAATAAATTTGTGAATTACTTATTGTTAAATATGTATATGGAAATGTTTTCCAATGCAGAAATTGAAATGGTTTAGAGAATATATCTTTTTAAAGATAAATTGGAGTGAATATCTGGCAAGTCATTTAATTTATTGAAGATTAATAAAAAGGGCCTAGTGATTGTTATGGTGCTGAATATTTGTTTGTTGGCTTTGGTAGTTAAATAACCAACTATCAATATTTACCTTTAAATGGATATTTGTTGTGATTTGCTTGAATTTGAATGCTACACTTATTTTTTTAAAATAACCGCTCGTTATTCGGTTTAGCCGAGAGAGGACCTTTGGGTCATAAATCCCATTCCGAATAGTGATATGTCGTAATGGATAGCATTTGAAGACCGGTGTTGACGACCGGATATTTTCGAAAACGGAAGGATTACCGTCGAATGACTCTGCATCAACTGATCTCTGATATAGAGATTTAATCACCCTTTGTGATGGGAAGTCCAGTCGTGATTAGTGAATATCCGGATTACAGGGGCTTCTTTGGAAGTGCCTTCGATTCCGTTCGATCTCGGAACGGACTTCTATGGATGTGTGTCTGACGTTACAATTTGAGATGTAAAGCTGGTTTCGATCAAATATATTTCTGTTGGTGGCGGAGAATTTATTCTCTTAGCTTAACACCCTTCTCTGAGACGTACGAGCTCAGAGCTTATGTAGTTGATGGTTACTAGTGATACATTCCCAATTTGGTAATGTGGCATACGAAGTGCTGCTGATCATTTGTTGATCAAAGCACAGCTTTTGTATAAAGCGTAGCTTTGTGGATGAGACTTCGTCGGACCTCACACCCTGAAAATGGTCAAAACTAGAAGGACGCAACAAGGTTATTAGTGGATAGCACCCCCTTAGTGTATGTCATTTCCTTCTAGATAGAGGTGGTATTATGGTATGGAGCCCTAATACTTAACCTATGTGGTTGCTGCAATTTTATTTCTTTGTGGTTGTTGGTGAATCCCGCGATTTAGATCGGTTACGACCGGGGGATAGCATACTCGTGTCAGTTGTTACCCAGCTAAGGGTAACCCGACCTTGTGTTGGCAGAGATCCGGTTAGGTTCTCCGGGCGTCCTTCCAGAGGCGTACCCATATGGCAATTGGAAGTTTCTTGGCCTGACAATTGGTTGGAAATCCAAAGAAACAATATGAGCCTTGTACGGTTTTAGTTGTAGAACCTGCCATTTACTTATGGTGGCGCCCCACTGTTTAGATGGTAGCTATAGTAGGCATACGATACTGGTCGTATGTTGGCTAAGATTTATATCATACTTTCGGAATGTTTTCCTACACCTTATACCTATATTAATAATATCAAGTTAATTTGCGTATCAAGCATGTTTGACTATCATAAGGAGAAATCTCCTCCGATTCTACGTTTGCATTGTGTGTGTGTGCGCGAGGCCTTATAGTAGTCTCATTTTCTAAAAAGCATTGGGAATCTAATTTAAAATATTTCTTTGTTTGTTTTTAAAGATATAACTGTTTTAAGTTCTCACACCGGTCCCATGACTGACCTGGAGTTTATTGTTCCCTTCCTAAACTCTGGGTGCCACCAATTTTCACACGGCCAGTCTAGAGTCAGGTTATCATGTCTTTCTGGAATTCAGGAGTTGCTGTAGAAATCTAGAGGTAGGGTCGATGGCTTGGCGTATCAACTAGTATATAGTATTTATTTTCCGTTGTTTGTTGTTGTAAACTATGATAATGTAATGTAATGTGATGTAATGTAATAACTGATATAGTTCTTTGTTTTAAAGATATTCATTTATATATTATATGTTGTTACGCTACGATTGTGAGATTCTGTTATTGTTTCTGTTGCTTTTCTTTCTTTCTTCTTCTTCTATCTTTTTCTTCTTCTTAAACCCTAAGGTTCGGTTTTCCAGCATTTGATTGCTCGGCAGTTGATACGGTTGACGTATTGATGTCGACTTTCGTGAGTCGAAAATCGCATTCCTTACAGAGGTCCTTTTATAGAAAATTTTCCAAACACTATTCATCCCGAAATTTTTTGAATTCCAAACAAAGCGTGCCGCTTGGCGTTTATAATGTTTCACCCCCATTCTGAACGCAATGGAATATATATCGGAGGCCAATTCAAAAGTATTTGGCAGATAGATTTTCAAATCGACTATTAAAATTTAAAAATTCACTCAAACCGATTTCTACTCGTTTTAGCTTGCCCCGGACAAACCGTAAGTCCGATTGACACGAAATTTGAAACCATACAATAATATAATATTATGGATCTGATGAAACAGGTTTCGTCGAAATCCGAGACTGTTCGAAAAATGGCTATTTTTACTTGTCAATTAAATATTAAAATATTCAATTTCCATAAATTAACTTTTAATTCAATAGTTCTATTGCATCATTCTAACTCCAATATGATTAAATACAACTTTACACATCAATTTTATTCACATTAAACCCAATTTCCAATTATTTTCCATAATTTCAAATATTTAGTTGTCGATTTAATTATCCAATTAAATCTAGATATTCGAAATAAGAATTTATTCGACTTGCAAATTTTACTTGTTAATATTTAAAATTAATTAAATATACGAATTTCAAATGATAGAAATTCTGGGTCGTTGCAAACTTCCCCCTTAAAAGAATTTCGTCCTCGAAATTACCAAGTAAGAAAAAGTTACAGAACCCATTAACTTTTCAAAATCATTTGTTCAAATTAAATTTCAAATTCATTTGAGTGTTTAACTTTCTCAAAATCCATAGTTAAACTTCTTACAATAACTTTACTAAGTTTTCAAATCTACTTAGTTATCTTTTCAAAATTTTCCAATTTTCTCCAAAATATTCTAACGCCTTAAATTTTCAAAAAATTTCGCCATAGTCTCCTTTGCGCGGCTCGATCCGAAAAAAATGGCAATATATATATATATATATATATATATATATCACAAATATACATCTCATCAAAGTAATGAGACATCCCTTAGGGAAAAAAGCGTAAAAGTACGATATGTAATCCGAGATATGTACCTTATATATTAATAGCGAGCATATACGGCTAATATAGAGTGAAAGCGAGCTCCAAATGCGAAGCAAGCGTTGTCCGCACCTACTAAATACTCAACAACAATGAGAAACATGTATATAGAAAATAATATCGATATACAACATATACCAGAAGAACAACTACATATTCCAATATAGCAAACGCAACAAAAGCAACAAATCCAACCCTCAACTAACTAGCATTCAACTACATCCATAACCAAATCAATACACTTTCACTTCTCATTAATATTCATTGAATTGGTTTTCCAATTTAAGCCACATTTGATTCATTGACATTGGATGTTTTTACTAACATTCATTTATTCATATTCAATTAGTTTATATTCACTAATTTACATTCAAGTTGGTTCACTTCCAAATCAAATTCAATTCTATTTAAGATTCACTTAACTTCCAATTTGATTTCAATTACTTTAGCTTTCAATTTCGTTAATTCAATTTCATATGGATTTTTATACAATCAACTAACCATTATCTAACAAACAATGTATATCCAACATTACCAAATTTCTTTACTTTGCTTACATTCATTCAATTTGGTTCATCACTTTTAATTAGCTTTAATGAATTAACACTTACATCCATTATTTCATATCAATTTATTTACATTCAATTGATTTACATTCAATTCATTCATTAATTAAATTGCTAATTCATTTTCCCTTAGAAAGTTGAAATTCATTTATATAATTCAAGTTCATATTCATTTAATTCACTTTATTATTTTGCTTCGATACCAAAATCAACTTCATTCAACATCACTTAAGTTATATTCCATTTCAAACATTATTTGTTTAACTTAACTTAAATTTCCAAATTCAAATCAGATTTCAATTCTAAAATAAATTCTATTTAACCTTTACCGAAGTCAAATTTCATCCCTTTTTCAAATTCGTATCTCGTTTTGCTTATATTCAACCGTTACAACTTGGATTTTAGTTTCAAATTTGTTTATCACAACCAAACTTCAATTTTCAATTTACTATGGTAGCAAATCCATCACATAGAAACTTGAAAATGATACTGATGATGTTGCAGTCATCACCCTTATTATTTCCCAGTAATAGTAGCGAATCCAGTGCTTAATATTCTTTCAAAATTTTCCTTTTACTTATAACTCGCATTTATAAGTCTTTTCTTATATAATTTCACTATTTAACTTTTAATTTTGGAAAATAATTTCCAAAATAAATATGATTCAACATTTTCAATTCATAGTTCAAATTCATTTTTATTTACAACTCACATTTGTAAATATATTCATATAGTTTCACTTACTATATAAGATTATTTCACAATTGTAAATCACATTAATTATAATTCCATACTTATAATTCTTCGCTTATACAATTTATTCTTTTACAATTGATTTTATTCAGATTATTCAAACATCCTTTAACTAACTTATATATATTCTTACATTTTCAACGAACAAACAATCAATTTATATACACTTTAATCATTTCTAAAAAATTATTTACTTTATATGTAAAATATAATCGAGATAAAATTATGTCATTTACCCTATTTTAAAACGACATTGTGTCAAATTATTTCGTATAAGTGTTTAGAGATCCCTATCAACAACGTTAATTACTCGTATTGACCAGAATCCATATACCACTCAACAAACCGATCATCACAATACAAAGAAATTTATATTCACTAACAATTACGCTCTCATAGCTATTATTACACTCAAACTCATTCTAGAGTACTTCTAACTCTATCTCTAATGTGTAATTCCGAACAGAGCCAAGGTTGTCGCTTAAACAAATGCTCTGATACCATGATTTAAGGAACCGATTCTTCGACGTACGAAAGTCGATATCAATACGTCCATTGTATCAACTGCCGAGCAATCGAAGGCCGGAAAACCAAACCCTTAGGGTTTAAGAAGAAGAAAAAGATAGAAGAAGAAAGAAGAAGCAACAAAAACAATATCAGAATCTCACAATCGTAGCGGAACCACATATAATAGATAAATGAATATCTTTAAAACAAAGAACTATATCAGTTATTACATTACATCACATTACATTATATTATCAGATTTTACAACAAACAAACAACGGAAAAGAAATACTATATACTAGTTGATACGCCCTGCCATCCAGCTTGCTCCTGATCTCCACAGCAACTCCTGAATTCCAGAATGACCTGATAACCCAACTCTAGACTGCCCGTGTGGAAATTGATGGGCACCCATAGTTTAGGAAGGAAACAATAAACTCCAGGTCATTCATAGGACGGTGTGATAACTTAAACAGTTTATCTTTAAAAAAAACAAACAAAGAAATATTTTAAAATAGTTCCGCAATGCTTTTAGAAAATGTAACTACCATAAGGCCTCTCGCCACACACACAATGCAAACGCAGAACTTGGATGAGATTTCTCCTTATGATAGTCAAACATGCTTGATACGCAAATTTCTTTGATATTATTACTATAAGTGCAAAATGTGGAAAACCATTTCGAAAGTATAATATAAATCTTTGCCAGCATAGGTACCATTATATTATGCCTGCTATAGCTACCTCCTGAGGAGGCAGGTTATACAATTTGCAGTCATAAAGGATTCGTATTGTTTCTTTGGATTTCCAACAAATGGTCAGACCAAGGAACTTCCCATTGCCACATGGAAACGCCTCTGGAAGGACGCCCCGAGAACCTAACCAGATCTCTGCCAACACAAGGCCGGGTTACCCCTAGCTGGGTAACAACTGACACGAGTATGCCATCCCCCGGTCGTAACCGACCTAAATCCCGAGATTCACCAACAACCACAAAATAATAAGTTTGCACCAACAACATAGGATAAGTATCAGGGCTCCTTACCATAATACCACCTCTATCCAGAAGGAAATGACATACACGAAGGGGGCACTATCCCTTAGTAACCTTGCCGCATCTTTCCTGTTTTGACCATTACCGGGGTGTGAGGTTCGATGAAGTCTCGTCCACAAAGCTACGCTTTTCATAAAAGCTATGCTTTGATCAAAAAATGATCAGCAACACTTCGTATTCCACATTACCAAATTGGGAATGTATCACTAGTAACCATCAACTACATATCCTCTGAGCTCGTATGTCTCAGAGAAGGGTGTTAAGCTAAGAGAATAAATCCTCCGCCACCAACATAAATGTATTTGATAGAAACCAGCTTTATGTCTCAAATTGTAACGTCAGACACACATCCATACAAGTCCGTTTCGGGATCGAACGGAACCGAAGGCACTTCTAAAGAAGCCCTTGCAATCTGGATATTCACTAATCACGACCGAAATTCCCATCGCAAAGGGTGATAAAATCTCTATATAGGAGATTAGCCGATGTAGAGTCATTCGACGGTAATCCTTCCGTTTTCGAAAATATTCGGTCTTCAACACCGGTTTTCAAATTCTATCCATTACAACAAATCACTATTCGGAATGGGATTTATGACCCAATGGTCCTCTCCGGGCTAAACCGAATAACGAGCGCTTATTTGTAAAATAAGTGTAGCATTCAAATTCAAGAAAATCACAATAAATACCTATTTAAAGGTAAATATTGACAGCCGGTTATTTAACTATCAAGGCCAACAACAAATATCCAGCACCATAACAATCACTAGGCCCTTTTTATAAATCTTCCATAAATTAAATAACTTGCCAGATATTCACTTCAATCTATCTTTAAAAAGATATATTCTCTGAACCATTTCAATTTCTTCTTTGGAAAACATTTCCAAATACTTATTTAACAATAAGTAATTCACAAATCTATTTATTTTCAATACTTAGAAAATATTCAATATACTTAAATCACAATTAAGTATATATTTTATTCTTTAAGGAAAACACTCCCTTAAACACATTTATTTGAGTCAAAACGAATGTTGCGTAAAACATCGTTACGACAACTCAAAATCACTAGTATAGGGATTCGAAATTAAGATAGATATATAAATCCCAATACTATATAAAACATTTTCTTTAGAAAATCATTTACTATAACAACAGTGTTATAGTGCATCATTTCCTTATTTCTCGATAACGTCTATTTCCACAATGAATGTTGAAATCTATGGTTTCGATACCTAATACATTTTAAAACATTTCTAAATCGTTATAATTCTATTTAAAATATCACCTCCCCAAAACTTTTCTTTAACATATTCTTCACTGTCCAAAATCGTGAATATACTTCGTTAACCAAATTCAACCTTTCTACACATTTTATTTAAAGGATCATCTACTGTCCAAAATCGTGAATATAAATCGTTTACCAAATTCAACACTTCTACATATTTAATTAAAGGATTATCCACTGTCCAAAATCATGGATATATCTCCTTTAATAAGTTTTCATATTTACTTATCAAATTCAATTGATTTCAAATTTATAAAACAACGTTTGTAAATTCACATTCATATATATTTTATAAAAACTACGACTTATAAACTCACTTTGTTAACAAATTCTATCCATATCCCATTTACACTCAAAATCCAAATTATAAGCAATTTACTTGTAATTCTCTATTTACACATTCATTCATTTTATAATTTCACTAATCGTAGATTCTATTCTTAATAAAATCCATTTTAACATCATTTTAAAACATTTTCAAAACTCCTTTTTAATTTCATCACTTTGATTTTTAAAAATCAAATTTTATAAATCTTATATATAGAGCTTTTATAATAATTTCAAAAATCTCTATTTAAACGATTTTATAAAATCATTAACTCCATATTTCAAAAATCACATTTCGCTTATATTTCACAAAAATCATAATTTTTATATCATAAAAATTAAAACATTTATTTATTTTAAATAAATCAATTCTAAAATTTAATAAAACGTATACTTTCAAAAATCACTTTAAAAATTCTTTAAAATATGAAAATCATCACTTTAACACTTTTAATTTTCCAAAATAGGCCCAATGCTGCAGCAGCACTAAATATAACAATGACGGCATCCAAAACATCATGTATCATATGATAATAGAATATATCACAATATCTATAAATAAATCAATACGGGTGAGGAATCCAATTGGATCCTTCCAACCTGTTTTCCTGCATCCACAAATGTTAGCACAATACCAATCCCGTTTCAACACGGAATATCGCGATATATGGGTTTATATAAAATAATATCTACTATTATGCGGCGCAATAGGGTCTCATCCGCTATATAATGCAGGAAATCAACTCCAAGTACACATATAATACCAATTCCACATCAAGGTGAAATATCGTGGTATATGTGTTTAATAAATAACATCCGTTTAATATATGGCGTATAGGGTCTATTTCAAAACAATAGATAATAATTTATCATTCAATCACACAATCAAGCGATTTTAAATTTAAGTATTTAAAATTTAAATCGAAACAATTTCGATTGAGCGAGAAGTTCTCACTTTGTTTTCAATAACAGTTTCAGTGTTTTATTTCGAATAAAATTAAACACGCGTTTAATTTTACCCAAAATTCACACTAGCTCCAAACGACTCCAATCCAGCTCCATCACGTAGTGCTCGTTCATACGATTCCAACGCAAGTCGTTTCGTAAGTTTTCGACCTGGTATCAAAAATTTATAGCTTTTTAAAGCAGCTTTTTAAAGTTTGAACGATTAAAAGATAATTAATTTATAAATTTTTTTATTTATTTTTAAACCTAACTTCAATCAAGGCCGTTCATTCCTGAGCAACTAGATCTGGCCGCACGCATCTTCTTCCCCCTTCGTTTCTCATGTACGCACATAAACCCAAGGAGCCATTCGAAACCCTAGCTAGCCGCACCACCTAGTTCTTCTACACGTCGATCAGAGCATGCCGTTTCAACGCCCTAGCCACCGCGACCCCCCAACATGGACGGCATGAAGCTCGGTCGAATAATTGCACAGAAAACGCGAAAGAATGGCCGACAAACGCGAGTAATTTCTGGTCGATCCACCATGCTATTCTTGATCATAACCGTTGGATTCGTAGAGCTCAATGTTGTGTACAATATTGTAGTTGGAGATTTCTTGTAAAAGTTTACGGATTGGAAGAAAATAGAAGAGGAAGAAGTGAAATTCTTGGCCATTGATTATAGGACCGGCGGTTGAAGCTTGAACCCTAGGGTTTGATGAAAATTAAAGAAAATGAGGTCCTTTAATAGAAAAATTTCCAAACACTATTCATCCCAAAAAATTTCGAACTCCAAACGAAGCGTGCTGCCTGGCATTTATAATGTTTTACCCCAATTCCTACCGCAATGGAATATATATCGGAGGCCAATTCGAAAGTATTTGGAAGATAGGTTTTCAAATCGACTATTTAAATTTAAAAATTCACTCAAACCGATTTCTATGCGTTTTAGCTTGCCCCGGACTAATCGTAAGTCCGATTGACATGAAATTTGAAGCCGTACAATAATATAACATTATGGATCCGATGAAACTAGTTTCGTCGAAATCCAAGATTGTTTGAAAAATGGCTATTTTTACTCGTCAATTAAATATTAAAATATTCAATTTCTACAAATTAACTTTATTTACAATTTTAAAAGTTATATAGCATCATTCTAACTCCAATATGATTAAATACAACTTTACACATCAATTTTAATCACATTAAACCCAATTTCCAATTATTTTCCATAATTTCAAATATTTAATTATCAATTTAATTATCCAATTAAATCTAGATATTCGAAATAAGAATTTATTCGACTTGCAAATTTTACTTGTTAATATTTAAAATCAATTAAATATACGAATTTCAAATGATAGAAATTCTGGGTCGTTACGTTATTTATTATCAGTTATATATTGATATTGATTGATTGGTTTGGATGATGATTGTAATGGATGTATGATTTTATGATGGATGAATGGATATCTATTTATATCATCATAATCTGTAAGTTGTTATGCATTCATTTCATTCGAGATTGCAGTTTGAATTGATATATAACCGTAATTTTTATTTTAAATTGCGGATTGAAATGATAAATATCCGTATCACATGACCATAGGGTAGAAAATTATGTAAAGACACTGTGGTCTATGTATAAAATACTTTAAAATGATTTTCCATGGTTTTGGAAAGAAAATACGATTTAATAAATATTAATTTTGATGTTACATAATACTATTTTTATATACATAGTTAAATTCTTGAATTTAAGCTATGTATAAATTAGTAGAATAAAAATAAGTTGATTAACAGAGTTTGATTGTTTTATTATTATATGGTTAAGTACCTTTTTAAGATATTGGATATATAGAGTTTTGAAGACTTAAAGGATATGATTCTTATAACTTGATGTAGTTTTTAAGAATTTAAATGAATGTAAATTTGAGATAAATGAATTTATCAAGTTAAATAAATTGGAAAAATATCCTGTTGTTTGATGTTAAAGTTTTACTTAAACTACATTGGATTTATTAAGTATACATTTCAAATCTAAATAATGGCAATTGAATTTGATATATATGAAATTATCAAAGAATAAGTTTTGAAATGGTGGAATAATTAAAGCTTTGAAATATATGAAAATTTTATTAGTTTATTTGGGGATTTAAATCTATATTTGAAATTGATTTGTGAAGGTGTAGAAGCTATTTTATTATATAATTAAGTAATTTAATATTTAAACCGTTTAAGTGGTGCGGTTATATTTCAAAGTTATGAAATTTGAAGTTCTATGTTTTGAAAGGCCTTATACGATTTTGGTTTTGAAATATTATAACTTTGAAAATGTTATGGTTTTAGAAAGGATATTTTTGAAATGATATCATATTGATTTGGTTTTAAAAGAGGAAATTGATATCGTATTTATAGGGTTTTGAAAAGGGATATTATATTCTGGTTTTAAAGTATAAACTATTTTGTAAAAAAGACAGCGGTGTTATAATAACGATTAGTTGTTGAAGAGACTGGGATCGGAAGTTGTCATACTCTCTGCCAACTTCGAAAACCACTTTAACAACCGTGTACGCGGTGGAGATTCCAGAATGAAGTAGGATACTGGCGGCGTTTCCTTTGAGGTAAATACATGGACCCGACTCCCGTGAGTTTGCATAAGGTGGCTAAAACATGAGCGATTCTCGGGCCAATGAGGTAGCACCTTTGATCGGACACATCCCTTCAATATTATACTTTGACTTTTGGATTGATTCGGTGGCCACTTTTCATTTTTTTTTTTGGGGTGTGGCTCGAGGTGGGCGGTAGCTGCGGCTATGCGGTACCACCAGCCCGTATAGCAATTGATATATCTACCCTGGCATTTCCTATTTGTGTCGTGTCACCTACCCTTGCGCGCCTTATACGATTTTGTTTTGTACCATACCTATGGAGTGCTCTCTAACGAAGAAAAGTACGGGGGAGATTATGGTACTGTATAGACTATAGGAATATATTATGTGTTAAGGGCTATATGGGTAACCCCTTAAAGCTATTTAAAAGTAAGTTTATTTTACCAATAGACATTATTATAATTGCGAAATATTACTACATAATAAATAGTTTAACAGATCGTTAGGAGATATGAATCTCGAGCAACTCTTAAGTTACTGCTCTCATATTTATTTCTATTGATTTAACTCACATAAGATCTTTTAGTTCTGACTCGAGTGTTTTGTCCTTTCAATTCGCTCGGGTCAGTCCGAGCGTTACAATATTTGAAGATTTTATTCTAGAGGACGAAGACGAAGATTTGTAGTACTATTATGTACTATATTATTCCACTCACCTTTTAATTCCACTGCATTAATTATTATTCTCTGGTACGTGTACTCTGATATGTATTGTACAAGGATAATCGAATTTTTCAGAAACAACTTCATGCACTATATATTTGATTATTATATTTTATCGTTCCGCTGCAAGATTCTATTTTGTTTTTTTCTTTCTCTACTTTTTTCTTATTTACCCCATAACAATCCGCCCTTCCGTATGGTTTGAATTTCTTTCTTTCCCCGTCAAACGTTAACTGACATAATATACCGGCTTTTGAACTCGGTCCTCCTCGCGAACCAAAGCCGTACTGATAGTATGTTGGGATACTACTAGGTATACATACAGCATTTCCATGGTCAATTGGTTTTTATAGCGTCGGAGGACTTTCTAGATGTCTAATCAGAGCTCGGAATGCTTCCTCGCAGTCATATGTCCACTCGAAATTCTTCTTTCCTTTCTTTATCACATCAAAGAAAGGAATGCACTTATCCGTGGCTCTAGATATGAATCGACTTAGCGCGGCCACCTTTCCGTTCAATCTTTGTACTTTCTTTATAGTTCTGGGCACTTGTATGTCCCGAATAGCCTGAATCTTTTCTGGGTTAGCTTCAATTCCACGTGCGTTCACAATGAAACCCAAGAACTTCACTGATGCAACGCCAGAAGGACAATTTAAAGGGTTGATTTTCATCCCATAATGCCTGAGTATATCAAACATCTCGGCTAAGTCTCATATGTGGTCGTTTGACTGTCGTGACTTCAAGTGAATGTCATCCATATAGGCTTCCAGTGTTCTACCAATCTGGGCTTTAAACATTCGATTCACCAGACGCTGATAAGTTTCTCCAGCATTTTTTAATCCAAAAGGCATTACTACATAGCAATATAGCCCCACATCTATGAAAAATCTAGTGTGTTCTTGTTCTAGAATGTGCATCGGGATCTGATTGTATCCCGAATACGCATCCATAAATGACAATAATTCATGTCCGGCGGTAGAGTCGACGAGCTGGTCAATTCTAGGTAAAGGGAAACTATACTTCGGGCATGCTCTATTCAGATCGGAGTAATTAACACAAGTTCTCCACTTCCCATTCGCTTTTCTTACCAACACAGGGTTAGATACCCATTCGGGGTAGAGGGCGTTGTGGACTTACCCATTGGCTTTGAGTTTGTCCACCTCCTCTTTGAGAGCAGCTGCACTCTCCGGGTCCATGCCTCTCCTTTTCTGTTTCACGTGAACGTACATTGGGTCTATGTTCAACATATGACTAGCAATAGTAGGAGAAACCCCACACATATCAGAATGTGTCCAAGCGAAAACATCCAGATTTGCTTGGCGGAAATTAGTGAGGTCCTTAGCCATTGAAGGGTCGAGTTGTGATCCAATCTTAAGAACTCGTGATGGGTCATCCCGGCTGACCAGAATGTCGATCGTCTGCTCAGTTGGTGCTGCATTCGTTTCCCTGGGATCCCCATCATCATCATCTCTCGGATCTATGTCTCTAAGGATCCGAGAATGTCGCCCGAGCCAGGACTCGGGCACTACTTGTCAATCATCAGTATTTAGGATGTGGACGGAGCTATCCGCAACCTTCCTTTTTCTCTCCGTTGAGCTTCTCTCAGCTATGCCACACAACATGCACGACCGGTTCCTGATCGCCATGTACCACACCGGAACCTTTGTCTGTCGGAAACTTTAATGTCAAACACCATGAGGCCAAAGCGGCCCTAAACTCCGTCAGGGTCGGACGACCCAAAAACACATTGTATGGAGAGTCAACATCCATTAATATGAATGGTAGCATTTTCACTCTCCTACGCTCACCTTCCCCCAATTCAACTAGTAACTCAATATACCCCATCGCGTCGGTTGTGGCATCACTAAAGCCGTGGATACGGGCTTTGCATGTTTTAAATCTTTTGTCTCGATCTTCATTTGGTCATAAGCCTTCTTGAAGATGATGTCGACGGAGCTTCCACAATCAATCAAAATCTTTTTGACGTAAGCTGCCCCGATCGTTGCAATATGACCATGGGGTCGATAGTAGGAGCCTCCATCATGTCTGCATCTCGACTCTTAAACATTATATCGTCTGTCATTATGTGTTGTTGTTTTGCGGGGGTTCCATCTTCCACATTCGAACAACATTCGTAATTCGCATGCCTCAAGGAGGTAGCATATCGTTCCATCTTTTGCCAATTCTTGTCTACAGGATGAGATCTTTCGACTATAGTGTTTATGATCAACCTTCCTACAGTTCGGGCATGTTCCTCTGGGTGACGTGGAGCCGGCCCGCGTCCAGGGTCGACGTTACTTGCCTACCCTCTAGTGGGCTCTTAACAAACTCCTGCAGCTTTTTCTTCCTGATTAACCTTTCTATGGCATCATGGAGGTGTCTACACTCCTCGGTATTGTGCTCGTGGGTCTCATAGAAGCGACAGTACTTCCCCGTCCATTTCTGTTCCTCAGTGGACTCCTTTGGCGCGGCTTTTTGTATTGGAAGGTGTTATAGGTAGATAGGTAAATGTTTTCAAGAGACATATTCAAAGGGGTGTATTCGTTGTTGGTCGGAATCCTCGACTTCCATTTCCCTGTCTCTTTTTTCTTTCTGGGATTTCCCCCTCCGGATCCTTTAGATTGCCAGGCTTGTTCTGGACATTGACTTGAACTTTTCCCGAACTGTCACCAGATTGCCCCATGGTGATGTTACTTTTCACGGTGTCTTGAACAGGCCCTGGTGCCTTATCTCATCTCGCCACCGAGCTTCCTCCCTCCTTATGAACTGGTGAGCTTTGGACTAGAATCGCTCCAATGTAGTTGGGGTCTTTCCCGCCAACAAATCTCCAAACTCCGAGTCTGGATCTACACCTCGCATTACCGCCATCAAGATTGCATGGTCGTTAGGGTTGCTAACTTCAGTGGCGGCAACATGAAACCTCTACAAGTATGCTTTCAAAGACTCTCCTAGAGCCTGGTTCACGCTTGATAAGGACATCACGTCTTTTGGACGAGTAGCATGTATCCTGAATTGTTCAACAAATTTCATCGCCAACTTGTCGAAACTAAACATAGACCGCGGAGGAAGTCGAGTAAACCACATAGTGGCGATCTGGGACAAAGTGATTGGGAAGCACCTACACTTAGTTGCGTCATTCGCCCTTGCAGAATCCATCATCCATTCGTACCTCATCACGTGTTGCCTAGGGTCAGTCTTCCCTTCGTAGGTTGGGATAGTCGGCATATTAAATTTCTTGGGATACTCAGCCTGTAGAATAATGTCTATGAAGGGAGTATGACTCCTGGACACTTCCCAATCTTCGTTGATCAGGCCTTGGTTTCCTCTCATTAACTGCCTAACCATGGCTGATAAGTCTGGAGTTTGTAAGGAGGATGAAAGGTAGGGTTCTGTTCCACGGGACCGCGCGGGTTGATATCCCGCATGCTGAAGGTCGGGCAGACGTGCGTCATGAAGGCCATCTTGATTGAGGTCTTGGTGAGCCGGGCATCCGGTCTTCTCTCTTGCCTAATCTCTGGTGGATCAATCAGTGGCATGTGCCTGTACAGCTTCAGACTTACGATGTCTACGCCTAGGAGGTTCGTCGGTTGAAGTCGAGCTATCGGATGAAGAATAAGGAGCAGGACTACTTCCAGCATTCTAATGTTGCTGCTGGGCAAGCTGAGTCATGAGATTAGCGTTGGCTTGAATCTGCTAAGCCATTTTCCTTTTACTTTTCCTGAGTTCTCTTATCAAGTCATTGAACTCTATTCGGGAAACGACTTCCGTTTGATTTTTGGTAGAGGGCCCTGCGCCTTTAATTGCTTGTTGGTTGCTAGGTTCAACTTGTTGCACACTAGCAGCTCGTGGACGTCCGCATTATGACAGGCTGATCGAGTGCGTGGTCGTCCCATAGTAGAGTTTTCGGTTAGAACTCTGAATAGATTCAACCGGCGTCCAATGAATAAGTTCGATCTCCTTCGAGGGATTTTTCAATCCACTTGCTACAAAGTAGATCCTATTAACCTGAGAATTCAATTCTCGGTGAAAGCACCAAAATGTTAGCACCGGAATTGGTCACTAACACCCGTGATTAGAATTATGTAGAGAGATTAATGAAGAAAGTAAATTCAAACAAAGGACAATGTGCTAAATTAAATGCAGAAAACAAGTACACCAAATTTATGGTGATTCGGCGTAACCGCCTACGTCCACTTTGAGGTTAATCTTTATCGTTTTTCTCACTAATCGATTACAGAGACAATCCGTACACCAACTATTTGATTACAATTGTTAAGAAAAAAAGATAAGTCTTGAATGAGTCTTGAATGCGGTAGAGTCTCCCTAGTGTCCTAAAAAAATGTCCCTTTCACTGTGCCCCTGCCTCTCTATTTATAGACGAAGATGGGTTGGACTTCCCTGGTGGGCCAAGTAGTTAGACAGTTCGGCCCAAAATGAATGAACTCTATGTGCCAAACCACAAATGCCAGTTGGCAAATGCCGAGCGCTTCCTTAATGCCGAACGAGGCGATGTGTTGAGTGAAGAGTGCAAGCCGAACGAGAACCGATGTCGGTCGAGGGGAGATGCCGTACGAGGCCGGAATGCCGAACGAGCTTCATGCCGGTCAAGATTGAATGCCGAACGACTATGACATGCCGAATGGCCCTCCATACCGAACGAGATCTAGATGCCGAGCAGTGTGGAATATCGAACGACTCTGACATGCCGAACGTGGTCTGGATGTCGAACGATATACAATACCGAACGACCCTCAATTCCAAACGACCATATATGCTGAACGGCCTGGTCGTGCCGAACTGGGACAGATGCCAAACGAAGTTCCTTCATCAAGTCTTTGGTTGCCCGGTCAAGCCGCTGGGTAACAATAACCAATTTATTAATCCTTAATAAATCAGTTAATCAATCCTTAATAACAATCAATTAACCCTAAATAACAGTAAATTAATCCTTAATTAGCTTTAATTATAGATTAGTAATTTCTTAATTATTAATTAATAAAGCCTAATTATTAATTAACAAAACTTAATTAAAAATTAAGTACTCTTTAATTATAAATTAATTAATCTCTAATCATCTAATTAATAATCTCTAATTGTGAAATTAATTATGCCTAATTATAAATTAATTAACTTCCAATTAATTAACTTATAACCCATAATTATTAATTTTAAGTAAATTAGTTAAATCAATTAATTACTCTTAATTAATCCTTAATCATTATTAATTAAATTAATGAATTATATCTAATTTCCTTAATTAATTTAATTAATATCAAGATATTAAAAACCTTAATTACCCTTAAGATAAATCATTATCTTATTAATGACTTAATTATCATTAATTTTATCTTAATAATTAATTTTACTTAATTAAATCAATAATTATGTTTTAAAATAATTATTAACTTGATAATTAAAGTTAACAAAACTTCCTTTAATTATTTAAAACATTATCAAGTAATAGTTTAATAGTAGTTTCAATTTAAATTATAAACTTGCTTTTATAAAAACTTTTAAAACAAATTTCCTAACTCATGTTTAAATTTATTTTAAATTTAATTATCAAAATTTAAATTAACAAACTTCAAAACTTCTTAAATCAAAATGTTTAAGAAAACATTTAATTTATATAAAGTAAATTTATATAAGAAGTTTTAAACTAAATTAAAGTTTAATTTTCAAAACATAGATTTTAAATCTTTTCTTAAAAAAACAATTCAATACTTGCATCAGGTCAAACCTGAAGCCCACTCAGGTCTAATCTGAGTTCTCTTCCCATTTCAATTTTTCTTTTTGGTTTTCAATTTAAATTTAAAACCTAAACCACTAAACAGTTAACAAGTTCTAAATTTAACATCTGCAGGCTAAACCCACACCATCTACTCGAGTACAGACTCAAGATTCTAACCCAAAACGCCGATCCTTACTTCGAGCAAACCCAATCCAAACAATAGCAAATCCCCTGACACAACCCAAAACACCGTGCATATGCACAATCGCTGGAGCCACCTCCGGTCTTGACGAACCCTTCGACTTGTCACCCTACGTCGCAGTAACCCACTCCGATCAACAAATCCCAAAAACAAGCCTCGATCCAAAATTGAGGCAGTCCATTTAAAACTGGAAACAAACTCCATGGTAAGAACCACATCGAACTTGCGCTTCAAACCATCGGATGACACGCTACCCCGTCCACTCCATCTCTTTTTATCCATGAACCTATTCCCAAAACCCCATTGGACTCGATGCACTAGAGAAGTGGCAGTGATCTCATTTTCCTAGGCCCACCAAATTAGGTTTAAATCACAAATCCACCTGCCGTCGTCGCCACGACCATCAGACAACCGACCATCCATTTTTCCTGAGCACCCTTACACTCTGACCGCCTCCAGTTGAAGCCGCGACCACCATAGATGCTCCGGCCACTAGCGCTTGCCCAAAAACCCATTTCCAGACATCACAAAATTTCATACCAATACCTTATTAAAAGTTGAGATTTTAGTCTTAAAAATCCTAACTTTCAAAGTGAATACGAGGTATAATCCTGAATCATCAAATTATAACATTTGATTTAATCTTGTATTTAGAGCTTCTACTGTACTATTTTGATTCCATAGGATTTTCACATCTATTTTGCTTGAATAAAAATTTAAACTTGAATTCATGTTCAAACAAACATATCATGTTTAAAAATCAAAACCTAACAATGATCAAATAAGGAGATTTGTATTTTTCTTTTATTCCTACTCTCTGTAATTTAAAAATAGAGAAGAACAAACAAAATATACGTGCACGGTCATACACATTCATATACACAGATAATACACCTATATATATACATGCAAGCATTAATCATTTTAGAAATCTAGCAAGCAACAGAACAATTATTATTTAGTATTTTTAAGTAGATGTTCACTCACCTTTAAAACAAAATGCAGAAAGCTTTGAAAAAAAACTGGGTTGAAACTTTGAAAACTTGAAACTTGAAAAGCTTTGTTTTGCTTGAAGCTGAATGCTTTAAGACTGTAACATGATGATGATTTAACTTGATTCCAAGCTGCAGTTGTTACGGGCATGAAAATGCTTTCCAGATTACATTTTAAAATTGAACTTTTAAAAGAAAAGTTGTAGGCTTTTTGAAAACTTATTTGAGATATAATGGTTACAGGTTTGATGATCTTCTGGTTTGGATTTGTTTTAGAGGAGATGATTACAGACTTTTGGCTTGAGATGGTTGCAGAATTGAAAACGTTTTCATGGTAATCTGAGTTTTGATCATTGGTTTAAGGTCGCACTTTGTTTTGAAGATAGTTACAGGTTAATGATTTGTTAAAGGAATAAATTACATCGTTTGATTCATTTCTGGTTAAGCTTTGTTTCAGGCTTGAATGACAGGGTTTTGTATTTGAGATGAGGAGTATTTCAGGTTTTAATTTTGAGGAAGTGATTGTAAGTCTTGCCATAGTTTTCTTGTTTGAGAAAGTTTCAGATTTTTGAAATGAGATTAGAAAAGAAATAGGAAGGGAAGATGGATGATTATATAAACTAATTTATGGTTTATTTAAAATTAAAGAAAATATAAATAAAATGTGTGACACTTGTCTCTTACCTTATCAATTATCAAACACTTGTTACTTACATCACTTGATTTAGTTACACTTGTAATTATGCAATATTTAATTATTTTGAAAAGATTTTAATGCTTATATAATTATTTTTCCAAATTAATAAGTATGTTTCTTAATTTATAAATTCTTTTCTAATTTTAAATAAATAAAACTTTTAGACGAAAACTAAATGAAAACCAATTATATTTTGAATAAAATCATATATAATATTTTTAATCCATTTTTAAATGTAAATATAAAACTTTTGTATTTATTTACTATTAAATAATTAATTTCTAAATCTACATAAATAAATTTCCTTCAAATAAAATAGTATAAAACAAACTTATTTTAAACAAAAACTTTATCCATATATTTTATATCCAAACCATATTATTATTTATATTTCAAGATATATGTATATTCCTTTAAATTTAATTTTAAATTCAGATTCAAATTCAAATTCAATTTAAAATTCAATTTAAAATTAATTTAAATAAATATAGATATCAATTTTAAACAAACACATTATTAATTGAAAATAATGATCCTATTTAAAATCAATTTAAATATACACACACACACACATACACACATATATATATATATATTTAAACACACTTATTAAATTTGAAATTAATAAGTCTATTTAAAATCTATTTATAAAGTAATACAATTTAAATTTGTAAATTATTATTCCATTTAAAAATCTATTTATCGCTATATTTAAAAACAACTCGTTATATTTATTATTGTTTGAAATTAGCAAATTTTACCAATTTTAAATAATTAATTAAGCGATTATCACATTTTAAATTCCTTGAAATTCTGGGGTATCACAATGAAAAATAAAATCCATCTCAAAAATAATATTTTCATAACAAATAAACTCTGCATGGCATTTGCAATCCAGAAAATATGATTTTTGCCTAAAAAGCGAATTAATATTTATCAAACAAACTTATTTGAGTCAAATATATATTAAATTCCATGCATATAATCATTACAATCATCACACAAGACTTTATACTTAAACCCGAAATAAAATGATCTTTAAAAAAATAGAGATGGTTTTGATTATTATTCACCTTGATTATGATAAGGCACTTGAGATTTGATCTTTGATTAATTCCCCTTGCTTCATTGCTTAGCTTTAATTGAGTTTTCATCGTTTCCTTCCCTAGGTTATGGCCGGCTTAATCTCTCTGTGATTTACATTCTGCGTTTTGAGAAAAATAAACATGTAAAGAAATGGAAATAAGGTCTTAAGTTTAATTGGATTGCGGGTGCAGCTATCACACATAATGCGCTTGTTTTATTCTCTTATTACTTATCTAATAAATCATTTCCATAGTGTAACGGATGCGATTCTTCGACTTACGAAAGACCGACATCAATACGTCCACTATATCAACTGCCGAGCAATCGAAGGCCGGAAAACCGAACCCTTAGGGTTAAAGAAAAAGAAAAAGGTAGAAGAAGAGAGAAAAGGATGGAACAAAGCAGAAAGAAACCACAGAACAATATCAGAATCTCACAATCACAGCGGAACAACATATAATAAATAAATGAATAATCTTTAAACAAAAGAACTATACCAGTTATCACATTACATCACATTACATAACATTATCAGAGTGTACAACAACAGCAAACAACGGAAAAGAAATACTACATACTAGTGAATACGCCATGCCATCCAGCTTGCCTCCAGCAACTCCTAAATTCCAGAATATCCTGATAACCTGACTCTAGACTGCCCGTGCGGAAATTGGTGGGCACCCAGAGTTTAGGAAGGAAAACAATAAACTCCGAGTCAGTCATGTGACTGGTGTGAGAACTAAAGCAGTTTATTTTTAAAACAAAGTACAAGATAATTTTAAAATAGATTCGTAATGCCTTTTAGAAAATGAGACTACCATAAGACCTCCCGCACACACACACAATGCAAACGCAGAATCAGAGGAGATTTCTCCTTATGATAGTCAAAGATGCTTGATACTCATTAAAAAGAAACATTTGATATTATTACTAGTGCATAGTGTAGGAAAACATTTCGAAAGTAAAGATATAAATCTTAGCCAGCATAAGCATTCCGCACTTATGCCTACTATAGCTACCATTCAAACAGTGGTGACCACCATAAGTGAATGATAGGTTCTACAACTAAAACCATACAAGATCGCATTGTTTCTTTGGATTTCCAACAAATGGTCAGGCCAAGGAACTTCCCATTGCCACGTGGGTACGCCTCTGGAAAGACGATCCGAGAACCTAACGTTACGGTTAGATCTTTGCCAACACAAGGTCGGGTTACCCTTCAAACTGGGTAACTACTGACACGAATATGTCATTCCCCGATCGTAACCGATCTATATCCAAGGATCCTCGATTCCAATAACCACAAAGTAATAAATTTGCAGCAACAACATAGGTTAAATATTTGGGCTCCATACCATGATACCACCTCTATCCAGAAGGAATGACATACACTAAAGGGCGCTACCCCCGATAACCTTGCTGCATCCTTCCTGTTTTGACCATTTCCGGGGTGTGAGGTCCGACGAAGTCTCGTCCACAAAGCCACGCTTTATACAAAAGATGTGCTTTGATCGTCAAATGCTCAACAGCACTTCATATTCCACATTACTAATTTAGGAATGTATCACTAGTAACCATCAACTACATAACCTCTGAGCTCGTACGTCTCAGAGAAGGGTGTTAAGCTAAGAGAATAAATTCTCCGCCACCAACAGAAATATATTTGATATAAACTAGCTTTACATCTCAAATTGTAATGTCAGACACACAATCCATACATGTCCATTCAGGGATCGAACCGAACCGAAGGCACTCACAAAGAAGTACTTGCAATCCGGATATTCACTAATCACGACCGGACTTCCCGTCACTAAGGGTGATAAAACCTCTATATCGGAGATCACCCAATGCAGAGTCATTCGACGGTAATCCTTCCATTTTTACAAATATCCAATCTTCAACACCGGTCATCAAATGCAATCCATAACGGCGTATCACATATTCGGAATGGGTTATACGACCCCAAGGTCTTTTCCCGGCTAACCCGAATAGTGAGCGCTTATTTTAAAAATAAGTGTGGCATTCAAATTCAAGCAAATCACAACAAATACCTATTTAAAGGTAAATACTGATAGTCGGTTATTTAACTATCAATAGGTATGCTCAACATCACCAAATTTCAAATAATTTCCCAAATTATTTATTTTCCAAAAATATCTTTACAAGATATATATTTTCCACACTTCAACATTTGAAAACAAATTTCAAATCACTTTTCACCTTTACCACTTTTGAAAACAAATTTCAAACATTTCCTTACGCGAAATACATTCATTTCTAAATGGTTCATTTAAACCAATTAAATAAATCCTTACCGATTTACTTTATATTTACGTTCCAAATCCGTAAATTTATTTCCACACTTCAAAAATAAATCAACGTTTATTTTTAAACAAATTTTCCTTTCTTTTATAAATTCCATAGTGAATTTACAATTCCAAAATATCTATGAATATACGTTTTCCAAATCGATTTCTAATATTCATTTTCAATTTATCTTTAAAAGATAAAATCTCAAAACATTCACTTCATATTGGAAAAACATTTCCATACTTATTTAATAATAATAAGTAATTCACAAATCCATTTATTTTCATCACTTGGAAAATATTCAATGTACTTAAATCGAAATTAAGTATATATTTCATTCTTTAAAGAAAACGTTCTCTCAAACTCATTTATTTGAGTCAAAACGAATGTTGCGTAAAACATCGTTGCGACAACCCAAAATCACTAATATAGGGATTCGAAATTAAGATAGATATATAAATCCCAATACTATATAAAAACATTTCCTTTCGGAAATCATTTACTATAACAACAGTGTTATAGTCCACCGTTTCCTTATTTCTCAAAAACGTATATTTCAACAATGAATGTTGAAATCTATGTGTTCGATACTAAATGCATTTTAAGACATCTTTAAATCGTCTTAAATTCTATTTAAAACATCACTTCCCCAAAACAAATCCATTTTATTTCATAATATATTCACGGTCCAAAAATCGTGAATATACTTTATTTACCCAATTCAATGTTTCTACATATTTATTAAAAGATTATCCACCGTCCAAAATCGTGGATAAAATTCCCAACCAAACTCTTATTATTACAACATTTAACCTTAAGGATAATTCGCTGTCCAAAATCACGAATATATCTCCTTTAATAACTTCCATGTTTAATTTATCAAATTTGATTGACTTCGGATTTATAAAACAACGTTTATAAATCCCATTTATATTTATAAAACTTCGATTTATAAATCTCCTTTATCATCCAATTCAATTTATATAACTCAATTATATACCAAAAGTCCATATTATAAGTTAAGAGCTTATAATCCATTTATTTACAAAATCTTTCTTTTGAAACTTCACAAATTATAAATCTTATTACTTATAAGATTTTATTTATAACCTTATTTTCAACATTAACAGAACACCTTTTAGAATTCCATTATTTCGATTTATAAAATATATATTTTATAAATCTCGTCTATAAACCATTTATCTTTATTCAAAAATCTAAATTAAAATGTCAAATCCGATTTATAAGTTAATTACTCATAAATCTTTTAT
Source organism: Allium cepa (assembly GCA_030765085.1). Classification (NCBI taxonomy): domain Eukaryota; kingdom Viridiplantae; phylum Streptophyta; class Magnoliopsida; order Asparagales; family Amaryllidaceae; genus Allium; species Allium cepa. The sequence goes on along the minus strand of CM060940.1, from coordinate 747,033,799 downwards.
TTTACAACATCTATTCATTTTAGAACTTCACAATTTATAAGTCTATAAATCTCGTTTACTTATGAAATCCCTTTTTTTTCATTTTGACACTTATAAAAACTCGTTTTATAATTCAAGTATTTTTAATTTATAAAATATCAATTTTATAAATCTTTTATATAAACCATTTATAATAATTCAAAAATCCCAACTTAAACCATTTTATAAAATAGTCAACTATTTATTTCAAAAATCTCACTTTGGTTATATTTCACAGAAATCATAATTTTTATTATATTAAATTTTATAACGTTAGTTTATTTAAAATGAATCAATTCAAAATTTTAATAAAACATATACTTTCAAAAATCACTTTTTCAATTTGAAAATCATCACTTTAAAATTCTTTTAAAATTCCAAATTGGCCCAATGATGCAACACACCAAATAGTCTATCACGACATCCAAATATCATATATCGATATGATAATCAACAAACATCACAATATCCGTAATCAAACAAATACTGGTGAGGAATCCAGTTGGATCCCTCCAACCTGTTTCCCTGCATCCACAGATGTTAGCATAATATCAATTCCGTTCCAATACGGAATATCGCGGTATTGGGATTATAAAATATTATTCGCTATTATGCGGCGCAATAGGGTCTCATCCGCTATATAATGCGGAGAAATCAACTCCAAGTACATATATAATACCAATTCCAATCAAGATGGAATTATCACGGTATATGTTTTTAATAAATAACCTCCGCTTAATATACGGCGTATAATGTCTATTTTAACAATCAATAGATAATAATTTATCATCCAGGCATACAATCATCAATTTTAAATTTAACTATTTAAAATTTTAAATCGAAACAATTCGATTGAGTGAGAAGTTCTCACCTTTGTTTCAATTCAGTTTTCGCGTTTTATTTCGAATAAAATTAAACGTACGTTTAATTTTACCCAAAATTCAAACTATCACCAAACGACTCCAATCCTGTTCCATAGCGTAGTGCTCGACAAAACGAAGCCAACGTAATTCTTTTCGTCGAAATCCGACCTCGTATGAACAGAGATACAACATTTTAAACATTACACAATTTTTAATATAAAATTTATTTACAATTTCTTTTTACTATTTTTAACCTCCAATCCATCATAGCCGTGCTTTTCAACTCCCTAGCATCTTGGCCGTAGAACGCGGCTCCTTCTCCTCCTTCAGCTCGCACGCGTAAACAAACCCAAAAATTGTCGTCCAAGCCCTAAGTCACTCGTCCATTCCATCGACTTCCAGGACGATCAACAACTACCATCATGAAGCCCCACGCGAGCACGACTTACGGCCAAAGACCGAACGTGCATGGCCTCGTATTCGCCTCGGAAATCGTGTTCGAACGTGAAGTCTTTGATCAACAATTGTGTAAAGAAACGTAAATCCGTACTCCTTGAATAGACGCTAATCTCCATTGATTAACTCAAGGTGAACGAAAATACGAACCCTTATGGTTTTTTTTTTAGAAAGAAGAAAGAAGGAAAGAGAAAAAAAGAAAGAGGTAGAAGAGAGAAAAGAAAATAGAAAACAGAACAGAAACAGAACAGGACAACAATATCAGAATCTCACAATTCGCAGCGGAACAACATATAATAGATAAATGAATGATCTTTAAACAAAGAACTATATCAGTTATTACATTACATCACATCATATCATCAGAGTGTACAATAACAACAACAACAGCGGAAAGAGAAATACTATACTAGTATTACGCCATGCTATCCATCTTGCCTCCAGCAACTCCTGAATTCCAGAATATCCTGATAAACCTAACTCTTGACTGCCCGTGTGGAAATTGGTGGGCACCCAGAGTTTAGGAAGGAAAACAATAAACTCCAAGTCAGTCATGTGACTGGTGCGAGAACTCAAAACAGTTTATTTTTCTTTAAAATTAAAATAGAGGAATATTTTAAAGTCAATTCGCAATGCTTTTAGAAATGAGACTACCATAAGGCCTCCCGCACACACACACAATGCAAACGCAGAATCGGAGGAGATTTCTCCTTATGATAGTCAAAGATGCTTGATACGAATTAAAAAGAACATTTGATATTATTACTGGTGCATAGTGTAGAGAAAATTCATTTCGAAAATAAAGATATAAATCTTAGCCAGCATAGACATTTCGCACTTATGCCTACTATAGCTACCATGTTCAATAGCGGGTTACCGCCATATTCCATAGCAGGTTATACAACTAAAACCGTACAAGGCTCGTATTTGAAGAATGGATTTTCCAACAAATGGTCAGGCCAAGGAACTTCCCATTGCCACATGGAAACGCCTCTGGATGGACGCCCCGAGAACCACCGTTCTCCGCTAAACAAAGTCGGGAATCCCTTTTCCCAAGGAATATTACAAACCCTCAGATATGCCACTCTCGGTCCTTTGGAACCTTTAAACGAGAGCTCTCTAACCAACATTACACCATAAAAATAAGTGTTTCAACATGAGTAAGTATCTGGGCTCCATACCATGATACTACCCTTTTCTAGAAGGAATGGTCATACCCTAGGGAAGCGATCCCTGGAAACCTTGCCGCACAATTCCTGTTTCGACCATTACCGGTTTGTGAGGCTCGACGAAGTCACGTCCACAAAAACACACTTTATACAAAAAGCAGTGCTTTGGGTCGACAAATGATCATAGAAATGATCACCAAGATAGACGATCAAACAAATGATCCTATCACAAATAATCAACACAATGATCATTTACAGCAACACTCAGTATGTCACATTACCAAAATTGGGAATATATCGCTGATAACTTCAACTATATAACCTCTGAGCTCGTACGTCTCAGAGAAGGGTGTTAAGCTAAGAGAATAAATTCTCCGCCACCAACAGAAATATATTTGAAAGAAATCGGCTTTATATCTCAACTTGTAATGTCAGACATACAATCCATACAAGTCTGTTCCGTGCTCGAACACAACCGAAGGCACTTACAAAGAAGTCCTTGCAATCCGAATAATCTCTAATCACGTTCGGATTTCCCATCACATATGGAGATCTCAATACCGGGGATCAGCCAGTGCAGAGACAATCAACAAGAAACCCTTTCGCTTTCGAAAATATCCGGTCTTCAACACCGATCTTCGAATGCAATTCACAACGACGTATCACATATTCGGAATGGGTTATACGACCCCAAGGTCCTTTCCCGGTTAACCCGAATAGTGAGCGCTTATTTTAAAAAAAATAAGTGTGGCATCCAATTTCAAACAATCACAACAAATACCTATTTAAAGGTAAATATTGATAGTCGGTTATTGAACTATCAATAGATATGCCAACATCACCAGATTCCAAATAATTTTCCAAATTATTTATTTCCCAAAAATATCTTTATAAGATATACATTCTCCATTCTTTAAAAAAAAAAATCAATATTTATTTTTAAACTCATTTTCCAAATTTCATTTATAAATTCCATATTGAATTTATATTTGAAATTATTTATGAATATACGATTTCCATTCAATTTCTAATATTCATTTTCAATTTATCTTCAAAAAGATAAATTCCAAATATTCACTTAATATTGGAAAAGCATTTCTATACTTATTAAAAATAAGTAATTCACAGATCTTTTTATTTTCTATACTTAGAAAATATTTAATATACCCTAATCGAAATTAAGTATATATTTCATTCTTTAAGGAAATCATTCACTTAATCATATTTATTTGGGCCAAAACGAATGTTGCGTAAAACATCGTTACGACAACCCAAAATCACTAGTATAGGGATTCGAAATTAAAATAGATATATAAATCCCAATACTATACAAAACATTTCCTTTCGGAAATCATTTATTATAACAACATTGTTATAATCTACCATTTCCTTCTATTTCTCGAAAACGTCTATTTCAACAATGAATGTTGAAATCTATGGTTTCGAATCTCAACACCTTTTAAAACATCTTTTAGATCGTTTTAATTCTTTTTCAAACATCACATCCAAAATAATTTCTTTAACTTATTATTCACTATTCAAAAACGTGAATATACCTTGTTAATAAATTTCATCACTTCTATTCATTTTATTTTAAAGAATTATTCACTGTTTAAAACATGAATATAACTCCATAAATAAATCACAACAATTCACTTATCAAAATAAGTCGTTGCGAATTTATAAAACAATGTTTATAAATTCTATTTCTATTTATTTTATAACAACTTCCTTTTATAAATTTCCTTTATAAATCTATTCAATTTCATATCTCAATGATATACTAAAATTTCATATTATAAGTTAAATACTTATAATTTATTTGTTTATAAAATCGTTCCTTTAAACTTCATAAATTTATAAATCTTATAACTTATAAGATTCTTTTATTTATCGAAAATCTATTCTTTTAAATAACTTTACAAATTTTATAAACCTACTGTTTATAAAATTCCATTTATAACTTCACCGTTATAATTCTATAATTCCAATTTATGAAATTCATTTACAATTCATTCTAATACTTGTAAAAGCTCGTTTTATAATTCCAATATTTTTAATTTATAAATATCAATTTATAAATCTTTTAATATAAAACAATTTATATTACTATTTTTAAAACGTCTTTAAACTCTTTTATAATTTCATCATTTGATTTATAAAATAATCAAATTTCATAAATTCTATAGATTTCATTCCTTTATGAAATCCATTTACAAATCATTCTATCACTTATAAAAGCTCGTTTTATAATTCAAGATATTCTAAATTTATAAATATCAATTTATAAATCTTTTAATATAAATCAATTTATATTACTTTAAACATCTTTAAACTCTTTTATAATTTCATCATTCTGATTTATAAAATAAAAATTTTATAAATCCTATTTTTTTAAACTTCTTATAATAAATTCAGAAATCCCAGTTCAAACTATTTTATAAAATCACTAATCCCATATTTTCAAAAATCAACTTTTAACTGTATTTCTCAAAAATCATAATTTTTATAATATTAAAATTATAATGTTTATTTATTTAAGATGAATCAATTCCAAAAATATTTTATAAACGTATATTCCAAAAATCACTTTAGAAATCAAAATCGTTATTTTTAAACTTCAAAATTGGATCCGATGATGCAACACATCAATAGTCAATTACGACTTTCAAACATCATATATCATCCATGATAAACAATCAAATATCACAATATATGAAATCAAATAAATATTTGTGAGGAATCCTGTTGGATCCCTCCAACCTGTTTCCCTGCATCCACAGACATTAGCACAATACCATTCCACTTCCAGGTGGAATATCGCGGTATATGGGTTTTTATAAAATATATCCGCTTACTAACGGCGCAATAGGGTCTCATCCGCTATACAAATGCGGGAAATCAATCAACTGCAATATATACATATGCCAATATATATATATTGCTATACATATAATATAATACCAATTCCACTTCAAGGTGGAATATCGCGGTATATGTGTGTAATAAATAACCTCCGCTTACTAACGGCGTATAGGGTCTATTCACATCCAATATGTGTGTGTGTATATATATATATATATAACAATCATCATTCAAGCATTTAATCAATACAACTAACAATTTTAAATCTAACTATTTAAAATTTAAATAAATCCTTTAGAGTGAGAAGTTCTCACCTTTGCTTTTTATTTGCAATCCATTTCCTTCTTGACTCGATTTTCTTGATTTATACCTTGTATAAATATTTACACAATTTATTAATATTCGCAATAAATCGAATAACCATTTTCATTTGAAAATTTCAATTCATCAGCGATTTTATTTTAAACAAATTTTTTCCTTCTTTAAAATTATCCAATCGAAGAATTAAATCTTAAACTAGAATCCCTTTAATAAATTTATTCAACTAATAAATTTAATTTCAACTAAATTTACTTAAATAAATTTATTTAACTACAATTTAATTTTAAAACTAAATTTTCTTCTTTTAATAAATTATTCTTAGTAACACAAAAATAAATTTAGATTTAATTAACTCACCCTATAATTAAATTTATCCAACTAACTATTAAATTTCTTTTTCTTATCAATTAATAATTTTATTCAACTACAATTTAATTTTTTTTAAACTAATTTTTTTTCTTTAATTAAATTTGTTTAACTAAAGGTTACAATTTTAAAATTAAATCCCTTCTTAATAAATTGTTTTTGGCTTTCAAACAATTTCTTTTTAATATTTTAATTTAACAAAAATTAAATTCAAAACTATTCTTTATAAATTCCAATCTTTATCTTATATAATCTTTGGACAAATCACATAATTAATTTCCATTTGATAAATATACTTAACAAAATATTAAATTCCTTTAATGATTGAATTTACAAAGGTTTAATAAAAACTGAATTTCTTTTAACTATAATTTTTCTTCTTTAAATAAATTTATTTCAACTAATTATTTTACTTTAAACTAATATCTTTGAATCAATTTCTTTTAATAAATTTATTAAAAATTAAGTTTTTATCTAAATTCCCTTTTAAAAATTTATTTAACCAAGATTTTATTTTAACTAACAAATTCCTTTTTATTCTTAAAACAATTTCTTTTAAATAATGAAATTTATCTAGCTAATGATTTTCTCAATTTAATTATAAACCACAATTTTCCTTCTATTAATAAATTAATTTTAACTAAAAATTAAATTTAATTAACCAAACTCTCTTTTAATAACTTAATCGATTATAAATTCGATTTCTAACTAATAATTTAGTTTTTAATTAACAAGATAATTAAATAAATTCGTTAAACAAATTAACCACTCTAACTATTTATTTTTTTATAACCACTTAACCAATCATTTTATTTTAATTTATTTTTAAAACTAAGTTTTCCTTTTTAATAAATTGTTTTTGGCTTTCAAACAATTTCTTTTAAATATTTTAATTTAACAAAAATTATAAATTCAAAACTATTCTCTATTAATTCCAATCTTTATCGAACAAATTTAATTTCTATTTAAATAAATTTTATTAACTAACTATTTAATTTAAACAACATTTTCTTTTATTGTAAACAGATTGTATTTATTTATTTAATTCAAACTTAACTATATATATTTTTAATAAAAACAAAACTGCATTTTCTGTTTATATATATTTTTATTTTTATTTCTTTTTCCTATAGCTTACTGTAATTTAAAATCCCAGTTTATATATTTGAATTAAATTTAAAAACAAAATAACATTTATACATCACGAATTTGCCTCTGCCTGATGCCGCACTCGAGCTCGCGAAGTCCATCGTGCTCACAACCCCACGAATCTCGACTTCACCATCAACCCCTTGTCGCGCGCAAGCTCGTACGCGCCTCCCCACCTCGAACGCAAACGCCGCCGCCGCCGCGAGTTGAACTCCCATAGCCTGCAATCGACTCGCGACCTCCTGATTTCGCGACCCTATCTCGCATCGAGCACCCTTCCCTATCGCAAAACCCTAGCCGCCAATCCCAGAGTCGTCAGTGCCTCGTCGTCGCTCCTCCATCTGCCTTGGCCTACGCGCGCGCCTATCGCGGCCGTGACCAACTCCCTGCCCTAGCCTCGACGATCGCAATTGATGAAGACGAGCTTGAACGGCTTCGGCCATTTTATTTTTTTTATTTCTCTGTGTTTTGATTTTGAAGGTGAAGGAGAGGAGTATTTTAAGACGTGAAGGAGTATGCACTGCACGATTTTGTATCGTGATTTTAGGCGAGATTTTAGGAAGCAACGTGCTGTATTTGACCAATTTAAATTTTAAATTTAAATTTAAATCGTTGAAAATTTCGACGCGTTTATGTGTCGTGTGCTCACATATTAACTCAGAAAAATACGAAATTTGAAACCCGGCAATAATTCAATATTCCGGACTCAATGGAACTGGTTTCGTCGAATTCCGAGATTGTGCCTCGGACGGCTATTTTTAAATATCGATTCAAACGATTTAATTTTAAAACTGAACAATTCACTTTCAGTTTCAATTCTGAAGCTCCTATTACCTTCAATATTATCAATATGAATTTTACAAGCCTTTGAAATATTTTTATTCAGCTTAAAATTGAAGATTCAAATTTATTATTCAACTTTCAATAGATTAAATTCTATAATTTAATCGCTAAATTCAAAGTTATATTGAAAATTCAATCCAAACCATCATTCAAATATTTAAAATTAATTAAATATTTTCAAATTAAATTATTCAAAATTCTGGGTCGTTACAATCTTCCCCCCTTAAAAGAATTTCATCCCGAAATTACAAGTTAAGAAGAATGCCCTTATCCTGTCTATCATTTTTCACAATCCAAATTGTTTTATCAACTTACTAACCTAAATCTTTTTATTAAAGATTCATTATTATTTCAAATATCTTTCCAACTTCACTTATAAGTTTCAAACAATATTGTTTTCCTAACAATTCAAATTTAAATTCAAATTCAAATTTCAAACTTTCAAAATTTCTCAAATTTTTTTTTCTAACACCCTAAATTTTCGAAAAATTTCGCCAGCGTCTCCTTTGCGCGGCTAGCTCGGTACGACTACAAAATGGCACCACGGCCCCTTAGAATCAAAAAGAAAAGAGAAAAGCCAAGTGGCTGGAGAAGAAAATCATCAAATTTCATACTGAAATTGAAATACGTACCTTTTTGTCGAGCCATTTAATTTATCTTCGAAATCAAAATCTCAATCCCATTTCTTTTTATACACCTGTATAACCTGCTAGTAGTAGCATCCAAATCCAAATACAATATTCAAACCAATTTGCCAATTCTATTGCAAAATTTTGATATATGTTTCTTATACATTTTTACTTCACTATTGGAGTTACATATTCACTTTCATTCAATTTTACATTTCAATTAAATTCACAATTTCAATTCTATTTGAATTCAATTCTCAATTTAAATTTCATTTGAATTCAATTCTCAATTCTAAATATTGAATTTTATCGATTAACTTTCATTTACTAATTTGTATTACTACTTTAAATTAGTTTCATTCACTAATTCATTTTAATTTTCAATTTCCATATTCAATTCATCTCGAATTTACTGAATTACTAACAAAGGGAATTTCAATTTATTTCTTTTACTTACTTGAATTTATATCCAAATTCAAATTTATCTTTAAATTTAGCTTACGACTAAACTTTAATTTAACCAATTCAAATTCCAATTCATTAGTCCATGAATCAATAATTTATCAAGTTAGTTTACTTGAATTTAATCCATTTTATCTTATTTAATTTCATATACTAATGATAATAATTTAATATTATCACTTCCTAACAATCATGCATCCATATACTATAATAATTCATAGAAAATCATTTCTTTTTTCTATACAAAATAGTTTTGGGAAAAATTACCTTATTTACCCGATTCAAAAACAATTTTATATTCACTAACAAATACGCGCTCATATCTATTATTACACTCAAACTCATTCTAGAGTACTGCTGACTCTATCTCTAATGAGTAACACCCAACAGAACCATGGTTGTCGCTTAACCATAAGCTCTGATACCAAATGTAAAGAACCGTAAATCCGTACTCCTTGAATAGACACTAATCTCCATTGATTAACTCAAGGTGAACGAAAATACGAACCCTTATGGTTTTTTTTTAGAAAGAAGAAAGAAGGAAAGAGAAAAAAAGAAAGAGGTAGAAGAGAGAAAAGAAAATAGAAAACAGAACAGAAACAGAACAGGACAACAATATCAGAATCTCACAATTCGCAGCGGAACAACATATAATAGATAAATGAATAATCTTTAAACAAAGAACTATATCAGTTATTACATTACATCACATCATATCATCAGAGTGTACAATAACAACAACAACAGCGGAAAAAGAAATACTATACTAGTATTACGCCATGCTATCCATCTTGCCTCCAGCAACTCCTGAATTCCAGAATATCCTGATAAACCTAACTCTTGACTGCCCATGTGGAAATTGGTGGGCACCCAGAGTTTAGGAAGGAAAACAATAAACTCCAAGTCAGTCATGTGACTGGTGCGAGAACTCAAAACAGTTTATTTTTCTTTAAAATTAAAATAGAGGAATATTTTAAAGTCAATTCGCAATGCTTTTAGAAATGAGACTACCATAAGGCCTCCCGCACACACACACAATGCAAACGCAGAATCGGAGGAGATTTCTCCTTATGATAGTCAAAGATGCTTGATACGAATTAAAAAGAACATTTGATATTATTACTGGTGCATAGTGTAGAGAAAATTCATTTCGAAAATAAAGATATAAATCTTAGCCAGCATAGACATTTCGCACTTATGCCTACTATAGCTACCATGTTCAATAGCGGGTTACCGCCATATTCCATAGCAGGTTATACAACTAAAACCGTACAAGGCTCGTATTTGAAGAATGGATTTTCCAACAAATGGTCAGGCCAAGGAACTTCCCATTGCCACATGGAAACGCCTCTGGATGGACGCCCCGAGAACCACCGTTCTCCGCTAAACAAAGTCGGGAATCCCTTTTCCCAAGGAATATTACAAACCCTCAGATATGCCACTCTCGGTCCTTTGGAACCTTTAAACGAGAGCTCTCTAACCAACATCACACCATAAAAATAAGTGTTTCAACATGAGTAAGTATCTGGGCTCCATACCATGATACTACCCTTTTCTAGAAGGAATGGTCATACCCTAGGGAAGCGATCCCTGGAAACCTTGCCGCACAATTCCTGTTTCGACCATTACCGGTTTGTGAGGCTCGACGAAGTCACGTCCACAAAAACACACTTTATACAAAAAGCCATGCTTTGGGTCAACAAATGATCATAGAAATGATCACCAAGATAGACGATCAAACAAATGATCCTATCACAAATAATCAACACAATGATCATTTACAGCAACACTCAGTATGTCACATTACCAAAATTCGGAATACATCGCTGATAACTTCAACTATATAACCTCTGAGCTCGTACGTCTCAGAGAAGGGTGTTAAGCTAAGAGAATAAATTCTCCGCCACCAACAGAAATATATTTGAAAGAAATCGGCTTTATATCTCAACTTGTAATGTCAGACATACAATCCATACAAGTCTGTTCCGGGCTCGAACACAACCGAAGGCACTTACAAAGAAGTCCTTGCAATCCGAATAATCTCTAATCACGTTCGGATTTCCCATCACATATGGAGATCTCAATACCGGGGATCAGCTAGTGCAGAGACAATCAACAAGAAACCCTTTCGCTTTCGAAAATATCCGGTCTTCAACACCGATCTTCGAATGCAATTCACAACGACGTATCACATATTCGGAATGGGTTATACGACCCCAAGGTCCTTTCCCGGTTAACCCGAATAGTGAGCGCTTATTTAAAAAAAAATAAGTGTGGCATCCAATTTCAAACAATCACAACAAATACCTATTTAAAGGTAAATATTGATAGTCGGTTATTGAACTATCAATAGATATGCCAACATCACCAGATTCCAAATAATTTTCCAAATTATTTATTTCCCAAAAATATCTTTATAAGATATACATTCTCCATTCTTTAAAAAAAATCAATATTTATTTTTAAACTCATTTTCCAAATTTCATTTATAAATTCCATATTGAATTTATATTTGAAATTATTTATGAATATACGATTTCCATTCAATTTCTAATATTCATTTTCAATTTATCTTCAAAAAGATAAATTCCAAATATTCACTTAATATTGGAAAAGCATTTCTATACTTATTAAAAATAAGTAATTCACAGATCTTTTTATTTTCTATACTTAGAAAATATTTAATATACCCTAATCGAAATTAAGTATATATTTCATTCTTTAAGGAAATCATTCACTTAATCATATTTATTTGGGCCAAAACGAATGTTGCGTAAAACATCGTTACGACAACCCAAAATCACTAGTATAGGGATTCGAAATTAAAATAGATATATAAATCCCAATACTATACAAAACATTTCCTTTCGGAAATCATTTATTATAACAACATTGTTATAATCTACCATTTCCTTCTATTTCTCGAAAACGTCTATTTCAACAATGAATGTTGAAATCTATGGTTTCGAATCTCAACACCTTTTAAAACATCTTTTAGATCGTTTTAATTCTTTTTCAAACATCACATCCAAAATAATTTCTTTAACTTATTATTCACTATTCAAAAATGTAACAACCCGCATATTTATCGAGTTTACATTTAAATATTTTTATTTAAATATTAAATCGTTAATCGGATTTTGGTCCGAAAAACTACTTTTTGCAAACGGTCAAATTAGGACTCGAGACCACTTCCATTGAGTTCGAAATGTCGTTTACAACTTTTTAAGTATAAACATCGATAGGTTTGGAGTTAGTGAAATTTCACTAACTTTTCCCGCTTTGGACTTTGGGTTAGTTTAGCCTATTAAGCCCAAGTTCCAACCCTCTTCTCCTCACTCTTCATAAATTTCCTAACTAACTCAAGCTTTAGCATTAATGGTGAAGAGAATGGGAAATTAAAACTCCAAGCTCAAATTCAATTGCAACTCCATCATTCAACTCCAAATTCAAGTAGAAGATATTGGATTCAAGCTTTGGATTGCTTCTCCTTGCTTTCAAGCTTCATCTTCATAAAATTTTAGTGCAAAGGTGAGATTTTTATCTCACAATTCTAGTCTATAACTATATTGGACTGTTGGGAATGATTCCCTATCACTTTAGCATGCATATTTGCTTTTGGTTTGGATTGGATTGGCGAAAAACTCCGATTTTTGGTGTTTGGGAGAAATTTCTGCATTTAGGTCGTTCTGGCCGTTTTTAGCTCGCTCGGAGTTAGGTCGTATGGACCTTAGGTCGTAGGTCGCGTACGAGTTAACCCCTAGGTCGTTCTGGCCATTTTTAGGTCGTTCGGAGTTAAGTCGTTCGTCCATGGGTCGTGAGTCGTTCACGAGTTAACTTTAGGTCGTTCTGGGAGAATTGGCACTTCGGAATTAGGTCGCTCACGAGTTAAGTCGTTAGGTCGCTCGCGAGTTAGTACCATAGGTCGCAGGGCTTTAGGTCATTCTGGAAGTATTGGCACTTCGGAGTTAGGTCGCTCGCGAGTTAAGCCTTAAGTCGTAGGTCGCTCACGAGTTAGGCCTTAAGCCGTAGGTCGCTCGCGAGTTAAGCTTTAAGTCTTAGGTCGTTTCCGACCTAAAATCTCCAGGCAAACGTTAAGTCGGCCTGCTTTATCTCGTAGGTCGTCTCCGACCTAAGCTCCTGATAAGTCGTTCGAGTTAGGTCGTTGGACCATTTACCTTAGGTCGCTCGTCCACTAAGTCGGCCTGGTTTATCTCGTAGGTCGTCTCCGACCTAAGCTCCAGATAAGTCGTTCGAGTTAGGTCGTTGGACCATTTACCTTAGGTCGCTCGACCCCTCCACATTAGGTCGCTCGACTCTGTTAAGTCGTAGGTCGTTAGACCTTAGGTCGTTCGCCTTCCTTAAGTCGCTTGCCTCCCTTAACTCCAGTTAGGTCGCTCGGCCATTGTGTTAGGCCGCGTGAACCCTTAGGTCGTTAGACCTCATTTTGCTTTAGGTCTTAGGCCGCTTGTCTTCACTTAGGTCGTACCGTTTTGGACGGGGCGCTGCCCCGCACCCCGCCGGGGGCGCTGCCCCCTGGACCCCCGCGACCTGACCAGGCAGGTCGAACCCCGTAAGCGGTGGCGTTGCCCCCGCACCCCCACCTTGGGGGGTTGCCACCCCCCCTGGACCCCCCCTCCGTAGGGGATCTTATCTGAAAAATATTGAGCTGATTTCCTTGGATTTTATTCGCATCTCCGTATGCGATCTTTGTGACTGATTGTTTCTACACTTGCTTATGTGTTTTGTCACTTTATAATATAAAGGTTTCAATACTAGTAGTAAATATCAAAACTCTTTTAACAAACAATTTCAACTCTATTTTTAATAACAAAGCTCTTTTCTTAAACCGTTTTCCAATCTATTAGTATATACAAGCCTTTACCTCACTCGGATGAGAAATCTAATTAAACGACTTAGTAAAACAAGTGGTATGAAACGCTTGCGTTCACTTCGTCGGTTAATTCTTGGACTTGTTCGATTGAACCTCTTATGACAATTTTATTAGTGAAGATTTACAGTTTGTTCGTAAATATTTAAGTTAAGCAAGTGGTTATGGGACATGAAGCTAAACTTCTATATTTACTAGCTTAGTGTAATTGACACTTCTCGTTGATCTTGATGATCGCTTTATGAATTAGACTAGCAATTGCGCGATGTCTCTTTCATTGCAAGGTTAGACTAGACACCACTTGTGTGATTCCATTCACACATACCTTTCTGCTTTTTGGTTAGTCTTGACCTCATTCTGTGTGATTCCACTCACACATGTGGGGTAGCTCCCCATGGTCTTCGGACCGTCATGTGATAGGCCTCTTTCCCTTTTTATGATTTCTGGATTTCTCGTGTTGATTTCTGGAATTTATGTCATTGACTTGTTATGAGTACAAGTTTAGGGTATGATGCCCCCTTCGAATCTTTGAGAAGATTCTTGTGATATTGATTATCTCTTATTGATTGATCTTCTGTTGATCATTATTTACATACTTATAGTGGTATGTCGTTATGGATGTTTATGTTTATGCCATATCTTTTATGTTATATCATGTCATCTGATATTTATAGCTAGACTGATCCGTTTATTATTTTCTTAAATAATACTCGGATCAGACCGAGATGTTACAGGTGCTTCTGCTTGACTTCTTCCCAGGGATTCATCACTCTGACTTTTGGCTAACTGTTTAGATTAGCAGTTTTTGTTGTATACACTTGAGATATAGACTCATAGTTGTATTCTTTTGTATAGCACGTATTGCTATTCTTTTGTATTATCGTGGATCTTATTGACCACTACTCTGATGTACACTTTCATGTGTTAGTTATATATTCATATCTTCTTCCGCCTTTGTGATATGGATATCTGTGACTGATTTGTGATATGATTATTTCTATGTTTGTTTTCGAAGATTATTTATAGCCACCGTGTGATAAGCAATTACATGGATGGTCGCTCCTCAACAGCCTTATTCTCCGTGCTAGTTGACAGCACTTCTCCGGAGTGTTCTTGGCTAGCGTGGGTATAGAGGTGGGGCGTCACAAAAAACGTGAATATACCTTGTTAATAAATTTCATCACTTCTATTCATTTTATTTTAAAGAATTATTCACTGTTTAAAACATGAATATAACTCCATAAATAAATCACAACAATTCACTTATCAAAATAAGTCGTTGCGAATTTATAAAACAATGTTTATAAATTCTATTTCTATTTATTTTATAACAACTTCCTTTTATAAATTTCCTTTATAAATCTATTCAATTTCATATCTCAATGATATACTAAAATTTCATATTATAAGTTAAATACTTATAATTTATTTGTTTATAAAATCGTTCCTTTAAACTTCATAAATTTATAAATCTTATAACTTATAAGATTCTTTTATTTATCCAAAATCTATTCTTTTAAATAACTTTACAAATTTTATAAACCTACTGTTTATAAAATTCCATTTATAACTTCACCGTTATAATTCTATAATTCCAATTTATGAAATCCATTTACAATTCATTCTAATACTTGTAAAAGCTCGTTTTATAATTCCAATATTTTTAATTTATAAATATCAATTTATAAATCTTTTAATATAAAACAATTTATATTACTATTTTTAAAACGTCTTTAAACTCTTTTATAATTTCATCATTTGATTTATAAAATAATCAAATTTCATAAATTCTATAGATTTCATTCCTTTATGAAATCCATTTACAAATCATTCTATCACTTATAAAAGCTCGTTTTATAATTCAAGATATTCTAAATTTATAAATATCAATTTATAAATCAATTTATATTACTTTAAACATCTTTAAACTCTTTTATAATTTCATCATTCTGATTTATAAAATAAAAATTTTATAAATCCTATTTTTTTAAACTTCTTATAATAAATTCAGAAATCCCAGTTCAAACTATTTTATAAAATCACTAATCCCATATTTTCAAAAATCAACTTTTAACTGTATTTCTCAAAAATCATAATTTTTATAATATTAAAATTATAATGTTTATTTATTTAAGATGAATCAATTCCAAAAATATTTTATAAACGTATATTCCAAAAATCACTTTAGAAATCAAAATCGTTATTTTTAAACTTCAAAATTGGATCCGATGATGCAACACATCAATAGTCAATTACGACTTTCAAACATCATATATCATCCATGATAAACAATCAAATATCACAATATATGAAATCAAATTAATATTTGTGAGGAATCCTGTTGGATCCCTCCAACCTGTTTCCCTGCATCCACAGACATTAGCACAATACCATTCCACTTCCAGGTGGAATATCGCGGTATATGGGTTTTTATAAAATATATCCGCTTACTAACGGCGCAATAGGGTCTCATCCGCTATACAAATGCGGGAAATCAATCAACTGCAATATATACATATGCCAATATATATATATTGCTATACATATAATACCAATTCCACTTCAAGGTGGAATATCGCGGTATATGTGTGTAATAAATAACCTCCGCTTACTAACGGCGTATAGGGTCTATTCACATCCAATATGTGTGTGTGTATATATATATATATATATAACAATCATCATTCAAGCATTTAATCAACACAACTAACAATTTTAAATCTAACTATTTAAAATTTAAATAAATCCTTTAGAGTGAGAAGTTCTCACCTTTGCTTTTTATTTGCAATCCATTTCCTTCTTGACTCGATTTTCTTGATTTATACCTTGTATAAATATTTACACAATTTATTAATATTCGCAATAAATCGAATAACCATTTTCATTTGAAAATTTCAATTCATCAGCGATTTTATTTTAAACAAATTTTTTCCTTCTTTAAAATTATCCAATCGAAGAATTAAATCTTAAACTAGAATCCCTTTAATAAATTTATTCAACTAATAAATTTATTTTCAACTAAATTTACTTAAATAAATTTATTTAACTACAATTTAATTTTAAAACTAATTTTTCTTCTTTTAATAAATTATTCTTAGCAACACAAAAATAAATTTAGATTTAATTAACTCACCCTATAATTAAATTTATCCAACTAACTATTAAATTTCTTTTTCTTATCAATTAATAATTTTATTCAACTACAATATAATTTTTTTAAAACTAATTTTTTTTCTTTAATTAAATTTATTTAACTAAAGGTTACAATTTTAAAATTAAATCCCTTCTTAATAAATTGTTTTTGGCTTTCAAACAATTTCTTTTTAATATTTTAATTTAACAAAAATTAAATTCAAAACTATTCTTTATAAATTCCAATCTTTATCTTATATAATCTTTGGACAAATCACATAATTAATTTCCATTTGATAAATATACTTAACAAAATATTAAATTCCTTTAATGATTGAATTTACAAAGGTTTAATAAAAACTGAATTTCTTTTAACTATAATTTTTCTTCTTTAAATAAATTTATTTCAACTAATTATTTTACTTTAAACTAATATCTTTGAATCAATTTCTTTTAATAAATTTATTAAAAATTAAGTTTTTATCTAAATTCCCTTTTAAAAATTTATTTAACCAAGATTTTATTTTAACTAACAAATTCCTTTTTATTCTTAAAACAATTTCTTTTAAATAATGAAATTTATCTAGCTAATGATTTTCTCAATTTAATTATAAACCACAATTTTCCTTCTATTAATAAATTAATTTTAACTAAAAATTAAATTTAATTAACCAAACTCTCTTTTAATAACTTAATCGATTATAAATTCGATTTCTAACTAATAATTTAGTTTTTAAATTAACAAGATAATTAAATAAATTCGTTAAACAAATTAACCACTCTAACTATTTATTTTTTTATAACCACTTAACCAATCATTTTATTTTAATTTATTTTTAAAACTAAGTTTTCCTTTTTAATAAATTGTTTTTGGCTTTCAAACAATTTCTTTTAAATATTTTAATTTAACAAAAATTATAAATTCAAAACTATTCTTTATTAATTCCAATCTTTATCGAACAAATTTAATTTCTATTTAAATAAATTTTATTAACTAACTATTTAATTTAAACAACATTTTCTTTTATTGTAAACAGATTGTATTTATTTATTTAATTCAAACTTAACTATATATATTTTTAATAAAAACAAAACTGCATTTTCTGTTTATATATATTTTTATTTTTATTTCTTTTTCCTATAGCTTACTGTAATTTAAAATCCCAGTTTATATATTTGAATTAAATTTAAAAACAAAATAAAATTTATACCTCACGAATTTGCCTCTGCCTGATGCCGCACTCGAGCTCGCGAAGTCCATCGTGCTCACAACCCCACGAATCTCGACTTCACCATCAACCCCTTGTCGCGCGCAAGCTCGTACGCGCCTCCCAACCTCGAACGCAAACGCCGCCGCCGCCGCCGCGAGTTGAACTCCCATAGCCTGCAATCGACTCGCGACCTCCTGATTTCGCGACCCTATCTCGCATCGAGCACCCTTCCCTATCGCAAAACCCTAGCCGCCAATCCCAGAGTCGACAGTGCCTCGTCGTCGCTCCTCCATCTGCCTTGGCCTACGCGCGCGCCTATCGCGGCCGCGACCAACTCCCTGCCCTAGCCTCGACGATCGCAATTGATGAAGACGAGCTTGAACGGCTTCGGCCATTTTTTTTTTTTATTTCTTTGTGTTTTGATTTTGAAGGTGAAGGAGAGGAGTATTTTAAGACGTGAAGGAGTATGCACTGCACGATTTTGTATCGTGATTTTAGGCGAGATTTTAGGAAGCAACGTGCTGTATTTGACCAATTTAAAATTTAAATTTAAATTTAAATCGTTGAAAATTTCGACGCGTTTATGTGTCGTGTGCTCACATATTAACTCAGAAAAATACGAAATTTGAAACCCGGCAATAATTCAATATTCCGGACTCAATGGAACTGGTTTCGTCGAATTCCGAGATTGTGCCTCGGACGGCTATTTTTAAATATCGATTCAAACGATTTAATTTTAAAACTGAACAATTCACTTTCAGTTTCAATTCTGAAGCTCCTATTACCTTCAATATTATCAATATGAATTTTACAAGCCTTTGAAATATTTTTATTCAGCTTAAAATTGAAGATTCAAATTTATTATTCAACTTTCAATAGATTAAATTCTATAATTTAATCGCTAAATTCAAAGTTATATTGAAAATTCAATCCAAACCATCATTCAAATATTTAAAATTAATTAAATATTTTCAAATTAAATTATTCAAAATTCTGGGTCGTCACAAATTGCCATTGATCCGTTGCTCTAGAATCCATCATCACCGTATGGATTTGAAGTGCTCGACGAGTGCTGCAACATTGCAGTTGAAAGTTTCTTGAATAGAACGATGGAATTGAAGAAATGAAGGAGGAAAGGGGATAGTTTTTCGGCCATTAATATTGTAGCCGGCGGCTAGGGTTAGAAACCCTAGTTTCTTCGGGTTTTGTGAAAAATGAGAAACATGGGGCTTTTATAGAAAATTTCCAAATTACTATTCATCCCGAATTTTCCAAACTCCGAACGTAGCGTGCCTGTTGGTGTTTCTAAGGTTTAACCCGCGTTCCGGACACAATGGAACGTGTTTCGGAGGCTAATTCGATCATATATACGAGTTACGGCAATAAACGATCAAATTTAAATTAAATCGATTTAAACTAATTTCTATGCGTTTTGGCTTGCCTCGGACAAACGGTAAATCCGATTGACACGAAATTTGAAACCTTACAATAATATCACATTACGGATCCGATGAAACTGGTTTCATTGAAATCCGAGACTGTTTGAAAAATGACTATTTTAACTCGTGAATTAAATATTAAAATATTCAATTTTCACAAATTAACTTTTAATTCGATTTTAAAAGTTCTATAACATCACTATAACTCTAATATAATTAAATAAAATTTTGCAAATCAATTTTTAATCATATTAAACCCAATTTCCAATTATTTCTGAAATTTCAAATATTAAATTATCGATTTAATTATCCAATTAAATTCAATTATTCGAAATAAAATTTATTCGACTGTTTGATTTCACTTATTAATATTTAAAATCAATTAAATATACGAATTTTAATTAAAAGAAATTCTGGGTCGTTACACATTGACTCATTCTTTATGTTTATTTAAGCACGGCTTCTAATAAATTTTTCAAATCTCAATCCATATATCTCATTAATATTTACATTATTCTATTTAATTTATTTAATTAAATTTCCTTAATAAAGTTATTAAAAATTAGGGGTGTTACACTATGATTCTCCAATTCACACATAAAATGGCGTGGACATCGCTGATCTCACAAATGGTGGAGCATTTAAAGTAAAAATATGAAAATAGATTATAAGGAAATATACATTATTTTTCACTTTTTCCAAAATTACAGCAGAAGAAAAATATAATAATAATACAATCCCAAACAAATAAAATGATTTAGTATCGAATAAACTCCAACTGCAACATCTCTCTATATTGGTAATAAAAACAATCTAATGTTTGGAAATAATTGAAATAAAATAATAAAGAGAAAGAAAATAAACGTGTGTGTCCTCAAAGTGCCGTAGCATTTCAAAAATCACTATTCATCCTCTTTATTTACCAACCAAGGTAAAACAAAAGGAAAAAATGGATATACATGGTCAGACATAAGTCTATTAAATAAAACACATCATATAAGTGGAAAATGCTAATAAGCTAGTGAGACAACACTTATGCTTGAAAATAAAACCTTAACCTATGTCATCTACACCTAATAAGTTAACTAAAAATGGCACAATATTATGGGAATAATGGTGACATCCTGTAGTAAGGTTTCATTAAAATACCAACCAATCTCAAATACATGCCACGTACTCCAGTATCAGGAATCACATCTCAACAAGGAACCCTTAAACTATAGGCATCTGGTGACAATCTGCACCCCTTGACACAACGATCCAAAGCCTAGGTTGACAATCTGACTCATATTAGTGCCAAGAAGTATGAGCTATCGGGTTTTCATAACTTTACAGAGGCTAAGATTAACATATATGATCCATGGTATTTTACACTTTTAGAACTCACAGCGAAAGGAACAAAATATAAATATAGAAGACAACCATCTCAATAACTAACTCAAAACACAATCTTAGAAAACAGTATGTTGTCAAATACAGTGTGCATAGATATACTACTCATAGTCTTACAAAAATATTTAGTATGGATAAGATAGATAGTTACATGGAGAGTATATAAAAGATAAGCAACTCCTGTGATGAGTCTGTATCTCCATGTACTAAAATTGAACCAATCATATGTTGTCATGTCCTCCTATGGTAGGAAAAAGAAAGAAAAAGGGTGGGTTATACAAATATCTAGTGAATGAGTATATGTTTAATATATGGTGATCATGTGCAGTTGACATTAATACTACCCCATGTGACCTAAGGTGTCCTGCAAGTGTACGTGGGTTATTTAATCGTTTTACTTAAAAAATTTAGTTAACACACACGAAGTAACTAATATAGGCTTTCAAAAGGATTGAATAACTAATCGAACCTTAATAACTGATCTGCTAATTGCTAATAGGGCTTTTCCAACATAGGGTATCTACAATTTCCCTTATGGGATTACACTTCACACATTACTACTACAAGTAACTATTTCGCATAGGTTATCTAACAATTTCCTCATGGATATAAATTTTCCCCAACTACGACTACACGTATCCCAGCTGCCATTGAGAGAAGAGCCTATAATGCTGACTCATCGAAGTGTCTCATCATCTGCATCTATGTCCTTCTCTCAGTCGTAGCATACGCCTCTTATTGCACATGCTAGGATCAATCAACAACACAACATCATGCACGTCATCATAAATACTAGGAACTCTCTTGCTGCCTTGCCCTCCCACACTTCATCGAGCATCAGTAAGTGTTGCAAGTCCATTACAGAACCTCTTATGAGTGTCATTCGCGATAGAATTACCCCCAGTCGAATAGTTGACCCCCCGTTGGACAAATTACATTATCCAGTCCGCAATGTCATAACGATGCTTCATACGAAACTAGTTCCCCCTACTATTCCGAATATATAAACAATTAACAATAGTTTAAAACTTGGTCTTAGGCCGAGGTTCAAATTACAATATGGGTATGTAATCGGTCGACTACTATACCATAGGTGTATCAATTGCGATCAACTACTCAAGGTGAACGGTCAATTGGTCATAGGGTAAAATTAGGGTTTTCTAATCGCTTGTTTAATTTGTTTAAACTTATGATTTATCATTTTCAACATTGTCCAGGTTTCACTAAGCATATGGTTTAGATTCATTAGTTTTTTTAAAATTATCCTTCTAATCAATTTGAACATAAAGTACAATTAACTTAACCCTAATACTATCAATTCATAACAACAACATACTAGATTAGAGAGAAGGTTTTTAATCTAGTTCATTCATATTCAATTTATTTCTAAATCTTAGATTTAAACTTGATGATTTACAATTTAGTTACTAACAACCTAGAACATATAGTGTATATTAAGATTAATTACATATAATCAACTTATTAAAAATATCCTCATTTACCTTGGATCCAAGCTCTAAAACAAACCTTCGAACGAAAAACCACACCCGATAGCTTGCCTCTTCCTTGATCTCATCTCCATGTATTTTCTTTAATTTGCTTTTAATATTTTTCGAAGAAATTTTAGTATTAGAGGAGAGGGAGAAATTGGATAGAGTTTCACTATACCGATAGTTTTTTAATGAATTAGGTTTAGGTT
This sequence comes from Allium cepa, assembly GCA_030765085.1. Taxonomy (NCBI): domain Eukaryota; kingdom Viridiplantae; phylum Streptophyta; class Magnoliopsida; order Asparagales; family Amaryllidaceae; genus Allium; species Allium cepa. The sequence continues at coordinate 747,010,894 of CM060940.1, read as the reverse complement.
AGGTGTTTAGTTATAGGGGCTTAAAATTAATATTGAGCATTATATCAACCTTGAGGGAGATTTACTTTCTTCCAAGATGCAACTCAATTACTTCGTACGTAAGTAAAATATTTCGATACATAACGTTCATCTATTTGTCGCTCAAAATCCACTCCAGATCAACATCAACCAGTAGAACGTTTATTGGGACCGCTTAACCGTTATCGGTCGACTGATGGACCATAAGGGTCAACCCTTGATCGTGTATAATTCAGGAAATTTTATAATTTAATTTATTTTGTTCCCAAATTTTGGAACGTCTGCAACTTCTCCATACTAACTCCTATTTCATAGTATTATATACAAAAATTGTGCAAAAAATATATACGAGTGCAATGGTGTAAGTTTCGTAACCAAATTTGGATGTATGTGACAATTTTATTTTAGCTCTTGTTTTATTTAATTCAATTAATTTTATTAAATTTTCTGCTTAAATTTCAGAGGTGTTACACTTCGCTATTAGAATGAAAATCTAAGTCGTGTGCCACCGTGCGCATACTATTGGGATAAAGACATAACTCGTGCGTTAAAACATATGCACACTTTAATGACCAAGCCGTGTGATGAACCATGTACAAAACCCTTGGTATAAAGACCAACTCGCATGCTGAATCGCGTGCAACCGTATTGGTACACAGACCAACTCGCGATCCCCAAATCATAAGCGAGACTATTAATTAAGTTCAAATCCAAGCGAGCTATCACCTAATAGTCTGCGAAACTATTAGGAATGGACCCAAACTCATCATCGCCAAACCGGTTTTGATGCTATTGGATGAAGTGCTAACCCGTTGTGGCCAAACGCCACTGAAACCGAGGACCAACTTCCACATACATGTATGGACACGCTCTAGTAGAAATACCCCCCCATATGTTCATATAACGAACCTTCCCAAACTAAGATAGTTTTTTGAATTTTTTTACCAAGACATATCAAATAATATACTAAAACATTTCTCGTCTCGCGATGATCACGATGCCATGAATCTCATATGAAACAGAGATCATATGTGAAAGATATAAGTGTTTAAAAATAATGCTATTCGTAATTATTTCGTTTATAATTTAATTATTAACATTTTAGTTTTATATGCGCATCTACAATGTTCTTATCTGCTTGATTCATATGCCAAAACCCAGCGTCAACCGCCTACCCCTCTTATTACCATTAGTATATGCCTCTAGAAGCCAATCAGACACCACGACTGAGTTCGCCATCGCCACACCACCCTATGACCAACTCTATTAGCCACTACTTCGTCCAATCAAGCCGCTATCACGACATCTTTAAGCTAGATTTCTGTCGACCACCACTGGTGTCGATCAGATTGTAGCATAGCGCTCCGCTTGATCACTTCTTCTCATCCATGCCCTTTGATAACCCTATCATCAAATTTAACTCAAACGGACGGTCCACATTCATTGAACTTCCAATATGTTTTTTAATCAATCTATTAACCCAATCGACAAATGAACACCACCTATAGATCATTTTCATCGAGTTCTATAGTTTTAATATATAATATGTCTAATTTGTACCACTTTTTAATTAAGGAGATATTAGACAATTGTTTAATTACAATTAAAAAAATTATTTTTTAATTATCTAGCCATGACATATTACATCCTAATCGTGAATTAATACAATTTAATATGATTACTATCCAATTTAATCTTTCTACAATTCGATTAAGAACAGAAGAGTGAATTAGTACATCTTAGCAGCATATACCCAAATATGGTGAGTCCCATTTTCCAATTAACCGCGTTTCCTCTCCGATCTTCTGTGATTCTTCGCTCTTTCCTTCCGATTCGCCTCAATTTGCTTCGAAGTTACTTATTATGTTATATTCCATGTATGCTCTTTGATTTGATGTTGAGTTGATTTGATTTTGTTTTGTGATTTGATGACGAACGTGATGGAGATTAGCGGTAAGGTATTTAGGTTAAATTAGAATTAGAATATATAATTTGCATATCTATTTATAGGCCGGAAATGATACAAATTTGGGCTAGATTTCAAAATCAAAATATTATGAAAATGCAACTTGCATCAACTCTTTCTATTTTTTTGGACAAAATAATTAAATTTAGCAAGTTATATATGTTTTCGGACTATAAATGGCATTCTGAAGGCAATAGGACGAGTCCCAAGGTCCAATTTAATCTCTATAAAAATTAGCTATTTTTCCATTTATTGTAAAATTAGGATATTACCGTTTTTAATTTAATTATTTAATCGTGTAAAAATGTTGAGTGTTACATTTCTAATCCCGACCATAGACAAATCACTTGATGAGTTATTATTACTAATTTTTCAAAACTCAATTTATGTAGTGGATATTTTGAAATACAAGTCCACTCAAGTTACATCCTTAAAACAACACTTCATATGAATTCATGTTATACACTTAAACACGTGACGGACAATATAATTGTTTGGTAATGCTGTTTGACCAAGTGATACACCTTCCATTGTTCAAGTGGCCATGAGTAATATATTTCAACTGCATGTTCAAAAATTCATCGTTGTATTTTATAACTCATCATGGGACTCACACCTCTCTTGTCCACAAACCACCCTTCACCTTCTACTCCGTATTTATCACAACTAGTGTAAATGCGCACCCCTGTGTGCATCTAATAAATTAAGCACTTTTTATTTAAGAATTATTTAACGCAAAAAAATAATTTTATTATAATAGTGTTGCTTTTTATTACGTGCGTAAAAAGTGAAAATCTTTGGTGGTCAGAAACATCTTTATTTCAAGTAGCTTTGTCAGTGGTGAATGTTGTAAATTGATAATGAGATTTCTTTAATAGATGGTTACAATGGGGATGGTGGTGAATGTTACAAATCAATAGTTATATTTCTTTGATGAAAGATCGAATATGGGATGCTATCTACGATATTTTCAGAATTTCAAAATTACGCGGTAGAAATTCTATTTATTGAAGTTTCATTATTAACTGTAGAGATAGTTCCAAATATGTGTTAAGTCCAAAAGGAGATGCATTGATTAGTGGGCCACTACCTACCTCACTATCATAGATCCTCGGCTATACTGAATATTGTCATCTTTTGATTCGCAACTATACTCTACTAGAAGGCCCATTGACCAATTGGCTTAAAAGAAGAGGAAATTTTAAACTAGACCGAGCTGGTTGAAAAAGCCCTCTTTTCCCTCAACCATACAATTACTGTAGCTGATTTATAACAACAGGAAACTTTCCTCAAGGATAGTTTTTAAGGCTTTTTTGGATGTAGGACAGCCCGCTAATAATTTTCTCTAAAGGACAAATTATCATTTTTTCTTGACGAATCGAACTCGACGAATTAAAGCAGCCATGTGTAAATCAAAGAGACGATCGATCGACGAAGCAATCAACACTAAATATTTATACAATTGATCAACTAAAATCGGTAGTGCTCAATTTCCAGAAGCCCTACTTTCTCGAAGAGAAACGAAGCTAGATTGAAGAAGAAACGAGGCAGCTATTTTCACAAAGCAAGGATCAAGGCAGAAGAAATAAAAGAAAAGGGGAATTTTTTTTTATCACTGATTTTTGTTTTTGGCCGGAAAAAAATAATACTTTGGGATTTTATTTTAAACTAGGATTTCTATTTTTGTTTGGTTGTTTTTATTTTGTATTTCTCGTTTAAACTTTTTTAATATCTAGTCGTGTGACTAGGGAACGAACTACAGTTGTGTAGTTCGAGAATTTGCAACTCAGTGGGTGAGTTATGGTAAGGTTTTAAGCGTAGACTAGGTTAGTCGATAGCGAGTGTTGCGAGTTTACATGTGCAAGCATCTGACTACTTAGTTTCTAGTAGAAACCTTGGGGGCAACACGTAGGTAGGGTTTTGCTGAAGCTGGGTAAATCTGTGTTGTTATATTTCTACTTTTAATATTCTGCTACTATCTGTGCTGCTATTATTCTGCTATTATTAGTGCTACAATTATTTTATATTTTTCCGCATTAATTTTTAAAATTATTAGTATCACCCTATTCGTGTCCTTCTAGGGTGAAATCAATCCTACAAGTGGTATCAGAGCTAGAAACAAAATCTAATATTTGTTTAAAAAATAATTGATTTTTCAAAAACAAATTTTTGTTTTAAAATTTCTAAATGGCTTCTTTTAATAATGCTTTTGCTTAGGGTCAATCCATAGTTAGACCACCTATGTTTAATGGTGAATATGCTTACTGGAAAAATAGAATGAATTTTTTCTGAAAACCATTAATGCTTGGAATATTGTTGAGACTAGTTATAGGACACCGACTATAGTGATAAACAATCAGGAAATTGAAAAACCGATGGATCAATGGACATACCTTGAAAATAGACTACGGAATGCTAATGCTAATGCTAATGCTATGAATTCTATTATTTATTTATTGGATCAAATCGAATTTAATCATATCTCACATTGTCTAACTACGCAGGAAATCAGGCACACACTTGATATGACTCACGAAGGAACATCTCAAGTCAAAGAATCTCATCTTGCCATGCTTAGTAATGAATACGAAAACTTCACAATGGCCAAGGATAAAAATGTCAAAGAGATATATGAACGACTTTTCAATATCGTATACAAATCAGAAGCTATCGGAAAATCATACAAAAAATTGGAAGTAGTTTGAAAAATCATCAGAGTCCTTCCATGGAATTTTGAAGCCAAAATCACTGCCATTCAAGAATCGAAGGATTTGAAATAAATCTAAATTAAAGACTCACAGGAAATCTCACCACTAATGAGCTAGAAATAAAATTCAAGAAAGAGTTTGAAGGAGGTGATACTCGAAGAAATTGATAGCTCTTAAAGAAACAATGAAAAATGATGATGATGGAGCAGCTAAGCTGGCTCTAATAACAAAGTGATTCGGAAAGTGAAACCGCTAATACAGAAATCTAGCTCTAAAATCAACAATTGAAAAGAAAAATAGTCAAAGCACTAGACAACTTAGAAGAATAGGAGATCATTTGTCACAAGTGCAACAAACCTGGTCGTATCATGCCCAGTTGTCCTCAGAATCAATTCAGCCAAGGAATGAAACCGAAAGGGAGAAGTTTTGCGGCCACATGGAATGAAACCGATGAAGATGTTAAAAGCACTAGCAGTGAGAGTGAAAAAGCAGATACGTGCCTTTGTTGTGATATAACAGACAGTGATGATGACGAGCCAAGTGAGGTATCAAAACTTACTCATTCAGAATTACTTATATATTTTCATGAAGTAAATGACTGTTTCGAAAGACTTAGGGAGAAATACGCTAAAATTGAATCACAAAGAAATACTTTAATAGATTTAAATGAACAGCTTGATCGATTGATTAAAAACTATCAAACCAAGAGCCCTAAGTTTGATAAGTGTTCATCACTTGAAGAAGAAATTAAAAAATCATTAATTAAAATAAAATCACTCGAAAATGAAATTCTAATTTTGAAAGAAAGTGAAAATACTAGGAGAGAAAATTCTATTAAAAAGTACACTCGATTATTGACTGAAAATGAATCTCTCAAAACACAAGTCCAATAATTGTCTACAACTTTAGGAAAATTTTCTAAAGGAGAAAGATCGTTAAATATGTTATTAGAAAACAAACTGTTAGTATAGATAGACAAGTACTTAGATATAATCAATCTGAACTTGTAAGAAGCAAAATTGATCAAGTAAAATCTGAGTGCACAAACTGTAGAAAAACTGGACACAATCAATATTGTAGGTGTAACGACCCTGGTTTTGGCGATTACCTATAAATATTAAATTATAATGATAGTTATAATTTAATATTGTGAATTAAGAATAAATTGGAGATTTAAATTATTTATTTCGAATAAACAATAGATTTTGGGGAATAAAATGTGAAAAATAAAGTTTTGAAACTTTACTTGGTTAATTAAGTTAAAAATGAGCTAATCATTATTTTAATATAAAGAAATGTAATAAGTTTGATATTTATTGCCAAACATTTCTTTTATATATTTTTAAAAGATGCATTTCATTTAGTAAGTGATATATTATAATTAAAAATGGAAAATTTGGTTTAAAAATAAAATTTGGTTTTAAAATGTTGAAAATAAGACTTGTTATGTTTTACTATGCAAGGAAATAAATTTTATGTAATTTTAGAATTTAAAAATAGAGTTTTAAGTAATAATTGTGTAATTTATGCATTTAAATTAAAATAAGGTTTTCTAATAATGAAAATAAATTTCTAAAGATAAATGATCCTTTTTTAGTTGTAAAATAATTTTAAGAAAGTAAGTATGTGTATTATAATTTTTATAAAGTGAAAACATGTTCATACATTTGTGGTAACTTGTATATATTAGTGTATAATAGGATTTGGTGTGTTAATCTCAATTAGAGGCAAAGTTAATTGGTTTTGGGCTTATCCCATTTAGCAACTTAATAAGGAAAGGAGGAAAATGCCTCTTTCTCATTTCCTGCACGTACACAGAGAATTGTTCTTCTCCTTGTAACTAAGAAAGCATAACCCACCTTTCCTCTTTCACAACAAAAAACTAATTCTCCAATTTTATCCAACTCCTTGCTGAAATTATCAAATTTAAAGTCTATTTAGTCGGCTAATCTATCTCTAAACCAAAAATACTTCATCAAATTTTGATTTTAAAGATGTTTGATTGTAGGTAATGCTGGTTTTGTGCTTGCATGTCTTTGTAAACTCCATTTGTAGGTTGTTGAAGCAACTTTCAATGCCAAAGCTTGCTCCTTTTTGCCAATTCGATCTTTTAGCTCAAGCGTTTTGCAAGGTGAGTATTAATCTCACAATATCTAGCTCATGCAATGCCAAAAATCGCAAATTGAAATCTAAATTTTTCTAAAAAAATCATTTTTCAACTATTTTGATTGTGTAAACTGTCTTAAGTTGCAACTTTGTGCAGTCATATCTCCCTATTCCGACAACGAAATGCCGCCGGATTTTTTTTTGTAGACCATGTTTCTTAGATTAAGCATGAAAAATTTTAGGTCATTTCGACCAATATAGCTTATAGAAACATTCTGCCAAACTTTGACTCGGGGCATGTTTTTGCCCAGATTTTTACGATGAAAACACTGCCTGGGTCCAACTTTGAGACATCATATCTTACTCATGCTTTATCTAAATTGAATGATTCTTAGTGCAGTTTATGTTGTTGTTGTTGATCTTTATGCATGTTAAATTTCAGGTCATTTCGACCAATATAGCTTATAGAAACATGGTGCCGAACTTTAACTCGGAGCATGTTTTAGCCCAGATTTTTACAGTGAAAACACTGTCTGGGTCTAACTTTGAGATATCATATCTTTTTCATGATTTGTCTAAATTGAATGATTCTTGGTGAAGTTTAAAGTGTTGTTGTTGGCATTTATGCTGGTAAATTTCAGGTCATTCGGACCTGTATAGCTTATAGAAACATGCTGCCGAACTTTGACTCGGAGCATGTTTTTGCCCAGATTTTACAGTGAAAACACTGCTTGAGTCCAACTCTGCGACATCATAACTTTCTCACGCTTTATCCAAATTGCATGATTATTTTTTCATGTGAAAGATGAATTTCTCTATTATAGGATTAACAATTTTTAGATTAATCCGATTAAATTTGGTCCCCTGTTTCATGCCTGAAAGTTGAACCCAGAGGGTTTTCAGGCCTGTGCATTTTTGGTTTTTGAACTGTTGCAAACATGGCCTGAGTCCATATTTGAGACAGTGTCACATTTTTATTTCCAGTCGGAATTCATTGATTCTTTTTTTATTTGAAAGATGAAGTTTTCTAGTTTGTGTACACTAATTTTTAGTTCAATCAAAGGTAGTTAGGCAACCTATTTGATATTCGAATGTTGAACCCAGAGAACATTCAGACCTGCGTATTATTTTAGCGAAGTGTTTTTATGTTTCTTTTCCGTCCAATTTTAAACTTGTACTGTTATCCCACCTTTTGGTCAAAGCTGGAATATCAACAAATTGGAAAGGAAGAATGGATATCAAATTGGAGATCGATTGGAAACAAGGCTGCAATCGGCATTGTTAAAACTTGGCTAAGCTCCGATCAGGACGGAGTCGATTGGAGACGATGATCAAGGCTAGGTGAAGCTACATTTCAAATTTCAGGCTAATCGGAGTTCATGCGCTTGAGATATGGACTGATCAATGTATGAGGATGTTGGTTCGAGTCGATACATTTCATGTAGATTGTCAAGCAAGGTTTCGAATCGATACCATTCGTATCGATCAGTAGTGGTTCAAATCGATGGATTACGTATCCATCAACGTGGGTTCGACACGATGGTTTCGTATCGGTCGGGATGAAAGGAGGTGGCATATCTCGAATCGATGCTTTCGTATAAATAATAGAATGATTTGACACTTTCGTATCCATCAGGTAAAGCCTCGCTCGTATCCATCAGATAAGGCTTCGTTCATATCCATCGTCATGCCTAGTTTCGTACCCATTTGTTGGCCCTTCATGCGCTTTTCGTATCGATCAATAATTCACCACTTCGTATCGGTCGGCTCATAGATCAATACGAAACACATTCATGAAATCAATACGAGAAAGAACATGAAGTATTGATGCAAGCAATTGAGTACGAACGTAATGGAGAAGTAGTGGACACGAACGAGCATGAAGCATGGATGCGCACAAAGATCGACCACGATTCAAGGAAGTAAGCGTTCAAAACGGCAAAGAAACTAGAACGAGCCTTGGAAGTAGCGACACGTCATCGATGCTCATGTGCCCTGATCGATTCGAAGGTATTGATGCGAACCAATCGATTCGAACCACACGGCCTACCAAAAAATCACAACTTGCATCGATCATATCTCCTAAACCACAGATCCAAATACTACGAAATTTTCACAGGAGCTTACATGCAATGTAAAGAACGTTCTTGCCATGTTTCTGCCCAATTGGATCATTTTTTGATTGATACGAAATCAATTCGTATCGATCACGGATCGAGTCGAAACATGGCGGGATCGGTCGCGTGGGCCCCCTCACGTGCCAGAAGAACTTTCCCGAAGTTAGAGCGTGATATCAGCTTCCTACACCTATAAATAGCCCCCTGGAGCCTACCGAAAAAGGTTCTTTTTGCCTGCTCAACGCCCAGACTCTGCTGGATTCAATTCAACACTTCACTATAACCATTGTACTCGAAATTCTTCATTGTTATTGTTGTAATCATCTGTAACCAGCAAAGAACATCAATAAAAGATAAAACTTTAAAGTGGACGTAGGCCGGAGATAGCCGAACCATTATAAACTCTGTGTTTCTATACGTTATTTCTTGATTGTTATTTGTTGTTTGCTTTGATCTATGATTTGTGTTTGGAATACTGCTGACTTATAGTCATAGTTTAGTGTTTTCACGACACTCGGGGTTTGTGACCAATTTTGACGCAAACACTTTGGTGCTTTCACTGAGAAGGACTAGCACCCGCTACATCGGATTGTAGTTCAGATTTGAAAAGTGTGAAGAGTTCAGATTTGAAAGACAATGACTCGACAGACAAGCAGAAGACAAAGAGCTGAGAGAAGCCAATAGGAAGGAAGTCAAGAAGCATCCCCCGGAGCTAGAGAAGGACAAGCTTCGATCTAAATTACCAGGGATGAAATGGATGCTATGGCCAATTCATTGCGTGAGAGATTGTTGAAGAGTCGTCAGGACATGATGTAGACTTTCTTCGAACAGATGAGAGCTGCAGGAACACAAACCCTTAGACCGACTACAGTGACTGCCAATGTGGAACAAGGAACTAGGGTCGCGGAACCCAATGGAGGACAGAATACAGAACCAGAGGGCAATCAACAGAGGCTTTGGGGCAACCCCGCAGGATCTGACACTGGAAGGCTTTTGGAGGGAGCTCAACAGGTTAGAGCGAGTGCTAACATTAACGAACCGCATGACGAATATGTACCAGAATTCCCTCGGGGGCATGGGGAGAACCTTCGACAGATAATGCTGGATTAGTTGAGATTATTAGGAACTATGCGTAGAGGTTTGACCAATAGAGATTTGGAAGGAGTGAACAAGAGTCCATTCACACGGGAAATCAGGATAGCTCGAAATCCGCCTGATTTCAAGCTACCTAGCGTAGAAGTGTACAATGGCAAGGCCGATCTGACAGATCATCTTATGAGATACACTAGACACATGGAAGTGCTGGGGGCATCGGAGGAAGTAATTGCCCGATGTTTCCCTCTGTACTTCAAGGATATAGCCGTGGCGTGGTTCAGGCAACTGGAGGAAGGATCTATCTGAACGTGGATGACGTTCGTGGATAGGTTTCTGAGGCAATTTTGGGTTCATATTAAGAGGCCTAAGAACATGATGATGCTAACGTCGGTAATGCAAAGAATGGATGAGTCGCTCAGAGCTTTCTTAAATCGATTTAACGCGGCGGTTGCTTCGATGGATCGGCCGGATCCATCGATGGTTTTGATGGCAGCAGTGTCAGGAATCAAAGAGGATTCAGATTTTAAAGTATCTCTGATACGGGACCCACCACTAGATCTCGGAGAATTCTTTCATGAAGCCGAGAGATTCCTTCGACAAGAAGATGCATGTACAGATCTGAAGTTAAAGGAGGTGAATCCAGCTGTGAATGGAGGTCCATCCAGTGGAAGCTCAGATAAAATAAAGGAAAAAGGAAGCTGGATGATGATTCTGGAAAAGCTAGGAAGCGATGGAGGGACGCGAAGTTTTCCACATACACAGGATTAAGCGAGACGTTGGAGCGGATATACATAGAAACCCGAAATCGCCTTCCCTACCGATGGCCAGCTAGGAGGGAACCTTCTGAACGTGAAAGGGCATCAGGAAGGCACTGTCTTTTCCATGATTCGGAAGGACACGATACCAACAGCTGCAGGCACCTGAAGGATATAATCGAAGAACATGTGAGGAATGGGAAGTTGTGGCAATATGTCGGGACTAGGAAAGCAGCGGTGGAGTAGGAGAAACCACCGCCTACCTCAATCAACGATGGTACGCGTCCTAGGAATGACGGTCGATTGGTTATCAATTGACTTGGATAACATGAAATAAGTAGCAGGCTGTTGGTAAATCGCCAAGTCATTTACTCATGTACGGGGATAGAGATAACCCCTAAGCATGCTCTAAATGATGATAAACCACGATGCTATGGTTTGCGAAATCTATCGGTTGTTTTTGGATTGGACACTTGTTTTTCTGGTTTGGTTTTGGAGTTCGGTTTGAGCTCCTGGTTTTGTTTGCTTTCTGGCTTGGATTCTCATTTGGATGATTGTTTTCTGTTTTGGATGTTGATTCGGATTTCTAATTTTCTAATTTAATTTGGATTTTGGATTGGATTTTGATTGGATTTTTGTCTAGTTTTTGGTAAATGGTCATCAGGTATGGATTATATCTGGCAAGGGGTAAGTCTCTTCATCCACATGCGGCGAATTGGCTAATTTAGATCGTCGAGTATGGACTATGCTCGACGAGGGTCCAGAGTGACCAGGATTCGGCTTTGGACTTAAGCCATGGCATTGTACAACGTCCAAGGACACTGGACCACGGTTGTCAAGCGTGGATTGCGCTTGGCAAGAACCCAGAGAGATTAGCTCAACGTCCAGGGACACTGGACCACGGTCGTCAAGTGTGGATTGCGCTTGGCAAGAATCCGGAGAGGTTAGCTAACGTCCAGGGACACAGGACCACGGTCGTCAGGTGGGGATTGCGCTTGGCAAGAACCCGGAGAGGTCCTGGATTCGATTATTGGCTATTGGATAAGGATGGATTAGGACTCGGTTGTCGAGTTTGAATGGGTATGGAATTGGCTAAGGCTTTGATTATTGGATTTGGAATTGGGCATCGACTCGGAGCAGTCGAGGATGTTGTACTCTGATGATATGGCTATGGACTACGGATATCGGATTCGAAGCTATTCAAAACACGCCTTATTATCACAAGGCATGTTTTGGGGGGCAAATGCTATCCCACTTTTTGGTCAAGGTTGGAATATCAACAAATTGGCAAGGAAGAATGGATATCAGGATTGGAGATCGATTGGGAACAAGACTGCAACCCGCTGTCGTTAAAATTTGGCCAAGCTCCGATCAGGACGGAATCAATTGGAGACGATGATCAAGGCTAGGGGAAGCTACATTTCAAAGTTTAGGTTAATCGGACTTCATGCGCTCGAGATATGGACGGATCAACGTATGTGGATGTTGGTTCGAGTCGATACATTTCGTAACGATTGTCAAGCAAGGTTTCGAATCGATACCGTTCGTATGAATCAGCAGTGGTTGGAATTGATGGATTACGTATCGATCAACGTGGGTTCGACACGATGGTTTCGTATCGGTCGGTATGAAAGGAGGTAGCATATCTCGAATCGATGCTCTCGTATCAATAATAGAAGGATTTGACACTTTCGTATCCATCAGCTAAAGCCTCGCTCGTATCCATCAGGTAAGGCTTCATTCGTATCCATCACTGTGCCTAGTTTCGTACCCATCTGTTGGCCCTTCATGCGCTTTTCGTATAGATCAATAATTCATCATTTCGTATCGGTCGGCTCATCGATCAGTACGAAACACATTCCTGGAATCGATACGAGAAAGAACATGAAGTATTGATGCAAGCAATTAAGTATGAACGTAATGGAGAAGCAGTGGACACGAACGAGCGTGAAGCGTGGATGCGCGCAAAGATCGACCACTATTCAAGGGAGGAAGCGTTTAAAATGGCAAAGAAACTGGATCGAGCCTTGGAAATAGAGACACGTCATCGATGCTCACGTGCCCTGATTGATTCGAAGGTATCGATGCGAACCAATCGATTGGAACCACACGGCCTGCCAAAAAATCACAACTTGCATCGATCATATCTCCTAAACCATAGATCCAAATACTGCGAAATTTTCACAGGAGCTTACACATAAGGTAAAGAATGTTCGTGCCAAATTTCAGCCCGATTGGATCATTTTTTGATTGATATGAAATCAATTCGTATCAGCTTCCTACACCTATAAATAGCCCCCTGGAGCCTACAGAAAAAGGATCTTTTTGCCTGCTCAACGGCCAGACTCTGCCGGATTCAATTCAACACTTCACTACAACCATTATTCTCGAAATTCTTCATTGCTATTGCTGTAATCATCTGTAACCAACAAAGAACATCAATAAAATATAAAACTTTGAAGTGGACGTAGGCCGAAAATAGCCGAACCGCTATAAACTCTGTGTTTCTGTTCATTATTTCTGGATTGCTATTTCTTGTTTGCATTGACCTGTGATCTGTGTATGGAATATTGCTAACTTATGTTCATCGTTTACTGTTTTCACGACACTCGGGGTTTGTGGCCAATTTTGGCACAAACACATACTGATGTTTTTGTGAAATTTCTGAAAAGTTTTGAGGGCTATGATGCCTATCAATAGGCTAACAAAGTTTTAATGAATTTTAATTTCAAAATTGATTTGAATTTGTATCTGAATTAAATTTGAATGACGGTTTTGAGTGATTTCTTTGATTTCGAGCACAAATTTTTCCCAACAATTTTGAAATAAAATTTAAAATAAGTTGGCATTTAAAATAATTATTATGTAATATTTTTAAATTATTTTAAGCTGTAAAATCTATTTATTCTCTACAATAAGGGAATTTTCAAATATCGTCTTCAAAACTAATTTCAAATAAATGGTTTTAAAAGCTTGTTTCTCAAATAAATTATTTTATATATAAAATACACACTTTTATACTATTCGAACGTATGAGAAGAGAATTAAACGATTTAGTAACACATGTGGTATGGGACATGTGCGTTTACTATTTCGGTTAATTTCGGACTTGTACGATCGAAGCTATTCGAGATTATTGATTCTGAAATGTTTTGCCATTTTAGGGCATATTTTGAGTTTTATAATTTCTATTTATTGGAATTATTTAGGATGGCCAATATTTGGCAAGTGTTATGGTTTGAGATCTCCTATGCGGGAGTACGGTCGATGAGAACCATCACGATGTTTTGTTTACTTGCCAATGATATAAGGCAAGTCTTGAGTTTATGATTTCATATTTTGAGATTTATAGTTTATGAGGAACCATCATGATGTTTCCACTTGTCGATGATATGAGACAAGTTACGATGCCATTTAATACTTGTCGATTAGATGAGACAAGTATGATGTCTCTTTATCACTCGCCAATAAGACTAGGCGAGATATAATTTTTTGAGTTTTATGATGTTTCTAGTGTGGCATCGACTAACGGCTAGTAAACCGCTAAGTGCGAATGTGTGGTATGGGACACACGTTAACACTTTTTGATTTCCTATCCATGAGTTTGTGGCACATTCACGATGTTTACCTAACAGAAATGCTTTGAGAGGTGCTAGCAACCTTGCCATGAGGACGAACTGCTTTGGGAGGTGTTAGCGACCTTGTTAGGGCAGACAATATGGCATAAGAGGTGTTAGCGACCTTGTCATGAGGACGAACTGCTCTGGAAGGTGTTAGTGACCTTGTCTAAGGCTTCGGTCGTCTGAGTTTGGCACGTGCAGCATTGCTTCGGCATTACAATCGGGGATTTGGCCAATTCGGATTTTCTGAGTTTTCCGTTTTATTGTGATTTCACATTTTAAAGATGTTTTATTTCATCGATAGCTTAGTGTTATATGAGATATTATATATATGGTGATTTCAATTATGATGTTTTGAACTCTTATCGAGTTCCTTGAGTTATGAGTTTGGATAATTTTAGGGTTTTATATGATATTCTGGGTTTTGCCATTTTGGCGAGTTGAAATTGAGATTAATATACATTTATACCGATGAGATGAGGTATAATTGAATTCAGAGATTCATCTATAATTGTGTTTTGGATCATCCTATTTGAGAATGTTTTATGTTTGCCATTTTGGCGAGAGTTTGTATTGATGTTTCTCCTTTTGAGGAGATATGGTTCATGGAAACCATGTTGACATTTTGGGATGTCGTGTATGATATGAGGCACTTGTGTTTTATTTGAGTATTGAGTTTGAGTTACCTCCTTCGAGGTATTTGTTCACCTAAGTAGCGTTTGTTACTTAAGTGTTGAGCTTATGAGTTTACGGATTCATTATTCTCTATCAAGAAGAAGTATCTGCATGTCTGTTTTGCTTCATATAGCCGATATTGACTAATTTGTTTAGCTAGACTGACTCGTGTATTTATACTCGGGTCAGACCGAGTTGTTTCAGGTATCATCTATTGGACTTAGCATGAAGTTGATGCTGGATATCAGCTCTCCTTTCTCTTGAGCAATTTCTGTTCTTCCGCATACTCCGATGTGTTTGATTCAATGTATATGGTATGGCCGAGTACCACTTTTATTGTATTCATATTGTACTAAACATGTATCAGTGTATACGTATATATATGATGTTGATTACTGTTCTATGATGTGCTTTACATTTAGTTATTGTATTTTGTTCTGATAGATCCATTAGTCATCTATAGTTTTGGATTAAGTATTTACTATGTATGTCAATCCATTGAGATAGAAAAGAAAAATCATATTGCATTTATCAATGTATTTAGCAAATGTTTAAGAAAAAGTTATATATAGTCGCCCTTAACCAGCCCTATTCTCCACTTTAGTATACGGAATTACTCGTTAATTCTCTTTATTAAGGTGGGTCTCGGGGTGGGGAATTACAGCATGAATAGACCCAAAAACATAAAAACCATACCAATTTGGGTTCCAAAAGGCATGAATATAAAATCCCTTAAAGTCAAACAAATCTGGGTGCCAAAAGGAACAAATATGAATTGTCTTGGGTCTCTACAACCATATTTTCTAAATATTTTACCACTGACAACCATGGACCTATAAAAAAAATAGGTCATAAAAATCATTTCTCGTGTAGGTGTGGTGGCACGCTAGCAACAACAACAGTGGTACCTTGATTCTGGCTGTTCCAGGCATACGACGGGCAACAAATCAAAGTTCTTTATCCTAGTATAAAGTGGAAGAATCACAATAGGCAACCGTGAAAAATTATCATAAAGGTAAAATAGGTAATGGTATATTTATTTTGAACGATTTATCAGATGTGAAAATCTGCACCATAATCTGAGTTAAATCAGCCAGTTAAGTGATAAAGAAATGAATGTTGATTTTGATTCTGACTTATTCAAAATTGTTGGCCAATTATTTTCTATGAAGAGAAAACTATACGTATCTCTAGATGTTTTTGAACTATCTCATATAGATTTTTTGGACTTATGGTGCTACAAGTTTAGATGATAAGAAATATTGTGTTGAATTGATTTTTAATTACTCTAGACACACGTGGATAAATTTTCTTATCTTACTACTTCTGGATCTGATACTATGTTCACAATTTGTAAATTTTCATGATTTTAATTAAATTCAAGAGAATTTCATTTAAAAGGTGTTAAAATAGATTTTAAGGTATTTTGTTACACACTTCACGGCCTGGTCTATGGCATCCAACTAACGATAATCTTAAGTCAAAGGAAAATTCGGATGCAGATTACACTAGTAATCTTATAGGTAGAAAAATTACTGGTGGAATGTGATTTATGTGGAGATGTTCAGTAGTAATATCATTTTCAAAGAAAATATCTGCATATTTTCATTTCAACTAATTTTCAAATAGAAGACATTTTTCTTAACCCCTTCCAAAAAATCGTTTTTGTCGACCTTATTTCAGATTAGTCAATTTGATTTTATAATTATTTTTCGATTAGATCTTAAATTACTACAATAACTAATCTGACTCCCTACTGAGTATCGAAAAGATAAATAGTGATTAAAAAAGTGATGAGTGTTGATACTAATCATATACTATAACTTGAGAAAATATATTTAGTAAATTTCTTTCAAAATTTAAACAAGATTTATAATAACTTTTGATTGATAAAAATTCTATGACCATCTCTATTTCTATCGTATCTCTAATCACCATCCCTCATCAAAATCCAATATAGTATGTCGATATCTTGTAATTTAAATGGGAAATTTTTCATTTTCCATTTTATTATATTTTTGGGAATAAAAACATCCAAAATATTCACTCTCATTTAAAAGTCCTCACGATTATGGATGAGTCAATTACAAGGAATCTTTGATTATGTGCTTTCATGCTCATTTAAAAGTCCCTACGGTTATGTAAGTATGGAACACATATCAAAATTGATTATTAAATAGACAAGTTGATTATAATCCCATTTAAAAGTCCTCACGGTTATGCGTGGTTAGAAGGTGCTTGAAATTCATTTTTTAATATAAAAAATTGGAATACTACTAATCTCATTTTAAAGTTTTAGCGGTTAAGCATGGTTAGTATATATTCATTCCTGGTATAAATATACCACAAACAGACACAACTATATGGTTTTATATGATGAGATCATCCCTATCACTCTAAAGTGGAATATGCGTCTAACAGAATATTTATGATTTTTGTTTGATTTTTTATTTAAATTTAATATTTATACTTGATTAGGGATTAATATTGTATTAATGTTTATCACATTATCTCCATTTTTCAAAGACTGTTACTCTTTTGCTGATAACAAATTGGGGAGAGAAAAGCTAAGATTTTAGCAAATAAAGGTCAAATATTTTATTTGTATTTTCTATTTGCATCAAGGTTCATTTGCATATTTTTATTTATTTTCATGCATAAATGAAGGGGAGCCTTTGTTGTAGAGCGGGAGCATTGAAATAGGGGGAGCAATTTGATTGATCACATACATTTAATAAATTCAAAATCTTAAATATATGTTTGTTATTATCAAAAGGGGTAGATTGTTTAATATGCTAGTATATGATTTTTTTGATGATAATTATATATATTCATTTAAATGTATTTGTTATCGTACTATTTTATTTTCACATAATTGAAAAAATATTTGCTGAATAAAATAAAAATAAAAAAAATTAAATTCAAACATATATTTTATTCAAATAAGTATTTATTACAATTTTGAATAGTACAAATTTGAGCTCTCACTATATACACAATTTTCAAACAATACAATTTTAAGTTACAATACAATGTTTAACTATACAATTATCATTTATATTTGCACCTCGCTACATATCACTCATTCACTCGCATTTAATCATTATGTCTATTCTAGATTGAATCCAACATCTGAGTTATCTGCAAAATAAACACTGAGGTGGTAGAATTAAAAAACAAATATTTTTTGCAGTGTAAAATAAAATGTGTTTTTGAAAATGTTATTTGCCTCAGTTATTTGGCTTGTTCGTCATCATATTTATTTTGAATTAATCTTACACGAATATCTTGTGACATGCACAGTGTATCACTGTACATGCCATAAGGCTATGCACACTGATATACACTTTTTAAAATTGCAAGGACAGGTGAGCACAAGGTCAAACCCAATCAAAACTAGGTTCAACACAAGTGCAATAAAAATAAAGCCACGACATGAGCATAAGGAAAAACCCGAGCCAAAGTTAGGTTCAACTCAGCTACATTACAAAAAACATCACAAAATTGTTGAGTACAAGAATTCAAAAACCAACGCAAAACAAGCCTCGACAAAAAATTAAATGTACACTTGAACCCAGACTGCTCGAAGGAACCAAAATCTGCATGTCAACAGTGGTGACTTTAAAAACAAACAAAACCTCAAATGATCAGACTCAAAGTCAAATGACAACATGCGTGAATGCAAAAAGCCTCAGACATGTCACCTTCAAAAGGAACCCAATTATACGCATTCAAGACAGTAACTCATCACACAATGTAACACAGACCAAGAAATGAAATAGCTCGAAGCAAATGCAAAACTAACCAAGGTCTATCCAGAAGCAAGAACCACATAGCTAGACAGTGAATTACTCAAATACAAATGCAAATACATCGTACAAAGTAAAATCGGTCAACATAACATGATTTTAAAGCTTCCACCAGACCAGACTTAACAGTTTAGGCATATGCGTGCGTGTATGCAAACTAACTCGAGGCTACAACTCAACGCAAGACAAATTCTAAAATTACAATGAACCAGTACAAAAAGGGGTGGACATCACACAAAGGAGCAACACCGACACATATATGTTATGCATAAAAAATTTCGTGTGGAACTAGACCCGATAAAAATATAAAGCAATATGAATTCATATGCAAAAACAGTAAACAATAGAATGCCATTGAGGTGAACACACACACATACATATATTTATATATGTATGTATGCAAGTGGAGGTGAACATCAACACAGCAGTTTGAAAAATGACAAGCACACATGAATCACCATGCAGTGAACAAAGATAAAAACATGTATATATGATGGTCAAAGAAAACAATGAAGCATGGTTAGATATGGAACCA
This sequence comes from Allium cepa, assembly GCA_030765085.1. Lineage (NCBI taxonomy): Eukaryota > Viridiplantae > Streptophyta > Magnoliopsida > Asparagales > Amaryllidaceae > Allium > Allium cepa. The sequence continues at coordinate 746,991,490 of CM060940.1, read as the reverse complement.
GTTACAAATGGTTGAGTACAAGTTTCAATGAACTGTACTCAGACTCAAGGAAATGTGCAACAACAAAATGGTTAGACCATCAAATTAATGCAAATATAAGGATGTTTTTTCAAATAAATGTACATTAAGCCAGAGAAGGCTACACAAAGACCACATAAACATATATATGTATACACATATATGAGTTCAAAGGCAACAACCATATGCAAGCAATCAAGCTAGATAAGGGGCATGCACAACAACAACAAAACTTTTCTAAGCAATGTAAATGAACACACATGAAAAAGTGTATCAAAACCTAACATCAAATGGTATAAGTGCTTAGTTCAAATTTTAATATTTCAGTGGAAACCAGACCAGTCTCCACAAAGTGTACAGGAACCAGCACACATGCACCAGAGACAACAAGACCACATGATACTGCAACTACCAGAGTCCATCAAGCAACAATAAAGTGTACAGGTAAACCAGATAATTCAATATGTAGGAGTCAAGGCCGAAATCAACCAGTGTTTATCAAGTCCAGTATATACATGATGCAACAAACATACATACATACATACATACATACATACATACATACATACATATACATACATACATACATACATACATACATACATACATACATACATACATACATATATACATACATATATATATATATATAAACACACATATGCATTCACACATGTATACATATATCCAGACAGTTTTCTAAAGCAAATTAAGTTGCGGCATTGAAAAGAGGAACAAAATTCGAATGTAGTCATGGTCACATTCAAATGCAAATTTTAAGCAAACTTCAGAGAAGTGCTAATTTCTAGCAAAAAAATTCATGAAGTTGAAGTCAATTATCACAAATCCAAAGTGGCGGAAGTCAAACCAGAAAAGAACGGAACAAAATCTAAAGCAAACTCATGAAGCCATGGTGACCGAGGAACCATAATAGAAAGTAAACGAAATTGAACAGGCAAGATCAATCACAAGCATCCAAGCAAAATCGAATGGCAAAGCAAAAAGTAACAGACGAATTCAAAATCATATTCGAATGATAATTAAAGGAATTGAACCCTATTTAAACCCAATCATCATCAGCAAATAAAAATCAATATAGTTCAAGCATATCAACGAGAATAATAAAGGAAATCACATACCAATTCAAATTGAACTCAACGAATTAAAGCAGCCATGTGCAAATCAAAGTGACGATCGACGGATGAAGCAATCAACGCTAAATATCTATTAAATCGATCAGCTAGAATCGACAGTGCTCAATCTCTAGAAGCCTTAATTTCTTGAAGAGAAGTGAAGATAGATCGAAGAAGAAATGAGGCAGACATTTCACAAAGCAAGGATAAAGGCCGAAGAAATAAAAGAAAAGGGGAATATTTTTTATCACGGAATTTTTCTTTTTTGGGCCGGCTAATAGTTTGGGATTTTATTTTAAACCAGGATTTCTATTTTTGTTTAGTTGTTTTTAATTTGTATTTCTCTTTTAAACTTTTGTAAAGTCTAGTCGTGTGACTAAGGGATGAACTACGGTGGTGTAGGTCGAGAATTCGCAACTCAGTGACTGAGTTATGGCTGGGTTTTAAGCGTAAAGTTAGGTTAGTCGATAGCGGGTGTCGCGAGTGTACTTGTGTAAGCGTCTAACTACTTAATTTCTATTAGAAACCTTGGGTGCAGCATGTAGGCAAGGTTTTGCCGAAGTTGGGTAGATCTGTGTTGTTCTATTTCTACATTTAATATTATGCTATTATTTGTGCTGCTATTATTCAGCTATTACCAGTGCTGCAATTATTTTATATATTTCCACATTAAATTTTTTAATTATTAGTATCACCCTACTCACCTGCCTTCTAGGGTGAAATCGATCTTACACCCCCCTCTTCTTCAGGTTCATGTAAGAAAATTTGTGCTTAACCACTTTTGATCTACTTTCATAATCCAAAACTAATGAATTATACAGTACCAATCTCCATTTTTTATTAAATTTCTAATTTTGAATAAAATTTTCCATTAACCTGAATCCTAATTTGAATTCGTATTTTTTTCAAGAAACAATATATCAAATCAATTTTTCTTTATAAAACATTTTATTCATTTATTTAGTTTGAAAATTATTTTCTTTGAAAAAAATGTTTGCGTCAAAAATAACAAACATCTCAACTAGAGATCCAATAAAGTGTAGAAACCAGTAATGTGTTTCTAGCGTTGGTTTTTAAGATGGATTAGGTCCCTCACTAATGGAAAAACTGTTCTAATTCTTTTATAATATCCGGAAAATAGAAAATATGAGAGAAATATCAGGTTCTGCTTTAATTTAGGCAAAAAATAACAACCAATTTATACTAGAAAGCTAGAATATGAAAAAAGAAATGACAATATAGAAAAAGTAAAAGATGCATGATATACAATGGTGGTCCAACAATCCTTGAACGACTCAGAATTTTAGTCGTTTGAACTTAGAATATTTAATTTATTTTAAATATTGAAAAGTTATTTTTATAAGTTAAATAACTTGGATTTTAAATATAACGATTTATTTGATAATTTAATTGTAAAGTTTAATATTTGAAATTGCCTAAATAATTGAAACTTGAATTTTATGTGAATGAAAATGACTTCTAAAATTGTTTTAAATTCTATTTAAATAAGAAGAAAGATAGCAAACTTTTAAATTTTATTTAAAAGATGATTTAATTGATTTTAGAAATTGCTTGTTTTAATTAGCGTGTAAAAATTGCGTTTTGGTGCACTGTCTTGGATTTCGACAATATAAGTTTCATCGAATCCGTAATAGAGAATTATTATATATCATCGAATTTGGTGATGATCATACGTATCGTTTGGTCGTGCGAGTTCGAAACGAATAGAAATTAATTTAAGAAATTTATATAATAATTGGGTTTAAAAAGCTATCTTCTGCATATGATCGAATTAGGTGTCGAAACTAGTTCCATTGTGTTCGAAATAAGGGTATTACATATAGAACACTAGGCGGCACACTTCGTTTGAAGTTTGAAATTTTCAAGGATGAATAGTAATGTGAAAATTTCTATATAAGGACTTCAAAATTTTAGCTTTGCGATCCAAAAGCCTTGTTTCTATCAACCGCCACATTAAAATTTCAATGGCAGAAATCACTAGCCTTTCTTCCTCGATTTCTCTCCATCCACGTGCTTTTACACTTCGACTTCAAGTAGGAAGTTGATGAGCTCGATGGTATCTACAAGATCAACGGTTGAATCAAGTTAATTGTCGACGAGGTGGTAGCCAAGCTCACTCAAACGAGCATCAGTTGGTAGGTTCAGGCTCGATTTCCTAGCGTAGACGTGCACGCTAGCCTGGAGGAGGGTGGCACAGCTGCAGGCGAGGGCGGTGCGACAGCTTTGGTCAGGTGCGATTTGATCTAGGAATTAAAAAGAGAAAAGAAGAAGTATACGCGAGTGTTCTTAGAGGAGTAAATGGGAGGGAAGAGATAAGGTCTAATAATTTTAAACTTGTTTAATTTAGTTAATTAATTTTAATTTTATCAAATGTAAATTAATCCATAACTTTTTCGTACGAGGTCTGTTTTAAGTGCAACAAGTTGCGTTGCATTCGTATTAGCGAGTACTACACTATGGAGTTAGATTGGACAAATTAGAAGCTAGTTGGAGTTTTGGATTAAAATTGAACATCCATTCAATTTTGATTCAAAACGGAATGTATTGACGACTATTATAAATCAATGTGAGTTAATCTCACCATTGTGGTCAACCAGATATATATTTTTTATCGATAAAAATTATCTATTGGATGTTTGGATATATTGTTATTGATAGTTATTGAGTTTTTGGATAATTTACTATATTTATTAGTTGGATTCTTGCCTATTGGAGAGGATGAGACCCTATTACGTTCCCGTGTAAGAGCGGATGGCCCTTTTTATACGAATCACACCTCGAAGCGGTTGATTTATATTTTTATAATTATATACTGTACGTGATGCAGGGAGATAGTTTGGAGGGGTCCAATGGGATTCCTAGCACTATTGATTTTATTTTCATATATATGGTTGTAACAACCCGCATATTTTACGATTGTATATTTAAATATAGCATCGTTAGTCGGATTTAAGTCTAAAAGGTTACTTTTGGCAAACAGTCAAATTAGGCTTCGGGACCACTTCCATTGAGTTCAAAATGGTGTTTGCGACCTTTTTGAGTATAAACATTGATATGTTTGGAGCAAACTAAAATTTTGACCTTTTCACTTAGGGCATTGGGTTTGGGTTTCAGCCCATTAACCTAACATATCAACACAACTCCACTCCACCCCTTTTCATTCCTTCATAATATTTCCTACAACTCAAACTTTAGCAAAAATGGTGGAGATTGGAAATTAAAATCCTAACCCATAGTTTCTTTAGAAAATCCAAGTTTTAGCTCCAAAATCAAAGAGAAGCTTAGGTAAGCATCTCCTTCTTCTTCTCCATCTCAACCCTCTCCAATTTCAGAAATTCCCTATAACTTAATTTGGGAAATTATTGCTTATGATCTTAGATAGGAGCTTTTAGAGTTGAGATTGAAGAGTGGTTGATCCTCCTTTTTTTTCAAGCTTCTTTCTTATTTTTGGGTTTAAAGGTGATATTTTTATCTCACATCTATATCTATAACTATCATTATTGTTAGGTATGAATTCCTAACATCTATTCATGTTCATTTGCTTTTGATTTGAATTGATTTGGTGAACATTTCAACTTTTGGGGTTTTGAAGTTAAATCTTTAAAAATCCTAGCTTTGATGCTTGAACATGTCTTTGAGGTGAGTCGAAGAGCCTATAGGCCTGGGTTGTCGCATGGCATAAATCCCTAGTTGCCATTGCTCAATCGATCAGCTACGTTTAGATTCTTGTCCCTTTTTCGGACTAGGCTGCAAATACTGGAAAACAGTTTCCATTCGACTGGCTTTCAGAGTCCAGTCGACGGACCTGGAACCCGAGAGTTTTCTTAGCATTGGGCCAGTCGACTGAACTCAGTGACCCGTCGATTGACCTGCTTGCTTTAGCCCAATTTGCCTATTTTGCTTGAGATTCCGACTTTTTATCGATTCGTGGTTATCCAATTTGTTGTTATCATTTATTATCGACTTTGATGGCTTCTACTCGGAATTTATGGAAATACACATTTTGATGACTTCGATATCAATTTCTTTGGATTTGATTCGCGTATTGGTATGTGAATTTTTGGTGATTGATTGTTTTTACAATCAATTTTGTGATTCGTCACTTTAAAATACAAAGGTTTCTATACTAGTAGTAAATATTCAAACTCCTTTAGAAAGATGATTACAACTCTATTTTCAATATCAAACTCATTTATAAAACTGTTTTCCAATCTATTAGTACATACAAACCTTTACCTCATTTGTTCGAGAAATCCAATTAAATAACTTAACAAAACAAGTGGAATGAAACGCTTGCATTTACTTTGTGGTTAATTCTTAGACTCGTTCGATTGAAACTCTTGTGACAACTTTCGAGTGGAGATTTACAGTTTGTTAGTAAATATTTAAGTTAAGCCAGTGGTTATGAGACATGAAGCTAAACTCATCTATTTACTAGCTTAGTGTAATTAACATTTCTTGATGATCGATGATGATCATTTTGTGATTTAAACTAGCAATGTGCGATGTCTTTTTGTCTGCGAGGGAGGCTAAACCCCGTTTCTGTGGAGCTTCGGCTCAATTTTATGAGGTAGCAACCCATGGTCTTCAGACCGTTTTGTGGAGCTTCGGCTCAAAATTGATGGTCAACAACCATGGAATAGGGTTCTTTTTTGTGATACACGTGTTGGTGAGTTTTCATGCTCCCGTTTTGGGATAGGCCTCCCCCTTTTGTGATTTCTGGATTTCTAGTTGATGATTTCTAGAATTTAAGATTCACCAATTTTGTGATTGGCATTGATATACTTGTCAATATTTATGGTATGGTGAATAAAATAAAGAATATGACATTCTTTTCTGTGCTTTGAGATTTCTTGAGGTATCGTATGATTTTTGTGTTGTCTAATGTATACTTATCGCAGTATGACATTTTTGTTATCATACGTTTTCATCGTATCTCTTATTCTATCTCATTTTATTTGATATTTATAGCTAGACTAATCCGTTTATTGTTTTCTTATTAAATAATACTCAGGTCAGACCGAGATGTTACAGGTGCTTCTGCTTGACTCCTCATCAGGGAACATTACCTGACTTTTGGCTAACTACTCTTGTTTAGTAGTTTTTGTTGTTATACATATGAGATAGAGATTCCTTGATGTATACATATTCTTTTGTGTAGCAGTTGGATCCATTCTTTTGTGATATTGTAGATTTTGTTTGACGACTACTCTGATATACACTTCTATGTGTTATATCCATATCTATTTCCGCCTTTGTGATATGGATATCTGTGACTGATTTATGTTATGCTTATTCCTATATTTGTTTTCGAAGACCACATAGCCACTGTATGGTAGCTTTGAGTTTGTATCAGCATGTCGGATTTCCTCTTGAAATGAAATGCATGTTATACTATATGACATATTGGTGCTCGCTCAAAGCAATTACACGGATGGTCACACCTCAACAGCCTTATTCTTCGTGCAAGTTGATGGCATTACCCCGTAGTGTCCTTGGCTAGCGTGAGTATAGAGGTGGGGTGTCACAACTTGGTATCGGGGCCGAACTTTGGAATAATGTAGAATAATTTAACAAGGATCATCATCCTACGTCCATCTTAGGAATCGTGCCTTAGGGTTTTATTCGAGTCATTGGACCCGTTCTATCCTATTTTCTTTATGATGCCTTATTTTATCAATCATTATTGTTTGATATTCATTTCGAGAATAACTTTTTCTTCTTCTTTCTTTCTTTCTTAATGAAGAGAAATGGTTAGACCTGGCCGTCCCAGTGCTGGTCAATCAAGTGCTACTCCTCGGGATGGTGTATTTATGTCAGCTCAACAGCTTCTTGATCTTGTAAAGAATTCTCAAGCCGTCGGACCAATTCCAGAGCCTACTCACCCAAAATCCGGATTTGCAAGCTTGTGCAGTGATTATACCAACTTAGGTGGGAAGACATTCAAGGGTTCCAAAACCGTTACTAAAGTTCAAGCTTGGCTTAGAACATGCAATTGCATCTTTTCTCACATGAATCTTATTGATCTTCATCGAGTCCAAGTGGCATCTAGTGTGCTCCAAGAAAGAGCATTAGATTGGCATGACCTTCTGATTTCTAAAATAGTTGAAGCGAGTTTTACATGGGAGCAATTCCGGGAAAGATTCAAATCAAAGTTTGTGCCAGAAGCTGAAAAAGTGAATTTGGCCCATCGTTTTATTGACCTTGTTCAAGGTGAATCTTTTGTAGCAGATTATGTCGCATCTTTTGAATCCCTCTCTAAATATGGCATCGACTACATTAATACCCCATTGAAGAAAAATCATAGATTTGACTATGGCTTGAATAAGAATATCAAAAAGCCATTACTTCTGAAACTGTAAGTTTCTTTCAATCAGCTTGTTGATATCGCTCTTCGACTTGAAGAGGCAGATAAAGAGAGTGATGTTGACGTTAGGAGTGCCAAACCTAACTTCAACAACAACAAGAAGTGGCTTAATAAGTTCAAAGGTCCTTTTCCCAACAAGAAAGGGAAACAAGCAACTCCGGTATCCAAGACTTCTACCCCTAGTGATGGCCAATGCTACAATTGTGGTTCTAAGGACCATTATGCAAATATGTCCCCAAAGCCCCTTGCTTGTCACTATTGCAAAAGTTCGGGTCATTATATATCTGCATGTCCCAAACTTTAAAGCAAGAAGGTGGGAAAGCTAAATGTGGTGCAAGCCCATAGTAACACTTCTCGTGGTCAAGGTATTTCTTATTCTATCCTTGATGGCACCATTATGTTTCATGATCATCCTATTCGATTCTTTCTGATACGGGTGCATCCCATTCTTTTATGTCAAAAGAACTTGTTGATACTTTTTCTTTGAGTGTTATGGCTTTAATGACTTCTTTGAGAACTGCGAATCCAGTTGGTGGATCCGCAACACCCAGTTTGCTATGTAAAGATGTTGAAATTATTTTATGTGATTATTCTTTCCGAGCCGATTTGCATGTCATGCGCTACATAGGCTTCGGAATGACTTTGGGAATGGATTGGCTTAACCGTTATGAAGTTCAAATCCAATGTCCTGAGCGGACTACCCATCTTAGACATCCTCAATCTGTTAAGTTGATTTCTATTGTTCTTAAAGATTCAGATTCAAACTTGGCAGCATCTTTATATTCTTTAAATCCTCATGATGACGATAATGATGATGAAGAAGATGTCATTTCTCTTATTCATGTTGTTCGTGAATTTTCCGACATATTTGAGCCCGTTTTAGGATTACCCCCTAAGCGAGCCATTGACTTTGGAATTAATCTAATTCCTGTAGTTGTACCTATTACTCATCCTCCTTATCGTATGTCCAATAAGGAAAATGAAGAAATGCATAGACAATTATCCGAATTGGAGGCAAAGCAATTTATTCGCTCTAGTTCCCCTCCTTAGGGAGCTTCGGCTATTTTTGTGAATAAATCCAAATGGTACACTTAGGCTTTGCGTTGAGTACTGCAAGCTTAATGATCTCACTATCAAGAATAAATATCCTTTGCCTCGGATTGATGATTTATTTGATCAACTTAGCGGTGCTAGAGTCTTTTCACAGTTAGACTTAGCAACCATCTTTCACCAGCTTCGTATTGCAGAGGATAGCATTCCTTTGACATCATTCCGTACTCGTTATGGATCGTATGAATGGCTTGTTATGCCATTTGATTTAACGAATGCTCCGGCTTATTTCGTTGACCTTATGAATCGAGTTTTCGAAGACTTCCTCGATCGATTTGTTCTCATCTTTTTAGATGATATTCTTGTTTATTCTAAAACCAAGGAAGAGCACGAAAAACATCTTCAGATTGTGTTGGAAACTCTTAGGAGAAATCAATTTAAAGCAAAATTTTCTAAGTGTCACTTTTGGCAATCTCGTGTGAAATTTCTTGGTCATATCATTTATGAATCCGAAATTTCCGTGGATCCTTCAAAGATTGAAGCGATTCAAGATTTGAAGAGACCAGAGAGTGTGACGGAAATTCGTAGCTTTCTTGGATTGGCAGGTTATTACCGTTGGTTCATAAAGGACTTTTCAAAAATTGTCGTGCCTCTTACTGGCTTGACAAAGAAAGGAGTTAGATACATTTGGTTGGGCAAATGTGAGGCTTCTTTTTAGAAATTAAAAGAACCCCTTTCCGATGCTCCTATTCTTGTGATTCCCGAAGGGAACCAAGATTTTATTATTTATACCGATGCTAGTCGTGTTGGTTTGGGAGCCGTTCTCATGCAAAGGGATCGTGTTATTGCTTATGCTTCTAGGCTATTAAAGCCAGCCGAGACTAGATATGCCACACATGATTTCGAGCTCGCGGCTATTGTTTTCGCCCTTAGAATTTGATGCCATTATCTTTTGGGAGTAAAATTTATTCTCTACACCGATCATAAATCTTTAAAGTATTTATTTTCTCAAAAGGAACTTAATTTGCGTCAATGATGTTGGCTCGAATTTATTGCATCTTATGATCTTGATATTCTTTACACTCCATGAAAGGGGAATCGTGCTGCCGATGCACTTAGTCGTAAGCAACAAGCGGTTATTTCTATGATGATATCCAAAAGGAATGATCTCAGGATTTTGTCCACTTGCGAGATTCGAGATCGTGAATCCGATTTATGTTCATTTGTTGTTTTATGTACTCTTGAGGCTCATCCTTCTCTTTCAGATCGCATTCTTGAAGCTCAAAAGCTAGATTCCGAATTGGCTCTTCTTAGCCAAAGTTGTAGGGATAAAATTAATACAGAAGGTCTGAAAGACTTTGATATTGATGCTCGTGGCGGCATTCGAAAATTTGGTAGACTTATCGTGCCAAATATTAGTGATCTTCGTAAAGACATTTTAGAAGATTCTCATCGTTCTAAATTTACCATTCATCCCGATAATAGAAAAATGTATGCAGATACGAAGCGACTTTATTATTGGGATGGAATGAAATCCGATATTGCTTACTTTGTTAAGCGTTGCATGACTTGCCAACTCGTTAAGGCCGAGCATCAAAGGCCCGGTGGGTTATTGCAACCTTTGGACATTCCAATTTGGAAGTGGGACCAAATTTCCATGGATTTTATTGACGGTCTTCCCCGTTCTCGTTCGGGTCATGATAGCCTATGGGTGATAATTGATAGACTTAAAAAATCTTCCCATTTTATTCCCGTTCGGTCCAATCAGACCGTGCCTCTTTTGGCCAAACTCTTTATTAAAAAAATTGTTAAATTGCATGGAGTCCCTACTTCTATTGTTAGCGATCGTGATCCATTGGTTACTAGTGGATTTTGGAAGAGTCTTCAAAAAATATTTGGGAACGAAGCCTAATTTTAGCACCGCTTATCACCCTCAGTCCGATGGACAAACTGAGCGTGTGAATCAAACTCTTGAAGATCTTCTTCTTGCATGTGTTCTTGATTTTGGTGGAAGTTGGGAAGATCATATTTCTCTTTTTGAGTTTTCCTATAATAATAGCTTCTAATCTAGTATTGGTTTGGCACCTTTTGAGGCACTCTATGGAAGGCCACGCCGATATACTTCTTGTTGGCTTGAGGCAGTTGAGAAGCTGGTTTTAGGTCCAGAGGTTATTCGTGATTCCATAGAAAAGATTGACCTTATCCTCCATAGGATGAAAGAAGCACAAAGTAGGCAAAAATCCTATGCCGATAACCGAAGAAGGAAATTTGAATTTTCTATGGGAGATTTTGTGTTTATTCGTGTTTCACATATGAAGGGTGTTTTGCATTTCATTCGATCGGGAAAATTAGCACCTCGACATATTGGACCATTTTCCATCACCGAACGTATTGGTTCCGTGGCTCATCGCCTTTTACTACCGGCTCGGTTTTCTGCTATTCATGACGTGTTTCACGTTTCTCAACAACGGAAATGCCATAGGGATTCCGATTCTATTCTTGTGCCCAGTGTTGTGGAAGAAATTGTAGTTTTTCCTAATTTGACTTATAAGAAGCATCTTATTCGTATCATTGCATCGAAGGTAAAACGCCTTCGAAATAAAGATGTCTCTCTTGTGAAAGTTCAATGGTCCTCAAATCCTAAGGATTGTTCATAGGAATTTAGAGAATTCATCGAGCGAACACATCCAGACTTACTCTCTCTCGTGCTCTTTGAGGTGAACTTCTTACTTCAAATTTCTTTTGTGTTGATATGCTTTAATGGTTGTTACTTTTTATATTTTCTTCTTAAGTATTGCGAGGACACAATTTCTTTAAGGAGGGGAGTCTTTAACAACCCGCATATTTTACGATTGCATGTTTAATCATTTTATTTCAATATAGCATCATTAGTCGGATTTAAGTCTGAAAGGTTACCTTTTGCAAAAAGACAAATTAGGACTCGGGACCACTTCCATTAAGTTCAAAATGCCGTTTGCAACCTTTTTGAGTATAAACATCGATATGTTTGAAGCTAGCTAAAATTTCGACTTTTTCACTTTGGGCTATGGTTTTGGGTTTCAGCCCATTAAACTAACATATCAACCCAACATATCAACCCAACTCCACTCCACCCCTCTTCATTCCTTCATAATATTCCTACAACTCAAGCTTTAGCAAAAATGGTGGAGGAGATTGGAAATTAACACCCTAAGCCCTAGTTACTTTAGCAAATCCAAGTTTTAGCTCCAAAATCAAAGAGAAGCTTAGGTAAGCATCTCCTTCTTCTTCTCCTTCTCAATCTCTCTCCAATTTCAGAAATTCCCTATAACCTAATTTGGGAAATTATTGCTTATGATCTTAGATTGGAGCTTTTAGAGTTGAGATTGAAGAGTGGTTGATCCTCCTTTGTTTTCAAGCTTCTTTCGTGTTTTTGGGTTTAAAGGTGAGATTTTTATCTCACATCTATGCCTATAAGTATCATTATTGTTAGGCATGAATTCCTAACATCTATTCATGTTCATTCGCTTTTGATTTGAATTGATTTGGTGAACATTTCAATTTTTGGTGTTTTGAAGTTAAATATTTAAAAATCCTAGCTTTGATGCTTGAACATGTCTTTGGAGTGAGTCGAAGAGCCTATAGGACTGAGTTATCGCATGGCATAAATCCCTAGTTGCAATTGCTCGATCAATCGGCTCCGTTTGGATTCTTGTCCCTTTGGGGACTAGGATGGAAATACTAGAAAATAGGTTCCAGTCGACTGGCGCTCTGAGTCCAGTCGACTGACCTGGAACCCGAGTGTTTTCCAGGCATTGGGCCAGTCGACTGAACTCAATGACCAGTCGACTAACCTGCTAGCTTCAGCCAATTTGCCTATTTTGCTTGAGATTCCCATTTTTATTGATTCGTGGCTATCCTATTTGTTGTTATCATTTATTATAGACTTTGATGACTTCTACTTTGGTATTTCTAGGAATATACATTTTGATGACTTCGATATCGATTTCTTTGGATCGGATTCACGTCTTGGTATGTGAATTTTTTGTGATTGATTGTTTTCGCATTCAATTTTGTGATTCGTCACTTTAAAATACAAAGGTTTCTATACTAGTAGTAAATATTCAAACTCCTTTACAAAGATGATTACAACTCTATTTTCAATATCAAACTCATTTATAAAACCGTTTTCCAATCTATTAGTATATACAAACCTTTACCTCATTTGTTCGAGAAATCCAATTAAACGACTTAGCAAAACAAGTGGAATGAAATGCTTGCGTTTACTTTGTCGGTTAATTCTTAGACTCTTTCGATTGAAACTCTTGTGACAACTTTCGGGTGGAGATCTACAGTTTGTTCGTGAATATTTAAGTTAAGCCAGTGGTTGTAGGACATGAAGCTAAACTCATCTATTTACTAGCTTAGTGTAATTAATACTTCTTGATGATCGATGATGATCATTTTGTGATTTAGACTAGCAATATGCGATGTCTCTTTGTTTGCGAGGGAGGCTAAACCCCGTTTCTTTGGAGCTTTGGCTTAATTTAATGGGGTAGCGACCCATGGTCTTCGGACCGTTTTGTAGAGCTTCGGCCCAAAATTGATGGTTAGAAACCATGGTATAGCGTTCTGTTTTGTGATACACGTGTTGGTGAGTTTTCATGCTCCCGTTTTGTAATAGGCCTCCCCCTTTTGTGATTTCTGGATTTCTAGTCAATGATTTCTAGAATTTGTTATTCAACAATTTTGTGATTGGCATTGATATACTTGTCAATATTTATGGTATGGTGAATAAAATAAAGAATATGACATTCTCTTCTGTGTTTCTAGATTTCTTGAGGTATTGTATGATTTTTGTGTTGTCTAATTTATACTTACCGCAGTATGACATTTTTGTTATCGTACGTTTTTATCATATCTCTCATTCTATCTCATTCTATCAGATATTTATAGCTAGACTGATACGTTTATTATTTTCTTATTAAATAATACTCGGGTCAAACGGAGATGTTACAGGTGCTTCTGCTTGACTCCTCATCAGGTAACATTACCTGACTTTTGGCTAACTACTCTAGTTTAGTAGTTTTTGTTGTTATACATACGAGATAGAGACTCCTTGATGTATACATATTCTTTTATATAGCACTTGTATCTATTCTTTTGTGATATTGTGGATCTTGTTTGACCACTACTCTGATATGCACTTCTATGTGTTATATTCATATGTTTTTCCGTTTTTGTGATATGGATATCTGTGGCTGATTTATGTTATGCTTAATTATATATTTATTTCCGAAGACCACATAGCCACTGTGTAGTAGCTTTGAGTTTGTATCGGCATGTCGGATTTCCTCTTGAAATGAAATGCATGTTATACTATCTGACATATCGGTGCTCGCCCAAAGCAATTACACGGATGGTCACTCCTCAACAACCTTATTCTTCATGCTAGTTGACGGCATTACCCCGTAGTGTCCTTGGCCAGCATGAGTATAGAGGTGGGGCTTCATATCTTCGTATCAGAGCCAGACTTCGAAACAATGTAGAATAATTTAACAAGGATCATCGTCCTAAGTCCATCTTAGGAGTCGTGCCTTAGAGTTTTATTCGAGTCATTGGACCCGTTCTATCCTATTTTCTTTGTGATGCCTTGTTTTATAAATCATTATTGTTTGATATTCATTCTGAGAATAACTTTTTCTTCTTCTTTCTTTCTTTCTTAAAGAAGATATATGGTTAGACCTAGTCGTCCCAGTGCCGGTCAATCAAGTGCTACTCCTCAGGATGCAGTATTTATGTCAGCACAACAGCTTCTTGATCTTGTAAAGAATGCTCAAGCTGTCGGACCCATCCAGAGCCTACTCACCCAAAATCTGGATTTGCACACTTGTGCGGTGATTATACCAACTTGGATGGGAAGACATTCAAGGATTCCGAAAGTGTTATTGAAGTCCAAGCTTGGATTAGAACATGCGATCGCATCTTTTCTCGCATGAATCTTATTGATCTTCATCGAGTCCAAGTGGCTTCTAGTATGCTCCAAAAAAGAGCACTAGGTTGGTATGAGCTTCTGATTTCTGAAATAGTTGAAGCGGATCTTACTTGGGAGCAATTTTGGGAAAGATTCGAATCAAAGTTTGTGCCAGAAGCTGAAAAAGTGACATTGGCCAGTCGTTTTATTGACCTTGTTCAAGGTGAATCTTTTATGGCAGATTATGTCACATCTTTTGAATCCTTGTCTAAATATGGGGTCGAGTAAATTAATACCCCATCGAAGAAAAATCATAGATTTGTTTATGGCTTGAATGAGAATCTCAAAAAGCCATTACTTTGAAAATTGGAAGTTGCTTTCGATTAGTTTGTTGATATCGCTCTTCGACTTAAAAAGGCAAATAAAGAGAGAGATGTTAAAGTTGGGAGTGCCAAATCGAACTTCAACAACAACATGAAGTGGCCTAATAAGTTCGAAGGTCCTTATCCCAACAAGAAAGGAAAACAAGCAATTCCGGTGTCCAAGACTTCTACCCCTAGTGGTGACCAATCCAACAATTGTGGTTCTAAGGACCATTATGCAAATAAGTGCTCAAAGCCCCTTGCTTGTCTCTATTGCAAAAGTTCGGGTCATTATATATCTGCATGTCCCAAACTTTAAAGCAAGAAGGAAGGAAAGCTAAATGTGGTGCAAGCCCCTTGTAACACTTCTCGTGGTCAAGGTATTTCTCATTCTATCCATGATGGCATTATTATATTTCGTGATCATCCTATTTAAGTTCTTTTTTATACGGGTGAATCCAATTCTTTTATGTCAAAAGAACTTGTTGATACTTTTTCTTTGAGTGTGATGGCTTTAATGACTTCTTTGAGAATTGCGAATCCAGTTGGTGGATCCGCAACACTCAGTTTGCTATTTAAAGATGTCGAGATTGTTTTATGTGATTATTCTTTCCGAGCCGATTTGCATGTCATGCGCTACTTAGGCTTCGGAATGATTTTGGGAATGGATTGGCTTAACCGTTATGAAGTTCAAATCCTATGTCATGAGCGGACTATTCATCTTCGACATCCTCAATCTGTTAAGCTGATTTCTGTTGTTCTTAAAGATTCAAATTCCAACTTGGCAGCATCTGTATATTCTTTAAATCCTCACGATGACGATAATGATGATGAGGAAGATGTCATTTCTCTTATTCACGTTGTTCGTGAATTTTCCGACATATTTGAGTCCGTTTTAGGATTATTCCCTAAGCGAGCTAATGAGGTCCGAATTAATCTAGTTCCAGGAGCTGTACCCATTACTCGTCCTCCTTATCGTATGTCCAATAAGGAAAATGAAGAAATGCGTAGACAATTATCCTAATTGGAGGAAAAGCAATTCATTCGCTCTATTTCCTCTCCTTGGGAGCTTCGGCTATTTTTGTAAAGAAATCCAAATGGTACACTTAGGCTTTGCGTTGACTACCGCAAGCTTAATGATCTCGCTATCAAGAATAAATACCTTTACCTCGGATTGATGATTTATTTGATCAACTTAGTGGTGCTAGAGTCTTTTCACAGTTAGACTTAGCAGCTGGCTTTCATCAGCTTCGTATTGCAGAGGATAGCATTCCTTTGACATCATTCTGTACTCGTTATGGATCGTATGAATGGCTTGTTATACCATTTGGTTTAATGAATGCTTCGGCTTATTTCGTTGACCTTATGAATCGAGTTTTCAAAGACTTCCTCGATCTATTTGTTCTCGTCTTTATAGATGATATTCTTGTTTATTCTATAACCGAGGAAGAGCATGAAAAACATCTTCGGATTGCGTTGGAAACTCTTAGGAGAAATCAATTGAAAGAAAAAATTTCTAAGTGCCACTTTTGGTAATCTCGTGTGAAATTTCATGGTCATATCATTTCTGAATCCGAAATTTCCGTGGATCCTTCAAAGATTGAAGCGATTCAAGATTTGAAGAGACGGGAGAGTGTGACGGAAATTTGTAGCTTTCTTGGATTGGCGGGTTATTACCATCGGTTCATAAAGGACTTTTCTAAAATTTTTGTGCCTCTTACTAGCTTGACAAAGAAAGGAGTTAGATATATTTGGTCAGACAAATGTGAAGCTTCTTTTCAGAAATTAAAAGAATTACTTTTTGATGCTCCTTTTCTTGTGATTCTCGAAGGGAACCCAGATTTTATTGTTTATACCGATGCTAGTCGTGTTGGTTTGGGAGTCGTTCTTATGCAAAGGGATCATGTTATTGCTTATGCTTCTGGGCAATTAAAGCCAGCCGAGACTAGATGTGCCACATATGATTTAGAGCTCACGACTATTGTTTTCGCCCTTAGAATTTAGCGCCATTATCTTTTGGGAGAAAAATTTATTCTCTAGACCATTCATAAATCTTTGAAGTATTTATTTTCTCGAAAGGAACTTAATTTGCGTCAACAACGTTGGCTCGAATTTCTTGTATCTTATGATCTTGATATTCTTTACACTCTCGGAAAGGGGAATCGTGTTGCCGATGCACTTAGTCGTAAACAACAAGCGGTTGTTTCTATGATGATATCCGAATGGAATGATCTCGGGATTTTGTCCACATGCGAGATGCGAGACCGTGAATCCGAATTATGTTCGTCTCTTGTTTTATGTAGCCTTGAGGCTCATCCTTCTCTTTTAGACTGCATTCTTGAAGCTCAAAAGCTAGATTCCGAATTGGCTCCTCTTAGCCAAAGTTATAGGGATAAAATTAATGTTGAAGTTTTAAAAGATTTTGATATTGATGCTCGTGGCGGCATTCGAAAATTTGTACGCGGATATGAAGCGACTTTATTGTTGGGATGGAATGAAATCCGATATAGCTAACTTTGTTAAGCGTTGCATGACTTGCCAACTCGTTAAGGCCAAGCATCAAAGGCCCGGCGGATTATTGCAACCTTTGGATAGTCCAATATGGAAGTGGGACCTAATTTCCATGGATTTTATTGACCATCTTCCCCGTTCTCATTCGGGTCATGATGGCCTATGGGTGACGGTTGAAAGACTTACAAAATCCGTCCATTTTATTCTCGTTCGGTCCAATTGGACTGTAACTCTTTCGGCCAAAATCTTTATTAAAGAAATTGTTAAATTGCCTGGAGTCCCGATTACTATTGTTAGCGATCGTGATCCATTGTTTACTAGTGGATTTTGGAAGAGTCTTCAAAAAGCTTTGGGAACGATGCTTAATTTTAGCACCTCTTATCACCCTCAGTCCGATGGACAAACCGAGCGTGTGAATCAAACTCTTGAAGATGTTCTTCGTGCATGTGTTCTTGATTTTTGGGGAAGTTGGGAAGATCATATTTCTCTTGTTAAGTTTTACTATAATAATAGCTTCCACTCTAGTATTGTTATGGCACCTTTTGAGGCACTCTATAGAAGGCGATGTCGATCTCCTTCTTGTTGGCTTGAGGCAGGTAAGAAGCTAGTTTTATGTCCAGAATTTATTCGTGATTCCACAGAAATTAGAATTTTCTATGGTAGATTTTGTGTTTATTCGTGTTTCACCTATGAACGGTGTTGTGCGTTTCAGTCGATCGGGGAAATTAGCACCTCGATATATTGGTCCATTTCCCATCACTGAACATATTAGTTCCGTGGCTTATCGCCTTTTATTACCGGCTCAGTTTTTTGCTATTCGTGACGCGTTTCACGTTTTTCAACTACGGAAATGCCTTAGGGATTCCGATTCTATTCTTGAGCCTGGTGTTGTGGAAGAAATTGAAGTTTCGCCTAACTTGACTTATGAGCAGCATCCTATTCGTATCATTGCATCGGAGGTAAAACGCCTTCGAAATAAAGATGTCCCTCTTGTGAAAGTTCAATGGTCCTCAAATCCTAAGGATTGTTCTTGGGAATCTAGAGAATTCATCGAGCGAACACATCCGGACCTACTCTCTCATGCTTTTTGAGGTGAACTTCTTATTTTAAATTTCTTTTGTGCTGATATGCTTTTATGGTTGTTACTTTTTATATTTCTTCTTAAGTTTTGTGAGGACGCAATTTCTTTAAGGAGGGGAGTCTGTAACAACTTGCATATTTTACGATTGTATATTTAAATATTTTATTTAAATATAGCATCGTTAGTCGGATTTAAGTCCGAAAGGTTACCTTTTGCAAATAGTCAAATTAGGACTCGGGACTACTTCCATTGAGTTCAAAATGGTGCTTGCGACATTTTTGAGTATAAACATCGATATGTTTGGAGCTATCTAAAATTTCGACCTTTTCACTTAGGGCTTTGGGTTTCGATTTCGGCCCATTAACCTGACATATCAACCCAACTCCACTCCACCCCTCTTCATTCCTTCATAATATTTCCTACAACTCAAGCATTAGCAAAAATGGTGGAGGAGATTCGAAATTAGAATCCTAAGCCCTAATTTCTTTAGCAAATCCAAGTTTTAGCTCCAAAATCAAAGAGAAGCTTAGGTAAGCATCTCCTTCTTCTTCTCCATCTCAATCTCTCTCCAATTTCGGAAATTCCCTATAAACTAATTTGTAAATTATTGCTTATGATCTTAGATCAGATCTTTTAGAGTTGAGATTGAAGAGTGGTTGATCCTCCTTTGATTTCAAGCTTCTTTCTTGTTTTTAGGTTTAAAGTGAGATTTTTATCTCACATCTATGTCAATAACTATCATTACTGTTAGGTATGAATTCCTAACATCTATTCATGTTCATTTGCTTTTGATTTGAATTGATTTGGTGAGCATTTAAATTTTTGGTGTTTTGAAGTTAAATATTTAAAAATCCTAGTTTTGATGCTTGAACATGTCTTCGGAGTGAGTCGAAGAGCCCATAGGACTGGGTTGTCACGTGGCATAAATCCCTAGCTGCAATTGCTCGATCGATCGACTCCATTTGGATTCTTGCCCCTTGGAGAATAGGCCGGAAATACTGGAAAATAGGTTCCAGTCGACTAACGCTTTGAGTCCAGTCGACTGACCTGGAACCCGAGGGCCAGTCGACTGCACTCAGTGACCAGTCGTTTTGACCTACTTGCTTCAGCCCAATTTGCCTATTTTGCTTGAGATTCCGATTTTTTATCGATTCGTGATTATCCGATTTGCTGTTATCATTTATTATCGACTTTGATGACTTATACCTCTGAATTTTTAGGAGTATACATTTTGATGACTTCGAATCGATTTCTTTGGATTGGATTCACGTCTTGGTATGTGAATTTTTAGTGACTGACTGTTTTTACAATCAATTTTATGATTCGTCACTTTAAAATACAAAGGTTTCTATACTAGTAGTAAATATTCAAACTCCTTTACAAAGATGATTACAACTCTATTTTCAATATCAAAATCATTTATAAAACTGTTTTCCAATCTATTAGTATATACAAACCTTTACCTCATTTGTTCGAGAAATCCAATTAAACGACTTAGCAAAACAAGTGGAATGAAAAGCTTGTGTTTACTTTGTCGGTTAATTCTTAGACTCATTCGATTGAAACTCTTGTGACAACTTTCGTGCGGAGATTTACAGTTTGTTCGTAAATATTTAAGTTAAGGCAGTGGTTATGGGACATGAAGCTTAACTCATCTATTTATTAGCTTAGTGTAATTAACACTCCTTGATGATCGATGATGATCATTTTGTGATTTAGATTAGCAACGTGCGATGTCTCTTTGTTTGCAAGGGCCCATTTCTGTGGAGCTTCGGCTCAATTTTGTGGGGTAGCGACCCATGGTTTTCGGACCATTTTAGGGAGCTTCGGCTCAAAATCGTTGGTTTGAAACCATGGAATAGCGTTCTGTTTTGAGATACACGTGTTGGTGAGTTTTCATGCTCCCGTTTTGTGATAGGCCTCCCCTTTTTGTGATTTCTGGATTTCTAGTTGATGATTTCTAGAATTTGCGATTCACTAATTTTGTGATTGGCATTGATATACTTGTCAATATTTGTGGTATGGTGAATAAAATAAAGAATATGACATTCTTTTATGTGTTTTGAGATTTCTTGAAGTATTTTATGATTTTTTTGTTGTCTAATGTACACTTATCGCAGTATGACATTTTTGTTATCATACGTTTTTATCATATCTCTTATTCTATCTCATTTTATCTGATATTTATGGCTAGACTGATCCATTTATTATTTTCTTATTAAATAATATTCGAGGCAGACCGAGATGTTATAGGTGTTTCTGCTTGACTCCTCATCAGGGAACGTTACCTGACTTTTGGCTAACTACTTTAGTTTATGTAACATTTCGATATTTGTCGGGATCCGAAGGTCGGCATTCTTACGTCCACTGTATCAAATGCCGCATAATCGAATGCTGGAAAACCGAACTATTATGGTTAAAAAGAAGAGATAGAAGAAATAAGAAAAAGATAGAATAGAAACAATATTAGAATCTCACAGTCGTAGCGGAACAACATAGAGTAGATAAATGAATAATCTTTAAAACAAAGAACTATCTCAGTTATTACATTACATTATCATCAGAGTGTACGACAACACAATACAAGAATGGGCAGCTATACAAACATGTCTTTACAAGTGAATTTACAACGGAAAGATAATATCGTATACAAGTGGTACGTCTCGCCATCCAGCTCGCCACTTGAGCTCCATAGCACTCCGGAATCCAGAATGACCCGATAACCTGACTCTAGACTGCCCGTGTGGACAGAGTTTAGGAAGAGAACAATAAATTCCAGGTCAGTCATGGGACTGGTGTGAGAACTCAAAACAGTTATTTATCTTTAAAACAATAACAACAAGAGAAGTGGAAAAATATACGCAATGCTTTTGGAAAATGAAACTACCATAAGGCCTCCCCGCACACACACAATGCAAATGCAGAATTGGAGGAGAGTTCTCCTTATGATAGTCAAAGATACTTACTATGCAAAACAAATCATTTTTTATATTATTATTAGTGCATAGTGTAGAAAGCATTTCGAAAATAGAACATAAGTCTTAGCCAGCATAGACATTTCGAACTATGCCTACTATAGCTACCATCCAAACAGTGGGGCGCTACCACAAGTGAATGGCAGGTACTACAACTAAAACCATACAAGGCTCGTATTGTTTCTTTGGATTTCCAACAAATAGTCAGGCTAGGGAACTTCCTACTGTCAATGGGATTACCTCTGGCGGGACGTCCCGAGAACTTAACCAGGTCTCTGCCAACACAAGGTCGGGTTACCTCTGTAACTAGGTAACTACTACAGGAATATGCCACCCTCGATCCTTTGGGACCTTTATTCGAGGGCCCTCTATAACCAAGCAACAACCACACAGAAAAATGAGATTGGAGCAACCACATAGGTTAAGCATCAGGGCTCCATACCTGACACCACCCTTTTCCAGAAGGGAATGACATACCCTAAAGGGCGCGACCCTCATAACCTTGCCGCATATTCCTGTTTCGACCATTTCCGGGATGTGAAGTCTGACGAAGTCTCGTCCACAAAGCTACGCTTTTTCACAAAGCCACGCTTTGATCAACAAATGATCAATAAATAATCATCACACAGCAACACTCAGCATGCCACATTACCAAATTAGGAATATATCGCTGATAACCTTCAACTACAAAACCTCTGAGCTCGTACGTCTCAGAGAAGGGTGTTAAGCTAAGAGAATAAATTCTCCGCCACCAACAGAGATGTATTTGAAGAAATCTGCTTTATATCTCAAAATGTAATGTCAGACACGTAATCATACAAGTCTGTTCCGGGTTCGAACAGAACCGAAGGCACTTCTAAAGAAGCCCTTGCAATCCGGGTATTCACAATCCCGATCGAATTTCCCATCACAAAGGAAATCTCCATACCGTAGCTAACGGTGCAGAGACAAACGATAGGTCATCCTATCGTTTTCACAAATATCCGGTATTCACCACCGGTCCTCAGTGCTATCCATTACATCGTATCACTTTTCGAAATGGGTAATCTGAATAACGAGGCAATAATTTAAAAATAAGTGCAGTATTCAATTTCAACCAATTCACAACAAATAGCCATTAAAGGGTCAACATTGATAGTTGGTTATTTAACTATCAATCAATATTCACAACATCACCGATTTCAAATAATTTCCTAAATTATTTATTTTCAAAAATATCTTTACAAGATATATATATATATATATATATATATATATATATATATATATTCCATACTACAACCATTTGAAAACAAATTTCAAATCAAATTTCACCTTTACAACTTTCATTTCAAAATGGTTCATTTAAACCAATCAAACAAATCCTTACCGATTTATTTAATTTACGTTCCAAATCCGTAAATTTATTTCCAAACTTTTAAAAATAAACCAATGTTTATTTTTAAAACAAATTTCCCTTATAAATATCCATTGTGAATTTACATTTCCAAATATTCACTTTTTATACGATTTTTCAAATCGATTTCAATTATTGACTTTCAATTTATCTTTAAAAGATATAATCTCAAAACATTCACTTTATATTGGAAAACATTTCCATACTTATTCAATAATAAGTAATTCACAAATCCATTTATTTTCAATATTTGGAAAATATTCAATATACTTAAATCCCAATTAAGCATATATTTTATTCTTTAAGGAAAACTTCTCTTAAACACATTTATTTGGGTCAAAACGAATGTTGCGTAATACATCGTTACAACAACCCGAAATCACTAGTATAGGGATTAGAATTTAAGATAGATATATAAACCCTAATACCATACAAAACTTTTCCTTTCGGAAATCATTTACTATAACAACAGTGTTATAGTCCACCATTTCCTTCTATTTCTCGAAAAAGTCTATTTCAATAATAAATGTTGAAATCTATGGTTTCGATACTTAACACATTTTAGAACATCTTTAAATTATTTTAAATTCTATTTAAAATATCACTCTCCCAAAATATTTCTTTAATATATTATTCACCGTCCAAAATCGTGAATATACTTCGTTAACCAAATTCAATTTCTACATATTTTATTTAAAGGATTATCCATTGTCCAAAATCGTGGATATATCTCCCTTGCTAAGCTATAATAGTTAAACTTATTAAAATAAGTCGATTCCAGATTTATAAAACAACGTTTATAAATTCCATTTATACTTTATAACCACTTTAACTTATATAATCACTTTATTAACAAATTCTATCCATATTCCATTTATACGCCAAAATCCAGTTTATAAGTTAATTACTTATAAATCTTTTATTTTACAAAAATCTATTCATTTTATAACTTCACAATTTATAAATCTATAGATTTCATTCACTTATGAAATCCATTTATATTTCATTTTAACGCTTATAAAACCTCGTTTTATAATTCCAATATTTAATTTTTAAATATCAATTATTATAAATATTTTATATAAATCATTTATGATAATAAAAAAATCCCATTTTAACCCATTTTATAAATTAATCAACTATTTATTTCAAAAATCGCATTTCGGTTATATTTCTTAGAAATCATAATATTTATAACATAAAAATTTCAACGTTTTTTTATTTAAAATCAATCAATTCCAAAATTAAATTTTATTATGAGTTCTCAACTTAAATTTTCAAAAAATCAAATTTAATTCATTTTCGTCATCTAACGATACCAAAAATATATTCGGCTAAAATTTAGCCTTTAACGATTCCAATCACAAAGATAATCACGCAGATTATAAATAGATCAATAAATAGATCAACACACAACATTGAAACTAATTCAAATGTTTGAGGAATCCAGTTGGATCCCTCCAACCTGTTTCCCTGCATCCAAAGATATTAGCATAATACCAATTCCGCTTCGAGACGGAATATCGCAGTATATGGGATTTATAAAATATTATCCGCTATTATGCGGCGCAGTAGGGTCTCATCTGCTATATAATTCAGGAAAATCAACTCCAAGTACATATATAATACCAATTCCATACAAGTTGGAATTATCGCGGTATGTGTTTTTAATAAATAACATCCGCTTAATATACGGCGTATAGGGTCTATTCCAATACAACAGATAATAACTATCATCCAATCACACAATCAACACAATTAAGCAATTTTAAATTTTACTATTTAAAATTTAAATTGAAACAATTCGATTGAGTGAGAAGTTCTCACCTTGAGTTTCCGATAACAGTTGTAGCGTTTTATTTCGAATAAAATTAAACGTGTGTTTAATTTTACCTAAAATTTTCACTAGCTCCAAACGACTCCAATCCAGCTCCAACGCGTAGTGCTTGTCCATACAAACCCAACGCAAGTTGTTTCGTAATTTTTCGACCTCGTATGGAAGAGATATCGATTTTTAAAGTTACACGAATTATAATATAAACAATTTACTGTTTATTTAAAAAAAAATTATAACCTAAATACATCAGGGCCGCACATTATTTTCATAGGAGATCACGGCCGTTGCATGCGCCCCATCTACCCCAGGCCACAATATCGCGACCGAACCCATTATCTCGACGACCTTCCATCAATTCGCGACCATCTCCAAGCATCTTTACCCCGATCAACTTATGCCAATTCGAACCCCCAAGCGACGCCCAACCACGGCCAAAAGTTGGTAGAACTCGGTCGCCCCCTCCTTTATAAAACCGAGCTCGGACTAAAACCCTAATTCTCCATATCGAGGCCAATCCAAAGCCCTAGAACGAAAACCCACCATTGGATGTATAGATCACACTATGCTCTTCTATTTTTAGTTGGAAGTTTTTGATGATAGTGATTAGATTAGAAGAAAAAGGAGGAAGAAGAATGGAGCTTTTTTGGCCATTGATGAAGTAAAGGGCGGCTGAAGCCCTAGGGTTTTAATTTCTTTGTAAAAGTGAAAATAAAGAGGTTTTTATAGAAAATTTCCAAACTACTATTCACTCGAAATTTTCCAAACTCCAAATCTCGCGCGGTGACCGGCGTTTCTAGGGTTTACCCCACGTTCCGGACACAATGGAATAGGTTTTGGAAGCAAATTTGATCATCTGTGCGAGTTACGGAAATAAACGATCAAATTTAAATTAAATCGATTTAGACCAATTTCTATGCGTTTTGGCTTGCCACGGACAAACGGTAAATCCGATTGACACGAAATTTGAAACCATACAATAATATGACATTACGGATCCAATGAAACTGGTTTCGTCGAAATCTGAGACTGTTTGAAAAATGGCTATTTTAACTCGTCAATTAAATATTAAAATACTCAATTTTCACAAATTAACTTTTAATTCAATTTTAAAAGTTCACAAACATCGTTCTAACTTCAATATGATTTAATATAACATTATAAATCATTTTTAATCACATTAAACCAAGATTTCAATTATTTCTGGAATATCAATTATTAAATTATCAATTAAATTACCCAATTAAATCTAGATATTCGAAAAAATAAATTATTCGACTTATAAATTTTACTTGTTGATATTTAAAATTAATTAAATATCTGAATTTCAAATGACAGAAATTCTGGGTCATTACAAACTTCCCCACTTAAAAGAATTTTGTCCTCGAAATTACCAAGTAAGAAAGAGTTACAGAATCCATTAACTTTTCAAAACAAACCGTTCAAATTTGATTTACAAATCTCTTAAGCGTTCAACTTTTCCAAAATGCATAGTTAAACTTCTTACAAAATATTTACTATGTTTTCAAATCCATATATAGTTATCTTTTCAAAACCAACTATATCGTTTAACCTTTTACTTCAAATCAAAACATAGTTTTCACAAATTTTATTTTATTTTTTTCAAAATTTCCCGAAAATTTTCTAACTCCTTAAATATATATACATCGACCCACCCGGTCGAAAAAACAGAAAAACAGTTCATATTTCCTATTTTTATTGCGTAGGCGTACCTTTTTAGCATTTTTAAGCAAAGAAGTTATTTATTTAGCATTTTTGCGCAACCAAAACCCGCTAACGGTAGCCCCAGTACCTGTACTTACTCAATATAAACACGTAAGTGACATATATAAGAAGTTATTAACATTTTACTCTTTTAAACAACAACAACACATGCATATTAAAAGAAATGCATACTAAACAAGGTTTATAAGCAACTTATATAATTTCAACATTACTTGTAATTGTTACAATCAATTCATATACAACGACATTCAATTATTCATTTTCAATTAGTTTACATTCACTAATTTACATTCAAGTTGGTCCACTTTCAATTCAAATCAATTTCCATTCAATTTAAATTTACTTAACTTCAAATTTGAATTCAATTGCTTTAGCTTAATTTTATTCATTCCATTCCATATGAATTTCTATTCAATCAATTAACAATAATCTGACAACCAATGCATATCCAATACAACCAAATTTTTCTTACTTTACGTTCAACATTCATATTCACTTTGTTTACCTTCAATTTGGTTTAACATTCAATTAGCCTTAAATGAATTTACACTTATATCCATTATTCTATATCAATTCATTACATTCGATTGATTAACATTCAATTCTTTAGTTCAATTACTAAGTTTTTTTACAAATAAAGTTGAATCTCCTTTATATAACTCAAATTCATATTCATTTAATGACTTCATTTCACTAATTCATTTCGATACCAAAATCAACTTCATTCAACATCACTCAAGTTATATTCCTTTTAAACATCATTTGTTTAACTTAACTTAATTTCCATTTCAACAACATATCTAATCCGGTTAAAATCCAATTCAAATTCCAACTCCAAAGTAAATTCTATTTAACTTTTACCAAAGTCAATTTTTATCACTTATTCAGATTCATACTTCGTTTTTCTTAACAAAGTTGTTTAACCATTTTAAGAATTGGTTTTACTTACATCTTCACATTTAATAAGTTATACAACTTATTATTCAACTTCCAAATCTGATTTAATTTATTTAACTTCCTTTAGTTAAATTTCACATCATATATTTTATCATACTAATTCAAATTTATTTCAACCTTACCAAAGTTAAATCTTTATTATTTCATATTATAAGTCCAAAACTTGATAACTTATATTCATCAATTTCAACTTGGATTTTAATTTCAAATCTGTTTATCACAACAAAATTCAATTTCAGTTTACTATGGTAGCAAATCCATCACACAGAAACTCGAAAATGATACTGATTATGCTGCAGTCATCACCCTTATTATTCCCCAGCAACAATAGTGAATCTTATAAATCACATTTATAAATCTTTTCTTATAGAATTTCATCGTTTTCTCTTTACTTATATAATATTATGTCACAATTGCAAATCATTTCAATTTTAATTCTATACTTATACAAGTGTTGCTTTTATATAATTTATTCTTTCACAATTGTTGTTTTTATTCAAATTATTCGAACAACTTTAATTCACTTATATTTTTCTTACATTTTCGACAATCAAACAATTCAATTTTATATATACACTTGATAATTCTGAAAAAATATTCCTTTATATATAAAATATAATCGAGGTAAAATTATTTCATTTACCCAATTTAAAACAATACTATGTCGGTTTATCTCGTTTAAGAGTTTAGAAACCCCTATCGATACAGTTAGCTAGACTGCGCTGACCAGAATTCATAAACAATCAACCGATAAGTCAACACAATACGAAATAATTTTATATTCACTAACAAAATACGCGCTCATATCTATTATTACACTCAACTCATTCAAGAGTACTGGTGACTCTATCTCTAATGAGTAATCCCCAATAGAGCCAAGGTTGTCACTTAACCAAATGCTTTGATACCAAATGTAGCATTTCGATTTTTGTCAGGATCCGATGGTCGGCATTCTTACGTCCATTGTATCAAATGCCGCATAATCGAATGCTGGAAAACCGAACTGTTATGGTTAAAGAGGTAGAAGAAAAAGATAGAAGAAATAAGAAAAAGATAGAACATAAACAATATCAGAATCTCACAGTCGTAGCGGAACAACATATAATAGATAAATGAATAATCTTTAAAAAAAAAGAACTATCTCAGTTATTACATTACATTATCATCAGAGTGTATAACAACAATATACAACACAATACAAGAATGGACAGCTATACAAACATGTCTTTACAAGTGAATTTACAGCGGAAAGATAATATCATATACAAGTGGTACGTCTCGCCATCCAGCTCGCCACTTGAGTTCCATAGCATTCCTGAATCCAGAATGACCCGATAACCTGACTCTAGACTGCCCGTGTGGAAAATTATAGGCACCTAGAGTTTAGGAAGGGAACAATAAACTCCAGTTCAGTCATGCGACTGGTGTGAGAACTCAAAAAAGTTATTTATCTTCAAAACAACAACAACAAGAGAAGTGGAAAAATATCCGCAATGCTTTTGGAAAATGAAACTACCATAAGGCCTCCCCGCACTCACACAATGCAAACGCAGAATTGGAGGAGATTTCTCCTTATGATAGTCAAAGATGCTTACTACGCAAAACAAATCAATTTTTATATTATTATTAGTGCATGGTGTAGAAAGCATTTCGAAAATAGAATATAAATCTTAGCCAGCATAGACATTTCGAACTATGCCTACTATAGCTACCATCCAAATAGTGGGGCGCCACCATAAGTGAATGGCAGGTACTACAACTAAAAACGTACAAGGCTCGTATTGTTTCTTTGGATTTCCAACAAATGGTCAGGCTAAGGAACTTCCTACTGTCAATGGGATCGCCTCTGGCGGGACGTCCCGAGAACTTAACCAGCTTTCTACCAACACAAGGTCGGGTTACCTCTGTAACTAGCTAACTACTACACGAATATGCCACCCCCGATCCTTTGGGACCTTTATCCGAGGGCCCTCTATCACCAAGCAACAACCACACAGAAAAAATGAGATTGGAGCAACCACATAGGTTAAGCATCCGGGCTCCATACCTTACATCCCCCTTTTCTAGAAGGGAATGACATACCCTAAAGGGCGCGACCCTCATAACATTGCCGCATATTCCTGTTTCGACCATTTTCGAGGTGTGAGGTCCGACGAAGTCTCGTGAGAAAAACTACACTTTTTCACATAGCCACGCTTTGATCAACAAATGATCAATAAATAATCATCACACAGCAACACTCAGCATGCCACATTACCAAATTGGGAATATATCGCTGATAACCTTCAACTACAAAACCTTTGAGCTCGTACGTCTTAGAGAAGGGTGTTAAGCTAAGAGAATAAATTCTCCGCCACCAACAGAGATGTATTTGAAAGAAATCTGCTTTATATCTCAAAATGTAATGTCAGAAATGTAACCATACAAGACTGTTCTGGGTTCGAACAGAACCGAAGGCACTTCTAAAGAAGCCTATGCAATCTGGGTATTCACAATCCCGATCGAATTTTCCATCACAAAGGAAATCTCCATGCCGTAGCTAACGGTGCAGAGACAATCGATAGGTCATCCTATCATTTTCACAAACATCTGGTCTTCACCACCGATCTTCAATGCTATCCATTACGTCGTATCACTATTCGTAATGGGTAATCCAAATAACGAACGCAATAATTTAAAAATAAGTGTAGCATTCAATTTCAACCAATTCACAACAAATAGCCATTAAAGGGTCAATATTGATAGTCGGTTATTTAACTATCAATCAATATTCACATCATCACCCGATTTCAAATAATTTCCCAAATTATTTATTTTCAAAAATATCTTTACAAGATATCTATACTATAAAGCAAAACCTTTGGTCAAATGGTCAAAGTGAAGCCTTTTTGGCATGGACCAAAATATCCAGTTTGACAATTAAATCAGAAATGTTTCTAGAGGGTTAATTTTGCCATTTTCAAACACACGTAGCGGTTACTTTGCAGTTATATTTCTCGGGCTCACGTATACACGTATAACATTATTTCATACTTACGGTTACTTCCCCTTAAACACCCACTCTTCTCCTAAAACTCATCCACCGCTGTTGAAATCAAATAAAAAAATTAAATCCCAAAACCAAGCTCAAAACTATAACCATCAATTAAAGTAATCTATCACTTCTATAATATTTACTTAGGTCTATGGAAGATGCAGATCGTTGAGGAAGAGGCAGAGTGTGGGAAATAGGTGATGGCCATGGATCTAGGGTTTCGAACGCCACGGATCGACTTTTGATTTATGGTATTCCTCCGATTTAGCTTTTAAATTTTTTATTTGCAATTTTTTCTGCTGATTTTGGATCTGTAAAATATCTCACGTATCATCTTTTATGCCCAATTCAGGAATTAGACTTCCCCATCAAGGTTGGAATGCTTTTTAGATATTTTAGACGTCTTCAATTGCAGATGGATTATGGAATCCATTTTATTTCATGCCAGGTACCCGAGAACTTGATTAAGATCTTAATTTCACTAATTGCTTATTAATTTTATTCTGCAACAATTAACATTTGTTCATAAGAACTTTGATTTTGAAGTTTTTTATTGGTATGGTTAATGGTTGTGGAAGATTAGGCCATGAATGTGCTAAATCTCCAAAAATTTCATTTGAGTGCCTCTTTTCAAGAACTAACTGTACTGTAAATTATCATCTCCACACACTCTGTGTAACTCATTTTATACCTAGATTTAAATTAATGTGTTAATTTGATCAATAACTGATCCAAAGTATTCATTTTCAATTTCAAAAGAGGAGAAACTGTAGAGTTATTTACTTATGACAGTCAAATTTATGCAGGCTCAAGTAGAAGCAAAAAAAGAAGGGTTTGATGATGATTTGGCTAAGATAGGGAAGATAGATTGTTAATTAAGGTGATGATTCCCAAATTTTGCTTCATAAATAATTTCTCCTATATGTCTTTTGTTAATTGAATTTTTTTACAATTAATGTAGGTTTATTTGTGAATATTATGCTAAACCGTATCAATACATTTGGCATTTCTTTCAGCCACTTGGATTGGTTAATTTTTTGGTTATGAATTGGTATTATCATCAATTAGGTTAGATAAACCATTCATTGTCTCTATGTATTGATGGGCATAATTCCTGTGTTAAAACCTATTTTTCTTAAGACAATACTCAAACATTAATATTATAGATAGACAATACTTAAGTTAGTGATGATAGTGAATACTCAAAATTCTGAAATCCATCCACAACCATAACTGAAAATGATAAAATATACGGTATTTAGAAAATGATAGAATATACGGTATCAAAACAATAGATAGGGCTGTAAATCGGATGGTTGAGATTTCAAGTATTATGATAAATAGTAAATATTAGTTTAGAGCCCTGAACTATCTTGAGATGCCCCATTTTGATGCTGAGTTATGTTATACACTTCTATAGCATGATAATTGATCAAATGTTGTATATTAAACCAACTGCATAGTTGATTTTTCAATACCTCGATTTCTGTTAAAATTGTTACTTTCGTTGATAAGTTGCCACTGCTGTATAATGCTAAAAAGAAACCAGGTGTCTCCTAATCCAATTACCATCGCTGACATTATTTCTAAGGTGATTTATGAATACCAAAGATACTTGCCTGATGCAAAAATGATAAATTATGGATTTATAGTGAAATTTTATATGAATGATAATATATTTGCATGAGTTTAATTGTATAATTTCCGTATCATATGGAATCGTAGAATATTATGTAGGGATGGATGAGGTTATACAGGCTGTTGCTGATTTGAAAAAGAAGTGGAATCAAACATTTTGTCAAATTCAAGAACATGCCAAATTTATTGAAAATCATGAGACGTTTGACAAAGGGACAGAGGAAACAAATTTACTTCCTAGACTTTGCAGTTTAAACTTGGTCTTATTGCCCAACAACTTCCTAAAGAAGATGAAGTGGAATATGCTTAGGCTATGTTGAAATTCTGGAAGGAATAGTATCATAGGTAAACTCTAAATTCTAAGTGAAGTAATAATTGTCCCTATGTATGTATAAGCTGTAATGCATTCTACATGGTCATTGAATACCCATTTTTCCTTAAATTTTTCTTCACGCTATTATTTCTCATTTCACATGTGAAGTAGATGACTATTGTACTATTTATATCGCCTTAAGCATGTGATGGTATTTTTATAAAAAATTTCTGTACCACATGAAACACAAGTGCATTTGTACAAGTTGTTCTCCAAGCAAGCAAAAACAACACGTCGTTTGTATAAAACATATAGAGTGTGCCTTTTATACTATATAAATGTATGCAATGATATTTTGTTTTTGAAGTTTAATGATTAAAAAAAGTTTGATTTCAAAGTGGAAAAAAAATGAAGACGGAAAAATTATAGAGGCTGAAGTGAATGAGGTAAGCTACATGCACATATTTCAACAGTAATAGAGTAATAATGTTCTGATGGCCGAGCCCACGGTGGGGACTCGGCTGGTGCATGAATATTTGGGGCTGGGCCTATTGTAGTTTGATGATGGTTTCAATATGCATGGTCAGAAGGTCAGAGTTAGCTGCAACAGCAAAATGTTCAAATGCACTATCCGAACGTGGATGTAGCAGGTAATCTTGGGATCCGCAACCTGAATCCGCATCAGCAGTAGAATCATTTTGGGCAGCATCAAAGGGCTAGCAGTGATGAAGGGAGGAGTGGTTGAATTAGTCTGCTATACCATGGTTACTGGCCAGCTTTTAGTATGTACATTTTCTACATATGTTTTATTCGATATTAGATATTCGTTCAATTTCATATGAATTTGAAAAAAAAATTACCATACAATTCATGACTTAAATCTATTTTCACACACTTAGGCTCTTCTTGGTACTTCTTTTTCATCCATGCACAACTTAGCATTATGATTAACTAATTTAATCAACATTATGCAGTGTTCTTGAAATTGTACTTTATCTGACTGCAAGTTAACAGGAAACCTGCTTTCAGGCATCAAATGGTATATCTTATTTTCATAATACTAATATAAACAATATTTGTTACGCTTATATTCATTGGAAGCCTCAACCCAGGCCAATATTGTAAGTCTATGCATTATGATATTTGTCTCTTTCAAATGTTTTGACTCTGAGTACTTGACTGTTTTGCATATCACTTCACAAGGATACTTCCCTTAGCAAGGAATTGAAATATCTAATGTCATGTTGATATTTTGTATTGGCCATAATCTCTATACTCTTAACTACATGCTTTTGATATTTCCTAATTTTTAAGGTTCATATTTAGTTTAATATCCTGTGTGCACGCACACTTTTTAGTTACTACAGGAATCTCATTTTTCATCTTTAATTTTATATAATAGATAGTTCCCAATATGAAGTCAATATTCTATGATTATTTCTTCAGGATTCTTAAACCACTCATGTTTACGTTTGTTGACTACCGTTGGACAAGAGGATCTAGCTCAACATTGAAAGAGTTAGAAACTGTAATACTTCCTTCATTAGCAATTTTTCTGGGTGTACTTAGTTGAGCTGTTAGCTTCTCTCGCAAGATGGATTTTAGTGATACGAATTAGCCGTGCATTTTTTCAGATGTTGAAGCTCCTTGCCTGTAAAATTTAACACAAGCTTCAGCTTTTCATCATCATCACTATACGTGGTAGCACTATACGCAGAACTGTACAAAGTAACCATGTAAAGTAATATGTATCTAATTAATCTACATTCACAATACGGCATTAAAATGTAATTATTCGCTGACATAAAAAAGCTTGGAAAATTTATTTTTTGATCCATTGACTTGGTAATGTTTTGAATTTTGGTAAGAGAGCATTAAAGATACGTTTCTCTTGATTGTTTCCAATTTTGAAAATATTAATACTGGACGGAAAACTTAGTCAATAATTGATCATAAACATTAATTCATTATAAATGGCATTACTTCAAAATAATATATCCATACAACTAAAATATGTGCCTACAAATTCATTTTGACAGTACAATGAGCTTTCATCAAAATTCTTCATTTACCTATTTTTATTTCCTAATTTATACCATATTAAACCTCCTTAAAGAATTAATCTTTATTTTGCTATTTTTATTCTACAAGGCTTTGATTTTTGGCTTATAAATGAGTAGTCATTGATATGAGTTAGTACACCTTAAGTTATTCCATAACTGTTTAAGAATAATGCTAAAATAATTTGTAATTTTACTTTTCATTTTTTTCAATTATTTTGAAGATGGACAATCTGTACTAACAGTGGTGACATACAAAATGATGTAGTTAATTATGTTAGTATAATGATAATCATCCACATATTATTAACAATGCTAATCACATAGTGTATAGCCATGCTGTCTACTAATAATATGCAGAACATAAATACACTCCTTGAAAATAGTACGTTCAAAATAGTGCATCAATTTAAGTCCAACAAATTTTTATACCAACATTAATGTAAAAAAAATTGATTTGTGCATGTACGCACAAAAAAATACATCACTGTCATTTCGTAAGGTGACAAAAAAAATCTTACAAAAAGTGTTTCATAATACCAATTCCTCCTGCGCACGTGCACGTGCATCGCACGTGCCAAAGTACTCCTACAACGGTGCTTCATCATTATCGGGTTTACCTATCGTCTTTCTTACAACACCTTATTTCTGTTTATTTGTCATATCTTCTTCCTCTTTTTTCCCATAATTAACGAAAACATTACTGTAATCTCTCACAATATCATAATTGTAACAAAGACAAAATATGTCACTTCCTTCTTTGCACACGTCCAATGGAAGTGCCACCATACTCGTGTGTGTGTGTGTATATATATATATATATATATATATATATATATATATATATTCCACACTTCAACCATTTGAAAATAAATTTCAAATCAAATTTCACCTTTACAACTTTCATTTCAAAATGGTTCATTTAAACCAATCAAATAAATCCTTACCGGTTTATTTAATTCACGTTCCAATTCCGTAAATTTATTTCCACACTTTTAAAAATAAAAAATGTTTATTTTTCAAAAAAAACTCCCCTATAAATTTCCATTGTGAATTTACATTTCCAAATATTCACTTTTTATACGATTTTTCAAATCGATTTCAATTATTGACTTTCAATTTATCTTTAAAAGATATAATCTCAAAACATTCACTTCATATTGGAAAACATTTCCATACTTATTCAATAATAAGTAATTCACAATTCCATTTATTTTCAATATTTGGAAAATATTCAATATACTTAAATCCCAATTAAGTATATATTTTATTCTTTAAGGAAAACTTCTCTTAAACACATTTGTTTGGGTCAAAACGAATGTTGCGTAAAACATCGTTACAACAACCCGAAATCACTAGTATAGGGATTCGAAACTAAGATAGATATATAAACCCCAATACCATACAAAACTTTTCCTTTCGGAAATCATTTACTGTAACAACAGTGTTATAGTCCACCATTTCCTTCTATTTCTCGAAAACGTCTATTTCAACAATAAATGTTGAAATCTATGGTTTCGACACTTAACACATTTTAAAACATCTTTAAATTATTTTAAATTCTATTTAAAATATCATTTTTCGAAAATATTTCTTTAATATATTATGCACCGTCCAAAATCATGAATATACTTCGTTAACCAAATTCAATTTCTATATATTTTATTTAAAGGATTATCCATTGTCCAAAATCGTCGATATATCTCCCTTAATAAGCTATAATAATTAAACTTATTAAAATAAGTCGATTCTGGATTTATAAAACAATGTTTATAAATTCCATTTATACTTTATAACAACTTTAACTTATAAAATCACTTTATTAACAAATTCTATCCATATTCCATTTATACGCCAAAATCCAGTTTATAAGTTATTACTTATAAATCTTTTATTTTACAAAAATCTATTCATTTTATAACTTCACAATTTATAAATCTATAGATTTCGTTCACTTATGAAATCCATTTATATTTCATTTTAACACTTATAAACACTCGTTTTATAATTCCAATATTTAATTTATAAATATCAATTATTATAAATATTTTTTACAAATCATTTATAATAATTCAAAAATCCCAATTTAACCCATTTTATAAATTAATCAACTACTTATTTCAAAAATCACATTTCGGTTATATTTCTCAAAAATCCTAATTTTATAACATAAAAATTTCAACGTTTGTTTATTTAAAATCAATCAATTCCAAAATTAAATTTTATTCTGAGTTCTCAACTTAAATTTTCAAAAAATCAAATTTAATTCATTTTCGGCATCCCACGATACCAAAAATATATTCGGCTAAAATTTAGCCTTTAACGATTCCAATCACAAAGATAATCACGCAGATTATAAATAGAATAAATAGATCAACAGACAACATTGAAACCAATTCAAATGTTTGAGGAATCCAGTTGGATCCCTCCAACCTGTTTCCCTGCATCTAAAGATGTTAGCACAATACCAATTCCGCTTCGAGACGGAATATCTTGGTATATAGGATTTATAAAATATTATCCGCTATTATGCGGCGCAATAGGGTCTCATCCGCTATATAATGCGAAAAAATCAACTCCAAGTACATATATAATACCAATTCCATACAGGTTGGAATTATCGCAGTATATGCTTTTAATAAATGACATCCGTTTAATATACGGCGTATAGGGTCTATTCCAATACAACAGATAATAACTATCATCCAATCACACAATCAACACAATCAAACAAGTTTAAATTTAACTATTCAAAATTTAAATCGAAATAATTTGATTGAGTGAGAAGTTCTCACCTTGAGTTTCCGATAACAGTTGTAGCGTTTTATTTCGAATAAAATTAAGCGTGCGTTTAATTTTATCCGAAATTTTCACTATCTCCAAACGACTCCAATCCAGCTCCCTCGCATAGTACTCATCCAAACGAAACCAACGCAAGTTGTTTCATAATTTTTCGATCTCTTACGAAAGAGATATCGATTTTTAAAGTTACACGAATTATAATATAAACAATTTACAATTTTTTTTTAATTTTTTTTATGACCTAAATACATCAGTGCCGCACGTTATTTTCATAGGAGATCACGGCTGTTGCACGCGCTCCATCTTCCCCAGGCCACAATATCGCGATCGAACCCATTATCATGACGACCTTCCATCAATTCGCGACCATCTCCAAGCATTTTTACGCCAATCAACTTATTCCATTTCGAACCCCCAGGCGATGCCCAACCACGGCCAAAAGCAGGTAGAACTCGGTCAACCCCTCCTTCATAAAATCAAGCTCGAACAAAAACCGTAGTTCGCCAGATCGAGGCCAATCCAAAGACCTAGAATGAAACCCCACCGTTGGATGTATAGATCACACTATGCTCTTTTATTTGTTAGTTGGAAGTTTTTGATGATAGTGAGTAGATTAGAAGAAAAAGGAGGAAGAAGAATGGAGCTTTTTCGGCCATTGATGAAGTAAACGGCGGCTGAAGCCCTAGGGTTTTTATTTCTTCACAAAAGTGAAAATAAAGGGGTTTTTATAGAAAATTTCCAAACTACTATTCACTCGAAATTTTCCGAACTCCAAATCTCGCGTGGTGACTGGCGTTTCTAGCATTTACCCCGCGTTCCGGACACAATGGAATAGGTTTCGGAAGCAAATTTGATCAACTGTACAAGTTACAGAAATAAACGATCAAATTTAAATTAAATCAATTTAAACCAATTTCTATGCGTTTTGGCTTGCCTCGGACAAACGGTAAATCCGATTGACACGAAATTTGAAACCATACAATAATATGACATTACGGATCCGATGAAACTAGTTTCGTCGAAATCCGAGACTGTTTGAAAAATAGCTATTTTAACTCGTCAATTAAATATTAAAATATTCAATTTTCACAAATTAACTTTTAATTCAATTTTAAAAGTTCACAAACATCGTTCTAACTCCAATATGATTTAATATAACTTTATAAATCATTTTTAATCACATTAAACCAAGATTTCAATTATTTTTGGTATTTCAATTATTAAATTATCAATTAAATTACCCAATTAAATCTAGATATTCGAATAAATAAATTATTCGACTTATAAATTATGCTTATTGGTATTTAAAATTAATTAAATATCTGAATTTCAAATGACAGAAATTCTGGGTCGTTACAGTTTAGTAGTTTTTGTTGTTATACATACGAGATAGAGAATCCTTGATGTATACATATTCTTTTGTCTAGCACTTGTATCTATTCTATTGTGATATTGTGGATCTTGTTTGAGCACTACTCTGATATACACTTCTATGTGTTATATTCATATCTTTTTCTGCCTTTGTGATATGGATATCTGTGACTGATTTATGTTATGCTTATTTCTATATTTGTTATCGAAGACCACATAGCCACTGTGTAGTAGCTTTGAGTTTGTATCGGCATGTCGGAATTCCTCTTGGAATGAAATGAACGTTATACTATCTGACATATCGGTGCTCGCACAAAGCAATTACATGGATGGTCGCTCCTCAACAGCCTTATTCTTCGTGCTTATTGGCGGCATTACCCCGTAGTGTCCTTGGCTAGCGTGAGTATAGAGGTGGGGCGTCACAATGGTGATGTATGATTTGTTGAATGCTATATTGATGACTTGCATCTGATTTTGCTTAATTAGAGCTTTAGTAGCACCGGGCTTCATTTTTGGTATTTTAAGATACTATAAAATAGTGATTTTATTTAAAAGGGATTTCAAAGCAATTTTCGATATTATATATGTTTTAAATAATTAGTCTTGAATTATATAAAGGAGTAATTTTTTTTTGAAAATTAAAGGCGTGATTTTTGGTTATTATAAATTGATAGATTTATAACTATTTTAAATAGAGATTTTTGAACTTTAAAATAAAGATTTTTGAAAATCCTTAAATAAGTTCGTCTTTTGTAATGAAGGGGCAGGGTTAAAAGGAAATTTTAAATATTTTTACATTAATATTTATTAACCATTTTAGACAAAGTAATATAATTTTATATGTATATGCATACATATATGAAAGATTAATTACAAATGTGATATTTTTTAAATGTTATAATTTATAAAATTGATATTTTACAAATGAAGTGAAGATTTAGAAGATCGTATTTTGTTAATATAAGTATGAATTATAAAGGGGGTTTATAAATTAAAGGAAACTATTATCATTTAATAAATTGGAGAATAAATCAAATGGTGCATTTATTATAAGATTCGGAATGATATTTTTAGAAACCCAAATTTAAAGTGGTAAAAAATAATATTATTATTTTGGGAAATATATTTATGGACAAATTACCAAGGTAAAACATTGAAACTTTATAAATATCGTCCTAGGTAAAATATCAATAAAACAGCCGGAAATCGTTTTATCAATGAAACTGCATTCAAACAGTAAGAATCGTGCATGGCTCTACATAAACATATGTATTCAAATAAGATTATGAAATGAAATAATTTATTTAATTGTTGGAAAATAAAAGTTATTTATGGCATCGACCGTTGATGTCACCGGTTTTATATATTTCTTCGAGAGTTAAAGCTAAGTTTAAATAACATCTAAATGATTTTTTATTAACAAATATATCTATTATAATTATTTAAGAATGATGGTAAAATCATTTTTAAAATTTTTTTATAAAAATATATAGTTCGTAGAAAAATAGAAAATACGATCGAATAACGTTTCCCGGATTTCGATTTTCAACACCGGAAAGTTGTCGGGAACAATGTTCGTATTTGTGCACTATACACACACATATATAAGAGTTGATTAACCAAAAAAATACACTAATAGTATATCATCTCGTGTTAATTATGTTTAGCAAGCTATGTGGCAAGTTATGGTTATATAAGTATATATCATTATTTCTTGTCATATCTTAGCATTATCATCATTATCCATCATGACCTAGAGGATATGACCAGAGAGAGGGGGATTTGATATATGAGGGGAAGGTAGGCGGTGACGTGACTCGTCAAAATATTGACATGTTAGGATATTTTAATCTAAGGTTATTTTTGTAATTTTCCGACTTTCTTTCATCTACAAATTCACGTCCATTTCACCATATTTTCATTTACTTCTATATTTTAATTTCCCCAAAGATTTCTTCATGTTTCATGGCTTCTTATGTTAGTTTATGCTTTCTTTAAATCAAAAGATTTAAATTGTTTTATAGATGCAAACTTGTTTTTAAACTCTTTCTTCTCCATTTTCCCCTAGTTTATTTAGCCATAACTTCCTCTTCTTTAAACCAAATCAAGATTTTAAATTTTTGAGATTGTATAAAATTTCAATAGCTACAAATTTCTAATTTACCCCCTTTTCTAATTTGAATCTTAGATATGTCAAAATCTCTTTTCTTTGTAGTATACTTTTAAACTCAGAAATTCACGTCCGAAAATAGCTCTACTTCTTTTGACCATATCTACCTCAAAAAATCTGACTTTAGTGAATCTTTTTTTAAAATTGTAGAGAAAAGAGTTTTCTAAAACTTCCCTTTTGTTCATTTTTTCAAATCTAAGATTAATATGTCTAAAAATCAAATGGAAGATGACATTTTTGGGGTGATTTTTGGTGCATATAAGGCATTTTAGGTTTCAAAGATTTTCTATGATTAAAACTACTTTGTTTTGGAAAGGTTTTTGACTTCATTATGATGTGCTATTTTGGCGATAATATGATGGAAAAATTGAATGGTTATTATGTTGTCAATGGTGATTGGGCGGATGAAATGTTTGGCATTGAGTTTGAGATTTTAATGTGATGTTGTCGAGTTAGTAAGCATATAACCTTATGTTTATATGTGTGTTTCATTGTGATGTAAAGATTATGGTACTATGGATGTATGATTGTGATTTAAGAATCAAAGTATGTTGAGATGAAACATAGTTAACAACTTTGTGTGTAGCGATGGACGCGAGATCCAATTTGAAATCAAAACTATAATTTCTAGTTTCAATGTTTGGAATTGGTTTTAAGTTTTATCTTGGTTTAAGGTTTCAAAAACTTTCTAAATATTATTTCAAAACATATAGGAGCAAGAAATTAAGTGAAGTGTTTCACTTAAAATAAGTAGAGCGAACTATGCTCATGGCAACAGTCGCTATGGATGCAATTCGACAAAAATTCACGATTGTCATCTTTAAATAATTCATTTTGGAATTATTTTGTAAAAAATTTCCAAAGTTAATTAGTAACATAAAAAGAGTTAAGTTTAGATAATTTAATAATGTATTTATTTAATAAATAAATCAAAAGTAACTAGTACTTAATTAGTAACTAGCTAAGTGATTAAGGTTTAAGTAATACTTAAAAAAGGTTAATGACTAATTAGTGATTAATAAAGTTTTAATTAGTGATTAATGAAGATAAGATGTAATTAATTATTTATTATTTATTAATTTAATTTGTCGATTAATTAGTATTTAATAAAGTGATTATTAAATTAATTTTTAATTAGTTAGGGTTTGATTAATAATGAATTTTTTAAACCTTAACTAAGATACATTAAGAAGTTAATTAGGACTTAATTATGTTCATTAGGTTAATTATGTTTAATTACGAATTAATCTTGATTTAATTAAGATATAATTAGGATTTAAGCTAATTGCATATACTTTAATCTTTTCAGATCTATTTTTAAACTTAATTGATTATATTTTAAATCATTTTTCTTTTGAAGATTAATTAATTTTAAATTAATGGATCTTTCGCCTGGGCCATTAAGTAGCAAATTAATTAAAGTAGTAATTATAAAACGTTGACACATTTCATGGGAAGTAAGTTACATGTGTTTAGTACAAATGTCGAATATCAGTAACGTGATAGACACAAGGAGGTTAATTTCAATAAGTAGGTCATGATAACTTAAGCATATGGAATTTACGTCCATATATAAAATAATTTACACACGATAATGGATGTATCTATATTTGTAACTTGGACATCTACCTATGATTGATTGTATGTTATGTGTGAATCCCTTACATATATGATGTAAGGCAATACTTATGATATAACTTAGATAAGTAAACCCAAATTAAATGATCCACAGTAGCCATTAAGCCTCCGTTTGGTTTTGGAAAATTAATATTTCATTTTCTTTTAATATAGTCTTTATGCTTATTCTATTTTGAACAAGATACTTGAAGAATGATTCGACAATTATTTTAAATATTATATAAAGAAGTTTATGAATAATTTTGAGGTATTCACAAAAGGAGTTTTAGAAATATTTTTGAATGTTTATAAAAATATTTGATAAATTGATTCGGATGTCTATAAAGGAAAGTTTTATCGAAGGTTTGAAAGTTTATAAGGAAGTTTATATAACCGGGTTTGAATATTTATAAAGAGTCTCATAAATGAGTATGAAGATTGATATTGATAAATGCTTTGAAATGGGTTTGGGTTAAAGAAAAAAGGATTTTATGGATAAAGAAATTTATTAAAGCATTTATTAGAAATAATTGCAACAGGAATTCAAGGTTTGGGTGTCTTGAGGCTGGCCTTTTAAAAAATGGCGGTATGGAACATCCGTTCCACACTTTGCATCATAGAAATAGTGCTTAGAGTTACCCTTTTCTCTAATTTAAATGATGTAGTTAAATCCTTTTTAGAGATTTGGTAATTGGAAGTCTTACAAATGTTTTGTGAATATACTTATGTCAGAAAGATAAGCATATGAATATTTTTGAAAGAGATTTATTAAACAAAGATATGTTTTGAGGTTTAATGGTTGCTATGGATAAATAAATCTCAAATGCAAGTTTATTTGATAGCTGAATAACCGGCTATCGAGTTTGACCCTTGACTTAGGAAGTACGAATGCAAATTCGAGTTCCTATGTAATGACCCGCAAATCCGTACCCCTTGAATCAACACTATTCTACCTAAATCAACTCAAGTTGTACGGAAATACGAACCATTTGGGTTAAAGAAGAAGTGGTAGAAGAAGAGAATAGAAAACAAAAACAGAATCTAACCATCGCAGCGAAATAAAATATAATAGATAATAATGATCTTTACTCAAAAATCAAATATATATGTTTATATATATTAATTCATCAGAGTACATCAATCACAACTCACATCAATAACATACAACTGGATACACAGCTACACAACACAGTGGAATATGTATATATATATAAACAAGTACGAGAGTACGTATCGTCATCGTGCTCGTCCCCTGAGCTCCACAGCATCATATCCTGTATGCTATAATACTCGGTCTGACCCGAGTATTACAGTTAAATAACACCCGAGTCAGTCTGGATTACCAGCGTGAGAAAATCACACCCAATTTATTATTAAAGTTTCAAAAATCCTTTGAAAACAAAAGCATCTCGTAAGACCACGCCACAAATAAACATGTCGGGTTTTTACCTTACGATAGCTAAAACATTTTTATTAAAGTCCTCTGATATTATAATAGTGTCTATAGAAAGTAAAATAGAATCTAGCTGAAATGCTTGCATCTCATGTTTCAGCAATAATTGGGCACAATCAAAACCGTACAGGCGCGTAGGGAAAATGGATTCCAACTAATGGCTAGGCACTGGGGTACCACCTGTCACGGTACCTGGTCTAG
This sequence comes from Allium cepa, assembly GCA_030765085.1. Classification (NCBI taxonomy): domain Eukaryota; kingdom Viridiplantae; phylum Streptophyta; class Magnoliopsida; order Asparagales; family Amaryllidaceae; genus Allium; species Allium cepa. Next base: position 746,947,427 of record CM060940.1, on the reverse strand, counting down.
ATCAGCGTACCGAGGAGCCACCCTAACTCCCCTGCAACACAAGACCGGAACCATCCCATACTGGACAGTCCCGAGCAAGATCATCCCGCGGTTGGGATCAGCAACCGCCCACTAAGCCGAAATATAGGGACATCTAGACAGGGATGACCTCACCCTCTAGTGGGGGCTACCCACGAAGCCTTGCTGCATAACCCCTGATTTTCAGCCATTCCCATTTGATGAGGCTTGAGGCTAAGCGTTACCTTTTTAGAAAATATCCCTTAGAATGCCCATCGTCCACCTGACGATGTTTCGCAAGCATTCATCCATACAAGTCCGTCCTGGGTTCGAACGGAACCGAAGGCACTATTCCTACTACATCCATTTTGGAAATATCCTCCGGATTAGTAGCGACTAGCCCTTGCACTTCACTATTCCATATTCGATTCCAAAAATCGTTTTTCACGAAAACGTACAAATCGGATCGAAGTGGTTTTCGAGAAATAAATCTCGATCCCGGTCTCTACGAAACGATCAACATATTTGTCCAACATTGATAGTCGGTGATTTAACTATCAATTAATATTCACAAATGTCCATCCAACAATAAATAATTTCCCAAATTATTTATTAACCTCAAAATATCTTCACAAGATATATTTCTATTTTCAATCCTTTGAAACCAGTTTCAAATCCATCTTTCTTTCAGAATAAACTTTTCCAAATATTTCCTATCTCCTCTGAAATCACCAAGCACAAAATTAGATTTCTAAAATAATTTAAACCACTTTACTTTGAAGTATACTTTAAAACATTTAAGTTAAAACTACATCAATAATTTATTAAAAATACCATACTATATGAATATTTGAAAATAAGGTTACTTCATAAATATAAAACTAGATTTACACTTTTAAAAACATAATATTAAGTCATTCCTTAAACAATTACTAATATAATAAATTAGGAGAAAATATTTACTTTAGGATTTAAATATTACAAATAAGAAATTTTCCAAAACTTGCTTTTTAAAAACAACTTTAAAACCTTTAATTTAAATTAGAAGTTTAGTTTGAAGACGTACTTGGTTACCCAGGGAGAAATTTCCAATCTCACTCACTTAAATCAATTTTCCAAATTGATTCCCAGTTTATTTCCTTTGAAATAAATTTCTTTATTTACTTAATTCACTTCAAAATTCATTTATTATGGACCTTATTGTTATTATTAATTTCTGTTTGATTTTTAAATCTTTAACTGAAATATACAAATTTCAGGTTATTCCCAATTTATTTCTTGATTTTTTTTAATAAATTAAATCTTAAATATTAAATAAATGTTTTGTTCTTTTAAATGTTAATATTGAAGTTTAAAATTCATTAACTTTCTGTTTATTCAAAAATTTCCTTTCCAATTCATTCTTAAAAATATTCAACTTTTCTATAATCATTTTACCTTCAAATTTACTCCTTTTATTTCCTTTCCAAAATCCAATTTATATATTTTTGGTAATTCATTATACCCAATTATATCCAATTGAACCACAACATTCAATATTTCAATATAATCCATCATGGAATATCAAATAATCACAACAACAGAAGGTATTAAATAATTTAAATAAATGTTGAGGGATCCAGTTGGATCCCTCCAACCTGTTTTCCCTGCATCCACAGATGTTAGCACAATATAATTTGCCATACCATAACACATCAATCAATTCAACCATTCAAACAATTATTTAAATTTAATCATTTAAATTTAAATATAACTGAGTGAGATTAACTCACTATTGTTTTCCATTTGCAATCCGATCTATCCCGATTAGTTCCCTCATGAATTGAACCTTGAACAAACAGTTTATACAATTTATTAATACTTGAGTTAACCGAACAATAAATTTAATTACCCCAAATTTCATTTAAACTAATTTTTTTTTAATTTTTATAAACACATTTGAAAAACTACAAAGATAAATTAAATAAGTAAATCATTTAAACATTATTTAAATTAAACTACCAACAAAAATATGTAGATGTATATATCTATATTCATTTCCCTCTGAAATTATCTATATATATATATATATATATATATGCTTATAAAATAATATATATATCTTAAAAAAAATCACATTTTTATATAAATCTACACATTTAAATTCCTATAATGTTTTTTAAAGAAATCTTAGATATATATATATAGTACTGTTTAAAATACTTTCTCAAGTCATAAACTTTCCAACATTTAATATTCTTGTATATGTATTTCTATTTTCGAAATCTTTCTGTTTTAATTAATTTTTTTTTCATATATACATGTATTGAATAAAAGTTAGAATGGTTATACGTAACTGCCAGATCGAAACCCTAGCCTCGCTTGCATCCCACCGCACACTCGCACACGAACCCAGGCCACGAACGAGAGGCCACCGAGATCCATCCCATCGCGTTGCGAGCTTCACGCGCGCGAACCTCGCTTCGCCTTCCCTCCTTCTCTTTCAAATCTGCCGCGCTCGACTTCACTGCCAAACCCTCACCATGAATCGAAGCCCTAAATCGAACTCACGATATCGAATCGCTTTCCCTCGAAAACAAAATCGAGCGAGGCGCTGGGTTGTCGCGATTCCAAACGAGGCTCGGCCTCGATCCCCCCTCCTCTTCTTCGATTTGATTTCACGCGGCTGCTAGCTTTTTATTATAGAATGAACGAATTTAATTCGTATGAAGAAAAGGAGAAAAAAGGGGAATGGGTTTTCTTCGAATTCGTAAGATTGAACGAGAGGAAAAGGGTATGTCTCGATCCCTGAAAGAAATCTTGCGAGGAAGCCCGGCGATTACTTTTTATTTATGTTAGCTTGCTTAAGAATGTTTTTAAAGAGGAAGTAGCATGCTTGAAACGCTTTGCCACAGTGTTTTGAAGGTGAAAGGAAAAAGTAACGATGTGAAGGAATGCGGCTGAGGTTTGACTAGGGTATATATGCATATATTTTTTTTATTGTGAATTCAAATTTTCTCGATATAAAATTCAGCGCGTTTATATATCGTATGTTCACACAACAACTCTGATCACCATGAAATTTGAAATCCGATAATAATTCAATATTACGGACCCAGTGGAACTGGTTTCGTCGAATTCCGAGACTGTGCCTCGGAGGCTATTTTTAAATTCAATTTAAACGATATATTTTTAAAACTGAACAAATCAGTGTTAAATTCAATTTTACAACTTCTATTATCCTTAATATTATCAATATAAATTTTACAAGCCTTTAAATTATTTTTAATAGACTTAAAATTCTAGCCTCAACAATTTACCCAACTTTACTTATTTAATTTAATAATTCAATTATCAAATAAATTGTGATACTCGTAATTCATGTTAAAATTACTGTATTGAATATTTAAATCAATTAAATATTCCGATTTTAAAAGCTTAAAATTTCTGGGTCGTCACATTCCTCCCCCCTTAAAAGAATTTCGTCCCCGAAATTACTAGTTAGGAAGAATGGTCCAATTTCCTCTTTCTTATCCTTAAACCAAACAATCCTACATCCTACTAACTATCTTTTTATAAAAGACCCATTATCATTCTTATTAACCTCTCAACTCTCCCATAGTTTCAAACTATATTATTCGTTTAATCATTCGAGTTTCAATTTAAAACCAAATTTTGAATTATTAAAATTTTCTCAAAATTTTCCTAACTCCCTAAATTTCCGAAAAATTTCACCAGCGTCTCCTTTGCGCGGCTAGCTCGGTACAACTACAAAATGGCCTCTACGGGCTCCCAAATCTCAAAAGAAAACAAAAGGCCAAGTGTCTCAATCCAAGTCCCAATCAATTTCATACCAAATTTAAATACATACCTTTTTGTCGAGCAATTCAAATTTATTTTCTTGAAATCAAAAACCAATTCTCTTTTCCCTTTTATAATACCTGCATATCTTGCTTAGCACTAATATCCAATCACAACATTCTAAAACATTTTATCGACCTTCTTACCAAATATCAATATTCATCTAAATATCAACTTAGAATATATTTGTAATATAAATTTCCAATTAAGAATTCACCATTCCTTCCTTAAGTTTAGTATAAGCATTCTATATGCTTCTTATATTCATTTTCATCTTACCACTTCAGTTTATATCTATTTCTATTCAAATTAATTCTTACATTTCCATATGAATTTAATTCATCTTTAACTCCGACTATTTGAATTTTTTTTTTCATTTATACTGATTCATGTCATTATTTTAGTTAGTTTCATTTACTAATTAATTTTAGTTGCCAATTTAAATTCGTTTTGTTATTAACAAAAATTCTCCAAAAATTTTAAAAAAAAATTCTAACACCCAAAATTTTCGAAATTTTTTGGCAGAGTCTTCTTTGTACGGAGGAGCTTTTGTAATTTGACAAAAGAGATAAATATATATACATCCACCCACACGGTCAGAAAAACCAAAAACAGTTCATATTTCCTATTTTTATTGCGTAGGCGTACCTTATTTAGCATTTATAAGCAAGCGGCTTATTATTTTAGCATATGCGCATCCCAAAATCCCGCTAAACGATCTTCTGTTACCTGTACTTACTCAATTTAAACACATAAGTAACATATTTGTGAAATTCATAACACTTCATTTATTTAAACAACACATCTATAATATATGTAATGTGTTAGAAATACTTCCATAAGCCATTTGTACAGTTCCCAAACTAGTTCAATTTGTTTCATATACCATTTGCATTCAACATAAGTGATTAACAACTCATTTGCTTATCTTTAATTCATAATTATGTCCAAACAATTCATTTCCAATTTAATTGATTTCAAAATTAATCCTTGTTACGTCTATCAGTTAATAACCACAAATTCATTACTTTTACTTTATATAAAAGAAACATTATAAAGCAAGTCTAAACCTTTATTTGGAACCAAATAATTTTTAAACATACTTCATTTAAACTTATTTTAAGCATTCAAATCTTGTAAAACTTATTTCTTTCCAAAACTGAAATTCAAAATTAGTTTGAAATCCAGGTTTCGGCTTTGGATTGAACTTTCTTTCACTAAAAATTCCAGGTTCCATTATCAATTCAAATTCTAAAAAAAAAACTTTCCTCTTGACACCTTTAAGTTATTTAATAACAATTTTCAGATTTAAAGTTTATTTATTCCAAACCCAATTTCAAAATTAACTTGAATTCACTTTAAAACTTTAGTTTATAACCCGGTTAACATTGATATGAGATTCATCATTTCAATCTCAGATTTCCAGGAAAACAGATCAAGATTTTAGTTTATACAAACTCTTCTCTCTCTTTTTTTTAGGAACAAAGCACTTCACAAGTCAAGATCCCAGCCTCAAACCAGACTGGAAATCAGTCCAACACTGAACATAGGTAGGGTGAAAGATTTCTAGCATGAAGTACATCTCAAACTAATATAAATGGCAACCAAACTACAGGCACCAGGTCTGGGGAACATTAGAGACATGCTTAACAAAGTTAAGTGGAGCTATCCAATATGCAAATCAGGTCAGTGACCCATTCATATGTGCAGTCCAGATTAAAGGGACAACAGGGACAACTCAACAAGTCCAGTGAGATAACAAATACAACAAGCTCAATGCTCAAGCTAGTGCACAATGCAAATGAAGACCAGTGCATAGTGACTTCTACATAATAGAGATTTGTATTTATATTTGAATCTTTGTTTAGAAAACTCAGGTCACAACTGTGTTTAAAAAAATAAATTAGATCAGCCTCTTTGAGTTCTTTCAGAGATTATGAACTAACTGTCTAACTTAATATATGTTTAAATCTTTAGTTTAGATTATAACTACCTTTATTGGCTTAATTCTAAGCTCAAACAAAACAGTGTTTCAATAGAGAATGAGTTTTAAATTAAAAACATTTCACTGTGAAAACTCAAAACAGAGGGGTATATGATAAATGGCCTGCCCATAAATGTTATCATTCACAGAGCATTCATGTAAAAGAATATAAACACATATATTCACATACATATACGCATTAGAATTATACGTTTTAAATTGTTATTAATTTATGTTACTTACATTCCATTTTTAACTCCAATTCAACTTCATTCTCAATTTTGTTTAATTAATTACAAGACCACTTTCAATTATATTTTCTTCACTAATGATTCAAGTCGAATTTGATTTATAACTTGAGTTCTATTTCCAACTTCAATATTAACTCACTAATTCAGCTTTTCTTTAGCTACATTGGTTATCATTATATATTTCGTTATCTAATTTATTATCTACTTAGTTTTTCCTTAATTTATAATTCAATACTTGAATTTTAATTTCAAATATCACTTCATTCAATTTGCTTAAGTTCAATTAATTTTTATAGTTCAAGCTTGGATTTTTGTTTTATTTCCCAATTCATAAAACAATATTGATTTTAAATTTTTTATTCCATTTTCAATTTTATAAGTCACAACATATTATTTACACTATTCCATTCATTATGGACTTGAATATGTTCATCTTTTATTTTTTTTAACTCAAGCCTTCTATTTATCTATAGCCCAAGCATATTTTATGTCTATGGATTTTTAGTTTCTCTTATAAGTTATTCTAATTTATTTATTTCAATCCAATCCTTATTCAATTTATTTTCCATTCATTCAGGTAAAAATCTAATTCCATTCAATAATTCAATTGAATTCTTATTTCAATTCAATTTTATTTTAACTCAGTTTAACTCAATTCGATTTCAACTTAATTCGAATACAACTGGATGTTATTTTCAGCTTATTCAAGTAATTTCAATCCAATCAAATTTTATTCCCCAATCCAAGTTAACTCATTTTCATTCTAAATATAAATTCCATTATTCAAAGCTTATATTTCTTTCATGATTTAAAAAAAATCATCTCAAGTTATAAGCTTACAACCCATTTCATCAGGATTTCTAAACACCCGGTTATTGGTTTCAAAACATTTTGAAATCTTCAACATCTCAAATCACATTTCTCAAAACTTAATCCAATCCTGATTTTATCCCAACAAATTCCCTTTGAGATTTTCAAAAATAACTAGCTTTTCTGAACAAATCAGTTTTGTTGGCAGCAATCCGTCACTTAGAAATTCGAAAATAAATACTGATGATGCGGTCGTCATCATCAGAATTATTTTCCAATGATCCAAGTGATTTCAATGCTATATCACTTCCAAAATTCATTAAAAACACATTTTCTTTCGGAAATACCTCCCAAAACAATGAGGCTATTATTCATCTTGAAATACTTCGACAAACACTTCCAAATTTCCAGGATTTAAATTTCCAAATCCTGCTTAAATCAATTTTACTATAATTCATTTGCATATCTTATGCTCATACAAATTCTTATTTGATTATATTTTAATTTGTAATGCACATTTACAATTCAAAATTATAAATTACATTTTATAATGAATTTATTCCCTTAAATGTTAATTATATTTAAATTTCTTGTTAAATTTTCACTTAACAATGATAATACGTTAATATTGTCATTTCTAACATCCAAGCAATCATATATTAGCTAAATAGTTTTCAAAAACTTTCTTTACATCAAAATATATTTTTGGGTAAAATTATTTCATTTACCCACATTTAAAACAATACCGTGTCAATTGTTCTATTCAAGTGTTTAGAAACCACTTCGATACAGTTGCGCAGACTGTGTCGACAAAGGTTCATATGCCACTCAATAAATCAATCAACACAATATTAAAACAAATTATATTCACTAACAAATATGCGCTCATATCTATAAATACGCTCAAACTCATTCTAGAGTACTACGGACTCTAATTTAAACGAGTAGTTCCCACCAGAGCCAAGGTTATCACCAACCTCGCTCTGATACCAAGTGTAATGACTCGCAAATCCGTACCCCTTGAATCAACACTATTCTAGCTAAATCAACTCAAGTTGTATGGAAATACGAACCATTTGGGTTAAAGAAGAAGAGGTAGAAGAAGTGAATAGAAAACAACAACAGAATCTAACCATCGCAGCGAAATAAAATATAATAGATCATAATGATCTTTACTCAAAAATCAAATATCTATGTTTATATATATTACATCATCAGAGTACATCAATCACATCTCACATCAATAACATACATTTGGATACACGGCTACACAACACAGTGGAATATGTATATATATAAACAAGTACGAGAGTACGTATCGTCATCCTGCTCGATTCCTGAGCTCCACAGCATCATATCATGTATCCTATAATACTCGGTCTGACCCGAGTATTACAGTTAAATAACACCGAGTCAGTCTGGATTACCAGCGTGCGAAAATCACACCTAATTGATTATTAAAGTTTCAAAAATCCTTTGAAAACAAAAGCATCTCGTAAAACCACGCCACAAATAAACATGTCGGGTTTTTACCTTACGATAGCTAAAACATTTTTATTAAAGTCCTCTGATATTATAATAGTGTCTGTAGAAAGTAAAATAGAATCTAGCTAAAATGCTTGCATCTCATGTTTCAGCAATAGTTGGGCACAATCAAAACCGTACGGGCGCGTAGGGAAAATGGATTCCAACTAATGGCTAGGCACTGGGGTACCACTTGTCACAGTACCTGGTCTAGATCAGCGTACCGAGGAGCCACCCTAACTCCCCTGCAACACAAGACCGAAACCATCCCTTACTGGACAGTCCCGTGCAAGATCATCCCGCGGTTGGGATCAGCAACCGCCCACTAAGCCGAAATAAAGGGACATCTAGATAGGGATGACCTCACCCTCCAGTGGGGGCTACCCATGAAGCCTTGCTGCATAACCCCTGATTTTCAGCCATTCCCATTTGATGAGGGTTGAGGCTAAGCATTACCTTTTTAGAAAATATCCCTTAGAATGCCCATCGTCCACCTGACGATGTTTCGCAAGCATTCATCCATACAAGTCCGTCCTGGGTTCGAACGGAACCGAAGGCACTATTCCTACTACATCCATTTTGGAAATATCCTCAGGATTAGTAGCGACTAGCCCTTGCACTTCACTGTTCCATATTCGATTCCAAAAATCGTTTTTCACGAAAACGTACAAATCGGATCGAAGTGGTTTTCGAGAAATAAATCTCGATCCCGGTCTCTACGAAACGATCAACATATTTGTCCAACATTGATAGTCGGTGATTTAACTATCAATTAATATTCACAAATGTCCATCCAACAATAAATAATTTCCCAAATTATTTATTAACCTCAAAATATCTTCACAAGATATATTTCTATTTTCAATCCTTTGAAACCAGTTTCAAATCCATCTTTCTTTCAGAATAAATTTTTCCAAATATTTCCTATCTCCTCTGAAATCACCAAGCACAAAATTAGATTTCTAAAATAATTTAAAACACTTAATATTGAAGTATACTTTAAAACATTTAAGTTAAAACTACATCAATAATTCATTAAAAAAACCACACTATATGAATATTTAAAAATAAGGTTACTTCATAAATATAAAACTAGATTTATACTTTTAAAAACATAATATTAAATCATTCCTTAAATAATTACTAATATAATAAATTAGGAGAAAATACTTACTTTAGGATTTAAGTATTAGGAAAAAGAAATTTTCCAAAACTTGCTTTTTAAAAACAACTTTAAAACCTTTAATTTAAATTAAAAGTTTAGCTTGAAGACGTACTTGGTTACCTAGGGAGAAATTTCCAATCTCACTCACTTAAATCAATTTTCCAAATTGATTCCCAATTTATTTCCTCTGAAATAAATTTCTTTATTTACTCAATTCACTTCAAAATTCATTTTTTATGGACTTTATTGTTATTACTAGTTTCTGTTTGATTTTAAATCTTTAACTGAAATATACAAATTTCAGGTTATTCCCAATTCATTTCTTGATTTTTTTAATAAATTAAATCTTAAATCTTAAATAAATGTTTTGTTCTTTTAAATGTTAATATTAAAGTTTAAAATTCATCAACTTTCTGTTTATTCAAAAATTTCCTTTCCAATTCATTCTTAAATATATTCAACTTTTCTATAATCATTTTACCTTCAAATTTACTCCTTTTATTTCCTTTCCAAAATCCAATTTATATATTTTTGGTAATTCATTATACCCAATTATATCGAATTGAACCACAGCATTCAATATTTCAATATAATCCATCATGGAATATCAAATAATCACAACAACAGAAGGTATTAAATAATTTAAATAAATGTTGAGGGATCCATTGGATCCCTCCAACCTGTTTTCCCTGCATCCACAAATGTTAGCACAATATAATATGCCATACCATAACACATCAATCAATTCAACCATTCAAAAAATTATTTAAATTTAATCATTTAAATTTAAATATAACTGAGTGAGATTAACTCACTATTGTTATCCATTTGCAATCCGATCTATCCCGATTAGTTCCCTCATGAATTGAACCTTGAACAAACAGTTTATACGATTTATTAATACTTGAGTTAACCGAACAATAACTTTAATTAACCCAAATTTCATTTAAACTAATTTTTTTTATTTTTATAAACACATTTGAAAAACTACAAAGATAAATTAAATAAGTAAATCTTTTAAACGTTATTTAAATTAAACTACCAACAAAAATATGTTGATGTATATATCCATATTCATTTCCCTTTGAAATTATCTACATATATATATATATATATATGCTTATAAAATAATATATATATCTTAAAAAAATCACATTTTTATATATATCTACACATTTAAGTTCCTATAATATTTTTTTAAAGAAATCTTAGATATATGTATAGTACTGTTTAAAATACTTTCTCAAGTCATAAACTTTCCAACATTTAAGATTATTGTATATGTATTTCTATTTTCGAAATCTTTCTGTTTTAATTAAATTTTTTCCATATATACATGTATTGAATAAAAGTTAGAATGGTTATACCTAACTTCCAGATCGAAGCCCTAGCCTCGCTTGCATCCCACCACACACTCGCACGCGAACCTAGGCCACGAACGAGAGGCCACCGAGATCAATGCCATCGCGGTTGCGAGCTTCACGCGCGCGAACCTCGCGTCGCCTTCCCTCCTTCTCTTTCCAATCGGCCGCGCTCGACTTCACTGCCAAACCCTCACCATGAATCGAAGCCATAAATCGAACTCGCGATATCGAATCGCTTTCCCTCGAAAACAAAATCGAGCGAGGTGCTGGGTTGTCGCGATTCCAAACGAGGCTCGGCCTCGATCCCCCCCTCCTCTTCTTCGATTTGATTTCAAGCGGCTACTAGCTTTTTTTTAGAATGAACGAATTGAATTTGTATGAATAAAAGGAGAAAAAAGGGGAATGGGTTTTCTTCGAATTCGTAAGATTGAACGAGAGGAAAAGGGTATGTCTCGATCCCTGAAAGAAATCTTGAGAGGAAGCTCGGCCATTATTTTTTATTTACGTTAGCTTGCTTAAGAATGTTTTTAAAGAGGAAGTAGCGTGCTTGAAACGCTTTGCCACAGTGGTTTGAAGGTGAAAGGAAAAAGTAACGATGTGAAGGAATGCAGCTGAGGTTTGACTAGGGTATATATGCATATATATTTTTTATTGTGAATTCAAATTTTCTCGATATAAAAATTCAGCGCGTTTATATATCGTATGTTCACACAACAACTCTGATCACCACGAAATTTGAAATTCGATAATAATTCAATATTACGGACCCAGTGGAATTGGTTTCGTCGAATTCCGAGACTGTGCCTCGGAAGGCTATTTTTAAATTCAATTTAAACGATATATTTTTAAAACTGAACAAATCAGTGTTAAATTAAATTTTACAACTTCTATTATCCTCAATATTATCAACGTAAATTATACAAGCCTTTAAATTATTTTTAATAGACTTAAAATTCTAGCTTCAACAATTTACCCAACTTTACTTATTTAATTTAATAATTCAATTATCAAATAAATTGTGATACTCGTAATTCAAGTTAAAATTACTGTATTGAATATTTAAATCAATTAAATATTCCGATTTTAAAAGCTTAAAATTTCTGGGTCGTCACATCCCGGACAAGGACTGGAAAGCTTACTCCTAGAAGAACCGGGAATGCGTTAGCCGAAAAATATCGATTGTTGAAACGGAGAGACCGAGATCGTATCTATTTCCATTGGTTGGATTAACATGATAGGGGGCTCTCACTCTCTATTTGGTGGCGAGCAATAAACTATTTCCCCTACATGTCCAAAGGGGTAGTATAAGGCCTTGATGGGTTGTCGGTTAGGTGCTTACGGTCGCGAGGATAACAGTAAAAGCAGATTCGAGGTACTAGTATATGCCACTATGGCGCTGATATGGTTGAAAAGTCTACTGGTTGCTACTACCGGATGTTTGAAATGCCTGCGGTTGTTACATTTGGTATCAGAGCTGAAGGTTTAGCGAGAACCTTAGCACCGGTGGGTAAACTCATTTGGAATTGGGTAAGTGAAAACATAGAATGAGCCTGAGTGTGTTATAAATATGAGTGTGTATATTTTAATAAGGAAGAATGTTTTCTATTGTGTTGTTTGACCTGTTGAGCAGCCTAAGAATTCTGGTCGATGCGTTTAGCCTACGTTATCGATAGGGATTTCCTAAAACACTTGGCAAGTCCAATTGACATAATACTGTTTTAAAATTGGTAAATGAAATGATTTTAATTAGGATATGTTTTATATATATAAGAGAATGATTTTCAAAAGTCTATATAGTTATTAAAGAGATGTAGGGTTAAAATTAGATTTAGAATAGAATGTGTTTAGTTAAAAGAAATTTTAGATTTAGAATAGAATGTATTTAGTTAGAATAAAATATGATTTGGAAAAGTTAATTGTACTTAAATGGATTTTAAGAAATAAATTATTTAAATGGATTTGAAAGCAAAGTTTTCTTTGTACAGTTCGGGAAGGAGTTTCGATCTGTTAGTGATAATCAGAATAATCTTCTAAGTGACAATCGAATGTTTGCTTAGGTAGATATGATAGTGCACCTAGTAAATTATCCTCATTGTTATTGTACAATCGAAATGAGTTCGAATCTGAATGCATCTAAAGCAAGTGGATGATTTTATTAAAGAACTATTTATCCGTAAATAGTATTGTTTCAGAAGGGAATTTGTGAAGAAAGAAATTTTTTATGATTAAATAGCTCGATTGTCTTGGAAATCACTAAAACTGGTAAGTGATGTGTTTAGATGGGAACACTTCTCTTGAGTATTTTCCTAATTAGTAAAAGGGATGTATAATACTATTTGGTAGCGCCCGGTTCCTTGATATTATTTTAGAGTTACTCAGGCTATATATTATGTTATCAAAAGGGTTAAATATAAAGTATCTTTTCGAAAGGTTTTTTGAAATAAAATCCAGATATTGTATTTACGAATCCCTTAAAAGAGTATATTTTCAATATAAAATGATGTTTTGATTAAGAGCGGGTTAAGAAATAAATTTTTAAATTTGTTGAACATCCTAGGTTAAGTAAAACCAATTTAAGATTTAAAATTGTATATACTCTTTTGGATATAGAAGAGTATCATAATAAAATGAATTTGAGTAATAGACTGTTAATAAACTTAAGTAATGTTCTTAGTAAAATGATGATTCTTTAAAATGGGTAATTATAAAATTGGGAAGCAGTAACCAATGGGATTAGTATGTAGGTTGTACGTTGATCATTTCCCCTTTTCACATAGTTCTCGATCCAAGGTTCAAGTGCATGACTCGAGGTGTTTCACACCATTCCAAATAGGGATTTATCACTCGATTTTTGATGGCGAGCATTGATGAGGGTTCTTATGTGGAACCAACGGTCGTTTATCATAGGTAATGGCTATGCAAGAACAGAGGTATCTAATTAAGAACCCGATCAATGTCCGCACTAGGAAGTCAAGTGAGCGATAATAGTCTCGAAATGAAGTTATGTATTTGAGTGGGTGATCAAATCATATTTTACATAGGAATTATCTATGTACATCATATGGATTGATGAATAGTTTTAAGTATTTATGGGAATAGGGTTGTGATATAATTTCGAGTACCTAATTCTTTTAAGAAGGAAGAATTTAACATCCCAAAAGTTGATTTATATCTTATTTAAATAGCAATGAAGATTGTTAAACTTATAAATTGAATTTAAAGTGATTAAATGAAAATTGGAAAATTTCTGGTTTTAATTTACGTGTAAAAATAGCCATTCCGACCACTATCTTGGATTTGGAGGAAACTAGTTTCATCGGATGCATAAAAGTGAATTATTATAGGATTTCAACTTTCGTAGTGATCAGACTTGTCGTTTGGCCGTGTGAGCTTGAAACGTGTCGAAATTAGTTAAAGGAATTTAACTAAAATTAATTGATTTCGAAAGTTATCTTCTACATACTATTGAATTAGACCTCGAGATTAGTTCCACTGCGTTAGGAGTGGGGGTAAAACATTATGAACATCAGGTGGCATGCTTTATTTGGAGTTTGGAATTTTCATGGGTCAATTGGATTAGAAATTTATGTAATAAGACGTGTTAGTTCATTCATTTATAACCCTACATTTTCTCCGCCACCTCCACTAGGGAAATTAATGGACGATACAATCCCGCCTTCTTTCCTTGATTATGTATCATCCATTCGGTTTCACATCTTGGCTTCAACCATCAAAGCGGAGAGCTCGAGAGGAAGCAGCAGTCCAACAATCGTATCGAGCCACATCGGCAAGAGGAGGCCGAAAATCTTTCTTGACCGTGGGGTCTTAGGTCGGCTCTTGCTCGATGCTGGTGATGGAGAAGGGCAAGGGACTGGACCAGATACTCGGTTGGGTATACCATAGGATGTCGGACTAAATATCTGGTCTAGCATGCCGGCCGTACGTTTGTTTGGTAATTATATCCGCTATACCCTTACTTGTCTTTGCTGCATTCTTTCTTCGTTTGCCAGAAAACCGAGCCAACAATATCATTTGTGATCGTGACCCTATTTTCACAAGTAACTTCTGGAGAACCCTAAAGGATTCGTTGGATACACATTTGAATCTGAGTACGGCCTATCACCCACAAACAAATGGCTAAAACGAACGGATCAATCAAATTTTGGAAGACGTTCTTCGTGCTTGTATTCTGGATTTCGGTGGTTCTTGGGAAGACCATCTTCATCCTGTCAAATTCACATATAATAATAGCTATCAGGAAGGACTTTGTTAAGTAAATTTGAATTAAATATATATGTAATAAACCTTTCCGTAATTCGAATCTTTAATTCAGGCTAGTATCGACATGGCACCGTTCAAAGCTCTTTACGATGTCCATGTAAATCTCCATCTTGTTGGATTGAAACTGGTGACAGACTTGTTCTTGGGCCTGAGATCATTTTGGAGGCTTCTAAAAAGGTTGAAGGGATTAAGAGAAAGATGAAAACTGCGTAGGATAGGCAGAAGAAGTATGACAATAGAGGACGAAAGGAGTTGGAATTCGTAGTTGGAGATCTTGTGTATCTAAAGATTTCATCGCTGAGAAACGTAATTCGGTTGAAAAGAAAGGGAAGTTAGCCCCAAGGTTTATTGGTCCTTTCCATATATCTAAAAGGATTGGTAATCTAGATTATAAAGTTGAGTTGCTTGAAAAACTATCTGGTGTTCGCAATGTATTCCACGTCTCCAACCTCCGTAAGTATATCTTCTAATGTTAATAATTTTTGCATACGAGGTTAGAATTGGACGTGGTTTCATCCTTTGGGATCATATTCAAATTCCGGACATTATGAAATTGGTTTGGAAAAATTCTGAGCCTGTTGAATTTTGGATTTCAAATTGATTTGAAATCAAAGATAAGTGTTTTGACCCAATCACAACTACTAGATTATCTTATGTTTGTTAAATTAAACTCAAGATGTGATTAGAAATTAATTGATTGATGTTTGGTTTGTTTAAATTTTCATTCTAGTTAAATTTGACTTTTAGTGCATTTAATCATCGGTTAATTTGATATTGAATTTAATTTTCAACTTAATACCTGTTAATGATAATCAATTATCTATTGGTGTTTATTGGTTGATTCAGATGATTGCTGTGATGGATGTTTGATTGTTGATATTGGATGACTGGATATTGTATTTTTATATTCTTATAATACTGCAAGTCCCCTATGGGTAAAATGATACATACATGAACGATCTTATAGATTAGGTAGAAAACGTTATGGGTTGAAATGATACATTCCCGAACGTTCTGATAGATTAGGGAGAAATCGTTATGGGTTGAAATAATAGACCCAAGTGATTTCATGTTTCCGGAATTAAATTTTGGGACTACGAGTTGAAAAGATATATACCCGTAAAATCTTAAATTGCAAATTGAAAAGATAAATATCTGTATCACTTGACGATAGGGTAGAAAATTATATACGGACATCGAATTGGTTAAATTAAATGATTTTAAATCTTTAAATTTTGATTCAGCCAAATGATATTTGAAGTAGAATTTCATTTACATGAAAATGAACTGTTTAAAGAATTAAATTTGAAATTTTGGAATTGTGTTAAGGAAATTGCTTAGAGGGTTTAAACTAGAATTCTAAAGTTGAATTTGAAGTATAAATGAAATTTATCGAAATTTGAGTATTGAAATGCTGGAAACCGTAACTTTGAAAATCTATTAATATCGGTATAGTTAAACCTTATATTTCAAGATTTGAAATTGAGTTGATTTGAAATATGGATATGGTCCAGATTTGTTAGAATGGAAGAAATGGTTTAATATGATGTTAATTTCAAATTTATTTTCTCAATATAAACTGCAATGTTCTTTTAAATTCTTATTTTAGGATTTTCAACTATTAAAATAAGTTAATCTATTTTAAACCAACTTAATCAATTTGAACTATTTAATTTATTTTAATGAAATTTAGCCTATTTAAACTAATTAACCTATTTAATCTATCTTAATCTATCTTAATCTATTTTAATATATTTTAATATATTTTAAATCATTTAAACTTTACTAAACTATATTAAACTATTTTAATTTACTTTAAACTATTTAATCTATCTTAATTTATTTTAATTCTATTTAATCTATGTTAAAGTCATTTAATCTATTTAAATCAAACTAATCCATAATAAACCTATTCAGTCTATTTTAACCATTTAAACTATTTTATATCTATCTAAAAATAATTTGATCTATGTTATTTTAAATTTATTTAATCTATTTTAAACCTATTTAACCTAATTTATATCCGTTTAAACTGTGTTAAACTAATTGAATTATTTATAACCATCTAGATTATTTTCTAAAATTTAGATGGTGTAAAGTAGAAATATTTATCATTAAAGCCTTGGTTTTAAAGTGAATAAGGTTTAAAAATGTTATAACATAAGTTGGGATTTGAAATGATATTTGCTGGTAAAATGACATATTTAAGCAAATGTGTTGATTTTGAAATGAGGGTTTAACCTACTATGAAATCATGATTTCGAAAGTGATGTAGTTTTGAGAATATGATATTTTAATATCAATTATGAATTGGTTTTGGAAAATGTAAAGAACCATCTGGTGTGTAATAAGAATTTGGTTGTTAAAGAGACCGGAATCGAATATTTTCATACTCTGTCAATACCAAAAACTACTTTAACAACTGTGTATGTGGTGGAGATTTCAGAACGAAGTAGGATAATTTGGCGAACGATTCTGTATGAGGTATATACGTGACCCTGACTCTCATTAGTCGGCTTAGATATGACTGAAACAGGAGCCATGCATGGCCAAGTAAGGTCATTCCTCCGATCATTGCTTCGCAAAAGTTGGTTGAAAGAATCTCTCTCAAAACCAGAAGTCTATCAGAGATCATGGCTCCTGGAAGAAAGCAACGATCTACTAGACCCGGTGATATCCATGAAAATACTGCCACTTCTCCTTCGTTAAGTCAAGCAGCTCCAAGTGTTGGAATTACACAGGCAGAATTAGATGCTGCAGTGTCTAGGCTATATCAACAAATGGAAGCCCAGAACACTTTAATGGTTGATAGATTGAATGCTTTGCTCGGAGCTAATCGTCATCCAGTGAATAATGAAGAAAATCTTGCTGATGATGTTCATAATCCTGAAGAGAGAAATATTCCTCAAAAGGCAGCTAGCCCCGCCAAAGAATCGCCTCCCCAAGCTGGAGGATCAAGATCGCAGCAGACTCTCCGCGAACGTTTGTCCAGGAAAACTTCCGAGAAAATGGCTGAAGTCTGCCTCGCAGAGCCTTTAAACGATGAGGAATACCTTTTGGGCATTGTTCGACATATTATGAAAGAAAGTATGCAAAGGGAAGAAGATGAAAAGGAATGGGGGTTCGCTCCAAGCAAAACTCCGTTCACCGAAAAGATTCTGAAGGCGGAATTCCCAAGGAAGTTTGTTCCCCCTACCATCCCGGCTTTTAAGGGAACAAGTGACCCTAACAAATTCCTATATGAGTATGACTGGCACATGACTGGTGCTAGAGCATCGGATGAGATCAAATGCCGGTACTTTCCAGTATACCTGGAAGGAGTGGCTCTACTCTGGTTCACAAAGCTACCGGTCCGGTCTGTATACCAGTTCTCCGATTTAACTCGAAAGTTTAAAGAACAATTCAGGTTGTATTCTTCAAAGGCGAAGGATATTATGTCATTGTCCAGCCTGGAATAGAATCCCAGAGAATCTATTAGATCTTTGTTAAACCGCTTCAACATAGCCTTGGCTGAAGTCGACAATGCAGAGCCACGAATGGTTTTGACATACTTAATGAGGGCTATCGAGTGAGTTTGTGAAATGGTTGAAGATGAAGGAACCAAACTCGCTTGAGAAATTCTACAAGAAGGCTGACGAGTTCATGCGCTTGGAAAGCCTTCTTGCGTCGGCAAAAGTGGCATTGACAGAGGTTAAGAATAACACTGTTGCTCCTCCCAAAAATGAATCCGGAAGTCAGAAGAGGGAGAATAATGGTGGGAAGAAGCAGAAGGATGTGAAGAAACCTTGCTTCTTAAAACCTTTAGATTTCACTCCTTTGACTGATACTCCGGAGAATATCTTTTTTGCTACCAAAGATGCCGTGGAGTATCCTAAACCACCTGAGTTGAAGGTTGGGAAAAGAGCTGTTCAAAGTGGGAGATTTTGTCGGTTTCATAATCAACCCGGTCATGATACTAACGAATGTCGCCATTTGAAAAGTTTGATTGAAGAACTACTGAGAGAGAACAAGCTGCAACAGTATGTTAAGAGAAATAGGAATGACCCAGCTTCATCTATTAAGGGCCAGCAACTTCCTGCTCATCCATCTGGCTCGGGTGAAAGGACTACTGCGCATGAATCATAAAGGCCTGTTATAACTGTAATCACGGGAGGTCCTCACCGGGCGGGCAGAAGCTGGGGCGAGATGGAAAGATGTGCTCGTGCTTTGAAATATGCCCAGCAGAAGAGAATGTTTTTGTGTTGGAAGACGCTGCACCTTTGAAGCAGCAAAGAACTTTTAATGATGATATTGTATTCAGGGCCAGGGACTCTATGGGTGTTGAAGCCCCTACCATGGATCCCCTGGTCATCTCTGCAGGTATCGGGCCTGCTATTGTAAGAAGGGTGCTTGTTGATTGCGGCGCCTCTTGCAATATCCTCTTCAAAAAGACTTTCGATCAAATAAAGATTTCTATGGCTGATGTTCAGGCTTCATCGTAGAAGATTGCTAGGTTCACTGGGGAACCACAACAGCCAATTGGAACTATTGACTTATTCGTTGAACTTGGAGAGGGGCAGAAAAAGGTGGTTCGAAAGCAGACTTTTGTGATTGTCGACGGATTTTCTGCTTACAATGCCTTCCTAGGCCGGCCAACTCTTGCAGCATTCAAGGCAATTCTCGCTCCATGGTGCCTTACTATGAAGTTCCCCACAGATAACGGCGTCGGTGTTATTAAAGGGTATCAGAATGCTGGGCGAGAATGTTATCTGATAGAGTTGCGGGAACCAAGGAAGAGAGTGATGGGAAAGGATGTCGCGGCTCCACTCCACATCAAAGAACCAACCTTGTAGGAATTACATGGTGGGCCCTGCACTGGCGAGCATAGTGGTGCACGAAAAGAAATGGATCCCATAAAAGCTAGTAATGGGGAGAATAGAGTGGTGCCAGTATCTGTTGACCCGAAAGATCAGAACAAAGTGCTGAATGTGGGTTCTCAACTTAGTGTGACGGTTCAAAATATTTTGATATCATTCTTGAAAGCAAATATGGATGTATTCGCTTGGAGTCATGTTGTTCGTCGACGAAATTCTATCGAGTTAGAAAACCGCCAAACGAATTTTGAAATAAAAATAACCGCAAGCGCACGGTGTACGAATGTAGCACAGGGCGAATACGGGTCGATCCATAGGGAATTAATGATTTTAAAGTTCTATTCAATCAAATTAAACCAAATGGAGGAGGATTTGTTAACTAGAAATAAAATGAGGCTAGCACTAGAAAAGTGTGATTCAAAAACTATTAGACTAAAGAACAATTTAGAGGCAAATCCACTCTCAAATTTTTGTAAATCAACAAACACATAATTTATGATCTCTAACTTTGATATTAAGTGAAATAATCATTGCATTTATCATAAGTATGGTTTGTTTATGTTATTAGTTAACATAACTCAAACCATCAAACTATAATACAACAATTATACCACTTGTACTTCTCATGAAAAGGAAGCCAAAGCAAATACTATTTTAAGCATGATCTATTTACTATCGTAACTAGTAATATAGATCATCAAATTTCATTTTTTACTTTCACTTCATAATCAAAAATTAATTAGCAAATGATGATGTAAATTGTGTTTATGTTGAATAAGAATAGCTCATTTGCATAAGCAATATAAGCTATCAAACCCACTTGTATAAACTTACATCAAAATTCACATTCATGAAGCATAAACAAAGAGATCATAACTCATAAAAATGTTGAAATCACATAAAGTTAGAGAGCTTCATCACCCCTAAATTGAAGGGGTTTAGCTACTCATTTGTGGCATTGAAGCAACACAAATAAATTTCAACATTAAAAAGAAAAGAGAAAAGAAAATAAGCAAAGAAAGAAAAAGAGATTAGCTACTAACTACTTGCATAAATGTAAATCTAAGCTATGAACATAAAGAAGAAGAGAGCATAGAAATAAACATTAACAATAAAATAAAGAAAAACATGTAGAAAAGAGAGAAGAAAGAGGCTTGGAAGCCATTTTTATTTCATAGAACATTGAGCTTACACTTTGATTTCTTAATTTCCTAAGTAAAATAAAAGAGTGGATGATAGTTTCATATACATAAGAGGGCTATATATACATGCATAAAACCCTAATTCTATTTTTAGGGGGCTAGCTAAAATGCCCTTTAGGAAGTATGGCTAACAAGTAACCATTAACCACTAATTAATCCATCATTTGTTTTGCACGAAGCTTTAACCTCCACTTAGTTGTCCATTAGCTCCAAATTTTACTTTTAGGTAAGTGGGTGGGGTCCTCCATGTTCATGGCTTGAATTATTTCCCTCTTCTTTCCTTTGTATTCATTTGTGCATGCATATATCTTCATATAAGCCTCTTCCATATGCATCCAAATTCCTATAAAAATTGTCAAAAAATGTCCAAGTAAAAATTCTTATATTGACACATGCACAAAATGACCGTTTTGCCCCTGAATGAAGATGAAAATATGATGGTTGGAAATAATTGAATTTTGGTTTTAAACATGTTAAAATGCCCAAATATGATGATTATTTAAATAAAAAGAGATAAAATATGAATGTAAATATATGCACAATTACGTGCATATCACATGCCAAATTATGTGAAATATCTCCAGAAATGGCGGTACACACTCTGAATATTAATCCGAAATTTACACCTGTGAAGCAAAAAAGAAGAACCCAGGGTCTAGAAAGGTCAACAGCATTGAAAAAAGAAGTAGATCGGCTCATGGAGAATGGCTTCATCAGAGAGTCCACTTATCCGAATTGGGTTTCTAATCCGGTGCTGGTTAAAAAAGAAAATGGAAAGTGGAGAGTTTGCATCGACTTTTCAGATTTAAACAAAGCCTGCCCCAAAGACTGCTTCCCGTTGCCCAGGATTGATCAGTTGGTGGATGGAACAGCCGGGCATGAATTGTTGTCTTTCATGGATGCTTACTCCAGATATAACCAAATCATGATGCATGAGCCAGATTAGGAGGACACGAGCTTCATAACCGATGTCGGTCTTTACTGCTGCAGAGTCATGCCCTTTGGACTGAAGAATGCAAGGGCAACTTACCAAAGACTTGTTAACGCTATGTTCAAGCCACATATTGGCAAAACTCTGGAAGACTACGTGGATGATATGTTGGTGAAGTCAAAAAAGGCAGTGGACCATATGGATCACTTGGCAGAAATGTTCGCAGTCCTCCGGAAGTATGGAATGAAGCTTAATCCTTTGAAATGTTCATTCGGGGTAGAGTCCGGGAAATTCTTGGGTTTCATTGTGAGTTCTAGGGGCATTGAAGCTAATCCTGCTCAAATTATAGCTCTGAGAGAAGTCAATGCCCCTAAGACAAAGAAGGAATTGCAGAGCCTCAATGGGAAAGTTGCTGCTTTGAGTCGGTTTATTTCCAAGGCCATGGATAAATGCATTCCATTCTTTGACGCTCTGAAGAAAGGAAAGAAAAACTTTGAATGGACTCAGGAATGTCAGAAAGTTTTCGATGAACTAATTTGTCACATGGAAGCGCCTCCAATACTTTCTAAGCCCGGCAACGGTGAAGAGCTTTTCATATATTTAGCGGTTTCGTCTCATGCTCTCAGTGCAGCATTAGTACGGGAAGATGCAAAAGTTCAGCGCCCGGTCTACTACATCAGCAAGAGATTTACTGGGGCTGAGATGAATTATTCAAAGCTAGAAAAGATCGCCTATTGCCTACTGATAGCTTCCAGAAAATTGAGGCCATATTTTCAAGCTCATCCTATCAAAGTCCTCACTGACTAGCCTCTAAAGCAAGTCCTATTTCGCCCTGAGACTTCGGGTCGTCTTATGAAGTGGAATATTGAACTCAGCCAGTATGATATCACTTACCATCCCCGAAGAGCAATCAATGGATAAGCTTTAGCAGATTTCATTGCAGAATACACAGATAAGGGTGACAGCGAGGAAGAAGCTACTGATGACATCCCGACCCGATGGAAGCTATATGTTGATGGCGTAAGAAATGACTATTGTTTTGGAGCCGGGGTCGTGCTTGAAACCCCTGAAGGGCGATCATTGTGCTATGCATTGAGATTGGAATTTACTTCGACAAATAATGAAGCAGAATATGAAGCTCTTACTGCCGGTTTTAAGATTGCTAAAGAACTGAATATCAAAGTGTTGTAGATCTTCAGCGATTCCCAGCTTATTGTATGCCAAGTCAAGAAAGGTTTTCAGACTAAAGGAGGAAATCTGCCTGCTTACTTGTTAAGGGCCTGGGAACTTCTCGATGATTTCGATTATTATACGATAAGCCATACACCCCGAGAAGAGAACATGAAGGCAGATTCTCTCGCAAAGTATTCAAGCACTGGCCAAGCTCAATTACTAGGATTGGTTCCTGTAAAAGTATTGTCAGCCCCAAATATTGCCGAAATGGAGATTTACTGGATCGTGACCGTTTCTCAAGAGCAGGAGTCGTGGATGACTCCGATCAAGGAATATTTTCTTAACGGCTCCCTTCCATAAAATTCAAAAGAACGTCAGAAGCTGTTAAGGAAAGCCTCAAGATACGTAATGCAAGACGGTCGGTTGTACAGACGGGGATTCTCAATGCCATTACTCCGATGTGTAACCAAGGAAGGGGTTAAGACAATTTTAGCTGAAGTGCACGGAGGAGAGTGTGGGGATCATTCAGATGGTCAAACTCTAGCAAAGAAAATTCTCTGCTATGGGTATTTTTGGCCAGACATTAATCATGATGCTGCTAGCTACGCTCGAAAGTGTGACCCAAGCCAGAGATTTGCAAAAGTCTCAAGATCACCTTCCACCGAGCTAACGCAGATGGTCAGTCCATGGCCATTTGCTATTTGGGGAATAGATCTCATCGGGCCTTTCCCAACTGCCAAGTCCGGAATCAGATATGCTATTGTTGCTGTTGATTATTTCACTAAATGGGCTGAATCTGAACCATTAGCTACTATTACCTCCAAAAAGATGATAAACTTTGTGGCCAAGAATATCATTTGCAGGTATGGTGTGCCTCAAAAGATAATCACAGACAATGGTACCCAATTCGGAAGTGAAGAGTTCTAGGATTTTTGCAAGCAATTCAAGATCCAAAAAAGCTTCTCAGCAGTGGCTCATCCGCAGGCAAACGGGCAAGTGGAAGCAGTAAACAAAATTATCAAGTCAACCATCAAAAAACAGTTGGAAAAAGCAAAAGGTGGTTGGGTCGATAAGCTGCCACTAGCACTATGGGCATACAGAACTACCCACAAAACTGCGACTGGACACACTCTATTCTCATTAGCATATGGATCAAAAGCAATGATTCCGGTGGAAATAGAAGTCCCTTCACACAGAAGAATTCATTTCAACCAAACCGAAAACGAAGAGTTGCAACTTAAAGCATTAGACTTCCTTGATGAAAGAAGGGAAGAGGCTCAGCTCAGAATTGCAGCTCATCAGCAAAGAATTGCCAGGAATGTCAGTTCTAAAGTTCGCAATCGCTGCTTTGAGATTGGAGATCTAGTCTTGAAAAGGATCATGACAGCAACAGGAGTGTTTGTGCCAAACCGGGAAGGGCCGTATGTCATAGGCAAAAAACTTCTTGATGGCACTTTCAAGCTGACAACTGTCGAAGGAGATCCAGTTCCAAGAGCCTGGAACAGCAATCACTTGCGTCCATATTTTACTTAAAAGCTTTGCTTAAGTTTGTAAAATAATTATGGATGTATCATTCTTGCATTGTAAACCATTGTAAAAGCAGTATGAATGAATAATAAGAACAATAAAGTGGATGTACGCCCAGTTCTTGG
Source organism: Allium cepa (assembly GCA_030765085.1). Classification (NCBI taxonomy): domain Eukaryota; kingdom Viridiplantae; phylum Streptophyta; class Magnoliopsida; order Asparagales; family Amaryllidaceae; genus Allium; species Allium cepa. The sequence goes on along the minus strand of CM060940.1, from coordinate 746,922,400 downwards.
CCGTACCACTATAAATCTTGTGTTCTCTACTATTATAAAATGCATGTTTTGTCTCGATGTGTAAATACTTTAAATGTAGTGCTAAAATGTCGATTTAACATTGCAGGCCCTTAAAACAAAGCTTACCCATCACAAGGCCAAGCGATCACTGAAATCACTCAATAAACAAATGTCAAGCCACAAAAATTCTAGATTCCAAATCCTATATAAGGAGTGCTTCATGCAAACAGTTAGTGATTCCGTCAGACTCGCTTAACAATGAAGTATACTTCTTTGGATAAGACAAACTACTTGCAAAAGAAAGGAACATGAGCTTAGAAATGACAACAGGGAATCGCTAATGAGCAAATGATGAATAGACATGGGCGAGCAGATAGAAAACAGCCAAAAAGGAGTCCTGCCTCTCAACAGAAAGGTTGGTGGAACCACCGGAGGGGCACATTCCCAAAACAAAGGCATCAGGCCCTTGCTAGCTGATTGCAATCGTTTGTGCAAACGAACATCCGGTTGGATAGCTTGCTTCTGCCCCGTGGATCCACTTAACTGTGAGACGCAACCTTCATGGCGAGCCAACCACCCTAAAGACCTCTCCGGAGGCAAAAGACCTCTTCGGAGGCACAAGCCCTCTTCGGAGGCACAACTCTTCAGAGGATAAAGACCTCTTCGGAGGCAAAAGACCTCTTCAGAGGCACAAACCCTCTTCGGAGGCACAACTCTTCGGTGGATAAATACCTCTAACGAGGCACGTCGAAAAAAGAAAGTTCTCTACTCAACCGAAAAAGATTAGTGGAATCATCGAGGGGCCTTGTGAACTAGTTGCGTTCGTTTGTGCAAACGGACATCCAGTTAAGTAACCTGCGTCTGCCCCGTGAATCCATTCAACCATGAGAGAGTAACTTCCAGGCAATCAAATAAAGACCTCTTCGGAGGCACAAGACCTCTCTCGAGGTACCACAAGACCTCTTCGGAGGCACTCGCCTTCACCAAAGGCACACCTGCCCTCTTCGGAGGCAGAAGACCTCTCCCGGGGCACCACAAGACCTCTCCGGAGGCACAAGACCTGTTCGGAGGCACAAGACCTCTTCGAAGCCACAAGACCTCTTCGGAGGCACGTCCCGAGAAAAGCACTTTCAAGCGAACGAAGCAAAAAAGCCCTCCAACGAGGCACAACAAGAATAAAAAAAAGAAAAAGAAAGCCCTCTTCGGAGGCACACTACAGCTATCAAAGGAAGATCAATTTTCCCATCTTGAAAATATTCTTCCGCAGAAGTTGTAGTGCCAATTCAAAGCCTTCTTTGGAAACTCGCTTCACCGTGTAGGAGAGTACACTTATCAAAAAATAAAAGTGACTATCTCCGAAAGTGAAGTATAATATTTCCAAACAAAAGAGAGAGAAGAATTCTCCAATACAAGGCACACTCTACTAAAGCAGAATAACATTTCCTCAAAATGGAAAATTATTCTCTAAAGAAAGAGTGCAAGCCTCTTCAAAATGGAAGAATTGTTCTCCAACTTAAGAGTAAGTCTTCTCGAAACAGAAGAATTGTTCTCCAACTTAAGAGTACAAGTCTTCTCGAAACAGAAGAATTATTCTCCAACTTAAGAGTACAAGTCTTCTCGAAATAGAAGAATTGTTCTCCAACTTAAGAGTACAAGTCTTCTCCAAGCCGAAGAACTGTTCTCCAAAGTCTTACCAAATAAAAGGAATTGCAGTAAGCCGTGGTATGGGGGCAATACAATACAATATAGCTACATTAATAAAAGCAATGCTCAAGCAGCATACCGCGAACTTATTGCAATATCACAGTGAAGAAACATGTGCAAAAATTGGGAATGAACGCATTAACAAATACAGTCAAAAGATTGTACAAGTAAAAAGAATCATTTTATTCCATACTATAAAATTTTATACATGTGCAGGTTACAAAAGAGCGGGGACCGGTGCCCGCACAAATTCCGGTCAATACAAGCTTTTACGTACAAGCAAAAAACAAAATGGTTAAAGCGAGACTCACTATTTCTTCTTCCTGCCACCTTTAGAGCCCTCGCCTGGCCTGATGGTTAACTTTGGGAGCCGACCTGGACGAGTCGGGGAAGAAAGAGATAGAGGTGCAGCTGGGTCTACTTCCGCCTTCTCTTCACTAGCAGAAGTAATTTTTCTTCTCTTCTTTGAAGTTACACGCTTCCCCTTCTTCCTTGAAGAAGACTCGCTGCCCGGAGTGATAAGTGCTCCGAGGTCTTTTCACCTTCTTCAAGTTCCTCAGCCTTCTACTCTTACGAAGCAGCCGTGTCGTCCAGGCCTTGAAGAGCTTCTATTAATTCTTCTTGCGACCCAGGTTGAGAAGCAGAAGGAGGAGTAATTTGAAGAGACGGAGGTGGAACAACTAGAGGAGGAGAAGTCCGCAAAATACTTGGAGTTTTCACTACAGAAGAAGAAAAGATAAAATCAGTATTTCTCTTAAAAGAGGAGATAGTGGCTCATCGAGACTTAAGAAATAAGCAAGAAGCTCATCGAACTCGATCGAAGCAAACGAGTAATCTACTTGAGCTGGATCAACGTTGAAGTTACCTGGAGAAGTTGGTTGTATCACGTCAACTTTAAAGCCTTGTGCTTCAGCGCTTTCTTGAGCATCATCCCCAGTATGAGCAGTTGCAACTTCAATGTCAGCCTTAGCAGGAGGCGAAGAATGGGAACTTGATCCAATGATATCAATGTCGTCCGAAACCAAAGGAAGAGTCGGGTCGGTCCAATGTGTCTTCCCTAAAGGTTCTCCTTCCGCCGTTTCGGCTCGCTCTTTATCAAGTTGCTCCTTCCTCTTGGCAAGAGCGGCACGTGCATCATCATCCATATAGTGTGCCTCAAGATCTGCTTCAGCATAGCCAGCGCCTCCAAGCATATCAATTGCGGCTTCCCACACTTCGGCCAAAGTAATCTCGTATTTCGGGCCCAAAAACGAAAGGCTACCGGCCCCAAGACACTATGTATATAAAACTCGAATAAGGTAGAGCTGATGTTGGCTTTGGTTGCTTCATGAGATTCTTCGGCTGCTGCTTTTCCGGCGATAGCTTCATCGCACTCTTTTTCAACTTTAGAAAGTCGAGCTCTTAACATTTCAATCTCTGAATTCTGGGAGTTGGTTTTTTCTCGCAACTGAGCAACATCAGTTCGGTAGCTTTCTACAACTTTCTGCTGTGCTTCGAATTTAGCTTTAGCGTCTCTTTTCCCGGCATGAGCATCTCCTACCTGTTTTTGAAGCACTTCTTCTTTTTGAGAATAGGAAGTGGAAGAGTGGCAAGCTCTTCTTTGAGTTTTTCAACTTCCGCTTCGAGCTTCTCATTGTAAGCGGCGATGCTCTTCATCTTTGCATCATGCTGGTCGAGAGTTTTCAGCCACTCGGATTTATCGTTTTTCATCGTCAGCATGGCTTCGAGGTTTGCGCGGTTTACTCTTTGAAGCTCATCAACAAGTTTTTGCCAACCAGACATTCTCTCAATATCGAGTTTGACGGCATCAATATTTCGCAACATAGCTTGCTTGTCGATTGGGACCAAATCAAGATCAAAATGCACTCCTTTTAAGCACCAGTGCGAAAACCGACTTTGAAGAGTAGTCAGACCCTTTCCTACTTGATACAAGGGCCTACTGATGATCGTTTGAATATCAGCTCTTTGAATGGAAGGAGAGTTGGAAGGGATTTCCAAAGAGATGGGAGCAGCGGGCTTTTCAGAAATTGCAGACTCCGACCTTTCACTAAGCTTGGACCGTTTACTTGGATCTTCAGCGATGTGACTTTTCCCTTTGTCATCATGAGATTTTCTTTTGTGGGAATCATCAACTCTCTGGGAAGAATTGTGTCGTTCATCCCTTCTCCCATAGCGCTCTTCATAAGCAAGTCTCTCGCGAGCTTTTCTTGCGGCTCTTTCTTCGTCGGTCTCCCTACGGGCAGGAAGGTACCGCCTGGGATCATAAGAGTCGCGTCTCTCATAACGCTGAAAATCATCATAGTAAGAGCCGCTACGTCCCATTGGAGAACCTGAAAATGAAGAAAAGACAAGTTCAGAAATCTTCAAAGCAAAGAACTTAAGTGCACAAAGCTGCTAAAATCCTAAGCGCGTGTGGCGTGTGAACTACGCGCGTCAAACTACAAACCACTCTTCGGCTTAAGAGTTATCTCTTGGGTTGATGGAGTTGTTTCCAAAATTGATGTCACTTCAACTGCTGGAGAAGCAAGTTTAGAAGCGCTAGAATCATCCTTGAAGAGTTCATGTGAAGTAACCATCAAGTCACTCAATCCCTCAAAAGTGTCGTCACCGTCATGCCTAGCGGGACTCTTTCTCTTAGCTCCTTCATCAGCAGCCTTCCCGGAGTGTTGAGGAGGTTCCTCTTCTTCAATAACAGGGGGAAGTGCAAACTTGCCGGATGACCCTGCAACGTCAATGGAAGCAGAACATTTCACCAATGAAGCCTCGGGAGTAGGTTCCTTCAGTGTAAGTTCTCCGGTGGAAAGTGGGGCATCTGGAGTTTCTGCTTGAGAACCAGGAGCATCATAAAGCTGGGTAGATCGAGAAGAATGCAAAAGTCCAAATTGATGCAAAAATTTGTCCTTCAGAAAAAATTTGATGCTTCTCTCCTCAACCGCCACAACACTTAGTCTTTCAAAACTCGGCTTATGGCTGGAATCTTTAGAAAGAGAAGGAAGTGTTGTAAAAGTAAAGAATGAAGTTAGAACTTAACAACTCGGATTATGGAAAATTTAGAAATGGAAAGAACGGAGATAGGCAAGTTTACTTCCTACTCTCCAAATGCTGTAAAATCCTAGGGGGCAACGGACGAAGAAAAAATGGTTCAGAAACCCGTGGGCGCTTTCGAAAAGATCGATGATCAATTTACGGTTCCTTGCGCTTCTCACAAGTATTATAGAAGGATGATCTTTGTTCTTCACGAATGTGCATAAGTAACAAATTTCTTCAAAGCTTGGAAGACAATCGAGTGTCCTTCTGAAAAGTACACACGGTCCCATCAAGATGGCGTAGCCACTGGGATGCAACTGGAAGGGAGAGACAGTCAATCGGAGAAGGAGTTGTTGAAGAAAGTCGTTAAAAGGAGGAATAGCTCCACTTAAGCACATCTGAAGATTAACTGCGATGAAACCAAAAGGTGGCCTGTCAACAGTATCGTTTACCCCAGGAAGCAAAGCGTCTGCCTCAGCAATACCAAACTGATGCATAGTTGGTTGAACACCCGTTGATTCAGAGTAGTCGGAGTTCTTTCCGAGGGATCACCCAAGGGGTTAGCTATTGGGAAGACCTCTCCAGCTTGCTCTACTATCTCTTCTTGAGAAGTCATTCTACACAAGGAACTGGATATTCAAATATGAAGGTGCACGTTTCCTAAATGTGTGAAGTGTTGTGCAAAACTAATAAAGTGACAAGCAGATGTGACTGAAATTAAACTAATAGGCATTTATCGATTATAAAGTTTCAGGGCTTGTTATTTTAGGTCCAAGTATAAGTGCAGTGTTGATGCAAACAGATCAGCTTTAGTTGATTAATTTTGCTTTGCATTAATACTTCACTTGAATTTATTGATTCATAGCACTTCATTTGTATAATTTCTTTAAGTTGATTATTCTTTATCGATTAATCTGTCATTCGATGTGGGCAGTCAGTGGCAGTATATTCGCCCTAGTTTTCTGCAAATGTTGAATTTAACAGGTTACTGGCATTAAAAGTTAATATAATATGTAAAGAAGTGCAGCAAGTTCAGGCAAGTTATCTCGGCAGTTCAAGTTAGGAATTCAAGTTAAAGAGCTGTCACATTTTTACTAGAAGTCAAGTTCAAGTGGCTTAGCATAAGTCAAAGCTTTCTTAAGTCGCATTGTTCAGGTCAAAGAGTTCAAGGCATGAGACTCCAAGTCAAGGCAGTGCAAATATGTTTAAGTTCTAAGTCACCTACACGACCTAAAGATTAAGTCGCTAAGAGTTAAGTCGCAAAGGGTAATGCCATGAGAAGTTAGGTCGCAAAGGTTGTTAGGTCGGCCAAATCTGTTAGGTCGTGAAGGTCTTTAGGTCGCTCAGACTCACTAGGTCGTTTCTGAAGTATCGCAGCGATCTCAAGCTATCTCCCGTCAAAGCCGTTATGCCTTACTCTCCAATTACACTTTGCCATGCGTCCACCAATCATTGCATCGCTTGAAGCATCGTGACTAAACCTAAAAACCCATTAACCCGATTAACCACGAATCCCTTTCTCTCCTCAAACCGCCTAAAGCCTCATCTTCCCCTTTGAATCTCCAAGAACCATTACTAAACCTCTCGAATTCAAAGCACTTACTAGCTTCGAAGCAATCGCCGGCAATTCAACAAAAATTGAAGACAAATACGAGTGTGCTTTTACAACGGGATAACAAAGAAAGTATGGAGAAGATTATGGGGAATCGATGGTAAACACAGCAAATGGATGCTCGAAATTACCTAAATTCACTGATTGGAGTTGACGATTGGGACGAAAAAGATCAAATTTTGCAAGCTCGAGTGTGGTAATGGCGGCAGAAGTAAGCTATTAAGTGGAGGGGAAGAAGCGAGCTAATATTTTATACAGGGGAAAGAAAGGAAGACATATCGGTACGTGACCTAACGACTTAATGATCTAAGCGACCTAGCAACCTAATGAACTACGTGACCTAGCGAGCCTGTAAATTCGTCGACGATCTAGAGCAAGTAGATCGAAGCACACGACCTATGACATAGGCGTGTACTTCGAGGGGCAAGTGTTAATACCGATCTAAACGGCGACTCAAGCACCTAAGGAAAACGACCTAACGACTTGACAACCTAAAGGACTAAGCGACTTAGTGGTCCAACGACCTATAATTTAACGGGCTAAAGGCTCTGGTGATTCTACGGGTTGAAGGCCTACGACCTAACAACCTAGCTATCAACACAGGGCAACAGTATATCGCAACAGAGAAATGCAGCGACCTAGCGGCTTAATGATCTAAGCGACCTAGCAACCTAATGAACTACGCGACCTAGCGAGCTAACGACCTAGCAAGCTTACAACCTAGCGGACCACAAGCTTCATATCATTATGTCGCTTAGTACTAGGTCGAACCTGCACTAGATCGCTGCTGCTCCTAAACCCAGCCTAGGTCGCTCCACCGGGTGTTTCGACATGACTAGGTCGCCTACCATCCTCCCATAGGTCGCTACGACCTACTAACTCGCTCGATTGACCTAGTGAAACTCCGTTAAGCCGTAAACCATGTTCTCTAGGTCTCTCACGACCTACGACCTATCCCTAGGTCGCTCACGACCTACAACTTGTCCAGATTTCTCCCTATAAATACCTCACCTACCCAACCTGGAAAAGGACTTTTGGGGCTCATTTCTGGAACGCCTATACTCTACTGATTTCTCGACTCATCCGACACTTCAAACACGAAAGACACTTCAGCGAACTTCAAGAAGAGATCTAATACATTCAACATGAATTTGAAGAATTCTCCTACATCGGAGTTCTAGCTATTTTTCTAAGTGGTGTTGTAATCGGAGATTGTTGTATAAGTTGTAATTGAATCAACAATAGAGGAGATTAAAGTGGACGTAGGCTTAACTTGAAGCCGAACCACTATAAAACTGTTGTCTCTTTACTGTTTTTTCTATGACTTTCTACTTACTTCTAATTCCCGTATTAACGGGTGGTGCTTTCACTTTATCTCTACTTACACCGGGGTGTTAGCGTTCAATTTTAGCGTTAACAGATTTGTTGGCCTCCCCTTGATTTTGATTTTGGGAATGTGTTTCGAGGTGGAAAGTAGTAGCTTCTATGCGTTACCACCACTCCGGATTTGAAATCGGTATACCTATCCTGGCATAGCCTCAAGTCCCATGTTCACATGCCCTATCGTGCCTTCTACGACTTTGTTTTATACCATACCTATGGAGTGCCATCTTAATAAACCTCACGGAGGAGCATACGGTACTGTATAGACTATGAGATATATAAAATGTGTCAAGGGGGATATGAGTAATACTTTACTTTACTGTGGACACTATTATAATAGCGTATTGTACTACGTATGTAGATAGTTTAACGATTCCTTAGGAGATGTAAATCCCGAACATCTCTTAAGTTATCGCACTCACGTTGACACTGGATAGGAGATGTCAAACCCCGTAAACATCTACGATGCCACTACACTCACATTTATTTACTATTGATTTAACTTACATAAGATCTTTTAGTTCTGACTCGAGTGTTTTGTCTTTTCAATTTGCTCGGGTCTGCCTGAGCTTTTCAATTTATCGAAGACTGCTTTCTCGAGAATAGAGACGAAGATTTTGTACTATAATTGTTTAATATATTTATTCCACTGAATCATGTTGATCCACTGCATTTATTTATTACTAATTCTTGTTGTATGTAACTTTGATGTGCGTTGTAAAGTTTCATCAATGTTATTTGTAAACAACTTCACGAACTTTCTATTTGATTATTATATTTTGTCATTCCGCTGTAAGATTCTATATTTGTTTTCTTTCTTTCCTCACTTTTTCTTATTTACTCTATAACAATCTACCCTTTTGAATGGTTTGAGTTTGACGTGTGTGATTTACCGTCGATTTAAATCATCTAAAAAGGTGGGTCGTTACAGATAATAAAAAAAATTATTTTAAGAATCATCAATTAAGTTAAGAACATCGAAAAGATCCTTGACCTCATATGAAGGAAAATCTTAGCAAATTTTCCCGTATGGACCTTTCCAAAGTTCACATAGCTAATGTAAGCATTGATAGCTTCCGGGTCATTGCAGTAGAACTCTTTGTTGGCCTTGGACAATCTTATGGTGCACGGAGGCTGGAGAAAGTCATTTTTGAAGAAAGTAAAGAGCTTGAGAGTTTGAAAGAGACTTTTAACTTTGAAATGAAAGTGAAAAAATAGGATAAAGTTATGGAGATGAATAGATATCTAAGAGCCATGTTCTCTGGTCAAAAGATACTTTTTCTGTAACGGCCTTGACTCGACCTTCGAAAATGGGCACCAAATACGACTATCATATTCAAATTCTGCAGGTCCAAACGTCGAATCTGGTTCGCTGGAGCTTATAACACAATTAAATACAACATAGAAGAAGAAATGAATATCAATATATATAACATTGATACAATGACAGATACAATGTCACATATAATATGATACAACAGAATGACACAATAGATATCAATACCATCAGAGATACAAGACACAGCGGAAAGACAATGATAACACCAATAGCGGAACAATATCTTCAATAGAATGCATCCCCAAATCCAATGCTCTGATCCAAAGCTGGCTCGAACCAACATCACGTTTCACCTAGATAAGCAGGTCTCATACAAATCCAAAGGCTGAACTAACCCCAGATAATCTACTAAACCTAACTATCTGAAAAACCCAACTCTAGACTGTCCGTGTGGAAAAATTATGGGCGCCCAGAATTTATGAAAGGAACAATAAACTTCGAGTCAGTCATGGGACTGGTGTGAGTAACAAAAACAGTTGGTCTTTAAAACACACAACAAAAGATTTTGAAATAAATTCGCAATGCTTTTTAGAAACTGAAACTACCATAAGGCCTCCCGCCACACACACAATGCAAACGCGGAATTGGAGGAGATTTCTCCTTATGATAGTCAAATATGCTTGATACGAGAAAATTTCTTTTCATATTATTATTATAAGTGCACAGTGTGGAAAACATTTCGAAAGTATAATAATAATCTTAGCCAATATACAACCATTATTGTATGCCTACTATAGCTAGCATGTTCGATAACAGGTTACACAACTAAAACTGTACAGGGAGCGTATTATTTTGTTTAGATCTCCAAAAAATGGTCAGGCTAAGGAGCTTCCCACTGTCCATGGGTACGCCTCTGGCGGGACGTCCCGAGTACCTAACCGGATCTCTGCCAACACAAGGCCGGGTTACCTCTGCAACTAGGTAACTACTACTCGAGCATGCCACCCCCCAGTCCTTTGGGAGCTTTATCTGAGGCGCCTCTAAACCACACGCAACAACCACACAGTAAATGAGATTGAAACCCACCACATAGGTAAATATCTGGGCTCCATACCATGATACCACCCTTTAGCAGAAGGGAATGACACACCCTAAAGGGCACGACCCTCATAACCTTGCCGCGTCTTTCCTGTTTTGACCATTTCCGGGGTGTGAGGTCCTGATGCAGTCTCGTCCAAAAAGCTACGCTTCATACAAAAGCCATGCTTTGGTCACAAATGATCAACACACAACAGCACTCAGCATGCCACACTACCAAATTGGGAATATAATGCTGATAATCTTCAACTACATAACCACTGAGCTCGTACGTCTCAGAGAAGGGTGTTAAGCTAAGAGAATAAATTCTCCGCCACCAAAAGATATGTATTTGAAAGAAATCTTCTTTATATCTCAAAGTGTAGTGTCAGACATACAACCATACAAGTCTGTTCCGGGTTCGAACAGAACTGAAGGCACTTCGTTCAATAAAGGAAGAAGCCCTTGCAAATCCTGGTATTCACAATCCCGATCGGAATTCCCATCACTTAGGGAGAACTCTATACCAGAGCAACTCAGTGCAGAGTCAATCGATAGGTTATCCTATCGTTTTCACAAATACCCGGTCTTCAACACCGGTCTTCAAATGTTATCCATAATGACGTATCATTATTCGGAATGGGTTATATGACACAAGGTCCTCTCCCGGCTAAACCGAATAATGAGCGCAATATTTAAAATATATGGATATGGGATTTCAGTTAAGTCACAACTGATAAAAACCCAAAACCTTTCTTCAAATGGTTAAACAAATTACCATTTTAATTCTTTAAATAAAAAGATTTATTCCACAAAGTTCACCCAGTTATATAAAGATCCATTTATGGATTTCAAAATAATTTCCATTTCAATTGGATTAACTCGTTAAATATTTAAATCAAAGATTTAACTTATAGCTTTCAATTGTTTCCATAACTTGGAAATCATTTTTATTTCAAACTAGAAATCCCTTTTACACAAATTGGAAGTTCATTTCTTATGTGAAAGCTTTTATTATTTGAAAACAAACAGTTTTCATTTCGAAAGAATCCAATTATACTTGCACGAGTTCAAGCCTTTGAATTTAAATTCAAATTCCCAAATCACTATGTCTAACATGGTTTAACCCATATAAACTTGTATAACATCTTTAATCCCTAGGTTCAAATCATAGAATTTAATTTCAAATCTTGAATTTAAATTTAAATCAAATTATTTAAATTTCAAGGCTTAATCAAGTTATTCAAAGATAAATTTTATTATCTTGAAATTTCATTTCAAAAACTTTTCACATTTAACCCGATTCCATTTCAAAACCATTTGAATTTAAAATTCAAATTTAAAACTATTTTAAAAATCTATGACTTAACCGATTTCCACGTGACATGCATATTTGTGTGTGTATAGTGTAGTCCAAGGGTTTAACACAATAGTGCAACAACATCATCATCACAGATCAAAACACAAAAATATAGTTGATAAGCGGTATAAACTATAATGCTTAATGTTCATTCACAGATTCATAGATAATATAAAAATGTATCACAAATAAATGAATAAAATACACAGCTGAATCCACAAACAAAATATCACTGATTAGATAGGATAATCAATTCAATGCATCTCATACAATATAATCATTCATAAATAGGGTCAAGCATTCAATAATCATTTAGAAGCAGAATTAATTAGTTGTTTAATCCTAATTAATTCAATTTATTTCAAATTATATTGACGACATATGAATTAATTATCCAATCTTGATTTATTAATTACAAATCATTTGATATAAATTAATTTATCAACACTTTAATTCATTATTCTTAATTAATAAATTATTCTTAATTAATCACATTAAGTAAATTAACCTCTAAATCAATAATTAATTAACCCCTTAATTAATTATTTTAAGAAATTAACCGTTTAATTACTTACCATAAAGTAATTACACTTACACAATCTCATAAATGATTATCATTATTTAATTAATCTAATTAATTATTAAAATTAATTACATCAATTAATTATTTAAATGATCTTAGTTAATGACTGTCATTAACCATTAAAAATTCTTTAATACTTTGCTAATTAATTTCTAATTATAAATTAATATAAATCGTTAATTTATAAATTAATAAAGAAGTCATTCCTTAATTATCTTATTCATTAAATCACTTTGATACCTTAAATATCTCTAAGGTAAATGATTTCTTTGTCAATGTCTTCATTAATATTAAAGAGTATTTAAACATTACGCTTCTAAATTTGGATTCAAATTTCATTTTGAATTTAAGATTCAAAATGATTGAACGTTAACTAAATTTAAAATCAACTTATAAACCTATATAAGAAAAGTTCTAACTAATTTACTTAAATTTTTATTTAAAATTTAAGCTTTAAAAATGCATTACATTTTAACTTGCAAATTCAAATTAAAACAATTTGTTTAACTTTTCATTCAAAATCCTTTTTATAAAGAACTTAATCAAATCCAATTCAAATATTTATCTGAAAACAAATTACTTTTAAAAAGCTATTTGATTTAGACTTGTTTAAAACATTCAGATTTTAAAACTGATTTAAATCAAAATTTGAATTCAAGAAACTTGAATCCATACCCAATCATTTGATTTGAACTTGCTTTTAAAATCGTGATTTCAAATTCTTGTTAAAATCCCAATTTCATGCTGAAAACCTTAAGATTCAAAGTTTCATTTGAATTTGACTTCATACTAGATTTAAACATTGTTTACATCTAGCTTACAAATTTAAATTCATTTAAATTTGTTTTAAATTTAAATTCATTTAAATTTGTTTTAAATTTAAATTCATTTAAATTTGTTTTAAATTTAAATTTGCAGACAGGTTTACAGAAACATGTACAAACCAGAACTAAACCGAGGCAACTCATGTTTGCTTCAAGTTAAAACCTAATTTAGTTCGAGTAAACTACTCGAATAACTCGAGTAAATCCCGAGTTCAAAACCTCTGCACTAAAACAATAGATCATCAGGAAATTTAAATGGCATGGTGCACGTACACCATGGCTTTGGCCCTCTCCGACCACCATCCTGACCTCCAACATATCGACGACCAGCACTTGACATCATCACGGCCATCCAAATCCATAACGGTTGCTCGAATCAAAATTGAGCTCTCAATTCATAACCTAGAAACAAAACTAGTAACTCCTCCCAAACATGTCAACGCCACTTCCTCGAATCTCCGACCACCAGAGAGCCATCGCCACCGGCCATAGCTTCGACTACACCCAAGCTATCACCTCCCTGAAGTACGTACAACTCGATGCACGAGAGAACACGCGACGATCATTCTTTCGACCACCTCAAAATTTAGGTTTAGAAATAAAAACTCCTCGTCGCCGCCACCACGTGCATCTGCCAGCCATCACACAGTTTTTCCCATAACCTCTGATCACTCCTCCACCTCCAGGAGGTAGCTCGACCACTTCAAGTCAGTGCATCACCAGAAGTAACAAAAAGAATGGAATTCGAACAAATCTAAACTACTCCTTAATTCTAAGTCTTAAAATTATGATTCTTGTTTTAAAAATCATATTAATGTATATGAATTCGACCCACATACATGAATTCGAGAATTGAAAGGTTTGAATTTTAACTTATTTAAGGCTTTGCTTAGGTATTTTGTTTTCCAGCGACAATACTGAGTTGTTTAAACTTAAATAGATTTTTATACCTTAGTTCATGATCAAACAAACAACTTTTGTTTTGATCCTACATCCAAACAGTAAGTAGGTTGTGATGAAATGATTTTTGAATAAAAATCTTGGTTTATGAACTAAGACAGAGAACATATAGAAATAGCAACCTGCATACAAAATATTTCCAACATACCGATATACACCAAGAATTCATACTTATTCATGGATATATCCACAACAGATTCGTACTTTTAAAATTTAAAAATGATGTTACGCACCTTGGTTCCCAGAAAAATGAACAGAACTCTATTTGAAACAGGCTTTTGCAGTTTCAAGCTGAAGCCTTCATTTTTTTAATTCTCTGGCTGTAATGAAGTTGTATTGTTGTTTGTTTAAATTGAATCTTTGTTTTAGTTTTAGATGATGTTTACTTCAGATTTTCTTAGCTCTTGCTTGATGGTTGAAATGAAAAGGATTGATATATATAAAAAGGAAGTTTACAGGCTATAATATGTTTTTGTACAAAAAGGTCGGAGAATTTTTTTTCTTTATTTGATTAAGCATAGATTTTGGCCGATGCATAACCTTTGTGTGCTAAGGATAATGGCATTAAATGCGTATTTCCCTTGCATAGTTACAGCCTATGTACTAGCTTATTCTATTATGATAATAAGTATAGCTGTTGTGTTATTTTCAGGTTAAAGCTTCCCTTCTTTTTCCCTTTTTCTTCTTCTTTTATTTTTTAGGTAAGCACTTTGTTTTGATTATCTTTTTTTTCCATGCTTTGTTCAAAGTTTCTTCAGCCTTTGCTTTTATCTTCTTACTTTGGTGGCCTGATATGATATGTTATGGTGCTAGAGATTCAAGCATTAATTATATTTGTCATGTTTCTTTTATTTTTCTTATGTCTTCTTTTGCAAGATTTTTTTTATATACATGTTTACTTGTTTCATACTTAAGCCTATTTATATTTTATTTGTTTGTACATAATTATTTTGTCTTACTTTTATTTTCTTGCATGTCTTTATTACTTTATAATATAAACAAATTCCTATTTTAATATGTTGTTTAAATTTTCCTAATGAAATCACTTTATATTTTAATTTATCTTGTATATATCTATTTCTATTTCTAATTTAAATATTTATTTTAACTCAAATGCTTATTGTCTTATTTCTCTATATACATATATACATTTATATTTTATTTCTTTTACATTTTACATTCCTATATATATATATTTATTTAACTTATAAAGAAATCGTTTTTAAAACTTACTTATACTTTGATAAAATAACACACATATTTTATATTATAAAATATAGAATTTAACTTTAAACATTGTTTGAAATTATTTTATATACATGTTTATTTTCAAATATCCAGGTTAATTCTCAATTAATTCATAAATTTAACTAGAATCTTATATTAATTACCAATTAATTTTACCATATTTACTTAAAATTAAATTAATTAGCAATTTAAACTTAATAAAAATCCGAGATCGTTGTAGATTCACCCCCCCCCCCAGGAAAGTTCATCCCCGCAATTTGCAAGCACGAAAACAACAAAGATAGATAAACAAAGATAGAGAAACAATTTTCCAGGTCAAACTGGATATCTATTCTGTATTTGGCTCGCCAAATCAGAATATTGACAATATGAGAACAAACTCATACAATACTTCATAGGATACTCGAGTTATCCGGATCTACGAATACGCAAAGTGCTGGTTAGATCGAAGGGATAACTAACCATTCGTAGAATATATCGAGACCCAAACAATAGATAGATGATTCCATCTCCTACAAGTTCTCATATAGTAGGTATGGATTCCAACAAAGTATATACCAATTTGTCCCTCTTCGGACTTCGATATTCACAAGAAATTTTAATAGAATTACAAATTTGGTTTTAACCGAAATAGTTTTATCGATCCAAAATTTAGCTTCATATTATATTAATCAATTTAACTCAATTTAAAATTTCCAATTTATTTAAAATTTCAATTCCAAATCTAATATTTATTAAAGCTTAAATCGGAATAGATAAGAAACCGATGAAGATACAAAGTAAGGATTTTCTATGACGATTTGTAGGGCCACCATCACAACGAAACTTTTTTCCTAGAGTTGCTACGAAGCAAATCAAAGAATCTGTAATCGAATCAAAGGAGACTGATAAGAAAATTGTTTCCGCTGTTGCACGGTATTGACCATTAATAGTGGTACTTCCCTGTCCCCTATCTCATCCTCTACTTGCACTCGTACTTACTATCGGTGGATAGTAAGAGAATTTACTGAGGCATTCAGATGGATATCTTAGGGATATACTCATTCTAGGGTATATTTCACCCTATCTCTAATGGGTTACTTAACGTGTTATACTCCTAAGCTAAAGTTTTAACCCTCGGCTCTGATACTAAATGTAACGGCCCTGATTCGACCTTCGAAAATCAGCACCGAATACGACACTCGTATTCAAATGTCGCAGATCCAAACGTCGAATCTATTTCGTCGGAGCTTATAACACCATTAATTACAACACAGCGGAAGAAATGAATATGAATATATATAACATTGATACAATGACAGATACAATGTCAGATATAATATGATCCAGTAGAATGATACAATAGATATTAATACCATCAGAGATACAAGACATAGCGGAAAGATAATGATAACACCAATAGCGGAGCAATATCTTCAATAGAATGCATCCCCAAATCCAATGCCCCAATCCAAAGCTAGCTCGAACGAACATCACGTTTCACCTAGATAAGCAGGTCTCATACAAATCCAAAGACTGAACTAACTCCAGATAATCTACTAAACCTAACTATCTAAAAAACCCAACTCTAGACTGCCCGTGTGGAAAAATTGTGGGCACTCAGAGTTTAGGAAAGGAACAATAAACTATGAGTCAGTCATGGGACTAGTGTGAGTAACAAAAACAGTTGGTCTTTAAAACAGACAAGAAAAGATTTTAAAATAAATTCGCAATGCTTTTTAGAAAATGAAACTACCATAAGGCCTCCCACCACACACACAATGCTAACGCAGAATTGGAGGAGATTTCTCCTTATGATAGTCAAATATGCTTGATACAAGAAAATTTCTTTGAATATGCTTGATACGAGAAAATTTCTTTTCATATTACTATTATAAGTGCACAGTGTGGAAAACATTTCGAAAGTATAATATTAATCTTAGCCAACATACAACCATTATTCTATGCCTACTATAGTGTGACGCCCCACCTCTATGCTCACAATAACAAAGGTTATTATAAGGAATAACGTCTGCTATTGCGAGGAATAAGGCTTGTTAGAAGCGGCCATCCGTAAGTTATGCCTTAGACGAGTATGGATTACATCAATAGGAGTTCTGAAATTTACTCGCAAAGATATAAATTCAATCCAAATCTAAAACGAAACTACAATGGCTAAAGAAAAATCCAGAACAACTCATAATAACAACAACACTGATAGATATAATCACATCAGGACAGAAGATCAGATATATAGCGGAAGACAAGTCTGGAATACATGCTACAACAACCGATGATTCACAAGAACCAAATGTACATATACATATACATCATAACATACATGAGATGAGAACTAATAAACCAAAAGAACCCCTCGGAGGCTAGACAAAAGATGAGGCAAAATCCCAAAAGCTGAAGCTGCTACAGAATCAGAGATAGAGATTACCCTGAAATGACTCGGTCTGACCCGAGTATTATTTAAAAGTAAATAATAAACGGACCAGTCTAATTTATTCTCATAAAAAAGTGAATGATAAACAACACTTAAATAAATAATTATAGTCTCGAACGAGACTATACAACATAAATAATCAGCGTAGTTTAAATGAAGAAATCTCAATTTAAACTCCATCAAAATCAGTTTTCAAATTCATAATTGAATTTAAAACAGCAATACGCAAATTTATAATCTCAGATGAGGTTATACTCAAACTCAACTTCCAAATTTGTAATTGAATTCAAAGCAGCAATTCACAAAATCTAGAAATCAAAACAGATAACTAAAAAATCAGCAGTCTCAATATCTAGAAATAAAAATAAGATAACTAGAAATTCATCAGTCACAAAATCTAGAAATCAAAATAAGATAACTAGAAAATCAGCATAAAAGTGGATCGATCCCAGCAGATGGAGAGTTTTAGCTACGCCACACATGCATCTCAGATGAACGAAGCCTACCAAGTATTATAAATTTAGGCGCCCATCAGATGACCCGAAGGTCCGTTGAGTGACCCGAAGGTCTAGTACTGGTATTTTACCCGAAGGTCCATCAGATGACCCGAAGGTCCAACAAATGACCCGAAGGTCCAGCAGAGTGGCTCGAAAGCCAAATAAAATCATCAAAATCATCAAACAGCAGATGTTTCAATTAACGAGTCCGGAATTAACCGAAATAGTAAAAGTGTGGTTCCATACTCCGCACTTTTGCTAAATCGTTTAAATCTCTTCGTCATTTCCTTAAAAGTGCAAAATTGTTTATTTCAAATAAATAACCCTTTATGTTCTCAAACGGACAAGTACGGAATTAAGAAAATTAGTAAAAGTGAGGGTTCATAGTCCTCAATTTTTCTGAAGCGTTTAAATCGCTTCCTCATTCTTTTGAAAGCGCAAACTGTGAAATTTTTGAAAACATTTTTATTTTAAAACGATTTTTAAAACACATGGTTAAAACAGCAACATCTGTAGCAATTTCGACAAGGAAATTGCACTTCACAAAACACCGTTAAAAAGGGGTACCAAATCAGCGTTGCGAGATAACCGCTTGAAAAGTCACTTTAAATTAACGGTTACTTACGTTAAAATAATAGTGAATTTTCGTTCATCGAAAATGTCACCAAAACACGGTGCTTCAAAATTATAGAACTGGTGCAAAAATCCAGTTATAAAAATAACGGTGATAAAATGCGTTTTGAAAATGAAATGCCGGTTCAACGTAAATTAAATAGTGAACCCCGCTACTATATTTTCATCAAAAATTCCGCTACCAGGGGAAGTATACTACAAGTAGGCATGCTATATAATACTATATAAATATTCTTGCACTAATGTAATGCGTTGATGCAGCGCACCATGATCATTCGCTCAACCATCTTATGTCGCTCGCCGGCCTTAAGTCGTTCAACCAACATAGGTCGCTCGGCCTTAAATCGCTCAAACATAAGTCGCACGCCTTAAAGATAACGGCTCACGAAAACAATGCCGCATTCCTTAGATCGTTAACCTTAAGTCGCTGCCTATCTTAAGTCGTTTCCTGAAGCCGCATTTCTTAAGTCGCATTTTCCTTAAGTCGCTCACCTAAGCCACTTTCTATAAGTCGCTCGCCTCCTGAAGCCGTGCTATGTTGTTAATTCATTGAAGCTTATGTCGCTAAGTCGTTCCTGAAGCTATGCTATCTGCTTGAATCGCATGTGTTGAGTCGCGTATGATTTTAGGTCGTTATGTCGTATGTTGTATTGTTGTACTGTTATGTCGCATGAAGTTGTGATATGTATTGTATTGTTAAGTCGCGTATGTTAAGTCGTGTAATGTGTTAAGTTGTGTGATGTTGTATTGTGATTCGTAGGTCGTGAGTCTAAAGTTTGAGTCGCGTGTGTTGTAATTTCCTATAAATAGGGGTGTGTTGCCACTTGTAAAAAGGAGTTGATTTTTGAATAAAATTTGTGTGTGAGCTTTTGCCACCTTTGTTGAAGTCGAGTGTGATCTCCTTCTTCTTTCCATCTTTGGGTTATTCGTGCACGAATCAACGAAGTTGAAGCCAATTCTCGGTATCACTTGCGAGTGATCAACTATCGAATTGTAGATCTTTCAACACGGTATCTTACTAGATCAACGGGTTGGAGATAGCTAGATTCCGACATCATCACGATCAACGGAATTGAGCATTTATCGTTCTATCAGTTTATTTGACACGAAATCATCATTGAGCGTAAGTGTTAAGCCACGTCAAAATTGGTATCAGAGCTATACCGCTGCGTCAAAATTGGTATCAGAGCCATACAGAGCTAAATCAAAGCTAGATCCGAGCTAGAGGTTGACGGAAATGAGATTGCGTCGGAGCCATATCAAAGCCATATCAGAGATTGCGCCAAATCAAAGCTAGATCAAAGACGGAAACGAGATTGTTTGATGATCATGCCTCCGAGACGTGCTAATCGTTATCATAATGTTGAAGATTTGTATAGAAGACAAGAAGCTGAGCAGATGGAGCAACGTATCAATGAAAATTTCAAGGAGGGTATTGAAAAGTTGGAGAAGTTGATGAAAGACATGAATCGAAATCAATGGAGAATGTCACCAGTTTCGAACCAAAGTGGAAACATGGTTTCACCATCGGTTTCGGGAGAAAGGAGGATGTCACCCTAGTCTTATCGAGATAGAAGAGAATCATCAGTTTCAATGATGCGAGACCACCATGGGTATCGAAATGAAGAGGGAAGAACTCAACGTGGGTTTGAGAATGAACCATATCGTGATGCTGAAAGACAGGGTAGAAGGGACACGCGTAGTCGTAGAGATGTAGATGGTCATGATCGATATCGAAATACATATATTTTGAGGAGGATGGTGATGGATGTAGTATTCATTATCGAGATCGAGACCAAGTGTGAAATCGATATATGGATTCAGAAAATGATCGTAAATGGGAGTTAGGTATGAGGATGGAAATTCCAGAATTCAAAGGTGGTATGCAAGCGGAAGAATTTCTTAATTGGTTGTCGAATGTTGAAGAAATTTTGGAATTCAAGGAGGTGCCTGAGAATCGTAGAGTCCAATTAGTTGCTACAAGACTAAGGGGAAGAGCTATGGCTTGGTGGCAACAAACTAAACTAACTCGGGAGAGAAATGGAAAATCAAAAGTTGTCACTTGGGAGAAGTTGAGAATGATGATGAAAGCGACTTTCTTGCCATACAAGTATCAATCTCTTATGTATCAACGTTTGCGGAATTTGAGACAAGGGACGAGGACGGTGAATGACTATGTTGATGAATTCTATCGATTGATTGCAAGGAATGATATTATGGAAACTAAGGAACAGCTAACGGCTAGATATATTGGAGGGTTACGAATGCAAATTCAAGACATGGTTAATATGTTTAATCCAATGTCTGTTGCTGAAGCACATCAGAAAGCTCTAGCTTGGGAGAAACAAGGGAGACGAGGAAATGGTGTGTTTACGAGTTCTAACAACCAGAATAAGGGTGCTAGTAGCAGTGCTAATGTTTCCAAGGCAGTCAATAAACCAATTGTCAATGAAGCCTCTAAAGCAAAGGTCAATAACAGTATCAAGTGCTATAATTGTCAGGAGTTTGGCCATAAAAGTAATGAATGTACAAAGCCAAAGAAGAGAGAATTAGTTGCAGAGGAATGTGAGTATGAGTATGTAGAAGCTGAAATTGATTATTCACAATCATCGAAATTTGATGAAGATGAAGAAGTTGTGTCAGGAGATGAAGGATGTAACTTGATGATGAGGAGGTATTGTTTAGTGCCAAAGCATGAGAATGATTCTAGCTGGCTGAGAAGCAATATCTTTCAGTCTATATGTACTATCTTGGGAAAGGTTTGTCGATTTGTTATCGATGCGAGGAGGTGTGATAACATTATTTCTGAGGAAGCCGTCATGAAGTTAGTGTTGAAGACTGAAAAACACCCTAGATCTTATAAACTGGCATGGCTAAAGAAAGGTGGAGAAGTGACAGTGGGAAGACGAGCATTTGTTACATTTTCTATTGGGAAGAAGTACAAAAATGATATATGGTGTGATGTTGTAGATATGGATGTGTGTCACTTGCTATTGGGAAGACCATGGCAATATGATAGAGCTGTACAACATAATGGTGGCACCAATAGCTACAGTTTCATGTTCGAAGAAACTCAAATTACCTTAATTCCTAAGAAGTGTGAACAAAGTGAAAGCAAGTTAGAGAAGAAAGTGGAATCAACTAGTCTATTATCTACGAAAGAAATTGTTGAAGAAGTGAAAAATAGTGTTGAATTATTTATATTGATTAGGTATGAAACAAGTGAAGATGTTGAAATTCCTATGGAGGTTAGACTGGTGTTGAATGAATTTGAAGATGTCTTTCCTACGGAATTACCCAAGGAATTACTGCCACTAAGGGACATACAACATCAAATTGATCAAGTGCCAGGTGCTATTTTACCGCATAGGCCGCATTATCATATGAGTCCAAAAGAGCATGAAGAGTTGAGAAGACAGGTTGAGGAGTTGCTTGAGCAAGGGCGTGTTCGAGAGAGTCTCAGTCCTTGTGCTGTACCATCTCTGTTGGTACCGAAGAAAGATGGTTCATAGAGAATGTGTACCGACAGCAGGGCACTCAACAAAATAACTGTCAGATACAGATTTCCTATGCCAAGACTTGATGATCTATTGGATCAAATCAGTGGGTCTGTAATCTTTTCAAAGATCGATCTTAAGAGTGGATATCATCAGATTCGCATAAGACTAGGTGATGAACGGAAGACAACATTCAAGACTCGAGAAGGATTATATGAATGGCTGGTCATGCCATTTGGTTAATCTAATGCACCAAGTACATTTATGAAGGTGACGAATCAAATTTTCAGACCTTACATCGGGAAGTTTGTTGTAGTCTACTTTGATGATATCTTGATATATAGTGCTAGTATAGAGGAGCACATTCAACACTTGCGAAAGGTGCTAACTATTCTTCGTCAAGAACAGTTATATGCAGCGACGAAGAAATGTGTGTTCATGACGCGAAGTGTTTTGTTTCTAGGTTATGTCGTGCCTAAGGAAGGGATACACATGGACCAGAGTAGAGTAGTCGCAATCATAAATTGGCCACAGCCCAAAACTATAACAGAAGTTAGAAGTTTCCATGGGTTAGCTTCATTTTATCAAAGATTTATACCACACTTTAGTAGTGTAATGGCCCCTGTTACGGATTGTATGAAGGGAAAGCAGTTTTCATGAACGAAAGAGGAAGGATTTGCTTTTGAACAAATCAAGGAACTTTTAACCTCAGCACCGATTCTAGTGTTGCCAGATTTTCAGTTACTATTTGAGTTACATACGGATGCATCTAAAGTTGGAAATGGAGGAGTGTTGAGTCAAAAGGGTCATCCAATCGCCTATTTCAGTGAAAAACTTTCTGGAATAAAGATGAGATACAATATTTATGATGTGGAGTTTTATGCTATTATGCAGGCTGTGAAGCATTGGAGACATTACTTGTTCCACAAAGAATTTGTTTTGTATACGGATCACGAAGCGTTGAAACATTTACAAGGGCATAATAAAATTGCAGCTAGGCATGCATCGTGGATAGCTTATTTGCAACAGTTTACATTCGTCGTGAAGCACAAGTCTGGAGTAACTAATCGCGTCGCCGATGCATTGAGTCGAAGGGAGAATTTACTAACAACAATGCGAGTAGAGGTGATGGGTTTTGACTTACTTCCAGATTTGCTTACATCAGATTCATATTTTTCTGAAATCCTAGACAAAGTCAAACAGGGAAACATGGATGGATACGTGCTGGTTGATGGTTTTCTATTCAAAGGAAATCAGTTGTGTGTTCCATATTGCAGTCTCCGAATGAAAATTATCAAATAATTACATGAAGAAGGACATGTGGGCCGCGACCGTACTATGTAGTTGATTTCAAACTCTTATTTTTGGCCGTCAATGAAGAAACAAATTGAAAAGTTTGTTCAGAGGTTCCATGTCTGTCAAGTTTCAAAGGGGGCCGCGAAAAATGCAGGTTTATATATGTCGTTGCCTATACCTACTAAGGCATGGGTGGATGTTAGTATGGACTTTGTATTGGGTTTGCCGAGGATGCAATGTGGCAATGATTCTATTTACGTGGTGGTTGATTGATTTTCAAAAATGGTTTATTTTATCGCATGCAAGAAGACGGCAGATGCAATTAATGTCGCACAGTTATACTTCAGAGAGATATGTCGTCTTCACGGGTTGCCTGAATCTATTTATCGGATAGAGACACTAGTTTCTGAGTCATTTTTGGATGAGTCTATGGAGAATGGTCGGGACAAAGCTGAAATTTAGTAGTGCTTATCATCCACAGACGGATGGACAGACATAAGTTGTGAATAGATCCCTAGGTAATCTATTGAGATGCCTCGTGAATGACAATTTGAAGCATTGGGATTCCAAGCTGTGTCAAGCTGAGTTTGCACACAACCATGCAGTTAATCGTAGCACTGGGTTCAGTCCATTCCAGGTGGTTTACTCAACAATTCCTAAGGGACCATTAGATTTATCTATAGTACCACAGCAGAAAGGAGTGATCAAACGAGCTAGTGATTTTGTGAATAAATTGCAAGTGTGCCACAAGGTTGTGCATGAACGATTGCTTAAGGAAAATGAGAAATATATGAAATCCACAGATATTAAACGACGAAATGTTGAATTCAAAGAAGGGGATTTTGTATATGCAGTATTGACTAAGGATCAATTTCCTATTGGTGCTTACAACAACCTAGCTGCTAGAAAAATTGGTCCTTTGGAAATCGTAAAGAAGATTAATGAGAATGCTTATCAGTTAAGATTGCCCGATCGTATACATACTGGCGACGTTTTCAGCGTCAAATACTTGATTCCATATCATGATAATAAGTATGTCGAAGGAGAGGAAAGGGTAAATTCGGGGTCGAATTCTTTTCAACCAGGGGAGGATGATGCAGCGCACCATGATAATTCGCTCAACCGTCTTATGTCGCACACCAGCCTTAAGTCGCTCAACCAACATAGGTTGCTCGGCCTTAAATCGCTCAAACAAAAGTCGCATGCCTTAAAGATAATGGCTCAAGAAAACAAGGCCGCATTTCTTAGGTCGTTAATGTAACAGTCCGCCAATCCATACCCCTTGAGTCAACGGTATTCTACGTCAATTAACTCAAGTGGAACAGAAAAACGAACCATTAAGGTTAAAGAAAAAGAGACAGAAGGAGAAGAAGCTAAACAATATCAGAATCTCACGGTCGTAGCGGAATAAAATATAATAGTAAATAATAGATCTTTACAAAAATGAAACTGCATCTATTTTATTACATCATGTCATCAGAGTATCTCATACAAAAACATTTACCAGTCAGACAAATCCATATAATCATAGCAGCAGATAAATATATACTAGTACGGATAATACGTCTCGGACTCCAGCTCCTCTCCTGCTCCATAGCATCCTGTCCTGAACATATAATACTCGGTCTGACCCAAGCATTATAATGAAATAACACCCGAGTCAGTCTGGAATACCTGCTGATAATAATGCATCCAAATTGATTATTAAAGTTTCAAAAATCCTTTTGAAAACAAAAGCATCTCATAAGACCACGCCACAAATAAACATGTCGGGTTTTTACCTTACGATAGCTAAAACACTTTTTATACAAATCCTCTGATATTATAATAGGGTCTATACACAAATACTTATTAAATAGCCAAAATTGTTACATTATTAAATTCCAGCTACTAGCCACAGTGTGGGTAATACAAACAAAACTCATAAAAGGCTCGTAGGGGGAATGGATTTCCAACAATGACTAGGCACTGGGGTACCACCTGTCACAGTACGTGGTCTAGATCACAGTATGGAGGGTTACGCCCGCTCCCCTGCAACACAAGACCGGAATCATCCCTTACTGGACAGTTCTGAATAAGATCACCCCGCGGTTGGGATCAGCAACCGCACCATTAAGCCGAAATAAAAATGGACTTCTAAACAGGGATGACCTTACTCTAAAGTGGGGGTTACGTACGAAGCCTTGCTGCATAACCCCTGATTTTCAGTCATTCCCGGTTGATGAGGCTTGAGGCTAAGTGCTACCATTTAGAACGTTTCACTTAGAATGCTCATCGCCCACATGACGATGTTCCGAAAGCATTCGTCCAAGCAAGTCCATCCCGGGTTCGAACGGAACCGAAGGCACTACTCCTACTACATCCATTTTGGAAATATCCTCAGGATTAGTAGCGACTAGCCCTTGCACTTCACTGCTCAATTCGACTCCGAACACGTTTTTCCACGAAACGTACTAACCGGATCGAAGTGGTTTTCGAGAAATAAATCTTAATCCCGGTCTCTTCGAAACGATCAACGCATTTGTCCAATATTGATAGTCGGTTATTTAACTATCAATGAACAGTCACAAACATCTATCACACAATAAATAATTCCCTCATTATTTATTTTCCTCAAAATATCTTTACGAGATATAATTCCAATTTCAAAACCGCTTTGAAACACTTTTCAAGTCCAATTCTTATTATGGAATAGATTTCCAAATCTTTACTTCCTCTGAAAACATCCAAGTACCAATATTTAAGGTTTAAAATAATTTAAATACTTTATTCCTGAAAATATGTTAAAACATTCATATTAAAACTTCTTATATACTTGATCTAATATATATATATATACACTTTTTAAAAAATATCTCAAATAAAACTGCTTAATAAAATATAAACTATTATCTTTAAAATGAAGTTAAGTCATACTAAATTTTAAAATAAAGTTTTGAAACTCTACACAATTTCTAATTTATACTTTGATTGATTATCTTTAAAATAAAACCATTTTATAAAGTATAAATAGTAATAATATTCTTTAAAACATAATTCTAATCACCCTTTAAAAAAATTACTTCTATAACTACTTTGATATATATTTACTTTTAAAATTCTTACAACTTAAATAATCTTCCTTGAAACCATTCTTAAAATATGACTTCAAATTCTAACGTTTCAAAAATCTATTTTAAAAACGTACTTGGCTTTCGGGGAAATACACTCCATCTTAGAATAATCGAAGAATTCTTTTTATCAATCCAACATGATTTACCCAATTCAATTTATGTTCATCCCGTAAAATTCTTTCCACACTTTAAAAAAATAAATAGCTCCTTTTATTTTAAACACGTTGCTATTTCTTGGAAATCGCTTTCAAACATACGTTTAAAATATTTGAAATAAGCTCTAGAAATCATTTAATTGAAAATAATACTTAAGGAAATATATAGGGTTTCCTAAGTACTTTAAATAAAATTTAAACTTTTAAAATAAGGTTGTTAAATCAAATATTCATATTAAAATTTCCTTTAATACTACTTTACTTCTTTTAAAATAATTAAATACCATAATAACTTAATCAAATTTTTGATTTCATTCAAAAAAAGTTTAAAATAATATTTCTTTCTAAACATATTTAACTACAAATTTATATTTGAAAGCTTTCTTGAAAACAAAATACAAATTTCCAGGAGAAAGCACCCTTCCCATTTTTTTTAAAAATAAATCTCGCTTTTATTTTTAACAATTCTCAATTCCCTTCCAAACCACAAATTCAACACTTTAATTTATCAACCAATTACTTGATTTCGATTCCCTTTAAATTCTTTACTTAAGAATGTCTTTAATCTCCCTTTAACCCAATTCAGTTATTTATATTTAAATTCTCAGGTGGTCTTTTCCAAATCATAGCACAACACAATTAATTTTTCAATTTAATCTATCACAGCATATAAATAGAGCATAACATAACAGGATCTAAACAATTTATCACAGAATATAAATAGAATTCTATTTGTGAGGGATTCAGTTGGATCCCTCCAACCTGTTTCCCTGCATCCACAGATATTAGCACAATAACATATATCGATTCAATCATATTTAATCAATCAATCATTTAAATATTGACTGTTTAAATTAACTAGTACTCCAGATGTGAGTGAGTTAAACTCAACTTGGGTTTTTGGCGAGCGTTCAAATTTTAATTAAATCGAACGCGTTCGATTTAACCTAAATTTTTACTTGCTCCGAATGATCCCAGAATTCTTCCACTGCGTAGATCGCGTCGCTGCGATTCTGGCGCTACCAAATTCGTCAAAATCTGACGAAGCATGTAAAAGTTATAGATTTATAAAGCTTGAATCAAAATTTAAAACAATTTTCTTCTATTTTATATTTTTTTATATAGTACCGGCCGCACAATAATCTTCTTCCCTCCTTCCCTCACGCGACCGTAGCAGGAAAAAGAAACCCAAACACGCACAAACAAACTCGACGTCGCACCCACCACGCTGCTCCGGAACTCGATCGGAGACCAATGCCTCGAAGATCATCACGCCCACACCCTCTGGCTAGAAAATCACGAAGCTCGATCGACCCTAGACTTCGGGAAACGTGCACAAACTGCACACGAACGCGGCCCCCAAACGTCTTCTCTGGTCGACGAAAGCCCATCTCCACCGTACAAATGAGTAGAGCTCGAGATTCTCTTCATTTCTCTAGTTGGAAATTTCTTGCGAAAGCTTGTAGATTGAGAGAAAAATGAAGGAGAACGAGAGAGAGTTTCGGCCATTGAATTGTTATGAACGGCGACCGGAGAATTAGAATTAGGGTTAGGGTTCGTTGCGTGTATATATACACGTTTGTCCAATTATATTAATATTTAATTCACCTTAAAGTAACTTTTTCACATGATCTCCAAACGACGCGTGTCGACAGGCGTTCCTAAGGTTTTACCCATGTTCCAAACATAACGGAACGTGTTTCGAAAGCTAATTCGATCATATGCGCGAGTTACGGAAATAAACGATAAATTTTAAATTAAATCGATTAAAGTATTTTCTATGCGTTTTAAGCTGCCAGGGTTAAACGACAACTCCGATTGCTACGAATATTGAAATTCAATAATAACTAACTATTACAGATCCAATGGAACTGGTTTCATCGAATTCCGAGACTGTTCCCCGGAAGGCTACTTTGATTCGTCGATTAAATCGGGCGATTTTCACAATCGTCAAAATCATCGAAAATTTCACTTTTTATAACTTTATTAACTCTGTTACAACTCGTATAAAATTTATATTCCCATTAGAAATCATTCTGATTCAGTTTAAATCAAAATTTGATTATTTGCATTATTATACTATTAAATTCCATTATTAAATTAATATAAAATTCCAAATTCAATTTATCAACTTCTAATTTTATGCAACAGTCCAATATTATAATTCAAACCCAAATAGACTCAAAATAAATTTTAGAATCTAATTTTTTATACCTATTTACACCTAGAATCACCAATTATCCCAATTCTAATATTAAATTATTATTATTCAAATTTCAATTCCAATTCCCGTATTTAAAATTTAACTAATTCTATTAATTTAACCAAAATCTTTTTATTTCAAAATCAAATTATAATACATATTCAAAATTTAAAATTAATTAAAAGTTCAAATCTAGCGACCCAAAATTCCGCATCGTTACATTCCTCCCCCTTATAAAAATTTCGTCCCCGAAATTTGCTAAGGTAGAAAGAATGTTCCAAACTCAATAGCAAAACCTACTCAGTGAATTCTCAATTTCACTTTGCTCAAATTCTTTAGCTACAAATCGAAACTACTATTTTCAATTCCTATCCCAAAATCCTTTTTATTTTCAATTTTTATTTAAATTCAACTTTGTCATTTATGAAACATTTCAAATTTTTCGAAAATTTTGCAACTCCCAAAATTTCCTGAAAATTTTGGCAGAGTCTCCCTTGTACAAAGGGGCTTTTGAAATTTCATAATAGATAAAAATATATATACATCGACCCACACGGTCGGAAAAACCAAAAACAGTTCATATTTCCTATTTTTATTGCGTAGGCGTACCTTTATTAGCATTTGTAAAGCAAACAGCTAAATAGTATCGCACATACGCACTCCAACTCTATCCATTGCTTCCCATACTTGTATTTACTTAAACAAACACGTCAGTTTCCAATAATATGAGCATCTATCAACATTCTCTTCATTAAATTAGCCCAAACACATCAATTACAAAGTTCAAACAAGCAAACTTCATAATTATGCATGTTAACTTCCTTTATAAGCAATTTCACAATTTCAACATCGTTTTAAATCCTCTTTCGACCCAAACTTCATTTTATCTCACTCGAACAATTTATATTCAAATTCACTATATACCCTTCATATTTATTACAACCAATTCATTTCCACTACAATATGATTAACATATGCCTTAGTTACATCTCTTTTACTCCAATTCAATTCCAAATTGATTCACAACCAAATTTTACCTTCAATTTGAAGTATTTACATTTCTTTCATACTCCATTTCCATTCATATGCAAAATCACTTAATAAAATTTTCAATTCATCCTAACTGATTCAAAAACCCATTTCAATTTGTTTCTTTAAGCCAATCAAATTTTTGTTTACAACAAAACGACCAATCTCTGTGCAAAATTTATGGTTATCCAAGCAAGTGACCATCACTTAAGCTTATAACCATTAAAATTAATTCCATTTCCAATTTATATTAATTTTATTCCATTCGGAAATATTCATAACCCAAATATTCTTATTTCCTTGCAATTTTTAATTCAATTTCTTATTCTCATTTCTAGTTCACCATTCAACTTAAGTTTTAAGTTAATATCATCCCATTCTATATTATTTACAACTCATACATCTTTAATTTATCACAATAAAATTAATTAAAACCATTCCACCTGCAAATCAATTTTATTATGGAGCAAATTTTATCCAAGACCACATTATAAAGCTCGATCAGAATTATTTTCAATTTTCTTAAGTTCTTCCAATTCATTTACAAATTTTAATTCAATTTGTTTATTTATTCTATCCATTTGGAATTTTAATTCATCTCCTCGATTTATTCTAAATTTTGTTGATAACATGACCACTTTTAAATTATTCCACTCATTTGAATTTATTTATAATTCAAACCATCATTATTATAATCTAATTCCATCATTCATCCACACTCTCAGCTTTTATTGCCAAAATTAAATCCCATCCTATAGCTGGTTTTTTTTTTCAAAATTCTCTTAATAAATCACCAAAATTTTCTCCATGCCAATACAAATTTCCATATAATTTAGTTTACGCTAAATTCATCTTCAAGCTTCTCTTTATTTAATTTAGCTTACGCTAAATTCATCCTCAAATAATTCCTTTGAATTTAGTTGAGTTAAAATTTTATTCATACAATATCCTTCAACTTAATTAAATTTCTTTTCCAAATTTAATTCTTTTCCAATTCTAATTCAAGTTCAACCCAATTTATTTAGCCATCTTGAATTTATACCATTTCCTTTACTATCTTAAATAAGAATTTAATTACATTCATTTTGCTCATAACACGACTGAATTTTAATTTTAATTTATTCCAAATTCGGCTCAATTTCATTTAATCGAAGTTAAACCCAATTTTAATTTTCCATATACAAGTTCAAAGCTTATTTACTAACTTAAGTTCATTCACATCCTTTATATTTTCTTCCCCTTGTTTCAATTTACACTTCATTTGAGATGAAGTTTGAATTCACCATACCATTCAACTATTCCTCATTTGTGATTATAATCCCATTTTCTATTTATAAGTTCACCAACTTATTTATTTAAAAGCTTATATAGCTCATTCTAATCCATTTACATCTTATAATCCCAATTCCAAATTTTATATATATGTGTATCACTAAATTCTTAAGCATACAAATTATCTTCCAATTTAATTCTTTGCAAATTTTAAATCCATAATTTCAAACTATAAGTATAACACTTAATAGCTCATGGGTACAATTCCTTACATAATGACCCACAATTACAAAGTCATTTTACATTTCAATTTTAACCCGAATCAATTTTATTCTAGGTCCAATTTATTTTACTTATCCCAAATTAAATTCAAATTTTTTATTCACTTTAATATATTTCATTTACTTCCATTTACTGAAGTTAAATTTTAATTCCAAGATTAAAACTTTCATTCCTTCCTTATTAATATCAACTTTACTTAATAAGCTCAGTAGTTGATTCATTTTAACTTTCACATTATCCAAATAGAATTTACCAGAATTCAATTACCCGGTTTTATCTCAAAATCATTTTGAAACAATAATCAACTCATACCTACTTGGTATATTAAATCAAATCTTAGGATTTCCAAAACAACTTGGTTGTACCAAAATAATTTCCCCATTTGAAATTTCCAAAACAACTGTTATACCCAACAAGTCCAATTAATATCATAACCAACCATTTTGGTAGCAATCCATCACTTTAGAAACTCGAAAACGAATTCTAATGATGTGGCCAGCATCATCAGGATTATTTTCCAGGTACTGAAGTGAGTTCAGTGCTTCCTTACTTTCCCAAATTCATTTCAAAACAATTCCCATCCAAAATATTTTCCACAATAATATCCCATCATTGCTTGCAAACACATTGGAAAACATTTCAAAGATCCCCAAGATTTAAATTTCCATACATTGTTTTCAATACATTTAAAATCTGTTTTCAAAATTCTTGGGATTTAAATTCTAGTTCAATTCGAATTTAGTCATTCTTCCTTTGCATTATTTGTACTCATGGAATTTATTTGGTTATAAATATTTTGAATTTTAAATTAAATTTTAGATTCTTATTTGATTAAGATATCTACATTCAAACAATCAAATATATATACTTATTTCAGAAAATTATTTCTTTTATATCAAAATATAATTTTGGGTAAAAATTATTTCATTTACCCTCTTCAAAAACAATACTATGTCGGTTCATCTTGTTTAAGTGTTTAGAAACCCCTATCGATACGGTTGTACTTCCCGTACCAACCAGAATTCATAAACACTCAACCGATAAGTCATCACGATATAAATTTTTTTTATATTCACTAACAAGTACGCTCTCATATCAATTAATACACCCAACTCATTATAGAGTACTATTGACTCTGTTCAATGAGTAATTTCCCCACCAAAGCCTAGGTTGTCACCAACCTAAGCTCTGATACCAAGTGTAACAGCCTGCAAATCCGTACCCCTTGAGTCAACACTATTCTACATCAATTAACTCAAGTGGAACTGAAAAACGAACCATTAGGGTTAAAGAAGAAGAGATAGAAGGAGAAGAAGCTAAACAATATCAGAATCTCATGGTCACAGCGGAATAAAATATAATAGTAAATAATAGATCTTTACACAAAATGAAACTATATCTGTTTTATTACATCATATCATCAGAGTATCTAATACAATAACATTTACCAGTCAGACAAATCCATATATTCATAGCAGCGGATAAATATATACTAGTACAGATAATACGTCTCGGACTCCAGCTCCTCTCCTGCTCCATAGCATCCTGTCCTGAACATATAATACTCAGTCTGACTCGAGCATTATAATGAAATAACACCCGAGTTAGTCTGGAATACCAGCTGATAATAATGCATCCAAATTGATTATTAAAGTTTCAAAAATCCTTTTGAAAACAAAAGCATCTCTTAAGACCACGCCACAAATAAACATGTCGGGTTTTTTCCTTATGATAGCTAAAAAACTTTTTATAGAAATCCTCGGATATTATAATAGGGTCTATACACAAATACTTATTAAATAGCCAAAATTGTTAAATTATTAAATTCCAGCTACTAGCCACAGTGTGGGTAATACAAACAAAACTCGTAAAAGGCTCGTAGAGGGAATGGATTTCCAACAATGACTAGGCACTGAGGTACCACCTGTCACAGTACGTGGTCTAGATCACAGTACCGAGGAGTACGCCCGATCCCGTGCAACACAAGACCGGAACCATCCCTTACTGGACAGTTCCAATTAAGATCACCCCGCGGTTGGGATCAACAACCGCACCACTAAGCCGAAATAAAAAGGAACATCTAGACAGGGATGACCTTACTCTCAAGCGGGGGCTACCCACGAAGCCTTGCTGCATAACCCCTGATTTTCAGTCATTCCCGGTTGATGAGGCTTGAGGCTAAGCGTTACCTTTTAGAACGTTTCACGTAGAATGCCCATACCCACCTGACGATGTTCCGAAAGCATTCGCCCATACAAGTCTGTCCTGGGTTCGAACGGAACCGATGGCACTACTCTTACTACATCCATTTTGGAAATATCCTCAGGATTAGTAGCGACTAGCCCTTGCACTTCACTGCTCCATCTTCGACTCCGAACACGTTTTTCCACGAACGTACAAACTGGATCAAAGTGGTTTTCAAGAAATAAATTTCGATCCCGTTCTCTTCGAAACGATCAACGCTTTTGTCCAATATTTATAGTCGGTGATTTAACTATCAATTAACATTCACAATCATCCATCACACAATAAATAATTCCTACATTATTTATTTTCCTCAAATATCTTTACGTGATATAATTCCATTTTCAGAACCGCTTTGAAACACTTTTCAAACCCAATTCTTATTATGGAATAGATTTCCAAATCTTTACCTCCTCTGAAAACATCCAAGTACCAATATTTAAGGTTTAAAATAAATTAAATACTTTATTCTTGAAAATACGTTAAAACATTCACATTAAATCTTCTTACATACTCGATCTAAAATATATATATATATATACTTTTTAAAAAATATCTCAAATAAAACTACTTAATAAAATATAAACTATTATCTTTAAAATGATGTTAAGTCATACTAAATTTTAAAATAAAGTTGTGAAACTCTATACAATTTCTAATTAATACTTTGATTGATTATCTTTAAAATAAAACCATTTTATAAAGTATAAATAGTAATAATATTCTTTAAAACATAATTCTAACTACGCTTTAAAAAAATTACTTCTATAACTACTTTGATATATATTTACTTTTAAAATTCTTACAACTTAAATAATCTTCCTTAAAACCATTCTTTAATATAACTTCAAATTCTAACGTTTCAAAAATCCATTTTAAAAACGTACTTGGCTTTCAGGGAAATACACTCCCATCTTAGAATAACCAAAGAATTCTTTTTATCAATCCAACATGATTTACCCAATTCAATTTACGTTCTTCCCATAAAAAAATTTCCATACTTTAAAAAAACAAATAACTCCTTTTATTTTAAACACATTGCTATTTCCTGGAAATCACTTTCAAACATACGTTTAAAATATTTAAAATAAGCTCTAAAAATCATTTAATTGAAAATAATACTTAAGGAAATATATAGGGTTTCCTAAGTACTTTAAATAAAATTTAAACTTTTAAAATAAGGTTATTAAATCAAATATTCATATTAAAATTTCCTTTTGAAAACTCAATACTACTTTACTTCTTTCAAAATAATCAAATACCATAATTACTTAATCAAATATTTATTTTCATTCAAAAACATTTTAAAATAAAATTTCTTTCTAAAAATATTCTAAACATATTTAACTGCAAATTTATATTTGAAAGTTTTCTTAAAAACAAAATACAAATTTCCAGGAGAAAGCACCCTTTATAAATCTCGCTTTTGTTTTTAACAATTCTCGATTCCCTTCCAAACCATAAATTCAACACTTAAATTTATCAACCAATCACTTGATTTCAACTCCCTTTAAATTCTTTACTTAAGAACGTCTTTAATCTCCCTTTAACCCAATTCAGTTATTTATATTTAAATTCTCAGGTGGTCTTTTCCAAATCATAGCACGACACAATTAATTTTTCAATTTAATCTATCACAACATATAAATAGAGCATAACATAACAGGATCTAAACAATTTATCATAGAATATAAATAGATTTCTATTTGTGAGGGATCCAGTTGGATCCCTCCAACCCGTTTCCCTGCATCCACAGATATTAGCACAACGACATATATCGATTCAATCATATTCAATCAATCAATCAATCATTTAAATATTGACTATTTAAATTATCTAGTACTCCAGATGTGAGTGAGTTAAACTCACCTTCGGTTTTCGGCGAGCGTTCAAATTTAAATTAAATCGAACGGCGTTCGATTTAACCTAAATGTTTACTTGCTTTGAATGATCCCAAAATTGTTCCACTGCGTAGATCGCGTCGCTGCGATTTCGGCGCTACCAAATTCGTCAAAATCTGACCAAGCATGTAAAAGTTACAGATTTATAAAGCTTGAATCAAAATTTAAAACAATTTTCTTTTATTTTATATTTTTTTTTAGTATCGGCCGCACCTTAATCTTCTTCCCTCCTTCGCTCACGTGACCGTAGCAGGAAAAGGAAACCCAAACACGCACAAACAAACTCGACGTCGCACCCACCACGCTGCCCCGGAACTCGATCGGAGACCAACGCCTCGAAGATCGTCACGCCCACACCCTCTTGCCAGAAAATCACGAAGCTCGGTCGACCCTAGACTTCAGGAAACGTGCACGAACTGCACATGAATGTGGCCCCCAAACATCTTCTCTGGTCGACGAAAGCCCATATCCACAGTACGGATGAGTAGAGCTCGAGATTCTCTTCATCTCTCTAGTTGGAAATTTCTTGCGAAAGCTTGTAGATTGAGGGAAAAATGAAGGAGAATGAGAGGGAGTTTCGGCCATTGAATTGTTATGAACGTCGGCTCGAGAATTAGAATTAGGGTAAGGGTTCGTTGCGCGTATATATATAGGTTTATCCAATTATATTAATATTTAATTCACCATAAAGTAATTTTTTCACACGATCTCCAAACGACGTGTGCCGACAGGCATTCCTAAGGTTTTACCCATGTTCCGAACACAATGGAACGTGTTTCGGAAGATAATTCGATCATATGCGTGAGTTACGGAAATAAATGATAAATTTTAAATTAAATCGATTAAAGTATTTTCTATGCGTTTTAAGCTGTCGGGGTTAAATGACAACTCTGATTTCTAAGAAAATTGAAATCCGACAATAACTAACTATTACGGATCCAATGGAACTGGTTTCGTCGAATTCCGAGACTGTTCCCCGGAAGGCTATTTTAATTCGTCGATTAAATCGAGCGATTTTCACAATCATCGAAATCATCTAAAATTTCACTTTTTAAAACTTTATTAACTCTATTTTAACTCGTATAAAATTTATATTCCCATTAGAAATCATTCCAATTCAGTTTAAATCAAAATTTGATTATTTGCATTATTATACTATTAAATTCCATTATCAAATCAATATAAAATTCCAAATTCAATTTATCAACTTCTAATTTTATCCAACAGTCCAATATTATAATTCAAACCCAAATAGACTTAAAACAAATTTTAGAATCTATTTTTTTATACCTATTTACACCCAGAATCACCAATTATCCCAATTTTAATATTAAATTATTATTATTCAAATTTCAATTTCAATTCCCGTATTTAAAATTTAACTAATTCTATTAATGTAACCAAAATCTTTTTATTTCGAAATCAAATTATAATACATATTCAACGGTTAAAATGAATTAAATGTTCAAATCTAGCGACCCAAAATTCCGGGTCGTTACAGTTAACCTTGAGTTGCTGCCTATCTTAAGTCGTTTCCTGAAGCCGCATTTCTTAAGTCGCATTTTCCTTAAGTCGCTCACCTAAGCCGCTTTCTGTAAGTCGCTCGCCTCCTGAAGCTGTGCTATGTTGTTAAGTCGCTGATGCTTATGTCGCTAAGTCGTTCCTGAAGCTATGTTATTTGCTTGAATCGCATGTGTTGAGTCGCATATGATGTTAGGTCGTTATGTCGTTATGTCGTTATGTCGTATGTTGTATTGTTGTACTGTTACATCGCATGATGTTGTGATATGTATTGTATTGTTAAGTCGCGTATGTTAAGTCGTGTAATGTGTTAAGTCGTGTGATGTTGTATTGTGAGTCGTATGTCGTGAGTCGCAAGTTTGAGTCGCGTGTGTTGTAATTTCCTATAAATAGGGGTGTGTTGTCACTTGTAAAAGGAGTTGATTTTTGAATAAAATTTGTGTGTGAGATTTTGCCACCTTTGTTGAAGTTGAGTGTGATCTCCTTCTTCTTTCCATCTTCGGGTTATTCATGCGCGAATCAACGAAGTTGAAGCCAATTCTCGGTATCACTTGCGACTGATCAACAATCGAATTGTAGATCTTTCAACACGGTATCTTGCGAGATCAACGGGTTAGAGATAGCTATATTCCGGCATCATCACGATCAACGGAATTGAGCATTTATCGTTCTATCAGTTTGTTTGACAAAAAATCATCATCGAGCCTAAGTGTTAAGCCGCGTCAAAATTGGTATCAGAGCTATACCGCTGCATCATGCATGCACACAAAAATGCATACAAATGAAATCAGTTTTGGACACTAGAATCTTACATATAGGTAATATAACATTTGCATGCAAAAATGTTTGTATAAAATGTTTCTAACAAATCTGCACTTTATACTTCATTTTATATGTACCAAATATACTGGAAATGGAATCAAGTTTTGGACTTCACATATTTTTGTACAATTGCACTTTACACCAAATAAGCTTTTCTAGACAAGATTACACGTATGAATCCAGCACATGTTCATATCCTATTTTATATTGTATTTTTCATTCTATTTTCCACCTTAACCAAACCCATATGTGTATCATTTTGATTTGTGGTCCATTTAGTTTTGTAACTTCTTTTAAATCTTCATTTTTCATTATCAGTTCATGTTTTTTTTCCTTCCCGATGTCCACTTTTTGGAGTGTTCATTCTGTTGAATTATTAAACTTGCAAGCAAAATGAGAGATTGTCAAATACTAAACGTAAGTATATGTATGTGTGAATGCACATATACAGGGTTATTTTTATTTAATGGATCTTTCGCAGTCTTCAATCAGTTATATACTGGACATTTAACTGTCATTTCCTAGCTACCCAAAACACGTCATTATTTGTAACAAATATAAGAGATTGTATACAATTGAAGAGAAAATGTAATTGTTTTATTGATGTTGTAAAATGATACAAAAGTACTGTCTTCGGTATACAAGCTGTGCTATATATATGCAATGCATATTATGACAATATGGGCCTAAACACAAGACCAGCCCAGACCGCATAAATAAAGAAAATAATCTCTACAGGTGAAAGTTGATGAACGGTCTTGATTACTTCTGAGATGAATATCTGCTTGCTCTGGTTTACTTCGTTCATTTCTAACACTTCCCCTCAAACCCTATTACGGCTAGGGTTTGTTGCAACAGACATCAAAAATCTTTCTCTCCTCCAAAAACTTGCAAATTTGATGAAATTTATTTGTGAAAAATACTGAGAAGATGAAGAATGAGAAGAGCAGCACACAAAGATATAATTTTGGTTGATAGTTATTCGAAATAACTATCAATTAGAAGATCTAAAGTTGCTTTCTCCAATTATCTTATCAAATTTGAGACGAGCCATGGCAAAAATCATGAAGACAACAATTATGAATGTTCATATGCTTTCTAGTGTGTGAACATCCATTCTGATTTTCTGATTTTGGCAAACACGGAGACAAGTATAAGCTTCAGATGCAAAGTTGAGGCCTTTTTTAGTCATTAATCTGAAGTTGAAGAAGTTTCGAGAATTCTGATGATGATATTACTTCTGAGTTCTTACCACACTTGTTGCCAGAGATCTTAGACGCAAAGTTGATGCCTTTTTTTTTTTGTCATGGATCTGGAAGTTGTCCAGTACTTTTAACTTTCAGATCTTCCCTTAATCGAAGAAAATTTTTCTTTGACAAAGGTTTTGTTAAGATATCTGCCCTTTGGTAAGTTGCAGGTACGTGACTTACATTTAATTTCCCTTTGATCACTTGTTCTCTGACAAAGTATAGATCCAACTCCATATGCTTTGTTCTCGAATGCAATACTGGGTTTGCAGTAAGTGCTATAGTACTCAAATTGTCACACCAGATTGTAGCTTTGTTATAAGTTTTGACTTTCAATTCATGTAATAGTGATTCTATCCACATGATTTCAGCTGTAACACTTGCAACACTTCTGAATTCGGCTTCAGTACTTGATCTAGAAACAGTTGTTTGTTTTTTTGAACACCATGATACAGGATTATCACCTAAAAATACACAATAACCTGTTGTAGATTTTCTATCATCAATATCTGTTGCCCAATCTGCATCTGCATAAGCTACAATATTAATTGCATTGCTTGATTGTAAAGTTAAACCATAATCCAAAGTGCCATTTAGATATCTCAAAATTCTTTTAACAGCTTTCCAATGTTCATCTAAAGGATTCTGCATGAATTGACTTGCTTTGTTGACACTATAAGAAATTTCTGGTCTTGTTATAGTGACATATTGCAGAGCTCCAACTATACTTCTGTACTGCTTTGCATTTGATATTTGTTCACCTTTATTCTTTGATAAATGTAAACTGCTCATCATAGGTGTTGGTAAAGCTTTTGCATTTTCCATATTTGCTCTCATAAGGATTTCAGTAACATACTTCTTTTGACTTAACTGAATTTTTGTAGCAGAAATTCTATGAACTTGTATTCCCAGGAAATAATTGACATTGCCTAGATCTTTTATGGAGAATTCTTTGTTCAGTTGACTTGTAACATAATTGATTTCTTGTTCACTATTTCCTGTAATTAAAAAATCATCAACATAGATTAAAATATAAGTGACATCATTATTATAGAATTTAGTAAAGACAGAGTTGTCAGATTTAGTGGAATTAAATCCCATTCTGGCCAGAGTTGATTTTAGCTTGTCAAACCAAACCCTTGGAGCTTGCTTCAAACCATATATGGCTTTATTAAGCTTGCATACAAGCTTTTCTGCTCCTTCTTTTTTGAATCCAATTGGTTGCTCCATGTAAACTTCTTCCTGTAGATCACCATTGAGAAAAGCATTATTTACATCAAGTTGCTTTATGGTCCAGTTTCTATATAAGGCAATTGTAAAAATAATTCTTATTGATGTGGGTTTCACAACAGGTGAAAATGTTTCATTAAAATCAAAACCATTATGTTGTGAAAACCCTTTTGCCACCAATCTTGCCTTATATTTAGAAATTGAACCATCAGAATTTTTTTTTAATCTAAAAACCCATTTGCAGCCAATAATATTTTTGTCACATGGTAATGTCACAAGATCCCATGTTCTGTTTCTTTGTAGAGCTTCAAACTCTTCATTCATTGCATGTTTCCATTTTTCACATTGAATTGCTTGCTGATAAGTACATGGTTCCTCATCTTCAAATGTTGCATTATATATTTTTGGCTTGAATATTCCTTTCTTTGCTCTAGTAATCATATGATGACCAGTATTTTCTGGAACTATTTGTGGAATAACTTCTGTTGTATTTTGATGACTAGCATTGTGACTTGAAGAATCTTGTTGATCAATAGGTAATTCTAAATTGCCTATTGGTTGACACTGATCAGAATGTCTGCTAGTATGACTGCTGTTGTGATGTAGATCTTCTGAACTACTTGCTTCATTGTTATTCTGATTATTATCAGCTCTTGAGTTGGATAAGAGTTGATCATGATGAGGCATATTTTGATTGCCTTCTGTTGCAACTTGCTTCAACAAGTCAGGTAATACAACATTTTTTGTGTTGTATATTTTATGAGAAGTTTTCATATGTGTTTGACTAAATGGAAAAATTTGTTCATTAAATACAACATGTCTAGAAACAAATATTTTTCCATTGTTATCTATACATTTGTAACCTTTCATATTAGCGGCATAACCTAAAAAGGTACAAGGAGAAGACCTGTAATTTAACTTATGTGTATTATATGGTCTCAAGTAAGGAAAACATAGACATCCAAACACTTTAAGATTTTCATAATTTGGTTTAACACCAGAAAGCACTTCAAGTGGACTTTTGTACTTCAAAGTTTTTGTTGGTAACCTGTTTATTAGATAAACACTAGTAGCAAAGCATCAGGCCAAAATTTTTGTGTTAAAGATGCTTGAGAAAGAAGTGCTAAACCAGTTTCTACAATATGTCTATGTTTTCTTTCAATTAAACCATTTTGTTCAGAAGTATAAGGACAAGTAATTCTATGATTAATACCTTTTTTCTGAAAATATTGCTTCAAAGGATGAAATTCAGTTCCTCCATCAGTTTGAAAATTTTTAACTTGACAGTTAGTTTGATTTTCAACTAAATTGATAAACTGAATTACCACATTGTAAGTCTCAGACTTAGATCTTAAAAAATATATCCAAACATGTCTAGAAAAAACATCTATAAAGGAAATGTAATATCTGTAACCATAATCTGTGGTTACAGATGTAGGACCCCATAAATCTGTTGCAATTAATTCTAATGGTTTAGAATAAACAGTTTCAGAGTCAGAAAAAACAAGTTTATGACTCTTCCCCATTTGACAGTGTGTGCATACATAAGGCATAGAAATGTTAGTAAAAGGAATATTATTATTCTTCAATACTTTCTGTACAATATGTGCATTTGCATGCCCCAGTCTGCTATGCCATATATCAAAAAGCTTACAATTACTTGCTTGAGTTATTTCAGAACTGTTACACCATTTATCTCTATAATCTTGATTCTCAGAATTGTCAACACTAAATTTGTATAGTCCTCTACATTCTTTACCCTGCAAAAGAATTTCATTAGTCTTAATGTCTTTGACTAGACAGTAAGTAGGAAAAAATTCAAAGTATACTTGGTTATCTTTAGCAAATTGTGACACACTAAGCAAGTTTTTTGTAATTAAAGGTACTCTCAACAAATTATTGAGATATAATTTTCTTGCACCTTTAATACAAGCACTGCCTGTGTGAGTAATGTTTATGGGTTTACCATTCCCCATATGAATACATTGTTTACCTTTATATTCTTGGTTTCCAAGATTTAGATTTCCAAGATTATTTGTTACATGGTTTGTAGCACCAGAATCAGGAAACCAACTTTGATCTTGAGAGTCATCTGCACTAATACTGCTCTCTTTCTGACTTGATGAATCATGTTGAATATTGACCATGTTTGCACTTTGATAATTTTTCTGATTACTATTTCCTGACTGAGAAGGAACATATTTTGCATCAAATCTGAAGTAACATTTGTTAGCACTGTGCCCAAATTTTTCACAAATTTGACACCTCAGTCTATTATTATTGTTATTATGAAATCTGCCACCTCTGCCTCTTGATCTGTTTGATGAACCACCTCTGTTTGATGACCCATCTCTTTGACTTTTGTTATAAGTTTTCTCTTGATTTTTTGAAGCATAGTTAACAGAATATTCTTGAATAGATTTCTTTTGTTCTATTCTTCCTTCATGAGATAATAGAATAGAACTAACATATTCAATAGATGGTGTCTTATCTTGAGATGAAATTATTGCTACAACAGCTTCATAATCATCATCTAAACCACTTAAAATAGATAGTACCTGTTCTGCATCTGACAATTTATGACCTGCTGCAGCTAATTGATTGCACAGATTCTTGATCTTGATCAGATACTCTCTCATACTTAACCCATCTTTTCTCAAGTTCTGTAGCTGTCTTTTGTAGTAAAGAACTCTTGCTGCAGACTGAGTGTTGAATGTATGCTCTATTGAATGCCATATTTCATGAGATGTTTTACAACCTATCAGTTGAGGTAGAATGGTAGGACCAATAGAAGATAATAGCCAAGAACTGATAAGACTATCTTGCTTTTGATAGTTTGAGTAATCTTGATTGATTACAAGTTTTCCCTCACTGTCAGTAACATACTTTGCAGGAGTGATAAGTGTTCCAAACACATACTCTTCAACATCATATCCTCTTATAGCTGTTTCAATTTGAAATTTCCACAACATATAGTTTGATTCATCAAGAATTGTTGTTACTAACTGACTCTTTGGTTTGATTAATGATTTCAACAGATTTTGAGAATCTGATTGCTGAGAAGTGGCTGTTCTTGAAGCATTGAGAGATTCTTGAACATCATTGATGTTATCTCCTGCCATATCGATGAAGAATCTTGTGATTCTGAGATCAACAAGTGGTGCAGCCAGAGAATTCTGATGATGAGAAAATAAAAAAATGCAACTCTGAAGAGGATCTCTAGGCAAGGCACTGCTGGAAGACGATAGTGGTTTGCAGTTCTTGATCAAGAACTGTACAACACAGTGGGTAAGGATTCAAACTCAATAGCTTTCTCTATGATGACTCAGATCTGAGAGAAGCTAGGGTGCAACCACTGTTAAATGATGATAATGTTCTGATAACAGTAGGCAAGGCACTTTCTTCTTTAGAAGATTGAGGCTAACAACCGTTAGGTTGATTTCAAAAGCTCTGATACCATATAAGAGATTGTATACAATTGAAGAGAAAATGTAATTGTTTTATTGATGTTGTAAAATGATACAAAAGTACTGTCTTCGGTATACAAACTGTGCTATATATATGCAATGCATATTATGACAATATGGGCCTAAACACAAGACCAGCCCAGACCGCATAAATAAAGAAAATAATCTCTACAGGTGAAAGTTGATGAACGGTCTTGATTACTTCTGAGATGAATATCTGCTTGCTCTGGTTTACTTCGTTCATTTCTAACAACAAAAATACAATATTTCTACGCATACTTGATTAATTATCAAATATCAACAATTCTAAACTCCTTTCTTTTTTTCCCATCTATCATAAATATGATACATGCGCATATGCATGTCGTATGCTAGTCGCCTCTAAATTTATATTGTAAAACTGTAACATCTGTTGATCATAGGCTAATTCAACATTGGTAGAAACAGAGGTGTTGTATATATTCAATATATAGTTTTCACGTTGCAACTTACCAAGCTACTGAAGTATCATAATATAATGCATGAAGACTCTCTACAGTTCCCATGCACGCAAGAAATTTTTATAACTAGTTGTGTGTATACATTCCAGTGAATTTCAACAGAGCAAGGTTTCAAGCCACGCGTGCATACTAATTCACAAAAGGTTTTTTTTTCACAAAGAAGGAATAGAGAATGAACTAGAATTGTGAGTATTTAACTCACCTTAACTCGTTCAAAGCAATAAGCAACAGAAATTTAAATGGCAAGAATGATAGCCATTAATGCAATTCTCACTGCAACCGAAGCTTTTCAGACAAATGAAATTAAGTTGCAGCTATTTTACTTTGCTCCAAAAATATGAATAAGTTGAACAAATTATGCAATCTGACCACTTGGGTAAAATGCATTAAATTGAAAATGTGTTGGCCACATTTAAGTACAAAGCATCAAAAGCTATACGTGCCTAAGATAAAAAAGGATTTGGGAGAAAAAGACTTCGCGCTTTTCATTTGAGAACTCATTGACTAAACTATAGGTTTTCTAT
This sequence comes from Allium cepa, assembly GCA_030765085.1. NCBI lineage: Eukaryota > Viridiplantae > Streptophyta > Magnoliopsida > Asparagales > Amaryllidaceae > Allium > Allium cepa. The sequence goes on along the minus strand of CM060940.1, from coordinate 746,877,479 downwards.
TCATTATTGAACACACGTGCATTACAACCTGGACACATTTTTGAACTCACTGGAAAACAATTATGTAACCTTGGCCTGCATTTCTACAAGCTTCGCACGTGTATGCCTTTAGTTTCCAGGACCATATTTTTCGCATATATAATTTTTTTTAATTTTCTATTTGAAATATACACTCCGATAGTAATTCAAAAATTACGGTCGTTACTGATTTTAAAAATATTTGTTACGATGGTAATAAAATCACGGTCGTTACAGACTTCCCCCTTATAAAAATTACGTCTCCGTAATTTTCATACCAAAAGCAGTCAATAGTGTAAATAATTCATCACAACAAAGATTAAAAATAGGAAAGATGGATATGAATGCTCACCTCCACCCGAAGAGGAGAGAAAACAGGGATAAAAACGCTCGATGAATTCTCTGATTTCCCAAGTGCAATCCTTGGGGTTTGCAGACCATTGAATCTTCACGAGCGGAACTTCTTTGTTCCAAAGGAGTATCACCTCCGTAGCTAGCACACGAATAGGATTTTGCACAATAGACAAGTCGGGTGAGATCTAAAGATCTTGCAATATATGCGATCAATAACAGAATCTGAATCTCGAAGACATCGAAGAACCTGAGATATATGAAATACATTGTGAATTCCTGAAAATTGAACATGTAGCGATAAACGATAAGCAACTGGGCCAATGCATTCCGTAATAGGAAACAGTCCAATATAACGAGGAGCCAATTTCCCAAAGCTACTAAAACGCACCACACCCTTCATCGGGGAAACACGAACGAGCACAAGATCGCCAACAGAAAATTCCAAAGGCTTCCTACGATGATCGGCATAAGATATCTGCCTATCATGAGCCTCCTTCATTCTCTGTCTAATAATATCAATCTTCTCAGAAGAATCACGAATATAATCGGGCCGAGAAAGATCGACACAGCCTTCCGTAAAGAGCATCGAAGGGAGCCATACCGATACTGGATTGAAAACTGTTATTATAAAAGAATTCAATAAGAGATAGGTGGTCTTCCTGAGTGAATAGACGCTTCAGAGATTTATGATCAGAGTGGAGAACACCACTCCTCTCCCAAAATAATGATGTCAAACTCTAAAAGCGAAACAATATTCACGAGCACTAGATCATGAGTACCATACCTAGTCTCGATCGGCTTTAATTGTAAAGAAACATAGGAAACTACTCCATCTTTTTACACGAGAACAGCACCGAAACCATTACAGCTAGCATTGGTACAAATAATGAAGTCTTGGTTCCCTTCGGGAACCACATGGATAAGAGTATCGAAAAAGTGTTCTTTCAAATAATTTTCATTCCAGAAAAGCTAAAACTTCCAAAATTACAATTATATTTATGAAATAATTTTCTAGAAATTTTTTCTTTTTATAGGTCAATTTATTCTGTCAAATTGTCTCATCAAAGCATTTAGGAGATTCCTATCGATAACGTTGATCAAGCGCATCGACCAGAATTCTTAAAGCACTCAATGGGTAATATAATCACAAAATCATCTTCTATATGATAAACAAAAATCCAATTATACTTGTAAATAAATCTTATGAAAAAGATTTGCAAAATTTTAAATTGTTGTTTTCATCCAAAATCAATAAATACACAAATGGAGTCATCGAGATATTCGTAGAATACTCGATTCACAAAATGGATAAAATAAGCTAGGCAAACTGAATGACGCAATAAGTCATTCATAAGAATCATAACGAGTGTGGAGTGCGATACGCGGAATGCTAACTTTCTCAACTCGTAATCAAATGAAAACCGGTAGCAAGATCGAGTTGGGGGAAGAGCTAGAATGAATAAATAGTTTGGCTTCCAACTAAGACAATTGATGCTTGAGTTCCTAATTTTTCTTTAACAGACATCCTCGTGGGAGGACGACTGACAGGATGAGCACCAGAGATAAGATCATTACGTAACTCAATTGCCCTCTTCGACGACAAACTCGAAATAGGCTTAAAGACATCAAAAATCACAAACAACTGGAATATTTAGTTATAACAGCCTCCGACTCAAAGGAAGAAATGATAGTATTCTAAGTATGATAGATAACTACTCGATAGCATCGGGATGCTTAAGGTATAAAGTTCTTTCGGGACATAGGATTGAACTTCGTAACGGACGAGCCAATCCATACCCAAAATCAAGATGATTCATACCATGCAGATTCGCATGAAAGGTGAAACTACAAAGAATAATCTCAACACCAACACAAAACAAACCAAGAGTAGCGGATCCACCAATGGGATTTATAATCCCCAAAGGGTCGTGAAGAGTACTAACATCCAAAGGAATAATATCAACAAGCTCATTCGACACGAATGAATGCAATGCACCCGTATCGAAAAACTCTAATAGAACGGACATGAAATAAAATAAAACCTTCCAAAACAGAAGGAGTAATAACTTTGGGCTGAGGAGAAACACCGGAAGCTTCAGCAACATTAAGCTTCCCAGATTTGAGACCCCTAGCAGCAGTAGGGCAATCAGAAATCCAATGACCCTCTTTCTTGCAATAGCGGCAAACGCGAGGCGTAGGACAATTACGGTGAAGATGATCCAGAGAACCATAATTATAACACGCCCACTGAACAGAAGGTGCACTATTAGGCTGAGAACTAGAGGTAGCTTGCTTCTTCTTCTTCTAATTATAAGAATTAGGCTTATGAAATGGAAACCTCTTCTTGTTGAGGTTCTTAGAAACCTCAACATCATCACCACTATCACGTTCCTTTTCAACAGCTTCAAGACAAAGAGCCGAATCAACAAGCTCCTCAAAAGGGAGCTTAAGCCGAAGCAAAAGAACTTTCTTCAAATTCTTCTTCAAACCATCAACAAAACGAAGATTCTTCTTACGCGGAGTGTTAATGAACTCAACTCCGTATTTGGACAAGGCCTCGAAAGATGCAACATACTCAGAAGCAGATGAATTTCCTTGCTTCAACTCAAGGAAACTACTAGCAAGATTAGCGTTTTCCGATTCAGGAACGAACTTAAGTTCGAATCGTTCCTTAAACTGAACCCAAGAGAGAGTGGACTCTTCAACTTCCACGATAAAAAGCTCATACCAATCAAGCGCACGCTCTTGCAACATACTAGATGCCATGAGAACGCGATGATGATCCGAAAGATCCATCGGAGAAAATGTGCGCTCACAATTGTGCAACCAAGTCTGAACTTCCATAATACTTTCCGATCCCTTGAAAGGCTGACCTCCAAGGTGGGTATAGTCGCTACACATGCGGACGAAGGCAGACTTCTGAGTAGGAGCTGCAGGAGTACCAACAGGAAGCTGACTACCCTGAAATAGCTCTATAAACCGATCAGCTGACATATAGACACCGTCCGGATGAGAACCACTAGACGGGCCTGTAGAAGAACGCTTCCCTCTACCTCTTCCAGCCATAGGATGAGAGACAAGAGAAGGTAAAGATTAGTTAAAACAATACACAATTGTTAAGAAATTTAACAAATGGGATACTACGGAATATATAATTTTATTCCTAGACGTACTCCACATGTTAAAGTGGAAAGAATAGATTAGAAAGCACGAATAAAACCCATGAATAGTTGTAACACATGTTCCATTCTGTTCTGTTCTGTGTATATTGTAATTTGTTCTGAACTTCAGCTCTGATACCAAGCTATGATGCCCCACCTCTATGCTCACAATAACAAAGGTTATTATAAGGAATAACGTATGCTATTGCGAAGAATAAGGCTTGTTAGAAGCGACCATCCGTAAGTTATGCCTTAGACGATTATTGATTACATCAATAGGAGTTGTAAAATTTACTCCCAAAGATATAAATTCAATCCAAATGTAGAACGAAACTACAGTGGCTAAAGAAAATCCAGAATAACTCATAATAACAACAACACTGATAGATATAATCACATCAGGACAGAAGATCAGATATATAGCAGAAGACAAGTATGGATTACATGCTACAACAACCGATGATTCACAAGAACCAAATGTACATATACATATACATCATAACATACATGAGATGAGTACTAATAAACCAAAAGAACCCCTCGGAGGCTAGACAAAAGATGAAGCAAAATCCTAAAAGCTGAAGCTGCTACAGAATCAGAGATAGAGATTACCCTGAAATGACTCGGTCTGACCTGAGTATTATTTAAAAGAAAATAATAAACGGATCAGTCTAATTTATTCTCAGAAATAAATGAATGATAAACAACACTTAAATAAATAATTGTAGTCTCGAATGAGACTATACAACATAAATAATCAGCATAGTTTAAACGAAGAAATCTCAATTTAAACTCCACCACAATCAGTTTTCAAATTCACAATTGAATTTAAAACAGCAATACGCAAATTTATAATCTCATATGAGGTTATACTCAAACTCAACTTCCAAATTCATAATTGAATTCAAAGCAGCAATAAACAAAATATAGAAATCAAAACAGATAACTAGAAAATCCGCAGTCTCAATATCTAGAAATCAAAATAAGATAACTAGAAATTCATCAGTCGCAAAATCTTGAAATCAAAATAAGATAACTAGAAAATCAGCATAAAAGTGGATCGATCCCAGCAGATGGTGAGTTTTAGCTACGCCGCACGTGCATCTCAGATGACCGAAGCCTACCAAGTACTATAAATTTTGGCGCCCATCAGATGACCCGAAGGTCCATAGAGTGACCCGAAGGTCTAGTACTGGTATTTGACCCGAAGGTCCATCAGATGACCCGAAGGTCCAACAAATGACCCGAAGGTCCAACAGAGTTGCTCGAAAGCCAAATAAAATAATCAAAATCATCAAACAGCAGATGTTTCAATTAACGGGTCCAGAATTAACCGAAATAGTAAAAGTGTGGTTCCATACTCCGCACTTTTGCTAAATCGTTTAAATCTCTTCATCGTTTCCTTGAAAGTGCAAAATTGTGTATTTTAAATAAATAACATTTTACGTTCTCAAACGGACAAGTCCGAATTAAGCAAATCAGTAAAAGTAAGGCTTCATAGTCCTCAATTTTGCTGAAGCGTTTAAATCGCTTACTCATTCTTTTGAAAGCGCAAACTGTAAAAAAAATTAAGACAATTTTATTTTAAAATAATTTTTAAAACACGTGATTAAAACGCAACATCTGTAGCAATTTAGACAAGCAAATTGCACTTCACAAAACACTTTTAAAAACGGATACCAAATCAGCGTTGCGGGATAACCGCTTGAAAAGTCACTTTAAATTAACTGTTACTGACGTTAAAATAACAGTGAATTTTCGTTCATCGAAAATGTCACCAAAACACCGCGCTTCAAAATTATAGAAATGGTGTAAAAATCCCGTTATAAAAATAACGGAGACAAAATACGTTTTGAAAATGAAATGCCGGTTCAACGTAAATTAAATAGTGAACCGCGCCACTATATTTTCATCAAAAATTCCGCTGCCAGGGGAAGTATACTACAAGTAGGCATGCTATATAATACTATATAAATATTCTTGCACCAATGTAATGCATGCACACAAAAATGCATACAAATGAAATCAGTTTTGGACACTAGAATCTTACATATAGGTGATATAACATTTACATGCGAAAATGTTTGTATAAAAAGTTTCTAACAAATCTGCACTTTATACTTCATTTTATATGTACCAAATATACTGGAAATGGAATCAAGTTTTGGACTTCACATATTTTTGTACAATTGCACTTTACACCAAATAAGCTTTTCTGGACAAGATTACACGTATGAATCCAACACACGTTCATATACTATTTTATATTGTATTTTTCATTCTATTTTCCATCTTAACCAAACGCATATGTGTATCATTTTGATTTGTAGTCCATTTGGTTTTGTAACTTCTTTTAAATCTTCATTTTCATTATAAGTTCATGTTTTTTTTCCCTTTCCGATGACCACTTTTTGGAGTGTTCATTCTGATGAATTATTAAACATGCAAGCAAAATGAGAGATTGCCAAATACTAAACGTAAGTATATGTATGTGTGAATGCACATATACAGGGTTAATTTTATTTAATGGATCTTTCGCAGCCTTCAATCAGTTATATACTGGACATTTCACTGTCATTTCCTGGGTACCTAAAACACGTCATTATTTGTAACATAAATACAATATTTCTACGCATATTTGATTAATTATCAGATATCAACAATTCTAAACTCCTTTCTTTTTTTCCATCTATCATAAATATGATACACGCGCATATGCATGTCGTATAGTAGTCGCCTCTAAATTTATATTGTAAAACTGTAATATCCGTTGATCATAGGCTAAGTCAACATTGATAAAAACAGAGGTGTTGTATATATTGAACATCTAGTTTTCACTTGCAACTTACCAAGATACTGAAGTATCATAATATAATGCATGAAGACTCTCTGCAGTTCCCATGCACGCAAGAAATTTTTATAACTAGTTGTGTGTATACATTCCAGTGAATTTCAACAGAGCAAGGTTTCAAGCCACGCGTGCATACTAGTTCACAAATTTTTTTTTTTCTCACAAAGATGGAATAGAGAATGAACTAGAATTATGAGTATTTAACTCACCTTAACTCGTTCAAAGCAATAAGCACCAGAGATTTAAATGCAAGAATGACAGCCATTAATGCAATTCTCACTACAACCGAAGCTTTCCAGACAAATGAAATGAAGTTGCATCTATTTTACTTTTCTCCAAAAATATGAATAAGTTGAATAAATTATGCAATCTGACCACTTGTGTACAATGCATTAAATTGAGAACGTGTTGGCCACATTCAAGTACAAAGCATTAAAAGCTATACGTGCGTAAGATAAAAAAGGACTTGGAAGAAAAAGACTTCGTGCTTTTGGTTTTCTATTCATTATTGAACACACGTGCATTACAACCTGGACACATTTTTTAACTAACTGGAAAACATTTATGTAACCATGGCCTGCATTCTACAAGCTTCACACGTGTATGCCTTTAGTTTCCAGGACCATATTTTTCGCATATATAATTTTTTTTTTCTATTTGAAATATACACTCCGACGGTAATTCAAAAATTACGGTCGTTACTGATTTTAAAAATATTTATTACGACGGTAATAAAATCACAGTCGTTACAATAGCTACCATATTCAATAGCAGGTTACTGCCACATTCCATGGCAGGTTATACAACTAAAACCGTACAGGGCGGTATTGTTTTGTTTGGATTTCCAACATAAGGTCGGGCTAAGAAACTTCCTACTGTCCGTGGGTACGCCTCTGGCGGGACGTTCAGAGAACCTAACCGGATCTCTGCCAACACAAGGTTGGGTTACCTTTGTAACTAGGTAAATACTACTTGAGCATGCCACCCCCCGGTCCTTTGGGACCTTTATCCGAGGCGCCTCTAAACCACAAGCAACAACCACACAGTAGATGAGATTGAAGCCCACCACATAGGTAAATATCTGGGCTACATACCATGAAACCACCCTTTACCAGAAGGGAACGACACACCCTAAAGGGCGCGACCCTGATAACCTTGCCGCATCTTTCCTGTTTTGACAATTTTCGGGGTGTGAGGTCCTGATGTAGTCTCGTCCACAAAGCTACGCTTCATACAAAAGTGACGCAACGGATAACTTCAAATATGGATTAATGGATTAATGATACAAAGGATAAATGCTCAAATCCGTTGATTTCACGAGATACCGGATTCTAGCTATCTTTAACACGTTGATCGCGCACGATATCGTGTTAGAAGATCTACGATTCTTCTACGTTGATCTCACGCACCAGATTCCATTAATCGGCTTCAAATCCGTTGATTCGAGCGCACTCGAATAACCGAAAATGGAGAAAGGAGATAACACTCAACTTCTAATTTTAAAGAGGCACAAAGCACTCAAACAAAAGTTTATTCAAAATCAACTATTTTACAAATGACCCATCACCCCTATTTATAGAGGTACAACACATTACATTCACGACTCAACACAGGTCTCTCGCGACCTAACACATAGGCGGCTTAACAAGTATAACATAACTTACGAGTTAACATTCACAAGCGACTCAACATAACGACACAAGAAACCAGCGACTTAAGAAAATTACAACCCACAAGACCTACGGCATAACAACATCAACACACGACTTAATAGTATTTACAACACAAACGACTCAACACTATACATGCGACTTGCTACATACGAAATAATTGCGGCATAGCAAATATCCAGTTTCTGGAATGGCTTGAACGACCTTCCAATTCGAGTGATGTAGCACTAGAGCGACCTAAGAAGATAGCAAGATTGAGTGACCTAAAGATATAACAACTTCATGAGCTTGCGGCATAAACATTTTAGGTGACTTAGGCTTCGCGACTTAAGTAGGTCGTTCGCGACTTAAGTATGTCGTTCGCGACTTAAGTATAATTTGTTATCCCGGTGCAATGTTTCAACCTCCCTTTGTACCTCGCCACGTTGTAGCTCGCTAGGTCGCTGTCTTTGACTTCTTGAGGAGTTGACTCGTTACACTATAATTCACTAGGTCGAGGGCAACTTAACATCTTGCTAGGTCGTTGATACACTAACTCGCTTGAGTTAGGTTGCGGCTCCAGACAATCCTCGTGATGCGCTGCATCATCCTCTCCCGGTTGACAAGAATTCGACCACGAATTCACACTCTCCTTTTCCTCGACAAGCTTATGCTCATGATAGGAATCAGATGTTTGACGTTGAAAACGTCTGCAGTGTGAATATGATCCGATAACCTCAACTGATATGCATTATCATTGATCTTCTTCAAGATCTCTACTGGATCAATCTTTCGGGCTTTCAATTTGTTGTAAGTTCCAACTGGAAAACGATCTTTCGTCAATACTGCGTAAACAAAATCACCTTCTTTGAAGTCCACACTCCTTCGCTTCTTATCTGCCAGTTGCTTATACTTCTCATTTGACTTGAGCAATCGTTCATGAACAATCCTGTGGCACTCCTGCAACTCATTCACGAAGTCACAAGCTCATTTAACAACCCCTTTCTGAAATGGAACTATCGACAAATCCAACGGTCCCTTCGGAATTTCTAAATATACCGCTTGAAATGGACTGAATCCAGTACTTCGATTAACTTCATGGTTGTGTGCGAATTCAGCTTGACATAACTTCACATCCCAGCTCTTCAAATTATCCTTCACAAGACATCTCAACAAGTTTCCCAAAGATCTGTTCACCACTTCGCTTTTCCCATCCATTTGTGGATGATAAGCGCTACTAAAATTCAGCTTAGTCCCAACCATCTACCACAGACTCAACCAAAAATGACTTATAAATCGAGTATCCCGGTCAGAAACAATGGTCTTAGGTAGCCCATGTAGTCGATAAACCTCTTTAAAGAACAATTGAGCAACACGGACTGCATCGGTGGTCTTTATACAAGCTATAAAATGTGCCATCTTCGAAAATCTATCCATCACAACATATATAGAATTGTTTCCTCGTTGAGTTCTTGGCAAACCCAAAACAAAATCCATGTTAATATCAACCCATGGTCTAGTAGGCACGGTCAATGGCATATACAATCCTGCATTCGTAGCTGTCCCCTTGGAAACTTGACATATGTGACATCTCTACACTAATCTTTCAACTTCTTTCCTCATAGAAGGCCAAAAATATGATTGATAAATCAACTGCAAGGTATAGCCTCTTCCCACATGTCCTTCTTCATGCAATTCCTTCACAATCTTCATTCGCAAACTGCCCTCTGGTATACACAACCAATTTTCTTTGAATAGAAAATCATCTACCAACACATACTCATTTGTCTTCCCTTTCTTGACCTCATCTATGATCTTAGCAAAGTAAGGATCTTCAACAAACAATTCTGGAAGTACATCAAACCCCGTCACATCAACTCTCATCGTAGTCAACAAATGATTTCTTCTACTCAATGCATCTGCCACCCGGTTTGTCACTCCTGACTTATGCTTTACAACAAATGTAAACTGTTGCAAGTATGCGATCCATGAAGCATGCTTGGATGCAATCTTATCATGTCCCTATAAATGTTTCAATGCTTCGTGATCAGTAAACAACACAAATTCCTTATAAAATAAATAGTGTCTCCAGTGCTTTATGGCTTGGACAATAGCATAGAACTCCAAGTCGTAGGTACTGTATCTTGTCTTGGCTCCAGAAAGTTTCTTGCTAAAATAAGCAATTGGACGTCCCCTTTTTCTTAATACTCCTCCAATCCCAACCTTCGATGCATCAGTATCCAGCTCAAATAATAACTGAAAGTCCGGATATCTAAGAATCGGTGTTGTAGTCAAAAGTGTCTTGATCTGTTGGAAAGCAGAATCAGCCTCTTCAGTCCACACAAACTACTTTCCTTTCATACAATCTATCACTGGTGCCATCACGCTACTGAAATGTGGAATAAACCTTCGGTAGAATGATGCTAACCCATGGAAACTTCTCACTTCAGTTACAGTCCTGGGTTGTGGCCAATCCTTGATTGCATCGACTTTACCTTGATCCACCTGGATACCTTCCTTGGACAACACATATCCCAAAAACAAAACACTATGTGTCATGAACATGCACTTCTTTTTCGCCGCGTAAAATTGCTCCTGACGAAGTATCATCAACACTTCCCGCAAGTGTTGTAGATGTTCTTCTATACTTCCACTGTATATCAATATATCATCAAAGTATACTACCACGAACTTTCCAATAAACGGTCGAAAGATCTGATTCATCACCCGCATAAAAGTACTAGGTGCATTCGAAAGACCAAACGGCATGACCAACCATTCATACAACCCTTCCTGTGTCTTGAATGCTGTCTTCCATTCATCCTCTGGTCGAATTCGAATCTGATGATACCCACTCTTCAGATCAATCTTTGAAAAGATAGCAGCTCCGTTCAACTGATCTAACAAGTCATCCAATCTAGGCATCGAAAATATGTACCTCACTATAATCTTGTTTAGTGCTCGATTTTCTGTACACATTCTTTAAGTTCCATCCTTCTTCGGCACTAACAATGCTGGTACTGCACAAGGACTTAAACTTTCTTGTACGCGCCCTTGTTCCAGCAACGCCTGTCTTCTCAACTCGTCGTGCTCCCTTGGACTCATTCTATAGCGTAGTCTATGTGGTAACACAGCTCCCGGAACAAGATCAATCATGTTGTATGTCTCTTAACGGTGGTAATTCTTGGGCAACTCTTTAGGAAATATATCTTCAAACTCCTTCAACACTGGCTTAACTTCTTCAGGAATTTCAACCGTTTCACTACTTTCACGTCCAATTAACAGAAATACTTCAGGCTCATCCTCCACTTCCTTGACAAATTCCTTCAAAGATAACATAGTCTTTAATTCTTCAATCTCCTCCAACTTGCTTTCACTTTGTTGCTGCTTTTTAGGAACTAAAGTGATTTTAGTGCCATTGAACATGAAACTATAGCAGTTAGTCCTCCCATCGTGTTGCACGGCTCTATCTTATTGCCATGGCCTCCCCAACAACAAATTACATACATCCATATCTACCACATCACACCAAATCTCATCCTTGTACTTCTTTCCAATGGAAAAAGTTACACAAGCTCTTCGATTAACCTTCACTTCCCCACCTTTCCTCAACTAAGCTAATTTGTAAGGTTTGGGATGCTTCTTTATCTTCAATGCTAACTTCTTTACAACTTATGTAGAGATGATATTATCACAACTTCCTGCATCGATAACAAACTTACAAATCCTTCCCAAAATAGTGCACGTCGATTGAAAAATGTTACTCCTCAACAAACTAGTCTCCTCTTCCTTCTTTGGCATCAAGCAAGATCTCCTCATCATTAAAGAATATCCCTCATCTCCCGACAATAATTCTGCTTCCTCCTCAACTTTTGGTGAATTGGAACATTCTATTTATGCATCCTCATCCTCAACCTCAGCAACCATCGCTCGCTTCTTAGGCTTCGGACATTCATTGCTCTTATGAACAAACTCCTAACAGTTATAACACTTGAAATTGTTGTTGACCTTTGTCTTAGCAACTTCATTGACAACCGGTTTTCCAACAGCCTTGGAAACATTTGTATTGCTACTAGCTCCCTTCGCCTGATTGATCGAACTTGTAAACGCACCACCTCCTCTTCTACCTTGCTTCTCCCAAGCTAGAGCCTTTTGGTGTGCTTCAGCAACGGATCTTGGATCAAACATATTCACCATATCCTGAATTTGCATTCTCAGTCCTCCAACAAATCTAGCTGTCAACTGTTCTTCCGTCTCCATGATATCGTTTCTAGCAATCAGTTGATAGAACTCATCTGCATAATCATTCACCGACTTTGTTCCTTGTCTCAAATTCTGTAAGCGCTGATACATAAGAGACTGATAATTATAAGGCAAGAAAGTAGCCTTCATCAACTTCTTCATCTTTTCCCATGAAACAATCTTCGATTTTCCCATTCTCTCCCGTGTAAGTTTAGTTTGTTGCCACCATGCCATAGCTCTTCCCCTCGATCGAGTAGCAACCAACTTAACTCTATGATGCTCGGGTACTTCCTTGAAGTCAAAAATTTCCTCAACATTTGATAAACAGTCTAGAAACTCTTCCGCAATCATTCCTCCTTTAAATTCTGGAATCTTTGTTTTCATCCCCGACTCCCATCGACGATCATCTTCTACATCCCGATATTGATTTCGTACTTGTTCTCGATCTCGATAATGAACACTACCTCTATCACCAACTTCATCATAATCAAATGTACTTCGATATCTATCTCGACCATCAACATCCCAACGATCACGCATATCTCTTCTACTATGTCTTTCAGCATCACGATATGGCTCATCTCCAAACTCACGTGGAGTTCTTCTCTCTTCACTTCTGTACTCATGGTATTCTCTTATCCTTGAAACTGATGATTCTCTTCTATCTCGATAAGATTGTGGTGACACCCTCCTCGCTTCCGCAACCGATGGAGATACCATGTTTCCTCCATGGTTCGAGATTGGTGACCTTCTCCTTTGACTTTGATTCATGTCATTCATCAATTTCTCTAACTTCCCAGTACCTTCATCGTACTTTTCATTAATACGTTGTTTCATTTGCTCAGCTTCTTGTCTTCTATACACATCTTCAACATTTTTAAAACGGTTAGCACGTCTCGGCGGCATGATTATCTTTATACTAGGCTCGGCCTTGATCTAACTTTGAACAAACCAATCTAACTCAACTTGATTCGGCTTTTCTTAGCTCGGATCTGTTGAAACTGTCACTCTCGGTCTTGATCAAACTTCGATACTTGGCTCAAACTCCAACACTTCCACTCGGCTCCCAATAGGCTCGGCTTAGCTAAGATTGGCTAAGTCTCGCTCTGATACCAAAATTGACGCAGCGGATAACTTCACATGCAAGCAACAACAACAAAACAATGATGGAATGAATCAAATATGGATTGATGGATTAATGATACCAAGGATAAATGCTCAATCCATTGATCTCGCGAGATACCAGATTCTAGCTATCTTTAACACGTTGATCGCGTACGATACCGTGTTAAAAGGTCTACGATTCTTCTATGTTGATCTCGCGCACGAGATTCCGTGAATCGGATTCAAATCCGTTGATTCGAGCGCACTCGAATAATCGAAAATGGAGAAAGGAGATAACACTCAACTTCCAATTTTAAAGAGGCACAAAGCACTCAAACAAAAGGTTATTCAGAATCAACTATTTTACAAATGACCCATCACCCCTATTTATAGAGGTTACAACACATTACATTCACGACTCAACACAAGTCTCTCACGACCTAACACATAGGCGGCTTAACAAGTACAACACGACTTACGAGTTAACATTCACAAGCGACTCAACATAACGACACAAGAAACCAGTGACTTAAGAAAATTACAACCCACACGACCTACGGCATAACAACATCAACACACGACTTAACTTTATTTACAACACAAACGACTCAACACTATACATGCGACTTACGACATACGAAATGAATGCGACATAGCAAATATCCAGCTTCTGGAATGGCTTGAACGACCTTCCAATTCGAGTGATGTAGCACTGGAGCGACCTAAAAAGATAGCAAGATTGAGCGATCTAAAGATATACAGCTTCATGAGCTTGCGGCATAAACATTTTGGGCGACTTAAGCTTCGCGACTTAAGTAGGTCGTTCGCGACTTAAGTAGGTCGTTCGCGACTTAAGTATAATTTGTTATCCCGGTGCAATGTTTCAACCTCCCTTTGTAACTCGCCATGCTGTAGCTTGCTAGGTCGCTGGCTTTGACTTCCTGAGGAGTTGACTAGTTACACCATAATTCACTTGGTCGTGGGCAACTTAACATCTTGCTAGGTCTTTGTTACACTAACTCGCTTGAGTTAGGTCGCGGCTCCAGACTATCCTCGTGATGCGCTGCATCAAAAAGCCATGCTTTGATCACAACTGATCAACAAATGATTAACACACAGCAGCACTCAGCATGCCACACTACCAAATTGGGAATATAACGCTGATAATCTTCAATTACATAACCGCTGAGCTTGTGCGTCTCAAAGAAGGGTGTTAAGCTAAGAGAATAAATTCTCTACCTCCAACAGATATGTATTTGAAAGAAATCTGCTTTATATCTCAAAGTGTAGTGTCAGACATACAACCATACAAGTCTGTTTCGGGTTCGAACAGAACCGAAGGCACTTCGTCCAATAAAGGAAGAAGCCCTTCCAAATCCGAGTATTCACAATCCCGATCGAACTTCCCATCATTTAGGGAGAACTCTATACCGGAGCAACTCAGTGCAGAGTCAATCGATAGGTTATCATATCATTCTCACAAATACCCGGTCTTCAACACCGATCTTCAAATGCTACCCAGAACATCGTATCATTATTCGGAATGGGTTATATGACACAAGGTCCTCTCCCGGCTAAACCGAATAATGAGCGCAATATTTAAAATATATGGATATGGAATTTCAGTTAAGTCACAATTGATAAAAACCTAAAACATTTCTTCAAATGGTTAAACAAATTACCATTTTAATTCTTTAAACAAAAAGACTTATTCCATAAAGTTCACCCAGTTTTACAAAGATCTATTTACGGATTTCAAAACAATTTCCATTTCAATTGGATTAACTCGTTGAATCTTTAAATCGAAGATTTAACTTATAGCTTTCAATTGTTTCCATAACTTGGAAATCATTTTCATTTCAAACTAGAAATCCCTTTTACACAAATTGGAAGTTCTTTTCTTATGTGAAAGCTTTTATTGTTTGAAAACAAACAGTTTTCATTTCGGAAGAATCTAATTATACTTGCACGAGTACAAGCCTTTGAATTTAAATTCAAATTCCCAAATCACTAATCTAACATGGTTTAACCCATATAAACTTGTATAAAATCTTTAATCCCTAGTTTCAAATCATAGAATTTAATTTCAAATCTTGAATTTAAATTTAAATCTAATTATTTAAATTTCAAGGCTTAATCAAGTTATTCAAAATAATTTTTTTATCTTGAAATTTCATTTCAAAAACTTTTCATATCTAAGTCGATTCCATTTCAAAACCATTTAAATTTAAAATTCAAATTTAAAAATATTTTAAAAATCTGTGACTTAACCGATTTCCACGTGACATCCATATTTGTGTGTGTATAGTGTAGTCCAGGGGTTTAACACAATAGTGCAACAACATCATCATCACAGATCAAAACACAGAAATATAGTTGATAAGCGGTATAAAGTATAACGCTTATCGTTCATTCACAGATTCACAGATAATATACAAATGTATCACAAACAAATGAATAAAATACACAGCTCAATCCACAAACAAAATATCACAGATCAGATAGGATAATCAATTCAAGGCATCTCATACAATACAATCATTCATAAATAGGGTCAAGCATTCAATAATCGTTTAGAAGCAGGATTAATTAATTGTTTAATCCTAACTAATTCAATTTATTTCCAATTAAATTAATGACTTATGAATTAATTATCCAATCCTGATTTATTAATTACAAATCATTTGATATAAATAATTCATCAACACTTTAATTAATTATTCTTAATTAATAAATTATTCTTAATTAATCACATTAATTAAATTAACCTCTAAACCAATAATTAATTAACCCCTTATTAATTATTTTAAGAAATTAACGGTTTAATTACTTACATAAAGTAATTACACTTACGCAATCTCATAAATGATTATTATTATTTAATTAATCTAATTAATTATTAAAATTAATCACATCAACTAATTATTTAAATGATCTTAGTTAATGACCGTCATTAACCATTAATAATTCTTTAATTACTTTGCTAATTAATTTCTAATTATAAATTAATATAAATCATTAATTTATAAATTAATAAAGAAGTCATTCCTTAATTATCTTATTCATTAAATCACTTTAATACCTTAATTATCTCTAAGGTAAATCATTTCTTTGTTAACGACTTCATTAATACTAAAGTGTATTTAAACATTACGCTTCTAAATTTAGATTCAAATTTCATTTTGAATTTAAGATTCAAAATGATTAAACATTAACTAAATTTAAAATCAACTTATAAACCTATATACGAAAATTTCTAACTAATTTACTTAAATTTTTATTTAAAATTTAAGCTTTAAAAATACATTATATTTTAACTTGCAAATTCAAATTAAAACAATTTGTTTAACTTTTCATTCAAAATCCTTTTTATAAAAGAACTTAATCAATTCAAATTCAAATATTTATCTGAAAACAAATTACTTTTAAAAAGCTATTTGATTTAGACTTGTTTAAAACGTTCAAATTTTTAAACTGATTTAAATCAAAATTTGAATTCAAGAAACTTGAATCCATACAATCATTTGATTTGAACTTTATTTTAAAATCTTGATTTCAAATTCTTGATTTAAAATCCCAATTTTATTTTGAAAACTTTAAGATTCAAAGTTTCATTTGAAACCAACTTCATACTAGATTTAAACTTTGTTTACATCTAGCTTACAAATTTAAATTCATTCAAATTTGTTTTAAATTTAAATTTGCAGACAGGTTAAAAAAACCTATACAAACCAAAACTAACCCAAGGCAAATCATGTTTGCTTCAAGTTAAAACCTAATTTACTTCGAGTAAACTACTCAAATAACTCGAGTACATCCCGAGTTTAAAACCTCTGCACCAAAACAATAAATCATCAGGAAATTTAAATGGCACGGTGTGGCTCTGGCCCTCTCCGACCACCATCCTGACCTCCAACATATCGACGACCAACACCTGACATTCGGCATCACGGTTGCTCGAATCAAAATCGAGCTCTCAATTCAAAACCTAGAAACAAAACTAGTAACTCCTCCCAAACCTGTCAACGCCACTTCCTCGAAACTCCGACCACCTGAGAGCCATCGCAACCGGCCATAGCTTCGAATACACCCAAGCTATCACCTCCCAGAAGTACGTACAACTCGATGCATGTAGTAGATGCGACGATCATTATTTCGACCTCCTTCAAATTTAGGTTTAGAAATAAAAGCTCCTCGCCGCCGCCTCCATGTGCATCTGCCAGCCATCACACTATTTTTCCTATAACCTCTGATCACTCCTCCACCTCTAGGAGGAAGCTCGACCACTTCAAGTCCGAGCATCACCAGAAATCAGCAAAAGAATGGAATTTGAACAAATCTAAACTGCTCCTTAATTCTAAGCCTAAAAACTATGATTCTTGTTTTAAAAATTATATTAAAGTATACAAAGTCGACCCTCATACCTGAATTCGAGAATTGAAAGGTTTGAATTTTAACTTATTTAAGGCTTTGCTCAGGTATTTTGTTTTCCTGCGACAATACTGAGTTGTTTAAACTTAAATAGATTTTTAAAACTTAGTTCGTGATCAAACAAACAACTTTTTTTTTGATCCTACATCCAAACAGTAAGTAGATTTTGAAGAAATGATTTTTGAATAAAAATCTTGGTTCATGAACTAAGATAGAGAACATATAGAAATAGCACCCTGCACACAAAATATTTCCAACATACCAATATACGCCAAGAATTCATACTTATTCATGGATATATCCACAACAGATTCATACTTTTAAAATTTAAAAATGATGTTACTCACCTTGGTTCCCAGAAAAATGAACAGAGCTCTATTTGAAACAGGCTTGTGCAATTTCAAGCTGAAGCCTTCATTTTTTTTTATTCTCTCTTTGTAATGAAGTTGTATTGTTGTTTGTTTAAATTGAATCTTTGTTTTAGTTTTAGATGATGTTTACTTCAGATTTCCTTAGCTCTTGCTTGATGGAATTGAAATGAAAAACTTGATATATATAAAAAGGAAGTTTACAGGCTATAATATGTTTTTGTACAAAAAGGTCAGAGATATTTTTTTCTTTATTTGATTAAGCATAGATTTCAGCTGATGGATAACCTTTTGTGTACTAAGGATAATGGCATTAAATGCATATTCCCCTTCCTTAGTTACAGCCTATGTACTACCTTATTTTTTTATGATAATAAGTTTAGCTATTGTGTTACTTTTAGGTTGAAGCTTCCCTTCTTTTTCCCTTTTTTTCTTCCTTTATTTTGTACATAAACACTTTGTTTTGATTATCTTTGTTTCCAATGCTTTGGTCAAAGTTTCTTCAACCTTTGCTTTTATCTTCTTACTTTGGTGGCCTGATATGATGTGTTATGGTGCTAGAGATTCAAGCATTAAATATATTTGTCTTGTTTCTTTTATTTTTCTTATGTTTTCTTTTGTAAGCTTTTTTTTATATACATGTTTACTTGTTTCATATTTAAGCCTATTTATATTTTATTTGTTTGTACATAATTGTTTTGTCTTACTTTTATTTTCTTGCATGTCTTTATTACTTTATAATATAAACAAATTCCTATTTTAATATGTTGATTAAATTTTCCTAATGAAATCACTTTATAATTTAATTTATCTTGTATATATCTATTTCTAATTCTAATTCAAATATTTATTTTAACTCAAATGCTTATTGTCTTATTTCTCTATATACATATACATATATATTTTATTTCTTTTACATTTTACATTCCTATATATATATTTATTTAACTTATAAAGAAATCGTTTTTAAAACTTACTTATACTTTGATAAAATAACACACATGTTTTATATTTTAAAATATAGAATTTAGCTTTAAACATCGTTTGAAAATTATTTTATATACATATTTATTTTCAGATATCCAGGTTAATTCTGAATTAATTCATAAATTTAACTAGAATCTTATATTAATTACCAATTAATTTTACCATTTTTACTTAAAATTAAATTAATTAGCAATTTAAACTTAGTAAAAATCCAGGATCATTACATTTTCAGAGCTTTGGAATTAGCGAAAAGGTGAAAGAAATTCAAAGTTTCAAATTCAATTTTGAACTTCAAATTTCTAGCAGGGATGTTGACATGGGAGGTAGGGTCATGTCAACATGGGCCCCCTAAATCATGCGAATTATTTTTCCTATTTTATTTTATATCTACATCTATATATCCTATAATCTAATTTATATTTTATTTGAATTAATATTAAATACAATAACATTTTAGTATTAATATTTCATATTAAAATAGTATTAAAATAATATTATTTTGAAAATCAACATTTTAAATTCAAACAACAAGCAATTTCAAAACATACAGACAACCAAACATTTAAATAAGCAATTTCAATCAATATAATTTAAATGTGTACTCGTTTGTAGATCCATATTTCCAAGATCATTAGACCCGTGAATAGATGTAAAGCACATGTTTAAATTTTCGTCTCTTGGTCTTCATCACTGGAGGATGAGTCTGAATCGTCCAGTATAGCAGTATAAGCTCCCTTTCTTTTCTTTGACGAATACTTGGAGAAAATTTCTATTTATATGGATGCGGACAATCTCGTTTTAAGTGGCTTAGCTCGTCACAATTATAGCATCTGACATTACTTTGAGTCTAATTACTATTTCTAGAATTCTTGTGATCATTTCTCTTGTAGTTGTTGAACTTTCTGTATTTTAGACACTTTCTAAAATTCCTTGTCATGAAGGCTATTTCTTCATCCTCGTCACTGTTTGAGTCTGAACCATTTGTTATTGCATTGAATGCTATTGACTTCTTCTCCGAGGCCTTGCTTTCCCTTCTCCCTTGCATTTGTACTTCAAACGACATTAAATTCCAAATCAATTCTTCAATTTTCAGAGTACTAATATCATTAGCCTCTTCAATTGCTAGAGTCTTCTGATCCCATTCCAGAGTGAATGAGCTTGGAATTTTTCTAACTTGATCTTCTTCGGAGAAGTTCTTTCGTAATATAATTAATGAGTGCATAATGTTTCGAAACCTACTATACATGTTTGAAATGGACTCCTTTGGATTCATCTTGAATAACTGAAACTAATGGGTCAAGATAGATACTTTGGTCTGTTTAACTTTGCTTGTTCCTTCATGAGTAACTTGCAAAGTTTTTTAGATCTCAAATGCAGACTTACGAATAGACACTCTATTAAACTCATTCCTATCAAGTGAACAGAATAGAATATTTATGGCTTTGAAATTGTTTTGTGCAACAGCCTTTTGCTAAGTAGTCCACTGTACAAAATTAGTCGTGGGTTCAATGTACTCAGTTTGTGTGATATTCCAAGTGTCTAATCCTACTGATTGTAGATAGATTTTCATCCTACAAGCCCAATATGCATAGTTATTGCCGTTAAAAAGTGGTGGTCTGGCAGTAGACTGGCCCTCTACAAATGAACCACGAATAGTGTCGACATTATCAGGGTTGGCAGCCATTTGAAAACTTTTCAAAAATCATATTATGAAAATTTTGAAAGCCAATGCTCCGATATCAAATGTAGGAAATGCGAATTACGGGTCTTAAGGTAGGATTAACACTACGGGGTGAATAGTGTTTAATTAATTTTATGGAATTTTTGAAATCTTTTCAAATTAAACACAAAAAGATGTACGCAAACACAGAGACAATCATTAAACCAGATGGAGATGCAAATAGTAAATAAAAGCAATAAAGGAAAGAACACACCGGAACTTTGTACTGGTTCGGAGTTACCCTACATCCAGTCCTAAACAATTTCTTATGTTGATTTCTTTTCAAATATAATGTCGCTATTACAACTTCGATTTCAACGCCACGAGATACATCCTCCTATCTTCAAGTCCAAGGCAGACTCTCTTGATTCAACCAAGCTACAAGATCACCTAGTTGATTTACGGGCTAAAATCACACACAATTGATTTATGGGCCATACTCACACAGTTTCCAATCACATTTTGATAGAGAGACACTCGATACACTTCGATCTTTGATAACGAATGATCCTATACTCTGAATAGCATCGAGATCTTTGAGAGAGAGAGAGTGACAAAGAATCAAACTAGAGATGATCGAGTTTGATTCACTTAGGATTTCAGCAAAAATTTATTAAAATATAAGGGAATATTTGAGTGGAGAAGGAGTGAAGAAATGAAGAAAACTACTTAAAATTTGTTGAAAACAACTGGTATGTATTGGAGAATACCGGTCATGTCCATTCGTGAATGGTTATGACAAATAGACACTTCAATTGAAAATTTGAATTTTAAAAACTACGGCTACCATGTGGACATGGGGGAAAGAGGGATGTCGACATGCCTATGTTATTTTTTGAAAATTGATTTTTTTTTTAAAATGATTTCTATTCTAAAACTTGTCAAAAAAAATTCGAAACTTTGTAAACCATTTTGAATATAGTTTAAACTTATAAAAGAGTTTTAGAAATTAATCTTAAAATATATAATCGATAATATAAAATTAATACTAAAAACTGAGTATAGACTTCTTTAAAATATATTTTTGAGATGTAAAGCCAAAATATTAAAACCAAGAGATAGCTTAAAAACTAGAAATGATTTTGAAATTATGATTAAAAATAGTTTTTGAATTAAGGATAAAATATTTAAACTAAGAGAGAGATGTCTTTTTAAAAAGATAGTTTTGAAAAATTCTACAAATAAGTCATTTTGAAAATTTCATGGATTCCTTTCCACTAGAGAAGGTCGTGGGTTCCATCCCACTAAAGAGGTCGTAGGTTCCATCCCACAATTAAAGCGAGAAGGTGGATTCCATTCCATAATTAAAATCCGAATAAAGATTTTAGTGCTATTATGAAGTCTTAGCATAAATCTAGTGTTTATTATTTATCTTGATATCTTGAACTCTTGATACTCATGAGTCTTCGGTCTTCATTTCTTCAATCTTGAATTCGTCAGTCTTGAATCTCTATACTGTACAGTCTTCATTCTCAATACCTGCATATATATACCCTGCATATACATACATATCTAGACACGAATATTAGTATTTATATTTTATAACAAGTCCTAAAGTTGTTATCAAAACCTCGTCTTAGGAACTAACAGTACTAACTCGTTGATTCCTTGTGTGTTGGTTTTGACTTGGCGGAGGTGGAAGCATAGGGTCAAAAGGTAACTACCGAAAGTGGTGAAACATTATTTCTGTAAAAAGCTGTTTTATTGCATTTTCAAGTACTTGCTTTTTAACTAACCTACCTATTTGTAAGAATTTAATTGGTTTCCATAAACTTTTCAAATTCTTTCCATAGAAAAACTGCTGCATTAATTTCAAATCCGAATAAAAATAATTTAGCAAATTATCCCTTCCCTTATGAAAGACAATTACACCAATTAAGTCCTCTATCAAAATTAATTTAATTTTCATAATAAATTACATAGGAAAAATTCCCAAAAATCTTCGAAGTTTACTTTTAATATATTATTTAACTCATAGAAATTTCATACCAAAATTCCTTCATATAATAGCCGAAATAATTTTAAACCCAATTTATTCATTTCTTCGTTCAAAAATTCATAATAAAATTTTCATGGTCTAGAAAATTATAAAATTAAAATCCATCTCCAAAATAATATTTTCATAACATATAAATTCCACATGGCATTCACAATCCAGAAAATATGATCTTTGCCAAAAAACTGAATTAAACATTTATCAAACAACCTTGTTTGAATCAAACATATCATAAAATTCATGCATATCATCGTTACAATCATTGCACAAGGTTTTATACATAAACCCGAAATTAAATGATCATTAAAAAAATAGAGATGGTTTTGATTATTATTCACCTTGATTAGGATAAGGCACTTGAGATTTGATCTTTGATTAATTCTCATTGCTTGTTTTATTAGCTTTAATTGAGTTTTCACCTTTTCCTTCCCTAGGTTATGGCCGGCTTGATCTGTCGGATTTATGTTTTGCATTTTGACAAAAGTGGACGTGTAAAGAAATGGAAACAAGGTTTTAAGGCTAATGGGATTATGGGTGCAGCTATCACCCATAATGCCCTTGTTTTACTGTTTTATTACTTATCTAATAAACCATTTCCGTAGACTCATTCTTTATGTTTATTTAAGCATGGCTTCTAATGAATTTTTCAAATCTCAACCCTCTTATCACACTAATATTTATACTATTCTATTTAATTTATTTAATTAAATCTCCTTAATAAAGTTATTAAAAATTAGCGGTGTTACACTATGATTCTCCAATTCACACATAAAATGGCATGGACATCGCTGATCTCACAAACGGTGGAGCATTTTAAGGTAAAAACATAAAAATAGATCGTAAAGAAATCTACATTATTTTACACTTTTTGAAAATTGCAGTCGAATAAAAATATAATAATATTACAATCTCAAACAAATAAATTGATTTAGTATCGAATAAACTCCAAATGCAACATCTCTCTGTATCGGTAATAAAAATAATCTAATATTTGGAAATAATTGAAATAAAATAATAGAGAGAAAGAAAATAAATGTATGTGTCCTCAAAGTGCCATAGCATCTCCAAAATCACTATTCATCCTCTTTATTTACCTACCAAGGTAAAACAAAAGGAAGAATTGGATATTCATGGTTAGACATAAGTCTAGTAAGTAAAACACATCATATAAGTGGAAAATGCTAATAAGCTAGTGAGACAACACTTATGATTGAAAATCAAACCTTAACCTATGTCATCTACACCCAATAAGTTAGCTAGAAGTGCCACAATATTATGGGAATAATGGTTACATCATATACCAAGGTTTCATTAAAATACCAACCAATCTCAAATACATCGCTTCGTACTCCCATATCAGGAATCACATCTCAACAAGGAACCCTAAATCTATAGGCATCGGGTGACAACTTGCACCCCTCGACACAACGATCCAAAGCCTAGGTTGACAATCGAACTCATATCAGTGCCAAGAAGTACGAGCTATGGGTTTTCATAACTTTACAAAGGCTAAGAATAACATATATATCCATGATATACTACAGTTTTAGAAATCACAGCGAAAGGAACAAAATATGAATATAGAAGATAACCATCTCAAAACACAATCTTAGAAAACAGTATGTAGTCAAATACAATGTGCATAGAAATTATACTCATAGTCTTATTGTAACGACCCATATTTTTACGGATCGAAATACTGTTATCATTAGATTGTTGTGTTGATAAGTCGTTAGAGTTAGATCGTCCATAGTAAGATCGTCTGGAAGTTAGGACGTGTGATGGTTTGAGACGACTTAAGAGATTGGAACGACCTATAGGAGTGGCCGACTTATAGGAGTTGACCGACCTAAGGAATTGGACCGATCTATAGGAAGGGACGACCTATAGGATGGACCGACTTAAGGGAGTGAGCGACCTAGGGATGAGTCGGTCGAACGAGTTAACGACCCGGTAGTTAGGAGCGACTTAAGGTAGATAGCGGCTTAATGATTGAGCGACTTAGTGAAGTGAGTGCTAAGATGTTAAGTCGCGTGTGAAGGCATAAGTCGTTTACGAGTTAGTATCTTTAAGTCATAGGAGGAGTGGAAGTGTTACCCGTTAACTCGTTAGGTCGCTCAGTTGTGTTGGTCAGTTAGGTCGGGGTGTTAGGGTTTGTTCGTAGACGACTTGTGTTGAGATGGTGAGTGTAGTTAAGTCGCGACCGGCTTATGTTAGGTCGTAAGTCGCGCGCGTGTGTTATGGCTTGGGTCGTTGAACTGTTGGGTCAGGCATGTTTTAGGACGTGTTGTGATAAGCCGTATGTCGTTGGGTCCTTAGGTTGGCAACGACTTAAGGAGGTGGACGAGTTAAGGGGGAAAACTGCCTATAAATACACCCGTTTACTTCACTTTTTGGCACCAGATTTTGAAGCGACGAAGTGCTGCTATTTTGAGAGCTCGACTACAACACTTCTTCACTTCTTTTCTCCACTCTAATCTTGTGCTTCCATCCATCTAAATCGAAGATCCAAGAGCCAAAGTTGAAGATCTTCATCCATTGAAGAGAGATTTCATCGCTTGAAGCGAAATTTTGTCGGATCGAGCTAGATCCTTTGCTGTCCAGATCTGGAGTTTGTTGCTTTTGAGGTGTTTAGGTGATTTGGTGAGTGGTGGTTATCTCTCACACGGACCCAAAGGAGTATATTGGATCGGTGGCTGGCTTGTGTGTTATAGATAGTGATTTCATGCATTTTTCTTAAGTCTGCATGTAGATCCATCGTTCATAAAGTTTTGATATTCATTTTACTACATGTTAACCTATGCTAGTTCATTCATCAAGATATTACTTAGAATTCATGCCTGTTAGATTTGGACTCTTCATTTACAAAATTGCCATTATTGTTATAAATGTTTATCTAGATCTTGTTTGAATGATTGATTGCTTGGATTAATGATTGATTTGATTGATTGTTAGAAATTAGTTGATTGATGATTTGATTTGGACAAGCTGGTCGAAGATGATTCAAAAGCTAAGTGGAAAGGCTCTTGAATAAGGAAAGCTGCCCGTGGCATATGAAGCGGATGAGAAAGCTCATATGGATAGATTTGATCATGATGTTGAGATGGGACTTCGCCATGATGCGATGAGGCAAAGCATGATGTTGAGATGGGACTTTGCTATGATGCGATGAGGCAAAGCATGATGTTGAGATGGAACTTTGCTATGATACGAAGAAGCAAAGCATGATATGAGATAGCCTTGGTTTAATCCAGACGGGATCATCCCAAGCATGTTGATAACTCGACGAAATGGTTCGAGTTTGTGGATAATGGTTGGCTCGAGAGGCGCTTGAGCTAGTATGAGGAAAGTCGTCGAGGAGGATGACTAGAAGGCTGAGATCTCACCGTTGTTGAAGGTTCTAGCATGCTTAAAGCAAGAGTACGCTGGGCAGATTCGATAGTCCCAAGACGAATAGTTGATGGTCTAGTACTCTGGGCAGATTCGATAGTCCTAGGCACGGGTCACGACGACGTGTGGAGTTATGTCTAGAACCGAGGTTACCATTAGCCCTTGACGGACGGATGAAAGAATGAGCCGGTCATTCAACTAACGGTGATATCGAGGCAATGATAACAGTGATAGCCAGAGTCATGGATGTTTGGATGTTTGGTTGTATCGTCACTCGGTCTCAAGAGCAATGTTTTGTGGGTGCTTATCTGATCTTGGTTTAGGCCTTGGGGGTTTGTACTTGGAAAAGATCGACCTTGACTCGAGTGATAATTACTTTACTTTAATTGTCTGCTTTGCTATGTTTGCTTCTCCTTAGTGGGTCTGGGGGCTATCACTGTAGAAAGAGGTGGAGTGGGATGGTTGGGTTCCTATTCCTTTTTACCCTTTATGCTCTTTTGGTATGTTTGATAGTTGATTTACTGCTCACTAGGACTTTTGTCTGACTCAAGGTTTTATGTTCAACTCTTATTACCTTGGGCTGTTCATCCATTTTGGGATGGGCAGACTAGGTAGCAGGTGACAGGTGCTGTTCTTTGCTATCCACGCTGTTGATGACGAAGACGAGCTGGAGGCTTTTGCATATTGTTTTCTTACTATATGTACTGGATGTTCCGCTGTTTGTATATACTCTGAGTGATATGTAGTGAGGCCTGCTGTATTGACTTTTCATATTGTTGTACCAAACTATTATGAGTTTATATGATGAGATTCTGTTCTATGGAGCTTCACTATGTATACTTTTCTATTGTATTTTATCCATGCGCTGTGAGTAATACGATAGACTAATCTGTGTTTACCTTACCTTGATGATCGTCCATGGCGGCCTGGCACACTTTAGAGCGCATTATTTCCTTGTTTAGTGCAGGAGTCATGGGCGGTCGTCACAATTGGTATCAGAGCTTTGGTTAATCGATTTTAGCCAACGCTCGCTGACGTAACTACGTATGAAGCACGTAATTGTAATTTTGATGGATGATTGCTATATATAATATAGTAGCTTAGAAGGATTTGAACTCCTTATGCAGTTGTTTCTCAAGAGATATTAATCATTTTCTTATAGATATTTGGAATGAGTCGAAGAGGGAGACCAGCTGCTAGGGAAGACCGTGCTGTTGAGGGGGCTGCTGATTATGCTTCTATGTTCGAGGCTATGATGACTTCGATCATGAGAAGGACGCCAGCTCCGGGGCCATCAGTAGATGTTGGAGTTCAAGTTCAAGCCCCAAAGCTAGTGGATTTCGCTAAGTTGTGCAAAGATTATACTGCTCTTGGAGGAAAGGTTTTCTTGGAGACAGAATCAACCATTGAAGTTCAGAGATGGATAGATGCTTGTAGAAGGATCTTTGGTGATTTGGGAATTGAGGATGCAACCAAAAGGAAGCTTGCATCAAGACAGCTTCAAGGAAGAGCTTCTGATTGGTGGAATTCTATCACCATTGATACTCCAGAGGAAGAAATTACTTGGGAGCAATTCTAAGTTAGATTTGAAGCTAAGTTCATTTCTACAGCTCAGAAATCTGTTCTGTTCAAGAAGTTTGTGGAACTCAAGCAAGGTGGAAGGCTAGTTCTTGAGTATGTTTCAGAGTTTGAAGCCTTGTCCAAGTATGCTCGGTCATATATTGAATCTCCCTATCAGAAGAATGAGAAGTTTGTGACAGGCTTGGACACTTATCTTAGGAGACAGTTGGTGGATCATTTGGACGATCCGTTTGAGAAGCTTGTGGAGAAGGCTCTCAGGCACGAGAATTTGTTTCCTAAAGAAGGATCTGCTGTTGCTGTAACCAAGGAAGGGTCTAAACCACAGCAGGGTGGAAACAAGAAGAGGAAGCAGCAGCAACAGAAGGGTAAGGATGGCCAGAAGAAGCCGAAGGGCGAAGTGACCTGCTACAATTGTCAGCAGAAGGGCCATTTGTCTAGGGATTGTAAGAATCCAAAGGTGCCGGTGAAGTGCCACAACTGTGACAAGCTGGGGCATATTAAGAGGAATTGTCCGGAACCGAGGAAGGACAAGCAGATTGTGCAAGCTTATGCTTTGGGGGCTGTGCCATCGTCTTCGAAAGCTCCTACTACGGAAGAGAAAGGAAAGAGTGTGGTGGTACAAGGTACTCTTTCTATTTGTGGTGTTCCAGTTAGAGTGTTATTTGATACTGGGGCGTCACACTCCTTTGTTTGTAGTGAACTTGCAGGCCGGTTGGGTTTGGAACCGGATATTGTTGATAGACCATTGGTTGTGACTAATCCAGTTGGGGGTTCGTCTTGTTTGTGTATGGTATGCCATGGTCTGGTTGTATCGAGTCATGATTGCTCTTTTGTTTGTGATTGTTTTGTTCTGAACTTTGCGGGCTTCGGAATTATTTTGGGTATGGACTGGCTTAGGAAGTATGCAGCAAGGGTTGATTGTAAAGGCTGGAGGTGACAGTCGAGAATGTAGAGGGGCGAAAGGTTGTGATACGATGTAAGCATGAAGAAGGCGTCTTCATGAGCTTCATGTATTCGCTAGTTGTTCCACGAGATGGACTGTCATCGGTGCCTATTGTGAATGGATTTGAGGATGTCTTTGACGAGGTCAAAGGGTTACCGCTGCATAGAGAGATCGAGTTTCGTATCGATCTAGTTGAAGGAGCCAGACCTGTTGTGATGGCTCTTAGGCGGATGGAGCCTAGGGAACAGCAAGAGTTGAAGGTGCAAGTTGATGACCTTTTACAGAAAGGATTCATTCGGCGTAGTGTGTCCGAATGGGGTGCACCAGTTGTGTTTGCAACCAAAGCGGATGGATCATTGAGGTTGTGTGTGGATTATCGTGAGCTGAATAAAGTGACTAAGAAGAACAAGTATCCACTACCGAGAATAGATGACTTGTTTGATCAGCTTCACGAAGCTAAGGTGTTTTCTCAGATGGATTTGGCAACGGGATTTCACCAGTTGAGAGTGGCAAAGGATAGTGTGACGAAGACTGCTTTCAGGACACCATCCGGTTTCTATGAGTGGCTGGTAATGCCGTTAGGATTGACCAATGCACCAGCATATTTTGTGGATCTTATGAATAGAGTGTTCAAAGATCAGTTTAACAAGTTCGTACTTGTGTTCATGGATGATATTCTGATTTATTCCAGAACTAAAGAAGAGCACAAGACGCACTTGCGTATTGTTTTGGAAACTCTGCGAAAACATCAGCTGAAGGCTAAGTTTTCGAAGTGTCACTTCTGGAAGAACGAAGTGAGGTTCTTAGGCCATGTTATCTCGGGAAATGGAATAGCGGTTGATCCCGCCAAGGTGGCAGCGATCCAGGATTAGGTTAGACCTAAGAATGCATCTGATGTGAGAAGTTTTCTTGGATTAGCAGGATATTATCGTCGGTTTATCAAAGACTTTTCCAAGATAGCTGCACCATTAACAGGATTGACGAAAAAGAACCAAGTGTTCAGATGGGATGCTAAGTGTGAGCAAGCTTTCGGAATCCTGAAAGAGCGACTGATAAGTGCTCCTGTTTTGACTATTCCAAGTGGAAATGATGAGATGGTGGTTTACACCGATGCATGTGGTACTAGACTTGGAGCAGTGCTAATGCAGAAGGATAAAGTTGTTGCATATGCAAGTCGACAACTGAAGCCGCATGAAAGGAATTACCCGACTCATGATTTGGAGTTAGCGGCGATTGTATTTGCTTTGAAGATGTGGAGACATTACCTATTGGGAGTTCGGTTTGAGTTGTTTACAGATCATAAGTCAATGAAGTATCTTTTCTCTCAAAAGGATTTGAATCTTCGACAGCAACGATGGCTAGAGTTTATAGCATCATATGATTTTCGTATAGCCTATACTCCAGGAAAGGGTAACGCAGTGGCAGATGCGTTAAGTCGAAGACATGCAGGATTGGGAGCCATATTTTCAGAATGGAAGAGCCTCGAGTATTTGGCTGGATTTGACTTCAGGCCTAGGTGTTAATTGGAACCTGAGATGTTGGCAAACTTATCGATAAGACCTACTCTTGTGGAAAGGATTGGCGAGAGCCAAAAGCGAGACGATAAGCTTGTCAAGATTATCCGTGATTTGGAATCTGGATTAGATCCAGAGAAGGATAAGGGATTCGAGGTCGATCGAGAGGGTTGGCTTCGGAAACAAGGACGACTGGTTGTTCCTGATATAGATGAACCGAGAGATGAAGTTCTGAAGGAAAGTCATCACTCGAAGTTGACAATTCATCCAGGTGGAAATAAGATGTATCGGGATATGAAGAGAACCTATTATTGGGAAGGTATGAAGAAGGATGTTGGAAATTTTATTTCCAAATGTATGAACTGCCAGTTGGTAAAAGCCGAACAGAAGAAGCCAAGTGGATTGCTTCAGCCGTTAGAAGTTCCTACATGGAAGTAGGAGCAAATATCGATGGATTTTATTGATGGACTACCTAGAACCAGAGCACGAAATGAAGGGATTTGGGTCATTGTAGATCGATTGACTAAGAGTGCAAGATTCATTCCTGTTCGATCAACTAGGACTGCATCGAAATTGGCTGAGTTGTATGTTAAGTGGATAGTTCGATTCCATGGTATTTCGAAAAGTATAGTGAGCGATCGAGACCCATTGTTCACTAGTGGATTTTGGAAGAGCTTCCAGGAAGTTTTGGGAACCGAGTTGTGTTTGATTACAGCTTATCATCCCCAAACAGATGGTCAGACCGAGAGAGTCAACCGAGTTTTGGAAGATCTCCTCAGAGCATGTGTTTTGGACTTCGGAGGATCATGGGATGATTATCTCCATTTGGTGGAATTTTCAAACAATAATAGTTACCAGTCAAGTATTGGTATGGCACCGTATGAAGCATTGTATGGAAGACCATGTAACTCTCCGACATGTTGGCTGGAAACAGGAGAAAAGTTAATACTTGGGCCAGAAATGTTTCGACAGACTTCGGATTGTATAGAGATCATTCAGCGATGGATGAAGACAACCCAAGACTGTCAGAAAAGTTATGCCGATAAGCGTCGTAAGGATTTGGAATTCGGCATAGGAGATATGGTTTTTGTGAAGATTTCTCCACTAAAGAATGTTATTCGACTCGGGAAGAAAGGAAAATTGACTCCGAGATTTGTTGGACCATTCTCGATTGTAGAGCGAATTGGAAAGCTCGCTTATAAGTTGGAATTATCAGATAAGACGTCGGGTGTGCACAATATTTTTCATGTATCGTATCTACGGAAGTATGTGCACGACCCAAGTACAGTGGTTTCTGCTGATAGTAGTGAAGATTTGGAAGTTGATCTAGTTGTTAGAAGACCTCGTAAGCCGCTTCGTGTTGTGGGAACTGACACGAAACAACTTAGGAGGAAGGTAGTCAAGTTGCTCAAGGTACAATGGAGTGATGATGTTAACGACTGTACATGGGAGGAGGAAGAGAGGATGAAGGCATCTCATCCTGAACTCTTCGAGGTATGGCCCTAAGGTGTCGTGACATCTCATGAATTTGTAACTTGTTCTAGTCTTAGAATTCTGCATGCTAGGTTAGTAATTGGATGCATGGTTTGTTGATTGCTATGGATGGTAGGCATGCAGAATAGTTTTGGTTGCTTTTGTTTGTTTGGAATTTCGAGGGCGAAATTCCTAAGGGGGAGAGAATGTAACGACCCGTATCTTTACGGATCGAAATACTGTTATCATTAGATTGTTGTGTTGATAAGTCGTTAGAGTTAGATCGTCCATAGTAAGATCGTCTGGAAGTTAGGACGTGTGATGGTTTGAGACGACTTAAGAGATTGGAACGACCTATAGGAGTGGCCGACTTATAGGAGTTGACCGACCTAAGGAATTGGACCGATCTATAGGAAGGGACGACCTATAGGATGGACCGACTTAAGGGAGTGAGCGACCTAGGGATGAGTCGGTCGAACGAGTTAACGACCCAGTAGTTAGGAGCGACTTAAGGTAGATAGCAGCTTAATGATTGAGCAACTTAGTGAAGTGAGTGCTAAGATGTTAAGTCGCGTGTGAAGGCATAAGTCGTCTACGAGTTAGCATCTTTAAGTCATAGGAGGAGTGGAAGTGTTAACCCGTTAACTCGTTAGGTCGCTCAGTTGTGTTGGTCAGTTAGGTCGGGGTGTTAGGGTTAGGTCGTAGACGACTTGTGTTGAGATGGTGAGTGTAGTTAAGTCGCGACCGGCTTATGTTAGGTCGTAAGTCGCGCGCGTGTGTTATGGCTTGGGTCATTGAACTGTTGGGTCAGGCATGTTTTAGGACGTGTTGTGTTAAGCCGTATGTCGTTGGGTCCTTAGGTCGGCAACGACTTAAGGAGGTGGACGAGTTAAGGGGGAAAACTGCCTATAAATACACCCGTTTGCTTCACTTTTTGGCACCAGATTTTGAAGCGACGAAGTGCTGCTATTTTGAGAGCTTGACTACAACACTTCTTCACTTCTTTTCTCCACTCTAATCTTGTGCTTCCATCCATATAAATCGAAGATCGAAGAGCCAAAGTTGAAGATCTTCATCCATTGAAGAGAGATTTCATCGTTTGAAGCGAAATTTTGTCGGATCGAGCTAGATCCTTTGCTGTCCAGATCTGGAGTTTGTTGCTTTTGAGGTTTTTAGGTGATTTGGTGAGTGGTGGTTATCTTTCACACGGACCCAAAGGAGTATATTGGATCGGTGGCTGGCTTGTGTGTTATAGATAGTGATTTCATGCATTTTTCTTAAGTCTGCATGTAGATCCATCGTTCATAAAGTTTTGATATTCATTTTACTACATGTTAACCTATGCTAGTTCATTCATCAAGATATTACTTAGAATTCATGCCTGTTAGATTTGGACTCTTCATTTACAAAATTGCCATTATTGTTATAACTGTTTATCTAGATCTTGTTTGAATTATTGATTACTTGGATTAATGATTGATTTGATTGATTGTTAGAAATTAGTTGATTGATGATTTGATTTGGACAAGCTGGTCGAAGATGATTCAAAAGCTAAGTGGAAAGGCTCTTGAATAAGGAAAGCTGCCCGTGGCATATGAAGCGGATGAGAAAGCTCATATGGATAGATTTGATCATGATGTTGAGATGGGACTTCGCCATGATGCGATGAGGCAAAGCATGATGTTGAGATGGGACTTTGCTATGATGTGATGAGGCAAAGCATGATGTTGAGATGGAACTTTGCTATGGTACGAAGAAGCAAAGCATGATATGAGATAGCCTTGGTTTAATCCGGATGGGATCATCCCAAGCATGTTGATAACTCGGTGAAATGGTTCGAGTTTGTGTATAATGGTTGGCTCGAGAGGCGCTTGAGCTAGTATGAGGAAAGTCGTCGAGGAGGATGACTAGAAGGCTGAGACCTCACCGTTGTTGAAGGTTCTAGCATGCTTAAAGCAAGAGTATGCTGGGCAGATTCGATAGTCCCAAGACGAATAGTTGATGGTCTAGTACTCTGGGCAGATTCGATAGTCCTAGGCACGGGCCACGACGACGTGCGGAGTTATTTCTAGAACCGGGGTTACCATTAGCCCTTGACGGACGGATGAAAGAATGAGCCGGTCATTCAATTAACGGTGATACCGAGGCAATGATAACAGTGATAGCCAGAGTCATGGATGTTTGGTTGTATCGTCACTCGGTCTCAAGAGCGATGTTTTGTGGGTGCTTATCTGATCTTGGTTTAGGCCTTGGGGGTTTGTACTTGGAAAACATCGACCTTGACTCGAGTGATAATTGCTTTACTTTAATTGTCTGCTTTGCTATGTTTGCTTCTCCTTAGTGGGTCTGGGGGCTATCACTGTAGAAAGAGGTGGAGTGGGATGGTTGGGTTCCTATTCCTTTTTACCCTTTATGCTCTTTTGGTATGTTTGATAGTTGATTTACTGCTCACTAGGACTTTTGTCTGACTCAAGGTTTTATGTTCAACTCTTATTACCTTGGGCTGTTCATCCATTTTGGGATGGGCAGACTAGATAGCAGGTGACAGGTGCTGTTCTTTGCTATCCACGCTGTTGATGACGAAGACGAGCTGGAGGCTTTTGCATATTGTTTTCTTACTATATGTACTGGATGTTCCGCTGTTTGTATATATTCTGAGTGATATGTAGTGAGGCCTGCTGTATTGACTTTTCATATTGTTGTACCAAACTATTATGAGTTTATATGATGAGATTCTGTTCTATGGAGCTTCACTATGTACACTTTTCTATTGTATTTTATCCATGCGCTGTGAGTAATACGATAGACTATTCTGTGTTTACCTTACCTTGATGATCGTCCATGGCGGCCTGGCACACTTTACAGCGCACTATTTCCTTGTTTAGTGCAGGAGTCATGGGCGGTCGTCACACTTATAAAAATACTTAGTATGGATAAGATAAACAGTTACATGGAGAGTATATAAAAGGATAAGCAACTCATGTGATGAGTCTGTCTCTCCTTGTACTAAAATTAATCTAATCACATGTTGTCATGTCCTCCTATGGTAGGAAAAAGAAAGAAAAAGGGTGGGTCATAGAAAGAGTGAGTGAGTATATGTTTAATATATTGATCATGCGCAGTTGATATTAATACTACCCCATGTGACCTAAGGTGTCCTACAAGTGTACGTGGGTTATTTAATCGTTTTACTTAAGTGTTTTAGTAAACACACACGAAGTAACTAATATAGGCTTTCACATGGACGGAATAGCTAATCGAACCTGCTAATAGCTAATAGGACTTTTCCAACATAGGGTATCTTACAATTTCCCTTATGGGATTGCACTTCACACATTACTACTGCACGTAACTATTTCGCCTAGGTTATCTAACAATTTCCTCATGGAAATAAATTTTCCACAACTACGACTACACGTACCCCAGCTTCCATTGAGAGGAGAGCCCATAATGCTAACTAATCGAAGTCCCTCATCGTTTGATCCATGTCTTCCTCTTAGTCGTAGAATACGCCTCTTATTGCATGTGCTAGGGTCAATGAACAACACAACATCACGCACGTCATCATGAATACCAAGGAACTCTCATGGTGCCTTGCCCTCCCACACTTCATCAAGCATCAGTAAGTGTTGCAAGTCCATTACATAACCTCATATGAGTGTCATACGTGATAGAATTACCCCCGGTCGAATAATTGACCCCCCCTGTTGGACAAATTACATTTACCCAGTCTTCAATGTCATAACGATGCTTCATACGAAACTAGTTCCCCTACTATTCCCAATATATAAACAATTAACAATAGTTTAAAACATGGGTCTTAGGCCGAGGTTCAAATTATAATCTGGGTATATAACCGGTTGACTGCAAAACCATAGGTAAATCAATTGCGGTAGACAACTCAAGGTGAACGGTCGACTGGTCGTAGGGTAAAATTAGGGTTTTCTAATCGCTTGTTTGATTTGTTTAATTAATGTTTATCGTTTATCATTTTCAATATTCGCTAGGTTTCACTAAGCTTATGGTTCAGATTCATCGGTTTTTTAAAATCATCCTTCTAATCAATTCGAACATAGAGTATAATTAACTTATCCCTAATACTACCAATTTATAACAAAAACATACCGGATTAGGGAGAAGGTTTTTAATCTAGTTCAATCATATTCAATTTATTTCTAAATATTAGATTTAAAATTTATGATTTACAATTTAGTTACTAACAACTTAGAACATATAGTGTATGTTAAGATTAACTACATGTAATCAACTTATTAAAAATATTCTCATTTACCTCAGATCCAAGCTCTAAAACTAACCTTCGAATGAAAATTGACACTCGATGGCTTGCCTCTTCCTTAATGAATTAGGGTTTAGGTTAGGTGTTTACTTATAGGGGTTTAAAATTAATATTGAGCATTAGATTAACCTTGTATGAGATTTATTTTCATCCTAGATGCACCTCAGTTACTTCGTACGTAAGTAAAATATTTCGATCCATATTGTTCGTCTATTTGTTCTCAAAATCCGCTCTAAATCAACATTTACCTGTAGAACGTTTATTGGGACCGCTCGACCGTTACCGGTCGACTGATGAACCTTACGGGTCAACCCTTGATCGTGTAAAATTCAGGAATATAATTTAATTTATTTTGTTCCTAAATTTTGGAACGTCTGCAACTTCTCCATACTAACTCCTATTTCAAACTATTATATACCAAAATTGCGCAAAAAATAGATATGAGTGCAATGGCCCAAGTTTCGTAACCAAATTTGGATGTATGTGACAATTTTATTTTAGTTCTAGTTTTATTTAATTCAATTCATTTTATTAAATTTTCTGCTTAAATTTCAGAGGTGTTACATGTCACTATTGGAACGAAATCTAACCATGTTCCACCGTGCACATACTATTGGGATAAATACCCAACTCGTGTGTTAAAACATATGCACACTTTAATGAACAAGCCTCATGATGAACGTGTACAAAAATCTTGGTATAAAGACCAACTCGCATGTTGAGTCACATGCAACCCTATTGGTACAAAGATTAACTCGCGATCTCCAAATCATAAGCGAGACTATTAAGGTGAAATCTAAGCGAGCCATCACCTAATAGTCTGTGAAACTATTAGGAACGGACCCAAACTCATCATTGCCAAACCATTTCGATGCTATTGGATGAAGCCCTAACCCGTTGTGGCCAAATGCCACTGAAACAGAGGACCAACTTCCACATACGTGTATGGACACGCTCTAGTAGAAACACCATCCACCTGTTCATATAACGAACCTTCCCAAACGAATATAGTTTTTTGAATTTACAAAGACATAGCAAATAACATACCAAAACGTTTCTCATCTCACGATGATCATGATGCCATGAATCTCATATGAAACAGATATCATATGTGAAAGATATTAGTGTTTAGAAATAATGGCATTATCGTAGTTATTTCATTTATAATTTAGTTATTAATATTTTATTTTTATTTGTGCATCTATAACGTTCTTATCTGCTTGATTCATGTGCCTGAACCAACGTCAACAGCCTCACCCTCTTATTACCATCAGTATATGCCTCTAGAAGCCAACTAGACACCACGACCGAATTCGCCATCGCCACACCACTCTACGATCAAACACTAGTAGCCACTACTTCACCCAATCAAGCCGCTGTCACGGCATCTTTAAGCTAGATTTCTATCGTCCACCACTGGTATCGTCAGATTGTAGCATAGCCCTCCGCTTGATCACTTCTTCTCATCCATGCCCTTTGATAACCCTATCATCAATGTTGAACTCAAACGGACGGTCCACATTTGTCGAACTTCCAACATGTTTTTTAATCAATCTATTAACCCAATCGACAAATGAACACCGATCGTTTTCATCCGATTCAATAGTTTTAATATATAATATGTCTAATTTGAAGAACTTTTTAATCAAAGAGAGATTAGACAATTATTTAATTAAAATTAAAAAAATCATTTCTTAATTAACTAGCCATGACATATTACATCCTTATCGTGAATTAATACAATTTAATACGATTACTATCCAATTTCATCTTTTTATAATTCAATTAAGAACACAAGAGTGAATTAGTACATCCTAGCAGCATATAACCAAATATGATGAGTCCCATTTTCCAATTAACCGCATTTTCTCTCCGATCTTATTTGAATCCTCATTCTTTCCTTCCAATCCGCCACGATTTGCTTTGAAGTTACTTGTTTTGTTATATTCCATGTATGCTCTTTAATTTGATGTGGAGTCGATTTGATTTTTGTTTTGTGATTTGATGACGAATGTGACGGAGATTAACGGTAAGGTATTTAGGTTAAAATAGAATTAGAATATATAGTTTGCATATCTATTTATAGGGAGAAGATGATAATAATTTGGGCTAGATTTTGGAATCAAAATATTATGAAAATGTAACTTACATCAACTCTTTTTATTTTTTTGGTCAAAATTATTAAATTTAGTAAGTTATATATGTTTTTCGACTATACATGGTATTCCAAAGGCAATAGGACGAGTCCTAAGGTCCAATTTAATCTCTATAAAAAATTTCTATTTTGCCATTTATTGTAAAATTAGGATATTACCATTTTTAGTTTAATTATTTAATCATGTAAAAATATCGAGTTTTACATTTTTTATCCCAACCATAGACAAATCACATGATGAATTACGACTACTAATTTTTCAAATCTCAATTTATGTAGTGGATATTTTGAAATCCAAGATCACTCATGCTACATCCCTAAAACAACACATCATATGCATTCATGTTATACACTTAAACATGTGATGGACAATACAATTGTTTGGTAATGTTGTTCGACCATATGATACACCTTCTATTTTTCAAGTGGTCGTGAGTAATATATTTCAACTGCATTTTCAAAAGTTCGTCGTTGTATTTTATAACTCATCACGGAACTCACACCTCTCTTGCCCACAAACCACCCTTCACCTTCTACTCCGTATTTATCACAACTAGTGTATATGTGCACGCCTGTGTGCATCTAATAAATTAAGTATTTTTTATTTAAGAATTATTTAATGTGAAAAAATAATTTTATTGTAATAGTGTTGCTTTTTATTGTGTGCGTTAAAAGTGAATATTTGGTGGTTGGAAATGTCTTTATTTCAAGCAGCTTTATTCGTGGTGAATGTTGTAAATTGATAATGAGATTTCTTTAATAGCTGGTTACAATGGAAATGATGGTAAATGTTACAAATTGATAGTTATATTTCTTTGATGAACAATTGAAAATGGGATGCTATCTATGATATTTTCAAAACTTCGAAAGCACGCGGTAGAAATTTTATTTATTGAAGTTTCATTATTAACGGTAGATATAGGTCCAAATATATGTTAAGTCCAAAAGGAGATGCATCGATTAGTGGGCTACTACCTACCTCACTATCGTAGATCCTCGGTTACACTGGATATTGTCGTTTAATTTGCAACTATACTCTACTAGAAGGCTCGTTGACCAATTTTCTTAAAAGAAGAGGAAATTTTAAACTGGACCGAGAAGGCTGAAAAAGCTCTCTTTTCCCTCAAACATGAAATTACTATTGCCGATTTATAACGATTCTATTTTAGCATCTTGAATTTCTATTCTTTTTTTCCGTCCTTTTTCATCTTTCTCACTAATAATAACCAAGGTTCGAAATTCCGTTTTCCGTTTTCATTCCGGCTATTTGTAATTTTAGAATTTCGGATCCATTCCGGAAATTCCGAAAGTTCCGCTTTAATTTCGGTTTTTTCATTCCGGTGCTTTTTTCTTTAATTTTCTATATCCGCTAATAAATATCTAATACTGTCATAATTTATAATACATATTTTACATTATATATAAAATACATATTTTAATTAAAAATCCACTGTGTAAGATTCCGTATTATTCATTTGAGATTTTAAAACTTCTATCAATTACGAAAGTTTTGAATTTTTTGTTATGATTCGATGTAAATTAACAAAAGTATACCAACTTTTTTTTATTAAACTACACGATTTCTTCTCCATTTATTTATTTTCTCTATTAATTTGTTTTATTTATTTTATTTTAATATATTTGTTGTATTTTTTAATTTTTATAAGTTTTTTTCGTATATGAAAAGCAAATCCGAAATTTAGAGCGGAACCAGATTTTGACCGGGTTCCATTTCGGTTATGAACGGAATCAGAACGGAATCACCGGAATAACCGGAATTTCAAACCATGATAATAACACAATGCATTCATGGCTACATCAAATGCAGGTATAATTTATTATTTTGTTTGGTGCCGAAAACTATTTGTGTTTTACAAATGATATTATACTAACATTCACCCCTTACAGGGAAGCTTTTCAAAATTGGATTTTTTGTATGGGAATACATATAACATTTCATTAATATACGCTTATAGAAATAGATTCATCAACTCATTTGTTTTCCTCGATTTCATTAATACCATAAAAAATGTAGCTCGCTATTTCATGAAGTCTGAAAAAAAATCAATAACCACAAGTGATTCTTTGCTTATTCATTGTTTCGTTTCATTATCTTTAATGGTTGTCATGATTCTGATCATCAGTTTTGATTTGTTGGCTAAGGCATCATAATAATTATTGTCATGATTCAGGCCAAGACTACGTTGACAGTTATTGTCATCACAAAAATTCATTAAAGTATACATAAAAGAAGTGAACATGTAAACAAAACCAGTATAAATAAATAAAATCTTTGTCATTTCATTTATTGAATATATGTCATCTCATAGATAGATGACCAAAAAGGATACAAAGAAGAACCTTATTGGCAATGAAAATGTGCATTGTGTATAATTTCTAGCATAACACTTCAGGCCTAAAAGACCCTTTCTTAACAATCCTAGCATTTCTGCAAAATGATTCGGATTTTTTTCCATTATTATTCAAAATGTTTTTATCTTGCATTTGGATGCCTGTGCAAGGTGTTGTTGCACCGTAGTTGAAATTTATTCCATAATGACTTGTCGTCGATCCTGATAACCCTCTATATTTCACAACTTGAATTTTAACTCCTCCCTGCTAGTTACAAAATAATAATAGATGAGATTACTATCGATGAAGAAGTCAAAAATATGAGCTTTTTAACTTTTATATTCATTAAAAATATTTCGTATAGAATACATAGAAGGTCAAAAACTTACTCCGTTTGCTTGTGAATATTCATCAAGGAGTGCATGGTAGTACTGATCTAGAACTATTGCATTTTGAACAGAGGTGAAAGTAATATTTTCGAAAGTTATGCTATTTACAAGACCACTGCCACCCTGAAACATTAAATAAGAAGTGATTAAAAAAAATAGCAAACATAAAGATGCGCCT
This sequence comes from Allium cepa, assembly GCA_030765085.1. Taxonomy (NCBI): domain Eukaryota; kingdom Viridiplantae; phylum Streptophyta; class Magnoliopsida; order Asparagales; family Amaryllidaceae; genus Allium; species Allium cepa. The sequence continues at coordinate 746,836,326 of CM060940.1, read as the reverse complement.
AGATGAAAGAGCCAAATTTGCTTGAGAAATTCTACAAGAAGGCCGACGAATTTATGCGCCTAGAAAGCCTTCCTGTGCCGGCAAAAGTAGTCGTGAACAAAGTTGAGAATAACAACGTTGCTTCTAACAAAAAGGAATCTGGTGGTCAGAAGAGGGAAAATGACGGTGGAAGAAAGCAAAAAGATGCGAAGAAAACTCGCTACTTTAGACCTTCAGATTTTAATCCTTTAACTGATAATCTAGAGAATATCTTTTTCGCAACCAAAGATGTTGTTGAATACCCTAAACCACCTAAGTTGAGGCTTGGGAAAAATGTTGCGCATAATGGAAGATTCAGTCGATTCCACAATCAACCCGGACATGACACTAATGAATGTCACCATTTAAAGAGTTTGATTGAGGAGCTGTTGAGAGAGAATAAACTTCAACAATATGTGAAGAGAAATGGAAACGACCCAACCTCATCTACTCAGGGACAGCGAGTTCCTTCTTATCAATCCGGCTCAGATAAGAGGGCTGCAGTGCAGGAATCTGAAAGGCCTGTCATCAATGTTATCACCAGGGGTCCTCACCCAGCGGACAGAAGTTGGGATGAGATGGAAAGACACGCTCACGCCTTAAGATATGCCCCGGCTTGATCTATGCCAAGTCAAGAAAGAGTTTCAGACTAAAGGAGGAAATCTGCCTGCTTAGTTGTCAAAGGCCTGGGAGCTTCTTGATGATTTTGATCATTACACAATAAGCCATATACCCAGGGAAGAGAACATGAAGGTGGATTCTTTCACAAAGTATTCAAACTCAGGCAAAACTCAATTATTGGGATTGGTCTCTATGAAAGTCTTGTCAGCTCTAAGTACCGATGAGATCCAAATCCAACAGCCTGCAACAGTAATCACTTGCGTCCATATTTTACTTAGAAACAATTCTTAAATTTGTAAATGATTATGGATGTATCATTCTTGTATTGATCCATACTAATTTTACTATAAATCTTGTGTTCTCTATTACTATAAAAATACCTGTTTCATTTCGATATACAAATATCTTAAATATATTGCTAAAATGTCGATTTAACATTGCAGGCCATCAAAGCAAAGCTTACCTATTCAACACATCACAAGGCTCAGCGATTCCTTCAAATCATTCAACAAACAAATGTCAAGCCACAAAAATTCCACATTCAATTCCTACATCAAAAGTGCTTCTCACAAATAGTTGGTGATTCCACCGGAGGGGCACCTTCCCAAAGTGAAGGTTTCGGGCCCTTGCTAACTGATTGTGAATGCCTGTGCAAACGGACATCCACTCAAGTAGCTTGCGTCTGCCCCGTGAATTCATTTAACAATGAAATGCACTTATCTGGAAAAAAGCAAACAAGTTGCCAAAAGAACATGTTCTTGGACACGATAATGAGGAATCGCTGAAAGGAAGATGGTGGAAAGACATGGGCAAGCAGACAAAGAACAACCAAAATGGAGTCTTGCCTCTCAACAAAAAGGTTGGTGGAACCACCGGAGGGGTACCTTCCCAAAGCGAGGGCACCGGGCCCTTGCTAACTGATTGCGATCATTTGTGCAAACAAACATCCGGTTGGATAGCTTGTGTCTGCCCCGTGGATCCACTTAACCGTGAGACGCAACCTTCCTGGCGAGCCAACCACCCAAAGCCCTCTTCGGAGGCACAACTCTTCGGAGGATAAAGCCCTCTAATAAGGCACGCCGAAAAATGAAATGCTCTTTTCAACCAATACGGTTGGTGGAATCACCAGAGGGGCACCTTCCCGAGTGGAAGGCACATGGCTCTTGTTAACAGGTTGCGATCGTTTGTGCAAACGAACATCCAATTAAGTAACTTGCGTCTGCCTCATGGATCCATTTAACTATGAGAAAGTAACTTCCAGGCAATCAAATGATGTCCTCTTTGGAGGCACGAGCCCTCTTCGGAGGCACATGACCTCTTCGGAGGCAAAAGCCCTCTCCTGAGGCACCACAAGCCCTCTTCAAAGGCACGAGCCTTCTCCAAAGGCGCACCTGCCCCCTTCGGAGGCAGAAGACCTCTCCCGAGGCACCACAAGACCTCTTTGGAGGCACATGACCTCTTCGGAAGCACAAGCCCTCTTCGGAGGCACGCCCCAAGAAGAGATGCATTTCTCAACCAACAAGGTTGAAGGAACCACCGGAGGGGCACCTTCTTAAGATAGAAGGCACAAGGCCCTTGTTAGCTGGCTGCGATCGTTTTTGCAAACGGACATCCAACTAAGTAACTTCCGTCCGCCCCGTGGATCAATTTAACTGTGTGAAAGTACTTTCAAGCGGACAAAACCAAAAAACCCTCCAAGAGGCACAACAAATGTAAAAAAAAGAAAAAAGAAAGCCCTCTTCGGAGGCACACTGCAGCTCTCAAGGGAAGATCAATTTCCCCATCTTGAAAATATTCTTCCCCAGAAGTTGGAGTGCCAAATCAAAGCCTTGTTTGGAAATCCACTTCACCGCGTAGGAGAATCCACTACTCAAAAAAGTGATCATCTCCGAAAGTTGAAGTGTACAATTTTTTTCTAAAAAAGAGAGAAGACTTCTCCAATACAAGGCACACTCTACTAGAGCAGAATAATATTTCCTCAAAATGGAAGAATTATTCTCTAAAGTAAGAGTGCAAGCCTTCTCAAAATGGAAGAGTTGTTCTCCAAATTGAGAGTACAAGTCTTCTCAAAACAGAAAAATTGTTCTCCAAAGCCTTGCCAAAATGAAAGAAATTGCAATAAGCCATGGTATGGGGGCAGTACAATATAGCTACATTAATAAAAACAACGCTCAAGAAACATACCACAAGCTTACTACAATATCATACAAGGAAAATAAAGAAACTTGTGTGATAAAAAGGAATAAATGCATTTATAAATACAGATAAAAGTTTGTACAAGTAAAAAGAATCATTTTATTCCATACTATAAAAATCTATATATATATATGCAGGTTTCAAAAAGCAGGGGCCGGTGCCTGCACAATCTCCAGTCAATACAAGCAAAAGAAAAACAAGAAGAATAAAGCCGGACCCATCACTTCTTCTTTCCTCCGCCTTTGGAGCCTTCACCCGGCCTAATGGTTAACTTCTTTCGGCTTTTACGGGTCGAGGAAAGAGGGAAAAGAGGCGCAATTGGGTCCTCTTCTGCTTTCTCTTCACCAGTAGAAGTCTCCTTCCTTTTCTTTGAAACTCCATGCTTGCCTCTCTTCTTTGAAGAAGATTCACTGCCTGAAGTGATAAGTTCAGACAGCCTTGTGTCATCGGCGTAAAATTTCTCTTCACTCCTTTCACCTTCTTCAAGTTCCTTAGCCTTCTGCTCTTATGAAGCGATTGGGTCATCCAAGCCTTGAAGAGCTTCTATTTGTTCTTCTTGAGACCCCGGTTGAGAAGCAAGAGAAGGAGTAGCTTGAAGAGATGAACGAGCAACAGCAGGAGGAGGCGAAGCTTGTGCAGTACTTGTTGTTTTCACTACAGAAAGAAGAATTAAACGTCAGTATTTCCCGCAAAAAGAGGAGATAGTGGCACATCAAGGTTTAAGCAATAATCAAGAAGTTCATCAAACTCATGTGAAGCACACAAGCAGTCCACTTGAGCTAGATCAGTGTTGAAGTTACCTAGAGGAGTTGACTTTATCACGTCGATTTCAAAATCGTGGTCTTCGATGTCTTCCTGGGCCTCGGTGTGGGCAGTTGTAATTTCGGTCTCGATTTTTGCAGGAGGCGGAGAATGAGAACTAGAGCCAATAATGTCAACGTCAACCGAAGCCGAAGGACGAGTCGGGTCGGTCAAAGTGCCTTCCCCAAATGCTCTCCTCCTGCCGCTTCGGCTCATTCTTTGGCGAGCTGTTCTTTTCCTCTCGCAAGGGCAGCTTGACCTTCATCGTTCAAAAAGTGAGCCTCGAGACCCTCCTCCGCGTAGCCGGCTCCTTTAAGCATTTCTACCGCTGCTTCCCACACTTCCGCCGGGGTAATTTCATACTTCGGCCCAAAAATGAGAGACTGCCATGCCCCATGAAACTGTGAATGTAAAACTCAAATAAAGTAGAATTGACATTGGCCTTTGTCTCCTCGTGAGACTGTTCAGCTGCTGCTTTTCCAGCAATGTCCTCGTTGCGCTCTTTTTCAACCCTAGAAAGCTAAGCCTTTAACATTTCAATCTCCATGTCCTGGGAGCTAGCCTTTTCCCGCAATTGAGCAACATCACTGCGGTAGCTTTCCATAATTCTCTGTTGTGCTTCGAGTCTAGCCTCAGCATCTCTTTGACTGGCATGGGCATCTCTCACTTGCTTTTGAAGCACCTCTTCCTTTTGAGTATAAGAAGTGGAAGAGGCAGCAAGTTCATCTTTAAGTAGCTCGACTTCAGCTTTGACTTTCTCATTATATGCAGTAATGGTTTTCATTTCCGTGTCATGTTGGTCGAGAACTTTTTTCCATTCAAATTTGTCACTCTCCACGGTTAGCATAGCTTCGAGATTTAGACGGTTAACTCATTGAAGCTCATCGACAAGCTTTTGCCACCCAGACATTCTTTCAATGTCAAGCCTAACGGCATCAAGATTTCTTAGCATAGCCTGTTTATCAATGGGGACCACATCCAAGTCAAAGCGTACTCCTTTTAAACACCAGTTTGGAAACCGGCTTTGGAGTGCAGGTAGGGAATTCTCAACTTGATATGTAGGCCTGTCAATGATTGCTTGAATCTTAGTTTTTTTGAGGGCAGGGGAACTAGAAGGGATGTCCAGAGCAATAGAAGTAGCAGGAACTTTGGAAATTTTAGATGAAGATTTTTTGATAGGCTTGGCCCGTTTGCTGGACCCTTCAGCTACAAAACTCTTCCCCTTGTCATCGTGTGACTTTCTTTTGTGAGAATCGTCATCTCTCTGGGAAGAATAATGTCGGTCATCTTTTCTCCCATAGCGCTCCTCATAAGCCCGCCTCTCGCGAGCTTTTCTTGCAGCTCTTTCTTCGTTGGTCTCCCTAGGGAAAGGAAGATACCGCTTGGGATCATAAGAGTCACGTCTTCCATAGCGCTGAAATTCATCGTAGTATGAGCTGCTACGTCCCATTGGAGAATCTGAAAGTGAAGAAGAGACAAAACTTAAGAATCTTCGAAGTAAAGAAGCTAAGTACATATAAGTGCCAAAAATCCTAAGTGTGTGTGATGTGCAAACTACGCGCGTCAAACTACCAACCACTCTTCGGTTAGGGAGTGATGACGGATTTTGCAGCGAGTGTCAACTCTTGGGTTGACGAAATTTTTTGCAAGGCGGATGTCGCCTCAACTGCTGGGCAAATAACTTTAGTAATGGTAGTGTCATCTTTAAAGAGCTCCTGTGAAGTAACCACTAGGTCACTCAGTCCCTTAAAAATGTCGTCGCCATCATGCCTAGCGGAACTCCCTTTCTCAGCTCCCTCATCAGCAGCCTTCCCGGAATGTTGAGGAAGTTCTTCTTCTTCGGTAACCGGGGGAAGTGTAAACTTTCCAGATGACCCAGCACCGTCAACATGAGTAGAACACTTAACCAATGAGGCCTCTACAATAGGCTCCTTCGGTGCAAATTCTTTTGCGTAAACCGGGGCATCTGACGTCTCTGCTTGAGAACCGGGGGCATCACGAAGCTGAGTGAATCGAGAGGAGTCCAAAAGTTCAAATTGATGCAAAAATTCGTCCTTCAGCTAAAATTTAATGCTTCTCTCCTCAACCGCCACAACACTTAGTCTTTCAAAAGTCGGCTTATGGCTGCAATCTTTAGAAAGAGGAGGAAGTGCTATAAAAGTAAAGAATGAAGTTAGCACTTAACAACTTGGATTTTGAAAAGCTCAGAAACGGAAAGAACGGAGATAGGCAAGCTAACTTCCTACTCTCCAGACGCCGTAGAATCCCGGGGGGCAACGGACGAAGAAAAATTGGTTCAAAAAGCCGTGACCACTTTTAGGAAGATCAGTGATCGGTTTACGGTTCCTTGCGCTTCTCACAAGTATGATAGAAGGATGATCTTTATTCTTCGCAAATGTGCACAGATAGCAAATCACTTCAAAGCTCAAAAGACGGTCGAGTGTCCTCCTGAACAGTGCATACAGTCCCATCAACATGGCGCAGCCATTAGGGTGCAACTGGAAGGGAGAGATAGTTAATCGGAGAAGGAGCTGTCGAAGAAAATCGTTAAAGGGAGAAATAGCTCCACTCAAGCGCATCTGACGATTAACTGCGATAAAACCAAGAGGTGGCCTGTCAGCAGTATTGTTTGCCCCGGGAAGCAAAGCGTCTACTTCAGCAATACCGATCTGAATACATAATTGATTGAACACCCGTTGATTCAGAGTTGTTGAAGTTCTTCCGAGGGATTATCCAAGGGGTTAGCTATTGGGAAGACCTCTCCAGCTTGCCCTACTATCTCTTCTTATTGAGAAGACATTCTACACAAGGAACTGGATATTCAAATATGAAGGTGCACGTTTCCTAAAAGCGTGTGAAGTGTTGTGCAAGACTACTAAAATAACAAGTAAATGAAATAAAACTTGAAATAGTACTGATTGATGCATGTCAATTCAGGAAGTTTCGAGGCTTGTTATTAAACCAAAGTTAAGTGTAGTATCAATGCAGATGATATTTAGCAATAAGCAGTTATAGTTGTGTGCATTTTGCATTGATGCTTCATTTAAATCAGTTGATTCACATCACTTCATCTGTAATCAGAATCATACTATTTTACTTAAGTAAAATATCATTTTTTTGATCTAATCCATCACTCGATATGGGGAGTCGATGATGAGTATATTCGTCCCATTTTTCTGCAAATGTTGTGTTTAATAGGTTGTTAGCGTTAAAGTTAATATAATCTGTAAAGAAGTGCAACAAGTTCAGGCAGGTTATCTCGACAGTTCAAGTTGAGAATTCAACTTAAGTGTTGTCACATTTTTGCAAGTAGCCAAGTTCAAGCGGCTTAGCATAGATAAAAGCTTTCTTAAATCACATTATTCAAGTCAGATAGTTCAGCAATGTCATGTTCCTACTAATTAAAAAGTGTTTAAGTTAAAGAGTTCAAGGCATGAGACTTCAGGTCAAGGCAGTGCATTTTTGTCTAAGTATTAGCTCGTTCAGGTGTGGCCGCGACCTAAAGCTTGAGTCGCAAAGAGCTTAAGTCGCAGAGAGCTTAAGTCACGAAGAATTATGTCGCGAGGGTTGTTAGGTCGGTCGGCTTCCTTTAGGTCGCAAGGGTTGTTAGGACGGTCGAATTCGTTAGGTCGCTTCTGAGGTAGCTCGGCAATATTGAGCTATCTCCCATCAAAAGCCATAAGTCCTATTCCCCAATCATATTTTGCCATGCGTCCACCACCATTGCGTCACCCGAGACATCATGGCTTGACCTAAAAACCCACTAACCCGTTAACCACAAATCCCTTCGTCTCCTCCAATCTCTTAAGGCCTCATCTTCTTCTCTGAATCTCCAGAAAACATCATCAAACTCCACAAACTCGAACACACACCACACAACTCTGAGAAATCATAGGCCGATCCGTTTTTAAAGCAATTACAAACAGTTCAATGGCGATCAGGGGCAAATCAGGAGGAAATCTTACGGCGAGGTAATAAAAACCGTGTGAAAGTGATTACAAGGAAATTGATGGCAGATACAATGGAGAGGTGATTGATTTACCTAGAATTGTTGTTAGGAATAATGATCGAAGCAATAAGGAGTTTCGCTTTGAGGACTCTTGACCTCAAGAATGGCAATGGCGGCAGAGTACAAGCAGTGGAATAAGGAGGAAGAAACGAGCTAATGGTATATATAGGGGAAAGAAAAGAAGGCGTATAGGCACACGAGTAAGCGAGGTTATTAAGTCGCCCACGACCTAGAGTAGTTAGATCGAAGCACACAACCTATAACATAGGCGTATACTTCAGGGGGAAAGTGTTAACACCACTCTGAACGGCGACTCAAGTACTCGAAAGAAAAATGACCTAACGGTCTAAATCCTCCAGCGACTTAATGTGGTAACAGTTAACGACCTGAAAAATTAAGGAGCCAAGCGACCTAACGGGTTAACACGCAAGCGACCTAATGAGATAAAGAGCAAGCGAGCTAACGAGGATGAATTTCTGTAGTGAGCTAACATGTGACGACCTAAGCGACCTTGCAATCAATGCAAGACATCAGTATATCGCAACAGAGGAGCTCAGCGACCTAGCGACCTAGTAACTAAATGACCTACGCGACCTAGCGAGTTAACGACCTAGCGAGTTAACGACCTAGCGTGTTAACGACCTAGAGAGTTAACGACGAAGCGTGTTAACGACCTAGCGAGCCACAAGCTTCATATCGTTATGCCGCTTGGTTATAGGTCGAACCAACACTAGATCGCTGCTACTCCTACAACTAGCCTAAGTTGCTCCACTGGGTACCTCGACATTATTAAATCGCCAACCATTCTCCCCTAGGTCGCTCATGACCTACGACCTACCAGCCTGTTAAAGTGATCGAGTGCAACCATGATAAGCCATAACCCGTGCTCCCTAGGTCGCTCACGACCTATGACCTATCCCTAGGTCGCTCACGACCTACGACCTACCTTCAGGTTCTCCCTATAAATACCCCGCCTGCTCCAACTGAAGGGGGACTTTTGGATCATTTCTGGAACACCGATACTTTTGCTATTTTCTCAACTCATCCAACACTTCAAACCCAAAGATGCTTCAACGAACTTTGGGAAGAGATCTAGCACATTCAACATGAATTCGAAGTGCTCTTCTGCATTGAAGTTCTAGCTACTCGTCTTAGTGTATTGTAATTAAAGATCATTGAAAAAGTTGTAATCAAATCAGCAATAAAAGAGATTAAGTGGACGTAGGCTTGACTTTAAGCCGAACCACTATAAAAACTTTTGTCTCTTTACTATTTCTCTGCTATTTTCTGCTTATTTTCAGTTCCCGTACCAACGGGTGGTGCTTTCATTATACTAAAACTTACACCGAGGTGTTAGCGTACATTTTTAGCGTTAACCATCATCAATTAATTATCAATTAATTACTTATTCCATTTCAAATTATTTAATTAATTATTTATTCCTTAATCGATTATTAAGTCTTAATTATTTAGTTAATTACTCTTAAGTATTAATTAATAACGTTAATTACTTAATTAAAACTTAATTATCCATTTAGTAACCGTTAATTACTTAATTAATCAATTATTAATTCTTAATTAAATTACTTAATTAGCTAACTACTAATCATTAATTAATTAACTTACGTAGTTAATTAAAATTTTATCACTTAATCATTAAGTAATCCAAACTCTAATTAAAATTAAAAAAGTTAATCATTCTTAATTACTTCCTAAAAATAATTTATTAATATTAATTATTCAACTTAATTAGCATTTTATAAGTCTTCTTTAACTTTTTGAAAATCAATATATTACTAACTACAAACTTAAATATTAATAAATTTCATACTTAACTTGAAATAATTACTTGATTAAAATAATAATTAAGTGTTAAAGACATTGTTAAGTATTAACTAAGATAATTAAAATTTGAATTAAGTTTTTAACTTAAAACTATTAAACACTATTAAGTTTTACAGTGTTTAAAGCTTGATGAAAATCTGTTTACTTAACTTTACTTTTAAATACAATACTGCAGTTTGAAGAAATCTAAGACTTCCCCTATTAAAACTCGAGTAGTACTTCGAGTACCTCACGCATTTTCCCAAGACTCACCCCTGTTCTTCTCGTAACCTTCTTCTTCTACTCATTTCTTTTCCAGTAAGCTTAAAATTTAACAAAGTATAAATAGCATCAGGAAACCTATTCACGCACACGATCAAAAACTCGAAGCTAACACCTCATTTACTCGAAGAAAATTAACCTCTTCCTCGAGTAGCGAATCGAGTAACTTCCCACCATCAACACTGACACAACTTACCGCGTCGTACACGTGCATGGCGGCGCGACCATCTCCGGCGAACACCAACATCAACAGCAAGTCGCAAACCGTCCCTAAGCTCGAAATCAAAATCTGAATCGCCTTCAACAAATACAAATCGAAATTTTGTCATTTGTTCGAAAATACTACAAACTTGACCACCAACTAGAACCACTAGCCACCACCGCACAACCCACCGGAGTCGCCCAAATTTCGTCCACACCCCAACAACACAACAAGCAACCATCCACCCAAGATTCGTGCAACTCGATCACGCAACGAAAACGAACATGCCTCGTTTACTGAGAAAAAAAAAACTTGAAACCAAGCCCTAAATCGATCTCGTTTCTTTAATTTATGCAATGAAAAAGATATTCAACAATTTTCTCAAAATCTATAATGTTTGTACGTGCTTCAATTCAAATTTCAACCTTTAAAATTGATTTGATCACTAGAAATTGGAAGAGATACAATTTTTGTTCAACTACAAACTGCTCTTTGAATATGAAACAAAAATTCTTCATTTTTGTTTTAAAAATCATAAATTTCAATCAGAATTCAAGATATAAACTTGACTTAGCTTCTTGTAACAATCAAATTTATCAATTAATTACTTGATTGCCTGTAAAACAATATTACAGTAGCATACTTTTGCAAAGATGGTTTAAATAGCTTACAAAATCTTAGTTTTAGTTTAAATACCTTGTTTGATTGAAAAATTAAAACTTAACAAGGATTAGCAGAAAGTGAATTTGAGTTTTGAAAAAAAATATGCAAACTGTAACCACAATAGAAAGCACAGAGCAACACAGAAATGTATACAAGATAAAGCATATACCATATCATATGATCATTGAATCATGAGCTATTTAATTTAAACTTAAAGCTTTAAAATTTCTTGTTTACTCACCTGACATGGTTGCTGACAAAGAATATTTCTTGTTTTCTTTTTAAAACCTGAAGTATGAAACTGTCTTGAGTTCTTGACTGTTCTTGTTTGAATTTAAAATTTGAGTTTACTTCCCTTTTTTTCCTTCTTTAGTTTTCTCTGGTTTTGTTAAATTATTGCTGAACGAATTAAATGGCTTAGATGTATACATATATGTAAAGGAGAACACAGGTGTATAAAAAAGATATTAACTTGTAGTGTTGTTTTCTTCTTTTGGCTTTAACTTGACAGATTTTGTGTTTGAAATGTAAAGATTTGCAAACATTTGAGTTGACAAAATTTAGGCTTGGATGATAGCAACTAAATGCTTTGGTTTCTAAAGATGTTTACATACTAATTAATATGTTTGCTGTGTATAAAGAATTTGTATATAAATGTACCCTTTGCAGGTAGATGTTTGGCTTGTATATGAAGATAATTTTGTTTAAAGATATTTGTTTTATTATTTTCTTGCTTACACAATATACATATGCTTGTGTCTGATTTCATTTTCTACTTAGTGCTTATAAATTCTCAGCTAATGTTGCTTGCCAGCACATCTTAACTACTTAATTTTTTTTTATTTCTAACTATCAATATTTAAATTACATTCATGTGGTTTACTTATATGTTATACTTATATTCATTTATATTTTTATTTTTAACTATCAATATTTAAATGATATTCATAAGTTTACTTACTTATATTTGAACTTTATATTGATTAAATTTGATTTTAATTTAAACATTATCATCCATATGTATATATACCAAATGTTAACAAGACAAAGTATTTTAGTTTAATTATATAAGATAAATTTTATTGTAAATATTATTAAGAGATTTATTTAAATTTACAAATCAAATTTTCCCCTTTCAAAATGCAGATCTATCTAAGCAATTGACAATATTTCCAAAAGTTTTATTCGTTTTAAAATGATAAGTTTACTTTTTATTTAATTAGATTAAATATTTATTAAAATAATAGGGCCAAAATCCAGGGTCATTACATTCCTCCCCCCTTAAAAGAATTTTGTCCCCGAAATTTAAAACAAAAGATAATTCAAAACTTTTATATCAACCATTCAAACAAACATGTCATTAATACATTAGCAAAAAACCAAACAATTTATCCTAACAAACATTACTAGCTATCCGGACACAAATCCAGATAAGCTTTCCTAAAACTATCCAGAGTTTCCCAGATGCAATTTCTGGGACCCTCGCTCCACTGCACTTTGACAAGCTTCACAACCTTACCCTTGAGTTGCCTCTCGTCTTGATCAATAATCCGAACTGGATTCCTGACCACAGTCAAATTCGACTCGACTTCCAAATCTTCCTGAACTATTGGTTCTACATCTAATGATGAATTATGAACAAACTTCCTTAGATGGGATATATGGAATACATTATGAATTCCAGACATCCGCTCTTGCAATTCAACCCTGTAAGCTACAGTACCAACTCTTTTCAATATCTGAAATGGACCAATATATCTCGGGGCAAGTTTTCCCGTCTTTCCGAATCTAATAGCACCTTTAATCGGGGAAACTTTGATAAAAACTAAACCACCAATCTCAAATTCCAATTATCTCCTTCTCTTATCTGCATACTTCTTCTGACGGTCCTGAATAGCACTCATCCTTTCCTTGATAAGCTCAACTTTAGTAGAAGCTTCATGAATCAAATCTGGTCCAAGCATAATATGATCTTTCGACTCTATCCAACAGGATGGGATCTACATGGCCTTCCATAAAGAGTTTCATAAGGAGCCGTCCTAATACTTGCTTGGTAACTATTATTATAAGAGAATTCTACCAAATGAAGATGGTCTTCCGAAGATCCACCAAAATCCAAAACACAAGCTCACAACATATCTTGTAGAATACGATTCGGCCTCTCCGTCTGTCCATTTGATTATCTTTAATTAATCAACCAATTAATCAATCACATTCATTTGATTAATTACAATTGGGTAATTCATTCCTTAATTACCCCTTAAAATAAATAAATTATACTTTAATTATAGATTAATTATTCTTTAATTATTAATTAATAAACCTCAATTATCAATTAATAAAACTTAATAACCAATTTATTAATCCTTAATAAATCAGCTAATTAATCCTTAATAATAATTAATTAACCCTAAATAACAGTTAATAACTCCTTAATTAACTTTAATTATAGATTAATAATTTCTTAATCATTAATTAATAAAGCCTAATTATTAATTAATAAAACTTAATTGCTGTTTGTGTCAAAATTGGGCACAACACTTGTCGGAAGTTTTTGAAGAGATATTAAATGAAGAAAGTAAATTAAAACGTAGATTATCAAACAAAAAATCCAAATGAAGAAAGTAAATTGCACAAGAGACAACGATTTAGAGTGGTTCGGCGTTTCGCCTACGTCCACTATGAAGTTTTGTTACTTTATTGCTTGATATTCGGAGAATACAACTTTTTTATGTCGAAGTACAGCAAGTAATAAGCCAAAATTCGAAATTAAGGGCAATAGTGGTGCTCTGAAGCAATTCTGGCAGCGCTCGTGCGTTCTCTTACTCTTCCATTTCTCCGATCCCCTTTCTGAATGACCAGGGGTTCTATTTATAGGTGCTGGAGGCATATATTTCGCCTAAAATTTGGGGAGACCGCTTCTGGCACGTGTGGGGGGCCCACATGGCCGAATTCTGGAGACCCGGGCCCACTTTGGGATCGATTCGACCCTTGGTTCGAATCAATCAAAAAAGTGTCCAATCGTGATGAAAATTGGCGTGGACATTCTTCTATGTATATGCAAGCTCATGTGAAAATTTCATAGAATTTGGACTTGTAGATCTCAAGTTATGATCGATTCAAGATTGCATTTTTAGTTGACATGCATGCTTCGAATCCATGGTCTTCGAATCGATAGGGTCGAACCCTTGGTTTTAGCTGGTACAACTTGATGGATTCGATGTTATGGATTCGAAGGTACCCTCATACGCGTCCTTCGTATCGTTCAGAGTATTTCGTATTTGGTCGATGCGAAGTCTTCTCTGTTTGATGGATTCGAAGGACCTTCATGGGATGGAGTCGAAGATAGGAATACTTCGAGGGATTCGAACCAAGGCAGGTGTGGATGGATTCGAAGCAGGGATTATGTCTCGTGCATTTGAACCGAGACTTGCTCGATGGATTCGAGGCGAGGCCATCTGATGGATTCGAAGGAAGAGGTGACTTGATGGATTCGAACTAGGGAAGGCATTGGATGGATTCGAAGGAAGGGATGACTTGTTGGATTCGAACTAGGGGAAGCATTGGATGGATTCGAAGGAAGGGCTTGTCCGATGGAGTCGAAACAAAGGAGCTCTTCATGGATTCGAGGCAAGGCTTTGGGAGGATGGGTTCAAACCAATGCATGGTTTATCGATTCGATTGTGAGCCTCTCTCATGGATTCGAACCTATACTCCTTCTGACCGACTCGAACTGAGGTCGTCTCTTCCACTTTCCGTTGGCGATAACTTGAGCATACGAACTCGGATTGCCTCAAAATTTGGAATGTTGGTTCCCACAGCTTCTTTTGTCGTGTCTTATCAATTGCAGCCCAATCCAGACTTGGACAAAATCCATCGATATTTGTAGTGAACCGACAATCATTCAAAATTGATGACATGTGACCCTTATTTTCCAGCCAGTTCCTTGGTATCTCGGCCTTGCCAAAAGGGGGGATAACATTTGCCCCCCAAAGTATGTCTTGTGTAAACATGACGTGCTTTGAAAAGCTGCAGTTTCACGATGGACAATGAGGACTTGCTCTTCTGAAAGTCATCAGCCGTTGTAACCATGACGAGGTGAACATTCGATCCCTGTAAATGTTAAAGATCAAGTGTTAGTTATACACATGTGCATATATGCACCACTTTGGCTCTGGTTAACGTTGCACGATTGCTAGTCGTTGTTAGTTTGGTTCGTTATCGAATTCTGCATCAGTCCTCTCTTGAATTGATGTAAAAGGTAGACAAATATGTTTTTCATATCGAAGCACCACATTTGTTTTCATTGATGGTGTCTAGTGGATTCGAAGCACGCTTGTTCGAACTGATAGGGTTCCGAATCGGTGGAATTGCTGGTTGTGGAATAGGTACTTCGAATCGATAGGATTTTTCAACTCAGTCCTCATTCAAGTGCTTCGTATCGATGCTGTCTTGATGGATTTGAAGTTACGCATGTTCAAATCGATGGTCTTGCCTTTACTCAGTGCTTCTTTGAATCGATGATGCCTCGCATCGATTAAGTTGGGATGGATTCGATAGTGTAAAAGATTGGAAGGCAATGGGTTCGAAGTGGGGTATGGATTTAGCCGTGTTATGGATTCAAAGTAACGACTCTACGCTGTGATGGATCCGAACGCAGTGGGTTATTGAGCGATTGTTCGAATCGATGGGGGTATGTCGAGTGACCGGTGGTAGGAGGTAAACGCAACCGGGAGTCAAAGAGTCACGCGTTTTCTGTGGAACCCATACAAATACCCAAGGCCAACTTCATTTTTACTTTTTACTTTTTACTGTTGCTATTTCCTCAGTTCGATCCTTCAAAGCAAGAAACTACTGTGTCTTTGCATCGAGTCGACAAAATTCCATCAAGTCTTTGTTTGTAAACGAATCCAATTAGGTAATTTAAGGGATCGATTCGACTGTAGAGCGACGAAACTTGAAATTTATCATCGATTTCAATTCTTCCTTTCGAAAACCTTGAGGAATAGTGAGATCCAAAATGGGTTGACTGGATGGATCTGGAGAACGAACTTGCTCAAGTCGTATCGATCCTATGTGTTGCCAGGGAGAAGTGTAAGCAATGATGGACGTTATCTTCCTTCCTTGCTCCGCATCGATCTGTGAATGACCATTTCGAATCGATATCAAGGAGAAGGCTTCGAATCGATGGTTGCAGAAGAAAGAAGGCATCGAACCGATCGATTCGAAGTAGTGCTACTTCGATCGATTCGAAGGTGCGCAATATTGATCGATTCGAAGCCACGTAGGTTATATGGATTCGAAAGGTTTTTTCATTCCAAGGCTTCACCGAGTCGACCTTCATGGAGCCGAAGTGTATGGATTCGAACGTCTTCGATTCGACTCGTACCGATTCGAGTCTATCGATTCGAACGTTCGAACATCTGGAACTTCTCATTTTCTGATTGGCTCCAACTTCTGAACTATGACTAATTTCAAGTTGAACTTTGACGAGCTTAATAAACTTTAGCATACTCGACCCCGACGAGCTTCGGCCTTGCATAATCGAATTTGACTTGACCTCTCTGTTGGAGCTCGTCGATGGCACCATGTCTTAAACAAAATATAACAAATTTATACTTGAATTGGTCAGTAGCATCTAGGTGGCGTGAAAGTGATGGTCAGCGATGACGGTCGTTTTCATTCTCAAATTCTATAGTTTCGTCGTTCGGACACCTCGTTTCATCTTGTAAAATCTGCTTAAATTTTTTACACAGCACTTGCATCGCACGACATACTCATACACTTTGCACCGGGGGAATGCATGGTTTTTTTTTACGTATTTAACGCCGCTTTCTGGTGAGTTAGTTAATTATGGAGTCTTCGAGTTCTCAACAACAAGAAGCACAAAGCTCGCCTCTTCCAGCGCTTGAGATTCCGGACATCCCTCCTGAAGTCGTAGATCCGGCCCCGGATGAATTGCCGGAGGCCATATTTATCGAAGATCCTGTCGATTCTGTTCAGTCCAATATCTCAGAGTCTCTGTTGGGCCGGATATGTTCGAAACATAACATATCTCTGGACGATGTTTTATTACCCAGTGCTAGTGATAGACCACACAACCCTCCTGAAGGATATACTGCCTTCTACCGTCATGCCTGTGCGGCTGGATCTCTTCCTCCTTTTAACCAATATATCCGAGAGATGCTGTCGTATTTAGGAATCGCTCCTTCACAGCTTCATCCCAACGGGCATGCATTACTAAACAGTGTCTTCGTCATATTTATGGATTGCCTTTTTCGCCCGCCAAGACCTAACGAGATCAGGCACATTTTCAACTTTAAGAGTAGGGGTGATGCCCGTCTTTCACTTTTCTGGAGGCGATCAGGAACTGTCAGATCGTAACTGGGGCCTGGACCAGGCTTAGTTATTTCAAGAATGTGTGGTTTTTTGTTCGATGCCCCCCAGGGTTTGCCAGGAGATGGTTATCCAGACGTAAGCATCATAATTCGTTATTGAATGGTCACTTTTAATACTTTACACTAATACTCTGCCACTCTTGCAGCCATCATTTCGAGACCTACTGGTGGGCATTATAGAGGCGTCGTTCAAAGCTTACAAAGGGTTCCTCACGACTCAAGGCATATAGATTTGCTACTGACCGATGATAACTTAAGGACATTGGGTTTGATTGAGATGGGCCAGAGTATTGTAATTGAAGGTTTGGCGAAATTGGCCTCGAGGAAGAAGAAGAAAGTGACAAAAAGAAAACCTGGCGTTGTGATAAGAGAAATGAGCGATGATGAAAGAACGCCCACAGACACTGAGATAGCAGCCGACCTTTCCCGAATAGAAGAGGGCCAGACAGGCAAGGCTGATGTACCTAAGTTTAAGAGATGGAAGTCCGTAGTCGTAACCCGTTCCCAACCTGGGGTTACTATTTCCAGCGCCTCTCCTTTCCAGTCCGGAGACCTTTTCACAGGGTTGGACGATATTCCCATTCCGGACTACGTATCTCTCCCCCACGTGTCCGGGTTGGAAGAGCTCCGGGGAGCGCTTGATATAAGAGAATCTTTACCCGTTAGTGTAATCGACGCTGCTGGTTGGTCGGGGGGTTTGCGCATTTATACACTTTTCACAACACTTCACGACTTCCACACGTATTGTAGTGTTTTTTTCTTGGTACTTAATCGAATTGTTCCTTTTTTACAGGTGCCATGTCGAATCATCCTTCTACACTTGATAAACTTCGGCGAGTACACCATTCTTCATCCTATTACGAGTCTCGCCGTAGGGATTCTGACCGAGACCGTGAACGAAGGTATTATGAGCAAGAGCATCGCGAAAGGGACCATTCCCGATATTATTCCAGCCTGGAGCGTCATGATAGGGACCGAAGATACCATTCGCCTTCTCGCTCTCCTTCGCCATCCAGGGGCCAGGCACCTGCAGTCGAACCTCCGCGACAACAGCCATCTCAACAAATCTCAAAACCTGGTCCACATCGTTCAAGGACTGATACGGCTACAACCGTAACTGTGTAGGAAGCCCCTCTTGAACCGTCTGGTGAAGGGGCTATTAGAATTGCTCAGTTGAAAAAAGACTTTCCAGAAATATGATTTGATGCCTATATTTTTCCACCCAATCTCAAAAGAATTCCCGAAGAGGCCGTGCACACTGCCCTCAGCTATACCCGGGATTTTTATGCTCAGTATAAAGAATGGTACAGGGCGGCTTAAAGCCTCGAAAGTAGCCTTCGAACGAGCCAAAGTTATTGAAAAATTGGAAGCAGACTTGGCTCAGAAGAACCGTATTGTTGACGTACTTCAATCTGAAGCGGAATCTTCTCGCAAGGCTGAACTGGAGTCGCTACAGAAGGTCGACGAGACACTAGCTGAGATGGAGAAAATGCAACAAGCGCATTGTACTTTAGTTGAAGATTTAGGCCATCGGTACAAAAATGTTGAGGCCGAGCGAGATGCGGCAGTCAAGGAACTCGAGGAGTTAAAAGCTAAATTCGCCAGCTTAAACAAGGAAAAAGATGACGCTAATACGGCCGCACAGGAAGCGTGCGAGCAAGCTGTGTCTCTCCGAGCTGAGCGAGATGCGGCGGTTGCTAAAGTTAAAACGGTGGAAGAGGTAGAAGGGAGAGCTCAAGCAGAGATATTCAGAGTAGAAGCTGAGTTTGACGATCTTCTCGACACTTATAATGCTAATGTACTTGAGCACAGGAATCTCTCGTGGCTTGGAGATTATTCTACGCTTCTACTCAGTGCTTGGAAAAAATTGGTGACGAACAAAAGAGCATCTCTCCCTGAAGGTGCCGTAGACGAATTTGAACTTGAATCTCGCTTGTTGAGCGAAGAAGAAAGGAAACTTCTCCATGATGCGATGATCTCCGCTGAGAGAGAGAGACTTGGGTTTCACCATGTAGAGACTGGTGAAGGTTCTGGAGCCCCACATTATAGTGAGAATGTTTCAGTTGATGCCCCAACCTCATCTCGAGTCACCACTACAGTCGGTCCACATGTTATCCCTGCTTATAACCCGGATCGACCGGAACTGTCTCTCGGTACAACTACCGTTTCTGAACTCGTCCCACCACCGAGCCGTGGCAAAGAAGGTATCTTAAATGTTGCTTAAGCATTTCTGGAATTTTGAACTTGGAGCCGATCATTTGACTAATTATGCTCTTTTCTTTTTAACCAGCGACTGAAAGTGACGCGCCAGCACTTCCAATACCACAAACTTCGCAGCCAATACAAGGAGCCGTCGTTACTGAGGCCATCACAACTACTGTCGTATCTGGCGAGATGGGAGAGGGGAGTTCAATGTCGTTTGATGTTCAGATGATTGAGGAACTTCTCAAGCAACCCTGCGAGCCTTTTACCGATCCTTCCTTTGCAATGGGTGGAGTTGTCCCTACTTTTAGCTCGTTTATGCCGACCGTCAATGTTTCCACCGCTGCTCGATCTTCCCGAGAAGAAGAAATCCTTGCCGAGATAAGCGCTGAAATGGCTGCGGTGACGACGGCTGGTGGTTCCGGAGGTGATGTTGCTCCACCAAACCTAACTCCTTCCATAGTTACTTCTCTCACCAGCACAGCTATAACTTCTAGCGTCGAAGCTTTGCCACCTGTTACGGCTTCTCTGCCTCCGGTTCGTCCTCACAAAAGGATCTCCATCCCTTCCAGCTCTGAGAAAGACGTGGATATCATGCCAGATCCTGAGGATGCTCCAAAGAAGGATAAGAAATCTCGCAAGAAGCTGAGTAGTGGGTCCAGTGGCTCAACTCCGAAGAAGAAACCCCGGAAGAAGAAAGAGTGAACTTCTCGTTTTACCATGCAGTTGCGAAGTGGAAATTCTTTTTACTTCTCCTTTTGTAGGCCGTCTATGAATGTGGATTCGGCACCCACTTTATGAGTTGTTTTTGGTTTTATCATGTAATCAAACTCCTTTTTTGTTTGTTAATAAAATGGAAAACAACTCTTTTCTTTTTTGCTTAAGTATTGCATTGATTGGCTCACGCCCATATATGTCATAAGCCTTGAATACATGTCTACACTTCGGGGACTTAACATAATTTGCAATTAACAGCTCGGCCCATGTTCTGGGAACTCATTAATTATCAGTGTTTATGACTTAGTTCGCTCTCTGGGAAATTGCAATCGACGTTTATACTCCAGTTCGCGCTCTGGGAAGTTGGAGTCCGTTCGCGCTCTGGGAACGAATTATTTAATGTTTATACTCCAATTCGCGCTCTAGGAAGTTGGAGTCCGTCCGCGCTCTGGGAACGAATTATTTAATGTTTATACTCCAATTCACACTCTGGGAAGTTGGAGTCCGTTCTCGCTCTGGGAACGGATTATTTAATGTTTATACTCCAATTCACACTCTGGGAAGTTGGAGTCCGTTCGCGCTCTGGGAACGAATTATTGAATGTTTATACTCCAATTCACACTCTGGGAAGTTGGAGTCCGTTCGCGCTCTGGGAACGACTTATTGAATGTTTATACTCCAATTCACACTCTGGGAAGTTGGAGTTGGCGGAGGGATTGTCGTGCATCAATCCCTGTGAATGTTGTTGTAGTGTTCTGCCCCCGAGCTCGGGTTTCACTTAGTGAGTGACCAATCGCATCACAGTCACTCCCTATTTGAATAAATCCCACCGCGTGATGGGACTTAGCTCCCCGTGCATTGTGATATCGTACGTCATATTCAGTAAATCACAGCTCTGGCTCGAAGAGATGGCATTTTATTGCTGAAACCAGAAAATATGGCAAGGTCCGTGCCTTATTACAAATTCTAATTTCAGAATATAAAGGAAATTACAAAGCATTCATAGATCGAATAAAACCTGTCATGTGTAGCAATGACGAAGGTCCTTGCTCTTCCAGGCCCTTGGCAAAATAGGACCTCCCAATGTCGATAACAAGAACAGGTCATCCCTGATCTTCTGTTCGATTACACACGGCCCTTCCCACGTTGGTTTCACGTGCAGTGGTGTTGAGTGTACTCTTCCATAGACGAAATCACCAATTTTGAAGGTTTGGGGTTGATCATTGACATCGGGCGACCGAGAAACTCGCTTTTGGAGTATGATGGTCCTTAAGTCGGCATGGTCTCCCATAACAACACCAACTCCTTTGTCAGTTGGGAATTTTAAGGTTAGGCACCATGGGGCGATAACAGCCTTGAATTCAGCAAGGGCCGGTCGGCCCAAGAAAGCATTGTACGGTGAATCTATGTCCATCACCACGAATCGCAACGTCCGGATTCTGCAGCATTGTCCTTTTCCCAACTCCGTTGGTATTTCTAGTTCTCCAACGGGTATGGCCGCGCTCCCATCAAAGCCGCGAATACTAGATTGGCATGGTTTCAAGTTTTTGGTTTTCAGATTCATTTGATCGTAGGCTCGCTTAAAGATTATGTTCACAGAACTTCCATTGTCAACCAGAATCCTTTTCATCCACACATGGCCTACCTGAGCTGATATGACTAATGGATCGGTAGTCGGGACTATGATTCTGTCATCATCATCACACTGAAATACGATGTTGTCAGTCATTGCTTTCTGTCGTTTGATCAGAACTTTATCTTTTGAACGTCTACAGCATGTAGCATCCGCATGCCTAGTAGGACTGGCATGTGACCTCATCTCATCCCAGTTTTGCTTTGTTGGATGGGGGATACTCCCAACAGCATTTACTACTAACCTCCAACCGGTGGGGGCGGAGTCTTCTTGTATCAGAGGAGTGGATTCATTATTTTGATTTGATGGGCCCGCTTCTTCCGGCTGCAGCGTCCGAACAAACTGTTCCAGCTTCTTTTCTCTGATCTATTTCTCAACGAGGTCTTGTAAGTGACGACACTCGTTCGTATTATGCCCATAACTTTCATGGAACCTGCAAAACTTTCCAGTTTGGACTTGTCTTTCTGACGAAGGCCTCGGCGCAGGTTTTTGATATTGAATTGTTCCACAGGTTTGTAAGTACAAGTCCTCTAGTGATGTATTTAGAGGAGTGTAACTGTCAAACATTGGATTCTTGCGCTGCGGGCCACGAGGCTGATCTTGTTTCTTAATTTGATTCACGCTTTCCCTTCGCCGAGCTTGTTTATTTTTATTGTTCAACTGAACTTTTCCGGAGCTCTCACCAGACTGTTTTATTGTAACGTTGCTTTGGGTCCCTTCCGCATTTGGCCCTGCATCAGTTTGCTTCCTAGAATGTTTCGCGTCTTCCCGTCTCAAGAATTGAGCTGCTTTGGCATGGAAACGGTCCAATGATGCAGGTGGTTTCCCAGCTAGCCAGTTGCCAAATTCAGAATCGGGGTCGATCCCCTTAGTCAATGCCATAAGGATGGAGTTATCGTTTGGATTACTAATCTCCGCGCATGCAGTGTAGAATCTCTCTAAGTAGTGCCTGAGCGTCTCTCCGGGAGCTTGCGTGACACTAGATAGAGTGTTGACATCTTTTGGCCTTGCGACGTGCATGCGGAATTGCTCAACGAATTTTGTGGCTAACTGATTGAAGGAAGAGATGGATCGAAGTGGCAGTCGGGTGAACCACATGGTAGCGATGCTCCCCAAGGATATAGGGAAACTGCGACACTTCACTGCATCGTCGGCTCTGGCAGCGGTCATCGACCATTCATATTTGAGAGTATGTTGGTTGGGGTCGGAGTTTCCCTCGTACATGGGTAGAGTGGGCATTCGGAATCGCCGTGGGGGTTCAGCAGTAAGAATATCGTCCGTAAAGGGAGTGTGACTTCGGGAAACTCCTCAATCGTCGTTTGTGAACCCCTGACTCTCACGGATCATCTGACGTATAATAGCTAAAAGGTCCGGCATTTGCGCTGGAGTATGACCACGTTCCATACTTCGGGCTTGAACCGGATATCGTCGACGGTCCAAGTCTTGCCCTCTTGGCTCATAGTCCTCGGGGACGTACGGTTCAGGAGTACGCTCGCTATGACGATGGTCCAGGTCCAACTGATCTTGAGCGTCGACCGCTGGTTCAGCCGCAACGTTAGTGGTGCGGTATTCGGCGGCGTGGTGAGGAACGACACCTCCTCGGGAGGAGGGTCCGTTTTGGAAACTGGCTGACGGGCCAACTCTTATTTGTCCAACGGTCAATGTCGGTTTGTTTCCAACGGGTGGCATACGACTCCCATCTAGCCGGGGTCGCGGAGGCCGGTTATGATAATCAGAAGATGAAGAACTTTCGCTGGAGGAGCGAGAAGCATGATCTCTCGTGGATCTCTTTCGTTTCTGGCGATCCAGCTTGTTGATTAGCTCAGTGTTAGCGCGTAGCTGTTCTTCTAGTTGTTGCCGACTCTGGGTCAGCTCTTGGAGTAGCAACTGCAACTCTTGTCGGGTAACCGGACCCGACGGTTCTGAGTGCCCAGCGACATCTTGATTAGATGGAGGTAGAGGGGCAGGATTTTGTCTATCCTGTTCTTCCTGATCACCAATGTTAGAAGTGGTTCTTGTACTCACCATTTTGAAGCGTTGAATTCTTTCCTATACTTTTAACAAATCTGAATAGAATGGAAGGAATTTTAATATGAGGTCTGGATCTCTCTCTTAGATTTATGCAATCCGGTATCGAAGACAGATCCAAGGAGCAGGAGGAAAAACTGGGTTTGTTCTCAGTGAAAGCACCAAAGTGTTTGTGTCAAAATTGGGCACAACACTCGTCGGAAGTTTTTGAAGAGATATTAAATGAAGAAAGTAAATTAAAATGTAGATTATCTAACAAAAACTCCAAATGAAGAAAGTAAATTGCACAAGAGACAACGATTTAGAGTGGTTCGGCATTTCGCCTACGTCCACTATGAAGTTTTGTTACTTTATTGCTTGATATTCGGAGAATACAACTTTTTTATGTCGAAGTACAGTAAGTAATAAGCCAAAATTCGAAATTAAGGGCAATAGTGGAGCTCTAAAGCAATTCTGGCAGCGCTCGGGCGTTCTCTTACTCTTCCAATTCTCCGATCCCCTTTCTGAATGACAAGGGGTTCTATCTATAGGTCCTGGAGGCTGATATTTCGCCTAAAATTCGGGGAGACCGCTTCTGGCACGTGTGGGGGGCCCACATGGCCGAATTCTGCAGACCCGGGCCCACTTTGGGATCGATTCGACCCTTGGTTCGAATCGATCAAAAAAGTGTCCAATCGTGATGAAAATTGGCGTGCACATTCTTCTATGTATATGCAAGCTCCTGTGAAAATTTCATAGCATTTGGACTTGTAGATCTCAAGTTATGATCGATTCAAGATTGCATTTTTAGTTGACATGCGTGCTTCGAATCCATGGTCTTCGAATCGATAGGGTCGAACCCTTGGTTTCAGCTGCTACAACTTGATGGATTCGATGTTATGGATTCGAAGGTACCCTCATACGCGTCCTTCGTATCGTTCATAGTATTTCATATTTAGTCGATGCGAAGTCTTCTCTATTTGATGGATTCGAAGGACCTTCATGGGATGGAGTCGAAGATAGGAATACTTCGAGGGATTCGAACCAAGGCAGGTGTGGATGGATTCGAAGCAGGGATTATGTCTCGTGCATTTGAACCAAGACTTGCTCGATGGATTCGAGGCGAGGCCATCTGATGGATTCGAAGGAAGAGGTGACTTGATGGATTCGAACTAGGGAAGGCATTGGATGGATTCGAAGGAAGGGATGACTTGATGGATTCGAACTAGGGGAAGCATTGGATGGATTCGAAGGAAGAGCTTGTCCGATGGAGTCGAAGCAAAGGAGCTCTTCATGGATTCGAGGCAAGGCTTTGGGAGGATGGGTTCGAACCAATGCATGGTTTATCGATTCGATTGTGAGCCTCTCTCATGGATTCGAACCTATACTCCTTCTGACCGACTCGAAATGAGGTCGTCTCTTCCACTTTCCGTTGGCGATAACTTGAGCATACGAACTTGGATTGCCTCGAAATTTGGAATGTTGGTTCCCACAGCTTCGCTTGTCGTGTCTTATCAATTGCAGCCCAATCCAGACTTGGACAAAATCCATCGATATTTGTAGTGAACCGACAATCATTCAAAATTGATGACATGTGACCCTTATTTTCCAGCCAGTTCCTTGGTATCTTGGCCGTGCCAAAAGGCGGGATAACAATTGCAAATTAAGTACTCTTTAATTATAAATTAATCTCTAATCATTAATTAATTATCCTTAATTACTTAATTAATTAATCTCTAATAATATAATTAATAATCTCTAATTATCAAATTAATTATACTTAATTATAAATTAATTAACTTCGAATTAGTTAACTTATAACCCTTAATTATTAATTTTAAATAAATTAATTTAATCAATTAGTTACTCTTAATTAATTTCTTAATTAATCCTTAATCATTATTAATTAAATTAACTAATCATATCTAATTTCCTTAATTAATTTAATTAATATCAAGATATTAAAAACCTTAATTACCCTTACGATAAAACATTATCTTATAAATGACTTAATTATCATTAAAAACATTTTATCTTAATAATTAATTTTACTTAATTAAATCAATAATTAAGTTTTAAAATAATTGTTAACTTGATAAATTAAAGTTAACAAAACTTCCTTTAAATACCTAAAACATTATCAAGTAATGGTTTAAAACTAGTTTCAATTTAAATTTTAAAACTTGCTTTTATAAAAACTTTTAAAAGCAATTTTCCTAACTCAAGTTTTAAATTTACTTTAAATTTACTCATCAAAATTTAAATTAACAAATTTCAAAACTTCTTTAATCAAAATTTTAAGAAAACATTTATTTTATATAAAAAAACTAATATATAAGAAGTTTTAGACTAAATTAAAGTTCAAATTTCAAAACTTATATTTTAAAACTTTTTTTAAAACAATTCAACACTTGCATCATGTCAAACCTGAAGCCCAGTCAGGTCTAATCTGAGTTCTCTTCCCATTTCAAAATTTGTTTTTAGATTTCGATTTAAATTTAAAACATGAACCACCAAACAGTTAACAAGTTTTAAATTTAACATCTGCAGGCTAAACCCATACCATCTACTCGAGTACAGACTCGAGCTTCTAACCCAAAACCCCGATCCTTACTTCGAGCAAACCCAATCCAAATAACAGCAAATCCCCTGACACAACCCAAAACACCATGCACGTGCACCATCGCCGGAGCCACCTCCGGTCTTCGACGAACCCTCCGACATGTCACCCTACGTCGCAGTAACCTACTCTGATCACCAAATCCCAAAAACAAGCCTCGATCCAAAATTGAGGTAGTCCAGTTAAAACTGGAACCAAACCCCATGGCAAGAACCATCTCGAACTCGCACTTCAGACCATCGGACGACACGCTACCCTATCAACTCCATCTCCGTTCATCCACGAACCTATTCCCAAACCCCATTGAACTTGATGCACCAGAGAAGTGGCAGTGATCTCATTTTCCCAGGCCGACCAAATTAGGTTTAAAACCCAAATCTGCTTGCTGTCGTCGCCACGACCATCAGACAACCCACCATCCATTTTTCCTGAGCACCCCTACAGCCCGATCTCCTCCAGTCGAAGCCGCGACCACCATAGATGCTCCGGCCACCAGAGCTTGCCCAAAAACCCATTTCCAGACATCACAAAATTTCATACTCGATACCTTATTAAAAATTGAGATTTTAGTCTTAAAAATCCTAGCTTCCAAAGTGAATTCGAGTTATAATCCTGAATCAACAAATTATAATATTTGATTTAATCATGTATTTAGAGCTTCTACTGTACTATTTTGATTCCAAAGGATTTTTACAACTATTTTGTTTGAATAAAAATTTAAACTTGAATTCATGTTTAAAAAAAACACATCATGTTTAAAAATCAAAACCTAACAATGATCAGATAAGGAGATTTGGATTTTTCTTTTATTCGTACTCTCTGTAATTTAAAACAGAGAACAACAAACAAAATATACATGCACAGTTATACACATTCATATACAAAGATAAGTCATACACATTCATATACAAAGATAATACACCTATATATACACATGCAAGCATTAATCGTTTCAGAAATCTAACAAGCCACAGAACAATTATTACTTAGGATTTTTACGTAGATGTTTACTCATCTTTAAAACAAAATGCAGAGAGCTTTGAAAGAAACTAGGTTGAAACTTTGTAAACTTGAAAAGCTTTGTTTTGCTTGAAACTGGAATGCTTTTAGATTGTAACATAATCATGATTTAACTTGATTCCAAGTTGCAGTTGTTACAGACTTGAAAATGCTTTCCAGGTTGCATTTTAAAATTGAACTTTTGAAAAAAAAGTTGCAGGCTTTTTGAAAACCACTTTGAGATATAAATGGTTACAGGTTTGATGATCTTCTGGTTTTCATTTGTTTTAGAGGAGATGATTACAGACTTTTGGCTTGAGATGATTGCAGGCTTGAAAATGTTTTCATGTTAATCTGAGTTTTGATAATTGGTTTAAGGCTGCACTTTATTTTGAAGATAGTTACAGGTTAATGATTTGTTTGAGGAATAAACTATAGGGTTTGATTCATTTCTGGTTGAGCTTTATTTCAGGATTGAATGACACGGTTTTGCATTTGAGATGAGGAGTATTTCAGGTTTTGATTTTAAGGAAGTGATTGTAAGTCTGGCCATAGTTTTCTTGTTTGAGAAAGTTTAAGATTTTTGAAATGAGATTAAAGAAGAAATAGGAAGGGAAGATGAATGATTATATAAACTAATTTATGGTTTATTTAAAATTAAAGAAAATATAAATAAAATGTGTGATAGTTGTCTCTTACCTTATTAATTATCAAACACTTGTTACTTACATCCCTTGATTTAATTACACTTGTAATTATGCAATATTTAATTATTTTAAAAATATTTTAAAGCTTATATAATTATTTTTCCCAATTAATAAGTATGTTTATTAATTTATAAATGCTTTTCTAATTTTAAATAAATAAAAATTTGAAGAGAAAATTAAATGAAAACCAAATATATTTTTGAATAAAATCATATATAATATTTTTAATCCATTTTTAAATGTAAATATAAAACTTTTGCATTTATTTACTATTAAATAATTACTTTCTAAATCTATATAAATAAATTTCCTTTAAAGAAAATAATATAAAACAAACTTATTTTAAATAAAAACTTTATCCATATATTTTAAATCCAAGCCATATTATTATTTCTATTTTAAGATATATGTATTTTCCTTCAAATTCAATTTTAAATTCAGATTCAAATTCAATTTAAAATCCAATTTAAAATTAATTCAAATAAATATAGATTTCAATTTTAAACAAACATATTATTAATTGAAAATAATTATCCTATTTAAAATCAATTTAAATACGTACATACATACATACATACATATACATATATATATATATATATATATATATATATATATATATATATATATATATTTAAACACACTTATTAAATTTGTAAATAATAAGTCTATTTAAAATCTATTTATAAAATAACACAATTTAAATTTGTAAATTATTATTCCGTTTAAACAATTATTTATCTCTATATTTAAAAACAACTCATTATATTTATTATTGCTTGAAATTAAATTTTTTTACCAATTTTAAATAATTACTTAAGGGATTATAATATTATAAATTCCTTGAAATTCTAGGATATCACATTCCTCCCCTCTTAAAAGAATTTCATCCCCGAAATTTAAAACAAAAGATATTCCCAAAAAAATTTATTTTATTACAACCAATTCAAGCATCCATAAATAATCAACCAAATAAACAATTTTATCCAAACAAACATTCAATCCAACGAACAATACTAGCTATCCGGACAAAGATCTGGATAAGCTTCCTAAAATTATCAAGAGTTTCCCAAGTGCAGATCCTGGGATACTCGCTCTACTAAATCCAAACTAGCTACACCACTAAGCTACTGAGCTTCTACTTATCTAGACCTACCGCCTACACAAGATACCTGATCACAGACAAGATCAACTCAACTATCAAATCCTCATAGAACTACTGTTTCCAAAACCAATGATGGATCATACACGTACTCCCTCAAAGATACGTGAAATACATTGAATCCCAGTCTTCCAGACTGGCAATTCAACCCTTATAAGCCAAACACTTATTCCTTACAAAAACTCAAAAGAATCCAATATACCTCGGAGCTAACTTCCCAGTCTTACCCAATCTTATTGTTCCTTCGACCGGAGAAAATCTCAACAAAAACAAAGTCCCCAACTTCGAATTCCAAATTCCTCCGTCTTTTAACCATAAATCTCTTCTGACGATCCTAGCAGTCTACATCCTTTCTGATCATCTCAACCTTCGCTGATGCCTCTAGAAACAAACTAGACCAAAAAAATCCAACAAAAAGATCCTCTCAAGATCTACCCAAATCAAATACACAATCTCTACTTGACAATCATCAGAAGACTTCAAACTTACTTCTCTTATCCAAAAAAGACAAAACAGGTGCACTTGCCAATCTGACCTTCAGATCCTAAAACTTCCCGTAGAAACTCTTTAGTCCAAAACACTTCAACTTTCGGTTGCTACCACTCTAGAACAATTGCTATCTTGCTTCCGTTGCACAACTCTGATCTGGAGCAGATAAGAATGCCATCGATGAACATGAGCACAGTCTAGACAGCACATTCCAGAAATATGGTTCAGTATATCCATAAAGAGAAAACTCAGAAGTTCCACAAAATCCTGAGCTGCTTCACCAAAACCTCAACCTACGAGTCATCCTTCTACCTAGCTAAACTACCGGTAGCTCCATGAACCAAATTGATACGGGACTCAATCACTAATGCAGACAAACTTCTGACTTCCCTGATGACATCCGAAAAAATCTCTGACAATTTCTATAACTTGAAAGAACACTCAAACTATCGCAAGTCACTTTTGCGATCCTATCCAATCTAATATCCACAGATACTATTCTCTCTCTACAAATCAAAACAGCTTATCCTCAACCAATCCATTGAAGAAACGAGTCCACTCCGCTGCTTCCAAACTCCACCTCTAGGAAACTGCAAAGCCAAAAAATCTTCCTGCTGGCACACAAAACACTTCTGAGCTGCACCGCTGCCACAGATGCCACAGACTTCTTATCCAAAGCTCCTTTGATTCTAAAAATCAGATCAACCAATCCCACACATAACCTTGAGATAGGCAGACATCTTCTCGAGAAACTCAAGTCTCAAACCAAGCACAAACACCCTGCTGACCCTAGTCTCACCACCGATACAGACATACTTCCTCAAACTTTCTCCAAAGAAAACATCTTCACAAACATCCATAGTCACTACGTCTCACCATGTAGTTACTCCATCCTGAAGTCACCAAGATACCATCTCTTGCTTTCGCTTAACCGACGGATCTAAACCCTATTCAACCAACTACAAAGATGGACTCCGAACATTTACAGGTTTCCTTCAGAGATTGGTGAAATCCTTACACCATACTACAAAGCTCACTCGAGACGGTATTGGGTCTACAGTCTCGACAAATACACTTCCAATCTCAACACTCGGACTTCTTCCACTGGTAGTTGTGCTACATACACCACTACCCTTTCTACCTTTACAACTCAAATTGGAAAAACCCGAACAGGTAATCCAATAGATAGGGGTGTGTGTGTGTGTATACATGTATATATCAAAATACAAGTACACTCTCTCAAGAAAGAAAACACTCCAAAGCCTAGATATTCACTCAACCTAGCGCTCTGATATCAAATGAAACGACCTGCCTTTATCTCCACAGAAAGACGCTTCATTATTAAGAACGAAAGGGATAGAAAAGAGAAAAGATAGAGAAGAAAGAAAGAAACAACATCATAATATCAACAGTGGAACGAATAAATTATATTAATCACATACTAAATTACATAGTATCATATACATCAGAGTTACACAGCTTCATATTACAATACCTTCGACAGTTATAAATCATGTCTATCATACAACTCAATATGCAACATAGATAATAATACAGAGATCAACACAGCGAAACTCCTATATATCTACAAACGCTGCAGCCTCCTGCTCCATATCTCCTCCAGAATTCGTCAAACCTACCCTGAATCCCTTGGCTACTCATAAAAATTTGACTACCCAAGAATCTAAGAAAAACAGAATAAACTCCGGGTCAGACATGGGTCATGTATGAGTAAACAGTTAAAGTTGCTTAACTTCAAAAACCTTTTGAAAACAAAAGCTACATGTAAGACTCCCTAAACATAAACATGGGTAAGTTTTTACGTTACGCTAACCAAAACATTTGATAGGAAATCTAGTGATATTATAATAGGGTCTAGGGTTTTCAAATAAAATACAGAATAGCTGGAATGCTTACATCTCACGTTCCAACATAGTTGGGCACAATCAATACGTACAACACTTATTGGGGATTGGATTCCATACAATGGCAGGGCTACTGGGGTACCGCCCGTCACAGTACGAGGCCTAGATCACCATACCGAGGATTACTCCCAATCCCCTACAACACAAGGCTGGAACCATTCCTTACTGAATTATAATATCCCAGAATTTCCAGGAATTTAAAAAGTGATAATCTCTTATTTAAATTATATGAAATTGATAAAATTGTTCTTTTCAAAAATAAATATCCAAGTAATAATAATAATGTCTTAATTTTGGCTATAAATTGGTTTATAATAATAATTATTTTGTTTGTGTAAATAAATTCTATATAGACTTATTGTTTTCATAATTGATAAGTGTATTTAAATCCGTGTTTTTAAATTGATTTTTAAAATAAGATAAATTATCTATAAATAATAATGAGCTTATTTAAAAGTGGATATTTATATTTATTTAAATTTATTTTAGAGTTGGATTTTTAAATTTGACTTTGAATTGAATATAAATTTGAATTCAAGGAATGTACATACATCTTAAATTAAAATAATAATATAGTTTGATTTTAAAATACATAGATAATGTTTTTAATAAAAAATAAGATTTGTTTTGTATTATTCTTTTTATAGAAATTTATCTTAGAAATTTGGATTGGTATTTATTTAATAAGAATAAATACAAGGCTTTTGAAATAACATCTTTAAAATAAGTTTGCAATTTTGTATATAATTTTTATTTAAATTATATCTGGTTTCATTCTTTTTAAAGATTGTATTTTATATAAATTTAGCAAACATTTATAAATGTATAACTGTATTTGTTTATTAGATATTTAATTAGAAAGTATTTTTAAAATTAAGAAAAACATATTAGTAATTAGGAAAATAATTTAAAAAGCTTTTAAATTTATTTTAGAATTAAAATAAACTCAATTTGACAAGTGTTAAGTTAGGAGTCATTTAAACAACAAGTGTTAAACATTTAAATTAAGTTTAAGACAAGTGTCCATTATTTTTCTAATTTCTTTTTAATTTAATAAAATCTGAAATTACCTATATAAACACCCTTTCTCTCTGTAACAACCCACATATTTATCGATTTTATATTTAAATATTTTATCTAAGTATTTTATCGTTCGTCGGATTTTGGTCCGAAAAGCTACTTTTTGCAAACAGTCGAATTAGGACTCGAGACACCTTCCATTGAGTTCAAAATGACGTTTGCGGCCTTTTTGAGTATAAGCTTCGATATGTTTGGAGAAAGTTGATTTTTTTGCTATTTTTGTACTTAGGGCTTTGGTTTGGGCTGAGCCACTTATGTATTCAGTCCCAACCCCTTCTCCTCTTCATTACTTCATAATTTCCTAATACATTCAAGCTTCATCAAAAATGGGGGAAGAGAAAAAGAATTAGGAAATCCTAAGCCCTAGTTTCCATTAGCAAATCCTTCTTCTTGCTTCAAACTCAAGTGAACCCATTGGTAAGCATCTCCTTCTTCTTCTCCAACTCATTCTCTCTTTGATTTCAGAAAATTCCTAAACCTAATTTAGGAAATGTTTCTCTTTTAAGCTTAGATTGAAGCTTCTTAAGTTGTTATTGAAGAGGAATTGATCTTAGCTTGTTTTTAAAGCTTCTCCTTCATTAATTTGGGTTCAAAGGTGAGATTTTTATCTCACATCTTTGTCTATAATTATCTTCGATTGTTAGGTATGAATTCCTAACGTTTATTCGTGTGCAATCGATTTTGGTTTGGATCGATTTCGTGTATATTCCAATTTTTGGTGTTTTGGTCTAATTTGTGAAAATCCTATTATGTATATTTGGACATTGATATTTGAGGCGTATCGAAGAGCCGTTTAGGCTGGGTTGTCGTTCGACGTAATTCCTTAGTCATCGCCATTTGCTCGTTCGATCGATTTTGATATTCGTTTGGCCATTTTGGCCTAGTTTCAGGGAATGCCCTGAACCCTTCATTCAGACGTCTGAAACTTGATATTCAGACGTCTGAATATTGTCTGGGAAGATTTTTATTCCCAGATTCAGACGTCTAAATTTATGGTTTCAGACATCTGAATTGGCTTATTTTCAAACAGAAAGAAAATAGGCTAAAATATGCCTATTTCAGACGTCTGAAACATTTGGTTCAGACGTCTGAATCGTGTTCTGGAAATTTTCTTATTTCCAGATTTAGACGTCTGAACCACTTGTTTCAGACGTCTGAAACTGTTGTGATCTTGCCTTCTTGCATTTTTGTTTGAGAATTCCAATTTAAATCGATTCGTGATAATCCTATTTATTGTTATCATTTATTATGACTTTGATGACTCTTTTTAGGGATTTTTGAATATCCATTTCGATGGATTCTTTTCCGGTTTCTTTGGATTTTATTCACGTCTTCGAATATGAATTTTAGTGATTGATTGTTCTTACAATCTTCTTTGTGATTTGTCACTTTAAAAATATAAAGGTTTTCTATACTAGTAGTAAATATCAAAGCTCTTTCCTCAAATGATTTTAATACTATTTTAATTACAAAGCTCGTTTCTAAAACCGTTTTCCAATCTATTAGTATATACAAACCTTTACCTCACTCGTATGAGAAATCTAATTAAACGACTTAGTAAAACGAGTGGTATGAAACGCTTGCATTTATTTCGTTGGTTAATTCTTGGACTTGTTCGATTGAATCTCTTATGACAATTTTCTAGTGGAAATCTACAGTTTGTTCGTAAATATTTAAGTTAAGCTAGTGGTTATGGGACATGAAGCTAAGCTCATATATTTACTAGCTTACTGTAATTTACACTTCTCCTTGATCATGACGATCATCTCTGTGGTTTAGACTAGCATTGTGCGATGTCTCTTTGTCTATGTGGAGGACTGTTCCTCATTTTATTGAGCTTCGTCTCATTTCTTACATGGGTCTTACCTATTTAGGTGCGTCGATGTTTGTTTACACATGGGTCGTATCTTTTTAGGTGCGTCAATGTTTATTATGCATGGGGTGTACCTTTCTAGGTGCATCGATGTTTGTTTAGACATGGGTCGTATCTTTTTAGGTGCGTCAATGTTTATTATGCATGGGGTGTACCTTATTAGGTGCATCGATGTTTGTTTACTTCGTGGAGCAATCGGCTCAATAAGTTAGGACATGGGGCGTATCTTTCTAGTTGCGTCGATGTTCGTCTATGCATGGGGCATATCTTTCTAGTTGCGTCGATGTTCGTCTATGCATGGGGCATGTCTTTCTAGGTGCGTCGATGTTCGACTTAGCATAGGGTGTATCTTTCTAGGTGCATCGATGTTAGACATTACATGGGGTGTATCTTTCTAGATGCATCGATGTTTATTTATGCATGGGATGTATCTTTCTAGGTGCATGGATGTTTATTTATGCATGTGGCGTATCTTTCTAGGTGCGCCGATGTCCAGTTTGTGGGATTGGCCATCCTTTTCTTGTGATTTTTGGATTTCGTGTGTTGAATTCTGGAATTTATGCTTCACCTATCTTCGTGATTTCTATTGATTTGATTTATCAATTATTGTGGCTTGGTGAATGAAATTAGGAGTATGACATTCCTTTTGATCCTTGAGTAGATTATTGTGATATTGATTAATCTCTTGTTGATTTTCAATTACTTATATATCACAGCTTGGCATTGTGATTATTATATGTTTAGTCATATCTCTTATTCTATATCATTTCATCTGATATTTATAGCTAGACTGATCCGTTTATTATTTTCTTATTAAAAAATACTCGGGTCAGACTGAGATTTACAGGTGCTTCTGCTTGCCACCTTATCGGACCATCATATGATCTTTTGGCTAACTACTTAGATTAGTAGTTCATTTTGTTGTATACACTTGAGATATAGACTCATAGTTGTATTCTTTGTATAGCACGTGTTGCTATTCTTTTGTATTATTGTGGATCTTTTTGACCACTACTCTGATATACACTTCCATGTGTTAATTATGTATTCATATCTTCTTCCGCCTTTGTGATATGAATTATCTGTGACTGGTTTGTGTTATGTTTATTTCTATATTTGTTTCCGAAGATTATTATAGCCACTGTGTAGTAGCTTTGTGTTTGTTTCGGTATGTCGGATTTCCTCTTGAAATAAAATGCATGTTATACTATCTGACATATCGGTGCTCCCGCAAAGCAATTACACGGATGGTCGCTCCTCAACAGCCTTATTCTCCGTGCTAGTCGACGACATTCTCCCGTAGTGTTCTTGCCTAGCGTGGGTATAGAGGTGGGGCGTCACAGCTTGGTATCAGAGCCAAACTTCGGAACAATATGGAATATTATAACAAGGATCATCGTCCTAAGTCCATCTTAGGAGTCGTGCTTTAGGATTTTATTCGGGTCTTCGTACCGTCCTATCCTATTTTCTTTTATGATTCCTTGTTTTATCAATCAAGTTTAATTGAAATTTATTTTGAGAACTACTTTTTTCCTCTTCTTTCTTTCTTTCTTAAAGAAGAGAAATGGTTAGACCAAGCCGTCCCAGCGCCGGTCAATCTAGTGCTACTCCTCAGGATGGAGTATTTATGTCTGCCCAGCAACTTCTTGATCTAGTAAAGAACGCTCAAGAAGCCGGACCCATTCCAGAGCCTACTCATCCTAGATCCGGTTTTGCACGCTAGTGCAGAGACTATACCGATTTGGGTAGAAGGCCATTCAGGGGATCCGAGAGTGTTATAGAAATTCAAGCTTGGCTTAAATCATGCGATCGCATCTTTTCTCGCATGAACCTTATTGATCTATATCGAGTTCAAGTAGCTTCTAGCATGCTCCAAGAAAGAGCATTGGATTGGTATGAGCTTTTAATTTCTAAAATCGTTGAAGTGGATCTCACTTGGGAGCAATTCCGGGAAAGATTCGAATTGAAATTTGTGTCGGAGGCTGCAAAAGTAACTCTGGCCCGGCGTTTTATTGACCTTGTTCAAGGTGAATCTTCTGTGACAGACTATGTCGCATCTTTCGAATCTCTGTCCAAATACGGGGTTGAATACAACAACACCCCATTGAAGAAAAATCAGAGGTTTGTCTATGGCTTGAATAAGAATCTTAAGAAGCCAATACTCCTGAAACTTGAGGTTTCATTTGATCAGCTTATTGATATCGCTCTTCGTCTTGAAGAGGCTGATAGAGAAGGTGATGTTGAAGTTGTGTGTGCCCAACAAAACTTCAACAACAACATGAAGAGGCCTATCAAATTCAAAGGCCCCAATCCCAACAAGAAAGGGAGGCAAGAAACCCCGGTAGCAAAAGCACCTACCTCTAGTCGTGGACAATGCTACAATTGTGGTTCCACGAACCACTATGCAAGGGAGTGTCCGAGACCCCTCTTTTGTCGCTATTGCAAAAATTCGGGTCACGATATTACTGCATGTCCCGTACTTCAAAGTAAGAAGGAGGGAGAGCTCAATGTAGTGCAAGCTCCTGGTAACACTTCTCGTGGTCAAGGTATTCATTTAATCCTTGATTACATTTATTTTGTGATCTTCTTATTTGAGTTCTTTTTGATATGGGTTTCATCTCACTATTTTATATCAAAAGAACTTGTCGATTCTTTTTCTTTGAATATTTTGGGCTTGATGACTTCTTTGAGAATTGCGAATCCGGATGATAGATCTGCAACACTCAATTTGCTTTTATTCGATGTCGAAAATTATTTTATGAGATTTTTCTTTCCGAGCCGATAATTTTACTTAGGCTTCGGAATTGATTGTTTGTAAGGATCGGCTTAATCATTGTGAAGCCCATATCCTATTTTCTCGTGTGGACTATTCATCTTCAACATTTTCAATCTGTTAAGCAGATTTCTATTTTTCCTTTATGATTTTGATTCCAAGTTGATGGCATCATTTTATTCCTTAAGCCCACTTATAAGGAAAGTGTTATTTCTCTCATTCATGCCGTTAGAGAAATTTTCTGGAATCTTTGAGCTTGTCTTAGGATTATCACCTAAGTAATCTTTTGTGTGGTGTAAGGTCTTTTTAGTTTGACCTTGCCACCGATTTTCATTTGGCTACGAGTCGCGTGAGTTAGCATCCACTTACGCACTCCGCACTCGTTATGATTCTAATGAATGACTTATTTTGTCATTCAATTTGTCCAGCTTATTTCATCCATTTTATATATCAAATATTCTATGAATATTTCGATGAGACCATTCTTGTATTTATTGATTTTTGGATGAAAATAGCAATTTAAAATTTTGCAAAATCTTTTTCATAAGATTTATTTAGAAGTATAACCGGATTTTTGTTCTTAAAACGAACAAATAATATTCTTAGAAGTTTTTGAGAAACTTACTTACCCTATAGAATACGATTTTGTGATTGTATTGCCCATTTAGTGTTTTATGAATTTTGGTCGATGCGCTTGATCAACGTTATCGATAGGAATTTCCTAAACGCTTTGATGAGACAATCAGACACAGTAAATTGACTTGTAAGAATGTAAAATTTTCTAGAAAGATTATTACATAATGATAAATGTAATTTTGAAAGTTTTAACTTTTCAGGAAAGAAGATTATTTAAAAGAAATTCTTCCTTTTCGATACTCTTATTCTTATGATTCCCGTGGGGAACCAAGACTTAATCTTTTGTACCGATACTAGTCGTATTGGTTTGGATGCCATTCTCTTGCAAAGGAGAACGTGCTATCACTTGTGCTTCTAAATCTTTATAGCTTATCGAGACTAGTATGCCACTCATGATCTAGTGCTCGCGGCTATTGCTTTCGCTTTTAGAGTTTGGCATCATCATTTTTGGATGAGAAATCTGTTCTCTACCCCGATCATAAATCTTAGGAATAATTATTTTCTCATAAGGAACTTCACGTCGACTCGAGTTCCTGGCATTTTATGACCTTGATATTCTTTTTATTCCTGGAAGGGAAATCGTGTTGCCAATGCGCTTTGTCGTAAGCAACAAGTGGTTGATTCTTTGATGTTGTCTGAATGGAATTATCTTTTTATCAAGTTCATCGGACGTTTTGGTATACTTCGTTTTATTGAGCTTTATCTCATTCCTTTTATGGACTAGTGTCCGGTGTTCTTTTATGGTGTTCGGTTCATCGGATGTATTGTTATTATACTACATCGATGTTTCGTCTTATCTGGATCAATGGATGTACCATTATTATACTACATCGTTGTTCCGGTTTATCGGTTCATTGGACGTACCATTTTTGTACTACGTCGGTGTTCCAAATTATTCGAGTTTGAAGTTTCTCGAGCGTACCGTTTCTGTACTACGCCGTTGCACTGGCTCAATTTTCTGCTATTCTTGACGTTTTCTGCGTCTTTTAACTATGGAAATGCTTTAGGTTTCCTATTTTTATTCTTGAGCCCGGTGATATTGTGGAAATTGATGTTTCACCAAATTTGACTTATGAGCAACACTCCATTCGCATCATTGCTTCGGAGGTTGAGCGCCTTCGGAATAAAAGTGTTCTTCTTGTGTAAGTTCGTTGGTTCTCAGATCCTAAGGATTTCTCTTGGGGTTCCTGGGAATTCATCGAGCGATCCCGTTTAGGCTTACTCTTTCATGCTCTTTATGGTGAACTTCCTATTTCAAATTTTCTTTTGTGTTGATATGCTTCTATGGTTGTTACTTCTTATTTTCTTCTTAAGTATTGCGAGGACGCAATTTCTTTAAGGAGGAGAGTCTGTAACAACCCGCATATTTATCGATTTTATATTTAAATATTTTATTTAAATATTTTATCGTTCGTCGGATTTTGGTCCGAAAAGCTACTTTTTGCTAACAGTCGAATTAGGACTCGAGACACCTTCCATTGAGCTCAAAATGACGTTTGCGACCTTTTTGAGTATAAGCTTCGATATGTTTAGAGAAAGTTGATTTTTTTGCTATTTTTTTACTTAGGGCTTTGGTTTGGGCTGAGGCACTTATGTATTCAGTCCCAACCCCTTCTCCTCTTCATTACTTCATAATTTCCTAATACATTCAAGCTTCATCAAAAATGGGGGAAGAGAAAAAGAATTAGGAAATCCTAAGCCCTAGTTTCCATTAGCAAATCCATCTTCTTGCTTCAAACTCAAGTGAACCCACTGGTAAGCATCTCCTTCTTCTTCTCCAACTCATTCTCTCTTTGATTTTAGAAAATTCCTAAACCTAATTTAGGAAATGTTTCTCTTTTAAGCTTAGATTGAAGCTTCTTGAGTTGTTATTGAAGAGGAATTAATCTTAGCTTGTTTTTAAAGCTTCTCCTTCATTGATTTGGGTTCAAAGGTGAGATTTTTATCTCACATCTTTGTCTATAATTATCTTCGATTGTTAGGTATGAATTCCTAACGTTTATTCGTGTGCAATCAATTTTGGTTTGGATCAATTTCGTGTATATTCCAATTTTTGGTGTTTTGGTCTAATTTGTGAAAATCCTACTATGGATATTTGGACATTGATATTTGAGGCGTATTGAAGAGCCGTTTAGGCTGGGTTGTCGTTCGATGTAATTCCTTAGTCATCGCCATTTGCACGTTTGATCGATTTCGATATTCGTTTGGCCATTTTGGCCTAGGTTCAGGGAATGCCCTGAACCCTTCATTCAGACGTCTGAAACTTGATATTCAGACGTCTGAATATTGTCTGGGAAGATTTTTATTCCCAGATTCAGACGTCTGAATTTATGGTTTCAGACATCTGAATTGGCTTATTTTCAAACAGAAAGAAAATAGGCTAAAATATGCCTATTTCAGACGTCTGAAACATTTGGTTCAGACGTCTGAATCGTGTTGTGGAAATTTTCATATTTCCAAATTCAGACGTCTGAACCACTTGTTTCAGACGTCTGAAACTGTTGTGATCTTGCCTTCTTGCCTTTTTGTTTGAGAATTCCAATTTAAATCGATTCGTGATAATCCTATTTGTTGTTATCATTTATTATGACTTTGATGACTCTTTTTAGGGATTTTTGAATATCCATTTCGATGGAGTCTTTATCGGTTTCTTTGGATTTTATTCACGTCTTCGAATGTGAATTTTAGTGATTGATTGTTCTTACAATCTTCTTTGTGATTTGTCACTTTAAAAATATAAAGGTTTTCTATACTAGTAGTAAATATCAAAGCTCTTTCCTCAAATGATTTTAATACTATTTTAATTACAAAGCTCGTTTCTAAAACCGTTTTCCAATCTATTAGTATATACAAACCTTTACCTCACTCGTATGAGAAATCTAATTAAATGACTTAGTAAAACGAGTGGTATGAAATGCTTGCGTTTACTTCGTCGGTTAATTCTTGGACTTGTTAGATTGAATCTCTTGTGACAATTTTCTAGTGGAAATCTACAGTTTGTTCGTAAATATTTAAGTTAAGCTAGTGGTTATGGGACATGAAGCTAAGCTCATATATTTACTAGCTTACTATAATTGACACTTCTCCTTGATCATGACGATCATCTTTGTGGTTTAGACTAGCATTGTGCGATGTCTTTTTGTCTATGTGGAGGACTGTTCCTCATTTTATTGAGCTTCGTCTCATTTCTTACATGGGTCGTACCTATTTAGGTGCGTCGATGTTTGTTTACACATGGGTCGTATCTTTTTAGGTGCGTCAATGTTTATTATGCATGGGGTGTACCTTTCTAGGTGCATCGATGTTTGTTTACACATGGGTCGTATCTTTTTAGGTGCGTCAATGTTTATTATGCATGGGGTGTACCTTTCTAGGTGCATCGATGTTTGTTTACTTCGTGGAGCAATCGGCTCAATAAGTTGGAACATGGGGCATATCTTTCTACTTGCGTCGATGTTCGTCTATGCATGGGGCGTATCTTTCTAGTTGCGTCGATGTTCGTCTATGCATGGGGCGTGTCTTTCTAGGTGTGTCGATGTTCGACTTAGCATAGGGTGTATCTTTCTAGGTGCATCGATGTTAGACATTACATGGGGTGTATCTTTCTAGATGCATCGATGTTTATTTATGCATGGGATGTATCTTTCTAGGTGCATCGATGTTTATTTATGCATGGGGCGTATCTTTCTAGGTGCGCCGATGTCCAGTTTGTGGGATTGGCCATCCTTTTCTTGTGATTTTTGGATTTCGTGTGTTGAATTCTGGAATTTATGCTTCACCTATCTTCGTGATTTCTATTGATTTGATTTATCAATTATTGTGGCTTGGTGAATGAAATTAGGAGTATGACATTCCTTTTGATCCTTGAGTAGATTATTGTGATATTGATTAATCTCTTGTTGATTTTCAATTACTTATATATCACAGCTTGGCATTGTGATTATTATATGTTTAGTCATATCTCTTATTCTATATCATTTCATCTGATATTTATAGCTAGACTGATCCGTTTATTATTTTCTTATTAAATAATACTCGGGTCAGACTGAGATTTACAGGTGCTTCTGCTTGGCACCTTATCGCACCATCTTATGATCTTTTGGCTAACTACTTAGATTAGTAGTTCATTTTGTTGTATACACTTGAGATATAGACTCAAAGTTGTATTCTTTGTATAGCACGTGTTGCTATTCTTTTGTATTATTGTGGATCTTTTGGACCACTACTCTGATATACACTTCCATGTGTTAATTATGTATTCATATCTTCTTCCGCCTTGGTGATATGAATTATCTGTGACTGGTTTGTGTTATGTTTATTTCTATATTTGTTTCCGAAGATTATTATAGCCACTGTGTAGTAGCTTTGTGTTTGTATTGGTATGTCGGATTTCCTCTTGAAATAAAATGCATGTTATACTATCTGACATATCGGTGCTCGCGCAAAGCAATTACACGGATGGTCGCTCCTCAACAGCCTTATTCTCCGTGCTAGTCGACGGCATTCACCCGTAGTGTTCTTGCCTAGCATGGGTATAGAGGTGGGGCATCACACTCTCCATCTTCTTTTTCTTTAAATTTTTGTTCATTCAAAAAAGAAACTAGAAATATCCATGCCAATCTTTACTCATTCTAAAATCAGAGACACTCAAAACCAAATTCTGAAATTCCTCAATTCAAACAATCCTCAAAACCAAAATTTGAAACCATCATTCCAGTTTAGAATTCTAAAATCCTCAAACAATTGCTCAACATCCAAAACCTGAAACTTCTTCCAAATCAAAACTGCATGTTTGTAGTTTATTTTCAAAACAAAAATCATTGCTCAAATCACAACTGCATACCTGCAGTTGTTTTCAAATCAAAATCTACAACATGTTTTCAAAGTTTGTTGCAAGTTATCAAGCCAGACCTAAAATTTTTCCCATGTCTGCCTCAATTTATCATATGCATGCAAACCTGAAGAAAATCTGTTGAAAGCAAATACAGTTAAAGGCTAAGCAAAAGGATAAAGCAATTCTGTTTTTAAAGGCTTCAGGTTCAAAGCATTTTGCACATTTCTAGTTCAGTATCAAACCACTGCATTTCTTTTATAAAGGTGAGTAAACATTTTTCAAAAAATTAAAGTAGTACCTATCTGTTGCAAATAAGTCAGTGATAATGTTTATATGAGTTGCCTCTGTGAAAATAAATATGCAATAGATTTTATTATGCTTTAAACCTATGCATGCCTATTATTTCCCTATTTACAGGTTTTAAGTGTTAACAGATGTACAGAATTTCATATCTGTTTATTTATTCATTTTTAACACTTGGATTAAAAGAAAATTAGCTAAGTATTAGTATAAACTAGGTACTGAATATATAAACATGTATTTATGAATTAAGGATATGTTTGTATCCGGGAAAAACAGTAGTAATCTGTTAACTTGCAAAAATCAAATGTTAAGTTATGTTGATTTAAGCATATATCTCAGATCATCTTAGAATGTTAGGATTTTTAAAACGGGAATCAAAAATTTTAAAATCATATTGAGTGTGTAATTGGGGTTTATCTGGAAATTGGATTTCTGCCCAATTCTGTTGATTTATGAATCAGGGGTGCTCGGGATTCATCATGAAGTTAGGGGTTGGATTGGAGAGTAAGATAAAAATGGTTGAAGGGATGTTAATCCACTGTGAAGTTTGAATTTGCTCGAGATTTGTTTTAAACCTAGTTTTGGTTCTTTTTGAAAATTGAACTACTACATCTTCTTCTTTGTATCGAGCTTGGAGGAAATTTGGGTGAATGATGCATGGTGGGTCGGCGATCCATGGTCGGAGTTGTAGAGGTTAACTTGATCGGAGGCGAGGGTTTACTGGAATTTCTTGATAATGGTATTTTGGTTCAGTTCAACCAGGGGTGCTCGATTTTGAATCGATGTAGGTGTTGATGTTCTGTGGGTCGTAGGTGGATGTAGGGTGCTTGGGTGACTTGGTGGTGGGTTCGGCGTTGACCGGTGGCGATTCCGGCGCCGGTGCACTTGCACGAGATGATGGTGTCTGCGGGGTGTGTTTCATTTGGGTTTGCTTATTTTCTCGAAGTAGGACTCGGGACATATGGAGGATAACTCGGGGGGAAGCTCGTGTATTTTTTGTTGTGGCTCGGGTAGTTCTGGGTTGTATGCAGGGTTAAACTGTTGTGTTTAACAGTTTTTAAATTTTTAATTAAAACAGTTTTTAAAACTTTAAAGTCAAATTTGTTTTTTTTAAAAATAGTATACTTGTTGCTTGGTTCAAGTATTAATGAGTTGGACCCAAAGTGAACATTCAACCAGATTTTATAA
Source organism: Allium cepa (assembly GCA_030765085.1). Classification (NCBI taxonomy): domain Eukaryota; kingdom Viridiplantae; phylum Streptophyta; class Magnoliopsida; order Asparagales; family Amaryllidaceae; genus Allium; species Allium cepa. Next base: position 746,792,164 of record CM060940.1, on the reverse strand, counting down.
TTTAAAATAAAGTAAGTTTTAAAACTTTAAATAATTTAAGCTAAAAATCCATTTCATTAAATTGATTTGTTTTTATAAATGAATTTATATGTATGGATTTAAAATGTTTTTTAAGTTAAAAACCTTAGTATTCCTTTCCAACTTATTTTGTAATATAAAGGAAGTTTATTAGGGAATGTTTTTATTGGTTAATAAAAAAAATGATTTATCATTAACAATTAAAGTTTTAAGAAATTTATTAACTGGTAATTAAGGAATTGTTAATTAATAATTAAGGAAAAGTAATTTATGATTACTTTAAATCATAAACTAATTATGACTTATGTTAAGTAAGTTTTTCAAGGTTAATTTAAGATAATGTTTTATCTTGAAAAATAATTAAGCGTTAATGATTTGTAATTAATTAAGATGATTAAGAAATTTTAAGTTTAATTAATTAATTTAATTAATTATTTAAAAGGGGTTAATTAAGTAATTAATTAAGTATAATTATTAAATTAATTAACTAATAATTATGATGATTAAATTAATGACTAATGATTAATTAAATTATAATTATTTATTAATTGGGCAATTAAGGGTTAATTAAAATAGTAATTAATTAATACTTAATAAAGGTTTTATTAAGTTTTAATTTGGTTTTCTTAATTAATAATTAAAAGAATTATTAGTCTATATACAAGTTAATTAGAATTAATTAACTATTATTAAGGGTTAATTAATTGTAATTAAGAATTAATTAATTATATTTATGGATTAATTAATTTGTAATTAAGGTTGTTAATTAATAATTAAGTTTTATTAATTAATGATTAAGAGATAATTAATTGGTTAACTAAGGTTAATTAATCAATTATAAAAAAGTAATTAGTGATTGATTACTTTGTATTAAGGGATTGACTAATAATAAGTTTTATTAATAAATAGTTGATGATAATTAATCTGTTAATTGAAGATTAATTTGGTTAAAGAGTAATTAAGGGATGAATTACTCGATTTTGATTTATGAGATGAATGTGATCAAGTTCAGTTAATTAATTTGTTAATTAATTAAATATAGACACTTGATAAAAGATTAAGTATGTTTACTTAATAAGTTTTGATAAGGAAAATTACTTAAGGTAAGTAATTGTTGAATAAATTACAAAGGTAATTGGGATAAGGTAAATTACTGATTGGGAAGTAAATTTTTAAATGGATAATTACTTGTTAAGTAATTAGGGGTTTATTACTTGGTGTAATAAATCAAAGAATTTATAAGTAATTAAAAGTAATTAAGAATAATTAATTGCTATTTATATTTATTAAAGTTGATTAATTGAAAGTAATTAATTTAAGCATGATTAATTTATGTAATTAATTAAGAAATAATGCAATTAATTATAGTTAATTAATTAATGGAAGTAATTAATTAAGGTTCATTAATTAATATGATTAATGAGAATAAATAAAGGTTAATTACATGATTAACAGTTAATTAATCAAGGATTGATTAATTAAGATGATGATTAATTAATTGGTTTAATTAATGTTTTTTAAGCAAGATTTATTGTGATGAAGGTAATTAATTTAATTAATTTTAAATTAATTAAGAGATGAAGTAATTAATTTAATTCACTTTAAATTAATTAAATATAAAGATAGTTAATTTAATTCATTTTAAATTAATTATGTTGTGATTAAGTAAATCGTTGCTTATGTATGGATGGATGACATTGGTATGGATGTAATCTTAGAAATGAGACAAGTAATGTTGTGTGGTATGAATGCTTGGTTGCATTGTGATGGTAATATAGATTACCTATTGTGATAATGATGTGGATTACCTATTTGTTATGAATCATCTGTTTATTTGATAATGTGATTATCAATTGTGACTTGTGAATTATCTATTTTGTGTGTATATAGATAGTTGAATTAAATTGTTTAATTTAAACAACTTAGACCTAAAAGATACGTTTTGGATTTCGGTGAGACCGGGATCGGGTTTCCATATTTGAATATCCGAAAACCACATCGATCCAAATTAACGATAGGTCGTGAATCTCTTGTGAAGAGTGAAGACTCGAGGTGTAAGAACTATTTGTCAGTATAACTCTAAGGGTGATTCCGTGATGAGTTTGACGAGTAGTACTTTCAGATTCGAGATGAAGGTTTAGAGTGCATGGGTTATTGTCGTTAACTCTGAGGTGAGTCCAAAATGAGTGTAGCGAGATAATGCCTTCGGTTTCGTTCAAACCCGGAACACACTTGTATGGATTGAATACTTTCAGAACGTCGTCAGGTGGACGATGAGCATTCTGAGTGATGTGTTCACTAAAGGTAATCGTAGCCTCAAGCCTCATCAACCGGGAATGGGTAAAACAGGGAAGGTTCAACAAGGCTTCGTGGGTAGCCCCCACTTGAGAGTAAGATTTACCTCTTTCTAGAGGTCCCTTTTATTTCGGCTGTGTGGACGGTGGAATAGCTACATCCGCCGGGGTTGTCTTATTCGGAACAGTTCAATAAGGAATGGTTCCGGCTTTGCGATGCAAGGGAGCGGGCGTACTCCTCGGTACAGTGATCTACACCACGTACTGTGACGGGCGGTACCCCAGTAGCCCTACCATTGTACGGAATCCAAAATCCAATAAGTGCCATTGGATTTGATTGTATTACCCACTTTTGTGGCTAATAGCTGGAATTTAATGAATGTTACAATTTCAGCTATTTCATATTTATTTGAAAACCCTAGACCTATTATAATATCATTGAATTTCCTATCAAATGTTTTGGTTAGCGTAAGGTAAAAACTTTTCCATGTTTATGTGTGGGAAGTCTTACGTGATACTTTTTCTTTTAAAAGGTTTTTAAAAGTTAAGCAACTTTAACCGTTTACTCACACCAGACCCATGTCTGACCCGGAGTTTATTCTGTTTTTCTTAAACACTTGGGTACTCAAATTTTTTACGAGTAGCCAGGGGTATTTAGATTGGCTTTGACGAATTCTGGAGGAGCAATGGAGCAGGAGGCTTCTACGTATAGCTATATAGTATTCCACTGTGTGTTCTCTGAGTTGTTGTCTTTGTGTTGTATTGAGTTGTATAACTAGAAAGGTGTTTATAACTATCTGGTATGTGTTGTTTTATGCTGTGTAACTCTGATGTATATGATACTATGTAATGTATTATGTGATTAATATAATTTGTTCGTTCCGCTGTTCAGATTCTGATGTTGTTCCTTTCTTCTTCTCTGTCTTTTCTCTTTTCTATCCCTTTCTTTCTTAAAAATGATGTGACTTTCTATGGTAAGAAAGTCGGGTCGTTTCATGAATAGTTCCGAATAAGACAACCCCACGGTTGTAGCTAGCAACCGCCCGCATAGCCGAATAAAAAGGGACATCTAGATAGGGGTAAATCTCGTCCTACTTGGACATGACCCACTTAGCCTTGCTGCACCTCCCCTGTTTTAGCCATTCCCAGTTGATGAGGCTTGAGGCTGCGATTACCTTTATAGAACACATCTATCTTAGAATGCTCATCGTCCACCTGACGATGTTCTGAAAGCATTCAATCCATACTAGTTCGTTCCGGGTTCGAACAAAACCGAAGTTATTCTCTCGTTACATCATTTTGGAATCACCCTTAGAGTTAACGACAATAACCCTTGCACTTTGAATCTTCATCTTCACTTGAGATTCACAACCTATCGTTAATTTGGATCAAGTTGGTTTTCGGATATCCAAATCTAGAAATCCGATCCCGGTCTTATCGAAGTACAAAATGCCATCTTTTAGGTCCAAGTTGTTTTATAGTTAAAACAATTCAATTCAAATCATTATCTATATTCACACAGATAGATAATTCACATATTCATAAATAGATAATCCATATCACAATTCAATCCAAATCATCTCATATCACATATCACACATATCTCATTAGAGATATTAATCAATCAAGGCATTCAATATCAATCAGCCATCCGTAAGCAATGATTTATTTAATCGCATCATCTATAATTAATTTAAATTGAATTAAATTAATTACTTCATCTCTAATTAATTTGAAATAAATTAAATTAATTACTTTCATCACTAAAATCTTGCTTACTTAACGATTAATTAATTACAAATCAATTAATTAATCATCATCTTAATTAATCCCCCTTGATTAATTATTCTTTAATTACATTAAGTAATTAACCCTTAATTAATTACACAAATTAATTATTCTTAACCACTTATAGTAATTAGCCCTTAATTACTTCCATTAATTAATTAATTATAATTAATTACTTTGATCCTAAATTAATTACATTAATTAATTAAACTTTAGTTAGTCACTTCCATTAATCAACCTTAATTAACCATAAACAGTAATTACCATCCTGTAATTACTTACCTTAATTAATTAACTCCTTAATTAATTATATTAATCCTTTGATTAATTACACTATGTAATTTACCCTTAATTACTTCTACTAAGTAATTATTCTTTAATTACTTCCCATTAAGTAATTTTCCTTTACATCCCAGTAATTATACATTAATTACATATCCTAAGTAATTACACTATTTAATATCATTACGTATTCATACTTAATGAATCATCAAGATTATCTTTAATTAATCAACCAATTAATCAATCGCATTCATTTGATTAATTACAATTGGGTAGTTCATTCCTTAATTACCCCTTAAAATAAATTAATTATCCTTTAATTATAGATTAATTATTCTTTAATTATTAATTAATAAACCTTAATTATCAACTAATAAAACTTAATAACTATTAGCACTAGAATTGGTACTAACACCCTTGAGTAGAATTATGTAGAGAGATTAATGAAGAAAGTAAATTCAAACAGAGGATAATGTGCTAAATTAAACGTAGAAAACAAGAACACCAAATTTATAGTGGTTCGGCGTAACTGCCTACGTCCACTTTGAGGTTAATCTTTATCGTTTTTCTCACTAATCGATTATAGGTACAATCCGTACACCAACTATTTGATTACAATTGTTAAGCAAAAAAGTTAAGTCTTGAATGAGTCTTGAATGCGGTAGAGTCTCCCAGGTGTTCTCAGAAAAAGATCCCTTTCACTATGCCCTACCTCTCTATTTATAGACAAAGATGGGTTGGACCTCCCTGGTGGGCCTAGTAGTTAGACAGTTTGGCCCAAAATGAATGAACTCTGTGTGCCGAACCACAAATGTCGATCGGTAGATGCCGAGCGCTTCCTTTATGCCGAACGAGGCGATGTGTTGAGTGAAGAGTGCAAGCCGAACGAGAACCGATGCCGGTTGAGAGGAGATGCCGAACGAGGTAGGAATGCTAAACGAGCTTCATGCCGGTCGAGATTGAATGGCGAACGAACCTAACATGCCGAACTCCCCTCAATGTCAAACGAGGTCTAGATGCCGAGAAGTGTGGAATGCCGAATGACTCTAACATGCCGACGCCCGTCAATGCCGAACGTGGTCTGGATGTCGAGCAGTGTGGAATGTCGAACGACTCTGACATGCCGAATGGCCATCAATGCCGAACGATATACAATACCGAACTACCCTCAATGCAAAACGACCATAGATGTCGAACGGCCTGGTCGTGCCGAACGGGGACAGATGCCGAACAAAGTCTCTTCATCAAGTCTTTGGTTGCCCAGTCAAGCCGCTGAGTAACATTTGCTTCCCAAAGTGTATCATGTGGATGAACATGATGCGCTTTGATTCATGATTCCTCCGTGTTTTGCTTCAAGCCTTGGTCTCGTTTCCTTGATGGTACTTTCTCTAGATTGCCAAACATTTCAGTGTATGCCGAACGACATGCCGATGCCAAGCATCATATAAATGCCGAACGATTTAGCTGATGCCGAGCGAGGGATGCACACTGACCGGTTCTACCGGTCATTGTCCCTTCGACTTCCTTTCTTCCCCTATAAACGTCGGCACTTCACTTCTTCTTCTTCTTTTCATTTTTACTTCCGCTATCCAATATTCGTGAACTTTTCTTTTTAACAAACTCCAAATAATTAATCACTCTTCCCACCTCAAACATCGTACGTTACCTCACTCCTTTCCCAAATCAATTGAAACTGATTAAATCTGGCCTCCTTACTTCAGAATCCCCCCAAGTTTTCTAGCCGTTTACTAGGTAATGACCATTATCTTTGAACGCTACCCTTAGCTAAAAAACTTAGCACGAGATTCAAGTTTGTGAGTCTTTGTAGAACCGTGGCCAGTAGGTATCACACGGATGAGGGAATCATATCGTGATTAGGATACGTTTTAAGCTAGGCAGTGTGGGAAAAAAGAAGAGCTCAAAGGCATGCGAAGGAGGGAAAAATAGAGGAGGAGTAGGAATCGGTTAGAATGCCGATCAGCTCGATACGACCTGCCGAAGGACTCGACCATGTCGTTCCGTAGGGATGGAGGAAAAGAATAAAATTGTTATTAAGGATGGAGTGTCGAGCGTTGTGGATCGGCATAACTTTGGTACGGCATGATTCGCCGTATGCCGAACAGTGGAGTGGATAAGTGGAAGGGTGTCTTTGTTGAGAGTAGAATGCCGAGCTATGCGGTTCGGCATGAGGGTGGTTCGGCATGACCCCTTTATGCCCAACGGTGGAGAAGACAGATGGAAGTACGGGATGCCAAGCAATGGACTTGGGCCAGATGGTATTTATGCCGAACTAGGTTGAGGCCGAGGAACATTTCGGCCGAACGGCATTTAGGCCGAATGGCATTTATGCCGAGCGGCATTTAGGCCGAACTGGGTTGAGGCCGAGCAACATTTAGGCCGAATGGCATTTAGGCCGAAAGGCATTTATGTCGAGCGGCATTTAGGCCGAGCGGGTTTTAGGCCATGTGTTTCAAGTGTCGCTTGGCCTCGATCTTTGATGAATGGATAACAACGGTCGAAATCATTCCAACTTGAACATAACCCTCGTCGAATTCACTTATTTCCCATGTTTAATGATATGACAAAAACAAGGATAAAGACTTAAGCAAACCAGCATATCAAACTAATACGGGCTGATAACTCCCCAGTTTCAACAATCATAAGTCTGAATTTAAATCGATAAAAACAGATAATAGCCTTCAACATATAGTGCCAATGTCCAAGTCCAAAATCGAAAACATCATAAGATAGGCTTTCGGAGACGGTCAGCGATGACGGTCTTCAAAGATGACAGTTCAAAGCTCAACTTTATATCTTCAACTCTATGACTTTTAATTTCTCAACACTTATATTTGAATGATCGCACTAGTTCACACACCACATGGAGGGAATATTTATGTTGTTAAGTCTAACGTCGATTATTTTTCAAGTATAGTTCTAACATGTTCTCTGTTAGATTCAATCGTCATTAAAGATGTCTAGGAAATCTAGCTCTGCTAAGATCTCAAATAGACCCGGGCCATCCTCTCGACATGAAGTCATAGATACTTCATATCCATCAACTACCCCACTCAAGACTTTTCGAACCCTGTGGCTACATCTGTCGACTTGGCTCCCGATGTTTTGGACGCGGCTATTTTTCTAGATGACCCAATCCACTCTCAGGCTTCAAAAACTAACGAAAGTACTCTCCGTCGGATCTGCTCTGTCCACAGAATCCTCTTTGACGATGTATTAGTTCCATCGGGGCATGATCGTCCACACTTACCCCCAATCGGATACATAGCTTGCAACAAATTCATGTGTTTGGTTGGCAGCATGCCACCGTTCAACTCATTTCTTCGAGACGTGTTGCAGTACATTGACATTGCTCCGTCGCAACTGCATCCGAACAGCCACGCATTCAACTACGACACTTGTATCATCTTCATGAGTGTCCTCTCTAGGCTTCCAACTCCGGACGACATTCGATACATATATTGCATCAAGAGATGGAAGAATAGCCCATCTTTCGTGTTTCTCGAGCCAACAACCAATTCCAAATCTTAACTGGGGCATGGAGCAAGTTTTCCCTGTACAAACAGGAATGGTTTTACATGCGCTGTCCTCCCGGTTTTGCGAGGAGATGGGTAGAAGGAAGTAAGTCTTTTTACTGGGTCGATATTTATGTTTGGTCGAAGCTTTACCCTTTCTAACTCTCTTCCATCTTTTCAGGTATCAATCCGCATCCCGAGGGTCCAGGATATTCTGAAGCCGTCGAAGCCATTCAAGCCATTCCTGCCGAAGATTGGGACATCAGAACTCTCATTTCAAATGAGAAGCTTACAAAGTTCGGGTTGTTGGCAAAAGGTCGCAGGATAAGCCTCCCTCGGGGCGTTACAATACCCAGGCTTGCCTCTAACAAAGGGAAAAAACAAGCCGAATCTTCAGCACGTAACGCCCCTGACACACAAGAAGAGGGGGAAATTAAGGAAACTGATATGCCTGAGGCACAAGATGAGAAAGTTAGTCTCGCTCGGGATCTAGTAGTAAAGTTCACGACATCGAGACGTCGCCTTCCCCTTCAAAAGGGAAGAAGAAACTAACATATAGGCTGAGGAAGAAAACAATCGGTGGGACTTCTAAAGTTACTGTCGTTTCTGTGGAGAAAGAAGCCTCCTCACAACATTTAGAAAGTTCCCTAAAAGGCCCGTCGAACCTTTCCATACCTGTTGATCTACTCAACTACGACTTTGACGATCCACAGGTCCTTAAGCTTCATTCGCCTGCGAGAGGCGATGCAAGTGCTCAAGCCCAAAATCAGGGAGAAAAAATTCCTATTAGTAAAGAAACTGGTCTGTCGGGGGGAAACACTAGGACACACATAAACACTTGCACTTCACCCTGTACTTAAATTTCTGTTGTCACCCTATTCTGCTAACTCAGCGTTACTTAAACTTTGTTTAGGTGACATGAGGCGCACACTTGGACTTGACCGCCTTCGCGGTTCATCAATATTTTATCTGTCAGTATAGGATTAAGTTTCTGGAAGACGCCGAGATAGGGACGACGATGATGATAGGGATTATCATTCCCGAGATTCATCGTCTCGGAAGAAATCTTATTATCAGCCCAAATACCATCATAATCCCCTTTCTCACTCGGTGCAAGGCAGAGATAAGCATGGCCATAAGGAGTCGCAATCCAATGTCCCTCGTGACCAACACTCCGATTCTTCTACCACACGTCAGTCCCGGGATCCTTACAAGAAAATTGAACTTTCAAAGCCATCTCCTCCTATTCCCGTAATAGATCCAATGATATCGGAGAGACTAGCTAAGCTCGAGGCTAAATTCCCAAAAATCTGCATTGATGGCCTGAAATTCCTCCCGGCGATCCATCATATCCCGGGACATGTTAAATAGAGCGCTATCGCCTGCAGCAACGATGTCTATGTTCAACATGACGCGTTCGTTCGTCTTGTTGGAAAAGTGTCAGAAGTCTCCATAGAGCACCAGCATAAGATTGATCGCCTTAAACTTGAGGCCATCCATGACAAGGATATTATTAAAGCTCAGGACGAAGAGCTTGCTTCTTACAAGTCTCAGCTAGAAGCCGCCCAACAGAGCGCCAAAGATACTGCCAAAGCGGTAACTCGTCTGGAATCAACCCTTAAAAAAGAAATCGACGAGGCGATCCAGCGCTGTAGGGCTCTGGCTTTGGATAAAGACTCAGTGCAGAAGGATAGGGACGTCTTTGCCCTCCAAGTAAAGGAGCTGGAGGAGCAACTCCGCAAAGAAAAGGAGGAGAAGACCGCTGCCCAAGAAGAGTCGCAACGATATTGCGACGAGATCGTTGCCACACGACTTCTGAAGGCGAAGCTTGAGGATGAACTTTCTATGGTTGAGAAAGTTCCCTAAAAGAATGAAGCTCGTGAAGAGGGCAAGAAAATAGCGTTTGGGGAGGTCGACTCCCGCCTTTGAGGCGGCTAAAGAAGCAGGTAGGGAGGAGGTCAAAAGCATGTTCGACCCACTAATTGCAGAGTTCAACGGTCGCGTCCTCATGCATCGATACTCAACTTTTCTGGTGAGGGCTATCTCGAATCTTTAGCTGAGGCTGGGAGACCTTAATAGAAATCAGGAAGGCCGAACATGGTACCGAGGAGGTTGATGAAGGAGCTTTGATAAAAGAATTTCTTAAGGGAAACGAGCCTTCGGACCGGTCAACGGCAAAAGCTCTTTACTACAAAGGCTCCCCCTCAATGAAAGGGAAAGAGGTTATTGCCGGTCCATCCGGGATCGAGTCTCAAGCTCATGCGCCCACTCAGCTGGCCGATCGGTAGATACTTGATCCCTTTGAGCAGCATGTTGGTTATGATCCGGAGGATCCCAGCCTCGGCGTTCACATTTTGTCTCCTATTCCAGAGGGTGAGACCCTTTTGATGGATGAGAGTCAGCCGGAACCTGGTAGATAACTCTTCACTTTAACATTACAAAAGTCATCGTTTTTCACCAGGAGCTATTGTTTCTAATGCTTAACTTTCATGATTTTTTGCAATCCATTCCGATCCCAAGACTACTCCCAGGAGCAATGTCGCCAAGGAGGTGAAGAAAAAGACAAGTGAGGCCACTCACGTAGGAGAGGCTTCCTGTCCAGATGTTCAGGTGATCGGAACGCTTGATGAGGATAAATCCGAGACTTCCTCTCCCATCGATGGGAGTTATGAAATTGAAATTACAGGTGCCTCTGAACACACATCTAAACTGAGCATGAAGGAGCAGCTTGAGAAGGACAAGAAAAAGACAGTGAGATCAAATTCGCGCCTCAAGCTGTGGACCTGGACGATCTTTTGAATAAGCCATTAAAGGCCATCCTCCCAGGCGGGTCCAAGCCCATGGAAGTTCCCCGTACTTCTTCAGTTGTCACTCCCCCATCAAAGAAAGTTATCAAGGGCAAACGAACGGGAGAGGAGTCAATTGGAAAAAGGTCGAAGAAGTCGAAGAAGTAGCCTTGCTCTTGTTCAACGAGAGTTAGTTTATATTATGTAATTATTTTTATTTATTTTCGTAGTTCATGTAAATAAACTTTGGACTCCGAGCATCGGAGGAGTTGTATTAGAAACTTATTTTTTGATGAATAAAACATAGTTCTTTTGCCTTTCAGAAACTTCCATTGTTTGATTTTTTGTATAATCGTGGTCAAAACCTAAGCTATTGCGAGTTACATAAACTTTTCGATTCATCTTCAAATAAGTTGATAATTTTTCTAGCATTGCACATTCTTTATTTCATGCTCCAGGTACTCAGAATATTTTACAATCTGCACGCTAAGGGTCCGATGACTTTAAGTCATTTGTGTTCAGTTCGCCCTCAGGGGACATGGATATTAAATCGCTCATTCTCTGGTCCGTGATCTGGAGACTTAGAGTATTCTAGTCTGCACTCCAAGGACTTGGAGATTTTGAGTCGTTTATACTTTTCCCGCACTCTGAGGACTAAGAGTACTTCAGTCCGCACTCTTGGGACTTGAAGATTTTCATTCGTTTATACTCTGGTCCGCACTCCGAGGAATCAGAGTACTTCATTCCGCACTCCGAGGACTTAGAGATTTTGAGTCGTTTATACTCTGGTCCGCACTCTGGGACTCAGAGTACTCCAGTCCGCACTCCGAGGACTTAGAGATTTTGAGTCGTTTATACTCTGGTCCGCACTCTAGGGATTCAGAGTACTCCAGTCCACACTCCGAGGACTTGGAGATTTTGAGTCGTTTATACTCTGGTCTGGACTCTGGGGACTCAGAGTACTCCAGTCCGCACTCCGAGGACTTGGAGATTTTGAGTTGTTTATACTCTGGTGCGCACTCTGGGGACTCAGAGTACTCTAGTCCGCACTTCGGGAACTTGGAGATTTTGAGTCGTTTATACTCTGGTCCGCACTTTGGGGACTCAGAGTACTGCAATTCGCACACTGGGGCTTGGAGATTTTGATTCGTTTATACTCTGGTTCGCACTCTGGGGACTAAGAGTTCCCCAGGCCACACTCCGGGGGCTTGGAGATTTTGAGTCGTTTATACTCTGGTATGCACTTTGGGGACTCAGAGTACTCCAGTCTGCACTTCGGGGACCTGAAGATTTTCAGTGCTCGTGTGCGTTCATATGTCAGACAGAATAATGTATTTCTTAGTATTGGTCACAGCATTATCATACACAGAAACATCGACAATTCATGGAGAAAATAGCTTTAACCCTTTATTAATGCAAACAAGCGAAATTCTTATTACATGCCATAATCTAGGAATAAAAACTTGCTGGAAATAAATGCAACTAAAATATGAAAGAAATGAAATAAGTGTAATAATGCTGCAAATGCTTGCTATTCCACGCTCAGGGGAGTGCCTCACCTTCAACGATCGCTAGCTTGAAAGTTCCTTCTCTAAGCTTCCATTCAGTGACGTATGGACCTTCCCATGCGGGGCTCGTATGTGATGGAACCGGTAAACTTGTTTCAAAACGAGATCACCCACACCAAAGATTCTCGGTCGGACTTTTTCATTATAATATCGAGCGACTCGGTGCCTGTATGCGGCCGCTCTTAAATTACCTTCTTCATGCTTTTCATCAATGAAGTCCAATGATTCCAGCAAAAAATCTTGATTTGACTCATGGTCATAATAAGATACCCGATGTGATGGAACTTCAAGCTCTATGGGTATGACAGCTTCCATGCCATATGCTAATGCGAATGGAGTGTGGCCAGTCGCAGACTTGTGGGTGGTTCTATAAGCCCAAAGCGCTGTCGGAAGCTCATCCACCCACTTTCCTCTAGCCTTTTCCAAACGTTTTTTCAATATGGATTTGATTATTTTGTTTACGGCTTCCACTTGTCCATTGGCTTTCGGGTGAGCAACTTCTGTAAACTTTTCTCAATACCATATTTTTGGCAAAATTTCTTGAACTCTTTGCTTTCAAATTGAGTTCCGTTGTTTGTAATGATGGTTCACGGAATGCCAAAATGACATATAATATTTTGTAAAACGAAATTGATGACCTTTTTGGTGGTGATAGTGGCCAAAGGCTCTGCTTCTTCCCAGTTGGTAAAGTAATCGACCGCTACTATTGCGTATTTTTCACCACCTTTGGGTAGGGGTAAGGAACTGACTATATCGATCCCCCGCATTACAAGTGGCTAGGGATTAACCATTTGTGTGAGTTCCGTCGGTGGAGCTATTGGGATTTTTGCATATCTCTGACATTTTTCACATCTTCTCAAATAGTCTGCGGCATCCCGATTTACAGTCGGCCAATAGTATCCATAGCGGAGGATTTACTTTGCGAACGTCTACCCTTCGGTATGGTCTCCACATTCACCTTCATGGACTTCCTTCAGTACTCGTTTTATCTCATCATGGGAAATGCACCGGAGTAAGGAGGTCGAGAATCCCCTTCAATACATTACTCCATCTTGCATTACATAACGTGAAGCCTTACAAATTACTTGCCGTCTTTCGCTCTTCCTTTCGGGCACGACCCCGTGTAACAAGTACTGCTTGAATGGGGCCATCCATGATTCCTTCTCGATTTCTGTTTCTAACATGAAATCTACCTCCATCATATTTATGCTTGGAACATGTAAGGTTTCAACGGGTAACAATCCCATCTGCTGCGCATCGCCAGTGCTTGCAAATTTCACCAACGAATCGGCTGCTCAGTTTTGCTCACGCGGGACATGTGAAATATCATAATACTCAATATTCCCTAGCAGCTCTTGAACTTGGACCAAATACGAGGCACGTCTCTTCCCCTTTGCTTGATAGTCTTCCCGTACTTGGTACACCACCAGTTGCGAGTCGCAAAAGATTTCAACCGATCTTACTCCCAGTTCTTTGATAAGTCTTAACCCGACAGTCAATGCTTCACACTCGGCTTCGTTATTTATTAGTGTGAATTCGTGCTTCAAAGCGTAGCAAACTGATCGGTTCTTAGGAGTTAGACGAACTATGCCAACCCCCGAACAACGGTCGTTAGATGCCTCATCGGTGTACATCTTCCATCGAACAGGAGGTATGACATTGCGGCCATTTGATTCGCCTGTCATGGTGAATTCAACAATGAAATCTGCTAGCGCTTGCCCCTGTATGGCCCTTCGTGGCAGGTAGGTAATATTGAACTAACTCAACTCGATATTCCATTTTAACATCCTTCCAGAAGTTTCCGGTCATTGGTGTAATGACCCATAAATTTTGGTGAATAAATTTTATTAATTTAATTAAATTTTGTATTTATATTTTGAAAGAAATAAATTTTTATAATTTATATCAAAATAGAAGTTTAAGAATGAATTGTAGAAACCAATTGTTGACAATTGAAGTAAAATCAATAAAAGCGAAATAGCGTAAATTGTGCACTTGTGTATACATTTAAAAATAAGTAAATAAGCATAAAAGTGGTGTAAATTAAAGGATTTGAATATAATTTATAGTAATTGAATGAATTCGGTATTATGTAGGTAATTATAATAATTGTTTGAAGCTGGATAAACCTAAGTGTAACCTTGGCATGTAAACAATTACTATAAGTCACCTGTTTAATTTGTGGATGGAATTGGAAATAAATTTTAGTAAAAATAAATAAATGTTACATTTATGGGGATGCGATACAATGTTAGAAATTAGATGTAGCAATTGTAATTAAATTTAACAATTTAGAACAAATTTGCAATTAAATGAAAATAATGTAAATTGTCTTACTTGGTTATAAGTTTAATATAAGCAATAGATGAAAATATTGAATTAGTGAATCATTAATAAAAATATTAACTAGAATGGAATTCAATTAATATAATAATGGAAAGAGTGAATGCAAATTAAAATAGTAACGTCAAATTTATGTATAAGGTGGAAATTGGTGTATTAGAATGCATGAGACCAAGTAAATGAATTTATTAATGATATTAATTGTAATTAATGAATCGAAGAAATTGTAACGGTCATAAGTTACTATTTAATTATCCTATTAATTTATTGTAACTATTATATTTTGGAATGAGATTTTATTTTATGTAAATAAAAGTAAGTATTGTATAAATATATGAATTAATTGAGGTTCTAATTATAATAAATGAATATATTAGACAACTTTGATATATTTGGAAATAATAGTTAATACAAAGGGAAGTTGGGAATTGGAATATATTGATGGAATGAACTATGGGGCAGGTGTTAACTGCATTACTAAGTAATTATAGACTCAATTAAATGGTTGGAATTGAATCTAATCAGTTTAATTGGAATATCTAAAAATTAATTGGATTCAATTTATAATAAAGGGATTATTTTAAGTAAATGAAATAAATACTATAATTGGTGAATTAGTGTAAATTTATGAAATAGGGTGAGAAAAGTGTATGTAATCAATTTCAACACCTGTCTGTTAGTGATAACTTATAAGTGTAATTTAACGTTAGTGGTAGCAATTATTATTAAGTTAACCATTTGTTTAGTCTAATAAATTAAAACGGGCAATCAATTGCAATAAATCTAATTTAATGTTATGTTAGCGTAAATTAAGGGAATTATTGGAAATATTGTTAATTTTTTTCCTATTATGACAATTGGTTGGATTAAAAGAATGTATAACAAGACTTATCAATTTACTGAATTTAATTTATAGTAACTGGATAAATTGCAAATGAATGAAAGTAAATATTTAATTATTACGTTAATTGAAAATTAAGTTAAAATTTGAGAATATTAATGTAATACCTTTGAACCCAATGTTAATTTCATCCATTTGACCATAATGGATTGAATAATGAGAATGAATGGTGAATTCAATGGAATTATTGAAAATATAATTTATAATTGATGAATATAATGAAATTTGAATTTACGTTGAAACTTATGATTGAATCAACATTTAATTTGACATCTAAATGATTAAGAAATTTAAATAATAAGAATTGTCAAATTTTAGAATTTAAATTTGAAATTTGATTTAATTACTTTATTTATTAATTTATTTAATTTGTGTAAAAATAGCCATTTTGGCCACTGACTTGGATTTCGACGAAACCAGTTTCATCGGAACCGTAACGGTGAATTATTGTAGGATTTCAAGTTTCGTAACGATTGGACTTGTCCTTTTATCGTACGGACTCGAAAGGCCTTGAAATAAATGAAATTGAAATCAATTTGAAAAATATTGTTTTTAGCATAACTTCTTCATACGATGGAATTTGGACTTGAAACTTGTTCCATGGCGTTTAAAATATTTTAAAATATCTATTTTGATATATGGGTTGACCCAATTACGTTCCAGAGTCGAAATGGGCTTTTTGGGCCACTTTGGCGTTAGCACGTATATCCAACCTTATCCATCCATTGTAATTTCTGACCTACCTATATAAACCCTGTTATATGATCTAGCAGCCTTTATTCCACATTTCTATACGTACAGAAACTTCTGTGCTCCCCTTCCTCAATGGTTGTAAACCCTAATTTATCCAATTCAAATTTCAATCTAAAACTCAAATTTCAAACTCCTCAAAAAAATTCAGAAAAAATATATATCGAAGCTCTCGATATACGCATCTCAGAACTGCAATTCGTTTTTTGATTTGAATCAACATTTGTCTAGAAATTGAAGGTGGATTCTCGGCCATCCATTGTGTCGAAATCGACTCTGCGTGATCGCCAAATTGATGGTGCCATTGGGTACGGGTTCGATTGGAGTCGTTCGTAGGCGATTTCAACGGTCAGATCAAGGGGGATAATTCAATTAGGGTTAGGAAAGGGGGGCTGCGGCTGATCTGTAGCGTACGGTGATGGTGGCTGGCCGTCACGTGAAGGTCGAAGGCGTGCTTGGGAGGCCGCACGCAGCGCGAGGCCGGGGATGGTGATGCACAACCACGAGTTCGTCGATCTAAATGTGCGTACGCGAGATTAGGGTTCGGCCGTGTTTTTTTCTTTCCTATAACACGTGAAGAGAAGGAAGAACATGCGCACGTGATGACGTGGCTGACTAGGTATGGCTCGTTTGTTTTTTATTTTATTTTAATTTTGATTTTCAACTCGTTTTGATACAATAACTTACACATACGAACTCCAATTCACGCGCGGTTTTCTCCGCTAGGTTCGTGTTGGAATTATGGACACTTTAACGTTGGTTCTGACAAATTTGGAGACTGTCAAAATTTTGGGTTTAAATTGAAATTTTTTGGGAAAAATGTGTGATCCTCTACGAATAGAGGAGAGAACACATGCAATTATGTATATATCATGAATATAAGGTGCTGGCAACATGCCTGGAAGGTAACAAACCAAAAACACATACAACAAATCTTAGCTACTCCTAAGATGAGTCTCGACAAGGCCACCACCTATCACACCCCAATATCGAGTTCCAGCATGGTCACCGTCCGATATTAAGGTGTTAGAAGTACCTAGAATACTAGAGTAAAACAAGAGCCACAAGAAGAAGTCCCAGGCTAGGGGATTACTCCAACCAACTGAATCGGTAGAGGTGAATAAGCAACTGCACTGAAGTGGGTCTACGGAAAAGAGAAACCACCCTGAGGTCTATGAACAAAAGTAAGGGGGTACCAAAGGTCTATGAACAAAAGTAAGGGGGTACCAAACTGAAGAATATATCCTCCTGGATGTGGATACTCAGCCCTGCTGAATAAGCAACTGCACTGAAGTGGATCTGCTGAAGAGAGAAACCGCTCTGGAGCCTCTGAACAGTAGAAAGGAGCACCAAACCGGGGAAGATATCTTCCTGGATGAAGATACCCTGCGTTGGTAACCTCTCTACCCTCTGATGTCCAGCAATCTGAAGTAAAGGGTATAAATTGAATTTAAATTCAATTTAAATTCGAAAGGTGAGTGTTTTAACCCACTCACAACTTCTAAGATTTCTTATGTTTGTTAAATTTATTGATGATGTGATTTGAAATTTATTTATAGCTATTTGGCATATATTTAATCATTATCACAGTTAATTTGCATTTATTGAATTAAATTATTATTTAAATTTATTATTTCTTATAAACTGCCAGTTAGATGAATTGTTTAATTTATTATTGAATATAACTGCCTGTAAATTACCTGTTATTTATTATCAGTTATATATTGATATTGATTGATTGGTTTGGGTGATGATTGTGATGGACGTATGATTTTATGATGGATGAATGGATGTTTATTTATATCATCATAATCTGTAAGTTGTTATGCATTCATTTCATTCTGGATTGCGGTTCGAAATGATATATAACCGTAATTTTTATTTTAAATTACGGATTGAAATGATAAATATCCGTATCACTTGACCATAGGGTAGAAAGTTATATACAGACACCGTGGTCTATATATAAAATACTTTGAAATGATTTTCTATGGTTTTGGAAAGAAAATACGATTTAATAAATATTAATTTTGATGTTATATAAATACTACTTTACACACACACACACACACACACACACACACAATTAAATTTTTGAATTTAAGCTACGTATAAATTAGTTGAATAAAAATAAGTCGAATAACATAGTTTGATTGTTTTATTATTATATGGTTAAGTAACTTTTTAAGATATTGGACATATAGATTTTGAAGACTTGAATAAAAATTAAGTTGAAAGATAAATATGGAATTGGTTTAAATTGAATTATTTAAGAATTGGACTTGAATAAATTTGATTTGAGGTTTTAAATAAAAATGGAGATGGTAAAGGGTATGATTCTTATAACTTGATTTATTTTTTTAGAATTTAAATGAATGTAAAGTTGAGATAATGAATTTATCAAGTTAAATAAATTGGAAAAATATCCAGTTGTTTGAAGTTAAAGCTTTACTTAAACTATATTGGATTGATTAAGTATACGTTTCAAATCTAAATAATAGCAATTGAATTTGACATATATGAAATTATCAAAGAATAAGTTTTGAAATGGTGGAATAATTAATGCTTTGAAATATATGAAAATTTTATTCGCTTATTTGGGGATTTAAATCTATATTTGAAATTGATTTGTGGAGGCGTAGAAGCAATTTTATATATAATTAAGTAATTTAATATTTAAACCATTTAAGTGGTGTGGTTATATTTCAAAGTTATGAAATTTGAAGTTCTATGTTTTGAAAGGCCTTATACAATTTTGGTTTCAAAGTACTATAACTTTGAAAATGTTATGGTTTTAGAAATGATATATTTGAAATGATATCATATTGATTTGGTTTTAAAAGAGTAAATCGATATCGTATTTATAGGGTTTTGAAAAGGGATATTATATTCTGGTTTTAAAGTATAAACTATTGCGGTGTTATAATAACGATTGGTTGTTGAAGAGACCGAGATCTGAAGTTGTCATACTTTCTGCCAACTCCGAAAACCACTTTAACAACCGTGTACGCGGTGGAGATTCCAGTATGAAGTAGGACGGTGGCGGCGTTTCCTTTGAGGTAAATACGTGGACCCGACTCCCATGAGTTGGCATAAGGTGGCAAAAACAGGAGCGATTCTCGGGCCAATGAGGTAGCACCTTTGATCGGACACATCCCTTCGATATTATACTTTGACTTTTGGATTGATTCGGTGGCCACTAATGATTTTTTTATTTGGGGGTGTGGCTCGAGGCGGGCGGCAGCTGCGGCTTTGCGTTACCACCAGCCCGGATAGCAATTGGTATATCTACCCTGGCATTGCCTAGTTGGGCCGTGTCACCTACCCTAGCGCGCCTTATACAATTTTGTTTTGTACCATACCTATGGAGTGCCCTCTGAAGACGCCCAGTACGGGGGAGATTACGGTACTGTATAGACTATGAGAATATATTATGTGTTAAGGGCTATATGGGTAACCCCTTAACACTATTTAAAAGTAAGTTTATTTTACTAATAGACATTATTATAATAGCGAAATATTACTACATAGTAAATAGTTTAACGGATCCTTAGGAGATATGAATCCCGAGCATCTCTTAAGTTACCGCTCTCATATTTATTTCTGTTGATTTAACTCATATAATATCTTTTAGTTCCGACTCGAGTGTTTTGTCTTCTCAATTCGCTCGGGTCAGTCCGAGCATTTCCGGATTGGAAGATTTTATTCTGGTCCGAAGATTTGTTGTACTATTATCTACTATATTATTCCACTACACCTTTCAATTCCGATGCATTAATTATTATTCTCCGGTATGTGCACTCTGATATGTATTGTGTAAGTAAAACCAAATATTTTGTAAACAGCTTCATGAACTGTATATTTGATTATTATATTTTATCATTTCGCCGCAAGATTCTATTTTTTTTTCTTTCTCTACTTTTTTCTTATTTACCCCATAACAATCCGCCCTTCCGTGCGGTTTGAATTGGCACGTGTGTCGATTTAAAGCGTGCGAAAAGGCGGGATGCTACACCTAGTATCAGAGCTTTGGTTTAGCGATAAACCTTAGCTTTGTGGGGTCTGACTCTTTATTAATAGGGTAGTAATACCCTATGGGATTCGCTGAGCGTATATATATGAGAGAGCGTATCTGTTAGTGTTATAAAAAGGTTTTAATATTGTGTTAATCTATTCCGTTTTATATTTATAAATTCTGGTTGATGCATGGGACCTATGACATCAATAGGTGTTTCTAAACACTTAATATGACAGACCGACATAATATTTGTTTTTAATATAGGTGAATGAAATAACTTTGCCTATTATATTTTTCTATATATATAAAGTAAATTTTTATAAAGGTTATATTTGGTTGTATTATATTAGTTGTTAGGTAATAAAATTTATAAATAATAGTTGAAATAAGATTGAAAATAAAATAAATGAAAATTGGAAATTTGGAACTTAAGTTCCAGGGTTTTGAAACATTCTTTCAAATGATTTCCGAATATAATAATATTATTATTATTATAAGTATTTTTTGATATAAGTATTTCAAAATGATTTGAAAGAGTTGTTTTAAAGAAAATTTGAAAAGAAATAAGTTTTGTACTCCCCTCTCTGTCGTTGGAAAATAATTTCGGTGATGGCGGCCGCGTCATCGACATTCATTTTCGAGTTTCGAAGTGGGAAGGCCACTGTAGTAGTTTTACTACAGATTTATTTTGATAAACAAATATGAATTTTAATTGTTTTTAAATATAATTGGATATACATGTTGTAAGTATATATTTATCTATTATTTTAAAATGATTTGAGTTTTAACTCGGTATTTAGTTCTTAAGTTTCCAATAAATTAATAGTTTTAGTTAGTGTAGTGAAATGGAATTTAACTAATAATTGAAACCTCTAAATGAAATAAGAAATGAAATGCTAAATTATAAATGAGATTAATAGAGAGTTGAAATTGTAACTTATAATACAAAGATAGAAGTTTTGAACATCTAATTAATTAAAAGAAATAAGATAAACCTGTATGATTTCAATTACATTCTTTAAAAGCATATATATAACTTACCAATATTAAAAGTGGAAATGTTTAATAAGAAAATGTAATGGAAATTGTACAGGCGAAGGTATGTAATAAAGTGTTAAATAAATTGCTTTCATTAATAAAGGTTAAGGTTATAATTGTCATATACTTAAGTAAATATTGAAGTTATTTATTTTGAAAACAAGCAGAAAATGAATATTGTAAATAAATGAAATAAGTAGTAAATAAGTGAATTAATATGCAAAGAAATCGAATTAAAAATATAAAAAAAACTGCAAGAAAAAATGCAAAAATAAAAAGATAAATCAATATATGGATAAAAGGAAATCAAACAACAATAGTTTGAAATGAAATTAACAAAAATTAACTTGATTTATTGGTTGGAATTTGTTGTTTGTTTTGTTTAGGGTTGTTTGGGTAAGGATACTTTAGAATTGTTTGGATGAATGAATAATCTATTTAGTTTCACCTAAGACTATTGAGTGAAGGGTACACTTAGTTATTTATTTTTCATTCCGTACAGTTTAAAGTTTGAACCCGAACAACTATTTGTTTTGTTTGATATAAATGAATGATATATTTGTGTTGATTGCTTTGTGATTATTGTTGTACGTATTATTGTTGTACGTATTTATGAGTGAAGGGTATACCTAGGTGCAAGAGATTGTTGTACGTATTATTGATTTGTTGTTTATGGTTGAAACAACTTTAAATATTTCACTTTATATAATTATTAACTCTACTGGATTATATAAGTGGAATACAGGTTATGGAAGCAATTGCTACTGCTTTTGGTTTCATAATTAAGCGTTAATTGCCCGACAAATAGGTACATTTTCGGATTACGGTTTATAGCGTAATATATTATTTTCCTGTGTTGGGATTTATATTATTTTGTAAAATATATGTTGTATATTTTTATATTTGATGTTATATTTTCTTTCGAGCCTCTCCGTACAAAAGAGACTCTGCCGAAATTTTCCGTAAATTTTGGACTTAGAAAAAATTGAAAATGTTTTCCAAATTTACTAATTCGAGTATAAAGGGATTTAATTGTTATAAATTGATATTTTATTATTAAATTTTGTAAATTTATTCGTGTATAAATCTAATATTTTAAGTAAGATATATTGATTTCTTAATTCTTCTTTTCCCTTCTTTTTCCTTTTCGGGGACGAAAAGTATTGAGTGGGGGAGAGTGTAACGACCTGTAAATTTTGGTGAATGAATTTGATTAGTTTAATTAAATTTTGTAATTAAATTTAGAAAGAAATAAAATTTACAATTATATCGAAATAAAAGTTTAATGAATTGTAGCAATCAGTTGTTGACAATTGAAGTAAAATAAATAAAGGTGAAATAGCGTAAATTATACACTTGTGTATAAATTAAAAAACAAGTAAATAAGCATAAAAGGGGTGTAAATTAAAGGATTTGTATATAATTTATAGTAATTAAATGAATTCGGTATTATGCAAGTAATTATAAAAATTGGTTGAAGCTGGATAAACTTAAGTGTAACCTTGGCATGTAAACAATTACTATAAGTTACCTGTTTAATTTGTGGATGGAATTGGAAAAAATTTTTAGTAAAAATAAATAAATGTTACATTTATGGGGATGTGGTACAATGTTAGAAATTAGATGTAGCATTTGTAATTAAATTTAACAATTTAGAACAAAATTGCAATTAATTGAAAATAATGTAAGTTGTCTTACTTGGTTATAAGTTTGATATAAGCAACAAATGGAAATGTTGAATTAGTGAATCATTAATAATAATATTAACTAGAATTGAATTAATTAATATAATAACAGAAAGAGTGAATGCAAATTTGAATAGTAACGTAAAATTTATGTATAAGGTGGAAATTGGTGTATTGGAATGCATGAGACCAAGTAAATGAATTTATTGAGGATATTAATTATAATTAATGAATCAAAAAATAGTAACGGTCGTAAGTTACTATTTAATTGTCCTATTAATTTGTTGTAAATATTATATTTGGAAATGAGATTTTATTTTATGTAAATAAAGGTAAGTATTGTATGAATATATGAATTAATTGAGGTTCTAATTATAATAAATGAATATATTTGACAACTTCAATTTATTTGGAAATAATAGTTAGTAAGGGAAGTTGGGAATTTGAATATATTGATGGAATGAAATGTGGGGCAGGTGTTAACTACATTACAAAGTAATAATAGACTCAATTAAAAGGTTGGAATTGAATCTAATCGGTTTAATTGGAATATATAAAAATTAATTGGATTCAATTTATAATAAAGGGATTATTTCAAGTAAATGAAATAAATACTATAATTGGTGAATTAGGGTAAAATTTATGAAATAAGGTGAGAATAGTGTATGTAATCAATTTCAACACCTATCTGTTAGTGATAGCTTATAAGTGTAATTTAACGTTAATGGTAACAATTATTATTAATTTAACCATTTATTTAGTCCAATAAATTAAAACGGCTAATCAATTGCAATAAATCTAATTTAATGTTATGTTAGTGTAAATTAAGAGAATTATTTGAAATATTGTTAGTTTTTTTCCTATTAGGACAACTGGTTGAATTAAAAGAATGGATAACAAGACTTATCAATTTACTGAATTTAATTTATAGTAATTGGATAAATTGCAAATGAATGAAAGTAAATATTTAATTATTACGTTAATTGAAAATTAAGTTAAAATTTGAGAATATTAATGTAATAGCTTTGAACCCAATGTTAATTTCATCTATTTGACCATCATGGATTGAATAATAAGAATGAATGGTGAATTCAATGGAATTATTGAAAAAATAATTTATAATTGATGAATATAGTGAAATTTGAATTTACGCTGAAACTTTTGATTGAATCAACATTTAATTTGACATCTAAATTTGCTTAAAATCATTGTAAATGATTAAGAAATTTAAATAATAAGAATTGTCAAATTTTAGAAATTAAATTTGAAATTGGATTTAATTAATTAATTTATTAATTTATTTAATTAGTGTAAAAATAGCCATTTTGACCACTGACTCGGTTTTCGACGAAATCAGTTTCATGGGATCCGTAACCGTGAATTATTGTAGGATTTCAATTTTTAACAATCTGACTTGTCGTTTGATCGTACAGACTCGAAAGGCCTTGAAATAAATGAAATTGAAATCAATTTGAAAAATATTATTTTTAGCATAACTTCTTCATATGATGGAATTTGGAATTGAAACTTATTCCATCGCCTTTAAAATATTTTAAAATATCTATTTTGATATGTGGGTTGACCCAATTTCGTTCCGGAGTCGAAGCGGGCTTTTTGGGCCACTTTGGCGTTAGCGCATATATCCAACCTTATCCATCCATTCTAATTTCTGACCTACCTATATAAACCCTAGCTGCCTCTATTCCTCATTTCTATACGTACAAAAACTTCTGTGCTCCCCTTCCTCAATGGCTGTAAATCCTAATTTATCCAATTCAAATTTCAATCTAAAGCTCAAATTTCAAACTCCTCAAAAAAATTCATAAAAAATACATATCGAAGCTCTCGAGGGGGTATTGGGTAGAGATCGTTGAGGGGGTTTGATCGGAGTCGTTCGCAGGCGATTTCAACTGTCAGATCAAGGGGGATAATTCAATTAGGGTTAGGAAAGGGGGGCGGCGGCTGCTCTATAGCGTGTGGTGATGGTGGCTGGGCGTCGCGTGAAGGTCAGAGGCGTGCTTGGGAGGCCACGCACAGCGCGAGGCCAGGGATGGAGACGCACGACCACGAGTTCGTCGATCTAAATGTGCATACGCGAGATTAGAGTGCGGCCGTGTTTTTTTCTTTCCCGTAGCGCAGAAGAGAAGGAAGAAAGTGCGCACGTGATGACGTGGCTGACTAGGTATGGCTCGTTTGTTTTTTTATTTCATTTTAATTTTGATTTTCAACTCGTTTTGATACAATAACTTTTACATACGAACTCCAATTCATGCACGGTTTTCTCCGCTAGGTTCGTATTGGAATTCCGGCACTTTGACGCTGGTTTGGAAAAATTTGGAGACTGTTAAATTTTTGGGTTTAAATTCAATTTAAATTCAAAAGGTGAGTGTTTTAACCCGCTCACAACCTCTATGATTTCTTATGTTTGTTAAATTTATTTATGATGTGATTTGAAATTTATTTATAGCTGTTTGGCATATATTTAATCATTATCTCAGTTAATTTGTATTTATTGAATTAAATTGTTGTTTAAATTTATTATTGCATATAAACTGCGAGTTAGATGAATTGTTTAATTTATTATTGAATATAACTGCCTGTAAATTACCTGTTATTTATTATCGGTTATATATTGATATTGATTGATTGGTTTGGACGATGATTGTGATGGATGTATGATTTTATGATGGATGAATGAATGTTTATTTATATCATCATTATCTTTAAGTTGTTATGCATTCATTTCATTCGAGATTGCGGTTCGAAATGATATATAATCGTAATTTTTATTTTAAATTACGGATTGAAATGATAAATATCCGTATCACTTGACCATAGGGTAGAAAATTATATACACACACCGTGGTCTATGTATAAAATGCTATAAAATGATTTTCTATGGTTTT
This sequence comes from Allium cepa, assembly GCA_030765085.1. Taxonomy (NCBI): domain Eukaryota; kingdom Viridiplantae; phylum Streptophyta; class Magnoliopsida; order Asparagales; family Amaryllidaceae; genus Allium; species Allium cepa. Next base: position 746,766,254 of record CM060940.1, on the reverse strand, counting down.
GGAAAGAAAATACGATTTAGTAAATATTTTTTTTAGCAAAGCTAGCCGGCTTTAGAGTGGGCCGTGCCACCGTATATAAAAAATGGGAGAACAGGTGCTCTGCACATGCACAGAGCAACTAAGAAGGATAGAAAAGAAAATAAATTAAAGAGCAGGAGTTAGACAAAAAAGCCTAAACTACTAATACAGCATAAACTAGTCTTCCTCGGGAGAGGAAGAAAAATGTCGTCCATCAACCGCCGAAGGTCCAATAACATGCGAATACCTAGCAAAAAGAGTTGCCAACAAAGGATCATAACCAACTGAACCAGGCGAGTAAAGAAATTTCCTATCCCAAGTGACATCATAAAACTTACTTTTGTTCTCCTCCCCTAACTCACCATCCGTAATGAGGCACAAACCTTCACCCACAATATGATACAAAAGATATCTACTCTCGTCACCAGAATCACTAATAAAGGCATAGAAAACGTCCCTCTCAGGAGAATATCTCATATCAGAGGGAGAGTGAACCCAAGCACGCTCATCCGAGAACCAGGAAATGATATCAGAAGCGGAAGCAGAAGGATCCACCTCCAGGGAAGAAGGAGGGGAATCAGAGGCTGGAAGTGAAAACGTCACAGACCCGGAAGGAGCAACACAATCCAACAAGGCAGCAGGTGGATCCACAAAAGGAGGGACAATATCAGGAGCTAGAGGCGCAACAGATAAATGATCAGGAGAAACAGCAATCTTCCTAACCCACATACGAACAGGAGGACGAGGAAGAGGCGTCCGGCCAGAAAAGGGGACAACAAGACCAGGACAGGATACAGCACAATGACCAAAGGACTGACAAGAATCACAAATCTCAGGTTTCCAACTATAGCGAACTCTGACTTCAGCAACATGGCTCTCATCAAGCTTGACCTTTAATACCATAGGCAAAGGTTTGTCAGGAGTGATCTCAATAAGAGCTTTGGCATAAACAAGCTTCTTTCTAGCCACAGTATTAGTATCATAACATATTACCTTACCAACCAGGCCAGCTAGCCAGTCAATCCCGATAAGAGGCTGGAGAACAGAAGGAATATGAGAAAAATGGGCCCAGACAAGAATAGACAAAACTTGTTCCTTCGCACGATCCACAGAAGGACTCCACGTTGTGATTATGAAAGGTTTACCATCAATAAGTAGAGGATCAGCTTCCAAAATTTGTTGCCTTTCATCACTACGCGCAAATTTAAAAAAGAACATTTCATTATCATAATGGACTGACAAACCACCTCTAGGCTTCCAAACCATATTGCACCTCGACTTGACTACATGATAGGGAGGATTTGAATCAAGAAAGAAACCAACCAAATGGTCTTTCCAAAAAGTCACTCCGGCCTCAATCACTTCCAACGGAGGAACCATCAATCCCTCATTCTCAACTACTTCAAAACGACGTGGTGAGTGAATACCAGCGTTACATGGTAGCTTGGTAAACAAAGAAGACCAACTAGTAGCAGGCCGAGACAGCGGAGGGACATGCAGTTCATGAGAAACCACAGGCTTGGGAACACTGACATTGTCAAAACATCGAACAGCTGATGTGCCACCGAATATAGCCCCAGTATTAGCATTACCTCCCGATCCAGTAACAATACTGTTACCAGCATCAACCACACAAACAGAAGACACCAACGTTTGGCATGATTCATTATCATTTGCATCAGCCATTGCCACCACTTTATCCAATTTACAGTCAAGACCAACAGGTGACACAACACTTTCTTCCAACCCATACAGTTCCGGAAGACGCACCTTCAAAGACGTCCAAGCTGATGAGGGAGAAGCAGCTAAGAACGCTGATAAGGAGGACTTACCCGTATAAGGAATTGGGCCGAGCAAAGATGGTGTATTCGAGACCAAAGAAGGGTTGTCGGACAATAATCCAGTCGTTTGCATAGAGGAAACACACTCAGCAAGAGGCAAAGCATCTACGCAATTCGAAGGAGCAGCGCCCACAAACGCACAAGATCCACTAGGCAGATCTGAAGACATAATAGTTGAACGCGAAAGCAGGAACAAAAAGCGAGAAAAGAAAGAAGGGCGAAGGGAAAGACAGAGGAGAGAGTAAAGGGGAAAGGGGCGGCGAACTGCAAATGAAGGAAGGGGGGTTACGGAGGAGCAAACGCAATTTCCAAATCGCCAGTCGCCAAACGATTTAGTAAATATTAGTTTTGATGTTATATAAATACTATTTTACATATATATATATATATATATATATAAATATATATAGTTAAATTCTTGAATTTAAGATATATATAAATTAGTTGAATAAAAATAAGTTAAATAATGGAGTTTGATTGTTTTATTATTATATGGTTAAGTACCTTATTAAGATATTGGATATATAGAGTTTTGAAGACTTAAATAAAAATTAAGTTGAAAGATAAATATGGAATTGGTTTAAATTGAATTATTTAAGAATTAGACTTGAATAAATTTGATTCGAAGTTTTGAATAGAAATGGAAATTTTAAAGGGTATGATTCTTATAATTTGATTTAGTTTTTAAGAATTTAAATGAATGTAATGTTGAGATAAACGAATTTATCAAGTTAAATAAATTGGAAAAATATCTAGTTGTTTGAAGTTAAAGTTTTACTTAAACTATATTGGATTTATTAAGTATACGTTTCAAATCTAAATAATAGCAATTGAATTTGATATATATGAAATTATCAAAGAATAAGTTTTGAAATGGTGGAATAATTAAAGCTTTGAAATATATGAAATTTTATCGGTTTATTTAGGGATTTAAATCTATATTTGAAATTGATTTGTGAAGGTGTAGAAGATATTTTATTATATAATTAGGTAATTCAATATTTAAACCATTTAAGTGGCGTGGTTATATTTCAAAGTTATGAAATTTGTAGTTCTATGTTTTGAAAGGCCTTATACGATTTTGGTTTCGAAATATTATAACTTTGAAAATGTTATGGTTTTATAAAGGATATATTTGAAATGATATCATATTAATTTGGTTTTAAAAGAGGAAATTGATATCGTATTTATAGGGTTTTGAAAAGGGATATTATATTCTGGTTTTAAAGCATAAACTATTTTGAAAAAAGACCGCGGTGTTATAATAAGGATTGGTTGTTGAAGAGACAGGGATCTGAAGTTGTCATACTTTCTGCCAACTTCGAAAACCACTTTAACAACCGTGTACGCGGTGGAGATTCCAGAATGAAGTAGAACGGTGGCGGCGTTTTCTTTGAGGTAAATACGTGGACCTGACTCCCGTGAGTTGGCATAAGGTGGCTAAAGCAGGGGCGATTCTCAGGCCAATGAGGTAGCACCTTTGATCGGACACATCCCTTCGATATTATACTATGTCATTTGGATTGATTCGGTGGCCACTTTTGATTTTTTTATTTGGGGGTGTGGCTCGAGGTGGGCGGTGGCTGCGGCTATGCGTTACCACCAGCTCGGATAGCAATTGGTATATCTACCTGGCATTGCCTAGTTGTGCCGTGTCACCTACCCTAGCGCGCCTTATAGGATTTTGTTTTATACCATACCTATGGAGTGCCCTCTGACGACGCACAGTACGGGGGAGATTACGGTACTATATAGACTATTGGAATATATTATGTGTTAAGGGCTATATGGGTAACCCCTTAACGCTATTTAAAAGTAAGTTTATTTTACTAATAGACGTTATTATAATAGCGAAATATTACTACATAGTAAATAGTTTAACGGATCCTTAGGTGATGCAAATCCTGAGCATCTCTTAAGTTACTGCTCTCATATTTATTTCTGTTGATTTAATTCACATAAGATCTTTTAGTTCTGACTCGACTGTTTTGTCTTTTCAATTTGCTCGGGTCAGTTCGAGCGTTTCAGGATTTGAAGATTTTATTCTGGAGGACGAAGACGAAGATTTATAGTACTATTATTACTATATTATTCCACTACACCTTTTAATTCCGCTGCATTAATTATTATTCTCTGGTATGTGTACTCTGATATGTATTGTATAAGTATAATCGAATTTTTTGTAAACAACTTCATGAACTGTATATTTGATTATTATATTTTATCGTTCCGCTGCAAGATTCTATTTTGTTTTTTTTCTTTCTCTACTTTTTTCTTGTTTACTCCATAGCAATCCGCCTTCCGTATGGTTTGAATTGGCACGTGTGTCGATTTAAAGCATGCGAAAAGGCGGGATGCTACAATTGGAGTACTTGTCGCAAGGGTTGATCGGTGTGAACACTTATTGAGTGTGCCTGGAAGTATGGGTGAAGCTTGCTTTATGCAATCACCACGCAATAAGCTAACTTCTCAATCCTGGGATAATTTCTTTATTTCCCTGTCAAACGTTTACTGACATAATATACCAGCTTTTGAACTCGGTCCTCCTTGCGAACCAAAGCCATACTGGTAGCATGTTGGGATACTACCAGGTATATATACAACATTTCATGGTCAATTGGTTTTGATTGCACTGGGGGATTTTCTAGATGTCTAATCATAGCTCGGAATGCTTCCTCGCAGTCAGATGTCCACTCGAAATTCCTCTTTCCTTTCTTTATCAAATCAAAGAAAGGAATGCACTTATCCGTGGCTCTGGATATGAATCGACTCAACGCGGCCACCTTTCCGCTCAAGCTTTGTACTTTCTTTGTAGTTCTGTGCACTTGTATGTCTCGAATAGCCTGAATCTTTTTCGGGTTAGCTTCAATTCCATGTACATTCACAATGAAACCTAAGAATTCAGTAATGCAACGACAAAAGAAAATTTTAAAGGGTTGATTTTCATCATGTAATGCCTGGGTATATCAAACATCTCTGCTAAGTCTCAGATGTGGTCGTTTGATTGTCATGACTTCATGAGCATGTCATCCACATAGGCTTCCATTGTTCTACCAATCTGGTCTTTAAACATTCGATTCACCAAACGCTAGTAAATTGCTCCAGCATTTTTCAATCCAAAAGGCATTACTACATAGCAATATAGCTCCATATCTATGACAAATCTTGTGTGTTCTTTTTCTAGAATGTGCATCGGGAACTGATTGTATCCCAAATACGCATCCTTAAATGACAATAATTCATGTCCGATGGTAGAGTCGACGAGCTGGTCGATTCTATGTAAAGTGAAACTATATTTCGGGCATGCTCTATTCATATCGGAGTAATCAACACAAGTTCTCCACTTCCCATTTGCTTTTCTACCAGCACAGGGTTAGATACCCATTCGGGATAGAGGGCGTTGTAGACGAACCCATTGGCTTTGAGTTTGTCCACCTCCTCTTTGAGAGCAGCGGCACTCTCCGGGTCCATGCCTCTCCTTTTCTGTTTCACATGAACGTACTTTGGGTCTATCTTCAATATATTACTAGCAATAGTGGGAGAAATCTCGCACATATCAGAATGTGTCCAAGCGAAAACATCCAGATTCGCTTGGAGGAAATTAGCGAGGTCCTCGTCCATTGAAGTGTCGAGCTGTGATCCAATCTTAAGAACTCGTGATGGGTCATCCCGGCTGACCGGAATGTCGATCGTCAGCTCAGCCGGTGCTGCATTCGTTTCCCTGGGATCCCCATCATCATCTCTCGGATTTATGTCCCTAAGGATCCGTGAATGTCGCCCGAGCCAGGACTGGGGCATTACTTGTCAATCATCAGTATTTAGGATGTGGACGGAGCTATCCACAACCTTCCATTTTCTCTCCGTTGAGCTTCTCTCAGCTCTGCCACATAACATGCACCACCGGTCGCTTGATCGCCATGTACTACATCGACTCGTTTGTATGTCGGAAACTTTAATATCCAACACCTGCGAGGGCCGGACGACCCAATACATTGTATGGAGAGTCAACATCCATTACTATGAACGGAAGCATTTGCACTCTCCTACGCTCACCTTCCCCCAGTTCAACTGGTAACTCAATATACCCCATCGCGTCCGTTGCGGCACTATTAAAGCCGTGGATACGGGCTTTGCATGTTTTAAATCTTTTGTCTCAATCTTCATTTGGTCATAAGCCTTCTTGATGATGATGTCGACTGAGCTTCCATAATCAATCAAAATCCTTTTGACGTAAGATGGCACGAACGTTGCAAATATGACCATCGGGTCGATAGTAAGAGCCTCCACCCTGTCTGTATCTCGACTCCTAAACACTATATCGTCTGTCATCATGCGTTGTTGTTTTGTGGGGGTTCCATATTCCATATTCGAACAACATTCATAATCCGCATGCCTCAAGGAGGTAGCATATCGTTCCATCTTCTGCCAATTCTTTTCTGCAGGATGAGGTCCTTTGACTATAGTGTTTATGATCAACCATCATACGGTCCGGGCAGGTTCCTCTGGGTGGCGTGGAGCTGGCCCGCGTTCGGGGTCTAACGTTACTTGCATACCCTCTGGTGGGCTCTTAACAAACCCCTATAGCTTTTTCTGCCTGATTAATCTTTCTATGGCGTCATGGATGTGTCTACATTCCTCAGTATTGTGCTCGTGGGTCTCATGGAAGCGACAATACTTCCCCATCCATTTCTGTTCCTCAGTGGACTACTTTGGGCGCGGCTTTCAGTATTGGAAGGTGTTACAGGTAGATAGGTAAATGTTTTCAAGAGACGTATTCAGGGGGTTTCATTCGTTGTAGGTCGGAATCCTCGACTTCCATTTCCCTCTCTCTTTTTTCTTTCCGGGATTTCCACCTCCGGATCCTTTAGACTGCCCAGGCTTGTTCTGGACGTTGACTTGAACTTTTCCCGAACCTTCGCCAGATTGCTTCACGGTGATGTTACTTTTCACAATGTCTTGAACATACCTTGGTGCCTTATCTCGTCTCGTCCATCGAGCTTCCTCCCTCCTTATGAATTAGTGAGCTTTGGAATAGAATCTCTCCAATGTACTTGGGACTTTCCTACCAACCAATCTCCAAACTCCGAGTCTGGATCTACACCTCGCATTACCGCCATCAAGATTGCATGGTCATTAGGGTTGCTAACTTCAGTGGCGGCAACATGAAACCTCTGCAAGTATGCTTTCAAAGACGCTCCTAGAGCCTGGATCACGCTTGATAAGGACATCACGTCCTTTCGACGAGTAGCATGTATCCTGAATTGTACAATAAATTTCATCGCCAACTGGTCGAAGCTAGATATAGACCGTAGAGGAAGTCGAGTAAACCACATAGTGGCGATCCGGGATAAAGTGATTGGGAAGCACCTACACTTAGTTGCATCATTTGCCCTTGCAGAATCCATAATCCATTCGTACGTCATCACGTGTTGCCTAGGGTCAGTATTCCCTTCGTAGGCTGGGATAGTCGGCATACTAAATTTCTTGGGATACTAAGCCTGTAGAATAATGTCTATGAAGAGAGTATGGCACCTGGACACTTCCTAATCTTCGTTGGTCAGGCCTTGGTTTTCTCTCATTTACTGCCTAACTATGGCTGATAAGTCTGTAGTTTGTAAGGAGGATGGAAGGTTGGGTTCCGTTCCACGAGACCGCGTGGGTTGATGTCACGCCTGCTGAAGGTCGGGCAAACGTGCATCCTGAAGGCCAGCTTGACTTGGGTCTTGGTGAGCTGGGCGTCCGGTCTTCTCACATGCTTGATCCCTGGTGGATCAATCAGTGGCAACTACCTATGCATCTTCAGTCTTACGGCGTCTACCCCTAGGAGGTTCATCGGATGAAGTCGAGCTATCGGATGAAGAATAAGGAGCATGACTACTTCCAACATTCTGATGTTGCTGCTGGGCAAGCTAAGTCATGAGATTAGTGTTGGCTTGAATTTGCTCAGCCATTTTCCTTCTACTTTCCCTGAGTTCTCTTATCAAGTCATTGAACTCTATTCGGGAAACGACTTCCGTTTAATTTTGGGTAGAGGGCCCTACGCCTTGAATTGCTTGCTGGTTGCTAGGTCCAACTTATTGCACACTAGCAGTCTCGTGGACGTCCGCATTGTGAAAGGCTGATCGAGTATGTGGTCATCCCATAGTAGAGTTGTCGGTTGGAACTCTGAATAGATTCAACGGGCATCCAATGAATAAGTCGGATCTCCTTCGAGGGATTTTTCAATCAAGTAGCTACAAAGTAGATCCTATAGACCTGAGAATTCAATTCTCGGTGAAAGCACCAAAATGTTAGCACCAGAATTGGTCACTAACACCCTTGAGTAGAATTATGTTGAGAGATTAATGAAGAAAGTAAAATCAAACAAAGGATAATGTGCTAAATTTGTAATATCCCGGAATTTATGGCAATATAAATTTATTAATCTTTGTTTAATCTAAATTAATTTGATAATTTTTGTTAATAAATTGGATTAATTCTATAATCTTCTTTATTTAAATAATTAATTAGAGAATTCATTTTTAATAAGCTAATAAATCTGTTTTCTATTTAGTATGTATATATATATTTATATATATTTTAAATAGATAAGTTTGGGTTTAAATTTAATTAGTGTATCATATTTTCTAATTTTAATATTTTTAATTTGAAAAATTATGATTTATTTTTTAATTAAGCTTTTCAAAACTATTTAATAAAATAACTAAATGATTTTAAATATATTAGAAAATGTTTTATTTATTTAGATTATATTTTGACTTGAGTTGTATATTAAAATAAGTTACAAAAATGTTTGTTTTATTCTTTTCAAAATATTGATTTATAAAATGTGATTTGTAAATTTAATATGAAATTTAAAATACAATTTAAAATATGAATCATGTATTCATTTAAACAACAAATAAGTTAAAATATGAATCATGTATTCATTTAAACAACAAATAAGTTATAACCTCTTTCATAAATTTATTTAAAATGATTAAAAATATTATTTAAATGATTAATTTATATATTGTTTTTTTACAACTATAATTGGTTTATTTCTTTAATTATTTATCTAAACATAACAAATTATTAAAAACTAATTAACTATGTTTAAACTTTCTTCAACACTTAATCTAAAATGCTAATTATTTAAATGGACAAATGTAAGCATCTTAAAACCTAATCTAACATGTGTAATTTAAACGCTTAACAAGTGTAAAACTCAAGCCATGCGTCAAATTTTAGTTTTTATTTTTCTTTAATTTTAATTTAAATAAAAAATATTGTTATATAAACTTGCATTTACTCATTCCTTTCTTCTTTCTCATTTTCATTCTAAACAAAGAAAATTGTTTTCATCTGAAACCCCTTACCCTCTAAATGTTCCTCAAAACCCTTTCTTTTCTTCTTCAAAATTTCATACCAATTCCCATAAACAAAATACAAATCTGCAAAACTTTTTTTTTCAACTCTTCAAAAATCAAATGCATGCAAATCTGGAAAATATGCAAACAAACTTGCATGCAACAAACAAAGCAAGAAAAACTGCATTTTCTTTTAGAACTGGAATTAAAACAAAAGGTCGGTATTTCTTTTCAAAATATGGAAGCAAGGGAACCTGCATTTTTCTTGTGAACTGGAAGGTAGCAATTACATGCAAGATAAAAACAAAACTACAAGCAAGTTTTTAAAGCATTCAAGCTTTCTGCAAGCATTTCAAACAATTCAGAAGCTTTTCAATATTGTTCTCTCTACTCTACCCATCAAAAAGGTGAGTAACTCAATTTTGAAAATAAATTAAACAGGTAAAAGTTGTTTCATGCTTTAAATTAGAAATAAACATAAATATGAATTTGCTGTGAACATTTTTACATGTGAATATATTTACGTGTGTATATTATTAACTGTGCATTTATGTTCTCCAAATTCCTGACTTCTGTTTGATTCTAGATTCTTTTTCTTTTGATTTGTTTGTTGTTAGGATTTAATTTTTGAATGGAACTTGTATACTATAAGATGAAGTAAGTTTTAAAATTTCTATATATGATAAATAAAATCTTATATTACGTGGAAGTGAATAAAACAGAACAACATTTGGTATAAGATGGAAATTCAAACTATAGGAATTCATGTTTCAGTTTTATAAATAAAAACATCAAGCAAATTCATGAATTTTAAATCAAATATTACAATTTATAATGCTTAATCCAAAGTGCAGTTTTAAATTTACTATATTATACATATTGGATAAGCACAGTTGATGTTTGCATTCGATTGGGTTGAATTTGCTTCTGAAGATGGTGTAGCTATCAGAGATTATAGGAAAATTCTTGGTTTGTGTTAAATTTGGATTTTGATGATGAGATTGGGTTTTACAGTTGTGAACCCTAATTTTACTGGCTTGAGGAAAATTGAATACCCCGGCATCGATAATGGATCGAATCCTATGATTTCTTGGGTATTGTTAGGTGGTGGTGTGAGGAAGATGTCGTCGGAGTTTCGAAGGTGATGGTGGTCGGAGTCGCGTCAACGTGTCGTTGATAGGTTTTGAGTGAAGATGTGGTGTTTGTTTCCAGGTTTGGAATTTGGGTCTCGATCTCGAATTCGAGCAAGTGTTGTTTGGAGTTGGTGTTTGGTTAGCCTGAGGGGAGGGTTGTTGACCGTGGGATGGTCGTGTGGTTGGCCAGTGATGGACGGAGTTGATGTACAGGTGTACAGTGCAGTGGTGTACATGTGGGTGATGTTGTTGGCTTCAATTTTGGGTTGCCTTGTGATGGACTCGGGTGAATTGAGTTTTGACTCGAAGCAATGTTGTTTCTGACTCGAAGTAAATACAAGGTAGGCTTGGGTAAACTTTGTTTTCAGGTTTTCAAATTAAACAGGAAACCTGTTTCGGTATTTTAAAATTTGAAGTAGACTTTAAGTGTAAGCTAAAAACTTAAACTAAGATTAAACCTGAGTTGAACTTGATTTAAAATTTGTTTGAATGTGAGTTTTGAAATATTTTGAATTCAGGAATTTAAGTTGTTTTAAATCAAAATAGAAAACTGTTTTTCTGTTTCTATATTTAAAAGTAAAGTTTTAAAATGCAACTGGAAATTTAAACAAAGTTTAAAATTTGAAACTGAGATATGAAATTCAAAGTAGATGAATCTGAGTTTGAATTTATTTTAAATCTGGGAATATAAATTTAGATTTTGAACTTTTAAGTATAAAAGAACATTGGTTTGAATTTAAACTGTGAGTTTTAAATTTATGAAATAAAAATTTAAGATAAGTTAAGACCGGTTTTAAAAAAACCTGGAATCTGATTTGAATGTCAGTTTTTAAATAAAATAGGTTTTTAAATTTAAACTTGTTTTAACTATTTTAGAAATGGTTAAATAATTTGAATTTAAAACATGAAGATGGAAATGTAAGTAAAGCTTTAAAGTTTTAAGTTTAAATCTGGAATGAAGATTTAAACTGTATTTCAGTTCAAAATTTAAAAGGAAATTTTTAAATTGATTTTTTTTTAATTTGGAATGTTTGAAATGAAGTTGGTTTATAATCTTTTAAACCTTTATTTTATAAAAGGGATGTTCTTGAACATGTGAGATAAAAAGATTTGTTTAAAATCTTTTTTAAATAAATTGTATTCATTTTAAAATCTTAAAATTTTAAAATGAAATTTAAAGTAAAGTTTAAAATAAATTTGGAAACAATTTGTTTTAAAATACTTTATATAAGGAGAAATGTTTCTTAAATTATGTTAGAACTTAGGAAATTGGATTCACTTAAATTATTAAGTTAATTTAAAATGAATGATTAATTATTTAATTAATTAATAATATGGATGATTAATTAAATAATTAAGAATTTTTAATGGGATTAATTAAGATTTAAGATTAATTAAGGTTAATTAATCTATAATTAAGGATTATTAATTAAATTTTAATTAATGATTAGGATTTATTAATCAAGTGATTAAGGATTAATTAAGATTGTAATTAACACCTAATTAATTAAATTAAGGATTAATCGAATTGCAATTAAATATTAATTAATTTTTAATTAATAATGATTAATCTAAGTTAATTTCTTAATTAAGCAATTAAGAAATGTTAATTAAGGTCATTAACTTAAGATTTTTTTAAACAATTAATTAATGTGATTAATTTTTGATAATTAATTAGATTAATTAATTAATAATAATCATTTTTGAAATTGTTTAAGTTTAATTACTTTATGGAAGTAAATAATAAATTAATTACTTATTGTAATTAATTTGTTTAATGTGATTAGTTTATATTAGTTAATTAAGTTTAATTAATTTAAACATTTGATGATTTAATAATTACTTTATGTAATTAATGAGATTGTGATTACTTAGAGAAGTAATTAATTGATAATTACTAGATGTAATTAAAGATATTTATTATGGAAGTAATTTGGATTTAAATTACTTTGAAATTAATCAAGGGATTAACCGAGATAATTAACTAAGAGAAATTAATTTATGGAATGAGTAATTAAGGGTAGTTAATTACTGGATTTGTTATTAATCAAGAGTGATTAATATATGTGGTTAATTGCAGAGTAATTAATTAATGTAATTAATTCATATAGAGAGATTAATTTAGATGTAATTAGAAAGCATTAATTAATAAATTAATGATGTAATTTAAGATTGATTAACTAAGGAATAATCAATAAAGGAGGTAATTAATTAATAAAGGTTTAATGTAATTAATATTAGTTAATTAATTGATTAAGTATTTACAAGTTAATTATTTGCAAAGAGTTAAGTATAATTAACTTGTGTAATTAATAAAAGCTAATTGCTTATTGTAATTAGGGAATTATTAATCAGAAATGATTAATTGAATAAAATAGTGAGACGGTGATTATTTAATTGATTTGTAATCAATTAATGGTTAAGATAAGCAGGATTTTAATGATGAAGTAATTAGTTTAATTCATTTTAAATTAATTACATATTAGTAATTAATTTAATTCATTTTAAATTAATTATAGATAGTGTGATCATTAGATCATTACTTATGTTTGATGATTGGTATTGGTTGGCATGTATAGTTTGTAATCTCAGTTATGAGATGAGTAATGTTATATGATATGGATGCATTGGTTGCTTTTGGATGATAATATGGATTATCTGATTATGATGAGAATTATCTGTTGGTAATGATAATGTTGATTATCTATTGCGTTGTGAATTATCTATCTGTGTGTAAATAGATAATGAAATTGAATTGTTTTAAACTATAAAACAACTTGGCCTTAAAAGACATGTTTTGAATTTCGATGAGACCGGGATCGGGTTTCCATATTTGGATATCCGAAAACCACATCGATCCAAAGTAACGTTAGGTCGTGAATCTCAAGTGAAGATGAAGATTCAGAATGCAAGGATTATCGTCGTTAACTCTGAGGGTGATTCCAAAATGAGTGTAACGAGATAATGCCATCGGTTTCGTTCGAACTCGGAATGAACTTGTATGGATTGAATGCTTTCAGAACATCGTCAGGTGGACGATGAGCATTCTAAGTGATATGTCCTATAAAGGTAATCGTAGCCTCAAGCCTCATCAACCGGGAATGGATAAAACAGGGGTGGTGCAGCAAGGCTTCGTGGGTAGCCCCCACTTGAGAGTGAGATTTACCCCTGTCTAGATATCCCTTTATTTCAGCTTAGTGGTGCGGTTGCTGATCACAACAGCGGGGTGGCCTTGTTCAGAACTGTTCAGTAAGGAATAGTTCCGGCTTTGTGTTGCAGGGGAGCGGGCGTACTCCTCGGTACAGTGATCTAGGCCACGTACTGTGACGGGCGGTACCCCAGTAGCCCAGCCATTGATGGAATCCAAAATCCAATAAGTGCGAACGGTTTTGATTGTATTACCCACTTTTGTGGCTAGTAGCCGAAATTTAATAAATGTAACAATTTCGGCTATTTCATATTTACTTGAAAACCCTAGACCTATTATAATATCACTAGATTTCCTGTCAAATGTTTTGGTTAGCGTAAGGTAAAAACTTTTCTATGTTTATGTGTGGGAAGTCTTACGTGATACCTTTTCTTTTCAAAGGTTTTTAAAAGTTAAGCAACTTTAACCTGTTACTCACACCAGACCCATGTCTGACCCGGAGTTATTTCTGTTTTTCTTTAACTCTTGGGTACTCAAATTTTTACGAGTAGCCAAGGGATTCAGGGTAGGATTCAGGTTAGCTTTGACGGATTATGGAGGAGCAATGGAGCAGGAGGCTTCCGCGTGTAGATATATAGTTTTCCGCTGTGTTGGTACCTCTGAGTGTCTTCTGATTTGTGTATTAAGTTGTAATAACTAGACAGGTGTTTATAACTGTCTAGTATGTGTTGTGTTGTCTGTGTAACTCTGATAATTGTTGTAACTATGTAATACTTATGTTATTAATATAAATTATTCGTTCCGCTGTATAGATTCTGTTGTTGTTTCTTCTTTCTCTTCTTTCTTTTCTCTTTTCTATCCCTTTCTTTAAGATGATGTGATTTTCTGGGAGTAGAAAGTCGGGTCATCTCATTTGGTGTCAGAGCGCTAGGTTGAGCGAATACCTAGTCTCTGGAGTGGTGTCTATCTTGAGAGAGCGTATTTGTATTTTTAATATATACATATATATATATATATATATATCTATATATATATATATATTATTTCTACCTATCTGATTGGGATACCTGTTTGGGTTTTTCCAATATAAGTTATAAAGGTAGACAAGGTAGTGGTGGGTGTAACACAACTACCGATTGGTTGGAGTTTGAATGGATGAGGTTGGAAGTGTATCTGTCGAGACTGTAGATCGAATACCGTCCCGAGTGAGTTTAGCTTGGTGTAAGGACTTCATCGATCTCCGAAGGAAACCTGTTAAGGTTCGAAGTTCATTTTTTGAAGTGCAGAGTTGAGTTTGGGTCTGTCGATTTGGCAGAAGCAAGTGAATGATGGTATTTTGATATCTCAGGAAGTAGTAGCTGCATGATGAGACGCAGTGACTATGGATGTTTCCGAAGATGTTTCTTTGGAATTAGAATAAAGAAGTGAGTCTGCTTGGTGTTGTGGCTGAGTCCAGTAGGGTGTTTCTGTTTGGTTCGAGATCCGAGTTTCTCGAAGAGCTTTGGATTGAGAATTCTTTGGCTTTGATGTTAGCGAAGCAGCTCGGAGAGTTCTGTGTTGGCAGGAAGTCTTTTGGTTGAGTAGTTTTTCCGAAGGTGGAGTTCAAAAGCCGCAGTATGGATCCTTTCTTCGGTGGATTGGCTAGGCCAGCATAAGCCGTTCTGATTGGTTAAGTGAGAGCGGTTTCTTTGGATTAGGCAGGATTGATTGCAAAAGTGACTTGCGATAGTTAAGTGTTATTTTGGATTATTGGAGATTGTCCGGATGTCTTCAGGGAAGTCAGAGGTTTTTCCGCATCTGGAGATCGAGTTTTCTTATCGACTTGTATTCGACGAATGGAACGGGTGGTTTTGTTAGTAGATGAATGGTACATTGAGATAGAAGTGGGTGAAGCAGCTAAGATTTCGGAGGAACATCTGTGTTTTCTTTATGGATATGTGGAACCATATTTTTGTGCTGAGTTGTCTAGTCTGTGCTCGTGCTCTTCATCAGCATTTTCTTCTACTTCGGATAGAGTTGTGCAGCGGAAGCAGTTTGAGGGTGCATCTGTTTTGTCTTTTTCGGATAAGGAGAAGTTTGTTCTGTCTTCTGTTGTTTGTGGAGTAGAGATTGTTCTTGGTTTTGGATTGATCTTGAGGAGATCATGGTGTTGGGTTGTTTTGAACCAGACTATTTCCAGAGGCATCAACAAGGGTTGAGCTGACCAGGAAGGATGTTGGTAGATCAGGATCGTCCGAAGAGATTTTATGGATAAGAGACAGAGAAATTTGGATTCTGGGGTCGGAGATTTGTTTTACGATAAGTTTTTCTCCGATCCAAGGAGTTATAAGATTTGGAGAGTTTAGGAAGCTAGCTCCGAGATGTTTGGATCTTTTCTCTGTTTTGGTTGGATAAGCGTTTGGTTTTCTAGAGCTGAATTGCCAGTTTGGATAACTGGGATTCAGAGTGTTTCACGTATCTCTGAGGGAGTACGTGTTTGATATTTCTGGTTGTAGAACCAACAGTTCTAGAGGTTTGGTTGTTGAGTTAGACTCGTCTGTAGTCTGATATTCTGTGTAGAGTTGTAGATATAGATGAATAAGAGCTCTATAGCTTAGTAGTATTAATTGTTTGGATTCTATGGAGCGAGTACCCCAATATTTATACGGGGGAAACTCGTCAAAGTTCTATCCAAAAAATTTCTAGATAGTTAGATTTGTTCTGATTGTGTAAATTGGTTGCTATGGTTATTAGCATATGATTAATATATGTTGTATTTTAAAATTAATCTTTAATGAGATTATTAAATTACCTTTGTTTAAAATTTCGGGGATGAAATTATTTTAAGGGGGAAGGATTATAATATACCGGAATTTATGGCAATATAAATTTAATAATCTGTGTTTAAATTTAAATTAATTTGATAATTTTTGTTAATAAATTGGATTGATTCTATAATCTTCTTTATTTAAATAATTAATTAGAGAATTTATTTTTAATAAGCTAATAAATCTGTTTTCTATTTAGTATGTATATATATTTATATATATTTTAAATAGATAAGTCTGGGTTTAAATTTAATTAGTGTATCATATTTTCTAATTTTAATATTTTGAATTTGAAAAATTATGATTTATTTTTGAATTAAGCTTTTCAAAACTATTTAATAAAATAACTAAATGATTTTAAATATATTAAACAAATGTTTTATTTATTTGATTATATTTTGACTTGAGCTGTATATTAAAATAAGTTACAAAAATGTTTGTTTTATTCTTTTCAAAATATTGATTTATAAAATTTTATTTGTAAATTTAATACGAAATTTAAAATACAATTTAAAATATGAATCATGTATTCATTTAAACAACAAATAAGTTGTAATGCCTTGCCAACAAATAAGTTGTAACCTCTTTCATAAATTTAAATGATTAAAATATTATTTAAATGATTAATTTATATAATGTATTTTTTATAACTATAATTGGTTTATTTATTTAATTATTTATCCAAAAATAACAAAGTATTAAAAACTAATTAACTATGTTTAAACTTTCTTTAACACTTAATCTAAAATGCTAATTATTTAAATGGACAAATGTAAGCATCTTCAAACCTAATCTAATTTGTGTAATTTAAACACATAATAAAGTTAACAAGTGTAAAACTTAAGCCATGTGTCAAATTTTAGTTTTAATTTTTCTTTAATTTTAATTTAAATCAAAAATATTGTTATGTAAACTTGCATTTACTCATTCCTTTCTTCTTTATCGTTTTCGTTCTAAACAAAGAAAATTGTTTTCAGCTGAAACCCCTTTCCCTCTAAATGTTCCGCAAAACCCTTTCTTTTCTTCTTCAAAATTTCATATCAATTCCCATAAACAAAATACAAATCTGCAAAACTATTTTTTTTTCATCTCTTCAAAAATCAAATGCATGCAAATCTGGAAAATATGCAAACAAACTTGCATGCAACAAACAAAGCAAGAAAAACTGCATTTCCTTTTAGATCTGGAATTCAAAGAGAAGGTCTGCATTTCTTTTCAAAATCTGGAAGCAAGGGAACCTGCATTTTTCTTATGAACTGGAAGGTAGCAATTACATGCAAGATAAAAACA
Source organism: Allium cepa (assembly GCA_030765085.1). NCBI lineage: Eukaryota > Viridiplantae > Streptophyta > Magnoliopsida > Asparagales > Amaryllidaceae > Allium > Allium cepa. Next base: position 746,748,668 of record CM060940.1, on the reverse strand, counting down.
AAACTGCAAGCAAGTTTTTAAAGCATTCAAGCTTTCTGCAAGCATTTCAAACAATTCAAAAGCTTTTCAATATTGTTCTCTGCTCTACCCATCAAAAAGGTAAGTAACTCAATTCTTAAAAATAAATTAAACAGGTAAAAGTTGTTTCATGCTTTAAATTAGAAATAAACATAAATATGAATTTGCTGTGAACATTTTTACATGTGAATATAATTTTGTGTGTATATTGTTAACTGTGCATTTCTGTTCTCCAAATTCCTGACTTTTGTTTGATTCTAGATTCGTTTTCTTTTGATTTGTTTGTTGTTAGGATTTAATTTTTGAATGGAACTTGTATATTATAAGATGAAGTAAGTTTTAAAATTTCTATATATGATAAATAAAATCTTATATTACCTGGAAGTGAATAAAACAGAACAACATTTGGTATAAGATGGAAATTCAAACTACACGAATTCATGTTTCAGGTTTATAAATAAAAACATCAAGAAAATTCATGAATTTTAAATCAGATATTACAATTTATAATGCTTAATCCAAAGTGCGGTTTTAAATTTACTATATTATACATGTTGGATAAGCATAGTTGATGTTTGCATTCAATTGGGTTGAATTTGCTTCTGAAGATGGTGTAGCTATCAGAGATTATAGGAAAATTCTTAGTTTGTGTTAAATTTGCTTTTTGATGATGAGATTGGGTTTTACAGTTGTGAACCCTAGTTTTACTGGGTTTGAGAAAATTGAATACCCCGGCTTCTACAATGGATCGAGTCCTACGATTTCTTGGGTATTGGTAGGTGGTGGTGTGAGGAAGATGTCGCCGGAGTTTCGAAGGTGATGGTGGCCGGAGTCGCGTCAACGTGTCGTTGACAGGTTTTGAGTGAAGATGCGGCGTTTGTTTCTAGGTTTGGAATTTGAGTCTCGATCTCGAATTCGAGCAAGTGTTGTTTGGAGTTGGTGTTTGGCTGGCCTGAGGGGAGGGTTGTTGACCGTGGGATGGTCATGTGGTTGGCCAGTGATGGCCGGAGTTAATGTACAGGTGTACGGTGCAGTGGTGTACATGTGGGCGATGTTGTTGGCTTCAGTTTTGGGTTGCCTTGTGATGGACTCGGGTGAATTGAGTTTTGACTCAAAGCAATGTTGTTTCTGACTCGAAGTAAATATAGGGTAGGCTCGGGTAAACTTTGTTTTCAGGTTTTCAAATTAAACAGGAAACCTGTTTCAGTATTTTAAAATTTGAAGTAGAGTTTAAGTGTAAACCAAAAACATAAACTAAGTTAAACCTGAATTGAAATTGATTTAAAATTTGTTTGAATTTGAGTTTTGAAATATTTTGAATTAAGGAATTTAAGTTGTTTTAAATCAAAACAGAAACTATTTTTCTATTTTTAAATTTAAAAGTAAAGATTTAAAATGCAACTTGAAATTTAAACAAAGTTTAAAATCTGAAACTGAGATATGAAATTCAAAGTAGATGAATCTGAGTTTGAATTTAATTTAAATCTGGGAATTTAAATTTAGATTTTAAACTTTTAAAGTATAAAAGAACATTAGTTTGATTTTAAACTGTGAGTTTTAAATTTTATAAATAAAAATTTAAGACAAGATTAAGACCAGTTTTAAAAACCTAGAATCTGATTTAAATGTCACTTTTTAAATAAAATAAGTTTTTTAATTTAAACTTGTTTTAACTATTTTAGAAATGGTTAAATAATTTGAATTTAAAACATAAAGATGGAAATGTAAGTAAAGCTTTAAAGTTTTAAGTTTAAATATGGAATGAAGATTTAAACTGTATTTAAGTTCGAAATTTAAAAGGAAATTTTCAAATTGATTTTTTTTTAATTTGGAATGTTTAAAATGAATTTGTTTTATAATCTTTTAAACCTTTATTTTATAAAAGGGATGTTCTTGAACATGTGAGATAAAAAGATTTGTTTAAAACCTTGTTTAAATAAATTGTATTCATTTTAAAATCTTAAAATTTTAAAATGAAATTTAAAGTAAAGTTTAAAATAAAATTGGAAACAATTTGTTTTAAAATATTATATATAAGGAGAAATGTTTCTTAAATTAAGTTAGAACTTAAGAAATTAGATTCATTTAAATTATTAAGTTAATTTAAAATGAATGATTAATTATTTAATTAATTAATAATGTGGATGATTAATTAAATAATTAAGAACTTTTAATTGGATTAATTAAGATTTAAGATTAATTAATTAATCTATAATTAACGATTATTAATTAAATTTTAACTAATGATTAAGATTTATTAATCAAGTGATTAAGGATTAATTAAGATTGTAATTAACATCTAATTAATTAAATTAGAGATTAATTGAATTGTAATTAAATATTAATTAATTTGTAATTAATAATGCTTAATCTAAGTTAATTTCTTAATTAAGCAATTAAGAAATGTTAATGAAGGTCACTAACTTAAGATTTTTTTTAAACAATTAATTAATGTGATTAATTTTTGATAATTAATTAGATTAATTAATTAATAATAATCATTTTTGAAATTGTTCAAGTTTAGTTACTTTATGGAAGTAATTAATAAATTAATTACTTATTGTAATTAATTGGTTTAATGTGACTAGTTTATATTAATTAATTAAGTTTAATTAATTTAAAATTTTGATGATTAAATAATTACTTTATGTAATTAATGAGATTGTAATTACTTAGAGAAGTAATTAATTGATAATTACTAGATGTAATTAAAGATATTTATTATGGAAGTAATTTGGATTTAAATTACTTTGAAATTAATCAAGGTATTAATCGAGATAATTAATTAAGAGAAATTAATTTACGGAATGAGTAAATAAGGCTAGTTAATTACTGGATTTGTTATTAATCAAGAGTGATTAATATATGTGGTTAATTGCAGATTAATTACTTAATGTAATTAATTTATATAGAGAGATTGATTTAAATGCAATTAGAAAGCATTAATTAATAAATTAATGCTGTAATTTAAGATTGATTAACTAAGGAATAATCAATAAAGGAGGTAATTAATCAATAAAGGTTTAATGTAATTAATATTAGTTAATTGATTGATTAAGTAACTACAAGTTAATTATTTGCAAAGAGTTATGTATAATTAACTTGTGTAATTAATAAAAGCTAATTGCTTATTGTAATTAGGGAATTATTAATCAGAAATGATTAATTGAATAAAATAATGAGATGGTGATTATTTAATAGATTTGTAATCAATTAATGGTTAAGATAAGCAGGATTTTAATGGTGAAGTAATTAATTTAATTCATTTTAAATTATTACAGATTAGTAATTAATTTAATTCATTTTAAATTAATTATAGATAGTGTGATCATTAGATCATTGCTTATGTTTGATGATTGGTATTGGTTGCCATGTATGGTTTGTAATCTCAGTTATGAGATGAGTTATGTTATATGATATGGATGCATTGGTTGCTTTTGGATGATAATATGGATTATCTGATTATGATATGAATTATCTATTGGTAATGATAATGTTGATTATCTATTGTGTTGTGAATTATCTATCTGTGTGTAAATTGAATTGTTTTAAACTATAAAACAACTTGGCTTTAAAAGACACGTTTTGGATTTCGATGAGACCGGGATTGGGTTTCCATATTTGGATATCCGAAAACCACACTGATCCAAAGTAACGTTAGGTCATGAATCTCAAGTGAAGATGAAGATTCAGAATGCAAGGGTTATCGTCGTTAACTCTGAGGGTGATTTCAAAATAAGTGTAACGAGATATTGCCTTCGGTTTCGTTCGAACCCGGAATGAACTTGTATGGATTGAATGCTTTCAGAACATCGTCAGGTGGACGATGAGCATTCTAAATGATATGTCCTATAAAGGTAATCATAGCCTCAAGCCTCATCAACGGGGAATGGCTAAAACAAGGGAGGTGCAACAAGGCTTCGTGGGTAGCCCCCACTTGAGAGTGAAATTTACCCCTGTCTAGATGTCCCTTTATTTTGGCTTAGTGGTGCGGTTGCTGATCACAACTGCGGGGTGGTCTTGTTCGGAACTGTTCACTAAGGAATGGTTCCGGCTTTGTGTTGCAGGTGAGCGGGCGTACTCCTCGGTACGGTGATCTAGGCCACGTACTGTGACGGGCGGTACCCCGGTAGCCCAACCAATGATGGAATCCATAATCCAATAAGTGCCAACGGTTTTGATTGTATTACCCACTTTTATGGCTAGTAGCTGGAGTTTAGTAAATGTAACAATTTTGGCTATTTCATATTTACTTGAAAACCGTAGACCTATTATAATATCACTGGATTTCCTATCAAATGTTTTGGTTAGCGTAAGGTAAAAACTTTTCCATGTTTATGTGTGGGAAGTCTTACGTGATACCATTTCTTTTCAAAGGTTTTTAAAAGTTAATCAACTTTAACCTGTTACTCACACCAGACCCATGTCTGACCCGGAGTTATTTCCGTTTTTCTTTAACTCTTAGGTACTCAAATTTTTACGAGTAGCCAAGGGATTCTGGTTAGGATTCTGGTTAGCTTTGACGAATCGTGGCGGAGCAATGGAGCAGGAGGCTTCCGCGTGCAGATATATAGTTTTCTGCTGTGTTGGTATCTCTGAGTGTCTTCTGATTTGCTTATTAAGTTGTAATAAATAGACAGGTGTTTATAACTGTCTAGTATGTGTTGTATTGTCTGTGTAACTCCTATAATTGTTGTATACTATGTAATACTTATGTTATTAATATAAATTATTCGTTCCGCTGTTTAGATTCTGTTGTTGTTTCTTCTTTCTCTTCTTTCTTTTCTCTTTTCTATCCCTTTCTTTCTTTAAGATGATGCGATTTTCTGGGAGTAGAAAGTCGGGTCATCTCAAAATTAAATGCAGAAAACAAGAACACCAAATTTATAGTGGTTCGGCGTAACTGCCTACGTCCACTTTGAGGTTAATCTTTATCGTTTTTCTCACTAATCGATTACAGATACAATCCGTGCACCAATTATTTGATTGCAATTGTTAAGAAAAAAAGATAAGTCTTGAATGAATCTTGAATGCGATAGAGTCTCCCCGGTGTTCTCGAAAAAAGGTCCCTTTCATTGTGCTCCTGCCTCTCTATTTATAGACGAAGATGGGTTGAACTTCCCTGGTGGGCCTAGTAGTTAGACAGTTCGGCCCAAAATGAATGAACTCTGTGTGCCAAACCACAAATGACGATTGGAAAATGTCGAGCGCTTCCTCAATGTCGAACGAGGCGATGTGTTGAGTGTAGAGTGCAAGCCGAACGAGAACCGATGTCGGTCGAGGGGAGATGCCGAACGAGACCAGAATTGTAACAACCCTAGATTTTACATATATTTTAATTTTGACTTTATTTTTTATTTTCCAATTATTTTAAACTTTTTTTTTCAAACATTTCATTTTTTTATATAAATGTTGATTATTAAGTGAATTATAGTTTTAAACTGGTATAAATTAGATATTTTACTAAAAAGTGAAATTCAGGTCAAACTGGTCAAGCTTTGACTTTTTACTTAAAAATTTAAAAGTTTGAAATTATAAATTTTATCTTTTATTATGAAAATAGATTTAATAACATGAACACTGCTTTTTGTTTCATTGAAAACGGAGTTAAACTGTAAAAGTTATGTACATTTCAATTTTGGGTGTAATTTGATTATTTAACAATTTTATCTATTTTAAATTATATAAATTATATTTTTCTTTGTCATATTTTATTTTAATATGTGTTAATCTGTTATTTTATGTATATTTTTGTCTTTTAATATTTTTGAAGTGATATTATAATTTTTCTAAAGCTTATTGAATTTATTTTCTATTTTTAAAGCCTAGTTTCTATTTTCTTTGCTATTTTCTTCATTTAAATTATATTTAAATTAAAATTTATATATTTATTTGTGAATGCATTTTAGTTTATTTTGTTATCTTTGTTATAAATATTTTTTACAAGTACATAAAGATTTTCCAAAGTTCATTGCATTTATTTTTCATATTTTCAAGACTAGTTTGCAATTTTTGCTGTTTTATTAATTAAATTATATATATATAATTAATATTTATTTATTTATTTTTGTTTATTTAATAAATTTTCGTACTTTTATCTGAATTTATATATATATATATTTCAGTTATTTAAAAATTAAAATAAATTGATGGAAATTTTAAAGGTTTTAAACACTTTAACTTCCAAAGCTTTTTTACATTCCGACCTTTCATTTTCTCAACCCCACTCTTTAATGATTTTTTTTCCGTTCTTTCATTTCTCATTATAGCTGCATCTCGCTCATTTTTCACGTATTCTAACATTCTCAAACTCATAAAAAAATTGCACGGCCATTGCTTCAAAGGTTTGGGTAAAATTCATCTCCTTCTTCCTTGTTTTTCTAGTTTTCTATTGAATTTTGTATATGTTCTCTACCTGCATAGCTTTGTTCCTCCACCTCCAGCTGCTAGGCCGACCCCATCACCACCACAACCAGCCACCACCACCTCCAGATCACCACCCCATCAGGCCGACCTGCCCTAGGCAAGAGATCCACCCTCCATTTACACAAACCATCACCGTATAGTTTAGGCCGAGCATACCCTTCCTCTATCACCACTTCCACCACCTTTTCCACCACTTCCTCCACCACCCCTTGCTCTGACCTGACCAACACCCACTTCCACCTCACCCACCACCATCTGGACACCTGGCCATGCCCCTATAGCTTGAGGCCGAGCCAATGTATAGCCTAGAAATGATGATATGTTGCCTTGTGTGTAGATTGTTGCACCCTATGTCCATCACCTTCAATTTCCACCATGGCCATCACCAATAGCCTCCACCACCTGATCTTCCACCACCTCTAGCTGCCACATCAGACCCCACCTGACCTTCACATCGCATGGCTAGACCCACAACAGCAAGGGTCGAACCCTATGGTGCAACAAAAGCCACCATTTGCCTTAGAACCCTTTGTATTCCATTGTCTTCTCTACTTGTAACTCCCACTCACCTTATCACCTTGTAGCCGAGCCTATACTGGACCCAAACCAGACCTTAATCCATGCCTTGGCTATGCTATTTCAGTTCATAACTGAAGTATGTGAAGTTGAGAACAAGTGCAAACCATTTAACTTGTTTTGGACATTGATTTCTAGTGTTGTTCAAGTGTTACATTGTTTTGTAACTTATATGTTGCATTGTTTTGTGTAAATGTGAACAAGGCAATTATCTTTGGCTCTCTCAATATCAAATCTTTGTCGTGCCATCGTGCTTTTGAAGATCTCAGTTTGTGTCAGTTGTATTGCAATCTCCAGCTCAAACAAGTGAGTTATCCTCACCATACAATATGTACATATATAACTAGTAAATTGACCCCTTTTGAATCTGTAAAATGCATTAACACGTTACATATGCTATATTATGATTATATGATGTTCACCCATGCTTAAACACCTATTATAACATCTGTTACTGTTATATTATGTTGTTCTGTTATTTTTATCAGTTTATCACACTGCAAGTTCCCTTTAGATTAGAATCACTATGGGTTGAAATGATACATACCCGAACGGACTTTAGAATAGGGGAAAATCGTTATGGGCTGAAATGATAGGCCTGAGCGATTTTCATTTTATTTCATTTACTTGGGACTGCGGGTTTGAAATGATAAAACCCGGATTTTCTTTGTAAATTACGGGTTGAAATGATACATTACCCGTATCACTTTACCTAGGCTATAAAATTATATATAGACCCGTAGTTAAAATATATTTTTCTAAAATTTTTAAAAATATGTTTGAAACGTAAATATTATAATATTTTGATTTAAAACATAATTAAAAATGATTTTTGTAAATTATTATTGATTTTTTTGGAAATTCATAGGTTAAATAAATTATGGAAAAGTTAGAAAATTTAAATGTAAGTTATTTTGGAAATTTTGATTTAATTATAATTGGAAATTAAATTAAATATGAAATTATGATAATTTGAATTTAAAATGAATTTAAAATGATTTTATAATATATTAATGATTTTTGAGTAAAGTTAAAAAAATAAAAGGGATGATTATTTAAGTTGAAATTTTGAAATATAACCAAATGGGAATTTGTGAATTTGGCTTAAAAGTGAATTTTAAGTTAAGTGAATAAAATTGAAATTAAGTTATATTTTGAAATTTAAACTTAAGTGTTAAGTTGAAATTTAATTTAATGAATTTAAATTTGAATGTTGAAATTTAATAAGTGAATTATTATTAAATCTTGATTTTTGAATGGAAATTTAACTTTATAAAATCATGAACTTAAGGAAAATTAAATGTTGTTTATAAATGTGAAAATGTATGATTTTATAAGTTAAAAATGTTTTAAATAAAAATATAATTGGTTGTGAAATTATATTGAATATTTGAAGTTAATTAACTGCATTTTTTGAAATGCTATTAATTGAAATTTAAATGATATTACAGCATTTGTAAATGATGTAGTTGATGATAATGAACTAAAAAGCTAAATTGAATTAAAGGCTATTATAGCAATCTTTTTAAGTGCTATAATTGTTGAATTTAACTAAGTTTATTTGAAATATTAAGTAAACCCTATCACAACATTTTTAAAAATGCTGTCTTTTGTTAAATTGAACTGTTTTGAATGTAACTTTCCGTAGCGTTTTCTAAATGCTGCGAAAAGTGATTTTTCACTGTTTTGATAAACTTAAGTGAATAAATGAACTTTGGAAGTTGAAATTTTTGGAAATTTAATAATTTAATTATTAAATATAATAACTTCATTTTAATGATTTAAAATGATTTTTGAAATATAAACTGTTTGGAAATGTAAATTGAAATGGTATTTTAAATTGAATAAAATGAATAATGATTTGAAATGAATGTGGTTTTGAAAATATATGATATTTTGGTTTATTAAAATGATTTGAAATGAAGTTTTGGAAAGATATGATATTTTTGATATATTAAAATGATTGAAATGACTTGAAATGGATATGATATTTTTGATATATTAAAATGATTGAAATGAGGTTTTGAAATGATATGATATTTTGATATATTAAAATGATTTGAAATGTGGTTTTGAAATGATATGATATTTTGATATATTAAAATGATTTGAAATGTGGTTTTGAAAAGATATGATATTTTGATATATTAAAAGGATTTCACAAGAATTTCTGGAAAGATATGATGTTTTAAAATGGTTTGGAATTAATTTAATCATTATTTTGATAAAGATTTGGATTTGAAATGATATCCTATTTTGAAGTATAAACATTATTTTAAAAGTTATAACTACGGGTTATAATAACGATTGGTTGGCAAAGAGACCGGGATCGGATATCTGGCATACTCTCTATCGATACCGAAAACCACTTTGACAACCGTGTACGCGGTGGAGATTCCGGAATGAAGTAGGATGGTGGCGACGTTCTTGAGGTATATTACGTGGACCCAACTCCCGTGAGTTGGCATAAGGTGGCTAAAACATGAGCGATCTAGGGCCAAGTGAGGTCATTCCTCCTATCGGACACATTCCTTCGATACTATACTCTTACTGGTGATTGATTAGATGGCCATCCTCCGATTTTGATATGGGAGTGTGTTCCGAGGTAGGCGTATGTGGCTGCTGCGTTACCACCAGCCCGTGTGCGTAATTGGTATATCTACCCTGGCATTGCCTTGTGTGCCGTGTCACCTACCATACCGAGCCTTTACTACGAGTTTGTTTTTCTCCCGTAGCCCGTGTGGTTTCCTCTGACAGTCACCCGGAGTGGAGATGGCATGATATTGGATGGACTACTGGGACTATTATATGTGAAGGGTGATATGGGTAGCCCGCAACGCTATTTAAAAGTAAGTTTATTTTACTGTAGACATTATTATAATAGCGAAATATTACTACATAGTAAATAGTTTAACGGATCCTTAAAGGATGGGCGGTCTCAGGCATCCTTTAAGTTACTTGTACCTTATTACAGTTCATTTGAGTTGGTTTACATTATATAAGTATATATTGTCCTGACTCGAGTGTTTGTATTTTATTTACGCTTGGGTCAGCCTGAGTTATTCACAGATTTGGATTCCACTTTCTGGAGATTGGAATCGCTGGAGATTATCTGTTTATCTAGTTTTATCTATTCCAGTTCTGTTGTTCTATTCAGCTTGTACTTGGTTGTCATCTTCAGAGTTCTGTTGTACTTTATTTAGTCTGTTGTATTTTATTTAACTCTGATATATTTATATAGTGGCTTCATGAACTACTATTTCTTTTACTTCCGCTGCATTATTAAATACTCTGTGTCTGTGATCTGTGATTTTATTTATTGTATATTCTGAGATTTGCCAAATTTTATTTACAATGCGGTATTTTGAGCAATTCAAGTCCGACATGTGCGGATGCGAATGGTTGAAAATATCGGGTTGTAACAATTGGTATCAGAGCTTTGGTGCCTCTAGGCAAAACTTAGTATATAGGGTAAATGTATTTACAGAATCACTTTCATTCGAGTTTAAACCTCTTCCTTTTTGACTCGATTCCTTTGAATTTTGGAACATTCCCTGTGGTTCCAAAATCCATTCATGTCCCTCACTATTTATCTTCCTTTGTTTATGGAGTATCCCATAACTCCACTTCAAAAGATCTTCATAATGAGTCGGCGGTCTCGCCAACCTCAAATTTATTTGTAAAAGGGGAAAACCCCTTTACAACAACATCGATTCACCAGAGATTCTATATCCTCGGTTTAGATGCTAGTATCTCTTATAATTTCGAACTCTACATCTTGAGATTGAATGTAGATTTACCCCAGAAAATCCACATCGATCTTATTCTATAAGTCACGGTTGACCCGGTTAAGATTACTCACGGTTTATTTAAGCTTATCCATCTCCCTACTCTGTTTAACCATCTTGTCTTTTATTTCTAAACCATCTCCAAACATTTTGAACTATACTTGTAAATCTATGTTTTATATATTGTGTTGTTTGAGTTGATGATGTTGATTTGGGTTTCCAATCGATTCGTTTGATCAACGCTATCGATAGGATTTCTAAAACACTTTGACAGAACAAACTGACACAATATTGTTTTAAAATTTTGGTTAATGAAATAAATTTGGATATAAGTAAATTTATGGAACCTAATAAATTGATTTAAACTAATCATTTGAAAAGATAATACTTGATTTATCATTTATAGTTCTATAAATGAATTTATAAATAGTTGTTTATAAATTGATTTGGAAACTGAAATGAATTTAAATCAAGAATTTGAAAATCTAATTTCCGATGGTTTCAAACCTTGTGTTTTCAAGTTTTAAAAGGATATATCATTTAAAGTATTTTCGAATAAGAAATTTGTTTCCAAAGAATTTTAAAGTTTAAAGAAATTAGGGCTCTTCTCTTTGTCGCTGGAAAATAACTTCGGTGATGACCGCGGCATCATCGACTTTCATTTTCGAGTTTCGAAGTGAAGAGACCGTTCTATAGTCTTGCTGCAGTGTTGCTTTGAGAATTTAATTGATTTGAATTTATAAGATATGATTTGATTTATAATATATATATATATATATATATATATATAGATATATAGATATATGATTTAAATTGATTTGACATATTATGTACATATATTTATTTATCTCTAAAGGGAGTCGAAAATTCTATTCTTAAATTTTACCTTAAAGAATAATTTCAATTATAAAAAGAAATTCAAATTTTTTGAATAAATGATTCAAGCTTGAGATGATTGAATTGGAAAGTTTTATTTGTATAATACTCAATTGCATTCAAATATAACCTACCTTAAATTTTCACAAGTTAACAATGTAATTGGATAATATATAATATAAAAAGTTTTTATAAATAAAATTTGAGTGCTTATAATAAATGTTATACATTTGAATTTTAGTTATAAAAAGATTAACTGAGGTAAGTAGAATAAAAAGGTAATTGAATAATTTACAATATAAATGATGTTGAAGGAATTAAGAATAAATTAAAACCGTTATAATAAGTGTAAGCATATTTAACATAGGTGATAAAATATATTGAGAGGAATAGTTTTAATTTTAATTAGTAGTGAAGAAGAATTAAATTTTATTTGGTACATTTTGAGTATAATAAAAGATTTTTCAAATACATGATTTTAGGGATTTGTTAATTTAAGATAATTGGATGATAAGATAATGAAATTAGAGATGCTTAAGATTTATTTGACTTATGTAAAATTAATTTTCAGTTTAAGTTGAAATTTTATGGTTTCAAATTTATTACTTTATTTTGTTTTTCAAACTATCTTTTGGTTGTCCTAATTTCCCTTATCTTGCTACAGAATGGGAGGCTATTGCATATACCAGTCTGTTTAGAAATCTTTCTATAATCTTTAATAATCTTTGGTACTCATTTTGAATTTGAGCACTGCTTTCCATCCACAGACCGTCGGACAAGCAGGAAGAGTGAATCAGATTCTAAAGGATCTTTTCGTGCTTGTATTCCTAATTCTAGAGAATCTTGGGAAGATCATCTCTACCTTGTGAAACTTGCCTATAACAATAGTTATTAGGTATAATTTCAATCTCCTTGTCATCTTGTCTTAATCTTATTTCACTCTATTTTTTCTGTGCTTTCCCGTGCCTCATTCCTTTTCGGGGACGAAAAGTTTTGAGTGGGGGAGAGTGTAACAACCCTAGATTTTACATATATTTTAATTTTGACTTTATTTTTTATTTTGCAATTATTTTAAAATTTTTTTTTCAAACATTTCATTTTTTTATATAAATGTTGATTATTAAGTGAATTATAGTTTTAAACTGGTATAAATTAGATATTTTACTAAAAAATGAAATTCTGGTCAAACTGGTCAAGCTTTGACTTTTTACTTAAAAATTTAAAAGTTTGAAATTATAAATTTTATCTTATATTATGAAAATAGATTTAATAACATGAACACTGCTTTTTGTTTCGTTGAAAACGGAGTCAAACTGTAAAAGTTATGTACATTTCAATTTTGGGTGTAATTTGATTATTTAACAATTTTGTCTATTTTAAATTATATAAATTATATTTTTCTTTGTCATATTTTATTTTAATATGTGTTAATCTGTTATTTTATGTATATTTTTGTCTTTTAATATTTTTGAAGTGATAGTCTAAAGCTTATTGAATTTATTTTCTATTTTTAAAGCCTAGTTTCTATTTTCTTTGCTATTTTCTTCATTTAAATTATATTTAAATTAAAATTTATATATTTATTTGTGAATGCATTTTAGTTTATTTTGTTATCTTTGTTATAAATATTTTTTACAAGTACATAAAGATTTTCCAAAGTTCATTGCATTTATTTTTCATATTTTCAAGACTAGTTTGCAATTTTTGCTGTTTTATTAATTAAATTATATATATAATTAATATTTATTTATTTATTTTTGTTTATTTAATAAATTTTCGTACTTTTATCTGAATTTATATATATATATTTCAGTTATTTAAAAATTAAAATAAATTGATGGAAATTTTAAAGGTTTTAAACACTTTAACTTCCAAAGCTTTTTTACATTCCGACCTTTCATTTTCTCAACCCCACTCTTTAATGATTTTTTTTCCGTGCTTTCATTTCTCATTATAGCTGCATCTCGCTCATTTTTCACGTATTCTAACATTCTCAAACTCATAAAAAAATTGCACGGCCATTGCTTCAAAGGTTTGGGTAAAATTCATCTCCTTCTTCCTTGTTTTTCTAGTTTTCTATTGAATTTTGTATATGTTCTCTACCTGCATAGCTTTGTTCCTCCACCTCCAGCTGCTAGGCCGACCCCATCACCACCACAACCAGCCACCACCACCTCCAGATCACCACCCCATCAGGCCGACCTGCCCTAGGCAAGAGATCCACCCTCCATTTACACAAACCATCACCATATAGTTTAGGCCGAGCATACCCTTCCTCTATCACCACTTCCACCACCTTTTCCACCACTTCCTCCACCACCCCTTGCTCTGACCTGACCACCACCCACTTCCACCTCACCCACCACCATCTGGACACCTGGCCATGCCCCTATAGCTTGAGGCCGAGCCAATGTATAGCCTAGAAATGATGATATGTTGCCTTGTGTGTAGATTGTTGCACCCTATGTCCATCACCTTCAATTTCCACCATGGCCATCACCAATAGCCTCCACCACCTGATCTTCCACCACCTCTAGCTGCCACATCAGACCCCACCTGACCTTCACATCGCATGGCTAGACCCACAACAGCAAGGGTCGAACCCTATGGTGCAACAAAAGCCACCATTTGCCTTAGAACCCTTTGTATTCCATTGTCTTCTCTACTTGTAACTCCCACTCACCTTATCACCTTGTAGCCGAGCCTATACTGGACCCAAACCAGACCTTAATCCATGCCTTGGCTATGCTATTTCAGTTCATAACTGAAGTATGTGAAGTTGAGAACAAGTGCAAACCATTTAACTTGTTTTGGACATTGATTTCTAGTGTTGTTCAAGTGTTACATTGTTTTGTAACTTATATGTTGCATTGTTTTGTGTAAATGTGAACAAGGCAATTATCTTTGGCTCTCTCAATATCAAATCTTTGTCGTGCCATCGTGCTTTTGAAGATCTCAGTTTGTGTCAGTTGTATTGCAATCTCCAGCTCAAACAAGTGAGTTATCCTCACCATACAATATGTACATATATAACTAGTAAATTGACCCCTTTTGAATCTGTAAAATGCATTAACACGTTACATATGCTATATTATGATTATATGATGTTCACCCATGCTTAAACACCTATTATAACATCTGTTACTGTTATATTATGTTGTTCTGTTATTTTTATCAGTTTATCACACTGCAAGTTCCCTTTAGATTAGAATCACTATGGGTTGAAATGATACATACCCGAACGGACTTTAGAATAGGGGAAAATCGTTATGGGCTGAAATGATAGGCCTGAGCGATTTTCATTTTATTTCATTTACTTGGGACTGCGGGTTTGAAATGATAAAACCCGGATTTTCTTTGTAAATTACGGGTTGAAATGATACATTACCCGTATCACTTTACCTAGGCTATAAAATTATATATAGACCCGTAGTTAAAATATATTTTTCTAAAATTTTTAAAAATATGTTTGAAACGTAAATATTATAATATTTTGATTTAAAACATAATTAAAAATGATTTTTGTAAATTATTATTGATTTTTTTGGAAATTCATAGGTTAAATAAATTATGGAAAAGTTAGAAAATTTAAATGTAAGTTATTTTGGAAATTTTGATTTAATTATAATTGGAAATTAAATTAAATATGAAATTATGATAATTTGAATTTAAAATGAATTTAAAATGATTTTATAATATATTAATGATTTTTGAGTAAAGTTAAAAAAATAAAAGGGATGATTATTTAAGTTGAAATTTTGAAATATAACCAAATGGGAATTTGTGAATTTGGCTTAAAAGTGAATTTTAAGTTAAGTGAATAAAATTGAAATTAAGTTATATTTTGAAATTTAAACTTAAGTGTTAAGTTGAAATTTAATTTAATGAATTTAAATTTGAATGTTGAAATTTAATAAGTGAATTATTATTAAATCTTGATTTTTGAATGGAAATTTAACTTTATAAAATCATGAACTTAAGGAAAATTAAATGTTGTTTATAAATGTGAAAATGTATGATTTTATAAGTTAAAAATGTTTTAAATAAAAATATAATTGGTTGTGAAATTATATTGAATATTTGAAGTTAATTAACTGCATTTTTTGAAATGCTATTAATTGAAATTTAAATGATATTACAGCATTTGTAAATGATGTAGTTGATGATAATGAACTAAAAAGCTAAATTGAATTAAAGGCTATTATAGCAATCTTTTTAAGTGCTATAATTGTTGAATTTAACTAAGTTTATTTGAAATATTAAGTAAACCCTATCACAACATTTTTAAAAATGCTGTCTTTTGTTAAATTGAACTGTTTTGAATGTAACTTTCCGTAGCGTTTTCTAAATGCTGCGAAAAGTGATTTTTCACTGTTTTGATAAACTTAAGTGAATAAATGAACTTTGGAAGTTGAAATTTTTGGAAATTTAATAATTTAATTATTAAATATAATAACTTCATTTTAATGATTTAAAATGATTTTTGAAATATAAACTGTTTGGAAATGTAAATTGAAATGGTATTTTAAATTGAATAAAATGAATAATGATTTGAAATGAATGTGGTTTTGAAAATATATGATATTTTGGTTTATTAAAATGATTTGAAATGAAGTTTTGGAAAGATATGATATTTTTGATATATTAAAATGATTGAAATGACTTGAAATGGATATGATATTTTTGATATATTAAAATGATTGAAATGAGGTTTTGAAATGATATGATATTTTGATATATTAAAATGATTTGAAATGTGGTTTTGAAATGATATGATATTTTGATATATTAAAATGATTTGAAATGTGGTTTTGAAAAGATATGATATTTTGATATATTAAAATGATTTCACAAGAATTTCTGGAAAGATATGATGTTTTAAAATGGTTTGGAATTAATTTAATCATTATTTTGATAAAGATTTGGATTTGAAATGATATCCTATTTTGAAGTATAAACATTATTTTAAAAGTTATAACTACGGGTTATAATAACGATTGGTTGGCAAAGAGACCGGGATCGGATATCTGGCATACTCTCTGTCGATACCGAAAACCACTTTGACAACCGTGTACGCGGTGGAGATTCCAGAATGAAGTAGGATGGTGGTGTCGTTCTTGAGGTATATTACGTGGACCCAACTCCCGTGAGTTGGCATAAGGTGGCTAAAACATGAGCGATCTCGGGCCAAGTGAGGTCATTCCTTCTATCGGAAACATTCCTTCGATACTATACTCTTACTGGTGATTGATTAGATGGCCATCCTCCGATTTTGATATGGGAGTGTGTTCCAAGGTGGGCGTATGTGGCTGCTGCGTTACCACCAGCCCGTGTGCGTAATTGGTATATCTACCCTGGCATTGCCTTGTGTGCCGTGTCACCTACCATATCGATCCTTTACTACGAGTTTGTTTTTCTCCCGTAGCCCTTGTGGTATCCTCTGACAGTCACCCGGAGTGGAGATGGCATGATATTGGATGGACTACTGGGACTATTATGTGTGAAGGGTGATATGGGTAGCCCGGAACGCTATTTAAAAGTAAGTTTATTTTACTGTAGACATTATTATAATAGCGAAATATTACTACATAGTAAATAGTTTAACGGATCCTTAAAGGATGGGCGGTCTCAGGCATCCTTTAAGTTACTTGTACCTTATTACAGTTCATTTGAGTTGGTTTACATTATAAAAGTATATATTGTCCTGACTCGAGTGTTTGTATTTTATTTACGCTTGGGTCAGCCTGAGTTATTCACAGATTTAGATTCCACTTTCTATAGATTGGAATCGCTGGAGATTATCTGCTTATCTAGTTTTATCTATTCCAGTTCTGTTGTTCTATTCAGCTTGTACTTGGTTATCATCTTAAGAGTTCTGTTGTACTTTATTTAGTCTGTTGTATTTTATTTAACTCTGATATATTTATGTAGTGGCTTCATGAACTACTTTTTCTTTTACTTCCGCTGCATTATTAAATACTCTGTGTCGGTGATCTGTGATTTTATTTACTGTATATTCTGAGATTTGCCAAATTTTATTTACAATGCGGTATTTTGAGCAATTCAAGTCCGACATGTGCGGATGCGAATGGTTGAAAATATCGGGTTGTAACAAGAATGCCTAACGAGACCGGAATGCCGAACGAGCTTCATGCCGGTTGAGATTGAATGCTAAACGACTCTGACATGCTGAATGGCCCTCAATGCCGAACGAGGTCAAGATGCCGAGTAGTGTGGAATATCGAACGACTCTGACATGCCGAACATGGTCTGGATGCCGAGCAGTGTCGAATGCCGAACGACTCTGACATGCTGAGCGTCCCTCAATGCCGAACGATATACAATACCGAACGACCCTCAATGCCGAACGACCATAGATGCCGAACGGCCTAGTCGTGCCAAACGGGGACAGATGCCGAACAAAGTTTCTTCATCAAGTCTTTGGTTGCCCGGTTAAGCCACTGGTTAACAATAACCAATTTATTAATCCTTAATAAATCAGTTAATCAATCCTTAATAATAATCAATTAACCCTAAATAATAGTTAATTAATCCTTAATTAACTTTAATTATAGATTAATAATTTCTTAATTTTTAATTAATAAAGCCTAATTATTAATTAACAAAACTTAAATACAAATTAAGTACTCTTTAATTATAAATTAATAATCTTTAGTCATTAATTAATTATCCTCAATTACTCAATTAATTAATCTCTAATCATCTAATTAATAATCTCTAATTATCTAATTAATTATACCTAATTATAAATTAATTAACTTCCAATTAATTAACTTATAACCCTTAATTATTAATTTTAAATAAATTAATTAAATCAATTAATTACTCTTAATTAATCCTTAATCATTATTAATTAAATTAATAATTATATCTAATTTCCTTAATTAATTTAATTAATATCAAGATATTAAAACCTTAATTACCCTTAAGATAAATCATTATCTTATTAATGACTTAATTATCATTAAAAAGATTTTATCTTAATAATTGATTTTACTTAATTAAATCAATAATTAAGTGTAACGATACCGGTTTTATCGGGATTCGAAGGTCGGCATTCTTACGTCCACTGTATCAAATGTCGCATAATCGAATGCTGGAAAACCGAATTGTTAGGGTTAAAAAGAAGAGGTAGAAGAAAAAGATAGAAGAAGAAAGAAAACAGAACTCGCAGCGGAACAACATATAATAGATAAATGAATAATTTTTAAAACAAAGAACTATCTCAGTTAATACATTTCATTACATCAAAGTATACAACAACAATATACAACACAACAGAACAATAAAAAGTAAAACAAATGTGTCCTTATAAGTGAAATGCACAGCGGAAAGATAATATCATATACAAGTAATACGTCTCGCCATCCAGCTCGCCACTTGAGCTCCATAGCACTCCTGAATCCAGAATGACCTGATAACCTGACTTTAGACTGCCCGTGTGGAAAATTATGGGCACCAAGAGTTTAGGAAGAGAACAATGAACTCCAGGTTAGTCATGGGACTGGTGTGAGAACTTAAAACGGTTATTTATCTTTAAAATAACAACAATAGAAGTGGAAAATATCCGCAATGCTTTTGGAAAATGAAACTACCATAAGGCCTCCCCTCACACACACAATGCGAACGCAGAATTGGAGGAGATTTCTCCTTATGATAGTCAAAGATGCTTACAACGCAAAACAAATCATTTTTTTGGTATTATTATTAGTGCATAGTGTAGAAAACATTTCGAAAATAGAATATTAATCCTAGCCAGCATAGACATTCCGAACTATGCCTACTATAGCTACCATCCAAAAAATATGGCGCCACCATAAGTGATAATTTATATTCATCAATTTCAACTTGGATTTTAATTTCCAATTTGTTTATCACAACAAAATTTAATTTAATTTACTATGGTAGCAAATGCATCACACAGAAGCTCGAAAATGATACTGATGATGCTACAGTCATCACCCTTATTATTCCTTAGCAACAGTAGTGAATCCAATGCTTTAAATTCTTTCAAAATTTTCTTTTATTTATAAATCACATTTATAAATTTTTCTTATATAATTTCACTATTTCCTTTTACTTATACAAGATTATTCCACAATTGCAAATCATTTCAATTATAATTCTATACTTATACAATTGTTGCTCTTATATAATTTATTCTTTCACAATTGTTGTTTTTATTCAAATTATTCGAACAACTTTGATTCACTTATATATATATATATATATATATATATATTCTTACATTTTCCACAATCAAACAATTCAATTTATATACACTTTGACAATTCTGAAAAATTATCCCTTTATATATAAAATATAATCGAGGTAAAATTATTTCATTTACCCAATTTAAAATGATACTACGTCGGTTTATCTCGTTTAAGAGTTTAGAAACCCCTATCGACGACGGTTAGCTAGATTACACGGACAAGAATTTATAAACAATCAACTGATAAGTCAACACAATACAAAACAATTTCATATTCGCTAACAAATACGCGCTCATATCTATTATTACACTCAACTCATTCTAGAGTACTGCTGACTCTATCTCTAATGAGTAATTCCCAACATAGCCAAGGTTGTCACTTAGCTATATGCTCTAATACCACGTTGTAACGTTTCGAGAACAGCGGCGACCGGTAGGCTTTGCAACCATCCCAGACCCACCGTGGCTTACATTGGTACCCGAAATTTGCTTTTACGGCCAGCCTTTCGACTGTCACGGGTTACGCCTAACCAACCTCGTAAAGAGGACATGTAGGGGTAAGAGTCTCCCGTTCGCCACCTAACCGTGAAGCGAGAACCCCCCATCACATTTCATTGAGACAAGCAAGTCTCGTCCACAAAGCTACGCCTTTTCACAAAGCCACGCTTTGATCAACAAATGATCAATAAATAATCATCACACAGCAACACTCAGCATGTCACATTACCAAATTGGGAATATATCGCTGATAACCTTCAACTACAAAACCTCTGAACTCGTACGTTTCAGAGAAGGGTGTTAAGCAAAGAGAATAAATTCTCCGCCACCACAGAAATGTATTTGAAAGAAATCTGCTTTATGTCTCAAAATGTAATTTCAGACACGTAACCATACAAGTCTGTTCCGGGCTCTAACAGAACCGAAGGCACTTCCAAAGAAGCCCTTGCAATCTGGGTATTCACAATCTCGATCGAATTTCCCATCACAAAGGAAATCTATATACCGTAGCTAACGGTGCAGAAACAATCGATAGGTCATCCTATCATTTTCACAAATACCCGGTCTTCACCACCGGTCTTCAATGCTATCCATTACGTCGTATCACTATTCGAAATGGGTAATCCGAATAACAAGCGCAATAATTTATAAATAAGTGTAGCATTCAATTTCAACCAATTCACAACAAATAGCCACTTAAGGCTCAATATTGATAATCGGTTATTTAACTATCAATCAATATTCACAACATCACCGATTTCAAATAATTTCCCAAATTATTTATTTTCCAAAAATAACTTTACACGATATATATTCCGCACTTTAACCATTTGAAAACCAATTTCAAATCAATTTTCACATTTACAACTTTCATTTCAAAATGGTTCATTTAAACCAATCAAATAAATCCTTACCGATTTATCTAAATTTACGTTCCAAATTCGTAAATTTATTTCCACACTTCAAAATAAATCAATGTTTAATTTTAAACAAATTTCCCTTTCTTTTATAAATTCCATAGTGAATTTACCTTTCCAAAATATCTATGAATATACGATTTCCATATCGATTTCTAATATTCATTTTCAATTTATCTTTAAAAGATAAAATCTCAAAACATTCACTTTATATTGAAAAAAAAACATTTCCATACTTATTTAATAATAAGTAATTCACAAATCTGTTTATTTTCAACATTTGTAAAATATTCCATATACTTAAATCCAAATTAAGTATATATTTTATTCTTTAAGGAAAACGTTCACTTAAACACATTTATTTGGGTCAAAACGAATGTTGCGTAAAACATCGTTACGACAAGCCAAAATCACTAGTATAGGGATTCGAAATTAAGATAGATATATAAATCCCAATATATAAAAAAAACTTTTCCTTTCGGAAATCATTTACTATAACAATAGTGTTATAGTCCACCATTTCCTTCTATTTCTCGAAAACGTCTATTTCAACAATGAATGTTGAAATCTATGGTTTCGACACTTAATACAATTTAAAAAATCTTTAAATCGTTTAATTCTATTTAACATATCAATTTCCCCAAAATATTTCTTAAACATATTATTCACCGTCCAAAATCGTGAATATATTTCCTTTAAAAAGCTATAATAATTAAACTTATTAAAATAAGTCGATCTCGAATTTATAAACAATGTTTATAAATTCCATTTATACTTTATAACAACTTCAACTTATAAAATCACTTTATTAACAAATTCTATCCATATTCCATTTACACGCCAAAATCCAGTTTATAATTTAGTTACTTATAAATCTTTTATTTTACAAAATCTATTCATTTCATAACTTCACAATTTATAAATCTATAGGTTTTATTCACTTATGAAATCCATTTACACTTCGTTTTAACACTTATAAAAACTCGTTTTATAAATATCAATTTTATAAATCTTTTATATAAATTATTTATAATAATTCAAAAATCCCAATTTAAACCATTTTAATAAATTAATTAACTACTTATTTCGAAAATCACATTTCGTTTATATTTCACAAAAATCATAATTTCTATAAGATAAAAATTTCAACGTTTATTTATTTAAAATGAATCAATTTCAAAATTAAATTTTATATGAATTCCCAACTTAAATTCTCAAAAATCAAATTTTAGTTATTTTCGGCATCTAAAGATACCAAAAATATATTCGGCTAAATTTTAGCCTTTAACAATTTCAATCACAAAGATAATCACGCAGATTATAAATAGATCAATAAATAGATCAACACACAACATTGAAACAAATTCAGTTATTTGAGGAATCCAGTTGGATCCCTCCAACCTGTTTCCCTGCATCCAAAGATGTTAGCACAATACCAATTCCGCTTCAAGACGAAATATCGCGGTATATGGGATTTATAAAATACAATCCTCTATTATGCGACGCAATGGGGTCTCATCCGCTATATAATGCGGGAAAATCAACTCCAAGTACATATATAATACCAATTCCATACAAGTTGGAATTATCATGGTATATGTTTTTAATAAATAACATCCGCTTAATATACGACGCATAGGGTCTATTTAACACAATAGATAACAAATTATCATCCAATCACACAATCAAGCAATTTAAAATTTAACTATTTAAAATTTAAATCGATACAATTTGATCGAGTGAGAAGTTCTCACCTTGAGTTTCCGATAATAGTTGTAGCATTTTATTTCGAATAAAATTAAACGTGCGTTTAATTTTACCCAAAATTCAAACTAGCTCCAAACAACTCCAATCTAGCTCCATCGCGTAGTGCTCGTCCGTACGAACCCAACGCAAGTTGTTTCGTAATTTTTCGACCTCGTACGATAAAGTTATGATAGTTTAAAGATCATACAATTTTAAATACAATTTATTTACAAATTTATTTTAACTTTTATACCCTAATTTAATCCTGGCCGTTCAATCACCCCCCTGCAAATCTCGGCCCTGTGATATGCTTCTTCCCTAAACGCGTTCGGCTACAGGCAACCACGATAGAACCGAACCCATCCAAGCCGAACTAGGGTTGAATATTGCCTCCTCCACGCTCGACTAGAAATCGATCAGCAAGCGCCAAATGGAAGCCCATCACCACGTTGACCTTCGGCCGCAACCTCCCCGAGCTCGGCCCCCCTAGCACGAGATCCAATGACTTGAACGCGGCCACTACACAAGCAATTTCTGGTCGATCCACATGTAACGATCGCGATTTTTCGTTGCCGAAAAACCGAATAGTTAGGGTTTAAGAAAAAGAAAAAAAAAGACAGAAGAAGAGAGAAAAAAAGATAGAGAATAGAGAGAAAAGAAAATAGAAAAGAAAAAGATAGAACATAGAACATAGAGAAAATAGAACGGAACAGAACACAACTGAACAACATCAGAATCTCACAATTCGCAGCGGAACAACATATAATAATAAATAAATAATCTTTAAACAAAGAACTATATCAGTTATTACATTACATTACATTACATTTCATTGCATCATATCATCAGAGTGTACAACAACAACATACAGTGCAGCGGAAAAAGAAATACTATATACTAGTAATACGCTATGCCATCCAGCTTGCCTCCAGCAACTCCAGAATATCCAGAATATCCTGATAAACCTAACTCTTAACTGCCCGTGTGGAAATTGGTGGGCACCCAGAGTTTAGGAAGGGAAACAATAAACTCCGAGTCAGTCATGAGACTGGTGTGAGAACTCAAAACAGTTTATTTATCTTTAAAATCAAAATAGAGGAATATTTTTAAAGTCAATTCGCAATGCTTTTAAAAATGAGACTACCATAAGGCCTCCCGCACACACACACACAATGCAAACGCAGAATCGGAGGAGATTTCTCCTTATGATAGTCAAAGATGCTTGATACGCATTAAAAAGAACATTTGATATTATTACTAGTGCATAGTGTAGGAAAAATTCATTTTGAAAGTAGAATATAAATCTTAGCCAGCATAGACATTTCGAACTATGCCTACTATAGCTACCATCTAAACAGTGGTGACCACCATAAGTAAATGGCAGGTTCTACAACTAATACCGTACAAGGTTTCGTATTGGAAATTGGATTTCCAACGAATGATCAGGCCAAGGAACTTCCCATTGCCACATGAGAATGCCTCTGGATGGACATCCCCGAGAACCAAACCGGATCTCTACCAACACAAGGCCGGGTTACCCCTAACTGAGTAACAACTGACCGAATATGCCATCCCCTGGTCCTTTGGGACCTTTCACCGAGCGCTCGTAATCAATTCACACAATCATAACAAAGTGTTTTCAACATGAGTAAGTATCTGGGCTCCATACCATGATACCACCCTTTTCCAGAAGGAAATGCACACATCCTAAAGGGCGCTACCCCTCATAACCTTGCCGCATCTTTCCTGTTTTGACCATTCACGGGGTGTGAGGCTCGACGAAGTCACGTCCTCAAAAACATACTTTATACAAAAGCCATGCTTTGGGTCAACAAATGATCATAGAAATGATCACCAAGATAGACGATCAAATAAACGATCCTATCACAAATAATCAACACAATGATCATTTCACAGCAACACTCAGCATGTCACATTACCAAATTGGGAATATATCGCTGATAAATTTCAACTACATAACCTCTGAGCTCGTACGTCTCAGAGAAGGGTGTTAAGCTAAAAGAATAAATTCTCCGCCACCAACAGAAATATATTTGAAAGAAATCGGCTTTATATCTCAACTTGTAATGTTAGACATACAATCCATACAAGTCTGTTCCGGGCTCGAACAAAACCGAAGGCACTTCTTACGAAGCCCTTGAAATCCGCGTATTCACAATCCCGATCGAATTTCCCATCACTTAAGGAATCTCTATACCAGGAGCTACCCAGTGCAGAGACAATCGATAGGTCATCCTATCGCTTTCGCAAATACTCGGTCTTCAACACCGATCTTCAATGCAATTCACAACGACGTAACACATATTCGGAATGGGTTATACGACCCCATGGTCCTTTCCCGGTTAACCCGAATAGTGAGCGCTTATTCAAAAATAAGTGTGGCATTCAAATTCAAACAAATCACATCAATTACCCATTCAAAGGGAAATATTGATAGTCGGTTATTGAACTATCAATGGATATGCACACATCACCAGTTTCCAAATAATTTTCCAAATTATTTATTTTCCAAAATATCTTCACTAGATATATAATTTCAATACTTCAAAAATAAATCAATATTTATTTTTCATAAATTCCATAGTGAATTTATAATCCAAAATATCTATGAATATTCGATTCCAATTATTCATTTCAATATTCCTTTTCAATTTATCTTCAAAAAGATAAATTCTCAAAATATTCGCTTTATATTGGAAAACATTTCCATACTTATTTATTCATAAGTAATTCACAAATTTTATTTATTTCAACACTTGGAAAATATTCAATATACTTAAATCGAAATTAAGTACATATTTCATTCTTTAAGGAAATCATTCTCTTAAACATATTTATTTGGGCCAAAACAACTGTTACGTAAAACATCGTTACGACAACCCAAAATCACTAGTATAGGGATTCGAAATTAAAATAGATATATAAATCCCAATACTATACAAAACATTTCCTTTCGGAAATCATTTACTATAACAACGGTGTTATAGTCCACCATTTCCTTTCATTTCTCGAAAACGTCTATTTCAACAATCAATGTTGAAATCTATGGTTTCGAATCTCAACATATTTTAAAACATCGTTAGATCGTTTTAATTCTATTTAAGACATCAAATCTAAACATTTTCTTTAACATATTATTCACTATTCAAAACGTGAATATACTACGTTAATCAATTTCATCATTTCTATTCTTTTTAACTTAAAGGATTATTCATTGTCTAAAACGTGAATATAACTCCATTTATAAGTTATAACAATTTACTTATCAAAATAAGTCGTTTGCGAATTTATAAAACAATGTTTATAAATCCCTTTTCGATTTATCTTATAAAAACTTCTTTTTATAAATTCCTTTATTAACCTATTCCAGTTTATAACTCAATCATAAACTAAAAGTTCACATTATAAGTTAATGCTTATAAAACGATTATTTTACAAAATCGTTCTTTTAAACTTCATAATTATAAACCTTATAACTTATAAGATTCATTTATTTATCCAAATATATATTCTTTAATAACTTCACGAAATTTATAAATCTTACTATTTATAAATTTCATTTATAACTTCGCCATTTATAATTTTATAAATTCCATTCATTTACAAAAATTCATTTTCACTTCATTCAAACACTTATAAAAACTCGTTTTATAATGTCAATATTTCAATTTATAAATATCCATTTATAAATCTCTTAATATAATTCAATTTATATTATTCTTTAAAATGTCTTTAAATTCCTTTATTATTTCACCATTTTGATTCATAAAATAATTAAATTTTATAAATCCTATATTTCAACTTTTCACAATAAATTCAAAAATTCCGATTTTACTATTTTATAAAATCATCAGCATCATATTCTCAAAAATCAGTTTTTAACTATATTTCTCAAACTCATAATTTTTATAACTTTAAAAATTATAACGTTTATTTATTTATAATGGATCAATTCCAAACATATAGTATATTTTCAAAAATCACTTTAAAAATCATTTTAAAGTTCCAAAATTTGGTCCAATGATGCTACATACCAAATAGCCAATCACGACAACAATGATATCATATATCGATATGATAATCCATCAAATATCAAAATATCTGAAATCAAATAAATACTGTTGAGGAATCCAGTTGGATCCCTCCAACCTGTTTTCCTGCATCCACAAACATTAGCACAATACCAATTTCGCTCCAGTACGAAATTATCGCGGTATATGGGATTTAAAATATTATCCGCTTAATAGACGGCGCAATAGGGTCTCATCCGCTAAACAAAAAATGCGGGAAATCAATAACTCCAATACATACATATGCCAATATATATATATTGCTATTATATATAATACCAATTTCACTGTTTATGAAATATTCGCGGTATATGTTTTTAATAAATAACATCCGCTTACTAACGGCGCATAATGTCGATTTTAACAATCAATAGATAACAATCATCATTCAAACATGCATTCAAATATTTTAAATCTAACTATTTAAAATAAAATCGAAACTGATTCGATTGAGTTAGAAGTTCTCACCTTGATTTTAAATTCCGTTTTAGCGATTTATTTCGAATAAAATTAAACGGACGTTTAATTTTACCCAAAATTCTCACTAACTCCAAACGACTCCAATCCAATTTCATCGCGTAGTGCTCGTCCATACGATTCCAACGCAACTGGTTTCGCGCGTTTTTGACCTCGTATGAAAAAGATATACATTTTTGAAGTTACTCGATTTTTTTACTATATAATTTACAACAAATTAAATTAAATTTAAACCTAAACAATTCATGGCCATTGGATTTCACTGCCCCCCATCATCACCGCACGTCCCCTACTCCTTTCTTCTTCATCTTTCACGCACAAACTACAGGAAGCCGAAACCCATATCTCTCTTGATTTTTTTGATGGCCGCTCCACACGTGCTCGTCGATACGACGATCGGCCTTCTCCATTCGAACGCCCCCACCTCCAAGTGTCACCGCCCCAAGCCGTGCCGAGCTCGGTCGAGCTATTCGCACAGAAATCGAGGCCGAACGTATGGCCTTTGCAGCCACTTTCCCGTTGATCTACGCCTTCATTTCCAATCTCCACCGTACAACAGGTAGAGCTCGCAGAGCTCTTCGATTTACTAGTTGGAGATTTCTGCTATAAGTGGATGGATTGGGAGTAATTGAGGAATGAATTTCGAAAAATTCTGACCTTCGGTTGTATAAGTGGCGGCTGTAGTTTATAATTAGGGTTAGGTTTAGAAATTTTTTTTTTAATTTCTAGAGTGAAGGGCTATTTATAAGGAAATTCTAAAACACTATTCATTCCGGAAATTCCGAACTCCGATTCACGCGCCGTAACCAGCGTTTCTAGGGTTTACCCCGCGTTCCGGACACAATGGAATAGGTTTCGGAAGCTAATTCGGACATCTGTGCGAGTTATGGCAATAAACGTTCAGTTTAAATTAAACCGATTTAAATCGATTTCTAGGCGTTTTAATTTGTACCGGACAAACGGTAAATCCAATTGACACGAAATTTTAAACCTTACAATAATATCACATTACGGATCCGATGAAACTGGCTTCGTCGAAATCCGAGACTTTTTGAAAAATGGCTATTTTAACTCGCCAAATTAAAATTAAAAATAATTCGATGCGTTTCGAGCTGCCACGATCAAACGATAACTCCGATTGACACGAAAATTGAAATCCGATAATAACTAACTATTACAGATCCAATGGAACTGGTTTCGTTCAATTCTGAGACTGTTCAAAAATTAACTATTTTCACTAGTCGATTTTAATATTAAAATATTCAATTTTCACAAATTAACTCTTAATTCGATTTTAAAAGTTCTAAAATATCATTCTAACTTCAATATGATAAAATATAATTTTACAAATCATTTTCAATCATATTTAACTCGATTTTCAATTATTTCCATAATTTCACATTTTAAATTATCGATTTAATTATTCAATTAAATCATATAATTCGAAATAAATTTATTCGACTTATAAATTTCACTTATTAATATTTAAAATAAATTAAATATTCAAATTTTAATTACTAAAAATTCTGGGTCGTTACACCACAGCTCGTTTTCCCATCGCTACCGTTGAACACGAAGATCTCGTGAGGATCTACAATATTCGTGTTGGAAGTTTCTTGAATTAGTGTGTGGATTTGAAGATTTTGAGGGGAGAAAGAAATTGAATTTCTACCATTCATTAGATTGGTGGCGGCGGCTCTGATAAAACCCTAGGGTTTTGTTTAGTCTGCAAAAGTGAATTAAAGAGGTCCTTTTATAGAAAAATTCCAAATTACTATTCACTCGAAATTTTCCAAACTCCAAATCTCGCGCGGTGACCGGCATTTCTAGGGTTTACCCCGCATTCCGAACACAATGGAATATGTTTCAAAGGCTAATTCGATCATCTGTGCGAGTTACGGCAATAAACGATCAAATTTAAATTAAATTATTATTATTTTATGAAACAATTTACGCTAGATGATATGACTATTATTCGTTGTACTTAGGTATCAATTCGTTGTAATTATCAGCCTTTTCTTTTACCAAATGATTTACAAGTATTATTTTTGCAATATTTATCATGATATAAAGTTATTATGTTTATTATTTTATCTAATTGAGTTGTTCTTCTTCTGATTCTTCATCTGTAGCTTTTTTCCCTTCTTTTTTCTGAGATTTTTCCTCTTTAACATTTTTGATAATTTTAGAAACATTTAACAATATGAAATTGTTAGTACTAGTTTTATAATTTTGCAATTTCAGTTACCTCAGTTTCTGTTTGTATTTTGTTTTGAATTATTTTTTCATTTCTACTTTTTGTTCTTTGTTCTCTTTTTTGCATATTGTCTTCAGCTGCTTTCTCCGCAGGTATTTGTTGCTACATGTTCTCTTCTTTATTCTATGCAAAAAAAATTAATGCTACTATAACAAAACTATACTAACTTTGTTATATTTTATTTTATAGTATTAGTCACCTTCTCTGATATACTTTGACTTGTTTCTGGTCTGCTTTCAATTGTTGTATTTTTTCATGTCTTCCCTTTCTTCTTTTTTCTCAATTTTGTTTTTTCTCTTTTACTGATGTAGGGTTTTTAAGTTTTAACTTGTGCTTTTTCCCTTTATTGTCGTCGGCATCGTTTGCACTGGAGGTAGGTTTTCCTCTTCTATCATTTCATCTTCTTCTTGAATATCTGCTATTTGAAGAGATTCGACATTTCAATTTTCACTTTGTTTCTTAACTTCCGGCATAGTTAGGTTTTCATCGAATGTCGATTGTTGTGCTCATTATTCATCGACTGTCGAATTTTGTGGTTCTATTGGAGATGTTGATTTGTTTATGGTTTGCGGTGCCATTTTTTCTTTCGAGCAAAACTTTCGTCAAATTCTGAGTGAAAGGAAGGAGAATGAAGACAAACGAAATACTTTGTTTTGTTTGAAATTGCATCTGGGCTTTGGGCTTTGTCCTAACGGTAAAAATTTTGTGCGCGTGTCCTTGTGATTAATTATTTACTTTAATTTGTCCTTTAAATTTTTTTCCCTTATAACAATTCTATTTTTGCATCTTGAATTTCTATTCTTTTTTTTCCGTCCTTTTTCTTCTTTCTCACTAATAATAACATAATGCATTCATGGCTACATCAAATGCAGGTATAACTTATTATCTTGTTTGGTGCTGAAAACAATTTATTTTTTTACAAATGATATTGTACTAACATTCACCCCTTACAGGGAAGCTTTTCAAAATTGGATTTTTTGTACGGGAATACATATAACATATCATTAATATACGCTTACAGAAGTAGATTAATCTACTCATTTGTTTCCCCCGGTTTCATTAATACCATAAAAAATGGAGCTCGCTGTTTCATGACGTCTGAAAGAAAAAATCAATAACCACAATTTATTCTTTACTTATTCATGGTTTTGTTTCGTTATATGTAAATAGTTGTCATGATTCTGATCATCGGTTTTGATTTGTTGGCTAAGGCATCATAAAAATTATTGTCATGATTGAGACCAAGACTATTTGATAGTTATTGTCATCACAAAAATTCATTAACGTATACATGAAAGAAGCGAACATGTAAACAAAACCAGTAAAAATAAATAAAAACTTTGCCATTTCATTTATTGAATATATGTCATCTCATCGATAGACGACCAACAAGAATACAAGGAAGAACCTTATTGGCAATGAAAACGTACATTGTGTATAATTTCTAGCATAATACTTTAGGCCTAACAGACACTTTCTTAACAATCTTAGCACCTCTGCAAAATGATTCGGATTTTTGTCCATTATTATTCAAAATGTTTATATCTTGCATTTCGATGCCTGTGCAAGGTGTTGTTGCACTGCAGTTGAAATTTATTCCATAACGACTTGTCGTCGATCCTGATAACCCTCTATATTTCACATCTTGAATTTTAACTGCTCCTTGCTAGTTACAAAATTATAATAGATGAGATTACTATCGATGAAGAAGTCAAAAATACGAGGCTTTTAACTTTTATATTCATCAAAAATATTTCGTATGGAATACATAGAAGGTCAAAAACTTACTCTGTTTGCTCGTAAATATTCATCAAGAAGGAGTGCATGGTAGTACTGATCTAGAATTATTGCATTTTGAACAGAGGTGAAAGTAATGTTTTCGAAAGTTATGCTATTTACAAGACCACTGCCACCCTGAAACATGATATAAGAAGTGATTAAAAAAATAGAAAACATAAGACTATATATTATACTCCTTGATAAATACTGCTTGCAGTGACATAATAATGTAAGAATAAAAGTGTAATTACCACCCATGTCTTAATTCTCACGCCATTTTGTGTGTTATGGATCTTGCAATTCGATACATGAACTTGACTGACTCTTGCGTTTCCACCATTACGACCCAGGCTTCCAATACTGCACAAAGCATCCATTACCCTTTTCAAATTAGTGTTCTATATATAATTTTTTCTTTCTTTTGTACTATATGAATTACTAAATTGTCCAAATTTGAAACATGAATAAGTGGATCGGTTATTATAAGCTAACCTTATTCCATGTCCAGGTCCACAATTTATCTTTGAAATAGTAAGATCGGTCACCCCAGTTCCAACAGAAATACAATCATCCCCTATATATAAGATAAAGAAAACAAAAGAGAATTGTAACTTGTAAGTATTTTTAATTGAATAATGAAACATGAAAGTTGCAGATGTAATTTGATTTGCTGTTAAAATTAGTTAGTTTTGTGCCTGATTGAATACAATGACCAGTAAGTAATGAATTACGATTGATATTATAAATAGTGGCATTTTCACTTTACGTTATTTGGAATAAGATAGATATCAATAGTCATTTACTTTTTTATCATATGTCATAAAAGAGAAATAGTCGATTCTCCAAAGTTAACTTCTAAGCTACTTATGCTAAAGAGTTCTCAAATAAGCTATTTATAAGTATTTTTGACCACTTACATGGAGTTGTTATCTTTTACATTGAGTGTAAACCTATTTGCTTGTACAATAATATTTACCTGTTCCAATGTCACAATCCACAATGCGAACACGTTGAGAGTTTTGAACATGAATACCATCTGTGTTAGGGCTGCGTCCAGGAGCTTTGATATTCAACTTACTTATAGTTACATCCACACATCCATGGACACCAATATGCATTTGAGGGCTATTTTCAAATCCCAAGTTATTCATTTCAAGACCACGGACATCGTAAATGTTTAGAGACTGTAATAGAAATATCATAGTTATTTTATTAGTAGTAAAACAGTTGTATATACACTTCAACAAGAGTGGCTGTACTTACATTTGGGGACACAGTGCATCCCTGCAACCAACAAAGAGATTGAAATATGATCAGATATGATAAACTATGGCAGAGGTTCAATGCATTTTAGCTAGTTTAAAATTTTCGACATGAGAAGATGCATTTTTTATCTTGTTAATTGATGAAATTACTTATTTCGGTTGTCAACTAAAAAAAAAAAGAAAAACTTACTTTGTTCTTTCTGCAATTCCACCATACTTGGCCATTACCGTTGAACTTACCACCTCCATTAATTGTTAATCCTTGTGGTAAGTTTTTAAACTCGATCCAATGCATTTTTCTTGAGTGATCCCACATTTTTGCAGGAGCTATAACAGATCCTCTAACCTGCAAAATTAATTGTATTATCTGGCTTTTAAATGTTTTTACATAAATTTAAATTGCATTTTAGATTCACTATAATAGATCCACTAACCTACAAAATCAACTGAAGTGTCTAGACAGATTGAAAAAACGAGTATAATATTTAAGGTAACTTTAGTGTTTTGTAAAAGGAAAAGATAAATAATATTTTAGGACAATTTTCCATGAATAAAAATACTTTTTTCGGTTAACCAACATAAAAATAAAATAATATCAAATGATATTCACTGGAAGGGATATATATCATTACAAAATAACATGATTATACCTCAAAATGCATTTTCGACTTGCAAGGTCCATGAAATTTTGCTGGCGACATTACAAAATCTCGACCTTGTGGTATAAGAATTGTGCTAGATCCACCTTGTTTACATCCTTTGTTCCAAGCATTTATAAACGCCTGGTAAAATAAATATTATTCATTTACAAGCTTTACAAACTAAAAATCAATATATGCATGAATGTTTCCACTTTAATTTTTCTATCACGCATACCCAAACGTAGGAAAAAAGCAATTTATTTTGACAACACTGCAAATGAGTTTTAACATTAAGTTTTATTCCCTTTTAATTATATAAGAGACTAATCCATATTTTGGTAAATCAAGTGTAATAGGCATACATTTGTATCATCTAAAATTCCATCTCCGATAGCTCCATGATCGAGAACATTGATATAAGTAGCCGGGATGCTTCGAACAATGGTGCAAAATAACAATGATAATATTATTACTCTTGTTAACCCCTGAAAAATGAAAAGAAAGATTAAGTTAAAATCAGTTCAAAAAATTTTAGTGAGGAGGAAAAAGTAACAACATACCATATCTTTGTAATAAAGCAAAAAAAAGTGAATATGTGTATGTTGCAAATATAAGAATCCAGTGCTACTTTTATACACGTAGAAAACTCATATGATGATAATCTGTATACGAGATTCAGTTCATGTAATTGATTATCATTTAAACCATAACTATCTTAAAAGATTATAACATATCTTATTGTATTTAGTTAGATTAGTAAAGATGAATGTTCATAATGAGTTAACTGTAACAGATTAAAGTCACAATATTTTTCCAGATAATTTGAACAACATAATAATGGAATAGATCTAAAATGAGCATTATTATATCTAATTTGATGAAAATTTTACTAATTCAGCAAATGAAATTAGCAAATAATTGCAAACCAATTGTGAAGAACATAAGTGATATATATCATGATTGGAACATATTATCCAGGGGATTTGAGGCTTACCCCCTCCTCTTTAGGTTCATTTAAGAAAAACCATGTTTTTCTACACTCTCCCTACTTTCATAATCCACAATTAATGAATCGTAATGTACCAATCTGCATTTTAATTTATTAAAGTAATAATTCTAAACAAAATTTACCATTAGTTAAAACACAAGGCGAATCCTATCTTAAATTCAAATTTTTTTAAAGAAAAAATATATTAAAATATCAATTTTCCTTTAGAATACATTTTATACATTTTTTTATTTTGATCAACTTCTTAAAATTAGCTGTTGCGTCAAAAAAGACCAAATAACTCAATTAGAGATCCGGTAGAGCGTAGACTTGTAATGTGATCCTACTGTTAGTTTTTAAGACGGAATGGATCTCTCTAGTTAGCAGAAAAATGTGTTCTAATGCTTTCATACTATCCGAACAAGAGACAACATGTGAGAAATACCGAATTCTACTCTAACTCAGATCATAAATTCCAAACAATTTATACCAGAAAGAAAAAATAGATTAAAGGAAGCAATAATGATGCAGAAAAGTAAACGGCACATAAGATACTATGGTGGTTCGATAATCTGTAGTCTATATCTATTTGATTTATCTATTGCTATTGTTTCTATTAGTTGGTTACGAGGCTTTCAGACAAAAAATACAGCGAAACCATTCAAATCATAATTTGGTCATAATCTTAACATATCATGGCATCTTAGCATCGTAAAGAGGGGATTTGAGGATTACCCTCTGTTGAACATGCTAGTATATGATTTTTGTTTGATGATAATAGACATATATATTAATTTAAATGTATTTGTTATTGTACTATTTTATTTTCACATAATTAAATAAATATTTGCTGAATAAAATAAATAACACAAAATTTAAATTCAAACAGATATTTTATTCAAGTAAATATTTGTTACAATTTTCAATAGTACAAATTTGAGCTCTCACTATATACACAATTTTCAAACAATACAATTTTAAATTACAACAAAAAATTTCACTACACAATTATCATTTATATTTGCACCTCACTACATATCACTCATTCACTCGCATTAAATCTTCAGCTCTATTTCAGATTGAATCAAGCATCTGCGTTATCTACAAAATAAACAACGACGCAATAAAATTGAAAATGAAATATTTTTTGCAATGTAAAATGAAATATATTTTTGAAAATGTTATTTGTCTCAATTATTTAGGTTGTTCGTCATCATATTTATTTTGAGCACATCTTACACGAACAGTTTATGACATGCACAGTGCATCACTGTACATGCCACAAGGTCATGCACACCGATATACACTTAATAAAATTGCAGGGACATGTGAGCACAAGGTCAAACCCAATCAAAAGCTAGGTTCAACTCAAGTGCAATAAAAATAAAGTCACGATATGAGCACAAGGTCAAACTAGAGCCAAAACTAGGTTCAACTCAGGTGCATTATAAAAACATCACAAAATTGTCGAGTACAAGAATTCAAAAACCCACATCAAACAAACCTCGACCATAAATTAAATGTGCACTTGAACCCAGACTGGTCGGAGGGACCAAAATGCACATGTCAATAGTGATGACTTTAAGAACAAACAAAACCTCAAATTGTCGGACTCACAAATCCAATGACAACGTGCATGAATGCAAAAAGCCTCAGACATGTCAGCTTCAAAAGGAACCCAACTTTATGCAACTAAGATAGAAACTCGCCACACAATGCAACACAGACCAGGAAATGAAATAACTCGAAGCAAATGCAAAACTAACTAAGGTCAGTCCAGAAGCAAGAACCAGATAGCAAGATAGCGAGTTACTCAAATACAAATGCAAATACTGCATACAATGTGAAATCGGTCAACATAACATGAATGCAAAGCTTCCACTAGACCAGACTTAATAGTTTAGACACGTGTGTGTGTGTATGTATGTATATATATATATGTATATTTATATGTATATATATATATGTGTGTGTGTGTGTGTGTATGCAAACTAGCTCGAGGCCACAATTCAATGCAAGATAAATTCCAAAATTACAATGAACCAGTACAAAAAGGGGTGGATAACACACAAAGGAGCAACACTGAAACATATATGCTATGCATGAAAAATTTCATGTTGAACCAGATCTGGTAAAAACAGAAAGAAATTTGAGTTCATATGCAAAAATAGTAAACAATGGAATGCAACTGAGGTGAACACACACACACACATATTTATATATGTATGTATACAAGTGGAGATGAACATCAACAAGCACATGTGAATCACCATGCAGTGAACGAAGATAAAAACAAGTATATATGATGGTCAAAGAAAACAATGAAGCATGGTCAGATATGGAACCAGATACAAATGGTCGAGTACAAGTTTCAATGAACCGTACTTAGACTCAAGGAAATGTGCAAACACAAAATGGTCAGACCATTAAATGAATGCAAATATATGGTAGTTTTTTTTGAAATCAATGTACGCTGAGCTAGAGAAGGCCACACGAAGACACATAAACATATATACATATATGCACATATACATGTATACACATATATGAGTTCAAAGGCAACAACCATGTGCAAGCAATCAAGCTGCATCAGGGGCATGCACAATAACAACAAAAGTTTTGTAAGCAATGTAAATGAATACACATGAAAAAATGTGTCGAAACTTGATATCAAATGGTACAAGTGTAAAGTTCAAATTTTTTATATTTCAGTGGAAACTAGACCAGTCCCCATAAATTATACAGGAACTAGCACACATGCACCAGAGACAACAAAACCACATGATACTGCAACTACCAGAGTCCATCATGCAACAACAAAGTGTACAGGTAAATAAGAGAAATTCAACACAAAGGAGTCAAGGCCAAAATCAATCAGAGTTTATTAAGTCTAGTATATACATGATGCAACGAAAATATACACATACACACAAATGCATTCACACATGTATACATATACCCAGACAGTTTTAGAAAGCAAATTAAGTTGCAGCATTAAAAAGAGGAACAAAATTCGAATGTAGTCAAGGTCACATTCAAATGCAGGTTTTAAGCAAACTTCAGAGAAGTATTAATTGCCAGCAAAGAAAATTCATGAAGTTGAGGTTAATTATCACAAATTAAAAGTGGCTAAAGTCAAAGAAGAAAAGAACGGAACAAAATCTAAAGAAAACTCATGAAGCCGTGGTGACCTAGCAACCATAACAGAAAATATACGAAATTGAAGCGGTCAGGATCAATCACAAGCAACCAAGCAAAATCGAACGGCAGAGCAAAAAGTAACAGAAGAATTCAAAAATATATTCGAATGATAATTAAGGAACTTGAAACCAGTTTAAACCAAATCATCATCGAAAAATCAAAATCAATCGAGTTCAAGCATATCAACGAGAGTAATAAAGGAAATCACATATCAATCCAATCGAACTCGACGAATTAAAGCAGCCGTGTGTAAATCAAAGAGACGATCGATCGACGAAGCAGTCAACGCTAAATATCTATTCAATCGATCAACTGAATCGGTAGTGCTCAATTTCCAGAAGCCCTACTTTCTCGAAGAGAATTGAAGCTAGATTGAAGAAGAAACGAGGCAGCCATTTTCACAAAGCAAGGATACAGGAAGAAGAAATAAAAGAAAAAGGGACTATTTTTTTATCACCGAGTTTTTGTTTTTAGCCGGCAAAAAGTAATACTTTGGGTTTTTATTTTAAACTAGGATTTCTATTTTTGTTTGGTTATTTTTATTTTGTATTTCTCATTTAAACTTTTTTAATGTCTAGTCGTGTGACTAGGGAACGAACTACAGTGGTGTAGTTCTAGAATTTGCAAATCAGTTGGTGAGTTGTGGCAAGGTTTTAAGCGTAGACTAGGTTAATCGATAGCGAGTGTCGTGAGTTTACACATGCAAGCATCTGACTACTTAGTTTCTAGTAGAAACCTTGGCAGCAGCACGTAGGTAGGGTTTTGCTGAAGCTGGGTAAATCTGTGTTGTTCTATTTCTACTTTTAATATTCTGCTATTATCTGTGCTGCTATTATTCTGCTATTATCAGTGCTACAATTATTTTATATGTTTCCGCATTAATTTTTATAATTATTAGTATCACCCTATTTATCCCCTTCTAGGGTGAAATCTATCCTACAAGTGGTATCAGAGTTAGAAACAAAATCTAATATTTGTTTTAAAAAAAAAATGATTTTTCAAAAACAAATTTTTGTTTTAAAATTTCTGAATGGCTTCGTTTAATAATGCTTTTGCTGAGGGTCAATCCATAGTTAGACCACCTGTGTTTAATGGTGAATATGCTTACTGGAAAAATAGAATGAATTTTTTTCTGAAAACCATTGATGCTTGGAATATTGTTGAGACTAGTTATAGAACACCGATTATAGTGATAAACAATCAGGAAATTGAAAAACCGATGGATCAATGGACATATCTTGAAAATAGACTACGGGATGCTAATGCTAATACTAATGCTAAAGCTATGAATTCTATTATTTAATTATTGGATCAAATCGAATTTAATCATATCTCACATTGTCTAACTGCGTAGGAAATCAGGCACACACTTGATATGACTCACGAAGGAACATCTCAAGTCAAAGAATCTCATCTTGCCATGCTCAGTAGTGAATACAAAAACTTCACAATAGCCAGGGATGAAAATGTCAAAGAGATATATGAATGACTTTTCAATGTCGTATACAAATAAAAAGCTCTCGGAAAATCATACAAAAAGTTGGAAGTAGTTTGAAAAATCCTCAGAGTCCTTCCATGGAATTTTGTAGCCAAAATCACTGCCATTCAAGAATCGAAGGATTTGAAACAAATGTAAATTGAAGAACTCACCGGAAATCTCACCACTTATGAGCTAGAAATAAAATTAAAGAAAGAGTGTGAAGGAGGTGATACTCGAAAGAAATTGATAGCTCTTAAAGGAACAACGAAAAGTGATGATGATGATGATGGAGAAGCTGAGCTGGCACTACTAATAAAGAGATTCAAAAAGTGAAACCGCTAATACAGAAATCCAGCTCTAAAATCAACAATTGAAAAGAAAAATAGTCAAAGCACTACACAACTTATAAGAATAGGAGATCGTTTGTCACAAGTGCAACAAATCTGGTCATATCATGCCCAGTTGTCTTCAGTATCAATTCAGTAAAGGAAAGAAACCGAAAAGGAGAACTTTTGCAGCCATATGGGATGAAACCGATGAAGATGATAAAGCACTAGGAGTGAGAGTGAAAAAGCAGATATGTGCCTTCGATGTGATATAACTGACAGTGATGATGACGGGCCAAGTGAGGTATCAAAACTTACTCATTCAGAATAACTTATACATTTTCATGAAGTAAATGGCTGTTTCGAAAGACTTAGGGAGAAATACGCTAAAATTGAATCACAAAGAGATACTTTAATAGACTTAAACGAACAGCTTGATCAATTGATTAAAAACTATCAAACCAAGAGCCCTAAGTTTGATAAGTTTCCATCACTTGAAGAAGAAATTAAAAAATCATAAATTAAAATAAAATCACTCGAAAATGAAATTCTAATTTTGAAAGAAAGTGAAAATACTAGGAGAGAAAATTCTATTAAAAAGTACACTCGATTATTGAATGAAAATGAATCTCTCAAAACACAAGTCCAATAATTGTCTACAACTTTAGGAAAATTTTCTAAAGGAGAAAGATCGTTAAATATGTTATTAGAAAAACAAACTGTTAGTATAGATAGACAAGGACTTAGATATAATCAATCTGAACTTGTAAGAAGCAAAATTAATCAAGTAAAATCTGAGTGCACAAAATGTAGAAAAATTGGATACTATCAATATTGTAGGTGTAACGACCCTGGTTTTGGCGATTACCTGTAAATATTAAATTATAACGGTAGTTATAATTTAATATTGTGAATTAAAAATAAATTGGAGATTTAAATTATTTATTTGGAATAAACAATGGATTTTAGGGAATAAAATGTGAAAAATAAAGTTTTGAAACTTTACTTGGTTAATTAAGTTAAAAATGTGCTAATCGTGATTTTAATATAAAGAAATGCAGTAATTTTGATAATTATTGCCAAACATTTCTTTTATATATTTTGAAAAGAAGCATTTCATTTAATAAGTGATATATTATAATTAAAAATGGAAAATTTGGTTTAAAAATAAATTTTGGTTGTAAAATGTTGAAAATAAGATTTGTTTCGTTTTACTGTACAAGGAAATCAATTTTATGTAATTTTAGAAGTTAAAAATAGAGTTTTAAGTAATAATTGTGTAATTTATGCATTTAAATTAAAATAAGGTTTTTTAATAATGAAAATAAATTTCTAAAGATAAATGATCTTTTTTTAGTTGTAAAATAATTTTTAGAAAGTAAGTATGTATATTGTAATTTTTATAAAGTGAAAACATGTTCATATATTTGTGGTAACTTATATATATTACTGTATAATAGGATTTGGTGTGTTAATCTCAATTAGAGGCAAAGTTAATTGGTTTTGGGCTTAGCCCATTTAGCAACTTAATAAGGAAAAGAGGAAAATGCCTCTTTCTCATTTTCTGTACGTACACAAAGAAGTCTTCTTCTCCCTGTAACTAAGAAAGCATAACCTACCTTTCCTCTTTCACAACAAAAACCTAATTCTCCAATTTTATCCAACTCCTTGCTGAAATTATCAGATTAAAAGTCTATTTAGTCAGGTAATCTATCTCTAAACCAAAAATACTTCATCAAATTATGATTTTTAAGATGTTTGATTGTAGGTAATGCTGGTTTGTGTTTGCATGTCTTTGTAAACTTCATTTGTAGGTTGTTGAAGCAACTTTCAATGCTAAAGCTTGCTCCTTTTCGCCAATTCGATCTTTTAGCTCAAGCGTTTTGCAAGGTGAGTATCAATCTTACAATATCTAGCTCATGCAATGCCAAAATTCACAAATTGAAATCTAAAATTCGCAAAAAAATTCATTTTTGAACTATTTTGATTGTGTAAACTGTCTTAAGTTGCAGCTTTGTGCAGTCATATCTCCCTATTTCGACAACGAAATGCTTCCTGGTTTTTTTTGTACACCATGTTCCTTAGATTAAGCATGACAAATTTCAGGTCATTTCGACCAATATAGCTTATAGAAACATGCTGCCGAACTTCGACTCGGGGCATGTTTTTGCCCAGATTTTTATAGTGAAAACACTGCGTGGGTCCAAATTTGAGACATCATATCTTTCTCATGCTTTGTCTAAATTGAATGATTCTTAGTGCAGTTTAAATTATTGTTGTTGGTCTTTATGCATGTTGAATTTCAGGTCATTTCGACCAATATAGCTTATAGAAACATGGTGCCGAACTTTAACTCGGAGCATGTTTTAGCCCAGATTTTTATAGTGAAAAAACTGTCTGGATCTAACTTTGAGATATCATATTTTTTCATGCTTTGTCCAAATTGAATGATTCTTGGTGAAGTTTAAAGTGTTGTTGTTGGCCTTTATGCATGTTAAATTTTAGGTCATTCGGACCTATATAGCTTATAGAAATATGATGCCGAACTTTGACTCGAAGCATGTTTTTGCCCATATTTTACAGTGAAAACACTTTTTGAGACATCATAACTTTCTCGTGCTTTATCCAAATTGCGTGATTATTTTTTTATTTGATAGATGAATTTCTCAATTATAGGATTAACAAATTTTAGATTAATCCGATTAAATTTGGTCCTCTGTTTCATGCCTGAAAGTTGAACCCAGAGGGTTTTCAGGCCTGTGCATTTTTGGTTTTTGAACTGTAGCAAACATGTCCTGAGTCCATATTTGAGACAGTGTAACTTTTTTATTTCTAGTCGGAATTCATTGATTCTTTTTTTATTTGAAATATGAAGTTTTCTAGTTTGTGTACACTGATTTTTAGTTCAATCAAAGGTAGTTCGGCTACCTGTTTGATATTCGAATGTTGAACCCAGAGAACATTCAGACCTGTGCATTATTTTGACGAAGTGTTTTTATGTTCCTTTTCCGTCCGATTTTTGACTCATACTATTATCCCACCTTTTTGTCAAGGCTGGAATATCAACAAATTGGCAAGGAAGAATGAATATCAGGATTGGAGATCGATTGGAAACAAGGCTGCAATCGCCATCGTTAAAATTTGGCTAAGCTCATATCAGGACGGAGTCGATTGGAGATGATAATCAAGGCTAGGGGAAGCTACATTTGAAATTTCAGGTTAATTGGAGTTCATGTGCTCGAGATATGGACTGATCAAAGTTTGTGGATGCTGGTTCGAGTCGATACATTTCGTGTAGATTGTCAAGCAAGGTTTCCAATCAATACCATTCGTATCGATCAGAAGTGGTTCCAATCGATGGATTACGTATCCATCAACGTGGGTTTGACACGATGGTTTCATATCGATCGGGATGAAAGGAGGTGGCATATCTCGAATCGATGCTCTCGTATCAATAATTGAAGGATTTGACACTTTCGTATCCATCAGGTAAAGCCTCGCTCGTATCCATCAGGTAAGGCTTCGTTCGTATCCATCGTCGTGCCTAGTTTCATACCCATCTATTGGCCCTTCATGCGCTTTTCGTATCGATCAATAATTCACCATTTCGTATCGGTCGGTTCATAGATCAATACGAAACACATTCTTGGAATCGATATGAGAAAGATCATGAAGTATTGATGCAAGCAATTGAGTGGGAACGTAATGGAGAAGTAGTGGACACGAACGAGTGTGAAGCGTGGATGTGCACAAAGATCGACCACGATTCAAGGAAGTAATCGTTCAAAATGGCGAAGAAACTAGATTGAGCCTTGGAAGTAGCGACACGTCATCGATGCTGACATGCCCTGATCGATTCGAAGGTATCGATGCGAACCAATCGATTCGAACCACACGGCCTGCCAAAAATCACAAGTTGCATCGATCATGTCTCCTAAACCATAGATCCAAATACTACGAAATTTTTACAGGAGCTTACATACAAGGCAAAGAATGTTCTTGCCAAGTTTCTGCCCAATTGGATCATTTTTTGATGGATATGAAATCAATTCGTATCGATCACGGATCGAGTCAAAACATGGCAGGATCGGTCGCGTGGGCCCCCTCACATGCCAGAAGAAGTCTCCCGAAGTTAGAGCATGATATCAGCTTCCTACATCTATAAATAACCCCGTAGAGCCTATAGAAAAAGGATCTTTTTGCCTGCTCAACGCCCAGACTCTGCCGGATTCAATTCAACATTTCACTATAACCATTGTACTCGAAATTCTTCATTGCTATTGCTGTAATCATCTGTAACCAACAAATAACATCAATAAAAGATAAAACTTTAAAGTGGACGTAGGCCGGAGATAGCCGAACCATTATAAACTCCGTGTTTCTATTCGTTATTTCTGGATTGTCGTTTGTTGTTTGCTTTGATCTATGATTTGTGTTTGCAATATTGCTGACTTATATTCATAGTTTAGTGTTTTCACGACACTCGGGGTTTGTGACCAATTTTGGCGCAAACACTTTGGTGCTTTCACTGAGAAGGACTAGCACCTGCTACATCGGATTGAAGTTCAGATTTGAAAAGTGTGAAGAGTTCAGATTTTAAAGACAATGACTCGACAAACAAGCATAAGAAAAGAGCTGAGAGAAGTCAACAGGAACGAAGTCAAGAAGCATCCTCCAGAGCTGGAGAAGGATAAGCTTCGATCTAAATTACCAGGGATGAAATGGAAGCTATGGACAATTCATCGTGTGAGAGATTGTAGAAGAGTCAGCATGACATGAAGCATACTTTCTTTGAACAGATGAGAGCTGCAGGAACACAAACCCTTAGACCGACTACAGTGACTGCCAAAGTGGAACAAGGAATTAGGGTCGCGGAACCCAATGGAGGACAAAATACCAAACCAGAGGGCAATCAACAAAGGCTTGGGGGCAGGCCTACAGGATCTAACACTGGAAGGCCTTTGGAGGGAGCTCAACAGGCTAGAGCGAACGCTAACATTAACGAACCGCATGAGGAATATGTACCAGAATTCCCTCGGGGGCATGGGGGCAACCTTTGACAGATAATGCTGGATTAGCTAAGGTTATTAGGAGAACTATGCCTAGAGGTTTGACCAATAGAGATTTGAAAGGAGTGAACAAGAGTCCATTCACACGGGAAATCAGGATAGCTCGAAATCCGCCTGATTTCAGGCTACCTAGCATAGAAGTGTACAATGGCTAGGCCGATC
Source organism: Allium cepa (assembly GCA_030765085.1). Taxonomy (NCBI): domain Eukaryota; kingdom Viridiplantae; phylum Streptophyta; class Magnoliopsida; order Asparagales; family Amaryllidaceae; genus Allium; species Allium cepa. The sequence goes on along the minus strand of CM060940.1, from coordinate 746,703,851 downwards.
CAACAGATCATCTGATGAGATACACTAGACACATGGAAGTGCTGGGGGCATCAGAGGAAGTTATGGCCCGATGTTTCCCTCTGTACTTGACGGATATAGCCGTGATGTGGTTCAAGCAACTGGGGGAAGGATCTATCAGAACATGGACAGAGTTGGTGGATAGGTTTCTGAGGCACTTTCAGGTTCATATTAAGAGGCCGGAGAACATGATGACGCTAACGTCCGTAAAGCAAAGAATGGATGAGTACCTCAGAGCTTTCTTAACTCGATTTAACGCAGCGGTCGCTTCGATGAATCGGCTGGATCCATCGATGGTTTTGATGGCGGCAGCGTCAGGAGTCAGAGAGGATTCAGATTTTAGAGTATCTCTGATGCGGGAGCCACCACTAGATCTCGGAGAATTCTTTCACGAAGCCGAGAGATTCCTTCGACAAGAAGATGCATGTACAGATTTGAAGTTAAAGAAGGTGAATCGAGCTGCGAATGGAGGTCCATCCAATGGAAGCTTGGATAAAATAAAGGAAAAAGGAAGCTGGAAGATGATTCTTGAAAAGCTAGGAAGCGATGGAGGGACCCAAAGTTTTCCACGTACACATGATTAAATGAGACGCTGGAACGGATATACATGGAAACCCGGAATCGCCTTCCCTACCGATGGCCAGCTAGGAGAGAACCTTCCGAACATGAAAGGGCATCAGAAAGGCACTGTCTCTTCCATGATTTGGGTCGACGCGATACCAACAGCTGCATGCACCTGAAGGATATAATCGAGGAACATGTGAGGAATGGGCAGTTGCGGTAATATGTCGGGACTAGGAATGCAGCGGTGGAGCAGGAGCAACCACCGCCTACCTCAATCAACGATGGTGCGAGGCCCAGGAATGACGATCGATTGGTTATCAATTGACTGGGATAACATGAAATAAGTAGCAGGCTGTTGGTAAACGGCCAAGTCATTTACTCATGTACGGGGACGGAGATAGCCTCTAAGCATGCTCTGAATGATGATAAACCGTGTTGCTATGGTTTGCGAAATCTGTCTGTTGTTTTTGGATTGGACACTTGTTTTTCTGGTTTGGTTTTGGAGTTCGGTTTGAGCTCCTGGTTTTGTTTGCTTTCTGGCTTGGATTCTCGTTTGGATGATTGTTTTCTGTTTTGGATGTTGATTTGGATTTCTATTTTTCTGATTTAATTTGGATTTTGGATTGGATTTTAATTGAATTTTTGTCTGGTTTTTGGTAAATGGTCGTCGGGTATGGATTATATATGGAAAGGGGTAAGTCTCTTCGTCCACATGCGGCGAGTTGGCTTATTTAGGTCGTCGAGTATGGACTATGCTCGACGAGGGTCCGAAGTGACCAAGATTTGGCTTAGGACTTAAACCATGGCATTGTACAACGTCCAGGGACACTGGACCACGGTCGTCAAGTGTGGATTACGCTTGGCAAGAACCCGGAGAGGTTAGCTCAAAGTCCAGGGACACTGGACCACGGTCGTCAAGTGTGGATTGCGTGTGGCAAGAACCTGGAGAGGTTATCTCAACGTCCAAGGACACTGGACCACGGTCGTCAGGTGTGGATTGCGCTTGGCAAGAACCCAGAGAGGTTACGGATTTGGATGTCGACCCAGAGAGGTCCTAGATTCGATTATTGGCTATTGGATAAGGATGGATTAGGACGCGGTTGTCGAGTTTGAATGGGTATGGAATTGGCTAAGGCTTTGGTTATTGAATTTGGAATTGGTCATCGACTCGGAGCAGTCGAGGATGTTGTACTCTGACGATATGGCTACGGACTACGGATATCGGATTCGGAACTATTCAAATCACGCCTTATTATCACATGGCATGTTTTGGGGGGAAAATGTTATCCCAGCTTTTGGTCAAGCCTGGAATATCAATAAATTGGCAAGGAAGAATGGATATCAGGAATGGAGATCGTTTGGGAACAAGGCTGCAATCGCCGTCGTTAAAATTTGGCCAAGCTCCGATCAGGACGGATTCGATTGGAGAAGACGACCAAGGCTAGGGGAAGCTAAATTTCAAATTTCAGGTTAATCGGAGTTCATGCACTCGAGATATGGACTGATCAAAGTATGTGGATGTTGGTTCGGGTCGATACATTTCGTGTAGAATGTCAAGCAAGGTTTCGAATCGATACCGTTCGTATCGATCAGCCGTGGTTCCAATCGATGGATTATGTATCCATCAACGTGGGTTCGGCACAATGGTTTCGTATCGGTCGGGATGAAAGGAGGTGGCATATCTCGAATCGATGCTCTCGTATCAATAATAAAAGGATTTGACACTTTCATATCCATCAGGTAAAGCCTCACTGGTATCCATCTGGTAAGGCTACGTTCGTGTCCATCGTCGTGCCTAGTTTCATACCCATCTATTGGCCCTTCGTGCGCTTTTCGTATCGATGAATAATTCACCATTTCGTATCCGTCGGCTCATTGATCAATATGAAACCCATTCCTAAAATCGATACGAGAAAGAACATGAAGTATTGATGCAAGCAATTGAGTACGAACGTAATGGAGAAGCAGTGGACACAAACGAGCGTGATGCGTGGATGCGCGCAAAGATCGACCACGATTCAAGGAAGGAAGCATTCAAAACGGCGAAGAAACTGGATCGAGCCTTGGAAGTAGCGACACGTCATCGATGCTCACGTGCCCTGATCGATTCGAAGGTATCGATGCGAACCAATCGATTCGAACCACATGGCCTGCCAAAAAATCACAACTTGCATCGATCATATCTCCTAAACCACAGATCCAAATACTAAGAAATTTTCATAGGAGCTTGCATACAAGGTAAAGAATGTTCTTGCCAAGTTTCAGCCCGATTGGATCATTTTTTGATTGATACGAAATCAATTCGTATCGATTACGGATCGAGTCGAAACTTGGCGGGATCGGTCACGTGGGCCCCCTCACGTGCCAGAAGAAGTCTCCCGAAGTTAGAGCGTGATATCAGCTTCCTACACCTGTAAATAGCCTCCTGGAGCCTACAGAAAAAGGATCTTTTTGCCTGCTCAATGCCCAGACTCTGTCGGATTCAATTCAACACTTCACTACAACCATTGTACTCGAAATTCTTCATTGCTATTGCTGATATCATCTGTAACCAGCAAAGAACATCAATAAAAGATAAAACTTTAAAGTGGACGTAGGCCGAAGATAGCCGAACCACTCTAAACACTGTGTTTCTATTCATTATTTCTAGATTGTTGTTTGTTGTTTGCTTTGATCTATGATCTGTGTTTGGAATATTGATGACTTATATTCATAGTTTAGTGTTTTCACGACACTTGGGGTTTGCGACCAATTTTGGCGCAAACACTTTGGTGCTTTCACTGAGAAGGACTAGCACCCGCTACATCAAATTGAAGTTCAGATTTGAAAAGTGTGAAGAGTTCAGATTTGAAAGACAATGACTCGACAGACAAGCAGAAGACAAAGAGTTGAGAGAAGCCAACATGGAAGAAGTCATGAAGCTTCCTCCAGAGCTGGAGAAGGACATGCTTCGATCTAAATTACCAGTGATGAAATGGAAGCTATGGCCAATTCATTGCGTGAGAGATTGTTGAAGAGTCGACAGGACATGATGTACACTTTCTTTAAACAGATGAGAGCTGCAGGAACACAAACCCTTAGACCGACTACGGTGTCTGCGAATTTGGAACAAGGAAATAGGGTCGCGGAACCCAATGGAGGACAGAATACAGAACCAGAGGGAAATCAACAAAGGCATGGGGGAAGGCCTGCAGGATCTGACACTGGAAGGCCTTTGGAAGGAGCTCAACAGGCTAGAGCGAGCGCTAACATTAACGAACCGCATGATGAATATGTACCAGAATTCCCTCGGGGGCATGGGGGGCAACCTTTGATAGATAATGCTGGATTAGCTGAGATTATTAGGAGAACTATGCGTAGAAGTTTGACCAATAGAGCTTTGAAAGGAGTGAAAAAGAGTCCATTCGCACGGGAAATCAGGATAGCTCGAAATCCGCCTGATTTCAAGCTACCTAGCTTAGAAGTGTACAACGGAAAGGTCGATCCAACAGATCATCTAATGAGATACACTAGATGCATGGAAGTGCTGGGGGCATCGAAGGAAGTTATGGCCCAATGCTTCCCTCTGTACTTGACGGATATAGCCGCGATGTGGTTCAGGCAACTGGAGGAAGGATCTATCAGAACATCGACGGAGTTGGTGGATAGGTTTCTGAGGCAATTTCAGGTTCATATTAAGAGGCCTAAGAACGTGATGATGCTAATGTCGGTAAAGCAAAGAATGGATGAGTCGCTCAGAGCTTTCTTAACTGGATTTAGCGAGGCGGTTGCTTCGATGGATCGGCCGGATCCATCGATGGTTCTGATGGCAGAAGTGTCAGGAGCCAGAGATGATTCAGATTTTAAAGTATCTCTGATATAGGACCCACCACTAGATCTCGGAGAATTCTTTCATGAAACCGAGAGATTGCTTCGACAAGAAGATGCATGTATAGATCTGAAGTTAAAGGAGGTGAATGCAGCTGCGAATGGAGGTCCATCCAGTGGAAGCTTGGATAAAAATAATGGAAAAAGGAAGTTGGATGATGATTCTGGAAAAGCTAGGAAGCGATGGAGGGACCCAAAGTTTTCCACGTACACAGGATTAAACGAGACGTTGGAGCGGATATACATGGAAACCCCAAATCGCCTTCCCTACCGATGGCTAGCTAGGGGAGAACCTTCTGAACGTGAAAGGGCATCAGGAAGGCACTGTCTCTTCCATGATTTGGATGGACACGATACCAATAGTTGTAAGCACCTGAAGGATATAATCGAGGAACATGTGAGGAATGGGAAGTTGCGGCAATATTTCGGGACTAGGAATGCAGCGGTGGAGCAGGAGCAACCACCGCCTACCTCAATCAACGATGGTGCGAGGCCCAGGAATGACGGTCGATTAGTTATCAATTGACTAGGATAACATGAAATAAGTAGCAGGCTGCTGGTAAAATGGCCAAGTCATTTACTCATGTACGGGGACGGAGATAGCCCCTAGGCATGCTCTGAATGATGATAAACCACGATGCTATGGTTTGCGAAATCTGTCTGTTGTTTTTTGATTGGACACTTGTTTTTCTGGTTTGGTTTTGGAGTTCGGTTTGAGCTCCTGGTTTTGTTTGCTTTCTGGCTTGGATTCTCATTTGGATGATTGTTTTCTGTTTTGGATGTTGATTCGGATTTCTAATTTTCTGATTTAATTTGGATTTTGGATTGGATTTTGATTGGATTTTTGTCTGGTTTTTGGTAAATGGTCGTCGGGTATGGATTATATGTGGCAAGGGGTGAGTCTCTTCGCCTACATGCGACGAATTGGCTTATTTAGGTCGTTGAGTGTGGACTATGCTCGATGAGGGTCCGGAGTGACCAAGATTCGGCTTAGGACTTAAGCCATGGCATTGTACAACGTCTAGGGACACTGGACCACGGTCGTCAAGTGTGGATTGCACTTGGAAAGAACCCGAAGAGGTTATCTCAACATCCAGGGACACTGGACCACGGAAGTCAAGTGTGTATTGCGCTTGGCAAGAAACCGGAGTGGTTAGCTCAACGTCCAGGAACACTGGACCACGGTCACCAGGTGTGGATTGCGCTTGGAAAGAATCCGGAGAGGTTATGGATTTGAATGTCGGCCCGGGTGGTCCTGGATTCGATTATTATCTATTGGATAAGGATGGATTAGGACTCGGTTGTCGACTTGGAATGGGTATGGAATTGGCTAAGGCTTTGGTTATTGGATTTGGAATTGGGCATCGACTCGGAGCAGTCAAGGATGATGTACTCTGATGATATGGCTATGGACTTTGGATATCAGATTCGAAACTATTCAAAACACGCCTTATTATCACAAGGCATGTTTTGGGGGGCAAATGTTATCCCACCTTTTGGTCTAGGCTGGAATATCAACAAATTGGCAAGGAAGAATGGATATCAGGATTGGAGATCGATTGGGAACAATGCTGTAATTGATGTCATTAAAATTTGGCCAAGCTTCGATGTAACAGCCCACCCTGAGACCTACATTAGTAAAGAGAATTACTAAGTAATCCCGTCTACTAATGTAGAGAATAGGGCCGGTTAAGGGCGACCATCATAGTAATACATTAGTTAAGAGCTAAGCATGTCAATCATGTCTTGATTTTTTTTGCCATTACCTCATAAGTGGTTGACACGCTTAGTCCCTAATTAATGCGCACTATGGTGGACTCGGACCATTTCAGAAATAATGTAATAAACATGCAGATAGAAAATATCAATCACAGAACAGCAAACCTAGATCAGAGTATATATATATATATATACATACATCACCATACATCTCCATAATAATACATCATATATAAGTAGCATGGACTGCTGAATCACATATACACCCATCCCACAAAATAATATTTTGCCACAATATTTCATCATTTATTTTATTAAAAGACGTGTTTTCTTCATATTTTTCCTTCTATATTCAATAAAAGGCTAATATTGGCAATTATTATCAATATTATCACATTGACTTAATTAAAATACAGTAAATGACTAATTTCACTCCAATACCTCAAAATAATGTTTTTAAAACTTTATTTACATCAATTTGCATTTATTTCAACAATTAAATGTTGAAATACATCACTTGGTAAATTTATTAACTCAAATTTACCTAAATTCCAATATTTTCCATTTTATTTAACCAAAACACAAAACAATGAATTTTAAACCCAATATTTAACTCCATACTATTGTTTATTTTAAATATACAATTTAAACCAAATTTATTTCTCCATTACATTCTATTTACCATATTAAATTATAACTATCATTATAATTTAATAACTTCAGTAATCTCCAATACCAGGGTTGTTACATCCGATCAGGACGGAATCGATTGGAGACGATGATCAAGGCTAGGGGAAGCTATAATCGGACTTCATGCGCTTGAGATATGGACGGATCAAAATATGTGGATGTTGGTTCGAGTCGATACATTTCGTATCGATTGTCAAGCAAGGTTTCGAATCGATACCGTTCGTATCGACCAGCAGTGGTTCAAATTGATGGATTACGTATCGATCAACGCGGGTTCGACATGATGGTTTCGTATCAGTCGGGATGAAAGGAGGTGGCATATCTCGAATCGATGCTCTCGTATCAATAATAGAAGGATTTGACACTTTCATATCCATCAGGTAAAGCCTCGCTCGTATCCATCAGATAAAGCTTCGTTCGTATCCATCATCGTGCCTAGTTTCGTACCAATCTGTTGGCCCTTCATGCGCTTTTCGTATCGATCAATAATTCCCCATTTCGTATCGGACGGCTCATAGATCAATACGAAACACATTCCTGGAATTGATACGAGAAAGAACATGAAGTATTGATGCAATCAATTGAGTATGAATGTAATGGAGAAGTAGTGGACACGAACAAGCGTGAAGCGTGGATGCGCGCAAAGATCGACCACGATTCAAGGAAGGAAGCGTTCAAAATGGCGAAGAAACTGGATCGAGCCTTGGAAGTAGCGACACGTCATCCATGCTCACGTGCCCTGATCGATTCGAAGGTATCGATGCAAACCAATCGATTCGAACCACACAGCCTGCCAAAAAATCACAACTTGCATTGATCATATCTCCTAAACCATAGATACAAATACTACGAAATTTTCACAAGAGCTTACATACAAGGTAAAGAATGTTCTTGCCAAGTTTCTGCCCAATTGGATCATTTTTTGATGGATACGAAATCAATTCGTATCGATCACGGATCGAGTCGAAACATGACGGGATCGGTTGCGTGGGCCCCCTCACGTGCCAAAAGAAGTCTCCAGAAGTTAGAGCGTGATATCAGCTTCCTACACCTATAAATAGCCTCTGGAGCCTACAGAAAAAGGATGTTTTTGCCTGCTCAATGCCCAGACTCTGCCGGATTCAATTCAACACTTTACTACGACTATTGTACTAGAAATTCTTCATTGCTATTGCTGTAATCATCTGTAACCAACAAAGAACATCAATAAAAGATAAAACTTTGAAATGGACATAGGATGGAAATAACCGAACAACTATAAACTCTGTGTTTCTGTTCGTTATTTCTGGATTGCTATTTATTGTTTGCTTTGATCTGTGATTTGTGTTTGGAATATTGCTGACTTATATTCATAGTTTAGTGTTTTCACGACACTCGGGGTTTGTGACCAATTTTGGCCTGAAAACATAGTTGATGTTTTTGTGAAATTTCTGAAAAGTTTTGAGGGCTATTATGCCTATCAATAGGCTAGAAAAGTTTTAATGAATTTGAATTTCAAAATTGATTTGAATTTGAATTTGAATTAAATTTAAATGACGGTTTTGAGTGATTTCTTTGATTTCGAGCACAAATTTTTCCAAACAATTTTGAAATAAATTTTAAAATAAGTTGGCATATAAAATAATTATTATGTAATATTTTTAAATTATTTTAAGTTGTAAAATCTATTTATTCTCTACAATAAGGGAATTTTCAAATATCATCTTCAAAATTAATTTCAAAAAACTGGTTTTAAAAGCTAGCTTCTCAAATAAATTATTTTATATATAAATACACACTTTTATACTATTCGAACATATGGGAAAGAGAATAAAACGATTTAGTAAAACACGTGGATGGGACATGTGCGTTTACTATTTCGGTTAATTTCCGACTTGTACGATCGAAGCTATTTGAGATTATTGATTCTAAGATGTTTTGCCATTTTATGGCATATTTTGAGTTTTATAATTTCTTTTTATTGGAATTATTTAAGATGGCCAATATTTGGCAAGTGTTATGGTTTGAGATCTCCTATGCACGAGTATTGTCGATGAGAACCATCACGATGTTTTGTTTACTTGCCAATGATATAAGGCAAGTCCTGAGTTTATGATTTCATATTTTGAGATTTATGGTTTGTGAGAAACCATCGTTTTCACTTGTCGATGATATGAGACAAGTTACGATGCCATTTAATACTTGTCGATGAGATGAGACAAGTATGGTGTCTCTTTATCACTCGCCAATGAGACTAGGCAAGATATAATTTTCTGAGTTTTATGGTGTTTCTAGTAACGGATAGTAAATTGCTAAGTACGAATGAGTGGTATGGGACACACGCTAACACTTTTTGGGTTCCTTCCATTAGTTTGTGGCACATTCACAATGTTTACCTAACAGAACTGCTTTGAGAAGTGTTAGCGACCTTGTCATGAGGACGAACTGCTTTGGGAGGTGTTAGCGACCTTGTTAGGGCAGACAAAATGGCTTGAAGAGGTATTAGCGACCTTGTTATGAGGATGAACTGCTCTGGATGGTGTTAGCGACCTTTTCCGAGGCTTCGGTCGTCTGAGTTTGGCACGTACAGCATTGCTTCGGCATTACAATCGGGGATTTGGCCAATCTTGATTTTCTGAGTTTTCCGTTTTATTGTGATTTCACCTTTTTAAGATTTTTTATTTCATTGATAGCCTAGTATTATATGAGATGTTATATATATATGGTTATTTCAATTATGATGTTTTGAACTCTTATCGAGTTCCTTGAGTTATGAGTTTGGATAATTTTAGGGTTTTATAGGATATTCTGGGTTTTGCCATTTTGGCGAGTTAAAATTGAGATTTATATACATTTATACAAATGAGATGAGGTATAATTGAATTCGGAGATTCATCTATAGTTTTGTTTTGGATCATCCTATTTGAGAATGTTTTATTTTTGCCATTTTGGCGAGAGTTTGTATTTATATTTCTCATTTTGAGGAGATATGGTTCATGGAAACCATGTTGACATTTTGAGATGTCGCCTATGATATGAGGCACATGTGTTTGATTTGAGTATTGAGTTTGAGTTACCTCCTTCGAGGTATTTGTTCACCTAAGAAGCGTTTGTTACTTAAGTGTTGAGCTTATGAGTTTATGGATTCATTCTTCTCTTTCGAGAAGAAGTATCTTCATGTCTGCTTTGCTTTATATAGCCGATATTGACTGATTTGTGTAGCTAGATTGGCCCGTGTATTTATACTCCGGTCAGACCGAGTTTTTTCAATTATCATCTATTGGACTTAGCATAAAGTTGATGCTGGATATCAGCTCTCCTTTCTCTTGAGCAATTTCTGTTCTTCCGCATACTCCGATGTGTTTGATTCAATGTATATGTGTGGTCGAGTACCACTTTTATTGTATTCATATTGTATTGTACTAAACACGTATCGGTGTATGCGTATATATATGATGTTGATTACTGTTCTATGATGTGCTTTACATTTAGTTATTGTATTTTGTTCTGATAGATCCATTACTCACCTATAGTTTTGGATTAAGCATTTACTGTGTATGTCGATCCATTGAGATAGAAAAGAAAAATCATATTGCATTTATCGATGTATTCAGTAGATGTTTAAGACAAAGTTATAGATGTTCGCCTTTAACCAGCCCCATTCTCCGCTTTAGTAGACGGAATTACTCGTTAATTCTCTTTATTAAGGTGGGTCTCGAGGTGGGGCATTATAGCAGGGATAGACCTAAAAACGTAAAAACCATACCAATTTGGGTACCAAAAGGCACGAATATAAAATCCCTTAAAGTCAAACAAATCTGGGTGCCAAGAGGAACAAATATAAATTGTCTTGGGTCTCTACAAACATATTTTCCAAAATCTTTTACCACTAACAACCATGGACCTATAAAAACAAATAGGTCACAAAAATCATTTCTCGTGTAGGTGGGGTGGCACGCTAGCAACAACAACAGTAGTGCCTAGATTCTGGCTGTTCAAGGCATGCGACGGGCAACAAATCAAAGTTCTTTATACTAGTATAAAGGTAGAAGAATCACAATGGGCAAAAATGAAAAATTATCATAAAGGTAAAATAGGTAACGGAATATTTATTTTGAACGATTTATCAAATGTGAAAATCTGCACCATAATCTGAGTTAAATCAGCCAGTTAAGTGATAAAGAAATGAATGTTGATTTTGATTTTGACTTATTCAAAATTGTTGGCCAATTGTTTTCTATGAAGAGAAAACCATACGTATCTCTAGAAGTTTTTGAACTATCTCATATAGATTTTTTGGACTTATGGTGCTACAAGTTTAGATGATAAGAAATATTGTCTTGAATTGATTTTTAATTGCTCTAGACACACGTCGATAAATTTGCTTATCTTTCTGCTTCTGGATCTGATACTATGTTCACTATTTGTAAATTTGCATGATCTTAATTCAAATTCTAGAGAATTTCATTTAAAGGCTGTTAAAAATGATTTTAAGGTATTTTGTTACACACTTCATGGTCTGGTCTATGGCAGCCAACTAACGATAATCTTGAGTCAAAGGAAAATTTGGATGCATATTACACTGGTAATCTTATAGGTAGAAAAATTACTGGTGGAATGTGATTTATGTGGAGATATTCAGTAGTAATATCATTTTCAAAGAAAATATCTGCATATTTTTATTTCAACTAATTTTCAAGTAGCAGACATTTTTCTAATCCCTTCCAAAAAATCATTTTTGTTGACCATATTTCAGATTAGTCAATTTGATTTTATAATTATTTTTCAATTTGATCTTAAATTACTACATTAACTAATCTGACTCCCTAATGATTATTGAAAAGACAGATAGTGATTAAAAAATTGATGAGTGTTGATATTAATCATATATTATAATTTGAGACAATATATTTAGTAAATTTCTTTAAAAATTTAAACAAGATTTATAATAACTTTTGATTGATAAAAATTCCATGACCATTTCTATTTCTGTCGTATCTCTAATCACCATCCCTCATCAAAATCCAATATAGTATGTCAATATCTTGTAATTTAAATAGGAAATTATTCATTTTCCATTTTATTATATTTGTAGCAATAAAAACATCCAAAATATTCACTCTCGTTTAAAAGTCCTCACGATTATGCATGGGTCAACTACTTGGAATCTTTGATTATGTGCTTTCATGCTCATTTAAAAGTCCCCACGGTTATGCAAGTATGGAACACATATCAAAATTGATTATTAAATAGGCAAGTTGATTCTAATCCCATTCAAAAGTCCTCATGGTTATGCGTGGTTAGAAGATGCTTGAAATTCATTTTTTATTATAAAATTTGGAATACTACTAATCTCATTCCTGATATAAATATACCCCAAACAAATACAACTATATGGTTTTATATGATGGCAATATCCCTATCACTCTAAAGTGGAATATGCACCTAACAGAGTATTTATGATTTTTGTTTGATTTTTAATTGAAATTTAATATTTATACTTGATTAGGTATTAATATTGTATTAATGTCTCTCACTTTATCTCCATTTTTCAAAGACTGTTACTTTTTTGCTGATAACAAATTAGGGAAAGAAAAGCTAAGATTTTAGCAAATAAAGGTCAAATATTTTATTTGTATTTTCTATTTGCATCTAGTTTCATTAGCATATTTCTATTTGTTTTCATGCATAAATGAAGGGGAGCCTTTGTTGTAGAGCGGGAGCATTGAAATAGGGGGAGGAAATTGAATGATCACATATATTTAATACATTCAAAATCTTAAATATATGTTTGTTATTATCAAAAGAGGAAGTTTGTTGAATATGCTAGTATATGATTTTTTTAATGATAATTATTTATATTCATTCAAATGTATTTGTTATCATATTATTTTATTTTCACATAATTGAAAAAATATTTGCTGAATAAAATAAATAACAAAAAATTTAAATTCAAACATATTTTTTATTCAAACAAATATTTATTACAATTTTGAATAGTACAAATTTGAGCTCTCACTGTATACACAATTTTCAAACAATGCAATTTTAAATTACAATACAATGTTTCAGTATGCAATTATCATTTATATTTGCACCTCGCTACATATCACTCATTCACTCGCATTTAATCATTAAGTCTATTCCAGATTGAATTCAACATCTGAGTTATCTGCATAATAAAACTAACGTGGTAGAATTAAAAAAGAAATATATTTTGCAGTGTAAAATAAAATGTGTTTTTGAAAATGTTATTTGCCTCAGTTATTTGGGTTGTTCATCATCATATTTATTTTGAATTCGTCTTACACGAACATCTTGTGACATGCACAGTGTATCACTGTACATGCCATAAGGCCATGCACACTGATATACACTTTATAAATTGCAAGGACAGGTGAGCACAAGGACAAACCCAATCAAAAGATCGGTTCAACTCAAGTGCAATAAAAATAAAGCCACGACATGAGCATAAGGACAAACCCGAGCCAAAGTTAGGTTTAACTCAGCTACATTACAAAAAACATCACAAAATTGTTAAGTGCAAGAATTCAAAAACCAACATAAGACAAGCCTCGACAAAAAATTAAATGTACACTTGAACCCAGACTGCTCGGAGGAACCAAAATCCACATGTCAACAGTGGTGACTTTAAAAACAAACAAAACCTCAAATGGTCAGACTCAAAGTCAAATGACAACATGCGTGAATGCAAAAAGCCTCAGACATGTCAACTTCAAAAGGAACCCAACTATACGCATTCAAGATAGCAACTCACCACACAATGTAACACAGACAAGGAAATGAAATAACTTGAAGCAAATGCAAAACTAACCAAGGTCAGTCCAGAAGCAAGAAACACACAGCAAGATAGTGCATTACTCAAATACAAATGCAAATAAATCATACGCAGTGAAATCGGTCAACATAACATGAATGCAAAGCTTCCACCAGACCATACTTAATAGTTTAGGCATATATATGTGTGTATGTATATATATGCAAACTAACTCGATGCTACAACTTAATGCAAGACAAATTCTAAAAATAGAATGAACCAGTACAAAAAGGGGTGGACATTACACAAAGGAGCAACACCGACACGTATGTGCTATGCATAAAATTTTTCATATGGAACCACACCCGGTAAAAATATAAAGCAATATGAATTCATATTAAAAAATTGTAAACAATGGAATGCCACTGAGGTGAACACACACACATATACATATACTTATATATGTATGTATGCAAGTGGAGATGAACATCAACACAGCAGTTTCAAAAATGACTAGCACACATGAATCACCATGCAGTGAACAAAGATCAAAACAAGTATATATGATGGTCAAAGAAAACAATGAAGAATGGTTAGATATGGAACCAGATACAAATGGTTGAGTACAAGTTTCAGCGAACTGTACTCGGACTCAAGGAAATGTGCAACAACAAAATGGTTAGACCATCAAATAAATGCAAATACCAGGAAGTTTTTTCAAATAAATGTACATTAAGCCAGAGAAGGCTACACAAAGACTACATAAACATACATACATACATACATACATGTATATGTATACACATATATGAGTTCAAAGGCAACAACCATATGCAAGCAATCAAGCTACATAAGGGGCATGCATAACAATAACAAAACTTTTCTAAGCAATGTAAATGAACACACATGAAAAAGTGTATCAAAACCCAACATCAAATGGTATAAGTGCAGAGTTCAAATTTTAATATTTCAGTGGAAACCGGACAAGTCTCCACAAAGTGTACAGGAACCAGCACACATGCACCAGAGACAACAAGACCACATTATACTGCAACTACCAGAGTCCATCAAGCAACAATAAAGTGTACAGGTAAACCAGATAATTCAATATAAAGGAGTCAAGGCCGAAATCAATCAGTGTTTATCAAGTCAAGTATATACATGATGCAACAAACATACATACATATACATACACACACACACACATATGCATTCACACATGTATACATATATCCAGACAGTTTTCTTTAGCAAATTAAGTTGCAGCATTGAAAAGAGGAACAAAATTCGAATGTAGTCATGGTCACATTCAAATGCAAATTTTATGCAAACTTCAGAGAAGTGCTAATTGCCAGCAAAAAAATTCATGAAGTTGAAGTCAATTATCACAAATCCATAGTGGCCGAAGTCAAGCCAGAAAAGAACGGAACAAAATCTAAAGCAAACTCATGAAGCCATGGTGACCGAGGAACCATGACAGAAAATAAACGAAATTGAACCAGTCAAGATCAATCACAAGCAACCAAGCAAAATCGAATGGCAGAGCAAAAAGTAACAGACAAATTCAAAATCATATTCGAACGACAATTAAAGGAATTGAACCATCTTTAAACCCAATCTTCATCAGCAAATCAAAATCAATATAGTTCAAGCATATCAACGAGAGTAATAAAGGAAATCACATACCAATTCAAATTGAACTCAATGAATTAAAGCAGTCGTGTGCAAATCAAAGAGACGATCGACGGATGAAGCAATCAACGCTAAATATCTATTAAATTGATCAACTAGAATCAGTAGTGCTCAATCTCCAGAAGCCTTAATTTCTTGAGTAGAAGTGAAGATAGATCAAAGAAGAAATGAGGCAGCCATTTTCACAAAGCAAGGATAAAGGCCGAAGAAATAAAATAAAAGGGGAATATTTTTTTATCATGGAGTTTTTGTTCTTGGGGCCGGCAAACAATAGTTTGGGCTTTTATTTTAAACTAGGATTTCTATTTTTGTTTAGTTGTTTTTATTTTGTGTTTCTCTTTTAAACTTTTGTAAAGTCTAGTCGTGTGACTAAGGGACGAACTACGGTGGTGTAGTTCGAGAATTCGCAACTCAGTGACTAAGTTATGGGTGGGTTTGAGCGTAAAGTTAGGTTAGTCGATAGCGGGTGTCACGAGTTTACTTGTGTAAGCGTCTGACGACTTAATTTCTATTAGAAACCTTGGGTGCAGCATGTAGGCAAGGTTTTGCCGAAGTTGGGTAGATATGTGTTGTTCTATTTCTATATTTAATATTATGCTATTATCTGTGCTGCTATTATTCAGCTATTATCAGTGCTGCAATTATTTTATATATTTCCGCATTAAATTTTATAATTATTAGTATCACCCTATTCACCTGCCTTCTAGGGTGAAATCGATCCTACACCCCCCTCTTCTTCCAGTTCATGTAAGAAAAACCGTGCTTAACCACTTTTGATCTACTTTCATAATCCAAAATTAATGAATTAAACATTACCAATCTCCATTTTTTTTATTAAATTACTAATTTTGAATAAAATTTTCCATTAACCTGAATCCTAATTTGAATTCATAGTTTTTTCCAAGAAACAATATATCAAATCAATTTTTCTTTATAAAACATTTTATTCATTTATTTAGTTTGAAAATTATTTTCTTTAAGAAAAATGTTTGCGTCCAAAACAACCTAACATCTCAACTAGAGATCCAGTAAAATGTAGAAACCAGTAATGTGATTCTAGCGTTGGTTTTTAAGATGGATTAGTTCTCTCACTAATGGAAAAATTGTTCTAATTTTTTTATATTATCCGGACAATAGAAATATGAGAGAAATATCAGGTTCTGCTTTAATTCAGACAAAAAATAACAACCAATTTATACTAGAAAAGCTAGAATATGAATAAAGAAATGACAATATAGAAAAAATAAAAGATGCATAATATACTATGGTGGTCCAACAATCCTTGAACGACTTAGAATTTTAGTCATTTGAACATAAAATATTTAATTTATTTTAAATATTGAAAAGTTATTTTTATAAGTTAAATAACTTGGATTTTAAATATAACGATTTATTTGATAATTTAATTGTAAAGTTTAGTATTTGAAATTGCCTAAATAATTGAAACTTGAATTTTATGTGAATGAAAATGATTTCTAAAATTGTTTTAAATTCTATTTAAATAAGAAGAAAGATAGTAAACTTTTAAATTTGATTTAAAAGTGATTCAATTGATTTTAGAAATTGCTTATTTTAATTAGCGTGTAAAAATAGCATTTTGGAGCACTGTGTTGGATTTCGACGAAATAAGTTTCATCGAATCCGTAATAGAGAATTATTACATATCATCGAATATGGTGATGATCATACGTATCGTTTGGTCGTGCGAGTTCGAAACGCATAGAAATTAATTTAAGAAATTTATATAATAATTGGGTTTAAAAAGCTATCTTCTGCATATGATCGAATTAGGTCTCGAAAATTGTTCCATTGTGTTCGAAATAGGGATATTACATATAGAACAGTAGGCGGCACGCTTCGTTTGAAGTTTGAAATTTTCAATGACGAATAGTAATGTGAAAATTTCTATATAAGGACTTCAAAACTTTAGCTTTGCGATCCAAAAACCTTGTTTCTATCGCCGCCAATTTAAAATTTCAATGGCAGAAAATCACTGGCCTTTCTTCCTCGATTTCTCTCCATCCACGTGCTTTTACGCTTCGACTACAAGTAGGAAGTTGAAGAGCTCGATGGGCTCTACAAGATCAATGGTTGAATCAAGTAAATTGTCGACGAGGCGGTAGCCAAGCTCACTCAAATGAGCATCAGTTGGTGGGTTCAGGCTCGATTTCCTGGCGTAGACGTGCACGCTAGCCTGGAAGAGGGTGGCACAGCTGCATGCAAGGGTGGTGTGGCAGCTTTGGTCAGGCGCGATTTGATCTAGGAATTAAAAAGAGAAAAGAAAAAGAAGTATACACGAGCGTGCTTAGAGGAGTAAATGGGAGGGAAGAGACAAGGTCTAGTAATTTTAAACTTGTTTAATTTAGTTAATTAATTTTAATTTTATCAAATGTAAATTAATCCATAACTTTTTCGTACGATGTCCGTTTTTAGTGCAACAAGTTGCGTTGCATCCGTATTAGCGAGTACTACACTATGGAGTAAGATTGGACAAAATCGAAGCTAGTTGGAATTTTGGATTAAAATTGAACGTCCATTCAATTTTAATTCAAAACGGAACGTATTGACGACTATTATAAATCAATGTGAGTTAATCTTACCTTTTTGGTCAACCAGATATATATTTTTAATCGATAAAAATTATCTATTGGATGTTTGGATATATTATCATTGATGGTTATTGAGTATATGGATAATTTACTATATTTATTAGTTGGATTCTTGCCTATTGGAGCAGATGAGACCCTATTACGTTGCCGTGTAAGAGCGGATGACCCTTTATATACGAATCCCACCTTGAAGCAGTTGATTTATATTTTTATAATTATATACTATATGTGATGCAGGGAGATAGTTTGGAGGGGTCGAACGGTATTCCTCACACTGTTGATTTTATTTTCATATATATGGTTGTAACAACCTGCATATTTTACGATTGTATATTTAAATATTTTATTTAAATATAGCATCGTTAGTCGGATTTAAGTCTATAAGGTTACTTTTGGCATGCAATCTAATTAGGACTCGGAACCACTTCCATTGAGTTCAAAATGGTGTTTGCCACCTTTTTGAGTATAAACATCGATATGTTTGGAGCAAGCTAAAATTTTGACCTTTTGACTTAGGGCTTTGGGTTTGGGTTTCAGCCCATTAACCTAACATATCAACCCAACTACACTCCACCCCTATTCATTCCTTTGTAATATTTCCTACAACTCAAGCTTTAGCAAAAATGGTGGAGGAGATTGGAAATTAAAATCCTAACCCCTAATTTCTTTAGCAAATCCAAGTTTTAGCTCCAAAATCAAAGAGAAGCTTAGGTAAGCATCTCCTTCTTCTCCTCCATCTCAGTCTCTCTCCAATTCCAAAAATTCCCTATAACCTAATTTGGGAAATTATTGCTTATGATCTTAGATTGGAGCTTTTAGAGTTGAGATTGAAGAGTGGTTGATCCTCCTTTGTTTTCAAGCTTCTTTCTTGTTTTTGGGTTTAAAGGTGAGATTTTTATCTCACATCTATGTCTGTAACTATCATTATTGTTAGGTATGAATTCCTAACGTCAATTCATGTCCATTTTCTTTTGATTTGAATTGATTTGGTGAACATTTCAATTTTGGGTGTTTTGAAGTTAAATCTTTAAAAATCCTATCTTTGATGCTTGAACTTGTCGTTGGTGTGAGTCGAAGAGCCTATAGGCCTGGGTTGTCGTGTGGCATAAATCCCTAGTTGCAATTGCACAATCGATCGGCTCCGTTTGGATTCTTGTCCCTTTTGGGGGTTAGGCTGCAAATACTAGAAAACAGGTTCCAATCGACTGGCTTTCTAAGTCCAGTCGACGTACCTGGAACCCGAGAGTTTTCTAGGCATTTGGCCAGTCGACTGAACTCAGTGACCAGTCGACTGACCTGCTTGCTTCAGCCCAATTTGCCTATTTTGCTTGAGATTCCGACTTTTTATCGATTCGTGGTTATCCGATTTGTTGTTATCATTTATTATCGACTTTGATGACTTCTACTTCGGAATTTTTGGGAATATACATTTTGATGACTTCGATATCGATTTCTTTGGATTTGATTCACGTCTTGGTATGTGAATTTTTGGTGATTGATTGTTTTTACAATCAATTTTGTGATTCACCACTTTAAAATACAAAGGTTTCTATACTAGTAGTAAATATTCAAACTCCTTTACAAAGACGATTACAACTCTATTTTCAATATCAAACTCATTTATAAAAACATTTTCCAATCTATTAGTATATACAGACCTCTACCTCATTTGTTCGAGAAATCCAATTAAACGACTTAACAAAACAAGTGGAGTGAAACGCTTGCGTTTACTTTGTCGGTTAATTCTCAGACTCGTTCGATTGAAACTCTTGTGACAACTTTGGAGTGGAAATTTACAGTTTGTTCGTAAATATTTAAGTTAAGTCAGTGGTTGTGGGACATGAAGCTAAACTTATCTATTTACTAGCTGAGTTTAATTAACACTCCTTGATGATCGATGATGATCATTTTGTGATTTAGACTAGCAATGTGCGATGTCTCTTTATCTGCGAGGGAGGCTAAACCTCGTTTCTGTGGAGCTTCGACTCAATTTTGTGCGGTAGCGTCCCATGGTCTTCGGACCGTTTTGTGGAGCTTCGGCTCAAAATTGATGGTCAACAACCATGGAATAGCGTTTTGTTTTTTGATACACGTGTTGGTGAGTTTTCGTGCTCCCGTTTTGAGATAGGCCTCCCCCTTTTGTGATATCTAGATTTCTAGTTGATGATTTCTAGAATTTGTGATTCGCCAATTTTGTGATTGGCATTGATATACTTGTCAATGTTTGTGGTATGGTGAATAAAATAAAGAATATAACATTCTTTTCCGTGCTTTGAGATTTCTTAAGGTATTGTGTGATTTTTGTGTTGTCTAATGTATACTTATCGCAGTATGACATTTTTGTTATCATACGTTTTTGTTGTATCTCTTATTCTATCTCATTTTATCAGATATTTATAGCTAGACTGATCCGTTTATTATTTTCTTATTAAATAATACTCGGGTCAGACCGAGATGTTACAGGTGCTTCTGCTTGACTCCTCATCAGGCAACATTACCTGACTTTTGGCTAACTACTCTAGTTTAGTAGTTTTTGTTGTTATACATACGAGATAGAGATTCCTTGATGTATACATATTATTTTATGTAGCATGTGTATCTATTCTTCTGTGATATTGTGGATCTTGTTTGACCACTACTCTGATATACACTTCTATGTGTTATATTCATATCTATTTCCGCCTTTGTGATATGGATATCTGTGATTGATTTATGTTATGCTTATTTCTATATTTGTTTCTGAAGACCACATAGGCATTGTGTAGTGGCTTAGAGTTTGTATCGGCATGTCGGATTTCCTCTTTAAATGAAATGCATGTTATACTATCTGACATATTGTTGCTCGCCCAAAGCAATTACACAGATAGTTGCTCCTCAACAGCCTTATTCTTCGTGCTAATTCACGGCATTACCCCGTAGTGTCCTTGGCTAGCGTGAGTATAGAGGTGGGGCGTCATAGCTTGGTATCGGGGCCAAACTTCGGAACAATGTAGAATAATTTGTCAAGGATCATCGTCCTACGTCCATCTTAGGAGTCGTGCCTTAGGGTTTTATTCGAGTCATTGGACCCGTTCTATCCTATTTTCTTTGTGATGCCTTGTTTTATCAATCATTATTGTTTGATATTCATTCTGAGAATAACCTTTTCTTCTTCTTTCTTTCATTCTTAAAGAAGAGAAATGGTTAGACCTGGCCGTCCCAGTGTCGGTCAATCAAGTGCTACTCCTTAGGATGGAGTATTTATGTCAGCTCAACAGCTTCTTGATCTTGTAAAGAATGCTTAAGCTGTCGGACCCATTCCAGAGCCTACTCACCCAAATTCCAGATTTGCAAGCTTTTGCAGTGATTATACCAACTTGGGTGGGAAGACATTCAAGGTTTCCAAAAGCGTTATTGAAGTCCAAGCTTGGCTTAGAACATGGAATCGCATCTTTTCTCGCATGAATCTTATTGATCTTCATCGAGTCCATGTGACGACCCAGAATTTTCAAGCGTTTAAAAACGAAATATTTAAATCGATTTTGAATATTTAAAGGTTAATTTCTAACTTGAATTTCAAATATCATAATTTATTTGATAATCAAATTAACGAATTAAATAAGTTGAAGTTGGGTAAATTGTTGAATCTAGAGTTTTAAGCCTATTAAAAATAATTTGAAGGCTTGAAAAATTTATATTAATAGCACTAAGGGTAACAGAAGTTGTAAAATTGAAATTAACAATGGTTTGTTCATTTTTAAAATTTATATCGTTTTAAATTGAATTTAAAAATAGCCTTCCGAGGCACAGTCTTGGAATCCGACGAAACCAGTCCATTGGATCGTAATATTGTATTATTATCGGATTTCAATTTTCGTAGTGTTTGGAGTTGTTATGTGAGCGTAGGATATATAAACGTGTTGAAATTTATATCGAGAATTCAATATAATAACTGATCTAATAGCTATCTTCTCAATACGATTGAATTAGACCTCGAAACCTTTTCCAGTGCGTTCGGAATAGGGGTTTAACATTATAAATGCCTAGCGGAGCGCCTCGATAGGAGATCAAAATTTTAAGCTGCTTAAACGAGATATTTTCAATATTAAAATTTATATATTATTATTCAAGTCAGAAATCAAGTCCAGCCGCCTTCCATCTTTTCAACATAAATTGTCTTCTCACGCAAGGCAATCCAATTCGTTTCCTTTATAAAAATCAGTCTCTCCTCCTTCGTTTGTTCGAACAGCCGAGATTCAGAAAAGTAAAATAAAATATACTCGAAGCTAAAACAAATAGCATGGCCAATACTTCATATCGAATTCAAGATCGATTTGGGCCGAAATTTTTTCTTCTTCCTAAAACTCCAAGCGGTCCATGATTTAAAAAAACGGGGGAAAAGAAAATCAAAATCGATTTTTGATTCGATCGAGGGGTTACTGGGGCAGACACTTGGCGAATCGCGGTAGCTTCGAGTCGCGACAGGTTGGCGGCGCATGCGACAGTGCTCTGGAACGAGCACGGTTGATCGACGTATGGGTCGCGTGTTGATGGGAGGGCGTGGTGATGTCGAGCAACGTGGAGGCTGGTGACACGGCGACTGATGGAAGTACGCGAGCTTGAGGCGGTCGTGGGTAGGGATTCAAAGTCTCGGGATTCTTGTTTGTGGCCGTGATTGATTGCTGTAAGCAACGAAGCAGCGACCACGTGGAGGTAGAGCGGCGGTGGCTTTGTGCTAGAGTTTCGTGCTCGATGAGTTCTAGGGTTGATGGCTGTGACTTTGTTTCTGGAACGAATTGTTAAGGTAACTGTTCAGATTTTTTTTCTTTTCTTCAATTTAAATTTATATATATATATATATATATATATATATATATATATATATATATTCACAAATTTAGGATAAGAGAAAAAAAAGAAATTATTATATATATTTATAGTAAAGAGTTATAGAATGTTATTGGGTATTCAGTTTAAAAGAAAAAGGAAAGAAGGAAAAAAAAGGGAAAAAAAAC
Organism: Allium cepa; assembly: GCA_030765085.1. Classification (NCBI taxonomy): domain Eukaryota; kingdom Viridiplantae; phylum Streptophyta; class Magnoliopsida; order Asparagales; family Amaryllidaceae; genus Allium; species Allium cepa. The sequence goes on along the minus strand of CM060940.1, from coordinate 746,680,941 downwards.
ATTTGCCTGGCTTGAAAAACAAAAATATAAATGAAGACACATACCGTTTTGGGCAATCATGTTTAATCAAGATTTGGATTATATTTACAAGAAATAGGAAATTATTTTGATAAATTGGGAAAAGGAAATAAATAAATAAATATAGATAACTAGTTTAGATTAAATTGATGGTCAACTAAATTTACTAAATAGTAAACTTTCATAGTTTCCTCTCAGATGATAAGTCGTATAATATTTATTTAAGGTCATAAATCAATAAAAACCAAAGGGGTATTGAAGTGGATGGCCAATGCATTGTCCACGGTGAGTTAATCTCACTCAGTTTAATTTAAATTTAAATCACTAAATTTAAATAATTGTTTCAATGGTTGAATTGATTGATGGGCTATAGTATGGTATATATTTGGAATTGGTATTTTATATTGTGCTAACATCTGTGAATGCAGGGAAAATAGGTTGGAAGGATCTAACTGTATCCCTCAATAATTATTTAAATTATTTAATATCCTCTGTGTGATTATTTGATATTCTATGATGAATTATATTAGAATGTTGAATGTTATGCTTTGATTGGATTTAATTGGGTATAATGAATTACCCAAAATATATAAATCGGATTTTGGAAAGAACATAAAAGTAGTGAATTTGCAAGTAAAATAATATTAGAATTTTGAATAAATTTAAGAATGAATTGGAAAAGAAATAAAGTGCCTTTAAAATTCTAATAAATAAATCTTGAGTATAGTAAGGGAAATTTTGAATAATCAGAAGATTAATGAATTTTAAACTTCAGTATTATTATTTTTAAAAGAACAAAACATTTATTTAAAATTTAAGATTTAAAATATTGAAAAGAATAAAGAAGAAATTGGGATAAGATCTGAAATTTGTATATTTCAGTTAAAAGATTTAAAATCAAATGGAAATTAATAACATTAATAGTAAAGCACATAGTTAATGAATTTTAAAGGAATTGAATAAGTAAAGAGATTTAATTCAAGTAGAATAAATTGGGAATCAATTTGGAAAATTGATTTAAGTGATTGAGATTGGAAATTCTCCCTGGATAACCAAGTGCGTTTTCAAAGTAAAATTTTAAAATATAAGTTAAAAGTTTTTAAGTTGTTTTAAAAAGCGAGTTTGGAAAAAAATTATTATTTCTAAATATTTAAATTTTAATGTAAATATTTTTCAAATCTATTATCGTAGTAATTAATTAAAGGTAACTTAGTGTTTTGTTTTTAAAAGTGAGAACCAAGTTTATATTTTATCAAGTAACCTTATTTTCAAATATTCATATATTATGTATTTTTAACAAATTATTGAAGTAGTTTTAACATAAATGTTTTAAAGTATATTTTAAAGGTAAAGTGTTTTAAATTATTTTAGAAAAATCTAGTTTTGTGCTTGGTGATTTCAGTGGAGATAGAAATTATTTGGGAAAGCTTACTCTGGGAAAGAAAGATGTTTTGAAACTGTTTTCAAAGAGTTTTGAGAATAGAAATATATCTTGTGAAGATATTTTTGAGGTTAATGAATAATTTGGGAAATTATTTATTGTTTGATGGTTGTTTGTGAATATTAATTGATAGTTAAATAACCGACTATCAATATTGGCCAAATGCTTTGATCGTTTCGAAGAGACCGGGATCGAGATTTATTTCTCGAAAACCACTTCGATCCGGTTTGTACATTTTGTGAAAACGAGTTTGGATTCGAAGATGGAGCAATGAAGTGCGAGGACTAGTCGCTACTAATCCTGAGGATATGTCCAAATGGATGTAGTAGGAATAGTGCCTTCGGTTCCGTTCGAACCCGGGACGGACTTGTATGGATGAATGCTTGTGAAACATCGCCAGGTGGACGACGGGCATTCTAAGGGATATGTTCTAAAAAGGTAACGCTTAGCCTCAAGCCTCATCAAAAGGGAATGACTGAAAATCAGGGGTTATGCAGCAAGGCTAGGTGGGTAGCACCCAAGCAGGGTGAGGTCATCCCTGCCTAGATATACCTTTTATTTCGGCTTAGTGGGCGGTTGCTGATCCCAACCGCGGGGTGATCTCACTCGGGATTATCCTGTAAGGGGTAGTCCTGGTGTTTTGTTGCAGGGGAGCGGGCGTACTCCTCGGTACTGTGATTTAGGCAACGTACTGTGACAGGTGGTACCCCAATGCCTAGTCATTAGTTGGAAATCCATTCTTCTTACGAGCCTTGTACGAGTTTTGTTTGTATTACCCACTCTGTGGCTAGTAGCTGGAATTTAATGAATGTAACAATTTCGGCTATTTTATAAGTATTTATATATAGACCTTATTATAATATCAGAGGATTTCTATAAAAATTGTTTTAGCTATCGTAAGGTAAAAACCCAACATGTTTATTTGTGGCGTGGTGTTACGAGATGCTTTTGTTTTCAAAAGATTTTTGAAACTTTAATAATCAATTGAGTGTGATTTTCTCATGCTGGTATTCCAGACTGACTCGGGTGTTATTTGACTGTAATGCTCAGGTCAGACCGAGTATTATAGGATGCAGGATTTGATGCTGTGGAGCTCAGGAGACGAGCTGGATGACAACATGTACTCTCGTACTTGTTTATATATATATATTCCGCTATGTTGAGTTGTTGTGTATCCATTTGTATGTTATTGATGTTGAGCTGTGATTGTTGTAGTCTGATGATGTAATATATAAACAGAGATATTTGATTTTTGAGTAAATATTATTTATTATCTATTATATTTTATTCCGCTGCGATGGTTAGATTCTGTAGTTGTTTTCTAATTTTTTCTTCTACCTCTTCTTCTTTAACTCAAATGGTTCATATTTCTGTACAACTTGAGTCGATTTAGGTAGAACAGTGTTGACCCAAGGGGTATGAATTTGCGTGTCGTTTCACTTGGTATCAGAGCATAGGTTGGTGATAACCTTGGCTCTGGTGGGTATTACTCATTTAAAATAGAGTCCGTAGTACTCTAGAATGAGTTTGCACGTATAAATATATATGAGCATGTATTTGTTAGTGAATATAAATTGTTGTAGTTGTGTTGATTGATTTGTTGAGTGGCATATGAACCTTTGTCGGCACAGTCTGGACAACTGTATCGAAGGGGTTTCTAAATACTTGAATAGAATAATTGACATGGTATTGTTTTAAATGTGGGTGAATGAAATAATTTTGCCCAGAAATATATTTTGATACAAACAAAAGTTTTTGTAAACTATTTTAGCTAATATATGGTTGCTTGGATGTTAGAAATGATAATATTAAGTTATTATCATCGTTGTGTACAAATCTAACTCGAAATTAAAAATATAACCAAAGTATTAGCAAATAAATCCATTATAAAATGAAATTTATACATATGAATTATAAATGTAATTTATGAATTGAATTATAATCAATTGGGGGACTATACAAATGAATTATAGTTAAAATTTGATTTAAATTAAAATTGAAAAAATAAATATATGTGAGGAATATTTTTGAATCGGATGTGAAATCTAGAGAGATTTGGAATTCAAAAATACTTGAAGGGTTTTAAAAGAGAGAAAAGCATTGAACTCTTTACGGTCGCTGGAAAATAATTCCAATGATGATCGCGACATCATCGGTGTTCATTTTCGAGTTTCCAAAAGAGGGATTACTACCAGGACGTTTTGGATTAAATTTTGTTGGAGAAATTTGGTTGAATTTGAAAATTCAAGGAATTTGGATATAGATGATTTCGAAAGGAATTTTGAAGTGTTGAAAGATTGTTTTAACCTTGAAATTTTAACTAAGAATGTTTATGGCATATAAAAAGTTTGATAACTTGTAAACTTAGAATTTGTTGAAATAAAATTCAAATGGATTGAATTAATGATATGCAAGCATGAAAGGCTGTTGAGCTTAAATAAAAAATTTGGCGAGTATGAAATAGATTGTTTTAAAAAATCGATTAAATTTGATATGAGTTTGTTTCGATTGGAAATGGTTAGTGGTATACAAAACATAAATTGTGTCGAGCTAAATAAAATGGGTTCGTATTGAACCTATGCACTATGAAATAAAATACCATGTAAGGTAAAATAGAAACGAATTAAAAATAAATTGAGTTGGAGATCAATTTAAAATTTTCTATAAAACTTAAGAAAAAAAATTCTATGAACTGGTAAATGTAAATAAAATTGATTTTAAAATATTTTTGGAATGATGTCGAAGATAATAAAATGGTTTGGAATCAAACTTTTTGGAAATAGAAGAAATGCAATGAAAGTTCGTGAAATTTCAAAGGAAATTTGTTGGGAATAAAACCAGGATTGGTTTAAAATTTTGAGAAGTGTAATTTTGAGATAATGGAAGTTTCAAAATAATTTGAAACCAAAGGTCGGGTGTTTAGAATCCTAATGAGATAGTTGTAAACTTATAAATTGAGATGATTTTTTAATCAGGAAGGAAATATAAGCTTTGAATGTTGGAATTTAAATTTAAAGTGAAAATTTAAAAATGAAATTAACTTAGATTGGGGAATAAAAATTTGAGTGAATTGAAATTAATTGAATAGGTTGAAAATAATATTTGGTCGTATTCGAATTAAGTTGAAATCGAATTGAGTTCAATAAATCTGAGTTAAAATAAAATTATTGGAATAAAAGTTCAGTTGAGTTATTGAATGGAATTGGATTGAAATAAATAAATTGGAATAACTTGTAGAAGAATTAAAATCCATGGAATAAAATATGTTTGGGTTATAAATAAACATAAGGCTTGAGTTAAAAATAAAAGATGAATATATTCAAGCCTAGAATGAATGGAATTGTGTAAATAATAAGTTGTGACTTATAAAATTGAAAATGGAATAAAAACCCAAAATAAATATTTTTGATGAATTGAAAAATAAAATGAAAATCAAAACTTGAATTATAAAATAAATTTGAACTTAAGAAAATTAAATGAAGAGTTTTTGAGATTAAAAATCAAGTGTTGAATTTTGACCAGTGGAAGAACTAATTAGATAATAAATTAGTTTATGAAATATGTAAATGGAACCCAATGTAGTTAAATAGAAGCTGAATTGTGAGTTAATGGTGAAGTTTGAAGATAAAGCTTAAGTTATAAGTCAAATTCGACCTGGATTGTTAGTGAAGTAAATGAGATTGAATTGTGAGTTCATAAAAGTGAAGGGTAAATTGAAAACGGATGGTGGAATCAGAACTTGAGTTGTTAATTAAAATTTGACTTGAGGTGTAACAAATTAAATATAATCGGAAATGTATCGAATAAAAAAAAGAAGAGAGATTGGATTAAAATAATGATGGTTTGAATTGCCAATAAAATCCAAATAAGTGGAAATAAATTGGAAATGGCCATGTAATCAATTGAATGAGTTGAGTTTGAAAGTTAAATTTCATAATAACTAATTAAACGAAATTGCAGATTTAAAATGAGATTTAATTGAAATAACTTGAGACAATAAGAAAAATAGAATGTTTCAAGTTTACTAGAATGGTTTTAAATGAATGTGGATAAGAAATGGAACGCAAATGAATGGATTGTGAATGAAATTGAAACATAATGTGTCGGGCTAGATCAAATGGTTTTTAATGGAACCTGTTTGAATAATGAAGTGAATGGATTCAAATTTAAAATGCAATGAAAACGAGAATAAATGGATTGTGAATAAATTTAAAAATGGAATAGAATTAAGTATAAATTAGTTGAAATCAATTTAAATTGTTTATAAAACATAAATACTTATATATTCACATAGATCTTGTCAAATTGCATTGAATAAATTGTCATTTGATGTAAATGGAAGTAATTAAAATTCTATGAATTGATAGGAGTAAAATGAATTGATTTTGAGATCAATTGAATTAAATATGAGTTCGTTTTGCTTAAAAATAAATTAATGTAAGCTTATGAGTTGTTAACCATTCGGATTAAGTGAAACGATGTATGATTAGTTGTAAGCAATTAAAATTAATGTTGGAATATTTAAATTAATTATAAAAAGTGTTTAATGTGCATTTCTTTTAAAATTCATGTGTTTAACTATTGCAGCTTAGTGAAATATTGTGAAACTTCATATATTTAGCACTTACATGTTTAAATTGAGTAAGTACAGGTACCGGGAAGCTGTGTGGCTGGATTTTGGGCACGCTAACTGCTAAATAAATAAGCCGCTTGCTTAAAAATGCTAAATAAGGTACGCCTACGCAATAGAAATAGGAAATATGAACTGTCTTTTGTTTTTCCGACCGGGTGGGTCGATGTATATATATTTATATCTTTTGTCAAATTGCAAAAGCTCCTCCGTACAAAGAGACTCTGCCAAAAAGTTTCAGAAATTTTGGAAGTTAGAAAAGTTTTTGTTTGCACAAAAAATGGGCAAACACCTCCAATCCGTATAATTTAGTTGATTTTAAGTGGTTTTTAATGATTTGGGTGACTTATGCAAATATGTAAAAAGCAAGGACTGAACTGTAAAAGACACACAGATTTATAGTGGTTCGGCCAGAAGGTGCCTACGTCCACTTTATATGTTATTATCCTTTTTCTTTCAGATTACAAGTACAAAGCTTTAAGTACAAGTATAAGAAAGTTATTTGAAAGTTCCTTCCTTGTTTGAGCTCTCAAACTTGTCTGCCATTGTTGTACCCCTGCCCCTCTATTTATAGAGTGAGGCTGGAGGTAGGGGTCTTGGATGTATATAGCTGCTGATGGGCCTGGGCTGAAGCATTCTGGTCTGGCATATCTGGTTCGGCGAAGCTTGGTTTGGCCGTGTTAGGAGTGGTTGATCCGGAGGTTCATTCGGTAGAGGGTGGAAAGATGGTTGGCTCGGCAGGGAAGTGGAAAGATGTTGGTTCGGCATTGGCTTCTGGACCGGTGGTGGTGATGGAAGTTGGTTCGGCACGGAAGTGGAGAGGAGGTTCGGTATTGAAGTGGAGACGTGGTCCGGTATTGAAGTGGAGATGTGGTTCGGTATGGTTTGGGGGAAGGTTGGTTCGGCGAGGCTTCATTCGGCATGGGACTTGAACCGGTGAAGCTTGGTCCGGTGGTATGCTGAGAGGCTTTGGTTCGGTGTTGTCTTGGAGGGGGTTGGTTCGGCGTGGGTTGGCTCAGTAGTGAGTGTTGGTTCGGTAGGAGGTTGATTCGGTGGTGAGTGGTTCGAGTTGGTTCGGCATGGGGTTGATTCGGTGGGTGGTAGATACGTACCCAACATTTGCCCCCCAAAGTAGGTCATATGTTTAACATATGTCGTGCTTTGTTTTAATGGGATAGCTTCGTTCGGTTTTAAGCGCCGAGCCATCTGGTCCGGTCGTTGATGGTTGCTTATAAATAAGGGCCCCGTGCCTTCGTTATTCCTTACCAACCGAGCCAAACATTTTGCCGAGTCAAACTCTCATCTTTGCCGAATCAAAGTGTTAGCCGAACCAGGTGAGACCCTTTGCCGCCGAATGAACTTCTGTACTGTTCTACCGAATGTACTCGGGACCTTGTGTACCGAATGAAGGCTTACTATACATTTTACCGGATGAACCGAATGAGCCTGAGGGTTGAATGCCGAATGAGATAATGCGTTCGAATACCGAATGGAATTATCACCGGATGAGCTCGATGAGTGTAGTGCCGAACGAACTCTCTCCTTGTTTTACCGAATGAACTGAAAGGCTTTCAATGCGGAATGTACTTTAATCTCAACCTTTGTGCCTTGAACTTGTTTGCTTGTATTTCCATATTCCCTGTTCTAACTCGTCTTTTTGGTATTTGCAGATAATGTCTTGCAAAGCAGAAACTCGATCAGATAAACGAAAGTCCAGGGGCGAAGGGGAGTCCTCCTCCGTGCCCCCAGCCCAGCCAAGATCGAAACGCCATGGACCTTCCCTGAGGTCGCTAGTAGATGGGTATGGCCCCCAGGAGCTTCTGAACTCTCCGCCCGACTGCTTTCCTAGCTCCCTCAGGGAGGAGCATCTTGATGTCATCTCTCGCTCCTTCGGGATTGACAGGGCTCGTATGCTGTTGCCGGGAGACGGAGTGATGCCGTACAATCCTTCTGAAAGATATTTTGCGTATAGTAGGTACCACTGCATGTGTGGGGCTATTCCTCCCATTAATACCTGGATAGTCAGATTCATCACTTATCTGTAGGTGGCTCCCTTCCAGCTTCAGCCCAATTCCTACGCCATCTTGGTGTGCTTATACATTATTTTCCAAAGAAGGTACGGACGCCCTCCTTCCAACCGGTAGATTCGGTATCTATATAACTTGAGGGGTTACAAGAAGGGGTCTCCGTATGTTAGTTTGGAAGCGGCCGTGCCCTTCAAACCGGTCTTGGACTTATACTCAAAGTTCACCATGTTTAAGAAAGAATGTTTTTTTATCAAGGACGATTCTGTCTCCTTCCGCCTCTTCACTTCTGGCTGTAAGTTGAACTTTATTTACAACTTCCTTGTTCCGACTGCAGTGCTTCTTCTGATATGCTTCTATTTCTTGCTAGCGACAGGTGGCTTTGCAGTCGTAGAGAGTGATTCTCTGGTCCAGATGGCTGCGGAAATAAAGGCCATTTCGGGACGGGACAGGTCGGCTTCTTTCCTGATCAGGAATGCGACTCTCCTGGAGCACAACTTGATCCTGCCACACCAGTCCGTGGTTAAGCAGAGAGATACGGCTGAGGAGAAGGCTGCCAAAGCCAAGGAAGGGGCCACGGTGAAAAGTGGAAAGAGGGAACCTTTTACAAAGCCTCTCGTCGTCGGAGGTAAGAAGCTTAAGAAGTCTGATGGTCCCTCTCCTAGCACTTGCCCAATTGCTCCGGGAGAGGAAAATGTGGAGGAAGATAGAGGTGAGGGTGAAGGAGGAGATGGATAGAGCGGTAGTGGCGTTGGTGCCTTAACCTCCGGGCAAGCGGGAGAGATTCATGAGTGGACGGACGATGCTTTCCGTCAAGCTTTTGGAGAGTCGAGGAAGGATAGATTTTGGTTGAGAAGGCAAAGGAGGCTGACAAGGCTGGGGCTGGCGCTGATCCATTCTCTAAGAGTTCTTCAGCTAGGGCGATTCCAGTGATTCAAGGTGATCTTTTGACTTCTGCAGACTCCATTTACGATAGGGACTTAGGAATATTTTATGGTTCACTTCCGTCCTGGAATGAGATTCAGGACTTATTGCAGTATCCTACTCCTCCGCAGGGTTTGTATAATAGATGTGCCTTCTCACTTTTTTTTTATCTTAACATATTTCTTGAATTGTGGATCATTGTATGTTCGTAACACTTGGTTTTTATTCCAGGAGCGGGTAAGGCAGCCAAGTCATCCGATATCCGGCACCGCCTTGAACAGTATAAGCTACTCAAAGCTTCTGCCAAACCAAAGCCTCCAGCTGGCCGTCCTGGGGATGTAATTAGATATCGCTCCCTTCTTGGAGTTATTGAGGAAGATATGCAAAAAAGGAAGAGGAGGCGTTCCTTGTTTGATTCACCACCTGGTCCTCAGCCTCCTACTCAGCCTTCCCGAGATACCACGGAGGAGACCACGGAGTTTGTCCCCTCTCCGCATCCTTCCGAGAATCCTACTGTCATCCGCATAAAACGTCCCGACGTGCCCCGCAATCCCTTTGCCGGCTACCCGGATTTGGAACCAAGCTCTCAGGATATTTTATTTGACGAGGCCACGGGCGAGCATCTTCTCCCCCGCAATCCCATGGTTCGGGTTCTTGAAGAGGCTAAGTCCCTAGATCTGGATCTGCTCACTACTCGGATAGCTGCTATGGAGGATAAAGCCAAGGCCAACATCGACCGGGTCGCGGAGGAGGTCAAGAAGTTAATGGAACATCACGCCCTATTGGCCAAGGCCGGGGAGGAGATAGGGTGTGCCAATATAAGGCTGCGGTTAATGGTTGCTGATCAAGCCAAACAACTCGACGACCAGGCTATTCAGATTTCGCAGCATGAAGCCGATTCCCAACGAATGAAGAAGGCCATGGAAGAGGCTAGTAGAGCTGAGTTGCGGAAAATGGAGGCCGCTTGCAAGAAATGCATTGACATGACCATTACCACGGTTGATGAGGTTAGGAGGGCGGATCTCGAGCAGGTTGAAGAGATATCTGGGAGGCTTGAAGCTGCAGAACTTGCTCAAGCCAAGTTGAAAGAAGAGATGGAGGAGATGAGGAGATCCCTCCAGGCTGAGTGCTCGAGATACCGACGGGAGAGGGATACTGCTGCCGCTAAGTTGTTGTCCTCTGAGGCCCGGGTGAGGAAGTTTGAGGAGAATGAGGGGATGATGGATGAGATGTTGCAGGATATGTACTTTCATACCTGGAAGCAGGGTAATCTATCCTGGATGGATGACTATCCCCAGGTCATGGCTAGAATATATCTCTGGGCTTTGGAGGAGGCCAAGGTCGATGCAGATAAGGCAGGTGGAGCGGCATTCAGGATGGACATGGTAACCGCCCAGTTCTCGAAGGAGGAGAAGGTAGCGGTGAAGGAGGGGATGCGGCTACTCGCTGCGGAGGAAGCCGGTGTGCAGTTGGGGGATGAGGACCAAGAAGCGGGTGCTGGTGAGTTCTCCCTATTTTAGTTTTTCATGACTTGATCGTCCGTTGTTGGTTTAATGGATTCCTCTTTTGAATTGGACAGGTGGGACTTCTGATAAGCATGCTGGGAGCTCCGACCCTGCAGCTAAGTAGGCTTGGATAGTTGGTAGGATGAGGGTGAGGTGCGGACGCAGCTGGTTCCTTGTCCGGATTCGGTCACCTTTTGATTTCCTTTTATCGCTGTTTGAGTTAGTCCAAAACATTGATGTGACTGTAATAATATTGTTTATGATGAATGACTTTATGTAATTTCATAACATAAGCTGATCCCTTTATGTTGGAATTTTATCGCTATTTTGTTGTGCTGTGTAAGTGATGTAACTATGCATGTTACTAGTGACTAGACTGTGCCTGATGCCAAGTTTTTTGCTTAAAGTATAATTTTCTCATTTTGCAACGTAAATGTGATGTGTGAATATGAACTGCAGCTATGCATTAATGTATAAAAGTAGAAGGTACCGCCCTTCATGTTTTGGCTGTGGACGGCAACTTCGTGCGCCCTGTAAGACTAAGCACGGAATGCTGTTGAGTGTCTCGTCATCCGATTGTAAGTTTCTGTTCCCATTAGCGAGCGTTCTCTATTTCATGTCCTATACTTTCAAGCACCGTTACGGAGAATAGGAGAAAGGTTTTAAATGAAATTGAAATATAGGAAAAGTAAAACTTCCAGTCACGGAAGGCCGTCGATGTGCTTAAGTTCGTGGCAAACGGGTTTTGTAGTCACTTTCCCTAGCTGTGGGTCTTGGAGACATTTGTCACCCATCTTACGCCTCTACGGGGAGTTTTCATTTTTACCACAGCCGCACTTAAGACACATCGGAGCCGATCGCGCACAGTAACTACCCGGGCCATTATGGCCCGTAATCGCGGGTATTATTCGATTTACTGTGGCCGGCTAGCGTGGGGGCCGATCGTCAACTATGAACTGCCCCTGGCTGGCCACACCTTATGTTGGGGCTTATGATCGGTTCACAGTTGCCGGCGAGCCGAATCGCTGTAATGAGCTACCATCGGCTATAGTCGGCCTTTTTTGATGACTTATACTCGGCTTATTACAGTCGACTTTAAGGGCCGAGGCAAACAATGAGTTAACTCGCGGTAGAGGGATACCGGAGCAAAGTGTCTCATTGGCGAGGGCATAGGATCGTAGCGTACCTGTTAGATTTTGTCCAGGTGGAGTTGTGTTGTGAAGCTCTGAATTGAAATGTCATCTGCAAAGGATTTTGTTCAACAGCAAAGGATAAAGCTTAACAAGTAGCCAAGATATAAAGGAACAAGTTAACAAGAGCCAAGTTTTTTAAAGTGGTTCGGCATGAAAATGCCTACGTCCATTGATTCTCTTTGTTAATTCACTTCATATGGGCAGTGCAAGTTAAGAAAAGTATCGACGGAGGTGTCGGATGTTCCATGCCCTCTGGAACACCTCTCCGTCCACTGTTGACAAAATATAAGCTCCGTTGTGGAGATCTTTATGAATTACATATGGTCCGTCCCAGATTGGATCCAGCGCTCCTAGGCGCGGAAAGATTCGCTTGAGGAAAAGATCTCCTTCTTGTAAGCTGCGATGTTTGACTTTGGAGTTGTATAGTGCTGCCACTTTTTGTCTGTGAGCTGCTGCTTTGAGTGCTGCATCATTTCTTCTCTCCTCAATTAGGTCCAATGACATGAGGAGGAGTTCTTCGTTCTCTTCCGGGCGGTAGTGGATCCTACGGTGAGAGGGCACTATAGTTTCAACTGGGAGCATGGCCTCCGATCCGTATGCCAAAGAGAAAGGAGTATGCCCTGTTGAAGTTCTGTAAGATGTGCGATAGGCCCAAAGTGCCGTAGGAAGTTCGTCCACCCAAGCGCCTTTCGACTTTTCAAGTTTCTTCTTGATTAAGGTTTTGAGGATCTTGTTGACAGCTTCGACTTGTCCGTTTGCTTGAGGATAAGCTACAGATGAGAAGCTTTTGTGAATTCCGTGCTCTTGGCACCAATCGGCGAATTCTTCGCTGTCAAATTGGAATCCGTAGTCTGATATGATCTTGAGTGGGACTCCATACCTGCACAGAATATTTTTGATCAAGAAGTTGATAACTTTTGCCGAGGATATTTTATTTAGAGGTTCTGCCTCCACCCATTTGGTGAAATAGTCAACTGCCACTATAGCATATTTGGCTCCGCCTCGGCCCGTTGGCAATTCGCCAATTAAGTCAATCCCCCATACCGCAAAGGGCCAAGGGCTGGTCATTTGAGTAATCTCATTTGTGGGTAGTTGAGGGATCTTGGCAAATTTCTGACATCTGTCGCATTTCTTGACAAAGTCCAAGGCATCTTTGTTTAACGTGGGCCAGTAATATCCATATCGGAGTATCTTCTTTGCTAGGGTCTGCCCTCCGGTGTGGTCTCCACAACTTCCCTGGTGGATATTGGATAGAATTTCCTTAGCTTCTCTTCCAGCAACGCACCTCAATAAGGGGTTAGAGAAGCCGCGTCGATAGAGGATGCCTTCTTGCATTGTGTAGCGGGAGGCTTTCCTCAAGATTTTCCTAACTTCGCTACGCTCGCTGGGCAATGCGCCATCTTGTAAGTATTTTCGGATAGGAGCCATCCAAGTTTCTTCTTCAATCGCAGCTATCAGATCCTTCCGTTTGAAACTCGGGGCTAGTTGTTTTGAGACGGCTATTGCTCCCGAAAAGGAGTTGTTCTTCATGCTAGCTTGTTTTGCTAGTTCGTCGGCCTCTTGATTCTCCTCTCGAGGAATGTGTCTGATCAAATAGTGATCCAGTTGGTTAAGTAGCAGCTTGGTCCTCTTTAGGTATGCTGTGAGTCGTTCTACTCGAGTCTGGAACTCTCCTAGTATTTGATTTACAATGAGTTGAGAATCACTATAAAGATATAAAGAACGGACTCCGATTTCCAAGGCAAGTTCTAATCCGGCGATTACTGCTTCATATTCTGCATCGTTATTGGTGGCGGCAAATTCCAACCTCAGGGCATAGTGCAGCTTCCTTCCCCTGGGGGTGACTATCACGATGCCTGCCCCCGAGCCTTGTTCGTTCGATGCTCCATCCACAAAGAGACTCCACTTTATGTCCTCTGCTATTTCAGATTGGTCCTTACCTTCGCTAGTAGTGAATTCGGCAATGAAATCAGCTATGGCTTGCCCCTTGATAGCGGTGCGAGGATGGTAAGTGATATCATATTGACTTAGTTCGATGCACCACTTAAGTAAACGCCCAGAAGTGTCGGGTGATGGAGCACTTGCCTTAGCGGTTGATCGGTTAAAACTCTGATGGAATGAGACTGGAAATAGTGTCGCAGTTTCCGCGACGTGATAAGCAAAAAGTATGCTAGCTTTTCAAGTTTAGTGTATCTGACTTCTGCCCCTGTGAATCTCTTGCTTACAAAGTATACGGGTCGCTGCGCGCGGTTGTCTTCTCTCACCAACGCGGCGCTTAGGGCATGTGGTGACACAGCAAGGTATAGGTATAGTTCTTCACCTTCACTAGGAGTTGAGAGTACTGGTAGCCGCTGGAGGTGCTCGATTAGGTTAAGGAAAGCTGCTGAACATTCATCGGTCCATTCGAATTTTCCTTTTTCTTTCTTCAGGGCTTCGAAGAAAGGAATGCATTTGTCAGTTGCTTTAGAGATGAACCGGCTTAGGGCGGCCACCTTCCCGTTTAGGCTTTGCATTTCTTTCCGAGTGGATGGTATTTTGATATTTTGCAAGGCTCGGACTTGTTCGGGGTTTGCTTCGATCCCTCTGGCATGGACGATGAATCCCAAGAACTTTCCCGATGACACTCCGAAGGAGCACTTTAGAGGATTCAGCTTCATTCCATATTGGCGGAGTACTTGGAACATCTCGTCCAGGTGGCTTACATGATCGCTGGCTTTTCTTGATTTAACCAGCATGTCATCCACATAGACCTCCATAGTTCATCCTATCAGTTCTGCAAACATCTTGTTGACGAGGCGCTGATAAGTAGCTCCGGCGGTGCTGTCCACGAGTTGGTCGATTAGGGGGAGTGGGAAGCAGTCTTTCGGGCAAGTGTCATTTAAGTTGGAGAAATCGATGCATGTTCGCCACTTCCCATTAGCTTTCTTTACCAGTACCGGGTTGGCGATCCATTCCGGGTAGATGGCTTCACGTATGAAGTCATTGGCAAGTAAGTTCTTTACTTCTTCCTCGAGGGCTGCTGATCGTTCCGCCCCCATACTTCTCTTCTTCTGCTTTACCGGCACCTTGGTAGGATCAATGTTCAGTGCGTGGCATGCTATGTCCGGGGAGATTCCAGTCATATCAGCGTGCGTCCATGCAAATACATCCATGTTGTGGCGAAGAAAATCAATGAGTTGATTCTTTAGTTCTCTTTTTAACTGAGATCCGACTCTCAGCAGTTTACTTGGGTCGCGTTTGTCTACAGATACGAATTCCATAGCCTCTGCAGGCTCGGCGGTGGCCTCCTCCTCTTTGTCCCTGGGGTCTAATTCATTGAAAGGATCACTGGTATACCGAAGAGGAGGGGCTTTCTTTAGTTGCTATGCTTCCAAGCTTTTCATGCAGAGAATAGTCTCTGCATTTTTCCCTTTATCTCTCATGCGATTATTGCGAAGTTCGGTTACATAGCAGTCCCGAGCGGCGTCTTGATCCCCTTCTACTTCTCCCACTCCATTATCCGTTGGGAACTTCATCTTTAGGCACCATGGGGCAAGGACAATTTGGAAGTCGGACAAGGCTGGTCTTCCTAAAAAGGCATTGTAGGCCGAGTGGTTGTCTATTAGCACGAATTTTTGTTTCCGAACGGCGGAGCGGGGATGACTTCCCAATTCAACAAAGAGATCCAATTGTCCGAGGGGCATCTTTGCTTCTCCAGTGAAACCGTGTAGTGGTTGGTTGCTGGGGGATACATCCTTCATTGACAGCTTCATTTTGTCGAAAGCATGCTTGAATAGGATATTTACTGAACTTCTAGTGTCTATTAAAATTCGGAAAACTTTGGCTGGACCGAACCAGGCAGAGATGACCATAGGTTCCATGTGTGGGTATTGCCTTCCTTCTAGGTCGCGCCCACTAAATGCGATGTCATTATTTTCCTTCCGCTTAGGGTGGCGTTCTTCCATAACAGAATTGACGCAGTCTCCCTCGCTTCTGAGTGTGTTTCCATATCTTTCCATTTCTGCCCAGCTCTTGTCGGCGATGTGTGGCCCCCCAGATATTGTATGAACCACTATCTTCTCTTGACTGGAACCACTGGTGTTGCGGTTTCCTCCGCCTGTTTCTGGGTGGAGCTGCCCTGGGTTTTTCTTGGCGGGAGCTGGTGTCCTGTCCTGGCCCTTTACATAGCGTTCCAGCCTCTTTCTCCTGATGTGTTCTTCAGTTAGGTCTCGGAGATGGCGGCATTCATTGGTATCGTGCCCATGAGACTCGTGGGAACGGCAGAATTTTTCGGACTGGATTGCGCGATCTGACTCTTTCTTGTACGGGGGGGCGCTTGTATGTAAGCTCGTCCTGGGTGGCCAGGAAGATGTTCTCGACAGTTTCATTCAAGGGAGTGTAAGCGTCAAATCTCGGTCCTGGTCGATACAAGCGCTTTTCTCCCTTCTTGCCCCCTGCATTATCTCTAGAGTCGTTTCTCCGGATGTCCTTCGCTGCGGTGGGGGCGTTTCCATGAGCCGTCTTAGCCTGTGGTCCTGTCTGTCTTTCAGTGGCAGCCTCTTCGAGTCTCATGTACTTCCCAGCATCATGGAAGAAATCGGGCAAGGTAGTTGGTTTTTCTTTAGTTAGTCTTCTAGCAAACTTGGTGTCCGGATGCACACCACTACAGAGGGCCATTAGGACAAGTTTCTCATCGGCATCTTTAACTGCTGCCGCTACGGCATTGAACCGGGTTAGGTATTGCTGCAGTGTCTCTCCGGGTTTCTGTTTGACAGTAGATAGGGAGTAAGCATCCTTGGGTTGTTCCATATGAATGCGGAACTGGCTCATAAACTTCTCTTTCAACATTTCCCATGAACTGATGGATCCTTGGGGTAGATGGCAGAACCAGGAGGTAGCTAGATCTGCTAAAAATAGTGGAAAGCATTTGCATAATACTCCTTCCGTTGCCCCGCTCATGAGCATATGTTGTGTGTATCTTTGCTGGTGTACAACGGGGTCGGAAGTTCCCTTGTACGGTTCCATCGTCGACATTTTCCATTCTCGATGGGTGATGGCGGTTTCGATGTCGCGGGTGAAAGGGCTGGTTAGCCTAGCGCCTATCTCTAGATCCCTTTGCTCCCGTCGGACGCATTCCCTGAATAATCGTGCCATTCTTTCATCAGAATTTGGAGCGGACAAAAATGAGCTTGGTTCTTCCCTGCAGGATCGATCTCGTCCAGATGACCGGTAGGGATGGTATAGTCTATCACTTCTGACGTTATCCAGTGGCTGTCTTTGGCTGCTCGGATGCATGCTAGGACCACCTACAGTTGCCCCCTGTCTTGATCTTCCCCTGTGGGGTTCTGTTTCGAGCATTTCTATGGGGTCAACTTCGGGCTGGGTCCTAGCTCGTCTCCGTTCAGCGGGGTTTCTATGATTATGCGGCATGACTGGCTCAGCTACATCCGACCCTCGCCTGGTGCCTTCCCCATTGGGTTCGGTTCCAAGCGCTTCCTCGAGTCGGAGTTCGGGCTGAGTCCGGGCACGGCCCCTATCATTGTTGTTCCTGTTGATAGTTTCTTCGTAGAGGGAAGACCTTTGTTGTCTCTGAGATCCTCCAGATGGAGACTCACCCCATGATTCAGTATTGCGGTTGGATTCTTCGGCATCCCTCAAGCGTGACATGAGTTGGTTCACCAAAGCTTCTTGTTGGGATGCAAAGCGGTTAGTCACTTCAACCACAACTCTGTCTAGGTCTGCCCTAGTGATTGCTGCCGGTTGTTCCGCGGCAGGGGCTGTCAGAATTACCTGATCTATATTTGGCACTGCTGTCGTAGTGGGACGGTTCTCTTGATCTGGATCCACTGGATCTGGAGCGCTGCTGGTTGCAACGTTCTTTCCCTTGTGGGCGTCTTTTCTCGGCCTGGAAGTCATGTTTCCTAGGCAATGAAGGGTGAAAGAAGGTTAAATGAGGGAAGCTGAAGCTTCGAGTTCCAACTTCTCAGTGAAAGCACCAAAAATGTTTGCACAAAAAATGGGCAAACACCTCCAATCCGTATAATTTAGTTGATTTTAAGTGGTTTTTAATGATTTGGGTGGCTTATGCAAATATGTAAAAAGCAGGGACTGAACTGTAAAAGACACACAGATTTATAGTGCTTCGGCCAGAACGTGCCTACGTCTACTTTATATGTTATTATCCTTTTTCTTTCAGATTACAAGTACAAAGCTTTAAGTACAAGTATAAGAAAGTTATTTGAAAGTTCCTTCCTTGTTTGAGCTCTCAAACTTGTCTGCCATTGTTGTACCCCTGCCCCTCTATTTATAGAGTGAGGCTAGAGGCAGGGGTCTTGGATGTATATAGCTGCTGATGGGCCTGGGCTGAAGCAATCTAGTCTGACATATCTGGTTCGGCGAAGCTTGGTTCGTCCGTGTTAGGAGTGATTGATGCGGAGGTTCATTCGGTAGAGGGTGGAAAGATGGTTGGCTCGGCAGGGAAGTGGAAAGATGTTGGTTCGGCATTGGCTTCTGGACCGGTGGTGGTGATGGAAGTTGGTTCGGCATGGAAGTGGAGAGGAGGTTCGGTATTGAAGTGGAGACGTGGTCCGGTATTGAAGTGGACATGTGGTTCGGTATGGTTTGGGGGAAGGTTGGTTCGGCGAGGCTTCATTCGGCATGGGACTTGAACCGGTGAAGCTTGGTCCGGTGGTATGCTGAGAGGCTTTGGTTCGGTGTTGTCTTGGAGGAGGTTGGTTCGGCTGGGTTGGCTCGGTGGTGAGTGTTGGTTCGGCAGGAGGTTGATTCGGTGGTGAGTGGTTCGAGTTGGTTCGGCATGGGGTTGATTCGGTGGGTGGTAGATACGTACCCAACAGTTTTTGAAAATTTTGGAAATTTTTTTGTTGTTGTTAACAAAACGATTGCAAACTGGAAATTGAAATAAATTAGTGAACGAAACTAATTTAAAATCAAGACATGAATTGGTTATAAATGGAAAATAAAATTCAATATTTAGAGTTGAAAATAAATTGAATTCATATGGTAATGGAAGAATCAATTTGAATAGAAATAGATATAAACTAAAGTGGTAAAGTGAAAACAAACAAAGAAGCATATGAAATGCTTATACTAACTTAAGAAGGGAATGGTGAATTCTTGATTGGAAATTGATATTACAAATATATTCTACGTAATATTTGAGTGAATAAATATTGACAATTGTAAGGAAGTCGATAAATGTTTTTGGAAAGTTGTGATTGGATATTAGTGCTAAGCAAGATATGCAGGTATTATAAGGGATAAGAGAATTGGTTTTGATTTCAGATGATAAAAATTGAATTGCCCGACAAAAAGGTATGTGTTTAAATTTCTGTTAAATTTGATTAGGTTTTTGGATCTAGCCACTTCGTTTTTGTTTTCTTTTGGAATTTGGGAGCCCGTAGAGGTATTTTGTAGTTGTACCGAGCTAGCCGTGCAAAGGAGATGCTGGCAAAAATTTTCGAAAATTTAGAGAGTTAGAAAATTTTTGAGAAAATTTTGATAATTTAAATTTTGGTTTTAAATCGAAACTTGAATGGTTAAACAAATAGTATTGTTTGAAACTATTGGGAGGGTTTGGAAAGTTAGTAAGAGTGACAATGGGTTTTCTATGTAAAGATAGTTGGTAGAATGTTGAATTGTTGGTTTTGAGAAAACTAAACAGGTATTGGACCATTCTTCTTAACTAGTAATTTCGGGGACGAAATTCTTTTAAGGAGGGAGGAATGTGACGACCCGGAATTTTCAAGCATTTAAAATCTGAATATTTAAATCGATTTTGAATATTTAAAGGTTAATTTCTAACTTGAATTTCAAATATCACAATTTATTTGATAATCAAATTATCGAATTAAATAAGTTGAAGTTGGGTAAATTGTTGAATCTGGAGTTTTAAGCCTATTAAAAATAATTTGAAGGCTTGAAAAATTTATATTAATAGTACCGAGGATAACAGAAGTTGTAAAACTGAAATTAACAGTGGTTTATTCAGTCTTAAAATTTATATCGTTTTAAATTGAATTTAAAAGTAGCCTTCTGAGGCACAGTCTCGAAATCCGACGAAACCAGTTCCATTGGATCCGTAATATTATATTATTATCGGATTTTAATTTTCGTAGTGTTTGGAGTTGTACATTATAATGTTGAATCTGGAGTTGTACATTATAATGTTCAATTTTCGTAGTGTTTGGAGTTGTACATTATAATGTTGAATCTGGAGTTTTAAGCTATCTTCTCCATACGATTGAAATGGACCTCGAAACCTTTTCCAGTGCGTTCGGAATAGGGGTTTAACATTATAAACGCCTAGCGGAGCGCCTCCATAGGAGATCAAAATTTTAAGCTGATTAAACGAGATATTTTTAATATTAAAATTTATATATTATTATTCAAGTCAGAAATCAAGTCCAGCTGCCTTCCGTCTTTTCAACATAAATTGTCTTCTCACGCAAGGCAATCCAATTCGTTTCCTTTATAAAAATCAACCTCTCCTCCTTCGTTTGTTCGAACAGCCGAGATTCAGAAAAGTAAAATAAAATATACTTGAAGCTAAAACAAATAGCATGGCCTATACTTCATATCGAAATCAAGATCGATTTGGGCCGAAATTTTTTCTTCTTCCCAAAACTCCAAGCAGTTCGTGGTTTAAAAAAGGGGGAAAGAAAATCAAAATCGATTTTTGATTCGATCGAGGGGTTATTGGGGCAGGCACATGGTGAATCGCGGTATCTTCAAATCGCGATAGGTTGGGGGCGCGTGCGACAGGGCTCTGGAACGAGCATGGTTGATCAACGTATGGGTCGGGTGTTGATGGGAGGGCGTGGTGATGTCGAGCAACGTGGAGGCTGGTGACACGGCGAGCGATGGAAGTACGCGAGCTTGAGGCGGTCGTGGGTAGGGATTCAATGTCTTGGGTTTCTTGTTTGTGGCCGTGATTGATTGCCGTGAGCAACGAAGCAGCGACCACGTGGAGTCGGAGCGGCGGTGGCTTTGTGCTAGGGTTTCGTGCTTGATGATTTCTAGGGTTGATGGCTGTGATTTTGTTTCTGGAACGAATTGTTAAGGTAACTGTTCGGATTTTTTTTCTTTTCTTCAATTTAAATTTCCATATATATATATGTATATATATATATATATATGTGAGTGTGTGTGTTCACGAATTTAGGATAAGAGAAAAAAAGAAATTATTATATATATATTTACAGCAAAGAGTTATAGACTGTTATTGGGTATTCAGTTTAAAAGAAAAAGGAAAGATGGAAAAAAAAAGGGAAAAAAAACATTTGCCTGGCTTGAAAAACAAAAATATAAATGAAGACACATACAGTTTAGGCAATCATGTATAATCAAGATTTGGATTATATTTACAAGAAATAGGAAATTATTTTGATAAATTGGAAAAGGTAATAAATAAATAAATATAGATAACTAGTTTAGATTAAATTGATGGTTAACTAAATTTATTAAATAGTAAACTTTCATAGTTTCCTCTCAGATGATAATAAGTCGTATAATATTTATTTAAGGTCACAAATCGAGAAAAACCAAGGGGGTATTGAAGTGGATGGCCAATGCATTGTCCAAGGTGAGTTAATCTCACTCGGTTAAATTTAAATTTAAATGATTAAATTTAAATAATTGTTTGAATGGTTGAATTGATTGATGTGCTATAGTATGGTATATATTTGGAATTGGTATTTTATATTGTGCTAACGTCTGTGGATGCAGGGAAAACAGGTTGGAGGGATCCAACTGGATCCCTCAACAATTATTTAAATTATTTAATATCCTCTGTGTGATTATTTGATATTCTATGATGAATTATATTAGAATGTTGTGACGCCCCACCACTATACCCACGCTAGCCAAGGACACTACAGGGTAATGCCGTCAACTAACATGGAGAATAAGGCTGGTTGGGAGCGACCATCTATAGCCTTGCTCTAACTATCTATTGAATACATCGACAATAGTAATAAAGTATAACAAATATATCTAAAAGAGATACAACAATCATCTAACAAAAGATGAATCAAAACAAGACAAGCCTCATATCATCGGCAACACAATAAACAAAGGATATGAATATCCCAAAACAAGCCAAAAAGGCAATAACAAATGCCAATGAAGGTAACACAAGTTCCACAAGGTAATCGCTATATGTCTGTGACTCAAAAAGACCAACACCGAAGGGCGATACCTAGGGAATATACATATCAATGAAATATTAGAAAATTTTAAGTGCAACAAACCCAAATATCTCAAGAGCGGTGGTGAATAAGCCACTCCAATATCTCTCGAGCGGTGGTGAAGAAACCACTCCAATTTCTCTCGAGCGGTGGAGAGGAAAAACTACTCCGAAAGCAATACTAAAGGTAACCGACAACCCCAAATATCTCTCGAGCCGGGGCAAAGGACCAACTCCAAAAGCGATATTAAAGACAACAAGCCAGAAGGAGACTGCGCGAAGACACTATCCCAAAGGCAACATGTGCCACAAACTCCCAGAAAAGAATCCGAAAAGTGGTAACGTGAGTCCCATAACCACCCGTTCGCACTAAACAGTTTACTATCCGTTAGTTAATTTCACACTCAAAGCAGTACAAAGTTTACCTCATCTAATCGATAAACCAGACACAAAGTTCAAACCGTTCAAACGAATAGATTGGGAATTAATTGAGAAGATGAACGCACGTGTTCATTGCACGCGTTTTATCTAATCATTTGATTCTCCTCCTACTTCGCTCGGAGTGCGAAACCGTGTGTATTTTAAATAGAATTTATAAATTGGAGAAACGAGCTTTTAATGCAATTTAAAGGGATTATTTTATAAAAACCCATGGATAAAGTCAAAAAGGAATCATCAAGGTCAAATATTCATAAACAACTAATTGGAATCAATGTGGATCGATAAAAGTTGGAATCACAGACAAATAGGCAAAGTAGGAAAAACAAGGGAACATGAGTAGGTCGGTTGACCGGACTCTGAGCTCGGTCGACCGGCCCAAAAACAGAGAAGTGCTCTGGTAGCAAGTCGGTCGACCGGCCTACTGAGTTCGGTCGGCCGAACCCTCTTTCCAGCAATTCCCAGCCTATCAAAACGAGGGCCAATCTCGACCAAATTGCAATCGTTCGAGCAAAGGCGCCAAGGATTTATGCCAATCGACTACGCGACGCTATATGCTCCTCGATGCATCACCAAAAACATGTTTAAACATCAAAGTTAGGATCTTTAAAGATTTGAACCCAAAACACTAAAAATTGGGATATTCACCAATTCAATCCAAATCAAGAGCAAATGCACATGAAAAAGTGTTAGGAATTCATACCTAACAATCAAAGATAGATATAAGAATAGATGTGAGATAAAAATCTCACCTTTAACCCTAAAACAAAGAAGAAGAAAAATCTCCATTGCAAGGAAAAGATCAACCACTCTCCACTTCAACTCTACTAGCTTCAATCTAATATCAAAACAAGTATTTCCTAAGTTAGGTTTAGGAAACTTCTGAAATTGAAGGAGAAAGAGTTGGAGAAGATGAAGAGTAGGCTTACCAATAGCTTCTCTTTGATTTTGGAGCAAGAATTTGAGCTAGCAAGAGAAACTAGGGCTTGGAGTTTCTAATTCCCTTTCCTTTCCACCATTTTCAGTTGGAGCTTGAGTTTGAGGAGTGGCAATGTGTAACGACCCGCCTTTTCGGACAGTTTAAACCGACGATCAAATACACATGCCGGTTCCAAACCGTTCAAAAGGGCAGATGGTTATTGGGGTAAATAAGAAAAGAAAAGAAAGAGAAATAAAGAAAATGAAACAACACAGAATCTCGCAGCGGAACAATAAAATATAGTAGTCAAATAAACAGTTCATGAAGCTGTTTACAATACTTTGATCATTATTTATACAACATTTATCAGAGTTATACATATACAACAGAACAAATAAAATAATGAAGCAGACAACATGATGCAAATATAATAAGAGTAATAGTATACCAAATCATCGTCTTCGTCTTCGTCCTGTAGAATAGATCTTCAATAAGCTGAAAAACTCAGGTCTGACCCGAGCGTAATGAAAAGACAAAACAGTCGAGTCAGAACTAAAATATCCTCATGTAAGTTAAATTGATCGTAAATAAATACGAGTGTAAAGGCGTCAGAGATGTTTACGGGGTTTAACATCTCATATCCAGTGTCAACGTGCGTGCAGTAACTCAAGAGATGTTACGGGATTTTCCATCTCTCAAGGATCCGTTAAACTATCTACTATGTAGTATAATACGCTATTATAATATGTCTACAGTAAAGCAAAAGTATTAAAATAGCGTTAAGGCGTTACCATAATTCCCCTTAACACATTTTTATAATTCCATAGTCTATACGGCACCGTAAACCCCACCGTAAACTAGTGGTTATAAGAGGGTACCACATAGGTATAACACAAAACAAAACGTAGTGGTCGCGAATAGGATAATCAGTATGACAAGGTACATGAGGCGATACCAACTAGGATACTAGTAGTTGCGTGATCCGGACTGATGTTGAGCATAGCCAGCAGCAACCTCAACACCGTGAAACAACACTCCCAAATCGAGGGGTGCACCCAAATCGAATCACAAAAGGTAATAGATATGGTATCGAAGAAGTGTGTCCGCTAGAGGTGGCGAACCTCAATGGCCCGGCGCGGCTCCTGTTTTAGTCATGTCAGGGGTCATCCAATATCGTTCTCTTTCTTCAGTCAACGCGTTCACCAAACCATCCACTTCATTCTGGATCAACACTCCGCGTATAATAGTTATTAAAGTGGTTTTCGGTATCGGCAGAGAGTATGTCCATATCCAATCCCGGTCTCTTTAATAACTACGTATTATTACACCGATGGCTCTTTACATTTCAAATCGATTCATTATTGATATCAAAATATCATATTCGCTTCAAAATCAAATCCATTTCAAATATCATCATATCTATTTAAAATGTAAGGTTACGTTTCAAAAATCATTTTTCGCCTCAATATCTCATTTTGATTTCCAAATCATTTCGAATTTCAATTTATGTTGCAACTTCATTTAACCCAATTCGTATTTACATTCAAGATTTAAACATAAACATTTCACCTTATTGACCAGTTTGAAATTTTAGAAAATAGTTTTAAGTAGTTTAAAAGTAGTTTAAATAATTAAAATAGTTAAAAGTACTTAAAATCTTAAAATGGATATAAAATAGATAAATTAGTTTAATATAGTTAATGTAGGTTAAAATAGTTTAAGTATTTAAAATGGTTCATATAACAGAGAAACTTGGAAAAACAAAACGAAACAGCTTCAAAACCAAACCATTTTAATTATAGCTTCCCAATTCAAATCAATTTCAATTTCCCTTCTAACGATTCAATTTCGATTCAATTCAAATCAATGTCAACTTTGACTTCAAATTAATTCAATTCTACATTCACCTTCAGTTAATTTCAATTTCAATTTATATCGATTTGGAGCTTGATTTTTCAAAATATCAATTTATAACACTTAACAAAATTATCCTTCAATATTCAACTTTTGAATTCAAATTTCAAATATGATTCAATTCCAATCTCAATTTCAAAATATCATTTTTATATCACTTTTACTTAGAAATACTCAAAGCTCGAAATAATGTTCAATCTTTTAAAACAAAGAAATTTTCGGAATTCGATCATATCCAAATTTTAATTTTCAAAGTCTCAACTTAAATTATTTAATAATTTCTTTTAACCAAAATTTATTTCAACATTCCAAACTCAATTTTCACGATAAATTCGATTTCTATAAATTGATTTTATTTATAACTTTTAAATCATAACATTTACATAAAATACAAATCAACGATTTTAAAAAAAATTATTAATTTTACCAATCCGGTGTCCGTATATAATTTTCTATCCTATGGCCAAGTGATTATTTATTTCAATTAAGTGTTAGGGATGAATATATATCAGTTAAACCAAATCACAGTGTCATATGTATGCATAATAGGATATATATAAGCAAATAAACATCCAAACATTTAAATATCAACCAATAGCATCCATCGAAATAAATCATCCAATAGAAAATACAATTCATAGTAATTTCATTGTTATCAATATCAGGTAATTTAATCGCAATTCAATTTTAATCTCAATTTGACTATCAATTTAATTTTCAACGGTGAGTTCAAATGACAATCTATATGACAATTAAATTTTATCAAACAACGACAAATAAAATTCATATCACTTCATAATATCAAATTTAACTACCATAAAGATATTCAGTACGTTGTGAGCGTTATAAAACACTCACCTTGATTTTACGATTTTAAATCAAATCGAACGACCTTCGATTTAACCTAAAATTTTAACAGGCTCTAAACGTCTTCGGATCTGTACCGCAGCAAAGCTCTTGCCGCTGCGATTTCGGCGTCACCAGTTTCGTTTGATTCCGATCTCGTATGCCTGAGATATGAGTGTTTGAAGATTGAATATATACTACTATAAATAAAACAATTTTTTTTTACCCATAGAAAATCATGGCCGTTCGTTTTGGAATCAAAGGCCACCAGACTTCTTCCTTCCGTTCGTTCACCCCAAGGTTTCAAGAACCCATAGCCGCCGTTCAACATCCATTATACTCGGCCGCCACGCTTGTCAATATCACGATCAGGAGCCACCATCACGAAGCTCTCATCCATAAGCACCCTCGTCTTGATCGTCGCAGAGCTTGGTCATTCTATGGCCTCGTAAAACGCGAACAACGGCCGACATTCGAGACTCAAAGTCTCTCTCCTCGCCATGCTAAATACGATCGCCACCGTAGGATCTCTAGAGCTCAACGAGCTCCATGTTTTCCTAGTTAGAACTTCGGCTCGAAAGTTGATGGATCGACCAGAATTTGGGAAGAAAAGGAATTGTTTTCGGCCATCTATTATAATAAACGGGGGCTACGAATGTTTTAACCTAGGGTTGACAGTGGATTCGAATATATATATTGTAACGTCCCGAAAATTTTCGACTTTCGAAAATTCGACATCGACACTCACTTTATCGACTGCCGAGAAATCAAAGGCCGAAAACCGAGATGTTATGGGTTTTAAAAAGAATTAAGAAAAAGAAAGAAGAGAGAAGAGAAGATAGAAAAAGAAAAATAGAGGGAAAAGAAGATAGACAATTTTTTTTTAGAAAACAGAGAATTAGAAAAACAGAAGATAGAAAATTTTAAAAATAGAACGGAACAGAAAGAAATAACAGAACAACAACAGAATCTCACAATTCGCAGCGGAACAACATATAATAATAAATGAATAATCTTTAAACAAAGAACTATATCAGTTATTACATTACATTTCATTACATTACATCATATCATCAGAGTGTACAACAACATACAACAATAAACAGTGCAGCGGAAAAAGAAATACTATATACTAGTAATACGCCATGCCATCCAGCTTGCCTCCAGCAACTCCTGAATATCCAGAATATCCTGATAAACCTAACTCTTAACTGCCTGTGTGGAAATTGGTGGGCACCCAGAGTTTAGGAAGGAAAACAATAAACTCCGAGTCAGTCATGTGACTGGTGTGAGAACTCAAAACAGTTTATTTAACTTTAAAATCAAAATAGAGGAATATTTTTAAATTCAATTCGCAATGCTTTTAAAAATGAGACTACCATAAGACCTCCCACCACACACACAATGCAAACGCAGACTTGGAGGAGATTTCTTCTTATGTGAGTCAAAGATGCTTGATACGCATTTAAAATAACATTTGATATTATTATTAGTGTATAGTGTAGGAAAAATTCATTTCGAAAGTAGAATATAAATCTTAGCCAACATAGACATTTCGAACTATGCCTACTATAGCTACCATCCAAACAGTGGTGACCACCATAAGTGAATGGCAGGTTCTACAACTAATACCGTACAAGTTTCGTATTGGGAATTGGATTTCCAACGAATGATCAGGCCAAGGAACTTCCCATTGCCACTGAGAATGCCTCTGGATGGACATCCCCGAGAACCAAACCGGATCTCTACCAACACAAGGCCGGGTTACTCCTAACTGAGCAACAACTGACCGAATATGCCATCCCCCGGTCCTTTGGGACCTTTTTCCGAGAGCGCTCTCTAATCAATTCACACAATCATAAAAACAAAGTGTTTCAACATGAGTAAGTATCTGGGCTCCATACCATGATACCACCCTTTTCCAGAAGGAAATGCACATATCCTAAAGGGCGCTACCCCTCATAACCTTGCTGCTTCTTTCCTGTTTTGACCATTTCCGGGATGTGAGGCTCGACGAATTCACGTCCACAAAAACATACTTTATACAAAAGCCATGCTTTGGGTCAACAAATGATCAACACAATGATCACTAAGATAGACGATCAAATAAATGATCCTATCACAAATAATCAACACAATGATCATTTCAGCATCACTCAGCATGTCACATTACCAAACTGGGAATATATCGCTGATAACTCCAACTATATAACCTTTGAGCACATACGTCTCAAAGAAGGGTGTTAAGCAAAGAATAAATTCTCCGCCACCAACAGAAATATATTTGAAAGAAATCGGCTTTATATCTCAAATTGTAATGTCAGACATACAATCCATACAAGTCTGTTCCGGGATCGAACAGAACCGAAGGCACTTACAAAGAAGTCCTTGCAATCCGGATATTCGCAATCCTGATCGGATTCACCATCACATATGGAGAACTCAATACCGTAGCTACTCGGTGCAGAGTCAATCGATAGTTCATCCTATCACTCTCGCAAATACCGGTCTTCAACACCGATCTTCAAATGCGATTCACAACGACGTATCACATATTCGGAGTGGGTTATACGACCCCATGGTCCTTTCCCGGTTAACCCGAATAGTGAGCGCTTATTCAAAAATAAGTGTGACATTCAAATTCAATCAATTCACATCCAATACCCATTCAAAGGGAAATACTGATAGTCGGTTATTGAACTATCACTGGATATGCATACATCACCAGATTCCAAATAATTTTCCAAATTATTTATTTTCCAAAATATCTTTACAAGATATATTATTTCAACACTTCAAAAATAAATCAACATTTATTTTCATACCAATTTCACTTTTCACATATAAATTCCATAATAAATTTATATTTCAAAATATTCGTGCATATACGATTTCAATTATTCATTTTCAATTTATCTTCAAAAAGATAAATTCTCAAAATATTCACTTTATATCGGAAAACAATTCCATACTTATTTATTTATAAGTAATTCACAAATCTCTTTTATTTTCAACACTTAGAAAGTATTCAATATACTTAAATCGAATTAAGTATATATTTCATTATATTAAGAGAATCCTTTCTTAAACATATCTACTTGGGCCAAAACGAATGTTACGTAAAACATCGTTACGACAACCCAAAATCACTAGTATAGGGATTCGAAATTAAAATAGATATATAAATCCCAATACTATTCAAAACATTTCCTTTCGGAAATCATTTACTATAACAACAGTGTTATAGTCCACTATTTCCTTTTATTTCTCGAAAACATCTATTTCAACAATCAATGTTGAAATCTATGGTTTCGAATCTCAACACATTTTAAAACATCGTTAGATCGTTTTAATTCAATTTAAACATCTCATTCAAAACAATTTCTTTAACATATCATTCACTATTCAAAAACGTGAATATACTTCTTTAACAAATTCCATCCTTTTATTCATTTTACTTCAAAGAATTATTCACTGTCTAAAAACGTGAATATAACTCTATTCCTAAGTTATAACCATTAACTTATCAAAATAAGTCGTTTGCGAATTTATAAAACAACGTTTATAAATTCCATATTATTTATTTATAAAAACTTCCTTTTTATAAATTCCTTTATTAACCTATTCCAGTTTATAATTAAATTATAAACTAAACGTTCATATTATAAGTTAACTACTTATAAACGATTATTTCACAAAATCGTTCCTTAGAATTTCATAATTATAAATCTTATAACTTATAAGATTCATTTATTTATCCAAAACTATTATTTTAACAACATAATAAATTTTATAAACCTACTGCTTATAAAATTCCATTTTTGACTTCACCGTATAAAATTCTATAAATTTCATTCTATTTATGAAATTCATTCACAATTTATTCTAACACTTATAAAAGCTCGTTTTATAATTCCTACGTTCTAATTTATAAATTATCAATTTATAAATCTTTAATATAAATCAATTTATATTTTTCTTTTAAAACGTCTTTAAATTCCTTTATAATTTCATCATTCTGATTTATAAAATAATCAAATTTTATAAATCCTATATTTAAACTTTTATCATATATTCAAAAATCCAATCTAAATTATTTTATAAAATCATTAGTTCATATTTCTCAAAAATCGACTTTTAATCGTATTTCTAAAAATCAGCTTTTTAACTATATTTCACAAAAACCATAATTTTTATAACTTTAAAAATTATAACGTTTATTTATTTATAATGGATCAATTCCAAAAATATAGTATATTTTCAAAATTACTTTAAAAACATTTTTAAAATACCAGAAATTTGGTCCAATGATGCTACACACCAAATAGTCAATCACGACTACAACGATATCATATATCGATATGATAATCCATCAAATATCAAAATATCTGAAATAAAATAAATACTGTTGAGGAATCCAGTTGGATCCCTCCAACCTGTTTCCTGCATCCAAAAACATTAGCACAATACCAATTTCACTCCAGTACGAAATTATCGCGGTACATGTTCTTATTAAATATTATCCGCTTAATAACGGCGTAATAGGGTCTCATCCGCTAAACAAAAAATGCGGGAAATCAACAACTGCAATATATACATATGCCAATATATATATATATTGATATTATATATAATACCAATTTCACTGTTTATGAAATATTCGCGGTATATGTTTATAATAAATAACATCCGCTTACTAACGGCGCATAATGTCTATTTTAACAATCAATAATTTACAGTCATCATTCAAACATGCATTCAAATATTTTAAATCTAACTATTTAAAATAAAATCGAAATCTATTCGATTGAGTGAGAAGTTCTCACCTTGGTTTTAATTTCCGTTTTAGCGATTTATTTCGAATAAAATTAAACGCGCGTTTAATTTTACCCGAAATTCTCACTAACTCCAAACGACTCCAAACCAACTCCATCGCGTAGTGCTCGTCCATACGATTCCAACGCAAAAAATCTCGTCCGAAACGGACCTCGTACGAAAGAGTTATGATTTTTATAAGATTGTATACAAATTTTAAACTAAAATTTACAAATCTTTTTATATAAATCTCAACCTTCATCTGGGCCGTAGATCCCAAGCCTGCAACATCTCCACCCTAGAACGCAACCATCTCCTTCCTCTCACGCATCTTCTACAGACAATTACTCGTATGGCCGAACCCATTATTAGCATTTAGGGTTAAATTTTGCATCAACCATACTCGATGATTTCTCGATCAAGTAGTTGCAATTCGAAGCCCTACACGACCTCTACCTTCGGCCATAACCCCGGCACACTCGGCTGTCCCCATTGCACGCAGTTCGAGGCCGAACTCGCGACGTTCAACTCCATTTTGCCGTTGATTTCCTTCGAATCTTTCGATCATGACCGTTGATAATAAAGATCTCTATGAGATCTACAATATTGTAGTTGGAAAATTTCTGAAATGAAGCAAGGATTTTGAGAAATTTGGGGGGAAAGATAAATAACTCTCGGCCATTGATCAAGCAAGAGGCGGCTACACGTTGAACTAGGGTTTCTTTTTTTTTTTTTTTTTTTTTTTGTGAATTCAACTTCTATTTATAGAAAAAGCTAGCGTAAACACTATTCATCCCGGGAATTCCGAACTCCGATTTAGACGTCGTAACCAGCGTACCTAGGGTTTATCCCGCGTTCCGGACACAATGGAACAGGTTTCGGAAGCTAATTCGGAAGTATGTGCGAGTTATGGCTATAAACGCTCAATTTAAATTAAACCGATTTAAGTCGATTTCTAGGCGTTTTAATTTGTACCGGACAAACGGTAAATCCAATTGACTTGAAATTTGAAACCTTACAATAATATCACATTACGGATCCGATGAAACTGGTTTCGTCGAAATCCGAGACTTTTTGAAAAATGGCTATTTTGACTCGTCAAATTTAAATTAAAAACGATTCGATGCGTTTCGAGCTGCCACGATCAAACGATAACTCCGATTGACACGAAAATTGAAATCCGATAATAACTAACTATTACGGATCCAATGAAACTGGTTTCGTTCAATTCTGAGACTGTTCAAAAATTGGCTATTTTACAGTCGATTATTAAATATTAAAATATTCAATTTTCACAAATTAACTTTTAATTCGATTTTAAAAGTTCTAAAATATTATTCTAACTTCCATATGATAAAATAAAATTTTACAAATCATTTTCAATCATATTTAACTCGATTTTCAATTATTTCCATAATTTAACATATTAAATTTATCGATTTAATAATCCAATTAAATCCAATAATTCAAATAAAAATTTATTTGACTTATAAATTCACCTATAAATATTTAAAATAAATTAAATATTCAAATTTCAATTAAATAAAATTCTGGGTCGTTACATATATATACACACACGCGTGAATTATTTTATTATTATTTCCAAATTTTAACGAGTTTTCAAACGAACTGCAAACGAGACTTGCCACTAGGCGTTTATAATGTTTTACCCACATTCCGAACACAATGGAACGCGTTTCATGTCCTAACTCGATCGTATGTGCGAGTTACGGAAATAAACGATCAATTTTAAATTAAATCGATTAAATTAATTTCGAAGCGTTTTGAGCTGCCACGGTCAAACGACAACTCCGATTGCTATGGAAATTGAAACCCGGTAATAATAAACTCTTACGGATCTAATGGAATTGGTTTCGTCGAATTCCGAGACTATGCCCCGGAATGCTATTTTAACTCGTCGATTAAATCGACGACTTTTCAAAATTTACAGAATTGCTAAAAATTCAAATTTTAAAATTTTATTAACTCTGTTATAATCCCAATATAACTTACATTCACTTTGGAAACCAATTTGAATCATATCAAATCAAATTTCAGTTATTCACTCTATTTTCATATATTAAATTTCAATATCAAATTAATCATATCAAATTCGGAATTTAATTATTCAAACATTTGTAATATTAAATTTAAACAAATTTGATTGTTCTTAAATCACTATCTTTTGAAATATTCAAAAACGAACTAATAAAATTTAACCTTTAAAACAAATTTAAATTATAGGACAACCATTTCCATTAATTAGTTATTTAATTTCCGTTATTCAATTATTCAATAAATTCCTAATATTAAATTTAAACAATTTTGATTATCCAATAATTTATTATCCTTTGAAATATTTCAAATTAGACTTATAAGATTCAACTTTTAAAACCAATTCACATCTTAGAACACTATTTCCATTTTACAGTTATTCAATTATTCAATAAGTTTTAAATATTTACTTCAAACAATTTACCTGTTCAATATTCAATTATTTGATTTTAAATAGATTTTACTTATAATTCAATTACTCTATTATACCCAATGAATTCAACATTTATTATCCTATCCAACTATTGATTGCAAAGGCATTCACTAAGTAGCATTTATTTTTCAATACTTATTACTATTCAAATCTTCGAAACCAATCTATTAAAATTTGTATTTCTACCTAAATAATTCACAATTCTTATTTACTTATTTACATTTGTTTTTCCATATATTCCCTTATAACCAAGTTATAACATTTGAGTCAATTCAATTAGATTGGAATTCCATTCAATCTATAAATAATTACTTGGATAATTATTGTTGCAATTCATTCCAGTTATTATTATTCCAAACGAATTAAAAAAATAATTTTCTAACATTAAATCACGAAATCTTATTAAATTAGCTATTTTAATTATCGAAAATTGACGGGTCGTTACACTCTCCCCCACTCAAAACTTTTCGTCCCCGAAAAGGAAAAAGAAGGGAAAAGGAACTAAGTATAGAATTCAACATTAGATATATTTTATTCAAAGTTACCAACTTATAAAACAATGAAATTTCATTTTTAAAGTCATAACTACGCTTCCACTAAGTTAATCCAAACGGCTTTCGAACTTTAAAAGTTAGTTATCAAACAAGTTATAAAATTTTAAAACTCGAAAATTTTCTAACACCCGAATTTATGAAAAAATTCGGCAGAGTCTCCTTTGCGCGGCTCGATCCGAAAAAAAATGACAGTATATATATCACAAATATACATCTCATCAAGTGATGAGGCATCCCGTAGGGAAAAAAAAGGTGTAAAAGTACGGTATGTAATCCAAGATATGTACCTTATATATTATTAGCGAGCATATACGGCTAATATAGCGCGAAAGCGAGCTCCAAATGCGAAGCAAGCGCAATCCGCACCTACTAAACACTCAACAAACCATGAGAAACATGCATATATGAAAATAATATCAGTATACACCATATAGCAACATAACAACTACATGTGCCAACATAGCAAATGCAACAAAACAACAAATGCATCCACCAAATCAATTATCATCCAACTATCATCCAACAAATCCATAACCAATCAATATAAATTCACTTCTAATTAATATTTATTGAGTTGGTTTTCAATTTTAATCACAGTTGATTCATTAACGTTGGATTTTACTAACATTCGTTCTCAATTCAATTAGTTAACATTCACTAATTTATATTTACATTAGTTCACTTCCAATTTGAATCAAATTAAATTCTATTTAAATTCATTTAACTTCCAATTTGACTTCAATGATTTATAGCTTTCAATTTCATTAACACTTAATGAATTATATACAATCGACTAACAATCATATAACAACCAAATCATACCCAACATAACCAAATTATTAATTTTACATTCAATTTGGTTTATCTCTTTCAATTCCAATTGATTCTTAGCCATACCAAATTCTTTTGTTTACATTTACTTCATATTCAGTTTCAGTTAATAACCAATTTATTTGTGGAACATTTTATTAACCATCACTTTAATTTATAGTCATTCCATAAAAGTCTAACTTCTTATATATGACTTTTCTTAGTTTATAGTTATCTCAAAAGTTACAAATTTATCTTCACATATTTTTCTTTTTGTTGCAAATTTATATTTAATTCTACAACCAGTTTACAAAGACATTGCTTGACTCAATGGCCTTTTTCTTAAGTTCACTTACTTGTTCCATTTATCCATTCATCATTTCCTGCTATGTTTAAGTATATAACATTTTTATCACAACCAAATTTCCATTTATATACATTTTAATTCCTTTTGAGTTTTCCTTACTTGTATGCTTCAATTATTTTCAGGTTCTGTTTATTTGTACAATATCTCATTACATATCCAAACCATGATTTCAACTTCTTAATACTTGGTAAGTCATATTATATGTTATTAGAATGCCATTTTGGTATTATGCAAATTTATAGAATTTCATTTTACTTAATTAGAATATTCGCAAATTTGATTTATTCAAATCCACTTTACCTTTCAACTTTAAAGGTACACTACAACTCTAAAGTTTTCCCAAAACATAAGCTTAGATATCTTAATCCTCTTATTTATAAATTCTGGTTATTCAATTTCATTCAAATAATTTGAAAATTACTAATTAACATAACTTAGAAATTTAAATGCCTGGTTCTTTTCAAATCGTTTGAAATAAACATATACACTTATATCTTTAATGTATCAAATCATACATTTGGTGTTTAAACCAAAACCCATTTACCCAAAATAATTTCGAAGAAAGGCAAAGCCTCTTAGAAGTCTCCCCCACTTTGAGACTCGAAAATGAACGTCGATGATGCTGCGCAATCATCATGAAATTATTTTCCAGCGACAGAAGAGAGGAGTAATGAATTCATTCCTTCTTTTAAAAATCCTTTCAAAATATTTCCATAAACATTTTTCAACTAATATTACTATATATTTCTTCAAAGCTTTGAGAACCATTGTCAAAACCTCCGGGTCTTAAATTCAATATTTTCCAATTTAAATCTATTTTAATTTATAAGTCACCTTTATAAAATATTCTTATAGGATTTTACTATCTTAAAATATTCCACAAGTTGTTTTATCACTGTTCATTTTGTAATTCATCTTATTTATTAAATTACAATATCCAATTAATGATAATAACCAATATTTTCATTCCTAACAACCAGGTAAGCTAGATAAGTCACAATAATTTCTTAAAATTTTTCTTTATATTCAAAATATAATTAGAGCAGCATTATTTCATTTACCCAATTTCAAAACAATACTATGTCGAATTGTTCTGTTTAAGTGTTTAGAGATCCCTATCAATGACGTTAATTACTCGTATTGACCAGAATCCATAAGCCACTCAACAAATCAACCGACACAATATAAAACATTTTATATCACTAACAAATACGCTCTCTCATATGTATACACTCAGCGACTCATCATAGGGTATTACTACCCTATTTATAAAGAGTCAGACCCCACAAAGGTAAGGTTATCGCTAAACCAAAGCTCTGATACCAACTGTAACGACCCGCCTTTTCGGACAGTTTAAACCGACGATCAAATACACATGCTGGTTCCAAAGCGTTCAAAAGGGCAGATGGTTATTGGGGTAAATAAGAAAAGAAAAGAAAGAGAAATAAAGGAAATGAAACAACACAGAATCTCGCAGCGGAACGATAAAATATAATAGTCAAATAAATAGTTCATGAAGCTGTTTACAATACTTTGATCATTATTTATACAACATTTATCAGAGTTATACATATACAACATAACAAATAAAATAATGAAGCAGACAACATGTTGCAAAGATAATAAGAGTAATAGTACACCAAATCTTCGTCTTTGTCTTTGTCCTGCAGAATAGATCTTCAATAAGCTGAAAAACTCAGGTCTGACCCGAGCGTAATGAAAAGACAAAACACTCGAGTCAGGACTAAAATATCCTCATGTAAGTTAAATTAATCGTAAATAAATACGAGTGTAAAGGCGTCAGAGATGTTTACGGGGTTTAACATCTCATATCCAGTGTCAACGTGCGTGCAGTAACTCAAGAGATGTTACGGGATTTTCCATCTCTCAAGGATCCGTTAAACTATCTACTATGTAGTATAATACACTATTATAATATGTCTACAGTAAAGCAAAAGTATTAAAATAGCGTTAAGGCGTTACCATAATTCCCCTTAACACATTTTTATAATGTCATAGTCTATACGGCACCGTAAACCCCACCGTAAACTAGTGGTTATCATAGGGTACCCCATAGGTATAACACAAAACAAAACGTAGTGGTCGCGAATAGGATAATCAGTATGACAAGGTACATGAGGCGATACCAACTAGGATACTAGTAGTTGCGTAATCCGGACTGATGTTGAGCATAGCCAGCGCCTACCTCAACACCGTGAAACAACACTCCCAAATCGAGGGGTGCACCCAAATCGAATCACAAAAGGTAATAGATATGGTATCGAAGAAGTGTGTCCGCTAGAGGTGGCGAACCTCAATGGCCCGGCGCGACTCCTATTTTAGTCATGTCAGGGGTCATCCAATATCGTTCTCTTTCTTCAGTCAACGCGTTCACCAAACCATCCACTTCATTCTGGATCAACATTCTGCGTATAATAATTATTAAAGCGGTTTCTGGTATCGACAGAGAGTATGTCCATATCTGATACCGGTCTCTTTAATAACTACGTATTATTACACCCATGGCTCTTTACATTTCAAATCGATTCATAATTGATATCAAAATATCATATTCTCTTCAAAATCAAATCCATTTCAAATATCATCATATCTATTTAAAATGTAAGGTTCCGTTTCAAAAATCATTTTTCGCCTCAATATCTCATTTCGATTTCCAAATCATTTCGAATTTCAATTTAGGTCGCAACGTCATTTAACCTAATTCGTATTTACATTCAAGATTTAAACATAAACATTTCACCTTATTGACCAGCTTGAAATTTTAGAAAATAGTTTTAAGTAGTTTAAAAGTAGTTTAAATAATTAAAATAGTTAAAAATACTTAAAATCTTAAAATAGATTTAAAATAGATAAATTAGTTTAATATAGTTAATGTAGGTTAAAATAGTTTAAGTATTTGAAATTGTTCATATAACAGAGAAACTTGGAAAAAAATGAAACAGCTTCAAAACCAAACCATTTTAGTTATAACTTCCCAATTCAAATCAATTTCAATTTCCCTTCCGTCGATTCAATTTCGATTCAATTCAAATCAATGTCTACTTTGACTTCAAATTAGTTCAATTCTACATTCACCTTCAATTAATTTCAATTTCAATTTATATCGATTTGGAGCTTGATTTTTCAAAATATCAATTTATAACACTTAACAAAATTATGCTTCAATATTCAACTTTTGAATCCAAATTTCAAAATATCATTTTTATATCACTTTTACTTAGAAATACTCAAAGCTCGAAATAATGTTCAATCTTTTGAAACAAAGAAATTTTCGAAATTCGATCATATCCAAATTTTAAATTTCAAAGTTTCAACATAAATTATTTAACAATTTCTTTTAACCAAAATTTATTTCAACATTCCAAACTCAATTTTCACGATAAATTCGATTTCTATAAATTGATTTTATTTATAAGTTTTAAATCATAACATTTACATAAAATTCAAATCAAAGATTTTAATTTTTTTTATTAATTTAACCAATCCGGTGTCCGTATATAATTTTCTATCCTATGGCCAAATGATTATTTATTTCAATTAAATGTCAGGGATGAATATATATCACTTAAACCAAATCACAGTGTCATATGTATGCATAACAGGATATATATATAAGCAAATAAACATCCAAACATTTAAATATCAACCAATAGCATCCATCGAAATAAATCATCCAATAGACAATACAATTCACGACAATTTCATAGTTATCAATATCAGGTAATTTAATCGTAATTCAATTTTAATCTCAATTTGACTGTCAATTTAATTTTCAACGGAGAATTCAAATGACAATCTATATGACAATTAAATTTTATCAAACAACGACAAATAAAATTCATATCACTTCATAATATCAAATTTAACTACCATAAAGATATTCAGTACATTGTGAGCGTTATAAAAGACTCACCTTGATTTTACGATTTTAAATCAAATCGAACAACGTTCGATTTAACCTAAAATTTTAACAAGCTCTAACGTCTTCGGATCTGTACTGCAGCAAAGCTCTCGCCGCTACGATTCTGGCGTCACCAGTTTCGTCTGATTCCGATCTCGTATGCCTGAGATATGAGTGTTTGAAGATTGAATATATATTAATATAATTAAAACAATTTTTTTTACCCATAGAAAATCATGGCCGTTCGTTCTGGAATCAAAGGCCACTAGACTTCTTCCTTCCGTTCGTTCACCCAGGGTTTCAAGAACCCATAGCCGCCGTTCAATATCCATTATACTCGGCCACCACGCTTGTCGATATCACGATCAGGAGCCACCATCACGAAGCTCTCATCCATGAGCACCCTCGTCTTGAACGTCGCAGAGCTCGGTCGTTCTATGGCCTCGTAAAACGCGAACAACGGCCGACGTTCGAGCCTCAAAGTCTCTCTCCTCGCCGTGCTAAATACGATCGCCACCGTAGGATCTCTAGAGCTCATCGAGCTCCACGTTTTCCTAGTTAGAACTTCGGCTCGAAAGTTGATGGATCGACCAGAATTTTGGGAAGAAAAGGAATCGTTTTCGGCCATCTATTATAATAAACGGCGGCTACGAATGTTTTAACCTAGGGTTGACAGTGGACGTGAATATATATATAAATATATAAACGTGAATTATTTTACTATTATTTCCAAATTTTAACGAGTTTTCAAATGAACTCCAAACGAAACTTGCCGCCAGGCTTTTATAATGTTTTACCCACATTCCGAACACAATGGAACGCATTTCAGGGCCTAATTCGATCGTATGTGCGAGTTACGGAAATAAACGATCAATTTTAAATTAAATCGATTAAATTAATTTCTAAGCGTTTTGAGCTGCCACGGTCAAACGACAACTCCGATTGCTATGGAAATTGAAACCCGATAATAATAAACTCTTACGGATCTAATGGAATTAGTTTCGTGGAATTCCGAGACTGTGCCCCGGAATGCTATTTTAACTCGTCGATTAAATCGACGGCTTTTCAAAATTTACAGAATTGCTAAATATTCCAATTTTAAAATTTTATTAACTCTATTATAATCCCAATATAACTTACATTCACTTTGGAAACCAATTTGAATCATATCAAATCAAATTTCAGTTATTCACTCTATTTTCATATATCAAATTTCAATATCAAATTAATCATATCAAATTCGGAATTTAATTATTCAAACATTTGTAATATTAAATTTAAACAAATTTGATTATTCTTAAATCACTATCTTTTGAAATATTCAAAACGAACTTATAAAATTTAACCTTTAAAACAATTCAAATTATAGGACAACCATTTCCATTAATCAGTTATTCAATTTCCGTTATTCAATTATTCAATAAATTCCAAATATTAAATTTAAACAATTTTGGTTATCCAATAATTTATTAACCTTTGAAATATTTGAAATTAAACTTATAAGATTCAACTTTTAAAACCAATTCACATCTTAGAACACTATTTCCATTTTACAGTTATTCAATTATTCAATAAGTTTTAAATATTTACTTTAAACAATTTACCTGTTCAATATTCAATTATTTGATTTTAAATAGATTTTACTTATAATTCAATTACTCTATTATACCCAATGAATTCAACATTTATTATCCTATCCAACTATTGATTACAAAGGCATTCACTAAGTAGCATTTATTTTTCAATACTTATTACTATTAAAATTTTCGAAACCAATCTATTAAAATTTGTATTTCTACTTAAATAATTCACATTTCTTATTTACTTATTTACATTTGTTTTTCCATATATTACCTTATAACCAAGTTATAACATTTGAGTCAATTCAATTAGATTGGAACTCCATTCAATCTATAAATAATTACTTGGATAATTATTGTTGCAATTCATTCCCGTTATTATTATTCCAAACGAATTAAATTTTTTTTTTCTAACATTAAATCACGAAATCTTATTAAATTAGCTATTTTAATTATCGAAAATTTACGGGTCGTTACAGAATGAGTGAATGGAGAGGAGAGAGCTGAGCTGAACCCAAACCCAAAACCCAACTAGAAAAGGTAGCAAAATTCAACTTACTCCAAACATATCAAAACTTATACTCAAAAAGATCGCAAACTCCATTTTGGACTCAATGGAGGTAGTCTTGAGTCCCAATTGGACCGTTTGCAGAAAGTAGCTTTTTGGACTATAATCCGACAAACGACGTTATATTTAAATAAAATATTTAAATTTACAACCGATAAATATGCGGGTTGTTACAAATGTTGAATGCTATGGTTTGATTGGATATAATTGGGTATAATGAATTACCCAAAATATATAAATCAAATTTTGGAAAGAACATAAAAGAAGTGAATTTGTAAGTAAAATAATATTAGAAATTTGAATAAATTTAAGAATGAATTGGAAAAGAAATAAAGTGCCTTTAAAATTCTAATAAATAAATCTTGAGTATAGTAAGGGAAATTTTGAATAATCAGAAGATTAATGAATTTTAAACTTCAGTATTATTGTTTTTAAAACAACAAAACATTTATTTAAAATTTAAGATTTAAAATATTGAAAAGAATAAAGAAGAAATTGGGATAAGATCTGAAATTTGTATATTTCAGTTAAAAGATTTAAAATCAAACGGAAATTAATAACATTAATAATAAAGCACATAGTTAATGAATTTTGAAGGAATTGACTAAGTAAAGAGATTTAATTCAAGTAGAATAAATTAGAAACAATTTGGAAAACTAATTTAAGTGATTGAGATTGGAAATTCTCCCTGGATAACCAAGTGCGTTTTCAAAATAAAATTTTAAAATATAAGTTAAAAGTTTTTAAGTTGTTTTAAAAAGCGAGTTCTGAAAAAAATTATTATTTCTAAATATTTAAATTTTAATGTAAATATTTTTCAAATCTATTATCATAGTAATTATTTAAATGGTAACTTAGTGTTTTGTTTTTAAAAATGAGAACCTAGTTTATGTTTTATTAAGTAACCTTATTTTCAAATATTCATATAGTATGTATTTTTAACAAATTATTGAAGTAGTTTTAACATAAATGTTTC
Organism: Allium cepa; assembly: GCA_030765085.1. Taxonomy (NCBI): domain Eukaryota; kingdom Viridiplantae; phylum Streptophyta; class Magnoliopsida; order Asparagales; family Amaryllidaceae; genus Allium; species Allium cepa. Next base: position 746,638,826 of record CM060940.1, on the reverse strand, counting down.
AAAGTATATTTTAAAGGTAAAGTGTTTTAAATTATTTTAAAAAAATCTAGTTTTGTGCTTGGTGATTTCAGTGGAGAGAGAAATTATTTGGGAAAGCTAGTTCTCGGAAAGAAAGATGTTTTGAAACTGTTTTCAAAGGGTTTTGAGAATAGAAATATATCTTGTGAAGATATTTTTGAGATTAATAAATAATTTGGGAAATTATTTATTGTTTGATGGTTGCTTGTGAATATTAATTGATAGTTAAATAACCGACTATCAATATTGGCCAAATGCGTTGATCGTTTCGAAGAGACCGGGATCGAGATTTATTTCCCGAAAACCACTTCGATCCGGTTTGTACGTTTCGTGAAAACGATTTTGGATTCGAAGATGGAGCAGTGAAGTGCAAGGGCTAGTCGCTACTAATCCTGAGGATATGTCCAAATGGATGTAGTAGGAATAATGCCTTCGGTTCCGTTCGAACCTGGACAGACTTGTATAGATGAATGCTTGCGAAACATCGCAAGGTGGACGATGGGCATTCTAAGGGTTATGTTCTAAAAAGGTAATGCTTAGCCTCAAGCCTCATCAAATGGGAATGACTAAAAATCAGGGGTTATGCAGCAAGGCTAGATGGGTAGCACCCAAGCAAGGTGAGGTCATCCCTGCCTAGATGTCCCTTTTATTTCGGCTTAGTGGGCGATTGCTGATCCCAATCGCGGGGTGATCTTGGGATTATCCAGTAAGGGGTAGTCCCGGTCTTGTGTTGCAGGGGAGCGGGCGTACTCCTCGGTACTGTGATCTAGGCCACGTACTTTGACAGGTGGTACCCCAGTGCCTAGTCATTAGTTGGAAATTAATTCTCCCTACGAGCCTTGTACGAGTTTTGTTTGTATTACCCACTCTGTGGCTAGTAGCTGGAATTTAATGAATGTAACAATTTCGGCTATTTTATTAGTATTTGTATATAGACCCTATTATAATATCAGAGGATTTCTATAAAAATTGTTTTAGCTATCGTAAGGTAAAAACCCGATATGTTTATTTATGGCGTGGTCTTACGAGATGCTTTTGTTTTCAAAAAAGTTTTGAAACTTTAATAATCAATTGAGTGTGATTTTCTCACGCTGATATTCCAGACTAACTCGGGTGTTATTTAACTCTATTGCTCGGGTCAGACCGAGTATTATAGGATACAGTATTTGATGCTGTGGAGCTCAGGAGACGAGCTGGATGACGATATGTACTCTCGTACTTGTTTATATATATATATATATTCCGCTGTGTTGAGTTGCTGTGTATCCATTTGTATGTTATTGATGTTGAGATGTGATTGTTGTACTCTGATGATGTAATATATAAACAGAGATATTTGATTTTTGAGTAAAGATTATTTATTATCTATTATATTTTATTCCGCGGCGATGGTGAGATTATGTAGTTGTTTTCTATTTTATTCTTCTACCTCTTCTTCTTTAATCCAAATGGTTCATATTTCTGTACAACTTGAGTCGATTTAGGTAGAATAGTGTTGACCCAAGGGGTACGAATTTGCGGGTCGTTTCAGTCCAAGTGGCTTCTAGTATGCTCCAAGAGAGAACATTTGATTGGTATGAGCTTTTGACTTCTGAAATAGTTGAAGCGAGTCTTACTTAGGAGCAATTCCGAGAAAGATTCGAATCAAAGTTTGTGCCGGAAGCTGAAAAAGTGACTTTGGCCCGTCGTTTTATCGACCTTGTCCAAGGGGAATCTTTTGTGGTAGATTATGTCGCGTCTTTTGAATCCCTCTCTAAATATGGCGTCGAGTACATTAATACCCCATTGAAGAAAAATCATAGATTTGTCTATGGCTTGAATAAGAATCTCAAAAAGCAATTACTTCTGAAATTGGAAGTTGCTTTCGATCAGCTTGTTGATATCGCTCTTCGACTTGAAGAGGCAGATAAAAAGAGTGATGTTGAAGTTAGGAGTGCCAAACCTAACTTCAACAACAAAAAGAAGCGGCCTAATAAGTTCAAAGGTCCTTATCCCAACAAGAAATGGAAACGAGCAACTCCGGTATCCAAGACTTCTACCCCTAGTGGTGGCCAATGCTACAATTCTAGTTTTAAGGACCATTATGCAAATAAGTGTTCAAAGCCCTTTGCTTGTCGCTATTGCAAAAGTTTAGGTCATTATATATCTGCATGTCCCAAACTTTAAACCAAGAAGGTGGGAAAGCTAAATGTGGTGCAAGCCCCTAGTAACACTTCTCTTGGTCAAGGTATTTCTCATTCTATCCTTGATGGCACTATTATGTTTCATGATCATCCTATTCGAGTTCTTTTTGACACGGGTGCATCCCATTCTTTTATATCAAAAGAACTTGTTGATAATTTTTCTTTAAGTGTTATAGCTTTAATGACTTCTTTGAGAATTGCGAATCCAGTTGGTGGATCCGCAATACTCAGTTTGCTATGTAAAGATGTCGAGATTGTTTTATGTGATTATTCTTTCCGAGCAGATTTGCATGTCATGCGCTACTTAGGCTTCGGAATGATTTTGGGAATGGATTGGCTTAACCGTTATGAAGTTCAAATCCTATGTCCTGAGATTCATCTTCGACATCTTCATTCTGTTAAGCTGATTTCTATTGTTCTTAAAGATTCGGATTCCAACTTGGCAGCATCTTTATATTATTTAAATACTCATAATGATGAAGAAGATGTCATTTCTCTTATTCACGTTGTTCGTGAATTTTCCGACATATTTGAGCCCGTTTTAGGATTACCTCCTAAGAGAGCCATTGAGTTCGGAATTAATCGAATTCCTGGAGCTGTACCTATTACTCGTCCTCGTCATCGTATGTCCAATAAGGAAAATGAAGAAATGCATAGACAATTATCTGAATTGGAGGCAAAGCAATTTATTCGCTCTATTTCCTCTCCTTAAGGAGCTTCGACTATTTTTGTGAAGAAATCCAAATGGTACACTTAGGCTTTGTGTTGACTACCGCAAGCTTAATGATCTCACTATCAAGAATAAATATCCTTTACCTCGGATTGATGATTTATTTGATCAACTTAGCGGTGCTAGAGTCTTTTCACATTTAGACTTAGCAATCATCTTTCATCAGCTTCGTATTGTATAGGATAGCATTCCTTTGACATCATTCCGTACTCGTTATGGATCGTATGAATGGCTTGTTATTCCATTTGGTTTAACGAATGCTCCGGCTTATTTCGTTGACCTTATGAATCGAGTTTTCAAAGACTTCGTCGATCGATTTGTTCTCATCTTTATAGATGATATTCTCGTTTATTCTACAACCGAGAAAGAGTATGAAAAACATCTTCGGATTGTGTTGGAAACTCTTAGGAGAAATCAATTGAAAGCAAAATTTTCTAAATGCAACTTTTGTCAATCTCGTGTGAAATTTCTTGGTCATATCATTTATGAATCCGAAATTTCCATGGATCATTCAAAGATTGAAGCGATTCAAGATTGGAAGAGACCGGAGAGTGTGACGGAAATTCATAGCTTTCTTAGATTGGCGGGTTATTACCGTTGGTTCATAAAGGACTTTTCAAAAATTGTCGTGTCTCTTACTAGCTTGACATAAAGGAGTTAGACACATTTGGTTGGACAAATGTGAAGCTTCTTTATAGAAATTAAAAGAACTCCTTTCTGATCTTCTGTTCTTGTGATTCCCGAAGGGAACCAAGATTTTATTGTTTATAACGATGCTAGTCGTGTTGGTTTGGGAGCCGTTCTCATGCAAAGGGGTCGCGTTATTGCTTATGCTTCTAGGCAATTAAAGCCAGCCGAGACAGATATGCCACACATGATTTAGAGCTCGTGGCTATTTTTTTCGCCCTTAGAATTTGACGCCATTATCTTTTGGAAGGAAAATTTATTCTCTACACCGATCATAAATTTTAAATTATTTATTTTCTCAAAAGGAACTTAATTTGCGTCAACGAACTTGGCTCGAATTTCTTGCATCTTATGATCGTGATATTCTTTACACTCTCGAAAAGGGGAATCGTATTGCCGATGCACTTAGTTGTAAGAAACAAGCGGTTGTTTCTATGATGATATCTGAATGGAATGATCTCAGCATTTTTTCCACTTGCGAGATTGGAGATCGTGAATTTGATTTATGTTCATCTCTTGTTTTATGCACTCTTGAGGCTCATCCTTCTCTTTGAGACCGCATTCTTGAAGCTCAAAAGCTAGATTTCGAATTGGCTCTTCATAGCCAAAGTTGTAGGGTTAAAATTAATATTGAAGATTTGAAAGACTTTGATATTGATGCTCGTGGTGGCATTCGAAAATTTTGGTAGATTATCGTGCCAAATATTAGTTATCTCCGTAAAGACATTTTAGAAGATTCTCATCGTTCTAAATTTACCATTCATCCCGATAGTAGTAAAATGTACGCAGATATGAAGCGACTTTATTATTGGGATGGAATGAAATCCGATATTGCTTACTTTGTTAAGCGTTGCATGACTTGCCAACTCGTTAAGGCCGAGCACCAAAGGCCCAGTAGGTTATTGCAACCTTTGGACCTTCCAATTTGGAAGTGGGACCAAATTTCCATGGATTTCATTGACGGTCTTCCCTGTTCTCGTTCGAATCATGATAGCCTATAGGTGATAGTTGATAGGCTTAAAAAATCTGCTCATTTTATTCTCGTTCGGTCCGATCAAACCGTACCTCTTTTGGCCAAACTCTTTATTAAAAAAATTGTTAAATTATATGGAGTCCCTACTTCTATTGTTAGCGATCGCGATCCATTGTTTACTACTGATTTTGGAAGAGTCTTCTAAAATCTTTGGGAACGAAGCTTAATTTTAGTACCGCTTATCACCCTCAATCCATTGGACAAACCGAGCATGTGAATCAAACTCTTGAAGATCTTCTTCGTGCATGTGTTCTTGATTTTGGTGGAAGTTGGGAAGATCATATTTCTCTTGTTGAGTTTTCCTATAATAATGGCTTCCAATCTAGTATTGGTTTGGAACCTTTTGAGGCACTATATGGAAGGCCATGCCAATATAGTTCTTGTTGGCTTGAGGCAGGTGAGAAGTTGGTTTTAGGTCCAGACTTTATTCATGATTCAACAGAAAAGATTGACCTTATCCGCCATAGGATGAAAGAAGCTCAAAGTAGGCAAAAATTCTATGCCGATAACCAAAGAAGGAAATTCGAATTTTCTATGGGAGATTTTTTGTTTATTCGTGTTTCACCTATGAAGGGTGTTGTGCATTTCAGTCGATCGAGAAAATGAGCACCTTGACATATTGGTCCATTTTCCATCACCGAACGTATCGGTTCCGTGGCTTATCACCTTTTATTATCGGCTTGGTTTTCTTCTATTCATGACGTGTTTCACGTTTCTCAACTATGGAAATGCCTTAGGGATTCCGATTCTGTTCTTGTGCCCGGTGTTGTGGAAGAAATTGTAGTTTTTCCTAATTTGACTTATGTGCAGCATCTTATTCGTATCATTACATCGGAGGTAAAACGCCTTCGAAATAAAGATGTCCCTCTTGTGAAAATTCAATGGTCCTCAAATCCTAAGGATTGTTCTTGGGAATCTAGAGAATTCATCGAGCGAACACATCCGGACTTACTCTCTCGGGCTCTTTGAGGTGAACTTCTTATTTCAAGTTTCTTTTGTGTTGATATGCTTTAATGGTTTTTACTTTTTATATTTTCTTCTTAAGTATTGCGAGGATGCAATTTCTTTAAGGAGGGGAGTCTTTACCAACCCGCATATTTTACGATTGTATATTTAAAAATTTATTTAAATATAGCATCATAAGTCGGATTTTAGTCCGAAAGGTTACCTTTTGCAAAAAGACAAATTAGGACTCGGGACCACTTCCATTAAGTTCAAAATGGCGTTTGCAACCTTTTTGAGTATAAACATCGATATGTTTGGAGCTAGCTAAAATGTTGACCTTTTCACTTAGGTCTATGGGTTAGCCCATTAACCTAACATTTCAACCCAACTCCACTCCTCTTCATTCCTTCATAATATTTCCTACAATTCAAGCTTTAGGAAAAATGGTGGAGGAGATTGGAAATTAAAATCCTAAGCCCTGGTTTCTTTAGCAAATCCAAGTTTTAGCTCCAAAATCAAAGAGAAGCTTAGGTAAGCATCTCCTTCTTCTTCTCCATCTAAATCTCTCTCCAATTTCAGAAATTCCCTATAACCTAATTTGGGAAATTATTGCTTATGATATTAGATTGTAGCTTTTAGAGTTGAGATCGAAGAGTGGTTGATCCTCCTTTGTTTTCAAGCTTCTTTCTTGTTTTTGGGTTTAAAGGTGAGATTTTTATCTCACATCTATGCCTATAACTATCATTATTGTTAGGTGTGAATTCCTAACATCTATTCATGATCATTTGCTTTTGATTTGAATTGATTTGGTGAACATTTCAATTTTTGTGTTTTGAAGTTAAATATTTAAAAATCCTAGCTTTGATGCATGCACATGTCTTTGGAGTGAGTCGAAGAGCCTATAGGACTGGGTTGTCGCCTGGCATAAATCCCTAGTTGCAATTGCTCGATCGATCGGCTCCGTTTGGATTCTTGTCCCTTTGGGGACTAGGATGGAAATACTAGAAAATAGGTTCCAGCCGACTGGCGCTCTGAGTCCAGTCGACTGACCTGGAACCCGAGAGTTTTCCAGGCATTGGGCCAGTCGACTGAACTCAGTGACCAGTCGACTGACCTGCTTGCTTCAGCCAATTTTCCTATTTTCCTTGAGATTCCCATTTTTTATTGATTCGTGGTTATCCGATTTGTTGTTATCATTTATTATACACTTTGATGACTTCTACTTCGGAATTTTTGGGAATATACATTTTGATGACTTCGATATCGATTTCTTTGGATTGGATTCACGTCTTTGCATGTGAATTTTCTGTGATTGATTGTTTTCACATTCAATTTTGTGATTCGTCACGTTAAAATACAAAGGTTTCTATACTAGTGGTAAATATTCAAACTCCTTTACAAAGATGATTACAACTCTATTTTCAATATCAAACTCATTTGTAAAACCGTTTTCCAATCTATTAATATATACAAACCTTTACCTCATTTTTTTAAGAAATCCAATTAAACGACTTAGCAAAACAAGTGGAATGAAATGCTTGCGTTTACTTTGTCGGTTAATTCTTAGACTCGTTCGATTGAAACTCTTGTGAAAACTTTCAAGTGGAGATTTACAGTTTGTTCGTGAATATTTAAGTTAAGCCAGTGGTTATTGGACATGAAGCTAAATTCATCTATTTACAAGCTTAGTGTAATTAACACTTCTTGATGATCGATGGTGATCATTTTGTGATTTAGACTAGCAATATGTGATGTCTCTATGTCTGCGAGGGAGGCTAAATCCCATTTCTATGGAGCTTTGGCTTAATTTAATAGGTTAGCGACCCATTGTCTTCGGACCGTTTTGTGGAGCTTCGGCTCAAAATTGGTGGTTAGAAACCATGGTACAGCGTTCCGTTTTGTGATACAGGTGTTGGTGAGTTTTCATGCTCTCGTTTTGTGGTAGGCCTCCCCCTTTTGTGATTTCTTGATTTCTAGTCAATGATTTCTAGAATTTGTGATTCGCATTAATATACTTGTCAATATTTGTGGTATGGTGAATAAAATAAAGAATATGACATTCTTTTCTGTGTTTTGAGATTTCTTGAGGTATTGTATGATTTTTGTGTTGTCTAATGTATACTTATCGCAGTATGACATTTTTGTTATCATATGTTTTTATCATATCTCTTATTCTATCTCATTTTATCTGATATTTATAGCTAGACTGATCCATTTATTACTTACTTATTAAAAAATACTCGGGTCAGACCGAGATGTTACAGGTGCTTCTGCTTGACTCCTCATCAGGGAACATTACCTGACTTTTGGCTAACCACATTAGTGTAGTAGTTTTTTTTGTTATACATACGAGATAGAGACTCCTTGATGTATACATATTCTTTTATGTAGCACTTGTATCTATTCTTTTGTGATATTGTGGATCTTGTTTGACCACTACTCTAATATACACTTCTATGTGTTATATTCATATGTTTTTCTGCCTTTGTGATATGGATATTTGTGGCTGATTTATGTTATACTTATTTATATATTTATTTCCAAATACCACATATCCACTGTGTAGTAGCTTTGAGTTTGTATCGTTATGTCGGATTTCCTCTTGAAATGAAATGCATGTTATACTATCTGACATATCGGTTCTCGTCTAAAGCAATTACACGGATGGTCGCTCCTCAACGGCCTTATCCTCCATGCTAGTTGATGGCATTACCCCGTAGTGTCCTTGGCCAGCGTGAGTATAGAGGTGGGGATTCACATCTTGGTATTGGAGCCAGACTTTGAATCAATGTAGAATAATTTAACAAGGATCATCGTCCTAAGTCCATCTTAGGAGTCGTGCCTTAGGGTTTTATTCGAGTCATTAGACCCGTTCTATCCTATTTTCTTTGTGATGCCTTGTTTTATAAATCATTATTGTTTGATATTCATTCCGAGAATAACCTTTTCTTCTTCTTTCTTTCTTTCTTGAAGAAGAGAAATGGTTAGACCTGCCCGTCCCAGTGCTGGTCTATCAAGTGCTACTCCTCAGGATGGAGTATTTATGTCAGCTCAATAGCTTCTTGATCTTGTAAAGAATGCTCAAGCTGTCGGACCCATTCAAGAGCCTGCTCACCCAAAATTCAGATTTGCACGCTTGTGTAGTGATTATACCAACTTGGTTGGGAAGACATTCAAGGATTCCGAAAGTGTTATTGAAGTCCAAGCTTGGCTTAGAACATGCGATCGCATCTTTTCTCGCATGAATCTTATTGATCTTCATCGAGTCTAAGTGGCTTCTAGTATGCTCCAAGATAGAGCATTAGGTTGTTATGAACTTTTGATTTCTGAAATAGTTAAAGCGGATCTTACTTGGGAGCAATTCCGGGAAAGATTCGGATCAAAGTTTGTGCTAGAAGCTAAAAACTGACTTTAGCCAGTCGTTTTATTGACCTTGTCCAAGGTGAATCTTCTACGGAAAATTACGTCGCATCTTTTGAATCCCTGTCTAAATATGGGGTCGAGTACATTAATACCCCATCGAAGAAAAATCAAAGATTTGTCTATGGCTTGAATAAGAATCTCAAAAAGCCATTACTTCTAAAATTGGAAGTTGCTTTCGATTAGCTTGTTGATATCGCTCTTCGACTTAAAGAGGCAAATAAAGAGAGTGATGTTGAAGTTGGAAGTGCCAAATCGAACTTCAACAAAAACAAGAAGCGGCCTAATAAGTTCAAAGGTCCTTATCCCAACAAGAAAGGGAAACAAGCAACTCCGGTATCCAAGACTTCTACCCCTAGTGGTGACCAATGCTACAATTGTGGTTCTAGACCATTATGCAAATAAGTGTTCAAAGCCCCTTTCTTGTCGCTATTGCAAAAGTTCGGGCCATTATATATCTTCATGTCCCAAATTTTAAAGCAAGAAGGAAGGAAAGCTAAATGTGGTGCAAGCCCTTGTAACACTTCTCGTGGTCATGGTATTTCTCATTATATACTTGATGGCATTATTATGTTTCGTGATCATCCTATTCGAGTTCTTTTTGATAAGGGTGAATCCAATTCTTTTATGTCAAAAGGACTTGTTGTTACTTTTTCTTTTAGTTTTATGGCTTTGATGACTTCTTTGAGAATTGCGAATCCAGTTGGTGGATCTGCAACACTCAGTTTGCTATGTAAAGATGTTGAGATTGTTTTATGTGATTATTCTTTTCGAGCCGATTTGCATGTCATGCGCTACTTAGGCTTCGAAATGATTTTGGGAATGGATTGGCTTAACCGATATGAAGTTCAAATCCTATATCCTGAGCGGACTATTCATCTTCGACATCCTCAATCTGTTAAGAAGATTTCTATTGTTCTTAAAGATTCAAATTCCAACTTGGCAGCATCTGTATATTCTTTAAATCCTCATGACGACGATAATGATGTTGAGGAAGATGTCATTTCTCTTATTCACGTTGTTCGTGAATTTTACGACATATTTGAGCCCATTTTAGGATTATTCCCTAAGCGAGCCCTAGAGTTTGGAATTAATCTTATTCCTGGAGCTGTACTTATTACTCGTCCTCCTTATCGTATGTCGAAAATGAAGAACTGCGTAGACAATTATCCAAATTGGAGGCAAAGCAATTTATTCGCTCTAGTTCCACTCCTTGGGGAGCTTCGGCTATTTTTGTGAAGAAATCCAAATGGTACACTTAGGCTTTGCGTTGACTACCGCAAGCTTAATGATCTCACTATCAAGAATAAATATCCTTTACCTCAGATCGATGATTTATTTGATCAACTTAGTGGTGCTAGAGGTTTTTCACAGTAAGACTTAGCAACCGACTTTCATCAGCTTCGTATTGCAGAGGATAACATTCCTTCGACATCATTCCGTACTCATTATGGATCGTATGAATGGCTTGTTATACCATTTGGTTTAACGAATGCCTCGGCTTATTTCGTTGACCTTATGAATCAAGTTTTCAAAGACTTCCTCGATCGATTTGTTCTCATCTTTATAGATGATATTCTTGTTTATTCTAAAACCGAAGAAGAGCATGAAAAACATCTTCGGATTGTGTTGGAAACTCTTAGGAGAAATCAATTGAAAGAAAATTTTTCTAAGTGCCACTTTTGGTAATCTCGTGTGAAATTTCTTGGTCATATCATTTCTAAATCCGGAATTTTTGTGGATCCTTCAAAGATTGAAGCGATTCAAGATTTGAAGAGACGGGAGAGTGTGACGAAAATTGCTAGCTTTCTTGGATTGGCGGGTTATTACCCTCGGTTCATAAAGGACTTTTCTAAAATTGTCGTGCCTCTTACTAGCTTGACAAAGAAAGTAGTTAGATACATTTGGTCGGACAAATGTGAGCTTTTTTTAAGAAATTAAAAGAATTATTTATGATGCTCCTATTCTTGTGATTCCAGAAGGGAACCAAGATTTTATTGTTTATACCGATGCTAATCGTGCTGGTTTGGGAGCCATTCTTATGTAAAGGGATCATGTTATTGCTTATGCTTCTGGGCAATTAAAGCCAACCGAGACTAGATGGGCCACACATGATTCAGTGCTTACGGCTATTGTTTTCGCCCTTAGAATTTGGCACCATTATCTTTTAGGAGAAAAATTTATTCTCTACACCAATCATAAAACTTTGAAGTATCTTTTTTCTCAAAAGGAACTTAATTTGCGTCAGCAACGTTGGCTGGAATTTCTTGTATCTTATGATTTTGATATTCTTTACACTCTCGGAAAGGGGAATCGTGTTGTCGATGCACTTAGTCATAAGCAATAAGCGGTGGTTTCTATGATGATATCCAAATGGAATGATCTCGGGATTTTGTCCACTTGCGAGATTTGAGAACGTGAATCCGCTTTATGTTCATCTCTTGTTTTATGTAGCCTTGAGGCTCATCTTTCTCTTTTAGACAGCTTTCTTGAAGCTCAACAACTAGATTCCGAATTGGCTCTTATTAGCTAAAGTTATAGGGATAAAATTAATGTTGAAGGTTTGAAAGACTTTGATATTAATGCTCATGGCAGCATTCGAAAATTTGGTAGACTTATCGTGCCAAATATTAGTGATCTTCGTAAAAACATTTTAGAAGATTCTCATCATTCTAAATTTACCATTCATTCCGGTAGTAGTAAAATGTATGCGGATATGAAGCGACTTTATTACTGGGATGGAATGAAATCCGATATTGCTAACTTTGTTAAGCTTTGCATGATTTGCCAACTCGTTAAGGCCGAGCATCAAAGGCCCGACGGGTTATTGCAACCTTTGGACAGTCCAATTTGGAAGTGGGACCAAATTTCCATTGATTTTATTGACCGTCTTCCCCGTTCTCGTTCGGGTCATGATAGCCTATGGGTGATAGTTGATAGACTTACAAAATCCGTCCATTTTATTCCCGTTCGGCCAAATCGGACCGTACCTCTTTTGGCCAAACTCTTTATTAAAGAAATTGTTAAATGGCATGGAGTCCCTACTTCTATTGTTAGCGATCGTGATCCATTGTTTACTAGTGGATTTTGAAAGAGTCTTCAAAAAGCTTTGGGAACGAAGCTAAATTTTAGCACCTCTTATCACCTTCACTTCGATGGACAAACCGAGCGTGTGAATCAAACTCTTAAAGATCTTCTTCGTGCACATGTTCTTGATTATGGGGGAAGTTGGGAAGATCATATTTCTTTTGTTGAGTTTTCCTATAATAATAGCTTCCAATCTAGTATTGGTATGACAACTTTTTAGGCACTCTGTGGAAGGCGATGCCGATCTCCTTGTTGGCTTAGTCAGGTGAGAAGCTGGTTTTAGGTCTAGACTTTATTCGTGATTCCACAGAAAGGATTGACCTTATCCGCCATAGGATGAAAGAAGCTCAAAGTAGGAAAAAATCCAATGTCGATAACCGAAGAAGGAAATTAGAATTTTCTATGGCAGACTTTGTGTTTATTCGTGTTTCACCTATGAAGGGTGTTGTGCGTTTTAGTCGATCGGGGAAATTAGCACCTCGATATATTGGTCGATTTCCCATCACTGAATGTATTAGATCCGTGGCTTATCGCCTTTTATTACCGGCTCAGTTTTTTGCTATTGATGACATGTTTCACATTTCTCAACTACGGAAATGCCTTAGGGATTCCGATTCTATTCTTGAGCCTGGTGTTGTGGAAGAAATTGAAGTTTTGCCTAACTTGACTTATGAGCAGCATCCTATTCGTATCATTGCATCGGAGGTAAAATGCCTTCGAAATAAAGATGTCCCTCTTGTGAAAGTTCAATAGTCCTTAAATCTTAAGGATTGTTCTTGGGAATCTAGAGAATTCATCGAGCGAACACATCCGGACTTACTCTCTCGTGCTCTTTGAGGTGAACTTCTTATTTCAAATTTCTTTTATGCTGATATGCTTTTATGGATGTTACTTTTTATATTTTCTTTTTAAATATTGTGAGGACGCAATTTCTGTAACAAGGGGAGTCTGTAACAACCTGCATATTTTACGATTGTATATTTAAATATTTTATTTAAATATAGCATCTTTAGTCGGATTTAAGTTCGAAAGGTTACTTTTTGCAAACAGTCAAATTAGGACTCGGGACTACTTCCATTGAGTTCAAAATGGCGTTTGTGACATTTTTGTGTATAAACATCGATATATTTGGAGCTATCTAAAATTTCGACCTTTTCACTTAGGGCTTTGGGTTTGGGTTTCAACCCATTAACCAAACGTATCAACCCAACTCCACTCCACCCCTCTTCATTCCTTCATTTTATTTCCTACAACTCATGCATTAGCAAAAATGGTGGAGGATATTGGAAGGGGCCCTGCTAACCCCGCTAGCCTTTGCTAAAAAAAAATGGTGGAGGAGATTGGAAATTAAAATCCTAAGCCCTAATTTCTTTAGCAAATCCAAGTTTTAGTTCCAAAATCAAAGAGAAGCTTAGGTAAGAATCTCCTTCTTCTTCTCCATCTCAATCTCTCTCCAACTTCAAAAATTCCCTATAACCTAATTTGGGAAATTATTGCTTATGATCTTAGATTGGAGCTTTTAAAGTTGAGATTGAAGAGGGGTTGATCCTCCTTTGTTTTCAAGCTTCTTTCTTGTTTTTGGTTTTAAAGGTGAGATTTTTATCTCACATCTATGTCTATAATTATCATTATTATTAGGTACGAATTTCTAACATCTATTCATGTTCATTTGCTTTTGATTTGAATTGATTTGGTGAGCATTTCAATTTTTGGTGTTTTGAAGTTAAATCTTTAAAAATCCTAACTTTGATGCTTGAACATGTCTTTGGAGTGAGTCGAATAGCCTATAGGACTGGGTTGTCGCGTGGCATAAATCCCTAGCTGCAATTTCTCGATCGATCGGCTCCATTTGGATTCTTGCCCCTTTGGGGACAAGGCTGGAAATACTGGAAAACAGGTTCCATTCGACTGACGCATTGAGTCCAATCGAATGACCTGTAACCCGAGGGCCAGTCGACTGAACTCAGTGACCAGTCGATTTGACCTGCTTGCTTCATCCCAATTTGCCTATTTTGCTTGAGATTCCGATTTTTTATCGACTTGTGGTTATCCAATTTGTTGTTATCATTTATTATCGATTTTGATGACTTCTACTTCTGAATTTTTAGGAGTGTACATTTTGATGACTTCGATATCGATTTCTTTAGATTGAATTCACGTCTTGGTGTGTGAATTTTTGGTGATTGACTGTTTTTACAATCAATTTTATGATTCGCCACTTTAAAATACAAAGGTTTCTATACTAGTAGTAAATATACAAACTCCTTTACAAAGATGATTACAACTCTATTTTCAATATCAAAATCATTTATAAATCCGTTTTCCAATCTATTAGTATATATAAACCTTTATCTCATTTGTTCGAGAAATCCAATTAAACGTTTTAGCAAAACAAGTGGAATGAAACGCTTGCGTTTACTTTGTCGGTTAATTCTTAGACTCATTCAATTGAAACTATTGTGACAACTTTCGAGCGGAGATTTACAATTTGTTCGTAAACATTTAAGTTAAGCCAGTGGTTATGGGACATGAAGCTAAACTCATCTATTTACTAGCTTAGTGTAATTAACACTTCTTGATGATCGATGATGATCATTTTGTGATTTAGATTAGCAACGTGCGATGTCTCCTTGTTTGTGACGGAGGCTAAACCCCATTTTTGTGGAGCTTCGGCTCAATTTTGTGGTGTAGCGACCATTGTCTTCGGACCATTTTGTGGAGCTTCGGCTCAAATCGATGGTTAACAACCATGGAATAGTGTTCCGTTTTGAGATACACGCGTTGGTGAGTTTTCATGCTCCCGTTTTGTGATAGGCCTCCCCCTTTTGTGATTTCTGGATTTCTAGTTGATGATTTCTAAATTTGTGATTCACCAATTTTGTGATTGGGCATTGATATACTTGTCAATATTTGTGGATGGTGAATAAAATAAATAATATGACATTCTTTTCTGTGTTTTGAGATTTCTTGAGGTATTGTATGATTTTTGTGTTGTCTAATGTATAATTAACGTAGTATGACATTTTTGTTATCATATGTTTTTATCATATCTCTTATTTTATCTCATTTTATCTGATATTTATAGCTAGACTGATCCATTTATTATTTACTTATTAAAAAATACTCGGGTCAGACCGAGATGTTACAGGTGCTTCTGCTTGACTCCTCATCAGGGAACATTACCTGACTTTTGGCTAACCACATTAGTGTAGTAGTTTTTTTTGTTATACATACGAGATAGAGACTCCTTGATGTATACATATTCTATGTAGCACTTGTATCTATTGTTTTGTGATATTGTGGATCTTGTTTGATCACTACTCTGATATACACTTCTATGTGTTATATTCATATCTTTCTCCGCCTTTGTGATATGGATATCCGTGACTAATTTATGTTATGCTTATTTCTCTATTTGTTTTCGAAGACCATATAGCCACTGCGTACTAGCTTTGAGTTTGTATCGGCATGTCGGATTTCCTCTTGAAATGAAATGCATGTTATACTATCTAACATATCGGTGCCCGCCCAAAGCAATTACATGGATGGTCGCTCCTCAACAGCCTTATTCTTCGTGCTTTTTGACAGCATTACCCCATAGTGTCCTTGGCTAGCGTGAGTATAGAGGTGGGGCGTCACAATGGTGATGTATGATTTGTTGAATTCTATATTGATGACATGCATATGATTTTGCTTAATTAGTGCTTTAGTAGCACCGAGCTTCATTTTTGGAATTTTAAGATACTATAAAATAGTTATTTGATTTAAAAGGGATTTCAAAGCAATTTTTGATAATATATATGTTTTAAGTAATTGGTCTTGAATTTTATAAAGGATTAATTTTTTTTGAAAATTAAAAGTATGATTTTTGTTTATTATAAATTGGTAGATTTATAAATATTTTAAATAGAGATTTTTGAACTTTAAAATAAAGATTTTTAAAAATCCTTAAATAAGTCCGTCTTTTGTAATGAAGGGGCATGGTTAAAAGGAAATTAGAAATATTTTTACGTTAATATTTATTCACCATTTTAGACAAAGTAATATAATTTTATATGTATATGCGTGCATATATGAAAGATTAATTACAAATGTGTGATTTTGTAAATGTTATAATTTATAAAAGTAATATTTTACAAATGAAGTTAAGATTTGTAAAATTGTATTTTTTTAATATAAGTATAAATTTATAAAGAGGGTTTATAAATTAAAGGAAACTATTATCATTTAATAAATTGGAGAATAAATCAAAAGGTGCGTTTATTATAAGATTCGGAATGCTATTTATAACAAACTACATTTTAAGTAGTAAATAATAATATTATTATTTTGGGAAATATATTTATGACAAATTACCGAGGTAAAACATTTGAACTTTATAAATATCGTCCTAGGTAAAATATTGATAAAACAGCCGGAAATCATTTTATCAATAAAACTGCGTTTAAACAGTAAGAATCGTGCATGGCTCTAGATACATACATAAACATATGTATTCAAACAATATTATGAAATGAAATAATTTATTTTATTGTTTGAAAATAAAATTTATTTATGACATCGACCGTTAATATCACCGGTTTTATATATTTCTTCAAGAATTCAAGCTAAGTTTAAATAACATCTAAATGATTTTTTATTAACAAATAAATCTATTATAATTACTTAAGAATGATGGTAAAATCATTTTTAAATTTTTTTATCAAAATATATAGTTCGTAGAAAAATAGAAAATACGATCGAATAACGTTTTCTGGATTTCGACTTTTCAACACCCGAAAGTTGTCGGGAACAACGTTCGTCTTTGCGCACTATATACACACATATATAGGAGTAAATTAACCAAAAACTAATAATACACTAAAAGTATATTATCTCATGTTAATTATATTTAGCAAGCGAGTGACAAATTATGGTTTTAAAAATAATAACTTATATATATATATATATAAGTATATATCATTATTTCTTATCATATCTTAGCATTATCATCATTATCCATCATGACCTAGAGGATATGACCAGAGAGAGGGGGATGTGATATATGAGGGGGAAGGAAGGTGGTGATGTGGCTCGTCAAAATAATGACATGTTAGGATATTTTAATCTAAGGTTATTTTTGTAATTTTCCTACTTTCTTTCATCTACAAATACATGTCCATTTCATCTTATTTCCATTTACTTCTATATTTTAATTTCCCTAAAGATTTCTTCAAGTTTCATGGCTTCTTATGTTAGTTTATGCTTTCTTTAAATCAAAAGATTCAAATTGTTTTATAGATGCAAACTTGTTTTTAAACTCTTTCTTCTCCATTTTCCCCTAGTTTATTTAGCCATAACTTCCTCTATTTTAAACCAAATAAAGATTTCAATTTTTTTAGATTGTATAAAATTTCAATAGCTACAAATTTCTAATTTATCCCCTTTTCTAATTTGAATCTTACATATGTCAAAATCTCATTTCTTTGTAGTATACTTTTAAACTCAGAAATTCACGTCTGAAAATAGCTCTACTTCTTTTGACCATATCTACCTCAAAAAATCTGATTTGAGTGAATCTTTTTTTTAGATTTTAGAGAAAAGAGTTTTCTAAAACTTCCCTTTTATTCATTTTTTCAAATCTAAGAATAATATGTCTAAAAATCAAATGGAAGATGACATATTTTTAGGGTGATTTTTGGTGCATCTAAGGCATTTTAGGTTTCAAAGATTGTCTGTGATTAAAACTACTTTGTTTTGGAAAGGTTTTTGACTTCATTATGATGTGCTATTTCGGCGATAATACGATGAAAAAATTGAATGGTTATTATGTTGGTCGATGGTGATTGGACGGATGAAATGTTTGGCATTGAATTTGAGATTTGAATGTGATGTTGTCTAGATAGTAAGCATATAACCTTATGTATATATGTTTGTTTCATGGCGATGTAAACATTATGGTAGTATGGATGTACGATTGTGATTTAAGAATCAAAGTATGTTGAGATGAAATATAGTTAACAACTTTGTGTGTAGCGATGGATGCAAGATCCAATTTGAAATCAAAACTATAATTTCTAGTTTCAAAGTTTGGAATTGGTTTTAAGTTTTATCTAGGTTTAAGGTTTCAAAAACTTTATAAATATTATTTCAAAAACATATAGGAGCAAGAAATTAAGTGAAGTGTTTCACTTAAAATAAGTAGAGCGAACTACGCTCATAGCGACAGTCGCTATGGATGCCATTCGACAAAAATTCACGATTGCCGTCTTTAAATAATTCATTTTGGAATTATTTTGCAAAAGTTTTCCAAACTTAATTAGTAACATAAAAAGAGTTAAGTTTAGATAATTTAATAATGTATTTATTTAATAAATTAATCAAAAGTAACTAGTAGTTAATTAGTAATTAGCTAAGTGATTAAGGTTTAAGTAATACTTAAAAAGGGTTAATGACTAATTAGTTATTAATAAAGTTTTAATTAGTGATTAATGAAGATAAGATGTAATTAATTAATTATTATTTATTAAATTTAATTTGTCAGTTAATTAGTATTTAATAAAGTGATTATTAAATTAATTTTTAATTTGTTAGGGTTTGATTAGTAATGAATTTTTTAAACCTTAACTAAGAAACATTAAGAAGTTAATTAGAACTTAATTATGTTCATTAAGTTAATTATGTTTAATTACGAATTAATCTTGATTTAATTAAGATATAATTAGGATTTAAGCTAATTACATATACTTTAATCTTTTCAGAGCTATTTTTAAACTTAATTGATTATATTTTAAATCAATTTTCTTTTGAAGATTAATTAATTTTAAATTAATGGATCTCTCGTCTGGACCATTAAGTAGCCAAATGAATTAAAGTAGTAATTATAAAACGTTGACACATTTCATGGGAAGTAAGTTACTTGTGTTTAGTACAAATGCTGAATATCGGTAACGTGATAGACACAAGGAGGTTAATTTCAATAAGTAGGTCATGATAACTTAAGCATATGGAATATACATCCATATGTAAAATAATTTACACCCGATAATGGATGTATCTATATTTGTAACTTGGACATCTACCTATGATTGATTGTATGTTATGTGTGAATCCCTGACATATATGATGTAAGGCAATACTTATGATATAACTTAGATAAGTAAACCCAAATTTAATGATCCACAGTAGCCATTAGGCCTCCGTTTGGTTTTGGAAAATTAATATTTCATTTTCTTTTAATATGGTCTTTATGGTTATTCTATTTTGAACAAGATATTTGAAGAATGATTTAACAATTATTTTAAATAATATATAAAGAAGTTTAAGAATAATTTTGAGGTATTCATAAAAGGATTTTTAGAAATAGTTTTGAATGTTCATAAAAATATTTGATAAATTGGTTCGGATGTCTATAAAGGAAAGTTTTATACAAGGTTTAAAAGTTTATAAGGAAGCTTATATAACCGGGTTTGAATATTTATAAAGAGTCTCATAAGTGAGTATGAAGATTGATAAATGCTTTGTAAACGGGTTTGGGTTAAATAAAAAAGGATTTTATGGATAAAAAAAATTATTAAAGCATTTATTAGAAATAATTACAACAGGAATTCAAGGTTTGAGTTTCTTGAGGCTGGCATTCTAAAAAAAGGCGGTATGGAACATCCGTTCCACACTTTTCATCATAGAAATAGTACTTAGGGTTACCCTTTTCTCTAATTTAAATGATGTAGTTAAATCCTTTTTAGAGATTTGGTAATAGGAAGCCTTACAAATGTTTGTGAATATACTTATGTCGGAAAGATAAGCATATGAATATTTTTGAAAGAGATTTATTAAACAAAGATATGTTTTGAGGCTTAATGGTTGCTATGGATAAATAATTCTCAAATGCAATTAGTTTTTGTTCGTTTATTTGATAGCGAATAACCTGCTATCGAGTTTGACCCTTAGCTTAGGAAGTACAAATGCAAATTCAAATTCCCGGACAAGGACTCGAAAACTTACTCCTAAAAGAACCGGGAATGCGTTAGCCGAAAATTATCGATTGTTGAAACGGAGAGACCGAGATCGTATCTATTTCCATTGGTTGGATTAACATGATATGGGGCTCTCACTTTCTGTTTGGTGGCGAGCAATAGACTATTTCACTTACATGTCCCAAAGAGGTAGATGTTAGCACCAAAACTGGTCACTAACACCCTTAGAAAGATTGTGTAGAGAGATTAATGAAGAAAGTAAATTAAAATAGAGAATAGAGTGGTAAATTTAAATGTAGAGAACAAGAACTCCAAATTCATAATGGTTCGGCGTAACTGCCTACATCCACTTTGAAGTTGATTTCCAATGATTTCCTTGATGGGTGATTACAAATACAATCCTTTTTTGTTACTAGAATACAATTGCAAAGTAAAAGAAATAAGTCTGGAATGAGTCTTGAAAATGGCAGAGTCTCCCCAGTGTTCTCTTAAATTTCTTCCCTTTTCTCAATGCCCCTGCCCCTCTATTTATAGACAAAGGTGGGTTGGACTTACCTGGTTGGCGTGGTAGCTGAATAACTCGGTCCAAATAGGACAAGCCTTGTATGTCGAACCGAGCAGGCCGAACGGTCGAGTGCCGATCCAGACTCTTTATGCCGAATGACACGTTTGTTGTGGGGAAGAGTAGGTCGAGCAATGATCGGACCGGGCGTTCTGGGGAGAATGCCGAACCATCCTTGATTACCGAACGTCTCGGGTGGCCGAATGAGAATGCTGAGTCTTCATGGATACCGGATGCTCCTTGAAGCCGAATGGTATGATGCCAAACGGTCTGGGTGCCGAACAAGGCGCTTGATGTTCGAACACAATCTTGACCGAACGAGCCTTTGGCCAAACGATGCTTTTGGTCGAACGCTTTTGAATGACGTTTGCAAAGAGATGCTGGACGAACCAGTTGGGCTGAGCGGTGGGTATCCCGAGTACCGAGTTGCTTGGCCAAATCTCCAGGAAACACTTGCCCCCCAAAGTGTATTACGTAACCGAACGTGGTACGCTTTGATCATGCTTCACTTCGTACCTTGGTCATCACTCATGGGGGTTGCATTATTCTCTTGGCCGAACGTAGTGTAAAAGGCCGAACGATCTAGTAGAAACCGAATGACGTCTTCTCGGCCGGCTTTACCGGGCATGGCTTGTTCGAACGATATATATATTATATTATTATTACTATTTTATTTATTTATTTATTTAATTATTATTTTTGACCGGCCTTACCGGTCATGGCCTGTTCACCTTCTTCTTCCTCCCTATAAAACCATGCGTCCTCCCTCTTCCTCTCTTTTCTACTTCCTTTTCTGTAATTCTTTTAAGAACTTACGATTCTAGCCTGTTAATCGGATACCTAAAGCCAAATCAATCCTTCTCGAGCTTCGATCTGTCAACTACGTATTAACCCTTCTATCTTAACCCCTTCCATGATTAAAACTGAGAGGCTTAGGTTCGCACATTAGCACCGTGGCCGAGAGGGTTACGTGGATGGTCTGGGCTAACCAGTGTGTGGTGAAAAGAAGCGACCAAGGATGATCGCTCATAGGAGTTGTTGGAGGTGGTTAGGATACCGATCGGTCTGATTTGGAATGATTAGCCGAGCGAACTGTTCTTGTTGTTCAGCGTGGAAGAGAGGAGTGGAGCTATAGCCAAGGGTGGGGCACCGAACGTTAAGGCTCGGAATGACTCTGGTTCGACGTGTCTCACCATATGCCGAATAGGGGAATGGAAGGCCAGGGAGGAGGCACGAATTATCGAGGATGTCGAACGTTACCTAGACCGAGCAGGACTTAGGCCGAACGTTACTTGAGCCGAACTGTAGTTGGGCCGAACGATAGCTTGGCCGAACGAAATTAAAAGCCAAACCATACTCAGCTGATCAAACATAAATGCCAAACAAAACATGCCGAACAATACATAGCCGAACAACACATAAATGTCGAACAAAACATGCTGAGCGATACTTAGCTGATCAACACATAAATGCCGAACCAAACATGTCGAGCGATCGTAAAGCAAGAACAATGACTCTAACATTCTAGCATATCGAACCGATTTGGACTAATAATCTCCTACTTTCGGTAGCTACAAATCTGAACTTTACTTGACGTAATCGGATAACTTCCTCTAACGTTCCCTGAACTTGAAACTGTAATAGCCATTTGGCGGGATTTTGGAGACAGTCAACGATGACGGTCTTCGAAGGCGATGTTTTGGAGCTTGATTTTATATCAGTAACCTTGTGACTTCTAGATTTCCAATGCTTATACACGATTGATTGCACTAGCTCACGCACCACACATGGGGAAATTTATGTTGTTAAGTCTAACGCTGATCATTTTTTGAGTATAGTTTATACAAGTGATCTGCAGGATTCGATTCCCGTCAAAAAATGTCTAAAAAATCTAGTTCCGCCACAATCTCGGATAGACCCGAGTCGTCTTCCAAACAAGGGGACGTAGACACTTCTAACCCGTCAACCTCCCCCGTTCATAATTTTGCTCCCGATGCCCTGGAGTCATCTATTCTTTTAGATGATCCGACCGATTCACAGGCTTCGAAGATTAACGAAGTCGCCCTTCGGGGAATATGCTCTATCCACATCATCCCTTTTGCCGATGTGTTGGTTCTGTCGAGGCATGATCGTCCCCACCTGCCCTCGGTCGTATACACCACCTGCAATAAGTTTATGTGCTGGGTGGGCAGCGTGCCTCCGTTCAATTTATTTCTTCACGACGTGTAGCAATACATAGAAGTCGCCCCGTCGCAGCTGCACCCAAACGATCATGCGTTCATTTATGGGACCTACCTCCTTTTCATGGCAGTCTTCTCCAGGCTTCCAACTCCCGACGACATCAGATATATTTATATGATTAAGAAGCGGAGAGATAGCCCCTCCTTCATGTTCCTCGAGCCGCACCACAAGTGCCAAATTCTAACCGGAGCGTGGAGCAAATTTTCCCTGTACAAAAAGGAATGGTTCTACGTGCGCTGCCCTCCTGGTTTCGCGAGAAGATGGGTTGAAGGAAGTAAGTCTTCTCCTTGGAGCGATGCTCATATTTCGGTCGAGGCAATGCTTTTTCTAACTCTTGTTTCATTTTTTCCAGATATCAATCCACGTCCTGAGGGCCGCGGCTATTATGAGGCTGTTGAGGCTATTAGAGCTCTACCCACTGAGGAACGAGACATCTGAACCCTCATTTCAAATGAGTCACTGTCAAGGTTCGAGCTGTTAGCAGAAGGTCATCGGGTGAGCCTTTCTGAGGGCGTCTCCATCCCCAAGCCCGCATCCGGTAAAGGGAGAAAGTTAGCTGAATTGTCGTCACGGCACACCCCCGGTGCACAGGAGGAGGGGGAGATTAAAGAGGGTGAGGATCCTAAAACACAATGTGAGAATGTGGGTGTTACTCAGTATCCTCCGATCGAAGTGCATGATATTGAAACGTTATCTTCCCCTTCGAAGGGGAAAAAGACGTTGACATATAAGATTAGAAAGGAGAAGGTTGGCGGAACTTCCAAAGTTACGCTCATCCCGGCAGAGAAGAAGGCTTCTTCACAGCACGTTGAAAGTTCGCTAAAGGGCCTTTCGAACCTCTCCATTCCGGAAGATCTGCTCAACTATGATTTTGGCGATCCGGAGGCATTCAAGTTCCATTTGCCCATCAGAGGCGATGTGGACATTCCAATCCAAAGTCAGGGAGAGAAAACCCCTGTTAGCAAGGCTACTGGTCCGTCGGGGAGAAACACTAGGACACACACGAACATTTGCACATCAATTCGCACTTAGATTTTTGTTGTCGCATCTCTCCTTGCTAACTCGTTGTTATTTGAATTTCGTGCAGGTGACATGGGGCACTCACACGGATTCGATCGTCTCCGTGATTCTTCTATTTTTCATCCGTTCGGACGGGACTCGTGTCCTGAGATACGTCGAGATAGAGATGGTGATGGTGATAGGGACCATCATTCTCGGGACTCATCATCTCAGAAGAAAAAGTATTACCAGGCTAAGCATCATCGACACCCCTCTTCTCATTCGGGGCAAGGTAAGGATAAGCATGGTTACAAGGGGTCGCAATCTGATATCCCCCGAGATCAACGCTCTGATTCTTCTTCCACTCGACAGCCCCGAGATTCTCATAGGAGGGGCGAACTTTCAAAGTCGTCTCCTCCTGCTCCTGCATCGGATCCAACAGAATCAGAGAGACTGAGCGAGCTCAAGGCTACATTTCCTAAGATCTGCTTCGACGGGTTGAAGTTCCTTCCAGCGATTCATCCTATACATGGAGATGTTAAGCAAAACGCCATTGCCTGTACCAACGACGTCTATGTTCAACATGACGCGTTCGTTCACCTAGTTGAGAAACTTTCCGAAGTCTCTGTGGAGCGCCAGCATGAAATAGACCGTTTGAAGCTTGAGGCTACCCACGATAGAAACATCATTAAGGCCCAAGACGAAGAAATCGCCACTTATAAATCTGAACTCGAGGTCGCCCATCGGAGTGCTCGGGTTACTGCTGAGGCCGTCTCTCGCTTGGAATCAACTCATAAGAAAGAGCTTGACGAGGCGGTTCAACGATGTGGGGCTTTGGCCTTAGAGAAGGACTCTGTTCAAAAGGAGAGGGATGCGTTCAGCACCCGGGTCAAGGAACTCGAGGAGTTTCTCCACGGAGAGAAAGAGGAGAAGACGGCTGCCCAAAAAGAGTCGTAGCGATACTCTGACGAGATTGTCGCCACCCGAATTTTAAAAGAACAGCTCGAGGGCGAGCTTTCCAGGGTTGAGATGTTAAAGAGCGAGGCCCGCGAAGAGGGCAAGAAGATCGCATTGATTGACATCGACTCCCATCTTGAGGCAGCCAGGGAAGAAGGTAGAGAAGAGATCAAAACCGCGTTTGACCCACTCATTGCCGAATTCAACGCCCGTGTGCTCATCCACCGTGATTTAACTTTCTTGGGCGATGGCTATCTTGAATCATTGCTTGAGGTGTGGGAAACCTTAATTCAGATCAGTAAGGCCGAGCGCGGTGTCGAGGAGGTTGACGAGGAGGATTTGATAAAATAATTTCTGAAGGGACATGAGCCTTCGGCCCTATCAGCGGCCAAGGCCCTTTACTGCAAAGGCTCCCCCTCGAGGAAAGGGAAAAAAGTTATCGCTGGTCCATCCATGGCCGAGTCTCTTGTTCACGTGCCTTCCCAGCCAGTCGGTCGGCCGATACTCGATCCCTTTGAACAGCACATTGGCTATGATCCAGAAGCCCCCGGTCTAGGCGTTCATGTTTTGTCTCCTATCTCTAAGGGAGAAACCCCTTTGACGGTAGAGAGTTTGCCAGGGCCTGGTAGATAACCTTTCACTTTGAGAATTTGAAAGTCGTCATTCTTTGTGAAGTACTATTGCATTCTATTGCTCATCTTTTCTGATTTTGTGCAGGTCGTTCTGATCTCGATCCCACTTCGAGGAGCGATGTCACCAAGGAGGTGGGAAAGACTGGTGGGGCTGCTCATGCGGGTGAATTTCCTGGGTCAGATGCTCAAGTGATCGAGGCGCTTGACGGAGGCAAGTCCGATTCCTCCTCTGGGAGTTATGAAGTAGAAGTCACAGGCGCCTCTGAGCATACATCTGAATTGAGCATGAAGGAGCGGCTCAAGAAAGAGAAAAGAGATAAAGCCAAAGTCAAGGTTGAGCCGCGTGAAGTGGACCTAGACGATCCCTTGAACAAGCCATTGAAGGTCATCCTTCCTGGCAGGTCCAAGCTCCTGGCTGTTCCCCCTACTTCTTCAGTTGTTACTCCTCTATCAAGGAAAGGTTCCAAGGGTAAACGCTTTGGGGAAGAGTCATCCGGAAAGAAGTTGAAGAAGCACAAGAAATGACTACTGTCCTTGTTCAATGAGGGTCAATTTAAGTCGTGTAATAATTTTTTGTAATTTTATGTAGATAGACTGTTGACTCCGAATTTTGGAGTACTTGTAGCAGAAAAGTTTTCCTGAATAGAGTTTAGTTTCCTTTTCTGTCTTTTCAAAAGATTCTTATTATTCAGTTTTCTTTGTGATTGTGATTCGAGTCCATGTTGTTGTGTGTAACATAGACTTCTTGGTTTGTCTTCACACGGCCCGTTGATTCTCTCAGAGTTATTCGTTTTCCTCCCATGCTTCAAGCACTTAGAACATTTTTTTATCTGTGCAACGGAAACTTAGAATATTCCAGTCCGCATTCTAGGGACTTGCAGAATTTTTACCGTTTATACTCGAGTTCACGCTCCGGATACTTCGAGTACTCTAGTCCGCACTCCGGGGACTTGGAGATTTTTTTTTCGTTTATACTCGAGTCCGCGCTCTAGGGACTTAGAGTACTCCAGTCCGCACTCCGGGGACTTGGAGATTTTTAAGACGTTTATACTCGAGTTCGCGCTCCGGGGACTTAGAGTACTCCAGTCCGCACTCTGGGGACTTGGAGATTTTTAGGACGTTTATACTCGAGTTCACGCTCCGTGGACTTAGAGTACTCCAGTCCGCACTCTGGGGACTTGGAGATTTTTAAGTCATTTATACTCGAGTCCGCGCTCCGGGGACTTAGATTACTCCAGTCCGCACTCCGAGGACTTGGAGATTTTTTTTATACTCGAGTCCGCGCTCCGGGCACATCAAGTACACCAGTCTGCACTCCGAGGACTTGGAAAATTTTAAGTCGTTTATACTCGAGTCCGCACTCCGGGGACTTAGAGTACTCCAGTCCGCCCTCCGGGGACTTGGAGATTTTTAAGTCGTTTATACTCGAGTCCGCGCTTCGGGGACTTAGAGTACTCCAGTCCGCACTCCGGGGACTTGGAGATTGTAAGTCGTTTATACACGAGTCCCCGCTTTGGGGACTTAGAGTACTCCCGTCGGCACTCCGGGGAATTGGAGATTTTTAAGTCATTTATACTCGAATCCGCGCTCCAGGGACTTGGAGATTTTTAAGTCGTTTATACTCAAGTCCGCGCTGCGGGGACTTAGAGTACTCCAGTCCGCACTCCGGGGACTTGGAGATTTTTAACCGCTTATACTCGAGTCCGCGCTTCGGGGACACAGAGTACTCCATTCAGCACTCCGGGGACTTGGAAATTTTTTACCATTTATACTCGAGTTCACGCTCCGAGGAATTCGAGTACTCCAGTCCGCACTGCGGGGACTTGGAGATTTTTTTTATACTCGAGTCCGCGCTGCGAGGACATAGAGTACTCCAGTCCGCACTCCGAGGACTTCGAGATTTTAAGTCGTTTATACTGGAGTTCGCGCTCCGGGGACTTAGAGTACTCTAGTTCGCACCGCGGGGACTTGGAGATTTTTTACCATTTATACTCGAGTTCACGCTCCGGGGACTTCGAGTACTCCAGTATGCACTCCGGGGTTTGGAGATTTTAAGTCGTTTAGAGCGTCCGTACGCCAGCCAGAATAATATAATTTTAATTGCTTTTCACAGGACTATCTTACGCAGAAACATTAATCATTCATGAAAAAGATAGCTTGAAGCCTTTATTAATGAAAGCAAGCTAAATTGTCTTATTACATGCCAAGAACTATAAATGAAAACGTACTGGAAATAAATGCAACTGTGGCATGGAGGAAATAGACTAAGTGTAATAGCGTCGCAAGTACTCGCTGTTCCATGCTCGGGGGAGTGTCGTACCATCGACGGTCGCTAGCTTGAAAGTTCCTTCTCCAAGCCTCCATTCGATGACGTACGGACCTTCCCATGCGGGGTTCATATGAGATGGGGCTGGAAAACCTAGTTTCAAAACGAGATCTCCCACGTCAATGATTCTCGGTTGGACTTTTTTGTTATAATATTTGGCGACCCGATGTATGTATGACATCGCTCTCAAATCAGCTTCTTCGCGTTTTTCATCAATAAAGTCTAATGATTCCAATAAGAAATCCTGGTTTGACGCAGGGTCGTAGTGAGTTAGCCAATGAGATGGAACATCAAGCTCCACGGGTATGACAGCTTCCATGACATATGCCAATGCGATTGGAGTGTGGCCAGTCGCGGTCTTGTGGGTGGTTCTATAGGCCCAAAGCGCCATCGGGAGTTCATCTACCCACTCGCCTCTAGCCTTTTCCAAACGCTTTTTCAATATGGACTTGATTATTTTATTTACGGCTTCTACCAGTCCATTCGCCTTCGGGTGAGCAACTGCTGCAATTCGTTTCTCAATGCCATATTTCTGACAAAAATCTTTGAACTCCTTGCTTTCGAATTGGGTTCCACTGTCTGTTATGATGGTCCGGGGAAGGCCAAAATGGCATATGATATTTCATACAATGAAGTTAATGTTTTTTTTGTGGTGATCGTGGCCATAGGCTCTACTTCTGCCCATTCGGTAAAGTAGTCGACCGCAACTATTGCATGTTTCGCGCCTCCTTTGGCTACGGGTAAAGAGTCGATCAGGTCAATCCCCCACATCACAAATGGTCAGGGACTAACCATTTGTGTGAGTTCCGTCGGCGGTGCTCTCGGAATTTTTGCGTATATCTGGCATTTTCACATTTTCTCACATAGTCTGCAGCGTCCCGATTTACGGTTGGCCAATAGTATCCATAGCGGAGGATTTTTTTTGCCAATGTTTGCCCCCCGGTATGATCACCGCACTCTCCCTCATGGACTTCCTTTAATACCTGTTTTATCTCATCATGGGCCATGCACCGGAGTAAGGGGTCGAGAATCCCCTCCGATACATTGTCCCATTCTGTATTACATAACGTGAAGCTTTACGGAGGACTTGGCGTTTTTTGCTTCTCTTTTCAAGCAAATCCCCTTGTAGCAGATATTGCTTGATTGGGTTCAACCACGATTCCTTCTCAAGTTTGATCTCTAATATGAAATTTGTCTCCATTACGTCTATACTAGGAGCATAGAGGGTCTCAACTGGGAACAATCCCATTTGGTATGCATCGCCAGTGCTTGCGAATTTTGCCAATGAATTGGCTTCTCTATTTTGTTCGCGTGGGACATGCGAGATGTCATAGTATTACAGATTCGCCAGCAGCTCTTGAACCCGAGCAAGGTAAGGAGCAAGTCACCGTCCCTTCGCTTGATAGTCTCCCCGTACCTGATATACTACCAGCTGCGAGTCACAGAAGATTTCGATCGACTTCACTCCCAGTTCGATAACAAGTCTCAAGCTAGCAATCAATGCTTCATATTCGTCTTCGTTATTTGTTGCTGCAAACTTGAGCTTCAAAGCATATCAGATTGATCGGTCTTCTGGAGTTACGAGGATTATACCTGCCCCCGAGCAACGGTCGTTAGATGCCCCATCGGTGTACATCTTCCGTCGAACGGGGGGTATGATTCTGTGACTGCTTGGGTCATCTAGCATAGTGAATTCAGCAATGAAGTCGGCTAGTGCTTGTCCTTGTATGACCCTTCGCGGTAGATAGGCGATATCGAACTGACTCAACTCAATATTCTATTTTAACATCCTTCCGGAAGTTTCTGGTCATTGGTGTACCTGCCGTAGGGGTTGGTCAGTGTAGACACTGATTGAGTGTGCCTGAAAGTAGGGGCGAAGCTTGCGTGATGCGATCACACAGCAACAGGCTAGTTTTTCAATCTTTGGATAATTTCTTTCCGCCTCTGTCAAGCATTTACTAACATAGTAAAGCGGTTTTTGAATCGGGTCTTCCTCGTGAACCAAGGCTGTACTGATAGCATGTTGGGATATCGCCAAGTATACGTACAACATTTCGTGATCTATTGGCTTTGACAGCATAGGGGGACTTTCTAAGTGCCTTACCAGAGCTCGAAAAGCTTCCTCACAGTCGGACGTCCATTCGAAGTTTCTCTTTCCTTTCTTTATAATGTCGAAGAAGGGAATACACTTGTTAGTAGCTCTGGATATGAACCGACTTAGCGCAACCACTTTTCCATTCAGGCTTTGCACTTGCTTTATGGTTCTGGGTACTTGTATATCTCGGATAGCCTGGATCTTCTTTGGGTTAGCCTCGATTCCCCGGGCATTCATGATGAATCCCAGAAACTTTCCTGATGCTACGCCGAATGAACACTTCAACGGATTGATCTTCATTCCATAATGCCTGAGTATGTCAAACATCTCCGCTAGGTCTCGGATGTGGTCATTTGACTGCCGTGACTTCACTAGCATGTCAACCACATAGACTTCCATTGTTTTACCAATCGGATCTTTGAACATTCGATTCACCAGGAGTTGATAAGTCGCTCCTGCGCTCTTCAATCCAAATGGCATTACTACATAGCAATACAATCCCATGTTCGTGACAAAACTGGTGTGTTCTTGGTCCGGGAGGTGAATTGGCATTTGATTATATCCTGAATACGCATCCTTAAATGATAATAACTCATGTCCGACAGTTGAGTCCACCAACTAGTCAATCCTAGGCAACGGGAAACTATACTTAGGGCACGCTTTGTTTAAATCAGAATAATCAACACAGGTCCTCCATTTTCCATTCGCTTTCTTCACTAGCACCGGGTTAGATACCCATTCACGGTAGACGGCATCACTGACGAACCGTTGGATTTGAGCTTGTCCACCTCCTCTTTGAGAGCCGCGGACCTCTCCGGGTCCATGCCTCTCCTTTTTTGTTTCACAGGTACATGTTTTAGGTCTATGTTCAACATATGACTTGCGATCCCAGGAGAAATCCCGCACATGTCAGAATGTGTCCAAGCAAAAACATCCAGATTCGCTCGGAGGGAATCAGTAAGGTTCTCAGCTGTCACGGGGTCTAGTTGTGAACCTATTTTAAGAACTCGTGATGGGTAGTTGCAGCTAACTGAGATGTCAACGGTTAGTTCAGCCAGTGATGCATTTGTTTCCCTGAGTTCCCCATCATCATCCCTCGGATCTATGTCTCTATGGATCCGAGAATGTCGCCCGAGCTAGTGCTCGAGCGCTAGTTGTCAATCATCAGAATTTTGGATGCGGACAGAGCTGTCCGCAACCTTTCCTATCTCCCTACGCTGCGCCCCTCTGAGCTCAGCCACATAGCATGCACGACCGGTTGCCTGGTTACCATGCACTACTCCTACACTACTGTCCGTGGGAAATTTTAATGTCAGACACCAAAGGGCCAAAGCTGCGCTAAACTCCGCCAGGGCTGGACGACCTAGAAATACGTTGTATAGGGAATCAACGTCCAGTACTATGAATGGTAGGATTTGAAACCTCCTACGCTCAGCCTGCCCCAGTTCAACTGGTAACTCCACATATCCCATTGCATCCGTCGCTGCGCCATTAAAGCCATGGATTCTGGCTTTAGATAGCTTCAAATCCTTGGTCTCCAGCTTCATTTGGTCGTATGCCTTCCGGAAGATGATGTTAATGGAACTTCTGCAATCAATTAGAATTCTCTTTACGAGTGCCGGCGCGATGGTCGCAGATGTAACCATTGGGTCAATGGTAGGAGCCTCTACCTTATCCGCATCCCTGCTCCTAAATACGATATAATGATTCATCGTGCGCGGTTGCTTTGCAGGAGTTCCATCCTCCACGTTCGAACAACACCCGTACTTTGCATGTCTTAAGGAGTTAGCATATCACTCCATCTCCTGCCAATTCATATCTGTAGGATGAGTTCCGCCAGCAATCGTGTTAATAACCAATCTATCCACAGTTCGAGTAGGTTGTTCTGGTTGGTGTGGGGCTGGCCCGCGTCCAGGGTCTGATTTTTCTTGCCTCCCATCCTGTGGGTCTTTGACAAATTCCTGCAGCTTTTTCTGTCTTATCAGCTTTTCTATAGCATCATGGAGGTGCCTGCACTCCTCCATGTTATGCCCATAAGACTTGTGGAAACGGCAATACTTCCCGGTCCGCTTCTATTCTTCCGTCGATTCCTTTGGACGCGGCTTTCTATATTGGAAAGTGTTGCAAGTTGATAGATAGATGTTTTCAAGAGATGCGTTCAAAGGGGTGTATTCATTGTATGTTGGGATCCTTGATTTCCATTTCCCTGTTTCTTTTTTTATTCCGGGATTTCCACCTCCGGGTCCTTTAGACTGCCCGTGCTTGTTCTGGATGTTAACTTGAGTTTTTCCAAGATTATCTCCGGTTTGTTTCACGGCGACATTACTTTTCACAGACTCTTGAACGGGCCCTGATGCCTTGTCTCGCCTTGTCCACCGAGCTTCCTCCATTCTTATAAACTGATGAGCTTTCAAATAAAAACATTCCAGCATAGCTGGGGGCTTCCCCGCCAACCAATCTCCAAACTCAGAATCCGGATCCACTCCATGCATTACTGCCATCAGAATCGCATGGTCGTTAGGATTTCTCGCCTCGGTAGAAGGGACATGAAACCTTTGCAAGTATGCTTTTAATGACTCTCCCGGAGCTTGGATGACGCTTGATAGGGACATCACGTCCTTCGGGCGAGTGGTGTGTATCCTAAATTGTTCTATGAATTTTGTTGCTAATTCGTCAAAGCTGGATATAGATCGAGATGGGAGTCGAGTAAACCACATGGTGGCAATACCAGACAAAGTGATTGGGAAGCACCTACAATTTGTCGCATCATTGGCTCTTGCAGAATCATCATCCATCCATACCTTATCACGTGTTGTCTGGGGTTAGTCTTTCCCTCATAGGCTGGGATAGTTGGCAAATTTAACTTCTTGGGGTACTCAGCCTGCAGGATACCATCCGTAAAGGGGGGATGGCTTCTGGTCACTCCTCAATCTTCATTGGTCAAGCCTTGGTTTTCTCTCATCAACTGCCTGACCATAGCTGTTAAGTCCGGAGTTTGTATGGAGGATGGAAGGTTGGGTTCCATTCCACGTGACCATGCGGGTTGATGTCCCGCCTAATTTGGGTCTTGGAGATTCGGGCGTCCGGTCTCTCCATGGGCTTGATTTCGAGTAGATCGATCAGTGGCACCCACTTGTGCATCTTTATCCTTACGGCGTCTACGCCTAGGAGGCTCATCAGCTGAAGTCGAACTATCATCTTCAGAGTAAGGGACGGGGCTACCTCCAGCATTCTAATGGTGCTGCTGAGTAAGCTGAGTTATGAGGTCGGCGTTGGCTTGCATTTGCTCAGAAAGTTGCCTTCTACTTTCCTTAAGCTTTCTTATCAAGTCATTGAACTCTGCTCGGGAAACAACTTCCGCTGGGTTTTGGTTGGAGGGCCCTGCGCCTCGAATCGCTTGCTAATTGCTAGTTCCCAGCTGTTGCACACTAGCGGTCTCATGGGCTTCTGCATTTTGAGAAGCTGATCTAGTTCGTGGTCTTCCCATGGTAGAGTTGTTGGTTGTAACTCTGAGTAGAATCAACAGATGCCTTATAAATGATTATGGATCTCCTTCGGGGGATTTATGCAATCCAGTAGCTACAAAGTAGATCCTAAAATCCTGAGTTCAACTCTCAGTGAAAGCACCAAAATGTTAGCACCAAAATTGGTCACTAACACCCTTAGAAAGATTGTGTAGAGAGATTAATGAAGAAAGCAAATTAAAATAGAGAATAGAGTGTCAATTTAAATGCAGAGAACAAGAACACTAAATTTATAGTGGTTCGGCGTAACTGCCTACATTCACTTTGAAGTTGATTTCCATTGATTTCCTTGATGGGTGATTGCAGATACAATCCATTTTTTGTTACTAGTATACAATTACAAAGTAAAAGAAATAAGTCTGGAATGAGTCTTGAAAATGGCAGAGTCTCCTCGGTGTTCTCTAAAATTTCTTCCCTTTTCTCTGTGCCCCTGCCCCTCTATTTATAGACAAAGGTGGGTTGGACTTCCCTGCTGGGCCTAGTAGCTGAATAACTCGGTCCAAATAGGACAAGCCCTGTATGCCGAACTGAGCAGGCCGAACGGTCGATTGCCGATCCAGCCTCTTTATGCCGAACGACATGTTTGTTGTGGTGAGGAGTAGGCCGAGCAATGATCGGACCGGGCATTCTAGGGAGAATGCCGAACCATCCTTGATTGCCGAACATCTCGGGAGGCTGAATGAGAATGCCGAGTCTTCATGGATACCGAACGCTCCTTGAAGCCGAACGGTATGATGCCAAACAGTCTGGGTGCCGAACAAGGCGCTTGATGTTCGAACGCAATCTTGATCGAGCGAGCCTTTGGCCGAACGATGCTTTTGGCTGAACGAGGCCCTTGGCCGAACGAGGCCTTTGGCCGAATGCTTCTGAATGACGTTTGCAAAGAGATGCTGGACGAACCAGTTGGCATGAGCGGTGGGTATGCCGAGTACCGAGTTGCCTGGCCAAATCTCAAAGAAACAGTAGTATAAGGCCTTGATGGGTTGTTTGTTAGGTGCTTACAGTCGCAAGGATAACAGTAAAAGCATATTCGAGGTACTAGTGCATGCCACTATGGTGCTGATATGGTTGAAACGCCTATTGGTTGTTACTACCGGATGGTTGAAATGCCTACGGTTGTTACATTTGGTATCAGAGCTGAAGGTTTAGCGAGAACCTTAGCACCGGTGGGTAAACTCATTTGGAATTGGCTAAGTGAAACCATATAATAAGCCCGAGTGTGTTATAAATATGAATGTGTATTTGTTAATAAGGAAGAATGTTTTCTATTGTGTTGTTTGATCTGTTGAGCAGCCTAAGAATTCTGGTCGATGCGTTTAGCCAACGTTATCGATAGGGATTTCCTAAACACTTGACAAGCCCAATTGATATAATATTGTTTTAAAATTGGTAAATGAAATGATTTTAATTAGGATATATTTTATATATATAAGAGAATGATTTTCAAAAGTCTATATAGTTATTGAAGAGATGTAGGGTTAAAATTAGATTTAGAATAGAATGTGTTTAGCTGAAAGAAATTTTAGATTTAGAATAGAATGTATTTACGTAGAATAAAATATGATTTGGAAAAGTTAATTTTACTTAAATAGATTTTAATAAATAAATTATTTAACATGGATTTGAAAGTAAAGTTTTCTATATACAGTTCGGGGAGGAGTTTCGATCTGTTAGTGATAATAAGAATAATCTTCTAAGTGACAATCGAATGTTTGCTTGATAGTGCACCTAGTAAATTATCCTCTTTGTTATTGTACAATCGAAACGAGTTCGAATCTGAATGAATCTAAAGCAAGTGGATGATTTTATTAAAGAACTATTTATCTATAAATAGTATTGTTTCAAAAGGGAATTTGTAAAGAAAGAAATTTTTTATGATTAACTAGCTCGACTGTCTTGGAAATCACTAAAAACAGGAAAGTGATGTGTGTAGATGGGAACACTTCTCCTGAGTATTTTCCAAAGTAGTAAAAGGGATATATAGTACTATTTGGTAGCACCCGGCTCCTTGATATCATTTTAGAGTTACTCGGGCTATATATTATGTTATCAAAAAGGTTAAATATAAAGTATCATTTCGAAAGGTTTTTTGAAATAAAATCCAGATATTGTGTTTACGAATCCCTTAAAAGAATATATTTTCAATATAAAAAGATGTTTTGATTAAGAGCGGGTTAAGAAATAAAATTTTAAATTTGTTGAACATCCTAGGTTAAGTAAAATCAATTTAAGATTTGAAATTATATATACACTTTTGGATATAGAAGAGTATCATAACTAAATGAATTTGAGTTATAGAATGTTAATAAACTTAAGTAATGTTCTTAGTAAAATGATGATTCGTTAAAATGGGTAATTATAAAATTGGGAAGTAGTAACCAATGGGTTCGCATGTAGGTTGTACGTTGATCATTTACCCTTTTCACGTAGTTCTCGATTCAAGGTTCAAGTGCATGACTCGAGGTGTTTTACACCATTCCAAATAGGGATTTATCACCCGATTTTTGATGGCGATCGTTGATGAGGGTTCTTATGTGGAACCAACGGTCGTTTATCATAGGTAATGGCTATGCAAGAACAGAGGTATCTAATTAAGAACCCGATCAATGTCCGCACTAGGAGGTCAAGTGAGCTATAATAGTTTTGAAATGAAGTTATGTATTTGAGTGGGTGATCGAATTAGATTTTACATAGGAATTATCTATGAACATCATATGGATTGATGAACAGTTTTAAGTATTTATGGGAATTGGGTTGTGTTATAATTTCGAGTACCTAATTCTCTTAAGGAGGAAGAATTTAACGTCCCAAAAGTTGATTTAAATCTTATTTAAATAGCAATGAAGATTGGTAAACTTATAAATCGAATTTAAAGCGATTAAATGAAAATTGGAAAATTTCTGGTTTTAATTTACGTGTAAAAATAGCCATTCTGACCACTGTCTCGGATTTGGAGGAAACCAGTTTCACCGGATGCATAAAAGTGAATTATTGTAGGATTTCAAGTTTCGTAGCGATCAGACTTGTCGTTTGGCCGTGCGAGTTTGAAACGTGTCGAAATTAGTTAAAGGAATTTAGCTAAAATTAATTGATTTCGAAAGTTATCTTCTACATATTACTGAATTAGACCTCGAGATTAGTTCCACTGCGTTAGGAGTGTGGGTAAAACATTATGAACATCAGGTGGCATGATTTATTTGGAGTTTGGAATTTTCATGGGTCAATTGGATTATAAATTTATGTAATAAGACATGTTAGTTCATTCATTCATAACCCTACATTTTCACCGCCGCCTCCACTAGAGACATTAATGGCCGATAGCATCCTGCCTTCTTTCCTCGATTACGCATCATCCATTCGGTTTCATATCTTGGCTTCAACTAGCAAAGGGGAGAGCATGAGAGGAAGTAGCGATCCAACAGTCGTATCGAGCCACATCGGCAAGGGGAGGCCGAAAATCCTTCTTGAGCGTCGGGTCTTAGGTCAGCTCTTGCTCGATGCTGGCGGCGGAGAAGGGCATGGGACTGGACCAGATACTCGGTCGAATATACCATAGGATGTCGGACCAAATATCTGGTCCTACATGCCGGCTATAGTTTGTTCGGTAATTATATCCGCTATACCCTTACTTGACTTTGCTGCATTCTTTCTTCGTTTGCCAGAAAACCGAGCCAACAGTATCATTTGTGATCGTGACCTATTTTCATAAGTAACTTTTGGAGAACCCTTCAGGATTTGTTGGACACATAGTTGAATCTGAGTACGTCCTATCACCCACAAACAAATGGCTAAACCGAATGGATCAATCAAATTTTGGAACACCTTCTTCGTGCTTGTATTCTTGATTTCGGTGGTTCTTGGGAAAACCATCTTCATCTTGTCAAATTCACATATAATAATAGCTATCAGGTAGAACATTTCTAAATAATTTTGAATTAAATATATATGTAATAAACCTTTCCGTAATTCAAATCTTTAATTCAGGCTAGTATCGACATGGCACCGTTCAAAGCTCTTTACGATGTCCATGTAAATCTCCATCTTGTTGGATTGAAACTGGTGACAGACTTGTTCTTGGGCCTGAGATCATTTTGGAGGCTTCTAAAAAAGTTAAAGGAATTAAGAGAAAGATGAAAACTGCGCAGGATAGGCGGAAGAAGTATGAAAATAAAGGACGAAAGGAGTTGGAATTCGTAGTTGGAGATCTTGTGTATCTAAAGATTTCGTCGTGGAGAAACGTAATTCGGTTGAAAAGAAATGGAAGTTAGCCCCAAGGTTTATTGGTCCTTTCCATATATCTAAAAGGATTGGTAATCTAGATTATAAAGTTGAGTTTCTTGAAAAACTATATGGTGTTCACAATGTATTCCACGTCTCCAACCTACGTAAGTATATCTTCTAACGTTAATAACTTTTGCATACGAGCTTAGAATTGGACGTGGTTTCGTCCTTTGGGATCATATCGAAATTCTGGACATTATGAAATTGGTTTGGAAAAATTCTGAGGCTGTTGAATTTTGGATTTCAAATCGATCTGAAATCAAAGATAAGTGTTTTGACCCAATCACAACTACTAGATTATCTTATGTTGGTTAAATTAAACTCAAGATGTGATTAGAAATTAATTGATTGATGTTTGGTATGTTTAAATTTTAATTCTAGTTAAATTTGACTTTTAGTGCATTTAATCATCGGTTAATTTAATATTGAATTTAATTTTCAACTTAATACCTGTTGATGATAATGAATTATCTATTGGTGTTTATTGGTTGATTTGGATGATTGCTGTGATGGATGTTTGATTGTTTATATTGGATGACTGGATATTGTATTTTTATATTCTTTTAATACTGCAAGTCCCCTATGGGTAAAAATATACATACCTGAACGATCTTATAGATTAGGGAGAAATCGTTATGGGTTGAAATAATACATTCCCGAACGATCTGATAGATTAGGGAGAAATCATTATGGGTTGAAATAATAGACCCAAGTGATTTCATGTTTTTGGAATTAAATTTTGGGATTGCGGGTTGAGAAGATATATACCCGCAAAATCTTAAATTGCAAATTGAAAAGATAAATATCCGTATCACTTGACGATAGGGTAGAAAATTATATACGGACATCGAAATGGTTAAATTAAATGATTTTAAATCTTTAAATTTTGATTCAGCTAAATGAAATTTGAATTAGAATTTGATTTACATGAAAATGAATTGTTTAAAGGATTAAATTTGAAATTTTGGAATTGTGTTAAGGAAATTGCTTAGAGGGTTTAAACTGGAATTCTAAAGTTGAATTTGAAGTATAAATGAAATTTATCAGAATTTGAGTATTGAAATGCTGGAAACTGTAACTTTGAAAATCTATTAAAATCGGTATAGTTAAACCTGATATTTCAAGATTTGAAATTGAGTTGATTTGAAATCTGGATATGGTCCAGATTTGTTACAATGGAAGAAATGGTTACATGTGATGTTAATTTCAGATTTATTTTCTCAATATAAACTGCAATGTTCTTATAAATTATTATTTTAAGATTTTCAACTATTAAAATAAGTTATTCTATTTTAAACCAACTTAATCAGTTTGAACTATTTAATTTATTTTAATCTAATTTAACCTATTTTAAACTAATTAACCTATTTAATCCATCTTAATCTATTTTAATATGTTTTAAATTATTTTAATCTATTTTAGACCATTTAAACTTTACTAAACTATATTAAACTATTTTAATTTATTTTAAACTATTTAATCTATCTTAATTTATTTTAATTCTATTTAATATATGTTAAAGTCATTTAATCTATTTAAATCAAACTAATTCATAATAAACCTATTTAGTCTATTTTAACCATCTAAACTATTTTATATCTATCAAAAATAATTTGATCTATTTTATTTTAAATTTATTTAATCCATTTTAAACCTATTTAACCTAATTTATGTCCATTTAAACTGTGTTAAACTAATTAAACTATTTATAACCATCTAGATTATTTTCTAAAATTTAGATGGTGTAAAGTAGAAATATTTATAATTAAAGCCTTGATTTTAAAGTGAATAAGATTTAAAAATGTTATAACATAAGTTGGGATTTGAGATGATATTTGCTGGTAAAATGACATATTTGAGTAAATGTGTTGATTTTGAAATGAGGGTTTAACCTACTATGAAATCATGATTTCGAAAGTGATAGTTTTGAGAATATGATATTTTAATATCAATTATGAATTGGTTTTGGAAAATGTAAAAGAACCATCTGGTGTGTAATAAGCATTTGGTTGTGAAGGAGACCGGAATCAGATATTGTCATACTCTGTGAATACCGAAAACTACTTTAACAACTGTGTATGTGGTGGAGATTTCAGAATGAAGTAGGATAATTTGGCAAACGATTCTGTATGAGGTATATACGTGACCCTGACTCCCATTAGTCAGCTTAGATATGACTAAAACATGAGCCACGTATGGCCAAGTAAGGTTATTCCTCCGATCAGACACATTTC
Source organism: Allium cepa (assembly GCA_030765085.1). Classification (NCBI taxonomy): domain Eukaryota; kingdom Viridiplantae; phylum Streptophyta; class Magnoliopsida; order Asparagales; family Amaryllidaceae; genus Allium; species Allium cepa. Next base: position 746,598,917 of record CM060940.1, on the reverse strand, counting down.
TTCGATACCACATTTTGACTTTGTGATGATTTGTTGGCCTCCCCTTGATTTTGATTTTGGGAATGTGTTCCGAGGTGGAAAGTAGTAGCTTCTATGCGTTACCACCAGTCCGGATTTGCAATCGTTATACATACCCTTGCATTGCCTCAAGTCCCGTGTTCACATTCCCTATCGCGCCTTCTACGACTTTGTTTTATACCATACCTATGGAGTGCCATCTGAATAAACCTCACGGAGGAGCTTACGGTACTGTATAGACTATGGGATATATAAAATGTGTCAAGGGGGATACGAGTAATACTTTACTTTACTGTAGACACTATTATAATAGCATATTGTACTACGTATGTAGATAGTTTAACGAATCCTTAGGAGATGTAAATCTCAAACATCTCTTAACTTATCGCACTCACGTTGACACTGGATAGGAGATGTCAAACCCCGTAAACATCTTCGATGCCGCTACACTCACATTTATTTACTATTGATTTAACTTACGTAAGATCTTTTAGTTCTGACTCGAGTGTTTTGTCTTTTCAATTCGCTCGGGTCAGCTTGATCTTTTCAATTTATCGAAGACTGTTTTCTCGAGAATAGGGACAAAGATTTTGTACTATAATTGTTTAATATATCTATTCCATTACATCATGTTGATCCGCTGCATTTATTTATTACTAATTCTTGTTGTATGTAACTTTGATCTGCGTTATAAAGCTTCATCAATGTTATTTGTAAACACCTTCATGAACTTTTTATTTGATTATTATATTTTATCATTCCGCTGCGAGATTCTATATTTGTTTTCTTTCTTTCCTTGCTTTTTCTTATTTACCCCATAACAATCTACCCTTTTGAATGGTTTGAGTTTGACATGTGTGGTTTACCGTCGATTTAAACCGTTTATAAAGGTGGGCCGTTATAGATAACAAACAAAACCATTTTAAGAATCATCAATTAAGCTAATAACATCGAAAAGATCCTTGACCTCATATGAAGGAAAATCTTAGCAAATTTTCCCGTATGGACCTTTCCAAAGTTCACATAGCTAATGTAAGCTTTGAAAGCTTCCGGGTCATTGTAGAGGAACTCTTTGTTGGCCTTGGACAATCTTATGGTGCACAGAGGCTTGAGGAAGTCATTTTTGAATAAAATAAAGAGCTTGAGAGTTTGAAAGAGACTTTGAATTTTGAAATGAAAGTGAAAAGATAGGATAAATTTAAGGAGATGAATTGATATCTAAAAGCCATGTTCTCTGGTCAAGAGATACCTTTTCTATAGCGTCCCTGACTCAACCTTCGAAAATCGGCACCGAACACGACACTCTTATTCAAATGCCTTAGATCCAAATGTCGAATCTGGTTCGCCGGAGCTTATAACACCATTAAGTACAACACAGAGGAAGAAATGAATATCAATATATATAACATTGATACAATGACAGATACAATGTCAGATATAATATGATACAACAGAATGATACAATAGATATCAATACCATCAGAGATACAACACACATCGGAAAGATAATGATAACACCAATAGCGGAACAATATCTTCAATAGAATGAATCCCCAAACTCAATGCTCCAATCCAAAGCTAGCTCGAACCAGCATCACGTTTCACCTAGATAAGCACGTCTCATACAAATCCAAAGACTGATCTAACTCCAGATAATCTACTAAACCTAACTATTTGAAAAACCCAACTCTAGACTGTCCGTGTGGAAAAATTGTGGGCATCCAGAGTTTAGGAAAGAAACAATAAACTCCGAGTCAGTCATGGGACTGGTGTGAGTAACTAAAACAGTTGGTCTTTAAAACAGACAACAAAGGATTTTAAAATAAATTCGCAATGCTTTTTAGGAAATCAAAATACCATAAGGCCTCCCGCCATACATACAATGCAAACGCAGAATTGGAGGAGATTTCTCCTTATGATAGTCAAATATGCTTGATAGGAGAAAATTTCTTTTCATATTATTATTATAAGTGCATAGTGTGGAAAACATTTCGATAGTATAATATTAATTTTCGCCAACATACAACCATTATTGTATGCCTACTATAGCTACCATGTTAAATAGCAGGTTACCGCCACATTCCATGGAAGGTTATACAACTAAAACCGTACAGGGCGCGTATTGTTTTGTTTGGATTTCCAACAAATGGTCGGGCTAAGGAACTTCCCACTGTCCATAGGTACGCCTCTGGCGGGACGTCCCGAGAACCTAACCGGATCTCTGCCAACACAAGGCCGGGTTAGCTCTGTAACTAGGTAATTACTACTCGAGCATGCCAGCCCCCGGTCCTTTGGGACCTTTATCGGAGGTGCCTCTAAACCACAAGCAACAACCACACAGTAAATGAGATTGAAGCCGACCACATAGGTAAATATCTGGGCTCCATACAATGATACCACCCTTTACCAGAAGGGAATGACACACCCTAAAGGGCGCGACCCTCATAACCTTGCCGCATCTTTCCTGTTTTGACCATTTCCGGGGTGTGAGGTCCTGATGCAGTCTCATCCACAAAGCTATGCTTCATACAAAAGCCATGCTTTGATCACAAATGATCAACACACATCAGCACTCAGCATGCCACACTACCAAATTGGGAATATAAGGCTGATAATCTTCAACTACATAACCTCTGAGCTCGTACGTCTCAGAGATGGGTGTTAAGCTAAGAGAATAAATTCTCCGCCACCAACAGATATGTATTTGAAAGAAATCTGCTTTATATCTCAAAGTGTAGTGTCAGACATACAACCATACAAGTTTGTTCCGGGTTCGAACAGAACCGAAGGCACTTCGTTCAAAAAAGGATGAAGCCCTTGCAAATCCAGGTATTCACAATCCCGATCGGACTTCCCATCACTTAGGGAGAACTCTATACCAGAGCAACTCAGTGCAGAATCAATCGATAGGTTATCCTATCGTTCTCACAAATACCCGGTCTTTAACACCAGTCTTCAAATGCTATCCATAACGACGTGTCATTATTCGAAATAGGTTATATGACACAAGGTCCTCTCCCAGCTAAACCGAATTATGAGCGAAATATTTAAAATATATGGATATGGGATTTCAGTTAAGTCACAATTGATAAAAACCCAAAACCTTTCTTCAAATGGTTAAACAAATTACCATTTTAGTTCTTTAAACAAAAAGATTTATTCCACAAAGTTCACCCAGTTTTACAAAGATCCATTTACGGATTTCAAAACAATTTCCATTTCAATTGGATTAACTCGTTAAATCTTTAAATCAACGATTTAACTAATTGCTTTCAATTGTTTCCATAACTTGGAAATCATTTTCATTTCAAACTAGAAATCCATTTTACACAATTGGAAGTTCATTTCTTATGTGAAAGCTTTTATTATTTGAAAAAAAACAGTTTTTATTTCGGAAGAATCCAATTATACTTGCACGAGTTCAAGCCTTTGAATTTAAATTCAAATTCCCAACTATATCTGACATGGTTGAACCCATATAAACTTGTATAACATATTTAATCCCTAGTTTCAAATCATAGAATTTAATTTCAAATCTTGAATTTAAATTTAAATCAAATTATTTAAATTTCATGGCTTAATCAAGTTATTCAAAAATAAATTTTATGATCTTGAAATTTCATTTCAAAAACTTTTCACATTTAACCCGATTCCATTTCAAAACCATTTGAATTTAAAATTCAAATTTAAAACTATTTTAAAAATCTATGACTTAACCGATTTCCACGTGACATGCATATTTGTGTGTGTATAGTGTAGTCCAGGGGTTTAACACAATAGTGCAACAACATCATCATCACAGATCAAAACATAGAAATATAGTTGATAAGCAGTATAAACTATAACGCTTATTGTTCATTCACAGATTCGCAGATAATATACAAATGTATCACAAATAAATGAATAAAATACACAGTTCAATCCACAAACAAAATATCACTGATCAGATAGGATAATCAATTCAATGCATCTCATACAATACAATCATTCATAAATAGGGTCAAGCATTCAATAATCGTTTAGAAGCAGGATTAATTAATTGTTTAGTCCTAATTAATTCAATTTATTTCCAATTAAATTAATCACTTATGAATTAATTATCCAATCCTGATTCATTAATTACAAATCATTTGATGTAAATTAATTTATCAACACTTTAATTAATTAACCCCTTAATTAATTATTTTAAGAAATTAACCGTTTAATTACTTACCATAAAGTAATTACACTTACACAATCTCATAAATGATTATCATTATTTAATTAATCTAATTAATTATTAAAATTAGTTACATTATTTAATTATTTAAATGATCATAGTTAATGACTGTCATTAACCATTAACAATTCTTTAATTACTTTGCTAATTAAATTCTAATTATAAATTAAAATAAATCATTAATTTATAAATTAATAAAGAAGTCATTACTTAATAATCTTATTCATTAAATCACTTTAATACCTTAAATATCTCTAAAGTAAATGATTTCTTTGTTAATGACTTTATTAATATTAAAGTGTATTTAAACATTACGCTTCTAAATTTAGATTCAAATTTCATTTTGAATTTAAGATTCAAAATGATTAAACATTAACTAAATTTAAAATCAACTTATAAACCTATATAAGAAAAGTTCTAACTAATTTACTTAAATTTTTATTTAAAATTTAAGCTTTAAAAATACATTACATTTTAACTTGCAAATTCAAATTAAAACAATTTGTTTAACTTTTCATTCAAAATCCTTCTTATAAAAGAACTTAATCAAATCCAATTCAAATATTTATCTGAAAACAAATTACTTTTAAAAAGCTATTTGATTTAGACTTGTTTAAAACATTCAAATTTTAAAACTGATTTAAATCAAAATTTGAATTCAAGAAACTTGAATCCATACCCAATCATTTGATTTGAACTTGCTTTTAAAATCTTGATTTAAAATTCTTGATATAAAATCCCGATTTCATTTTGAAAACTATAAGATTCAAAGTTTCATTTGAATCAGACTTCATACTAGATTTAAACATTGTTTACATCTAGCTTACAAATTTAAATTCATTTTAAATTTAAATTTGCAGACAGGTTTACAGAAACCTGTACAAACCAGAACTAACCCGAGGCAACTCATGTTTGCTTCAAGTTAAAACATAATTTACTTCAAGTAAACTACTCGAACAACTCGAGTAAATCCCGAGTTCAAAACCTCTGCACCAAAACAATAGATCATCAGGAAATTTAAATGGCAAGGTGCACGTGCACCGTGGCTTTGTCCCTCTCCGACCACCATCCTGACCTCCAACATATCGACGACCAGCACTTGATATCATCACGGCCATCCAAATCCATCACAGTTGCTCGAATCAAAATCGAGCTCTCAATTCAAAACCTGGAAACAAAACCAGTAACTCCTCCCAAACCAACGCCACTCCTCGAAACTCCGACCACCAGAGAGCCATCGCCATCGGCCATTGCTTCGACTACACCCAAGTTATCACCTCCCAGAAGTATGTAGAACTCCATGCACGAGAGAAGACTCGATGATCATTCTTTCGACCTCCTCAAAATTTAGGTTTAGAAATAAAATCTCCTCGTCGCCGCCGCCATGTGCATCTGCCAGCCATCACACTATTTTTCCCATAACCTCTGATCACTCCTCTACCTCCAGGAGGTAGCTCGTCCGCTTCAAGTCAGTGCATCACCAGAAATAACCAAAAGAATGGAATTCGAACAAATCTAAACTACTCCTTAATTCTAAGTCTAAAAATTATGATTCTTGTTTTAAAAATCATATTAAAGTATACGAATTCGACCCACATACATGAATTCTAGAATTGAAAGGTTTGAATTTTAAGTTATTTAAGGCTTTGCTCAGGTATTTTGTTTTCCAGCGACAATACTGAGTTGTTTAAACTTAAATAGATTTTTAAACCTTAGTTCATGATCAAACAAACAACTTTTGTTTTGATCCTACATCCAAACAGTAAGTAGATTGTGAAGAAATGATTTTTGAATAAAAATCTTGGTTTATGAACTAGGTCAGAGAACATATAGAAATAGCAACCTGCACACAAAATATTTCCAACATACCAATATACACCAATGATTCATACTTATTCATGGATATATCCATAAAAGATTCATACCTTTAAAATTTAAAAATTATGTTACTCACCTTGGTTCCCAGAAAAATGAACAGAGCTCTATTTGAAAGAGGCTTGTGCAATTTCAAGCTAAAGCCTTCATTTTTTTTATTCTCTAGTTGTAATGAAGTTGTATTGTTGTTTGTTTAAATTGAATCTTTGTTTTAGTTTTAGATGATGTTTACTTCAGATTTTCTTAGCTCTTGCTTGATGGAATTGAAATGAAAAAGCTTGATATATGTAAAAAGGAAGTTTACAGGCTATAATATTTTTTTGTACAAAAAGGTCAGAGATATTTTTTTCTTTATTTGATTAAGCATAGATTTTGGCTGATGGATAACCTTTTGTGTTCTAAGGATAATGGCATTAAATGCATATTTCCCTTCCATAGTTACAGCCTATGTACTACCTTATTTTTTTATGATAATAGGTATAGCTGTTATGTTATTTTCAGGTTGAAGCTTCCCTTCTTTTTCCCTTTTTCTTCTTCTTTTATTTTGTACATAAGCACTTTGTTTTGATTATTTTTGTTCTCAATGCTTTGGTCAAAGTTTCTTCAGCCTTTGCTTTTATCTTCTTACTTTGGTGGCCTAATATGATATGTTATGGTGCTAGAGATTCAAGCATTAATTATATTTGTCTTGTTTCTTTTATTTTCTTATGTCTTCTTTTGCAAGCTTTTTTTATATACATGTTTACTTATTTCATATTTAAGCCTATTTATATTTTATTTGTTTGTATATAATTATTTTGTCTTACTTTTATTTCTTGCATGTCTTTATTACTTTACAATATAAACAAATTCCTATTTTAATATGTTGTTTAAATTTTCCTAATGAAATCACTTTATATTTTAATTTATCTTGTATATATCTATTTCTATTTCTAATTTAAATATTTATTTTAACTCAAATGCTTATTGTCTTATTTCTCTGTATACATATATATTTATATTTTATTTCTTTTACATTTTACATTCCTATATATATATTTATTTAACTTATAAAGAAATCGTTTTTAAAACTTACTTATACTTTGATAACATAACACACATATTTAATATTATTAAATATAGAATTTAAGTTTAAACATCGTTTGAAAATTATTTTATATACATATTTATTTTCAAATATTCAGGTTAATTCTCAATTAATTCATAAATTTAACTAGAATATTATATTAATTAACAATTAATTTTACCATTTTTACTTAAAATTAAATTAACTAGCAATTTAAACTTAATAAAAATCCGGGACGTTACAGATTCACCCCCTTAGGAAATTTCATCCTCGAAATTTGCAGCCATGAAAACAACAAAGATAGATAAACAAAGATAGAGAAACAATTTTCCAGGTCAAACTGGATATCTATTCTGCATTTGGCTCACCAAATTAGAATATTGACAATATGAGAACAAAATCATATAATACTTCATAGGATACTCGAGTTATCTGGATCTACAAATACGCAAAGCACTGGTTAGTTCGAAGGGATAACTAACCATTCGTAGAATATATCGAGACCCAAACAATAGATAGATGATTCAATCTCCTACAATTTCTCATATACTAGGTTGGATTCCAACAAAGTATATACCAACTAGTCCCTCTTCGGACTTCGATATTCACAAGAAATTTTAATAGAATTTCAAATTTGGTTTTAACCGAAATAGTTTTATCGATCCAAAATTTAGCTTCATATTCTATTAATCAATTTAACTCAATTTAAAATTTCCAATTTATTTAAAATTTCAATTCCAAATTTAATATTTATTAAAGTTTAAATCGGAATTGATAAGAAACCGATGAAGATACAAAGTAAGGATTTTCTACAACGATTTGTAGGGCCACCATCACAACGAAACTTTTTTCCTGGAGGTGCTACGAAGCAAATCAAAAAAATTGTAATCGAATCAAAGGAGATTGATAAGAAAATTATTTCCACTGTTGCAGGGTATTGACCATTAATAGTGGTACTTCCTTGTCCCCTATCTCGTCCTCTTCTTGCACTCATATTTACTATCGGTGGATAGTAAGAGAATTTACTGAGGCATTCAGACGGATATCTTAGGGATATACTCATTCTAGGTTATATTCCACCCTATCTCTAATGAGTTACTTAACGTGTTATACTCCTGAGCTAAAGTTTTAACCCTCGGCTCTGATACCAAATGTAACGGCCCTGATTCGACCTTCGAAAATCCACACCGAATACGACACTCATATTCAAATGCCGCAGATCCAAACGTCGAATTTGGTTCGCCGGAGCTTATAACACCATTAAGTACAACACAGCGGAGGCAATGAATATGAATATATGTAACATTGATACAATGTCAGATAAATATGATACAACAAAATAATACAATAGATATCAATACCATCAGAGATGCAAGACACAGCGGAAAGATAATGATAACACCAATAGCGGAGCAATATCTTTAATAGAATGCATCCCCAAATCCAATGCTCCAATCCAAAGCTAGCTCGAACGAACATCACGTTTCTCCTAGATAAGCAGGTCTCGTACAAATCCAAAGACTAAACTAACTCCAGACAATCTACTAAACCTAACTATCTGAAAGTCCCAACTCTAGACTACCCGTATGGAAAAATTGTGGGCATCCAGAGTTTACAAAAGGAACAATAAATTATGAGTCAGTCATGGGACTGGTGTGAGTAACAAAAACAGTTGGTCTTTAAAACAGACAACAAAAGATTTTAAAATAAATTCACAATGCTTTTTAGAAAATGAAACTACCATAAGGCCTCCCACCACACACACAATGCAAACGCATAATTGGAGGAGATTTCTCCTTATGACAGTCAAATATGGTTGATACGAGAAAATTTCTTTTAATATGCTTGATACGAGAAAATTTATTTTCACATTACTATTATCAGTGCACAGTATGGAAAACATTTCGAAAGTATAATATTAATCTTAGCCAACATACAACCATTATTGTATGTCTACTATAGTGTGACGCCCCACCTCTATGCTCACAATAACAAAGGTTATTATAAGGAATAACGTCTGCTATTGCGAAGAATAAGGCTTGTTAGAAGCGGCCATCCGTAAGTTATGCCTTAGACGAGTATTTATTACATCAATAGGAGTTGTGAAATTTACTCCCAAAGATATAAATTCAATCCATATCTAAAACGAAACTACGGTGGCTAAAGAAAAATCCAGAACAACTCATAATAACAACAACACTGATAGATATAATCACATCAGGACAGAAGATCAGGAATATAGCGGAAGACAAGTCTTGAATACATGCTACAACAACCGATGATTCACAAGAACCAAATGTACATTTACATATACATCATAACATACATGAGATGAGAACTAATAAATCAAAAGAACCACTCGGAGGCTAGACAAAAGATGAAGCAAAATCCCAAAAGCTTAAGCTGCTACAGAATCAGAGATAGAGATTACCCTAAAATGACTCGGTCTGACCCGAGTATTATTTAAAAGAAAATATTAAACAGATCAGTCTAATTTATTCTCAGAAATAAGTAAATGATAGACAACACTTAAATAAATAATTATAGTGACTATACAATATAAATAATCGGCATAGTTTAAATGAAGAAATCTCAATTTAACTCCATCAAAATCAGTTTTCAAATTCACAATTGAATTTAAAACAGCAATACACAAATTTATAATCTCAGATGAGGTTATACTCAAACTCAACTTCCAAATTCATAATTGAATTCAAAGCAGCAATTCACAAAATCTAGAAATGAAAACAGATAACTAGAAAATCAACAGTCTCAATATCTAGAAATCAAAATAAGATAACTATAAATTCATTAGTCGCAAAATCTAGAAATCAAAATAAGATAACTAGTAAATCATCATAAAAGTGGATCGATCCCAACAGATGTCGAGTTTTAGCTACGCCACACGTGCATCTCAGATGAACGAAGCCTACCAAGTACTATAAATTTTGGCGCCCATCAGATGACCCGAAGGTCCGTAGAGTGACCCGAAGGTCTAGTACTGGTATTTGACCTGAAGGTCCAGTAGAGTGGCTCGAAAGCCAAATAAAATCATCAAACAGTAGATGTTTCAATTAACGAGTCCAGAATTGAACGAAATAGTAAAAGTGTGGTTCCATACTCCGCACTTTTGCTAAATCATTTAAATCTATTCATCGTTTCCTTGAAAGTGCAAAATTGTGTATTTTAAATAAATAACATTTTACGTTCTCAAAAGGACAAGTCCGGAATTAAGCAAATCAGTAAAAGTGAGGGTTCATAGTCCTCAATTTTGCTGAGGCGTTTAAATCGCTTCCTCATTATTTTGAAAGCGCAGACTGTAAAATTTTTGAAAATAATTTTATTTTAAAACGATTTTTAAAACACGCGGTTAAAACAACAACATCTGTAGCAATTTCGACAAGGAAATTGCATTTCACAAAGCTCCGTTAAAAACGGATACCAAATCAGCGTTGCGGGATAACCGCTTGAAAAGTCACTTTAAATTAACGGTTGTTGACGTTAAAATAACAGTGAATTTTCGTTCATCGAAAATGTCACCAAATCACCACGCTTCAAAATTATAGAACTAGTGTAAAAATCCCGTTATAAAAATAACGGTGATAAAATGCGTTTTGAAAATGAAATGCCGGTTCAACGTAAATTAAATAGTGAACCCCGCCACTATATTTTCATCAAAAATTCCGCTACCAGGGGAAGTATACTACAAGTAGGCATGCTATATAATACTATATAAGTATTCTTGCACCAATGTAATGCATTGATGCAGCGCACCATGATAATTCGCTCAACCATCTTATGTCGCTCGCCGGCCTTAAGTCGCTCAACCAACATAGGTCGCTCGGCCTTAAATCGCTCAAACGTAAGTCGCATGCCTTAAAGATAACGATACAAGTCAACTTACAACACAACATAGGTTGCTCAACCAACATAGGTCGCTCAACCAACATAGGTCGCTCAAACATAAGACGCTCAACCAACATAGGTCGCTCGGCCTTAAATCACTCAAACATAATATCTCAAAGTATAGTGTCAGACATACAACCATACAAGTCTGTTACGGGTTCGAACAGAACCGAAGGCACTTCGTCCAATAAAGGAAGAAGCCCTTGCAAATCCGGGTATTCACAATCCCGATCGGACTTCCCATCACTTAGGGAGAACTCTATACTGGAGCAACTCAGTGCAGAGTCAATCGATAGGTTATCCTATCATTCTCACAAACACCCGATCTTCAACACCGGTCTTCAAATGCTATCCATAACGACGTATCATTATTCGAAATAGGTTATATGACACAAGGTCCTCTCCCAGCTAAACCTAATAATGAGCGCAACATTTAAAATTTATGGATATGGGATTTCAGTTAAGTCACAAGTGATAAAAACCCAAAACCTTTCTTCAAATGGTTAAACAAATTACCATTTTAATTCTTTAAACAAAAATATATATTCCACAAAGTTCACCCAGTTTTACAAAGATCCATTTACGGATTTCAAAACAATTTCCATTTCAATTGGATTAACTCGTTAAATATCTAAATCAAAGATTTAACTTATAGCTTTCAATTGTTTCCATAACATGGAAATCATTTTCATTTCAAACTTGAAATCCCTTTTACACAAATTGAAAGTTCATTTCTTATGTCAAAGCTTTTATTATTTGAAAACAAACAGTTTTCATTTCGGAAGAATCCAATTATACATGCACGAGTTCAAGCCTTTGAATTTAAATTCAAATTCCAAAATCACTATATCTAACATGGTTTAACCCATATAAACTTGTATAACATCTTTAATCCCTAGTTTCAAATTATAGAATTTAATTTCAAATCTTGAATTTAAATTTAAATCAAATTATTTAAATTTCAAGGCTTAATCAAGTTATTCAAAAATAAATTTTTTATCTTGAAATTTCATTTCAAAAACTTTTCACATTTAACCCGATTTCATTTCAATACCATTTGAATTTAAAATTCAAATTTAATTTTTTTTTTAAAATCTGTGACTTAACCAATTTCCACGTGACATCCATATTTGTGTGTGTATAGTGTAGTCCAGGGGTTTAACACAATAGTGCAACAACATCATCATCATAGATCAAAACACAGAAATATAGTTGATAAGCGGTACAAACTATAACGCTTTTCATTCATTCAAAGATTCACAGATAATATACAAATGTATCACAAATAAATGAATAAAATGCACAGCTCAATCCACAAACAAAATATCACTGATCAGATTGGATAATCAATTCAAGGCATCTCATACAATACAATCATTCATAAATAGGGTCAAGCATTCAATAATCGTTTAGACGAAGGATTAATTAATTGTTTAATCCTAATTAATTCAATTTATTTCCAATTAAATTAATGACTTATGAATTAATTATCCAATCCTGATTTATGAATTACAAATCATTTGATATAAATTAATTTATCAAAACTTTAATTAATTATTCTTAATTAACAAATTATTCTTAGTTAATCGCATTAATTAAATTAACCTCCAAAACCAATAATCAGTTAACCCCTTATGTAACGTCCCGTGATTTTCGACTTTCGAAAGTCGATATTAATACGTCTAATGTATCAATTGCCGAGCAATCGAAGGTCGGAAAACCGAATTATTAGGGTTAAAGAAGAAGAGGTAGAAGAAGAAAGAAAGAATAATCAACAGAAACCATATCAGAATCTCACAATCGCAGCGGAACAACATATAATAGATAAATTGAATAATCTTTAAATCAAAAGAACTGCATATTTTATACATTACATCATCAGAGTCAACTTACAACACAACACAACTGGACAATTATGAGAACTTGTCCTTACAAGTGGATACACAGCGGAAAAGACAATATCATATACAATTGATACGTTTCGCCATCCAGCTCGCCTCTTGAGCTCCACAGCACCTCCTGAATTCCAGAATATCCAGATAACCTGACTCTAGGTTGTCCGTGTGGAAAATGATTGGCACCCAAAGTTTAGAAAGGGAACAATAAACTCCAGGTCAGTCTTGGGACGGGTGTTAGAACTTAAAACAGTTTATCTTTTAAAATACAAACAAAGAAATATTTTAAAATAGATCCGCAATGCTTTTAGAAAATGAAACTACCATTAGACCTCTCGCCACACACACAATGCAAATGTAGAATTGGAGGAGATTTCTCCTTATGATAGTCAAACATGCTTGATGCTAGAAATTTTCTTTGATATTATTATTATAGGTGCACAGTGGAAAACCTTTCGAAAGTATAATATAAGTTATAGCTAGCATACGTACCGTTATTGTATGCCTACTATAGCTACCATATTAAATGGCAGCTTCTACAACTAAAACCGTACAGGGCTCGTATAGTTTCTTTGGATTTTCCAACAAATGGTCAGGCTAAGGAACTTCCTATTGCCACATGGGAACGCCTCTGGCGGGACACCCCGAGAACCTAACCGGATCTCTGCCAACATAAGGCCGGGTTACCTCTGCAAAAATAGGTAACTACCAACATAAGTATGTCATCCCTCGGTTGTGAACAACCTTTATCCGATGATCCTCAATACCAACAACCACAAAGTAACAAATTTGCAGCAACAACATAGGTTAAGTATCTGGGCTCTGTACCATGATACCACCTCTATCCAGAAGGAAATGAAAATACCCTAAGGGGCGCTACCCCCTATAACCATGCTGCATTCTTCCTGTTTCGACCATTCTGGGGTGTGAGGTCCGACGAAGTCTCGTCCAAAAAGCAACGCTTTTCATAAAAGTCATGCTTCGATCAACAAATGATCAGCAGCACTTCGTATGCCACATTACCAAATTAGGAATGTATCACTAGTAACCATCAACTACATAACCTCTGAGCTCGTACGTCTCAGAGAAGGGTGTTAAGCTAAGAGAATAAATTCTCCACCACCAACAGAAATGTATTTGATAGAAGCCAGCTTTACATCTCAAATTGTAACGTCAAACACACATCCATACAAGTCCGTTCCAGGATCGAACGGAACCGAAGGCACTTCCAAAGAAGCCCTTGCAATCTGGATATTCACTAATCACGTCCGAACTTCCCATCACAAAGGGTGATAAAATCTCTATATCGAGGATCAGCCGATGCCGAGACATACGACAGTAATCCTTCTGTTTTCGAAAATATCCGGTCTTCAACACCGGTCTTCAAATGCTATCAATTACGACGTATCACTATTCGGAATGGGATTTATGACCTAAAGGTCCTCTCCCGGCTAAACCGAATAACAAGCACTTATTTTAAAATAAGTGTAGCATTCAAATTCAAGCAAATCACAACAAATGCCAATTTAAAGGTAAATATTGATAGTCGGTTATTTAACTATCAATAGATATGCACGACATCACCAGATTCCAACTAATTTCCCAAATTATTTATTTTCCAAAAAAAAAAATCTTTACAAGATATATTTTTCCACACTTCAACCATTTGAAAACAAAATTTCAAATCACTTTTTACCTTTACAACTTTTGAAAACAAATTTCAAATCATTTTCCTTACACGGAAACACTTTCAAATATTTATTCATTTTCACTGGAAAGCTGCCGAGTTCAAATACTTTAAAATAATTTATAACACTTATCTAAAATATATCGGGAAAACACTATAAAATAAAACTATTTTTCTTTAAACACTTTACGTAAAATATTAGTTATAAAAATATTATACCAATATTACATATTACTTAAGTCCAAACTAATTTTCGAAATAAAATTAGTGGATAGAGTATTACTATTTTAAATAACTATTTTCTAAAACAATTATTGATTAAATCTTAGGAATAATCATTTCTATATCAACTTAATAAATCATTACTTAAAGGATTTAAATCAATTTAAGAAGTTAATTTCTCCCAAGTATTCTTTTCAAAACCAATTCTAGAATTATATACATATATATGTATATATTTTTAAAAGATATTCAGAAATTTTATTCGGCTTTCCAAGGAGAATACACTTTCATTTCAAAATGGTTCGTTTAAACAAATTAAATAAATCCTTACCGATTTACTTTAAATTTACGTTCCAAATCCGTAAATTTATTTCCACACTTCAAAAATAAATCAATGTTTAATTTTAAACAAATTTCCCTTTCCTTTATAAATTCCATGGTGAATTTAAATTTCCAAATCTCCACTGATATAAAATTTTCAAATCGATTTCAAATATTCACTTTCAACAACAATTCAATTTTTCAATCGATTTCAAAAACAACCAAATCAAATTCCATATTGATTTTCCAAGAAATTAAACACCAAGTGAATTTCATTCAAATCTCAAATTGAAATCATTTTCTACTAAACCCCAAATCAATTTTCAAATTGATTCCAAATTCTTTTCAAAACGCTAAATAAATTTCCAAATGGATTTTCAAAAGATTTAAATTCAATCACCAAAAATCAATTCCCAAATGGATTTCTAAATTTATTTCCTTTTAAAAATAAATTCCTTTTAAAGAAAATAAATTTCTTTATTTTTCAAATTCTTTAAAATCCGTATTTTGAATAAGTTCTTCAACCTTTGAATAATATTACCCGAAATCCATTTATTAAAGCTTTTCCTATATTTCGAAGTTTTATTCAATAAGATTAAAAATAAAACTTTATTATTTTAGAATTCCTTCTTTTCAATTTATCCAATCCTCAAAAATAAATTTTAATATAAACTTTCAACCTGAATTTTCAAAAATCAAATTTTATTTATTTCCGATATCCAACGATACCAAAATTATATTCGGCTAAATTTTAGCCCTCAACGATTTCAGTCACAAAGATAATCACATAGAGATTATAAATAATCCGCACACAACATTGAAACAAACTCAATTATTTGAGGAATCCAGTTGGATCCTTCCAACCTGTTTCCCTGCATCCACAGATGTTAGCACAATACCAATCCCGTTTCAGGACGGGATATCACGGTACACGGGTTTGTATAAAATATCATCCGCTATTATGCGGCGCAATAGGGTCTAATCCGCTATATAATACGGGAAATCAACTCCAAGTACATATACAATACCAATTCCACTACAAGGTGGAATATCGCGGTATATGTGTTTAATAAAATAACCTCTGCTTAATATGCGGCGTATAGGGTCTATTTCAATACAACATATAGCAATTTATCATCCAAGCATATAATCAAAAAAATCAAGCAATTTTAAATTTAACTATTTAAAATTTAAATCGAAACAAATTCGATTGAGTGAGAAGTTCTCACCTTACTTCCAATAACAGTTGCAGTGTTTCGTTCCGAATAAAATTAAACACGCGTTTAATTTTACCCAAAATTATCACTAGCTCCAATCGATTCCAAACCAGCTCCATCTCCTAGTGCTCGTTAATACGATTCCAACGCCATTCGTTTCGTGTGAAACGGACCTCGTATCAAAAAGTTATAGCTTTATAAATTTTTAAACGAATTTGAATATAAATTTATATACAATTTTCTTTTCTATTTTACAACCTGCTTCACCAGAGTCGTTCGATTTCATCAAGCAAATCAAGGCCGTGCCAAATGCTTCTTCTGCCATCAGTAAAACACGCAAACGAAACCAATTATGGCCCCCCTACTTCGAATTTTCACGACTCCATCTCTCGACTAGACGTCGATAAGGAACCACCATCGTGAAGCTCATCACGAGTGCTACCCACGGCTACAACATCAGGGAGCTCGGCCCCCTATTCTTCTCGGAATACGTTAAAAAATGCACAACTTCGAAGGCCAATTGCCATCGATCCACTCGCATATATTCAATCACTGCCGCTCATATCGAAGATCTAGACTCGCTCTATATTTTCGTAGTTGGAAGTTTTACGAATCGATTAACGGATTTAAAGAAAATAGAAGAGAAAGAATTGAAATTCTCGTCCACTGATTATAAGGTGGCGGCTTGGGTTTATTTCTGACCTAGGTTTGTTGCAAAACGAAGAAAGCAAGTCCTTATATAGAAAATTGCAAAACACTATTCATCTCCAAATTTTTCTAACTCCAAACGAAGCGTCCCGAATGACATTTCTAGGGTTTTACCCGCGTTCCAGACACAATGGGACATGTTTCGAAAGCTAATTTGATCATATGTGCGAGTTACGAAAATAAACGATCAAATTTAAATTAAATCGGTTAAACCAATTTATATGCGTTTTGGCTTGTGTGACGACCCATCTTTAGATACCCAGAAAGACGTATCATCAATAAGAAAAGAAAGAGAGAAATAGAAAAGATAGAAAGAAAAGAACAACAATCTTCAGAATCTCACAGCGGAAACGAACAAAATATAATACTACACATATCCATTACATAGTTTTACATATCAGAGTACACAAAATAATACGACTTCATTACATTTGACATTCTAAGAGTGTGCCAAACCATACAACCCAAAACACAACATCAAAAGTCACTACAGCGGATAGAGATAGATAATTACGTCTGGATTCCAGCTCCAGCTTCCAAAACATTAGCCAATCTTAACCTAATCACTTGGCTACTCATAAAAATTTGAGTACCCAAGAGTTCATGAAAATCAAATAAACTCCGGGTCAGACATGGGTCTGGTGTGAGTAAATAAGTTAAAGTTGTTTAACTTTAAAATCATTTTGAAAACAAAGGATATCACGTAAGACTCCCCACAAATAAATACGGGTAAGTTTTTACCTTACACTAACAAAAACATTTGATAGGAAATCCAGTGATATTATAATAGGGTCTAGGGTTTTCAAAATAAAATAAAGAAATAGCTGGAATGCTTACATCTCACGTTCCAACATAGTTGGGCACAATCAAAACCGTATAGGCACTTATTGGAGAATGGATTCCATACAATGGCAGGGCTACTAGGGTACCGCCCGTCATAGTACTAGGCCTAGATCACCGTACCGAGGAGCCACCCTAACTCCCCTGCAACACAAGGCCGGAACCATCCATTACTGGATAGCTCCGAACAAGACAACCCCGCAGTTGTGGCCAACAACTGCCCACACACCCGAAATAATAAGGGACTTATAGACAGGGGAAAATATCGTTCTACTTGGGCATGACCCACTTAGCCTTGCTGCACCTCCCCTATTTTAGCAATTCTCGGTTGATGAGGCTTGAGGCTTCGATTACCTTTAGAGAACACATCTCTTAGAATGCTCATCGTCCTCCTGACGATGTTCTGAAAGCATTCAATCCATACAAGTTCGTTCCGGGTTCGAACGAAACCGAAGGCATTATCTCGTTACACTCATTTTGGAATCACCCTAAGATTTAACGACAATAACCCTTGCACTCTAAAAACTCCATCTCGGTCTTCACTTTGAGATGTCACGACCTAACGTTTAACTTGGATCGATGTGGTTTTCGGAAAATCAAATTTGATTCCCGATCGAGGTCTCATCAAAATCCAAATGCCATCTTAAAGGTCAAGTTGTTTAAAGATTTAAACAATTCAATTTTAAACATAGCATCCACACAGCATTATCCACAGATAATAACAATCATCCAACTCAGATAAATACAAATCTCATCACAGAATATCTTAGACTATCATCCAACAGATATCAACCAATTCCAAATATTCAATCCAAAACAATCATCCATAAGCAAGCATATCTCTAATTCATATTATAATTAATTTAATTAATTTAAATTAAATTAATTACTTAAGAACTAATCACATTACCCTGCTTAACCAATCATTAATTAATTAATCCCAATTATTTAATTAATTAATCACTTCTTAATTAACCTCATTATCAATTAATCAATCTTAAATTAATTAATAATCCTTTAATTATTAATTAATTACTCTGATTAATCATTATTAAAACTGGATTAAAAATTAATCATTCTTAATTGATTACCAATCAACCCTTAATTTATAATTAATTAATCTTAATTAATTAATTAATTAATTACAAATTTTAAATTAACTTATTATAATTTCTTAATTAATTACAAATTAATTAACCTTAATTATTTAATCAATTAAGCCTTAACCACTAATTAATTAACTATTAATTATAAATTAATTAAAGTTTAATTACTTTATTTTATTAACCTTAATCAATTAATTAATTCTTAATCACTAATTAATTAATCACTAATCACTTAATTAATTAGTTACTAACCTCTTATTAATTAATCTTTAATTATTTAATTAATTATCTATTAATTAATATTTAATTTAATTCTTAATTATCCATTAGTCCATAATTAAATTAATTAAACCTTAACAAATTAATTAATCAAAAATTATTAATTAATTTTAACCTTAATTACTTTATTAATTAAAGTAAACTTTAATTTCAAAACTTAATTAATTTCAAAACCAAACAATTTCATTAATTATTAAAACCTATTACATATTTAAAACATTTTCAATTTGTTCAAAACTAATTACCTTTTTTTAAGTTAAATTTAAATGAATGTAAAATTATTTTAAAAATTCAACTAACAATGAAATACTTTGAATTAAAAATATTTAACATTGCATAAAGTAGCTGAAATAAAATTTTAAAGTTTTAAACTTAGAATAAATTTGAAAAAAAACTTTTAAAACATAACAAGTGTCGGGTTTCGACCGACCCAAACTTGATCGCTTGAACCCCAAACCTCTTCTTCCCTTAAATTCTTTAGTTTAAGCTAAAACTAACCCCAAAACAAATATACTGGAAAGAAACACTTTCCTTCCCCAATCCCTTACACGAGCAACAACAACATCATCCCCTTACATAACACGAGCCAAAGCCCAATCGACCCGAACGTTGCTTCGAGTCACCTCAGCCCACAACTCTCACTGACACGATCACTGTCACATGCACGTGCACGACTCGCCGATGCCGTCGCCACCATCCACGACATCACGCGCATACCCCACATCAACCAACGACACGTCTCCGGCCTTCAATCCTCAATTACACGAGCTAAATTAAAATATGATAGCTCGAACCCATCAGCCAGCACAATCTCACATCAGAAAATCCCCTTCACCCCACAACGCTGACCATTGATCGCTTCGAGATTCCGGCCACAACATCGTACGACCCTAACGCAGTTTCGCCCAAATCCACTCGCGACTCGATCCATCCATTCGTCCCTAGTTAATCCTATTTCGAACGCGAACAAAAACACAGCATAAACCGAAGTCTCCCAAATTTCTAATCCCCTAATGATTAATTACCACATCCACTATTTTTCTTGGTTTAATCCATCTACAATAGAGCTTCGCCCCAAATTTCAAAGCCTGAAACCTTCACAATCACCAGAATTTGCTCAAAGACCAATTTCAAGTTATCAACAAAATACTCCTTCAATCCCAATTTTAAAATTCTGAAATTTGCCTTAAAAATCATGTTATACAAAGTAGATTCAAAATGTAAAATTGAATCAATATATTTCAACACATGATTTGATCATGTTATTAAAAAAATTCACTGTAACTTCCTGATTTAGCAGATTTTCAAATAATTTTTTTTGAATGTCAATTTAATCCTTAATTCATGTTTAAATCAAACTACTGCATTGATGATTCAAACTTAACAATGATTTGTTAAGTAAATTATGAAATTCTAATTCAAATTTACTCTGTATTTTGAAATTACCGAGAACATTCAACAGATTTAACATGCACAGTTTTAAAACAATATAACACCAAGATTTCATCTATATATATATATATATATATATATATATATATATATATATACACACATACATGCAAGTCAGTCACTAGCTCAAAAATTTCACATGCATAATTTTTTTTTACTTTACTTAAACTTTTCTGATTAAAATTTACTCACCTGTATTGTTTTTAAGCAGAGACCAAAAACTTGAATTCTGGGAAAAGTAATAACTGTAATTTTCTTGATGATGCTGCTTTGATATTTAATCAATCATCACTTAATGGAAGAACTTGGATTTGCCTTGCACTTGATTTATTTCTTTTTTTTCAGGAACTTGATCTTTTTTTTCTTCATATTTTGCTGTAACTAGTTTTGCAGATTTGAGATTTTGAAGAAGAGGCTTGAGTTTGATTAATTTTGGTTGAAAGTGTGAAGATTTTGAGGAATTTCAAATTTGTTAATGGAGGTGTGCTTTTTTTTTCTTCCTTTAGAAAAATTAGAACGAGAAAATTAGAGAAAGAATAGGAAGTGGCTTTTTATAGAAATAGTTTTGCTTTATAAAAATTTAAAGAAAATAAATTAAAAACTTTGACACTTGTCATTATACCTTGCTAACATCTTAACACATGTTATAAGTGTGTTTTAAATTTTAACAAGTGTAAATTTCATGCAAAAAGAAATTTTAAAATGTTATTATTAATTAATTTTCTAAATTTAAGAACATTTTTAATTCATATAAAATCAACTCTTCTTAAAGAAATAAATATAAAACAAATTTGGTATTTTAAATAAAATCATAAATACATCTTTAAAATCAAAGTACAATATAAATATAAATAACTCTATTTTGAAATTCAACCTAACAATTCAAACTCAAATTCAATTCCAAATTCAATTCAAAAATCAAATTTGATATGAATAAAATTTTAACCAATTCATTGCCCTTTGTATATATTAATTTTAATTAAAATCAATATACATTTACAATCCATTCATTATTATTGTTTAAAATAACCAATTTATCAATTTAGGTTAAATTTTTTACAAAGATTATCATATTTAAATTGGGTTTGAAATTCCGGAATATCACATTCCTCCCCCCTTAAAAGAATTTCGTCCCCGAAATTTAAACAAAGGAGAATCCAAAATTTCATTTCATTTCAACAATTCAAGCATACATAACATCCATACATACGAAGTCAACAGACAAAACATCCAAACAACAAGACATTCAATGCAAACATCACTAGCTATCCGGGCACGTCTCCGGATTAGCCTTCCTAAAACTATCCAGAGTCTCCCAGGTACAATCTCTGGGATACTCACTCCACTGGACTTTGACGAGCTTCACTATCTTGCTTCTGAGTTTCCTCTCGTCTTGATCAACAATTCGAACAGGATGTCTGACAATTGATAAGTCCGGCTCAACCTCTAAGTCTTCCTGCACAGCTGGCTCCACAATAAGAGATGGATCGTGCGCATATTTCTGTAGATGAGATACGTGAAAAACATTGTGAATTCCAGCCATCCGGACTGGCAATTCAATCCTGTATGCTACGGCACCAATCCTCTCGAGTACTCGGAACGGACCAATATATCAAGGAGCGAGTTTCCCAGTTTTCCCAAATCTTACTGCTACTTTATAGGGGAAACTTTGACAAAGACTAAATCACCAATCTCGAACTCCAATTGTCTTCGTCTTTTATCTGCATAATTCTTTTGACGATCCTGAGCAGCTCTCATCCTTTTGTTGATAAGCTCGACTTTAGCAGATGCTTCACGGATCAGATCTGGTCTAAGCACAATACGGTCTTTTGACTCTATCCAACAAGCTGGGGATCTACACGGCCTTCAATATAGTGCTTCATAAGGAGTCATCTTAATACTTTCTTGGTAACTGTTATTATAAGAGAATTCCCAAAGATGTAGATGGTCTTCCCACGATCCACCAAAATCTAATACACAGGCTCTCAGCATATCTTCTAGAATTCGATTTAGCCTCTCCGTCTGTCCATCTGTCTGGGGATGATATGCTGTACTCAATCTCAAACTTGTTCCCAAAGCTGATTGCAAAGCCTCCCAGAATTTGCTGGTGAAGATAGGATCTCGATCACTTATAATACTAACTAGAACACCATGCAATCTGACTATCTCTCTCAAGATAATTTCTGCTAGAGAAGCTGCAGTACGGGTTGCCATAACTGGTATAAAATGGGCGCTTTTGGTTAGATGATCAATAATCACACATATTCCTTCATTCCCCTTCTTAGTTCTAGGCAAACCGTCGATGAAGTCCATCGAAATCATTTCCCATTTCCACATCGGAATCTCCAAAGGTTGTAACAAACCGGCTGGCTTCTGTTGATCTCCTTTAACTTGCTGGCAGATAGCACAACTATTAACGAAAGCAGCTACATCTTTCTTCATACCGGCCACCAGAAAACTCTTCTACTATCTTTATACATCTTTGAGATTCCCTGGAGAATACTTAGTCGGGGGCGATGACTTTCAGATAAGACTTCGTGTCTCAATCCATCTATATCAGTTACACACAAGCGACCATTAATCCTCAATGCCCCTTGATTGTCTATCTTGAAATCCGAATATCAACCATCCTTAGTCCCAAGAAGATCTATCCTCCTTTTGCTTGCTTATTATTCTTTCCTGGGGAGACGGAACAGCTTCCAAAAGAGATAGTACTGCATTTCTGCTAAGAGCGTCTGCCACAACATTCGCCTTTCCCGGAGTATACAAAATATCCAAATATACGATGCCATGAACTCGAACCATCGCTGTTGTCTTAGATTAAGATCCTTTTGAGATAAAAGATATTTCAACGGTTTGTGATCCGTGAATAACTCAAACTTTTCTCCTAAAAGATAGTGCCTCCAGATCTTTAAAGCAAAAACAATGGCCAACATCTCTAGATCATGCGTAGCTTAGTTCTTCTCATGTGGCTTCAATTGCCGACTCGCATACGCAATTACCCTTTTGCATAAGCACAAATCCTAATCCAACAATACAGGCATCAGTATACACTTCAAACTTGTTCTTCCCATCTGGAATAGCCAATAAGGAGCACTTGTCAACCTTGCCTTCAGATTCTGAAAAGCTTCTTCACATTCAGGTGTCCACTTGAATTTAGCTCCCTTCCTTGTCAGCTTTGTTAGGTGAGAAGAGATTTTGGAATAATCCCTACTAAACTTCCTGTAGTAACCGGCCAATCCCAGAAAACTACGAACTTCTGTTGGTGTCCGAGGCTGCTTCCACTCCAAAATAGTCTCAACTTTCGGTGGATCTACAGAGATTCCCTCACCAGAAACAATGTGACCCAAAATTTTTACTTCTGATTTCCAAAAATGACACTTAGAAAACTTCGCTTTCAAAACGTGCCTTCTCAAAGTTTCCAAAACTATTCTCAAGTGCTGCTTGTGCTCTTCTTCCGACTTATAATAAACCAAGTTATCATCGATGAATTCCAAAACATACTTATTCAAAACATCTCTAAAGACTCGGTTCATCAGATCTACAAAGTAGGCAGGAGCGTTGGTTAACCCGAAAGGCATAACCAACCACTCATATAAACAATTTGGTCCCCTAAATGCAGTTAAGGGAATACTGTCCTCAGCTACCCTTAACTGATGGAAACTTGATGCTAAATCTAACTGAGAAACGACTGAAGCTTCATGAAGCTGGTCGAAGAGATCATCAATACGAGGAAGAGGATACTTATTCTGAATGGTCACTTTGTTCAATTAACGGTAGTCTACACAGAACCTTAGTGACCCATCGGACTTGGTGACAAATACAGCAGCCGAACCGCAGCAAGAAAAACTTGGTCTAATCAAACCCTTCTCCAATAGATCTTGAGTTTGCTTTACTAGTTCCTCTCTTTCCCTTCGAGCCATCCTCCTACTAGGTTGAATTACGGGTACTACTCTAGGAACCAAATCTATACGAAACTCTATTTCTTGGTGCGGAGGCAAACACTTAACTTCCTCGAATACGTCAGAGAAATTCCGGACTACTTCAATATCTTCAACCCCCTCTTAAGAAGTCTCAACTTCGTGTAAAAGACTACTCAAGTGAATTCCAGAGTTATCACACATTACTCTGGCAATTCTACCTAGATCAGTTTCCAATGAAACTATTCTCTCATCACAATTTAAAACAGCCTTATATTTGTCAAGCCAATCCATTCCCAATATCAGGTCAAAACCCTTAAAATCCAATACATAAGGGTCACAGGAAAAACTATAGGATAGATAGGAGATTCACAAATCCTTATAGATCCTATCTAACTTGGTTACCCCTCCTATAGGATTAGGTACAAAAATGGGATTATCTACAGTACTAGGGATAAGAAAGAAATTCTCCACAGTTTTCAGAGAAATAAAACTTAAAGAAGCACCAGAATCAGACAAAACTTTAATATATTTTCCATTTAAAAGTAAGGCACCTTCCAAAACTCCTTTGCCCTTAGACGAGTTTGATGGTGCACCTTCTAAAGCAAATACTTTGTTCTGCTGGATTTTATGAAGGAGCGGGCAATCTTTAATCATGTGTCTCGGTTGATGGCAGTTAAAGCAAAGAGACTTCTGAACTAAAGTAGAACCTGGTCCACTATAATGTTGCTGCTGCTGCTTTCTTTCTTTAAGACAATGATTTGCCAAATGTCCCACTTGATGACAATTATAGCATATTCGGGGTCCATTGTTGTTTCCGAACTTCTTCTTGTTTTGCTTCTTCCAATTAGGATTGAATTTTCTTTTATTAGGATTAGAAGAATTATCTCCAGATGCAGCTACTCGCGCCTCAGATATTTTGTTCATCAAGTCTTCATATCTTAGTGCCATGCCAATAAGCTCCACAAAAGACCCTTTCATATGTGTAGTCATTCTCTCATGATACTCTGCCCTCAACCCTTAGACAAACATCTCGTTCTTCTTAAGAAGGGTGTCTATACGTCCTGGACCATAGCAAGATAACTCGTTGAATTTAGTCTCGTACTCAGCTATAGACATGTTTCCTTGTTTCAAATTCAGAAAATTCTGATAAAGATGAGTTCTTCTTGAAGCAGGCATGAACTTCTCCTCAAACAACTCCTCAAACTCTTTCCAAGACATATCGTCCTCCGAGACATTTGCGGTCACTGAATTCCACCAGACCGCGGCACCACCTTGTAATTGCCACGAAGCCATTATTCTCTTCTGCTCATCCGATAATTTCATGCTCTTAAAGATCTTCTCACACGAGCGAAGCCATGCTTGGACCTCTATTATAGTTTCTGATCCTTGAAATGGTTTTCCTCCAAGATTAATGAACTCCTTGCATAATGCAGCAAAACTGACTGGAGACGAAACTGGATTAACATGCTCATTATCAGTCTGCTCTCTCGTATTACTGGTTGATGCACTTCCTACAACCCTTCCCCTTGGGCTACTTGAACTCATTCCGGCTACCTGAACTGGTAACCCAACCAATTTTAGATTGGGATATAGTTATAAAAGAAAATTACAAATACGCACTCTCAGGATAGATACTACTCCAGAGCCTAGGTGTTTCTCAACCTATGCTTTGATACAAACTATGACGACCCGTCTTTCAATACCCAGAAAGACGTATCATCGATAAGAAAAGAAAGAGTTAGAAATGGAAAAGTTAAAAAGAAAAGAACGACAATCGTCAGAATCTTACCGCGGAAACGAACAAAATATAATATTACACATATCCATTACTTAGTTTTACATATCAGAGTACACAAAATAATACGACTTCATTACATTTGACATTCATAATGCTAAACCATACAACCCAAAACACAACATCAAAAGTCACTACAGCGGATAGATATAGATAAGTACGTCTAGATTCCAGCTCCAGCTTCCAAAACATTTGCCAGTCCCAACCTAATCACTTGGCTACTCAAAAAAATTTGAGTACCCAAGAGTTTATGAAAAACAAAATAAACACTGGGTTAGACATGGGTCTGGTGTGAGTAAATATGTTAAAGTTGTTTAACTTTAAAATCATTTTGAAAATAAAGGATATCATGTAAGACTCCCCACAAATGAATACGGGTACGTTTTTACCTTACGCTAACCAAAACATTTGATAGGTAATCCAGTGATACTATAATAGGGTCTAGGGTATTCAAAATAAAATACAGAAATAGCTGGAATTCTTACATCTCACATTCCAACATAGTTGGGCACAATCAAAACCGTACAGGCACTTATTGGAGATTGGATTTCCTACAATGGCAGGGCCACTGGGTACCGCCCGTTACAGTACGGGGCCTAGATCACCGTACCGAGGAGCCACCCTAACTCCCCTGCAACACAAGGCCGGAACCATCCCTTACTGGACAGCTCCGAACAAGACAACCTTGTAGTAGTGGCCAACAACTGCCCACACACCCGAAATAATAAGGGACTTCTATATAGGGGAAAATCTCATCCTACTTGGGCATGACCCACTTAGCCTTGCTGCACCTCCCCTATTTTAGCCATTCCCGGTTGATGAGGCTTGATGCTACGATTACCTTTAGAGAACACATCTCTTAGAATGCTCGTCGTCCACCTGACGATGTTCTGAAAGCATTCAATCCATACAAGTTTGTTCCAGGTTCGAACGAAACCAAAGGCATTATCTCGTTACACTCATTTTGGAATCACCCTCAGAGTTAACGACAATAACCCTTGCACTCTAAAAACTCCATCCCGATCTTCACTTTGAGAAGTCACGACCTAACGTTTAACTTTGATCCATGTGGTTTTCCAAAAATCAAATTTGATTCCCGATCCCGGTCTCATCGAAATCCAAACGCCATCTTAAAGGTCAAGTTGTTTAAAGTTTTAAACAATTCAATTCAATTTTAAACATAGCATCCACACAGCATTATCCATAGATAATAACAATCATCCAACTCAGATAAATACAAATCTCATCAAAGAATATCTTAGACTATCATCCAACAGATATCAACCAATTCCATATATTCAATCCAAAACAATCATCCATAAGCAAGCATATCTCTAATTCATATTATAATTAATTTAATTAATTTAAATTAAATTAGTTACTTAAGAATTAATCACATTACCCTGCTTAACCAATCATTAATTAACACTTAATTAATTAATCACTTCTTAATTAACCTCATTATCAATTAATCAATCTTAAATTAATTAATAATCCTGTAATTATTAATTAGTTACTCTGATTAATCGTTATTAAAACTGGATTAAAAATTATTCATTCTTAATTGATTACCAATTAACCCTTAATTTATAATAAATTAATCTTAATTAATTACTCAATTATTCACAAATTTTAAATTAACTTATTTTAATTTCTTAATTAATTATAAATTAATTAACCTTAATTATTTAATTAATTAAGCCTTACCTACTAATTAATTAACTATTAATTATAAATTAATTAATGTTTAATTACTTTATTTTATTAACCTTAATCAACTAATTAATTAATTCTTAATCACTAATTAATTAATCACTTAATTATTTAGTTACTAATCTCTAATTAATTAATCTTTAATTATTTAATTAATTGTCTATTAATAATTATTTAATTTAATTCTTAATTATCCATTAGTCCATAATTAAATTAATTAAACCTTAACAAATTAATTAATCTAAATTATTAATCAATTGTACCGTAATTACTTTATTAATTAAAGTAAACTTCACTTTCAAAACTTAATTAATTTCAAAACCAAACAATTTCGTTTATTATTAAAAACTATTACATATTTAAAACATTTTTTGAATTTGTTAAAAACTTATTGCCTTTTTTAAGTTAAATTTAAATGAATGTAAAATTATTTTTAAAATTGAACTAACAAAATATGAAATACTTTGAACTAAAAATATTTAACATTTCATAAAGTAGATGAAATAAAATTTTAAATTTTTAAACTTAAAAAAATTTGAAAAAAACTTTTAAAACATAACTAGTTTCGGGTTTCGACCGACCCAAACTCGATCGCTTGAACCCCAAACCTCTCCTTCCCTTCTATTCTTTAATTTAAGCTAAAACTAACACCAAAACAAATATACTGGAAAGAAACACTTTCCTTCCCTAATCCCATACACGAGCAACAACAGCATCATCCCCTTACACAACACGAGCCAAAGCCCAATCGACCCGAACGTTGCTTCGAGTCACTTCAGCCCACAACACTCACTGACGCGATCACTGTCACGTGCACGTGCACGACTCGCCGACGTCGTCGCCACCATCCACGACGCCATGCGCAGACCCCACATCAACCAACGACACGTCTCCGGCCTTCAATCCTCAATTACACGAGCTAAATCAAAATATGATAGCTCGAACCCATCAGCGAGCATAACCTCTCATCCAAAAATCCCCTTCACCCCACAACGTCGACCACTGATTGCTACGAGATTCTGGCCACAACATCGTACGACCCTTACATAGCTTCGCCCAAATCCACTCGCGACACGATCCATCCCTTTGTCCCCAGTTAATCCTATTTCGAACGCGAACAAAAACACAGCACAAACCCTAGTCTCCCCAATTTCTAATCCCCTAATGATTAATTACCACATCCACTATTTTTCTCGATTTAATCCATCTACAATACAACTTCGCCCCAAATTTCAAAGCCTGAAACCTTCACAGTCACCAGAATTTGCTCGAAGACCAATTTCAGGTTATCAACAAAATACTCCTTCAATCCCAATTTAAATATTATGAACTTTTCCTTAAAAATCATGTTATACGAAGTAGATTCAAAATGTAAAATTGAATCAATAAATTTCAATACATGATTTGATCATGTTATTAAAAAAATTCACTGTAACTTCCTGATTTAGCAGATTTTGAAATAATTTCTTTTTGAATATCAATTTAATCCTTAATTCATATTTAAATCAAACTACTGCATTGAAGATTCAAACTTAACAATGATTTGTTAAGTAAATTTTGAAATTCTAATTTAAATTTACTCTGTATTTTGAAATTACAGAGAAGCATTCAATAGATTTAACATGCACAGTTTTAAAACAATATAACACCAAGATTTCTTCTATATATATATATATATATATATATATATATACACACACGTGATAGTCAGTCACTAGCTCAAAATTTTCACATGCACAATTTTTTTTACTTTAC
Source organism: Allium cepa (assembly GCA_030765085.1). NCBI lineage: Eukaryota > Viridiplantae > Streptophyta > Magnoliopsida > Asparagales > Amaryllidaceae > Allium > Allium cepa. The sequence goes on along the minus strand of CM060940.1, from coordinate 746,568,920 downwards.
TTAAATTTTTTTGATTAAAATTTACTCACCTGTTTTGTTTTTAAGCAAAGACCAAAAATTTGAATTCTGGGAAAAGAAATAACTGCAGTTTTTTTGATGATGCTGCTTTGATCTTTAATCAATCAGCACTTAATGGAAGAACTTGATTTAGCCTTGCACTTGATTTATTTATTTATTTTTCAGGAACTTGATCTTCTTCTTTTTTTCAGATTTTGCTGTAACTAGTTTTGCAGATTTGAGATTTTACAGAAGAGGCTTGAGTTTGATTAATTTTGGTTGAAAGTGTGAAGATTTTGAGGAATTTCAGATTTGTTAATAGAGGTGTGCTTTTTTTTTTCTTGCTTTAGAAAATTAGAATGAGAAAATTAGAGAAAGAATCGGAAGTGGCTTTTAATAGAAATAGTATTGTTTTATAAAAATTTAAAGAAAATAAATTAAAAACTTTGACACTTGTCATTATACCTTGCTAACATCTTAACACATGGTATAAGTGTGTTTTAAATTTTAACAAGTGTAAATTTCATGCAAAAAGAAATTTTAAAATGTTTTTATTAATTAATTTTCTAAATTTAAATGCATTTTTAATTCACATAAAATCAATTCTTCTTAGGGAAATAAATATAAAACAAATTTAGTATTTTAAATAAAATCATAGAAATACATCTTTAAAATCAAAGTATAATATAAATATAAATAACTCTATTTTGAAATTCAACTTAAAAATTCAAACTCAAATTAAATTCCAAATTCAATTCAAAAATCAAATTTGATATGAATAAAATTTTAACAAATTCATTACCCTTTGTATATATTAATTTGATTAAAATCAATATACATTTACAATCCATTCATTATTATTGTTTAAAATAACAGATTTTTCAATCTAAATTAATTTATTACAAAGATTATCATATTTAAATTGGGTTTGAAATTCTGGAATATCACAGCTTGCCCCGGACAAACCGTAAGTCGATTGACACGAAATTTGAAATCTTACAATAATATAACATTGCAGATCCAATGAAACTAGTTTCGTCGAAATCCGAGACCGTTTGAAAAATGACTATTTTTACTGGTCAATTAAATATTAAAATATACAATTTCTACAAATTAACTTTTAATTCGATTTTAAAAGTTCTATAACATCATTCTAACTCCAATATGATTTAATACAACTTTACAAATCAATTTTAATCACTTTAAACCTAATTTCCAATTATTTCTATAATTTCAAATATTAAATTATCGACTTAATTATCCAATTAAATCTAGATATTCGAAATATAATTTATTCGACTTACAAATTTTACTTGTTAATATTTAAAATCAATTAAATATACGAATTTCGAATGACAGAAATTCTGGTCGTTACAAACTCCCCCCGTAAAAGAATTTCGTCCTCAAAATTGCCAAGTAAGAAAATTACAGAATCCATTAACGTTTTTTCAAAAACAAACCGTTCCAACTTGATTTCAGATTCCTTTTAATTCCTTAACTTTTCCAAAATCCGATGGCTACACTTTTCTTGTTCAATTCCTACATTTTCATTTCAATTTAGAAATTGACTTTTCGTTAACAAAAATTTTCCAAAAATTTTCAAAATTTTTCTAACTCCCAAAATTTACGGAAAAATTTGGCAGAGTCTCCCTTGTACGGAGGAGATTTAGTAATATCACAATAGATATAAATATATATACATCGACCCACACGGTCGGAAAACTGAAAAACAGATCATATTTCCTATGTTTTTGCGTAGACGCACCATTTTAGCATTTTTAAGCAAAACAGTTATTTATTAGCATTTTAGCATGACCAAACTAGGCCAACTACGGCCCCCGTACCTGTACTTACTTAATTTAAACATGTAAGTGACATATATAGGAAATTCATTTACATTTCACTAATTTTCAATAGAAAACACATAGTTTTCATAAGCAATGCAATCAAAATAATTCCCATAAGCAATTTATAAGGTTCCGATACAAATTTTAATTGCTTACAACCAATTCACATTAGTGCACTTTCAATTCAAATTCAATTACATAGCTTTCCATTTATCAATTCAATTTCATTAACACTTAATGAATTATATACAATCAACTAACAAACATATAACAACCAAATCATAACCAACATAACCAAATTATTAAATTTACATTCAATTTGGTTTAACACTTTTAATTTCCAATTGGTTTAATATCAATTGACTTTTCTTTCAATTATTCAATTTTTTTTCAACTTCATTAGCTTCTAATGAATTAACACTTACATTCATTATCTATATCAATTCTTTTACATTCGACTGATTAATATTCAATCCATTTATTAATTCGATTGCTAATTCATTTAACAAATAAGGTTGAATTTCATTTATATAACTGGAGTCCACATCCATTTAATTCACTTTATTATTATACTTCGATACCAAAATCACTTCGTTCAACATTACTTAAGTTATATTCCATTTCAAACATCATTCGTTTAACTTAACTTAAATTTCCCCTTATAAATCCAATTCAGATTCTAATTCTATTTAACTTTTACCAAAGTCAAATTTCATCACTTATTCAAATTCATATCTCGTTTTGCTTAACAGAATTGTTTAACCATTTTATCATTTGGTTTCACTTACATTTTCTCACTTTACAAGTTATACAACTTATTTAAACTTCAAAGTTATTTTATATAATCACTTCAGTTTAATTTCCATTTCGATAGCTTACCTAATCCAAATCAATTTATTTAACCTTCGTTTAGTTAAATTTCGAATCATATGTTTTATTATGCTAACTCAAATTTATTTCAACTTTACCAAAGTAAAATCTTTATTATTTCATATTATAAGTCCAAAACTTGATTGCTTATATTCAACAATTACAACCTGGATTTTTAAAATTTTCAAATTTGTTTATCACAACAAAAGTTCAATTTCCAATTTACTATGGTAGCAAATCCATCACACAGAAACTCGAAAATCATACCGATGATGCTGCAGTCATCACCCTTATTATTTCCCAGTAACAGTAGTGAATTCAGTGCTTAATATTCTTTCAAAAAAAATTCTTTTACTTATTACTCACATTTATAAGTCTTTTTCTTATAGAATTTCACTATTTAACTTTTAATTTTGGAAAATAATTTCCAAAATAAAAATGATTCAACATTTTCAATTCATAGTTCAAATTCATTTTTTTATTTACGACTCATGTTTATAAATATATTCATATAGTTTCACTTCTTATATATAAGATTATTTCACAATTGTAAATCACGTTAATTATAATTCCATACTTACTAATTGTTAACGCTTAAAATTGAACGCTAACACCCCGGTGTAAGTAGAGATTAAGTGAAAGCACCACCCGTCAATACGGGAATTAGAAGCAAGTAGAAAAGTCACAGAAAAATAGTAAAAAGACAACAGTTTTATAGTGGTTCGGCTTCAAGTTAAGCCTACGTCCACTTTAATCCTCTTTATTTCTAGATCAATTACAACTTTACAACAATCTTTGATTACAACACTACTAGGACAAATAACTAGAACTCCGATGTGGAAGAACTCTTTGAATCCACGTCGAATGTATTAGATTTCCTCTTGAAGTTCGTTGAGATGTCTTTCGTGTTTGGAGTATCGAGTGAGTCGAGAAATCAGTAGAGTATAGGCATTCCAGAAATGAGCCAAAAGATCCCCTTCAAGTTGGAGTAGGTGTGGTATTTATAGGGAGTTTTCTGAATTAGGTCGTTGGTCGTGAGCGACCTAGCGATAGGTCGTAGGTCGTGAGCGACCTAGTGGGAGCGGCTTACGGCTTAACCAGAGTGTACTTGACTACCTCGAACAAACTAACAAGTCATAGGTCATGAACGACCTAGGGAGGAAGCGACATAAGAATCTTCTTTGGTATGTTTAGGTCGTGAGCAACCTAGGGAGAATAGTTGGCGACTTACAGTTTGGGAACGACATAAGAAGTTGCTTCATTCTGTGATAACTCTCTAGGTCGCTAGGTCGCTTAGCTACTAGGTCGCTAGGTCGCTTTAGTCCATAGGTCGTTAGGTCACAAATCTCTTGTACCTTTAGCCCGTTAAGTCGCGAAGCGTCTTTGTTGTGACATGTTGTTGCCCTGTGTCGATGGTTAGGTCGCTAGGTCGTGATATTTTTAGGTCGCTAGGTCGTTGGGGGTCTTTAGGTCGTTAGGTCGTTCATACTTTAATTCTTTCAGGTCGCTTATTTCATTAGGTCGCTAAGCCGTGGAATAGAGGAGTTAACATTTGCCCCTCAAAGTATACTCATATGCCATAGGTCGTGTGCTTGGACTTAACTCTGCTAGGTTGTGAGCGACCTAAGGGATATGCTATCTCGCGCGTCCATTCGCCTTTCTCTTTTTCCCCTATATAATCTGCTAAGTCTTTTGTTCCTCCTTACTCGCTACAGCCTTTAAAAATGCCATTGAAGAAACTTCCAACCTAAACTCATCGATCACCGATTATCCTTGCAATTTCATCACGTAAGTGAATCCGTTCTCTGCTCAACTTACGATCATCATTAAATCACTAGCTCTGGATTCCCGTCTTTAACCTCTGATTCAATTTCATATTCTTATGCTTCATCGCAAACCATGCCACGATCGATTTATGATGGAATTGAGGTGGCTCAATTCGGTTTTGGATGATCCTTGACGATTTGAGGAGGAGATGGTGGATTATAGTGCCTCGAGTTAACTGGTTTGTGAATTTGGAGGTGGTGAGAAGGTTCTTAACGGGTTGATGGGTTATTGGATTCCAGGTCGAATTGGTGCGCTCCTGGTGATTGTGAGGTGATGGACATGTGGCTGTATTCGAGTGGAGGACGGGCCCTGGGCCTATCGGTTTAATCGTGAATCATACGACCTGTCATGCTTACGACCTAACTTACTTGCAACCTATCATACTTGCGACCTATCATACTTGCGACTTATCATACTTGACCCAACTGCTTGCGGCATCGCCCTTTGCGACCTATCTTCCTGCGACTTAACTTTAAGTCGTGTGTACGCTCGAGCGACCTAATACATAGCCGCATTTGCACTGCCTTTTCCCGAAGCTCTATGTCTTGAACTTGTTGGAACGACATGAAATTTAATAGAAGAGCGACCTAAGGAGAATAGTTGACTTAACTTCTTGTGGCATACGTCGTAGGTCGCGTATGCAATTAAGCAACCTAGGACTTAGCCTGTTTTGCATTGCCTAGAGCTCCTTTCAACTTAAATGAACATGACATTGCTGAATTGAATTCCCAACTTGAACTGCCGAGATAACATTTCTGAACTTGCTGCACTTATTTACAGATCTCATTATCTTTAATGCTAATAACCTGTTAAATACAACATTTGCAGAAAAATGGGACAAATATACTGCCATTGATCGCCCACATCGAATGACAGATTAGTCGATAAGATAATCAACTTAAAGAAATTATATGAAATGCTGTGAATCGACAAATTCAAGTGAAGTATTAAAGCAAAGCCATATTAGTCAATTAAAACTGATTTGTTTGCATCAACACTGCACTTGTATTCCGACTTAAAACAACAAGCCCTGAAACTTTATAATTGACAAATGCCTGTTAGTTTAATTTCAGTTATATTTGCTTGTCGTTTTATTAGTTTTGCACAACACTTCACACATTTAGGAATCGTGCACCTTCATATTTGAATATCCAGTTCCTTGTGTAGAATGTCTTCTCAAGAAGAGATAATAGAGCAAGTTGAAGGGGTCTTCCCGATAGCCAATCCATTGGATAATCCTCCAGAAAGAAATCCAACTACCCTGAGTCAGCGGGCATTCAACCAATTATGTGTTCAGTTTGGTATTGCCAAAGCAGACGCTTTACTTCCTGGTCCAAACGATACTGCTGATAGGACACCTCTCGGTTTTATCGCTGTCAACTGTCAGATGTGCCTAAGTGGTGCTATTCCTCCTATTAATGACTTTCTTCAGCGACTCCTTCTCCGATTGACTATCTCTCCTTTCCAACTGCATCCCAATGGCCACGCCATCCTAATGGGACTTTGTGTGCAGTTAAGGAGGACACTTGATCGTATTCCGAGCTTTGAAGAAATCTGTTACTTGTGCACATTTGCAAAGAACAAAGATCATCCCTCTATCACACTCGTGAGAAGCGTCAGGAACCGTAGATTAATCGTCGATCTTCCGGAAAGCGCCCACGGGTTCTTAAATCAATTCTTCTTCGTTCGTTGCCCTCCAGGATTTTACGCCATCTGGAGAGTAGGAAGTAAGATCGCTCACTCCCACTTTTTCCATTTGGGCTTTTCAGAGTTCGAGTTGCTAGGTGCTAATTTCATTCTTTTCTTTTACAGCACTTCCTCCTCCCTCTAGAGATCCCAGCCACAAGTCGACTTTTGAAAGATTAAGTGCCGTGGCGGTTGAGGAAAGAAGTATTAAATTTCTGCTGAAAGACGAATTTCTTCACCAATACGGACTTCTACACCCTTCCCGGTCTACTCAGCCTCATAAAGTCCCTGATTCTCCAGTAGAGACATCGGATGCACCAGTTTCCGTCGGAGAACTTACAATGAAAGAACCTACTGTTGAGGCTTCATTGGTGAAATGTTCTGCTTCTATTGACGTTTCGGAGTCATCCGACAAACTAGCACTTGCCTCGGTCATTGAGGAAGAGGAACCTTCTCACCAATCCGGGAAGACTGTTGATGAAGGAGTTGAGGGGAAGGGTCCCGCCGGGCACGACGGTGACGACATTTTTGAGTGATTGAGCGACTTCATGATCACTTCACAAGAGCTTTTTAAAGACGATACCACTACTGCTAAAGTTATTTCTCCAGCAGTTGAAGCGACATCTGTCTTGCAACAAACTCCGTCAGCCCAAGAAATAACACTTGTTGTAAAATCCGTCATCACCCCCAACCAAGGAGTGGTTCGTAGTTTGACGCGCGTAGTTTGCACGTTACACACACTTAGGACTTTTCAGCACTTATATTCATTCAACTTCCTTGCTTTGAAGATTTCTGAATTTATCTTTTCTTCATTTTCAGGTTCTCCAATGGGACGAAGTGGCTCCTACTACGATGATTTCCAGCGTTATGGGAGGCGCGGCTCTTATGACCCCAAGAGGTATCTTCCTGCCTCCTGGGAAACCGACGAGGAAAGAGCTGCGAGAAAAGCTCATGAGAAGCATGCTTATGAAGAACGCTACGGGAGACAGGATGAACGACATGATTCTTACTAGAGAGAGGATGATTCTCACAAGCGAAAATCCCATGATGATAAAGGGAAAAGTCATGTCACTGAAGATCCGAGTAAACGGGCCAAAGTTGGTGATAAACCGACATCTGAAATTTCTGAAAAGCCCGCTGCTCCCGTCTCTTTGGAAATCCCTTCCAGCTCTCCTTCCCTTCAAAGAGCTGATATTCAAACAATCATCAGTAGTCCCCCATATCAAGTTGGACAGGGTCCGGCTACTCTTCAAAGCCGGTTTCCGCACTGGTGCTTAAAGGGAGTGTGTTTCGACCTTGACTTGATCCCAATTGATAAGCAAGCCATCTTGCGAAATCTTGATGCCATCAAACTCGATATCGAGAGAATGTCTGGTTGGCAGAAACTTGTTGACGAGCTTTAAAGGGTAAACCGTGCAAATCTCGAAGCCATGCTGACTATGGAAAATGACAAATCCGAATGACAAAAAAACTCGATCAGCATGATGCAGAGATGAAGAGTATTGCTGCTTATAATGAGAAGCTCGAAGTGTAAGTTGAAAAACTTAAAGAAGAGCTCGCCACTTCTTCCACTTCCTATTCTCAAAGAGAAGAAGTGCTTCAAAAATAGGTGAGAGATGCTCACGCTGCACAGAGAGATGCTGAAGCTAAATTTGAAGCACAACAGCAAGTTGTGGAAAGCTACCGAGCTGACGTTGCTCAACTGCGAGAAAAAACCAACTCCCCGAACTTGGAAATTGAACTGCTAAAAGCTCGACTTTCTGAAGCTGAAAAGGAGCATGATGAAGCTATTGTCGGCAAAGCAGCAACCGAGGAATCTCATATGGCAACTAAAGCCGAAGTCTGCTCTACTTTATTCGAGTTTTACATTCATAGTGTTCTGGGGACGCGGTAGACTTAGATTTTTGGGACCGAAGTACGAGATCACTTTGGCCAAAGTGTGGGAAGCTGCACTTGATATGCTTGGAGGAGCTGGATATGCTGAAGTAGATTTAATGGCGCACTATCTGGATGACGATGCATGTGCCGCTCTTGCCAGAGGAAAGGAGCAACTCGCTAAAGAGAGAGCCGAAACGGTAGAAGGAGAACATTTAGGGAAGGCAATCTCAAGCGACCCAGTTCAACCTTCGGATTCGGCCGACATCGATATTGTTGGCTCCAGTTCCCATTCTCCTCCTCCTGCTAAAGCTGTTATTGAAAGTGCTACCGCCCGTACTGGAGATGAGACTCAAGAAAGCACTGAAGCCCAAGACTTTGAAGTTGACATAGTAAAGCCTACTTCTCCAAGTAACCTCAATGTTGATCTCGCTCAAGTGGACCGTTGGTTTACTTTACATGAGCTTGATGAACTTTTTGATTATTACTTAAATCTTGACGCGCCATTTTCTCCTCTTTTTATGAGAGATACTGACTTTAACTTCTCTCTTCCTGTAGTGAAAGCGCCAAGTGTTGTTCAGACTTCCCCTCCTCCAACTGTCCCCTCTCCGCCTCTTCAGATTACTCCACCTTTCGTCTCTCAACTGGGGTCACAAGAGGAGCAGATAGAAGCTCTTCAAGGCTTGGATGACCCAGTCGCTTCACAAGAATAGAAGGCCGAGGAACCTGAAGAAGGCAAATGAACTCCGGAGCAAACTATTTCTGATGACATAAAGTTGTCTACACTTTTCTCTCCGGGCAGTGAGTCTTCTTCAAGGAAGAAGGGGAAGCGTGGAGTCTCAAAGAAAAGGAGAGAGGCTTCTTCCAGTGAAAAAAAAGCAGAAGAAAGTCCAATTGCACCCCTTCCTCTTTCTTCCCTACTCTCACAAGCCGACCCAAAAAGTTAATCATCAGGCCGGGCGAGGGCTCGAAAGGTGGCAGGGAGAAGAAGTGATGAGTTGGCTCTTATGCTTTTCGTCTCGCTTTTTGCTTTTTTGCTTGTATATATAAAGGCTTGTGTTGACCGGAGATTGTGCGGGTACCAAACCCCGCCTTCTTTTATTTTGAAACCTGCACATGTATAAAATTTTCATAGTACGGAATAAAATGATTCTTTTACTTGTACAAACTTCCTTCTGTATTTGAGAATGCATTTATTCTTCTTTTACATACAAGTTTCTTTATTTTCTTTGTATGGTGTCGCAGTAAACCTATGGTATGTTGCTTGAGCATTACTTTAATTTTTGTAACTATATTATATTGCCCCCATACCATGGTTTATTGCAATCTCTTTCACATTGGCAAAATTTTGGAGAACAACTCTTTTGTTTCGAGAAGACTTGTACTCTTTCTTTAAAGAACAACTTTTCCATTTGAAGGAGGTTTGCATCTGTACTTTAGAGAATAATTTTTCCATTTCAAGGAAATATTTTTCTGATTTAGTAAAATGTGCCTCATTTTGGAGAAGTCTTCTCTTTTTTTTTTGAAGAATTTTTTACACTTCACTTTCGGAGAAAGTCACTTTTATTTTTGGCAAGTGAATTTTCCTCCGCGGTAAAGTGGGCCTCCGAAAAAGGGCTTTGACTTGTTTGTGCCTCCGAAGAGGGCTTTTGTTTGATTGTGCCTCTGGGAAGAGGGCTTTTTTGTGTGTACCTCTAGGGAGAGAGCTTTTGTTTTTTCCCTGTACGCGGGGAAGCGGGCCTCCATAGAGGGCTTTTTGTTTCTACCTTTGGGGAGAGGCTTTTGTTTTTTCCCTTTTCGCTGGGAAGCGGGCCTCCGAAGAGGGCTTTTCACATTTCGACTCATGTGAAGTTTGATTTCAGATCGTGGTGAAATGTGTGCCTCCGAAGAGGTCTTTTAGCATTTCAACTCTGGTGAAATGGGCCTCCGAAGAGGGCTTTTAACATTCCAACACTTGTGAAGTTTTATTTTAGATCTCGGTGGAATGCGTGCCTCCGAAGAGGTCTTTTCACCTTTCAACTCGTGTGAAGTTTTATTCAGATCATGGTGAAATGTGTGCCTCCGAGTAGGGCTTTTGCCTAGAAGTTTCTTTCTCATGGTTGGATGGATTCACGGGGAGGACACAAGTTACTTGGATGTTTGTTTGCACAAACGATCTCAGCTAGTTAACGAGTGCCATGCCTTCCACTTGGGAAGGTGCCACCGGTCATTCCACCAATCTTTTTTGTTGAGAAAGAGAACTTTCTTTTTCTGGCAAGTCCCGTTAGAGGTCTTTATCCTCCGAAGAGTTGTTCCTTCGAAGAGGGCTTGTGCCTCCGAAGAGGTCTTTGGCTGTTTCCTGCCTGCTCGCCCATGTCTTTTCGCCATTTGCACATATCAGCGACTCCTTGTTATCATCTTCAAGCACACATTCCTTTCTTTTGCAAGTAATTTATTTTATCCAAAGAAGTGTACTTCATTGTTAAATGAGTTTGCGGGGGCAGACACCGGCTACTTAATCAGATGTTCGTTTGCACAAACGATCACAATTAGTTAACAAGGGCCCACCTCCGGCGGAACTACTAATTGTATGCTTGAAGCACTTCTTATATAGGATTTGAGTCTTGAATTTTTGTGGCTTAACATTTGTTTGTTGAGTGATGTCAAGGATCGCTTGGTCTTGTGATGGGTGAGCTTTGTTTTAATGGCCTGCAATATTAAGTCGACATTTTAGCAATACAATTAAAGTACTTTATATATCGAAATAAAACAGGCATTTTATAATAGTAGAGAACACAAGATTTATAGTGGTTCGACCAAGAACTAGGCCTACATCCACTTTATAATTCTTATTATTCACTTGCACTGGCTTTACAATGGCTTTCAATACAAGAATCATACATTCATAATTCTTTTACGGTATTTCAATAAAGCTTTTAAGTAAAATATGGGCGCAAGTGATTGCTGTTCCAAGCCCTTGGAATTGGATCTCCTTCGGCAGTTGTCAGTTTGAAAGTGCCATCAAGAAGTTTTTTGCCTATGACATACGACCCTTCCCAGTTCGGCGCAAACACTCATGTTGCTGTCATGATCCTTTTCAAGACTAGATCTCCAATCTCAAAGCTGTGTTGGCGAACTTTGGAATTGAAGTGCCTGGCAATTCTTTGCTGATGAGCTACGATTCTGAGCTGAGCCTCTTCCCTTTTTTTCATCAAGGAAGTCAAGCGCTTCAAGTTGCAACTCTTCGTTTTCAGCCTGGTTGAAATGAATTCTTCTGTATGAAGGGACTTCTATTTCTACCGGAATCATTGCTTCTGATCCATATGCCAATGAAAATGGAGTGTGCCCAGTCGCAGTTCTGTGGGTAGTTCTGTATGCCCATAGTGCTAGTGGCAGCTTATCGACCCAACCACTTTTCGCTTTTTCCAGCTGTTTTTTGATGGTTGATTTGATAATTTTGTTTATTGCCTCCACTTGCCCGTTTGCCTACGGATGAGCCACTGCTGAAAAGATTTTTTGGATCTTGAATCACTTGCAAAAATCTTGTAACTCTTCACTTTCGAATTGGGTACCATTGTCTGTGATTATCTTTTGAGGCACACCATACCTGCAAATGATATTCTTAGTCACAAAGTTTATCATCTTATAGAGGTAATAGTAGTTAAGGGTTCAGATTCAGCCCATTTAGTAAAATAATCAACAGCAACAATTGCATATCTGATTCCACTTGGCAGTTGGCAAAGGCCTAATGAGATCTATCCCCCAAATAGCAAATGGCCATGGACTGACCATTTGTGTTAGCTTGGTAGAAGGTACTCTTGGGATTTTTGTAAATCTCTGGCATCGGTCACATTTTCGGGCGTAGCTAGCAGCATCACAATTAATGTCTGGCCAGAAATACCCGTAACGGAGAATTTTCTTTGCTAGAGTTTGACCACCTGAATGATCTCCACACTCTCCTCCGTGTACTTCGGCTAGAATTGTCTTAGCCTCTTCTCTGGTCACACATCGAAGTAATGGCATTGAGAATCCCCGTATGTACAATCGGTCATCTTGAATTATATATCTAGAGGCTTTTCTCAACAGCTTCTGACGCTCCTTTGAATTTTCTGGAAGGGAACCGTTAAGCAGATATTACATTATCAGAGTCATCCACGATTCTTGCTCTTGAGATATAGTCATGATCCAGTCAATATCCATCTCATCAGTGCTTGGAGCCGATAGGACTTCTACAGGAACTAATCCCAATAATTAAGCTTCACCAGTGCTTGCGTACTTTGTAAGAGAATCTGCCTTCATGTTCTCTTCCCGGGGTATATGACTTATTGTATAGTGATCGAAATCATCGAGAAGTTCCCAGGCTCTTGATAAGTAAGCAGGCAGATTTCCTCCTTTTGTTTGAAATTCTTTCTTGACTTGACATACAATAAGCTGCGAATCACTGAAGATCTGCAACACTTTGACATTCATTTCTTTAGCGATCGTCAAGCCGGCAATAAGAGCTTCATATTCTGCTTCATTGTTTGTCGAAGGGAATTCCAATCTCAATGCATAGCACAATGACCGCCCTTCAGGGGTTTCAAGCACAACCCCAGCTCCGGAACAGTAATCGTTTCTTGCACCATCAATATATAATTTCCATCGAATTGGGGTATTATCAGTCACCTCTTCCTCACTGTCACCTTTGTCTCTACATTCTGCGATGAAATTTCTAAAGCTTGTCCATTAATTGCTCTCCGGGGATGATAAGTGATGTCGTATTGGCCGAGTTCAATATTCCACTTCAGAAGATGACCCGTAGTCTCAGGACGAAACAAGACTTGCATAAGAGGTTGGTCAGTAAGGACTTTGATAGGATGAGCTTGGAAATATGGCCTCAATTTTCTTGATGTAATCAGTAGACAATAGGCGAGCTTTTCCAACTTTGAATAATTCATCTCTGCCCCAGTGAATCTTTTGCTGATATAATAGACCGGGCGCTGAATTTGGGCGTCTTCCCGTAACAACGTTGCACTGAAAGCATGAGATGAGATTGCCAAATATACGAAAAGATCTTCACCATTGTCGGACTTAGAAAGTATTGGAGACGTTTCCATATGACGAATCAACTCATCGAAAGCTTTCTGGCATTCAAGAGTCCAGTCATAGTTTTTCCTTCCTTTCTTCAGAGCATCAAAGAATGGAATGCATTTATCAGTGGCTTTGGAAATAAATCGACTCAAGGAAGCGACTTTTCCATTGAGACTTTGCAATTCCTTCGTTCTAGGAGCTTTGACTTCTCTTAAGGCAGCAATTTGAGCTGGATTAGCTTCAATGCCCTTAGCACTCACAATGAATCCCAGGAACTTTCCGGACTCCACCCCAAACGAACATTTCAAAGGATTAAGTTTCATTCCATACTTTCGGAGGACTGCAAACATTTCTTCCAAGTGATCCATATGGTCTACTGCCTTCTTTCATTTTACCAGCATATCGTCAACATAAACTTCCGTAGTCTTGCAAATCTGCGGCTTGAACATAGCATTAACAAGTCTTTGGTAAGTTGCCACTGCATTCTTAAGTCCGAAGGGCATAACCCTATAGCAGTAGAGACCAACATCGGTGATGAAGCTCGTGTCCTCCTGATCTGGCTCATGCAAAATAATCTGGTTGTATCCGGAGTAAGCATCCATAAAAGATAACAATTCATGCCCCGCTGTTCCATCCACCAACTGATCTATCCTAGGCAACGGGAAGCAGTCTTTGGGGCAGGCTTTGTTTAAATCTGAAAAGTCGATGCATACTCTCAACTTTCCATTAGCTTTCTTAACCAGTACTGGATTTGAAACCCAATTCGGATAAGTAGACTCCCTGATGAAACCATTCTCCATGAGCCGGTCTACCTCTTCTTTCAATGTTGCTGACCTTTCCGGACCCTGGGTTCTTCTTTTCTGCTTCACCGGTGTGAACTTCGGATCAATATTCAGGGTATGTACCGCAATTTCTGGGGATATTCCACACATATTAGCATGAGTCCAAGCGAATACGTCCAGGTTTGCTTTCAAGAATGATATCAAGGAATTTTGGACCGTCACACTAAGTTGCGAACACACATTCACTACTTTGTTCAGATCTTTCGGGTCAATAGGTACTGGCACCGTTACTTCCACTGGCACCACTCTATTTTCCCCTGCACTGGCTTTTCTAGGATCCATTTCATTTCGTGCCCTGCTATGCTCGCCAGTGCAGGGTCCACCCTATAATTGCTACAAGGTTGATTCTTTGATGCGGACTAGGGCTGCCGCATCTTTTCCCATCTCTCTCTTCCTCACTTCATGCAACTCTATTAGATAGCATTCTGATCCCCTTTAATAACTCCAACTCCATTATCCGTGGGGAATTTCATAGTGAGGCACCACGGAGCGAGAATTGCCTTAAAAGCCGCAAGAGTTGGTCGGCCTAGGAAGGCGTTGTAGGCAGAAAATTCATCAACAATTACAAAAGTCTGTTTCCGAACCACCTTTTTCTGCTCCTCTCCAAGCTCCACGAACAAGTCGATAGTTCCAATCGGCTGCTTCGGTTCCCCAGGAAACCCAACAATTTTTTGCGATGAAGGTTGAACATTAGCCGTCGGAATTTTCATTTGATCGAATGTCTTTTTGAAGAGAATATTGCAAGAAGCGCCGCAATCTACAAGCACTCTTCTTACAATAGCCGACCCAATGCCTGCAGAGATGACCAGGGGATCCATGGTTGGAGCTTCAATGCCCATAGAGTCCCTGGCTATGAACACAATATCATCATTGAAAGTTTTCTGCTGCTTCAAAGGTGCAGCATCTTCTAACACAAAAACACTCTCTTCTGTTGGTGCATACTTCAAGGCACGGGCATATCTTTCCATCTCGCCCCAGCTTCTGCCTGCTGGGTGAGGACCTCCCGTAATCACAATAATAACAGGCCTTTCTGATTCATGCACAATATTTCTCTCACCCGAGCCAGATGGATGAGCAGGAAGTTGCTGGCCCTTAGTGGATGAAGTTGGGCCATTCCTATTTCTCTTAACGTATTGCTGCAACTTGTTCTCTCTCAGCAGTTCTTCAATCAAACTTTTCAGATGGCGACATTCGTTGGTATCATAACCAGGTTGATGAAACCGACAGAATCTCCCACTTTGAGCAGCTTTTTTCCCAACTATCATCTTAGGCGGTTTAGGATATTCTACCGCATCTTTGGTTGCAAAAAAGATGTTCTCCGGGGTGTCAGTCAAAGGAGTAAAATCTAAAGGTTTTAAGAAGCGAGGTTTCTTCACGTCTTTCTGCCTCTTCCCATCATTATTCTCCCTTTTCTGACTTCTGGATTCTTTTTTGGTGGAAGCAGCAGTATTATCCTTAACCTTTGTCAATGCCACTTTAACCGGTGCTTGAAGGCTTTCCAAGCGCATGAATTCATCAACTTTCTTATAGAATTTTACAAGCGAATTCGGTTCTTTCATCTTCAGCCACTTCCCAAATTCGCTTGACTTGTCGATTGCCCTCATCAAGTATGTCAAGACCATCCATGGCTCTGCATTGTCCACTTCAGCCAAAGCTATGTTGAAGCGGTTCAAGAAAGATCTAATAGGTTCCCCAGGATTCTGTTCCAGGCTTGACAGTGACATAATATCCTTTGCCTTTGAAGCATACGACCTGAATTGCTATTTAAACTTCCGAGTCAAGTCGGCGAACTGGTCTATAGATCGGACCGGAAGCTTTGTGAACCAGAGTAGAGCAACTCCTTCCAAGTATACCGGAAAGTACCAGCATTTGATCTCATCAGATGCTCTAGCACCATTCATGTGCCAATCATACTTGTACAAGAATTGATTAGGGTCACTTGTTCCCTCATAAGCCGGGATGGTAGGAGGAACAAACTTCCTTGGGAATTCTGCCTTTAGAATCTTTTCAGTGAATGGAGTTTTGCTCGGAGCGAATCCCCATTCTTTTTCATCTTCATCCCAATGCATGCTTTCTTTTATGATTTGTCGCACCATGCCCGAACGATATTTTTCATCATTTAAAGGATCTGCAGGACAGACTTCGGCCATTTTCTCGGAAGTTTGTCTGGACAAACGTTCGCGGAGAGTTGGCTGCGGTCTCGATCCTCCAGCTTGAGGAGGTGTTTCTTTGGCAGGGCTAGCTGCTCTTTGAGGAATATTCCTCTCTTCAGGATTACGAACATCATCTCCATGGTTTTCTTCATTATTCACCAGTTGACGGTTAGCTCCGGGCAATGCATTTAACCTTTCAAGCATTAAAGCATTCTGGGTTTCCATCTGCCGGTATAACCCTGATACTGCAGCATCTAACTCCACTCGTGTAATTCCAGCACTTGGTGCTGCTTGACTTGACGAAGGAGAAGTGGCAGTATTTTCACGAACATCATTGGGTCTAGTAGATCCGCGCTTTCTTCCAGGAGCCATTATCTCTGATAGACTTCTGGTTTTGAGAGAGATTCTTTCAACAAACTTTTGCGAAGCAATGACGAAATTAACCTGAGTTGGATTCTCAGTGAAAGCCCCAAAAATGTTAACGCTTAAAATTGAACGCTAACACCCCGGTGTAATTAGAGATTAAGTGAAAGCACCACCCGTCAATACGGGAATTAGAAGCAAGTAGAAAATTCAGAGAACAACAGTAAAAAGACAACAGTTTTATAGTGCTTCGGCTTCAAGTTAAGCCTACGTCCACTTTAATCCTCCTTATTGCTGGATCAATTACAACTTTACAACAATCTTCGATTACAACACTACTAGGACAAATAACTAGAACTACGATGTGGAAGAACTCTTTGAATCCATGTCGAATGTATTAGATTTCTTCTTGAAGTTCATTGAGATGTCTTTTGTGTTTGGAGTGTCGAGTGAGTCGAGAAATCGGCAGAGTATAGGCGTTCCAGAAATGAGCCAAAAGATCCCCTTCAAGTTGGAGTAGGTTGGGTATTTATAGGGAGTTTTCTAAATTAGGTCGTAGGTCGTGAGCGACCTAGCGATAGGTTGTAGGTCATGAGCGACCTAGTGGGAGCAGCTTACGGCTTAACCAGAGTGTACTAGACTACCTCGAACAAACTAACAAGTCATATGTCATGAACGACCTAGGGAGGAAGCGACATAAGAATCTTCTTTGGTATGTTTAGGTCATGAGCGACCTAGGGAGAATAGTTAGCGACTTAAAGTTTGGGAACGACATAAGAAGTTGCTTCATTCTGTGATAACTCGCTAGGTTGCTAGGTCGCTTAGCTACTAGGTCGCTAGGTCGCTTTAGTCCATAGGTCGTTTGGTCGCAGATCTCTTGTACCTTTAGCCCGTTAAGTCGCGAAGCCTCTTTGTTGTGACATGCTGTTGCCCTGTGTCGATGGTTAGGTCGCTAGGTCGTGATATTTTTAGGTCGCTAAGTCGTTGGGGGTCTTTAGGTCGTTTGGTCGTTCATACTTTAATTCTTTCAGGCCACTTATTTTTTTAGGTCGCTAAGCCGTGGAATAGAGGAGTTAACAATAATTCATTTTCTTATACAATTGTTCTTTTACAATTGTTGTTTTTATTTAGATTATTCAAACATCTTTTAATTAACTTATATATATTCTTACATTTTCAACAACCAAATAATCAATTTATATACACTTTAATAATTTTTGAAAAATTATTTCCTTTATATGTAAAATATAATCGAGGTAAAATTATTTTATTTACCCAATTTAAAATGATACTATGTCGACTTGCCTCATTTAAGTGTTTAGAAATCCCTATCGATAATATGACATCCCACATACCGACCAAAATTCCCAAACAGCTCAACGGATAAGCAAACACAATATAAAACATTTTTATATTCACTAACAAATACGCGCTCGTATCTATTACTACACTCAAACTCATTCTAGAGTACTACTGACTCTATCTCTAATGACTAATTCCCAACAGAGCCAAGGTTGTCGCTTAACCAAATGCTCTGATACCAAATGTAACGTCCTAAGATTTTCGACTTTCGAATGTCGACATTAATACGTCCACTGTATCAACTGCCGAGCAATCGAAGGCCAAGAAAGAGAATTGTTAGGGTTAAAGAAGAAGAGGTAGAAGAAGAAAGAAAGAAGAAGCAACAGAAACAATATCTGAATCTCACAATCGCAGCGGAACAACATGTAATAGATAAATGAATAATCTTTAAATCAAAAGAATTGCACATTTTATACATTACATCATCAGAGTCAACTTACAACACAACACAACTAGACAATTGTATGAACTTGTCCTTACAAGTGGATACACAGCAGAAAAGACAATATCATATACAAGTGATACGTTTCGCCATCCAGCTTGCCTCTTGAGCTCCACAGCACCTCCTGAATTCCAGAATATCTGGATAACCTGACTCTAGACTTCCCGTGGGAAAATGATGGCACCCAGAGTTTAGAAAGGGAACAATAAACTCCAGGTCAGTCATGGGACTGGTGTGAGAACTTAAAACGGTTTATCGTTAAAAAAACAAACAAAGAAATATTTTAAAATAGATTCGCAATGCTTTTAGAAAATGAAACTACCATAAGGCCTCCCGCCACACACACAATGCAAACGCAGAATTGGAGGAGATTTCTCCTTATGATAGTCAAACATGCTTAATACGAGAAATTTTCTTTGATATTATTATTATAAGTGCACAATGGAAAACCTTTCGAAAGTATAATATAAATCTTAGCCAGCATATGTACCATTATAGTATGCCTACGATAGCTACCATATTAAATCGCAGGTTCTACAACTAAAACCGTACAGGACTCGTATTGTTTCTTTGGATTTTCCAACAAATTGTTAGGCTAAGGAACTTCCTATTGCCACATGGGAACGACTCAGGCGGGACGCCCCGAGAACCTAACGGGATCTCTGCCAACAGAAGGCCGGGTTACCTCTACAAAAATAGGTAACTACAGACACGAGTTTGTCATACCCCGGTTGTAAACAACCTATATCCAAGGATCCTCATTACCAACAACCACAAAGTTGTAACTACCCGAAATTTTCTAAGTCGAAAATTCCAGATAGTTATGAAAAGAAAAAAAAAAGTTAGAAGAAGAAGAAAAAAAATCATCAACATCTGACATTCGCAGCGGATAAAATATAATAATAAATAATATCATTTTTCAGAAGAATACTATATCTCTCGATTACATTTAAATACATCAGAATTACACATTTATACAGACACCCGGGTTAGGCTGGAAACCAGCGTGAGTAACTCAACTAACTTGGAATACCAAAGAAAACAACTTATATAAAACCCGGGGTAACTCAAACCAATTTTACAAGTTCACAATATGTTATAGACATAACTTATTTCACACATCCATTCCTAAGTACCAAGGCTTAGATTTAAATAGTCCAATTTCCTTTAAATCACTTCACTCCAGCATATAGATTTCACATATCAATCTATAAAAATATTCGAAGTGGTTTCACGTATTTCCTAATACCCGACCCCGTCCTCTTCGAGACTCGTGTCATCCTAACCCAAATTATCAAAATGAAATACACAACATTTCATATCAGGAATATCATCTCATTCAAGCATCCAATACCATTCCATCATTCACAACAAATTTGATCACTTCCAAATTAATTCAATTGATTCTAATTGAATTCATTCCTCAATCACTTTGATTTCTTTACTTGTTAATTAATTAATTTCAAATCAAATAATTCAATTATCCCTTCAATATTCATCTTAAATAATCAACCTGGATTAATTATCCTTCAATTCCATTCAAGCAACTATCTTTAATTAACTTCACCACATTACTTATTCTCAACCAAAACGATAAGTAATCTTAATTGCTGAACAAATTATCTATTTAGTTACATTAATCCTTCATTATTTATATATTAACTTCTCATAAGTCACTCATTATTGATTAATCAATCTTAATTAATCAATCTTTAATTACATCATTGGTTATATAAATTAACGATTTTCAATTATATTTTAATTGATCCAAACCTAAATTAATTACAGTAATTAAACCACAATATTAATCATTCTTGATTTATCTCAACCCTGAAATTAACTATCCATTTATTCACTTCATTAAATAAATCAATTTCTCCTTAATTAATCATCTTAATTAATCTACTGATTAATTTCACGAAGTAGTTATATTTTATTAATTTCATAAAGTAATTATTTATCAAACCATCCAATGATTATTCTGAATTACTTACACTCAATTAATTAACTTAAAACTTAATTTATTAATTAAGTCAAATCCTTAATTACTAAATTACTTAACCCAAATTATTATTTGATTGAATTAATTAATTATTCAATTTCCCTACTATTTAAATGAATCACAATTCATTCAGCCCTTATTAACTTAAGAATAAAACATTTTCTTATTTGTGGTTTAAGTTTAAAATAACTTAAACCCCAATATTTCGAGTCAAACCACAATTAACTCGAGAATCCACCAAAACCAAGTCACATCATCATCAGTGTACATCCTATCAATTCAATCATTCAACCAAATATTTAAATTTAACCATTTAAATTTAAATAAAAATCCAACAGAGTGAGATTTACTTGCCTTTCATTTTATTGCAACCCCTTTCCAAAACAACTTGTCTCTCCATGATTTTAGACCTTGAACAACATTATATGCTTTTATTAATATTCGAATAGATCGTACAATTAATTTTCCATTTGATAATTTTAATTAACTAACGATTTAATTAATTTTTTTCTTCTCTTCTGCTTTGAATATAAAACAGATGCTCTCTTTGCATATATATATTTATCCTTTCCTTTATAGTAATTTCTTTACTGTTAAAGTTTTTACCATATATATATTTTCCCCCTTATTTTCCTGTTATATACATAAAAAAATAGATAATTAAATAAATAATAGAAATGATAGCATACTCACCGTCTCCTTGAATTACCAGCAACATGTCGAACCACGTGGCCGTCGTCATCCACGCAGCAGCCATCAAAACAACCCACTGTCTTGGCCTCGCCTGTCACCATCAATCCAAGACTCGCGACCACTTTCCATGCACATGCATCGAAGTGCTGCCACTACCTCGGGACCTGCCGCGACCTCTAACCATCAACTTCGGTTCCACAGCCACACCTCTGGCCTACTGCGCTGTTTTGCATTCGCCCCTCTTCCCTATACCTACAGCTCACGCATCTCCTCAAGGCTCTCTCTCTTCTTCTCTTTTTTTTTCGAAACCTGGCTACAGACTCCACTTCCCACTTCATCCCATGCTCGAACGCAACTCTAAGCCCTAGTGCTGCTATTCCACATCGCGACTCAATGCTCGATCTCCAACGAACACACCCAATCACCATTGATGACTCGCGCCTTGAGCTTGAACGACTCGAACCAAATAGAATCGCGACTTCCTCTCTTTTTTATTTGAATTTGATCTGTCGCAAAAAATTTCTCTGAAGGAAAAGGGAAAGTTCGAATCAATCTGAGAACGAAGGGAGAAAGATGCAGCCTCTTTTTTTAACTTACGATTTCGATTAATTAGAGGGGAAAATAGAACGGGTCTTGGAAAACAACGGCGACTCTCTCTTTTATTTTATTTTTTCCAGTACGATATATCGCTTTAGTTTAGAGAGGAAGACGAAAATAAAATATTGATTAGGGGAAATAGCTTCCTGCGTACGCTTGACCATAATATAAAATATTTGAAATATCTCGTGCTGCCTAACGCGAAATCCCGAACCACGAATCAGCCATGCCGACAGACGTTCATAAGGTTTTACCCACATTTCGAACATAATGGAACGTGTTTCAGAAGCTAATTTAGTCGTATGTGGAAGTTAGCTTTATAAATTGATTTAAAATATTAAATTATCGATTTTAATTTCAACGCGTTTCTCACCTGTACGAGCAAACAGTAAATCCAAACGCTACGAAAATTGAAATTTGATAATAACTAACTATTACGGATCCAATGGAACTGGTTTCGTCGAATTCCGAGACAGTGCCTGGAAGGCTATTTTTAAATTTAATTTAAATGGTATATTTTCAAAACTAAACAAAACATTTCCGAATTCAATTTCAAAACTTTTACTACCTTCAGTACTATCAATATAAATTTTATAAGCCTCCACATTATTTTTATCAGGCTTAAAACTCCATATTTAACATTTTACCCAACTTTAACTATTAAATTCAATATCTAAACTATATAATTCAATGATTTAATTATCAAGTAAATATTGATATCTTGAATTCAAGTTAAAATTAACTTTTAAATATTTTAAAATCAATTAACTATTCAAATTTAAATTGTTAGAAATTTCGGGTCGTCACATTCCTCCCCCCTTAAAAGAATTTCGTCCCCAAAATTACTAGTTATGAAGAATGGTTCAAAACCCGTTTACCTTTCCCCAAAACCAACAGTTTTATCAACATCCTACCAACTATCTTTTATTAAGAACCCATTATCACATCAACCTACTTCCCAAAACCTTCTATAGTTTCAAACAATACCCTTTTGCTCAATCATCTAAATTTCAATTTAAAACCAAATTTTGAATTATCAAAATTTTCTCAAAATTTTTCTAACTGTCTAAATTTTCGAAAAAATTTCCAACGTCTCCTTTGCACGGCTAGCTCGGTACAACTACAAAAGGCCTCTACGGGCTCCCAAATTCCAAAAGAAAACAAAAGCCAAGTGGCTAGATCCAAAATCCCAATCGAATTTCATACAGAAATTTAAATACATACCTTTTTGTCGGGCAATTCAAATTTATCTTTTGGAATCAATTCCAATTTTCTTTTCCCTTTAATACCTGCATATCTCACCAAGCAATAATATCCAATCATAGCCCCTTTTTTAAAATTATTTTATACATTTCCTTACAGAAATTTTCATATCTATTTCTATTTAAATTAGTTTTCCCCATTTTTCATACGAACTCAATTTATTTTCACTTCTGAGTATTAGATTTTATCTTTCATTTATAACTTATTCATATTAGTTTCACCTACTAATTTACTTTAATTTCCAATTTGAAATCATTTTGTCGTTAACAAATTTTTCCGCAAAAAAAATTTTAAAAATTTTCTAGCCCCCAAAATTCAGGAATTTTTTTGGCAAAGTCTCCTTTGTACGGAGGAGCTTTTGCAATTTGACAAGAGATATAAATATATATACATCGACCTACCCGTTCGGAAAAAGCAAAAACAGTTCATATTTCCTATTTTTATTGCATAAGCGTACATTTATTTAGCATTTTAAGCATGCGGCTTATTTATTTTAGCAATTAGTGCACCCGAATCCAGCCAAACGGCCTTCAGGTACCTGTACTTACTTAATTTAAATATGTAAGTGCCATATATAGAAAATCTATTAGCATTTCACTTATTTTCAATAGCTAAACACATGTATTTCATAAGCAACAAGCACCATAACGCTTCCATAAACGATCTATATAACTTTAAAGACAATTTAATTGTTTTCAACCAATTCATAAGCCATTTCATTCAATTTTAATGGTTTGCAACTCAATTTCTTACATTCAATTGATTTTTAATCCAAACAAGCTCATATTCGTTTTAATTAATTCTAAAACCAAATTATATAGTTCCTATAAATTCATAGATTTTTAATTACTTTTGTTTACGTCAAACGACAATTATTTATATGTAAATTCGGCGATACTCGCTTAATAGAGTATCTATCTCAGTTTATAACTACTTTAAATTAATTTTCTACTCATTCTGCATTTAATTCCATTTTATTTCCAATTTATTCACCAACCATACATTGCCTTTCATTCATCTCCGCATTGGTTTCATTTTAAAACTATTTCATTGAGCTTGACAATATTCAATGCTTAAACTAATATCCATTTCCCAAATATAAATTTTACCCAAACCTTTTATTTAATAACCTTCCATTCTAATAACCCAATACCAACTAAAACTTTGTTTTAATTTTTATTCAAGCAGACTTCATCCATTTATTATTTAATTCGATTAACCCATTAATTCACCCATTTTTAATTTTTAATTCACTTACTTAATTCATTTTGGAATTTATTTTATTAATACAAAGCCATTCTAAGTTTTATTTCTATTCACTTGGGTTTTGTTGCAATTCTAAACATGTCTATTATAAATAAATTTCATATGACAACTCGTCTCTTATATCTAATTTACCTGCAACTTCCGTTAAATATTATTCATATCACACTTGAATTTTATTTGTAATTCAAACCATCACTATTTGATCCAACTCTATTTTTGTTTCTATTTTTATAGCATCTCCACTTATTTAACTCATTATCAAATCCAAGTCGAATTCTATTTAGAAATTCGAATTCATTTCCAAACTCCATTATTAATTTACAAGCCATTTATTTACCCAAGTTAAATTTTATTAGCATACTCAATCAAACAATAACTTAGCCAATTAGCTTACTTTAAATTTTTAAATCAATATTCGATTTTATTACAAAAATGACTTCATTAAATTTTCCTGCGTCCAAATTTTGTTTTTCATATTTGCAGTTTGGATTTTCTTTCATTTTCCAAAATTCCAACACCTTTATTTTAAAAAAATTAAAAAAGCTTTTAAATTCACATAATACTATTAAAATAACTCTTTATAAAAATACTTTTTATAACTCGATGTCTTAACCAGTCCATCCTTGTTCTCATAGAAATTCAGTCATACGTTGATCAGGCGTGGGACTAAAAATCTATAAGTACTTGGTAAACCCGTTTTCAACACCTAGTGAAAATACTTGGAAAATAATTTTATTGAAAATATAGAAAACTTTTTTTGAAAACAGAGGAAATAACTTTGGTGAGAATGCTCTGGAAATCATCACCCCCATCCATGGTCGCAGTTACATTCCAGGGTTACGTTGCCATCGCAACAAAAGCCCACGTAACTGTAGGCTCTCTACGGCCTCTCGATTACGCCATGGAACCTACAACAGATCGCAGTAACATTGCAGGGTAACGTTGCCATCGCAGCAAAAGTCCATGTAACAGCAAGCTCTCTGCGGCCTCTGATTTTCGCTGTCGAAATGAAACTTCTCCACTCCTACATAGGTCGCAGTCTACCAATATAAAATCAAACGCAGACTGTTGGCTCTCAGCAGCACACACGACTTTCGCTATGTTACCATAGGTCGCAGTCTACCGATGTAAAATCAAGCATAGACCATTGGCTCTCAACGGCACACACGAATTTCGCTATGGTACACACTACTCATAATCCTCAAGAACTAGTTTTGTCCGGACTCCTCATAGGATCAACTTTAGAAACCCCCCCCCCTCCCGGGGGCTCAAGGCAGCACCACCCGGTGGTACTCCTGAGAAGTTCATTTCAAGGGAGCGCCTTTTTACCCAGAGCCATCATAAAAACACTTTATACTATACATATATAGTATCTTTCAAATCATACACCTAGTATGATCTCATACAAAGCACCTTTAAACAAAATCGATTATCCCAAAATCGATAATTCTCAAATTAGGCTTTTCAAATTTTTAATATTGATTTTACCAAAAATCAAAAGCCTTTCCAAATCCAAAGGTTCCTAAAACCTTATTCAAAATCCTCATAAGATCCTTTATATATATATATATATATATATATATATATATATATATATATATATATATATATTCAGATATATATAATTTTAAAAAACTTTGGATCCTTTCAAACTTGTATAAAACTCCTTTTATACTTCAAACACCTTCAAAAATCCTTTTCTTCCGACAATAGATTTAACAAGTGGAGTTTCGTCTTACATATAACAAAGATATATAACTTTGTTTATTCAAAAATCAAATATTCCAATCTGATTACTCTTTTCAATATCAATTTCATTCAAATCCATACGATATACACATATCATCCGTACGCTATACCAATCTGATCGCTCATTCGATCACACAATTTCACTTCCGAACTAGTATCGTCCACCCGACTTCCTATTGCGGACATAGATCTGGCTTCTTGATTAGAAACCATTATTCTCCTTGCATAGCCATAACTATGATAGAGAATATCTAGAACCAATCAACAATCCATATCTAGGTTCGCCGTCGAAAATCGAGTGAAAAATCCCACTCGGATCGATATAACTATCTCGAAATTCTGTGCTCGAATCTGGATCAAACCACTATGCGAATAGAATAATATATGTACATCCTTCGTATTTAATTTTATTGATTTTTAGCCAAATCAATTTCTCTTCCTATTCACATTTCCTTTAATTCCCATTCACTTGTTTACAATTGCCTTAATTCTCATTGAATTATCACTTCAATCCTTATCTCAGTTGGGTATTTAAATCAATAACAGTTTGAACTCCGACCAATTTATATTTAGAAAATAGCTTGAAAATTTTAAAAATAGATAAGTAGTTGAAAAATAATTATTAATTTGCAAAATAGCTATAAAATAGTTAACTAATTGTAAAATAGTCGGAAAATAGTTGAACAGTTTCAGGAATTTTAAATTATTGCCAAATAGTTGTAAAATAGAAATTAGTTTGTGAAATAGTTGAAAAATAGTAATTAGTTTATAAATTAGTTGGAAAATGGTTAAATAGCTCCAAAAATAATTGTAAAACAAGTATAAAATAATTTGGTTTTAAGAAAGAAAGGTTGTATATATTTAATAGCTTAGGAAAAAAATAAGTTTATATCAAAACAATTTATATTGAAAGTAGTCAAGAGCCAACTGTTCACTTCCCCAACAATTCAACTTAAATTTCCACTTCCATTTAATTGACTCAATTCTAACTTGAATAACTTCAATTTCTACTGAAATTTATTTAAACCCAATTCAAGTTGAATCAATCTTGATCCCTTTCCCAATTTAAACCAAATTCCATTTTAAATTATCTTTACTTATGTATTTCAAGGTCCAAATAAGAATTCAACACAATTTTATTTTAAAATTTTAATTTTTTACTCAATTTTATCTTCCAATTCGAAGCCGGTTCCTAAACAGGTTTAATTTACAATTCAATTATTCAAATTTATTTTATTTATACAATACCATTCTCAATTTAAAGATTTTCATTAACAATAGAATGATATCATCCAATTTTTTTTTTTTAACATCCACCAATTTCAATTTTTAAATCTCAAACCCGTTTTGAGATCACACAAATTCCCAATTCAAATCAACCATTTAACATTCCAAGTTAAATTCCAATTTACTTAATCCAATCAACCTCATTCAATCTTTAAACTTCACAATAATAATCTTCCCACTTAAAAAAAACTTATCACTTTGGGTATCACTTCCCATTCCAAACTTCAAACTCAACATTTAGAGTTTTTTCAAACTATTTTTGATTTATGTATATTCCTTAAATTTTAGACTACTTTTGGTCTTTAATTCAAATCAAATTTTCAAACAACCCATTGTTCGCAACAAGTCCCAGTTATCCAAATAATACTTATTTATTATTTTTCATTACTTTGAAACAAAATTTTCAAATTCGAGGACCAGATTTAGAATTCCATTTTCAATCAATTAAATTTTAATTTGGTTGTATTTCCATTTCTACTTAATTCCAATTCAAGACTTCAATTTGGTTGTATTATATTACTTCTTTATTTTAATTTCAATAATTTAACAACCAATCGCGTTAATATTTATTAGAATGAAATATTCCTTTATATATCAAAATATACATTTATATAAAATTATTTTTAAAAATTTATACAAGAAAATAACAAGTACGCTCTCATATATGTATATATATATTCTCAACTCATTCTAGAGTACTACATACTCTATTAAATGAGTAATCCCCACCAGAGCCAAGGTTCTCGCTTAACCTTTTAGCTCTGATATCAAATGTAACGACCCGAAATTTTCGAAGCCGGAAATTTCAGATAGTTATGAAAAGAAAAAAAAGTTAGAAGAAGAAGAAGAACGAAATCATCAACATCTCACATTCGCAGCGGATAAAATATAGTAATAAATAATATCAATTTTCAGAAGAATACTATATCTGTCGATTACATTTAAATACATCAGAAATACACATTTATACAGACACTGGAACATACACAAATACTATGTCATGGATATACAATAATATAATGTAGCGGAAGCACTCCATACGTTCTTGCCATCCAGCTCACCTCCCGAGCTGTAGAACGACCTTACCTGAAAATCTGTAATACTCGGTCTGACCCGAGCATTACATCAAAGTAACACCCGGGTCATGCTGGAAACCAGCGTGAGTAACTCAACTAACATGGAATACCAAAGCAAACAACTTATATAAAACCCGGGGTAACTCAAACCAATTTTACAAGTTCACAGTATGTTATAGACATAACTTATTTCACACATCCATTTCCTAAGTACCAAGGCTTAGATTTAAGTAGTCCAATTTCCTTTAAATCACTTCACTCTAGCATATAGATTTCACACATCAATGTATAAAAATATTCGAAGTGGTTTCGGGTATTTCCTAATACCGACCTCGTCCTCTTCGAGACTCGTGTCATTCTAACCCAAATTATCAAAATGAAATAGACAACAGTTCATATCAAGAATATCATCTCATTCAAGCATCCAATACAATTCCATCATTCACAACAAATTTGATCACTTCCAAATTAATTCTATTGATTCTAATTGAATTCATTCCTCAATCACTTAGATTTCTTTACCTGTTAATTAATTAATTCAAATCAAATAATTCAATTATCCCTTCAATATTCATCTTAAACAATTAACCTGGATTAATTATCCTTCAATTCCATGCAAGCAACTATCTTTAATTAACTTCACCACATTACTTATTCTCAACCAAAATGATAAGTAATCTTAATTGCTTCATGAACAAATTAACTATTTAGTTCCGTTAATCCTTCATTATTTATATATTAACTTCTCATAAGTCACTCATTATTGATTAATCAATCTTAATTAATCAATCTTAATTAATCAATCTTAATTAATCAATCTTTAATTACGTCATTGATTATATAAATTAACGATTTTCAACTATATTTTAATTGATCCAAACCTAAATTAATTACATTAATTAAACCACAATATTAATCATTCTTGATTTATCTCAACCCTGAAATTAACTATCCATTTATTTACTTCATTAAATAAATCAATTTCTCCTTAATTAATCATCTTAATTAGTCTCATTATTAATTTCACGAAGTAGTTATATTTTATTAATTTCATTAAGTAATTATTTATCAAACCATCCAATGATTATTCTGAATTACTTACACTCAATTAATTAACTTAAAACTTAATTTATTAATTAAGTCAAACCCTTAATTACTAAATTACTTAACCCAAATTATTAATTGATTGAATTAACTAATTATTTAATTTCCCTACTATTTAAATGTACCACAATTCATTAAGCCTTTATTAACTTAAGAATAAAACATTTTCTTATTTATGGTTTAAGTTTAAAACAACTTGAACCCCAATGTTTCGAGTCAAACCACAATTGACTCGAGAATCAACCAAAACCAAGTCACATCATCATCAGTGTACATCCTATCAATTCAATCATTCAACCAAATATTTAAATTTAACCATTTAAATTTAAATAAAAATCCAGCAGAGCGAGATTTACTCACCTTTCATTTTATTGCAACCCCTTTCCAAAATAGCTCGTCTCTCCATGATTTTAGACCGTAAACAACATTATATACTTTTATTAATATTCGAATAGATCGTACAATTAATTTTCCATTTGATAATTTTAATTAACTAACGATTTAATTAATTTTTTTCTTCTCTTCTGTTGTGAATATAAAACAAATGCTCTCTATGCATATATATATATATATATATATATATATATATATATATCCTTTCCTTTACTATATAGAAACAAATAGTAATTTCTTTACTGTTAAAGCTTTTACCATATATATTCCCCCCTTATTTTCCTGTTGTATACATAAAAAAATAGATAATTAAATAAATAACAGAAATGATAGCATACTCACCGTCTCCTTGAACTACCAGCAACATGCCGAACCACGTGGCCGTCGTCATCCACGCAGCAGCCATTGGAACAATCCACTGTCTTGGCCTCGCCTGTCACCATCAATCCAAAACTCGCGACCATTTTCCACGCACATGCATCGAAGTGCTGCCACTACCTCGAGAACTGCCGCGACCCTAAACCACCAATTTCGGTTCCACAGCCACACCTCTGGCCTACTGCGCTGTTTTGCGTTCGCCCCTCTTCCCTATACCTACAGCTCACGCATCTCCTAAAGGCTCTCTCTTCTTCTCTTTTTTTACGAAACATGGCTACTGACTCCACTTCCCACTTCATCCCCTGCTCGAACGCATCTCTAAGCCCTAGCCGTGCTATTCCACATCACGACTTAATGCTCGAACTCCAACGAACACACCCAGACACCGTTGATGACTCGCGCCTCGAGCTTGAACGACTCGAACCAAATAGAATCGCGACTTCCCCTCTTTTTTATTTGAATTTGATTTGTCACAAAAAATTCCTCTGAAGGAAAAGGGAAAGTTAGAATCAATCTGAGAATGAAGGGAGAAAGATGCGGCCTCTTTTTTTTAGCTTACGATTTCAATTAATTAGATGGGAAAATAGAACCGGTTTTGGAAAACAACGGCGGATCCCTCTTTTATTTTATTTTTTCCAGTTCGATATCTCGTTTTAGCTTAGAGAGGAAGACGAAAATATAATATCGATTGGGGAAAATAGCTTCCTGCGTACGCTTGACCATAATATAAAATATAGAAAATATCTCGTGCTGCCTAACGCGAAATCCCAAACCCCGAATCAGACATGCCCGACACACGTTTATAAGGTTTTACCCGCGTTCCGAACATAATGGAACGTGTTTCGGAAGCTAATTTAGTCGTATGTGGGAGTTAGCTTTATAAATCGATTTAAAATATTAAATTATCGATTTTAATTTCAACGCGTTTCTCACCTATACAAGCAAACGGTAAATCCAAACGCTACAAAAATTGAAATCCGATAATAACTAACTATTACGGATCGAATGGAAGTGGTTTCGTCGAATTCCGAGACTATGCCTCGGAAGGCTATTTTTAAATTTAATTTAAACGGTATATTTTCAAAACTGAACAAAACATTTCCTAATTCAATTTCAACACTTTTACTACCTTCAGTACTATCAATATAAATTTTGTAAGCCTCCACATTATTTTTAATAGGCTTAAAACTCCATATTTAACATTTTACCCAACTTCAACTATTAAATTCAACATTTAAACTATATAATTCAATGATTTAATTATCAAGTAAATATTGATATCTTGAATTCAAGTTATAATTAACTTTTAAATATTTTAAAATCAATTAACCATTCAAATTTAAATTGTTAGAAATTCCGGGTCGTCACAAAAGTAATAAATTTGCAGCAACAACATAGGTTAAGTATCTGGGCTCCATACCATGATACCACCTCTATCCAGAAGGAAATGAACATACCCTAAGGGGCGCTGCACCCTATAACCTTGCGACATTCTTCCTGTTTCGACCATTCCGGGTTGTGAGGTCCGACTAAGTCTCATCCACAAAGCTACGCTTTTCATAAAAGTCATGCTTCGATCAACAAATGATCAGCAGCACTTCGTATGCCACATTACCAAATTAGGAATGTATCACTAGTAACCATCAACTACATAACCTCTGAGCTCGTACGTCTTAGAGAAGGGTGTTAAGCTAAGAGAATAAATTCTCCGCCACCAACAGAAATGTATTTGATAGAAACTAGCTTTACATCTCAAATTGTAACGTCAGACACACATCCATACAAGTCCGTTTCGGGATCGAACGGAACCGAAGGCACTTCCAAAGAAGCCCTTGCAA
Organism: Allium cepa; assembly: GCA_030765085.1. Classification (NCBI taxonomy): domain Eukaryota; kingdom Viridiplantae; phylum Streptophyta; class Magnoliopsida; order Asparagales; family Amaryllidaceae; genus Allium; species Allium cepa. The sequence continues at coordinate 746,536,961 of CM060940.1, read as the reverse complement.
TCCGGATATTTACTAATCACGCCCGGACTTCCCATCACAAAGGGTGATAAAATCTCTATATCGGGGATCAGCCGATGTAGAGACATTCGATAGTAATCCTTCCGTTTTCGAAAATATCCGTTCTTCAGCAGCGTTCTTCAAATGCTATCCATTACGACGTATCACTATTCGGAATGGGATTTATGACCCAAAGGTCCTCTCCCGGCTAAACCGAATAATGAGCGCTTATTTTAAAATAAGTGTAGCATAATTCAAGCAAATCACAACAAATTCCCATTTAAAGATAAATATTGATGGTCGGTTATTTAACTATTAATAGATATGCACAACATCACCAGATTCCAAATAATTTCCCAAATTATTTATTTTCCAAGAAAAAATATCTTTACCAGATATATATTTCCACACTTCAACCATTTAAAAACAAAATTTCCGATCACTTTTCATCTTTACAACTTTTGAAAACAAATTTCAAATCATTTTCCTTACGCAGAAAGACTTCTAAATATTTATTCATTTTTTAAAATAATTTATAACACTTATCCAAAATATTTCGAGAAAACACTTTGAAATAAAACTATTTTTCTTTAAACACTTTACTTAAAATATTAGTTATAAAAATATTATACCAATATTACATATAACTTAAGTCCAAACTAATTTTCAAAATAAAATTAGTAGATAGAGTATAACTATTTTAAATAACTATTTTCTAAAACAATTATTGATTAAATCTTAGAAATAATCATTTCTATATCAACGTAATAAATCTTTATTTAAAGGATTTAAAACAATTTAAGAAGTTAATTTCTCCCAAGTATCCTTTTCAAACCAATTCTAGAATTACATACATATATATGTTCAGAAATTTATTTGGCTCTCCAGGGAGAATACGCTTTCATTTCAAAATGGTTCATTTAAACCAATCAAATAAATCCTTACCGATTTACTTTAAATTTATGTTCCAAATCCGTAAATTTATTTCCACACTTCAAAAATAAATCAATGTTTATTTTTAAACAAATTTCCCTTTCCTTTATAAGTTCCATGACGAATTTAAATTTCAAAATATCCACCGATATACGATTTTCAAATTGATTTCAAATATTCACTTTCAACAACAATTCGATTTTTCAATCGATTTCAAAAACAACCAAATCTAATTCCATATTGATTTTCCAAGAAATTAAACAATAAGTGAATTTCATTCAAATCTCAAATTGAAATTAATTTCTACCAAACCCCAAATCAATTTTCAAATTTATTCCAAATTCTTTTCAAAACCCCAAATAAATTTCCAAATGGATTTTCAAAAGATTTAAATTCAATCACCAAAAATCAATTCCCAAATGGATTTCTAAATTTATTTCCTTTTAAAAATAAATTCTTTTTAAAGAAAATAAATTTCTTTATTTTTCAAATTCTTTAAAATCTGTACTTTGAATAAATTCTTCAACCTTTGAATAATATTACCCGAAATCCATTTATTAAAGCTTTTCCTATATTTTGAAATTTTATTCAATAAGATTAAAAATAAAACTTTATTATTTTAGAATTCCTTCTTTTAAATCTATCCAATCCTCAAAAATAAATTTTAATATAAACTTTAAACCTGAATTTTCAAAAATCGAATTTTATTTATTTCCGCTATCCAACGATACCAAAATTATATTCGGCTAAATTTTAGCCTTCAACGATTTCAATCACAAAGATAATCACATAGAGATTATAGATAATCAACACACAACATTGAAACAAATTTAATTATTTGAGGAATCCAGTTGGATCCCTCCAACCTGTTTCCCTGCATCCACAGATGTTAGCAGAATACCAATCCCGTTTCAAGACGAGATATCGCGGTACATGGGTTTATATAAAATATCATCCGCTATTATGCGGCGCAATAGGGTCTCATCCTCCATACAATGTGGGAAATCAGCTCCAAGTACATATATAACACCAATTCCACTTCAAGGTGGAATATCGCGGTATATGTGTTTAATAAAATAACCTCAGCTTAATATGCGGCGTATAGGGTCTATTTCAATACAACATATAGCAATTTATCATCCAAGCATACAATCAAAAAAATCAAGCAATTTTAAATTTAAATATTTTAAATTTAAATCGAAACAAATTCGATCGAGTGAGAAGTTCTCACCTTGCTTCCAATAACAGTTGTAGTGTTTCGTTTTGGGTAAAATTAAACACGCGTTTAATTTTACCCAAAATTATCACTAGCTCCAATTGATTCCAAACAAGATCCATCGCCTAGTACTCGTTAATACGATTCCAACGCTATTCGTTTCGTGCGAAATGGACCTCGTATCAAAAAGTTATAACTTTTTAAAGTTTTAAACGAATTTAAATATAAATTTATATACAATTTTCTTTTCTGCTTTACAACCTGCTTCACCAGAGCTGTTCGATTTCATCAAGCAAATCAAGGCCGCGCCAAATGCTTCTTCCCCCATAAGTAAAACATGCAAACGAAACCCATTATGGCCACCCCCTACTTCGAATTTTCACGACTCCATCTCTTGACTAGACGTCGATCAAGAACCACCATCGTGAAGTTCGTCACGAGTGCCACCCACGGCTACAACATCAGGGAGCTCGGCCCCTTATGCTCCTCGGAATACGTGAAAGAATGTACAACTTCGAACGCTAATTGCCATCGATCCATTCACCTATATTCAATCACTGCCGCTCATATCCAAGATCTCGACTCGATCTATATTTTTGTAGTTGGAAGTTTTACGAATCGATTAGCGAATTTGAAGAAAATATAAGGGAAAGAATTGAAATTCTCGGCCATTGATTATAAGGTGGTGGCTTGGGTTTATTTCTAACCTAGGTTTGTTGCAAAATGAAGAAAGCAAGTCCTTATATAGAAAATTACAAAACACTATTCATCTCCAAATTTTTCGAACTCCAAACGAAGCGTGCCGACTGACGTTTCTAGGGTTTTACCCGCATTCCGAACACAATGGGAAATGTTTCGGAAGCTAATTTGATCATGTTGCGAGTTACGGAAATAAACGATCAAATTTAAATTAAATCGGTTAAACTAATTTCTATGCGTTTTGGCTTGCCCCGGACAAACCGTAAGTCCGATTGATACGAAATTTGAAATATTATGATAATCTAACATTACGGATCCAATGAAACTAGTTTCATCGAAATCCAAGACTGTTTGAAAAATGACTATTTTTACTCGTCAATTAAATATTAAAATATTCAATTTCTACAAATTAACTTTTAATTCGATTGTAAAAGTTCTATAACATCATTCTAACTCCAGTATGATTTAGTACAATTTTAAAAATAAATTTTAATCGCTTTAAACCCAATTTCCAATTATTTTTGTAATTTCAAATATTAAATTATCGATCTAATTATCCAATTAAATCTAGATATTCGAAATATAATTTATTCGACTTACAAATTTTACTTGTTAATATTTAAAATAATTTATATAAACGAATTTTAAATGACAGAAATTCTGGGTCGTTACACCTTAATTAATTATTTTAAGAAATTAACCCTTTAATTACTTACCATAAAGTAATTACACTTACATAATCTCATAAATGATTATCATTATTTAATTAATCTACTTAATTACTAAAATTAATCTCATCAATTAATTATTTAAATGATCTTAGTTAATGACCGTCATTAACCATTAACAATTCTTTAATTACTTTGCTAATTAATTTCTAATTATAAATTCATATTAACCATTAATTTATAAATTAATAAAGTAGTCATTCCTTAATTATCTTATTCATTAAATCACTTTAATACCTTAATTATCTCTAAGGTAATTCATTTCTTTGTCAATGACTTCATTAATATTAAAGTGTATTTAAACATTGCGCTTCTAAATTTAGATTCAAATTTCATTTTGAATTTAAGATTCAAAATGATTAAACATTAACTAAATTTAAAATCAACTTATAAACCTATATAAGAAAAGTTCTAACTAATTTACTTAAATTTTTATTTAAAATTGAAGCTTTAAAAATACATTATATTTTAACTTGCAAATTCAAATTAAAACTATTTGTTTAGCTTTTCATTCGAAATCCTTTTTATAAAAGAACTTAATCAAATCCAATTCAAATATTTATCTGAAAACAAATTACTTTTAAAAAGCTATTAGATTTAGACTTGTTTAAAACGTTCAGATTTTAAAATTGATTTAAGTCAAAATTCGAATTCAAGAAACTTGAATCCATACCCAATCATTTGATTTGAACTTGCTTTTAAAATCTTGATTTCAAATTCTTGATTTAAAATCCCAATTTCATTTTGAAATCTTTAAGATTCAAAGTTTCATTTGAATCTAACTTCATACTAGATTTAAAATTTGTTTACATCTAGCTAACAAATTTGAATTCATTTATATTTATTTTAAATTTAAATTTGCAAATAGGTTTACAAAAACCTGTACAAACCCAAACTAACCCAAGGCAACTCATGTTTGCTTCAAGTTAAAACCTAGTTTACTTCATGTAAACTACTCGAATAACTCGAGTAAATCCCGAGTTCAAAACCTCTGCACCAAAACAATAGATCATCAGGAAATTTAAATGGCACGGTGCAGGTGCACCGTGGCTCTGGCCTTCTCCGACCACCATCCTGACCTCTAACATATCGACGACCAGAACCTGACGTCATCACGGCCATCCAAATCCATCACGGTTGCTCGAATCAAAATTGAGCTCTCAATTCAAAACCAGGAAACAAAACCAGTAACTCCTCCGAAACCTGTCAACGCCACTTCCTCGAAACTCCGACCACCTGAGAGTCATCGCCACCGGCCATAGCTTCGACTACACCCAAGTTATTACCCCCCAGAAGTACGTACAACTCGATGCACGAGGGAAGACGCAACGATCATTCTTTCGACCTACTCAAAATTTAGGTTTAGGAATAAAAACTCCTCGCCGCCGCCGCCACGTGCATCTCCCAGCCATCATACTATTTTTCCCACAACCTACGATCACTACTCCACCTCTAGGAGGAAGCTCGACCACTTCAAGTCAGTGCATCACCAGAAATCACCAAAAGAATGGAATTCGAACAAATCTAAACTACTCCTTAATTCAAAGCCTAAAAATTATGATTCTTGTTTTAAAAATCATATTAAAGTATACGAATTCGACCCACATACCTGAATTCGAGAATTGAAAGGTTTGAATTTTAACTTATTTAAGGCTTTTCTCAGGTATTTTGTTTTCCAGCGACAATACTGAGTTGTTTAAACTTAAATAGATTTTTAAAACTTAGTTCATGATCAAACAAACAACTTTTGTTTTGATCCTGTGACAACCCGTTATTTTTAACAATTTAAATTGGAATAATAAATTAATTTTAAATATTTAAACGTTAATTGTAAACTTGACTCCCGAATATTAATATTTACTTGATAATTAAATTATTGAGTTATATAATTTGAAATTGGGTAAAATATCGAATATAGAATTTTAAGCCTGTTAAAAAAAAGTTGAAGGCGTATAAAATTGATAAAATTGATAATGATAGGACTGAAGATAATAGAATGGTTGGAATCTAATTTAAAGGTGATATGTTCAGTTTTAATAATATATCGTGTAAATCGATAATTTACAATATACTATCTACACCATCTCTATTTTATTTGTATTTATGTATGCTTTTAAATAATACAAAAGGTATAAGTATGTGTACATTTATAAGTATAGGATAAGTGGCATGACATGGTGAAGACAAGTGGCGGGTCATACACCTATCTTAAGATGAAATACAATTATGACACATATGTCACTTTGGTGTACACTTCTAGAACACCTTAAATGATTACTAAATAAGGTATGTGTCATGAAATAAAGCTTGCATAAAAAAATGAAGGACATGTGTCACAAGATTAAATAAAATAGTGACACATAACCCCATTAGGTGTCGATGTGCAGAAACATCTTAAGACACCTAAGTAGACATGTGTCAACATTCTAAAGCTTGTGCAAAGAGAATTAGACAAGTGTCCAAAACTAAAATTACCAAACTAACCTTGAAAATTACTATATAAAGGGTGGAAATGTTCACTTATTTTTTTCTTACTTTCACAAAGCAAAAAACAAAAGTAAGATAAAGTGAAAAAGCTTAGAGAAAGCCAAGGAAAAAGAGTCAAGGCAGATATACAATTTTAAGGTGAGAAAACCTATTTAAATTTCTCGTATTCATGTTATTCTTGAAGATATAATAGTTGTAAGTAAAAGTGGCTCGGTTCTATCAAAAACGCAGCTTAGTAATTTGACCATAACTTTCTCAATTCTTAATGAATATCGATTTCTTGGATGTTTTGGAAAGCTTGTTTTATGTGTTACAACTTTGATGTTTTGTGTTTTCTGTAATTTGGATGTTAGCTATGTCAAAATTGAAATTTGCTACTGTAATGCCGAGAGCAAAACCAATATTAGCTCTGTGCTTAAGGCTGAAACTAAATTGGGCATAACTTCTTCGTTCCTCAACCGATTTCGATAATTTAGATAATCCAAAAAATTAGACTTTTTTCTAAAACTTTTAAGTTTTGATTTTTCCAAAATTTCGATGTTATCTTGGCCAAAATTATAATTGTTTATCGCTGTCCCGTGACAAAATGACAGAAGTTATGAAATTCAAATCTCAGAATTATTTTATCCATAACTTTTACAATTCTTACCGGAATTCAGTAATTTTTAATGTTTTGGAAAGCATAGAAACTAAGCTACAACTTTTGCCTTATTCATTTTGCCTGATTTCGAAGTTTTCTATGCTAAAATTGCAATTGTTGGTCGCTGTCCTGCAAATGCATAAGTTCAGGCTAAGCTTAATGTTTTTAGTAAAATAGTTATAACTTTTGAACCTTTGATCCAAATTCCATGATCTTGGTCATTCTGGAAAGCTAGCGGAAAGTCCTATAACTTTTATTTGTAACATTTTCTGAAATTCGTTGACTAAACAGTTGAAAAACCTCTTGCAAACTCGCTATCCTGTTGTTGTAGAGTACTCAGTGTCTTGTGCAAACCTGAGCTAGTATTTTGTGTATAACTCTTGTGTTTCTTATCCAAATCCTATAATTTTTAAAGTTTTGGAAACTGCAGGAAGAATGTGATAACTTTCATTTGTATCACTTTTTAAAATTCGGCCATCTACATATATGAATTTGAGGTGCAAGCTCGGGTTAAATTTCTTCCCGAAATGAACATGTTTGTTTCTACGAAAATGCCTTACTTGTTAGATTTTTAACATCGATTTGATAAACAATTTGATGAGTTTCTTTTCATGGTGGTTGAGTATACTAAGTAAATTACTTTAAAGAAGTATTTTCACATAGAATAATTAATCGAGGATGCGGTATAAGACCATAGAAAAGATGGGTATTAAACATAAGTACACTATATTGAATATAATGCAAATCTTGATAGTCAAAATATAAAATACAAATGTAAATAAAAGCAAGAATTAAGTAATTTGGATATGCTTGTAACATAAGCTGAAATTGTACACGATGCTTGGTTTTCCTCAGGTATAATTGCTTATGTTTCAGGTGTTAAAGATAACATAAATAATTGTTTTTATTATTTCACTTAAATCGATATTTTAAATAATAAAGGTGTTGTTTTAACAGTTAATGATAATTTAACTTCAAGATAATTTAGTGAGTTTGTTAATGGAAACAAAGAAGTTAACTAAGATGAGTAGTTAATGATTGCGAACAATTACTATAATATAAGGAATTAAAGGTTAATTAAATTCTAGAGTAATTAATAATTTGGAATAATCAATGATTGATTAAGGTAATTAATCAATGTAGTTAATAGAATTTACTAATAAAAGCAATTGAAGAAAAATTATTTAATATCATAAATCAAAGGGGGTAATTATTGGTAATTACTTAATTGAGGATTAATTACTTGTTTAATTATTGTAACAAAATTTGTGGAGGGTTAGTAAATTTTACGAGCATGATTAATTCAAGGATTATTAATCAATGTAAGTGATTATAAGTTAATGAATCTGAGAACTTAATCAAGGATAGATGTGATTATTGTGAAAGGGAAAGGTAAATTAATGACATTGAATTCGAAGATACCGGAGTCGGGTATTAGTTAATACCCGAAATCACTTCGATTCTTTACAAATTGATACGTGGAATCAATAGGGTATATTGGAATGTTTTTAAGTGAATTGGACCATAAAATCTAAGTTCTGGCACTAAGAAATTGATGTGTGAAATAAGTGATGTCTATAACAGCTTATGAAGTGGAAATTGATATAAGTTACCCGGGTTTGTATGAGTTGTAAACTTTTGCATTCCATGTTAGTTGGGTTTACTCACGCTCGTTTCTAGCCTGACCCGGGTGTTACTTTGGTGTAATGCTCGGGTCAGACCGAGTATTACAGATTTTCAGGTAGGTACGTTCTGGAGCTCAGGAGACGAGCTGGATGGCAAGTACGTATAGAGTATTTCCGCTGCAGTATATTATTATATATCTGAGACATGATTTGTATATGATCAGTGACTGTATATATGTGAAACTCTAATGTATTAAAGTGTAATCAACATATAAAATATTCTTTTGTAAACTGTTATTATTTATTATTATATTTTATCCGCTGCGAATGTGAGATTTTGGTGTTCTGTTCTTCTTCTTCTATCTATCTCTTTCTTCTTTTCCATAACTATCTGGAATTTTCGGGTTCGAAAACTCCAGGTCGTTACAGTTGGTATCAGAGCTGAAGATTAAGCGAGAACCTTGGCTCTGGTGGGGATTACTTATTGAATAGAGTCCGTAGCACTCTAGAATGAGTTGAGTGTGTGTGTGTGTGTATATATATATATATATAAGAGCGTACTTGTTATTTGTTTATAAAGATTTTTAATGATTTTATATAAAAATATATTTTGATATATATAGCAACATTTCTTTCTGATGAATATTTAGGTGATTGGTTGTTAAATTATTGGAATTAAGTTAAGAAGTAATATAAAATACGACCAAATTGAAACTTATAACCAAAGTTGAAGAATAAACTTATATAACAAAATGGAATTTGAAGTATAGATTGTGAATGTAATATATAAATTTAAATAAATTTCATAAATAAATGAGATTATAATTTATAGAATTCCAGAGTAATGTTTAATATGAATTGGATGGATTGGGAATTTGGAATTTTTGGGAAAATTTAAAATTCCTTTGGATTTGGAAGTGGTTTCCAAAGGTTTTGGAAAAAAAAAATAGTATTATTTCAAAAATATTTTTGTGTTGAATTTGAAACCCGGGAGATTTGAAATTAAAAATATTTGAAAATGTTTTTAAAGAGATAAAAGCATTGAACTCTTTCGGTAACTGGAAAATAACGTCGGTGATGACTGCAGCATTATCGATGTTTATTTTCGAGTTTCTAAAAGAGAAATTGCTACCAAATTGTTTTACATTGGAATTGTTTGTGAACTGGGTTTGGTTTGAAATTCAAAGGGGTAATTGAATTTGCCAAAGAATTTTGGGTATAGTTGAATTCTAAGGTGCTACTGAAATTTTGGAAATTTGTTTAAACTCTGGAATCTTGATTGAAATGTTTATGGAATAATAAAAATATATTGGCTAAATAAAATGTATAATTCCGAGTGAAAAGCAAAATGTCAATGTAAGTGATTATAAATTGAAATTGTAAAATTGAAATTGTAATTAAAGTTGTACAAGTTTAAAGATCAAATGGAATTTGATTTGAAGTTGGAAGGAAATTGAGAATCAATTCAACTTGAATTGGGATTAAATCCATTTCAATGGAAATTGAAGATTATTCAATTTGGAATTGGGTCAATTTAAATGGGAGTGGAAATTTAAATTGAAAATGTTGGGGAAGTGAACAGTTTTGACTCTAGACTATTTTCAATATAAATTGTCTTAATATAAACTTATTTTTCTAAGCTATTAAATATATACAATCTTTCTTTCCTAAAGTCAAATTATTTTATACTTGTTTTATAATTATTTTGGAGCTATTTAACCATTTTTCAGCTATTTTATAAACTCATTACTATATTTTAACTATGTTACAAATTAATTACTATTTAACAACTATTTTGCAATTACCTAAATTTTTTTGAAACTATTTAACTATTTTACAGCTATTTTGCAAACTAAACATTATTTTTCAACTACTTATCTATTTTTAAATTTTCGAGCTATTTCCTAAATATAAACTGGTCGGAGTTCAAACTGTTATTGATTAAATACCCAAGTGGGATAAGAATTGAGGTAAATAATCCAAGTGGGGATTAAGGCAAATGTGAATAAGTGAATGTGAATAGAAAGGAAATTGATATTGGAAAGAGTAATCAAATTTGAATATTTGATTTTTGGGTAAACAAAGTTATATCTTTGCTATATATGCTCCCTTTGTTAAATCTATTGTTGGAAGAAAAGGGATTTTGGAAGTGTTTGAAGTATAAAAGGAATTTTATACTAGTTCAAAGTGATCCAAAGTTTTAAAAATTATATATTCTGTATATATATAAAGGATCTTATGAGGATTTTGGAAAGGGTTTTGGGAACCCTTGGATTTGGAAAGGCTTTTGATTTTCGGGTAAAATCAATATATGGAATTTGGAAAGCCTATTTTGAGAATTATCGATTTTCGAATAATCGATTTTGTGTAAAGGAGCTTTGATAAAATTCATACTTGGTGTATGATTTGAAAGATACTATATGTGTATAGTATAAAATGTTTTGATGATGGCTCTGGGGAAAAAGGTGCTCCCTTGAAATGAACTTCTCAGGAGTGCCACCGGGTGGTATTGCCTTGAGCCCCAAGGGGGGTTCTAAAGTTGATTCTGTGAGGAGTCCGGACAAACTAGTTCCTGGGGATCTTGAGTAGAGGTTACCATAGCGAAAGTCATGTGTGTCGCTGAGAGCCAAGGTCTACATTTGATCGGTAGACTGCGATCTATGGTAACATAGTGAAGGTCTTGTGTCTCGCTGAGAGCTAACAGTCTGCGTTTGATTTTATATCGGCCGATTGCGACCTGTGATAACATAACGGAAGTCGTCTGCGTCGCTGAGATCCAACAGTCTACGTTTGATTTTACATCTGGAGACTGCGACCTATGTTCGAGTGGAGAAGTTTCATTTCGATAGCGAAAATCGGAGGCCGCGGAGAGCCTGCAGTTGCATGGACTTTTGCTGTGACGACAACGTAACCCTGAATGTAACTGTGATCTGTTGTGTGGGATTCTATGGCATACTCGATAGGCCGCGGAGAGCATGCAGTTGCATGGACTTTTGCTGCGACGGCAACGTAACCCTGGAATGTAACTGTGACCATGGATGAGGTGATGATTTTCAGAGCATTGTAACCAAAGATATTTCCTCTATTTTCAAAAACTGTTTTCTATAATTTTAATAAAATTATTTTCAAGTATTTTCACTGGATGTTAAAAACGGGTTTACCAAGTACTTATAGATTTTCAGTTCTACGTCTGATCAACGTATGACTGAATTTCTGTGAGAACAAGGATGGACTGTTTGAGACATCGAGTTATAATAAATATGTTTTATAAAAAGCTATTTTAATTGTATTATCTGAATTAAAAGGCATTTCTAAATTTTAATAATTAAAAGGGAAATCCAAACATGAATTATAAAATAAAATTTGAACTCGAGAAAATTTAATGAAGTAATTTTCTTTGTAATAAAAGTTGGAAGTAAGCTAATAAATAATTATTTGATAGAGTATGTTAATAAAAATTTAACTCGGTTAAATAAATGGATGATAAGTTAATAAGGGAGTTTGGATATGAACTTGAGTTAAATAAAATAGAGTTGGATCAAATAGTGATGGTTTAAATTACAAATGAACATTTATGTGTGTTATAAGTAATATTTAACGCAATGTGCAGGTAACTTAGGTAAAATGGAAGTGTTGTTGAATGAAATGAAAGTGATTATAATAGTAATGGTTTGAGTTGCAAACAAAACCCAAGTGAGTAGAAATAAATTGAGAATGGCTTTGTATAAATAAAATAAATTCGCAAATGAATTAAGTAAGTGAAATAAAAAATGTAAAATGGGGAAATAAATGGGTTAATGGAATTAAATAATAAATGGATGAGGCCTGATTAAATAACAACTAAATCAAAGTTGTAACTGGAATTGGATTATCAGACTAAACTTAAGTTCGGTGACATAGTAATTTGAAGCATAAATGAGTTAAGTATGTGCTTGGATATTATTTTGACAAATAGAGAAGGTGAATTAATGTTAAAGTAAATTAACTTAAGTTTAAAATTTATGGAAGCTTAGCTTCGAATAAAGGTGAAAGACCATTAAATAAAGTTTGGGTTAAATTAATTTGGGAATGGTTATAAATTTATAAGTATTTGAATGTGCCAAGCTTACTAAATTATTTTGAAATGAAACAGTTGCGGGAAAGAAATGGAATGCAATGTATGGTTGGTGAATAAATTAAAAATGAAATGAACTTAAATACATAATGGGTTGAAATTAATTTGAAGCAGTTATAGACTAAAATGAATACTTTATCAAGCGAATATTGTCAAATATGCATGGAATGAATTGTTGTTTGCCGTGAATGAATGTAATTAAAATCCTATGGGTTGAGAGAAGTAAAATAATTTGATTTGGAATCAATTGAATGGAACATGAGCTTGTTCGGATTAAAAATAAATTGAATGTAAGTACTTGAGTTGTAAGCTATTAAAATGGAATGAAATGGCATATGAATTGGATGAAAGCATTTGAATTAGCTTTAAAAGTTAAATAAATCGCTTATGGGAAGCGTTTGTTACTTGTTGTTTATGTAATACTTGTGTTTAGCTATTGAAAGTGAGTAACTGCTAATAAATTCTCAATATGTGGCACTTACATATTTAAATTGAGATAGTATAGGTACCTGAAGGCTATTTGGTTGGTTTGGATTGCGCTCATTGCTTAAATAAATATAGCCGCTTGCTTAAAATGTGAAATAAAGGTACGTCTACACAATAAAAATAGGAAATATGAACTGTTTTTGTTTTTTCCCGACCATGTGGGTCGATGTATACATATTTATATCTATTGTCAAATCGCAAAAGCTCCTCCATACAAAGGAGTCTCAGCCAAAAAATTTCGAAAATTTTAGGATATAGAAAATTTATGGAAATTTTTGAAAAATTTACATTAGCGACAAAACGATCTCAAATTTGAAACTTAAAGTGAATTAGTCAATGAAACTAATATGAAGCAGTTATAAATGAAGGATAAAATTTAATATTCAAAATTGAAATAAATTGAATTCGTATGAAAAAGGAGAAAACTAGTTGGCATAGAAGAAGATGTGAAAACCTATATAAGGAAAGGTAAAAAGGGATTTGAAAGGTTACGATTGGATACTGTTGTTAAATAGAATACGCAGGTATCAAAGGGAAAAGAAATTGGATTTGATTCCAAAAGATAAATGTGAATGGCCCGACAAAAAGGTATGTATTTAAAATTCTGTATGGAATTGGATTGGGTTTTGATGTGGCCACTTGGCATTTTTTTTCTTTTGGAATTTGGAAGCCCGCAGAAGCCTTTTGTAGTAGTACCAAGCTAGCCGCGCAAAGGAGACACTGGCAAACTTTTTCGGAAATTTAGAGAGTTAGAAAAAAAATTTGAGAAAATTTCGATAACTCAAAATTGGTTTTAAATTGAAATTTAAAGGATTGAGCAAAAGGGTATTGCGTGAAAGCTATCGAAGGTTTTAGGAAGTTGGTTAAGGTTAAGTGTCTTTAATAAAAGATAATTGGTAGAATGTTGAATTGTGGGTTTTGGGAAAAGTAAACGGGTTTTGAACCATTCATCCTAACTATAAATTTCGGGGACGAAATTCTTTTAAGGGGGGAGGAATGTGACAACCCGATATTTTTAACAATTTAAATTGGAATAATAAATTGATTTTAAATATTTAAACGTTAATTGTAAACTTGGCTCCCGAATATAATATTTACTTGATAATTAAATTATTGAGTTATATAATTTGAAATTGGGTAAAATATTGAATATAGAATTTTAAGCCTGTTAATAACAATTTGAAGGCGTATAAAATTGATAATGATAGGACTGAAGATAATAGAATGGTTGGAATCTAATTTAAAGGTGATTTGTTCAGTTTTAATAATATATCGTGTAAATCGATAGTTTACAATATACTATCTACACCATATCTATTTTATTTATATTTGTTGCTTTTAAATAATACAAAAGGTATAAGTATGTATACATTTATAAGTATAGGATAAGTGGCATGACATGGTGAAGACAAGTGGCATAATATGGACCGTACGCCTATCTTAAGATGAAATAGAATTATGACACATATGTCACTTTGGTGTACACTTCTAGAACACCTTAAATGATTACTAAATAAGGTATGTGTCATGAAATAAAGCTTGAATAAAAAAATGAAGGACATGTGTCACACGATTAAATAAAATAGTGACACATAACCCCATTAGGTGTCCATGTGTAGAAACATCTTAAGACACCTAAGTAGACATGTGTCAACATTCTAAAGCTTGTGCAAAGAGATGTAGACAAGTGTCTAAAACTAAAATTACCAAACTAGTCTTGAAAATTACTATATAAAGGGTGGAAATGTTCACTTATTTTTTTTCTTACTTTCACAAAGAAAAAACAAAAGTAAGATAAAGTGAAAAAGCTTGGAGAAAACCAAGGAAAAAGAGTCAAGGCAAATACACAAGTTTAAGGTGAGAAAACCTATTTAAATTTCTAGTATTCATGTTATTCTTGAAGAGATGATAGTTGTAAGTAAAAGTGGCTCGGTTCTATCAAAAATGGAGCTTAGTAATTTGACCATGACTTTCTCAATTCTTAATGAAATTTCGATTTCTTGGATGTTCTGGAAAGCTTATTTCATGTTATGTTTTGTTTTTTATGTAATTTGGAAGTTAGCTATGTCAAAATTGAATTTTTCTACTACAATCCCGAGAGCAAAACCAATATTAGCTCTGTGCTTAAGGCTGAAACTAAATTGGCCATAACTTCTTCGTTCCCCAACCGATTTCGATAAATTTAGATGTTACACAAAGATTAGACTTTGTTATAAAACTTTTAAGTTTTGAGTTTTCCAAAATTTCGATGTTATCTTGGCCAAAATTATAATTGTTTATCGCTGTTCCGAGACAAAATGACAGAAGTTATGAAATTCAAATCTCAGAATTGTTTTATCCATAACTTTTATCGGAATTCGGTAATTTTTAATGTTCTGGAAACTTAGAAACTAAGCTACAACTTTTACTTTATTCATTTTGCCTGATTTCGATGTTTTCTATGCTAAAATTGCAATTGTTGGTCCATGTCCTGCAAATGCATAAGTTCAGGCTAAGCTTAATGTTTTTAGTAAAATGGTCATAACTTTTGAACCGTTGATCCAAATTCGATGATCTTGGTCATTATGGAAAGCTAACGGAAAGGCCTATATCTTTTATTTGTATCATTTTCTGAAATTCGTTGAATAAATGTTGAAAAACATCTTGCAAACTCGCTGTCCTGTTGTTGTAGAGTACTCAATGTCTTGTGCAAACCTGAGCTAGTATTTTGTGTATATCTCTTGCGTTTCTTATCCAAATCCTATAATTTTTAAAGTTTTGGAAACTGCAGGAAGAATATGATAACTTTCATTTGTATCACTTTTTAAAATTCGGCCATATATATATATGAATTTGAGGTGCAAGCTCGGGTTAAATTTCTGCCCGAAATGAACATGTTTGTTTCTACGAAAATGCCTTACTTGTTAGATTTTTATCATCGATTTGATAAACAATTTGATGAGTTTCTTTTCATGATGGTTGAGTATACTAAGTAAATTACTTTAAAGAAGTATTTTCACACAGAAGAATTAATCGAGGATGCGGTATAAGACAATAGAAAAGATGGGTATTAAACATAAGTACACTATATTGAATATAATGCAAATCTTGATAGTCAAAATACAAAATACAAATGTAAATAAAAGCAAGAATTAAGTAATTTAGATATGCTTGTAACATAAGCTGAAATTGTACATAATGCTTGGTTTTCCTCAGGTATAATTGCTTATGTTTTAGGTGTTAAAGATAACATAAATAATTGTTTTTATTATTTCACTTAAATCGATATTTTAAATAATAAAGGTGTTGTTTTAACAATTAATGATAATTTAACTTCAAGATAATTTAGTGAGTTTGTTAATGGAAACTAAGAAGTTAATTAAGATGAGTAGTTAATGATTGTGAACAATTAATATAATATAAGCAATTAAAGGTTAATTAAATTCTAGAGTAATTAATAATTTGGAATAATCAATGATTGATTAAGGTAATTAATCAATGTAGTTCATAGAATTTACTAATAAAAGAAATCGAAGAAAAATTATTTAATATCGTAAATCAAAGGGGGTAATTATTGGTAATTACTTAAGTGAGGATTAATTGCTTGTTTAATTAGTGTAACAAAATTTATGGAGGGTTAGTAAATTTATGAGCATGATTAATTCAAGGATTATTAATCAATGTAAGTGATTATAAGTTAATGAATTTGAGAACTTAATCAAGGATAGATGTGATTATTGTGAAAGCGAAAGGTAAATTAATAACATTGAATTCGAAGAGACCGGAGTCGGGTATTAGTTAATACCCGAAATCACTTCGATTCTTTACAAATTGATACGTGGAATCAATAGGGTATATTGGAATGATTTTAAGTGAATTGGACCATAAAATCTAAGTTCTGGCACTAAGAAATTGATGTGTGAAATAAGTGATGTCTATAACAGCTTATGAAGTGGAAATTGATATAAGTTACCTGGGTTTATATGAGTTGTAAACTTTTGCATTCCATGTTAGTTGGGTTTACTCACGCTGGTTTCCAGCCTGACACGGGTGTTACTTTAGTGTAATGCTCGGGTCAGACCGAGTATTACAGATTTTCAGGTAGGTACGTTCTGGAGCTCAGGAGACGAGCTGGATGGCAAGTACGTATAGAGTATTTCCGCTGCAGTATATTATTATATATCCGAGACACGATTTGTATATGATCAGTGGCTGTATATATGTGAAACTCTAATGTATTAAAGTGTAATCAACAGATAAAATATTCTTTTGTAAACTGTTATTATTTATTATTATATTTTATCCGCTGCGAATGTGAGATTTTGGTGTTCTATTCTTCTTCTTCTTCTATCTCTTTCTTCTTTTCCATAACTATCTGGAATTTTCGGGTTCGAAAATTCCGGGTCGTTACAGATCCTACATCCAAACAGTAAGTAGATTGTGAAGAAATGATTTTTGAATAAAAATCTTGGTTTATGAACTAAGACAGAGAACATACTGAAATAGCAACCTGCACACAAAATATTTCCAACATACCAATATACACCAAGAATTCATACTTATTTACAGATATATCCACAACAAATTCATACTTTTAAAATTTAAAAACGATGTTACTCACCTTGGTTCCCAGAAAAATGAACAGAGCTCTATTCGAAACAGGCTTGTGCAATTTCAAGCTGAAGCCTTCATTTTTCTTATTCTCTGGTTGTAATGAAGTTGTATTGTTGTTTGTTTAAATTGAATCTTTGTTTTAGTTTTAGATGATGTTTACTTCAGATTTTCTTAGCTCTTACTTAATGGAACTGAAATGAAAAAGCTTGATATATATAAAAAGGAAGTTTACAGGCTATAATATGTTTTTGTACAAAAAGGTCAGAGATATTTTTTTCCTTTATTTGATTAAGCATAGATTTCGGCTGATGGAAAAACTTTTGTCAGCTAAGGATAATGGCATTAAATGCATATTTCCCTTCCTTAGTTACAGCCTATGTACTAACTTATTTTTTTTATGATAATAAGTTTAGCTGTTGTGTTATTTTCAGGTTGAAGCTTCCCTTTTTTTTCTTTTCTTTTGTGCATAAACACTTTGTCTTGATTATCTTTGTTTTCAATGCTTTGGTCAAAGTTTCTTCAGCCTTTGCTTTTATCTTCTTATTCTGGTGGCCTGATATGATATGTTATGGTGCTATAGATTTAAGCATTAATTATATTTGTCTTGTTTCTTTTATTTTTCTTATGTCTCCTTTTGCAAGCTTTTTTTATATACATGTTTACTTGTTTCATATTTAAGCCTATTTACATTTTATTTGTTTGTACATAATTATTTTGTCCTACTTTTATTTTCTTGCATGTCTTTATTACTTTATAATATAAACAAATTCCTATTTTAATATGCTGTTTAAATTTTCCTAATGAAATCACTTTATATTTTAATTTATCTTGTATATATCTATTTCTAATTTAAATATTTATTTTAACTCAAATGCTTATTGTCTTATTTCTCTATATACATATACATTTATATTTTATTTCTTTTACATTTCACATTCCTATGTATATATTTATTTGACTTATGAAGAAATCGTTTTTAAAACTTACTTATACTTTGATAAAATAACACGCATATTTTATATTATAAAATATAGAACTTAATATTAAACATCGTTTAAAAATTATTTTATATACATATTTATTTTCAAATATCCAGGTTAATTCTCAATTAATTCATAAATTTAACTAGAATCTTGTATTAATTACCAATTAATTTTACCATTTTTACTTAAAATTAAATTAATTAGCAATTTAAACTTAGTAAAAATCCGGGATTGTTACAGATTCCCCCCCCCCCCCCACTTAGGAAATTTCGTCCTCGAAATTTGCAGGCATGAAAACAACAAAGATAGATAAACAAAGATAGAGAAACAATTTTCCAGTTCAAACTGGATATCTATTCTGTATTTGGCTCACCAAATCGAAATATTGACAATATTAGAACAAACTCATACAATACTTCATAGGATCCTCGAGTTATACGGATCTACGAATATGCAAAGCGCTGGTTAGTTCGAAGGGATAACTAACCAATCGTAGTATATATCGAGACCCAAACAATAGATAGATGATTCAATCTCCTACAATTTCTCAAATACTAGGTATGGATTCCAACAAAGTATATACCAACTTGTCCCTCTTCGGACTTCGATATTCATAAGAAATTTTAATAGAATTTCAAATTTGGTTTTAACCGAAATAGTTTTATCGATCCAAAATTTAGCTTCATATTCTATTAATCAATTTAACTCAATTAAAATTTCCATTTTATTTAAAATTTCAATTCCAAATTTCAAATTTATTAAAGTTTAAATCAGAACTGATAAGAAATCGATGAAGATAAAAGTAAGGATTTTTGACAATGATTCGTAGGGCCACCATCACAACGAAATTTTTTTTCTAGAGCTGCTATGAAGCAAATCAAAAAAATTGTAATCAAATTAAAGGAGACTGATAAGAAAATTATTTCCATGTTGCAGGGTACTGACCATTAACAGTGGCACTTCCCTGTCCCCTATCTCGTCCTCTTCTTGCACTCGTACTTACTATCGGTGGATTGTAAGAGAATTTACTGAGGCATTCGGACGGATATCTTAGGGATATACTCATTCTAGGGTATATTTCACCCCATCTCTATTGAGTTACTTAACGTGTTATACTCCGAAGCTAAAGTTTTAACCCTCGGCTCTGATATCAAAGGTAACGGCCCTGACTCGACCTTCGAAAATCGGCACCGAATATGACACTCTATTCAACTGCCGCAGATCCAAACGTCGAATCTAGTTCGCCGGAGCTTATAACACCATTAAGTACAACATAGCAGAAGAAATGAATATCAATATATATAATGTTGATACAATGACAGATACAATGTCAGATATAATATGATATAACTGAATGATACAATAGATATAAATACCATCAGAGATACAAGACACAGTGGAAAGATAATGATAACACCAATAGCGGAACATTATCTTCAATAGAATGCATCCCCAAATCCAATGCTCCAATCCAAAGCTAGCTCGAACCAACATCATGTGTCACCTAGATAAGTAGGTCTCGTACAAATCCAAAGACTAAACTAACTCCAAATAATCTACTAAACCTAACTATCTGAAAAACCCAACTCTAGACTGCCCGTGTGGAAAAATTATGGGCACCTAGAGTTTAGGAAAGGAACAATAAATTCCGAGTTAGTCATGGGACTGGTGTGAGTAACAAAAACAATTGGTCTTTAAAACAGACAACAAAAGATTTTAAAATAATTTCGCAATGCTTTTTAGAAAATGAAACTACCATAAGGCCTTCCGCTACACACACAATGCATACGCAGAATTGGAGGAGATTTCTCCTTATGATAGTCAAATATGCTTGATAGGAGAAAATTTCTTTTCATATTATTATTATAAGTGCACAGCGTGGAAAACATTTCGAAAGTATAATATTAACCGTAGCCAACATACAACCATTATTGTATGCCTACTATAGCTGCCATGTTCAATAGCAAGTTACCGCCACATTCCATGGCAGGTTATACAACTAAAACCGTACAGGGCGCGTATTGTTTTGTTCGGATTTCCAACAAATGGTCTGGCCAAGGAACTTCCCACTGTCCATGGGTACGCCTCTGGCGAGACGTCCCGAGAACCTAACCGAATCTTTTCCAACACAAGGCCGGGTTACCTCTGTAACTAGGTAACTACAACTCGAGCATGCCACCCCCGGTCCTTTAGGATCTTTATCCGAGGTGCCTCTAAACCACAAGCAACAACTACACAGTAAATGGGATTGAAGCCTACCACATTGGTAAATATCTAGGCTCCATACCATGATACGACCCTTCACTAGAAGGGAATTACACACCCTAAAGGGCGCGACCCTCATAACCTTGCCGCATCTTTCCTGTTTTGACCATTTTCGGGGTGTGAGGTCCTGATGCAGTCTCGTCCACAAAGCTACGCTTCATACAAAAGCTATGCTTTGATCACAAATGATCAACAAATGATCAACACACAGCAGCACTCAGCATGCCATACTACCAAATTGGCAATATAACGCTGATAATCTTCAACTACATAACCTCTGAGCTCGTACGTCTCAGAGAAGGGTGTTAAGCTAAGAGAATAAATTCTCCGCCACCAACAGATATGTATTTGAAAGAATTCTGCTTTATATCTCAAAGTGTAGTGTTAGACATAAAAGCATACAAGTCTGTTCCGGATTCGAACAGAACCGAAGGCACTTCGTCCAATAAAGGAAGAAGCCCTTGCAAATCCGGGTATTCACAATCCCGATCGGACTTTCCATCACATAGGGAGAACTCTATCCCGGAGCAACTCAGTGCGGAGTCAATCGATAGGTTATCCTATCATTCTCACAAACACCCGGTCTTCAACACCGGTCTTCAAATGCTATCCATAACGATGTATCATTATTCGGAATGGGTTATATGACACAAGGTCCTCTCCCGGTTAAACCGAATAATGAGCGCAATATTTAAAGTATATGGATATGGGATTTCAGTTAAGTCACAACTGATGAAAACCCAAAACCTTTCTTCAAATGGTTAAACAAATTACCCTTTAAATTCTTTAAACAAAAAGATTTATTCCACAAAGATCACCCAGTTTTACAAAGATCCATTTACGGATTTCAAAACAATTTCCATTTCAATTGGATTAACTCGTTAAATCTTTAAATCAAAGATTTAACTTATAGCTTTCAATTGTTTCCATAACTTAGAAATCATTTTCATTTTAAACTAGAAATCCCTTTTACACAAATTGGAAGTTCACTTCTTATGTGAAAGCTTTTATTATTTGAAAACAAACAGTTTACATTTCGGAAGAATCAATTATACTTGCACGAGTTCAAGCCTTTGAATTCAAATTCAAATTCCCAAATCACTATATCTAACATGGTTTAACCCATATAAACTTGTATAACATCTTTAATCCCTAGTTTCAAATCATAGAATTTAATTTCAAATCTTGAATTTAATTTCAAATCAAATTATTTAAATTTCAAGGCTTAATCAAGTTATTCAAAAATAAAAAAATTTATCTTGAAATTTCATTTCAAAAACTTTTCACATTTAACCCGATTCCATTTCAAAACCATTTGAATTTAAAATTCAAATTTAAAACTATTTTAAAAATCTGTGACTTAACTGATTTCCACGTGACATCCATATTTGTGTGTGTATAGTGCAGTCCAAAGGTTTAACACAATAGTGCAACAACATCATCATCACAGATCAAATCACAGAAATATAGTTGATAAGCGGTATAAACTATAATGCTTATAGTTCATTCACAGATTCACAGATAATAAAAAAATGTATCACAAATAAATGAATAAAATACACAGCTCAATCCGCAAACAAAATATCAAAGATCAGATAGGATAATCAATTCAAGGCATCTCATACAATATAATCATTCATAAATAGGGTTAAGCATTCAATAATTGTTTAGAAGCAAGATTAATTAATTTTTTAATCCTAATTAATTCAATTTATTTTCAATTAAATTAATGACTTATGAATTAATTATCCAATCCTGATTTATTAATTACAAATCATTTGATATAAATTAATTTATCAACACTTTAATTAATTATTCTTAATTAATAAAATTATTCTTAATTAATCACATTAATTAAATTAACCCCTAAACAAATGATTAATTAACCCCTTAATTAATTATTTTAAGAAATTAACCCTTTAATTACTTACCATAAAGAAATTACACTTACACAATCTCATTAATGATTATCATTATTTAATTAATCTAATTAATTATTAAAATTAATCACATCAATTAATTATTTAAATGATCTTAGTTAATTACCATCATTAACCATTAACAATTCTTTAATTACTTTGCTAATTAATTTCTAATAATAAATTAATCTAAATCATTAATTTATAAATTAATAAAGAAGTCATTCCTTAATTATCTTATTCATTAAATCACTTTAATACCTTAATTATCTCTATGGTAATTCATTTCTTTGTTAATGACTTCATTAATATTAAAATGTATTTAAACATTACGCTTCTAAATTTAGATTCAAATTTCATTTTGAATTGAAGATTCAAAATGATTAAACATTAACTAAATTTAAAATCAACTTACCTATATAAGAAAAGTTCTAACTAATTTACTTAAATTTTTATTTAAAATTTATGCTTTAAAAATACATTATATTTTAACGCGCAAATTCAAATTAAAACAATTTGTTTAACTTCTCATTCAAAATTCCTTTTTATAAAAGAACTTAATCATATCCGATTCAAATATTTATCTGAAAACAAATTACTTTTAAAAAGCTATTTGATTTAGACTTGTTTAAAACGTTCAGATTTTAAAAATGATTTAAATCGAAATTAGAATTCAAGAAACTTGAATCCATACCCAATCATTTGATTTGAACTTGCTTTTAAAATCTTGATTTCAAATTCTTGATTTAAAATCCCAATTTCATTTTGAAAACTTTAAGATTCAAAGTTTCATTTGAATCTAACTTCATACTAGATTTAAAGTTTTTTTACATCTAGCTTGCAAATTTAAATTCATTTAAATTTGTTTTAAATTTAAATTTGCAGACAGGTTTACAAAAACCGGTACAAACCAAAACTAACCCGAGGCAACTCATGTTTTCTTCGAGTTAAAACCTAATTTACTTCGAGTAAACTACTCGAATAACTCGAGTAAATCCCGAGTTCAAAACCTCTGTTCCAAAACAATAGATCATCAGGAAATTTAAATGGCACGGTGCACGTGCACCGTGGCTCTGGCCCTCTCCGACCACCATCCTGAGCTCCAACATATCGACGACCAGCACCCGACATCATCACGGCCATCAAAATCCATCACGGTTGCTCGAATCAAAATCGAGCTCTCAATTCAAAACCTGGAAACAAAACCAGTAACTCCTCCCAAACCTGTCAACGCCACTCCTCGAAACTCCGACCACCAGAGAGCCATCGCCATCGGCCATTGCTTCGACTACACCCAAGCTATCACCTCCTAGAAGTACGCACAACTCGATGCACGAAAGGAGAAGCGACGATCATTCTTTCGACCTCCTCAAAAGTTAGGTTTAAAAATAAAAAATCCTCGCCGTCGCCACAACGTGCATCTGCTAGCTATCATACTATTATTCCCATAACCTCTGATCACTCCTCCACCTCCAGGAGGAAGCTCGACCACTTCAAGTCAGTGCATCACCAGAAATCACCAAAAGAATGGAATTCGAACAAATCTAAACTACTCCTTAATTCTAAGCCTTAAAATTACGATTCTTGTTTTAAAAATCATATTAAAGTATACGAATTCGACCCACATACCTGAATTCGAGAATTGAAAGGTTTGAATTTTAACTTATTAGAGGCTTTACTCAGGTATTTTGTTTTCCAGTGACAATACTGAGTTTTTTAAACTTAAATAGATTTTTAAAACTTAGTTCATGATGAAACAAACAACTTTTGTTTTGATCCTACATCCAAACAGTAAGTAGATTGTGAAGAAATGATTTTTGAATAAAAATCTTGGTTTATGAACTAAGACAGACAACATATAGAAATAGCAACCCGCACACAAAATATTTCCTACATACCAATATGCACCAAGAATTCATACTTATTCACGGATATATCCACAACAGATTCATACTTTTAAAATTTAAAAATGATGTTACTCACCTTGGTTCCTAGAAAAATGAACAGAGCTCTATTTGAAACAGGCTTGTGCAATTTCAAGCTAAAGCCTTCATTTTTTTTGATTCTCTGGTTGTAATGAAGTTGTATTGTTGTTTGTTTAAATTGAATCTTTGTTTTAGTTTTAGATGATGTTTACTTCTGATTTTCTTAGCTCTTGCTTGATGGAATTGAAATGAAAAAGCTTGATATATGTAAAAAGGAAGTTTACAGACTATAATATGTTTTTGTACAAAAAGGTCAGAGATATTTTTTTTCTTTATTTTGATTAAGCATAGATTTCAGCTGATGGATTACCTTTTGTGTGCTAAGAATAATGGCATTAAATGCATATTTCCCTTCCTTAGTTACAGCCTATGTACTACCTTATTTTTTTATGATAATAAGTTTAGCTGTTGTGTTATTTTCAGGTTGAAGCTTTCCTTCTTTTCCCCTTCATTTTTTCTTTTATTTTGTACATAAACACTTTTTTTGATTATCTTTGTTTTGAATGCTATGGTCAATGTTTCTTCAACCTTTTCTTTTATTTTCTTACTTTGGTGGCCTGATATGATATGTTATGGTGCTAGAGATTGAAGCATTAATTATATTTGTCTTGTTTCTTTTATTTTTCTTATGTCTTCTTTTGCAAGATTTTTTTTATATACATGTTTACTTGTTTCATATTTAAGCCTATTTATATTTTATTTGTTTGTACATAATTATTTTGTCTTACTTTTATTTTCTTGCATGTCTTTATTACTTTATAATATAAACAAATTCCTATTTTAATATGTTGTTTAAAGTTTCCTAATGAAATCACTTTATAATTTAATTTATCTTTTATATATCTATTTCTATTTCTAATTTAAATATTTATTTTAACTCAAATGCTTATTGTCTTATTTCTCTATATACATATATATTCATATTTTATTTCTTTTACATTTTATATTCCTATATATATATTTATTTAACTTATAAAGGAATCGTTTTTAAAACTTACTTATACTTTGATAAAATAACACACATATTTTATATTATAAAATATAGAATTTAACTTTAAATACCGTTTGAAAATTATTTTATACACATATTTATTTTCAAATATCCAGGTTAATTCTCAATTAATTCATAAATTTAACTAGAATCTTATATTAATTACCAATTAATTTTACCATTTTTACTTGAAATCAAATTAATTTGCAATTTAAACTTAGTAAAAATCCGGGATCGTTACATTTTCAGAGCTTTGGAATTAGCGAAAAGGTGAAAGAAATTCAAAGTTTTGAATTCAAATTTGAACTTCAAATTTCTGGCAGGGATGTTGACATGGGAGGTAGGGTCATGTCGACATGGGTCCCCTAAATCATGCGACTTATTTTTCCTGTTTTATTTTATATCTATATCTATATATCCTATAATCTAATTTATATTTTATTTGAATTAATATTAAATATAATAAAATTTTAATATTAATATTTAATATTAAAATATTATTAAAATAATATTATTTTGAAAATCAACATTTTAAGTTCAAACAACAAGCAATTTCAAAACATACAGACAACCAAACATCTAAATAAACAATTTCAATCAATATAATTTAAATATGTACTTATTTTTAGATCCATATTTCCAAGATCATTAGACCCGTGAATAGATGTAAAGAACATGTTTAAATTTTCGTCTCTTGGTCTTCATCACTAGAGGATGAGTCTGAATCATCTAGTGTAGCAGTATAAGCTCTCTTTATTTTCTTTGACGAATCATTACTTGGAGAAAATTTCTATTTATATGGATGCGGACAATCCTGTTTTAAGTGTCATGGCTCGTCATAATTATAGCATCTGACATTACTTTGAGTCTCATTACTATTTCCAGAATTCTTGTGATCATTTCTCCTGTAATTGTTGAACTTTCTGTATTTTAGAAACTTTGTAAAATTCCTTGTCATGAAGGAAATTTCTTCATCGTCGTCGCTGTTTGTGTCTGAACCATTTGTTATTGCATTGAATTCTATTGACTTCTTCTATGAGGCCTTACTTTCCCTTCTCCCTTGCATTTGTACTTCAAACGACAATAAATTCCCAATCAATTCTTCAATTTTCAGAGTACTAAATCATTAGCCTCTTCATTTTCTATAGTCTTCTGATCCCATTTCATAGTGAATGAGCTTTGAATTTTTCTAACTTGATCTTCTTTTAAGAAGTTCTTTCATAATATAATTAATGAGTGAATAATGTTTTGGAACCTAATATACATGTTTGAAATGGACTCATTTGGATTCATCTTGAATAAATGAAACTGATTGGTCAAGACAGATATTTTGGTCTGTTTAACTTTACTTGTTCCTTCATGAGTAACTTGCAAAGTTTTCTAGATCTGAAATGCAGACTTACGGACGGACACCCTATTAAACTCATTCCTATCAAGTGAACAAATTAGAATATTTATGGCTTTGAAAGTGTTTTGTGCAACAACCTTTTGCTAAGTAGTCCACTGTACAAAATTAGTCATGGGTTCAATGTACTTAGTTTGTGTGATATTCCAAGTGTCTAATCCTATTGATTGTAGATAGATTTTCATCCTACAAACCCAATATGCATAGTTATTGCCATTAAAAAGTGGTGGTCTGGCAGTAGATTGACCCTTTATAAATGAATCACGAATAGTGTCAACATTATCAAGGTTGGCAGCCATTTGAAAACTTTTCAAAAATCATATTATGAAAACTTTGAAAGCTAATGCTCCGATATCAAATGTAGGAAATGCGGATTACGGGTCTTAAGCTAGGATTAACACTAAGGGGTGAATAATGTTTATTAATTTTATGAAAATTTTGAAATCTTTTCAAATTAAACACAAACAAATGTAATATGAAAATATAGAGACAATCATTAAACCAGATGCAGATGCAAATAGTAAATAAAAGCAATAAAGGAAAGAAACATCGGAATTTTGTGCTGGTTCGGAGTTACCCTACATCCAGTCCTACACAATTTCTTATGTAGATTTCTTTTCTAATATATCGCTATTACAACTTCGATTTCAAGGCCATGATATACATCCTCCTATCTTCGAGTCCAGGGCAAACTCTCTTGATTTAACCAAGCTACAAGATCACCTAATTGATTTACGGGCTACAATCACACCCAATTGATTTATGGGCCACAATCACACAGTTTCCAATCAAATTTTGATAGAGAGACACTCGACACACTTTGATCTTTGAATACAAATGATCTTATACTCTGAATAGCATCGAGATCTTTGAGAGAAAGAGTGACAGAGAATCAAACTAGAGATGATCGAGTTTGATTCACTTAGGATATCAGTAGAATTTTGTTAAAATATAAGAGAATATTTGAATGGAGAAGAAGGAGTGAAGAAATGAAGAAACTGGCTCAAAATTCGTTGAGAACAACTTGTATGTATAGGAGAATACCGGTCATGTCCATTCGTGAATGGTTATGACGAATAGACACTTCATTTGAAAATTTGAATTTTAAAAACTACGGCTACCATGTGGACATGAGGGGATGAGGGATGTCGACATGCCTATGTTATTTTTGAAAATTGATTTTTCTTAAAAATGATTTCTATTCTAAAACTTGTCAAAAAAATTTCTAAACTTTGTAAACCATTTTGAATATAGTTCAAACTTATAAAAGAGTTTTAGAAATTAATCTTAAAATATATAATTGATAATATAAAATCAATATTAAAAACTAAGTATAGACTTCTTTAAAATATATTTTTGAGATTTAAAGGCAAAATATTAAAACCAGGAGAGAGCTTAAAAACAAGAAATGATTTTGAAATTATGATTAAAAATAGGTTTTGAATTAAGGATAAAATATTTAAATTGAGAGAGAGATGTCTTTTTGAAAAGATAGTTTTGAAAAATTCTACAAATAATTCATTTTGAAAATTTCATGGATTCCTTTCCACTAGAGAAGGTCGTGGGTTCCATCTGTGGCAATCTAGAAATTTTTAACATTTGAAATGGAATATTTAATTGATTTTAAATATTTGAATGATATTTTAACTTGAACTTTGAATATAATATGAATTTGGCAATTTAATTATTGAATTTAATTTATTGAAGTTGGATAAAAAATTTAAATCTTCTATTTTAAGCTGATAAAAAATATTTTCAAGGCTTAGAAAATTTATATTGATAATACTGAAGATAATAGAAGCTTTAGAGTTGAATTTGAAATTGATTTGTTCAGTTTTGAAAACATATCGTTTAAATCGATATTTAGAAATTGCCTTCTAAGGCACAATCTCAGAATTCGACGAAACCAGTTCCATGGGATCCGTAATATTGAATTATTACCGAATTTCAAATTTCGTAGCTTTCAGAGTTATCATGTGATCGTATGAGATAAAAACGCCTAGACAATAATTATTTGATTTAAATTAAATATCAGATATTATTTCACCAGTCAAAATTCTTTCCCATCAGCCGTATTATTTCTTTTCAGCTTCTCCAACACGCGACTCTTTCTTTTTAAACCACGTCTATCTTCCTTCTAGCATCAGTGAATGTGAACAAAAAGAAGAAGAGAGAAACGATTCCTTCATAAACTAAAATAATGGCCGAAGCCCCTCTCTCGTTCAAATTCACTAAATCGCGACCTCAAATCAAATAAAAGAAAAAGGAAAAAATAAATGAGCGAAGCTCTTATCCAAATCTCATCCCCTTTCTTTCATTACAAATTGAAAATTATAAAAAAATGGCCAACCTCTTTAATTCACAGAAAGAAAAAAAAAGAAGCCGAAGCCTCGATCTCATCAACCATTGTCGCGATTTCTTTCGCGAGGTAATCTAGGGTGTCGTCGTGGTTGGGGCGACGCTCGCTTACGCATGGCATCTGTAGGCGGCAACGCAGGCAAAGGCTGAAGCTAGTTGATGAGGAGGTGGAGCTTTAGAACTCGATTGGAAGCAGCGACACTCAGGAATTGGCGCAGCAACGGGGTCGAGGTAGATTAGGGCTTGGGAATCGAGTGAATGGATTCGCGATGAGTTCTCTGGTATTTTCATGCGCACGCGTGGAGGTAGAGTATAGCAAGTTCATCAAGGTTGTTAGGGCAGTGTGTGTCGCGATGACAGGTAGGCAATGTCGTGCTGCTCATCGAGGTCGCAATGCTCGCGGTCATGAGGCGAACGAGACGGAGACTCGTATTGATGACAGCGAAGGTATATTTTTGGTTCAATTTAAAAAAATTTAATGTTAAACTAGTTTTTTCAAGAGTTTACAAATATATTATGCAGAATTTATTTATAGCAAGATACATAAAACTATTTATTTCCAGCTTTAAGAATTTTACTTATCCAGTAAAAGGTATTAGTTTATTTAATATATATAGATATGTATATAATTTACTGCAAGTGATAAGGTTTCTGTAAGGTAAAAAAAATAAGTATATGTATATAATTTTAGAAATTTACAGTAAACAAAAGATTAGTTTATATGGATAAAATTTGATAACGGATAATGTGACGACCCAGAATTGTTAAGCATTTGTAACCTGAATATTTAATTGATTTTAAATATTTAAAGGTTAATTATTAACTTAAATTATGAATATCATAATTTATTTGACAACTAAATTGTTGAATTAAATAATTTGAAGTTGGATAAAATATTGAATTTGGAATTTTAAGCCTTTCGAAAATAATTTGGAGGCTTATAAAATTTATGCTGATAACACTGAAGATAATAGAAGTTATAGGATTTAAATTAACAGTGGTTTGTTCAGTGTTAAAATTTTATAGTTTAAATTGAATTTAAAAAAAATATAGCCTTCCGAGGCACAGTCTCGGAATCCGATGAAACCAGTTCCATTGAGTCCGTAATATTGAATTATTATCGGATTTCAAATTTCGTATTGATCGGAGTTAGTGTGTGAGTGTACGACATATAAACGCACTGAATTTTATCGGAAACTCAATATAATATACATTGTTGACTAGTCAAAATCTTGTCACATTAGTTTTATTTTCAATCACTATAGCTAGATATTTTCTTACGCAAAGCTATCTTTATACGCTACTCCCCTCCATTTAATTACGTTCCATTCCAATCTTCCTTTAGACGAAAACAAAATAATGATAAAATTAAAATAAAACAATGGCTTCCTTCAGAAGAAAAATAAGAAAATCTCCTATCTCCTATTATTCACAGCTGAGTTCCCCTTTTTCCTCAAAACCCCCCGTTCTGTTCGAAATAAAAAAAAATTAAAATGGCGTTTGTTTCCAAAAATTTGAGATCGCATCTCTCTGTACTTTGCGATCGAATTGTTTAGCATGAACGCGAGCTCGAGTTGGTGTCGCGAAGGGGGGAAACTCGCGTGTAGGGGTTGTTCGAGTCTTAGGGCGCGGCGTCTCTGATGCGTTCGATCTGGGAGGCGAGGCGGCCGCTCGAGGGCAAGGCGATGTCATTAGGGTGTTCGCGTGGTCGCGATGACTGAGAGGGAGGTCGCGAAGTGGACTGGGAGCTAGCGCGCACGCGAGTATGTTCGTGAAGCAGCGTTGTCTCTGGCAGTTCATGGTATAGGCTAGCAATGAGGTATCTTCATTTTTTTTAGTTTAACTAAATGTTGTATATACAGGTTAGAAATAGGAAACTAGGAATTTAACAGTAAAGTTTTATAAAAGAAAAAAATATTTTAAAACAGCAAGTTATTTTATTTACTAATTGAAACAGTTTATTTTAATAATGGATTTGGTAAAAAAAACAAATGGTTTAATTAACCTATTTCAATTAGTTACTAAAAGATTTGAAAAGGGGAAATTAGTTTAAAATTAAGTCATTAGTCAAATATTAATTCTTGGATAAAGTTAAATTTATTAAACGGTAACTGGTTTCTCGATTAGTTCGAATATTAATAAAATAATCTAATGTTTGTTCAAGGTCATGAAAAGAAAAAAAACAAGTCGAGATGGATATGGTGGCAAATAAAAGGCAAAGGTGAGTAAATCTCACTCAGTTAAATTTAAATTTAAATAATTAAATTTAAATAATTGTTTGAAATGGTTGAATTGATTTATGTGCTGTAATGTGGTCTACACTTGGAATTGGCATGTTATATTGTGCTAACATCTGTGATGCAGGGAAAAACAGGTTGGAGGGATCCATCTGGACCCCTCAACTTTATTTAATATTTAATATTCTCTGTTCTGCATATTTGATATTTTGTAATGAATTATGTGGAGATATTGAATGCTATGGCTTGATTGTTATAATCGGGCAATAATGAATTACCAAGTATATGTAATTTGAGTTTGGAAATGAAATAAAAGAAGTAGAATTGTAAGTAAAATAATTATGGAAACCTGAATAAATTGGAAAAGAAATAAAGTGCTTTTAAAATTCTAATAAATAAAGTTTAAGTTTAGTAAGGAAAATTTGAATAATCAGAAGATTAATGAATTTTAAATTTCAGTGTTATTATTTAAAAAGAATGAAACATTTATTTAAAATTTAAGATTTAATTTATTTAAAGGAATAAAGAAGGAATTGGGAAGAAGCTGAAATTGATATATTTCAGTTAAATGATATAAAATCAAACGGAAAATAATAATAAATATAATGTCCATAATTAATGAATTTTAAGATAAACTGATAAGTAAAGAAGCTTATGTCAAATGGAATAAATTGGGAATCAATTTGGGAAAATTGATTTAACTAATTGAGATTGGGAATTCTCCCTGGATAACCAAGTACGTTTTTTTGAAGTAAATTTTTAAATATAAGTTAAAAGTTTTAAGTTGTTTTAAAAAGCAAGTTTTGGAAATTTTATTATTTCTAACATTTATATTCTAAAGAAAGTATTTCCTTTAATATGTATAGTAATAATTATTTAAAGAGTGACTTAGTATTTTGTTTTAAAAGTGTAAAACCTTGTTTTATATTTTATTAAGTGACTTTATCTTCAAATATTCTGATAGTATGTATTTTTAACAAATTATTGAAATAGTTTTAAGTTAAATGTTTTAAAAGTTTATATCCAAAGTAAAGTGTTTTAAATAATTTAAAAAATCTAGTTTTGTGCTTGGTGATCTCAGAGGAGATAGAAAATATTTGGAAAAGAAAATTGATTTTGAAAAGAAAGATGGGTTTGAAACTGTTTTCAAAGGATTGAAAATAGAAATATATCTGGTGAAGATATTTTTGGGATTAATAAATAATTTGGAAAATTATTTATTGTTTGATGGATGTTTGTGAATAGAAATTGATAGTTAAATAACCGACTATCAATACTGGACAATGCGTTGATCGTTTCGAAGAGACCGAGATCGAGTTTTATTTCTCGAAAACCACTTCGATCTGGTTTGTACGTTTCGTGTGAACGATTTTGGATTCGAAGATGGAGCAGTGAAGTGCAAGGGCTAGTCGCTACTAATCCTGAGGATATCTCTAAATGGATGTAGTAGGAATAGTGCCTTCGGTTCCGTTCGAACCCGGGACGGACTTGTATGGATGAATGCTTGCGAAACAACGTCAGGTGGACGATGGGCATTCTAAGGGATATATTCTATAAAGGTAACGCTTAGCCTCAAGCCTCATCAAATGGGAATGGCTGAAAATCAGGGGATATGCAGCAAGGCTTCGTGGTTAGCCCCCACTGGAGGGTGAGGTCGTCCCTGTCTAGATGTCCCTTTTATTTCGGCTTAGTGGGCGGTTGCTGATCCCAACCGCGGGGTGATCTTGCTCGGGACTGTCCAGTAAGGGATGGTTCCGGTCTTGTGTTGCAGGGGAGTTAGGGTGGCACCTCGGTACGCTGATCTAAACCAGGTACTGTGACAGGTGGTACCCTAGTGCCTAGCCATTGGTTGGAATCCATTTTCCCTACGTGCCCGTACGGTTTTGATTGTGCCCAACTATTGCTGAAACGTGTGATGCAAGCATTTCAGCTAGATTCTATTTTACTTTCTATAGACACTATTATAATATCAGAGGACTTTAATAAAAAATGTTTAAGCTATCGTAAGGTAAAAACCCGACACGTTTATTTTTGGCGTGGTCTTACGAGATGCTTTTGTTTTCAAAGGATTTTTGAAACTTTAATAATCAATTGGTTGTGATTTTCTCACGCTGGTATTCTAGACTGACTCGGGTGTTATTTAACTGTAATGCTCGGGTCAGACCGAGTATTATAGGATACAGGATTTGATGCTGTGGGGCTCAGGAGACAAGCTGGATGTCGATACGTACTCTCGTACTTGGTTATATATATATTCCGATGTTTGAGTTGTTGTGTATCCATTGTATGTTATTGATGTGAGCTGTGATTGATGTACTCTGATGATGTAATATATGTAAAGAGATATATTTGATTTTGAGTAAAGATTAGTTATTATCTATTATATTTTATTCCGCTGCGTTGATTAGATTCTGATATTGTTTTCTATTTTTTCTTCTTCTACCTCTTCTTCTTTAACCCAAATGGTTCGTATTTCTATACAACTTGATTTGATTATTATAGAATAGTGTTGACTCAAAGGGTACGGATTTGCGGGCTGTTATAGTGGTATCAGAGCTTAGGTTGGTGAGAACCTTGGCTCTGGTGGGAAATTACTCAAATAGAGTCTGTAGTACTCTATAATGAGTTTGAGCGTATTAATAAATATGAGCGCGTATTTGTTAGTGAATATAAATTGTTTTAATATTGTGTTGATTGGTTTATTGAGTGACATATAAACCTTCATCGGCACTGTCTGGACAACTGTATCGAAGGGGTTTCTAAACACTTGAATAGAATAATCAACACGATATTGTTTTAAGTGCGGGTAAATGAAATAATTTTACCCAAAATATATTTTTAATATAAAGAAAAGTTTTTGTAAACTATTTAGCTAATATATGGTTGCTTGGATGTTAGGAATGATAATATTAAATTATTATCATTATTGTGTGGAAAATTTAACTAGAAATTGAAAATATAACCAAAGATTAACGAAATAAATTCATTATATAATGAATTCATAAAAATGAATTAAAATATAATTCATAAATTGAAATATAGTAAAATGAAAATTTGTATGAGCATAAACTATACAAATGAATTATAGTTAAAATTTAATTAAGCAGTATTTGGAAATTCAAAATTTCAGAGATTTTGGGAATGTTATCGAAGTGGTTTGAAGGTAAATGATAACATTATTGTTTTGGAGATATTTCTGAATGGAAATCTGTTTTAAATGGATTTTGAAAGTGATATAGCATTGAAATCACTTGGATTATTGGGAAATATTTCTGATGACGACGGTCGCATCATCAGTATTCATTTTTGAATTTCTAAGTGATGGATTGCTGCCAAATTGATTTATTCAGAAAAGCTAGTTGTTTTTGAAAAACTCAAAGGAAATTTGTTGGGAATAAAACCAGGATTAGTTTGGCTTTTGAGAAATGTGATTTGAGATGTTGAAGATTTCAAAATGATTTGAAACCAAAGCTGGGAGTTTAAAAATCTCGATAAGATGAGTTGTAAGCTTATAAATTGAGATGAGTTTTAAATCAGGAAGGGGATATAAGCTTTGGATGTTGGAATTTAAATTTAAAGTGAAAAGTTAAAAAATGAAATTAACTTGGATGGGAAATAAAAATTTGACTGGATTGACATTAATTGAATAAGCTGAAAATAATATCCAGTTGTATTCGAATTAAGTTGAAATCGAATTGAGTTAAATAAAACCGAGTTAAAATAAGATTGAATTGGGATAAGAATTCAATTGAATTATTGAATGAAATTAGATTCCTGCCTGAATAAATGG
Source organism: Allium cepa (assembly GCA_030765085.1). Taxonomy (NCBI): domain Eukaryota; kingdom Viridiplantae; phylum Streptophyta; class Magnoliopsida; order Asparagales; family Amaryllidaceae; genus Allium; species Allium cepa. Next base: position 746,501,510 of record CM060940.1, on the reverse strand, counting down.
AAATTAAATTGGTTAAGGATTGGATTGAAGTAAATAAATTAGAATAACTTGTAAAGGAATCAAAATCCATGGAACAGATATGCTTGGGTTATAAATAAGCTTAAGGCTTGAGTTAAAATAAAAGAAGATTATATTCAAGCCTATGATGAATGGAATTGTGTAAATGATAGGTTGTGACTTATAAAATTTGAAAAGTGGGATAGAAACCCAAAATAAATATTTTGATGAATTGGAGAATAAAATAAAAATCAAAACTTGAATTATAAACTAAATTGAACTAAGAAAATCAAATGTAGTGATATTTGGGATTAAAATTCAAGTGTTGGATCATAGATAAGGGAAGAACTAATTGATAATAAATTAGTTAATGAAATGTGTAAATGGAATTCAATGTAGTTAAATAGAAGCTGAATAGTAAGTTAATAATGAAGTTTGAAAATAAAACTCAAGTTATAAATCAAATTCGACCTGGATCGATAGTGAAGTAAATGTAATCAAATTGTGGTTAATAAAATTTGATGGTAAGTTAAAGGTGAATGGTGGAATCAGAACTTGAGTTACAAATAAAATTTACTTGAAGTGTTAACAAATTAAATATAGTTGGGAATGTGTCGAATAAAGAAAAATGAAATTGGATTAAAATGATAAATGTTTGTATTGCGAATAAAATCCAAACATGTGGAAATAAATTGGAAAATGGCCATTAATAAATTTGGTGAGTTGAATCTGGAATAAATTTTATAATAACCAATCAAATGAAATTGCAGATTTTAAATGAGATTTAATTGAGAGAAAATTAAGTTGAATTGGAAAGCAAATTTACTTGTAAAATGAAAAGGAACTTATGTATAAAATTTGTATAAATTAAAGTAAATTGACTTAAGCTAAATAGATGGGGTAGTTGAATTGAATTCAACTTAAACTAAGTTTAATGATATTTGATTGGATTTAAAACCAAGTAAAAATAATTTTGAATCGAATTAAAATTCGGTGAATTACAGATAATATTTAATGGAATGGAGTTCTTAATTAAATAATTGTAAACCTTTTAAATTGTTAAAGGATTTAAAATAACTTGGAGACTATAAGAAAAATTGGGTGGCTTTAAACGAATGCGGATAAGAAATGAATCGTAAATGAATAGATCATGAATAAAATTGAAATGGTTATGGAATGCAATAGCTTGGATTGTCTTCGAGCTAAATATAATAGTTTGGAATAAACAAATATGGAATGAAATGAAAATAAATGGATTGTAAATGAAATTTAAATGGAATGTGTCGAGCTAAATAAATGATTGTGAATGGATTAAAATAAAAAAGAAATTTAATTAGTAATGGAGATGGAACCTAAGTTGTTAATGGTTTTGAATGAACTAATTTGGTTAATAAAATTGAAATGCAATGAAACTGAGAATATATGGGTTGTGAATAAATTTTCAAATGGAATAGAATTAGGAATAAATTGAGTCGATATCCATTTAAAGTGATTATAAAACATAAGTACTTATTTATTCACATAAATCTCGTTGAATTGCATAAAATAATTTGTCATTGGATGTAAATGGAAGTAATTAAAATTTTATGAGTTGATAGTAGTAAAATAAATTGATTTTGAAAGCAATTGAATTAAATATGAGTTCAGTTTGCTTAAGAATAAATTAAATGTAAGCAATTGAGTTTTAAACCATTCAAATTGAATGAAAATGGTTTGTAAATTAATTGAAACAGTTGAATTAGTATGAAAATTGTATAAATTGCTTACGGAAATTTTTTGATGTGCATTTCTTTTAGAATTCATATGTTTTAACTATTGCAAATAAGTGATATGCTGTTAAACTTCATATATTTGGTACTTACATGTTTAAATTGAGTAAGTACAGGTATCTAGGAGCTGAGTGGCTGGATTTGGTTGTGCTATTTGCTAAAAATAATAAGCCGCTTGCTTAGAATGCTAAATAAGGTATGCCTACGAAAAAAAATAGGAAATATGAACTGTTTTTGGTTTTTCCGACCGTGTGGGTCAATGTATATATATTTATCTCTTTTGTCAAATTGCAAAAGCTCCTCCGTACAAAGGGGGCTCTGCCAAAAAATTTCAGAAATTTTGGGAGTTAGAAATTTTTTGAAAATTTTGGAAAATTTTGTTAACGACAAAACGGTTTAAATTGGAAAATTGAAAGAAGTTAGTAAATGAAACTAATTAAAGTGAATGACATAAATTAGTTATAAATGAAAGATAAAATTAAAGATTCAAAGTTGAAAATAAATGAAATTCATATGTAATGTGGAAATCAATTTGAATAGAAATAGATATTAACTGAAGTGGTAAAGTGAAAACAAACAAAGAAGCATATAGAATGCTTATACTAAATTAAGTAAGGAATGGTGAATTCTTAATTGGAAATTGATAATATAAATATATTCCAAGTTAATATTTGGATGAATAGATATTGGCATTTTGTGAAAAAGTCGATAAATTTTTTTGGGATATTGTGATTGGATATTAGTACTAAGCAGGATATGCAGGTAATATAAAGGAAAGTGAATTGGTTTTGACTTCATAAGGATAAAAATTAAGTTGCCCGAACAAAAAGGTATGTGTTTAAATTTCTGTGAAATTTGATTGGGATTTGGATTGAGCCACTTGGCCTTTTTGTTTTCTTTTTGGATTTGGGAGGCCGTAGAGCCATTTTGTAGTTGTACCGAGCTAGCCGCGCAAAGGAGACGCTGGCGAAATTTTTTGAGAATTTAGGGAGTTAGAAAAAAATTTAGAATTTTTTTTGATAATTCAAAATTTAGTTTTAAATTGAAACTTGAATGGTTAAACAAATGGTATAGTTTGAAACTAGGGAAAGGTTTGGAAAGTTAATAAGAATGATGATGGGTCTTTTATAAAAAGATAGTTGGTAAGATGTTGAATTATTAGAAACCGTTTGGTTTTGGGAATGAATAAATGGGTATTGGACCATTCTTCCTAACTTGTAATTTCGAGGACGAAATTCTTTTAAGGGGGGAGGAATGTGACGATCCAGAATTTTTAAGCATTTGTAACCTGGATATTTAATTGATTTTAAATATTTAAAGGTTAATTATTAACTTAAATTATGAATATCATAATTTATTTGACAATTAAATTGTTGAATTAAATAATTTGAAGTTGGATAAAATATTGAATTTGGAATTTTAAGCCTTTTAAAAATAATTTGGAGGCTTATAAAATTTATATTGATAACACTGAAGATAATAGAAGTTGTAGGATTTAAATTAACAGTGGTTTGTTCAGTGTTAAAATTTTATAGTTTAAATTGAATTTAAAAAAAAATACAGCCTTCCGAGGCACAGTCTCGGAATCCGATGAAACCAGTTCCATTGAGTCTGTAATATTGAATTATTATCGGATTTCAAATTTCGTATTGACCGGAGTTAGTGTGTGAGTGTACGACATATAAACGCACTGAATTTTATCGGAAACTCAATATAATATACATTGTTGACTAGTCAAAATCTTATCACATTAGTTTTATTTTCAATCACTATAGCTAGATATTTTCTTACGAAAGCTTTCTTTATACGCCACTCCCCTCCATTTAATTACGTTCCATTCCAAGCCTCCTTTAGACGAAAAAAAATAATGATAAAATTAAAATAAAGTAATGGCTTCCTTCAGAAGAAAAATAAGAAAATCTCCTATCTCCTATTATTCACAGCCGAGTTCCCCTTTTTCCTCAAAACCCCTCGTTCTGTTCGAAATAAAAAAAAATTAAAATGGCGATTGTTTCCAAAAATTTGAGATCGCGTCTCTCTGTACTTTGCGATCGAATTGTTTAGCATGAACGCGAGCTCGAGTTGGTGTCGCGAAGGGGGGAAACTCGCGCGTAGGGGTTGTTCGAGTCTTAGGGCGCGGCGTCTCTGATACGTTCGATCTGGGAGGCGAGGCGGCGGCTCGAGGGCAAGGCGATGTCATTAGGGTGTTCGCGTGGTCGCGATGACTGAGAGGGAGGTCGCGAAGTGGATTGGGAGCTAGCGCGCATGCGAGTAGGTTCGTGAAGCAGCGTTGTCTCTGGCAGTTCATGGTATAGGCTAGCAGTGAGGTATCTTCATTTTTTTTTAGTTTAACTAAATGTTGTATATACAGGTTAGAAATAGGAATCTAGGAATTTAACAGTAAAGTTTTATATAAAAAAAAGAAAGAAATAAAATAAAAATATTTTAAAACAGCAGTTATTTTATTTACTAATTGAAACAGTTTATTTTAATAATGGATTTGGTTAAAAAAACAAATGGTTTAACTAACCTATTTTAATTAGTTACTAAAAGATCTGAAAAGGGGAAATTAGTTTAAAATTAAGTCATTAGTCAAATCTTAATTCTTGGATAAAGTTAAATTTATTAAACGGTAACTGGTTTCTTGATTCACTACAAGAAAAGTTATTTTTGACAGCATTGGAACATGGCGTTGGGATGGTAATTGCTGTTGTTGATCCTTGGGTAAACGGTAAAAACAAAAGACAGCGTGACATAATTTTGTGCGTCATATCCACTCTCTACTAAAAGTAAGCCCTCCTGACTTCCCTCTATAATTTTCGTTCACCGCGTAAACTTATTTTCCGCTTCTTCACTGGAAGAAGCAACCCTAAATCTTAAAGCGCCCACTTCTCCAAACCTAAATTCACTATGCTTCCATTGCTATAATCCCTAAACAATGCTTCAATGTTATGCCCAATGTCATTAAAGAAGAGATCCCCATGGCTCCGCTGTGCTTTGGTGCTTGCACTAGACAGCTAGAATCCATTGAGTCAACTCGCCCCTGCTATGGAGGAACACTCGCATCCTTTTCTACGATAGATTTATATTCTAGGCCCTAAATTTTTGTGAAGCTTCAACATTTCTCAGGTTAGAATTTATTCCCTAATAATTTTCAACCTAGAATTCTAATTTTAGGAATCATGTTATTCTTGCTCCAAGTATTTTTGGAGATCATGGTATGAATTTTTAAAATTAAAATGTTTGCACATGTATTGTTGTCATTAAATTTACCGACTAATCATGGTGGTAATGGAACTATTCATTTGGATAATGATACAATTGTTTAAACAATAAATTTAAAAGTATTTGAAATAAGTAGAGGCCAAAACGGGTATACAAATATATTTGGATGTATTAAGTGCTCATTGCTCAAGTGAATTTCATAGACTTGTAGTCCGTCCAGCTAAGTCCATCGTCAGGCAATCTAATGTCCGAATTTTCATTCTTGTATGCAATAAAATAATTATATCAGTGCTATAACTGCTATTTATTCATCTAAAACACACACACACTGAGTTTTTCTAGAGATTTTGGATGGCTATGAGGATACTTAACAACCATCATTGAAGTAGTAGGAATCGTTTCATAACTCGAGTATATTGATGCAATTATCAAGTCGATAATTTTCTCATTTTTTAATTTATCTTTCCTTCTTCATCGTTTTTTAGCAAGCAATCAAGCATATCACCATTGCTTAAACATGCACTAGATATTCTCTCAATAATGAGTTGTTTGCAGGCTTATAATTTTCTTTCATTGCCTGAAATAATATATGCATATATAAAATTCCTTTAATCGGTAACTATGCGTTTTCTATATCATTAACCATCACAAATACATTATCAATTACCTGAAAGACACGTCTATAGTTTATGCTAAGACGATTAATTGGCAAATCAAGTGTGCCATGAACAAGATGATATATCTCTTCTTTAAGAGCTTCAGCAAATTGGCCATCAACATGTCTCATATGACGTGTGTACTATCATAATATTCTGCTGTAACAAAAGCCATCAACACGTTTGATAGCTGATAGTACAATTTACGTGTACTTATACAAAATGTAAGATCATCATATGGATTAACAACATAAGCGATAAAAATGAAAAGGAAATAAGCTGAAAATTATTAATATACAAAACAGAATACAAAAATAATGTGGGAATTCATTGCTATTTGAAGTATGTTAGGCCGAAGAACCATCAGACGAAAGCTCTAGAACTGAACGAGTGTTGTAGGATCGGTGAAAAGTTGAGACTAGTGATAGCAAGTGGACAAGGCAAGCTGACTATGCGTGATGTGAGATGATAAGCTTATGGATAGGGCTGTGTATTTGAAGAGCAGAGTGTAATATGAGATGCATTAACTAAGCTATAAATTGGGAAGCGTGTGAAGCCTGTGAACGTGACAGTGATAGAAATATGAAGTAGTAGCATGAGTGATAAAAGATGAGCAAATGCACGAAAGTTTCCAGGCAGAAAGGAGGACAGTGAGTGTGGTAATTAATAGATGAGCCCGTGCATGAGCAGATAGGAAGGGAACTGCTTCCATTACTGAAAGAATGTTGTTGAGCCTGTACCTAACTATAACTCGAGTGTGCATTTCATAGAAAATGAGCGTAACTAAAATGAATACGGAGCAAAGTGCCGACTGGAATGAAGGAGATGAAGCGAGCTGAGATTAAACAAGCTTGAAGCTCAACTTAATCTGTATTGAGACAATTGCTGAATGAAAGATGAAACATGTGTGTTGAAATACAAAGGTGAAACAAGGACAATAGTTGAACCAAATTGCATGGGCTGCTGTTCAATTGAATTCCAAAATTGGAGAATTTATGCAAGTATAAGAACGGAGGTTGAAACATGACCGAGGCTTATTTTCCTATTTGAAATTGTTTTTTCATGTTCATGTTTTTAGCAAACATTATATTTAATTTGCCAACATACTTATTATTTTGTACAGTTAGTTTGCATTTCAAGTTAATAGTAGGACGGTGACATTCACTTTATTGTCAACTACTACCAATTATTATTTTTCCTACAATAGTATGTTGTATACTTCTTGACCACTTAATAACTGATTAAACTAATTTCTACATCACCTTTTTTACTGCTTGAAGCTGGTTTTGTGACAGCAAACTCACTTGAATTTCTGCTCTTTGCCTCTGCAAACATTGTAAAAAATCAAAGGGATAGCCAGAGTAACACTTTTTACCTTAGACCTTTATTCACTTACTAGCACTTCAAGTTCTAGCTAGAGTAAATATGTTTTGTTTTACTATGCAACATAAAGTATATACAAACTTTTCCAAGTTATAATCATCTATTAATAACATTATTATTGGCATCTACCTAAAGATTTTAGTTGCCTAACTTTGAATGTGACAAACTTAAAATATTATGTATATTTTTTAATTTCAATAGACATTTTTAATTAATTTAAACATGGATAGCAGGATAGGTGAGTGCAAATTTCATCTATTTAACCATTATCATTTAGCTGCATATGCTTCCTTGCTTTAGATAGAGAAGGAAAAACTATCAACTTATTTAACATGGTTACATGGCTACAATTACAAAATTAAAACAATCTATCAGTAGATGGAAATGTGGCGGTACTCCAATAACAGTAGGTTTTGTGCAACTGTCATTATTCATCCTGATGACATTATTCCAAACATCTAAGTATACCTTATCCAATACACTAAAATGAATGAAACCAGTGTATAACTTTCTATTTTTGATACCAGGCAATGACGATTATAAAGCGATACTCACGCGGTCCTGGAGCTACCCCTATTGGAAAACCTGGCCTTCGTCCTGCAACTATAACTGAATAGATGATCCATATATTTTTGTCAGTGTATTATTCAAATTAGCAATTTTGTTATGAACACGTAACTCCACCATATTTTGAAAAATGTTTGTTATGTTATCAATGGTTTGAAAATATGCTAAACCATACACCTCTCACTATATACATACATACATACATATAGAAATACATATACATATACACATACATATGTTATTAAATTCAGAATTCCTCATTTTTTTAAACATTAACCTATCTACTACGATAATATAATTTGGATATATTTGGAGTTGTCATGTTCTCATGTACTCTCATAACCATTTCTAGTTTGAATGCGTCAAATGGTCTCATTAACATAGTTTTGTGTAGCATTAGTAAATTTGATTTATATACATAGGATATTTGAGCCTTTTTCGTTTTAGATTAACTCAAATTATATTGATCAACTAATTACTATATTTATCTATCATTCTTAACTCCATAATAAAGTATTTCAGTTAATAAATTACAATCCTATATAAAAAATTTAGGGTTTTCTATAAGTTCATTTGGATATTATACAAAGCGAGCAACAAATATATACATCATAATATAAATCACACAAATAGGCGAGTTTTCTCAACTTATTGTTCTCTTGATAATGTTTTCGCAATAATGTAAATAGTGCGTGGTTTATGTTTATACAGAATCTTTTATTATCAAAGGCTGCTCCATAATATTGTCACAGCCCTTTTAAATTTCTCTACAGTTGGTTGTACAGAAACTTAACAGTTTATAACCATGCAAACTCAGATAATTCATGATTTAGACGTCTGGAATGCCGCTGCAGTTTTTGCGCAATGAACAATGTACGTGAGTCTATAACTTCTATAGATACAGGTACCTTTTCTACAAATTGAATTCTTTTATTATACAAGTTTTCATTCTTTAAGTAGAAGTGATTTTTGGTTATTAAATTTTGTAAGAGGGTTTTTCTCCGACAGCGATATGCAGTGAATAATATTTGGTTGCACAGATTCTAGCTGCAAATTCACGATATTTAGAGCTTGAGCATTTGAATATGCTTGGTGGGCGTGCCCAGAATATGCTTTGGGATAGCGCACAACGTGATCATGTACAAGCACTTATGCATTGATAGCACATTCAACATGCAGGCTTGTTTCAATGGGCGCATTTGGAGCAGCGTTTACTGACGATGCTGGAATAGAAGATCGAGCCTTTGGGACTAAGGACTGGCCAGACTGGTAAAAATAAACGGCGAACAACACCCATATTATTTGGGTTTGGTCTACTATCATAAATCTTCTGAATTTTATTTTAGGCTGTTCAAATTCTAAAAACCGTTTCCTACTATACAGAACTCCAACGATGCACTGAATCTGATGGATATAGTTTAGGGTCTATTGCCAAATTTATAACTAATGTAAAACAACAATTGTATTCCAACTTTTCCAATGACACGTTCACACAATCTTCATTTTTCTGAGAAGAAATCAAGTTTACAGAAGGTAACTGTTCCATGAAGCTGAAGACCAGTAATTTTCCTTTTGTTTATTACAATAGAAATTTCATTGATTCATACACCTCTTAATCTTAGAAATATAATTACAAATTTAATTTCATATGTTTAATAATCTTAGTGTTTTTATTATGTACCTGGCATATCACTAATGTTAATAACTATTTTCATGATCATTTCTTCTCAACTTTGGAATCCAGTCTGTTAACTTTATGTCGGTAATCAAGTTTCTTCTCCTTCTTAAACAAAATATCAGTGAGACTGAGAGTGACCATATAGTCAAATCCTATTAGAATTATCTGTCAATCTCTCAATAATTGGATGAACAAAAAATAAATCTGAAAATAATTTTTCAGCTCCAAATTGTCCATTTTGACTACTCTATTCGTTTCCTCCTTTTGATTATATATAATGACATTAAAATGAACCTCGGATTAGTAATCTAAATGAATGGAAGCAGAACTTAGTGCCAAGAGAAAAAATACTGAAATGCTCAGTATAATGGAAGTTGGACTTATTTTGTCATCCTTTCATGTATAATGGCTTCCATCGGTGGAGTTATCTATGGATATGATATTGGAATTGCAGGTCACATTTTATTTGTTTTTTAGCTTTTATATGAAGTGTTATAACACAATCATATCCAAATTAGACTTGCATATAAATATTACTAGGTGGACTGACATAGATTGTGCCATTTTTGAAGATATTCTTCTCTGAAGTGTACAAGAAAATGGAAGGAGATGCAAATATGACCAACTTGCAAGTTCAATAGCCAGCTCCTAACTTCCTTTACATCATCTATATATTAAGCTGGACCTATTGCTTCATGTTTCACATCTTCAGTCACAAGATCGTACGGTCGAAAACCATTGATGCTAATTTGAGGGATCCCTTTCTTGGCTGGTGCTTCATTAGGAGGTGTTGCTGCAAATGTTTATATGATCATCTCAGGCAGAATAAGTATGATGTATTTTGTCATCCTTTAATGGGTAATGGCTTCAATGGGTGGAATCATCTATGGATATCATATGGGAATTACAGGTCACTTTTTACTTCTTTTAGTTTTTGTATGTAGTATTATAACATAATCATATCCAAATTAGACTTACATAGTTGCATACAAATATTGCTAGGTGGAGTGACATTGATGGTGTCATTTATGAAAAACTTCTTCCCTGAAGTGTACAAGAAAAAGGAAGGAGGTGCAAATACGAGCAGCTACTGCAAGTTCAATAGCCAGCTCTTAACTTCCTTTACATCATCTCTATAATTAGCTGGTCCTGTTACTTCTTGTTTCACATCTTCACTCACAAGATCGTATGATCGAAAATCATCAATGTTAATTGAAGGCGCTGCTATGAATGTTTATATGATCATCTTAGAAAGAATCCTTACTGGCATTGGAGTCGAATTTGCTAACTAGGTAACTCAACATTGTATTTCATTCTTCTGTATCTTATGGGCCTAATTTTAGATAATTTTATACAGTCTATTCCATTGTACCAACCAGAAATGTCCTTATTTGATTATAGCGGCACAATTTGCAATGGTTTTCAGTTCAGTATATGCATCGGATTCATAAGAAGCAATGGTTTTCGGATACATATTATTAATTGATCAAAGATAAAGAAACTAAAAAATGATGCTGATGCAGATGCGAACCTATATAAATAATTTATGCACTTGCACGCTAAAACAAATATATATATCCAATGCATCCATCGAGGTCTTTGGAAACAACCATCGGTTATATATTCATCCAATTTACCTATAGTTTTTGATATTAATGGATATTGGAATTCACATCATTTTAAAAGACTTGCACAATTATCCTTTTCAAACTCCTGTTAGTCCTTGAATGTTGGTAGAACAAGAAGGATTTTACCCTTGTTTCCTTATACCACTTCACATTTATTTTAAAGTGTTTACTCTTGCAATATGTTTGTCCGCATTTGTCCCAGGGCTGTTACTAATTCAATTTTGAAATTATCCTTTTTCTAAAATGGTTAACCAGGTAGTTTACTGTAACTTTTACTAATCTTAAAATTTTGGCAACCTGGATGTACTTGTATGTTGTGGATTAGTTTACTTAGGTTTTGAAATGCAGTTGGTTTGTTATGTTCACCGTTTGTTCTTTAATTTTGATAACCCAGTTGTTAGCTAATACATCTGATGTCCCTATAATTTTGATAACCCAGTTGTTAGCTAATACATCTGATTGAAACTGTTTGTAGAAGTTGGAGCACTGGAACTGCTCATGCAATGGAAGGGTATTGCTGTGTAATTTGTCAGTGTGTAGATGTTTATCAGTGTGTATGTGGAAGTTTGTATGAGCTGGTGGTTAATGTATAGGGTGAATAGCAGGACGATGACTGTTTTTGTGGTGAAAGGGTAGTGTATGTGGGTGATTGTAGAGATTGATGTCAAAGTGTGGTCAGTGAGAATGGTTGTGGTTTTTGAATTATATGGCAAGATTGTGGAGTTGTGAATAGCAGTGATTGTGAAAGGGGATGAAGGTGAGTATGCAGTGGGGTAAAATGTAGAATAGTTGGTGGAAATGATGTCTGATAGCAGTCAGTTGGTTGTCAGGGGTGAAATGCAGAGGTGTTGGGGAGATATGGTTGTATGTGTTGAAGTGTTGATGGTAGGATGTTGATGATGTTGTGATGAATGCAGTAGCAGGGTAGGCTGTTGATATGTAAGGTAATTGGTTTGTTTATGAAGTAGTGTAGTGCGGTACGTTGAAGAAATGGTGGGTAATGTGATGCATGATATGCTGATGACGAGATGAGTAGTAATGTGACAGTTTGAATGTGGCAGTAATGAAGGATGTGTTCAGAGAGGAGAAGTGGCAGAAGTGGGTGGTTTGGTCTGACCGGGTTTGAACAGGGGAGAAGCAGTGAAGATGAATGGTGGTGTAAATGTAATGACAATGCTTGGTGTCTGGTCGTGTAGTTGAGTGGATTTTGTTGCAGCTGTTATGGCTGTAGCAGAGTGTATTTAAATGGTGATGATGGAGGAATTTGCAATAGGGTGGTAGTGGGGGTAGTTGGGGATGGAATATGGTGCAGTTTGGTTTGATGTTCACTGGTTTGTATTGATTATAGTGGTGGGTTGTTAAGCATTTACTCACTGATCACTTCAAATTTTTAGATCCATATAGTGATTTTTTGGCGTAGTTAAGCATTTTAGCATATGAAACTTCAAATTTTTAGATGGCGTTTACTCACTGATCATTTCAAATTTCTTCATTGCAGGTAATTAAAGATGGCTATGACACATTCTTCTTCCGTAGCAAGTAGCAAGCATATGAAACTTTTTAGATGCACATTTTGTTGTTGGCATTTGGTATGGACTTACTGTATTGATATTATACTTTTACTTAACATATAACGTGTCTTTGTTTAACAGAATTTGTGGCAACTTGGTTTACTATGTTATTTTTGTTTATGGATATTATTGAAACTTGGTTTATGGATGTCTTTTGTTTATTAATATTTTCTTAACTAGTTTATGTAACCAATTAATAATTATTAGAACCTGTTATATATACTAGTTGCTTGAATATGCTTAAAATATAGTTTTGGAATATTCAAAAATAGAGTGGAATATTAAAGCTATTATATAAATAGAAAACAGCGTTTGATTAATGTTGTCAATGAAGAAACAACAGCGTTTAATTCGTGCTGTAATTATCTTGAAATTGTCAATAACAGCGTTTTTTACATGCTGTCGAAATAGTTGATGATTCAATAACAGCGTTTTTAACAAGCTGTCGAAATTGTTGATGATTCAATAACAGCGTTTAGAAAAAGTTGTTGTAAACAGTTAAAGTAGAATTTGAACATCTTCGACAACTAAATTATAAACGCTATTGAAACATAATACAGCACGTCTGAAAACGCTGTAAAAACATTATTGACAGCTCGTAATAAACGCTGTCACATAGATGTTTCAACAGCGTTTATAGAAAAGCTGTTGTAAGTTATGTATATACGACAGCATGTCGTTATACAGCGTTTGAAATAACGCTGTTGTATCATATTACAGCGTTTATCAAACGCTGTTAAAAGCCTTTTGTGGTGTAGTGATTGGTTCGAATATTAATAAAATAATCTAATGTTTGTTCAAGGTCATGAAAAGAAAAAAAACAAGTCGAGATGGATATGGTGGCAAATAAAAGGCAAAGGTGAGTAAATCTCACTCAATTAAATTTAAATTTAAATAATTAAATTTAAATAATTGTTTGAAATGGTTGAATTGATTTATGTGCTGTAATGTGGTCTATACTTGGAATTGGCATGTTATATTGTGCTAACATCTGTGATGCAGGGAAAAACAGGTTGGAGGGATCCATCTGGACCCTTCAACTTTATTTAATTATTTAATATTCTCTGTTCTGGATATTTGATATTTTGTAATGAATTATGTGGAGATATTGAATGCTATGGCTTGATTGTTATAATCGGGCAATAATGAATTACCAAGTATATGTAATTTGAGTTTGAAAATGAAATAACAGAAGTAGAATTGTAAGTAAAATAATTATGGAAACCTGAATAAATTGGAAAAGAAATAAAGTGCTTTTAAAATTCTAATAAATAAAGTTTAAGTTTAGTAAGGGAAATTTGAATAATCAGAAGATTAATGAATTTTAAATTTCAGTGTTATTATTTAAAAAAAATAAAACATTTATTTAAAATTTAAGATTTAATTTATTTAAAGGAATAAAGAAGGAATTGGGAAGAAGCTAAAATTGATATATTTCAGTTAAATGATATAAAATCAAACGGAAAATAATAATAAATATAAAGTCCATAATTAATGAATTTTGAGATAAACTGATAAGTAAAGAAGCTTATGTCAAATGGAATAAATTGGGAATCAATTTGGGAAAATTGATTTAACTAATTGAGATTGGGAATTCTTCCTGGATAACCAAGTACGTTTTTTTGAAGTAAATTTTTAAATATAAGTTAAAAGTTTTAAGTTGTTTTAAAAAGCAAGTTTTGGAAATTTTATTATTTCTAATATTTATATTCTAAAGAAAGTATTTCCTTTAATATGTATAGTAATAATTATTTAAAGAGTGACTTAGTATTTTGTTTTAAAAGTGTAAAACCTAGTTTTATATTTTATTAAGTAACTTTATCTTCAAATGTTCAGATATATGTATTTTTAACAAATTACTGAAAAAGTTTTAAGTTAAATGTTTTAAAAGTTTATATCCAAAGTAAAGTGTTTTAAATAATTTTAAAAAACTAGTTTTGTGCTTGGTGATCTTAGAGGAGATAGAAAATATTTGGAAAAAAAATTGATTTTGAAAAGAAAAATGGTTTTGAAACTGATTTCAAAGGATTAAAAATAGAAAAATATCTGGTGAAGATATTTTTGGGATTAATATATAATTTGGAAAATTATTTATTGTTTGATGGATATTTGTGAATAGAAATTGATAGTTAAATAACCGACTATCAATACTGGACAATGCGTTGATCGTTTCGAAGATACCGGGATCGAGATTTATTTCTCGAAAACCACTTCGATCCGGTTTGTACGTTTCGTGTGAACGATTTTGGATTCGAAGATGGAGCAGTGAAGTGCAAGGGCTAGTCGCTACTAATCCTGAGGATATCTCCAAATGGATGTAGTAGGAATAGTGTCTTCGGTTCCGTTCGAACCCGGGACGGACTTGTATGGATGAATGCTTGCGAAACATCGTCAGGTGGACGATGGGCATTCTAAGGGATATATTCTATAAAGTAACGCTTAGCCTCAAGCCTCATCAAATGGAAATGGATGAAAATCAGGGGATATGCAGCAAGGCTTTGTGGGTAGCCCCCACTGGAGGGTGAGGTCATCCCTGTCTAGATGTCCCTTTTATTTCGACTTAGTGGGCGGTTGCTGATCCCAACCGTGGGGTGATCTTGCTCGAGACTGTCCAGTAAGGGATGGTTCCGGTCTTGTGTTGTAGGGGAGTTAGGGTGGCTCCTCGGTACGCTGATCTAGACCAGGTACTGTAACAGGTGGTACCCCAGTGCCTAGCCATTGGTTGGAATCCATTTTCCCTACGCGCCCGTACGGTTTTGATTGTGCCCAACTATTGCTGAAACGTGAGATGCAAGCATTTCAGCTAGATTCTATTTTACTTTCTATCGACACTATTATAATATCAGAGGACTTTAATAAAAAATGTTTTAGCTATCGTAAGGTAAAAACCCGACATGTTTATTTGTGGCGTGGTCTTACGAGATGCTTTTGTTTTCAAAGGATTTTTGAAACTTTAATAATCAATTGGGTGTGATTTTCTCACGCTGGTATTCCATACTGACTCGGGTGTTATTTAACTATAATGCTCGGGTCAGACCGAGTATTATAGGATACAGGATTTGATGCTGTAGGGCTCAGAAGACAAGTTGGATGTCGATACGTACTCTCGTACTTGGTTATATATATATATATTCCGCTGTTTGAGTTGTTTTGTATCCATTGTATGTTATTGATGTGAGCTGTGATTGATGTACTCTGATGATGTAATATATGTAAACAGATATATTTGATTTTGAGTAAAGATTAGTTATTATCTATTATATTTTATTCCGCTGCGATGGTTAGATTCTGATATTGTTTTCTACGTTTTCTTCTTCTACCTCTTCTTCTTTAACGCAAATGGTTCGTATTTCTGTACAACTTGAGATGATTGTTGTATAATAGTGTTGACTTAAGGGGTACGAATTTGCGGGCTGTCACAGATAAACTGCATAAAGATCTGATCTTTAAAATCTATCTAAAGGGAAAATAATTTAAATTAAATTATGAGTTAAACTGAAAATCTTAGTTAAATTTAAATTGTAAAATGGCAAATTAAATTATTCGATTTATTTCGAATATTAATCGATACAAGGTCAATATGTGAAGAGAAAATCAAGCCGGAATGAAATGAACTGCAAATTAAAAGAAAAGTTGAGATCATCTCACTCAAACAAAGGGTTTTGTTTAATTTTAAATAGTTAAATTTAAGACTGTTGATTGTGTGCTTGGGTGATGGTTGTTATTATTTATTTTGAAATAGACCCTATTGCGCCGCATAATAGCGGATAATATTTTATAAACCCCATATACCGCGATATTCCACCTCGAAGTGGAATTGGTATTTAATTGTTGTGCTAACGTGTGTGGATGTAAGGAAACAGGTTGGAGGGATCCAACTGAATTCCTCAAACATTGGTTTCATTTGTTGTGTGTTAAATTTTTTATAATCTCTGTGTGATTATATTGTAATTGGAATCATTGTAGGCTAAAATCTAACCGGATATATTTTTGGTGTCGTAAGATACCAGGAATAAATAAAATAGGATTTTTAAATTTAAGTAGAAAAATCTATAGTGAAATCCTATTGAATAAATTCCAAAATATGGGGAGAGATTTTTATAAATGGTTTTTGAGTAATATTGTTTGATAGTTAAAGAATTTATTTAAAATATGGATTTTAAATAGTTTGGAAAAATAAAGGGGTTTATTTTAAAAATTGATAACTGTGGAAATCCATTGAAAATTGATTTGGTACTTGAAAATAAATCTTTGGTAATCAAACTGAAGTTTGATTCGATGTTTGAAACAAAATTTAGAAATCAATTTGGAAATTGATTTTGGTGATTGAAAATAAACCTTTGGGAAATCTATTTGGAAATTGACTTGGGTGTTTGAAACAAATTTGGGAAATCAATACGGAAATTTGATTTGGTGTTGACAGTGAATAATTGGGAAATGATTTGAAAATCGTATATTAATGGATATTTGGAAATTTGAATTCACAATGGAAATTTATAAGGGAAAGGGAAATTAGTTTTAAAATAAACATTGTTTTAATTTTTTTTAAAGTGTGGAAAATATTTGAAACTTGTTTCAAACGATGGGAAATCGATATGAAATTTGATTTTCAAATTGATGAAGTGTTAAAAATATATCTTGCAATGATATTTTGAAAATAAATAATTGGGAAAATTATTTAAATTTGGAAATTGTTGTGAATGTTGATTAACAGTTAAATAACCGACTATCAATAATTGCCTTTAAATGATGTTTGAATTTCGATGCGACCGGGGGTCGGATTCCAAGTGGATATCCGAAAACCACATCGAACGTTTGTGATCGTGATAGATCTTTTACTTAAAGGATCAAAAATGAAAATTGTTGTGATTTGTTGAAAACTGAATGAACACTTATTTTTAAAAATAAGCGCTCATTATTCTGATTAGCCGGGAGAGGACCTTTGCGTCATAAAACCCATTCCGAATAATGATACGACGAAATGGGATTGCATTTGAAGACCGGTGGTGAAGACCGGGCATTTACGAGAATGATAGGATGACCTATCGATTGTCTATACACTGAGTAGCTACATTATAGAGATTCCCTAAGTGATGGGAAGTCCGATCGAGATTGTGAACACCCGGATTGCAAAGGCTTCTTTTGAAGTGCCTTCGGTTCTGTTCGAACCCGGAACAGACTTGTATAGAAGTGCGTCTGACGTTACAAATTGAGATGTAAAGCTGGTTTCTGTCAAATACATTTCTGCTGGTGGTGGAGAATTTATTCTCTTATCTTAACACCCTTCTCTGAGACGTACGAGCTCAGAGGTTATGTAGTTGATGGTTACTAGCGATGAATTCCCAATTTGGTAATGTGGCATACGAAGTGCTGCTGATCATTTGTTGATCGAAGCATGGAATTTGTGAAAAGTATAGCTTTGTGGAGGAGACTTGCTGATCTAGGTGAAACGTGATGGGGGGTTCTCGCTTTGCGTTAGGTGGCGAACGGGAGACTCTTACCCGTACACGTCCTCTTTAAGGGGTTGGTTAGGCGTAAGCTATGACAGTAGAAAGGCTGGCCGTAAAAGCAAGTTTCGGGTACCAGTGTATGCCACGGCAGGGCTGGGATGGTTGAAAAGCCTACCAGTCGAGATTGGCCGCTGTCGATGGTTGAAAAGCCTAGATCTTTACAAGTGGTATCAGAGCATTTGGTTAAGCGATAAGCTTGGCTCTGTTGGGTGTTACTCATTAAATATAGAGTCAGTAGTACTATAGAATGATTTTAAGGGTAAAAATAGAGATAAGCGCGTATTTGTTAGTGAATATAATTTTTTTTATGATGTGTTGACTTATCGGTTGATTGTTTATAGATTCTAGTCGGTGCAGTTTGGCCAACTACATCGATAGGGGTTTCTAAACTCTTAAGCAAGATAAATCGACACGATATTGCTTTAAAATCGGGTAAATGAAATAATTTAACCCAAAACTATTTTTGTATATAAAAGAAATGATTTTCTGTGAATTTATGGTATATAGTTGCCTGGTTGTTAGGAAGTGATGATATCAAATTATCATCATTATTGTATGGAAATTTAATAAGAAATAATGGTATAACCAAAGATTTGAAGATAAATTCATTTAACATATGAAATTTATAAATATGAATTGAAAGGATAAGGGAATGAATTCATATACAAATGAGATTTGTAAATGTGATTTATAATTTGGAATAAAATTAATTAATGGAATGAAATTGGTAATGTGAATGTATAAATGGGTTTTATAAATTGAAATGAGATTTGACTTGGATCAAGTTGAAGAAAAAAATCCAAACATGGAAGAAAAATAAATAAATAAAAATAAAATGGATTGAATTTAAGTAAACAAATATGATAATTAATTAATTCATGAAATAGGAAAGTTGAATTAGTTAAATTAAAAACTTGAATTGTGAGTTAAATAAAAACGGTTTGAATTTGTAAATAAATTCAAGTAGGTAGAAATAAATTGAAAATTTCCTTGTTATTGATAGAATGAATTCAAGATAAATTGAGACTTGAAATGCTAATTAGTTGATAACAAAAATACTTACATCTTTTGAAAGTTAGGCTTTTGTAATAAAAAGTGTATGGGAGTTTCAAAATTTATATGCCTTGTATATATATTGATATATAAGTTGTTGCCGTAGTACATGTTTTAAATAAACAACTTGACATCTCTAAAATGGCATAATAATACATCTATATTGCTTTAAGTTATTACCGGTTTTATTCTGCAGCCTATAATTTTTAAAATGCATAAAGTAAGTGTTGTTGGTTTCGTATGTTATATGCCTAAGTTCATATAAGGGTCTGGCATATTTTAAATTTGAAGTTCAAATTTAATTAATATCTAATATATTTTCTTATTCTAAAATGAGGTTGCGTAATAAAATGGTTTCTAAGCATAGTACTAGTTAGATTATGTCATATATTGGTTTCAAAATTCACTTATATTAAAGGACCTGATACGTTTTCCCTGAGTATACATCTTTACTCTATTTTTTGAAGTTATAAAATGAACTTTATTTTAAACTAGTTCAACAATATTCCTAGATAGTAAATGCTTTCGTCCCTTTTGTTTTATAAACTATGAAAATAGAAGTGGTTTAAATAAGTTGAGAAATAGTTATTAATTGAAATTAGTCATTTTGTTATAAACAGAAGTAAATGTATTAACAGAAGTAAATAAAAATCGATTTTTGAATCAATTGAAATGGATATGAGTTCGTTTCGTTTAAAGAAAATGAATTGGATGAAAGAAAGTGAATTGTAAATCGCTTGAATTTAATAGAAATGATATGTGATGTAGTTGTAAGCAACTAAATTTGTATTGAAACCTTATAAATTGCTTATGGGAATTATTTTGAATGTCTTGCTTGTGAAAACTATGTGTTTACTATTGGAAATAAGTGAAATGTGAATAAATTTCCTATATACGTCACTTACGTGTGTAAATTGGGTAAGTACAGGTACAGGGGGCCGTTTGGCTGGATTTAGTCATGCTAAAATGCTAACAACAAACCGCTTTGCTTAAAAAGGCTAAATAAGGTACACCTATGCAATAAAAATAGAAATTATGAACTGTTTTTGTTTTTTCCGACCGGGTGGGTCGATGTGTATATATTTATATCTTTTGTCAAATTGCAAATGCTCCTCCGTACAAAGGAGACTCTGCCAAAATTTTCTGTAAATTTTGGGAGATAGAAATTTTTTGAATTTTTTTTATTAGCGACAAACAATTTCAAATTGGAAATTGAAGAAAATTAGTAAATGAAACTAAATTAAAATAATGATATGAATCGGTTATAATTGAAAGATAAAATTCAATATTCGTAGTAGAAGATAAATTGAATTCAAATAGAACTGAAATTGTGAATTAAATTCAAAGGAAATTGAAAATGCAAGATTGAATGATAATGGATATAACATCAATAGTGAAGTAAAAATGGTATAAGAAGTATATATTGAAATTCCGTAAAGGAATGTGCAAAATAAATTTGAATGTTGAAATTGGACATTATGGATATCAGGATATACAGGTGTGTTTAAGACAAAGGGTAAATTGGTTTTGGTTTTTGAACATAAATTTGAATTGCTCGACAAAAGGTATGTATTTAAATTTCAGTATGAAATTTGGTGATATTCTTGTCTAGCCACTTGGCCTTTTGTTTTCTTTTTGGAATCTGAGGACATGTGGTGCCCTTTTGTAGTCGTACCGAGCTAGCCGCGCAAAGGAGACGCTGGCGAAATTTTTCGGAAATTTAGGGCATTAGAAAAATTTTGAGAAAATTTTGGAAATTTGGAATTTGAATTTAAATTTAAATTTGAATTGTTAAGAAAACAATGTTGTTTGGAAGTCATAATTGAAGTTGGAAAGTTAGTTGAATTAAAAATGGGTCTCTGATAAAAAGGATTTGTTGGATGAGTTGACAAAACTATTTGGTTTTGGATAAATGGTAAATGGGTTAAGGTCCATTCATCTTAACTAGTAATTTCGGGACGAAATCCTTTTAAGGGGGGAAGGATGTGACGAACCAGAAATTTTTAACATTTGAAATGGAATATTTAATTGATTTTAAATATTTGAATGATGTTTTAACTTGAACTTCGAATATAAATATGAATTTGGCAATTTAATTATTGAATTTGATTTATTGAAGTTGGATAAAAAATATAAATCTTCAGTTTTAAGCTGATTAAAAATATTTTCAACGCTTAGAAAATTTATATTGATAATACTGAAGACAATAGAAGCTTCAGAGTTGAATTTGAAACCGATTTGTTTAGTTTTGAAAACATATCGTTTAAACAATATTTAGAAATTGCCTTCCGAGGCACAGTCTCGGAATTCGACGAAACCAGTTCCATGGGATCCGTAATATTGAATTATTACCGGATTTCAAATTTCGTAGCTTTCGGAGTTATCGTGTGACCGTATGAGATAAAAACGCCTAGCCAATAATTATTTGATTTAAATTAAATATCAGATATTATTTCACCAGTCAAATTCTTTCCCATCAGCCGTATTATTTCTTTTCAGCTTCTCCAACACACGACTCTTTCTTGTTAAATCACATCTATCTTCCTTCTAGCTTCAGTGAATGTGAACGAAAAAAAATGAAGAGAGAATCGATTCCTTCCTAAATTAAAATAATGGCCGAAGCCCCTCTCTCGTTCAAATTCACTAAATCACGACCTCAAATCAAATAAAAGAAAAAGGAAAAATAAACGAGCGAAGCTCTTATCCAAATCTCATCCCCTTTCTTTCATTACAAATTGAAAATCGGTAAAAAATGGCCGACTTCTTTATTTCACAGAAAGAAAAAAAAGAAGCCGAAGCCTCGATCTCATCAACCATTGTCGCGATTTCTTTCGCGAAGTAATCTAGGCTGTCACCGTGGTTGGGGCGATGCTCGTATACGCGTGGCATCTGCAGGCGGTGACGCGAGCAAAGGCGGAAGCTATTTGATGAGGAGGTGGAGCTTTAGAGCTCGATTGGAAGCAACGACACTCAGGAATTGGTGCAGCAACGGGGTGGAGGTAGATTAGGGCTTAGGAATCGATTGAATGGATTCACGATGAGTTCTCTGGTATTTTGATGCACGCGCGTGGAGGTAGAGTATGGCGAGTTCATCAAGGTTCTTAGGGCAGTGTGTGTCGCGATGGCAGGTAGGCAATGTCGTGTTGGTTATCAACGTCGCGATGCTCGCGGTCATGAGGCGAACGAGACGGAAACTCGTATTGATGATAGCGAAGGTATATTTTTAGTTCAATTTAAAAAATTTAAATGTTAAACTAGTTTTTTCAGGAGTTTACAAATATATTATGGAGAATTTATTTACAACAAGATACATAAAATTATTTATTTCCAGCTTTAAGAATTTTACTTATCCAGTAAAAGGTATTAGTTTATTTAATGCATATAGATATGTATTTAATTTACTACAAGTGATAAGGTTTCTGTTAGGTAAAAAAATAAATAAGTATATGTGTATAATTTTAGAAATTTACAGTAAACAAAAGATTAGTTTATATGGATAAAATTTGATAATGGATAAACTGCATAAAGATTTGATTTTTAAAATCTATCTAAAGGGAAAATAGTTTAAATTAAATTATCGGTTAAATTGAAAATCTTAGTTAAATTTAAATTGTAAAATGGCAAATTAAATTATTCGATTTATTTCGAATATTAATCGATTGTATAAAAATTCTTTATACAAGGTCAATATATAAAGAGAAAATCAAGCCGGAATGGAAATGAACTGCAAATTGAAAGCAAAGGTAAGATCTTCTCACTCAAACAAAGGGTTTTGTTTAATTTTAAATAGTTAAATTTAAGATTGTTGATTGTGTGCTTGGGTGATGGTTGTTATTATTTGCTTTGAAGTAGACCATATTGCGCCGCATAATAGCGGATAATATTTTATAAACCCCATATACCGCGATATTCCACCTCGAAGTGGAATTGGTATTTAATTATTGTGCTAACGTCTATGGATGCAGGGAAACAGGTTGGAGGGATCCAACTGGATTCCCCAAACATTTCGATTGGTTTTGTTTGTTGTATGTTAAATTGTTTATAGTCTCTGTGTGATTATATTGTAATTGGAATCATTGTAGGCTAAAATTTAACCGAATATATTTTTGATTTTGTAAGATACCAGGAATAAATAAAATAGGATTTTTAAATTTAAGTAGAAAAATCTATAGTGAAATCCTATTGAATAAATTCCAAAATATGGGGAGAGTTTTTATAAATGGGTTTTGAGTAATATTGTTTGATAGTTAAAGAATTTATTTAAATTATGGATTTTAAATAGTTTGGAAAAATAAAGGGGTTTATTTTAAAAGATGATAACTGTGGAAATCCATTGAAAATCGATTTGGTACTTGAAAATAAATCTTTGGTAATCAAACTGAAATTTTATTCTATGTTTGAAACAAAATTTAGAAATCAATTTAGAAATTGATTTTGGTGACTGAAAATAAACCTTTGGGAAATCTATTTGGAAATTGACTTGGGTGTTTGAAACAAATTTGGGAAATCAATATGGAAATTTGATTTGGTGTTGAAAGTGAATAATTGGGAAGCGATTTGAAAATCGTGTATTAATGGATATTTGGAAATTTGAATTCACAGTGGAAATTTATAAGGGAAAGGGAAATTGGTTTTAAAATAAACATTGGTTTATTTTTTTTAAAGTGTGGAAAAGATTTGAAACTTGTTTCAAAGGATGGGAAATCGATTTGAAATTTGATTTACAAAGTGATGAAGTGTTAAAAATATATCTTGCAAAGATATTTCGAAAATAAATAATTGGGAAAATTATTTAAATCTGGAAATTATTTTGAATGTTGATTGATAGTTAAATAACCGACTATCAATATTTGCCATTAAATGGCGTTTGAATTTCGATGCGACCGGGGGTCGGATTCCAAGTGGATATCCGGAAACCACGTTGAACCTTTGTGATTGTGATAGATCTTTTATTTAAAGGATCAAAAATGAAAATTGTTGTGATTTGTTGAAATCTGAATGAACACTTATTTTTAAAAATAAGCGCTCATTATTCGGATTAGCCGGGAGAGGACCTTTATGTCATAAAACCCATTCCGAATAATGATACGACGAAATAGGATTGCATTTGGAGACCGGTGGTGAAGACCGGGTATTTGCGAGAATGATAGGATGACCTATCGATTGTCTCTGCACTGAGTAGCTACAGTATAGAGATTCCCTAAGTGATGGGAAGTCCGACCGGGATTGTGAATACCCGAATTGCAAGGGCTTCTTTGGAAGTGCCTTTGGTTCTTTTCGAACCCGTAACAGACTTTTATGGAAGTGTGTCTGACGTTACAAATTGAGATATAAAGCTGGTTTCTATCAAATACATTTCTTTTGGTGGCGGAGAATTTATTCTTTTAGCTTAACACCCTTCTCTAAGACGTACGAGCTCAGAGGTTATGTAGTTGATGTTTACTAGTGATGCATTCCCAATTTGGTAATGTGGCATACGAAGTGCTGCTGGTCATTTGTTGATCGAAGCACGGCTTTTGCGAAAAGCGTAGCTTTGTGGATGAGACTTCATCGAGCCTCACAAACCGGAAATGGTCAAAACAGAAATGTTACGACAAGGTTTTTTAGGGGTCGCGCCCCTAGGGTATGTCCATTTTCTTCTGGATAAGAGGTGATATGATGGTATAGAGCCTGGATATTTTACCTATGTTGATGCTGCAAATTTTTATACTTTGTGGTTGTTGCTTTGTGGTTGAGGATCCTCGGATAAAGGTCGGTAACGACCGGGGATGACATACTTTTTTTGGGTGGAGCTATCAAATTACAGCTTCATTACACCCAGAAGCGTGTGGTAACTCGGCCTTGTGTCAGCAGAGATCCGGTTAGGTTCTCGGGGGCGTCCTTGCAGAGGCTTACCCATTTTGGTATAGGAAGTTCCTTAGCCTGACCATTTGTTGGAAATCCAAAGAAACAATACAAGCCCTAGACGGTTTTGGTGGTATAACCTTCCATGGAATATGGCGGTAACCTGCTATTGAACATGGTAGCTATAGTTGGCATAAGTGCGAAATGCCCATGCTGACTAAGATTAATATTATACTTTCGAAATGATTTCTGCACTATGCACTAAAAATAATATCCAAAGGTTTTCGCGTATTAAGCATGTTTGACTATAATAAGGAGAAATCTCCCCCAAGTGTGCGTTTGCATTGTGTGTGTGGCGGGAGGCCTTATGGCAGTTTCATTTAAAAAAAACATAGCGGGCTTCCTTTTATTTTCTTTGTGAAAATAACTGTTTGTATGATCTCACACCAGTCCCATGACTGACCTGGAGTATAATGTTCCCTTTCTAAACACTGGGTGCCCACAATTTTCCACACAGGCATCCTAGAGTAAGGTTAGCAGTTATTCGGGAGCAAAGTTCGAGAAAGTGCTGTGGAAATCAGGAGTTGAAGCTAGATGGCGTGGCGTATCATTTATATATGTAATATTTCTTTTCGCTTTTTTTTGTTTTACATTCTGATAATGTAACGTGATGTAATGTAATAACCGATGTAGTGATTCTTTTTAAAAATAATTTATTTATCTATTATATTTGTTCCGCTGCGATATGTGTGATTCTGTTATTGTTTTCATTCTTCTTCTTCTACCTCTTTCTTCTTTAACCCTAAAGAGTCATAAGTTTGTTCCTCTTTGGCTGGATTGTTGTGGAATGTTTCCAGCTCAAAGGAATACGGATTTTCTGGCCTTTACACCATCCCACTAAAGAGATCGTAGGTTCCATCCCACAATTAAAGCGAGAAGGTGGATTCCATTCAATAATTAAAATCCGAATAAAGATTTTAGTGCTATTATGAAGTTTTAGCACAAATCTAATCTTTATTATTTATCTTGATATCTTGAACTCTTGATACTCATGAGTCTTCAGGCTTAATTTCATCAATCTTAAATTCGTCAGTCTTGAATCTCTATATTGTATAGTCTTCATTCTCAGTACCTACATATATATACCCTGCATATACATATATATCTAGACACGAATATTAGTATTTATATTTTATAGCAAGTCCTAAAGTTTTTGTTGTCAAAACCTCGTCTTAGGAACTAACAGTACTAACTCGTTGATTTCTTGTGCGTTGGTTTTGACTTGGCGGAGGCGGAAGCATATGGTCAATAGGTAACTAATGAAAGTGGTGAAACATTATTTCTGTAAAAAGCTGTTTTATTTCATTTTCAAGTACTTGCTTTTTAGCTAACCTACCTATTTGTAAGAATTAATTGGTTTCCATAAACTTTTCAAATTCTTTCCACAGAAAAACCGCTACATTAATTTCAAATCCGAATAAAAATAATTTAGCAAATTATCCCTTCCCTTGTAAAAGACAATTACACCAATTAGTCCTCTGTCAAAATTAATTTAATTTTCATAATAAATTACATAGGAAAAATTCCCAAAAGTCTTCGAAGTTTACTTTTAATATATTATTTAACACATAGAAATTTCATACCCAAATTCCTTCATATAATAGCCGAAATAATTTTAAACCCAATTTATTCATTACTTCGCTCAAAAATTCATAATAAATTTTTCATGGTCTAGAAAATTATAAAAATTAAAATCCATCTCCAAAATAATATTTTCATAATATATAAATTCCACATGGCATTCACAATCCAGAAAATATGATTTTTGCCTAAAAACGGAATTAATCATTTATCAAACAACCTTGTTTGAATCAAACATATCATAAAATCCATGCATATCACCGTTACAATCATTACACAAGGTTTTATACATAAACCCGAAATCAAACGATATTTAAAAAAATAGAGATGGTTTTGATTATTATTCACGTTGATTAGGATAAGGCACTTGAGATTTGATCTTTGATTAATTCTCATTGCTTGATTTCTTAGCTTTAATTGAGTTTTCACATTTTCCTTCCCTAGGTTATGGTCGGCTTGATCTCTGATTTAGGTTTTGCATTTTGAAAAAAATGAACGTGTAAAGAAATGGAAATAAGGTTTTAAGGCTAATGGGATTGTGGGTGCAGCTATCACCCATAATGCCCTTGTTTTACTCTCTTATTACTTATCTAATAAACCATTTCCATAGACTCATTCATTATGTTTATTTAAGCATGGCTTCTAATGAATTTTTCAAATCTCAATCCCCTTATCACACTAATACTTATACTATTTATTTAATTTATTTGATTAAATCTCCTTAATAAAGTTATTAAATATTAGGGGTGTTACACTATGATTTTCCAATTCACACATAAAATGGCATGGACATCGCTGATATCACAAAGGGTGGAGCATTGTAAGGTAAAAATATAAAAATAGATCATAAATAAATCTACATTATTTTGCACTTTTTGAAAATTGCAGTCGAAGAAAAATATAATAATAATACAATCCCAAATTAATAAAATGATTTAGTATCGAATAAACTCCAACTGCAACATCTCTCTGTATCGGTAATAAAAACAATCTAATGTTTGGAAATAATTGAAATAAAATAATGGAGAGAAAGAAAATAAATGTGTGTGTCCTCAAAGTGCAATAGCATATCCAAAATCACGATTCATCCTCTTTATTTACCTACCAAGGTAAAAAAAAGGAAGAATTGGATATTCATGGTCAGACATAAGTCTAGTAAGTAAAACACGTCATATAAGTGGAAAACGCTAATAAGCTAGTGAGACAACACTTATGCTTGAAAATCAAACCTTAACCTATGTCATCTACGCCCAATAAGTTAGCTAGGAATGTCGCAATATTATAGGAATAATGGTGACATCTTATACCAAGGTTTCATTGAAATACCAACCAATCTCAAATACATTGCTACGTACTCCCATATCAGGAATCACATCTTAACAAGGAACATTAAATCTATAGGCATCGGGTTACAACTTGCACCCCTCGACACAACGATCCAAAGCCTAAGTTGACAATCAGACTCATATCAGTGCCAAGAAGTACGATCTATGTGGTTTTCATAACTTTACAAAGGCTAAGAATAACATATATATCCATTATATACTACACTTTTAGAACTCACAGCGAAAGGAACAAAATATGAATATAAAAGATAACCATCTCAAAACATAATCTTAGAAAACAGTATGTAGTCAAATACAGTGTGCATAGAAATTATACTCATGGTCTTATAAAAATACTTAGTATGGATAAGATAAATAGTTACATGGAGAGTATATAAAAGGATAAGCAACTCCTGTAATGAGTCTGTCTCTCCATATAGTAAAATTGAGCTAATCACATGTTGTCATGTCCTCATATAGTAGGAAAAAGAATGAAAAAGGGTGGGTCAAACAAAGAGTGAGTGAGTATATGTTTAATATATGGTGATCATGCGCAGTTGATATTAATACTACCCCATGTGACCTAAGGTATCCTACAAGTGTACGTGGGTTATTTAATCGTTTTACTTTAGTGTTTTAGTAAACACTTAAGTAACTAATATAGGCTTTCACATGGACTGAATAGCTAATCAAACCTTAATAACTGATCTGCTAATAGCTAATAGGACTTTTCCAACATAGGGTATCTTACTATTTCCCTTATGGGATTGCACTTCACACATTACTACTACACGTAACTATTTCGCCTAGGTTATCTAATAATTTCCTCATGGAAATAAATTTTCCACAACTACGACTACACGTACCCCAGCTTCCATTTAGAGGAGAGCCCATAATGCTAACTCATCGAAGTGTCTCATCATCTGATCGATGTCCTCCTCTCAGATGTAGAATACGCCTCTTATTGCATGTGCTAGGATCAATCAACAACACAACATCGTGCACATCATCATGAATACCAAGGAACTCTCATGGTGCCTTGCCCTCCCACACTTCATCAAGCATCAGTAAGTGCTGCAAGTCCATTACAGAACCTCCTATGAGTGTCATTCGCGATAGAATTACCCCCGGTCGAATAATTGACCACCCGTTGGACAAATTACATTTACGCATTCTGCAATGTCATAATGATGCTTCATACGAAACTAGTTCCCCTACTTTTCCCAATATAAAAACAATTAACAATATTTTAAAACTTGGGTCTTAGGTCGAGGTTCAAATTATAATCTGGGTATGTAACCGGTCGACTGCTAAACCATAGGTAAATCAATTGCGGTAGACTACTCAAGGTGAACGGTAGACTGGTCGTAGGGTAAAATTAGGGTTTTCTGATCGCTTTTTTAATTTTTTAATTAATGTTTATCGTTTATCATTTTCAATATTCTCCAGGTTTCACTAAGCTTATGGTTCAGATTCATCGATTTTTTTTAAATCATCCTTATAATCAATTTGAACGTAGAGTATAATTAACCTAACCCTAATACTACCGATTTATAACAAAAACTTACCGGATTAGAGAGAAGGTTTTTAATCTAGTTCAATCATATTCAATTTATTTCTAAATCTTACATTTTAACTTTATGATTTACAATTTAGTTACTAACAACCTAGAACTTATAACGTATGTTAAGATTAACTACATGTAATCAACTTATTAAAAATATTCTCATTTACCTCGGATCCAAGCTCTAAAACTAACCTTAGAATGAAAATTCACACTCGATGGCTTGCCTCTTCCTTGATCTCATCTCCATGTATTTCCTTTAATTCGCTTTTATTATTTTTTGAAGAAATAGAAGAGAGGGATAAATTGGATAGATTTTCACTATACCGATAGTTTTTTAATGAATTAGGGTTTAGGTTAGGTGTTTACTTATAGGGGTTTAAATTTAATATTGAGCATTAGATTAACCTTGTAGGAGATTTATTTTCATCCTAGATGCACCTTAGTTACTTCGTACGTAAGTATAATATTTTGATCCATAATGTTCGTCTATTTGTGGCTCAACCTATAGATCAATATTAACCAGTAGAACGTTTATTGGGACCGCTCGACTGTTATCGGTCGACCGATGAACCTTTAGGGTCAACCCTTGATCGTGTATAATTCAGAAATATAATTTAATTTATTTTGTTCCTAAATTTTGGAACGTCTGCAACTTCTCCATACTAACTCCTATTTCAAAGTGTTATATAACAAAATTGTGCAAAAAATAGATACGAGTGCAATGGCGCAAGTTTCGTAACCAAATTTGGATGTATGTGAAAATTTTATTTTAGTTCTTGTTTTATTTAATTCAATTCATTTTACTAAATTTTTTGCTTAAATTTCAGATGTGTTACACATCACTATTGGAATGAAAGTCTAAGTCACGTGCCACCGTGCACATACTATTGGGATAAAGACCGAACTCGTGTGTTAAAACATATGCACACTTTAATGAACAAGCCTCATGATGAACATGTACAAAACTCTTGGTATAAAGACCAACTCGCATGTTGAATCACATGCAACCCTATTGGTACAAAGACTAACTCGCGATCTCCAAATCATAAGCGAGACTATTAAGGTCAAATTTAAGCGAGCCATCACCTAATAGTCTGTGAAACTATTAGGAACGGACCCAAACTCATCATCGCCAAACCGGTTTCGATGCTATTGGATGAAGTCCTAACAAGTTGTGGCCAAACGCCACTGAAACAGAGGACCAACTTCCACATACGTGTATGGACACGCTCTAGTAGAAACACCCCCCATCTGTTCATATAACGAACCTTCCCAAACGAAGATAGTTTTTTGAATTTTACCAAGACATTGGAAATAACATATCAAAACGTTTCTCATCTCACGATGATCATGATGCCATGAATCTCATATGAAACTGATATCATATGCTTACGATATAAGTGTTTAGAAATAATGGCATTATCGTAATTATTTCATTTATAATTTGGTTATTAATATTTTATTTTTATTTATGCGTCTACAACGTTCTTATCTGCTTGATTCATGTGCCTGAACCCAACGTCAACGGCTTTACCCTCTTATTACCATCAGTACATGCCTCTAGAAGCCAACCAGACACCATGACTGAGTTCGCCATCGCCACACCACTCTATGATCAAAACCTAGTAACCACTACTACGCCCAATCAAGCTGCTGTCACGACATCTTTAAGCTAGATTTCTATCGTCCACCACTGGTTTCGATCATATTGTAGCATAGTGCTTCGCTTGATCACTTCTTCTCATCCATGCCCTTTGATAACCCAATCATCAATGTTGAACTCAAACGGATGGTCCACATTTATCGAACTTCCAACATGTTTTTTAATCAATCTATTAACCCAATCGACAAATGAACAACGATCATTTTCATCCAATTCTATAGTTTTAATATATAATATGTTTAATTTGAAGCACTTTTTAATCAAGGAGAGATTAGACAATTGTTTAATTACAATTAAAAAATCATTTTTTAATTAACTAGCCATGACATATTACATCCTTATCGCGAATTAATACAATTTAATACGATTACTATCCAATTTCATCCTTTTATAATTCAAATAAGAACACAAGAGTGACTTAGTACATTTTAGCAGCATATAACCAGATATGACGAGTCCCATTTGCCAATTAACCGCATTTTCTCTCCGATCTTATTTGAATCCACATTCTTTCCTTCCGATCTGCCACTATTTGCTTTGAAGTTACTTGTTTTGTTATATTCCATGTATACTCTTTGATTTGATGTGGAGTTGGTTTGATTTTTATATTGTGATTTGATGATGAATGTGACGGATATTAGCGGTAAGGTATTTAGGTTAAAATAGAATTAGAATATTAGTTTGCATATCTATTTATAGGGAGAAAATGATACTAAATTGGGCTAGATTTTGAAATCAAAATATTATGAAAATGTAACTTGCATCAACTCTTTTATTTTTTTGGTCAAATAATTAAATTTAGTAAGTTATATATGTTTTTCGACTATACATGGTATTCCAAAGGCAATAGGACGAGTCCTAAGGTCCAATTTAATCTCTGTAAAAATTTGCTATTTTGCCATTTATTGTAAAATTACGATATTATAATTTTTAGTTTAATTATTTAATCATGTAAAAATATTGAGTTTTACATTTTTTTATCCCAACCATAGACAAATCACTTGATGAATTATGACTACTAATTTTTCAAATCTCAATTTATGTAGTGGATATTTTGAAATCCAAGTTCACTCATGCTACATCCCTCAAACAACACTTTATATGCATTCATGTTATACACTTAAACACGTGATGGACAATACAATTGTTTGGTAATGCTGTTTGACCATGTGATACAACATCTATTTTTCAAGTTACCATGAGTAATATATTTCAATTGAATGTTCAAAAGTTCATCGTTGTATTTTATAACTCATCATGGAACTCACACCTCTCTTGTCCACAAACCACCCATCACCTTCTACTCCGTATTTATCACAACTAGTGTAAATGTGCATGCCTGTGCGCGTCTAATAAATTAAGTACTTTTTATTTTAAATTATTTAATGCGAAAAAATAATTTTATTGTAATAGCGTTGCCTTTTATTCTATGCGTTAAAAGTGAATATTTAGTGGTCAGAAATGTCTTTATTTCAAGTAGCTTTGTTGGTGGTGAATGTAGTAAATTGATAATGAGATTTCTTTAATAGCCGGTTATAATGGAGATGATGGTGAATGTTACAAATCGATAGTTATATTTCTTTGATGAACGATCGAAAATTGGATGCTATCTATGATATTTTCAGAACTTCAAAAGCACGCGGTAGAAATTTTATTTATTAAAGTTTCATTATTAACCATAGAGATAGGTCCAAATATATGTTAAGTCCAAAAGGAGATGATTTGATTAGTGGGCCACTACCTACCTCACTATCGTAGATCCTCGGTTACACTGGATATTGTCGTCTAATTTGCAACTATATTCTACTAGAAGGCTCATTGACCAATTTGCTTAAAAGAAGAGTAAATTTTAAACTGGACCGAGCAGGCTGAAAAAGTTCTCTTTTCCCTCAAACACGCAATAACTATTGCCGATTTATAACAATTCTATTTTTGCATCTTGAATTTCTATTCTTTTTTTCCATCCTTTTCTTCTTTCTCAGTAATAATAACCAAGGTTCGAAATTCCGTTTTCCGTTTCCGTTCCGGCTATTTGTAATTTTAGAATTTGTCGGATCCGTTTCGAAAATTCCGAAAGTTCCGTTTTAATTCCGGTTTTTTCATTCCGATGCTTTTTTCTATAATTTGCTATATCCGCTAATAAATACCTAATACTGTCATAAATTTATAGTACATATTTTACATTATATATAAAATACATACTTTAATTAAAAATCCACTATGTAAGATTCTGTATTATTCATTTGAGATTTTAAAACTTCGATCAATTTTGAAAATTTTGAATTTTTTGCTATGATTCGATGTAAATTAACAAAAGTATAACAACTTTTTTATTAAACTACACGATTTCTTCTCCATTTATTTATTGTCTCTATTAATTTGTTTTATTTATTTTATTTTTATATATTTGTTGTATTTTTTAATTTTTTATAAGTTTTTTTAGTATATGAAAAGCAAATCCGGAATTTAGAGCGGAACTGAAATTTTGACCGGATTCCATTCCGGTTGTGAACGGAATCGGAACGTAATCACCGAAATAACCGGAATTCCATCGGAATTTCGAACCACGATAATAACACAATGCATTCATGGCTACATCAAATGCAGGTATGATTTATTATTTTGTTTGGTGCCGAAAACTATTTGTATTTTACAAATGGTATTATACTAACATTCACCCCTTACAGGGAAGCTTTTCAAAATTGGATTTTCTGTATAGGAATACATATAACATTTCATTAATATACGCTTACAGAAATAGATTAATCTACTCATTTGTTTATCTCGATTTCATTAATACCATAAAAAATGGAGCTCGCTGTTTCATGACGTCTGAAAAAAATCAATAACCACAAGTGATTCTTTGCTTATTCGTGGCTTCGTTTCATTATCTGTAATGGTTGTCATGATTCTGATCATCAGTTTTGATTTGTTGGCTAAGGCATCATAAAAATTATTGCCATGATTCAGACCAAGACTACTTTGAAAGTTATTGTCATCACAAAAATTCGTTAACGTATACATGAAAGAAGTGAACATGTAAACAAAACCAGTAAAAATAAATAAAAACTTTGCCATTTCATTTATTGAATATATGTCATCTCATAGATGGATGACCAAAAAGAATACAAAGAAGAACCCTATTGGCAATGAAAATGTACATTGTGTACAATTTCTAGCATAATACTTCAGGCCCAGTAGACACTTTCTTAACAATCTTAGCAATTCTGCAAAATGATTCGGATTTTTTTCCATTATTATTCAAAATGTTTATATCTTGCATTTGGATGCCTATGCAAGGTGTTGTTGCACTGTAGTTGAAATATATTCCATAACGACTTGTCGTCGATCCTGATAACCCTCTAAATTTCATATCTTGAATTTTAACTGCTCCCTGTTAGTTACAAAATAATAATAGATGAGATTAATATCGATGAAGAAGTCAAAATATAAGGTTTTTAACTTTTATATTCATCAAAAATATTTCGTACAGAATACATAAAGGTCAAAAACTTACTCCATTTGCTTGTGTATATTCATCAAGGAGTGCATGGTAGTAATGATCTAGAATTATTGCATTTTGAACAGGGGTGAAAGTAATGTTTTCGAAAGTTATGCTATTTACAAGACCACTGCCACCCTGAAACATGAAATAAGAAGTGATTAAAAAAAATAGATTACATAAGACTATATAGTATACTCCTTGACAAATACTACTAGCAGTGACACACTAACTAAGAATAAAAGTGTAATTACCACCCATGTGATGACCCGCCCTTCTACTCCCAGAAAGACGTATCATCATTAAGAAAAGAAAGG
The DNA here is from genome assembly GCA_030765085.1 of Allium cepa. Taxonomy (NCBI): domain Eukaryota; kingdom Viridiplantae; phylum Streptophyta; class Magnoliopsida; order Asparagales; family Amaryllidaceae; genus Allium; species Allium cepa. The sequence goes on along the minus strand of CM060940.1, from coordinate 746,466,614 downwards.
GATAGAAATAGAAAAGAAGAGAAAGAAAGAACAACAACATCGTAATCTCACAGCGGAACGGAACAAAATATAATGCATCACATAATTTACATATATCAGAGTTATACAATATTATACACATGATAGTCATACACGCATCTGTCACTACATACATATCAAAATACATCATACATCAACTAACACAGCGGAACTAGATAGCTACAAACGTCTGGAACTCCTTCTCCAAGCTCCTCCAGAAACAAAATCCAAAACCTATCACTTGGCTACTCATAAAAATTTGAGGACCCAAGAGTTTATGAAAAACAAAATATAAACACCGGGTCAGACATGGGTCTGGTATGAGTAAACAGTTTAAGTTTTTTAACTTTGAAAAACATTTCAAAATAAAGGTATCACGCAAGACTCCCCACAAATAAATACGGGTAATTTTTTACCGTACACTAACCAAAACATTTTATAGGAAATCCAGTGATATTATAATAGTGTCTAGGGTTGTGAAGTAAATAGAAAATAGCCGAAATTGTTACATCTATTAAATTGTAGCTACTAGCCACAAAATTGGGTAATACAAATCAAAACTGTAGGGTCTCGTAGGGAAAATGGATTTCCATCAATGGCAGGGCTACTGGGGTACTGCCCGTCACAGTACGGGGCCTAGATCACCGTACCGAGGATCACTGCCGACCCCCTACAACACAAGGCCGGAACCATTCCGTACTGAACATTCCCGAACAAGATAACTCCGCGGTTGTAGCTAGCAACCGCCCACACAGCCGAAATAAAAAGGGACATCTAGACAAGGGTATATCTCGCCCTGCTTGGGCATGACCCACTTAACCTTGCTGCACATCCCCTATTTTAGCCATTCCCGGTTGATGAGGCTCGAGGCTGCGATTACCTTTACAGAACATATCTCTTGGAATGCTCATCGTCCGCTTGACGATGTGTTGAAAGCATTCAATCCATACAAGTTCATCTCGGGTTCGAACGAAATCAAAAGCATTATCTTGTTACACTCATTTTTGAATCACCCTCAGAGTCAACGACAATAACCCTTGCATTCTGAAAACACCATCTCGATCTTCACTTGAGAATTCACGACCTATCGTTTAATTTGGATCGATGTGTTTTCGAATAATCATAAATGACACCCGATCCAGATCTCATCGAAATCCAAACGCCATTTTAAAGGCCAAGTTGTTTAATTAACTTAAAACAGTTTAATTCGTCAATTGAGTTCACATAGTATATCACAGATAAATCATACACAGTCATCATAGATATATCAAGAGCATATCATAAAACATCACAGAATATCATCAAATAAATATCACAAATCAGATATTCTACATATACAACATTCATAAGCAATCATCTTAAATTCTGATTGTAATTAATTCGATTTAAAATCAACTACTTGAGAGTTAATCACTTAACCCTGTTTAATCATCAATTAATTATCAATTAATTACTTATACCATTTCAAATTATTTAATTAATTACTTATTCCTTAATCGATTATTAAGTCTTAATTATTTAATTAATTACTCTTAATTATTAATTAATAACCTTAATTACGTAATTAAAACTTAATTATCCATTTAGTAACTGCTAATTACATAATTAATCAATTATTAATTCTTAATTAAATTACTTAATTAATTAACTACAAATCATTCATTAATTAACTTAAGTAGTTAATTACAGTTTTATCACTTAAGCATTAAGTAATCCAAATTCTAATAAAAATTAAAAAAGTTAATCATTCTTAATTACTTCCTAAACATAATTTATTAATATTAATTATTCAACTTAATTAACATTTTATAAGTCTTCTTTAACTTTTTGAAAATCAATATATTACTAACTACAAACTTAAATATTAATAAATTTCATACTTAACTTGAAGTAATTACTTAATTAAAGTAATAATTAAGTGTTGAAAACATTGTTAAGTATTAACTAAGATAATTAAAACTTGTATTAAGTTTTTAACTTAAAACTATTAAACACTATTAAGTTTTACAGTCTTTAAAGCTTGATGAAAATCTGTTTACTTAACTTTACTTTTAAATACAAGACTGCAGTTTGAAGAAATCCAAGACTTCCCCTGTTAAAACTCGAGTAGTACTTCGAGTAACTCACGCATTTTCCCGAGACTCTCCCCTATTCTTCTCGCAACCTTCTTCTTCTACTCTTTTTTTTTCCAGTAAGCTTAAAATTTAACTAAGTATAAATAGCATCAGGAAAACTATTTATGCACACGATCATAAACTCAAAGCTAACACCTCATTTACTCGAAGAAAATTGACCTCTTCCTCGAGAATCGACTCAAGTAACTTCCCACCATCAACACTGACACAACTCACCACATCGTACATGTTCACGGCTGCGCGACCATCTCCGGCGAACATCAACATCAACAGCAATTCGCAAATCGTCCCTAAGCTCGAAATCAAAATTCGAATCGCCTTCAACAATTACAAATCGAAATTTTGTCATTTCTTCGAAAATACTGCTAACTTGAGCACTAACTAAAACCACTAGACACCACCACACAACCCACCAGAGTCGCCCAAATTTCATCCATACCCTAATAACACATCAAGCAACCATCCATCCAAGATTCGTGCAACTCGATCATGCAACAAAGACGAACATGCCACGTTTACTGACATGAACAAAAACTTGAACCCAAGCCCTAAATCGATCTCGTTTCTTTAATTTATGCAACGAAAAAAATAATCAACAATTTTCTTAAAATCTATGATGTTTATACGTGCTTCAATCCAAATTTCAACCTTTAAAATTGATTCGATCGCTAGAAATTGGAGGAAATACAATTTTTGTTCAACTAAAAACTGATCTTTGAATATGAAACAAAAATTCTTTGTTTTTTTTAAACATAAATTTCAATCAGAATTCAAGATATAAACTTGACTTAGCTTCTTATAACAATCGAATTTATCAATTAATTACTTGATTGCCTGTAAAACAATATTACAGTAGCATACTTTTACAAAGATGGTTTAAACAGCTTACAAAATCTTAGTTTTAGTTTAAATACCTTGTTTGATTGAAAAATTAAAACTTAACAAGGATTAGCAGAAAGTGAATTTGAGTTTTGAAAAAAAAATGCAAACTGTAACCACAACAGAGAGCACAGAGCAACACATAAATGTATACAAGATAAAGCATATACCATATCATATGATCATTGAATCTTGAGCTATTTAATTTAAACTTAAAGCTTTAAAATTTCTTGTTTACTCACCTGACATGGTTGCCGAACAAAGAATATTTCTTGTTTTCTTTTGAAAACCTGAAGTATGAAACTGTCTTGAGTTCCTGACTGTTCTTGTTTGAATTTAAAATTTGAGTTTGTTTCCCTTTTTTTCTTCTTTAGTTTTCTCTGGTTTTGTTAAATTATTGCTGAACTAAATGACTTAGATGTATACATATATGTAAAGGAGAACATAGATGTATAAAAGAAGGTATAAACTGGCACTGTTGTTTTCTTCTTTTGGCTTTAACTTGACAGATTTTGTGTCTGAAAAGTAAAGATTTGCAAACATTTGAATTGACAAAATTTAGGCTGAGATGATAGCAATTAAATGCTTAGGTTTCTAAAGATGTTTACATACTAATTATTATGTCTGTTGTGTATAAAGAATTTGTATATAAATGTACCCTTTGCAGGTAGATGTTTGGCTTGTATATGAAGATAATTTTGTTTAAAGACATTTGTTTTATTATTTTCTTGCTTACACAATATACATATGTTTGTGTCTGATTTCATTTTCTACTTAGTGCTTAAAAATTCTCAGCTAATGTTGCTTGCCAGCATATCTTAACTACTTAATTTTTTATTTTTATTTTTATTTTTATTTCTAACTATCAATATTTATATTACATTCATGTGGTTTACTTATATGTTATACTTATAGTCATTTCTATTTGTATTTTCGACTATCAATATTTAAATGATATTCATAAGTTTACTTACTTATATTTGAACTTTATATTGATAGAATTTGATTTTAATTGGAACATTATCATCCATATGTATATATACCAAATGTTAACAAGACAAAGTATTTTAATTTAGTTATATAAGACAAATTTTATTATAAATATTATTAAGAGATTTATTTAAATTTACAAATCGAATTTTCACTTTTCAAAATACAGATCTTTATAAACAATTGACAATATTTCCAAAAGTCTTATTCATTTTAAAATGGTAAGTTTACTTTTTATTTAAGTAGATTAAATATTTATTAAAATAATAGGGCCAAAGTCCAGGGTCGTTACATTCCTCCCCCTTAAAAGAATTTCGTCCCCAAAATTTAAAACAAAAGATAATTCAAAAACTTTTATATTAACCATCCAAGCATACATATCATTCATACATTAGCAAACAACCAAACAATTTATCCTAACAAACATCACTAGCTATCCGGATACAAATCTGGATAAGCTTTCCTAAAACTATCCAGAGTTTCCCAGATGCAATTTCTGGGATCCTCGCTCCACTGCACTTTGACAAGCTTCATACCTTACTCCTGAGTTGCCTCTCGTCTTGATCAACAATCCGAACTGGATTCCTGACCACAGTCAAATTCGACTTGACTTCCAAATCTTCCTGAACTACTGGTTCTACATCTAATGATAATTCATGAACAGACTTCCTTAGATGGGATATATGGAATAAATTATGAATTCCAGACATCCGCTCTGGCAATTCAACCCTGTAAGCTACAGTACCAACTCTTTCTAATATTCGAAATGGACCAATATATCTCGGGGCAAGTTTTCCCGTCTTTCCGAATCTAATAGCTCCTTTAATCGGGGAAACTTTGATAACTAAACCACCAATCTCAAATTTCAATTATCTCCTTCTTTTATATGCATACTTCTTCTGACGGTCCTGAGCAGCACTCATCCTTTCCTTGATAAGCTCAACTTTAGCAGACGCTTCATGAATCAAATCTGGTCCAAGCACAAGATGATCTTTCGACTCTATCCAACAGGATGGGGATCCACACGGCCTTCCATAAAGAGTTTCATAAGGAGCCATCCTAATACTTGCTTGGTAGCCATTATTATAAGAGAATTCTACCAAATGAAGATGGTCTTCCCAAGATCCACCAAAGTCCAAAACACAAGCTCGCAACATATCCTCTAGAATACGATTCGGCCTCTCCGTCTGTTTATTTGATTATCTTTAATTAATCGACCAATTAATCAATCACATTCATTTGATTAATTACAATTGGGTAATTCATTCCTTAATTACCCCTTAAAATAAATAAATTATCCTTTAATTATAGATTAATTATTCTTTAATTATTAATTAATAAATCTTAATTATCAATTAATGAAACTTAATAACCAATTTATTAATCCTTAATAAATCAGTTAATCAATCCTTAATAACAATTAATTAACCCTAAATAACAGTTAATAACTCCTTAATTAACATTAATTATAGATTAACACTACAATAAAAGAGGCATATTACAACGGTGGAACACAGTTATAAAAGATATATTACAACGTTCGTATTTTAAGAAGTTGTAAAAGACTATCAATTTTTTACAACTGTGTTCTTTAGTTGCATATAACCGTTGTGATATTGTATGTTACAACTGTTTCTTACCCTTGCAAATAACCATTTTACAACTGTTGGTAACTCTTGTAGATACGTAACATTTCGTGCTGTAGCAGGTATGACAACTGCTTTTGGCAGTTGTAATAGATTCATTTACAACTGTTATTGACAGTTGCAATAAATCTTTTTACAATTGCTACCAACAATTGCAATTCATCTTCCGACAACTTCCATTAACCATAAATTTCACAACATTATATTTAAAACTGATATTTCACTAATAATAACTGCGATCGTTAACATTACTTGAAACAACATGAACCATTCACATTTAATAAAAGCTAAAACAATTCAATTTTACACCATTTTTGAATTCATAATTTTATTACAAAATATAACTAAATCCATTACATCCCCCTGACACAATTCCCTCTACTGCCCCCCGCTTGCTAACACACTAATGTATATACCACTAACCATCCCACTTTCAAATCTCTACATACACTAACCATTAACTTCCAACTACACACAAAAACTGTCTTTTGTGTTGAGATTGTTGAGTGACTTCTTCAATATACTCAATGGAATCATAAGAGTTATAATAAAGCAGCTTGGTAGTCATCAGTTGGAGCAAAGAAACTAGTAGCATTTACAGTGTTGCCGCTGCTATATTACTCTCAAATAACACGAGTTCAGATTTGGATCCTGCCGAGTACTATAATAACCATAATTATTATCTGAACAGACATAATCAGATAGATAATAATCAGATTGCTCATTAAGAAATGGTAAAGGATTAAGAAAAAGAACATTGTTTAGAAGCTACATCTTATCAAGCTTGCTAATGCTAGCAAGCTACACCTTATCAAGCTTTCAGTATGAGCATTTCTACTACACTTGAACCCGATATTAGTTCTAGCCCAAAAACACGTTAAATATTATCCTCCAGGAAAGTGACGAAATATGGCATGTTGAGTTATTACTCTGTTGCAATTTGTAAACACTATGTACAAATTGATAATAAAATCAAACAAATAAACCATGATAATTTTCTATGACAGTTGGGAAATTTTATGTCAGCATTGCCTTAAAGGCTCTTCAAGCACATAGATGTAAATGAAATCTTTATACTCGATCATCTTGTTTGAATAACATTTATTAATTGTTAGAGAACCGAATGCCAAAGACAAAAAAAATTAGTGCATATACAGAATTAATGAACAAAAGTACTTGTTATGCCTTGGTTGTTGAGACATGAATTTGATACCATAAGACAGCATAATGAAGAGTGGCACTTATGTTCAATATTTTGCTACCACCGTTTAAATATTGCAAGGCTTCATGACACATTGTGTATGTACCAACTGAATAGATTTCCACAACCAAGAAATAGAAATAAAATAATATTGATTAACAGTGATAAAAATGTACTAAAGTCTAAGGCTTCAACAACAATTAAAGTCACCATAACAGTTATGATACTTGGAAAAAGAAAACCATAACGGTCAGATCTTTTCAGTTGATTTATTTTATTTTGTTTTTCACTAATGATTCCTTCCCAATGTAACCTAAAGATTAACTTATAACCAAATTTGAAACCAAACAAACATTTGAAAATTCATCAAGCAATGAAGGCAAACCTGTTTGAAAACCATTAGGTGACAAGTCCTCGGGAGATGCAAGAAAATTTCCTGCTACTCCATTAACAAGAATATCAAGTTTCTCGAAGTGCTTTACTGTTGTTTCCAGAACCCTCGCTGCATCTTCTTTCTTGCGAACATCTCCTTCTAGTCTAACTGCCTATGCATGAGAACAGAGCAAGCAATTAGTCTCATATTAGTAACCTAAAAAGCAGCTAGATATTTCCAATATATGAATGTACCAGTAATTGTTGTAGTTATTGAATAAACAAAGGAAATATGGTATTGCAGATGCCAATACGATATTTGAATTTAGCAAAGCGCTTTCATAATAACTCACATACAGCGAGTTACAATAAAACTGATTGAGTACTGCATATAAAGATTTTGATCATGAGTAGAAATATTTACCTCCCAAAACTGAAAAGGAACAGCATATTCATTGTATAACTATGTAACGCTCTTCAAATTTAGTGCCAGCTCTTTGGCTTTATCTTTATCTACTTTTGCAACTTCAACATCACGCTGTGTGAATTGGCCATTAGCATGTGATTCATCAACACTCTGTGCATTGTCTAACTTTGATGCAGTCAATTCCAAATCCTCTTTGATCCTCATCTAGGACCTAAGAACAGCAAGGTTGGGTTCAAGCACATCTAGTAATCGATCATCAACATTATTCATGGCTGCATCCACAGTATTGTACACTCTACTAGTACTCATGTTGTTCAAAAATGAAAAATAAAAATGTTAATTGCATATTGTATGTGTTTTAACATTACAAAAAACTCTTATTGATCTGTTATGAATAAATTTAACGCCAATGAAACTGTACATATCCAACTTATTATATTGTAAATTATGTCAACTAAATCCTAAACTTGTGCCATCAGCACAGGCTACATACTATATGAATATATACTAGCATATTGTAATAGGCCATACCTTGATTGCTTCTTGGATGAAAAGGACGACGATTAACATCCCAAAAAGCTCCCCTGCAACACTGGTGAATCCACTATTGATAGAAGACGCATTTAAAATGGCAAGAAGAAGGAGCATCAAAGCAGTCCATATAAATACTCTACATAACATTTCATAATGAATAAGGCAAACGAATAAGTATGATGATAGATTTAAAATAGTCATTTGACATATGCAATACCATCCGGACCAAGCTAAGAACAAATGACCCCCCAAATCCACTCGGCCTTTTGCAAAATTGTACAGAAACATGTAAATGATAATAATTGGCTCTGTAATTCCTACTATCAACAATGGCTGGCCTCCTTGTATGAATGTCCTGTCTTGATGTCTTTATCTTCACAGACCTATGTTTGAATTATTGGCAAAGGTCAGAAAACACAATTTCAAAGTTTCAAAAGATTTGTTTTGTATTTCTTTGAACAATTGCTTCAACTTAAGCTCATAAAATAAGTTTTAAGGGCATTAAAAAATAATAATACATTAAAAAATCTTCTTACTCGCAATCAAATATGAAAACTAAATTGCATTGATTTATTACCTAATTTGATAATTCTTATGCTGTCACTACTTGCTACTTAGATTCTAGAATCAACGGTCCAAATAAATCAAATCCAAAGACCCAACTTTCACAAAACTATTCCATCCAACCATTTATTTTATATCAAGTCTTACGCTGCTCATAATTATAATAACCAATTAGTCTACTAAGCACCAAATATATCTGATATATCCAATGTCAAGAATGTCTATAACTCAATTCAATACATTCCTACAAATATTACCAATCTCAGAGCATCAAATACCTTAACATATACAGTAAAACTATTAATTTTATAAGACAAAGACAGCATACTCCAAGTCAATAGTAGCTAAATAAGCATCAATGGAACGGAACCTGTACTAATAACAATAATTTCATATCCAAAAGTTAAAATAAAAAACAAATTTATTTCAGACAAGAATGTTTATAATACGATCAAGATAAACCAGATTATTAAAGGTATCTGTAACCCAAAAGGAAGAAAGGAAAAGAAAAGGAAAACCAAAATCAACACAAAAATTAGGATATTTGTAGAAAACATTCGATGTAGTAATTGAATGATCTGATACCTGTAATCAGCAGCAACACGTAAGCAAAGCAAGTGGCGGAGATTAGCGGATTACTGTCTGTAAATGGGTTTCGTTGACAGCAATGATAGTGAGGTGGTTTAGTGGAGAGTAGCAGGTTAGGGCTTTCAAGAGGGTTTCGTGGATTATAGCAGTGGCAGCAAGCGCGATGGGGTTTATCTCCATAGATATCGATGGCAAGGCAGCTAGCAAAAATGCGAAGGGTTAGGGTCTATTTTTTAGGAAATTTTGGCGGTCTGGTTTTTAATAAATTGAGCGGCCGAAGAAATGTGGGGGAGGGAAGCGGTAATTTTCAATGACCAAAAAGTAACTTAGTAACCACTAAGAAAAACAGTTGTTATAAATAAATATTTACAAGGGGAACAAGTAAGAAGTTGTTACAGACATATATTATAACTGCTGCAAAAATAAAAGTTGTTAAAAGTATCTTTTTTACAACTGCTAAAATAAACAGTTGTTAAAAAGTACATATTACAAGTGTCAGTTTGTGTTGGTTGTAAATGAAAGGTTGTAATATGGTTATTTTGTTGTAGTGTAATAATTTCTTAATTATTAATTAATAAAGCCTAATTATTAATTAATAAACATAATTACAAATTAAGTACTCTTTAATTATAAATTAATTAATCTCTATTCATTAATTAATTATCCTTAATTACTTAATTAATTAATCTCTAATAATCTAATTAATAATCTCTAATTATCATATTAGTTATACTCAATTATAAATTAATTAACTTCGAATTAATTAACTTATAACCCTTAATTATTAATTTTAAATAAATTAATTTAATCAATTAATTACTCTTAATTAATTTCTTAATTAATCCTTAATCATTATTAATTAAATTAACTAATCGTATCTAATTTCCTTAATTAATTTAATTAATATCAAGATATTAAAAACCTTAGTTACCCTTAAGATAAAACATTACCTTAGAAACGACTTAATTATCATTAAAAAGATTTTATCTTAATAATTAAGTTTACTTAATTAAATCAATAATTAAGTTTTAAAATAATTGTTAACTTGATAAATTAAAGTTAAAAAACTTCCTTTAAATACTTAAAACATTATCAAGTAATAGTTTAAAACTAGTTTCAATTTAAATTTTAAAACTTGCTTTTATAAAAACTTTAAAAGCAATTTTTCTAACTCAAGTTTTAAATTTTCTTTAAATTTACTCATCAAAATTTAAATTAACAAACTTCAAAACTTCTTAAATCAAAATGTTTAAGAAAACATTTATTTTATATAAAGTAAACTTATATATAAGAAGTTTTAAACTAAATTAAAGTTTAAATTTCAAAACTTAGATTTTAAAACTTTTTTAAAATAATTCAACACTTGCATTAGGTCAAACCTGAAGCCCACTTAGGTTTAATCTGAGTAATCTTCCCATTTCAATTTTTTTTTTTAGATTTCGATTTAAATTTAAAACCTGAACCACTAAACAGTTAACAAGTTTTAAATTTAACATCTGCAGGCTAAACCCACACCATCTACTCGAGTACAGACACGAGCTTCTAACCCAAAACCCCGATCCTTACTTCGAGCAAACCCAATCCAAGTAACAACAAATCCCTTGACACAACCCAAAACATCGTGCACAAGCACCATTGCCGGAGCCACCTCCAGTCTTCGACAAACCCGCCGACATGTCACCCTATGTCGCAGTAACCTACTCCGATCACCAAATCCCAAAAACAAGCCTCGATCCAAAATCGAGGTAGTCCAGTTAAAACTGGAACCAAACCCGATGGCAAGAACCACCTCGAACTCACGCTTCAGACCATCGGACAACGCGCTACCCCGTCCACTCCATCTCCGTTCATCCACGTACCTATTCCCAAAACCCCATTGAACTTGATGCACCAGAGAAGTGGCAGTGATCTCATTTTCCCAAGCCGACCAAATTAGGTTTAAAACCCAAATCCACTTGCTGTTGTGGCCACGACCATCAGACAATCCACCATCCATTTTTCCTGAGCACCCCTACACCCCAACCTCCTCCAGTCGAAGTCGCGACCACCATAGATGCTCCGGCCACCAGAGCTTGCCCAAAAACCCACTTCCAGACATCACAAAATTTCATACTCAATACCTTATTAAAAATTGAGATTTTAGTTTTAAAATTCCTAACTTTCAAAGTGAATTCGAGTTATAATCCTGAATCAACAAATTATAATATTTTATTTAATCATGTGTTTAGAGCTTCTACTGTACTATTTTGATTCCATAGGATTTTTACATCTATTTTGCTTGAATAAAAATTTAAACTTGAATACATGTTTAAACAAACATATCATGTTAAAAAAATCAAAACCTAACAATGATCAGATAAGGAGATTTGGATTTTTCTTTTATTCTTACTCTCTGTAATTTAAAAACATAGAAGAACAAACAAAATATACATGCACAGTCATACACATTCATATACAAAGATAAGTCATACACATTCATATACAAAGATAATACAACTATATATAGACATGCAAGCATTAATCGTTTCAGAAATCTAACAAGCAACAGAACAATTATTACTTAGGATTTTTAAGTAGATGTTTACTCACCTTTAAAACAAAATGCAGAGAGATTTGTAAAAAACTGGGTTGAAACTTTGAAAACTTGAAACTTGAAATGCTTTGTTTTGCTTGAAACCGGAATGCTTTAAGACTGTAACATAATGATGATTTAACTTGATTCCAAATTGCAGTTGTTATAGACTTGAAAATGCTTTCTAGGTAGCATTTTAAAATAAAGAAAAGTTGCAGGCTTTTTGAAAACTGCTTTGAGATATAAATGGTTACAGGTTTGATGATCTTCTGGTTTGCATTTGTTTTAGAGGAGATGATTACAGACTTTTGGCTTGAGATGGTTGCAGACTTGAAAATGTTTCATGGTAATCTGAGTTTTGATAATTGGTTTAAGGTTGCAATTTGTTTTGAAGATAGTTACAGGTTAATGATTTGTTTGTGGAATAAATTACAGGGTTTGATTCATTTCAGGTTGGGCTTAATTTCAGGCTTGAATGACACGGTTTTGCATTTGAGATGAGGAGTATTTCAGGTTTTGATTTTGAGGAAGTGATTGTAAGTCTGGCCATAGTTTTCTTGTTTGAGAAAGTTTCAGATTTTTGAAATGAGATTAGAAAAGAAATAGGAAGGTAAGATGAATGATTATATATACTAATTTATGGTTTATTTAAAATTAAAGAAAATATAAATAAAATGTGTGATAGTTGTCTCTTACCTTATTAATTATCGAACACTTGTTACTTACATCACTTCATTTAATTACACTTTTAATTATGCAATATTTAATTATTTTAAAAATATTTTAAAGCTTATATAATTATTTTTCGTAATTAATAAGTATGTTTATTAATTTATAAATGCTTTTCTAATTTTAAATAAATAAAACTTTTTAGAGAAAATTAAATGAAAACCAATTATATTTTTGAATAAAATCATATATAATATTTTTAATCCATTTTTAAATGCAAATATAAAACTTTTGTATTTATTTACTATTAAATACTTACTTTCTAAATCTATGTAAATAGATTTCCTTTGAAGAAAATACTATAAAACAAACTTATTTTAAATAAAAACTTTATCCGTAGATTTTAAATCCGAACCATATTATTAGTTCTATTTTAAGATATATGTATATTCCTTTTAATTTAATTTTAAATTCAGATTCAAATTCAAATTCAATTTAAAATCCAATTTAAAATTAATTCAAGTAAATATAGTTTTCAATTTCAAAAAACATATTATTAATTGAAAATAATTATCCTATTTAAAATCAATTTAAATACATACATACGTACATACATACATACATACATACATACATACATACAAACATATATATATATATATATATATATATATATATATATATATATTTAAACACAATTATTAAATTTGTAAATAATAAGTCTATTTAAAATCTATTTATAAAATAACACCATTTAAATTTGTAAATTATTATTCCATTTAAAAAATTATTTATCTCTATATTTAAAAACAACTCATTATATTTATTATTGTTTGAAATTAACAAATATTACCAATTTTAAATAATTAATTAAGGGATTATCACATTTTAAATTCCTTGAAATTCTAGGATATCACATTCCTCCCCTCTTAAAAGAATTTCATCCCCGAAATTTAAAACAAAAGATATTCCCAATTTTTTTTATTTTATTACAACCAATTCAAGCATCCATAAATAATCAACCAAATAAATAATTTTATCCAAACAAACATTCACTCCGACGAACAATACTAGCTATTCGGACACAGATCCTGATAAGCTTCCTAAAATTATCCAGAGTTTCCCAAGTACAGACATTGGGATACTCGCTCTACTAAATCCAAACTAGCTACACCACTAAGCTACTGAGCTTCTACTTATCTAGATCTACCAACTACGCAAGATACCTGATCATGGACAAGATCAACTCAACTATCAAACCCTCGCAGAACTACTGTTTCCAAAACCAGTGATGGATCTTACACGTACACCCTCAGAGATACGTGAAATACATTGAATCCCAGTCTTCCAAATTGGCAATTCAACCCTTATAAGCCATACTTATTCCTTTCAAAAACTCAAAAGAATCCAATATACCTCGGAGCTAACCTCCTAGTCTTACCCACTCTTATTGCACCTTCGACCGGAGAAAATCTCAACAAAAACAAAGTCTCCAACTTCGAATTTCAAATTCCTTCTTCTTTTAACCACAAATCTCTTCCGACGATCCTGGATGCCTACATCCTTTCTGATCAGCTCAACCTTCACCGATGCCTCTAGAAACAAACTGGACCAAAAACAATCCAACAAAAAGATCCTCTCAAGATCTACCCAAATCAAATACACAATCTCCACTTCACAATCATCAGAAGACTTCAAACTTACTTCTCTTATCCAAAAAAGACAAAACAGGTGCACTTGCCAATCTGACCTTCAGATCCTAAAACTTCCCGTAGAAACTCTTTAATCCAAAACACTGCAACTTTCGGTTGCTTCCACTCTAGAACAATTGCTATCTTGCTTCCGCTGCACAACTTTGATCTGGAGCAGATGAGAATGCCGATAATGAACACGAGCACAGTCTAGACAACACATTACAGAAATATGGTTCAGCAGATCCATAAAGAGAAAACTCAGAAGTTCCACGAAATCCTCGGCGGCTTCAACTAAACCTCTACTTAGGAGTCATCCTTCTACCTTGCTGAACTACCGGTAGCTCCAAGAACCAAATTGACACGGAACTCAATCTTTAATGCAGACAAACTTCTGACTTCCCTTAAGACATCCAAAAAAATCTCCGACAATTTCTATAACTCGAAAGAATAATCAAACTATCGCAAGTCACTTTTACGATCCTATCCAATCCATTATCCACAGATACTATTCTCTCTCTACAAATCAAAACAGCTTATCCTCAACCAATCCATTGAAGAAACGAGTCCACTCTGCTGCTTCCGAACTCCACCTCTAGAAACTGCAAAGCCAAAAGATCTTCCTCCTAGCACACAAAACACTTCCGAGCTGCACCCTGCCACAGACTTCTTATCCAAAGCTCCTTTGATACTAAAAATCAGATCATCCAATCCCACACAGAACCTTGAGATAAGCAGACATCTCCTCAAGAAACTCAAGTCTCAAACCAAGCACAAACACCCCGCGGACCCTAGTCTCATCATCGATGCAGACAAACTTCCTCAAACTTGCTCCAAAGAAAACATCTTCGAAAACATCCATAGTCACTACGTCTCACCATGAAGTTACTCCATCCTGAAGTTACCAAGATACCATCTCTTGCTTCCGCTTAACCGACAGATCCAAACACTATTCAACCAACTTCAAAGATGGACTCCGAACATTTACAGGTTTCCTTCAGAGATTTGTGAAACCCTTACACCATACTACAAAGCTCACTTGAGACGGTATTGGGTCTACAGTCTCAACAAATGCACTTCCAATCTGAACACTCGGAGTTCTTCAATTGGTAGTTATGCTACATACACCACTACCCTTTCTACCTTTACAACTCAAATTGGAAAAACCCGAATGGGTAATCCAACAGATAGGTAGAAATATATATATAAATATATAGATATATAGATATATCAAAATACAAGTACGCTCTCTCAAGAAAGAAAACACTCCAAAACCTAGGTATTCACTCAACCTAGCGCTCTGATATCAAATGAAACGACAAGCCTTTCTCTCCACAGAAAGACGCATCATTATTAAGAAAGAAAGGGATAGAAAAGAGAAAAGATAGAGAAGAAAGAAAGAAACAACATCATAATCTCAGTGGCGGAACGAATAAATTATATTAATCACATACTAAACTACATAGTATCATATACATCAGAGTTACACAGCTTCATATTACAATAACTTAGACAGTTATAAATCCTGTCTATCATACAACTCAATATACAACATAGATAATAATATAGAGGTCAACATAGCGGAACTCCTGTATACCTACAAACGCTGAAGCCTCTTGCTCCATATCTCCTCCAGAATTCGTTAAACCTAACCTGAATCCCTTGGCTACTCATAAAAATTTGAGTACCCAAGAATCTAAGAAAAACATAATAAACTCCGGGTCAGACATGGGTCTGGTATGAGTAAATGGTTAAAGTTGCTTAACTTTAAAAACCTTTTGAAAACAAAAGGTATCACGTAAGACTCCCCACACATAAACATAGGTATGTTTTTACCTTACGCTAAGAAAAACATTTGATAGGAAATCCAGTGATATTATAATAGGGTCTAGGGTTTTCAAATAAAATACAGAATAGCTGGAATGCTTACATCTCACGTTCCAACATAGTTGGGCACAATCAATACGTACATCACTTATTGGAGATTGGATTCCATTCAATGGCAGAGCTACGGGGGTACCGCCCGTTACAGTACGGGGCCTAGATCATCGTATCGAGGATTACTCCCAATCCCCTGCAACACAAGGCTAGAACGACTCCTTACTGAATAGTTCCGAACAAGACAACCCCGCGGTTGTAGCTAGCAACCACCCACATAGCCGAATAAAAAGGGACATGTAGACAGGGGTAAATCTCGTCCTTCTTGGGCATGACCCACTTAGCCTTGCTGCACCTCCCCTGTTTTAGCCATTCCCGATTGATGAGGCTTGAGGCTGCGATTACCTTTATAGAACACATCTATCTTAGAATGCTTATCGTCCACCTAACGATGTTCTGAAAGCATTCAATCCACACAAGTTCGTTCCGGGTTCCAACAAAACCGAAGGCATTCTCTCGTTACACTCATTTTGGAATCACCCTTAAAGTAAACGATAATAACCCTTGCACTTTGAATCTTCATCTTCACTTGAGATTCACGACCTATCGTTAATTTGGATCAATTTGGTTTTCGGATATCCAAATCTAGAAACCCGATCCCGGTCTCATCGAAATACAAAATGCCATCTTTTAGGCCTAAGTTGTTTTATAGTTAAAACAATTCAATTCAAATCATTATCTATATTCACACAGATAGATAATTCACATATTCATAAATAGATAATTCATATCAAAATTTAATCCAAATCATCTCATATCACATATCACACATATCTCATTAGAGATATTAATCAATCAAGGCATTCAATATCAATCAGCCATCCGTAAGCAATGATTTATTTAATCACATCATCTATAATTAATTTAAAATGAATTAAATTAATTACTTCATCTCTAATTAATTTGAAATAAATTAAATTAATTACTTTCATCACTAAAATCTTGCTTACTTAACCATTAATTAATTACAAATCAATTAATTAATCATCATCTTAATTAATCCCCCTTGTTTAATTATTCTTTAATTACATTAAGTAATTAACCCTTAATTAATTACACAAATTAATTATTCTTAACCTCTTATAGTAATTAACCCTCAACTACTTCCATTAATTAATTAATTATAATTAATTACATTAATCCTTAAGTAATTACATTAATTAATTAAACTTTAATTAATCACTTCCATTAATCAACCTTAATTAATCATAAACAGTAATTACCATCCTGTAATTACTTACCTTAATTAATTGACTCCTTAATTAATGATATTAATCCTTTGATTAATTACACTAAGTAATTAACTCTTAATTACTTCTACTAAGTAATTATCCTTTAATTACTTCCCATTAAGTAATTTCCCTTTAATTAATTACATCCCAGTAATTATATATTAATTACTTATCCTAAGTAATTACACTATTTAATCTCATTAAGTATTCATAGTTAATCAATCATCAATATTATCTTTAATTAATCAACCAATTAATCAATCACATTCATTTGATTAATTACAATCGGGTAATTCATTCCTTAATTACCCCTTAAAATAAATTAATGATCCTTTAATTATAGATTAATGATTCTTTATTATTAATTAATAAACCTTAATTATCAATTAATAAAACTTAGTAACTGTTAGTACCAGAATTGGTCACTAACAACCTTGAGTAGAATTATAGAGAGACTAAGGAAGAAAGTAAATTCAAACAGAGGATAATGTGCTAAATTAAACGCAGAAAACAAGAACACCAAATTTATAGCGGTTCGGCGTAACTACCTACGTCCACTTTGAGGTTAATCTTTATCGTTTTTCTCACTAATCGATCATAGACACAATCTGTACACCAACTATTTGATTACAATTGTTAAGCAAAATAGATAAGTCTTGAATGAGTCTTGAATGCGGCAGAGTCTCCCCGGTGTTCTTGGAAAAAGATCTCTTTCACTATGCCCTGCCTCTCTATTTATAGACCAAGATGGGTTGGACTTCCCTGGTCGGCCTAGTAGTTAGATAGTTCGGCCCAAAATGAATGAACTCTGTGTGCCGAGCCACAAATGCCGATCGAAAAATGCTGAGCGCTCCCTTTATGCCGAACGAGGCAATGTGTTGAGTGAAGAGTGCAAGCCGAACGAGAATCGATGCCAGTTGATGGGAGATGTCGAACGAGGCAGGAATGCTGAACGAGCTTCATGCCGGTCGATATTGAATGGCAAACGACTCTGACATGTCGAACTCCCCTAAATGTCGAACGAGGTATAGATGCCGAGCAATGTGGAACGCCGAACGACTCTAACATGCCGATGCCCCTCAATGCCGAACATGGTCTGGATGCCGAGCAGTGTGGAATGCCGAACGACTCTGACATGTCGAATGGCCCTCAATGCCGAACGATATACAATACCGAACTACCCTCAATGCAAACGACCATAGATGCCGAACGGCCTGGTCGTGCCGAATGGGGACAGATGCCGAACAAAGTCTCTTCATCAAGTCTTTGGTCGCCCAGCCAAGCCGATGAGTAACACTTGCTCCCCATAGTGTATCATATGGATGAACATGATGTGCTTTGAATCACGATTCCTCCGTGTTTTGCTTCAAGCCTTGGTCTCATTTCCTTGATGGTACTTTCTCTTGAATGCCGAACGTATCAGTGTATGCCGAACGACATGCCGATGCCAAACATCATGTAAATGCCGAACGATTTAGCTGATGTCGAGCGAGGGATGCACACTGACCGGTTCTACCGGCCATTGTCCCTTCGACTTCCTTTTTTCCCCTATAAAGGTTGCCACTTCACTTCTTTTTCTCTTTTTCATTTTTACTTCTGCTATCCAATATTCACGAACTTTTCTTTTTAACAAACTCCAAATAATTAATCACTCTTCCCTCCTCAAAAGTCGTACGTTACCTCACTCCTTTCCCAAATCAATTGAAACTGATTAAAACCACCCTCCTTACTTCAGAATCCCCCCAAGTTTTCGAGTCGTTTACTAGGTAAAGACCTCTCTCTTTGAATGCTACCCCTTGGCTAATAAACTTAGCATGAGATTCATGTTCGTGAATCTCTGTAGAACCATGGCCAGTAGGTATCACACAGATGAGGGAATCATATCGTGATTAGGATACGTTTTAAGCTAGGAAGTGTGGGAAAAAAAGAGAGGTCACAGGCATGCGAAAGAGGGAAAAATAGAGGAGGAGTAGGAATTGGTTAGAATGTCGATCGGCTCGATACGACCTGCCGAAGGACTCGACCATGTTGTTCGGTCGGGTTAGAGGAAAAGAATAAAATTGTTATTAAGGACGGAGTGCCGAGCGTTGTGGCTCGGCGTAACTTTGGTTCGGCATGATTCGCCGTATGCTGAACAGTGGAGTGGATAAGTGGAAGGGTGTCATTGTTGAGAGTAGAATGCCAAGCGATGCGGCTCGGCATGAGGGTGAACCTGCATGACCCCACTTATGCCGAACGGTGGAGAAGACAGATGGAAGTACGGGATGCCGAGCAATGGACTTGGGCCGGATGGTATTTAGGCCGAACTGGGTTGAGGTCGAGGAACATTTCGGTCGAACGGCATTTAGGCCGAATGGCATTTATGCCGAGGTGCATTTAGGCTGAACTGGGTTGAGGCCGAGCAACATTTAGGCCGAATGGCATATAGGTCGAATGGCATTTATGCCGAGCGGCATTTAGGCTGAGCGGGTTTTGGGCCATGTGTTTCAAGTGTCGCTTGGCCTTGATCTTTGATGAATGGATAACAACAGTTGAAATCATTCCAACTTGAACATAACCCTCGTCGAATTCACTTATTTCCCAGGTTTAATCATATGACAAAAACAAGGAAAAGGACTTAAGCAAACCAGCATATCGAACTGATCCGGGCTGATAACTCCCCAGTTTCAACAATCATAAGTCTGAATTTAAATCGATAAAAAAAGATAATAGCCTTCAATATATAGTGCCAATGTCCAAGTCCAAAATTGAAAACATCATAAGACAGGCTTTCGGAGACGGCCAGCGATGACGGTCTTCGAAGATGACAATTCAAAGCTCAACTTTATATCGTCAACTCTATGACTTTTAATTTCTCAGAACTTAAATTTGAATGATCGCACTAGTTCACACACCACACGGAGGGAATATTTATGCTGTTAAGTCTAACGTCGATTATTTTTCAAGTATAGTTCAAACGGGTACTCTATTAGATTCAATCTTCAATAAAGATGTCTAGGAAATCTAGCTCTGCTACGATCTCAGATAGACCCAGGCCATCCTCTCGACAAGAAGTCATAGATACTTCACATCCGTCAACTACCCCCGCTCAAGACTTTCCGAACCCTGTGACTACATCTGTCGACTTGGCTTCCGATGTTTTGGAGGAAGCTATTTTTCTAGATGACCCAGTTGACTCTCAGGCTTCAAAAATTAACGAAAGTATGCTCCGTCGGATCTGCTCTGTCCACGGAATCTCCTTTGACGATGTATTAGTTCCATCGGGGCATGATCGTCTACACTTACCCACAGTCGGATACATAGCTTGCAACAAATTCATGTGCTCGGTTGGCAGCGTGCCGCTGTTCAACTCATTTCTTCGAGACATGTTGCAGTACATCGACATTGCTCCGTCGCAAATGCATCCATACAGCCACGCATTCATCTACAGCAATTGTATCCTCTTCATGAGTGTCCTCTCTAGGCTTCCAACTCCGGGCGATATTCGATACATATATTGCATCAAGAGAAGGAAGAATAGCCCATCTTTCGTGTTTCTCGAGCCATACAGCAAATGGCAACTTTTAACTAGGGCATGGAGCAAGTTTGCCCTGTATAAACAGGAATGGTTTTACGTGCGCTGTCCTCCCAATTTTGCGAGGAGATGGGTAGAAGGAAGTAAGTCTTTTTACTGGGTCGATATTTACGTTTGTCGAAGCTGTACCCTTTCTAACTCTCTTCCATCTCTTCAGGTATCAATCCACGTTCCGAGGGCCCAGGATATTCTGAACCGTCGAAGCCATTTGAGCTATTCCCGCCGAAGATTGGGACATCAGAATTCTCATTACAAATGAGACGCTTACAAAGTTTGGGTTGTTGGCAAAAGGTCGTCGGATAAGCCTTCCTCAGGGTGTTACAATGCCCAGGCCTGCCTCTGGCAAAGGGAAAAAAAAAGCCGAGTCTTCAGCACGTAACGCCCCTGACACACTAGAAGAGGGGGAAATAAGAGGGGGAAATTAAGGAAACTGAAACACCTGAGGAGCAAGATGAGAACGTTAGTCTCGCTCGGGATCTAATAGTCGAAGTTCGTGACATCGAGACGTCGCCTACCCCTTCAAAGGGGAAGAAGAAACTAACATATAGGCTGAGGAAGAAAACAGTCAGTAGGACTTCTAAAGTTACTCTCGTTCCCGTGGAGAAAGAAGCCTCCTCACAGCATTTAGAAAGTTCCCTAAAAGGCCCGTCGAACCTTTCCATACCTGAAGATCTACTCAACTACGACTTTGACGATCTACAGTCCCTTAAGCTTCATTCGCATGCGAGAGGCGATGCAAGTGTTCAAGCACAAAATTAGGAAGAAAAAATTCCTATTAGTAAAGAAACTGGTCCGTCGGGGGAGGGGACACTAGGACACACACAAGCACATGCACTTCACCCTGTACTAAAATTTCTGTTGTCACCCTATTCTGCTAACTCATCGTTACTTAAAATTTGTGTAGGTGACATGAGGCGCACGCTTGGACTTGACCGCCTTCGCGGTTCATCGATATTTTATCAGTCAGGACAGGATTCAGGTTCTGATAGACGCCAAGATAGGGACGACGATAACGATAGGGATTATCATTCCCGAGATTCATCGTCTCAGAAGAAATCTTATTATCAGCCCAAATACAATCATAATCCCCTTTCTCACTCGGTGCAAGGCAGACATAAGCACGGCCATAAGGAGTCGCAATCCGATGTCTCTTGTGACTAACACTTCGATTCTTCTACCACACGACAGACCCGGGATCCTTACAAGAAAATTGAACTTTCAAAGCCATCTCCTCCTGTTCCTATAACAGATCCAATGATATCGGGGACACTGACGGAGCTCGAGGCTAAATTCCCAAAATTCTGCTTTGACGGCCTGAAATTCCTCCCGACAATCCATCGTATATCGAGAAATGTCAAATAGAGCGCTATCGCCTGCAACAACAATGTCTATGTTCAACATGACGCGTTCGTTCATCTTGTTGGGAAAGTGTAAGAAGTCTCCATAGAGCGCCAGCATGAGATTGATCACTTGAAACTTGAGGCCATCCATGACAAGGATATTATTAAAGCTCAGGACGAAGAACTTGCATCTTACAAGTTTCAGATAGAAGCCGCCCAACAGAGCGCCAAAGATACTACCGAAGCCGTAACTAATCTGAAATCAACCCTTAAAAAAGAAATCGACGAGGCGGTCCAGCGCTGTACGGCTCTGGCTTAGGATAAAGACTCAGTTCAGAAGGAGAGGGAGGCCTTTGCCCTCCGAATAAAAGATCTGGAGGAGAAACTCCATAAAGAAAAGGAGGAGAAGACCGCTGCCTAAGAAGAGTCGCAAGGATATTGCGACGAGATTGTTGCCACACGACTTCTGAAGGCGAAGCTTGAGGATGAGATTTCTAAGGTTGAGATGCTAGAGAATGAAGCTCGTGAAGAGGGTAAGAAAATAGCATCTGCGGAGGTCGACCCCCGCCTTGAGGCGGCTAAAGAAGCAGGTAGGGAGGAGGTCAAAAGCATGTTCGACCCACTAATTGAAGAGTTCAATGCTCGCGTCCACATGCATCGAGACTTAACTTTTCTGGGTGAGGGCTATCTTGAATCTTTAGCTGAGGCGTAAGAGACCTTAATAGATATAAGGAAGGCCGAGTATGGTACCAAGGAGGTTGATGAAGGAGCTTTGATAAAAGAATTTCTTAAGGGAAATGAGCCTTCGGACCGGTCAGCGGCAAAAGCTCTTTACTACAAAGGCTTCCCTTCAATGAAAGGGAAAGTGGTTATTGTCGGTCCATCCGGGATCGAGTCTCAAGCTCATGCGCCCACTCAGCTGGCCGACCGGCCGATATTTGATCCCTTTGAGTAGCATGTTGGTTATGATCTGGAGGATCCCGGCCTTGGCGTTCACATTTTTTCTTCTATTCCATAGGGTGAGACCCCTTTGACGGTTGAGAGCCGGCCTGAACCTAGTAAATAACTCTTCACTTTAACATTCCAAAAGTCATCGTTTTTCAAGAGGAGCTATCGTATTCTAATGCTTATTTTTCATGATTTTCTGCAGGACATTCTGATCCCTAGCCCACTCCGAGGAGTGATGTCGCCAAGGAGGTGAAGGGAAGGACAAGTGAGGCCACTCACGCAGGAGAGCTCCCTGTCCAGATGTTCAGGTGATCGGAGCGCTTGATGAGGATAAATCCAAGACTTCCTCTCCCATCGATGGGAGTTATGAAATTGAAATTACAGGTACCTCTGAACACATATCTAAATTGAGCATGAAGGAGCAGCTTGAGAAGGAGAAGAAAAAAACGGTGAGATCAAAGTCGAGCCTCAAGCTGTGGACCTGGACGATCCTTTGAATAAGCCATTAAAGGTCATCCTTCTAGGCGGGTCCAAGCACATGGAAGTTCCCCGTACTTCTTCAGTTGTCACTCCCCCGCCAAAGAAAGTTATCAAGGGCAAACACACGGGAGATGAGTCATCTAGAAAAAGGTCGAAGAAGTAGCCATTGCTCTCGTTCAATGAGAGTTAGTTTATATTGTATAATTTTTTTTATTTTTTTTCGTACTTCATGTAAATAAACTTTGGACTCCAAGCATCAGAGGAGTTATAGTAGAAACTTATTTTTGATGAATAAAACTTAGTTGTTTTGCCTTTTAGAAGACTTCCGTTGTTTGATATTTTGTATAATCATGGTCAAAACCCAAGCCATTGCGAGTTACATAAACTTCTGGATTCATCTTCAAATAAGTCGATAATTTTTCTGGCATTGCACATTCTTTATTCCTTGCTCCAGGTACTTAGAATATTTCCAGTCCACACACTAAGGGTCCGATGACTTCAAGTCATTTGTGTTTAGTTTGCCTTAGGGGACTTGGATATTTAAATCGGTCATTCTCTAGCCCATGATCTGGAGACTTAGAGTATTCTAGTCCGCACTCCAGGGACTTGGAGATTTTGAGTCGTTTATACTCTGCTTCGCACTCCGAGGACTAAGAGTACTCCAGTCCGCACTCCGGGGACATGGAGATTTTGAGTCGTTTATACTCTGGTCCGCACTCCGGGGACTCAGAGTATTCGATTCCACAATCCAAGGACTTGGAGATTTTGAGTCATTTATACTTTGGTCCGTACTCTGGGGACTCAGAGTACTCCAGTCCGCACTCCGAGGACTTGGAGATTTTGAGTCGTTTATACTCTGGTCTGGACACTAGGGACTCAAAGTACTCCAGTCCGCACTTTGGGGACTTGGAGATTTTGAGTCGTTTATACTCTGGTACGCACTCTGTGGACTTAGAGTACTCTAGTCCGCACTCCGGGGAATAGAAGATATTGAGTCGTTTATACTCTGGTCCGCACTCTGGGGACTCAAAGTACTCCAGTCCGCACTACGGGGGCTTAGAGATTTTGAGTCGTTTATACTCTGGTCCGCACTCTGGGGACTCAGAGTACTCCAGTCCGCACTACGGGGGCTTAGAGATTTTGAGTCGTTTATACTTTGGTCCGCACTCTGGGGACTCAGAGTACTCCAGTCCGCACTCCGGGGACTTGGAGATTTTGAGTCGTTTATACTCTGGTCCATACTTTTGGGAATCAGAGTACTCCAGTCCGTACTCGGGGACCTAGAGATTTTCAGTGCTCGTGTGCATTCGTATGTCAGATAGAATACTTATTTCTTAGTTATTGGTCACAGCGTTATCGTACATAGGAACATTGACAATTCATGGAGAAAATGGCTTTAACCCTTTATTAATGCAAACAAGCTAAATTGTCTTATTATATGCCATAATCTAGTAATAAAAACTTGTTGGAAATAAATGCTACTAAAATATGAAAGAAATGAACTAAGTGTAATAATGCCGCAAATGCTCGCTATTCCATGCTCTGGGAAGTGTCACACCCTCAACGATCGCTAGCTTGAAAGTTCCTTCTCTAAGCTTCCATTCAATGACATATGGACCTTCCCATGCGGGGCTCATATGTGATGGAACCGGTAAAACTCATTTCAAAACGAGATCACCCACACCAAAGATTCTTTGTCGGACTTTTTCATTATAATATCGAGCGACTCGGTGCCTGTATGCGGCCGCTCTTTAATTAGCTTCTTCATGCTTTTCATCAATGAAGTCCAATGATTCCAGCAAAAAATCTTGATTTGACTCATGGTCATAATAAGTTACCCGATGTGATGGAACTTCAAGCTCTATGGGTATGACAGCTTCCATGCCATATGCTAATGCGAATGTAGTATGGCCAGTTGCAGACTTGTGGGTGGTTGTATAAGCCCAAAGTGATGCCGGAAGCTCATCCACACACTTGCATCTAGCCTTTTCCAAATGTTTTTTCAATATGGATTTGATTATTTTGTTTACGGCTTCCACTTGTACATTGGCTTTCGGGTGAGCAACTGCTGCAAACTTTTTCTCAATACCATATTTTTGGCAAAATTCCTTGAACTCTTTGCTTTCAAATTGAGTTCCGTTGTTTGTAATGATGGTTCGTGGAAGGCCAAAACCGCATATAATATTTTGTACAACGAAATTGATGACCTTTTTGGTGGTGATAGTGGCCAAATGCTCTGCTTCTTCCTACTTGGCAAATTAATCGACCTTTACTATTGCGCATTTTGCACCACCTTTAGATAGGGGTAAGGAACCGACTATATCAATCCCCTCATTGCAAATGGACATGGACTAACCATTTGTGTGAGTTCCGTCGGTGGAGCTATCTGAATTTTTGCATATTTCTTACATTTTTCACATCTTCTCAAATAGTCTGCGGCATCCCGATTTACAGTCGACCAATAGTATCCATAGCGGAGGAGTTTTTTGCGAATGTCTACCCTTCGGTATGGTCGCCACATTTGCCTTCATGGACTTCCTTCAGTACTCGTTTTATCTCATCATGGGCAATGCACCGGAGTAAGGGGGTCGAGAATCCCCTTCAATACATTACTCCATCTTGCATTACATAACATGAATCCTTACGAATGACTTGTCGTCTTTCTCTCTTTCTTTTGGGCACGACCCCGTGTAACAAGTACTGCTTGAATGGGGTCATCCATGATTCCTTCTCGATTTCTGTTTCTAACATGAAATCTACCTCCATCATATTTATGCTCGGAACATGTAAGGTTTCAATGGGAAACAATCCCATCTACCGCACATCGCCAGTGCTTGCAAATTTCGCCAACGAATCGGCTGCTCAATTTTGCTCACGCGGGACATGTGAAATATCATAATACTCAATATTCGCTAGAAGCTCTTGAACTCGGACCAAATACAAGGCAAGTCTCTTCCTCTTTGCTTGAAAGTCTTCCCGCACTTGGTACACCACCAGTTACGAGTCGCAAAAGATTTCAACCGATCTTACTCCTAGTTCTTTGATAAGTCTTAACCCGGAAATCAATGCTTCATACTCGGCTTCGTTATTCATTGCTGTGAATTTGTGCTTCAAAGCGTAGCAAACTGATCAGTTCTTAGGAGTTACACGAATTATGCCAACCCCCGAATAACGGTCGTTAGATGCCGCATTGGTGTACATCTTCCATCGAACGAGAGGTATGACATTGCGGTCGTTTGATTCGTCTGTCATGGTGAATTTACCAATGAAATCTGGTAGCGCTTGCCCCTATATGCCCCTTCGCGGCAGGTAGGTAATATCGAACTAACTCAACTCGATATTCAATTTTAACATCCTTCCAGAAGTTTCCGGTCATTGGTGTAACGACCCGTAAATTTTGTTGAATAAATTTGATTAATTTAATTAATTTTTGTAATTAAATTATGAAAGAAATAAAATTTTATAATTTATATCGAAATAAAAGTTTAAGAATGAATTGTAGAAACCAATTGTTGACAATTGAAGTAAATCAATAAAAGCGAAATAGCGTAAATTGTGCACTTGTGTATAAATTTAAAAATAAGTAAATAAAGCATAAAAGTGGTGTAAATTAAAGGATTTGTATATAATTTATAGTAATCGAATGAATTCGGTATTATGTAGGCAATTATAATAATTGGTTGAAGCTGGATAAACTTAAGTGTAACCTTGGCATGTAAACAATTACTATAAGTTACCTGTTTAATTTGTGGTTGGAATTGGAAATAAATTTTAGTAAAAATAAATAAATGTTACATTTATGGGGATGTGATACAATGTTAGAAATTAGATGTAGCAAATATAATTAAATTTAACAATTTAGAATAAATTTGTAATTAATTGAAAATAACGTAAATTGTCTTACTTGGTTATAAGTTTAATATAAGCAACAAATGGAAATGTTGAATTAGTGAATCATTAATAAAAATATTAACTAGAATGGAATTCAATTAATATAATAACGGAAAGAGTGAATGCAAATTAAAATAGTAACGTAAAATTTATGTATAAGGTGGAAATTGGTGTATTAGAATGCATGAAACTAAGTAAATGAATTTATTGAGGATATTAATTGTATGAATCAAAGAAATAGTAACGGTCGTAAGTTACTATTTAATTGTCCTATTAATTTGTTGTAACTATTATATATGGGAATGAGATTTTATTTTAAGTAAATAAAGGTAAATATTGTATGAATATATGAATTAATTGAGGTTCTAATTATAATAAATGAGTGTATTTGACAACTTCGATATATTTGGAAATAATAGTTAATACAAAGGGAAGTTGGTAATTTGAATATATTGATGAAATGAAATGTGGGGCAGGTGTTAACTGCATTACTAAGTAATAATAGACTCAATTAAAAGGTTGGAATTGAATCTAATTAGTTTAACTGGAATATATAAAAATTAATTGGATTTAATTTATAATAAAGGGATTATTTTAAGTAAATGAAATAAATACTGTAATTGGTGAATTAGTGTAAAATTTATGAAATAGGGTGAGAACAGTGTATGTAATCAATTTCAACACCTGACTGTTAGTGATAACTTATAAGTGTAATTTAACGTTAGTGGTAACAATTATTATTAAGTTAACGATTTATTTAGTCTAATAAATTAAAACGGGTAATCAATTGCAATAAATCTAATTTAATATTATGTTAGTGTAAATTAAGGGAATTACTGGAAATATTGTTAATTTTTTTCCTATTATGACAACTGGTTGGATTAAAAGAACAGATAACAAGACTTATCAATTTACTGAATTTAATTTATAGTAATTGGATAAATTGAAAATGAATGAAAGTAAATATTTAATTATTACGTTAATTGAAAATTAAGTTAAAAATTGAGAATATTAATGTAGTAGCTTTGAACCCAATGTTAATTTCATCCATTTGATCATAATGGATTGAATAATAAGAATGAATGGTGAATTGAAAGGAATTATTTAAAATATAATTTATAATTGATGAATATAATGAAATTTGAATTTACGTTGAAACTTATGATTGAATCAACATTTAATTTGACATCGAAATTTGCTTAAAATCATTGTAAATGATTAAGAAATTTAAATAATAAGAATTGTCAAATTTTAGAATTTAAATTTGAAATTTGATTTAATTACTTTATTTATTAATTTATTTAATTAGTGTAAAAATTGCCATTTTGGCCACTGACTCGGATTTCGACAAAACCTATTTCATCGAATCCGTAACGGTGAATTATTATAGGATTTCAAGTTTCGTAACGGTTGGACTTGTCCTTTGATCGTACGGACTCGATAGGCCTTGAAATTAATGAAATTGAAATCAATTTGAAAAATATTGTTTTTAGCATAACTTCTTCATACGATGGAATTTGGACTTGAAACTTGTTCCATCGCGTTTAAAATATTTTAAGATATCTATTTTGATATATGTGTTGACCCAATTACGTTCCGGAGTCAAAACGGGCTTTTTGGGCCACTTTGGCGTTAGCGCTGTATCCAACCTTATCCATCCATTCTAATTTATGACCTACCTATATAAACCCCGTTATATGCCCTAGCAGCCTTTATTCCTTATTTCTATACGTACAGAAACTTCTGTGCTCCCCTTCCTCAATGGCTGTAAACCCTTATTTATCGAATTCAAATTTCAATCTAAAGCTCAAATTTCAAACTCCTCAAAAAAATTCAGAAAAAATATATATCGAAGCTCTCGATATACGCATCTTAAAACTACAATTTGTTTTTTGATTCGAATCACCATTTGTCCAGAAATTGAAGGTGAATTCTCGGCCATCCATCGTGTCGAAATCGACTATGCCTGACGGCCAAATTGATGGTGCCATTTGGTAGAGATCGTCGAGGGGGTTCGATCGGAGTCGTTCGCAGGCGATTTCAACGGTCAGATCAAGGGGTGTAATTCAATTAGGGTTAGGAAAGGAGGGCGGCGGCTACTCTATAGAGTGCGGTGATGGGGGATGGGCGTCGCATGATGGTCGGAGGCGTGCTTGGGAGGCCGCACGCAGCGCGAGGCCAGGGATGGTGACGTACGGCCACGAGTTCGTCGATCTAAATGTGCGTATGTTCGTCGATGGAAATTCTATCGGTTTAGAAAACCGTCGAACGAATTTGAATTAAAAATAACCGCAAGCGCACGGTGTACGAATGTAGCACGCGGCGAATACGGGTCGATCCACAGGGAATTGATGATTTTAAAAATTCTATTCAATCAAATTAACCGAAGTTGAAAGAGTGATTAACTAAAAAAAATGTAGAAAAATGAGAAAAGAAAATAGATAAAAATATGAGAGTGTTAAGACAATTTAGAGGCAATTTCCACTCTCTAGATCACATAAATCAACAAATTGAAGTTATGATCTCTTTTTTCTTGTCATTAGTGAATTAGTTGATGTGCTTATTATAAGTATGGTATATTTGTGCTATTAATTAGCTCAATATAAACCATCAAACTATAACACAACCACTAATACACATTTAACTCTCATGAAATATGACAACAAGTTGAAATAGAAATCTATTTTAAGCATACCCTATTAACTATTGTTTAGAAATATAGGCCATCAAATTTCAATTTCAACATTCACTTCTTTGCCATAGTCATATTTAGATGAAGAGGCAATTTGTGTTATGTTTGTTTAAGCATAGCCTATTTGTTATGAACAATATAGACTATCAAATTCAAAGCTAAACAACATCACTAAACCACTTCAAATGTTTCCATTAAAGCACAAAAAGAGAGTATAAACATCAAAATGTTGCATCTACATACTACAGAGCTTCATTACCCCTAAATTGTAGGGATTAAGCTCTCATATTTGTTATCAAATCAACAAATGTAGAAAGCAACATGAAAGCAAAGAAGAAAGAAAAAGAGAGCAAAGCAAAGAAACAAAACTAATCTACTTGCATGAAATAAGAGAAACCTACACTACAACACGAAAGTAAATGAACATGAAAAGGAAAGAGCATGTATTAAATTGCATAAAATAAAAAAGATTACAAGAAATAAAAATTGTCTAAGTAGCCATTAAAAGAGAAAGAGCGCTTTCTTTTATTTGATCTAAACTAAACTAAAGAGAAGGAGGCCTAAGAGAGACTAAGAGAAGAGATCATGTTACATGAAACATATGGGTATTTATACATGTATGAAACCCTAATTCACTTTTTTGGGGAATGCCCAAAATGCCCCTTAGGAAATGTGGAGGCCAAGTAATCATTAACATGTCTTAATCCCCCACTAAGTGTACATGAAGCCATTAAGTCCAAAAGCATGTGCATTAGCCTTTAATTTGTACATTAAGGTAGGTGGGTAGGTGGGGTCCTCCATGATCTTCACTTTGAATTATTTCCATCTTCATTCCTTTATATTCTTTGTGCATGCATATTTCTTCATGAAACCACTCCTATTTGAGACCATTTTCCTACAAAAATATATATAAATTTCCAATCAATTTTTCTCAAAGAAATATATGCACTTAAATGACCGTTTTGCCCCTATATGAAGATGAATATGTGAAAATTTGGAATTAAAATGAATTTTGGTTAAAACAAGTTAAAATACCAAATATGATCATTTATTTAATTTAAATAGAATAAATATGGTGGTAAAAATATGCACATTTACGTGCACATCAAATACCCCCACACTTATCTTTTTATTCGTCCTCGAATAAACTAAAACTAAGATAAATCCATTTTCGTAGGGAGCACGATTGCATTGAGCGTATGCAATAAGCCGTTAAACCTCTGGGTGTCCCCAGTAGGACGAGTGTTGTCTCGTGAGGGTTTTCAGCGGATACTACCCACAAAATCCAAATGCAGGATGAAAATATTTACAAATGCAAGATTTATTTACAAAGAGATGAATGCAAGTTTTTGAAAATATTTATAATGAAGGATTTATTTTTAAATTGACACGAATAAGTTAAATATAGGTTTTGGTTATTATCTTGAAAATTTATGTCATTTACTCGTCAAAATTTCCAACAAAAATCAAGTTATCATAACAAATAGACAATAGTTTAACTTGTTGTTTCGGTTGATAACAAAGTGTAATTATAAAATGGATCCTTAGTTGATTATCAAAGTTTATCAAAGTGGTATTTTCATTTCTTTTCAATAACAAATCAAATCAAATAAGTAAAAATAGTGCTAGGATTTCAATTGCTTGCTCCCTCATTATTTTCAAGAAAAATTACACACCTAGCTCAGGTAAACTGAGGCCAGATATACCACCCATGCACTGCCTTTCGGACTTATGTGAGGGGAGTACAGAGCATGGCGAGTGCACACACTTCGTGCATACACCTATCGACCGTAGGTGGTTTTTATTATGTTTTTTTTTACATGTGTTCCATACATGCATAACCGTGAGGACTTTTTAATGAGTATGGAAGCACATAATCAAAGATTCCAAGTAATTCACCCATGCATAACCGTGAGGACTTTTAAATGAGAGTGAATACTTGGATGTTATTATTTTTTAATTATTTTTTTTATTATTTTTTTAAGAGAGAGAGAGAGTTTTGCAAAATCATCTTAGCACCATTTAACTTAGAAGACAAAAAAAATGTTATATCCTTTACTTTAAATCAACCACTTTTTAAAACAAAGATTTTCAATTAGGATATACTTCATAATTAACACCATGAATCTTCCTATATACTAGTTAAACCATTATTATTTGTAATCAAACTTCAATTTTATTTTTGTTTAGACAAATAAATTTCCGAAAATTTCAATTTAATAAACCAAAGCCATATATTTATCTTATAGCGTTTCTTCTAAAAATAAATCAAAAGAAAATTTGTTTTTGGGATTTTTTTTATTTTTTTTTGTTTTTTTTGTTTTTGTGATTTTAAAGTAAAAATAAACCATGAAAAAAAAGAATGAAGATGAGTCTCCCCCCACACTTGATTTTGACTGCGTTCCCACAGTCAACCCAAGTGAAAGGGATGTTTATTATTATTTACATGAAAACGAACGGTATTTACACGAGATCAGAAAGTATATTGTCAAAAAGTAAATGAAACGGTCTTCCAAAAACCGATTCATTTGTCTCGTCGAGTACACGAGACACAGCCTAAGCTCGAAAAACCAAATCATAGAAGATTTTGAAGTTGATTGTCGATTTGGAAAAACGAATTCTGTTTTATTAAAAATTGAACGAGTTGTTTTATTTTCAATGATTTTCGGGGTTGATAAAACAATTGCTTGAAATTTATTTTCACCAAATTCAAGTTTATCATCAATTTCATAATTATTGATTTCAAAATCAAAGTGGTGATTTAAATCTTTCCCGTCAGAATTTAACAACTCATCATCCAAAAGTCCAAAAAATTCATGTTCATTAAATTCGTCTTCCTTTGTTGGATTATCAACAACTTCATTATGTAAATCGAGTTTCAAAGTTGTCGTATTCAAATTTTCAGAAAAAGGAAGATCGAAGTTTAAATCGAGTTTTGCACCCTCAAAAGAGTTGAAATCCAACTCAATTACCGTATTTTCAACAACTTGATTAAGATCGTCATTATCAAATTCAAAAGTTGTTATTTGAAAATCGTCGATTTGGGTAAAAGGTGGATTATCACTTGACTCATCACACGTTGAGATTTGATTTTGTTGTTCACGTTGTTTCATATAAGTTTCCAACAACAAATCCGTGTGATCATTGTAAATTTCATTCATTTGTTCAACAAAATCCAACTTATAGTTATTAAATTGAGAATTTTCGATTTGGATTTGTTGAGAACAAAAAAATTCACTCGTAACATGGTTAAGATTATTCCCATTGCCAAATTCGTTTGAAAAGTTTTTCCCATTTTCATGTTGAGTTTGGAATTCATTTTGGAGTTCGAAATTAAATTGGCATGGGTTATAATCGTAATCGTTTGAATTTTGAATTGAATTCAAATTCTGAAATCCTTGACTCGAGTTATTACACAAATCAGAATTACATAAATCATTTATCTCTTGATTTTGTCGTGCAGAAAGTTCGAGTAAAGATGAAATCGTTTCAATGCTATTTTCAAGAGTCGAAAGTTGGTCATCGTTTTGAAAATTTTGTTGTTCGAAATTTGAATTATTTACACAAAATTTGTTGTTAAAATATCCATACGAATTTGGAGTAAACTCATACGGATTATATTGATTTTCACAGTTAAATTCAAGTGAGTAAGAAAAAGGAAACTCGGACATTTTCAAGATTTCTTTTTTTTTTGGTTTTTTTATAAAGAAAATATTCACAAGTAGAATTTATTTTTCAAAATGGAAAATTGATTTTTGTTTTGTTTTTGAATTTTCAATTTTTTTTTGGCTTTTGAAAAGATTTTATAATTTTTTTTTTGGATTTTTGTTTTTCTAATTTTTTTGGATTTTTGAAATTTCAAAGGAAAAGGAAAAGAAAAGGAAATTTGAAACTTTTTTAGTTTTGGATTTTGAATTTTTTTTTTGTTTTTTTTTAAACAGGAAATTATTGTCAAGGACAAAATTTCACAGCTTTTTAGCCTCAAGGACAGACCTTCAATATTTTATCCTGAAGGACAACTTTCTACAGGTATCAGTTTTTAGTTATTGATAGCAGTTTTTAGGTATCAGTTTGTAGTTATCGGTGGCAATTTTTAGGTATCAGTTTTAGCTCGGTAGCAGTTTTGTTGTCCTTATGAGTAATTTTGGAAAATGTTTGTCCTTACGAATAATTTTTAGAAGAATATTTGTCCTTGTGGTAAAAATATTGAGGTCGTGTCCTTGAGGCAAAAAATATATAAATCTTTGTCCTTTAAATTAATTCCCCCTTTTTTTAAATATGCATGAACAAATGCAACTAAATGAATGCAAGGGTTAATGATAACCCAAAATTGTATATTCACAAATTGTCTTAGATAAACAAGATAGTTCTCAGCCAGGTAACGGGCAGGATTTATCGGTGCACCACGAATCACCGTAGCAATGCAGCCGAAGGTTTAAGTACCTTCAGAGGAACAACCACTATAATATTTACGAATCACCGTAATATTTATAAATGGTTATTACTCTGCCGTAGCCTAGACACCAAGAAATTAAATTGTTCAAAGAAGACAACTTGTCAATATACAATTAAGTGTTATCGATGTCTAACCGTTATTATTAATCAAAATCTAATATGAAATGCAAAGCAGAAATTAAACGTGTATTAACAATGCAACTACGAATGAATTTTTATTATTTTTTTTAAAATGCAAATGCAAGAAACCAACAATTCAATTCAAATAAAACTAGAAACGAGAGCAGAATTTTTTAGCAAGCAGAGCAATTTATTTTGGCTAGCTAAGGAAGCAATTTTCAGCAAGTTATTCTTCCTTTATTTCCTACTTTGGCAACCTGAAAATTAAAAACTAAGATATATACAATATTTTTTTTTTGGGTTTTCTTTTTTTTTTTTGGTTTTTTTTTTGAAAGGAAACTTAAAAGTAGGGTTTTACTTAAAAAATTTTTTTTTTTTTTGATGAAATAAAAATCAAATCAAAACAAGACAAACAAGCGAAAGTAAAACAAACAAAACAAACTGAAATTCCACCCCCCCTCCTTTTTTTTAACAAGAAAATAAAAACCGAACAAACAAAATAAATAAAAGAAGTCACACACAAGGGCCCGGCCCAATTTTTTATTTGTTAATTCGTGAACAAAGAAACCAGCCTTCTCAACTTTTCAAAAGAACTCTCTCCTCTTCAACTTCACGAAACGGAACTTCAACTTTCAAGTTCAAAATATAAATCAAGACTCATTATGATTTCGGTTCGTTCATGAGTTTGATTTAAAGGACGAGGCTATTTGAATTGGGTGCTGCTATCTATTGGTTTGCGATTTTAGGTGGATGATATGCTTTGGTGGTGGTCGCGGTGGTGATCTAGGCTTCGGGTGAGGTGGCGGAGTTGGTGGCTGCGATTGCAGAGGGGGTTAAGGTGCAGTTGTGACTTCGATCTGGAAGTGGATGTTAATGTGATTTGGTCGCAACAGAATTGTTCGGACGAGTTGTTTACGTGGGTCGCGACTACAGTTGAGGGCAGAGGATTTTGGGTGGATGCAGAGGCCGCATTTGGTGGTTGTTGGATCACGAGTTTTGGTTAGGGGTTGATTCGATGCTTTCGATGGATTGACGTTGATGGGTTTCAAAAACTAGTTCTCGTACTTGTTCGCGTCGTTGTTCGAAGTGTGGGTCTTTGCGAGTTCGAATTTGGATTTGGCAGAGAGGTATGCCAGTTTCTGGTTATGTCAACTGTTTGGTTTGCGGTCTCTGGTTGTGGAAAATGGTAGAGAAGTGGATGGTGTTTGAATGTGGCTGTGATGTATGAAGGAAGGAGGCTGTGGAGTTAGCAAGCTGAAAGTGATGGAGGCTGGTATTGAGTTTTGTCAGATTGTTTACTGTAGGCAAGTGACAGTATTGAAGGAGGTGACAATATTTTGAAGTTGATTTGATCTGTTGCAGGCAGATGGGTAATTGCTACAGTAGAGATGTTGAATTGGTTGGTGTGATTGAAGTGCAGAGAACAGAGCAGGGATTGGTGATTGCAAGGGAAATGTAAGCACAGTGTTGATGGTGTATACTAGTTGACAGAGGGGGGAGAGCTGGGTAATTTTTCACTGTTGGCTTGGGATTTGAGTTTGGAAATGTGGTTATTGTTTGAAGATGGTGGATCAAGCAATGGGTTGCAGAAGTTATAGGTGACTGTAGCAGTGTGGTATGAAGTGAAGTGAAGTTGTGATAGACGAGGTTGATTCTGGAAGTAGGGGAGGGTTGCAGTGTTATATGTGAAGATATGGTATGTTGCAGTTTGAAGGACATGTGACTGTGAAGGCAAAGTGGAACAGTAATGACTGTGACTGTGACTGTAGTGGTTGGTCTGACCGTTGAGAGGCAATTGAATGGAATAATGGTGGAAGATGTTGCTTTGAGGAAGGATGTTATGCAATGGTGATGACTGTGCACTGCAATGGGGTAGTAGACTTGTAGGAAGTTGATGGAGATGCAATAGTATGGGGATGAAGCAGTAGTGGAATCAGGTGAAGTTGATAGTAGCAAGAAGTTGAGAAGCTTGGGGAGTTGAAGGAGGAGTGAAGTTGGTCAGTGATGAAGATTGCAATATGGTAGTGTGTATTGTGTGGTGCTGATGCTGTCAGCAGTGATGGAAGTGATGGTGAAAGGCAGTGATAGTGGTTGTGAATGTCTTTGGCAAGTGTAGTTGTGTACAAGGCAGTGGTGGGATGTTGTTGAACTGGTAGGGGGATGGTATTGAGGAATTGAGGGAAGAAATGAAGATAGTGGGGTGGGGAGATGGTTACAGCACTTATGTTACTGTAATATGCAGAAACAATGAACAGAGAAGGTTGATATGCAGTAAGGTGCAACAGTGCACTGTTATATACACAGAATTTTTTGTTTTTTTGTAAATGTAAATAAAAGGAAAAAAAGAAATTGTAAATGTAAAAATGTGAAAAGCAATTGCAATGTAAATTTTTTTTTTCTTTTTCAATTGATGTTGTGTAATTTTTTTTTAATATGAAAATGGAAATGAAAACAGAAAAACAAACACACAACAAAATGCACACAAAAAAATCGCACAAACAAACACACTATTGTTTCTTTTTTACACACAATAAAATCAAATGAAAAATAATTCGAATAATAGAAAACTAAAATCAAGACAATTCTCCGGCAACGGCTCCAAAAACTTGTTCGTCGACGGAAATTCTATCGGTTTAGAAAACCGTCGAACGAATTTGAATTAAAAATAACCGCAAGCGCACGGTGTACGAATGTAGCACGCGGCGAATACGGGTCGATCCACAGGGAATTGATGATTTTAAAAATTCTATTCAATCAAATTAACCGAAGTTGAAAGAGTGGTTAACTAAAAAAAATGTAGAAAAATGAGAAAAGAAAATAGATAAAAATATGAGAGTGCTAAGACAATTTAGAGGCAATTTCCACTCTCTAGATCACATAAATCAACAAATTGAAGTTATGATCTCTCTTTTCTTGTCATTAGTGAATTAGTTGATGTGCTTATTATAAGTATGGTATATTTGTGCTATTAATTAGCTCAATATAAACCATCAAACTATAACACAACCACTAATACACATTTAACTCTCATGAAATATGAGAACAAGTTGAAATAGAAATCTATTTTAAGCATAGCCTATTAACTATTGTTTAGAAGTATAGGCTATCAAATTTCAATTTCAACATTCACTTCTTTGCCATAGTCATATTTAGATGAAGAGGCAATTTGTGTTATGTTTGTTTAAGAATAGCCTATTTGTTATGAACAACATAGACTATCAAATTCAAAGCTAAACAACATCATTAAACCACTTCAAATGTTTCCATTAAAGCACAAAAAGAGAGTATAAACATCAAAATGTTGCATCTACATAATAGAGAGCTTCATTACCCCTAAATTGTAGGGATTAAGCTCTCATATTTGTTATCAAATCAACAAATGTAGAAAGCAACATGAAAGCAAAAAAGAAAGAAAAAGAGAGCAAAGCAAAGAAACAAAACTAATCTACTTGCATGAAATAAGAGAAACCTACACTACAACATGAAAGTAAATGAACATGAAAAGGAAAGAGCATGTATTAAATTGCATAAAATAAAAAAGATTAGAAGAAACAAAAATTGGCTAAGTAGCCATTAAAAGAGAAAGAGAGCTTTCTTTTATTTGATCTAAACTAAACTAAAGAGAAGGAGGCCTAAGAGAGACTAAGAGAAGAGATCATGTTACATGAAACATATGGGTATTTATACATGTATGAAACCCTAATTCACTTTTTTGGGGAATGCCCAAAATGCCCCTTAGGAAGTGTGGAGGCCAAGTAATCATTAACATGTCTTAATCCCCCATTAAGTGTACATGAAGCCATTAAGTCCAAAAGCATGTGCATTAGCCTTTAATTTGTACATTAAGGTAGGTGGGTAGGTGGGGTCCTCCATGATCTTCACTTTGAATTATTTCCATCTTCATTCCTTTATATTCTTTGTGCATGCATATTTCTTCATGAAACCACTCCTATTTGAGACCATTTTCCTACAAAAATATATATAAATTTCCAATCAATTTTTCTCAAAGAAATATATGCACTTAAATGACCGTTTTGCCCCTATATGAAGATGAATATGTGAAAATTTGGAATTAAAATGAATTTTGGTTAAAACAAGTTAAAATACCCAATATGATCATTTATTTAATTTAAATAGAATAAATATGGTGGTAAAAATATGCACATTTACGTGCACATCAACGCGAGATTAGGGTTCGGCCGTGTTTTTTTCTTTCCTATAGCGCGTGAAGAGAAGGAAGAACATGCGCACGTGATGACATGGCCGACTAGGCATGGCTCGTTTGTTTTTTTATTTTATTTTGATTTTCAACTCGTTTTGATACAATAACTTTTACATATGAACTCCAATTCACGCGCGGTTTTCTCCACTAGGTTCGTATTAGAATTCCGGACACTTTAACCTTGGTTTTGAAAAATTTGGAGACTGTAAAATTTTTGGGTTTAAAATGAATTTTTTGAGAAAAATGTGTGATCCTCTATGAATAAAGGAGAGCATACAGGCAATTATGTATATATTGCGAATATAAGGTGCTGCCAACATGCCTGGCAGGTAACAAACCAAAAACACATACAATAAATCTTAGCTACTCCTAAGATGAGTCCTGACAAGGCCACCACGTACCACACCCCAATATCGAGCTCTGGCTGGTCACCATCCGATATTAAGGTGTTAGAAGTACCTAGAAAACTAGCGTAAAACAAGAGCTACAAGACGAAGTCCTAGTCTAGGGGATTACTAAAACCAACTGAATGTGTAGAGGTGAATAAGCAACTGCACTGAAGTGGGTCCGCGGAAAAGAGAAATCACCCTGAGGTCTATGAACAACAGTAAGGGGGTACCAAACTGAAGAATATATCCTCCTAGATGTGGATACTCTGCTATGCTGAATAAGCAACTGCACTGAAGTGGATCTGCTGAAGGGAGAAACCACTCTAGAGCCTCTGAACAGTAGAAAGGAGCACCAAACCAAGGAAGATATCTTCCTGGACGACGACACCCTGTGCTGGTATCCTCTGTATCCTTTGATGTCCAGCAATCTGAAGTAAGGGGTTTAAATTGAATTTAAATTCAATTTAAATTCAAAAGGTGAGTGTTTTAACCCACTCACAACTTCTAAGATTTCTTATGTTTGTTAAATTTATTTACGATGTAATTTGAAATTTATTTATAGTTGTTTGGCATATATTTAATTATTATCTTAGTTAATTTGCATTTATTGAATTAAATTGTTATTTAAATTTATTATTGCATATAAACTGCCAGTTAGATGGGTTGTTTAATTTATTATTGAATATAATTGCCTATAAATTACCTTTTATTTATTATCAGTTATATATTTATATGGATTGAATTGTTTGGATGATGATTGTGATGGATGTATGATTTTATGATGGATGAATGGATATTTATTTATATCATCATAATCTATAAGTTGTTATGCATTCATTTCATTCGGGATTATGGTTTGAAATGATATGTAACCGTACTTTTTATTTTAAATTACGGATTGAAATGATAAATATCCGTATCACTTGACCATAGGGTAGAAAATTATATACAGACACCGTGGTCTATATATAAAATACTTTGAAATGATTTTCTATGGTTTTGGAATGAAAATACGATTTAATAAAATATTAATTTTGATGTTATATAAATACTATTTTATATATAAAAATAGTTAAATTCTTGAATTAAAGCTACGTATAAATTAGTTGAATAAAAATAAGTTGAATAACTGAGTTTGATTGTTTTATTATTATATGGTTAAGTAACTTTTTAAGATATTGGATATATAGAGTTTTGAAGACTTAAATAAAAATTAAGTTGAAAGATAAATATGGAATTGGTGTAAACTGAATTATTTAAGAATTGGACATAAATAAATTCGATTTGAAGTTTTAAATAAAAATGGAGATGGTAAAGGGTATGATTCTTATAACTTGATTTATTTTTTAAGAATTTAAATGATTGTAAAGTTGAGATAAATGAACTTATCAAGTTAAATAAATTGGAAAAATATCCAGTTGTTTGAAGTTAAAGTTTCACTTGAACTATATTGGGTTTATTTAGTATACCTTTCAAATCGAAATAATAGCAATTGAATTTGTTGATGCTAAAAATGTACGCTAATACCCCAGTGTAAGTTGTAGTATAGTGAAAGCACCACCCGTTGGTGCAGGAATTGAAAATAAGCAAAAAAAATAGCAGACAAATAGTAAAGTGACAACAGTTTTTATAGTGGTTTGGCTTAAAGTCAAGCCTACGTCCACTTAATCTCTTTTATTGCTGATTTGATTACAACTTTTTCAATGATTCTTCAATTACAACACAATTAAGTCGAGTAGCTAAAACTTCGATGTAGAAAAGCTCTTTGAATTCATGTTGAATGAGTTAGATCTTTCCCAAAGTTCGTTGAAGCATCTTCGGTGTTTGAAATGTTAAAGGAGTCGAGAAAATAGCAAAGTATTGGTGTTCCAGAAATGATCCAAAAGTCCTTTTCCTTGGTGGAGTAGGTTGGGTATTTATAGGGAAAATCTGGAGGTAGGTCGTAGGTCGCAGGTTGCATAGGAGTTAGGTCGTAGGTCGTAGGTGACCTAACAGGGACGAGTTAAGGTTTATGCTTGATCAACTGCTTTGGTTGGTAGGTTGTAGCGATCTAATGTTGGTTCGACCTATAACCAAGCGACATAAGGATATGAGGCTTGTGACTCGCTAGGTCGCTAGGTCGTTAACTTTCTAGGTCGCTAGGTCGCTGCAGTGTTTATTCCACTGTTATGCCGTTAATCCGCTTAGATCGTTAGGTCGCTAACACGTTAGGCCGCTAACACGTTAGGCCGCTAACACGTTCGGTCGCTAACACGTTAGGTCGCTAACTCGGTTGAGCCGCTCTTTGCTTTAAGTCATTAGGCCGTGGTCTGCTGTAGGTCGTTGAGTCCACTGTGCCATTAGGTCGCTGAGGCCTTTAGGTAGTTAGGTCGCATCTTGCTGTAAGTAGTCGAGTCGCCATTCAGAAAGGAATTAACACTTGCCCCTCGAAGTACATGCCTAGGTTATAGGTCATGTGCTTCGACCTAACTCTGCTAGGTCGTGAGCGACTCAAGTAGCTCGTTAACTCGCACGCCTATTCGTCTTCTCCTCTTTCTCCTATATAATCCATTAACTCACTTTGTCCTCTTCACTTTATTACTTACACTTTGCCGCTATTGCCGTGCTTGAGCACAAGAACTTCAAAGCAAAATTCTCTTCCTTGTTGCTTCGATCATCATTCCCAACAACAAACCTAGGTAAATCGATCATCTATCCATTGTTTCTGCCATCGATTTCTCCATAACCAGTTTCTCACAGTTTTCGTTACCCTACTATAAGATCACCTCCTGATTCGCCATCTGATCACCATTGAATCGTTGGTAATCGCTTTCAAAATGAATCGGCCTAGGATTTCACAGAGTTGTTTGGTGAGTGTTTTGAATTTGTGGAGTTTTAACGATGGTTTCTGGAGATTTGGAGGAGACGATGAGATGTTTGGTTAACGGGTTAGAGGATTTTAGGTTAAGCTGTGGTACTTCTGGTGATGCAAGGGCGGTGGACGCGTGGCAAAGTGTGAATGGAGAGCAGGCCTTAGGGATTTTTGATGGGCGAAAGTTTGGTATTTTCGAGCTACTTCAAGAGCGACCTAATTAATCGAACGACCTAAGAGCCTTGCGACTTAAAGGAAGCGGAACGACTTTCGAAACTTGGATAGCATACTTCTTCAAATGGGATAACCCTCTTAACGACCTATCATTGGTTCGCACTGCGATCTGAGCGACTTAACTTCTTGCGTCATAACCTTTAGGTCGCTGGTGTATTCGAATGACCTAACACTTAAACAAATATGCTTTGTCTTGACTTAAAGCCTCATGGCATAACCCACATCATAACTTTAACTCGCAGGAGCATGAATAATAAACTCCATAACTCGCACGGAGTGACTTAAGGAATCTTCGACCTATGCTAAGTCGTTTGAACTTGATCACTTGTAAAACTTGACAGCACTTAATTGAATCTTCAACTTGAACTGCCAGGATAAACTGCTTGAACATGTTGCATTTTTCCACAGATTGAATTAACTTTTAAGCTAACAACCTGTCAAACACAACATTTGCAGAAAAATAGGGCGAATATACTGCCATTGACTGCCCACATCGAATGACAGATTAGTCAATTAAGAATAATCAACTTAGTGGAACTACACGAATGAAGTGCTGTGAATTAACAAGTTCTAGTGAAGTATTAAAGCAATGCTAAACTAATTAACTAAAGCTGATACGCTTGCATCAATACTGTACTTGGACTTAAAATAACAAGACCTAAAACTTTATAATTGACAAATGCTAATTATTTTAATTCCAGTTATATTTCTTTTTCTTTTTATTAGTTTTGCACAACACTTCACACTTTTAGGAAACGTGCACCTTCATATTTGAATATCCAGTTCCTTGTGTAGAATGACTTCTCAACAAATGCAAGAAGAGATGGTAGAGCGAACCGAAGGGGTCTTTCCGATAGCTGATCCTTTTGAGAACCCTCCGGAAAGAGTCACAACTTCATTGAGCCAACGGGCTTTCAACCAGTTATGCACTCAATTCAGCGTTGTTGAAGCGGATGCTCTGCTTCCAGGGGTGAATGACACTACTAATAGGCCTCCACCTGGCTTTGTTGCAATTAATCGCTAGATGTGCCTGAACGGAGCTATTCCCCCTTTCAATGATTTTCTTCAAATGCTCCTTCTTCGATTAACTATATTTCCTTTCCAGTTACACCCTAATGGCCACGCCATTTTGATGGGATTGTGCGTACTGTTCAGGAGGATGCTCGACCGTCTTCCGAGCTTTGAAGTGATTTGCTATTTGTGCACATTTGCGAAGAACAAAGATCATCCTTCTATTACGCTTTTGAGGGGCGCAAGAAACCGTAAACTGATTACTGATCTTCCTGAGAGTGCTCACGGGTTTTTAAATCAGTTCTTCTTTGTTCGCTGCCCCCCAGGATTCTACGGCATCTGGAGAGTAGGAAGTAAGACTACTTATCTCCGTTTACTTGATTTGTGAGCCTTTCAAAATTCAAGTCGTCAAGTGCTAACTTCATTCTCTACTTTTGCAACAATTCCTCCTCTATCAAGAGATTCTAGCCACAAACCGACTTTTGATAGATTAAGTGTTGTAGCTGTTGAAGAGAGAAGTATTAAATTTCTGCTAAAGGATGAGTTTTTGAACTAATTTGAACTTTTGCACCACTTCTCGATCTATTCAACCCCGTGATGCCCCAGTTCTCAGGCAGAAGTGTCAGATGCCCCAGCCTCCGTGAAGGAATCCGCACCGAGGGAATCTATCATGGAGGCTTCGTTAGTGAAATGCTCAAGTTCCGTTGACGATGCAGGATTATCTGGAAAATCCGAACTTTTCCCAATTATCGAAGAAGAGGAACATTCTGGGAAGGCCACTGGGGAAGTTGATGAGGGAGCTAAGAAAGAAAGTCTCGTTATATAGAGTGCAAAGTGTATTGAAGAGGGCATGACTCATTCCGTTGGGCATGATGGTGATGATGTCTTTGAGGGACTGAGTGACC
The DNA here is from genome assembly GCA_030765085.1 of Allium cepa. Taxonomy (NCBI): domain Eukaryota; kingdom Viridiplantae; phylum Streptophyta; class Magnoliopsida; order Asparagales; family Amaryllidaceae; genus Allium; species Allium cepa. The sequence continues at coordinate 746,422,046 of CM060940.1, read as the reverse complement.
TTATGGTGGCTTCCCAAGAGCTTTTTAAAGACGACACCATCACCTCTAAGCTCGTTTCTCCATCAATTGAAGCGACGTCTGTTTTGCGGTCAACTATATAAATCCAAGAATTGGCTCCTAAGCAGAAGAGTGGTTTGTAGCTTGAAGCGCGTAGTTCACACGCCGCACACACTGAGGATTTTGGCAATTATATGCACTTAGCTTCTTTATTTCGAAGGATTTCTAAACTTTATCTCTTCTTCATTTTTAGGTTCTCCTATGGGACGCAGTGGTTCGTATTAGACGACTTTCAACGCTATGGGAGGCGCGATTCTTACGACCCCAGGCATCACTTTCCTGCCCCTAAGGAAACCGATGAAGAAAGAGCTGCCAGGAAAGCTCGCGAGAGGAAGGCTTACGAGGAGCGGATGGAAGAAGAGATGACCGCCATGACTCTCACCAAAGGGACGATGACTCCCATAAAAGAAAGTCTCACGATGACAAGGGACGAGTTTTGAAGTTGAAGGGTCCAGCAAGCGGGCCAATCCTAGTGAAAAATCTTCATCTGTAATTTCCAAAGTGCCTGCTACTTCTATTTCTCTGGACATCCCTTCTGGTTCCCCTGCCCTCAAAAGAGCTTAGATTCAGACAACCATTAATAGGCCTACATATCAAGTTGAGAATTCCCCGCCTGCACTCCAAAGCCAGTTTCCAAACTGGAGTTTAAAAGGAGTATGCTTTGACTTGGACTTGGTTCCCATTGACAAACAAGCTATGCTGAGAAATTTTGATGCTGTTAAGCTTGACATTGAAAGAATGTCCTAGTGGCAAAAGCTAGTCGATGAGCTTCAAAGAGTGAACCGTCTAAATCTCGAAGCTATGCTAACCATGGAAAATGACAAATCTGAGTGGCAAAAGATTCTTGATCAGCACGACATAGAGTTGAAGAACATCACCGCATATAATGAGAAACTCAAGGATCAAGTCAAGCAACTTAAAGATGACCTTGCTACCTCTTCCACTTCTTATACTCAAAAGGAAGAAGCGCTTCAAAAGCAAGTAAGAGATGCCCATGCTAGTCAACGAGATGCTGAGGCTAGACTTGAGGCACAACATAGAATTATGGAAAGCTACCGCAGTGATGTTGCTTAATTGCGGTAAAAGACTAGCTCCCAAGACTTGGAGATTGAAATGTTAAAGACTCAGCTTTCTAAAGTTGAAAAAGAGCGCGACGAGGCCATTGCTGGAAAAGCAGCAGCTGAACAATCTCATGAGGAGACGAAGACCAACGTCAGTTCTACTTTATTCGAGTTTTACATTCACAGCGTGTTGAGGCATGGCAGTCTCTCATTTTTGGGGCCGAAGTATGAAATTACCCTGGCGGAAGTGTGAGAAGCAGCGGTTGAAATGCTTAAAGGTGCCGGCTATGCTGAGGAAGGTCTCGAGGCTCATTTTTTGGACGATGAAGGTCAAGCCGCCCTTATCAGAGGGAAAGAACAACTCGCCAAAGAACGAGCCGAAGCAGTGGAAAGAGAGCATTTAGGGAAGGCACCTTTGACCGACCTGGCTCGTCCTTCGGGTTCGGTTGACATCGACATTATTGGCTCTAGTTCTCATTCCCCGCCTCCTACCAAAGCCGAGACCGAAATCACAACTGCCCACACCGAGTCCCAGGAAGACATTGAAGCCCACGATTTTGAAATCGACGTGATAAAGCCAACTCCTCCAGGTAACTTCAACACCGATCTTGCTCAAGTGGACTACTTGTTTGCTTGAAATGAGTTTGATGAACTTCTTGATTTTTACTTAAACCTTCACGTACCACTGTCTCCTCTTTTTGCGAGAAATACTGATGTTTAATTCTTCTTCTTCTGTAGTGAAAACAACAAGTACTTCACAAGCTTCGCCTACTCCAGCTATTGCTCCTTCAAGTTAATCCTTCTCTTGCTTCTCAACCGGGGTCTCAAGAAGAACAAATAGAAGCTCTTCAAGGCTTGGATGACCTGGATGCTTCGCAAGAGCAGAAAACCGAAGAGCTTGAGGAGGGTGAGAGGACACCGGAGTAATTCACTGCCGATGATACAAAGTTGATCGATCTTATGGCTCTGGGAGGCGAATCTTCTTCAAAGAAGAGAGGAAAGCATGGAGTTTCGAAGAAAAGGAAGGAGACTTCTGCTGGTGATGAGAAAGCAGAAGAGGACCCAATTACACCTCTTTCTCCTCTTTCCCCGACTCGTTCAAGTCGAAAGAAGTTAACCATTAGGCCGGACGAGGGCTCTAAAGGTGGAGGGAAGAAGAAGTGATGGGTTCGGCTTTATCCTTCTTGTTTTGCTTTTTTGCTTTTTTGGTATCGACCAGAAGTTGTGCGGGTACCGGCCCCTGCTTTTTGAAACCTGCACATGTACATAGATTTTTATGGTATGGAATAAAATGATTCTTTTTACTTGTACAAACTTTTGTCTGTATTTATAAATTCATTTATTCCTCGTTTTCACACAATTTTCTTTATTTTCTTTGTGTGATATTGCAGTGAGCTCGTGGTATGTTGCTTGAGCGTTGCTTTTATTAATGCAGCTATATTATATTGCCCCCATATCACGGCTCATTGGAATCTTCTCCATTTTGAGGAAATTTGTACTCTTACTTTGGAGAATAATTTTTCCACTTTGAGAAGACTTGTACCCTTATTTTGGAGAATACTTCTTCCATTTTGTGGAAATATTATTCTATTCTAGTAGAGTGTGCTTTGTATTGGAGAAGTTTTCTTCCTTTCTCTTGTTTGAAAAAGTTTTTACACTTCACTTTCGAAGATGGCCACTTTTATTTTTGACAAGTGAGTTCCCCTACGCGGTGAAGTGGGCCTCCGAAAAGGGCTTTGATTTGTTTGTGCCTCTGGAGAGGGCTTTTGTTTGTGCCTCTGGAGAGGGCTTTTTTGTTTGTGCCTCTAGAGAGGGATTTTTGTTTTTTCTCTGTACGCGGGGAATTGTGCCTCCGAAGAGGGCTTTTGTTTGTGCCTCTGGAGAGGGCTTTTTGTTTTTTCCCTGTACGCAGTGAAGCGTGCCTCCGAAGAGGGCTTTTGCCTCCGAAGAGGGCTTTGGCACTCCAACTTGGTGAAGTGGGCCTTCGAAGAGGTCTTTTGCCTCTGAAGAGGGCTTTTTCCTCCGAAGAGGGATTTGGCTCTTTCCCCTTGTGAGGAGAAGAGGGCCTCCGAAGAGGGCTTTTGGCTCTTCCCCTTGTGAGGAGAAGAGGGCCTCTGAAAAGGACTTTTGCCTCCAAAGAGGGATTTGTTGTTCGCCTGGAAGGTTGCATCTCGCAGTTAAGTGGATCCACGGAGCAGACGCAAGCTACCTAACTGGATGTTTGTTTGCACAAACGATCGCAATTAACTAGCAAGGGCCTGGAACCTTCACTTTGGAAAGGTGCCCCTTCGGTGGTTCCACCAACCTTTTTGGTTGAGGCACAAGATTCCATTTTGGATGTTCTTTGTCTGCTTGCCCATGTATTTCCACCATCTGCCTCTCAGCGTTTCCTCGTTATCGTTTCCCAGCACACGTTCTTTTCCTTTACAAGTTGTTTGCTTTTCTTTTTTCCAAAGAAGTGTATTTCATCGTTAAGTGAATCCACGGGACAGGCACAAGCTACCTAATTGGATGTTTGTTTGCAAAAACGATCGCAACCAGCTAGCAAGGGCCTGGAACCTTCACTTTGGGAAGGTGCCCCTTCGGTGGAATCACCAACTGTTTGAAAGAAGCACTTCTTCTGTAGGAATTGAATCTGGAATTTTTGTGACTTGACATTTGCTTGCTGAGTGATTTGTAGGAATCGCTTGGCCTTGTGATGTGTTGAATAGGCAAGCTTTGCTTTGATAGCCTACATAATTAAATCGACATTTTAGCAATATATTTAAGATATATGCACATCGAAATGAGATAGGCATTTTATAGTAGTAGAGAACACAAGATTAATAGTAAAATCAGTGTGAATCAATACAAGAATGATACATCCATAATCATTTTACAAATTTAAGCATTGCTTCTAAGTAAAATATGGATGCAAGTGATTGCTGTTCCAGGCTCTTGGAATTGGATCTCATCAGTACTTGGAGCTAACAAGACTTTCACAGAGACCAATCCCAATAATTGAATTTTGCCAGAGTTTGAATACTTTGCGAAAGAATTCGCCTTCTTGTTCTCTTCCCAGGGTATATGGCTTATTGTATAATGATCAAAATCATCAAGAAGCTCACAGGCCTTTGACAAGTAAGAAGGCAGATTTCCTCCTTTAATCTCAAACTCTTTCTTGACTTGGCATAGATCAAGCCGGGGCATATCTCAAAGCGTGAGCATATCTTTCCATCTCATCCCAACTTTTGCCCGTTGGGTGAGGACCCCCTCTGATAACATTAATGACAGGCCTCTCAGATTCCTGCGCTACAGCCCGCTCATCTGAGCTGGATTGAGAAGCAGGAACTTGTTGCCCATAAGTAGATGAGGCTGGGTCATTTCTATTTCTCTTCACATATTGTTGAAGTTTATTCTGTCTCAACACCTCCTCAATCAAACTCTTTAGATGGCGACATTCATTAGTGTCATGGCCGGGTTGATTGTGGAATCGACAGAATCTTCCATTATGCGCAAAAAAATTTCCAAGCATCATCTTAGGTGGTTTAGGGTATTCAACAACATACTTGGTTGCGAAAAAGATATTCTCTAGAGTATCAGTTAAGGGAGTAAAATCTGAAGGTCTAAAGTAGAGAGTTTTCCTCGCATCTTTTCGCTTTTTTCCACCGTCATTTTCCCTCTTCTGGCTACCAGATTCCTTTTTGTTAGAAGCAACGTTGTTATTCTCAACTTCATTCACGACTACTTTTACCAGCACAGGAAGGCTCTCTAAGTGCATAAATTCATCGACCTTCTTGCAAAAAATTTCAAGCGAATTTGGCTCTTTCATCTTTAGCCATTTTCCGAATTCACTTGATTTGTCAATGGCTCGCATCAAGTAAGTGAGAATCATCCGAGGCTCCGCATTGTCAACTTCAGCCAAGGCTATGCTGAAGCGGTTTAAGAAAGACTTGAGAGGCTCTCTGGGGTTTTGTTCGAGGCTAGACAGTGACATTATATCCTTGGCCTTCGAATCATATAACTTGAACTGATTTTGAATTTCCGTGTTAAGTCGGAGAACTGATCCACTGATCGAACTGGCAGCTTCGTGAACCAAAGCAAGGCCACTCCTTCCAAATACACCGGAAAGTACATGCACTTGATCTCATCTGATGCTCTGGCACCTGTCATATGCCACTCATACTTGTACAAGAACTGGTTAGGATCGCTTGTTCCCCGATAAGCTGGAATAGTGGGTGGAACAAACTTCTTCGGAAATTCAGCCTTTAGAATTCTCTCAGTAAAAGGAGTTTTGCTTGGAGCAATTCCCCGGTCATTTTCATCTTCCTCCCTTTGCATGATTTCCTTCATAATTTATCAAATCATTCCCGAGAGGTACTCCTCATCGTTTAGAGGCCCCGCGGGACTGACGTCAGCTACTTTTTCGGAAGTCTGCCCAGACAAACGTTCACGAAGAGTTGCTGCGGCCTTGAACCTCCGGCTTGGGGAGGTGCCCCTTCGGCGGTTCCAACTGCCGTTTGAGGAATACTTCTTCCTTGGGAATTAGGAGCATCTTCAGCGAAGGTTTCTTCATTATTTCCTGGTTGCTGAATAACTCCAAGCAAAGCATTCAACCTGTCCAACATCAAAGCATTCCGGGCTTCCATTTGTTGATACAACCCAGAAACTGCTGCATCCAACGCCGCCCTTGTGACTCCAACACTAGAAGCCGCTTGATTCGATGCGGGAGATGTAGCAGTGTTGTCGTAAGCACTTCCAGATCTGGCAGATTTACCTTTCTTTCCAGGAGCCATGATCTTCGATAGACTTCTGGTTTTTAGAGAGAGTCTTTCAACAATTCTTTGCGGAGAAATAATGAGAGCACCCTGAGTTCGAGTTCTCAGTGAAAGCACCAAAAATGTTAACTCTAAAAATGTACTCTAACACCCAAGTGTAAGTAATAGTATAGTGAAAGCACCACCCGTTGGTACGGGAACTGAAAATAAGCAGAAAATAGCAGAGAATAGTAAAGAGACAACAGTTTTCATAGTGGTTCGGCTTAAAGTCAAGCCTACGTCCACTTAATCTCTTTTATTGCTGATTTGATTACAACTTTTTCAATGATTCTTCAATTACAACACGATTAAGGCAAGCAGCTAGAACTTCGATGTAGAAAAGCTCTTTGAATTCATTTTGAATGAGTTAGATCTTTCCTAAAGTTCGTTGAAGCGTCTTCGGTGTTTGAAATGTTGAAGGAGTCGAGAAAACAGCAAATTATTGGTGTTCCAGAAATGTTCCAAAAGTCCTTTTCCTGGTGGAGTGGGAAGGGTATTTATAGGGAAAATCTGGAGGTAGGTCGTAGGTCGCAGGTCGCATAGGAGTTAGGTCATAGGTCGTAGGCGACCTAACAGGGACGAGTTAAGGTTTATGCTTGATCAACTGCTTTGGTTGGTAGGTTGCAGCGATCTAATGTTGGTTCGACCTATAACCAAGCGACATAAGGATATGAGGCTTGTGACTCGCTAGGTCGCTAGGTCATTAACTTTCTAGGTCGCTAGGTCGCTGCAGTGTTCATTCCACTGTTATGTCGTTAATCCGCTTAGATCGTTAGGTCGCTAACACGTTAGGTCGCTAACTTGGTTGAGCCGCTCTTTGCTTTAAGTCATTAGGCCGTGGTCTGCTGTAGGTCGTTGAGTCCCTGTGCCATTAGGTCGCTAAGGCTTTTAGGTAGTTAGGTCGCGCCTTGCTGTAAGTAGTTGAGTCGCCATTCAGAAAGGAATTAACTGAATTTGACATATGTGACATTATCAAAGAATAAGTTTTAAAATAGTGGAATAATTAATGCTTTGAAATATATGAAAATTTTATTAGTTTATTTGGGGATTTAAATCTATATTTGAAATTGATTTGTGAAGGTGCAGAAGCTATTATATTATATAATTAAGTAATTTAATATTTAAACCATTTAAGTGGTGTGATTTTATTTCAAAGTTATGAAATTTGAAGTTCTATGTTTTGAAAAGCCTTATATGATTTTGGTTTCGAAATATTATAACTTTGAAAATGTTATGGTTTTAGAAAGGATATATTTGAAATGATATCATATTGATTTGGTTTTAAAAGAGGAAATTGATATCGTATTTATAGGGTTTTGAAAAGGGATATTATATTCTGGTTTTAAAGTATAAACTATTTTTAAAAAGACCACGGTGTTATAATAATGATTGGTTGTTGAATAGACCGGGATCGGAAGTTGTCATACTCTATGTCAACTCCGAAAACCACTTTAACAACCATGTATGCGGTGGAGATTTCAGAATGAAGTAGGATGGTGGCAACGTTTCCTTTGTGGTAAGTGCGTGGACCCGACTCCCGTGAGTTGGCATAAGGTGGCTAAAACAGGAGCGATTCTCGGGCTAATGAGGTAGCACCTTTGATCGGACACATCCCTTCGATATTATAATTTGACTTTTGTATTGATTCGGTAGCCACTTTTGATTTTTTTTATTTGGGGGTGTGGCTCGAGGTGGGCGGTAGCTGCGGCTATGCGTTATCACCAGCTCGGATAGCAATTGGTATATCTATCCTGGCATTGCCTAGTTGGGCCGTGTCACCTACCCAGCACGCCTTATACGATTTTGTTTGGTACCTTACCTATAGAGTGCCCTCTGACGACGCCCAATACGGGAAAGATTACGGTACTGTATAGACTATGGTAATATATTATATGTTAAGGTCTATATGGGTAACCCCTTAACACTATTTAAAAGTAAGTTTATTTTACTAATAGACATTATTATAATAGCGAAATATTACTACATAGTAAATAGTTTAGCGGATCCTTAGGAGATGTGAAACCCGAGCATCTCTTAAGTTACTGCTCTCATATTTATTTCTATTGATTTAACTCACATAATATCTTTTAGTTCTGACTTGAGTGTTTTGTCTTTTCAATTCGCTCGGGTCAGTCCGAGCGTTTCAGGATTTGAAGATTTTATTCTGGAGGATGAAGACGAAGATTTGTAGTACTATTATCTATTATATTATTCCACTACACCTTTTAGTTCCGCTGCATTAATTATTATTCTCTGGTATGTGCACTCTGATATGTATTATATAAGTATAATCGAATATTTTGTAAACAGCTTCATGAATTGTATATTTGATTATTATATTTTATCGTTCCATTGCAAGATTCTATTTTGTTTTTTTTCTTTCACTACTTTTTTCTTATTTACCCGATAACAATCCGCCCTTCCGTATGGTTTGAATTGGCATGTGTGTCGATTTAAAGCGTACGAAAAGGCGGGATGTTAGATCTGGTATCAAAGCTTTGGTTTAGCGATAAACCTTAGCTTTATGGGGTCTGACCCTTTATTAATAGGGTAGTATACCCTATGGGAGTCCTTGAGCGCATATATATGAGAGAGCGTATCTTTTAGTGTTATAAAAAGGTTTTAATATTGTGTTAATCTGTTCCATTTTGTATTTATAAATTTTTGTTGATGCATCGGACGCTATGACATCAATAGGAGTTTCTAAACGCTTAATAGGACAGACCGACATAATATTTGTTTTTAATATAGGTGAATGAAATAAGTTTTCCTACTATATTTTTCTATATATATAAAGTAAATTTTTATAAAGGTTATATTTGGTTGTATTACATTGGTTGTTAGGTAATGAAATTTATAAATAATAGTTGAAATAAGATTGAAAATGAAATAAATGAAAATTGGAAATTTAGAACTTAAGTTCCGGGGTTTTGAAACTTTCTTTCAAATGATTTCAGAATATAATAATAATAATATTATTATATGTATTTTCTGATATAAGTATTTCAAAATGATTTAAAAGAGTTTTTTTAAAGAAAAATTGAAAAGAAATAAGTTTTGTACTCCCCTCTCTATCGCTGGAAAATATTTCCGGTGATGGCGGCCGCATCATCGACATTCATTTTCGAGTTTCGAAGTGGGAAGGCAACTGTAGTAGTTTTGCTATAGATTTATTTTGATAAACAAATATGATCTTTAATTGTTTTTAATTATAATTGGATATATATGTTGTAAGTATATATTTTTCTATTATTTTAAAATGATTTGGGTTTTAACCCGGTATTTAGTTCTTAAGTTTCTAATAAATTAGTAGTTTTAGTTAGTGTAGTGAAATGGAATTTAACTAATAATTGAAACCTCTAAATGAAATAAGAAATGAGATGCTAAATTATAAATGAGATTAATAGAGAGTTGAAATTGTAACTTATAAGACAAAGATAGAATTTTTGAACATCTCATTAATTAAAAGAAATAAGATAAACTTGTATGATTTCAATTACATTATTTAAAAGCATATTTATAACTTACCAATATTAAAAGTGGAAATGTTTAATAAGAAAATGTAATGGAAATTGTACAAGCAAAGGTATGTAATAAAGTGTTAAATAAATTGCTTCTATTAATAAAGGTTGAGGTTATAATTGTTATGTACTTAAGTAAATATTGAAGTTATTTATTTTGAAAATAAGCAGAAAATGAATATTGTAAATAAATGAAATAAGCAGTAGTAAGTGAATTAATATGCAAAGAAATCGAATTAAAAATAATAATAAAATTTGCAAGAAATAATGTAAAATTAAAAAGATAAATCGATATATGCATAAAAGGAAATCAAACAACAATAGCTTGAAATGAAATTAACAAAAATTAACTTGATTTATTGGTTGGAATTTGTTGTTTGTTTTGTTTAGGGTTGTTTGGGTAAGGATACTTTAGAATTGTTTGGATGAATGAATAATCTATTTTGTTTCACCTAAGACTATTGAGTGAAGGGTACACTTAGTGTTTATTTTTCATTCCGTGCAATTTAAAGTTTGAACCCGAACAACTATTTGTTTTGTTTGATATAAATGAATGATTGATTTGTGTTGATTGCTTTGTGATGGTTGTATACCTGGGTGCAAGAGATTGTTGTATGTATTATTGATTTGTGGTTTATGGTTGAACCAACTTAAAATATTCCACTTTATATAATTATTAACTCTTCTTGATTATATAAGTGGAATACAGGTTATGGAAGCAATTGCTACTGCTTTTGGTTTCATAATTAAGCGTTAATTGCCCGACAAATAGGTACGTTTTCGGATTACGGTTTATAGCATATTATATTATTTTCCCTTGTTGGGATATATATTATTTTGGAAAATATATGTTGTATATTGTTATATTTGACATTATATTTTCTTTCGAGCCTTTCCGTACAAAGGAGACTCTGCCGAAATTTTCCGTAAATTTTGGACCAAGAAAAATTTGAAAATGTTTTCCAAACTTTACTAATTTGAATATAAAGGGATTTAATAGTTATAAATTGATATTTTATTATTAAAATTTGTAAATTTATTTGCGTATAAATCTAATATTTTAAGTAAGATATATTGATTTCTTAATTCTTCTTTTCCCTTCTTTTTCCTTTTCGGGGACGAAAAGTTTTGAGTGGTAGAGAGTGTAACGACCCGTAAATTTTTGTGCATAAATTTGATTAATTTAATTAAATTTTGTAATTAAATTTTGAAAGAAATAAAATTTTATAATTATATCGAAATAAAAGTTTAAGAATGAATTGTAACAACCAATTGTTGACAATTGAAGTAAAATAAATAAAAGTGAAATAGCGTAAATTGTGAACTTGTGTATAAATTTAAAAATAAGTAAATAAGCATAAAAGTAGTGTAAATTAAAGGATTTGTATATAATTTATAGTAATTGAATGAATTCGGTATTATGTAGGTAATTATAATAATTGGTTGAAGCTGGTTAAACATAAGTGTAACCTTGGCATGTAAACAATTACTATAAGTTACCTGTTTAATTTGTGGATGGAATTGGAAATAAATCTTAGTAAAAATAAATAAATGTTACATTTATGGGGATGTGATACAATGTTAGAAATTAGATGTAGCAATTGTAATTTAACAATTTAGAACAAAATTGCAATTAATTGAAAATAATGTAAATTGTCTTAATTGGTTATAATTTTAATATAAGCAACAAATGGAAATGTTGAATTAGTGAATCATTAATAAAAATATTAAGTAGAATGGAATTCAATTAATATAATAATGGAAAGAGTGAATGAAAATTTGAATACTAACGTAAAATTTATGTATAAGGTGGAAATTGGTGTATTAGAATGCATGAGACCAAGTAAATGAATTTATTGAGGATATTAATTATAATTAATGAACCAAAGAAATAGTAACGGTCGTAAGTTACTATTTACTTGCCATATTAATTTGTTGTAACTGTTATATTTGGGAATGAGATTTTATTTTAAGTAAATAAAGGTAAGTATTGTATGAATATATGAATTAATTGAGGTTCTAATTATAATAAATGAATATATTTGACAACTTCAATATATTTGGAAATAATAGTTTATAAGGGAAGTTGGGAATTTGAATATATTGATGGAATGAAATGTGGGGCAGGTGTTAACTGCACTACTAAGTAATAATAGACTCAATTAAAAGGTTGGAATTGAATCTAATCAGTTTAATTGGAATATATAAAAATTAATTGGATTCAATTTATAATAAAGGGATTATTTTAAGTAAATGAAATAGATGTTATAATTGGCGAATTAGTGTAAAATTTATGAAATAGGGTGAGAACGGTGCATGTAATCAATTTCAACACCTGTTTGTTAGTGATAACTTATAAGCGTAATTTAACGTTAATGGTAACAATTATTATTAAGTTAACCATTTATTTAGTCTAATAAATTAAAACGTGTAATCAATTGCAATAAATCTAATTTAATGTTATGTTAGTGTAAATTAAGAGAATTATTGGAAATATTATTAATTTTTTTCCTATTATGATAATTGGTTGGATTAAAAGAATGGATAACAAGACTTATCAATTTACTAAATTTAATTTATAGTAATTGGATAAATTGCAAATGAATGAAAGTAAATATTTATTTATTACGTTAATTGAAAATTAAGTTAAAATTTGAGAATATTAATGTAATAGCTTTGAACCCAATGTTAATTTCATCCATTTGACCATAATGGATTGAATAATAAGAATGAATGGTGAATTCAATGGAATTATTGAAAACATAATTTATAATTGATGAATATAATGAAATTTGAATTTACGCTGAAACTTATGATTGAATCAACATTTAATTAGACATCTAAATTTGCTAAAAATCATTGTAAATGATTAAGAAATTTAAATAATAAGAATTGTCAAATTTTAGAATTTAAATTTGAAATTTGATTTTATTAACTTATTTATTAATTTATTAAATTAGTGTAAAAATAACCATTTTGGCCACCGACTTAGTTTTCGTTGAAACCAGTTTCATCGGATCCATACCGGTGAATTATTGTAGGATTTCAAGTTTCGTAACGATCGGACATGTCGTTTGATCGTACGGACTCGAAAGGCCTTGAAATAAATGAATTTGAAATCAATTGAAATCAATTTGAAAAATATTGTTTTTAGCGTAACTTCTTCATATGATGAAATTTGGGCTTGAAACTTATTCCGTCGCGTTTAAAATATTTTAAAATATCTATTTTGACATATGGGTTGATCCAATTTCGTTCCGGAGTCGAAACGGGCTTTTTGGGCCACTTTGGCGTTAGTGCGTATATCCAACCTTATCCATCCATTCTAATTTCCGACCTACCTATATAAACCCCGTTATAAACCCTAGCAGCCTCTATTCCTCATTTCTATACGTACAGAAACTTTTGTGCTCCCCTTCCTCAATGGCTGTAAACCCTAATTTATCCAATTCAAATTTCAATCCAAATCTCAAATTTCAAACTCCTTAGAAAAATTCAGAAAAAATATATATCGAAGCTCTCGATATACGCGTCTCAAAACTGCAATGATTTTTTCGACTCGAATCACCATTTGTCCAGAAATTGAAGGTGAATTATCGGCCATCCATTGTATCGAAATCGACTCTGGCTGATCGCCAAATTGATGGTGCCCTTAGGTAGAGATCATCGAGGGGGTTCGGAGTCGTTCGCAGGCGATTTCAGCGGTCAGATCAAGGGGGATAATTCAATAAGCATTAGAAAAGGGGGGCGGTGGCTGCTCTATAGCGTGCGGTGATGGCGGCTGTGCGTCGCGTGAAGGTCAGAGGCGTGCTCGGGAGGCCGCGCGTAGCGCGAGGCCAAGGATGGTGACGCACAACCACGAGTTCGTCGATCTAAATGTGCGTACGCAAGATTAGGGTACGGCCGTGTTTTTTTCTTTTCTGCAGCGCGTGAAGAGAAGGAAGAACGTGCGCACGTGATGACGTGGCTGACTAGGTATGGCACGTTTGTTTTTTATTTTATTTTAATTTTGATTTTCAACTCGTTTTGATACAATAACTTTTACATACGAACTCCAATTCTCGCGTGGTTTTCTCCGCTAGGTTCATTTTGGAATTCCGGACACTTTGACGCTGGTTTGGAAAAATTTGGAGACTGTCAAAATTTTGGGTTTAAATTCAATTTAAATTAGAAAGGTGAGTGTTTTAACCCACTCACAACATCTAAGATTTCTTATGTTTGTTAAATTTATTTATGATGTGATTTAAAATTTATTTATATCTGTTTAGCATATATTTAATCATTATCTCAGTTAATTTGCATTTATTGAATGAATTGTTATTTAAATTTAGTATTTCATATAAACTGCCAGTTAGATGAATTGTTTAATTTATTATTGAATATAATTGCCTGTAAATTGCCTGTTATTTATTATCAGTTATATATTGATATTGATTGATTGGTTTGGATGATGATTGTGATGGATGTACGATTTTATGATGGATGAATGGATGTTTATTTATATCATCATAATCTGTAAGTTGTTATGCATTCATTTCATTCGGGATTGCGGTTTGAAATGATATATAACTGTAATTTTTACTTTAAATTACGGATTAGAATGATAAATATCCATATCACTTGACCATAGGGTAGAAAATTATATACAGACACTGTGGTCTATGTATAAAATACTTTAAAATGATTTTCTATGGTTTTGGAAAGAAAATACGATTTAATAAATATTAATTTTGATTTTATATCAATACTATTTTATATATATATAGTTAAATTCTTGAATTTAAGCTATGTATAAATTAGTTGAATAAAAATAAGTTGAATAACGGTGTTTGATTGTTTTATTATAATATGGTTAAGTACCTTTTTAAGATATTGGATATATAGAGTTTTGAAGACTTAAATAAAAATTAAGTTGAAAGATAAATATGGAATTAGTTTAAATTGAATTATTTAAGAATTAGACATGAATAAATTTGATTTGAAGTTTTATATAGAAATGGAGATTTTAATGGTATGATTCTTATAACTTGATTTAGTTTTTAAAAATTTAAATGAATGTAAAGTTGAGATAAATGAATTTATCAAGTTAAATAAATTGGAAAAATATCCATTTGTTTGAAGTTAAAGTTTTACTTAAACTATATTGGATTTATTAAGTATACGTTTCAAATCTAGATAATAGCAATTGAATTTGATATATATGAAATTATCAAAGAATAAGTTTTGAAATGGTGGAATAATTAAAGCTTTGAAATATATGAAAATTTTATTGGTTTATTTGGAGATTTAAATCTATATTTGAAATTGATTTGTGAAGCTGTAGAAGCAGTTTTATTATATAATTAAGTAATTTAATATTTAAACCATTTAAGTGGTGTGGTTATATTTCAAAGTTATGAAATTTGAAGTTCTATGTTTTGAAAGGCCTTATACGATTTTTGTTCCGAAATATTATAACTTTGAAAATGTTATGGTTTTAGAAAGGATATATTTGAAATGATATCATATTGATTTGGTTTTAAAAGAGGAAATTTATACCGTATTTATAGGGTTTTGAAAAGGGATATTATATTCTGGTTTTAAAGTATAAACTATTTTGAAAAAAGACCGCGATGTTATAATAACGATTGGTTGTTGAAGAGACCGGGATCAGAAGTTGTCATACTCTCTGCCAACTGCGAAAACAACTTTAACAACCGTGTACGTGGTGGAGATTTCAGAATAAAGTAGGATGGCGGCGGCGTTTCCATCGAGGTAAATACGTGGACCCGACTCCTGTGAGTTGGCATAAGGTGGCTAAAAGAGGAGCGATTCTCGGGCCAACGAGGTAGCACCTTTGATCGGACACATCCCTTCGATATTATACTTTGACTTTGGATTGATTCGGTGGCCACTTTTGATTTTTTTATTTGGGGGTGTGGCTCGAGGTGGGCGGTAGCTGCGGCTATGCGCTACCACCAGCCCGGATAGCAATTGATATATCTACCCTGGCATTGCCTAGTTGTGCATGTCACTTACCCTAGCGCACCTTATACGATTTTATTTTGTACCATACCTATGGAGTGCCCTCTAACGACGCACAGTACGTGGGAGATTACGGTACTGTATCGACTATGGGAATATATTATGTGTTAAGGGCTATATGGGTAACCCCTTAATGCTATTTAAAAGTAAGTTTATTTTACTAATAGACATTATTATAATAGCGGAATATTACTACATAGTAAATAGTTTAACGGATCCTTAGGAGATGTGAATCCCGAGCATCTCTTAAGTTACCGTTGTCATATTTATTTCTGTTGATTTAACTCGCATAAGATCTTTTAGTTCCGACTCGAGTGTTTTGTCTATTCAACTCGCTCGGGTCAGTCCGAGCGTTTCTGGATTTGAAGATTTTATTCTGGAGGATGAAGACGAAGATTTGTAGTACTATTATGTACTATATTATTCCACTACACCTTTTAATTCCGCTGCATTAATTATTATTCTTTAATATGTGTACTCTGATATGTATTGTATAAGTATAATCGAATTTTTTGTAAACAGCTTCATGAACTGTATATTTGATTATTATATTTTATCGTTCTGCTGCAAGATTCTATTTTTTTTTTCTTTCTCTACTTTTTTCTTATTTACCCCATAACAATCTTCCCTTCCGTATGGTTTGAATTGGCATGTGTGTCGATTTAAAGCGTGCGAAAAGGCGGGTGTTACAATTGGAGTACCTGTCGCAAGGGTTGATCGGTGTAAACACTGATTAAGTGTGCCTGGAAGTATGGGAGAAGCTTGCATGATGCAATCACCAAGCAATAAGCTAACTTCTCAATCCTGGGATAATTTCTTTCTTTCCCCGTCAAACGTTTACTGACATAATATACCGGCTTTTGAACTCCGTCCTCCTTGCGAACCAAGCCGTACTGATAGCATGTATACTACCTGGTATACATACAGCATTTCAGGGCCAATTGGTTTTGATAGCACCGGGAGATTTCTAGATGTCTAATCAGAGCTCGGAATGCTTCCTCGTAGTCAGATGTCCACTCAAAATTCCTCTTTCCTTTCTTTATCACATCAAAGAAAGGAATGCACTTCTTCGTGGCTCTAGATATGAACCGACTCAGCGCGGCCACCTTTCCGTTCAAGCTTTGTACTTGCTTTATAGTTCTGGGCACTTGTATGTCCCGAATAGCCTGAATCTTTTTCGGGTTAGCTTTAATTCCACGTGCGTTCACAATGAAACCCAAGAAATTCGCTAATGCAACGCCAAAAGAACACTTTAAAGGGTTGATTTTCATCCCGTAATGCCTAAGTACATCAAACATCTCTGCTAAGTCGCAGATGTGGTCGTTTGACTGTCATGACTTCGTGAGCATGTCATCCACATAGGCTTCCATTGTTCTACCAATCTGGTCTTTAAACATTCGATTCACTAGACGCTGATAAGTTGCTCCAGCATTTTTCAATCCCAAAGGAATTACTACGTAGCAATATAGCCCTACATCTATGACAAATCTGGTGTGTTCTTGTTCTGGAATGTGCATCGAGATCTGATTGTATCCCAAATAAGCATCCATAAATGATAATAATCCATGTCCGGCGGTAGAGTTAACGAGTTGGTCGATTGACACAGTGGATATAACGTATGACGATGAAATGAAGATTTCATGTCAAACTAATCGATGAAACGATTAGATGAAACAAGATAAATCGATAGATTGGAAAATACCGAATGCCCAAATTCGTTGATCTCGAGAGATACCGAATTCTAGCTATCTCCAACACGTTGATCGCGCACAATACCGTGTTAAAAGATCTACGATTCTTCTACGTTGGTCTCGTGCACGAGATTCCATGAATCGGCTTCAAATCCGTTGATTCGAGCGCACTCGAATACCGTAAATGGAGAAAGGAGACGACGCTTAACTTCCAATTTCAAAGAGGCAAAAAGCACTCAAACACAAAGTTTCATTCAAAATCAACCTAGTTTTACAAATGACACGAACCATATTTATAGGCAGTTACAACACTCCACACTAGGTCGTTAACGACCTAACAATTCACCGACCTAAAACAAACGACCTAAGACGGTGCAACCTACGACCTATCAGACACGAGCGACTTAACAGAAACAACACAATACATATTTACAACAATAAACGACATAACAACATACACAATCTAACAACCAACGACCTACAATAGTCGAGTTACAATAATGTGAGTTTACAACATAACAGCACGACGACTCAAAACCATGCGACATAACATCTGGACGACCTAAGCATCTCATCAGCGACCTAAGCTCCAACGACGTAAAGGTTAGTGCATCTGAACGACATATGAATCTGCGGCATAAGGTTGAGCTATCTTCCATGCGACCTAACCGTTAGGTTGCTAGGTCGTTGGGCAGAAAAACTTGTGGTTGATTCCGTTAGGTCGTTCAAACGACTCATCGTAGGCCGCTGCCTTGTCCTCTACTGTTTCTCCTATCTTTTGTACCTCGTTATTCTTCAACACGTTAGGTCGCTGGCTACCTATTAACTCGTTAGGTCGCTCGCGACCTAAGTTGACTCGAGACTGCGCTGCAACATCCTCCCCCGGTTGACAAGAATTCGACCCCGAATTCGCTCCTTCCTTTTCCGCAACAAGCTTATCTCCATGATACGGAATCAAATGCTTAACGTTGAAAACGTCTGTAGTGTGAATGTGATTCGGTAATCTCAACCGATATGCATTATCGTTGATCTTCTTCAAAACTTCCACTGGTCCAATCTTACGAGCTTTTAGTTTATTGTAAGTTCCAACTGGAAAACGATCTTTCGTCACTACTGCGTAAACCAAATCACCTTCTTTAAATTTCACACTCCTTCGCTTCTTATCTGCCAATTGTTTATACTTCTCATTTCATGCAAGCAATCGTTCATGAACAGTTCTGTGACACTCCTGCAGCTCATTCACAAAATCACAAACTCGTTTAGCAAGTCCTTTCTGAGATGGAACTATCGAAAAATCCAACGGTCCCTTCGGAATTGTCGAATATACAACTTGAAATGGACCGAATCCAGTACTTCGATTAACAACGTGATTATGTGCAAATTCCGCCTGACATGACTTCATACCCAACTCTTCAAATTATCTTTCACAAGGCATCTCAACAAGTTCCCTAATGTTCTGTTAACCACCTCCGTTTGCCCATCTGTTTGCGGATGATAGGTGCTACTAAATTTCAGCTTCGTTCCAACCATCTTCCACAAACTCAACCAAAAATGGCTTAGAAATCTAGTATCCCGATCAGAAACAATAGATTCAGGTAGCCCATGCAATCGATACACCTCTTTAAAGAACAATTGAGCAACTCGGACGGCATCAGCTGTCTTCTTACAAGCTATGAAATGTGCCATTTTCGAAAATATATCTACCACCACATATATGGAATCATTTCCTCGCTGAGTTCTTGGCAAACCCAACACAAAATCCATCCTGATATCAACCCAGGGTCTGGTAGGCACAGGTAATGGCATATATAATCCCGCATTCGTAGCTGTTCCCTTGGAGACTTGACATATGTGACATCTCTCCATAAATCTTTCAACTTCTTTTCTCATGGAAGGCCAAAAATAAGATTGAGAAATCAACTGCAATGTACGATCTCTGCCTACATGGCCTTCTTCATTTAACTCGTTTACAATCTTCATTCGCAAACTTCCCTCGGGTATACATAATTGATTTCCCTTGAACAGAAAACCATCCACCAAAATATACTCATCCATCTTCCCCTTTGTGACTTCGTCCATAACCTTAGCAAAGTAAGGATCATCCACAAGCAATTCTGGCAACACATAAAACCCTGTCACTTCAACTTTCATTGTAGTCAATAAATGATTTCTCCTGCTCAATGCGTCTGCCATGCGATTCGTAATTCCCGACTTATATTTCACTACAAATGTAAATTGCTGCAAATATGCAATCCACGATGCATGCCTAGCTGCTATCTTGTTCTGCCCTTGCAAGTGCTTTCACGCCTCATAACCAGTATAAAGAACAAACTCCTTCTGAAACAGATAATGCCTCCAGCGCTTCACAGCTTGAACAATCGCGTAAAATTCCACGGCATAAGTATTATATCTCATCTTTGCTCCCGAAAGCTTCTCACTGAAATAAGCAATAGGACGTCCCTTCTGACTCAACACCTCTCCAATCCCAACCTTTGATGCATCAGTATGTAACTCAAACAACAACTGAAAATCCAGCAAAATTAGAATTGGTGTTATCGTCAAAAGTTCCTTGATTCGCTCAAAAGAAATTCCTGCTTCCTCCGACCATGCAAACTTCTTTCCTTTCATGCAATCGGTTACAGGTGCCATCACACTGCTAAAATGTGGAATGAATGTTCGATAAAAAGATACCAACCCATGAAAGCTCCTCACTTCAGTAATTGGCTTGGGCTGTGGCCAACTCCTGACAACTTCCACTTTGCTTTCATCCACTTGAATACCCTCCTTTGACAGAACATATCCCAGAAACAAAACACTGTGCATCATGAACACGCACTTCTTCGCCGCTGCATAGAATTGCTTCTATCGTAGAATAAACAACACTTCTCGCAAATGCTGGATATGCTCTTCCATACTCCCACTATAGATCAAAATATCATCAAAGTAAACTACTACGAACTTCCCAATAAATGGTCTGAAAATCTGGTTCATCACTCTCATAAAAGTACTAGGAGCATTTGACATGTCAAACGACATAACCAGCCATTCGTATGGACCTTCCCTAGTTTTAAAAGCAGTCTTCCACTCATCACCCGATCTAATACGAATCTGATGGTATCCACTCTTCAAGTCAATCTTTGAGAACACAATAGCCCCACTCAACTAATCAATCAAATCATCAAACCTCGGCATAGGAAACCTGTATCTCACAGTGATCTTGTTTAGAGCTCGATTGTCCGTACACATCCTCCACGAACCATCCTTCTTCGGCACCAATAAGCCTGGCACTGCATAAGGACTCAAGCTCTCCTGAACATGCCATTGTGCTAACAACTCCTCCACCTGCCTTCTCAGTTCCTCATGCTCTTTAGGACTCATCCTGTAATGTGGCCTGTGAGGCAATATCGCCCCTGGCACAAGATCAATCTGATGCTGAATATCTCTCAACGATGGTAACTCCTTTAGCAACTCTTCAGGAAAAACATTTCTGAATTCTTCCAATACTGGCTTTACTCCCTCTGGAACTTCAACAGATTCAGTAGTTTCATGTCCAATCAACAAGAACACCTCTGGAATCTCCTCTACTTCTCCAACAAACTCCTACAAAGTCAAAAAAGTTTTCAGCTCTTTAATCTCCTCCAACTTGCTTTCCGCTTGCTGTCTCTTCTTCGGAACTAAAATGATCTTAGTACCCTCAAACATAAAGCTGTAGCTATTGGTTCGTCCATCATGCTACACTGCTCGGTCATACTGCCATGGTCTTCCCAAAAGCAAGTGACAAACATCCATCTCCACCACATCACACCAGATCTCGTCTTTATACTTCCCAATAGAAAATGGAACATGAACTCGCCTGTCCACCATCACCTCTCCTCCTTTCCTTAACCACTCTAACTTGTAAGGATTTGGATGCTTCTCCGTCTTCAACTTTCTCACAGCTTCGGTAGAAATGATATTGTCACAACTTCCCACGTCAATCACAAATTTATAAACCTTTCCCAGTATAGTGCATGTCGACTGAAAGATATTACTCCTTAACCAACTAGCCTCCTCCTCTTGCTTTGGTGTCAAACAAGACCTCCTCATCATCAAGTTACAACCTTCGTCTCCTGACAATTCTTCTTCCTCCTCAGCTTGTGGTGAATTGGAATATTCTACTTCAGCATCCTCATCTTCCACCTCAGCAATCATCACTCGTTTCTTAGGCTTCGGACATTCATTGCTCTTGTGACCAAACTCTTGACAGTTATAGCATTTGAAATTGTTGTTAGCCTTAGCTTTAGCGACTTCATTGACAACTGGTTTATTGACTTTCTTGGAAACATTAGCACTGCTACTAGCACCCTTATTCTGGTTGTTGGAATTCGTAAACACACCACCTCCTCGTCTCCCTTGTTTCTCCCAAGCAAGTGCTTTCTGATGTGCTTCTGCCACAGATCTCGGATCAAACATATTCACCATATCCTGGATCTGTATTCTCAACCCTCCAACAAACCTAGCAGTCAACTGTTCCTCTATCTCCATGATATCATTCCTGGCAATCAATTGATAAAATTCATCTGCATAATCATTCACTGACTTTGTTCCCTGTCTCAAATTCTGCAATCGCTGATACATAAGAGATTGATAGTTATAAGGCAAGAACGTAGCCTTCATCAACTTCTTCATCTTCTCCCATGATTCAATCTTTGACCTCCCCGTTGTCTCCCGTGTAAGTTTAGTTTGCTGCCACCATGCCATAGCTCTACCTCTCAAACGAGTAGCAACCAACTTAACTCTGCGGTGCTCGGGAACTTCCTTAAAGTCAAAAATTTCTTCAACATTAGATAACCAATCAAGAAATTCTTCAGCTACCATTCCACCTTTGAATTCTGGAATTTCAGTCTTCATCATCGACTCCCATTTACGATCATCTTCTACTTCCACATATGGATTTCGTACTTGACCTCGATCTCGATAATGCATACTATGTTTATCACCATCCTCATCATAAAATGTACTTCGATATCTATCTCGTCCCTCCACATCTCTATGATCATGCATATCTCTTCTACTATATCCTTCAACATCATGATATGGCTCGTCTCCAAACTCACGCGGAGTTCTTCTCTCTTCATGTCTATATTCATGGTGATCTCTTCTCGTTGAAATTGAAGATTATCTCCTTTCCTGAAAAGATTGTGGCGACATCCTCCTCGCTTCCGTAACCGATGGTGAAACTCTGTTTCCTCCATGGTTCGAGACTGGCGACCTTCTCCTTTGACTCTGATTCATGTCAATCATCAGTTTCTCTAACTTCCCAATGCCTTCATAAAATTTCTCATTGATACGTTGTTCCACTTGCTCAGCTTCTTCTCTTCTATAAAACACTTCAACATTTTGATGACGATTAGCTCTTCTCGGCGGCATTGTAGAACTTCAACAAACAACAATCTTGAACAAATCTCCAACAAACTTGAACAAGTTCGGCTCAGCTTTGATAAAGCTTCACGTAGCTCGGCTTTGCTTGATTTAGCTCGGCCTTGACTCTTCAAACTCTTCTCTTTGGCTCCAAGGACTCGGCTTAGCTATGATTGGCTAAGTCTAGCGCCGGTACCAAATTGACGCAGCGGATATAACGTATGACGACGAAATGAAGATTTCGTGTCAAACTAATCGATGAAACGATTAGATGAAACAAGATAAATCGATGGATTGGAAAATACCGAACGCCCAAATTCGTTGATCTCGAGAGATACCGAATTCTAGCTATCTCCAACACGTTGATTGCATACGATACTGTGTTAAAAGATCTACGTTTCTTCTACGTTGATCTCGCGCACGAGATTCCGTGAATCGGCTTCAAATCCGTTGATTCGAGCGCACTCGAATACCGCAAATGGAGAAAGGAGACAACGCTCAACTTCCAATTTCAAAGAGGCGCAAAGCACTCAAACATAAAGTTTCATTCAAAATCAACCTAGTTTTACAAATGACATGACCCATATTTATATGCAGTTACAACACTCCACACTAGGTTGTTAACGACCTAACAATTCACCGACCTAAAACAAACGACCTAAGACGGTGCAACCTACGACCTATCAGACACGAGCGACTTAACAGAAACAACACAACACATATTTACAACAATAAACGACATAACAACATACACAATCTAACAACCAACGACTTACAATAGTCGAGTTACAATAATGTGAGTTTACAACACAACAGTACGGCGACTCAAAACCATGCGACATAACATCTGGATGACCTAAGCATCTCATCAGCGACCTAAGCTCCAACGACGTAAAGGTTAGTGCATCTGAACGACATATGAATCTGCGACATAAGGTTGAGCTATCTTCCATGCGACCTAACCATTAGGTCGCTAGGTCGTTGGGCAGAAAAACTTGTGGTTGATTCCGTTAGGTCGTTCAAACGACTCATCATAGGCCACTGCCTTGTCCTCCACTGTTTCTCCTATCTTTTGTACCTCGTTATTCTTCAACACGTTAGGTCACTGGCGACCTATTAACTCGTTAGGTCACTCGCAACCTCAGGTGACTCGAGATTGCGCTGCATCATCGATTCTAGGTAAAGGGAAACTATACATCAGACATGCTCTATTCAGATTGGAGTAATCAACACAAGTTCTCAATTTCCCATTCGCTTTTCTTACCAGCACAGGGTTAGATACCCATTCGGGGAAGAGGGCGTTGCGGACGAACCCATTGGCTTTGAGTTTGTCCACCTCCTCTTTGCAAGCAGCGGCACTCTCCGGGTCCATGCCTCTCCTTTTCTATTTCACATGAACGTATTTTGGGTCTATATTCAATATATGACTAGCAATAGTGGGAGAAACCTCGCACATATCAGAATGTGTCCAAGCGAAAACATCCAAATTCGCTTGGAGGAAATTAGTTAGATCCTCGGCCATTGAAGGGTCAAGCTGTGATCCAATCTTAAGAACTCGTGATGGGTCATCCAGGCTGACCGGAATGTCAATCGTCAGCTCAGCCGATGCTGCATTCGTTTCCTTGGGATCCCCATCATCATCTCTCGGATCTAGGTCTCTAAGGATCCAAGAATGTCGCCCGAGCCAGACTCAGGCACTACTTGTCAATGATCAGTATTTAGGATGAGGACGGAGCTATCCGCAACCTTCCTTTTTCTCTCCGTTGAGCTTCTCTCAGCTCTGCCACATAACATACACGATCGGTCGCCTGATCGCCATGTACTACACCGACTACTTTGTCCGTCGGAAACTTTAATGTCAAACACCATGGGGCCAAAGCGGCCCTAAACTCTGCCAGGGCCGGATGACCCAAAAATACATTTTATGGAGAGACAACATCCATTATTATGAACGCGAGCATTTGCACTCTCCTACGCTCACCTTCCCCCAATTCAACTGGTAACTCAGTATACCCCATTGCGTCCTCTGCGGCACCATTAAAGCCGTGGATACAGGCTTTGCATGTTTTAAATCTTTTGTATCAATCTTCATTTGGTCATAGGCCTTCTTAAAGATGATGTCGACAGAGCTTCCACGATCAATCAAAATCCTTTTGATGTAAGCTGGCCCGATCGTTGCAAATATGACCATCAGGTCGATAATAGAAGCCTCCACCCTATCTGCATCTCGACTCCTAAACACTGTATCGTCTTTCATCATGCGTTGTTGTTTTGTGGGGGTTCCATCTTCCACATTCGAACAACATTCATAATTCGCATGTCTCAAGGAGGTAGCATATCGTTCCATCTTCTGCCTATTCTTGTCTACAGGATGAGGTCCTTTCACTATAGTGTTTATGATCAACCTTCCTACGGTCGGGGCAGGTTCCTCTGGGTGGCGTGAAGTCGGCCCGCGTCCGGGGTCTGACGTTACTTGCCTACCCTCTGGTGGGCTCTTAACAAACTCCTGCATCTTTTTCTGCCTGATTAACCTTTTTATGGCGTCATAGAGGTGTCTACACTCCTCAGTATTGTGCCCGTGGATCTCCGGGAGCGACAATACTTCCCTGTCCGTTTTTGTTCCTCATTGGACTCATTTTGGGCGCGGCTTTCTGTATTGGAAGGTGTTACAGGTAGATAGGTAAATGTTTTCAAGAGACGTATTAAGAGGGGTGTATTCATTGTAGGTCAGAATCCTCGACTTCAATTTCACTGTCTCTTTTTTTATTTTCACCTCCGGATCCTTTAGACTGCCCAGGCTTGTTCTGGACGTTGACTTGAACTTTTCCCGAACTATCGCCAGATTGCTTTACGGCGATATTACTTTTCACAGTGTCTTGAACAGGCCCTGGTGCCTTATCTCGTCTTGTCCATCGAGCTTCCTCCCTCATTATGAACTGGTGAGCTTTGGAATAGAATCGCTCCAATGTAGTTAGGGGCTTTCTGCCAACCAATCTCCAAACTCCGAGTCTGGATCTACACCTCGCATTACCGCCATCAAGAGTGCATGGTCGTTAGGGTTGCTAACTTCGGTGGCGGCAAATTGAAACCTCTGCAAGTATGCTTTCAAAGACTCTCCTAGAGCCTGGATCACGCTTGATAAGGACATCACGTCCTTTGGACAAGTAGCATGTATCCTGAGTTGTTCAACAAATTTCATCGCCAACTCGTCGAAGCTAGATATAGACCGCGGAGGAAGTCGACTAAACCACATAGTGGCGATCCATGACAAAGTGATTAGAAAGCGCCTACACTTAGTTGCGTCATTCTCCCTTGAAGAATCCATCATCCATTCGTACCTCATCACGTGTTGCCTAGGGTCAGTCTTCCCTTCGTAGGCTGGGATAGTCGGCATACTGAATTTCTTGGAATACTCAGCCTGTAGAATAATGTCTACGAAGGGAGTACGACTCCTGGACACTTCCCAATCTTCGTTGGTCAGGCCTTGGTCTTCTCTCATTAACTGCCTAACCACGGCTGATAAGTCTGGAGTTTGTAAGGAGGATGGAAGGTTGGGTTCTGTTCCACGGGACCGCGTAGGTTGATGTCCCGCCCGCTGAAGGTTGGAAAAACGTGCGTCCTGAAGGCCAGCTTGATCTGGGTCTTGGTGAGCCAGGTGTCCGGTCTTCTCACATGCCTGATCCCTGGTGGATCAATCAGTGGCACCTGCCTGTGCAGCTTCAGTCTTATGGCATCTATGCCTAGGAGGTTCATCGGCTGAAGTCGAGCTATCGGATGAAGAATAAGGAGCAGGACTACATCCTGCATTCTGTTGTTGCTACTGGGCAAGCTGAGTCATGAGATTAGTGTTGGCTTGAATCTGCTCAGCCATTTGCCTTCTACCTTCCCTGAGTTCTCTTATCAAGTCATTGAACTCTATTCGGGAAACGACTTCCGTTTGATTTTGGGTAGAGGGCCCTTCGCCTTGAATTGCTTGCTGGTTGCTAGGTCCAACTTGTTGCACACTAGCAGTCTCGTGGATGTCCTCATTGTGAGAGGCTGATCGAATGCGTTGTCTTCCCATAGTAGAGTTGTCGGTTGGAACTCTGAATAGCTTCAACGGGCGTCCAATGAATAAGTTGGATCTCCTTCGAGGGATTTCTCCATCCAGTAGCTGCAAAGTAGATCCTATCAACCGGTGAATTCAATTCTCGGTGAAAGCACCGAAATGTTAGCACCAGAATTGGTCACTAACACCCTTGAGTAGAATTATGTAGAGAGTTTAATGAAAAAAGTAAATTCAAACAAAGGATAATGTGCTAAATTAAATGCAGAAAATAAGAACACCAAATTTATAGTGGTTCGGTGTAATTACCTACGTCCACTTTGAGATTAATCTTTATCGTTTTTCTCACTAATCAGCTACAGATACAATCCATACACCAACTATTAATTACAATTGTTTAGCAAAAAAGATAAGTCCTGAATGAGTCTTGAATGCGGTAGAGTTTCCCCGGTGTTCTCGAAAAAAGGTACCTTTCACTGTGCCCCTGCCTCTCTATTTATAGACGAAGATGGGTTGGACTTCCCTGGTGGGCCTAGTAGTTAGACAGTTCGGCCCAAAATGAATGAACTCTGTGTGCCAAACCACAAACCTCGATTGGCAAATGCTGAGCGCTTCCTTAATGCCGAACGAGGCGATGTGTTGAGTGAAGAGTGCAAGCCGAACGAGAATTGATGCCGGTCGAGGTGAGATGCCGAACGAGGCCGGAATGCCGAACGAGCTTCATGCCGGTCGAGATTGAATGTCAAACGACTTTGACATGCCGAATAGCCCTCGATGCCGAACGAGGTCTAGATGCCGAGAAGTGTGGAATATCGAACGACTCTGACATGCCGAACGTGGTCTAGATGCCGAGCAGTGTCGAATGCCGAACGGCCCTCAATGTCGAACGATATACAATACCGAACGACCCTCAATGCCGAACGACCATAGATGCCGAATGGCCTGGTCGTGTCGAACGGGGACAGATGCCGAACGAAGTTTCTTCATCAAGCCTTTGGTTGCCCAGTCAAGCCGCTGGGTAACAATAACCAAGTTATTAATCCTTAATAAATCAGGTAATCGATCCTTAATAACAATCAATTAACCCTAAATAACAGTTAATTAATCCTAAATTAGCTTTAATTATAGATTAATAATTTCTTAATTATTACTTAATAAAGCCTAATTATTAATTAACAAAACTTAATTACAAATTAAGTACTCTTTAATTATAAATTAATTAATATTTAATCATTAATTAATTATCCTCAATTAATTAATCAATCAATTTCTAATCATCTAATCAGTAATCTCTAATTATCAAATTAATTATACCTAATTATAAATTAATTAACCTCCAATTAATTTACTTATAACCCTTAATTATTAATTTTAAATAAATTAATTAAATCAATTAATTACTCTTAATTAATCCTTAACCATTATTAATTAAATTAATGAATATATCTAATTTCCTTAATAAATTTAATTAATATCAAGGTATTAAAAACCTTAATTACCCTTAAGATAAATCATTATCTTATCAATGACTTAATTATCATTAAAAACATTTTATCTTAATAATTAATTTTACTTAATTAAACCAATAATTAAGTTTTAAAATTATTATTAACTTGATAATTAAAGTTAACAGAACTTCCTTTAAATACTTAAAACATTATCAAGTAATAGTTTAAAACTAGTTTCAATTTAAATTTTAAAACTTGCTTTTATAAAAACTTTTAAAAGAAATTTCCTAACTCAAGTTTTAAATATATTTTGAATTTAATTATCAAAATTTAAATTAACAAACTTCAAAACTTCTTAAATCAAAATGTTTAAGACAACATTTAATTTATATAAAGTAAATTTATATAAGAAGTTTTAAACTAAATTAAAGTTTAAACTTCAAAACTTAGATTTTAGATCTTTTTTTTTAAACAATTCAACACTTGCATCAGGTCAAACCTGAAACCCACTCAGGTCTAATCTAAGTTCTCTTCCCATTTCAAAATTTGTTTTTAGTTTTCAATTTAAATTTAAATCCTAAACCACTGAACAGTTAACAAGTTCTATATTTAACATCTGCAGGCTAAACCCACACCATCTACTCGAGTATAGAATCGAGCTTCTAACCCAAAACCCTAATCCTTACTTCGAGCAAATCCAATCCAAACAACAGCAAATCCCCTCACACAAACCAAAACACTATGCACATGCACCATTGCCGGAACCACCTCCGGTCTTGATGAACCCTTCGACTTGTCACCCTACGTCGCAGTAACCCACTCCGATCGCCAAATCCTAAAAACAAGCCTCGATCCAAAATTGAGGCAGTCCATTTAAAACTGGAACCATACCCTATGGCAAGAACCACATTGAACTCGCGCTTCAGACCATCGGACGACACGCTACCCCGTCCACAACATCTCTTTTTATCCACAAACCTATTCCCAAAACCCCATTGAACTCGATACACCAGAGAAGTGGCAGTGATCTCATTTTCCCAGGCCGACCAAATTAGGTTTTTTTTTTTGAAAACCCAGAAGAACCCGGCGGACCGGTAAACTCCTGAGGAGGGTATAGTAAAGCCGTCCGCTGATCCAAGCCCCCATACCCTGGGGTAAATTTATATAGGATAGGGAAGCGCATGGTAGGAATCAAACCTGGGTCTTTTTACCAGAACCCGGGGCTCCTTTTCACTGCGCCGCACCCGCGGACCGACCAAATTAGGTTTAAAACACAAATCCATCTGTCGTCATCGCCATACCATCAAACAACCCACCATCTATTTTTCTTAAGCACATTTACACCCCGACCGCCTCCAGTCGAAGCCGCGACCACCATAGATGCTCCGGCCACCAGAGCTTGACCAAAAACCCATTTCCATACATCACAAAATTTCAAACCAATAACTTATTACAAATTGAGATTTTAGTCCTAAAAATCCTAACTTTCAAAATGAATACGAGTTATAATCCTGAATCAACAAATTAAATATTTGATTTAATCATGTATTTAGAGCTTCTACTATATTATTTTGATTCCAGAGGATTTTCACATCTATTTTGCTTGAATAAAAATTTAAACTTGAATTCATGTTTAAACAAACATATCATGTTTAAAAATCAAAACCTAATAATGATCAGATATGGAGATTTGGAATTTTCTTTTATTCCTACTCTCTGTAATTTAAAAACAGAGAAGAACAAACAAAATATACATGCAAAGTCATACACATTCGTATACATAGATAATACACTTATATACCCACATGCAAGCATTAATCATTTCAGAAATCTAACAAGCAATAGAACAATTATTACATAGGATTTTTAAGTAGATGTTTACTCACCTTTAAAACAAAATGCAGAGAGCTTTGAAAAAAAACGGGGTTCAAACTTTGAAAACTTGAAACTTGAAAAGCTTTATTTTGCTTGAATCTGGAATGCTTTAAGACTATAACATGACGATGATTTAACTTGATTCCAAGTTGCAGTTGTTACACGCTTGAAAATGCTTTCTAGGTTGCATTTTAAAATTGAACTTCTGAAAGAAAAGTTGCAGGCTTTTTGAAAACTTCTTTGAGACATAAATTGTTACAGGTTTGATGATCTTCTGGTTTGCATTTTTTTAGAGGAGATGATTACAGACTTTTGGCTTGAGATGGTTGCAGACTTGAAAATGTTCTCATGGTAACCTGAGTTTTGATAATTGGTTTATGGCTGCACTTTGTTTTGAAGATAGTTACAGGATAATGATTTGTTTAAGGAATAAATTACATCATTTGATTCATTTCTGGTTAAGCTTTGTTTCAGGCTTGAATGACAGGATTTTGCATTTGATATGAGGAGTATTTCAGGTTTTGATTTTGAGGATGTAATTGTAAGTCTTTCCATAGTTTTCTTGTTTTAGAAAGTTTCAGATTTTTGAAATGAGTAAGAAAAGAAATAGGAATGGAAGAAGAATGATTATATAAACTAATTTATGGTTTATTTAAAATTAAAGAAAATATAAATAAAATGCGTGACACTTGACTCTTACCTTACCAATTATCAAACACTTGTTACTTACATCGCTTGATTTAGTTACACTTGTAATTATGCAATATTTAATTATTTTAAAAAGATTTTAATGCTTATACAATTATTTTTCCTTACTAATAAGTATGTTTCTTAATTTATAAATGCTTTTCTAATTTTAAATAAATAAAACTTTTAAACGAAAATTAAATGAAAACCAATTATATTTTTGAATAAAATAATATATAATATTTTTAATCCATTTTTAAATGTAAATATAAAACTTTTGTATTTATTTCGTATTAAATAATTAATTTTTAAATCTATATAAATAAATTTCCTTCAAATAAAATAATATAAAACAAACTTATTTAAAAAAACATTATCCATATATTTTAAATCCAAACCATATTATTATTTATATTTCAAGATATATGTATATTCCTTTAAATTCAATTTTAAATTCAGATTCAAATTCAAATTTTAAAATCCGATTTAAAATTAATTCAAATAAATATAGATATCAATTTTAAACAAACAAATTATCAATTTAAAATAATTATCCTATTTAAAATCAATTTAAATATATATATATATATATATTTAAACAAACTTATTAAATTTGAAATTAATAAGTCTATTTAAAATCTATTTATAAAATAAAACAATTTAAATTTGTAAATTATTATTCCATTTAAAAATCTATTTATCGCTATATTTAAAAACAACTCGTTATATTTATTATTGTTTGAAATTAACAAATTTTACCAATTTTAAATAATTAATTAAGAGATTATCACATTTTAAATTCCTTGAAATTCTATGATATCACAATAAAAATTAAAATCCATCTCAAAATAATATTTTCATAACATATAAACTCTGCATGGCATTCGCAATCCAGAAAATATGATTTTTGCTTAAAAGCCGAATTAAACATTTATCGAGCAATCTTGTTTGAGTCAAACATATATTAAAATCCATGCATATAATCGTTACAATCATCACACAAGATTTTATACATAAACCCGAAATCAAATGATCTTTAAAAAAATAGAGATGGTTTTGATTACCTTGATTATGATAAGGCACTTGAGATTTGATCTTTGATTAATTCCCTTTGCTTCATTGCTTAGCTTTAATTGATTTTTCATCATTTCCTTACCCAGGTTATGGTCGGCTTGATCTCTCTGTGATTTACGTTTTGCGTTTTGAGAAAAATAAACGTGTAAAGAAATGGAAATAAGGTCTTAAGGGTAATGGGATTGCGGGTGCAGCTATCACTAATAAAGCCCTTGTTTTATTCTCTTATTACTTATCTAATAAATCATTTCCATAGACTCGTTCTTTATGTTTATTTAATCACAACTTCTAATGAATTTTTCAAATCCCAATCCCCATATCACATTAATATTTACATTATTCTATTTAATTTATTTAATTAAATTTCCTTAATAAAGTTATTAAAAATTAGGGGTGTTACACTATGATTCTCCAATTCGCACACAAAATGGCATGGACATCGCTGATCTCACAAACGCTGGAGCATTTAAAGTAAAATATAAAAATAGATTATAAAGAAATCTACATTATTTTTCACTTTTTGAAAATTACAGCAGAAGAAAAATATAATAATAATACAATCCCAAACAAATAAAATGATTTAGTATCGAATAAACTCCAACTGCAACATCTCTTTGTATTGGTAATAAAAACAATCTAATGTTTGGAAAGAATTGAAATAAAATAATAAAGAGAAAGAAAATAAATGCGTGTGTCCTCAAAGTGCCATAGCATCTCTAAAATCACTATTCATCCTGTTTATTTACCAACCAAGGTAAAACAAAAGGAAGAAATGGATATACATGATTAGACATAAGTCTAGTAAATAAAACACATCATATAGGTGGAAAATGCTAATAAGCTAGTGAGACAACACTTATGCTTAAAATTCAAACCTTAACCTATGTCATCTACACCTAATAAGTTAACTAAAAATGGCACAATATTATGGGAATAATGGTGACATCCTGTACTAAGGTTTCATTAAAATACCAACCAATCTTAAATACATCGCCACGTACTCGAGTATCAGGAATCACATCTCAACAAGGAACCCTAAAACTATAGGCATCTGGTGACAACCTGCACCACTCGACACAACGATCCAAAGCCTAGGTTGACAATCGAACTCATATCACTGCCAAGAAGTACGAGCTATCGGGTTTTCATAACTTTACAGTGGCTAAGAATAACATATATGATTCATGATATTTTACACTTTCAGAACTCACAGTGAAAGGAACAAAATATAAATATAGAAGATAACCATCTCAAAAACTAACTCAAAACACAATCTTAGAAAACAGTATGTAGTCAAATACAATGTGCATAGATATACTATTCATATTCTTATAAAAATATTTAGTATGGATAAGATAGATAGTTACATGGAGAGTATATAAAAGGATAAGCAACTCCTGTGATGAGTCTGTATCTCCATGTACTAAAATTTAGCCAATCATATGTTGTCATGTCCTCCTATGGCAGGAAAAAGAAAGAAAAAGGGTGGGCTATACAAAGATCTAGTGAATGAGTATATGTTTAATACACTACGCCATAGATGACCTTCTGCAACATTTTTGCAAGGTGTTGCTAACTAAAATGTTGCGACAGCTATAAAATTTTGGTCCTACTGCAACGTTGTATTTTTGGTGTTACCTTAGCCATAAAAATGTGTTGCTCTTGCTAAACAAGTGTAACACGATGCAACATTATTATATTGTGTTGCCATAGATTTATTCTAATTAAAAAAATTTAAATTTTTTTTACACCTCAGCGATCCACACCACCATTTAAAACAAAATCTCAACCGTCGATTCACACCATCGATCCACACCTTACCAATTTCCATTTCCCGCTTTACTTTTCTTTCTCATTCCTCTCTCTGTGAAAATTAGGGCATGCGATTTTTCTTTCTCGTTCCTCTCTGGGAAAACTAGGGCACGCGATTCCAGTTGCTTTGATGCTCTGATTGATCGAATCTAGTGTAAGAAACGTTCCTGGTAGCTTGCTCCTTCATTCTCCTTGATTGATTGCTCGAATTGCTTTGACTTCGTCGTCGGGTGCGATGTGATATTATTTGGTATGTTTTCTGCCTTTTGGTTTACTTGATTATTCTCAATTTTGGTTACACTCGCACGCTTTTGCCGATGATGAATTGGGATTTATTTATAGGCTTTATTTCCTATAATCTCGAGTTTAATCTTTCTGTTGGACTTTGAGAAATCTGGTATGTTGGATTGCGATGATGTATTGGTATGTTGGATTTTGGTCCACTGGCTTGATTTTGCTTTGCCGATGATGAATTGCGATGTGATATTATTTGGTATGTTGGATTTTGGTTCACTAGCTTGTTTTTGATTTCTGATCTGAGCTTGTTAGCTCCTTCTGCTGCATTTGTTAAACCAGAACTTGAACCTTTGTTAAACTTGTTCACATACCTTTGTACCTTGCTGCATTTGTTAAACCAGAACTTGAACCTTTGTTAAACTTGTTCACATACCTTTGTACCTTGCTGCATTTGTTAAACCAGAACTTGAAGTATTTGTATTCTGCTGTCCTCTTGAAAACTGCTTCACTTGAAAACTTCTGCATTTTTGAAAATCAGAACTTTGAAAGTGATCGTTGGTTTTATTTAACTATTGACTAATCTGAACATTGAGTTTTGGTTTCCACGATATATACAAACATATGTGTGTTGAGCTTTGTTGGTTTTTCTTGGTCTGGACTGAACTAGTACCATGCTAACCTTGTTCTTTTACATGAACTAATGCTCCAAGTCCTCTGTATATCATATTACTGCCTATATTTCTCTTATACATGCTTGATGCATTCACTGTTTTTGCTTGATGGGCTTCCTATGTGTACTGCTGTGTTTCTTGCACTAGCTTGTCTACATTTTGCTGAACCTGGTTCTTGTTTATTTTGTTGGTTGCTTGGCCCTGAGTTGAATCCAGTCGATGACTCGGATTTGACCTTGTGCCGTGTCCATTTTTTTTGGCTTGTCTACATATCTGGCTGCACTTGAGTATGAACTTGCACTTGAGTAGTTGCACTTGAGTAGTTTCTTGTACCAAGCCTTATGATGCACGTATGTTCATCCATGTACATGCATTTCTTGGTCATGTTATGTTGCTTGCTGTGTTAATTACTACTTTGTGCACTTGGCTTCTCCTTTGTGCATTTTTGCCTGAACTGTTGCTTGTTGTCTTCCATACTGTCTTGTATCCATGTGTTGCATTCATGTTTGGCTTATGCACCTGTGAACAGCTGACTTGTGCATTCACAGGTTGTCCGTGCAAATATTTGGTCCCTGTCAGAAAAAATATGAAAAGAAACAACCCAAATACCTGAGGCAAATAATATAACAAAAATATTTTCATTTTCTGTTCGAGTTAAATATTATTTTCCAGATTACTGCTTTTGAATTATATGTGACAGGTATTGAAAACTGGACAGCTGGATACAAGCTTGAAGACAGAGTCAAATCAAATGTGCTTGAGCTTGAAGACTGGACCCGCTACTCGGCTCGCCTTCGGCTCGGCACTCGGCTCGTCATATATTTGTCAGTGTCGGTGTCTGTATAAATTGAAACTGTATATGCAATGAGTGAACTGAGTGATGTAGTGAGGAATATCTATATATGTGAATATCAGTGTTATATATCATTGAATTGTAAAATAGTGGAGTCAGGAATTTGTACTATTTCAAATGTTGAAATAAAATATTTATTTAAATAAATTACTTTTTGAATATCAAATTCTGTGCAATAGCATTTTATTAAATAAATATTTATTTCTATTAAAAAATCAAATATGCTCTACATTGTGGGCCCCACAAATTCAGAAAGTTAATATCTATAGCAACATTTTGGAATGTTGCTACAGGCACATATGGATGTTGCTATAGACCCAAATAGGGTTCTATTGCAACAATATTACTTATGTTGCCTTAGATAGTCAAAATGTTGCCTTTGAGGTCTAAGGCAACGGCAAAAATTGCATCACCTGAAAAGTGTTGCCATAGACCTATGGCAACATTTTTTGGGCCTAACCCAACATTTTTTTTGTGCTGCAGAAGGCCATTTATGGCGTAGTGATATATGGTGATCATGTGCAGTTGACATTAATACTACCCCGTGTGACCTAAGGTGCCCTGCAAGTGTACGTGGGCTATTTAATCGTTTTACTTAAAAAATTTAGTTAACACACATGAAGTAACTAATATAGGCTTTCACAAGGATCGAATAACTAATTGAACCTTAATAACTGATCTGCTAATAGCTAATAGGGCTTTTCCAACATAGGGTATCTTACAATTTCCCTTATGGGATTACACTTCGCACATTACTACTACATGTAACTATTTCGCATAGGTTATCTAACAATTTCCTCATGGATATAAATTTTCCCCAACTACGACTACACGTACCCCAGCTGTCATTGAGAGGAGAGCCAATAATGCTGACTCATCGAAGTGTCTCATCATCTGCATCTATGTCCTCCTCTCAGTTGTAGCATACGCCTCTTATTGCACATGCTAGGATCAATCAACAACACAGCATCACGCACCTCATCACAAATACCTAGGAACTCCCTTCCTGCCTTGCCCTCCCACACTTCATCAAGCATCAGTAAGTGTTGCAAGTCCATTACAGAACCTCCTATGCGTGTCATTCACAATAGAATTACCCCTAGTCGAATAGTTGACCCCCCGTTGGACAAATTAAATTATCTAGTCCGCAATGTCATTACGATGCTTCATACGATACTAGTTCCCCCTACTATTCCCAATATGTAAACAATTAACAATAGTTTAATACTTGGGTCTTAGGCCGAGGTTCAAATTACAATCTGGTTATGCAATCGGTTGACTGCTAACCATAGGTATATCAATTGCAATCGACTACTCAAGATGAACGGTCAACTGGTCATAGCGTAAAATTAGGGTTTCCTAATCGCTTGTTTAATTTATTTAAACTTATCGTTTATCATTTTCAACATTATCCAGGTTTCACTAAGCATATGGTTTAGATTCATCGGTTTTTTTAAAATCATCCTTCTAATCAATTTGAACATAGAGTACAATTAACTTAACCCTAATACTATCAATTCATAACAACAACATACCGGATTAAAGAGAAGGTTTTTAATCTAGTTCAATTCATATTCAATTTATTTCTAAATCTTAGATTTAAACTTGATGATATATAATTTAGTTACTAACAACCTAGAACATGTAGTGTATATTAAGATTTATCGCATATAATCAACTTATTAAAAATATCCTCATTTACCTTGGATCCAATCTCTAAAACAAACCTTCGAATGAAAATCGACACCCGATGGCTTGCCTCTTCCTTGATCTCGTCTCCATGTATTCTCTTTAATTCGCTTTTGTTATTTTTCGAAGAAAGTTTAGTATTAGAGGAGAGGGAGAAATTGGATAGAGTTTCACTATACCTATAGTTTTTTTAATGAATTAGGTTTAGGTTAGGTGTTTACTTATAGGGGTTTAAAATTAATATTGAGCATTATATTAACATTGGGGGAGATTTACTTTCTTCCAAGATGCAACTCAATTACTTCGTATGTAAGTAAAATATTTCGATACATAACATTGTCTATTTGTCGCTCAAAATCCACTCCAGATCAACATCAACTAGTAGAACGTTTATTGGGACCGCTCGACCGTTATCGGTCGACCGATGGACCTTAAGGGTCAACCCTTGATCGTGTATAATTCAGGAAATTTTATAATTTAATTTATTTTGTTCCCAAATTTGGGAATGTCTGCAACTTCTCTATACTAACTCCTATTTCATAGTATTATATACAAAAATTGTGCAAAAAATAGATACGAGTGCAATGGTGTAAGTTTCGTTACCAAATTTGGATGTATGTGACAATTTTATTTTAGTTCTTATTTTATTTAATTCAATTCATTTTATTAAATTTTCTGCTTAAATTTTAGAGGTGTTACACATCGCTATTGAAATGAAAATCTAAGTCAAGTGCCACCATGTGCATACTATTGGGATAAAGACACAACTCGTGCGTTAAATCATATGCACACTTTAATGACCAAGCCGCACGATGAACCATGTTCAAAACCCTTGGTATAAAGACCAATTCGCATGCTGAATCACATGCAACCCTATTGGTACAAAGACCAACTCGCGATCCCCAAATCATAAGCGAGACTATTAAGGTCAAATCCAAGCGAGCTATCACCTAACATTCTAAGAAACTATTAGGAATGGACCCAAACTCATCATCGCCAATTCGGTTTTGATGCTATTGGATGAAGTGCTAACTCGTTGTGGCCAAACGCCACTGAAACTGAGGATCAACTTCCACATACATGTATGGACACACTCTAGTAGAAACACCCTCGTCTGTTCATATAACAAACCTTCCCAAACTAAGATAGTTTTTTGAATTTTACCAAGACGTAGCAAATAATATACCAAAACATTTCTCGTCTCGCGATGATCACGATGCCATGAATCTAATATGAAACAGAGATCATATGCGAAAGATATAAGTGTTTAAAAATAATGGTATTCGTAATTATTTCGTTTATAATTTAATTATTAACATTGTAGTTTTATTTGTGCATCTAAAACGTTCTTATCTGCTTGATTCATATGCCTGAACCCAGCGTCAACTGCCTACCCCTCTTATTACCATCAGTATATGCCTCTAGAAGCCAATCAGACACCACGACTGAGTTCGCCATCGCCACACTACCCTATGACCAAGTTTAGTAGCCACTACATCACCCAATCAAGCCGCTATCACGACATCCTTAGGCTAGATTTCTGTCGTCCACCACTGGTGTCGATCAGATTGTAGCATAGCGCTCCACTTGATCACTTCTTCTCATCCTTGCCCTTTGATAACCCTATCATCAAAGTTGAACTCAAACGGACGGTCCACATTCGTCGAACTTCCAATATGTTTTTTAATCAATCTATTAACCCAATCGACAAATGAACACCACCTATAGATCATTTTCATCAAATTCTATAGTTTTAATGTATAATATGTCTAATTTGTAGCACTTTTTAATTAAGGAGAGATTAGAAAATTGTTTAATTACAATAAAAAAATTATTTTTTAATTATCTAGCCATGACATATTACATCCTAATCGTGAATTAATACAATTTAATATGATTCCTATCCAATTTAATTTTTTTATAATTCGATTAAGAACAGAAGAGTGAATTAGTACATCTTAGCAGCATATACCCAAATATGACGAGTCCCATTTGCCAATTAACCGCGTTTTCTCTCCGATCTTATTTGAATCCTCATTCTTTCCTTCCGATTCGCCTCAATTTTCTTTGAAGTTACTTATTTTGTTATATTCCATGTATGCTCCTTGATTTGATGTGGAGTTGATTTGATTTTGTTTTGTGATTTGATGACGAATGTGATGGAGATTAGCGGTAAGGTATTTAGGTTAAAATAGAATTAGAATATATAGTTTGCATATTTATTTATAGGCCGAAAATGATACAAATTTGGGCTAGATTTCAAAATCAAAATATTATGAAAATGCAACTTGCCTCAACTCTTTTTATTTTTTTGTTCAAAATAATTAAATTTAGCAAGTTATATATGTTTTCTAACTATAAATGGGCATTCTGAAGGCAATAGGACGGGTCCCAAGGTCCAAGTTAATCTTTATAAAAATTTGCTATTTTTCCATTTATTGCAAAATTAGGATATTACGATTTTTAATTTAATTATTTAATCGTGTAAAAATGTTGAGTGTTACATTTCTAATCCCGACCATAGACAAATCACTTGATGAATTATTATTACTAATTTTTCAAATCACAATTTATGTAGTGGATATTTTGAAATATAAGTTCACTCAAGTTACATCCCTAAAACAACACTTCATGTTCATTCATGTTATACACTTAAACACGTGACGGAAAATATAATTGTTTGGTAATGCTATTTGACCAAGTGATACAACTTCCATTTTTCAAGTGGCCATGAGTAATATATTTCAACTGCATGTTCAAAAATTCATCGTTGTATTTTATAACTCATCATGGGACTCACATCTCTCTTGTCCACAAACCACCCTTCACCTTCTACTTCGTATTTATCACAACTAGTGTAAATGCGCACGCCTGTGTGCGTCTAATAAATTAATCACTTTTTATTAAAGAATTATTTAATGCAAAAAAATAATTCTATTGTAATAGTGTTGCTTTTTATTGTGTGCGTTAAAAGTGAAAATCTTTGGTGGTCAGAAACGTCTTTATTTCAAGTAGCTTTGTCAGTGGCGAATGTTGTAAATTGATAACGAGATTTCTTTAATAGCCGTTTACAATGGGGATGGTAGTGAATGTTACAAATCAATAGTTATATTTCTTTGATGAACGATCGAATATGGGATGCTATCTACGATATTTTCATAATTTCAAAATTGCGCGGTAGAAATTCTATTTATTGAAGTTTCATTATTAACCGTAGAGATAGGTCCAAATATGTGCTAAGTCAAAAAGGAGATGCATTGATTAGTGGGCCACTACCTACCTCACTATTATAGATCCTTGGCTATACTGAATATTGTCATCGTTTAATTTGCAACTATACTCTACTAGAAGGCCCATTGACCAATTTGCTTGAAAGAAGAGGAAAATTCAAACTAGACCGAGCTGGCTGAAAAAGCTCTCTTTTCCCTCAAGCATGCAATTACTATAGCTGATTTATAACAACGGGAAATTTTCCTCAAGGATAGTTTTTAGGGATTTTTTCGGATGTTGGACAGCCCGCTAATAATTTTCTCTAAAGGACAAATTATCATTTTTTCTTTCCCGCCCACTTTCGCGCGCTTCTTCTTCTTCCTTTCGATCAAAATTTTCAATCGTGATCAAATATCTCTCTTGCAATAAAAATATCGATCTACGTCATTCGGTTATTTCAATTTCGTCCTTCTGAAAATTTTAGTTCATCGATCAATTTTTTTACGCGCGTTTTGTTGATCTCGTTCTTTTCATATTTGTACCGTGATCTCGTTTTTCTTCAAATTGTATTAATTAGGTATGCTTATATTACTCTATTTTTTGTTGTTTTTCAATTTGAGTTAAAAAAATTTGGTTGTGATTTCTAATTGTGTTCATTTTTACAAATGATATGCAGTGTTGTTATCCTTAGTGTTTGTTCATCCATCTATGGAAATTGTGGAAGTAGCAGCAGGTTTTTTATTATTATTCGTTTCTTTATGCAGTGTTGTATTTTAATTTTATTTTCATTCAGTTTATCTTGCATTTTCTTTCATTAATGTTGGGATGATTGAAAAAGTATTATTGCTTGGGTTGTATATAAAGTTGTGATGGAGTGGAAAAGTATCATATTTAAGGTTCAGTTTTTGGGTATCATTTTTATTTTTTCTTAGTATCATTTTTTCTATTATCAGTAACTTGGTATCAGTTTTGTATAAGGTAGGTATCAGTTTTGTGAAATTGAATAATTAATGCTCTAAATTGAACATATTTTTACCGATGTTTATTTTTTATTTTTTTTAGCAGTGGGGATAACAGTCTTCTTTGTCTGTTTGTGTTAAATAATAACACTTTTAGCACTCGATTGTCTATCGATTGCTCTTTGTATGATTCGAAGAATGAGATATGTCAATGTTGGCCTCAATTAACTGCTTCTTCTGTTCAGATTTCTTATGTACTTGAGGACAAAGTTATTATGGTTGACACTGACTCTGATATTCAGAGCATGATTTGTTTTCAGTTATAAAAGAAAAGTTCTTTCTTTGGTTTTACTGTTAAGGTTAAGGGTTCTGAATTCGAATATGTTGATGGTGCTTCTATTTCAAGTTCATCATATGTTTGTGTTTCTTCATCTTCTACTGTATCTGTCTGTTCAAATGTTGTTGTTAACGGTAAAAGTTATTTAAAAGATATGTTGAGGAGAGGGTCGACATTATGCATTTCCAATTTTGTTGGTTTTTGTTTTGGAGGGGCTGAATGTTTTAGAGAGCTTTTGATGGCATATCAAATTCAAACGGGGTATGAATTAGTATTTTTAAAGAATTATTCTACAAGAGTTACTTTGATTTGCTCTTCATATAAGGATGGTTGTCTTTTCAAAGTCCATGGTTCCTGTGATTCTGGAGAATTGAAAAGGTTTTTTATGAGAAATTTGGTTGCTGATCATTCCTGTGGGGCTGGTCTTGGAAATGTGAATAATCCACATATATCTAGTTCATTTGTTAAATCGATGATTATCGACGAGATCCGTGATTGTCGTAGTAAAAAGCCTAAAGATATTATACTTGTTTTTAAAAGAGAATACAATTTTCAGTTATCTTATAGTTATGCTTATCATGCTAAACAACTTGCATTGATGGAATTGCATGGTAATGATGGTTTGTCTTATAACGATTTGAGTTGGTATTTGGAAGAAGTGAAGAAGTCTAATCTTGATAGTTATGTTGATATGGATGTTGATCCTTGTAGTAATGAATTTGAAAGGGTGGTTTTTGCTTTTGGCGCTTGTTTACTTGGTTTCAAGTATTGTCGTCCTATGATATTCCTAGATGCTACTCACTTGAAGGGACGTCGGGGTGTGTTGATGGGTGCTACTGCAAAAAATGGTGATCAAGGTATGTCTTTGTTTTCAGATTTGATTTATTTGTATTGAGATCAT
Source organism: Allium cepa (assembly GCA_030765085.1). NCBI lineage: Eukaryota > Viridiplantae > Streptophyta > Magnoliopsida > Asparagales > Amaryllidaceae > Allium > Allium cepa. The sequence continues at coordinate 746,379,698 of CM060940.1, read as the reverse complement.
AATACTTAGCATAATCATTAATATTAAGTTGTTATCATAGTTTGTATTATGTTTCTATCAGTATTAAGATTTGTAGTTTACAATTAGCAAGTTTCTATTATTAGAATTTTCATTGTATTGAATTGTAAGTTTGCATTTGGTATTATAATTTCATACTACTTAGCAGGAGATTAGTATATGTTTGTGTATATTGTTAGTATCAGTTTCAAGTATGTTAATATATGGTATCATTTATAGTTATGTAGTATTGAAATTTCATTTGTATCATTATATATGCCAATTATTGTTACTTTGTTCTTTTAGAATGAAGATTAATGTGCATAATGTTGTGGTTATCAATATTTTTATAGTGGTCATATCAGGTATTAGGTATCAGTTTATTTACTATTAGTATCAATTTTATGAATTGATTTAGATTTATGGTCATAATTAGTTTTAGTTTTTTATTGATTATTTTTTCGTTCGCAGGTTTCTTCCCTTCAGCTATGAGTGTAGTTTCTGTAGAAAATGTGGATAACTGGACATGGATTTTGACCCATTTAAAACAAATGCTTCAAGAACATCGTACTTTGGTTTTTATGTCAGATCGCCACCAAGGTTTGCTTTCAAGCGTTTGTGATGCTTTTCCTTCAGATTATCACAGTTATTGCTATTTGCATATGGGACAAAATCTTCTTTCAGTAGCAAAAGCCAAAAATGCAAATGTGTCTATTGTTGATCTATTCAAAATGTGTTCTAGATCTTCTAATCTATATTTTGAAGGATCACATTTTAAGTTTTGTCAAATTGGTGGTGTTGCTGGTGTGAATTTTTTAAAGGATAAACCATCTGATAAGTGGGTGGATTTATTTTTTCCAGGGAAACGTTATGGTGAATATAGTTCCAATGTTGCAGAAAGTTTTAATATTTGGATTTTAGATGAACGAGCATTTCCTATTACTTTGTGATTAGATGGTATTCTGTTAAGATTATGGAACAAATGGCTAGAAGAAGAGAAGAATGTCGTTTGTGGAGAACAAGTCTTTTCCCTTCTATGGAGTTACGTTTAGGTGAATTGATTGAAGAAGGATTTGGATGGGATGTATATAAATCTTCCCATTTTGCTTTTGAAGTGAAATCTCCAAACTCCCATTGTGTTGATTTGAAGGAACGGGTTTGTAGTTGCAACCAATGGAAAATTACGAAATTTCCTTATGCTCATGCTATAAAGTATATGTACAAGTCTAAGTTGTCTATACATGATTTTGTCGAGAATTATTTCACTTTTGATGCTTATCGATGTTCTTATGCCAATGCTATAAATCCTATTCCAAATTATGATAGGCCTATTGTTGATGGTAGCATTCAAGATGTTATCAAGCCACCAAAGGAGAAACATGGTGCTGGTAGACAATCAATAAAGAGCAAAGGAGGATTTTTATATTTTCATAACAAGCAAAACAGATGTGGCGAGTGCAAGCAATTTGGTCATAATAAACGGAATTGTCAAGCTTCAAAGAGGATATGATTTTACATTTTGAATTTGTTCGGAGTAATAAGTGTATGTGAGATTTGTTTTGTTGGTCTATAGTAATTGAAACTTCTGTTATTTAATTGTATTTAGTATAGCATATTATGAAATTGATTTTAATTCTGCTATTTAGTATATGATGCAGCTTGACTAGGCTCGAACAGTTTAGATACCAAACTGTCACAACCTATCCAGGATCTTCCTTACGAAATGATGATTTCGTGTCAAATAAACTGATAGAACGATAAATGCCCAGTTCCATTGATCATGATGATGTCAGAATCTAGCTATCTCCAACCCGTTGATCTCGCAAGATGCCGTGTTGAAAGATATACAATTCGATCGTTGATCACTCGTAAGTGATACCGAGAATTGGCTTCAAATTTGTTTATTCGCTCACGAATAACCCGAAGATGGAAAGAAGAAGGAGATCGCACTCAACTTCCAACAACGGTGGCCAAAGCTCACACACAAATTTATATTTAAAATCAACCGCCTTTACAAATGACAACACATCCCTATTTATAGGAAATTAGAACACACACATGCGACTCAACACATGCGACTCACGACCTAACACATACGACTTAACATCATACGAGTTACAACATCATACGACTTAACAACAATGCGACATAAGAAATCAGCATACGACTTAACTCAACACATACGACTTAAGAAGATAACACAGCTTCAGGAACGACTTAAGCGACATAAGGAAAATGCCATAGTCCGAACGACGTAAAGACAACACAACACCATGTGACATAAGAGAACAATGCGGCATAACTGAACGACTTATAGAAATGCAGCATAAGTGAACGATTTATAGAAATGTGGCTTGATTTCTTGAGTCGTTATCTTATAAGGCAGGCGACTCATGGCAGGCGACATAAGGCAGGCGACATAAGATGGTTGGCATACGATTGACATAACTCGCTATGTCGAGTTTGTTCCGCCTGCTTATCATGGTGCGCTGCATCATCCTCCCATGGTTGAAAAGAATTCGACCCCGAATTTACACTTTCCTCTTCTTCGACATACTTATTCTCATGATATGGAATCAAGTGTTTGTCATTGAAAACGTCTGCAGTTTGGGTATGATCCGGCAATTTTAATTGATAAGCATTCTCATTAATCTTTTTTACGATTTCCAAAGGGCCAATCTTTCTAGCAGCTAGTTTTTTGTAAGTACCAATAGGAAATCGATCCTTAGTCAATACTGCATATACAAAATCTCCTTCATTGAACTCAACATTTCGTCGTTTAATATCTACGGATTGCTTATATTTCTCTTTCGCCTTAAGCAATCATTCCGGCACAACCTTGTGGCACTCTAGCAATTCATTCACAAAATCACTAGCTCGTTTGATCACTCCTTTCTGCTGTGGTACTATAGATAAATCTAATGGCCCCTTAGGGATTGTTGAGTAAATGATCTGGAATGGGTTGAACCCAGTGCTACGATTAACTGCATGGTTGTCTGCAAACTCAGCTTGACACAGCTTGGAATCCCAACTCTTCAAATGGTCATTCACGAGGCATCTCAATAGATTACCTAAGGATTTATTCACAACTTCTGTCTGTCCATCCATCTGTGGATAATAAGCACTACTAAATTTCAACTTTGTCCTGACCATTCTCCATAGACTCATCCAAAAAGGACTCAGAAAATGAGTGTCTCTATCCGATACAATAGATTCAGGCAACCCGTATAGACGATAGATCTCTCTGAAGTACAACTGTGCGACATTAACTGCATCTGCAGTCATCTTGCAAGCGATAAAATGTACCATTTTTGAAAACCGATCAACCACCACATAGATAGAATCATTGCCATGTTGCATCCTCGGCAAGCCCAATACAAAGTCCATACTAACATCCATCCATGGTTTAGTAGATATAGGCAACGGCATATATAAACCTGCATTTGTTGCGGTCCCCTTTGAAACTAGACAAATATGGCACCTCTGAACGAACTTTTCAACCTCCTTCCTCATTGATGGCCAAAAATAAGACTTTGAGATCAACTGCATAGTACAGTCGTAGCCCACGTGTCCTTCCTCATGTAATTCTTTGATGATTTTCATTCGTAGACTGCAATCTGGAATACACAACTGATTTCCTTTGAATAGAAAACCTTCAACCAGCAATATCCAGCCATGTTTCCCTGCTTGACTTTGTCTAGGATTTCGGAAAAATACAAATCTGAAGTAAGAAGATCTGGAAGTAGGTTAAAACCCATCACCTCTATTCGCATGGTTGTTAGTAAATTATTCCTCCAACTCAATGCATCGGCGACGCGATTAGTTACTCCAGGCTTGTGCTTTATGACGAATGTAAATTGCTGCAAATAAGCTATCCACGATGCATGCCTAGCTACAATTTTATTCTGCACTTGTAAATGTTTCAATGCTTAATGATCTGTATACAAAACAAATTCATTGTGGAACAAGTAATGTCACTAATGCTTCACGGCTTGCACAATAGCATAAAACTCCACATCATAAGTACTGTAACTCATTTTTGCTCCAGAAAGTTTTTCACTGAAATAGGCAATTGGACGTACCTTCTGACTCTACACTCCTCCGATTCCAACTTTGGACGCATCTGTATGTAACTCAAATAGTAACTAAAAATCTGGCAACACTAGAATCGGTGCTAAGGTTAAAAGTTCATTGATTTGTTCAAAAGCAGATCCTGCCTCTTTCGTCTATGAAAACTGCTTTCCTTTCATACGATCAGTAACTTGAGCCATTACACTACTAAGGTGCGGTATAAATCTTCGATAAAATGAAGTTAACCGATGGAAACTTCTGATTTCTTTTATAGTTTTGGGCTGTGGCCAATTTCTGATTGCGACTAATTTACTTTGGTCCACTTGTATCCCTTCCTTAGACACGACATAACCCAGAAATAAAACACTTGGCGTCATGAACATGCATTTCTTCGTCGCTGCATAGAACTGTTCTTGACGAAGAACAGTTAACACCTTTCGCAAGTGTTGAACGTGTTCCTCTGTGCTAGCACTATATATCAAGATATCATCAAAGTAGACTACAACAAACTTCCCGATGTAAGGTCTGAAATTTTGATTCATCATCCTCATAAATGTGCTTGGTGCATTAGATAGACCAAATGGCATGACCAGCCATTCATATAATCCTTCCCGAGTCTTGAATGCAGTCTTCCATTCATCACCTGGTCTTATGCGAATCTGATGATAACCACTCTTAAGGTCGATCTTAGAAAAGATTACATACCCACTGAGTTGATCCAATAGATCATCAAGTCTTGGCATAGGAAATCTATATTTGACAGTTATTTTGTTGAGTGCCCTGCTGTCTGAACACGTTCTCCATGAACCATCTTTCTTCGGTACCAACAGTGCTGGTACAGCACAAGGATTGAGACTCTCTCGAACACGCCCTTGCTTAAGCAACTCCTCAACCTGTCTCCTCAATTCTTCATGCTCTTTTGGACTCATACGATAATGCGGCCTATGCGGTAAAACAGCACCTGACACTAGATCAATTTGATGTTGTATATCCCTCAGTGGCGGTAATTCCTTGGGTAATTCCGCAGGAAAGACATCTTCAAATTCATTTAACACCGGTCTAACCTCCGTAGGAATTTCAAGATCTTCACTTGTTTCATACCCAATCAACATAAACAATTCAGCACTATCTTTCACTTCTTTAACAAATTCTCTCGTAGATATTAGACTAGTTGATTCCACTTTCTTCTCTGACTTGCTTTCACTTTGTTCACGCTTCTTAGGAACTAAGGTAACTTGGGTACCTTCGAACATGAAACTTCAGCTGTTGGTGCGACCATTATGTTGTACAGCTCTATCATATTGCCATGGTCTTCCCAATAGTAGATGACATACATCCATATCGACAACATCACACCGTATATCATCTTTGTACCTCTTCCCAATAGAAAATGTAACAAATGCTCGTCTTCCCACTGTCACTTCTCCACCTTTCTTTATCCATGCCAGTTTATAAGGTCTAGGGTGTTTTTTAGTCTTCAACCCTAACTTCTTGACGGCTTCTTCAGAAATAATGTTATCGCAGCTTCCCGCATCAATAACAAATCGACAAACCTTTCCCAAGATAGTACATGTAGACTGAAAGATATTGCTTCTCAGCCAACTAGAATCATTCTCATGCCTTGGCATTAAACAAGACCTCCTTATCATCAAGTTACACCCTTCGTCTCCTGACACAACTTCTTCATCTTCATCAAACTTCGATGTTTGAGAATAATCAATTTCAGCTTCCACATCCTCGTATTTACATTCCTCTACAACTAATGCTCTCTTCTTTGGCTTTGTACATTCATTACTTTTATGGCCAAACTCCTGACAATTATAGCACTTGATATTGTTATTGACCTTTTCTTTAGCGTCTTCATTGACAATTGGTTTATTGACTGCCTTGGGAACATTAGCACTGCTACTAGCACCCTTATTCTGGTTGTTAGAACCCGTAAACGCACCAATTCCTCGTCTCCCTTGTTTCTCCCAAGCTAGAGCTTTCTGATGTGCTTTAGCAACATACATTGGATTAAGCATATTAACCATGTCTTGAATTTGCATTCGTAACCCTCCAACATATTTAGCCGTTAGCTGTTCCTCGGTTTCCATAATATCATTCCTTGTAATTAATTGATAGAATTCATCTGCATAGTCATTCACTATCTTCGTCCCTTGTCTCAAATTCTGCAAACGTTGATACATAAGAGATTGATAATTGTACGGCAAGAAAGTCGCTTTCATCATCTTTCTCATCTTCTCCCAAGTGACAACTTTTGATTTTCCCATTCTCTCCCGAGTTAGTTTAGTTTGTTGCCACCAAGCCATAGCTTTTCCCCTTAGTTTTGTAGCAACTAATTGGACTCTGCGATTCTCAGGCACCTCCTTGAATTTCAAAATTTCTTCAACATTCGACAACCAATCAAGAAATTCTTCTGCTTGCATACCACCTTTGAATTCTGGAATTTCCATCCTAATACCTGACTCCCATTTACGATCATTTTCTAAATCCAGATATTGATTTCGCACTTGGGCTCGATTTTGATAATGAATACTACCTCCATCACCATCCTCCTCAAAATCAGATGTATTTCGATATCGATCCTGACCATCTACGTCCCTACGACCACGCATGTCCCTTCTACCCTGTCTTTCAGCATCACGATATGGTTCATTTTCGAACCCATGTTGAGTTCTTCCCTCTTCATTTCGGTACCCATGGTGGTCTTGCATCATTGAAACTGATGATTCCCTCCTATCTCGATAAGACTGGGGTGACATCCTCCATTCTTCCGAAACCGATGGTGAAACCCTATTTCCACCCTGGTTCGAAACTAGTGACGTTCTCCTTTGATTTTGATCCATCTCATTCATCAATTTCTCCAATTTTTCAACACCCTCATTGAACTTTTCATTGATACGCTGCTCCATCTGCTCAGCTTCTTGTCTTCTATACAAATCTTCAACATTATGATAGCGATTAGCACGTCTCAGAGGCATGATCATTAAACAATCTGGTTTCCGTCTCTGACTTGGCTCTCATACCAATTGACGCAGCTTGACTAGGCTCGAACAGTTTAGATACCAAACTGTAATAACCTATACATGATCTTCCTCACGAAATGATGATTTCGTGTCAAATAAACCGATAGAACGATAAATGCTCAGTTCCGTTGATCGTGATGATGATGGAATCTAGCTATCTCCAACCTGTTGATCTCGCAAGATGCCTTTTGAAAGATCTACAATTCGATCGTTGATCACTCGTAAGTGATACTGAGAATTGGCTTCAAATTCGTTTATTCGCTCACGAATAACCCGAAGATAGAAAGAAGAAGGAGATCGCACTCAACTTCCAACAATGGTGGCCAAAGCTCACACACAAATTTATTTTCAAAATCAACCACCTTTACAAATGACAACACACCCCTATTTATAGGAAATTACAGCACACACATGCGACTCAACACATGCGACTCACGACCTAACACATATGACTTAACATCATACGAGTTACAACATCATACGACTTAACAACAATGCGCCATAAGAAATCATCATACGACTTAACTCAACACATACGACTTAAGAAGATAGCACAGCTTCAGGAACGACTTAAGCGACATAAGGAAAATGCCATAGTCCGAACGACGTAAAGACAGCACAACACCATGCGACATAAGGGAATAATGCGGCGTAACTGAACGACTTATAGAAATGCGGCATAAGTGAACGATTTATAGAAATGCGTCTTGATTTCTTGAGTCGTTATCTTATAAGGTAGGCGACTCATGGCAGGCAACTTAAGGTAGGCGACATAAGATGGTTGGCATACGATTGACATAACTCGCTATGTCGAGTTTGTTCTGCCCGCTTATCATGATGAACTGCACCAGTATAGATGATAGTATCAGTTATATGTTTTTGCAGTATCAGTTCTGTTATTTGTTTTTACAAGTTTTGGTACCGGTATCATTTTTTACAGTATCAATTTTACAGTACCAGTTTTTATAAGTTTTTACAAGTATCAGTTTTTCGAGTTTTGGTATCATTATTTACAGTTTCAGTATCGGTTAGCTTGGTTGGGGATAATGTTTGTTTGATCGGATATAAACAACTTTAGTATCAGTTTTGGTTTGTTTTTAGTATTAGTTTTGTGTATTATAATATGTGCTACAATTGACAGCATTACTACTAAATAATTAGAATGATATCTGATGTTAGCAAAACCTGACACCAGCACTAATTGTTGTTTCATAAAGTATGTAGAGTGTAAGTTTTAGCAAAACTGATACTATAAGTCATAAGAACTGATACCCAGTTAGTGTTTTGTATTGAAATATTATACAAAATTTGATAATATCATTATACAACTGATAATATTATGTGGTATCCATAGTTTCATGACAGAATATACACTAGTTAATCTTGTTATAATATAAACAACAGGAAAAGAAAAGAACATCAACGACAATATATCATTCCAGGAAATCAATAGCATTTTGACAAGTAAGAACAGCATTGTTTTAAGAACAAACAACATTACTTCATAAGTATGAAATTGCAACAGAACATCATTACTTCACAAGTACACATTTCAACAGAACAACATTACTTTACATGTACCAAATTTAATTGTGAAATAACGCAATGTTAATTTAGTTCTTTTTTTCTTTGTTCTTCTAAGCTTGACATGTATCTGGATAGACTCCAGCAGTGTTCAACATCTGTTAATATTGCATGTACAATCTTTGCACTTGTTGATAATATTTCCTTTTTTTCCATTTTTATTGGTATCCTACTTTTGTTCAGCGAAACGATGAATATCATTAAAAATATTCCACAGTCAAGCCTGTTGAAACCAAAATGTAATATTAGTATCAATTTGCATCAGTTGTATTAATAGGTTTATAATTAATATAAAAATTTGAATTTCAGAGATAATGGTACAAGCATATAGTATGCTTTGAATTATAATATTTAATAGTTTTATTAGCACACATAGCATTAATTTCTGTAGGTATCAGTTTGTTTTATATAGGTGTCAGTTTTGTTTCTATAGGTATTAGTTTCTTTTATGTATTTTTTAGTTTTCTTCCTATAGTAACTGTTTATTTCTGAACTAAAAGTTTATTGAATTGAGAGATAATAATTTTCAATATTTTTGTTAAGAATCAAATTCAATTAAATATTAAAGGTATACAATGATGTATAGAAGTATGTATAAAATATTATAATGCAAAAACATAGATAATTTGAATAATGAGCAACTGTCAATTGATTATGATTAGTAGTTTCAATTGTATTGTTCATTTTGTTCTCAGTAGATAACATTTTGACCAGAAAACTTACGTGTCTTGTGCTTGTTGTGCACACTTTATTTGATTCATATCATTTGGTTTCACCTCCATGTCTGTTATGTTATTGCTTTTCCAGATTTCTTTGACCATGTCCTCTATTTCATGTCCCTAAAAAAGGTAGTATATTAAATATTTAGGTCATATTCACTGTGATAAGTATTTTTTTAAAAGGAAAGATAAATCTCATACAAATGTTGTAGCTTCTTTTAAACTGGAATTGTTTCTTTTGTTTGATTTTCTAGGGCGATTAGAATCAACATGGCACCATTACTTTGTTGGGTATGTTAAAGTCACTAACGTCGAGTGGTTCTCATAATGCAAAGGAGAATATATACTTTCGGCAAACTTATCATGTACAATGGATTCTAGCATAGGGAGGACAAGACTTTTTTTTCACCCCCTTTATATCACACAAAAATGCTTTCTATTTAATATGAAAATAAGTTATGATTTAGTAAATGAAGCAGTTATTATGTACTTGGATATTAAAGTTTTATTTACCGTCATTGTAGTTGTGAAAGCATAGTTGTGTTCTTCCAGTTCACATTTTGTAATATACCAATCCATAATCTGTATTAAAACAGAAAAGTATAAGTTTTTTATTGGTGAAGCAATATTCAATTGTAAATAGTATCAGTAATGTTAATATTGGATGTGTATGTTAATAAGTATAAAAATAATAAAGCATTAAGTCTATTTAAACATGTTGTGGATTTGGGCATCATTTATGCTTTTATTTTGGTATTAGTTTTGATGTAAAGAAAAAAAATATTATGTACCTACCCGTCTGTCTTGTTTCCTTCTAGTACATGTTTTAGCGCATTCTTTGTTGTGACACAACCTCCTCTGATTATGTCCTTATCTTCCCATGCCACCACACTACGTTAACAAAAACAATTTGTATATGTTAAATAAACTTAATTTCATATATAAAATTAGTATACATATTTGTACACTTACTTTTGTGATGATATCATTAATGAAAAGAAAGTTTTGATCATGTTTTCTTGCTCATCATTGAGATAGATCTAACATTTGCAGTGTCGAAGCCCTATCTCTGAAAGTGTTGGCTCTATTACTGCAAGTGGCGTTGGAATGTTGTATTGTTCACTTTTGTTTTCAACATCTTTTTTTTCGGGTTTTGGTTTGTTTGCAACTTTTTTATTTCATCCCATATTCAAAGCTATCACGTTGTTTTTTCACTCTTGTTCTTGCCTTCAATCTTTGAATATAAGAAGCTATCCTTTTTTATGTTGCTTTGATTTTTTTTGTCACTTAATTTTGTGGCTGTTTCTTTCTCTTTTCTAACAGCTGGTTGCACAGGTTCTTCTGCATCTTTTTTTCTTCAGTTTTATCACTTTCAATGTCTTGTGGGTCGTAAAGTTTGAAAGATGGAGGGGTAAAGTCAAGCACTAAAATGACGTATGGTGCATTTTGATTTTTTACATCTATATCCTCTTAAAGATGTTGAGTATCCTCTGTTTTGTCTCTCTGCACTTGACTTTATTTTTCCAGCTCTTCTTTTTGATGCACTTCAGTTGGAGTCTATTTTTTTTCTTCATGTTCACAATACATTTTTTCATGGTTTCTTTTTTTTACCCAATTCACTTTCTATTTCGATGGGCATATGCTTCTTCATTTCTTCTGTTTTATCTACTCTTTTTTGTACACACTCTTCAGCTTTTGTTTCTTTATTTTCTAAATTTCTTCCTATTTCCAATTCTATAGAAGTATCTGCATTTAGTTCGGTTTGTAAAATGTCGCTTTGTACATTGAAATTTTCTTTTTTATTTTCGTCGTTTTCTTCATTGTCATTCAATCATCATCAAATTTCTTGGTGTTGTCTTCAGCATGTGATCTTTTCTCTTCATTTTCTTTCAGCTTCAACTTAATTTCTTTCAAATCTTCTTTCAACCACAAAATTTCTTGCTCTTCTTTAATTCTTCTTCTATTTTCCACTTCCAATTCTTTTTTTGTTTTCTTTGTTTCTTCTTCCAAGTCTTTTATATGCATTTGGAAGATCTTGGTGCTTATGTCTTCCTCAAACGAATGTGCACTTTCTTTGGTTTCTTCTAACTTTCTTTTTTCCCATCCTTTTCTTTTTGAATTTTGGGGAAATTTTGTTCAATAGTTTCTGTTTGAAGTAGATCTTCTTCATATGGTCTGAGATTTTTGATTTCTTCCACCTACAAAATTGGTATTGGAAAATTTGTTTTAGTTTTAAGCTATGATTTTAATTTACAATGATAATTGAATTTTTATTGTAATGAAAAGAGGAAATACTATGCGATAAAACAAATAGCTAATATTTTAATTTCTGATACTATTAGTATCAGGTTCAATTATGTAAAACTGTGGTATCATTTTTTGAATTCCGGTATCATTTTCTAATAATATTAGTATCAGTTTCTTATAACATTAATATCAGTTTCAAGGATGTAGAACTATGGCATTAGTATTGTATTATAGTATCATTTTGTTATACTTCTAGTATCAGTTTCAATTGTGAAATTATATGGTATCAGTTTTTGCATTCTAGTATCAGTTTTTGATACTTACACAATTAGTTTCAAGCATGTAATCATATGGTATCAGTTTTTGCATTTTGTATCAGTTTATGATACTATTAGTATTAGTTTCAAGCAAGTAAACATTTGGTATCAGTTTTTACATTCTATTTTTTGTTTTTGATACTATTTATTATATACTGATATGGTATAAGTTTTTGGTTAGTGTAGTATCATTTTTATGTTATAGAAGAAAGGATATAAAATTAAACTTTATTCTACATAAGAGTTAAAGCATATTGATTAACAAAAAATAAATGGAATTTTTACCTATATCACCCTATTTTACATTATCAAAAACTTCTTTGATTGCTTTGTCTTTTAGTTTCCTTAAGTCCCACTTTGCAAATCTTGGTAATGCTGCAGTATAATATTGTCTTTGTTGAATGAGATGCAATTTCTCACAAATGCAATACTGTTTTTATAAAAAGAATTGATTTAATATGTGTGTTAAAAAAATTAAGTAATAAATTTTTGATTAATTTATCTTACCAATGGAAGCATGGAGCATCTCGACAAATTTCTTGGCTTATGGATGAACTTCTTAACAAATCTACTGAAATTCTTTTCTATCGTTAGTGGCCAAGAAACCAATTGCATTGTCTCTACATTAATTAAGTATGGTAGATGTCCCCATCTTAACTTTTGCTGGTTTTTGGAAAGAAGAATGTTAATAGTATTTCTATTACTATTAAAATTGGCAAGTCTTCTTCATACTCTTTTTTCTACTTTGCCACTTCTTGGTTTATTCTTTTTTCCACAACATTTCTTGTTATATAAGTGCAATTGCCAAAGTTTCTCTTTGCAAATTCCCTGCACTGCAATGGAATTGTTTTGTTTGTCATTTTCTGAGTTGGCTCAATGTTAATTCCTTTTAATGATAGGCCAAAAATCAAACTTATATCTATTGCTGTAAATTTCATCCTTTCTTTGGAAAATAAAAATGCATCTTCCACAACTGAATAGCATTTGTATAAAGCATCCAAATTGTGTTGATGCTTTTTACATTCTTTCATCAAAATTTTCTCTTCATTAAAAACTCTAAAGAAATTGTAGAAAGAAGCGCTCTTCAATATGTCCATCTACTTCTTAGATAGAGCATTTTTTGTTTTATTAGTTTTACCATTTTGAATACTGCTTGCAATCCACATCTATAAGCAGTTTCATGCTTTTTATCTTCAGATTTTGAAACTTTTTGCTATTTTTTGTTATCTTTCTTTTAAGCATTTTGGATGTGGATTAACAAAATCATCATCATCCTATTATTTCAAAATAAAAACAATAAGTTATTTGTGAAACAAATTATGTTGAAACACAACAATAGGTTGGGTATTAGCAGTAGTGAAATATCTTCAGTCAAATATGAAACAATTCCATGTTTGCAGTAAGTAGATATGAGTTTGCAGTAAATAGGTATCAGTTTATACTAAGTAAGTATCAGTTTTCTACAACTAGGTATCATCTTTTTCAAGTAGGTATCAGTTTTTTATAAGTATGTATCAGTGCTTTTGTAAATAGGCATCATTTTTTTGTACATATCAGATTTCAACTAAATGGTACTGATTATTATTTTATGAAACAATTTACGCTAAATGATAATGACTATTATTTGTTGTACTTAGATATCAGTTTGTTGTAATTATCAGCCTTTTCTTTTACCAAATGATTTACATGTATTATTTTTGCAATATTTATCATGCTATAAAGTTATTATGTTTCTTATGTTATCTAATTGAGTTGTTCTTCTTTTGATTCTTCATCTGTAGCTTTTTCCCCTTCTTTTTTCTGAGATTTTTCCTCTTTAAAATTTTTGATAATTTTAGAATACATTTAACAATATGAAATTGTTAGTACTAGTTTTAAATTTTTCAATTTCAGTTACCTCAGTTTCTGTTTGTATTTTGTTCTGAATCATTTTTTCATTTCTAATTTTTGTTCTTTGTTCTCTTTTTTGCATATTGTCTTCAGCTGCTTTCTCCGCAGGTATTTGTTGCTGCATGTTCTCTTCTTTGTTGTATGCAAAAAAATTCAATGCTACTATAACAAAACTATACTAACATTGTTATATTTTATTTTATAGTACTAGTTACCTTCTTTGATATACTTTGACTTGTTTCTGGTCTGCTTTCAACTATTGTAATTTTTCATGTCTTCCCTTTCTTCTTTTTTTCTCTATTTTGCTTTTTCTCTTTTACTGATGTAGGATTTTCAAGTTTTAACTTGTTGCTTTTTCCCTTTATCGCCGTCGGCATCGTTTGCACTGGAGGTAGGTTTTCCTCTTCTGTCATTTCATTTTCTTCTTGAATATTTGATGTTGGAAGTGATTCGACATTTCGTTTTTCACTTTGTTTCTTCACCGCGTAGTTAGGTTTTCATCGACTGTCGATTATTGTGCTCATTGTTCATCGACTGTCGATTTTTGTGGTTCTGTTGGAGATGTTGATTTGTTTATGGTTTGAAGTGCCATTTTTTCTTTCGAGCAAAACTTTCGTCAAATTCTGAGTTAAAGGAAGGAGGAGAAAGACAAACGAAATACTTTGTTCTGTTTGAAATTGTATCTGGGCTTTGGGCTTTGTCCTTACGGTAAAAATTTTGTGCGCGTGTCCTCGTGATTAATTATTTACTTTAATTTGTCCTTTAAATTTTTTTCCCTTTTAACACTTCTATTTTTGCATCTTGAATTTCTATTCTTTTTTTTCGTCCTTTTTCTTCTTTCTCACTAATAATAACACAATGCATTCATGGCTACATCAAATGCAGGTATAACTTATTATCTTGTTTGGTGCTGAAAACTATTTATGTTTTTACAGATGATATTGTACTAACATTCACCCATACAGGGAAGCCTTTCAAAATTGGATTTTTTTTGTACGGGAATACATATAACATATCATTGATATACGCTTATAGAAATAGATTAATCTACTCATTTGTTTCCCCCGATTTCATTAATACCATAAAAAATAAAGCTCGCTGTTTCATGACGTCTGAAAGAAAAAATCAATAACCACAAGTGATTCTTTACTTATTCATGGTTTCGTTTCGTTATATGTAAATGATTGTCATTATTCTGATCATCGGTTTTGATTTGTTGGCTAAGGTATCATAAAAATTATTGTCATGATTCAGACCAAGACTATTTGATAGTTATTGTCATCACAAAAATTCATTAAAGTATACATGAAAGAAGTGAACATGTAAACAAAACAAGTAAAAATAAATAAAAACTTTGGCATTTCATTTATTGAATATATGTCATCTCATCGATAAATGACCAACAAGAATACAAGGAAGAACCTTATTGGCAATGAAAACATACATTGTGTATAATTTCTAGCATAATACTTTAGGCCTAACAGACACTTTCTTAAAAATCTTAGCATCTCTACAAAATTATTCGGATTTTTTTCCATTATTATTCAAAATGTTTATATCTTCCATTTCGATGCCTATGCAAGGTGTTGTTGCACTGCAGTTGAAACTTATTCCATAACGACTTGTCGTCGATCTTGATAACCCTCTATATTTCACATCTTGAATTTTAACCGCTCCCTGCTAGTTACAAAATTATAATAGATGAGATTACTATCGATGAGGAAGTCGAAAATATGAGGCTTTTAACTTTTATATTCGTTAAAAATATTTCATATAGAATACATAGAAGGTCAAAAACCTACTCCATTTGCTCGTAAATATTCATCAAGAAGGAGTGCATGGTAGTACTGATCCAGAATTATTGCATTTTGAACAGAGGTGGAAGTAATGTTTTCGAAAGTTATGCTATTTACAAGACCACTGCCACCCTGAAACATGATATAAGAAGTGATTAAAAAATAGAAAACATAAGACTATATAGTATACTCCTTGATAAATACTGCTAGCAGTGACATATTAAGGTAAGAATAAAAGTGTAATTACCACCCATGTCTTAATTCTCACGCCATTTTGTGTGTTATGGATCTTGCAATTCGAGACATGAACTTGACTTACTCTTGCGTTTTCACCCTTACGACCCAGGCTTCCAATACCGCACAAAGCATGCGTTGCCCTTTTCAAATTAGTGTTGTATATATAATTTTTTTCTTTCTTTCTACTATACGAATTACTAAATTGTTCAAATTTGAAACATGAATAAGTGAATCGGTTTTTATAACGTAACCTTATTCCATGTCCAGGTCCATAGTTTATCTTTGAAATAGTAAGATCGGTCAACCCGGTTCTAAAAAAATACAATCATCCCCTCTATATAAGAGAAAAAGAAAACAAAAGAGAATTGTAACTAGTTAGTTTTTTGATTGAATAATGAAACATGAAAGTTGCAAATGTAATTTGATTTGCTGTAAAAATTAGTTAGTTTTGTGCCTGATTGAATGCAATGACCAACAAGTAATGAATTACTATTGATATTATAAATAGTGGCATTTTCACTTTACGTTATTTGGAATAAGATGGATATCAATAGTCATTTACTTTTTTTATCATATGTCATAAAAGAGAAATAATTGATTCTCCAAAGTTAACTTCTAGGCTACTTATGCTAAAGAGTTCTCAAATAAGCTATTTATAAGTATTTTTGACCACTTACATGGAGTTGTTATCTTTTACATTGAGTGTAAACCTATTTGCTTGCACAACAATATTTACCTGTTCCAATGTCACAATCCACAATGCGAACACGTTGAGAGTTTTGAACATGAATACCGTCTGTGTTAGGGCTGCGTTCAAGAGCTTTGATATTCAACTTACTTATAGTTACATCCACACATCCATGGACACCAATATGCATTTGAGGACTATTTTCAAATCCCGGGTTATTCATTTCAAGACCATGGACATCATAGATGTTTAGAGACTCGAACAGAAATATCATAGTTATTTTATTAGTAGTAAAACAGTTGTATATACACTTCAATAAGAGTCACTATACTTACATTAGGGGATACACTACATCCCTGCAACCAACAAAGAGATTGAAATATGATCAGATACGATAAACTACAGTAGAGGTTCAATGCATTTTAGCTAGTTTAAAATTTTCGACACGAGAAAATACATTGTTTATCTTGTTAATTGATGAAATTACTTATTTCGGTTGTTAATTTAAATAAAAAATAATAATAAATCTTACTTTGTTCTTTCTGCAATTCCACCATACTTGGCCATCACCGTTGAACTTACCGCCTCCATTGATTGTTAATCCTTGTGGTAAGTTTTTAAACTCGATCCAATGCATTTTGCTTGAGTGATCCCACATTTTTTCAGGTGCTATAAAAGATCCTCTAACCTGTAAAATTAATTGTATTATCTGGCTTTTACATGATTTTACATAATTTCAAATTTCATTTTAGATTCATTATAATAGATTCACTAACCTGCAAAATAAACTGAAGTGTCTAGACGGTTAGCGTAACAACCCTAGATTTTGACTATAAATTTGAATTTGACTTTATTTCATTTCAAAATTATTTTAAATTTGTTTTATTTATGAAATTACATCTCTAAATATTTTTAAAATGAGAATATAATTTTACCAAAATTTACTGTATTTATTTCCTATTTTTAAAGGTTGTTTTCTAATTTTCTGCTATTTTCTTCATATAAATTATATTTAATTAAATTATATTTATTTATTTTTTGAATGAATTTTTATTTTTATGTTAATATCTTTATTATAATTATTTTCCCAAGTCCATATAATTTTTCTAAAATTTATTCTGTTATTTTCAAATTTTTCTAGACTAGTTTGCATTTTCTAAGCGGTTTTCTTATTTTACCTTATATAATTAATAAATATTTATATATACTTTTATATTTTGTTAAATTTTCAAAATTTTAACTGAAATAATTATTATTGTCGGTAATTTAATATTATATAAATAAATTAAAAGAAATGTGAAAGCGTTTTGACTTTTGGTTTTCAAATGGCCCTTTATTTTTCCACCTTTCACATCCGTAACTTACTTTTGTCATCAATTAGTATTTATTTTTCACATCTTTCAGCCGACCAACCTTATTCTCATTCACGTACAATATTTTTTCATTCCTCAAACTGAAATTTTCGGCCAAGCCTTCTCCTTTGATAAAAATAAAATAAAATTGGTAAATGTTCTTCTTTTATATTATTTACATTGTTTTTCTATTGACTTTTGCATTTGCTTTCAACTTGATGTGACCGGCCCCACCTCCTCCAGCAGCTAGGCCGACCCCACCACCTGTTAGACCGACCATCAACCACCCTATATCACCACCATGGCATGCCAAGCACCCCTTGACATGAGATCCACCACCAAAGGTCACAAACCATCAACTTTGTGCTCAAATCTAGCCTAGTTTGTTCCAACCACCTCCACCTTCCTTTTGCCACCACCACCATCACCGCCACCAGCCCAGATCTGATCACCATCCTTTGGTACATCACTCACCATCACTTGGAGCCTCTGGCCGTGCCCCATAGCCTCTGGCCGAACCAAGCTTTGGCAAAGAAATGATGTATTTGCCTTGATATTGCCTTGTAGTCGTAGATCCAAACACATACATCTTGCACCATCTTTTAAACCATGTTAGGCTGACCATATGGACACAAGACCAGATCCAAATTCAACCCTTAACAGTACATTTCAGACCTATAACTGAAGTATAGGAGGTTGAAAGCAAGTGCGATGATTTTGGATTGGTTTTATACAAATGTTTCTAGCATTGTTTATTGAATTTTGGGTTGAAATCTTATGTTGTTTGTAATTGTTTTATGAAAATAAATTCAACACTCTCGAATCACTATTGTGTTGTCATGCTTTCATTTTGTCAGTATTGTTTGTTTGGAGTCAATCTCCGGCTTTGAACAGGTGAGTTATTCTCACTAGACATTATATACATATAAAACTAGTGAATTGACCCCTTGTGAATCTGTAAAATGCATTATGATGTTATATCTACTATATTATGATTATATGATGTTCACCCATTCTTAAACACCTATTATTACATTTCTTACTGTTATATTATGCTGTTCTGTTATTTTTATCGGTTTATCACACTGCAAGTTCCCTTTAGATTAGAATCACTATAGGTTGAAATGATACATACCCGAACGGACTTTAGAATAAGGGAAAATCGTTATGGGCTGAAATGATAGGCCTGAATGATTTTCAATTTATTTCATTTACTTGGGACTGCGGGTTTGAAATGATAAAACCCGGATTTTCCTTGTAAATTACGGGTTGAAATGATATATTACTCGTATCACTTTTCCTAGTGTAAAAAATTATATACAGACTCGTAGTTAATATATGTTTTTATAAAATTTTAAAATTATTTTAGAGATGTAAATATTAAAATATTTTGATTTAAATCTAATTAAAAAATGATTTTTGTAAAATATTATTGATTTTCTGAATAATTATAAGTGAAATAAATTAATGAAAAAGTTAGAAATTTTGAATGTAAGTTATTTTGGAAAATTTGATTTCATTATAATTGGAAATTAAATTGAATATGAAATTATGATAAACTTATGATAATTTGAATATAAATAAATTTAAGGTGATTTTATATCATATTAATGATTTTTAATAAAGTAGAAATGGGAAATGAATGAATATTTAGGTTGAAATTTTGAAATATAACTAAAATTGGAAATTTATGAAATTGACTTAAAAGTGAAATTTTGGTTAAGTAAATAAAAATAAAACTAAGTTATATTTGAGAATTTGAACTTAAGTGATAAGTTGAAATTTAATGTAATGAACTTAAAATTGAATGTGGCAATTTAATAAGTGAATTAGTATTAAATATGAATTTTAAATGGAAATTTAAATTTATGAAATCATGAAATTAAGAAAAAATTAAATGATGTTTATAAAGGTACAAATGTGTGATTTCATAAGTTAAAAGTGATTTAAAGAAAAATATAATCGTTGTGAAATTATATTGAAAATTTGAAGTTAGTTAAATGCATTTTTGAGATGCTATTATCTCTAATATAAATGACAATACAACATTTGTAAATGTTGTAGTTGATAAGTGAACTAAATAGCTAAAATGAATTAAAGGCTATTATAGCATTTTATAAATGCTATAATTGTTGGATTAAACTAAGTTTTCTTTGAAACTAATGTAACAATATTACAGCATTTTAAACGCTGTCTTTTGTTATAATCAAACTGTTTTGAATATAACTTTCTGTAGCATTTTCAAATGCTGTGAAAGTTGAATTTTCACTGTTTTGATAAAATTAAGTGAATGAATCAACTTTGAAAGTTGAAAATTTTGGAAATTTAATAATTTAATTATTAAATGTAATAACTTCACTTTTAAAGGATTTAAATGAAGTAATTTGTTTGGAATTGAACTATTTTGAAATGTGAATTGAAATGGTATTTTTAAAATTTAATAATATGAATATGTTTTTCAAATGAAATGATAAGTTTGATATTTTGAAATGGATTTGATGATAAGTTTGATATTTGGAAATGGATTTGAAATGATATTGGATTTTGAGAAATAAATACCATTTTTAAATTATAACTATGGGTTATAATAACGATGGGTTGTTAAAGAGACCAGGTTCGGATATGGACATACTCTCTGTCGATACCGAAAACCACTTTAACAACTGTGTATGCGATGGAGATTCCAGAATGAAGTAGGATGGCGACGACGTTCCTAAGGTACTTTACGTGGACCTAACTCCCGTGAGTTAGCTTAAGGTGGCTAAAACAGGAGTGATCTCGGGTCAAAGGAGGTAGCTCCTCTGGACTGGACACACTTCTTCGATACCATTCTATTACTGTTGTGATTGATTTGGGTGCACCCCTTGATTTTGGAGTGTTGTTGTGGGTGGGCGTAGTGGATGCTACGTTACCGCTAGCCCGTGTGCGTAATAGGTATATCAACCCTGGCAATGCCTTGTGTGCCGTGTCACCTACCATATTGAGCCTTTACTACGAGTTTGTTTTTCTCCCGTAGCCCATGGAGTATTTAGGGTAGTCTCTCGGAGATATGCTGATACTGGATGGACTACTGGGACTATTATGTGTGAAGGGTGATATGGGTAGCCCGGAACGCTATTTAAAAGTATGTTTATTTTATTGTAGACATTATTATAATAGCGAAATATTACTATATAGTAAATAGTTTGGTGGATCCTTAAAGGATGGGCGGTCCCAGGCATCCTTTAAGTTACTTGTATCTTTATTACAGTTCACTTGAGTTGGTTTACATTATATAAGTATATATTGTCCTGACTCGAGTGTTTGTGTTTTGCTTTACGCTCGGGTCAGCCCGAGTGTTTACAGCTTTGGATTCTCTTTCTGGAGCTGGTCTTTGCTGGAGTTTCTACTTATCTACATATTTATCTGCTTCTATTTCAGCTGTTCTAGTTTATCTCATGTATTAGTGAACTTCTATGTATTTGGGATTTCTATTATGTTGTTTTCAGACTGTATTATGTATTTGGTTTAAGACTGTGCCATAGTAGCTTCATGAACTACTATGTATTTTTATTTTCCGTTGCGAGTTACTCTGTTTGTTTTGTGTCTGTGATTCTGTATATTTGATTTTATTTGCTCCAAATTTATTTACAATCCATTATTTCGCATCATTCAAGTCCGACATGTGTGGATTATTGTCGATTTGAATGGCACGAAATTGGGGGGTAGTTACAAGTTGGTATCAGAGCTTTGGTTTTTGGCAAACCATTGCCTCTACGGAGCAAAAACTCATTAGAGATAAGGTATTTCTACCCTAGAATGAGTGAAATCAATCTCAGAATCATATCTTTGTGAGAGACCTATTTTCAAAGTATAAAATGATTTTTGAAAATGTTTTCAAAGGATTTTCAAAGATTATTTTGATATATAAATTTGTCTTGCTTTTAAAGGATTTTCAAATGTTTTCTAACCTTCCTTTCTTTCGTATCTACCTTGTTTGGATTTTTCTTTCTTTAAGATATTCATCCAAGTGTATTATCTTGTGTTATCTAAATTTATCTTTAGCTTGTCTTTATTCTTGTCCTAAAATCATTCTTGATATTTTTTAGGATGAATCGAGGAAATGCTAGAGTTAGGGGTCGTGGTATTTCCCCAGCTTCTCAACCTGTTGCTCCAGTCAGGTTCACTGTTCTCTGTAAGGAATTCTCTCAACTAGGTGGAACCCCATTCACCAGTTCAAAGACTATCATTGAGGCTCAGTAGTGGTTGCGGAGTCTTGAGAGAATATTTACTGGTCTTGATATTACTGATGCCCAGCAGCGTCAGCTAGCAGCTTGGCAGTTGTGTGATTCTGCTTTAGATTGGTGGGAGTCCGTTATGGCTTACAACGTCGAGGCTGATCTCACTTGGGAGCAGTTTAGGTATCCTTTGTTTTATCTTAATTTTGTTCCTATTTTTCCTTTCTTCGAATCTATCTTAAGCTTGTTTTCTGTATCTCTTTTCCAGGGAGGCTTTTATGGAAAAATGGATGCCAGAAGCCGGAAAATCTCAACTTTATCATGAGTTTATGGATTTGAAGCAGGGTACAATGTCTTTTGCTGAGTCTGAGAGGAAGTTCAATGAACTTTCCAAATTCGGTCCTAGCCTTATTGATACTCGTCTTAAGAAGAATGAGAATTTTATTGCTGGTGCTCGTCCAGAGTATTATAGTCTCCTTATTTCTCATGTTCATGGTTCTTTCACCCAGCTTATGGACATGGCTATTCGCTATGAGAATCCCACATCCAAAGGTACTGCTGCTTCTAGGGCTTCTCCAGCTCAGTCATCCTCTGCTAATTCCAAGAAGCGTAAGCCAAATTTCCTCCAGTAGAAGAAGAATTGGCTAAAGCGTCCTGGTTTGGGATCTTCATCATCTGCTCCTACTCAGAGGCAACCGGTTGATCTCTCCACCATCACTTGCTTTAGATGTGATCAGAGAGGGCATTATGCCAATAGCTATCCCACATTATCTAGTGCTGTTGTTCCTCCACCTGCTCAGTCGGTTAGACGTGATCTCTGTCATATCTGTCTCCAGCCCGGTCATTTTAAGAAGGATTTCCCTACCCAGAAGAGGGGTACTCCTTCTGGTATATTTGCTGTCACTTCTGCCTCGTCTCCAGTTCCTCCAACTGCTTCTGCTCCTAGTGATGACCAAGGTACACTCCAAGGTTCATTTACTTTATTTCATCATCCTGTTCGTGTGTTGTTTGATACTGGTGCTTCAGACAGTTTTATTTCTGTTGATTTGTGTGATAAGTTTGAGCATCTCCTTTATCCTGAGTATACTTCTGTTCCGTTATGTGTTTCAAATCCTATTTGGGTCCTGCTAACCTTAATCAAATTTGTCGAGAAGTGAAACTTCTCCATTCTGATCATCGCTTTAGTAGTGATTTTTATATTCTGGGCTTCGATGCTTTTGATTTATTGCTTGGTCAGGATTGGTTAGTGAATCATGATGCTCATATCTCTTGTAAAGCCCGGTCTGTTCATCTCTTTGATGATCATGGGAATTCCTTGATTATCCAGTGCCGTATGCCTCAGGATTTTGCTGGCAACTTTATTTGTTCTTTGGATTCTTCTCCCAGTGATCTTGATTCTACTCCTGTGGTTAGACTATATCCCAATGTATTTGGTGAAGTCGCTTCTTTACCTCTGAAGCAGGAAATTGATTTTCGGATTGATCTTAATCCTGGTGCTCGATCTGTTGTTCTTCCTCCTAGAAGAATGGCACCCCGCGAGAAAGTTGAGATGGGAAAGAAAATTGAGGACTTATCTTCCAAAGGTCTGATTAGGCCTAGTTTTTCTGAATGGGGAGCTGCAGTGGTTCACCAAATCTGATGGTTCACTTCGGATGTGTGTTGATTATAGTGAGCTGAACAAGCTCACTATGAAAAACAGATATCCAATGCCTCATATAAATGATATGTTTGATTAGCTTTATGGTGCCACTATTTTCTCTCAGCTTGATCTTGCCAAAGGTTTTCATCAGCTCAGGGTTGCTGAGGATAGCATTCCCAAGACTGCTTTCCGCACTGAGAATGGGTTTTATGTAGTCATGCCTTTCGGTTTGACTAATGCTCCTGCTTTCTTTGTTGATTTGATGAATCGTGTTTTTCGTGATGTGCTTAATAAATTTGTGCTAGTCTTTGTTGATGATATCCTTGTCTTCTCTAAGACCCAGGAAGAGCATGAGTTGCATTTGAAATATGTTCTTGAGACTCTTAGAAATCATCAGTTAAAGGCTAAATTTTCTAAATGCCATTTTTGGAAGGAAGAAGTCCGATATCACGGGCATATTGTTTCTAGCAATGGAGTTTCTGTTGATCCAGTCAAGATCGCTACGATCAATGTAAGTCTTTCTTTCTTCTCTTTTCTCTATCATTTTAATAATTCTATCTTCCCTATTGTCCTTATTTTTCTCCATATTCTGTTTCAGGATTGGGAAACTCCAAAGACTCCATCTGATATTCGTAGTTTTCTGGGCCTTGCCGGTTACTACCGGAGATTCATTGAGAATTTTGCTCGGATTGCTACACCTCTCACATCTTTGACACGGAAGAATGCTAAGTTTGTCTGGAGTGATCAGTGTAAGGCTGCATTCAGTGAGTTGAAGAGCAAGCTAGCTTCCGCACGAGTTCTTACTGTTCCAAATGGAAGTGAGGGATTGACAGTTTATACTGATGCTAGTCGTGTGGGTTAGGGTGCTGTTCTCATGCAGAATGGTAGGTTCATTGGCTATGCCAGCCGTTAGTTGAAAACCCACGAGGAAAATTATGCTTCTCATGATTTAGAGTTACTTGCTGCTATCTTTGCTTTGGAACATTGGAGGCATCATCTTCTTGGAACCAAGTTTGAGCTTTTCATAGATCATCAGTCTCTGAGATATATCTTCTCCCAGAAGGATTTGAATCAAAGGCAAGTTCGTTGGCTTGAGTTTCTGCCTTCTTACGACCTTGATATTAGTTTTACTCATGGTAAAGTTAATGTTGTGGTCGATGCTCTGAGTCGGAAGAAGGCTTTATTGTGTCAGCATGTTGTTTCTTCTTCTCATCTTCTGGATCGGATTATGGCTAAGCAGGATGAGGATGAGATGCTTAGATTGATGAAGGAGAGTGTTCGTAGCAGAGTTGGTGGTAGTAGTGGTAGTAGTAGTGGAGCTCAGATTGATGATAGAGGGATTTTGAGGATTAATGGCAGGATTTGTGTCCCGAAGGTTGATAGTTTAAGGCAGGAGTTGCTTCAGGAGAATCATCGATCCAGACTTTCTATTCATCCTGGTGTGTCGAAGATGTATCAGGATATGAAGAGACTTTATTAGTGGAAGTGGATGAAGAGGGATATCTCTATCTTTGTTAGTCGGTGTGCGACATGTCAGCAAGTCAAAGCCGATCACCAGATGACCACTGGTTTGTTGCAGCCCCTTGAGATTCCCAATTGGAAGTGGGAACAGGTTTCCATGGATTTCATCGATGGTTTGCCGAGGACTCGGAAGGGTAATGAGAGTGTCTCGGTTATTGTGGATAGACTGACCAAGTCCTCTCATTTTATTCCGGTCAAGTCTACTCGTTCTGCTTCTAGCTTATCTGAGATCTACATGAAAGAGATTGTTCGTCTCTATGGTGTTCCTCCCAGTATTGTTTGTGATCGTGACCTTATCTTTACCAGTCAGTTCTGGAAGGCTTTTTAGGAATCTCTTGGTACTCGTCTGAATCTGAGCACTGCTTACCATCCATAGACCGACGGTCAAACGGAAAGAGTAAATCAGATTCTCGAGGATCTTCTTCGTGCTTATGTGCTTGATTATGGAGGATATTGGGAAGATTATCTCCATCTTGCCGAATTTACCTACAATAATAGCTATCAGGTATAAATCTTATCTTCTGTTTTTCAGTCTATTCTTGATCTTTTTATCTATCTCATTCTATATTCGCATTCAGGCCAGTCTCAAATTATCTCTGTTTGCTGCTCTATACGGACGACCTTTTAGATCTCCATCACGCTGGATTGAATCCGGTAATCGTTTGGTTCTTGGTCCTGAAGTGATTTTGGAAGCTTTTGAGAGAATTGAGGAGATTAAGAAGAGTCGAGAGTCGCTCGGGATATGTAGAAGAAATATGCTGATAGGCGTAGGCGGAATTTGGAATTTGCTGTTGGTGATCAGGTGTTCCTTAAGGTTTCTCCTTTGAGGAATGTCATTCGCTTTGATCGTAGAGGGAAGCTTTCTCCTAGGTTTATTGGTCCTTTCCGTATTGTGGAAAGAGTTGGTTCTTTGGCTTATCGTCTGGATTTGCCCGAAAAGCTTTTTGGAGCGCATGATGTATTCCATGTCTCCCATCTTCGCCATCATCTTCATGATCCATCTCTTATTGTCCAGCCTTCTGCTCCTGATAGTCTGGATATTGATCCTAACCTGACTGTTGAGAGGAAGCCACTTCGTATAGTGGGTAGAGAAACGAAGCAGCTCAAAAGGAAATCTTTAAATCTGGTCAAAGTACAGTGGAGTACTGACGATCCAGATTGTACACGGGAAACGGAGGAGAGCATTCGTGCTTCAAATTCGGAGTTATTTTTTTCAGGTACTGTTTTTCTTTTCTGTCTTGTTTCTCTTTATTTTTTTTCCTTTCCGTTCTTTTCGAGGACGAAAAGATTTGAGTGGGGAGAGTGTAACAACCCTAGATTTTGACTATAAATTTGAATTTGAATTTATTTCATTTCAAAATTATTTCAAATTTGTTTTATTTGTGAAATTTCATCTCTAAATATTTTTAAAATGAGAATAGAATTTTAACAAAATTTACCGTATTTATTTCCTATTTTCAAAGGCTGTTTTCTAATTTTCTGCTATTTTCTTCATATAAATTATATTTAATTAAATTTTATTTATTTATTTTGTGAATGAATTTTTATTTTTATGTTATTATCTTTGTTATAATTAGTTTTCCAAGTCCATATAATTGTTCTAAAATTTATTCTGTTATTTTCAAATTTTCTAGACTAGGTGCATTTTCTAAGCTATTTTCTTATTTTACCTTATATAATTAATAAATATTTATATATACTTTTATATTTTGTTAAATTTTAAAAATTTTAACTGAAATAATTATTATTGTCAGTAATTTAATCTTATATAAATAAATTAAAAGAAATGTGAAAGGGTTTTGACTTTTGGTTTTCAAATGGCCCTTTATTTTCCAACCTTTCACATCCGTAACTTAATTTTGTCAGCAATTAGCTTTTATTTTTCACATCTTTCAGCCGACCAACCTTATTCTCATTCCCGTACAATATTTTTTCATTCCACAAACTAAAAATTTCGGCCAAGCCTTCTCCTTTGATCAAAAAAAATTGGTAAATGTTCTTCTTTTATACTGTTTACATTGTTTTTCTATTGATTTTTGCATTTGCTTTCAACTAGATGTGACCGGCCCCACCTCCTTCAGCAGCTAGGCGGACCCCACCACCTCTTAGACCGACCATCAACCACCCTATATCACCACCATGGCAGGCCGAGCACCCCTTGACATGAGATCCACCACCAAAGGTCACAAACCATCACCTTTATGCTCAAATCTAGCCTAGTTTGTTCCAACCACCACCACCTTCCTTTTGCCGCCACCACCATCACTGTGACGACCCGTAAAATTTTGATAATTAAAAATGTTAATTTAATAAGGTTTCATGGTTTGATGTTGGAAGAATTAGAAATTTGTAATTTATGTATGGTAATAATAACTAGAATGAAATGCAACAAATTTTATCTAAGTTAATTATTTATGAATCGAATGAAATCCCAAATCAAATTGAAATAATATGTAGTCAACGGTAATTGAATAAATTTGTATTATATAGGTAATTGTGACACTTGTTTGTAAA
This sequence comes from Allium cepa, assembly GCA_030765085.1. NCBI lineage: Eukaryota > Viridiplantae > Streptophyta > Magnoliopsida > Asparagales > Amaryllidaceae > Allium > Allium cepa. Next base: position 746,351,880 of record CM060940.1, on the reverse strand, counting down.
TAATAAACTTATAAGTGTAATTAAAAGTTAACGGTGATAATTATTTAAGTTACCTATTCATTTAGTTAGTCGAATTGAATTTGTGAACCAATTGCAATTGAAATGAAAGTTTATACATTAGTCGAGTGCATTATCTCCAACTGTAGTTAAATAATAATGCGGAATTCATTTGATGTAATAAAGTAATCGAATGATAATGAAATTTTATTAAAAAAAATCCAATATTGAAATCCGTCAAATATTGAACAATTAAATTATTTAAATTTAATATTTGGAATTTATTGAATAATTGAATAACGGGAATTGAATAACTGTTTTAATGGAAATGGTTGTTCTATAATTTGAATTTGTTAAATTTTTATAAGTTCGTTTTTGAATATTTCAAAAGATAGTGAGTTAAGAATAATCAGATTTGTTTAAATTTAATATTACAAATGTTTGAATAATTAAATTCCGAATTTGATATGATTAATTTGATATTGAAATTTAATATATGAAAATAGAGTGAATAACTGAAATTCGATTTAATATGATTCAAATTGGTTTCCAAAGTGAATATAAGTTATATTTGGATTATAATAGAGTTAATAAGATTTTAAAATTGGAATTTTAAGCAATTCTGTAAATTTTGAAAAGTCGTCGATTTAATCGACGAGTTAAAATAGCCTTCCGGGGCACCTTCTCGGAATTCGATGAAACCAGTTCCATTAGATCCGTAATAGTTTATTATTATCGGGTTTCAATTTCCATATCAATTGGAGTAGTCGTTTGACCGTGGCAGCTCAAAACGCTTAGAAATTAATTTAATCGATTTAATTTAAAATCGATCGTTTATTTCCGTAACTCGCGCATACGATCGAATTAGGGCTTGAAACCTTTTCCATTGCTTTCGTAATAGGGGTATAACTTTATAAACTTCTAGCAGCACGCCTTGATAGGGGTTCAAGATTTTAAGTTGCATAAATTGGGATATTTTGAAATTTAAATTTATATATTGTCTAGTCAAATTTTCACATCAACTTCTTTTCAAATCACTGTAGTAATCATCCCACACGCAAGAATCAGGTCTGCTCCCTTTTAAATTCGCACGCAAGCTTTAGGCGGTAGGAAAATAATGAATCCAAACTTCAAAAATTTCTGTCTCTTCCAATGCTCGATTACAAATCACGAAACCAATTTTAAAAATCCTATTTTTTCTTTATCTTTGATCTGGTATGCTTCTTGCTTGGTGCGGCAACCATTGGGGTCGAAACCATTCTTAGGCATGAACTAGGGTTGGAAATCGTGGAGGATATAGGCTTCGATTCGCGAAACGGAGCTTTGATTCGAGTTCGTGACGCGGAATAGCAGCCCGGTGGTGAGTTTTGTGTTGTGCGGCTCTTGTTTGGAGCGTGCGACCTGATCGTGGTCGTGAAGAGTGCTTCAAGTCGCGTCTTCCTAGGTGTGGCCGAGCGTGTAGCTTTGTGGTCGAGATGTTGGAGACTTCGAAGAGAAGAAGTTTGGCGAAGACGGCATGTCAAACGGAGTATCGGAGCTCCGTATCATCGGAGATTAGTGTGCGGCAATGGTGGGTTTGTGCATTTTAGTGTGCAGGCATAGGCTAAGGATGGGAGAAGAAGCTTTGTTGTTGGGTCGGGCCTCTTTTGCTTTGGGTATGAATTTATTTTAAATACCAATATAAATTGTTTTATAAATTAAAATGTCGATAACTTATAAAATGTATAACTTCTACATACGAGGTCCAGTTGGAACGAAACTTTTTGCATTGCGATCGTAATGACGAGAGCTTCGAAATGAAATTAGTTTGGACGAATTTGGAGACATTTGAAATTTGGGCTAAAATTGGGAGTCGACCGGTTTAGTTCCAAACCGGAACGTCTCGGTGACAACGAAAATCAAGGTGAGTGTTTTATAACGCTCACAACATACTGAATATCTTTATGCTAGTTAAATTTGACATTATGAAGTGATATGAGTTTTATTTGTCGTTGTTTGATAAAATTTAATTGTCATATAGATTGTCACTTGAATTCACAGTTGAAAAATTAAATTGACAGTCAAATTTAAATTAAAATTTAATTGCGATTAAATAACCTGATATCGATAACTATGAAATTACCGTAAATTGTATTGTCTATTGGATGATGTATTTCGATGGATGCTACTGGTTGATATTTAAAATGTTTGGATGTTTATTTGCTTATATATATCCTGTTATGCATACATATGACACTGTGATTTGTTTTAAGTGATATATATTCATCCTGACATTTAATTGAAATAAATAATCACTTGGCCATAGGGTAGAAAATTATATACGGACACCGGATTGGTTAAATTAATATAATTTTAAAATCGTTGATTTGAAATTTATATAAAATGTTTTGATTTAAAAGTGATAAATAAAATCAATTTATAAGAATCGAATTTATTGCAAAAAAATTGAGTTGGAATGTTGAAATAAATTTTGGTTAAAAGAAATTGTTAAATAATTTAAGTTGAGACTTTGAAATTTAAAAATTGGGATATGATTGAATTTCGAAAATTTATTTGTTTTAAAGATTGAACGTTATTTCGAGCTTTGAGTATTACTAAGTGAAAGTGACATAAAAATGATATTTTGAAATTGAGCTTGAAACTGAATCATATTTGAAATTTGGATTTAAATTTGAATATTGAAGGAAAACTTTGTTAAGTGTTATAAATTGATATTTTGAAATTCAAGCTCCAAATCGATATAAATTGAAATTGAAGAAATTGAAGGTGAATGTTGTTTGCACCAAAATTGGTCACAAACCCCAAATACCGTGAAAGCACCAGTGTATGAATACAAATCAACAATATTCAAACACAAATAACAGATCTCAGCAAATAACAATCAGCAAAACAGAAATAATGAACAGGGACACAAGTTTTATAGTGGTTCGGTTATCTTCGGCCTACGTCCACTCCAAAGTTTAATCCTTTTATTAATTATCCTTGCTGGTTACAAGTGATTACAACAGTTACAAAGTCCAAATTCGAAATCAATGGTAGTAATGACGATATGGAATGATTCTGGCAGCGTCCGGGCGTGCTTGTTCGCTCCAAATTCTCCGACCCCTTTTCCGAATGACCAGGGGCTCTATTTATAGGCGTAGGAGGCTGATTTTTCGCTGAAAATCCGATAGACCACTTCTGGCACGTGAGGGAGCCCACATGCTCGGCCTCAGAAGACTTGGGCCCACCATGGGATCGATTCGAACTCCATTCGAATCGATCATAAAATCATCCAATCACGGTGAAACTTGGTGTGAATATTCTTCAATATGCACGTAAGCTCATGTAAAAAATTTATTGTATTTGGATCAACGGTTTGGAAGATATGATCGATTCGAGATCAAAGCTCCGTGTGTTCTGCCTGGTTCGAATCCATGCTTCGAATCCATCTCTTCGACTCCGTCCAAAGCGCATGCGCATCGATGACGTGTCGCGAAATCCGTGGGTTGATCCACCTTTGTCACCATGTTAAACACTTCCTTCCCTAAAGACGCGCTCGCATCCATGTTCCACGCTTCGTCTATATCCATAACTTTACAACGGTCATGCTCGCATCCATTGATTCGTGTTTTCCTTCGTATCGATTCCTGGAGTGTACCTCGTATCGATCGGCCACGAATCGATCGATAAGAAGCGACAACGGAGGCTATCGATACGAAGTGGTTGTGATGGAGGGTGGATACGAACTAGACCTCACCTGATGGATACGAATGAGCCTCTTACCTGATGGATACGAAGGAGCCTATGTTTCCATCGAGTCGAAGTCCACCTAACCATCCCTTTCGATCGATACGAAGTAACTGAGCCGAAACCATGCCGATCAATACGAACCGTATTGATTTGAAGTCCTTCACCCTGCTTTGCCTTTGACCGATACGAACGCTTATCAAGTTAAACCAACACCTAACTGATGCGAACCTCCCTGAGCCGAACCAATACTGATCGATACGAACGGTATCGATACGAAGCCCTTACCTCTTGATCGATACGAAGTGTATCGATTTGAACCATACTTACGCCATGCCTTCGATCGATGCGAACCTAATGGAGTCAAACCGAACAAAACCTGATGGGTTCGAATCTGATGGATTCGAAATGAGCACCACCTTAACCCCTCGATGGATTCGAACAGCATGCCTTTCCTACCTTGCATCGATCATAACTCCTTCATATGAACTCCGATTAACCTGAAATTTGAGACGTAGCCTTTCCTAATCCTTATCATCATCTCCAATTAATTTCGTCCCGATCGGAGTTTAACCAAATTTTGACGACATCGATCGCCGCCTTGCTTCCAACCGATCTCCAACCCCGATATCCATCATTCCTTGCCAACTTGTTGACATTCCAGTTTTGACCAAAAAGTTGGATAGCACTTTGCCCCCCAAAACATGCCTTGTGATAAGAAGGCGTGTTTTGAATAGTTCCGATTCCAATATCCAAAGTCCATAGCCATACTGCCAGAGTATGTCATCCTTGACTGCTCCGAGTCGATGCCCAATTCCAAATCTAATAACCAAAACCTTAGCCAATTCCATATCCATTCGAACTCGACAACCGAGTCCAAATCCATCCTTATCTCATAGCCAATAATCGAATCCGGGACCTCTCCGGGTCGATATACGAATCCATAACCTCTCCGGGCTCTTGCCAAGCGCAATCCACACCTGACGACCGTGGTCCAGTGTCCCTGGACGTTGTACAAAGCCATGGCTTAGGTCCTAAGACGAATCCCGGTCTCTCCGGACCCCTGTTGAGCATAGTCCATACTCAACGACCTCAAAATAACAATTGATAATACAAGGCCTAAGTCCTAAGCCGAATCCTTGTCACTCCGAACCCTTGCCAAGCATAGTCCATACTTGACAACCTGAATGAGCCAATTTACCACGTTCGGGCAAAGTGACTCACCCTTTGCCAGGCATAATCCATACCCGACGACCGTTTATCAAAAACCAGATAAAAACCCAATCAAAATACAATCCAGAATCCAAATCCCAAAATCCAAATCAAAACCAAAGAATCAGAAATCCAAACCAGCATCCAAAACCAAAAACAATCATCCAAAGGAAAATCCAAATCAAAAAGAAAGCAAAACCAGGAGTTCAATCCGAACTCCAAAACCAAATCCAAAAAGAAAAGCAGTGTCCAATCAAAAAGAAAAAGATAAATTTCATAAACCACAGCATTGCAGTTTATCATCATTCAGAGCATGCCTGGGGGCTATCTCCGTCCCCATACATGTGTAAATGACTTGGTTGCTTGCCAGTAGTGCGCTACTTATTTCACATTATCCTGATCAGTGGATGATCAATCGACCATCATCCCTAGGCCTTACATCATCACGGTGTGAGGTGGTCGGTGGTTGCTCCTTCTCCACCGTTGCATTCCGAGTTCCGACATATTGTCGTAACTGTCCGTTCCTTACATGCTCCTCGATTATATCCTTTAAGTGCCTGCAGCTGTTGGTATCATGTCCATCTAAATCATGGAAGAGGCGGTGCCTTCCTGATGTCCTCTCCCGTTCTGATGGTTCTCTCCTAGCCGGCCTCCGGTAGGGAAGGCGATTCCGAGTATCCAGGTATATCCGCTCCAGCGACTCGTTCAGTCCTGTGTATGTGGAAAACTTTGGATCCTTCCATCGCTTCCTAGCATTTCCAGAATCATCATCCAACTTCCTTTTCCCTTTGTCTTTATCCAAGCCTTTGCTGAATGGTCCTCCACCCGCAGTTGCATTAACCTTTTTCACCTTTAAATCCGTACTCGCATCTTCTTGCCGAAGGAACCTTTATGCCTCGTGAAAGAATTCGTCGAGATCCTGTAGGGGATCTCGTATCAGAGATACCTTGAAATCCGAGTCCTCCCGGACTCCTGATACTGCTGCCATTAAAACCATCGATGGATCAGGCCGATCCACCGAAGCGACTGCCGCACTGAATCGAGTTAGAAAAGCTCTAAGCGATTCATCCATCCTTTGCTTCACCGATGTCAATGTCATCACATTCTTCGGCCTCTTGACGTGAACCCGAAACTGTCCCAAAAACCTTTCCACCAATTCCCTCTATGTCCTGATAGATCCTTCTCCCAGCTGCCTAAACCACATTGCAGCTAAGTCCGTCAAATACAAAGGGAAGCATCAGGTCATCACTTCCTCAGGTGCCCCCAGCACCTCCATGTGTCTGGTGCACCTCATCAAATGATCAGTTGGGTCTGCCTTGCCATCATATACCTCCACGCTAGGTAGCTTGAACTTAGGTGGGTTCTGGGCCATCCTTATTTCCCGAGCGAAAGGACTCCTATTCACTCCTTCCATGTCTCTATTGGTCAAACCACCTCGCACAGTTTTGCTGATGATTTCCATTAATCCAGTATTGTCTGTTGGGGGTGCCCCCCATGCTCTCGAGGGAACTCCGACACATATTCCTAGTGTGGTTCACTAGCAGCAACGTTAGCTCTAGCTTGTTGAACTTCTTCCAAAGGTCCTCCTGTGTTGGATCCTGTGGGCCTACCCCCAAGCCCTTGTTGATTGCCCTCTGGCTCCGCATCCCGTCCTCCATTGGGTTCCACAACACTAGTTCCTTGTCCTGCATCCACCGTGGCTGTAGCTGTTCCTAAGTTCTGCATCCCTGGAGCTCTCATTTGCTCAAAGAAAGTCTGCATCATTTCCTGTTGGCTCTTCAATAATCTCTCTTGCAAAGAATTTGCCATGGCTTCCATCTCATTCCGGGTTATGTAGATTGAAGCTTGTCCTTCCCCAGCTCCGGAGGACGCTTGTTGACTTCCTTCCTGTTGGCTTCTCTCAGCCCTTTGCCTTCTACTATTTTTCCTAGTCATTGTCTTCAAACCCAAAACTCCTTAAAATCTTCAAATCTGAACTTCAAATCCGATGTAGCGGGTGCTAGTCCCTTCTCAGTGAAAGCACCAAAGTGTTTGCGCCAAAATTGGTCACAAACCCCAAATACCGTGAAAGCACCAGTGTATGAATACAAATCAACAATATTCAAACACAAATACCAGATCTCAGCAAATAACAATCAGCAAATCAGAAATAATGAACAGGGACACAAGTTTTATAGTGGTTAGGCTATCTCCGGCCTACGTCCACTCCAAAGTTTTATCCTTTTATTAATTATCCTTGCTGGTTACAAGTGATTACAGCAGTTACAAAGTCCAAATTCGAAATCAATGGTAGTAATGACGATATGGAATGATTCTGGCAGCGTCCGGGCAGGCTTGTTCTCTCCAAATTCTCCGACCCCTTTTCGAAATGACCAGGGGCTCTATTTATAGGCGTAGGAGGCTGATATTTCGCTAAAAATATTATAGACCACTTCTGGCACGTGAGGGGGCCCACAAGCTCTGCCTTAGAAGACTTGGGCCCACTATGGGATCGATTCGAACTCCATTCGAATCGATCATAAAATCATCCGATCAAGGTGAAACTTGGTATGAACATTCTTCAATATGCATGTAAGCTCCTGTAAATTTTTTATTGTATTTGGATCAACGGTATGGAAGATATGATCGATTCGAGATCAAAGCTCCGTGTGTTCTGCCTGGTTCGAATCCATGCTTCGAATCCATCTCCTTCGACTCCATCCAAAGCGCATGCGCATCGATGACGTGTCGCGAAATCCTCGGGTTGATCCACCTTTGTCGCCGTATTAAACGCTTCCTTCCCTAAAGACGCGCTCGCATCCATGTTCCACGCTTCGTCTATATCCATAACTTTACAACGGTCATGCTCGCATCCATTGATTCGTGTTTTCCTTCGTATCGATTCCTGGAGTGTACCTCGTATCGATCGGCGACGAATCAATCGATATGAAGCGACAATGGAGGCTATCGATACGAAGTGGTTGTGATGGAGGGTGGATACGAACTAGACCTCACCTGATGGATACGAATGAGCCTCTTACCTGATGGATACGAAGGAGCCTATGTTGTCATCGAGTCGAAGTCCACCTAACCATCCCTTCCGATCGATACGAAGTAACCGAGTCGAACCCATGCTGATCGATACGAACCGTATCGATTCGAAGTCCTTCACCCTGCTTTGCCTTTGACCGATACGAACGCTTATCAAGTTAAACCAACATCTAACCGATGTGAACCTCTCTGAGCCGAACCCATACCGATCGATATGAACGGTATCGATACGAAGCCCTTACCTCTTGATTGATACGAAGTGTATCGATTCGAACCATCCTTACGCCATGCCTTCGATCGATGAGAACCTAATGGAGCCGAACCGAACAAAACCTGATGGGTTCGAATCTGATGGATTCGAAATGAGCACCACCTTAACCCTTCGATGGATTCGAACGGCATGCCTTTCCTACCTTGCATCGATCATACCTCCTTCATATGAACTCCGATTAACCTGAAATTTGAGACATAGCCTTTCCTAATCCTTATCATCATCTCCAATCAATTTCGTCCTGATTGGAGTTCAACCAAATTTTGACGACATCGATCGCCGCCTTGCTTCCAACCGATCTCCAACCCCGATATCCATCATTCCTTGCCAACTTGTTGATATTCCAGTTTTGACCAAAAAGTGGGATAGCAAATGTAGAATTGAATTAATTGAAGTCAAAGTTGACATTGGTTTGAATTGAAATCGAAATTGAATCAGTAGAATGGAAATTGAAATTGTTTTGAATTGGGAAGTTATAATTGAATGGTTTGGTTTTGAAGCTGTTTCATTTTGTTTTCCAAGCTACACTGTTATATAAACCATCTTCAAATACTTAATCTATCTTAACCTATATTAATAATATTAAATTATTTTAACCCATCTTAAACCATGTTAACTTATTTTAATTATATTTCATCTATTTTAACCTATATTAACTATATTAAATTAATTTATCTATTTGAAATCCATTTAAAGATTTTAAGCATCTTTAACAATTTTAATTATTTAAACTACTTTTAAAACTACTTAAAACTATTTTCTAAAATTTCAAGCTGGTCGATAAGGTGAAATGTTTATGTTTAAATCTTGAATTTAAATACGAATTGGGTTAAATGAAGTTGCAACCTAAATTAAATTTGAAATAATTTTGAAATCTAAATGGGATATTGAGGCGAAAAATGATTTTTGAAACGAAATCTTACTTTTGAATAGATATGATGATATTTGAAAAGGATTTAATTTTTTTGAAGTGAATATGATATTTTGATATCAATTATGAATTGATTTGAAATGTAAAAGAGCCATCGGTGTAATAATACGTAGTTATTAAAGAGACCAGGATCGGATATGGATATACTCTCTGTCGATACCGAAAACCACTTTAATAACTACTACACACGGAGTGTTGATCCAGAATGAAGTGGATGGTTTGGTGAACGCGTTGAATGAAGAAAGAGAACGATATTGGATAACCCTTGACATGACTAAAACAGGAGTCGCGCCGGGCCATTGAGGTTCGCCATCTCTAGCGGACACACTTCTTCGATACCATATCTATTACTTTTGTGATTCGATTTGGGTGCACCCCTCAATTTGGGAGTGTTGTTTCGCGGTGTTGAGGTAGCTGCTGGCTATGCTCAACATCAGTCCGGATCACGCAACTACTAGTATCCTAGTTGGTATCGCCTCATGTACCTTGTCATACTGATTATCCTATTCGCGACCACTACGTTTTGTTTTATGTTATAACTATGGGGTACCCTCTGATAACCACCAGTTTACGGTGGGGTTTACGGTGCTGTATAGACTATGGCATTATAAAAATGTGTTAAGGGGAATTATGGTAACGCCTTAACGCTATTTTAATACTTTTACTTTACTGTAAACATATTAAAATAGCGTATTGTACTACATAGTAGATAGTTTAACAGATCCTTGAGAGATGGAAAATCCCGTAACATCTCTTAAGTTATTGCACACATGTTGGCACTGGATATGAGATGTCAAACCCCGTAGACATCTCTGACGCCGTTACACTCATATTTATTTACGATTGATTTAACTTACATGAGGATATTTTAGTCCTGGCTCGAGTGTTTTATCTTTTCATTACGCACGGGTCAGACCTGAGTTTTTCAGCTTATTGAAGATCTATTCTGGAGGACGAAGACGAAGATTTGGGATACTATCACTCTTATTATCTATGCATCATGTTGTCTACTGCATTATTTTATTTGTTCTGTTGTATATGTATAACTCTGATAAATGTTGCATAAATAATGATCGAAGTATTGTAAACAGCTTCATGAACTGTTTATTTGACTATTATATTTTATCGTTCCGCTGCAAGATTCTGTGTTATTTCATTTCCTTTATTTCCCTTTCTTTTCTTTTCTTATTTACCCCAATAACCATCTGTCCTTTTGAATGGTTTGGAATCGGCATGTGTATTGGATCGTCGGTTTTAAACTGTCCTAAAAGGTGGGTCGTTACAGTTGGTATCAGAGCTTTGGTTTAGCGATAACCCTAGCTTTGTGGGGTCTGACTCTTTATAAATAGGGTAGTAATACCCTATGATGAGTCACTGAGTGTATATATATGAGAGAGCATATTTGTTAGTGATATAAAATGTTTTATATTGTGTCGGTTGATTTGTTGAGTGGCTTATGGATTCCGATCAATACGAGTAATTAATGTCATTGATAGGGATTTCTAAACACTCGAACAGAACAATTCGACATAGTATTGTTTTGAAATTGGGTAAATGAAATAATTTTTCCCTAATTATATTTTGTACATAAAGAATTTATTTTCAAAAATTATTATGATCTATCTAGCTAATTTGGTTGTTGGAAACGATAATATTGATTGTTATCATAAATTGGATATTGTGTTTTAATAAATAAGGTTTATTGAAAAATAAAAAATAATAAAACACTAGTGGAATGTTTTATGAAAGAAAATCTTATAAGAATATTTTATAACGGTGACTTATAAATTAAAATAGATTTAAATTGAGAAATATTGAATTTAAGACCCGGGATTTTGAAAATGGTTCTCAAAGCTCTGAAGAAATAAATAGTAATATTAGTTGGAAAATGTTTATGGAAATATTTTGAAAGTATTTTTAAGAAGGAATGAATTGAGTACTCCTCTCTTCTGTCGCTGCAAAATAATTTCGGTGATGGCTGCGCAGCATCATCGACATTCATTTTCGAGTCTCAAAGTGGGGAAGACTTCAGAGAAGCTTTGCTTTTCTTCGAAATTATTTTGGGTAAATGGGTTTTGGTTTAAACTCCAAAGGTATGATTTGATATATTAAAGATATAAGTGTATATATTTATTACAAACGATTTGAAAAGAACCGGGCATTTAAATTTCTAAGTTCTGTTAATTAATAATTTTCAAATTATTTGAATGAAATGTGAATAACCAGAATTTATGGAATAAGAGGATTTAAACAAATTAAATTTGTGAACATTCTAATTAACTAAAATGAAATTTTATAAATTTGTATAATACCAAATTACATTCTGATAACATATAACAAGAGTTACCTAATGTTAAAAGTTAAAATGATGTTTTGGATTTGTAATGAGATATTGTACAAATAAACTGTACCTGAAAGTAATCAAAATATACAAGTAAGGAAAAGTCAAAAGAAATTAAAATGTATATAAATGGAAAATATGGTTGTGATAAAAATGTTATATACTTAAATATATCATGAAATGATGAATGGATAAATGGAACAAGTAAGTGAACTTAAGAAAGAAGGCCATTGAGTCAAGCAATGTCTTTGTAAACTGGTTATAGAATTTAATATAAATTTGCAACAAAATATATATATATATACGAACAAAAATTTGTAACTTTTGAGATAACTATAAACTAAGAAAAGTCATATATAAGAAGTTAGACTTTTATAGAATGACTATAAACTAAAGTGATGATTAATAAAATGTTCCACAAATAAATTTGTTATTAACTGAAATTATGAAATTGAAGTAAATGTAAACAAAAGAATTTGGTATAGCTAAGAATCAATTGGAAATGTAATTGAATTTAATTAATTTATATAGAATGTTTAAAATGAACTTGAGTAAGCCAATTCTATTATATGATGTTTAAGAAAAGATAATGTTAAAGAATATGCTATGTAAAGAAATGAATATACTAACTGAATAATGGATTGTGAATAATTAATTGTAAAATAAAATTAAAGCCAATAAAATAATTTAGTATAGATAAATTGGATAGAAATCCATTGGAAGGTAATACATGAGTTGTACGTATAATTTTGTTCGCATAACGATTTAATCCAAAATTCGAGCACAAAATTTCAAGATGATTTATATCGATCCAAGATAGGATTTTTCACTCGATTCTCGACGGCGAACCCTGGATATGGATTTTTGGTTTGGTTCTGGAATTCTCTATCGTAGTATATGGCTATGCATGGAGAGTAACAGTTTCCAATCAAGGGACCAAACCTTTGTCCGCACTAGAGAGTCGTGTGAACGATACTAGTTGGAAGTGAAATTGTGTGATCGAATAAGCGATTAGATTTGATATTGCTTACGGATGATATATGTACGGCTTACGGACTTAATTAAAAGCTAATGTTGGAAATTGAAGATGCCAAATATAAAATGATCCTTTTAAATTGTATAATTGGCTATCGTTGGTAAATAAGATGCAGGCATTTAAAATCAAGGAAATTTGGATTGCCCGATAAAAGGTACATGTTTATTTTATCATTGGATTTGGTGATTTTTGATGAGCCACTTGGCTTTTGATTTTCTTTTGTTTGTTTGGGTCACGTAGAGGCATTTTGTAGCTATACTGATCGAGCCGCGCAAAGGAGACTCTGCCGAAATTTTTCGTAAATTCGGGTGCTAGAAAATTTTTCAAGTTTTAAAATTTTATAGCTTGTTTTGATAACTAACTTTAAAGTTAGAAAGCCGTTCAGAGTAACTTAGTGGAAGCGTAGTTACGAATTTATAAATGGAATTTCATTGTTTTTTAAGTTGATAATTTTGAATAAAATATATCAAATGTTGAATTCTTTACTTAGTTTCTTTTCCCTTCTTTTTCCTTTTCGAGGACGAAAAGTTTTGAGTGGGGGAGAGTGTAACGACCCGTAAAATTTCGATAATTAAAAACGTTAATTTAATAAGATTTCATGGTTTGATGTTGAAAGAATTAAAAATTTGTAATTTATGTATGGTAATAATAACTAGAATGAAATGCAACAAATTTTATCTAAGTTAATTATTTATGAATTGAATGAAATCCCAAATCAAATTGAAATAATATGTAGTCAACGGTAATTGAATGAATTTATACTGTATAGGTAAATGTGACACTTGTTTGTAAATAAAAAAATTATAAGTGTAATTAAAAGTTAACGGTGATAATTATTTAAGTTACCTATTCATTTAGTTAGTCGAATTGAATGTGTGAACCAATTGCAATTGAAATGAAAGTTTATATATTAGTTGAGTGCATTATCTCTAACTGTAGTTAAATAATAATGTGAAATTCATTTGATGTAATAAAGTAATTGATTGATAATGAAATTTTATTAAAAAAAATCCAATATTGAAATCCGTCAAATATTAAACAATTAAATTTTTTAAATTTAATATTTGGAATTTATTGAATAATTGAATAACGGGAATTGAATAACTGTTTTAATGGAAATGGTTGTTCTATAATTTAAATTTGTTAAATTTTTATAAGTTCGTTTTTGAATATTTCAAAAGATAGTGATTTAAGAATAATAAATTTTTTTTAAATTTAATGTTACAAATGTTTGAATAATTAAATTCCGAATTTGATATGATTAATTTGGTATGAAATTTAATATATGAAAGTAGAGTGAATAACTGAAATTCGATTTAATATGATTCAAATTGGTTTTCAAAGTGAATATAAGTTATATTGGATTATAATAGAGTTAATAAGATTTTAAAATTGGAATTTTAAGCAATTTTGAAAATTCGTCGATTTAATCGACGAGTTAAAATAGCCTTCCGGGGCACAGTCTCGCAATTCGACGAAACCAGTTCCATTAGATCCGTAATAGTTTATTATTATCGGGTTTCAATTTCCATAGCAATCGGAGTCGCTGTTTGACCGTGGCAGCTCAAAACGCTTAGAAATTAATTTAATCGATTTAATTTAAAATTGATCGTTTATTTCCGTAACTCGCGCATACGATCGAATTAGGGCTTGAAACCTTTTCCATTGCATCTGGAATAGGGGTATAACATTATAAACGCCTAGCGGCACGCCTCGATAGGGGTTCAAGATTTTAAGTTGCATAAATTGGGATATTTTGAAATTTAAATTTACATATTGTCTAGTCAACTTTTCACATCAGCTTCTTTTCAAATCACTGTAGTAAGCATCCCACACGCAAGAATCAGGTCTGCTCCCTTTTAAATTCTCACGCAAGCTTCAGGCGGTAAGAAAATAATGAATCCAAACTTCAAAAATTTCTGTCTCTTCCAACACTCGATTAAAAATCACGACACCAATTTTAAAAATCCTATTTTTGCTTTATCTTTGATCCGGTATGCTTCTTACTTGGTGCGGCAACCATTGGGGTCGAAGCCATTCTTAGGCGTGAACTAGGGTTGGAAATCGTGGAGGATATAGGCTTCGATTCGCGAAACGGAGCTTTGATTCGAGTTCGTGACGCGGAATAGCAGCCCGGTGGTGAGTTTTGTGTTGTGCGGCCCTTGTTTGGAGCGTGCGACCTGATCGTGGTCGAGAAGAGTGCTTCAGGTCGCGTCTTCCTAGGTGTGGCCGAGCGTGTAGCTTTGTGGTCGAGATGGTGGAGACTTCGAAGATAAGAAGTTTGGCGAAGACGACATGTCGAATGGAGTATCAGAGCTCCGTATCATCGGAGATTGGTGCGCGGCAATGGTGGGTTTGTGCATTTTCGTGTGCAGGCATTGGCTAAGGATGGGAGAAGAAGCTTTGTTGTTGGGCTGGGCCACTTTTGCTTTGGGTATGAATTTATTTTAAATACCAATATAAATTGTTTTATAAATTAAAATGTCGATAACTTATAAAATGTATAACTTCTACATACGGGGTCCAATTGGAACGAAACTTTTTGCGTTGCGATCGTAATGACGAGAGCTTCGAAGTGAAACTAGTTTGGACGAATTTAGAGACAGTTGAAATTTGGGCTAACATCGGGAGTCGACCGGTTTAGTTCCAAACCGAAACGTCTCGGTGACAAAACGGAAATCAAGGTGAATGTTTTAGAACGCTCACAACGTACTGAATAGCTTTATGCTAGTTAAATTTGACATTGTGAAGTGATATGAGTTTTATTTGTCGTTGTTTGATAAAATTTAACTGTCATACAGATTGTCACTTGAATTCACAGTTGAAAAATTAAATTGACAGTCAAATTGAAATTAAAATTTAATTGCGATTAAATAACCTAATATTGATAACTATGAAATTGTCGTGAATTGTATTGTTTATTGGATGATGTATTTCAATGGATGCTACTGGTTGATATTTAAAATGTTTGGATGTTTATTTGCTTATATATATCCTGTTATGCATACATATGACACTGTGATTTGTTTTAAGTAATATATATTCATCCTTGACATTTAATTGAAATAAATAATCAGTTGGCCATAGGGTAGAAAATTATATACGGACACCGGATTGGTTAAATTAATAAAATTTTAAAATCGTTGATTTGAAATTTATACAAAATGTTTTGATTTAAAAGTGATTAATAAAATCAATTTATAAGAATCGAATTTATCGAAAAAAAATTGAGTTGGAATGTTGAATTAAATTTTGTTTAAAAGAAATTATTAAATAATTTAAGTTGAGACTTTGAAATTCAAAAATTGGGATATGATTGAATTTTGAAAATTTATTTGTTTTAAAGATTGAACATTATTTCGAGCTTTGAGTATTACTAAGTGAAAGCGACATAAAAATGATATTTTGAAATTGAGCTTGAAATTCAATCATATTTGAAATTTGGATTTAAATTTGAATATTGAAGGAAAACTTTGTTAAGTGTTATCAATTGATACTTTGAAAGTCAAGCTCCAAATCGATATAAATTGAAATTGAAGAAATTGAAGGTGATTGTAGAATTGAATTAATTGAAGTCAAAGTTGACATTGGTTTGAAGTGAAATCGAAATTGAATCGGTAGAATGGAAATTGAAATTGTTTTGAATTGGGAAGTTATAATTGAATGGTTTGGTTTTGAAGCTGTTTCATTTTGTTTTCCAAAGTACTCTGTTATATAAACCATCTTCAAATACTTAAACTATCTTAACCTATATTAATAATATTAAATTATTTTAACCCATCTTAAACCATGTTAACTTATTTTAATTATATTTCATCTATTTTAACCTATATTAACTATATTAAATTAATTTATCTATTTGAAGTCCATTTAAAGATTTTAAGCATCTTTAACTATTTTAATTATTTAAACTACTTTTAAAACTACTTAAAACTATTTTCTAAAATTTCAAGCTGGTCGATAAGGTGAAATTTTTATGTTTAAATCTTGAATTTAAATACGAATTGGGTTAAATGAAGTTGCAACCTAAATTTAAATTTGAAATGATTTTGAAATCGAAATGGGATATTGAGGCGAAAAATGATTTTTGAAACGAAATCTTACTTTTGAATAGATATGATGATATTTGAAATGGATTTGATTTTTTTGAAGCGAATATGATATTTTGATATCAATTATGAATTGATTTGAAATGTAAAAGAGCCATCGGTGTAATAATAGGTAGTTATTAAAGAGACCGGGATCGAATATGGACATACTCTCTATCGATACTGAAAACCACTTTAATAACTATTATACGCGGAATGTTGATCCAGAATGAAGTGGATGGTTTGGTGAACGCGTTGAATGAAGAAAGAGAACGATATTGGATGACCCCTGACATGACTAAAACAGGAGCCGCGCCGGGCCGTTGAGGTTCGCCATCTCTAGTGGACACACTTCTTCGATACCATATCCGTTACTTTTGTGATTCGATTTGGGTGCACCCCTCGATTTGGGAGTGTTGTTTCGCGGTGTTGAGGTAGCTGCTGGCTATGCTCAACATCAGTCCGGATCACGCAACTACTAGTATCCTAGTTGGTATCGCCTCATGTACCTTGTCATACTGATTATCCTATTCACGACCACTACGTTTTGTTTTGTGTTATACCTATGGGGTACCCTCTGATAACCACCCGTTTACGGTGGGGTTTACGGTGCTGTATAGACTATGGCATTATAAAAATGTGTTAAGGGGAATTATGGTAACGCCTTAACGCTATTTTAATACTTTTACTTTACTGTAAACATATTATAATAGTGTATTATACTACATAGTGGATAGTTTAACGGATCCTTGAGAGATGGAAAATCCCGTAACATCTCTTAAGTTATTGCACGCATGTTGACACTGGATATGAGATGTTAAACCCCGTAGACATCTCTGACGCCGTTACACTCATATTTATTTACGATTGATTTAACTTACATGAGGATATTTTTGTTCTGACTCGAGTGTTTTATCTTTTCATTACGCTCGAGTCAGACCTGAGTTTTTCAGCTTATTGAAAATCTATTCTGGAGGACGAAGACGAAGATTTGGCATACTATCACTCTTATTATCTTTGCATCATGTTGTCTGTTGCATTATTTCATTTGTTCTGTTGTATATGTATAACTCTGATAAATGTTGTATAAATAATGGTCAAAGTATTGTTAACAGCTTCATGAACTGTTTATTTGACTATTATATTTTATCGTTCGGCTGCAAGATTCTGTGTTGTTTCATTTCCTTTATTTCCCTTTCTTTTCTTTTCTTATTTACCCCAATAACCATATGCTCTTTTGAATGGTTTGGAATCAGCATGTGTATTATATCGTCGGTTTTAAACTGTCCAAAAAGGTGGGTCGTTACAGTTGGTGTCAGAGCTTTGGTTTAGCGATAACCCTAGCTTTGTGGGGTCTGACTCTTTATAAATAGGGTAGTAATACCCTATGATGAGTCACTGAGTGTATATATATGAGAGAGCGTATTTGTTAGTGATATAAAATGTTTTATATTGTGTCATTTGATTTGTTGAGTGGCTTATGGATTCCGGTCAATACGAGTAATTAACGTCATTGATAGGGATATCTTAACACTCGAATAGAACAATTCGACATAGGATTGTTTTGAAATTGGGTAAATGAAATAATTTTTCCCTAATTATATTTTGTATATAAAGAATTTATTTTCAAAAATTATTATTGTAACGACCTGCTATTTTGGACTATTCGCATCCGCACATGTCGGACTTGAATAATTCAAAATACCGAATTGTTAATTTAAAATTTGGCAAAACACAGACATACAGTAAATAAATAATCACAGGATCACAGACATAGAGTAATAATATGCAGCGGAAGTAAAAGAGATAGTACTTCATGAAGCTACTATATATATAACAGGGTTAAATAAGTTACAACAGAAGTTTCGAATATGATAGTCACATACAATAATCAGATTACATCACTGGAATCAACTGAATATCTGAAATTTGGATAGATAGCTGGATCTCCAAGCAAAGCTCCAACTCTAAAGGTGAGCATCGAAAGCTGGTACTCATAGTCTGAACCGAGCGTAAAGCAAAACACAAAACACTCGAGTCAGGATTAATATTCTTATATCAATAAATCCAACTCAAGTGAAATAGCAATCGAAATACAAGTAACTCAAAGGGTGTTGGAATCACCATCCTTTAAGGATCCGTTAAACTATCTGCTATGTAGTAGTATACGCTAAATAGATAATGTCAATCAGTAATATAAATAACAAAATAGTGTTAAGGCGTTACCATTATTCCCCTTAACACATTTTTATACAAGCGTTATAGTCTATACAGCACTGTAAACTACACCGTAAACTAGTGGGATATCAAGGAGTACTCCATAGGTATAACACAAAACAAATTCGTAGTGGTCGCGCCTATAGGGATACAAGTATGACAAGGCACATGAGGCAATACCCAAGGTAGCGAAACTACCGTTTTCCTGATCCGGACTGGTGAGAACGCATCGCCGCAGCGATCGCAACACCGTGAAATAACACTCCTGAAGAGTACGAAGGTGCACCAATCGATAACAAGTAATGAGTAGTAGTTACGAAGAAGTGTGTTCGCTCGAGGTGGCTAACCCCATTTGGCCCGGCACGGCTCCTGATTTTACTCATTTCCAATTTGACACAAGTGTCAAGGCTATCCATTATCGTTCTCTTTCTTCAGTCATCACGTATATCATTCCAACCACTTCATTCTGGATCATTACTCCGCGTATCGTTATTAAAGTGGTTTTCGGTTTAGATAGAGAGTATATCCATAACCGATTCCGGTCTCTTTAATAACTTTCGTGATTATTACACCGATTGGTCATTTTAGTAATTTCAAAAACCAAATCAATTTCAATTTCAATTTCAATTCGTAAATCAACATTTCGTTTGTCTTTCTAAATCAATTTCCAAAATTTACGTTCAACTTTCCAAATTTCCATTTCAAAGTCTTACAATTCAATTTCAATTTTATTTAAATAATAACTCAAGTTCGTATATATAAGTTTCATTCCGAAATCATTTAAATTATATTAAATTTAACATTCAAAAATCAATTTCAATTCATTAATCGATTTCATTCAATATTCGTTAAGTTTATTTATCATTCAAACGGTTTCCATTAAATTTCCAATTCATTAAATCAATTACTTACGTTCAACTTCATTATATCAACTTACAAATTTAATTAAATTAGATTCTTCAAATCAAATTCTTAAGTTCCAAGTCTTACATTACTTTCAATATATCGCAATTTATTTCTTGTTAAAGAAATTCAATTTCACTTATTTATTTGCTTAGTTACAAATTTCGAACTCAATAAATAAAGAAACTAAATTTCACATATTCAAGAAGTTCAATTTCCCTTATTTACTTATTAAAATAATTTTCCAAACTAAATGAAAAGAAACCTCATTTCATTGATTAACGAAGATCAAATTCCCTAATCAAAAGTTCAATTTTCTCTTTTCAAAGAATTCAATTTTTATTCAATTATCAAATAATTCAATCTTATTCAATTATTAGATAATTTCAATCTTAATTATTAATAATTTCAAAACTTAATAATACAAACTTGATTATAAATTCAAACTTAATTATTAAATCATTTCCACTTAATTTTGAATTCAACTTAATTATCAAATCATTTCAACTTAATTTTAAATTCAACTTAGTAATGTCAACGTAATTATAATTCCAACTTAATTATAATTTCAAATTTAATTATTAAATGATTTCAAACTTAATAATTTCAAAACTCAATTATTGCTAATTCCAAATTATTCATTTAGAATTCCAAATTTAATTATTAAATGATTAAATTTGAAACAACGTTGTCTCATCAATTACTACGTTAATATTTGTTTCAGATTTAAATCTTTACATTTTCCTTTCAAAAATTCAAATTCAAACTTTATTTCAAACTTATTCTTTATTCGAATAAAATTCATTATTTTATTTTTATTCAATTTTGACCAATCGGGTTTTATATAATTCTCTATCCTAGGTCAAGTTCATTTTTGGTATTTATCATTTCAACCCGATTCCATTTCAATTCAAAATTAAAACATAGCAAAGGGAACTTGCAGTGTGATAACGGGGATGGTGTCAAAGTAAATGAACAAACAATAACAACAATCAATAACAATCCAATAATTAATTCAAATAATTCCGAAATAATCGTATTAATTCGCATTGTTGTTTGTGCGAATTAAAATAATTATCTCTAGAATCTACAATATCATTTCATGTAGATTAAAGATTATTACAAAAATATTTATACGGTTCTTCACGATATTTATTATTCAATTTTAAACTACATCAACTTATACAACATACATTTTAAATGGTTCAAGTTATTGCTAACACTATTTCTGCGTGTCAATTTATTTAACATTCAAAGGGGTCGTATTATACAAATTAACTAATTAAATTCAACACATATGTCGATTCAAAATTTTAACTATCCTACGTCAAATTCAATTGCATAATATTGATCACTTATTATAATTTAACATCCAATATAAACAACAATCAATCAATCAATTTATCAACCAAACTGTATTATCATCGCATAATAATTAACAGATAATGGTGTCAGATGTCATAGGTGAACAGATACAGGTAATAACATATATAACAGTGTAGATAACTAACAGCAGCATATTTCAATTGTCGTTTCAATTGAAATCAAATTTAATAAATAAAAGAATATTAATCGTGAGTGATTGCTCATCTTCCGAGGCTAGAGGAGAAAACAGAATGCGATGAGATACGAATCCAAACACGGATTTCGAAGCAAAGCAAGATTGATACGAATTCGATGATCAAAGCTGATAACAAGGAATCGATGAATCAATTAGAATCGTTTTGATATGATTTGAACTAAATAATGCATTATATAACCTTTTCTTGAAATCAATATGTTAATAAAATAAATATATATAAATGAAAATCATTGTTTCAAATTTAAAACACAATAAAAAAAATGCAGACTACTTGCATTTACATTAATGTTTATAATAAAATTTTCATAAACTGATATTTTACAAACTAACATTTTATCCAAACTAACTCGTATATTCAATTATATATATATACATTACTAAGGTGTAAATTACATCCAACAATACATATAACTTATACATACTATACGTTAAAGCCAACAGTATTTAATATAAAACCAGTAAAAACGACCTCATTATACAAACGGTTCTAAATGTATCATCATAACAAATGTAAGCGAAATGGCTTACAACAGACACAAAATAACTTTAGTGTTACTTGAAGTACATGCAATAGTTTTTAGCACACTTGTTTTATACCCAAAAGAAGGAAGGGAACTAGCGTACATATAGCAGCTTGTAAATATAAGATATGAACATATATTTCAATATCTATACTTGCAAAAACTGTTTCAAAACTAATTTATATATAATAACAAAATTTAAACGTATACCATACCTTTAACAAAAATATATATTATTACTACCAAATTTGGTTTAAAATACAAACATAACCTATGATAAAACCTGGTATATAATATATATAAACTATAAACAGACGAACTGTATATACAACTTTATAATAAAATATTGAATGCTAACTTGTATATAGTCGAACAACTTATATAAATTTATATCTATACATATTCACTAACAAAAGCCAACTTATATACATATAATACTTATACTTCACATACACAAAAATCAGGATAAGCCAAAATAAAACAAAGCAAGGAAGAAAAGAATTGCTGGACACAAAGTATTTATAGATATGTTAATAATTTATTACAAAGTCTGTTCAAAATATTAATATAAGTCTATATAAGTAAACCTATACAGTAACCATATATGTACACCTTGTTTACAAATCTTAATATACAGAACATAAGTCAGAACAAACAAATAAATAATAGTCATATCATGTGAACCTTCCGGTAACTCGTTTAGTTACACGTAATATAAATATACCCTTTAACTAAATTTATATAAACAAATATATGTATATAATATGTGTAACCAACCCATTCAACTATCTCAAACAGCACCTAACATATATATTCATGAAAAATCCTGTACAAATATATAGTACAAGGAAGAGAAGTTGCAGAACCGATAGATATATATTCACAATCTATACTAACATATAATATAACAGAACAACACGTGACGTTATTTAAACACTTACGCATGAAAAGTGAGGATGAGGTGGTGCGGCGGCTGCTGCCAATTGGAAGGCTAGGCCTGCAATTTGGTCAAGGCAGTAGCCATGGAAATGGAGGGGCAGCTGGTAAGAAGAGGTGAACACGATCTGGGTACGGTCAAAGGTGGAGGAAGTGGTAGGGTCTGGGGTTGGAGCTTTGGTTGTACGGCTTGGGGATGAGTGATGTCGGCCTGTGCATTCAAGGCTTGATGGACGTGGGCTGAGGCGAGTAGTCGCGGGTGGTGGCGGAGGTGAGGACAGGCGGTGGGTTCGAGAAGATGAAGTGGCGGTTTGGGCTCGAAGTGGAAAGGAAGAGAAATGACAGAGGGGAGAGAAGAAAATGAATAGCCAGGTGAAAAGAAAGTAGGACTGCATAACAAAATAAATGTGCGGCCTCTGAAAAAAAATGAAATATGTTAGTTCACTTTTTTTTTAGCACGAGGTGGCGATTGGATTTGAGAACTGAGAGGATGTGTAAGTAAGTTAGCAAAAGGAGTTGGTTACTAAGATGAATGCAATGTTCCAAACGAGGTGAAGAAATGAACGGACCGAAATAATAAAAAAAAAATTTCAAAGCCAAAAAAAAACTTAGGAAATTGGAGATTAGCTATAAATTTTAGACAACACAATTTAAAGCAATCTATTAGATTGCTTGGGCTGCACATTCAGAGTCTGAAACGTAAAAGAGAACAAAAGTTTACGGATCTTGTACCGATACGGTCATCGGTTTCGTGAATTCCGTTGTGTACCGGACTCCGAATTTGACAATCGAATATACCGTAGAGATCAACACGACGAGACGATCAAAACGGTATACTGATGTCAGTGGTACGGTTGAATTATAAAAATTCT
Organism: Allium cepa; assembly: GCA_030765085.1. Taxonomy (NCBI): domain Eukaryota; kingdom Viridiplantae; phylum Streptophyta; class Magnoliopsida; order Asparagales; family Amaryllidaceae; genus Allium; species Allium cepa. Next base: position 746,328,214 of record CM060940.1, on the reverse strand, counting down.
AAATTTCTACTAGCGGAAAATGCATAAAAATCGCAGAAAAATAAAATTGACGGAGCCAAAAATGTCCGAATTTGGAAAAACGACAAACTGACAACTTGCTCAAAATATGGTTTAGAATTTTCCTATATAAAAATATTTTGGTTTTGAAAACGTTTTATTTTCATCGCTTTTTAACTGATTAAATTGAAGTAAATTTACGCGTGAAATAAACTTTCATATTTTCGGACGAAAATTTACCGGTTGCTATGTTTAACTAAACGCATTCCAAATATAAAATTTATATTTTAAAATTTTATCGTTAAACTTCACAAAATTTCAGTTAAATACGTAACTAAAACCTATTAAATCTACGGGTTGTTACAATTGTGATCTATCTAGCTTATGTGGTTGTTGGAAACGATAATATTGATTGTTATCATTAATTGGATATTGTGTTTTAATAAATAAGGTTTATTGGAAAATAAAAAATAATAAAACACGAGTGGAATGTTTTATGAAAGAAAATCTTATAAGAATATTTTATAAAGGTGACTTATAAATTAAAATAGATTTAAATTGAGAAATATTGAATTTAAGACCCGGGATTTTGAAAATGGTTCTCAAAGCTCTGAAGAAATATATAGTAATATTAGTTGGAAAATGTTTATGGAAATATTTTGAAAGGATTTTTAAGAAGGAATGAATTGAGTACTCCTCTCTTCTGTCGCTGCAAAATAATTTCGGTGATGGCTGCGCAGCATCGTCGACATTCATTTTCGAGTCTAAAAGTGGGGAAGACTTCAGAGAAGCTTTGCTTTTCTTCGAAATTATTTTTGGTAAATGGGTTTTGGTTTAAACTCCAAAGGTATGATTTGATATATTAAAGATATAAGTGTATATATTTATTACAAACGATTTGAAAAGAACCGGGCATTTAAATTTCTAAGTTCTGTTAATTAATAATTTTCAAATTATTTGAATGAAATGTGAATAACCAGAATTTATAGAATAAGAGGATTTAAACAAATTAAATTTGTGAACATTCTAATTAACCAAAATGAAATTCTATAAATTTGTATAATACCAAATTACATTCTGATAACATATAACAAGACTTACCTAATGTTAAAAGTTAAAATGATGTTTTGGATTTGTAATGAGATATTGTACAAATAAACTGAACCTGAAAGTAATTAAAATATACATGTAAGGAAAACTCAAAAGAAATTAAAATGTATATAAATGGAAAATTTGGTTGTGATAAAAATGTTATATACTTAAATATAGTATGAAATGATGAATGGATAAATGGAACAAGTAAGTGAACTTAAGAAAGGAGGCCATTGAGTCAAGCAATGTCTTTGTAAACTGGTAATAGAATTTAATATAAATTTGCAACAATATATATATATATATATGAACAAAAATTTGTAACTTTTGAGATAACTATAAACTAAGAAAATTCGTATATATGAAGTTAGACTTTTATAGAATGACTATAAACTAAAGTGATGAATAATAAAATGTTCCACAAATAAATTTGTTATTAACTGAAATTATGAAATTGAAGTAAATGTAAACAAAATAATTTGGTATAGCTAAGAATCAATTGTAAAATGTAATTGAATTTAATTAAGTTATATAGAATGTTTAAAATGAACTTGAGTAAGAAAATTCTATGATACGATGCTTAAGAAAAGATAATGTAAAAGAATATGCTATGTAAAGAAATGAATATACTAACTGAATAATGGATTGTGAATAATTAATTGTAAAATAAAATTAAAGCCAATAAAATAATTTAGTATAGATAAATTGGATAGAAATCCATTGGAAGGTAATACATGAGTTGTACGTATAATTTTGTTCGCATAACGATTTAATCCAAAATTCGAGCACAAAATTTCAAGATGATTTATATCGATCCAAGATAGGATTTTTCACTCGATTCTCGACGGCGAACCCTGGATATGGATTTTTGATTTGGTTCTGGAATTCTCTATCGTAGTATATGGCTATGCATGGAGAGTAACAGTTTCCAATCAAGGGACCAAACCTTTGTCTGCACTAGAGAGTCATGTGAACGATACTAGTTGGAAGTGAAATTGTGTGATCGAATAAGCGATTAGATTTGATATTGCTTACGGATGATATATGTACGGCTTACGGACTTAATTAAAAGCTAATGTTGGAAATTGAAGATGCCAAATATAAAATGATCCTTTTAAATTGTATAATTGGTTATCGTTGGTAAATAAGATGCAGGCATTTAAAATCAAGGAAATTTGGATTGCCCGATAAAAGGTACATGTTTATTTTATCATTGGATTTGGTGATTTTTGATGAGCCACTTGGCTTTTGATTTTCTTTTGTTGGTTTGGGTCACGTAGAGGCATTTTGTAGCTATACCGATCGAGCCGCGCAAAGGAGACTCTGCCGAAATTTTTCGTAAATTCGGGTGCTAGAAAATTTTTCAAGTTTTAAAATTTTATAGCTTGTTTTGATAACTAACTTTAAAGTTAGAAAGCCGTTCAGAGTAACTTAGTGGAAGCGTAGTTACGACTTTATAAATGGAATTTCATTGTTTTTTAAGTTGATAATTTTGAATAAAATATATCAAATGTTGAATTCTTTACTTAGTTTCTTTTCCCTTCTTTTTCCTTTTCGAGGACGAAAAGTTTTGAGTGGGGGAGAGTGTAACGACCCGTAAAATTTCGATAATTTAAAATGTTAATTTAATAAGATTTCATGGTTTGATGTTGGAAGAATTAAAAAATTGTAATTTATGTATGGTAATAATAACTAGAATGAAATGCAACAAATTTTATCTAAGTTAACTATTTATGAATTGAATGAAATCCCAAATCAAATTGAAATAATATGTAGTCAACGGTAATTGAATGAATGTGTATTGTATAGGTAATTGTGACACTTGTTTGCAAATAACAAAATTATAAGTGTAATTAAAAGTTAACGGTGATAATTATTTAAGTTGCCTATTCATTTAGTTAGTCGAATTGAATTTGTGAACCAATTGCAATTGAAATGAAAGTTTATATATTAGTTGAGTGCATTATCTCTAAGTGTAGTTAAATAATAATGTGGAATTCATTTGATGTAATAAAGTAATCGACTGATAATGAAATTTTATTTAAAAAAATCCAATATTGAAATCCATCAAAAATTGAACAATTAAATTGTTTAAATTTAATATTTGAAATTTATTGAATAATTGAATAACAGGAATGGAATAACTGTTTTAATGGAAATGGTTGTTCTATAATTTGAATTTGTTAAATTTTTATAAGTTCGTTTTTGAATATTTCAAAATATAGTGATTTAAGAATAATCAAATTTGTTTAAATTTAATATTACAAATGTTTGAATAATTAAATTTCGAATTTGATATGATCAATTTGATATTGAAATTTAATATATGAAAATAGAGTGAATAACTGAAATTCGATTTAATATGATTCAAATTGGTTTCCAAAGTGAATATAAGTTATATTTGGATTATAATAGAGTTAATGAGATTTTAAAATAGGAATTTTAAGCAATTCTGTAAATTTTGAAAATTCGTCGATTTAATCGACGAGTTAAAATAGCCTTCCGGGGCATAGTCTCGGAATTCGACGAAACCAGTTCCATTAGATCCGTAATAGTTTATTATTGTCGGGTTTCAATTTCCATAGCAATCGGAGTCGCCGTTTGACCGTGGCAGCTCAAAACACTTAGAAATTAATTTAATCGATTTAATTTAAAATTGAACGTTTATTTCAGTAACTCACGCATACGATCGAATTAGGGCTTGAAACCTTTTCCATTGCATCTGGAATAGGGGTATAACATTATAAACGCCTAGCTGCACGCCTCGATAGGGGTTCGAGATTTTAAGTTGCATAAATTGGGATATTTTGAAATTTAAATTTATATATTGTCTAGTCAACTTTTCACATCAGCTTCTTTTCAAATCACTGCAGTAAGCATCCCACACACAAGAATCAGGTCTGCTCCCTTTTAAATTCGCACGCAAGCTTCAGGCAGTAGGAAAATAATGAATCCAAACTTCAAAAATTTCTGTCTCTTCCAACACTCGATTAAAAATCACGAAACCAATTTTAAAAATCCTATTTTTGCTTTATCTTTGATCTGGTATGCTTCATGCTTAGTGCGGCAACCATTGGGGTCGAAGCCATTCTTAGGCGCGGACTAGGGTTGGAAATCGTGGAGGATATAGGCTTCGATTCGCCAAACGGAGCTTTGATTCGAGTTCGTGACGCGGAATAGCAGCCCGGTGGTGAGTTTTGTGTTGTGCGGCTCTTGTTTGGAGCGTGCGACCTGATCATAGTCGAGAGGAGTGCTTCAGGTCGCGTCTTCCTAGGTGTGGCCGAGCGTGTAGCTTTGTGGTTGAGATGGTGGAGACTTCGAAGAGAAAAAGTTTGGCGAAGACTACATGTCAAACGGAGTATCGGAGCTCCGTATCATCGGAGATTGGTGCACGGCAATGGTGGGTTTGTACATTTTTGTGTGCAGCCATTGGCTAAGGATGGGAGAAGAAGCTTTGTAGTTGGGTTGGGCCTCTTTTGCTTTGGGTATGAATTTATTTTAATTACCAATATAAATTGTTTTATAAATTCAAATGTCGATAACTTATAAAATGTATAACTTCTACATATGAGGTCCGATTGGAACGAAACTTTTTGCGTTGCGATCGTAATGACGAGAGTTTCGAAATGAAACTGGTTTGGACGAATTTGGAGACATTTGAAATTTGGGCTAAAATCGGGAGTCGTCCGGTTTAGTTCCAAACCGAAACGTCTCGGTGACAACGGAAATCAAGGTGAGTGTTTTATAACGCTCACAACGTACTGAATATCTTTAAGCTAGTTAAATTTGACATTATGAAGTGATATTAGTTTTATTTGTCGTTGTTTGATAAAATTTAATTGTCATATAGATTGTCATTTGAATACACAGTTAAAAAATTAAATTGACAGTCAAATTGAAATTAAAATTTAATTGCGATTAAATAATCTAATATCGATAACTATGAAATTGCCGTGAATTGTATTGTCTATTGGATGATGTATTTCGATGGATGCTATTGGTTGATATTTAAAATGTTTGGATGTTTATTTTCTTATATATATATATATATATATCATGTTATGCAAACATATGACACTATGATTTGTTTTAAGTGATATATATTTATCCCTAACATTTAATTGAAATAAATAATCACTTGGCCATAGGGTAGAAAATTATACACGGACACCGGATTGGTTAAATTAATAAAATTTTAAAATCGTTGATTTGAAATTTATATAAAATGTTTTGATTTAAAAGTGATAAATAAAATCAATTTATAAGAATCGAATTTATCGCAAAAAAATTGAGTTGGAATGTTGAAATAAATTTTGGTTAAAAGAAATTGTTAAATAATTTAAGTTGAGACTTTGAAATTTAAAAATTGGGATATGACTGAATTTCGAAAATTTATTTGTTTTAAAGATTGAACATTATTTCGAGCTTTGAGTATTACTAAGTAAAAGTGACATAAATATGATATTTTGAAATTGAGCTTGAAATTGAATCATATTTGAAATTTGGATTTAAGTTTGAATATTGAAGGAAAACTTTGTTAAGTGTTATAAATTGATATTTTGAAAGTTCAAGCTCCAAATCGATATAAACTGAAATTGAAGAAATTGAAGGTGAATGTAGAATTGAATTAATTGAAGTCAAAGTTGACATTGGTTTGAATTGAAATCGAAATCGAATCGGTGGAATGGAAATTGAAATTGTTTTGAATTGGGAAGTTATAATTGAATGGTTTGGCTTTGAAGCGGTTTCATTTTGTTTTCCAAACTACTCTGTTATATAAACCATCTTCAAATGCTTAAACTATTTTAACCTATATTAATAATATTAAATTATTTTAACCCATCTTAAACCATGTTAACTTATTTTAATTAAATTTCATCTATTTTAACCTATATTAACTATATTAAATTAATTTATCTATTTGAAATCCATTTAAAGATTTTAAGCATCTTTAACTATTTTAATTATTTAAACTACTTTTAAAACTACTTAAAACTATTTTCTAAAATTTCAAGCTGGTTGACAAGGTGAAATGTTTACGTTTAAATCTTGAATTTAAATACGAATTGGGTTAAATGAAATTGCAACCTAAATTGAAATTTGAAATGATTTCGAAATCGAAGTGGGATATTGAGGCAAAAAATGATTTTTGAAACGAAATCTTGCTTTTGAATAGATATGATGATATTTGAAATGGATTTGATTTTTTGAAGAGAATATGATATTTTGATATCAATTATGAATTGATTTGAAATATAAAAGAGCCATCGGTGTAATAATACGTAGTTATTAAAGAGACCGGGATCGGATAAGGACATACTCTCTGTCGATACCGAAAACCACTTTAATAACTATTATACTCGGAGTGTTGAACCAGAATGATGTGGATGGTTTGGTGAACGCGTTGACTGAAGAAAGAGAACGATATTGGATGACCCCTGACATGACTAAAACAGGAGCCGCGCTGGGCCATTGAGGTTCGCCATCTCTAGCGGACACACTTCTTCGTTACCATATCTATTACTTTTGTGATTCGATTTGGGTGCACCCCTCGATTTGGGAGTGTTGTTTCGCGGTGTTGAGGTAGCTGCTGGTTATGCTCAACATCAGTCTGGATCACGCAACTACTAGTATCCTAGTTGTTATCGCCTCATGTACCTTGTCATACTGATTATCCTATTCGCGACTACTACGTTTTGTTTTGTGTTATACCTATGGGGTACCCTCTGATAACCACCAGTTTACGGTGGGGTTTACGGTGCTGTATAGACTATGGCATTATAAAAATGTGTTAAGGGGAATTATGGTAACGCCTTAACGCTATTTTAATACTTTTACTTTACTGTAAACATATTATAATAACGTATTGTACTACATAGTAGATAGTTTAACGGATCCTTGGAAAATCCCGTAACATCTCTTAAGTTATTGCACGCATGTTGACACTGGATATGAGATGTCAAACCTTGTAAACATCTCTGACGCCATTACACTCATATTTATTTACGATAGATTTAACTTACATGAGGATATTTTAGTCCTGACTCGAGTGTTTTGTCTTTTCATTACGCTCGGGTCAGACCAGGGTTTTTCAGCTTAATGAAGATCTATTCTGGAGGACGAAGACGAAGATTTGGTATACTATTACTCTTAATATCTTTGCATCATGTTGTCTGCTGCATTATTTTATTTGTTCTGTTGTATATGTATAACTCCGATAAATGTTGTATATATAATGATCAAAGCATTGTAAACAGCTTCATGAACTGTTTATTTGACTATTATATTTTATCATTCTGCTGCAAGATTCTGTGTTGTTTCATTTCCTTTATTTCCCTTTCTTTTCTTTTCTTATTTACCCCAATAACGATTTGCCCTTTTGATTGGTTTCGAATCGGCATGTGTATTGGATCGTCGGTTTTAAACTGTCCAAAAAGGTGGGTCGTTACAATCACCACCGCCAGCCCAGATCTGATCACCACCCTCTGCCACATCACTCACCATCACCTAGAGCCTCTGGCCATGCCCCATAGCCTCTGGCCGAACCAAGCTTTAGCAAAGAAATGATGTATTTGCCTTGATATTGCCTTGTAGTCGTAGATCCAAACACATACATCTTGCACCATATTTTAAACCATGTTAGGCTTACCATATGGACTCAAGACTAGATCCAAATTCAATCCTTAATAATACTCTTCAGACCTATAACTGAAGTATAGGAGGTTGAAAGCAAGTGCAATGATTTTGGATTGGTTTTATACAATTGTTTCTAGCATTGTTTATTGAATTTTGGGTTGAAATCCTTTGTTGTTTGTAATTGTTTTATGAAAATAAATTCAAGGTGTATAGCTTTTGCTCTCCACTTTCGAATCGCTATTGTGTTGTCGCGCCTTCATTTTGTCAGTATTGTGTGTTTGGTGTCAATCTCCGGCTTTGAACAGGTGAGTGATTCTCACCAGACATTATATACATATATAACTAGTAAATTGACCCCTTCTGAATCTGTAAAATGCATTATGATGTTATATCTGCTATATTATGATTATATGATGTTCAACCATGCTTAAACACCTGTTATTACATTTGTTACTGTTATATTATGTTGTTCTGTTATTTTTATCGGTTTAGCACACTACAAGTTCCCTTTAGATTAGAATCACTATGGGTTGAAATGATACATACCCGAATGGACTTTAGAATAAGGGAAATCGTTATGGGCTCAAATGATAGGCCTGAATGATTTTAAATTTATTTCATTTACTTGGGACTGTGGGTTTGAAATGATAAAACCCGGATTTTCTTTGTAAATTACAGGTTGAAATGATATATTTCCCGTATCACATTTCCTAGGTGTAGAAAATTATATACAGGCCCGTAGTTAATATATATTTTTCTAAAAAATTTAAAATTATTTTAGAAATGTAAATATTAAAATATTTTGATTTAAATCTAATTAAAAGATGATTCTTGTAAAATATTATTGATTTTCTGAATAATTATAAGTTAAATAAATTAATGAAAAAGTTAGAAAATTTTGAATGTAAGTTATTTTGGAAAATTTGATTTAATTGTAATTGGAAATTAAATTGAATATGAAATTATGATAAACTTAGGACAATTTGAATTTAAATGAATTTAAGGTGATTTTATATCATATTAATGATTTTTAATAAAGTTGAAATGGGAAATGAATGAATATTTAAGTTGAAATTTTGAAATATAATTAAAATCGAAAATTTATGAAATTGACTTAAAAGTGAAATTTTAGTTAAGTAAATAAAAATAAAACCAAGTTATATTTGAGAATTTGAACTTAAGTGATAAGTTGAAATTTAATGTAATGAATTTAAAATTGAAGTTTGCAATTTAATAAGTGAATTAGTATTAAATATGAATTTTAAATGGAAATTTAAATTTATGAAATCATGAAATTAAGGAAAAATTAAATGATGTTTATAAGGGTAAAAATGTGTGATTTCATAAGTTAAAAGTGATGTAAAGAAAAATATAATCGTTTTGAAATTATATTGAAAATTTGAAGTTAATTAACTGCATTTTTGAGATTCTATTATCTTTAATATAAATGATAATACAACATTTGTAAATGTTGTAGTTGATAAGTGAACTAAATAGCTAAATAGAATTAAAGGCTACTATTGCATTTTATAAATGTATACTTGTTGGATTAAACTAAGTTTTCTTTGAAACTAATGTAACAATATTACAGCATTTTAAACGCTGTCTTTTGTTAAAATTGAACTGTTTTGAATATAACTTTCTGTAGCATTTTCAAATGCTGCGAAAGTTGAATTTTCACTGTTTTGATAAAATTAAATGAATGAATGAACTTTAAATGTTGAAAATTTTGAAAATTTAATAATTTAATTATTAAATGTAATAACTTCACTTTTAAAGGATTTGAATGAAGTAATTTGTTTGGAATTGAACTATTTTGAAATGTGAATTGAAATGGTATTTTTAAAATTTAATAAAATGAATATGTTTTTCAAATGAAATGATAAGTTTGATATTTTGAAATGGATTTGATGATAAGTTTGATATTTTGAAATGGATTTGAAATGATATTGGATTTTGAGAAATAAATACCATTTTTAAATTAACTATGGGTTATAATAACGATGGGTTGTTAAAGAGACCAGGATCGGATATGGACATACTCTCTGTCGATACCGAAAACCACTTTAACAACTGTGTACGCGATGAAGATTCCAGAATGAAGTAGGATGGTGACGACGTTCCTAAGGTACTTTACGTGGACCTAATTCCCGTGAGTTAGCTTAAGGTGGCTAAAACAGGAGCGATCTCGGGTCAAAGGAGGTAGCACCTCTAGACTGGACACACTTCTTCGATACCATTCTATTACTGTTGTGATTGATTTGGGTGCACTCTTTGATTTTGGAGTGTTGTTCTGGGTAGGCGTAGTGGCTGCTACGTTACTGCCAGCCCGTGTGCGTAATTGTATATCTACCCTAGCATTGCCTTGTGTGTCGTGTCACCTACCATATCGAGCCTTTACTACGAGTTTTTTTTCTTCCGTAGCCCATGGAGTATTTAGGGTAGTCTCTCGGAGATGTGCTAATACTAGATGAACTACTGGGACTATTATGTGTGAAGGGTGATAGGGGTAGCCCGAAATGCTATTTAAAAGTATGTTTATTTTACTGTAGACATTATTATAATAGCGAAATATTACTATATAGTAAATAGTTTGACGGATCCTTAAAGGATGGGTGGTCCCAGGCATCCTTTAAGTTACTTGTATCTTTATTACAGTTCACTTGAGTTGGTTTACATTGTATAGGTATGTATGTCCTGACTCGAGTGTTTGTGTTTTGCTTTACGCTCGGGTCAGCCTGAGTGTTTACAACTTTGGATTCTCTTTCTGGAGCTGGTCTTTGCTGGAGTTTCTACTTATCTACATATTTATCTACTTCTGTTTCAGTTGTTCTAGTTTATCTCATGTATTAGTGAACTTCTATGTATTTGGGATTTCTATTATGTTGTTTTCAGACTGTATTATGTATTTGGTTTGAGACTCTGCCGTAGTAGCATCATGAACTACTATGTATTTTTATTTTCCGCCGCGAGTTATTCTGTTTGTTCTGTGTCGGTGATTCTGTATATTTGATTTTATTTGCTCCAAATTTATTTACAATCCATTATTTCGCATCATTCAAGTTCGACATGTGTGGATTATTGTCAATTTGAATGGCAGAAATTGGGGGGTTGTTACACTTTGAAAAAACGAGTATAAAATTCAAGGTAACTTTAGTGTTTTGTAAAAGTAAAAGATAAATAATCTTTTTGGACAATTTTCCATGAATAAAAATTCTTTTTTCGGTTAACCAACATAAAAATAAAATAATATCAAATGATATTCGTTGGAAGGGATATATATCATTGCAAAATCACATGTTTATACCTCAAAATGCATTTTCGACTTGCAAGGTCCTTGAAATTTTACTGGTGACATTATAAAATCTCGACCTTGTGGTATAGGAATTGCGCTAGATCCACCTTGTTTACATCCTTTGTTCCAAGCATTTATAAATGCCTGGTAAAATAAATATTATTCATTTAAAAGCTTTACAAAATAAAAATCAATATATGCATGAATGTTTCCATTTAAATTTTTCTATCATGCATGTCCACACGTAGGAAAAAAGCAATTTCTTTTGACAACACTGCAAATGAGTTTTAACATTAAGTTTTATTCCCTTTTAATTATATAAGAGACTAATCCATATTTTGGTAAATCAAGTGTAATAGGCATACATTTGTATCATCTAAAATTCCATCTCCCATAGCTCCATGATCGAGAACATTGATATAAGTAGTCGGGATGCATCGAACAATGGTGCAAAATTACAATGATAAAATTATCACTCTTGTTAACTCCTGGAAAATGGAAAGAAAGATTAAGTTAAAATCAGTTCAAAAAAATTTAGTGAAGAGGAAGAAGTAACAACAGACCATATCTTTGTAATAAAGCAAAAAAATGTGAATATGTGTATGTTGCAAATATAATAATCTAGTGCTGCTTTTATACACGTAGAAAACTCATATGATGATAATCTATATACGAGATTCAGTTCATGTAATTGATTATAATTCAAACCATAACTATCTTAAAAGATTACAACATATCTTATTATATTTAGTTAGATTAGTAAAGATGAATGTTCACAATGAGTTTACGGTAACAGATTAAACTCACAATATTTTTCCAGATAATTTGAACAACATAATAATGGAATAGATCTCAAATGAGCATTACTATATCCAATTTGATGAAAATTTTACTAATTAAGGAAATGAAATTAGCAAATAATTGCAAACCAATTGTGAAGAACATAAGTGATATATATCATGATCTGAACATATTATCCAGGGGATTTGAGGCTTACCCACTCCTCTTTAGGTTCATTTAAGAAAAATCATGTTTTCTACATTCTCCCTACTTTCAAAATCCAAAATTAATGAATCATAATGTACCAATCCACATTTTTATTTATTAAAGTGATAATTTTGAACAAAGTTTACCATTAGTTAAAACTCAAGGCGAGTCCTATCTTAAATTCATATTCTTTTAAAGAAAAAATATATTAAAATATCAATTTTCCTTTAGAATACATTTTATACATTTTTTTATTTTAGTCAACTTCTTAAAATTAGTTTTTGCGTCAAAAAAGACTAAATACCACAATTAGAGATCCAGTAGAGCGTAGACCGTAATGTGATCCTGCTGTTAGTTTTTAAGATGGAATGGATCTCTCTAGTTGGCAGAAAAATGTGTTCTAATGCTTTCATACTATTCGAACAAGAGACAATATGTGAGAAATACCTGATTCTACTCTAACTCGGATCATAAATCCCTAACAATTTATACCAGAAAGAAAAATAGATTAAAGGAAGCAATAATGATGTAGAAAAGTAAACAGCACATAAGATACTATGGTGGTTCAATAATCTGTAGTCTATATCCATTTGATTTATCTATTGCTATTGTTTCTATTAGTTGGTTACGAGGCTTTCAGACCAAAATTACAATGAAACCATTCAAAACATAATTTGGTCATAATCTTAACATATCATGACATCTTAGCATTGTAAAGAGGGGATTTGAGGATTACCCTCTATTGAATATGCTAGTATACGATTTTTGTTTGATGATAATAAACATATATATAATGTATTTGTCATTGTACTATTTTATTTTCACATAATTAAATAAATATTTGCTGAATAAAATAAATAACACAAAATTTAAATTCGAACAGAAATTTTATTCAAGTAAATATTTATTACAATTTTCAATAGTACAAATTTGAGCTCTCACTATATACACAATTTTCAAACAATACAATTTTAAATTACAAAAAAAATTCACTATACAATTATCATTTATATTTGCACCTCACTACATATCACTTATTCACTCGCATTAAATCTTCAACTCTATTCCAGATTGAATCAAGCATCTGCGTTATCTACAAAATAAACACCAATGCAACAAAATTGAAAATGAAATATTTTTTGCAATGTAAAATAAAATATGTTTTTGAAAATGTTATTTGTCTCAGTTATTTAGGTTGTTTGTCATCATATTTATTTTGAGTTCATCTTACACGAACAGCTTATGACATGCACAGTGTATCACTGTACATGCCATAAGGTCATGCACACCAATATACACTTAATAAAATTGCAGGGACAGGTGAGCACAAGGTCAAACCCAATCAAAAGCTAGGTTCAACTCAAGTGAAATAAAACTAAAGTCACGATATGAGCACAAGGTCAAGCCAGAGCCAAAGCTAGGATCAACTCAGGTGCATTACAAAAACATCACAAAATTGTCGAGTACAAGATTTCAAAAACCCACAAAAAACAAACCTCGACCATAAATTAAATGTGCACTTGAACCCAGATTGGTCGGAGGGACCAAAATGCACATGCCAATAGTGGCGACTTTAAGAACAAACAAAACCTCAAATTGTTAGACTCACAAGTCGAATGACAACATGCATGAATGCAAAAAGCCTCAGACATGTCAACTTCAAAAGGAACCCAACTTTATGCAACCAAGATAGAAACTCGCCACACAATGCAACACATACCAGGAAATGAAATAACTTAAAGCAAATGTAAAACTAACCAAGGTCAGTCCAAAAGCAAGAACCACACAGCAAGATAGCGAGTTACTCATATACAAATGCAAATACTGCATACAATGTGAAATCGGTCAAAACAACATGAATGCAAAGCTTCCACTAGACCAGACTTAATAGTTTAGACATGTGTGTGTGTGTATGTATGTATGTATGTATGTATATGTATGTATGTATGTATGTATATGTGTGTGTGTATATATATATATATATATATATATATATATATATATATATATATGCAAACTAGCTCGAGGCGACAATTCAATGCAAGATAAATTCCAAAATTACAATGAACCAGTAAAAAAAGGGTGGATAGCACACAAAGGAGCAACACTGAAACATATATGCTATGCATGAAAATTTTCATGTTGAACCAGATCCGGTAAAAATAGAAAGAAATTTGAGTTCATATGCAAAAATAGTAAAAATGGAATGCAACTGAGGTGAACACACACACATACATATATTTATATATGTATGTATACAAGTGTAGATGAACATCAACAAGCACATGTGAATCACCATGCAGCGAACAAAGATAAAAACAAGTATATATGATGGTCAAATAAAACAATGAAGCATGGTCAGATACAGAACCAGATACAAATGGTCGAGTACAAGATTCAATGAACCATACTTAGACTCAAGGAAATGTGCAACCACAAAATGATCAGACCATCAAATGAATGCAAATACATGGTAGTTTTTTTTGAAATCAATGTAGCTGAGCTAGAGAAGGCTACACGAAGGCCACACAAACATATATACATATATGCACATATACATGTCTACACATATATGAGTTCAAAGGAAACAACCATGTGCAAGCAATCAAGCTGCATCAGGGGCATGCACAATAACAACAAAAGTTTTCTAAGCAATGTAAATGAATACACATGAAAAAATGTATCGAAACCTGACATCAAATGGTACAAGTGAAGAGTTGAATTTTTTTATATTTCAGTGGATACTAGACCAGTCCCCATAAATTATACAGGAACCAGCACACATGCACCAGAGACAACAAAACCACATGATACTGCAACTACCTGAGTCCATCATGCAACAACAAAGCGTACAGGTAAACAAGAGAATTCAACAACAAGGAGTCAAGGCCGAAATAAATCAGAGTTTATCAAGTCTAGTATATACATGATGCAGCGAACATACACACACACACATATGCATTCACACATGTATACATATATCCAGACAGTTTTCGAAAGAAAATTAAGTTGCAACATCAAAAGGAGGAACAAAATTCGAATGTAGTCATGGTCACATTCAAATGCAGTTTTTAAGCAAACTTCAGAGAAGTATTAATTGCCAGCAAAGAAAATTCATGAAGTTAAAGTTAATTATCACAAATTCAAAGTGGCTAAAGTCAAACCAGAAAAGAACGGAACAAAATCTAAAGAAAACTCATGAAGCCATGGGACCTAGCAACCATAATAGAAAATATACGAAATTGAAGCGGTCAGGATCAATACAAAGCAACCAAGCAAAATCGAACGGTAGAGTAAAAAGTCACAGACGAATTCAAAAATATATTCAAATGATAATTAAGGAAATTGAACCCAGTTTAAACCAAATCATCATCGGAAAAATCAAAATCATTCTAGTTCAAGCATATCAACGAGAGCAATAAAGGAAATCACATACCAATCCAAATTGAACTGGACGAATTAAAGCAGCCGTGTGTAAATCAATGAGACGATCGATCGACGAAGCAATCAATGCTAAATATCTATTCAATCGATCAACTAGAATCGTAAGTGCTCAATTTCCAAAAGCCTTAATTTCTCGAAGAGAAACGAAGCTAGATTGAAGAAGAAACGAGGCAGCCATTTTCACAAAGCAAGGATAAAGGCAGAAGAAATAAAAGAAAAGGGGAATATTTTTTTATCACTGAGTTTTTTTTTTGGCCGGCAAAAAATAATACTTTGGGCTTTTATTTTAAACTAGGATTTTTATTTTTGTTTGGTTGTTCTTATTCTGTATTTCTCATTTAAACTTTTTTAATGTCTAGTCGTGTGACTAGGGAATGAACTACAGTGGTGTAGTTCGAGAATTTGCAACTCAGTGGGTGAGTTGTGGCAAGGTTTTAAGCGTAGACTAGGTTAGTCGATAGCCAGTGTCGTGAGTTTACATGTGCAAGCATCTGATTGCTTAGTTTCTAGTAGAAACCTTGGGGGAAGCAAGTAGGTAGGGTTTTGCTGAAGCTGGGTAGATCTGTGTTGTTCTATTTCTACTTTTAATATTCTGCTATTATCCGTGCTGCTATTATTCTGCTATTATCAGTGCTACAATTATTTTAGATGTTTCCGCATTAATTTTTATAATTATTAGTATCATCCTATTCGTCCCCTTCTAGGGTGAAATCAATCCTACAAGTGGTATCAGAGCTAGAAACAAAATCTAATATTTTTTTATAAAAAAAATTGATTTTTCAAAAATAAATTCTTGTTTTAAAATTTCTAAATGGCTTCTTTCAATAATTTTGCTGAGGGTCAATCCATAGTTAGACCACCTATGTTTAATGGTGAATATGCTTACTAGAAAAATAGCATGAAATTTTTTTCTAAAAACCATTGATGCTTGGAATATTGTTGAGACTAGTTATAGGACATCGACTATAGTGATAAACAATCAGGAAATTGAAAAACCGATGGATCAATGGACATATCCTGAAAATAGACTATGGAATGCTAATGCTAAAGCTATGAATTCTATTATTTATTTATTGGATCAAATCGAATTTAATCATATCTCACATTGTCCAACTGTGTAGGAAATCAGGCACATACTTGATATGACTCACGAAGGAACATCTCAAGTCAAAGAATCTCATCTTGCCATGCTTAGTAGTGAATACAAAAACATCACAATGGTCAGGGATGGAAATGTCAAAGAGATGTATGAACGACTTTTCAATATCGTATATAAATCAAAACCTCTCGGAAAATCATACAAAAAGTAGTTTGAAAAATTCTCAGAGTCCTTCCATGGAATTTTGAAGCCAAAATCACTGCCATTCAAGAATCGAAGGATTTGAAACAAATCTAAATTAAAGAACTCATCGGAAATCTCACCACTTATGTGCTAGAAATAAAATTCAAGAAAGAGTGTAAAGGAGGTGATACTCGAATGAAATTGATAGCTCTTAAAGGAACAACAAAAAGTGATGATGATGATGATGATGATGATGATGATGGAACAGCTGAGCTGGCACTACTAACAAAGAGATTCAAAAAGTGAAACCGCTAATACAGAAATCCAGCTCTAAAATCAACAATCGAAAAGAAAAATAGTCAAAGCACTATAAATCTTAGAAGAATAGGAGATCATTTGTCACAAGTGCAACAAACCTCGTCGTACCATGCCCAATTGTCCTCAGAATCAATTCAGCCAAGGAAAGAAACCAAAAAGGTGAAGTTTTGCAGCCACATGGGATGAAACCGATGAAGACGATAAAAGCACTAGCAGTGAGAGTGAAAAAGCACATACGTGCCTTCGATGTGATATAACTGACAGTGATGATGACGAGCCAAGTGAGGTATCAAAACTTACTCATTCAGAATTACTTATATATTTCCATGAAGTAAATGGCTGTTTCGAAAGACTTAGGGAGAAATACGCTAAAATTGAATCACAAAGAGATACTTTAATAGATTTAAATGAACAGCTTGATCAATTGATTAAAAACTAACAAACCAAGAGCCCCAAGTTTGATTAGTGTCCATCACTTGAAGAAGAAATTAAAAAACCATAAATTAAAATAAAATCACTCGAAAATGAAATTCTAATTTTGAAAGAAAGTGAAAGTACTAGGAGAGAAAATTCTATTAGAAAGTACACTCGATTATTGAATGAAAATGAATCTCTCAAAACACATGTCCAATAATTGTCTACAACTTTAGGAAAATTTTCTAAAGGAGAAAGATCATTAAATATGTTATTAGAAAAACAAACTGTTAGTATAGATAGACAAGGACTTAGTTATTATAAATCCGAACTTGTTAGAAGCAAAATTAATCAAGTAAAATCTGAGTGCACAAACTGTAGAAAAATTGGACACAATCAATATTATAGATGTAATGACCCTGGTTTGGCGATTACCTGTAAATATTAAATTATAATGGTAGTTATAATTTAATATTGTGAATTAAGAATAAATTGGAGATTTAAATTATTTATTTGAATAAACAATAGATTTTGGGGAATAAATTGTGAAAAATAAAGTTTTGAAACTTTACTTGGTTAATTAAGTTAAAAATGAGCTAATCATGATTTTAATATAAAGAAATGCAATAATTTTGATAATTATTGCCAAACATTTCTTTTATATATTTTTAAAAGAAGCATTTCATTTAATAAGCGATATATTATAATTAAAAATGGAAAACTTGGTTTAAAAACAAATTTTGGTTGTAAAATGTTGAAAATATGATTTGTTATGTTTTACTATACAAGGAAATAAATTTTATGTAATTTTAGAAGTTAAAAATGGAGTTTTAAGTAATAATTGTGTAATTTATGCATTTAAATTAAAATAAGGTTTTTTCAATAATGAAAATTAATTTCTAAAGATAAATGATCTTTTTTTTAGTTGTAAAATAATTTTTAGAAAGTAAGTATGTGTATTATAATTTTTATAAAGTGAAAACATGTTCATATATTTGTGGTAACTTGTATATATTAGTGTATAATAGGATTTGGTGTGTTAATCTCAATTAGAGGCAAAGTTAATTGGTTTTGGGCTTAGCCCATTTAGAAACTTAATAAGGAAAAGAGGAAAATTCCTCTTTCTCATTTCCTGTACGTACACAGAGAAGTCTTCTTCTCCCTGTAACTAAGAAAGCATAACCCACCTTTCCTTTTTCACAACAAAAACCTAATTCTCCAATTTTATCCAACTCCTTGCTGAAATTATCACATTAAAAGTCTATTTAGTCAGGTAATCTATCTCTAAACCAAAGATACTTCATCAAATTTTTACTTTTAAGATTTTTGATTGTTGGTAATGCTGGTTTTGTGTTTGCATGTCTTTGTAAACTCCATTTGTAGGTTGTTGAAACAACTTTCAATGCCAAAGCTTGCTCCTTTTCGCCAGTTCGATCTTTTAGCTCAAGTGTTTTGCAAGGTGACTGTCAATCTCACAATATCTAGCTCATGCAATGACAAAAATCGCAAATTGAAATCTAAAATTTGCAAAAAAATTCGTTTTTGAACTATTTTGGTTGTGTAAACTGTTTTAAGTTGCAACTTTGCGCAGTCATATCTCCCTATTCCGACAACGAAATGCTGTCGGATTTTTTTTATAGACCATGTTTCTTAGATCAAGCATGACAAATTTCAGATCATTTCGACCAGTATATCTTATAGAAACATGCTGCCGAACTTTGACTCGGAGCATGTTTTTGCCCAGATTTTTACAGTGAAAACACTGCCTGGGTCCAACTTTGACACATCATATCTTTCTCATGATTTATCTAAATTGAATGATTCTTAGTGAAGTTTAAATTTTTGTTGTTGGTCTTTATGCCTGTTAAATTTCAGGTCATTTCGACCAATATAGCTTATAGAAACGTGGTGCCGAACTTTAACTCGGAGCATGTTTAAGCCCAGATTTTTACACCGAAAACACTGTCTGGGTCTAACTTTGAGATATCATATCTTTTTCATGCTTTGTCTAAATTGAATGATTCTTGGTGAAGTTTAAAGTGTTGTTGTTGGCCTTTATACATGTTAAATTTCAGGTCATTCGGACCTATATAGCTTATAGAAACATGTTGTCGAACTTTGACTCGGAGCATGTTTTTCCCCAGATTTTACAGTGAAAACACTGCCTGAGTCCAACTTTGAGACATCGTAACTTTCTCACGCTTTATCCAAATTGCGTGATTATTTTTGATTTGAAAGATGAAGTTCTCTATTATTGGATTAACAATTTTTAGACTAATCCGATTAAATTTGGTCCTCTGTTTCATGCCTGAAAGTTGAACCCAGAGGGTTTTCAGGCCTGTGCATTTTTAGTTTTTGAACTGTTGCAAACATGTCCCGAGTCCATATTTGAGACAGTCTAACTTTTTTTTATTTCTAGTCGGAATTCATTGATTCTTTTTTTATTCGAAAGATGAAGTTTTCTAGTTTATGTACACTAATTTTTAGTTCAATCAAAGGTAGTTCGGCAACTTATTTGATATTGGAAAGTTGAACACAGAGAACATTCAGACCTGTGTATTATTTGGGCCAAGTGTTTTTATATTCCTTTTCTGTCTTATTTTTGACTTATACCGTTATCCCACCGTTTGGTCAAGGCTGGAATATCAACAAATTGGCAAGGGAGAATGGATATAAGGATTGGAGATCGATTGGAAACAAGGCTGCAATCGTTCGTCGTTAAATTTTGGCCAAGCTCCGATTAGGACGGAATCGATTGGAGACGATGATCAAGGCAAGGGGAAGCTACATTTCAAATTTTAGGTTAATCGGACTTCATGCGCTCGAGATATGGACTGATCAGAGTATGTGGATGTTGGTTCGAGTCGATACATTTCGTGTAGATTGTCAAGCAAGGTTTCGAATCAATACCGTTCGTATCGATTAGTAGTGGTTCCAATCGTTGGATTACATATCCATCAACGTGGGTTCGACACGATGGTTTCGTATTGGTCGGGATGAAAGGAGGTGGCATATCTCGAATCGATGCTCTCGTATCAATAATAAAAAGATTTGACACTTTCGTATCCATCAGGTAAAGCCTCGCTCGTATCCATCAGGTAAGGCTTCTTTCGTATCCATCGTCGTGCCTTGTTTCGTACCCATCTATTGGCCCTTCGTGCGCTTTTCGTATCGATCAATAATTCACCATCTCGTACCGGTCGGCTCATAGATCAAAACCAAACACATTCCTGGAATCGATACGAGAAAGAACATAAAGTATTGATGCAAGCAATTGAGTATGAATGTAATGGAGAAGCAGTGGACATGAACGAGCGTGAAGCGTGGATGCGCACAAAGATCGACCACGATTCAAGGAAGAAAGCGTTCAAAATGGCGAAGAAACTAGATCGAGCCTTGGAAGTAGCGACACGTCATCGATGCTCACGTGCCCTGATCGATTCGAAGGTATCGATGCGAACCAATCGATTCGAACCACACGGCTTGCCAAAAAATCACAACTCGCATCGATCATATCTCCTAAACCACAGATCCAAATACTACGAAATTTGCACAGGAGCTTACATACAAGGTAAAGAATGTTCTTGCTAAGTTTCTGCCCGATTGGATCATTTTTTGATTGAAACGAAATTAATTCGTATTGATCATGGATCGAGTCGAAACTTGACGGGATCGGTCGCGTGGGCCCCATCTCTTGCTAGAAGAAGTCTCCCGAAGTTAGAGCGTGATATCAGCTTCCTACACATATAAATAGCCCCCTAGAGCCTACAGAAAAAGGATCTTTTTGCCTACGCAATGCCCAGACTCTGCCGGATTCAATTCAACACTTCACTACAACCATTGTACTCAAAATTCTTCATTTCTATTGCTGTAGTCATCTGTAACCAGCAATGAACATCAATAAAGATAAAACTTTAAAGTGCACGTAGGCCGGAGATAGCCGAACCACTATAAAATCTGTGTTCCTATTCGTTATTTATGGATTGCTGTTTGTTGTTTGCTTTGATTTATGATCTGTGTTTGGAATATTGCTGACTTATATTCATAGTTTAGTGTTTTGACGACACTCGGGGTTTATGACCAATTTTGGCATAAACACTTTGGTGCTTTCTTTGAGAAGGACTAGCACCCGCTACATCAGATTGAAGTTCAGAATTGAAAAGTGTGAAGAGTTCAGATTTGAAAGACAATGACTCGACAGATAAGCCGAAGACAAAGAGCTGAGAGAAGCCAACAGGAAGGAAGTCAAGAAGCATCCTCCGAAGCTGGAGAAGGACAAGCTTCGATCTAAACAGGGTTGAAATGGAAGCTACGGCAAATTCATTGCGTGAGAGATTGTTGAAGAGTCGACAGGATATGATGTAGACTTCCATTGAACAGATGAGAGCTGCAGGAACACAAACCCCTAGATCGACTACAGTGACTGCGAATGTGGAAGAAGGAACTAGGGTCGCGAAACCCAATGGAGGACAGAATACAGAACCAGAGGGCAATCAACAAAGGCTTGAGGGCAGGCCTGCAGGATCTGAGACTGGAAGGCCTTTAGAGGGAGCTCAACAGGCTAGAGCGAGCGCTAACATTAACGAACCGCATGAGGAATGTGTACCAGAATTCCCTCGGGGGCATGGGGGCAACCTTTGACAGATAATGTTGGATCAGCTGAGATTATTAGGAGAACTATGCGTGGAGGTTTGACCAATAGAGATTTGAAAGGAGTGAACAAGAGTCCATTCACACGGGAAATCAGGATAGCTTGAAATCCGCCTGATTTCAAGCTACCTAGCGTAGAAGTGTACAATGGCAAGGCCAATCCGACAGATCATCTGATGAGATACACAAGACACATGGAAGTGCTGGGTGCATGGAGGAAGTTATGGCCCGATGTTTCCCTCTGTAATTGATGGATATAGCCGCGATGTGGTTCAGGCAACTGGAGGAAGGATCTATCAGAACATGGACGGAGTTGGTGGATAGGTTTCTGAGGCAATTTCGGGTTCATATTAAGAGGCCTAAGAACGTGATGACGTTAACGTCGGTAAAGAAAAGAATGGATGAGTCGCTCAAAGCTTTCTTAACTCGACTTAACGTGGCGTTTGCTTTGATGGATCGGCCGGATCCATCGATGGTTTTGATGGCAGCGGTGTCAGGAGTCAGAGAGCATTCAGATTTTAAAGTATCTCTGATACGGGACCCACCACTAGATCTCGAAGAATTCTTTCACGAAGCCAAGAGATTCCTTCGAAAATAATATGCATGTACAGATCTGAAGTTAAAGGAGGTGAATGTTGCTGCGAATGGAGGTCCATCCAGTGGAAGCTCGGATAAAAATAAAGGAAAAAGGAAGTTGTATGATGATTCTAGAAAAGCTAGGAAGCGATGGAGGGACCCAAAGTTTTTCACGTACACAGAATTAAACGAGATGCTGGAGGTAATATACATGGAAACCTGGAATCACCTTCCCTACCGATAGCCAGCTAGGAGAGAACCTTCTGAACGTGAAAGGGCATCAGGATGGCACTGTCTCTTTCATGATTTGGATGGACACGATACCAACAGCTGCAAGCACCTGAAGGATATAATCGAGGAACGTGTGAGGAATGGACAGTTGCGGCAATATGTCGAGACTAGGAATGCAGCGGTGGAGCAGGAGCAACCACCGCCTACCTCAATCAACGATGGTGCGAGGCCCAGGAATGATGGTCGATTGGTTATCAATTGACTGGGATAACATGAAATAAGTGGCAGGCTTCTGATAAATGGCCAAGTCATTTACTCATGAGGGGGACGGAGTTTGCCCCTAGGCATGCTCTCAATGATGATAAATCGCGATGCTATGGTTTGCGAAATCTGTCTGTTGTTTTTGGATTGGACACTTGTTTTTCTGGTTTGGTTTTGGAGTTCGGTTTGAGCTCCTGGTTTTGTTTGCTTTCTGCCTTGGATTCTGGTTTGCATGATTGTTTTCTATTTTCGATGTTGATTCAGATTTCTAATTTTTTGATTTAATTTGGATTTTGGATTGGATTTTGATTGGATTTTTGTCTGGTTTTTGGTAAATGGTCGTCGGGTATGGATTATAACTTGCAAGGGGTAAGTCTCTTCATCCACATGCGGCGAATTGGCTTATTTAGGTCGTCGAGTATGGACTATGCTCGACGAGGGTCCGGAGTGACCAGGATTTGGCTTAGGACATAAGCCATGGCATTGTACAATGTCCAGGGACACTGGACCACGGTCATCAAGTGTGGATTGCACTTGGCAAGAACCCGGAGAGGTTAGCTCAACGTCCAGGGACACTGGGCCACGGCCGTCTAGTGTGGATTGCGCTTGGCAAAAACCCGAAGAGGATAGCTCAACGTCTAGGGACACTGGACCACGGTCGTCAGGTGTGGACTGCGCTTGGCAAGAACCCGAAGAGGTTACAGATTTGGATGTCGACCCAGAGAGGTCCTGGATTCGATTATTGGCTATTGGATAAGGATGGATTAGGACTCAGTTGTCGAGTTTGAATGGGTATGGAATTGGCTAAGGCTTTGGTTATTGGATTTGGAATTGGGGATCGACTCGGAGTAGTCGAGGATGATGTACTCTGATGATATGGCTATGGACTTCGGATATCGGATTCAGAACTATTCAAAACACGCCTTATTACCACAAGGCATGTTTTGAGGAGCAAATGTTATCCCACGTTTTGGTCAAGGCTGGAATATCAACAAATTGGCAAGGAAGAATGGATATCAGGATTGGAGATCGATTGGGAACATGGCTGCATTCGCTATCGTTAAAATTTGGCCAAGCTCCGATCAGGACGGAATCGATTGGAGATGATGATCAATGCTAGGGGAAGCTACATTTCAAATTTTAGGTGATTTCATGCGCTCGAGATATGGATGGATCAAAGTATGTGGATGTTGGTTCGAGTCGATCCATTTTGTATCGATTGTCAAGAAAGGTTTCGAATCGATACCGTTCATATCTATCAACAGTGGTTCGAATCGATGGATTACTTATCGATCAGCGTGCGTTCGACACGATGGTTTCGTATCGGTCGGGATGAAAGGAGGTGGCATATCTCGAATCGATGCTCTCGTATCAATAATAGAAGGATTTGACACTTTCGTATCCATCAGGTAAAGCCTCGCTCGTATCCATCAGGTAAGGCTTCGTTTGTATCCATCGTCGTGCCTAGTTTCGTACCCATCTGTTGGCCCTTCATGCGCTTTTCGTATCGATCAATAATTCACCATTTCGTATCGGTCGGCTCATAGATCAGTACGAAACACATTCCTGGAATCGATAGGAGAAAGAACATGAAGTATTGATGCAAGCAATTAAGTATGAATGTAATGGTGAAGCAGTGGACACGAAAGAGCGTGAAGCGTGGATGCACGCAAAGATCGATCACGATTCAAGGAAGGAAGCGTTTAAAATGGATAAGAAACTGGATCGAGCCTTGGAAGTAGCGACACATCATCGATGCTCACGTGCCCTGATCGATTCGAAAGTATCGATGCGAACCAATCGATTGGAACCACACGGCCTGCCAAAAAATCATAATTTGCATCGATCATATCTCCTAAACCACGGATCCAAATACTACGAAATTTTCACAGGAGCTTACATACAAGGTAAAGAATGTTCTTGCCAAGTTTCAGCTCAATTGGATCATTTTTTGATTGATACGAAATCAATTCGTATCGATCACGGATCGAGTCGAAACTTGGCGGGATCGGTCCCGTTGGCCCCCTCACATGCCAGAAGAAGTCTCCCGAAGTTAGAGCGTGATATCAGCTACCTACACCTATAAATAGCTCGCTAGAGCCTACAGAAAAATGATCTTTTTGCCTGCTCAACGCCCACACTCTGCCGGATTTAATTCAACACTTCACTACAACCATTGTACTCGAAATGCTTCATTGCTATTGCTGTTATCATCTATAACCAACAAAGAACATCAATAAAAGATAAAAATTTGAAGTGGACGTAGGTCGGAAATAAAAACCACAATAAACTCTGTGTTTCTGTTCATTATTTCTGGATTGTTATTTATTGTTTGCTTGATCTATGATTTGTGTTTGAAATATTGCTGACTTATATTCATAGTTTAGTGTTTTCACGATACTCGGGGTTTGTGACCAATTTTGGCGCAAACACATACTTGATGTTTTTGTGAAATTTCTGAAAAGTTTTGAGGGCTATGATGCCTATCAATAGGGTATCAAAGTTTTAATGAATTTGAATTTCAAAATTGATTTGAATTTGAATTTGAATTAAATTTGAATGACGGTTTTGAGTGATTTCTTTGATTTCGAGCATAAATTTTTCCAAACAATTTAGAAATAAATTTTAAAATAAGTTGGCATTTAAAATAATTGTTATGTAATATTTTTAAATTATTTTAAGCTGTAAAATCTATTTATTCTCTACAATAAGGGAATTTTCAAATATCGTCTTCAAAATTAATTTCAAAAAAATGGTTTTAAAAGCTTGTTTCTTAAATAAATTATTTTATATATAAAATACACACTTTTATACTATTCGAACGTATGAGAAAGAGAATTAAATGATTTAGTAAAACACGTGGTATGGGACATGTACGTTTACTATTTCGGTTAATTTCGGACTTGCACGATCGAAGCTATTTGAGATTATCGATTCTGAGATTTTTTTCCATTTTATGTCATATTTTGAGTTTTATAATTTCTATTTATTGGAATTGTTTAAAATGGCCAATATTTGGCAAGTGTTATGGTTTGAGATCTCCTATGCAGGAGTATGGTCGATGAGAACCATCACGAAGTTTTGTTTACTTGCCAATGATATAAGGCAAGTCTTGAGTTTATGATTTCATATTTTGAGATTTATGGTTTATGAGGAACCATCATGATGTTTTCACTTGTCGATGATATGAGACAAATTACGATGCCATTTAATACTTGTCGATAAGATGAGACAAGTATGGTGTCACTTTATCACTCACCAATAAGACTAGGCGAGCTATAATTTTCTGAGTTTTATGATGTTTCTAGTGTGGCATCGACTAACGCCTAGTAAACCGCTAAGTGCGAATGTGTGGTATGGGACACACGTTAAGACTTTTTGGGTTCCTATCCATGAGTTTGTGGCACATTCACGATGTTTACCTAACTGAACTACTTTGAGAGGTGTTAGCGACCTTGTCATGAGGACGAACTGCTTTGGGAGGTGTTAGCGACCTTGTTAGGGCAGACAAAATGGCTTGGAGAGGTGTTAGCGACCTTGTCATGAGGAAGAACTTCTCTGGAAGGTGTTAGCGACCTTGTCCGAGGCTTCGGTCGTCTATGTTTAGCACGTGCAGCATTGCTTCGGCATTACAATCGGGGATTTGGCCAATCCGGATTTTCTGAGTTTTCCATTTTATTGTGATTTCACCTTTTTAAGATGTTTTATTTCGTCGATAGCCTAGTGTTATATGAGATGTTATATATATATATATATTGATTTCAATTGTGATGTTTTGAACTCTTATCGAGCTCCTTGAGCTATGAGTTTGGATAATTTAAGGTTTTTATAGGATATTCTGGGTTTTTCCATTTTGGCAAGTTGAAATTGAGATTTATTAACATTTATACCGATGAGATGAGGTATAATTGAATTCGGAGATTCATCTATAATTATGTTTTGGATCATCCTATATGAGAATGTTTTATGTTTGCCATTTTGGCGAGAGTTTGTATTGATGTTTCTCCTTTTGAGGATATATAGTTCATGGAAACCATGTTGACATTTTGGGATGTCGCCTATGATATGAGGCACTTGTGTTTGATTTGAGTATTGATTTTGAGTTACCTCCTTCGAGGTATTTGTTCACCTAAGTAGCGTTGTTACTTAAGTGTTGAGCTTATGAGTTTATGGATTCATTCTTCTCTTTCGATATGAAGTATCTTCATGTCTGTTCTGCTTCATATGTCCGATATTGACTGATTTGTATAGCTAGACTAACCCATGTATTTATACTCGGGTCAGACTGAGTTGTTTCAGGTATCATCTATTGGACTTAGCATGAAGTTAATGCTGGATATAACTCTCCTTTGTCTTGGGCAATTTCTTTTCTTTCGCATACTCCGATGTGTTTGATTCAATGTATATGGTGTGGTCGAGTACCACTTTTATTGTATTCATATTGTATTGTACTAAACACGTATCAGTGTATACATATATATATGATGTTGATTATTGTTCTGTGATGTGCTTTACATTTAGTTATTGTATTTTGTTCTGATAGATCCATTAGTCACATATAGTTTTGGATTAAGCATTTACTGTGTATGTCGATCCATTGAGATAGAAAAGAAAAATCATGTTGCATTTATCGATGTATTCAGTAGATGTTTAAGACAAAGTTATAGATGGTTGCCCTTAACCGGCCTTATTCTCCGCTTTAGTAGATGGAATTACTCGTTAATTCTCTTTATTAAGTTGGGTCTCCGGGTGGGGCATTACAGCAGGTATAGACCCAAAAACGTAAAAACCATACCAATTTGGGTTACAAAAGGCACAAATATAAATCCATTAAAGTCAAACAAATCTGGGTGCCAAAAGGAACAAATATAATTTGTCTTGGATCTCTACAAACATATTTTCCAAAACCTTTTACCACTAACAACCATGGACCTAAAAAGAAAAATAGATCACAAAAATCATTTCTCGTGTAGATGTGGTGGCACGCTAGCAACAACAACAGTGGTACCTAGATTCTGGTTGTTCCATGCATACGACGGGCAAGAAATCAAAGTTCTTTATCATAGTATAAAGGTGGAAGAATCACAATGGGCAACAATGAAAAATTATCATAAAGGTAAAATAGGTAACGGTATATTTATTTTGAACGATTTATCAAATGTGAAAATTTCCACCACAATCTGAGTTAAATCAGCCAGTTAAGTGATAAAGAAATGAATGTTGATTTTGATTCTGACTTATTCAAATGTTTTGGCCAATTGTTTCCTATGAAGAGAAAACTATAAGTATTTCTAGAAGTTTTTGAACTATCTCATATAGATTTTTTAGACTAATGGTGCTACAAGTATAGATGATAACAAATATTTTCTTGAATTTATTTTTAATTGCTCTAGACATACGTGGATAAATTTGCTTATCTTACTGCTTCTGGATCTGATACTATGTTCACTATTTGTAAATTTGCGTGATTTTAATTCAAATTCAAGAGAATTTCATTTAAAGGTGTTAAAAATTATTTTAAGAAATTTTGTGACACACTTCATGGTCTGGTCTATGGCATCCAACTAACGATAATCTTGAGTCAAAGGAAAATTCGGATGCAGATTATACTGGTAATCTTATAGGTAGAAAAAATACTGGTGGAATGTGATTTGTGTGGAGATATTCAGTAGTAATATCATTTTCAAAGAAAATATCTGCATATTTTCATTTCAACTAATTTTCAAATAGCAGATATTTTTCTTAACCCCTTCCAAAAAATCGTTTTTGTTGACCTCATTTCAGATTAGTCAATTTGATTTTATAATTATTTTTCAATTTGATCTTAAATTACTACATTAACTAATCTGACTCCTTACTGATTATCGAAAAGATAAAAAGTGATTAAAAAGTGATGAGTGTTGATATTAATCATATACTATAACTTGAGACAATATATTTAGTAAATTTCTTTAAAAATTTAAACAAGATATATAATAACTTCTGATTGATAAAAATTCCATGTCCATCTCTATTCCTATCGTATCTCTAATCACCATCCCTCATCAAAATCCAATATAGCATGTCAATATCTTGTAATTTAAACGTGAAATTATTCGTTTTACATTTTATTATATTTTTAGCAATAAAAACATCCAAAATATTCACTATCATTTAAAAGTCCTCACGATTATTCATGGGTCCATTACATGGAATCTTTGATTATGTGCTTTCATGCTCATTTAAAAGTCCCCACGGTTATGCAAGTATGGAACACATATCAAAATTGATTATTAAATAGAAAAGTTGATTCTAATCCCATTTAAAAGTCCTCACGGTTATGCGTGGTTAGAAGATGCTTGAAATTCATTTTTTATTATAAAAATTGGAATACTACTAATCTCATTTTAAAGTTATAGCGGTTAAGCATGATTAGTATATATTCATTCTTGATATAAATATACCGCAAACAGACACAACTATATGGTTTTATATGATGACATCATCCCTATCACTCTAAAGTGGAATATTCGCCTAATAGAGTATTTACGATTTTTGTTTGATTTTTTATTGAAATTTAATATTTATACTTGATTAGGTATTAATATTGTATTAATGTCTATCACTTTATCTTCATTTTTCAAAGACTGTTACTCTTTTGATGATAATAAATTGGGGAGAGAAAAGCTAAGATTTTAGCAAATAAAGGTCAAATATTTTATTTGTATTTTCTATTTGCGTCTAGGTTCATTTGCATATTTTTATTTATTTTCATGCATAAATGAAGGGGAGCCTTTGTTGTAGAGCGGGAGCATTGAAATAGGGGGAGAAAATTGAATGATCACATACATTTAATAAATTCAAAATCTTAAATATATGTTTGTTATTATCAAAAGGGGAAGATTGTTGAATATGCTAGTATATGATTTTTTTAATGATAATTATATATATTCATTTAAATGTATTTGTTATCGTACTATTTTATTTTCACATAATTGAAAAAATATTTTCTAAATAAAATAAATAACAAAAAATTTAAATTCAAACATATATTTTATTCAAACAAATATTTATTATAATTTTGAATAGTACAAATTTGAGCTCTCACTATATACACAATTTTCAAACGATACAATTTTAAATTACAGTACAATGTTTCAGTATACAATTATCATTTATATTTGCCCCTCGTTATATATCACTCATTCACTCGCATTTAATCATTAAGTCTATCCAGATTGAATCCAACATCTGAGTTATCTACAAAATAAACACTGACGTGGTAGAATTAAAAAAAGAAATATTTTTTGCAGTGTAAAATAAAATGTGTTTTTGAAAATGTTATTTGCTTCAGTTATTTGGGTTGTTCATCATCATATTTATTTTGAATTCATCTTACACGAACAACTTGTGACATGCACAGTGTATCACTGTACATGCCATAAGACCATGCACACTGATATACACTTTATAAAATTGCAAGGACAGGTGACCACAAGGTCAAACCTAATCAAAAGCTAGGTTCAACTCAAGTGCAATAAAAATAAAGCAACGACATGAGCATAAGGACAAACCCAAGCCAAGGTTAGGTTCAACTCAGCTACATTACAAAAAATATCACAAAATTGTTGAGTACAAGAATTCAAAAACCAACATAAAACAAGCCTCGACAAAAAATTAAATGTACGCATGAACCCAGACTACTCAGAGGAACCAAAATCCACATGTCAACAGTGTTGACTTTAAAAACAAACAAAACCTCAAATGGTCAGACTCAAAGTCAAATGATAACATGCGTGAATGCAAAAAGCCTCAGACATGTCAACTTCAAAAGGAACCCAACTATACGCATTCAAGACAGTAACTCACCACACAATGTAACACAGACCAGGAAATGAAATAACTCGAAGAAAATGCAAAACTAACCAAGGTCAGTCCAGAAGCAAGAACCACACAGCAAGACAGTGAATTACTCAAATAAAAATGCACATACATCATACAAAGTGAAATCGGTCAACATAACATGAATGCAAAGCTTCCACCAGACAAGACTTAACAGTTTAGGCATATGTGTGTTTGTGTGTGTGTGTGTATGCAAACTAACTCGAGGCTACAAATCAATGCAAGACAAATTCTAAAATTACAATGAACCAGTACAAAAAGGGATGGACAGGACACAAAGGAGCAACACCGGCACATATATGCTATGCATAAAAAAATTCGTCTTGAACCAGACCCGGTAAAAATATAAAGCAATATGAATTCATACGCAAAAACAGTAAACAATGG
The DNA here is from genome assembly GCA_030765085.1 of Allium cepa. Taxonomy (NCBI): domain Eukaryota; kingdom Viridiplantae; phylum Streptophyta; class Magnoliopsida; order Asparagales; family Amaryllidaceae; genus Allium; species Allium cepa. The sequence goes on along the minus strand of CM060940.1, from coordinate 746,296,763 downwards.
AATGCCACTGAGGTGAACACAGACACATATACATATATTTGTATATGTATGTATACAAGTGGAGATAAACATCAACATAGCAGTTTGAAAAATGACAAGCACACATGAAGAACCATGCAGTGAACAAAGATAAAAACAAGTATATATGATGGTCAAAGAAAACAATGAAGCATGGTTAGATATGGAACCAAATACAAATGGTTGAGTACAAGTTTCAATGAACTGTACTCAGACTCAAGGAAATGAGCAACAGCATAATGGTTTGACCATCAAATGAATGCAAATACAAGGAAGTTTTTTCAAATAAATGTACATTAAGCCAGAGAAGGCTACACAAAGACCACATATGTAACGTCTTCGAGATTTTCGACTTCTGAAAATCGATATTAATATGTCCACTGTATTAACTGCCGAGCAATCGAAGGCCGGAAAACCGAATTGTTAGGGTTAAAGAAGAAGAGGTGGATGAAGAAAGAAAGAAGAAGCAACAAAAACAATATCAGAATCTCACAATCGCAGCGGAACAACATATAATAGATAAATGAATAATCTTTAAATCAAAAGAACTGTATCAGTTATTACATCACATCACATTACATTACATTATCAGAGTTTACAACAACAAACAGCGGAAAATAAATACTATATACTAGTGATACGTTTCGTCATCCAACTCGCCTCTTGAGCTCCACAGCTCCTCCTGAATTCCAGAATATCCTGATAAACTGACTCTAGGCTGCCCGTGTGGAAAATGAGGGGCACCCAGAGTTTAGAAAGGGAACAATAAACTCCAGGTCAGTCATGGGACTGGTGTGAGAACTTAAAACAGTTATCTTTTAAAAAAACAAACAAAGAAATATTTTAAAATAGATCTGCAATGCTTTTAGAAAATGAAACTACCATAAGGCCTCCCGCCACACACACAATGCAAACACGGAATTGGAGGAGATTTCTCCTAATGATAGTCAAGCATGCTTGATACGAGAAATTTTCTTTGATATTATTATAAGTGCACAGTGGAAAACCGTTCGAAAGTATAATATAAATCTTAGCCAGCCTACGTACCATTATATTATGCATATTATAGCTACCATATTAAATGGTAGGTTCTACAACTAAAACCGTACAGGGCTCGTATTGTTTCTTTGGATTTTCCAACAAATGGTCAGGCTAAGGAACTTCCTATTGCCACTTGAGAACGCCTTTGGCGGGACGCCCCGAGAACCTAACCGGATCTCTGCCAACACAATGTCGGGTTACCTCTGTAAAAATAGGTAACTACTGACACGAGTATGTCATCCCCCGGTTGTAAACAACCTTTATCCGAGGATCCTCAATACCAACAACCACAAAGTAATAAATTTGCAGCAACAACATAGGTTAAGTGTCTACGCTCCATATCATGATACCACCTCTATCCAGAACGAAATGAACATACCCTAAGGGGCGCCACCCCGTATAACCTTGCTGCATTCATCCTGTTTCGACCATTCCGGGGTGTGAGGTCCGACGAAGTCTCGTCCACAAAGCTACGCTTTTCATAAAAGTCATGCTTCGATCAACAAATGATCAACAACACTTCGTATGCCACATTTCCAAATTGGTAATGCATCACTAGTAACCATCAACTACCCAACCTCTGAGCTCGTACGTCTTAGAGAAGGGTGTTAAGCTAAGAGAATAAATTCTCCACCACCAACAGAAATGTATTTGATAGAAACCAGCTTTACATCTCAAATTGTAACGTCAGACACACATCCATACAAGTCTGTTCCGGGATCCAATGGAACCGAAGGCACTTCCAAAGAAGCCCTTGCAATCCGGATATTCACTAATCACGTCCGGACTTCCCATCACAAAGGGTGATCAAATCTCTATATCGGGGATCAGCCGATGCAAAGACATTCGACGGTAATCCTTCAGTTTTCAAAAATATCCGGTCTTTAACACCGGTCTTCAAATGCAATCCATTACGACGTAACACTATTCGGAATTGGATTTATGACCCAAAGGTCCTCTCCCGGCTAAACCGAATAACGAGCGCTTATTTCAAAATAAGTGTAGCATTCAAATTCAAGCAAATCACAACAAATACCATTTAAAGGTAAATATTGATAGTCGGTTATTTAACTATCAACGGATATGCACAACATCACCAGATTCCAAATAATTTCCCAAATTATTTATTTTCCAAAGATATCTTTACGAGATATATTTTTCCACACTTCAACTATTTGAAAACAAATTTCAAATCACTTTTCACCATTACAACTTTTGAAAATAAATTTCAAATCTTACGCAGAAACGCTTCTAAATATTTATTCATTTTCACTGGAAATCTGGCAAGTTTAAATACTTTAAAATAATTTAGAACACTTATCCAAAATATATCGGGAAAACACTTTGAAACAAAACTACTTTAAACACTTTGCTTAAAATATTAGTTATAAAAATATTATACCAATATTACATATAACTTAAGTCCAAACTAATTTTCAAAATAAAATTAGTAAATAGAGTATAACTATTTAAATAACTATTTTCTAAAACTATTATTGATTAAATCTTAAAAAAATCATTTCTATATCAACTTAATAAATCTTTACTCAAAGGATTTTAGAACAATTTAAGAAGTTAATTTCTCCAAAGTATCCTTTTCAAAACCAATTCTAGAATTATATATATATATATATATATATATATATATATATATATATCTTTCAAAGCTATTCAGAAATTTTATTCGGCTTTCCAGGGAGAATACACTTTCATTTCAAAATTGTTCATTTAAACCAATTAAATAAATCCTAACCGATTTACTTTAAATTTACGTTCCAAATCCGTAAATTTATTTCCACACTTCAAAAATAAATCAATGTTCATTTTTAAACAAATTTCCCTTTCCTTTATAAATTCCATGGTGAATTTAAATTTCCAAATATCCACTGATATACGATATTCAAATCGATTTCAAATATTCACTTTCAACAACAATTCAATTTTTCAATTGATTTCAAAAACAACCAAATCAAATTCCATATTGATTTTCCAAGAAATTAAACACCAAGTAAATTTCATTCTAATCTCAAATTGAAATCAATTTCTACTAAACCCCAAATAAATTTTCAAATTGATTCCAAATTCATTTCAAAACACCAAATAACTTTCAAAATGGATTTTCAAAAGATTTAAATTCAATCACCAAAAATGAATTCCCAAATGGGTTTCAAATTTTATTTCCTTTTAAAAATAAATTCCTTTTATAGAAAAAAAATTCTTTTATTTTTCAAACTCTTTAAAATCCATATTTTGAATAAATTCTTCAACCTTCAAACAATATTACTGGAATCCATTTGTTAAAGCTTTTCCCATATTTTGAAATTTTATTCAATAAGATTAAAAATAAAACTTTATTATTTTAGAATTCCTTCTTTTAAATTTATCCAATCCTTAAAAATAAATTTTAATATAAATGTTATCCCGCCTTTTGGCAAGGCCGAGATACCAAGGAACTGACTAGAAAGAAATAGGATTATACATCTTCAGCTTTGAATGATCGTTGGGCAACTACAGATATCGACGAATTTTATCCGAGTCCGTATCGGGCTACAATTGATAAGACACGTCAAGCAAAGCTGTAGAAACCAACGTTCCAAATTTTGGGGAAATCCGAGTTCGTATACTCAAGATGTCGCAAAAAGAAAATAAGGAGGGTAGGCCTTATTTCGAATCCATACGAGAGACCCAGGCTCGAATCGATCAGAGTTCGAATCCCTCAAGGCACGCATAGCTTCGAACCCAGGAGCGAGCCCTTGCTCGAACCCATCTCACATATCTACGTTCGAATCCATCTATGTATGTCTCAGTTCAACTCCATCCAAAGAATGTAGGTTCGAATCCATCGAGGGCACGCCTTGTTTCGAATCCATCAGAGTGTTCCTGTCTTAGAATCCATCAGAGTGCTCCTGTCTCCGAATCCATCAAGCGAGAGTTCTTCGAATCCAACATACTGAAGCAACTTCGAATCGATCTGCAGTAGCTAACAACGATCGATCCGAACAAGTGCCAACATCATCGATTCGAAAGAAGATAACCCTCGAATCCAACACATCGACTCCATCAAGTTGTAGCAGCTGAAGCCAAGGACTCGACCCTATCGATTCGAAGAACATGGATTCGAAGCACGCATATCAACTAAAAATGCAATCTTGAATCGATCATAACTTGAGACCTACAAGTCCAAATGCTATGAAATTTTCACAGGAGCTTGCACGTACATAGAAAAATGTCCATGCCAAGTTTCATCACGATTGGACACTTTTTTGATCGATTCGAACCAAGGGTCGAATCGATCCAAAAGTGGGCCCGGATCTCCAGAATTCGGCCATGTGGGCCACCCACACGTGCCAGAAGTGGTCTTCCCGAATTTTAGGAGAAATATCAGCCTCCAGCACATATAAATAGAGCCCCTGGTCATTCGGAAAGGGGATCAGAGAATTGTGAAGAAAAAGCACGAATAGACGCTGCCAGAATTGCTTCAGAGCACCACCACTGCCTTTGATTTTTAATTTTGGCTTGCTACTTGCTGTACTTTGACATCAAAAAGTTGTATTCTCCGAATATCAATCAATAAAGTAACAAAACTTCATAGTGGACGTAGGCAACACGCCGAACCACTCTAAAACTCTGTGTTTCTGTGAATTTTCTTATATGTTTACTGGTGTGTTTGTTAGATCTGCTTCATTTTACGCTTATTCTCTTCATTTTATCTCTTCAAACACACCCGAAGAGTGTTGTGCCCAATTTTGGTACAAACACTTTGGTGCTTTCACTGAGAAAAAACCCAGTTTTTTCTCCTGCTCCTTGGATCTATCTTCGATACCGGATTACATAAATCTAAGAGAGAGATCCAGACCTCATATTCAAATTCCTTCCATTCTACTCAGATTTGTTAAAAGTCTAGGAAAGGAATTCAACTCTCATTATGGTTAGCACAAGAACCACCTCGAACGCTGTCAATCAAGAAGAACAGGATAGACAAAATCCTGCCCCTCTACTTCCATCTAATCAAGATGTCGCTGGGCACTCAGAACCATCGGGTCCGGTTACCCGACAAGAATTACAGTTATTACTCCAAGAGCTAACCCAGAGTCGGCGACAACTAGAAGAACAGCTACGCGCTACCGCTGAGCTAATCAACAAGTTGGATCGCCAGAAACGAAAGAGATCCGCGAGAGATCATGCTTCTCGCTCCTCTAGCGAAAGCTCCTCAACTTATGATTGTCATAACAGGCCTCCACGACCCCGGTTAGATGGGAGTCGTATGCCACCCGTTGGAAACCAACCGACATTGACCGTTGGGCAAATAAGATTTGGTCCGTCAGCCAGTTTCCAGACCGGACCCTCCTCCCGAGGAGGTGTTGTTCCTCGCCACACCACAGAATACCGCACCACTAACGTTGCGGCTAAACCAGGGGTCGACGCTCAAGATCAGTCAGACCTGGACCGTCGTCATAGCGGGCGTACTCCTGAACCGCGCGTCCCCGAGGACTATGAACCAAGGAAGCAAAACTTGGACTGTCAACGATATCCGGTTCAAGCCCAACGAATGGAACGTGATCACACTCCGGCGCAAATGCCAGATCTTTCAACTATGATACGTCAGATGATCCGTGAGAGTCAGGGATTCACAAACGACGATTGGGGAATTTCTCGAAATCACACTCCCTTTACAGACGATATTCTTAATGCTGAACCCCCACGGCGATTCTGAATGCCCACTCTACCCATGTATGAAGGAAACTCCGACCCCAACCAACATATTCTAAAGTATGAATGGTCGATGACCGCTGCCAGAGCCGACGATGCAGTGAAGTGTCGTAGTTTCCCCATATCATTGGGGGGCATCGCCACCATATGGTTCACCAGATTACCATCTCGATCCATCTCTTCCTTCGATCAGTTAGCCACAAAATTCGTTGAGCAATTCCGCATGCACGTCGCAAGGCCGAAAGATTTCAACACCCTATCTAGTGTCACAAAAGCTCCCGGAGAGACACTCAGACACTACTTAGAAAGATTCCATACTGCATGCGCGGAGATTAGTAATCCAAACGGTGACTCCATCCTTATGGCGCTAACTAAGGGGATTGTCCCTGATTCCGAATTCGGCAATTGGCTAGCTGGGAAACCACCTGCGTCATTGGACCGTTTCCATGCCAAAGCCGCTCAATTCCTGAGACGAGAAGACGCGAAACAGTCTAGGAAGAAAATTGACGCAGAGCCAAATGCGGAGGGAACCCAAAGCAATGTTGCAATAAAACAGTCCGGTGAGAGCTCCGAAAAAGTTCAATGGAACATTAAAAATAAACGAGCTCGGCGAAGAGAAAGCGTGAATCAAATTAAAAAACAAGATCAAAATCGTGGCCCGCAACGCAAATATCCGATGTTCGACAGTTATACTCCTTTGAATACTTCACTAGAGGATTTGTATTTACAGACCCATAATGCAATTCAATATGAAAAACCTGCTCCAAGACCGTCGTCAGAGAGACAAATCCAGACGGGAAAATTTTGCAGGTTCCATAAAGGCTACGGGCACAATACGAACGAGTGTCGCCACTTACAGGATCTTGTTGAAAAACTGGTCAGAGAAAGAAAGCTGGAACAGTTTGTGCGGACACCACAGCCCAAAGAAGCGGGCCATCAAATCTAAATAATGAATCCACTCATCTGATACAAGAAGACTCCACCCCCATCGGTTGGAGGTTAGTAGTAAATGTTGTTGGGAGTATCCCCCCTCCAACAAAGCAAAACTGGGAAGAGATGAGGTCACATGCCAGTCCTACTAGGCATACGGATGCTACTTGCTGTAGACATTCAAAAGATAAAGTTCTGATCAAACGAAAGAAAGTAATGACCAACAACATCGTATTTCAGTGTGATGATGATGACAGAATCATAGTCCCGACTACCGATCCATTAGTCATATCAGCGCAGGTAGGCCATGTGTGGATGAAAAGGATTCTGGTTGACAGCGGAAGTTCTGTGAACATAATCTTTAAGCGAGCCTACGATCAAATGAATCTGAAAACCAAATACATGAAGCCATGCCAATCCAGTATTCGCGGCTTTGACGGGAGCGCGGCCATGCCCGTTGGAGAACTAGAAATACCAACGGAGTTGGGAACAGGACAATGCTGCAAAATCCGAACGTTGCGATTCGTGGTAATGGACATAGATTCACCGTACAACGCTTTCTTGGGCCGACCGGCCCTTGCTGAATTCAAGGTTGTTATCGTCCCATGGTGCCTAGCCTTAAAATTCCCCACTGACAAAGGAGTTGGTGTTGTTATGGGAGACCATACCGACTTAAGGGCCATCATACTCCGAAAGCGAGTTTCCCGGTCGCACGATGTCAATGATCAACCCCAAACCTTCAAAATTGGTGATTTCGTCTACGGAAGAGTACACTCAACACCACTGCACGTGAAACCAACGTGGGAAGGACCGTGTGTAATTGAACAAAAGATCGGGGATGACCTGTTCTTGTTATCAACATTGGGAGGTCCTATCTTGCCAAGGGCCTGGAAGAGCAAGGACCTTCGTCACTGTCACACATGACAAGCTCCTTCAATCTATGAATACTTTGCAATTTCCTTTGTATTCTGAAATTTGAATTTGTAATAAGGCACTGACTTTGCCATATTTTCTTATTTCAGCAATAAAATACTATCTTTTCAAGCTAGAGCTGTGATTCACCGAATGCAACGTTCAACAATCACGACACAGGAAGAGCTAAGTTCCATCGAACAATGGAATTTATTCCAATAGCGAGTGACTGCGATACGACCGGCCACTCACTAAGTGAAACCCAGCTCGGGGGCAAGCCATCACATCAAAGGTTGAACTGGACCAACACATGACAGTCCGTTAAATAATTCGTTCCCAGAGCGCAAACGGACTCCAACTTCCCAGAGCGTGAATTGGAGTATAAACATTCAACAATTCGTTCCCAGAGCGCGAACGGACTCCAACTTCCCAGAGCGTGAATTGGAGTATAAACATTAAACAATTCGTTCCCAGAGCGCGAACGGACTCCAACTTCCCAGAGCGTGAATTGGAGTATAAACATTAAACAATTCGTTCCAAAAGCGCGAACGGACTCCAACTTCCCAGATCGTGAATTGGAGTATAAACATTAAACAATTCGTTCCCAGAGCGCGAACGGACTCCAACTTCCCAGAGTGTGAATTGGAGTATAAACATTAAACAATTCGTTCCCAGAGCGCGAACGGACTCCAACTTCCCGGAGCGCGAATTGGAGTATAAACATTCCATAACTCGTTCCCACTGCGCGAACGGACTCCAACACCCCAAAGTATTAGTTGGAGTATAAACATCAAATCCATCGTTCCCAGAGTATGAACGAATTCCTAAAAAGCCCAAATAAGTGAGACTGACCATCTATCGGCTAACTCCAAGTTCCCAAAGCACGAATTGTAGTATAAACATAAGTTGCAGGTTCTCGGAGCGCGAACCGAAGCATACGTGCTAGCTCCAGATTCCCAGAGCGTGAAGTGGAGTGTAAACATCAATTCCAGGTTCCCAGAGTGCGAACCATACTACAACCGTCGATAACTTTCAAATTCCCGTGGTGCGAACCAAGTTATCGATTACAAATTATCCTAAGTCCCCAGAATGTGGACATGTGCTCAGAGTTTGCGAAAACGCACTCAACCACCAAAACACACATGCTATTCCCCGAGACTAGGGAGCAAAAAAGCTAAGTGTTAATCGCTAATCAAAGTGACACAATATCCGAAGTTTGATTATTCACCGATTACAACTTGCGACCAAGATTCGTAGACTTGGCAAATAAAAACGAACTCTACTTGACGGTGAAAACACCACAAGTACACCGAACTGTTAACTACAAATTATGTTAAGTCCCCGAAGTGTGGACGTGTATACGAGGCTTATGGCATATATGAGCATAAGTTAATTAATGCAATACTTGAGCAAAAAAGAGAAGAGTTGTTCTTCATGTTATCAACAAATAAAAAAGAAGTTCGATTACATGATAAAACTAGAAACAATCCATAAGTGGGTGTCGAATCCACACTTATACACGGCCTACAAAGAAAAAAGAATTGCCCTGTCACAACTACATGGTAAAACAAGTTCACTCTTTCTTCTTCCGGGGTTTCTTCTTCAGAGTTGATCCGCTGGATCCACTGCCCGGCTTCTTGCGGGATTTCTTGTCTTTCTTTGGAGCATCCTCAGGATCTGGCATGATATCCACGTCTTCCTCAGAGCCGGAAGGGATAGAGATCCTTTTGTGAGGACGAACCGGAGGCGGGGAAGCCGTAACAGGTGGCAAAGCTTCGACGCTAGAAGTTACAGTTGTGCTGGTGAGGGAAGTAACAATTGAAGGAGTTAAGCTTGGTGGAGCAACATCGCCTCCAGAACCACCAACTGCCATCACCGTAGCCATTTCGGCGCTTATCTCAGCAAGAATTTCTTCCTCTCGGGTAGATCGAGCAGCGCTGGAAACACTGGCGGTCGGCATAAACGAGCTAAAAGATGAGGCAACTCCACCCATTGTAAAGGAAGGATCAGGAAAAGGTTCATAAAGTTGCTTGAGAAGCTCCTCAATCATCTGAACATCAAACGACATCGAGCTCCCTTCTACCATCTCGCTGGTAAAAACAGTGGTCGTGATGGCCTCAGTAACAACGGCTCCTAGCATTGGCTGCGAAACTTGTGGTATTGGAAGTGCTGGAGCATCGCTTTCAATCATTGATTAAACAGAAAAGAAGATGATTAGTCAAACGATCGGCTACAAGTTCAAAATTCCAGAAACACATAAGCAACATTTATAATACCTTCTTTACTGCGGCTCGGTGATAGAACAGGTTCAGAAACGGTAGATGAACCGAGAGACAGTTCTGGTCGATCCGGGTTATAAGCAGGGATAACCTGTGGACCAGCTGTAATGACGACTCCAGATGAGGTTGGGGCATCAACTGGAACATTCTCACTGTAATGTGCGGCTCCAGAACCTTCACCAGTCTCTACATGATGAAACCCAAGTCTCTCCCTCTCAGCGGAGATCATCGCATCATGGAGGAGTTTCCTTTCTTCTTCACACAACAAGCGAGATTCAAGTTCAAATTCGTCTACGGCGCCTTCAGGGAGAGATGCTCTTTTATTCGCCACCAATTTTTTTCAAGCACTGAGCAGAAGCGTAGAATAATCTCCGAGCCACGAGAGATTCCTGTGCTCAAGTACATTAGCATTATAAGTGTCGAGAAGATCGTCAAACTCAGCTTCTACTCTGAATATCTCCGCTTGAACTCTCCCTTCTACCTCTGCTTCCACCGCTTCAACCTTAGCAACCGCCGCGTCTCGCTCAGCTCGGAGAGACACAGCTTGCTCGCACGCTTCCTGTGCGGCCGCATTAGCGTCATCTTTTTCCTTGTTTAAACTGGCGAATTTAGCTTTCAACTCCTCAAGTTCCCTGACCGCCGCATCTCGCTCGGCCTCAACGTTTTTGTACCGATGGATTAAATCCTCAACTAAAGTACAACGCGCTTGTTGCATTTTCGCCATCTCAGCTAGTGTCTCGTCAACCTCCTGTAGCGACTCCAGTTCAGCCTTGCGAGAAGATTCCGTTTCAGATTGAAGTACGTCAACAATACGGTTCTTTTGAGCCAAGTCTGCTTCCAAGTTCTCAATAACTTTGGATCGTTCGAAGGCTCCTTTCGAGGCTTTAATAGCCGGCCTGTACCATTCTTTATACTGAGCATAAAAATCCCGGGTATAGCTGAGGGCGGTGTGCACGGCCTCTTCGGGAATTCTTTTAAGATTGGGTGGAAAGATATAGGCGTCAAAGCATATTTCTGGAAAGTCTTTTTTCAACTGAGCAATTCTAATAGCCCCTGCACCAGACGGTTCAAGAGGTGCCTCCTCTACGGTTACGGTCGTGGCCGTATCGGTCCTTGAACGATGTGGACCAGGTTTAGAAATTTGTTGAGATGGTTGTTGCCGTGAAGTTTCGACTGCAGGTGCTTGGCCCCTGGATGACGGAGGAGAACGAGAGGGTGAATGATACCTTCGGTCCGTATCAGAATGCTCCTGGCTAGAATAGTGTCGGGAATGGTCCCTATCACGATGCTCCTGCTCATAATACCTCCGCTCACGATCTCGGTCAGAATCCCTGCGGCGAGACTCATAGTAAGATGAAGAATGGTGTACTCGCCGAAGTTTATCAAGTGTAGAAGGACGATTCGACATGGCACCTGTAAAAAAGGAACAATTCGATTAATTACCAAGAAAAAAAACACTACGATACGTGTGGAAGTCGTGAAGTGTTGTGAAAAGTGTATAAATGCGCAAACCCCCCGACAAACCAGAAGCGTCGATTACACTAGCGGGTAAAGATTCGCTTATATCAAGCGCTCCCCGGAGCTCTTCCAACCCGGACCCGTGGTGGAGAGATACGTAGTCCGGAATGGGAATATCATCCAACCCTGTGAAAAGGTCTCCGGACTGGCAAGGAGAGGCGCTGGAAACAGTAACCCCAGGTTGGGAACGGGTTACGACTACGGACTTCCATCTCTTAAACTTAGGTACAGCAGCCTTGCCTGTCTGGCCCTCCTCTATTCGAGAAAGGTCGGCTGCTATCTCAGTGTCTGTGGGCGTTCTTTCATCATCGCTCATTTCTCTTATTACAACACCAGGTTTTCTCTTTGCCACTTTCTTCTTCTTCCTCGAGGCCGATTTCGCCAAACCTTCAATCACAATACTCTGGCCCATCTCAATCAAACCCAATGTCCTTAAGTTATCATCAGTCAATAGCAAATCTATGTGCCTTAAGTCATGGGGAACCCTTTGCAAGCTTTGAACGACACCTCTATAATGCCCACCAGTAGGTCTCGAAATGATGGCTGCAAGAGTGGCAGAGTATTAGTGTAAAGTATTAAAAGTGACCATTCAATAACGAATTATGATGCTTACGTCTGGATAACCATCTCCTGGCAAACCCTGGGGGGCATCGAACAAAAAACCACTCGTTCTTGGAATAACTAAGCCTGGTCCAGGTCCCAGTCACGACCTGACAGTTCCTGACCGCCTCCAGAAAATTGAAAGACGGGCTATCACCCCTACTCTTAAAGTTGAAGATGTGCCTGATCTCGTTAGGTCTTGGCGGGCGTAAAAGGCAATCCATAAATATGACGAAGACACTGTTTAGTAGTGCATGCCCGTTGGGATGAAGCTGTGAAGGAGCGATTCCTAAATACGACAGCATCTATCTGATATATTGGTTAAAAGGAGGAAGAGATCCTGCCGCACAGGCATGGCGGTAGAAGGCAGTATATCCTTCAGGAGGGTTGTGTGGTCTATCACTAGCACTGGGTAATAAAACATCGTCCAGAGATATGTTGTGTTTCGAACATATCCGGCCCAACAGAGACTCTGAGATATTGGATTGAACAGAATCAACCGGATCTTCGATAAATATGGCCTCCGGCAATTCATCCGGGGCCGGATCTACGACTTCAGGAGGGATGTCCGGAATCTCAAGCGCTGGAAGGGGCGAGCTTTGTGCTTCTTGTTGTTGAGAACTCGAAGACTCCATAATTAACTAACTCACCAGAAAGCGGCGTTAAAAACGTAAAAAACCCATGCATTCCCGCGGTGCAAAGTGTATGAGTAAGTTGTGCAATGCAAGTTCTAAGCAAAAAATTTAAGCAGATTTTACAAGATGAAACGAGGTGTCCGAACTACGAAACTTAGGAATTTGGGAATGAAAACGACCGTCATCGCTGACCGTCACTTTCATGCCACCCAGAAGCTATTGGCCAATTCAAGTAATAAATTCGTTATATTTTGTTTAAGTCATGGTGCCATCAACGAGCTTCAACGGAGAGGTCAAGTTAAATTCGATTATGCAAAGCCGAAGCTTGTCGGGGTCAAGTATGCTAAAGTTCATTAAGCTCGACAAAAAGTTCAAACTTGAAATTGGTCATAGCTTAGAAGTTGGAGCCAATCGTAGAACCAGAAGTTTCAGATGTTCGAACGTTCGAATCGATCGACTCGAATCGATACGAGTCGAATCGAAGACGTTCGAATCCATGCACCTCGAATCCAAGAAGGTCGACTCGATGCAGCTTTAGGGTGGATAAGTACTTCGAATCCATGAGCTATGCATAACTTCGAATTGATCCACACTGAGCACCTTCGAATCGATCAGTGTATTATCACCTCGAATCGATCGGCACGGTCCTTCGAATCCATCGGTTCGGAATCTCGCAATCTTGATCGATTCGAACTGCCTATTCCTACATCGATTCGAAGTCTCGCCTTCTTGATCGGTTCGAACTACTTATGCCCTAATCGATGCGAAGCAAGGAAGGAAGATGACATCCAACATTGCCTACACTTCTCCCTGATAACACTCAGAATCAATACGACTTGAATGGTTTCGATCCCCAGATCCATCGAGTCAACCCATTTCAGATCTCGCTATCACTCATGGTTTTCGAAAGAAAAGATTGAAATCGATGTCAAATTTTCAGTTTTCATCGTTCTATACTCGGATCGATCCCTTGACTTACCTAATTGGATTCGATTACAGGTAAAAAACTTGGAAAAATTAGATCGATTCGTGCAGAATGCAGTTGTATATGGCGTTGGAGGATCGATTCGGAGATATAACTACAGTAAAAAGTGAAAAGTAAGAAGTTAAAAATGAAGACGGCCTTGGATATTTATATGGGTTCCACATAAATCGCGTGGCTCTTCGACTCCCGGTTGTGTTTACTCCCTACCGCCGGTCTCTAGCCAAACATCATCGATTCGAACAAACGCTCGATAACCCATTGCACTCGAATCCATCACAGTGTAAAGTCGTGATTTCGAATCCATCACGTGGCCGAATCCATACTCCACTTCGAACCCATTACCTTCCAATCTTTTACACAATCGGTTCCTTCCCAGTTTAATCGATGCGAGGCACCATCGATTCGATGAAACACTGAGCAAAGGTAAGACCATTGATTCGAAGATACATGACTTCGAATCAATCAGGACAGCATCGATTCGAAGCACTTGAATGAGGACTGAGTTGAAAAATCCTATCGATTCGAATAACCTATTCCATAACCAGCAATTCCATTAATTCGAAACCCTATCGGTTCAAACAAGCATGCTTCGAATCCATTTAGCACCGTCGATGAGAATGAATACAACACTTCGATACGAAAAATTAACTGGTCTACCTTTTACACCGATTCAGGAGAGGATCGATACAAAAGGATGATCATAGATGGCTATAACAACAATACGTTAACCCTAATCCCAAATCGGTTCAGGAGAGGGCCGATGTAGAATTCAATAACAAACCAAACTGGCAACAACTTGCAATCACGCAAAGTTAACCAAGGTCAAGGCGATACACGTATACGCATATGTTTGACTAATATTTGATCTTTATCATTCACAGGGATCGGATATCCATCTTGTCATGGTCTCAACGACGAACAACCGATCACAATCATACGACAGTTGATAACAGCAATAAAGAATACAGCTTTCAGCAGAGCATGTCCTAATTGTCCAGCGTTAGATTTTAGCTTTTCAAAGCACGTCATGTTTACACAAGACGTACTTTGGGGGGCAAATGTTATCCCGCCTTTTGGCAAGGCCGAGATACCAAGGAACTGACTAGAAAGAAACAGGATCATACATCTTCAGCTTTGAATGATCGTTGGGCAACTACAGATATCGACGAATTTTATCCGAGTCAGGATCGGGCTACAATTGATAAGACACGTCAAGCAAAGCTGTAGAAACCAACGTTCCAAATTTCGGGGAAATCCGAGTTCGTATACTCAAGATGTCGCAAAAAGAAAATAAGGAGGGTAGGCCTTATTTCGAATCCATACGAGAGACCCAGGCTCGAATCGATCAGAGTTCGAATCCCTCAAGGCACGCATAGCTTCGAACCCAGAAGCGAGCCCTTGCCTCGAACCCATCTCATATATCTACGTTCGAATCCATCTATGTATGTCTCAGTTCGACTCCATCCAAAGAATGTAGGTTCGAATCCATCGAGGGCATGCCTTGTTTCGAATCCATCAGAGTGTTCCTGTCTTCGAATCCATCAGAGTGCTCCTGTCTTCGAATCCATCAAGCGAGAGTTCTTCGAATCCAACATACTGAAGCAACTTCGAATGGATCTGCAGTAGCTAACAACGATCGATCCGAACAAGTGCCAACATCATCGATTCGAAAGAAGATAACCCTCGAATCCAACACATCGAATCCATCAAGTTGTAGCAGCTGAAGCCAAGGACTCGACCCTATCGATTCGAAGAACATGGATTCGAAGCACGCATATCAACTAAAAATGCAATCTTGAATCGATCATAACTTGAGATCTACAAGTCCAAATGCTATGAAATTTTCGTAGGAGCTTGCACGTACATAGAAGAATGTCCATGCCAAGTTTCATCACGATTGGACACTTTTTTGATTGATTTGAACCAAGGGTCGAATCGATCCAAAAGTGGGCCCGGATCTCCAGAATTCGGCCATGTGGGCCCCCCACACGTGCCAGAAGTGGTCTTCCCGAATTTTAGGAGAAATATCAGCCTCCAGCACCTATAAATAGAGCCCCTGGTCATTCAGAAAGGGGATCGGAGAATTGTGAAGAAAAAGCACGACTAGACGCTGCCAGAATTGCTTCAGAGCACCACCACTGCCTTTGATTTTTTAATTTTGGCTTGCTACTTGCTGTACTTTGACATCAAAAAGTTGTATTCTCCGAATATCAAGCAATAAAGTAACAAAACTTCATAGTGGACGTAGGCAAAACGTCGAACCACTCTAAATCGTTGTCTCTTGTGCAATTTACTTCCTGCTATTTGGAGTTTTTGTTAGATAATCCACGTTTTAATTTATTTTCTTCATTTATTATCTCTTCAAAAACTTCCGACGAGTGTTGTGCCCAATTTAGACACAAACAATAAACTTTCAACCTAAATTTTAAAAAATCAAATTTTTATTTATTTCTGGTATCTAACGATACCAAAATTATATTCGGCTAAATTTTAGCCTTCAACGATTTCAATCAAAAAGATAATCACACAGAGATATTAATAATCAACACACAATATTGGAACAAATTCAATAATTTGAGGAATCCAGTTAGATCCCTCCAACCTGTTTCCCTGCATCAACAGATGTTAGCACAATACCAATCCCGTTTCAAGACGGGATATCGCGGTACATTGGTTTATATAAAATATCATCCGCTATTATGCGGCGCAATAGGGTCTCATCGGCTATATAATGCATGAAAACAACTCCAAGTACATATATAATACCAATTCCACTTCAAGGTGGAATATCGCGGTATATGTGTTTAATATAATAACCTCCACTTAATTTACGGCGTATAAGGTCTATTTCAATACAACCAATAACAATCATCATCCAATCACACAATCAAGCAATTTCAAATTTAACAATTTAAAATTTTAAATCGAAACGCAATTCGATTGAGTGAGAAGTTCTCACATTGCATCCAATAACGGTTTCAACATTTTATTGTGAATAAAATTAAACGCGCGTTTAATTTTACCCAAAATTCGCACTAGCTCCATCAATCCTTATCCAGCCTCATCCCGTATTATTCAAAAATATGATTCTAACGCAAGTCGTTTCGTCATTTTTCGACCATGTATGAACAAGTTACATCTTTTTAAAGTTTACACAAACTAATATACAATTTATTTCCATTTTTATTTTCAAATTTTTAACCTTCAAATCATCTCGGCCATCCAATTCGTCACAGCAAATCACGGCTGCAACTCGCATCTTCTTCCCCTCCAGGAGATACGCGTTCGAACAAAACCCAAAGCCGCCCCTTACTTCGAATTTTCACGACCAATTTGAACGTCGAGATGTTGATCGGAGAATACCACGTCGAAGCCTATACTCGACTCCACCTCTGGCCAGTGACCGGCCCCACTCCGCTACCCCTATCACAAGGAAAAACGTGCGCAACCAAGCACGATCGTGGGCCAAAATCTCCTTAATCGTTGCGAATTGGATAATCATATCCGCATGGATTTGAAGGCCTCGATGCCCTCTCTGATGTTGTAGTTGAACATTTTGCGTAATTATTTACGGATTAAGAGAGATTAAGGGGAAAAGAAATGAACACATTCGGCCATTGAATATAGGTGGCGGCTGTAACTAGAAACCCCAGGGTTTGTGCAAAACAGAGAAAATGAGGTCCTTATATAGAAAATTGCCAAAACACTATTCCTCCGAGATTTTTCCGAACTCCAAATGAAGCGTGCCGCCTAGCGTTCATAATGTTTTACCCCTATTCCGAACACAATGGAATATATCGGGAGCCAATTCGATCGTATTTGGAAGATAGGTTTTAGAATTGAATTATTTAAATTTAAATTTCACTTAAACCGATTTCTACGCGTTTTAGCTTACCCCGGACAAACCGTAAATCCGATTGACACGAAATTTGAGATCTTACAATAATTTAACATTACGGATCTTGTGAAAACTGGTTTCGTTGAAATCCGAGACAGTTTGAAAAATGGCTATTTTTACCCGTTAATTAAATATTAAAATATTCAATTTCCACAAATTAACTTTTAATTCAATTTTAAAAGTTCTATAACATCATTCTAACTCCAATATGATTTAATACAACTTTACAAATCAATTTTAATCAGATTAAATCCGATTTCCAACTATCTCTGTAATTTCAAATATTAAACTATCGATTTAATTATCCAATTAAATCTAGATATTCGAAATATAATTTATTCGACTTACAAATTTTACTTGTTAATATTTAAAATCAATTAAATATACGAATTTCAAATGACATAAATTCTGGGTCGTTACAAACTTCCCCCCTTAAAAGAATTTCGTCCTCGAAATTGCCAAGTCAGAAAAAGTCTTGAAATCCATTAACTATTTTTTTTAAAAAACAAACCGTTCCAACTCGATTTCAGATTCATTTTAATTTCCTAACTTTTCCAAAATCGGATGGTTACACTTTTCTAGTTCAACTCCTACATTTTCATTTCAATGTAGAAATTGACCTTTCGTTAACAAAAATTCTAAAAAAAAAATTCATAATTTTTCTAACTCCCAAAATTTATGGAAAAATTTGGTAGAGTCTCCCTTGTACGGAGGAGCTTTTGCAATATTACAATAGATATAAATAAATATATCGACCCACACGGTCGGAAAACAGAAAAACAGTTCATATTTCCTATTTTTTATTGCGTAGGCGTACCTTTTTAGCATTTTTAAGCAAAGCAGATATTTATTAGCTTTTTAGCGTGACCAAATCCAGCCAACTACAGCCTCGGTACCTGTGCTTACTCAATTTAAACATGTAAGTGACATATATAGGAAATTCATTTACATTTCACTAATTTTCAATAGAAAACACATAGTTTTCATAAGCAATACAATCAAAATAATTCCCATAAGCAATTTATAAGGCTTCAATACAAATTTTAATTGCTTACAACCAATTCACATTAATTCACTTTCAATTCAAATTCAATTACATGGCTTTCCATTTATCAATTCAATTTCATTAACACTAAATGAATTATATACAATCAACTAACAATCATATAATAACCAAATCATAACCAACATAACCAAATTATTAAATTTACATTCAATTTGGTTTAACACTTTTAATTTCCAATTGGTTTAATATCTAATTGACTTTTCTTTCAATTATTCAATTTTTTTTTCAACTTCATTAGCTTTTAATGAATTAACATTTACATTCATTATTCTATATCAATTCTTTTTCATTCGATTGATTAATATTCAATCCATTAGTTCAATTCAATTTCTAATTCATTTAACCCCAAAAGTTGAATTTCATTACATAACTCAAGTTCATATTCATCACTTCACTTTAATAATTTACTTCGATACCAAAATCAAGTTCATTCAACATTACGTAACTTATATTCCATTTCAAACATCATTTGTTTAACTTAGCTTAATTTCCCCTTATAAATCCAATTCAGATTCCAATTCTAAAGTAAATTCTATTTAACTTTTACCAAAGTCAAATTTTGTCACTTATTCAAATTCATATCTCGTTTTGCTTAACAAAATTGTTTAACCATTTTATCATTTGGTTTCACTTACATTTTCTCACTTTACAAGTTATACAACTTATTTAAACTTTAGTTTAATTTCCATTTCGATAGCTTACCTAATCCAAATCAATTTATTTAACCTTCGTTTAGTTAAATTTCAAATCATATGTTTTATTATGCCAACTCAAATTTATTTCAACTTTACCAAAGTAAAATCTTTATTATTTCATATTGTAAGTCCAAAACTTGGTTACTTATATTCAACAATTACAACTTGGATTTTAAATCAAATTTGTTTGTCACAACAAAACTTAAATTTCCAATTTACTATGGTAGCAAATCCATCACACAGAAACTCGAAAATGATACTGATGATGCTGTAGTCATCACCCTTATTATTTCCCAGTGACAGTAGTGAATTCAGTGCTTAATATTCTTTCAAAATTTTCCTTTTATTCATAAATCACATTTATAAATATTTTTCTCATATAATTTCACTATTTAACTTTTAATTTTGGAAAATAATTTCCAAAATAAATAGGATTCAACATTTTCAACAACCAAACAATCAATTTATATACACTTTAACATTTCTGAAAAATTATTTCCTTTATATGTAAATATAATCGAGGTAAAATTATTTCATTTACCCAATTTAAAATGATACTATGTCGACTTGCCTCGTTTAAGTGTTTAGAAATCCCTATCGATAATATGGCATCCCACAAACCGACCATAATTTACAAACAGCTCAACGGACAAGCAAACACAATATAAAACATTTTTACATTCACTAACAAATACGCACTCGTATCTATGATTACACTCACACTCATTCTAGTGTACTACTGACTCTATCTCTAATGAGTAATTCCCAACAGAGCCAAGGTTGTCACTTAACAAAACGCTCTGATACCAATTGTAACGTCTTCGAGATTTTCGACTTTCGAAAATCGACAATGATACGTCCACTGTGTCAACTGCCGAGCAATCGAAGGCCGGAAAACCGAATTGTTAGGGTTAAAGAAGAAGAGGTAAAAGAAGGAGAAAGAAGAAGCAACAAAAACAATATCAGAATCTCACAATCGCAACGGAACAACATATAATAGATAAATGAATAATGTTTAAATCAAAAGAACTGTATCAGTTATTACATTACAACACATTACATTATCAGAGTTTACAACAACAAACAGCGGAAAAGAAATACTATATACTAGTGATACTTTTCGCCATCCAGCTCGCCTCTTGAGCACCACAGCTCCTCCTGAATTCCAGAATATCCTGATAACCTGACTCTAGGCTGCCCGTGTGGAAAATGATGGGCACCCAGAGTTTAGAAAGGGAACAATAAACTCCAGGTCAGTCATGGGACTGGTGTGAGAAGTTAAAACAGTTTATCTTTTAAAAAAACAAACAAAGAAATATTTTAAAATAGATCCGCAATGCTTTTAGAAAATGAAACTACCATAAGGCCTCCCGCCACACACATAATGCAAACGCAGAATTGGAGGAGGTTTCTCCTTATGATAGTCAAACATGCTTGATACGAGAAATTTTCTTTGATATTATTATTATAAGTGCACAGTGGAAAACCTTTCGAAAGTATAATATAAACCTTATCCAGCCTACGTACCATTATAGTATGCCTACTATAGCTACCATATTAAATGGTAGGTTCTACATCTAAAACCGTACAGGGCTCCTATTTTTTCTTTGGATTTTTCAACAAACGGTCAGGATAAGGAACTTCCTATTGCCACATGGGAACGCCTCCGGCGGGATGCCTCGAGAATCTAACCGGACCTCTGCCAACACAAGGCCGAGTTACCTCTGCAAAAATGGGTAACTACTGACACGAGTATGTCATCCCCCGGTTGTAAACAACCTTTATCGAAGGATCCTCAATACCAACAACCACAAAGTAATAAATTAGCAGCAGCAACATAGGTTAAGTATCTGGGATCCATACCATGATTCCACCTCTATCCAGAAGGAAATGAACATTCCCTAAGGGGCGCTACCCCCTATAACCTTGCTGCATTCTTCCTGTTTCGACCATTCTGGGGTATGAGGTCCGATGAACTCTCGTCCACAAAGCTACGCTTTTCATAAAACTCATGCTTCGATCAACAAATGATCAGCAACACTTCATATGCCACATTACCAAATTCGGAATGTATCACTAGTAACCATCAACCACATAACCTCCAAGCTCTTATATCTCAGAGAAGGGTGTTAAGCTAAGAGAATAAGTTCTCCGCCACCAACAGAAATGTATTTGATAGAAACCAGCTTTACATCTCAAATTGTAACGTCAGACACCCATCCATACAAGTCCGTTCTGGGATCGAACGGAACCGAAGGCACTTTTAAAGAAGCCCTTGCAATCCGGATATTCACTAATCACGTCCGGACTTCCCATCACAAAGGTTGATAAAATCTCTATATCGAGGATCAGCCGATGCAGAGACATTCGACAGTAATCCTTCCGTTTTTTAAAATATTTGGTCTTCAACACCGGTCTTCAAATGTTATCCATTATGACCTACCACTATTCAGAATGGGATTTATGACCCAAAGGTCCTCTACCGGCTAAACCGAATAACGAGCGCTTATTTTAAAATAAGGGTAGCATTCAAATTCAAGCAAATCACCACAAATACCATTTAAAGGTAAATCTCGGTTATTTAACTATCAATAAATATGCACAACATCACCAGATTCCAAACAATTTCCCAAATTATATATTTTCCAAAGACATCTTTACAAGATATATTTTTCCATACTTCAACCATTTGAAAACAAATTTCAAATCACTTTTCACCTTTACAACTTTTGAAAACAAATTTCAAATCGTTTTCCTTACGTGAAAACACTTCCAAATATTTATTCATTTTCACTGGAAATTTGCCGAGTTCAAATACTTTAAAATAATTTATAACACTTATCCAAAATATATCGGGAAAACACTTTGAAATAAAACTATTTTCTTTAAACACTTTACTTAAAATATTAGTTATAAAAATATTATACCAATATTACATATCTTAAGTCCAAACTAATTTTCAAAATAAAATTAGTAAATAGAGTATAACTATTTAAATAACTATTTACTAAAACAATTATTGATTAAATCTTAGAAAAATTCATTTCTATGTCAACTTAATAAATCTTTACTTAAAGGATTTTAAAACAATTTAAGAAGTTTATTTCTCCAAAGTATCCTTTTCAAAACCATATATATATATATATATATTTCAAAGCTATTTAGAAATTTTATTCGGCTTTCTAGGGAGAATACACTTTCATTTCAAAATGGTTCATTTAAACCAATTAAATAAATCATTACCGATTTACTTTAACTTACGTTCCAAATCCGTAAATTTATTTCCACGCTTAAAAAATAAATCAATGTTCATTTTTAAAAAAATTTCCCTTTCCTTTATAAATTCCATGGTGAATTTAAATTTTCAAATATCCACTGATATACGATCTTCAAATCGATTTCAAATATTCACTTTCAACAACAATTCAATTTTTCAATTGATTTCAAAAACAACCAAATCAAATTCCATATTGATTTTCGAAGAAATTAAACACCAAGTAAATTTCATTCTAATCTCAAATTGAAATCAAATTCTACTAAACCCCAATTTAATTTTCAAATTGATTCCAAATTCATTTCAAAACACCAAATAAATTTCAAAATGGATTTTCAAAATATTTAAATTCAATCACCAAAAATCAATTCCCAAATGGGTTTCAAATTTTATTTCCGTCTAAAAATAAATTCCTTTTAATGAAAAAAATTCTTTTATTTTTCAAACCCTTTAACATCCTTACTTTAAATAAATTCTTCAACCTTCGAATAATATTACCCGAAATCCATTTATTAAAGCTTTTCGCATATTTTGAAATTTTATTCAATAAGATTAAAAATAAAACTTAATTATTTTAGAATTCCTTCTTTTAAATTTATCCAATCCTCAAAAATAATTTTTAATAAAAACTTTCAACCTAAATTTTCAAAAATCAAATTTTTATTTATTTCTGGTATCTAACGATACCAAAATTATATTCGGCTAAATTTTAGCCTTCAACGATTTCAATCACAAAGATAATCACACAGAGATTATAAATAATCAACACACAACATTGAAACAAATTCAATTATTTGAGGAATCCAGTTGCATCCCTCCAACCTGTTTCCCTGCATCTATAGATGTTAGCACAATAACAATCCCGTTTTAAGATGGGATATCGCGGTACATAGGTTTACATAAAATATCATCCGCTATTATGTGGCGCAGTAGGGTCTCATCCGCTATATAATGCGAGAAAACAACTCCAAGTACATATATAATGCCAATACCTCTTCAAGGTGGAATATCGCGGTATATGTGTTTAATATAATAACCTTCGCTTAATATACGGCGTATAAGGTCTATTTCAA
The DNA here is from genome assembly GCA_030765085.1 of Allium cepa. NCBI lineage: Eukaryota > Viridiplantae > Streptophyta > Magnoliopsida > Asparagales > Amaryllidaceae > Allium > Allium cepa. The sequence continues at coordinate 746,273,129 of CM060940.1, read as the reverse complement.
TACAACCAACAACAAACATCATCTAATAACACAATCAAGCAATTTTAAATTTAACTATTTAAAATTTTAAATCGAAACACAATTCGATTGAGTGAGAAGTTCTCACCTTTCTTCCAATAGCGGTTTCATCGTTTTATTCCGAATAAAATTAAATGCGCGTTTAATTTTACCCAAAATTCACACTAGCTCCAATCAATCCCAATCTAGCTCCATCGCCAAATATTCGACAATATGATTCCAACGCAAGTCGTTTCGTCATTTTTTGACCTCGCCTGAACAAGTTACAGCTTTTTAAAGTTTACACAAATTAATATACAATTTATTTCCAATTTTATTTTCAAATTTTTAACCTTCAAATCATCTGGGCCGTCCAATTCCTCACAGCATATCACGGCCGCAACTAGCATCTTCTTCCCTTCCAGGTGATATGCGTTCGAACAAAACCTAAAGCCGTCCCTTACTTCGAATTTTCGCGACCAATTTGAACGTCGAGATGTTGATCAGAGAATACCACGTCGAAGCCCATACTCGACTCCACCTCTGGCCAGTGGCCGGCCCCACTCCGCTACCCTTATCACAAGGAAAAACGTGCGCAACCAAGCATGATCATGGGCCAAAATCTCCTTCATCGTTGAGAATTGGATAATCATATCCGTATGGATTTGAAGGCCTCGACACCTTCTCTGATGTTGTAGTTAAACATTTTGTGTAATCATTTACGGATTAAGAGAGATTAAGGGGAAAAGAAACGAACACATTTGGCCATTGAATATAGGTGGCGGTTGTAACTAGAAACCATAGGGTTTGTGCAAAACAGAGAAAATGAGGTCCTTATATAGAAAATTGCCAAAACACTATTCATCCAATATTTTCCCGAACTCCAAACGAAGCGTGCTGCCTAGCATTTATAATGTTTTACCCCTATTCCGAATGCAATGGAATATATATTGGCAGCCAATTCGATCGTATTTGGAAGATAGGTTTTCAAATCGAATTATTTAAATTTAAAATTCACTTAAACCGATTTATACGCGTTTTAGCTTGCTCCGGACAAACCGTAAATCCGATTGACACGAAATTTGAAATCCTACAATAATTTAACATTACGGATCTGATGAAACTAGTTTCATTGATATCCGAGACTGTTTGAAAAATGGCTATTTTTACTCGTTAATTAAATTTTGAAATATTCAATTTTCACAAATTAACTTTTAATTCAATTTTAAAAGTTCTATAACATCATTCTAACTCCAATATGATTTAATACAACTTTACAAATCAATTTTAATCACATTAAACCCAATTTCCAATTATCTCTGTAATTTCAAATATTAAATTATCGATTTAATTATCCAATTAAATCTAGATATTCAAAATATAATTTATTCGACTTACAAATTTTACTTGTTAATATTTAAAATCAATTAAATATAAGAACTTCAAATGACAGAAATTCTGGGTCGTTACAACATAAACATATATACATACATACATATGTATGTATACACATATATGAGTTCAAAGGCAACAACCATATGCAAGCAATCAAGCTACATAAGGGGCATGCACAACAACAACCAAACTTTTATAAGCAATGTAAATGAACACACATGAAAAAGTGTATCAAAACCTGACATCAAATGGTACAAGTGCAAAGTTCAAATTTTAATATTTCAGTGGAAACCAGACCAGTCTCCATAAAGTGTACAGGAACAGCACACATGCACCAGAGACAAGAAGACCACATGATACTGCAACTACCAGAGTACATCAAGCAACAATAAAGTGTACAGGTAAACCAGATAATTCAATATAAAGGAGTCAATACCGAAATCAATCATTGTTTTTCAAGTCCAGTATATACATGATGCAACAAAGATACATACATACATATACATACACACACACACACATATGCATTCACACATGTGTACATATATCCAGACAGTTTTCTAAAGCAAATTAAGTTGCAGCATTGAAAAGAGGAACAAAATTCGAATGTAGTCATGGTCACATTCAAATGCAAATTTTAAGCAAACTCCATAGAAGTGCTAATTGCTTGCAAAAAAATTCATGAAGTTGAAGTCAATTATCACAAATCCAAAGTGGCCGAAGTCAAACCAGAAAAGAATGAAACAAAATCTAAAGGAAACTCATGAAGCCATGGTGACCGAGGAACCGTAACAGAAAATAAACGAAATTGAACCAGTCAAGATCAATCACAAGCAACCAAGCAAAATCGAATGGCAGAGCAAAAAGTAACAGACAAATTCAAAATCATATTTGAATGATAATTAATGGAATCGAACCCTATTTGAACCCAATCATCATCAGAAAATCAAAATCAATATAGTTCAAGCATATCAACGAGAGTAATAAAGGAAATCACATACCAATTCAAATTGAACTCAACGAATTAAAGCGGTCGTGTGCAAATCAAAGAGACGATCTACGGATAAAGTAATCAATGCTAAATATCTATTAAATCGATCAACTAGAATCGGCAGTGCTCAATCTCCAGAAGCCTTAATTTCTTGAAGAGAAGTGAAGATGGATCGAAGAAGAAATGAGGCAGCCATTTTCACAAAGCAAGGGTAAAGGCCGAAGAAATAAAAGAAATGGGGAATATATTTTATCACAGAGTATTTATTTTTTGGGCCGGAAAATAATAGTTTGGCCTTTTATTTTAAACTAGGATTTCTATTTTTGTTTAGTTGTTTTTATATTGTATTTCTCTTTTAAACTTTTGTAAAGTCTAGTCGTGTGACTAGGGGACGAGCTACGGTGGTGTAGTTCGAGAATTCGCAACTCAGTGACTGAGTTATGGCAGGGTTTTGAGCATAAAGTTAGGTTAGTCGATAGCGGGTGTCACGAGTTTACATGTATAAGCGTCTGACTACTTAATTTCTATTAGAAACCTTGGGTGCAACATGTGGGCAAGGTTGTGACGAAGTTGGGTAGATCTGTGTTGTTCTATTTCTACATTTAATATTATGCTATTATCTGTGCTGCTATTATTCAGCTATTACGAGTGCCGCAATTATATTATATATTTCCACATTAAATTTTTTAATTATTAGTATCACCCTATTCACCAGCCTTCTAGGGTGAAATCGATCCTACACCCCCCTCTTCTTCAGGTTCATGTAAGAAAAACCGTGCTTAACCACTTTTGATCTGCTTTCATAATCCAAAATTAATGAATTATACAGTACCAATCTCCATTTTTTTATTAAATTACTAATTTTGAATAAAATTTTCCATTAACCCAAATCCTAATTTGAATTCATATTTTTTTCAAGAAACAATATATCAAATCAATGTTGCTTTATTAAACATTTTATTCATTTATTTAATTTGAAAATTATTTTCTTTAAAAAAATGTTTGCGTCAAAAACAACCAAACATCTCAACAAGAGATCCAATAAAGTGTAGAAACTAGTAATGTGATTCTAGCGTTGGTTTTTAAGATGGATTAGTTCTCTCACTAATGAAAAAAACTGTTCTAATTCTTTTATAATATCCACACAATAGAAAATATAAGAGAAATATCAGGTTCTGCTTTAATTCAGGCAAAAAATAACAACCAATTTATACTAGAAAGTAGAATATGAAAAAAGAAATGACAATATAGAAAAAGTAAAAGATGCATAATATACTACAGTGGTCCAACAATCCTTGAACGACTCAGAATTTTAGTCATTTGAACTTAGAATATTTAATTCATTTTAAATATTGAAAAGTTATTTTTATAAGTTAAATGACTTGGATTTTAAATATGACGATTTATTTGATAATTTAATTGTAAAGTTTAATATTAGAAATTGCCTAAATAATTGAAACTTGAATTTTATGTGAATGAAAATGATTTCTAAAGTTGTTTTAAATTCTATTTAAATAAGAAGAAAGATAGTAAACTTTGATGGCTCTGGTGCTTTGCTGTCTACTGAACTCAAGGAAAAGCTAAGGATTCAACAGGTGTACATGATGGAGCACCCTCTTGATGAACAAGCTGCTGAAGAAGAAAGCAAACTTTTTAAAGAGGTAAATAATGCTTTGTACTTGGAAGCAAGCATGAAGAGACAACAGATGCACATAAAATGGATTGCTGAAGGAGATAAAAATACAAAATTTTTCCATGATTCTATAAAGGTAAAGCATGCTAGAGAGAATATACATAACATTTTTGATGAACAAGGTACTGCTTGTTCAACTGCTGAAACTGTTGACAGAGCTTTTACTGAATTCTTCTCTAATTTGCTTGGTAACTCTGATGGGTTCATCCCTGATCTTGATCTCATTTCATCCCTTCCACTTCCTAGCATTTCATCCCTGGATCCTGCATCCCTTATTACTCCTGTTACTGATGATGAAATTAAAACAACTCTTTTTGCAATGAATCAACAATCATCTGGAGGGCCTGATGGATTAAATATGGTTTTCTTTATCACTACTTGGAGTGTTTTGGGCAGTGAATTCTGTAGAGCCATTCATAACTTTTTTAACAAGTGTAAGTTGTTGGGTGAAGTGAATTGCACTAACATTGCACTTATTCCTATAGTCAATAACCCAACTAGTGTCACTGATTTCAGGCCCATCTCTTGCTGTAATGTAATATACAAATGCATTTCAAAAATACTTGCATCTTGTTTATTTAAAGTTCTACCCGCTATTGTATCAAGAAATCAGGCTGCTTTCATTCCTACTAGAAGCATTATTGATAACTTACTGCTGGTTCAAGAATTATTGAAAGGATATGGTCAAAAAAAGGTAACCACAGCGGCTGCTATTAAAATTGATATAACTAAGGCATATGATACCATCCACTGGTCTTCTATTGTCAGGGTTATGGCACAAATGGGTTTTCCTAAATTTTTTGTATCATGGGTTTATGTGTGCTTATCCACTCCTTCATTCTCTATAGTGATTAATGGAAGACCAGTTGGTAACTTCAGAAGCTGTAAAGGTATACGACAAGGAGACCCTATTTCTTCTTATTTATTCTTACTTATTATGGAAGTTTTCACTGTTATTCTTCGAATAAGGTATTCTCAGAAAGCAATAAAGTATCATCCTAAGTGTGCTAAACTGCATATAACTTCTATCATGTTTGCTGATGATGTGTTGTTGTTTACAAAGCCTGAGTTACCATCCTTAAATGCCATTTCTGAGGCTCTTAAAGTTTTTTATGCTATGACTGATCTCAAAATTAATCAAAATAAATCATCCTTGTTAGTTTCTGGTGTCAGTGATTCACAAGCTTATGCTTTACAAACAGCAAGTGGTTTCACTTCAATGAACTCAGACATGAAGTATCTTGGTCTACCATTAATAACAAAAAGAATTACTAGAGTTGACTGTTTTCCACTCTACAACAAAATCACATCGGTTATGAAAGCCTGGGAAAATAGGAAGCTGTCACAAAGTGGTAGATTAGTGCTTATTAAGGCTACTGTATTTTCCTCCCTTGTTTATTGGGCTCGTGCTATGTTCTCCCAACAAGGCTTCTGCAACAGGTCAGGGCTGCTATGTGCAGATTTTTTTGGACAGGAAGCATACATAATAAAAAAGTGTTGCCTTGTTCTTTTTCAAAGTTTGAAGTCCCCAAGTTTTTGGGTGGTCTTGGGGTTAAAAATGTCAAGAATTGGAATTCAGCTGCTATGACCAAACAAATTGATGACTTAATCAACAACAGGGCTAGTATATGGGTGCAATGGGCTAAGCAGTACAATATAAAGGGAAATTATTTTTGGTGTATGGAAAGTCCAAAGTACGGTAGTTGGATTTGGAGAAACTTACTGAAGTTGAGGAATGTTGTGCTACCAATGATCAAATATCCTGTCAAACATAACTCTATTGTCAGTTTCTGGTATGACCCATGGGTAAGTGAAGGCCTTATACTGTCTTGCTTGTGTGACTATAACCAGATACTGCATTCTGGTATTCACATGAATGCTAAGGCAATTGATTATATCCAAGATGGGAGATTAGTGCTTCCATACAATAGTAATCTACATATAAGACAGCTGTGGAATAAAATGAATCAACTCTTTATACCTGATACTCAACTTGACAGTGTGGTTTGGAATAAGAAGATTCATACTATCAGAGGAGTTTACAAACATATCACAGACACTACCCCTCTGCCTGCTGCTAAATGGATCTCTGTAATATGGTCATCTGATTCACTACCTAATCACAACTTGATGCTTTGGAAAGTGATAAACCAAGCTCTGCTAACTAGGAATGTTCTGAACAAATATGGTATGGGTTGCTCTCTGAAGTGTTTGTTTTGTGACTTATTTGATGAGTCTGCACAACACATTTTTTTTGACTGCCCTGCACTTCTTCATCTCATCAATAGAATTGGAAACAAAACTGGTCATTGCTTACAACCTGCTAGCACATCTGATGTGTGGGAAGTTCTTTTTAACTCTGCCAAGAAGAAAGATGATAAGGGTAGGATACTTGCTGTTTGCTTGAAGATATATATGACAGTTATCTTGCGGGAAAGAAATGATATTTTTTTTGAAAATCAGAGAAAAAATGGTGATGCTCTTTGGCAAGAGGTGAAGAATGCTATTCTTTGCCAACTTAAGTACAGCCAATCTGGTTTCACACCAGATTTGATTCAACTCTGGGAAAGAGCCTGATAATTTTTTCCTTTCTGTTCTGTTTTGTTGCTTCCTCTTTTTTGTTTTCTCCTTGTTTTTCTTGTGTTACCTTTATTGTTTTTCAATAAACTGGTAGGGGACCAGTTAAACCCGCTGGCTTTGCCAAAAAGAAAGATAGTAAACTTTTAAATTTGATTTAAAAAAGTGATTTAATTGATTTTAGAAATTACTTGTTTTAATTAGCGTGTAAAAATAGCTTTTTAGGGCACTGTCTTGGATTTCGACGAAATAAGTTTCATCAAATCCGTAATAGAGAATTATTATATATCTTCGAATTTGGTGATGATCATACGTACCATTTGGTCGTGCGAGTTCGAAACGCATAGAAAGTAAATTTAAGAAATTTATATAATAATTGGGTTCAAAAAGCTATCTTCTGCATATGATCGAATTAGGTCTCAAACTAGTTCCATTGTGTTCGAAATAGGGGTATTACATATAGAACACTAGGCGACACGCTTCGTTTGAAGTTTGAAATTTTCCCGAAAGAATAGTAATGTGAAAATTTCTATATAAGGACTTCAAAATTTTAGCTTTGCGATCCAAAAACCTTGTTTTTATCAGCCGCCACTTTAAAATTTCAATAGCAGAAAATCACTGGCCTTTCTTCCTCGATTTCTTTCCATCCACGTGCTTTTACGCTTCGACTTCAAGTAGGAAGTTGAAGAGCTCGATGGGCTCTACAAGATCAACGGTGTAATCAAGTTAATTGTCGACGAGTCGGTAGCCAGGCTCACCCAAATGAGCATCAGTTGGTGGGTTCAGGCTCGATTTCCTAGCGTAGACATGCACGCTAGCCTAGAGGAGGGTGGCACAGCTGCAGGCGAGGGTGGTGCGGCAGCTTTGGCCAGGTGCGATTTGATCTAGGAATTAAAAAGAGAAAAGAAGAAGAAGTATACGTGAGCGTGATTAGAGGAGTAAATGGGAGGGAAGAGACAAGGTCTAATAATTTTAAACTTGTTTAATTTAGTTAACTAATTTTAATTTTAACAAATGTAAATTAATCCATAACTTTTTCGTACAGGTCCTTTTTAAGTGCAACAAGTTGCGTTGCATTCGTATTATCGGGTACTACACTATGGAGTTAGATTGGAAAAATTTGAAGCTAGTTGGAATTTTGGATTAAAATTGAACATCCATTCAATTTTAATTCAAAACAGTACGTATTGACGACTATTATAAATCAATGTGAGTTAATCTCACATTTATAGTCAACCAGATATATATTTTTAATTGATAAAAATTTTCTATTGGATGTTAGGATATATTGTTATTGATAGTTATTGAGTATTTGGATAATTTACTATATTTATTAGTTGGATTCTTGCCTATTGGAGCGGATGAGACCCTATTACGTTCCCGTGTAAGAGCGGATGACCCTTTATATACGAATCCCGCCTCGAAGGAGTTGATTTATATTTTTATAATTATATACTATATGTGATGCAGGGAGATAGTTTGGAGGGGTCCAACAGGATTCCTCACACTGTTGATTTTATTTTCATATATACGGTTGTAACAGCCCGTATATTTTACGATTGCATATTTAAATATTTTATTTAAATATAGCATCGTTAGTCGGATTTAAGTCTAAAAGGTTACTTTTGGCAAACAGTCAAATTAAGACTCGGGACCACATCCATTGAGTTCAAAATGGTGTTTCCGACCTTTTTGAGTATAAATATCCATATTTTTGGAGCAAGCTAAAATTTTTGCCTTTTAACTTAGGGCTTTGGGTTTGGGTTTCAGCAACCTAACATATCAACCCAACTCCACTCCACCCCTCTTCATTCCTTCATGATATTTCCTACAACTCAAGCTTTAGCAAAAATGGTAGAGGAGATTGGAAATAAAAATCCTAACCCCTAGTTTCTTTAGCAAATCCAAGTTTTAGCTCCAAAATCAAAGAGAAGCTTAGGTAAGTATCTCCTTCTTCTTCTCCATTTCAATCTCTTTCAAATTTCAGAAATTCCCTATAAGCAAATTTGGAAAATTGTTGCTTATGATCTTAGATTGGAGCTTTTAGAGTTGAGATTGAAGAGTGGTTGATCCTCCTTTGTTTTCAAGCTTCTTTCTTGTTTTTCGGTTTAAAGGTGAGATTTTTATCTCACATCCATGTCTATAACTATCATTATTATTAGATATGAATTCCTAACATCTATTCATGTTCATTTGCTTTTGATTTGAATTGATTTGGTGAACATTTCAATTTTTGGTGTTTTGAAGTTAAATCTTTAATAATCCTAGCTTTGATGCTTGAACATGTCTTTGGGGTGAGTCGAAGATCCTATAGGCCTGGGTTGTAGTGTGGCATAAATCCCTAGATGCAATTGCTCAATCGATCGGCTCCATTTGGATTGTCGTCCCTTCGGGACTAGGCTGCAAAAACGGGAGAACAGGTTCCAGTCAACTGGCTTTCTGAGTCCAGTCGACGGACCTGGAAGCCAAGAGTTTTCTAGCCATTGGGCTAGCGGACTTAACTCAGTGACCAGTCGACTGACCTGCTTGCTTGAGATTCCGGCTTTTTATCGATTCGTGGTTATCCGATTTGTTGCTATCATTTATTATCGACTTTGATGACTTCTGCTTAGGAATTTTTGGGAATATACATTTTGATGACTTCGATATCGTTTTCTTTGGATTTCATTCACATCTTGGTATGTGAATTTTTGGTGATTGATTGTTTTTATAATCAATTTTGTGATTCGTCACTTTAAAATACAAAGGTTTCTATACTAGTAGTAAATATTCGAACTCCTTTACAAAGACGATTACCACTCTATTTTCAATATCAAACTCTTTTACAAAACCGTTTTCCAATCTATTAGTATATACAAACCTTTACCTCATTTGTTCGAGAAATCCAATTAAACGACTTAACAAAACATGTGGAATGAAACGCTTGCATTTACTTTGTCGATTAATTCTTAGACTCGTTCGATTGAAACTCTTGTGACAACTTTCGAGTGGAGATTTACAGTTTGTTCGTAAATAGTTAAGTTAAGCCAGTGGTTATGGGACACGAAGCTAAGCCATCTATTTACTAGCTTGGTGTAATTAACACTTCTTGATGATCGATGATAATCATTTTGTGATTTAGACTAGCAATGTGCGATGTCTCTTTGTCTACGAGGGAGGCTAAACTCTGTTTCTGTGGAGCTTTGGCTCAATTTTGTGGGGTAGCGAATCATGGTCTTCGGACCATTTTGTGGAGCTTTGGCTCAAAATTGATGGTCAACAACCATAGAATAGCGTTCTGTTTTGTGATACATGTGTTGGTGAGTTTTCGTGCTACCGTTTTGGGATAGGCCTCCCCCTTTTGTGATTTCTGGATTTCTAGTTGATGATTTCAAGAATTTGTGATTCACCAATTTGTGATTGGCATTGATATACTTGTCAACATTTGTGCTATGGTGAATAAAATAAAGAATATGACATTATTTTCTGTGCTTTGAGATTTCTTGAGGTAATGTATGTTTTTTGTGTTGTTTAATGTATACTTATCGCAGTATGACATTTTTGTTATCATACGTTTTTGTCGTATCTCTTATTCTATCTCATTTTATCTGATATTTATAGCTAGACTGATTCATTTATTATTTTCTTATTAAATAATACTCGGGTCAGATCGAGATGTTACAGGTGCTTCTGCTTGACTCCTCATCAGGGAACATTACCTGACTTTTGGCTAACTGCTCTAGTTTAGTAGTTTTTGTTGTTATACATACGAGATAGAGATTCCTTGATGTATACATATTCTTTTGTGTAGCACTTGTATCTATTCTTTTGTGATATTGTGGATCTTGTTTGACCACTACTCTGATATACACTTCTAGGTGTTATATTCATATCTATTTCCGCCTTTGTGATATGGATATCTATGACTGATTTATGTTATGCTTATTTCTATATTTGTTTTTGAAGACCACATAGCCACTATATAGTAGCCTTGAGTTTGTATCGGCATGTCGGATTTCCTCTTGAAATGAAATGCATGTTATACTATCTGACATATTGGTGCTCGCCCAAAGCAATTACATGGATGGTCACTCCTCAACAGCCTTATTCTTCATGCTAATTAACGGCATTACCCGTAGTGTCCTTGGCTAACGCGAGTATAGAGGTGGGGCGTCACAGCTTGGTATCGGGGCCATACTTCAAAACAATGTAAAATAATTTAACAAGGATCATCGTCCTACGTCCATCTTAGGAGTCGTGCCTTAGGGTTTTATTCGAGTCAATGGACCCGTTCTATCCTATTTTTTTGTGATGCCTTGTTTTATCAATTATTATTGTTTGATATTCATTCTGAGAAAACTTTTCTTCTTCTTTCTTTCTTAAAGAAGAGAAATGGTTAGACCTGGTCGTCCCAGTGCCGGTCAATCAAGTGCTACTCCTCAGGATGGAGTATTTATGTCAGCTCAATGGCTTCTTGATCTTGTAAAGAATGCTTAAGCTATGGGACCCATTCCAGAGCCTACTCACCCAAAATCCGGATTTGCAAGCTTGCGCAGTGATTATACCAACTTGGGTGGGAAGACATTCAAGGGCTCCAAAAGCATTATTGAAGTCCAAGCTTGTCTTAGAACACGCAACGCATGAATCTTATTGATCTTCATCGAGTCCAAGTGGCTTCTAGTATGCTCCAAGAATAAGCATTAGTTTGGTATGAACTTCTGATTTCTGAAATAATTGAAGCGAGTCTTACTTGGGAGCAATTCCAGAAAAGATTCGAATCAAAGTTTGTGCCGGAAGCTGAAAAAGTGACTTTGGCCCGTCGTTTTATTGACCTTGTTCAAGATGAATCTTTTATGGCAGATTATGTCGCATCTTTTGAATCCCTCTCTAAATATGGCATCGAGTACATTAATACCCCATTGAAGAAAAATCAGATATTTGTCTATGGCTTGAATAAGAATCTCAAAAGGCCATTACTTCTAAAATTGGAAGTTGCTTTCGATCAGCTTGTTGATATCGCTCTTCGACTTGAAGAGGCAGATAAAGAGAGTGATGTTGAAGTTAGGAGTGCCAAACCTAGCATCAACAACAACAAGAAGCGGCCTAATAAGTTCAAAGGTCCTTATCCCAACAATAAAGGGAAACAAGCAACTCTGGTATCCAAGAATTCTACCCCTAGTGGTGGCCAATGCTACAATTGTGGTTCTAAGGACCATTATGCAAATAAGTGTTCAAAGCCCCTTGGTTGTCGCTTTTACAAAAGTTCGGGTCATTATATATCTGCATGTCCCAAACTTTGAAGCAAGAAGGAGGGAAAGCTAAATGTGGTGCAAGCCCCTAGTAACACTTCTCGTGGTCAAGGTATTTCTCATTCTATCCTTGATGGCATTATTATGTTTCCTGATCACCCTATTCGAGTTCTTTCTGATACGGGTGCATCCCATTCTTTTATGTCAAAAGAACTTGTTGATACTTTTTCTTTGAGTGTTATGGCTTTAATGAATTCTTTGAGAATTGTGAATCCAGTTGGTGGATCCGCAAAACTCAGTTTGCAATGTAAAGATGTCGAGATTTTTTTATGTGATCATTCTTTCCGAGCCGATTTTCATGTCATGTGCTACTTAGGCTTCGAAATGATTTTCGGAATGGATTGGCTTAACCGTTATGAAGTTAAAATCCTATGTCCTGAGCGGACTATGATCTTCGACATCCTCTATCTATTAAGCTGATTTCTATTGTTCTTAAAGATTCGGATTCCAACTTGGCAGCATCTTTATATTCTTTAAATCCTCATGATGACGATAATGATGATGAAGAAGATGTCATTTCTCTTATTCACGTTGTTCGTGAATTTTCCGACATATTTGAGCCCGTTTTAGGATTACCCCCTAAGCGAGCCATTGAGTTCGGAATTAATCTAATTCCTGGAGCTGTACCGATTACTCGTCCTCCTTATCGTATGTCCAATAAGGAAAATAAAGAAATGGGTAGACAATTATCTGAATTGGAGGCAAAGCAATTTATTCGCTCTAGTTCCTCTCCTTCGGGAGCTTCGGCTAATTTGTGAAGAAATCCAAATGGTACACTTAGGCTTTGCGTTGACTACAACAAGCTTAATGATCTCACTATCAAGAATAAATATCCTTTACATCAGATTGATGATTTATTTGATCAACTTAGCAGTGCTGGAGTATTTTCACAGTTAGACTTAGCAACCAGCTTTCATCAGCTTTGTATTGTAGAGGATAGCATTCCTATGACATCATTCCGTACTCGTTATGGATCGTATGAATGGCTTGTTATGCCATTCGGTTTAACGAATGATCCGGCTTATTTCGTTGACCTTATGAATCGAGTTTTCAAAGACTTCCTCGATCGATTTGTTCTCATCTTTATAAATGATATTCTTGTTTATTCTAAAATCGAGGAAGAGCATGAAAAACATCTTCGGATTGTGTTGGAAACTCTTAGGTGAAATCAATTGATAGCGAAATTTTCTAAGTGCCACATTTGGCAATCTCGTGTGAAATTTCTTAGTCATATCATTTATGAATCCGAAATTTCCATGGATCCTTCAAAGTTTGAAGCGATTCAAGATTGGAAGAGACTGGAGAGTGTGACGGAAATTTGTAGCTTTCTTGGATTGGCAGGTTATTACCGTTGGTTCATAAAGGACGTTTCTAAAATTGTCATGCCTCTTACTAGCTTGACAAAGAAAGGAGTTAGATATATTTGGTTGGACAAATGTGAAGCTTCTTTTTAGAAATTAAAAGAACTCCTTTATGATGCTCTTATTCTTGTGATTCCCGAAGGGAACCAAGATTTTATTGTTTATACCGATGCTAATCGTGTTGGTTTAGGAGCCGTTCTCATGCAAAGGGATCGTGTTATTGCTTATGCTTCTAGGCAATTAAAGCCAACCGAGACTAGATATGCCACACATGATTTAGAGCTCGCTGCTATTGTTTTCGCCCTTAAAATTTGATGCCGTTATCTTTTGGGAGAAAAATTTATTCTCTACACCGATCATAAATCTTTGAAGTATTTATTTTCTCTAAAGGAACTTAATTTGCATCAACAATGTTGGCTCGAATTTCTTGCATCTTATGATCTTGATATTCTTTACACTCTTGGAAAGGGGAATCGTGTTGCAGATGCACTTAGTCGTACGCAACAAGCGGTTGTTTCTATGATGATATCCGAATGGAACGATCTCAGGATTTTGTCCACTTGCGAGATTCGTGATCGGGAATCCGATATATGTTCATCTCATGTTTTATGTACTCTTGAGGCTCATCCTTCTCTTTCAGACCGCATTTTTGAAGCTCAAAAGCTAAATTCTGAATTGGCTCTTCTTATCCAAAGTTGTAGGGATAAAATTAATATTGAAGGTTTGAAAACATCGATATTGATGCTCGTGGCGGCATTCGAAAATTTGGTAGACTTATCGTGCCAAATATTAGTGATCCTCGTAAAGACATTTTGAAAGATTCTCATCGTTCTAAATTTACCATTCATCCTGATAGTAGTAAAATGTACGCAGATATGAAGCAAATTTATTATTGGGATGGAATGAAATCCGAAATTGCTTATTTTGTTAAGCATTGCATGACTTGCCAACTCGTTAAGGCGGAGCGTCAAAGGCCCGGTGGGTTATTGCAACCTTTAGACATTCCAATTTAGAAGTGGGACCAAATTTCCATGGATTTTATTGACGGTCTTCCCCGTTCTCGTTCGCGTCATGATAGCCTATGGGTGGTATTTGATAGACTTAAAAAATCTGCCTATTTTATTCCCGTTAGGTCCAATCAGACCGTACCGCTTTTGGCCAAACTCTTTATGAAAAAATTGTTAAATTGCATGGAGTCCCTACTTCTATTGTTAGCGATCATGATCCATTGTTTACTAGTGGATTTTGGAAGAGTCTTCAAAAAGCTTTGGGAACAAAGCTTAATTTTAGCACTGCTTATCACCTCAGTATGATGGATAAACCGAGCGTGTGAATCAAACTCTTGAAGATCTTCTTCGTGCATGTGTTCTTGATTTTGGTGGAAGTTGGGAAGATCATATTTCTCTTGTTGAGTTTTCCTATAATAATAGCTTCTAATCTAGCATTGGTTTGGCACCTTTTGAGGCACTCTATGGAAGGCCATGCCAATATATTTCTTGTTGACTTGAGGCAGGTGAGAAGCTGGTTTTAGGTCCAGACTTTATTCGTGATTCCATAGAAAAGATTGACCTTATCCGCCATAGGATGAAAGAAGCTCAAAGTAGGAAAAAATCCTATGCCGATAACCGAAGAAGGAAATTCGAATTTTCTATGGGAGATTTTGTGTTTATTCGTGTTTCACCTATGAAGGGTGTTGTGCATTTCAGTCGATCGGGAAAATTAGCACCTCGACTTATTGGTCCATTTTCCATCACCGAATGCATTGGTTCTGTGGCTTATCGCCTTTTATTACCGGCTCGATTTTCTGCTATTTATGACGTGCTTCACGTTTCTCAACTACGGAAATGCCTTAGGGATTCCGGTTCTATTCTTGTGCCCGGTGTTGTTGAAGAAATTGTAGTTTTGCCTAATTTGACTTATGAGCAACATCTTATTCGTATCATTGCATCGGAGGTAAAACGCCTTCGAAATAAAGATGTCCCTCTTGTGAAAGTTCAATGGTCCTCAAATCCTAAGGATTGTTCTTGGGAATCTAGAGAATTCATCGAGCGAACACATCCGGACTTACTCTCTCGTGCTCTTTGAGGTGAACTTCTTATTTCAAATTTCTTTTGTGTTGATATGCTTTAATGGTTGTTACTTTTTATATTTTCTTCTTAAGTATTGCGAGAATGCAATTTCTTTAAGGAGGGGAGTCTTTAACAACCCGCATGTTTTACGATTGTATATTTAAATATTTTATTTAAATATAGCATCGTTAGTCGGATTTAAGTCTGAAAGGTTACCTTTTGGAAAAATACAAATTAGGACTCGGGACCACTTCCGTTAAGTTCAAAATGGCATTTGCAACCTTTTTGAGTATAAACATCGATATGTTTGGAGCTAGCTAAAATTTCGACCTTTTCACTTAGGGCTATGGGTTTGGGTTTCAGCCTATTAACCTAACATATCAACCCAACTCCACTCCACTCCTGTTCATTCCTTCATAATATTTCTTAAAACTTAAGCTTTACTAAAAATGGTGGAGGAGATTGGAAATAAAAACCCTAAGCCCTAGTTTCTTTAGCAAATCCAAGTTTTAGCTCCAAAATCAAAGACAAGCTTAGGTAATCATCTCCTTCTTCTTATCCATCTAAATTTCTCTCCAATTTCAAAAATTCCCTATAACCTAATTTGGGAAATTATTGCTTATGATCTTAGATTGGAGCTTTTTGAGTTGAGATTGAAGAGTGGTTAATCCTCCTTTGTTTTCAAGCTTCTTTCTTGTTTTTGGGTTTAAAGGTGAGATTTTTATCTCACATCTATGCCTATAACTATCATTATTGTTAGGTATGAATTCCTAACATCTATTCATGTTCATTTGCATTTGATTTGAATTTATTTGGTGAACATTTCAATTTTTTGTGTTTTGAAGTTAAATATTAAAAAATCCTAGCTTTGATGCTTGAACATGTCTTTGGAGTGAGTCGAAGAGCCTATAGGACTGGATTGTCGTGTGGCATAAATCCTTGGTTGCAATTGCTCGATCGATCGGCTCCGTTTGGATTCTTGCCCCTTTGGGGACTAGGACGGAAATACTAGAAAACAGGTTCCAATCGACTGGCGCTTTGAGTCCAGTCGACTGACCTGGAACCCGAGAGTTTTCCAGGCATTGGGCCAGTCGACTGAACTCAGTGACCAGTCGACTGAACTCAGTGACCAGTCGACTGAACTCAGTGACCAGTCGACTGAACTCAGTGACCAGTCGACTGACCTGCTTGCTTCAGCCAATTTGCCTATTTTGCTTGGGATTCCCATTTTTTATTGATTCATGGTTATCTGATTTGTTGTTATCATTTATTATAGACTTTAATGACTTCTACTTTTGAATTTTTGGGAATATACATTTTGATGACTTCGATATCGATTTCTTTGGATTGGATTCATGTCTTTGTATGTGAATTTTTTGTGATTGATTATTTTCACATTCAATTTTGTGATTCGTCACTTTGAAATACAAAGGTTTCTATACTAGTAGTAAATATTCAAACTCTTTTACAAAGATGATTACAACTCTATTTTCAATATCAAACTGTTTTCCAATCTATTAGTATATACAAACCTTTACCTCATTTGTTCGAGAAATCCAATTAAACGACTTAGCAAAATAAGTGGAATGAAATGCTTGCGTTTACTTTGTCGGTTAATTCTTAGACTCATTCAATTGAAACTCTTGTGACAACTTTCGAGTGGAATTTAGAGTTTGTTCGTGAATATTTAAGTTAAGCCAGTGGTTATTGGACATGAAGCTAAACTCATCTATTTACTAGCTTAGTGAATTAACACTTCTTGATGATCAATGTTGATCATTTTGTGATTTAAACTAGCAATATGCGATGTCTCTTTGTCTACGAGGGAGGCTAAACCCCGTTTCTATGGAGCTTTGGCTTAATTTAATGGGGGTAGCGACCCATGGTCTTCGGACCGTTTTGTGAAGCTTCGGCTCAAATTTGATAGTTAGCAACTGTGACGACCGCCCACGACTCCCGCACGAAAACAAGGGAATGGTGCGCTGAAAGGTGTGCCAGGCAGCCATGGACGATTGTCAGGGTAAGATAAAACAGAATAGTCTATCGTATTACTCACAGCGCATGGATAAAATACAATAGAAAAGTATACATAGTGAAGCTCCACAGAACGGAGTCATATAAACTCATAATAGTTTTATACAATCATCTGAATAGTCAATACATCAAGCCTCACTACATAACACTCAGAGTATCAAACAAACAGCGGAACATCCAGTACATATAGTAAGAAACAATATGCAAAAGCCTCCAGCCCCTCTTCGTCATCAACAGCGTTGGTAGCCAAGAACAGCACCTGTCACCTGCTACCTAGTCTGCCCATCCCAACATGGATGAACAGCCCAAGGTAATAAGAGTTGAAAATAAAACCTTGAGTCAGACAACAGTCTTAGTGAGCAGTAAATCAACTATCAAACATACCAAAAGAGCATAAAGGGTAAAAGGAATAGGAACTCAACCATCCCACTCCACCTCATTCTACAGTGATAGCCCCCAGACACACTAAGCAGAAGCAAACATAACAAAGCAGACAATTAAAGTAAAGCAATAATCACTCGAGTCAAGGTCGATGTTTTCCAAGTACAAACCCCCAAGGCCTAAACCAAGATCAGATAAGCACTCCGAAAACATCACTCTTGAGGCCGAATGATGATACAATCAAACATCCATGACTCTGGCTATCACTATTATCATTGCCTCGATATCACCGTTAATTGAATGACCGGCACCTTCTTTCAGCCGTCCGTCAAGGGCTAATGTCAACCCCGGTTCTAGACATAACTCCGCACGTCCTCGTGACCCGTGCCTAGGACTATCGAATCTGCCCAGAGTACTAACACGTCATCGTGACCCGTGTCTGAGACGTCGTCGTGACCCGTCCCAACGTACTCTTGCTTTGAGCATGCTAGAACCTTCAATAACGATAAGATCCAAGCCTCCTAGTCATCCTCCTCGACGACTATTCTCATACTAGCTCAAGCGCCTCTCGAGCCCACCATTATCAACCAACCCGAACCGCATCATCGAGTTATCAACATGCTTGGGATGATCCCGTCTGGACTAAACCAAGCTCTCACATCAGGCTTCGCTCCATCGCATCATAGCAAAGTCCATCATCTCAACATCATCCTTTTCTTCCTCTAATCATAGCAAAGTCCATCATCATCGAATCTATCCATATGAGCTTCATCACTCGCTTCATATGCCACAAGCAGCTTTCACCATTCAAGAGCCTTTCCACTTAGCTTTTGAATCATCTTCGACCAACTTGTCCAAATCAAGTTATCAATCAACTAATCCATCAAATCAAAGATTAATCCAAGTTATCAATCATTCAAACAAGATCTAAATAAACAATTACAACAATAATGGCAATTTCGTAAATAAAGAGTTCAAATCTAACATGCATTCTAACAAGCATGAATTATGAACAATATCTCTACAACTTGATGAATGAACTTGCATAAGTGAACATGTAGTAAAATAGATGCCAAATCATCATGAACAATAGATCTACATGCAGACTTAAGAAAAATGCACGAAATCACTCTCTTTAACACATAAACAAACCACCGATCCAATATACTCCTTTGGGTCCGTGTGAGAGATAACTACCACTCGCCAAAACACCTAAACACCTCAAAAGATAACAACTTCAGATCTGGACAGCGAAGAACTAAACTTAATCCGACAAGATTCCACTTCAACTGATGAAATCTCTCTTTGTTGGATGAAGATCTTCAACTTTGGCTCTTGAATCTTTGATCTTGATCTTCGATCTTGGATGGGTGTTAGCACTAGATTAGAGTGAAGAAAAGAAGTGAAGAAATGTTGTAGTTGATTTCACAAAATGGCAGCACTTCGTCGCTTCAAAATCCGGTGTCAAAAAGTGAGCCAAACCCCTCTATTTATAGGCTAGAAATCCTTAGGTCGCCGCCCCCTTAGGTCGTCCACGACCTAACTCTTAAGTCGTTCACGACTTAGCGACATAAGCCTCCACGCGACCTATCACTCAACACAACTGCGCGACCTAACGACATGGCCGACCTAACACTCATGCGACTTAGCGACTTAACTAGTATGCGACTTAACAAATGCCGCGACCTAACCAAACCCAGGCCACACGACTTAACTATGTAACGACCTAACACAGCAACGACCTAACAAGTATACATCCTAACGACCTAACAACACTATAGGTCGCTCACGACCTAAATACCTATGGTGACCTATCTTATCTCCTTAAGTCGCTCGAGCGACCTAACTTTCTTAACTCGCTCAATCTTGTTAATACTTAAGTCGCTTAACCATCCTACCGACCTAAGCCACTAACCTTTATGTCGCTCATCCCTATAGGTCGCTCAGTCCACTAAGTTGTTTGCTACTAGGTCGCTCAAATCCTTAAGTCGCTCCACTACCTTAGGTCGCTCAACACCTTAGGTCGCTCAACCGACCTAACTTCCACACGACTTACCTCCTATACGACTTAACCCCTACACGATCTAACTTCTAGATCGCTCTTTCTCACTAAGTCGCTAGTATCTATAGGTCGGTCAAGTCCATAGGTCGCTCCAAATCCTATAGGTCGTTACTTCTATAGGTCGCTCCACTCGACCTAAACTACCCAACGACCTAAACCTCTTAAATCGCTCAACATACTTAAGCTGTTACATCTATAGGTCGCTCCTCTCAACCTAACTTCCATACGACCCAAGCTACCCACGACTTAAGCATCACTCGAGTTAACCACTACACGACTCAACCAACACTAGCAACTTAACTATCATACGGCCTATCTCCATAGGTCGTTCACTTCTCCAAGTCGATCCATTCTACCTTGAACAACTTAAACTCTAGACGGCTTAAGAATAACAACGACCAAGTGATAATTATTCCACATTTTATCGACAGGTAAAATAGGGGTCGTTACATTCTCTCCCCCTTAGGAATTTCGCCCCCGAAATTCCAAACAACCAAGAACAATCAAAACTATTCTGCATGCCTACCATCCATAGCAACCAACAAACCATGCATCCAATTACTAACCTAGCATGCAGAATTCTAAGACTAGAACAAGCTACAAATTCATGAGATGTCACGACACCTTAGGGCCATACCTCGAAGAGTTCAGGATGAGCTGCCTTCATCCTCTCTTCCTCCTCCCATGTACAGTCGTTAACATCATCACTCCATTGTATCTTGAGCAACGTAACCGTCTTCCTCCTAAGCTATTTCGTGTCGGTTTCAACAACACAAGCGGCCTACGAGGTCTCGTAACAACTGGGTCAACCTCTAAATCTTCATAGCTATCAGCAGAAACCACTGTATTCGAGTCGTGCACATACTTCCATAGATACGATACATGAAAAACGTTGTGCACGCCCGACATCTTCTCTGGTAATTCCAACTTATAAGCGAGCTTTCCAATTCGCTCGATGATCGGGAATGGTCCAACAAATCTCGGAGTCAATTTCCCTTTCTTCCCGAATCGAATAACATTCTTCAGAGGAGAAATCTTCACAAAAACCATATCACCTACGTCGAATTCCAAATCCTTACGACGATTATCGGCATAACTTTTCTGTCGATCGTGGGCTGCCTTCATTCGTTGCCGAATGATCTCTATACAATCCGAAGTCTGTCGAATCATTTCTGGCCCAAGTATCAGCTTTTCTCCAGTTTCCAACCA
The DNA here is from genome assembly GCA_030765085.1 of Allium cepa. Taxonomy (NCBI): domain Eukaryota; kingdom Viridiplantae; phylum Streptophyta; class Magnoliopsida; order Asparagales; family Amaryllidaceae; genus Allium; species Allium cepa. The sequence continues at coordinate 746,252,072 of CM060940.1, read as the reverse complement.
ACATGTCGGAGAGTTACACGGTCTTCCATACAATGCTTCATACGGTGCCATACCAATACTTGATTGGTAACTGTTGTTATATGCAAATTCCACCAAATGAAGATGATCTTCCCATGATCCTCTGAAATCCAAAACACATGCTCTCAGGAGATCTTCCAAAACTCGGTTAACTCTCTCGGTCTGACCATCTGTTTGAGGGTGATAAGCTGTACACAAACACAACTTGGTTTCCAAAACTTCCTAGAAGCTCTTCCAAAATCCACTAGTGAACAATGGATCTCGATCGCTCACTATACTCTTCGGAATACCATGGAATCGAACTATCCACTTAACATAAAGCTCAGCCAACTTCGATGCAGTCCTAGTTGATCGAACAGGAATGAATCTTGCATTCTTAGTCAAACGATCTATAATGACCCAAATCCATTCATTTCCCGCCCTGGTTCTAGGTAGAACATCGATAAAATACATCGATATCTGCTCCCACTTCCATGTAGAAACCTCTAATGGCTGAAGCAATCCACTGGGCTTCTTCTGCTCGGCTTTTACCAACTGGCAGTTCATACATTTGGAAATAAAATTTCCAACATCCTTCTTCATACCTTCCCAATAGTAGGTTCTCTTCATATCACGATACATCTTGTTTCCACCCGGATGAATTGTCAACTTCGAGTGATGACTTTCCTTAAGAACTTCATCTCTCAATCCATCTATATAAGGAACTACTAATCGTCCTTGCTTCCGAAGCCAACCCTCTTGATCGACTTCAAATCCTTTATCCTTTTCTGGATTCAATCCAGATTCCAAATCACAGATAATCTTGACAAGCTTATCGTCTCGCTTTTGGCTCTCGCCAATTCTTTCCACAAAAGTAGGTCTCATTGATAAGTTTTCCAACATCTCGGGTTCCAATTCACATCTGGGCCTGAAATCAAATCCAGCCAAATACTCGAGACTCTTCCATTCCGAAAACATGGCTCCCAATCCTGCATGTCTTCGACTTAACGCATCAGCCACTACGTTACCTTTTCCCGGAGTATAAGCTATACCAAAATCATATGATGCTAAAAACTCTAGCCATCGCTGCTGTCGAAGATTCAAATACTTTTGGGAGAAAAGATACTTCAACGACTTATGATCCGTAAACAACTCGAATCGAACCCCCAATAGATAGTGTCTCCACATCTTCAAAGCAAATACAATCGCCGCTAACTCCAAATCATGAGTCGGATAATTCCTTTCATGGGGCTTTAGTTGTCGACTTGCATACGCAACAACTTTATCCTTTTGCATCAGCACTGCTCCAAGTCCAGTACCACATGCATCGGTGTAAACCACCATCTCATCATTTCCACTTGGAATAGTCAAAACAGGAGCACTAGTCAATTGCTCTTTCAGGATTCTGAAAGCTTGCTCACACTTGGCATCCCATCTGAACACTTGGTTCTTTTTCATCAATCCTTTTAACGGTGCAGCTATCTTGGAAAAGTCTTTGATAAATCGATGATAATATCCTGATAATCCAAGAAAACTTCTCACATCAGATGCATTCTTAGGTCTAACCCAATCCTGGATTGCTGCCACCTTAGCGGGATCAACCGCTATCCCATTTCCAGAAATAACATGGCCTAAGAACCTCACTTCACTCTTCTAGAAGTGACACTTCGAAAACTTAGCCTTCAGCTAATGTGTCCGCAAGATTTCCAAAACAATACACAAGTGTGTCTTGTGTTCCTCTTCAGTTTTGGAATAAATCAAAATATCATCCACGAACACAAGTACGAACTTGTTCAACTGATCTCTGAACACTCTATTCATAAGATCCACAAAATATGCTGGTGCATTGGTCAATCCAAACGGCATTACCAGCCACTCAAAGAAACCGGATGGTGTCCTAAAAGCAGTCTTTGGAACACTATCCTTAGCCACTCTCAACTGGTGAAACCCCGTTGCCAAATCCATCTGAGAAAACACCTTAGCTTCGTGAAGCTGATCAAACAAGTCATCTATTCTCGGCCATGGATACTTGTTCTTCTTAGTCACCTTATTCAGCTCACGATAATCCACACACAACCTCAACGATCCATCCGCTTTGGTTGCGAATACAACTGGTGCACCCCATTCGGACACACTACGCCGAATGAATCCTTTCCGAAAAAGGTCATCAACCTGCACCTTCAACTCTTGCTGTTCTCTAGGCGCCATCCGCCTAAGAGGCATCACAACAGGTTTGGCTCCCTTAACTAGATCGATACGAAACTCGATCTCCCTATGCGGCGGTAACCCTTTGACCTCATCAAAGACGTCCTCAAATCCATTCACAACCGACATCGATGACAGTCCATCCCGTGGAACAACCAGCGAATACATGAAGCTCATGAAGACGCCTTCTTCATGCTTACATCGTATCACAACCATTCGCCCTTCCACATTCCCGACTGTCACCTCCAGTTTCTCACAATCAACCTTTGCCGCATACTTCCTAAGCCAATCCATACCCAAAATAATTCCGAACCCCGCAAAGTTCAGAACAAAACAATCACAAACAAAAGAGCAATCATGACTCGATACAACTAGACCACGACATACCATACACAAACAAGACGATCCCCCAACTGGATTAGTCACAACCAATGGTCTCTCAATAATATCCGGTTCCAAACCCAATCGGCCTACAAGTTCACTACAAACAAACGAATGCGACGCCCCAGTATCAAACAATACTCTAACTGGAACACCACATATGGAAAGAGTACCTTGAACCACCACACTCTTCCCTTTCTCTTCTGCAGTAGGAGCTTTCGAAGATGATGGAACAGCCCCCAAAGCATAAGCTTGCACAATCTACATATCTTTCCTCTGTTCTGGACAGTCCTTCCTGATATGCCCCGGCTTATCACAGTTGTGGCACTTCAACTGCACCTTTGGATTCTTGCAATCCCTAGAGAAATGGCCCTTCTGCCGACAATTATAGTAGATCACTTCGCCCTTCGGCTTTTTCTGGCCATCCTTACCTTTCTGCTGATGCTGCTTTCTCTTCTTGTTTCCACTTTGCTCCTTGGTCACAGCAACAACAGATCCTTCCTTAGGAAACAGATTCTCATGCCTGAGAGCTTTCTCCACAAGCTTCTCAAACGGATCGTCCAAATGATCCACCAACTGTCTCCCAAGGTAACTATCCAAGCCTGTCACAAACTTCTCGTTCTTCTGGTAGGGAGATTCAATATACGATCTGGCATACTTAGACAAAGCTTCAAATTCAGAAACATACTCAAGAACTGGTCTTCCACCTTGCTTGAGTTCCACAAACTTCTTAAACAAAACAGACTTCTGAGCTGTAGAAATGAACTTAGCTTCAAATCTAGTTTGGAATTGCTCCCAAGTGATCTCTTCTTCTGGAGTATCAATGGTGATAGAGTTCCACCAATCAGAAGCCCTTCCCTGAAGCTGTCTTGATGCAAGCTTCCTCTTAGTTGCATCCTCAATTCCCAAATCACCAAAGATCCTTAGACAAGCATCTATCCATCTCTGGACTTCAATGGTTGACTCTGTTCCCAAGAAAACCTTCCCTCCAAGAGCAGTGTAATCCTTACACAGCTTAGCAAAATCCACTGGTTTTGGAGCTTAAACTTGAACTCCAACATCTACTGATGGCCTCGGAGCTGGCATCCTCCTCATGATCGAAGTCATTAGGTTGGTATGATCTTATGATTTCTGAAATAGTTGAACCGGATCTTACTTGGGAGCAATTCCAAGAAAGATTGGAATCAAAGTTTGTGCTAGAAGCTGAAAAAGTGACTTTGGCCAGTCGTTTTATTGGCCTTGTTCAAGATGAATCTTCTATGGCAGATTATGTCACACCTTTTGAATCCCTGTCTAAATATGGCGTCGAGTACATTAATACCCCATCGAAGAAAAATCAGAGATTTGTCTATGGCTTGAATAAGAATCTCAAAAAGCCATTACTTCTAAAATTGGAAGTTGCTTTCGATTAGCTTGTTGATATCGCTCTTCGACTTAAAGAGGCAAATAAAGAGAGTGATGTTGAAGTTGGGAGTGCCAAATCGAACTTCAACAACAACAAGAAGCGGCCTAATAAGTTCAAAGGTCCATATCCCAACAAGAAAGGGAAACAAGCAACTCCGGTATCCATAACTTCTACCCCTAGTGATGACCAGTGCTACAATTGTGGTTCTAAGGACCATTATGCAAATACGTGTTCAAAGCCCCTTGCTTGTCGCTATTGATAAAGTTCGGGTCATTATATATCTGCATGTCCCAAACTTTAAAGCAAGAATGAAGGAAAACAAAATGTGGTGCAAGCCCCTTGTAATCTCGTGGTCAAGGTATTTTGCATTCTATCCTTGATGGAATTATTATGTTTAGTGATCATCCTATTCGAGTTCTTTTTGATACGGGAAAATCCATTTCTTTTATGTCAAAAGAACTTGTTGATACTTTTTCTTTGAGTGTTATGGCTTTAATGACTTCTTTGAGAATTGCGAATCCAGTTGGTGGATCTACAACACTCAGTTTGCTATGTAAAGATGTCGAGATTGCTTTATGTGATTATTATTTTCGAGCCGATTTGCATGTCATGCGCTACTTACGCTTCGGAATGATTTTGGGAATTGATTGGCTTAACCGTTATGAAGTTCAAATCCTATGTCCTGAGCGGACTATTCATCTTCGACATCCTCAATCTATTAAGCGGATTTCTATTGTTCTTAAAGATTCAGATTCCAACTTGGCAGCATCTGTATATTCTTTAAATCCTCATGATGACGATAATGATGATGAGGAAGATATCATTTCTCTTATTCACGTTGTTCGTGAATTTTCCGACATATTTGAGCCCGTTTTAGGATTATTCCCTAAGCGAGCCATTGAGTTCGGAATTAATCTAATTCTTGGAGCTGTAACTATTACTCGTCCTCCTTATCGTATGTCCAATAAGGACAATGAAGAAATGCGTAGACAATTTTCCGAATTGGAGGAAAAGCAATTTATTTGCTCTAGTTCCTCTCCTTGGGGAGCTTCGGCTATTTTTGTGAAGAAATGCAAATGGTACACTTAGGCTTTGCGTTGACTACCGCAAGCTTAATGATCACACTACCAAGAATAAATATCATTTACCTCAGATTAATGATTTATTTGATCAACTTAGTGGTGCTAGAGTCTTTTCACAGTTAGACTTAGCAGCCGGCTTTCATCAGCTACGTATTGCAAAGGATAGCATTCCTTTGACATCATTCCGTACTCGTTATGGATCGTATGAATGGCTTGTTATACCATTTGGTTTAATGAATGCTTCGGCTTATTTCGTTGACCTTATGAATCGAGTTTTCAAAGACTTCCTCGATCGATTTGTTCTCATCTTTATAGATGATATTCTTGTTTATTCTAAAACCGAGGAAGAGCATGAAAAACATCTTCAGATCGTGGAAACTCTTAGGAGAAATAAATTGAAAGAAAAATTTTCTAAGTGCCACTTTTGGTAATCTCGTGTGAAATTTATTGGTCATATCATTTCTGAATCCGGAATTTTCGTGGATCCTTCAAAGATTGAAGCAATTCAAGATTTGAAGAGACGGGAGAGTGTGACGGAAATTCGTAGCTTTCTTGGATTGGTGGGTTATTATCATCGGTTCATAAAGGACTTTTCTAAAATTGTCGTGCCTCTTACTAGCTTGACAAAGAAAGGAGTTAGATACATTTGGTCGGACAAATGTGAAGCTTCTTTTTAGAAATTAAAAGAATTACTTTCTGATGCTCCTATTCTTGTGATTTCCGAAGGGAACCAAGATTTTATTGTTTATACCGATGCTAGTCGTGTTGGTTTGGGAGACGTTCTTATGCAAAGGGATCATGTTATTGCTTATGCTTTTGGGCAATTAAAGCCAACCGAGACTAGATGTGCCACACATGATTTAAAGCTTGCGGCTATTGTTTTCGCCCTTAGAATATGGCGCCATTATCTTTTGGGAATTTTTTTTTTCTCTACACCAATTATAAATCTTTGAAGTATTTATTTTCGCAAAAGGAACTTAATTTGCGTCAACAACGTTGGCTCGAATTTCTTGTATCTTATGATCTTGATATTCTTCACACTCCCGGAAAGAGGAATCATGTTGCCGATGCACTTAGTCATAAGCAACAAGCGCTTGTTTCTATGATGATATCTGAATGGAATGATCACGGGATTTTGTCCACTTGCGAGATTCGAGATCGTGAATCCGATTTATGTTCATCTCTTGTTTTATGTAGCCTTGAGGCCCATCCTTCTCTTTTAGACCGCATTCTTGAAGCTCAAAAGCTAGATTCCGAATTGGCTTTTCTTAGCCAAAGTTGTAGGGATAAAATTAATGTTGACGGTTTGAAAGACTTCAATATTTATGCTCGTGGCGGCATTGGAAAATTTGGTAGACTTATCGTGCCAAATATTAGTAATCTTCATGAAAACATTTTAGAAGATTCTCATCGTTCTAAATTTACCATTCATCCCGGTAGTAGTAAAATGTACGCGGGTATGAAGCGACTTTATTATTGGGATGGAATGAAATCAGATATTGCTGACTTTGTTAAGTGTTGCATGACTTGCCGACTCGTTAAGGCCGAGCATCAAAGGCTCGGGGGGTTATTGCAACCTTTGGACAGTCCAATTTGGAAGTGGGACCAAATTTCCATCGATTTTATTGACCGTCTTCCCCGTTCTTTTTCGGGTCATGATAGTCTATGGGTGACAGTTGATAGACTTCCAAACTCCGTCCATTTTATTCCCATTCTGTCCAATCGGACTGTACCTCTTTTGGCCAAACTCTTTATTAAAGAAAATGTTAAATTGCATGGAGCCCCTACTTCTATTGTTAGCGATCGTGATCCATTGTTTACTAGTGGATTTCGAAGAGTCTTCAAAAAGCTTTGGGAACGAAGCATAATTTTAGCGCCTCTTATCATCCTCAGTATGATGGACAAACCGAGCGTGTGAATCAAACTCTTGAAGATCTTCTTCATGCATGTGTTCTTGATTTTAGGGGAAGTTGGGAAGATCATATTTCTCTTGTTGAGTTTTCCTATAATAATAGCTTCCAATCTAGTATTGGTATGGCACCTTTTGAGGCACTCTATGGAAGGCCATGCCGATCTCCTTCTTGTTGGCTTAAGGCAGGTGAGAAGCTGGTTTTAGGGCCAGACTTTATTCGTGATTCCACAGAAAAGATTGAGCTTATCCGCCATAGGATGAAAGAAGCTCAAAGTAGGCAAAAATCCTATGTCGATAACCGAAGAAGGAAATTAGAATTTTATATGGGAGATTTTTTGTCTATTCGTGTTTCACCTATGAAGGGTGTTGTGCGTTTCAGTCGATCGGGAAAATTAGCACCTCGATATATTGGTTTATTTCCCATCACCGAACGTATTAGTTCCATGGCTTATCGCCTTTTATTACCGGCTCAGTTTTTTGCTATTCATGACGTGTTTCACGTTTCTCAACTACGGAAATGCCTTAGGGATTCCGATTCTATTCTTGAGCCTGGTGTTGTGGAAGAAATTGAAGTTTCGCCTAACTTGACTTATGAGAAGCATCCTATTCGTATCATTGCATCGGAGGTAAAACGCCTTCGAAATAAAGATGTCCCTCTTGTGAAAGTCCAATAGTCCTCAAATCCTAAGGATTGTTCTTGGGAATCTAGAGAATTCATCGAGCGAACACATCTGGACTTACTCTCTCGTGCTCTTTGAGGTGAACTTCTTATTTCAAATTTCTTTTGTGCTGATATGCTGTTATGGTTGTTACTTTTTATATTTTCTTCTTAAGAATTGTGAGGACGCAATTTCTTTAAGGAGGGAAGTCTGTAACAACCTGCATATTTTACGATTGTATATTTAAATATTTTATTTAAATATAGCATCGTTGGTCGGATTTAAGTCCGAAAGGTTACTTTTTGCAAACAGTCAAATTAGGACTCGGGACTACTTCCTTTGAGTTCAAAATGGCGTTTGCGACCTTTTTGAGTATAAACATCGATATGTTTGGAGCTATCTAAAATTTCGACCTTTTCACTTAGGGCTTTGGGTTTGGGTTTTAGCCCATTAACCTAACATATCAACCGAACTCCACTCCACCCCTCTTCATTCCTTCATAATATTTCCTACAATTGAAGCATTAGCAAAAATGGTGGAGGAGATTGGAAATTAAAATCCTAAGCCCTAATTTCTTTAGCAAATCCAAGTTTTAGCTCTAAAATCAAAGAGAAGCTCAAGTAAGCATCTCCTACTTCTTCTCCATCTCAATCTCTCTCCAATTTCTGAAATACTCTATAACCCAATTTGGGAAATTACTGCTTATGATCTTAGAATGGATCTTTTAGAGTTGAGATTGAGAAGTGGTTGATCCTCCTTTGTTTTCAAGCTTCTTTCTTGTTTTTGGGTTTAAAGGTGAGATTTTTATCTCACATCTATGTCTATAACTATCATTATTGTTAGGAATGAATTCCTAACATCTATTCATGTTCATTTGCTTTTGATTTGAATTGATTTGATGAACATTTCAATTTTTGGTGTTTTGACGTTAAATCTTTAAAAATCCTAGCTTTGATGCTTGAACATGTATTTGGAGTGAGTCAAAGAGCCTATAGGACTGGGTTGTCGCGTAGCATAAATCCTTAGCTGCAATTGCTCGATCGATCGACTCCATTTGGATTCTTGCCCTTTGGGGACTAGGACGGAAATACTGGAAAACAGGTTCCAGTAGACTGACGCTATGAGTCCAGTCGACTGACCTGGAACACGAGGGCCAGTCGACTGAACTCAGGGACCAGTAGATTTGACCTGCTTGCTTCAGCCCAATTTGCCTATTTTGCTTGAGATTCCATTTTTTATCGATTCGTGGTTATCCGATTTGTTGTTATCATTTATTATCGACTTTGATGACTTCTACTTTTGAATTTTTAGGAATACACATTTTGATGACTTCGATATCGATTTCTTTGGATTGGATTCACGTCTTGGTATGTGAATTTTTGGTGATTGACTGTTTTTACAATCAATTTTATGATTCGTCACTTTAAAATACAAAGGTTTATATACTAGTAGTAAATATTCAAACTCCTTTACAAAGATGATTACAACTCTATTTTCAATGTCAAAATCATTTATAAAACGGTTTTCCAATCTATTAGTATATACAAACCTTTACCTTATTTGTTTGAGAAATCCAATTAAACGACTTAGCAAAACAAGTGGAATGAAATGCTTGCGTTTACTTTGTCGGTTAATTCTTAGACTCATTTGATTGAAACTCTTATGACAACTTTCGAGCGGAGATTTACAGTTTGTTCGTAAATATTTTAGTTAAACGAGTGGCTATGGGACATGAAGCTAAACTCATCTATTTACTAGCTTAGTATAATTAACACGTCTTGATGATCGATGTTGATCATTTTGTGATTTAGATTAGCAACGTGCGATGTCTTTTTGTTTGCGAGGGAGGATAAACCCCATTTCTGTGGAGCTTCGGCTCAATTTAGTGGGGTAGCGACCCATGGTCTTCAGACCATTTTGTGGAGCTTCAGCTCAAAATCGATGGTTAGCAACCATGGAATAGCGTTCCATTTTGAGATACACGTGTTAGTGAGTTTTCATGCTCCCGTTTTATGATAGGCCTCCCCCTTTTGTGATTTCTGGATTTCTAGTTGATGATTTCTAGAATTTGTGATTCACCAATTTTGTGATTGGCATTGATATACTTGTCAATATTTGTGGTATGGTGAATAAAATAAAGAATATGACATTATTTTCTATGTTTTGAGATTTCTTATGGTATTGTATGATTTTTGTGTTGTCTAATGTATACTTATCGCAGTATGACATTTTTGTTATCATGCGTTTTTATCATATCTCTTATTCTATCTCATTTTATCTGATATTTATAGCTAGACTGACCCTTTTATTATTTTCTTATTAATTAATACTCGGGTCAGACCGAGATGTTATAGGTGCTTCTGCTTGACTCCTCATTAGGGAACATTACCTGACTTTTGGCTAACTACTTTAGTTTAGTAGTTTTTGTTGTTATACATACGAGATAGAGACTCCTTGATGTATACATATTCTTTTTTGTAGCACTTGTATCTATTCTTTTGTGAAATTGCGGATCTTGTTTGATCACTACTCTGATATACACTTCTATGTGTTATATTCATACCTTTTTCCACCTTTGTGATATGGATATCTGTGACTAGTTTATGTTATTCTTATTTCTATATTTGTTTTCGAAGCCCACATAGCTACTATGTGGTAGCTTTGAGTTTTTATCGGCATGTCGGATTTCCTCTTGAGATGAAATGCATGTTATACTATCCGACATATCGGTGCTCGCCCAAAGCAATTACATGGACGGTCGCTCCTCAACAGCCTTATTCTTCGTGCTTGTTGACGGCATTACCCCGTAGTGTCCTTGGCTAGCGTGAGTATAGAGGTGGGGCGCCACAATGGTGATGTATGATTTGTTGAATGCTATATTGATGACAAGCATATGATTTCGCTTGATTAGTGCTTTAGTAGCACCGGGCTTCATTTTTGGTATTTTGAGATATTATAAAATAGTGATTTGATTTAAAGGGATTTCAAAGCAATTTTCGATATTATATATGTTTTAAATAATTAGTCTTGAATTTTATAAAGGAGTAATTTTTTTTTGAAAATTAAAGGTATGATTTTTGGTTATTATAAATTAATAGATTTATAAATATTTTGAATAGAGATTTTTGAACTTTAAAATAAAGATTTTCGAAAATCCTTAAATAAGTCCGTCTTTTGTATTGAAGGGGCAGGGATAAAAGGAAATTAGAAATATCTTTACATTTATATTTATTGACCATTTTAGACAAAGTAATATAGTTTGATATGTATGCGTACATATACGAAAGATTAATTACAAATGTGAGATTTTGTAAATGTTATAATTTATAAAAGTAATATTTTACAAATGAAGTGAAGATTTGTAAAATCGTATTTTGTTAATATAAGTATGAATTTATAAAGAGGGTTTATAAATTAAAGGAAACTATTATCATTTAATAAATTGGAGAATAAATAAAAAGGTGCATTTATTATAAGATTTGGAATGATAACTGTAACAACCCACATTTTAAGTGGTAAATAATAATATTATTATTTTAGGAAATATATTTATGGACAAACTATCGAGGTAAAACATTGAAACTTTATAAATATCGTCCTAGGTAAAATATCGATAAAATAGCCGGAAATCGTTCTGTCAATAAAACTATGCTTAAACAGTAAGAATCGTGCATGGCTCTAGATACATTTATAAACATATGTATTCAAAACAAGATTATGAAATGAAATAAATTATTTTATTGTTGGAAAATAAAATTTATTTATGACATCGACCGTTGATATCACTGGTTTTATATATTTCTTCGAGAATTCAAGCTAAGTTTAAATAACATCAAAATGATTTTTTATTAACAAATAAATCTATTATAATTATTTAAGAATGATGGTAAAATCATTTTCAAATTTGTTTATCAAAATATATAGTTCGTAGAAAAATAGAAAATACGATCGAATAACGTTTTTCGGATTTCGACTTTTCAACACCGGAAAGTTATCGGGAACAATGTTCGTCTTTGTGCACTATATATACACATATATAAGAGTTAATAAACCCGAAAATAAGAATACACTAATAGTATATTATCTCATGTTAATTATGTTTTGCAAGCGATGTGACAAGTTATGGTTTTAAAAATAATAACTTATATATATATAAGTATATATCATTATTTCTTGTCATATCTTAGCATTATCATCATTATCTATCATGACCTAGAGGATATGACCAGAGAGAGGGGGATGTGATATATGAGGGGAAGGAAGTTGGTGATGTGACTCGTCAAAATAATGACATGTTAGGATATTTTAATCTAAAGTTATTTTTTGTAATTTTCCTACTTTCTTTCATCTAGAAATACACGTCCATTTCACCATATTTTCATTTACTTCTATATTTTAATTTCCCTAAAGATTTCTTCATGTTTCATGGCTTCCTATGTTAGTTTATGCTTTCTTTAAATCAAAAGACTTAAATTGTTTTATAGATGCAAACTTGTTTTTAAACTCTTTCTTCTCCCTTTTCCCCTAGTTTATTTAGCAATAACTTCCTCTATTTTAAACCAAATCAAGATTTCAATTTTTTCAGATTGTATAAAATTTCAACTGCTACAAATTTCTAATTTACCCCCTTTTCTAATTTGAATCTTAGATATGTGAAAATCTCATTTCTTTGTAGTATACTTTTAAACTCAGAAATTCACGTCCGAAAATAGCTCTATCTTTTGACCATACCTACCTCAAAAAATCTGATTTGAGTGAATCTTTTTTTTAAAATTATAGAGAAAAGAGTTTTATAAAACTTCCCTTTTGTATTTTTTCAATTCTAAGATTAATATCTCTAAAAATCAAGTGGAAGATGACATATTTTTACGGTGATTTTTGGTGCATCTAAGGCATTTTAGGTTTCAAAGATTTTCTGTGATTAAAACTACTTTTCTTTGGAAAGGTTTTTGACTTCATTATTATGTGCTATTTTGGCGATAATATGATGAAAAAATTGAATGGTTATTATGTTGGTCGATGGTCATTGGACGGATGAAATGTTTGGCATTGAATTTGAGATTTGAATGTGATGTTGTCGAGTTAGTAAGCATACAATCTTATGTTTATATATGTGTCTCATTGTGATGTAAAGATTATGGTAGTATGGATATATGAATGTGATTTAAGAATCAAAGTATGTTGAGATGAAACATAGTTAACAACTTTGTGTGTAGCGATGGACGCGAGATCCAATTTGAAATCAAAACTATAACTTTTAGTTCTAAGGTTTGGAATTGGTTTTAAGTTTTATCTTGGTTTAAGGTTTCAAAAACTTCTAAATATTATTTCAAAACAAATAGGAGCAAGAAATTAAGTGAAGTGTTTCACTTAAAATAAGTAGAGCGAACCGCGCTCATAGCGACGGTCGCTATGGATGCAATTCGACAAAAATTCACGATTGCCGTCTTTAAATAATTCATTTTGGAATTATTTTGCAAAAGTTTTCCAAACTTAATTAGTAACATAAAAAGATTTAAGTTTAGATAATTTAATAATGTATTTATTTAATAAATTAATCAAAATTAACTAGTACTTAATTAGTAGTTAGCTAAGTGATTAAGGTTTGAGTAATACTTAAAAAAGGTTAACGAATAATTAGTGATTAATAATGTTTTAATTAGTGATTAATGAATATAAGATGTAATTAATTAATTATTATTTATTAAATTTAATTTGTCAATTAATTAGTATTTAATAAAGTGATTATTAAATTAATTTTTAATTAGTTAGGGTTTGATTAATAATGAATTTTTTAAACCTTAACTAAGATATATTAAGAATTTAATTAGGACTTAATTATGTTCATTAATTTAATTATGTTTAATTACGAATTAATCTTGATTTAATTAAGATATAATTAGGATTTAAGTTAATTGCATATACTTTAATCTTTTCGAAGCTATTTTTAAACTTAATTGATTATATTTTAAATCAATTTTCTTTTGAAGATTAATTAATTTTAAAGTAATTGATCTCTCGTCTGGGCCATTAAGTAACCAAATGAATTAAAGTAGTAATTATAAAACGTTGACACATTTCATAGGAAGTAAGTTACTTGTGTTTAGTACAAACTCGAATATCGGTAACGTGATAGACATAAGGAGGTTAATTTCAATAAGTAGGTCATGACAACTTAAGCATATGGAATATACGTCCATATGTAAAATAATTTACACCCGATAATGGATGTATCTATATTTGTAACTTGGACATCTACCTATAATTGATTGTAAGTTATGCGTGAATCCCTTACATATATGATGTAAGGCAATACTTATGATATAACTTAGATAAGTAAACCCAAATTCAATGATCCACAGTAGCCATTATGCCTCCATTTGGTTTTGGAAAATTAATATTTCATTTTCTTTTAATATGGTCTTTATGGTTATTCTATTTTGAACAAGATATTTGAAGAATGATTTGACAATTATTTTAAATATTATATAAAGAAGTCTATGAATAATTTTGAGGTATTCATAAAAGGAGTTTTAGAAATAGTTTTGAATGTTTAAAAAAATATTTGATAAATTGGTTCGGATGTCTATGAAGGAAAGTTTTATACAAGTTTTGAAAGTTTACAAGGAAGCTTATATAACCGGGTTTGAATATTTATAAAGAGTTTCATAAATGAGTATTAAGATTGATAAATGCTTTGTAAACGGGTTTGAGTTAAAGAAAAAAGGATTTTATGGATAAAGAAATTTATTGAAGCATTTATTAGAAATAATTACAATAGGAATTCAAGGTTTGGGTTTCTTGAGGATGGCCTTTTAAAAAATGGCGGTATGGAACATCCGTTCCACACTTTGCATCATAGAAATAGTGCTTAGAGTTACCCTTTTCTCTAATTTAAATGATGTGGTTAAATCCTTTTTAGAGATTTGGTAATGGGAAGTCTTACAATAATTTTGTGAATATACTTATGTCGGAAAGATAAGCATATGAATATTTTTGAAAGAGGTTTATTAAACTAAGATATGTTCTGAGGCTTATTGGTTGCTATGGATAAATAAATCTCAAATGCAATTAGTTTTTATTCGTTTATTTGAAAGTTGAATAACCGGCTATCGAGTTTGACCCTTGACTTAGGAAGTACGAATGCAAATTCGAGTTCTTGGACAAGGGCTCGAAAACTTACTCCTAAAAGAACCGGGAATGCATTAGCCGAAAAGTATCAATTGTTTAAACGGAGAGACTGAGATCATATCTATTTCCATTAGTTGGATTAACATGATAGGGGGCTCTCGCTTTTTGTTTGGTGGCGAGCAATAGACTATTTCCCCTACATGTCCCAAAGAGGTAGTATAAGGCCTTGATGAGTTGTTTGTTAGGTGCTTACATTCGCGAGGATAACAGTAAAAGAAGATTCGAGGTACTAGTGTATGCCACTATGGCGCCGATATGGTTGAAAAGCCTACTGGTTGTTACTACCAGATGGTTGAAATGCCTACTTTTGTTACATTTGTTATCAGAGCTGAAGGTTTAACGAGAACCTTAGCACCGGTGGGTAAACTCACTTGGAATTGGGTAAGTGAAACCATAGAATGAGCCTGAGTGTGTTATAAACATGAGTGTGTATTTTTTAACAAGGAAGAATGTTTTCTATTGTGTTGTTTGATCTTTTGAGCGGCCTAAGAATTCTGGTCGATGCGTTTAGCCAACGTTATCGATAGGAATTTCCCAAACACATGACAAGTCCAATTGACATAATATTGTTCCAAAATTGGTAAATGAAATGATTTTAATTAGGATATATTTTATATATATATAAGAGAATGATTTCCAAAAGTCTATATAGTTATTGAAGAGACGTGGGGTTAAAATTAGATTTAGAATAAAATGTGTTTAGTTGAAGGAAATTTTAGATTTAGAATAGAATGTATTTAGTTAGAATAAAATAGGATTTGGAAAAGTTAATTGTACTTAAATAGATTTTAAGAAATAAATTATTTAAAATGGATTTGTATATAAAGTTTTCTTTGTACAGTTTGGGAAGGAGTTTCGATCTGTTAGTGATAATCAGAATAATCTTCTAAGTGACAATCGAATGTTCGCTTAGTTAGATATGATAGTGCACCTAGTAAATTATCCTCTTTGTTATTATACAATCGAAACGAGTTTGAATCTGAATGAATCTAACGAAAGTGGATGATTTTATTAAAGAACTATTTATCTATAAATAGTATTGTTTCAGAAGGTAATTTGTGAAGAAAGAAATTTTTTATGATTAACTAGCTCGACTGTCTTGGAAATCGCTAAAAACGGGTAAGTGATGTGTTTAGATGGGAAAACTTCTCTTGAATATTTTCCTAATTAGTAAAAGGGATATATAATACTATTTGGTAGCGCCCGGTTCCTTGATATCATTTTAGAGTTACTCAGGCTATATATTATGTTATCAATAGGGTTAAATATAAAGTATCATTTCGAAAGGTTTTTTGAAAGAAAATCCAGATTTTGTGTTTACGAATCCCTTAAAAGAATATATTTTCAATATAAAAATATGTTTTGACTAAGAGTGGGTTAAGAAATAAAGTTTTAAATTTGTTGAACATCCTAGGTTAAGTAAAACCAATTTAAGATTTGAAATTGTATATACTCTTTTGGATATAGAAGAGTATCATAATAAAATGAATTTGAGTTATAGAATGTTAATAAACTTAAGTAATGTTCTTAGTAAAATGATGATTCTTTAAAATGGGTAATTATAAAATTGGGAAGCAGTAACCAATGGGATTAGTATGTAGGTTGTATGTTGATCATTTCCCCTTTGCACATCGTTCTCGATCCAAGGTTCAAGTGCATGACTCGAGGTGTTTCACACCATTCCAAATAGGGATTTATCACCCGATTTTTGATGGCGAGCATTGATGAGGGTTCTTATGCGGAACCAATGGTCGTTTATCATAGGTAATGGCTATGCAAGAGCAGAGGTATCTAATTAAGAATCCAATCAATGTCTACACTAGGAAGTCAAGTGAGCGATAATAGTCTCGAAATGAAGTTATGTATTTGAGTGGGTGATCGAATCAGATTTTACATAGGAATTATCTATGTACATCATATGGATTGATGAATATTTTAAGTATTTATGGGAATAGGGTTGTGGTATAATTTCGAGTACCTAATTCTTTTATGGAGGAAGAATTTGACGCCCCAAAAGTTGATTTAAATCTTATTTAAATAGCAATGAAGATTGTTAAACCGATAAATCGAATTTAAGTTGACTATATGAAAATTGGAAAATTTCTGGTTTTAATTTACATGTAAAAATAGCCATTCTGACCACTATCTCGGATTCAGAGGAAACCAGCTTCACCGGATGCATAAAAGTGAATTATTGTAGGATTTCTAGTTTCATAGCGATCAGACTTGTCGTTTGGCCGTGCGAGCTTGAAACGTGTCGAAACTAGTTAAAGGAATTTAACTAAAATTAATTGATTTCGAAAGTTATCTTCTACATACTATTGAATTAGACCTCGAGATTAGTTCCACTGTGTTAGGAGTGGCGGTAAAACATTATGAACATCAGGTGGCATGCTTTATTTGGAGTTTGGAATTTTCATGGGTCAATTGGATTAGAAATTTATGTAAGAAGACATGTAAGTTCATTCATTCATAACCCTACATTTTCAACGCCACCTCCACTAGAGAAATTAATGGCCGTTAGCATCCCGCCTTCTTTCCTCGATTACGCATCATCCATTCGGTTTCACATCTTGGCTTCAACTAGCAAAGCGGAGAGCACGAGAGGAAGCAGCGATCCAACAGTCGTATCGAGCCACATCGGCAAGAGGAGGCCGAAAATCCTTCTTGACCGTCGGGTCTTAGGTCGGCTCTTGCTCGATGCTGGCAGCGGAGAAGGGCATGGGACTGGACCAGATACTCGGTTGGGTATACCATAGGATGTCAGACCAAATATCTGGTCCAGCATGCCGGCCATATGTTTGTTCGGTAATTATATCCGTTGTACCCTTACTTGTCTTTGCTGCATTCTTTCTTCGTTTTCCAGAAAACTGAGCCAGCAATATCTTTTGTGATCGTGACCCTGTTTTCACAAGTAACTTTTGGAGAACCCATCAGGATTCGTTGGATACACAGTTGAATCTGAGTATGACCTATCCCCCACAAACAAATGGCTAAACCGAATGGATCAATCAAATTTTGGAAGACCTTCTTCGTTCTTGTATTCTAGATTTCGGTGGTTCTTGGGAAGACCATCTTCATCTTGTCAAATTCACATATAATAATAGCTATCAGGTAGAACTTTGTTAAATAAATTTGAATTAAATATATATGTAAAAACTTTCCGTAATTGGAATCTTTAATTCAGGCTAGTATCGACATGGCACTGTTCAAAGCTCTTTACGATGTCCATGTCCATCTTGTTGGATTGAAAATGGTGACAGACTTGTTCTTGGGCCTGAGATCATTTTGGAGGCTTCTAAAAAGGTTGAAGGGATTAAGAGAAAGATGAAAACTGCGCAGGACAGGCAGAAGAAGTATGACAATAGAGGACGAAAGGAGTTGGAATTCGTAGTTGGAGATCTTGTGTATCTAAAGATTTCGTCGCTAAGAAATGTAATTAGGTTGAAAAGAAAGGGAAGTTAGCCCCAAGGTTTATTGCTCCTTTCCGTATATCTAAAAGGATTGGTAATCTAGGTTATAAAGTTGAGTTGCTTGAAAAACTATCTAGTGTTCACAATGTATTCCACGTCTCCAACCTCTGTAAGTATATCTTCTAACGTTAATAACTTTTGCATACGAGCTTAGAATTGGACGTGGATTCATCCTTTTGGGATCATATTGAAATTCTGGACATTATGAAATTGGTTTGGAAAAATTCTAAGATTGTTGATTTTTGGATTTCAAATCGATTTGAAATCAAAGATGAGTGTTTTGACCCAGTCACAACCACTAGATTATCTTATGTTAGTTAAATTAAACTCAAGATGTGATTAGAAATTAATTGATTGATGTTTGGTATGCTTAAATTTTCATTCTATTTAAATTTGACTTTTAGTGCCTTTAATCATCGGTTAATTTAATATTGAATTTAATTTTCAACTTAATACCTATTAATGATAATCAGTTATCTATTGGTGTTTATTAGTTGATTTGGATGATTGCTGTGATGGATGTTTGATTGTTGATATTGGATGACTGGACATTGTATTTTTATATTCTTATAATACTGCAAGTCCCCTATGGGTAAAATGATACATACCTGAACAATCTTATATATTAGAGAGAAATCGTTATGGGTTGAAATGATACATTCTCGAATGATCTGATAGATTAGGGAGAAATCGTTATGGGTTGAAATAATAGACCCAAGCGCTTTCATGTTTTCAGAATTAAATTTTGGGATTGCAGGTTGAAAAGATATATACCCGCAAAATCTTAAATTGCAAATTGAAAAGATAAATATTCGTATCACTTGATGATAGGGTAGAAAATTATATATGGACATCGAATTGGCTAAATTAAATGATTTTAAATCTTTAAATTTTGATTCAGCTAAATGATATTTGAAGTAGAATTTGATTTGCATGAAACTGAATTGTTTAAGGGATTAGATTTGAAATTTTGGAATTGTGTAAAGGAAATTGCTTAGAGGGTTTAAACCGGAATTCTAAAGTTGAATTTGAAGTATAAATGAAATTTATCGAAATTTGAGTATTGAAATGCTGGAAACCGTAACTTTGATATTTCAAGATTTGAAATTGAGTTGATTTGAAATCTGGATATGGTCTAGATTTGTTAGAATGGAAGAAATGGTTAAATATGATGTTAAATTCAAATTTACTTTCTCAATATAAACTGCAAATGTTCTTTTAAATTCTTATATTAAGATTTTTGAACTATTAAAATAAGTTAATCTATTTTAAACCAACTTAATCAATTTGAATTATTTAATTTATTTTAATCTAATTTAGCCTATTTTAAACTAATTAACCTATTTTATCTATCTTAATCTATTTAATATGTTTTAATATATTTTAATCTATTTTAAATCATTTAAACTTTACTAAACTATATTAAACTATTTTAATTTATTTTAAACTATTTAATCTATCTTAATTTATTTTAATTCTATTTCATCTATGTTAAAGTCATTTAATCTATTTAAATCAAACTAATCCATAATAAACCTATTTTGTCTATTTTAACCATCTAAACTATTTTATGTCTATCTAAAAATAATTTGATCTATTTTATTTTAAATTTATTTAATCTATTTTACACCTATTTAACCTAATTTATATCCATTCAAACTATGTTAAACTAATTAAACTATTTATAACCATCTAGATTATTTTCTAAGATTCAGATGATGTAAAGTAGAAATATTTATAATTAAAGCCTTGATTTTAAAGTGAATAAGGTTTAAAAATGTTATAACATAAGTTGGGATTTGAAAAGATATTTGCTGGTAAAATGACATATTTGAGTAAATGTGTTGATTTTGAAATGAGGGTCTAACCTACTATGAAATCATGATTTCGAAAGTGATATAGTTTTGATAATATGATATTTTAATATCAATTATGAATTGGTTTTGGAAAATGTAAAAGAACCATCTGGTGTGTAATACGCATTTGGTTGTTAAAGAGACCGGAACCAGATATTGTCATACTTTGTCTATACCGAAAACTACTTTAACAACTATGTATGTGGTGGAGATTTCAGAATGAAGTAGGATAATTTGGCGAACGATTCTGTATGAGGTATATACGTGACACCGATTCCCATTAATCAGCTTAGATATGACTAAAACAGGAGCCACGCATGGCCAAGTGAGGTCATTCCTCCGATCGGACACATTTCTTCGATACCACATTTTGACTTTGTGATGATTTGTTGGCCTCCCTTTGATTTTGGTTTTGGGAATGTGTTCTGAGGTGGAAAGTAGTAGCTTTTATATGTTACCACCAATCCGGATTTGCAATCGGTATACCTATCCTGCCATTGCCTCAAGTCCCGTGTTCACATGCCCTATCGCGCCTTCTACGACTTTGTTTTATACCATACCTATGGAGTGCCATCTGAATAAACCTCACGGAGGAGCTTACGGTACTGTATAGACTATGTGATATATAAAATGTGTCAAGGGGGATATGAGTAATACTTTACTTTATTGTAGACACTATTATAATAGCGTATTGTACTATGTATGTAGATAGTTTAATGAATCCTTAGAAGATGTAAATCCCGAACATCTCTTAAGTTATCACACTCACGTTGACACTGGATAGGAGATGTCAAACCCGTAAACATCTCTGATGCCTCTACACTCGCATTTATTTACTAGTGATTTAACTTACATAAGATCTTTTAGTTCTGACTCGAGTGTTTTATCTTTTCAATTCGCTCGGGTCAGCCTGAGCTTTTCAATTTATCAAAGACTGCTTTCTCGAGAATAGAGACGAGGATTTTATACTATAATTGTTTAATATATTTATTCCACTGCATCATGTTGATCCGCTGCATTTATTTATTACTAATTCTTGTTGTATATAACTTTGATCTGCGTTATAAAATTTCATCAATGTTATTTGTAAACAGCTTCATGAACTTTTTATTTGACTATTATATTTTGTCATTCCGTTGCGATATTCTATATTTGTTTTCTTTCTTTCCTTGCTTTTTCTTATTTACCCCATAACAATCTAACCGTTTGAATGGTTTGAGTTTGACGTGTGTGGTTTATCGTCGATTTAAACCATCTAAAAAGGTGGGCCGTTATAGATAATAAACAAAATCATTTTAAGAATCATCAATTATGCTAAGAACATCGAAAAGATCCTTGACCTCGTATGAAGGAAAATCTCAGCAAATTTTCCCGTATGGACCTTTCCAAAGTTCACATAGCTAATGTAAGCTTTGATAGCTTCAGGTCATTGTAGAGGAACTCTTTGTTGGCCTTGGACAATCTTATGGTGCACAGAGGCTTAAGGAAGTCATTTTTGAAGAAAATAAAGAGCTTGAGAGTTTGAAAGAGACTTTGAATTTTGAAATGAAAGTGAAAAGATAGGATAAAGTTAAGGAGATGAATAGATATCTAAGAGCCATGTTCTCTAGTGATACCTTTTCTGTAACGGCCCTGACTCGACCTTCGAAAATCGACACCGAATATGACACTCATATTCAAATGCCGCAGATCCAAACGTCGAATCTGGTTCGTCAGAGCTTATAATGTAATAACTCGGATTTTGGACATCTGATAATTGGGTAATTTACTGTTTTAATCAATTGAACAGATAAAACTCTGATAATAAAAGATATATGGAATTTTAAATAAATTTGGAAATATAATAAAATTGAATTATAAATATTTGGATAAGTGTTTATTTGATGATCTCCCAATTTAATTAATTTTAAATTGGATAATATGTTGTTCATATATATATAGGTATAAATTGATTTTAAATCGACCTATTATTTTCAAATTTAATAAGTGTTATTCAAATATATATATATATATATATATATATATATATTGTGTGTGTGTGTGTGTATTTAAGTTGTTTTTAAATAGAATAATTATTTATAAATTTAATAGTGTGTTTATTTAATATTATATATATTATTTGATTTATAAGTTGGATATTAAATTAAATTTGAATTTGGATTTGGATTTAAATTTGAATTTTAAAGGATATATATCTTAAAAATATTTTGGATATAACATATATGGATATGATTTTTATTAGAATGAGACAGTTTTATAATATTTTCTTAAAAAGAATTAATTTATGTAAATTAAGAAAGTATTTATTTATAGAAAAATAAATATAAAGGCTTCTGTTAGCATTTTAAAATAATTTAAAATTTCATAAGAACAAGTGTTATCCACTTATTTTCATCTTCATTTATTTTGAATAATTGAGCTTATATAAGAATATCTTTCATTTCTTCAATTCTTTTTCCTATTCTCATTTCAAAACAGTTACAACCTGAAAACATTTTCTCAAAATCAAAACAATCATTAATACATGCATATTTACACATATAAAGGATTTTAACATAGATTTAAAAATGTGCAATATTTTAAACATAAGGTAAATATAATTAACATTTAAAATTGAACTAGTGCATGAATAAAAGACAGGTGTAACAAATTTTAATATACATTAAAACAAATGTAATTATATTTACATGCAACTTAACAAGTGGCATGTCTTATCATCCTAAATTTGAAAATGTAAATAAATAAATAAATAAAAAGAAATAGAGTATCAAGTCATCTCAAACAAATTTCAACATCCAGAAATTTTCAGATATCAAAACCTGTTCCAGGTTATCCTCTGTATTTCAAAAAATAAAGCAGGTGAGTAAACCAAACATTCTAAAGTCCAAATCTGGTGGTATAATTCAATTGCATGTGATGAATCTTTATAGAAAGTTAGTAAATAATGTTAGCATGAGTATATAGATGTGAATATTTTAATAATAAGTAGGAATTTTGGGCATAGGTATGAATCTACATATATATAAGTCTCTGTTCATATCCACAGGCTCAAACTCACTAGGAAAAATTAATATCTTCCTATTCAATCGAATTCAAGTTATGATCTCTAAAGAAGATATGTTTGTATCAATGAAGTATCATTTTTAAAAATAGATTCAGGTGTTTTTATCGAATAATTATTTCGAAAATTTAATATTATAGTAGAATCTTTTTATATAACAGAAAATTAATGAACACTATTTCAAGTTTGGATTTTATAAACTGAATCACTTGAGTAAATAATGAATTATGATATAAGAATCAGGATTTCTAGTGTTGGGTATGTCGAGATTCATCGGGTTGAACGAATTTGGGCAAAACAGCAAATTCAAGAGGCTGGGTTGTTTTAGAGGCGTGGCACTCGATGGGAAGGAGGAGTAGGTCATGGGGAACTCGTGAAAATTGGTGCTAGAATTTCTAAGTGATCAAGGAAGCAGGACGATTGGGAATTAGGGTTTAGGCCATTGTTTTGTGTGGATCCTTTTGCTGTCGTGCTGAGTCGAGAAGAAGAAGGAAGAAGGGTGCGCATGTGGGGGAATCGAGTAAGAAGGCTAGGGCAAAGGCAGGCATGGGGTCTAGTGGTGGATGGTGGACCATGGTGGAGTGACGAGGAGGTTTTGTCACTGACGTTACCGAATCAGGGAGGGGTGAGTAGTTCGATTTCGAACTAGAGTTTAGAATGCAGTTTTAAGTTGATGGACGGAGAAAGGAAGACGAGGGTGATGTGCGAGGATGATTGGCGACCTTAGGCGATGGTCGGTGATGTTTATGTGCACGGCGTGCACACTTTTTGTGCACAGTGTGTTTGGGTTGAAATTTGTTGGTGGGGACGAAGTTTCTTAGGGTCTGGATCGGGTTTGTTTGAGTTTTTTTTTTGAAACTTTGGGTTAGTCTGGAGTGCTTTGGTTATCGGGTTGGGCTAGGGAATTTTGTGTTGGGCTTGTGATGCTTTTGTATATTAAAAGACTTTTAAACATAAGTTTAAATAAAAGGTTTCAAATTAAGATATTATCGAGTTATCAAGCAAGATTTTCAAAATTTAGATTCCGTGCCTGGAATTTAATTAAATTGGTTTTGAAAATTTTATTAATTTCCTAAGTATTATTCAAACGGAATTCAAAATAATTGAATTCAGTTAGGAAATTAAGAAAATATATCAAAACCTTGTTGGTGCAATGGTCGCAAGTGAGTTATATAAGTTAAATTCTAACCTTCAATTTAAGTGATAATTACTAAATGTAATTAATTAAAGGACAAATTTATTAAAGGTTTATTAATTTAATTTTTATTTAAAGGTTAGATTAATTAATAATCAAAGGTTAATTTAATTAAGGGTAATTAACCATTGGGATAATTATTTGATGAATGTAATTAGAGGTTAATTACTTAAGGAAAGTAATTAAGAATTAATTACTTAGTGTAATTAATTAAAGGATTGATTAATTGAGGATACTAACTAAAGGTTAGTAAATTTGTAAGTATGATTAATTGAAGGATAATTAAACAATGTAAGTGATTACAAGATAATTAATTAAATAATTAATTAAGGATCAATGAGATTAATGTGGTGGGTGATGATTAATTGATTTGTGAAATTATTTGAGAGCTAATTATTGAAATTAAAGGATAATTAGTCGAAAGTGATTAATTAAGATGAATAATTATGGATTTAATAGTTAATGATTTCAATTAATGTTAGGGGTGTAGGATTAAAAGTGATTGTAATTAATGTTAATCGGAATGGTGTGATTAATTAATATTGCTTATGAATAATTGAATGATATTGCATGCGTTGAATTACTGATATTCTTGATAAGTGATGCTTTATGACATGATATGAATTGGACTGAACTAAGGTGATAGGGTTGTCTATCTGTGATGAAAGGCTGTGTAAATATGTAATTCTATACACACACACACACATATATATATATATATATATATATATATATATGGAATTGTGTAAAACTCGAACTGCTTTGTTTTAAGATAATATTGGTTTCGAAGAGACCGGAGTCAGGTATTAGTAAATACCCGAAACCACTTCGATTCTTCATAAATTGCTAGGTGAAATCAGTAAGTTGGAATGGAATGATTTAAGTGAATTAGACCATTTAATCTAAGTTTAGTACTTAGAAATTGGTGAGTGAAATAAATGATGTCGATAATAATATGTGAAATTATAATTGATACAAGTTACTGGGTTATATATAAGTTGTATGCTTTAGAAATTTATGTTAGATGGGTTTACTCACGCTGGTTTCCAGCCTGACCCGGGTGTTACTTTGATGTAATGCTTGGGTCAGACCGAGTATTACATATTTTCAAGAAAGGACGCTCTGGAGCTTAAGAGGCGAGCTGGATGGCAAGATCGTATGGGGTATTTCCGCTGCGATATATTATAGTTTATCTAGGACAGGTTCTTTTAAACCGTCCAGTGTTGTGTAATGGTTGTAACTCTGATGTATAAAAATATAAGTGTAAAGATACAGTTCTTCTTTGTAAAACTATTATTTATGTGATATTATATTTTATCCGCTGCGAATGTGAGATTCTGAGTTTGAGTTTTCTGTTTCTTCTTCTTTCTCTTTCTTCTTTTCACTAACTATTTGGAATTTTCATGATCGAAATTTCCGGGTCGTTACATTTGGTATCAGAGCAAAAGGTTAAGCGAGAACCTTGGCTTTGGTGGGAATACTCATTAAGGATAGGGTTAGTGGTAACCTAGGATGAGTTGAGTATGTATATATATATATATATATATATATGAGAGCGTACTTGTTATTTTCTTATATAAAGATTTTAAATGATTTTATATAAAAATATATTTTGATATATAAAGCAATATTTATTTCTAATAAATATTGAGGGAATTGGTTGTTAAATTTTTTGATAGTAAATTAAGAAGTAATATAATACAACCAAATTGAAATCTGGAATTGGGATTAAATTAAGTGGTATTAGAAATACAACCAAATTGAAATTAAATAAAGATGAGTTTGAAATGGATTCAAACTGAAATTGAAATCTTAAATTGGAGAAGAATTTCAAAATAAGATGAATCGTAATTGGTTTCAAACCAGGAAATAGAATGGTTATTGTGTTTAATAATGGGATGATTGTTTTCCAATAAACAATAAAATGTTTAAAGGAAATAGCCATATGATGAGAATAACTTGTAAATTAGAAAGGATGTAAATTAAATTGGGTTTCAAATTGTGAAGTTTTGAATTCTAAATTTAACATTCGAAATTGTTATCAAAATGTAAAGGAAATAATATTATTCAAACTATTTTGAATGTAATCTTATTTTAGAATAAGAAGTTGTTTGTAAACTTTAAAAGAATTTGTTTGAATTAAAACCAAAGGTAGTTTAAAATTTTAAAACATGGCTGGGAGGGCCAAGAAATAAATATGTATATATATATGGATATACATGATATCGAGGATAATTTAAAATAAACTCTAAATATTGAGTTTTAAATTTGGAATGAGATATGATACCCAAAGTGATAAGTTTTTGAACTTAATAAGTGGGAAGATTATTTATGAAAAGTTCAAAATTTAAGATGGAAGTTCAAACTGGGTAAGGTTGACTAGATTAAGTAAATTAAGTTTAACTTTGGAAAGGTTAAATAAGTCGGAATGATCAACCTGATTTCAAATTTTCAAGATAAAATTATGATTTAACTTGGGAAGTTAAATGGTTGATTTGAATTAGGAAATTTGAGTGATCTCAAAATGGGTTTGAGATCCGAAAATTGGAAATGGATGGATGTTTTAAAATAATTTAAAAGATACCATTCCGTTGTTATTAATAGTCTTTAAGCTGAAATTGGAATTGATCAATGAAGAAATGGACTGTAGTAATATATCTATTATTGGGATAAAAAGAAAATTTAACTTTAGTTTGAAAATAGAGAAATGGAATCACTTTGGACTTGAGATTTGGGTGTTTAAAATAGAATTTCATCTGAAATTGTTGAAAATTGGTTTTAAGGTTGAATTTGGTCAATATATTGGTTTCTGAAAGATTAAATTGATTTAAAATGAAATTCTGGAATGTGGACTTAAAAAAAATATTTGAAAATTTAACTCGAATTTATATAATTCGAGATGGCTTAAATTTGGAATTTGAATTGAAATTAGTTCAAATTGAATTTGGTTTGAGTTAATTGAAATTGTGATTGAAGATGTATAAGTATAAAATTCAGATGGAAAATTTGAATTGGATTAATTTGAAACGATTTGAAATTGAAGTGGGTTCAATTTGAAATTAGTCCAAATTGATTTGAATAATTTGGAATTGTAATTAAAGTTGAATAGTTTTAAATTCAAATGGAATTTGAATTGAATTTAGGAGGAAATCAAGAATAATTCAACTTGATTTGGAAATGGAGTTTGAAATTGGGATTAATTCAAACTGGAGTTGAAATGAATTGAAATTGGAATTAGTTCAATTGAAATTTATTTGAATTAGTAGAATTTGAGATCAAGGTTGAATAAAGTTAAATTTGGAAAGAAATTGAGGTTAATTCAACTTGAATTAGGGTTGAATCATTTTCAATGGAAATTGAAGTTGTTTAAAATTGGAATGGATCAATTTAAATGGAAGTGGAAATTTAAATTTAATTGATGAGAATGGAGATTGGGAAGTGAATAGTTTTGACTCTGGACTATTTTTAATATAAATTGTTTTAATATAAACCTATTTTTCCAAGCTATTCATTATATATACAACCTTTCTTTTAAAAGCCAAACTATCTTACACTTGTTTTACAATTATTTTTGAAGCTGTTTAACGATTTTCCAACTGTTTTATAAACTAATTACTATATTCCAACTATTTTACAAAACTAATTATTATCTTACATTATTTTGCAATTATCTAAAATTTTTATAATTATTTTAACCATTTTCTAATTATTTTACATCTATTTTACAAACTAGTAATTATTTTCCAACTATTTTTTTTAAAAAAAAATTCAAGCTATTTTCTAAATAAACTGGTTGGAGTTCAAACTGTCATTGGTTAAATACCCAATCGAGATAAGAATAGAGGCGATAATTCAAATGGATTGAAGCAATTATGAGTAAGTGAATAAAAATCAAAGTGAATGTGAATAGAAATGGAATTGATTTGGCTAATAACCAATAAAGATAAATATGTAGGGTGTACGTATGTTATTCTATTCACATAATGATTTGATCCAGATTCGAGCACAGAATTTCGAGATGGTATGTCGATCCGAGTTGGGATTTTTCACTCGATTTTCGCCGGCGAACCTGGATATGGATTTTTGATTGGTTCTGGATATTCTCTATCATAGTTATGACTATACAAGGAGAATGATGGTTCATGATCAAGAAACCAGATCCGTGCCCGCACTAGGAAGTCGGGTGGACGATACTAGTTTGGAAGTGAAATTGTGTGGTCGAGTGAGCGATCAGATTGGTATAGCGTATGGATGATATGTGTACATCGTACGGATTCGAATGAAAATGATATTGAAAGGAGTAATCAAATTTGAATATTTGATTTTGAGTAAACAAAGTTAAATATCTTTGTTTTATAAAATGAAACTCCCCTTGTTGAATCTTTTGCCAGAAGAAAAGGGTTTTTGAAAATGTTTGAAGTATAAAAGGAGTTTTATACAAGTTTGAAATGAACCAAAGTTTTAAAAATTATATATATCTGTATACATATAAAGGATCTTATGAGGATTTTATAAACGGTTTTAGGAACCTTTGGATTTGGAAAGGCTTTTGATTTTTGGGTAAAATCAATATGAGAATTTGGAAAGCCTAGTTTGAGAATTATCATTTTTGGAATAATCGATGTTGTGTAAAGGAGCTTTGTATGAGATCATACTAGGTGTATGATTTGAGGATGCTATATATGCACAGTATAAAATGTTTTGATGATGACTCTGGGGAAAAAGGCGCTCCCTTGAAATGAACTTCTCAAGAGTGCCACCGGGTGGTGCTGCCTTGAGCCCCAGGGGGGTTCTAATTTTGATCCAGTGAGGAGTCCGGACAAAACAAGTTCCTGGGGATAATGAGTAGAGTATACCATAGCGAAAGTCGTGTGTGCTGCTGAGAGCCAACAGTCTGCGCTTGATTTTATATCGGTAGACTGCGACCTATGGTAACATAGCGTAAGTCGTGTGTGCCGTTGAGAGCCAAAAGTCTGCGTTTGATTTTATATCGGTAGACTGCGACCTATGGTAACATAGCGAAAGTCGTGTGTGCCACTGAAAGCCAACAGTCTGCATTTGATTTTATATTGGCAGACTGCGACCTATGTAGGAGTGGAGAAGGAGAAGTTTCATTTCGACAGCGAAAATCAGAGGCCGTAGAGAGCCTGCAGTTACATGGAGTTTTGCTATGATCGCAACGTAACCCTGGAATGAAACTGCGTCTGTCGTGGGTTCCATGGCGTAATCGAGAGGCTGCGGAGAGCCTACGGTTACATGGAATTTTGCTGCGATGGCAACGTAACCCAGGATGTAACTGCGATCATGGATGGGGGTGATGATTTCCAGAGCATTCTCACCAAAGATATTTCCTCTATTTTCAAAAGTTGTTTTCTATATTTTCACTGGATGTTGAAAATAGTCTGCTAAGTATTTATAGATTTTCAGTCTTACGCCTAATCAACGAATGACCGAATTTCTATGAGAACGAGGATGGACTTGTGGAAACATCAACTTATAAAAGTAACTATTTTGGCAACATAATATAGATTTTCAAATGTTTTAAAAAAAATGATCAAAAGTGATTTAACTAATATTAAGTATTTTAATAAATTTTGGTTTCGAACCTTTTCGAGGACGAAAATATTCTAAGAGGGGAGAAATGTAATAACCCGGATTTTGGACATCGGTGATGTTTATGTGCACGGCGTGCACAGTATATGTGCACAGTGTGTTTGGGTTGAATTTTTTTGGTGGGGACGAAGTTTCTTACGGTCTGGATCGGGTTTGTTTGATTTTTTTTTTGAAACTTCGGGTTAGTCTGGAGTGCCTTGGTTATCGGGTTGGGCTAGGGAATTTTGTGTTGGGCTTGTGATGCTTTTGTATATTAAAAGACTTTTAAACATAAGTTTAGATAACAGGTTTCAAATTAAGATATTATCGAGTTATCAAGCAAGATTTTCAAAATCTAGATTCCGTGCCTGGAATTTAATTAAATTGGTTTTGAAAATTGTATTAATTTCCTAAGTATTATTCAAACGGAATTCAAAATAATTGAATTTAGTAAGGAAATTAAGAAAATATATCAAAACCTTGTTGGTGCAGTGGTCGCAAGTGAGTTATATAAGTTAAATTCTAACCTTTAATTTAAGTGATAATTACTAAATGTAAGTAATTAAAGGACAAATTTGTTAAAGGTTTATTAATTTAATTTTTAATTAAAGGTTAGACTAATTAATAATCAAAGGTTAATTTAATTAAGGGTAATTAACCAATGGGATAATTATTTGATGAATGTAATTAGAGGTTAATTACTTAAGGAAAGTAATTAAGAATTAATTACTTAGTGTAATCAATTAAAGGATTGATTAATTGAAGAAACTAACTAAAGGTTAGTTAATTTGTAAGTATGATTAATTAAAGGATAATTAAACAATGTAAGTGATTACAAGATAATTAATTAAATAATTAATTAAGGATCAATGAGATTAATGTGGTGGGTGATGATTAATTGATTTGTGAAAATATTTGAGAGCTAATTATTGAAATTAAAGGATAATTAGTCGAAAGTGATTAATTAAGATGAATAAATAGGGATTGATTAGTTAATGATTGTAATTAATGTTAAGTATGCAGGATTAAAAGTGATTAAAGAAATTAATTTAATTAATCGGAATGGTGTGATTAATTAATCTTGCTTATGAATAATTGAATGACATTGTATGCCTTGAATTACTGATATTCTTGATAAGTGATGCTTTATGACATGATATGAATTGAACTGAACTAAGGTGATAGGGTTTTCTATCCGTGATGAAAGGCTATGTAAATATGTAATTCTATATATATATATATATATATATATATATATATATATATGTGTGTGTGTGTGTGTGTGTGTGTGTGTGTGTGCGTGTGTATGTGCATATATATATATATATATATATATATATATGGAATTGTGTAAAACCCGAACTGCTTTGTTTTAAGATAATACTGGTTTCGAGGAGACCGGAGTCGGGTATTAGTAAATACCCGAAACCACTTCGATTCTTCATAAATTGCTAGGTGAAATCAATAAGCTGGAATGGAATGATTTAAGTGAATTAGACAATTTAATCTAAGTTTAGTACTTAGAAATTGGTGAGTGAAATAAATGATGTCGATAACAATTTGTGAAATTGTAATTGATATAGGTTACCGGGTTATATATAAGTTGTATGCTTTTCAAATTTATGTTAGATGGGTTTACTCACGCTGGTTTCCAGCCTGACCCGGGTGTTACTTTAATGTAATGCTCAGGTCAGACCGAGTATTACATATTTTCAGGTAAGGACGTTCTGGAGCTCAGGAGGCCAGCTGGATGGCAAGATCGTATGGGGTATTTCCGCTGCGATATATTATAGTTTATCTAGGATAGGTTCTTTTGTACTGTCTAGTGTTGTGTAATGGTTGTAACTCTGATGTATAAAAATATAAGTGTAAAGATACAGTTCTTCTTTGTAAAACTATTATTTATGTGATGATATATTTTATCCGCTGCGAATGTGAGATTCTGAGTTTGAGTTTTCTGTTTCTTCTTCTTTCTCTTTCTTCTTTTCACTAACTATATGGAATTTTCAGGATCAAAATTTCCTGGTCGTTACATATAACACCATTAAGTACAACACAGCGGAAGAAATGAATATCAATATATATAACATTAATACAATGACAGATACAATGTCAGATATAATATGATACAATAGATATCAATACCATCAGAGATACAAGACACAGCTGAAAGATAATGATAACACCAATAGCGGAACAATATCTTCAATAGAATGCATCCCCAAATACAATGCTCCAATCCAAAGCTAGCTCGAACCAACATCACGTTTCGCCTAGATAAGCAGGTCTCGTATAAATCCAAAGACTTAACTAACTCCAGATAATCTACTAAACCTATCTATCTGAAAAACCCAACTCTAGACTGCCCGTGTGGAAAAATTGTGGGAAACCAGAGTTTAGGAAAGGAACAATAAACTCCGAGTCAGTCATGAGACTTGTGTGAGTAACAAAAACAGTTGGTCTTTAAAACAGACAATAAAAGATTTTAAAATAAATTCGCGATGCTTTTTAGAAAATGAAACTACCATAAGGCCTCCTGCGACACACACAATGCAAACGCAGAATTGGAGGAGATTTCTCCTTATGATAATCAAATATGCTTGATACGACAATTTTTTTCATATTATTATTATAAGTGCACAGTGTGGAAAACATTTCGAAAGTATAATATTAATCTTAGCCAACATACAACCATTATTGTATGCCTACTATTGCTACCATATTCAATAGTAGGTTACCGCAACATTCCATGGCAGGTTATACAAGTAAAACCGTACAGGGCGTGTATTGTTTTGTTTGGATTTCCAACAAATGGTTGGGATAAGGAACTTTCCACTGTCCATGGGTACGCCTCTGGCGGGACGTCCCAAAAACCTAACCGGATCTCTGCCAACACAAGGCCAGGTTACCTCTATAACTAGGTAACTACTACTCGAGCATGCCACCCCCCGGTCCTTTGGGACCTTTATCCGAGGCGCCTCTAAACCACAAGCAACAGCCACACAGTAAATGAGATTGAAGCCCACCACATAGGTAAATATCTGGGATCCATACCATGATACCACCCTTTACCAGAAGGGAATGACACACCCTAAAGGGCGCAACCCTCATATCCTTGCCGCATCTTTCCTGTTTTGACCATTTCCGGGATGTGAGGTCCTGATGCAGTCTCGACCACAAAGATACGCTTCATACAAAAGCCATGCTTTGATCACAAATGATCAACACATAGCAGCACTCAGCATGCCACACTACCAAATTGGGAATATAACGCTGATAATCTTCAACTACATAACCTCTGAGCTCGTACGTCTCAGAGAAGGGTGTTAAGCTAAGAGAATAAATTCTCCGCCACCAACAGATATGTATTTGAAATAAATCTGCTTTATATCTCAAAGTGTAGTGTCATACATACAACCATACAAGCATGTTCCGGGTTCGAACAGAACCGAAGGCACTTCGTTCAATAAAGGAATAAGCCCTTGCAAATCCGGGTATTCACAATCCCGATCGGACTTCCCATCACTTAGGGAGAACTCTATACCGGAGCAACTCAGTGCAGAGTCAATCGATAGGTCATCCTATCGTTCTCACAAATACCTGGTCTTCAACACCGTTCTTCAAATGCTATCTATAACGACGTATCATCATTAGGAATGGGTTATATGACGAAATGTCCACTCCTAGCTAAATCGAATAATGAGCGCAATATTTAAAATATATGGATATGGGATTTTAGTTAAGTCACAACTGATAAAAACCCAAAACCTTTCTTCAAATTGTTAAACAAATTACCTTTTTAATTCTTTAAACAAAAAGATTTATTCCACAAAGTTCACCCAGTTTTACAAAGATCCATTTACGGATTTCAAAACAATTTCCATTTCAATTGGATGAACTCATTAAATCTTTAAATCAAATATTTAACTTATAGCTTTCAATTGTTTCCATAACTTAGAAATCATTTTCATTTCAAACTTGAAATCCCTTTTACACTAATTGGAAGTTCATTTCTTATGTGAAAGCTTTTATTATTTGAAAACAAACAGTTTTCATTTCGGAAGAATCCAATCATACTTGCACGAGTTCAAGCCTTTGAATTTAAATTCAAATTCCCAAATCACTATATCTAACATGGTTTAACCTATATAAACTTGTATAACATCTTTAATCCCTTGTTTCAAATCATAGAATTTAATTTCAAATCTTGAATTTAAATTAAAATCAATTTATTTAAATTTCAAGGCTTAATCATGTTATTCAAAAATAATTTTTTTTATCTTGAAAATTCATTTCAAAAAATTTTCACTTTTAACCCGATTCCATTTCAACACCATTTGAATTTAAAATTCAAATTTAAAACTATTTTAAAAATCCGTGACTTAACCGATTTCCACATGATATCCATATTTGTGTGTGTATAGTGTAGTCTAAGGATTTAACACAATAGTGCAACAACATCATCATCACAGATCAAAACACATAAATATAGTTGATAAGCGGTATAAACTATAACGCTTATCGTTCATTCACAGATTCACAGATAATATACAAATGTACAAAAATAAATGAATAAAATACACAGCTCAATCCACAAACAAAATATCACAGATCAGATAAGATAATCAATTCAAGGCATCTCATACAATACAATCATTCATAAATAGGGTCAAGCATTCAATAATCATGTAGAAGCAGGATTAATTAATTGTTTAATCCTAATTAATTCAATTTATTTCCAATTAAATTAATGACTTATGAATTAATTATCCAATCCTGATTTTTTAAATACAAATCATTTGATATAAATCAATTTATCAACACTTTAATTAATATTCGTAATTAATAAATTATTCTTAATTAATCACATTAATTAAATTAACCTCTAAACAAATAATTAATTAACCCCTTAATTAATTATTTTAAGAAATTTACCCTTTGATTACTTACCATAAAGTAATTACACTTACACAATCTCATAAATGATTATCATTATTTAATTAATCTAATTAATTATTAAAATTAATCACATCAGTTAATTATTTAAATCATATTAGTTAATGACCGTCATTAACCATTAACAATTCTTTAATTACTTTGCTATTTAGTTTCTAATTATAAATTAATATAAATCGTTAATTTACAAATTAATAAAGAAGTCATTCCTTAATTATCTTATTCATTAAATCACTTTAATACCTTAATTATCTCTAAGGTAATTCATTTCTTTGTTAATGACTTCATTAATATCAAAGTGTATTTAAACATTACGCTTCTAAATTTAGATTCAAATTTCATTTTGTATTTAAGATTCAAAATGATTAAACATTAACTAAATTTAAAATCAACTTATAAACCTATATAAGAAAAGTTCTAACTAATTTACATAAATTTTTATTTAAAATTTAAGCTTTAAAAATACATTATATTTTAACTTGCAAGTTCAAATCAAAACAATTTTTTTAACTTTTCATTCAAAATCCTTTTTATAAAAGAACTTAATCAAATCCAATTCAAATATTATCTTAAAATAAATTACTTTTAAAAAGCTATTTGATTTAGACTTGTTTAAAACGTTCAGATTTTAAAACTGATTTAAATCAAAATTTGAATTCGAGAAATTTGAATCCATTCCCAATCATTTGATTTGAACTTGCTTTTAAAATCTCCATTTCAAATTCTTGATTTAAAATCCCAATTTCATTTTGAAAACTTTAAGATTCAAAGTTTCATTTGAATCTAACTTCATATTAGATTTAAACTTTGTTTACATCTAGCTTACAAATTTAAATTCATTTAAATTTATTTTAAATTTGCAGACAGGTTTACAAAAACGAATACAAACCAAAACTAACCCGAGGCAACTCATGTTTGCTTCAAGTTGAAACATAATTTACTTCGAGTAAACTACTCGAATAACTCGAGTAAATCCCTAGTTCAAAACCTTTGCATCAAAACAATAGATCATCAGGAAATTTAAATGGCACGGTGCACGTGCACCGTGGCTCTGGCCCTCTCCGACCACCATCTTGGCCTCCAACATATCGACGACCAGCAACTGACATCATCACGGACATCCAAATACATCACGGTTGCTTGAATCAAAATCGAGCTCTCGATTCAAAATCTGGAAACAAAACAAGTAACTCCTTCCAAACCTGTCAACGCCACTTTCTCGAAACTCCGCCCACCTGAGAGCCATTGCCGCCGGCCATAGCTTCGACTACACCCAAGCTATCACCTCCCAGAAGTACGTACAACTCGATGCACGAGAGAAGACGCGACGATCATTCTTTCGACCTCCTCAAAATTTAGGTTTAGAAATAAAAATTCCTCGCCGCTGCCACCACGTGCATCTGCCAGCCATCATACTATTTTTCCCACAACTTCCGATCACTCCTCCACCTCCATGAGAAAGCTCGACCACTTCAAGTCAGTGCCTTACCAGAAATCACCAAAAGAATGGAATTCGAACAAATCTAAACTACTCCTTAATTCTAAGCCTAAAAATTATGATTCTTGTTTTAAAAATCATATTAAAGTATACGAATTCGACCCTCATACCTGAATTCGAGAATTGAAAGGTTTGAATTTTAACTTATTTAGGGCTTTTCTTAGGTATTTTTTTTCCAGCGACAATACTGAGTTGTTTAAACTTAAATAGATTTTTAAAACTTAGTTCCTGATCAAAAAACACTTTTGTTTTGACCCTACATCCAAACAGTAAGTAGATTGTGAAGAAATGATTTTTGAATAATAATCTTGGTTTATGAACTAAGACAAAGAACATATAGAAATGGTAACCTGCAGGCAAAATATTTCCAATATACCAATATACACCAAGAATTCATACTTATTCACGGATATATCCACAACAGATTCATACTTCTAAAATTTAAAGATGATGTTACTCACCTTGGTTCCCAGAAAAATGAACAGAGCTCTGTTTGAAACGGGCTTGTGCAATTTCAAGCTGAAGCCTTCATTTTTTAAATTCTTTGGGTGTAATGAAGTTGTATTGTTGTTTGTTTAAATTGAATCTTTGTTTTAGTTTTAGATGATGTTTACGTCAGATTTTCTTAGCCCTTGCTTGATTTTTCGAAATGAAAAAGCTTGATATGTATAAAAAGGAAGTTTACAGGTATAATATGTTTTTGTTCAAAAAGATCAGAGATATTTTTTTTCTTTATTTGATTAAGCATAAATTTCGACTGATGGATAACCTTTTGTGTGCTAAGGATAATGGCATTAAATGCATATTTCCCTTCCTTAGTTATAGCCTATGTACTACCTTATTTTTTTTATGATAATAAGTTTAGCTGTTTTGTAATTTTCAGGTTGAAGCTTCCCTTCTTTTTCTTTTTTTTTCTTCTTTTATTTTGTACATAAACACTTTTTTTTGGTTATCTTTGTTTTTAATGCTTTGGTCAAAGTTTCTTCAGCCTTTGCTTTTATCTTCTTACTTTGGTAGCCTGATATGATATGTTATGGTGCTAGAGATTCAAACATTAATTATATTTGTCTTGTTTCTTTTATTTTTCTTATGTCTTCTTATGCAAGCTTTTTTTATATACATGTTTACTTGTTTCATATTTAAGCCTATTTATATTTTATTTGTTTGTATATAATT
This sequence comes from Allium cepa, assembly GCA_030765085.1. Lineage (NCBI taxonomy): Eukaryota > Viridiplantae > Streptophyta > Magnoliopsida > Asparagales > Amaryllidaceae > Allium > Allium cepa. The sequence goes on along the minus strand of CM060940.1, from coordinate 746,214,433 downwards.
ATTTTGTCTTACTTTTATTTTCTTGCATGTCTTTATTACTTTATAATATAAACAAATTCCTATTTTGATATGTTGTTTAAAATTTCCCTATGAAATCACTTTATATTTTAATTTATCTTGTATATATCTATTTCTATTTCTAATTCAAATATTTATTTTAACTCAAATGCTTATTGTCTTATTTCTCTATATACATACATATTTATATTTTATTTCTTTTACATTTTACATTCCATATATATATTTATTTATTTAACTTATAAAGAAATTGTTTTTAAAACTTACTTATACTTTGATATAATAACACACATATTTTATATTATAAAATATAGAATTTAACTTTAAACATCGTTTGAAAATTATTTTATATACATATTTATTTTCAAATATCCAGGTTAATTCTCAATTAATTCGTAAATTTAACTAGAGTCTTATATTAATTACCAATTCATTTTACCATTTTTACTTAAAATTAAATTAATTAGCAATTTAAACTTAGTAAAAATCCGGGATCGTTACAGATTCCCCCTGTAACGACCCACCATTCATCTCCATAGAATGACGCATCATTAATAAGAAAGAAACGGATAGAAAAGAGAAAGAAGGAGAAGAAAAAAGAAACAGCACATCAGAATCTAAACAACGGAACGAATAAATTATATTAATAACATAAGATATTACATAGTATACAACAACTATTAGAGATACACAGCATATACATCACATACTAGACAGTTATAAACACCTGTCTAGATATTACAACTCAATACAACTCAGAGACAACACAGAGATACCAAACAAAGCGGAACACTAAACATATCTACAACACTGAAGCCTCCTGCTCCAATGCTCCTCCACAATTCGTCAAAGCTAACCTGAATCCCTTGGCTACTCGTAAAAATTTGAGTACCCAAGAGTTTATCAAAAAACAAAAATAAAATCTGGGTCAGACATGGGTCTGGTGTGAGTAACAGGTTAAAGTTGCTTAATTTTGAAAAACTTTTGAAAAGAAAGGTATCACCTAAGACTTCCCACACATAAACATGGAAAAGTTTTTGCCTTACGCTATCCAAAACATTTGATAGGAAATCCAGTGATATTATAATAGGTCTAGGGTTTTCAAGTAAATATGAAATAGCCGAAATTGTTACATTCAATAAATTCCAGCTGCTAGCCACAAAAGTGGGTAATACAATCAAAACCGTTGGCACTCATTGGATTTTGGATTCCATACAATGGCAGGGCTACCGAGGTACCGCCCGTCACAGTACGTGACCTAGATCACCGTACCGAGGATCACTCCTAATCCCCTGCAACACAAGGCCGGAACCATTCCTTACTGGACAGCCTCGAACAAGACAACCCCGCAGTTGGCGCGCATTCCAACCGCCCACTAGGCCGAATGAAAAGGGACCTCTAGACAGGGGAAAATCTCGTCCTACTTGGGCGTGACCCACTTAGCCTTGCTGCACCTCCCCTGTTTTAGCCATTCTCAACTGATGAGGCTTGAGGCTACGATTACCTTTATAGGACACATCACTTAGCATGCTCATCGTCCACCTGACGATGTTCTGAAAGTATTCAATCCATACAAGTTCGTTCCGGGTTCGAACGAAACCGAGGGCATTATCTCGTTCGAACCACCCTCAGAGTTAACGACGATGACCCTTGCACTCTGAATCTTCATCTCGAGTCTGAAAGTACTATCTCCATCAAACTCATCTCGGAATCACCCTCAGAGTTATACTGACGAATAGTCCTTGCACCTCGAGTCTTCACTCATCACATAAGATTCACGACCTATCGTTAAGTTGGATCGATGTGGTTTTCGGATATCCAAATATGGAAATCTGATCCCGGTCTCATCGAAATCCAAAGCGTTTCTTTTAGGTCCAAGTTGTTTTAGAGTTTAAAATAATTCAATACAATTATCTATATGCACACAGATAGATAATTCACATATCTCAATAGATAATCAACATTATCATCACAACAGATAATCCACATCATCACCATCAAAGATAATCCATATCATCAGCACAATGCAACCAATGCATCCACATCACACAACATTACTAATCTCATAATTGAGATTTCAAACCGTTCAAGGCAACCAATATCATCCATTCATAAACAATGATCTATAATCATAATATCTATAATTAATTTAAAATGAATTAAATTAATTATATCATCTCTAATTAATTTAATGTAAATAAAATTAATTACTTACCTCAATATAATCTTGCTTACATATTCAATAATTAATTACAAATTAATTAATTATCCTCTAATTAATCAACTTAATTAATTACCTTGATTAATTATTCTTTAATTAATCTCAAAAAATCAATTACTCTAAGCCAAATACAGTAATTAACCTTTAATTACTTCATTAATTAACTTACTATAATTAATTTTATTTATCCTTAATTAATTACAATTAATTAATTGCACTGAATTACTTATTATTGATTAATTAATCTTAATTAATCAATCTTAATTATATCGTTAATTATATTAATTAATGATCCTTAATTATATTTAATTTGTAGGATCTAGATTAACCCTAGAGGGGGGTGAATAGGGTTATAGCAAAATTTTCTCGATTTAAACATAGAAATAAACTACAGAAATAAATATGCAGTAAAGTAAATCACACACAAAATTCACCCAGCTTCGGCAACCCCTGCCTACTGCTGCATTCACAGATTTCTACTAGAATTAAACAGTATCACGCTTACAAACACTCTACTAGACTCGCAGACATTTGCTCCCGCTCACAAACACTCTACTAGACTCGCACACCCTGCTCGCAAACATTTGCTCCCGCTCACAAACACTCTACTAGACTCGCACACCCTGCTCCCGCCGATAGAGTTTCGTTTACTCGCAAACTTTGCTTCCCGCCTATAGAGCTTCGCTTACTCGCAAACTCTGCTCCCGCCTACAATAGAACTTTGCAAACTCGCACACCCTACTCACTGAACTAATTCTAACTAGAAAATCTGACACGACCTAATCCCTAGGTGGTGATTTACCAAGTTTTGTTTCGTAAAGTGAAAACAAAAACTTAAAACAGTTTAAAACAACTTAAAACAAATAACCCTAATTTAAATTAAACTAAAGCCTTTTGTAATAAGGCCAGCCCACTCTTCATTAAACTCGATCACTTCTTTGTGAACATAAATGGCGGCTGTTTTTTTTTTCTTCGTTCCTTCGATCTGAGATATTATGAGAGGCGACTTTGTTTCGATGCTCTTTAATCTTGACTATTGCTCGATCTTCGTTTCCCTGAAATAAACGGCTTCGCTTTCTCATGGTACTGTGATTTAGGGTTTATGGATTTGGGGCTTCGATCCCTTGAGTGCTCTGCTTTGCGAATTAGGGTTGAGATGATTATCCGCTTGGCTTGGCTTCGTTTTGGTGAGTTCGATTTCGCTTCAGGTAAGATATTTTGGCTCTGTTCCTCTTCGATTGTCGTATTTGAACTCACACCTTTATGCCGATGATGATTTGGGGCTTTTATAGGATTCATTACCCTTGAATTCCGTTCGTCTGATTGTTTCGATAATTATTGCTTTGGCCGTTCGATTTCACTTTGATGATTAAGATTTCACTGACTTTTTCATTTCTTTATCACCACGTCTCTGACTTGTTCAATAATGTATATTTGTTACTTGATGGCCACGGCGTTGATTTTTGATGGCATCGTGAATTTCTCTGTTGACTTGGCTTGATACTCGCGGCTTTGATTTTGACAACCACGGCTTTGAATTTTTGTGATGTCTGACTATGCCGTGATTTTTGCTATCCACGGTTTTGACATTTACATTGTTCATCCCTCTGCTGGCTTGATTCTGATCACTTTGATTGCACGAATTTTTGTTCACTAATTGCAGCATGTTCGCTGTGGCATTGCATTGTCGTGCATTTGTTTTCAGTTTTATTCATTGGTCATTATTTCTTTGCTACTGCATACTTGTTGTGCATTGGTTCTCTGTAGTAGGTGATTTTCACTTGCACACTGTCTTTACTGTGGTTCACTGCATCACTGTACCCTGTATCTTTGAATCTTGATTCCGGTCAACACTTGTATTTGTTCGAGTCATTTGTTTTTCACCGTCTTCACATGTCCATGCTTCATGTATACTTCTTACTGTTATTTGATTGCCGAGTTGTTTGCATTCACTTCATTCATTTGTATCAGTTGTTAGTTCGAAGCTGTCGTAGCTGTTGCACTTCATCACCACTGTTCTTTGCATTTGTACATATGAATGTGCTCGCTGTTGTATTACAGTACACTACATATTAGTCTTCTCATGTTTGAGGCTGTGCTTTCATTGACATTTGTTCACTTTGATTCTGCATAACTTGTAGCTTGCTGTACATATAAACTTGCGTTTCTCTGGTCTTGCATCATTATACAGTCTTCGTTAGTTCGTGTTCAAATTTGTATGTTTTGTATCATTAGAAGTCTTGTTGCACCTGTTGTACATGCAGCTTCATTTTGTATTGATTGTCAGTGGTCTGGTTGTTACTGCATTTCTCATGTATGATGCATTGTGCATTTTTCATGACTTCTATTCACTTCATGTTTGTTGCCAGTTTAACTGGTGGCTTTGAGCATTTTCAACCTGATGCATCTGGACTTGAGCATATTTGATGAAATTGTTGTCTGGTCTTTGCATTGCTGTGTTGATCATGTTTCTGGTTCAATCCACTATTTCATGTTTCATGCATGCTCGACATTGAGTTTTGTTGCACTGTTTTGACTTGTGACCTGCCCTGTGTTGAATCCAGTTTTTCAAAAAACTCGGGTTTGACCTTGTGCTCGTGTCGTGATTTTGAATGTTATTGCACGTGAGTTGAACCCGGTTTTTCATTTGGGTTTGACCTGTGCTCGCCTGTCCCTGTAAATCAATCAAGTGTATATATCGACGTGCACGGCCTTGTGGCATATACAGTGATACACTGTGTATGTCACAAGTTGTTCGTGTATGATGAATTCAAATTTAAATTATGACGAACAACCCAAATAACTGAGGCAAATCATATTTTCGAAAATCATATTTCATTTTATATTGCAAAAATATTTCTTTTTCAATTTTACTGCGTTAGTTTATATTTTTGCAGATTGCTCAGATGCTGGATTCAAACTAGAAGGAAGTTGAAGATAAAAATACGAGTGTGAGTGATATGTAGTGAGGTTAACTGTAAATGTGAAATGTGATGTGATTGTAATCAAAGTTGTATAGTTATAGTGAGAGATTGAAATTGTACTATTCAAAATTGTAATAAATATTTGTTTGAATAAAATTTCTGTTTGAATTCAAATTCTGTGTCATTTAATTTTATTCAGCAAATATTTATTTATTCTATGAAAAATAAAATAGTACATTAACAAATACATTTAAACGAATGTATATATGTTTATTATCATCAAACAAAAATCATATAAGCGCAAAGCGCATATTCAACAATCTCCCCCTTTTGATGATAACAAACATATATTTAAGATTTTGAATGTATTAAATGTATTTGATCGTTCAATTTGCTCCCCCTATTTGAATGCTCCCTCTCTACACAATACTCCTCCTACATATATGCATACAAATAAAAATATGTAAATGAGCCTATATGCAAATTGAAAATTATTTGACCTTTGCTTGATTCTATTTGACAAAATCTTAACTTTTCTCTCCCCCTTTTGTTATCAGCAAAAGAATAACAGTGTTATAAAAATAGAGATGAAGTGATAGACATGAATCAAACATTTAACTCAATTGAATATAAATATTAAATTTCAATAAAACTCAAACAAAAATCATAATTACCCTTGTCAAGCGCATATTCCACTTTCAGAAGTGATGGGGATAAAATCATCAAAAATCATACAATTCTGTCTATTTGTGGTATATTTATTTCAGAAAATTTGACTATCTACTAACCATGCATAACCGTTAGGACTTTTAAATGAGATTAGTATTATTCCAATTTAATTTAAAAAATGAAATCAAGTATCTTCTAACCACGCATGACCGTGAGGACTTTTAAATGGGATTAGAATCAACTTGTCTATTAAATCAATTAAATTTGATATGCGTTCCATACATGCATAACCGTGAGGACTTTTAAATGAGCATGGAAGCACATAATCAAAAATCCAAGTAATTCACCCATGCATAACCGTGAGGACTTTTCAATGAGAGTGAATACTTTGGATATTTATTTTTATTGCTAAATATAATAAATTGAAGCACAAATAATTTCCTTCACAAATTAAAAGATATTGAAGAACAAATGATTTCCTTTGTAAACTACCACAAATTTACATACTAAATATGATCTTGATGAGTGATGGTCAATAGAAAGATGATAGAAATAGAAATGGTCATGAAATTTTTACCCAACAAAAAGTTTTTATAACTCTTGTTATGAAATTCTAAAGAAATTTTCTAATTATACTTTCTCGAGTTATAATATATGATAAATATCAACACTCATCACTTTTTCAATCACTATTCATCTTTTCGATAATCAAAGGGAGTTAGATTAGTTAAAATAGTCATTTAAAATCAAATTCAAAAATTATAAAATCAATTTTTCAAAAATGACTAATCTGTAAATATGGTCAAACATGATTTTCTCGAGGGGGTTTTATAAGAAAATTTTCTGCTATTTGAAAGTTATTTCAAGTGAAAAATATGCAGATATTTTCTTTGAAAAACGATGCAGCAAATGAATGTTTCAAAAATTAATCACGTTCCACTAGTAATTTTTCTATCAATATATTACCAGTGTAATCTGCATCTGAATTTAAATTTCACTCAATACACTCGTTGGATTTCAAAGACCAAATTGTGAAATTTCAACAAATTATCTCAGAATAAAATTTGAAGTGAAGCTATGTTAACACTCAAACAAATATCATAGTGTTAATTTCAGACACCTTAGGATAAACAGTTATATTCAGAGTAATCAACAGTCAATCAACATCATAATTATTTCAAAAACAATTTCTTGAAGTTTCAACAATTTCTCAAAATCCTTTTTAACAACTTTCACATGAAATTTGAAATCGTGCAAATTTACAAGCAGTGACCAAAAAATGTCAAAACAAATATATCTACGTGTAGCATGAGTAATCAAATACCATCATTTGACCGAACAAATTTATATGGATTAGTTCAAAGTTGAAAATCTGATTGGTCATCATTTCAGCACAAATCAATGTCATAAATAAGAACAAGTCAAAAAAAACCATATCAATTAAGAATAAGTCAGAATTAAAAAATCATCTTTTTTTTAACATCACAATCTTTGGCTGATTTCATTCAGAATATGGTGTAGATTATCACATTAATATATCGTTCAAAACAATTTTACCTGTTTTACCTTTACGATAATTTTTCGTTGTTGTCCATTGTGATTCTGTCACCTTTGTACTAGGCTAAGGAACTTTGCTTTGTCGCCCGTTGTGTTTCTGGAACAGCCAAAATCCAAAGAACACTGTTGTTGTTCCTTAGCCTGCCACCACACCTACACGATGAAAGATTTATGTGACCTATTTGTTTTTATAGGTCCATGATAGTTAGTGGCAGAATATGAAACATATGTTTGTGGAGACCCAAAACTATTTATATATGTTCCTTTTGGCACCCAAATTTGTTTGACTTTCAAAGATTTTATATTTGTGCCTTTTGGAACCCAAATTGGTATAGTTTTCACGTGTTTGGGTCTATACCAACAATTATTTCGATTATGTCCAAATTTTCTACAAAACATGCACATTAAATTGACTTGATTAAATTTTGTGTTCCTATGACTATGATTTTCAACATGATTTCCAATTATTTCAGATCGAGCAAAAACACTTTTACTTTTTGCATTATCATCATTTTGTGATTTCCCAAAACCTAGTCCTTTTCTATTGTTAGCAAAAAATTGATTTCCCAATAACATTTTGAAAGATTTTTCTCCTTTTGAAAAGTTCTTCAGGGATTTCTCAAGATTTTGGACTCTGGTTTTTAATGTTGAGTTTTTAGTGACAAGTGAGGTGCATCGATTTATAAAATCCTTTTTCCTAGTGTCGATGGTTTCCTTAAGATTCAAGTTTTCTTTTTCAAGGCTCTCAGAGTTATTCCTAATTTTTGATAGTTCCGAATCTAAAATTTTACATTGGTTACATTCTAGGTTTTGAATATCTTCAAGTTCAGTTTCTAACCTAGAATTTTCATGGGCGAGTTTCCTCCTTTCAGATTTCAGTTTTTCAATTTTAGATTCAAGCGTATCAACTACTTTAGTAAGATCAGAACACATAAAAAAAAGTTCTTTATAAGAAAACTCACCTGCCTCACTAGATTCCTCGGAGGTTGCTTCTGAATTTGAGCATGCCATAAGACACAAGTTAGCCTCCTCTGAGCTGCTATCCGAAGCTTCCTCTCCTTCTTCATCATCCCAAGTTGCTGCAAAAGCCTTCTTCTTCTTTTTCTTTCCTTTTTGTCTTTGAGAAGTGGGCATTTTGGTTTGATGTGGCCAGGCTTGTTGCAGTTATAACACGTCAGTTCATTATCGGAATTTTCGGAATCTTTTGACCTATTGCCTTTTGTTTTCTTCTTGCGTGGCTTGAATCTAGACCATCTTCTAAGATTATTGACAGCCATTTCAAGCTCTTCAATTGGATCTTCTTCATCGCTTTCTTCTTTGCTCTTTAAGGCAATCGTCTTTTTTTTTGGTTCGGAGTTGTTGCGTTCTTCCTTTGCTTTTAACTCAAGCTCATATGTCATCAAATTGCCAATCAACTCCTCCATGCTTAGTTTGCTCAGATCTTTCGATTCTTGGATTGCCGTGACTTTTGCCTCAAAGTTCATTGGTAAAACTCGTAGCACCTTCCTCACAAGCTCTACCTCAGTGAAGACCTTCCCAAGCGCTTTAGCGTTGTATACCAAGGTTGAAAAACGTCCAAACATGTCTTTTATGCTCTCGCCTTTGTCCATCACAAAGTTTTCGTATTCGTTGCTGAATAGGGCTAGACGAGACTCCTTGACTTGAGAAGTTCCTTCGTGTGTCACCTCCAAAGTATACCAGATTTCCTGTGCTGTTGTACAATGAGAAATTCTATTAAATTCATTTTTATCAAGAGCACATATCAAAGCATTCATGGCTTTAGCATTTGTCGTTTTCAATCTCTTATCGTTGGCATCCCACCTATCCTTAGGTTTAGGAATCTCAGTACCACCAACGATTATAGTGGGAGGTTTATAGCCAGTTTCAATAATATCCCAAACATCATAATCAATAGAACTAAGATAGATACCCATCCTAACTTTCCAATAAGCATAATCGTTCCCGTTAAACATGGATGGCCTAGCAATAGATTGCCCCTCAGAAAAAGCATTATTTTGTAGACTCATGACTCTAGAGTTAAATAAAAAATATACCGGGCTCTGATACCACTTGTAGGATCTAGACTAACCCTAGAGGGGGGGTGAATAGGGCTATAGCAAAATTTTCTCGATTTAAACACAGAAATAAACTACAGAAATAAATATGCAGTAAAGTAAATCACACACAAAATTTACCCAGCTTCGACAACCCCTGCCTACCGCTGCATTCACATATTTCTATTAGAATTAAACAGTATCACGCTTACAAACACTCTAGTAGACTCGCAGACATTTGCTCCCACTCACAAACACTCTACTAGACTCGCACACCCTGCTCCCGCCTATAGAGTTTCGTTTACTCGCAAACTTTGCTTCCCGCCTATAGAGCTTCGCTTACTCGCAAACTCTGCTCCCGCCTACAATAGAACTTTGCAAACTCGCACACCCTGCTCACTGAACTAATTCTAACTAGAAAATCTGACACGACCTAATCCCTAGGTGGTGATTTACCAAGTTTTGTTTCGTAAAGTGAAAACAAAAACTTAAAACAGTTTAAAACAACTTAAAACAAATAACCCTAATTTAAATTAAACTAAAGCCTTTTGTAATAAGGCCAGCCCACTCTTCATTAAACCCGATCACTTTTTTGTGAACATAAATGGCGGCTGTTTTTTTTTCTTCGTTCCTTCGATCTGAGATATTATGAGAGGCGACTTTGTTTCGATGCTCTTTAATCTTGACTATTGCTCGATCTTCGTTTCCCTGAAATTCGCGACTTCGCTTTCTCGTGGTACTGTGATTTAGGGTTTATGGATTTGGGGCTTCGATCCCTTGAGTGCTCTGCTTTGCGAATTAGGGTTGAGATGATTATCGGCTTGGCTTGGCTTTGTTTTGGTGAGTTCGATTTCACTTCAGGTAAGATTTTTTGGCTCTGTTCCTCTTCGATTTTCGTATTTGAACTCACACCTTTATGCCAATGATGATTTGGGGCTTTCATAGGATTCAGTACCCTTGAATTCCATTCGTCTGATTGTTTCAATAATTATTGCTTTGGCCGTTCGATTTCACTTTGATGATTAAGATTTCACTGACTTTTTCATTTCTTTATCACCACGTCTCTGACTTGTTCAATAATGTATATTTGTTACTTGATGGTCACGGCGTTGATTTTTGATGGCATCGTGAATTTCTCTGTTGACTTGGCTTGATACTCGCGGCTTTGATTTTGACAACCACGGCTTTGAATTTTTGTGATGTCTGACTATGCCGTGATTTTTGCTATCCACAGCTTTGACATTTACATTGTTCATCCCTCTGCTGGCTTGATTCTGATCACTTTGATTGCACGAATTTTTGTTCACTAATTGCAGCATGTTCGCTGTGGCATTGCATTGTCGTGCATTTGTTTTCAGTTTTATTCATTGGTCATTATTTCTTTGCTACTGCATACTTGTTGTGCATTGGTTCTCTGTAGTTGGTGACTTTCACTTGCACACTGTCTTTACTGTGGTTCACTGCATCACTGTACCCTGTATCTTTGAATCTTGATTCTGGTCAACACTTGTATTTGTTCGAGTCATTTGTTTTTCACCGTCTTCACATGTCCATGCTTCATGTATACTTCTTACTGTTATTTGATTGCCGAGTTGTTTGCATTCACTTCATTCATTTGTATCAGTTGTTAGTTCAAAGCTGTCGTAGCTGTTGCACTGCATCACCACTGTTCTTTGCATTTGTACATATGAATGTGCTCGCTGTTGTATTACAGTACACTGCATATTAGTCTTCTCATGTTTGAGGCTGTGCTTTCATTGACATTTGTTCACTTTGATTCTGCATAACTTGTAGCTTGTTGTACATATGAACTTGCGTTTCTCTGGTCTTGCATCATTATAAAGTCTTCGTTAGTTCGTGTGCTTGTTTGTATGTTTTGTATCATTAGAAGTCTTGTTGCACCTGTTGTACATGCAACTTCATTTTGTATTGATTGTCAGTGGTCTGGTTGTTATTGCATTTCTCATGTATTTGTGCTTTGATGCATTGTGCATTTTTCATGACTTTTATTCACTTCATGTTTGTTGCCAGTTTAACTGGTGGCTTTGAGCATTTTCAACCTGATGCATCTGGACTTGAGCATATTTGATGAAATTGTTGTCTGGTCTTTGCATTGCTGTGTTGATCATGTTTCTGGTTCAATCCACTGTTTCATGTTTCATGCATGCTCGACATTGAGTTTTGTTGCACTGTTTTGACTTGTGACCTGCCCTGTGTTGAATCCAGTTTTTCAAAAAACTCGGGTTTGACCTTGTGCTCGTGTCGTGATTTTGAATGTTATTGCACGTGAGTTGAACCCGGTTTTTCATTTGGGTTTGACCTGTGCTCGCCTGTCCCTGTAAATCAATCAAGTGTATATATCGACGTGCACGGCCTTGTGGCATATACAGTGATACACTGTGTATGTCACAAGTTGTTCGTGTATGATGAATTCAAATTTAAATTATGACGAACAACCCAAATAACTGAGGCAAATCATATTTTCGAAAATCATATTTCATTATATTGCAAAAATATTTCTTTTTCAATTTTACTGCGTTAGTTTATATTTTTGCAGATTGCTCAGATGCTGGATTAAAACTAGAAGGAAGTTGAAGATAAAAATATGAGTATGAGTGATATGTAGTGAGGTTAACTGTAAATGTGAAATGTGATGTGATTGTAATCAAAGTTGTATAGTTATAGTGAGAGATTGAAATTGTACTATTCAAAATTGTAATAAATATTTGTTTGAATAAAATTTCTGTTTGAATTCAAATTCTCTGTCATTTAATTTTATTCAGCAAATATTTATTTATTCTATGAAAAATAAAATAGTACATTAACAAATACATTTAAACGAATGTATATATGTTTATTATCATCAAACAAAAATCATATAAGCGCAAAGCGCATATTCAACATAATTAATTATCTTATTAATTACATTCAGTAATTAATCTCAACTAAACCATAATTATTTATCACCTTTGATTAATCTCATTCTACATTTTACTACCTTAATTACTTCATCAAATTAATTACTCCTTAATTAATTTCTTTAATTAATCCCTTGATTAATTATACAAAGTAATATAATCCAAATTACTTATAAAATTCCATCATTATCCACTAAGTACATCCAGTAATTATCATTAATTACTTCACTGAGTAATTACATTCCATTAATTACATTGAGTAATTATTATCAAACCAACAAGTGATTAAAATTAATTAAACTTAATTAATTAATCTAAACTAATCACAATAAACTCTATTAATTACAATAAGTAATCAATTTCTTAATTACTTTCATTTAGTAATTAAACTTAAATAATTTTCACAATTGATTATTATTAAATTAATTAATCTAACTAATTATTTAAATTAATCGCATTAATTAATTGTTAAATAATCTTAAGTTAATAACCATCATGAACGATTAACCAAACTTTAATTACTTCTCTTAAGTAATTAAATTTCATTAATAATTATTAATTCAAATTAATTAATCTTTAATATCCAATTAATTAACCTTTAATTATTTAGTTAATTAAGTGTTAACTGTAACATAATTAATTCATAATTACTTGATTAATTAATTATTAATCGTTAATTAAATCTAATTAACGATCCTTAATTATGGATTAATTACCCTTAATTAATTAATTAACTTAGACTTCAAATTGATAATTTAAAACCCTTAATTTTCTTAATTAATTATCCATTCCACTAATCAATTAAATAAACTATTCATTTAATTACCTTAATAATTAAATGAAATTATTAATCAATAAATTTTAAATTTATTTTAAGATAAAACCTTTCTTGTCTATGTTAAAATTATCATTCTTAAATACATTTGAAAATATTTATTTCAAATTTCATTTTAAAATTCAAGTTTTTAAAATGAAATTCATTTTATCTTTAACCATATTAAAAACTTTGAAATCCATATGTTAAAGAATACTTATATAAAAGAAATTTAAAGATTTTAAACTAAATTTCTTTTTAATATCTAATCATTTAAAGTATATTTTAACTTTTAAACTTATTTACAATATTAAATTTATAAACTTTATCTCCAAAACTTAAGATTCAAATCAAATTTGAATTCAAATTTAAAATTCTGATTTAACTCTGTTTAAATCCTCTTTTACATTTCAAAACTCCATTTAAATTCAAATTCTTTAATTTCGCTACAAACTTCTTAAACACTTAAATATTATTAAGTCAATTGGAATTTAAAAACCCATTTATTTCCAAACTAGATTCAAATTCAACTTGAATCTATTTTTAAACTTAGATTTAACTTAAATTCAGATTTCAAAACTAGATTTAAAACTTTACTTTCATTTAAATCCAGGGTTTTAAATTTTATTCTAAAATTTTAAAACTTATCAACGGGTTTCTGTTCTAAAACCTATCATCCTGCTTTAACCCGAGCCAGAGAAAATCTGCTTCGAGTCCACCAACCAAAATCTTCGAGCAAACACAGCAATTACTCGAGTAATTCTCGAGTTGCCCCACTGCTTATACCCAGGCAATCATCAGAATATCAAAAGTGCACGGTGCACGTGCACCGTGCCTCCGGCCATCTCCATCCCCCTCCGTTGGCCTCCAGACATCGACGACTAACACCTCGTTCCAACACGACCAACAAATCTTTCCTCCACAACTCAAAATCGAATTTGAGTCCTTATCTTAAACCTGGAACAACAAACCGTCACCCACCTCAAACCTATCATCGCCACAACCACGCCGCTCCGACTATCTAAACGCTTGTGCCTCCGGTCACTCCATCGTTGACTCATCCTCTACCATTCCCCTAAATTTGGCTACACTCGATCATCTAGAGATGACGAACCAAACAAAACACTCAACCCAGAAGAAACTAGGATTACAGAAGGGATTCAACTTCCACTGCCTCCTCGATGAATTACATCATCATCTAGTATTTTTCCCTGAATCCACACTCACTTCCCAATCAATACTAAAGATTACAACATCCAAAATTGTAGAGATTACCAGAAATCTCTTATTTTCCCTTTTCTGTTCATTTCATAACTGCACCAATTCCTCTTTCTTAAAAATCTGGATTTTAATGTTAAAAATCAAGATTTTCTTTATATATTCATTTCATAATACTGAATCTTCAAATTTCATCGTTTGAAATTTTATGTTTTTAAAACATGCACTGATGTTTTAAGATATAAAGAGATACTCAAGTTTTTAATTTAATTTAATTAAATTAAGTTTAAACCTTAATCTATGTTAATTCAACATCTAGTTTGTAATAAAGGTCCTAATAATAATTGTTTACAGAGAGGATTGAACTCAAATCAAAAACATGAATCAGGAAATATGGAACAGAGTAAATTCTATTGAATAAAAACATATATCTCACATATATGTATACATAGAAAGTTCACACAAACACATTCATCTCATCATCACAAACTTGCAACCAAAAATTTATACTAAATTCTTATTTTTAAAATAAAGTTACTCACCTGTTTATATTGGAAGACAGAGCCATGATTTTGAAAAAGACTTTATGCTTTTAAAACCGGGAATTTTCTTTGCTTCAATCTTGAATTGCTAAATTAGACTGAGTTGCTTGCTTCTTTAGTTTTGTAAACTTTAAATATTGTATGCATTTGCTCCCTGATTTTACAATTGCATGCGTGCTTTGAAACTCCAGATTCTAAGAAATGCAGGTCTTAAAACAGATTTGTTACGAATGCTACAGATTTGCTTGCTTTGATTGTAGAGGTTACAATATTTTGAAGATGATATAAATTTAGTTGAGATTACAGGATTTCGGTTACAGGCTTTGCATGTTTGAACAGAGCATTTGAAGATGATTACAGGGAAAATGATTTGCATTTGATTTTAGTGGAGGTGTTTTGAGAAAGGGTTTTCAGGGAGTAAATGGATTTGTTGAAGATGATTTCAAATTTTTGGTTTCAAGGGAAGTGTTTATATATTTTTTTCAGATTTGTTTGTCTTTAGATTTTAGAAGAAGAAAAGAAAAATGAGGGAAAGAAGATTTTATATAAGCTAAAATTTGATTTCATTAAAATAAAAGTAAAAAAAATAAAATAAAAGACACTCGTCCTAATTTTTAACATTTGTCACTTCGTAATGTTTGTTGATTAACACTTGTTCTTTTAATTTGTAAAGTGCTTACATTTGTCTTTAAATGTTAATTAGTTATAATTATGTTAATTAGTTATTTAGTTAATATATTAATATTAGATAAATGTGAATCTTTGTTTAATTAATTAGTTAATATGTATTTATTTATATGTAGATAATTTTAAAATGAACAAATCCAATTATATTTATAAAATAAAGTTTATATAAATATTATAAAATCAAAACAAATTATAATATTTATACTTTAAATTTAAAAGCTTTGAATTCCATTTCAAATCAAGTTATATATATACATATATAACTACACAATTAAATTTTGAAAAACAATGATTTTTATTGAAAATCTATTTGTTATAAACAATGTATTATTATATTTTGAAAATAACAAATTTGATAACTATAAATAATTTATAAAAGAAATTATTTTCTTTATTAATAAATTATTTATTTTATCCAAATATATCAAAATAACCCTTATTGTTATTTTTATTTAAATTTAAACTTGAGTTAAAACATATTTTAAACCATTTAAATATTTACCTTATGTATTTAAAATCAAAAAGTTATTTATTATATACTTTTAAAAGGCTTATTATCAAATAAATCAATTTAAACAAATTTAATTTTTATCTTATCAAACTAAAACTATATTTTATTTATTCAATAGATTTTAAAAGTTTAACTTTAAAATTATACCCAATTTTACCATATATATATATATATATTATTTAGAAAAGATATTTATTTATTTTATTAAATTAAAACAAGATCTATTTACAATATATACATATTCTATATACATTATAAATATAAAACAATTATTCGATTTAAAAAGATAAATCTATCAATTAAATATTTATTTTAATTGGATTATTAAATTAATTCAAATCTTATCACAAAGATTATTAAATCAATTTAATTTTTATTCAGATTATTAAAATAATATTGCTTAAAATTCTGGGTCATCACATTCCTCCCCTTTTAAAGAATTTCATTCCTGAAATTTAAAACAAAGGTAATTTAATAATCTCTTTAAAGATTTAATTTTAAAACACAGCATACATCGAACATATGCTAATAACCATAGCAACCAATTCACCCAATCAAACAAATCTAACTGTCCAGAAAAATTCTGGATAGAACTTCCACGAGTTTCCCCGGTATAAATATCGGGATACTCACTCTATAGAATCCAAACAATCAATACTACTAAGCTACAGAGCTCTTATCTCATCTAGATCTACAAGACTAAACAGGATATCAGACTACAGACGAGTTTGACTCAACAACCAAACTTCCTCCTGAACTGCTGGTCTCAAAACCAGAGATAGATCATACACGTACTCCCTCAGAGATACGTGAAACATATTGAATCCCAGTTATCCAAACTGGCAATTCAATCCTGAAAACCAAACACTGATCCAACCCAAAACAGAGAAAAGATCCAAACATCTCGAAGTTAGCTTTCTAGCCTTAACCCATCTTATAGCTCCTTCGATCGGAGAAAATTCCAACAACAACGAATTCTCCAACTTCGAATTCCAAATTCCTCCGTCTCTTATCCACAAAAGTCTTCGGACGATCCTGGGCTGCCTTCATCCTTCCTAATCAGCTCAACCCTTGGTAATGCCTCCAGAACAAACAGAACTAAAAACAACCCAACCCAATGATCTCCTCAAGATCAACCAAAACCCAAAACACAACTCTACTCCATAGACAGCAGAAGACAACAAACTTCTCCTAATTCGGAAAAGATAATCAGAAACACTTCCAAACTGCTTCCGTTGCACAACTCTGATTTAAAGTAGATAAGAATGCTGATGATGAACATGAGCACTAACTGGACAACACATCCCAGAAGTATGGTTCAACAGATCCATAAAAGAAAACTCAGAAGTTCCTCCAAAAATCTAAGCTGCTTCATCAAACTCTATCTCCAGGAATCATTCTTCAACTAAACTGAACCACCGATTCCCCTCCTAGAATACTAGCCGATAAGAAAACTCAATCTCCAGACGTGGACAAACCTTTGACTTCTCTGAAGTTGTATGGAAAATCTCCATCAATCCAAGAAAACAATTCAACTATCGCATGTCACTTTTGCGATCAACCCAGATAAATTTCCAAAGAAAAACTGTTCTCTCTTTACCAAACAGAACAGCTTACGCTGGTCTATCCAATCCATTGAAGAAATGGATTCACTCTGCTGCTTCTGAACGCCACCTTCAAAAAACTACTCAGCTAAGACCTCCCTGTCGGCATACAGAACACTCCGAGCTGCATTGCTAACTCTGATGCCAAAAACTTCCTAATCCAAATCTCTTCGAGAAACTCAGACTTCATAGCTAACCACAACATCTTGCTGAACCCAGCCACCACATCGAAGCAGATCTACTTCCTAAAACTTGTTCCAAAGAAAACATCTTCGGAAACAATGCATGGTCACTGCATCTCATCACGCAGCTACACTTCCTAAGGTATCAAAATGCCATCACATGCTTCTGCCAAAATGACAGATCCAAACTCAACTCACCCAACTCTGCAGTTCAAAGATGACTCTGAACCTTAACAGGTTTCGTTTAGAGATCTATGAAATACTTCATCACAACAAAGCATACTCGAGACGATATTCGGTCTACAGTCTCGACAGATACACTTCCAATCTCAAACATCAAACTCCAACCAATGGTAGTTGTGGTGTTACACACACAACTACCTTATTTACCTTTATAACCTATATTGGAAAACCTGAAAAAGTAACCCAACAGATTGATAGAAATAGATAAGTATATATATAAATATATTTAAAATTACAAATATGCTCTCTCAAGATAGACACCACTCTAGAGCCTAGGTATTCACTCAACCTAATGCTCTGATACCACTGTAACGACCCGCCATTCATCTCCACAGAATGACGCGTCATTAATAAGAAAGAAAGGGATAGAAAAGAGAAAGAAGGAGAAGTAGGAAGAAACAACACATCAGAATCTAAACAGCGGAACGAATAAATTATATTAATAACATAAGATATTACATAGTATGCAACAACTATCAGAGATACACAGCATATACATCACATACTAGACAGTTATAAACACCTGTCTAGATATTACAACTCAATACAACTCAGAGACAACACAGATATACCAAACACAGCGGAACACTAAACATATCTACAACGCTGAAGCCACCAGCTCCAATGCTCCTCCACAATTCGTCAAAGCTAACCTGAATCCCTTGGCTACTCGTAAAAATTTAAGACCCAAGAGTTTATGAAAAAACAAAAAAAACTCTGGGTCAGACATGGGTCTGGTGTGAGTAACAGGTTAAAGTTGCTTAATTTTAAAAGCCTTTTGAAAAGAAAGGTATCACGTAAGACTTCCCACACATAAACATGGAAAAGTTTTTACCTTACGCTAACCAAATAATCTGATAGGAAATCCAGTGATATTATAACAGGTTCAAGTAAATATGAAATAGCCGAAATTGTTACATTCATTAAATTCAAGCTGCTAGCCACAAAAGTGGGTAATGCAATCAAAACCGTTGGCACTTATTGGATTTTGGATTCCATACAATGGCAGGGCTACCGGGGTACCGTCCATCATAGTACGTGGCCTAGATCACCGTACCGAGGATCACTCCCAATCCCCTGCAATACAAGGCCGGAACCATCCCTAACTGGACAGTCCCGAACAACACGACCCCGCAGTTGGTGCGTGATTCCAACCGCCCATTAAGCCGAATAAAAAGGGACCTCTAGACAGGGGAAAATCTCGTCCTACTTAGGCATGACCCACTTAGCCTTGCTGCACCTCCCCTGTTTTAGCCATTCCTGGTTGATGAGGCTTGGGATGATGCAGTGCAAAAGGAGTTCCGACCTAACGAGTTACGACCTAACTCAATGAAAGCAGATTACGCATTAAGTCGCTCGGAAGATAGCTCGGTGGTTTTAGGTCTCTCGGGTTCTTTGAGTCGCGTTAGCGAGTTACACAACCTAACAACCTATGCCACATTTGATCCCTTAAGTCGCGGCGAGCTTAGGTCGCTTCTCGTTCTTAGGTCGAACGAAGCCTTAAGTCGCGAGAAAACTCTAGGTCGTGGGCGACCTTCCTTAAGTCGCGAAGGTCGTACAGCGATATTCCTTAAGTCGCGAGCAAACTCTAGGTCGCGGGCGACCTTCCTTAAGTCACGAAGGTCATATAGCGATATTCCTTAAGTCGCGAGCATCTCCAATTGGTCGCTCCACCATTTTAAGTCGCGAGCTTCCCTAGGTCGCTACCGTGCTTCCTTAAGTCGTTCATGCATCCAAGGTCGTTCTTGATGTTAGGTCGCTCAAGTACCAGAAGCCGAGTTGTGTTGTAATTTTTATTAAGTTGCTTATGTATTGTACATAGGTCGTGTGTTGTTTGTTCAACTGTAGGTCGCGTGTGTTGTAACTGTTAGGTCGAAGATCGTGTTGTATGGGTTAAGTCGTTTGTTCTTAGGTCGGCCGTGAGTTAGGTCGGCTGTGTAGAGTGGTGTGATTTGTAATCTTCTATAAATACGTGTGTGATGTGATTGTAAAAGAGGATGATTTTGAATAAACTTTTGTTTGAGTGCTTTGTGCCTCTTTAAAATTGGAAGCTGAGTGTTATCTCCTTTATCCATTTTCGGTTATTCGAGTGCGCTCGAATCAACGATTTTGAAGTCGGTTCACGGAATCTCGTGCGCGAGATCAACATCAAAGAATCATAGATCTTCTAGCACGGTATCGTGCGCGATCAACGTGTTAAAGATAACTAGAATCCGGTATCTCGCGAGATCAACGGATTTGGGCATTTATCTTGGGTATTATCCATCCATCGATTCATCTTTGTATCGTTCCATCGTCGTTTGTTCGTTGTGCATCATTTGGTGACAACTTGTTGTTATCCGCTGCGTCAATTTTGGTATCAGAGCCTAAACTTAGCCAATCATAGCTAAGCCGAGCCTATGAAGCCAAGAGGAAGAGTTAAAGTTAGATCCGAACTATAAGTTGGAGGCGTGCATCACTTTTGTAGATCAAGGCCGAGAGTTGGAGTTAAGTTCAAGCCGAGAGTTAAAGTTAGTTTGGAGTTTGTTGAAGATCATGCCGCCGAGACGTGCTAATCGATTTCAAAATGTTGAGGATGTGTATCGAAGACAAGAAGCTGAGCAAATGGAACAACGTATCAATGAGAAGTTCGATGAAGGTATTGGAAAGTTAGAGAAATTGATGAATGACATAAATCAAAGTCAAAGGAGAAGGTCATCAATCTCGAACCATGGAGGAAACAGGGTTTCGCCATCGGTTTCAGAAGCGAGGAGGGTGTCACCACAATCTTGTCGAGAAAGAAGAGAATCATCAGTTTCAATGAGACGAGAACACCATGAGTACAGAAATGAAGAGAGAAGAACTCCACGTGAGTTTGGAGATGAGCCATATCGTGATATTGAAAGACAGGGTAGAAGGACCATGCATGATCGTGGAGATGTAGATGGACGGGATAGATATCGAAGTACATTTGATTATGATGAAATGGTGATAGAGGTAGTATTCATTATCGAGATCGAGACCAAGTATGAAGTCAACATCGGAATATAGAAGATGATCGTCGATGGGAGTCGGGGATGAAAACAGAAATTCCAGAATTCATAGGGGGAATGATAGCGGAAGAGTTTCTGGATTGGTTATCAAATGTTGAGGAAATTTTTGACTTCAAGGAAGTACCCGAGCATCGTAGAGTTAAGTTGGTTGCTACACGATTTAGGGGAAGAGCTATGGCATGGTGGCAACAAACTAAACTTACACGGGAAAGAATGGGAATGTCAAAGATTGGTTCATGGGAAAAGATGAAGAAGTTGATGAAGACTACTTTCTTACCTCATAATTATCAGTCTCTTATGTATCAGCGCTTACAGAATTTGAGACAAGGGACAAAGACGGTAAAAGATTATGCAGATGAGTTCTATCAACTGATTGCTAGAAACGATATCATGGAAATGGAGGAACAGTTGACATCTAGATTTTTTGGAGGATTGAGAATGCAAATTCAAGTTATGGTAAATTTGTTTGATCCAAGAACTGTTGCTGAAGCACACCAGAAGGCTCTAGCTTCGGAGAAGCAATTAGGTAGAAGAGGAGGTGGTGCGTTTACAAGTTCGATCAATCAGGTGAAAGAGGCTAGTAGCAATACTAATGTTTCCAAGTCTGTTAATAAACCGGTTGTCAATGAAGTTGCTAAGACCAAGGTCAACAACAATTTCATGTGTTATGACTGTCAGGAGTTTGGTCATAAGAGCAATGAATGCCCGAAGCCTAAGAAGCGAGCGATGGTTACTGAGGTTGAGGACGCAGAAATAGAATGTTCCAATTCACCACAAGTTGAGGAGGAAGAAGAATTATTGACGGGAGACTAGGGATATTCTTTAATGATGAGGAGATCTTGCTTGACGCCAAATCAGGAAGAGGAGACTAGTCGGTTGAGGAGTAACATTTTTCAGTCGAGGTGCACTATTTTGGGAAGGGTTTGTATGTTTGTTATCGATGCAGGAAGTTGTGATAACATCATCTCTACAGAAGTTGTAAAGAAGTTAGTGTTAAAGACAGAGAAGCATCCAAAACCCTACAAATTAGCTTGGTTAAGGAAAGGTGGGGAAGTGAAGGTTAGTCGAACAGCTTGTGTAACTTTTTCCATTGGAAAGAAGTATAAGGGTGAAATTTGGTGTGACGTGGTAGATATAGACGTATGTCATTTGTTGTTTGGGAGAACGTGGCAATTCGATAGAGCTGTGAAACACGATGGAAGGACCAACTGCTATACTTTCATGTTCGAGGGCACTAGAATCACTTTAGCTCCTAAAAAGCAACAACAAAATGAAAGCAAGTTGGAGGAAATCGAGGAACTAAACACTCTGTTATCTTTAAAGGAGTTTGTCAAAGAAGTAGAGGATGGACCTGAAATATTTCTGTTGATTGGACGTGAAAGTAGTGAAACAGTTGAAGTTCCTGAGGAAGTTAAGCCAGTGTTGAAAGAATTTGAAGATGTCTTTCTTGACGAATTACCGAAAGAGTTACCACCGTTGAGAGACATACAACATCAGATTGATCTTGTTTTGGGAGCTGCGTTACCGCATAGACCACATTATAGAATGAGTCCAAAGGAGCACGAGGAGTTGAGAAGGCAGGTGGAGGAGTTACTTGAACAAGGGCGCGTACTAGAAAGTTTAAGTCCATGTGCAGTACCAGTCTTGTTAGTACCAAAGAAGGATGGAACTTGGAGAATGTGTACAGATAGTCGAGCACTAAATAAGATTACATTGAGGTACAGATTTCCGGTGCCAAGATTGGATGACTTGTTAGATCAGCTGAGTGGAGCTGCTATCTTTTCAAAGATTGATCTGAAGAGTGGGTATCATCAGATTCGAATTTGACCAGGGGATGAATGGAAGACCGCATTCAAGACACGGGAAGGGTTGTATGAGTGGCTGGTCATGCCGTTTGGTCTTTCGAATGCACCTAGTACTTTTATGCGAGTGATGAATTAGATCCTTCGACCGTTTATTGGAAAGTTCGTAGTGGTATACTTTTATGATATATTGATATACAATGGAAGCACCGAAGAACATCTACAACACTTGTGGGAAGTGTTGGTGATACTTCGTCAGGAGCAATTTTACGCGGCAACAAAGAAGTGTATGTTCAAGAAACATAGTGTTTTGTTCTTAGGACATATGTTGTCCAAGGAAGGAATCCATGTGGATCAAGGTAAAGTTGAAGCAATCAAGGATTGGACACAACCCAGGACTATAACTGAGGTGAGAAGTTTCCATAGGTTAGCATCATTCTACCGAAGGTTTATTCCAAATTTCAGTAGCGTGATGGCACTAGTGACAGATTGTATGAAAGGAAAGCAATTTGTGCGACTGAAGAGGCTGATTCTGCTTTGCAACAGATCAAGACACTTTTGACTACAACACCGATTTTTAGATACCCGGATTTTCAGTTGCTCTTTGAGCTAGATACGGATGCGTCTAAAGTTGGAATTGGAGGAGTGTTAAGTCAAAGGGGACGTCCAATTGCTTATTTTAGCGAGAAACTTTCTAGAGCCAAGACAAGATACAGTACCTATGACTTGGAGTTCTATGCTATTGTCCAAGCCATAAAGCATTGGAGACACTACTTGTTTTATAAGGAGTTTGTGTTGTATACTGATCATGAAGCATTGAAACATTTGCAGGGACTGGATAAGATTGCAGCTAGGCATGCTTCATGGATTGCATACTTGCAGCAGTTTACATTTGTTGTAAAGGATAAGTCGGGAGTTACGAACCGAGTGGCAGACGCATTGAGTAGAAGAAATCATTGTTGACTACGATGAGAGTTGGAGTGACGGGGTTTGATGTACTTCCAGAATTGTTTGTTGAGGATCCTTACTTTGCTAAGATTGTAGATGAAGTAGAGAAAGGGAAGATGGATGAGTATGTGTTGGTAGAATGTTTTCTATTCAATGGAAATCGGTTGCGTATACCAGAGTGCAGTTTGCAAATGAAGATTGTGAAGGAATTGCATGAAGAAGGTCATGTGGGAAGAGATCGTACCTTGCAGTTGATTTCTCAATCATATTTTTGTCCTTCCATGAGGAAAGAAGTTAAAAGATTTGTGCAGAGATGTCATATATGTCAAGTTTCCAAAGGGACAGCTACGAATGCAGGATTGTATATGCCATTGCCCGTGCCTGCTAGACCATGGGTTGATGTTAGCATGGATTTTGTTTTCGGTTTGCCAAGAACTCAACGAGGGAACGATTCTATATATGTTGTGGTGGATAGATTTTCGAAGATGGCACATTTCATAGCTTGTAAAAAGACCGCCGATGCAGTCCATGTTGCTCAATTGTTCTTTAAAGAGGTTTATCGACTACATGGGTTACCTGAGACCATTGTTTCTGACCGGGATACTCGATTTCTAAGTCATTTTTGGTTGAGTCTGTAGAAGATGGTTGGGACTAAGCTGAATTTTAGTAGCGCCTATCATCCACAAACGGATGGGCAAACGGAAGTGGTGAATAGATCTTTGGGAAACTTGTTGAGATGTCTTGTGAAGGATAATTTGAAAAGATGGGATGTAAAATTGTGTCACGATGAATTCGCACATAATCATGCTGTTAATCGAAGTACTGGATTCAGTCCATTTCAAGTGGTATATTCAGCAATTCCAAAGGGACCGTTGGATTTGTCGATAGTTCCACTTCAGAAAGGGTTTATTAAACGAGCTTGTGATTTCGTGAATGAGTTGAAGGAGTGTCACAGGATTGTTCATGAATGATTGCTTAAGTCAAATGTGAAGTATAAGCAACTGGCAGATAAGAAACGAAGGAGTGTGGACTTAAAAGAAGGTGATTTTGTTTACGCGGTATTGATGAAAGATCGTTTTCTAATTGGAACTTACAACAAATTGAAAGCCCGAAAGATTGGTCCAGTAGAAATTTTGAAGAAGATCAATGATAATGCTTATCGATTAAGATTGACGGATCATGTCCATAATGCTGACATTTTCAATGTCAAACACTTGATTCCATATAATGGGGATGAGTGTGTCAAAGAAAAGGAAAGTGTGAATTCGGGGTCGAATTCCTGTCAACCAGGGGAGGATGATGCAGCGCAACTGGAGTTCCGGCCTAACGAGTTATGACCTAACTCAATGAAAGCAGATTACGCGTTTAGTCGCTCGGAGGATAGCTCGGTGGTTTTAGGTCGTTCGGGTTATTTGAGTCGCGCTAGCGAGTTACACGGCCTAACAACCTATGCCGCATTTGATTCCTTAAGTCGCGGCGAGCTTAGGTCGCTTCTCGTTCTTAGGTCAAACAAAGCCTTAAGTCGCGAGCAAACTCTAGGTCGCGGGTGACCTTCCTTAAGCCGCGAAGGTTATACAGCGATATTCCTTATGTCATGAGCAAACTCTAGGTCGCGGGCGACCCTCCTTAAGTCGCGAAGGTTATACAGCGATATTCCTTAAGTCGCGAGCATCTCCAGTAGGTCGCTCCACCAGTTTAAGTCGCGAGCTTCCCTAGGTCGCTGCCGTGCTTCCTTTGGTCGTTCATGCATCCAAGGTCGTTCCTGATGTTAGGTCGCTCAAGTACCAAAAGCCGAGCTATGTTGTAATTTTTCTTAAGTCGCTTATGTGTTGTACATAGGTCGTGTGTTGTTTGTTGAATCGTAAGTCGCGTGTATTGTAACTGTTAGGTCGAAGATCGTGTTGTATGGGTTAAGTCGCTTGTTCTTAGGTCGGCCGTGAGTTAGGTCGGTTGTGTAGAGTTGTGTGATTTGTAATCTTCTATAAATACGTGTGTGATGTCATTGTAAAAGAGGTTGATTTTGAATAAACTTTTGTTTGAGTGCTTTGTGTCTCTTTAAAATTGGAAGTTGAGTGTTCTCCTTTCTCCATTTTCGGTTATCCATGTGCGCTCGAATCGACGATTTTGAAGCAGGTTCACGGAATCTCGTGCGCGAGATCAACGTCAATGAATCGTAGATCTTCTAGCACGGTATCGTACGCGATCAACATGTTAAAGATAGCTAGAATACGGTATCTCGTGAGATCAACGGATTTGGGCATTTATCTTGGGTCTTATCAATCCATCGATTCATCTTTGTATCGTTCCATCGTCATTTCTTCCTTGTGCATCATTTGGTGACAACTTGTTGTTATCCGCTGCGTCACTTAAGGCTACGATTGCCTTTATAGGACACATCACTTAGAATGCTCATCGTCCACCTGACGATGTTCTGAAAGCATTCAATCCATACAAGTCCGTTCCGGGTTCGAACGAAACCGAAGGCATTATCTCGTTACACTCATTTTGGAATCACCCTCAGAGTCAACGACGATAACCCTTGCACTCTGAATCTTCATCTCGATTCTGAAAGTACTATCTCCGTTAAACTCATCTCGGAATCACCCTTAGAGTTATACTGACGAATAGTCCTTACACCTCGAGTCTTCACTCATCACATAAGATTCACGACCTATAGTTAATTTGGATCAATGTGGTTTTCGGATATCCAAATATGGAAACCCGATCCCGGTCTCATCGAAATCCAAAGCGTGTCTTTTAGGTCCAAGTTGATTTAGAGTTTAAAGCAATTCATTACAATTATCTATATACACACAGATAGATAATTCACATATCTCAATAGATAATCAACATTATCATCACAACAGATAATCCATATCATCATCATCAAAGATAATCCATATCATCATCACAATGCAACCAATGCATCCATATCACACAACATTACTAATCTCATAATTGAGATTTCAAACCATTCAAGGCAACCAATATCATCCATTCATAAACAATGATCTATAATAGTAATATCTATAATTAATTTAAAATGAATTAAATTAATTATATCATCTCTAATTAATTTAAAGTAAATTAAATTAATTACTTACCTCAATATAATCTTGCTTACATATTCAATAATTAATTATAAATTAATTAATTATCCTCTAATTAATCAACTTAATTAATCACCTTGATTAATTATTCTTTAATTAATCTCACAAAATGAATTACTCTAAGCCAAATACAGTAATTAACCTTTAATTACTTCATTAATTAATTAACAACTATTAATTTTATTTATCCTTAATTAATTACAATTAATTAATTGCACTGAATCACTTATTATTGTTTAATTAATCTTAATTAATCAATCTTAATGACATCATTAATTATATTAATTAATGCTCCTTAATTATATTTAATTAATTATCTTATTAATTACACTCAGTAATTAATCTCAATTAAACCATAATTATTAATCACCTTTGATTAATCTCATTCTATAATTAACTACCTTAATTACTTCATCAAATTAATTACTCCTTAATTAATTTCTTTAATTAATCCCTTGATTAATTATACAAAGTAATTTAATCCAAATTACTTCCACAATTCCATCATTATCCACTAATTATATCCATTAATTATCCTAAATTACTTCACTGAGTAATTACATTCCATTAATTACATTAAGTAATTATTACAAAACCAACAAGTGATTAAAATTAATTAAACTTAATTATTTAATTTAAACTAATCACAATAAACTCCATTAATTACATTAAGTAATTAATTTCTTAATTACTTTCATTTAGTAATTAAACTTAAATAAGTTTCACAATTGATTATTATTAAATTAATTAATCTAATTAATTATTTAAATTAATCACATTAATTAATTGTTAAATAATCTAAAGTTAATGACCATCATTAACCATTAACCAAACTTTAATTACTTCTCTTAAGTAATTAACTTTCATTAATCATTATTAATTCAAATTAATTAATCTTTAATATCCAATTAATTAACCTTTAATTATTTAGTTAATTAAGTGTTAACTCTAACATAATTAATTCATAATTACTTGATTAATTAATTATTAATCGTTAATTAAATCTAATTAACGATCCTTAATTATGGATTAATTACCCTTAATTAATTAATTAACTTAGACTTTAAATTGATAATTTAAAACCCTTAATTTTCTTAATTAATTATCCATTCCACTAATTTACTAAATAAACTATTCATTTAATTACCTTAATAATTAAATGAAATTATTAATCCATAAATTCTAAATTTATTTTAAGATAAAACCTTTCTTATCTATGGTTAAATTATCATTCTTAAATACATTTGAAATTTTTTATTTCAAATTCAATTTCAAATTTCATTTTAAAATTCAAGTTTTTAAAATGAAATTCAATTTATCTTTAACCAAATTAAAAACTTTGAAATCCACATGTTAAAGAATACTTGTATAAAAGAAATTAAAAGATTTTAAACTAAATTTCTTTTTGATCTCTAATCATTTAAAGTATATTTTAACTTTTAAACTTATTTACAATATTAAATTTATAAACTTTATTTCCAAAACATAAGATTCAAATCAAATTTGAATTTAAATTTAAAATTAAAATTTAACTCTGTTTAAATCCACTTTTACATTTCAAAACTTCATTTAAATTCAACTTCTTTAATTTCACTTCAAACATCTTAAACACTCTAATATTATTAAGTCAATTTGAATTTAAAAACTCATTTATTTCCAAACTAGATTCAAATTCAACTTGAATCTATTTTTAAACTTAGATTTAACTTAAATTCAGATTTGAAAACTAGATTTAAAACTTTACTTTCATTTAAATCCAGGGTTTTAAATTTTATTTTAAAGTTTTAAAACAGATCAACAAGTTTCTGTTCTAAAACCTGTCATCCTGCTTTAACCCGAGCCAGAGCAAATCTGCTTCGAGTCCACTAACCAAAATCTTCCAGCAAACACAGCAATTACTCCAGTAATTCCCGAGTTTCCCCATTGCTTATACCCAGGAAATCATCAGAATATCAAAAGTGCACGGTGCACGTGCACCGTGCCACCGGCCATCTCCATCCCACTCCGGTGGCCTCCACACATCGACGACTAACACCTCGTTCCAACACGACCCACAAATCTTCCCTCCAGAACTCAAAATCGAATTCGAGTCCTTATCTGAAACCTGGCTCAACAAACCGTCACCACCCCAAACCTGTCATCGCCACATCCACACCGCTCCGACCATCTGAACGCTTACACCTCCGGTCACTCCATCGTCGACTCATCCTCTACCATTTCCCTAAGTTTGGCTACACTCGATCATCCAGAGATGATGAACCAAACAATACACTCAACCCAGTAGAAACTAGGTTTACAGAAGAGATTCAACTGCCACTGCCTCCTCGATGAATTACATCATCATCCAGCATTTTTCCCTGAATCCATGCTCGCTTCCCAATCAATACTAAAGATTACAACATCCAAAATTGTAGAGATTACCAGAAATCACTTATTTTCGCTTTTCTGTTCATTTCAGAACTGCACCAATTCCTCTTTGTTAAAAATCTGGATTTTAGTCTTAAAAATCAAGATTTTGCTTATATATTCATTTCATAATACTGAATCTTTAAATTTCATAGTTTGAAATTTTATGTTTTTAATACATGCACTGATATTTTAAGATATACATATATACTCAAGTTTTTATTTAATTAAAATAAGTTTAAACCTTAATATGTGTTAATTCAACATCTAGTTTGTAAAATAGGTCCTATTAATAATTGTTTACAGAGAGGATTGAACTCAAATCAAGAACATGAATCAGAAAATATTGAACAGAGTAAATTCTGTTGAACAGAAACATATATCTCACATATATGTATACATAGCAGGATCACACAAACAAATTCATCTCATCATCACAAACATGCAACCAGAAATTTATACTAAATTTTTATTTTTAAAATAAAGTTACTCGCCTGTTTATATTGGAAGACAGAGCCATGATTTTGAAAAAGAATTTATGCTTTTAAAATTGGGAATTTTCTTTGCTTCAATCTTGAATTGCTAAATGAGACTGAGTTGCTTGCATCTTTAGTTTTGTAAACTTTAAATCATGTTTGCATTTGCTCCCTGATTTTACAATTGCATGCATGCTTTGAAACTCCAGATTCTAAGAAATGCAGGTCTTAAAACAGTTTTGTTATGAATGCTACAGATTTTCTTACTTTAATTATAGAGGTTACAAGATTTTGAAGATGATTTAAATTCAGTGGAGATTACAGGATTTTACTTACAGGCTTTGCATGTTTGAACAGGGCATTTGAAGATGATTACTGGGAAAATGATTTGCATTTGATTTTCTTGGAGGTGTTTTGAGAAAGGATTTTTAAGGAGTAAATGGATTTGTTGAAGATGATTTCAAATTTTTAGTTTCAAGTGTTTATTTTTTTTCAGATTTGTTTGTCTTTAGATTTTAGAAGAAGAAAAGAAAAATGAGGGAAAGAAGATTTTATATAAGCTGAAATTTGATTTTATTAAAATAAAAGTAAAAAAATAAAATAAAAGACACTTGTCCTAATTTTTAACATTTATCACTTTGTAATGTTTATCGATTAACACTTGTTCTTTTAATTTGTAAAATGCTTACATTTGTCTTTAAATGTTAGTTAGTTATAATTATGTCAATTAGTTATTCAGTTAATATATTAATATGAGATAAATGTGAATCTTTGTTTAATTTATTAGTGAATATGTATTTATTTATATGTAGATAATTTTAAAATGAACAAATCCAAATATATTTATAAAATAAAGTTTATACAAATATTTTAAAATCAAAAGAAATTAAAATATTTATACTTTAAATTTAAAAGCTTTGAATTCAATTTCAAATCAAGTTATATATATACATATATAACTACACAATTAAATTTTGAAAAACAATGATTTTTATTAAAATATATTTGTTAAAAACAATGTATTATTATATTTTGAAAATAACAAATTTGATAACTATAAATAATTTATAAAAGAAATTGTTTTCTTTATTAATAAATTACTTATTTTATCCAACTATATCAAAATAACCTATATAGTTATTTTTATTTAAATTTAAACTTGTGTTAAAACATATTTTAAACCATTTCAATATTTCCTTATGTATTTAAAATCATAAAGTTATTTATTATATACTTTTAAAAAGCTTATTATCAAATAAATAAATTCAAACAAATTTAATTTTTATCTTCTCAAACTAAAACCGTATTTTATTTACTCAATAGCTTTTAAAAATTTAACTTTAAAATTATACACCATTTTACCAAATATATATATATATATATATATATATTATTTAGTAAACCAGATTTATTCATTTATTAAATTAAAACAAGATCTATTTACAGTATATACATATTCTATATACATTATAAATATAAAACAATTATTAGATTTAAAAAGATAAATCTATCAATTAAATATTTATTTTAATTGGATT
This sequence comes from Allium cepa, assembly GCA_030765085.1. Taxonomy (NCBI): domain Eukaryota; kingdom Viridiplantae; phylum Streptophyta; class Magnoliopsida; order Asparagales; family Amaryllidaceae; genus Allium; species Allium cepa. The sequence continues at coordinate 746,182,959 of CM060940.1, read as the reverse complement.
AATAAATTAATTCAAATCTTATCACAAAGATAATCAAATCAATTTAATTTTTATTCAGATTATTAAATTGATATTACTCAAAATTCTGGGTCATCATACCCCCCCCCCAAGGAAATTTCGTCCCCGAAATTTGCAGGCACGAAAACAACAATGATAGAGAAAAAAAATTCCAAGTCAAACTGGATATCTATTCTGTATTTGGCTCACCAAATCAGAATATTGACAATATGAGAACAACCTCATACGATACTTCATAGGATACTCGAGTTGTCCGGATCTACGAATATGCAAAGCACTGGTTAGTTCGAAGGGATAACTAACCGTTCGTAGAATATATCGAGACTCAAACAATAGATAGATGATTCAATCTCCTACAATTTCTCAAATACTAGGTATGGATTCCAACATAGTATATAGCAACTTGTCCCTTTTTGGACTTCGATATTCACAAGAAATTTTAATAGAATTTCAAATTTGGTTTTAACCGAAATAGTTTTATCGATCCAAAATTTAGCTTCATATTCAATTAATCAATTTAACTCAATTTAAAATTTCCAATTTATTAAAATTTCAATTCCAAATTTCAAATTTATTAAAGTTTAAATCGGAACTGATAAGAAACCGATGAAGATACAAAGTAAGGATTTTCTACAACGATTCGTAGGGCCACCATCACAACGAAATTTGTTTCCTAGAGCTGCTACGAAGAAAATCAAAATTTTTGGAATCGAATCAAAGGAGATTAATAAGAAAATTGTTTCCGCTGTTGCAGGGTATTGACCATTAATAGTGGTACTTCCCTGTCCCCTATCTCGTCCTCTTTTTGCACTCATACTTATTATCGGTGGATAGTAAGAGAATTTACTGAGGCATTCGGACGGATATCTTAGGGATATACTCATTCTAGGATATATTTCACCCTATCTCTAATGAGTTACTTAACGTGTTACACTCCTGAGCTAAAGGTTTAACCCACGGCTCTGATACCAAATGTAACGGCCCTGACTCGACCTTCGAAAATCGACATCGAATACGACACTCATATTCAAATGCCGCAGATCCAAACGTCGAATCTGGTTCGCCAGAGCTTATAACACCAATAAGTACAACACAGCGGAAGAAATGAATATCAATATATATAACATTGATACAACGACAGATACAATGTCAGATATAATATGATACAACAGAATGATACAATAGATATCAATACCATCAGAGATACAAGACACAACAGAAAGATAATGATAACACCAATAGCGGAACAATATCTTCAATAGAATGCACCCCCAAATCCAAAGCTAGCTCGAACCAACATCACGTTTCGCCTAGATAAGAAGGTCTCGTACAAATCCAAAGACTAAAATAACTCCAGATAATATACTAAACCTAACTATCTGAAAACCCCAACTCTAGACTGCCCGTGTGGAAAAATTGTGGGAACCTAGAGTTTAGAAAAGGAACAATAAACTCCGAGTCAGTCATGGGACTGGTGTGAGTAACAAAAACAGTTGGTATTTAAAACAGACAACAAAATATTTTAAAATAAATACGCAATGCTTTTTAGAAAATGAAATTACCATAAGACCTCCCGCCACACACACAATGCAAACGCGGAATTGGAGGAGATTTCTCCATATGATTGTCAAATATGCTTGATACGAGAAAATTTCTTTTCATATTATTATTATAAGTGCACAGTGCGGAAAACATTTCGAATGTATAATATTAATCATAGCCAACATACAACCATTATTGTATGCCTGCTATAGCTACCATGTTCAATAGCAGGTTACCGCCATATTCCATGGCAGGTTATACAACAAAAACCGTACAGGGCGCGTATTGTTTTGTTTGGATTTCCAACAAATGGTCGGGCTAAGGAACTTCCCACTGTCCATGGGTACGCCTCTGGTGGGACGTCCCGAGAACCTAACCGGATCTCTGCCAACCCAAGGCCGGGTTACCTCCATAACTAGGTAACTACTACTCGAGCATGCCACCCCCGGATCCTTTGGGACCTTTATCCGAGGCGCCTCTAAACCACAAGCAACAACCATACAGTAAATGAGATTGAAGCCCACCACATAGTTAAATATCTGGGCTCCATACTATGATACCACCCTTAACCAGAAGGGAATGACACACCCTAAAGGGCGCGACCCTCATAACCTTGCCGCATCTTTCCTGTTCTGACCATTTTCGGGGTGTGAGGTGCTGATGCAGTCTCATCCACAAAGCTACGCCTCATACAAAAGCCATGCTTTAATCACAAATGATCAACGCACGGCTGCACTCATCATGCCACACTGCCAAATTGGGAATATAACACTGATAATCTTCAACTAGATAACCGCTAAGCTCGTACGTCTCAGAGAAGGGTGTTAAGCTAAGAGAATAAATTCTCCGCCACTAACAGATATGCATTTGAAAGAAATCTGCTTTATATCTCAAAGTGTAGTGTCACACACACAACCATACAAGTCTGTTCTGGGTTCGAACAGAACCGAAAGCACTTCGTCCAATAAAGGAAGAAGCCCTTGCAAATCCGGGTATTCACAATCCCGATCGGACTTCCCATCACTTAGGGAGAACTCTATACCTGTTAACTCCTCTATTTCATGACTCAACGACCTAAGGAAATAAGCGACCGAAGGGACTAAAGTGTGAACAAACTAACAGTGACCTAAAGTTATCAACGACCTAGCGACCTAAAATTATCACAACCTAGCGACCTAAGTATCGGCACAGGGCAACAGCATATCACAATAGAGAGGCTTAAGGACTTAACGAGCTAAAGATACAGCGACCTAAAGACCTAATAGTCAAGCAACCTAACGACCTAATGGTCCAGCGGTCTAACGACCTAAAGATACAGCAGCCTAACAACCTAAAGGTACAGCGACTTAACGACCTAAGAGCCCCAATAACTTAACAAATTACGACCTAGCGACCTAACAAGTTAAGACAGAGTAAGGTCGCATGCATACTACCTCTTCCTTAGGTCGCTCGTGACCTAAGCCCAACGAGCCAACTTCCTATGTCGCTTCTCCCTCGGTCGCCACGACCTACCAACTTGTTCAAGTGACCTAGTGCAAGCCTGTTAAGCCGCAACCCACGCTCCTTAGGTCGCTCAGGACTTACAACCTAACCCCTAGGTCGCCCACGACCAATAACACAGCCAACCCAACCCTTAGGTCGTTCACGACTTACGACTTACCCTAGGTCGCTCACGACCTATGCCTTGTCCAGAAATTTCCTATAAATACCATGCCTACACCATCGAAGAGAGGACCTTTTGGCTCATTTCTGGAACGCCTATACTCTGCTGATTTCTCGAGTCATCCGACACTTCAAACACGAAAGACACTTCAACGAACTTCAAGAAAAGATCTAATACATTCAACATGAATTTGAAGAATTCTCCTACATCGAAGTTCTAACTGTTTGTCTAAGTGGTGTTGTAATCGGAGATTGTTGTATAAGTTGTAAATGAATCAGCAATAAAGGAGATTAAAGTGGACGTAGGCTTAACTTGAAGCCGAACCACTATAAAACTGTTGTCTCTTTACTGTTTTTTCTGTGACTTTTCTACTTACTTCTAATTCCCGTATTGACGGGTGGTGCTTTCACTTTACCTCTACTCACACCGGGGGTTAGCGTTCAATTTTTGCATTAACATTTTTGGTGCTTTCACTGAGAATATCGAACTCAGGTGTTTTCATCATTGCTTCGCAAAAGTTTGTTGAAAGAATTTCTCTCAAAACCAGAAGTCTATCAGAGATAATGGCTCCTGGAAGAAAGCGTAGATCTACTAGACCCGGTGATGTCCATGAAAATACGGCCACTTCTCCTTCATCAAGTCAGGAAGCTCCAAGTGCTGGAATTACACAGGCAGAGTTGGATGCTGCAATATCTGGGTTATACCTGTAGGTGGAAGCCTAGAACGCTTTAATGCTTGATAGGTTGAATGCCTTGCTCGGAGCTAACCGTCAACCAGTGAATAATGAAGAAAACTTTGCCGATCGTGTTCATAATCCGGAAGAAAGGAATATTCCTCAAAAGGCAACTAGTCCTGCTGAAGAAGCACCTCCCCAGGCTGGAGGATCAAGGCCATAACCGACTCTCCGCGAACGTTTGTCCAGGAAAACTTCCGAGAAAATGGCTGAAGTCTGTCCCACAGAGCCTTTAAACGATGAGGATTACCTTTCGGGTATGGTTCGACAGATTATGAAACAAAGTATGCAAAGAGAAGAAGATGAAAAAGAGTGGGTGTTCGCTCCAAGCAAAATTCCGTTCACTAAAAGGATTCTGAAGGTGGAATTCCCAAGGAAGTTTGTTCCCCTACCATCCCGACTTATAAGGGAACAAGCGACCCTAATCAATTCCTATATAAGTATGACTGGCACATGACTGGTGCCAGGGCATCAGATGAGATCAAATGCCGGTACTTTCCGGTATACTTGGAAGGAGCGGCTCTACTCTGGTTTACAAAGCTACCGGTCCTATCTGTAGACCAGTTCTTCGATTTAACTCGAAAGTTTAAAGAACAATTCAGGTTATATGCGTCAAAGGCGAAGGATATTATGTCACTGTCCAGCCTGGAACAGAATCCCGGAGAATCTATTAGATCTTTCTTAAACCGCTTCAACATAGCCTTGGCTGAAGTGGACAATGCAGAACCACGAATGGTCTTGACCTACTTAATGAGGGCTATAGACAAATCGAGTGAGTTTGGAAAATGGTTGAAGATGAAGGAACCAAACTCGCTAGAGAAATTCTACAAGAAAGTTGACGAGTTCATGCGCCTGGAAAGCCTTCATGCACCGGCGAAAGTGGCATTGACAGAGGTTAAGAATAACACTGCTGCCCTTACCAAAAAGGAATCTGGAAGTCAAAAGAGGGAGAATAACAGTGGAAGGAAACAGAAGAAACCTCGCTTCTCAAAGCCTTCCGATTTCACTCCTTTAAATAATACTCCGGAGAATATCTTTTTCGCTACCAAAGATACCGTGGAATATCCTAAACCACCTATGATAAAGCTTAGGAAAAAGGTTGTTCAAAGTGGAAGATTTTGTCGGTTTCATAATCAACCCGGTCATGATACTAACGAATGTCGCCATCTGAAAAGTTTGATTGAAGAATTGCTGAGAGAGAACAAGCTGCAGCAATACGTTAAGAGAAATAGAAACAAACCAACTTCATCTGCTGAGGGCCAGCAACTTCTTGCTCATCCATCTGGCTCGGGTGAGAGGGCTACCGCGCATGAATCAGAGAGGCCTGTTATTAATGTGATCACGGGAGGTCCTCACCCGGCAGGCAGAAGCTGGGGCAAGATGGAAAGATATGCTCGTGCTTTGAAATACGCCCCAGCAGAAGAAAATGTTTTTGTGTTGGAAGACGCAACATCTTTGAAGCAGCAAAAAACTTTTAATGATGATATTGTGTTCAGGGCTAGGGACTCTATGGGCGTTGAAGCTCCTACCATGGATCCCTTGGTCATCTCTGCAGGCATCGGGCCTGCTATTGTAAGAAGGGTGCTTGTTGATTGCGGCGCCTCTTGCAATATCCTCTTCAAAAAGACATTCGATCAAATGAAGATTCCGATGGCTGATGTTCAAGCTTCATCGCAGAAGATTGATGGGTTCACTGGGGAACCAAAACAGCCAATTGGAACTATTGAATTGTTTACTGAACTTGGAGAGGGGTAGAAAAAGGTGGTTCGAAAGCAGACTTTTGAGATTGTTGACGGATTTTCTACTTACAATGCCTTCCTAGGCCGACCAACTCTTGCAGCATTCAAGGCAATTCTCGCCCCGTGGTGCCTCACTATGAAGTTCCCCACGGATAATGGCGTTGGTGTTATTAAAGGGGATCAGAATGCTGGGCGAGAATGTTATCTGATAGAGTTGCGGGAAGCAAGGAAGAGAGAGATGGGAAAGGATGCGGCAGCTCCACTCTGCATCAAGGAACCAACCTTGTAGCAATTACAGGGTGGACCCTGCACTGGCGAGAACAGTGGAGCACGAAAAGAAATGGATCCCAGAAAAGCCAGTACAGGGGAAAATAGAGTGGTGCCAGTGGAAGTAACGATGCCAGTACCTGTTGACCCGAAAGATCCGAACAAAGTGCCGAATCTGGGTTCTCAACTTAGCGTGACGGTTCAAAATATTTTGGTATCATTCTTGAAAGAAAATCTAGATGTATTCGCTTGGAGTCATGCTGATATGTGTGGGATATCTCCAGAAATTGCGGTACACACTCTAAATATTTATCCGAAATTTACACCTGTGAAACAGAAAAGATGAACCCAAGGTCTAGAAAGGTCAGTAGCATTAAAGGAAGAAGTAGATCGGCTCATGGAGAATGGTTTCATCAGAGAGTCCACTTATCCAAATTGGGTTTCTAATCCGGTGCTAGTTAAAAAAGCGAATGGAAAGTGGAGAGTTTGCATCGACTTTTCAGATTTAAACAAAGCCTGCCCCAAAGTCTGCTTCCCATTACCCAGGATTGATCAGTTGGTGGATGGAATAGTCGGGCATGAATTGTTGTCTTTCATGGATACTTACTCCGGATATAACCAGATCATGATGCATGAGCCAGATCAGGAGGACACGAGCTTCATCACCAATGTCAGTCTTTACTGCTATGGAGTCATACCCTTTGGACTGAAGAATGTGGGGGCAACTTACCAAAGGCTTGTCAATGCTATGTTCAAGCCACAGATTGCAAAAACTATGGAAGTTTACGTTAATGATATGTTGGTTTAGATCAAAGAAAGCAGTGGACCATATGGATCACTTGGCAAAAATGTTCGCAGTCCTTTGAAAGTACGGAATGAAGCTTAATCCTTTGAAATGTTCATTCGGGGTAGAGTCCGAGAAATTTTTGGGTTTCATTGTGAGTGCTAGGGGATTTGAAGCTAATCCTGCTCAAATCACTGCTCTGAGAGAAGTCAAAGCCCCTAGGATAAAGAAGGAATTACAGAGCCTCAATGGGAAAGTTGCTGCTTTGAGTCGATTTATTTTCAAGGCCACGGATAAATGCATTCCATTCTTTGACGCTCTAAATAAAGGAAGGAAAAATTTCGAATGGACCCCGGAATGTCAGAAAGCTTTCGATGAACTAATTCGTCATATGGAAGCGCCTTCGATACTTTCTAAGCTTAGCGGCGGTGAAGAGCTTTTCATATATTTGGCAGTTTCGTCTCATGCTCTCAGTGCAACATTAGTATGGGAAGATGCAAAAATTCAGCGTCCGGTCAACTACATCAGCAAGAGATTTACTGGGGCAGAGATGAATTATTCAAAGCTAGAAAAGATCATCTATTGCCTACTGATAGCTTCCAGAAAGTTGAGGCCATATTTTCAAGCTCATCCTATCAAAGTCCTCACTGACCAGCCTCTAAAGCAAGTCCTGTTTCGCCTTGAGACTTCGGGTCGTCTTCTGAAGTGGAATATTGAACTCAGCCAATATGATATCACTTACCATCCCCGAAGAGCAATCAATGGACAAGCTTTAGCAAATTTCATTGCAGAATACACAGATAAAGGTGGCAACGAGGAAGAAGTTACTGATGACATCCCGACCCGATGGAAATTATATGTTGATGGCGCAAGAAACGACTATTGTTCTAGAGCCGGGGTTGTGCTTGAAACCCCCGAAGGGCGATCATTTGCTACGCATTGTGATTGGATTTCCTTTGACAAACAATGAAGCAGAATATGAAGCCCTTATTGCCGGCTTGAAGATTGCTAAAGAATTGAATATCAAAGTGTTTGCAAATCTTCAGTGATTCCCAGCTTATTGTATGCCAAGTTAAGAAAGAATTTCAGACTAAAGGAGGAAATCTGCCTGCTTACTTGTCAAGACCCTGGGAACTTCTCGATGATTTCGATCATTATACGATAAGTCATATACCTCGGGAAGAGAACATGAAGGTCGATTTTCTCGCAAAGTATTCAAGCACTGGCGAAGCTCAATTACTGGGATTGGTTCCTGTAGAAGTCTTGTCATCCCCGAGTATTGATGAAATGGAGATTGGCTGGATCATGACTGTTTCTCAACAGCAGAAGTCATGGATGACTACAATCAAGGAATATCTTCTTAACGACTCCCTTTCAGAAAATCAATGGAACGTCAGAAGCTGTTAAGGAAAGCCTCAAGATACGTAATGCAAGACGGTCGGTTGTACAGACGGGGATCTCAATGCCATTACTCTGATGGGTAACCAAGGAAGAGGCTAAGACAATTTTAGCTGAAGTGCATGGAGGAGAGTGTGGGGATCATTCAGGTGGTCAAACTCTAGCAAAGAAAATTCTCCGCTATGGATATTTTTGGTCTGACATTAATCGTGATGCTGCTAGCTACGCCCAAAAGTGTGACCGATGCCAAAGATTTGCAAAAATCCTAAAAGCCCCTTTCACCGAGCTAACGCAGATGGTTAGTCCCTGGCCATTTGCTATTTGGGGAATAGATCTCATCGGGTCTTTGCCAACCACCTAGTCCGGAATCAGATATGCTATTGTTGTTGTTGATTATTTCACTAAATGGGCTGAATCTGAACCATTAGCTACTATTACCTCTAAAAAGATGATAAACTTTGTGACTAAGAATATCATTTGTAGGTATGGTGTGCCTCAAAAGATAATCACATACAATGGTATCCAATTCGAAAGCGAAGAGTTGCAGGATTTTTGCAAGCGATTCAAGATCCAGAAAAGCTTCTTAGCAGTGGCTCATCCGCAGGCAAACAGGCAAGTGGAAGCAGTAAACAAAATTATCAAGTCAACCATCAAAAAACAGTTGGAAAAAGCAAAAGGTGGTTCGGTCGATAAGCTGCCACTAGCACTATGGGCATGCAGAACTACCCACAAAACTGCGACTGGACACACTCCATTATCATTAGCATATGGATCAAAAGCAATGATTCCGGTGGAAATAGAAGTCCCTTCACACAAAAGAATTCATTTCAACCAAACTGAAAACGAAGAGTTGCAACTTGAAGCATTAGACTTCCTTGATGAAATAAGGGAAGAGGCTCAACTCAAAATTGCAGCCCAACAGCAAAGAATTGCCAGGCACTTCAATTCCAAAGTTCGCCAACGCAGCTTTGAGATTGGGGATCTAGTCTTGAAAAGGTTCATGACAGCAACAAGAGTGTTTGCGCCAAACTGGGAAGGGCCGTATGTCATAGACAAAAAATTCTTGATGGCACTTTCAAACTGACAACTTTCGAAGAGATCCAGTTTCAAGAGCTTGGAATAGCAATCACTTGCGTCCATATTTTACTTAAAAGCTTTGCTTAAATTTGTAAAATGATTATGGATGTATCATTATTGCATTGTAAACCATTGTAAAAAGCAGTATGAATGAATAATAAGAACTATAAAGTGGATGTAGGCCCGGTTCTTGGCCGAACAACTATAAATCTTGTGTTCTCTACTATTACAAAATGCCTGTTTTGTCTCGATGTTTAAATACTTTAAATGTATTGCTAAAATTTCGATTTAACATTGCAGGCCCTTAAAACAAAGCTTACCCATCACAAGGCCAAGCGATCCCTAAAATCACTCAACAAACAAACGTCAAGCCACAAAAATTCCAGACTCCAAATCCTATATAAGGAGTGCTTCATGCAAGCAGTTAGTGATTCCGTCGGACTCGCTTAACAATGCAGTACACTACTTTGGATAAGATGAACTATTTGCAAAAGAAAGGAACATGTGCTTGGAAATGATAACAGGGAATCGCTAATAAGCAAATAACGAATAGACATGGACGAGCAGATAGAAAATAGCCAAAAAGGAGTCCTGCCTCTTAACAAAAAGGTTGGTGGAACCACCGGAGGGGCACCTTTCCAAAACAAAGGCACCAGGCCCTTGCTAGCTAATTGCGATCGTTTGTGCAAACGAACATCCGGTTGTTGCGTCTGTCCCGTGGATCCGCTTAACCGTGAGACGCAACCTACATGGCAAGCTAACCATCCTAAAGACCTCTCTGGAGCCAAAAGACCTCTTCGGGGACACAAGCCCTCTTCGGAGGCACAACTCTTTGGAGGATAAAGCCCTTTAACGAGGCACGCCGAAAAAAGAAAGTTCTCTGCTCAACCAAAAAAAATTGGTGGAATCACCGAGGGCCCTAGTTAAATAGTTGCGATCGTTTGTGCAAACGAACATCCAATTAAGTAACTCGCGTCTGCCCCGTGAATCCATTCAACCATGAGAGTGTAACTTCCATGCAATCAAATAAAGCCTTCTTCGAAGGCACTCGCCTTCACCAAAGGCATACACGTGGCGTCTTCGGAGGCAGAAGCCCTTTCCCGAGGCACCACAAGTCCTCTTCGGAGGCACTCGCCTTCACCAAAGGCACACACCTACCCTCTTCGGAGGTAGAAGCCCTCTCCCGAGGCATCACAAGCCCTCTTCGGAGGCACAAGCCCTCTTCGGAGGCACAAGCCCTCTTCGGAGGCACGTCCCAAGAAAAGCACTTTCAAGTGAACGAAGGGAAAAAAAAGCCCTCCAACGAGGCACAACAATAAAATAAAAAAAAGCCCCCTTCGGAGGCACACTGCAGCTATCAAAGGAAGATCAATTTTTCCATCTTGAAAATACTCTTCCACAGAAGTTGTAATGCCAATTCAAAGCCTTCTTTGAAAAACTCGCTTCACCACGTAGGAGAGTACACTTATCAAAAGATAAAAGTGACTATCTCTGAAAGTGAAGTATAATATTTCCAAACAGAAGAAAGAGAAGAATTCTTCAATACAAGGCACACTCTACTAAAGCAGAATAACATTTCCTCAAAATGGAAAAAATTATTCTCTAAAGAAAGATGCAAGCCTCTTCAAAATGGAAGAATTGTTCTCCCATTTAAGAGTACAAGTCTTCTCGAAATAGAAGAATTGTTCTCCAATTTAAGAGTACAAGTCTTCTCGAAACAGAAGAATTGCTCTCTAACTTAAGAATGCAAGTCTTCTTGAAGCCGAAGAACTATTCTTCAAAGTTTTACCAAATAAAAGAAATTGCAATAAGCCGTGGTATGGGGGCAGTACAATACAATATAGCTACATTATTAAAAGTAACGCTCAAGCAACATACCACAAACTTATTGCAATATCACAGTGAAGAAACCTGTACGAAAATAGGGAATAAATGCATTCACAAATACAGTCAAAGATTGTACAAGTAAAAAGAATCATTTCATTCCATACTATAAAATTTTTATACATGTGCAGGTTTTAAAAAAAAGCGGGGACCGGTGCCCGCACAAATTCCGGTCAATACAAGCCTTTATGTACAAACAAAATGCAAAATAAGAAGAGTAGAACAAGACTCGTTACTTCTTCTTCCCGCCACCTTTAGAGCCCTCACCTGGCCTGATAGTTAACTTTGGAAGCCGGCCTGGATGAGTCAGGGAAGAAGGAGATAGAGGTGCAGCTGGGTCTACTTCCGCCTTCTCTTCGCAAACAGAAGTGCTCTTCCTTCTCCTCTTCGAAGTAACACGCTTCCCCTTCTTCCTTGAAGAAGACTCGTTGCCCGGAATGATAAGTGCAAACAGCTTTGTGTCATCATGAAATTGCTTCGGAGTCTTTTCACCATCTTCAAGTTCCTCGGCCTTCTGCTTTTGCGAAGCAGCCGGGTCGTCCAAGCCTTGAAGAGCTTCTATTAATTCTTCTTGCGACCCCGGTTGAGAAGCAGGAGGAGGAGTAATTTGAAGAGACGGAAGTGGAACGGCTAGAGGAGGAGAAGTCTGCACGATACTTGGCGTTTTCACTACAGAAGAAGAAAAGTTAAAATCAGTATTTCTCATAAAAGAGGAGATAGTGGCTCATCGAGACTTAAGAAATAAGCAAGAAACTCATCGAACTCGATCGAAGCAAACGAGCAATCTACTTGAGTTGGATCATCGTTGAAGTTACCTGGAGAAGTTGGTTGTATCACGTCAACTTCAAAGTCATGTGCTTTAGTGCTCTCTTGGGCCTCATCCCCAGTATGAGTAGTTGCAACCTCAATGTCAGCCTTAGCAGGAGGCGGGGAATGGGAACTAGAGCCAATGATATCAATGTCGGCCGAAACCGAAGGAAGAGTCGGGTCGGTCGAATGTGCCTTCCCTAAAGATTCTCCTTCCACCGTTCCGGCTCGCCGTTTAGCAAGTTGCTCCTTCCCCTTGGCAAGGGCGGTACGTGCATCGTCATCCAGATAGTGTGCCTCAAGATCTGTTTCAGCATAGCCCGCGCATCCTAACATATCAATTGCGGCCTCCCACACTTCGGCCAAAGTGATTTCATAATTCGGTCCCAAAAATGAAAGGCTACCGTGCCCCAAAACACTATGTATGTAAAACTCGAATAAGGTAGAGCTGATGTTGGCCTTGGTCGCTTAATGAGACTCTTCGGCTGCTGCTTTGCCGGCGACAGCTTCATCGCGCTCTTTTTCAACTTCAGAAAGTCGAGCTTTTAACATCTCAATTTTCAAGTTATGGGAACTGGTTTTTTCTCGCAACTGAGCAACGTCAGTTCGGTAGCTTTCTACAACTTGCTGTTGTGCTTCGAATTTAGCTTCAGCATCTCTTCGCCCGGCGTGAGCATCTCTCACCTGTTTTTGAAGCACTTCTTCTCTTTGAGAATAGGAAGTGGAAGAAGTGGCAAGCTCTTCTTTACGTTTTTCAACTTCCGCTTCAAGCTTCTCATTGTAAGTGGCGATGCTCTTCATCTCTGCATCATGCTAATCGAGAGTTTTCTACCACTCGGATTTATCGTTTTCCATAGTCAGCATGGCTTCGAGATTTGCGCGGTCTACTCTTTGAAGCTCGTCAACAAGTTTTTGTCAACCAGACATTCTCTCAATATCGATTTTGACGGCATCAAGACTTCGCAACATAGCTTGCTTGTCGATTGGGACCAAATCAAGATCAAAACGCACTCCTTTTAAGCACCAGTGCGGAAACCGACTTTGAAGAGTAGCCAGACCGTCCAACTTGATACGGGGGCCTACTGATGATTGTTTGAATATCAGCTCTTTGAAGGGCCGGAGAGCTGGAAGGGATGTCCAAAGAGATGGGAGCAGCGGGCTTTTCAGAAATTGCAAACTCTGCCCTTTCGCTAAGCTTGGCCCGTTTACTTGGATCTTCAGCGATGTGTCTTTTCCCTTTTTCGTCATGAGATTTTCTTTTGTGGGAATCATCACCTCTCTGGGAAGAATCGTGTCGTTCATCCCTTCTCCCATAGCGCTCTTCATAAGCCCGTCTCCCGCGAGCTTTTCTTGCGGCTCTTTCTTCGTCGGTCTCCCTAGGGGCAGGAAGGTACCGCCTGGGATCATAAGAGTCGCGTCTCCCATAACGCTGAAAATCATCATAGTAAGAACCGCTTCATCCCATTGGAGAGCCTGAAAATGAATAAAAGACAATTCAGAAATCTTCAAAGCGAAGAACTTAACTGCACAAAGCTGCTAAAATCCTAAGTGTGTGTGGCGTGTGAACTACGCGCGTCAAGCTACAAACCACTCTTCGGCTTAAGAGTTATCTCTTGGGTTGATGGAGTTGTTTGCAAAACTGATGTCACTTCAATTGCTGGAGAAGCAAGTTTAGAAGCAGTAGTTTCATCTTTGAAGAGCTCATGCGAAGTGACCATCAAGTCGCTCAGTCCCTCAAAAGCGTCGTCACCGTCATGCCTAGCGGGACTCTTTTCCTCAGCTCCTGCATCAGCAGACTTCCCGAAATGTTGAGAAGCTTCCTCTTCTTCAATAATCGGGGGAAGAGCAAATTTGTCGGATGACCCCGCAACGTCAACGGAAGCAGAACATTTCACCAATGAAGCCTCGGCAATAATCTCCTTCTGTGAATGTTCTTCGGCAGAAACTAGGGCATCTGATGTCTTTACTGGAGAATCAAGGACTTCATGAGGCTGAGTAGAACGGGAAGAGTGCAGAAGTCCGAATTGGTGCAGAAACTCGTCTTTTAGCAAAAATTTAATACTTCTTTCCTCAACCGCCACAGCACTTAGTCTTTCAAAAGTCGGCTTATGGCTTGAATCTTTAGAAGGAGGAGGAAGTGCTGTAAAAGTAAAGAATGAAGTTAGCACATGAAAACTCGGATCTCGAAAAAGCTCAAAAATGGAAAGAACGGAGGTAAGAAATCTTACTTCCTACTCTCCATATGCCATAAAATCCCGGGGGCCAACGGACGAAGAAAAACTGGTTCAAAAACCCGTGAGCACTTTCAGAAAGATCAGTGACCAGTTTACGGTTCCTGGCACTTCTCACAAGTATTATAGAAGGATGATCTTTATTCTTTGCAAATGTGCACAAGTAGCAAATTTCTTCAAAGCTCGAAAGACGATCATGTGTCCTTCTGAACAACACACATAGTCCCAATAGGATGGCATAGCCATTGGGATGCAACTGGAAGGGAGAGATAGTTAAACGGAGAAGGAGCGGTTGAAGAAAATCATTAAAAGGAGGAATAGCACCACACAGGCACATCTGACGATTAACCGCGACAAAACCGAGAGGTGGCCTGTCAGCAGTATCGTTTGGCCCAGGAAGTAAAGCATCTGCTTCAGCAATACCAAACTGAATGCATAGTTGGTTGAACGCCCGTTGATTCAGGGTAGTTGGAGTTCTTTTCGGGGGATTATCCAATGGACTGGCTATCGGGAAGACCTCTCCAGCTTGCCCTACTATTTCTTCTTGTTGAGTAGCCATTCTGCACAAGGAACTGGGTATTCAAATATGAAGGTGCACGTTTCCTAAAAGTGTGTGAAGTGTTGTGCAAAACTAATAAAATTACAAGCAAATATGACTGGAATTAAACTAATAGACATTTGTTGATTATAAAATTTCAAGGCTTGTTATTTTGGATCAAAGCACAAGTGCAGTGTTGATACGAATGGATCAGCTTTAGCTGATTAATTTGGCTTTGCTTTAATACTTCACTTGAATTTGTTGATTCATAACACTTCATTCGTATAATTTCTTTAAGTTGATTATTCTTTATCGACTAATCTGTCATTCGATGTGGGCAGTAAGTGATAGTATATTCGCCCTAGTTTTCTGCAAATGTTGTGTTTAACAGGTTGTTAGCATTAAAGTCAATGTAATCTGTAAAGAAGTATAACGAGTCCAAGCAGTTCATTCTAGCTGTTCAAGTAGGAATTTCAATCAAGTTCGGTCGAAATTTTGCAAATATCCAAGGGGAACTTTCTTAAGTCACATTGTTCAAGTCAAAAAGTCCAACAGTGTCATGCTCCTACGAGTTAAAGGTTATGATGCAGATTAAAGCTTCAGGTCAAGGCAGTGCATTTTTTTTTCTAAGTATTAGCTCGGTCGCGACCTAATACTTATGTCACAAGAAGTTAAGTCGCTTGGCTCCTCTTAGGTCGTAAGGGTCTTTAGGCCGTTCGGTTGCTTACGAGTTAATACTTATGTCACAGGGATTTAAGTCGCTTGACTCCTCTTAGGTCGCAATTGTCTTTAGGCCGTTCGGTTGCTTACGAGTTAATACTTATGTCGCAAGGATTTAAGTCGCTTGACTCCTTTTAGGTCGCAAGGGTTTTTAGGCCGTTCGATTGCTTAGGTCGCAAATTAATAAGTCGTTCGGCTTCTCTTAAATCACGAGGGTTCTTAAGTCGTTTGACACGCTAGGTCACTCCTGGAATAGCACAACGATCTCAAGCTATCTCCCATCAAAAATCCTAAGTCTCACACTCCATTCACACAATGCCACGTGTCCATCTCCCCCGCTTCACCAGAAATACAACCGCATAACCTAAAATCCATTAACCCGTTAACCATCTCCTTGTCTCCTTCTCACTCCCAAAACCTCCTTAAAAACTCATGATCGATTCCAAAAACTTTACACTCACCAAAATAACTCCATAAAACCCTAGGCCGATTCGTTCTTTAAAACAGCAATCGCCAGCGATTTGACGATGATCGGAAGGCGAATCGGAACATAATCTTATAACATGGTGGCGAAAATTGTATTGAAATGATTATGGAGGAATCGATGGCAAACGTGATGAATAGATGATCGGAATTACCTAAGTTTGCTGTTGGAATCAACAATTGGGGATGAAAAGGAGGGGATTTCGCTTTAGCTTCTGAGCTCGAATGCAACAATGGTGGTAAAGTGATAAGTAATAAAGTGAGGGGGACGAAGCAACTTAACAGTTTATAAAGGAGACAGAAGAAGAAGACGAATGGGTGTGAGAGTTAGCAAGCTTCTTAAGTCGCTTACGACCTAGCAGAATTAGGTCGAATCACACGACCTACGACATAGACGTGTACTTCGAGGGGCAAATGTTAACTCCTCTATTTCATGACTCAATGACCTAAGGAAATAAGCGAACGAAGGGATTAATGTGTGAACAAACTAACAGCGACCTAAAGTTATCAATGACCTAGCGACCTAAAGTTATCAAAACCTAGCGACCTAACTATCGGCACAGGGCAACGACATATCACAATAGAGAGGCTTAATGACTTAACGAGCTAAAGATACAGCGACCAAATGACCTAATAGTCAAGTGACCTAACGACCTAATAGTCCAGCGGTCTAACGACCTAAAGATACAACGGCCTGATGACCTAAAGGTACAGCGACTTAACGACCTAAGATTCCTAACAACTTAACAAGTTACGACCTAGCGACCTAACAAGTTAAGACAGAGTAAGGTCGCATGCATACTACCTCTTCCTTAGGTCTCTCGTGACCTAAGCCCACCGAGCCAACTTCCTATGCTGCTTCTCCCTAGGTCGCCATGACCTGCCAACTTGTTCAAGTGACCTAGTGCAAGCCTGTTAAGCCGCAACCCACGCTCCTTAGGTCGCTCACGACTTACAACCTAACCCCTAGGTCGCCCACGACCTATAACACAGCCAACCGAACCCCTAGGTCGTTCATGACTTACCCTAGGTCGCTCGCGACCTATGCCTTGTCTAGAAATTTCCTATAAATACCATGCCTACACCATCGAAGAGAGGACCTTTTGGCTCATTTCTGGAACGCCTATACTCTGCTGATTTCTCGACTCATCCGGCACTTCAAACACGAAAGACACTTCAACGAACTTCAAGAAGAGATCTAATAAATTCAACATGAATTTGAAGAATTCTCCTACATCGAAGTTCTATCTGTTTGTCTAAGTGGTGTTGTAATCGGAGATTGTTGTATAAGTTGTAATTGAATCAGCAATAAAGGAGATTAAAGTGGACGTAGGCTTAACTTGAAGTCGAACCGCTATAAAACTGTTGCCTCTTTACTGTTTTTTCTGTGACTTTTCTACTTACTTCTAATTCCCGTATTGACGGGTGGTGCTTTCACTTTACCTCTACTCACACCGGGTTGTTGGCGTTCAATTTTTGCGTTAACAATACCGGAGCAACTTAGTGCAGAGTCAATCGATAGGTTATCCTATCGTTCTCACAAATACCCGATCTTCAACACCGGTCTTTAAATGCTATCCATAACGACGTATCATTATTCGGAATGGGTTATATGACACAAGGTCCTCTCTCGGCTAAACCGAATAATGAGCGCAATATTTAAAATATATGGATATGGGATTTCTGTTAAGTCACAACTGATAAAAAGCCAAAACCTTTCTTCAAATAGTTAAACAAATTACTATTTTAATTCTTAAAACAAAAGGATTTATTCCACAAAGTTCACCCAGTTTTACAAAGATCCATTTATGGATTTCAAAACAATTTCCATTTCAATTGGATTAACTCCTTAAATCTTTAAATCAAA
Source organism: Allium cepa (assembly GCA_030765085.1). Taxonomy (NCBI): domain Eukaryota; kingdom Viridiplantae; phylum Streptophyta; class Magnoliopsida; order Asparagales; family Amaryllidaceae; genus Allium; species Allium cepa. The sequence continues at coordinate 746,165,208 of CM060940.1, read as the reverse complement.
GTTTTAACTTATAGCTTTCAATTGTTTCCATAACTTGGAAATCATTTTCATTTCAAACTAGAAATCCCTTTTACACAAATTGGAAGTTCATTTCTTATGTAAAAGCTTTTATTATCTGAAAAAAAACAGTTTTCATTTCAGAAGAATCTAATTATACTTGCACGAGTTCAAGCCTTTGAATTTAAATTCAAATTCCCAAATCACTATATCTAACATGGTTTAACCCATATAAACTTGTATAACATCTTTAATCCCTAGTTTCAAATCATAGAATTTAAAATCTTGAATTTAAATTTAAATCTAATTATTTAAATTTCAAGGCTTAATCAAGTTATTCAAAAATAAATTTTTTATCTTGGAATTTCATTTCAAAAACTTTTCACATTTAACCCGATTCCATTTCAAAACCCTTTGAATTTAAAATTCAAATTTAAACTATTTTAAAAATCTGTGACTTAACCGATTTCCACGCGATATCCATATTTGTGTGTGTATAGTGTAGTCCAGGGGTTTAACACAATAGTACAACAACATCATCATCACAGATCAAAACACAAAAATATAGTTGATAAGCGGTATAAACTATAACGCTTATCGTTGATTCACAGATTCACAAATAATATACAAATGTATCACAAATAAATGAATAAAATACACAGCTCAATCCATAAAAAAATATCATAGATCAGATAGGATAATTAATTCAAGGCATCTCATACAATACAATCATTCATAAATAGGGTCAAGCATTCAATAATCGTTTAGAAGTAGGATTAATTAATTATTTAATCCTAATTAATTCAATTTATTTCCACTAAAAGTAATGACTTATGAATTAATTATCCAATCCTGATTTATTAATTACAAATCATTTGATATAAATTAATTTATCAACACTTTAATTAATTATTCTTAATTAATAAATTATTCTTAATTAATCACATTAATTAAATTAACCTCTAAACCAATAATTAATTAATCCCTTAAATTATTTTAAGAAATTAGCCCTTTAATTACTTACCATAAAGTAATTACACTTACACAATCTCATAAATGATTATCATTATTTAATTAGTCTAATTAATTATTAAAATTAATCACATTAATTAATTATTTAAATGATCTTATTTAATGACCGTTATTAACATTAACAATTCTTTAATTATTTTGCTAATTAGTTTCTAAATATAAATTAATATAAATTATTAATTTACAAATTAATAAAGAAGTCATTCCTTAATTATCTTATTCATTAAATCACTTTAATACCTTAATTCTCTCTAAGGTAATTCATTTCTTTGTTAACGACTTCATTAATATTAAAGTGTATTTAAACATTACGCTTCTAAATTTAGGTTCAAATTTCATTTTGAATTTAAGATTCAAAATGATTAAACATTAACTAAATTTAAAATCAACGTATAAACCTATATAAGAATAGTTCTAACTAACTTACTTAAATTTTTAATTAAAATTTAAGCTTTAAAATACCTTATATTATAACTTGCAAATTCAAATTAAAACAATTTGTTTAAGTTTTCATTCAAAATCCTTTTTATAAAAGAACGTAATCAAATCCAATTCAAATATTTATCTGAAAACAAATTACTTTTAAAAAGCTATTTGATTTAGACTTGTTTAAAACGTTCAGATTTTAAAACTGATTTAAATCAAAATTTAAATTCAAGAAACTTGAATCCATACCCAATCATTTGATTTGAACTTGCTTTTAAAATCATGATTTCAAATTCTCGATTAAAAATCCCAATTTCATTTTGAAAACTTTAAGATTCAAAGTTTCATTTGAATCTTACTTCATACTAGATTTAAAGTTTGTTTACATCTAGCTTACAAATTTAAATTCATTTAAATTTGTTTTAAATTTAAATTTGCAGACAGGTTTACAAAAACTTGTACAAACCAAGACTAACCCGAGGCAATTCAAGTTTGCGTCGAGTTAAAACCTAATTTACTTCGAGTAAACTACTCGAATAACTCGAGTAAATCCCGAGTTCAAAACCTCTGTACCAATACGATAGATGACCAGGAAATTTAAATGGCACGGTGCACGTACATCGTGGCTCTGGCCCTCTCCGACTACCATCCTGACCTCCAACATATCGATGACAAGCACCTGACATCATCACGGCCATCAAAATCCATCACGGTTGCTCGAATCAAAATCAAGCTCTCAATTCAAAACCTGGAAACAAAACCAGTAACTCCTCCAAACTTGTCAACGCCACTTCCTCGAAACTCCGACCACCTGAGAGCCATCGCCACCGGCAATAGCTTCGACTACACCCTAGCTATCACCTCGCAGAAGTACGTATAACTCAATGCACGAGAGGAGACGCGACGATCATTCTTTAGACTTCCTCAAAATTTAGGTTTAGAAATAAAAATTCCTCGCCGCCGCCACCACGTGCATCTGCCAGCCATCACACTATTTTTCCCATAACCTCTGATCACTCCTCCACCTCCAAGAGGAAGCTCGACCACTTTAAGTCAGTGCATCACCAGAAATCACCAAAAGAATGGAATTCGAACAAATCTAAACTACTCCTTAATTCTAAGCCTAAAAATTATGATTCTTGTTTTAAAAATCATATTAAAGTATACGAATTCGACCCACATACCTGAATTCGAGAATTGAAAGGTTTGAATTTTAACTTATTTAAGGCTTTGCTCAGGTATTTTGTTTTCCAGCGACAATACTGAGTTTTTTAAAATTAGATAGATTTTTAAAACTTAGTTCATGATCAAACAAACCACTTTTGTTTTGATCCTACATCCAAACAGTAAGTAGATTGTGAAGAAATGATTTTTGAATAAAAATCTTGGTTTATGAACTAAGACAGAGAACATATAGAAATAGCAACCTGCACACAAAATATTTCAAACATACTAATATACACCAAGAATTCATACTTATTCACGGATATATCCACAACAGATTCATGCTTTTAAAATTTAAAAATGATGTTACTCACCTTGGTTCCCAGAAAAATGAACAAAGCTCTATTTGAAACAGGCTTGTGCAATTTCAAGTTGATGCCTTCATTTCTTTTGATTCTCTGGTTGTAATGAAGTTGTATTGTTGTTTGTTTAAATTCAATCTTTGTTTTACTTTTAGATGATGTTTACTTCAGATTTTCTTAGCTCTTGCTTGATGGAATTGAAATGAAAAAGCTTGATATATATAAAAAGAAAGTTTATAGGCTATAATATGTTTTTGTACAAAAAGGTCAGAGAAATTTTTTTTTTCTTTATTTGATTAAGCATAGATTTATGGATAATCTTTTGTGTGCTAAGGATAATGGCATTAAATGCATATTTCCCTTCCTTAGTTACAGCCTATGTACAACCTTATTTTTTTATGATAATAAGTTTAGCTGTTGTGTTATTTTCAGGTTGAAGCTTCCCTTCTTTTTCCCTTTTTTTTCTTCTTTTATTTTTTACATAAACACTTTGTTTTGTTTATCTTTGTTTTCAATGCTTTGGTCAAAGTTTCTTCGGCCTGTGCTTTTATCTTCTTACTTTGGTTGCCTGATATGATATGTTATGGTGCTAGAGATTCAAGCATTAATTATATTTATCTTGTTTCCTTTATTTTTCTTATGTCTTCTTGTGCAAGCTTTTTTTTATATACATGTTTACTTGTTTCATATTTCAGCCTATTTATATTTTATTTGTTTGTACATAATTATTTTGTCTTACTTTTATTTTCTTGCATGTCTTTATTACTTTATAATATAAACCAATTCCTATTTTAATATGTTGTTTAAATTTTCCTAATGAAATCACTTTATAATTTAATTTATCTTGTATATATCTATTTCTATTTCTAATTTAAATATTTATTTTAACTCAAATGCTTATTGTCTTATTTCTCTATATACATATATATTTATATTTTATTTCTTTTACATTTTACATTCCTATACATATATTTATTTAACTTATAAAGAAATCGTTTTTAAAACTTATTTATATATAAAATAACACACATGTTTTATTTTATAAAATATAGAATTTAACTTTAAACAACGTTTGAAAATTATTTTATATACATTTTTATTTTCAATATCCAGGTTAATTCTCAATTAATTCATAAATTTAACTAGAATCTTATATTAAGTACCAATTAATTTTACCATTTTTACTTAAAATTAAATTAATTAGCAATTTAAACTTAGTAAAAATCCAGGATCGTTACATTTTCAGAGCTTTGGAATTAGCGAAAAGGTGAAAGAAATTCAAAGTTTCGAATTCAAATTTGAACCTCAAATTTTTAGCAGGGATGCTGACATGGGAGGTAGGGTCATGTCGACATGGGTCCCCTAAATCATGCGACTTATTTTTCCTATTTTATTTTATATCTATATCTATATATCCTACAATCTAATTTATATTTTATTTGAATTAATATTAAATATAATAACATTTTAATATTAATATTTCATATTAAAATATTATTAAAATAATATTATTTTGAAAAACAACATTTTAAATTCAAACAACAAGCAATTTCAAAATATACAGACAACCAAACATTTAAATAAGCAATTTCGATCAATATAATTTAATTGTGTACTTATTTTTAGATCCATGTTTCCAAGATCATTAGACCTGTGAATAGATGTAAAGCACGTGTTTAAATTTTCGTCTCTTGGTCTTCATCACTAGAGGACGAGTCTGAATCGTCTAGTGTAGCAGCATAAGCTCTCTTTCTTTTCTTTGACGAATCATTACTTAGAGAAAATTTCTATTTATATGGATGCGGACAATCTCATTTTAAGTGGCTTGGCTCGTCATAATGGTTGCATCTGACATTACTTTGAGTCTCATTACTATTTCTAGAATTCTTGTGATCATTTCTCTTGTAATTGTTGAACTTTCTGCATTTTAGAAACTTTCTAAAATTCCTTGTCATGAAGGCTATTTCTTCATCGTCGTCACTGTTTGAGTCTGAACCATTTGTTATTGCATTGAATGTTATTGACTTCTTCTCTAAGGCCTTGCTTTCCCTTCTCCCTTGCATTTTTACTTCAAACGACATTAAATTCCCAATCAATTCTTCAATTTTCGGAGTACTAATATCATTAGCCTCTTCAATTGCTAGAGTCTTCTGATCCCATTCCAGAGTGAATGAGCTCGGAATTTTTCTAACTAGATCTTCTTTGGAGATGTTATTTCCTAATATAATTAATGAGTGCATAATGTTTTGAAACCTTCTATACATGTTTGAAATGGACTCATTTGGATTCATCTTGAATAATTGAAACCGATTGGTCAAGATAGATATTTTGGTCTATTTAACTTTGCTTGTTCCTTCATGAGTAACTTGCAAAGTTTTCTAGATCTCAAATGCAGACTTATGAACAGACGCTCTATTAAATGCATTCCTATCAAGTGAACAGAATAGAATACTTACGGCTTTGAAATTGTTTTGTGCAACAGCCTTTTGCTAAGTAGTCCACTGTACAAAATTAGTCATGAGTTCAATGTACTCAGTTTGTGTGATATTCCAAGTGTCTAATCCTATTTATTGTAGATACATTTTCATCCTACAAGCCCAATATGCATAGTTATTGCCATTAAAAAGTGGTGGTCTGGCATTAGACTGACCCTCTACAAATGAACCATGAATAGTGTCGACATTATCAGGGTCGGCAGCCATTTGAAAAGTTTTCAAAAATCATATTATGAAAACTTTGAAAGCCAATGCTCCGATATCAAATGTAGGAAATGCGGATTATGGGTCTTAAGCTAGGATTTACACTAAGGGGTGATAGTGTTTAATTAATTTTATGGAATTTTTGAAATCTTTTCAAATTAAACACAAACAGATGTAATACGCAAACACAGAGACAATCATTAAACCAGATGCAGATGCAAATAGTAAATAAATGCAATAAAGGAAAGAACACACCAGAATTTTGTACTAGTTCGGAGTTACCCTACATATAGTCCTACAAAATTTCTTATGTAGATTTCTTTTCAAATATAATGTCGATATTACAACTTTGATTTCAAGGCCACGAGATACATCGTCCTATCTTCAATTCCAGGGCAAACCCTCTTGATTTAACCAAGCTACAAGATCACCTAATTGATTTACCGGCTACAATCACACCCAATAGATTTATGTGCCATAATCACATAGTTTCCAATCACATTTTGATAGAGAGACACTCGATACACTTCGATCTTTGATTACAAATGATCCTATATTCTTAATAACATCAAGATATTTAAGAGAGAGAGTGCGACAAAGAATCAAACTAGAGATGATCGAGTTTGATTCACTTAGGATTTCAACAGAATTTTATTAAAATATAAGAGAATATTTGACTGGAGAAGAAGGAGTGAAGAAATGAAGAAAACTGACTTAAAATTCGTTGAAAACAACTGGTATATATAAAAGAATGTCGGTCATGTCCGTTCGTGAATGGTTATGGCGAATAGACACTTCATTTGAAAATTTGAATTTTAAAAACTACGGATACCATGTGGGCCTGGGGGGATGAGGGATGTTGACATGCCTATGTTATTTTTGAAAATTGATTTTTCTTAAAAATGATTTCTATTCTAAAACTTGTCAAAAAAAATTCTAAACGTTGTAAACCATTTTGAATATAGTTTAAACTTATGAAAGAGTTTTAGAAATTAATCTTAAAATTAATATTAAAAACTAAGTATAGACTTCTTTAAAATATATTTTTGAGATTTAAAGCCAAAATATTAAAACCAGGAGATAGCATAAAAACAAGAAATGATTTTGAAATTATAATTAAAAATAATGTTTGAATTAAGGATAAAATATTTAAATTGAGAGCGAGATGTCTTTTTAAAAAGATAGTTTTGAATTTTTTTACAAATAAGTCATTTTGAAAATTTCATGGATTCCTTTCCACTAGAGAAGGTCATGGGTTCCATCCCACTAAAGAGGTCGTAGGTTCCATCCCACAATTATAGCGAGAAGGTGGATTCCATTCCATAATTAAAATCCGAATAAAGATTTTAGTGCTATTATGAAGTTTTAGCATAAATCTAGTCTTTATTATTTATCTTGATATCTTAAACTCTTGATACTCATGAGACTTCAGTCTTAATTTCTTCAATCTTGAATTCGTCAGTCTTGAATCTCTATACTGTACATTCTTCATTCTCAGTACCTACATATATATGCCCTGCATATACATATATATCTAGAATCGAATATTAGTATTTATATTTTATAACAAGTCCTAAATTTGTTGTTATCAAAACCTCGTCTTAGGAACGAACAATATTAACTCGTTGATTCCTTGTGTGTCGGTTTTGACTTGGCGGAGGCGGAAGCATAGGGTCAAAAGGTAACTACTGAAAGTGGTGAAACATTATTTCTATAAAACGCTATTTTATTGCATTTTCAAGTACTTTCTTTTTGACTAACCTACCTATTTGTAAGAATTTAATTGGTTTCCATAAACTTTTCAAATTCTTTTCACAGAAAAACTGCTGCATTAATTTCAAATCCGAATAAAAATATATTAGCAAATTATCCCTTCCCTTGTGAAAGACAATTACACCAATTAAGTCCTTTGTCAAAATTAATTTAATTTTCATAATAAATTACAAAGGAAAAATTCCCAAAAATCTTCGTAGTTTACTTTTAATATATTATTTAACACATAGAAATTTATACCCAAATTCCTTTATATAATAGCCAAATAATTTTAAACTCAATTTATTCATTTCTTCGTTCAAAAATTCATAATAAAATTTTCATGGTCTAGAAAATTATAAAAATTAAAATCCATCTCCAAAATAATATTTTCATAACATATAAATTCCACATGGCATTCACAATCCATAAAATATGATTTTTGCCTAAAAACCGAATTAAACATTTATCAAACAACCTTGTTTGAATTAAACATGTCATAAAATCCATGCATATCTTCGTTACAATCATTACACAAGGTTTTATAAATAAACCCGAAATCAAACGATCTTTAAAAAAATAGAGATGGTTTTGATTATTATTCACATTGATTAGGATAAGGCACTTGAGATTTGATCTTTGATTAATCCTCATTGCTTGATTTCTTAGCTTTAATTGAGTTTTCACCTTTTCCTTCCCTAGGTTATGGTCGGCTTGATCTCTCTGATTTACGTTTTGCATTTTGAAAAAAATGAACGTGTAAAGAAATGGAAATAAGGTTTTAAGGCTAATGGGATTGTGGGTGCAGCTATCACCCATAATGCCCTTGTTTTACTCTCTTATTACTTATCTAATAAACCATTTCCATAGACTCATTCTTTATGTTTATTTAAGCATGGCTTCTAATGAATTTTTCAAATCTCAATCCCCTTATCACACTAATATTTATACAAATCTATTTAGTTTATTTAATTAAATCTCCTTAATAAAGTTATTAAAAATTAGGGGTGTTACACTATGATTCTCCAATTCACATAAAATGGCATGGACATCGCTGATCTCACAAACAGTGGAGCATTTTAAGGTAAAAATATAAAAATAAATCATAAAGAAATCTACATTATTTTACACTTTTTGAAAATTGCAGTCGATGAAAAATATAATAATAATACAATCCCAAACAAATAAAATGATTTAGTATCGAATAAACTCCAACTGCAACATCTCTCTGTATCGGTAATAAAAACAATCTAATGTTTGGAAATAATTGAAATAAAATAATAGAGAGAAAGAAAATAAATGTGTGTGTCCTGAAAGTGCCATAGCATCTCCAAAATCACTACTCATCCTCTTTATTTACCTACCAAGCTAAAACAAAAGGAAGAATTGGATATTCATGGTCAGACATAATTCTAGTAAGTAAAACACATCATATATGTGGAAAATGCTAATAAGCTAGTGATACAACACTTATGCTTGAAAACCAAACCTTAACTTATGTCATCTACACCCAATAAGTTAGCTAGAAATGCCACAATATTATGGGAATAATGGTGACATCATATACCAAGTGATGCAGCGCACAATGCCTTAAATCTTAGGTCGCCTGTTTTGAGATGCGAGCTATGCCTTAGGTCGCTCACAAACGAGCTACGACCTAACGAGCTAACGGTTCAAGAAGAATTAAGCAACCTGCAGCGCGCCAGCGAGTTATGTGAGTTACGACCTAACACGGGCGAGCTAACTATAAGTCACCATGATAAGTCGCTTGAGAGACCTAATGAGTCTTAAGTCGCTGCCATGTGTACATTAAGTCGCTTGAAGCTTAGATCGCAAGGTCCTTAAGTTGAAGCCGCTTCAGTAGGTCGTTCAAACTTAAGTCGCTCTGTCCTTAAGTCGCACACCTATGCTGATGTCCTATGCCGCATTGTTTAAGTCGGTCCATTCTTATAGTTAGGTCGCTGAGATTTCCTTATGTCGCTAACGACCTAACGAGTTACGCCATATTCCCTATATCGCTTTCAGTCATGCCGCATGCTATCTTCTTAGGTCACAAGTGCTTAAGTCGCTGAAGATTACGCCGCCCTCTTCTTTAGATCGCCGATTCCTTAGGTCGCAGGAAGCTGTGTTATAGAGTAACTTGTTAAGTCGTAGGTCGTTTTTTTCTTATGTCGCTTGTAAATGTTAAGTCACATTGTTGTTGTGTCGTTTGTTGGTTTGTATGTTGTAGGTCGCATGTGTTGTAATTAAGTCGTAGGTCGCATGCTATTAGGTCGGTCTGTTGTGTTGTAAAACCTCTATAGATACGGGTGTGTTGTCATTATGAAGATAGTTGATTTTGGAATAAACTTTTGAGTGCTTTGTGCCTCTTTAAAAATTGGAAGTTGAGTGTGAGATCCTTTCTCCATCTTCGATTATTCGAGTGCGCTCGAATTAACGAATTTGAAGCCGATTCATGGAATCTCGTACGCGAGATCAACGTCGAAGAATTTAGATCTTCTAACGCGGCATCGTGAACGATCAATGTGTTGAAGATAGCTAGAACCCGGTATCTCGAGAGATCAACGGATTTGGGCATTTATCTTGTTTTACTTGACACAAATCATTTCGTGAGGAAGAAATTGCATCAATTTGTGTCAAACATTACTAGCACGTCAAAGTTTGTTAATCCGCTACGTCAGTTTGGTATCAGAGCTTGAAGAGCTTGAACAACTTGAAGAGCTAGAAGAGTTAAGACGAAGCTAAGTAAGATCAAGGCCGATCAATTCAGTTCAAAGCCGTGCATTCATATCAGTTTGTGCTAAGCTGAGCCAAGCTAAGTCAGGTTAGGTCGAAGCCGAGCTAGTGCAGAGACGAGTTAAGTCGTATTTGAGTTGGATCCCAGTTTGTTGAAGATTCGATAATGCCTCCGAGACGTGCTAATCGATTTCAAAATGTTGAAGATGTGTATCGAAGACAAGATGCTGAACAAATGGAGCAAAGAATTAGTGATAAATTCAATGAGAAGTTGGATGAGGGAATTGGTAGATTGGAAAGACTCATGATGGATATAAATCAAACTCGACAAAGAGCATCGCCAGGTTCAAATCAAGGTGGACATCGAATTTCGCCATCAAATTCCGAGAGGAGAAGAATGTCACCACTATCGGATCGGGGAAGAAGAGAACTATCAGTTTCGAAAGAAAGAGACGTGCGTGGTAGCAGAAATGTTGATGGTAAGAATCGACATCGACATATGTCAGATTTGGAGGAATCCAGTGATGGAGATAGTAGTTTTTGCTGAAACCATGGCCAAGGACGAAGTCGAAACAGAGATTACGAAGATGATCGTCAATGAGAGACGGGGATGAAAACAAAGATTCCAGAATTCAAAGGGGAATGATAGAGGAAGAGTTTCTGGATTGGTTATCAAATGTTGAAGAAATTTTTGACTTCAAGGAAGTACCCGAGCATCGTAGAGTTAAGTTGGTTGCTACGCGATTGATGGGAAGAGCTATGGCATCGTGGTAACAAACTAAACTTACATGGGAAAGAATGGGAAAGTCGAAGATTGTTTCATGGGAAAAGATGAAGAAGTTGATGAAGGCTACTTTCTTGCCTTATAATTATCAGTCTCTTATGTATCAGCGCTTACGGAATTTGAGACAAGGGACAAAGTCGGTAAATGATTATGCAGATGAGTTTTATCAACTGATTGCTAGAAACGATATCATGGAAACGGAGGAACAATTGACATCTAGATTTGTTGGAGGATTGAGAATGAAAATTCAGGACATGGTAAATATGTTTGATCCAAAATCCGTTGCTGAAGCACACCAGAAGACTCTAGCTTGGGAGAAGCAAGGTAGAAGAGGAGGTGGTGCGTTTATAAGTTCGATCAATCAGGTGAAAGGGGATAGTAGCAATACTAATGTTTCCAAGGCTGTTGGTAAACCGGTTGTCAATGAAGTTGCTAAGACCAAGGTCAACAACAATTTCAAGTGTTATAACTATCAGGAGTTTGGTCATAAGAGCAATGAATGCCCGAGGCCTAAGAAGCGAGCGATGGTTGCTGAGCTTGAGGATGAGGATGCAGAAAAAGAATGTTCCAATTCACCACAAGTTGAGGAGGAAGAATAATTACTGTCGAGAGAAGAGGGATATTCTTTAATGATGAGGAGATCTTGCTTGACGCCAAAGTAGGAAGAGGGGACTAGCTGGTTGAGGTGTAATATTTTTCAGTCGACGTGCACTATTTTGGGAAGGGTTTGTAAGTTTGTTATCGATGCAGGAAGTTGTGATAACATCATCTCTACAGAAGCTGTAAAGAAGCTAGCGTTAAAGACAGAGAAGCATCCCAAACCCTACAAATTGGCTTGCTTGAGGAAAGGTGGGGAAGTGAAGGTTAGTCAAAGAGCTTGTGTAACTTTTTCCATCGGAAAGAAGTATAAGGATGAAATTTGGTGTGACGTGATGGATATGGATGTATGTCATTTGTTGTTGGGAAGACCTTGGCAGTTTGATAGAGCCATGCAACACGATGGTAGGAATAACTGCTATGGTTTCATGTTCAATGGCACTAAAATCACTTTAGTTCCTTAAATGCGACAACAAAGTGAAAACAAGTTGGAGGAAATCGAGGAACTAAAAACACTATTATCTTTGAAGGAGTTTGTCAAGAACTAGAGGATGGGCCTGAAGTATTTCTGTTAATTTGACGTGAAAGTAGTGAAACGGTTGAAACTCCTGAGGAAGTTAAGCCAGTGTTGAAGGAAATTGAAGATGTATTTCCTGAAGAATTACCAAAAGTGCAGTGATACGGATTTTTTCGCGCTCGAAAATCGACATCCATAATATCGTATTCGAATGCCATAGATTCGACCGTTCAAATCTGATTCGCCGGAGCTTATAACAACATTAAGTAAACCACACAGTGGAAGAAAAAAATAATACATTGATATACATCTTTGATATAATATCTGATACAACAGATGACCCAATAGATATCAATATACATCAGAGATATGATACAATAAAATAGCAGCGGAAAAGAAAATGATAACACCAGCAGCGGAACAAATAACTCTAATATAGCCTTCAAGGAAGAACTCCAAAAAACCGCAACTCCATTTTCAAGAACCAATCCAACAATAGCTCGAACTCCCCATAACGATGCACAAAGATAAGCAAGTGTAGTCTGATCCAAAGACTGAACTAACTCCAGATAATCCACTACATCTGACTATCTGAAAACCCCCAACTCAAGACTGCTCGTGTAGAAAAAATTTTGAGCACCCAGAGTTTAGGAACGAAATAATAAACTCCGGATCAGTCGTGGGACCGGTGTGAGCAAATAAAAAAAGTTTTTTTTTTAAAACAAGCAAAGATTTAAATTTTTATAATCGCAATGCTTTTGGAAAATGAGACTACCATAAGGCCTCCCGCGCACACACATAATGCAACCGCAGAATCGGAGGAGATTTCTCCTTATGATAGTCAAATATGCTTAATACGCGAATTTCTTTGATATTATTACTATAAGTGCAAAGTGAAGAAAAACTTTTCAAAAGTATAATATAAATCTTAGCCAGCATAGACATTTCACACTTATGCCTACTATAGCAACCATCCAAACAGTGGGGCGCCACCATAAGTAGATGGCAGGTAATACAACTAATACCGTACAAGGCTCGTATTGGATGAATGGATTTTCCAACAAATGGTCAGGCCAAGGAACTTCCCATTGCCACATGGAAACGCCTCGGGAAGGACGCCCCGAGAACCAAACCGGATCTCTGCCAAACAAGGCCGGCTACCCCCCTTCTCGAGGAATATACAAAACCTCAGATATGTCACTCCCGGTCCTTTGGGACCTTTAAACGAGAGCTCTCTAACCAACAACATCACATAGTAAATAATATAGTGTGTCCACATGAGTAAGTATCTGGGCTCCATTCCATGATACTACCCTTTTCCAGAAGGAATGGTCATACCCTAGGGAAGCTACCCCTGAAACCTTGCCGCACAATTCCTGTTTCGACCATTACCGGTTTGTGAGGCTCGACGAAGTCTCGTCCACAAAGCTATGCTTTTTACAAAAGCCTCGCTTTGATCAAAAAATGATCAGCAACACTCAGCATACCACATTACCAAGTTGGGAATATATCGCTGATAACCTTCAACTACATAACCTCTGAGCTCGTACGTCTCAGAGAATGGTGTTAATGCTAAGAGAACAAATTCTCCGCCACTAACAGAAATGTATTTGAAAGAAATCTGCTTTATATCTCAAAATGTAATGTCAGACATACAATCCATACAAGTCTGTTCCAGGTTCAAACAGAACCTAAGGCACTTCCAAAGAAGCCCTTGCAATTCGGGTATTCACAATCCCTATCGGACTTCCCATCACTTAGGGAGTCTCTATACCGGAGCAACTCAGTGCAGAGACAATCGATAGGTCATCCTATCGTTCTCGCAAATACCCGGTCTTCACGACCGGTCTTCAAATGCTATCCATAACGACGTATCATTATTCGGTCCCCTCCTGGATAAACCGAATAATAAGCATAATATTTAAAAATATATGGATATGGGGTTTCAATTAAGTCACAACTTAATAATTCCAAACTTTCTTTCAAATGGTTTAAACCAATTACCATTTCAAATCTTTTAAACAAAAAGATTTATTTCACAAAGTTCACTCAGTTTCACAAAGATTCATTTACGAATTTCAAAGAAATTTTCATTTCAATTAGATTAACTCATTTAAATCTTTAAATCAAAGATTTATGTCATAGCTTTCAAAAATGTTTCCAAAGATTCATCCATAACTTGGAAAATCATTTTCAATTTAACTTGAAATCCCTTAAATACAATTTGAAATTCATTTCTCATATGAAAGCTTTTTATCATTTAGAAACAATAGTTTTATTTTGGAAAAACTCGATTCTATTTATACAAGTTAAAAATCTTTGAGTTAATTCAAATTCCCAAACACACTTTAAAAATGGTTAAAAACCAGTATAACTAGTATAATTCTTTTTAAATCATAAATACTGAATATAGAATTCAATTTCAGATTTTTGAACTTCAATTTAAATTCAATTATTCAAATTCCAAATCTCTATTATTTATTCAAAATAACTTTTATTTTTAAAACACCTTTTCAAAGGCTTTTCACATTAAACTTAATTTATTCCCAAAACTATTTGAATTTAAAATTTAAATTCAAACTTATTCAAATATCTGTGGGTTAACCAATTTCCACGTGAAATCCATATATGTGTCTATATGAGTGTGGTCCAAGGGTTTTACACAACAGCGCACAACATCAATCATCACAGATTTAATCAATATCGATAAGCGATATAATCAATAACGCTTATCTTTATTCACAGATTCATAAATAAATAAATTTATCAATCATAAAGATTAATCGTTACAACTCGATGTGGGTTTCGGATAACCAACTGGAATCTGATTCCCTGTTGCATCGAAATTTAAATGCCGTCTACGGGAAAAAGGGGTTTTCACATCAATACAGAATAAAATCACCACTCATAATCCAGCACAGAGCAATTCACATCTCACAGCATCACAATTATAAACAGAAATATCAATTCATTATACAACACTCGATGAAAGTCAATCATCTTCTATTTAAGGTGAAGGTAAAAAGAATTAACCACGTCGCTATTTTTTTTAATTTATTTAAATCAATGATTAGTTATTCTTAATGATTAAATTAATTAAATTTAAATTAATTATTCCTTAATCGATTATCTTAATTAATTACAAATTTTAGATCAATTAACTTTAATTATTTAACTAACAAGTATTAATTTAAAATTAAATTAAACGCTAAATTGTTAATTTATCCAATCTCTAACTACAATTAAAGTTCAATTATTCTTAATTACTTTCCAAGATAATCAGTTGAATAGTTACCCATTCTTAATTGCTTTTCCAAAAATAATTAATTGATATTAATTATTCAACTTAACTAACATTTAAGAAAAAATCTTCTTTAAATTTTGAAAATCAATTATAATATTAACTTCAAACTTAATTATTTGTTAGCTTTATACTAATTTTTAATTAATTACTTAATTAAAATAATAAACAAGAGTTAAAAACGTTGTAAAGCATCAACTACATAATTAAACTTGTTTTAAAGTTTGACTTAATCATATAAACATTTTCACTTGTTTTCATAAATAAAACAACAGTGTAAAAAAAACAATAAACCCGAGATTTACCCAGTTCCACTCGACAACCGCCAGCCTCCCTGAGAACATACCCTGTACGCAACTCATCTTCCTCTTTTTTTTCTTTTTTTCTAGAGTTTAGTTTACTTAAGTTTTCATACTAAGGCAACAGGAAATCTATTTGTGTGCTCCAGTGAAACCCGAAGCATGCTTCCCCAAATTCTCGAGTGTAACTCGAGTTAAAACCCCATCAACCGGATGAAGCTTCATCTTCCCCAAATTCTTAAACCCAAGCTGACACGCAATGTCACGCGTGCACATGCACAGCTACTCGCGGCGGCTCCGATCGTTGCCACCACCCTGGACGAGTCACTAGTGACCTCCTCATCACCCTCGACCAACCGACACCCTCAATTTCTCCGTGGTTCGAAAAACGTGACGAACGACCAAAAACTGGAACCACAATACGATCAGAAATCCTTCCCTCGTCGATGATTCCGGCCACCATCGAATACGCGCCTTCACCCAAGCCTTCGCCTCTGGCCAACACGCCTATCCCCACACCCTGGCCAATTTCGATGCTTCCACGTCGAAGAATTCGACCTGAACCCATAGACAAACCCAACAGGGTTTTAAACCCTAATTTCGATTCGTGCTTCCAATTTATACAATAGAAAATTTTCGTTTCATTTTTCCCATGTTCCCATACGACTTAGCTACCCTCCCTCTGAATTTCAACACTTAACTCGACGTAGGTCGCTGGAACTCGACCATTTTTCCTTTCCCATTCATCTCCCTTATGCTCGAGATTTATCAACTTAAAAATTGTAATATTGTCACCTAAATTCACCATTTTGTAATCCAAAGGTGATTGTAAAATCAGATTTCAAAATTGAGATATTCGAATTTACTGATGTATATGTTTATCTCCTGTGATTTATTATTTTCGAAAATATTCCCTAGATTTTTATACCAAATATTATTTTTAAAACTAACTTTATATTATTGTGAACAACTTTGTTTCGGACATTACAATGTAAATATCATTATCCAAAGAGATATGGAATGTTGAACAGATTTGCAAATAAACTGTTATGTAAACAGAGATGTGTTTTTTTATTTTTTATTTTACTGAAATTTTAGTTTTCCAGTAACCTCCTTCTTAATTTCATTTATTTAAAATTTCATGATGATGTTATCCTCATATGATCCCTTTCCACCCAACAAACAAAAGCTAAAATGTTTTGAGTTCTGATAATTTAAATTTTTATACAAAATTCCTCCAAGCCTAGGATGAACATAGGCATGGTTTGCCTGTGTCCTGAGATGTACAATCCCACTCATAAATATACATCTATACATACACACAAACAAGCTACAAATTCAGTGTTAATCATAGCATCAAGGTCAACCACAGATTCATCGTATAAATGGTAGTTTGCTCACCTCAATATAGTTGAAACAGAGTACACTTTTGTGTTCAAACAGCTGCAGTTTTTATTCTTTCTTTTCCTGGATCTTCTTCCTTTGAATTGAATGATATTTTGAGTTTAGATGATGATGTTTTACTCACATTTTCTCAGCCTCAAATAAACGAACTGAAGTGAAATTGATATTTATAAAACAAGTTTACTGGTTGATGTAGGTGGAATCAAGTTTACAGGTGATAAAAATATTTGTACAGGTTAATTATATTATCTAGTATAATAGGCATGGCTGGTATGCTTGCATTAAATGCATGAGGTATGTTGCATTTATTACCTTAGTCCTTTATGTCTTCTTTCTTTAACTTTTTCTTGCCTTGCATGTATTTGCTATCTTTTATTTCCAGTGCACATAAAAGATATTTCTAGATTTGTTTTCATGTGTACATACTTATAGTTGAATATCTTTTTATCTTATCTTTTGTCTTTGCTTTTAAATTGAAGTGAAGTCCTAGTTAACATGTTGTTAGATCTTTATTTGTTTATACATAGTTGAATATATATATATATATATATATGTGTGTGTGTGTGTGTGTGTGTGTGTGTGTGTGTGTGTGCTAGTATCTTATTTTACAAGTTTTATAGAAATTTACATTTGCTTTTGTTTCATACTTATCTATATTTTTGGTTGTCTTATTGTATGCATACTTTTGAGTTTTATTTTTTTATTATCTTCATTTGCAAGCTTTTGTACACGGGTATTTTTGTTTGTATGTAAATTTTATTCTAGTTTTGTTTGTTTTTATTTGTTTTGCAATATAATGGCATTCTATATTAATATGTTGTTATAGTTTTACTTTGTAGTCCGATTTAGTTTAATGTTGCCTTATATCCATAAAATTTCATTTGCATTTCTTTTGTTATTATTCTATAGTTTTATTATTATCATAAATGCTTAAATTTGATTTCTATTTATGGTTTAACTATCAGGTATTAAATTTATACATATATTTTATTTTATACTTTCACTTATATTAAATATTGATACGTAGTTATATTTTATTTTATTTTAAACACTTTATTTATAATTCAATTCAACTGAAAATATTCATTTTTGAGTTTCAAATCCAATTCAAAAGCAAATAGGTATACATTTCTTATTAAAATTGAAAAATTCAAACAAATCCATAATTTAATCCAAAAATTCAATTAAATTATAAAATTAAATTCATCATTAAGTCAGGATCGTTACAAAAAGAGTTACCACCGTTGAGAGACATACAACATCAGATTGATCTTGTTCCAGGAGCTGTGTTACCACATAGACCACATTATAGAATGAGTCCAAAGGAGCACGAAGAGTTGAGAAGGCAGGTGGAGGAGTTACTTGAACAAGGGCGCGTACAAGAAAGTTTAAGTCCTTGTGCGTACCAGCCTTGTTAGTACCAAAGAAGGATGGAACTTGAAGAATGTGTGCAGATAGTCGAGCACTAAACAAGATTACAGTGAGGTACAGATTTCCGATGCCAAGATTGGACGACTTGTTAGATTAGTTGAATGGAGCTACTATCTTTTCAAAGATTGATCTGAAAAGTGGGTATCATAAGATTCGAATTCGACCAGGGGATGAATGGAAGACAGCCTTCAGGACACGGGAGGGGTTGTATGAATGGCTGGTCATGCCATTTGGTGTTTCGAATGCACGTAGTACTTTTATGCGAGTAATGAATCAGATCTTTCAACCGTTTATTGGAAAGTTCTTGGTGGTATACTTTGATGATATATTGATATACAGTGGAATCACAGAAGAACATCTACAACACTTGCGGGAAGTGTTGATGATACTTTGTCAGGAGCAATTTTACGCGGCAACGAAGAAGTGAATGTTCATGACACATAGTATTTTGTTTTTGGGGCATGTGTTGTCCAAGGAAGGTATTCATGTGGATCAAGGTAAAGTTGAAGCAATCAAGGATTGGCCACAACCCAGGACTATAACTGAAGTGAGAAGTTTCCATGGTTTAGCATGATTCTACCGAAGGTTTATTCCACATTTTCAGTAGCGTGATGGCACCAGTGACAGATTGTACGAAAGGAAAGCATTTTGTGTGGACTGAAGAGGCTGGTTCTTCTTTCCAACAGATCAAGACACTTTTAACTACAACACCGATTCTTAGATACCCGGACTTTCAGTTATTCTTTGAACTGAATACCGATGCGTCTAAAGTTGGAATTAGTGGAGAACTAAGTCAAAGGGGTCTCCCAATTGCTTATTTTAGCGAGAAACTTTCTGGAGCCAAGACAAGATACAGTACCTATGACTTGGAGTTCTATGCTATTGTCCAAGCCATAAAGCATTGGAGACACTACTTGTTTTATAAAGAGTTTGCGTTGTATACTGATCATGAAGCATTGAAACATTTGTAGGGACATGATAAGATTTCAGCCAGACATGCTTCATGGATCGAATACTTGCAACAGTTTACATTTGTTGTAAAGCATAAGTCGGGAGTTACAAATCGTGTGGCAGACACATTGAGTAGAAGAAATCATTTGTTGACTACAATGAGAGTTGAAGTGACGGGGTTTGATGTATTTCTATAATTGTTTGTTGAGGATCCTTACTTTGCTAAGATTGTAGATGAAGTCGAGAAAGGGAAGACGGATGAATATGTGTTATTAGATGGTTTTCTATTCAAAGGAAATCGGTTGTGCATACCGGAGCGTAGTTTGCGAATGAAGATTGTGAAGGAATTGCATGAAGAAGGTCATGTGGGAAGAGATCGTACCTTGCAGTTGATTTCTCAATCATATTTTTGGCCTTCCATGAGGAAAGAAGTTGGAAGATTTGTGCAGACATGTCACATATGTCAAGTTTCCAAAGGGACAGCTACGAATGCAGGATTGTATATGCCATTGCCCGTGCCTACTAGACCATGGGTTGATGTTAGCATGGATTTTGTTTTGGGTTTGCCAAGAACTCAACGAGGGAATGATTCAATATATGTTGTGGTGGATAGATTTTCGAAGATGGCACATTTCATAGCTTGTAAAAAGACCGTCGATGCAGTCTGTCTTGCTCAATTGTTCTTTAAAGAGGTTTATCGACTATATGGGCTACCTGAGACCACTGTTTCTGACCGGGATACTCGATTTCTAAGTCATTTTTGGTTGAGTCTGTGGAAGATGGTTGGGACTAAGCCGAATTTTAGTAGCGCTTATCATCCATAAATGGATGGGCAAACGGAAATGGTGAACAGATCTTTGGGAAACTTGTTGAGATGTCTTGTGAAGGATAATTTGAAGAGCTGGGATGTGAAATTGTGTCTGGCAGAATTCGCACATAATCATGTGGTTAATCGAAGTACGGGATTCAGTCCATTTCAAGTAGTATATTTAGCAATTCCGAAGGGACCGTTGGATTTCTCGACAGTTCCACGTCAGAAATGGGTTGTTAAACGAGCTTGTGATTTCGTGAATGAGTTGTAGGAGTGTCACAGGATTGTTCATGAACGATTGATTAAGTCAAATGGGAAGTATAAGAAACTGGCAGATAAGAAGCGAAGGAGTGTGGACTTTAAAGAGGGTAATTTTGTTTACGTAGTATTTGACGAAATATCGTTTTCCAGTTGGAACTTACAACAAAATGAAAGCTTGAAAGATCGGTCCAGTAGAAATCTTGAAGAAGATCAATGAGAATGCTTATCATTTGAGACTGCCGGATCATATCCACACCGCTGACGTTTTCAACGTCAAAAACTTGATCCCATATCATGAGAATGAATATGTCAAAGAAGAGGAAAGTGTGAATTCGAGGACGAATTCTTTTCAACCAGGGGGATGATGCAGCACACAATGCCATAAATCTTAGGTCGCCTGTTTTGAGATGCGAGTTATGCCTTAGGTCGCTCACTAATGAGCTACGGCCTAGCGAGCTAACGGTTCAAGAAGAATTAAGCAACCGGCAGCGCGCCAGTGAGTTATGTGAGTTACGACCTAACACGGGCGAGCTAACTATTAGTCACCATGATAAGTCGCCTGAGCGACCAAACGAGTCTTAAGTCGCTGCCGTGTGTACATTAAGTCGCTTGAAGCCTGGATCGCAAGGTCCTTAAGTTGAAGACGCTTCAGTAAGTCGTTCAAACTTAAGTCGCTCCGTCCTTAAGTCGTGCACCTATGCTAATGTCCTATGCTGCATTGTTTAAGTCGCTCCATTCTTATGTCACCTAGAAATTAGGTCGCTGAGATTTCCTTATGTCGCTAACGACCTAAAGAGTTACGCCATATTCCCTATATCGCTTTCAGTTGTGCCGCATGCTATCTTCTTTGGTCGCAAGTGCTTAAGTCGCTGAAGATTATGCCGCCCTCTTCTTTAGATCGCTGATTCCTTAGGTCGCAGTAAGCTGTGCTGCAGAGTAACTTGTTAAGTCGTAGGTCGTTTTTTTCTTACGTCGCTTGTAAATGTTAAGTCGCATTGTTGTTGTGTCGTTTGTTGGTTTGTATGTTGTAGGTCGTGTGTGTTGTAATCAAGTCGTAGGTCGCATGCTATTAAGTCGGTCTGTTGTGTTGTAAAATCTCTATAAATACGGGTGTGTTGTCATTGTAAAATTAGTTGATTTTGGAATAAACTTTTGAGTGCTTTGTGCCTCTTTAAAAATTGGAAGTTGAGTGTGAGATCCTTTCTCCATCTTCGGTTATTCGAGTGCGCTCCAATCAACGAATTTGAAGCCGATTCATGGAATCTCGTGCGCGAGATCAACGTCGAAAAATTGTAGATCTTCTAACGCGGCATCGTGCGCGATCAACGTGTTGAATATAGCTAGAATCGGGTATCTCGAGAGATCAACAGATTTGGGCATTTATCTTGTTTTACTTGACACAATCATTTCGTGAGGAAGAAATTGCATCAATTTGTATCAAACATTACTAGCACACTAAAGTTTGTTAATCCGCTGCGTCACCAAGGTTTCATTAAAATACCAACCAATCTCAAATACATCGCTACGTACTCCCATATCAGGAATCACATCTCAACAAGGAACCCTAAATCTATAGGCATCGGTTGACAACTTGCACCCCTCAACACAACGATCCAAAGCCTAGGTTGACAATCAGACTCATATCAGTGCCAAGAAGTACGGCTATAGGGTTTTCATAACTTTACAAAGGCTAAGAATAACATATATATCCATGATATACTACACTTTTAGAACTCACAGCGAAAGGAACAAAATATGAATATAGAAGATAACCATCTCAAAACACAATCTTAGAAAACAGTATGTAGTCAAATATAGTGTGCCTAGAAATTATACTCATAGTCTTATAAAAATACTTAGTATGTATAAGATAAACAGTTACATGGAGATTATATAAAAGGGTAAGCAACTCCTGTGATGAGTCTGTCTCTCCATGTACTAAAATTGAGCTAATCACATGTTGTCATGTCTTCCTATGGTAGGAAAAAGAAAGAAAAAGGGTGGGTCATACAAAGAGTGAGTGAGTATATTTTTAATATGTGGTGATCATGCGTAGTTGATATTAATACTACCCTATGTGACCTAAGGTGTCCTACAAGTGTACGTGGGTTATTTAATCGTTTTACTTAAGTATTTTAGTAAACACACACGAAGTAACTTATATAGGCTTTTACATGGACCGACTAGCTAATCGAACCTTAATAACTGATCTGCTAATAGCTAATAGGACTTTTCCAACATAGGGTATCTTACAATTTCCCTTATAGGATTGCACTTCAGACATTACTACTACACGTAACTATTTCGCCTAGGTTATCTAACAATTTCCTCATGGAAATAAATTTTCCACAACTACGACTACACATACCCCAGTTTCCATTGAGAGGATAGCCCATAATGCTAACTCATCGAAGTGTCTCATCATCTGATCCATGTTCTCCTCTCAGTCGTAGAATACGCTTCTTATTGCATGTGCTAGGATCAATCAACAACACAACATCACACACGTCATCATGAATACCAAGGAACTCTCATGGTGCCTTGCCCTCCCACACTTCATCAAGCATCAGTAAGTGCTGCAAGTCCATTACAGAACCTCCTATGAGGGTCATTCGTGATAGAATTACCCCCGGTCGAATAATTGACCCCCCCATTGGACAAATTACATTTACCCAGTCTGCAATGTCATAACGATGCTTCATACGAAACTAGTTCCCCTACTATTCCCAATATATAAACAATTAACAATAGTTTAAAACTTGGGTCATAGGTCGAGGTTCAAATTATAATTTGGGTATGTAACCGGTCGACTGCTAAACCATAGGTAAATCAATTGCGGTAGACTACTCAAGGTGAACGGTCGAATGGTCGTAGGGTAAAATCAGGGTTTTCTGATCGCCTGTTTAATTTGTTTAATTAATGTTTATCGTTTATCATTTTCAATATTCGCCAGGTTTTACTAAGCTTATGGTTCAGATTCATCGGTTTTTTAAATCATCCTTCTAATCAATTTGAACATAGAGTATAATTAACTTAACCCTAATACTACCAATTTATAACAAAAACTTACAGGATTAGAGAGAAGGTTTTTAATCTAGTTCAATCATATTCAATTTATTTCTAAATCTTAGATTTAAACTTTATGATTTACAATTTAGTTACTAACAACTTAGAACATATAGTGTATGTTAAGATTAACTACATGTAATCAACTTATTAAAAATATTCTCATTTACCTTGGATCCAAGCTCTAAAACTAACCTTCGAATGAAAATTGACACTCGATGGCTTGCCCCTTCCTTGATCTCATCTCCATGTATATCCTTTAATTCGCTTTTATTATTTTTTGAAGAAATAGAGGAGAGGGAGAAATTGGATAGATTTTCATTGCACCGATAGTTTTTTAATGAATTAGGATTTAGGTTAGGTGTTTACTTATAGGGGTTTTAAAATTAATGTTGAGCATTAGATTAACCTTGTAGGAGATTTATTTTCATCCTAGATGAACCTCAGTTACTTCGTATGTAAGTAAAATATTTCGATCCATAATGTTCGTCTATTTGTCGCTCAAAATCCGCTCTACATCAACATCAACCAGTAGAACGTTTATTGGGACCGCTCGACCGTTACCGGTTGACCGATAAACCTTAAGGGTCAACCCTTGATCGTGTATAATTCAGGAATATAATTTAATTTATTTTGTTCCTAAATTTTGGAACGTCTGCGACTTCTCCATAATAACTCCTATTTTAAAGTATTATATACCAAAATTGTGCAAAAAATAGATACGAGTGCAATGGCGCAAGTTTCGTAACCAAATTTGGATGTATGTGAAAATTTTATTTTAGTTCTTGTTTTATTTAATTCAATTCATTTTATTAAATTTTCTACTTAAATTTCAGAGGTGTTACACGTCACTATTGGAATGAAAATCTAAGTCATGTGCCACCGTGCACATACTATTGGGATAAAGACCCAACTCGTATGTTAAAACATATGCACACTTTAATGAACAAGCCTCATGATGTACGTGTATAAAACTCTTGGTATAAATACCAACTAGCATGTTGAATCACATGCAACCCTATTGGTACAAAGACTAACTCGCGATCTCCAAATCATAAGCAAGACTATTAAGGTCAAACCTAAGCGAGCCATCACCTAATAGTCTGTGAAACTATAAGGAACGGACCCAAACTCATCATCGCCAAACCAGTTTCGATGCTATTGGATGAAGTCCTAACCCGTTGTGGCCAAACGCACCTGAAACAGAGGACCAACTTCCACATACGTGTATGTACACGCTCTAGTAGAAACATCCCCCATCTGTTCATATAACGAACCTTCCCAAACGAAGATAGTTTTATGAATTTTACCAAGACATAGCAAATAACATACCAAAACGTTTCTCATCTCACGATGATCATGATGCCATGAATCTCATATGAAACAGAGATCATATGCGAAAGATATAAGTGTTTAGAAATAATGGAATTATCGTAATTATTTTATTTATAATTTAGTTATTAATATTCTATTTTTATTTGTGCAGCTACAACGTTCTTATCTTGTTGATTCATGTGCCTGAACCTAGCGTCAACGGCCTCACCCTCTTATTACCATCAGTATATGCCTCTAGAAGCCAATCAAACACCACGACTGAGTTCGCCATAGCCACATCACTCTATGATCAAACCATAGTAGCCACTACTTCGCCCAATCAAGCCGCTGTAACGTGATCTTTAAGCCTGATTTCTATCGTCCACCACTGGTGTCGATCATATTGTAGCATAGCGCTCCGCATGATCACTTCTTCTCATCCATTCCCATTGATAACCCTCTCATCAATGTTGAACTCAAACGGACGATCCACATTTGTCGAACCTCCAACATGTTTTGTAATTAATCTGTAAACCCAATCGACAAATGAACACCGATCATTTTCATCCAATTCTATAGTTTTAATATATAATATGTCTAATTTGAAGCACTTTTTAATCAAGGAGAGATTAGACAATTGTTTAATTACAATTAAAAAATCATTTTTTAATTAAATAGCCATGACATATTACATCCTTATCGTGAATTATTACAATTTAATACGATTACTATCCAATTTCATCTTTTTATAATTCAATTAAGAAGACAAGAGTGAATTAGTACATCTTAGCAGCATATAACCAAATATGATGAGTCCCATTTGCCAATTAACCACATTTTCTCTCCAATCTTATTTGAATACTTGTTCTTTCCTTCCGATCCGCCAAGATTTTCTTCGAAGTTACTTGTTTTGTTATATTCCATGTATGCTCTTTGATTTGATGTGGAGTTGATTTGATTTTTGTTTTGTGATTTGATGACGAATGTGACGAAGATTAGCGGTAAGGTATTTAGGTTAAAATAGAATTAGAATATAAAGTTTGCATATCTATTTATAGGGAGAAAATGATACTAATTTGGGCTAGATTTTGAAATCAAAATATTATGAAAATGTAACTTGCATCAACTCTTTTTATTTTTTTGGTCAAAATAATTAAATTTAGTAAGTTATATATGTTTTTCAACTATACATGGTATTCCAAAGGCAATAGGACGAGTCCTAAGGTCCAATTTAATCTCTATAAAAAATTGCCATTTTCCATTTATTGTAAAATTAGGATATTACCATTTTTAATTTAATTATTTAATCATGTAAAAATATTGAGTTTTACATTTTTTATCCTAACCATAGACAAATCACTTGATGAATTATGACTACTAATTTTTCAAATCTAAATTTATGTAGTGGATATTTTGAAATCCAAATTCACTCATGCTACATCCCTAAAACAACACTTCATATGCATTCATGTTATACGCTTACACATGATGGACAATACAATTGTTTGGTAATGTTGTTTGACCATGTGATACACCTTCTATTTTTCAAGTGGCCATGAGTAATATAGTTCAACTGCATGTTCAAAAGTTCATCGTTGTATTTTATAACTCATCATGGAACTCACACCTCTCTTGTCCACAAACCACCCTTCACCTTCTACTTCGTATTTATCACAACTAGTGTAAATGCGCACGCCTGTGTGCGTTTAATAAATTAATTACTTTTTATCTAAGAATTATTTAATGCGAAAAAATAATTTTATTGTAATAGTGTTGCTTTTTATTGTGTGCATTAAAAGTGAATATTTGGTGGTCAGAAATGTCTTTATTTCAAGCAGCTTTGTTGATGGTGAATGTTGTAAATATATAATGAGATTTCTTTAATAGCCAGTTACAATGGGACGATGGTGAATGTTACAAATCGGTAGTTATATTTCTTTGATGAACGATCGAAAATGGGATGTTATCTACGATATTTTCAGAATTTCAAAAGCAGGCGGTAGAAATTTTATTTATTGAAGTTTCATTATTAACCGTAGAGATAGGTCCAAATATATGTTAAGTCCAAAAGGAGATGCATTGATTAGTGGGCCACTACCTACCTCACTATCGTAGATCCTCGGCACTGGATATTGTCGTTTAATTTGCAACTATACTCTACTAGAAGGCTCATTGACCAATTTGCTTAAAAGAAGAGGAAATTTTAAACTGGACCGAACAGGCTGAAAAAGCGCTCTTTTCCCTCAAACACACAATTACTATTGCCAATTTATAATAATTCTGTTTTTGCATCTTGAATTTCTATTCTTTTTTTCCATCCTTTTTCTTCTTTCTCTCCAATAAATACCAAGGTTCGAAATTCCGTTTTCCGTTTCCGTTTCGACTATTTGTAATTTTAGAATTTCCGGATCCGTTTCGAAAATTGAAAGTTCCGCTTAAATTCTGGTTTGTTCATTCTGGTGTTTTTTTCTTTAATTTGCTATATCCGCTAATAAACATCTAATACTGTCATAAATTTATAGTACATATTTTACATTATATTTAAAATACATATTTTAATTAAAAATCCACTGTGTAAGATTCCGTATTATTTATTTGAGATTTTAAAATTTTGACCAATTTTGAAATTTTTGAATTTTTTGTTATGATTCGATGTAAATTAACAAAAGTATAACAGCTTTTTTTATAAACTACACGATTTCTTCGCTGTTTATTTATTGTCTTTATTAATTTGTTTTATTATTTTATTTTTATATATTTGTTGTATTTCTTAGTTTTATATATATTTTTTACTATATGAAAAGCAAATCTGGAATTTAGAGCGGAGCCGGAATTTTGACCGGATTACATTCCGGTTATGAACGGAATCGGAACGGAATCACCAGAATTCGGTCGGAATTTCGAACCACAATAATAACACAATGCATTCATGGTTACATCAAATGCAGGTATAATTTATTATTTTGTTTGGTGCTGAAAACTATTTGTGTTTTACAAATGATATTATACTAACATTCACCCCTTACAGGGAAGCTTTCAAAACTGGATTTTCTGTATGGGAATACATATAACATTTCATTAATATACACTTATAGAAATAGATTAATCTACTCATTTGTTTTCCTCGATTTCATTAATACCATAAAAATGGAGCTCGCTGTTTCATGATGTCTGAAAAAAATCAATAACCACAAGTGATTCTTTGCTTATTCATGGTTTCGTTTCATTATCTGTAATGGTTGTCATGATTCTGATCATCAATTTTGATTTGTTGGCTAACGCATCATTAAAATTATTGTCATGATTCAGAACTTTGACAGTTATTGTCGTCACAAAAATTGATTAAAGTATACATGAAAGAAGTGAACATGTAAGCAAAACCAGTAAAAATAAATAAAAACTTTGCCATTTCATTTATTGAATATATGTCATCTCATAGATAGATGACCAAAAAGAATACAAAGAAGAACCTTATTGGCAATGAAAACGTACATTGTGTATAGTTTCTAGCATAATACTTCAGGCCTAATAGAGACTTTCTTAACAATCTTAGCATTTCTGCAAAATGATTTGGATTTTTTCCATTATTATTCAAAATGTTTATATCTTGCATTTGGATGCCTATGCAAGGTGTTGTTGCACTGTAGTTTAAATTTATACCATAACGACTTGTCGTCGATCCTGATAACCCTCTATATTTCACATCTTGAATTTTAACTGCTCCTTGCTAGTCACAAAATAATAATAGATGAGATTACTATCGATGAAGAAGTCAAAAATACGAGGTTTTTAACTTTTATATTCATCAAAAATATTTCATAAAGAATAAATAGAAGTTCAAAAACTTACTCCGTTTGCTTGTGAATATTCATCAAGGAGTGCATGGTAGTACTGATCTAGAATTATTGCCTTTTGAACAGAGGTGAAAGTAATGTTTTTGAAAGTTATGCTATTTACAAGACCACTGCCACCGTGAAACATGAAATAAGAAGTCGTTAAAAAATAGAAAACATAAGACTATATAGTATACTCCTTGATAAATACTACTAGCAGTGACATACTAACACAAGAATAAAAGTGTAATTACCACCCATGTGACGACCCGCCCTTCTAATCCTAGAAAGACGTATCATCATTAAGAAAAGAAAGGGATAGAAATAGAAAAGAATAGAAAGATAGAATAACAACATCAGAATCTCACAGCGGAACGGAACAAAGTATAATATATCACATAATTATTACATAGTTTTACATATATCAGAGTTATACAATATCATACACATGATAGTTATACATACATCTGTCACTACATACATCTCAAAATACAGCATACACCAACTAACATAGCGGAACAAGATAGATAGCTACATACGTCTGGAACTCCTGCTCCAAGCTCCTCCAGAAACAAAATCCAAAACCTATCACTTGGCTACTTATAAAAATTTGACTACCCAAGGGTTTATGAAAAACAAAATATAACCTCCGGGTCAGACATGGGTCTGGTATGAGTAAACAGTTTAAGTTGTTTAACTTTGAAAAATATTTGAAAATAAAGGTATCACGTAAGACTGCCCACAAATAAATACGGGTAATTTTTTATCTTACGCTAACCAAAACATTTTATAGGATATCCGGTGATATTATAATAGTTTCTAAGGTTGTCAAGTAAATAGAAAATAGCCGAAATTGTTACATCTATTAAATTCCAGCAACTAGCCAAAAAAGTAGGTAATACAAATCAAAACAGTAGGGTCTCGTAGGGAAAATGGATTTCCATCAATGGCAGGGCTACCGGGGTACCGCCCTTCACAGTATGGGGCCTAGATCACCATACCGAGGATCACTCCCGACCCCCTACAACACAAGGCCAGAACCCTTCCATACTGAACAGTCCCGAACAAGATAACCCCACGGTTGTAGCTAACAACCGCCCACACAGCCAAAATAAAAAGGGACATCTAGACAGGGGTATATCTCGTCATGCTTGGGTATGACCCACCTAACCTTGCTGCACATCCCCTGTTTTAGACTTTCCCGGTTGATGAGGCTTGAGGCTGCGATTACCTTTACAGAACATATCTCTTAGAATGCTCATCGTCCGTCTGACGATGTGCTGAAAGCATTCAATCCATACAAGTTGGTTCCGGGTTCGAACGAAACCGAAGGAATTATCTCGTTACACTCATTTTTAACCACCCTCAGAGTCAACGACAATAACCCTTGCATTCTAAAAACACCATCTCGATCTTCACTTAAGAATTCACGACATGTCGTTTAATTTGGATCGATGTGGTTTTCGAATAATCATAAATAACACCCGATCCC
Organism: Allium cepa; assembly: GCA_030765085.1. Classification (NCBI taxonomy): domain Eukaryota; kingdom Viridiplantae; phylum Streptophyta; class Magnoliopsida; order Asparagales; family Amaryllidaceae; genus Allium; species Allium cepa. The sequence continues at coordinate 746,134,979 of CM060940.1, read as the reverse complement.
AGTCTCATCGAAATCCAAATGCCATTTTAAAGTCCAAGTCGTTTAATTAACTTAAAACAGTTTAATTCGACAATTGAATTCACATAGTATATCATAGATAAATCATACACAATCCTCATAGATATATCAAGAGCATATCATAGAACATCACAGAATATCATCAAATAAATATCACAAATCAGATATTCTACATATACAACATTCATAAGCAATCATCTTAAATTCTTATTGTAATTAATTCGATTTAAAATCAATTACATGAGAGTTAATCACTTAACCTGTTTAATCATCAACTAATTATTTATTCCATTTCAAATTATTTAATTAATTACTTATTCCTTAATCGATTATTAAGTCTAAATTATTTAATTAATTGCTCTTAATTATTAATTAAGAACCTTAATTACTTAATTAAAACTTAATTATCCATTTAGTAACTGCTAATTACTTAATTAATCAATTATTAATTATTAATTAAATTACTTAATTAATTAACTACTAATCATTCAATAATTAACTTAAGTAGTTAATTACAATTTTATCACTTAATCATTAAGTAATCCAAACTCTAATTAAAATTAAAAATGTTAATCATTCTTAATTACTTCCTAAAAGTAATTTATTAATATTGATTATTCAACTCAATTAACATTTTATAAGTCTTCTTTAACCTTTTGAAAATCAGTATATTACTAGCTACAAACTTAAATATTAATAAATTTTATACTTAACTTGAAGTAATTACATAATTAAAGTAATAATTAAGTGTTGAAAACATTGTTAAGTATTAACTAAGATAATTAAAACTTGTATCAAGTTTTTAACTTAAAACTGTTAAACACTATTAAGTTTTACAGTGTTTAAAGCTTGATGAAAATCTGTTTACTTAACTTTACTTTTAAATACAATAATGCAGTTTGAAGAAATCCGAGACTTCCCTGTTAAAACTCGAGTAGTACTTCGAGTGCCTCACACATTTTCCCGAGACTCTCCCATGTTCTTCTCGCAACCTTCTTCTTCTACTCTTTTTTTTTCAGTAAGCTTAAAATTTAACTAAGTATAAATAGCATCAGGAAACCTATTCACACACACGATCAAAAACTCGAAGCTAACACCTCATTTACTCGAAGAAAATTGACCTCTTCCTCGAGTATCGACTCGAGTAACTTCCCACCATTAACACTGACACAACTCACCGCGCCGTACACGTGCACGACAGCGCGACCATCTCCAGCGAACACCAAAATCAACAGCAAGTCGTAAATCGTCCCTAAGCTCGAAATCAAAATCCGAATCGCCTTCAATAATTACAAATCGAAATTTTGTCATTTGTTTGAAAATACTGCAAACTCGACCACTAACTAAAACCACTAGCCACCAACGCCCAACCCACCGGAGTCGCCCAAATTTCGTCCACACCCCAACAACACATCAAGCAACCATCCACCCAAGATTCGTGCAACTCGATCACACAACGAAGACGAACACGCCTCGTTTACTAACATGAACAAAAACTTGAACCCAAGCCCTAAATCGATCTCGTTTCTTTAATTTATGAAATGAAAAGAATATTCAACAATTTTCTCAAAATCCATGATGTTTATATGTGCTTCAATCCAAATTTCAACCTTTGAAATTGATTTGATCACTAGAAATTGGAAGAAATACATTTTTTGTTCAACTACAAACTTCTCTTTGAATATGAAACAAAAAAATTTCGTTTTTGTTTTAAAAATCATAAATTTCAATCAGAATTCAAGATATAAACTTGACTTAGCTTCTTGTAACAATCGAATTTATCAAGTAATTACTTGATTGCCTGTGAAACAATATTACAGTAGCATACTTTTACAAAGATGGTTTAAACAGCTTACAAAATCTTAATTTTAGTATAAATACCTTGTTTGATCGAAAAATTGAAACTTAACAAGGATTAGCAGAAAGTGAATTTGATTTTTGAAAAAAAAATATGCAAACTGTAACCACAACAGGGAGCACAAAGCAACACTGTAACGACCCGGTATTTTGGGCAATATAAATTTAATAATCTGTATAAATAATTTAACTGGTTTGATAATTTTTTTTTGTAATTTTAATTCAAACTGATAAATTTATTCTTTTTAAAGATTAATAAATATTTAATCTGATAATTATGAGCAATATATTTTTGACGATTTAAAATATTGATAAGATTTATTTTTCAAAGCTAATGAAATTTTATTCTACGTATAATATATATATATCTGATATATATTGTGAATAAAAGATCTTGTGTTTTAAATAAAAGATGAATTTTTAAAATTGTAATATATATATATATATATATATATATATATTTGTATATGTTATAATTTGGTATGGTTTTGAAATTTAATTTAATCAATTGATAAGTTGTATATGTATGAGATTATAATTCAAAGCTTTGTTTAAAAATTAATATCCTTCAAAAGCTAATTTAAAGAATAATTCAATTGTTTTTAAAATATAAGATTTGTTATTTATTTTAAATAAGATAGTTTGAAAAGAATTTAAACAAGCTTTGTTTTGTTTCTTTTAAAATGCTTATTATAAAATGGTTATAAGTGATAAAATTAAAAGTTCTAGATTTTAAATAACATGTATAAGATGTATATTTATATTTGAATTATAATTAGTTTTAGAATATTTCCTTCAAAAAGTAAATTTATCTATATATATGTAAGTATTTGTCTACTTAGTAAATTAAATATGTAAGTTGTATTTACATTTAAATTAAGAAAAATTAATGAATAAATTCTTAATTACAAATGTAAACATATTAACTTGTTTGAGACTTATGTAAAGCAATTAAACAAATTTAATAGCATGTGTTGATAAATTAAGCTATATAGTGAAATTCATTTTCCTTAATTCTAATAAATATAACACTTGCATTTCTTTATTCTCATTTCTTAACTCAAACTAGAAAGTTTTTCAAAAACCAGAAAACTATTTCAAATTAGAAATTTGCTGCAAATCTAAAATTTAAACAAAAATCAAAACCTGAAACATGAGATTCAAAATCAAAGGGCAAAGACCAAAATGAAATCTGCAACTTTAACCTGCATGTCAAAATGAAATTCATCAGCAAGTTTAATACAACAAATTGAGGCATGCAGAAGATTTTCTCAGCAAACATTAAAGCATATTTTCCAGATTTAAATTTCAAGGCCTGGAAAGTATTAGAAACTGCTCTGCTTTTAATTTGAGGTGAGTAAATGTTTTTAAAAAAAAACAGTTGATCTGAATTCTTACTACCATGCATGTGTTAATCTATATTGATGTTATATGAAAAATTCATTTTAAATTGGAATGCATGTTGAATTAAAATATTGAATTGCCTGTAAAATTTAAAATGGATACTGTGTTTATTAAAAACAGTTCAAATCCTTCAAAATCTCAATAACTTGATTTTGAACATGAATTGGATTGTGATTTGTAGATGAAAGTTGTTTGTAATCACATAATTTATCATCTAAAAATAATTATAGGGTTTAAATTTGAAAGAGTTTCTCAAAATTTTCAATTTACAGTAGAAAATCAATTTTGGGCACAAATTTGCGATTTCAATTTCTAGTTTTGAATTTATAATCGAATTACAATTGGAAAGTTAAGATTTTTACAGTTTGTATCATAATTTTTAATTGAGTATTTAAGTTGACTTTTTGGTTTGAATGATTTGGGGATTTTTATGAACTACGGATTGTATACATAATAATTTGAGTTGAAACTTGGATTGGAGCTTGTGCATAGACTATTGATTTTGGGAAAAATGTAATTAATTTTTCTAATGACTGAGGAGTTGGTAATCGAGCAAACTAGGGTTTTAGCTAGGGGTTTGTTTGGCTTGGTTGTCGAGGGGATTTCGTCATGTGTAGTGGATCGAAGATGTTCTCGTCAGGGGAAATGGTGCTCGGGGTTGAGGTGTTTTGATGGTGAGGTCGGAAAAAGTTCATCGACATGGAGGTTGTCGGCGTTGGGGGATTTTTGGGGTCATAGTTTGCTGCAGGTTTTCACACGATGGTCGTATTTCGACTCCCGTGATGATTGTGAGATCTGGGTTGATTTTCGAGTTCACTCGTGAAAGTGGGGTTGTAGGAGACTGTTGCGTCGATCGTCGATGGCCAGAGTGGCCGGTGCACATGCACCGTGCACGATTGGTATCAGGTGGAGTTCTATGTTTTGGAGAAGACGAATGGAACTCGGGTGATTTCTCGCGTTATTCTCGCGTAGGACTCGAAGATTATGGTGTTGGGTTTGTTTTCGATGCAGGCTCGTGTGGATGTCGAGTTTTGCTCGAGTATTTTCTTGTTGTATGCTTTCTGGTCTATGTTATAAATAGTTAAAGTGTAAATTCAACTTGTTGTTGGAATAAATAAGATTTAGCTTTAAGCTGTAATCAAGTTTTACTAAAGAAACAATTTAAACTTGTTGATTTGAAAATAAAACTAATCAAACTTTATAAAAAATTAATTGAATTTATTTTCAAAACTTAAATTGTTTAAAATAATTTCTTTTTAAAGTAAGTAATTTCATTTAATTTTGAACGTTAATTTTAAAAGGAAATGTTTGAATTTAAATATTAATCAAAGTTTCTAAGTAAATTGTTGAGCAATGTTTTAATAACAAAGTTTTCAAATTTATTGGTAAATAAATAAGTTTAAATTAGATATTTAATGTGTTTTAAATTTTGAAATTAATTTTTAATGCTTTATTTTCAAATAAGATTATTGATTAAATTTTGTAATTCAAATAAAATAGTTGTTTTTAAGTTATTAAAATTTGATTAAATTCAAATAATTTATTTACAATGATAAACAGGGTTAATTTATCATTGGTATGAACTTGAAAATACTTAATAAATATGATTTGTTAAGATAAATGATTTCTTAATTAAAGAGATTCTTTAAATATAAGTTGTTAATTAATTGATTGTTTAATTTATTTTAAATAATTAGTTAATTGTTTATTTAATTTTAATATCACTTAATTATGAATTAATTAAGTGTGGTTACTTAATAAAGTAATCAATGGTTAGTATTTGAATATAATTAAGAATGGGAGTAATTAATTTTGGAAGTAATTAATGGTAATTACTCATGGAGTATTTTAATGGAAGTGATTATTGGTTAATCACTTGATGATATCAATTAAAGAATTGATTAATATAATTGTTGAAGTTAATTAATTATGAAGTAATTAATTAATAAAGAATTAAGGATTGGTTAATAATGGAAGTAATTGCTTGTTAAGTAATTAATTAAGAGAGTAATCAAGATTTATTAATGAAGTAATTAGAGTTAATTACTTTTTAAGTAATTAAGAGTTAATTACTCAATTATTTAGTTAATTAATTAATATGATTAACTAATTAATAAATGTGATTAATTTAAGATTAATTACTAAGTATAATTAATTAAAATGTAATTAATTAATAAATTAATTAATTAAGGTTTATTTATTAATTCAATTGAATAAATAATTACTTAATGAAGTAATTAAATATTAATTACTTACATTAATTAATCAAAGGTTAATATAATTAATTAAGAAGTTAATTAATTGAGATAAGTAATTACAAATTGTTAATTACTAATTATGATTGATGAGTTGATTAATTACAAGCTAATTATTTAATTAAAGAGAATTATTAATTAATGGGGATCATTAATTATTGTAATTAATGATATTAATCAAAGTTGATTAGTATAAGTAATTAACTTAAGTGTGATTAATTAATTGTAATTAATTAAGGTTTCATGTAATTAATTATAGTTAATTAATTAATGGAAGTAAATGAATGATTATTTATTATTGTAACTAATGATAGTAATTAAAGATTAATTACTGAATATGGTTAAGGATAATTACTTGAATGTAATTAAAGTATAATTAATCAAGGAAGATTAATTTGGGAAGATCATTAGAGATGATCAATTTATTTATTTGGAATAATAATTAATAAAGAAGGATTTAGGTAATCCTATTAATTAAGAGTTAATCAATGCTGCTTGGTTGATTGATAGATATTAGTTGATTGATTGATATTGGATGATCAATATTGATTGATATTGGGTGATTGATATTGGTTGATACTGGATGATTTGGATGTAATATCCCTGTTATGTGATATGCTGCTTTGTGGAGATGGATGTTTGATGTGAATTATCTATTGTGATAATGTTATTCATCTATCTGTTATATCACCTTGAATATGAGTTAATTGTTAAAACCCTTAAGTACAACTTGGACATTTAAAATGGCCTTTGGTTTCGGTAAGACTGGGATCGGGTTTCCATATTTGGATATCCGAAAACCATATCGATTCCAAAATAAACGATAGGTCGTGAATCCAAGTGGAGCAATTGAAGACTCGAGGTGTAAGAGCTATACGTCAATATAAATCTGTGGGTGATTCCGTAATAAGTTTGACGGAATAGTGCTTATAGATTCGAGATGGTGATTTAGAGTGCAAGGGCTATGGTCGTTGACTTTGAGGGTGATTCCAATATGAGTGCAACGAGTTAGTGCCTTCGGTTTCGTTCGAACCATGAAAGAACTTCTATGGATTGAATGCTTTCAGAACATCGTCAGGTGGACGATGAGCATTCTAAGATAGATGTGTTCTATAAAGGTAATCGTAGCCTCAAGCCTCATCAACCGAAAATGGCTAAAACAGGGGAGGTGCAGCAAGGCTTCGTGGGTAGCCCCCACTTGAGAGTGAGATTTACCCCTGTCTAGAGGTCCCTTTCTATTTCGGTTTAGTGTGGGGTTGGTCGCGCCAACCACGGGTGGTCTTGTTCGAGACTGTCCAGTAAGGGATGGTCCAGGCCTTGTGTTGCAGGGGAGCGGGCGTACGCCTCGGTACGTTGATCTAGGCCACGTACTGTGACGGGCGATACCCTAGTAGCCCTGCAATTGATGGAATCCGAAATCCAATAAGTGCCTTTACGGTTTTGATCGTGCCCAACTATGTTGAAACGTGAGATATAAGCATTCCAGCTATTTCTGTCTTTTATTTTGAAAAAACCCTAGACACTATTATAATATCACTGGATTTCCTATCAAATGTTTTGGTTAGCGTAAGGTAAAAAATTTTCCGTGTTTATGTGTGGGAAGTCTTACGAGATACCTTTTCTTTCAAAGGTTTTTATAAAGTTAAACAGTTTTAACCCGTTTACTCACACCAGACCCCTGTCTGACCCGAATGTTTATTTTCTGTTTTATTAAACTCTTGGGTACTCATATTATGTATGAGTAGTCAAGTGATTCAGTTTTACTTGACGAATTCTGGAGGAGATATGGAGCAGGAGGCTTCCACGTATAGATATATATTGATTCCGTTGTGTTTGTTGTATCTATATCTTGTGATTACTTGAGATGTTTAGTTAGACAGATGTTTATAACTGTCTAATATGTATTGTTTAAGTTGTGTACTCTAATGTAATAAGATATGTAATATTTTATGTGATATATTATATTTCATTCGTTCCGCTGTGAGTTCTCTGATGTTGTTGTTTCTTTCTTTCTCTTTCTTTTCTTCTTCTATCCCTTTTCTTTCTTCAAGATGATGCGATTTCCTGGAAATAGGAAGTCGGGTCATCTCAGTTGGTATCAGAGCATTAGGTTGAGTGAATACCCAGGCTCTGGAGTGGTGTCTTTCTTGAGAGAGCGTACTTGTAATTTATATATATATATATATATATATATATATATATACACCTACCTAATCTGTTGGGTTATCTCTTCGGATTTTCCAACATAAATTTTAGAGGTGGATGGAGTAGTGGTGTGTGTGTGTGTAACATGAATACCATTGATGGTAGAGGTCTGTATGTTTGAGGTTGGAAGTATTTGTCGAGACTGTAGACCTAATACCGTCTCGAGTAAGATTTGTAGTTTGGAGTAAGGATTTCTCTGATATCCGAAGGAAATCTTTTTAAAGATTCGGAGTTTATCTTTGAAGTGTAAGTTTGGATCTGTCGGAAGTGCAGAAGTGAGTGATGATATCTTGATAACTGCGTGATGAGATGCAGTATCCATGGTTATTTCTGAAGGTCTTTTCTCTTGAAGCGGTTTTAGTAGTAGTTGTGAAGCAGTCTTTACCTGCTGTGGGGAAGACTCGTCTGTGTAGAAGTTATCTGGATCTTTAGCATGGAGGTTGGCTGTTTTGGAATATGAGAATAAGGTCTATGAGTTGCTTCGTTGTGGCATGGTCTTATTTGTCATTTCTTTAGGAGAGCGAGATGTTGATGCTTGGTTTGGAGCCTGAATTTCTTGAGAGGATGTCTGCCATCTCGACGGTCCGTTGTGAGATTTGTTGATCATTTTGGTTTTCGAAGAGCCTTTGGATTAGAAGGTTTTGGTTAGCTGTGGTAGCTGTGCAGCTCGAATTGTTCTGTGTTTTGATGAGAAGGTCTTTTAGCTTTGCAGTAACATCGAGGTAGAGTTTGGAAGCAGCAACAGTATGGCCCGTTTCTCCTATAGTTCAAGAATCTTGGTGATTCTTCTATTAGCAGTCCGGGCAGATGGTGAAGGTTTTCTTGAGGGGTTAAACTTGTTTGGAGAAGCTTAAATTTGTTCTATTTGGTAAAGAGAGGACAGTTTATTTGGAATCCGAACTTGGTAGGATCGCAAAAGTGACTTGCGATTAGTTTGGGGATTTTCCCGGGCTATCTTTTATTGAGACTGAGGATTCTCATGTGGAAGTAGGAGCTACTGAGGTAATCAGAAGTCTGTCTGCATCTGGAATTGAATTCCATATTGTTTTGGGTTCCAGAAGCGATATTGGTAGTCAGCCTAGTAGTAGAGTTGATGTAGCAGCTCAGAATATTTTTGGAATTTGGATTGGTCTGATCTAGTTTTTGAGTTGGATTCTGTTATAAGGTTGTGTGACTGAGTCAGACGAGTCACTAAGATTTTTATGGAATTGATGAACAAAGTTTCCCGGATATATTGGATAAGTTGTACGTGTATTCATCAACAGTATTCTAATTTATTTCAGAATCAGAGTTGTGCAGCGGAAGCGAGGTAGCAGCTGTGCAAGGAAGAAAGCAAGTTCTATTTTCTATTGCTTGATAAGTAGAGCTTGGGTTCTGGATTTCAACGGATTTTGGAAGACTTTTCTGATGGATATGATCTAGAACTGGTTTTCTTTGGTCTAGTTGATTCTGGAAGCATCAGCATAGGTTGAGCTAATCAAGAAGATTGGCAGCCCAGGATTGCCAGTTGAGTTATGCAGATATGAGATAAGGAGTTTGGAATTCGAAGTTGGAGACTTCATTGTTGTTAAAAATTTCTCTGGTTAAGAGAGAGCAATAATGGGTTAGTTTGGTTGGTTAGTTCTGTGGCATTTGAAGATTTCTTATCTCTTTTTTGATAGGATAAGATAGAATTGCCAGTTTGGATAGCTGGAATTCATTATATTTCACGTATGTCTAAGGGAATACGTGTATGATTCATCGATTGGTTGTTGAATCTGTGGTTCAGTTAGATTTGGAAGTTGAGCTGGACTTTAGTATAGTCCGATGTTCTGTTCAGATTGATGGATCTAGTGACGAGAGGAGCTCTGGCTTTTGGTGGTGTTGTTTGTTAGATTCTATAGAGCGAGTCTCCGGATGATTTATACTTGGGAAACTCAAGATAGTATTAGAAGACTTATTCTAGTTTGTATCAGGATAATTAGTTAGTTAAGTTTGTTTGTTTGATTGATTGCTATGGTTGTTAGTAACTGGTTGTTAGGAATGCTTTGCTATTTGAAATTAAAATCTTTCTAGGTTATTAAATTACCTTTGCTTTTAAATTTCGAGGACAAATTCTTTTAAGGGGGAGGATTGTAATGACCCGGAATTTTGGGCAATATAAATTTAATAATCTGTATAAATAGTTTAACTGGTTTGATAATTTTTCTTTATAATTTTAATTCAAACTGATAAATTTATTCTTTTCAAAGATTAATAAATATTTAATCTGATAATTGTGATCAATATCTTTCTGACGATTTAAAATATTGATAAGATTTATTTTTCAAAGCTAATGAAATTTTATTCTATTTATAATATATATCTGATATATATTGTGAATAAAAGATCTTGTGTTTTAAATAAAAGATGAATTTTTAAAATTTTAATATATATATATATATATATATATATATATATATATTTGTATATGTTATAATGTGGTATGGTTTTGAAATTTAATTTAATCAATTGACAATTTGTATATGTATGAAATTATAATTTAAAGCTTTGTTTAAAAATTAATATCCTTCAAAACTAATTTAAGGACTAATTCAATTGTTTTTAAAATATAAGGTTTGTTATTTATTTTAAATAAGATAGTTTGAAAAGAATTTAAACAAGCTTTGTTTTGTTTCTTTTAAAAATGCTTATTATAAAATGGTTATAAGTGATAAAAATAAAAGTTATAGATTTTAAATAACATGTATAAGATGTATATTTATATTTGAATTATAACTAGTTTTAGAATATTTCCTTTAAAAAGTAATTTTATTATATATATATGTAAGTATTTATCTACTTAGTAAATTAAATATGTAAGTTGTATTTACATTTAAATTAAGAAAAAGTTAATAAATAAATGCTTAAGTACAAATGTGAACATATTAACTTGTTTGAGACTTATGTAAAGAAATTAAACAAATTTAATAACATGTGTTAATAAATTAAGCTATATAGTGACAAGTGTCTTTATTTTGAAATTCATTTTCTTTAATTCATTTCCTTTAACATGTGCATAGACTGTTGATTTTGCGAAAAATGTAATTTAATTTTTCTAATGACTGAGGAGTTGGTAATCGACCAAACTAGGGTTTTAGCTAGGGGTTTGTTCGGCTTGGTTGTCGAGGGGATTTCGTATTGTGTAGTGGACCGAAGATGTTCGCGTTAGGGGAAATGGTGCTCGGGGTTGAGGTGTTTTGATGGCGAGGTCGGAAAAAGTTCATCGACATGGAGGTTGTCGGCGTTGGGGGATTTTTGGGGTCATAGTTTGCTGCATTTGTTCACACGATCGTCGTATTTCGACTCCCGTGATGATTGTGAGATCTGGGTTGATTTTCGAGTTCGCTCGTGAAAGTGGGGTTGTAGGAGATTGTTGCGTCGATCATCGATGGCCAGAGTGGTCGGTGCACGTGCACCGTGCACGATTGGTATCAGGTGGAGTTCTATGTTTTGGGGAAGACGAATGGAACTCGGGTGATTTCTCACGTTATTCTAGCGTAGGACTCGAAGATTATGGTGTTGGGTTTGTTTTCGATGCAGGCTCGTGTGGATGTCGAGTTTTGCTCGAGTATTTTCTTGTTGTATGCTTTCTGGTCTATGCTATAAATAGTTAAAGTGCAAATTCAACTTTTTGTTGAAATAAATACGATTTAGCATTAAGCTGTAATCAAGTTTTACTAAAGAAACAATTTAAACTAGTTGATTTGAAAATAAAACTAATCAAACTTTATAAAACATTAATTGAATTTATTTTCAAAACTTAAATTGTTTAAAATAATTTCTCTTTAAAGTAAGTAATTTCATTTAATTTTGAATGTTAATTTTAAAAGGAAATGTTTGAATTTAAATATTAATCAAAGTTTCTAAGTAAATTGTTTAGCAATGTTTTAATAACAAAGTTTTCAAATTTATTTGTAAATAAATAAGTTTAAATTAGATATTTAATGTATTTTAAATTTTGAAATTAATTTCTTAGTGCTTTATTTTCAAATAAGATTATTGATTAAATTTTTTAATTCAAATAAAATAGTTCTTTTTAAGTTATTAAAATTTGATTAAATTCAAATAATTTATTTACAAAGATAAATAGGGTTAATTTATCTTTGATATGAACTTGAAAATACTTAATAAATATGATTTGTTAAGATAAATGATTTCTTAATTAAACAGATTCTTTAAATATAAGTTGTTAATTAATTGATTGTTTAATTTAGTTTAAGTAATTAGTTAATTGTTTATTTAATTTTAATATCACTTAATTATGATTAATTAAGTGTGATTACTTAATGAAGTAATCAATGGTTAATATTTGAATATAATTAAGAATGGAAGTAATTAATTTTTGAAGTAACTAAAGGTAATTACTCATGGAGTATTTTAATGAAAGTGATTATTGGTTAATCACTTGATGATATTAATTAAAGAATTGATTAATATAATTGTTGAAGTTAATTAATTATGCAGTAATTAATTAATAAAGAATTAAGGATTGGTTAATAATGGAAGTAATTACTTGTTAAGTAATTAATTAAGAGAGTAATCAAGATTTATTAATGAAGTAATTAGAGATAATTACTTGTTAAGTAATTAAGAGTTAATTACTCAATTATTTAGTTAATTAATTAATATGATTAACTAATTAATAAATGTGATTAATTTAAGATTAATTACTAAGTGTAATTAATTAAAATGTAATTAATTAATAAAGTATTTAATTAAGGATTATTTATTAATTTAATTGAATAAATAATTACTTAATGAAGTAATTAAATATTAGTTACTTAGATTAATTAATCAAAGGTTAATATAATTAATTAAGAAGTTAATTAATTAAGATAATTAATTACAAATTGTTAATTACTAATAATGATTAATGAGTTGATTAATTACAAGTTAATTATTTAACTAAAGAGTATTATTAACTAATGGGGATCATTAATTATTGTAATTAATGATATTAATCAAAGTTGATTAGTATAAGTAATTAATTTAAGTGTGATTAATTAATTGTAATTAATTAAGTTCTAATGTAATTAATTATAGTTAATTAATTAATGTAAGTAAATGAATGATCATTTATTATTGTAATTAATGATAGTAATTAAAGATTAATTACTGAATACGGTTAAGGATAATTATTTGAATGTAATTAAAGTATAATTGATCAATGAAGATTAATTTGGGAAGATCATTAGAGATGATCAATTTATTTATTTGGAATAATAATTAATAAAGAAGGATTTAGGTAATCCTATTGATTAAGAGTGAATCAATGCTGCTTGGTTGATTGATTGATATTAGTTAATTGATTGATATTGGATGATCAATATTGATTGATATTGGGTGATTGATATTGGTTGATACTGGATGATTTGGATGTAATATCCCTGTTATGTGATATGCTGCTTTATGGAGATGAATGTTTGATGTGAATTATCTACTGTGATAATGTTATTCATCTATTTGTTATATCACCTTGAATATAAGTTAATTGTTATAACCCTTAAGTACAACTTGGACATTAAAAATGGCGTTTGGTTTCGGTGAGACCGGGATCGGGTTTTCATATTTGGATATCCGAAAACCACATCGATTCCAAAATAAACGGTAGGTCGTGAATCCAAGTGGAGCAAGTGAAGACTCGAGGTGTAAGAGCTATATGTCAATATAACTCTGTGGGTGATTCCGTAATGAGTTTGATGGAATAGTGCTTATAGGTTCGAGATGGTGATTTAGATGCAAGGGCTATGGTCATTGACTTTGAGGGTGATTCCAATATGAGTGCAACGAGTTAGTGCCTTCGGTTTCGTTCGAACCCAGAACGAACTTGTATGGATTGAATGCTTTTAGAACATCGTCAGGTGGACGATGAGCATTCTAAGATAGATGTGTTCTATAAAGGTAAACGTAGCCTCAAGCCTCATCAACCGGGAATGGCTAAAACAGGGAAGGGGCAACAAGGCTTCGTGGGTATCCCCCACTTGAGAGTGAGATTTACCCCTGTCTAGAGGTCCCTTTCTATTTCGGCTTTGTGTGTGGTTGGTCGCGCCAACTACGGGGTGGTCTTGTTCAGGACTGTCCAGTAAGGGATGGTTCCGGCCTTGTGTTGTAGGGGAGCGGACGTACTCCTCGGTACGTTGATCTAGGCCGCGTACTGTGACGGGCAGTACCCCAGTAGCCCTGCCATTGATGAAATCCAAAATCCAATAAGTGCCTGTACGATTTTGATTGTGCCCAACTATGTTAGAACGTGAGATGTAAGCATTCCAGATATTTCTATATTTTATTTTGAAAACCCTAGACACTATTATAATATCACTAGATTTCTTAACAAATGTTTTGGTTAGCGTAAGGTAAAAACTTTTCCATGTTTATGTGTGGGTAGTCTTACGTGATACCTTTTCTTTCAAAGGTTTTTATAAAGTTAAGCAATTTTAACCCATTTACTCGCACCTGACTCCTGTCTGACCCGAGTGTTTATTTTCTGTTTTATTAAACTCTTGGGTACTTGTAACAACCCTCATATTTATCGATTTTATATTTAAATATTTTATCGTTCGTCGGATTTTGGTCCGAAAAGCTACATTTTGCTGTCGAATTAGGACTCGAGACACCTTCCATTGAGTTCAAAATGACGTTTGCGACCTTTTTGAGTATAAGCTTCGATATGTTTGGAGAAAATTGATTTTTTGCTATTTTTGTACTTAGGCTTTGGTTTTGGCTGAGCCACTTATGTATTCAGTCCCAACCCCTTCTCCTCTTCATTACTTCATAATTTCCTAATACATTCAAGCTTCATCAAAAATGGGGGAAGAGAAAAAGAATTAGGAAATCCTAAGCCCTAGTTTCCATTAGCAAATCCATCTTCTTGCTTCAAACTCAAGTGAACCCATTGGTAAGCATCTCCTTCTTCTTCTCCATCTCATTCTCTCTTTGATCTTAGAAAATTCCTAAACCTAATTTAGGAAATGTTTCTCTTTTAAGCTTAGATTGAAGCTTCTTGAGTTGTTATTGAAGAGGAATTAATCTTAGCTTGTTTTTAAAGCTTCTCCTTCATTGATTTGGGTTCAAAGGTGAGATTTTTATCTCACATCTTTGTCTATAATTATCTTCGATTGTTAGGTATGAATTCCTAACGTTTATTCGTGTGCAATCGATTTTGGTTTGGATCGATTTCGTGTATATTCCAATTTTTGGTGTTTTGGTCTAATTTGTGAAAATCCTATTATGGATATTTGGACATTGATATTTGAGGCGTATCGAAGAGCCATTTAGGCTGGGTTGTCGTTCGACGTAATTCCTTAGTCATCGCCATTTGCTCGTTCGATCGATTTCGATATTCATTTGGCCATTTTAGCCTAGGTTCAGGGAATGCCCTGAACCCTTCATTCAGACGTCTGAAACTTGATATTCAGACGTCTGAATATTGTCTGGGAAGATTTTTATTCCCAGATTCAGACGTCTAAATTTATGGTTTCAGACATCTGAATTGGCTTATTTTCAAACAGAAAGAAAATAGGCTAAAATATGCCTATTTCAGACGTCTGAAACATTTGGTTCAGACGTCTGAATCGTGTTCTGGAAATTTTCATATTTCCAGATTCAGACGTCTGAACCACTTGTTTCAGACGTCTGAAGCTGTCACGACCCGATTTTCCACTCCCAGAAAATCGCGTCATGAATTAAGAAAGAAAGGGATAGAAGAAGAAAGAAAGAAGAGAAAGAAGAAACAACACAAGAATCTCAACAGCGGAACGAATAAATTATATTAATAACCAAAGTATTACATAGTATACATCAAATATCAGAGTACACAGACATATACAACTCATACTAGACAGTTATAAACACCTATCTAATTATTACAACTCAATTACAATACATAACAACTCAGAGATACCAACACAGCGGAAAACAATATAACTATACGCAGAAGCCTCCTGCTCCATATGCTCCTCCACAATTCGTCAAAGCTAATCCTGAATCCTAACCTGAATTCCCTTGGCTACCCGTAAAAATTTGAGTACCCAAGAGTTATAGAAAAACAGAAATAACTCCGGGTCAGACATGGGTCTGGTGTGAGTAACAGGTTAAAGTTGCTTAACTTTGAAAAACCTTTAAAAAGAAAAGGTATCACGTAAGACTTCCCACACATAAACATGGAAAAGTTTTTACCTTACGCTAACCAAAACATTTGATAGGAAATCCGATGATATTATAATAGTGTCTAGGGTTTTCAAATAAATAAGAAATAGCCGAAATTGTTACATTCATTAAATTCCAGCTACTAGCCACAAAAGTGGGTAATACAATCAAAACCGTTGGCACTTATTGGATTTTGGATTCCATCAATGGCAGGGCTACTGGGGTACCGCCCGTCACAGTACGTGGCCTAGATCACCGTACCGAGGATTACTCCCTTCATCCCCTGCAACACAAAGCCGGACCCGTTCCTTACTGAACAGTTCCAAACAAGACAACCCCGCAGTTGTGATCAGCAACCGCACCACTAAGCCGAAAATAAAGGGACCTCTAGACAGGGATAAATCTTGCTCTCAAGTGGGGGCTACCCACGAAGCTTTGCTGCACCTCCCCTGTTTTAGCCATTCCCGGTTGATGAGGCTTGAGGCTACGATTACCTTTATAGGACATATCACTTAGAATGCTCATCGTCCACCTGACGATGTTCTGAAAGCATTCAATCCATACAAGTTCGTTCCGGGTTCGAACAAAACCGAAGGCATTATCTCGTTACACTCGTATTGGAATCACCCTCAGAGTTAACGACAATAACCCTTGCACTCTGATTCTCCATCTCGAATCTATAAGTGCTATTCCGTCAAACTCATTACGGAATCACCCACAGAGTTATACTGACGTATAGCCCTTACACCTCGAGTCTTCACTCGCTCCACTTGGATTCACGACCTAACGTTATTTAGAATCGATGTGGTTTTCGGATTCCAAATATGGAAACCCGATCCCGGTCTCATCGAAATCCAAAGCGTGTCTTTTAAGGCCAAGTTGTTTTAAGTTTAAAACAGTTCAATTCATTATCTAAATATACACAGATAGATAATTCACAACACAATAGATAATCAACATTATCATTATCAACAGATAATTCATATCATAATCAGATATCCATACTATCATCCAAAAGCAACCAATGCATACATATCACATACACTACTAATCTCATAACTGAGATTACAAACCATACCAATCAATACCAATCATCAAACATAAGCAACTATCTAATGATCATTCCATTCTATAATTAATTTAAAATGAATTAAATTAATTACTTACTCTCTAATTAATTTAAAATAAATTAAATTAATCACTTCATCATCAAATCCTGCTTATCTTAATCATCAATTGATTATAAATCAATTTATAAATCATCTCAATATTCATTTCAATTAATCCTTATTGATTAATAATTCCCTAATTACAATAAGTAATTAGCATTTAATATTAATTATACCTTAATTAATCAATTCCAAATTACATCATTAATTAATTAATTAATGATTTCTAATTACATTTAATCAATCTCTAATATAAATTAATTACATAAGTAATTAATCTTCAACTTAAACCATATATATTAATCACCCATGATTAATATCCAATTAGTAATTAACTACTTAATTACTCATCCCATAATTAATTATTCTAATTAATTATCTTCAATTAATCCTTGATTAATGTTCAAAGTAATTTAAATTCAAATTACTTCTATAATTAATATCTTTAATTACATCCTGTAATTATTAATTAATTACTTCCTTAAGTAATTATAAATTCCTTAATTACATAAAGTAATTATTCATCAATACACAAATGTTTAGATTAATTAAACTTAATTAATCTAAACTAATCACATTTAATTAAATTAATTACACCAAGTAATTAATTCATTAATTACTTTTATTAAGTAATTAAACAATTGATTATTATTAATTAATTAATCTAATTAATTATCAAAAATTAATCACATTAATTAATTGTTAATTAATCTTAAGTTAATGACCTTCATTAACACCTCTTAATTACCTAATTAAGAAATTAACTTATAATTAATCATTATTAATTAACAACTAATTAATATTTAATTATAATTTAATTAATCTCTAATTATTAATTAATTAAGTGTTAATTAAAATCTTAATTATCATTAATTACTTGATTAAGTAAATCTTAATCATTAATTAAAACTTAATTAACCATCCTTAATTAAAGATTAATTAACCTTAATTAATTAATCTCAAATCTTAATTATTTAACTTAAAAATAATATTAATTACTTAATTAATCATCCACATTATTAATTAATTAAATAATGAATATTCCATTTAAATTAATTAAATAATTTAAATGAAACTAATTTCTTAAGTTCAAAATTAAGAACATTCTCCTTTATACAAGTATTTTAAATACTTTCTTTCAAATACAAATTCAAATTTAAAAATTTCTTTTTTTTTAAAAAAAATTTCAAACTGAACACAACTCAAATTTCATTCTAGATTCAAACTTAAAATTTTAAATCTTTACTTACATCCCATCTTCATTTCAAATGCAAACCATTATTTTAAAACAAATTCATATTTAAACCTTATTTTTAAAAAACTGAAGTTTGAATTTAAATTCCAGATTTAAATTAAATCAAGCTCAGATTCATTTCCAAACTTCACTTTCCAGATTAACTTGTTTAAATTTTTCATTTGCAATTTAAAATCTGCTTTTGAATTTAAAACATAAAACAGCAAAACAGTTTACTGTTTTGGATTTAAACATATGGAATTCAAAAATGTTTTAATTTCAAGAATTAAACTATTGATTTCAAATTTAAACTTCAGGTTTAAAACTTCCAGTTTGATCTTTATATTACAAATTTGAAAATTTACCTTTAAATCTAAAAACAGAAATAGTTTCTGTTTTAATCTAAAACCCAGCTTGAATTTAAAAACATTTTAAATTTAATTCAAAGAATTAAAACTTAAAACTTACTGAATTTCAAATCCCATTTCAGGTTCAAGTCTCATCCCATATTTTGTTCTACAATTACTTTACTTCAATCTTATAAACCTGTGAAAAACAGGTTTTCTGGTTTTGCTTAAACCAATTTAAACTTTCAAATTTTAAAATATGTCAAGATCTAAAATTTAACTTAATTGAATTTAAATTTCAATTCTAAATTCAAACTTACTTCAGATTTTTATCTGCATTTCAATTACATAAATTTGTAAAACCTGGAAACATATCACTGTAAAAAAAAATACTAAAACCTGAAACAATATTCAACCCGAGCGACCACGAATTCTACTTCGGGTAAATTACCAATTTCTTCGAGTCAATCACCAATTTTCCCGAGACCTACCCGAGTAACCAAAACCCTGCAACAAAACAGAACTCCACCTGCACACACAACCATGCACATCACCCCACTGTGCATCTACCCATCCACTCCGGCCACCACTGGCCCAACCCACGACCATCCCAAGGTCAATAATCTTTCCCTCAGGCCAACTCGACACCCACTTCTACAACATATGCTCGAATTCAAATTCGAGATCCAGATTTCAAACCTGGAACTGCAGACAACAAAACACCTCCCAACCTGTCAACATAAATGCCTCCCATCACTGACCACCATCACCTCCCATACTCCGGCGAAGACCTCACCCAACCACCATCTATCATTATGCAAAATGTGGTTGAACTCGATCAACCGAGGAAACCACAATCTGACCAAACACAGTGACCAAATAACTAGGGTACCTAACTGGAAAATTCTAAATTCAACATCATAATGAATTTTAATTCAAACTAAAGAATTTTCCTATGTCACTGATCATTATATTACCACCAAAAGAAATTTAAATCTAAACGGTCATCAAAATCCACCGAGTTCACTCAATTTTTGAAATACAGTTAAGGTTTAAACTGTTCCCAGTATAGTGTAATAGAATTTTAAATTTTTCTTTTGAAATCAGAATGTTGGAAGTAGTTTTATTTTCTAACCCTGAACCATTGATTCATGAGACTTAAATTTTTTCAATTTTACAAAATCTAGCTGTAATGTTATGATTCAGGCAACACAGAACTATACAACTTATAAAACTATTTTTAAAATTTTATTTATCATGTAATAAACAGGTTCTATTCAAATGCTAAACCATAATAGCAACCAGATCAAGTAAAAACTATTTATCAAATTTGAATTTAACTGTAATAATCAGAAACTTGAAAATCAGACATGCACTGCATAACATATATACACAGGCAGTTTTAAAAATAAACATATACAAAAATTAAACTCATCAGATAACAAGCATGCAACCTTACTTAATTTATTAAAATTAGGTGTTACTCACCTGTAATTGTGCAGAGAAAACCCAGATTGAAAATGAATGCAGACAGAACTTGATTTTATTTGAAAGCTCCTTTTGAAATCTTTTGAAAATCTGCCTGAAGGCCTTTAATTTGCATGCAGTAGCTTGATTACCTTTAATCTTTGTTTTAAATGATGCTTCCAGATGAAATGCAGGTTGCTTGTATGTAGGTGCAACTTGAAATTGCAGATGCAACTTGAATTTGTTGCATGCAGTTCAACCCAGGTTGTTTCATGAAAACATGCAGGCTTTTGAACACTGAAATGCAGATTTTCTTGACAAAAATTTGAAATGCAGGCCTTCAGTTTTTAATGCTTTTGATCTTTGAATGTTTCTTGAAATTGGAGTGCATGTTTCAGAGTTTTTGAAAAGTGAAAACATGCTTTAGTATACACACATGCAGGCTCTTGTATTTTGGGGATATGCAGGTTTGTTTGGAGGATGCAGACATGCATTTTGAAGAGTTTGAATGCAAAGCAATGTTTACTTGCTTGAAAAATGTAATTGTTTGCATTATGATGAAGAGGGTTTCAGATTTCTTTATTTTTAGAATGAGAAAAATGAGAAAGAGGGGAGGAAATGAATATGTGCAAGTTAAAGGAAAATAAAATTAAACCAATGACACTTGTCTCAAGCTATTACATTTGTCACTTTAGATTGATGATAAGTTTACACATGTATTTTAAATGTTTTTGTTATTTAATTAAGTGTTAAAGAAAGTTAAACTTAGGTAATTAGTTCTTATATTCTTTAAACAATTTATGAAAGATATTATAACTTATATGAATACATGTTCATATTTTAATTTGTATTTCAAATTTACAAATTAAATTAACAAATCAAATTTATAAATAAATATTTTTAAAAGAATTAACACAAACATTTTGTAACTTATTTTAGTATACAACTTAAGTTAAAAATGAATTTTTAAACCAATTAAAATATTTATCTTACATATTAAAAATCATATAGTATTTTATTTAACATTTTTGAAAAGCTTAATATTAAAATAAATCACAATTCCTATTTTTAAAACATTAAAACATGCTATACTAATTTAAATAAAAATAACTTGTCTATTTATATACAAATACATATACATTATTAAATAGAAAACAGATTTATTAACTCATTAAAAATAATTTCACAAATTAAATATTTAAATAAAGAAGATTATTAAATCAAATCAAATTTATTAACAAAAATTATCAATTCAATTTAAATTTAAACCCAGATTATTAAATTTAAATTGTCCAAATTTCCGGGATATTACAATCCTTCCCCCTTAAAAGAATTTCGTCCCCGAAATTTAAAACAAAAGTAATTTAATAATCTATTTACAGATTTAATTTTAAAACACAGCATATGTTAATCATATGCCAACAACCAAAGCAACCAATTCACACAATCAAAACAAATCTAATTATCCAAAAGAATTTTGGATAAAACTTTCACGAGTTTCCCCGGTATATATATATCGGGATACTCGCTCTATAGAATCCAATCAATCAATTCTACTAAGCTATAGAGCTTCTAACAACAATTCTATACAGAATATCAGACTACAAACGAGTCTGACTCAACAAACAAACCATCCTAAACTAGTGGTTCTACAACCAGAAATATCAAACACGTACTCCCTCAGAGATACGTGAAACATACTGAATCCCAGTTATCCTAACTGGCAATCCAACTCTAGAAATCCAAACACTGATCTAACCAAAATCTCAGAAGAAACCAAACCACTACGGAGCTAGCTTCTCAAACTTATAGCTCCCTGAATCAGAGAAAAACTTAACCCAAATCCAATCTCCGATTCCAGAATCCAAATTCTCCCGTCTCTTATCCAAAAAAACTCTTCGGACGATCCTGGGCTACCAACATCCTTCCTGATCAGCTTAACTCTTGTTGATGCCTCAAGAAATATACTGGATCAAAACAATCCAATGATCTCCTCAAGATCACTCAAAAACCAAGAACACACGCCCTGCTTCTTAACAACAGAAGACAGAACAAACTCTCCTTATCCGGAAAAACAAAACAGAAACATTCCCAAACTGCTTCCGCTGCACAACTCTGATCCGAAACAGAAGAAAATGCTGACTAAGAGCACAAGCACAGACCAGACAACCCAGCACAGAAATATGGTTCCACGTATCCATAAAAGAAAACTCAGATGTGTTCTCCCAATCTGAGTTACTCCACCAACTTCTATCTCAAGGAACCATCTATCTACTAACTGAACCACTAGTTCCATCCTGGAAAGAAAACTCGATCTCCAGATGCAGACAAACTTCTGACTTCCTGGAAGAAACCCGGACAATCTCCAACAATCCAAAGAACAAACTATCGCAAGTCACTTTTGCGATCAACTCAGCCTAAATCCAAAGAAAACTGCTCTCTCTTTACCAAACAGAACAGCTTATGCTGGCTTAGCCAACTTACACGAGTAACGGATTCACTATGCTGCTTCTGAACTCCACTTCAAAAAAATTACTCAGCCAGAAGACTCCTTTCCAACTCAGAATACTCTGCTAAACTCAGCCACATCACCGGGCTGACTCACTTCTTACTCCTGTTCCAAAGAAAACATCTTCGGAAATATCCATATTCACTGCATCTCATCACGCAGCTACTACTTCCTGAGATATCAAGATATCTTTACTCACTGGCTTCTGCCCTACCGACAGATCAAAACTCAACTTAGCACTTCATAGATGAACTCCGAACCTTTACAAGTTTCCTTCAGAGATCGATGAAGTCCTTAAACCAAACAAAACTCACTCGAGACGGTATTAGGTCTACAGTCTCGACAAATACACTTCCAACCTCATCCATCAAACACCAACCAATTTTAGTCGTGTTACACACACTTCTACCTCATCTACCTTTATAACTTACATTGGAAAAACCCGAACAGGTAAACCAACAAATAGGTAGAACCATAAATATATATATATATATATATATATATATATAATAAAAATACAAGTACGCTCTCTCAAGATAGACGCCACTACAGAGCCTAGGTATTCACTCAACCTAACGCTCCCTAAAGAAAGACACACTTCCGAGCCTAGGCATTCACTCAACCTACAGCTCTGATACCACAATGTCACGACCCGATTTTCCACTCCCAGAAAATCGCGTCATGAATTAAGAAAGAAAGGGATAGAAGAAGAAAGAAAGAAGAGAAAGAAGAAACAACACAAGAATCTCAACAGCGGAACGAATAAATTATATTAATAACCAAAGTATTACATAGTATACATCAAATATCAGAGTACACAGACATATACAACTCATACTAGACAGTTATAAACACCTATCTAATTATTACAACTCAATTACAATACATAACAACTCAGAGATACCAACACAGCGGAAAACAATATAACTATACGCAGAAGCCTCCTGCTCCATATGCTCCTCCACAATTCGTCAAAGCTAATCCTGAATCCTAACCTGAATTCCCTTGGCTACTCGTAAAAATTTGAGTACCCAAGAGTTATAGAAAAACAGAAATAACTCCGGGTCAGACATGGGTCTGGTGTGAGTAACAGGTTAAAGTTGCTTAACTTTGAAAAACCTTTAAAAAGAAAAGGTATCACGTAAGACTTCCCACACATAAACATGGAAAAGTTTTTACCTTACGCTAACCAAAACATTTGATAGGAAATCCGATGATATTATAATAGTGTCTAGGGTTTTCAAATAAATAAGAAATAGCCGAAATTGTTACATTCATTAAATTCCAGCTACTAGCCACAAAAGTGGGTAATACAATCAAAACCGTTGGCACTTATTGGATTTTGGATTCCATCAATGGCAGGGCTACTGGGGTACCGCCCGTCACAGTACGTGGCCTAGATCACCGTACCGAGGATTACTCCCTTCATCCCCTGCAACACAAAGCCGGACCCGTTCCTTACTGAACAGTTCCAAACAAGACAACCCCGCAGTTGTGATCAGCAACCGCACCACTAAGCCGAAAATAAAGGGACCTCTAGACAGGGATAAATCTTGCTCTCAAGTGGGGGCTACCCACGAAGCTTTGCTGCACCTCCCCTGTTTTAGCCATTCCCGGTTGATGAGGCTTGAGGCTACGATTACCTTTATAGGACATATCACTTAGAATGCTCATCGTCCACCTGACGATGTTCTGAAAGCATTCAATCCATACAAGTTCGTTCCGGGTTCGAACAAAACCGAAGGCATTATCTCGTTACACTCGTATTGGAATCACCCTCAGAGTTAACGACAATAACCCTTGCACTCTGATTCTCCATCTCGAATCTATAAGTGCTATTCCGTCAAACTCATTACGGAATCACCCACAGAGTTATACTGACGTATAGCCCTTACACCTCGAGTCTTCACTCGCTCCACTTGGATTCACGACCTAACGTTATTTAGAATCGATGTGGTTTTCGGATTCCAAATATGGAAACCCGATCCCGGTCTCATCGAAATCCAAAGCGTGTCTTTTAAGGCCAAGTTGTTTTAAGTTTAAAACAGTTCAATTCATTATCTAAATATACACAGATAGATAATTCACAACACAATAGATAATCAACATTATCATTATCAACAGATAATTCATATCATAATCAGATATCCATACTATCATCCAAAAGCAACCAATGCATACATATCACATACACTACTAATCTCATAACTGAGATTACAAACCATACCAATCAATACCAATCATCAAACATAAGCAACTATCTAATGATCATTCCATTCTATAATTAATTTAAAATGAATTAAATTAATTACTTACTCTCTAATTAATTTAAAATAAATTAAATTAATCACTTCATCATCAAATCCTGCTTATCTTAATCATCAATTGATTATAAATCAATTTATAAATCATCTCAATATTCATTTCAATTAATCCTTATTGATTAATAATTCCCTAATTACAATAAGTAATTAGCATTTAATATTAATTATACCTTAATTAATCAATTCCAAATTACATCATTAATTAATTAATTAATGATTTCTAATTACATTTAATCAATCTCTAATATAAATTAATTACATAAGTAATTAATCTTCAACTTAAACCATATATATTAATCACCCATGATTAATATCCAATTAGTAATTAACTACTTAATTACTCATCCCATAATTAATTATTCTAATTAATTATCTTCAATTAATCCTTGATTAATGTTCAAAGTAATTTAAATTCAAATTACTTCTATAATTAATATCTTTAATTACATCCTGTAATTATTAATTAATTACTTCCTTAAGTAATTATAAATTCCTTAATTACATAAAGTAATTATTCATCAATACACAAATGTTTAGATTAATTAAACTTAATTAATCTAAACTAATCACATTTAATTAAATTAATTACACCAAGTAATTAATTCATTAATTACTTTTATTAAGTAATTAAACAATTGATTATTATTAATTAATTAATCTAATTAATTATCAAAAATTAATCACATTAATTAATTGTTAATTAATCTTAAGTTAATGACCTTCATTAACACCTCTTAATTACCTAATTAAGAAATTAACTTATAATTAATCATTATTAATTAACAACTAATTAATATTTAATTATAATTTAATTAATCTCTAATTATTAATTAATTAAGTGTTAATTAAAATCTTAATTATCATTAATTACTTGATTAAGTAAATCTTAATCATTAATTAAAACTTAATTAACCATCCTTAATTAAAGATTAATTAACCTTAATTAATTAATCTCAAATCTTAATTATTTAACTTAAAAATAATATTAATTACTTAATTAATCATCCACATTATTAATTAATTAAATAATGAATATTCCATTTAAATTAATTAAATAATTTAAATGAAACTAATTTCTTAAGTTCAAAATTAAGAACATTCTCCTTTATACAAGTATTTTAAATACTTTCTTTCAAATACAAATTCAAATTTAAAAATTTCTTTTTTTTTAAAAAAAATTTCAAACTGAACACAACTCAAATTTCATTCTAGATTCAAACTTAAAATTTTAAATCTTTACTTACATCCCATCTTCATTTCAAATGCAAACCATTATTTTAAAACAAATTCATATTTAAACCTTATTTTTAAAAAACTGAAGTTTGAATTTAAATTCCAGATTTAAATTAAATCAAGCTCAGATTCATTTCCAAACTTCACTTTCCAGATTAACTTGTTTAAATTTTTCATTTGCAATTTAAAATCTGCTTTTGAATTTAAAACATAAAACAGCAAAACAGTTTACTGTTTTGGATTTAAACATATGGAATTCAAAAATGTTTTAATTTCAAGAATTAAACTATTGATTTCAAATTTAAACTTCAGGTTTAAAACTTCCAGTTTGATCTTTATATTACAAATTTGAAAATTTACCTTTAAATCTAAAAACAGAAATAGTTTCTGTTTTAATCTAAAACCCAGCTTGAATTTAAAAACATTTTAAATTTAATTCAAAGAATTAAAACTTAAAACTTACTGAATTTCAAATCCCATTTCAGGTTCAAGTCTCATCCCATATTTTGTTCTACAATTACTTTACTTCAATCTTATAAACCTGTGAAAAACAGGTTTTCTGGTTTTGCTTAAACCAATTTAAACTTTCAAATTTTAAAATATGTCAAGATCTAAAATTTAACTTAATTGAATTTAAATTTCAATTCTAAATTCAAACTTACTTCAGATTTTTATCTGCATTTCAATTACATAAATTTGTAAAACCTGGAAACATATCACTGTAAAAAAAAATACTAAAACCTGAAACAATATTCAACCCGAGCGACCACGAATTCTACTTCGGGTAAATTACCAATTTCTTCGAGTCAATCACCAATTTTCCCGAGACCTACCCGAGTAACCAAAACCCTGCAACAAAACAGAACTCCACCTGCACACACAACCATGCACATCACCCCACTGTGCATCTACCCATCCACTCCGGCCACCACTGGCCCAACCCACGACCATCCCAAGGTCAATAATCTTTCCCTCAGGCCAACTCGACACCCACTTCTACAACATATGCTCGAATTCAAATTCGAGATCCAGATTTCAAACCTGGAACTGCAGACAACAAAACACCTCCCAACCTGTCAACATAAATGCCTCCCATCACTGACCACCATCACCTCCCATACTCCGGCGAAGACCTCACCCAACCACCATCTATCATTATGCAAAATGTGGTTGAACTCGATCAACCGAGGAAACCACAATCTGACCAAACACAGTGACCAAATAACTAGGGTACCTAACTGGAAAATTCTAAATTCAACATCATAATGAATTTTAATTCAAACTAAAGAATTTTCCTATGTCACTGATCATTATATTACCACCAAAAGAAATTTAAATCTAAACGGTCATCAAAATCCACCGAGTTCACTCAATTTTTGAAATACAGTTAAGGTTTAAACTGTTCCCAGTATAGTGTAATAGAATTTTAAATTTTTCTTTTGAAATCAGAATGTTGGAAGTAGTTTTATTTTCTAACCCTGAACCATTGATTCATGAGACTTAAATTTTTTCAATTTTACAAAATCTAGCTGTAATGTTATGATTCAGGCAACACAGAACTATACAACTTATAAAACTATTTTTAAAATTTTATTTATCATGTAATAAACAGGTTCTATTCAAATGCTAAACCATAATAGCAACCAGATCAAGTAAAAACTATTTATCAAATTTGAATTTAACTGTAATAATCAGAAACTTGAAAATCAGACATGCACTGCATAACATATATACACAGGCAGTTTTAAAAATAAACATATACAAAAATTAAACTCATCAGATAACAAGCATGCAACCTTACTTAATTTATTAAAATTAGGTGTTACTCACCTGTAATTGTGCAGAGAAAACCCAGATTGAAAATGAATGCAGACAGAACTTGATTTTATTTGAAAGCTCCTTTTGAAATCTTTTGAAAATCTGCCTGAAGGCCTTTAATTTGCATGCAGTAGCTTGATTACCTTTAATCTTTGTTTTAAATGATGCTTCCAGATGAAATGCAGGTTGCTTGTATGTAGGTGCAACTTGAAATTGCAGATGCAACTTGAATTTGTTGCATGCAGTTCAACCCAGGTTGTTTCATGAAAACATGCAGGCTTTTGAACACTGAAATGCAGATTTTCTTGACAAAAATTTGAAATGCAGGCCTTCAGTTTTTAATGCTTTTGATCTTTGAATGTTTCTTGAAATTGGAGTGCATGTTTCAGAGTTTTTGAAAAGTGAAAACATGCTTTAGTATACACACATGCAGGCTCTTGTATTTTGGGGATATGCAGGTTTGTTTGGAGGATGCAGACATGCATTTTGAAGAGTTTGAATGCAAAGCAATGTTTACTTGCTTGAAAAATGTAATTGTTTGCATTATGATGAAGAGGGTTTCAGATTTCTTTATTTTTAGAATGAGAAAAATGAGAAAGAGGGGAGGAAATGAATATGTGCAAGTTAAAGGAAAATAAAATTAAACCAATGACACTTGTCTCAAGCTATTACATTTGTCACTTTAGATTGATGATAAGTTTACACATGTATTTTAAATGTTTTTGTTATTTAATTAAGTGTTAAAGAAAGTTAAACTTAGGTAATTAGTTCTTATATTCTTTAAACAATTTATGAAAGATATTATAACTTATATGAATACATGTTCATATTTTAATTTGTATTTCAAATTTACAAATTAAATTAACAAATCAAATTTATAAATAAATATTTTTAAAAGAATTAACACAAACATTTTGTAACTTATTTTAGTATACAACTTAAGTTAAAAATGAATTTTTAAACCAATTAAAATATTTATCTTACATATTAAAAATCATATAGTATTTTATTTAACATTTTTGAAAAGCTTAATATTAAAATAAATCACAATTCCTATTTTTAAAACATTAAAACATGCTATACTAATTTAAATAAAAATAACTTGTCTATTTATATACAAATACATATACATTATTAAATAGAAAACAGATTTATTAACTCATTAAAAATAATTTCACAAATTAAATATTTAAATAAAGAAGATTATTAAATCAAATCAAATTTATTAACAAAAATTATCAATTCAATTTAAATTTAAACCCAGATTATTAAATTTAAATTGTCCAAATTTCCGGGATATTACAGAAACTGTTGTGATCTTGCCTTCTTGCCTTTTTGTTTGAGAATTCCAATTTAAATCGATTCGTGATAATCCTATTTGTTGTTGTCATTTATTATGACTTTGATGACTCTTTTTAGGGATTTTTGAATATCCATTTCGATGGATTCTTTATTGGTTTCTTTGGATTTTATTCACGTCTTCGAATGTGAATTTTAGTGACTGATTGTTCTTACAATCTTCTTTGTGATTTGTCACTTTAAAAATATAAAGGTTTTCTATACTAGAAGTAAATATCAAAGCACTTTCCTCAAATGATTTTAATACTATTTTAATTACAAAGCTCGTTTCTAAAACCGTTTTCCAATCTATTAGTATATACAAACCTTTACCTCACTCGTATGAGAAATCTAATTAAACGACTTAGTAAAACGAGTGGTATGAAACGCTTGCGTTTACTTCGTCGGTTAATTCTTGGACTTGTTCGATTGAATCTCTTGTGACAATTTTCTAGTGGAAATCTAACGTTTGTTCGTAAATATTTAAGTTAAGCTAGTGGTTATGGGACATGAAGCTAAGCTCATATATTTACTAGCTTACTGTAATTGACACTTCTCCTTGATCGTGACGATCATCTTTGTGGTTTAGACTAGCATTGTGTGATGTCTCTTTGTCTATGTGGAGGACTGTTCCTCATTTTATTGAGCTTCGTCTCATTTCTTACATGGGTCGTACCTATTTAGGTGCGTCGATGTTTGTTTACACATGAGTCATATCTTTTTAGGTGCGTCAATGTTTATTATGCATGGGGTGTACCTTTCTAGGTGCATCGATGTTTGTTTACACATGGGTCGTATCTTTTTAGGTGCGTCAATGTTTATTATGCATGGGGTGTACCTTTCTAGGTGCATCGATGTTTGTTTACTTCGTGGAGAAATCGGCTCAATAAGTTGGGGCATGGGGCGTATCTTTTTAGTTGCGTCGATGTTCGTCTTTGCATGGGGCGTGTCTTTCTTGGTGCGTCAATGTTCGACTTAGCATGGGGTGTATCTTTCTAGGTGCATCGATGTTAGACATTACATGGGGTGTATCTTTCTAGATGCATCGATGTTTATTTATGCATGGGATGTATCTTTCTAGGTGCATCGATGTTTATTTATGCATGGGGCGTATCTTTCTAGGTGCGCCGATGTCCAGTTTGTGGGATTGGCCATCCTTTTCTTGTGATTTTTGGATTTCGTGTGTTGAATTCTGGAATTTATGCTTCACCTATCTTCGTGATTTCTATTGATTTGATTTATCAATTATTGTGGCTTGGTGAATGAAATTAGGAGTATGACATTCCTTTTGATCCTTGAGTAGATTATTGTGATATTGATTAATCTCTTGTTGATTTTCAATTACTTATATATCACAGCTTGGCATTGTGATTATTATATGTTTAGTCATATCTCTTATTCTATATCATTTCATCTGATATTTATAGCTAGACTGATCCGTTTATTATTTTCTTATTAAATAATACTCGGGTCAGACTGAGATTTACAGGTGCTTCTGCTTGCCACCTTATCGGACCATCATATGATCTTTTGGCTAACTACTTAGATTAGTAGTTCATTTTGTTGTATACACTTGAGATATAGACTCATAGTTGTATTCTTTGTATAGCACGTGTTGCTATTCTTTTGTATTATTGTGGATCTTTTTGCCAATACTCTGATATACACTTCCATGTGTTAATTATGTATTCATATCTTCTTCCGCCTTTGTGATATGAATTATCTGTGACTAGTTTGTGTTATGTTTATTTCTATATTTGTTTCCGAAGATTATTATAGCCACTGTGTAGTAGCTTTGTGTTTGTATCGGTATGTCGGATTTCCTCTTGAAATAAAATGCATGTTATACTATCTGACATATCGGTGCTCGCGCAAAGCAATTACACGGATGGTCGCTCCTCAACAGCCTTATTCTCCGTGCTAGTCGACGGCATTCACCCGTAGTGTTCTTGCCTAGCGTGGGTATAGAGGTGGGGCGTCACAGCTTGGTATCAGAGCCAAACTTCGGAACAATATGGAATATTATAACCAGGATCATCGTCCTAAGTCCATCTTAGGAGTCGTGCTTTAGCATTTTATTCGGGTCACCATATTACTGCATGTCCCATACTTCAAAGTAAGAATGAGGGAGAGCTCAATGTAGTGCAAGCTCCTGGTAACACTTCTCGTGGTCAAGGTATTCATTTAATCCTTGATTACATTTATTTTGTGATCTTCTTATTTGAGTTCTTTTTGATATGGGTTTCATCTCACTATTTTATATCAAAAGAACTTGTCGATTCTTTTTCTTTGAATATTTTGGGCTTGATGACTTCTTTGAGGATTGCGAATCCGGATGGTAGATCTGCAACACTCAATTTGCTTTTATTTGATGTCGAAAATTATTTTATGAGATTTTTATTTCCGAGCCGATAATTTTACTTAGGCTTCGGAATTGATTGTTTATAAGGATCGGCTTAATCATTGTGAAGCCCATATCCTATTTTCTCGTGTGGATTATTCATCTTCAACATTTTCAATCTGTTAAGCAGATTTCTATTTTTCCTTTATGATTTTGATTCCAACTTGATGGCATCATTTTATTCCTTAAGCCCACTTATAAGGAAAGTGTTATTTCTCTCATTCATGCCGTTAGAGAAATTTTCCGGAATCTTTGAGCTTGTCTTAGGATTATCACCTAAGTAATCTTTTGTGTGGTGCTAAGGTCTTTTCACTTTGACCTTGCCACCGATTTTCATTTGGCTACGAGTCGTGTGAGTTAGCATCCACTTACGCACTCCGCACTCGTTATGATTCTAATGAATGACTTATTTTGTCATTCAATTTGTCCAGCTTATTTCATCCATTTTATATGTCAAATATTCTATGAATATTTCGATGAGACCATTCTTGTATTTATTGATTTTTGGATGAAAATAGCAATTTAAAATTTTGCAAAATCCTTTTCATAAGATTTATTTAGAAGTATAACCGGATTTTTGTTCTTAAAACGAACAAAGAATATTCTTAGAAGTTTTTGAGAGACTTACTTACCTTATAGAATACGATTTTGTGATTGTATTGCCCATTTAGTGTTGTAAGAATTTTGGTCGATGCGCTTGATCAACGTTATCGATAGGAATTTCCTAAACGCTTTGATGAGACAATCAGACACAGTAAATTGACTTGTAAGAATGTAAAATTTTCTAGAAAGATTATTACATAATGATAAATGTAATTTTGAAAGTTTTAACTTTTCAGGAAAGAAGATTATTTAAAAGAAATTCTTCCTTTTCGATACTCTTATTCTTATGATTCCCGTGGGGAACCAAGACTTAATCTTTTGTACCGATACTAGTCGTATTGGTATGGATGCCATTCTCTTGCAAAGGAGAACGTGCTATCACTTGTGCTTCTAAATCTTTATAACTTATCGAGACTAGTATGCCATTCATGATCTAGTGCTCGCGGCTATTATTTTCTCTTTTAGAGTTTGGCATCATCATTTTTGGATGAGAAATCTGTTCTCTACCCCGATCATAAATCTTTGGAATAATTATTTTCTAATAAGGAACTTCACGTCGACTCGAGTTCCTGGCATTTTATGACCTTGATATTCTTTTTATTCCTGGAAGGGAAATCGTGTTGCCAATGCGCTTTGTCGTAAGCAACAAGTGGTTGATTCTTTGATGTCATCTGAATGGAATTATCTTTTTATCAAGTTCATCGGACATTTTGGTATACTTCGTTTTATTGAGCTTTATCTCATTCCTTTTATGGACTAGTGCCCGGTGTTCTTTTATGGTGTTCGGTTCATCGGAGTATTGTTATTATACTACATCGATGTTTCGTCTTATCTGGATCAATGGATGTACCATTATTATACTACATCGTTGTTCCGGTTTATCGGTTCATTGGACGTACCATTTTTGTACTACGTCGGTGTTCCAAATTATTCGAGTTTGAAGTTTCTCGGGCGTACCGTTTCTGTACTACGCCATTGCACTGGCTCAATTTTCTGCTATTCTTGACGTTTTCTGCGTCTTTTAACTATGGAAATGCTTTAGGTTTCCTATTTTTATTCTTGAGCCCGGTGATATTGTGGAAATTGATGTTTCACCAAATTTGACTTATGAGCAACACTCCATTCGCATCATTGCTTCGGAGGTTGAGCGCCTTCGGAATAAAGGTGTTCTTCTTGTGTAAGTTCGTTGGTTCTCAGATCCTAAGGATTTCTCTTGGGGTTCCTGGGAATTCATCGAGCGATCCCGTTCAGGCTTACTCTTTCATGCTCTTTATGGTGAACTTCCTATTTAAAATTTTCTTTTGTGTTGATATGCTTCTATGGTTGTTACTTCTTATTTTCTTCTTAAGTATTACGAGGACGCAATTTCTTTAAGGAGGGGAGTCTGTAACAACCCGCATATTTATCGATTTTATATTTAAATATTTTATTTAAATATTTTATCGTTCGTCGGATTTTGGTCCGAAAAGCTACTTTTTGCAAACAGTCGAATTAGGACTCGAGACACCTTCCATTGAGTTCAAAATGACGTTTGCGACCATTTTGAGTATAACCTTCGATATGTTTGGAGAAAGTTGATTTTTTGCTACTTTTGTACTTAGGGCTTTGGTTTGGGCTGAGCCACTTATGTATTCAGTCCCAACCCTTCTCTTCTTTATTACTTCATAATTTCCTAATACATTCAAGCTTCATCAAAAATGGGGGAAGAGAAAAAGAATTAGGAATTCCTAAGGCCTAGTTTCCATTAGCAAATCCATCTTCTTGCTTCAAACTCAAGTGAACCCATTGGTAAGCATCTCCTTCTTCTTCTCCAACTCATTCTCTCTTTGATTTCAGAAAATTCCTAAACCTAATTTAGGAAATGTTTCTCTTTTAAGCTTAGATTGAAGCTTCTTGAGTTGTTATTGAAGAGGAATTGATCTTAGCTTGTTTTTAAAGCTTCTCCTTCATTGATTTGGGTTCAAAGGTGAGATTTTTATCTCATATCTTTGTCTATAATGATCTTCGATTGTTAGGTATGAATTCCTAACGTTTATTCGTGTGCAATCGATTTTGGTTTGGATCGATTTCGTGTATATTCCAATTTTTGGTGTTTTGGTCTAATTTGTGAAAATCCTATTATGGATATTTGGACATTGATATTTAAGGCGTATTGAAGAGCCGTTTAGGCTGGATTGTCGTTCGACGTAATTCCATAGTCATCGCCATTTGCTCGTTCGATCGATTTCGATATTCGTTTGGCCATTTTGGCCTAGGTTCAGGGAATGCCCTGAACCCTTCATTCAGACGTCTGAAACTTGATATTCAGACGTCTGAATATTGTCTGGGAAGATTTTTATTCCCAGATTCAGACGTCTGAATTTATGGTTTCAGACGTCTAAATTGGCTTATTTTCAAACAGAAAGAAAATAGGCTAAAATATGCCTATTTCAGACGTCTGAAACATTTGGTTCAGACGTCTGAATCGTGTTCTGGAAATTTTCATATTTCCAGATTCAGACGTCTGAACCACTTGTTTCAGACGTATGAAACTATTGTGATCTTGCCTTCTTGCCTTTTTGTTTGAGAATTCCAATTTAAATCAATTCGCGATAATCCTATTTGTTGTTATCATTTATTATGACTTTGATGACTCTTTTTAGGGATTTTTGAATATCCATTTCGATTGATTCTTTATCGGTTTCTTTGGATTTTATTCACGTCTTCGAATGTGAATTTTAGTGATTGATTGTTCTTAAAATCTTCTTTGTGATTTGTCACTTTAAAAATATAAAGGTTTTCTATACTGGTAGTAAATATCAAAGCACTTTCCTCAAATGATTTTAATACTATTTTAATTACAAAGCTCGTTTCTAAAACCGTTTTCCAATCTATTAGTATATACAAATCTTTACCTCACTCGTATGAGAAATCTAATTAAACGACTTAGTAAAACGAGTGGTATGAAACGCTTGCGTTTACTTCGTCGGTTAATTCTTGGACTTGTTCGATTGAATCTCTTGTGACAATTTTCTAGTGGAAATCTACAGTTTGTTCGTAAATATTTAAGTTAAGCTAGTGGTTATGGGACATGAAGTTAAGCTCATATATTTACTAGCTTACTGTAATTGACACTTCTCCTTGATCATGACGATCATCTTTGTGGTTTAGATTAGCATTGTGCGATGTCTCTTTGTCTATGTGGAGGAGTGTTCCTCATTTTATTGAGCTTCGTCTCATTTCTTACATGGGTCGTACCTATTTAGGTGCGTCGATATTTGTTTACACATGGGTCGTATCTTTTTAGGTGCGTCAATGTTTATTATGCATG
The DNA here is from genome assembly GCA_030765085.1 of Allium cepa. Classification (NCBI taxonomy): domain Eukaryota; kingdom Viridiplantae; phylum Streptophyta; class Magnoliopsida; order Asparagales; family Amaryllidaceae; genus Allium; species Allium cepa. The sequence goes on along the minus strand of CM060940.1, from coordinate 746,099,321 downwards.
GGGTGTACCTTTCTAGGTGCATCGATGTTTGTTTACACATGGGTCGTATCTTTTTAGGTGCGTCAATGTTTATTATGCGTGGGGTGTATCTTTCTAGGTGCATCGATGTTTGTTTACTTCGTGGAGCAATCGACTCAATAAGTTGGGACATGGGGCGTATCTTTCTAGTTGCGTCGATGTTCGTCTATGCATGGGGCGTGCCTTTCTAGGTGCGTCGATGTTCGACTTAGCATGGGGTGTATCTTTCTAGGTGCATCGATGTTAGACATTACATGGGGTGTATCTTTCTAGATGCATCCATGTTTATTTATGCATGGGATGTATCTTTCTAGGTGCATCGATGTTTATTTATGCATGTGGCGTATCTTTCTAGGTGCGCCGATGTCCAGTTTGTGGGATTGGCCATCCTTTTCTTGTGATTTTTGGATTTCGTGTGATGAATTCTGGAATTTATGCTTTACCTATCTTCGTGATTTCTATTGATTTGATTTATCAATTATTGTGGCTTGGTGAATGAAATTAGGAGTATGACATTCCTTTTGATCCTTGAGTAGATTATTGTGATATTGATTAATCTCTTGTTGATTTTCAATTACTTATATATCACAGCTTGGCATTGTGATTATTATATGTTTAGACATATCTCTTATTCTATATCATTTCATTTGATATTTATAGCTAGACTGATCCGTTTATTATTTTCTTATTAAATAATACTCAGGTCAGACTGAGATTTACAGGTGCTTCTGCTTGCCACCTTATCGGACCATCATATGATCTTTTGGCTAACTACTTAGATTAGTAGTTCATTTTGTTGTATACACTTGAGATATAGACTCATAGTTGTATTCTTTGTATAGCACGTGTTGCTATTCTTTTATATTATTGTGGATCTTTTTGACCACTACTCTGATATACACTTCTATGTGTTAATTATGTATTCATATCTTCTTCCGCCTTTGTGATATGAATTATCTGTGACTGGTTTGTGTTATGTTTATTTCTATATTTGTTTCCGAAGATTATTATAGCCACTGTGTAGTAGCTTTGTGTTTGTATCGGTATGTCGGATTTCCTCTTGAAATAAAATGCATGTTATACTATCTGACATATCGGTGCTCGCGCAAAGCAATTACACGAATGGTCGCTCCTCAACAGCCTTATTCTCCGTGCTAGTTGACGGCATTCACCCGTAGTGTTCTTGCCTAGCGTGGGTATAGAGGTGGGGCGTAACAGTACTCATATTATGTATGAGTAGTCAAGTGATTCAGGTTTGCTTGGCGAATTCTGGAGGAGATATGGAGCAAGAGGCTTCCACGTATAGATATATATTGATTCCGTTGTGTTTGTTGTATCTGTATCTTTTGATTACTTGAGATGTTTGGTTAAACAGATGTTTATAACGGTCTAATATGTATTGTTTAAGTTGTGTACTCTGATGTAATAAGATACTATGTAATATTTTATGTGATATATTATATTTCATTCGTTCCGCTGTGAGTTCTCTGATGTTGTTGTTTCTTTTTTTCTATTTCTTTTCTTCTTCTATCCCTTTTCTTTCTTCAAGATGACGCGATTTCCTGGAGATAGGAAGTCGGGTCGTCTCAAACACAGAAATGTATACAAGATAAAGTATATACCATATCATATGATCATTGAATCATAAGCTATTTAATTTAAACTTAAACCTTTAAAATTTCTTGTTTACTCACCTGACATGGTTACTGAACAAAGAATATTTCTTGTTTTCTTTTGAAAACCTGAAGTATGAAACTGTCTTGAGTTCTTGACTGTTCTTGTTTGAATTTAAAATTTGTGTTTGTTTCCCTTTTTTTCTTCTTTAGTTTTCTTTGGTTTTGTTAAATTATTGCTGAACGAACTAAATGGCTTAGATGTATGCATATATACAAAGGAGAACACAGGTGTATAAAAGAATTAATTAACTAGTACCGTTGCTTTCTTCTTTTGGCTTTAACTTGACAGATTTTGTGTCTAAAATGTAAAGATTTGCAAACATTTTAATTGACAAAATTTAGGCTGAGATGATAGAAATTAAACTTTGGTTTCTAAAGAGGTTTACATGCTAATTATTATTTTTGCCGTGTATAAAAAATTTGTATATAAATGTACCCTTTCCAGGTAGATGTTTGGCTTGCATATGAAGATAATTTTGTTTAAAGGTATTTGTTTTATTATTTTCTTGCTTACACAATATACATGTGTTTGTGTCTGATTTCATTTTCTACTTAGTGCTTACAAATTCTCAGCTAATGTTGCTTGCCAGCATATCTTAACCACCTAATTATTATTATTTTTTTATTTTTTTTATTTCTAACTATCAATATTTAAATTACATTCATGTGGTTTACTTATATGTTATACTTATATTCATTTCTATTTGTATTTTTAACTATCAATATTTAAATGATATTCATAAGTTTACTTACTTATATTTAAACTTTATATTGATAGAATTTGATTTTAATTTAAAACATTACCATCCATATGTGTATATACCAAATGTTAACAATAAAAAGTATTGTAAGTTAATTATATAAGATAAATTTTATTGTAAATATTATTAAGAGATTTATTTCAATTTTCAAATCAATTTTTCCCTTTTCAAAATACAGATCTATATAAACAATTGACAATATTTCCAAAAGTCTTATTCATTTTAAAATGATAAGTTTACGTTTTATTTAATTGGATTAAATATTTATCAAAATAATAGGGCCAAAATCCAGGGTCGTTACATTCCTCCCCCCTTAAAAGAATTTTGTCCCCAAAATTTAAAACAAAAGATAATTCAAAAATTTTATATCAACCATTCAAACATACATATCATTCATACATTAGCAAACAACCAAACAATTTATCCTAACAAACATCACTAGCTATCCGGACACAAATCCGGATAAGCTTTCCTAAAACTATCCAGAGTTTCCCAGATGCAATTTCTGGGATCCTCGCTCCACTGCACTTTGACAAGCTTCACTACCTTACTCCTAAGTTGCCTCTCGTTTTGATCAACAATCTGAATTGGATTCCTGACCACAGCCAAATTCGACTTGACTTCCAAATCTTCCTGCACTACTAATTCTACATCTAATGATGAATCATGAACAAACTTCCTTAGATGGGATATATGGAATACATTATGAATTCCAGACATTCGCTCTGGCAATTCAACCCTGTATGCTACAGTACCAACTCTTTCCAATATCTGAAATGGACCAATATATCTCGAGGCAAGTTTTCCCGTCTTTCCAAATCTAGTAGCTCTTTTAATCGGGGAAACTTTGATGAAAACTAAACCACCAATCTCAAATTCCAATCATCTTCTTCTCTTATCTGCATACTTCTTCTGACGGTCCTAAGCAGCACTCATCCTTTCTTTGATAAGCTCAACTTTAGCAGAAGCTTCATGAATCAAATCTGGTCCAAGCACAAGATGATCTTTCGACTCTATCCAACAGGATGGGGTTCTACACGGCCTTCCATAAAGAGTTTCATAAGGAGCCATGCCAATACTTGCTTGGTAATTATTATTATAAGAGAATTCTACCAAATGAAGATGCTCTTCCCAAGATCCACCAAAATCCAAAACACAAGCTAGCAACATATCCTCTAGAATACGATTCGGCCTCTCCGTCTATCCATTTGTCTGAGGATGACAGGCTGTACTCAATCTCAAACTTGTTCCCATAGCTGATTGCAGAGCCTTCCAGAATTTGCTGGTGAAAATAGGATCCCGATCACTTACTATACTGACAGGAACACCATGCAATCTGACTGTTTCCCTCAAGAAAAATCTCTGCCAGAGAAACTGCAGTACGAGTTGCCTTAACTCGTATAGAATAGGCATTCTTAGTTAAACGATCCACAATAACCCATATACCATAGTTTCCTTCCTTAGTTCTTGGCAAACCGTCGATGAAATCCATCGAAATCATTTCCCACTTCCAATATGGAATTTCCAAAGGCTGCAATAACCCAGCTGACTTCTGTTGATCTCCTTTAACTTGTTGGCAGATGGCGCAACTATTAACGAAAGCAGCTACATCCCCCTTCATGCTCGGCCACCAGAAAACTCTTCTCATATCTATATACATCTTAGAAATTCATGGATGAATATTCAGTCTGGAGCGATCACACTCAGCTAAAAATTCTTGCCTCAATCCATTTATATCAAGCACACACAAACGACCATTAATCCTCAAAAGATCTATCCTTCATTTGCTTACTTATGATTCTGTCCTGGAGAGATGGAACAACTTCCAGAAGAGATAGAACTGCAATCCAGCTAAGAGCATCAGCCACAACATTCGCCTTTCCTGGTGTATACAGAATATCCAAATCATATGACGCCAGAAACTCGACCCACCGCTACTGCCTCGGATTATGATCCTTTTGAGAGAAAAGATATTTCAATGGTTAGTGATCCGTGAATAACTCGAACTTCTCTCCCAAGTGATAATGTTTCCAAATTCTCAAATCAAAAACAATGGCTAACAACACAAGATCGAGCGTAGCGTAGTTCCTTTCATGTGGCTTTAATTGCCGACACGCATACGCAATTACTCTTCCATTCTACATCAATACGGCTCCCAAACCAACTATACAAGCATATGTATAAACTTCAAGTTTGCTCTTCCCATTTGGAATAGCAAACAGTAGTGCACTGGTTAGCCTCGTCTTCAATTCTCGAAAAGCTTCTTCATCCTGGGGTGTCCATTTGAATTTAGCTCCTTTCCTTGTCAACATGGTCAGATGTGAAGAAATCTTGCAATAATCCTTGATAAACTTCGTGTAGTAGCCAGCTAATCCCAGAAAATTGCAAACTTCCGTCGATGACTTCGGTTGCTTCCATTCCAGAATAGTCTCGACCTTTGCTGGTCTACAGAGATACCTTCACCAGAAACAATGTGCCCCAAAAATTTAACTTCCAATTTCCAAAAATGGCACTTCGAGAATTTCACCTTCAAAAATGCCTCCTCAGTGTCTCCAACATTATCCTCAAATATTGCTTGTGCTCTTCTTCAGACTTAGAGAAAACCAAAATAAACTTATTAAATGTAACCCGAAAAACTCGGCTCATCATATCAACAAAGAACCATAGCGATACATCCGATTTAGTGATAACACTGCCGCAGAATCGTCGACAAGAAAAAACTAGGCCTAATCAATCGCTTCTCCAAGAGATCCTAAGTCTGCTTAACTAACTTGTAACAACCTGGTATTTTTAGACATTCGCAGCCGCACATGTCGGACTTGAATTGCTCTAAATACCGCATTGTAAATAAATTTGGAACAAATGAAATACAAATAACAGAATCACAGACACAGAACAAACAGAATACCTCACAGCGGAATATAAAATACATAGTAGTTCATGAAGCTACTACGGCAGAGTCTCAAACCAAAAACATAATACAGTCTGAAAACAACATAACAGAAATCCCAAAAACATAGAAGTTCACTAATACATGAGATAAACTAGAATAGCTGAAACAGAAAGTAGATACAAATGTACATAAGCAGAAACTCCAGCAAAGACCATCTCCAGAAAGAGAATCCAAAGCTGTGAATACTCAGGCTGACCCGAGCGTAAAGTAAAACACAAAACACTCGAGTCAGAACAATATATACTTATATAATGTAAATCAACTCAATTGAACTGTAGTAGAAATGCACCATAACTTAAAGGATGCTTGGGATCGCCCATCCTTTGAAGATCAGTTAAACCATATATTAAATACATCCCGTGGTTAAAATTTCAAAATAGTATTTATACTTCGAAATCAAATATCATTTAAAAATTCAATATCATCCAAAATCCATTTCAAAATATCAAAATATCATATCTTCCAAACCACATTCATTTTTATTTAATTTAAATACCATTTCAAAACACATTTCAAAATAGTTTATATTTCGAAACAAATTGCTTCATTTAAATCATTAAAATGAAGGTATTATATTTAATAATTAAATTATTAAATTTCCAAAATTTTAATTTTTCAAAGTTCATTCATTCACTTAAATTTATTAGAACAATAAAAATTCAACTTTCGCAGCATTTAGAAAATGCTATGGAAAGTCACACTTAAAACAGTTCAATTTAACAAAAGACAATATTTGAAATGCTGTAATAGGGTTCCATTAGTTTCAAATAAACTTAGTTAAATTCAACCATTATAACATTCCCAAAAAATTCTATAATAGCCTTTAATTAAATTGAGCCATTTGGTTCATTATTATCAACTACAGCATTTACAAATACTGTATTATCCTTTACATTAGAATTAATAGCATTTTAGAAATGCAGTAAATTAACTTCAAATATTCAATATAATTTCACAAACAATTATATTTTTATTTAAACCATTTTTAACTTATAAAATCATATAATTTCTCTTTTAAAACAATCATTCAAATACCCTTACTTTCATGATTTTATAAAGTTAAATCTCTATTCAAAAATCAAAATTTAATAGTAATTCACTTATTAAATTCCAACATTAAATTTTAAATTCATTAAATTAAATTTAACTTAACAATTAAGTTTAAATTTTAAAATATAACTTAATTTCATTTTTATTTACTTAACTTAAAATTCACTTTTAAACCAAATTCACAAATTTCCAATTTTAGTTATATTTCAAAATTTCAACTTAAATATTCATTCATTTCACATTTTAACTTAATTCAAAAATTATTAATATATTATAAAATTATTTTAAATTCATTTAGTTCAAAATATCATAAATTTATCATATTTTCATATTTAATTTAAATTCCATCTATCACCAAATTTTAATTTCCAAAAAAAAACTTACATTTCAGATTTTCTAACTTTACCATTAATTTATTTCAATTATAAATTTTCAGTGAGTCAATAATGCTTTACAAATCATTTTTAATAAAATTTAAATTAAAATATTATAATATTTACATTCCTAAAATATTTTAAAATTTTAAGAAAAACATATTTTAACAACGGGTCTTTATTTCATTTTCTAGCCTAGGTAAAGTGATGCGGGTAATATATCATTTCAACCCGTAATTTACAAAGAAAACCCGGGTTTGATCATTTCAAACCCGCAACCCCAAGTAAATGAAAATAATTGAAAATCATTCAGGCCTATCATTTCAGCCCATAACGATTTTCTCCTATTCTAGAGTCCGTCCGCGTATGTATCATTTCAACCCATAATGATTCTAGTCTAAAAGGAACTTGCAGTGTGATAAACTAATAAAAATAATAGAACAGCATAATATAACAGTAACATATGATATAATATAGGTGTTTAAGCATGGGTGAACATCATAAAATCATAACATAGCAGGTGTAACATGATAATGTATTTTATAGATTCAAAAGGGGTCAATTTACTAGTTATAAAAGTACATATTGTCTGGTGAGAATAACTCACATGTTTGAGCTGATGACCTACGACGAATTGCACAAACGGGATCTACACAAGCACAAAAGCTATTATAAAATATTTATAATGATATTTTGAAAATATATTTGGTTAAAAATATAAAAAAAGAAAATAAAAAATAAAGATCCAATATTGCCATCATGGACTATAACAAAATTCTATGACTCTATACACTGTACTATGGTCTTCCTATCTTCGTTTTTGTTCTTCATACTCATGAGTATTCATATCCATTTCTTAAGTCTTTATACTGTATAGTCTTCGATTCAACACTTGTATAATATCCTGCATTATATACTATATAACTTGGCAAAACATTGGTATCTATATTTTATATAAATGTGTATTGTTGTTTATTAATGTTGTTATCATTAAAATTAATAATTGAGGTATTAACAATCTCCCCCCTTTTGATGATGACAACCATTTAATATCATGTATATAAAATATGATTTAATTCCTCCTGAGTTAGATAACTCCCCCTGAATATATGCATATGTATATCTTATATTTTTCTCCCCCTTTTTCATCAAAAAATGGGTGAAAAAATAGAAACTCCCTCTAAATCAAAATACTTAGAAACAATAAATTTAAATTAATAACTAAGTTAAATAAAATAACATTTATGATCATAATATATCATATATGTTGATATAACTAAAAATAATGCACCATTTTGGACTAAGCATGATATATATGATAATTATATAATAAATAGGATAACACAACTTATTTTTATTAACTAAAATCAATCATATATCTCATTTAATAAAATAAGCACATTAATCCAAATGCCAATCCTTAATATAAATAATCCAAACCAAACAAATCCAATTCAGACACACACATCAAACCAAATGAAATTAAATTCTAAGAGTATGTATGTTTACATATCCAAACCAATTCAAACCTAATAACTAGGTGTTTCGTGGAACTTCAACCCAATCGTCGGACCAAAAGATTGGATCTGCTTTGATGGCATCCCAATCTTCATTGTCCTTGTTAATAGTGCACTATAGCTTACGGGATGGTTCATCTTTGATTAAGGAAGAAGTCACCCATCGAATGACATTGAATTGCTTTACTTGTACCTTGATTATCTGCATTTGAATTAATCTAGATGCCTTTGTTTTATTAAGATAAAAGAGAGAATATCCTTGAACGATTGAAGACTTTGTTCAAGGTTTTCACGTAATTTCTAATGTGGAGAAGACATATTTTTAAACAGATGTTAGAAAATGAAAAGAAAGTATAGAATAAAATGATGAGTGAGTTTTCTAGAAGAAATAGGTTTATATAGGAGTGGAAAGTCGTTTGGAATGATTGAATAGATGGTAGTTATTTAATTTTGAATTTTAATGTTTTCTTGCCAAGTGGCCATTATACTCGACATATGTGGTTCATATTTGTCGACATGCATGTCATAAATCACAAAATTTATGCTTTTGTTATAGTTTTTATTATAATTTCTGTTTTAAACTTATACCATTATATTTCTATAACTTCCAAATAGTAATAAACAATATAGGATAGTAAGAGATATATTTTATTACTTAGAATTGAAAGGTACAAGGATTTTAAAGATTAATAAAAGAAAATACTTGAAAATGACATAAACTTAAACAAAAGCACACAATACTAAGGTATACACATATAGGTATCATAAGTAAATAACTACATAGGATTAAAAGGATGCACATGTTGATGATAAAGAGCTGCCATGCTGTCGAATGACCTTTCCAAAGTATTTGTCCACTTTGTTGAAAGAAAGGAGAACTTTTTACTAAATGAACGCTTAAGCTTCTTTCGGCTTTTAAGAAGATTTTCTTGGTTCCATAGGATCTCTTTGTTGGAGGGATGAGATATTTTGTCAAAAATTTCTAAGGAAGTATCCACTTCCTCCTCCTCTTCTTCATCCACTTCTATTTCATCTTCTTCTTCTTGTTGTTGAATCTCTTGTTCTTCCTCATATGCCAACCTTTGTTCCTTTTCAGGAAGTGTCTCTAATGGTTCAAAAAATGGTGGAATGTGCATAAGAGAGGTGTTTGCGTTCTCAAAATTTTTTTGAAGGATAGATTGTTCTCCTCTTAAATCAATACCAAAATATATGAAAATTCTAGTAAAATACACACCATGGTAAATTGTGTTCTTATGTCTAGAAACGATCATTTAAACAAAGACATCTAAAATAATCTTATGCTCAATTGATGTTGTAGTTTCCATAAATGACGAAAAGAGTTTAAAAACTTTTTGAGTGGGAGTTATTGTAATTTACCGTCCTCGGACTAACATTTTGTTGTAAAATGAGACTCAAAAGTCTCTATTTTGTTTGAAGATTCCTATGTTTAAAATAAAATTCATCATCACTTTCGAAAATACCAAGAAAAAATTCATGATTTTGTTCATCAAATTGAAAAGTGGAGAGGTTAATTCCGCTAGAATTGCAACCAAGAATACCCAAAATTTCACAATATAAAGTAATTTGAGTACTATTAACACTACTCCAAATTTGTCAATCTTCTCCTTGAAAAAAATTTCCATTTAAATTCGCACAAAACATTTTGACCAAATTTAGATACAAACAAAATCATTTGGAAAGAGTCAATTAAACTAAAAATTTCATTTTTAATACAAAGATCTTGTAAATCATAAGAAGAAAAATCTTCGAATTTAGCAAATCTTCCGGGGAGAACTTTTCCGAAAGTAGCATACTCTATATAGGTTCAAAGACATCTTTCTCATTGAAGACAAAGCTTTTAGTTTTCTTAAAAGCCTTATAGTTTTTGGAGATTGACTTAAGAAATCCATTTTTGAGTTTTTGAGGAGATAAGAGAATGAAGAGATATTTGAAATTTGAAATAAAGTGAGTGAATGAATGGGTAGAGATAGATTATATGATAACCCGGATTCTGGAATTTCTGTTAATTGATAATTAACTGGGTTAATTAATAGAAATACTGATTTATAGATTTAACAAATAGATTTGATAGTAAATATTTAAATATATATATATATATATATATATATATGTTTGTGTTGATTTTAAATTGGATTTTAATTTGAATTTGAATTTGGATTTAAATTTGAAATTTAAAAGATATATATCTTAAAGATATTTTGGATTTAAAAATATATGTTTAAGATTTTTATTAATATATGATGCTTTATATTATTTTCTTTAAAGAAATTTATTTATATAAATTTAGATTTTTTTTATTAATTAGGAAATTTAATATAAAAGCTTATAAACCAATTTAAATTTAATTAAAAAATGCATAATGACAAGTGTTAGCTTATAAATCATCTTAATAACACATGTAAATTGATTAATAATTGTAAATGACAAATGTTAACTAGTTTAACAAGTGTCACTTATTATTTTATTTTATATTTTTAATAAATCATAATTTAGGCTATATAAAACATATATCTCCTCTCTTAATTTCTTTTCCCAATCTCATTTCAAAATCAAAGAAGAATAAAATCTAAAATTACAAAGCAGAAGAGATAAAATTGCAAACAAAATTTTCTTCATATTCAAACTCAGATTCGGTCAAAAGAAAAGAAAAATAAAATAAAAAGTTCAACCTAATCAAAGCTAGTAGATTCAAGATTATCATAAATCAAGAATTTGAGTTCAAACTCAGGCACCAGATCAAAAGAAGAAGCCTGTTTATCTATTCTTTGCTTTCTAAAATGATGAGAAACCTTATTTTAAAAAAAAAATCTGGATATAGTAATTGCATTGTTAACAGTGAATGTTCATTTCAGTTCCAAAAATCCATATCTTTAATCCTAGTTAAATCTGATGATGTTGTAAACTAGAAAAATGTTTATTTTGCATGTAGTTTAAGTTAAAAATAATTTCATGGATGGATTATGCTGTGATGTTGACTAATGTTAAGTTTTACAGTGAATAACAAATTTTAGTGAAAATTTTATATGTTTAAATTAAGAATTCGAGCATGCAATCTGATTGCTTTTGTAGAAATACGAATTTTAGAAGTGACATTATAATTTCTAGTGCACTATAGCTCGAGAAATTGTTGAATGTCCAATTTTCGTTCAAAAACTATTTTCTGGTGATCTCGTCGCCGTGGGGCGGTGTGACCGGGTCTGGAGGGTGCTGGTGGTCATTGGGTAGGGATCGACCATGGCCATTTTTTCGATTTGGTCTTGTTTCGGGTGAGTTGTTGGATTTCAGGGTTTTAAGGCAGTTTCGGCAATGGTGAACACGGAGTCGAATTAGGGTTCGATGGTGCGACTGGAGTTTAAGTATTTCGGCCAGGAGACAGCTGAATGTATAGTCAATCATCAAGCATCAGTGGGGCACAATGTAGTGATCAAGTGACGATGTGGTGGGTCGATTATGGTGACAGGTTGATTTTCCATTTTCGGTGGGTTGTGTAGCTGATCGATTTTTCGATCAGATGGTTGAGGGACTTCGGCGAAGTGGTTTTTGGAGTTGAGAGATGACGAGTGACTAGGTGGGCCTGACGCGGCGGTGAGATGGTCGTGGGTGAAGTTGTACACGTGCACAGCGTGCACATGGGAGTTCTTTGGGCTGGGTGAAGCAAGCGAGGCGATTTGGGTTTGGCTTTGGGTTGCATCATGTTCGAGAAGCAGGCGGTGATCGATTGATAGTTGTTTGTGTTGATCGAAGTTGAGCTTTGTGGATTTTCAAGGCATCCGAATTCTTTTTCTTTGGGAAGATTTATGGTAGCAGAGAGATGATGGAGAAGAAGATCAAATGTTTTGTTCGTGTTCTATGCCTTGGCGTCTTCGGGTTCGTCCCGATGCAATCTCGTATTGGGCTTCGGTCCAATTTGTTTTAATCTGGCATGTTCAAAGAAGTGCAGAATTGTTTTTATTTGGGTTATGGTCTTTGGTCTAATGGATTCTGTTTTAATAAAAACAAGATTTTGTAAATGAAAGGAACTTGGATTTAAAATAAAAAAAATCAATTTACTTTCCAAAAGTTTCAACTAAACATTTACATTAAAGTAAATTGGTATTTGAAAATGTGTAAGTTTCAAAGTAAATGTAAACCAAGTTTTTAAACGAAGTATTGGCAAATTTTAAGCGAATTTCCAAAGTTTTAAAATGTTTTCAAATTGTTTGTTTAAGTAATTATATAATAGGTTAAATTCTATATGTTTTAAGGTGAATTAAAGTTGTAATTAAATAAGTACAAATTATTTAATGTACTAAGGATGGTTAATTGATTTATGTAATCAAGGAATAATTAATTAATTAAATTATTAAGATAATTAATAAAGGTTAATTAATTTGTTTAATCAATTTAAAAGATTGGTTTATAAATATCTATTTATTAATTAAGATAATTAATTTCAAAGATTATTAATTTATTTAAGGTTAATTACTTAATGAAATTAATTAATTATGAAACTAATCCTTTAATGTCATTAATTAAGGAGGATAATTAATGGGTACTTACTTCATGTGATTTATTTAATGAAAATTACTTAATGGAAGTAATTGAGGATTAATTACTTGGTGTAATTAATTAAAGTTACTTAGTGTAATTAATTAAAGTATAGATTAATTAAGGAAATTAAATTAAAGGTTAGTTAATTAATGAATGAGAAGAATTAAAGGATAATTAATCAAAGAAAATGTAATTGATTAATGTAATTAATTGAGGGTTAAAAAAATTAATTATAATAATTAATTAAGATGGTAATTAAAGGTTAATTAATGTTATTAGGATAATTAATTTGTGTAATTAATTAAGGGCTAATTACTTAATGTAATTAGAGAAGGTAATTATGGATGATTAATTAATGGTTTGTAATTAATTACTGTTAAGTAAGCAGGAATAAAAATGATTAAAGTAATTAATTTAATTTATTTAAATTAATTATAAATGGTGTGGCAAATTAATCCTGCTTATGAATGATTAAATGATATTGTATGTCTTAGATTAGTTGATATCTCTGATATGTGATTATGATGCTATGTGATATGATGCATTTGGGTTGAACTGTGATAATATGGTCTGTCAATCTGTGATGAATGGCTATGTAAATAGGTAATTTTTGGATATAGATGGAATTTTTTAAATCTTAACAACTTTGTTTTTAAGATAATATTGGATTCAAAGAGACTGAAGTCAGGTATCAGTAATACCCGAAACCACTTCCTTTTGTAATCTACAATATTTCTTTATAGATTTGATATGTGAAATTAATAGGCTGGAATGGAATAAATGGTGTGGACTTGGCCATTTAATCTGAGTAATAATACTTAGACATGATTATAAGATGTGTTTTTGACTATGGTAAGTTAAGAACTCATAGTAAGGTACGAGTTACCCAGGGTTTAAATAAATTTTATGCATTAGAATTTCATTGTTAGAAGGGTTTACTCACGCTGGTTTCTGGCCTGACTTGGGTGTTACTTTGATGTAATGCTTTGGTCAGATCGAGTAATACATATTTTCAGGTAAGGACATTCTAGAACTCAGGTGGCGAGCTGGATGGCAGGGACGTATAGAGTATTCCGCTGAGAGATATTATTGTTTTTTGGGAGAAGATAATTTTAATTATCCAGTGTTTGTGTAATTGTTGTAACTTTGATGTATTGTATGTAATTTAATTAATACAGCTTTCTTCGTATAACTGCTATTAATTGATATTACATTTTATCCGCTACGAATGTGAGAATCTGAGTTTTGTTTTCTGTATCTTCTTCCATCTCTTTCTTTTTTACAGTAATAATCTGGAATTTTCGGGATCGAAAACTCTGGGTCGTTACAGATTAAATTAATAGAGAGTAAAGACTCATGTTCTCAGATCAAAGAGGTGCCATTGGGAGTAAGTGCAAAAGATAGGGAAATTTGAATTTTAATTGACATTTCAATTTTTTGGCCTTTATGTCGATATATGACATTTGGGTATGTCGAAATATAGCCCAAAAATTTCAAAAAATAAAATTAAACTTATATATTCCTATGTATTTATATACTTATATACTTATGTCTATCCAATATTATTATTAATTTATATTTAAAAACCACAATCAACCAAATACAATGAAAATAAAAATTATTAGATAAAGGTACTGCTTTTTCCGCCTTTTTGTTGATCGGTATTGAAGTATTGAAAATTATATATCTTGTAAAGATATTTTGGAAAATAAATAATTTGGAAAATTATTTGGAATCTGGTGATGTGTGCATATCCATTGATAGTTCAATAACCGACTATCAATATTTACCTTTGAAAGGTATTTGTTGTGATTTGCTGAATTTGAATGCTACACTTATTTTTAAATTATTGCGCTCGTTATTCGGATTACCCATTCCGAATAGTGACACGACGTAATGGATAGCATTGATGACCAGTGTTGAAGACCGGGTATTTGCGAGAGCGATAGGATGACCTGTCGATTGACTCTGCACCGAGTTGCTCCGGTATAGAGTTCTCCATATGTGATGGGGAATCCGATCTGGATTGTGGATATCCGGATTGCAAGGACTTCTTTGTAAGTGCCTTCGGTTCTGTTCGAGCCCGGAACAGACTTGTATGGATTGTATGTCTGACATTACAAATTGAGATATAAAGCAGATTTCTTTCAAATATATTTCTGTTGGTGGCGGAGAATTTATTCTTTTAGCTTAACACCCTTCTCTGAGACGTACGAGCTCAGAGGTTATGTAGTTGAAGGTTATCAGCGATATATTCCAAATTTGGTAATGTGATATGCTGAGTGTTGCTGTGAAATGATCATTGTGTTGATCATTTGTGATAGGATCATTTGTTTGATCGTTTATCCTTGTGATCATTTCTATGATCATTTGTTGACCCAAAGCACGGCTTTTGTATAAAGTGTGTCTTTGTGGACGTGACTTCGTTGAGCCTCACACCTCGGAATGGTCAAAACAGGAAAGATGCGGCAAGGTTATGAGGGGTAGCTCCCTTTAGGGTATGTGCATTTCCTTGTGGAAAAGGGTGGTATCATGGTATGGAGCCCAGATACTTACTCATGTTGAAACACTTTATTTATGATTGTGTGATGATGGTGACGAGCGCTCGGTTAAAGGTCCCAAAGGACCGGGGGATGGCATACTCGTGTCAGTTGTTACCCAGTTAGGGGTAACTCGGCCTTGTGTTGGCAGAGATCTGGTTTGGTTCTCCGGGATGTCCTTCCAGAGGCATTCTCATGTGGCAATGGGAAGTTTCTTGGCCTGACCATTCGTTGGATATCCAATTCCCAATACGAAACCCTGTACGGTTTTAGTTGTAGAACCTGCCATTTACTTATGGTGGTCACCACTGTTTAGATGGTAGCTATAGTAGGCATAGTTCGAAATGTCTATGCTGGCTAAGATTTATATCTTTATTTTCGAAATGAATTTTTCCTACACTATGCACTAGTAATAATATCAAATGTTCTTTTAATGCCTATCAAGCATCTTTGACTATCATAAGGAGAAATCTCCTCCGATTCTGCGTTTGCATGTGTGTGTGTGCGGGAGGCCTTATGGTAGTCTCATTTTTAAAAGCATTGCGAATTGACTTTAAAAATATTCTTCTATTTTTGATTTTAAAGATAAATAAACTGTTTTGAGTTCTCACACCAGCCACATGACTGACTCGGAGTTTATTGTTTTCCTTCCTAAACTCTGGGTGCCCACCAATTTCCACACGGGCAGTCAAGAGTTAGGTTTATCAGGATATTCTGGAGTTGCTGAAGGCAAGCTGGATGGCATGGCGTATTACTAGTATATAGTATTTCTTTTCCGCTGTTTGATGTTGTTTGTTGTTGTACACTCTGATGTAATGAAATGTAATGTGATGTAATGTAATAACTGATATAGTTCTTTGTTAAAGATTATTCATTTATTATTATATGTTGTTCCGCTGCGAATTGTGAGATTCTGATATTGTTGTGTTGTGTTCTGTTCCGTTCTATTTTCTATGTTCTTTTCTCTCTATTTTCTATTTTTTCTCTCTTCTTCTGTCTTCTTCTTTTTCTTAAACATTGAGCATTCGTATTTCTGTTCATCTTAAGTTAATCTATGGAGATTAGTGTATATTCAAGGAGTACGGATTTGCGGGTCCTCACAGGTGGTATCAGAGCATATGGTTAAGCGACAACCATGGTTCTGTTGGGTATTACTCATTAGAGATACGGTCAGTAGTACTCTAGAATGAGTTTGAGTGTAATAATAGCTATGAGAGCGTATTTGTTAGTGAATATAAAATTGTTTTATATTGTGATGATTGGTTTATTGAGTGGCATATGAACCTTCGTCAGCACGGTCTCGACAACTATGCCGAAGGGGTTTATAAACATTTGAATAGAACAATTCGATATAATATTGTTTTAAAATTGGGTAAATGAAATAATTTTACCTTGATTATATTTTATATATAAAGGAATAATTTTTCAGAATTATTAAAGTGTATATAAATTGATTGTTTGGTTGTTTGAATAATCTAAATAAAAGAAGAATTGTATAAGCAAAAGAATTATAAGTATGAATTATAATTAAAGTAATTTACAATTGCGAAATAAACTTATATATATAAGAAGTGAAACTATATGAAAATATTTATGAATATGAGTTGTAAATAAAAATGAATTTTAAGTTAAATGGAATATAACTTAAGTGATGTGGAATGAAGTTGATATTGGTATCAAAGTAAATTAATAAAGTTAAGTGATAGATATGAACTTGAGATATGTAAATGAAATTCAACTTTAGTAATTGAATTGAATGAATGGATTGAATGTTAATCAATTGAATGTAAATTTAGTTGATATGAAATAATGGATATATGTGACGCCCCACCTCTATACCCACGCTAGTCAAGAACACTACGGTGTAATGCTGTCAACTAGCACGGAGAATAAGGCTGCTGAGGAGCGACCATCCGTGTAATTGCTTTGCGCGAGCACCGATATGTCAGATAGTAACATGCATTTTATTTCAAGAGGAAAATCCGACATACCGATACAAACACAAAGCTACTACACAGTGGCTATAATAATCTTCGGAAACAAATATAGAAATAAACATAACACAAATCAGTCACAGATAATTCATATCACAAAGGCGGAAATAGATATGAATTTAACACTAACACATGAAAGTGTATATCAGAGTAGTGGTCAAGAAGATCCACAATAACACAAAAGAATAGCAACACGTGCTTTACAAAAGAATACAACTATGAGTCTATATCTCAAGTATAAACAACAAAATAAACTACTAATCTAAGTAGTTTGCCAAAAGTCAGAGTAATGATCGTGGATGAGAAGTCAAGCAGAAGCACCTGTAACATCTCGGTCTGACCCGAGTATTATTTAATAAGAAAATAATAAACGGATCAGTCTAACTATAAATATCAGATGAAACGATATAGAGTAAGAGATATGACTTAAACACATAATAATCACAATGCCAAGCTGTGATATATATAAGTAATTGAAAATCAACAAGATATTAATCAATATCACCAAATCTACACAAGAATCAAAGAAGCTTCATACTCCTTATTTCGTTCATCAAACCACAAATATTGACAATTGTATCAGTGTCAATCACAAAAGTCAATGACACACAAATTCACCAATGCACAAATATTGATAAAACTTATCAATAGAAATCACGAAAATTGGTGAAACACAAATTCTAGAAATCATCTCAAGAAATCCAGAAATCACAAAGGTGGGGAGGCCTATCACAAACGGGAGCATAAAGCTCGCCAACACGTGTATCAAAAACGGAACGCTAATTCCATGGTTGCTAACCATCACAAATTGAGCCGAAGCTCCACAAACGGCCCGAAGACCATGGGCTGCTACCCCACCAAATTGAGTCGAAACTCCACAAAACGGGGTTTAGTCTCCCTCGCAGACAAAGAGACATCGCACATTGCTAGTCTAAATCACAAAGATGATCGTCATGATCAACGAGAAGTGTCAATTACACTAAGCTAGTAAATATATGAGTTTATCTTCATGTCCCATAACCACTTGCTTAACTTAAATATTTACGAACAAACTGTAGATTTCCACTAGAAAATTGTCACAAGAGATTCAATCGAACAAGTCCAAGAATTAACCGACGAAGTAAACGCAAGCGTTTCATACCACTTGTTTTACTAAGCCGTTTAATTAGATTTCTCATATGAGTGAGGTAAAGGTTTGTATATACTAATAGATTGGAAAACGGTTTTATAAACGAATTTGGTATTAAAAATAAAGTTGAAATCGTTTTGAGGGAAGATTTTTGATATTTACTACTAGTATAGAAAACCTTTATATTTTTAAAGTGACAAATCACGAAGAAGATTGTAGGAACAATCAATCACAAAAATTCACATACGAAGATGTGAATAAAAACCCAACGAAACCGATAAAGAATCCATCAAAATGGATATTCAAAAATCCCTAAAAAGGAGTCATCAAAGTCATAACAAATGATAACAACACATAGGAAACAACACGAATCGATTAAAGTTGGAAATTCAAACAACTAGGTAAAATAGGCAAAAATGCACTAGGTCGGTCGGCCGGCTACAGAGCTCGGTCGACCGGACCCTGTTCTCAAAATTCCTCGGGAAGCAGGTCGGTCGGCCGAACCCTATACTCGGTCGACCGAACCTTAAACAGAGAACTGCTTATGCACTTGGCAGCAGGTCGGTCGGCCGGCAGCAGGGCTCGGTCGACCGGACCTGTTGCCAGTCCCCTCCCAGTCCATCCAATTGAGGTCCAACCTCGACCAAATTGCATTCTCTCGAGCAACGGCACTAAGGGATTATGCCAATCAACTACCCGGCCCTATATGCTCCTCGATGCATCACCAAACACATGTTCAAACATCATAGTTATGATTTTTAAAGGATTGAACCCAAAACACCAAAAATTGGAATATTCACCAAATCAATCCAAACCAAAAGCAATTGCACACGAATAAGTGTTAGGAATTCATACCTAACAATCGAAGATAAATATAAGCATAGATGTGAGATAAAAATCTCACCTTTGAACCCAAACGATCGAAAACGAAGCTTGGAAGCAAAGAAGAATCAACCTCTCTTCAACACAACCCAAATGAGCTTGAATCTATGCTCAAAACAAGAACATTCCCAAAATTAGGTTTTGGAATTTCTAAAATTGGTAAGAGAATAAGTTGGAGAAGAAGAAGTGAATGCTTACCAATGGGTTCTCTTGAATTTGGAGCTAGGAATTTGATTTGCAAAAGAAAACTAGGGTTTTGGAGTTTTAATTTCCAATCTCTCCCACCATTATTGCCTAAGAACTGAAAAGAGAAGAGAATGAGGGTGAGTGGGGAAGAGTGGCTCAGATTTGAGCATAAGTTAAACATAGGGCTGAGCCCAAAACCAAACCCAAAGTGAAAAGTAGCAAAAATCAACTTTCTCCAAACATATCGAAGCTTATACTCAAAAAGGTCGCAAATGGCATTTTAAACTCAATGGGAGTGGTCCCGAGTCCTAATTCGACCGTATGCAAAAAGTAGCTTTTCGGACTAATATCCGACTAACGATAAAATATTTTAAATAAAATATTTAAATATAAAATCGATAAATATGCGGGTTTTTACAGACTCCCCTCCTTAAAGAAATTGCGTCCACGCAATATTTAAGAAGAAGATATGTAGTAACAACCATAAAAGCATATTCAACACAAAAGAAATTTGAAATAAGAAGTTCACCTTAAAGAGCACGGGAAAGTAAGTCTGGATGTGTTCGCTTGATGAACTCTCTAGATTCCCAAGAACAATCCTTAGGATTTGAAGACCATTGAACTTTAACAAGCAGGACATCTTTATTTCGAAGGCGTTTGACTTCCGAAGCAATGATTCGAATAGGATGCTGCTCATAAGTTAAATTAGGCGAAACTTCAATCTCTTCCACAACACCGGGCTCAAGAATAGAATCGGAATCTCGAAGGCATTTCCTTAATTGATAAACGTGAAACACGTCATGAATAGCAGAAAATTGAGCCGGTAATAAAAGGCGATAAGCCATGGAACCAATACGTTCAGTGATAGGAAATGGCCCAATATATCGAGGCGCTAATTTTCCCGATCGACTGAAACATACAACACCTTTCATAGGTGACACACGAATGAACACAAGATCTCCCACAGAAAATTCTAACTTCCTTCTTCGGTTATCGGCATAGGATTTTTGTCTACTCTGGGCTTCTTTCATCCTATGACGAATAAGATCAATCTTTTCTGTGGAATCACGAATAAAATCTGGACCTAGAACCAGCTTCTGATCACCGGCCTCAAGCCAACAAGAAGGAGATCGGCATGGCCTTTCATAGAGTGCCTCGAATGGTGCCATACCAATACTAGATTGGAAGCTATTATTATAGGAAAATTCAACAAGTGAAATATGATCTTCCCAACTTCCACCAAAATCAAGAACACATGCGCGAAGAAGTTCTTCAAGAGTTTGATTCACATGCTCGGTTTGTCCATCGGACTGGGGGTGATAAGCGGTGCTAAAATTAAGCTTCGTTCCCAAAGCTTTTTGAAGACTCTTCCAAAATCCACTAGTAAACAATGGATCACGATCACTAACTATAGAAGTAGGGACTCCATGCAATTTAACAATCTCTTTAATAAAAAGTTTGGCCAAAAGAGGTACGGTTCGGTTAGACTGAACGGGAACAAAATGGGCAGATTTAGTAAGTCTATCAACAATCACCCATAAGCTATCATGACCCGAATGAGAACGGGGAAGGCCATCTATAAAATCCATGGAAATTTGGTCCCACTTCCAAATTGGAATTTCTAAAGGTTGCAATAACCCACCGGGCCTTTGATGCTCGGCCTTAATGAGTTGGCAAGTCATGCAACGCTTAATGAAGTTAGCGACGTCAAGTTTCATTCCCTCCCAATAGTATAGTCGCTTCATATCCGCGTACATTTTACTACTACCAGGATGAATGGTAAATTTAGAATGATGAGAATCTTCTAAAATATCTTTACGAAGATCACCAATATTTGTCACGACAAGTCTACCAAATTTTCAAATGCCGCCACGAGAATCAATATCAAAGTCTTTCAAACCTTCAATATCAATTTTATCCTTAATATTTTTGCCAAGAAGAGCCAATTCAGGATCTAGCCTTTGAGCTTCAAGAATGCGGTCTAAAAGAGAAGGATGAGCCTCAAGGCTACATAAAACAAATTGTGAGCATAAATCGGATACGCGCTCTCGAATCTCACAAGTGGATAAGATCTCGAGATCGTTCTATTCGGATATCATCATAGAAACAACAGCTTGTTGTTTACGGCTAAGAGCATCGGCGACACGATTACCCTTTCCGGGAGTATAAAGAATATCAAGATCATATGGTGCAAGAAAATTCAAGCCAACGCTGTTGACGCAAATTAAGTTCTTTTTGAGAGAATAAATACTTCAAGGACTTATGATCGGTATAAAGAACAAATTTCTCTCCTAATAGATAATGACGCCAAATACGAAGGGCGAAAACAATAGCCGCGAGCTCTAAATCATGAGTGGCATATCTAGTCTCAGCAGGCTTCGATTGCCTAGAAGCATAAGCAATAACACGTTCTCTTTGCATAAGAACGGCACCCAAACCAACGCGACTAGCATCGGTATAAACAACGAAATCTTGATTCCTCTCGGGAATAACGAGAATAGGAGCATCAGAAAGAAGTTCTTTTAATTTCTGAAAAGAAGCTTCACATTTTTCCGACCAAATGTATTTAACACCTTTCTTCGTCAAGCTAGTGAGAGGCACGGCAATCTTAGAAAAGTCTTTGATAAAACGACGGTAATAGCCCGCCAGTCCGAGAAAACTACGAATCTCTGTCACACTCTCCGGTTTCTTCCAATCTTGAATCGCTTCAATCTTTGAAGGATCCACGGAAATTCCGGATTCGGAAATAATATGACCGAGAAACTTCACACGAGATTGCCAAAAGTGGCATTTAGAAAACTTTGCCTTTAATTGATTACTCCTAAGAGTTTCCAACACAATCCGAAGATGTTTTTCATGCTCCTCCTCGGTTTTAGAATACACAAGAATATCATCGATAAAGATGAGAACAAACCGGTCGAGAAAGTCTTTGAAAACTCTATTCATAAGGTCAAAGAAATAGGCCGGAGCATTTGTTAGACCAAATGGCATAACAAGCCATTCATAAGACCCTTAACGAGTACGGAACGATGTCAAAGGAATACTATCCTCTGCAATACGAAGCTGATGAAATCCAGTAGCTAAGTCTAATTGTGAAAAGACTCTAGCACCACAAAGTTGATCGAATAGATCATCAATCCGAGGTAAAGGATATTTATTTTTGATAGTAAGATCATTAAGCTTGCGGTAGTCAACGCAAAGCCTAAGTGTACCATCGGATTTCTTCACAAAAATAGCCGAAGCTCCCCAAGGCGAGGAACTAGAGCGAATAAATTGCTTCGTCTCCAATTCGGATAATTGTTTATGCATCTCCTCGTTTTCTTTATTGGACATACGATAAGGAGGGCGAGTGATAGGTTGAGCTCCAGGAATAAGATTAATTCTGAACTCAATTGCTCGCTTAGGTGGTAATCCTAAAACGGGCTCGAATATGTCAGAAAATTCACGAACGACGTGAATAAGAGAAATAATATCACCCTCATCATCATCATCGTCATCACGAGGATTTAAAGAATATAAAGATGCAACCAAGGCAGAATCCGAATCTTTAAGAATAACAGAAACCTGATTAACAGATTGAGGATGTCGAAGATGAATAGTCCGCTCAGGACATAGGATATGGGCTTCATAACGGTTAAGCCAATCCATTCCCAAAATCATTCCAAAGCCTAAATAACGCATGACATGCAAATCGGCTAGGAAAGAAAAATCACACAAAATGATCATGACATCTTTACACAATAAACTGATTGTTGCGGATCCACCAACCGTATTCGTAATTCTCAAAGAAGTCATTAAACACAAAACATCTAATGAAAAAGTATCAACAAGTTCTTTTGATATAAAAGAATGGGACGCACCCATATCAAAAAGAACTCGAATAGGATGATCATGAAATAAAATAATTCCATCCAGAATAGAATGAGAAATACCTTGGCCACGAGATGTGTTGCCAGGGGCTTGAGCAACATTAAGCTTTCCCTCCTTCCTGCCCTGAAGCTTGGGGCATGAAGATATAACATGACTGGGACCCTTGCAGTAGCGACAAGAGATAGACTTAGGACACTTGTTCGCATAATGGTCCTTCGAACCACAATTATAGCACTCCCCACGACCAAAGGAAGAAGTCTTTGCCACAGAGGTCGCTTGCTTCCCTTTCTTATTGGGATAAGGGCCTTTGAATTTACTGGGCCTTTTCTTGTTGTTGTTGAAGTTTGGTTTGGAACCCACCACTTCAACATCATTCTCCCTATCCGCCTCTTCAAGACGAAGAGCGATATCTATGAGTTGGTCGAAAGAAACTTCTAATTTTAGAAGTAATGACTTCTTGAGGTTTTTGTTTAAGCCATAGACGAACCTCTGATTTTTCTTCAATGGGGTGTTGATGTATTCAACCCCATATTTGGAGAGAGATTCAAAAGACGCGACATATCTGCCACGGAAGATTCACCTTGAACAAGGTCTATAAAATGGCGAGCCAAAGTCACCTTCTCAGCTTCTGGTACGAATTTCAACTCGAAGCGTTCCCGGAATTGCTCCCAGGTGAGATCCGCTTCATTAGTCTAAGAAATAAGAAGCTCGTACCAGTCCAATGCTCTTTCTCGGAGCATACTAGAGGCCACCTGAACTCGGTGAAGGTCAATAAGATTCATGTGAGAAAAGATTCGATCGCATGACCTTAGCCAAGCCTGTACTTCAATAATAGTTTCGGAACCTTTGAATGGCTCCCCACCCAAATTAGTGTAATCGCTGCACAAGCGTGCAAATCCCGACTTTGGATGAGTAGGTTTCGGGTTAGCTCCAGCTGCTTGAGCATTTGTCACTAAATCAAGAAGTTGTTGAGCAGTCATAAAAACTCCATCTTGGGGAGTAGTACTAGGTTGACCGGCACGGGGACGGCCTGGTCTAGACATTTCTCTTCCTTAAGAAAGAAAGAAGAAGAAGAAGAAAAAGGTTATTCACCAAATTGAATATCAAGCAGTCTTGATAGATAAACAAGGAATCATGAGGAAATTAGGATGAATCGGTACAAAGAATCGAATTAAATCCTAAAGCACGACTCCTAAGATGGACTTAGGACGATGATCCTTGTTATAATATTCCATATTGTTCCGAAGTTTGGCTCTGATACCAAGCTGTGACGCCCCACCTCTATACCCACGCTAGCCAAGAACACTACGGTGTAATGCTGTCAACTAGCACAGAGAATAAGGCTGTTGATGAGCGACCATCCGTGTAATTGCTTTGCGCGAGCACCGATATGTCAGATAGTAACATGCATTTTATTTCAAGAGGAAAATCCGACATACCGATACAAACACAAGGCTACTACACCGTGGCTATAATAATCTTCGGAAACAAATATAGAAATAAACATAACACAAATCAGTCACAGATAATTCATATCACAAAGGCGGAAATAGATATGAATTTAACACTAACACATGAAAGTGTATATCAGAGTAGTGGTCAAGAAGATCCACAATAATACAAAAGAATAGCAACACGTGCTATACAAAAGAATACAACTATGAGTCTATATCTCAAGTATAAACAACAAAATAAACTAATAATCTAAGTAGTTTGCCAAAAGTCAGAGTAATGATCCTGGATGAGAAGTCAAGCAGAAGCACCTGTAACATCTCGGTCTGATCCGAGTATTATTTAATAAGAAAATAATAAACGGATCAGTCTAACTATAAATATCAGATGAAACGATATAGAGTAAGAGATATGACTTAAACACATAATAATCACAATGCCAAGCTGTGATATATATAAGTAATTGAAAATCAACAAGAGATTAATCAATATCACCAAATCTACACAAGAATCAAAGAAGCGTCATACTCCTTATTTCGATCATCAAACCACAAATATTGACAATTGTATCAATGTCAATCACAAAAGTCAATGACACACAAATTCACCAATGCACAAATATTGATAAAACTTATCAATAGAAATCATGAAAATTGGTGAAACACAAATTCTAGAAATCATCTCAAGAAATCCAGAAATCACAAAGGGGGGAGGCCTATCACAAACGGGAGCATAAAGCTCGCCAACACGTGTATCACAAACGGAACGCTAATTCCATGGTTGCTAACCATCACAAATTGAGCCGAAGCTCCACAAACGGCCCGAAGACCATGGGTTGCTACCCCACCAAATTGAGTCGAAACTCCACAAAACGGGGTTTAGTCTCCCTCGCAGACAAAGAGACATCGCACTTTGCTAGTCTAAATCACAAAGATGATCGTCATGATCAACGAGAAGTGTCAATTACACTAAGCTAGTAAATATATGAGTTTAGCTTCATGTCCAATAACCACTTGCTTAACTTAAATATTTACGAACAAACTGTAGATTTCCACTAGAAAATTGTCATAAGAGATTCAATCGAACAAGTCCAAGAATTAACCGACGAAGTAAACGCAAGCGTTTCATACCACTTGTTTTACTAAGCCGTTTAATTAGATTTCTCATACGAGTGAGGCAAAGTTTTGTATATACTAATAGATTGGAAAACGGTTTTATAAACGAATTTGGTATTAAAAATAAAGTTGAAATCGTTTTGAGGGAAGAGTTTTGATATTTACTACTAGTATAGAAAACCTTTATATTTTTAAAGTGACAAATCACGAAGAAGATTGTAGGAACAATCAATCACAAAAATTCACATACGAATATGTGAATAAAAACCCAACGAAACCGATAAAGAATCCATCAAAATGGATATTCAAAAATTCCTAAAAAGGAGTCATCAAAGTCATAACAAATGATAACAACACATAGGAAACAACACGAATCGATTAAAGTTGGAAATTCAAACAACTAGGTAAAATAGGCAAAAATGCACCAGGTCGGTCGGCCGGCTACAGAGCTCGGTCGACCGGACCCTGTTCTCAAAATTCCTCGGGAAGCAGGTCGGTCGGCCGAACCCTGTACTCGGTCGACCGAACCTTAAACAGAGAAGTGCTTATGCACTTGGCAGCAGGTCGGTCGGCCGGCAGCAGGGCTCGGTCGACCGGACCTGTTGCCAGTCCCCTCCCAGTCCATCCAATTGAGGTCCAACCTCGACCAAATTGCATTCTCTCGAACAACGACACTAAGGGATTATGCCAATCAACTACCCGGCCCTATATGCTCCTCGATGCATCACCAAACACATGTTCAAACATCATAGTTATGATTTTTAAAGGATTAAACCCAAAACACCAAAAATTGGAATATTCACCAAATCAATCCAAACCAAAAGCAATTGCACACGAATAAGTGTTAGGAATTCATACCTAACAATCGAAGATAAATATAAGCATAGACGTGAGATAAAAATCTCACTTTGAACCCAAACGATCGAAAAAGAAGCTTAGCAGCAAAGGAGAATCAACCTCTCTTCAACACAACCCAAATGAGCTTGAATCTACGCTCAAAACAAGAACATTCCCAAAATTAGGTTTAGGAATTTCTGAAATTGGTAAGAGAATAAGTTGGAGAAGAAGAAGAGAATGCTTACCAATGAGTTCTCTTGAATTTGGCGCTAGGAATTTGATTTGCAAAAGAAAACTAGGGTTTTGGAGTTTTAATTTCCAATCTCTCCCACCATTATTGCCTAAGAACTGAAAAGAGAAGAGAATGAGGGTGAGTGGGGAAGAGTGGCTCAGATTTGAGCATAAGTTAAACATAGGGCCGAGCCCAAAACCAAACCCAAAGTGAAAAGTAGCAAAAATCAACTTTCTCCAAACATATCGAAGCTTATACTCAAAAAGGTCGCAAACGGTATTTTAAACTCAATGGGAGTGGTCCCGAGTCCTAATTCGACCGTATGCAAAAAGTAGCTTTTCGGACTAAAATCCGACTAACGATAAAATATTTTAAATAAAATATTTAAATATAAAATCGATAAATATGCGGGTTGTTACAATATAAGTGTTAATTCATTAAAATCTAATGTTATTGAAAGTTGAATAGTTGAATGAAAATCAATTTAATTAAACCAATTGAAAGTAAAGGTGTTAAACCAAAATGAATGAATATAAGAAAAGGAATTTGGTTGTAATTAATATACATTGGTTGTTATACGATTGTTAGTTGATTGTATATAATTCATTAAGTGTTAATGAAATTGAGTTAATGAAATTGAAAGCTAAGTAATTGGAATTCAATTGGAAGTTAAGTGAATCTTATATGGAATCGAATTTGATTTGGAAGTAAACCAACTTGAATATGAATTAGTGAATATAAACTAATTGAAAATGAATGTTAGTAAAAACATCCACTGTCAATGAATCAAATGTGATTTAAATTGAAACCCAATTCATTGAATATTAATGAGAATATTAATGAATATTTATTGGTTATGGATGCTAGTTGGTTGATGGTTGAATATATTGCTTTTATTGCATTTGCTATATTGGCACATGTAGTTGTTATGTTGCTATATGTTGTATATTGATACTATTTTCATATATGCATGATTCTCATGTTGTTGTTGAGTGTTTAGTAGGTGCGGATTGCGTTGCTTTGCATTTGGAGCTCGCTTTCGCGCTATATTAGCCGTATGTGCTCGCTAATAATAAATAAGGTACATATCTCGGATTAAATATCGTACTTTTACACTTTTTCCCTGCGGGATGCCTCATTACTTGATGAGATGTATATTTGTGATATATATACTGTCATTTTTTTCGGATCGAGCCGCGCAAAGGAGACTATGGCGATTTTTTCCGGAAATTTAAGGCGTTAGAAATTTTTTTGAGAAAATTGGAATTTTTTTTAAAACTTTAACTTTGATTTTGGAATTGAAAGTTAAACAATAGTAATTGTTTTTGATAAAAATAACTAAGTATGATTTGAAAACTTAGTAAAGTATTGTAAGAAGTTTAACTATGGATTTTGGGAAAATTAATAGATTCTGTAATTTTTCTTACTTGTTAATTTCGAGGACGAAATTCTTTTAAGGGGGGAAGTATGTAACGACCCAGGATTTTTATTAATTAAAATTTGAATGTTTAATTAATTTTAAATATTTATAAGTGAAATTTATAAGTCGAATAAATTTTATTTTGAATAATTGGATTTGATTGGATAATTAAATCGATAATAATATGTTAAATTATGGAAATAATTGAAAATTGGATTAAATATGATTGAAAATGATTTGTAAAATTTTATTTTATCATGTTGGAGTTAGAATGATATTTTAGAACTTTTAAAATCGAATAAAGTTAATTTTTGAAAATTGAATATTTTAATATTTAATCGACTAGTGAAAATAGCCAACTTTTGAACAGTCTCCGAATTGGACGAGACCAGTTTCATTGGATCCGTAATAATTTTTTATTACGGGATTTCAAATTTCGTAGCAATCGGACTTATCGTTTGATCGTGGCAGCTCGAAACGCATCGAAATTGTTTTTAATATTAATTCGGCGAGTTAAAATAGCCAATTTTCAAAAAGTCTCGGATTTCGACGAAACCAGTTTCATCGGATCCGTAATGTGATATTATTGTATGGTTTCAAATTTCGTGTCAATTGGATTTACCGTTTGTCCGGTGCAAGCTAAAACGCCTAGAAAATCGTTTAAATCGGTTTAATTTAAATCAAACGTTTATTGCCATAACTCGCACAGATGACCGATTTAGCTCCTGAAACACGTTCCATTGTGTCCGGAACACGGGGTAAACCTTAGAAACACCAACCGGCACGCTTCGTTTGGAGTTCGGAAAATCCGGGATGAATAGTGTCGCGCGAATTTTCTATAAAAGCCCCTCCGCTCTTCATAATTTGCAAAAAATTAGAAATCCTAGGCCAAAAACTGCAGCCGCCACCCCCCTTATTATCAATGGCCATAATTTTCTTCTCTTCTCCTCTTAATTACTTCCAATCCATAAATATTTAGAGAAAGTGTTCAACATGAAACTTGTAGAGCATGAAGAGAGCTAGAAATCTATACGGAGATGATCGAAGACGGCGCGACGTGGAGGGAGCAAGAGGGGGCCGACGCCTGTCAGTTGCGCACGGTTTTCGAGGCTAATTTGGGGGCCGAGCTCTGACCTATTCAGGGCGTTGGTAGCTCGTGTTGCGAGCTTTGATGTGGAGCTCCTTGATCGTGTTCATGTTGCTCGTGAAAATCGTATAATTAAACCCTAATTTCGTGTTCATGGGTTTAGTTGCGTGATGGTTATCTGTAGATAGAAACGTGAGGGAGAGGAAAGAGGGGACGGCCAGATGTGGAGATGCAGGAGATCCAACGGCCCGTGTTGATTTAGGTTAATTATAAAAAGAAAATGTTGTAAATTTATAAGTTATAATTCGTGTAACTTTAAACCTACATAACTTTTTCATACGAGGTCGAAAACGCACGAAACAGGAAGCGTTGGAATCGTATGGACGAGCACTATGCTATGGAATTGGATTGGAGTCGTGTGGAGTTAGCGAGAATTTTGGGTAAAATTAAACGTCCGTTTAATTTTATTCGAAATAAATCGCTAAAACGAAATTGAAATCAAGGTGAGAACTTCTCACTCAATCGAATATGTTTCGATTTTTAATTTTAAATAGTTATATTTAAAATACTTGAATGCATGTTTGGATGATGATTGTTATCTATTGATTGTTAAAATAGACATTGTGTGCCGTTAGTAAGCGGATGTTATTTATTAAAAACATATACCGCGAATATTTCATAAACAGTGAAATTGGTATTATATATAATAGCAATATATGTATATTGGCATATGTATATATTGCAGTTATTGATTTCCCGCATTGTATAGCGGATGAGACCCTATTGCACTGTCTATTAAGTGGATAATATTTTAAATCCCATATACCGCGATAATTTCGTACTAGAGCGAAATTGGTATTGTGCTAATGTTTGTGGATGCAGGAAAACAGGTTGGAGGGATCCAACTGGATTCTTCAACAGTATTTATTTGATTATGGATATTTTGATATTCATTGATTATCATATACGATATATGATGTCGTTGTTGTCGTGATTGACTATTTGGTATGTAGCATCATTGGACCAAATTTGGAACTTTAAAAAAATGATTTTTTAAAGTGATTTTTGAAAGTATACGTTTATAAAATATTTTTGGAATTGATCCATTATAAATAAATAAATGTTATAATTTTAATGTTATAAAAATTATGATTTTTGAGAAATATAGTTAAAAGTTGATTTTTGAAAATATGGGTTAATGGTTTTATAAATAGTTTAAATTGGGATTTCTGAATTTATTATAAAAAGTTGAAAATATAGGATTTATAAAATTTGATTATTTTATAAATCAAAGAGAATGGTGAAATTATAAAGGACTTTAAAGACGTTTTGAAATAATAATATAAATTGATTTATAAATTGATAATTTATAAATTAAAATATTTGAATTATAAAACGAGTTTTTATAAGTGTTAGAATGAATTGTGAATGAATTTCATAAATGAATGAAATTTATAGAATTAGAAACGGTGGAGTTATAAATGGAATTTTATAAGCAGTAGGTTTATAAAATTTATAAAGATATTAAAAGGAATAGATTTGGGTAAATAAATGAATCTTGTAAGTTATAAGATTTATAACTTGGGAAGTTTAAAAGAACGATTTTGAAAATAATCGTTTTATAAGCATTTAACTTATAATATGAACCTTTGGTTTATAATTGAGTTATGAATTGAATAGGTTAATAAAGGAATTTATAAACGTTGTTTTATAAATTCGCAAACGACTTATTTTGATAAGTAAATTATTGAAACCTATTAATGGAGTTATATTCACGTTTTAGACTGTGAATAATCCTTTAAAATAAAATGTATAGAAGTGATGAAATTGGTTAACGTAGTATATTCACGTTTTTGAATAGTGAATAATATGTTAAAGAAATTGTTTTGAATGTGATGTTTTAAATAGAATTAAAACGATCTAACGATGTTTTCAAAACGTGTTGAGATTCGAAACCATAGATTTCAACATTCATTGTTGAAATAGACGTTTTCGAGAAATAGAAGAAAATGGTGAACTATAACACTGTAGTTATAGTAAATGATTTCCGAAAGGAAATGTTTTATTTAGTTTTGGGATTTATATATCTATTTTAATTTCGAATCCCTATACTAGTGATTTTGGGACGTTGTAACGATGTTTTACGTAACATTCGTTTTGGCCCAAATAAATATGGTTAAGAGAATGATTTCCTTAAAGAATGAACTATATACTTAATTTCGATTTGAATATATTGAATATTTTCCAAAGGTTGAAAATAAATAGATTTGTGAATTACTTATTAATAAATAAGTATGGAAATGTTTTTCCAATGCAAAATGAAACGTTTTGAGAATTTATCTTTTTGAAGATAAATTGAAAATGAATAATTGAAATCGTTTATTCATAAAGATTTTGAAATATAAATTCACTATGGAATTTATAAGAGAAAGGGGAATCTATTTAAAAATAAATATTGATTTATTTTTGAAGTATTGAAAATTATATATCTTGTAAAGATATTTTGGAAAATAAATAATTTGGAAAATTATTTGGAATCTGGTGATGTGTGCATATCCATTGATAGTTCAATAACCGACTATCAATATTTACCTTTGAAAGGTATTTGTTGTGATTTGCTGAATTTGAATGCTACACTTATTTTTAAATTATTGAACTCGTTATTCGGATTACCCATTCCGAATAGTGATACGACGTAATGGATAGCATTGATGACCGGTGTTGAAGACCGGGTATTTGCGAGAGCGATAGGATGACCTGTCGATTGACTCTACATCGAGTTGCTCCGGTATAGAGTTCTCCATATGATGGGGAATCCGATCAGGATTGTGGATATCCGGATTGCAAGGATTTCTTTGTAAGTGCCTTCGGTTCTGATCGAGCTCGGAACAGACTTGTATGGATTGTATGTCTGACATTACAAATTGAGATATAAAGTAGGTTTCTTTCAAATATATTTTTTTTGGTGGTGGAGAATTTATTCTTTTAGCTTAACACCCTTCTCTGAGACGTACGAGCTCAGAGGTTATGTAGTTGAAGGTTATCAGCGATATATTCCCAATTTGGTAATGTGACATGCTGAGTGTTGCTGTGAAATGATCATTGTGTTGATCATTTGTGATAGGATCATTTGTTTGATCATTTATCCTTGTGATCATTTCTATGATCATTTGTTGACCCAAAGCACGGCTTTTGTATAAAGTGTGTCTTTGTGGACGTGACTTCGTCGAGCCTCACACCGCGGAATGGTCAAAACAGGAAAGATGCGGCAAGGTTATGAGGGGTAGCTCCCTTTAGGGTATGTGCATTTCCTTCTGGAAAAGGGTGGTATCATGGTATGGAGCCCAGATACTTACTCATGTTGAAACACTTTATTTATGATTGTGTGATGATGGTGACGAGCGCTCGGTTAAAGGTCCCAAAGGACCGGGGGATGGCGTATTCGTGTCAGTTGTTACCCAGTTAGGGGTAACCCGGCCTTGTGTTGGCAGATATTCGGTTTGGTTCTCGGGGATTTCCTTCTAGAGGCATTCTCATGTGGCAATGGGAAGTTCCTTGGCCTGACCATTCGTTGGAAATCCAATTCCCAATGCGAAACCCTGTACGGTTTTAGTTGTAGAACCTGCCATTTACTTATGGTGGTCACCACTGTTTAGATGGTAGCTATAGTAGGCATAGTTCGAAATGTCTATGCTGGCTAAGATTTATATCTTTATTTTCAAAATGAAATTTTCCTACTCTATGCACTAGTAATAATATCAAATGTTCTTTTAATGCGTATCAAGCATCTTTGACTATCATAAGGAGAAATCTCCTCCGATTCTGCGTTTGCATGTGTGTGTGTGCGGGAGGCCTTATGGTAGTCTCATTTTTTAAAAGCATTGCGAATTGACTTTAAAAATATTCTTCTATTTTTGATTTTAAAGATAAATAAACTGTTTTGAGTTCTCACACCAGTCACATGACTGACTCGGAGTTTATTGTTTTCCTTCCTAAACTCTGGGTGCCCACCAATTTCCACACGGGCAGTCAAGAGTTAGGTTTATCAGGATATTCTGGAGTTGCTGGAGGCAAGCTGGATGGCATGGCGTATTACTAGTATATAGTATTTCTTTTCCGCTGTTTGATGTTTTTTGTTGTTGTACACTCTGATGTAATGAAATGTAATGTGATGTAATATAATAACTGATATAGTTCTTTGTTTAAAGATTATTCATTTATTATTATATGTTGTTCCGCTGCGAATTGTGAGATTATGATATTGTTGTGTTCTGTTCTGTTCCGTTCTATTTTCTATGTTCTTTTCTCTCTATTTTCTATTTTTTCTCTCTTCTTCTGTCTTCTTCTTTTTCTTAAACATTGAGCATTCGTATTTCTGTTCATCTTGAGTTAATCTATGGAGATTAGTATATATTCAAGGAGTACGGATTTGCGGGTCCTCACAGGTACTGTGCCGAAATCAACATTGAATCTTACTCGATTACTTCTAGTTTGATTCTTTATCACTATCTTTTACAAGATACTCAGTGCTATTCAGAGTTATAGACTTCTTCGTAATCTATTAAGCGAGAAAAGGTGTGATTGTAGCCTTGAAAATCAATCAAAAGGGAAAAGGTGTGATTGTACCCTTGGTAAATCAATTGGGTAAACTTGTAGCCCGGAGATCAAGTATCTTTACCCAGAGGATCGAAATTCTGGAGGGTGTACCTCGTAGCCTTGAAACCGAGGGTGTAATTGTACAATTGCTTTTGAAAGGAAATTCATACTTGTGTTGCGGGACTGGATGTAGGGTAACTCCGAACTAGTATAAAATCCTGTGTGTTCTTTCCTTTACTGCTTTTATTTTATTTCTGCATCTGTGATTGTTTCTGTGATCATATCTGTGACTGTATATTGCATACTTTTGTGTCTAAATTAATGTAAATTAAAAAGATTTAGTAATTCTTTATTAACACTATTCACTCCCCCTCTAGTGTTAATCTTAGCCTTAAGATCCGTAATTCGCATTTGTCACAATTGGTATCAGAGCAAGGTTTTCAAAGTTTCATAATCTGATTTTTGAAAAGTTTTCAAAATGGCTACCAACAATGGTACTGTTATTAACACTAGTATCCCTATCACTAGTTCATTTGTAGAGGGTCAGTCTACTGTCAGACCATCACTTTTTAATGGCAGTAACTATGCATATTAGGCATGTAGGATGAAAATGTGTTTACAATCTATAGGATTAGAAACTTGGAATATCACACAAACAGAATATTCTGAACCCACAATTGATTTTCCATAGTGGACTGCTGATCAAAAGACTGTTGCACAAAACAATTCTAAGGCAATGAATATTCTGTTTGGTTCACTAGATAGAAATGAATTCAATAGATATCAATTTGTAAGTCTGCATATGAAATCTGGAAAACTTTGCAAGTTAATCATGAAGGAACAAGCAAAGTTAAACAAACCAAAATTTTCATGCTCACAAATCAGTTTCAATTATTTAAAATGAATGTTAATGAGTCTATTTCATATATGTATAGTAGATTTCAGGATATTGTGCATTCTCTAATATCTTTGGGAAAGGAATTTTCTGAAGAAGATCAAGTCAGAAAAATTTTAAATTCTCTAACTCCGAATGAGATCAAAGGACACTTGCGATCGAAGAGACAAATGACATCAGTATTTTGAAGATAGAAGAATTAATTGGAAATCTAATGTCGTATGAAGTACAAATGATCGGGAGAAGAGAAAGTAAAGCATCTAAAAAGAAATCAATGGCATTCAATGCATTGACCAATGGATCAGACTCAAACAGCGATAATGATGAAGAGATAGCCTTTATGACCAGAAATTTTAGGAGATTTCTGAAATACAAAAAGATGAATAATCTCAAGAGAAACAACTATAAGAATTCTGGAAATCAGAATATAGTGCCAAATAGTGACAGGTGTTACAACTGTGATAAACCAGGCCACTTCAAAAGTGATTGTCCGTATCCAGAAAGGCAGAATCCTCCTATGAACAAAGAACCAGCAAAGAAACGGAAGCGTGCATTTACTTCTACTCTAGAAGACTCAGACTCGTCCTCAAGTGATGATGATCAGAAGACGGATAATTCAAATTTGTGTTACACAGTTGTTCACGACTCCGACGAATTCAGAGAAACGGACTCAGAAAAAGGTACATGTTTACAATACAATTGGTTGAAATTGCTTGCTTAAAATTAGTTTCTTGGTTGTTTGATTGATTGAATTTGAATTGGTGTGTTGTTTGAATTTTAAAATTTATTTTCTATTTTTTATTATTTTTATTGTTATTTTTATTATTTTTAATGCTTTCTGAAATATATTATAAGTATAATAACATTTCAGAAATATATAATAGACATTAATAATAATAATATATATATTAGAGATCTTAGGAAAAATCAATTCATGAAAATTCAAAAGCACATGTCGACATGGTCCCTACCATGATGTCGACATGGCTACCTAAATTTGAATTTCAAAATTTGAATTCAAATGTTTGAATTTTCCTCCACCTTTTCACTTCATTCAATTCTCTGAAAAATACCTTTTGACCAGAGAATATGTCCTTTAGGAATCTATTTATTCACTATCTTTTATCATATCTGTTCACTTTCATTTTCAAATTCAAACACTCTCTTCATAACTTCAAACTCTCTACTCTCTACTCTAATGGCTTCTTCAAGCAACCCCTCAACCATGAGAATTTTCAGAAAAATCAAAGAGTAATTATTCAATGATCCAGAGGCAATTAAAGCATATGTCAATTATGCTAACTATGCCAAAGTCCATCCCGGAAAATTTTCTATTTTTCAAGATTTTTCTTCTTATGAAATTGATTCTCTTTTTGCAAACAATGGTTTCTTAGTCATATTGATGCCTCACAAAATGATTTTGTTTGCTATCCTAATCTTGTCAAAATTTTCTATGCAAATTTAAATCGCGGATTTTATGTTGGAAACGAAGATGAAATTTGGAGTAGTGTCAAAGGCACTCAAATTGTTTTGAATTGTGATCTTTTGGGTACCATTTTCAATTGCAAGAGTTCGAGAATGGATCTTTCTAACTTTAAAATCGATGAACATGATCATGAGACATTTCATCACATTTTCGAAAGAGATGATGATTTTGATTTTAAAAATAGAAATTTTCGACCAAAAGCAAGAATTGTTGATCTTCTTTTGCAACATACTTTGACCGTAAGATCGGGAAATTTTAACAATCCTACTTCAAAAGTTTGCAAAGCTCTTTTTGCTATTTTCGGAAACTATGACATAAATTGGGCGTAAGTTATTTTGGATGAACTTCGTCCTAAAAATCTTGAAATGGGTGAGAATACTTTATACCATGGAATTTATCTCACTCGGATTTTTAACTATTTTGGAGTGGATTTCAAAGGAGAAAAATTTGTTTCTAGAAAAGTTTTCAATCATTCCAACATTTCGCTTACGAAAATTCCATTTGTTTTTCAACCTTATGAGACACTTACCGAAAAGGAAGAGCGTTTAGCTCGTGAGGAAATGGAAGAAGAGGAAGTTGAAGAAGAAGAAGAAGAAGGGGATGAAATGGAAATTGAAGAAGAAGAAGAAGGTGAAACGTCTTTGGAAAGCATTGAATATCCTTCCAATCCATCCAACAAAACCCTTCTCAAAAACCAAAAGATAATTGTGGAGAATCAACGGATTCTAAAACGATCCGTTAGTAAAAAGTTGGATAACATTTCTTCGAAGATGAACAAGTTCTTTTCAAAAGTCAGCAAGAAACTTGGACTATCTTCATCATCTTCATCCTCTAATTAGTTAATCTTTTCGTATCTTATTGTATTTGTTTTTAGTTTTTTTTATCTCGAATGTTCATATAGTTTGTTGTGTGCTTAATCATTGTATTATCGTAGTATGCAATGAAATGAAATTACCTTTCTGTTATCTACCTTATCTTATCTCTAGAATAAATGTTAGTATATTATATATATATATATATATACACAATTATTCACAAAATCAAATTAGTCATAACATTTCACTAACCCATGTCAACATCCCATGTGACCATGTCGACATGTACTGGTCAGAAATGGCAATTGATTTTGAATTTGAAATTTGTATAACTACCACATGTCTAGTCAATTCAAACGAATTTCTACACCTATATATACCTGTTTCTTCCAGAATTCTTCACTGAAATTTATTTCTTATCATCTATATCCTCCATTTCTTTCACAAATTCAACTATGGCTAATCCTATTCACAATTTATCCGAAAATTTTACAGAAACTCTTAATTCGTTCAAGAATATTCTCTCATTTATTCTACGAAACCAGCGTCACTTATAATTAAGTCAAATGCAGATGATAAAGGAACAAGAAAGGCACTTCGATGCGATACGATGGATGATCTCCTCTTTGCACAAGGATGATAACGAAGCACATCCTCCTGTCTCTCTCACCAATGACAATGATAATTGGGATGCTATTAAGGCAGGCCCAATCTTTGGAGAAGGATTGGTGGAAGTTCCACGTAACTTTTGATTTTTTATTTACTTTGTTTGATTTGTTTGAATTGGTTTGGTTTGTATTGATACTTTGTGTGGATTGATTTCTTATTGACTTGAAGATTGGTGTGTAAAACATACATATATATACATACATACATTTAAATGTATATAATCTTTAAATTAGTTATCACGCTTAGAAGTATAATTATTTTCTACTCTATATATTCCGTTGTATAGTTTATCAATGCAGGTACTGAAGTCCAAGAATGAGGGGGAGTAAGTTTTTGTTGATGACAAAGGCGGACAAATATAAAATAGGGTAGTTAGGTATAGATTAAGGAGGAGTTGTTAGTTTTAGGGGGAGTTATTAGAATAGAAATAATATTTTATAAACAAAAGTTGTCACCATCAAAAAGGGGGGGATTGTTAGCCCGTGAGATGATGGTTTTGATGACAACAACCTTAGAATAGATTATAAAATATAAATACTAACATTATAAGTTTAGATATATATGTATATGTAGGATTTAACCATGCCGGTACTAAGAATGAAGACTGTACAGTATAGAGATTCAAGATACCAAGATAAAATATCAAGATAGAAGACTCATGAGTATCGAGACTATCAAGAGTTCAAGATTTCAAGGATAAGTATTTTTTATTATTATTAGGAATTTTTGTTAAAACTCTTAGAAAAGCACTGGCATCTTAAAATCCAATTTATTCGTGGAATGGAATCTACTGCGAGCCCGTTAAAGGGATGGAACCTAAGTAGGATGGAACCTACGAAAAATCTAGTGGAACATTGTTTTGTATTTGATAACTTTTATTCAAAATGATTTTTCAAAGTTATATCATGTTTTCAAAATGTTTTCAAAACTTTCCTTTTAAAAAGATTCAAAACCCTCGATCCTGATTTTAAATAATTTTAGCCTCAAAAACATCTTTATTTTCAAAGTCAAATTACTCCTGATTTGAACTATCTTTTTAAATAAAATATTTAACTTTTAAATATTTATACTTAGATTTAAATATAAAATTATAGTTAAAATCTATGTATATTGTTCTTTATATTTACTTGTGAATTTTAACTATAGTCAAGTATATTTGTAAAGTTTAAAATAGTTTTTTTATAAGATAAAGGTTATTTTCGAAGAAAATCAAAAACACCAAAAAAATCCTTTGGGATGTCGACATTCCTAGCATGACCATGTTGACATGGTGACAGTTTGATTCAAAAATTCAAATTTCAAAAGAAGTGTCTGTTCTCCATAACTCTTCATGAATGGTCATGGCTGTTGTTCTTCTATAAATAGGGGTCAGTTTCAACGAATTTCAATCATAATTTTCCAGTTTTCACTCCTCTTCTTCTTCCTCATTTCTTAATACATATTCTTATCATTACTCTGCCGAAATCAACATTGAATCATAATCGATTACTTCTAGTTTGATTCTCTATCACTATCTCTATAAGATTCTCAATGCTATTCAGAGTTATAGACTTCTTTGTAA
The DNA here is from genome assembly GCA_030765085.1 of Allium cepa. Taxonomy (NCBI): domain Eukaryota; kingdom Viridiplantae; phylum Streptophyta; class Magnoliopsida; order Asparagales; family Amaryllidaceae; genus Allium; species Allium cepa. The sequence continues at coordinate 746,059,655 of CM060940.1, read as the reverse complement.
TCTATTAAGCGAGAAAAGGTGTGATTGTAGCCTTGGAAATCAAGAAAAAAGGGAAAAGGTGTGATTGTAGCCTTGGTAAATCAATTGGGTAAACTTGTGGTCTGGAAATCAAGTATCTCTACCCAGAGGATCGAATTCTGGAGGGTGTACCTCGTAGCCTTGAAACCGAGGGTGTAATTGTGCAATTGCTTTTGAAAAGAAATCTGTACTTGTGTTGCGGGACTGGATATAGGGTAACTCCGAACCAGTATAAAATCCGGTATGTTCTTTCCTTTACTGCTTTTATTTTATTTCTACATCTGTGATTGTTTCTGTGATCATATATGTGTCTGTATATTGCATACTTTTGTGTCTAAATTAACGTAAATTAAAAAGATTTAGTAATTCTTTATTAACACTATTCACCCCCCCTCTAGTGTTAATCCTCTCCTTAAGATCCGTAATCCACATTTCTCACAGATGATGTATGTTGTATGAAGAGGATGTGGGGTTTATGGTGAAGTGGAAATATGTTGGGACTATGAAATATGTTTGTGGTCAAGTTGAAGAAGTGGTGTTGAATTTTGGGTATGGCCAGAGGTAGGTAATGTTTGTACTTGTTGTAGTGAGAAGTGGAGATGGAATTGCAATGTTATGAAGGTGGTCAGGGTGCAGTCAAGTGGTATGGCAGTGAAATGTTTTGGTTGTTGACAGAGGTTGAGTAGAAGGAGGATGTGGAAGCAATGGTTTCAGGTGAGGGTTGTCATGGCAGTGGCCAGAGATGAACTGTAGAGGATGGTTATTGTGCACTGATGTATTGGTGCAGTTTGTTTGGCAGAGAAGTGATGTAAGCAGTGGGCAGTGTGCTTAAGGTGAATGAGGAGGATGTTGGGTGAACTGCTGCAGTGTTTGGGTGGATGGTTTGACACTGGCAGGGGAAGAAAACAGAGAATATGCAGAAAAGAAATGCAAACAGACAGCTATTAATAGTGAAACACAAATGCAAACAGCAAGCAAGATGAACAAAAACCGAAGCACAATAATATCCAACAAAAGGAAAGAAATGCACACAAATGCAGTTTTAAACTAAAAACAGAAAACTAAAATGTGAAATGCAATGACTTTTTTTTTAATTTAAGAAATAGCAATGCAAAATGGAATGAAACAGACATGCACAAATGAACAAGACACACAAAAACAAACAAATGTACGAAACAAGCTATGGATATTTTTTCTCTTTTTTTTGTTTTAAAAAAATGCAAGCTAACACACAACAAACACACAATAACAGAAAATAAAAATAATTCGAAAAATAGAAAATAAAAATCAACAACTCCCCGGCAACGGCGCCAAAAACTTGTTAATCGAAGGAAATTCCATGGAGTTAGAAAACCGTCGAAAAATTCAAAATTAAAAATAACTGCAAGCGCACAGTGTACGAATGTAGCACGTGGCGAATACGGGTCGATCCATAGGGAATTGATGATTTTAAAATTCTATTCAATCAAATTAAACCAAATTCGATGAAAAGTTTAGCTAGAGAAATTAACTAAGGAACTAAAAGAAAAAAGAAGCAAATATAAGAGTTAAGTGACAATTAAGTTGCCTATTAGCGCTTCAATTTTCAATGTTAAATACCATTAGCCTCTTCTATTACTAGTGTCTTTTCATCCCACTCTAAAGAGAGTGAATTGAGAATTTTTCTAACTTGATCCTCTTTAGAAATATTTTTACCTAATGCTAGTAATGAGTGCACTATATCTTGAAATCTACAGTACATGTAAGAAATAAACTCATTTCGATTCATTTTAAACTGAAATTGATTTATTAACGAGGAAATTTTGGTCTGTTTCACTTACTTGTGCCTTCATGTGTAACTTTTAGTATTCTCTAAATTTCATATGCCGACTTACAAATAGAGATTCTGTTAAATTCATTTTTATCCAGTGAACAAAATAGAATACTCATGCAATAGAATTATTTTATGCAAGTGTCTTTTGGCCGCAGTGCATTGTGCAAAATTAGACTTGGATTCAGTGTACTCATTTTGTGTGACATTCCAAATATCTAAACTAGCATATTGTAAGTAAATTTTCATTATATATGACCATAATTGTAGTTGCTTCATTTAAAAAAGTGGGGGTCTAGCAGTAGATTGTATTTCGATAAAAGTAATAACAAATGTACTAATAGTGATGCTAGCCATTTAAAATTTTCAAAATAACTTATGATTTTTTGAGAACCTAGTGCTCTGATACCAAATATGGGTTGTTGAAATATGAATCTTAAAGCTAATTAAATACTTTTCTTTTTTTAACATTTTGAAGATATTATATTTTGTGAAATATTTTGATACTCTGTAAAATAAACTAAACATAGTTTATAAACATTTTAAACTTTGAGAAACGTTTATAAAATGCTTTTTAAGATATTTTGAAAATATTTTTAAAAAAATATAAAAGATAAGAAAATAAGAAATAGAGACCAAAGATTGCTACCAGGGACTTTAACAAAATTCTATGGCTATATACACTATATTATAGTCTTGATATCGTCAAATCTTGTTCATTATAATCATGAACCTTCATGTCCATTCCTCGAGTCTTTATACTGTATAATCTTTGATTCAACACCTGTATAATATCCTACACTATTTATATATAACTTGGCAAAACATTAGTATCTATATTTTATATAAATGTATACTGTTGTTTATTAAGGTTGTTATCACCAAAATCAATAACAAAGGTACAAAAATTTTCAATTAATAATAAATTACGAGGGCTTACAAATATTTTCCACCTACTTGATGATTTCATATATGCATTTCGAAGAGATGTTAATTACCAATGATATGAACACAATACTTCCTCTACCTATATGTATGAAATTTGTTTAGTTCTCCTTTTAAATATATGCGCAGGACTAAATAATTCTCCCTCTTCATCACATCGAAAAGAAGAATAGTGGTGAACAATATAGTGGATATCTCATAATGAACATCATAGATGAAAAAAATTATATCATAGACACAGAATAATGGAAATAATAGAACATAGAAATGATCACAGAACATACAAATGTTAAATGCCAAAGTACTAGCAAATCACTTACAAAACACATATCAACAATCCAAATGCAAGATAAGAGATGCATAGTCAAATGTCAAACGAGTGAAGACAAAAACTTATACAAAATAAAGAAAATGATGGAACATAATGTGATACTGTCATGAAGTGGCTACAAGTCTGAGGAAACCATAATATCCTGAATGGGCTATGGGATCTGACTTTGTAAATCCTATGTGATGGCTACCTAGTGCTAGACAACGAATTAGAGATCCTGAAGCATAAGTAGTAGTAGCTTGTATTCTAGGCCTCTCCCTCTAGATCCCATCCTAATAGGTACAGATGCTTAAAATGAAGGGCCTGGTGCTTCAGAGCCATGAAGTCCTATTTGAAAATCATGCATAAAAGGTTGGGAGACAAGTGGGGCTGAAGTTATGCACTGGCCTTACAACTTGTACATACTCCACTCTCTCTAGTCCATATTGACCAACATAGTCATGTCAAAAGTGATCAAATAACTCCAAGCTTTCTCTTCTGTCCCAATTGTTGTTCACAAATTGTTTGAATAGTTGTTCTTGCCCTCGAGGGTTGAAAGAATACGGTCTTCCAACGGAGATGTATGCATAGGAGAAGTGTGATGTGGGAAGGAATGACCAGGAATGTCTTCTTGAGTTGACTGGTGTACAGGGGTTTCAATAGTAATCTCGTTTGGAGTCGATGGAATCTTCATAGCTTTCAAAACTTTATCATCAAACGTACTAAAGCACGGATGTTTAATTGGAGTTTCATTATCTAATACAACATCAAATTGTTGACGAATTATTGTAATTAAATTTTCATAGGGATTATGCCTTCTCGTTTACTGCGACCAATTTTCCATCATGGTGTTTATTATTGCATTCACCCAATTTGCACAAACATTTCATAAAGTAGCTTACGTTGCTTTACGAACCAACAAATAAATTTCATTTAGGATTAAATTGTGTTGTAGAATCTGAATTATAATGTGAGCCAAATGAGTTAAGTTTGAAGTAGTCCAATTTCCACTAGCGTTATGAAGTATTTGTCGCATAATAAGCTCTTCATAAAAAATAATTCCTTTAACAGCATTCCTTCCGATGAAATTTCTAATATTTCTCCTATATTACTTTCGTTGAAAGCAATTTCTACATCTTTGACATTAGAATATAGAATTAAACCATTATCATCATTGCTATATTCAGGATTAACGTAGGAAATTACAATGCATCGGAGATATAAGTCAATCTCATAACCATTCACGCTAATAGTATTTTCTAACTCGATGGGTAAACAATTCCTAATGTCATACAAGTTTAGGGAGTTTAAGTTTATCGGACGCTCGTTGGTCATCAAAGCCTTAAACGTTTTAATTTTCTCTTGCTTATTTTTCAACAAATTGTGAAGTTCATCGATGAGTTGTTTATTGATAAAACCAAATGAATTTGAAGATATGGTCCTTTTTCCTCCTACCATGGCCGAAGATTTGATTTTTATATGAAAATTTGATGAGAATTTGAAAAATTAGGAACATGAAATGGAGGCTAGGACTTGAGATTTCGTTTTTGGGTTTGAAAACGAAAAGTGGAATAGAGAGAAACATTTAAAGAAGGCTCGGTTCTGAAATTAAAAATCGTAACTGGTGGATTAGTTCACCTCGATTGGAGCACCGGTGGGTATTTTTTTTCTGCATTTTGAGCCTAACTTGATTTATTAATATACATACATACATATACATACATACATACATACATACATACATACATATATAAAATATATACAGCTAATAGTTTAAAAGCTTTAGTTTATACTTTAGTGTTTTAGTTTCCAAAAATTTAATAAATCTTATTAGAGAACTAAGTTTTTATTTTTAATGTAAAATAAGGTTTATAAAATGGAAGTTTTATAGTAAATTGAAAATCAAACGAAAAATAATTTTCACAATGTTGCTTTTGAAATTTACTTTAAAATTTTAATTAATAGATTGTATTAAAATTATAGTTTTATTAATTTTATATTTCAAAAATTTTGGAAACTTTAAATTCTTGAAAAAATTATTGTATACGAAAATAAAATAACATATTAGGAAAATATTTTTTAAACTGCATTGTTTATTAAATAAATTTCTAATTCTCGGCTTAATAAAATATATGTATATTCATTTAAAGGTTTAGCAAATAAATCTGCTATCTGATTTTCAGTGTTTATGAACTAGAGCAATATTTTCTTTTATGAAATAATCTCTTTTAAATAGTGTCTTATATCAACGTGCTTAGTTCTAGAGTGATTTATAGGGATTTTTGCAAGAATGATAGCATTAGTGTCATCACAGTAAATAGGTGATTTAGTTAAGTTTACACCAAAATACTTTAGAGTTTGTTTCATTTAAATGATTTGAGCGCAAGCTAAAGCGGCTGAAATATAATTTGCTTTAAACATGTAGAGAGACTCGATTTTATTTCTTACTAAACCAAGAGACGAAGGATTGACCTATACAATGGCAAGTACCACCTGTGTTTTTCTGTTAGTTCGATATCCACTAAAATCGACATCACTATAAGATACCAATTTGAATGGACATCCTTTCGGGTAGAAAATACCAAAATCTTTAGTACTGGTTAGATACCATAAAATTCTTTTAACAACACTTTGTTGTGACTGTGAGTCAGCGGAATAATGATGTTAAGGCTAAATTAACACTAGAGTGGGGGAAATGAATAGTTTTTAATGGATTATATGAATATTTATCAAATTCTTTAAGGTTCTACTTGGAATGATATAATTAACAATCATAGAAACAATCACAGAATCAAAGTGCAGATAAAAGTAAATGCAGTAAAAATAAAAAGGAAAGAACATACCAGGATTTTATACCGGTTCAGAGTTACCCTACGTCCAGTCCCATATAATTCCTTGTATAGATTTCTTTTCAACTAGTAAATGCAAAATACAATCTTAATTTCAACGCTATGAGACACACCCTTCAGAATCCCGACCTCTGGGTAGAGTCACTTAATTTCCAAGCTATAAGCACACCCACTAGATTTACGGGATACTTAGCACACCCAATTGATTTTACGGGCTATAATCACACCCACAAGTACAGTAGTATGATTTGATAGAGTTTCACAGATTCAAATCTTCGATCTTGATTACAATTGATTATATAACTCTTGAATAGCACTTTGATCTTGGTTTGTGTGAGAGATGAGAAAAATTAGAGAAATAGATGAAGAAGAATTAAACTAGTGATGATTGAATTTAATTCTTGTTGATTTTCGGCAGAGTTTGGGTATATTTTGATTTAGAAATCAAGAGAGTGAAAAGAGGAGAGAAGAATAAGAAAGTTATGTATAAAAATTCGTTTAGAGGTTTGGTATATATTAGAAAACAACAGTCATGTCCATTCGCGAAGAGATACGATGAAAAGACACTTCCATTCAAATTTTAATTTTGCTAATTACGGCCACTATGTCGACATACGTAGATAGGATATGTCGACATATCCCTTTGTATTTTGAAAAACACTTTAAAATTGTTATTTTGAAAATCCACTACTTTGTAAAATAATTTGATACTCCATAGAATCATTTAAATATGGTTTATACACATTTTAACCAAAATTAACTTAATAAAACTTTATAAAATAATTTTGAAAGATTTAATAAGTGTATTCAATATAATATACATTATATTTTAAAATCCATATAATTATAACTTATTATAGTATAAACAAAAATTCATTATATATAAACTTAACAAAACTAAAATAATATCTTTATAAGTATAAGAGACTGAAAATCATTTTGAGAAATATTTTGAGAAGATTATTTTAAACCAGGATATTTGGAAAACAGTTTAGAACAAAATTAGAAAAAAAAAGATCCGGAAAGTGCTATCAAGGTTTTAATATAAGTTCTATGACTCTATAACTCATCTGGAATATCTTGAAATCTTTAATTCTTCAATATTCGTGAGTCTTCATTCTTCAACTCTAAAAACTCTATATCAACATCTTGAATCTACTCTTGGCATTGTATAGTCTTCTTCATCAACACCTGTCTAATATCCTGCACTATGTACTATATATATAACCTTATAAAACATTAGTATCTATATTTTATATAATTTCTTATAGTTTTTATCATCAAAACCAATACCACACGTACCATCAGTGACTCCTTGGGATTAGTTTTAAAACGGGCGCAAAGACGCACACTCATTATTATATCGGGGTGACTTGAAGTTAAGTAAAGTAATGATCAAATAATTCTCCTATAGAGTTTTTGATCGACATATACCATTGTCATCTTTATCTAGGTGAATGGTTGTGCTTATTGGTGTTGGCTTGCAGCTCATACTATTGACTCCAAATCTCTTAATCAGATCTTTGAAGTATTTATCTTGTGAAATAAAAATTTCATTTTCTAGTTGTTTAATTTGCAATCTAAGAAAATAATTTAATTTGTTCATATACGACATTTCAAATTATTTTCTCCTAATTTCGGAGAAATTATACAAAGTTTTTCATTATTAGAACCAAAGATAATGTCTTCAACGTAAATTTGAACAGTTAATAAATCAGTAGTTTCACGTTTTATGAAAAGAGCTGAGTCAACATTTCCAATTCCAAAACCAGAATTTGTTAGATAACTTTTTAGTCTATTGTACCGATCATGTAGTGGTTGTTTAAGACCATATAATGTTTTCTTAAGTTTATAAACATGATCTGGATAATTTTCATGTTTAAATAAGGGAAGTGGTTCAATGTTTTCTTTTATATAACCGTTTAAGAAAGCACTTTTCACATCCATTTGATGTAATTTAAAGTTGTGATGATAGGCAAAATCTATAGGTATTCTAATTGCTTCGAGTCGTGCAACAGAAGCAAAGGTCTCATTATAGTCGATTCCTTCTTCTTGATTGTTTCCTTGAGAAAATAGTCTAGATTTATTCCTAACTATATCACCACATTAATCGCTGTTATTTTTATATAACCATTTTATTCCTACTACAACTTGATCATTAGGTCTTTACGACCAAATTGGTAATTCTTCTTGCATAGTTAAAATCCAATATTTGTAATTTTTAGATTCAGTTGTAGATAAAAATGTTGTCACTCATTTAAATTAATTGTTTTCGAACCAGTACTTTAGTCCTAATGTCACCTAACATATTTTCAATAGGGTGATCTTTAAAATTCTTGGAGTCCCTTTACTTTTATTTTGTTGGTGAGTTACTATTTCCTGAGTAACTTAAATATTTTTATCCTATTCATTTTGAATAGTAGTTGATGATTGATTAACATTTATTATTCCATTAAAGGAAACATGTAAAGTTTCATTGATTGAGTTTATTAAATATGTGGTGTGTTTTACTCCTTTCTGAATAACCGATAAAAGTTCCTTCATCGGCATCAGAATCAAACTTACCAAGATTATCCTTGGTATTTAAAATAAAAAAATTTGATCTAAAAGCTTTAAAGTATCATATTTTTGGTTTTTTTGAAAGAAAAGTTCATAAAGAGTAATTTTAGTTTTAGGATGAATTAAAATGCGATTTAGAACATAGCAAGTAGAAGCAACTACTATAGCCTAAAATTTTTAGGATAAAGTTGTACCATTTAGCAATGTTCTGGCACATTCTTACAAAGTTATATTATTTCTTTCCACAACGCCCTTTTTTGTGGTGTTTTGAAAAAATAAAATTTAAGATTAATCTCCTTTTTATTTCAAAAGTTAGTAAACTCATCATTATTGAATTCCCCGGCATGACCGCTTTAAATATTTTTAACTTTTAAATCCTATAAATTTTGAATTCTTGTCATAATATTTCTAAACATTTCGAAAGTATCACTTATATGTTTTATAAACAAAGTCCAAGTATATCTTAAAAAACATCAACAATTATGAAAACATTTTTATTATGATTTATTGATCTTACTTGAGTTAGACCAAATAAATCTAGATGAAGTAGTTCCAAAGGTTTATTAGTAGAAATTTTCATTTATAGATTTTTTAAGTTTTCCTTTGTGGCAAGTGTCACATAAATTATTTATGTTGAAATTTATTTTAGGTAAACATCTTACAATTTCAAGTTTTGCCGGTTTATTTAATGATTTAAAATTAATATGAATAAACCTTTTATGCCATATTTACTTATCGTTTGAATTTGCTATAAGGCATAGGTTATTATCATTATTAACTTTCATATTCAAAATATTACAATTATCTTTTTTAAATTCAATAGAAACCTTTATCGCATAACTAACTAATACTTAAAATATTAGGCTTTATAAATAAATAAGCATTAGTAACTAAAAGAGAATTAGAATTATCACCATTATTGACGTCCCCTATTATGATGATGTATCCTTTTGAACTGTCATCGAAAGATACAATCCCTTCCTCCATTTATTTGATATTTATAAGTATGCTGGAGTTCCTAGTCATGTAGTAGGAATATCCACTGTCTAGAATCCATCTTCTCCTTTTATTAATATGAGTGGATACCTACGAAAAAATAAATAGATTTACTGGTACCTACTTCCTACGTTAGGGTCTAGATTAAGTTTTTGGTAACCATACCCAAGAGAGTTTGGTAGAACCATTAAAAGGGTAATTAACATTACTATGAACATCAACGCCAAATTAATTTATATATTTCTTTCTAATAAATTATTATTAGTCTTCCGAATCTGTATACTTATTGTTTTATTTTCAAAATTTCCTTTTTTCTTTTAAATCACCAGATTTTTTAAACTTTGTATATAGAAAACTATTTTTCAAAAGATTTTTCTTATTCATATCCTTTTCAAGCCCAAACTATTTTTTTTGTGAATTGGTCTAGAATTCTATATTAAATTTGATAAATTTTCTTTACCCGTGTTAAATTTTGAAATATTTGTGGAAAATATTCAAACTTTTATTTGAATTCTAAAATTTCATATTCGTGAAACTTTTTTTTTGAAATTAATTCACAATTATCTTTTGAAAATTTGACATTTTCATTTCTATATGAGTCAACTTCATTTTCTAGTACATAAATTTTTTGTCAAATTTTCAAATGAGTTTTGTGAATTTTTTAATTTTCTGACATAATATAGTATTTTTATTTTCTAAGGAATTAATTTCTTTTTCTAAATATTCAAACTTAAATTCGAATAATTATTTGAAAATTTTAAATCCTTATTTAAGTTTTTAAAATTTCTTTACATAATTCCATTTTTTTCTTGAAATAATTTTTTTGTTCCATTCTCAAAAATAAAATTTTAGATCGATTGTTTTTTAATTTTAATTACTTCCTTTAAAGTTTTTCCCTCATCATTTCACATAGTTATTTCTAATTATGCCCTACTTAAATTTACAATGGCTTATTTGTGAGTTTTTCTAATTTTTCATCTAATTCTATACAAATGTGACGACCCGGAATTTCGAATATTTATATTTAAATATATGAATTATTTATATATTTGTATCTATGATTTAATATGATTTTATAGCATAGTTAACAATTTTAATTAATAACTAATGACAGAAAACTTATTTAATGAATTGTGTTTAAAAAATAAATAATTTGTAGAAATACTGAAAATGTGACCAGAAAACGTTTTGTTAAAAACCAAATTTTTTTATTCAATACAATTCATATAAGTATTTGAAACTTGTATAGTAATATAAAAACATGTATAACAAGTTAATAACATAAGTTAACAAAAAATTAATTTAAGTAATCATATTTAATTAAGGGAACATAGGGCATAAGACATGCCTTAAAACAAGACATGGATTAAGGAGCACTTTAAGGAACCTTGTTTTAAGAGCATGTTTCATGGCATGTCTCATGGCTTGGAGCCTTTTGCTTCCTGGCTAAGGAGGGGGTTTTGTGATCTTTTACGATGGATTCCTAAACTTATAAATAGATAGGAGAGGCCTCTTTATTTCTAGACCACTCAACTTTACCAATGTCTTCTTCCACTTTTTCCCTCTTCTTGGCCTTAGGCCATGAGCATGTTGGAGGGGAATAATAGCCTTAAGCCATATGCAAAGGCAAGGAAGGATGTGGGTGGTGATGGTCGTAAGCAAAGAAGAGGGATGGTGGTCTTGGACCCCAGCTAGGAGAGAGGTAGTGATGATGGACGTAAGCAGTAGGAGGAAGGAGATGGTCTTGCCATGAGTTAAGAGCATATGGAAATGACAGTATGAGTGTTTTGTTGATTGAATGTTGGTAGAAAGTGTATGGTTTGAATAAAATTGAGTTATCTCACTCATTAAAATAAAGGGGAATTTTACCAAAAGGACAAACTTTGCAGTCCAATTAGTTTCTAGGACACACAATCACAAAAATTAATTTCAAGACCAAAGTCAACAGAATAATTATTTTCAAGGACAAGGTCAGCAGTCCAATTATTTTCAAGGATATAATTTCATAGGTTTTTAGGCCTTAGAAACTAACTATATTGCATTTTGTCCTTAAAAATAATTATTCCAGTTGTGTATCCTAGAAACTAATTGGGCTTGCTAAAGAGGCTCTATGGCAAATTTCCACTAAAATAAAACTATAACTTGTAACAACTTAAGTCAAAAATTTGTTGAAATTGCTTGTTATAAACTATTATAATATACCCTAACTACATAAATTTATAACCCTTAATTATGTGCCCTACAAAGCATGTGATTTGTTTAAATAGCTTGTCTTAAAAAGCTTTGAATTGTGTTGTTTAAATTAAGTACATTTGGACATTTAATGTGGAAATGTTAATTAAGTACATATGTTAATACATGTTTAGTAGTAATGTGGTTTGAATTTGGAAATCATTTATGTGAATAAAATAGAATAATATTGGATATTGAATTGAATACGGAATTGTCCGTATAGCGATTATCGCTGTAAGTGCACTTAGAATCCCTTAACTATAGCTTGTGTAATTTGATGATCTGAGAACATACCTTAATATAACTTGTTTTGGTAATTATCTACACTTCTATAAGTGTTTTGGAAATCAAAGAATATGTTTGAAAGGTTATAGAAAATGTAAACCAAAGTTGTAAAAGTTAATAGTAAAAAAGTCGCTATATCGACATTTTTAAATTCCTTACTTTGGGAAATAACGTTTATTTTTATGGAAAATTCCTTAGGGGTTTCTTTACCGTTTAAACAAGTAAACAACATATTATAATTATTCTAAAAAATTTCAAAGCTTAAATCATTTGATAGCTAGTTGAACGAAGTGGAAAAACTTATAGCGAAATAGTCGCTATATACGCACTTTTGAAAAATACATTATTTTCAGAAATTTCTATAAAATAATTAAAAGATGGTCTTTCAGATTTTTCTTCATGGTTTCTAAGTGCCTAAAGTATTATGACTATTGTAAAAATAATGGGCCTAAAATCAATTGCTAAGGCATCGAAAACAAAGCTCAAAGTTGTTGCAAAACATGTTTAAAACATGTAACAGAACATTAAACAACATTTCTAGAAATGATATCTTTCTCATTAGAAACTATAAATTGTTAAAAAAATGATATTTAAATTATGTATTTTTTTCCTAGGGTTATTTACTGACTTATATTGGAGTGTTTTAAAATTGGTTTCAAGTATAAACATATTTGTAAAAATTAATTATGAATTTTTAAACTAAATGATTTTTAAAATAAAACATGTTTATTTTTGTTTTTCCATTTATTTCAAAATTCTTTATTTTTACATAACTTTTTATATAAATAAGTATCATATATTTTAAGGTAGTTTTGAAACTGTTTTAACATATTAATATGTATTTTAAAGGTATATATAGAGAGTTTTTTAATATTAAATTAAGTATTTTATAAATTTAATAAAGGAAGTTTGGGTTTTAACAGTTAAGTTAAAATTAATGGTTTGTGAAATTATTTAAAAGTGTATAATCTTAATTAATAAGTGTGGACATTGTTTTAAAAATTGTTTTTAACCCTTATTATTAATTATAATTAGGACTAAGTTATATATTTATTATTGAATATTTTACAAATCACTGCAAGTAGAAGGTTTTGGGTTATAGTAAACATTGTTTTAGTAACAATTGTTATTTACCCTTATCTATACTATTATATTATTTGTGAGTTTCATTTCAAGAGCATAGAAGCCCCCGTCGTGTTTTTGGAAAATGAACGGTCTCTTTTTTACTTCTTTCTATTCCTACCCGCGAATACTCTGTCCATTCTTAAAACCCTACCTCACAGAATAATGGCTATCATATTCGCTGCAATCCTCTTCCTCTTATTTCCTCTACACTGGATAGTATCACCCTCTCCAGTTAGACATTCTCCATTTCGGTTGTCTTTGCGCTCTCCTCCAACTACCACCGTCATCCACTTTAAGTGGGTCAACTCCAGAACAACTAACAATTGGCTGCCCTCTTCTTCCATTTCCATTTCTCTGTTGGTTTGCTTGGCTGTCGTCATCTTCAACCGCTGCATCCCAGAGTTCGACTGCGCTAAATATATGGGTTGTGTTCCTAGGTTCCACCTCTTTCCTTGATGTAAGAACCGCTTCTTCCTGCGGATCCCAATTTTCCTAACCCTACCTTGAATTCCGTCATATACCTACTAATGTCTATATGTATATTACGGATCACGATTTTGATTTTAGGGTTGTGCTTTTGTATCCAAGGAGAAGCATCGAAATTTTTGATTGGATGAACTGCAAAGGTAATTGAATTTGATAACTTATGATTTAATTTGAAAAAAAAAATTGATCTGATTTTGAAACAAGGTTATGTCTACAGGTAAAATATATGTTGTTTACGAAGATTACATGGTCTATTCTGATCTATATCATGATTCAGTTTTGAACTTCACGAATTTAGTTTCGAATCTTTGCAATTTGCCTGAATGTAATTTTTTTGGCTTATTTTGATTTTTATACTCTTTAACTTTTAAGCTTAGGCACCTAAAGTCTACATCTATAGCCTTAAGGATGTAATAAGGTTAGTTTCTGACTAAAATTAAACATTCAGTATAAACAAAGGTTAAATGATTTGGTCAGTGGTAATAGATTGATATGTATGTGTAAGAGAACTGCTATTATAGTTGTTTCAAATTTAGTCAACACAAACAATATCAGAAATGCTTAGAGTATATACTGAACTATTCTTTTGCCATTTTGTCTGTCTTTTATTATAAATTGTCCAATTAAAACTGTTATCCCGCTTTTTGGCAAAGCCGTGATACCAAAGGATTGGTCGAAAACAAGAGACAGCTCGCCTCAGAGATTGGTTACATTCTACTTCACTATGGATATCGATGAATTTTGTCCGAGCCCGGATCAGGCTATAATTGATAGAACATGGCTAGCAAATCCACGAGAGCCAACGTTTCAAGTTTCAAGTCAATCCGAGTTCGTATGCTCAAGATATGATGAATTCAGTTTGAGAGGGATAGCCCTTGTTCGGTTCGAATCCATACGATACCCCATAGTTCGAATCGATGGCCAGAAATCATGTTCGCATCCATCGGTTCGACTCCATCTACTTCGAACCCATCAAGCTTGGAAGTCCTTCGAATCCATCTAGTTCCTCCTACTTCGAATCCATGGACTTCGCATCAACACCTTCGTATCCATCCCGATGGCCTATCTTTGAATCCATCAAGCGGCCAAGCTTCGTACCCATCCTCATGTCTCAGCTCGACTCCACATAGTTCGCATCCATCAACACCTCGCTCCATTCAAACCCACCAGGTTCGAATCCATCTAGAGTTAGTCACTTCAAACCAATCTTGTTCGTATCGATCGAGTTCGAGCCCATTGGGGTACCTCAGTTCGAATCGATCACGTTCGAATCCACGAACAATCACTTGTTCGTATCCACCAAGTCAACAAGCTTGGATGAGGTGTCACTCCACGATACGAAGTCGGTAAGATCCAAGGAGACGAAGCGTTCAACCCGGAGAGGAAACCGGATCGACTCGAAGGACGCGCGCCACCTCATCACAAGACCACATGAGCTGATGGAGTCGAAGGGAGTGGATTCGAAGGTGTGGATTCAAACTAAGCAGCCAATCGAAACACTCCAATTCGAATCGATCATATCTCCTAAACCACTGATCCAAATGCAACGAAATTTTCACAGTAGCTTCCATACAAGGTAAAGATTGTTCCTGCCAAGTTTCAGCTCGATTGGATCATTTTTTGATAGATTTGAAATCACTTCGAATCGATCTCAGATCGAGTCAAAACTTGGTGGGGTCGGTCGCGTGGGCCCATTCACGTGCCAGAAAAAGTCTTCCGAAGTTTGAGCGAGATCTGGGCCTCCAACGCCTATAAATAGGACCCTGAAGCCTTCATAAAAGGGGGATCTTCTGAATCTTCTACCACTGAACATCCAGACTCTGCCGGATTCAATTTCGTACTTCATTATCGCTGTTGTAATCAGATTTGAAAGCTATTATCAATTGTAATCCGCTGTAATCGATTGGGATCATCGGGTGAATCAATAAAGACATAAGCTTCAGAGTGGACTTAGGCAAGATCGCCGAACCACTATAAATCCTGTGTTTGTGATTGTTATTTGTGATTTATTGTGATTGTTATTGCTTAGATCTGAATTCTATATTGATTGTTGCTGATTTGTGTTCATAAACGGGTGCTTTCACGATATTGGGTGTTTGTGGTCAATTTTGACGCAAACATTTTGGTGCTTTCACTGAGAAGTTGATTCAGGAAGTTTGAAAATTCAGATTTGAGAAATTATGATGAGACAATCGAGCAGAAGGCCAAGGCCAGAGAGAAGTGAACACCAAGGAAGTCAAGAGGCTTCTTCAGGAGCGAATCAAGCATCGATCTTCATCACTAGGGACGAGATGGAGACAATGATGAAGAAACAGGAGGAGCTGATCCAAAGTTTGTTTCAACAGATAGGACAACTTGGAGCACAGAATAGAGAAGCGAATGGAGTTCAGAACGAAGCAGGACCATCCGGCGTAGCACCTGATTAGGAGGCACACCCATGGAGAATGTTGACCCAATTTCAGAGAGAGAAAGAGGAACATCTGCACAACCCGGGAGTAGTAGAGGAGTGAACTCTAAGTCAAGGGGGCAGATCCCAGAATTCCCTCGTGGACTCGGGGGGCAGGTCGAAAGTGATGAACGAAGGTTGCATCTCGAGGACAATGACAGATTGGCGGAGATGGTTAGGAAAGCTATGAGAGGCGGTTTGGTAAATAAAGATTTGGAGGATATTAATAGGAGTCCTTTTACTCCAGCAATCAGGCGAGCTAGGAACCCACCGGATTTCAAGTTACCATCGTTGGACATGTATGACGGGAGAACGGACCCCACGGTTCATCTAACGAAGTATATGAGGCATATGGAAGTGCTGGGGGGCATCAGAGGAGGTTATGGCCCGATGCTTTCCATTGTACTTGAGGGATATTGCAGCATTATGGTTTAGACAATTAGAAAGTGGATCCATCGGAACATGGAATGATTTAATTGAGAGATTTATGAGGCAATTCAGGGTTCACATTACAAGACCCAAGAATGTGATGACTTTGGAAACTTTAAAGCAGAATGCTGGAGAGACTTTGAGGAGTTACCTAACACGATTCAATGCGGCAGCAGCTTCGGTGGATCGACCAGATCCATCCATGGTTATGATGGCGGCTGTGTCCGGGATAGCTGACGGAACAGAGTTCAAAAAATCATTAACTAAGGATCCACCCATGGATCTATGAGAATTCTATCATGAGGCAGAAAAGTTTTTACGATTAGTGGATGCGAGTGCAGAAAGAGAAGAAGGAGAGGAGATAGAAGTTTATGCGCTTAAAGACAAAAAGCCTCTCGAAATAGACTCAGACAAGGATAAAGGTAAAAGAAAGACTGAGAATGATGGGGACAGGACAAAGCGGAAACGGAGGGAGCCGCGATTCACCACCTATTCAGAGCTGAATGAGAGTTTGGATCGAATCTACAGAGATACGCAAGGGCAAGTTCCATACCGTAGGCCAATACGAAGGGACCCCACTGCTGACGAGAGAAAATCAGACAGATATTGCTTATTCCACGAGCTGAACGGTCATAACACTAACGAATGTAGGCATCTAAAGGATGAGGTAGAAGGACACATCAGGAATGGTATGCTGCTTCAGTATGTGAGGAGACGAGCCCCAGCGATAGAGCCAGAGCGGCCACCGTCTACATCAGCTAGGGGCGACCTTGAACCAGGACATCGTTTGGTTATCAATTGATTAAAATAACGATGAACAAGTCGTAAGCTTCCACTAACACAATTAAATCATTTACACATGTACGAGATCGCGAACGTTCTGCAGGCATGCTATGAATGATCATTGGCTGTTTTGTAGTGGGAACTTACACTTTGACATCTTTGCTTTGCTTTTGTTTCGTGTTGATTTGGACATTTGAACTTGGTTTGTTTGGACATTTCTGTTTTAAAATTCATCCGTTGAATAGATATTTGATTCTGATAATTCTAAAATGGCTAAGCTACTTACACATGTACGGGGTCGCGAACGGTCCTTAGGCATGCTCGGAGATGGCGATAAACCGCCCTGACAAACGATCCAGGGACCCACGCGAACGTGAGCCTGGTATCGATAATACAAGCCCTCCTGGGCACACTTTCTCGCCTCGAACGGCACAACATCGCGAACGATCACAACTCGCCATGAACGGCACCCGACTTCGAACAGTCACAACTCGCCACGAACGGCACCCGACCTCGAACAGTCACAAAATCGCCTCGGACGGCACATGATCGCGAACGGTCATAATTCGCCTCGAAGGGCATGACTCGCCGCGAACGGCGCAACTCACATCGCCTCAAATGGCTCGATCACGAACGGTCGTCATTTGAGGTCCACTACTTGACCGCACACGGTTGTACTGTACCTCAAATGGCTCGATCCCGAACGATCGTCATTTGAAGTTAGGCGCTTAACCATGAACGGTCGCCCTTCGTCTCAGATATCTCGATCCCGAACGGTTGTTATTTGAGGTCACATAAAACTATAACTTCCTTTACAGGACATCAACAGGATATGAACGTCCAGCTCATGGCATTACAAAACACGCCTTCCTACCGCAAGGCATATTTTGGGGGGCAAATGTTATCCCGCTTTTTGGCAAAGCCGTGATACCAAAGGATTGGTCGAAAACAAGAGACAGCTCGCCTCAGAGATTGGTTGCATTCTACTTCACTATGGATATTGATGAATTTTGTCCGAGCCCGGATCAGGCTACAATTGATAGGACATGGCTAGCAAATCCACGAGAGCCAACGTTTCAAGTTTCAAGTCAATCCGAGTTCGTATGCTCAAGATATGATGAATTCAGTTTGAGAGGGATAGCCCTTGTTCGGTTCGAATCCATAGGATACCCCATAGTTCGAATTGATGGCCAGAAATCATGTTCGCATCCATCTGTTCGACTCCATCTACTTCGAACCCATCAAGCTTGGAAGTCCTTCGAATCCATCTAGTTCCTCCTACTTCGAATCCATGGACTTCGCATCAACACCTTCGTACCTTTGAATCCATCAAGTGGCCAAGCTTCGTACCCATCCTCATGTCTCAGCTCGACTCCACATAGTTCGCATCCATCAACACCTCGCTCCATTCAAACCCACCAGGTTCGAATCCGTCTAGAGTTAGTCACTTCAAACCAATCTTGTTCGTATCGATCGAGTTCGAACCCATTGGGGTACCTCAGTTCGAATCGGTCACGTTCGAATCCACGAACAATCACTTGTTCGTATCCACCAAGTCAACAAGCTTGGATGAGGTGACACTCCACGATACGAAGTCGGCAAGATCCAAGGAGACGAAGCGTTCAACCCGGAGAGGAAACCGAATCGACTCGAAGGACGCGTGCCACCTCATCACAAGACCACATGAGCTGATGGAGTCGAAGGGAGTGGATTCGAAGGTGTGGATTCGAACTAAGCAGCCAACCGAAACACTCCAATTCGAATCGATCATATCTCCTAAACCACTGATCCAAATGCAACGAAATTTTCACAGTAGCTTCCATACAAGGTAAAGATTGTTCCTGCCAAGTTTCAGCTCGATTGGATCATTTTTTGATAGATTCGAAATCACTTCGAATCGATCTCAGATCGAGTCAAAACTTTGTGGGGTCGGTCGCGTGGGCCCATTCACGTGCCAGAAAAAGTCTCCCGAAGTTTGAGCGAGATCTGGGCCTCCAACGCCTATAAATAGGACCCTGAAGCCTTCATAAAAGGGGGATCTTCTGAATCTTCTGCCACTGAACATCCAGACTCTGCCGGATTCAATTTCGTACTTCATTATCGCTGTTGTAATCAAATTTGAAAGCTATTATCAATTGTAATCCGCTGTAATCGATTGGGATCATCGAGTGAATCAATAAAGACATAAGCTTCAGAGTGGACGTAGGCAAGATCGCCGAACCACTATAAATCTTGTGTTTGTGATTGTTATTTGTGAATTATTGTGATTGTTATTGCTTAGATCTGAATTCTATATTGATTGTTGCTGATTTGTGTTCATAAACGGGTGCTTTCACGATATTGGGTGTTTGTGGTCAATTTTGACGCAAACAAAAACCACATAAAAATTTGGTTTTTCTAACTCTTTTATTCTGCAATCTTTTTCTTCTTCTAATGTTAATGTGGCAATTCTTGGAATGGTGAAGAAATTCTTGGGAGTTATGAGTTATTGATAAAGTAAACGAGGAGCTCAAAGCACGGGTATTTTTATTTGCAATAATTAAAAATACACATCCATTTTGGTTACTGCTGAAAGTCAGTAACCACTTGCAATTAGTAATTTGCGATCTGCGCTGCATCTTTATTTAAAATAATGTATTGGTATTTTCAGGATTCGAATTGAAGAAAACTGAAGATAACTTCTCGGTTTCTGATCCCAATTTCGCTAAGAAGAGAACCATTCCTAATTGGGATATAAGACCATGTATTTGTATTAAATTTCACATGCTAAAACATGAAACCATTGTAATTCTGAGTGATATGGTTCATTTTGATAGCATTAATATGAATAAAAGTTTTGTGGGTATAAAGACTCCAAGATAAATAGTAATTGCTATTTCGTTTTGATTTATTCTGAGTGGATGGTGATATAAATTACAACTAAAACTCTATCATCGTCAATTTATTATAAACTAACTACTCTCAAAGCAAACTTTTATTCCTATAATATCACTTAAATTTCCTTATAATTGTTTCAAATAAAGGTTTTAAATAGACCATAATGGTGACATACTACAGAAATTGGATTAATCTTCAACTTAATCTTATTTGCATAACTCATTATAATGTCATGTAAAGAAAATTAATTAAGGGGACTAAACTTTTGCATTTTTTGAATTGAGGTCTAACACATTTAGCACTGCTGCAAGTCAGTAACCTATTGCAGTTAGTACATTTGTGATCTGGGCTACGTTGTTATTTAAAATAATGTACTGGTATTTTCAGGATTCAAATTGAAGAAAACTGAAGATACCTTTTTGATTTCAAATCTCAATTTCGCTAAGAGGAGAACCATTCGTAATTGGAATATAAGATCATGTATTTGTACTAAATTTCACATATTCAAACATGAAACCAATGTAATTCTGAGTGGTATGGTTCATTTTAATAGCACTAAAATGAATAAAAGTGTTATGGGTATAAAGTTTCCAAGATAAATAGTAATTACTGTTTCGTTTTGATTAATTCTAAGTTGATAGCGATATAAAATACACCTAAAGCTCTATCATCGTTAATTTATTATAAAATAATTACTCTCAAAGCAAACTTTTATTTCTATAATATCACTTAAATTTCCTTATTTGTTGTTTCAAATAAAGGTTTTCAACAGACCATAACAGTGATATACTACATAAATTGGATTAATCTTCAACTTAATTTTATTTGTATGACTCATTATAATGTCATGTAAAGAAAATTGATTAAGGGGATTAACTTTTGCATATTTGGAATTGAGGTCTAACACAAGATCAATACTAACATCATATTGCTTTCATGTTTTTCAACCGTGAATTTATCCATGGTTGCCTTATGGATCAAGATAATTTCTAACTGGCTTTTGCTTTTATATGTTCTTGAATTTAGTTAAATTTGGAAACCTTTAATTCTGGCTAAAGAAACTATACGTTCCCAATTAATGTTTTTTAAATAACTATCAATGAATTTTTCAACTCATAAATAAAAATTAGGAGCCCATTAATAAGCAACATATTAACAAAAAAACCGTGTGTGTAGCACGAGTTCACCCTATTTAATATATCAACGACTGAGTGATTAAGTGATTATGTTGTATTCCTTGGTTTGTGGAAGTTTATGTTATGTAGTATAAGATATTGTGGTTTTCAACCGCTTTAATTTCTCAAAAACCAATGTAGGTGCTTTCCATAGAAATCATGTACTATACTGAAACTCCGACTTTTTCCTCATTATTGGCTAACCTATGTTTGTATTTATTGTGAAAATAGTCTATAGTTGTTACCAAATGAAGCACTCATGAAAAATCACATCTCCTTATTTTATCCCTTTATCTCCATTTTTCATAGAAGAAACTGGACTGTATATGCATATATACACGTAATTTATCTACATGTCAATAACCAAGAACACAAAGCGGAATAAAACGCAACTCATTCTTATACACTTAAGTATGAAATATAAGTGGTACATACATTTAAAATTAGAAAATATTCCATGTCAAATTATATGAAGCTTTAGTATTAATTTTTTTGCTCATCACTTAGTAGTTTTATACAAGTAATATGTTAAAATATTCTTGATCAATATCATATAGCAGTTTTTTTTGGATACTAACCCATATTTATTAATTAGCTTTTACTGGGGACAAATGAGAGCAATGAGTCTACAGAAAAAAGAATACAGCTGAGAGCCTTGGGTCTTTGCAATTTGGCAATAAAGATGTAAGGGTATTCATACTTGGATTATTCATTACTGTATGATATTCAATGATATTTTTGATTCAAATAGCGATATTTGCTTACACTTGATATCTTTTTATATTTACTTTTATCTCCTTCAAATGTATTTTTCTCTAGAAAGATTATTAGAGTTCTTGAAAAGGTCATTATAAGATGTTGGTGTTGTAGAAAATCTATGCATCTGCTTCCCCCAAGTTGCGGGATATGCCCCCATTTTTGTTTCTTTTGTAGATATAGTAATAGATTGATGGTTATAAAGGCTTCATTGATAGAATGGTGGTTGTCACAATGCTCATACTGTGATTTTGTGTTTTTTAAGTCAAACTAACTTTTCAACAACTTTTCACAACAACTTTTCATTTTACCTCATAAATTTTCATTTTCACCTCTAAATGTTCAAAAAGAAAATAACAGGCATATTCCTTCTTTAATCCATTTCATTATATTTTTAAATTCTATATTTTCGGTAACACCTCGAAGTCCGGTGATCTAGGTGACAATACAAGAAGATAGAATACTCAATGGTAGTTAGGACTTATTTACTTCTGTCGACCAAGATACTATCTCAGGTAGAGGTTTCATTCATCTAAGTTATCTTTATTTTGGATCAAGTTAATGGGTTATATGGGGTCAACATTTTTGTTATGGTTAATTCAATTGTTACTGTTTCTCCTTAAAGCATTGTTGCATTGAGTTTGATTCATGGATTTTGTTCTATTTTATTCATATTTAATGGATTCTCTTGAATTTATTTATTTTTACATAGATTGGAATTATAGTATGTCATTAACTAACTAAGCTATTTTCTCATTTACTAAATGTTACATAGATTTTTGCAATTATTTAATTGGATGTTTTATGCATATTTTGTTTAAGACAAGATGGAGTTGAAAGTAAAGCAACCAGATATGAAAAATTATTTTATAAATATCGAATACCTGATCCAGTTCAATAAGTGTTCCGACTTTGTCTTTTTAGTTTAAGTAACAAAGTTCTCCATCTGCTTTCAGAAGTACCGCTTTTAGAATGGTATTCTGTTAAAATAGATATATTTATTTACATGGTTATTGAGTAAAGACCAAAGAAGCTATGTGTGTGTCTTCTTTGTTTTATGCCCAGCATTAATATTATGCTTTGTTACACAAATCATTGTGCCTCTAGATAAGAGAAATATAAGCTTAATTGCTTTCTGTCAATAGCAATTGCATGTTAACAAAACCAATAAACATCATCTCTTGAACCTTTCAGGCATTATGATATCCTTTTATTATGCATCTTCAAAAAAATATTTGGAAAAACATGATGATCTAGCATGATGATAAAGTTTACTCACCTTCTTTGCTAGTGGGCTCATATTCTTTCAGAACATCCATGGTAAAAATTTAAATCATGGCTTAATTACACCAAAAACAGCCTATACAAACCATTAACCTGTGGCAACAAACCAATGGCTCTGGCTCTCTAGTATATTTACTGGCCCCAAACTAGACTTTAGGTGCATTGTAACATCATGAGAAAATGTAAGAAATAATTGGTTCTCCCTTGACCTAAACAGTGGACCAAATTATCATTATACTAAGAGTTATGTTTCTAATTTTCACTCAGATATAGTCACTAGACCGATCTAAACTTTTGCACTATCTAATTCTTTCGAACCATGTGGTTTAGAAAATTAATAAATTAACTTGTTTTTAGTTTACATATATTCAGTATACAACTTAGCCTAAAAGTGTGAAAAATCTTATATGGATACGAATCCAATCTCGATAATTGCTAAAATGATTATTTAGTTGATTTATGGTTATGATTCTATTCTTAATGAACTCTAATTACCATTTATTTGCTTTGTGTGTCTAACCTTGATGTCTTTGACATACCCAGATTGGATAAGATTGATATATTTATTATGAAAAGTCAAATCCTGCAGATATTTGCCTCACCTTATTCAGTTATTTGTTTTCTAGATATATTCTCCTTAGGTTTGGTGAATTGCCAATTTCAATCATAACTACCATTTGTGATTCAAAATTAATCTCCTACTTTCTTAGGTAAGTCCAACTTTTATGTGATGATCTTTTCCATTACAGGTTTATGAAAAAGTCCATTAGTCTATCAAAGTCGTATTGAGTGCGCATAATGTATTAGGTTCAACCAGTGAACATGATGCATAAATTATTTATTTTGTATATGATAAAAGGATTGTCCATACATTTATAGTGATATAGCACTCACTATCTGTCACCTTTCATAATTTTATAAAATTTGTATAAACATGCATTTTATAATTTTGTTATTCATGCTTTTTGTTACTCCAATGATACGTTATCTTTTACGAGGAAACCAATTAAGTATAACGTATACACATTCATATTTATGTATTCTCTTTAGTATTTGATATCATTACGATTAGTTTCTTTGCTCTCTAAATAAATGGATTGGTTTAATTTCTTTACCCTCAAAAGTAAGTCCGTTTTCATTAAATACAATTTTGGATGATTTTATAGTGAAAACCTTTTATGTGTTCGTTTGTAAATCTTTAATGGACTTGAGAGCTATGTGTGCCGATGTGTGAAATTTTGGTTTTCATACTTATTAAGCTGGTTTCGTATTGCTTTCCAACATTTTGATCTTTCTAAGAGTAAGTTCTATATCTTGCTTTTGTTATGATATGTCCATTGTTTTTTATAGATTTGTACTTAGTAGCCTAACACCATGGATATTTTTGATAAATGTTACATTTGTCGGCTATTGTAGTGACGAGTTTAAGAATCTTATGTCAAACAGATGTCATTAGTGATAACAACATATTTATCTTGAATAGTAGTGCTTAACTTTAAAGACACAACCTGTGAAAGCGTTCCAATAATTTATTGTTTAGATGAGTAATGCATCAGTTTCAAAATACTAATTTTATCTTAAATATTTGATATTATTCTTGCTTTTGACAGGCAAATTCTGATGGCACTATTATCACACTTTAAACCTTAGCCTGATATATGATTATCAAAATTTTGATCCGCTTCCCATTTGCTAATTATATTAGCTTACACCATAGATGACTCAGTAGATCAATTTGTGTTGAGAAGAGGCGATGGACTACAAATTAATTCAAAAGCTTGAAGCTATGCAATATAGACAATCTTTGTTATGAAGGAAATGTGAAGGCTGATTTATAAATGTATGCATACTATTTATTTAGTTTTATGAAAAACTGATTTGAATCTTAAGGTCTCTGTTATATATGAATAGTGCAATTATTCAAATACATCATTTATTCTTCAGAATATATACGACTAGAATATTGGACTATAGGTTGTTTTCTTGACTTAACTTTTAACTTGAATGCTCAAACTCTTCTGGGTGATATTCAACTTCGTTGACTTATATAATTATATATACAAGATCTTATCTATGTCATTATGTAGACCATAACAAAAAGAACAATTATTATAATCATAAATGCATTAATGAATAATAAAATTGTCACTCTTAATGTTTAAGCACATAGATATGTGCAAGCATAAGATAAGAAATAGAAGTTTGGTGTTTAATGGTTGTACATATTGTAGTTATTAGTAGTCCCGTTATTTTGAGTATTGAATTCACATAAGTGGTATCAATAAGACATTTGAGCGAATGGTATGCATGCAACAGAAATTGACTTATATATAGATACAAATTTATGAAGTAGTAAGAGGTCTGTTATGCTAACAATATTTTTATTACCTAAAATGAAAAAATTCTTTACTAAAGAACAACATTTACACACATGAATAGGAACTACTATTGACATTTTCCTTTGTAGACTTTTTTGAATTTAGTAATGATGAATTATGTATACATCCATCGAATATAAAGATGCCGTTATTAAAAAATTCTGTGAAATGCAATAGTTATGAAACCATTTAATGCATGTATGTATATATAATGTCAATATATGTACATGATTACCTTACATTTTACCAATATAAACAAATAATTTTCATTAACTATATAGCAAATATTAGAGTTAATCATGAAATGAGACAATAACTTCCAAGGTAAATATTAACAAAAATCCAACTTTTAACCATTCATAATTAACAGTTTTATAATTCCCCATTTCAAACAAATAGTACCATGTATGATAATATGCAACTTTTTTCATGCATAAATATTGTTTAAGTCAGTTGGTTTATACTATAAATAAAATTTCATAAACAAAAAAAAATTGGACAATATTATCATTTTAATATAAGCTTATACAAAAGATTTTTCTTTCCACATCTACCAATGTAACTACATTAATATTCGATTTTCTTTCTTCATTGCTTTTGCAAAACAAAAAAAATGTGCAAAACAATAAAGCATGTTATGGTTCAAGTAAATTCATGTTATTTTATGTTACACTTAAAATAATTGGTTTGCAATTTTTAGGAATAAAAATAACTTAAATAGGATCCTGGAAAGAAAATTAAAACACATTTAAAGTTATTGGTTTAATGATATACTATAAAAAAATTCTTAAAACAAATTGATTATTAAAGCTTAAATGAATCAATTTTTGAAGCGAGCCAAGTTCATTTATATTTATGTTCTTGAGAATAGCCAACATAAAATTGTTCTATATTTAACTATGAGTTCTTGCAAAGTTCGTTTATAGACACGCTGGTGGTGTTTTTCAATCTTTCTACCTAAAGTTTGAAAAAAATGGTTTACTTCCTTAACTAATATTTTATCGTTCTTTGCTGCAGGTAAAAAAGTCTTCGATGCTGAAAATGTTTACACAACTAAATTGCAAAAGTTAATAGCAAGATAAAGGCTGCTACTCCCACTAAAGACCACATTTATACAAATGAAGTTGGAGTTGAAGTTTTCATAGCCTGAACAAGAAATTAAACCTATCAACTATTGTTCGTTTTGTCTATAAGATGAAGTTCAAAAACTGTATTATAATGCAACAACATGTTTGGATAATTATCCAATATGCATTTTGGCAACTCCATCTTCATGACCTAGGCATATATCAAGAGTATCATACATACATACATACATACATACATATATATATATATAAACCAGACAGTTATGAATATGTAGACCGAATCCCCGTTTATAAACTATGTATATCTAAGTGCTTCCACTACAGACTTAGAAGAATAACAATGAAGTTATATATCACGTTAATCTTTTGTTATCATACTTTTGTCATAAAGCTATACAACTATGGATTTGGTCTAATATTTGCAAAAATAACAATGATAGGTATATTTATTAATATTTTAATTTATTAAACCCAGTTCATTGTCAATACATATCATATATATATATATATATATATATATATATATATATATCGATAGTATCATAAACTGTTTGTTTTGTCTTTGCTTTGAAAGTATTTAAAAAATATGGTTAACACAAGCAAATATTGTCACGTTTTGTGTGCTGCATTAAAATATGATTCTATTTAATGAACAATATACTATACAATGGAAACATTATTTTATTAAATATCTTTAATCCTATTTTTTACGCAACCTATGCTTTTAACCGTTTAGTGCATATGCCTTTTCTTTTCGTATTGACAAGCACACTTTGCCCTTATAAACCTTTTGTCCATATGTTTGAGAGCATTCAATCCTATTACTGTGTTGACTCAATAATGATCGTGTGCTAATTTTAATATTTATATTTGATATTATAATAATGTTTCTAATTCCTTCCTGTAAAGTATATTCTAATTATTTTACAAAATAATTTAATTTTCTTACTATAACTAAAAGCCATGTCCGTGTGCGAAGCACGGGTTCACTTTATCCATAACTCAAAATGGATGCAATTAAAAGACTTGCTTTAATATTAGTGGTATGAGTTGTATGGGTAATTTGTATCGATAGTGTAGGCATACCTTATTTGTTAGATATTCTTCTGACGTAGTTTGTTTATTTGTTGTAAGTCTACAACATATGAATTTTGCTGGTAAAGTACATTGACTTCTCAAATATATTTACAAATTTAAACGGTTTAGATTTCCTAAATTTTAAGTTGACATCCATGCTTGTCTGCAGTGCCCCACTCACCACTTTTCTACTGATCTTTCACTGTTTTTTAATATATTTTCATATAAAGGCTTCAGTGAATGGATAAGAGGTGTAGTGGGAATAGTCGCCCTTTACTCACAGTTGAAGCAAAACAAAACAAAGAACATTTTTTATTTTTTGTATAAAACTATCAGCTTCATCCAACAAATACCTTGGAGTGTTCTTCTGAGTAATTTCTTTAAATGCATGATCGACTTAAACAAGCTCCATTTCTAATCTATTAGCAACTATATTATTGGCAGTAGTCTTTAATGGTTGATTAAGTTAAACTATTGAAGTATAGGCCTGTTTTGGGTTTAGGTTTTAAGTCCATACAATCATATCTTTTAATATGATTTATTCTTCTGTCAAATTTTGAGCTTTACAATGTTCTGAAACATTATCGAAAACTCTCTACTACCGAGTTCTACTCAATTGTGTTTCTTCTAATTATATTTTTTTTTACTTGCATTGTAAAGTTGAAGTACCGTGCTCTATCCGTCCAGCAGTTTGGTTATATTTACGAATTTTTTTGTTCATTTAGACATGACAATTGTTGGTTGTATATACAGAACTATATTTTTATTTTTATATTTAAGCATTAAAATTCTTCTCAGTGATTTATAAAAAGTTCATATAGTCATGGTTTAAATGCTAATTTTTTATAGTTTTAAAAGACCTCATGTGGGAAGCACATGTTACAGCCTTACTTCTTTGACAATCTGAATTCCATTATTGTGTTGTTCACACCACAACTTCCTACGTTTGTTTTGTCATTTTTAGTTTTGAATTTTTGCCAAACAAAAATGCGCAAGACGCATGTATGTTATCAAAAACGACCAATTTATAAAAAAAAATAACATACAAAATAGAAAACAACTTTTTTTATTTTTTGCGTTTTCAAAACTGATAGAAGCACGAGAAACAATCCATCCTTTCATCATCCTTCCATCCTCTCGGTCGTCCTTCCATTTTCCTTCCACCCTCTTCGTCGCCACTTCACGCCTCTCATATTTGATATGCACATTTGAAAATGGAAAGCACAAAATTTATTTTAAAACCAAGCACTACCTAATTTTTCCACCTCAAACTGATTTTTTCTTCATGGCAAACTAGCCACCTTTAAATATAGTAAGAAAATCCTAACAAGATATTAATTTCCATTGTAGATCCAAATATAAATAGGTTTAAGGTACGAACC
Source organism: Allium cepa (assembly GCA_030765085.1). Lineage (NCBI taxonomy): Eukaryota > Viridiplantae > Streptophyta > Magnoliopsida > Asparagales > Amaryllidaceae > Allium > Allium cepa. The sequence continues at coordinate 746,030,365 of CM060940.1, read as the reverse complement.
ATGCATGCACAATGTTTTATATTATCATTGGAGAAGGCTCAAGATTTGTCACTTTTTTGTTTTTTGGGAAAGTACGTCATTGTACTTACCTTCCAATCACAAGGTCTTGACGTAATTTTGAAAATTACAAAATCTGAAAAAGTGTGGCTTAAAAGGGTTTCAACTCTATAGTAGTGATACTCAAACAGGAGAATAGGGGTTTTATTACACGTTACCATGTAGACTTCATTATGAGATGATTTGTATCAGTACCCTTACTTGATACCCGATATGTCTCCTTAGGACTAAATCTCAAATGCGCTTTTTTAGTTGAAATAGGGTATGAATGTTAATCAAATTAGAGCACTTATACCATAGCTATAAAGTCATCATCAAACGTAAATGGTGCTTGCTTTCTAATTTGAACCAATCCATCGCCCTTCATTCTATGGATTCAAGATGTGCTAGATATACATATTCACTATGTTCATACATTTTTCATTCTGGAAAAGCGAGGAAACATTTAAAAAAGGACATTTCAAATAAAGAAAAGTGGACAGACTTTCTCCTCTTCCATCTCACGTTAATGAGTTCTCGGGTCACAAACAAGTTTCTTCTTTGTATTACTTTGTTCCTATGTAAAAGGATTCTTTGCTGACTTATTTCTTTAAGAGATTTGACTTATTTCTTTAAGAGATTTGCTAAAATTTAAAATCTATTTATTTATTTTTACTCTAAACAGGCAAGCATGGAATTTAAATGTGCTTATGATATTATGTTGTGCTCTCTGACAAAAACTCAAAGAAGTGTCATTAAATATTTTATGTTGAAGTCAACTGTTGATTTCTTCGCTACTTTGATTAGGGGCAGAATTTGCGTCAGTACTATTTCCTAGGGAATATCTCTTCTAAAACCCATGTCGTTACATGATGAATGTTTTTTGGGAAAGGGTAAAATGACCTGCTGGGCCAGGAATAGTAATATTAGGAACGATATAGTTAAATCATGGAAAAATCAGAAAATGGCTTGCAGATAGCTTCCAGTTTCCTACGTTACATCTTGAAGTTGGATGAATAATCAAACACAAGTTCCATCTGTGTCATGCTCTGATAAATGTTATAGCAGCCATCTTAAAATCAGCTGATTATAAATGTAAAGAGGATGGATACTGCAAATGAGGACATTTGTGGTTTCATAATTCAAAATTGTATGTAAAAAATGATGTCTATATTGAAAAATAAAATAAAAAACTTACCGGTCTCATTGGAAGTCCTATGGACCTACCAGTATAAATTGTTTCAGAGTTATGTTCTTTTGGATGATGATACATGCAGTTTGTCCCAAATATGCAGTTTTCAATTTTTAGGTAATACTGGCATTCAGGTTGACCGGGTCTTTTTGGAAGGTTTGCTCATATTTACTTATTTTATCCAAATAAGTAAAAACGACTATATGTAGTTGCTTATTCAATGGATGGAGTATTAATTTCAGCTGATTAGTTCATTTTTGTATTCTGCCATTGTTACGGGAATTATTAGTGGGCATACTAATTATTTTGACAACCCCATATGCGAAGCACGGGTTCACACTAGTTATTAATTATACTTAAGGTGATAATTAGACATTTAGTGATGAATACTTTAAGGTTAAGTATAATGAATGTTTTGGTTTGTTGTGACAATGTTTGGGTAACACTTGTCTTAAACCCTTAAGTATAATTAGATCTTATAAAAGCAAGTTTAAAAAGAAATGTTTTTATAGTATGAAATGATTTGGGTTATTGCAACAATGTTTGAGTAACACTTGTCTTAAACCCTTAGGTATTAATCCTTTTAAAAGCAAGTTTAAAGAGAAATATTTTTAAAGTGTGAAATGATTTGGGTTGTTGTGACAATGTTTGAATAACACTTGTCTTAAACCCTTAAGTATAAATAAATTTTTTTTTAACCAAGTTTGAAAAGCAATGTTTTTAAAGTATGAAACGATTTGATTCGTTGTGACAATGTTCGAGTAACAACTTGTCCTAAACCCTAAGTATAGTTAAATCTTTTAAAAGCAAATTTGAAGAGAAATGTTTTTAGAGTATGAAATGATTTGACAGTGTTTGAGTAACACTTGTCCTTAGCCCTTATAAATGTAATCAAACCTTTTAAAGAAAGTATTAAAGATGATGATTAAATGTGAATGTTTTGAGTTTGTAGTAAAAAATGTTTTAGTAACATTTCTTTTCAAACCCTTACATTGCATTTTAAAATGGAATAATATTATAAATATAAGTAGATCTTTAATAATTGAAGTTTAAAAATAATAAAAAGTATTGAAATCTTTTATAAAAAGATAAAAAAGCTATATGTTTAATTTATAAAAAAAAGAGGTTGAGATACTTTAAACCCTCGACATTATAATAATATCAATTGATTTTCGTATGAAATGGTTTGGTTGTCGTAAGGTAAAAACCAATCCCAACTTATGTGCGACATGTATTATGAGATACTTTTATTTTGAAAGGTTTTATAACATCAAATAATTTTCTCATGCCAGTTTACTAACTGATTCGGGTGCTATTTTCTTATAATTCTCACGTCAGCTAGTCGGGATACTTGGCACCATCGTTGGGGTGGTCACAATTATCGATTCCACTATAGATGCTTGTTGCCTTGACTGGAGACCTTTATCGGGAAGCAAGACGACCCGGGGTTAACATAAAACTTGAGAGATTTAAAAACAGAGATTAGTGACATCAATCGATGACATATGGACTCTCTGAAATATAGGCGAGGTCAATGAGATACCTCCTTTAGTTTGTGATTCAGTGTTGGCCAAAGTGCCACTAGAATTTCCTTCCAAGATGGGGGAAAGGAAGGTGGACTTTAGCATTTGGGGTTGATCTGGATTGTACACGAATCGAAGATGGATCATGAGCAGTTTTGGGTTCGGAGGTGTCTCAAGTAGTGACATCGTGTGGCGATGGTCCAGAGCCTTCACCAAAGTCCCTTTGCACCGTATGGCAAGCTACAGATGGATAATATGCCGACCCTCTTTCAGAATCTTAGGCTCATCTCCTATTAAAATCTCCTTCTCCACCTAGGCCAGATTCACCTTGCCACCTTTCAAGAATTCCATTTCTTCCTCAATAACTTATTCTCAAGCAAGGGCAAGAACTCTGGGGTAATCGTAGTAAAACCACTCTAGATTATGGAATTTGAGTACAATGGGATTGTGCTATTAAGCATTGGTTCGTGCTTCTCCATCATTTGCTTTTCTGTGGCCTCGACATCCTTCTTGACAAGCGCATCCATGTCTCTAGCATGTTTGACCACCTTGTCTCTTTCATCGCGAGCAGCATGCAGCTCTTCATAATTGTCCAGAGCATGTTGAAGAGAGCCATTCTGCTCTTTTGTCTCGCTTTCAAGTTTGGTCGATAACTCAATAACCTTCTTGTTTGAGGCATCTCTTTCTAGCACTAAGGCGCAATTTCGATGATGTACAGTCCCAATCTCACCTCGATGCTTGTTTCCCTCAACTTCAAGTGCCATGATGGCGTCCTTGACTTTCTTCTCAGCTTGAGATTGTGATTTCCTTAGGTTTTCAACCTCAGCATCGAGATGGGCGATGATTCTTTTGTCTTGCACTTTTGTTAGATTAAGATTATCAACCTTGAGTTGGCTTTCTTTTGAGACCTTGGATATTCTCTCAGCTACCCATGCCCATTTTCTAGATTGATTATAAGCATCAATTACATAAGCAACGGCCGTATCTTTGATCTTAGGCAGAATTCTCTTCAAGCTAGGTATGAATATAAGTCCATTAAAGCAGACATCCAAAAATTGTTCCCTTGGTTCTGGTATTCGAGCAACGGTGGTAAGTTATTGCTCCGTAGTGATGGCCGGAGCTTCAATCGATTGTTTGCTGGCTCTATGATGGGAAGTTTTAGAACTACTTTTACGGTGCCAATGGTCAAAGGATCGGCTGGAGTGAGAGGGTGCCAAATATCGTACAATAATCGAAGTTGAAGGAAGTGCACGAGAAACATCGCTTGGTGGCAACTCATCACGACAATTAGAATGCCTATCTAAGCCTCTCAACGTAGGTGACTTGGTCCTGAAACGACGTTTGGAAGTGGAGTCATGCGATAGATAATCTCTATCGTAACCGCCTCTATCACGACTTCCCCTATCGCAGCAAGATCAGTAAATGGACTTTGAATCTCGACCACTACCTTGATGTTATATGCTTGGATGGTGCTTATGTGGTCGAGATATATTTTCCTCCAAGGATTGATATATATACTTCTTCCTCTCCGTGGATCTTATAAAAAAATAGGATGAAGTTAGATTCGATGAGTAAGGACACGAGTCAATTTCAACGTAGTGCCACGAAGTGCATCTGTGCATGAGTTTCCTAGTATCCCCCCGACGGACCATGTTCTGTAACTTGGCTCATAGGAGTGATCTCCCTCATGTTGATAGGAGGAATGTCATCGTTAAAGAAAATGGAAGAGTCAAGACCATATAAATCGACCCCAACTTAGAGAACGTATTTACGGAAGGAACAAAAGGATTTTTCTTAGCAGTCGTTACAGGTGGAGGTTATGTAGAAGTCTGGGCCTTAGAAATTTTCATGACTAACCTCTTCTTCGGAGCTGATTGTTGGTCGTTCATGGGTTGTTCAACCAAGGAATCATGGCCTACATCAATACCATCATGGCCAGCTTAATCAGTGTGACCTACAGTTTCGCCTTCCTTTATGTGTTTTTCCCTTTCTACAACATTTTCTTCAACTTATGCCCTTGGACCCAGGACTGAGGGCACTTCTGGAATAGCCTTGCCTCCTCTGGGAGAGTTATTATCATCGTCTTCATCATCGTTATCATCACAAGCGGCCACTTGGACTAGATAAGTGTCATGTCCTGCTTCTAGTAGATTATGGGCTAAGATATTCTCATCGGAGACAAGAACTCCAATGTTTGTATTCCCCTCCAGAAGTGCTATGAGAACTCTGACGGCATCCGCAAGAGCCACGCCGTTGGGTCTTGCCAAAACTTCTAAATGACAGAAAGAATATAGTAAAATTTGGTAATTGACAAGGTGAATTCGTAGCAAAAGAATGAGGCAGAATTTACATCTAGATATCCATCTTCGTGCAAACCTACGTAGACAACATACGTAAAACCATTCGCTTTTGAAATAGCTCAACTTGTTCCATGTGCCACTGACAACTTTGAAATTTTTCCCGGCTCTAAGTAATTCTAGGAAGGACTTCCACTTTGGATCTTAAAATTGTATATGTGCCGAATTTTACTGGATTTCCCCGTCACTAGGTACTCGATGCAAATATTGAATGAGTACAATATACATACCATGAAGGAAGGCGTAGTTGAACTCGATGAATGAATGGGTTGAATGGTGGAACACATCCCACCAGATAAATATATCTATTGCAAGCAGTGTCCCTTTTAGAGGATTATGAGCTCTCTGATGGCGAGAAGGGACTAGTATGTCATCGAATGAAATTTCGTGGTTGTCGTAAATTCTACGAAGAGATCCTTCATCAATCTTTAAAGCAATGGAATCGATGAGATCATCTAAAAGAAAAACATCTTCGAGTGTATCAAGAGTAGGTTCAACCTATGATTCCTAGGGCTCTATTGGATTTTCAAGAACTTACTATTCGGTCTGTGGATTTTCCTATTGATATGCCTTCTATACTGGAGTTTGTTGTGCAAGTGGGACTGTAGTCAAGCTAGACTCGATGTTGGATTCAACATATCTAGAAGTAGATAGACATGTGGCTTGAGTAGTAAGATGCTTGGAACGGTTTTGCTCCGTTTCTATAAACAGTCAACATATAATCAATTTTTGATTAACTATAAGTTGTACCCCTCAGACTAAAGTGAAACCTAGTATGGTGTTATGCGGTGTCATGCAGTTTATATTTCTAATATTATTTAACAGTTGATTTTAAGAATACGGACCTCGCCCGAGGTGACATTCATCGCTAACCATCCCGATGAGCATCATATTATCGACCGTGCTTTAGGAAAGGTTTGAAACTAAGAATTGGTCATTAGTTCACAAGGCAAGATTAACCTGTGAAATCAGAGTATATGAAATTTTCCCAAGTGTCGGATTTATGCCGATCTAACTTGTTAGGATATTTTCATCCTCCTTTTCCATCCTCTCCCGATCCCAAACCACGGCCATTCACGACGAGCTTCACCCACATCAAAGTCCAACTCTACGCATGCGTCATCGCAGGTTATCACCTACCTTGGAACGATCAACAGGGAAACTCGATTCAAGGGTTAGGGCTTGGATTGGTGAATTCGATTAAGGCGAGGCGGTGGTTCATACAGAGCTAGGGTGGTGGCACTAGTGTTGTCGAGGATGGAGACGGTGGACACTAGTGATTGGGGAAGAGAGAAAGGTCAATTCATAGGCTAAAGGTTTTAATGGCAGAGCTCAAAGATTGGATCGGTAATAGCAAAAGCAAATGAAGAGGAAATCAAGCGAAATGGATTATATAATGAAAATTTGTACGTGCTAATATAGTACACACGGATCGTGTAATATGATGAATAACACACAAAAATATGATTAATCACAGATAATAGAAAATTCAATAAAATAGAAAAAGCACACCGGAGATTTTTATACTGGTTCGGAGCACCGTCCTACGTCCAGTCCCAGACTTCTATCTGGATTTTCACTACCAACTACCTCACTTCACCCGGAGGAACAGGTTTACAACACCCGAGCAGACGAAGGGGATTTCACGCCTCTAATACACTGAGGACTTCAACACTTGCCTCTTACAACACAGGGACTTCAACACTTGCCTCTTACAACAACGAGGACTTCAACAAATGAAAATAATTGTTTGTTGACGGTATGTGTTCTTGCTAACACTATTTTGTCACTTGTAGTACAAACTTCCTATAATCTTATCCTCAAATAGAATATTTGTATATATGAAGATTTGGAAGTGGATATCTTATTGAATCAAAAGAAGGTTAAATAAATTTCAGGATTCAAAAACGATATATGATAGAATATGAGCAATTTGAGAGCTTGAAGGTGTAAGATTGAGATCAATAGAATAGAGATTAGAATAATAGAAATTCGTTAATTGGAATAATGATTTCATGATGTTTATATAATAAATAAACAGTTGTAGCCCTTTGTGAAAAGGTACAAACAAAGGTCATGATCATTGGTGAAGAGAAAGAGAAGCAACCGTTGAAGAAAAGGAAGTGTCTATACGAAAGGTTGCTTTCTGTTTGAAAACGGTCGACATATTAAAAAGGACCAGTAGAAAGGAATTTGAATATATATTCGTTATGTACACTTATGCATGTTAACTGTGCATTCTGGGCAGAAACGGTCGACTGCCATGTTTTGACCGGTCGACCGGTTTAGCCCAGATTGCACAATTAATGTGCACTCATTTATATATATATATATATATATATATATATATTAAAAGATTGAAGGTATAAGATTATTTGAGGATAGATTTTAACATAAATAACATTACTAACATACCAAATAATCAACCTCTAATATATGGAGCTCTTTGTGTCTCTTTAATGGAGCTCTTTGTGTCTCTTTAATGAATAACTTCTTTTTGTCGATCACAGCTTATCCCTTTGTCAGAAATCAAAACTCTATAAAAATCTTGACTCAAAATTCTCCCCCTTTTTGATTGATGACAACATAGTTATGAATCTCCCCCTGTAAATGATATCCCCCTGAGATTGTGTCCTGCATACATACTGTTAGCACAATTTTCTCCCCCTTTGTCATCGACGAAAAGGATTTGTTAAATGAAGGATAATAAGCAATATAAAACTATGTAAGCAACAATTTTCTTCCTCTTTGTAAATGAGATTATAAGCAACATAAAACAACTACCATAGATCAAGAGTAACATTCACACAAGATGATAATACACACAAGTCTAGTATGAATTAAAACACGACACTATTTAGTACAAGTGCCAGATAATGTCTTTAAAGCAAATACTAAAGTCATAAGAACGCAAAATAAACTAAAAGAGACTTAATCTGACTCCGTCTCACCCTCTTCTTCTTCTTCTCCTTCTTCTTCAACAAGCTGAGATTTTCCGTGTCCATGATCACGACTAGTTCCTGAGCTTGTACCCTCCTCCGAAGATGTCCAAGCAAAAGTAGGAGGAGCTGGGCGCTTGCCAAGGTCTGGGGCTTGCATTGATGAAGATGATCCACCACATAATATTGCTTCCCATATAGAAACGAAGAAAGACTTAAGTTTGTTAAAGCGTTTATCCATTTTTGTATTCATGCGCTTAAGTCGAGCTTCAAGAAGGAATTGATTTCGAGCAATAGTGTCAAGTGATTCTTTTGTTGAGGAAGATGGTCGCAAAAGTTTAACTTCCTCAGGTTTAGGGTGGGATGGTCGTGATGAAGCTTCTTTATGTCCTTGTTCTTTCCACTGTTCAAAAGGCATAATATTAAAGTATGGAGCGGGAAGCTTCATTCTTTTAATCGATGCTTTGTTGATGACTTTTGGTTTGGAAATTGAAGACTTGGGAGTTTCAATGCCGCAATCAAGCAAGAGACGCATAATATACTCGTTATAGAACAAGTGTGGCCTAGAACAATCATTTACTTTCAAGATCTCATCAAAGATCATACCAATCCAATTTATACGAATACCCCCATAGATTGAGTATAATGCCTTGAAATTTTCTTTATAGACGGCATCAAAATTTCCTATTCTTGGTAATAGAGAGTGCATAAGAGTATGATGAAGAATTCTTGCAAAAGGCCGTAAACCAATAGACTTAGTGCTATCCTTGTCATCTTCAATAAATTGATGGCTAATTTGATTACGGACATGAACATTGCAAAAATTACTTGAGAATTTTTCACCGGTAAACGAAGAACCAAGAACGGTTGCCATCCTATCACATGAGATAAAAACTTCTTTGCCACAAACAACGGACCAAAGACAATAATTAGGATTCTCTGGCTTGTTTTTCTCTAAATTTAGGTTAGCATAGAATAACTTGATCATTACATGGTTAATTTTCACATTGTTTTGATCAAAGTCAATTAGGTTTTCAATGTTGGCATCCTTTGCTAAGCCAAGAATACGATAACTAGAGAAATCTGAGAAATTAACAAATGAACCTGGATGGATTGTAAAATCTTTCATCTCATTCCACCTTTTGACTGCGATTGGATCCACAAGCCACTTCCTGACAGAGAGATCGATTGGTTGAGTTTCGGAGGTAGAAGTTTACTTTAATTTCTTTTGCGGAGGAGCCATTTGGGTGAGATTGGTAGAAGAGTTTTACTTCTTGGGTTATGAGAGTTTGGTAAAAAAAATGAAGAGATGGAGTTATGAGAGTTGACAGAAGAGATGGAGTGAATAAATAACCGTATGTGCCTTTTTAAAAAACAAAACAGCACGAAACCGGTCGACTGCCCATAAATCACCGGTCGACCGTTTTCTTACAGAAGCAAAAACGGTCGACTGGTGGTTTCTGGCCGGTTGACTGGTTTGCCTGTAAGTGGTTTTTCCTTCATCTTGCTTGAATTTTTGAATGTTGACGGTCCATATAATATTGAGTATATTCAAAACATGATATATATATATATAAACAAATACGAGAATACAATCATAATATTGAAACAAATTAATGAGAGGAAGAGGAATTATGATCTGAAGTCTCTTCTTTGACATCGGTAATGCGTGGTTTCCATGGCGACCATTTTTCTTTTGCTTCTTCATTTTGAGCATAGTTTTTATCCCATGAATTTGGACTTCTAGAAGATGAAGGTGCATGAGGCATTGGTTCGTATACGCCATGTTTGTTTGAACCACAGAAGAATGATGCCATTCTTTCCAGAAGAGATAGTCGTTCCGTAGTTAGTTGTTGCTCATAATGCAGCAGTCTTTGAAGATCGATTTGATGTTTTTGATAATGATGAATCTCATTGATCTTCTCTCTGGTACGGGGTGAACAAAACAACACCTTCTTTGCTCATTTCGAAGTTGGCGTATTGCCAGGAGTATGAATGCATTGGTGATGACACTTTGATTTGTGTTTTGGAGTTTCAGGAGAGGAATGTTCTTCTGGCTCAGAACTTGTGACCGAAATATGGGACTTTTGAGCACACCCATCACAAATATGTTCCATAAAGAACCATATGTATAAACTTTTAGGCTCGGATAGGAAGTGATAAAAACAATATTTTTGTCAAGCTTATATAGAAAAAAATTCCTATATATAACCTTGTGGATGAGAATTGTCATGCAAACTTGGCCGTAGAAAAAAAAATTAGAAGCTCATATTCAATTTCCTAATATAGCAATATCAAAAATAATTCGAAAAGAACTTAAGAATATAACATTAGTGATTACTTATCAAGTTCTTTTCTAGAAATTAAACCAAGTTCTCTACGAAATTTAATGAAACTAGACTCAAGTAGAGGCTTAGTAAAAATGTCCGCTAGTTGACTATCAGTTTGGACATATTCGAGACATATATTTCCTTTTTCAATATTGTCTCTAAGGAAATGATGACGGATATCAATGTGTTTGGTTCTGGAGTGATTCACTGGATTCTTAGAAAGATTTATAGCACTTGTGTTATCACAGTATATAATAGAATTTGATAAATGAATATCAAAATCTTGAAGTGTTTGTTGCATGTATATTACTTGAGTACAAGCGAGAGCTGCTGATATATATTCAGCTTCACATGTTGATAGTGAAACACAATTTTGTTTCTTACTAAACCAAGAGACTAGTGATTTTCCAATAAAATGGCACGTACCACTTGTACTCTTTCTATCCGTTCGAGAGCCTCCAAAATCAGCATCACTATACGATACTAATTCAAATGGGCATTCTTTTGGATAAAAAAGACCGAAATCTTTGGTATTATTAAGATAACGAATTATACGTTTCACTGCTCGTAGATGTGATTCTTTTGGATCTGCTTGAAAGCGTGCACATAGACAAACACTCATCATTATATCTGGACGACTTGCTGTAAGATAAAGAAGAGAACCAATCATGCTTCGATATAGTTTCTGGTCAATATCCTTACCATTTTTATCTTTTTCAAGATGTGTAGTTGTACTCATAGGAGTAGGTTTACCAGATGTGTTATTTAATCCGAAGCATTTGATAAGATTTCCGCAGTATTTTTCTTGATTAATAAAGATACCATTCGGAAGTTGTTTGATTTGAAGTCCAAGAAAATATGACAGTTCTCCCATATGAGACATTTCGAATTCTTTGGTCATAATACTTGCAAATTCGTTGCAGAATTTATCGTTTGTTGAACCAAAGATGATATCGTCCACATATATCTGGATAACTAGAATATCCTTTTGAGAATGTTTGATAAACAAAGTTTGATCGACTTTGCCTATTTGAAATCTTGAGTTAATAAGATTGCTATGTAGTCGTTCATACCAAGCACGATGTGCTTGTTTTAAACCATACAGAGCTTTCTTAAGTTTGAACACATGGTCAGGATATTTTTCATGTACGAACAAAGGAGGTTGTTCGACATAGACATTCTCTTTGATAAATCCATTGAGAAAAGCACTTTTGACATCCATCTGATAAAGTTTGAAATTATGGTGACAAGAAAAAGATAATAGGATTCTAATAGCTTCTAGTCGAGCAACTGGTGCAAAAGTTTCTTCATAATCGATACCTTCTTCCTGATTATACCCTTGTGCTACTAATCTTGCTTTATTTTTGGTGATATTTCCTTGTTCGTCAGCCTTATTTTTATAGACCCATTTAGTACCAATAACTGACTGATCAGTTGGTCATGGAAAAAGTTCCCAAACATCATTGCGCTCGAACTGATTTAGTTCTTCCTGCATAGCAATGATCCAGTAATCGTCTGTAGCAGCTTCTTTTGGATTCTTAGGTTCGATATTTGAGAGAAAAGCGACATGACCCATTTGATTGAGTTGACTCCTTGTTCTGACATGTGATGTTACTTCACCGATTATATTTTGGGTAGGATGGTCTCATAATATCCTTGGTGGTGATGGTAACTCACATATTTAAGGAGTATTCTCAATAATTATTTCCGAGTCAGAATCAACATTTGTGATGATCGGCTTATCAGTGACTATTGTTTCGTCATCATCTGATATATTTTGAGGATGCTGATAGAATTCATCGAAAGAGACATGAAGTGATTATTCAATAGTTTTGGTTTGTTTATTAAATATACGATAGGCCTTGCTTCGTTCTGAATAACCGACAAATATTCCTTCATCGGCTTTTGGATTGAATTTGCCAAGCTGGTCTCTCGTATTTAAAATAAAGCACTTGGAACCAAAAACTTTGAATTATGAGATTTTAGGCTTTCTTTTGTTAAATAACTCATAAGGAGTATTCTTGGTAAGATGTCTTAAGGACACACGATTCAAAACATAACAGGCGGTTGCGACGGCTTCTGCCCAGAAATGTTTTGGTAAGGTGGTTCCATTCAATAATGTTCTTGCACATTCTTGTAAAGTTCGGTTCTTCCGTTCTACAACTCCGTTTTGTTGTAGAGTTCTGGGAAACGAAAAATTATGATATATACCTTTCTTTGTACAAAAATGTTCAAATTCATTATTTTCAAATTCTCCGCCATGATCACTTCTTATATTTTTAACTTTAATCCCTTTTGATTTTTGAATTCTTTTGACGAAAGATTTGAAATGATTGAAAGTGTCACTTTTGCTTTTTAAGAAAATTGTCCAAGTGTAACGGGAGAAATCATCAACAATTACAAGCACATATCGACTGTGATTTATTGACTGAACCCTAGTAGGTCCAAATAAATCCAAATGTAGTAACTCAAGTGGTTGTAATGTTGATATGACTTTCTTGGATTTAAAAGATGATTTGGTCAATTTTCCTAATTGACATGCGTCACAGATGTTGTTAACCTTAAAACTTATTTTGGGTAGTCCTCTAACTAGATCGTTTTTGGCTAGCTTGTCAATAGTTCTGAAGTTTATATGACAGAAGCGTTTGTTCCATAACCATGGATCATTATCATTAGCCACAAGACACATATCTGAATTATGATTAATATTCATATTCAGAATATATATATTTCTGTCTATATGACCTTCGAAAACTAAATTATGATCTTTATCTAAAATACTACACTTATTATCCGAAAAGGAAATTGTAAAACCCTTATCACATAACTGACTGATACTAAGTAAATTGTGTTTCAAATTTCTAACTAGCATGACATTAGTAATGAGAGGTAAGTTAGATGTACCGCAATTGCTCACATCGCCTTTGCCGATGATATAGCCTTTTGGATTACCTCCAAAAGTGACGGAGCCACCATCTGAGTATATAATATTTGTCAATAAGCTCTTGTCTCCAGTTATGTGCTTCGAGCAACCACTGTCTAATATCCACTTTCCTCTTTTCTTAAGTGGGACCTGCAAAAAATAAAATTAAGTCCATGGTACCCACTTTTTCTGGGGTCCTAAGATTTAGGTCTTAGGAGTCCAAACCCATACGGGTCTGGTATCCCCTTTATATATATAATTTGTATTAAGATGCACAGTATTCATGAAATTCTGAATATATTTGTTCCTAATCAAATTGTTATTTGTTTTAGGCACCCATATTTTGATAGTCTTGATATTTTTCTTCTGAAATTTCACAACTGGTTTTGGTTTGGAATATAATAAACTAAGATTTTTCTTAGCTTCAATCTTTTGTACTTTCTTCTTCCATTCCTTACCAAGATGTTTCTTGGTTTCTTGTTTCTTATATCCCAAACCTTGTTTATTTGAAACAGATTGTGAACTTCCAATGATTTTTGTCAAATTTTCTCGTCCTTTGTTAAAGTTAGAAACATTTTGAGTAATGTTATCTAACTTAGTTTGTAAGCTAGCCTTTTCTAGGTCTAGAATTTTGACTTTTGCCTTAAGCTCATGATTTTTAGTAGTGAGAGCATCATTTTTCTCTTTTTGAGTTACAATTTCTTGACTTAAAAGAGTTAATTGAGAGTCAACATTAGATGATGATACTTGAATTTTTTCAAGTTCTTCTTCTAATATTTTTTTTCGTCTTTTAACATATCTCGTTCAAATTCTACTCTACTCAAATCTGCTTTGGCTTCTTTTAGTTGTCATTTTATGTCTTTATATTTGACTATCAATTCAGCATTAATATCAAGTATTTCATCAAACGTAGGAATTTTTACCTCATCTTCTGTTGCCATGAAACAGACATTTTCTTGTTAATCTTCCGTATCATTATCACTTTCTGATGAGTCTGTATCATCCCACGTTACCGAGAATGCTCGTTTCTTTGATTTGTCCTTCTTATATTTTAATTTGTCATTTTCTGACTTCTTCTTTTGCTCCGGACAATCCTTGTGCATGTGCCCCTTTTTGTGACAGTTGAAGCATTCTATAGCGGATGATGTTGGTTTATTTGATCCAGATTTCTTTCTGTTATAACGACTGGCTTTTCGTTGTTTTAGGAATTTTTTGAAACCTTTTGCTATGAATGCCAGATCTTCATCTTCAGAATCTGATTCATTTTCGTCTTTTTCAGCGTGGAATGCCACGTTTTTCTTTTCTTCTTTTTGTTCCTTTCTAGTCTGCAAGTTAGCTTCATAGGACATTAGATTTCCTATCAATTCATCTGGCTTCATAACGGAAAGGTCATTAGCTTCTTCAATTGCTATTACTTTTCCTTCCCATTCACTAGTCAGAGAATGTAGGACTGTTGAAACAACATCAAAATCAGAATACTTTTGTCCTAAGCCAATAAGTGCATGGTGGATAGTTTGAAAACGTGAATACATATCATTGATTGTCTCATTTGGTTTCATTTTGAAAATTTGAAATTGACTTTTCAGCATGGCTATTTTGGCTTGTTTAACCTTGTTAGTACCTTCATGAGTGGTTTTCAACGTTTTCCAAATTTGATATGCCGTAGTGCAGATACTAACACGGTTATATTCATTTTGGTCTAATGCACAAAACAACATATTTATTGCTTTTGCATTTACGGCTGCTGCCGTTTTCTCAACAGCTGTCCATTCTGAATAATCAGTTGTTGGATTCACTATTTCTTTTTGAGTAGCATTACAGGCATCATAACTGTTTGATTGCATAAAGAATGACATACGTGTTGCCCAATAGCTATAGTTATGACCATTGAAAAATGGAGGTCTTTGTGTCGATTGACCTTCCGTGTAAGTGGTGTTTTGAGTGCTAGTACTTGCGTTATTTGCCATATTGTAAGAATATACCAAATTACTGTGTTACGGTTATATGATGACCGTGCTCTGATACCAAATGAAAATGTGTACGTGCTAATATAGTACACACGGATCGTGTAATATGATGAATAACACACAAAAATATGATTAATCACAGATAATAGAAAATTCAGTAAAATACAAAAAGCACACCAGAGATTTTTATACTGGTTCGGAGCACCGTCCTACGTCCAGTCCCAGACTTCTATCTGGATTTTCATTACCAACTACCTCGCTTCACCCGGAGGAACAGGTTTACAACACCCGAGCAGACGAACGGGATTTCATGCCTCTAATACACTGAGGACTTCAACACTTGCCTCTTACAACACGACGACTTCAACACTTGCCTCTTACAACACCGAGGACTTCAACAAATGAAAATAATTGTTTGTTGACGGTATGTGTTCTTGCTAACACTATTTTGTCACTTGTAGTACAAACTTCCTATAATCTTATCCTCAAATAGAATATTTGTATATATGAAGATTTGGAAGTGGATATCATATTGAATCAAAGAAGGTTAAATAAATTTCAGGATTCAAAAACGATATATGATATAATATGAGCAATTTGAGAGCTTGGAAGTGTAAGATTGAGATCAATAGAATAGAGATTAGAATAATAGAAATTCATTAATTGGAATAATGATTTCATGATGTTTATATAATAAATAAACAGTTGTAGCCCTTTGTGAAAAGGTACAAACAAAGGTCATGATCATTGGTGAAGAGAAAGAGAAGCAACCGTTGAAAAAAAGGAAGTGTCTTTACGAAAGGTTGCTTTCTGTTTGAAAACGGTCGACAGGTTAAAACGAACCAGTAGAAAGGAATTTGAATATATATTCGTTATGTACACTTGTGCACGTTAACTGTGCCTTCTGGGCAAAAACGGTCGACTGCCATGTTTTGACCGTTCAAACGGTTTAGCCCAGATTGCACAATTAATGTGCACTCATTTATATATATACATATATTCAAAGAGTGAAGGTATAAGATTATTTGAGGATAGATTTTAACATAAATAACATTACTAACATACCAAATAATCAACCTCTAATATATGGAGCTCTTTGTGTCTCTTTAATGTAGCTCTTTGTGTCTCTTTAATGAATAACTTCTTTTTGTCGATCGCAGCTTATCCCTTTGTCAGAAATCAAAACTCTATAAAAATCTTGACTCAGCATTTAACCCTTTGGACTCGAATCTTAAGGCAATGGAAACAGAAGATTTTTGTCCTAAGTTCTGGATCGGTACCGATCTAAAAAGTTGGATCCGTATCGAGTCGTACTAAAAAAATGCAATACAAAATAATAGTGATGAAGATCTATGTATATGCACAGTATGTATATCTAAAATTCAAGAACGTGCGTGTAAGCACATGTGCGTACGTATCCAACACCCGATGACTAGTGTCAAAGGAAATCAGATTCGAACTTGGAAAATTCAGAAATGGAAATAGTTTAAAATTATCAAGATCTGATTGAAAAAACATGAGAATATTTCCAAATTTATAATGCTTGATGTTGGAAAAGCATTACAACGAACGACTATAGACGTACTCTTCACTGAAACGATCTGCGAGAAGGATAATGACCATTTGAAGCACAAAGTGGAACCCTTCATTGCAATCCTGACCTCTCGATTCAAAGCACATCACATTCGAAACAAGGTGTACTTTGACGGGCAAGTGTTTTGGAGCCTTTTGACCAAGCAATATTCAGACAAACTAGGTGAGTCGAACTTGGAGTTACAAGGCAAGCGGGCCGGAGAGATAGTCCTAGAGTTTAAGAACCAAGCACAAATAGTGCCGCAGAACAAACACAAAACCAACCCAAGATAAAAAGAGCAAGGATCCACCTATTCTCCTCCAAAATTGTCGCCTCTCCTACTACGTGGCAATGATGATGTTGGAAGCCCATTTCAGGTATTGTTTTATTGATATCAAGTGATTCTCTGTCAGTCTCCACTAGCTCTTGAATCGGCAACTCTGCTTCTCTATAGATCCTTCATTTGGATTTAGAAATAAGCTAATAATGGTGCAAAAACTATGGAATCACAAAGCTAACCAAAGGACAATCCAATACAAAGAGTTCAAGACAACTAATTTGGCCATCTCACAGATCGGTACAGATCCAAGCCCATGGATACGTACCGATCTATACTAGTTGTCGAGGGGTCCCTTATTTTCTTGGAGAAACAGTCTATGTCATGGAAAATGATGCGGAGATCATTTGGCTGATATTTTAGGCTTCATACGTCTATAAATGGAGGGGTAGGGCTCATCCCTAAGGATATTTTTAGCTCTTGCTTTCCCTTGCTCTAATTTCATTTAATTATTGTTGGATTTGTACCCATACATAAGAGCTCTTTTCTGTAATCAGCAAGATAATCAATAAAATCAATAAGTGGACATAGGCCAAGATTAGCCGAACCACAGTAAATTTCTACGTTTTCTTTTTTGTCATTTTCATTTAAATTTCTTCACTTTTTATTCTCTACTTAATCTTCTTGGTATTTGTGCCATTTTTGGTTCAAGCGCTTGTAAATGAAAATAGATATCGGAAATATATTCATTATCCTTGATTATAAAATTTTGAAATTCACTTTTTAACAAAGTTATTGGCGATTGTTTGACCTTGCTTGTGCCTTGATGAGTTACTTTTAAAGTGTGGCATATAACATAAGCAGTTTTACATATCATAACTATAGTAAATTCATTTTTGTCAAAATTACAAAAGAGAATATTCATAGCTTTTGAATTATTGGTTGCCATAGTCTTTTGTTTGGGAGTCCATGCAGTTAATGGTGTGTTTGGAATTTCATATTTTGTTTGTGTGGCATTGCAAATTTCAAGACCATTAGCTTCCATATAAATTCTCATTCTAGTTGTCCAGAAAATATAATCACTACTAGTCAATAGTGGTGATCGTGCAGTGGACTAACCTTCTATAAAAGTGCTTATGTGTGCCATAGTACTTCTTTTCAAAAAACTATGTTACGATTTATCAAATATCCTGCTTTGACCCAAGTGAAAGTGTGTAGAATCGTATATGTCTAAACTATAGTATATAAACAATACTATAAGCAGCTAATAAAATAAAGTAAAAAGTTTGCACACCGGACCTTTTATACTGGCTTGGGCCACAAACCTACGTCCAGTCCCCAAATCTCTTATTCTGGCTTTTACCCACTAGCGCCCTCGCTTTGCCCAGAGGAATAGGCCTATACAGTTGCCATAGCTGCTGAACAGGTCTTTTACACTAACTAGATGGTTTATAGACTTTAATAGTAGACATGTCTTCAGTATACAGATTTTCCTAATATAGTACAATCTCTTATAACCAACAAGAATTGATTTTTATCGAGTGAACAAGAGTTTAGGAAGTAAGAAAGTTAGAGAACTAAATATTATCAAAAGAATGATTGACGACAGAGTATAGTAGGGTTTCAGAATTCAGAATAGAAAATTAGGGAATAATTCAGTAATTAAAATTGTTGAAAACATAGTTCTTTATAAAGTTGAAGGGATTTGATCAAAAGGTATGATATCCCTCCATTACAGAAGGTCGTGAGTGAAAGAGGAAGAAAGATCGCGACTTGTGAAGTAAAAAGAAGTTTAAAATTCATTTCTAGAAATTAAATTCGATGTGTTCACTGGTGCACCGGTGGACTTCCATCGTTCCATCGATGGGCACTTCCAGTTCAATTTCCAGAGGCCTTTTTGTAATAACCCCACCATTATGCCCATATTATTAAAGAACATTATAAATAATGTTGTCTAATAATCCGGAGAATACATCTTGTTGATGGCGACCGACTGTGAATATATCTTTAAATTAACATTGATAGTAATAATTACATTTTTTTCTTAATCTCTAGAATAAAATTTGACGTACATAGTCTTAGTCCAAAGAACAATCACAACAATTTATCAGAATTAAAAAAAATATCATATAAAAACAGTCACAGATCACATCGGAATAATAAACATCATATACATATAAAAACTGAGAGCTTACAAAATATAACACTAGACTCATATAATATTCATTCGGTACAAATCTCTAACTCAAATATACATCTCATAAACAAACATGAATCCGAAGTGAGATAAACTAAAAGTCAAAAATGTTTATCTCCTTGCTAGCACAACCGTCCAAAGGTCAACCTGTCCTATAATCTGAAAAGTCTTGGCCCAACCCGAGTATTATAAAATAAACGGGTCAGACTATCTTTAAAAATCCAAAAGAGTGAGAACATGATATTACATAAGAATATATGGCATAAGTAAATCTGGATGTCCAAGATATAACAAGTCATGAAATTAATTTAACTTAGAATCCATCACAAGATGCACAAATATATATTTATTTCATGTAAATAGAATAGTCATAGAATACCATTTTCTCGAATCCGAGAGATCTTAATTTTTATGGATTGTAATGATCGTCCATACCAATCGCAATATTTGTACTCAGCTATAGCAAACAAAAAAACAAAAAACAAAGGTATCACTCATACAGATCTGATACTAAAGATCGTACTCATACCTGCAACACAGAATCATCACTGATCTCAAGGATAGTCCATACCGATCAAGGCGATCATGCTAACCATAACTCGACTTTAGATTATCCAATATTATTATTATAATAATATATAAATATTGTAAATAAATCCATGAGTACACCTCTTTAGTATCTATCGGTAGCACCAAAAAACAAAAGATAGTAAACTCTAAAGTGCCAAATAGTATCACTTTTAGTAATCACAAGAACTTACCCAAAACGTACCATAGCGCCTAGTGAAATTCAAGTATTTACAAGAAGCTAGTAAATCTCAATCATTACGGATACCATCAGAAAACCAAAATTATACTCTCATAAGGATCTATTGGTCCCGCCGAATACCAAAAGAGAGCACAACCCTAAAGTGTTAAATGCTTCCTAAAAGCAATCATAAGAACATAACCAAGTCATCCCATACTACCCGGTGAGATTCAAATATTTACCAGTGGGTAAGTAAGTACCACTTAAACATTCTATTCAATGAATTGTATATTATTCGACAAAGCATTACTCAAAAGCATTTAAACCAATCTGTAACACTAAATCGATCATTATACTCCCCATATTATTGAACTAAGGCTTTTAAAACACTTTTCTTTTGAGTTTAAAGATGATAAAGCAATTATTATAATTTCCATAAACTCCTTTATTATTTAACTTTATATAAATATTCACTATTTGATAAAATTTTCTATAAATCCAAATTGTTCCAAAGTTGCACTTACACACACACACACATATATATATAACTGTCTATAATTTCTATAAAGTTATATAATTCACAAACCATATTCCAAAACCATATATATATATATATATATTTAGCCTTTTATTTTATAAAACCTTATTTATCACTCTTCCAAATCCATTTTAATATATAACCATTTTATTCAGAAGTTAATTAAATTTATATTTCCAAAACTCTATTTCCAAATCTATGTTTATTTTATTAACAATACATAATATATTATAACTATTTGCTAGAAATCATTTATAAAAGAACTAGATTAATTTAGAAAACAAGTTTGATATTTGTAAACTTAAATAACTCTCTTTTATAAATTTGTTTATATACATATAATACATAGATATAAGTTATGCTATTCCAAATCTTTAAATCTAAGTGATTTAAAGTCCATAGAACATGAGAGAACTCACTACAACATATCCTATGTCATTACAATCTTATAGCCATGAATTAATTTCATAGATTTCTAACTTTATAATATTTCCAAATCTAATTTATAGTTCAACAAATCATTGGAAATGAACACTAAAAGCTCCACAAACAAACATGGAAAACATTAGAATAACAAAAACAAACAAGGTGACGGACGACCAAGCAACGGTGCGTCAGAGGATGTCTCCTAGATTTAATATAGCCCTAGGAGTGCAGGTCACCAATGCACCAGTGGAGCAGTGTGATGTGACCTGGAGCTATTTCAACTCCAGATCGCCCTCTGATTGGTCCCTAACGACGACGTTTGGTTCCAACGTTTTGTGCTGTTAGTTTAAAGGTATTCAAGGAAGCCTTTCAAGTGATTCCAAGGCATCAAAACATCAATTTGATTAGAAATTATAATGAATCACTAGCCTTTGTTTTAGCAAACAGAAATTTAACAACTTGAAGCATGAATATCATAAAATAATGGAAGCGATTCAATTATAGTTCCATCTAGATTAGCAAACAGTAAAATACAAGGAATTAGAGAACAGTAGCGCGAGGTTAACTCACCGTTATCACTTAAATTGTTGATTAAAACCTGGATTCTCCTAGGCTAACCTTTTAGCAACAAGATCTAGGTTGATTTCATAATTTGCATACAAGATTAGGACTTTGAACAAGAAATCTGAAAATAAATTCCTTAAAAGATGTAGCAATAGATTGAAGAGACTGCCTTGTTATGATTTCTGCTAGAGTTAAGCAAAAGCCCTATGTTTTGCAACGTGAATTTGGGGATAATAAACCTAGGGATTTGAAAGTGAGGAAGTGTTTATTCTCACATTTTAGAACTGAGAAATGAGAATGAGAACAAGGTACGTACTTGTTTCTCTTCTCGTGCTTATTTTTATTTAGGTCAAATAGAGTTTGGTTATGAACCCATTAAAAAAGTGTAGCAATTCTAAGATGTGTTGCTATTCCCTTTTGTTTACTCTTTTAAAACACTATCTTTTACTTAGGTAATGTTTTACAAAACCACAAACTGATTTCTCAATTTACCAAAACCGATCAACAAGTTAATAAATCTCATTTCTATTAATATTGAGATATTTGGAAAATTAAATATAACTTTTAAGAATAAAAGCTATTCTCGTTATTTTAATAAAAATAAATTATTAATTGAAAAATCTTATTTTAAACAATAAATCTAAATACTAACATTAAATACCAAAATTAAATAATTGATTTAATAATATTGCAAATTTAAATTAAAATACTTTTTAGGCGATGAAGCTCTTTTCATAAATAAATCAAATCAACTATTCTCAAAAGCCAGATTTTATTTCATAATCAAATTTCGCAAATCATAATTTAGAATTGATTATTCGGGATTAAATTAAATTAATTAGGTAATTAATAATAGGGCTGTTACAGGCTCCTCCCTTAAAGAAATGCATCCTCGTAATTTCCTTAATGATAGAATCTGTAAATTAATTTAAATTACGCTCAATTTAAGTTTCCAATTAATTTCTTACTTTTAAATTTCCAAAAACTTATCATCCATCTAAATCATAAAATGATATATGCAACAAATCATAAGTCATCACATACTATTCTTTTTAGCATATATCTTAAATAACATTCACAATATATAAATAATAAAATGACGCTGCCTTGCCATCTTTATAGAAAATCATTTCGTCAAATGGTGCGATGTTGATCATGAAGTCAACATGAACTCGCAACTGATCTCTATTATTGCTAAGGTTCAGTGGCTGCACACGTCATCCAAAAATAATACATATATAATGCACTTCCAAAATTTCTATTTTCATTTTCTCAGCCACCAAAACCTTTAAACCCATAAATACTAGAAAATAAATTTCCCATTTAAATTTATTTCCCAAAATATTTTACCTTCACAAATAATAATATCAAGTTCCAAATCATTTACTTAATACAATTATCAAACCTCCAATTAATACTTCCTTTCCAAAATAACCATATAACTCAAAATAATTCCTTTCCAAACATTATTTATATCCAAAATACATAATTATAATATTTATCTCATTTGTATATACATATATACATACTTTTCAATAAAATATATTTTTAATTCCTAAAATTTAGTTTCACAATTTCAAAAATTTTAACATCTTATCAATTAAGATTCATATATAGAAATTTATTTTCATTCAAACCAAAGAGCTTGAAAGTGAAATTCATAAATGAAAGTATATTTCCAATTAACTTCTGTTTAATTTTTATATAAACCAGTTCTAAAATTTAAAGCAATTCTCTTAACTTATCTCGTTATATAAAATAATACTAAGCCATAAAATCTAGTGATTCATTTCGTTACTTGACTGCAAAGTTGATTGTACAGAATATCAACATTGGCATGCCATGCTATCCACTTCTCATAATTCATTTGAAGGCTACAATATTATTTTAAATTATTTTTAAACTCAAATATTTTATAAGTTCTTAAATTAATTATTTATCATGTCAAAATGTCTTATTCGATGTTTAGAAATCTCTATCGATAATATGGCATCCTACATATCGATCAGAATTCTTAAGCATTTTCTGGACAAGTCAACACAATAGATAATCACATATTTTCCCTCATTATATTTATTTTATTATCACTAGCATCCATGCATCCGATATAATTAAATACAACCAAGCAATTAATCCCTAACAGTCAATCAACAAAAATTAAATAGTCGCTTTCAACGGAACAATTATATTCCTAAAACCCCGTTGCGTAACTCTAAGTATTTAAATTTAAAACTCATTTACTCAAATTTCCCAAAATTTCCAAATTAATTCACTCCAATCAATCTCTTTAAAATTAATTTCTTAATAATCCAAGAATAAATTTCCAACCTCTAAAAGATTTTAACATATTACCTTCTAAGGTTTTTAATACCACAAATTCCAATTTATCTATATTAAAATTTTAAATCAAATACGTCCCAAATGATTATCCCGATAATCATTTTATATTCCTATCCCTATATAGATCATTAATAAAACTATCTACCACACATCCAATAGGATAGGATTCTAGGTCTCATTAGGTCTAGATCTGTAATATTATATGCTATAACATTCTGGTTCATCTCTAATACCAAACTGTAATGACCCCACCGCTATGCCCATATTATTAAAAAAACATTATAAATAATGTTGTCTAATAATATGGAGAATAGACTTGTTATGGGAGACTGACTGTGAATATATCTTTAAACTAACACTAAGACGTCATGCTTAAGTTTTTTTTCTTAATTTCTAGAAAAAATTTAACATGTACAATCTTAGTCCAAAGTGATAATCATAGCGGTATCTCAGAATCAGAACAGTATATCGTATAAACAATAATCATAGATCACAACGGAATAATAAACATCATATACATAAAAAAATCCGAGAATCTACAAAGTATAACACTAGACTCACATAATATACATTCTTTACAAACTTCTAACTCAAGTGTATATCTCATAAACAAACATGAATCCTAAATGAGATAAACAAAAAGTCAAAAATGTTTATCTCCTTGCTAGCATAACCGTCCAAAGGTCAACTGTCCTGTCACCTGAAATATCTTGGCTTAACCAAAGTATTATAAAATAAACCGGTCAAACCATCTCTAAATATCCGAAAGGGTAAGAACAAGATATAACATGAGAAAATATGGCATAAGTAAATCCAAAAGTCTAAGGTATAACAAGTCACAAAATTAATTTAACTCAGAATCCACCATAAGACACAAGAATGAATATTTATTTCATGAACATAGAATAGTCATATAATCCAAATTTTTAGAATCCAAGAGACCTTAATATGTACTGATCATAATAATCGTCCATACTAATCGGAAAGATTGTACTTAGACCGTGGCAAACGAACAAACTGTAACGACCCACCTTTTTGGACAGTTTAAATCGACAATAAACCACACATGTCAACTCAAACTATTTAAAAGGGAGAATTGTTAATGGGGTTAATAAGAATATAAGAGAAAAGGAAGAAGAAAACAAATACATAATCTCGTAGCGGAACGATAAAATATAATAATCAAATAAACAGTTCATGAAGCTGTTTATAAGATACATTTGATTAAATTCAATACAACATTTATCAGAGTTTTATACACACACACACGCATCAGAGATACATAAGTAATGCAGTAGGCAACATAATGCAGGAATAATTATAGTAATAATATAACAAATCTTCGTCTTTGTCCTCCAGAGTAAGTCTTCAATAAGCTGAAAAACTCAGGACTAACCCGAACATAATGAAATAACAAAACACTCGAGTCAGGACTAGAATATCCTTCTGTAAGTCAAATCTATATCGCATATAAAATGAGTGTCATGGTGTTAGAGATGCTTACGGGTTTTTGCATCTCCTATCCGGTGTATAACGCGCGCGCGATAACTCAAGAGATGTTACAGAATTTTCCATCATCTAAGGATCCATCAAAATATTTATACGTAGTAGAATACGTTACATATATAATGTCTAATCAATTAAATAAATATTTTTCTTAGTGTTAAGGCTTTACATTGATCCCCTTTAATGTGTTTTTAAGCATTGTCATACAGTTTGCATATAAAACACCAGTTGATGGTCGGTGGATAGGGATGCGCCGTGATACGACAAAACTAAACCAAAATCGTATGGGTCTCGTTTAGGGATAACAGTATGACAAGGTGCGTGAGCCAATACCCAAGGTAGGATGCTACCAGTTTACCCTTCCTGGCTGGTGACAACGCATCATAGCTATGATCACACCACCGCGTCCAACACTCACATAATTCGAAGGGTGCGCACCAATCAATCACAAAGTCATAATATGGTATTTTGAAGAAGTTCGTCCGTTAGGGTAGCTAGCCCACTTGGCCGGTATGGCTCCTGTTTTTAGTCATTTCAAATTGGCATAAGTGCCATGCTAATCCATCATCGTACTCTTTCTTAAAATCTAGCAAACGATTCAATATCCAACCACTTCATTCTGGAGTCTCCTCCGTGTACACAGTTGTTAAAGTGGTTCCGATATCGACAGAGTATGCCCATATCTGGCTCCGGTCTCTTTAACAACCAAACATCGTTTTACACACCGGTTAGTACTTTTACATTTCGAAAACAATTCACACTTGATATCAAAATATCATCTTCGCTTCAAAATCAAATTCATTTGGAAATCATCTTATTTACTCAAAATACACAATTTTAGTTCAAAATTATATTCGCCATAATATCTCGATTTCGATTCCAAAATTGTTTCGAATTTCAATTTTGGTTTATAACTTCATTCAACCCAATTTGTATTTAAATCCACGATTTAAAAAATAACATTCTACCCTTGACCAATTTGAATTTTTGAAAAATAGTTTGAATAGGTTTAAAATAGTTTACATAATAAAAATAGTTGAAAATAGTTTAAATGGTTGAATTAGTTGAAAATAGTTTAAGTATTAAAATGGTTTATATGGTAAAATAATTTGGAAAATCAAAATAATTTGAATATTAAAAGAATATAGATTTTAAAATAGTTTACACTAAAATAATTTATTTGAAAATAGTTTCAAAGTCAAACCGATTCGGTTTCCAAATCTTCTCTATTCAAATCCATTCAATTTTCCATTACGAGTTATCGATTCAATTCCGATTTCAGTTTGAATTACCTTCGATTCTAGTTTATATTCAAATCAATTCCAATTCCAATTCCAATTTAAATTATTTCGAGCTATATAAGTTTGAGTTTTAGTTTTAAAAGTATCGATTAAAATACTTAATCAAATTTACCTTCAATATTCATTTTAAAATCTAATTTTCAAACAAAATTCAATTCTGAGCTCCATTTCGAAATATCGTTTTATATAACTTTTATTTGGCAACAATCCAAAGACCGAATAAAAATCCAATCCTTTAAAACAAATCAATTTACGAAATTCAATAATATTTTGATCTTAACATCAAAATGTCAACTTCAATTATTTAACAATTTCTTGTAACCAAAATTTTATTTCAACATTTCAAGCTCGAATTCGTGATTAATTTGATTTCTATAAATTTGATTTTTATTTCTTTTAAATCAAAACCATTTAAATAATTTCAAATCAAAGATTTTAAAATCTTTTAATTTAACCAATCCGGTGTTCGTATAAAATTTTCTAACCTATGGCCATGTGATCAGTTATTTCAATTTAATTTCAGGGATAGTTATATCTTTCCAATCCAAATCATAATGTTATAGGTATATATCATTTCAACTTATTTCCTATTTTATTTGAAATAATTCAATTTACAGTTTTATACACTGTAAATAATATACAGTGGGACAATAGGATATTCCAGAATAAATATAAACATCCAAATCATTCAAAATATCAACCAATAGCATCTATAACAACCCGCGAATTTGAAATAATTAATTATCGTTGTTAAACAATTAATGTTGACAGGTATTTTCTGTTGGAGTTTTAATCGGTTGAACTCTTCTAAGATTGGGTTAAAATTCTATATATAATTCGTTGGCTATCGGTGGGCTTTGAAAATTAAGTCGTGGCCCATGTTTTATTTTGGGGCCGTGAACATTTTCAAGATGAATACCCGATCCCCCCTTTTCATTTTCATTCGTTCAGTAACCCTAAACAAACAAAAAGAAAAAAATGGTGGCTGCTCGTTTTCGTTCATTCCTCTTTTCGAAATTAGGGTTTCGATTTCAACCTCGCTCAATTCTTCGATTCCCACGGCTTTGCCTCTAAACCGTTCGATCTGGTGGGTTGTTTTTCGTGTGTGCTTGCGATCGATTGTTTATACTCGTCGAATCAAAGGTGAGTAACACTCACATCTAATTTAATCTCGTTTATTCATGAATATAATTCGAGATCCTTGATGTTTCAGCCATTCGATTTGTTTCGATGTTGATGTTTTTATGTTTTAATTAAATTCGTATACATTGATACTTACTGTTTCAATTATATGGCTTTGGTGAATCTTTGAACTGTTCGATTTTGATAACCTCGTCTCTGACTTGATTTTTGTTCACTGAATTTTTGGCTTTCACTGATTATTATGGGTTCGATTTTGTGTGGCCCCTGTGTACTTCGGCTCTGACCATCTTTGCGTTTATCCCTGAGTAATTTCGATCTGCTGTTTGCATTGCTTCATTCATGTATGTTGTCACTTTTTTTGCTTCGGTTTAGCTTACTGATCCAGTTTCAGTTTGCATATGGGTTGTGCACATTTGAGATTTTATTTGTTTACTGAAATGGTATGAGTGGTTGTACACTTTTGGCCTTCATATTTATGTGTGTCTGGTCAGTAGTATACCTTGCATTGACATTGGTCTTGATTTTGAGTTCATCCCGGTTCTTGCATCATGTGTCACCATTGTCTATGTGTTAGTGATACCCTATTTCTACTGTCCACCTGAGTTTTAGCTGTTGTCCACTTGAGTTGATCATTGAAGTGCCTTGCCTTGAGCTTTGGTCTTTGCTGGTTCGTCATGTAGTCTAATGCAGGTGAATGTTTTGATGTTCGCTTTGCATTTCACTTGTGTACCACCTGGGTCTGCATCCCTAACCATGTCACTATTTTCGGGTCTTAAGCTCTTTGATTGTGTGATGTTACATCACTTTTTGTGGCCTTTGTTCATCCACTTGCATTCTGGTTTTGGTTTCTTCATTGTTGAGGCTGTGTTGTCACTGTAGTTGCACCTGTTTGCTTGTGCAGTCTCACAATAGCCCATGTTGTTTGGTCATCATGTAACATGCTTTGTTTATATTATTTCTCTGATGCAGTTTACTTTGAATATCCATTTGCACTCGAGCTAGCCTGTAGCACGCAATGTTCATGTCATTTCTCTGATGCAGTTTATTTCGCATCTTCATTTGTACTCCAGTCTTTCTATTGCATTGAGAAATGAGTCGCATTCATTTTCATTTTGTTTGACTGTTGCATTACTTTGATGATGGTGCTTCTCGGTTGACATGTGTTTTACTATTGATTCAACCACGATACTGTCATGGTTCGAACTGCTGCTGTTAGTCCATTGTTGTTTCATTGTTCTTTGGTAGTTGAAGTATTCCTCGAGTATGTATCATTTGATTCATTGGGTGGTCAGTTCCACTTATTGTTCTGGTTTCACTCGAGTTTTGTTAAAGATCTTCAGTGCACTATGCACTGCTTAATGGGTGTCTGGTTCATTTGATTTGAGTTGATGCCATTTGATTTTGGTTCGTTGATCTTTTGGATACATCATCACTGTAGTGGCAAGGCAGTGCACGCAAGCTTGTACTACAGCCACACGATATGGCTTTTATTGATATTCTATTTTGTTTTGATTTATTGATCTTTTGCGTATTCCATATGCTGTAGTGGCGAGGCAGTGCACGCGTGCGTGTACTGTAGCCCTACCCGAATTGACATTTTAAATTGATATTTCAATTACTGGATTTGTTTCGTGTTGCCAATTCAATATATTTTGAAGTGTATTTTGATTTGGTATGATTTGATTATTTTACTGTTGTCTAATTATCTATTTGATAATAGATTATGAGTTTCTAACTATTTATTGAATAATTAGATTTTGTTATTAATTGCCGTTTAGGCAATTCTGCTGTTTTCTAAATTATCATCATTGATAACTCTATTATTTATCTTCGTTGATAATTTGAATTTGTTAGTTTGTTGTTTAACCCCATTACGTGTATATTTACCGTTATCCGATTTCCTTATTCAAGGAATTGGATAGGTGAATTTACTTTGACTGTCATCTAATTGTTATTTAAATATTATTGCTTCTGTGCATTAATAACTGAGTTTGAATTAGACTGACCCGTGTATTATTTTCTTTTGAATTTAATACTCGGGTCAGACCGAGTTATTACAGGTTGTATATCTTACTTTGGGTTGCTGCTTGAGCTATGAAGCCTCTTCATAACTTTTGGAGTATTCGTTGTCATTTATTGTAGTCAATGTATTTGTATAGGAAGATATGTATTCATGTATATTATATACGATAATGTACTTGTATATGTAACTTCCAGAGTCGACAGTTGTAGTTGTATCATATGTACTGTATCACATGTATTGTAACTGACATCAGTTATATATATGTATGAGGCATTTTGTTATCTATGTTCCGCATTTATATTATCTGTGTTATTATTATATTTATTGTCCTAAACTATTATGAACCATCGTAGTTCGTTTTATACTGGAATTGGGTTTATCAATGGGAGTAAATAAATAAGGAATGAAAAATAAAAATATATACCACTCCTATCGAGATAACCAATACTAGTGTAAGGCCTAACTACGGATAGCCGCTTCTATCCAGCCTTATTCTTTGTAATAACAAACAGTATTTCTTTTAATACTCTTTGTTAGTATGAGCATAGAGGTGGGGGGTCACAGTTGGTATCAAAGCTTGAGGTTTTATGGACATAATATAAAACATAACTTAGATGGAACATGTGTTACAACTATTTATCAATGTTTTAATTATGCTTTGAGTCAAAACTAAAAGTTTTGAAATTATGATGAAATATTTAGATATCTTTATTTAAAAATAAAAGCAAATTTGTGTTTCGTTGATTGATAAATTTGTGTTCTATTTATCAAAGTGCGCAGCGGAAACAGTGAGACTGTCTTCGCTGAGTACGGCTGATAACCTTTTTGATTTAAAAATCAAATTATGAAATTGAAATAAATTTTATTTGTTGTTCACGTAGCTGTGTTTAATTTGTTTTCTTTGAAAATTTCGAATCCGATTTAAGGATCCAACGCGATTGCAGATAGGTGATTTTTTTGAGGTTTTTGTTGTTTTGAATTATCTTCGTCGAAGATATATTTGAATGATTTCTTTGTTCATTTTGTGGTATACGTGCAAATTTAATTTGCACGTTACTGCATTAATTTTACGTTGAACCGGTGTTTGGTTTTAAACGTATTTTGTTGCCGTTATTTTTATAACGGGGTTTTCACACCGGTGCTAAATTTTTGAAGCACGGTGTTTTTTTGACATTTTTAATGAATGAAAATCCACTGGTATTATATTTTGATGCAAATTATTTTGATGAGATTTTGGCGTTTAAAATTTCTGTCGCTTTGACTTCAGTAACCGTCAAATTTGAAAGTGGATTTTCAAGCGGTTATCCCGCAATGCTAATTTTGTTGTCCGTTTTTACGGTATTTTGAGAAGTGCAATTTCCTTGTCGAAGTTGCTACTAATGTTGCTGTTTTAATCACGTGTTTTAAAAATTGTTTCAAAATAAAATTGTTTTCAAATTTTTTACAATTTCCACTTTCAAAAGAATGAGGAAGCGATTTAAACCTTTCAGCAAAATCGAGGACTATGACCCCATTCTTTTACTGATTCGCTTAATTCCGAACTTGTTCGTTTGAGAATGTAAATTATTACTCTTATAAAAAAATGAAATTGTTTTTAGAAGTTTTGCAGTTTGCGCTTTCAAAAGAATAGGGAAGCGATTTAAACATTTCAGCAAAATCGAGGACTATGACCCCTTTCTTTTACTGATTCGCTTAATTCCGGACTTGTCCGTTTGAGAACGTAAAATGTTATTTATTTAAAATACACAATTTTGCACTTTCAAGGAAACGATGAAGAGAATCAAAAAATTTAGTAAAACTCGTGGTATGGGACATGTGCGTTTGCTATTTCGGTTAATTCTGGACTCATTAATTGAAACATTTGCTGTTTGATGATTTTGATGATTTTATTTGGCTTTCGAGCCACTCTGCTGGATCTTCGGGTCATTTTTTGGACCTACGGGTCATCTGATGGACCTTCGGGTCAATTACCAGTACTAGACCTTCGGGTCATCTAATGTGCGCCAAAATTTATAGTACTTGGTAGGCTTCGGCCATTTGAGATGCACGTGCGACGTAGCTAAAACTCGTCATCTGCTGGGATCGATCCAACCTTTTATGTTGATTTTCTAGTCATCTTAATTGATTTCTAGATATTTGTTGTTTCCAGTTGTCTGTAGGTAATTGGATATTTGTTGATATGAGTTCTTTGATAATCGGATATTTGTTGTTTCTGATTATTGTCTTTGATAATCGGATATTTGTTGTTTCTGATTATCGTCTTTGATAATCGGATATTTGTTGTTTCTGGTTATCATTTTTGATAATTAAATATTTGTTGATTTGAGATTTGATTATCGTTTTTGATAATTAAATATTTGTTGATTTGATATTTGATTATCGTTTTTGATAATTAAATATTTGTTGATTTGAGATATGATTATCGTTTTTGATAATTATATATTTGTTGATTTGAGATTTGATTATCGTTTTTGGTGATTAGATAATTGTTGATTTAATTTATCTGGTTGATAACTAGATGTTTGCAATTTTGCTATTTGTGATTTGGTGTTTTCTAATTGTCCTTGTTGATAATTAGATTTTGCTGTTTTCTAATTACCGTATCGATAATTAGATATTGTTGTTTTATGGTTTCTGTATTCTAATTATCTAATTGATAATTGAATATTGCTGATAATTGCATTTATCCAGTTTTGTTGTTTTCTGATTATCCACTTGATAATTAGATTTTGTTGAGAATTTGTGAATTCCTTTTATGAAACTAAAAGATTTCTTTGGTGTTATATTCTCGACTTTTATTTTTCTAGCTTAACCAGTTTATGTTAGAAAAATAATTGTTATTGACGACTTAATTATGAAAATTGCGGGGACGCAAATTTTATAAGGAGGGGAGTCTGTAACAACCCGGGAATTTGTAATAATTAATTATCGTTGTTAAACGATTAATGTTGACAGATATTTGTTGTTGGAGTTTTAATCGGTTGAACTCTTCTAAGATTGGGTTATAATTCTTTATATAATTCGTTGGCTATCGGTGGGCTTTGGAAATTGAGTCGTGGCCCATGTTTTATTTTGGGGCCGTGAACATTTTCAAGGTGAATACCCGATCCCCCCCTTTTCATTTTCATTCGTTCAGTAACCCTAAAAAAACGAAAAGAAAGAAATGGTGGCTGCTCGTTTTCGTTCATTCCTCTTTTCGAAATTAGGGTTTCGATTTCAACATCGCTCAATTCATCTATTCCCACGGCTTTGCCTCTGAACCATTCGATCCGGAGGGTTGTTTTTCGTGTGTGCTTGCGATCGATCGTTTATACTCGTCGAATCAAAGGTGAGTAACACTCACATCTAATTTAATCTCGTTTACTCGTGAATATAATTCGAGATCCTTGATGTTTCAGCCATTCGATTTGTTTCGATGTTGATGTTTTTATGTTTTAATTAAATTCATATACATTGATACTTACTATTTCAATTATATGGCTTTGGTGAATCTTTGAACTGTTCGATTTTGATAACCTCGTCTCTGACTTGATTTTTGTTCACTGAATTTTTGGCTTTCACTGACCATTATGGCTTTGATTTTGTGTGGCCCCAGTGTACTTCGGCTCTGACCATCTTTGCATTCGCCCCTGAGTAATTTCGATCTGCTGTTTGCATAGCTTCATTCATGTATGTTGTCACTATTTTTGCTTTGGTTTAGCTTACTGATCCAGCTTCAGTTTGTATATAGGTTGTGCACATTTGAGATTTTATTTGTTTACTGAAATGGTATGAGTGGTTGTACACTTTTGGCCTTCATATTTATGTGTGTCTAGTCTGTAGTATAGCTTGCATTGACATTGGTCTTGATTTTGAGTTCATCCAGTTTCTTGCATCATGTGTCACCATTGTCTATGTGTTAGTGATACCCTATTTCTGCTGTCCACCTGAGTTGTAGCTGCTGTCCACCTGAGTTGATCATTGAAGTGCCTTTCCTTGAGCTTTGGCCTTTGCTGGTTTGTCATGTAGTCTAATGCAGGTGAATGTTTTGATGTTGGCTTTGCATTTCACTTGTGTACCACCTGGGTCTGCATCCCTAACCATGTCACTATTTTCGGGTCTTGAGCTCTTTGATTGTGTGATGTTACATCACTTGTTGTGGCCTCTGTTCATCCACTTGCATTCTGGTTTTGGTTTCTTCATTGTTGAGGCTGTGTTGTCAATGTAGTTGCACATGTTTGCTTGTGCAGTCCCACAAGAGCCCATGTTGTATGGTCATCATGTAACATGCATTGTTTATATTATTTCTCTGATGCAGTTTACTTTGAATCTCCATTTGCACTCGAGCTAGCCTGTAGCACGCAATGTTCATGTCATTTCTCTGATGCAGTTTACTTTGAATCTCCAATTGTACTCCAGTCTTTCTATTGCATTGAGAAATGAGTCGCATTCATTTGTGTTGAGTCATTTTGTTTGACGTTGCATTACATTGATGATGGTGCTTCTTGGTTGACATGTGTTTTACTCACTTATTCAACCACGACATTTTCATGGTTCGAGCTGCTGCTGTTAGTCCATTGTTGTCTCACTGTTCATTGGTAGTTGAAGTATTCCTCGAGTATGTGTCATTTGATTCATTGGGTGGTCAGTCCACTTATTGTTCTGGTTTCACTCGAGTTTTTTTAAAGATCTTCAGTGCACTATGAACTGCTTGATGGGTGTCTGGTTCATTTGATTTGAGTTGATGCCATTTGATTTTGGTTCGTTGATCTTTTAGGTATATCATCACTGTAGTGGCAAGGCAGTGCATGCAAGCGTGTACTGCAGCCACACGGTATGGCTTTTATTGATATTCTAGTTTGTTTTGATTTATTGATCTTTTGCATATCCCATATGCTGTAGTGGCGAGGCAGTGCACGCATGCGTGTACTGCAGCCCTACCCGAATTGGCATTTTAAATTGTTATTTCAATTGCTGGATTTGTTTCATGTTGCCAATTCAATATACTTTGAAGTGTATTTTGATTTGGTATGATTTGATTATTTTGTTGTTGTCTAATTATTTATTTTATAATTAGATTATGAGTTTCTAACTATTTATTGAATAATTAGATTTTGTTGTTAATTGTCGTTTAGGCAATTCTGCTGTTTTCTAAATTAACTTCATTGATAACTGTATTATTTATCTTCATTGATAATTTGAATTTGTTGGTTTGTCGTTTAACCCCGTTACATGTATATTTACCGTTATCCGATTTCCTTATTTAAGGATTTGGATAGGTGAATTTACTTTGACTGTCGTCTAATTGTTATTTAATTATTATTGCTTCTGTGCGTTAGTAACTGAGTTTGAATTAGACTGACCCGTGTATTATTTTCTTTTGAATTTAATACTCGGGTCAGATCGAGTTATTACAGGTTGTAGATATCTTACTTTGGGTTGCTGCTTGAGCTATGAAGCCTCTTCATATCTTTTGGAGTAGTCGTTGTCA
The DNA here is from genome assembly GCA_030765085.1 of Allium cepa. NCBI lineage: Eukaryota > Viridiplantae > Streptophyta > Magnoliopsida > Asparagales > Amaryllidaceae > Allium > Allium cepa. The sequence continues at coordinate 745,994,992 of CM060940.1, read as the reverse complement.
TTTATTGTAGTCAGTGTATTTGTATAGGAAGATATGTATTCATGTATATTATATACGATAATGTAATTGTATATGTAACATCCAGAGTCGACAGTTGTAGTTGTATCATATGTATTGTATCACACGTATTGTAACTGACATCGGTTATATATATATATATATATATATATATATATATATATATATATATATATATATATATGAGGCATTTTGTTATCTGTGTTCCGCATTTATATTATCTGTGTTATTATTACATTTATTGTCCTAAACTATTATGAACCATCGTAGTTCGTTTTATACTGGAATTGTGTATGTCGATGGAAGTAAATAAATAAGGAATGAAAAATAAAAATATATACCACTCCTATCGAGATAACCCATACTGGTGTAAGGCCTAACTACGGATGGCCGTTTCTATCCAGCCTTATTCTTCGTAATAACAGACAGTGTTTCTTTTAATACTCTTTGTTATTGTGAGCATAGAGTTGGGGAGTCACAGCATCCATCGCAATCAATCATCCAAACAGTCAATATAATTCATAGCAATTTAATATTTGTTAAAATCAGGTGTTTTACTGGCAATTCAATTCCAATTTCAAATTTAGCTGTCAATTTTAATTTTTATCAATTGATTCAAATGACAAATAAAGTTATCAAATTACTATCAACAAATTAATGTCACTTCTTAATTTCAAATTTAACTAGCGTAAAAATATTCTAGTACGTGTAAGCGTTATAAAACACTCACCTTGGTTTTCTGTTATCGCCGTGACATTCCGATTTAGAACTAAAATCGAAGAAAGTCCGATTTTGGCCCAAATTTCGACTGTCTCCAAATCCTTCTAAACTAGTTTCATTGCAAAGCTCATGTCATCATGATCGTAATGCAAAAAGTCTCGACCAAATCGGACCTTGTATGAGAGAGATATACACTTTATAAGATATCAACCATTTAATTTAAAATAAAGTAGCTTAAATTTAAATTATGAATTCACCCTCCGCATATTTCTTCCCTAACTCCTTCTAATTTCTGTACATGCACAAAACTCCATGATTGTGCACCTCTTTTCAATGATACGGAGATACACTCGATGAAAACGAACTCCGTCTTCGCCAACGAACATTTCTCGACAAACTCGTCCTACCCACACCAAAATGTCATGCTCAAACAAACCATGGCCATCGCGACTTTCTAGTCTTCCTCAATGCACGCGACCAGGTCGCACTCCCTAAATCAGGCGCCACACTAAAAAACATGGTCGGATATGCTATTTTCGATGCCGAGTCCAAATACAAACATAAATTCGCGAATCGATGACTCAAACACCAACAAACCCAAACCCTACCTATTGAAGTCATGCGCCCCTAAACCAAGCCATTGCTAATTGCTACGAAACTGTACCAGGTCGAAGCTTATAGAGAAATAGGAATTTTGGAGCAAGAATTTTATTTTTTTGTTAAGTGGAATTTAACTTATGGATTTTTGAAGTTTTCATTGTCTATTTTCTTTACTGCCTCTAACAATTACGTGCTCTAGTTTTTAAAAGGAGAGGGATGAGATAAAAGATAAGAAGGTGACATGTATGAATAGGTAAGGTATAGTGATGGAATATCAACTGAAAGGGGAATTAACTAATTAACATATTAATTTAATTTCAAAATATCTCGATCTACGTAACTCAAAATCTCAAACTCCTATCGAGGCGTGCCGCTAGGCATTTATAATATTATACCCCTATTCAGAATGTAGTGAAAAAGCTTTTGAGTCCTAATTCGATCGTATGGAGAAGATAACATTTTGGACCCAATTATTATATTTAATTTTCGACATTAATTTCGACTCGTTTATATTTTGTATGGCCAAACAATAACTTCAAACGCTACGAAATTTGAAATCTGATAATAATACACTATTATGGATCCAATGGAACTAATTTCTTCGAAATTCGAGACTGTGTCCTGAAAGGCTATTTTTAAGGTCTCACTTAAAATATAAAATTTCCAATTCCTAATTATTCACTTTTAAATCCAATTTTAAATAGTAACAATCTTCATTGTTGTTTAAATAAAATATACATCAACCCCCGATGTCATTTTCAACCATATTAAATTCAGAATCCAATTATTCGAATAATTTCCAAAATTAAATTTAAACAATTTGATTGTTCAATACTCAACAATTTATATATTAGGTTTTAATTGAATTTTAGTAATCAATCAATTACTTTATTTCTATCTAAATAATTCATAACTATTATTGAAATTTAGTTATTGATTATAAACCCAGTTAATATATATAATTTCTTTTCAATCTCGTTATTTACAAAACTACAAAATTAGTTTATTTCAAAATTTTAATCAAGTTCATATCCAAAACTTACATTCAAAATCATTAATATTTTTATTTCTTAAACTTTTTATTTAATAATTACATTAAATTTATTAATGTAAAATGGATAAAAATACGGGTCGTTACACAAACAAACAAAGGTATCAGTTATACCTATCCGATACTAAAGATCGTATATATCCCGAGAATATAGAATCACAACTGATCTTAAGGATAGTCCATATCGATCAAGACGATCATAGCAAACATGACTTAAAGACTCTAGATTATACAATAGTGTGTGTGTGTGTGTATTGTAAAGAAATCCATGGATGTGATATATGGACAGATAGCTGTATCAACATGTACTTAATAAATACAATATATATTTTTTAGTATATTTATATTAAGTTACACAATTCAAGCGTATTCCATAAATTTTCCTCCCTACCAAAAAAAAATCACCAATTCTTCTTGGAACATGAAATTCTGTTTTTTGTGTTAAAATAGGGAAAACTCTATACTACTTCTGATTATTCTGTCTTTATTTCATTTATATAAATATAAAGAGGAGATTCAAGCATACCTCTTAAGGATCTATCGGTCCCACCGAACACCAAAGGATAGTAAACTCTAAAGTGTCAAATACTATTACTTTTAGTAAACACAAGAACTTAACTAAAACGTCCCTTACCGCTAGGTGAAATTCTAGTACTTACTCGAAGCTAGTATATCTCAGTCATTACGGATACCACCAAAAACCTTAACTATATTATCTTGAGGATCTATTGGTCCCACCGAACACTAAAAGAGAATAAAACTCCAAAAGTGTTAAAACTTCCTAAAAGCAATGATAATAACTTAACCAAGACATCCCATACTACCCGGTGATACTCAAGTATTTGCTAATAGGATAGTAAATACCACTAAAACATTCAATTCAATGAGTTATACAATATCCGATGAAGCGTAATTCGAGAGCATTTGAACCAATTGGTAACACTAAATAGATTATTAGTACTCCCCATATTATAGAACTAAGGCTCTCAAAACATTTTTCTCTTTTGAGTTTAAAGTTGCGAAAGCAATTATTATAATTTTCCATAAATTCCTTTATTATTTAACTTTATATTGATATGTGGTATCTGAATTTTTTTTCCTTAAATCTGAATTGTTCCAAAGTTGCACTTATGTATAAACATAATTGTCTCAAATTTCCACAAAGTTATATTGTTCATTAACCATATTCCAAAACAATATATATATATATATATATATATATATATAGCCTTTTGTTTTATAAAACCTTATTTATCAATCATCCAAATCTATTTTAATATTTAACCATTTTATTTAGAAGTAAATTAAATTTATATTTCCCAAAACCTATTTCCAAATCTATGTCCATTTTATTAACAATACATAATTTATAGTAACTACTTGCTAGAAATCATTTATAAAAGAACTATATTAATTTAGAAAACAAGTTTGATATTTTTAAACTTAAATAACTCTCTTTTATAAATTTATTTATATATATAAAGTAGATAGATATAAGTTATAATATTCAAAACCTTTGAATCCAAGTGATGTAAAGTCCATAGAACATAAGAGAATTCACTAGAACAAATCCTAGGTCATTACAATCTTATAGCCAGGAATTAATTCCATAGAGTTCTAACTTTATATTATATCCAAATCTAATTTATAATTTAGCAAATCAGTGGAAATGAACACTAGAAGGTCCACAAACAAACACACAAAACATAAGAAACAATAATAACAAGCAATGCGATGGATGAGCGAGCAACGACGGGCCGGAGGATGTCTTTTGGAGCTGAAATAGCCCGAGGAGTGCACGCCATCGGTGCAACGATGGAGCACATCGATCGACGAGTGTGGTTGTGACCAGGAGCTATTTTAGCTCCGGGTCGCCCTCCGATCAGTCCCCGACGACGATGTTTGGTTTCAGTGTTTTGTGCAATTAATTCAGAGGTGTTCAAGGAAGCCTTTCACGTGGTTTCAAGGCATCTAAACATCAATTTGATTAGCAATTATAATGAATCACTAGCCTATGTTTTAGCAAACAAAAGTTAAAAACATGAAGCATGAATATCACAAAAGAATGGATTTCAATTATTGTTTAATTTAGCGTGGCAAACAACAACATGCAAGGAATTACAGAATTGTAATTTGAGGTTAACTCACCTTTATCACTTAACTTATTGATTAAAACCTAGAATCTCCTAGGCTAACCTTTTCACAAAAAGACTTAGGTTTATTTCAGAATTTGCAAATAAGATTTGGACTTTGAACAAGATATCTGGAACTAAACTCCTTAAAAGACATAGTAAAAGATTGAGGTGCTTACCTTGTCATGATTCGTACTAGAATTAAACAAAAGCCCTATGTTTTGCAACTTGAATTTAGGGATAATGGAGCTAGGGTTTTGATTGTGAGGATGATTTTTTCTCACATTTTAGAACTAAGAAATGAGAATGAGAATGAGAATGTGGTATGTACATGTTTCTCCTCTCATACTTATTTTTGTTTGTGCCAAATAGGGTTTAATTATGAACCCATTAACAAAGTGTTGCGATACCAAGAGACGTGTTGCTACTCCTTTTTGTTTACTCTTTTAAAACACTACGTTCACTTAGATAATATTTTACAAAATCAAAAATTGGTTTCTCAAATTTAACAAAACCAATCAACAAGGTAATAATTCTCGTTTATGTTAATATTGATATATATTGTAAAATTGAATATAACTTTTGAGAATAAAATTTATTCTCATTATTTTAATGAAAATAAACTGTTAGTTGAAAATTCTTATTTTAAACAGTAAATCTCAATATTAACGTTTTACTCCGAATACCAAAATTAAATAATTGATATAATAATATTTCGAATTAATTTTTTTTTTAAAAAATGAAACTCAATTCTTAAATAAATCAAACCAACTATTCTCAAAAGCTATATTTTATTCATAATTAAATTTCGCCAATCATAATTTAGAATTAATTATCTACAATTAAATTAAATTGATTAGGTAATTAACAACTGGGTTGCTACACTTTTAAGATCTAAAAAAATATAAAACTCATAATTTTTTGGCATTAATAGTTCTTTGAATATGAAATAGTTTTGTAAAATTCTAGTGAGTTTTAACAGTATTTAACTAAAATAACACGACTCACAAATTTATAATCTTCAAGTGCTATTCCAATATTTGCCAATCGAGGATCTTTGAAGCTCGAGCGCGATTTCTTTTCATCTTCTTAAAGCTGTAGTAAAACATCTTCGTCTAGTATATTTTAATCTCTAGTATGGAGTTATCGTCATCAAAATTAAGAATCGTAGTTCTAACAATCATAAATGCATGACTACCAAATCTAAAACAAATATATTTCATCATAAACAAGTAAAAAATAAACTCTTAATATAGATATATTTGTCAAAGTACCATCTGCAAAGTTAAACATCCACTAATCTACTTTACTTTTTTCCTTGATGCCAAACCAAGTTAACGATATAGATAAGCTAATATTTCTATGCCCCATGCTTGCTCACTAATATGATCATCTTATTTTAATCCGTTCATGTAATGGACATAAATCTTTATGCTTGGTTTATTAGAGAAAACAAAACAACCCAATACATAAATAAGAAAATCATGAGTGACTCTATTGTGTGCATTTGTATCCGCATTTTCCACTGTTGATGTATCAAAAAATTTACTTTTCAGCCAACCCTTTCTTACTGCATGCTTGCCTTAGAGCTCATCACATGCCTCCTTTTCTTCTATCCCAAGGTCATCAACTAAAATCTTTACACAAGCACTTAACAAGATATGTCTTCCACCATTTTATTTGAATAAACTCGTCCCTACAATGGGCACTCTAAGGATGTGATAAACATCACCTAAACTAATCGAAATCTCACTAAAGGGAAAGTCAAATGAATTAGTCTCTGGATGCCAACTCCAAAAAAAGATGATATAGCTACATAATCAACCCATCGATAAGAATGCTCCAGTATATCATGCAATTATGATAGCTTGACCTTCTCCAAAACTACACTTGCTTCATCACTAATCTTCCAATCTTTCATCTTTTGAGAGTGTGAAGTACATCTTAGATGTTTATGTTCCTATAAATAAACTTTTAACTATTACTCAAAAAAATAAAATCAAATTATTAAATTCAAAAAAAAATTACTTATAGGTTAAGTAGGCCAAATATTATTAGCTATATGAAATTGAAGTCCTACAAAATTAATAAATCTTTTCCATATTTTCCCTTTCAACGATCACAGTGGAAGTGCCAAGGCAATCAATGTGTACGTCAAGAAGTTCTTTAAATGTTTCTTCTTCATAAGCAAAGTCTGATTGCGATGAAGAACGATCATCCCTAGGCTATGGAATGAGTTTACCTTTTTCTTTGTTTATTTTTCATTATGTGCCTGTAACATCCCCCATTTTGAGGCCCGACGCTAACCGCTACAAATGCTACAGTCAGCTATAGCATTAATTTCCGGTGACAAAGTACGGTCATGTTAATAGTATCAATCACATCAAAGCACAAGCATATGAAATTTTCCTAAACACAATTTTAAAACAAACTTTCATGTTTCATTTCAAAGATAATATTTCATATTCATTACACAACCCCAAATATTTCCCAGGTTCAAACAAAATATAATTATTACGAAATACTCGTAGAAAGACATATGAAGATGCCCCATTGGATGATTTGAGTTAACTACTAGGCAATTATAACATTTTTCAATATATAGATTCCAACTAAATAAAACTTCAACATAATGGATATTAAATAGAAAGACTCCTACATAGCTAGATATACCTCCTGCATGTCCCTGGAAGCTTTATTCGTCCAACCTAAATAACCTGGAAACCTTACTCTCAAACGACCCAAATGAGCATCTGAGAGTTGACGAGGAAAAATAAAAACTTTGGGTCAGACAAAAGTTTGGTGTGAATAGTAATAGGCCATCTCGATAAATGGATATCGAGTGAGACTACGCCATTGAGCGGAATGGGTTTTCCTCTCATAGGTATATTCTAAAATATGCCTTTCATAGTAACTTTAAACCTATATGGCTGACTCAGGCCTACCGGGTACATAAAACTTTCTAACTTACTATTAGAAGAAAACTAGATGGTCTATCTGAAACTCATTATTTCTAGGGTTATACCGATTCTAATGGTTTTGCAGGCCAACTAATAACCTAACTCATCTATGTTTATTTCCTTCTGTGCGTAAACCTACTTTTAGTCTTAACTATGAACAAGCCCGATGCATTGGAATTTTGGACTAATATCAACTAGGGGCTAACAGCCGAAGTATAGGGCATGACCCTACAATAGCCCAACCTAGTTTCTCTAATTTCCGAATCAATTCATCCTATCATAATTTATCTAAAGGTGATAAGAACAATAATTCTTTAGTAAAACTTTGGCTAAATACCCTTTTTCTGTTTCCTTGAAAATAAAATCTTTATAAATGATTTAAACCTTGAAATAATATTTAAAGCAAGGAAAATTATAGCTCTTTATCCAAAAAACTTATGTCAGTATATATGCTTTTATAAAATAATATTGATGAATTTCGAAACCAATTAATGGTTGTCACCCCTCAAAACTATAAGCTACAAAGCCAAACTTGATAAAACTATCATATTGATGAAACTCGACGTCATATCACCACTAGGGATTATCGCCCCTTCTAAAATAAAATCATGTTAAAGCTTTTGATCTGCAAATTAAAAGGCCATAGAGCCAAATTATTTACGTTAGATATATAGGTTGCCAACTATAAGTGGCGTCGTTATTGGTTTTCATGGTGTAAAGCCTTAAAACTTAGAGTAATGAGAAAAGCAACATTGATGAATTTTGGCATCAGTGCCTTAAAGAACAGCATGGTCTCATTATAGCCATTTTTTAATGTGACATCAAATGCCTTAAAGAAAAACGTGACATCATTAGGGCCGAGGTTGATAACACGCGGCACCGTTATAATCGATATGAAAATATGCGGCACCATTATAGTTTATATGAAAATAAGTGGCACCGTTACCTTATGGATTCAACGATGTTATAAAAAATATGTGGCATCATGGCCTTTTATATAAAATGCGGGCGGCACATAGCACGCGGCGTAGAGAATATATGCGACATCATTGACATCATTACCATGCATACTGATGTCGACTCCAACCCAAATGAATTTATTCCATATCACCTGCAAGTGATATCCTATGCATTCATTACGGTCAACATCGTTTAATAGCGGCACCATGGTCTTCAACGTTAATGGCTTTGGCATGTCAATATCATAAAAAACATAAAAACTATTTTATTTCTCTAAATTGCAATATGTTTTCACCAACTCTTTTTATTTATCAGATTCTTATTGGATAGTAATTATTTTTATCAAAATATTTTCCAGGAAACTGCTACAGAGCGGATTTATCTTTTCCAAACTAATTTTGCAAACCATCATTTTATTTTAATATTTTAATATAATTATTAGGAGTTTCTAGCCCAATAAATTCATAATAATTCTCAAATACGTAGAAAAAATCCCTAAAATCACAATAAATAAAATTTTATATAATCTATAACATGTAAATATTTCAGAGCCAAAAATATTATTTAATTATTTTTAATAATTAAAACATAAAATAAACCATTTTCTTCACTTAAGAAAATCATGAAATATTCATACTTAATTAGAAAATTATGAAATTAAAAAAACACTTTCAAAATTATGTTTCTAACATCATATCAAAATTTCAAGTCATTTAGGTGTCATATGTAGGATTTCACACTTAAACCGATTTAATAGTTTCATAATTAACATGGCATAATATTAATCATGGTATTATAAGTTTAATCCTAAACCAAAATTAAACAAGCATTTTAGAGATGGGTATCATTATTCACCTTGATTTGATGAAGGAACTTGAGATTTGAATTTGCTTCCTCTAAGCTTTAATCTTGTTTCCTACCTTTTCTTCTTTTTAATGTTATCAACAATGGTCGGCCTTGATTTAGTTTATGTTTGTATGAATGAAAGTGAACAAGGGAGAATGAATGCAAGTGTTTATGTTAGGAATTATGGCCTATCATATTTTGCCTTTAGCAGGAATTTCCACTTTTTATCTATGTTATAATCCATTCTTAATAACTCATTTGTTAAGGCACGACCTATATTAGTTATAAAATCTCATTTTCCTTATCCTTTTTCATTGTTTTATTCAATTTATCTAATTAAATATACTAAATAATGTCAATCAAAATTAGGGATGTTATAAACTCTCTTCCTTAAAGAATTTCGTGCTCAAAATTACAATAAAGTACATAACAAACATAATCACAAACATTAAACATATGATAAAAAAATAAGGATCGGTGTCTGTAATCCCGTTCTCTGTCTCTAAGTACTATCTTTTTCATTGTCACTCCATTGGACCTTTAGTAATCTAATTGTCTTGTTCCATAGCTTCTTCTCATCTTTAGCCAAAATACAAACTGATTGCCTCACAATAGTCATGTTCGGTTTCACCACTAAATCTACTAGTGCAGTTAGAGTGATAGTAATCTATAGATCGCAAACACACTTCCTAAGATGAGAAATATGAAAACATTACGGTCTTCTACCAAACTGCTAAGTAACTCTATCCTATAACTCATAATTCTCTACATAGACTGAGGATCCTTCATTCTAGCTTGGGTTAACCCAATCTTTTCCGTGGGTTCTCTTACTAAATCTGGACCAAGAATCAATCTATCTCTAGGCTCTAAACAACATACGGAGGATTTATATGGTCTTCCTTATAAAGCTTCAAAAGGTTCCATTCCTATAATAGTCTAATAACTATTGTTATAGAAAATTTCGACTAAGTTTAGATGGTCTTCCTATGATCCTCCAAAGTCTAGCAAACAAGCTTTTAACAAATCTTCTAGGACTTTTTTTTAACTCTTTCTATTTGCCCATCGCTCTGTGGATGGTATGTGGTACTCATTTTGAGCTTGGTACCTAAAATTTCTTGTAGACTTTTCCAGAATCTGCTAGTGAATAAGGTATCGCCATCGTTGATTGTAGGAACTCCATGTAGTCTAACAACTCGGATAGCTAATATAAAAATATTTAGTTGTTTGAGTGATCGGAGTTGTCGGAAAACAACTCGGATAGCTAATAATTCCATATTTGAAATTTTATTGTATAAAGCAATTTTGGGTCTAGATGACATTGGATTTATTATTTAACTTATTTAAATGTTCTTAACTGAATTTCAAAAATAAGATTTTATCTATTTTGATCCTTATTGGAATTTATTTTATAAAAATATAGTTAAATTATATTATATTCTTAATTTAATTCTTAGTTTAAAAATTATAAGCAAAGCTTTTTAAGATAAGTAATATTTATTCATAAAACCTATTACAAATTTACTATTATAAGTATATTATAAATTTAGAAATGTTTTAGAGGTAAAAGATAAAATATAGTATTATTTTATAAAAACTATTATGAAGATAATAATTTCATTTTCAAGTGAGTTAGTTATAAAAGTGGTTTACTTAATTTTGGAAGCTGTTATTATTTTATAAAAGCCCTTGTAAATAAGTAACTCTTTTCTTTTTAATATATATGAGTTATTGGATTTTAAAAGTGATTTTGGAAAATAAACTATATCTTGGTATATATGAAAACATATTTAATACTCTTTTAATCTATTTATTATGGATTAAAAAAAAGTGAGAAGTTTAAAAGTGAATTATAGATAAAATATCTTAGAAATCATTTTCTATATGATAAAATTAAATTAATTACTTTCAACCTATAAACTATTGTTGGCTAATATTATATTTAGCTTTTGGCTATTTTACGGAAGTTTGAATTGGCTTTCTGATGAATTTCGTAATTTTCTATGAAACAAAGAATTTTAATAAACAATTGAATTGTCGGGTGGTATGGGAACACTTTGTACAATTCTTTCGGTTATTATTATAATTTATTAAATAGAGTTTGAGTGGAAATTGCTAGGTTTTAGGAAATAGTATATACTTGAATTTACTCTCTGGTATGGGACAGTTAGTCAAATTCTTCTGATTACTGGAGTGATAGTAATTAACACTTAGAGTTGTATTATCTTAGGGTCTTGATTTCAGATCAATAGATCCTCGAGAGAATGTAACTCATTTTTTCATCGATCTGAGAAGCGATACATTTTTAGATTTGGGTAGGCAGATCTCTTTCAAAAGATCGGTTATGGTGTAAATACGGCTGTCTCTTTCGGAAGGCAGTTTTTGACATGCACCGTTGTCTATAGATACTACAACCTATTAGTTTAATTTTTTTACATAGTTAGACTATTTTTACCTCTTTCGGAAGGTAAATTAGCATGCGACACGTCAGGTACACGGCTGCTTTTACTTTGAGCGGTGTCCCTAATCTGCAATCTCTTTTGGAAGGCTTCCTTTCTATGTAGCGGGTCTCTTTCGGTAGATTTCGTGTCACTGTATTAAACTGATAGATGACTACCATTATTAATTCATTATTCTTTAAAGATTTTTAGTATGGATATTCTGTATCCTTTATGGCTCTGAGGAATTTTGAATAAGTTATCACCGTATTTTGAGATGATAGTCTATTGAGACTTGATATGTATTTATGAAATGGTGATTTATTAGATATGCCTTATTTAAGTATTTGTTTTAGGCATATTTTATGTATGCCTTATTTGGTTATTGTTAAGTAAAAATTTCGAGATCTATATTTATTGGTGTGATATGCCTTTTGATGTTTTTGGTTTTAGGCATATTCTAAGATGACTTATTTTAGAGTTAAGTCATTTATGGATTTATAAAATAAGCGAATTTAATTAATATACCTTATTATAATTGTTTGTTCGGCATATTTTATATGGCTTATTATTTTAAGTCATAAAGTTATGATACTAGTATCTCGCCTTTTATTTAGATATAGTCTGACCCGTTTATTATTTTAACACTCGGGTCAAACCAAGAATTTACTCTTATACGGACCCATTGACCTTTGGATTTTGGGCTGGCATTGAAGTAGACTATTTTGATAGTTTTTGTTTATTTCATACTTGTGTATATTGACAGTTAGGAGTTTATGTCATCTATATTATATAGTGGTGACTTTGCACCTGATACAAGATTTAGGATATGATGTATATATTTATGTGGGTCTATTACCATATTTTGTAGACTCACATTCTATTATGTATATGATGATGTATATTATTCCACTGTGATCTGTGACTCTGACTCTAATTTATCTATATTATATACTGTTCTAAATATTTTTAATATGCGTATTTATTACTTTATATTAATGCTGTATACGTTAAATTTTCATTTCAGACGCTCAAAAAGTAAATAAGATGTGTCAGTGTTAATATAAAAATATATTCAAATTCGATCATCCTTAACCTGCCGTAATCTCTAGATTAACAGACGATGTTACTTGTAATGTTTTTTTCTAAACTAGGCATAGCGGTGGGGTCATTACAGCTTGGTATCAAAATTAAGATCTAAACCTAGATGACCTAGAGCCCATCCCTTCGTTGTGTGGTAGTTAGTAATTTAATTAACTATTAGGAATAGGAATATAAATGATTATTGGGAATAATCGTTGGGACGTATTAGAAAAATATTTTGATAATACTATATAATTTATTGTTATGAAAATATTAGAACTCACTTATGTAAAGAGTGACATTTAATGGATAATATAAATTAGTAGATGACCTTGAATTAAATTGTTGTGTCCTAATTTGTTAAGTGATTAGAGTACGCAACAGAAGCTGGAAAATAGCTATCCGCTGAAGGCGATTGTTTATTAGTTTGTTTGAAATGTATGTTGTTTGAATCTAAATTTATTTTAGTTTATATGCATATGTAGTTCTAAATACCTTAAATAAATTTGGATTTTGGAAGTGTATAAGCATCCAATGTATATATTTTTGCTTTGAAAAAAAGGAATTTTATACATATGTGACGTAAGCTTCAAACCTATTTAGGATTCAAATATATTATTTTAAAGAAACGCGGTTTGAAGTATATTCAGTGTTTCGTAAACAAAAGCTTTCAAGTAAATGTAATTTTTACGGTTTCATATTAGAATGGTATGTGCATCGAATTTTGAAATATATATAGTTTTATATCTGTCAAAATTCAAAAGAAAGCTTTGCATATGATTTTTGAATATAAAGCAATTATTTAGGTATAAATTTTCGGAGTATAATAACATCAGATAAGTCAAGATTTTTGAAATGAATCCATGTACACCAACTTTCAAAAATCACATACGGTTTCCAAATTGTATATGTGGCCTATTAGAGTATTAAGTTCGATATAGATCAAATTTCAAAATATGTATTGAGTTCATAGATATTTTTTTTTTGATTATCTTGGTTTGTATTATTTATATCAGGTTTCAGGAAGTATATATATAGCTAGGTATGGATTTAAGTACATGATTTCATACTTATTAAAAGAATTCCACTTATACCTATTTTTAAAGATTACCAATAGGTCTTACATACCTATTTGGGTTTTAAGCATATTAGTTCTGCATTAATATTGAATATATAAAGGACCGGTATAAGGCAGATGTCGGTGTCAGGTTTGTAAAATACATACATACACATATGTGTGGTTTCAAATGAGTATAAAACCATATGTATAAATTTTAAACGTGCACCCTTTTTATATTTTTTTTTTGAACATATGTGATTATGCAGATTTCATAAGATGTGTGGTCTTATACTTGTAGTCATATACAAGCATTTTTTGATATATATGAGATTTGCATATATGTTCAATGTTTTTGTTTTGGCTGTAAAAGAACGAGCTTTTACACATGTGATTTCAGGTTCATATGCATCAAATTCATGAAAATTCAAGCTTTATGTAAATTTAGATTTCAAATGTATAGTATTTTGAACTTATCATGTAAGAAAGTTTTCAAAGAGGCACAGTATCATATATACAAATTTTGTATTGGATTTGTACATTGGATTTTAAAATGAATACGGTTTTATGTCAGATTTTAGAGTATGTAATGACTTCAAACCTATTGAGGTCTTAGGTACTTAAAGCTTTGGCTATATAAAGTTTATTATATATTTGAGTGATGAGTATATGAGTTTTGGTTACTACAAAATAGAATCATTGGGGAATTATGAAATGTTTAAGCAATTAATAGTTATAAATTATAGAATGATAAATAATATGTATTTAATTAAATTTGAAATTAGTAGATATATACACTTAAAAAATAAAATAAGATATAATAAAAATTGATTGGTTGATGGATGCTTGGTTGTTTGAAAATTGTAAATGACTCTGCAAAATTAATATTGAGTAGGAGTCGATATTGGGAATTGAAACATGCTCAATAATAACAATAAGAACTTACGGTGTCTTTAGAAGTGTAGTTACCGCAAGAAATAATGAAAATTTAAAAGTATATAAAATGAAATGTTAATTCATATGTGTGACTAATTAAATATTAAGATGAATTAAAAATGTGATGTGTGCTTGAGGTATATATTGATGAATGTGTGTACTATGGAATTTTTGTTAGTAAATTATTATTTCTATGATAACACTACGATTGATTGAAAGAATTTTGATAAAAGCAAGCATCTGTTTGAATTAAAATATTTTAATATTAGATATACATTTATATGGAACCCGATTAAGTTAATATATACAAGCAAATATTTTAAAAAGGGCATAAAGTATTAAAAATGTATATCATATAAAAAATAATTTTGTGTTAAATTATATGATGAGTGTTTTAAGGATTATGGTCGATGCGTCTGATCAACGTTATTGATAGAAAGTTTCTAAACACTAAGATAAGACATTCAGACACAATGTTTGGGGGATTAAAATGCTTTCAGAAATCATAATTAGTAAGTATATAGTATTTTGGTAATGAAGATAAAATTTTGAAATAAGTAAAATATTATATGTATTAAAATGGACGGTTGGAAGGATTTTTTGATGGTAAATAATATTTTGTAGTAAGTTATATTTTAGAAAGAAGATATCATAAGATATTTTAATAAATAAAGCAATTTATTCAAAATAAGAGTGTGCATTAAAAAACTAACATATTATTTGAAAAGATATTTAAGTAAAATTTTAGGATGATTGTGCATTATTAGATATTTATGAATTTTTATATATTAAGTTGCATTGTTGAATTTTAAATAAATTTTGTGTGATTGTTTGGATGATAACGCATATTATATTGTGCTGAAATACATGTTAAAATTTATACTTAAATATAATAGAGAAATTATTATTTAAGATAGCTGAATTAATTCTAAAATGTTTTGAAGATGTCAGTATATTTTTGCTTTAAAGGACGATGATTATAGGATCAATATGTTGTATTTTTATTTATAAGGTTCAAGAATTTAAGTTTGAATAATGCTGGAAATATGGAATATTTAAAATATATAACTTGAGTTTTTTTCCTTTTCAAGTTCATTTGTTTATTGAAATTTAATCCCTATAAATGAAGGAAGGTTTTTATCTTTAAATTCTTGAAAATAATTTGGATTGTTTGGAGATTAATAGAATTTGAATATAACTCTTTTCAAATGGAAAATAATAGGATTAAATGGAATTAAATCTAAAATCCAATATGATGGATATTGATGATAAGTAATTCATATGAATATCTTTATTTTGACATTTTAAAACCAGAAAAGCTTTTATCCTTGTTCTCTTCTCCATTAAATGATACCTTCAATTTACTGTTTTGATCCCTCCTTGAATTTCAAAAATCCCAGTTTGGATTTCTCACCACTTTATATCTAGTTTCTTGTTTTCTCATATAATTACACATGAAACGGACTATCAACTATATATGATAATACGTGGGATTGCTGCTAGTTCCATGCATAATAAATAAATATAAGTATATGTATTTGAGTGAAAATGTGGCTACGTCCATATTAGTGTAGTTATGATTGTGTGTTTATATTTATATGTGTGTTAAAAGTGATGTGTGTTAGGAGTTTCTATACCGGATTCCTGCGTGAGTAAAGTGCTAAGTTGAACTAAACATAATTGTTCGTTTTGTAATTTGTTTCATTACCAAAACACAAATATATGCATATGCTCCTTTCACTTTGTACATGCATGCTTTTATTATATAGCCTTGTGCTTTTCAAACCATAGTACTATATATATAAATAGCCTAACTTACTTTGTTTACCTTTCTATTTGTCCTTAGCCTTGAAAAAAAATTCCGAAGCCATGCATTCTTTTTTCTCTTTTCATCCCTGTTCTGTTTTCTTACTTTATGGCTGCCTTGATTTTATACATGCTTTAATTCAATAGCCTGACATTTTTAGTTTGGCAAACTTTAATTTAAGTAAGAACAGCATATTTTGTTTTATAACTTTTCTAAATGAAATTAGCTGGTGCTTGTACAGTCCTTTTAATTTGTACGCCCATTTGTTATGTAGTGACTTAACTTTGTTCGTTGCTTTTAATATAGCTCAACATTACATTAAAATACATATGCTTAGAGTTGCCTGTACATTTGTTCCATTTTGTAGTCAAACTTTGTATAAAATGTATTTTAAGTTTCGAATTTTCCTATACATACTTTTCATTTTATTCAATGCATACGATAGTTGTACATGATTTTGGAAAATACCTTCCAAAAATATCATATGACCAAGTGCTAACTTATTGCTTAATAACACTAATATATTTGGTCAATATATGAATGCATGCTTAGTTAGAATTCGATAATACAAGGTCTCATGTACTTTATTTGAGTTAAGAATAGGTATTAGAAGACTGCATGGATTGGAATACGGCACAAACACACTTTTTGCTCGCTTATGCATGCTTGTAGCTAAGTAGATTGCTTTAAACGCTAAATAAAGGTACGCTTTCATATTGTATACAAAAATGACAGAAATATTGTCATATATTGTGTTTTCGACTGTATGGTCGATGTTTGTTGTTTATATTATATTTGTGAAATTGCAAATCGCTCTCTGTATAAAGGAGACTTGGTCGAAATTTTTTAGAAAATTTAACACTTAGAAACTTTTCAATAAATCTTCGTATGTGAAGAAATGGAATTTAATAAATGAATTTGTTTTAATTTATAACATATGATAAGATTAGCTCTAGTGTTAATTAATAAAGAACCGAACGAGTTTCAACTTGATTGTACAATACGAAAAGAGTTAATGTTAGAGTGTACGGCGACGTCTTCCTATAAGAAATTGCCAGGACGCAATTTTCATAAGAGGGTCTGTAATAACCCTGTTTTAAAAGTTGTAATATTAAATTAATTTAATTGAAGTAGTAGTGCTTGAATTCTATTTTTGATAATTATCTTTTTTGGAATCTAATTATTATTCAACTAGTCTATTTAATAAAATTGAATTGGTTAATAAATTCCTTTTTAGATAATATATTAAAATTCAAATGAAATGATTTAATAAGTATAAAATATTTTAAAGTATAAACAATTTTATATAATTGAAATAGATGAAAAGAGGTTTAAATTGATATTTACTTAAATCAATAAGTCGGTGGATATAAATAAATCTATTTATATTAATATAATAAATTCCTTTTTGGATAATATATTACAATTCAAATGAAATGATTTAATAAACATAAAATATTTTAAAGTATAAACAATCTTATATAATTGAAATAGATGAAAAGAGGTTTCAATTGATATTTATTTAAATAAATAAGTCGGTGAATATAAATAAACCTATTTATATCAATATAGTAAATTCCTTTTTAGATAATATATTAAAATTCAAATGAAATGATTTAATAAATATAAAATATTTTAAAGTGTAAACAATTTTATATGATTGAAATAGATGAAAAGAAGTTTAAATTGATATTTATTTAAATCAATAAGTCGGCGGATATAAATAAATCTATTTACATCAATATAATGAATAATTACATATAATTGAACAGTATTGGATTTAATGAAACTGTACAGTTGTCGAAGTTTATATTTCATAAAGTGAAAGATAGAACAACTTGAACTAAATTGAAACCTATTTAAAATAAATGGGAGAAGAGATTTAATAAATGGGCAAAGTAAATTACACTTAAACAAATTGAAGCTCAACCCATTTCAAATAGATGCCAATCCTCTTTCTTTTCCTAGATATCCAAACCCACATCCTCGATTCAATTCATTTTTGCTAGGCCCTAAATAAAAATTCAAAGATAATTTATGCTCAAAGAAAAATAAATAAACACGACCATAGAATCATGACGTTAGGCGATCGAGGGAAGCAAGGCCGAGGCGGTAGGAGGGTGGCGAATCCATGGTGGAAGGGTGGGGTGGGGGTGCGGCATCTAGGAGGTCGCAGCTTTGCTGCGCATGCTTGCATGAAGGTGAACTTTGACCTGGAGGCGGAAGAGGGTGTGACGTACTAACATAAGTAGGGTAAAGTCAAGACAAGCTTTGTTCGGAAGCAATAAGCTTGTGGTCGTACTAGGGTTTTAGGTGGTGAGTCGATTGGGATTTAGGTGTTGTCAAGGCCAATAAGGAGGCTTCAATCGACAATCGGTTAACATGAGTTAATTAATTTAACACATGCACTACATCTATTAAATTTTTTGCTATATATAATTACCCCAATAGTTGATTGCATTGTTTGATTGAACTGATTGAGGTTACTGATTTAATTGTTTTAATGAATTGATTGTTCAGGGTATGGAAAAATTTACTGTTAGTAATATATGGATTGTTATGTAGGTTAAAAGAAGTCAATTTGCGAACGAAATTCTATTCGATTGCAAATTTCATTTTATTAACTTATATAAAAATATTTACTTGTTTGTGTGATCGGAGTTGTCGGAAAATAACTCGGATAGTTGATAATTCCATATTTGGAATTTTATCTTATAAAGCAATGTTGGCTCTAGATGTTGTATTTTCATTGGAGTCATTGTTTAAATTATTTATATGTTTTTAATGAATTTCAAAAATACGATTTTATCTATATTAATACTTATTGGAATTTAATTTATAAAAATATGGTTAAATTATATTACATTTTTAATTTAATTCTTATTTCAAAAATTATAAGCATAGATTTTTAAGATAAGTAATGTTTATTCATAAAATCTATTAAAAATTTACTACTATTAGTATATTATAAAATTTAGAAATGTTTTAGAGGCAAAATATGAAATATAGTATTAGTTTATAAAAGCTGTTATGAAGATAATAATTTAATTTTCAAGTTAGTTAGTTATAAAAGTTGTTTAATTAATTTTGGAAGTTGTTATTATTTTATAAAAGCCCTTGGAAATAAGTAACTCTTTTCTTTTTATATACATGAGTTATTGGATTTTAGAAGTGATTTTGGAAAAAAATTATATCTTGGTATATATAAAAACTAATTTAAAACTCTTTTTCTATTTATTATGGATTAAAAAAAGTGAGAAGTCTAAAAGTGAATTATAGACAAAATATTTTAGAAATCGTTTTCTATTTGAAAAAATTAAATTAGTTAATTTCAACCTATAACTATTGTTGGCTTTTACTGTATATAGCTTTTGGCTATTTTTATGCAAGTTTGAATTGGATTTCTGATGAATTTCGTGATTTTCTATGAAACAAAGAATTTTAATAAACGATTGAATTGTCGGGTGGTATGGGACACTTTTTACAATTCTTTCGATTATTATTATAACTTGTTAAATAGAGTTTGAGTGGAAATTACCAGCTTTTAGTAAATACTTGAATTTACTTTCTGGTATGGAACAGTTAGTTAAATTCTTGTGATTACTAGAGTGATAGTAATTAATACATAGAGTTGTATTATCTTAGGGTGTTCAGATTTCAGATCAATGGATCCTCACGAGAACATAACTCATTTTTTTCATCGATTTGAGAATCGATACATTTTTAAATTTGGGTAGGTAGATCTCTTTTGAAAGATCGGTTACGGTTTAAATACGGCTGTCTCTTTCGGAAGGCAGATTTTGACATGCATCGTAGTCTATAGATACTACAACTTATCAGTTTAATTTTCTTTATATAGTTAGACTATGTTTACCTCTTTCGGAAGGTAAGTTTGCATAGGACATGTCAGTTACATGGATGCTCTTTTCTTTGAGCCATGTACCTAATCTGCATTCTCTTTCAGAAGGCTTCCTTTCTATGTAGTGGGTCTCTTTCAATAGATTTCATGTCACTGTATTAAACTGATAGATGACTACCATTATTACTTAATTATTGATGATTATTTCTTTAGATATATTTAGTGTGGATATTCTGTATCCTTTATGGCTGTGAGGAATTTTTAATTGGTTATCACCATATTTTGAGATGATTATCTATTGAGACTTGATATGTATTTATGAAATGGTGATTTATTAGATATGCCTTATTTAAATATTTGTTTTGGGCATATTTTATTTATGACTTATTTGGCTATTGTGAAGTCAAATTTTCGAGATCTATATTTATTCGTTTGACATGCCTTTTTGAAATTTTAGGTTTGCATATTTTGAGATGACTTATTTTAGAGTTAAGTCATTTATGGATTTATAAATTAAGTGAATTTATTTAATATGCCTTATTATAATTGTTTGTTCGGCATACTTTATATGGCTTATTATTTTAAGTCATATACGATATTAGGATCTCACCTTTTATTTAGATATAGTCTGACCTGTTTATTATTTTAATACTCGGATCAGGCCGAGACTTTATACGTATAGGGACCCATTGACCTTTGGATTTTGGGCTAGCATTAAAGTAGACTATTTGATAGTTTTAGTTTATTTCATACTTGTGTATATTGACAGTTAGGAGTTTATGTCATCTATATTATATAGCAGTGACTTTGTACCTAATACAAAATTTAGGATATGATGTAAATATTTATGTGGGTCTAGTACTCATATTTTGTAAACTCACATTCTATTATGTATATGATGATGTATATTGTTCCACTGTGATCTGTGACTCTGATTTATATATATTATATACCGTTCTGAATTTTTAATCAGGGTGTTTGTTACTTTATATTAATACTACACACATCAAATTTTCAGTTCAGATCCTCAAAAAAGTAAATAATATGTGTCAGTGTTAGTATAAAGATATATTCACATTCGATCGCCCTCAACCAGCCATATTCCCTGGATTAGCAGATGATATTACCTGTAATATTCTTTGCTAAACTGGGCATAGCGGTGAAGTCGTTCCATACAACCTTTTCTTTTCCTTTTTTGGCTGCTCCACCCTTTTAAGCTCCCATTTTTTGAAAGAATTTTATTTTCTAATACTACCAACTCTGAGACTCCACTGCTTTGATACTACCAATGAAAGCTAGCATCTCTTCATTCCTTGGTGCCTTCTCCACTACTACATGACACAGATCCTTGAGAAGTGGTAAGGTTTCTCTAGCAAGCTCTGTTCTTAATCCACGGATGAACTTTTCATTTGTCTTAATCATATTATCCCTCATACTCGGATAACTCCTCAAACGTTGTTGCATACTCTGATACAGTCATCTCTCCTTGCACTAACTCATCAAACTTCCTTAACAAAGTCGACTTGATGGTTTAAATATAAACCTCTCTTCGAACCTCCTCTTGAACTCTACCCAAGTCAAGTTCTCCTCTAGAACCCCAATAGTTACACCATCCCAACAGTATAACGCAGCTCCTTGTAGTTGTTTGGATGTCAACCTCCCTTTTGCTTGTCATTCAGACCTAAATCGATGAAAATCCTTTCATAACGGAGTAATCAATTTACCACCTCGATAACATCCTCGGTTCTGATAAATGGATTTCATCAAAGTCATGCATGATCCCAACTTAAAACAGCATAATTATTGGCAACTGGAACTTCAATATTTTCCCCTCCAGCATATCCACCCAGCAATCCAACTGCGACTCTGGCTTGGATCATATCAACGAAGAACTGATACATTGCTCCCATATTTACCTACGTTGCTCTAGAACCCACATAGCAGCTGTTTGTCGACCCGAATTCTATCTTGTATTGTGCTTGACATTTCCATTGGTAGTGGTGCTTCCTCTACTGAGATTAACTCTTCTATTTCTTGCCTCCATACCTTACGTTCCTTAAATCTACATTCGAACCTTAGTAAGATATAGAAAAATGGTCTAAGAGAGATGGGAAGAATAGCGATATGATATATACTTATATATAGCAAATACAAGTACGTTAATATAGTGTTAAACCATACCCTAATCTTATTCTCTGATTCATTCGGATTACGTTTTTAAAACTCTTTTTAGGTTCAAAATCCTTTTAGTTTTACATAAACCTATGCGCTGATACCAAGTTGTAACATCCTACGTTTTGAGGCCTGAAACTAACCGTTATAGATGTTGTAGTCATCTATAGTACTAATTTCCATGAAAAAATTTGGTCATGTTAATAGTATCAATCACATTAAAGCACAGTAATATTAAATTTTCTTAAACAAAATTTCACATTTCATTTCAAAGATAATATTTCATATTCATTACATAATCCCAAATGTTGCCTAAATTCAGATAAAATATAATTATTACAAAATACTCTAAGAGTGACATATGAAAATGCCCCCTTAGTTAATCAAAGTTAACCACTAGACAGATATAACATCTATCAATACATACATTCCAACTTAATAAAACTTTAACACAGCGGATACTAAATAGATAGACTCCAATAGAGCTAGATTTTCCTCGTAGACGTCCCTAAAGCTTCCAGCATAAATAACCTAGAAACCTTACTCTTGAACTACTCAAATGAGCACCCGAGAGTTAAAGGGGGAAAAAACTCGGGTCAGACAAAAAGTCCAGTGTGAATAATAATATGCCATCTCGGTAAATAGATATCTAGTGAGGCCATGCTGCTGAGTGGAATGGGTTTTCCTCTCACTAGTATCCCCTAAAACATGTCTTTCATAAACCAAGAACCTACAACCACATTGGTTAAACTAAACAATATAAATAATCATATGCATGCATGCAACCCGGGCAATCAAGACCCATCTATCTAAATAAATGGACTATCTGTCCCAACGTCATAGTTTTCTCAGGGTAACTATAAACCTATATGGCTAATTCGAGCCTATCAGGTATATTAAACTTTCTAACATAACATTAGAAGAAAACTGAACGGTCTGTCCGGAACTTACTATTTCTAGGGTCATGCCGATCCGAATGGTTTTGCGGGATAACCAGTTAACTAACTCATCTATGTTTATTCCTTTTTGTGCATAAACTTGATTTTAGCTTTACCCATGACAAAGCCCTATACACTGGAATTTTTGGACTAATATCAGCTAGGGGTTGACTGCTAAAGTATAGGGTGCGACCCTACACCGGCTCCACCTGGTTTTTAAAATCATTGAGTCAATTCATCCTATCATAATTTATTTAATGGTCATAAGAAAAATAATTCTTTAGTAAAACTCTAGGCTAAATACCCTTTTTCTATTTCCTTGAAATAAAATATTAATAAATTATTTAACCCTTGAAGTCATATTTAAAACAAGGAAAATTATAGCCCATTATTTTATCCAAAATACTTATACCAAGATATATGCTTTTATAAAATGATATTAATGAATTTCAAAACCACTTAGAGATTGTTGCCCTTCAAATTAGTATGCTATAAAGCCAAACTTAATAAAACTATCATATTGATGAAACTTGGCGTCAATATCACCAATAAGGATTATTGCCCCCCTCTACAATAAAGTCATGTTAAAGCCTTTAATCTGCAAAGTAGAAGGCCATAGATCCAAAATTATTTACATGGCATATATAATTTTCCGACTATAAGTGACGTCTTCATTGGTTTGCATAGTATAAAGCCTTAAAACTTAGAGTTATTTGAATGGTGACACTGATGACTTTCGACATCAATGAATTAAAGATACGTGCGGCCTCATTACAACCATTATAAAATAAGCAACATCGCTACCTTAAAGAAAAACAAGACATCACTAGAGCCGAGAGTGATAACACGCGACATCATTACAGTCGATATGAAAATACACGACATCATTGCCTTATAGAGTCGTAGACGTTATAGAAGATATGCAGCATCATGCCATTTTATAAAAAATGTGGCACATTGGCACGCGGCGTAGAGAATATATGCGGCATCATTGACGTCATTAGCATGCATGACGATTTCAACTCCATCCCAAATGAAATCCATATCACCTGGAAGTGATATCCTATGAATTCACTAAGGTCATCATCGTATAACGGCATCA
This sequence comes from Allium cepa, assembly GCA_030765085.1. Lineage (NCBI taxonomy): Eukaryota > Viridiplantae > Streptophyta > Magnoliopsida > Asparagales > Amaryllidaceae > Allium > Allium cepa. The sequence goes on along the minus strand of CM060940.1, from coordinate 745,970,316 downwards.
TCACGGCCTTCGGCGTCAAAAATTTTAGCGTGGCAATATCGTGAATAACATAAAAACTGTTTTATTTCTCCAAATAGCTTGGAAATTCTTATTGGATAGTAATTCTCTTTATCAAAACCTTTTCCAAAAAACTACAATAGAGCATATTTATATTTTCCAAACAAATTTGGCAAACCATCATTCTATATCGATATTTTGATATAATTATTAGGCATTTCTAGCCTAATATATTCATAATAATTCGTGAGTACTCGAGGAAAATCCTAAAAATTCACTATAAATAAAATAAATATATTTTTTAACACGTACAAATTTCGGGACCAAAAACATTATTTAAATATTTTTAATAATTAAAACCCAAAATAAACTATTTTCTTCACTTAAGAAATCATAAAATATTCATACTTAATCAGAAAATTATGAAATTAAAAACTTACTTTCAAAATAATGTTTTTAACGTCATATAAAAATTTCAAGTCATTTCGGTGTCATATGATAGGATTTCACACTTAAACCTATTTAAGAATTTCATAATTAAATTCAATAATTCATCATAAAACATATAATCATCCAAAGTTCAAAAATGATATAATATTAATCATGGCATTGATGGTTTAATCATAAAACCAAAATTAAACAAGTATATTAGAGATGAGTATCGTTATTCACCTTGATGTGATGAAGGAACTTGAGATTTGAGTTTGAATTTGTTCCCTTAAAGTTTAATCTTGTTTCCTAGCTTTTCTTCTTCTTAATGCTCTCAACAATGGCTGTCCTTGATTTAGTTTAGATTTGTATGAATGAAAGTGAATGAGGGAGAAGGAATGTAAGCGTTTATGTTTAGGAATTATGGCATATTCCTATTTTGCCCTTAACATGAATTCCTCCTTCTTATTTAATTGATAACCTATTCCTAATAACTCATTTGTTAAGGCACGGCTTATTTTCGTTATCAAATCTTATTTTCCTTATCCTTTTTCATTATTTTATTTAATTTATCTAATTAAATATCCTAAATAATGTTAACCAAAATTAGGGGTGTTATAGTGCCCTATGTAATGAGGTTGTCATATATCCTACAAAAATATAGTGCAAAATGTCAATATTAGGTAAAACTATTTTGAAATGAAAAAACATCCATAGGCACTGCGAAACTTCTAAATACTTGCTAAAATAGTGTAGTTGCATAATATAAAAAATTAATAACTCCCAATCTTAGATAAGACAATATAGTTTCATATTTTACTAATAAAAACAATTAATAACTCACAATCTAAATACATGTCTTAACCATATTTTACAATTATGGTTAAATACCATTCCAATACAGTATAGTTGCATAATATTTTTCTAATTATCAAACTTAGTTAAAACATATCTTAGTCCAAATGCTAAACAAAAATAAATGGTAAATTAGCTCACACAAACCCTTGCTCAGTTTTCAATAGAATATCAAATCATGCATAATTGAGAAATCCTAATCGACACGGTAAATTAAGTTGAAGTTTGAAATATAAAAATCAAGCCAACTTATAGCGTTGCATTTCTTAAGAATGTGATGCGCCGATTTAAGATGGTTTTTTTGAAGCGACTATTGTCGAAATTTGAAATATACGTAGGAGAAGTCGCGATCTGTGTTCCCGGTTGATTTTTGTACTATAGTGTTGAAAAAAGATAAAAGTGAGATTGACTGGGTAATATTAAGATGTGAGTAATAATTAGAATAAAATTGAGGTGAATACACTCAATAACTTAAAGGCGACAACAGCTTTAAGTGTAAAATTAAGCTTATGTGATATTAATTATTTAATAACAAATCTACACTATACTATTAAAATTGAGTATTTTTATAAGTTCTCTCATTGCTTCGTACCTTTTCCACTTCTCATTCCTTCTTTTTATGCCACCCATCCAAGTCTAAAGATTTCCATCCGTTCCATTAATTTTTCTTTTTTTCTTAGTGGATTGGAAGAACACAAATGACCTTTTCCAATAAGCATTCACCAAAATTCAAACGAACTCTTCATGCCCTAATCCTATGAACTACATCTTATTCCCTCACTGTAATTTTTTTGCCTCCATGTCTATCAACCCATTTTTAACCTGCTTAGTTTGAAGCAACTACAATTAGCCCTTTCAATTCCTGCATAGAACCCCATTTTCAAACTGCAAATTATTATGATGCCCTGTATGTTATTAGAATCCGATGTTGTTTTCTCTATCCCTTCTTCTAGATTACAAAGGACTAAATCACTATTTTTTCCCTCTCTCATTTGATTTGTAATGCTACATTCATTTTACATTTTTTTTCCTGAAGTTATACATGTTATCCCGTCTGTTGGCGAGGCCGAAATATCAAGAAATTGACTGAAGATCAAAGATCACTCATCCTGAATGTCGAGTAAGCACAAGTTCACTATGGATGTCGATGAATTTTTTCTGAGTCCGGATCAAGCTACAATTGATAAGACATGACAAGCAAAGCTATAAAAGCCAACGTTCCAAATTTTGGGTCAATCCGTGTTTTTATGCTCGAGATATGATCGACGCAAGTCAAGGAGGCCAAATCATTCGTACCCATCATTTCCTATCGATCGAGTCACAACCCATCATTTCGAATTGGTCGATTTCGTATCCATCGAAGATAGTCTTCCTCATATCCATCAGCAGATAGGCTCATTTCATATCGATTGGCTATTGCCTACTTCGCACCCATCAACTACAACACGGAGGCCTACTTCGTATCCATCCAAAGGCGGCCTCCTTCGTACCGGACTTGTTCGTATCCATCAAATAGTCACTGCTTCGTATCCATCAAACCAATATTCGTATCATTCAAACCAAGCAGAGTCGCCATCTGTTTGTATTCCACACAATATCGTTTGTTCGTATCAATCAAGTTGTAGCAACTTTTGTTGATACAAACAAGAGTCACTTCCATCGATACGAACAGTGCTACATCCATCGATATGAACGGTGCCGCACCCATCGACACGAATTGACCACCCCATCGGTACGAACAAGACAATGGCTATCGGTACGAAAAAGGCAATGTCCATCGATACGAACAAGGCGAAAATCTTGGGAAGATTCGGTCAACTCGGCATCGAAAGTGGAGCGATCCAAAAATCAAGCACCGCGTCAACTAGTGAGCACGTGCTCAGTATCGATTCAAAGCAATCGATACGAACAGATGGATTCAAATTCGGCAGCATTAAGGAAACACAAGTTTGCATCGATCATAACTCATAATCCACAAGTCCAAATGCTATGAAATTTTCATATGAGCTTTCGTATGACCTAAGGAATGTTCATGCCAAGTTTCGACTTGATTGGGTCAAATCTTGACTGACACGAAATTCTTTTGTATCGATCACGGACCGAGTCTAAATCTCATGGGATCGATCGCGTGGGTCCACCCATGTGCCAGAAGAAATCTTCCGAGATCTGAGCGAGATGTTTGCCTCCTATGCATATAAATAGCACCCCAAGGCCTACGGAAAAAGGATCTTTTGTCTCTTTGACGTCCAGACTTTGCCGAAACCATTTCTGTACTAAAAAGCTGCAGTTGTACTCGAATTTGAACACTGTAATCCGCAGTAGTCAGTTGTAATCAGCAAGCGAATAGCAATAAAATCATCAACTTCATAATGGACATAGGCCATATGCCGAACCACTCTAAAACCCTGTGTTTCTACGTGTTTCCATAATTTTTTTTGAAGTGTTTGTTCGATAATCCTCTTTTTACATTTCTGTTCTTCATTTTTATCTCTTCAAATACTTCCGAAGAGTGTTGTGCCTAATTTTTGTACAAACACTTTGGTGCTTTCACTGTGAGAACATAGATTTTCTCTTGCTCTTTGGATCTACTATCGATACCGAATTGCACAAATCTAAGAAGAAGATCCAGATCTCAATTTCAGAGTCCTTTCAACCTATTCAGATTTGCAACAAATCTTGGAAAGGGCTTCATTATCCGCCATGGTTAGCACAATCACCGTCTCTATAGCTTTTGATTAAGAAGCACATGACAGATAGAATCTCGTACAATCGCCACCGTCCAACCAGAATTCTGTCAGACCATCAGATCCATCTGGCCATGTTACCCAACAAGTGTTTCAAATGCTTATGCAAGAGCTGACTCAGAGTCGTCGGAAGCTTACTAAACAACTGTGCGCTAACGCAGAATTATCTAATCGGCTAAACCGCCAAAGGCGTAGGAGATCTAGGAGGGATCACGCCTCTTATTCGGCCACAGAGAGTTCAGCCTCGTTTAACTATCATCACGGATCTACGCGCCCATGGCTGTATGTAAGCTATACTCAAGCTATCGAACATTGTAGCGATCCTGACTTGACCTTCAAAAATCAGCACCGAATACGACACTCTTATTCAATGTCGCAGATCCAAACGTCAATTCTGGTGCGCCGGAGCTTATAACACACTTAAGTAGTAAACGCAGCAGAAGAAATGAATAATACATTGATATACAGCACTGATACAATATCTGGTACAATGATCAATATACAATGAATATCAATATACATCAGAGATATGATACAAGAAATAGCAGCGGAAAGAAAATAGATAACATCAGCAGCGGAACACATAACTCTAAGATAGTCCTCTAGAGAGAACTCCAGAAGCAGCTCAATCCAACATCACGATGCACTAAGACAAGCAAGTCTCGTCCGCATCCAAAGATTGAACTAGCTCCAGATAATCTACTAAACCTAGCTATCTGAAAAACCCAACTCTAGAGTGCTCGTGTGGAAAATAGTCAGCACCCAGAGTTTAGGAAAGAAACAATAAACTCCAGGTCAGTCATGAGACTGGTATGAGTAACAAAAACAGTTTATCTTTAAAAAAACAAACAAACAAATATTTTAAAATAAATTCGCAATGCTTTTAGAAAATGGAACTACCATAAGGCCTCCTGCACACACCACACACAATGCAAACGCAGAATCGGAGGAGATTTCTCCTTATAATAGTTAAACATGCTTGATATGAAAATTTCTTTGATATTATTACTATAAGTGCAAAGTGCAGAAAACATTTCGAAAGTATGATATAAATCTTAGCCAACATACGACCGGTATCGTATGCCTACTATAGGTACCATCTAAAAAGTAGGGCGCCACCATAAGTAAATGGCAGTTTATACAACTAAAACCGTAAAGAGCTCATATTGGATGAATGGATTTCCAACAAATGGTCGGGAAAAGGAACTTCCCAAGTAAAATGGAACGCCTCCAGAGGGACATCCCCGGATCCTAACCGGATCTCTGCTAGACAAGGCCGGGTTACCTCTAGCTGGGTAACTACTGACACGAGTATGTCATCCCCCGGTTGTAAACAACCTTTAACCGAGGATCCTCTCAACCAACAACCACAAAATAATAAGTTTGCAACAACCACAAAGTAAGTATCTGGGCTCCATACCATGATACCACTCATAATCCAGAAGGAAATGACATACCCTCAAAGGGCACTATCCTCAAATAACCTTGCTGCTACGATTCCTGTTTCGACCATAACCGGGTTGTGAGGTTCGACGAAGTCTCGTCCATAAAGCTACGCTTTTCACAAAAGCCACGCTTTGATCAACAAATGATCAGCAACACTCAGCATGCCACATTACCAAATTAGGAGTATATCACTGATAACCATCAACTACATAACCTCTGAGCTCGTACGTCTCAGAGAAGGGTGTTATGCTAAGAGAATAAATTCTCCGCCACCAACAGAAATGTATTTGAAAGAAATCTGCTTTATATCTCAAAATGTAATGTCAAACATACAATCCATACAAGTCTGTTCTGGGTTCAAACAGAACCGAAGGCACTTCCGAAGAAGCCCTTGCAATCCGGGTATTCACAATCCCGATCCGACTTCCAATCACTTAGGGAATCTCTATACCGGAGCAACTCAGTGCAGAGACAATCGATAGGTCATCCTATCATTCTTGCAAATACCCGGTCTTCACCACCGGTCTTCAAATGCTATCCATAACGTCGAATTACATATTCGAAATCGGCTATATGACACAAAGGTCCTTTCCCGGCTAAACCAAATAGTGATCGCAACATTTAAAACATATGGATATGGGATTTCAATTAAGTCACAACTTACTAATTCAAAACTTTCTTTCAAATGGTTTAAACCAATTACCATTTCAAATCTTTTAAACAAAAAGATTTATTTCACAAAGTTCACCCAGTTTCACAAAGATTCAATTTCTGATTTCAAAACATTTCCATTTCAATTGGATTAATTCATTTAGAATCTTTAAATTAAATATTTATCTTGTAGCTTTCAAACCATTTCGATAACTTGGAAAATCATTTTCATTTTTAACTTAAAATTCCTTTTAACACAATTTGGAAGTTCACTTCTTATATGAAAGCTTTTATTATTTGAAAACGAATAGTTTCATTTCAGAAAGATCAAATTTTATTTACACGAGTTGAAGCCTTTGAATTTAAATTCAAATTCCCAAATCAATACATTTAAAAATTGTTTAACCCATATAAACTCATTTATAAGTTGAACAGCCTTTTTAAACCCTAGTTTCCTACTCATAGAATTCAATTTCAAATATTGAATTCAAATTTAAATCAAAATATTTAAATTTCAAAACTCAATCTAGTTATTCAAAATAAATTTCATCTTTGAAATTCTATTTCAAAAGCTTTTCATTTTAAACCCAATCCATTTCCGAAACATTTGAATTTAAATATTCAACTTCTAAACTATTTCAAAATCTGTGACTTAATCAATTTCCTCGTGAAATCCATATTTGTGTGTGTATAAGTGTGGTCCAGGGGTTTAACATAATAGTGCAACATCATTCAATTATCACAGATCAAAACACAGAAATATAGTTGATAAGCGATATAAAGTATAATGCTTATCGTCCATTCACAGATTCACAGATAATATACAAATGTAACATAAGTAAATGAATAAATTACACACAGCTCAATCCATAGAACAAAATATAATAGATCAGATAGGACAATCAATTCAAGGCTTCTCATACAATACAATCATTCATAAGTAAGGTCAAGCATTTAATAATCATTTATAAGCAGGATTAATTAATTATTTAATCCTAATTAATTCAATTTATTTCCAATTTAAATAATTACTTATGAATTAATTATCCAATTCTAATTCATTAATTACCAATTATCAAATGATTTTCTTAAATTTATTAAACTAAATTAATTAACTTTAATTAATCAAAATATCCAAAATTAATTATAATAAGTGATTAATCCTTAATTACTTACATTTAGTAATTACATTTCTAAACAATTTATAATTGATTATCTAAATTAATCCAATTAATTATTAAAATTTATCATCTTAATCAATACTTAAAAACCCTTAGTTAATTATCTTCATTAACTAATAACATTTCTTAATCACTTTTAATAAATCTCTAATTATAAGTAAATCTAAATCATTAATTTATAAATTACATAAATAAATCCTTAATTAATTATCATATAAATTACATCACTTAATGCCTTAATTATCTCTAACATAATTGATTCCTTTATTAATGATTTCATTAACATTCAAGTGTATTTTTAAACATTACACTTGAATTTAAATTCAAATTTCATTTTAAAACTTTTAAGGTTCAAAAGTTTATTTGAAAACTAAACTTTACTTTTAAATTTAAACCCAGTTCAAATTATGTTTTAGATTTTTTTAAAATAAAATTTAAAATCTAGAAACTGTCAGGTGTAAAACCTGAAAACCCACTTTCTAAATATTTACAACTTTGATTTAAAATCAAATTTCCTTCCTTTTTAAAACTTTAAGATTCAAAGCTCCATTTGAATCTAACTTAAACTTGATTTAACTTTATTTACATCTGCTTACAAATTTAAATTCATTTAAATTTGGTTTAAATTTCAATTTGCAGACAGTTTTGAACAAAATTGTAATCCTTTTAAACCAACCCGAGGCAACTCAAGTTTGCTTCGAGTCCATCAGCTAAAGACTTCGAGCCGAACTCAAATTTGCTCGAGAATAACTCGAGATAATCTCCTGAAAAATTTCCTGCTTTCACTCAAACGAACCCAAATTCCATATTAACAAAATCTTAAGCACGGTGCACGTGCACGTCACCGTCCATCTCCTCCAGCCGAAGCCGCAACGTCGAACAAGTCGAAGATCGCTCATAGATCAACTCTCGATCACCTAAACTCCATCGTTGTCTTGAATTCGAGATCGAGCAAAAAAAATCAAAACCTGGAAAGCATTGGAACATCACACTTCAACCTGTCATCACCTTATGCTCCCCGCTCCGACCACCTAAACACGCGCAACCTTGATCATTACTTCGTCACCACAACCTCTACCACCTCCCCAAGTTTCGTAGCACTCGATGCATCATGGAGGGAGAACGAGAGAAAAAATGTGACCCCTCATTAAACTAGGGTTAAAAACTTTAAATGTTCGCCGCCGCTTCCACGATGAACTGGACCACCTCCCACTATTTTTCCCAAACTCTCTGATCGCCCCTCCATCACCACAGAGAACCCCGAGCACTCCGATCTACTTGATCACTAGAAAAGCCAAAAATTCCCATTTCCATTCAAACCCAAGCTGCTACCTCAACGCTTGATTAAAAATAGTAATTTTGGTTTTAAAATTCAAGTTTTAGTCTTAGCTTTTGATTCATATACCTAAATTTATAAACTACTAACTTTGAATTTTTACTAAATAGATTTGCTCTGTTGTTTTCTTTGTTTCCAGAGTTATTTTAATATTATTTTTCCTTGAATAAAATTCCACACTAAATTTTGTGGTAAAACAAATAATTTTTCTTTGAATCTTAAATTTAAACAGAGATTAAACTAAAAGATTTGAATTTTTAACAAAACAAGACCCGGAAGCTAAATACAGAGAGTACTCTGATAATACACATGCATTACATATCATACATTCATATGCACTCAACAGAATTGAATTTATATATATACATTTCATACTTATTCAAAGATGATTATGCAACAGATATATATACTTAACCATTTAAAAGTGAGATTACTCACAGATTTCCAGAAAGAACAGAGAGCCGTCCTTGTTTTTGAGTTTCCTGTAATCTTCCTATCTTTAATCCTCTGGTTTGATTTGTTTTGTTGAATTATGTTTTAGTTTTAAGATAATATTTACTTTATATTTTTCTTATCTTTGAATCAATGAATTAAGGTAGGAGGTGATGCATATAAAGAGAAGTATGCAGTATATTGTTTGTACAATAAGCATGCTGAAGATGCTTGCATTAAATGCATGAGGTATGTTGCATTAATTACTCAAGTCCTTTATTTTCTTTTTCTTGTTCTAGCCTTGCATTATTTTACTCGGCTGATAATGATCTCTTGTGTGCAAAACAAATGTTCACTTTGTTGTTGTTTGGTTTCATACTTACATACTCATCTTCATTTGCTTATACATAGTTGAATATATATATATATATATATATATATATATATATATATATATATATATATATGCTAGTATCTTCTTTTACAAGCTATTACATACATATTTGAGTTGAGTATATTTATTGTTTTAAATTAGTTAATGTGTCACTTTATATTTTACATAATTATTAACATATAGTTTGAATTTTAACCATGTATATTTATGTTATTTATTTGTTTAACTTAACATTTATTGTCTTGTATTTCTATATATATATACATATTTATTTTAAAATGTCCAAATTAATTTTCAATTAATTCCAAATCTTATATCAATTACCAATTAATTCATAATTTTTATTCAGAAATTAAATTAATTATCAATTTAAACTCAATTAAAATCCGAGATCGTTACAAACATCAACCTGCACTAAATATTGGGCAACCCATAGTTGGCCCGTCAACGAGCTACCAGACAGGACCCTCCTCCAGGGGAGGTACCGTTCCTCACTAGACCACAGACAACCGTGCTACCACGGCCGCTGTTGAACCAGGGATTGATGCCAAAATCAACCAGATCTGAACCATCGTCAATGTGGACGTACTCCCAAACCCTACGTCCCTGAAGATTTGGAACCAAGGAGGCGAAACATGGACCGTCGACCGCGTCCAGTCTAGCCTCACATTATGAAACACGACCACACCTTGGATCAACATGCATAGAATGTCCAGATGCCGGATATACCAACTATGATTCGTCAGATAATTCGCGAGAGTCAGGGCCTCACAAATGACGACTGGGAATCTCCCTGAGTCATACCCCTTTTACTGATGACATACTTTATGTTGAACCCTATCAGCGATTTAGAATGCCAACTTTACCAGTCTATGAAGGAAGTTCTGATCCAAACCAACACATTCTGAAGTATGAGTGGTTGATGAATGCTACACGGGCTGACGATGCAATTAAGTGTCGAAGCCTATCGATCTCTTTAAGGGGCATAGCTACTATGTGGTTCAGTCGTTTACCACCCCAATCCTCTTGTTTTGATCAACTGGCAACCAAGTTCATTGAGCAGTTTCGAATGCATGTCGCAAGGCCAAAGGATGTCAATACTCTGTCTAGTGTCATTCAAGCTCCTGGAGAGACACTCAGACGCTATTAAGAGAGATTTCATGATGCATGTGCAGAGATAAGCAATCCCAATGATAACTCTATCTTGATGGCATTAACAAAGGGGATTAATCTTGATTCCGAGTTTGGAAATTGGTTGGCTGGGAAGCCTCCTGTGTCGTTGGTCCGTTTCTATTCCAAAGCAGCCTCAATTCTTGAGAAAGGAGGATGCGAAATAGTCTAGGAGGAAGGATGATGAGGGGCCTAGTAGTGAAGGAATTCAAAGTAATGTTGTAGTCAAGCAGTCCGGGGAGAGTTTCGAAAAAGTTCACTTAAACATTCAAAACAAGCAAAAACAACAGAGGGATAATGGAAATCAAAACAAAAAACGAGATCAAAACTATGGTCTACGATGTAGAGCTCCTATGTTCGATAATTACACTCCTCTAAATACATCGCTGGAAAATGTATATCTACAAACCTGCAATATTATCCAGTACAAGAAGCCTGCTCCGAAGCTGTCATCGGAAAGGCAGATCCAAATAGGAAAATTTTGTAGGTTTCATGAGAGTTATGGCTACAATACGAATTAGTGTCGCCATTTGCAAGATCTCATTGAGAAGCTGATTAGAGAGAGAAAGTTGGAACAGTTTGTGCAGGCACCGCAGTTCGAAGGTGCGGGCCCATTGAATCAGAATAATATACCTAGTCAGGCAAGACAGGAGGAACCCGCTCATACTGGCGGGAGGTTGGTGATAAATACAATAAGTGGTGGTCCTCATCCAGCATACCGAAGTTGGAGGGAAATGGAGCCGTATGTCAGCTCTATCGGGCATGCATACATCGAATGTTGTAGTAGTTGTGATGATGAGGCTCCGGCCAAGAAACAGAAGACGATGACCGATGACATTGTGTTCCAGAATAGAGACGCTGATAAGGTTCAAGCCCCTACTATCAATCCATTGGTCATATTGGCTCAGGTGGTCCTACTTGAATGAAGAGGATCTTGGTACACAATGGAAGCTCTGTAAATATTTTCTTTAAGCGAGCATATGATCAAATGAAGATGGATGCAAAAGATTTGAAACCTTGCCAGTCTCGAATCCACGATTTCAATGGGAGTGCTACTATACCCATTGGAGTAGTGGAACTACCAGTGGAGTTGGGAGTTGGAGAACGCCGGAGAGTCCGCATACTACAGTTTGTTGTCATGGACATAGACTCCCCTTACAATGCTTTCTTGGGTCGACTGACCCTTGCTGAATTCAAGGCAGCCATTGCCCCATGGTGCTTGACTCTAAATTTTCCCACCGAACGTGGGGTTGGTATCGTTCAAGGAGATCAGGCTATTGGACATGTCTGTTATGTTGTTGAGCTGCGCGGGGCACAGCGAAAGGAGAAAGGAAAGGGCATAGAGGAATCTCTCTGTGTCTACTTTGCTGATAATTGAAAATTGGTGCCTGGGCCCAGGCTCGGGCACCCTAACCAATTCCAAAAGGATCTTGACCCGAGAGATACTGAAAGTGAAGATGAAACTAAAGAAAGTCAAGCTTCCCCGGTCGAACTGACAACTGATGTCCTGATAGATGATGATGATGATTCAAAGATGATAAAAATTGGATCTCAGTTAAGCCAATAGACACAGAAGGAATTGGTTGAATTTCTCCAGGCGAACCTCAACGTATTCACTTGGACGCACTTTGACATATGTGGCATCTCGTCGGACATCGCGAGCCACACTTTGAATGTTGATCCGTGGTATATCCCGATTAAACAGAAAAGGCATGATATGGATCCAAAGAGATCTGCCGCCCTTAGAGAAGAAGTCGATAAGTTGAAATCGAATGGTTTATTAGAGATGCCTTCTACCCAAAATGGGTATCCAATCCCGTACTTGTCGGAAAGCCAAATGGAAAATGGAGGACGTGTGTTGATTAATCAGACTTGAATAAAGCTTGCCTGAAAGACAGTTTTCCACTTCCCCGAATTGATCAGCTCGTAGATTCAACGGCAGGGCATTAATTATTATCTTTTACGGATGCTTATTCTGGTTACAACCAGATACCCATGTACTTACCCGACCAAGAATATACCAGCTTCGTGACCGATCTGAGACTCTACTGCTACAAAGTCATGCCTTTTGGACTCAAGGATACCGTGGAAACATACCAACCACTAGTCAATCGTATGTTTGCCAACCAGATCGGAAAGACTATGGAGGTATATGTGGATGATAGGCTGGTAAAGTCACGATTCTCCACTGATCATATTAAAGACTTGGAATCAATGTTCAGCATCCTTCGAGAATACAAGATGAAGCCTAATCCACTGAAATGTCACTTGGGGGTCGCATCCAGAAAATTCCTAAGGTTTATCGTCAACGCTCAAGGAATCGAAGCAAATCCCAAAAAGATCTGGGCGATCAAAAATCTTGAGACTCCAAGAACCATAAAGCAAGTCCAGAGCCTCAACAGGATGGCAGCAGCATTGAGCATGTTCATTTCAAAGTCCACCGACAAATGCATTCCTTTCTTTGATTTGATTCGAAAAGGGAAACAGAATTTCGAGTGGACCAAGGAATGCGAAGGCGCATTCCGAGCACTAATTCAACATCTCTCCACACCGTTGATTTTGTCAAAGACTATCGATCACGAGCAATTATACCTTTACTTGGCGGTATTATAAAATGCAATCAGTGTTGCCTTAGTTCGGGAGGAATACCTTGTGCAGAAACCGGCCTACTACGTTAGTAAACGACTAACCGGAGCTGAGAGAAATTATCCGAATCTGGAGAAGTTGGCTTATTGTTTCGTTATTGCGTCAAGGAAGCACCGTTCGTATTTCCAGGCTCATCCAATCACTGTTTACACTGATCAAGCATTACGACAGGTCCTTACGCGGCCTGAGACGTCTGGTAGGTTACTCAAATGGAACATTGAACTGGGCCAATCTGATATTACTTACACTTCGAGGCGAGCTATTCAAGAACAAGTCCTAGCGGATTTCATAGCCGAATTTACCGTCCTAGAGGACTTGCCCGACACTAGTGAATCTCCCAAGTAAATGTGGAAGCTGCATACTGATGGTGCATCAAACGATCGGTGCACGGGTGCTGGAGTAGTATTTGAAACCCCCGAAGGTCGATCCATATGTTATGCCCTAAAGTTTGATTTTCGTACGATCAATAATGAAGCCGAATATGAAGCCTTGCTTGCAGGATTGAAACTCGCTTGAGATTTGAGAATTATTGCTATAGAAATTTATTGTGATTTACAATTAGTTGTATGTCAAGCTCATTCTCTAACTTCTCTTTGGTGGTTGCCCGCTCAAAGGCCAGCTTCGACGCTTTCTCTACGGCTTTCGGCCATTCCTTATACTGAGTACAGAAGTCACGAATATAATCGTGCATCGTATTCTCCGCCTTCGGGTGAATTCTCTTTAAATGCGGAGGAAAAATGTAGCCATCGTAGCAAATGTTCGGGAAATCCTATTTCAACCGAGCAATTTTAATAGCCTCTTCCCCGGTGGGATCAGTGATAGCTTGTTCAACGGCAACAGAAGTCTCAGTCTCATGTCTACGGTGGTGGGGATCGGGCCTCTGAACGTGGGAAGTTGGTTTGTGATGTGGAGGCTCCGGGGGATGCGTGACATAAACAAAAGGGTGTGCAGGGATTTATGGAGTTGGAGGGTGCAATCGGGATCAATATCTCTGCTCTAGGTTCCTATCCCTATTTCTATCGCTGTCATAGTATTCAGGACTAAATTAACCGCGGTCGTGGTTTCTATCATCTTCCCTTCTACGGGGATCATAATATGAACTCGAAGACTGGTGCGCTGAACGGAGGCTTCCAAGCATAGAGTCTCGCCTAGTCATTATATCTGTAAAGTAAAAGAAGAACAGAGTTAGTAATCTCCCAGAGTAAGCAAATGATGGTCGGGAATTGTGTAGTGCCGTGAAGTGTATATGTATGTGCAACCCCTCGAACAATCAAAAATGTGGCCACGCTAATGGGAAGAAACTCGCTTAATTCTAAAGCATGCCGAAGCTTCTCCAATCCAGCATCATGTTGAAGTGACACATAATCGAAATTGGAATATCAACGAGCCAATCGAAAAGGTTTTCCACCTGCGAGGGAGGAGCCTTCAAAATTCTAATCCCGAGAACAGGCAAAGACACGACCACAGATTTCCATCTCACGGATTTAAAGCGTTTGAAAGCAGCTGCCTTGCCTTTTCTTTTTCCTTCGGCATCCTGAAAGGCATCAGAAAGCCCAGCCACAAGTTCATCATCGGTGGGTGTTCTTTCTAAATCAACCCCCTCAGTTATAACAACTCCGGGAATCTTACATTTCATTCGTTTCTTCGAGACAGCCCTTAGCGTTCCCTCAAGCCTTATACTTTGGCTACGCTCGATCAATCCAACGATTCTCAAATTCCTATACGTCAGAACCGAGTTAATGTCCCTCACTTCACTCAGAACTTTTGGAGAACCCGTACTATCTCTTTGAAATGCCCACCTTCAGGTCATGGAATTACAGCTGTAAAGAAAAGGAGATGTTAGTTTGACATCAGTTATGATCACCATGTTAGCTGCTTGAGAAGATTGTGGTGCATACGTCCGAATAACCATTGGCTGCGAATCATGGTGGGCACCGAACATAAAACCATTCCATTTTGAAGTAGCTCAACCTAATCCAGGGTACCGTTACCACTTGGAAATTCTTAACCGCTTCCAAAAATGTGAAAGAAGGGCTATCTCCCCGGCTCTTGACGTTGAATAAGTATCTAATTTTAAGGGGAGTCGGTGGCCGGAAGAGATGCTCCCTAAATACAATGAATAGGCTATTCAACAGAGCATATCCATTGGAGTGTAGTTGAGATAGAGCAATTCCAAAGAAAGATAACACTTTCCTAATGTATTGGTTAAATGGGGGAAGTGTTCCTGCTGCACATGCATGGCGATTGAAAGCAGTAAACCCCTCCGGTGGACAATGCGACCTATCATTCAGTCCTGGTAATAGCACATCATCTAATGACAAAGCCATGTCTTAAGCATATCCGTCCCAGCATGTCTTCAGAAACGTTGGATGGTATAGAATCTGGTCGATTACTGATAAAAGTTGCGCCTAATAGCTAAATCGAAGCTTGATCTATAACTTCGGCCGCAATGGCCGGTATCTTGATTGTTAGTGGAAGCGAACTCTGAATTTCATGCTATTGCGAGCTTGTAGATTCCATAACTAACTAATTTATGAAAATTCATCATTCGACGATAATAAGCCCATATATTCCCCAGTGTGAAATGCGTGAATGTGTTGTGTAGTGCAGTTCTACAAATCATTAGAGAAATTCTACAGAGTATGAGGAAATATGCAAACGACGAGAGTTCGAAGTTCAAACGGAGTGACCGTCATCGCTGACTGTCACAACCGTGCCATCTAGACTTTAGAGACCGATCCGAGATAAAGTTTGTTAAAATTTTGTTAAGTTACAGTTCCATCGACAAGCTTCGATGGGCAGTCAAATATGCAGTTCAACAATTAAGTTCAGATATGCAAGAATGAAGCTAGTCGGAGTCGTATGTTCGGTTGCAGTTCATATCCATCAAAATGCAAGTTCAGATCGTCCACATAAAGTCTCATTCAAATCGATCGGTACTTGGTGGTTTTGTATCGATCAGTGGATGCTGTCTTTGTATCGATCGAAGCCCGATGGTTTCATATCGATCGATTCGCGGTAACTTCATATCGATCTTGAGACTTTCTTTTCGTATCAATTATGGGCAAAGTCTTCACATCGGTCAACATATCCAAAGCTTCGTATCGATCAGATAGTTAGTCTTTCGAATCAATCAATCTGGATCAATGTGATCTCCTACCACCTCCTATCGATATGACGCCACTTTTTTATTCAATACGAAGTCCAACTGTATTTGATCAGTGCGAACTCCATAAACTCAGACCGATATGAATCGCTTTTCTTCGATTGATGTGGAGGCTACCTTTAGAACCCTTCACACTTCTTCTTCTCCCTCGACCATGCTTCGACCCGATTCCGGCCTCATCATCGTCATCCGAATTGCTATGATTATGAACGAATTGGCATCAAATCTTAAGTCTTAACGTTTTTAGTGTGAAATTATGCGACTAATTACCTAGATAAGTATGTCAATTCGAAGGATTAGTAAGACGTAATGGTTTGAGGACGAAGATTGTTTTCTGTTTCTTAATTTTTCTCGATACGAAGACAAGTACAAAATAATGACGATGAGTGGAAATTTGGCCAAGTCAAAAACGCTTTTATATGGACTCGAACTTGACGAAAATAGACGATTCGCCTCCCAGTTGTCTCGACTGGTAGACACAGGTTTCTCTTCAAAGCGATACGAAGGGGTTATTCGTATCCGTATGCTAGGAACTTATCAATACGAAATTTGCAACAAATACTTTTCTGGATCACTGGGACCTACCGATACGAAACGCACGTTTCATATCCACAACTTCCAAGCCTGCAAAAACTTGAATCTACCCGATACACATCGATATGAATAGAACCTAGAAAACAGCTGCTCTATTCGCATCCCTCTTAACTCCATCGATACGAAATACTAAATTCGTATCCATATGTGCAAATAACATTGATGCAAGAACAATATGTCAACCTTTTACATCGATCCAGGAGAGGATCGATACGAAGGGATATTCAAAAGCAACCGTCAAACGTTGTTGAAACTCGAATTTCACATCTATTCAGGAGAGGATCGATATGGAATTCGATGCAAGAAAACTGAGAACGACTTGTAAACATGTGAACCTTAACAAGAGTCAGGTTAACATATATGTATGTACGTATGTCGGATTAATTTTCAATTTTCAAAATTCACATGTCAAATGCCCACCTGATGACGATTACAACTACAAATAGCTAATCGCTATCATACAACAATCGGTAACAATAGTACATGGTACAACAGATGGCAGTCAACAGTTTATATTACTAAAAAATAAGTCAAGGATTGCAACTTTCGACAAGAAAACAACAACCGTTTGACAAGTCAGATGGAACTATTTAGGATGAAAAATGCGACTATTCAAAGCACATCATGTTCTCACAAGATGCGCTTTATGGGGTAAATGTTATCCCGCCTTTTGGCAAGGCCGAGATATCAAGAAATTGGCTGAAGATCAAAGACCACTCATCCCGAATGTTGAGTAATCACAGGTTCACTATGGATGTCGGTGAATTTTGTTCGAGTCCGGGTCAGGCTACAATTGATATAACATGACAAGCAAAGCTATGAAAGCCAATGTTTCAAATTTCGAGTCAATCCGAGTTCATATGCTCGAGATATGATCGATGCAAGTCAAGGAGGCCAACTTATTCGTACCCATCATTTTGTATCGATCGAGTCACAACCCATCATTTCGCATCGGTCGATTTCGTATCCATCAAAGATAGTCTTCTTCGTATCCATCAACAGATAGGCTCACTTCATATCGATCGGCTATTGCCTACTTCACACCCATCAACTACAACACGGAGGTATACTTCGTATCCATCCAAAGGCGGCCTCCTTCGTACCTGACTTGTTCATATCCATCAAATAGTCACTGCTTCGTATCCATCAAACCACTATTCGTATCCATCAAACCAAGCAGAGTCGCCATATGTGTGTATCCCTCACAATATCATTTGTTCGTATCCATCAAGTTGAAACAACTTTGGTCGATACGAACAAGAGTCACTTCCATCGATACGAACAGAGCTTCTTCCATCGATATAAACGAAGCCACCCCCATCGATACGAATTGAACCACCCCCATTGGTACGAACAAGGCAACAGCTATCGGTACGACCAAGGCAACATCCATCGATACGAACAAGGCAAAAATCTTGGGAAGGTTCGGTCAACTCGGCATCGAAACTGAAGCGATCCAAAAATCAAGCGCCATGTCAACTCGCGAGCACGTGCTTAGTATTGATTAGAAGCAATCGATACGAACAGATGGATTCAAATTCGGTAGCATTGAGAAAACACAAGTTTGCATTGATCATAACTCGCAATCCACAAGTCCAAATGCTATGAAATTTTCACAAGAGCTTACGTACGACCTAAGAAATGTTCATGCCAAGTTTCGACTCGATTCGGTCAAATATTGATCGATACGAAATTCGTTCGTATCGATCACGGATCGAGTCGAAATCATATGGGATCGATCGCGTAGGCCCACCCACGTGCCAGAAGTCTCCCGAGATCTGAGCGAGATGTTTACCTCCTACGCATATAAATAGCACCCCAGGGCCTACAGAAAAAGGATCTTTTGGCTCTTTGACGCCTAAACTCTGCCGAAACTATTTCTGTACTCCAAACTGCTGTTGTACTCGAATTTGAACACTGTGATCCACTGTAATCAGTTGTAATCAGCAAGTGAATAACAATAAAATCATCAACTTCATAGTGGACGTAGGCCATGCGCCGAACCACTCTAAAACCCTATGTTTCTGCGTGTTTCCATTATTTGTCTTTGAAGTGTTTGTTAGATAATCCTCTTTTTACATTTCTATTCTTCATTTTTATCTCTGTAAATACTTCCGAAGAGTGTTGTGCCCAATTTTGATACGAACAATACTTAATTGTTAAATATACCTTTTTCCTATGAGATATCTTATCTAAAGTTTTTTGTAATGCCGACTGTTATGCTTCTATAAATTTTCATTGTTTAGTCCCAAGAATTCAACTGCAACACTAAACAATGGGAAGTCGAAAGCTAATAAAAGATATGGATGGTCTAAATCTAATCCATGCAATTTTATATCAGTTAAGAGTGTTGGCTTTGTCAATAACTTTCGTTGCTTTTGATTCCTAAATATTATTTTAATTTTACTGCTTATGATCTGTAACCATCAAATTATGCACCTCATGACTTTATTGTTATTTTATTTTTTTTGTTTATGGTTGATAGAGATCTGAAAATTGCCACCTCCAACTCCTTTGATTTATATTCGTAGATCCATTGGAATTTTTTTGTTATTTCTGTTTTATGTTTTAAATGCAGGTTGCATGTTTGTTTAATTGTCACCATGTGCTTAGTTTAATAATATTTTACTTTAATTTCGAAATATGAAGTGTTAGTTTCAAATTTTGTAAGGAATATCATTCATTGGTGCTGATTTTATATGTCATTAGTGTCACACCTTTCAAAATGAAGTAGTGCGATTGGTAACTTTTAATTAAGATGTTGGCAATTTATGAACAATGTGTATTCTTCAAACCATAATCTATTGCCGAGTTACTTGAATTATATTTTAGAACTTGTGTTACAAACTGGAAGTTTTAAAACAATGATGCTCTTTTTTATTACTTATTATTCTTTAAGTTTTGATATCATTTTATTTTTTACAAGTGGTTTCCACACAATTTTAAATCTCATTAGTGAAGCGTTTGGTTTTGCCAATAGTTTTGTAGCATTTTCTCCCTTAATAATGTTTTAATTTTAATTCTTACGATCTCTTTAAATGTTCATGTCGTTAATGTACTTTATCTGTTTGTTGAATTTTATGAGGCATATCATTCATTACATTAATTTAATTAAACGGGTGTTATTTGACCCAATAGTGCTGATTTTATAAGTTATTAGTGCAACAACTTAAAAAATGATGTAGTATGATCGACAACTTCTAATTATGATGTTTACAAATTATGAACAACGTGTATTCTTCATACCATAATATATTGTTGCGTTACTTGAATTATAATTTTGAACCTATGTTGCAAACTTGGAAATTTTGAAACAATGGTGCTCTTTTTCATTATTTCCGGTTCTTTCGCTTTGTTGTCATTATATATTTTTTCAAGTGGTTTGAACACTTTTTGTTTGAATATTATTTTAGGCGAACTATATCTGTCAAATACTAGATATGGAAAGAAACATGTTTATCAGCGAATTATCCCAAAAAATTTGGTAATACATATTACTTATTACTTTGTCATTCTTTTTTGAATTTGCAAAAATATCTTCATCTCAACATCATGTCTTTTTTTTATAATTTAGGGTAATTTATGCAATGAATAGTAGCAAAATCATTAAAGCAACCCAACTATAAATTATTGGCTAAACAAAGAGGTATCTTGAGGAGAAGAAACTGTGTAATATTAACCTTATTCCCCTTGGACATATATTATGTAAAGAAAGAAAGAAAAGAAACCCGATCCTTTTTTTAAGTTAATTATTTAAGGCGTAATTTCAATAATGTTTTATATCATGGGTGGAAAAATTGTTGCTTATATTGGTTGTATTTTAGTTGTGGTAACAAATTATTTGACAAAATGATATTGGATGTCAATAAGGTGTTTAGTATTAATGCTGCATTTTATGTTGTTAGAAATACTTTGCAATTGAAGGTCTAACCATATTTAAAGTTTTATACAGTTTTGATTGAGTATGCAATTGTACAAGAAAAGTTTATTTTATTAATGATAACATGTTTACTACAATATGATAGTTATAGGATATATGGTACTATATATAAGTAGTGTAGACTAGAAAAAATGCAAGCAAAACAAGTAAGGAAGACAAAAACTTGTCTATAAATTATATAAAACTAGAACCATTTATTAGCAATTAAAAGCAAGAGATCCTATCTCATTATGATAATAATTTTTACTTTTAATATGTAGTATTATTTTTACTACCTAGCTAGGCTTAATATGCTAGTTTTTGGTCCTTTTTTTGAATTTGCTCCATTAATTAGTTTGACTTAAATATTTTAATCAACTTCTTTATGATAATAATTTTTATATCTAAATTATTCTCTTTATATGTTTCATCCATATATGAAGTAAATAAAGGAAAAGTTCTGATGATGTTTCTTTCATAAATTTAAATATTTTTTGTAGAAACTTTATTCCATCATTTTGCCGTCGTTACTTTAGTTTGTAATATATCGTTCTATTATTTACACAAATTTTCTTATTTTTAGCATTCATAACTTTCTAACATATTTAGATGCAATAATTGTTGCTTACAATTTTCAGTCTCAAACAATTTTATCTCACCAAATTATTTAATAATTAGATTTAAAAACAATTGAGGATATTTAGCATAGAAATAAACCAATGTAGTACGTGTACAAGTGCATGGTTTCACTTAGACTTTCACCTTTGATAAACAAGTTGAACATTGATAACACCGTGAAGCTTTCATTAGATTATCAATGTTTGTTTGGCTAGGACCACGTGGTTTGTTTGAGGGGCATGTGAATTTGCCTCACGATTATGTTAATAAGACTACTAACTTTTAGGGGGTTATGACATCAAAAGCTCCTAAGGAAAACTGATCATCACTAAAAAGTTAGTAGAGCTATTGTGATGCCAATTTAGTGATGCAAATTAAAACTATTTAATAAAGGAAATTAAAGATCAAGGAAGACAATAATTCATTATTGAGCTAAACATTGATTTTTATCAAAACCAGTTTAGATTTTTCTCACCTGCAAATTTATTAATCGATACACACAACATATTTGAGACGAAACCAATGATTCATCAATACTTGACAACACTTCATTCTTTAAGGTACTTTATTCCACAACATTAACAAATATATTGTCATTCCAAAAAAAATAAGCTATTTTCATTGCAATATAATGTATAATCGCGTGTATGCCATAGTTAGTTGTCGGTTTGAGTTTCGTTTGCATTTCAAAAATTATTGTAGCTCACATATTTAGTTTTAAGGTATGATATATATTAGTTGTTTGCGTAAATTCTTATCAAAAAAACAATTTTTTTGATGAAATGACATAATAACATGTTTTATTATTATTAAACTAGAAGTTTGCCAACAAGGTTGGCACAGTTGGTTATTGTTCGAATTGCGAGACCAAATGTCACGAGTTCGAACTCAGAAACCAACAAACCTATAACAAGTACTCAGAGTATGTGTTTGACAGGCATATACTTTCCTAGAGTGTATAACTGAAGCTTGGTTCTTTAGATATAAAAAATAAACTAGAAGTTTTATATATCCCAAGCAAATAAATTGCATAAAGAAGTGGATATTGGCAAATCTGACCAACCAATGTCCTTCTAATATGTAAGAAGAACTATCGATCAAATTGAGAAAAAGCTTGTGCAGGTATTGCGTTAACAATATTTTAGTGAGTTGTAATGCTAAAGTCAGAATTCGATTGTAGTTACTATGATTTTTCTAACATTCACTATTGCCTTAGTGGGGATAGAGGTTTCCCTTGACATTAAAAATTCTTATTCAATATGTAGTGATCTATTGAACTTTAAGTGATTTCATTTTGTTTTCTAATATGATGTGTTTGTTTTAAAATGGCAAACCGATACTATTACTACTTTTCTATCTTTCTTTCCTTAATTATATAAAAATTTAAGCTCATACCTATCAAATATTCTATTTTACCTTCAAATTTACATATTCAGGATAGTTGCATCAATTTTCAAAAATTTGTCGAATAAGCATCAATGCGATTAAGAATATTATTATAAATTATAAATGTAATTTTTTTTCATATAATTTAAAGCTTTATGTTAATTTTGATGATGTATGTAGTTATGTTGTAAGTATCCACTCTTTTTTTAGTTGGATTTACGTTGTGGATCAATCCATTTACGAACAACCGTGTGTGAAGCTCGAGTTCGCACTAGTTAACAAAAATATTGATATCAGAAAAGTGTGTCTACAATTATAAGGAGAATGTAGATGCGGTTTAAGAAACCTAGAGTTTAGTAGAGATGGCGTTCAATTAAGAGTCGAGTAATTACGGTTTTTCAAAATTAGAGATGAGATGAAAAAAGTACTGAATGGAATTTTAGCCGTGGCCATTATTTGTAGGGTTGTAGGCTTCTGATTATAGAAGAAGATGACGGAAACAATTAAAGAAGATTAGAAAGAATATTGAAACTGATGGAAAAAAACTTTAAAAGAATGAAGTAGCAACTAACTAGGAGTATCCGGTTCATATGCATCAACCCGATGATTGCTTCGGTTACTATTGCTCCAGCATCATGGGAACCAAAATAGAGAGTGTTTCTATTTGGAAGTCCATCTAGAGGTATCGATCAAGTTCATGTCCATCTGGAAGAGCATCCTGTTTGTTAACAATCCCTTGTAAATCATGAACTAGGTTGGGTATTGGTTTTCCATCAACTATTTCAAAATCAAAAGATTCGACTATAAGAAATTTTTGATACCTTCTTCTTGCAACTTGAAAGTAGACCTGTTAAAATTTAACCCAACACATTAACCCAACCCATTTACCCTACTTATAAATGGGTTGGGTCAACCCATTTATGAATATCATAAAATGGGTTATGGGTTGGGTTGATCCATTTTTAAAAGGGTTATAAATGGGTAACCCATTTATTAGAAATATTAAATTTTAATATAAATTTAAAAAATAAGAATTTTGAACATACATTATAATTTTTCATGAAGATTGACAGTTGTACTTAGAAAATAACAGGCTACCGCATCCTCATATTTGAATCCATCTAGTGCAGAAGCCGCTATTTTTTTTGTTTAGACTACAATAACTTCTTCGTTCTAACTCTGAATCAAACTAGACTTCGACCGATCAACTCCAACTTAAATTACGGACAGTATAAAACACTCGAATACTTCATCGTGTGAATGCACACTGTAGTTCTCAAAGGAGACTGACAGTTGTACTTAGAAAATAACAGGCTACTACATCCCTATATTTGAACTCCGCCTAGTGCAGAAGCCGCTATTTTTTTTGTTCGAACTGTAATAACTCCTTCGTTCTAACTCGGAATCAGGGGAGACTTCGACCGATCAACTCCCACCTAAATTACGGACAGTATGTATCACTCGGATACTTGATCATGTGAACGCACACTGTAGTTCTCCAAGGGGACTGACAGTTGTACTTAGAAAATAACAGGCTACCACACCTGCATATTGAACTCCGCCTAGTGCAGAAGCCGCTATTTTTTTGTTCAGACTGTAATAACTCCTTCGTTCTAACTCGGAATCAAGCGAGACTTCGACCAATCAACTCCGACCTAAATTACGGACAGTATGTAACACTCGGATACTTAATCGTGTGAACGTACACTGTAGTTCTCCAATGGGACTGACAGTTGTACTTAGAAAATAACAGGCTACCACACCTGCATATTGAACTTCGCCTAGTGTAGAAGCCGCTATTTTTTTGTTTAGACTGCAATAACACCTTCGCTCTAACTCGGAATCAGACGGAACTTCGACCGATTAACTATCACCTAAATTACGGATAGTATGGAACACTCGGTCACTTTATTGTGTGAACGCACACTGTAGTTCTCCAAGGAGACCGACGGGTGTACTTAGAAAATAATAAACTGTCTGATCCCCATATTTGAATTTTGATGAAAATTAGAATTAAAATTTTAATTTTTTGTCGGATCTCAAAACATAAAACTTGGAATTAGAATTATTTTATATTTATTTGTTTTTTATTAGTCAAACTAAATTTAAATCTTTAAATGGATTAAATGGGTAACCCGCTTATTAAGTGGGTTGGTCATAAATGGGTTGGGTCATAAATGGGTTGGTTCGAACTCGACCCAACCCATTTTGACTCAACCCAACCCATTTGACAGGCCTACATGAAAGAGAGAGCAACGGGTATTTCAGCTACTCGAGTTTTTCTTGAAGATCTTATATATAGAATATCAGACAATGAGGTGAGTGATACTGAAACAGTTTTCGTTTAATTTTTGTTGAAATTTGGTTAAGTTTTGTTAAGTGTGATGTTGGTATGTTCAGCTTGTCATGGAAGCAAAGGCAACCGCGGTGTGGCTGAATAAAAATCAACATCCAGTGCGTCTTCCACCGGCGCTTAAGGAAAAGTATATGAAACTTTATCCTCTTGATATGTGATTTTGATGGTTTCTATCGCAATTGGAGTTTAATACTCGTACAAAAAATTGGTTTTTTAATAAAATTATATTCTATCGATTGTTCAGGAAATTGCTTTCTTCTTCTTCTTTCGTTTAGTTTAGGTAAAACATCGCTCAATGACTTCGTGCTCTGTTTTGGTTCAACGACGACTCTTTTCAATAGTTGATGAGATCAAATCCTCAGTCTTTAATTTTTGTGTGGTTGATGAATTGATTACTCTGATTTTATTAATAGGCGCGACCCATACGTCATACTTTATTAAAAAATAAATACTATTGTTATTATACTGTACATTAAATATCAACCAATTGCCAACTAACTTTAGCTAAAATTATTACATGATATAAGAAAACTATTCCAAAGTGAACATAAACAATAAAATATTGAATTTTGGAAGGTAGAAAAATAGGAAAAAAGGCTAAAACGTCGAAAATATTGAATTTGATGGCTTGTTTCGTTCTTTACCCCCAAATTCATCGAACCTGGTTCTCTAGAACCATGTTGCTTGAATCTGGGAGCTTAACGGCATTTACTGTTTATTCTTTAATGAAATAAATTCCAAACTTGCATTGCACTTGTGCATCCATATGTTTTTATAAACTTGTGTCCTTGCAACTTTGATTTTTTCCTCATTTAACCAGCTCGTTAACCCAAAAAGTAGTTTGCTCTAATGACCTTGTGAACAAATTTGATGAACGCAGGTATAAAACCTGATCATGGCATTAAATGCCTTACCATAGACACTAAGCAAGTCGAGAGGTATCAGACCTGTACAAAGAGAAAACAGGCAAGATGATGTTATTACTTGCAATTTCATGGACGATCGCGATCAACTCCATTCAATGTTAAAAAATTTCAACACCTTAATTTTTATTGAACCTCATTGTTTCTCATGAGTTCATAGTAAGGCTGTCGTTGGATACTCAAAAAGTACGAAATTCGTCTGTATCTGTATCCCAAAAACGGATAAATATTATCCATCGAAAAAAAACGAAAGCCGATGCAAATGCAAAGATATCCGTATCGAATTTTTTTTTGAAAAAGTGATTGATCCTCACAAGAAGGAGAACACTTATATAACGTTATTCTTCACTATTAAGGTGCTAGCAACAACCCTCGTACAAAAAACAATAAATATAAAGAAAAACCCCAAGAACATAAAGGACAAAGGTCCACAATAAAGTAAAATAAAATAAAATAAATAAATAAATTTTCAAGCCTTCAATGTCGACAGAAACTAAATACTAATCAATAATAAAGATGACTTTCACTGTAATCCTGGACCACAACCGAAAAAGATATCTAATATTTTATCAAACTGCATTTATGAAACATTAAATACAATCAAAAGTTATAATAGACTCAATTGACAGTAGTAACAAGGAAACATTGAAAATATATTTAAAAAATAAGAATTTATTAAGAGTAAAAATAGTTCAAATTACCAATACCACCATGAAAAATATAGCCCATCATATACCTGAATTTTAACAGACAAGTGCTTATCAGTAGCCAGAACAACTGAATGGAAAAATGAAAAAGAACACGTCCAATATGATATCATAGGGTAGAACAGACTCACAAAAAACATAAAAGCTATTAGCAGATGATTCTAAACTTCGTATGAAGCAAGCACGAAACCAAGTCATCAAGCAAAATATCATAGTTACTGCACATATCAGAAACACACGTAAGAACAAACTGAAGATTAGAATTCTCAAAATAAGAGTGAATGACATATGTCTCATGTCGTCAAAAATATGTTCATTTTTTTGTTTATATAGTATACTCTCAATCCCTATATTAACTTTAGGGTTAGGTAATTTTATACGAGAGGGAGGACTTATATGACCATGGACTAACATGCACGCGTTGCCCGATCGACCGAACTATCTTGGATGAAGGTGCAATAAAAGTGGACCATGTAATATTTTTGCCGTGCAGAAGTGAACGGTTTTCTACTGTTTAAATTCAAAAAGAAGCGACTAATGGATTGAACGCGACTGTTGCAAACCGCAACAGTTTCTGACCATTGCAAACGAAGAGACAAGACTGTTGCAAATAGCAACAGTTTTCGGCCGTTGCAAACAAAGAGGCGCGACTGTTGCGAACAGCAACAGTTTTCGGCCGTTGCACGAAGAGGCGCGACTGTATCGAACAGTAACGCTTTTTGGCGTTGCAAATGAAGGGATGCTACTTTTCTCAACGGGTGTAGCCATTGGAATTCGGCTATAAATAAGAGGAAACCTGATCACTTGCAAATCCTCGCTCAATCAATTTCGAATTTTCTCTTCTTCCTCTTCGTTTCTTAGTATCTACAATCTGTGCGCTTTTACATATTACACAAAAGATCATACACATCACAATCTCGAGCAGATCACATCTGTTGTATCTTGAAAGACTTTGAATAAAGTCTTAAGGAAACTGTTACGACAAGCCTTAGACGTAATTTCCTTCTTCAACTGGTTAGATTTCTAGTTGATTTATATATTTTTATATATAAATATCGTTTTCTTTCTGCGTTGTACTATTTCTTTAAATAGATAACGTTTGATTTAATACTATAGTTATTATTGCTATAGTTGTTACTTTGTTGTTGTAATTAATTACAACATACTTAGTGTTAAAATAACTAACACAAAATTTCAAAGTAATGAAAATCTAAGTTGCAAACTTGTGAGACAAGTTTATTATTGATTAGTCTCTGTTTTGGTATACTAGACCTATAACATCTTAAGACTTTCCTGTTTTCGCTAAAATAGAGATGACAACATTTGAACTATCAACAAAAGCTACTACTCATAACAGACCTGATCCGTTCAAAGGAGATGGTGATGACTTCATAACGTGGCAAAATCAAATGCTATTTTATCTCACCACACTCGGTCTGCAACGGTATCTTGAGGAAGAGGAACCGATTCCTGCACCAGACAAGGAATCAGATTTTGATATGTGGAAGCATTCCTATTTTCTATGCAGAAACTATATTCTGAATTGTCTCGACAAGGTGCTATACATAGTATATCAACCTCTAAAGACGGCAAAAGCACTCTGAAATGCACTTTCCACGAAGTACAAGACGCAGAATATCAGTCTTAAGAAATTTATTGTAGACAAATTCATGGACTACACGATGGTTGACTCCAAACCAGTGACTGCTCAACTGCATGAACTGCAAATAATTATTCATCAACTCGAAGCAGAAGGTCATAAGGTTGGAGAATCGTTTTTGGTTGAAGTCATCACGGGAAAACTGCCGCCGTCATGGAGAGATTACCGTAACTATCTAAAGCATAAGAAGAAAGAAATCTTTTTACAGGATCTCATAATCCAGCTAAAAATTGAGGCAGATAATTGTGGAATTACAAAACCAAGCGAGAAGGCATTTGTGGCTGAAGGGTCAAAGAAAAAAAAAACAAAAAGAAGAATTTTCAGAAGAAAAGGAAAGCTCCAGACAATAAACCAAAAGACAACAAATAAACCAAAAAGTTTAATGGCGAGTGTTGGGTTTGTACAATAAACCAAAAGACAGCGAACAGTAACGCTTTTTGGCGATGCAAATGGTGTCTTCATCTCCTTATAGCAGTCATGCAGGCGATCCGAGAGTGCGTTCAAGATGTGGCATCGAAAAATTAGATTGTGCTCACTGCGTTTAACCCATGCTTTTTTAACATCCACTATAACAAAAAATACCATTTTAAAACATCTAAAAAATTTTGTAATATCAGTTTCACAACTTTTTTGCAAATGCTGTTTCAGAAGTTGTAATAGAGTCGTCTTTTACAACATTTCCTTTGTAATAGAATCAACTACATCTGTTTTTAGATGTTATAATAAGTTAACCACAATAATTTTTAGATGTTGCAAAATTTCTTATTTTATAATCAAAATTTCAAAAATTCAACCATATAAAATCCATCGATTCAAATATATAGAATCCATCGATTCAAACTATAACGCTTTTCTAATTTGTTTGCCATTCAAAATAAGTTAACATTGTTTCAACACAAAGTAATACAATACACCAATATGTTATTATTAAACAAAGTAGTACACATACGAACCCATATCTTTTGAACTGACATCAACGTATCACAATAGCACCAATCAGATCCTAACCACTGCAGCAACATCTAAACCCACACGGAAACTACTAATAACCAATGGCAAACCCACATTGCAACTGCTAACACCCAAATCTCACTCCGATAATCATCTATCAACAACCTACAATGCAGTTGTAACTATAATCATCCACTGTCAAACGTTGGATATTTTCAAGTTATTCCATTGTTTTTGTTTTCACGAAGAGAGAAGAAAAGGAAGAAGGAAGAAAGGAAAAGCAAAGGTCCCACATTTTGGGATATTAGGGACAATACTTGTTAAGTATAGATTTCTTATGAAGAAGTTGGGGCCTTAGGGATGAATAGGGTGATGCTTTTAATGATCGAAATTTATTGCAGAAGTATATAAAATAATTGCAGCACAGATTTATCAAAATTATAGCAGCACAGATAATAGCAGAATAATAAATGCAGAAATAGAACAATACAGAATTAAGCAGTCAGATGCCCACACACGTAAACTCACGACACCCGCTATCGACTAGGCTTAACTCTACGCACAAAAGCCTGCCACAATTCAGCCACTGAGTTGCGAATTTTCGAACTACATCACCGTAGTTCGTCCCCTAGTCACACGACTAGAATTTACAATGATTTAAAAGAAAAACACAAATTTAAAAACAAATTAAACACAAAAACCTAATATATAAAACTAAAGCTCGATTAATAATATAAAGGAGTCGGCCCAAAATAAATTAACACTGAAAAATGCTGCCCCTTTATCTCTTTTATTTTGTTGCTCTACTTCGCGCTGTAAAAATGTCGTCTTCATTCCTCTATGCGAAATCTAGGGTTTTGTGGAAATTGAGTCGCCGCCTCAATTTGTTGTCGATGCTTTGATTTCTTTTTTTCGATCAATTAGATTGCTCGCGGCTTCTTCAATTTAGTCTGCGATCGCTTCCAATTAGTTGAGTTTGATTTGAAAAACTTGATAAGTTTGTTCCTTTTTGATTTATACAGCACTCGACTTTGATTCGAGTTTTATGATTTATTCTTCTCTGTTTAGCTCAAACTCGAATGATTAATTTTGGCCGATGATGATCGTGTTTTATAGGATTGGAATTCCTATATTTTTGTTCGTATACATTTGTTTGAATTCGTCAATTACTTTCCTCCAACCGTTTGATTTTGTTTCGATGCTGATGATGATTTATGACTTCTTCAATTTATATAATTGACATGGCTTGATTTCTTGGCTGTCACGGCTTGTTTGATTTCGTGGCCACCACGGCTTGATTGGCAGTTGACTTTGTATTCTATGATTTGTTTATGCGATGATATTGTTTGAATTATTCCTCTGCAAAAATATTTGCTTCTTGACTTCGGCCTTGTCACTACTTCGACTTCGGTTTTTGAAAACACTGACTTCGACTTTGGTAAAAACTGTTCATCCCTGTAGCATACTTGACTTGTTCGATTTTACTTGACGTTCCATGACTTCGGCCACTTGTACTATTTTGATTTTGGCACTGTCTTGATTTTGTAATTCACTGTTTATGTTGCATAGTAGGTTGAGCTGGTACATATTGTTTACTCTGTAGTTGTACATATGTCTTGTAGAGATGTTGCATTCCTGGTTTGGACCGTGACTTGATGCAGTCTTATTCAAGCTGCGTATATGTATACATGTTGTTTCATTTATTCGTTGTCTTCATGTAGCTTACTGTCTCATGTGCAGTTTGTACTTTGATATGCATGTGCACCATTGATGTGAGTGTTAACTTATCTCGACTGCTCATTGCCGTATCACCATATAGTTTGTGGTTACACATGTTTATATATTGATGCAGCGGAATTACGAAAATTAAATGAAACAGTGAAAATGGCAATCGGTGGATTGAAAATACTACAAGGCCCAAATTCGTTGATCCGAAGATACCGAATTCTAGCTATCTCTGACACGTTGATCGCGCATGATACCGTGAAGAGAGATCTGCAATTCTTCGAGCGTTGACCAAGCGCACTTGATTCCGCGAATTGGCTTGAACGATCGAAGATTCGAGCGCACTCGAATGTCGAAAGTGGAGATAGGAGATCACACTCAACTACCAATTTAATGAAAGCACAAAGCTAACAAACAAGAGTTTATTCAAAAATCAACAACCTTACAAATGACCACTACCATGCCTATTTTTAGGCTACAACTCACACGACTCAGCACTAGGTCGTTGGCGACCCATAACATGCGACTCGGCACAAACAGTGACACACACGCAGCCTACGACCTAAACAAGGTCATTAACGACCTAACATATTAGAACAAGCGGCTCAACTTATATACAACACGAGACAGTACAAAACGACCTAGTACATAAAGCGACTTACGACCCAAATCCACAACATACACGAGTTAACAGACATGATACAGAACGACCTACACAACACAAAGGACCTAACGTTCACACGACCTACGAGCTTCATGCGGTATAACTCTTCGAGCGACCTAAGACAGCAGCGACCCAAGAATCAAACTTCGATACAACTCTATGCGACTTAACAGAATGAGCGACTTAACTAGGTCATGAGTGACCTAAGGCTTCTTCACTAGGTCGTTTGGAATTTGGCGAAGTTAGCTCGTTGCTCCTTCCTTCCAACAACTTTACTAGGTCGTTTGGACGACCCATCATACCTCGGTTAGGTCGTACGCGACCTATCATAGGTCGTTGGTTCCCTTCTTCTGCATAACTCGCTTCACTACACCCCTTAACTTCAACGCCCTTCTCCGGTACCCCGCTAGGTCGTCCCATATAGGTCGTTCGCGACCTAAAATATTGCGACTTAAGGAATAACGCACTAAATCTCTGTGACACTTCATCATCCTTCCTGTTAGGTTGCTGGTCCTTATCTCGGGGCTCACTAGGTCGTGTGCTACCTTCACTAGGTCGTGAACTTCTTGTAATTTCCTTATTTGGTTCTCGGTTAGGTCGCACATCTATATCCCGCGACTCATTAGGTCGTAAGCGGCCTAATATTTCCGAACGACCTAAAAATGCGGTCTTATCTGCACGACCTAAGGAGCTTGAACAATTCAACTTCTTTGAATTTGCAGATCGCACTGCTTTGTCTTTAGGATGGGCTGCATCATCCTCCCCTGGTTGGGAAAAATTCGTCCTCGAATTTAAAAGTTCTTCCCCATCGATCTGTTCATTTCCATAATAAGGTATTAAATGGTTAACATTAAACACATCAGAAGTATACACATCGCAGCTTCAACTTGTAAGCGTTTTCATTGATCCATTTCACAATCTCTACAGGACCAATCTTTCGAGCTTTAAGTTTATTATATGTTCCCACTGGAAAACGATCCTTCGTTAGTACATCATATACTAAATCTCCTTCGTTAAATTTGTAACGACCCAGAATTTTTATTAATTAAAATTTAAATATTTAATTTATTTTAAATATTAATAAGTGAATTTATAAGTCAAATAAATTTTTATTTCGATTTATTGGATTTAATTGGATAATTAAATCGATAATTTAATACGTTAAATTATGGAAATAATTGAAAATAGAGATAAATATGATTGGAAATGATTTGTAAAATTTTATTTTATCATATGGGAGTTAGAACGATATTTTAGAACTTTTAAAATCGAATTAAAAGTTAATTTGTGAAAATTGAATATTTTAATATTAAAATCGACTAGTAAAAATAGTCAATTTTTGAACAGTCTCAGAATTGAACGAAACAAGTTTCATTGGATCCGTAATAGTTAGTTATTACTGGATTTCAATTTTCGTGTCAATCGGAGTTATCGTTTGAGCGTGGCAGCTCGAAACGCATCGAATCGTTTTTAATTTTAATTTGGCGAGTTAAAATAGCCATTTTTCAAAAAGTCTCGGATTTCGACGAAACCAGTTTCATCGGATCCGTAATGTGATATTATTGTAAGGTTTCAAATTTCAAGTCAATTGGATTTACCGTTTGTCCGGTACGAATTAAAACGCCTAGAAATCGACTTAAATCGGTTTAATTTAAATTGAGCGTTTACAACCATAACTCGCACATACTTCCGAATTAGCTTCCGAAACCTATTCCATTGTGTCCGGAACGCGGGATAAACCCTAGGTACGTCAGTTTCGGTGCGTAAATCGGAGTTCGGAATTTCCGGATTGAATAGTGTTTGAGAATTCCCTATAAATAGCCCACCATTCTCACAAATAAAAAAAAAAATCTAAAACCCTAACTATATGCAGCCGCCACCAACAGGTCAATGGCCGAAATTGATCCACTTTCTCTCCTCCAAATCTCTCAATCCATTAAGCGATTGCGAAAATTTCCAACTGAGAAGTCGTAGAGGACGAAGAGGCGAACCCATCCAACGGTGGAGATGAAGAATGGAGGCTCGACTGGGTCGCTAGGGGGCTGCGTTCCTCCGCAGTTTGCACACGTTTTCGAACGTGGATGCTCGACCGAGCTCAGCATGGTCGCGGCTGTAGGTGGAGTAGGGGGCGGCGCGCGTCACGGTGGTGTCTGATCGAGTCGAAACAGCTTGTAGAAGATGCGAAAATTAACCCTAAATTCGCGTGAGTTGGGTTTTGTTCGGCTGTAAATGGGAGAACGAACGAAGGGGAAGGGAAGACGTGCATGCGGCCCTGATGGATTTGCTTGAATCTACGGCCATGATCTATCTGTAGGTTTAAATTATAAAAATGTTGTAAATTATAAGTTTAAAATTTGTGTAACTTCAAAAATCAATATCTTTTTCATACGAGGTCGAAAAAATGCAAACTCAGTTGCGTTGGGATCGAATGGACGAGCACTACGCGATGGAGTTGGTTTGGAGTCGTTTGGAGTTAGTGAGAATTTCGGGTAAAATTAAACGCGCGTTTAATTTTATTCGAAATAAAAGCTGAAACGAAATATAAAACCAAGGTGAGAACTTCTCACTCAATCGAAATGGTTTCGATTTTATTTTAAATAGTTAGATTTAAAATATTTGAATGCATGTTTGAATGATGATTGATATCTATTGATTGTTAAAATAGACATTATGCGCCGTTATTAAGCGGATGTTATTTAATAAAAACATATACCGCGAATATTTCATAAACAGTGAAATTGGTATTATATATAATATCAATATATATATATTGGCATATGTATATATTGCAGTTGTTGATTTCCCGTATTTTTTAGCGGATGAGACCCTATTACGCCGTTATTAAGCGGATAATATTTAATAAGAACATATACCGCGATAATTTCGTACTGGAGCGAAATTGGTATTGTGCTAATGTTTTTGGATGCAGGAAACAGGTTGGAGGGATCCAACTGGATTCCTAAACAGTTTTTATTTGATTTTCAGATATTTTGATATTTGATGGATTATCATATCGATATATGATATCGTTGTAGTCGTGATTGACTATTTGGTGTGTAGCATCATTGGACCCAGATTTTGGGATTTTAAAATAATTTTAAAGTGATTTTTGAGAATATACTATATTTTGGAATTAATCCATTATGAATAAATAACGATATAATTTTTAATGTTATAAAAATTATGGTTTTTGTGAAATATAGTTAAAAGCAGATTTTTGAGAAATGTGAATTAATGATTTTTATAAAATAGTTTAAATTGGATTTTTGAACATATTATAAAAGTTTAAATATAGGATTTATAAAATTTGATTATTTTATAAATCAAAATGGTGAAGTTTTTAAAGGAATTTAAAGACGTTTTAAAGAATAATATAATTTGATTTATATTAAGAGATTTATAAATAGATATTTATAAATTGAAATATTGACATTATAAAACGAGTTTTTATAAGTGTTTGAATGAAGTGAAAATGAATTTCATTAAGGAATGAAATTTATAGAATTATAAACGGTGAAGTTATAAATGAAATTTTATAAGCAGTAGGTTTATAAAATTTATAAAGTTATTAAAGAATATATTTTGGATAAATAATTAAATCTTATAAGTTATAAGATTTATAATTATGAAGTTTAAAAAGAACGATTTTGTAAAATAATTGTTTTATAAGTATTTAACTTATAATATGAACTTTTAGTTTATAATTGAGTTATAAACTGGAATAGGTTAATAAAAGAATTTATAAAAAGGAAGTTTTTATAAATAAATAGAAATGGAATTTATAAACGTTGTTTTATAAATTCGAAATGACTTATTTTGATAAGTAAATTATTATAACTTATGTATGGAGTTATATTCACGTTTTTAGACCGTGAATAATCCTTTGAAATAAAATGCATAGAATTGATGAAATTTGTTAACGTAGTATATTCACGTTTTTGAATAGTGAATAATACGTTAAAGAAATGTTTAGAATGTGAATGTTTTAAATAGAATTAAAACGATCTAACGATGTTTTAAAATGTGTTGAGATTTGAAACCATAGATTTCAACATTTATTGTTGAAATAGACGTTTTCGAGAAATAGAAGGAAATGGTGGACTATAACACTGTTGTTATAGTAAATGATTTCCGAAAGGAAATGTTTTGTATAGTATTGGGATTTATATATCTATTTTAATTTCGAATCCCTATACTAGTGATTTTGGGTTGTCGTAACGATGTTTTACGCAACATTCGTTTTGGCCCAAATAAATATGTTTAAAAGAATGATTTCCTTAAAGAATGAAATATATACTTAATTTCGATTTAAGTATATTGAATATTTTCCAAGTGTTGAAAATAAATAAAATTTGTGAATTACTTATTAAATAAGTATGGAATTGTTTTCCAATATGAAGTGATATTTAGAATTCATCTTTTTGAAGATAAATTGAAAATGGATAATTGAAATCGTATATGCATGAATATTTTGGAATATAAATTCATTATGGAATTTATAAATGAAAAGTAGAATTTGTTTGAAAATAAATATTGATTTATTTTTGAAGTGTGAAATTTTATATCTTGTAAAGATATTTTGGAAAATAAATAATTTGGAAAATTATTTGGAAACTGGTGATGTATGCATATCAATTGATAGTTCAATAATCGACTATCAATATTTCCCTTTGAATGGGTATTTGATGTGATTTGTTTGAATGTGAATGCTACACTTATTTTTAAATAAGCGCTCACTATTCGAGTTAACCGGGAAAGGACCATGGGGTCGTATAACCCATTCCGAATATGTGATACGTCGTTGTGAATTGCATAGAAGATCGGTGTTGAAGACCGAGTATTTGTGAAAGCGATAGGATGACCTATCGATTGTCTCTGCACTGGGTAGCTCCTGGTATAGAGATTCCTTAAGTGATGGGAAATTCGATCGGGATTGTGAATACCCGGATTGCAAGGGCTTCGTAAGAAGTGCCTTCGGTTTTGTTCGAGCCCGGAACAGACTTGTATGGATTGTATGTCTGACATTACAAGTTGAGATATAAAACTGATTTCTTTCAAATATATTTCTGTTGGTGGCGGAGAATTTATTCTTTTAGCTTAACACCCTTCTCTGAGACGTACGAGCTCAGAGGTTATATAGTTGAAGTTATCAGCGATATATTCCCAATTTGGTAATGTGACATGCTGAGTGTTGCTGTGAAATGATCATTGTGTTGATTATTTGTGATCGGATCTTTTATTTGATCGTCTATTTTTGTGATCATTTCTATGATCATTTGTTGACCCAAAGCATGGATTTTGTATAAAGTATGTTTTTGTGGACGTGACTTCGTCGAGCCTCACACCCCGTGAATGGTCAAAACAGGAAAGAAGCAGCAAGGTTATGAGGGGTAGCGCCCTTTAGGGTATGTGCATTTCCTTCTGGAAAAGGGTGGTATCATGGTATGGAGCCCAGATACTTACTCATGTTGAAAACACTTTGTTATGATTGTGTGAATTGATTACGAGCGCTCGGTGAAAGGTCCCAAAGGACCGGGGGATGGCATATTCGATCAGTTGTTACTCAGTTAGGGGTAACCCGACCTTGTGTTGGTAGAGATCCGGTTTGGTTCTCGCGGATGTCCATCCAGAGGCATTCTCATGTGGCAATGGGAAGTTCCTTGGCCTGATCATTCGTTGGAAATCCAAAGAAACAATACGTGACTTGTACGGTTTTAGTTGTAGAACCTGCCATCTAATATGGTAGTTATTAGTAGGCATAATATAATGGTACCTATGCTGGCTAAGATTTATATTCTACTTTCGAAATGAATTTTTCCCTACACTATGCACTAATAATAATATGAAATGTTCTTTTTAAATGCGTATCAAGCATCTTTGACTATCATAAGGAGAAATCTCCTCCAAGTCTGCGTTTGCATTGTGTGTGTGGCGGGAGGTCTTATGGTAGTCTCATTTTTAAAAGCATTGCGAATTGAATTTAAAAATATTCCTCTATTTTGATTTTAAAGATAAATAAACTGTTTTGAGTTCTCACACCAGTCACATGACTGACTTGGAGTTTATTGTTTTCCTTCCTAAACTCTGGGTGCCCACCAATTTCCACACGGGCAGTTAAGAGTTAGGTTTATCAGGATATTCAGGATATTCTGGAGTTGCTGGAGGCAAGCTGGATGACATGGCGTATTACTAGTTTATATAGTATTTCTTTTTCCGCTGCACTGTTGTTGTATGTTGTTGTACACTCTGATGATATGATGAGATGATGTATAAAATGTAATAACTGATATAGTTCTTTGTTTAAAGATTATTCATTTATTATTATATGTTGTTCCGCTGCGAATTGTGAGATTCTGATATTGTTCTGTTGTTTTCTGTTCCGTTCTATTTTCTATTTATTTTCTTTCTTCTCTCCATCTTCTATCTTTTTCTCTTCTCTTTTCTTAAATTTCTTTTTCTTAAACCCTCAGCGTTCGGTTTTCCGTCGTTCGATGGCTCGGCAGTCGATAAAGTGAGTATCGATGTTGAATTTTCGGAAGACGAAGAATCGGGTCCTGACAAAATTCAACACTTCGTCGCTTCAGATCTGCAGTTCGTTTATACTTCTCATTTGTCTTCTCCAATCGTTCCTGAACGATTCTATGGCATTCTGTCAAACCATCAACAAAATCAGCAGCTCGTTTAACTATCCCCTTTGGTTGTGGCACTATCGTCAAATCCAACGGTTCCTTCGGCAAGCTTGAATATACAATCTGAAATGGACTGAAACCTATACTACGATTCACCGCATGATTATGAGCAAACTCTGCTTGACATAACTTCACATCCCAACAATTCAGATTATCTTTCACAAGACACCACAATAAATTTCACAACGATCTATTCACAATTTCTATTTGTCCATCTGTCTGCGGATGATAAGCACTACTTAATTTCAACTTGGTTCCCACCATCTTGCACAAACTTAGCCAAAAATGACTCAGAAATCTGGTATCCCTACCCGAAACTATGGATTCTGGTAATCCATGAAGACGATAGATCTCTTTAATGAAAAATTGTGCCACATGAACTGCATCCGTTGTCTTCTTACAAGCAACAAAATGTACCATCTTCGAGAAACGGTCCACTACAACATATATAGAGTCATTTCCCCGTTGTGTCCTTGGTAAGCCCAACACAAAATCCATGCTTACATCAACCCACGGTTTTGTAGGAACAGGTAACGGCATATACAAACCCGCATTCGTCGCTGTCCCTTTCGAAATTTGACAAACATGACATCTTTCCACCAATCTTCCAACTTCCCGCTTCATCGACGGCCAATAATAAGACTGAGAAATCAGATGCAATGTGCGATCCCATCCTACATGTCCTTCTTCATGCAACTCTTTCACAATTTTCATTCTCAAGCTGCAATCTGGTACGCATAATCGATTCCCCTTGAATAAGAATCCATCCACCAACACAAATTCATCAGTACTCCCATCCTTAACTTTCTCAACAAATTTCGTAAAGTAAGGATCTTCATCAATCAACTCTGGCAATAGTTCAAACCCTGTCACTTCAATCTTCATTGTCATCAACAAATGATACCTCCTGCTCAAAGCATCAGCTACACGATTCGTCACCTCTGATTTGTGTTTGACAACAAAAGTAAACTGCTGTAGATACGCGACCCATGAAGTGTGCCTAGCTGAAATTTTGTCCCGACCTTGCAAATGCTTCAAAGCTTCACGATCCGTATAAAGAACAAACTCCTTCTGAAACAGATAGTGTCTCCAGTGCTTCACAGCTTGAACAATTGTGTAAAACTCAACATCATAAGTGCTATATCTCAACTTAGCTCCAGACAACTTCTCACTGAAATAAGAAACTAGTCTTCCCCTCTGACTCAATACTCCACCAATCCCAACCTTCGATGCATCAGTATGTAACTCAAACAACAACTGAAAATCCAGTAAAACTAGAATTGGCGCTGACGTCAATAGTGTCTTGATCTTCTCAAAAGCAATCCCTGCTTCCTCTGACCATGCAAACTTCTTTCCTTTCATGCAATCGGTTACAGGTGCCATGACACTACTAAAATGTGGAATAAATCTTCGATAAAAGGATACCAACCCATGAAAGCTCCTCACTTCAGTAATTGTCTTGGGTTGCGGCCAACTCCTGACAGCTTCCACTTTATTTTCATCCACTTGAATGCCTTCCTTTGACAAAACATACC
Source organism: Allium cepa (assembly GCA_030765085.1). Taxonomy (NCBI): domain Eukaryota; kingdom Viridiplantae; phylum Streptophyta; class Magnoliopsida; order Asparagales; family Amaryllidaceae; genus Allium; species Allium cepa. Next base: position 745,930,142 of record CM060940.1, on the reverse strand, counting down.
CCAGAAATAAAACACTGTCCGCCATAAACACGCACTTCTTTGCTGCTGCATAGAACTGCTCCTGTCGTAGAATCAACAGTACTTCTCGCAAATGTTGGATGTGCCCTTCCGTACTCCTACTATAAATCAAAATATCATCAAAGTAAACAACCACATACTTCCCAACAAATGGTTTGAAAATCTGGTTCATCACTCTCATAAAAGTACTAGGAGCGTTTGACAAGCCAAATGGCATAACCAACCATTCATATAAACCCTCCTTGGTTTTAAAAGCAGTCTTCCATTCATCACCCGGTCTAAAACGAATTTGATGGTTTCCACTCTTTAAGTCAATCTTTGAAAACACAACAGCCCCACTCAGCTGATCAATCAAATCTTTGAACCTCGACATAGGAAATCTGTATCTCACAGTGATCTTATTTAAAGCCCGACTGTCTGTACACATCCTCCACGAACCATCCTTCTTCGGTACCAATAAGGCTGGCACGACACATGGACTCAAACTCTCCTGAACACGTCCTTGTTCTAAAAATTCTTCCACCTGCCTTCTGAGTTCTTCATGTTCCTTAGGACTCATCCTGTAATGTGGCTTGTGAGGTAATACTGATCCTGGCACAAGATCAATCTGATGTTGAATGTCCCTCAACGGTGGTAACTCCTTCGGCAATTCTTCTGGAAACACATCTCTGAATTCTTCCACTACTAGCTTTACCTCCTCTGGAACTTCAACAGATTCACTAGCCTCATGTCCAATCAACAAAAACACTTCTGAACTCTCTTCTACTTCTTCAACAAATTCTTTCAAAGTCAACAAAGTTTTCAGCTCCTCAATCTCTTCTGATTTGCTCTCTTCCTGCCGTCTCTTCTTTGGGACTAAAATAATTTTAACGTCTTCAAATTAACATAAAACTGTAGCTATTGGTTCGACCGTCATGCTGCACTGCTCGATCATACTGCCACAGTCTTCCCAAAAGCAAATGAAAAACATCCATCTCAACTACATCACACCAGATCTCGTCTTTATATTTCTTTCCAATAGAAAGTGGAACTCGAACTCGCCTGTCCACCTTCAACTCTCCTCCTTTTCTTAGCCACACTAACTTGTAAGGATTAGGATGTTTCTCTGTTTTCAACTTCAACTTTCTCACAGCTTCAGTAGAAAGTATATTGTCACAACTTCCTGCGTCAATCACAAATTTACAAACCTTCCCCAATATAGTGCAAGTCGACTGAAAAATATTAGTCCTCAACCAACTAGCTTCTTCTTCCTAATTCGGTGTTAAACAAGACCTTCTCATCATTAGATTACATCCTTCATCTCCCGACGCGATATCATGTTCATCCTCCTCAGCTGGACTAGAATAACCTTCACCCACATCCTCACCTTCAACTTCAGCAATCATAGTTCGTTTCTTCGGCTTCGGACATTCATTACTCTTGCGACCCACTTCCTGGAAATTATAACATTTGAAACTGTTGTTAACCTTTTCCTTCGCAACTTCATTCACAACTGGTTTGCTGATGGCTTTAGAAACATTGGAACTCCCACTAGCACCTTTGTTCTGAATATTGGAACTTGTAAACACACCACCTCCTCGTCTTCCCTGCTTCCCCCAAGCCAACGCTTTCTTATGTGCTTCTGCTACAGATATAGGATCAAACATAATCACCATATCTTGAATCTGCATCCTTAACCCTCCAACAAACCTAGCAGTCAATTGTTCCTCTGCCTCCATAATGTCATTTCGAGCAATCAGTTGATAAAATTCATCAGCATAATCATTAACAGTCTTCGCCCCTTGCCTCAGATTTTGCAACCTCTGATACATGAGTGATTGATAATTGTAAGGTAAAAATGTAGCTTTCATCAGTTTCTTCATCTTCTCCCATGATTCAATCTTCGACTTCCCCATCCGTTCTCGTGTAAGTTTAGTTTGCTGCCACCACGCCATAGCTCTCCCCCTCAACCTAGTAGCAACCAACTTCACTCGACGATTTTCCGGAACCTCTTTGAAATCAAAGATCTCTTCAACATTAGACAACCAATCAAGAAATTCTTCTGCTACCATTCCACCTTTGAATTCTGGAATTTCCATCTTCATACCCGACTCCCATCGTCGATCATCTTCAACATCCCGACATTGACGTCGTCCCTGATCTCGTTCTCGGTAATGAACACTTACTCTATCACCATCAAACTTCTCATTAAAATCTGATGCATAGCGTTGTCGATCACGACTACCAACATCTCTACCACTACCACTTCTACCACCAACATCCCTTCGATCTACATTCCTCCGACCACGATCATCTACATCTCTCCGATTTCGATCATCAACATTCCGATCACGATTGTCAACACTTCTATGATCATGATCTTCTCTTCTCTCCCGATCTGAATGTGGTGAAACTCTATTTCCCCCATGGCTCGACTCCGGTGAAACCCTTCTTCTACTTTGATTCATTTCAAGCATCATTCTTTCCAATCGACCAATTCCTTCATCAAACTTTTCATGCATGCGTTGTTCCATTTGATCGACCTCTTCTCTTTTATACAAAGCTTCAATATTTTGATGGCGGTTAGCTCTTCTCGGCGGCATGATTACACAATCACAAACACTTCAACAAATTGAATAATCTTCAAAAACTTCAACAATGCGCGGCTACCTCCTAGCTGGGCTCAAACTCAAACAAACAAGGCACGACTCAAAGTTCAACACAAAGCTATGCTCGGCCTATACTTCAACAAATGATACCAAAAGATGCTTCGATTCTCGGCTCAAACACTTCAACAAAATGAACTTCAACTTCAAACTCCTTGGCTCCAAGACTCGGCTTGGCTATGATTGGCTAAGTCCAGCTCTGATACCAAAATGATGCAGCGGAATTACGAAAATTAAATGAAACAGGGAAAATGGCAATCGGTGGATTGAAAGTACTACAAGGCCCAAATTCGTTGATCCGAAGATACCGAATTCTAGCTATCTCTGACACGTTGATCGCGCACGATACCGTGAAGAGAGATCTGCAATTCTTCGAGCGTTGACCAAGCGCACTTGATTCCGCGAATTGGCTTCAACGATCGAAGATTCGAGCGCACTCGAATGTCGAAAATGGAGATAGGAGATCACACTCAACTACCAATTTAATGAAAGCACAAAGCTAACAAACAAGAGTTTATTCAAAAATCAACAACCTTACAAATGACCACTACCATGCCTATTTATAGGCTACAACTCACACGACTCAGCACTAGGTCGTTGGCGACCCATAACATGCGACTCAGCACAAACAGTGACACACATGCGGCCTACGACCTAAACAAGGTCGTTAACGACCTAAACAAGGTCGTTAACGACCTAACATATTACAACAAGCGACTCAACTTATATACAACACGAGACAGTACAAAACGACCTAGTACATAAAGCGACTTACGACCCAAATCCACAACATACACGAGTTAACAGACATGATACAGAACGACCTACACAACACAAATGACCTAACGTTCACACGACCTACGAGCTTCATGCGGCATAACTCTTCGAGCGACCTAAGACAGCAGCGACCCAAGAATCAAACTTCGGTACAACTCTATGCGACTTAACAGAATGAGCGACTTAACTAGGTCATGAGTGACCTAAGGCTTCTTCACTAGGTCGTTTGGAATTTGGCGAAGTTAGCTCGTTGCTCCTTCCTTCCAACAACTTTACTAGGACGTTTGGACGACCCATCATACCTCGGTTAGGTCGTACGCGACCTATCATAGGTCGTTGGTTCCCTTCTTCTGCATAACTCGCTTCACTACGCCCCTTAACTTCAACGCCCTTCTCCGGTACCCCGCTAGGTCGTCCCATATAGGTCGTTCGCGACCTAAAATATTGCGACTTAAGGAATAACGCACTAAATCTCTGTGACACTTCATCATCCTTCCTGTTAGGTCGCTGGTCCTTATCTCGGGGCTCACTAGGTCGTGTGCTACCTTCACTAGGTCGTGAACTTCTTGTAATTTCCTTATTTGGTTCTCGGTTAGGTCGCACATCTATATCCCGCGACTCATTAGGTCGTAAGCGACCTAATATTCCCGAATGACCTAAAAATGCGGTCTTATCTGCATGACCTAAGGAGCTTGAAAAATTCAACTTCTTTGAATTTGCAGATCGCACCGCTTTGTCTTTAGGCTGGGCTGCATCATATACGCACTGCCTATGTATATTTGCACATTCACTGCTGCTTTGAGTTGTATTTGCATCATGTTTGTATATGTGTACCAGTGTGTATGCTGCTCTTGAAGTCTGAGTTGTTGTCACTGGTTCATGTATATGATCTTCACTTCCACATTTCTATGTTGTATTTGAATGCATGTTTGAACTTGACAGTGTGATCTGCACTATTGTACACCTGTTGGTTCCACTCCACACAAATGTTCACGCATGCATATATATATTCATTGAGTTGCTTTGAGTCTGGAGCTTGTGAGTTGCATCCCTTGAGTACTTGTCTGGTTCATGCCTTGATTTTTACTATTGCATTGACTTTGTACCTATCGTTCTTGTATTTGCATTCACCGGTATCACTTTTTTTGTACTGGTGCACTTGATATCTTCACATGTGCTTGTTGCTTCGAGCTCTGTCTCTGTTTGCTTGATGTCTAGATGATGTCTGGTTAGCTTATCACTGCATGTATGTATACATGTGTATATACATATGTATATCATTGAACTTTTTGGTTGAGGCTTGTTTTAATTGTCGTGACCATTTTATTTGAATTTGCACCTGTGTTGAATCCAGCTTATAACTCGGGTTTGACCTTGTGCTCGTGTCATGACTTTATTTGTATTGCACTTGAGTTGAACCCGGCTTTCATTTGGGTTTGACTTGCGCTCACCTGTCCCTATAATTTTATCAAGTATATATATCGGTGTGTACGGCCTTATGGCATGTAAAATGATACACTGTGCATGTCACAAGCTGTTCGTGTGTGATGAATTCAAAATTAAATGATGACGAACAACCCAAATAACCAAGGCAAATAATATTTTCAAAATTACATTTTATTTTATACTGCAAAAATATTTTATTTTCAATTTTACTGCATCAATGTACATTTGTGCAGATTACTCAGATGCTGGATTCAAGTTAAAGATTAAATACGAGTGAATAAGCGATATGTAGTGAGGACAATTATGTAAATTGAAATGTGATGTAATTGAAATTGTGTATATATAGTGAGAGCTTAAATTTGTACTATTCAAAATTTTTATAAATATTTGTATGAATAAAATATCTGTTTGAATGTAAATTCTATGTTATTTATTTTATTCACAAATATTTATTTAATTATATGAGAAATAAAATAGTACATTAAAAAATACATTTAAATGAATATATATATATATATGTTTATTATGATCAAACAAAAATCATATACGCGCATATTCAACAATCTCCCCCTTTTGATGATAACAAACATATATTTAAGATTTTGAATATATTAAATATATTTGATCATTGATAGACTCTATTTTCTCCCCCTATTTAAATGCACCCTGTCTACACAAAGATCCCCCTTCATATATGCATGTAAATAAAAATATGCAAATGTGCCTAGATGCAAATAGAAAATATTTGACCTTTATTTGTCAAAATCTTAACTTTTCTCTCCCTCTTTTGTTATCAACAAAAGAGTAATAGTATTAAAGAAATAGAGATAAAGTGATAGACATTAATATAACATTAAAACTCAAATGAGTATAAATATTAAATTTCAATAAAAAATCAAACAAAAATCATAAATACTCGGTTTGATGCATATTCCACTTTAGAATGATAGGGATGATGTCATCATATAAAACTATATAGTTGTGTCTATTTGTGGTATATTTATCTCAGGAATTTGAATATTAACCATGCATAACCATTAGGACTTTTAAATGAGATTAATAGTATTCCAAATTTTTATTAAAAATGAATTCAAGTATCTTCTAACCACGCATAACCGTGAGGACGTTTAAATGGGATTAGAATCAACTTGTCTATTAAATCAATCAATTTTGATATGCGTTCCATACAGGTATAAACGTGAGAACTTTTAAATGAGCATGGAAGCACATAATCAAAAATTCCAAGTAATTCATCCATGCATAACCGTGAGGTCTTTTAAATGAGAGTGAATACTTTGGATCCTTTTTAAAAAAAATAAATAAAATGAAAAACGAATGATTTCCTGTTTAAAATACCACATATTGGCAAACTATATTGAATTTCGATGAGTGATGGTTATTAGAAATATGATAGAAATAGAGATGGTCGTGTAATTTTTACCAACAAAAGTTTTAAAACTCTTGTTTAAATTTCTAAAGAAATTTACTAATTATACCATCTCAGGTTATAATATATGATTAATATCAACACTCATCACCTTTTCAATCACTATTTATCTTTTTGATAATCAGCATGGAGTTAGATTTGTCGATGTAATTATTTAAAATCAAATCCAAAAATGATTACGAAATCAAATTTTCTAAAATGACTAATCTGAAACAAGGTTAAAAAATATATTTTCTAGAAGGGGTTTTATAAGAAAATTGTCTGCTGTTTGAAAATTATTTAAAGTGAAAAAATATGCAGATTTTTTCTTTGAAAATCGATGCAGTTACTAAATGTCTCAAAATAAATAACGTTCCACTAGTAATTTTTCTATCAACTAGATTACCAGTGTAATCTGCATATGAATTTCTTTTCACTCAAGATTATTATTAGATTGACGTCATAGACTAGATCATGAAGTGTGCAACGAAATATCTCAAAATCATTTTTAACATCTTTTAAATGAAATTGAATTGAAGCCGTGCAAGTTTATATAGTGACCATTGCGTCAGATCTAGAGGCCGTAGGATAAACAAATATATTCATGTGTAACATCATCATTAGTTCAAGCAAATCTATAGTTCAAAGATGATTGGTCAAAATTTTGAATAAGTCAGAATCAAAATCATCATTCATCTCTTTATAACATAACTGGCTGACATAAATTCAAATTATGGTGCAGATTATCACATTAAATATATTGTTCAAAATAAATATACCATTACCTCTTTTACCTTTATGATAATTTTTCGTTGTAGCCCATTGTGATTCCGCCACCATTATACTAGGCCGAGGAACTGTGATTTGTCACCCGTTGTGTTCTTAGAACAGCCAGAATCCAAGTAACACTGTTGTTGTTCCTTAGCCTACCACCACACCTACACGATAAAAGGTTTTTGTGACCTCTTTGTTTTTATAGGTCCATGGTTGTTAGTGGAAAAATATTTTGAAAAATAATTTTGTGGAGACCCATAACTATTTATATATGTTCCTTTTGACATCAAAATTTATTTATCTTCGAGAGATTTTATATTTGTGCCTTTTGGAACCCAAATTGGAATGGTTTTCACTTGTCTGGGTCTATATCAACAAATGTTTTGATTGTGTCCAATTTTTGTACAAAAAAATGCACTCAAATTTTACTTGATTGGTTTTTCTTTTAACACATTTAGAATGATTATACCCAAGTACTTGTCTATCTGTATTAACAGTTTGTTTCCCTAATAGCATTTTCAATGATTTTCCACTTTTGGAAAATTTTCCTAAAGTCGTTGACATTTGTTGGACTTGTGTTTTGAGAGATTCATTTTCGTTCAATAATTGTGTGCACTTTTTATAGAATTTTCTCTTCGAGTATTTTTGCTTTCTTTCAAAATCATAATTTTATTTTCAAGTGATTTTATTTTAATTTTTGATTTTTTAATCTCCTCTTCGAATGATGGACAACTTATCACACTTAGGGATCCTAGTTTAATAGTTTTTAACTAATTGATCAAGTTGTTTATTTAAATCTATCAAAGTATCTTTTTGTGATTCAAGTTTGGCGTACTTCTCCCTAAGTCATTCAAAATAGCCATTTACTTCGTGGAAATATATAAGAAATTCTGAGTGAGTGAGTTTTGATACCTCACTTGGCTCATCATCGCCGCTATCAGTTATATTACCTCGAAGACACATATATGCTTTCTCACTCTCACTGCTAGTACTTTTATTATCTTCATCACTTGTATTCCACGTGGCTGTAAAATTTCTCCTTTTTGATTTCTTTTCTAAGCCGTGACGATTCCGAGGACAATTTGGCTTGATGTGTCCCGGTTTTTTGCACTTCTGATAGAAGATTTCTTGTTGTTCTGGGTTATCTAGAACTTTGATTATTCTGCTTTTTAATTTGTGATTTAGAGCTAGATTTCCGTATTTGCAGTTCCACTTTTTGAATTTCTTCATTAACAGTGCCAGCTCTGCTGCTCCATCATCATCGTTATCATCATCACTTTCAGTTGCTCCTTTGAAAGCTATTGATTTCTTTCGAGTATCTCCTCCTTCACGCTCTTCCTTGAATTTCATTTCTAGCTCATAAGTAGTGAGATTTCCGATGAGTTCTTCAACTTTGATTTGTTTTAAATCTTTCAATTCTTGAATGGCAGTCACTTTTTCTTCAAAACTTCGTGGAAGGACTCTGAGGATTTTTCGGACTATTTCCAATTCCGTATATGATTTTCCAAGAGCTTATGATTTGTATACGATGTTGGAAAGCCGTCTGTACATCTCTTTGATATTTTCTTCCTTGGCCATTGTAAAATTATCATATTCGCTATTCAGCATGGCAAGGCAAGATTCCTTTACTTGAGATGTTCCTTCGTGAGTCACTTCTAGTTTGTGCCATACTTCCTGTGCAGTTAGACAATGTGAGACACGATTAAATTCAATACAATCCAATGAACAAATAATAGAATTCATAGCTCTAGTATTAGCATTTTGTAACTTATTTTCTAGATCTATCCATTGATCAAATGGTTTTTCAATTTCTTGATTATTTACAACTATAGTGGGTGCTCTATAACCTATCTCAACTATATTCCAAGCATCAATGGTTTTCAAAAAAAATTTCATTCTATTTTTCCAGTATGCATATTCACCATTGAACATTGGTGATCTAACTATAGACTGACCCTCAACAAAAGTAGCATTAAAAGAAGCCATTTTAATAACTCAAAATTTTAAAACAAAAATTGGTTTTTGAAAAATCAAATTTTTAAAACAAAAATGGCTTTTGTTCCTTGCTCTAATACCACTTATAGGATCGATTTCACCCTAGAGGGGGGGGGGGTGAATAGGGTGATGCCATTAATTATCAAAATTTATAATGGAAGTATATAAAATAATCGCAATACAGATTTATCAGAATTATAGCAGCACAGATAATAGTAGAATAATAAATGCAGAAATAGAAAAACACAGAATTTACTCAGCTTCGGCAAAAACCTGCCAACGTGCTGCCCCCAAGGTTTCTACTAGAAACTAAGCAGTCAGACGCTTACACACATAAACTCGCGACATCCGCTGTCGACTAGCCTTAACTCTACGCTCAAAACCTGCTACAACTCAGCCATAGAGTTGCGAATTCTCGAACTACACCACCGTAGTTCATCCTGTAGTCACACGACTAGAATTTACAAAGGTTTAAAAGAAAAATATACATTTAAAGAAAATAAAACACAAAACCCTAATATATAAAACTAAAGACCAATTAATAATATAAAGGAGTCAGCCTAAAATAAATTAACACTGAAAAATGCCGCCCTTTATCTCTTTTATTTTGTTGCTCTACTCATCTTCGTTCCTCTATGCGAAAACTAGGGTCATGTGGGAATTGAGTCGCCGCTTCATTTTGTTGCTGATGCTTCGATTTCTTTTCTTCGACCAGTTAGATTGCTCGCGGCGTTTTCAATTTAGTTTGTGATCGCTTCCAATTAGTCGAGTTTGATTTGAAAAAATTAATAAGTTTGTTCCTTTTTGATTCATATAGCACTCGACTTTGATTCGAGTTTTATGATTTATTCTTCTCTGTTTAGCTCAAACTCGAATGATTAATTTTGGCCGATGATGATTGGGTTTTATAGGATTGGAATTCCTATATTTTCGTTCGTATACATTTGTTTGAATTCATCAATTACTTTGTTCCTGCCGTTCGATTATGTTTCGATGCTGGCGATGATTTCTGACTTCATCAATTTTTATAATTTGCTTGCTTGTCACGGTTGATTTCTTGGCAGTCACGACTTGTTTGATTTCGTGGCCACCACAGGTTGATTTGCAGTTGACTTCGTATTCTATGATTTGTTTGTGCGATGATATTGTTTGAATTATTCCTCTGCAAAAATATTTGCTTTTTGTCTTTGGCCTTGTCACTGCTTCGACTTTTGTTTTTGACATCACTAACTTCGAATTTGGTAAAAACTGTTCATCCCTGTAGCATACTTGAATTGTTAGATTTTACTTGCCGTTCCATGACTTCGGCCACTTGAACTATTTTGATTTTGGTACTGTCTTGATTTTGTAATTCACTGTTTATGTTGCATAGTAGGTTGAGCTGGTACATATTGTTTACTTTGTAGTTGTACATATGACTTGTAGAGATGTTGCATTCCTGGTTTGAACCGTGACTTGATGTAGTCTTATTCAAGCTGCGTATATGTATACATGCTGTTTCATTTATTCGCTGGTCTTCATGTAGCTTGCTGTCTCATGTGCAGTTTGTACTTTGATATGCATGTGCACCATTGATGTGAGTGTTGACTTATCTCGACTACTCATTACTGTATCACCATGTAGTTTGTAGTTACACCTGTTTATATGTGCATTGCCTATGTATATTTGCACGTTCACTGCTGCTTTGAGTTGTATTTGCATCATGTTTGTATATGTGTACCAATGTGTATGCTCCTCTTGAAGTCTGAGTTGTTGTTACGGGTTCATGTATACGATCTGCACTTCCACATTGCTATGTTGTGTTTGAATGCATGTTTGAACTTGACTGTGTGATCTACACTGTTGTGCTCCTGTTGGTTCCACTTCAGAAAAATTTTCACGCATGTGTATGTGTGTGTGTATATATATATATATATATATATTCATCGAGTTGCTTTGAGTCTGGAGCTTGTGAGTTTCATCCCTTGAGTACTTGTCTGGTTCATGCCTTGATTTTGACTGTTGCATTGACTTTGTACCTATCATGCTTGCATTCACTGGTATCACTGTTTTGAACTAGTGCACTTGATATCTTCACCTATGCATGTTGCCTCGAGCTCTGTCTCTGTTTGCTTGATGTATAGATGTTGTCTGGTTAGTTTGTCACCGCATGTATGTATACATGTGTATATACATATGTATATCATTGTACTTTTTGGTCGAGCCTTGTTTTAGTTGTCGTGACCATTTTATTTGAATTTGCATCTGTGTTGAATCCATCTTATAACTCGGGTTTGACCTTGTGCTCATGTCGTGACTTTATTTGTATTGCACTTGAGTTCAACCCGGCTTATCATTTAGGTTTGACCTATGCTCACCTGTCCCTATAATTTTATCAAGTGTATATATCGGTGTGCACGGCCTTGTGGCATGTACAATGATACACTGTGCATGTCACAAGCTGTTCGTGTATGATGAATTCAAAATTAAATGATAATAAACATCCCAAATAACTGAGGAAAATTATATTTTCAAAATTATATTTTATTTTATACTGCAAAAATATATTATTTTCAATTTTACTACGTCAATGTATATTTTTGCAGATTACTCAGATGCTGGATTTAAGTTTAAGATTAAATACGAATGAATGAGCGATATGTAGTGAGGACAATTATGTAAATTGAAATGTGATGTAACAGAAATTGTGTATATATAGTGAGAGCTTAAATTTGTACTATTCAAAATTGTTATAAATATTTGTTTGAATTTGTTTTCTGTGTTATTATTTTATTCACCAAATATTTATTTAATTATATGAGAAATAAATAGTACATTAACAAATACATTTAAATGAATGTATATATATATGTGTTTATTATTATCAAAAAAAAATCATACACGCGCATATTCAATAGTCAAAAGTACGAAATATTCATATTATACAGAATTTATTATGTTTTACAGCATATAATAGGTTAACCACAATAATTTTTTGATTTTTCAAAATATGTTTTAAAATTTCTTATTTTATAATAAAAAATTTCAAAAATTCAAACATATATAAAATTTATCAATTCAAATACATAGAATCCATCGAATCAAACAACAACGCATTTTCGATTTGTTTGCCATTCAAAATAAGTTAACATTGTTTCAACACAAAGTAATATAATACACCAATATGTTATTATTAAACAGAGTAGTACACATATGAACCCATATCATTTGAACCCACATCAACATATCACAACAGCACTAGTCAAATCCCACACTACAACTACTAGTAACCAATGGCAAACCCACATTGCAACTGTTAACACTCAAACCTCACTCTCATGATCAATGAAACTGTATGTAATGCCATTCGGTTGTCCTCATGCAACTTTCACAAAAATGAAACCCAAAATTGAAAATCAAAACTACCCTAACAATTGATGTGATGAATCCCAATACTCCAACAATATTGGTAGATGATGTGGTGGATGACGTTGAGCTACACTCGAAATGCCCGTGACCCAAAATTCTGAAGTAAAACTCAAAATCGAGGTAAAATCCGGATAGAATAGAAATTAAATAAAGTAACAGATCATATGGTGGAGAGATATTATAAACAGATGAAGAAAGTGGTAGAGGATGTTGACTGTCAGAACTAAAAACTAGGTTTGGTGGAGAGAAGAAAGTGTTGAAATTGGTAAGGGACAGAAAAGAGTAAATTGAATTTAACTAACTAGAGGGAAGAGAAGAAAGGGTTGAAGCCCAAATTTTCACTTTAGAGCCAAAAATTCTGGGTTGGAGGAAAAATAGAAAATTAACATTTCAATGAAGAAAATTATAAAAGAGAATCTCTAGATGCATATGAAAGTATTCATACCCAGTTTATTAATGAAATACTCATTTTTAGACCAAGGGTTAAACCAAAGATTTGTTTCATTTCCATTATTAAAATTTATGATCATAAACTGTTTTCATGTTTCTCTACATTTCAAAATATTTTTCCAAGTACTTGATTACTTACGTTTTGGCAGAGCAAACAAAGTTTTTCATCGCTGATTTTATGATGACCCACTTTCCAATAAGATAATGACCACTCTTCTCCTATTTGTGAACTGAAGCTGTAGGAAGTTGAAATGTTTGTAATCAGTATAGGATTATTGGAAATATTACTGTTTTTATTAATTCTACTATCCTTGCGATTGATACAACTTGCTTGACCATGTTTCCATTCATTCTTATACTTTCTCCACTAGCATTGCACTGTCATTGTCCTTTATCTGGTTCAGTGATAATGGTAGCCTCAGATATTTTATTGGTAAATTACCCACTATATATTTGATACTTCTAGTGCCTCTTTTCTGAATTTACTATGCTTGCTGAAATATGCTTAACTTTTGAATTCTTTTATCTTTAGGCCTACATACTTATTCAAACACTTAAAAAATTACCTTCTTTAGCAACTGCATTTTCATAATTTTCTTTAGAAAATAAAATCAAATCATCTGCATATATTAAATGGGTATTATACAAGGCTATTTATTATTTATGGCCTATATATTTTCTTTGAATACTTCAATTTCCACCAGTATAGAAAAATATTCCATTACCATTGTAAATAGATAATGTGATAGTGGATCACCTTGTCTAATAACCCTATTACTGTGAATATACCCTACTTTCTTACCCTGAATCAACACAAAGAAAGTAGGGGCAATGATACATTCATATACTAGCCAGCAAAACTTGATTGAAAACCATATATTTTCCATTATATGGAAATAAATTCCTCTTCACTCTATCATATATTTTTGCAAATCTATCTTTAGGCACATATTATCCTCGGTATTGTTACTAAAGTTCCTAACCGTCTCATGTGCCAATAAGGAGTTTTCAGTATTATCCGACATTATAGCCCGGCTATATTGAACTGATTGCATGAATTAGATCTGACTGCTATCAAGACCGATGATTCTGAAGTAATGATTGTGAAACCCAAAAGTTAAGTACAGATGGTTACATGAAGTCGGAGTTGAATAGAGTTGGTAGATAAACAATGTAAAATGCTTAAATTATGGAATATAGCTTAGCAAATGAAAGGGATTAATATAGGTTGGCTCCTATAGAGGGTTCGACATACTTCATCTCATAAAGGAGGACTCTACATAGTTGGTTAAGATGGTTCGGTATATTTTATCAAAGAGGATGGGTCGACGTACTTCAGCTAGTAGAGAGGGATTGACAATATTTCGGCCCGCAAAAGAGGGATCAGCATGATTCTTGAGTTGGATCAACACACTTCGCTGAAGAAAGGGTTGGCATACATCCTGGAAGAGGGATTGGCATGATTGGTTGCGTTAGATTAACACACTTCGCTGAAAAAGGGCGGTGGCATACATCCTGGAAGAGGAATCGACAGTCTATATCAAAAGAGATCGGCATATAATCCTAAAGACAGTTCAGCTGTGTTTAGTGAAGAAATCATATCGAATCAAAGACCAATCAATAACTTGAGCTCCAGCAGTTCAAATGATATGATATTTGAAGAGCCAACATATTTGAGCATGCAGAAGCCACCATTGGGATCGCTGCCCAAAAATCAACCAATGAAGGGATCAGTAACGATCCCTCTTTATTGGGATTTGGGCCTAGCGACCCCTCTGGTGGGCCCATGTGGATTAGAAGGTCTTTTAGTCGAAGTTTCAGAGAGATTGGCAGTCATCTTCACCTATAAATACTGGCCTAAAGGGTCATTATGAGGATCTTCATGCTGCTTGTTAATTTAATCTTTATTGCAATCAAGTTTTCTCTATTCATTGTTACTGTAATCAGTTTATAAGTGATCAATAAAGATAATCTTCAAAGTGGACATTGGCATACAACATCAAACCACTATAAATATGTGTTTTTGATTATTGCTTTTTATTTGCTGTTATCTTTATCCGTTCCTCATTTTAATTTTATTTTCTTCATTTACTTCTCTACAAAAATCTATTCCTATGTGTTTGTGACCAATTTGGTTGCAACCATTTTGGTGCTTTCATTGAGAGCCTGATTCTCAGCTTGTTAGGATCCCCGTTGTTGCTACGAGTTAGATAAATCCCTCGAAGGAGATACATATTTATCTTCATAAAGTTGCTTATACTACTCAGATTTGGAGGAATCTAAAGCAAAGTAATCAATAATGGTGAGACATACTAGATCTACTTCTCAGAACATGGACGGAAATTGGACTGCTAGCATTCAGCAAGGAGACCCAAGCAATTAACCAACAAATGTGAATGTTGATCTGGTTGGAGTTCTGAATCCCACTGATTCTATTACCAGAGTTGAATTTCATAATTTAATGAGAGAGATGATGGAAAACCGTCAACAACTAAATCAGCAAATTCAAACTAATATCAACTTGATGAACCAAATTACTCAAGAACAGCGAGATAAGCTAGGAGGGAACCTAATCCTTACTCGGCATAGGAAAGTTCTTGCTCATCGGATGAATATAACTGGCATATGCATCGCAGGATTGAAGTAAATCATGCAGAAACTTTGAAGCGTCGTCTGGTAGACCATCGCGGTCTGCCAGCATTGTTTGGTGTCGTTCCTTCCCTACGGATCGGTACCGATCCCTTCTCCAAAGGAACTATTTTTGAAGGTTTGGATAATGGATTTTGAATGAATGCTAACCAGTTACCTTTTCGAAATGAAGACAGAATGAATGTACAAGATGCGTGTTAGGAAGATGGTGAATTAATAAGGCGTGAAACGGCCCGCAGACGTCGACCAGACCATTTACATGAGGTGGAGCGTGATCACCGCTTGACACCACCTATCCAAACGCCGTACTTACTGGCAATGGTTGGACAGTTAGTGAGGGAGAGCCAAGGCTTAACCAATGATGATCGGGGAATCTCAAGAAGCCATACCACGTTCATTGATAGTGTATTGCATGCACGATTCCCAAGGAAGTTCAACATTCCTTCGATGCCTGCCTAGAGGGAAACCCTCGGCAGTACATAATGAGATACAAATGGTTGATGGATTCTGCGCACACTAATGATGGAACTAGGTGTAGATGCTTTCCTATAACTCTTTTCAGAATAGCGATGATGTGGTTCATGAGACTACCCCCACAATAATTTTTAGGTTCGACGATTTGGCAACCAAGTTTGTGGAGCAATTCTGGATGCATGTGACTCATTCTAAAGACGTAAGGTCCCTTTCCAACATGATTCAGGCTCCATGATAGTCATTGAAAGATTATTTGGAGAGATTTCATACAGCTGTCACGATGGTCGATAACTCGAATGATCATGCGATAATCATGGCCATAACAAGAGGGATTGATCTAGAGTCTAGATTTGGCGATTGGGTAGCCGGTAAGCTACTCGAAATGTTGGAGAACTTTTACACAAAGGTAGCACAATATTTGAGGAAGGAAGAAGCTCGGTTCTCTAGATAAAAGAATGTTGCGAGATCGAGTGGAAAAGGAGTACAGAGTAACATTGCAATCAAACAGTCTGTTGACAGTTCTAGGAAAGTCCAAGTGAATACTCAGAATAAATAAAATCATAAAACGAGAGGTAGAGATAGGAACCGAGAACGAAAGTGGGATTCTAGAAGGTTGAAGCCTAGGGTTCCAATGTATTATAATTGTCGTTGAATACGTCCCTGAAGAATGTCTATCTGTCTACTTGCAATACCATGGCAGTATAGGAGGCCGCCTCCAAAAGAATCAACCGAGAAGTAGAAGCAAACCGGCAATTAATGTCGATTTCATGAGTATTATAGGCATAATACAAATGAACGTGGACATCTCTAGGATGTTATAGAAAAACTGATTCGAGAAATGAAGTTACAACAGTTTGTGAAATCCTCTCAGAATGGCGAGCAGGAGGACTTCGGACCCAAACCGAGGACAAGCACCGTGTAGGGATAAGGAGCCTATGAGGACTGGTGATAAACATGATAGTTAAGGGACCGCACCCGATGGATAAGAGTTGGTAAGAGATGGAGAGCTATGCTAACGCAATTAGGCATGTGGACTTTGAATGCTGTTCGAATTCGAAAGATGAAGCTCCAGCAAAACAACAAGGTATGATGTCATATGATATTGTGTTTAGGAATAGAGATGCAGATAAAGTAGAGGCTCCGACGATCGAACCAATGATTATTTCAGCTATGATTGATCCTACTTTGGTGAGAAAGATTTTGATTGATTAAGGAAGTTTGGTAAATATAATCTTCAAAAAAGCTTATGATTAGATGAGATGGAAGCCAAAGATTTAACACCATCTAAAGCTCGTATACATGGTTTTAACGATGTTGCAATCAAAGCTGTTGGTTATATGGAATTACGTGTTGAGTTGGGAGAAAGTGAACGAAGGAGAGTACAGATCTTGCAGTTTATTGTTTTGAATGTCGACTCCCCATACATTGTTTTACTGGGTCATTCGGCCCTAGCTGAATTCCGGGCAGCTCTTGCCCTATGGTGTTTGACTTTGAAATTTCCGACTGATAATGGTGTAGGAGTTGTTCATGGCGATCAGGCGACTAAACGTGCCTGTTATGTAGTTGAGTTGAGGGAAGCTCAGAGGTGAGGGTATGGATAAGACCGTCCATATCCAAGCTACCGAGGATTGAAATCTAGCGCCCGAGCCTTGGCTCGGGAACCACAGTCATTTCTATAGAGATATAGATCCGAGAGACGATGAAGAGGAGCCCAAAGAGACCAAGGCTGTACCAGCTGAGCTGACGATTGATATCACAGTCAGCCACAACGACCCATCATGATCCTAAAGATTGGGCCGCATCTCAGCCCCCCAATGATGAAAGAAATTGTTGGTTTTCTCTAAGTGAATTTAAATGTGTCCGTTTGGACTCACAATGACATGTGTGGAACCTCGCCTTCCATTGCAAGCCATGCATTGAATATCAACCCGAGGCAGGTCCCGGTGAAGCAAAATAGACATGGCATGGATCCGAAGAGATCTGCCACTCTCAAAGAGGAGGTGGATAAACTAAAAGACAACGGGTTTATCCACGATGCTCTCTACCCTAAATGGGTATCCAGTCCTGTACTAGTGAAGAAAGCAAATGGGAAATGGAGGATGTGCGTTGATTATTCAAATTTAAACAACGCTTTACCAAAAGATAGATTTCCCCTTCCAAAGATTGACCAGTTGGTGGATTCAACCATAGGACACGAATTGCTATCTTTCATTACATCATACTCGGGATATAATATATTCTCGATGCATATTCCCGATCTGGAGCACACTAGTTTCATTACCGATATTGGATTGTATAGCTATATAGTAATGCCGTTTGGATTAAAGAATGCAGGAGCTACTTATCAACGCTTGGTTAACAGAATGTTTAAAGACCGAATTGGAAAGATAATGGAAGTGTATGTGGATGATATGCTCGTGAAGTCGCGATGATCAAGCGACAACATTGGATAATTGGCGGAAATGTTTAACATCCTCTGACATTACAAGATGAAAATCAATCCTTTGAAGTTTATTTTGGTGTTTCATCAGGGAAATTCTTGGGCTTTATTATCAATGCTCCTGGGGTAGAAGCTAATCCCAAGAAGAGTTAGGCTATCCGTTATATCCAAGCGCCAAGAACTATTAAACAAGTACAGAGTCTAAATGGGAAAGTTTCTCCCTTAAGCCGATTCATCTCCAGAACTACTGACAAATGCATTCCTTTCTTCGATTTGATTAGGAAAGGGAAAAGAAAGTTTGAATGGACGAAGGATTGTAAAGACATGTTTCAAGATTCGGTGAATCATTTGGAGTGACCCCTTATCTTGTCAAAGCCGGTGGATCATGAGGAGTTATACATTTATTTGGCTATATCAGTACACGCTATAAGTGCCGCATTGCTTCGTGAGGAGAGTTGGATCTAGAGGCTGATGTATTACATCATCAAACGAATAACAGGAGATGAAAGGAAATATTCGAAGATAGAGAAATTGGCATACTGCTTACTAATTGCATCGTGAAAACTTTGTCCATACTTTAGGCATATCCGATCAATGTTTACACCGACCAACTGTTACGACATGTCCTACAGCAAACTAAGACGTCTAGAAGGTTACTTAACTAGAATATTGAACTCAGTCAATTTGACATTACTTCTCTCCCTTGGAGGGCTATCCAGGGTCAGGCATTGATAAGCTTTGTAGAAGATTGTACTATGTAGGATGATTCTCCAGAAGACAGCAAAATCCCTACCGTACCGTGGAAATAGTATACTGATGGAGTGTCTAACGATCATTGTTCCTGAGCTGGGATTATGCTTGTAACTCTTGAAAATCGATCAATCTATTATGCGTTAAAGCTTGATTTCCCAGCAACAAACAACGAAGCTGAATATGAAGCTCTGATTGCTGGACTTAAACTTGCTAGAGAACTTGGAATAAAATCTCTTGAAATCTTTTGCGATTATCAGTTGGTGGTGTATTAAGTTAGGGCAAATTTTCAGACTAAGGGACACTGGAATTTGAGTAATTTGACATTTCACATATTCCATGAGATCGAAAAAAGTGGGTGATTCATTAGCAAAGTTTGCTAGCACCGGTGATGCACAACAGATAGGCCTAGTTCTAGTCGAAGTATTAAATACCCTAAGTATAAACATGATAGAAATCAACCAGACACAGGAACCAGAGCCTGAAAAAGAATCATGGATGGCTCCAATCAAAGACATTTTACTGCATGGAGTCCTACTAGATAAAAGAAATGAAAATCAACAAGTCCTTCGTAAAGCTTCACGGTATATTATGCAAAAAGGAATTATGGACATGAAAGGTTTCACGGCCCATCTACTCCGGTGTGTTCCTCATGATGAGATAAGATGTATTATAAAATAATAACATGAAAGAGTGTAATGACCTGCCATCCATCTCCACAGAATGACGCATCATTAATAAGAAAGAAAGGGATAGGAAAGAGAAAAGAAAGAAGAGAAAGAAGAAAATAACATCAGAATCTAAACAGTGAAACGAATAAATTATATTAATAATATAAATATTACATAGTTTACAACCATTATCAGAGTTACACAGATAATACAACACATACTAGATAGTTACAAACACTTGTCTAGTTATACAACTCAAAACAATACAAGTGAACTACTCAGATAAACCAACACAGCGGAATACTATATGTCTACATGCAGAAGCCACTTGCTCCATTGCTCCGTCATATTTCGTCAAAGCTAACCTGAATCCCTTGGCTACTCGTAAAAATTTGAGTACCCAAGAGTTTAAGAAAACAGAAGATAAACTCCGGGTCAGACATGGGTCTGGTGTGAGTAACAGGTTAAGATTGCTTAATTTTCAAAAATCTTTTGAAAAGCAGGCTATCACGTAAGACTTCACACACATAAACATGGAAATTTTTTTACCTTACGCTAAGCAAAACATTTGATAGGAAATCCGATGATATTATAATAGGTCTAGGGGTTTCAAGTAAATATGAAATAGCCGAAATTGTTACATCTATTAAATTCCAACTACTAGCCACAAAAGTGGGTAATACAATCAAAACCGTTGGCACTTATTGAATTTTGGATTCCATACAACGGCAGGGCTACTGGGGTACCTCCCGTCATAGTACGTGGCCTGGATCAACGTACTGAGGAGTATGCCCGCTCCCCTGCAACACAAGGCCGGAACCATCCCTTACCGAACAGTCCCGAACAAGACAACCCAGACAGTTGGAGCTCTACAACCATCCACACAGCCGAAATAAAAAGGGACCTCTAGACAGGGGTAAATCTCACTCTCCAGTGGGGGCTAACCATGAAGCCTTGCTGCACCTCCCCTGTTTTAGCCATTCCCGGTTGATGAGGCTTGAGGCTATGATTACCTTTAGTGAACACATCACTTAGAGTGCTCATCGTCCACCTGACGATGTTCTGAAAGCATTCAATCCATACAAGTTCATTCCGGGTTCGAATGAAACTGAAGGCACTATCTCATTGCACTCATTATTGGAATCACCCTCAGAGTTAACGACCATAGCCCTTGCAATCTAAATCACCATCTCGAACCTGTAAGTACTATTTTCCGTCAAACTCATCACGGAATCACCCCCGGAGTTATACTGACGAATAGTTCTTACCCGTCGAATCTTCACAAAGCACCACTTGGATTAACGACCTAACGTTTAATTGGAATCGATGTGGTTTTCGGATATCCAAATATGGAAACCCGATCTCGGTCTCATCGAAATCCAAAACGTGTCGTTTAGGTCCAAGTTGTTTTAAGGTTTAAAACAATTCAATTATCTATATACACACAGATAGATAACTCACAAATCACAATTGATAATCAACATTATCAAAATAAACAAATGATCCATATCATAATAGGTAATCCATATCATCATCACAATAGATAATCTTTATTATCAGCGCAATGCAACCAAGCTTCATACCACACAACATTACTTATCTCATTTCTGAGATCACAAAGCATCCAAGACAATCAATGCAATCCATTCATATATAAGCAATATTTATTTCATCACAATATAATTAATTTAAAATGAATTAAATTAACTATCTCGATCTCTAATTAATTTAAAATGAATTAAATTAATTATTTCATCTTTAATTAATGTAAAATAAATTAAATTAATTACTTCACCAATATAAATCTTGCTTACTTAACCATTTAATTGATTATAATCAATTAAACATTCATTATTAATCACCTTAATTAATCACCCTTGATTAATTATTCTTAATTACATTCATGTAATTATCCTTAATTAATTTCACAAATTAATTATTCTTAACCAAACAGTAATTAACCTTTAATTACTTCAATTAATTAATTAACTATAATTAATTACCTTAATCCTTAATTAATTACATTAATTAATTACCTTTAATTACTTATTATTGATTAATTAATCATAATTAATCAACTTTTAATTACATCATTAATTATAATAATTAATGATTCTTAATTATATTTAATAAAATTATCTTCTAAATTAATTACCTCAAGCAATAAATTCATAATTATTAATCCTCTCTGATTAACCATATCTAATTAACTAACTTAATTACTTTATTACACCAAATTAATTATTCTCTAATTAATTTCTTAATTAATCCCTTGATTAATTACTAAGTAATTACATTCCAAATTACTTCACTCTTAAACATCCTCAATTAATTACAACCTGTAATTATCAATCAATTACTTCACCAAGTAATTTTCAATCCATTAATTACATAAAGTAATTATCTTTAAAACCTCAAGTGTTTAAAATTAATTAATTAAAATAAACAATCACATTTAACACAATTAATTACCTTAAGTAATTAATTTCTTAATTACTTCATCAAGTAATTATTCTCAACAATTCACAAATGATTATTACTAAATTAATTAATCTAATTAATTGTAAAAATCAATCATATTAATTAATTATTAAATAATCCTTATTAATGACATTCATTAACCATTTTCTAATTATTTTTATTAAGTAATTAACTTAGATTAATCCAAAATTAAATCATCTTTAATTATTCATTAATTAAAGTCTAATTATTTAATTAATTAGCCTTGATTAAAACTTAATTACTTAATTAATAATTCTTTAATCATTAATTAATAATCTAATTAATGATCTTAATTTCAAATTGATTAACCCCTAATCACTATTCATTAAATCTTAATAAATTAATTAAATAAATTAATAAATTATTCCTTAATTACCTTTTTAATAAATTAATTTCAAACATTAATTCTTAACTTAATTTTAAGTTAAAACATTCCTTAATCATGTTTAAAAATAATTTGTTTAAAACAAAGTACTTTAGAAATTACTTTTAAATTTCATTTCGAATACAAGGTTTAAAAGGAATAAATTTTAAACTTAATCAAAGTTTAAACAATTTAAAACTTTTTAAATTGCAAGACAAATAAGTGTTAGTTTTAGAAATGAAATTCAGCAAAATTTTGAAACTAATTCCATTTCAAAATTCAATAAATTTAAATCTACATCTTGTTTAAATCTTCAAATTTAAATCTTCCTTTAATTTTAAAAAATGAAGTTCAAGTTTAACTTTTAGATTTCCAGATTTAAATAAAATTTTAAATCCTGCTCATATCTTAAAAACTTCATTTGTAATAGGTTTAAACTGCTTTTCCAAATAAGGTAGTTAAACAAGTTTAAAGTTTAAAACTTTATTTTTATTTAAAATCTGATATTTTTAAATTTAAACCTGAGTTTCAAAAGTTCAAACCTGAATTTAAACTAGGTTTAAAACCCTTTTTTTTACATTTAAAAATTTCTGGTTCTAAAAATTTATGCAAACTGGGTACAGGTTTGTCAAAACCTGTAACATCACCTGATACCCGAGACTTCCTAATACATTCTTCGAGTAATTACCTCCTTTGCTTCGGGTCAAAAATCGAATAACCCGAGTTCAATCCCGAGTTCAAAATCTATACACTACTAACACACTCACCTGGACTTCAACTGCACGGTGCACGTGCACCGTGGCTCCGGCCATCTCCGGCCATTCACAAACTCCTCTACCCATCAGCGATCATCCCTGGCAACATCGCGACACTCCGAAAACCACTACACTTTCTCAAATAAAAAACGAGCACTATTTCAAACCTGGAAACTTCAGAGCCCCTCCACGACCCAAACCTGTCAATGTTTCTTGCTCGCCACTCCGACCATCAGCAGGTCAGCGACTTCGGCCATGGCTTCACTACAATCATACTACCCATTCCCAAAATATCATATCACTCGATCACTTATACAAGACGAAATGACCAAATCTTTAAAACCCATCAAAACTAGGGTTCCAAATTGATTTCCCATGCCTCAACCTCTCTGGTGATTTTCATCACCAAATAGCATTTTTCAAATCTTCTCCTACCTCTCTTCCATCACCAGGAAGAACCCCATTCCCTCCAGATGCATGAATCACCAGAGCAACCCCAAAGTTCAAATGTAGTTCATCCCCTAACTGCTCCTTAACCCTTTTATTAAAAATTATAGTTTTTGTTTTTAAAATCACATTATGATTTTAGTATTCAACCTATATTCATGAATCCAGAAAACATGATGATTAAATCTTCAGTTATTTTTGAACATTGCTCACTTATTTGGTTTTCCAGAGCCATCCTATCTTATTATTAACTTAATTAAATTTTACCTTACTTAATAACTTAAACAAACAATTATTTTTCTGTAAACTAAATTCTACAGAGATTGGATCAAAAAGAACATGTATTTAAAACAAAACAGGGTTACTGGAAAACATAACAGAGGACATTCAAAAAAATTGCATACAAATACACTTCACATCAACAATCACACATGCAAAACTTGTTTATTTCAGTATCCAAGCATGCAACCATTTTTTTTAAAACTTTTTAGATTTAAAATGTTACTCACCTGATCTAATATGAAGGACAGACCACCCATATTGAAAAGCTTATGATACTTTTAAAATTGATATGCTTTTGGTTTTGAAACTGCATGCATGTTTGTTGCTTTTGAATAAGCTTCTTTTTGAAGATATGCAGAAATCATTCTTTTGGTTTGAAGATGTACAAATGCTTTTTGAAACCCTTAAAACTGCAGTTGCCCCTTTTGAAACTTTGAATTCCTTAAAAACTTGCACTTGAATATGAAGTTTACATTGAAATTTTCAGGAAAATAATGTAGGTTTTGGTTGAAGATGATTTCTGGGATTTGTATTGCTCAGTTTCAAGTGGCATGCGGAACAAGTTTCCAAATTTTCAGAAAAATGCAGATTTTCCTGTTTTGAAGATGATTATTGATTTTTAGATCATGAGGGGTTTTGATTTTTGATATGAAGATATTTAAATCTGAGTTTTCATGTTCAGATTTGTGAATAAAAACAATACGAAATTTTGTTTGATTAGGAAAGACGAGAAAAAGAGATAGGAATTGAAGAATGTTCTTATATAGGTTATTTTCAGATTTTACTAAATAAAAGAAAATTAAAAACAAAGTGAGCCACTTGTAAAAATTACAACATTTGTCAACTTAATGTTTAATCTTATAACACTTGTCCTTTTATTTAAAAGTAATTTGCATTTGATTTACAAGTTAACATATGTATTAAGCTAAATTTTAATTTTTTAGTTAATATTTAAATATGTATACAAATTTATAAAAAGAAATAAAAACAAATCATGTTTTTAAATAAAACTTATACATATAAAAAATTAAAACAATCAAAAATCTATACTTTGGAATTTAAATTCAAATTAAATTCAAAATCTAATATTTCAAAATCAAGTTATGACTACAATTAAACTTTGAAATAACAATAGCTATTTATTCAAAATTTATATATAAATCAATACACTATTAATATTATTTTTAAAAATATCTCATTATTAAATTAAAATCATTTTAAAAGAAATTATATTTTTATTAATAAATTATCTATTTTATTAAGCCATAAAAATTTTTGTTTTGTTAATTCATTTTAAATTTAAAAATCAAGCCAAATTTATTTTAAACATTTAAACATTTTTTCTTAACAAATTAAAAATCATTTATTTATTTATTAAATAGTTGAAAACTTAATATTTAATTAAATCAAATTTCCAAATTGTTAATGTATATTATTAGAATTTTAAATCTATGATTCATTTATTAATTTAATCCAAGATCATTTATTTTATAACTTTGAAAAGCTATTATTAAATAAAAAAATTTCCAAATTACAAAAAATATTAGAATAAGAGAATATGTTTTATTTATTAAATTTAAAAAAATGCTATTCTATTTACAACATAAAGTATATATTTATATTATAAATAGAAACCAATTTATTATTTTTAAAAGATAAAATAACCAATTTAAATAATTATTGAAGAAGATTATTAAATCAATTTGAATTATTATTATCAAAAATATCAATACCAATTTAATTTTAATACAGATTATTAAATTGATATTGTTAAAAATTCCGGGATGTTACAGTCCTTACCCCTTAAAAGAATTTCGTCCTCGAAATTTAAAACAAAGGTAATTTAATAATCTCATTAATGATGTTAAATTTTAAAACACAAGCATATATCAAACATATGCTAACAACCAAAGCAATCAATTCATCCAATCAAACAAATCTCACTATCCAGACAAAATTTTGGATAGAATTTCTTCGAGTTTCCCCAGGTGTGTATATATATACATTTATACCGGGATACTCTCTCTATAGAAATCAAACAATCAATACTATGAAGCTACAAAGCTCTTATTCAACTAGATCTATAACACTAGACCAGATATCAGACTACAGACGAGTCTGACTCAACAACCAAAACTCCAGAACTGCTGGTTCCACAATCAGAGATAAATCATACATGTACTCCCTCAGAGATACGTGAAACTCATCGAATCCCAGTTATCCACACTGGCAATTCAATCCTGTAGATCAATCACTTGTTCTCCAAGATCACAAAAAAGATCCAAAACACTTCAGAGCTAATTTCCTAGCCTTACTCAATTTAATAACTCCTTTTTGATCGGAGAAAACTTATCCAAAATTAAATCTCCGACTCCGGAATCAACATCTTCATCTCTTATCCACAAAAATCTCCAGACGATCCTGGGCGGCCTACAACCTTCCTGATCAGCTCATCCCTCGTTGATGCCTCTAGAAACAAACTAGGCCAATCAACTCAGCAAAATGATCTCCTCAAGATCAACCAGAATCAAGAAACACAAACTCTACTCCTCAAACATCAGAAGACTAAAATCACTTCTCCTGTCCAGAAAAGAAAAGCAGATACACTTCCAAACTGCTTCTGCTGCACAACTCAGATTCGCAGTAGAAGAGAATGCTGAAGAAGAACATTAGCACAACTCAACTACACATCCCAGAGATATGGTTCAACAGATCCATAAGAAACTCAGAAATTTCCCCAAAACTTTGAGCTGCTACACCAACTCAATCTCTTGGAACCATCCTTCTACTAAGCTGAGCTACTGGTAGCACTCCTGGAATTCGAGTTGATAAGGAAACTCAATCTCCAGATGCGACAAACTTTTGACTTCCCTGAAAACATCCAGAAAAACTCTGATAACCCAAGAGAATACGCAAACAATCGCAAGTCACTTTTGCGATCAATCCAAACTAATTCCAAGGAAAACTGTTCTCCCTTTACCGAATAGAACAGCTTACTCTTAACTAGCCAATCCACCCAAAAACGAGTCCACTCTGCTGCTTCTGAACTCCACTTCAGAAAAACTGCTCAGCCAGAAAACTTTCTGCCAACACAAAACACTCCGGGCTGCACTGCTGACACAGATGCCAAAGATCCTAATCCAAAGCTCTTCGAGAAACTCGGACTTCAAATCAACAGAAACACAATGCTGAACACAACCACAACAATGAAGCAGACTCACTTCCATAAACTTGTTCCAAAGAAAACATTTTCGGAGACATCCATAGTCACTGCATCTCACCACGCAGCTACTACTTCCTGAGGTATCAAAATACCATCACTTGCTTCTGCCTAGCCAACAGATCCAAATTCTCAAAAATCCGCTCATACGAGCACGATCAAACTTACACTTCAAAGATGAACTTCGAACCTTAACAGGTTTCCTTCAGGGATCGATGAAGTCCTTACCAATTGTAAAGATTACTCGAGACGGTATTAGGTCTATAGTCTCGACAAATGCACTCCCAACCTCAAAACATTCAAACTCCAACCAATGGTAGTCGTGTTACACACACTACTACCTCATCTACCTTTATAACTTATATTGGAAAACCTGTACGGGTAGCCCAACAAATAGGTAGAAGTGTGTGTATATATATATATATATTCAAAATTACAAATACGCTCTCTCAAGATAGACACCACTACAGAGCCTAGGTATTTACTCAACCTGGCTCTGATACCACTGTAATGACCCGCCATCCGTCTCCACAGAATGACGCATCATTAATAAGAAAGAAAGGGATAGGAAAGAGAAAAGAAAGAAGAGAAAGAAGAAAATAACATCAGAATCTAAACAGTGGAACGAATAAATTATATTAATAATATAACTATTACATAGTTTACAACCATTAATAGAGTTACACAGATAACTACACATACTAGACAGTTATAAACACCTGTCTAGTTATACAACTCAAAACAATATAAGTGAACTACTCAAAGAAAACAACACAGCGGAATACTATATGTCTACACGCAGAAGCCACCAGCTCCATTGCTCCTTCATATTTCATCAAAGCTAACCTGAATCCCTTGGCTACGTAAAAATTTGAGTATCCAAGAGTTTAAGAAAATAGAAGATAAACTCCGGGTCAGACATAGGTCTGGTGTGAGTAACAGGTTAAGGTTGCTTAATTTTAAAAAATCTTTTGAAAAGAAGGGTAA
Source organism: Allium cepa (assembly GCA_030765085.1). NCBI lineage: Eukaryota > Viridiplantae > Streptophyta > Magnoliopsida > Asparagales > Amaryllidaceae > Allium > Allium cepa. The sequence goes on along the minus strand of CM060940.1, from coordinate 745,901,662 downwards.
CACGTAAGACTTCCCACACATAAACATGGAAAAGTTTTTACCTTACGCTAACCAAAACATTTGATAGGAAATCCGATGATATTATAATAGGTCTAGGGTTTTCAAGTAAATATGAAATAGCCGAAATTGTTACATCTATTAAATTCCAGCTACTAGCCACAAAAGTGGGTAATACAATCAAAACCGTTGGCACTTATTGGATTTTGGATTCCATACAATGGCAGGGCTACTGGGGTACCACCCGTCATAGTACGTGGCCTAGATCAACGTAACGAGGAGCACGCCCACTCCCCTGTAACACAAGGCTAGAACCATCCCTTACTGAACAGTCCCGAACAAGTCAACCCCGACAGTTGGAGCTCTACAACCGTCCACACAGCCAAAATAAAAAGGGACCTCTAGACAGGGGTAAATCTCACACTCTAGTGGGGGCTACCCACGAAGCCTTGCTGCACCTCGCCTGTTTTTGCCATTCCTGGCTGATCGGGCTTGAGGCTACGATTACCTTTAGTGAACACATTACTTAGAATGCTCATCGTCCATCTGACGATGTTCTGAAAGCATTCAATCCATACAAGTTTGTTCCTTGTTCGAACGAAACCGAAGGCACTATCTCGTTGCACTCATTACTGGAATCACCCTCAAAGTCAATGGCCAAAGACCTTGCACTCTAAATCACCATCTCGAACCTGTAAGTACTATTTTCCATCAAACTCATCACGGAATCACCCCCAGAGTTATACTGACGAATAGTTTTACACCTCGAGTCTTCACAAAGCTCCACTTGGATTAACGACCTAACGTTTAATTGGAATCGATGTGGTTTTCAGATATCCAAATATGGAAACCCGATCCCGATCTCATCGAAATCCAAAGTGTGTCTTTTAGGTCCAAGTTGTTTTAAGGTTTAAAACAATTCAATTATCTATATACACACAGATAGATAACTCACAAATCACAATTGATAATCAACATTATCAAAATAAACAAATGATCCATATCATAATAGGTAATCCATATCATCATCACAATAGATAATCTATATTATCATCACAATGCAACCAAACATTCATACCACACAACATTACTTATCTCATTTCTGAGATCACAAAGCATCCAAGACAATCAATGCCATCCATTCATATATAAGCAATGATTTATTTCATCACAATATAATTAATTTAAAATGAATTAAATTAACTATCTCTATCTCTAATTAATTTGAAATGAATTAAATCAATTACTTCATCTTTAATTAATTTAAAATAAAATAAATTAATCACTTCACCAATATAAATCTTGCTTACTTAACCATTTAATTGATTACAATCAACTAATCATTCATTATTAATCACCTTAATTAACCACCCTTGATTAATTACTCTTAATTACATTCATGTAATTATCCTTAATTAATTTCACAAATTAATTATTCTCAACCAAACAGTAATTAACCTTTAATTACTTCAATTAATTAATTAACTATAATTAGTTACCTTAATCCTTAATTAATTACATTAATTAATTACCTTTAATTACTTATTATTGATTAATTAATCATAATTAATCAACTTTTAATTACATCATTAATTATAATAATTAATGATCCTTAATTATACTTAATAAAATTATCTTCCTAAATTAATTACCTCAAGTAATTAATTCATAATTATTAATCCTCTCTGATTAACCATATCCAGTAATTAACTAACTTAATTATATTATTAAACCAAATTAATTATTCTCTAATTAATTTCTTAATTAATCCCTTGATTAATTACTAAGTAATTACATACCAAATTACTTCACTCTTAAACATCCTCAATTAATTACAACCTGTAATTATTAATCAATTACATCACCAAGTAATTTTCAATCCATTAATTACATAAAGTAATTATCTTTAGAACCTCAAGTGTTTAAAATTAATTAAACTTAATTAATTAAAATAAACAATCACATTTAACACAATTAATTACCTTAAGTAATTAATTTCTTAATTACTTCATCAAGTAATTATTATCAACAATTCACAAATGATTATTATTAAATTAATTAATCTAATTAATTGTAAAAATTAATCACATTAATTAATTATTAAATAATCCTGGTTAATGACCTTCATTAACCATTTTCTAATTATTTTTATTAAGTAATTAACTTAGATTAATCTCAAATTAAATCATCTTTAATTATTCATTAATTAAAGTCTAATTATTTAATTAATTAGCCTTGATTAAAACTTAATTACTTAATTAATAATTCTTTAATCATTAGTTAATAATCTAATTAATGATCTTAATTTCAAATTGATTAACCCCTAATCACTATTCGTTAAATCTTAATAAATTAATTAAATAAATAAATTAATTATTCCTTAATTACCTTTTTAATAAATTAATTTCAAACATTATTTCTCAACTTAATTTTAAGTTAAAACATTCCTTAATTATGTTTAAAAACTATTTATTTAAAACAAAGTACTTTAGAAATTACTTTAAAATTTCATTTCAAATACAAGATTTAAAAGTAATAAATTTTAAACTTAATCAAATTTTAAACAATTTAAAACTTTTGCAAGACAAACAAGTGTTAGTTTTAGAAATGAAATTCAACAAAATTTTGAAACTAATTCCATTTCAAAATTCAATAAATTTAAATCTACATCTTGTTTAAATCTTCAAATTTAAATCTTCCTTTAATTTTAAAACTGAAGTTCAAGTTTAACTTTTAGATTTTCAGATTTAAATAAAATTTTAAATCCTGCTCATATCTTTAAAACTTCATTTTTAAAAGGTTTAAACTTCTTTTCCAAACCTGTCAATGTTTCTTGCTCGCCACTCCGACCATCAGCAGGTCAACGACTTCGGCCATGGCTTCACTACAATCATACTACCCATTCCCAAAATATCATATCACTCGATCACTTATACAAGACGAAATGACCAAATCTTTAAAACCCATCAAAACTAGGGTTCCAAATTGATTTCCCATGCCTCAACCTCTCTGGTGATTTTCATCACCAAATAGCATTTTTCAAATCTTCTCCTACCTCTCTTCCATCACCAGGAAGAACCCCATTCCCTCCAGATGCATGAATCACCAGAGCAACCCCAAAGTTCAAATGCAGTTCATCCCCTAACTGCTCCTTAACCCTTCTATTAAAAATTATAGTTTTTGTTTTTAAAATCACATTATGATTTTAGTATTCAACCTATATTCATGAATCCAGAAAACATGATGATTAAATCTTCAGTTATTTTTGATTAGCTCACTTATTTGGTTTTTTCCTGAGCCATCGCATCTTATTATTAACTTAATTAAATTTTAACTTACTTAATAACTTAAACAAACAATTATTTGTCTGTAAACTAAATTCTATAGAGATTGGATCAAAAAGAACATGTATTTAAAACAAAACAGGGTTACTGGAAAACATAACAGAGGACATTCAAATAAAAGGCATACAAATACACTTCACATCAACAATCGCACATGCAAAACTTCTTTATTTCAGTATCCAAGCCTGCAACCATTTTTTTTAAAAACTTTTTAGATTTAAAAAGTTACTCACTTGATCTAATATGAAGGACAAAGCACCCATATTGAAAAGCTTATGATACTTTTAAACTTGATATGCTTTTGGTTTTGAAACTGCATGCATGTTTGTTGCTTTTGAATAAGCTTCTTTTTGAAGATATGCAGAAATCATTCTTTTGGTTTGAAGATGTACAAATGCTTTTTGAAACCCTTAAAACTGCAGTTGCCCCTTTTGAAACTTTGAATTCCTTAAAAACTTGCACTTGAATATGAAGTTTACTTTGAAATTTTCAGGAAAATGATGTAGGTTTTGGTTGATGATGATTGCTGGGATTTGTATTGCTCAGTTTCATGTGGCTTGCAGAACAAGTTTCCAGATTTTCAAAAAATGCAGATTTTCCTGTTTTGAAGATGATTATTGATTTTTAGATCATGAGGGGTTTTGATTTTTGATATGAAGATATTTAAATCTGAGTTTTCATGTTCAGATTTGTGAATAAAAACAATATGAAATTTTCTTTGATTAGGAAAGATGAGAAAAAGAGATAGGAATTGAAGAATGTTCTTATATAGGTTATTTTTAGATTTTACTAAATAAAAGAAAATTAAAAACAAAGTGAGCCACTTGTAAAAATTACAACATTTGTCAACTTAATGTTTAATCTTATAACACTTATCCTTTTATTTAAAAGTAATTTGCATTTGATTTACAAGTTAACATATGTATTAAGCTAAATTTTAATTTGTTAGCTAATATTTAAATATGTATATAAATTTATGAAAAGACATAAAAACAAATCATGTTTTTAAATAAAACTTATACATATAAAAGTTAAAACAATCAAAAATCTATACTTTTGAATTTAAATTCAAATTAAATTCAAAATCTAATATTTTAAAATCAAGTTATGACTACAATTAAACTTTGAAATAACAATAGCCATTTATTCAAAATTTATATATAAATCAATACGCTGTTAATATTATTTTTAAAAATATCTCATTATTAAATTAAAATCATTTTAAAAGAAATTATATTTTTATTAATAAATTATCTATTTTATTAAGCCATAAAACTTTTTGTTTTGTTAATTCATTTTAAATTTAAAACTCACGCCAAATTTATTTTAAACATTTTTTTCTTAACAAATTAAAAAACATTTATTTATTTATTAAATAATTTTGAAAACTTAATATTTAATTAAATCAAATTTCCAAATTATTAATGTATATTATTAGAATTTTAAATCAAGATTCATTTATTAATTTAAACCAAGATCATTTATTTTATAACTTTGAAAAGCTATTATTAAATATAAAAAAAAATTCCAAATTACAAAAAATATTAGAATAAGAAAATATGTTTTATTTATATAATTTAAAACAATGCTATTTTATTTACAACATAAACTATATATTAATATTATAAATATAAACCAATTATTATTTTTAAAAGAAAATAACCAATTTAAATAATTGTTGAAGAAAATTATTAAATCAATTTGAATTATTATTATCAAAATATCAATATCAATTTAATTTTAATACAAATTGTTAAATTGATATTGTTAAAAATTCCGAGATGTTACAAAGGGAGTGTAATGATCATACTGGAGGGAAAAATCTAGCAAAGAAAATACTCCATTATGGGTGTTATTGGGCAACCATAAATCGAGATACCACTGACTATGCAAGATGATGTGGTAAATGCCGAATATATTCAAATGTCCAAGAGCTCTGCCAATAGAAATCATGCAAATTGTCAGCTCATGGCTGTTGCCATGTGGGGTATAGACATTATCGGTTCCTTACCGATCTCCAAAGGTAATGTAAAGTAAGCTATCGTTGCAGTTGATTACTTCACCAAATGGGCCGAAGCAAAACCTTTAGCCACGATCACAACTAAGAAAGTAATGAACTTTATTGTCCGAAACATCATATGCCGCTTCGATCTTCTACGAACTATTTGTTAACAAGAAATCTTGTCAACACCCCAATGTAGAGTTATGGAATAACATCTATTCCTTGGTTAGATGGAAAGGAATGGAATGGGAATATCCTCCTTGAATCTCCTTTCGAGTAAAATGCTATAGTAAAAGGTTATCCAGATTGACCTTTTGACTCAATGGAAAGAGTCGTCTTCTACCCTTGCAACCTTTCAATTCGGTTGTGATAATTTGGTTTTCCCTTTGAAAGCTCACCTTTCGAAATAGTAGAGATACCTTGGATAAGGTTTTCCATTGTTAGTTTCAACTATGTCGAAGGCCTTAGTTCTTGTGTGGCTAGGACTTTTTCCAAGAATCAAGGACAGAGTTTAGACCATATTGAAAGCAAGGTTGATTAGGTGTTAAGACCTAAACCACGAATCTGTGGTTGGGGGCGTGACCCTGTCGAAAGATGTAGGCTTAAATGTCCCGAGTTTGGATTGGAAATCTCAAGTTGGAATGGTTTTGAACTAGGTTTCGACCCTGTTGAAAGCTGCACCTTTTGGCACTTTGTATTGATCAAAGGTTTCAGAAGATTGAGGCTTGGTTTCGACCTTGTCAAAAGCAAAAGCCTAGTGGAAGATAGCTTAGGATAAATAACTGAAATTATTTGAATATGTAAGGTTTCGACTATGTCGGATGGGTCCTTTCAATATAGGAAACACCTGAAACACAATGTTAAACCTGAGAAAAGCTTTAAGAACAGTAAAGTAATCTATAAAACTGACAGCTTCCTTTTCTCAAGCTCAAGATGATTTTATTGCTCAAAATCACCAATTCAATTTAGAAATAAGGGTTTACAACTCTTTTGAATAAGAGAATACAAGTTTAGAATGGAAGGATTTGGATCCCTAAAACATGACCCCTTGGGTCTTATTTATAGATGGAGGTCAGCAACTTTTGACCCTAAAGCTTTCGACTTTGTTGAAAGGCGGCTGCTGAAATACTCAAGCATGCTTCCGCCTTTTTTTAAAGGAACGGCTGCTCTTTCCTTCTTTGTATTTCCTTGTAAGAGCTTTCGACTCTGTCGATAGGCTTTGTTTAGTGATTTCCATGGTTTTGAGGTGCCGCTGGTTTCGACACTGATGGTTGCTTTTGAACTCTTGTTTGTGATTTAATGCGGAACCTTCCTGAATTACAATGGGTTCGGCCGATTCGAAAGGCTTATTATAGCTTTCGAACGGGTTGTTCAGGACAATACTTGAACTCAAATGGTTTTACTGATACCCTTGGTTTCGAAATGTTTGGCGCATATACAAAGAGCTATTCTTCATTGTTTTCGAAAGGTGTTGGTTTGACTCGTTCGAAAGTTCACTTAGTCGAAAGGTGGTCACTGAAGGCAAAAGGGTGCTTTCGACTTCTTCGACTCTTTCAAAAGGTTTGAATCTTTTGGACCTTAACTGTAGCATCCCTTTGAATCATTCTAAAGGTGTAGTTAGAGCTTTCTTCTTTTGTTCTTCTTTATCTCCTGCTCAAATAGGTTTTGACTAAGTTGAAAGGAGTTTTATGTAGTAACATTTCCCCTCCCCTTGTGAAGGGATGGACCTGACTTTCCAAGTCAACTATGTCAAAACCAAGTTTTCTTCCACCTTTTGTCATTCCAACGTGAATCTAAATCGTTCATTTTAATTTGATCCAATGACCTAACGCCTTCTTTGACTTTTTTATAAAGTACGCTTTCATTCTCCTCCTTCCTCATTCTCCTGCAATCAAATTTTCAAGTGCAAGTAAAAGAATCCTAAATTCTCAAATATCCTTTCTTCTTCCTCAAGTCAAAGTAGCATGAAGATCTAATACTAAGTTAAAACTATGTTTGTTCTTCTAATCTCTCCTTTTTTAACGATGAATCTAAAAAAGAAAGCACTACAAGAAAAATGAGTTTTAACAGCAGTCATTGTCAGCGTTTAAAAGTTTAATGCTGTAGAATGCGTTTGTGAGAATATTATTTTTAAGGGTTGAACACTGACAAAACTATTCGTGCTTATTTTGTTTGCCGCACCGCATACATCAGTGATTATTTCGTTTGCCACCACTTCCCTCCCCAATTTCCATTCTCAGTTTCCATTCCCTCCCCAATTTCCATTCTCAGTTTCCATTCCCTCCCCAATTTCCAGTTTCCATTCCCTCCCTTCATATTTTTCATACTTTCAGCCATGCATCGATTTTGATTTCAACAGTAGAAATCATCTTCCTTCATCCACCGCTTCGATTTTGGTTTAGCATCTCTGTCCTAGACTTCGATTTTGGTAACCCTAAACTCAACGGAACGGGAAACTGGTGAGCGTTTTTTCTCAACCCTAGTTTTCAGTTTGGAAATTTAACTGCTTCACTTTGGAATACTTTTTCTAACTTCAAGATTCTTAATGGTTTGAACACGTTTTTATTTTATCTTAATTAAAGATTTTTTGGATGTGGTCTATCTATTTCATAAAGAAGGTAATTTGTGTTCTTATTTTCATCCTGTTTTTTGGATGTGGTCTATCTATTTTTTCCTTATGATATTATTAGGATTTAGGCATATAGTAGTATTCGGTTTTTGTGGATTTGTTCGTGTTTTTCCCCTCTTTACGCTTTGCTACAAACCTTCGATGACTTAATCAACTTCGTTGATTTCCTCACATAGGAGCCTTCACATGTTGAAGTTGTAATTCAATCAGGAAATAGGCTTACTTCATCTGTTAATTACTGAATACTGTGTTTTAATTTCCTTCCACGCTCTTACTGCCTAATCCCAATTACAATTCAGGGACTTGGTCGAATTAAGCTTCATACAGACAAATGGCAGAAATTTTTTCATCGGGTACATCGGATGCTATCGGTATAACGTGTAGCGGCAGTTAGCGGCACCAGATATGGCTCTGCTTTCGAACTAATTTTGACATTGATTTTAGTTTGATTTTTGGTTATTTTTTTTCAAGTTTCAATTTAAATTTTGATGAAGTCTTATTGGGTTCTTTTATAACTGTGTTAAAGATGAGTCGATCCTAGGCAGTTTGATTTACTTCTACAATTTTGATGGCAAGTTCCTATCATTTTCTAGATGTTATTCCATTGTCAGTTAGTTAATTTAAAATTTCTTACTGAAAAATATTTAATGTCTTTTTTATTAACAGCTTCAAAGAATTTGAGAAATCTATAGGGATACAAGTACACTTTTAGAGCATATATGGTTTCAATATTATTTAGGCTTTCTATAATATTTTTCAACCATATTCCTTCTTTAACCAATAACTTGATTTTGCAAATTCATGCTATTAATTTGAGGTAATAAACCGATGATGGAAAAACCCATATTGGATGGTCAACGGTAGACTCAAGTAGTCTCTTTAGTTGAAATTTTACATTGGTATAGATACAATATTAGTTGTTTGGTTATTTACCGACTATATAGGGTAATGGGATTCCCTATTAACCATTCAACAATTACATGCTACATTATTTTTTGCAAACATGAAAGCTTGCTCAAATGTTTCAGACTCTCTGAAACAGTGACTACAGTGTATAACTTTGGTTTAAAAATGCCATTGTTTGCTTTTGTGACCATGGGATGGCCTGTTCTTACTTGTGGTTGTTCTTCAACATTTGCTTGATTATTGTTATTTCCTGATTGATTTTGTAGAGGGTCTGAATTTTCTTCACTAACTCGATGAGTTTGCTGACTTGAGTGTGCAGGAGATTAACTGAGATAGTTGGGTAGTCCTGGTGACTCATGACCTGGTTGCTTTGACATTGTGAGTTGAGACTCATTAGCTCCAGCAGTCCTTTCAGTCTCCCTTGTTTGAGGCATATCAGTGCACACAGGTAAATCAGGTATTGATACTTTTGGATTATATATTTTCTTGGTAGTTTTTATATCTGCATTCCTAAAGGAAAATACATACTCATTAAACACGTTATAAATATTTTTTCCATTATCATCAAGACATTTATATCCCTTTTGTTTTGTCCCATAACCTAAAAAGGTACACGGTCTTGATCTGAAGTTCAGTTTATGAGTATTATATGGTCTCAAGTAGGGAAAACATGGACAATCAAAGGATCTCAAGTGTTGATAATCAGGTTTAACTTTGTATAGCGTTTCTATAGGACTTATTCCTTTGAGAACTTTTGTTGGCAAACTATTAATTAAATAAATAGCTGTGCTAAATGAATCAGACCAAGATTTTAGTGGCAGAGATGCCTGAGCTAGCAATGTAAGACCTGATTCAACTGTGTCTATGTTTTCTCTGAATGAGATCATTTTGTTCAGATATATAAGGACGTGTAGTTTTATGAATTATTCCCTTTTTTGTTGAAAAAACTGCTGAGTGGACTATACGCAGTTCCACCAATAGTTTGCATTATCTTGACTTGACAACCAGTCTATTTTAGTGGCAGAAATTCTTCCATTCAAGTATTGGATAAATTTGTACAATTTTTGTCCAAAAGTGAAGTACAGAATAACAAAGATTGAGTTTATTTTGATCTTCAAAACCATTTTTGGCAGGAACTTTGTAAAATGTTAATGCATTTTTCTTCAAATGTTAATAAATTCTTTTAATTGTTGTAAACCGGTCTAATGATGTTTGTAGATTGTTTAAACTTAACTTAATATTTATATGGCCATATTATATTTACATTAACAGTAATAATCATTTGTTATTCAGACCAAGCTTACCATGAAATAATATACTAGCAGTACATGTTCATAACTAGTGGATCACATTCATTTTGTCCCCATTTTCTTTTTCTTTATGGTAATTTTTAGTATGTTGTTAATGATGACACCATATTCACCTGTTTCCAAGTTTTGTTGAATAATCGATTTGAGTCTTTTTTAAACCCATTACAGATTTCAGGATTGGACGTCTGAACAGTCACTGAGTTCTGAAAAATTATTCAATGAAAGGCGAAGAAACATATTTGCTTCTATCTTAAGCAATATATGGGGATCAGTCCACTGGTGGATTGATGCATTAAAAACCAGTTTCAATTTTCAGTCTAAAGAAGATTCAACTCCTAAGAAACAAAAATATAAGAAGAACGTACTAGATCCTCAAGGTCCATTTCTTCAAAGATGGAATGAATAACAAGATATTAAAATGAAAGAGAGAACCAAGAACTTGATTCGCAGACAAATGCTGAATGAAAGCAAAATTTTGAGGTGAACTTGCCTAATTTCTTGTATTGGATCGGAGAGCAGCCAGTGATCTTGATCATTGGCAAGGCTTGATGATGATCTCAGTTTCAGTTTTCTTGATTTTCTAATAAAAAAACTGAAAGCAGCCAAATAGTTGAATGATGATGATTTTCTGATAACTCTTCTTGGCATGGCTTGATGATGAACTAAATGATTTAATATTTAGTTCAATCTTTTTCAGTTTGGTATTATTTGCTTATTGTCTTCTGCATTTGTGACTGAAACAAAAATGGTTAAATGTTTGTTTTGTTGCTGTGGGATGGTTTTGAATGACTGTTGTAACTGTTTGTAGTGGATAAGTGCTTGATATGTGGTTGAAGTGGGAAGTTTTCAAATTCAAAACCATTGAAAACCATTGATATGTGGTTGCCTGATCAAAAACATTCCCAGTCTGAAAGTTTTCAAATTCAAAACCTATAAACCAAGATTCAGAACAAAAGCTGAGTCAAAATCTTCAATCTGGAACAAGGGTCAAGATCAAGCAATTCCAAAAACAAATCAAGTTTCAAGTGATTCAAAGATCAGGTAGAAGTAAAATGCAGATTCAAATTAAATCCAGATCAAATAAAAAGAAAAAAATATATACTGCTCTGTTCTCCACTGACAGGTGAGCAAACTCACTTGAACCCATCTATATGTTTTGATATCTGAATTGATACTTGATGCCTGTGATGATGGATATGGGTGATAACTTGAAATGTTTAGTTATGGATATAAATGCATGTATATAAATTTAGAAATACCTGTGCCTATCTGTATATATGTGTATATATATCACCCTGTTAGTATTACAGGTTCCCATCCATTAAAATAAATTCGATTGCTCTTCCTATAATCTATTTTAGGCCTTGATCTTTGAGTGAAAAATGGTTATAAGAGTGTGATATCACTTTTAAAAATAGTTTCAAGAATGTATATCTAGTAATTATTCCTAAAATAGAAATTTGCAGTGAAAATCATTTAAAGTCAGAAAATTAAGTATTTAAATTCCAAGCTTTGATTATACAAAATGATTCGTACTTAAATATGATGATTTTTAATGGTAATATTATAATTTTTAAGTAAGTATTCGAGGAGAATTGGCAAGTTAAACAGAATCGTGAAAAATGTCAATCCCTGTTGATCAATGATCAAAGAGGAATTTACAACCCTTTCTTTCAGACGGTTATTTTTGGTAGAAGAAGATTGTAATTATTTATCTAAACTGTTTCATTTAGTATTTTTCATTTTGGAGTTTGCAAAGGAACATTAGATGCTTCAGATTCACTTTGTTAGTCACAGCTACTTAAGCGTCAACTGGAATAATAACAAAAACTACATAAACACCAATAAAATTGCTCTGTTTAACCAACAGTCCATTTTCTTTGATATAGCTAATCTCTTTAGTCTTTTGCATCAATGATAATTTACACCTATTGCTCTTTTAGTGTTATCATAAATAAATTACACCTATAGCTCCATGGTAGACAATGCGATGACTTTTTTTTAATTGTAGGAGTTACGAGAGAGCATAAAGCCATATTTCGTGCTACTTTTAAAGAGTGAGGTGTTTGGTGAAGATGATTCAACTAACGTTAAACTGTCACAAAAGAATGAGTTGATTGTTTGGCTGAGGTTGACCAAGTCTTAGGTATTTCTTGTCTTGATTGTCATTTATTGTGATATTGCATTTATGAAGTATATTATTCCAAATTGAATTTGAAAAAGGAAACTTTTTTTGGGCTTTGGATACAGAGATAACTTTATGAAGCTTTTTTGAAAAGTGATTGGGTCCATTCTTCTCTGGATGGTGGCTCGCCATTAGCTGCATTAACGGTATGTTTCATTCAAAGTTCAAACGTTAAAATATATAGGCTGATAGCCTGATCGGTATTTTTATTCATAACTTATTGAATTTACTGTTAGTAATGTGGCATGAAAACTTGACTTCTTTCCTTTGAGGTTTATATTACTAAGTTGTTTTTTAGCCACATCATTATTTTTCTTTGGAATTAGTGCAATTTAATCATTAAATATTCAGTTTGTCATTTGTTTTGTTTATGATATCAAATTTGATCCATCTCCCTATTATTCAATGGATTATCTCAAACTTTAGGAAACAAACATCTACTGAACAGTAGTATTATGCTAGCTTTAGGTGCTGAATTATTATGCATTTTATTAGACTTTAAGATTTAGTTGTTAATAAACTTAATTCAATGCATTAGCTTCTATAAGCAAGCATTGATTTCTTTCCCTTCTAACTTCAGATTTTTTTAATAAATCAAAGTTCAGGTTGTGGCAGTATTTACTGTGTCATTGTTTGTTTGGATAATATGCAGGTTGTTGAGATGGTTCGGGATTGGCACGACTGGGCTGAATGGTTCAGGATTGGCATGACTAGGTGGTGATTTCTGGTTTGCTGAGGAAGTGTGGGTATTGTTGTTGTGTATGTTGTTTGTATGGAGATGTAACAGAAAATGTGGTGAAAGAGGAACTGTTTGTATGGTGGAACAGTGAATGTTGAAGAGGCAGGCGATGTAGATTGAAGTGAAGGAGTTTGCATTGAAGTTGCAGTGGCTCGGCCGAAGTGGTTGAATGACTGGGTGGTGTGCAGAGGTTTAGGGAAGTTTGTTCTGGGTAAAGGAAGTGGTGTGCAAGGGAGATTGAAGTAGCATGGTTTTGTAAAGTAGTGTGTTCAGATTGGTGTATGTTGTGGAGGAGTAGAAGGCAGTGGGAGGTGGTTGTGATGGTTTGCAATGAAGGTGATCAAATTTTGATTTGAGGGGAGGAGTTCGTGATAGAAACTTATGGGTTGTTCTTTGCGACGGTGAAAGAGATGTATTTGATTTAGGTGAAAGAGATGTATTTGATTTAGGTGATTTTTGGAGAAACCATTTTTGTTTATGGATATTATTGAAACTTGGTTTATGGATGTCTTTTGTTTGTTAATATTGTCTTAACTAGTTTATGTAACTAATTAATAGTTATTAGAACTTGTTATATATACTAGTTGCTTGAATATGCTTAAAATATAGTTTTGGAATATTCAAAAATAGAGTAGAATATTGAAGCTGTTATATAAATAGAAGACAGCGTTTGATTAATGCTGTCAATGAAGAAACAACAGCGTTTAATTCGTGCTGTAATTATCTTGAAATTGTCAATAACAGCGTTTTTTACATGCTGTCGAAATAGTTGATGATTCAATAACAGCGTTTTTAACCTGCTGTCGAAATTGTTGATGATTCAATAACAGCGTTTAGAAAACATAATACAGCACGTTATAAACGCTGTTGAAAACATTATTGACAGCTCGTAATAAACGCTGTCACAGAGATGTTTCAACGGCGTTTATAGAAACGCTGTTGTAAGTTATGTATATACGACAGCATGTCGTTATACAGCGTTTCTAATAACGCTGTTGTATCATATTACAGCGTTTATCAAACGCTGTTAAAAGCCTTTTGTGGTGTAGTGAAGTCTTTTATAAATCTCACAAGCGAGATTCGTAGCTTGTTGATTCCAGTTTTTTTATGTTAGTTCAATTTCATAGTTCGATTTTTATTACTTTCCTTTCTGTTAGTTTTAACCTTAAACCCGATTCCAAATATTTGTGGTTACTGCTACCTTTTTTTAAAGACTTTGGATTTATGTTATAGCGATTTCAAAACCTAACTGGTTAATCTATATTTTGAATCGGTTAATTTAATGGTTTTGATTTACTTGTTTATTGGCTAATTTTTGAATTCTTGGATTTACAATCGGGTTTAGGGAAGCAAAGGGTATTTTTTTTCTTCGCCCGGATGCTTAGGGATATATGAATGAAAAATTGGCACCACACATTGACCTTTTTACCTCTTCGAAAGGGATTAAGGCAACAACGTTTGTTTTTCTTTCTTAGCCCCTTTCGATAGGGGTCGAAAGGTATTGCAGCATGAATTTGATCATCCTTATTGAAAGGCTATGTAGTTAAGTAGAATGTAGTCACCCCTCTCGAAAACAAAACGTTTGACTAATTTGAAACCTTTTGTGCTGATTTCAATCCCTTCTCTTTAATATGCTTTCGAAACCATTGTGCCCCTTCGGCCCTTTCGAAAACTTTTGTATCTAGTAAGTCGAAACCCTCTAAAATCATCTTTCTCTAACATTGTCAAAACGTTCTAAGTACTTATGATTTTAACTTAGGACCTTTCAACTCAATGAGTGAATAAGGTTTCGACGATATTCATATACCCCTTAGAAAAAATCAAGTCTTAGGTTTTGACAGGGTCGAAGGGTTTTGTTGTATTGTTTTTAGAGCATTAGTTGTATGTTCTTTGTTCAAATTTTCAAGGTAGTTTTAACTATTATCTTTTAAAAACTTGCTTCTTTATTGAGTTTTTGTTGAATATGCGAGTATATGATTTTTGTTTGATGATAATAAACATATATACATCCATTTAAAATGTATTTGTTAATGTACTATTTTATTTTTCATAGATTAAATAAATATTTTGCTGAATAAAATACATAACACAGATTTTGAATTCAAACAGAAATTTTATTCAAACAAATATTTATTACAATTTTTGAATAGCACAAATTTCAAGCTCTCACTACACACACACACACACACACACACAACTTCAATTACAATACAATTTTGATTACATCACGTTTCACATTTACATTTGACCTCACTACATATAACTCATTCACTCACTCATTCACTCAACTCGTATTTTATCTTCAACTTCATTCCAAATTGAATCCAGCATCTGAGCAATCTGAAAAAATAAATACTAACACAGTAAAATTGAAAATAAAATATTTTTGCACTATAAAATAAAATGTGATTTTGGAAATTTTATTTGCCTCAGTTATTTGGGTTGTTCGTCATCATTTAAATTTGAATTCATCATACACAAACACCTTGTGACATGCACAGTGTATCACTGCACATGCTACAAGGCCGTGCACACCAATATATACACTTGATAAAATTACGGGGACAGGTGAACACAGGTCAAACCTAAAAAGCCGGGTTCAACTCAAGTGCAATAAAAATAATGTCACAATATCAGCACAAGGTCAAACCCAAGCTCTAAGCTGGATACAACACAGGTGCAATTCCAAAAATCAAGATGAAGTTAAAGTTGAAATGCGGCAAGCATATAGCATTGTCAATGAAACAAGCAACAGTGCAGATGACCAAAGGAGTAAATTAAACAGCAAAAGAAGTATGGTAAAGCAACTAAACTACAACAACATCTATATGTACAGCTCCAATGGGCGACTGCACGAATGCTCACTGTGACAAAAAATACACAGTGATACATCACCAGACCAGCCATGACCAGAGAGAAGCAAAAGAAAGTGAACGAAGCGCACATGAATGCACGGTGCAAACTACTACACCAAGTAAATGGCAACAGGTGAAACAATGAAACAACAGTGGTGCAACAACATACATATATTTATTTATGATCACACATGTATCTACACAGTAAAACAATGAACCAAACCAGACTCGAGCACAGTTGAAGTTCAAGGTAAACTAGAGGTGGCAACATGAAACTTCATTCAACACCGAAACCGTATGCAAACTGCGCAAACTGACAAAACAAGTGTATACAACCACATGGTGACAGTAGAATACAAACTCGAGACTACAAAACATTCATATACAAGTTTCACTGACTCGAAGGAGCAAATATATATAGATAGTGCAATGCAGACATGTTAGCAAGTCCACAAATCCAAACCAAGTTCAACAGTCAAAGCTTCATCAACAAAGTGGTACAAACTACATGAAGACACAACAGAATGAAAGTGTACAAATAGTGGTGAATGCAGATACAACATGCTTCAGATCAGGTGGCGTATGATACACAATGAATACAACATAAATGTACTCAATTCGACTACAAATGCACAACATACATCAAGTACACATGAACTAGGTCGAAGACTAATGAACAACAAGTGATACAAGACCAACAATGCAACTGTAGAGAGTACAAGTTAAAGACTGCAACACTACAACTACAAGTGACAATGTCAGGCCAAATCAAAACCAAGCAGCGAACCAGCTAATGAACAAAGGGACAGAAACAAAAACAGTTGCAAGTTGAACACGTTAATGCCAAAATCAATACAATCAAATCAAGTGATCGAAGTCAACAGAGATCGAAATCGTGGTGGCTACAAACGAAATCAACATCGTCAAACCAGAATAGAAACCGTGATGACCAAGAAAAACGAACAGTTCAAAATCAACACCGTGTTATTCAATTAAATTGAAAAAGTCAGTAATCAATCTCAAGCATCCAAATGAAGATCGAATGGCGGAGCATAGTATTGGCGAAATCAAACAACTATCAAACGAACGCAAAATATAAGAATTCGACTTCTATAAATCCCATTCATCATCGGCAGTTTCAAATCCGTCGAGTTCAAGTATTCAAACCAAAGAGAAAAAGCATAAATTACATACCCGAATCAAAGGCGAACTCAATCAAATAGAAGCAGCCGAAAGCATCTCAAGAGACGATCAATCGATAGAGAAAGGAAATCGAAATCAATTACTCGATCGATCTGATTAAATTCGGCATCTTCAAATTTGTTCAAAACCCTAATTTTTAATCAGAGAGGGACGAACGAGAACGAACAGGAAGCTACCATTTTTCACAAGGAAATGGACCTATAAAATAAAGAGAATAATATTTCAAATTGGGTCGGCCTTTTTCTTTAGTGTTGGTTTAGAATAAAAGGGATATAATTAAGGTTTTGTTTTTTGTTTTTAAATTGTGTTTAAATTGCATTTTCCATTTTAAACCGTTGTAATTTCTAATCGTGTCACTTGGGGACAAACTATGTGGCTTAGTTTGAGAATTCGCAACTCAATGGCTGAGTTGTGGCAGGGTTTTTAGCGTAGAGTTAGGTTAGTCAATAGAGGGTGTCGCGAGTTTACGTTTGTAAGCGTGTGACTACTTAATTTCTAGTAGAAACCTTAAGAATTTGATTTTTTTTCAAAAACCAATTTTTTTAAAAAATTTGAATTGTTAAAATGGCTTCTTTTAATAATGCTTTTGCAGAGGGTCAGTCCATAGTCAGAGCACCAATGTTCAATAGTAAATATGCTTACTGAAAAAATAGGATGGAAATTTTTCTAAAAACCATTTACGCTTGGGATATTGTTGAGATAGGGTATAAAGCACCAACTATAATTGTAAATAATCAGGAAGTAAATAAACTAAAGGATCAATGGACTGAACTAGAAAATAAATTACAAAATGCTAACGCTAAAGCTATGAATTCTATTATATGTTCATTGGATCAATTCGAATTTAATCGTGTCTCACATTGTCTAACTGCGCAGGAAATATGGCATACACTCGAAGTGACTCACGAAGGAACATCTAAAGTCAAAGAATCTCATCTTGCCATGATGAGTAGCGAATACGAGAATTTCACAATGGCAAAGGAAGAAAATGTCAAAGAAATGTACGGACGACTTTCCAATATCGCATACAAATCGAAGGCTCTTGGAAAATCATACACAGAATTGGTGATAGTCTGAAAAATCCTCAGAGTCCTTCCACTAAGTTTTGAAGCCAAAGTAACTGCCATTCAAGAATCAAAAGATTTAAAACAAATGAAAGTCGAAGAACTCATCGGAAACCTCACCACTTACGAGCTAGAGATGAAATTCAAGGAAGAGCGTGAAGGAGGAGACACTCGAAAGAAATCAATAGCTCTTAAAGGGGCAACTGAAAGTGAAGATGATGATGATGATGTTGGTGATGCAGAACTAGCACTATTAATAAGAAGATTCAAAAGGTGAATCGCAAATATGGCAATCTATCCAAAAATCATCAAGTAAAGAGCAGATTAAACAAAGCACTAGACAACACAGAAGAGCAGAAAATCATTTGTCACAAATGCAATAAACCCGGTCATATCAAGCCAAATTGTCCCCAAAATCGACTCAGCCAAGGAAAGAAACTGAAAAGGAGAAGTTTTGCGGCTACTTGGGATGAAAGCGACGAAGATGGAAGTGATAGCACTGGCAGTGAGAGTGAAAAAGAAAATTTGTGTCTTCATGGTGAAATAACTAACAGTGATGATGACGAGCCAAGTGAGGTATCAAAACTTACCCATTTAGAATTACTTATATATTTTCACGAGGTAAATGGGTGCTTTGAACGACTTAGGGAGAAATATGCTAAAATAGAATCACAAAGAGATAATTTGATTGAAGTAAATGATCAGCTTGAACAATTAGTTAAAAACTATCAAAATAAGTGCCCTAAGTGTGACAAGTGTCCATTATTTAAAGAAGAAATTAAAAAGTCGGAAATTAATATAAAGTTACTTGAAAATGAAATTCTGATTTTGAAAGAAAGTGAAAATATAAGAAGAGAAAATTCTATTAAAAGGTGCACACAATTGTTAAATGAAAATGAATCTCTCAAAGCACAAGTCGAACAACTATCAACGAATTTAGATAAATTTTCAAAAAGTGAGAAATCGTTGAACATGCTATTAAAAAAACAAACTGTTAATACAATTAGACAAGGACTTTGGTATAAATCTAGAAGTGTTAGAAATAAGATTAATCAAGTAAATTCTATGTGTACAATTTGTAGAAAATTTGAACACAATCCAAATAATTGCTGGTATAGACCCAAACACGTGAAAACGATTCCAATTTGGGTTCCAAAAGGCACAAATATAAAATCTCTCAAAGTTAAACAAATTTGGTGCCGAAAGGAACATATATAAATAGTTTTGGGTCTCCACAAAATTATTTTTCAAAATCAATTACGACTAACAATCATGGACCTATAAAAACAAATAGGTCACTAAACTCTCTTCTTGTGTAGGTATACTGGCAGGCAAAGGAACAACAACAATGGTACTTGGATTCTGGTTGTTCAGGCACATGACAGGCGATAAATCAAAGTTCCTTAGCCTAGAAAAGTACAGAGGTGACAAAGTCACAATGGGTAACAGTGATAAGTGTAGAATTGTTGGTAAAGGTAAAGTAGGTAATAATACATTTACCTTAAATGACGTACTATATGTTGAAAATCTGCACCACGATTTGATATCAATCAGCCAGTTATGTGATAAAGGTATGAATGTTATTTTTGATTCTGAATGGTGCAAAAATGTTGACAAATCATCAAAACAAATCTTATTTTCAGGGAAGAGGGAAGGTAATATATATTCTCTATCTTTTGATGATCTCACCCTTTCAAAATGTTTGGTAGCTAAGGATATAGAAGTAAATTTATGGCATAGACGATTAGGGTATGCTAGCATGAATTTGTTAAACAAATTAAAAAGGAAAAATTTGGTAAGAGGGTTTCCATCACATGATTTTGAAACATAAAATTTATGTAGAGCATGTACCTTAAGAAAACTTAAAAAATCATCATTTCATGCCAAAAATAATGTAAGCACTTCTAGAGTTCTTAAACTAGTTCATATGGATCTGTTTGGACCTAACGACATTGCTAGCTTAGGTGGTAAGAAATATTGCTTTGTGTTAGTTGATGATTACTGAAGATATACATGGGTATATTTCTTGGCTAAAAAATCAGAAACTTTTTCATACTTCACAAAATTCACAAAATTAGTTCAAAATGAAAAAGGAGTTCCTATTGTTTCGTTAAGAAGTGATCATGGTGGAGAATTTGAAAATTATGAATTTGAAAACTTTTGTGATGAAAATGGATTTATACAAGAGTTTTCTGCGCCACATACTCCACAATAAAATGGAGTATTTGAAAGAAAGAATCGAACATTGCAAGAGTTGGCTAGGTCTATGATAAATGAGTATGAGCTACCTTTGCATTTTTGGGCAGAAGCAGTAAATACAGCTTGTTATGTAATGAATAGAGTTATGATTAGACCAATTCTTAACGAAACACCATATAAGCTATGGTTCAAAAATAAACCAAACATTGCTTACGTCATAGTATTTGGGTGTCCGTGCTATATTGTCAATACAAGTGATCAATTAGGAAAATTCGAAGCAAAAGCCAATGAAGGCATATTCATGGGATACTCTTCTAGAAGCAAAGCTTATAGAGTCTACAACAAAAGGAATAAAACAATTATGGAGTCAATCAATGTGAAGTTTGATGAAGGCATTAATGAGCAGGAAATGGTCAAAAGTAATGTTGAAGAGGACAACGAAAAAGATAAGAATGAAAAACCAAAAGAAACTGCAACAACAAAAGAAGTCCGAAGGAGTCTGGATCTAGAGAAATTGAAATTCAAAGTAAATCATCCTCCAGAATTGATAATAGGAAATCCTATCACAGGTGTTCAAACTCGTTCCTCCTTTAGAAATTTGTGTGATCTGTGTCTATATAGTGGATTTATTTCATAGATAGAACCCAAAGACGTAAACACAACTCTTAATGATGAAAACTGGTTTATGGCTATGCAAGAAGCGCTAAATTAATTTGAGCGAAATGATGTTTGGAGTCTAGCACCTAGACCTAAGGATTATCGAGTCGTAGGAACAAAATGGATTTTCAAAAATAAATATGATGAATCTGGAAATGTAATTAGAAATAAAGCTAGATTGGTCGCTAAAGGATATAATCAAATTGAAGGAGTTGACTTTGATGAAACTTTTGCACCAGTGGCTAGACTAGGATCAATTAGGATATTGTTAGCTTTTGCTTGCTACAAAGGATTTAAATTAAGACAAATGGATATTAGAAGTGCCTTTCTTAACGGAATTTTAAAAGAAGATGTGGTTGTTGAACAACCAGAAGGTTTTAAAAGTCATGAATATCCTAACCATGTATATAAGCTTAAAAAGGCATTATATGGATTAAAACAAGCTCCTAGAGCTTGGTATGAATGCCTTAGTAAGGTATCTTCTTGAAAATGGGTTCAAAAAGGGCTGTGTAGACACCACACTATTTCTGTTGCATGAAAACGATTTTGATTGTTCAAATATATGTTGATGACATCATTTATGGTGCTACTAACAATTTGTTTTATGAGAAATTTGAAGAAGTTATGCAGGAAAAGTTTGAAATGAGCTTGGTTGGAGAGTTAAAATTCTTTTTAGGATTTCAATTCAAACAAAGCGATAAAGGTACATTCATTTCTCAAACAAAGTATATTAGGGAACTTGTCAACAAATTTGGATTAAAATATGCTAAACCAGCTAGAACCCCCATGAGCACAACAATTAAACTTGACAATGATGAAAAAGGTAAGGCAGTTGATCAAAAGCAATATAGAGGTATGATTGGATCGCTCCTTTACCCTACCATTTCTAGACCTGACATCATGTTTTCAGTCTGCTTGTATGCACGATTTCAATCTATCCAAAAGAATCTCATTTAAAAGCCGTTAAAAGAATTATAAAATGTTTATTGCACACCCCACGGTTTGGTCTTTGGTATCCAACAAATGATAATTTTGAATTAAAAGGATTTTCAGATGCGGACTATGCTGGAAGTCTAGTTGATAGAAAAAGTACTAGTGGTGCATGCTTTATGTTAGAACAATCATTAGTTGCATGGTCAAGTAGAAAACAGAATTGTATTGCGTTATCCACCACAGAGGCAGAGTATATTGCTCTGAGTGGTTGCTCTGCTCAAATCTTATGGATGATACAAACTTTGTAAGACTATGGTCTAAATTTTAAACGTGTACCACTAATGTGTGATAGCAAAAGCGTAATTGATCTCACAAATAGTCCTGTACATCACTCACGAACAAAACATATAGATGTTAGACATCATTTTATTAGAGATCATATTTCCAAGGAAAATATATGCATAAATTTCATTTCAACCGATTCTCAATTGGCAGACATTTTTACAAAACCCTACCAGAAAATAGTTTTTGTAAACTACGTCTCAGCTTCTGTGTTTTAGAAATTTGATTTTCTAAATATTTAACATTTTTTTATTAAAAAATATAAAATGAAAAATGAAATCCAAAGTATTCACTCTCATTTAAAAGTCCTCACAGTTATGCATGGGTGAATTACTTGGAATTTGTCATGTGCTTCCATGCTCATTTAAAAGTCCTCACGGTTATGCATGTATGGAACGCATATCAAAATTGATTTATTATAACAAGTTGATTCTAATTCCATTTAAAAGTCCTCACGGTTATGTGTGGTTAGAAGATACTTGAATTCATTTTTTTAAAATAAAATTGGAATACTACTAATCTCATTTAAAAGTCCTAACGGTTATGTATGGTTGGTAGATATTCAAATTCCTGATATAAATATACCACAAATAGACACAACTGTATGGTTTTATATGATGACATCATTCCCATCATTCTAAAAGTGGAATATGCGCCTAACATAGTATTTATGATTTTTGTTTGATTTTTTTATTGAAAATTAATATTTATACTCGATCGAGTTTTAATGTTGTATTAATATCTATCACTTTATCTCTATTTTTCTAACACTATTACACTTTTGCTAATAACAAAAGGGGGAGAGAAAAGTTAAGATTTTGACAAATAAAGTTCAAATATTTTCTATTTGCATCTAGCTCATTTGCATATTTTTAATAGTATGCATATATGAAGGGGAAGCTTTGTGTAGAGAGAAAGCATTCAAATAGGGGGAGCAAATTGAATGATCAAATACATTTAACGAAATCTTAAATATATGTTTGTTATCATCAAAAGGGGGAGATTGTTGAATATGCGAGTATATGATTCGTTTGATGATAATAAACATATATACATTCATTTAAATGTATTTGTTAATGTACTATTCTATTTTTCATAGATTAAATAAATATTTTGCTGAATAAAATAAATAACACAGAATTTGAATTCGAACAGAAATTTTATTCAAATAAATATTTATTACAATTTTTAAATAGTACAAATTTCAAGCTCTCACTATATACATACACACACACAACTTCAATTACAATACAATTTTGATTACATCATGATTCACATTTACATTTGACCTCACTACATATCACTCATTCACTCAATCATTCACTCAACTCGTATTTTATCTTCAACTTCATTCCAAATTTAATCCAGCATCTGAGCGATCTGCAAAAATAAATATTGACGCGGTAAAATTGAAAATAAAATATTTTTGCAGTATAAAATAAATTATGATTTTGGAAATTTTATTTGCCTCAGTTATTTGGGTTGTTCGTCATCATTTAAATTTGAATTCATCATACACGAACAGCTTGTGACATGCACAGTGTATCACTGTACTTGCCACAAGGTCGTGCACAACGATATGTACACTTGATAAAATTACAGGGACAGGTGAACACAGGTCAAACCCAAAAAGCCGGGTTCAACTCAAGTGCAATAAAAATAATGTCACAATATCAGCACAAGGTCAAACCCAAGCTCTAAGCTGGATACAACACTGGTGCAATTCCAAAAATCAAGATGAAGTTAAAGTTGAAATGCGGCAAGCATATAGCATTGTCAATGAAACAAGCAACAGTGCAAATGACCAAAGGAGTAAATTAAACAGCAAAAGAAGTATGGTTAAAGCAACTAAACTACAACAACATCTATATGTCCAGCTCCAATGGGCGACTGCACGAATGCTCACTGTGACACAAAATACACAGTGATACATCACCAGACCAGCCATGAACAGAGAGAAGCAAAAGCATGTGAACGAAGTGCACATGAATGCACGGTGCAAACTACTACACCAAGTAAATGGCAACAAGTGAAACAATGAAACAACAGTGGTTCAACAACATACATATATTTATGTATGATCACAAATGTATCTACACAATACAACAATGAACCAAACCAGACTCGAGCACAGTTGAAGTTCAAGGTAAACTAGAGGTGGCAACATGAAACTTCATTCAACACCAAAACCGTATGCAAACTGCCCAAACTGACAAAACAAGTGTATACAACCACAAGATGACAGTAGAATACAAACTCGAGACTACAAAACATTCATATACAAGTTTCACTGACTCGAAGGAGCAAATATATAGAACAAAGGATAGTGCAATGCAAACATGTTAGCAAGTCCACAAATCCAAACCAAGTTCAACAGTCAAAGCATCATCAACAAAGTGGTACAAACTACATGAAGACACAGCAGAATGAAAGTGTAAAAACAGTGGTGAATGCAGATACAACATGCTTCAGATCAGGTCGCGTATGCTACACAATGAATACAACACAAATGTACTCAATTCAACTACAAATGCACAACATACATCAAGTACACATGAACTAGGTCGAAGACTAATGAACAACAAGTGATACAAGACCAACAATGCAACTGTATAGAGTACAAGTTAAAGACTGCAACACTACAACTACAAGTGACAATGTCAGGCCAAATCAAAACCAAGCAGTGAACCAGCTAATGAACAAAGGGACAGGAACAAAACCAGTTGCAAGTTGAACACGTTAATGCCAAAATCAACACAATCAAATCAAGTGATCGAAGTCAACAAAAATCGAAATCGTGGTGGCCACAAATGAAATCAACATCGTCAAACCAGAATCGAAACCGCGATGACCAAGAAAAACGAACAGTTCAAAATCAACACTGTGTTATTCAATTAAATTGAAAAAGTCAGTAATCAATCTCAAGCATCCAAATGAAGATCGAATGGCCGAGCATAGTATTGACGAAATCAAACAACTATCAAACGAACGCAAATATAGGAATTCGACTTCTATAAATCCCATTCATCATCGGCAGTTTCAAATCCATCAAGTTCAAGTATTCAAACCAAAGAGAAAAAGCATAAATTACATACCCGAATCAAAGTCGAACTCAATCAAATAGAAGCAGCCGAAAGCATCTCAAGAGATGATCAATCAACAGAGCAAGGAAATTGAAATCAATTACTCGATCGATCTGATTAAAGTCGGCGTCTTCAAATTTGTTCAAAACCCTAATTTTTAATCAGAGAGGAACGAACGAGAACGAACAGGAAGCTACCATTTTTCACAAGGAAGCGGACCTATAAAATAAAGAGAATAATATTTCAAATTGGGTCGGGCTTTTTCTTTGGTGTTGGTTTACAATAAAAGGGCTATAATTAAGGTTTTGTTTTTTGTTTTTAAATTGTGTTTAAATTGAATTTTCCATTTTAAACCGTTGCAATTTCTAATCGTGTGACTAGGGGACAAACTATGTGGCTTAGTTTGAGAATTCGCAACTCAATGGCTGAGTTGTGGCAGGGTTTTTAGCGTAGAGTTAGGTTAGTCAATAGCGGGTGTCGCGAGTTTGCGTGTGTAAACGTGTGACTACTTAATTTCTAGTAGAAACCTTGAGAATTTGATTTTTTCTCAAAAACCAATTTTTTAAAAATATTTGAATTGTTAAAATGGCTTCTTATAATAATGCTTTTGCAGAGGGTCAGTCCATAGTCAGACCACCAATGTTCAATGGTGAATATGCTTACTGGAAAAATAGGATGGAAATTTTTCTAAAAACCATTTACGCTTGGGATATTGTTGGTATAAAGCACCAACTATAATTGTAAATAATCAGGAAGTAAATAAACCAAAGGATCAATGGACTGAACTAGAAAATAAATTACAAAATGCTAACGCTAAAGCTATGAATTCTATTATATATTCATTGGAACAATTTGAATTTAACCGTGTCTCACATTGTCTAACTGCGCAGGAAATATGGCATACACTCGAAGTGACTCACGAAGGAACATCTCAAGTCAAAGAATCTCATCTTGACATGATGAGTAGCGAATACGAGAATTTCACAATGGCAAAGGAAGAAAATGTCAAAGAAATGTACGGACGACTTTCCAATATCGTATGCAAATCGAAGGCTCTTGGAAAATCATACACGGAATTGGAGACAGTCCGAAAAATCCTCAGAGTCCTTCCACTAAGTTTTGAAGCCAAAGTAACTGCCATTCAAGAATCAAAAGATTTCTAGTAGAAACCTTGGGGCCAACACGTAGGCAGGTTTATGTGTGTAAGCATGTGACTACTTAATTTCTAGTAGAAACCATGGGGCCAACACGTACGCAGGTTTTTGCTGAAGCTGGGTAAATTCTGTGTCGTTCTATTTCTGCATTTATTCTGCTGTTATCTGTGCTACTATTTTGATATATCTGTGTTGAAATAACTTTAAAAGCTTCCGCAATAATATTTATAATTGACAGTATCACCCTATTCACCCCCCTCTAGGGTGAAATCAATCCTACACTTTCGACATTCTTAAAGAGCGTCGATCGGATAGATATTCCAACTTGACATTGTCGAAAGGTATCTATTTAAGGTGAACCTCTCTCCCCCCTTCGACTCGGTCGAAAGCTTTATATTATTGATTTTCAACTTTAACATTCTTCCAAGAATTTGAAGTTTCATGTTTGGTTTTGTGTTTAAGTTACTTCAATAGGTTTTTACTATTTCTTGAAAGAATGCCAAGTTCATAATAAACAATTTTTTTTAACTAAAACATGTTCACTTGGCAGAACCATGAGCTCCCCAAAGAAAGTGGACGCAGTTTCAAAGCACTCCTTGATATCTACACAAGATGAGGTAGACGCCATCCTCAAAGACTTTAGAATTTCTTGTGTGGAAACTTTCCTACCTCAAGAATCTGATACCATCAACAACCCTCCGAAAGGGTTCTTTGCCTGTACTGCCATCCATATATGGCATAGCGGTTCTTGTCTTTTTCGGAGTTCCCGTCCAAATTTCTCTCTTATCTTGGGATTGATCCAATCCATCCGTTCCTAAATGTCTACACCTATCTCCTGTCTCTAGAGCTAATGTCATTAGAGTTTGGCCTTCCTTCTCTTAATGTTGAAGTCTTGGATTACATGGTCAGACTAGTAAAGCTTAGTAATCTCAATCATCAAATCTTCAGAGCAAACCCCCCAAAGAAGCTAATATCGAAAGGGGTTAACATGTTTAAAGACTGGGAAAACCAAATTTTGTTTGTTAGATGTTTCTCTAATATTAGTGGGATCTTTTCTACTCCTCTTAAGTTCGGATTTTCATTATTTTCCTTTTATTAGGTGGTTTTCTTGTCTAATCTTTGTCTTATGTCAGGTGCTCCTACCAAAGAACTTAGCGTGGGTGATAAAAAAATGATGGAGTCTTTAATCATAGCTTCTGATAAGATTGGAAATCGATTAAAGCTGCTGATCCCTTCAATTTGAGGAAACATTCTCTTCTTCCCCTGGTCAAAGCGTTTCGAGGCTACCCCATTTGATCCAGCATACATCAAAGGAAAAACGCTTCCTCTCCTTAGGAGATCCTGCACATTTCTCTCCAATGTCACTTATTTGCTCCGACCATCCTGGTAAGTTGTAGACATTGTATTTGTTTTCTACTCATGTGTTGCTTTCCAAACCATTCTGCTGAATTTTAATCTGTATGAACTCTTTACAACTACATCTCATGCTACAAGGCTTGTTAGTGGTACTACTTCCCTTCCTACAATTTCTCATGCGCTGTCTATTGTCCAATATCTCGCCAAAACTAAGAAGACTATGAAAGGAAGTTGGCGCAGTCATTTGAAGTAGAATTGCCCCTGAAGGTTGCTAAAGTTATTGATGTAGAGGAGGAGGAATATTCAACTTTTGATATAGCTCCGGAGAGCCCGGTCGTGGAAGCTCCCAAAGATAAACCTGAGCAAACTCCTCTGCCATTGATCCCCTTTCACGTGTAACCATTTCTATCTCTTCGACCATTCTCGAATAAATACAGATGACTCTCACTCTAAAGAGAACTCCTCAGAGGCCAACATCTTCTTATCCTTTTGTTAATTTTAAGGAGATATCCCAATCTATTTTAAATTCGGAGTCCTTCACTTCTATCCACCCGACTTCCTCCGTTCTTGAGTTGGCGGGGGATTATCGCTCTTCAATAGAGCAACAATTCTTGGTAAGTTTCACTTATTTGCCTTATCATGACAAAGCTCCTTTCCAAACTTATAACTTGTATTACATTTCTTCTTTTAGATTTCTAAGAGTTGGGTAACTCTTCATGAGCAAGCATCCAAATCTTCCGTTGAGTCCTTTAAGTTCCGAGAGGAAATCTCTGCCCTTAAGAATCAAGTATCTTCTTTATCTGCGATAAAAGATGAAGCAACTTCCAAAAAGGAGCGATAAAGAGCTTCCCTTGGTAAGTCAGAATCTGCTCACTTGAAAGAAAGAAAGGCTCGCCAACTCCTCGTCGACAAAAACTTCGGTATGTAGCTAATTTAAAGGAGTCCGATGAGGAGAAGCCCCACATAGTAGAAAAGAACATTTCTTTAAAAGAGAAGTTCAAGGAAAACAAGGCCTTAGTGCAACTTGCTATTGATACCATCTATGATGCCAAACAGCGAGTGTCGCATTTTATCGACAATACACTTGGTGCAGATGATGTTAAGTTCTTTTAAAGATGCCTTGATGCTTACCTACGTAGATAATATTGACAAATGCCCGAAGCTCTGCTTTCCTACACTCGATTCTGCCCTTTTAGATAGAGTTATGGGCAAGATAAACCATATGAAGAACGAAGCTGAGACTGTTGAAAAGGAAGAGATTGATGCCTCCCAGATTCTATCTTTCAAAGTTCCCACTTTTGAAATTGATTTTGACTCAGAGGATGAGGGCGAAAAAGATGATGTCGCCAAGGAAGAGGGAAATGGTGATGGTGATGATAACAAGGATGACAATGATGACGATGATCATAATAACAAACGACAACCAAGGTTTTGGTGGTGATGGAGGAGGCTACACTGAAACCTCTGATAAAGATGGAGATGGTAATGCAAAAGCTTCTAAAAAAGAGCCAGCTCCTCATGAAGCTACGTCGCCTGAATCTGTTGCTCCCTCTTCTCCTCAAGAGGAACTTGCTTCTATTCATATCGAAGAACCATGGGAAAAGGAGCAGGTTTCTCAAACTTCTATCCTGGTATCTCAGGTTTGAGATTCTTTGTTTAATCAACTTTTATTCTGAAAGCAATAATAGTGTAATTCTTTTATTTAGGTAAGGAAGAAATCCATCCTACCTTATAAAACCAAACTCAAGAGGAAACAAGAAGAAATAACAGATTATATATGGAGTTAGACAAGCAAATAAGGGAGCATAATGTACTTTCAGATAAATATCATAGGCTTAATAGAAGTGCATCAGTGCTGGAGTCTTTTAGGCATCAAAAACCTACTATTCTACTAAAGAGAGCGTGCCTTCCTATGAGCTCTCTTAAAAGAGAACTGGTAATTGATCACTTTATTTTAAATGCTGATTGAAGAACGAGATATTTTAATCAAATTCTTATATAAGTCTTACTGTAGACACTCAATTATTGATTTTTCATATTTAGGCAAATATAGTGGGGGTCTACTTAGGTACTTGGACGAATTCGGATTTGACCCGCACTTGGAGCTTTTGGAACTTACCACGGGTCAAATCGATCCCTCAAGATCTCTTCTCTGAAAAGCTTAAGTACTATAAGAACAAATTTGTCTTTGAATTATTTTCTAAGTCTATTTTGTATGAACCATATGAATAATTATAAACATGGAACAATGTATTGAATTATAAATATTTGTTTTATTCTTGCTTTTTACGCTTAGCTTCATTTTACTATATTATTACAGAATGATTTTCCGTCTGGCCAACTTCTTACTAGAGACCATTAAAGTTAGTATGTCGAATTGAGACGATTTTATCTTAAAAGGACATCAATTTTAAAATCTTCGAAATTAGTACGTCAAACTGGAAAGTGGGACTATAACAGATGTCCACCATTTATTACTCCCGAAAGAAGTCAATATTCCTTTTGATTCTACAATTACACTTTCCACTAATTCATTAGATAAAGCTAGAAAAGTAGTTTCTCGGCTTTAGACGTTAACTAATTGTTTATTGTATCTTTCAGCTTCATTGTTATTTGAGTTATATATTACAATAATAAAGAGATTTTTCATTTTGATTTTTACTTTATTTTGTTTCTTTTTGCTTAAATAGGAGTTACAATTATCTACAGTTCCTCTCCCCTTTGATTTAACATCACACATCGCTAGTCTTAGAGATAAATTGTTAAAATCAATTAGAAGGTGTGAACTTAGTAATGCTATCTTACTGGCACGCTTCCATGGAAACGTCGAAGCCTTGAAATGGCATAAAAGATACTTTCTTCAAAATACCATTATTAGTACTCTGAAAGATCAAATTGCTTATCTCGAGGCCGATGTTAAAAGCAAAGAGGAAATGATTTCTTTACTGAAGCAATAAGTAAAGTCAAACCCTTCAATCGACTTCGACCATAAGATGTCAGAGCTTATTTAAAAAATTAGTGACTTAGAGTTGAAATTGAAGGACAGTTAAGCACAGTGCGAATCATTGGAATACATTATGGGAGATAATATTTCGAGCGTTGATTTCCGGCTCCTTGCACCTCCCTCTATTTTCAGACCTATGAGGTCCACTTCCTTTACCACCCAGAAATTCCCCACAATGCGCACCCATCCTCCTAGCTTAGACGGGAACGCTATGGTTGAATGGTGCAGGAAAGTAAAGTTTTAAATAGCTAGGTATTTTGATGAGCACCAAAAAGCAAAATATTCACAAAGTATCAATGAGTATGCCGCCAAGGTTCAGAATCTCAAACGCGATAATTACTTCCTTCTGATGCATATTGCGGAATTAGAAAGGGTAAACAAGACCCGTAGGGGTGCAAACAAAGCTTTCAACCATGCTCTGAGGACAAATATTTATGCAATCGAAGATGCGGATAGGGCGAGAAAGAAGGAAAAACCTTAAAGAAGTTCTCTGTGCTACAATTCATCAAAAGTTGATTCTTAGATCATTGAGAATCTTAGCAAGGCTGCTCAAGACTTATGACATATTTGTATTTGTGAAATGTATAGACATGCCTTGTATATATGTGAATAACTTCATAAGTTTTGTAGATAATTTCACTAGTTATGTAAATCATATAAACTTTGTAAATATTACCTGATTTGCAATTCTTTTATCTAATGCCATTTTTGAAATGCTTTTTGACAGTTCATACATTGATTATGTACTTGCTGAATCTTTCATTTCTCTTTGCTGTGCGGATTTCCCTGGAAAGTATAAAGCAAACAACATTTCTAATTTTTAGCCTGAAATTAACATACCAGTCTATGTATATTGTTTGTTTGGATTAAAAAATTATCTAGTTAATCGCATGAAAATAGTTCATATCAAATGTCTAAATCCAATCTTTATCCATGATGAGAAATAATTAAGAATTTAACTTCAACCATTTGGCTAAAATGTTTAAAATTTGTTGGTAGGAAATCCCACCCTACCATGAGGAAATAAATGTTGAGAGTGGTTTTTAAGAGATATTTAACAAAGAGCAAAATCCAGAAATCGTTATCTGAATATTTGTAGTAGAAGCTCACTGACCCATTCTCGAGTATTAATGAAATTTGAAAAATTAGAAATCCGAGACCCAGATTCGGGTATTAATGGAAAAGTATAGTAATAATCTCCTTGAGAGTATTCTTTGACCTAAATTTGGGCATTTGTAATAGAAATCCATAATAGAAATTCATAATAGAAATTCCATGCCCAGATTAGGGCATTGATGAGTAGCAGCCTTGTAACCCAGATTCGGGTACGATTAAGATGATTAGTGATTGATAAAGAATCGAAACCTAGATTCAAGTA
The DNA here is from genome assembly GCA_030765085.1 of Allium cepa. Classification (NCBI taxonomy): domain Eukaryota; kingdom Viridiplantae; phylum Streptophyta; class Magnoliopsida; order Asparagales; family Amaryllidaceae; genus Allium; species Allium cepa. Next base: position 745,869,322 of record CM060940.1, on the reverse strand, counting down.
TTATAAGGACTAGAAGTAATTGGAATCGACCCAAAACCAAGATTTGGGTATTAGTAGGTGAATGTTGAAATAAGAAACCTAAAACCAGATTCAGGTATTTAATAGATGAAATCCCGAAATAAAGAATCTGAAACCAAGATTCAGGTACTTAATGGATGGAGTTTGGATTTACTCTTTAGATTTCATCTTCCTTGACATGTATGAACCCTTCAGGTCTTATATGTTGTTTAATTTGATCAATTGCCTCTTAGACTTAGACATCTTAGTCCACTGGGGATATACCGCTTCTCAGGTTTGGACATCTTAGTCCATTAATGGAAGAGCCACTTCTCGGGCTTGGACACCTTAGTGCATTGTGGGATGAGCCTCCTCTTGGGCTTGGACATCTTAGTCCATTGTTTGATGAGCCTCTTCTTGGGCTTGTACATTTTAGTCCATTGTTATCCGATGCTCTTGGTTAGCTCATCTTAGAGGTTGGAACCAAGGACATATTCGACCTTCCTCCATGAGGCATCCTTCCCTAGCCATAGCGTGGCATGGACAATGGCCTGTTCGATGCTTTAACCTGGCCATCTCGTGGCATGAATAAAGGCTCACTTCGTCCTCTCTCTAGTGGGTGCTTACCCTGGCCATAGCGTGGCACGGATAAGGGCTTGGTCGGTGCTTTACCCTGGCCATCCAATGGCATGGATAAAGGCTTACTCCATCCTCCCTCAAGGAGGTGCTTTGACCTAACCAGAGGCGCGACCAAGGGCTTGTTCGGTGCTTTAACCTGGCTATCTTATGGCGTGCTAAAGGCTTACTCTAGCCTCCCTAGAAGGTGCTCTTCCCTGCCATCTCGGCACGGACAAAGACTTTCTACCATCTTAGGTAGACTATCATCTTAGGTAATATCTAAATATAAGGAGCATTTCACTCCCAACTATGTAGATTTTTTCTTACAAAAGTATCTCTTTATTGATTTTTCTCAAGTTCGCTTTAAAAATTCATGAATCTTTCCTTGTTGCAATAAATTAATGACTATCCCCTCTAGGGCTTTGCAATGATTGGTTTCATGGTCATTCATCATGTGGTAGTAACAATGGGATCCTCCTAGATTCCTTTCATGTTTCTGATTCTTTTTCTATGATTGCCAACAGTTAAGCTCATCCTTATTAAGCAAGTAGACATTATGGATGTTGTTAAATTGCATTCTTTTGGAAGTCAAGACTTGAAGCTTTATTCTTTAGGATGGCTTTTTGACTTTTGTTTCTTGGCCTTGAGGTTTCACATTCTTATATTGCCTTTCTTTTTGCCACCATTTGGAGTTCTTAAGTTGAAGTGTTCCTGTAGCAGTTGGTTTCCATTTATGTGCAAAGGCATTATAATCAACCATCATTTCTTTTTCAAAAATTGTGCCTTTGGAATAGTGTTGGATGGTTCTTCTCATTTGATTGAATACATTATCACTTCAACTTGTCTTTTTTCCTAGGGCAAAAATTGGGGTGGGGCCAATATGAAAGGGGTTTAAGCTCCATTTCTCAAGATTGCATGATTCCACTTTTTTCCTATTTATAATTCTTAAAGCTTTTAGCCTTAACCTTTGTTCTTCATTTTGATTGGAATCTTTAATGAATTTTAGGGGAAACTTTATCTCATGTGACTCAGAGGATCCTTGTTCAAATCTTACAATTCTTTTAGCCATGATTTGACCAAAGTAGATGAACTTGAGATTGGTTTAAGTGGGGTTAGAGAAAAGTAGTGTTGGGTGTTTAACCAAGTTGAAGGTTCCGGCCCTCCTTTTAGCTTCAAAAATGTCAACAAGAAATCTTGTCAACACCCAAAGTAGAGTTATGGAATAAGGTTTACGCCTTGGGTGGATGGAATGGGAATATCCTCCTTGAATTTCCTTTTGAGTAGATTGTTGTAGTAAATAGTCTAGATTGAACTTTGCCTCAGTCGAAAGGGTTCGCTTCTTCCCTTAACAACCTTTCAATTCTTTTGTGATAGACTGATTTTCCTTCAAAAGCACACCTTTCAAAATGGTTGAGATACCTTAGATATGGTTTTTCTTTATTGGTTTTGACTATGTCGAAGGCCTTAGTAGTTGTGTGGCTAGGACTTTATCCAAGATCAAAGACAGTGGTTCGACTCTATTGAAAGCAAGGTTGATTAGGTGTTAAGACTTAAACTAGGAATATGGTGTTGGGATTCGACCTTATTGAAAACTGTAGGCTTAAATGTCTTAAATTTGGATTGGAAATCTCAAGTTGGAATGATTTGGAACAAGGTTTCGATCTTGTCGAATGCTGTACATTTTGGCACTTTGTATTGATCAATGGTTTCAACAGATTGAGGCTTGGTTTTGAACTTGTCGAAAGCAGAATCCCAAAGGAAGATATCTTAGGATATATAACTAAAATTATTTGAATAAGCCAGGTGTCAACTGTGTCGGATGGGTTTTTTCGATATAGATGACACCTGAAACACAATGTCAAACTTGATAAAAGCTTTAAGAGCGGTAAAGCAATCTACAAAATTGACAACTTCCCTTTCGCAAGCTCAAGATGATTTTATTACTCAAAATCCCCATATCAATTTGAAAATTAGGGTTTACAACTCTTTTGATTAAGAGAATACAATTTTAGAATGGAAGGATTTGGATCCCTAAAACATGACCCCTTGGGTCTTATTTATAGATGCGGGTCAGTACCTTTCGACCCTAAAGCTTTCAACTTGGTCGAAAGGTGGCTACCGAATAACTCAAGTATGCTTTCGCCTTTATCAAAAGGAATTGCTGCACCTATCTTTATTGTATTTCCTTGTAAGAGCTTTCGACGCTGTCGATGGGCCTTGTTTAGTGATCTCGATAGTGTTGAGGTGCCATGGTTTTGACACAGATGGTTGCTTCTGAACTCTTGCTTGTGATTTGATGTGAAACTCTCCAAGATCACATTGGCTTCAGCCGGCTCGAAAGGCTTATTATAGCTTTCGAAGATGTTGTTCAAGACTATGCTTTCTCCCGAATGGTTTGAATGAAGGCGATACCCTTGTTTTCGAAAAGTTTGGTGCACATACAAAGAGCTATTCTTCGTTTTCTTCGAAAGGCGTTTCTTTGACTTATTGGAAAGGTCTTCATGCATATGGATTCACCTAGTCGAAAGGTAGTTACTGAAGGCGGAAGGGTGCTTTCCACTCCTTCGAAAGGTTTAAATCTTCTAGACCTTGACTATAGCATCCCTTTGACTCATTCGAAAGGTGCAGTTGGAGCTTTCTCCTTTTGTTCTTCTTTGTCTTCATCTCAAATAGGTTTTGACTAAGTCGAAAGGAGTTTTATATAGTAACACTATTGTAACAGATAGTGGGACTCATTCGACAGTGTTGAGTTTAATGACTTTTGTCAAAGATATCGTGTTAAAAAGAGATTTGCAAAAGTTGCTCACCTTCATTCAAAAGGATAGGTGGAAGCTATAAATAAGATCATAAAGTCTGTTCTGAAGAAGCGTTTGAAAAAGGATAGAGGTAGGTGGGTGGATGAACTCCTTACATCACTATGGGCTTACAAGACCATCCACAAGTCCGCGACTGGCCATACTCCATTCGCCCTTGCTTATGGTTCCGAAGCCATTATTCCTATTGAGCTCAAAGTTCCCTCTCATCGAATGACTTACTACAATCCCAAAACGAATAAAAATATCTTGAAATCTTTTGATTTTATAGACGAGAAGCACGAGGAAGCCGATTTGAGGGTAGCTACACATCGATACCGAGTCGCCTAGTATGACAACATTAAAATTCGACCTTGAACCTGCAAATAATCATCGATCTCGTCCTTAAATGGGTATTAAATACTCCATCACACGTGAATCCAATCTAGGAAGGACCATGCTTCATTGAACAAAAGCTTGGAAAAGGAACTTTCAAGCTAGCGATTGTCGATGGTATCATGCCTCCAAAGGTGTGGAATAGTGAACATCTACGATGCTATTTCACTTAGCTTATTTCCTTTACATTTCATTTGTATTAATTTTCAGAATTTGCTTTAGCATTTGATTTTTTGAATATGTAGTAAGATAGTTTATGTTATTCCTTCCCATTTAATGAATAAATTTTCAGACTTCATTTATATTTATGTTTGTTGTAGCATTATATATTAGTTGCATAGCAAACTGATTGATGTTGATATATATGAACAGGCTCCCAAAGTTCGAAAATAATCACTCTCTCTAATTCCCATTGGGACTCAATAAGATAAGCTTTGTCCACTGGTTCATTTGATAACTCTCATTCATAGTCCAGCTGATGGGATGCATAACGAGGAATAAATGTGGCCGACCATTTGATGATCAAATAAATCTCGCCAAACTGTGGAATTAAGATAAAGTAATACTGATTGTAACACGAAGATCACTTGCTAGATCAAACCCCATACCCTAGGGGCAACTCAATCAATTAAGGGAAGTGCGATCCAACCGCTCTCCGAAATAACTCTAAGTCCCTAGAGTTTGGACAGGAGTATAAACATAAATCGGGCATGAATTGATCGCTCGTAAGATAACTCAAAGTCCCTAGAGTGCGACAAGAGAACAAGCATAGATTAGGTGCGATCGACCACCCATCAACTAAATATTATCCCCATAATGAGGATATGAACATGAATGAATAGATGAGTGGAGTTCGACCATTTACTATTCCACGAACTCCGCCCTGAAACTGACGGGAGGAGTATAAACTCGCTATGGATGGAGTTCGACCGTCCAACATCTGATCCGCTAAACCATAACCGGGGTTTGGAGTATAGTTTCTTAGAAACCACTGAATTCAATATGTAACACTATGGCCTGCGCCTGGTGTTTGATACAATTCGAGGCCACGACCAATTGAAGGCCTTGGGATAGAGCCGATGGATTGTTACCAAAATTTATGAACAACAAATCACAAGTACATTGAATGGAATGTAATAGTTTAACTGCTTAAATTAAAATTCACATGAAAGATCAACATAAAACAAAAACTTTTATTTACATAATAGGTTTTAAGATAATAGTAAAGTTATTTCAAAAAATCAGGTCTCATGCCCATACAATTGCAGCCAACGAAAGAAACAATTGTGCAAACTATATACACACTGAGCCAAAGTGATGACTATTTCTCTGACTTTCTCTCTTTTTTGGATTTTTTAGGAGTAGTGCCACTTGTGCTTCTTTTTCTGGACCCTTTCTGCCTTTTGTAGGAGTGCTTACAGAGGTAGGAGAAAGTCACCGGGAATCGACCCGCCAGTTGTAATAACTTGCACTGGCACAAGATGAGAATCGTCAATGTCCACCTCGGCGGACTCACTTTTAGCTTTTCTTTTCAGCAATTCCTCCTTTTCAATCTGCTCTTTCAAGCCAATCTTGTCGATGTGTTCAGAGGCACTAGTAATCACTACGTTGTGAATCTTATCCGTTGGGACCGGATCATCGAGCTTATCGTCATCCAGAGCTCCAATGACTTGAGCATCGGGCCCGAACACATCAGCAGCTGTCGGAACCTCAATTGGTTTCTCCCATTGCTCTACAACGGCATCGCTCTTAGGTGTTTGAGAGTGACTCGGAAGATCTGCAAAAATTGATAAAACAAGGAGATAAGCTAAAACAATTAGGTGTGAAGAACAAAACATTTCATAAACTGAGGAGCAAAGTGCAATAACCGCATCCAGTTAACTCTCCATTGTTGCTGGGGTACCTCCTTCTAAAATAGGGGACAATACCTTGGATTGGTAGTTGGTCTAGTCTGGATCATAGCCCAAGTCTTGTTCCACGTCTAAGGAGGCTGATGCACGGCTGCTTAGGAAGAAGAGGGACTATCAAGATCGTCCCCTGAAGATCCAACACTATGTTCCCCTTTATCGATAGGCGTAGAAACACTGAAGTAACGGAGTTTCGCGATAGCCAAATCCAAGATTTTGTTTCCACGAAGAATATCCTACACTATTCTTCTTCATTGAGTTCCGCTTCCCCTAATTCTCTCTTCTTCATCTCAATAATATGCTCCTAAGATTTAGCAAGAGATTCGCAATAACCCTCGCCAACAAAACTTAAGTCACGATGGATAAGGACTTTGGCATTGTACTCGATGAATAATGGATCGAACAAGTACTTTATTTCACTCCTTTTAGACTCTTTAGCAGCTTCCACTTAGGATTTAATCCGTTCAATCATTTCTTTGCAGCCTACTTCTTGAGCCTCCATTTTAAGAGTTTTAATTTTAGCAAACCGCTCATCAAGTTTGGTTTTTAGGCTTTTGGCCTCGACAGCCTCTTCGCAGTACTTCTGCGATTTATTTTAGGCCTCAATTTTCTCCTCCCTTTCTTTTTTGAGAAGCTCTTCGAGTTCCTCAACGCGGTGGTGCAAAACATCCTTTTCCTTTTGCAGGGAATCTTTTTCTAGAGCAAGTGACTCGCTGCGATTGAGTGTAGCGTCGATTCTTTTTTATGAGAAGTTTCTAAACGGCTCACCACTTCTGCCATTTCCTTTCCATTTCTCTCCATTTCAGCAAATTGTGCTTCCAATTCTAACAATTAGGCTTCCTGATGTTTTATTACATCATTATCATGTATCGCTTCTAACTTTAGGCGGTCAATTTCATACTGTCATTGAATGGACACTTTATAGATTTATCCTACCAAATGTAGAAATGATATGTGTTTCATAAACACATCATTGACACATGCAAGAGAACTCACTTTAGTGTGCCCCGGAATTGTATGAGTTGAGGGAAGGAATTTAAGCCCGCCGAAGCAAATTTTTGGGAAAGTGGCTTTGAGTTCGGCCAATTTTTCTGGTGGAGAATCATCGAGGGAGCAGCCAACCAAGACGGATCAAAAGTGACAATTGGATGTTTACTTGATCTACGTTCGTGATAATGTTTAGATCTTAAGGAGCGAGAATATTACTCATGTGATGTGGCAATTTGAGGGCCGCGGTAAGAAGGTTGGTCTCTGCTGTAAGTAGGAAAATTGGATTGTTCTCCTTGGCGTAATGTCTGGGATTAGTACTTGCACTTAAAAGAAGAGGATTCCCTTGAATGATAGCTCTTATCTCATCCCTCATCTTTCTCCCTGCACCGGCCAGATTTTGAATCCCAGCTACATCAGTTGTTTGATGAAGAACTTCTTTAGTGATTGAAGGCCTGGGACTGAGTCATTGCGCCTGCAAAGACCATATGAGAAGATGTGAGTAATTATTGCACGAAATATTAATAAGGAGCATGTAGCGAAGTGCACGTGGTCATGAATATCCTAGTGCTCCTCCATAACAGATCGATGCTTCTTGCTTGCTCATAGGCATTCTATCTCCTTTATCAGAAGGATGAATGCCTTCATCACTCCTAGTAGGAGAGTTGAGTCCTTTGATGTTGATATTTGAAAGTTGTAGGTCATAATATCATCTGGAATTTGAAAATCCCTTCGGTGAACTTTCCAAGTGTTGAGAAGACAATTCCTATTCGATAGAAATAATAAAAAATTCTGGATCCACAACAGTCTTTCTTCTATGAATTATTCATGCTAATCTTTTCTTTCTCATGGTAGGTGTTTGAGATTGCGCGCCTTGTGATGGTTCGACCATAGGCGCCTTCCCTGGGCCTGCATCAACGTTGCTAGGTTTATTGGCCTGAGAATCCCTAATTTCACCCTCTTTAGTGCCATCCCGAGTACCCTCGACTGGGGGAATGATGGGACCGATAGCATTTCTTCCTTGCTCTGTGACATTACTCAACAATGCTGCACTTTCGAGGAGCCTGATGCTATGGCTTTATTCCAATAGCCCGAATAAAGATAGTAACTCGTCAATTACAAGAAGTTTGATGTCCCTATCTTCGATAGGTGTAGCGTGAATGGCAGCGAATTCTCTCGAAAAATCGGTGCCTTCAGGATGTAGCAGATTCAAAGGAAAAATTATGACTTAGAATTATTATCAATTTTTTTGTGCTAATATATTGCATATAAAATTTGGAAAGATTAAGCTAAATTATTTGTTAATAAGTACTCCATCTAGTTTGCAATAAATGTTTTTACCTACTCCTAACCTCCCCAAGTAAATTTATTACCATTAATTATGGGTTCAATTAACTTGGTTTCTAATAAAAACTTATTAATTTTTATCAAATTTACTTTGTAAAATATCATTACCCCCACTCTTCTCTTTAACATGCATAAATGTATTAAAATCCCTTATAATTAACCATGTTGTTTTATATTTGTGATTCATATTTTAAGTTTACCCTTTAAATCATTTCTTTCATTTCCAAAATAACTTCTATATATACTAATTATTTGAATTATCATTCCTCCACTATTCCTGAAAGTATAAATAGTATATTAAAAATTATTTTTCCATATTTGTAACTTTCCAATTATTAGAATCCTAATGCTATAGTATCCTATCCCGACCCCCACATTCATTGTTAATAGAATACTTCCAATTATTAGCCAGTCTATAACATAATTATTCCACATTCAAATCATTAAGTTTATGCTCTGCTAAAGCAAATATAGTAGGCTTGTAACCTTTTAACACATCTAGTGTGTTAGTTTGTTTTGAAGGGGGGTTCGCAACTCCAATTAGGACTGCCAATGGATACCTGAAAAATCTGAAACCCAAACGCATCCGTGTCCAAAAAATAAAAATTCAAAATAAAAAATTCAAAAAATATATATGAATACGGATATAATGGTATTCAAATCCAATAATTATCCGCCTGACTTTTGTCAAGTTAATAGTTGATATTATGTATTTTAATACATCGATTGATATTTACTACTTTATCCGCGTAAATCTTTTTTTATCATTATATTTTTAATTCCTTGATTTTTTTATAAGAATTAGTGCTGAAACGGTTTTACATTAATCCATATTTTTTCATTTATTCTTTAAAAATTATTAATTGTGGGCAGAGTAAATAAATATCTAATACCTGTCCGTATCTGAAAATTAAGCGGATGCGGATATGGTACTATTTGTATCCGAAATCCAGTGATAGGCGCCGCCCTTAACATTTTGTAACGACCCGTATTTTACGTATCGAAGGATCATAAAATATTACTTTTAAATTAATTTAAGGTTGTATGAATCCATAAAGTTGAAAAACGCATGCTGGTGAAAATTCCTATATTTTGAAATTTTTTGAACGATTTAACCCTTTAAAACATGTAAAGGCTATAACTTTTGACAAAACCTGAATTTGTATCCGAACCCACTTGCATTGGAATGATGTGATGGCTTCCTTTCCATAAAGTGTTCATAATAGCAGTTTGGGCTTTCTGGCTAGGAAACATGATTGTTTGAAATTTGGTAGTGTTTGGAGCAACTTAGCAGGTAATTAATGAGTTTGGAGGCAAGCCCACTAACCCATTTTGGTTTGGAGGCTATAACAGGTTGAATCATGACCACCAAATCATTTTTACCACTTCTCAAATAGATCTAAGCTCCGATTAATCCATTTTCACCCAAAACCTTCTCCTTTTGTCCTCCAAATCAAAGCTAAATCACTAATAAGGGTATATAGTAAAGGAATTAATTAGAAATCTTCAAATATATATTTCTAGGTAGGGAAAATCCAATTTTTGCTATTGATTTTTGGATTTGCCTCGATTTGCATGCGAATCTTCACTTTTTTAAGTTTGGTGAGTAATTTATCATCTCTCACCTTATTATATATGCATATATAGGTCTTAACATATTTTGGTTTCATTTATGAAGTTATTATTATGTTTTATTGTTATTTTAAAACCCAGTCTATATAAAAACGTGAATACTAGGTTATGGTCTAGATATGTTTTTGCCTTGAGATATATTAGGTTATGTTGTAATCATCTTATATGATGATTTCTATGATTGATTTTGTGATTTGCATGTTTAAATGTTGTTTAGTGCATGTATAGTGCTTGTTTGTATGCTTATATAGTTGACAATGCTCATCGGAGCGAACAAGACCTAGGAACCGTGTGTTAATACCTCAATTATTGATTTTGATGACAACTATATATAAAAATATAGACACAAATGTTTTACCAAGTTATATAGTATATAGTATAGAATATTACACAGATGTTGAATCGAAGAGTATAGTATAAAGACTCAAGATAAATATATAAAGACTATTGAGTTCAAAGACAAAGATATGAAGAGCTCAAGATTATAAATTAGGATTTAGAGTCATTAGAATATATTGTTAAAGTCATTGATAGCAATTTTTGATCTTTATCTCCAATTTTTTATCTTTGATATTTTAAACAAAAACAAATCATTTTAATTCCAAAATATAGTTTTAAATATTTTATAAAGGTTTATTACAAGTCCAAGAACCTTTTAAAAACTACGTTCAAATCAAGTAGGTGTGCTTATAGCCCGTTCAAATCAAGTGTGTGACGTTGTTGCCCATTCAAATCAAGCGAGTTTACCCCAGACTCTTCATACAGGAGGTTGTGTATCGTAGCCTTGAAATCGAGATTGTATTATTGTTTGCCTTCTACCAGGTTTAGAGTCGGTGATCGAAAATAAATCTGTATAAACAATTGTATGGGACTATATATAGGATTGGTTAATCCAAACCAGTATAAAATTTATGCTCTCTTCTCCCTTATTTTACTACATTGCTTTTATATTTATCTATGATTGCATCTGACTGGTTATTAACATAATTTTGTTTTATTAATCTTTGATTTGACATTAATCTTAAAATAATTTTAAAAAGATTTACATAAGTTAGAAAGCACTATTCACCCTCCCTCTAGTGTTAAATTAACCTTAAGATCCAAAATTCTACAACCCATATTTAATATCAGATCATTAGGTTTCAAAAACTCGTTATCTGATTATTTTTGAAAAGTATAAATTGCTAGCAATTAGTGTTAGTACACTTGTTAACACTGTTATAGAAGGACAATCTACTGCTAGAACCTCACTTTTTGATGGTAGTAATTACACTTATTGGTCATTAACGACCCACCATTTTGATCCTCGGAAGTCATCAATAATGTATCCATGATATTCACGTGCAAAATATTTAAGTGCCGGAAAGACAGATTGTTGGGGATAAAGGAAGAAAAGACTGGACATAATCTCTCATCGTGACAAGTAATAATAATGTACAAAAGATCTTTACAAAAGAAAATCTGTAACATACATACATCAAATCAAAGTACACTAATCTATTGTCAGCCTGGATAGTTATAACAGCGTGTCCTCACAATTGCTGATAAATATAAATAAGCAATGCAATGGAAAATAACATATACGTGAGTATGTCTTGGAGGCATTTAGCTCATCTCCTGAAGCTCCAAAGCATCCATAACTAGATCTGGAAAATGCTCTGTCTGACCGAAGCATTATAAGAAAATAATGCCCGAATCAATTTGGTAAACTAGCATGAGAAACACACCTCAAATGGATTTAAATGTTTTAAAAACCATTTCAAAATAAAGGTATCTCGTAAGACCATGCCATACATAAACATGGATGGGCTTTTACCATACGATAACCAAACCATTTCATACGAAACCTTCTAATATTATAATAATATCTAGGGTTTAGATTAAATATTGAATCATAGCCGAAATTGTTACGTTAATTAAATTCCGACATAACAGGTATACAACTAAATTCGAAGGGCATTTATTAGAGAATGGGTTCCAACAATGATAAGGCACTGAGGTACTACCTGTCAAAATGCATCTCTAGATACAATGCACTGAGAGCCACACGTGGACTCGCTACTAACACAGGATCGGCCTACCCCTTATTGGATAGTAACGAATATGATCATTCGTAGGTTGTGGTCAGCAACCATGATGGATCCTATGCATAAATATAAAGAAATGATATCAACTCTAGATAAGAGGCGACCAAACCCTAATTGGTGCGACCCTCATAGCGTTGCTACATATCCACTGGTTTTAGTCATTCCCAACTTAGAGGCTTCTGGCTATGTTTCCTTTTTGAATTATAATCCCACAAGGAATGCTAACACTGCCCTTCGGGAAGCCATCCAGTGCCCGCATTCATCCATACAAATTGTTCAGGATATAAACAAACTGAAGGCACTACCTCTACTACATCCATTTTGGAATCACCCTCAGGATTACTAGCAAGTAGCCCTTACACTTCAAAGAGCTCTATCTTCGATTATCTTTAAGATATTCTTATTCGAAATGCTAATGTTAGTTGAAGTGGTATAACGATCCATCTTTTTGGAAGGTTTAAATCGACAATAAACCACACATGTCTAACTCAAACCATTCAAAAAGGAAAATTGTCAATGGGGTTAAATAATAAAAATAAGAGAAAAGAAGGAAAACAAACATAGAATCTAGAGAGAAATGATAAAATATTGTAATCAAATAAACAGTTCATGAAGTTGTTTTATAATTTACATTTGATTTCAACTTTTACAACATAATCAGAGTACAATCAACAAACATACCAAAATAATGCAGCGGAATAATAACAGAAAATACGGTCTTGCAAACTTCTTCTTCATCTTCAAGGAATAATGTCATCAACATTGAAATACTCAGGCTGACCCGAGTTTGATGAAAAGACAAAACAGTCGAGTCAGAACTAAAAGTTCTTATGTAAGCTAATCAATAACAAGTAAATATGAGTGTAATAGCTTTAGAGACGTTTACAGGATTTTACATCTCCTATCAAGTGTACAACGTGAGAGCAATAACTTAAGAGATGTTACGGGATTTTCCGTCTCCAAAGGATCCGTCAAACTATCTATATATAGTAAGATACGCTATATATGTAGTGTCTTTTAGTAATGTAAAGTATTTAAATAGCATTAAGGCTTTACATTGACCCCTCTTAACACGTTTTTATGCATTGTCTTACAGTTTTCCTTAGTAGCATCACCAGTAACGTTGGTAGTCAGGGAGGCGCTATGATTAGACAATACTAAAACAAAATTGTAGTGGTTGCGGATATGGATAAAAGTATGATAAGGCACGCGAGGCGATGCCCAAGGTAGGATACTACCATTTTGCGTTTCTTGACTAGTGGTAACCCCTGTTGGCCCACCAAGGTGCACCAATCAAGACAAAATCAATATAGTAATATGAAGAATAGATGTCGCTATAGGTTGCTAACCTCATTGGTCAGATATGGCTCCTGTTTTAGTCATTTCTAATTGACACAAGTGTCGGGGCTATCCATCATCGATCTCTTTCTTCAAATCCAGCAAACGCCTCCAATTCAACCTCTACATTCTGGACAACATACACCATATAAACAGTTGTTAAAGTGATTCTGGTGTCAACAGAGAGTACGCCAATATTTGGCCTCGGTCACTTTAACAACCAAACTTCATTTTTTACACCGATTGGTTCTTTTAAAATTTCAAGAATAAGTCGTATTTCATATCAAAATATCAAATTTAGTTTAAAATCATTTCTAACTCAAAATAAGTTATATCTTCATATAAAAATATTCGTATTTAAATCAATTATTTAAATCTAAATATATCCCCTTTTAAAACAGTTTGAAAATTGAAATTGGTTTCGAATAATCAAAATAGTTTGTATATTGAAAGTAGTTTGGATAATTAAATAGTTTTAATATTGAAAAATAGTTTGGAATAATTAAAATAGTTGAAGATTGGAAATAGTTTTAATATTAAAAAGTAGTTTGGATAATTAAAATAGTTTATATATTAAAATAGTTTATATGTTAAAATAGTTTATACGAAAATTGTTTCTTTCTTTCACAACAAGATTCAAATTCCAAATCATAACGAAATCAATTTTCAACTTCAAATTCAAATCAACATCATATCCAAAATTTCCATTTAAATCAATCTCAATTTAACGATTTTAAATTTACTTCAAATTCAATTTAAATAGTTCTATTCAAAGACTAAAAATTCCCATTCACATCCTCATTTTGAAACTATTTAGTTTAAATCCATTTCACGCCCAAACTTGGAAATACTAATTTAAACCATTTTAGTTAAAGTAAATTCAAAGTTTAAGTTACAATTAAAACCATTAAAATAATTCACATTCGATAGGTATAAGTCATTTCTCCAATTTCAACTTAAAATTTCAAATTAAATCCTTTAAATAATTTCATTTTAGTAGTTACAATTCCAACATTTCAAACTTAAATTAGAAAAAAATTCAATTCTATTAATCCAAATTTTTTTCTTTAAAATAATATCATTCAAACAATCCAAATTCAAGATTTTAAAACCATTTAATGTAACCAAATCCAGTGTTCGTATATAATTTTCTACCCTATGATAAGTTATTTCAATTTTAATTACATAGGTGGATATAAATCATTTCAACCCATAATTAAATGACATAGGTATGTACTATTTCAACCTATTTCTTAGTTCATTCAAATAATACAAATGACAATTTATATAATGTCAATAATATATAGGGTAATAACCATGGATATGTCAAAAAAATAATCAATCATGCATCCAGTTTCCATCAATAAGCATCCGATAATAATCAACATCCAAATTAACCAACATATCACAACTGTTACTAGTTATCAATTGTCGGTGTTCAACTAGCAATAAATTCAATATTAATTTAAATGTCAATTTAATTCAATATAAATTCAAAATAAATTTAAATACCAATTTAGACTACCAAATAGAAATAAATAAAATGTATCACTTTATGGTCTCAGTTTAACTAACATCTAAAAATTTAGTATTGCGTGAGCGGGTTTAATACTCACCTTTGATTTATAGCCCATTAAAAACACAATTATAGCCTAAAATTTCAAAAATCTCCAAATCCAACCAACCCAGTTTCTTATTGTACGAAATTTCGATACGAATCCAATGGAAGAAACCGTGCTTGAATTGGAGTTAGTATGCAAAAGTTATGTTTGTTAGAACATTAGAAAATAAAAATAAAAAAATTAAATTAAAATGTAATCGGGGAAAAAGGTACCTATCTCTCCTCCAAACCCACACACGTACCCTAATCTAGCTACCGTTCATCTCGTCATTATCGTCATCGCTACGCTCGCATTCGACCAGATCCGACGACGCCGTCGTGACCGCCGCTAACTTTCTCCACCTTCGACCAAAAAGTCGACCACTCCATCCTCAACAAAAGATCTCTACAATCGCCGCCTTTATTGCCTATTTTTGGCGAGCTCGTGGCTATCTATGGTGATCGGCCACTAAGTATCAACACCATTCGCCAAGCTCTACACCATGGTATTGTCCGATCGTCACATAGTGGACGATCCACCGTTGAATCCAGACACTAGAATAAACAACCGAGACTTATTCGCTGATTTCTGGACAAATGGAGCCTCTAATCGAAAGATGAATTGTAGACGCTGACTCCATTCATCGAGAACTTCGCGATGAAATATTATATGATAGGATTTGAGCAGTATAAATTTTTTGATTTGATTTGAAATCCGTTATTAGGATTTTAGGATAATGACCATTGAGGAGGAAGAGATTAGAACTAAAGTTTATGTAAAGGAAATAGAACAGAAGGCCGCTAGGGTTTCATAACAACATATATATAAACAAAGATAGACAAGAATAGATGGAATGGATTGATTGGGCCAAAGCGATAATAAAGGCCCGAAAAGCCCGTTTCGTTCCCGAAATTAAAATAGGTCAATATGTCAAAATATAGGTTTTCAATATTTTTAAACTTAATGGAACTAATTTCAA
Organism: Allium cepa; assembly: GCA_030765085.1. Lineage (NCBI taxonomy): Eukaryota > Viridiplantae > Streptophyta > Magnoliopsida > Asparagales > Amaryllidaceae > Allium > Allium cepa. The sequence continues at coordinate 745,853,641 of CM060940.1, read as the reverse complement.
ACCCTAATTCTATTGTATATAGAAGTTAGCTTCAAAATCAAATTATATTTATTTTTACACGCTAACTAAATGAATTATTATTAAATTGATGTGATTCACTTTTAAATTATAACTTAAAAGTTTCTGACATCATCCTTAATCACACATGAATTTATCATGTTTTAAAATTAAACTTTCATGTTAAATCCAAGATTTAAATATTAATTAATTTCAACGTTTAATTAAAACTATAATAAAATTCGTTCCTTATATATTTAAATTTAAACCAAATCCTTTTATTGTGATTCAAATTCTTATTATTAGATCAACAAATACCTTTTGAATTTATTAAACATAAGTTTCCATTTTATTATACTCATAGCATACAATTAATGTCTTTGCTAATATGAATTGAAATATTTAATTACATTAAATTTCATTGATTTTCGAACTAATTTCAACCGGATTTAATAACGAGATGGAAAATAAAACAATTGTTATGTTTTAGTACTTTATGGCATTTCTGAATTTATTGTTTACAAACAAGGGTTAATAAATCAAATTACTAAATAATTGATTTATTACTATGCTAAAACCAATTCAACTAATTAACATATAATTTCACCATTTAATACATCATTTATTTTATTCCTTATTAACCTTTATTATTACTCAATTGGTGAAATTAAATAAAATCAATTAAACTAATTAACATTATTTAGGATATTCAATTGGTTAAATTAAATAAAATAGTTTGAAGGTAAATAGGTTGAGATTTGATTAAACTAAGGGTAGCCGTGCCATGTTAATATGAAAATTAAAATGAGATAACATAAACTAATGTGTTAGGAAATCATTAAGGGCAATATGGGAAATATGAGAGGCTTATACCCTAAACCCTTAGGAAATGAAACTTATGTTTATTTCATTTTAGAAAACTAAAAACATCTAAGGCCGACCACCATTTTTATTCTCAAGGGAGATAAAGATAGGATTCAAGAGGAAGAAGTTAATCAACATATTCAACATCAAATCTCATGTCTTTTGATCCCAAACTAAGGTGAATAATTACTTCATCCATTTTCTTATAGTTTTCAGTTTTAGGATTAGATCCAAAATGTTTTTGCAAGTGTAAGCCAAGTTTTGATGATTAAAGTTATACATATGCTTGTTGGTGTTTCATGCATGTTCATATTAGTTTTTATGATATGTTTGATATGAATACCCTCATAAATGACATCCAAATGCCTTGACAGTGTAAGTATAGGTCAGAAATGATATTTTAGAGTTCGTTTCCAATTTTCATGATTTTTTGAATTTATGTGAATTTTATAATAATTTTCTAGTGAAGAAATAGATTTATTGGGTTATATGTTATTTACGGCTAAAATATTTATTATTTGGGTTTGAAATTTTTATATGTTGGAAAACATATTAAAATAGATTTGGTGGAATTTTTCTAGATTTTTCCTAAGTGATTTGATGAATATATAAAATTATTTAAGCCATGGGACTCAAATGTTTTATACATTTAACTAAGGAGAAGAAGCATTTTATAAAATAAAATTAATATTTAATTCTAAAATTAGTGGTAGCACTTTTCTAAAAAGTATTTATTAACCAATGAGAATTTGACAAACAAAGCCAGGTTAGTTAAAAAAATTATCTTTTTAAGTTAAAAACAAGAAAATCATGATTTTAGCATGTTTCAGCCATTTTAGGCATCAAATCTTCCGACCTAGGCCTTCCAACAAAGTTGAAAGGTTATAGCTTTCGATAAAGTCAAAGTTCAATGCATATGGCATCAAGTTACTTGGTATGTAATGAATTGAACAAAGTCGAAGGGTACTTGTCGAAAGGCTGGTTGCCAAAGAGGTTGGGATATGTTTATTTTATAAACTAAAAGCTTAATCCTGCTTGCTTCGAAAAGGAATTTTCGACTTAATTGCTTTCGACCAGGATAAGTATTTAAAATAAAGGTTTCAAACCTTTAGACAAAGTCGAAAGGCTATTGTCGCTTTTCTAAAGTCATTGCTTTTAACAAAGTCAAAAGGTTACTACTGCTTTTCTAAAGTCATTGCTTTCAACAAAGTCGAAGGGTTTACCTATTTCCCAAACCAGCCTCTTCTCAATGATTTTGAAAGGCATCAAAGCTTTCGACTTAGATGTTTTACCTTACTTTTCTAATTGACGTATAACCCAAGGCTTTCTAAGGAGTTGTTTTAAAGGCAGGGGACAATTGTTTTAAATGGCGTGTTCTAAAGCTTTCGAAGCAGAGCTTTCGACAAAGTTGAAAGGTAGCTACCAATGAAGTCGAAAGGTTTTTTAAAGGAAGATTTTCCACATGTTTTAACTTGAACCCAGAAAGTGTTCTACCGTTTTATGTTTCAAAAGGTTGAATGCTTTCGAAAGGTTTTAATTCAATGCGTTCGAAAGATTTTTTGTTCAACGGTTTCAAAAGTTTGAGTTCAATAGTTGCGAATGGTTTTAGCTCAATGGTTTCGAAAGGTTTTAGCTCAATGGTTTCGAATGGTTTTAGTTCAATGGTTTCAAAAAGTTTGAGTTCAATGATTTCGAAGGTTTTCTTTGAATGATTTTGGAAGGTTTAAATGGAAGGTTTTCCAAAGGTTTTCTAAGGTAATTTTTTAATTTGTTTTTAAAGTAGGATGTCTAAAGTTTGATTGCTTTCAAAAGGAGCATTTTCAATAGTTTCAAATGGTTTGATGGTTGGTTTCGAAAGGTAAGGTTTTGGCCTTTTGGCTTAGAAAATGAAAGGGTTTCCCTTGGTTTTGAAAGAGATGTTTTCAAAAAATTAGAAAGAGGTACTTTCAAATGTTTAAATGTTTTCACCAACTAATTTGAGTAAAGGAGATATATATAATACGGCAGTGTGATTTTTTGTAAAGCATAAAGATTATATAATTTCCTTATATTATTTTGATTTAAAAGGTTGAAATCAATTTGAAAATGTTTTTCAAGGAAAATTATGGGAGGGGATCCTTAAGTGAAAATGACTCAGATATTAGAATACCAGATGGGACTAGTATAGGGTCACGCCTTATACATTAGCTATTAGTCCCAGCTAATTTTTGTCTAAAATTCTAGTGTGTAAGGTTGGTTGCAGATAAACTAAAATTATGGTTGCACAATGAAAGGAATATATGTTTGTATACAGATAGGTTATTAGTGAGCCCGAAAAACCATTAGGATCGGGAAGTCCTGGGAGATGATTAAGCTAGGGACAGGCCATCCAAAAGCAAAGTATTTAACAGATAGTTAGGGACAGACTGTCTAGAAGAGGAGTATCTAACATGTGTTAGATAAATTTTGTTTATATTGTCCAGTAGGCCCGAGTCAGCTAAAGGATAAAAGTTATCGAAACAAAACTTATGTGTTTGAATAGATTGTTCATTTAATACCTGATATTTTTTTATGTTTACATAATGATGCTTTACAGTATTTAACCAGTTTTGGTGTAGTAAAAAGGTTTCGCAAAGATATATTTTATAAGGATGTTAGTGAGGAGAAACCATTCCACTAAGCGGCGTGGTCTCACTTAACATATAAAATCGGGATGTATAGTATTATTCATACCAGGATTTATGTTTGACCCAGAGTTTATGTTTCCTCTTAAACTCTCGGGTGCTCAAAATTAATTTGAGTAGGCTGAGGGGTTAACGTCTTTTTCAAGTTTTGTAGGATGACGTATAAGGCCAACGGAAGCATGCAGGAGGCAAACGAATAGCTATTTAAGAGTCGCATTTTTATGTTTTGTTGTATTGCCACTGTGTTTGTATTAAGTTTATTATGACTATATGACTTTGATCATCCAAAGGGGTACCTTCATATACTACTCTTGGCGTATTTTGTATTAAGTATATTTTATATATGCTTAGGAACATACTGGAATTATGTATTAAGAATACAGAACATCTGTTTTAAATATAATGAAGAAATTGTTGTTTTGAAATTTGTGTTTTTCTTCATATTCAAGTGCTTCTAATATTATAGTTACCATTAACATAGGCGTGTTTCGTCGTCAGAAGCTAATATTATAGATTACTGTAGCATATATAGCGTTTAGTTTTGGTCCTCTAGATGGAGGATGTTATAGCTTGATATCAGAGCATGGTTTATGAAATACTTCAAAATAAAAATGGTTTCTGAAAGCATAATCCTAATTAATTAGACATAAGATCGGGTATGGGATAATGCTATAGTAACGTACTTTTATTTGTTATATATAAGTATACACTATTTCTCTAGACTCCTATCTTAGTTAGGCTATTCCTCTGTATCTCAAGATGCTTGAGTACAGATATGGAGGAAAGAAGATGTAGAGTTAATCTTGGAGGAAATAGCACCACCACAAATGGAAATGCCTGACCAAATGTTAGAAGAGGTCCAGGAAGGCTTGAGCTGAAATTGTTGGTGTTAGGGTTCCCCAAGTGGACATGGTAGCCATGTATCAGTTTTTCGTAAACATGATGCAAGCTGGAATTATAACTGGAGTTTTCGGAGGGAATGCTGCTGAAGGAGGAGTTTAGGAAGCTCCATTAGTCAACCACTATGCTACCTTGAGCAGAGACTATACCTGGCTTGGAAGAAAGTCGTTCATTCGAACTAAAAATGCGATTGAGGTGGAAAATTGGATGTAACATTACGAGAGAATCTTTGCTTACCTAGGATTGAGCGACGAGCAAAAGAGGAGGTTACCTTCAAGATAGCTTCAAGGGACTGCTCTATTTTGGTGGAATACTGTTGCAGCTGGTGTTGATGAGAAAACCATGACTTAGGTGGAGTTTAGGAGAAGGTTTCGAGAAAGGTATATGTCAGCGATGGCATAGTCGACATTGGTTAGGAAGTTTGCTGAACTGGAATAAGGGGAGATGTCTGTTTTAGAGTATGCAAGAAGATTTTAAGAGTTGGCCCGATACGGCTATGCCTTGGTTGATATAGCGATCAAGAGGAATGAGAAGTTTATAAGATGTTTGAGGCCAGAGTTGATAAGTGCTATTTTGCCACACCTAAGAGATCCAAGTGATGTAGTGGTAGAAATGGCGTCGAGGCAGGAAAAGGCGTTAGCTTGTTTAAATAGGAAAATGAAGGAGGTCCAGATGGGACAAGGCCAAGAAAGAAAGTTTTTCCAAAAGAAGAATGCTCCGAAGGGAGGAGCACAGAAGAAGGGAAAAGATGAGGTGATTTGTTATAAATGTGATAAGAAAGGACACTATGTAATGAGTGTCATACTGGAAAATGAAAAGAAAAAGGAAAGGAGGTGATTGGGAAGAGGGACATCAGATGCTTTAATTATGATCAGATCAGCCATTATAAGAACCAATGCAAAGAGCCAGCTAGAGATGGAAAGGAATATATGTATGCATTGGACCCCGTAATTTCAAGGCTAGCTGTGCAGAAGAAAGGGAAGGCAATTCTGGGAGGCTCACTACAGATTCATGGTATGTTTGTTAGCGTTCTGTTTGATACTGGTGTATCACATTCTTTTATTTCTCGATGTTTTGTAGATAAGTTTAACCTAGAACCCTCGTATTTAGTTACTTCCTTAAGGGTTCAAAATCCGATGGGCGGGTATGTGACGCTTGGGATGTGGTGCGACCATTTTGAGTTTGACTTGCTAGTACTTTTGATTGTTGTTTGCATGTGTTTAATTTTGTAGAATTTGGGATTATCCTTGGGATGGATTGGTTAAGTAAATATGATGATATGATATTTTGCCACAATAGGAAAATATCATTTAGTCATCCGGATTTTAGTGATCGAATAGTTTATACCATAAAGAACCCTAGTTGTGAAGTAAATGCTTTACTGGGTATCATGGAGTTGGAAGATGAGTTGCATCAAGTCTTTATGGTTAGAGAATTTGCCGATGTGTTTGAGCCAGCAATTGGATTACCACCGAAACGAGCCATTGAGTTTCGGATTGACTTAGCACTTAGAGCAGAACCGGTGAATAGGCCACCTAGCAGGACGACACCTAGGGAGATGAAAGAGTTGAAGATGCAGGTTGTGGATTTGGAAGCAAAAGTTTTATTCCATTGAGTAGTTCGCCATAGGGAGCTGCCATAGTGTTCGCTAAGAAGCCAGACTGATAGTTAAGGCTATGTATCGATTATCGTAAGTTGAATGAGAGACGATAAAGAACCGATATCCATTGCCGAGAATTAACAATTTAATTAATCAGTTAAGTGGAGCTAAGATATTCTCTCGGCTAGATTTACCGATGGGATTCCATCAGCTTAGAGTGGAAGAGGAGAGTATTCCTTTGGCATCGTTTAGGACAAGGTATGGATCGTACGAATGGCTAGTTTTTTCGTTTAGACTAACATATGCGCCGACATTCTTTGTGGATTTGATGAACCGAATTTTCCACGATCACTTTGGTAGATTTGTGTTGGTCTTCATAAATGATATTCTAATATACTCTAAGGATGGGAAGGAGCATGAAGTTCATCTTAGAGTTTTGCTTGAGACATTGTGGGATCATCGGTTGAAGGCTAAGTTTTCAAAGTGTCATTTTTGGAAGAAGGAAGCGAAGTTCCTTGGTCATGTAGTTTTAGAGAAAGGGTTGTCTGGAGATCCGATTAAGATTGAGGCGGCGAATAATTATAAGAGACCCAAGATAAAGAGCTTTCTTGGATTGGCCGGATATTATCAGAGGTTTATAAACGATTTTTCATGGAAAGCAGCACCGATGACTAAGCTTACGCAAAAAGATGTGAAGTTTGTATGGACTAATAAGTGTGAGGAAGCATTCCAGTGCTTGAAACACTTATTGACCCATGCACCGGTGTTGGTAGTTCCAAAGGGAATCAAGATTTGGTTGTTTATACTGGTGCGTGTGGAACTTGATCGGGAGCTATGTTTATGCAAAGAGGTAAAGTGATTGCTTGTGCTTCTAGACACATGAGACCGCATGAAGTTGGATATCCAACGCATGATTTAGTGTTAGCTGGCATTATATTTGCTTTATAGGTGTGGAGGTATTACCTCTTAGGAGAGCGATTTGAGCTTTATAAAGATCACAAGTCGTTGAAGTACTTGTTCCCCCAGAAGGAGCTGAACATGAGACAACAGAGATGGTTGGAGTTTGTTGTTGCCTATGATTTTGGAATTGAGTACACACCCTGGAAAGGGAATTAGGTAGCAGATGCACTTAGCAGGAAACATCAGAATGCAGTATTGGCTATGATTGCTGAGTGGAGAGATTTGGAAGCACCATCAGCTTATAGAATGCAGTATAAATCCAAGGCAAGTTCTACTACAGGAAGTGTTGTATTGTCTCATTTGGAAGTTCGACCGGTAATGATTAAAGGGGTGACTTATAGGATTATAGTCTTGACCAAAAAGGATGGTTGAGAAAGAAAGAAAGTCTATGTGTTCCAAATGCAGGAGACATGAGGAAAGAAGTTTTGGATGAATGTCATCATTCGAAGTTCACTATCCATCCAAGAGGAACGAAGGTGTATCAGGATATAAAGAGAAGTTTCTTTTGGGAATGTATGAAATGGGACATTGGTTTATGTGTTAAGCAGTGCTTGAATTGCCATCAGGCAAAGGCTGAATACCAGAAGCCAAGTGGATTGCTTCAACCGTTGGAATTTTCGTTGCGGAAGTGGGATTCTATCTCCATGGATTTTATTGATGGGTTGCTAAGAACTAGTAGAAGGAATGAAAGCATATTGGTCGTAGTGGATAGATTGACTAAGAGTGCGCATTTCATTCCAGTAAAGTCAACTAGGATGACACCTATTTTATCAAAGTTATTTATAAAGAATGTGGTTAAGCTACGTGGAATTCTAGTAGTATCATTAGTGATAGAGATTTTTTGTTTACTAGTTCTAGAAGATTCTAAAGGAAGCATTAGGAACTAAGATTAACATAAGTACCGCTTACCATCCACAGACTGATGGGAAAACAGAAAGAGATAACTAAGTCTTGGACGATTCATTAAGAGCTTACGTACTAGATTTCGAGAGATCATGGGAAGACCGTCTTCATTTAATCGAATTCTCGTATAACAATAGTTATCAGACTAGTATCAGGATGGCACCATTTGAAGCCTTGTTTGGAACACTATGCAAATCTCCCGTGTGTTGGTTAAAGACCAGGGGCAAGTTGGTATTTGGTCCGTATTTGGTGAAAGAAGCTGCAGAGAAGATTGAGTTAATCTGAGCTAGGATGAAGGAAGCTCAGTCTAGGCAGAAATGTTATGCAGATAGAAGGAGGAAAGACTTGGAATTATCTATTGGAGACTATGTTTATTAAGGTTTCACCAATGAAAGGTGTGATTGGATTTGGAAAGTCAAAAAAATTAGCACTTAGATTCATTGGGCCTTCCGTATTGTTGAGAGGATCGGGAAACTTGCTTACAAAGTGGAGTTACTGAATAGTTTGGCAAGATTCCATGATGTTTTGCATATTTCTCATCTTAAAAAGTGTGTTAGAGACCCGAAGAGCACTATAACACGTACAGTGTTAGAGGATTTATTAGTAGAAGCGGACTTGACTATAGTTAGAAAGCCGATTCATGTTGTGGCTATAGATGAGAAGAAGTTGAGGAACAAGATAGTCTGATTAGTAAAGGTCCAGTGGAGTGACGATGCTAGAGACTGCACTTGGGAGACTGAGGGCAAGATTAGAGACTCTTATCCTGATTTGTTTGATGGTATGTTATAACTTTGATTGTTTTGTTGTGTGTTCCTTATAGTAATTTTAAGGATGAAATTATTTATGGTGGGGAGTCTGGAACACCACATATTTTTATAACATTATTTAGGATATTCAATTGGTTAAAAAATAACGTGAAGATAAATAGGTTGAGATTTGATTAAACTAAGGGTAGCCATGCTATGTTAATGTGCAAATTAAAATAAGATAACATAATGTGTTAGGAAATGAGTAAGGTCAATATGCGAAATAGGAGAGGCTTATACCCTAAACCCTTAGGAAATGAAATTTACGTTCATTTCATTTTAGCAAACTAAAAACATCTATGGCCAGCCACCATTTTTATTCTCAAGGATGATAAAGATAGGATTCAAGAGAAAGAAGTTAATCAACATATTCAACATCAAGTCACACATCTTTTAATCTCAAAGCTTAGGTGAATAATTACTTCATCCCATTTTCTTATAGTTTTCGGTTTTAGGATTGGATCCGAAATGTTTTTTCAAGTATATGCCATGTTTTGACGATTAAAGTTATATATAAGTTTGTTGGTGATTTATGCAAGTTCTTTTTAGTTTTTATGATATATTTGACATGAAAACCTTATTAAATGACATCCAAATACGTTAAAATTTAAATATAGGATAGAAATGATATTTTAGAGATGGTTTATTTTTATAATTTTATGAATTTATGTGGATTTATATTATTTTCTAGTGAAAAAAATGATTTATTGGGTTATAAATTGTTTATGGCTAAATTAATAATTACTTGGGTTTGAAATTTTATATGTTGGAAAAAAATATTAAAATAGATTTTCTAGGATTTTTCCAGATTTTTCCTAGGTGATTTAACGAATATATAAAATTATATAAGGTACGAGACTTAAACGTTTTATATATTTAATTATAGAGAAGGGGCATTTTATAAAATAAAATTATTATCTAATTTTGAAATTAGTTGCAGCACTTTTCTAAAAAGTATTTATTAACCAATGAGAATTTGACAAAGGTAGGTTAGTTGAAAAGTTATATTTTTAAGTTAAAAACAAGAAAATCATGCTTTTAGCATGTTTCAGCTATTTTAGGCATCAAACCTTCTAACCTAGACCTTTCGACAAAGTTGAAAGGTTATAGCTTTTGATATGGTCAAAGTTCAATGCATATGATATTAATTTATTTGGTATGGTAATGAATTGAAAAGGGACGAAGGGAACTTAGTCGAATGGTTGGTGGCCAAAGAGGTTGGGGTATGTTTGTTCTATAAACCAAAAGCTTATACCTGCTTGCTTTCGAAAAGGAACTTTCGACTTGGTTTCTTTCATCCTGGTCACTTATTTAAAATAAAGGTTTTGAACCTATCGACAAAGTCGAAAGGTTTAAGCCACTTTTCTATAGTCATTGCTTTCGACAAAGTTGAAAGGTTACTGCCGCTTTTCTAAAGTCGTTGCTTTCGACAAAGTCTAAAGATTTACCTATTTCAAAAACTAGCCGCTTCTCAATGCTCTCGAAAGGTATCAAAGCTTTCGACTTAGAAGTTTTAACTTGCTTTTCTAATTTAAGTATAACCCAAAGCTTTCGAAGGAGTTGTTTTAAAGGCGGGGGTGTTTTAAAGCTTTCAAAGCAGAGCTTTCGACAAAGTTGAAAGGTAGCGTCCAATGAATTCAAAAGGTTTTTTAAAGTAAGAATTTTCACATGATTTAAATTGAACATAGTAACCCTTTGAAAGGTATATTTTTTAAAAGGTTGAATGCTTTCGAAAGGTTTTAGTTTAATGGTTTCGAAAGGTTTGAGTTCAATGGTTTCGAAATGTTTTAGTTCAATGGTTTCATAAGATTTGAGTTCAATGGTTTCGAAATGTTTGCTTTGAATGGTTTCGAAAAGTTTGAATTCAGTGATTTCAAAAGGTTTTCTTTGAATGGTTTCGGAAGGTTTAAATTGAAACGACCCTGAATCGACCTTCGAAAATCGGCACCGAATACGACACTCGTATTCAAATGCCGTAGGTCCAAACGTCGAATCTGGTTCGCCGGAGCTTATAACACATTAAGTACAACACAGCGGAAGAAATGAAATAATACATTTGATATATAAATAACATTTGATACAATATCTGATACAACAGAATACAGTCGAATGATACAACAGATATCAATACTAACAGAGATACAAGGAAATAACAGCGGAAGGATAGTGTCTTCAATGCCAAACTCCAAGAACTCCACCTCCAATCCATAGCTAGCAAGAACTCTAGATCATTTTGCACTAAGCTAAGCAAGGTCAGTCATCCGAGACTGAAGAAGATCCCAAAGACTGAAAGCAACCAATCCAAAGACTTTTAAGGCTAATGAATCTATACCTATTACTGGAATATCTGAAAAACCCAACTCTAGACCGCCCGTGTGGAAAATAGTGGGCACCCAGAGTGTAGGAAAGGAACAATAAACTCCAGGTCAATCATGGGACTGGTGTGAGCAAACAATTTTTTTTTATCTTTTAAACCAAACAACAAAGCTTTTAATGTTTAAATCCGCAATGCTTTTGGAAAATGAAACTACCATAAGGCCTCCCGGCACACACACAATGCAAACGCACACATGGGGGAGATTTCTCCTTATGATAGTCAAACATGCTTACTACGCAAAAATTCTTTTTGATATTATTATTAGTGCATAGTGGAAAACACTTCGAAAGTATAATATAAATCCTAGCCAGCATAGGTACCATTATACTATGCCTACTATAGCTGCCATGTTAAATGGCAGGTTCTACAACTAAAACCGTACAAGGCGCGTATTGGATAAATGGATTTCCAACAAATGGTCAGGCTAAGGAACTTCCTATTGCCACATGGGAACGCCTCTGGCGGGACGCCCCGAGAACCTACCCGGCTCTCTGCTAACACAAGGCCGGCTACCCCCTTCCCGGGGAATAAAACCTAAGATATGCCACCCCCGGTCCTTTGGGACCTCTATCCGAGGGCCCTCCAACAACAACATCACACAGTAATAAATATACTAGTGTCCACATGAGTAAGTATCGGGGCTCCATACCATGATACCACCCTTTTCCAGAAGGAATGGTCATACTCTAGGGGAGCTACCCCTGAAACCTTGCCGCATCTTTCCTGTTTCGACCATTTCCGGTTTGTGAGGCTCGACGAGGTCTCGACCACAAAGATACGCTTTTTCACAAAGCCATGCTTTGATCAACAAATGATCATCAATCACACAACAGCACTTAGCATGCCACACTACCAAATTGGGAGTATATCGCTGATAACCTTCAACTACATAACCTCTGAGCTCGTACGTCTCAGAGAAAGCTGTTAAGCTAAGAGAATAAATTCTCCGCCACCAACAGATATGTATTTGAAAGAAATCGGCTTTACATCTCAAAGTGTAGTGTCAGACACACAACCATACAAGTCTGTTCCGGCTTCGAACAGAACCGAAGGCACTTCCGAAGAAGCCCTTGCAAATCCGGGTATTCACAATCCCGATCGGACTTCCCATCACTTAGGAAATCTCTATACCGTAGCTACTCAGTGCAGAGACAATCGATAGGTCGTCCTATCATTCTTGCAACCACCCGGTCTTCACCACCGGTCTTCAAATGCTATCCATAACGACGTATCATTATTCGGAATGGGTTATATGACACAAGGTCTTCTCCCGGCTAAACCGAATAATGAGCGCGATATTTAAAAACATATGGACATGGGATTTTCATTTAAGTCACAACTTATTATCCAAAACTTCCCTTTAAATGGTTTAAACCAAATTACTATTTCAAATCTTTAAACAAAGGATTTATTTCACAAAGTTTAACTATTTTCACAAAGATCCATTTATGGTTTCCAAAACAATATCCATTTTAATTGGATTAATTCATTTAATTTTTAAATCAAAGATTTTACTCATAGCTTCTAAACCCGTTTTCAATTATTCATTCACAACTTGGAAAACCATTTCAATTCAAACTTGAAATTCCTTTTATACACATTGGAAATTCATTTCTTATATGAAAGTCTTTATCATTTGAAAACAAACAGTTTTCATTTGGGAAAAAATCCAATTCCAATTATACAAGTTAAAGTTTTTCAAACTCGGGTTAAATTTAAATCCCATAACAACACTTAAAAAAAATGGTTTAAAACCCATATAAGCTTGTATAACCTTTACTTCATAAATCCTCAAAACAGAATTTAATTTCAAACCTTGAATTTAATTTTGAATTGAATTATTAAGTTCCAAAACTTTATTAAGTTATTCGAAACAACTTTTATTTTAGAAATTCTTTTCCAAAATCTTTTCACTTTAAATCCAATCCATTTCCAAAACCATTTGGATTTAAAAATTAGATCTTAAAAATTATTTCAGAAATATGTGACTTAATCGATTTCCACGTGCAATCCATATTTGTGTGTGTATAGTGTAGTCCAGGGGTATTACACGATAGTGCACAACAACAATCATCACAGATATATCGATAAACGGTATAACCCATAACGCTTATCTTCATCAATAGATTCATAGATAAAGTAAATTTATCAATCACAAAGATTCACTACTATGATTCGATGTGGGTTTTGGATAACCAATTGGAATCCGACTCCCTGTCGCATCGAAGTTCAAATGCCGTTTCATGGGCAAAAGGGGTTTCACACACATATAAGAACAAATCACAAATCACAGTTCATCACAAAGCAATCACAGTATCACAATAGAAATATCAATCCAGTACAAAACAATTGATGATAGTCAATCATCTCTAATTACGGTGAATATAATTAAGTGTGTTAACCACACAATTTATTTCATAAAATTTAAATCAATGATTAATTATTCTTAACTATAAATTGATTCAATCTTGATTAACTTTATCAACTAATTTTTCTTAATTTAATTATCTTAATTCATAAATCCTTAATTTATAATTAAGTAAATCTTAATTGCTTTTACCCTTTAATTAAATAAACTTTTAATTATAAAGTAATTACAAATTTTAATGGTTTAAAATTTTTATTTAATCATTATAAAGAATTTTATCTTTAAGTTAAAAATTAAGTATTTGATTTACTCCTAAGTATTTTATCAAGTTAAATTTTTTTAAACAATTTTATTTTTAAAAATCTAAGTTTTAAACTACTTCATTTATCCCGGATAATTATTTTAAAAACAAGTTTAAATCATGCTTCAAAATTTTTTGTTGTTTTTAAGTATGACCCGAGGCTTACTTCGGGTTTACCCCGAGACAAACACCCCTTAACTTCGGGTTTTCCACCAAATTGACCCGTGCTTCATTTTTTTTTTTGAAATCTGTTTAAGGTTTAAAAACGACACGACAAACGCTAAAGCCACCCGGGTCTCTCTTCGAGTTTTTTTACCTAAATTCCCGAGTGGTGCTTCGAGCTTCCCTCCCTGCTTCCCCAAACCATTCCACTGGCACACCGATCATCCACGTGCACATGCACGGCTATCCTCGACGCTGTTGGACGATGCTACGGCCACCAACGTGTCGCCGAGCATTCCCTAGAACAATACGAACACCCCGATCTCAATTTTATCTCGAAATCACGAATCGAGCATCATAGCCCAAAACCATCATCAGGAACATCACCAGCGAATCGCCTCGCGCCGCCTCCCCAGTCAACTATCGGCCACCAAATTTGGACCATAGCATCGCCATCACGCGACGCATCGATCTGCACCCTCGCCACAGAGTCCGGTCGCGTATGGATGGTGCAGCAACTCCATTTCGACCGTGAATAGAAAATGGGTCTTAAACCCTATTTTGCTTTCGAATCAAAAATTTATGGATTTATAAATTGCTCTAGTATTTTTCTGATGATTTCGAACATTGAATCATGCTGCCACAACGATCTCGAGGGCCAAAGTTCCTTAGATCAACAGAATTTGATGAAGTTTCATTTTACAGATCATCCTAGATATTCCAGTGAAAAGCTAATGAGAAATTTTGATTCTAGTTTCAAAAATTATCATTTTCCAAGGGGTTTCAAGTAATATTTCTGAAATACAAATCGGTGATATTCGAATTTATTGCTTATTGGGTTGTTACTGAGTTTAACATTTTCCAGTGAAGATAATCCCAGTCCCTTTGCTTTGATTTATTACTGAATTAAAGTACAGGTTAAGCAACATTTTCAACTTGTTTAAAATCTTTTCCAAAAGCAAAAGAGAAGAAGAAGTTGCCATTTTTTTTTTGTAGATGGTTTACTCTGTGAATCAGAGATTTGAGCATGATCACGTTTACAGTTTTTTTTTTCTTTCTTTTTTTTCCCATTAAAAGAAAACTACAAATTTGCTTTGATTTAACTCTAAAGCACAATGTAAGTTTGAACTACACTTAAACTTATTTTTCAGACCATAAATTCCTTCCCTTTTCCCAAAAGAAAATGGAAGAGAAAAATTCTAATTTCCCTGTAACTAAATGTTACAGGAAATAGGAACAGGGAACAAAAGTTTTTCCAGGAAATTCAAAGCACAAGCATACACTTCATTCATATGCAAACCATTCCTCTTCCTATAGGCATTCAAACACAGGAGAAAATTGAACAAGCAATAGATTTACTCACATTTTTTCAGAGTGCTTGTTTTTTTTCCTTTTTCTTTTACAGTTTTCCTAGTAAAAGAACAGTGGCTTTGCTTTGATTAAATCTGAAACATGATGCATTGTCAAACATCCTTCTACCTATCTTTACAATTCAATTACTTTTCAAAAGAACTGGGGAGAGAGATTTTAGATATCACTGTAACTAAAATGTTACAGGGAGACAGAGACATGGAAACAAATGTTTCCAGGAAAATCAAACATAAGCTTGGCCACTCATTCACATGCAAAGCCATTCACATTCATATAAGCATCCATATAAGAATCCAAACACAAAGAAAATTACAGCAAGCATAGGTTTATTCACAAACAACAACAGCAGATTCAAACTTGAAGTTTTGCTCACCTGTTTTTTTTCCTAGAGAGTTTCCAAAGCAGAAAATAAAGCCTGGATAATTCTTTTCTTTTTTCTACTTTGATTTTGAAATTTAAATCTGCAACTTGAAATTATAACACTTTGTTTAATCTCTGTCGCATGCTCTTGTTTATTCAGTTTATTAATATCAAAACAAGAATTTTAAATTTTACTTACTGTTTTGAATGAAACAGAGAAGCCTCTTTTTTTTTTCTCTGCAACTAGAGACCAAAATAGATTAAACCTTGATCTCGATTTTTTTTCCTGCAATTGATTGAATATTGTTGTACTTAATTCTTGCTTTATTACAGATTGTAGCTTCAATTCAAAATTAAAAAGGTTACTTGCCTTTTAAAAATTCTTTTCCAGAAACTTGCACTGGCCAGAAACTTGAAGCACTTGTTTTAAAGCAAATCTGCAGTTTGATTTAAATTTGTTGTTACAATATGACTTCAAAATCACAATTTTATTAACTATAAAGTTTTAAAAACTTACCTGAGAGCACACTACAGTTTTGAGGCTTTAGAAATCACTTCAGTTTTTAGTTTGAATTGAAGAAGAAATTGGCAGTTTTCTTTCTTCTTTTTTTTCCTGAAATTTTTCTCTTGTTGTTGAAATAAAGATTGCAAAATACTTTTTTTTGTTACTGAACTTCAGATGTTAGGAGATTTAAAATTCGAATTGGAAGGTGAAAGGTTTCTGAAATTTTTTTATTTGATTAATTTATTTAGGAAATGATGGTTTGTGCCATTTGTAAAAAATAATCATAAGCTTTAGGTCTTATTGATTATGCTACTCTACCTTCCATGTGCAATATATATTCAGCCTTTGATGTTTACAAAGCAATTGAATTTTATAAATTTTATATTTATAACTTATATACTTTGAAAATAAATGTATATCTTAAACACTTGTAAATCTTATACTTACATATGTATGTTTAAATTTGTTTGTATATATATATATATATATATATAGGTACAATGTGTTTTAAGTCCTTATTTTATCAAATCTAATTATTAAGTATACAAGATGATTTAGCTTTTGTAAACTTTTGTTTATATCAATTTTACAATATCACTTTTTAAACCAATATATTTAAGCTTAGTTCATTATATATCCTTTTCTTTTGAATTAAGACTATTACATCTTTTAAATAAACAACTTATCTATATATATTATTAAACTTTTATTGCTCATTTTATACACATTTTTTTTATTAATTTTAAAGAAAGAAATGATTTTTAATGCTACTTAATTTTTTTTAAACATTTATTTCAAATTTAAATTCAATTTTCAATCTCAAACTTGGAATATAAACTTTCATGTCCATTTGTTGTATCCACACTCACCCTGAACAAATGTAAATTAAATTTTAAATATGCATTCAATTTACTCATATTTGTAATATACACATATATATAAGATTTTAAATCTATATGACTTTTTACAATATTTATTATTTCAATATTTTAATCTCAAAATAAAATTGGGATTTAATTATATATTACTATCAATCATTTTTATTTGTTTAGGATTTTTCTTCCAATTTAATTTGAAATTAAATTCCAAAAGTTTAAAACATATTATTTATTTAAATTGTTAACTTTGGGACGTTACTTTTTGTCTATAAGATTTTAAATATAGAAATTCAAAATCTCAATTAAATTTTAAAATAAATACTCAAATAAACAAATATCCTATTTAATTTTAAAAATCCAAATTAATTTACAATTTTATTCCAAAATTTATTTACACTATCAATTTAATTTTAATTAAAAATCAGGATCGTTACAGAAATGGAGGGTTTTCCAAAAGATTTCTTAGACAATGTTTTAAGTTGTTTTAAAAGTAGGATGTCTAAAGTTTTATTGCTTTCGAAAAGAATGATTTCAGTAGTTCCTTAAAGTTTGATGTTTGGTTTCGCAAGGTAAGATTTTGACATTTTGTTTTAGAAAATTAAAGGGTTTCACTTGGTTTTGAAAGAGATGTTTTCAAAAAAATTAGAAAGAGGTACTTTCGAATGTTTAAATGTTTTCACCAACTAAAGCTTGAGTAAAGGAGATATATATAATGTGGCAATGTGATTTTATGTAAAAGCGTGAAGATTATATAATTTCCTTGTATTAGTTTGATTTAAAAGGTTTAAATCAATTCGAAAACATTTTCAAGGAAAATTATGGAAGGGGATCCTTATGTGAAAATGAATCATATATTAGAATACTAGATAGGACTAGTATAGGGTCACACCTTATACATTAGCTATTAGCCTCAGCTAATTGTTGTCCAAAATTCCAGTGTGTAGGACTTGGTTACAGGTAGACTAAAATTATGATTACACACTGAAAGGAATATATGTTTTTATATAGATAGGTTATTGGTGAGCCCGAGAAACCATTAGGATTAGGGCGACCTAGGAGATGTTTAAGCTAGGTACATACCGTCCAGAAGCGAAGTATGTAACAGATAGTCAGGGACGGACCGTCCAAAAGAGGAGTGTCTAACAAGTGTTAGATAAAAAAAATTATATTGTCTGGTAGTCCCGAGTCAGCCAAATACTTCTAATAAATCCCTTTCATTTATGAACATCTTCTTTACTAAAATTCCAAATCCATTTGTAAAACTTTTAATAAATCCCCAAATTTATTTATAAAACTCATTTATAAATATCCAAAGCCATTTACAAAACTATTTTACAAATATCCAAAATCATTATTAAACTTCTTCCCAAATTTTAAGATCTCTTTTCAAGTTATAAAATTCCCTTGTTAACCTCTTAAACAATTTATAAAACCCTTTTATAAGTATAAGCTCTAAACTTATTTTAAAATTCCTATCATAAAATATCATTTATAAATTTCTTTATATATATATATATATATAGATAACCTAATTACCACCCCTTTTATAAATTTCCAAACTTATTGAAACTCTTTACAAATTCCAAATTTGTTTATAACTTCATTTATAAATTTTTAAATAGAATTAAAATTCGCTTTTTATAAAACAAAAACTCTAAATATAAACATAACCCCAATATATAATTATGAAACTACTATACTTCTCATAACTAGGTCATTCCATAAATTCACGAATGGAATTATTTATTCCAATTTATCAAATGATATCAATTTCCTTTTTATTTATAAGATACCACTTATAAATCACCTTTAAATCTGTATTGTACCATTTATAAATCTATTCTTTTATTTTCCACATTTTATATAAACTGGTTTCACCAATATCAATTTCTTAAATATCTCCACCTTCCTTTAAACATAAGTTCCTTTTTAAATAAAAGACAACTCTTTTAATTTTCCTTTTTAAAACAATACTTATTATGAAAATAGTTTCCTATAAAGACAAATATGCCAATTTTTTTTATTAAAACCCTTACTTATATAAATAAATTTTAAAAAAAATTAAAGAAGTTAAACTAGAATAGAAAAGTTCCAAAACTCATTTTTAAAGTAAAATACCAAGAAAAACCCAAAATCAATTTTATATCATTTTCCAAATCAGACACCATTTCCTAAATCAAACATTACTTAATAGTATTTCCAAAATACCATATCAAGGTCAACAATTACTATTAGTACTTAACAAATGCTATTACTTCCGATTTTCACTAAAAAGTTTAAGTTTTCACAAGTGTTATTGTCACATCCAATATGATCAGTAGTTAAATTTTAGAAAATCACTATGGTAAAAAATCCTGATTTCTCAACAAGTTTTCTTGTATTTCAATTTTAGATGCTAATCGCTTTTCAAAAGTGGATATTTTAACCAATTACCCAATAATTTCAACCAAGCACAAACAGTAAATATTATTTACTATATAAGGATACTGATTTATCTAAAGAGGTGAGTTATACTCATCAAAATTCTAGTTGGCGTCCAAGCATTCCGGATTTAAACTTAAATTGAACGATATCCGATTTTATCTCAAATTTCTATTAGCTCCAAGTTTAACCAAATAAATTCCATTGTGAAGTTATCGTTTATTTCGAGTGCAACATAAGAGTTTTCATCTCGATTGGACCTCGTATGAGAAACTTATTGATTCTTTAAGTTATCGATTTTTAAATAATTATTAAAATATACTAATTGCTTTTTAATTACTTAATTACCCTTAACTAAACTTCCTAATTCTTCTTCTTCCCTCTAAGGCCATGCATCTGCATATGACAGAACCCATTATTGCCGTGCATTATCTCCACCGATATAGAGAACCACTCAATGAAACCAAACTATGACACCATCGACGAGTTTCTCTATGCACGGACATCCAACCCTCTACCCCCTCGCCCCCTCCAACTGGGCCATGCAATTTCCATACCGATACCTTCATGTGCAACATGGCAAAGTCACATTTTTCCATAGTTGAACGGAGGCAACCAAATCTTCGTCGCAGGTGCTAAATGCCTTGATAAACCCAAATTCAACTTTCGATCAAGCTAGTTCCTCCTCGTTTTGATCATAATCAAAACCCTAGCTAACATGCTCATGTTCTAAAACTGTCAAGTACCAAAAATTGCAACTGCACCCAACTAAACACACATCTACACGTAGAACCATGCTTCTAGAGTTCAAAGATATGAACTTTTAATTTGTTAGGAATTTGTTAGAATTGTTTTTTTATTTGATAAGAAATAGGTAATAGGGTTTTCTTTATTGTAAATTAAAAGGAATGGAATGTTATGGATGATAAGAGAAAGTAGCGTACTAACTTGTATAAGTGTTCATTTCTATATATAATTAGCAAATTTTGACATCTCGTCGTATAGACTTCCATTGGCGTAGGAACATCGAACGATAAAAAAATATAGTCATGCTCATTGTTGCGACCTTAAAACAAAAATAATATACACTAGTTAATGTATTCTGTAAAATCACAAAAACACTATCATTTGTCGAAAATTCATCAAATGATAATTTAAATATTTTCCAATTTTAGAACCAGAGAAATGTCAAATAAATTAAACTAAAAATACGTCAATAAAAATCGTGTCATTATAATAAATTTATTTATTTATTTATTCGAACTATTTATTTCTATAAGTAAATTTACAAAATGTATTCACGTTATTATTTATAAATTAAAGGAGTTAAATTAGACCTTCAAAACAAATTAATTAATATTCAATTCAAACCCATAAATTTTAATTGTATCCAACAATTTAATTAACAACTCAACTAATTTAAATAAATTCATATACTTGAATTTAAGTTTTTAACTATAAAAACCAATTATTCAATAAATAAAATAATTAAATATTCAAAATTAAACGACAAAATTCTAGGTCGTTACATCCTTCGCCCTTAAAGGAATTTCATCCTCGAAATTCTCAAGATAAGAAAAGTTCCTCCAACCCTTGAACATTTCAAAACCAATTAGTTCAATGAATTGTTAAATCTCCAAGTCCTTTAAAGTTGTGGAAATTTTCGACAGCGTCTCCTTTGCGAGGCTCGATCGAAAAAACCAAAATCGTCACTACGGGACCACACCAATAGAAGAAAACAAAACCCACTGGCCTTCAATATCTGGGGCATAAAACCATCAACCAAACAAAAATATAAACATATACCGATTATTCGAGCAATCAAACTTTACCTATGAAACCAAAAGAATCAACTAGCCTTTGATTCCATTAACCCATATCTCACATGCAAGTGGTATCCAAACATATAACTTATTAAAGCTCGTATGATATACAGATACCATATGTACGAAATATCAAATCCGATCGCTTGCTCGGTCACACAATTTCACTTCCGAACTAGTATCACTCACTCGACTTTCCTAGTGTGGACTTCGATCCAGTTCCTTGACTAAAACCTCCATTCTCCTTGCATAGACATAAATTATGATATAAAACTTCGGAATCAAATCAAAAATCTGTATCAATTGTTCACCATCAAGAATCGAGTGAAATCCTAACTCGGACTGGTGTAAATTACCTAGATATCGTATACTTGAATCTGGATCAAAACAGTTTTGTGAATAAAATGATCTACGCCCAACTTACATATTATTCCATTGGTTTATGTTAGTCCTTGAGATGATGATTTTGATGACAACAACCTTAGGAATTGTTATAAAATATAAATACCAACATTATAATTTAGACATATATGTATATGCAGGATTTAACCATGCAGGTACCAAGAATGAAGAATGTACAGTATAAAGATTCAAGATATCAAGATTGAAGACTCATGAGTATCAAGATTATCAAGAGTTCAAGATTTCAATAATAAGTAATTTAATTAGGAATTTTGTTAAAACTCCTAGAAAAGCACTGGCATCTTAAAATCCAATTTATTCGTGGAATGGAATCCACTTCGAGCCCGTTAAAGGGATGGAACCTACGAAAAATCTAGTGGAATATTGTTTTGTATCCACTAACTTTTTTTACAAAATTATATCTTATTTTCAAAATGACTTCAAAATCTTCCTTTTAAAAAAAGATCAAAAACATATATCCTGGTTTTAAATACTTTTAGCCTCAAAATAATCTTTATTTTCAAAATCAAATTATCCTTGGTTTTAAACTATTTTTTAACTATAATATATTTAACTTTTAAAATTTATACATAGATTTAAATATAAAATTATGGTAAAATTTTATATATACCAAAATATTATTCTCTATATTTACTTATGTATTGTAACTATAGTTAAGTATATTTGTAAAGTTTAAAAATAGTTTTAGTACAAGATAGAAGTTATTTTCAAAGAAAAATAAATTACCAAAAATATCATACGCCTGTCGACAACCCCTATATACCCTTGTCGACAAGGTGGCAGTTGATTTCAAAAATTTGAATTTCAAAGAAATGTCTATTCGTCATATCCTTTAACGAATGGACATGACTGTTGTTCTACTATAAATAGGGGCAGTTTTAAACGAATTTATATTCATATTTTCTCTGATTTCACTCCTCTTCTTCTTCCACATTCCTTTACATATATTTTCACCCTTACTCTACCAAAATCACCATTGAATCTAACTAGATCATCTCTCGTTTGATTCTCTATCCCTATCTCAATAAGATCTCAGTACTATTCAGAGTTATCGGCTTCTTTGTAATAAATTGAGCAAGAAAAGGTGTGATTGTAGCCTGTGAAATCAATCAAGTGAGAAAAGGGGTGGCTGTAGCCTATGAAATCAAGTGGGTGAACTTATTGCCCGTAAAATCAAGTATCAGTACCTAGAGGATTGTGAATCTGGAGTGGTGTACCTCGTAGCCTTGAAATCGAGGGTGTAATTATAAAACTTACTTTTGAAAGGAAATCCGTACTTGTGTGCGAGACTGGATGTAGGCTAACTCCGAACCAGTATAAAATCCGGTGTGTTCTTTTCTTTATTGTTTTTACTTTATTTCTGCATCTGTGTTTGATTCTATGATCATATCTGTGTCTGAGTTTTGCATACATTTGTGTTCAAATTAATATAAACTCAAAAAGATTTAATAATTCCTTAAAACACTATTCACCCCTCTACTCTAGCCTTAAGATCCGTTATCTGCATTTCTCACATTTGGTATCAGAGCAAGATTTTCAAAGTTTCATAATATAATTTTGAAAAAGCTTTTAAAATGGATATGTTTGAAAAACTTGTTAATACTATTTTAGAAATATTCAGATCATCATTGTCTCTTGAGTCTGCATGAAATCAATATTCAAATTCAACTTGTCTACCAAAATTGTATGATGTGCAAGAAACATGCTTTATGGCTGATGAAGATTCAATCCACAATGGATAAATTGTGCAGATCAAAAAGAATAAATGGATACTCGATAGTGGATGCTCTAGACACATGACTGGTAATCCAGATATGCTTAATGATATAATATATAAAGACGAAGGACTGGTTAACTTTGGAGACAACTCAAAAGGATATGTGATTAGCATCGGCAAAGTCAGTAACTCTGAAACTCCTATCATTATTAGTGTTTTGCTAGTTAAGAATCTGAAACATAATCTGCTAACTATTAGTCAACTTTGCAATAAAGGATATAAAATTAAATTTGAAAAAGATAAGAGTCGTATTGAAGATAATAATTCAACCATAATATTTGAGGGAATTAGGAAAAAGAATATTTATATTCTTAGCATGAAAGTTTTAAATGATAACCCGTGTCTTTTGGCAAATACAAGTGACCCTTGGATTTGACATAAGAGATTTGGGCATTTGAATTTCAAACTCTTATCTAGACTGTCAAAACATGATCGTATCCCTAAAATGAATTTTAAAGTAGATAGTTTATGTGATGCATGTCAATTAGGAAAACTTAGAAAAAGTTCCTTTAAATTAAAAGATTTGATTTCAACTTCAAAACCTCTTGAATTACTTCATCTTGATTTATTTGGTCCATCTCAAATTCTGTCAATAAATCATAGTAAATATGCTTTTGTAATTGTAGATGATTATTCTAGATTTACATGGACAATATTTTTGAAACATAAAAGTGATACTTTTGAATGTTTTAAGAACTTTACAAAAAGGATTCAAAATCAACTTTCTCTAAAAATTATAACCATCCGTAGTGATCACAGTGGTGAATTTGAAAATGAAAAGGTTGAGGAATTCTGCAATAAAAAGGGAATAACTCATAATTTTTCATTTCGAAGAACTTCGCAACAAAACGGAGCGGTAGAACGTAAAAATTGGACGATTCAAGAGTGTGCGAGAACTATGCTTTCAGATAGTAAATTACCAAAGTATTTTTGGATGGAAGCAGTTGCTACCGCCTGTTATATTTTAAATAGAATTTTAATTAGACCTTTAACTGATAAGACATCTTATGAACATCTTCACAGAAAGAAACCTAAGATATCTTATTTTAGAATTTTTGGAAGTAAATGTTTTATTTTAAATACAAAAGGTAACATAGATAAATTTGATCCTAAATACGACAAAGGTATCTTTATCGGATGTTCTAATAGAAGTAAAACATACGGGGTATTTAATTTAAGAACTAACACCATCGAAGAAACAATGCATGTTTCATTCGATGAAAATCTCAAAAATTTTGAAGAAACAAATGATGAAGAGGATTTAATCACTCAAAATCAAGAGTCAACTGAAACTAATAATGAAATTAATCATTCTAATAAAAAGATTAAACTTTTAAAAGATCATCCTATAGAAAGTATACTAGGAGATATGAAATCTTTTGATGCAACTAGAAATCAACTGAGTAAAATGAGCAATGTAGCCTTTATATCAACTATTGAACCCAAGAATCCAAAAGAAGCATTAACTGATGATTCATGGATTTTGGCTATGCAAGAAGAACTAAATCAATTCACTAGAAATGATGTTTGGAAACTTGTTCCTAGACCTGAAAATAAAACTACAATTGGAATAAAATGGGTTTATAAAAATAAAATGAATGAACAAGGATAGGTTGTTAGAAATAAAGCCCGGTTAGTCGCTCAAGGTTATTGTCAAGAAGAAGGAATAGATTTTGATGAAAACTTTGCACCTGTAGCAAGATTAGAAGCCATTATGATTCTACTTGCTTTCGCAAATCATAATAATTTCAAATTATATCAAATGGATGTTAAAAGTGCATTTTAAATGGATTTGTAAAAGTGGAAGTATATGTTGAACAACCACCACTTTTTGAAAATGAAAAATTACCAAATCATGTTTACAAACTTAAGAAAGCTCTATATGGTCTAAAACAAGCTCCTAGAGCCTGGATGATAGACTAATATCTTACTTATTACAATCAAACTTTGAAATTGGTAAAGTAGATAATACTCTTTTATTAAAAAAATAAAAAAAAGATTAAACTAGTACAAGTCTACGTAGATGATATCATTTTCGGATCAACTAATTTTGAAATAAATAAAGAATTTTCTGAAATAATGACAAAAGAGTTTGAGATGAGTCATATGGGTGGATTAAACTTCTTTCTAGAATTGCAAATAAAACAATTAGATAATGGTATCTTCATTAGTCAAGAAAAATTTGCTAAAGACCTAGTTAGTAAATCTGGTTTAACTACTGCAAGTGGAAAACCCACTCCCATGGCAACCAATGAGTACCTAAGTAAAGAAGATCTCTCAAAAGATGTAGATCAAAAATCATATAGAGGAATGATTGGATCATTACTCTATATCACTGCTAGTAGACCTGATATCATGCATTTGTCTTTGTGCAAGATATCTATCCCAACCTAAAGAGACCCACTTAAAAGCTGTAAAACATAACATAAGATATGTTAAACACACCTTTGATTATGGCTTATTTTATCCTAAAAATGATTCTTTTGAATTAATATCTTATTGTGATGCTGATTATGATGGTTGTAAATCAAACCGAAAAAGTACAAGTGGAACTTGTCACTTTTTGGGGCATTATCTGATTTCCTGGTTTAGTAAAAAGCAAAACACAGTTTCTTTATCAACAACCGAAGCAGAGTATATTTCTGCTGCTTTGGCTTGTTCTCAAATAATATATATGCAACAAACTTTAAAAGATTTTGGTTTAAATATCTCAAAATCACAAATTTATTGTGACAATACTAGTGCAATAAATTTATCCAAAAATACTACTCATCATGCTCGGACTAAACATATTGATATCAGACATCATTTTCTCAAAGATAATATAAGTAAGGAAGTAATTACTCTCGATTATGTCAATTTCGAGAAACAAATTGTTGACATCTAAAAAAAACCTTAAATGAATCTATATTTACTAAATTAAGAAGAGAATCGGGTATTTGTTCAATAACTGAAATATAGAATATAAATAACAAAGGATAATTAAAAATTAAATGAAAATAAATCAAATAACAAAAATATCAAGTACCATGTAGACAACCCCCTTCTACCCCTGTCGACATATAACGATTTTTTTATTTTTGAAATTTTTCCCACCAAAATTAAGTGGTTATATATTCTTCTTATTTCGAAAATTTGATCATTCTTTCTGTTCTTTCTCTGTTCTAGCTTCTGAAAACAATAAAACAATGGCCTCCTCTTCCAAATCAAACAAAAATTGAACCATTTCGTTTCCTTCTCCTTCCACCGGACCATTTCAACGAACTACACTCGCACGAGTAATGAAATGGAGGATTCCTTGAAGGATGCACTGCAACTAATGACTGAAATTCAAGTGGTGCAACTTAGAATGGCCAAAGAATAAGAACGGCAAGGCAAAATCCTTAAAATTTTGCAAAAGTTTCTAATGGACAATCACGCTAATCTGATCTTGATTGATGAAGAATCTTCAGGAGATCAAGTGCAAGAGGACAGCGAGGAAGAAGAAGAAGAAGCCTTAATGGAAGAAGAGCACGCTGAAGTGATGACAAAGTCGTTTGCGTTGGCGAAGTGTGCTTTGACAAGGATGGAAATCTAGTCGAACAACGTGGAAATTTTTGTTTCCACTACCCAAATTGTTTGGTTCATAGATCTCCCATTTTCAAAGGCACACATTAGTTTCTTTTCTCTCTTTCTTATTATTATATGTTCTTACTTTCGTCTTATACGCAAATGTAAATATGACAATAAATAATTGATAAATGATTTGTGTTCTTATATTTGGTTTCTCACATTATCACTATTATAAGTAGTATCATATATAGATTCTTAGTTATGATAGTTAGTAATTAAGGACTAAAGTTTTAGTTTTAGAATAAAGTGTTGATTATTTATGATAACGCTATCATTATAATCACATTTCATAGAGTATTAGACTAAGGGGGAGTTATATAGTTTGGAGTTAGTTTTTGTCGATGACAAAGGGGGAGAAGTATAAAATAGGATAGTTAGGCATAGATTAAGAGGGAGTTATTAGTTTTGGAGGGAGTTATTAGGATAGAAGTAATATTTTATAAACAAAGGTTTTCTTCTTCAAAAAGGGGGAGATTGTTAGTCCTTGAGATGATGGTTTTGATGACAACAACCTTAGGAATTGTTATAAGATATAAATACTAACATTATAGTTTAGATATATACAAGATTTAACCATGCAGTTACCAGGAATGAAGACTGTACTGCAGTATAGAGATTCAGGATATCAGGATTGAAGACTCATGAGTATTAAGATTATCAAGTGTTCAAATTTCAATAATAAGTAATCTAATTAGGAATCTTGTTAAAACTCCTAGAAAAACACTGGCATCTTAAAATCCAATTTATTCGTGGAATGGAATCTACTTCGAGCCCATTAAATGGATGGAACCCTAAGTAGGATGGAACCTACGAAAAATCTAGTGGAACACTGTTTTGTATCCACTAACTTTTATTCAAATGTTTTACAAAATTATATCTTGTTTTCAAAATGATTTCAAAATCTTCCTTTAAAAAAGATCAAAAACATCTATCCTGGTTTTAAATACTTTTAGCCTTTTCAAAATCAAATTATCCTTGGTTTTAAACTATCTTTTAATTATAATATATTTAACTTTTAAAATTTATACTTAGATTTAAATATAAAATTATAGTAAAATTTTATATATACCAAAATATTATTCTCTATATTTACTTATGTATTTTAACTATAGTTAAGTATATTTATAAAGTTTAAAAATAGTTTTAATACAAGATAGAAGTTATTTTCAAAGAAAAATAATTTACCAAAAATATCATAGGCCTGTCGACAACCCCTACATACCCTTGTCGACAAGGTGGCAATTGATTTCAAAAATGTGAATTTCAAAAGAAGTGTCTATTCATCATATCCTTTCACGAATGGACATGGATGTTGTTCTACTATAAATAGGGGCAGTTTTAAACAAATTTATATTCATGTTTTCTCTGATTACACTCCTCTTCTTCTTCCATATTTCTTTACATAAATTTTTACCATTACGCTGCCAAAATCACCATTGAATCTAACTAGATCATCTTTGGCTTGATTCTCTATCACTATCTCAATGAGATCTCAGTGCTATTTAGAGCTATAGGCTTCTTTGTAATTAATTGAGCGAAAAAAGGTGTGATTGTAGCCTGTGAAATCAATCAAGGGAGAAAAGGTGTGATTGTAGTTTGTGAAATCAATTGGGTGAACTTGTTGCCCATAAAATCAAGTATCTACCCAGGGGATTGTAAATCTGGAGTGGTATACCTCGTAGCCATGAAATCGAGGGTGTAATTGTAAAAATTGCTTTTGAAAGGAAATCCGTACTTGTGTGCGGGACTGGATGTAGGGTAACTCCGAACCTGTATAAAATCCAATGTGTTCTTTCCTTTATTACTTTTACTTTATTTCTGCATTTGTATTTAATTCTGTGATCATATCTGTGTCTGAATATTGCATACATATGTGTTCAAATTAATATAAAGTCAAAAAGATTTAATAATTCCTTAAAACACAATTCACCCCCCTCTGGTTTGTACTCTAGCCGTAAGATCCGTTATCCGCATTTCTCACAGTTTATTCCTATATGTATTACTTTTTATTCACATTCATTCTAATACACTAATTATTTCATCGATAGTTTTTCATTTAATACTAAATTTACTTACTAACCATTTCATACATCTTTTACTAAGTTTAATTTCATTTTCCTAACTCAAGTCCTTATTAATATAATGCTCTCCTATGTCCAAAAGAGAAAATATGTGTATATACAAAATTTCAATTTTTATTTACTTAGCCCATATGTCCAGCAAATAAAAATTTGTTAAATTTCTATCTTCTCAAATTTATAAGCAATAAAAATTTAACTTCTTATAGTTTCACAAAAACACTTAGCTTAAATTTTAATATCCATTTGGAAACTTCGACTATCCAAAATCGTCAAAAATTCTATTTTATTTTCGAAAATGAAAATTTCCACACAACATCTCAAAGTGAGATGCAGAACGGAAACTATCCCAATTGATAGGATATACGAGTCCTTATAATAACTTGATTGAAAATTTAAGAACTAAAAGTATAGTTTTATTTCAAATATATATATACATATATCCATTTTGTATACCAAGTCACCCCTTTGGGATTTAAAATAAACTCTGTTTACAAAGCTATTCTGAAGCAAAACTATTGTGGTGGTAATTCTTTACTTAAGAAACTCGAAAATGAATGTTGATGATGCAGCAATCATCGTCCGAATAATTTACCAACGATTGAAGTGAGTTCAGTGTTTTTATCTCCTTTTAAAATATTTCTAGTCAAAAATACTTCCAAAATAATACTATTATTATTTCTTCAAAAACTCAAAAAACAATTTCTAAAAACACCAAGATTAAATTTCTCAAACTCTTAGTTTAATCCTTATTTACAAACTATATTTATAAACCATGTTTATATAATTTCACTTCTTATATGAGGTCATTTCATAATTGTTTATCTTTTTTTAGTTTTAAATAAACAACTTAACTCAAATTTTAATTTTAGTTTTTAACCCAACTAATTCATCGAGCGCTTATAGTCTATTGTGAAATTGAATTCACAAGGTGCTCATATATCATCCAACTAAACAATAAATTCTCATAAACTATCTGAGCACAAACAATAATCAATAAATTATTATAATCTAATATTATCATTCCCTTACAACCAAACGCATCATACATAATTATATCAATTCTTTAGAAATTATTCTCATATATATAAAATATAGTATAGATAAAACTGTATCATTTACCTAATTTTCAAAACAATACTGTGTCAGTTTGCCTTGTTTGAGTGTTTGGAAACCCCTATTGATACAATTGTTCATTCTGCATCAACTGGAATTCATAACCACACAACCAGTAAATCGACGCAATATAAAACATTTTTATAGCACTAACAAATATGCATTCGTATATATAATGCACTCAAACACATTCTGGGGACTCACTTACCCTATCTCAAATGAGTTGAACCCACCAAAGCCTAGGTGTTCGCTCAACCTAAGCTCTAATACCACGTTGTAACATCTCATCCTTTTGATGCTGGGAAGTTGACAGTAATACATACACGATATTCACATGTCGAATATTCAAGTGCCGAAAAGACAAATTGTTGGGAAAAAGAAAGAAAAGACAGAAAAGAATCTTACATCGTGATGAATAATATATAATATATAACAAATTTTTACAAAAGAAAGAATTCAATATACATACATCTAGTAAGAGTACTGTTAACCATAAAAAACTCATAAGAAAGAAGGTACGAAAGAAGGGTCATGAGAGCATGAGGGAAGATTAGAAAGCACCAAGATGTTTTGGATAATCATACCTTCCGACAAGGAGCTTCCGGCAAAGTCCAAGGCTATCTTTCAAAGTCCATAGGCAGGATGATGTTTCAAGAATCCACCTTTCGACTAGAACGAGAGGTCTCTCAACAAAGACAAAAGAGAAGAACCTCTTACCCTTTGAAGAAGGTAAAGAAGTAAAGACAAGGGCATGCGACCTTATAACACCCTTTTCGAAAGCATAATAAACCTTCCGGACCGGTTGGAACGCCTACTGAATATCTTTCGACAGTGTCGGAGGGTCTACGATGAAAGCAACATTCATAAGTCAGCAGAGAACATAAAGCAACCTTCCGACAAAATTCAAGGAAAGCTCGGCTCTCGGCAACTTCCAAGTAAAAAAGCAACCTTCCGACTAAGTCGAAGGGTTCAAAATAGCCAGGAACCTTGCGGCATCTCCGAAGGGTTCACATACTGTGTAGACGATAGACCTTCGGACAAGGGCAAAAGGTTCCTAGAAACAAATGAAAGAAAAGACTCTTCGGTAATGTTCAAGGATCCATGATGACATGTGAAAGGAAAACCTTTTGTTGAAACCAAAAGTTTAGCAGTTTTATATAAGAAGGGAACCCTTCGATCCGGCTGAAAGCACAGGGACGGAAGCATGTGGCTGGCACCTATAAATAAGACCTAATGGGTCCTTTTTGGAGCACAGATTTTTCCTCATTCCATTTTTGTAACTGCTAAAATCAAAGCTCTGTAACCTTAATTTGGTAGTGATTTGGGAAAATTTAATAAAAAGAGAAGTCCATTGAAGGATCAGAGGAAAGTCTTGTATTTTTCACGTTTTCTTTACAGTTTATATTCATCTTTGCCGGTTTAATCACAACTTTTAGGTACACTACTTTGAAAGGTCCATATCAATAAAAACAATGATATTCTTTATTGAGCGGTCTTCATAACCCTTCGAAGACCTTTAGTTTGTGGCCTAAACCCTTCAGACCAAAAGGGAGTTTATCAGAATTGGTATGTAGTGAACCTTCTGGGGTGATAAATCCCGAGGGTCAAAACTTTTGTTAAGTATCATAACCTGTTGGATCCCATCAACCTTAGCATCAATCTGAATCCCTGATAGCTGCTTGTCCAACCATTCTGCAAAGAACCAAGTTAACTCTCTAAGTACGATAAACTAAGGAAATCTAATCCTGACCAAGGAAAAAGCTTTCGGGAGGAGTCTTATAAAGGTTTAATCAAATCAGATACCCTTATTCGTTAATTCAACAATAATCGAAAGACTTTTCTCCTTCCAAATCTTGTATCTACGCCTTCTTGACCCCATCGAAAGGTTAGGTTTTTAGTCTAATACCGAGTAGGGAGCTAGAAAAAGTTCTACATAAAATTAAACTTTCGTCATAGCTCTAATTATTCCTATCACTCGAGATAGCGCAAATTATCAGCTGAACATTTGTCAATCCCTTTAGAGATCCCATCTTCCACCTTTTCTCAAAAACTTCTCCTACTTGGATTCATTAGAGTGTTGACCATAAATTTGGCTAACGATCTGCAAAGCCAAAAGGCCACCTAGCCCAGGTTTCAAAACCTTTCGACGACAGAGGAAGGTTTGATATAGGACATATCAACTAAATAAGTTAAATTTAAAGGCAATCAATAAAAGGAATCGTGTTTTTTGTTCTCATAAGAAGAAATCCATCCTTCTTATCATATCCTTGGGGTGTTGACAAGAAATCTTGTTAACATTTTTGGCGCTAGAGGGAGGGGCTGAACATCCGATCTTCGATAACTTTCACCGCTCAATTATATAAAGAGCCTTGACTAAAAGAGGAGATGGGTAAAGCTAAACGAAGTAGCAACAATCCAAATGAAGAGGCTACATCACAGTCAACCTTTAAAGGTCATATATTCCTAAATCCTAACTTAAGAAAAATAGAAGTCGGGCAACCTTCAACCCTAACAAACATGTAAAGCAATATGATCTAGGTTCAAAATTAACGGCTACGGAAGCTGGTAATAAAGTAGTATTCAAAAAGAGCCCCAACCCAGGAATCAATAAGGTTATGGAAATGGAGAATGATGTTCAACCTCCAAATGAGATAAAGGATTAAAGGTTAAACCGAGATAGTCAAGTAAATAAATCTCTTGAGCAATCAAATAGCCTTATCCTAGAATACAATAGGAGAAGTTACAGAAATGACACCAACCAAAATGGTAACCTAAACCTTATAGTGGTTAATGCACTTAGAGAAATGAAATTTATGATCCTGAAAAATATGTTACCCTGCAAAAAGACCCCCCTTTCCGAAGAAATAATGGCAAAAAAATCTTCCTCCGCACATTCAAATTCCTTCACCAAAATATGATGGGACAATTGATCTAGACGATCACCTTATCATCTTTTGAAACTGGATGAACTTATACAATGCTTCAGATGCAGTTCACTGTAAACTTTTTCCCATTACTTTTCAAGGAGTAGCAATCAAATGGTATAGGAGTTACCGAATGTGAACTATCCATTCTTGGAAACAATTTACTTGCGACTTCGTGGCTTAATTTTCTATATTCAGAGATAAAACTATGGACTTTAGCTTGCTAGAAACTATCATACAAAAGCCAGAGGAGCTACTTGGCGAATATTCGGACATATTCAGTGTAGAAGCATTAAGGGCAAAAAGTGCAACTGATAGAGAAAAGCTTATGGCAGTTCGATCAGTGTTAATTGAACAAACCCCATTTCAGAAGGACCTCTATATGAATGGGTGCAAAGATCAATAATATTACTTTCTCCAAGCTGATAAGTTTATTCAACTGGACGAGATTCACCATGCTAAGAAAGAATTCTACTGTGAATTCGAGGAAGAGAAATCTGATTTTAGGCGTCATGACATAAGTCCAATGGAAAGTGAAAAACCAAACGGAAGTCGAAGAAAGAGTTCTAAAATAAATTGTGCAGTCTTGAGCGTGTCCCTCTTCTACATATATTCTAAGATTAAAAGAAATGATAATTTTAATGCACCTCAAAAAATTCGGAGTGCCCCAGAGCCAAATAAAGTAGGAAGTTATTGCGAGTACCATAAAGCAAATGGACATGAAACTGATGAATGTCGTATCTTATCGGATAAAATTAAAGGCATGGTCAGATCAAGATTTTTACAGGAGTTCATCGGAGAAACTTGAAAGACATCTTATTCAAAATAAGAGGAAAACAATTTAGCAACTCCAAAATTAAGATTCCTATCAAATCATGAGGACTCGCGACAACTGTTCAACTTTGAACTTTCACTCTTTCTTTTCATAGTTCTTCAACTTGATACTTAAATTTGTATTGTGCATTGATCATGTACTGACTAAAATTTGAGTACAATTACAAGTAAAAAAATCAAACCGAAGCACTCGACAAACTTGAGAATGCTTAAAGAGCACGACTCAGACGTCTGACACGATGCAATTATCAACAGTTCAGTCAACACCAAGGCTTTCCTATATGAAATGTTGAATCACTGCTAAACTCAATTCCAATTTAGGATAAAACCCATATATACTAAATCTACTTTTAGCACGCGATTTCAAAAGGAAACTTCTCAAATTATATTCTCTTAAGAAAACTATTTTCAGTCACCCCATGACTTGGGGGAAACAAATACTTATTTATCTCAAAATTAGATTTATGCAACTAATTTGAGATATTATATATAGCATTAATAAATGCGCACCAAAAGACTTCAAACTGAGTAATTGTAATGTTTCAAAGTTTACTAAAATCATGTGTGAAGATAAGCCTATTCATAGTTTTTCAAGAAATATTTTGAAAGCACAAAAAGTTTATTGGAACTCAAAACAGAGAATCCGATTCTCGACTAAAAGGCTGTTGGTTCATGAATCACGACCTCCTAGTCTCCTATTTGAGATTTGTGTCTCCATTATGATAAGAACAAGAAATTTCTTGCTAAAGATTTAAAAAAACTTTTTCGCAAAAAGGATTCATGAGTTCAAACTATTTTTCAAAAGAAGCTCTTCAATATAATAGAAGGGTATAATTACAAAATTCTTTCTCTCAAAGGAGACTCCATTTTAATTAGCCGAAAATTATTTTCATATACAAATACTCAAGCCTACGATGTTATTCCAGAGCATCTCCTAGCGGGAGGGACAAAAGCCCACGATGCTATTCCATGGCACCTGTTAACCAGCACCTTGGCCAGGCTACAAAACGACAGTTGAAGATATTATTACTCGCACTAGACAAGGTTCTGACCAAGAGGAGCCTGGTAGCATACGGGTTTGATGCGGTCAACATGTTTGGCATTTAGGCATGGTTCGGCAAGAATGGTTCAGCACACGTCGCTCGGTCCAGATGGCTCGACAAGCCTCATTTGGCACAAGCTTCGTTCGGCAAGCATCGTTCGACACAAGCCTCGTTCGGCACAAGCTTCATTCGGCAAGAATGGTTTGGTACACGTCACTCGGTCCAGATGGCTCGGCAAACCTCGTTCGGCACAAGCTTCGTTCGGCAAGCCTCGTTCGGCACAATCCTCGTTCGGCAGAAGCCTCGTTCGGCAAGCCTCGATCGAAACAAGCCTCGTTCGGCATCTATGGCTTGGTGCGCAGAGGTTACTTACCAAGGGCCGAAGTACACTGTTCCTAGGCCATTGTTCCTAGGCCCATTAGGGAAGTCCAACCCATCTTCGTCTATAAATAGAGAGGCAGGGGCACAGCAGAAGGGGCTTTTTTTGGGAAACACTGGGGAGACTCTGCCATTTTTTATACTGTACTCTTTTTAATTCAAACTTGTACTCAAGTGATTTATTTACGGATTGTATCTGTAACCAACTATCAAGGAAATCAATAGAAATCAACTTCAAACTGGACGTAAGTAGTTACGCCGAACCACTGTAAATCCGGTGTTCACGTTTTTATTGTTCTTTTGGCATTGAATTACACTATTTTTCTGTTTTAATTTATTCTCTTCATTAATCTCTCTACATAACTCTACTCAAGGGTGTTAGTGACCAATTTTGGTGCTAACGTTTTGGTGCTTTCACTGAGAATTGAATTCTCAGCTTGATTGGATCTCATCGTCTACTAGTGGATTTCCATATTCACGAGATAGATCCAGTTGTCTACTAGAAAACTTCTTATTCTACTCAGATTTGAAAGAAATCTAAAGAAAGCTAATAGCCGTAGATTGATTCACTGATGTACGCAAGATTTGGTGATTGGATGTTGAAGTCTACACTCAAGTTGAATGAAGGCCGACCCTCCTCTGAAGACAATTCAGCCGATCGCCTCAGAAAGAAAAAGTCTATGCCGACCGCTTTAGAAAAAGTCTATGCCGACCGGCCTTGGCTGACCAACCTTGGCCGACCACCTTGGTCGATCCACCTTGGCCGAACAACCTTGGTCGACCAACCTTGGCCGATCCACCTTAGCCGATCCACCTTGGCCGAACAATCTTGGCCGATCCACCTTGGCCGAACAACCTTGGCCGACCAACCTTGGCCGACCAACCTTGGCGGATCCACCTTGGCCGATCCACCTTGGCCGACCACCTTGGCCGACCCACCTTGGTCGAACAACCTTGGCCGATCCACTTTGGTCGATCCACCTTGGCCGGCCCACCTTGACCGATCCAACTTGACCGAGACACTCTTGGCCGATCCTCTTTGGCCGATCCACCTTAGCCGAACAATCTTGTATGCCGAGCAACTTTGTCATGTCGATCGAAACTTAAGTTACACCGGTCTCTTATATCTACTTGACCGAACCCTAGCCATAGCACAGTGCCTCCAGATAGTGAATTCAAAATTCAACTTAATAAAGGAACATTATACCTACTTCCCTTACATCCCCTGATAGACCAGGGTATAGAGGATCTAGCGACAGCTTCTGAACGGCAACAAGGGAACGGACAAACAACCGCAACTCAAATGATACTCTCAAAGGGTTATCATACTAATCACCCTTGAGGAGAATTAACCTCCATATATATTTTGGCGGCCAGTTGGCTGGAGAGCCTCCTACGACCATGGATCGTCTCTAATACAAAAATGAATCTAAACCAAAGTGTGGAGGAGCGGAACAGACTAAGAAAAATAACAATGAAGGCCCGTTGGCTAAGGATGTAGATCCCAATAGCCGAAACAAGACCTCAAAATTCGGCTCATATGCTCTTTGAAAGATTCAATTGACAACCTCTACTTGAAGACTCACGACTCGAAGTGGTACTGGAAACCAACCTCGAGAGAGTACACCAAAGTCTAAAGAAACTCAGGGAAAAGTTGTATATTCCCATGTGATCACTGATCCTAACACGGGCGATTACAAACACCTCCGAGGTGTGATCGAAAAGCTGATCTGGAAAGGAAAGCTTCAATAGTATGTACATGTCCTGTAGAATTGCAGGCAACGAATATCCAATGCCTATTAATAAAGGGCTATGATTATCAATTGGACTGCTGACGGCCGACATCCCTTTGAAAGGAGCCAGGGGCGAAGTCGAATAGCGAGCACACGATGCTGCTTCACTTATCAATGAGATTTATCCTAATCTTCTTTGAATTATTTCCAAATCTATTTCTATTTTAATTGTTCTATGGAATACGAATAACTTGAACTATACTACTTTCAAAACGATGCAGGTGACCAGGTACTCAGATTTGGTTGCCAACCAATCCACGCAGACCATGATCAGATGTGTGGAGTTACATCCAGACGGGCATAATTCAATCCCTCATCATCAATCATGTGCCTTTAATTTGGGGCCAAGAACTAGAGATTGAAAAGCTCAACACAATTAGAGCCCAAATACAAAGTCAACATGACTGACCATCCATTCATTGACCTCCACGTTTGACTTGGAGACCTGAACAAGGCTTGCAATGAGTATGGCCCGATCGTCCACTCAAATCAAGTCATAGAACAAAGTTCGACAAAATACAGAGGCCTCTTCTGAAGCTCAGTGATGCCAAGATCTGTCTAGAGTCGACGTGATTTAATCATCTACACATCAAATCCTACCTTCAATACAAAAGGTTACACGAAAGCCCGACTTGAAGTAGTTGTGGTGGACTGCCTACTCATTAACCATCGCTATCAATGCATAGGCACGACTGCACCTTGGAACAGATGCAACTTACTTTGTCTACTCAACAATCTATTATCCTTATTTTCTAAAAGGAGATACGGAGCAAATTGTAAGAGATTTTGCTATCTAACCCAACATGGATGCGATCCAACCATCTATCATATACCTCCTTCCTTGACTTGATTGGAAGAGCTATAATCACCAAGCGGACGAGAATCGATCGTCCATTTTTCAAATGTCGTCCCTCATGCTGGTGGCAGAATCCCATTCCATGAGCAACATGGTTTGATTGTTTATTCAACAACATTAGCCTCGATACGGCAGATGAATACAAATTAAAGAGTGGAAATACGACTTCTCTCGACTTAAATCTCCAAGTCCCCAGAGTGCGGACTGGAGTACTCTAAGTCCCCAGAGTGTGGAATCGAGTATAAATGACTCGAAACTCAAAGTCCCCAGAGTGCGGACTGGAGTATAAACAAGTTAAACCTCCAAGTCCCCAGAGCGTGGACTGGAGTACTCTAAGTCTCCAAAGTGTGGACTCGAGTATAAACGACTCGAACCTCCGAGTCCTCAGAGTGCGGACTGGAGCATAAACAACTTAAACCTCCGAGTCCCCAGAGCATGGATTGGAGTACTCTAAGACCCCAGAGTGCGGACTCGTGTATAAATGACTCAAACCTCCAAGTCCCCAGAGCGCGGACTGGAGTACTCCAAGTCCCCAGAGTGCAGACTCGAGTATAAAGGACTCAAACCTCCAAGTCCCCAGAGTGCAGACTAGAGTACTCCAAGTCTCTAGAGTGCGGACTAGAGTATAAATGACTCAAAATCTCCTAGTCCTCGGAGTGCGGACTAGAGTACTCTGAGTCCCCAGAGTTTGGACCAGAGTATAAACGACTCAAAATCTCCAAGTCCCCGGAGTGCGGACTGAAGTACTCTGAGTCCCTAGAGTGCGGACTAGAGTATAAAGGACTCAAACCTCTAAATCCGCGAAGTGCGGACTGGAGTACTCTAAGTCCCCAGAGTGTGGACTAGAGTATAAAAGACTCGACCTCCAAGTCCCCAGAGTGCAGGCTGGGGTATAAACAACTTAAACCTCCAAGTCCCCAGAGCGCGGATTGGATTACTCTAAGTCCTTAGAGTGCAGACTCGAGTATAAATGGCTTAAATCTCCAAGTCCCCAGAGCGCAGACTGGAGTACTCTAACTCCCCAGAGTGCGGACTCGAGTATAAAAGACTCAAACCTCCAAGTCCCCGGGGTGCGGAATGGAGTACTCCAACTCCCCAGAATGCGGAGTAGAGTATAAACGACTCAAAGTCACCTATTCCCCGGAGTGCGGACTGGAGTATAAACAACTTAAACCTCCATGTCCGCAGAGCGCGGACTGGAGTACTCTAAGTCCCTAGAGTGCGGGCTCGAGTATAAACGACTTAAACCTCCAAGTCCCCAGAGCGCGGACTGGAGTACTCTAAGTCGCAGAGTGCGGACTCGAGTATAAACGACTCAAACCTCCAAGTCCACAGAGTGCGGACTGGGGTACTCCAAGTCCCCAAAGTGCGGACCAGAGTATAAACGACTCAAAATCTCCTAGTCCCCCGAGTGCGGACTGGAGTACACTGAGTCCCCAGAGTGCGGACCAGATTATAAACGACTCAAAATCTCCAAGTCCCCGTAGTGCGGACTGGAGTACTCTAAGTCGCTAGAGTGCGGACCAGAGTATAAATGACTCAAACCTCCAAGTACCCAAAGTGCGGACTAAAGTACTCTAAATCTCCAGAGTGTGGACTAGAGTATAAACTACTCGAACCTCCAAGTCCCCAGAGTGTGGATTGGAGTATAAACAACTTAAAACTCCAAGTCCCCAGAGCGTCGATTGGAGTATTCTAAGTCCCCAGAGTGCGGATTCGAGTATAAATGACTTAAACCTCCAAGTCCCCAGAGTGCGGACTCGAGTATAAACGACTTAAACCTCCAAGTCCCCAGAGCGTGGACTGGAGTACTCTAAGACCCCAAAGTGTGGACTCGAGTATAAACGAATCAAAACCTTCAAGTCCCCGGAGTGCGGACTGGAGTACTCCAAGTCCCTAGAGTGCGGACTAGAGTATAAACGACTCAAAATCTCCTAGTCCCCGGAGTGCGGACTGGAGTACTCTGAGTCCCCAGAGTGCGGACTAGAGTATAAACTACTCAAAATCTCCAAGTCCCCGGAGTGCGGACTGGATTACTCTGAGTCCCCAGAGTGCGGACCAAAGTATAAATGACTCAAACCTCCAAGTCCCTGAAGGGCGGACTGGAGTACTCTATGTCCTCAGAGTGTGGACTAGAGTATAAACGACTCGAACCTCCATGTCCCCAGAGTGCGGACTAGAGTATAAACAACTTAAACCTTCAAGTCCCCAGAGCGCGGACTGGAGTACTCTAAGTCCCCAGAGTGCGGGCTCGAGTATAAACGACTTAAACCTCCAAGTCCCCAGAGCACGGACTGGAGTACTCTAAGTCCCCAGAGTGCGGACTCGAGTATAAACGAATCAAACCTCCAAGTCCCCGTAGTGCGGACTGGAGTACTCTAAGTCCCCAGAGTGCGGACTAGAGTATAAAGGACTCAAAATCTTCTAGTCCCCAGAGTGCAGACTGGAGTACTCTGAGTCCGCAGAGTGCGGACTAGAGTATAAACGACTCAAAATCTTCAAGTCCCCGGAGTGCGGACTGGAGTACTCTGAGTCCCCAGAGTGTGGACCAGAGTATAAACGACTCAAACCTCCAAGTCCTCGAAATGCGGACTGGAGTACTCTAAGTCCCCAGTGTGTGGACTAGAGTATAAACGACTCGAACCTCCAAGTCCCCAGAGTGCGGACTGGAGTATAAACAACTTAAACCTCCAAGTCCCCAGAGTGTGGACTGGAGTAATCTAAGTCCCAAAAGTACGGACTCGAGCGTAAACGACTTAAACCTCCAAGTCCCCTGAGCACGGACTAGATTACTCTAAGTCACAGAGTGCGGACTCGAGTATAAATGACTCTAACCTCCAAGTCCACAGAGTGCGGACTGGAGTATAAACAACTTAAACCTCCAAGTCCCAAGAGCATGGACGGGAGTACTCTAAGTCCCTAGTGTGCAGACTCGAGCATAAACGACTTAAATCTTCGATCCTCGGAGTGTGGACTAGAGTACTCTGAGTCCCCAGAGTGCAGACCAGAGTATAAACTAACCAAACCTCCAAGTCTCCGGAGTGCGGACTGGAGTACTCTAAGTCCCCAGAGTGCGGACTCGAGTATAAACGACTCAAAATCTCCGAGTCCCCAAGTGTGGACTGGAGTACTCTGAGTCCCTAGAGTGCAGACCAAAGCATAAACGACTCAAAATCTCTGAGTCCCCGGAGTGCGGACTGGAGTACTATGATTCCCCAGAGTGCGGACTTGAGAATAAACGACCAAAATTTCCAAGTCCCCGGAGTGCGGACTAGAGTATAAATGACTCAAAATCTCCTAGTCCCCGGAGTGCGGACTGGAGTACTCTTAGTCCCCAGAGTGCGGACCAGAGTATAAACGACTCAAAATCTCCACGTCCCCGGAGTGCAGACTAGAGTACTCTAAATCCCCAGAGTGCGGACCAGAGTATAAACGACTCAAGATCTCCAAGTCCCCGGAGTGCGGACTCGATTAATCTCTGTCCCCAGAGTGCGGACTGGAGTATAAGCGACTTAAATCTCTAAGTTCCCTTAAGCGGACTAGAGTACTCTCAGTCCCCTAAGCATGGACTAGAGTATAAACGGCTTAAAAACCTCTACGTCCCCTGAGTGTAGACTAAAGTACTCTCAGTCCCCGGAATGCGGACCAGAGCATAAACGAATTGACGAAAATCTCTGCATCCGGAACTGTGGACTAAAGTATAAAACGTTCGACAAATCTCTAAGTCCCCAGAGCATGGACCGAAGGATGAACACAAACTGGGCGCGAGTCGAACGAGGGGATAATAGCACTAAGTCACTAGAATGCAGAGTGTATTATAAACATCGACAAATAGATGAGTGGATTCCGACCATTCTCTATTCCGAAAACTTCGGCCGAAAATCGACAGGAGGATTATCAACTCGCTAAGGATGGAGCTCGACAATCCAACTATTGGCCTGGCTAAATCAATGCTGGGAGCAGGGGTAAAAATCACTAAAAGATGAATACGACAGCTTACTATAGCTCTTGCTTGGCGTTCTTTATAGCAACGACTACATGGAGGCCTCAATACAGAACTAATCGAAACGACATCCAAAGCTACGAGCAACTGACTATATCATACCTCATATCCAGGGTCAATACCGATCCGCACTAAGCACATACGAATGTGACTGGGATTTTCCTTGAAAAACTATAACCTCCATAGTGTGGAAAGGAGAGTAAACCATGAAGATTTTGTCAAAAATTATCCAAAACCCTTCTTCGATCCATTAGGAGGAGTATGAAACTGGATGGGCATGACCCGACTGCATTTGTAGCCAACTGTACCTCGAGATCTGATTATAGAACATGAACCAAAGTGGACGGGGATGACAGTCTAGTGTTCGAATTACGCCCTAAAACCGACGAGGCATCAAAGTATTCCTCTTGGAATGAAAAACCACGATAAAATCCAAGATACGCGAGACCCCATCTCCCATCGACTTACCTGATCCCCGATTCAACGGGAAAGAGAGTAATGCTAGAGTGGCATGGCTGACCTTCCTACTTATCGGTATATGCCCCAGACCTGGGGGCACGAGCGAGAAGCAAGATGAATGTGAACCGACTATTCACCGATCATCTCTATGACTTTGGAGTTTAGGTGAGAATATAAGCATAGCTAGGACGAGACTCAACCGTCCATGCAGTACAGTTATCAACCCGAGACTGGGAGCAGACGCATGGTCATCCAAAGACTGGCTACGATAGCTCAGTATTGAAACTTATATATAGTGCTTACAACTACTCAAGGCTACGACCGAAAGGATGCTTAGAGATAGAATATTAAATCGATACCTTAGCCCATGGGCAATTTAGTTTCACTCCAACCCAAAGGATGGGTAAAGGATCATGAATACATTGAATAGAAAGTGCGTTACTCGAATATACAAGCAAATTCAAACTCATAGCAAGATCCAGCTAAAAGGTTGCACGCAACTCAAGGCTGACTCCTACTCGACATTTCCTTCAATGCGCTTTTAAGCCTGATCTTTGGCCATTTGCTGATAATCTATTAGAGCATTCAGAGCCCTTCACTATTAGACTTAATAACTCATGACAAGACTCTAGGATTCGACCAGAGTAACCATCAACATTGGCCGTCCCAACCATATTTCACATTGAATGTTATGCAAAATAGTTACATCTGAACTCAAAGAATCTGGGATGACACCTGCTGAGCTGACGATTGACATACCAGTCAGCTGGGATGACCTATCACGAGTCCTTAAGATTGGATCGCAACTCGATCCATCATTGTTCGAAAATCTTACTGATTTCCTCCGAGCGAACCTAGACGTTTTCGCTTGGACACATTCTGATATGTACGAATTTCTCCTGCTATTGTGAGTCATATGTTGAACATAGGCCCGAAATACGTCCCTGTAAAACAAAAAAGGAGAGGCATGGACCCGGAGAGGTCCGCTTCTCTCAAAGAGGAGGTGGACAAACTCAAAGCCAATGGGTTCGTCCGCGATGCCCTCTACCCTGAATGGGTTTCTAACCCTGTGCTTGTGAGGAAAGCAAACAGGAAGTGGAGAACTTGTGTTGATTACTCTGATCTGAATAAAGCATGCCCGAAGGATAGTTTCCTTTTATCTAGAATCGACCAGCTCGTCGACTCTACGGCCGGACACGAATTATTGTCTTTTATGGATGTGTATTCGAGATAGAATCACATCCCGATGCACATTCTAGACCAAGAACACACAAGTTTTGTCAGAGATGTAGGGCTATATTATTATGAAGTAATGCCTTTTGGATTGAAAAACACGGGAGCAGCTTATCTGCGTTTGGTGAATCGAATGTTTAAAGACCAGATTGGTACAACGATGGAAGTCTATGTGGATGATATGCTCATGAAGACATGGCGGTCAAACGACCACATCCGAGACCTAGCGGAGATGTTTGATATACTCAGGCATTATGAAATGAAAATCAATCATTTGAAGTATTCATTAGGTGTAGCGTCGGGAAAGTTTTTGGGTTTCATTGTGAATGCGCTGGAAATCGAAGCTAACCCGGAGAAGATTCAAGCTATCCGAGATATACATGTGTCCAGAACTATGAAGCTAGTACAAAGCTTGAATGGAAAGGTGGCTGCGCTGAGTCGATTCATATCTAGAGCTACAGACAAGTGTATTCCGTTCTTTGATATGATAAAGAAAGG
Source organism: Allium cepa (assembly GCA_030765085.1). Lineage (NCBI taxonomy): Eukaryota > Viridiplantae > Streptophyta > Magnoliopsida > Asparagales > Amaryllidaceae > Allium > Allium cepa. The sequence continues at coordinate 745,809,355 of CM060940.1, read as the reverse complement.
AAAGAGGAATTTCGAGTGGACATCCGATTGTGAGGAAGCATTCCGAGCTCTGGTAAGGCGTTTCGAAAGTCCCCCGGTGCTATCGAAACCAAAAGACCACGAAATATTGTATGTATACTTGGCAGTATCCCAGCATGCTATCAGTAAGGCTTTGGTCCGCGAAGAGGACCGAGTTCAAAAGCCAGTTTACTATGTTAGTAAACGTCTGACGGGGGAAGAAAGAAATTAGCCCAAGATCGAGAAATTAGCCTATTGCTTGGTGATTGCATCATGCAAGCTTCGCCCATATTTTCAGGCACACTCAATCAGTGTTTACACTGATCAACCCTTGCGACAGGTACTCCAACAACCGGAAACTTCTGGAAGGATGTTAAAATGGAATATCGACTTGAGTCAGTCCGATATTACCTACCTTCCATGAAGGACCATACAGAAGCAAAACAGCAGACTTCATTGCTGATTTCACCGTGTCAGACGATGCAAACGGCCACAATGTCATACCTCCCGTTCGATGGAAGATGAGTACCGATGGGGCATCTAACGACCGTTGTTTGGGGGCTGGCATAGTTCTTGTGACTCCTGAGAACCGATCAGTTTGTTATGCTTTGAAGCTTGAATTCCCAGCAACAAATAACAAAGCCAAGTATGAAACATTGATTGTCGGCTTAAGACTCGTCAAAGACCTGGGAGTAAGATCGGTTGAAATTTTTTGCGACTCGCAACGGGTGGTGTACCAAGTGCGGGGAGACTACCAAACAAGGGGGCAGAGACTTTCCCTGTATTTGGTCCAAGTTCAGGAGCTGCTAGCGAATCTCGAGTATTATGATATTTCACATGTCCCGCGTGAGCAAAACAGAGCAGCCGATTCATTGGCAAAATTTGCAAGCAATAGCGATGCGCAGCAGATGAGATTGTTTCCCGTTGAAACCTTACATGCTCCGAGTATAAATATGATGGAGGTAGATTTCATGTTAGAACCCGAAATCAATAAGGAATCATGGATGACCCCAATTAAGCAATATTTACTACATGGGGTCTTACCCGAAAGAAGGAGCAAAAGACGATAAATCATTCGTACGGCTTCGCGATACGTAATGGAGAGTGGAATAACATATCGAAGGGGATTCTCGACCCCCTTACTCCGGTGCATAGCCCATAATGAGATAAAACGATTCCTAAAGGAAGTCTATGAAAAAGAATGTGGCGATAGCATCAAGGGGAAAACCATGATAAAGAAAATACTTTGCTACAAGTATTACTGGCCAACTATCAATCCAGATGCGGTTGATCATGCTAGATAATGCGATGAGTGCAAGATGTTTGCAAGAAATCCAAGAACCCCGCCGATGGAAATTACTCAAATGGCTAGTCTATAGCCGTTTGCCACTTTGGGGCATTGAAATCATCTTCTTGGTTGAAGATGTGAATAAAATCATAAAGCCTGTTCTGAAGAGAAGTTTGGAAAAGGCTAGAGGCAAGTGGGTGGATTAACTCCCAACAACACTATGGGCTTATAGAACTACCCATGGGTCCGTGACTGGCCGTACTCCATTCACCCTTGCTTACTGCTTTGAGAAAATACAAACAAGGAATCGCAATTGAATTGCAATTAAACTAGATAGAATCGGTAATGACTTATGAGCATATAAAACGCATCCGACTGCCAGTGGCAAAAACATGTATATGAACATGCATGTGTACATCCGAAAAAAGTTTGACTTCTTGAAATCAATAGGGAATTGAATTCTCACTTAAGGTTATTAAGAAAAGACTAGATCAAATTGACGAAGCTTACTGGTCCTGTAGAACCAGACACGGATGGCCACTAATGAACTACAACCCTGGATTTACAATATTAGGAATCGACCAAGCATTATGACGACCAAAGAAGGATACAACACCTTGGGAGGATAAAATTGAAGGATAATGACTATTCAAGAAACATGATGGATTTCTTTCTGAAGACATGGAATGCTCACCGATTCAAAGCGTGTCGTGTTGCTTCACACGACACACTTTAGGGGGCAAGTGTTAACGGCACCTTGGCCGGATACAAAACGACAGTTGAAGATATATTATTCGCACTAGACAAGGTTCTGACCAAGAGGAGCCTGGTAGCATACGGGTTTGATGCAATCAACATGTTTGGCATTTAGCCATGGTTCGGCAAGAATGGTTCGGCATACGTCGCTCGGTCCAGATGGCTCGGCAAGCCTCATTCGGCACAAGCTTCGTTCGGCAAGCCTCGTTCGGCACAAGCCTATTCGGCATAAGCTTCGTTCGGCAAGAAGTGTTCGGCACACGTCACTTGGTCCAGATGCCTCGTTCGATAAGCCTCGTTCGGCACAAGCCTCATTCGGCAATTGCCGTTAGGCATCTATGGCTTGGTGCACAGAGATTACTTACCAATGGCCGGAGTATACTGTTCCTAGGCCATTGTACCTAGGCCCATTAGGGAAGTCCAACCCATTTTCGTGTATAAATAGAGAGACAGGGGCATAACAAAAGGGGCTTTTTTTGAGAACACTGAGGAGACTCTGCCATTTTTTATACTCTCCTCTTTTTAATTCAAACTTATACTCAAGCGATTTATTTACGGATTGTATCCGTAACCAACTATCAAGGAAATCAATAGAAATCAACTTCAAAGTAGACGTAGGCAGTTACGCCGAACCACTATAAATCCAGTTTTCTCGTTTTTATTATTCTTTTGGCATTGAATTACACAATTTTTATGTTTTAATTATTCTCTTCATTAATCTCTCTGCATAACTACTCAAAGGTGTTAGTGACCAATTTTGGTGCTAACAGTACTTAGAGGGATATAAGCCTACGATGCTATTCCATAGCATCTCCTAGAGGGCGAGATAGAACCCCTAACATCCATATCACCTCTTAGGGGAGGGTCAAGATAAGCACCATCAAAATCAAAACCCCTAATGTATATATCACCACTTAGTGGTGGGTTAGGATAAGCACCCGTAAAATCAAAAGCCCCTAAAGTCCAAATTACCTTTTAGGGGAGGATCCGTTAAAGCGCTCATCAGCGTCCTTCTTGAGAAAGGTCTGCTAAGTATATTTTCCTTTGAGACAAGGGAAGCCCAAAGAGAGGCTTATCAAACAATGGACTAAGATGTCTAGACCAAAGAGAGGCTCATCAAACAATGGACTAAGATGTCTAGCCCAAAGAGTGGCTCACTAAAGAGAAGAATGAGACGTCCAAGCCGAGTAGGGGCTCCAAATAAAAGAATAAATACAAAGATGTTCCAAATAAAAGAATAAATACAAAGATGTCTTGAACTCAAGAAGAAAGTCAGAACCCAAGAGAACTAAGGGTTAAAGGAAAAAAAACCTGTCCATCATGTAAGACAAAGTTGGAATCCTAAAAGAGTATACACACAGAGGCAAAGGATATGATAATGAATTACAGAACTTCCAATCATAGGAATGTGATTCCTACATCAAAGGATTAAGAAACTTTTATACGACAAAAAATGCATGAGACTAGAAAATGGAAGAAGGAATCCATAACATGGAGACAAAAACAAAGACTGATATGAAATCTAAAGGAATGGAATGGATAATAAATTTTTAGTCACAAAGATAAAGCACTTCACTCCAAGATCAAGTTAAGAAAACCACTCCCGAATCATTTAAGATGAAGAGAACGATTGGATAGAAGAGTCTATTATTCCTGTATATACATATATAGATATACTACTAACTTATAGGCACTTTAGGAGCAAAAATTTTATTAACAGGAGACTTTTATGCGAATAACCTTAGAATTAAGGTTAGATCAACTTTGTTATCTTTAATTTTAAATCTACTAAATATGCTGTTATTAGATATATCTATGGCTTCGTACTTATATTGAATGGAGCGTTGAATATTTAATCCGTCAGATGAGATCCTGACGAGAATTTGGATAAGTTCTTGATTTCGTGAATTTTGAGTTTTACCATTTGTTTTAGTGAAAATTTCAGTTTGGATTTCATGAATTTTGAATTTCCATATTTCTTTTAATGATGATTTATAGATTTCATACTCATGTTTACCTTGTCAAATTTCCATGAAAACTTTGAATTGAATTCCTAATTTCATGAATTTTGAATTTCTCTATTGATCTCTTATGATGGTTTGTGAATACCAGATATTGAGTTTCTCCCCATTGAATTTTCATGATGATTTCTTATAGTTGCTTGTTTTAATGAGTTCTTGATTTCCTTGATGAGTTTTTATGATGATTCAAAGATTTCCCATTTCTAGTCTCCTTATTGAATTTATGATTTCTAGTTTCGTGAATTCTAGATTACTTTGTCTATTCTCATTATGGTTTAGCAATTTCATATTTCTGATTTCCTTATTGAATTTTTGTTGATCTTGTTGTTTCGGGTTTACTAAAATCTACTCTTCCTATGGATTTTAATGATGATTTGTCTGATCTTACGTTCATGATTTCTTTATTAAATCAGTATGGTGATTTCTTGCTGGATTATTGGTTAAATGAATTTCCCCACAGATTTCTCTAATGATTTATGAATTTTACGTGTTACAATTTCATACTGAATTTTCAAGATGATTTCTTATTGATCATTTATTTGATGAGTTCATGATTTCTTGGTTTCGTTTAATGAATTTTATGATGATTTAGGAATTTTCCATTGAATTCAAAATACAAGACCTTCATAACACCAAATGGAAACATTACCAAATTACTTTCTACTTTTTCACTAAATGAGAATTACCAATCAATAGTTTATGTTCGAAAATGAAGGAAACTTAGAGGGACAAGGAAAGGTCCCCAATAGCATGAAATTGATTTCCACATGTTGAAAAGGTTTAACTCGAGAAAGAAATATCAAGTGTCTGTAATAGATATTCTCCAAAGGTTCATTTATTTTAACTAATATCTGCAAATCAGGTGATATTACTCCACATTCTTAACGAAGTTTAATTATGGTCATTACAAAGCAACTTATCTGTAAATATTACTCAAATGACCTCTTGAATATTAGGTGCTTAAATTTTAGATTGATCATTAAGATTTCATAACAAAGTCACAACGTTAATAGAAGTTATAATCTATTTTGCAGAAAGGAAAGAAGAAAATTCATTGGTGTTTTGTCCTAAAGAACAAAAGCTTCTTTCATATTTGGAGGGGCTAAATGTTAGCTATAAAAAATTTAGAAGAACCAAGGTATGAAAGACGGTTCACAAGAGTATGAGGAAAAATCAAAAAGCACCAAGATGTTCTGCATAATCAACCCTTCCGGCAAGGAGCTTCCGGCGAAGTCCAAGGCAATCTTTCAAAGTCCATAGGCAGGATGATGTTCCAAGAATCCACCTTTCGACTTGAACGAGAGGTCTTTCAACAAATATAAAGGAAAAGAAGCTCTTACCCTCCGAAGAAGGTGAAGAAGTCAAGACATGGGCATGCGGCCCTATAACAACCTTTCCGAAAGCATAATAAGCCTTCTGGGCCGATTGGAACGCCTACTGAATATCTTCCGATGGTGTCGGAGGGTCTATGATGAAAGTAACATTCATAAGTCAGCGTAGAACGTAAAGAAACCTTCCGAAAACATTCAAGGAAAGGCACTCGGCAACATCCAAGTAAAAAGTTACCTTCCGACTAAGTCGAAGGGTTCACAATAGCTAGGAACCTTCCAGCACCTCCGAAGGGTTCACATATTGTATAGATGATAGACCTTCAGACAAGGGCAAAAGGTACGTAAAACAAAATGAAAGAAAATACCCATCAGTAGCATTCAAGGATCCATAATGACATGTGAAAGGAAAACCTTTCGTTGAAACCAAAAGTTTAGCAATTGCATATGAGAAGGGAACCCTTCGATCCAGCCGAAAGCATAGGGATGGAAGCATGGTCGTCGGCACCTATAAATAAGACCCAACGGGTCCTTTTTCGGGGGTGGGTTTTTCCTCATTCCATTTTTGTAACTTCTAAATTCAAAGCTCTATAAACCTAACTGGGTGGTGATTTAGGAAAATTTAATAAAACGAGAAGTCCATTCAAGGATCAGAGGGAAGTCTTGTATTTTGCAAGTTTTCTTTACAATTTATATTCATCTTTGCTGGTTTAATCACAACTTTCAGGTAAAATACCTCCAAAAGGTCCATATCAACAGAAACAATGATATTGTTTCTTGAGCGGTCTTCATAATCATTCGAAGATATCTCGTTTGTGGCCTAAACCTTTCGGACCTAAAGGGAGTTTATTAGAATTGGTATGCATTGAACCTTCCGCAGTGATAAATCCTGAAGATCAAATCTTTTTCCATGTATCATAACCTGTCAGATCCCTTCAACCGTAGTATCAATCCGAATCCCAAACAGCCGCTTGTCCAACCTTTCGGCAAAGATCCAACTCCCTAATTAAGATAAACTAAGAAAATCTCATCCTAACTAAGGAATAAGCATTCGGGAGGAGTCTTATAAAGGTTTAATCAAATCAGATACACTTCTTCATTAATTCAACAAGACTGGAAAGATTTTATCCTTCCAAATCTTTTATCTAATCCTTCTTGACCCCATCGAATGGTCAGATTTTGAGTCTAATTCTGAGTAGAGAGGTAGAGAAAGTTCTACATACCATTAACCTTTCGGCATAGCTCCAATTAATCCTATCACTCGGGATAACACATAGTTATCAGTTGAACATTTGTCAATCCCTTTAGAGATCCCATCTTCCACCTTTTCTCAATAACTTCTCCTACTTGGTTTCATTAGAGTGCTGACCATAAATTTGGTTAACAATCAGCAAAGCCAGAAGGTCACCTAGCTTAGGTTTCAAAACCGTTCGACGACAACGGAAGCTTTGGTATAGGACATAGTTAAATTGAAAGGTGATCAATAAAAGGAATCACATTTTTTGTTCCTATAATAAGAAATCCATCCTTCTTATCATATCCTTGTGGTGTTGAAAATAAATCTTTTTAACAAGTTCACTATTCTATCAGAAGCCTGGACAGTTATAACATGTCGTCCTCATAATTTATCATAAATATAAACAGCTAGTGCAATGGAAAATAACTTATACATGAGTATGTCTTGGAGGCGTCCAGCTCTTCTCCTGAAGCTCCAAAGCATCCATAACTAGATCTTGCTATTGCTCGGTCTGACTCGGCTAATATAAAAAAATTACACCCGGATCAGTTTGGTAAACCAATATGAGAAACACACCACAAATGGATTTAAATGTTTTAATTTTTTTTAAAATAAAGGTATCTCGTAAGATCACGCAACACATAAACACGGACTAGATTTTACCGTAAGATAACCAAACAAATTCATAAGAAATCTTCTGATATTATAATAATGTCTAGGGTTTAAATTAAATATTGAAACATAGCTAAAATTGTTACGTTAATTAAATTCTAGCATAACATGTATACAACTAAGTCTGAATGGCACTTATTGGAGAATGGGTTCCAACAACGACAAGGCACCGGGGTATCACCTGTTACAGTACATCTCCAGATAAAACGCATCAAGAGCCATACATGGACTCTATGCCAATACTGGATTGGCCTACCCCTTACTAGATAGCACTGAATACAATCGTCCCTAGGTTGTGATCAACAACCATAATCGATCCAAAGCATAAATATAAAGGAATGATATCGACTCTGGATAAGGGATGATCAAACCCTAATGGGTGCGATCCACATAGCCCTATTGCATGTCCTATGATTCTAGTCATTCCTGGTTCTAAGGCTTGAGGCTACATTTTTTTTGAATAGCTGTCCCACTTGGAATGCTAACATTTCCCTTCAAGCAACCATGCAATGCCAGCATTCATCCATACAAGTTGTTCAGGATATGAACATACCGAAGGCACTATCTTTACTACACCCATTTTGGAATCGCCCTTAAGATTAGTAACAAGTAGTCCTTGCACGTCAATGAGCTCCATCTTCGATTATCTTCAAGATATTCCAATCTGAAACGCTTATGATGGTTTGAAGATGTTTTCAAGTAGTATATCTGATCCCAGTCTCTCCAAACCGACAACGATAGTTTTAAAAGTGGTCAAGATTTGATAGTCGGTTATTTAACTACCAAATGAAAACAACAATCAAATCATGGAATAAATTCCATAGGGAAATCAACATTGGTTAAGCACATAAGCAACCAATAGCCTCTTCAATTAATCCTTTCATCAGTTAAAATTACTTTGTAAATACTTGTATCAAAATACTTTTACAAAGATATATTCACAAACCCTTTATACTCGTTTCAATACATGGAAAAATATTCATACACTTATCCCAATGGTATAAGTATATTCACAAAAACGCTACACATTTCCTACTTAGATAATGTATTCTTATACTTATCTCAATGGTATAAGTATCACAAAATATTATGAAAGATTTCTTATTTCAAAATCATATAAAAAAGATTAAAACGAATATTTTTTAAAAGAAATGGAGATAAGGATAAACCCAAACACCATTCCTTTGGTGTTAAGCATGGAACGAATGTCCACACCACCAAAATTATGAAGGTCGATTTGGGAAAATCCAATCTCAAATTCTTTTATTAATTTCGTTAATAAATCTCTTTCATTTATGAACATCTCCTTTACTAAAATTCCAAATCCATTTATAGAACTCTTAATAAATCCCCAAATTTATTTATTAAACTTTTTATAAACATCCAAACCCATTTATAAAACTCTTTTACAAATATCCAAAATCATTTATAAAACTTCTTCCTTAATTTCAAGATCTCTTTTCAGGTTATAAAACTCCCTTATTAATCTCTAAAACAATTTATAAAACCCTTTTATAAGTATAAGGTCTAAATTCTTTTTAGAATTCCTTTCATAAAATATCATTTATAAATTCCTTTACAAATATATACATATATATATATATACACATACATACATACATACACACACACACACACACACATATATATATATATATATATATATATATATATATATATAACATAAATACAACCCCCTTTTACAAATTTACAAACTCATTGCAACTCGTTACAAATTCCAAATTCATTTATAACTTTTTTATAAATTTATAAATGGAATTAGAAACTCCCTTTTATAAAATAAAAACTCTAAATATAACCATACTTCTAAAATATAATTATAAAACACATATACTTTCCGTAACTGGGTCATTCCATTAATTTCCATAAATTCACAAATGTAATTATTTATTCCAATTCATCAAAATGACATCTTTTTATTTATAAGATACCATTTATAAATCTCCTTTAAATCTATACCATCGCATTTATAAATCTATTCTTTTACTTTCCACATTTACATAAACTAGTTTTACCAATATCCATTTCTAAAATATCTCCACTTTCCTTTATACATAAGATCTCCTTTTTTAAAATAACACCTATTATTAAAATAGTTTCCTATAAAGATAAATACTTCCAAAATATTTAATAAAATGCTTACATATATATATATGTGAATTAAAAATAAATAAATATGATAGAAACCCAAATCAATTTCAAATAATTTTCTAAATTGAAAACTATTTCCAAAATCAAACATTGCATAACAGTATTTCCAAAATACCATATCAAGGCCAATAGTTACTATTAGCACTTAACAAATAATATTGCTTCCATCTTTCACTAAAAGGTTTAACTTTTCATAGGTGTTAGTGTCACATCCTACATGACACATAGTCAAGTTAGCATTTAACAATCTATATCGCAAATATATAACAGAAATAGTTCAACAGGTAAATAACTGGAAAATAAAAACATCTTGGTGATAAATCTAGATTTCTCAACAAATTTTCCTATATTTCAATTTCAGGTGCTAATCGCTTTTCAAAACCAGATATTTTAACAAATCAGCCAATAATTTCAACCAAACACGAATAGTAAATTTTATCTACTATATAACTTACTAATTTATCTGAAGAGGTGACTTATACTCGTCGAAATTCCAGTTGGTGGCAAAGCATTTCGATTTTGAACTGAAATTGAACGACCTTCGATTTTGTCCAAAATCTCCATGAGCTCAAAACTCAACCAATCAAATTCCATCGTAAAGTTATCATCACGAGCGCAACGCAAAAAGTTTCATCTCGAGACGTCTATGAGAGAGATATTGATTTTATATGTTATAGATTTTCAAATAATAATCAAATACACGAATTACATTTTAGTTACTTAATTACCATTAAATAAACTTCCCAAATTATCTTCTTCACTCCAAGGTCGTGCATCTGCGCATGATAGGACCCACCATTGCCATGCAATATCTCCACCGATACGGAGAACCACTCAGTGAATCCGAAATCTGACACCACCGATGAGTTTCTTCATATGCGAGCATCCAACTCCCACCCTCTTGTCCCCTCCGACCTAGGCCGTATGATTTTCACGCTGTAGCCTTCACATGCGACATGGAAAATTCACATTTTGCCATAGGTGACCGAAGACCACCAAATCTTCATGGCAGGTGTTAAATGCGATGGTAAATCCAAATTCAACATCCCATTGAGCTAATTCCTCCTTATTTTGATCAAATTAAAACCCTATCTAACATGCTCACGTTCCAAAACTGTCAAGCGTCGAAAATACAAATGCATCCAACCAAACAATAATCTACGTCGAGATTCATGCTTTTAGAGTTCAAAGATACGAGCTTTTAATTTATTTGGAACTTATTTGAATTCTTTTTGGTTTTATAAGAAATAGGTAAAATGGTTTTTTATTGTAGATGAGAAGGAATAGAACGATATAGATGATTAGAGAAAGTAGTGTACTAAGTTGTATAAGTGTTGAGTTGTATGTACAATCTGCGAATTCCGACATCTTATCATATATATTTCCATTCGTGCACGAACCTCGAACAATAAAACAGAAATACTGTCGCACCAAAAATAGCTTCACGATCTAAAAACAAAAAATATATACATTGGTTAACATATTTTGTAAAATCATAAAACCACCGTCGTTTGCCGAGAAATCATCAAAAATAATTTAAATATTTTTCAAATTAAAAATTATGGAAAAATCAAGTAAATTAAATTATAAATACGTCAATCACAATCAAGTCACTATAATCAAAATAATTTTCTTATTATTTATTCGAACTGTTTATTACAGTAAATAAATTTACAAAATGAATTCACAATATTATTTTAGTTAAAGGAGTTAAAAAAAATCTGTAAATCAAATTAATTAATATTCAACACAAATCCATACATTTAAATCACTATTCAAATATTTAATTCACAGCCCAACTATTTTAATAAAGTCGTTATTTGAATTCAAGTTTTAAAGTTTTAAAAAAATTATTCAATATTTAAAATTAATTAAATATACAAAATAAAATAATAAAATTTGGAGCTGTAAAGTTTTTCTCCCTTAAAAGAATTTCAACCCCGAAATTTTCAAAGTAAGAAAAGTGCCTCCAACCCATGAACTTTTCAAAACCAATTACTTGAAATGGATCATTAAATTTCTAAGTCCTTTAACATTACGAAAAATTCGGCAACATTTCCTTTATGCAACTCGATCAAAAAAGCCAAAAATCGCCACTACGAGCCCACACCATCAAAAGTCAACTGCCTACCAGATCTAGGTTATAAAACCATCAACCAAGCATAAACCTATACATGTACTTATTAGTCGCACAATCAAATTTTACCCATGAAACTAAAAGCATCAACTAGCTTTTGCTTCCATAAACCTGTATCTAGCTTACAAATGATATCCAAATATATAACTTTCATTTTCTTTTTTCAACAGCATAAAATTTATTAAAGCCCGTACGATGTACAAATACCATACGTATACAATATCAAATCCGTTCGCTCACTCGACCACACAATTCACTTTCGAACAAGTATCACTCACTTGACTTTCCTAGCGTGGACTCTGATCCAGTTCCATGATTAAAAACTTCTGTTCTCCTTGAATTTCCATAAACAATGATAGAAAACCTCGGAATCAAATCAAAAATCTGTATCAAATTTTCACAGTTAAGAATCAACTGAAAAATCCTAACTAAGACTGGTGTAAATCACTTCGAAATTGTATACTCAAATCTAGATGAAAATAGTTATGCGAATAAAATGATCTACTACAGATTATGTTTTTATTCCATTGGTTTATTCCTGTACAAATTACTTTTTATTCACATTCAATTTAAATCATAATTTTTTTCACTAGTAGTATTTCGTTTATTACTAAATTTACTTACAAACCATTTCATACAACTTTTACCTAAGTTAAATTTCATTTTCCTAACACAAGTCCTTATTAATATAATGCACTCATATATCCAAGAGAGTAAATATATGTATACAAAAAATTTCAGTTTTGTTTTACTTAACCCGAATGTCTAACAAACTAAAATTTGTTTAATTTTTATCTTCTCAAATTTATAAGTAATAAAAACATATCTTCGTATCATTTCACAAAAACACTAAGATTTGATTTTAATATCCATTTGGGAGTTTCGACTATCCAAAATCTTCGAAAATTCTATTTTATTTCCAGAAATGAAAATTTCCGAAGAACATCTTAAAACAACTTGCACAACCAAACTATCATAATGGATAGGATAAATGAGTCCATATAATAACTTAATTAAAAATTTAAGACCCAAACACCTAGTTTTATTTCAAATTATTTTTTAAACAAAAAAGTACATATATCTTTTTTGTATACCAAACCACTCCTTTGTGATTTAAAAAAACTCTATTTACAAAGTAACTTTAAAGTAAAACTACTATGGTAGCAATTCCTTACCTAAGAAACTCGAAAATGAATACCGATGTTGCTATAGACAACACCTGAATTATTTTCTAACGACCGAAGTGAGTTCAATGCTTTTTATCTCCTTTTAAAATATTTCTAATCGAAAATATTTCAGATATAATACTATTATTATTTCTTTCAACGTTCGCACCAAAATTGGTCGCTAACACCCAAAGAAGGATTTGTGTAGAGAGATTAATGAAGAAGGTAAATTAAAATAGAGTAATATATACAAAATTAATTGCAAAAACTAGAACACCAGATTTATAGCAGTTCGGCGTAACTGCCTATGTCCACTTTGAGTTTAATCTTTATTGCTCTTATAGATAATTGAATACAGATACAATCCGTACACCAACCACTTGAATACAAATGCAAACTCAAAGGAACGAGTCTTGAAAGCGACAGAGCTCCCCAATGTTGTCTTCAAAAAATGTCCATTTCACTGTGCCCTTGCCCTTCTATTTACAGACGAAGATAGACCGGACTTCCCTCACGGGCCCAGGAACAAAGTACCTCGTCCTACAGTAGTTGACTTCTGTGCATCGAGCCAGGCATGTTAAACGGCAGTTGTCGAACGACCCTGATGTGTAGTCTTTGATAAACGACATTGTCAAAGAAGGTTGCCGAACACTAGGTTCCATACCAAAGAATGCTGAGCGATTGAGTAATGACTCAAGATTGTCGGGCGACGAAGTAATGCCGAACGGTACCTAGACTGAACGAGATAACCTTGCTGAATAACATTCGAATGCCGAGAGAGGTGTTAGTGCTGAAAAAGGCCTGTGTGCCGAGCGAGACTTTGTGCCGAACTAGGCTTTGTGTCGATCTAGTATCCATGCCGACCGAGGCTTTGTGCTGAAAGAGGCTTTGTGCCGACCGATGCATCCATGCCGAGCGAGGCTCTGTGCCGAACGAGGCCTGCATGCCGAGCCTCTCGTTACCGGGTCAAACAACTAGGTAACATTTGCCCCCCAAATCATATCGTGTGAGGCAACATGACACGCTTTGAATCTGCATGAATCCACGTTTTCCTTTAAAACCTTTCCCCGACTTCTCATACGTTCATTCACAAGGTCACCTGAATGACGGACCTCTTTTGAGTTTTTTACCATGCCACGTCTTTGATGCGGGTCGGTCAATGCCTAAATGCCGAACCACTCGTTCGGCAAGTTCACTGTTGCTCGGTATGACTGCTCACCGAGCCATAAAATACTTTGATCCGGTTCACCGGTTGATGCCTGTTTGCCTTCTTCACGTATAAAAACCAACACTACTTCTCATCACTTCTCTTATTTCCACTTCGACTCTACAGGTACTCATAACTTTCTTACGAACCATGGCGACTTCTCCAACCTTCCCTCCTTACCTCGAAACTAGTACGTTCTCCTTACAGTTCTTTCCCAGGTCGAGTCTAGACGATTTGAAATCTCGAACCTAATCAGATCCTGAATTTTTGAACACCCTCTTAGGTAATAACTTCTCATTCCAAATGTTCTTTCAAACTAGGAGGTTTAGCGTGAAATTCGAATTCGCAAACCTTCTTCATATTATGGACTGTAGGAATCATGTAGATAAGGAAGACGAATCGAGGTTCGAACATGCTATAGGGTTGGAACTCGGTACAACTTTAACCAATTCCGAGTTTAGCGAAATATAGAGGAGAAAGGAAGGAGACACCAGTGGTTTCTACGTCGTAGGCTTCTGCTAGGTCACCAGGCATGGGAGTTAGGTTGTTGGAGTGTTACTAGAGTGTTGTTCGAAGTCGGTCGGTAACCTAGGAGCGAGGGAGAGGTAAGTGTCTAGGTAGGTCGGTGGTGCCTAAGTAAGTGAGTTGAAAGATGGCCAAGCAGGAAATAGGTGGTTCGGTGGTCTTCATACGAGAGTGGTTTTAGGGAGTTAGGTAGCAAGTGGGTCGGCCTCGTGTGGTGTTGAGAGTGTACCGGTGAGGAGAGTGAGTAGGTCGGCTTTTAATACCGAGTGGCCCTCAATGCCGAGTGGCTCTCAATGCTGCATGGCTCTCAATGCTGAGTTGCTCTCAGTGCCAAGCGACTCTCTGTGTCGAGCGGCTCTCGGTGCCGAGCGGCTCTCAGTGTGGCATTGATCCCCCACATCCAATCACAGGATAATAAACAGGGACCAGAACCTAAGAAAACAAACATATCGAACTGATTCGGATTGAGGACTTCCTGATTGAAACTATAATATTCGCAAACTTAAAATTTTGTAAATAGGCGAACTTGAAATTCGCTGAGTTACATTTTTGTTTTCAGAACTCTAATTTGTTTATATTCTTTGCACAAATCATCGCATTAGTTCACACACAACGCGGGGGAGAACTTTTTTTGTTATGACTAATATTGATTGTCTTTTAAGTATAGTTTAAATAGGTGTTCATCCAAATTTGACGTTGTTTGAAGATGTCTTGAAAGTCGAGTTCTTCTACAGTCTCAGATAAACTTGAGCCAAATTTTCAACAAGAAGTAGTGGGAACTTCAAATCCATTGACAATACCTGTACAAAATATCCTGAGCCAAATGATTGCATCTGTTGACTTGGCTCCTGATGCTCTAGATGCAGCTATCATCCTAGACAATCCATTTGATTCTCAAGCTTCAAGAATAAACAAAAACACTCTCCGTCAACTATGCTCAATTCACAAAATTTCTTTTGACGATGTACTGGTTCCGTCGGGACAAGATCGTCCTCACCTGCCCCCAACCGGATATATCGCCTGCAACAAATTCATGTGCTGGGTTGGTAGCGTCACACCATTCAATTTCTTCCTCCACGATGTGTTGCAATATATCAAGATCGCCCCAGCACAGTTACATCCTAACAGTCAAGCATTTATTTATAGCACGTGCATTCTCTTTATGAGCATTCTATTCAGGCTCCCTACTCTCGGCAACATCTGTTATATTTACCATTTCAAGAGGCGGTCCGACATCCCATCTTTGTATTTCTTGAGCTACATAATAAGTGCCAAATCCTGACCAGAGCGTGAAGCAAATTCACCCAGTATATGCAGGAGTGGTTTTACATGCACTGTCCCTTTGGCTTCGTAAGAAGATGGATAGAAGGGAGTAAGTTTCTCTTCTGGGTCAATACTTGTATTTGGCAGAAAGTGCATCCTTTCTAAACCCTTTCTCTACTTTTACAAGTATCAGCCCACGTCCTAAAGGCTCCAGGTATTCTTAGGCCATTGAAGCAATTCGAGCTGTTCTTGCGGAAGACAGGGATATCAGATCCATCATTATCAACGAATCGCTCTCCAAACTTATGCTATTGGTGGATGGTCGATGAATAATTCTTCCTCACGGCCTCACTATAACTGGGTATGCCTTGGTCAAAGGAAAAACACAAGCTTGGCCTTCAACACACGATGCCCCTGAGACACCCGAGAAGGGTGACATTACAGAGACTGAGGTGCCAGATACAGCGGGTTATAATGTAAGTCCTGCTCGGGAACCGGTGATTGAGGCACACGGCACCAATGTAGCGCCTCCCCTTTCGAAGGGAAAAAAGAAAATGGCATACAAACTGAGGAAGACTGTTGGTGGAACCTCAAAAGTCACAATCACTCCAGTGGAGAAAGAGTCGTCTCCTAAACACTTATAAGGTTCATTGAAAGGCTTATCTGGCCGCACCATTCCTGACAACTTGCTCAATTATTGATTCAATGGTCCAGAAGTCCTAAAACTTCATTCGCCCATGAGAGGCAGTGAAGACACTCAAGCCAATAATCACGAAGAAAAAACTCCGATAAGTAAAGCCAAAGAAACTGGTCCATCGATGACGCAGCGGATAGAATCAAAATAAAACTTCAATCGGTGAAAATAGAAATCGATGTAATGAAGATACCGAAATGCCCAAATTCGTTGATCCGAAGATACCGAATTCTAGCTATCTCAAACACGTTGATAGCGCGCTATACCGTGTTCAAAGATCTACGATTCTTCGTACGTTGATCTAGCGCACTAGATACCGTGAATCGGCTTCAACAAACGTGGATTCGAGCGCACTCGAATGACGTAAGTGGAGATAAGAGATTACACTCAACTACCAATTGGAGAAGAAATCACAAAGAAATCAATAAGAAATTTTTATTCAAAATCAACCAAGTTCCAAATGACAACACACATCCCCTATTTATAGTATTTCATACCCGGCCTTAAGTTGTATGCGACTCACGACTCTTCTTGACTCGGCAGCGACACAACAGGTACACACAACACACGACTCATTATTACAACACGCTCATAGGTCGGCAGCGACTCATCATTACGCGTCTCATTACAACAGTTACGACTTAACGACACACGGCCTACGACTTAAAATATTTACAACCTCAGACAACACAAACGACTCAAAATACAACACAGGGTACACGACCCACAACTTAGTACAAACATGACTGACTTGTGACCTACGACTCAGCTTATGTTGGCAGCAGCTTACAATAGGTTGGTGCCGAGATAAGGTAGATGCGACCTAAATATTAGCTTCTGAATATCTTCATACGGCTTAACCCCAAATGACTCATCTCCTGAACGACTCATCTCCTGAACGACTCATCTCCGAACGACCCACTTCTTCCACTTCTCTGCTCTTGTTAACTCGTACACGACTTATGGATGAGTCTTTGTGTCGTGTACGACTCATCATGCTCGAACACCTCAAACTCCTGCTAAGTCGTAACTCCTTCTTTTCAGACCTGTTAGGTCATACCCCCCCTTCACTCGACCTGTTAAGTCGTGGACGACTCATGTTAGGTCGTGGACGACTAATAGCTGCTTCCTTATCTCGTGACAACTTAGGTCGTGACCATCTTCTATTAAGTCGGAAACGACTTAAAATCCCTGAATGACTTAAGGTTGTGGCCTTCTCCAAACGACCTAAAGACTGTGAACACTTCAACGTTACTAATTTCGTAGATCGTTCTGCATCATCCTCCCCTGGTTGACAGGAATTCGTCCTCGAATTTTCATTTTCTCTTTCCACAATAAATTCATTTCCATGATACGGAATTAAATGTTTAACGTTGAACACGTCAGACGTATACACATCCTCCGGCAGCTTCAACCTGTAAGCATTTTCATTGATTCGTGTCACAACTTCTACAGGACCAATTTTTTTGGCTTTCAACTTGTTATAAGCCCCCACTGGAAAACGATCCTTCGTTAACACGGCATACACCAAATCACCTTCGTTAAATTCAACATTTCGTCGCTTCAAATTTGCAGTTCGCCTATACTTCTCATTCGACTTCTCCAATCGTTCTTGAACGATCTTATGACATTCCGTCAATCCTTCAACAAAATCAGCAGCTCGTCTAACTGTCCCCTTCGGTTGTGGCACTACTGCTAAGTCCAATGGTTCCCTCGGTAGATTTGAATATACAATCTGAAATGGACTGAATCCCGTACTACGATTCACTGCATGATTATGAGCAAACTCTGCCTGGCATAACTTCATGTCCCAACTCTTCAGATTATCCTTCACCAAACATCGTAATAAATTTTCCAATGATCTGTTTACAACTTCTGTTTGTCCATCAGTTTGCGGATGATAAGCACTACTAAATTTCAGCTTCGTTCCAACCATCTTCCACAAACTCAACCAAAAATGGCTTAGAATCTAGTATCCCGATCAGAAACAATAGATTCTGGTAACCCATGTAATCGATACACCTCCTTAAAGAATAATTGTGCCACTCGGACTGCATCCATTGTCTTCTTGCAGACAATAAAATGAGCCATCTTCGAAAATATATCCACCACAACAAATATAGAATCATTTCCCCTTTGAGTTCTAGGCAAACCCAAAACGAAATCCATGCTGATATCAACCCATGGTTTAGACGGTACAGGTAACGGCATATACAATCCTGCATTTGTCGCTGTTCCCTTCGAAACCTGACATATATGACATCTTTCCACAAACCTTTCAACCTCTTTCCTCATCGACGGCCAAAAGTAAGATTGAGAAATCAAATGCAACGTACGATCATGGCCCACATGTCCTTCCTCGTGCAACTCTTTGATAATCTTCATTCTCAAACTGCTCTCAGGAATACACAATCGATTTCCTTTAAACAAGAATCCATCAACTAACACAAATTCATCAGAATTCCCATCCTTAACTTTTTCAACAAACTTTGCAAAGTAAGGATCTTCTTCAAACAATTCTGGCAATAATTCAAACCCTGTCACCTCAACTTTCATTGTAATCAACAAATGGTTCCTTCTACTCAAAGCATCAGCCACACGATTCGTCACCCCAGATTTGTGCTTAACAACAAAGGTAAATTGCTGTAAATAGGCAATCCATGATGCATGCCTCGCTGAAATCTTATCCTGTCCTTGTAAATGCTTCAACGCTTCATGATCAGTGTAAAGAACAAACTCTTTTTGAAATAGATAATGTCTCCAATGTTTAACAGCTTGAACAACAGCATAAAACTCAACATCGTATGTACTGTATCTCATCTTTGCCCCTGATAACTTCTCACTGAAATAAGCAACTGGCCTCCCACTCTGACTCAACACTCCACCAATCCCAACCTTTGATGCATCAGTGTGTAGCTCAAACAACAACTGAAAATCCGGTAACAAAAGAATTGGTGCTATTGTCAAAAGTTCTTTGATTTGTTCAAAAGCAACCCCTGCTTCCTCCGACCAAGAAAACTGCTTCCCTTTCATACAATCAGTAACCGGTGCCATCACGCTACTGAAGTGTGGAATAAACCTTCGGTAGAATGATGCCAATCCATGAAAACTTCTAACTTCAGTGATAGTTCTCGGCTGTGGCCAATTTCTAATAGCTTCAATTTTACTCTGGTCCACTTGGATTCCTTTCTCAGATACAACATATCCCAAAAATAATACACTTCGAGTCATGAACACACATTTCTTCGTGGCTGCATAAAATTGTTCCTCACGAAGAATAATTAACACCTTTCTCAAATGCTCTACATGCTCCTCTGTGCTCGCACTATAAATCAGAATATCATCAAAGTAAACTACAACAAACTTCCCAATGTACGGTCTGAAAATTTGATTCATCACCCTCATAAATGTACTCGGTGCATTCGATAGACCAAACGGCATAACCAACCATTCATACAATCCTTCCCTTGTCTTGAACGCGGTCTTCCATTCGTCTCCCGGTCTAATTCGAATCTGATGATAACCACTCTTCAAATCAATCTTCGAAAAGATAGTTGCCCCACTCAACTGATCTAGCAAGTCATCCAACCTCGGCATAGGAAATCTGTAGCGAACAGTAATCTTGTTCAAAGCTCTACTATTGGTACACATTCTCCATTTCCATCCTTCTTCGGCACCAACAAAGCTGGCACTGCACAAGGACTCAAGCTTTCCTGAACACGTCCCTGCTCTAACAACTCTTCCACTTGCCTTCGTAACTCCTCATGTTCCTTCGGACTCATTCGATAATGTGGTCGATGTGGTAACACTGCTCCCGGAACAAGATCAATTTGATGTTGAATGTCCCTCAATGGTGGTAACTCCTTTGGCAACTCCTTTGGAAATACGTCTTCAAATTCTTTCAAAACTGGCTTCACTTCTTCTGGAATCTCAACCTCTGTATGACTCTCACGCCCAATCAACAAATAGACTTCAGGCTCATCTTCAACTTCCTTAACAAACTCCTTCAAAGATAGCAAAGTTTTCAGTTCTTCGATCTCCTCCAACTTGTTCTCCTTCTATTGTTGCTTCTTGGGAACCAAAGTGATTTTAGTACCCTCGAACATGAAACTATAGCTATTAGCACGACCATCATGTTGTACTGCTCTATCAAACTGCCATGGTCTGCCCAACAACAGATGACACACATCCATGTCTACAATGTCACACCAAACTTCGTCTTTGTATTTCTTCCCAATAGAAAAATTAACACAAGCCCTTCGACACACCTTCACTTCACCACCCTTCCTTAACCATGCTAGCTTGTACGGTTTAGGATGCTTCTCAGTTTTCAAGTTCGACTTCCTTACTGCTTCTGTAGAGATAATATTGTCACAGCTTCCAGCATCAATAACGAACTTGAAAACTTTCCCTAGAATAGTGCATGTCGACTGAAAAATATTGCTCCTCAACCAACTAGAATCCTCTTCTTGCTTTGGTGTAAGACATGACCTCCTCATCATAAGATTACAACCTTCATCCCCGAACAATAAGTCTTCCTCCTCAACATAAGGTGCATTTGAACCTTCTGCCTCCTCACCATCATCCTCAATCTCAGCAACCATTGCTCTCTTCTTCGGCTTCGGACATTCATTGCTTTTGTGACCCAACTCCTGACAATTATAACATTTGAAACCACTACTAACCTTCGCCTTCTCAGCCTCTTTCACCACTGGTTTTGTAACAGGTTTAGGAACATTAGAACTTCCACTAACACTCTTCGCTTGATTATTGGAATTAGTAAACACACCACCTCCACGCCTTCCTTGCTTCTCCCAAGCCAACGCTTTCTGATGTGCCTCTGCAACAGATCTTGGATCGAACATATTAACCATATCCTGGATCTGCATTCTCAATCCCCCAATGAATCTAGCAGTTAGCTGTTCTTCCGTTTCCATAATATCATTCCTAGCAATGAGTTGGTAAAATTCATCATCATAATCACTAAGAGACTTTGTCCCTTGCCTCAGATTCTGCAACCTCTGGTACATAAGTGATTGATAGTTGTAAGGTAAGAAAGTAGCTCTCATCAACTTCTTCATCTTATCCCAAGATTCAATCTTTGACTTTCCCAGTCTCTCCCTTGTAAGTTTAGTTTGCTGCCACCACGCCAAAGCTCTCCCCTTCAACCTAGTAGCAACCAACTTCACTCTTCTATGCTCAGGAACTTCCTTGAAATCAAAGATCTCTTCAACATTAGACAACCAATCAAGAAATTCTTCAGCTACCATTCCACCCATGAACTCTGGAATTTCCATCTTCATACCCGATTCCCATCGACGATCATCTTCAACCTCCCGATAAGAATTCCGAACTGGGTCTCGATCTCAATAATGAATACTTGCTCTATCACCCTCTTCATTAAAATCAAATGTACGTCTATATCGATCTCGACCATTATCATCCCTTCGTTCATGCATGCTTCTTCGACTATGTCTCTCTTCCTCTCTATACGCCTCATTGTCAAATTCACGTTGACTTCTTCTCTCTTCATGTCCATAGTCATGATGATCTCTCCTTGATGAAATTGATGTTTCTCTTCTATCTCTAAAAGAATGCGGTGATACCCTCCTCGCTTCCGTAACCGATGGCGAAACTCGGTTTCCTCCATGGTTCGAGTTTGGTGATCTCCTCCTTTGAGTTTGATTCAAATCATTCATCAACTTCTCTAACCTTCCAATGCCTTCATCAAATTTCTCATTAATACGTTGTTCCATAAGCTCGGCTTCTTCTCTTCTATACAAAGCTTCAACGTTTTGATGACGATTAGCTCTCCTCGGCGGCATGATTGAAAACTTCTTACAAACTTCAATAACTTGAACACAAATCTTCAACGCAAGCAACAAATTACAGCTCAATCCACTAACTCGAACAAGACGAACGACTTAAGGCTTAAGTCGCTCGGCACAAATCTTCACTAGTTTGACTCCTTAACTCGGCTCAACGTGCAACGACTTAGGGTTAGGTCGGCACGGCTTCACACCACTAGCTCGCACAAACTCCTTGTCTCGGCTTGCTTTTCACGGCTCAATTCCTTAACTCGGCAACAAGTTAACTCGGCCTCAATAATTCACGCTTAACTTGGCTCGGCTCAAGGTTTCCAAGCAACTTCAAATTCAAACACTTCTCCAACTCTAGATCCAAAATGAAATGGATCAAAACCTTCAAACTCGTTGCAACTTCAAGATGAACACGATAAACTCCAACTTCAAACTTCGACTTCAAAAAGTGGCTCCAAGTCTCGGCTTAGCTATGATTGGCTAAGTCTAGCTATGATACCAAAACAACTGACGTAGCGGATAGAATCAAAATAAAACTTCAATCGGTGAAAATAGAAATCGATGTAATGAAGATACCGAAATGCCCAAATTTGTTGATCCGAAGATACCGAATTCTAGCTATCTCAAACACGTTGATAGCGCACTATACCGTGTTCAAAGATCTACGATTCTTCGTACGTTGATCTAGCGCACTAGATACCGTGAATCAGCTTCAACAAACGTGGATTCGAGCGCACTCGAATGACGTAAGTGGAGATAGGAGATTACACTCAACTACCAATTGGAGAAGAAAGCACAAAGCAATCAACAAGAAATTTTTATTCAAAATCAACGAAGTTCCAAATGACAACACACATCCCCTATTTATAGTATTTCAAACCCGGCCTTAAGTCGTATGCGACTCACGACTCTTCTTGACTCGGCAGCGACACAACAGGTACACACAACTCATTATTACAACACGCTCATAGGTCGGCAGCGACTCATCATTACGCGTCTCATTACAACAGTTACGACTTAACGACACACGACCTACGACTTAAAATATTTACAACCTCAGACAACACAAACGACTCAAAATACAACACAGGGTAAACGACCCACGACTTAGTACAAACATGACTGACTTATGACCTACGACTCAGCTTACGTTGGCAGCAGCTTATCATAGGTTGGTGCCGAGATAAGGTAGATGCGACCTAAATATTAGCTTCTGAATATCTTCATACGGCTTAACCCCAACGACTCATCTCCTGAACGACTCATCTCCGAACGACCTACTTCTTCCACTTCTCTGCTCTTGTTAATTTGTACACGACTTATGGATGAGTCGTTGTGTCGTGTACGACTCATCACACTCGAACACCTCAAACTCCTGCTAAGTCGTAACTCCTTCTCTTCAGACCTGTTAAGTCGTACCCCCCCTTCACTCGACCTGTTAAGTCGTGGATGACTCATGTTAGGTCGTGGACGACTAATAGCTGCTTCCTTATCTCTTGACAACTTAGGTCGTGACCATCTTCTGTTAAGTCGGAAACGACTTAAAATCCCTGAATGACTTAAGGTTGTGGCCTTCTCCAAACGACCTAAAGACTGTGAACACTTCAACGTTACTAATTTCGTAGATCGTTCTGCATCAATCGAGGTGAAACACTAGGATAAACACGATGGCACTCATACTTCATCTTGCACTTAAACTTCAGTCATCATATGATTCTGGCTAACTCATGTTTACTTAATTTCTGTGCAGGCGATATGGGACACTCCCACGGATTTGACCGCCTTCGTGGGTAATCTATTTTCCATCACTTTGGCTGGAGTTCGGGCTCTGGCAAATACCGGGATAGAGATGACGACAGTGATAGGAACTATCGCTCCTTGGACTCATCATCTCGAAGGAAAACTTACCATCAGTCTTCATACTATCATGATCCTCCCTCTCATCCGGAGCAAGGCACGGAGAAATCTAGTCATAAGGGGTCCTAATCTAATACTTCCCACGAATAACACTCGGGTTTATCTAGCACTAGGCAGTCCCGGGAACCCAGCGAAAAACCCGTAGTCCCGAGGCAAACTCCTTCTGCTTCCACACATGATCCATCGATTGAGGTAAGGCTATCTGAGCTTGAGGCGACATTTTCGAAAATATGCTTCTATGGTCTAAAATTTCTTCCAGTGATTCATCACATTCCAGGGCACGTCAAACAAAGTGCCATCGCTTGCAACAATGATGCCTTTGTTCATTTGGCAGAGAAAGTGTCAGAAGTATCCATCGAACGCCAACATGAAATTGATCGTCTCAAGCTCGTAGCCATCCATGACAAAGACATCATCAAAGACCAGGATGAAGAGCTTTTCTCGTATAAGTCTCAACTCGAAACTGCTCAGAAAAACACCAAAGACATAGCTGAGCTAGTTAGTCTTCTGGAGGCCACCCATAAAAAAGAAATTGACAAAGCTGTTCAACGCTATGGTGCCTTAGCATTAGAGAAAGACTCCGTTCAGAAGGATAGGGATGCATTTTCTCTGTGAGTCAAGGAGTTGGAAGAGCTACTTTTCAAGTAGAAGGAAGAAAAAACTGCTTCTCAGGAAGAGTCGCAATGGTACTGCGATGAGATTGTCGCCACACGACTCCTTATGATAAAGCTCGACGATGAACTCTCCAAAGTTGAGACACTGAAGGATGAAGCCCGTCAGGAGGGCAAAAGAATAGCATCCATGGAGATTGATTCTCGCCTTGAGGCGGCTACGGAGGCTGGTAGAGAGGATATTAAATGCATGTTTGATCCGCCTATTGCCATGTACAACGCTCGAGTTCTTTTGCATCGCGACCTAACATTTCTTGGTGAGGGTTACCTCGAATCTCTGGCCAAAGCATGGGAAACTTTGATAAAGATCAGAAAGATTGAGTCGGGCACTGAAGAGGTTGACAAGGAGGCTTTAGTAAAGGAATTTCTCAAGGGGAATGAGCCTTTAGCTATAGCGAAGGCTCTCTGTAGCAAAGATTCCTCCTCGTCAAAAGGAAAGAATGACATTGCCGTTCCTTCTAGAACCGAGTCTCCAGTTCCTCCCCTTAATCGAATGGTCGGCCAGTACTTGATCCCTTAAAGCAGCATGTTGGTTATGACCCAGAAGACCCTGGCCTTGACAGTCATGTTCCATCTCCTATTCCAAAGGGTGAGACTCCCCGGAGGGTTGAGAGTCAGCTAAAAATCGATACATAACTTTTCTTCTTAAAGTTCAAAGAGGCGTCGTTTTCGACGAGAGGTTATTGTGTTCTAACGCTTGTCTCTTATGATTTTACATAGGCCGTTCTGATCCCAAGCCAACTCCAAGGAGTGATGATGCCATGGAGAAGAAGGAGAAGACAAGTGTGGCTATTCAAGTGGGAGAGACTCCCGGTCCAGATGCTCAAGTGATTGAGGCGCTTGATGAGTACACGTTTGAAACTTCGTCACTCGTCGAAGAGAGTTATGAAGTTGAGATTACAGGCGCCTCCGGACACACTTTGAAAGTGAGCATGAAGGAGCAACTTGGGGAAGAGAAATAAGAAAGTTGAGATCAAGGTCGAGCCCCAAGTAGTGGAGCTAGATGACCCTTTGAACAGCCCTTTGAAGGTCATTCTCCCTTGTGGATCTAGGCCATTAGAAGTCCCTCTTCCTTCCTCGGATGTTACTTCCCCATCAAGCAAAGCGTCCAAGCGAAAACGCATGCGGAAGGATTCATTTGAGAAAACGAGGAAGGAAAAGAAACCAAAGAAGTAGTTGTCACACTCGTTCAATGAGAGTTAGCTTAGATTATGTAATTATTTCTATTTATTTTCATACCCAATGTTGATAGACTTTTGGCTCCAAGTTTTGGAGGGATTGTAGCGGAATCTCATTTTGGATTGATAAATAAATTTTAGTTTCTTTGTCTTTCAAATGACATTTATCGTTCAGTTTACTATATAACCGTGGTCGAGACCCAAAATCTTGTGAGTTACATAAATCCCAGTTCACTTCCATATGACTCGGAGATTTTTTGAAAATCGTAAGTCCTCTGTTTCATGCTTTGGTTACTTAGACTAGTTTTAGTCCGCACTCTGGGGACTCAGAGTACTCCAGTCCGCACTCCGGGGACTTGAAGATTTCAAGTCGTTTAAACTCTAGTCCGCACTCTGGGGAATTTGAGTACTCCAGTCCGCACTCCAGAGACTTAGAGATTTTAAGTCGTTTATACTCTAGTCCGCCCTCTGGGGACTCAGAGTACTCCAATCCACACTCCGGGGACTTGGAGATTTTAAGTCATTTATACTCTAGTCTGCATTCTGGGGACTTAGATTACTCCAGTCCGCACTCCAGAGACTTGGTGATTTTAAGTCATTTATACACTAGTCCGTACTCTGGGGACTTAGAGTACTCCAGTTCGCACTCTAGGGACTTGGAGATTTTAAGTCGTTTATACTCCAGTCTGCACTTTAGGGACTCAGAGTACTCTAATCCGCACTCTAGGGACTATGGAAATTTTAAGTCATTTGTACTCCAGGCTGCACTCTGGTGACTTATAGTACTCCGTCCGCACTCCAGGGACTTAGACTTTTTAAGTCATTTATACTCTATTACGCACTCTGGGGACTTAGAATACTCCATTCTGCACTCCGAGGACTTGGAGATTTTAAGCCATTTATACTCTAGTCCACACTCTAGGGACTTAGAGTACTCTAGTCCGCACTCCGGGGACATGGAGATTTAAATCGTTTATACTCTAGTCCGCACTCTAGGGACTCATAGTACTCCCGTTCGCACTCTAGGGACTTGGAGATTTTAAGTCGTTTATACTCTAGTCCATCTTTTGGGGACTCAGAGTGCTCTTGTCCGCACTTCGAGGACTTGGAGATTTTAAGTCATTGTGCGCGTTCGTTTCCGTACAACCAACTGTAGAGAAATTTAAAAGGGCTGTGACAATATTATGGAGCAGCCTTTGATAATAAAAGATTCTGTATAAACATAAACCACACACTATTTACATTATTGCGAAAACATTATCAAGAGAACAATAAGTTGAGAAAACTCGCCTATTTGTGTGATTTATATTATGATGTATATATTTGTTGCTCGCTTTGTATAATATCCAAATGAACTTATAGAACACCCTAAATTTTTTATATAGGATTGTAATTTATTAACTGAAATACTTTATTATGGAGTTAAGAATGATAGATAAATATAGTAATTAGTTGATCAATATAATTTGAGTTAATCTAAAACGAAAAAGGCTCAAATATCCTATGTATATAAATCAAATTTACTAATGCTACACAAAACTATGTTAATGAGACCATTTGACGCATTCAAACTAGAAATGGTTATGAGAGTACATGAGAACATGACAACTCCAAATATCTCCAAATTATATTATCGTAGTAGATAGGTTAATGTTTAAAAAAATGAGGAATTCTGAATTTAATAACATATGTGTGTGTATATGTATATGTATTTCTATATGTATGTATGTATGTATATAGTGAGAGGTGTATAGTTTAGCATATTTTCAAACCATTGATAACATAACAAACATTTTTCAAAATATGGTGGAGTTACGTGTTCATAACAAAATTGCTAATTTGAATAATACACTGACAAAAATATATGGATCATCTATTCAGTTATAGTTGCAGGACGAAGGCCAGGTTTTCCAATATGGGTAGCTCCAGGACCGCGTGAGTATCGCTTTATAATCGTCATTGCCTGGTATCAAAAATAGAAAGTTATACACTGGTTTCATTCATTTTAGTGTATTGGATAAGGTATACTTAGATGTTTGGAATAATGTCATCAGGATGAATAATGACAGTTGCACAAAACCTACTGTTATTGGAGTACCGCCACATTTCCATCTACTGATAGATTGTTTTAATTTTGTAATTGTAGCCATGTAACCATGTTAAATAAGTTGATAGTTTTTCCTTCTCTATCTAAAGCAAGGAAGCATATGCAGCTAAATGATAATGGTTAAATAGATGAAATTTGCACTCACCTATCCTGCTATCCATGTTTAAATTAATTAAAAATGTCTATTGAAATTAAAAAATATACATAATATTTTAAGTTTGTCACATTCAAAGTTAGGCAACTAAAATCTTTAGGTAGATGCCAATAATAATGTTATTAATAGATGATTATAACTTGGAAAAGTTTGTATATACTTTATGTTGCATAGTAAAACAAAACATATTTACTCTAGCTAGAACTTGAAGTGCTAGTAAGTGAATAAAGGTCTAAGGTAAAAAGTGTTACTCTAGCTATCCCTTTGATTTTTACAATGTTTGCAGAGGCAAAGAGCAGAAATTCAAGTGAGTTTGCTGTCACAAAACCAGCTTCAAGCAGTAAAAAAGGTGATGTAGAAATTAGTATAATCAGTTATTAAGTGGTCAAGAAGTATACAACATACTATTTTAGGAAAAATAATAATTGGTAGTAGTTGACAATAAAGTGAATGTCACCGTCCTACTATTAACTTGAAACACAAACTAACTGTACAAAATAATAAGTATGTTGGCAAATTAAATATAATGTTTGCTAAAAACATGAACATGAAAAAACAATTTCAAATAGGAAAATAAGCCTCGGTCATGTTTCAACCTCCGTTCTTATACTTGCATAAATTCTCCAATTTTGGAATTCAATTGAACAGCAGCCCATGCAATTTGGTTCAACAATTGTCTTTGTTTCACCTTTGTATTTCAACACACATGTTTCATCTTTCATTCAGCAATTGTCTCAATACAGATTAAGTTGAGCTTCAAGCTTGTTTAATCTCAGCTCGCTTCATCTCCTTCATTCCAGTCGGCACTTTGCTCCGTATTCATTTTAGTTACGCTCATTTTCTATGAAATGCACGCTCGAGTTATAGTTAGGTACAGGCTCAACAACATTCTTTCAGTAATGGGAGCAGTTCCCTTCCTATCTGCTCATGCACGGGCTCATCTATTAATTACCACACTCACTGTCCTCCTTTCTGCCTGGAAACTTTCGTGCATTTTCTCATCTTTTATCACTCATGCTACTACTTCATATTTCTATCACTGTCACGTTCACAGGCTTCACGCGCTTCCCAATTTATAGCTTAGTTAATGCATCTCATATTACACTCTGCTCTTCAAATACACAGCCCTATCCATAAGCTTATCATCTCACATCACGCATAGTCAGCTTGCCTTGTCCACTTGCTATCACTAGTCTCAACTTTTCACCGATCCTACAACACTCGTTCAGTTCTAGAGCTTTCGTCTGATGGTTCTTCGGCCTAACATACTTCAAATAGCAATGAATTCCCACATTATTTTTGTATTCTGTTTTGTATATTAATAATTTTCAGCTTATTTCCTTTTCATTTTTATCGCTTATGTTGTTAATCCATATGATGATCTTACATTTTGTATAAGTACACGTAAATTGTACTATCAGCTATCAAACGTGTTGATGGCTTTTGTTACAGCAGAATATTATGATAGTACACACGTCATATGAGACATGTTGATGGCCAATTTGCTGAAGCTCTTAAAGAAGAGATATATCATCTTGTTCATGGCACACTTGATTTGCCAATTAATCGTCTTAGCACAAACTATAGACGTGTCTTTCAGGTAATTGATAATGTATTTGTGATGGTCAATGATACAGAAAACACATAGTTACTGATTCAAGGAATTTTATATATACATATATTATTTCAGGCAATGAAAGAAAATTATAAGCCTGCAAACAACTCATTATTGAGAGAATATCTAGTGCAAGTTTAAGAAATGGTGACATGCTTGATTGCTTGCTAAAAAATGACGAAGAAGGAAAGATAAATTAAAAAATGAGAAAATTATCGACTTGATAATTGCATCAATATACTCGAGTTATGAAACGATTCCTACTACTTCAATGATGGTTGTTAAGTATCCTCATAGCCATCCAAAATCTCTAGAAAAACTCAGTGTGTGTGTGTGTGTTTTAGATGAATAAATAGCAGTTATAGCACTGATATAATTATTTTATTGCATACAAGAATGAAAATTCGGACATTAGATTGCCTGACGATGGACTTAGCTGGACGGACTACAAGACTATGAAATTCACTTGAGCAATGAGCACTTAATACGTCCAAATATATTTGTATACCCGTTTTGGCCTCTACTTATTTCAAATACTTTTAAATTTATTGTTTAAACAATTGTATCATTATCCAAATGAATAGTTCCATTACCACCATGATTAGTCGGTAAATTTAATGACAACAATACATGTGCCAACATTTTAATTTGAAAAATTCATACCATGATCTCCAAAAATACGTGGAGCAAGAATAACATGATTCCTAAAATTAGAATTCTAGGTTGAAAATTATTAGGGAATAAATTCTAACCTGAGAAATGTTGAAGCTTCACAAAAATTTAGGGCTTAGAATATAAATCTATCGTAGAAAAGGATGCGAGTGTTCCTCCATAGCAGGGGCAAGTTGACTCAATGGATTATAGCTCTCTAGTGCAAGCACCAAAGCACAGCGGAGCCATGGGGATCTCTTCTTTAATGACATTGGGCATAACATAGAAGCATTGTTTAGGGATTATAGCAATGGAAGCATAGTGAATTTAGGTTTGGAGAAGTGGGCGCTTTAAGATTTAGGGTTGCTTCTTCCAGTGAAGAAGCGGAAAATAAGTTTACGCGGTGAACGAAAATTATAGAGGGAAGTCAGGAGGGCTTACTTTTAGTAGAGAGTGGATATGACGCACAAAATTATGTCACGCTGTCTTTTGTTTTTACCGTTTACCCAAGGATCAACAACAGCAATTACCATCCCAACGCCATGTTCCAATGCTGTCAAAAATAACTTTTCTTGTAGTGGATGAACATATATCATCCGTACGCAATACCCAATTCGATCGCTTGCTCTATCACACAATTTCACTTTCGAACTAGTATCGTCCACGCGACTTCCTAGTACAGAGTCGAATCTGGTTTCTTGATCAGAAACCGTCATTCTCCTTGCATAGCCACAAACTATGATAGAGAATTTCCAAAATCAATCAAAAATCCATATCCAAGGTTCGCCGTCGAAAATCGAGTAAAAAAATCCAACTCCGAACGATGTAACCACCTCGAAATTCTGTGCTCGAATCTGGATCAAATCACTATGCGAATAAAATAATATACGTACATCGTACGTATTTATATCCATTGATTATTAACTATATCAATTCTCTTTTATTCACATTATTTTGATTTTTACTCACTTATCCACAATTATCCCATTTCAGAACTTTACTTAATTCCCATTCCAAAATTACTTAGTATATTTCCAATACCAAATTTACTTAAGAATTTCACCATTGCTGCTTAAGTAATATAACTATTTTATATGCTTCTTATATTATTACTTTCACTTTACCACTTGGTTTTTATCTGTATTTAATCAATTTGGATTCCAATTCCATATAGATTACTTCAATTTATTAATTAATCTCAAATCTCAATACCTTTTCCAAATTTTCATCCAGATTTTCATTTTCAAACCTTCTTGAATTCAATTCATCTTCAAACTCTGAATACTGAATTTTATCAACTATCTTCCATTCATAACTGGTTATATCATTGTTTTAAATTAGTTCCACTTACTAATTTACTTTAAATCTCAAATAATTTCTTATCTCCAAATTTTTATAATTTTAGTTCACTTCGAATTAATTTTATAACTTCACTTTATTTATCAAATTTAAAATAAATATCATCCCAACCTGTCATTCCAATTTATCTGCTTACCCTTCTTGAATCAATTAATTTACTCACTAATTTTATTTCACTCCTTTACTTTATTTAGTCAATACTTGACTAACTTCTATTACACATGGTTTAAATTAATTCCCAATATCCAGTTTTAATTTTATTTTTATTACAAATGCAAATTCATTTGTCTATCCGCAATTTTATTTCCATTCCATTTACCGACTTGCTTTAATTGGCTTATCTTTTTAACTTTATTCTTTAGTCACACTTACCTTTATTTGACCCTTTCAAATTGAATCTTATTCCACAAATTTCAATAAAAAGTTTATTTCTAAACTTTTGCTTCTTTTAGTTCCATCGAAGAAATTTACAATTCACTTTTCTTGACACAAATTAAATTGATTCCATCATTCAACTTTAATTCTAGTTCTATTACTTAAGAATTTAAATAAATTTGTCCTCCAATAAATTTACTTCCAATAAAATAATTTTTCACTTTTATTTACTAGATTCAATTACATTCCATTTTAATTTGAATTTTTAACTTCTATAAGTTTTCAAGCTTATTTATATTCCAATTACATTTTTAATAAGATTCCAGAGTCTTTTTATACAATTTCTCACATTTCAAAATCACCTTTGAAATCAACTATACCCAAAATCCTTCGGTATATCCAACTATTCATTTGCCTTCAAAAATAAAACCAAATTTTGCAGTCAACTAACTCAAATTATTTAGGCAACAATCTCTCTCTTGGAAATTCGAAAATGAACATCGATGATGCTGTAGTCATCACCGAAGTTATTTTCCAACGACGAAAGAGTTTAGTGCTTTTACCTCCTTAAATCATTTTCCCAAATATTTTAACTTCCAAATCTCACCAGATTTCAAATCCAAATCAAAAATATTTCCCAAACAATATCACTATTATTCCCCCAAAACTTTTGAAAATCATTTTCAAACTCAAAAGAAATTTAATTTTTTCTTAAAATTTCAAATTCCAATGCTGCCAATTCATATTGAAACATTACCATGGAATTTTATACTATTTCAATTATAAATCACCTTTGTAATTTACATTTACAAATCCCATTTTGTGATATAAATTTTTCCTTAGCCTTTGGTTATAATTTTAACCCTTTATTCAACTTCCACTTAACAATGATAATAATTTAATGTTATCATCTCCTAATAACCAAGCAACCATATATGACTATAATAATTTACGGAAAATTGTCTCTTTTATATACAAAAATAATATGGGTAAAATTATTTCATTTACCCTATTTTAAAACAATACCATGTCAGCTTATCTTTTTTAAGAGTTTAGAAATCCCTATTGATAACATGGCGTCCCACATATCGATCAGAATCTATAAACACTCAATCGATAAGTCAACACAACATAAAAACAAATTTATATACACTAATAAATACGTGCTCATATCTATTAATACACTCAAACTCATTCTTGAGTACTTCGGACTCTATATCCTATAAGTAATCCCCACCAGAGCCATGGTGCTCGCTCAAACTTCAGCTCTGGTACCAAGATGTAACGACCCAATTTTCCGGCGCCCGAAAAATCGAACCATTTGGGTTAAAAGAAAAAGGAGGTAGAAGAAGAGAAAACAACACAACAGAATCTTACCATCGCAACGGAATAAAATATAATAGATAATAACTGATCTTTACACAAAGAAACTATATCTGTTTATACATACAACATCAGAAGACAAAATCTGGGTTCAACAACAACTATAACTCACAACTGGATAGTTATATTAGCTTGTCCTCACCAAACCGACAATACAACTAATGACACAGCGGAATTATATATATCAAGTACGTATGTTACGTCTCGCCATCCAGCTCGCCTCCTGAGCTTCACAACATCCTTTCTTGTACTCTGTAATACTCGGTCTGACCCGAGCATTATAGTTAAATAACACCTGAGTCAGTCTGGAAAACCAGCGTAAGAAAATAAACTCAATTGGATTAATAAAATTTTCAAAATCATTTTGAAAATCAAAGGTATCTTGTAAGACCACGCCACAAATAAACGTATCGGGTTTTTACCTTACGATTACCAAAACATTTCTTATAAATTCCTCTGATGTTATAATCTGTCTATATACAAATACTTATTTGAATAGCCAAAATTGTAAATTATTAAATTCCAGCTACTAGCCACAAAGTGGGTTCTACAAACAAAAACCATAAAGGGCACGTAGAAAGAATGGATTTCCATCAATGGCAGGGCTACTGGGGTACCGCTCGTTACAGTACGTGGCCTTGATCACTGTACAGAGGATCTACCCTGATCCCCTGCATCAGAAGACCGGAGCTACCCCTTACTGGATAGTCCGAATAAGTTCACCCCGTGGTTGGTATCAGCAACCGCCACACAGCCGAATATATAAAGGGATATCTAGATAGGGGTGACCTTACCCTATTTGGTTGCTAGCCACTAAGCCTTGTGTGCACCTCCCATATTTTAGCCATTCCCAATTGACGAGGCTTGAGGCTATGCGTTACATTTTTAGCACACATTGACTTGGAATGCTCATCGTCCTCCTAACGATGTTCTAATAGTACTCGTCCATACAAGTCCATTTCGGATTTGAACGGAACCGAAGGCACTACTCCTACTACATCCATTTTGGAATCACCCTTAGGATTAGTAGCGATTAGCCCTTGCACTTCACTGCTCCATCTTCAACTCCCAGCTCCCTTCTTCCATACAAAAACATTCAAACCGGATCGAAGTGGTTTTCGAGAAATTAATCTCGATCCCGATCTCTTCGAAACGATCAACGCATTGTCCAATATTGATAGTCGGTTATTTAACTACCACATAACATCCACAAACAACCATCAGGCCATAATAATTTCTCCCAGATTATATATTTTTAAATATCTTCGCAAGATATTTTCCTACATTTAAATCCTTTGAAAATAGTTTTTAAATCACTTTTCTCTCTCTCATGGAAATAAATTTCCACCCAATTATTTTATTTTCCACTGAAAATTGCCCAGCCCTAAATTCTTAAGATTTTAAAAATAATTTAAATCATTTTATTCTAAAACGTACTTTAAAATATTTAAATTAAAATTACTTAAACATTTTATTCGAAAATATATACTTCTAAAAAATATATTTAAAATAAGACTACTTTATAAAATATAAAAACTAATTTTTAACATAAAAGTCAAGCCAAACTAAATTTTAAAATTAGAGTTATGAAATTCTGTACAAGTTCTTAATTAGTATTTAACCAAACTATCTTTAAAATAAAATTACCTTATTAAATATAAATATTAATAATTATTTCTTTTTAAACATAATACCAATTATCCGTTAAATAATTACTACTAAAATAAATTTTAAAAATATTTACTTAAAAATTTGAAACATTTAGAAATAATAATATTTTTATAACATTCCTTTAAAACAAAATTTTAAAGCCTTTAACATATACATAAAAGTCCTCTTTAAATATACTTGGCATTTCAGGGAAATACACTTCCATTTCCATACCTTTTAAAAGTAAACCACTATTTATTTTTAAAACAAATTACCCATTCCTTTATAAATTCCCACCATGAATTTATATTTTTTAACATATACTGATATCCTGTTTCACCTTATAAACCCAGTTTATAAATTCCATAGTCTCATCTTTCTTTTAAAATACAGTTTCAAATACTAACCAATTTCAAAACTTATTTCCAAAATTTACTCCATTAAAATAATTTCCTTTACTTATCCAAATTTATTTCAAAACTTATT
This sequence comes from Allium cepa, assembly GCA_030765085.1. Taxonomy (NCBI): domain Eukaryota; kingdom Viridiplantae; phylum Streptophyta; class Magnoliopsida; order Asparagales; family Amaryllidaceae; genus Allium; species Allium cepa. The sequence goes on along the minus strand of CM060940.1, from coordinate 745,773,527 downwards.
AATTTCATATTTAACTTCTTTATTATGATTCAAAATATTGTTTAAACTGAAATACAAATTTCATACTTTTCCCAAATTCTTCATTATTTTTTTCCAAATTTAAACCATAAATTTGAAAATAATTTCTTTAGTCCTTTAAATAATATCATTAAGTCTAAAATTTCATTTATTCCTCTTTATTCAAAATCTACTTCCCACTCGGAATTTAATTATTAAAATTTAAAAATCAACTTTTATTTTTCCAAATCATTTAATTATCCAATTTCCTTACACTTATTTATTAAAATTACCTTTTTATTTACATTGAAAATCCAAACTTCATATATATACTTAAATTCTCAAAATTCCAATATATATATTTGACCAGGCCAGAGTATTCAATAAATTCCAATTTCCAATATGATCAATAAAATTCATCATAGATCATCACATAATCATATCGCCGAATATATAAAATAAATTCAAACGTTTTGAGGAATCCAATTGGATCCCTCCAACCTGTTTTTCCCTGCATCCATAGAAGTTAACACAATATAATAATTCCAATTCCACTTTGAAGTGGAATATTGCGTTATATGGAATCATATTATCTCATCCGCTATTATGCGGCGCATAGGGTCTCATCCGCTATATAATGCGGGAAATCAATCTCTCCAATATATATACTACAATATATAATATACCACATCCAAACAATTCAATCATTCAACCAAAATTTAAATTTAACTATGTAAATTTATATAAAACCCAAATGAGTGAGATTAAGTCACCTTTGACCTTTGTTTTTGCAGTCTGATCCAAACGAGTCTGTTTTCTTCATGATTTTTGACATAGGTATAACATTATATTATTTTATTAATATTCGAAATAAAATCGAACAATTAATTTCCATTTATAAATTTAATAAACCAATGATTCTATTTTAAACCAACAAATTTTAGTTTGAACTAATTTCCCTTTAAAAATTATTTTTCGTAACTAAAAATAATTAAATTGGTTTATTAAAAAAGTTAATTCTTATTTAAAAATAATCTAGTAGATTACAATCTATATATGTATATCCATTTTATTTCCCATTTCCAGGCTGCATAAAAATAATCTCTATAGGTTAAGAAGTCTACTTTTATATAAACTTCCAAATAGTTTAAAATTCCCATTTTCTTTTTAAAAATCTTATCTATATAAAGTTTCCATTTATCTAAGTAAATTAAAACAAGCAAGTGTATTTGTAAATTTGTTTTAAAAAAAATACCTCACTGCATTGTTGTCATTACCACCGTCTTCCCTAATATCCAAAGCCGAACCCTAGGCCCCACTCGCCTGACCGAACGCTGACATCCTAAACTCTCAAGTGCCGTCGACAACGACGAAAACGCAGAGAACCCCATCTTTACGCTTGCTTCGGACCACAGATCCTTGATCTCTAAATCGATGTCGTCGCAGCCTGACCTTCCCTCATTCGCGTACCCTCCGTTCCCAGGAGAACGTGAATCTCCATGTGACTGCCATCTTCAAACGATACCCTACATTTCCTCAAATTTGAACGAGGAAAGGACATCGCGCCCCGACTTCGTGCTATCCCCAGGCCTCACATGTGAGGCGATGACTCAAAGTCGAATTCGATCGCCCATTCTCCCTTGATTCGATTCGCCCTTTGGTCTGTCATTCCCCCATTTTATTTTGAACGAATTCGTTCGATCTCTGTAAGGAAGGAATACCGATTTCCCTATGCTCAGTTATTCATTTTTTTTTTCGAGCTGAAGATTTGGTTTGAACGATAGAGGATTTTGAAAATGAAAAGCTCAGCTATGTTATATCCTTTTATTGTTTTTATTATGATAAAGAAATCAATTTAAAAAAAATTGCCATATGTATACAAATGCCTTCAAAAGCCTACAAGTGTTCATTTGTATATATCATATTTATTTCATGTTCTCAAAGAAATATTAAAACTTTATATTTATTCTTATTCAAATTTTTAAACTTAAGTTATTGATATTTTAAATTTAAATCCAAATTTAAATCGTCATGAATTCACAAATCAAACTTTCAGCCTCCTATCGATGCGTGCCGCTAGGCGTTTATAATGTTTTACCCCTATTTCAAACACAACGGAAAAGGTTTCGAGTCCTAATTCGATCGTATGGAGAAGATAGCTTTTCGGACTCTGTTATTGTATTAAATTTTCGATAAAGATTTCAACGCGTTTTCCTATCGTACGCTCACACAACAACTCCAAACACTACAAAATTTGAAACCCGATAATAATACAATATTACAGATCCAATGGAACTAGTTTCGTCGAATTCTGAGACTGTGCCTCGGAAGGCTATTTCTTTTTTCGAATATCGATTTAAACGATATATTTTTAAAACTGAAAAAATTATCTTTAAATTTAATTATAAAAGTTCCATTATCCTCAGTATTGTTAATAAAAATTTTCTAAGCCATTAAATTATTTTTAACAAGCTTGAAATCCTAGATTTCATACTTTACCCAATTTCCACTAATTACATTTAATATTTAAATTACCCAAATAAACAGTGATACTTGAAACTCAAGTTAAATATTAACTTTTAAATATTTAAAATTAATTAAATATTCTGATTTCAAATATTCAAAAAATTTGGGTCTTCACAATCTACTTATCAAAATCTCTATTTTTTTCCTTTTTTTGAAAAATGGATATAAGTGTTCAAAAAATTCTTATCTCGAAGAATTCTGAGCCATATTCCATTCTCTATACTCGTTTGACTTTTATGGAACGAAATCGTGAATTGCCGTTACGTGACGCACTTAAATTTGACTGAATTTTCAGTTACCATTCAAACTTCACCAAAACACTTTTATATGCTTACAAACATTTGAAACTCATTTTTTTAACCTATACATAGGTTTAACATTCCGTATACATACTTATACAATAAAGGAAAGTGAATTCCTTTGTGCTTATCAAAGTGTATTTCCATGACTTGCATATATATTCAACATTCATATTAAACAACCATCATCAATTATCATAGTCAAACATATATAACATCCAATAGCGTATAATATTATAGTTTAGGATTTTCTTACCTTGGGTTTAAACGTTTAACTAAAAAAATTCTACAGCTCCGTTATTTGGATTTTAAAGCTTACAATCACTTGGATTCTTAGCTTTAAAGTAATCGGCGTTGACTAGAGGCTCGTAGCCTAGGGTTGGAAAAGAGGAGGGCTCGACCTTTTGATAGAAGAAGAGAGGTCATGGATGGTAGAGAGGAAGAGTGGAGTTCTAGAATAGTTTTGAGATGCTTAAGTGTGTGCGTGTGCGTGTGCGTGTATTATAAATAAATCTCTTTTGAGAAATATTTTTGCATTATTTTATTAACATGAGAAGCCATGAAAGAGGAGATAAAAGAGCTTAGAAATGAAGAAGAAGTGTTGTGAAATGGAAGAAAAGAGGTGTGAAATTTATAGTCCAAGAAGAGGTAGAAAATATCTTCACACTCATCATCATCTTCATCACCTTCACATGCACCACCATTATTACCATCTACATCACCTTACACACATTTGTCCTCCCCCCATGTGTTCCATCACATCATTTCACTTCCAAGCCATTTGCATTGACTTAAGGAAGCTTAGGATGAAGTTTTTGAAAATATCTTAGATATTTTGTTATGTATGTCTATATATAAAAGTACATATGTTATGTGTGTATATATATATATATATATATATATATATATATATATATATATATATATATATGTTCATGAGTGCATGTGACATGTATATACATATGCATGTATGCACACAAGAGAATAAACAACATTTCAACGACTTTGAACAACTTTTGTTCGTCAAACCATTGAAAATTGGAAAACTGATTCCCGGCCTCATTTTCACTTGTAAACTAATTTACATATAATGCAAACAAAATTTGAAAATAAATTTCTCATAATTATTAATTAATTAAAATGATCATATTTTATTAGTAAAACCATATAAATTAATATTAATAACTATTTACAAAAATTGTCATTACACCGATAAAGCAAAAGGAATTCCTTTTTTTCCTTTTCTTTTCTAATGATTTCTAATCATACATACATATACATATATATATATATATAATTAATGATAAATTATTACTTTACAACTATTTAAAATGAGTTATCGAAATTATTAAAATAATTATTAAATCCTTTTATTCTCTAATAAATTTATCAAAGTGATATATTTGTGGGTCGTTATAGAAAACCTAGCAACGTTATACTATATTTTTCTGTGCGTACTTTCAAATCTAACTGCTCCTTTTTAGTGGTGAATATCCCAAAAGCCTAAATTCCCAATTTCAAATCTAATTCAAAAATTCAAACTAGTCAAATCTTATCATATAACTTATCGTCGCGAAGCTCTTGCCGAATGGAATCGACGTCTGTGTTTCATTTCTACAATCAAATCTCGGTTTGATAAGAAATTATCAAAGAAGTCTCGGTCGTTCATTTTTAGGGTTTGGATTTAACGGTGGATTTGTGACCAATCGAAGATCGGGAAGTTACAGCATGTAGAAGAGGCTTCGTGGAGTTGACCTATCGGCTTTGATATCCACAAGCATGCTCAATTTTGCTAAATATTGATGATCTTTGGCTGTACTTAATCATGGCGATGGATCTGACCTATATGGCAGTGCAACTTAGGGACGGGGGCGTGGGTTGCTGGCGGCATGATGATCGTCGTGCTGGTCTTGGATCTGGTCGTAGTGGCTCTTAGTCAGTGCAGTCGATGATCAAATGTGTGGTCAATGGGGATGCTATGGGTTATACAGCACCTTCATTGCAAATATAATTCCGTGGTGGAAGTTACGTGCATGAATAGTGAACATGTAAGTTAATTTATTAATATGTTAATACGGTCAAATTATTAATCTCAAATTTATATATACTAACTTGCATAACCTTTTCATACGAACTTCGATTCATGTGCGGTTTCTTTCGTTGGACTCGTATTGAAATTATAAACAATATGAAACTGGTTTGGTTGAATTTGGACGCTATTGAGATTTTGGACTTTTTTGGATTTTTTTAATAGGCTATAAATAAAAAATGAGTGATTAAACTCACTCACGCAATACTCAATTTCTTATGTTAGTTGAATTAAAATTATGAAGTGATAAATTTTTATTGATAGTTGTTTGGTAATTTAAATTAACATTTAAAATGAATTTGAATTTTATATTGAATTGACATTTAAATTAATATTGAAATTTAATTACTAGTTAAACACAGACAATTGATGGCTAGTAACTGTTGTGATATGTTGGTTGATTGGATGTTAATTGTTATTGAATGCCTCTTAATTGATATGTTGGATGCATGGTTGTTTATTTATTAAACATATTCGTATAATCGCCCTACTTATTATTTGACATCATTTATATTGTCATTTGAATTATATTGAAATGAGATTGAAATGATATATACATATGTCATTTAAATATGGATTGAAATGATATATATCCATCCATGTAATTAAAACTGAAATATATAATCACTTGGCTATAGGGTAGAAAATTTTATTCGGACACCAGATTTGGTTAAATTAAATGGTTACAAATCTTAAATTTTAATTGGTTTAAATGATATTGGTTTATAGAAAATAAAATTTTGATTTATATGAATTAATTATTTTCTAATTCGAGCTTTGAAATGTTGAAATTGAAACTCTTTAAATGAAATTGTTTAAGGATTTATTTTAAAATCTTAAAGTTGAAATTGGGATATGATTTCAATTTGTTAAAAGTGAATTATTTTAATGGTTTAAATTTTAATTTAAACTTTAAATTTACTTTAATTAAAGTGGTTCAAATTGGTATTTCAAAGTTTTGGATGTGAAATGGATTTAAACTAAATTGTTTAAAAATGAGAATTTGAATTGAAACTTTCAGTCATTTGAATAAAACCATTTAAATTAAATTGAATTAAGTTTGAAATCGTTTTGAATTGAGGCCGATTTAAATTGAAATTTGAATACGATGTTGGCTTGAATTGGAAGTCAAATAATTGAATTTGTTTTGATTTGGAATTGGAACATGAATTCAAATTGTTGTGAAAGAAAAAACGGTTTTTATTAAAACTATTTTAATACATTAACTATTTTAATTATTCTAACTACTTTCAATCTTTAAAATTATTTTAATTATCCAAACTATTTTTCAATATTAAAAATATTTTAATCATCCAAGCTTTTTTCAATATTCAAACTATTTTAATTATTTAAAACCTTATTCAACAATTAATATGTTATAAAGTGAAACTAATCAGTTTTAAATCATTGATTTAAATACGAATGTTTTGACGAAGGTATAACCTATTTTTAAATTCAAAATGATTTTTTTAACGATCCACCCCGAGACCCACATTAATAAAGAGTATTACTGGGTAATACTATCTGCTAATGCGGAGAATAGGGTCGGTTAGGAGCGACCATCTATATCCTTGTCTTAATTATCTATTTAATACGTCGACAATTGCTATATTTTTTTTCTAACTCAAGTGGATCGACATATCCAATAAATACTAAATACAAAGCCATGGGTGGCTATAAGATCTATCAGAACAAAATACAACAACTTAGATTCAAAATACATCACAGAACAGTAGACCATCACATATATATACATATGCAGATACATCTCAGAGTATACAAATGATACATGCAATGGGTATAGCGACCACTGTATACAAGTGAGTAAAAAAATATACACATATCAGAGTAGCAAACAAATAGGACTACATAAAAAGCTATAACAAAAAGAGCTAGCAGAATAGTCCATGTGGAAGAAAAATAGGCTAAGTCCAAATGTATCTAACCAGAAACAACTTGGTCTGACTCGAGTATAAATACATGGGTCAGTCTAGCTAAACCATTTAGTTTAAGAGAATATACGATAACAGAAGCATAGGATAGAGGTGATGTGCTTCTTAGCAAGAAGAAACAATACTAAGTAAGCATAAGCATATGTATGATATGATATGTATCACTACACAACATATAGTTTCAAAAGGGATAGAATAACCCATAAAACGCTAAATGTAGCGAGCCTTATATCATCGGCATTCATAAAACATCAAATGGTTTAGGGTAAAACCTAAACCCGCCATTTTGGCCAACCCAAAATATGCATAAAGAGATCCCATCTCAAACAAGGCATAAGGCAAATATATCCCCAAAGAGGAGAATAAAATCTCGAGTAAACGCCAAAAAGGAACATCTCAAATAACGCCAGTTAAGGCAATTCAAATCTCAAAAATAGAATTCCAAGAGTTCAAATTCTTGAAAGGTAATCGCCACAAATATATATTGAATGGTTCTAAGGAAAAATTCCGGAAAGGGGTGATACTTTAGGGAAAATAGTCAAAGAAATCATCTCAAAAGTGGTTTGCTCATGCATGTGGCCAAAGCCTTGCCAAGTACTATTATCTCAAATAGGTACCTCACTCGAAGGCAAATGTCACAATGACAAATACGCTGTAATGGAAAATACGCCATAATGGAAAATATCTAGGAGACAAATATGCCGCAATGGCAATGACCCGAAGGTCCAGTACTAGCTTGCTGCAATGGCAAATGTGTCACAAACTCTCGGATAGGAACCCGAACAGTGTTAACGCGTATCCTATACCGCATGTTCGCACTAAATGGTTTAATAACAGCTATTAAATTTCACACTCAAAGTAGTAATTTTTTACCTCATCTCATCGGTAAACTCGACTCAAAGGTCAAAAAGATCAAACGGACAAGTCGGGAATCAACCGATAAGATAAACGCACTTATCCCGGCCGCAAAAACGTGTAATTTATATATAAAATAATTTCGTTTGGAAAACAAGCTTTGAAAAAAATTCCAAAACCAATTTGAAAATCCATATTTGAAAATTTCCTTATTATAGAAAATAAATAGATTTTACACTTCAAAATTCTCAAAATATTAGATAATAATTATTTTAAAATGCTAATCAATTTTAAAAATCATTTCAAAATGATTTGGAGAAACCGTGCTTGAAAATGAATCAAAACGACGAAAATCACTCAAATCGGTATTCAAATTCAAAATAATTCAAAATTTGAATTTCAAAATCTCCAAAATTTCACTAATTTATTGATAGACATCATGGCCTATAATCATCATCAAAATCATCTCGAATTTTGCATCAAAACAAGTGACAAAACGGTCGCAATTCCAAGGCAAAAATCACAAAATATAATACGAAAGATACAGGAACACAAGGCCACAATGCACGCACCTGGGCCGACAAGGGGTTTGACCCAGACCAGTGGCTAGGTCGACCGCCATGTCGACCCAGGCTACGAACATTTCCAGGGTATTTCTTCTGCCTCGCATTGATTTTCCGGTATGATTTTAACATAGTAAATGGCCATAATTTTCAACAAAAATGTCGAAGATGAATTAAATATGCAAGCTATCAAATGCAAGAAATCCGACAGCATTTCGTTGCCGAAATCACAAGATATAAGGGTTCAAAGATGGAACAGAACTTGAACATAAACAAGCAAAATATTCGCTATTGGAAATTGCAAACAGAAACAAAATTTTACAGATTCAAGCACTGGTACTTTTGTTTTGGCTAGTTTGTGAGTTTATACAATTCACCTAGCTAATAGATGATAAAAGCTTGGACTTTGGATGCAAAGCAGAAGCTTTTGCCAAGATTGGAGCTTCTATGAACCTGTAGGAAGCAAATATAGGACATGCAAATAATATATAGTAATAATTAGAAAGTTATTTATTGTAATATGAATTTTTTGATGAAATTATATGATTTGGAGTCATATACTTTGATTTGTCTGTAACTTGCAAAAAGACTTGAATTTTCGTGAGTTTAATTGAAGATTGAGCTTGACTTTTAAGAAATTGGTGAAGTGGTTCACTGAATTTGTTTTTAGGCTGAAGGAGGAAGAAGATAATATGAAATGAACGTACAACCAATTTATTTTTCCTCTTTTATTAACCAGGCTAAGACTAGATGGGTTAATTGGGTTTGATAATTGAAATAAATAAAACGGCTAAAGGTTTAAATCAACGCTTAACAAATTAAATGTACATATCACATATACACATAAATAAAAATGCATTTCTCCATATTTACAAAGAAGAAAAATTTGAAAACTTGTATACATATAGAATAAAACATTTTCTATCATATAAAAAGATTAACTTATATTTTTAAACATTTTTATTATTTAATTTATTTATTTAACCAAAATACACCATTTACTCAAACAAATGAATAAAACATTGTTTTTTACTTCTAAAATTCTACAAAATTTATTTTCTCACATAGAAAAATATTTCAAACCATTTCAAAACATTATTTATTCCCAAATCTTATTTTTAACCCAATTTTCACCTTTTATTTGAATAAAACACCTTTAAAATTTACATACTTCTTTTAAAAATTATTAAAAGAAGCAAATGGACAATAATTAATGTAAATGTTGTATTTTCTCTAAAATGAAATCATTTTCATTATTTAAAGCCCATATTCCATTTATTATCACTCCAAACAAAATAAAATAAAGCTTGGAATTCCATTTTCTCATTTTAAATTCCAAAATTCCTTGTTTATTCCAATTAAACAATTTAATTTCTTCAATTTTAATTTAATTTACAATATTAAATTATAACTATCGTTACAATTCAATATTGACAGGTAATCTCCAAACCAGGGTTGTTACAAATTCTCCCCTTAACAAAATTGCGTCCTCGCTTCCTAGAGAAGAATTTGTATTCAACTATTTAATTTCATCACTCAAAAAGAAAAGAAAACGAGCTTGAGATAAAGACCATCGCTATGCAAAGAAAACTGAGACGTGAACGCTAGATAAACTCTCTGGTTTCCTAAGTGCAGTCATTGGCATTAGCGGACCATTGAACTTTAACGAGCAGTACATCCTTGCTTCCAAGGCATTTCACCTTCGAATAAAGTATGCAAATAGGCTGCTGTACAACAGATAGGTTTGGTGAGATCTCAATCTCTTGCAAATTAGAAGAATCGATAACAGAATCCGACTCTCGAAGGCACTTCCGAAACTGAGAGACATAAAACCCATCATGAATGCCAAATATTTGAGCTGGAAGTGAAACTCTATAAGCCACATGGCTAATACGTTCAGTAATAGGAAATGATCCTATAAAGCGAGGAGCCAATTTCCCAATCGTACTGAAGCGCATAACCCCTTTATAGGAGAAACACGAATAAAGATGAGATCACCAATAGGGAACTCGAGTTGCTTTTTATGGTTGTCCACATAGGATTTCTGGCAGCTCTGTGCCTCTTTCATTCTCTACCAAATAAGAATAATCTTCTTAGAAGAATCACAAATAGAATCTAGGCTAAGAACAAGCTTCTCTCCAGATTCCAACCAACACGAAGGTGATCGACAAAGCCTTCCGTAAAGGGCTTCAAAAGGAGCTATATCGATACTAAACATGAAACTATTATTATAAGATAATTCCACAAGCAGTAGAGGATCCTCCCAACTACCACCAAAATCTAGAATGTAAGCATAGAGAAGATACTAAAGAATATAATTCACCCATTCAGTCTGTCCATCAGACCGCGGATGATATGTTGTGCTGAAATTAAGCTTTGTTCCTAAAGCTTGCTGAAGATTCTGCTAGAAATGACTTGTGAATAGCGGATCATGATCACAAACAATCGAACTTGGAACACCATAAAGTCTCACGATTTCCTTGATATATTACTTAGCCAAACGAGAAGCACTCCTATTAGACTTAATAGGAACGAAATGAGCTCATTTGGTGAGGCGATCAACAATTACACAAATGACTGAATGGCCAGATCTTGAACGAGGTAGGCCGTCAATGAAATTCATCGAAATCTGATCCAATTTCCACAATGGAATCTCTAGAGGCTGAAGGAGACCAGAAGGGAACTGATGCTCAGCTTTGATAAGTTGACAAGTCATGTAATTACTCACATAACATGCCATATCACGCTTCATGTCTTCCCAATAATAAAGGCGATGCATATTAGCATACATCTTACTACTACCGGGATGAATGGTATACATAAAACGATGACAGCCATTGAGAATGTCATGCCTAAGTGCAAAATCAGAAGGCACAATAAGACAGTTCTTCTTACAAAGATACCCATAAGAATCAATGCTAAAATCCTGCAACTCCTCATCATGGGACTCAGACTCACAAATCTGGATAAGGTGCACAAGATCCAGACCACGCCGTTGAGCATTGGAAGTACAATCCAATGAAGTGGATGGAGCTTCCAAACTGAATAATAAAATAGTCGAATCAAAAGATGGAGCTCGATCACGAATATCACAATGGGATAAGGTCTCAAGAACATCCCACTCGGATAGCATCATAGGAACAATAGCCGAATGTTTGCGACTAAGCGCACCGGCAACACGATTACCCTTCCTAGGGGTATACTGGATATCAAAGTCATAAGAGGCAAGGAACCCGAGCCAACGCGATTGCCTCATATTGAGCTCCTTTTGAGTGAACAGATATTTCAAGGACTTGTGAATGGTATAGAGAATGAAGTGCTCGCCTAACAGATAATGTTGCCAAATATTCAAGGCGAATACGATGGCAGCTAATTCAAGGTCGTGAGTGGCATAGCGAACTTCATTCGGTCGTAGTTGCCTAGAAGCATAAGCAACTACCCGATCCTTCTGCATAAGCACGACACCAAGGCCATATCTACTAGCATCGGTGTAGACAACAAGATCACGATTCCCTTGGGGAAACTCAAGAATAGAGCATTAGTGAGAAGCTCCTTCAACTGCTGAAAAGAAGCTTCACACTTATCGGACCAAATAAATCGAATGCTTTTCCAAGTAAGGCTGGGGAGAGGAAGAAAAATATGAGAGAAATCCTTAATGAATCGACGGTAATAACCCGCCAACCCAAGGAAGCTATGAATCTCAAGAACATTCTCATGCCTCTTCCAATTTTGGATGGCTTCGATCTTTGAAGGATCGACCAAAATGCCTTCGGACGAAATAACGTGGCCTAAGAACTTATCCTTATTCTCCTAGAAGTGGCATTTGGAAAATTGCGCTTTAAGCTGATGATGACGAGAGTACTCATGGTAATTCTCAAGTGATTAGCATGCTCGACTTCAAACTTTGAGTAAACAAGGATGTCGTTGATGAACACAAGGACGAACTTATCAACATATGCCTGGAATACTTGATTCATAAGATCGACAAAGAAAGCAGGAGCATTCATCAAACCAAATGGCATAACGAGCCACTCGTAAGATCCATATCGAGTGTGGAATGCTGTGAGAGGTATGCGATCTTTTACAACTCGGAGCAGATGGAAACAATTGGCAAGGTCGAGTTGAGAGAAGACCTTAGCGCCACTTAATTGATTGAACATATCCTAGGCAGCGGATACCTATTCCTGATGGTCGCCTCGTTAAGTTTGCGATATTTGATGTAAAGCCATAGAGTTCCATCGGACTTCTTCACGAAGATGACCGCGGCACCCCACGTTGAAAAACTGGACCAAATCAATTGCTAGGACTCAAGCTCTAAAAGCTTCTTCTTGAGTTCCTCATTTTCCTTTGTAAACATCCTCGTGGAAGGACGACTAACTGGCTATGCGCTTGGAATGAGATCAATGCGCAACTCAATCGCCTGCTTCAATGGCAAACCCGAAACAGGCTCAAATACATTAGAGAAATAACAAACAACAGGTATATGAGATTTATCACCATCATCTCGTAAGTCTAGAAAATATAAAGCCACTTCGGAATTTTCCGCATTCCGAAGAACAAGTGATAGAAAAGTAAACGAATCTAGCCATCGAAGATATAAAACTCTCTCCGAAAAAATAATACTAGCATCATATCGCACTAGCCAGTCCATACCCAAAATCATATCTAAACCCAAATAAGAAATAACGTGCAGATTCGCACGAAAAGAAGATTCACATAAAACAATCTCAACATTATCACAAAGCATGCTAAGGGTTGCATATCCGCTGTAGGATTCGCAATCCTTAATGAAGTAACAAGGCAAGAAACATCCAAAGAAATAGCATCAATGAGCTATATCAATATGAATGAATGTGGCGCACCCGTGTCGAAAGAGAACTCGAATAGATTGATCATGGAATAAAATAGATCTTTCTAGGATAGAAGGAGATGTACCTTTGCACTGAGAAGACCTCCAGAAGCATCCACTACATTTAGCTTGCCAGACTGGGTGACAAGTGGCAAGACAGTGGCCTTATTGCTACGACAGAGGAGAGGCTTAGGACAATCACAAAACATGTGGTTAAGAGAACCACAATTGAAACACCCCTTCCGAGTAGGAGGTGTTCCACTAGGCTGATAATTAGGACCAACAAACTACTTCTTCTTTAGTGGGAAATACTTCGTCTTTTGAAATGGGAACTTCTTCTTATTGGGGTATTTGTGAACCTTAGCCTCATCACCACTATCGCACTCCTTCTCGACGGCTTCGAGATGAAGCGCTGAGTCAACCAACGCTTTGAAAGAAAGCTTGAGCTGGAGCATCAAAGAATTCTTGAGATACTTCTTAAGACCAAAGACAAACTTCAAATTCTTCTTATAGGGAGTGTTGATGTATTCAAGACCATAATTAGATAAGGCCTCGAATGGTTAATCATAATCAAAGACGGAGGACTTTCCTTGCTTCAACTCGAGGAAGCGACGGGCCAATAAAGCTTTCTCAGATTCAGGAACGAACATAAGCTTGAATCGTTCCCGAAACCGAGTCCAAGAAAGAGTAGACTCATCGAGCTTGGTTATGAGAAGCTCGTACTAGTCGAGAGCACGCTCTTGTAATAGACTAGACGTTACAAGAACTTTGTCATGGTCAGAAAGATCCATACGAGAGAGATGCGCTCGCATGTATGAATCCAAGCTTGGACCCATAGAACAGACTCAGAGCCTTTGAACGGCTTTCCTCCGAGATGAGAAATCACTACACATGTATGCAAAAATAGACTTGCACGGAGGAGATGATGGAGTAGGAGCTGGAGGCTGAGTGCACCTAAATAACTCCACAAACTGATATGCAGACATATAAACGCTGTCCGGATGTAAGCCGCTGGATTGCCCAACATCTGAGCATCGTCCTCTACCTCTTCTAGCCATTAGCTGAAAGTTAAGATAAGATAAAGATTATTCACAAGATAGAATCATTAATTCAATAAGGAATACTATGAAATTAAATGCATTCCTAGACGTACTCCCAAACTTCTATCTACCCCAAAGTACAAGAAAAGGTCAAAGGCACGATGATTTAGGGATTCGTAACACTTGTATAACACTTAGATGTACCGTAATATGGGCTTCTATTCTGTGTTTATCATATTTTGTTCTAAATTCTACTTTGATACCAAGGTGTAACGCCCCAGCGCGAGATCCACATTAACAAAGAGTATTACTGGGTAATATCGTCTGCTAATGTGGAGAATAAGGCTGGTTAGGAGCGACCATCTACAGCGTCGTCTTAATTATTTATTGAATACGTCGACAATTTCTATATATATTTTTCCTAAGTCAAGTGGATTGACATATCCAATAAATACTTAACACAAAGCCATAGGTGGCTGTAGGATCTATCAGAACAAAATACAATGACTCAAATGCAAAACACATCACAGTAGTATATCATCACATACACACACACACATATACAAATACATCTCATAGTATACAAAACGATACATGTCAAGTGGCATAGCGACCATAATATACATGCGAGTCAAAAAAATATACATATTAGAGTAGCAAACAAAAAAGACTACACAAAAAGATATAACAAAAACAACTAGCAGAATAGTCCATGCGGAACCAGAATATGCTAAGTCCAAATGTACCTAACCTGAAACACCTCGGTCTGACCCCAGTTGAAGCACACGAGTTAGTCTAGCTAAACAAATCAGTTTAAGAGAACATACAATAACAGAAGCAAATGGTAGAGGTGATGTTCTTCTTAGCAAGAAGAAACAATATTAAGTAAGCATAAGCATATGTATGGTATGTATCATTACAAAACATATGGTCTCAAAAGAGATAGAATAACCTATGAAACGCTAAATATAGAGAGCGTCATATCATCGACATTCCTAAAGAATCAAATATGGTGTAGGGGAAAAGCTAAACCCTCCATCTTGGCAAACCCAAAACATGCATAAAGAGATCCCATCTCAAACATGCTATATGGTAAATATATCTCCAAAAAGGAGAACAAAATCTCAAGTAAATGCCAAAAGGCAAATCTAAAATAACGCCATTGTAGGCAATTCAAATCTCAAAAGTAGAACTCCCAATAGTTCAAATTCTAGAAAGGTAATCGCCACAAATGTATATCGAATGGTTCAAAGGACAAATTCTAGAAAGGGCCAATACTCTAGGGAAAATAGTCAAAGAAATCATCTCAAAAGTGGTTTGCACGTGCATGTGGCTGAAGCCTTGCCAAGTACTGTTACGTCAAATAGGTACCCCCGCCCGAAGGAAAAACGTCACAATGAAAAATATGCCACAGCGGCAAATACGCTGCAATGGCAAAAATTCCGCAATGGTAAACGTCACGAGGACAATGACCCAAAGTCCAGTACCGACACGCCGCAATGGCAAATGTGTCAAAAAATCTCGGATAGGAATCTGTGCAGTGTTAACATGTGTCCCATACCACATGTTCGCACTAAACGGTTTACAAACCACTAGTACATTTCACACTCAAAGCAGTAAAAAGTTTACCTCATCTCATCGGTAAACACGACTCAATGGTCAAAACGATCAAACAGACAAGTCGGGAATTAATCGATAAGATAAACGCATGTGTCCCATACCATGTGTTTTATCAAACTGTTTAATCCTCCTTTTCATTCGCTTAATGTGAAAAAACGTGTGATTTATATATAAAATAATTTATTTTGGAAAACAAGCTTTAAAAACAAATTTTCAATATCAATTTGAAAATCCATATTTCAAAATTCCCTTATTATAGAGAATAAATAGATTTTACATTTGAAAATACTTTAAAATATTAAATAATAATTATTGTGAAACGCTCATTAATTTTAAAAATCATTTCAAAAAGATTTGGAGAAAACTATGCTTGAAAACGAATTAACACGAAGAAAATCACTCATACCGATATTCAAATTCAAATTCAAATTAAATTCAAAATAATTCAAAATTTTAATTTCAAAATCTCCAAAATTTGGCTAGTCTATTGATAGAAATCATGGCTTATAATCATCATCAAAACCAGTGACAAAATGATCGCAATTCCAAGGCAAAGGTCATGAAATATAATACGAAAGATATAGGAACACAAGGCCACAACGCAAGCACCTGGGCCAACAAGGGGGTTGAGCCAGACCAATGGCCAGGTTGACTGCCTGGTCCACCGACATAAGACCACCAAGTCGACCTGGATGGTGCTGGGTCAACCTCTATTTCGACCTTGGCTACGGACATTTTCCAGGGTATTTCATCTTCCTCGCATTAATTTTCCAGTAAAATTTTGACATAGAAAAATGCCTTAATTTTCAACAAAAATTTATAGAGATGAAGTTCAACATGCAAGCTACCAAATGCAAGAAATCCGGCAGCATTTCGTTGCCGGAATCACAACATAAAAGAGTTCAAAAATGCAACAGAAACTAGAATATAAACAAGCAAAATATTCGCTACAGGAAATCGCAAACAGAAACAAATTTTTATAGATTCAAGCACTAGCACTTTTGTTTTGTCTAATTTGTGAGTTTATACCACTCACCTTGTTGATAAATGATAAAAGCTTGGATTTTTGATGCAAAGAGGAAGCTTTTGGCAAGATAACATGCAAACAATATACAGTAAAAATTAGAAAGTTATTTAATGTAATAAGAATTTTGTGATGGAATTGTATGATATGGAGTTGTATACCTTTGAGTTATCTGTAAATTAGTAAAAAGACTTGAAATTTGGTGAGTTTAATTGAAGACTGAGCTTGATTTTTGAGAAATTAGTAAAGTGGTTTACTGACTTTATTTTTAGGCTGAAGGAGGAAGAAGATAATATGAAATGAACATACAGCCAATTCCGTTTTCCTCTTTTCTTAACTAGGCCAAGACTAAATGGGCTAATTGGGGTTGATAATTAAAAGAAATAAAATGGCTTAAGGTTTAAATCAACACTTAACAAATTGATGTGTAAATATCACATATACACATAAATAAAAATGCATTTCTCCATAAATACACATAGGAAAAATATGAAAACTTATATATATATATATATATAAAACAAAACATTTATATTATATAAAAAGATTAGCTTATATTTTTAAAACATTTTTGTTATTAAAATCCTTTATCTAACAAAAATACCCCATTTACTCAAATAAATGAACAAAACATTGTTTTTAACTTCTAAAATTCCATAAAATTTATTTTCTCACTTAGAAAGATATTTCGAACCATTTCAAAACATTATTTATAGCCAAAAGTTATTTTTAACCCAATTTACACCTTTTATTTCAATAAACCACCTTTAAAAGTTACATACTTCTTTTAAATATTATTAAAATAAGCAAATGGACAATAATTAATATAACTATTTTATTTTCTCTAAAATGAATCATTTCACTATTAATAGCCCATATTCCATTTATTATCACTCTAAACAAAATAAAATAAAGCTTAGAATTTAATTTTCTCATTTTAAATTCCAAAATTCCTTGTTTATTCCAAATAAACAAATTAATTTCTCCAATTTTAATTTAATTTGCAATATTAAATTACAACTATCATTATAATTCAATATTGACAGGTAATCTGCAAACCAAGGTTGTTACAATTTTGAAGTGAATTCAATATTTGATATGAAGTATGACTTCTTCTTCAAATTTAAACGAACCAACTTCTATGAAAAATGACGTTTGGTTATTAAAGAGACCGGGGCCGGATATTAGCATGCTCTTTATCAATACTGGAACCACTTTAGCAGCTATGAACGTGGTGGATGATCAAGAATGAAGTGGTTTCATTAGCGAACGTTTTTGGGATTTGAAGAAAGAGAACGATGATGGACAGACCCCGACACTATGTCAAAAATGACTAAAATAGAATGACTTGTCCTGACCAATGAGGCTAGCTACCTCTAGCAACATCTGTTCTTTGTATTACTATATTTATTTTGACTTGATAGGTGCACCTTGATTTGATTATGGGATGGATGTTCGCAGTAGGCCATAAGGGGTTACCACCAGTCAGGTGACTTGAATTGGTAGTAGCCTATCTTGGGCATTGTCTCACATTCCTTGTCATACTTATATCCTTATATGCGACCACTACGATTTTGTTTTACTATGGTACCTATAGGGGGCTCACTAGCTACCAATGTTACTGGTTGTGTTATAGGACATGCATAGATTACCTACTTAAAAATGTGTTAAGGGAGATCAATGTAAAGCTTAATGCTATTTTAATACTTTACTGATTGACACTACTATATAGCGTAACTTACTATATATAGATAGTTTGATGGATCCTTAGGGGATGAAAAATCTCATAACATCTCTTAAGTTATTGTACTCACGTTGTACACTTGATAGGACATGGAAAATCCCATAAAACATCTCGAAAGCTATCACACTCATACTTTATTTGTTATTGATTTAACTTACGTAAGAACTTTTAGTTCTGACTCGAGTGTTTTGTCTATTCATTACGCTGGGGCAGCCTGAGTATTTCAGGGTTTTGGAGACATTATTCCTTAGAGATAAAGATGGTGTTTGCTAGACCGCATTTACTATTATTATTCCACTGCATTAATTTGGTATGTTTGTCGATTGTACTCTTATTATGTTGTAAAAATCGAAATCAAATGTATATTATAAAATAGCTTCAGGATCTGTTTATGTGATTATTATTTTGTTTTCATTCTTTTCTCTTATTTTCTTATTAAACCCCATTGATAATATGCTCGTCTGAATGGTTTGAGTTAGATATGTGTGGTTTATTGTCGATTTAGATTGTTCAAAAAGGTGGGTTATCACAATAATCATTCATTCATCCATAGGGAACATCAGCTTAATTCATCAATAAAGACATGCACCCTGATTTAGAGAGTTGTGATGGTTACTCGCCTTAAATCCACAAATAGATTTGCTAAACGCTCCATTTCAGCTTTAGAGAAAATTTGAATTTCAACAAATCCTAGAACTCAGTAAAAAGAAAGAGCACAAAAGGATTCAAACTTGAATTAAAACCAGAGTTAATTTGTTCAAGACGAAAGACAAGGGCCTAATTCACATACCTTAATTTTATCTTATTTTCCATTATTTTCCCTATATGTAAAATGGAAACTTTAGATTGAATTTGAGGTAGACTTGGAAACTCTAGCTATTGCTCTTTCAAATACTTACTACGTGTAGGATAAAGAAAGTGAGAAAATAAAATAGGTGGCCTTCTTGTATTTGTTTAAGTATGGCTTGTGTTGTAATTTAAGCCCGTTTAATCAAAAGAAAATTCTTTTATCTGATTCCCATATTAAAAACCCCCTTCTACATTATTTTATCCAATATAATATTCCTATTCTATTTTGTAATATATATAACTCAATGCCATCATTATTAAATCATGATTTAACTCTCAAAAATTACTGAAAACCCAAATTATATAATTTAAAGCTTATGGGGATTCTTTTGCTTTAGTATAAAAATCCATACTTAAAAAAGTGTGTGTATGTGCTATTAAATTTAAATCATAATTACTAGCATTCCATAAAAATTTACGAACTATTCACAAGTATTTCACTTCCTTAAAAATTCACATTATTCCATTTACAAGAATACAGTACCCATTATCCAAAAGATATGTTTATTTACAAAGTAACCACTTCTTAACAGCATTTAATAAGAATGAAATGATTTATAAAACAAAAAAACTCTATATTCTTTTCAAAATTGATTTATTTTTAAATTCTACACATATTAATTTCATCTCTTAAATTTTCCAATATTAACTGATCTAAAATCCTCCTTTAAAGAATTTATAAATTTACGTAAAAGAGTTTAAATTAGAATTTCTCTAAATTACTTGGAAAACATCGTTATTTATTATACTGAAATATCCAAATACTCAGGATTCTTATAGACTTCCCATCTTAAACAAATTGCGTCCTCGCACTTTTACTACGGAGAAAAGTCTATAATAAATATATGTATAAACTACTATTAGTAGTACTTTTGCCTCTATATTTATAAAAACCTTCTAATTATCTCTCAAAGGATTAAATTTATAATTTACACATTCTTCCTAGAATTATTCTCTTAAAAAGTTTGTACTTCACAAATAGTACAATTATTCTCTTATTTTAAGAAATCTTTCAACATAAAATTCCATCATTTGGTTATTTATCCATCATTATATATTTAATTTCCAAAATTTTATTTTCCAAATCCTTCCTTTGTTCTTAAATTTAAATAGACTTCATTAATGTAAGATTTTTTTTTATTTAACATGACAATTTACAAAAAATAGCTTATTATTCCTCCACGACACGAAGAATTATAATATTAATACATTATTCAACTTTTTAATTCCTTTCCGTCCAATTATCTTACTAAATATATATCTTTATAAACTCTAAACTTTCTTTTAAATACAATTTGAAGACTGCCTTCGACAATTATAAAGATTTGGTTTAATCTAAGTCGTATTCTTATAAATCTTCATAATGTCAAGTTAAACAATCACCATCATTGGCAAACATTGAAATCATAATAATAACCACATCACAGCATACTAATTCAAAATTTTGCTAAAGTACAATTGACGAGCACTTCGCTAGCCAACAACCAAGGACAAGCATTTTGAAAGTCAAAGTTAAAGGTAAGCACTTCACTAATTAACCCAATAGACAACACACGACAAGTTAAAATGATCATTTCTGATTGTTAAGTGTAATGTACTCTCAATTAGTAATTAAATGATTATCACCTAATGTCCCTTAACCACTTAGCGATACTTAGATATTTGCTAAAAGATCGCAAATCCCACTCGACTAAAATATTCAATCGAATGAGTCCAATATAATGACAACAAGAGTTTATAGTTTTGAAAGCAATTATATTAATTTAAACCTCATATGAAATAATTTCTAAAATATTTTATATCTATATTAATAATAGATTAAATGAATTAGATTGATTTGAAAAAAAAGTTTGAAATTACTAAATTATAATTAACCTACTTTTGTTAGTTGCTCGAATTCAAACCATATATATGTTAAGTATGTATGTGTGTGTGTGTGTGTGTGTGTGTGTGTGTGTATACACACATACTTCATAATCCTTGAATCAAAGAACATTAAAAAAAATTGAACACAAGAATAGTTATATAACTCTTTTCATAGTAGATAAAAATTTCTTTTTTATTTATTCACCAAAAATATCTTTCCACATATATAGGTAATTTAATGTCCTATGAAACCCAATTGCAGGGTAGAAGAGAAAGTAAGAAAATAGAAAAGAAATCCATTTCTGTCAATGCAAGAACTAACAATCAAGATTTAGACGATGACAATAATGAAGAGATTTCCTTCATGGCTAGTAATTTAAAATATTTCCTTAGACAGATGAACAACTTTTATAGACCAGAAAAAATAACTTTTGGATATGGAACTGAAATTAAATGTTTCAACTATGATGAACTTGGTCATCTACAAAGAGACTGTCTGCATTTAAAGAAATCAAGAATCTTGCCAATCATCGATTCGTCCAAAAAAGAAAGAGGACCTACATGGCACATTAGATGATTCAGATATTACTTCAAGTGACAATGAACTAGACACTGAGCATGCAAATATATGTTTCATAACAATAGTAGATTAACCTAAACAGATCAAAGGAAAGGAGCAAAGGTAGTACTTTTTATTTTTTAATTTCATTTATTTTTGGATTATTAAATTTAGCAATAAAATATAGTTAATAATAATAATGGATGCATATAAGTTTATATATGAATCTTTTGCCATAATTTAATTTTTGGAATTTTTGGCCCATATGTTGATATACCTGAATCATATGTCGACATATTAGCCTGAATTTTCAAATTCATTTTCAAATACAAATTTTGAATTTCCCTCTCTTTTAAGTTTATTCCAAAAACCTAAAATGGCACCTTTTGACTCGAAACACATCTTTCCATACACTATTAATTATACAATTCTATCCATTCATTCACCCACTTCATTTTAAAAATAAAAACATCTCTTCACTCTCTTATCTCCTAAACTCCTTAAAAATAGCCTCATCAAGCTAACCATTAAAAGCTATTAGGGTCTCAAAAAAAATCAAAGGTTTTTTTAATAACAAAGAAGTCATCGACATGTACACTGAATATGCTAATTTTGAAAAAGTACCTCCTGCAAGATTTGCAAAATTTGATGAATTTTCTATTTATGGTCTTCAGGACCTTTGTTTTCAAAATGATAATTTTGGTTTAGTCAACACTTCTTAAAATGATTTCGTTTGTTATCCAGATTTAGCAAAATGTTTTATGCGAATTTAATGGAAATATTTTAGAAGGAGCAAAAGAACAAGTTTGGAGTAGTGTGAAAGGCTCTATGATTGTTTTAGATTATGAAATTTTATCAAAACTTGGTTTTACATATAGTGGAATTGACCTCTCCACTTTAAAAATTAATGAACAAAATCAAGAAGTTTTTCATGATATTTTCGAAAGTGATGAAGACTTTGAATTCAAATATAAAAACCTTAGACCTAAATCGAGATTTAAGAGTCTCATTTTGTAATAAAGCATCACTCCGAGGATGGGAAATTAAAATAAGTCCACTAAAAAGGTTTTGAAGGCCCTTTTTTCCATTTAATGAAATTACGACATCAATTGGCACGAATCATCTTAGATGATTTTTTTCAAAAGAATATTATTAGGCTTGAGAACACACTTTACCATATTGTGTATTTCACCAGAGTTTTTGAATATTTTGGTGTTGATTTACGAAGTGAATACACTTTGCCTCAAAAAAATTTCAAAAAAATCCAACATTTCTCTCGTGCATATTCCTCCTTACTTGAACCGTATGAGATTCTTCCCCAAAAAGAAGAAAGACTAGCAAGGAAAGAACAACAAGAAATTGAAGAAGAAGAAGAAGAAGAAAGTTATGGAATTCAAGGAGAAGATCAAGAAAAAGAGAAGGAGGAAGTAGAGACTTCTCTTTAAAGTTTTAAGAGACCATCTTAAAGTTCAAACAAAGGAATACTCAAAAATCAAGAGAAGATCATCAAAAATCAAAAGAAGCTAAGTAGGAAATTTACTAATCTTTCAAACAAAGTGGATAACTATTTTAGGAGGATTATGAGGAAGCTTGATAGGAGCTCATCTCTTTAGTTATCTTTTAATTCTATCTAGTTATCCATTGTATCTTTTCTAGCTTTTATTTCTTTACATTTCCTTGGTTTATTTCATGTTATCCTTTTGTATTTCCCTTTTTGCTATGTATCATCTTGATCTAATGTAACGACCTGATATTTTCAACCATTCGCATCCATTACAAGTGTATAGATAGACATTCATGCCAGAATTGAATTGCTCAAAATACCGCGTTGTAAATAAAAATTCGGCAAACCTCAGAATATACAGCAAATAAAAATCATAGATCACAGACACAGAATATTTAAAATGCAGCAGAAGTAGAAGAAATAGTAGTTCATGAAGCTACTATATAAAAATATCAGAGTTAAATAAAATACAACAGAAGAAAATAAAGTACAACAGAAGTCTCAAGATGACGACCAAGTACAAGCCGAATAGAACAACAGAACTGGAATAGATAAAACTAGATAAGAAGATATCTGCAGCGATTCCATTCTCCAGAAAACGGAATCCAAATCTGTGAATAACTCAGGCTGACCCGAGCATAAATAAAAGTACAAACACTCGAGTCAGGATATACATACTTATACAATGTAAACCAACTCAAGTGAACTGTAGTAAAGGTAAAAGTAACTTAGAAGATGCTCGGGACCGCCCATCCTCTAAGGATCCATTAAACTATTTACTATGTAGTATATACGCTATATACAGTAGTGTCTAATCAGTAAAGTATAATCATATAGAAAATAGCGTTAAGGGGATGGTGAACCTTAACGCGGTTGGATCGTTAAAACCAAAATCGTAGTGGGCTCGATATAAGGATATGACACGGCACGTGAGGCAATGCCAGGGTGGATACACCGTTTGCACTCCCGGACCTGTGGTGACGGCAAACCAGCAGCTTCCGCCCACCTCGAACAATACCCTCGAATCAAAGTGGCGCCACGTATCGAATCAAGAAAGTAATAGAATGGTTTCCGATGGAACATGCTCGATGAAAGGGTGCGACCCTTTATGTAGCCCAGTATAGCTCCTGTTTTAGTCATATATGCCAACTCATGGGAGTTGGGTCCATGTAATATACCTCGAGAACGTTGCCACCATCGTACTTCATTCTGGAATCTCTACCGCGTACACAGTTGTTAAAGTGGTTTTTAGTATTGGCTGGCTATAAGACAGTATCCGATCTCGGTCTCTTTAACAACCAATCGTTATTATAACCCGTAGTTATAACTTTAAAACAATATTATATACTTCAAAATAAAATATCATTTCAACCCAAATCTTTATCAAAATAAAGATTAAATCGTTTCCAAACCATTTCAATATATCATCATACCATATCTTTCAATTCAAATATGTATCAAAATAAATATCAAGTCATTTCTAACCATTTCAATATATTAAATTATCATATCCTTTCAAAACTTCCTTTCAAATCATTTTAATATATCAAAATATCATAACCTTTCAAAGCTTCATTTCCAAAATATCATATCTTTCAGAACTTCTTTTCAAATCATTTTAATATCAAAATATCATATTTTCAAAACTTCATTTTTTAAATCATTTAATATCAAAATATCATATCTTTCAAAACTTTATTTTTCAAATCATTTAATATCAAAATATCATATCTTTCAAAACTTCGTTTCAAATCATTTTAATATATCAAAATATCATATCTTTTCGAAACCACATTTCAATCATCTTAATATATCAAAATATCATATCTTTCGAAACCACATTTCAAACATTTTAATATATCAAAATATCATATCTTTTGAAACCACATTTCAATCATTTTAATATATCAAAATATCATATCTTTTCGAAACCACATTTCAATCATTTTAATATATCAAATAGTTATATTTCAAAACAAACTACTTCATTATTAAATCATAAAAATGAAGTTATTACATTTAATAATTAAATTATTAAATGCCAAAAGTTTAGACTTTTCAATGTTCATTTATGCACTTAAATTTATTAAAACAATGAAAATTCAAGTTTCGCAGCATTTAGAAAATGCTACAGAAAGTTACATTCAAAAAAACAATTAAATTTAACAAAAGACAGTATTAAAAATGCTGTTAATTAACTTCAAATATTCAATAGAATTTCACAAACACTTATATTTTTATCTAAATCATTTTTAACTTATAAAATCATACATTTTCACATTTATAAGCATCATTTAATTTTCCTTAAATTCATGATTTTATAAAGTTAAATTTCCTTCCAAAAATCAATATTTATTAATAATTCACTTATTAAATTTCAACATTCAAATTTAAATTCATTACATTAAATTTCAACTTAACATTTAAGTTTAAAATTTCAAATATAACTTAATTCCATTTTATTTAACTTAACTTAAAATTTGACTTTTAACCAAATTCATAAATTCCTATTTAAGTTATATTTTCAAATTCAACTCAATATTCACTCATTAACATTTTAACTTTATTCAAAAATCATAAATATGTTATGAAAATCATTTTAAATTAATTTAAATTCAAATTATCATAAATTTATCATATTTCAAAGTTAATTTAAATTCCATTAAAAATTAAATCAAAATTTCCAAAATAACTTACATTCAGATTTTCTAACTTTTCCATAATTTATTTAACTTATAGATTTCCAAAAAATCAATAATAATTTACAAAAATTATATTTTTATTTATTTTTAAATCAAAATATTATAATAATTAAATTTCTAAAATATTTTAAAATTTTTAGAAAAACATATTTTAACTACGGGCCTGTATATAATTTTCTACGCTAGTTAAAGTGATACGGTTAATGTATCATTTCAACCCGTAATTTACAAAGAAAAATCCGGGTTTTATCATTTCAAACCCGCAGTCCCAAGTAAATAAAATAAGTTGAAAATCGTTCAGGCCTATCATTTCAGCCCATAACGATTTTCCCCTATTCTAAAGTCCGTTCGGGTATGTATCATTTCAACCCAGAGTGATTCTAATCTAAAGGGAACTTGCAGTGTCATAAACTGATAAAAATAGCAGAACAACATAATATAACAGTAATAGATGTTATAACAGGTATTTAAGCATGGGTGAACATCATAAAATCATAATATAGCAGGTGTAACATGATAATGCATTTTACAGATTCAAAAGGGGTCAATTTACTAGTTATATATGTACATACTGTCTTGTGAGAATAACTCACATGTTCAAAGCTGGAGATATCCATCAAAGCACACAATGTAACACAATGAAGGCGCGATGACATGGATATGACTTGAGAGTGGAGAGCCAAAGCAATTTGACTTGTTCAAACATTTACACAAAACAATGCAAATATATGTAATTTCAACGCAAGTTATCACCAAATAGCATTAGAAACAAAACCCCAAAACAACATTAAATGAATTGCACTTGTTCTCAACCACATATGCTTCAGTTAGACAGTAATTAGGCTCAGCTAACTCAGGGAATTGGGTCAGGTTTGGGTGTGTAAGGGTCGGCCTACACATGGGTTTGAAGGTGGGTTTAGTCTAGGTGCATAAAACTAGGTGTACAGGGCTAAAACTGTGCAACATACGTCATTTGTTGCTCTTGGTTGGTTCGGTCAGAGGCTAGGTGGGCCCAACCAGCAGTGCAGGTGGTGGTGGGTGATGTGGCAAAGGGTGGAGGTCAGGTCAGAGGTGGTGGTGGTGGAGGTAGTGGCGGCTAATGGTGGTAGGAGGAGATGATAAACTGAGCTAGGCTAGTGCAATAGGTGATGGTTTTTGGTGGATTTTGTGGTGGTCCTTGCCATGGATGGTCTCGACCTGAAATGGAGAGGTAGTAGGATGGGTGATGGTCAGAGGAAAGGGGTGGTAGAGGTCAGGTCAGATCTGTAGGAGGAGGATCCAATCAAATCTAGATGAGAACAAGTGCAAAAATCAATGTAAACAAGGAAGATGAATAAGAAAAGTTGAAAAAATGATTACCCAAGCTCTTCTCAATAGCCATGGCCAAAAATTTTTAGTTTCAGAAATGAAAATGAATGTACGTGAATAGGAAATAGAGTATGTAGCTAAAAGATGTGGCTAATAAATAAAAAAACTGCCAAAGAGTAAATGAAGAAACGGTAAAAGAAACGACTTAGGAGGTGAAACGACTTTACGTTTCAAAAGCTTTTAAACCTTTCAAATTTCCTTAATTTATTCATACAAGTTTACAATAATGAAAGTAATAATAATTCCAGTCAAAATTTCAAAAATTTATCAAAATATAAAAATATATATAATATTTATTAATTATATAAAGTTAAATTAAGGAAAATAGCTAAAAATAGTAAACTAGTCTAGAAAATTTGAATTTAAATGAAATAAATTTTAGAAAATTCATATGAGCTTGTAATATATTTTTAATCATAAATAATAATATAAAATAAAAGTACATTCCCAAAATAAATATAAAAAAATTAAATTTAAATATAATTTTAATGAAGAAAATAGCAGAAAATAAGAAAACAACCTTTAAAAAAAATCAACACAGTAAACTTTGGAAAAATTGTTTACTTCATTTTAAAATTATTATAATACAAAAATATACATACATTAACATATTTACCCAAATTAAAATGAAATATGACAATAAAATATGATTTATACAATTTAAAAATAACAAAATTGCAGAATAAACAAATTGCACTCAATATTAAAATGTACATAACTTTCACAGTTTAACTCCGTTTTCAACGAAACGAAAAGCAGTGTTCAAGTTATTACATCTATTTTCATAATAAAAGATAAAATTTAAGATTTTAAATAATTTTAATTTGAAGTTTAAAAGTCACAGTTTGAACAGTTTGACCAGAAATTCACTTTACAGTAAAATATTCAAATTATACTAGTTTGAACTATAAATCACTTAATAATCATCATTTATATTTAAAAATGAAATGTTTGAAATAAAAAAAATTAAAATGATTTAAAAATAAAAGAAAGTCCAATTTAAATAATATACAAAAATCTAGGGTTGTTACATCTAATCAATGAAAGTTAGTTCTTACTATTATATATTGTTGAATTACTCAATGGAATTATCAAAACATAATGGTATTAAATAAAGATAGAAATTATATAAAAAACTTAAAAAATGCAAATTTAGGCACATATGTCGACATACATATTTATACATGTCGAGACACTATAGCCGTTTGGAATTTTTTTTAATTTTTGAAACATTGTAACTACTTTTAATTTGGTTTTTTAAAACATCTGTTCAGTCCTATTGTAGCCCTATGTCTTTAAGCTCCTTCTAACAGAAAAATAAAGTTCAATGAGTAAAAAACTCACTCATTAATTCATATATCCATCTCCTTTTATTCTCAACATTTTCCTTGATAAAAATGACTTCTCCACGCCAAAAACTTTGTGAAAACCTTGAAGAGACAATCTAATCATTTAAAGATGCTCTCTCCTTCATACTTCGGAATCAAAAGCAGTTGGAACTAATCCAAACGCAAATTATTAAAGAAGAAGAGAAGCATTTTTATGCTCTAAAATGGTTACTTACCTCTCTTATAAAAGATGATCAAACCAACAACCTGGATTTCTCAAACACCAATGACAATGAAGATTGGGATGCCATCAAAGCAAATCCAATCTTTGGATTTAAAGTTTGGGTTGAACTCCCTAGGAATATCAAGATTTCTATTTGTTTTAATTTGTAAGTGTGTATATTAAACACTTATTTATTTCAGTTTTATCAATAAGTAAAAATTAATACTCTTAGGTCTGGACTGAATACCGTAGGTTTGATTTAGTATGATTATATAGTGTGGATTGTAAAATAATTAGGTATTGAATTAGGTTTTGATTTGACTTTGATTGTATTATAGTGTGTATTATATAAACTATTTAAATAAATACAGTTTGCATTATCCTATTTATTTATTGTCCTTAATATTTAGGATATAACTTAAAAATTGATCATTATATATCTTAATATATGCTATGATTATATCATATTAAATATCCAGTATTTCTTCATTTATGTCTCACATATTGCAATGTAATTTGTCACATTTAATGTCCTTATTTTATGCTTTAATTATTTTTGTCCAATCACAATTATATAGTTTAAACCTCATATTGATTAGTATTTAATATTACTAAGTATTGACTTCATAAATTACCAGTATATCATTTAGGGGGAGCTTTATTTTTCACCCATTTTTATTGATGACAAAGGGGAAGAAAAATATAAAATATGAACTTGCATAAATTTAGGGGGGTTACATGTCACGACCCGGTTTTTCGACCTTCGAAAATCAAAATAATTACGTCCCCCGTATTACATGCCGGACAATCGAATGTCGGGATTACCAGACCGTAAGGGAAAGAAGAAAGCGGTAGAAGCAGAAAATAAATAAATAAAAACAACATAGAATCTCACAGATGCAGCGGAACAATATATAATAGATAACAATTGATCTTTATACAAAAGAACTTTAACCGTTTTATACGTTACATCATTATAGTACAACACAAAACAATAGCACAATACTGGAAAGTTATAATAACGTGTCCTCTCAAGCTGACTATACAGCTTATAATGCACAGCGGAATGTACAACAAGTATGTATGATACATCTCGACATCCAGCTCCTCTCTTTCGCTCCATTACACCCTATCATCAATCTATAATACTCGGTCTGACCGGAGCATTATAATAAAATAACACCCGAGTCAGTCTGGAAAACCAGCGTGAGAAAATACACTCAATTGAATTCATAAAATTTTCAAAATCTTTTGAAAGTCAAAGGTATCTCGTAAGACCACGCCACAAATAAACATGTTGGGTTTTTACCTTACGATAACCAAAACACTTTATATCAAAATCCTCTGACATTATAATAGTGTCTAAATACTAATACTTATTCAAATAGACAAAGTGCTTTCATCTCACGTTCCAGCACAGTTGGGCACAATCAAAACCTTACGATGCTCATTGAAGATTGGGTTCCATATAATGGCAGGGCTACTAGGGTACCATCCGACACAGTACTTGGTCTATATCAGCATATCGAGGACCACTCTCGATCCCCCGCAACACAAGATTGGAAATATCCCTTACTGGATATCCCGAATAAGATCACCCCATGGTTGGGATTAGCAACCGCCCACACAGCCGAAATAAAGGGACTCTAGACAGGGATAACCTTACCTTACTTGGAAGCTACCCGCTTAGCCTTGCAGCACCTCTCCTGTTCTAGCCATTCCCGATTGATGATTCTTGAGGCTACGATTACCTTTTTAGAACACATTCGCTTAGAATGCTCATCATCCTCCAATGACAATGTTCTGATAGCATTTATCCATACAAGTCCGTTCTCTGTCCGAACGGAACCAAAGGCACTATTCCTACTACATCCATTTTGGAATCACCCTTAAGATTAGTAGCGATTAACCCTTGCACTTCACTGCTCCATATTTGACTCCAAGCTCTCTTCCTTACGAGAACGTACTCGTTAGATCGAAGTGGTTTTCAGATCACAAATCCAATCCCGGTCTCTTTGAAACAACGTTCGCTGTTTCCTGTAAACTCATCCCCGGTTCTATAGGAAATAAACAAGCGAAAATAAGATTAAAGATCACGTCCTAACCCTTAGTGGACGTATTTACTTATAAACGTCCTAGAAGAGTGAACGAGTGTATACGTACAGTATAGCACCACGAACGGTAACTGTACCATATAATTCTCGCACTTCTCCTAGATATTTCCAAATTTACATTGGGTCCAGATTTGATTGTCAGTTATTTAACTACCAAATTAAAAAATAATTCAACCAATTATTTTATTTCCATTGAAAAACACTAAATCTTATTTAATTTAGATTTTAAATAAATTGAATCGCTTTATCCAAAAATATACACTTAAAATACTTAAAATAAAGCAACTTAAATTACTTTATTCAAAATAATAGTTATGAAATTCTATAATAATTTTCCAAGTAAAACTTTAGCCAAAAAATACTTTTAAAATAAAGCTATCATATAAAGTATAAATATTTAATAATTATCCTTTAAATCATAATACGAATATAACCTTTAAAATAATTAACTACTATAATTAACTCAATTAATATTTTCTTTAACAATTTTAAAACAGCTAAGTAATGATTTTTCTAAAACATTCTTTTCAAACCCTTTTAAAACTTCTAATTTATACTAAAAATATTTCTTCGAAAATATACTTAGCTTTTCAGGAAAATACACTATCCACTCCAATAAAACCGGTCTTGTCATTTATAAATCCTTCTCGATTTATTTCCAGTTTAAAATTGACATTCCAACTCCGTAAATTTTTCTTCCTCACATTCTCTAAAAATAAACCATCATTTATTTTTTAAAACGATTTACCATTCCTTAGAAATTCCCAGCGTGAATTTAAAATCTCAAATATCCACTTATACTTTTACTTGGCTTTATATTATAAACCTCATTTACAAACTCCATAGTCTCATTTCCCGTTCCACCACACTTAACTTGTTTTTAAATCGGTTACCAAAATAGAACTCTATTTTTCAAATAAATTTCCCAATACATTCCAAAATCCACTAATTTCGGATCTTACTGCCTTTTGATTTAAAAAGCTTGATTTAAGTTTGAAACATTAATCCCATATTTTAGTTTTCAAACTCCCTCTTTATTTTCCTCAAATCTATTTAAACCTCGGGTTTAAAAATAACTACTTTTATACTTAACAAATCTCTTAAGTCCCGCTATTAAATCCTTTTAATCCTTATTCCAAAAATCTTTATCTTTCCATACTTAGAAATTATTGAGTACAATTTTTAAATCAAATCCTTTATTTTTCCTAAATTCATTATTTTAAATTTATCCATCCTTACTATAAATATCTTACTTTACAATCCCCTTTTCTTATTTCCTTTAAAAATTCAATATTTATTTTTATGATGTTTTAAAAATGCCAAAAATATATCCAGCAATGTCATAGCATCTAATAAATTTAATTTTCCAACATAATCTAACATAGATTTTCCAACATTTCATATATTACTCAGATGTTAGCACAATATAAAAATACCAACCCACTTCAAGTGGGATATCGCGGTATATAGGGTCATCCGCTATTATGAGGGGCGCGTAGGGTCTCATCCGCTATATAACGTGGGAATATCAATCACTCCAATACTAATATATATACTACTATATCTATAATACCCAATGAATAAATTATAAATTTATCAATCAAGTCAGGCATGCAATAATTTAAATTTAACATTTAATTTTAAACAGGGTAATCCAAATGAGTAAGAAAATCACACCTTTATTTTTTTTTGCAATCCATTTCAATCTCGACTTGGTTTCACGATTTTTGACCTTGTATAAACATTATATGGTTTATTAAATTTGAAATAATCCAGAAATAAATTACCATTTATTACATTTAATTAACTTATTTTAAATGATAGTTAAACTAACCTAGTTCACATTTTTTTTCTGACCAAATTATAAATTTTATAACAGGGTGTGTCTATATATACTAATTATCATTGTAAATCTTTTAAAATAAAACAGTAATTTGATGTATATATATTATATCTTTTAATATATATATTCAAATTAAATTAAAAACCAAAAACTGCTATATACCTCACTCGACTCCGAATGCCGACCACGACCTCACGACACACCCACGAATGTCTTGCATCTACCCTACCCAGTTCATGATTTCCCTAAATCATCGAGTCATCCTCATCCCGCCCACAGTCCATGAATGTAGCTGCATTCATCTCTCTCTGCCGCTGCCATAGACCCAGCGAACCCCCAAGCCCTACCTTGTGTAGAGATCGAGTTCGACCACAACCTCACCTCTAGAATGTCTATCCAGAAACAATGACGAACTCCTATCGAACGCACGAGAAAGCAACACCTTCCGCCACATCGTCGTGACCACAACTACCACCTTCCCCCTCCGATATGCTGCCGAAACTCTTCCCACGCCCTAACTGCGTGCAGCCCCAACCCATACCATACCCCTGCACTCGATTCCCGTCATGTTCAACCACTCTCGGTTCAACAAATACGAACTCGAGATGCCACGACTTGACTCCTTCAGCTACTCGTGAGGCGGGCTTCACTATCGCGAGCGACTTTGATCATGCATCGATTCACTCGATTGCATATTTATTTATTTTATTTTATTATTAAAAGAATTCGATTTCAAGAATCGAATGAAGAGAAAAAAAAGAAATGCGACTTTTGATTTTTTTGAAGTATCGGTCATTTTTTCCTTGAACGATTTAATTTGAAAAACGAACCCAACTACGTTAAAAAGGAGGAGAGAAAGAAAGCATTGCGTGCGTTTTAAACTGGGAAGAGTTTTATGCAAGCTCGTACATATACATTCTTTTTAAAGCCAACATCTTCCTTTATTTTATTTTTAATTTTTTAGCCGCCTTGTTCAAAAGGAGAAATTGCGTTAGAGAAGAAATGGGAAACACTAGGTCAGGCTGCTACAGTGATGACGAATTGAAAGGAACATATTGATGTGCTATTTTATTTTCAAATCAATATACATATATTATTTAAATTTAAATTGTCTCGAAATCGTAACTTAAAATTTTAGCCTCCTATCGAGGCATGCCGCTAGGCGTTCATATTGTTATACAACTATTTCAAATGCAATGAAAAATGTTTCGGGTCCTAATTCGATCGTATGGAGAAGATAGCCTTTCGGACCCCCATTGTAATATTGAATTTTTGATACAAATTTTAGCGCATTTATATCTCGTACGATCACACAACAACTACATGTACTAGAAATTTGAAATTCGGTAATAATACATTATTATGGATCCAATGGAACTGATTTCATCAAATTTCAAGACTGTGCCTCGGAAGGCTATTTTAAAATGGCAATTTAAATGATATATTTTTAAAACTGAACAAATCACCTTTAAATTCAATTTTAAAGCTTTCATTATTTTCAGTACTATTAATATAAATTTTACAAGCCTTTAAATTATTTCCAACTCGCTTGAAACTCCAGATTCAATATTTTATTCAATTTCCAATTATTGAATTCAAAATTTTAATTATCCAATAAACAGTGATATTTGAAATTCAAGTTAAAAATTAACTTTTAAATATTTAAAATCGATTAAATATTCCAATTTCGAATGTCCAAAATTCTGAGTTTTTACATTCCTTCCCCTTTATAAGAATTTCGTTCTCGAAATTGCCAGGTAAGAAGAACGGTCCAATACCCATTTACTATTTTTCCAAAACCACACAGTTTTAACAACTTCCCAAAACAATTTATTTAAACCCACTATCGCTTTTCGAATTCCGAAATTCATCCATAGATTACAACCAATATTATCTACACAACCATTTCAAGCTATAATTTAAAACCAAATTTAAGTTATCAAAATTTCTTCAACATTTTCTAACTCCCTAAATTTTCAAAAAAATTCACTACGTCTCCTTTGCGCAGCTAGATCGAAACCATTACAAAACTACCTCTAATTTTCAAAAGAAAACAAAATCCAAGTGGCTTGATCAGAAAACCATCAAATTTCATATGACGATTTTAAATACATACCTTTTTACCGGGCAATCAAATTTATCTTCTGAAATCAAATAAACACTAATTTTTCTTTTGCTTTTAAATACCTGCATCTTACTTAGCAATAATATCCAATCGCAGAATTAAAAATCATTTTATTCACTTCTTTTACAAAATTTTCAATATTTGCTTTACTTAAGCCAGTACGATGTCCATATATCATCCGTAAGAAATATCAAATCTGATTGCTCGCTTGATAACACTATTTCACTTCTGAACTAGTATCGTTCACACATCCCTCCAGTGCGGACTCGTATCTGGTTTCTTGATCGGAAACTGCCATTCTTCTTGCATAGCCATATACTATGATAGAGAATTTCAGGATTAAACAAAAATCCATATCCAAGGTCCGCCGTCAAAAACCAAGTGAAAAATCTCAACTCGGATCGATATAACCATCTCGAAATTCTATGCTCCAATCTGGATCGAATCGTTATGCGAATAAAATAGTATACGTACAACTTACATATTAATTTCCAATTGATTGTTATTTATATCAATTTGTTTCTATTCTCGTTCATTTCAATTTCCTTTCAATTATTCCCACTTACCCTCTTTTACAGCTTTCTATTTAATCCTCTTTCAAATATTAACTTGGGATATTTCTAATACCAAATTTAATTACGAATTCCACCATTTACTTTCTTAATTTCAATATAAATATTTACACAACTCCTTATATTTATTTCCACTTCATCACTTAAGCCTTTATATCCACTTTTTTTAAAAAATTAAATTTCCAAATCCATATAAACTCAATTTACCTTCCATCTTTCATTTTATTTAGCCCCACCCAAACTAGTTGTTCAATTTTACTTTATCCAACCTAATTTAAATTAAACATCACTCCAATATTCAATTCTAATTCTATTTTCTTACAAATTAAATTAGTTTGTCCTCCCACAAGTTTATGTCCAACTATTAAACTTTATTTTCGATACTCTTATTTTACTTAGCCTACTTAGGCTTATTTCCTCTATTTAACTTAATTCAGTTACATTCCAATTCAATTCAAATTTTAAACCTCTATAAGTTCTCCAACTTATTTACAATTCATTCGCTAATCTCTTTAATTTACTTCATTTAATTGGCTTATCTTTATAATTTATTTCGATTTCATACTTACTTTAATTTAACTCTTCTTAAGTTAAATTTTATTCTAACAAATTTCAAATTTTATAAGTTCCCAAACTCATTTATATTCCATAAACATTTTAAATAAGATTCTAAAGTTTTTAAACAATTTCCCAACATTTCAAAGCCACCTTTTAAATATATCTAAAATCCGTTGGTATAACAAAATATTCTTTGAATTTCAAATCAAATCAGTTTTGCACACAAATTTCAATTCAAAACTTTCAGGTAGCAATTCCTCTCATGGAAACTCGAAAATGAACATTGGTGATGCTGTAGTGATCACGGAAATTATTTTCCAGTGACCGTTGAAAGTTCAATACTTTTACTTCTTTTAAAAACATTTCAAATTACTTTTTAAATCCTAAATCTCACCAGATTTCATATCCAACTCAAAAATATTTTCGAATAATATCACTATTATTCCTCCAAAGCCTTTGAAAATCATTTTCAAACTCAAAGGGAATTAAATTTCCCAAATTTTCGAATTTCAAATCCTTTCAATCTGTATTCTAATATTCCTTTTGAATTTTATCCTGTTTCAACTATAAATCACATTTATAATTCTCATACATGCAAGCTCATTTTGTCACATGGGATAATTTCTTAACTTTTGGTTGTAATGTAAATTTCTTATTCAATTTCCACGGCAACAATGATAATAATTTAATATTATTATTCCCAGACAACCAAGCAAACCATGTTTAACTATAATAATTTACAAAAATTATTTCTTTTATATACAAAATTAATTTAGGTAAAGCTATTTCATATACCTCACTTTAAAATAACGCCGCGTCGAATTGTCCTATTCAAGTGTTTAGATATCCCTATCAGTAACATTAATTACCCGTATTGACCAGAATTCATAAGCCACTCAATAAGCCAATCAACACAATATAAAAAAATTATATTCACTAACAAATATGTGCTCATATCTATTAATACACTCAAACTCATTCTAGGGCAATTCTGACCCTATCTCTAATGAGTAATCCCCACCAGAGCCAAGGTTCTCGCTTAACCTTCTGCTCTGATACCACAATGTCACGACTCGATTTTTCGACCACCAAAAGTCGACATCAATACGTCCACCGTATTACATGCCAGACAATCGAATGCCAGGATTACCGGACCGTAAGGGAAAGAAGAAAGCGGTAGAAGAAGAAAATAAAAAAACAACAACACAGAAGCTCACAGTCATAGCAGAACAATATATAATAGATAACAGTTGATCTTTATACAAAAGAACTATAACCGTTTTATACATTACATCATTATAGTACAACACAAAACAATAGCACAATACTAGACAGTTACAATAACTTGTCCTCACAGAAGCTGACTATACAGCTTATAATGCACAGCGGAATGTACACCAAGTACGCGTGATACGTCTAGACATCCAGCTCGTCTTCTGAGCTCCATAGCATCATATCCTAAATCTGTAATACTCGGTCTGATCCGATATAATAAAATAACACTCGAGTCAGTTTGGAAAACCAGCATGAGAAAACACACTCAATTGAATTAATAAAGATTTTAAAATCCTTCGAAAATTAGAGGTATCTCGTAAGACCACGCCACAAATAAACATGCCAGGTTTTTATCATACGATAACCAAAACACTTTATGTCAAAATCCTCTGATATTATAATAATGTCTAAGTACAAATACTCATTCAAATAACTGAAATGCTTGCATCACACGTTCCATCATAGTTGGTCACAATCAAAACCTTACGGTGCTCATTGAAGATTGGGTTCCATATAATGGCAGGGCTACTGTGGTACCACCCGTCATAGTACTTGGTCTAGATCAGCATACCGAGGACCACTCCCAATCCTTTGGAAGACAAGACCGTAGTTATACCTTACTGGATAGCTCGAACAAGATCACCCCACGCTTGGGATCAACAACCGCACACACTGCCGAAATAAAGGGACTCTAGACAGGGATGACCTTACCCTATTTGGAAGCTACCCACTCAGCCATGCTGCACTTCCCCTGTTTTAGCCATCCCCGGTTGATGAGGCTTGAGGCTACGATTACCTTTTTAGAACACATTCAATTAAAATGTTTATCATCCTCCAATGACAATGTTATGATAGCATTCATCCATACAAGTCTGTTCCCTGTCCAAACGGAACCGAAGGCACTATTCCTACTACATCCATTTTGGAATCACTCTCGGGATTAGTAGCGATTAGTCCTTGCACTTCACTGCTCCATCTTCGACTCCAAGCTCTTGTCTTCCTCAAGAGAACGTACTCGTTAGATCGAAGTGGTTTTCGGATCACAAATCCAATCCCGGTCTCTTCGAAACCACGTTCACTATTTTCGGTAAACTCAACCCCGGTTCTTTAGGAAATAAATAGATGAAAATAAGATCGGAGATCACCACCTAACCGTTAGTGGACGGATTTACTTATAATCCTCCTAGAAGAGCAAACAAGTTTATACGTATGGTATAGCACCTCGAACGGTAATTGTACCATATAATCGTACAGCATAACACCTCGAAAGGTAATTGTACCATATAATTCCATTACTTCTCCTATATATTTCTAAAGTTACATTTGTGTCCATGTTTGATAGTCGGTTATTTAACGATCAAATTAAACAATCATTCAACCAATTATTTTATTTCCACTGAAAAATATCAACTCTTATTTAATTTAGATTTTAAACAAATTGAATCACTTTATCAAAAAATATACGCTTAAAATACTTAAAATAAAGCTAATTAAATTACTTAATTCAAAATAATAGTTATGAAATACTATAATAATTTTCCAAGCAAAACTTTAGCCAAAAACTACTTTTAATATAAAGCTATTA
The DNA here is from genome assembly GCA_030765085.1 of Allium cepa. Classification (NCBI taxonomy): domain Eukaryota; kingdom Viridiplantae; phylum Streptophyta; class Magnoliopsida; order Asparagales; family Amaryllidaceae; genus Allium; species Allium cepa. Next base: position 745,734,498 of record CM060940.1, on the reverse strand, counting down.
TATAAAGTGTAAATACTCAATAATTATCCTTTAAATCTTAATACCAATTTAACCTTTAAAAATAATTAACCACTATAATTAACTCAATTAATATTTTCTTTAACAATTTTAAAACAACTAAATAATAAATTTTTCTAAAACATTCTTTTCAAACCCTTTTAAAACTTCTAATTTATACTTAAAATCTTTCTTTGAAAATATACTTAGCTTTTCAGAAAAATACAATTTCCACTCCAATAAAACCTGTCTTGTCATTTATAAATCCTTCTCGATTTATCTCCAATTTAAAATTTACGTTCCAACTTCGTAAATTTTCTTCCTCGCATTTTCTAAAAATAAACCACCGTTAATTTTTTTTAAATGATTTACCATTCCTTAAAAATTTCCACCATGAATTTAAAATCTCAAGTATCCACTGGTATTGTAAACCCCATAGTCTCATTTCCTGTTTCACTATGCTTAACCGATTTTTAAATCAATTTCCAAAATCGAACTCTATTTTTAAAATAAATTTCCCAATACATTCCAAAATCCACTAATTCGGATCTCACTGCCTTTTTATGATTGAGAAAGCTTGATTTAAGTCTGAAACATTAATTCCGTATTTCATTTTTCAAACTCCCTCTTTATTTTCCTCAAATCTATTTAAACGTCGGATTTTAAAAAAATGACTTTTATACTTAACAAATCACTTAAGTCCCACTATTAAATTCTTTTGTTCGATATTCCAAAAATCCTTCCACATTTAGAATTTATCGAGTATAATTTTAAAATAAAACTTTTTATTTTTCCCAAATTCATTACTTTTAAATTTATCCATCCTTACAATAAATCTCTTACTTTACAATCCCCTTTTCTTATTTCCTTTAAAATTCAATATTTATTTCTCTGATATTTTTAAAATGCCAAAAATATATCCAACAATGTCATAGCATCCAATAAATTTAATTTTCCAACATAATCTAACATAGATTTTTCAACATTTCATATATTACTGAAATGAAAATAAATTCAACATTTTTTAGGAAGCCAGTTGGATCCCTTCAACCTGTTTCCTTACATCCACAGATGTTATCACAATATAAAAATACAAATCCCACTTCGAGGGGGATATCGTGGCATATAGAGTCATTCCGCTATTATGCAGGGCGCGTAGGGTCTCATCCGCTATGTAATGCGGGAATATCAATCACTCCAATACTAACATACATACCACTATATATATATATATATATATATATAACAACCAATATATAAATTAAAAATTTATCAATCAAGTCAGGCATGCAATAATTTAAATTTAACTTTTAATTTTAAACAGGGTAACCCAAATGAGTGAGAAAATCTCACCTTTATTTTTGTTCGCAATCCACTTCAATCTCGACTTGGTTTCACGATATTTGACCTTGTATAAAAATTATATGGTTTATTAAAATTTGAAATAATCTAAAAATAAATTACCATTTAATACATTTAATTAACTAATTTTAAATGATAGTTAAACTAAACTAGTTCACTTTTTTTCTTTTTTCTGACCAAATTATAAATTTTATAACAGGGTGTGTATATATACTAGTTACCATTGTACATCTTTTAAAATTAAACAGTAAGTTGATGTATATATATTATATCTTCTAATCTATATATACAAATATTTGAATTAAAATAAAAACCAAAAACTTCTACATACCTCACTGGACTCTGCAAAGCTGACCACAACCTCACAACACACCCTCGAATGTTGGGCCTCTGCCCTACCCAGTTGACAATTTCCCTAAATCATCATGTTGACCTCATCCCGCCCACAGTCCATGAACGCAGCCACTTTCGTCTCTCTCTACCGCTTCCATAGACCCAGCAAACCCCTAAGCCCTCCCTTGTGTAGAGGTCAAGTTCGACCTCAACCTCATCTCTAGAACGTAAATCCAGATACACTGACAAACTCCTATCGAACGCACAAGACAGCAACACCTTCCACCACATCATCGCGACCACAACTGCCACCTTCCCCCTCCGATACGCCATCAAAATTCGCCCCATGCCCTAACTGCTCGCGGCCCCAACCTATGCCTTACCTTTGCACTCGATTCCCATCGCGTTTAACCCCTCTCGGTTGAACAAATACGAACTCATGATGCATGACTCGACTCCTTCAGCAACTCGTTAGGCGAGCTTCCCCATCGCTAGCGACTTCGATCGTGCCTTGATTCACTGATTGCGTATTTTTTTTAAATGAATTCGATTTCGGGAATCGAATGAAGAGAAAAAAAGAAACGTGACTTTTGATTTTTTGAAGTTTTTGCCATTTTTTCTTCTTGAATGGTTTAATTTGAAAACGAACTCGGCCGCTTAAAAAGGAGGAGAGGAAGAAAGGGTTGCGCGCGTTTTACACTTGGAAGAGTTTTCATGCAAGCTCGTACATATACATTCTTTTTTAAGTCCAACATCTTCCTTTTTTTATTTTTTTTAGCTGCCTTGTTCAAAAAGAGAAAGCCTGTTAGATAAGAAATGGGAAAACACTGGGTCAGGCTACTAGAGTGATGATGAATTGAAAGGAACGTACTGATGTGCTATTTTCTTTTCAAATCAATATATATATATATATATATATATATATATTATTTAAATTTAAATTGTGTCGAAATCGTAACTTAAAATTTTGACCTCCTATCGAGGCATGCCGCTAGGCGTTTATAATATTATACCCCTATTTCGAACGTAATGGAAAATGTTTCGAGTCCTGATTCGATCGTATGGAAAAGATAGCCTTTTAGACCCCGTTATAATATTGAATTTTCGATATAAATTTTAGCGCGTTTATATCCCATATAGTCACACCAAAACTCCAAACACGGTTTCATCGAATTTTGAGACTGTGCATTAGAAGGCTATTTTTAAATGGCAATTTAAGTGATATATCTTTAAAACTGAACAAATCACCTTTAAATTTAATTTTAAAGCTTTCAATATTTTCAGTACTATTAATATAAATTTTACAAGCCTTCAAATTATTTCAAACCCGCTTGAAACTCCAAATTCAATATTTTATGCAATTTCTAATTATTAAATTCAAAAATTTAATTATCCAATAAATGGTGATATTTGAAATTCAAGTAAAAAACTAACTTTTAAATATTTAAAATTGATTAAATATTCTAATTCCAAATGCCTAAAATTTAGGATCGTTACATTATATCATAATTTATATACAAAACATTTAATGGTTGTCATCATCAAAAAGGGAGAGATTGTTAATACTTCTTATTGATTTGGATTACAATAACCATATAAAATAAAGATAGTAATGTTTTCCTAAGTTATGCATATAGTGTGGGATATTACACAAGTGCTGAATCGAACACTATAGAGATAAACACTCAAGATAAATATTTGAACACTCTTGAGTTCAAAGACAAGGATATGAAGAGCTCAAAGTTGTAATTTAGTGTTTAGAGTCATTAGAATATCATTAGAATATAATTAAAGTCATTGATAGCAATTTCTAATCTTTGTTTTGAATTTTCAATCTTTAATATTTTTTTTAAAAAAATATTTTAATTTTAATTTTTTTTTTTGATATTTTATAAAAGATTTTTATGAAGGAAATGGCTTATAAAAACTACGTTCAAATTAAGTGGATGTGCTTGTTGCCCGTTAAAATCAAGTGGTTATGCTTGTAGCCCGTTCAAATCAAGTGGGTGTGCTTGGAAGCCCGGTAAATCTAGTGGGTGAACTTGTCTCCAGGTCAAATGAAGAGAGTTTGCCCCAGACTCATGATAAGGGAGGGTGTGTCTCGTAGTCTTGAAATAAGACAGCATTCTAGTTTGTCTTCGACTTGGTTTATAGTTGGCGATTGAAAAGAAATCTATACAAGCAATTGTACGAGATTGGATGTAGGACTGGTTAATACAAACCAGTATAAAATTCCTGGTAACTTCTTTCTTACTTTATTTTATCGCTTCTACATTGTTCTGTGACTATTTGTTTGTATAAATTTGTGTTGTTGATATGTGATTTGATATTAACCTTGAATTTTTTTTAAAAAAAATTACATAACTTAGAAAATACTATTCACCCCTTCTAGTGTTAAATTATCCTTAAGGTCCGCTATTCCCTAACCCACGCCATGAGATCCGAATTTGGATGGATAAGCTCCAGAGCATTTAGTGTCATATTGTTTCGTAGGTGATGCATGAGGGGAAAGTGTTGGGTGTAGTGATAGAATCAGCGCAAAGCTGATGTGATGAAGGAGCACCATATTTCTGGTTTGGTGGTGCTTGGTTCGGTATGGGATAGTCCAGTGGAGCTTACTCCAGTATGGGATGGCTCAGTGGGTGGCTTCATTTGGCAATAAAAGACCAGATAGGAAATCTTATCCAATAGCTAGCTGGTTTAGTAAGGGAAGACCGAGCAAGAAATACTGTCCGGTAGTTGCTTGGTTTGATAGTGGAGGACCGAACATGAAATCCTATCCGGGGTTCAGTTGGTTTGGTGGTGAAGACCAAACAAAAAATCATGTCTAGTAGCCGATTAGGAGTTGTTTTTGATGGCTTCGGTTCGGCTATAGTTGGAGGATCGAAAAGAATATGGAGTAGTGTTTTTTGGGTGTTGGCTTTGGGCTTGGCATTGAGGTTTCGGGGAAATATTGAGGTTTTACTTGGACGTTTTGGGAGCTAGTTTGGAGTAAGGATGGATGACTCCGGGATAGCTCAAGAGTACATTGTAATGGCAACCAACGAAGTGCGATGACATCAACGACTTGATATGGAGAGTGATTATGACATCTAGTGATTGACTGAAATGACGAGTTCTATATGATAGCTCGTGGAGTAGAATATGATTTTATGATGCTCGAGAGTGGGACAAGGCAGTCAGCAAATTCCCGTATGTTTGGACGTTAGCGTGTGTCTAGTCCTTAGCCATATACATGGGCATGAGTTGATCATCTATGAGGTGGTTTTACTATTAGTATGTGTGCTAAGGGATTTATTGGTAATAATGAAGTCATGATGCTCATTGTTCATACAGGGTAGTCTGCGTATGTCTAGTCCTTTGCCAACTACGTAGGCATTGATTTGAGCATCTGTAAGACTTATCATATACTTGAAGCAATTGAGTGAGAGATGCAAGGTTGTGTGACGGATGCTATGTTGGTCATGTGCTTGATATCCTGTGAGATATCCCTATACCCATATTTTCCACTTGTGGTATTAGTATATATTGTGTTTATGTGCTAACTTTTCGGAAGCGGGGACATGTCAGATGTGGTTCTTTACACCCTATGCGCGTATATACTATATATGGTTTTTTTAGTATATTGAGATGGTGTATCGCTCACACAAGACTATTGTCTGACCCGAGATTTTATGTTTGCTTCTTATTATCTTGGGCACTCTTTAATGAGTAGATTAGTGATAATTGGTCTGCATAGCACATAGAGATGTACGGAGTAAGAGCAGAAGGCTACGCTTTCGTATATCTATACTTGGAGCTTACTATCGCTATATTCCATTGTGTAGTGCTGTAACAGCCCTAATTTTTGCTAACATTATATAGGACATTTAATTAGATAAATTAAATAAAATAAGAAAAAAGAAAAGGCAAAATGAGATTTGATAACTAAATAGGTCATGCCTTAACAAATGAGTCATTAAAAATGGATTATAACTTAGATTAAAAGGAGGAATTCATGCTAAGTGCAAAATAGGAATATGCCATAATTCCTAAACATAATCCCTTATGTTCCTTCTGCCTCATCCACTTTCATTCATACAAAAATAAACTAAATCAAGGCCGGCCATTGTTGAGATCATTAAGAAGATGAAAAGCTAGGAAATAAGATTAAATCTTAAGGGAACAAATTCTAACTCAAATCTCAAGTTCCTTCATTAAATCAAGGTGAATAATGATACTCATGTCTAATATGCTTATTTAATTTCATTTTTAGGATTAACCCCAAATACTATGATTGATATTATGTCATGTTTGAATGATTATATGCTTTATGATGAATTATTGAATTAATTATAAATTTTTTGAATAGGATTAAGTGTGAAATACTATCACATGACACCCAAATGACACGAAATTTCGATATGATGTTAGAAACGTTATTTTGGAAGTGGCTTTTTAAATTCATAATTTTCTAATTAAATATGAAAATTTTATGATTTTGTTAAGTGAATAAAATGGTTTATTTTGGGTTCTAACTATTAAAAATAAAGAAATAATATTTTTGGCCTCGAAATTTTTGCATGTTAAATATCATGTAAAATTTGCTTCATTGTGATTTTTGAGTATTTTCCCAAGTATTTATGAAATATTATGAATTTATTGGGCTAGAAACGCCTAATAATTATATTAAAATATTAATATAAAATGATGGGTTGCAAAATTAGTTTAGGAAGGATAAATCTACTCTTTAGCATTTTTCTAGAAAATATTTTGATAAAGAGAATTGCTATCCAATAAGAATTTGACAAATAATAGGAATTTGTGAAAAGATATTGCTATTCGGAGAAATAAAACAATTTTCATATTATTTACAATATCGAAACACCGAAGACGCTGATGCCGAAGGTTATGATGCCGCTGTTATACGATGACGAACTTAGTGAATGCATAGGATATCACTTCCAAGTGATATGGAATGAATTCTTTTAGGGTGGAGTCGACGTCAGCATAGATGTTACCGATGTCAATAATTCCATATATATTCTCTATGTAGCGTTCCTATGTGCCGCATTTTATAAAAAAGGGTATGATGTCATATATTTTCTATAACGTCGCCAAGTCAAGGTAATAATGTCGTATATTTTCATATCGGCTTTAATGATGCTACGTGTTATTAGCCTTGGCCCTTGTGATGCCGCATTTTTCTTTAAGGCGTGATACCGCTTGTTTTATAACGGTTGTAATGAGGCCGTGCTTTTCTTTAAGATATTGAAAGCCATCAACGTTGTCATTCCCATAACTCTAAGTTTTAAGGCTTTATACTATGCAAATCAACGACGACTCCACTTATAGTCGGCAAACTATATATGCGATGTAAATAATTTTGGCACTATGGCCTTCTATTTTGCAGACCAAAGGCTTTAACATGATTTTATTTTAGAGGGAGGCGATAATACTATTTATTACTATGATAGTTTTATTAAGTTTGGCTTTATATCATTAAGGGGCAATAACCTTTAAGAGGTTTCGAAATTCATCAATATTATTTTATAAAAGCATATATCTTGGGATAAGTATTTTGGATAAAGTAAATGGCTATAAATTTCCTTGTTTTAAATATGATTGCAAGGGTTAAATCTTTTATAAATATTTTATTTTCTAAGGAAATAGAAAAAGGGTATTTAGCCCAGAGTTTTACTAAAAATTATTATTCTTATCACAGTTAGATAAATTATGATAGGATGAATTTACTCAAGGAGCAGAGAAACCAGGTGGGACTGGTGTATGGTCGTGCCCTATGCTTCAGCTTTAGCCCTTAGCTTATATTAGTCCAAAATTCTAGTGCATAAGGCTTTTTCACGGGCAAGACTAAAATTCATTTTATGCACAAAAAAGAACAAACATAGTGAGTTAGGTCATTGGTTTGCCTGCAAAACCATTACGATCGATATGATTGTCACGATCCGAAATCTAGCGTTCGAAAATCGACATCAAGTACCTCACTTGTATTTGACTGTCGGAGATTCAAACGTCGAACTTCAGTTCGGAAGGAGCTTATAACAACATTAGATGAATAAAAACAGCGGAAACAAAAGTTGATTTCATTCATCACAACACTGATACAACACTAATACAATGTTCATTACAACATCTATCACCAACATCAGAGTGCTACACATGGCACAACAACAGAAAAATAACAGCTTCACAACGAAACGACAACAGAGTCTTCAAAAGGTTCCAACATACTTAAACTTCTATAAGGTCTTTAAAACTCCAAACACTTCAAAAGATATCCAAACTAAAGCTTTCCAAAATCCGATAGCTCCCTAACCAAAAGACTTCAAAATTGAAGCTAGCTTCAAAACACGGATAACCTGCTTCTAGGCTGCCCGTGTGGAAATTATGGGCACCTAGAGTGTGGGAAGAGAACAATAAACTCCGGGCCAGTCATGGGACTGGTATGAGTAAACAAAAACAGTTGTTTTGAACAAAAACAATTTATAAAAGAAAACCGTTCGTGCTTTTAGAAAATGAAACCACCATAAGACCTCCCGCCACACACACAATGCAATCGTAGAATTGAATGAGATTTCTTCTTATGATAGTCAAACATGCTTGATACGAGAAAATTCTTTTAATATTATTATTAGTGAATAGTGTAGAAAAAATTTCGAAAGTATAATATTAATCTTAGCCGGCATACAACCATTATTGTATGCAGACTATAGCTACCATGTTTTATGGCAGGTTACTGCCACGCTGCATGGCAGGTTATAAAACTAAAACCGTACAGGGCTCGTATTGTTTCTTTGGATTTTCCAACAATGGTCAGGCTAACGAACTTCTTTACCGAATGGGAACACCACTGGAGAGACGCCCCGAGAACCTAACAGGATCTCTGCCAACACCACTTCGGGTTACCTCTGAAACTAGGTAACTACTGACACGAGTACGCCATCCCCCGGTCGTCACCAACCTTTAACCGAGGCCACGACACCAACACATTCCAAAAATCACATAGGTTAAATATCTGGGCTCCATACCATGATACCACCTTTTATCCAGAAGGAAATGCACATACCCTAAGGGGCGCTACCCCCAATAACCTTGTCGCATCCTTCATGTTTTGACCATTACCGGGTTGTGAGTTTCGACGAAGTCTCATCCACAAAGCTATGCTTTTCACATAAGCCATGCTTCGATCAACACATGATCAGTAGCACTCAGCATGCCACACTAACAAATTGAGTGTATATCATTAATAACCATCAACTACATAACCTCTGAGCTCGTACGTCTCAGAGAAGGGTGTTAAGCTATGAGATTAAATTCTCCGCCACCAATGGAAATGTATTTGAAAGAAATCATCTTTATATCTCAAAGTGTAATGTCAGACATACAACCATACAAGTCTGTTCTGGGTTCGAACAGAAGTGAAGGCACTTCGTCCAATAAAGGAAGAAGCCCTTGCAATCCGGGCATCCACAATCCCGATCGGACTCCCCATCATATATGGAGAACTCTATACCGGAGCAACTCAGTGTAAAGTCATTCGATAGGTTATCCTATCGTTCTCGAAGACACCCGGTCTTCACCATCATATTCGAATGCTATCCATTTCGTCGTATCACTATTCAGAATGGGTTATATGACACAAAGTCCTCTCCCGGCTAAACTGAATAGTGAGCGCTTAATTTAAAAACGCGTGGATATTTCAATCACAAAGATTCACCATTAACGTTCGATGTGGGTTTCGGATAACCAACTGGAATCCGACTCCCTGTCGCATCGAAATTCAAATGCCATTTTATGGGCCAATGTGCTTTCACATTCACACGGAAACAAATCACATATATCACAGCTCAACACAAAATAATTCGTATCACATAGATCATAATCACATATTAGAGACATCCATCAATGAAAAGCATTCAACACTAATTAATCATCTATAATTAAGTTGAGTTATTCGTGTGATTATAATAAATTAATCACATAATTATTTTTGTTAATTATCCTTAATTGATGATTAATTCCTAATTTTTAAATTAATTCATCTTTAATTATTTATTAATTAATCCTTAATTATTAATTAATTAATCCTTAATTATTCATTAATTAATCCTTAATTATTAATTAATTAAATCTTAATTACCTTAATTAATTATTCCTTAATTAATTACCTTAATAAATTAATCCTTAATTATTAATTAATTAAATCTTAATTACTTTTATTAATCAATTATTCCTTAATTAATTAATTATTAATTGCAAATCAATTAAACTTAATCATTTATTTAATTAATCTTTAATACTAAGTAATTAATTAAGTAGTTATTCTTTAAGTAATTATATTGACAAATCATTAATTAATAAATTAGAAGTTAAATCTTTTTATCTTTGTTAATTACTTTGATTATCTTATAAACCTTGTTTAATAATCATTCTTATCACATTAGTTGCTTTAAAAGGTTAAGATTAGTTTAAGTAACATTTTATCTTAATTATCCTTTTTAGTTAGACTATTTATTTAATATAAATAACTTAATAAAATAATATAACAAAATTAAATAAATTAAATTTAATTACCTTAAAAATATCTTACTTAAATCCCTAATTAATTCAAAACTTTAATCAAAATCATCACTTGAAAACATGGATTAAAAATGTTTAAAAGTTTGAATTTTATTTTAAAGTAAAAACTGTTATATATATCAGACTCGAGCCCCACTTTGAGTCCTACCCGATCTAAATGCCTGAACGCTTCTCGTTTTCCCAGAAATCTACCCGCATGCCTTAATTTTTCAAACTTAAATTTTGTTTAAGTATTTACTTGGCGCATAACATGAATCCACTCGAGTCCAACTTTGAGCTATCGCCTGGATACCCTGAAAACGGCTTTGAGTCTCCACCCTTCCTTCGTCTACCAATCTTCCTGATACAAATCAGGCCTCATGCACATGCACAGTCGGAACAACCACCTCTGGTCGAAGCTATGGCCTTCATCGCGTCAACGACAACCCGACCAAACAACTGGACCACCCAGAAAACCAAAACATCGACGATCTTGCAAAAGAGCAATCTGACTCAATCTAGGACGAAAGTTCGACCAACTAATCCTCCTCGTGTCGATGCCACAAACCACCAGAGTCCATGCACCTTCATCCAGAGCTCCTTTTATCGAACATGCACCACCACCAATTGTCCTGGTCCAGTCCGTTGCAATGTCGGCGTTGCAATTGGTCAATTTTCGACCAATACCAAACTGTAAGCTTAAACCCTAGATCGTCAATCTTTAGCCACCATTATGGCTTATAAATTCATTCAATAATTTTCTGATGATCCCTGACCGCCATGCAAGCTTTTGCCATGATCGCGAGATGAACTACGTCACCGATCACCAATAATCACCAAAAATCCCAATATCATTCAACTTCAATTTTCTCGATTGATACCTCATTAAAAATCCTGATTTTTCTATCAAAAATCATTATTTTTGATAGCGTTTCAGGTAGTATATCTGAAACTAGGATTTGCGATGTTTGAATTTTAACAAAATTTTAATTGTGCCTGTATTTTCAAATTTCCAGAAACTCTTTAATTTATTTTTGCTTAAATCTTTTTTTAAAAATTAAATCATGTTTAAATGAGAAACTTCTGTTTGAATTCTAAATTCTAAAAATGATTGAAGAAGAAGAAATCAATTTTTTCGAACAGGTTTATGCCTGTAAACCTGGAATAGAGGATTCATGCCTATAACATGCACAATCATCTTAACACACACATATATCTTTGTATGCAGTAAGAACTTTACAATTTTTATTCTAAAAAATGATATAAACAACAGGTGAAATCAAGATTTAAAAAGTCTACTCACCTGTGAATTTTGAAAACAGAGGAGAACTTTGTATTATCAAACTTGAAGGCTGGATAAAAGGATTTTGATTGTTGAACTGTTGATCTGGGCTTGATCTTATTGTTTTGATGATGAAACTTGATTTGTTTAAATACTGGGATAATCCTTGCTTTATTTGTTGTTTACTGGAAATTGTTTCAACTTGATCTGATTCCTTTTACTTGAGATGATCTCCAAGTTTTTTAAACTTTGAATTAAAAAGAAGTTTAATTTCCAGGCTGTTGTTTTGATGATTTTTTTTCTTTCTGGTTGAGAATTTTACAGGACTTTGTAAATGATGATAAAATAATGAAAAAGGAGGAAGATATTGTGTTTTTATAGGCTTGTTTCTATTTTAATTAAATTTTCAAAAATAAAAATAAAGAAAATGACACTTGTCTTAAATCATCAACACTTGTAAATTTATTCACTTATAATTCTAACACTTATTAATATTTGTGTTAAAATTTAACACATGTATTATTCATGCATAAATATTTTATATAAATTTTTATATTATTCTTTTCTTATTTATATAATTACATTCCTTTTTTTTATATTTATACAACTTTAAAAGAAAATGCTTTAATACTAATTTATACATTAATAAAATCATACACATAGGTTAATATTTTGAATCCAAATATTTTTAAGATATTTTATATATAAATTGAAATTCAAATGCAATTTCAACTTAAAATTCAAATTCAAATTTGAATTGCAATCCATTTATATATGTATAAATCAATACTAATTCTATTTGTCTTGAAAAATTTAAAATCAAATTCAAATTAAATCCCAGAAATTCAAATAAAATCCCAGATATTCAAATAAGTTACTAATTTTAAATTGATAAAATTAGGGGATGTTATAGTTTTCTTTTCCTAAGAAAATTTCGTCCTCGAAATTTGAAAGAGAGAGAAAGACAAACAAAGAACATATGAATATATAAAAGGTAGAGAAATGGCTTACCAATCAAGCCGGAATATCCACTCTGCAATTGGGATAGGACTTCTGCATGCTATTCTCTGTTTCCCAAGTACATTCCTTTGGATCACCCCTTCATTGCACTTTAACTAGTTTCACTACTTTATTCCTCAGCTGCTTTTCATCACGATCAATGATCTTTATCGGTTCTACTGCAAGATTTGGTGTGATCTCCAAATTCTGCTGAGCAGCTTTTTCAATAATACTATCTGGATCGTGCACATATTTTTGAAGATGAGAAACGCAAAACACATCATGCATGTCAGATAACCAGCTAGGTAGCTGCACTCGATATGCTAAAGGACCGATCCTCTCCAGAATAGGAAAAGGACCAATGTATCATGGTGTCAGCTTACCAGTTTTCCCAAATCTCAACACACCACGCATTAGAGACACATTTAGGAATACATAATCTCCAACCTGAAATTCTAAAGCTCTTCTTCTTCGGTCGTAATAACTCTTCTGACGACTTTGCGAAATTACCAACTTCTTTCGAATAAAATCCACTTTCTTTGTAGCTTCTTTAGTCATATCTGGTCCAAGAATAAGTCTATCACCTAGCTTGATCCAACATGCAGGTGATCGACACGGACGACTATATAAAGCTTCGAAAGGAACCATTTCGATACTGGCCTGATAGCTATTATTATATGAGAATTCAACCAGATGCAAATAGTTCTCCCACGAACCGCCAAAGTCAAGTATACAAGCACACAATAGGTCTTCTAAGATTTGATTAATCCTTTCAGTCTGCCCATCAGACTATGTATGGTAAGCAGTATTGAAGCTCAGTTTGGTGTAACGAGACGAATTTTGCCCGCTCGAAAATCGACATCCATACTTCAAATCGTATTCGAATGCCATAGATCCGATCGTTCAAATCCGATTCGCCGGAGCTTATAACAACATCAAGTAAACAACACAGCGGAATAAAAGAATAATATATTGATATACAGCTTTGATACAATATCTGATACAACAGATGATCCAATATGTATCAATATACATCAGACACATGATACAATAAAATAGCAGCGGAAAAGAAAACGATAGATAACATCTAGCAGCGGAACAAAATAACTCTAAGATAGTCTTCAACGAAGAACTCCAAAAACTGCAACTCCATTTCCAAGAACCAATCCAGCAATAGCTCGGAACTCCCAATAACGATGCACAAAGATAGGCAAGACTGGTGTGATCCAAAGACCGAACTAACTCCAGATAACCTACTAATCTGACTATCTGAAAAACCCAATTCTGGACTGCTCGTGTAGAAAATAATGAGCATCCAGAGTTTAGGAAAGAAAACAATAAACTCCGGATCAGTCGTGGGACTGGTGTGAGCAACAAAAACAGTTTATCTTTTAAAACATTCAACCAAAGATTTTCAAAGTCAATTCGCAATGCTTTTTAAAAAAATGAGACTACCATAAGGCCTCCCGCACACACACACAATGCAAACGCAGAATCGGAGGAGATTTCTCCTTATGATAGTCAAAGATGCTTGATACGCATTAAAAAGAAACATTTGATATTATTACTAGTGCATAGTGTAGAAGAATCATTTCAAAAGTAAAGATATAAATCTTAGCCAGCATAGGCATTTCGCATTTATGCCTACTATAGCTACCATCCAAACAGTGGGGCGCCACCATAAGTGAATGATAGGTTCTACAACTAATACCGTACAAGATCGTATTGTTTCTTTGGATTTCCAACGAATGATCAGGCCAAGGAACTTCCCATTCCCACATGAGAATGCCTCTGGATGGACATCCCCGAGAACCAAACCGGATCTCTACCAACACAAGGCCGGGTTACCCCTAACTGGGTAACTACTGACACGAGTATGTCATCCCCCGATCGTAAACGACCTTTCTCACGGGATCCCGATAACCAACAACCACAAAGTAATAAATTCGTAGTAACCACATAGGTTAAATATCTGGGCTCCATACCATGATACCACCTCTATCCAGAAGGAAATGCACATACCCTAAATGGAGCTACCCCTCATAACCTTGCCGCATCTTTCTTGTTTTGACCATTTCCGGGGTGTGAGGCTCGACGAAGTCTCGTCCACAAAAACACGCTTTATACAAAAGCTGTGCTTTGGGTCAACAAATGATCATAGAAATGATCACCAAGATAGACGATCAAACAAATGATCCTATCATAAATAATCAACACAATGATCATTTCACAGCAACACTCAGCATGTCACATTACCAAATTGGGAATATATTGCTGATAACCTTCAACTACATAACCTTTGAGCTCGTACGTCTCAGAGAAGGGTGTTAAGCTAAGAGAATAAATTCTCCGCCACCAACAGAAATGTATTTGAAAGAAATCTGCTTTATATCTCAAATTGTAATGTCAGACATACAATCCATACAAGTCTGTTCTGGGTTCGAACAGAACCGAAGGCACTTACAAAGAAGTCCTTGCAATCCGGATATCCACAATCCTGATCGGATTTCCCATCACTTAGGGAGAACTCTATACCGGAGCAACTCGGTGCAGAGTCAATCGACAGGTCATCCTATCGCTCTCGCAAATACCCGGTCTTCAACACCGGTCTTCAAATGCTATCCATAACGTCGAATCACATATTCGGAATGGGTTATACGACACAAAGGTCCTTTCCCGGTTAAACCGAATAGTGAGCACGATATTTCAAAAACAAATGGATAGTGGGATTTCAATTAAGTCACAACTTAATAATTCAAAACTTTCTTTCAAATGGTTTAATCCAATTACCATTTTAATCTTTAAGCAAAAAGATTCATTTTCACAACCTTTAACAGTTCAAACAATTTTCACATTTTAATCTTTTAAACAAAAGATTCATTCACAGATTTTCCAAATCAATTTTCATTTCAATTTGATTAACTCGTTAAATCTTTAAATCAAAGATTTGACTTATAGCTTTCAAAACAATTTCATTTCGAATGGTTTAAATAAATCATCATTTTAAATCTGTTAAAAATAAACAGATTCAATTTATAGCTTTCAAGACAATTTTGTTCATAACTTGGAAAACTATTTTTCAATTCAATCCTGAAATTCCTTTAACTTAAACTAGAATTTCATTTCTAATATGAAAGCTTTTATCATTAGAAAACAAACAGTTTCATTTCAGAAAATCTGATTCATGCATACGAGTTGAAATCCTTGGGTTAAATTCAAATTCCAAAATTTTACTTTTAAAATGGTTTAAATTCATATAACTCGTACAGCATCTTAAATCCCTAATTTCGAATCATAGAATTCAATTTCAAACTTGAATTCAAATCAAATTATTTAAATTTCAAAACTTAATCAAGTTATTCGAAAATAAGTTTTATCTTTAAAATTCCATTTCAAAAGCTTTTCACTTTAAACCCAATCCATTTCCAAAATCATTTGAATTAAAATTTTCAACTTTTAAACTATTTCAAAATCTGTGACTTAATTGATTTCCTCGTGAAATCCATATTTGTGTGTGTATGGTGTGGTCCAGGGTTTTAACATAATAGTGCAACATCATTCAATCATCACTGATTAAAACACAGAAATATAGTTGATAAGCGATATAAATTATAACGCTCATCGCCCATTCACAGATTCACAGATAATATACAGATGCAAATAAATACACACAGTTCAATCTATAGAACAAAATATCACAAATCAGATAGGATAATCAATTCAAGGCATCACATATAATACGATCATTCATAAGTAATTCAAGCTTCCCATAATCATTTATAAACATGATTTATTAATCGTTTAATCCTATGTAATTCAATTTATCTCCAATTAATTACTTATGAATTTATTATCCAATTCTGATTAGATTATTTTTATTAAGTAATTACATTTAGATCATTTATAATTGATTATCTAATTTATTTAATCCAATAAATCATTAACATTAATCACTTTAAATCAATTAGTTAATAATCCTTAGTTGATTATCCTTATCAACTAATAATATTTCTTAATCACTTTCTTAAGAATTATCTTAGATTAATTCATTATTAATCATTTCTAATTATAAATTAATCTAAATGATTTATTTATGAATTAAATAAATCATTCTTTAATTACCATATTAATTTATTCATTTTATTACCTTAATTATCTCTAAGATAACAAATTTCTTTATTAATGATTTCATTAATCATTTAAGTGTAATTTAAACATTATACTTTTAAATTTAAATTTAAATTCCATTTTGAATTTAAGATTCAAAATGAACATATATTTAAACATTAACTAATCTAAATATTGATTTATAAACCTTAAAATAAATGTAAAGGATATTTATTATTTACATAGGAAACCTATATAAGAAAAGCCTTTGAATTAATTTACTTAAATTTTAGGCTTTTAAATCACATTACATTTTAACTTGCAATTTCAAGTTTAAAACCAAACATTTAACCTTCCATTAGAAATTCTTTTATAAAATAAGTTTATCAAAATTCAAGTTTAAATGTTTGTTTGAAAACCAAGTTTACTTTTTTTTTTAAAAAGCTATTTTAATTTCAACTTGTTTTAAAACGAGTCAGATTTTAAAATGATTTAAAATTACAAATTTGAATTCAAAGAAAACTTGAATCCATTTTTATTTTGATTAAACTTTGATTTTAAACTTTATTTTAAAACTTGAATTTTAATTCCCGAGTCAATACTATATTGGCTCCAAGCCAACACTGGAAACCCCCGAGTAAAATACTCGAGTTACGCGAGTCAAAGTCGCGCCTTCCCCCTGCTCATTCTTTCTTCTACTCGTATCCTTCTTCTTCCTATTTCTTTTTTTTTTCTTTTTTTAGTTTATGTTGTTATTTAAATTTCAACAGCACGATAAAATTTCTATAACCCGTGATTAAATTTCCCAGGCAACACACACGCAACAACCCAAAGTTTTCGAGTCAAATCACAAAAATCTCGAGCTCCACTTCGAGTTGCCTCGAAGCAACATTTGCTGACACACGCTCATCACTGTGCACGTGCACGCCTCCCTTCGCCACCCCCGTTCGCCGCCAATACTTCGAACAAGTTGAGGATCATCCCCAGCTCCGGTCCCAACCACCAGACCCCCTCCAGTTCGACTCGAACGCAAATTTGAGTAAAAATTAAAACCTGGAAAACACGCTAGCTTAAACACCCCCAAAACTGTCAACACGACATACTCGCGACACCCATCACCAGAAAACGTGAAACTCCGGCCACAACTCCATCCATGTCCCCTCTACCTTCCCTCAAACTCGCGTGACACTCGATCCATCGTTGACGACGCGCGAGTGGAAAACATCAGCCACCCTAAAACTAGGTCACCAGAAATAATCTACTCGCCGCCGCTTCCACAAGGCATAGATCAACCTCCGAATATTTTTCCTAGCATCCATGTAGGCTCCTCTACGCCTGCACACATCCCCGAGCCCTACGAATCGATGGATCACCGGAATTTGATCAAAGTTCAAATTTCGAGCAAAAACAAACTGCTCTTAAACCAATTGCTTAAAAATCTTTAAACAAGATTTAAAAATCATGTCTTCCATTTAGGATTCATGTTATGTACTTGAATCAATGATTCGTGATACTCGAATTTTCTAGAAATTAAAGTTTTTACTGTAAAACTTGATTTTTCCATCCTATATGCATTTTTACTTCATGAGATTTTTTTTCTTATTGTAGTTCATACTTAAACACCACTGTTTTGTTTTGAAACCAAAGTCTAATATGGATTATAAAACAAGAAATTGAATTTTTCTTTTCTTTGTTGGGTTGTACACTGTAAAGCAAGAAGAACAGATACATACACATACAGACATAGCACTTTCAAATATATATATATATATATATATATATATATTCAAGTTAATATTTGCTAGTTGATACTCACATACTCATTTCCACATATTTATACGCAATTGATTTCAAATACTTAAAGTTTAAAAGTGAGAGTTACTCACTTGCTTAGATTGAACAGGGCTTTTACTTTGAATCAGGCTTTTGAAATTGCCAGCTGAAATCACCATCTTTGATTTCTCTGGTTGTAGTTTGTTTGAGTTTTGAAATGATGCCACTTTATTTTTTGTTTATGATGGACTAAACTGATGAAATGAAGAAGTGGATGTATATAAAGAGAAGTATGCAGGCTGTAGTTAGTACAACAGGTTCATTCATTTTTATTTTTATTAATAGGGTGGCTGAAAATACATTATGGCATGCTAAAGATTCAAGCATTAAATGTATCAGTACTTCGTTCCCATGCTTGCCTACACTTGCATGTATTTGTTTTGACTGGGAAAATAAAATTTTGTGTACTAAAGGTAATGGCATTGCATGCCTTAGTACTTATTGTTCCCTTCAGCTTGTACATAATATGAAAATACTATTAGCAGACTTATACAAGCTTTCACACTTTGTTTTGTTCATTATACTTACTTTCTATTTGCCTGCATATACATCTCTTTTATTTTCTTTGTATATTATGCAAGCTTTATTACTTATATGTATTTTTGTTTTGGAATACTTCATTTATATGTTTACTTGTTTCTTGTCTTGCTTCTTCATTTTATTTGCTCACACATTTTGTTTTAATGTTTAAATATAGCTGGTTTGTTTTGCAAGTTAATTCATATATACGTTTTGTTCCACTGCTTTGTCTTATTACTTTATAGTATGAATAACTTCTATTTTAACATGTTGTTAAAATTTATTTATGAGTTACTATATATATATTTTTCTTAATTTATTTTATAACTCAAATATTTATTAAACCATTCATCTAAGATTTAAATTCAAATCAAAATATATATATATACACACAAGATTTTATAATATCAAATTGACTCATATATACCCAAATATACACATATATATATATATATATATTCACATATATACAAATTTTCAAATTCATACGACTTAATATAATTTCTATTTGAATCGGGGAAACTCGCTGCCCTTTATAATTAATTTTACAAATTTTAATTCGAAAATTTATTTAAATTATCAATTTAAATTCATAAAAATCCGGGGTCGTTACAAACTTCCCCCCTTAAAAGGATTTCGTCCTCGAAATTCACAGGCACGAAAACAACACAAAGATAGACAGATTTGATCTCCTATAATTCCTCAAACTTAAGATATGAATTCCAAATTCAAGTCGGAATATCTCAAAATATTTACCAATTTGTCCCACTTCGGACTTCGACCAATCCAAGAAATTACAACAGAATTTCAAATTTGGCTTTAAACGGAATCGTTTTATCAATATAATTCAAATTATCCTTCATATTCTATTAATCAATTTTAACTCAATTTAAAATTTCTAATTCATTTAAAATTTCCAATTTCAATTTTCAAATTCATATTCATTAAAGTTTTAGTCAAAGAAATGATAAGAAATCAATGAAGATATGAAATAAGAATTTCCTACAACAATTCATAGGGCCATCATCACACCGAAACTTCTTCTTGTAACTGTCACGAAGCAATCAAAAGAATTTGGAAAGACGAATCAAAGAAAATTGATAGAGAAGATTATTTCCGTTGTTGTTACAGAGTATCGACCAATTATAGTGGTATTTCCCTGTCCCCTATCTCGTTTCCTTCTTGCACTCATACTTACTATCGGTGAATAGTAAGAGAATTTACCGAGGCATTCAAACGGATATCTTAGGGATACTCATTCTAGGGATACTTCACCCTATCTCTAATGAGCTACTTAATGTGTTATACTCCTGAGCTAAAATTTTAACCTTAGCTCTGATACCAAATGTAACGAGACGAATTTTGCCCGCTCGAAAATCGACATCCATACTTCAAATCGTATTCGAATGCCATAGATCCGATCGTTCAAATCCGATTCGCCGGAGCTTATAACAACATTAAGTAAACAACACAGCGGAATAAAAGAATAATATATTGATATACAGCTTTGATATAATATCTGATACAACAGATGATCCAATATGTATCAATATACATCAGACACATGATACAATAAAATAGCAGCGGAAAAGAAAACGATAGATAACATCTAGCAGCGGAACAAAATAACTCTAAGATAGTCTTCAATGAAGAACTCCAAAAACTGCAACTCCATTTCCAAGAACCAATCCAGCAATAGCTCGGAACTCCCAATAACGATGCACAAAGATAGGCAAGACTGGTGTGATCCAAAGACTGAACTAACTCCAGATAACCTACTAATCTGACTATCTGAAAAACCCAACTCTAGACTGCTCGTGTAGAAAATAATGAGCACCCAGAGTTTAGGAAAGAAAACAATAAACTCCGGATCAGTCGTGGGACTGGTGTGAGCAACAAAAACAGTTTATCTTTTAAAACATTCAACAAAAGATTTTCAAAGTCAATTCGCAATGCTTTTTAAAAAAATGAGACTACCATAAGGCCTCCCGCACACACACACAATGCAAACGCAGAATCGGAGGAGATTTCTCCTTATGATAGTCAAAGATGCTTGATACGCATTAAAAAGAAACATTTGATATTATTACTAGTGCATAGTGTAGAAGAATCATTTCAAAAGTAAAGATATAAATCTTAGCCAGCATAGGCATTTCGCATTTATGCCTACTATAGCTACCATCCAAACAGTGGGGCTCCACCATAAGTGAATGATAGGTTCTACAACTAATACCGTACAAGATCGTATTGTTTCTTTGGATTTCCAACGAATAATCAGGCCAATGAACTTCCCATTGCCACATGAGAATGCCTCTGGATGGACATCCCCGAGAACCAAACCGGATCTCTACCAACACAAGGCCGGGTTACCCCTAACTGGGTAACTACTGACACGAGTATGTCATCCCCCGATCGTAAACGACCTTTCTCACGGGATCCCGATAACCAACAACCACAAAGTAATAAATTCGTAGTAACCACATAGGTTAAATATCTGGGCTCCATACCATGATACCACCTCTATCCAGAAGGAAATGCACATACCCTAAAGGGAGCTACCCCTCATAACCTTGCCGCATCTTTCTTGTTTTGACCATTTCCGGGGTGTGAGGCTCGACGAAGTCTCGTCCACAAAAACACGCTTTATACAAAAGCTGTGCTTTGGGTCAACAAATGGTCATAGAAATGATCACCAAGATAGACGATCAAACAAATGATCCTATCATAAATAATCAACACAATGATCATTTCACAGCAACACTCAGCATGTCACATTACCAAATTGGGAATATATTGCTGATAACCTTCAACTACATAACCTTTGAGCTCGTACGTCTCAGAGAAGGGTGTTAAGCTAAGAGAATAAATTCTCCGCCACCAACAGAAATGTATTTGAAAGAAATCTGCTTTATATCTCAAATTGTAATGTCAGACATACAATCCATACAAGTCTGTTCTGGGTTCGAACAGAACCGAAGGCACTTACAAAGAAGTCCTTGCAATCCGGATATCCACAATCCTGATCGGATTTCCCATCACTTAGGGAGAACTCTATACCGGAGCAACTCGGTGCAGAGTCAATCGACAGGTCATCCTATCACTCTCGCAAATACCCGGTCTTCAACACCGGTCTTCAAATGCTATCCATAACGTCGAATCACATATTCGGAATGAGTTATACGACACAAAGGTCCTTTCCCGGTTAAACCGAATAGTGAGCACGATATTTCAAAAACAAATGGATAATGGGATTTCAATTAAGTCACAACTTAATAATTCAAAACTTTCTTTCAAATGGTTTAATCCAATTACCATTTTAATCTTTAAGCAAAAAGATTCATTTTCACTACCTTTAACGGTTCAAACAATTTTCACATTTTAATCTTTTAAACAAAAGATTCATTCACAGATTTTCCAAATCAATTTTCATTTCAATTTGATTAACTCGTTAAATCTTTAAATCAAAGATTTAACTTATAGCTTTCGAAACAATTTCATTTCGAATGGTTTAAATAAATCATCATTTTAAATCTGTTAAAGATAAACAGATTCAATTTATAGCTTTCAAGACAATTTTGTTCATAACTTGAAAAACTATTTTTCAATTCAATCCTGAAATTCCTTTAACTTAAACTAGAATTTCATTTCTAATATGAAAGCTTTTATCATTTGAAAACAAACAGTTTCATTTCAGAAAATCTGATTCATCCATACGAGTTGAAATCCTTGGGTTAAATTCAAATTCCAAAATTTTACTTTTAAAATGGTTTAAATTCATATAACTTGTACAGCATCTTAAATCCCTAATTTCGAATCATAGAATTCAATTTCAAACTTGAATTCAAATCAAATTATTTAAATTTCAAAACTTAATCAAGTTATTCGAAAATAAGTTTTATCTTTAAAATTCCATTTCAAAAGCTTTTCACTTTAAACCCAATCCATTGCCAAAATCATTTGAATTAAAATATTCAACTTTTAAACTATTTCAAAATCTGTGACTTAATCGATTTCCTCGTGAAATCCATATTTGTGTGTGTATGGTGTGGTCCGGGGTTTTAACACAATAGTGCAACATCATTCAATCATCACTGAATAAAACACAGAAATATAGTTGATAAGCGATATAAATTATAACGCTCATCGCCCATTCACAGATTCACAGATAATATACAGATGCAAATAAATACACACAGTTCAATCTATAGAACAAAATATCACAAATCAGATAGGATAATCAATTCAAGGCATCACATATAATACGATCATTCATAAGTAATTCAAGCTTCCCATAATCATTTATAAACATGATTTATTAATCGTTTAATCCTATGTAATTCAATTTATCTCCAATTAATTACTTATGAATTTATTATCCAATTCTGATTAGATTATTTTTATTAAGTAATTACATTTAAATCATTTATAAATTGATTATCTAATTTATTTAATCCAATAAATCATTAACATTAATCACTTTAAATCAATTACTTAATAATCCTTAGTTAATTATCCTTATTAACTAATAATATTTCTTAATCACTTTCTTAAAAATTATCTTAGATTAATTCATTATTAATCATTTCTAATTATAAATTAATCTAAATGATTTATTTATGAATTAAATAAATCATTCTTTAATTACCATATTAATTTATTCATTTTATTACCTTAATTATCTCTAAGATAACAAATTTCTTTATTAATGATTTCATTAATCATTTAAGTGTAATTTAAACATTATACTTTTAAATTTAAATTTAAATTCCATTTTTAATTTAAGATTCAAAATGAACATATATTTAAACATTAACTAATCTAAATATTGATTTATAAACCTTAAAATAAATGTAAAGGATATTTATTATTTACATAGGAAACCTATATAAGAAAAGCCTTTGAATTAATTTACTTAAATTTTTGGCTTTTAAATCACATTACATTTTAACTTGCAATTTCAAGTTTAAAACCAAACATTTAACCTTCCATTAGAAATTCTTTTATAAAATAACTTTATCAAAATTCAAGTTTAAATGTTTGTTTGAAAACCAAGTTTACTTTTTTTTTAAAAAAAAAAGCTATTTTAATTTCAACTTGTTTTAAAACGAGTCAGATTTTAAAATGATTTAAAATTACAGATTTGAATTCAAAGAAAACTTGAATCCATTTTTATTTTGATTAAACTTTGATTTTAAACTTTATTTTAAAACTTGAATTTTAATTCCCGAGTCAATACTATATTGGCTCCAAGCCAACACTGGAAACCCCCAAGTAAAATACTCGAGTTACGCGAGTCAAAGTCGCGCCTTCCCCCTGCTCATTCTTTCTTCTACTCGTATCCTTCTTCTTCCTATTTCTTTTTTTTTTCTTTTTTTAGTTTATGTTGTTATTTAAATTTCAACAGCACGATAAAATTTCTATAACCTGTGATTAAATTTCCCAGGCAACACACACGCAACAACCCAAAGTTTTCGAGTCAAATCACAAAAATCTCGAGCTCCACTTCGAGTTGCCTCGAAGCAACATTTGCTGACACACGCTCATCACTGTGCACGTGCACGCCTCCCTTCGCCACCCCCGTTCGCCGCCAATACTTCGAACAAGTTGAGGATCATCCCCAGCTCCGGTCCCAACCACCAGACCCCCTCCAGTTCGACTCGAACGCAAATTCGAGTAAAAATTAAAACCTGGAAAACACGCTAGCTTAAACACCCCCAAAACTGTCAACACGACATACTCGCGACACCCATCACCAGAAAACGTGAAACTCCGGCCACAACTCCATCCATGTCCCCTCTACCTTCCCTCAAACTCGCGTGACACTCGATCCATCGTTGACGACGCGCGAGTGGAAAACATCAGCCACCCTAAAACTAGGTCACCAGAAATAATCTACTCGTCGCCGCTTCCACAAGGCATAGATCAACCTCCGAATATTTTTCCTAGCATCCATGTAGGCTCCTCTACGCCTGCACACATCCCCGAGCCCTACGAATCGATGGATCACCGGAATTTGATCAAAGTTCAAATTTCGAGCAAAAACAAACTGCTCTTAAACCAATTGCTTAAAAATCTTTAAACAAGATTTAAAAATCATGTCTTCCATTTAGGATTCATGTTATGTACTTGAATCAATGATTCGTGATACTCGAATTTTCTAGAAATTAAAGTTTTTACTGTAAAACTTGATTTTTCCATCCTATATGCATTTTTACTTCATGAGATTTTTTTTCTTATTGTAGTTCATACTTAAACACCACTGTTTTGTTTTGAAACCAAAGTCTAATATGGATTATAAAACAAGAAATTGAATTTTTCTTTTCTTTGTTGGGTTGTACACTGTAAAGCAAGAAGAACAGATACATACACATACAGACATAGCACTTTCAAATATATATATATATATATATATATATATATATTCAAGTTAATATTTGCTAGTTGATACTCACATACTCATTTCCATATATTTATACGCAATTGATTTCAAATACTTAAAGTTTAAAAGTGAGAGTTACTCACTTGCTTAGATTGAACAGGGCTTTTACTTTGAATCAGGCTTTTGAAATTGCCAGCTGAAATCACCTTCGTTGATTTCTCTGGTTGTAGTTTGTTTGAGTTTTGAAATGATGCCACTTTATTTTTTGTTTATGATGGACTAAACTGATGAAATGAAGAAGTGGATGTATATAAAGAGAAGTATGCAGGCTGTAGTTAGTACAACAGGTTCATTCATTTTTATTTTTATTAATAGGGTGGCTGAAAATACATTATGGCATGCTAAAGATTCAAGCATTAAATGTATCAGTACTTCGTTCCCATGCTTGCCTACACTTGCATGTATTTGTTTTGACTGGGAAAATAAAATTTTGTGTACTAAAGGTAAGGCATTGCATGCCTTAGTACTTATTGTTCCCTTCAGCTTGTACATAATATGAAAATACTATTAGCAGACTTATACAAGCTTTCACACTTTGTTTTGTTCATTATACTTACTTTCTATTTGCCTGCATATACATCTCTTTTATTTTCTTTGTATATTATGCAAGCTTTATTACTTATATGTATTTTTGTTTTGGAATACTTCATTTATATGTTTACTTGTTTCTTGTCTTGCTTCTTCATTTTATTTGCTCACACATTTTGTTTTAATGTTTAAATATAGTTGGTTTGTTTTGCAAGTTAATTCATATATACGTTTTGTTCCACTGCTTTGTCTTATTACTTTATAGTATGAATAACTTCTATTTTAACATGTTGTTAAAATTTATTTATGAGTTACTATATATATATTTTTCTTAATTTATTTTATAACTCAAATATTTATTAAACCATTCATCTAAGATTTAAATTCAAATCAAAATATATATATACACACACAAGATTTTATAATTTCAAATTGACTCATATATACCCAAATGTACATATATATATATATTCACATATATACAAATTTTCAAATTCATACGACTTAATATAATTTCTATTTGAATCGGGGAAACTCGCTGCCCTTTATAATTAATTTTACAAATTTTAATTCGAAAATTTATTTAAATTATCAATTTAAATTCATAAAAATCCGGGGTCGTTACATTTGGTTCCCAATGCGGCTTGAAATGCCTTCCAAAATCTACTACTGAAGATCGGGTCACGATTACTCACTATAATGCTGGGTATACCGTGAAGACGAACAATCACTTTTATATACAGCTCTGCTAAGCTTGCTGCTGTTCGGTTTGATTTTACAGGGATGAAGTGGGCGGTTTTAGTCAGACTATCCACTATAACTCAAATTGCTTCATTCCCTTTACGAGTGCGTGGCAACCCGTCTATAAAATGCATAGATACTTGATCCCATATCCACTTCGGCACCTCCAATGGTTGAAGTAAACCTGCCATTTTCTTCTGGTCACTTTTAATTTGTTGACAAGTAGCACAATGACTCACATATATAGATATATCCCTTTTCATTGTCTTCCACCAGAATGTTCTTTTGATATCTCTGTACATCTTATCAACTCCTGGATGGATACTGAGTTTGGACTTGTGACACTCGTCCAAAACCTCAAGTTTCAGATCAGGGATATCTAGAACACAGATCCTGCCTTTCAGTCTTATGACTCCATTATTATCGATTCCAAAACTGGATTCCTCACCATGACATATTCTTCTATACATTTCTCGAAGAAACTTGTCTTTTGTCTGCCTACTGGCGAACTTTTCAAGGAGGGTAGGAGTGACAACAAGATATGCAAGAACAACATGTCTCCTACTTAAAGCATCTGCAACCACATTGGCTTTACTGGGTGTATATTGAATATCTAGGTCATAGGATGCCAGAAATTCTAACCAACGTTGTTGTCGCAGATTTAAATTTTTATAGGTGAAGAGATATTTTAGAGATTTGTGATCGGTGAACAATTCGAATTTTTACCTGAAACAAGAAGGATTTATTAAGTATATACCTTAAGTTAAATTAAACTTTTAAATTTTAGTAAAGCTAAAAGAGATTTTTACCAAGAAGATAGTGTCGCTAGATTTTCAAAGCAAAATAACAGCCAAGAGTTCCAAATCGTGGGTTGGGTACTTTCGCTCGTGCGAACGTAATTGTCTACTCACGTAGGCAATCACTTTCCCTTTTTACATTAACACAGCACCCACACCATCTCCATAGGCATCTGTATAAACAGACAGACCTTGATTCCGTTGATAATAGCAAGAACAGGAGCGGTAGTCAATCTCCTTTTCAACTCCTAAAAAGCTTCATCACATTTCGAAGTCCAATCGAACTTGGCATTTTTCATAGTTAGCTTAGCCAACGGACTGGCCAACTTAGAGAAATCTTGTACAAACTTTCTGTAATATCCCACTAAACCCAGAAAACTTCGAACTTCTTTTGGAATAGTGGGTCGCTTCTAGTCTAGAATAGAAGAAATCTTGCCCGAGTTAACAGAGATTCCTTCTTCATTAACAACGTGTCCGAGAAATTTGACTTCCTTGACGCAAAAATGACACTTAGAAAATTTGGCAAATAGAATGTTTTTCCTTAATATCTCCAAAACAATCCTTAGATGTTCAGCATGCTCTTCTTCGGTTTTGGAGTAGATTAGGATATCATCAATAAACACGAGAACAAACTTATTCAACACCCTTCGAAACACACTGGTCATTAAATCTACAAAGTATGCAGGAGCATTGGTTAGTCCAAAAGGCATGACTAACCATTCGTAGAAAGTTTCTGGACCCCTAAAAGTAATCAAGTGAACGCAATCTTCAGCAATTCGTAGCTGATGGAATCCTTTGGCTAGATCCATCTTTAAAAAGAAACAACCGAGTGCATTTGATCGAACAATTCGTCGATCCTGGGCAAAGGGAATTTATTTTTAAGAGTTAGCTGATTGAGATCGTGGTAGTCCATGCACAATCTCAAAGATCCGTCAGATTTAGCTAGGAAGACCACAACTGAACCCCAATCAGAAACACTAGAACGTATCAATCCTTTTTCTAGCGAATCTCGGGTTTGATTGACTAGTTCAATTCTTTCCCTTGGTGCCATCCTACGGCTTGCATGAACGACAGGACGAGCATTTGGTACTAAGTCAATTCTAAATTCAATTTCTTTATGTGGAGGTAAGGATTTAACTTCTTCGAACACGTCTGGAAATTCTCGGACAACAGCTATGGACTACAGACTAGGTTCGGGATATCCCAAAATATACATCAGCTTATCTCTCTTAGGGATCGTATCCTCACAAGAGATTTCAATAAAATTTCCAAACTTTATTTTAACCAAAATTGTTCGATTGTTACAGTCTAGTTTAGCTGCGTATTTGGTTAACCAATTCATTCCGAGTAAGATTTCAAATTCGTTAAAGTCAAGAACATAAAGGTTGATAGGAAATTGATGGCAAGAATATGAGATAGGGACTTACCTACAATATAGAAAAAGATTTGCAGGACCACCAACTGGATTCTTTACGCAAATGGGTTCATCGACAAATTCAGGTTCAAGTTTTAATTCATTTATGGTTTGCTAGGAGATAAAGCTATGTAAAGCTCCCGCATCGAACAAAACCCGAACCATTCTATCATAAATAATAAGTTTACCTTCTAAAACTGCTTTTCCTTTTTCCGCCTTTGATGTTGAGGGGTCATCCTTTATCGCGCACACATTCGCCACTTGAGCTTGCTTCATCACCAGCAATTCTTAAGTACATGTCTAGGCTTGTGATAGAAAAAGCATTCTCTAACTCCCTGACTAGTCTTCACCAGTTGTTCTTTATTTATATGTTTCTTCGTATTCTTACAGCTGTTTGAACAATGACCCTTCTCAAAGTAATTAAAACAAGAAACGCCCTTGGCCTGGTTCTCCTGGTTGTTCTTCGCCTTGATATGGCTTCTTCCCTCCAAATTTCCTTTTCTTCCAATTTTAATTTCTCGCATTTCCTTTTACCTACGGAACTTCCTGCGTATCCAAAGTAGCATATCTATAACCCAATCGATTAATTCAAAGAAAGATTCTTTGACGTGCGATGTCATCCTCTCATGGTACTTCTTATTCATTCCTCGAATAAAACCTTTCATTTTTCTTTAGGGGGGTGTTTACCAGCTCCATACCAAACCGAGATAATGCATTGAACTTATTCAAGTATTCTTTAAACGACAAACTTTCTTGCTACAAGTCCGTGAATTCCTAGTATATTTGGGAGATACCAGCAGATGACATGTATCGCTGCTCAAACACCTCTTTAAATCGACCCCAGGTAAACTCATCTTTCGGCTCATCCACAGTAACAGTTTCCCACCAGGATAGAGCTTCTTATTGGAGTTGCCAAGAAGCATTAGTCTCATTTGATCGTCTTCTAACTTCAGCCCTCTAAAAATTCTTTCACATGATCTGATCCAAGCTTGTGATTCGACAATAGACTCCTTGTCGGTAAACGGCTTTCCTTCCAGTCTTAAGAAACTTTTATATGAATCAGCCAGATCTGGCTAAGGTTGAGTAGGTATAGCTGCTTCTGCTGTTGCATGGACTTGACCAGTTGAAGTGGCATTTCCCTATCCCCTAGCTCGTCCTCTTCTCCCGCTCATTCTCATTATCTGTGACAGTAAGAAAACTTGATTTAGGTATATGGACGAGATATCTTAGGGAATATCAACAGTTAAAAGAAACAGACCAAGAAATTCTAAGGTTTCGGCCTCTCGGTTTACACTCATTCTAGGGTATACTTCACCCTATCTCTAATGAGCCACCTAATGTGTTATACTCCATAGCTAAAGTTCTTACTCAACCTTTAGCTCTGATACCACTTGTCACGACCCGAAATTGTGATAACCCGAATTTTAGGCATCTGTTAATTGAAAATTTACAAGATTTAATTTATCTTTTCAAAGCTAATAAGAATAATTTTCTAAAATAATATATATATATATATATTGTATTCAGGTCATGTTCTGAAATTAACATATATGTATAGATAGTTATTTTAGTGTTAAAAATTAAAATTAGGATTTAATCTTTGAATAAATATTTGGAAATTTATATATATACATATAAGTTTGGTATGTAAATATAAAAGGCGAGATTTAAAAAAAATATATATATAATAATATATAAGTATAAAATTTAATGTACACAATTCATATGTAAACATAAGAATAAACAATCTATATAAATAAATATTTAGTAAGGATTTAAACATAAAATTCATAACTAAGACATTTATAAATAAATACAACATGTATTTACAAGTGGCAATATGTTAAAATAAAATAATAAAATAAATATATATAAAATAACTTAAGAATGATAGCTGAAAACAGTTCAAAGAAATTTTTGTCCAGATCCTCATTTCTCAACCCTTATTTCTTCTTTCATCTTCCTTTAGAACCAAACCAAAAATTTAAGCAATAAAAATAAATCTAAAACTAATCATCTATATGGCTTACAACTGAAGCAATTCAAGATCATCTCAAAACAAGTGTAAATTCAGACTCAACCAACAGTAGATCCAAATCAACAAATCGAGTTCAATTCGAAATCAAGTTTCAAAACAACTGTATGATTTTAGAAAATGAGCTGTTGTTCATCAATAAGGCGAGTAATATCTTAAATATGGTATACTTTGAATTGGCAAGCGGTGATCTTTGGAATGTGATTGAATGATGTTGAAAAAATGACTTTTATATGTGTGTATGTTAGTACTTGTGAATTTGACTGAAACAGATTATTTTAAACCCCTGTTCAATCTTCCAGGTTTTAACCCTCAGAGAAAAATTCAAATTTTCTTCATGCATTCGTTTTTAGCCAATGATTCCTGAATAAAAATTGTCAATAGAATTATAATATTGATTTTAAAAATAGTTTCAAGTTTTTATATTCAGAAGTTTTTATAAAAATATAAGAATACAGTGACAATATGAAAATAGGAAAAATTCAAGCATGTTAATTTCAACCTTTGATTACGGAATATGGATTGTAGTACAAAATGATGATTTTTGATTCATATTTCATGATTTTAAATATTGAACTTGTTGTGAATTTTGGGATTAGTCGAATTTGGGAACATCATCAATTGCTGACGAACGGCGTGGTTAAGTTGACCGAGATTTGGCTCGGAGATGGCCTGGGTAACATAGATTTTGGGAAAATTGGCGAGGTAATTTCTAGATCAACGTGGTGAGCCCGGTGAGGCAGAGTAGGGTTTTAAGTTAGATTTGGGTTAGAGGAGTTGTTAGAACTGTTGCTCCATCCAGGTAGCATCGAGTTGCACGGGACCGGAGGGAAAATGAGGTTAGAGTTGGGGTGAAGCTAGGTTCTTGGTGGCATCGGCGATGGCGATCAGGGTTGACGTAGACAAGGCAAGTTCACCAGGGATGTTGTTTCAGTATTGGGTTCCGAAGTTCGTTTTTGGTTTCCATGTTCATCTCAAAGCCCCAGTGGTCATGATCATAAGAAAAGTTCATCGCTGTCTTGCTGGCGGCCTCGTCCATGACCGGAGATGGTCGTAACCATGGTGCATGTGCACGCATGTGCACTTGTGTCAGGCATCGGTCAAGTTTTGGGAAGTTGATATGGGCCTAGGGTTCTACACCATGTGGGATTTGGTAGAACTCAAAGTAATAATAGGGTGAAGGGTTCTCGCGTCATACTCGTGAAAATTTAGTTATGGCTCGGGATTTGCCAGATGAGTTTCTAGTTTGTTTTTGTGTAAGTAAAACTTGAACAGTATTTATAAAATGGAGAGATAGTACCTGAGTTTAAAAATAATTAAACAGGTTTCCAAGTTAAATTATGATTTGAGCGAAGTTCTCATGTTTATGATTGGGAAAGAGATGGTTGTACTCGTGTTTTTTTATCAGGAAGCTTTCTTGTGTTTATTAGAATAACAGTAAAAAAAATAGGGGAAGAAGGAAAAGAGTGGACGAGGGAAGTATCGAGTTGTCGATCGGGGTTCAATGGGTTGAGCTTGGGGTTCAACTCGAGTTATTTGCAGATTGCCTTGGGTAGTTTTCAAATATAATATCAGATTTAAATTTAATCTGAGTTCAATGAAGAAAGGGATTTGACTCAGAACTGAGTCAGTGTCTAAAACTGTTCTTAAATAAATTTACTTTCGTGAGGAATCAATGTTTATTTTGAGTTAAGAGGTTGAACACTTTAGTTATTTAAATTAATTTAGTTGATTCTTAAGTTTATTTAACTTGATATGTAATTAAGTAGTTTATTAAATAATTAATACATTTTTGTATCATATGCTAATGACAAGAGATTTTGAGATTTATTTAGAAGTAATAAATTTTAAAGGGGGTATCTTGTGATAAATTAAGGTTTTAATTATAGATTAAATAAATGGATAAGTAATATAAAAGTAACTAATTTATTAATGATTTAAGAATAGTTAATTAATTAATTAATTAATTATGAGATAATTAATTAGAGATTAATTAATTCATAATTCAGAATAAATTGATTAAGTAATTAGGGATTAATTACTTAATTGGAAACTATTTAAGGTAAATAGTTAAAGAATTAATAAGGAAACTAAATATGGGTTAGTTAATAATGAGTATGATGGAAGTAAATGATAATGAATTAATGTAAATGATTATCGAATAATTAATTTAAGTAATTAATTTTGGACAAATGTAATAAATGTAAGTGGGTGATTAGTTAAAATTAACTAGTGTAATTAACTAGAGGCAAATTACTTATGGTACTTAAAAGTGGCAACTAAGGATGGATTAATCAAGGTAAATCAATTAAGAAATAATTGAGTGATAAGTAATTAAGAGGTTATTACTTAATATAAAGGAATTATTATGAATAATTACTTAATGAAGTAAATAAAGGAATTAATTACTCAGTATAATTAAGTTGATGTGGTTAATTTTAGTTAATTAATTCAGATTAATTAATTAAAAGTAATCAATTGATGTTGAGTTAAGTATAATTACTTAAGGTAATTAATGAGGTATAATTACTTAGTGAAGTAATTAGTGGATAATTACCGGATGTAATTAATTTAAGGAAATTACTTGAGGGTAGTAATTGAAGGATAATTACTTGTTGGAAGAAATTAAGTAGTGATTACTCGGTGTAATTGAAGGATTGATTTATATAATAAATCAAGAAGATGGTTTAATTGATGAAGTAATTAAGGAAAGTTAATTTCTGATTGTGATTAATCAAGATTGATTAATAAATGTAATTAAGCTAAAGGTTAATTATTATATGAAATTTAAGAATTATTAACTAGTGAAAGTAATTAGAGGATCATTAATTAATTTAATTAATGGAAGTGATCAGTCTTGCTTATTAATGATGTAATGATGATGGGTGCTTTGAATTGGTTGATATCTCTGATATGAATTGCTTTGTGATATGATATGTTGGATGGACGATGATAATGTGATTATCAATCAATTATGAATTGCTGAGTAAAAGGGTTATTTGACAATTAAAGTTGAATTGTATCAAGTTGTATAACTTGGGTTTAGATGACATTGGATTCGAAGAGACCGGAGTCGGGTATTAGTAAATACCCGAAACCACTTCGATTCTTTATAAATTGTTATGTGAAATAGGTGATGTCAAAACAACTTGTGGAGCTGTAAATTGATATAAGTTACCCTAGGTTTATATAATTGCATGCTTTTGTATTCCATGTTAGATGGGTTTACTCACACTCATGCTGGTTTCTAGCCTGACTCGGGTGTTACTTTGATGTAATGCTTGAGTCAGACCGAGTATTATAGATTTTCAGGTAAGGACGTTCTGGAGCTCAGAAGGCGAGCTGGATGGTAGGAACGTATGGAGAGTTTTCCGCTGTGATATTGTAGTATCAGGACATGATTGTTTTTGTCCAGTGTTTATGTATATGTGTAATTCTGATTGAAAAAAATGTAAATGTACTGATACAGTTCTTTTTTTGTAAACTGTTATTTTATTTGATGTTGTATTTTGTCCGCTGCGAATGTGAGGTTTCTGTGACTTGTTTCTGTTTCTTTTTCTTCCTCGTTTTCTTCTTTGTCTCACTATCTAGAATTTTCGGGTTCGAAATTTCTGGGTCGTTACATTTGGTATCAGAGCTGAAAGTTAAGCGAGAACCTTGGCTCTAGTGGGATTACTCATTACGGATAGAGTAAGTGGTACCCTAAAATGAGTTGAGTGTATATACATATGAGAGCGTACTTGTTATTTTCTTATATAAAGATTTTAAATGATTTTATATAAGAATATATTTTGATATATAAAGCAATATTTCTTTCTAATAAATATTAAGGGAAATTGGTTGTTAAATAATTTGAATTAAATTAAGAACTAATGGAAATACAACCGAACTGAAATTGAAATTGAATAAAGATAAGTTTGAAATGAATTCAAACTGAAATTAAAATCTTGAATTTAGGAAAGAGTTTCAGAATAAGGTAATAATGAATTGGCTTCCAAATATGATAATCTTGGCTATTATAAATAAGTGTTGTGTTTACTAATATAATGTGTATAAATGAATAGGCAAAATAAATTTTTTTAGGGAAATAAAACATTTAAATTGGAATTAAAGATGATCTAAATTGTGAAGTTTAAAATCTGTGTCCAGAATTTGGAAATTGTTTCGAAGTAATAAAGGAATAATAAATAATATTATTTAATGCATTTGAATGAAATGGTCCCATTTCAAACAAGAGTTGTTTGAAAATTTAAAGGAATTTGTTTTGAATTAAAACCAAAGGTGGTCTAAAATTTTAAAGTATAACTTGGTATGTAAAAAGAAATTAATATGTATATATGTGCATATACATAATATCAAAAGTGGTTTGAAATAAAGTCTAAGTGTTGAGTTTTGAATTTGGAATAAGATGTGATACCCGAAGTGCTATGTTTTTGAACTTATAAGTGGGAAATTATTGATGTGAAGTTCAGAATTTGAAATGGAAATTCAAATTGGGTAAGGTTGACTGAATTAAGTGAATTGAGTTTAACTTGGGAAAAAGTTAAGTAAAGATAATTTAAATGGAATTTTGAGAATTTGACTCAAAAATTAAATTGTTTAAAGGTTTGGGTTATTGATGTAAAAATAAAGGTTAATTTGATTTGTGGTATAATATGTTAGGTCTGAACTGTGAATTGAATTGTTTAAAAAACATTAAAGGTAAATTGATTTAAAGGAATTAAATCAACATTTGAAGTATCAATTCGAATTTATATAATTCGAGATGGTTTAAATTTGGAATTTGAATTGAAATTAGTTCAAATTAAATTTGATTTGAATTAATTGAAATTGTGATTGAAGGTGTATAAGTATAAAATTCAAATGGAAAATTTGAATTGGATTAATTTGAAACAATTTGAAATTAAAGTGGGTTAAATTTGAAATTAGTCCGAATTGATTTGAATAATTTGGAATTGTAATTAAAGTTGAATAATTTTAAAATCAAATTAAATTTGAATTGAATTTGGGAGGAAATCAAGAATAATTCAACTTGATTTGGAAATTGAGTTTGAAATTGGGATTAATTCAAACTGGAGTTGAAATGAATTGAAATTGGAAATAGTTCAATTGAAATTTATTTGAATTAGTAGAATTTGAAATCAAGGTTGAATAAAGTTAAATTTGAACAGAAACTGAGGTTAATTCAACTTGAATTGGGGTTGAATCAATTTCAATGGAAATTGAAGTTACTTAAATTGGAATTGGGTCAATTTAAATGGAAGTGGAAATTTAAATTGAATTGATGAGAATGGAAATTGGAAAGTGAACAGTTTTGACTCTGGACTATTTTTAATATAAATTGTTTAATATAAACCTATTTTTCCAAGCTATTCATTATATATATACAACCTTTCTTTTAAAAGCCAAACTATCTTATACTTGTTTTACAATTATTTTTGAAAAAGGTTTAACAATTTTGCAACTGTTTTATAAACTAATTTCTATATTTCAACTATTTTACAAAACTAATTACTATCTTACTATTATTTTGCAATTATCTAAAATTTCTATAATTATTTTAACTATTTTCTAACTATTTACACCTATTTTACAAACTAGTAATTATTATCCAACTACTTATCTATTTTTAAAATTTTCAAGCTATTTTCTAAATAAACTAGTCGGAGTTCAAACTGTTAATGGTTAAATACCCAATCGAGATAAGAATAGAGGTAATAATCCAAATGGATTAAAGCAATTGTGAGTAAACGAATGAAAATAAAAGTGAATGTGAATAGAAATGGAATTGATTTGGCTAATAACCAATAAAGATAAATACGTAGGGTGTACGTATGTTATTCTATTCGCATAATGATTTGATCCAGATTCGAGCATAGAATTTCGAGATAGTATGTCTATCCGAGTTGGGGTTTTTCATTCAATTTTCGACGGCGAACCTGGATATGGATTGTTGATTAGTCTGGTTATTCTCTATCATAGTTATGACTGTGCAAGGAGAATGACGGTTTTTGATCAAGAAACCAGATCCGTGTCCGCACTAGGAAGTCGGGTGGATGATACTAGTTCAGAAGTGAAATTGTGTAGTCGAGTGAGCGATCAAATTGGTATAGCGTACAGATGATATGTGTACATCATACAGATTTTAATGAAAATGATATTGAAAGGAGTAATCAAATTTGGATATTTGATTTTGAGTAAACAAAGTTGAATATCTTTGTTTATAAAATGAAACTCCCCTTGTTGAATCTTTTGCCAGAAGAAAAAGGTTTTTGATAATGTTTGAAGTATAAAAGGAGTTTTATACAAGTTTGAAACGATCGAAAGTTTAAATTTTTTTTAATATATTTGTGTATATATATAAAGGATCTTTTGTGGATTTTAGAAAAGGTTTCAGGAACCTTTGGATTTGGAAAGGCTTTTGATTTTTGGGTAAAATCAATATTGAAATTTGGAAAGCCTAGTTTGAGAATAATCGATTTTAGGATAACCGATTTTGTGTATAAAAGCTTTGTATGGGATCATACTAGGTGTATGATTTGAAGATACTATATGTGTATAGCAAAAAAATGTTTTGATGATGGCTCTGGGGAAAAAGGCGCTCCCTTGAAATGAGCCTCTCAGGAGTACCACCGGGTGGTGCTGCCTTGAGCCCCAAGGGGGGTTCTAAAGTTGATCCTGTGAGGAGTCCGGACAAAACTAGTTCCTGGGGATTATGAGTAGAGTATACCATAACGAAAGTCATGTGTGCCGCTGAGAGCCAACAGTTTGCGTTTGATTTTATATCGGTAGACTGCGACCTATGTAGGAGTGGAGAAGTTTCATTTTGACAGCGAAAATCAGAGGCCACAGAGTTCCTCCGGTTACATGGACTTTTGATGTGATGGCAACATAACCCTGGGATATAACTGCGATCTGTCGTGGGATCCATGGCGTAATCGAGAGGTCGCGGAGAGCCTGCAGTTACATGGACTTTTGTTGCGATGGCAACGTAACCCTGGAATGTAACTGCGACCATGGATGAGGGTGAAGATTTCCAGAGCATTCTCACCAAAGATATTTCCTCTATTTTCAAAAATGCTTTCAATATTTTCAATAAAATTATTTTCCAAGTATTTTCACTGGATGTTGAAAATGAGTCTACTAAGTACTTGTAGATTTTCAGTCCTACGCCCGATCAACGTATGACCGGATTTCTATGAGTACTAGGATAGACTGGTTGAGACATCGAGTTATAAAAGTATTTTTATAAAAACTATTTTATAATATTATGTTGATTTTAAAGATGTTTTAAAAATAATCAAAGAAAAATTTATTTGATTACAAGCAGTCTGGCTTCATTCATTTTCGAGGACGAAAAGATTAAAAGAGGGAAGGAATGTGATAACCTGAATTTTGGGCATCTGTTAATTGAAAATTTACAAGATTTAATTTATCTTTTCAAAGCTAATAAGAATAATTTTCTAAAATAATATATATATATATATTGTATTGAGGTCATGTTCTAAAATTAACATGTATGTATAGATAGTTATTTTAGTGTTAAAAATTAAAAATAGGATTCAATCTTTGAATAATTCTTTGGAAATTTATATACATACATATAAGTTTGGTATGTAAATATAAAAGGCGAGATTTAAAAAAATTTATATATAATAATATATAAGTATAAAATTTAAAGTACACAATTCATATGTAAACATAAGAATAAATAATCTATATAAATAAATATTTAGTAAGGATTTAAACATAAAATTCATAACTAAGACATTTGTAAATAAATACAACATGTATTTACAAGTGGCAATATGTTAGAATAAAATAAAAAAATAAATATATATAAAATAACTTAAGAATGATAGCTGAAAAGAGTTCAAAGAAATGTTTGTCCAGATCCTCATTTCTCAACCCAAATTTCTTCTTTCATCTTCCTTTAGAACCAAACCAAAAATTTAAGTAATAAAAATAAATCTAAAACTAATCATTTATATGGCTTACAACTGAAGCAATTCAAGATCATCTCAAAACAAGTGTAAATTCAGACTCAACCAACAGTAGATCCAAATCAACAAATCGAGTTCAATTCAAAATTAAGTTTCAAAACAACTGTATGGTTTCAGAAAATGAGCTGCTGTTCATCAATAAGGTGAGTAATCTCTTAAATATGGTATACTTTGAATTGGCAAGTGGTGATCTTTGGAATATGATTGAATTATGTTGAAAAAATGGCTTTTATATGTGTGTATGTTAGTACTTGTGAATTTGACTGAAACAAATTATTTTAAACCCCTGTTCAATCTTTCAGGTTTTAACCCT
This sequence comes from Allium cepa, assembly GCA_030765085.1. NCBI lineage: Eukaryota > Viridiplantae > Streptophyta > Magnoliopsida > Asparagales > Amaryllidaceae > Allium > Allium cepa. Next base: position 745,695,237 of record CM060940.1, on the reverse strand, counting down.
GAGAGAAAAATTCAAATTTTCTTCATGCATTCGTTTTTAGCCATTGATTCCTGAATAAAAATTGTCGATAGCAGTATAATATTGATTTCAAAAATAGTTTTGAGTTTTTATATTCAGAAGTTTTCATAAAAATATAAGAATACAGTGACAATATGAAAATAGGAAAAATTCAAGCATGTTAATTTCAACCTTTGATTACGGAATATGGATTGTAGTACAAAATGATGATTTTTGATTCATATTTCATGATCTTAAATATTGAACTTGTTGTGAACTTTGGGATTAGTCGAATTTAGGAACATCGTCAATTGCTGACGAACGGCGTGGTTAAGTTGAACGAGATTTGGCTCGGAGATGGCCTGAGTACATAGATTTTGGGAAAATTAGCGAGGTAATTTCAAGATCAACGTGGTGAGCTCGGTGAGGCAGAGTAGGGTTTTAAGTTAGATTTGGGTTAGAGGAGTTGGCAGAACTGTTGCGCCATCCAGGTAGCGTCGATTTGCATGGGACCAGAGGGAAAATGAGGTTAGAGTTGAGGTGAAGCTAGGTTCCTGGTAGCATGGGCGATGGCGATCGGGGTTGACGTAGGCAAGGCAAGTTCGCCAGGGATGTTGTTTCAGTTTTGGGTTCCGAAGTTCGTTTTTTAGTTTCCATGTTCATCGCAAAGCCCTAATGGTCGTGATCACCAGGGAAGTTCATCGCTGTCTTGCTGGCGGCCTCGGCCATGACCGAAGATGGTCGTAACCATGGTGCATGTGCACGCGTGTGCACCTGTGTCAGGCATCGGTCAAGTTTTGGGAAGTTGATGTGGGCCTCGGGTTCTACCCAGCGTGGGATTTGGTGGAACTCAAAGTAATGATAGGGTGAAGGGTTCTCGCATCCTACTCGTGAAAATTTAGTTATGGCCTGGGATTTGCCTGATGAGTTTCCAGTTTGTTTTTGTGTAAGTAAAACTTGAACGGTATTTATAAAATGGAGAGATAGTACCCGAGTTTAAAAATAATTAAACAGGTTTCCAAATTAAAGTATGATTTGAGCGAAGTTCTCGAGTTTATGATTGGGAAAGAGATGGTTGTACTCGTGTTTTTTTATCAGGAAGCTTGCTTATGTTTATTAGCATAACAGTAAAAAAATAGAGGAAGAAGAAAAAGAGTGGACGAGGGAAGTATCGAGTTGTCGATCGGGGCTTTCTGGGTTGAGCTCAGGGTTCAACTCGAGTTATTTGCAGATTGCCTTGGGTAGTTTTCAAATATAATATCAGATTTAAATTTAATCTGAGTTCAACGAAGAAAGGGATTTGACTCAGAACTGAGTCGGTGTCTAAAACTGTTCTTAAATAAATTTACTTTCGTGAGGATTCAATGTTTTATTTTGAGTTAAGAGGTTGAACACTTTAGTTATTTAAATTAATTTAGTTGATTCTTAAGTTTATTTAACTTGATATGTAATTAAGTAGTTTATTAAAGAATTAATATGTTTTTGTATCATATGCTAATGACAAGAGATTTTGAGATTTATTTAGAAGTAATAAATTTTAAAGGGGGTATCTTGTGATAAATTAAGGTTTCAATTATAGATTAAATAAATGGATAAGTAATATAAAAGTAACTAATTTATTAATGATTTAAGAATAGTTAATTAATTAATTAATTATGAGATAATTAATTAAAGATTAATTAATTCATAATTCAGAATAAATTGATTAAGTAATTAGGGATTAATTACTTAATTGGAAACTACTTAAGGTAAATAGTTAAAGAATTAATTAGGAAACTAAATATGGGTTAGTTAATAATGAGTATGATGGAAGTAAATGATAATTAGTTAATGTAAATGATTATCAAATAATTAATTTAAGTAATTAATTTTGGACAAATGTAATAAATGTGAGTGGGTGATTAGTTAAAATTAATCAGTGTAATTAACTAGAGGCAAATTACTTATGGTACTTAAAAGTGACAACTAAGGATGGATTAATCAAGGTTAATCAATTAAGAAATAATTGAGTGATAAGTAATTGAGAGGTTATTATTTAATATAAAGGAATTATTATGAATAATTACTTAATGAAGTAATTAAAGGAATTAATTACTCAGTATAATTAAGTTGATGTGCTTAATTTTAGTTAATTAATTCAGATTAATTAATTAAAAGCAATCAATTGATGTTGAGTTAAGAATAATTACTTAAGGTAATTAATGAGGTATAATTACTTAGTGAAGTAATTAGTGGATAATTACCGGATGTAATTAATTTAAGGAAATTACTTGATGGGTAATAATTAAAGGATAATTACTTGATGGAAGAAATTAAGTAGTGATTACTCGGTGTAATTGAAGGATTGATTTATATAATAAATCAAGGAGATGGTTTAATTGATGAAGTAATTAAGGAAAGTTAATTCCTGATTGTGATTAATCAAGATTGATTAATAAATGTAATTAAGTTAAAGGTTAACTATTATATGAAATTTAAGAATAATTAACTAGTGAAAGTAATTAGAGGATCATTTATTAGTGTAATTAATGGAAGTGATCAATCTTGCTTATTAATGATTTAATGATGATGGGTGCTTTGAATTGGTTGATATCTCTGATATGAATTGCTTTGTCATATAATATGTTGGATGGACGATGATAATGTGATTATCAATCAATTATGAATTGCTGAGTAAAAGGGTTATTTGACAATTAAAGTTGAATTGTATCTAATTGTATAACTTGGGTTTAGATGACATTGGATTTGAAGTGACCGAAGTCGGGTATTAGTAAATACGCGAAACCACTTCGATTCTTTATAAATTGTTATGTGAAATAGGTGATGTCAAAACAACTTGTGGAGTTGTAAATTGATATAAGTTACCCCGGGTTTATATAGTTGTATGCTTTTGTATTCCATGTTAGATGGGTTTACTCACGCTAGTTTTCAGCCTGACCCGGGTGTTACACTTATGTAATGCTCGGGTCAGACCGAGTATTACAGATTTTCAGGTAAGGACGTTCTGAAGCTCAGGAGGCGAGCTGGATGGCAGGAATGTATGGAGAGTTTTCCGCTGTGATATTGTAGTATCAGGACATGATTGTTTTTGTCCAGTGTTTATGTATATGTGTAACTTTGATTGAAAAAATATGTAAATGTACTGATACAATTCTTTTTTGTAAATTGTTATTTTATTTGATATTGTATTTTGTCCGCTGCGAATGTGAGGTTTATGTGACTTGTTTCTGTTTCTTCTTCTTCCTCTTTTTCTTCTTTGTCTAACTATTTGGAATTTTCGAGTTCGAAATTTCTGGGTCGTACAGAAATCCAGCGTTTGGAAATCGACATCAAATACCTCACTTGTATTCGACTGCCAGGGATTCAAACATTGAACTTCAGTTAGGATGGAGCTTATAACAACATTAGATGAATTAAAACAGTGGAAACAAAAGTTGATTTCATTAATCACAACACAGATACATCACTGATACAATATTCGTCACAACATCTATTACCAACATCGGAGTGCTATGCATGGCACAACAACAGAAAAATAACAACTTCACAACGAAACGACAACAGAGTCTTCAAAAGGTTCCAACATACTTAAACTCCGATAAGGTCTTTAAAACTCCAAACACTTCAAAAGATATCCAAACTAAAGCCTTCCAAAATCCGATAGCTCCCAAACCAAAAGACTTCAAAATCCAAGCTAGCTTCAAAACATGGATAACCTACTTCTAGGCTGCTCGTGTGGAAATTATGGACGCACAGAGTTTAGGAAGAGAACAATAAACTCCAGGTCAGTCATATGACTGGTATGTGTAAACAGAAACAGTTGTTATAAACAAAAACAATTTATGAAAGAAAACTGTTCGCGCTTTTAGAAAATGAAACTACCATAAGACCGCCCGCCACACACACAATGCAATCACAGAATTGGAGGAGATTTCTTCTTATGATAGTCAAACATGCTTGATACGAGAAAACTCTTTTAATATTATTATTAGTGCATAGTGTAGAAAACATTTCGAAAGTATAATATTAATCTTAGCCAGCATACAACCATTATTGTATGCCTACTGTAGCTACCATGTTTTATGGTAGGTTACCGTCACGCTACGTGGCAGGTTATACAACTAAAACCGTATAGGGCACGTATTGTTTCTTTGGATTTTCCAACAATGGTCAGGCTAAGGAAATTCCTTACCGAATGGGGACGCCTTTGGAGGGACGTCCCGAGAACCTAACCGAATCTCTGCCAACATAAGGCCGGGTTACCTCTGTAACTAGGTAACTAATGACACGAGTATGCCATCCCCCAGTCGTCACCGACCTTTAACCGAGGCCTCAACACCAACATAAGGCTGGATTACCTTTGTAACTAGGTAACTACTGACACGAGTATGCCATCCCCAAGTTAAATATCTGGGCTCCATACTATGATACCACCTTTTATCCAGAAGGAAATGCACATACCCTAAGGGGTGCTACCCCCAATAACCTTGCCGCATCCTTCCTGTTTCGACCATTACCGGGTTGTGAGGTTCGACGAAGTCTCATCCACAAAGCTACGCTTTTCACAAAATCCATGCTTCGATCAACACATGATCAGCAGCACTCAGCATGCCACACTACCAAATTGGGAGTGTATCACTAATAATCATCAACTACATAACCTCTGAGCTCGTACGTCTCAGAGAAGGGTGTTAAGCTAAGAGAATAAATTCTCCGCCACCAACAGAAATGTAATTGAAAGAAATCAGTTTTATATCTCAAAGTGTAATGTCAAACATGCAACCATACAAGTATGTTCCGGGTTCGAACATAACCGAAGGCACTTCGTCCAATAAAGAAAGAAGCCCTTGCAATCCGGCCATCCACAATCCCAATCGGATTCCCCATCACATATGGAGATCTCTATACCAGAGCAACTCAATGTAGAGTCATTCGATAGGTTATCCTATCGTTCTCGAAGACACCCAGTCTTCACCATCGTCTTCAAATGCTTCCATTTCGTCGTATCACTATTCGGAATGGGTTATACGACACAAAGTCCTCTCTTGGCTAAACCGAATAGTGAGCGCTTAATTTAAAAATACGTGGATATTTAAATGACAAAGATTATCCATTAAGGTTCGATGTGGGTTTCGGATAACCAAGTAGAATCCGACTCCCTCTCGCATTGAAATTCAAATGCCTTTTTATGTGCCAATGGGTTTTCACATTCGCACAGAAACAAATCACAAATATCACAACTCAGCACAAAATAATTCATGTCACGTAGATCACTATCACATATCAAAGCATCCATCAATGCAAAGCATTCAACAAAAATTAATCATCTATAATTAAGATGAATTATTCATGTGATTATAATAAATTAATCACATAATTGTTTTCATTAATTATCCTTAATTGATGATTAATTATTCCTAGTTTTTAAATTAATTGATCTTTAATTACTTATTAATTAATCCTTAATTATTAATTAATTAATCCTTAATTATTCATTAATTAATCATTAATCATTAATTAATTAAATCTTAGTTACCTTTATTAATTAATTATTCCTTAATTAATTACCTTAATTAATTAATCCTTAATTATTAATTAATTAAATCTTAATTACTTTTATTAATTATGATTCCTTAATTAATTAATCATTAATTACAAATCATTAATTACTTAATAAATCTTTTTAGCTTTGTTAATTACTTTGATTATCTTATAAACCTTGTTTAATAATCATGTTTAATAATCATCCTTATCACATTAGTTGCTTTAAAAGGTTAAGGTTAGTTTAAATAACATTTTATCTTAATTATCCTATTTAATTACATTATTTATTTAAGTGGAAATTAGCCACAAGGGCCTCTTTAGCAAGTGGAATTAGTTTCTAGGACACACAACTGAAATAATTACTTTCAAGGACAAAACACAAAATAATAGGTTTTAAGGGCCCAAAAACTTATGAAATTATGTCCTTGAAAGTAATTGGACTGCTGACTTTGTCCTTGAAAGTAATTATTCTGCCGACTTTGGCCTTGAAAGTAATTTCTTTGAATGTGTGTCCTAGAAATTAATTGGACTGCAATGTTTGTCCTTTTGGTGAAATGCCCCTTTATTTAATATAAAAACTTAATAAAATAATGTAACAAAATTAAATAAATTAAATTAAATTACTTTAAAATATCTTACTTAAATCCTTAATTAATTCAAAACTTTAATCAAAATCATCATTTGAAAACATGGATTAAAAATGTTTAAAAGTTTGAATTTTATTTTTAATGTAAAAACTGTTACATTTATCAGACTCGAGGCCCACTTCGAGTCTTACCCGATCAAAATGGCTAAATACTTCGAGTTTCCCAAAAATCAACCCGTATGCCTTAATTTTTCAAACTTAAATTTTGCTTAAGTATTTACTCGATGCACAACATGAATCCACTCGAGTCCAACTTCGAGCTATCGCCCTGATTCCCCGAAAACAGCTTCGAGTCTCCACCCTTCCTTCCTCTACCAAACTTCCTGATACAAATCAGGCCTCATGCACATGCACAGTCGGAACAGCCACCTCCGATCGAAGCTCCAGCCTTCATCATGTTAATGACAACCCCACCAAATATCCAGACTACCTAGAAAACCAAAACATCGACGATCTTGCAAAAGAGCAATCTGACTCAATTTGGGACGAAAGTTCGACCAACTAATCCTCCTCGTGTCGACGCCACAAACCACCAGAGTCCACGCACCTTCGTCCGGAGCTCCACCTATCGACCACGCACTACCACCAATTGTCCTGGTCCAGTCCAATGCAACGTCGACGTTGCAATTGGTTAATTTCCGACCAATACCAAACTGTAAGCTTAAACCCTAGATCATCAATCTTTATCCACCATGATGATTTATAAATTCATTCAATTATTTTATGATGATTCCTGACCGCCATGCTAGCTTCTTCCATGATCGTGAGACGAACTATGTCGCCGATCACTATTAATCACCAAAAATCCCAATATCGCTCAACTTCAATTTTCTTGATTGATACCTTATTAAAAATCCTGATTTTTCTCTCAAAATTCTTTATTTTTGATAACGTTTCAGATAGTATATCCGAAACTAGGATTTGATGTTTGAATTTTAACAAAATTTGAATTGTGCCTGTATTTTTGAATTTCCGGAAACACTTTAATTTACTTTTGTTTAAATCTATTTTTAAAACTTAAATTAAATGAACAACTTCTGTTAAAATTCTAAAGTCTAAAAATGATTGAAGAAGAAGAGTAAGGTAAGGTTATTTAGGTTCATAGGTTCAAATGAGTAGCTTAAGAGTAAGGTTAATAGGTTATTTAGGTTGGATGAATAAAGCTTCTGGAGATGTGCAGGGGCTGATCTAGCTATATAGGAGTCATCTATTTAATATCCACTATGTTGAAGTTTTATTTTGTTGAAATGTATTTATTGACCGATGTTATAACTGTCTAGTAGTTAACTCTGATCAAGCAAGGAGGAATTTTCATATGTCGCTCTTAGAGTATTTGTAATAATTATATTTTATTTGAACTTGGGCAATGTTTGGGATTATATAATGAATATGAAATATTATCTTTGAAATGAAATGTGAAAGTTTGTTTTGAAATTGTGTTTAAGAAAATTTCATATTCATGTGCTTTGATGTGATTGATACTATTAATATGAACACATTTTATCACTGAAATTAATACCGCTGATGACTACAACATCTGTGGTAATTAGTTTCGAGCCTCAAAATGGGGGATGTCACAAGTACTGTGGAGCTATACTAGTTCTTGTATTAATTAGACATAGCTACAAGGTTTATTTTGGAGATTTGGGATGTATAGACTCTATTATTTCAGTTTTTGTGTTATTTGTGAACCTGTTGCACTCTGATTTCTTATTTATGGTTTATTTTATTGTATCAGTGTATCCTCTATTTTACATCTGCATTATTATATTTTATTTTGTACGTGCATTGTGAGATGTTCTACAAGTCCACTGTTTGGATTTTTCTCTACTTTACACTCTTAGATATTGTCCTACATCGGTCGAGTACCTACAAAGCGCACCATTCGGGTATATTGGATACCAAAGGTGTAGGGTGGTGGTCACATATTCCAAGAAACTATAGACATTAATGTAATTAGTATTTATTAGAGGTCCTAGTTCTCATACCTGACTCTGACACTTTTCTACTCCTGTTTTTTGCTTACGGTGCCTTTTGCTTTAAGCCTGATTGCATGCCATCCCATTCTGGGTTATCTAATATATATTTTTACTTAAAGTTGGCCTTCTCTTTTTGCATGCCTCTTACTGTGTTATTGCTCTTATTTTGCAGTAGTTCTACTAAAGGCATGTTAGAAGTGCGAGGCAACTCTAAGTGGATGCTTACCATATCCTCAATTTGTGCAGCACTTCTCGCATATGGGGCAATCTCTATATCAGTATTAACTTTATTAGTATATGTTTGTAAATTTTGCTCTTCTTCCATATTTGTATTTGTAATAAAACATGGGGCTGGAATTTCGGGGTTCCAGCCTCAAATACCTGATTATTCTTTCTTCCCCCTTTTGTTACGCTCTACCGTGTTTTTGATTCATTGCCATTATGTATTCATATGATTTCATGACCATCTTTAACCATGGACTAAACTCCTTGATCAACGAGTTGTGAATAGTTGGATACTTGATTCTTGATATTCCCTTGTTGGAAATGTCCAATTTCAGTGATGGTACTTTCTTGGTTGAACCGGCCATTTACTTCCGATGCACTATTAGTTTTACCTCTTTCTTGATCAACTTGAGTTGTGCTCGGACAATTTCGACACTTCTCTGGTTTGCATGCATATTTACATGATTTTCTTAGTTGGGGTTCTTTGGAACCCAAGCCTTTTTGTATTTCATTACTCTCTTGGATGCCCCAAACCATGTAGGAACATCATATTTCGGGGGCACCCATTCATACTCTGCTTTTTAGCATGATGTTTTCAATATTATACAATGTAAGATATATTTAATCTAGCAATTTTGATCTGTAACGACTTTTACAAGAATGTGAGTGTAATTCAATCTCACTTTCATAGCAGTTGCGGCATCAAGTTTCATTATTTTTACGATAATAATTGCCATGACATTAAACACCTCACTATCCCAAAGTTTCATATTAACACTCGGCAGTCTGATCCAAATTAACACAGATGTCAACAAATCTCTGTCTAGCTTTAGTGTATTCGACCATGTCCTCCCGACGATGAGCTACCGTCATAAAAAAGGGAAAATTTTCTAAAACCTGTTCACGGTCTTTTGGATCATTGAATTTCAAAAGAAAGAAGCCATGTCCTCTTGAAAACACGCCAAATTCTCTAGTTAGTTTCTAATCATTTTGAATATAAGATTTGAAATAGACAATTGGGCTTTTCCCCCATAGCATAGAGTAGAATGGAGCTATTCCAACACCCCTCTGTTCCTCTTACACACGACATCTCTAATAATACCATAATTTCTTTTGTTAATCTTGATTGGTAGTATAAACTCAAGATTACAGTCCTCTAATGATGGTTCATCTACAACTATATCTGTCCATGATTTTGGCTCTTCCACCAAGTTTAGTGATATGGTCACTGATTTCTTCTCAACAGAGGGGTTGAATTTTTTATTACTACCACTTGGTTAAGGGGTATTTGATTACCTTTTCTTCACGCGTTACTTTCTTTGTTATCCTAAAAAGGTGGCAACTCCAAAGCAGCTTTCTAAATTTCTCTTCTTTTGTGGCTCTATATTAGACTGATTGGAATCCATCTTAGTCAATAATGAATCCTATATTTGGCTTTCTAGTGTGGGAGGCTGTTAGGTGTTCACTGATGGATCTAGATTTGGGTTGTTTGGAATTTATAAGAATGTTTTAGTGAAGTATGATTGTCCCTTGTGGTAGAAAGGAAGATCTAATTTCTTCTTCTTTTTTGGATTTACTTATGTTAATTTAGTGAAGTTAGTCAAAAGAAAAGTATGGTATCAAACTAGAATAATAATCTCATTGGTTTCCTTAAAACGTCCAAAATTTCAAAGTGTAGCCGCCCTTTTAACCATTATCCTACATACAAAATTTATTAATTTATGCATTAGTATATTACTTATAAGTTGTAACATAGCATCTGGCTTGAACCAATTTTTTACCATGTCATTTTGAAAATGGAATGGAAACTGAAACCACGTTGTCTGCATAATCTCCTTGTTTAAAGTAGGCACAATACATGTATATCGTTAGCTATGCTACCTGAGCAATTGAAGAAAATCCCACAGAACAAGTGAAATTGAAAGCATCAATTGCAAGGATTTCATAGCCTACAAAGGAAATACTTCAGAAGTGCAAACAGAAAATTCTAGAAAAATGCTATATCAAGATGGAGATTGTTGGGTAAACGTTTTAGAACTAGTTCAAATTGAAAACATAGTTTGTAATGCACCTACATGGCTATAACTCACATAGAAAGTGTATCGGAAAAAAATCAAATGGAAAAATCAAAACAATATTCAAGTCCAGCCATATGTAGAATCACTAACGAAATGATTCAGGAAATATCGATCTGGATTACAATATGAAGAAGTCATCTTCAATCTCAGCCATTCAGTTATAGATCAAAGGATGTATAACAAGGTCTTCATTACATATGTGTATTGGGCTATGGACAATGTAAAACCCATTAGCACAAATATGCTATATATATTACAGACTGAAACAAATTGTAATATATACTTTTCATATTTCAAGTTTGTATCAATATCAAAGATTGTATCAGAAATACTTCAGTAATAAAACTCTGCTTCATTTCTTCTTTTCATATTGAATCTTTTCATTACAAATTCCAAGTTGGTATCAGAGCATTTGAAAGCTTAACAGCATCAAGAAGATCCCACAAGAGAAAAAAGAAAATCATCAGCAGAGTAAAATTTTGATTTCTTCTCATCGGATTAATTCTCATCATTTGAGAAGAAGATTCATCTAACAAATACCACTGCCTTGCCTGTTTTATTATCTGGCTGCAATAGTATTCATCAGTGAACCAAAGTTTTGAAACAGAATCAAAAATCAAGAAATCAGAGTCAAGAATTCAGAAATCATCAACACAAATCAAAGAAAGTGCCATTCCATAAAAAACTCGTCAGAAAAGCCTCGTCGCTTGAGTTTTTTGGGTGCAACAAACCTGTTTGTGTTCTCAGTCTTGATTCTGTCTTCTGTCAAGAAAATTCTGTTTCCGTCCATCTACTTCTGTCTTTTGTGACTATCTGTAATCATCATGTCAGAAGAACACTCAGAAACCCCGATCAGTGGAAGTAAATCACAACATATCACCAACAATGTGGAGCAACTGGTTAAAACTGTGATCAGTCCCCAAAGTCAACTAACGACTGTGCATCTGAATGATGATAACTATCTTTTGTGGAAACTGCAAGTGGAGACAGCTATCCAAGGATATGGTCTTGAAGGATTCATTCTTAGAACCCTTCAAATTCCTCCAAAATGTGTTATTGATCAAGAAAACAAGATTGTTAGTAATGAAGATTATGTTCAACATCATAAACAAGATAGATTAATACGTTCATGGCTGTTATCCTCAATCAATGCAAATTTGTTGCCATATATTATAGGTTGCAAAACAGCAAGTGATATATGGTCAACTATTGAAAAGGTCTTTAACTCTCAATCAGCAGTAAAGGTGTTGTTTCATAAAAGACAACTTCACAATATCAAGAACGATAATCATAGTATGAGGGAGTATCTATTCAAGATCAAGTCTATATGTGACACATTAGAAGCAGCCAACCAGAAAGTATCTGATTCAGAGTAGATCATGGCCATATTAAATGGTCTAAGTGATGAATATGAAGCCGTGGTGGCCATTATAACATCCCAAAGAAGTTTACCATCAATAGATGATGTGCATGCTATCGTGTTGTCACATGAGGCAAGAATAGATATAAAGAAACCACAAGATTCTAATCTGTCTGCCAATTTTGCTGCAAATTACAAGAGTACAGGCCAGAATAACAATAAAATGATCCGCCTACACAAAGAGGAGCATACTCAAACAGATCTAGAGGAAGAGGGAGATAGAACAACAATAACAGACCCAAATGTCAGATTTGAGAAAAACTTGGCCACACAGCAACAAAGTGACTTTAGACTGAATCTTAATTATGTTCCAGGTAAAGGATCAAATAATCAAAGAAATTCAAATCACAGTGTTAATATAGCTCACGTGCAACAAGACACAGGCAACTTATCAGATATGAAAGCATCACAAATTGAAATAGCAAGAGCAGAACATGTTCAGGATGAAGGTTGGTATTTTGATTCAAGAGCAACCAATCATATCACCAACAATCTGGCTAACCTTAATCTTGGAAACAAGGAGTACAAAGGTATGAATACAATACACATGGGTAATGGCAAATCTGTTGCAATTACATACACTGGTAGGTCTTATATCATGGGTAAAAGACAATTGTATCTTAATAATTTGTTGAGGGTACCACTTATCAAAAAGAACTTACTAAGTGTGTCCCAATTTGCAAGAGATAACAATGTCTATTTTGAATTTTACCCTCATCGCTGTTTAGTTAGGGATATCCTGAATAAGGAAATACTTTTGTAGGGTAAACAATGTAGGGGACTGTACAAGTTCAATGCGGATAATTAAAGAAAATCAGGTTTTAAACGAAATTGGTGTAATAACTCAGAAGTCATAAAGATTGAAAATAGTGAAACATTTGATAGATGGCACTGTAAACTTGGACATCCAAATGTCACAATTGTTAAGCATGTACTGAATAAGAGTAATATTTCTGTTGATAATATATCTCTTCCATACATATGCACATATTGTCAAATAGGCAAGAGTCATAAGCTACCATTCATAGACTCAACAACTCAATACAAAAAACCACTTGAATTGGTAGCTACTGACCTATGAGGCTCTGCTTCTATACACACAGACTATGGGTATAAGTATTATATATCTTTTGTTGATGCTTATTCTAGATATGTGTGGATATATTTCTTAAAGTCAAAATCTGAAACTCATAATGCAGTTTTACAATTTATAGCTCTTGCATAAAATCAAACTAACTTCAAAGTTAAAAACTTTCAATCTGATGGTGGAACAGAGTATCTCCCTTTAAAGGAGTTCTTTCAAAACATGGGGATTAATCACAGGACAACATGTCCCTATACATCTGAACAGAATTGTCTCATTGAAAGGAGACACAGACAAATTGTTGAAATAGGGCTTACTTTATTAGCACAAGTATCCATGCCTTTAAAATTTTGGCCAGATGCCTTTGCTACTGCAGTTTACTTAATTAATAGACTGCCGTCAAAAGTTCTACACTTTAAATGTCATGTTGAAGTGTTGTTTAATATTAACCTAGATTATCCAAGTCTTATGGTGTTTGGGTGTCTATGTTTTCCTTACACTAGACCCTATAATGCATATAAGTTAAACTTTAGATTATCACCATGGACATTTCTAGGATATGCATCAAATAAAAAGCGATGCAAGTGCATAGACAGTAGTGGTAAGATATTTATTTCTAGACATGTGGTATTCAATGAAAAGACTTTTCCTTTTAGAGAAGAGAATATCAAAACCACATGTAAAGTGTATAATACAAAAGAGTCATTACCACCAATATCCTGTCCATCACTTGTAGTAATACAGCCTCAGAAAGAAGCTGCTTATCAGAATAGGAGACAGGAAGCAAGCTATCTTGACTTCCAGAGTCATGAATTCAAACATGAATCAGATGATACTCAAACTGAGTCAGTGCTTGTATCTGATCAATCATCTCAACAAGGAACAAATGCACAACTCATATCACATCAAACTCATGTCAATTCATAAATCAATGATACTGATACTCTAGCAGAAATAGAGGGGCCCAGTCATCAGCAAAGACCAGATGATATCAGACATCATATGATTACAAGATCAAAAAGTGGTATATTCAAACCAAAAGTTTTCAATGCAGTTCCAGATACAGTGGAACCAAGCACACATGAACAAGCCATGTAAAATAAAAACTGGAAAGCAGCAATGCTCAATGAATATGAGGCACTAATAAGGAACAAAACTTGGAATCTTGTTCCCAAGCCAAAAAATAAGAACATTATAGGCTGAAAGTCGACTTATAAGTTAAAAAGAAATGCTGATGGTTCAATTTCTAAGCACGAGGCAAGACTAGTAGCTAAAGGTTATTCACAACAGCATGGTTTAGATTTTCATGAGATATTTCCTCCTATTGTGAAACCTACTACTATCAGAATTGTTATTACAATTGCCTTGAGCAGAAATTGGAGCATCAAGCAATTGGATGTTAGTAATGCTTTTTTGAATGGTGTTTTACATGAAGAAGTATATATGGAACAACCACATGGCTTCAGGCAGAAAGGAAAAGAAGACTATGTTTGCAAACTGCATAAGGCAATATATGGTCTAAAGCAAGCACCAAGAGTGTGGTTCGAAAAGCTAAAGGATACAATGATCAGATTGGGATATCATCCAACGAAATCTGATAATTCATTATTTACTAAATTCAGTAGTAACACAATAGTTTATGTGCTAATATATGATGATGATTTTATTATTACAAGTAACAACAAGCAAGAGATCAACAACCTTACAAAGCATCTAAATCAAATGTTCACAATCAAAGATCTAGGTGCTCTGAATTACTTCTTGGGCATAGAAGTCGAAAAGATATCTGACACAACCATTCAACTAAATCAGAAAAAGTATATCACAGAAATATTGGACAAAGCAAAAATGAACCAAGCTAACTCAATCTCTACACCAATTATAAGAAATGCTCATTTGTCCAAATATAAAGGTGAAACCATTCAAAATGACAGTCAGTAGAGAAGCATACTTGGTGCTCTTAAGTTTGCAACAATTACCAGGCCAGATATTTGTTACAGTGTCAATAAGGCAAGTCAATACATGCCAAGTCCAACAGATATCCACTAGAAGGTAGTAAAAAGGATCTTAAGTAATCTTAAAGGCACACTAAACTTTGGTCTAACATTAGAATCAAGCAAAGTCACAAATATCATAGGGTACGCTGATGCTGACTGGGCCTCCGACCCAGATGACAGAAGATCAACTACAGGTTACTATATTTACATAGGTCAGAATCCAGTTTTCTGGTGTTCAAAGAAACAACCAACTGTGTCGAGATCGAGCATAGAGGCGGAGTTCAGAAGAGTAGCAAATGCTACTGCTGAAATTACGTGGATACAATCACTATTAAGTGAGTTGCAAATTAAGACAGAGAGAAAAACAATCATATGGTGTGACAATTTTTACATAACACATCTTACTGCCAATCCTATCTTACATGCTAGAACAAATCATATCGAATTGGATTTATACTTTGTTCGAGAACAGGTGAGTAAAGGAAAATTAAGTGTTAACCATATACCTTGTACTTACCAAACCGCAGACATTTTGACAAAGGCTTTGTCAAAGAAAAACTTCACCTGGTTCAGACAGAGGCTCAAAGTTGAAAACTTTGACAACAGCACTCAAGCCATCAGTCAGAAAAATGATAAAGTTGAAGACTTTCACTCTGTTCTTGAAGAAGCCAACTCAGTACATGAAGAAGCTTCAAGTTGAAGACTTTGACATTTTTTCACTCATTCTCCATCAGAAAAGCAATTGAAGCACAACTTTCTGAGGACACTCAAGTTTCAACCATGATAATCGATCAAAGATATGATAAATCATAATCTTTTGCATCAAAGTTTGTCTGCAAACCAGTATCCTTTCAGATCTCATCTTTTCTCTCAATTTTCAGAAGAAATTCGTGTAGAAGATCATATAATTTGAATAATTAAGGATGAGAAAGTAAATCGCCGCAAACCCTAGATGAGATAGGGTTTGAGGTAGAGTAACGAAATGATTCAGGAAACATCAATCTGGATTACAATATGAAGAAGTCATCTACAATCTCATCCATTCAGTTATAGATCAAAGGATATTACAACAAGGTCTTCATCACATATGTGTATTGGGCTATGGACCATATACAGTCCATTAGCATAAATATGCTATATATATTACAAACCGAAACAAATTGTAATATATACTTTTCATATTTCAAGTTTGTATCAATATCAAAGATTGTATCAGAAATACTTGAGTAATAAAAATCTGCTTCATTTCTTTTTTTCATATTGAATCTTTTCATTACAAATTCCAAGTATCACTTTCAAATGCACATTCACAAAAGATAAGTTTAGTTCAAACAGCACAAACATAATTAGAACTAATACAATCTTACAACAGTGGATAACCGACCATTTAATTGTATAATTTAGAAAAACCTATCTATTGTAGTTTTTCATTTATTTCAACGATAATATGTTACACATATGATTAATAAAACTATAAAAAAATTAAAAATTAAAATATTAAATAAACACGGAAGAAAGAATAATTAACAACCACATAAAAATATTTTTATTGCTTGTTTTGAATAATGGGAGTATTGTTCAATTAAAGATATTTTCGTCATGTATTATAACTGAAACTAATAAAGACAACTTTAAAAACATAGAATTTTATTAAACATAATTGGGTAAAAATGAATCTACCATCATATATAAATTGAAATAACCACGAAAGAGATTGCCAAACTTTAACGAAATTCCACATATGTAGTCTGCAAAAGCTACATACAGGTTTCATATGCCCATCATAATAACATATCAAAAGCAAATCAAATTTCACATTTTAGTGAGAACATAACATTGAGTTGGAGATGCTTTATTCATTTCACAAAAATACAGATTCCACCAAAGGCAAAAGATGGGAAGAATTTTGATACGGACATATGTATCAAACTTTTGATATAGCCTCGTCCATTAAATGTCGTGCGTGTACATAGAAAATTATGTATTTTTTTTGAACATGTATGTAGTAGATATGATTTTTCATATAGGACACATGAAAATTATCTAGGGAGACTTTATCAAAACATTATCACGCATCTAAATGAAAGTTTTGTTTGGTACCATACCCAATTCTTCCATATTTACAAAAATTGAAACAATGAAGTAACCATCATATTCAAAATAGTATCATCCAAACGAAAATCAATGGATCGACATGTATAACGTGCAATCTTCTTATAATCCATGTTGGCTTTATATAACATCCCCTACTTGAAACCCGAAGATGAATGCCAATGACGCTTCAATCATCACCAGGATTATCTTTCGACGACTAATGTGAGTTCGGTATAACATGTAAACATAGATTAGTAAACAAAGCAAACTAATAAGATTTCATTACGTGATGGTTTCTTTTATAATGTTCACTACAATTACTTTAGTCAGTATTACCCAAATGTCATGCTCACGCAGATGTCAAATGTGATAGTAAATAACATAATAAAGAGCCGGGTCCACGTATAAAGATGTAGTGTAACGACCCGTATTTTTACGGATCGAAGGATCGTAGAATTGGTGTTATTAAGTCGTTAGTATTGCTTAAGTCGTTCATACTTAAGTCGATTAGAATTTAAGTCATTTGGAGCTTAAGTCATCCAGAGATGAGTCGTCCAGGGTTGAGTCGTGTTGTAGCATAAGTCGGTGGAGCGACATAGGAGTTGGAGCGACTTATAGGGGTGACCGACTTATGGTAGTGACTGACCTATAGGAATGAGCGACTTAAGAGAACTAGCGGCTTAGGAGTTAACGGTTTAAGTTAGTAAACGACCTAAGGGATAGTGGTATAGAAGATGGGTCGGTTGAACGAGTTACCGACCTAAGGGTGATAGGTCGGTGAGGCGACTTAAGGCAGGTAGCGGCTTAAGGGAGGGTAGCGACCTAGTGGTTAGCGGCTTATGGAAGATGGCTTAGGTCGTTGAAGTTTAGGTCATGAGACCCTGTGTTTGTAGTTAGGTCATGGACGAGATAAGGCTTAGGTCGTAGGTCGCATGAAGGCAAGGGTGTTAGGTCACTGGGTTGCTAAGCCGTGTGTGTTGTTGAGTCGTAAGTCGTTGAGTCGTTAAGTCATCCAAACGACTTAGGACTTAGGTAGAAATGCGGTAGTGTGTTAGGTCGCTGAGTCGTACCCTTTAGAGTCTTAGGTCGTGCCTAAGTGTTAGGTCGCATGTGTGTTAAGTCGTAGGTCGCTAAGTCGTGTGTGTTAAGTCGCGCGCATGTGTTAAGTCGCGCATAGGCTTGAGTCGGTAGGTCGTCTCATGTGTTCAGTGGCTTGAGTCGTTAGGTCTTGTTTAAGCTAGGTCGTGTAGAGGGTTGAGTCGGTAGGCTGTGGGGTTGATGAGTCGTAAGTCATGGGGCCTTGATGAGTCGTGACCGACTTAAGGAGGGGCGAACGACTTAAGGATTCGGCCTATAAATAGAAGTGCCTATCTTCATTTTTGGGATCCGGATTTTGAAGCGACGAAGTGCTGCTATTTTGAGAGCTCGACTACAAAACTTCTTCACTTCTTTTCTCTACTCTAAACTAGTGCTTCCATCCATCCAAGATTGAAAATCAAATCGAAGATCCAAGAGCCAAAGTTGAAGATCTACATCCATCGAAGAGAGATTTCATCGTATGAAGCGGAGTTTTGGCGAATCGAGCTAGATCCTTTGCTGTCCAGATCAGGAGTTTGTTGCTTTTGAGGTGGTTAGCTGATTCGGTGAGTGGTGGTTATCTCTCACACGGACCCAAAGGAGTATATTGGATCGGTGGCTTGTTTGTGTGTTAAAGATAGAGATTTCATGCATTTTTCTTAAGTCTGCATGTAGATCCATCATTCATAATGTTTTGATATTCACTTTACTACATGTTAACCTATGCTAGTTCATTCATCAAGATATTACTTAGAATTCATGCTTGTTAGATTTGGACTCTATATTTACGAAATTGCCATTATTGTTATAACTGTTTATTTAGATCTTGTTTGGATGATTGATTACTTGGATTAATGATTGATTTGATTGATTGTTAGAAGTTAGTTGATTGATGATTTGATTTGGACAAGTTGGTAGAAGATTATTCAAAATCTAAGTGGAAAGGCTCTTGAATAAGGAAAGCTGACCGTGGCATATGAAGCGGATGATAAAGCTCATATGGATAGATTTGATGATGATGTCAAGATGGAACTTCGCTATGATGTGATGAAGAAAAGGATGATGTTGAGATGAGACTTTGCTATGATGCGATGAGGCAAAGAATGATGTTGAAATGGGACTTTGCTATGATGCGATGAAGCAAAGCATGATGTGAGATAGCCTTGGTTTAATCCAGACGGGATCATCCCAAGCATGTTGATAACTCGGTGATATGGTTCGAGTTTGTGGATAATGGTTGGCTCGAGAGGCGCTTGAGCTAGTATGAGAATAGTCGTCGAGGAGGATGACTAGAAGGCTGAGATCTCACCGTTGTTGAAGGTTCTAGCATGCTCAAAGCAAGAGTACGCTGGGCAGATTCGATAGTCCCAAGACGAATAGTTGATGGTCTAGTACTCTGGGCAGATTCGATAGTCCTAGGCACGGGCCACGACGACGTGCGGAGTTATGTCTAGAACCGGGGTTACCATTATCCCTTGACGGACGGATGAAAGAATGAGCCGGTCATTCAATTAACGGTGATATCGAAGCAATGATAACAGTGATAGCTAGAGTCATGGATGTTTGGATGTTTGGTTGTATCGTCACTCGATCTCAAGAGCGATATTTTGTGGGTGCTTATCTGATCTTGGTTTAGGCCTTGGGGGTTTGTACTTGGAAAACATCGACCTTGACTCGAGTGATAATTGTTTTACTTTAAATGTCTGCTTTGCTATGTTTGTTTCTGCTTAGTGGGTCTGGGGGCTATCACTATAGAAAGAGGTGGAGTGGGATGGTTGGGTTCCTATTCCTTTTTACTCTTTATGCTCTTTTGGTATGTTTGATAGTTGATTTACCGCTCACTAGGACTTTTGTCTGACTCAAGGTTTGATGTTCAACTCTTATTACCTTGGGCTGTTCATCCGTTTTGGGATGGGCAGACTAGGTAGCAGGTGACAGGTGCTGTTCTTAGTGACCAATGCTATTGATGATGAAGATGAGCTGGAGACTTTTGCATATTGTTTTCTTACTATATGTACTGGATGTTCCGCTGCTTGTATATTCTCTGAGTGATATGTAGTGAGGCTTGATGTATTGACTTTTCAAATTGTTGTACCGAACTATTATGAGTTTATATGATGACATTCTGTTCTATGGAGCTTCACTATGTATACTTTTCTATTGTATTTTATCCACGCGCTGTGAGTAATACGATAGACTATTCTGTGTTTACCTTACCTTGATGATCGTCCATGGCGGCCTGGCACACTTTTCAGCGCATTATTCCCTTATTTAGTGCAGGAGTTATGGGCGGTCGTCACATTTGGTATCAGAGCTTTGCTTAATCGATTTTAGCCAACGCTCGCCGACGTAACTACGTATGAGAGACGTAATTGTATTTTTATGGATGATTACTATATATAATATAGTAGCTTAGAAGGATTTGAACTCCTTATGCTGTTGTTTCTCAAGGTATATTAATCATTTTCTTATAGATATTAGGAATGAGTCGAAGAGGGAGACCAGCTGCTAGGGAAGGCCGTACTGTTGAGGGGGCTGTTGATTATGCTTCTATGTTCGAGGCCATGAGGACTTCGATCATGAGAAGGATGCCAGCTCTGAGGCCAACAGTAGATGTTGGAGTTCAAGTTCAAGCCCCAAAACCAGTGGATTTTGCTAAGTTGTGTAAGGACTATACTGCTCTTGGAGGAAAGGTTTTCTTGGGGACAAAATCAACCATTGAAGTCCAGAGATGGATTGATGCTTGTAGAAGGATCTTTGGTGACTTAGGAATTGAGGATGCAACTAAGAGGAAGCTTGCATCAAGACAGCTTCAAGGGAGAGCTTCTGATTGGTGGAATTCTATCACCATTGATACTCCGGAGGAAGAGATCACTTGGGTGCAATTCCAAGCTAGATTTGAGGCTAAGTTCATTTCTACAGCTCAGAAATCTGTTCTGTTTAAGAAGTTTGTGGAACTCAAGCAAGGTGGAAGACCAGTTCTTGAGTATGTTTCTGAGTTTGAAGCATTGTCCAAGTATGCTCGGTCATATATTGAATCCCCATATCAGAAGAACGAGAAGTTTGTGATAGGTTTGGACAGTTATCTTAGGAGGCAGTTGGTGGATCATTTGGATGACCCATTTGAGAAGCTTGTGGAGAAAGCTCTCAGGCACGAGAATTTGTTTCCTAAGGAAGGAACTGTTGTTGCTGTAACCAAGGAAGGGTCTAAACCACAGCAGGGTGGAAACAAGAAGAGGAAGCAGCAGCAATAGAATGGTAAGGATGGCCAGAAGAAGCCGGAGGGTGAAGTGACCTGCTACAGTTGTCAGCAGAAGGGCCATTTGTCTAGAGATTGTAAGAATCTGAGAGTGCCGGTGAAGTGCCACAACTGTGACAAGCCGGGGCATATTAAGAGGAATTGTCCAGAACCGAGGAAGGGCAAACAAATTGTGCAAGCTTATGCTTTGGGGGCTGTGCCATCGTCTTCGAAAGCTCCTACTACGGAAGTGAAAGGAAAGAGTGTAGTGGTTCAAGGCACTCTTTCCATTTATGGTGTTCCAGTTACAGTGTTATTTGATACTGGGGCGTCGCACTCCTTTGTTTGTAGTGAACTTGTAGGCCGGTTGGGTTTGGAACCGGATATCGTGGATAGACCATTGGTTGTGGCTAATCCAGTTGGGGGTTCATCTTGTTTGTGTATGGTATGTCGTGGTCTAGTTGTATCGAGTCATGATTGCTCTTTTGTTTGTGATTGTTTTGTTCTGAACTTTGCGGGGTTCGGAATTACTTTGGGTATGGACTGGCTTAGGAAGTATGCGGCAAGGGTTGATTGTAAGAGGCTGTAGGTTATAGTCGAGAATGTGGAAGGGCGAAAGGTTGTGATACGATGTAAGCATGAGGAGGGCGTCTTCATGAGCTTCATGTATTCGCTGGTTGTTCCACGGGATGGACTGTCATTGGTGCCAGTCGCAAATGGATTTGAGGATATCTTTGATGAGGTCAAAGGGTTACCGCCGCATAGAGAGATCGAGTTTCGTATCGATCTAGTTGAAGGAGCCAGACCTGTTGTGATGCCTCTTAGGCGAATAGCGCCTAGGGAACAGCAAGAGTTGAAGGTGCAAGTTGATGACCCTTTTTAGAAAGGATTCATTCGGCGTAGTGTGTCCGAATGGGGTGCACCAGTTGTGTTTGCAACCAAAGCGGATAGATCGTTGAGGTTGTGTGTGGATTATCGTGAGCTGAATAAAGTGACTAAGAAGAACAAGTGTCCATTGCCGAGAATAGATGACTTGTTTGATCAGCTTCGCGAAGCTAAGGTGTTTTCTCAGATGGATTTGGCAACGGGATTTCACCAGTTGAGAGTGGGAAAGGATAGTGTGCCGAAGACTTCTTTCAGGACACCATCCGGTTTCTATGAGTGGCTGGTAATGCCGTTTGGATTGACCAATGCACCAGCATATTTTGTGGATCTTATGAATAGAGTGTTCAGAGATCAGTTGAACAAGTTCGTACTTGTGTTCGTGGATGATATTCTGATTTATTCCAGAACTGAAGAAGAGCACAAGACGCACTTGCGGATTGTTTTGGAAATCTTGCGAAAACATCAGCTGAGGGCTAAGTTTTCGAAGTGTCACTTCTGGAAGAGTGAAGTGAGATTCTTAGGCCATATTATCTTTGGAAATGGGGTAGCGGTTGATCCCGCCAAGGTGGCAGCAATCTAGGATTGGGTTAGACCTAAGAATGCATCTGATGTGAGAAGTTTTCTTGGATTAGCAGGATATTATCGTCGGTTTATCAAAGACTTTTCGAAGATAGCTGCACCATTAACAGGATTGACGAAAAAGAACCAAGTGTTCAGATGGGATGCTAAGTGTGAACAAGCTTTCGGAATCCTGAAAGAGAGACTGACAAGTGCTCCTGTTTTGACTATTCCAAGTGGAAATGATGAGATGGTGGTTTACACCGATGCATGTGGTACTGGACTTGGAGCGGTGCTAATGCAGAAGGATAAAGTTGTTGCATATGCAAGTCGACAACTGAAGCCGCATGAAAGGAATTATCTGACTCATGGTTTGGAGTTAGCGGCAATTGTATTTGCTCTGAAGATGTGGAGACATTACCTATTGGGAGTTCGATTCGATTTGTTTACAGATCATAAGTCATTGAAGTATCTTTTCTCCCAAAAGGATTTGAATCTCCGACAGCAACGATGGCTAGAGTTTTTAGCATCATATGATTTTGGTATAGCCTATACTCCGGGGAAAGGTAACGCAGTGGCAGATGCGTTAAGTCGAAGACATGCAGGATTGGGAGCCATGTTTTCAAAATGGAAGAGTCTCGAGTATTTGGCTGGATTTGACTTCAAGCCCAGATGTGAATTGGAACCTGAGATGTTGGCAAACTTATCAATAAGACCTACTCTGGTGGAAAGAATTGGCGAGAGCCAAAAGCGAGACGATAAGCTTGTCAAGATTATCCGTGATTTGGAATCTGGATTGGATCCAGAGAAGGATAAGGGATTCGAGGTCGATCGAGAGGGTTGGCTTCGGAAACAAGGACGACTAGTTGTTCCCGATATAGATGAATTGAGAAATGAAGTTCTGAAGGAAAGTCATCACTCGAAGTTGACAATTCATCCAGGTGGAAATAAGATGTATCGGGATATGAAGAAAACCTATTACCGGGAAGGTATGAAGAAGGATGTTGGAAATTTTATTTCCAAATGTATGAACTGCCAGTTGGTAAAAGCCGAACAGAAGAAGCCAAGTGGATTGCTTCAGCCGTTAGAAGTTCCTACATGGAAGTGGGAGCAAATATCGATGGATTTTATCGATGGACTACCTAGAACCAGAGCAGGAAATGAAGGGATTTGGGTCATCGTAGATCGATTGACTAAGAGTGCAAGATTCATTCCTGTTCGATCAACCAGGACTGCATCGAAATTGGCTGAGTTGTATGTTAAGTGGATAGTTCGATTCCATGGTATTCCGAAGAGTATAGTGAGCGATCGAGACCCATTATTCACTAGTGGATTTTGGAAGAGCTTCCAGGAAGCTTTGGGAACCGAGCTGTGTTTGAGTACAGCTTATCACCCCCAAACAGATGGTCAGACCGAGAGAGTCAACCGAGTTTTGGAAGATCTCCTCTGAGCATATGTTTTGGACTTCGGAGGATCATGGGAAGATCATCTTCATTTGGTGGAATTTTCATATAATAACAGTTACCAGTCAAGTATTGGTATGGCACCGTATGAAGCATTGTATGGAAGACCGTGTAACTCTCCGACATGTTGGTTAGAAATAGGAGAAAAGTTGATACTTGGGCCAGAAATGATTCAACAGACTATGGATTGCATAGAGATCGTTCGGCGACGAATGAAGGCAGCCCAGGACCGTCAGAAAAGTTATGCCGATAGGCGTCGTAAGGTTTTGGAATTCGATGCAGGTGATATGGTTTTTTGAAGATTTCTCCACTAAAGAATGTTATCCGATTCGGGAAGAAAGGAAAATTGACTCCGAGATTTGTTGGACCATTCCCGATCATCGAGCGAATTGGAAAGCTCGCCTATAAATTGGAGTTACCAGAAAAGATGTCGGGTGTGCACAATGTTTTTCATGTATCGTATCTATGGAAGTATGTGCACGACTCGAATACAGTGGTTTCTGCTGATAGCTATGAAGATTTAGAAGTTGATCCAGTCGTTAGAAGACCTCGTAAGCCGCTTCGTGTTGTGGAAACTGACACGAAACAGCTTAGGAGGAAGGTAGTCAGGTTTCTCAAGGTACAATGAAGTGATGATGTTAACGACTGTACATGGGAGGAAGAAGAGAGGATGAAGGCAGCTCATCCTGAACTCTTCGAGGTATGGCCCTAAGGTGTCGTGACATCTCATGAATTTGTAACTAGTTCTAGTCTAAGAATTCTGCATGCTAGGCTAGTAATTGGATGCATGGTTTGTTGATTGCTATGGATGGTAGGCATGCAGAATAGTTTTGGTTACTCTTGTTTGTTTGGAATTTCGGGGGCGAAATTCCTAAGGGGGAGAGAATGTAACGACCCGTATTTTTACGGATCGAAGGATCGTAGAATTTTTGTTATTAAGTCGTTAGTATTGCTTAAGTCGTTCAGAGTTAAGTCGATTAGAATTTAAGTCGTTTGTAGCTTAAGTCGTCCAGAGATGAGTCGTCCAGGGTTGAGTCGTGTTGTAGCATAAGTCAGTGGAGCAACTTAGGAGTTAGAGCGACTTATAGGGGTGACCGACTTATGGTAGTGACCGACCTATAGGAATGAGCGACTTAAGAGAACTAGCGGCTTAGGAGTTAACGGCTTAAGTTAGTAAACGACCTAAGGGATAGTGGTATAGAAAATGGGTCGGTTGAACGAGTTACCGACCTAAGGGTGATAGGTCGGTGAGGCGACTTAAGGCAGGTAGCGGCTTAAGGGGGGGTAGCGACCTAGTGGTTAGCGGCTTATGGAAGATGGCTTAGGTCGTTGAAGTTTAGGTCGTGAGACCCTGTGTTTGTAGTTAGGTCGTGGACGAGATGAGGCTTAGGTCGTAGGTCGCATGAAGGCAAGGGTGTTAGGTCGCTGGGTTGCTAAGCCGTATGTGTTGTTGAGTCGTAAGTCGTTGAGTCGTTGAGTCGTCCAAACGAATTAGGACTTAGGTAGAAATGCGGCAGTGTGTTAGGTCGCTGAGTCGTACCCTGTTGAGTCTTAGGTCGTGCCTAAGTGTTAGGTCGCATGTGTGTTAAGTCGTAGGTCGCTAAGTCGTGTGTGTTAAGTCGCGCGCATGTGTTAAGTCGCGCATAGGCTTGAGTCGGTAGGTCGTCTCCTGTGTTCAGTGGCTTAAGTCGTCAGGTCGTGTTTAAGCTAGGTCGTGTAGAGGGTTAAGTCGGTAGGCTGTGGGGTTGATGAGTCGTAAGTCGTGGGGCCTTGATGAGTCGTGACCGACTTAGGGAGGGGCGAACGACTTAAGGATTCGGCCTATAAATAGAAGTGCCTATCTTCATTTTTGGGATCCGGATTTTGAAGCGACGAAGTGCTACTATTTTGAGAGCTCGACTACAACACTTCTTCACTTCTTTTCTCTACTCTAATCTAGTGCTTCCATCCATCCAAGATTGAAGATCAAATCGAAGATCCAAGAGCCAAAGTTGAAGATCTGCATCCATCGAAGAGAGATTTCATCGTTTGAAGCGGAGTTTTGGCAGATCGAGCTAGATCCTTTGCTGTCCAGATCAAGAGTTTGTTGTTTTGAGGTGTTTAGGTGATTCGGTGAATGGTGGTCATCTCTCACACGGACCCAAAGGAGTATATTGGAACGGTGGCTTGTTTGTGTGTTAAAGATAGAGATTTCATGCATTTTTATTAAGTCTGCATGTAGATCCATCATTCATAAAGTTTTGATATTCACTTTACTACATGTTAACCTATGCTAGTTCATTCATCAAGATATTACTTAGAATTCATGCTTGTTAGATTTGGACTCTATATTTACGAAATTGCCATTATTGTTATAACTGTTTATTTAGATCTTGTTTGAATGATTGATTACTTGGATTAATGATTGATTTGATTGATTGTTAGAAGTTAGTTGATTGATGATTTGATTTGGACAAGTTGGTCGAAGATGATTCAAAAGCTAAGTGGAAAGGCTCTTGAATAAGGAAAGCTGCCCGTGGCATATGAAGCGGATGATAAAGCTCATATGGATAGATTTGATGATGATGTCAAGATGGAACTTTTCTATGATGCGATGAAGCAAAGGATGATGTTGAGATTGGACTTTGCTGTGATGCGATGAGGCAAAGCATGATGTTGAAATGGGACTTTGCTATGATGCGATGAAGCAAAGCATGATGTGAGATAGCCTGGGTTTAATCCAGACGGAATCATCCCAAGCATGTTGATAACTCGGTGATATGGTTCGAGTTTGTGGATAATGGTTGGCTCGAGAGGCGCTTGAGCTAGTATGAGAATAGTCGTCGAGGAGGATGACTAGAAGGCCGAGATCTCACCGTTGTTGAAGTTCTAGCATGCTCAAAGCAAGAGTATGCTGGGCAGATTCGATAGTCCCAAGACGAATAGTTGATGGTCTAGTACTCTGGGCAGATTCGATTGTCCTAGGCAAGGGTCACGACGACGTGTGGAGTTATGTCTAGAACCGGGGTTACTATTAGCCCTCGACGGGCGGATGAAAGAATGAGCCGGTCATTCAATTAACGGTGATATCGAAGCAATGATAACAGTGATAGCCAGAGTCATGGATGTTTGGATGTTTGGTTGTATCGTCACTCGGTCTCAAGAGCGATGTTTTGTGGGTGCTTATCTGATCTTGGTTTAGGCCTTGGGGGTTTGTACTTGGAAAACATCGACCTTGACTCGAGTGATAATTGCTTTACTTTAAATGTCTGCTTTGCTATGTTTGTTTCTGTTTAGTGGGTCTGGGGGCTATCACTGTAGAAAGAGGTGGATTGGGATGGTTGGGTTCCTATTCCTTTTTACCCTTTATGCTCTTTTGGTATGTTTGATAGTTGATTTACCGCTCACTAGGACTTTTGTCTGACTCAAGGTTTTATGTTCAACTCTTATTACCATGGGCTGTTCATCCATTTTGTGATGGACAGACTAGGTAGCAGGTGATAGGTGTTGTTCTTAGTGACCAACGCTGTTGATGACGAAGACGAGCTGGAGACTTTTGCATATTGTTTTCTGACTATATGTACTGGATGTTCCGCTGCTTGTATATTCTCTGAGTGATATGTAGTGAGGCTTGATGTATTGACTTTTCAAATTGTTGTACCGAACTATTATGAGTTTATATGATGAGATTCTGTTCTATGGAGCTTCACTACGTATACTTTTCTATTGTATTTTATCCATGCGCTGTGAGTAATACGATAGACTATTCTGTGTTTACCTTACCTTGATGATCGTCCATGGCGGCCTGGCACACTTTTCAGCGCACTATTCCCTTGTTTAGTGCAGGAGTTATGGGCGGTCGTCACATGTAGCCAGCACTCCATTATACAGCGGAAACAAAATCTTTATTAGCTAAAGAGTCTCCTGCTTCTTCTTCAGTCCTCGTATCGCGGCCATTATTCCAAACCTACCCAAGTTCATAAACTCGGCCTACTCAAATGAATGTCCATGATTTTATAGGAAAATAATAGTAAAACTACAAATCAGACATAAAGTCTCGTGTAAATAATACAGTCTCCAAAAACAGATATATAGTTAGACCAATCTGCACTGCACACATTAGTTTTTCCTCACACTATTCAAACACCATAAGTAAAACATCGTAATCTTATGATGCAACTGTTTCATATTTGCGCCTTCAATTAATGCTTCCTTAAACAGATTTCCTTTACAACTATGCATCCTGAGCTAATTCCTCCCGAATCACATTTTAGATTACTTATCAATCTAAATATAAAATACTATGCTCCGGCCACAGGTTTCCTATATTCCTTAAATTATGTTTTAAGTATTTAATATTGCGCCTTGCACAATTGCATATTTCATTCTTCATTATAATTTAGTCTTCTTTGGAAACTTAGTACTGCACCCTGTGTAGTTTCACCTTTCCAAGATGAATCCCTTCTTATCCTTCTCTTTAAGTACGTCTTCTATGCCCCTTGTAGTAAAATATTTTTATTTCACCTTCCCAAGGTGAAATATGCGCTCCACGTAAGTGAATGACTACCTTCCTGAGGTGTACATCCATTTAAACACTTGTTTTATTAGAATGGCCCCGCAGTCCCCGGAAGTTGTATAACTCTCCTTATCTAACAAGGTGTGAATTCGAGTGAGCGTCCCCACTCAATGTCAGTAGCCCTTCTGACTTTATCTTTTCATTTTAACATGATCCTTCCCCATTCGGACTTGGCCTCCATGAGTTCTTTTGACTTATCTTTTATAAGTCCTATCAGTTTATGTTTTTAGCGTAGAGTCCTACTGTGATGACGGGCAAATCCGTACCATTTGAATCGATAATAAACCGCACATGTCCGACCCAAAAAGCACAGACTGATAGAAAGTCGGGAGAAAGAAATGAAGAGAGAAGACGAGAAGAGAAGATAGAACCAAACAGAACAATACAGAATCTCACATCATTGCGGAAAACATATAATATCATATCAATGATCTTTACAAAACAGAAATTGTATTTATACATACGTCAATCAGAGTACAACAATCAATTAATAGCTATCAGTCTGGACAGTTATAATAACCTATCCTCATAATTGCCGATAATATACAAAAGGTAAGCACAACGGTTAATCAAAACAGATACGTGTATATGAAATAAAGACCTTTAACTCTCCCGCTGAAGCTCCAAAACACCAATCTGAACCTGCAAATATGCTCGTCTGACCCGAGCATTGAAAGGGAAGAACGCCCGAATCAGTCTGGTAAACTAACGTGAGAGACACACTCAACTGAATTTGTTAAATTACTAAACTTTTCCTTTATTAAAACAGAAGTATCTCGTAAGACATGCCCACACATAAACACGGACATGTTTTTACCTTACGATAACTAAAACATTTCATATCAGATCATCTGATATTATACTAGTATCTATTGCATAAATAATAATCAAAATAGCCGAAATTGTTACATTATTAAATTCCAGCATACTAGGCTCTACAAATAAAATGGTAGGCACGCAGTGGAGTTTGGATTTCAATACAAATGACCAGGTGAAGGGGACTACCTTCCAATGGGTAAACCTTTAGATGGATGTCTCGAGAAACCATCACATAGTTCTTCTACCAATACAAGACTGGCCCACCTCTATAACTAGATGACACCAAATATGTCACCCTTCGGTCGTTACCGACCTTTTCTGAAGGTCCTCGAAGCATACAAACCACAATAATCAGATACACGACGTCATAGCATGTAAAGATATATCTAAAAGAGGATGATTATATCCTACTTAGGAGCGACCCACTTAGCCTTGTCGCATCTAACCTTGTTTTGGTCATTTCCAGTTGATGCAGTCTGAGATAACGATTACCTTTCACAAATCACAATCACATCACTTTGAATGCACATGGCCATTTCCTTTGACTACTAATTTCCTTCCACAAAAATACAACCCTTAAGCTCATATGTCTCAAGGAGAGTGTTAAGCTAAGAGAAGTTGCCTTCTCCACCACCACTGATGTACGTTTGTAAAAACAACTGTACGTAACCTTTAGAAATGCAATGTCAGACAAACATCCATACATGTTGTCTAGGAACAGGACAAACCGATGGTACTTTCCTACCACATCCTATCGGAAAATCCCTAGGATTAGTAGCGAATAGTCCTTGCATTGGATATTTCTTAATGAAGAGACCACTACTACTGGATGTATATTGGGTTTTAACCCCAAATAATCAACATGCAGTCCTCCACTATGAAAATCCTGAATATTAATACCATTGACCAACCTGTACAATCATCGCATATACGTTGGTCCGAAGTGGTTTTCGGATAAACCGATCCCGGTCACATTGCACCAACAACGCAAAAGCATTTCTCAACCTTACACAGAAACTAAGTCTCATACACTTATCAGGTATCCAACTTTCAACTTGCTATCCTTCGGGCCAAGAAGGAAGCTCAATAGATTGGAGTAATACTCTGCACTACACGAATCTACATCCTCAACACAAATGATAATCAAGCCTACACAGAAGGCAACGTACTAAATGTACGACTAAATAGTTTTCATATCAATTTGAGAAACTAAAATGGCCAAATTTGATAGTCGGTTATTTAACAATCAAAACAAATAAACAAATATTTAGTACCATAAGCAATCACTAGGCCCTTTAATTAATCTTTTATCAATTAAATCATTTGCCAAATATTTACTTTAAATTATCTTTAAAAGATATATTTCCAACCCATTTAAACATTGGAAAACATTTCCACATACTTATTTAATAATAAGTGATTCACAAATCTCTTTATTTTCAACACTTAGAAAATAGTACATATATTTAAATAACGATTAAGTATATATTTTATTCTTTTAAGGAAAACATTCTCTTAAACATATTTTTTTGGGTCAAAACGAATGTTGCGTAAAACATCATTACGACAACCTAAAATCATTAGTATAGGGATTCGAAAATTAGATAGATATATAAATCTCATATACTATACAAAACATTTCCTTTCGAAAATCATTTACTATAACAACAGTGTTATAGTCCATCATTTTTGGTATTTCCCGAAAACGTCTATTTCAACAACGAACTCTAAAATCTTTGTATTTGATACTTAACACGTTTTAAAACGTCTTTAAACCATTTTACTTCATTTAAAATATCACTTTGCAAAACATTCATTTAAATAAAAGATTATTCACTGTCCAAAATCGCGAATATATTTCCTCTTATCCAAATTAAATACTATTGTACGTTTAATTTAAAAGGATACTTCACTATCCAGAATCGTGAATATAATCCTTTAACCAAATTCTATACTTCTACACATTTATTAAAAGATAATTCACTGTCCAAAATCGTGAATTTCTCCTTTAATAAATTTCCACAATTTAACTTATCAAATTCAATTGATTTCAAATTTATAAAACAATCACATTTTTATTTTATAAAAACTTCTATTTATAAATCTCCTTTATTAACCAATTCCACTTATTTCATTTATATGCCAGAAATTCAAATTATAAGTAAATTACTTATAATTCTCTTTATTTTAAAAATTCATTCCTTTATAACTTCACAAATTATAAATCTTATTCACTTATAAGATTCATTTATACTTCATTTTAACACTTATAAAACTCGTTTTATAATTCCAATATTTTAATTTATAAAATATCAATTTTATAAATCTTCTATATGAACCATTTATAATAAATCAAAAATTTAAATTTAAAATATTTACAAAATAATCAACTTCATAATTCAAAAATCACATTTTAATATATTTCAAAAAAATCATAATTTTTAACATAAAAATTATAACTTTCATTTATTTAGAATAAATCCATTTACTTAACAATTCAAAAATTAATAAGACATCTATTTTCAAAATCACTTTAAAATCCTTTTTAATTTGAAATCATCACTTTAATATTTTTAAAATTCCATAAATAGACCCAATGCTGCAACAGCACTAAATACATCAATCATGGCATCCAAAACATCATATGATTATATGATAACAACATATATCACCACATTTGTAATAAAACCAATATGGGTGAGGAATCCAGTTGGATCCCTCCAACCTGTCACTTGCAACAAATATAAATATTAGAATATGTGTACAATGTCTGCTTCGAAACCGACGCGCGTACAAAAGTTCATCTGCTCATACACGAGAAAGTATAGGGTCTCATCTGTTCCAATAGGCAGGAATATATCCAAATATCAATCAGTATGTAGATAATATATCATATATCATCCAAACAATCATCAATCAGCATATATAAAATTCATTCTCACTTATATAAAATATCAGTGGCTTAGAAAGAGTGAGTTGTACTCACATTGGTTCCAATAGCAATTACAGCGTTATTCTCAATAAAATTAAACAGACATTTAATATTACCCAAAAATTTAACTGGCTCCAATTAACTCCAAACTAGCTCTAAAATGTAGTGCTCGTCAATATAGGCCCAACGCAATTTGTTTCGTCAAAAATGGACCTTGTATGAACAAGTTATGACGTTTAGAAGTTAATACCAATATATATATATATATATATATATATATATATATATATATAAATTATTTACAAAACCTTTTATTTATTTTTATTAAACCTTAATCACGACCATTTGATTAGCTTCATGAGATCAGGACCGTGCCTTTCTTTCTTGCAACCAGCCCGTTCTAACTCGTACGCACTAACCCATGGCCACCATAAATCAACGAATTATTACTCCACCTATCGACCACTAGAAAACGATCGACCACCATCGTCGCGAAGCCAAAGCCGAGCACCTTCACATGCCTCCAACCGCAGCCCCATCGTGCCGCCATTGGCCGGAATATTCCCATCGAACGGTGTGCAAACGCACCCCATTGCTCCCTTTATGCTGCGTTAAATCGAATCACAACCATTGGATTTATAGGTCGTGCCTAGCTCTACAATCTTCTAATTGAAGCTTTTTGCTAAATGTCAATGGATCATGAGATATTTGGAGAAGAAGATTCGAAAATATCGGTCATTGAAATAGAGGGAACGGCCGTTGGAAACCCTAGTTAGGTTTATTTGAGTGAAAATAGAAAAAAATCAAGTCCTTTTATAGAAAATTCCGAAACACTATTCACTCGAAAAAATTTCAAACTCCAACGAAGTGTGCCGCCTGGCGTTTATAATGTTTTACCCTTATTCCAAACACAATGGAATATATATCATGAGCCAATTCGATCATATTTGGAAGATAGGTTTTCAAATCCACTATTTAAATTTAATTTCAATTAAACGAATTTCTACGCGTTTTAGATTGCCTGGACAAACCGTAAATTCGATTGACATGAAATTTGGAATCCTACAATAATATAACATTACGGATCAAATGAAACTAGTTTCATCAAAAACCGAGACTGTGTGAAAAATGACTATTTCTACACGTTAATTAAATATTAAAATATTCAATTTTAACAAATTAACTTTTAAATCATTTTCTAAAGTTAACCAACATCATTCTAATTCAAATAGAATTTATTTAAACTTTATAAATCATTTCAATTCACATTAAATTCAAATTTCAAATTATTTACACAATTTCAAATATTAAATTAATGATTTAATTATCCAATTAAATCAAGATATTTGAAATATAAGTTATTCAGCTTATAAAATTAACTTGTGAATATTTAAAATCAATTAAATATCTGAATTTCAAATGACTAAAATTCTGGGTCGTTACATTGTTCCCTACTTAAAAGAATTTCATCCTCGAAATTACCAAGTAAGAAAATGTCACAAAATCCTTTAACTTTTTAAAACAATTCGTTCAAATTAGATATCAAATTCATTTGAACATTTCTACTTTTCCTAAATCAATTAGTTAAACATCTTACAAAATCTTTACTATGTTTTCAAATATATTCTTAGCTATTTTTTCAAAACCAACTAATATCGTTTTAACTCAAAACTCAAAATAAAAATTTTAGTTATCAAAATATTTTCCTAATTTCCTCAAAGGAATTTCTAACACCTTAAATTTTCAAAAAAATTCGCCAAAGCCCCCTTTGCATGGTTTGATCATAGTAGGTCACAACATATATATATATATATATATATATGTATGTATGTATGTATGTATGTATGTATGTATATATCACAAATATGTATCTCATCTTCGAGGATGAGCATCCCGTAGGGAAAAAAGGTGTAAAAGTACGATATATAATCCAAGATATGTACCTTATATATTATTAGCGAGCATATATAGGTAATATAGCATGAAAGTGAGCTCCAAATGTGAAGCATACGCCATCTGCACTTACTAAATACTCAACAAACAAATGAGAAACATGTATATATGAAGTAATATCAATATACAACATATACCAATATAACTGTTATATATGACAATATAGCAAATACAATCAAAAACAACAAATTCAATATCAACAAATATCATTCAATATATATCCAATCAAACCACAACCAGATCATATAAATTCACTTCTCATTAATATTCATTGAATTGGTTTTCAATTTAATCACATTTGATTCATTAACATTGGATTTTACCGACTTTTATTTATTCATTTTCAATTAGTTTGTATTCACAAATTCATATCCAAGTTGGCTCACTTCTAATTCAATTAAATTTAATTCAATCTAAATTTACTTACTTCCAATTTGAATTCAGTAATTTAGCTTTCAATTTCATTAATTCAATTTCATATGAATTTCCATTCAATCAACTAACATTCATCTAACAACCAATGTATAACCAACATAACCAAATTAGTTTAATTTACTTTCATTCAATTTGATTTAACACATTTAATTTCAATTGGCTCAATATCTAATTAACTTTCATTCAATTATCCAATTCCCAATTTCATTATCTTTTAATGAATTAACACCTACATCCACTAATTCCATATCAATTCACTTTCATTTGATTGATTAATATTCAATTCACATTGGATTCTAGTATTCACTATGTTCACAACTTCTTAACTTAAGTTTTATTCAAATTCTTAACATCGACATTTCCAATCCATGTTTATTCACTAATTCACTTTTACAATTAAAGTTGAATTTTATAAT
Organism: Allium cepa; assembly: GCA_030765085.1. Lineage (NCBI taxonomy): Eukaryota > Viridiplantae > Streptophyta > Magnoliopsida > Asparagales > Amaryllidaceae > Allium > Allium cepa. Next base: position 745,659,842 of record CM060940.1, on the reverse strand, counting down.
ATAACTCAAGTTCATATTCATCACTTTACTTTATTAATTCATTTTGATAACAAATTCAACTTTATTCAACATTACTTAAATTATATTCCTTTTTAAACATCATTCGTTTAACTTAACTCAAATTTCAACTTATAAATCCAATTCATATTCCCGTTCTAAAGTCATCTTACTTAACTTTTACTTAAGTCAAATTCATATCACTATTCAAATTTAGATTTTGTTCTGCTTAACAAAATTTGTTTAACCATTTTAATAATTTGTTTTATTTACCTTTTCCCACTTATAAGTTATACAATTTATTAACTCAAACTTCCATTTCAATAACTTATCCAATCTAGTTCAAATCCAATTCAATTATTCAACTTTAATAAAATTATATTTATTATTTCATATTATAAGTCCAATTCATTTCACTTATATTTATCCATTTCAACTTGGATTTTAAATTCAATTTTTTTATCACATCAAAACTTAAATTTCAGTTTGTTGTTGGTAGCATATCAATCACGTAGAAACTGGAAAATGATACTGATGATGCTGCATTCATCACCCTTATTATTTCCCAGCAACAGTAGTGAATTCAGTGCTTTATATTCTTTTAAAAAAACCCTTTTATTTATAAATCACATTTATAAATCTTTTACTTATATAATTTCACTATTTCACTTACATAAGATTCGTTTCAAATTTATTTATCTTACTTAGATTTACAACTGTATAATCTCTTTAACTTTGAAAAATAACATTCAAAATCAACAAGATTCAAAATTTCAAATTCTTAGTTTAAATTCATTTTTTATTTACAATTCGTACTTATAAATATATTCATATAGTTTCATTTCTTAGATACAAGATTATTTCACAATTGTAAATCATATTAATTATAATTCCATACTTTATAATTCATTTACTTATATTATTTATTCTTTTACAAACGTTGTTTTCATTTAGATTATTCAAACAGCTTTTATTAACTTATATATATATATATATATTTACATTTTCAACAATCAAACAATTCATTTATATACACTTTAATAATTATGAAAAATTGTTTCCTTTATATATAAAATATAATCGAGGTAGAATTATTCCATTTACCAATTTAAAATGATACTATGTCGACTTGCCTCGTTTAAGTGTTTAGAAATCCCTATCGATAATATGGCGTCCTATATACCGACCCGAATTCAAAAACAGCTCAACGGATAAGCAAACACAATATAAAACATTTTTACATCACTAACAAATACGCGCTCATATATATAATACACTCTAACTCAATGTAGGGTGTTACTGTCCCTGTCTATACTAAGTACACATCAAATCTTAGGAATATACAAAATCTAAGCTATGATACCAGCTATGACGGCCGACAAATCCATGCCCTTTGAATCGACAATAAACTACACATGTCCTACCCAAAAAGTATAGACTGACGGAAAGTCAGAAGAAAGAAAAGAAGAGAGAAGAAGAGAAGAAAAGAAAGAGAGAAGATAGAGCCAAATAGAACAATACAGAATCTCACATCGCAGCGGAAAATATATAATATCATGTCAATGATCTTTACAAAATAGAAACTGTATACATACATACATCAATCAGAGTACAACAATCAATCAATTGTTATCAGCTTGGACAGTTATAATAACTTGTCCTCATAATTGCCGATAATATACATCAGCTAAGCATAGCGGATAATCAAAACAGATATGTGTATAGGAAATGAAGATCATTGGCTCTCCTACTGAAGCTCCAAAACACAAATCTAAACCTATAAATATACTCTGGTTGACCCGAGCATTGAAAGGGAAGAACACCCGGATCAGACTGGTAAACCAGCGTGAGAAACATACTCAACTGAATTTGTTAAATTACCAAACTTTTCCTTTGTCAAAATAAACGTATCTCGTAAGACACGCCCACACATAAACACGTACATGTTTTTACCTTATGATAACTAAAACATTTCATATCAAATTATCCGATATTATATGCACAAATAATAATCAAAATTGCCAAAATTGTTACCATTATTAAATTCCAGCATACAAGGCTCTACAAATAAAATGGTCAGTTCGTTGCGGAGTTTGTATTTCCATACAAATGACCAGGTGAAGGGATACACCTTTCGATGGGCACACCTCTAGTTGGATGTCCTGAGAAACCATCACAAAGTTCCTCTACCAACATAAGACCGACCCACCTCTATAACTAGATGGTACCGAATATGTCATCCTTCGATCGTTACCGACCTTTTCCGAGGGCCCTCGAAGCATACAAACCACAATAATCAGATACATGATGTCATAGCGTGTAAAGATATATCTAGAAGAGGATGATCATATCCTACTTGGGAGCGACCCACTTAGCCTTATTACATTTAATCCTATTTTGGTCATTTTCGGTTGATGGGGCCTGAGGTAACGATTAACATTCACAAATCAAAATCATATCACTTTAAATGTTGCACGTCCATTTCCATTGACTACTAATTGTCTTCGACAAAAATACAACCCTTAAGCTCATACGTCTCAACGAGGGTGTTAAGCTAAGAGAAGTTGCCTTCTCCACCACCAATGATATACGTTTGTAAAAACTAATGTATGTAATCTTTAGAAATGCAATGTCAGACAAACATCCATACAAGTTGTCCAGAAACAACAAAAACCGAAGATACTCTCCTACCATATCCTATCGAAAAATCCCTAGGAATAGTAGAGAATAGTCCTTGCACTGGATATTTCATAATGAAGAGACCACTACTACTGGATGTTCATTGGGATTTTAACCCCAAATGAACAACAAGTAGTGCTCCACTGCGAAAATCCTGAATATCAATATCATCGACCAACCTGTACAATCATCGCATATATGATGGTCCGAAGTGGTTTTCGGGTAAACCAATCCCGGTCTCTTCGCACCACCAATGCAAAAGCATTTCTCAACCACACGTAGAAACTAGGTCTCGTAGACTTATCATGTCTCCAACTATCAACTTGTTATCCTTTGGGCCAAGAAGGAAGCTCGGTAGATTGGAGTAATACTCCACACTACACGAATCAACATTCTCAACACAAACGATAATTAAGCCTATACTGAAGGCTACGTACTAAGTGTATGACTAAATAGTTCCTACATCAAGTCGAGGAGCTAAAAATGACCAAATTTGATAGTCGGTTATTTAACTACCAAAACAAACAAACAAATATTTTGCACCACAAGCAATCATAGGCCCTTTAATTAATCTTTTATTAATTAAATCATTTGCAAATATTTACTTCAAATTATCTTTAAAAGATTTATTTCCAAACCATTTCAATATTGGAAAGTATTTCCACATACTTATTTAATAATAAGTGATTCACAAATCTCTTTATTTTCTATACTTAGAAAATATAACATATAATTAAATAACGATTAAGTATATATTTTAATTTTTTAAGTAAAACATTCTCTTAAACATATTTATTTGGGTCAAAACGAGTGTTACGTAAAACATCGTTACGACAACCCAAAATCATTAGTATAGGGATTTGAAAATTAGATAGATAAATAAATCTTGTATACTATACAAAACATTTCCTTTCAAAAATCATTTACCATAACAGCAGTGTTATAGTCCATCATTTCTGGTACTTCTCGAAAACGTCTATTTCAATAGTGAATACTAAAATCTATGTATTCGATACTTAACTCGTTTTAAAACATCTTTAAACAATATTACTTAATTTAAAATATCACTTCGCAAAATATTAATTGAATTAAAAGATTATTCACTATCCAAAATCGTGAATATATTTCCTCTTATCCAAATTCAATACTATTGTACGTTTAATTTAAAAGGATAATTCATTGTCCAAAATCGTGAATATAATTCTTTAACCAAATTCAATACTTCTACACATTTATTAAAAGATAATTCACTTTCCAAAATCTTGAATATCTTCTTTAATAAACTTCCACTATTTCACTTAGCAAATTCAATTGATTTCACATTTTTAAAACAATCACATTTATATTTTATAAAAACTTCTATTTATAAATCTCCTTTTTTAACCAATTCCATTTATTTCATTTATATGCCAGAAATTCAAATTATAAGTGAATTACTTATAATTCTCTTTATTTTACAAATTTGTTCTTTTATAACTTCGTGAATTATAAATCTTATTCACTTATAAGATTCGTTTATACTTCATTTTAACACTTATAAAACTCGTTTTATAATTCCAATATTTTAGTTTATAAATCATCAATTTTATAAATCTTCTATATAAACCATTTATAATAAACTATTTACAAAATAACCAACTTCATATTTCAAATATCACATTTTAATACATTTCATAAAAATCATAATTTTTGTAACGTAGAAATTATAACGTTCATTTATTTAGAATAAATCCATTTACTTAACAATTCAAAAATTAACAAAACATCTATTTTCAAAATCACTTTAAAATCCTTTTTAATTCGAAATCATCACTTTAATATTTTTAAAATTCCAAAAAAAGGCCCAATGCTACAATAGCACTAAAAAGATCAATCACGACATCCAAAACATCATATGTCATATGATAACAGCATATATCGTAATTGTAACAAAACCAATACGGGTGAGGAATCCAGTTAGATTCCTCCAACCTGTCACCTACAACAAATATACATATTAGAATATGTGGATAATGTCCGATTCGAGGCAGACGCGCGTACAAAAGGTCGCCGCTTATACACAGGAACATATAGGGTCTCATCTGCTCTAATAGGAAGGAATATATCCAGATATCAATTAGTATATAGATAATATAACATATATCATCCAAACAATCATCAGCAGCATATATAAAATTTATTCTCACTTATATAAAAATATCAGTGACTCAGAAAGACTGAGTTGTACTCACATTGGTTCCAATAGCAATTACAATGTTTTATTCCGAATAAAATTAAACAGGCGTTTAATTTTACCCAAAATTTTCACTGGATTCAATTAACCCCAAACTTTCTCTAAAATGTAGTGCTCGTTAAAATGGACCTAATGCAATTTGCTTCGTCAAAAATGGACCTCGTATGACGAAGTTATGACATTTAGAAGTTAATATGAAATTATATATATAAATTATTTACAAAACCTTTTATTTTATTTTTATGAAACGTCAATCACGACCATTGGATTAGCTTCACGAGATTAGGACCGCGCCTTTCTTTCTTCCCTCCAACCCATTCTAACTCCTACGCACTAATCCATGGCCACCATAAATATACGAAGTATTGCTCCACCTACCGACCACTAGAAGATGATCGGCCACCATCGTCGTGAGGCAAAGCCGAGCACCGTCACATGCCTCCGAACGCACCCCCATCGTCCTACCATTAGCTAGAATATTCCTGTCGAATGGCATGTGAATGTACCCCCATTGCTCCCTCTATGTTGCGTTAAATTGAATCACAACCATTGGATTTATAGGTCGTGCCTAGCACTACAATCTTTTAGTTGAAGCTTTTTGCTAAATGACAATGGATCGTGAGATATTTAGAGAAGAAGGATCGAAAATATCGGCCATTAAAATAGAGGGAACGGCAGTTGTAAACCCCAGTTAGGTCTTTTTAAGTGAAAATAGAAAAAATCAAGTCCTTTATACAAAATTCTGAAACACTATTCACCCGAAAAAATTTCAAACTCTAAACGAAGCGTGCCGCCTAGCGTTTATAATGTTTTAACCCTATTCTGAACATAATTAAATATATATCGGGATCTAATTCGATCATATTTGGAAGATAGGTTTTCGAATCGACTATTTAAATTTAAAATTCCACCTAAACGAATTTCTACGCGTTTTAGCTTGCCTTGGACAAACTGTTAATCCAACTGACACAAAATTTAAAATCCAACAACAATATAATATTATGGATCCAATGAAACTGGTTTCATCGAAATCCGAGACCGTGTGGAAAATAACTATTTCTACACGTTAATTAAATATTAAAATATTCAATTTTAACAAATTAACTTTTAAATCAATTTCTAAAGTTTATCAACATCATTCTAATTCAAACAGAATTTATTTGTACTTTATAAATCTTTTTCATTCACATTAAATTCAAATTTCAAATTATTTACACAATTTCAAATATTAAATTAATGATTTACTTATCCAATTAAATCAAGATATTCGAAATATAAGTTATCCGGCTTATAAAATTAACTTGTGAATATTTAAAATCAATTAAATAACTGAATTTCAAATGACTAAAATACTGGTTCATTACACCAACCAAACCGTGCAGTACACTCTAAACTTTACTTATTAAGCATTCCTTTCTATGTTTCAGTGTAGTATGATCCATTCATATTCAGCGCAGTACACTTACTTATACAAAAAGAGCCACTGCCCCAATGTCGTGCCCCGATAACTCTGACATTCTTGACAACATCTTAACATGTGTCGACGTACTATTCATTCTTATTTTACTTTCTGTTATTTGTAGCGTTCCTTTCGGTAAATAATTTGGATCTTGTCCCCATTTTTACCAATCCTCGTTAATATATCTTTACACAGATTTACTCCCTTACATCCCCCACAGTACCCCTTTTTCCCCAGTGCAGTACTTAACTATTTAATCCCTTTTATTTCCTTATGTAAAACGTCAGATAAAATTCATGAACCTTTATTCTTCCATAATTTACATATAGTTTGCCTTTTTAAGAATATTTCACTTGTTATATTCAAGTTTAACAGCTTCAAAAATTTATATAAAATTATATAAGCCCAGGTAATTCCTTAAACTGAAAACCAGAATCAGGTTTTAAACATCGTGTAAAATTTCCTCGAAATCACTAAAGTAAGGAAAACACATGTAAACGTCACATGTACACTTATCCTTTCCTAGAAGGTTCGTTAACTTTTAGATCTTTAAATGAAAATCCATATGAACCCCATCATACATAAAAACATACAGATCCGAACCGATCCCATACATATAAGGAGTTTCTCTAACTTTTATTTTAGTTGTAGAGCATTTAGTCTTCTTTAGTTTCTTCTAACCCAAATATATAGATCTTTAAATGAAAATCTATGACCTTTAAGTTGTAAAGCTTTTAGTCTTTTTTAAGTTTCTTCTAGCTTTACATTTTTGTATATTCTTCTCATTTGCCTTGTACTTCCACCATTAAAGAGTTTCTCTAACTTTTATTTTAGTTTGATTAAAATGAAATGAATGAATAGAAATGAGTATTGTATATTGTCTCACAATAGGTTGGGCATGGCCCCCCTCATACCTGCTTCTATTAAATCATTCCTTTCTACCTTTCTTATTTATTATGCCTTATTCCTTTAATTAACTCGCTTAATTAATTATAAAATTTAAGATTATTGTACTTTATTGGTGATTTCTCCAAAAACCACTATTAAGTTGGTTTTTTCCTATCTCACATGTTTCTTTGTTGTTAAGGTCTTGTCAGAGACAACGTTCCCATTTGCATAGGAGATTTGGTCATAGATTTTTTTCCACTGACCTACATTGAATTATTTTCGAGCATATAGGATGTTTTACCCATTTCTTGAAGGTAGAATCACTTAAGAGTAGGGTTAAAAATGAAAAAAAATAGTAGGTCTAACTTCTCAATACAAAAATATCCATGATAGGCTCATTACCACTATATATATACATATATTTATGTGTGTGTGTGTATGAAATATTTTATTCTAGAAACTAATAAATATGAAAAAGCCAAGTATATACTTAGTAGGTGTAAATCCCAACATCTACTTATGCATATATTTAACCATGTACACCCTATACCTTATTGCGCTTTCACAATATATACATAAGAGTATGTAATGATATATTCATATACTACATATAAAACATTTTTAATTAAACTTATTGATTAATCAAATTGGTATATCAAATAAAATATTATTTTATTTAAATTAATTAGATTGTATATAATTCTACATGTAGACTTTATAGGCCTAATAGATCCAAAATAGGAATATTTTTTAAATCTACCCTATTTACCCAATGCATCCCAGCTCAGTTCCTTCAGTTGTATCAAAGCCCTAATGGTCTATGTGTTTTGAAGTATCAAAGTTATGGCTAACTTATTAAAGTATACTCATTTAGTATACTTTCTAGAAAGGTAGCAACTAAGGTTGGGATTGGATAATCAACTAATTCGCCATACCTAGCTACTGGCCTGCTCCGAAGGATGAACTAAACCCAAAAGTCACTCCCGATATAAAGGCCTGAATTGGTGTAGGGTCTTGGCCTAATTTTCAAAATTCAGTTTGAATATTTCAAAATTATTTTTAAAATTTAAATCTAAGTTTAAGATATAAAGGAATTTTGTAAACATTATAACCTATTTTCAAAATTATTTTGAAAATTAATAAATTAATTTTGAAATTTAATATTAACTAATTAGACTAATTAATTAAATATATAAATAAAAGTTAATTAGTTAAAATAAAACATATATAATGATATATGTACATTTATCTTAAAATATTTAAGGCAAACAAAGATAAAAAACTTTGGAAATTAATTAAATTGTTTTAGTTAATTAATTTAATTAAATGTTAATTAATGAACAACAGACGTGTAATAATATATGTATATATATTTACCATAAATATTATAGTCAATATTAAATTTTATAATGTTTAAAATGAATGAAATTAAATTTATTATAGTCTTAATTAAATAAATAACTAAATTAATTGAATATGATTTAATTAATTAAATTAAACAAAGTATGATTTAATTAAATAGAGTAGAGCTGTTAGAGACCCAAATTAGATTTAAGATTAAATAAATATATATATATATATATATATATTGAATGTATAACATGATTTTAGATGTATTTGATACTTTAACATGAGGGTATTTCACAAGGAATACATTATTCCTTAAGTTGGTATCACTTAACTATATTAAAGATCATGAATCTTTATTACAACTATTGTCCTTTATCATATATGTATTTGTGTGTGTGTGTGTATTAGCAGGTTACTTGCATGGTCTTTACTTATTGAGCTTTCCTCAAGCTAAAGATGTTATGTGTATAATTTCTCATATATAGACTAGATGAGGTAAGATACATATACGTATTTGTTTAGCTTTTCATGAGGTACGTGCATCATACTCAATGATAGGTACGAATAATTAACCTTTCTTGATTCGTTGAGTTATCCACAAGGTCAAGATGAGATTATGATAAAGACCATATGTTAGGAGTTATATATGATACATCCGATAACATTTTATGCATCACATGCAGGCCTATGCTTTATCCGGATTTCCTCAAGAGCAGAATCCCAAAGCATGCGAGACCTAACACTCGGTAGAGAAATTGTAAGATTTCTAACATTAAAGTCTAGCGGGAGACTTATTAGAAAAATAAAATAAACACGTTTAACCTTTCTAATATTATAAATATATATGTTATAAAAGTTAAACTAATCAACTTTGATAAATTTATGAAACTAATATAATTAATAAAATGTTTATCAGTTAAAAAGTACAAATGAACTAAATTAAAAACTGACATAGGAATATAAAATATTCTTATAAATAAATCCTTTCATGCAGGTGTTATCTTTAATTCTTTGTGCATAATCAATGTAAATCTCTTTTGGATTGTGTATTATTTTAACATAGTAATATACGGGTCAAGTTCCTTTAGCCCATTTAACTTTCAAAAGAATCCTTTGGCATGTTGTCAATTAAAGACCCATTCAAGCGTCTAACTATATAACTAATAAATACATTCGTAAATTGGTCAGGTATATGTTTATTTGCCTTAGACTTTGTATTGTCATCTACGGCTTTTGAACTCTAAAAAGAATACAAAAATATGGATATTTGATCTGTATTCAATCACATATAAATACTATACAGAGAAAGGTCGCAATTTGTACTGTACAAAACGTCAATGAAATTAGTTCATTTAAAATACGCAAGTAAACCATAATGCGAGATCATATATTCAATACGGTTGATTACAATAAGGATCTTATTATTCTAAATGTATAACAATACAAAGAGCTAAAAGATGGATCTAAGAATTTGATTATCGAAATGTTAGCTTGATTAGTTTACATAAAGTACAGATTTTTTGATGTCCTAAAATATTAAGGATAAACAAATACACTATTGTAAAGAGTTTAATTAAGTCATATGGTTTGGATTTCTTTTGAATTGTTTGACTATTTACGTAGGAAAGTGAATGTACGAGAGTGGATGTGATATAGGCATAGTTGGGATGAAAATAGTGAATGGTCACTTTTGCTTCGTAAAGAAACATCATAAATAAGATTGTATAAATTAATTGTAGATACTTAGTATGAAATTAAAAATATGATTTCTATTCCAAATATATTTTTATACCAAATTTTTTTCCTATAAAAGTAATTTCTTCAAGTTTAAGATGTCTAATTTAGGACTCTCAACTGTTTAATTAGTTGCAGCGAATGAAATAAAATCTTGTAATAAGTAGTCGAATGGAGATTTGTTTTCATACAATATTATAGTAAGGGCGGAAATAGTTGGAATATACCATATAAAACATATTAGTAGTCACATCAAATTACAAAAAAATTGTTGTTTCCTAAATATACCAAATATCATTCATGATATAATAGCTATTTTCAGTATTGATTAAAATAGATATAGTTTTATTTCAATATGAATATTTTTGAATATTCATTATAGGATAAAACTATAATAATGGTATTTATTTTCATAAAAAAGCAATGCATTAGAAAATACATAAGTATAAGAAATCCTACAGTTATTTCCAAATTGTGGCTAAGCGACAATTTGATAAATAATTCTTTAATTATATGATTATGAATCATATATTACTGGTGAATTGTTTCTCAATTGATTCAGGGCAAAGCTCCCATTTAGAAGGAGCAATATGAGAGTTTGTATACTCTTCAAATTAATACATACTGAGGTATGCAATCGAATGTCTAATGGCACCAAAACTATTCTACATACTTCATTTAAATGCATCGATGAATTATCATAGAAATAACGTGTGTATTTGATACACATATAGTATGTCTACAATACGTTCAAGAATATAAAATGGAAGTGAGGAATGTAATGCGCAAAAGAAAATAATATTTTGATTTGATCAAATAGTTAAGTGTATTAGAAAGGGTTCAAAAAGTATCTAAAAGAAAATAAGTTCGACTACGAATGTCATTCTCCCTTTGAAACATAATGATGTATCTGTAAGAAGTAATCGAACTTTGTTAAACAAAGCACAATTAGTGATCAGTAAATTCGAGTTCACTTCTTTATGAAAGGCCATATACCTAAGACTAAGTACATAACTATAACATCCTGATATTTTCAACCATTCGTATCCACACATGCCGGATTTGAATTGCTCAAAATACGAGATTGTTAAATATATTTGGCAAAATTCAACATATATAGTAAATAAATAAATCACAGAATCATAGGTACATAGTAATATACAATGTGCAGCGGAAATAGAAGAATAATAGTTCATGAAGCTACTATATATATATATCAGAGTTAAATAAGATACAACAGAAGTCTCAAATCCAATATTCAAATACAAGATCAGAATACATCACTGGAATCAACTGAATAACTGCAAGCTGAAAAGATTTAGATGGATCTACAAACGAAGCTCCAAAGGTGAGTCTCCAAAGCCGTATCACTCAGTCTGACCCGAGCGTAAAGCAAAATAAAAAACACTCGAGTCAGGATTAACATTCTTATATCAATAAATCCAACTCAAATGAAATAATAACCGAAATACAAGTAACTCAAAGGATGTTTGGGATAACCATCCTCTAAGGATCCGTTAAACTATCTACTGTAAAGTAATTCAAGCTATTATAATAATGTCTAAAGTAAAATAAACTTACTTAAAAATAACGTTAAGGCTTTACATTTTCCACCTTAATACATATATAGTGCCAATAGTCTATACAGTATCATCGTACCTATAGATCGGGAGGCAACCATAAATACTCCATAGGTACGATACAAATCAAACTCGTAGCATAGCACACTAGGGTAGGTGGCACATCACAACTAGGCAATGCCAGGGTAGATATACCAATTGCACTTCGGGACTAGTGGTAACGCATAGTAGCCACTACCACCCATGTGACGCCCCACCTCTATACCCACGCTAGCCAAGAACACTACGGTGTAATGCTGTCAACTAGCATGGATAATAAGGCTGTTGAGGAGCGACCATCCGTGTAATTACTTTGTGCGAGCACCGATATGTCAGATAGTATAACATGCATTTTATTTCAAGAGAAAATCCGACATACCGATACAAACACAAAGCTACTACACAGTGGCTATAATAATCTTCGGAAACAAATATAGAAATAAGCATAACACAAATCAGTCACAGATAATTTCATATCACAAAGGCGGAAGAAGATATGAATATATATCTAACACATAAAAGTGTTCGTCAGAGTAGTGGTCTAAAAGATCCACAATGACACCAAAGAATAGCAACATGTGCTATACAAAAGAATAAGTACACAACTATGAGTCTATATCTCAAATGTATACAACAAAAACTACTAATCTAAGTAGTTAACCAAAAGTCAGGATGATAACCCCAGAAGAGAAGTCAAGCAGAAGCACCTGTAACATCTCGGTCCGACCCGAGTATTATTTATAAGAAAGTAATAAACGGATCAGTCTAGCTATAAATATCAGATAAAATGATATAGAATAAGAGATATGACTAAACGTATAATAATCACAATGCCAAGCTTGTATAAATAAGTAATTGAAAAATCAACAAGAGATTAATCAATATCACAAAAATGATCTCAAAGATCAAAAGGAATGTCATACTCCTAATTTCATTCACCAAGCCACAAATATTGACAACATATAAATGCCAATCGTAGAATTGGTGAAACATAAATTCTAGAAATCATCAATTAGAAATCCATAAACCACAAGAAAAGGATGGCCAATCCCAAACGGAACGCTATTCCATAAACCGGGCATCGACGCACCTAAATAGATACGCCCATGCACAGTCAAACATCATCGCACCTAGAAAGGTATGACCTATGCAAAGGCGAACATCGACGCACCTAAATAGATACGCCCCATGTAATGTCTACCATCGATGCACCTAGAAAGATACACCCCAGGCATAAATAAGCATCGACGTACCTAGAAAGATACGCCCCATGTAATGTCTAACATCGATGCACCTAGAAAGATACACCCCATGCAAAGTCGAACATCGACGCACCTAGAAAGATACGTCCCATGCATAGACGAACATCGATGCACCTAGAAAGATACACCCCATGTCCCGACTTATAGATCCGATTGCTCCACGAAGTAAACAAACATCGACGCACCTAAATAGATATGATTAAATAAACATCGACGCACCTAGATAGGTACGACCCATGCGAGAAATGAGACGAAGCTCGATAAAAATGAAGTACAGTCCTCCACATAAACAAAGAGACATCGCACATTTCTAGTCTAAACCATGAAATGATCATCATCGATCATCAAGAAGTGTCAATTACAATAAGCTAGTAAATATATGAGCTTAGCTTCATGTCCCATAACCACTAGCTTAACTTAAATTTTTACGAACAAATTGTAGATTTAAACTAGAAAATTGTCACAAGAGATTCAATCGAACAAGTCCAAGAATTAACCGACGAAGTTAACGCAAGCGTTTCATACCACTTGTTTTACTAAGCCGTTTAATTAGATTTCTCGTATGAGTGAGGTAAAGGTTTGTATATTCTAATAGATTGAAAATCGGTTTGAGAAAACGAGCTTTGTTATAAAATAGTGTTGAAATCATTTGAAGAAAGAGTTTTGATATTTACTACTAGTATAGAAAACCTTTATATTTTTAAAGTGACAAATCATAGAAGTTATTGTAGAAACAATCAATCATAAAAATTCACATTCAAAGACGTGAATAAAATCCAAAGAAATCGATACCGAATCCATCAAAATGGATATTCCCAAAAATCCTCATATAAAAGTCGTCAAAGTCGATAATAAGTGATAATAACAAAAGGGAATCAACGCCAATCGATTAAAGTTGGAATTCTCAAGCAAATAGGCAAAAGAGTGCAGATTCAGACGTCTGAAATCAAGGATTCAGACGTCTGAATCTGGAAAACCAAAAGTTTTCCAGAGTATATTTCAGACGTCTGAACCCTATATTTCAGACGCAGGCAATTTTTAGCCTATTTCTTTTCTGGTCCAAAACAAACTAATTCAGACGTCTGAAATAAAGATTCAGACGTCTGAATCTGGGAATACAAATCTTCCCAGTATATTATTCAGACGTCTGAATACTACGTTTCAGACGTCTGAAACTGGGGTTCAGAGCATTCCCTGAACCTAGGCCAAAAAATGGCCAAATGGATACCGGAAGCGATCGATCGAGCGACAACGACTAAGGATTTACGCCAAGCGACAACCCAGCCTTAACGGCTCTTCGATATGCTTCAAATATCAATGTCCAAATATCCATAAAAGGATTTTCATAGATTTTGATTTCAAAACACCAAAAATTGGAATATACACCAAATCAATCCAAACCAAAATCAATTGCACAAGAACAAGTGTTAGGAATTCATACCTAACAATCGAAGATAGTTATAGACTAAGATGTGAGATAAAAAAATCTCACCTTTGAACCCAAACAATTGAAGAAGAAGCTTGAAAACAAAGGGAGAATCAACCACTCTTCAACACAACCCAAACGAGCTTGAATCTATGCTCAAAAGAAGAACATACCCAAAGTTAGGTTTAGGAATTTTCTGAAATCAAAGAGAGAATGAGTTGGAGAAGAAGAAGGAGATGCTTACTAATGGGTTCTCTTTGATTTTGGAGCAAGAACTTGAGCTAGCAAGAGGAACTAGGGCTTGGAATTCTAATTCCCATTCTCTTCCACCATTTTTGCTTAATCTTGTGTGTTAGGAATATGAAATGAAGTAATGAAGAGTTGGAGTGGGTTGGGGCTGAGTTAATAAGTGATTAATGGGTTCAGCCCAAACCAAAGCCCTAAGTGAAAAAGTGGCAAAAATCAACTTACTCCAAACATATCGAAGTTTATACTCAAAAAGGTCGCAAATGTCATTTTGAACTCAATGGGGGTGGTCTCGAGCCCCAATTCGACTGTTTGCAAAAAGTAGCTTTTCGGACCAAAATCCGACGAACGGTGAAATATTTATATAAAATATTTAAATATACAATCGATAAATATGCGGGTTGTTACAACCCACCTTGATCCACACTCCAAAAATAATAATCAAAGGGTGCACCTAATCAATCACAAAGTAATAGAATGACATTGAAGGAGTATGTCCAATTAGAGGAGCTACCTCATTCGCCCGTCGATTTCTCTTGTTTTAGCCACCCTATGCGAACTCACGGAAGTTGGGTCCACGTATATACCTCATATAGGATCGTCGCCACCATCCTACTTCATTATAGAATCTCCACCGCATACACGGTTATTAAAGTTGTTTTGGGAGTTGGCAGAGAGTATGACAACATCCGATCCTGGTCTTTTTAACAACCAAACATTATTATAACGTTGCGGTCATTCAAAATAGTTGTACTTCAAAACCAAAATATCATTCCCATTTCCAAACCATGTTAATACGATATCATTTCCATTTCAAAACCAAAATATCATTCCCATTTCGAAACCATATCAATACGATATCATTTCCATTTCAAAACCAAATACGATATCATTTCCCTTTCAAAACCAAATACGATATCATTTCCATTTCAAACCAAATACAATATCATTTCCATTTCAAATATATCCTTTTCCAAAATCATAGCTTTTTCAAAGTTATAACACTTTCGAAACTAAACACTTGAAATTATAACACTTTCAAAACATAATACTTTGAAATTCATAGCTTTGAAAAACATAACTTCCAGCACTTAA
This sequence comes from Allium cepa, assembly GCA_030765085.1. Taxonomy (NCBI): domain Eukaryota; kingdom Viridiplantae; phylum Streptophyta; class Magnoliopsida; order Asparagales; family Amaryllidaceae; genus Allium; species Allium cepa. The sequence goes on along the minus strand of CM060940.1, from coordinate 745,643,854 downwards.
ACAGTTTAGATATTAAATAATATATAATAAATAGTTTATAAAGTAAAATAGTTTAAATTAGAGAGTTATAAGTTAAAATAGTTTATCTTAAAATAGTTAGTATATTAAAATAGTTTATATTAAAAAAATTATATTAAAAATGATTTATATTAAAATAATTTACAAAGTAAAATATAAAATAGTTTTAAACATAATTTAAAATTACTTTATATAATAAAATAATTTCCTCAAACTTCACAAATTGATTCAAGTCAACTTGAATCCCAAAATTCAATTTAAATCAAATCTCAATTCATAAATTTCAACTCAATTCAGTTCTAAATAAACTATTTCAAATTATATCGATTTCAAATACAGATTTTTAACGACAAAATAAACCGTTTCAATTTCAATATTTTCAAAGCTTTAAATATTCAAACATTTCAAAACTAGATTTGATAATTCCATATATATATATATATATATATATCAAATTCACTTTGCTATTATTTATTTTGAAATATTTACTCAATCATTCAAATAACGTTTAAATAAAACTTCGAACTTCAAATTTAAATAAAACTACATTTACATTTCAATAAATTTGAAATATTCACTTAAATCGCTTTTAAATCAAAAAAAAATCAAGTTATAAAATCATATCTTTAAAAATATCAAATTTAATAAATTTCAAATCAAACTTATTTGAGTACAATTCTTAAATAAATTCAATTTCAAAACGTTGGAAATCATTTCAAAATTTATATATATACTTTGACCAACGGTGTCTGTAAATAATTTTTTATCTTATCGTCAAGTGATACAGATATTTATCATTTCAATCCGCAATTTAAACATATATGGGTATATATCATTTCGACCCGCAATCTCAAATTCAATTCAATGAAAATCGCTTAGGTCTATCATTTCTACACATAACGATTTTCTCCTATTATACAAATTGTTCGGGTATGTATCATTTCAACTCATAGTGAATTCTTTACTAACAGGGAACTTGCAAAGTGATAACAGATATGATAATAATATAATAGACATATATCATCAATATAAATTACATCTAATGGTGTCAGATGTCACAGGTGAACAGATACAGATAATAGCATATATATGGCAATGTCAATAACTAACATCAGCATATTTCAATTGTCATTTCAATTGAAATCAAATTTAATAAATATAAGAACGTTAATCATGAGTGATTGCTCACCTTTCGAGGCTAGAAAGATTTGACAATATAATGAGTTACGAACCCCAACACGAATTCCGAAACAAAGCTGAATTGGCACAAATTTGACAGACAAGCGATAAATAGAATCGATTGGAATAAATCAAGTTAGCTTGATATAAATTGAAACGTTATACATATTATTCTATTTTATTACTTTCTTAACCAGTATTAAATTTGGAACACATTAAAAAATAATATATATACACACAATTTCAAATAAATACTAAATAGAAACACCAAAACAATCTCTATATATGTATTAAAACTTAACTCAGGTATACTCTTCTATATATATAAAGAAATATATAACATGGACAACTCACATACATTAAAATAAAATACATATGTATATATATTCAAAATCAATATTTACTCTCAAACACATAAAAATATCCACATATTCTGAAAACCAGATTCACCGATAATTACATCAACATTCCCAAACGCCCACGTATAATAAAATATAAACATGCTACAGGAAATATAAAACAAAATCAGATTGTATAAATATCTTTGTATATATTATAATTTTCCAACATATGCAGTGTATAACTCCAAATAAACCCAGTATATTTAAAATAACACTAACCACTAAACAACAATAATACGACTTATATATAGAATTCAACAAAACAAATATAATATATGAAATATATAGTTGACAAAAACTTTCATTATTAAAGTATATACCGTACAGCATATAAGTATAAATTTATATAAAATAATATATATGACACTAAAAAAATTCACTATTTAATCTAAAACATATATACCGTAGCAAAATAACATATGTACCTGTATAAACTTATATATAAACCGAGAATCACCTGAACTACACCCTTAGAAAATATATAGTTTACATACAAAAATTAGAAGAGTCTGGAAAAATCAACTTCTTTGATACAACTTTTATGTAAAAAATTCATATACTATCTTCGTATATAATTTGGAAAGCAATAATATAATAGCTATATAATTCTAATATAAATTTATGCAACAGATATCACCTCAGAATTACCATATACACGTATGTAAGTGCCTTGAATAATATGTAATGTGTTGAATAGAATATATATCTTGAATATATGTACATACATATGCCAAAGATATAGAATAGTTAGTATATATACAAACTATAAGTTTTTGAAAAGCTGCAACCAATAGATCTAGTATAATATAACTAACTATATGTATATAAACTATAACATACAAAACTGACATATATATATATAGATCTATAGGTATCTTAGTTGTTACAAAAAAATCAAAATTTAGAAATATAACTATCTTGTGCATTACAGATTTATTATACCAGTATCAACCCACATCTAAATCTAAATTGAAGGCAAAGGAGTTGAATAAAATACCTAGATTGAAAATGCATTTAGGTTGCAGGCAAAAGAGGAGCACATCATAAGCTTGCACGCAAGCACAGGGCAGGCTGGCATGGCTATGGGAAGAGTGGGTTGTGACGGTTTAAGCAATGCGGATTGAAGACATGCGGCTCGACTCAAGCAACTGCAGAAAGGAGGGAAAATGCGATGGGAGGCGGCTTCATGTGGGTTGGTCTCGGCAGGTGAGGCGGCTCTTGTGAAGGAGGCGCGTGAGAAAAAGGATGTGAGGCTTAGTAGAATAAAGAGGAAAAGTTGATGGAGAGATGCTAGGCTGAGAAGAGAATAAGTGGAAGGAAAGAAAGAAGCGGAGCATAGGTAAACAGAAGATAAAGAATGAACTTTTTTTTCAATAAGAAAATGAAATAGTGGGTCAGCAACGAACAGAAACAATTTTTTTTAACATGGGGAAATGGAAAAGTCATAGTTAAATTCAAGAAATAAAAAATTCTTGTAGCTGACAACTTGCACGATGTAAAATTAATAGACAAGGAAACAAAAGGACATAGAAATGAAAGGACTCAAAACGGGTTCCGCTATGATTAACCGTTTTCACGGATTCCGCTGCGAACTGAACTTCAAAACACAAAAATTGAATATACCGTAGAAATCAGCACGACGAAATAATCAAAATGGCATACAGATACCAGTGGTATGACCATCATATCAAAAGTCGATAATTGGTACCAAAAATGCTGGTAAAATGCCAGAATTAAGATAAACGGAGCAATATCAGTTCAAATTTGAAGAAACGAAATATGACGTCTCACTCAGAAGAGAATTTACAAATTTATTATGTAAAAATATTCAAGTTTGGAAAACATTTTATTACCATCGATTATTAACTGATATGAATTTAAATTAAATTATATAATAAAACAAACTTCAATATTATCTGATCGAAATTTACCAATTGCTATGTTTAAGAAGACATATTCCAATTATTAATTTTTCATTTCAAAATTCAAATATTTAAAATTTCACAAAAATTCAATTAATTAAATAAATAAAACTACTAAAATTTATGGGTCGTTACATTCTCCTCCCTCAAAAATTTTCGTCCCCAAAAAGGAAGGAGGTAGGAGAATAGAAACTACGAGAAAGAAAATTAGATTAAAATACAAGATAGAATAATCAGTTCAAACCATATAAATTAAATTTTAAATTGGTTTATATTTAACAATTTGGTTTAGTCCATTTGGTTTCACTTATGTTAAATCAATCTAACTATTTCTAAATTCATCATCTTGTTATCTAATTATCCTCAATTAACAAATCTTAAAATCCTAAATTCGTACAATCATTTGTTATAATCGTATTTTTAAAAAAAATTAATTCTTCTTTATTCCAAATTATTGTTAAATTTATTCCACTTAATATACCTTATCACATATATTAAGTATATTTACATTTATTATAACCACTCAAATTTATTTATAAATTCCTTTAAAATCATTTTATATTGTATATTATTCAATTTACATGGTTAACTTCTGAATAATTTAGGTAAGTTATATTGGAATGCAATTGAGTATTGTACAAGTAAATTTTTCCTGGTTCAATTATTTCAAGTTTAAATATTTATTAAATTTTTTTTTTCACTTTATAAATTAAAATCACCTTTAACATAAATTTAAGAACCGCATTTCCGATTAACTTAAAAATTTTTAGAGATAATTATATATATATATATATATATATATATATATACACAACATAAAGAATCAAATTTATAATCATATACCAATATATATTATAATTCAAATCATACTTTAAGAAATTCAAATCAATTTCATTTCAAAAAAAGCGTAGTAAAGCTACAAAATGGTCTCTCCGCTTGAAAATGATTGTCGATGATGTTGTAGTCACCACCGAAATTATTTTCCAGCTACAAAATAGGAGAGCATTGATTTAACCTTTGAATTTCTTTAGAAAACAATTTCTATTTGAAAATAATTTATATAATACATTTTAAAACTTTAAAACCAAAGTTTGAAATTTTCGGAAATTAAATTCTCAAATTCTTACATTAAATTCATTTAAATTTCTAAATCAATTTATAAACCAAATTTTATAATTTCATTTATTAATATGTTGGTAAACAATGGTTTATAAAAAAATGAAAAAAAAAATCAAATATTATCATTTCTGACAACAAAATCATTAACAATTTAATGTTAGAAACTTTTTATACTTATATATAATATAATCATACAAAATTATTTATTTACCAAATTTAAAAACAATATTGTGTCAGTTTGCACTGCTCAAGTGTTTTGAAAATCCTATCGATAGCGTTGATCAGACGAATCCATCGAAAACCCAAATCAACATCAACAACTCAAACAACAATATATATATATATATATAACATTTTTAATGTTAATTTACAAATACACTTCCTCTCTTGACGACTAAAAGAATGGATTTCAATGCAAGGATAGAGATTCAAATTTGATGGACTCAAATCAAAGAGAATTTTGATTCGAAGATAGGTTCGAAATAAAGATAAGATGATTAAATAACAAAATAGGAAGATGGATAAATTTATATAAATCGCGGGCAACCTTAACCGGGTCGACCATGACTTCAAGAATAAGGTCGATGCTGAATTCCGAGGAAAATCGACATTCGATCGTAAGAGATAGAATTCAGGCATAGCAGGAGGTGGACAACATCGTAAATCGAGGATACAGAAATCTCCAGTAAATCAAAGCCTATTGTAAAGGAGTTTCACCCCTTTACAAATCATTTGAAGATTGGCGAAACCGCCGAGTTATTATAGAGATCGTTCGAAGTGGAGTTATTGGATACTCCAAAATCAAGAAGGACGAATAGGGTGAGATAAGGATGGATTTGGAACCAATGAGAACGTTCCAAAATTAAAATAAAATTTGAATCAAAGAGGAAAGATTCAAGCACGAACGAAGGTGATTCCGTAATTAAATTTACTACACATGCAAAATTTTGCCTAAAACCAGAGTTCTGATACCACATGTAACAGCCTGATATTTTCAACCATTCGCATCCATACATGACGGATTTGAATTGCTCAAAACACCATATTTTTAATTATATTTGGCAAAACTCAGTATATACAGTAAATAAATAAATCGCAGAATCATAGGTACATAGTAATATACGATGTGCAGCGGAAATAGAAGAATAGTAGTTCATGAAGCTACTATATATATCAGAGTTAAATAAGATGCAACAGAAGTCTCAAATCCAATAGTCAAATGCAAGATCAGAATACATCACTAGAATCAACTAAATAACTACAAGCTGAAAAGATTTAGTTGGATCTCCAAACGAAGCTCCAACTCCAAAGGTGAGTCTCCAAAGCTGTATCACTCAGTCTGACCCGAGGGTAAAGCAAAACAAAAAACACTCGAGTCAGGATTTACATTCTTATATCAACAAATCCAACAAAAGGAAAAAATAACTGAAATACAAGTAACTCAAAGGATGTTTTGGGATAAGCATCCTCCAAGGATCCATTAAACTATCTATTATGTAGTAATATACGCTATTATAATAATGTCTAAAGTAAAATAAACTTACTTAAAAATAGTGTTAAGGCTTTACATTTTCCACCTTAACACATATATAGTGCCAATAGTCTATACAGTACCATCATATCTCCAGATCGGGAGGCTACCATAAATACTCCATAGGAACGACACAAATCAAACTCGTAGTAAAGCACACTAGGATAGGTGGCACGACACAACTAGGCAATGCCAGGGTAGATATACCAATTGCACTTTCGAACTGGTGGTAACGCAAAGCAGCCACTACAGCCCACCTCGATCCATACTCCCAAAAAAATCAAAGGGTGCACCCAATCAATCACAAAGTAATAGAATGGTATCGAAGGAGTGTGTCTGATTAGAGTAGCCAGCTCATTGGCCCGTCAATTGCTCCTGTTTTAGTCGCCTTATGCCTACTCATGGGAGTCGGGTCCAAGTATATACCTCATATAGGATCGTCGCCACCATCCTACTTCATTCTAGAATCTCCACCGCGTACTCGGTTGTTAAAGTGGTTTCGGAGTTGGAAGAATGTATGACAACTTCCGATCCCAGTCTCTTTAACAACCAAACGTTATTATAACACCGTGGTCATTCAAAATAGTTTATACTTCAAAACTGAAATATCATTCCCATTCAAAACCATATCAATACGATATCATTTCCATTTCAAAACAAAAATATCATTCCCATTTCAAAACCATATCAATGCGATATCATTTCCATTTAAAAACCATATATGATATCATTTCCATTTCAAAACCAAATACGATACCATTTCCATTTCAAACCAAATACAATATCATTTCCATTTCAAATATATCCTTTTCCAAAATTGTAATGACCCAGAATACCTGTCATTTGAAATTCGTATATTTAATTAATTTTAAATATGCACAAGTAAATTTTTTAAGTCGAATAACTTATATTTCGAATATAAGGATTTAATTGGATAATTAAATTGTTAATTTAATATTTGAAATTGCTGAAATAATTAGAAATTAGATTTAATGTGAATAAAAATGATTTATAAAGTTGAATTAAATCATATTTGAATTAGAATGATATTATAGAACTTTTAAAATTTGAATTAAAAATTAATTCGTAGAAATTGAATATTTTAATATTTAATCGACGTGTGAAAATAGCCATTTTTCAAACATTCTTGGATTTCGATGAGACCAGTTTTATCAGATCCGTAACGTTATATTATTGCAAGATTTCAAAATTTGTGTCAATCGGATTTACAGTTTGTCCGGGGCAAGCTAAAACGCGTAGAAATCGGTTTAAGTAAATTTTGAATTTAAATAGTCGATTTGAAAACCTATCTTTTAAATATGATTGAATTGGCTCCCGATATATATTCCATTGCGTTCGAATAGGGTAAAACATTATAAATGCCAGGCGGCATGCTTCATTTGGAGTTTGGAAAAATTCCGGATGAATAGTGTTGCATAATTTTTCTATATAAGGACCTTTATTATTTCCATTCGCACTCAAAAACCCTAGAAGCTAACCGTAGCCGCCGGCTTTGAACTAATGGCCGAAAATTTCGATTTTTCTCCTCCTAATCTCTCTCAATCCATATACAATTAAAAGAAATGCTCAACTACAATGTTTTAGAGCTCGATGAGAGCTACAAATCCATACGGTTTTGATTATCATCGGAGCATCGTGGTGGTCACTAGAGGGCCGCGTTCGCCTACCGATCGCGCACGTATTTCAACGTAGGGAGGGCACCGAGCTCGTGCGGCCTTTGGTCGAATGTGAGGGGGAATTAGGGCTTCATCGCAGCGTCATCTGATCGTCGTCAAACCAAGCAAGGCGATCACGATCATGAACTAACGACGCTATGTGGGTTGTTTGCTCACGGTTGAAATGAAGGGGGGAGAAATATAATTTGCGGCGATGATCTATTGAGTGGGAATCAACGGCTACGATTAGCTAGGTTTAAAATAAAATAAAACTTGTGATTTATTTATATATTTAAATTTGTACAATCTTTAAAATTGTATAACTTTTTCATATGAGGTCCGTTTTCGACGAAACGACTTGCGTTGGGTTCGTATTCGCGAATACTATATGATGGAGCTAGATTCGAGCTGATTGGAGCTAGTGTGAAATTTAGGTGAAATTAAACGGTCGTTTAATTTTATTCGGAATAAAACACTGAAACTGCTATTGGACGTAAAGTGAGTACAACTCACTCTTTCTGACTAACTGTTTTTTTATATAAGTGAGAAAATAATTTATTATATGATGATTGATGATTGTTTGGATGATATATGATATATTGATTGGTATTTGGATATATACCTGCCGATTGGAGCAGATGAGACCCTATTGCGCCGCATAATAGCGGATAATGTTTTATAAATCCCATATACCGCGATATTCCACCTCGAAGTGGAATGGGTATTTAATTGTTGTGCTAACGTCTATGGACATAGGGAAAACAGGTTTGAGGGATCCAACTAGATTCCTCAAAAATTTTGATTTGTTCAATATTGAATGTTGATTATTTATAATCTGTGTGTGTGACTATTTGTGATTGAAACCATTGAAGGCTAAAATTTAGCCGAATATATTTTTGGTATCGTAGGATACCAGAAATATGAAATTGGATTTTTTTGGAAATTAAAGTAGAAAAGCTTTGACCGTTACAATTAAAGTATTAAAGTTGAATTTTATAATCTGATCGAATTAAAAAAATATGGGAAATATTTTTAATAAAGGAGTTTCGAGAATGTTGTTTAATAGTTGAAGAATTTATTTAAGATACGGATTTCAAATATTTGAAAGAGATAAAGAAATTTATTTCAAAAGGAAATAAATTTAGAATTTAAATTTGGAATTTAATTTAGAGTTGAAATTAATTTTAGAAATCGATTCGGGAATAAATTTGGAGTTAGAATAAATCTTAGGAATCGATGTGGAAATTTGGTTTGGTGTTTTGGAAATAACTTAGAAAATCAATTTGAAATTGATTGGATATTTGAAAAATTAATTTGGGAAATCAAATTGGAATTTGATTTTGTGTTTGAAATAAATTTGAAATAAATTTGGGATTTGATTTAGTTTTGAAGATGATATTTGGGAATTGATTTAAAATTCATATATCAGTTGATATTTGGAAATGTATATTCACAACAGGAATTTGTAAAGAAAAGGGAAATTGTATAAAAATAAATATTGGTTTATTTTTAAAGTGTGAAAAGTAATTTACAAATTTGAAATGTAAATTAAAATAAATCGAGAAGATTTATTAATTTATTTGAATGGACCATTTTGTAATGGAAAAGAATTCTTCCCTGGAAAGCCGAGTATATTTTTAAAATAGCTTTTGAATAAAATTTAAAAGTTTTAGATTTGTTCTAAAATAATACTGTTGGAGAAAGTAGTTTGAAAATTGTTTTTAAATCTTTAAAGTAAAAATTTATTAAATTAATTATATAAGGCATCATTTTAAAGATTAAATGGATATTTGATTTAGAAAATAGTTATTTAAATATTTATACTCTATTTACAAATTTTATTTTAAATTTAGTTTTAGACCTGAATTTTTATATGAGGTATTAGTATAATATTTTTCATAACTAATATTTAATCAAATATTCTAAAATAGTTTATTTTAAATGTTTCCAAGTATATTTTGAATAAGTATTTTTATATTATTTTAAAATATATGAAATCGGCAGATTTTCTGTGGAAATGAATAAATGTTTGAAAATATATTTCGCATGAAAAGAGTGTTTTTGAATTTGTTTTCAAAAAAGGATTGAAATGTGGAAATTGATTTGAAATTTATTTTCAAAGGATTGAAGTGTGAAATTTTATCTTGCGAAGATATATTGAAAATAATAATAATTGGGGGAAAATTGTTTGAAATCCAGTGACTGTTGTGATTGATAGTTAAATAACCGACTATCAATATTGGCCTTAATCGGCAATTGAATTTCGATGTGACCGGGAGTCGAATTCCAACTGGATATTCGAAACCCACATCGAACCTTGGTGATTGTGATGGATCCTTTGTTTAAAAGATTAAAGTGAAATTGTTGTGATTTGTTTGAATCTGAATGAACACTTATTTTTAAAATAAGCGCTCGTTATTCGGATTAGCCGGGAGAGGACCTTGTGTCATAAAACCCATTCCGAAAAACGATACGACGAAATGGGATTGCATTGAAGATGGTGTTGAAGATTGGGTATTTTCGAAAGCGAAAGGATTACCTGTCGAATGTATCTACACCGGGTTGCTTCGGTATAGAGATTTTTATCACCCTTTGCGATGGGGATCCTGGACGTGATTAATGAATATCCTAATTTGCAAGGGCTTCTTTGGAAGTGCCTTCGGTTCCGTTCGATCCCGAAACGGACTTGTATGAATGTGTGTCTAACGTTACACTTTGAGATGTAAAGCCGGTTTCTATCAAATACATTTCTGTTGGTGGCGGAGAATTTATTCTCTTAGCTTAACACCCTTCTCTGAGACATACGAGCTCAGAGGTTATGTAGTTGATGGTTACTAGTGATACATTCCCAAATTGGTAATGTGGCATACGAAGTGATGCTGATCATTTGTTGATCGAAGCATGGCTTTTGTGAAAAGCGTATCTTTGTGGACGAGACTTCATCGAACCTTACACCCCGGAATGGTCGAAACAGGAAGAATGCAGCAAGGTTATAGGGGGTAGCGCCCCTTAGGGTATGTTCATTTCCTTCTGGATAGAGGTGGTATCATGGTATTGAGCCCAGATACTTAACCTATGTTGTTGCTGTAAATTTATTACTTTGTGGTTGTTGGTATTGAAGATCGTAGGATAAAGGTTGTTTATAACAGAGGGATGACATACTCATGTCAATAGTTACCTATTTTTGCAGAGGTAACCCGGCCTTGTGTTGGTAAAGATTCGGTTAGGTTCTCGGGACGTCCCTCCAGAGGCGTACCCATGTGGCAGTAGGAAGTTCCTTAGCGTGACCATTTGTTGGAAATCCAAAGAAACAATATGCGCCTTGTACGGTTTTAATTGTAGAATCTCCCATTTAAAATGGTAGCTATAGCAGAAACAATATAATGGTACCTATGCTGGCTAAGATTAATATTATACTTTCGAAATGTTTTCCACTATGCACTAACAATAATATAAAAGAATAATTTTGCGTAGTAAGCATATTTGACTATCATAAGGAGAAATCTCCTCCAATTCTGCGTGTGCATTGTGTGTGTGGCGGGAGGCCTTATGGTAGTTTCATTTTCCAAAAGCATAGCGGATTCGTTTTGTTTTCTTTTGTAAAAGAATAACTAATTTAAGATCTCACACCAGTCTCATGACTGACCTGGAGTTTATTGTTCCCTTTCTAAACTCTGGGCGCACATAATTTTCCATACGGGAAGCCTAGAGTCAGGTTTCAGTTATTCGGGAGAAAAGTCGGGAAAAAAGTTGCTGTGGAGATCAGGAGTTGAAGTTGGACGGCGAAGCGTATCACTAGTATATGCAATATTTCTTTCCGTTGTTTGTTGTTGTACACTCTTATAATGTAATGTGATGTAATGTAATAACTGTCAGTGATGTATGATGTCGTTGTAAACTCTGATGTTGTATTGTATTAACAGTGATGAGTCTTTGATTTAAAGATTATTCATTTATCTATTATATATTGTTCCGCTGCGAAATGTGAGATTCTGTTATTGTTTCTATTTTTCTTCTGCCTTCTTCTTCTTTAACCCTAATGGTTCGGTTTTTTGGCATTCGACTGTGCGACATTTGATACAGTGGACGTTTAAATGTTGACTTTCGGACGTCGAAAAATCGGGTCGTTACAAATTTGGTATCAGAGCATTTGGTTAAGCGACAACCTTGGCTCTGTTGGGTGTTACTCGTTAGAGATAGAGTCAGTAGTACTGTAGAATGAGTTTGAGTGTAATAATAGATAGGAGTGCGTATTTGTTAGTGAATATAAAATTGTTTTATATTGTGAGGATTGGTTGCTGAGTGGTATATGGATTCTGTCGGTGTAGTCTGTACAACTCTATCGATAGGGATCTCTGAACACTCATACAGAACAATTCGACACGATATTGTTTTAAAAGTAGGGTAAATGGAATAACTTTACCCAAAACTATTTTGTATATAAAAATAATAATTTTCCATAAATTATTATGGTATATGGTTGATTGTTTGTTAGGAAGTGATGATATCTAATTATTGTCATTGAAATTGAATAAGAATTGGAATCATAATCCAAAATTCGAGAAATAAAATCCATATACAAATAAAATTTGAGAATGTAAATTATAAATGTAATTTATATTTTGAAATAGATTCCAGAAAAGAATTTGAAAGGATTTGAAGTTTTGAGATTTGGGAAAGTATAAATTCCTTTTTAGTTTGGAAATGATTTTCAAAGGTTTTGAAAAAATGTTTTGAAGGGATGAAAGCACTAAACTCTTTTCGGTCGCTGTAAAATAACTTCGGTGATGACTGCAGCATCATCGATGTTCATTTTCGAGTTACCAAAAGAGGAATTGCTGCCAAATTGTTTTAAATGAAAGTTGTTTGCAAAACTGGTTTGGATTTTTGAATTCAAAGAATAATTTAATTGCTTTCAAAAATGATTTTTGAAAGGTTGAAAAGACTCTGGAATCTTATAAAAATAGTTATGGAATAATAAGTTTGAAAACCTGGAAAATTCAGAATTAAATTGAAATTAACTTGGGTTAATTATAATAAAGGTGAATTTGAGAAGCCTTGTAGACTAAATGATTGAAACAAAATTTATTAAGATGGAAAATAAATTTGTGAATGAATGAATAAATTTACAATTACAATTAAATGAAAGCAAAAATTGAATGTTGAAATTCATTTCGAATTTGTAAGCAAATAGAATAGAGTTAGAATTGAAATCGATTTGTGATAAAAAAAGTGAAGTATTAAACTAAAATTAGTAAGTGAAACTAATTGAAGAAAAGACCTAATAGACATGGTTTGAAATGAATTCAATAATTATAAATAAAGGGTAAATTGAATTCATATGGAATTTGAAATCCAGTTTAAATATAAGTGGTTATAAACCAAAATAGTGAATTGAATTGTGTTTGGGAATGAACAAAAGAATAAAATTGGGATTTGAACTAAATATTGAGAACCAATTTGAATTGTGTGAAATAAAATGAAGTTTTAAAGTTAGTTCGAAGAGAACTAAAGATAATAAAGGTGAAAAAATGGGTTGTGATGAAATGAATTAGAACTTGTAATGAATTAGTAAAAGAAACTAATTTAAAATAGCAAGATAAATCAGTTTTGAATGAAAAATAATTGATAAAATTCAATATTTAGAAGGTAAATTGAATCCGAATAGAATTGAAATTGTAAATTGAATTCAAATGAAATTGAAAATGTAAGATTGAATGAAAATGGATATATAAATTCAATAGTGAAGTAAAAATGGTATAAGAAGTGAGTATTGAAATTTTTGTAATGAAATGTATAAAATGATATTTGAATGTTTTAATTGGATATTATGAATATCAGAATATACAGATCTGTACAGGGAAATGGAATAGGGATTTTGATTTCAAAGATAATTTAATTGCTCGACAAAAGGTATGTATTTCAATTTCTATATGAAATTTGGTGATTTTCTTGTCCCGCCGCTTGGCGTTTTCTTTTCTTTTTGAAATCTGGGGGATATGGTGCCATTTTTGTAGTCGTACCGAGCTAGCCGCGCAAAGGAGACTATGGCGAATTTTTTTGGAAATTTAAGGCGTTAGAAAATTTTTGGAAAAATTGAAAAAATTTGTGAAAACTAAAAGTTTGATTTTTGAGTTAAAATTTAAACAATATATGTTGGTTTTGAAAAGATAAATAGTTATGGATTTGAAAACTTAGCAAATTTTTTATAAGAAGTTTAACTAATGATTTTTGGAAAAGTTAAACACTAAAGAGATTTGGTAAATCTAGTTTTAAAGAATTGTTTTGAAAAGTTAATGGACTATGTGACTTTTTCCTACTTGGTAATTTCGAGGACGAAATTCTTTCAAGTAGGGGAGAATGTAACGACCCAGAATTTCTGTCATTCCTTGCATTTAATGTGATATTAGATCATCTTTTCAGCAAATTGACACCTTAACATGCTAGAAAGAGCCTCCAAAACAATTATGAAAATATAAGAAGGAATCGAGGCACCTTGTCGCAGACCCTGTTTTCCTTTGAAATAACCAGAGGTTAAGCCATTGTAGTTGAGGAAGTAAGAAGGAGCTGACATACAAGTATACAACCAGCCAACAAATAACTTAGGGAAACCCATCAAAGACATGATATGTACTATAGAAGTTCAATGAATACTATCATAAGCATTGCTAATATCAAGCTTCAACATAGCTCTTAGAGAAACCCGGCTTCTACCATACCCTTTGATTAGCTCATGTGCTATTATGACATTACCTCACTATTATGACATTACCTAGTATATTTCTATTAGGAAAGAAAGCTGATTGGTTTTTTGAAATAATCGAAGGGAGAACCAACACCGGCCTTGAAGCTAGTATTTTGGAAATACATTTATATACAATGTTACAACAAGAAATCGGTCTAAAAGGGGAAGCATTTATTGGAGGTCTGACCTTAGGGATTAAGACAGGTCAGTTGCATTAACTTCACCCAAGTGTTTGAATTTAGAAAAAACATTATGGACGGTTGAATAAAAAACCTCACAAAACAAACTCCAATTACTTTTGAAGAAAACGACATTAAATCCATCAGGGCCTCCACAAAATTTTGAATTCATTGAAAATAAAGCTTTTTTAATTTCCTCACCAGTAACTCGACCAACAAGAATAGAATACAAAGAGTGTTTCAATAAAGGCATGCTTAGATGGTTAAGTATATCAACTTCAAGCTCAAAGTTAGATGCATAACCAAGGTGATTAGAGTAGTAGGCTAGTAGGTATTGGTCAATGTCCTCCTTAGAAGTAAGCAAGTTACCAACATAATCCCACAATGATTTGATCTTAGCCCTAGCATGCTTGTCTCTGATGGAAGCATGGAAGACGGCTGTATTCTTGTCACCCTCATTAGTCCACTTTTGATGATATTGTTACCTTCTCATGCTTGCCTCTTTATCAAGGGCATCATAAAGTTGATGAAAAAGGTCAGATTCGTGCTTGACAATATCAAGGCATGTTAGATTCCAATAGCACATGAGCCTGCAAAAGCTGTGCTTTAAGAGAACTGGAAGGAAGAGAGCCATCACCATACCTGTTCATAGCCTGCTTCCTAAGAGCACTCTAGTAATCTTCATTTTCCTACACAGAATAAACATAGTATTGCTATAAAAAACAGCTGAAAAAAGCATTAGATATTATATTATGATATTCTGGGTCTAAAACACGATCATAATAAAATTTGAAAGCTCGTTTTCCTTTGCTAGACTGTTGACCAAGAGAAATAAGCAAGGGAGAGTGATTAAACAGAATGGGATGAGGCAGAAGAGATGATAAGGAAGGCCAAAATGATAATGATTTATTGTTGTAGAAGGAATGATCAATATTTGAGAAGGTAATGCACCCCGATCGACTTCTGTTGTTCCAAGAGAAGGGAACACCAGATCTTATAATAGGAAGGGGGACAGATTCATAAACAAGTGTTATGGGGAACAATGTCAGTAGGCATAAGTGGAGGCCACCCATCTTATCTTGCAAGGAGAAACAGTAGTTGAAATCACCTAGCACTAACCAACGGTGAGTGTCTTGTGGTAGAGAAGGCAGAAGGTTGAGTGAGTTCTGGCTTGAGGCTACAACATTATTAGCATAGATAATCGTGATAGCGGAAAAGGCAGGAAAATTGCATGGAGGTGAATAAGTTGAGAGGTGCAAAGGATAGTATTAAGAGAGAAAATGATGGGATCATGAATTATCAGAATATGACCATAAGGAGCCTTAACCAAATTGTGGATCCACTTCCAGGTTGGAATGATATAATTGTTAGCCTTAGTGGTTAAGGGAAGAGAGAGTTTAGTTTCTAAAATCACAAAAATTAAAATACTATGGACTTGAATCAAAGCTTTAGCTTGATCAATCTTGACTGGGTGGTAAGCACCCTTGACATTTCAGGAAGCAATTTGATGTGACATGATTTAAACTACAGAGATTGATGAGAAACTCCTGCCGTACTCCCTGTTGAAGGAGGATCGGTTCTTACTGAATTCATCTTAGGTAGCAATTTGGATGCTTGTTGAGATTTGGGACCGGCAGAGGGAAGAACTGGGGCAGAAAATGAAGGAGGGAATGAACATCCAGGAATGGTCCCTAAAAATGAAAATGGGGAAGAGACAGAATGGGTTGGAGGTGGTTGGGAGGAGGAAGATGAAGGGAGGAGTTTGTGATCAACAGTTGTCGAAGTTGAAAAAAGCTGCAGAACATGCTTTTCTAAATCATGAAGAAAAGTTTCCTCATATGATAATGATTCATTGGTGTTACGTAGCACTTTTGCATAAGGAGCACAGGAGGTGGAAGGTGATCGGTCAAAAGTAGTTTTTTTCTTATTGTCACTCCCACATATGCATGTATCAGTAATGTGCAGCACAGCACGCACACAATTCTCAGCAACAAGATCAGGGTTATTTCTAACAAGTATTTCAATCAACAAAGAAGATGAAGGAAAAATTCTCCCTCCTCAATTTCATTACTTGAATCATTGGTTGGATCATCCTCTTTCCCATCAAGTTGTAGAGCTGCGAATGGATTGGTATGCAAGTCGACTCCGGGCAAACAAGCAATTTGAGCTGAAACCTCTTCGAGAAATTTGGAATGTTTAGCAGAAACTTCACTTACTACGGGCAAAGCAGAATCTTTTACTGTGATAACTTTGGTAACTTCACCTACCAAACAAGAATGGTCAACCATTTTCTCCTTTCCTATACTGTGCTTACTCCCATTGTCATTAACCACCCTTTTTCCTACCTTCATAAATCTTTCCTTTCCAAATGGCACTCTTCTCCCCAATTCTTTCTTTGTATTATCCATTTCAATTATAGCTACTCGATTTGCATCATAACTCTTATTAACAGAGATGGTTTTATTTCCAACAACTTTAGCATTTCCAACCACCCACGCATCAATATTGCATTTCACCGCCATACAACCTTGCACAGCATGCCCAAACTCTTTGCACTCACTATATATTTATGGTTTCCACAGGTACTCCACCTTTACAATTTGCTCCGAGCCATCTTACAGTCTAACTGGGAATGCCTCGGGCGATTCAAATTGTGAAGAATCCTCAACCATGCACTTCGCATAAACAATTCTTTCAAGTTTTTCCACGGATTCATCAATACAGAGGAATTTACCCAGTCGAGTTGCCAACCAATTAATGCCCAAATGCGACCAATGATTCAAAGGAATGTTTAAAAGCTTCAGCCAAATAGGTACTGACTTGATAGTGCTAATAATGTTGCCAAAAGCTAGATCCCATGGTTTGGCGATGAACAATTTGTTCCTCGTAACTATTGGGTTTGCTTGGATTATCTTCCTTCTATCCTCCTCAGAGGACAGATTGAAGAGGAACAAATGACCATCAGACTTCACTTCAATTGTACCTTTAAATTTCCATACCTTCTTTAGACGATTCAATACTACCAAATATGTTAGTGGCTTGTCGAGGAAAAAACCAACAAGATTTTGCCCCCATACATCATTTCAAGCTCGAATAACCTCAATAGATCGAACAATAGCTTCACCCTCATAAACAAGATGAATCTCTATCGGGACATACTTTGCCATCATTTCGTGGCTTAAGCTTAAAGAGAGAAGTCCAAGGTAAAGAACCAGAGGCAAAGAGACACATAGGATGAACAGAAGAAGAAGGCGGAGGACCAGAAACATTAGACGGGCACGAAGGAGGCAAAGAAAGGAGGATAGTTGCAGGAAGCGAAGAAGGAGCAGTCAAAGGAGGAGGAGGAGGATCAGGAGGGTGATGGATGGTGGATGCCGAAGACACAGAGTACAATAGGGACAGAGGGATGGGAAGGGAAGGAAGCAGCAGGAAAGTTAAACGAGTGAAGGATGAAATTTCATTAACAAATAAAACTATTTTAAATAATAACTAACGATGATAAAATTATTTTCAAAATTTATTTACAAATTTATATAGTTCATAAAGAAATATAAAGTGTGATTGGAAATTATTTTTCGAAATATTGGTTTTTCATTGGTTAGAAGTTATCTAAAATATCATAACACTATTGTAAACACACATGCACACAGTACAAACTATTTTAGCATGATGAATACATGTATAAATGCTTGTGTTTATTTTCCCACATAAGTATAAGATAAAAGGAGATTTTATCAACAAAAGTATATATATTGACATAAGAAAATATCCTTTTCAATACATAGTACATGGATCATGACATGAACAGTTAGCGTGGTAAGAGGTATGGAATGGGAAAAAACCATGAGGAGGGAGAGGGAGTGCATGCATGTATACATATTATACTCAAACACTTTTTATATTTTTAAATATTTTCCTAAGCCTATAAATCCAACTACTATTTCATGTTTCTTATTTCACAACCTCCTTCTTCATTTCTAATTTCCTAAGAGCTTAAATATACATCCATGGCTTCCTTTAATAGGTTTTAGAGTAAGAAGAAAATCATTTTCTTTGGTTAAAATCTCCTCTTTAGTTACAAAAGCGCTTCTACATAAACTACAACACCTCCCCTTCTAAGTTGCAAGCCCATAATTCCCAAAAATATGATGGCTGAGCCCAAAATCCATATGGCCGAGCCCATTTGGGTATTCAAGCAACCAAAGTTTTCAAATTTTGCAAGGTCCTAAGTTATTTTCAGGTTTTAGAAAAAGTTCGCCTTGAGTTAGTAAAGTTTCAGTGAGCAAAACTTTTTTTTGGAAAAGAAAAGAAATTGATTTTATTGAAATATATGTTGTGAAAATATAATTTTTGTTGTGTTGGAATATCATGTTGTTTTGATGGCATATGATTATAAATTTGTGTTTGAGCTTAGATTTGTGATTTGGATGTTAAATGATATGTTTGGATATGGATATGTGAATAGTTGGTTATGATATGATGGTTGTATGTTTATGAAACAAAACTAAGTGTATGTAATGTAATTGTTGTGAACTTAGCACTTTGAAAAGTCGTAAAGGACTTGAGATCCGATTTGAAAAGAAAAGATCATTCCTAGTTTTGGATTATGAAAAATATTTTTCCAAGTTTTCACCTTTCATTTAAGTTTTCAAAACTCTTCCTTTTGTGTTTCAACCATGTAGTTGCTGATTTAAAATGAGGTTTTTCACCTGAAACTCAATACTAGCGAACTACGCTCATAGCGATAGTTGCTACGGATACAGTTCGGAAAATTTCATGATTTCATGTTTAAAAGTGTTTTCTTTTGGATTGTTTTTGAAAACTCATTTCAAATTAATTAAATAAGTCAAAATCTTAAGTTTTAATCATTTAAAAATTTATTAATTAGGTAGTTATTATTTAATTAATTAATTACGTTAAGTAATTAGAGTTTAAGAAATTATTAACCAAGTAATTATTTTTAATTAAGGAAATTTTAAATAATGATTGACTAAGATAAAAAGCAAATTACTTTTTATTTAATCAAGTTTATTTACTTTAATTAATTATTTAACTAGATTTATTTATTTATTTAATTATTATTAAATTAAAGGTTAATTATCCATTTATTTTGCGTTTAATTCTTAAACGAATATTATTTAGTTAAAGCTTAATTATAAACAAATTTTTAATTAATTAAGGTTTAAAGTATAGTTTTTGATTTAGCTAAGATTAGTTAGAGTTTACTTAAGTTTTAAACTTGTGATTTAATTAAAACATATGTATTTTAAAGTTTCTTTCAAAACTCTATCAGTCATTTATTTTTATCTTACTTTCTTGTTTAAGTAAATTGTTTTAAAACCAAAATTTCTCATGTCCATGCTATTAAGTAGCTAAATGAATTAAAGTAATTGTAATAAAACATTGACACGTTTTATTGAAAGTGATTCGACTTGCACATATCACAAATACCGCACTTCAGGAACGTGTTGAATACAAGGGTGTTAATTTCGATAAGCGGGTCGTGACAATCTAAGCATATGGAATATATGTCCATATGTATATCTTACACCTTGATAGTGGAATGGTCCGCTATAAAATAACTTAACCTTTTAAAATTATCTAACGTTGGTTTAGAGATACCGGGATTGGATAGTAGTTGTTGTTCGAAAATCACTTCGTACCAACGTAAGCGTTCGAAATTGAAATTGTGAAGTCAAGGTCCAAGATGAAGGCTTTGAAGTGCGAGGGCTATTTACTACTAACCCTGAGGGGGATTCCAAAATGGGTGTAGTGGAAATAGTGCCTTCAGTCCATTCATCTCCTGTACGACTTGTATGAATAAATGCTGACATGATGTCAAATACTAGAAGGAAATGTTAGCATTCCAAGCGGAAATGCTATAATAAAGGTAAACGTAGCCTCAGGCCTCATCAACCAGGAATAACTAAAACATGGAAGATGCAGCAATGTTAGGTGGGTCGCTCACATTAGGGTATGATTACTACCATCGAGATATCTACTCATGTATGCTTCAATACAATTGCCGATCCCAACCGAGGGGTGATCATATTCGGTACTATCTTGTAAAGGGTAGGTCGGTCATTTGTTGGCAAGGGTCAACAAGTTCAACCTTGGTACACAAATCTAAAGGTGTACTATGATGGGAGGTACCTCAGCAGTCCAGTCATTATATGGAATCCATTGTCAAATAAATGCAGTATGGATTTAGTCGTACCCAAGTATGTTGGAATGTGAGATGCAACCATTTCAGCTATGTTCTATTTTACTTGAAAACCCTAGACATTATCATAATATCACTAGATTTTAAAATAAAGTGTTTTGGTTATTGTAAGGTAAAAATCCGTTAGTGTTTATGTATGGCATGGTCTTACGAGATACCTTTGATTCTTAAAGCATTTTATAAAAGTAAAATTTAAGTTGTCTTGAGTTTACTCACACTTGCCCCATGTCTGACCCGAAGTTTTATTTTCTTTTCCTAAAACTCTTGGATACTCAAATTTATATGAGTAGCCAAGTGATCCAGGTTTCTTACGGGGGCATTTTGAAGGGATAGAGCAGGTGGCTTCACTGTTAGCTGGCTATTATCTCATTCCACTGTGTTATGTACGAGCTATGTATTTTGTATGGGTAGGTAGCTATAACTATCCAGTTGAAGGTTGTAATGTAATGGCTCTGATGTATTATTATTTTGGAAATGATTATGTAATATCCTATGTTATATATTATACGTTGTTCTGATTCGTGATGAGATTCTGTAATTATGTAGTTTCTTCTTATCTTTTCTTTTCTTCTACTCTCAATGACTCGTCTTTCGGAGTAAGAAAGGAAATTCATTACACTTTTCTTCCTCGTCTGACTCTGTTTCTTCATCAGCATGAGGAACGTCAAAAGTTAATAACTTTGCAGCATCAACTTCTTTTACTATTTCATGTGCTTGAGACCCCTATGACATCCCTTTAAACTATCTCCTAAACTTTTTATTACATTCTAAAGGGAGAGAAGGGAAGCCAAAGTCCCAACACTTATGAGCGTTATCAACATAAGAAATAAAGATTGCTTTCTCCTGAGTCTCTCGATAATGGTATCGAGGGATGTTCTAAAAAAATAGGACACCTTTATATTCACACCTTCAATCACTTCAGTTGATTTATCCAAGAGATCCTTCTTCCTTTTTAGCCTTTTCTCAAGGGATGCGTTTTCTACCACAAGCCTAGCTTCTTTCATTTCAACATCCCTTAGTGCAAGCTCTAATGCCATTATCTGATTGCAAGAGATTTTCCTATTGTTCCTCTCTTTAAGAAGTAGAGTTTATGCTTCCTTCAAAGAAGTATCTAGCTTTTTTTTCTATGGTTAAGTCAATAACATAGTTGTTGAGTGAGGAGTTCTCTTCCTTAAGCTAGGAGATAGATGAACTAGAAGTTTCTTCTTGGAGAGTGAACAAGTGTTTAGCTACTTGGAATGAATAACAAAACTTGGGTCAAGAAGCCATACACAAAAGATTTGAATCTTGAAATAACTGATTAGGACGAGCATATACCATTAAAATTGCTTGAGAAGAGCAAAACCATGGTCTTGGGTATAAGAGGAACAACGAGTGGCTTGAGTATAGCAAAGGAAGAGGATTGGATGACAAGTTAGAGGAGGTCACTAAACTTGCAGAAAGAAGTTGAAGATTGGGACCTGGAAGGAAGAGGGTCCTACGGTTAAAAGAGAACCCAAGCACCTCGCAAATACGATTTAGGGTTTCGGTGGAGCTTGGGACAGTAATATGGAGAAGCAAGTCCTGAGAATACTCTATTTCAACCGCTTATTGAACCTCATTTCCAACAGAATCAAAGGAGACCCAAGATTTGCGTCATCACCAACTAACTCTTCCTCTTCAATAACAAAAGAAGCATGTACGTTTCAAATTTTAGGCTTCTTATCAGGGGTGGGAGTAGTAATAGTACTGTCATTTAGCCTCGTTTTAGCAAAAGTGAATGAACTAGAAATGATATTCTTGAGATATTGAGTTTTAGGGGCTCGAACCGAAGCATAAGTGTCATCTTTGTCCAAATTATTTTTGGAAGTGTCAACAGTGACTTCCTTTACGTTAGGGGTAATAATCAAAGAAGATGAATCTGAGTCAAAGGAATAAATTTATGAGATGATATTATTTAGATTTTGAATAATTACAATGATATCTTACTAGACGTCCCCAGGATGAACGGAGGAGTTAGATGTAAAGGATTCAGGATAGCCCGCTATCAACGATTACTTATCTTGGGAATTGCACTTTATCATCAAGGGTTCCCCCAGAACTTTGTGGTTATCCAAAATGATAGAGTGTTGGTGAAGAGTGGCTGAGGTTAATAATCTGAGCCTATTCCCAATTTTCTTTGCTGCCTAAGTAAGAGACAACAAAAGTTTTTGGTCCTCGAGATTTAACTTTTTGGCGGCAGAACCTGGAGAAGATGTACCAATTTACTATGAATAATTAGCAAATATGGATAATAAGGAGAAGAAACTTACCAAAAGTAGAGAATTTTCCTCTAATAACCGAGAAACATTCGACGAAGAAAAACTGGGTTTCCCATGTCCTCGTTTTGTTAACACATTCGGAAATCAAGTTATTTAGATGAGGATGAATCTGATATAACTGATGACCTGGTTGTTCCCCTACTTTTGTAGGACTAGCTATGTGATGAAGATGTTGGGATTAAGAGACGAGAGCCGAGACTATCAAGCTAAGACCTCTAAATAGTTCAAATTGTATAAGAAATCGGTAAGAAATGGATCAACGCAACGTCAAGATGCATCAAATGTCTCAGAAGAAATCCGAGAAAAGGTTGATATCCGATATGACGGATATTATAGTATAGAAAGAAATAATACCTCTAGTGGGTTATAGATGATGTTTGGAGGGCCTGTGTGAGTAATTTCAATTCCGGTGATTTCAAATTTACTGAGATTAGAATCCATTTCAGCCTTTGAAGTGATGTATGACAGTCTAGAAATGATGTCTCCTTTCTTGCCGACTGATGGTGAAGGTTTGGTCACTTTTCCAGCATTTTTAGAGGAGTTCTTACTTGACTTTTGGCCTTCCATTTTCGTGCCCGATGATATTGCTCCAAGCTTTATAATTTACCAAGATTTATAAAAAAATTATACATGCTAATGTTGGATCTAGAAATTGTTTCTTAAGTATTCTACCATTTTCCAAAGTGAATGTTTAATCATGAAACAATAACACTCGAATAACATACGATAAGTGTATGAGCAGACATGAACTTCAATCATGATAAGCAATCTCATGAAAGGGCTCTAAAATAGGAGATAACGTGTGATGTTCATAATTCTACGACAAATGAGGTAAGTCAACTTTAAAAGTCATGTAATCATAATTAATGATAAATGTTATAAGTTAAGCTGTTTGAAACTCGATATTATAATAGTGTCATGAATAGTGGTGTAATATAGAACTCTATTAGTATTAGAGTCGATAATAAATGACCCCTATAACTATGCTTAATGTCGAAGGGATGAAGGTGTTGACACCGACAAATAGTGGCAATATGAATTAGAAACATAATAGTTGGCCAAATGATTTATAACATGCAAAATGCAATGGTATCGAGAGCGTTGATGTCATATAAATCCCCAATTGCAATATTAAAGATGATTTAAAAAAAGAGAAGGTGGTAAAACAATAATTATCAAACAATGCTTATAAACAAATGTTGAAGAAATATTGTCAATGGGAATATTTATGAGAATGTCGATGAAGTAACTCAATATGCCTAAAGTTGTCGGTGACCTTTGCCTTCTCAACGAAAGGGTCGTCACGCTTTAACTAAGTGGATAACATGAGAGATGACTTCGGTGTAGTTGATATTAACTAACCAACAAAAATTCTACCGGAATCAATTATTGCAAACCCATGTCAAACCAATCGGTGTCATGTTTAATCAATTTAAATATCTTAACAACAATAATATTTATGACGTCAAGTTGGTCGAAATGCTTTATTCTAATTACTTAAAACATGAAAACTTTTAGCTAGTAAGATGATGAAATGGCATAACGGTTTTATTGACTAAGAGAAACATAATATCATCAGAATGATCAATTATGGAAACTGATGTCAAGGTCACCTTTGTTGTTAACACACAATCTTCATGTTAGGAAAAATTTATTAATATGGTAACCAGATGATAAAGTGTTTCACTAACTTCGACCGATGAAATGGTATAAAAAACTATCAGTATCGACCATCACAATAAAGCTATGAATGTCTCCAAGGTTGTTCAATAACGGGTTATGCGTCTAGCAAATTATTTTTTCCGTTGGCTGGCCTAGAACGCATTTGGTGAAGTTCCAACTTCAACTTACAATGAAGATTTACTATTAATCAAATTTAAATCTACCATCATTTAGATCGACAAGTACAAAAGTTTTAACAATCAAATCTAACTACAATATGAGGTCGATAAAATTTAACTTGAACTATGAGCATCCAGGAAAACCCCAAATCAAACGCTAAAAAACAACCTTAATACCAAAATTATTTGAATTAACCTATTAATTAAATCGGTGTACATATGTCATACCTAAACGAGGAGTCAGTTGTGTGAGAATTGAAGAAATTTGAATTTTTTTGAAAATATATGATTTCTTGCTTGAGTGCTTGTTTGCAAGTTGGATAAGAAAAGAGAAAAGAAAAAGGACCTGCTTTTATAGAACAGAAGAGATGAACATGAACTGTTAGACTGATTTTAAATGTACGGCTGGATTAGTGAAGGAAGACCAAAAGGCGGGAAATGGATGACTTCGACACTATTGACTTGAAAAGTCAATGGCTCCTCTATACTGGGGGGCCAAAAGTTACTACTATAGTTCTTGTCGAGGGATTTTGACGTGCCACGACTGCTGTATAAATTATATTATATATGGTTCAAATTATATTATATAATATGCATATGTGCCAGTTGTATATGATTTAGATTTCATAATAGTGATTAGTATATCAAATTTGTTGATAGGTATACTTTTTGTTGTTGATATAAAGTATATTCTATTATAGTTTGTTTAAGTGTGTATATCTATATTATGAGGGTGGTATTTGTATGAATACAAAATATATTTTTAGAAAGGATGTACGTACTGTAATATATTTATGAAGCTATACGTGTGGACTTTATTTAGTATTGGATTTATGTACTACAATATACATTTTATGTGGTTATATGTATCGAAGCTCGGATATTTATGGATTCTCGGTTTTATGTTTTCAGTGTTAGAAGCTGCAAGTGTATTACACTTCATTATATATATATATATATATATATATATTGTTATAAGCATATAGGACTATATATTTGTTATACAGATTAGTATATATAGGTTTGAGCTATACATATGTGTTTAAAATTGTTTATTTATGTTTATTGTTGATGTTTAAAATGTACATAGACTTTGAACTGAAATAATATATATATGAGTTTGATTTAATAATGATTTGATAGTTACATTATTTTAATATTTTTCTTGAATTGAAGTATTAAAATAAATAAATTATATATTTAATATGTGTTTTAATCGAATATTAGGTTTAATGGGTATAGGATTTTCATTTTTTTGCTGTTTAGAATTTTTAAGATTGAGTTAAGCAAATATACATATTTCGTATTTCAAATACATTTGTTTCCATTCTAGATCAGTCAGCTAATTTGATTTGTTTACATCAATCCCTATTTATCAGCCCTGATCGTCGAATTCGTTCCAATCTAGCTTTGATTTGAAATTCGTTTTCGGATCCGCAGATCAATTCGTTGTCTATCATCTCTAGCCTCGAAAGGTGAGCAATCACTCACGATTAATGTTCTTATATTTATTAAATTTGATTTCAATTGAAATAACAATTGAAATATGCTGCTGTTAGTTATTTACATTGTTATATATACGTTGTTATGTGTATGTGTTCACCTGTGACATCTGACACCATTATCTGTTATTTATATTGATGATATATGCCTGCTGTATTATTATTTCTATTATCACCCTGCAACTTCCTTGTTAGTATATAATTCATTATGGGTTGAAATGACATATACCCGAACGATCTGTAGAATAGGAGCAAATCGTTATGGGTTGAAATGATAAACCCAAGCGATTTTCATTGAATTGGATTTGGGATTGCGGGTTGAAATGATATGTACCCATATATACTTAAACTGCGGATTGAAATGATAAATATCCGTATCACTTGACCATAGGATAGAAAATTATATACAGACACGTTGGTCTATGTAAATATTTTGAAAATGATTTTTATGGTTTTGGAAAGAAATATATGGTTTATGTAAATACTGATTTTTGATATTATAAATGTTATTTTATTTATATATAGTTAAATTTTGATTTTTAGCTAAGTAAAAAATTTGTTTTAATAAAAATTAAGTTTAATAATATAGTTGATTAATAAAAATTTAGTATGGTTAAGTATTATTTAAATTATATTTTAAAATGGATTTTTAAAATGTTTTTAATAAATTGAGATTGGGAGATAAATTTAAGACGATTTTTAAATAGTATTCTTTTGAGAGTTATGTAATAAAATCGATTTGAAACTTGTTAGATTTTAGATTCTAAGATATAGTTTTATAACTTAATTTTGGTTTAAGGTGATTAATGAATATTTCAAGTTTAAATGCATTGATGGAAATATTTAATATTGTGTAATTTGGATTTTATTAAATGATATTGGATTTATTGAATATTTCAAAATAAATTATATGAAGTTAAGTTAAGAGATATATGAAATTATCAAATTTAGTTTTGAAATATTGAATATATAAAACTCTGTAATATATTGAAATTGAAATGGTTTATTTTGTGGTTTGAATCTGTATTTGAAATCGATATAATTGGAAATGGTTTTTCGAGAAATTGGAATAAATTGAAATTGATGATTTGAGATTTGGTTAAATTTGAATTTTCGGAATTCGAGTTGATTCGAGTTGATTTGGAATTGATTTGTGAAATATGAGGGAACTATTTTATTATATAAAGTATTTTTAAATTATATTTAAACCTTTTATCTATTTTACTTTGTAAATTATTTTAATATAAGTTATTTTAATATAATCTATTTTTATTATAAACTATTTTTATTATAAACTATTTAATATAAACTACTTTTAACATAAACTATTTTAACATATAACTCTTTTATAAGCAATTTTACTTTATAAAGTATTTTATTATATATATTCTTATAACATCTAAACTGTTTAAGTGGTGGAAGTTATGTTATCAAAGATATGAATTTCAAAGTATTATGTTATGAAAGTGTTATAATTTTAAGTCTTTGGTTTCGAAAGTGTTATAACTTTGAAAATACTTTGATTTTGAAAATGATATCGTATTTAGTATTGAAATGGAAATGATATCATATTGATATGATTTTGAAATGGCAATGATATCTGTGTTTTTAAGTATAAATTATTTTGAAATGACCGCGGTGTTATAATAACATTTGGTTGTTAAAGAGACTAGGATCAGAAGTTGTCATACTCTCTGCCAACTCCGAAAACCACTTGAACAACTGTGTACGTGGTGGAGATTCCAAAATGAAGTAGGATGGTGGCAATGATCCTATATGAGGTATATTACATGGACCCGACTCCCGTGAGTTGGCACATGGTGGCTAAAATAGGAGAAATCGACGGGCCAATGAGGTGGATCCTCTAATCGAACACGCTCCTTTGACACCATTCTATTACATTGTGATTGATTGGGTGCACCCTTTGATTATTTTTTAGGAGTGTGGATCGAGGTGGGCAGTAGTGGTTGCTATGCATTACCACCAGTCCAAAAGTGCAATTGGTATTTCTACCCTGGCGTTGCTTAGTTGTGTCGTGTCACCTACCCTATCTTGCTTTCTACGAGTTTGATTTGTGTCGTACCTATGGAGTATTTATGGTAGCCTCCCGATCTGGTGGTACGATGGTACTGTATAGACTATTGGAACTATAAAATGTGTTAAGGTGGAAAATGTAAAGCCTTAACGCTATATTTAAATATATCATACTTCAGACATTATTATCATAGCGTATATTACTACATAGTAGATAGTTTAATGGATCCTTAGAGGATGGTTTTCCTAAACATCCTTTGAGTTACTTGTATTTTAGTTGTTATTTCACTTGATTGGATTTATTGATATAAGAATGTTAATCCTCACTCGAGTGTTTTGTGTTTTGCTTTGTGCTCGAGTCAGACTGAGTGATACAGCTTTTGAGACTCACCTTTGGAGTTGGAGCTTCGTTTGGAGATCCATCTACATCTTTTCCGCTTGCAGTTATTCAATTGATTCCAGTGATGCTAATCTTGTATTTGACTATTGTATTTGAAACTTATATTATATCTTATTTAACTCTGATATTTATATATGTAGTAGCTTCATGAACTACTATTCTTTTGTTTTCGCTGCATTTTTGTATATTACTCTATGCCTGTGATTTATTTAATTATTGTATATACTAAGTTTTTCCAAATATCAATTAACAATCTGGTATTTTGAGCAATTCAAATCCATCATGGGTGGATGCGAATGGTTGAATATATCAAGATGCTACAATATATATGAAGCTACATGCGTAATGATCTCATCGGTCCTAGGTACTACAAATAGTACCTTCCGTATCCTCCTCGAAAAGGACTCCATCATCTTGATCCTAGATCGTTCTGTAACTACATCTTTAAAGGATAGCTTCGTGAGACCTACAATACAAATGTTCCATCGTCTACTGTAGAAAAGTAAAACTACATCTGCACTAGCCTATACTAATGCTCGGATATCCACAATGTACCACCCAGTGCGTATTTTGAGGACTATGCGTAAAATCCCACCAACAAAGGTCTACCTTGTACGAAAATCAGTCGGAGATTTTCTATATGTGTAAAGGACAGCTTCATTAGGCCTACAATGCAGATATTCTACTTGGTCTGTCTCTTTTCTCATTATGGTTATAGTCCCAAGCAGCCACCCCTCAACTAATCAAAAGACCTCAAAAGAGCTAAATGGTCGTTCCCTACCGCAAACAATCAAAAGATCCAATTTGATGCGCCCCTTATCCAATGTCTCGATATTGAAAGAACCATTCTCCTGTTGGTTTAACTCTATTCTTTACAAAACACATTGTTTGTTGATGATTACTAGATCTCCTCATGCGACTATCCTTTTGGGTCCTGCCCACTAAAGCCTACTAGCAAGTCAGGGTACGGTGTCATACAAATATCCTACTCCATTCATCAACCTTTTGACTTCCTACATGTGTCCTCTTCGTTAGGCATGTAATGCAAAAGCAGACAAGGCATACTCTTTTGACGGAATACCTACCGACCTACCTCCAAGGGTGCAGCTTCGTTAAGCCTACCCCAGAGGGCCATCCTAGAGTACCGCCACGTCCATTTGAATTCTCGTACTTTCTTCTAGCCCAAATTAGCTAAGTTGGACGTGCTATTTCTGTGCTAAAAATCTATGATGAGCTGCTTCGTTAGGATCTTCATTCTTTGGGCTGCTCCAAATGCATCTTACCATTTTAGTTGACCCTACGTCTAATCTTTTATTATGCCTTTAGTTTACTTTTCTTATTCTATTGGCTACTTATTTATCCTAATCAGCATAAGTGTGTCCCAGCCTCACCTAACTATTGTGAGACCATTGGTTCCTGACTAAAAGGGAATGTTGTTGGTACAGACCTTTCTTCTATGTTTGCTTATTAACTTAGTGTAAGTTTTAAAAGAAGCATTTTATGCTATCTCTAATTATAACCTATGTTATAATTATACTTGCAATTGTTACTTCAATATTCTTTTATATTCTACATGTTATAAATATAATTACAAGTGTCTCTTTTCTATTCTAGTCTGTCTTCTTTTATTATGATATTGAATTCTCTCTAGTTATCTTATATTATATGACAATCTTAGCTTGGGACTACGTCCGACTGTCACAAATTTACTTATCATAATAACTGCTTTGCTTTTATTCTACTATCTGTGCAGTAAATACAGATCTAGACACATTTCTGTTCATTATTTCTAGTCTTACCAAATAATTAACTTGATTTCTTCTTTAATTTCTTTAACTCTTCACTTTATTCTCTTTTATTCTAGGAAGTAGTTCTATTCTATTTTGTTGGTTACAAAAACTATGTTAAAAATACATTTTCATATTTTAATACTAAATAATAAAATAAGCAATAACTTGAAATTACAAGATATTTCTTTTATTGTTTCTTTAACTATTGGGTAATGCAAAATACAAAAATGTCTCTATTCTACACTAATTCCTTTTTTCTTTCTTTTATTCTTCCAATTACGTTTATCGTTATTTTTGCCATATTAAACTATGGTAATATATTCTCTTTTCTAAACTGACCAACTAATCTATCACTAACTTCCCGATCAAGTTATTAGATTTTCCTCTTTTTAATTTATTTCTCCCGTTTTAGCATAATTTACTATAATTTTTTTTCTTTTAGGCTTAAGCTTTTCTCTATAACTGTTAAGCCTAATATAATTCATATTTAATTAGATTTCTTTCTTTCTTTTCCATATAAATAATAATTAAATATAAGCTCTCTTATAGAATTTACATTTTCAACATAACTAATTAGCAGAACTAATTACTAAAATAAATGCTGAACTAAAATATTTAACGGGAATCTAACAATAATATATCATAAAGGTAAAAGATATATAATTTAAATCTACTCACATGTCGTCCTTAGCTCTGCTCCATGATCTTTGCTCTGCTCCATGGCTTTCTAGTTCCCCTTCTAAAGGTGTCTAATATTTTATTAAGAAGATCTTCTCCTTAGAAATAGTTTCTATTTAGGGTCAATCCTCAGACAATGAACCCATTTGGGAGAAAAATATGATTTTGAGAAAATATCTAGGCCTAGAGTTCTATTTATAGTGTAGCTTGGGGATCTTAGACCATTGGATTTTTAGATTGAATCTAGAGTCACCACGTCACAGGCATGCTGTAGTCGTTGGATTCGGAAAACGATGCTCCAGATTCCGCAAAAATCAAATTTAAAGAGTTTGGCACATACCATGAAGAATTGTCGTCTAGGACATAACGAGGGTCGACCTATGCGCTTTGAAGGCCGACCCCAGAATCAACCTATGTGCCTTGGGGTTGACCAATTGGTCGACCCATGCTATTTTATTATTTTTTTAGGATTTTCGTTTCTCTCGTAACTTCTTTATACTAACTTAAAATTCAACGAGTTATATGTGAAAATTGATCAAAAAATCACCACGAACACAATTTTATAAGTTTTGAGGCCATATTCCGACAATTCCAAAATGTTTATTTTCACTGTTTAGTGTTATTTGATTATTTAATTATCTAAAAATGCGGGCTGTTATATTCTTCCATCCTTTAGGAAATTTCGTCCACGAAATTCGACAAGGGTAAAATTGTGTAATTCCACGCATCAATCCCACCCATTTTATGTGCATCATCCAATTTTGCAACCATTTGTTTCCTTATGCAAAATGTCGTTCGACATAAAATATATGCATATACATACATTTCTAAGCGATACAGTAACGGCCCATAATTCTGCACCCTTTGAATCGACAATGAACCATATATGTCCAACTCAAATTGCACCATAAGACGGATCATTAAGGGTAGAAAAGAAAACAAGACAGAACAGAATCTCACACGAATGGAGATGTATTATTTCAACAAAAATCTTTACAGTGAAAAACTTTTAAATACATATATCAGCGTCTAGCCAAAATTTATCTTAGGCAGTTATAAACACCTATCCTTACAATTGCTGACAAACAACAAAAAACAAGCAAACCACAACGGATAATAGAATATGTCTGTACGTAGACGAATATCTCTAGCTCTCCTTTGGAAACTCTAACCATCTTCAACTAAGCCTAAAAATACTTGGATCTGACTCGAGTATTGAAAATACCATGATCAGGCTTGATAAAGCAGCGTGAGAAAACTCAATAATAAATGACATTGTCATATATCAGCCCTTGAATAAAAGCCTTTGAAAAGAAAGAGTACCACATAAGGCTGCGTCCACACATAAATACCGACAGGTTTTTACCTTATGATAACTAAAACACTTTTAAATAAAAAAACATTTAATATTATTTCTAATGACATTCCTTTGAAGACATTTGCAAATAAACTTACTAATCTTAGCTGAAACTGTTACCATTATTAAATTCCAACATACTAGGCTCTACAAACAAAACCGTAGGTTCTTATTGGAGAATGGATTTTCAAACAAATGACCAGGTGCAGGGACTACCTTTTGACAGTACATCTCTAGAGGAATGTACCAAGGACGATCACAAAGGATCCTCTATCAACACGTGACCAACCCAACTCTATAACTAGATAGTACCGAATATATCATCCCCCGGTCATTACTGAGCGTGCTCTAGCATACAAACTACATTAATTTACATCTCGAACATCATAGCGGGGATAAATATATCTAGAAAGGGATGATCATACCCTAATTGGGGATGATCCACTTAGCCTTGCTGCATCTAACCCTGTTTCGGTCATTTCAGGTTGATAAGGCTCGAGGAAACGATTTCCTTTTCACATAACACTTCTTCTTTCACTTTGAATGCCACACTGCTATTCCTTAGATCACTATTTGACTCCCACAAGCATACAAACCCTGAGCTTGTATGTATCAGAGAAGGGTGTTAAGCTAATAGAAGTTATCTTCTCCGCCACCAAGTAGATGTACATTTGTAAAAGTCAAACGTTGTGTCTCGGAAATGCAATGTCAGACATTCATCCATACAAGTTCATTCTGGGACTGAACAAAACCGAAGGCACTCTCCTACTACCACTAGTAGGGAATAGTCCTTGCAATCCAAAAAATTCTACAACGAGGAGACCACTGCAATAAATAACTCTTTAACGAGAGCGACCTAGAGCATATCAATAAGCAGTCCTCACGCTATAAAGATCCATGGTATTCAATAATCATCATCTTCAACATGTCCTCACTTTCTAACATATAAGTTGTTTAAAAAGTGGTTTTTGGATAGGGATCACCCAAATCCTACCCCGGTTCTTTCGAATCCAATTATCGATTTAAAAGATGCTAAATTCATATGTCGATATCATCATCAATAAATACTTCATCTTTTATAAAATATCTTTCTTAGATATATTCTTTTCAGTTTATTCCATTTTCTTTTCAAGAGTATATGGAATCATTAAGCCTCATTTACCAAATCTTTTAGTTTATTTAAACCTTTCTTATATCTTGGAATAATTCCAAATCATTTTTACTTAGGAAAACCTTTCCAAATCATTTATTAAATCTTAATCAAAGATTTCTTGCATTAAAGTTATAACTTTTAACTTAGGGAAGATATTTACAAATCATATTTAAATCCTAATCAACGATTTCCTTCTTAACTTCAAATCATATTCTTGCGCATCGAAGATTTTCATAATAAATTACTACTACATCTTTAAATATAGCAAATTTCACCTCCAAGGACTAATGGTAGGTAATCCTACATCATGAAGATCTTCTTCGTCAATGATCTTTTAGTGTATTTTATTTCGAAAATTAGTTTGAAGGGGTTTATGAATAGGAATCACCCAAATACGATTCCTGATTTTTCATGCTAATCATTGATAAAAGATGTTAAGTGATTAACTAATATTCAATGAATTTGTTTCTTTTCTTTTATCTTGAAAAAAACTTGAATATGATCTTTTAGAGCATCTAGGCTTTCCTTTCGATTTGTTCCACCCCTCGCCCAAGAAAAGAAAATATAGGTCAGATAAATTCAGGGCACTGGTTGCTCCATTCCTAACCTTAGTTAAACACCTTATTTTATCTTTCCAGATCTCACAGGCGGAACAAACGTACTAATCGTTTCCGCATACTCAGTTATTCGCTATTTTGTGGAAATGATTATAAGATTCCAAATTATCTTTTAAACTCATAATTTTCCTTTTTAAAAATAGTCATAATTAGTTCTATGAAAAATCATTAAGTTTAAACCCATATTCAAAACTTTATAGAATTCGTAGCATAAAAGTGCCGCGGGAAGTGCTATAAAAGCTTATTTGATCTAAACAACTGTTTAATATTTGAAAATTCATATTTTCCATTCCAAATCTCTTTTAAACCATTTTAATAAATTTATCAAATTTATTCCATATTTTTAATCATTTAAAAATATCATTAATAAAAAAAAAATCCCATTTTGGATTCCAAACTGCAAAACCGAGATGTTTTTAGAAAATTGTTTTGGACATATTTCAAACTCTACATGATGAAATCGTGATTATCTTTATTTATTGAAAACTATTATCATTGTGGACCAAAGAATTTTTATTTTGAAGAAATCCAACTTATAGATCTTTTCTACGTTAATTTGAAGTTACGGGTCAAAATTTACGAACTGCCGCTACGCAACGAGTTCGATTTGGACCAATTTTGTGAATTGCTTCGAAACTTGTCTGAAACATTCAAATTTATTTTACACAATATTTTAACTATTTTAACTCATTTAAAATAATATTTTCATCATTTCAAACTCATTTTTCGTTTCATCTCATATTATAATATCATTTTCAATCTTTTTAGATATTTTGAAATCATTAAGAGGCTAAATAATTTTCATATACACATTTGTATGGATTTAATTACCACTTAATAAACTATGGTTAATTACTAATCATTTCTCTTATCATTTATCAAACCAAGTTATCAACCACATAAACAGTCATATAATCAATCAATTTTGCAACCAAGTTTTCAAGCATTTAATCATCCAACATATTTAAAATTTCAAATCATTATACTAGAAATCTTTTATGGATTAATTAGTAAATACAAGTACTCATCTTTAACCTAAACAATTCTTCCTACCAACGTTCATATACAACAATGCTTCGCTAAATCCTCTTAACTACACCAAATCATCACGTAAACTCTACCACCATGCTTCAAAGTGCTCGACCACCACCTCCAAACATCTATAAGACTTGAGTACATCAGCTTCTCCACCATCCTCCATCACTCTTTAACTTTTTATATGCTAAACCATGTTTTGGTGATATTCTAAGGACTTTGGCAAAGTTTGTGGTGTTTTGGCTCTATTTGGTATGTTTTGAAAAAGTTAGTAAGGAAATGGAAGAGAAGAAGCCATTAGAGAGTGGAAGAAAAGCTTCAAAAGTGAGAAACAAGAAGTGAAAAAAAGTGAGAAAGTGGATGCTTATTTATAGAAAAAGTTTTTGATTAAAATAATATTTTGTAAAAAGACCAAAATACCCTTTACTCATTTTTTAAGCAACCTTATTTTTTCAATACTTAACATCACATTTCAAATCATTACTTTATATCATTTTCACTTAAGTATTAAGTAAAGAATATAATAATTATGTTTGGTTTGATTTGATGTTTGCCTTTTACTTTGAAATGACATGTTTGTCTTTTTGTGCTTACTTTTTCTTAATTATATTATAGAATTTTCTTAGTATGTTTAGTAAAAGTAAACTTGATTAGTGAATTAATTAATGCTTATACTATTTGAATATACGTTCTTATATAAGAAAATAAAGGTGCGACGATGTTGCAACAACTTTTAATCGATAAAACGTTGATTTTCAACATAATGTTTTACGGTCACATTTTAACATTTTAGTTAAACTATTTATTTATGTAAACCAAATTTAAAAATAATTTTTTTAATTATTTAAATAAATTAAAACATGTCTCTTTATATTTTAAAATCATATTTAAATAAAATCAAAATCTCTAAATTTACAGTGTATGTAAAACTGACAAAATACGACAAAATTTGTTTATTTTTGTAAAACAATTATTAACATACTTTTAAATATTTTAATATACTTTTATTATCTTTATTAATTTTTTCAATAAGATTTATCTTTTTAAATAAATATTTAAACCTATTTATTTATGCATTTATTTATTTTTAACAAAACTTAACTTTTGTTGATTTGTTCTAAAATCCAAATTTATACTTTTTAAATTATCAACCATAAGAAAAAATAATTTCTCTATTATTATTTATTATATGTAACATATTTATTTAAGTTTTAAACCTATTTAAATTTAAAACAATGAAACTCTCATTTTCGAAGTAGCGAAATTATGGGTCGTTACATTCTCCCCTACTTAAAAGAATTTGGTACTCGAAATTACCCCGAGAAAAAGTTTACTCAAAACCTTTATCTTCAAACTTTAATTCCATATAGTATACACAGATCATCTGTATGAAATATCTTATTCGAGCTCCTATTCAAATACACAACTTTTCTTCCAAACAAGTATCGATCACTCGATCCTCTAGTACGGACTCTGATTAGACTTCTAGATATGAACCTTTGCTTTCCTTGCAAAGCTCTGAACTATGATAGAAAAATAAAGTACCTAACCACAAACCCTCATCAATGTCCATCGTCAGGAAGAAAGTGATAAATGCATACTTAGACCAGTGTAAACACCTCAAAGTTTCGAACTCGGATCTTAGATCAAAATTTGTATGATGAGATGATCTACATATAATATATGATTTATTAACTTTCAAAAACATTCATAAACTTTTATCTTAACTTTAAACATTTTATAAAGGTGCTTCTTTATATAATCCCTTTAGTTATTTATTTTCAAATATTTTTTTAAAGGAAAATATTCTAAAGAAATCATTTTTCACACAAAAGATAATTTTTTTGTATTAT
Source organism: Allium cepa (assembly GCA_030765085.1). Lineage (NCBI taxonomy): Eukaryota > Viridiplantae > Streptophyta > Magnoliopsida > Asparagales > Amaryllidaceae > Allium > Allium cepa. Next base: position 745,606,301 of record CM060940.1, on the reverse strand, counting down.
AGTTTTTTTTTCACAATCCTTTAACTCGGTATATTTCCTTTAACACTAATATTATTTACAAATCATTTCTTAAAAATATTACTTAAGTTTATTTCATCTTATAGTTTATCCAAATCAATTACTTTAAAGACTTAAGTCCAAATCTTTAATTAATGATAAAATTTATTAATAAAACATTTTTCAGGTTATAATTACCATTTTAAGGAGCCATTATTTTACTTAATAGTTCATAACTAAAATCTATATTTGTATGATGTACCTTTACATCCTAAGAGTATATACAAATCCCAATTTCCAAATTGATTTTACTTAAATCCGTCTGTCTAACAAATTGAAACTTTGTTGTAATTTAATATTATCTCAAATTCATAAGTTATAAAACTTATTTTTTATCTAATACTAGTATTAAATTTTTGGCTTTGAAAAAAAAATTAAAACCGCCCGTATTTAAATCCTCAAAATCTTAACTCTTAAATTTTCTTCATAAATCTGATTTATAAATTATACTTATCTTATTTCATTTACTCAAAGTATTTCACAATCTTTTACCAAAAGTTTTCGTAAATTTCATAGCTCTGATTCAGGTATGATTTAGAAGTTTTTGACTATCCAAAATCTTCGAGAATCCCGCTTTATCTTATCAATTAGTGATTCCAATTTAACTTTTATTTAAACACTTTTATAAATATTACTAATCAATGATTCACATTATTTCTTTAACTTAAGGAAAATATATAGATCGAGTAACTTCAAAACAATCTAAGGAACTGAGTACTACCAATAGTATCATATATCCTCTTAACAAGAAGAGTAATACTAAAGGGTAGTGTTTACCATCCGAACATATTTCTTGCCCATTTTAAGTTTATTTTCAAGCTAAACGAATAGTTTTCTTAAAATATCTCTTTTTATTTGAAATAGTACATTTTCAAAATCCTTTAGAGATTACTTTATAAAACCTATTTTATAACTCCATTTTATAAATTTATTTTGTACTAATTAACTTCATTCAAATTTCCACAACTCTTTTATTCCAATTTAAATTCCCATTCCTTCTATATTATTTTTCCTTTTACACAATAATTTTCTATTATTTATCTTATATTATTTTTATCTTACATGTTCATTCCTTAAAAAAAACTTATTATCAAACACCTTAATGTTAAATTGCGAAACTTTATTCACAAGGTATTTGTACTTAAACTTTAAAATCAAACAATTGATCAATTTATGATAGTAACTTAAGATTATCATTTCTTAGTTTATTATTTTGGAATAAGTATTAAAGATCTGAATTACCTTATCTTATTTCTTACGTGCCAATTATCTTTATGAAACATCTTATAATCAAATTGTGAAATTCTAACCACAAGATGTTCATATTTAAATTTCACTAATCCTAATTTCTAACTATACAACTTTACAAAATATATACTTTATATTAAAAATATAATCCTAGGCAAAATTATTTCATTTATCAATTTTTCAGAATCAATGTGTCGGTTCATCTTGTTTAAATGTTTAGGAACCCTCATCGATAATGGTGATCAGGCACGTCATTCGGAACCCATAAATCACTCAACAGATAAATCAACACAAAATAATTTATTGGTCACTAACAAATACGCTTTCATATATAATACACTCAAACTCATTATAGGGTATTACTAACCCTCTCTCCAACGAGTCACTCATCCTAGGGCATTGCTAACCCTATCTCTGATGAGTCTTTACCCCAACAAAGCCAACGTTCTCGTGTAACTTTCAGTTCTGATACCAAATGTAACGGTCCACAATTTTGTACCTATGAATTAATAATAAGCCACACATGTCCAACTCAAATTGCATGAAAAGATGGATCATTAAGGATAGAAAAGAAAATAAGCATAACAAAATCTCAAACGAATAGAATAACATATATTATTTCAATAAAAATCTTGAAGCAGAAAACTTTTAAATACATATATCAGAGTCTAACCTAAATTCAACTTGGACAGTTCTAAACACCTGTCCTTACAGTTACTGACAGGAATCAAAAAACAAACAAACCACAGCGGATAATAGAATATGTCTGTACATAGATGAATATCTCTAGCTTTCCTCTGGAAACTCCAATCGTCTTCAACTACGCCTGAAACTACATGGATCCAACTCAAGTATTTGAAAATACCCGGATTAGGCTTGATAAACAAGCGTGAGAAAACTCAGTAATAAATGAAAGTGTCATATATCATCCTTTGGATAAAATCCTTTGAAAGAGTATCTCATAAGACCACGTCCACACGTAAACACGGACGGGTCTTACCTTATGATAACTAAAACACTTTTATATATCAAAACATTTGATATTATTTATAATGATATTCCTTTGAAAACATTTGCAAATAAACTTATTAATCTTAGCTGAAATTGTTAAAAATATTAAATTCCAGCATACTAGGCTCTACGAACAAAACCGTAGGTTCTTATTGGAGAATGGGTTTCCATACAAATGACCAGTGACGGGACTGCCTATCGGCAGTACATCTCTAGAGGAATGTACCAAGGATCATCACGAAGGATCCTCTACCAATAAAAACCTGCCTATCTCTCTAACTAGATAGTACCGAATATATCATCCCCCGATCATTACTGGACATTAACCGAGCATGCTCTAATATACAAACCACATTAATTTACATCCTGAACGTCGTAGCGGGAAGAAATATATCTAGAAGGGGATGATAATACCCTAATTGGGGATGACCCACTTAGCCTTGCTGCATCTAGCCCGCTTTCGATCATTTCCGGTTGATGAGCTCGAGGCAACGATTTCCTTTTCACATAACACATCTTCTTTCACTTTGAGTGCCAAACTACCATTCCTTTGATCACTATTTGACTCCCACAAGCATACAACCCTTGAGCTCGTATGTCTCAGAGAAGGGTGTTAAGCTAAAAGAAGCTGCCTTCTCCGCCACCAAGTAGATGTACATTTGTAAAATTCAAACCTTGTGTCTCAGAAATGCAATGTTAGACATTCGTCCATACAAGTTCGTTTTGGGATTGAACGAAACTGAAGGCACTCTCCTACTACCGATAATAGCGAGTAGTCCTTACAATGAAAGAAATCTCCACAAAAAGGAGAATACTGCTGTAAATAACTCTATAATGGGAGCGACCCAAAGCATATCAATAAGCAGTCCTCATGGTATAAAGATCCATGGTCTTCAATAATCATCATCTTCAACATGTCTTCACTTTCAAACGTATACATTGGTTCGAAGTGGTTTTCGGAAAGGGATCAACCAAATCCGACCCCGGTTCCTTTGAAGCCAATTATCGATTTAAAAGATGTTAAATTCATATATGGATATCAAGCATCAACTAATTACTTTATCTTTTATAAAATATCTTTCTTAGATATATTCTTTTCAATTTATTCCATTTTCTCTTCAAGTGTAGGAACGATTTCACCCTAGAGGGGGTAATTAGGATGATACTAATAATTATAAAATTTAACGCGGAAGTATATAAAATAATCGCAACACAGATAGTAACAGAATAGTAGCAGGGCAGATAAAAGCAGAAAATTGAACACATAGATTTACCCAGCTTCAGCAAAGCCCTGCCTACGTGCTACCCCCAAGGTTTCTACTAGAAATTAACTAGTCAGACGCTTACACACGTAAACTCACAACATCCACTATAGACTAACCTAAGTCTACGCTCAAAATCCTACCATATCTCAACCACTAATTTGCGAATTCTTGAACTACACCACCGTAGTTTGTCCCCTAGTCACACGACTAGAAATTACAAAAGTTTAAAAGAGAAAATACAAAAAAATTAAAGACCAAAAACCTAATTTTAAAATATTAAACCCAAATAGTAATTTAAGGAAGCCGGCCCAATAAGTAATAAAGATATCCTCTTCTCCCTTTTTATTTTCGGCCTGTAATCTTTTCTTGAGAAAATATGGCTGCTTCCTTTAACTCGTTCGTTCCTCTTTCAATTTTTAGGGCTTTGCAATCTTAAGAAGCGCCGACTTCAAATTGATCGATTGAATTGATATTTACGTTTAGCTTTGTTGATCGATCGTTTCTTCGTTTCTTAGCTTCGGGTGCTTCGATCAAGTTTGATTTTAATGGTATGTTATTTCCCTTTGCTTTTGTAGTTGATATGCTTGAACTCGATGGTTTCTGAAAGTCGATGATGAATGGGTTAAATAGGGTTCGAACCCCTATAATTTCGTTTGCATATTTTGTAAGAATTCGTCTGATAATTATATGCTTGGCCGTTTGATATTGCATGGATGTATATGATTTGTTTAGACTTATTCAATTCATATCTTTTCCTGATTGCTTGATCAACATGACTCAATTTTGACCTTTTTGATTTCTTGATTACCATGGCTTGATTTTCAGTTGACTTCGTATTCTTTTATTTTTTGAATATCATGGCTTTGAGTTTCTGGCATGTCTGGCTTTTCTTTGGATTTTTTCGAACTTGCATTGATTATTTTGAAACTTCTACTGTTGGTATTTATGTAGCTTGTCTGCATGTGATGAACATCATGAAATTGAATTTGTGATTATTATTGAACTTGAATTGTGTCACTATGTGCATATATGTATATATGTATGTACTGGTTGTCTTGTTGAGTTGATCCTGGCTCCTGTGTTCCTGTAGTCTGTGAATTCATTTTGTGTTTACATGCTTGAATGTTGTGGTATTGTAATTGATTCCATATGCTTGCATTCATACTTCATGCTGTTTGAAACTGCTTTGAGCTGCATTGATGGTTGCATTTATGTGCACACTTTTTCCTCTAGAGTCATGGCATTCATACTTTACTGTCATATAAGCTTGATGCCTGGATTTACTTGTGTACTTCATTTTTCTCCTCTGGCCACTTGGTGTTCACTATCTATCTGGTTCATGCTATCCGATTTGTCCTGTTGCACTGCCTATATATATATATATATATATATGTGTGTGTGTGTGTGTGTGTGTATGCATATGTGTGTATATATATATGGTAGTTACATTATTGTTTCACTGTTTTACATATTATTACTGGTGCCATTGATATCCGCTGTACCTTTTTGTTTACTGCTATTAGAAGTGGTCTTGGTCGAGTCTAGTGCTTGAATTTTGTCTGTACTTCCACATAAGTTCATGTTGAAACTTGTTTCCATTGTCCATTTTAGTCTGGTTTGAGTCATGTGTGGTTTCATTAGGTATGCTGTATTTGCATTCACCACTTTGCACTGTCTACTTCCTCTGGTCATTGAATATGGCTTTGAATCCATTGGTTCATCACTGTTTGATCATTCATGTTGTTTGCCTCGACTTGTTTCCAGTTCTGGTATGTGGTCGTGTGACGACCAGGAATTTTCGAGCATTTAAAATCGGAATATTTAATTGATTTTAAATATTCAAGATAATAATTTTAACTTAAATTACGATTGTCATGATTTATTTGACAATTAAATTGTAGAATTAAATAATTTGAATTGGATAAAATATGAAACCTGAGATTTTAAGCCTATTATAAATAATTTGAAGGCTTGTAAAAGTTATATTGATAACATTGAAGGTAATAGAAGTTGTAAAATTTAAATTAGCAGTGGTTTGTTCAGTTTTGAAATTTTATCATTTAAATTGAATTTAAAAATAGCCTTCCGAGGCACAGCCTCGGAATTCGACGAAACCAGTTCCATTGGATCCATAGTATTGTATTATTATCGGATTTCAAATTTCGTATTGATTGGAGTTAGTGTATAAGTGTACGATATAATAACGCGCTGAAAACTTAATTAATAATTTAATGAGATTTACTTAGGCAAGCTTCTCTTATACGCCTCTTTCCTCATCCATATCTTCTTTTAGACGATAGATCTCTTTCCTTTTTTTTCTTTCGGTTATCTCGATTCCTTTCCTTCAAAAACCGAATACTCAGTAAAAAAAACAAATGGCCGCTGGCCTCACTCGTTCCTCTCTCCCATATTTTCAAACCCCTCTTCTAATCGAGATCGATTCGCCTTCGAACCTTTGGAGTTTTTGGGGTTGCTCGCGTGCGTAGTTTTTGGGGTTTGGAGTCGCGATGTATCGCGAGTGGTAGTTGGGTTGGCGCTGGCGCATTCGACCGTTGGGTGCGATGGAGGGGAAGGGCGGCGCTCACTACGGTCCAAGGTGGAAACGCGTTCGCGTTGTGGCAAGGATGAAGCACTCATGCTTGTTCGTGGCGATTTAGTGGAGGAATCTCGAGTGGATTCGCGTTAGGGAATGGCGAAAAAGGGGAGCGCTGTCACGTTTGTGCTCGCGTTACGGGGTTGTGCTGGTCAGGGGATTCAGGGAGGTGTTACGGTTAGCTGTGAGGTCCAAAATTAGGAGATAATGTTCGAGATGGGAATGGATTGCAAATAAAATCAAAGGTGAGTTAATCTCACTCTGTTTAAATTTAAATTTAAATGATTAAATTTAAATGATTAAATTTAAATAATTGTTTGAATGGTTGAATTGTTGATGTGCTATTGTATGCTATATTTGGGAATTGATGCATTATATTGTGCTAACGTCTGTGGATGCAGGGAAAACGGGTTGGAGGGATCCAACTGGATCCCTCAACATTTATTTAAATTATTTAATTCCCTCAGTTGTGATTATATTGATATTGATATTCTATGATGAATTATAGTGGAATATTGAATGCTATGGTTTGATTGGATATAATTGAGTATAATGAATTACCAAAAATTTAAATTTGATTGTTGGAAATGAAGATAAAAGAAGTGAAATTGCAAGTAAAATAATTATAGAATAAATTTAAGAATGCATTGGGAAGAAATAAAGTGACTGAGAAGTTTTAATAAATAAAACTTGAGTATAAAAAGGAAATTTTGAATAATAAGAAGTTAAATGAATTTTAAACTGTAGTGTTATTATTTAGGAGAACAAAACATTTATTAAAATTTAAGATTTAAATTGGTGAAAAGAATAAGGAGGAAATTGGAAAAAATCTGGAATTTGTATATTTCCGTTAAATAATTTAGAACCAAACGGAGGATAATAACAATAATAATAAACCTATAATTAATGAATTTTGAAATGAATTGAGTATGTATGGGGATTTATTTCTAATGGGATAAATCGGAAATCAATTTGGAAAATTGATTTAAGTGATTGGAGTAGAATTTTTCTCTAGATAACCAAGTACGTTTTTAAGTAAAATTGTAATTATAAATTAAATGTTTTAATGTTGTTTTTGAAGAAAGCACGTTTTTGTAAAATTTGTTATTTCTAATATTGTCTAAAATAGTATCTTCTTCTAATTTATTTAGCAGTAATTATTAAGAAATAACTAGTATTTCGTTTTATTAAAAGTAGAGATCTAGTTTTTATATTTTATTTAAGTAACTTTATTTTCGAATGTTTAATTAGTATGTGTTTTAGTAAATTATTATAGTAGTTTTTACTTAAGTGTTTAAACGTAAATTCCAAAGCATGTATTTTTGTTTAATCTATTATCATAATAATAATTTAAAGAATGATTTGGTCCTTTGTTTTAAGTATTATTATAAATTTAGTATTAAAGTAAATTTTTCTAAATTGAATTTTAAGTATATATTACAATAAAGTGTTTTTAAAATTATTTTAAAAATCTCGAGTTTTGTGCTTGGCGATTCCAGTGGAAATAGAAATACTTGGGATTTATTATGAGAAGGGCAGGTAGTTTTGAAAACTGTTTTCAAATGAATTTGAAAGTGAAAATATATCTTGTGAAGATATTGTTGAGATAAATAAATAATCTGGGAAAAATTATTTATTGTTTGATGGATGTTTGTGAACATTAATTGATAGTTAAATCATCGACTATCAATATTGGACAAATGCGTTGATCGTTTCGAAGTGACCGAGATCGAGATTTATTTCTCGAAAACCACTTCGATCCAGTTTGTACGTTTCGTGTAAACGATTTTGGATTCGAAGATGGAGCAGTGAAGTGAAAGGGCTAGTCGCTACTAATCCTGAGGATATTTCCAAAATGGATGTAGTAGGAATAGTGCCTTCGGTTCCGTTCGAACCCGGGACGGACTTGTATGGATGAATGCTTGCGAAACATCGTCAGGTGGACGATGGGCGTTCCAAGGGATATTGTTCTAAAAAGGTAACGCTTAGCCTCAAGCCTCATCAAATGGGAATGACTGAAAATCGGGGATTATGCAGCAAGGCTAGGTGGGTAGCACCCAAGCAGGGTGAGGTCATTCCAGTCTAGATGTCCCTTTTTATTTCGGCTTAGTGGGCAGTTGCTGATCCCAACCGCCGGGTGATCTCACTCGGGACTGTCCAGTAAGGGATGATTCCGGCCTTGTGTTGTAGGGGAGCGGACGTACTCCTCGGTACGGTGATCTAGGCCCCGTACTGTGACAGGTGGTACCCCAGTGCCTAGTCATTAGTTGGAAATCCATTTTCCCTATGAGCCTTGTACGAGTTTTGTTTGTATTACCCACTCTGTGGCTAGTAGCTGGAATTTAATAGATGTAACAATTTCGGCTATTTTATAAGTATTTGTATATAGACCCTATTATAATATTTGAGGATTTCTATAAAAATTGTTTTAGCTATCGTAAGGTAAAAACCCGACATGTTTATTTGTGGCGTGGTCTTACGAGATGCTTTTGTTTTCAAAGGATCTTTGAAACTTTAATAATCAATTGGGTGTGATTTTCTCACGCTGGTATGCCAGACTGACTCGGGTGTTATTTAACTGTAATGCTCGGGTCAGACCGAGTATTATAGGATATACAAGATGTGATGCTGTGGAGCTCAGGAGACGAGCTGGATGATGACACGCTCGTATTTATTTATATATACATATATTCCGCAGTGTTGAGTTGTTGTGTATCCATTTGTATGATATTGATGTTGAGCTGTGATTGATGTACTCTGATGATGTAATATATAGACAGAGATATTTAATGTTTGAGTAAAGAGTATTTATTATCTATTATATTTTATTCCGCTGCGATGGTTAGATTCTGTTATTGTTTTCTATTTTCTTCTTCTACCTCTTCTTCTTTAAACCAAATGGTTCGTATTTCTGTGCAACTTGAGTTGATTTTTGTAGAATAGTGTTGACTCAAGGGGTATGGATTTGCGGGCTGTTACAGTTGGTATCAAGGCTTAGGTTGGTGATAACCTTGGCTCTGGTGGGAACCACTCATTTCAAATAGAGTCCATAGTACTCTAGAATGAGTTTGAGCGTATAAATAGATATGAGCGCGTATTTGTTAGTGAATATAAATTGTTTTAATATTGTGTTGATCGATTTATTGAGTGGCATATGAACCTTCGTCGACACAGTCTGCGCAACTGTATTGAAGGGGTTTCTAAACACTTGAATAGAACAATCGACATGGTATTGTTTAAAAATGTGGGTAAATGAAATAATTTTACCCAAAAATATTTTGATATAAATAAAAGTTTTGTAAACTATCTAGCTAATATGTGGTTGCTTGGATGTTAGAAATGATAATATTAAAGTATTATCATTATTAAGTGAAAATTTAGTTAGAAATTGAAAATATAACTAAAGTTTGAAGGAATAAATTCATTATGAAATGAAATTCATAAATATGGATTATAAACGTAAATTATAAATGGAAATATAATTAAATGGGAATTTGTATAAACATAAACTATACAAATACATTATAGTTAAGATTTGAACTAAAACAGAATTTGAAACTTTAAACCCGGAGATTTTGGAAGTATTTTGAAAATAAATAGTAGCATTGTTGTTTTTAGGGTATTTCTGAAAGGAAAATTGTTTTAAATAAATTTTGGGAAGAGATTTAGCATTGAATTCACTTCAGTCACTGGAAAATAACTTCGGTGATGACTGCAGCATCATCGATGTTCATTTTCGAGTTTCTAAGTGATGAATTGCTACCAAAGTGATTTGTTCAGGAAAAGCTGTTTATTTGTGAAATTTCAAAGGAAATTTGTTGGGAATAAAACCTGGACTGGTTTGGCCTTTGAGAAATGTGATTTGTGATGTTGGAGATTTTAAATGGTTTGAAACCAAAAGCCGGGTGTTTTAAAAATCCTGGAGGGATAGGTGGTAAGCTTATAAATTGAGATGATTTTTAAATCAGGAAGGAAATATAAGATTTGGGTGTTGGAATTTAAATTTAAAAGGAAAAGTTAAAAATGGAATTTAACTTGGATTGGAAAATAAAAATTTAACTGGATTGAAATTAATTAATTAATTAGGCTGAAAAATAATATTCAGTTGTATTCGAATTTAGTTGCAATCGAATTGAATTAAATAAAACTGAGTTAAGATAGAATTGAATTGGAATAAGAATTCAATTGAATTATTGAATGAAATTAGATTCTTACCTGAATAAATGGAAAATAAGTTGGATAAGAATTGGGTTGAAATAGATAAATCAGAATAACTTATAAAAGAATTAAAAATCCTTGGAAATAAAATATGCTTGGATATAAATAAGCATAAGGCTTGAGTTAAAATAAAAGAATAATATATTTAAGCCTATAATGGATGGAATTGTGTAAATAATAAGTTGTGACTTATAAAATTTAAAATGGAATACAAAGCCCAAATTTAATATTTTGATGAATTGGAAAATGAAAAGAAAATCCAAAATTGAATTATAAAGTATATTGAACTTAAGAAAATAAAATGAAGGGATATTTGGAATAAAAATTCAAGTGTTGGATTATAAATAAGGGAAGAACTAATTAGATAATAAATCAGTTAATGAAATTGAATTGTGAGTTTATATTGAAGTTTGGAAATAAAACTCAAGTTATAAATCAAATTCGACCTGGATCGATAGTGAAGTGAATGTAATTAAAATTGTGGTTAATAAATTGGGTGGTAAATTGAAAATGGATAGTGGATTTAAAACTTGAGTTATAAATTGAAAATTTAGCTTGAAGTGTTAACAAATTAAATATAATTGAAGTATATCGGATAAAAACGTAAATGGATTAAAATAGCAATGATTTGAATGTGCAATTAAAATCCATAAGTGAAGATAACTTGGAAATAGCCAGGTAATAAATTGAATGAGCTGAATCTAGAAATCTAAAATGTATAATAATTGATCAAATAATTTGTAGTTGGAAATGGGATTGAATTAAAATAGAACCAAGATAAATTGAAAAGAGAACTTTGTTTGCAACACGAGAATGAGCTTAAGTGTAAAATTTGAATAAATTGAAGTAAATTGACTTAAGCTGAATAGATGGAAGAGAAAGGTTTACTTGAAACGAAATGAGCTTAAGTATAAAAGTGCAGTGAATAAACTTAAGCTAAAAGATGGAAAAGAGTTGAATTGAATTCAACTAAAAAATTAAGTTTAATAATAGTGGATTGGATTTAAATCAAGTAAAAAAAAAATAAAAAAAATAAATAAATTTTAATTGAAATAAAATTCGGTGTGTTGCCGATAATATTTAATGGAATAAAAATGCTTAAATAAATAATTGTAAACCATTTAAATTATTAAGGGATTGAAATAACTTGAGACAATAAGGAAAATGGAATGTTTCAAGTTTATTAGAATGGTTTAAGTGAATGTGGATAAACTAATTATATTGAATAAATAAATGACGGAATAAATAAGTATCAAATGAAATGTGGTTTAAAAAAGTTGAGAAATGGTTATGGAATGAAATAGCTTGGATTGTTTTTGAGCTAAATAAATAGTTCCGAATAAACAGATGTTAAAGGAAATGTAAATGAATGGATTGTGGATGAAATTCAAATAGAACGTGTCGAGCTAAATAAATGGTCGTGAATGAATTAAAACAAAAGGGAAATTTAATTGGTAATGAAGATGAACCTAAATTGTTAATGGTTTTGAATGAACTAGTTTGGGTTAATAAAATGAAATGCAAGTGCAGGAATTCAAATATGAAATGCAATGAAAACGAGAATACATGAATTGTGAATAAATTGAAAATGGAATAGAATTAAGTATAAATTGAGTTGAAATCCATTTAAATTGGTTATAAAGCATAAATACTTATTTATTCACATAGATCTCGTCAAATTGCATAGAATAAATTGTCACTTGATGTAAATGGAAGTGATTAAGATGCTATGAATTGATAAAAATGAAATAGAATTGATTTTAAAATCGATTGAATTGAATATGAGCTTGTTTGGAGTTATAATAAATTGAAGGTAAGAAATGGTATTGTAAACCATTAAAATTAAATGAAATGGCTTGTAGATTGCTTGAAAGGTGTGCGTAAGTGTTAAAAACTATAAAAGTTGCTTATAACATTGTCTGGTTACATTGCTTTTAAACATTCATGGGTTGTAGTTGTTTAAATAGAGTGAAATGTTAATAAACTTCATATATTTGGCACTTACATGTTTAAATTGAGTAAGTACAGGTACCTGGAAGCTGTATGGCTGGATTTGATTGCGCTAACGGCTAAATAAATAAGCTACATGCTTAAAAATGCTAAATAAGGTACGCCTACACAATTAAAATAGGAAATATGAACTGTTTTTGGTTTTCCGACCGTGTGCGTCGATGTATATATATTTATCTCTTTTTTCAAATTGCAAAAGCTCATCCGTACAAAGGAGACTCTGCCAAAAAAATTCAGAAATTTTGGGAGTTAGAAAATTTTTAAAAAATTTTGGAAAAAATTTATTAACGACAAAACAATTTCAAACTAGAAATTGAAATAAGTTAGTGAATGAAACTAATTAAAATAATGACATGAATTAGTTATAAATGAAAAATAAAATTTAACATTTGGAGTTGAAAATAAATTGAATTCGTATGAAAATGAAGGAATCAAGTTGAATAGGAATAGATATAAACGAAAGCGGACGATGAAATAAATATAAGGAGCATATAAAATGCTTAAAATAAACTTTAGCGGGAATGGTGAAGTCTTAAATGGAAATTGATACTGCCAATGTAATTTAAGTCAATATTAGAGTGAATAGATATTGGCATTTTGTGAGAAAGTGGATAAAATGTTTTGGAATGTTGTGATTGATTATTATTGCTAAGTAGGATATGCAGGTAATCTAAAGGAAAAAGAGAATTGGATTGATTTCAAATGATTAAAATTGGAAATGCTCGACAAAAAGGTATGTATTTAAATTTGTTATGAAATTTGATTGGGATTTGGATTGAGCCACTTTACATTTTTTTTTTCTTTTTGGAATTGGGAGGCCGTAGAGCCATTTTGTAGTTGTACCGAGCTAGCCGCGCAAAGGAGACGCTGGCGAAATTTTTCGGGAATTTAGGGAGTTAGAAAAATTTTGAGAAAATTTTTGATAATTCAAAATTTGTTTTTAAATTGAAACTTGAATGGTTAAACCAATAGTATAGTTTGAAACTATGGAGAAGTTTGGAGGGTTAACAAGAATAATAATGAGTCTTTTAAAAGAAAATAATTGGTGCGATGTTGAATTGTTAGAAACTGTTTGGTTTAAGGATATAATTAACGGGTATAGGACCATTCTTCCAAGCTAGTAATTTCGGGGACGAAATTCTTTTAAGGGGGAAGGAATGTGACGACCCGGAATTTTCGAGCATTTAAAATCGGAATATTTAATTGATTTTAAATATTCAAGATAATAATTTTAACTTAAATTACGATTGTCATGATTTATTTGACAATTAAATTGTAGAAATAATAATTTGAATTGGATAAAATATGAAACCTGAGATTTTAAGCCTATTATAAATAATTTGAAGGCTTGTAAAAGTTATATTGATAACATTGAAGGTAATAGAAGTTGTAAAATTTAAATTAGCGGTGGTTTGTTCGGTTTTGAAATTTTATCGTTTAAATTGAATTTAAAAATAGCCTTCCGAGGCACAGCCTCGGAATTCGACGAAACCAGTTCCATTGGATCCGTAGTATTGTATTATTATCGGATTTCAAATTTCGTATTGATTGGAGTTAGTGTATGAGTGTACGATATAATAACGCGCTTAAAACTTAATTAATAATTTAATGAAATATAATATCGCGAGTGGTAGTTGGGTTGGTGCTGGCGCGTTCGACCGCTGGGTGCGATGGGGGGGAAGGGCGGCGCTCACTACGGTCCAAGGTGGAAACGCGTTCGCGTAGTGGCAAGGCTGAAGCACTCATGCTTGTTCGTGGCGATTTAGAGTAGGAATCTCGAGTGGATTCACGTTAGGGCACGGCGAAAAAGGGCAGCACTGTCACGTTTGTGCTCGCGTTAGGGGGTTGTGCTGGTCAGGGGATTCAGGGAGGTGTTACGGTTAGCTGCGAGGTCCAAAATTGGGAGATAATGTTCGAGATGGGAATGGATTGCAAATAAAACCAAAGGTGAGTTAATCTCACTCAGTTTAAATTTAAATGTAAATGATTAAATTTAAATAATTGTTTGAATGGTTGAATTGTTGATGTGCTATTGTACGCTATATTTGGGAATTGATGCATTATATTGTGCTAACGTCTGTGGATGCAGGGAAAACAGGTTGGAGGGATCCAACTGGATCCCTTAACATTTATTTAAATTATTTAATTCCCTCAGTTGTGATTATATTAATATTGATATTCTATGATGAATTATAGTGGAATATTGAATACTATGGTTTGATTGGATATAATTGAGTATAACGAATTACCAAAAATTTAATTTTGATTGTTGTAAATGAAGATAAAAGAAGTGAAATTGCAAGTAAAATAATTATAGAATAAATTTAAGAATGCATTGGGAAGAAATAAAGTGACTGAGAAGTTTTAATAAATAAAACTAGAGTATAAAAAGGAAATTTTGAATAATAAGAAGTTAAATGAATTTTAAACTGTAGTGTTATTATTTAGGAGAACAAAACATTTTTAAAATTTAAAATTTAAATTGTTGAAAAGAATAAGGAGGAAATTGGAAAAAATATGGAATTCGTATATTTCCGTTAAAGGATTTAGAACCAAACGGAGGATAATAACAATAATAATAAACCTATAATTAATGAATTTTGAAATGAATTGAGTATGTATGGGGATTTATTTCTAATGGGATAAATCGGAAATCAATTTGGAAAATTGATTTAAGTGATTGGAGTAGAATTTTTCTCTGGATAACCAAGTACGTTTTTAAGTAAAATTGTAATTATAAATTAAATGTTTTAATGTTGTTTTTGAAGAAAGCAAGTTTTTGTAAAATTTGTTATTTCTAATATTGTCTAAAATAGTATCTTCTTCTAATTTATTTAGCAGTAATTATTAAGAAATAACTAGTATTTCGTTTTATTAAAAGTAGAGATCTAGTTTTTATATTTTATTTAGTTACTTTATTTTCGAATGTTTAATTAGTATGTGTTTTAGTAAATTATTATAGTAGTTTTTACTTAAGTGTTTAAACGTAAATTCCAAAGCATGTATTTTTGTTTAATCTATTATCATAATAATTATTTAAAGAATGATTTGGTCCTTTGTTTTACGTATTATTATAAATTTAGTATTAAAGTAAATTTTTCTAAATTGAATGTTAAGTATATATTACAATAAAGTGTTTTTAAAATTATTTTAAAAATCTTGAGTTTTGTGCTTGGCGATTCCAGTGGTAATAGAATACCTTGGATTTATTATGAGAAGGGAAGGTAGTTTTGAAAACTATTTTCAAATGAATTTGAAAGTGAAAATATATCTTGTGAAGATATTGTTGAGATAAATAAATAATCTGGGAAAAATTATTTATTGTTTGATGGATGTTTGTGAACATTAATTAATAGTTAAATCACCGACTATCAATATTGGACAAATGCGTTGAACGTTTCGAAGAGACCGGGATCGAGATTTATTTCTCGAAAACCACTTCGATCCGGTTTGTACGTTTCGTGTAAATGAATTTGGATTCGAAGATGGAGCAGTGAAGTGCAAGGGCTAGTCGCTACTAATCCTGAGGATATTTCCAAAATGGATGTAGTAGAAATAGTGCCTTCGGTTCCGTTCGAACCCGGGACGGACTTGTATGGATGAATGCTTGCGAAACATCGTCAGGTGGACGATGGGCGTTCTAAGGGATATTGTTCTAAAAAGGTAAGGCTTAGCCTCAAGCCTCATCAAATGGGAATGACTGAAAATCAGGGGTTATGCAATAAGGCTAGGTGGGTAGCACCCAAGCAGGGTGAGGTCATTCCAGTCTAGATGTCCCTTTTTATTTTGGCTTAGTGGGCGGTTGCTGATCCCAACCGCCGGGTGATCTCACTCGGGACTGTCCAGTAAGGGATGGTTCCGGCCTTGTGTTGCAGGGGAGCGGGCGTACTCCTCGGTACGGTGATCTAGGCCCCGTACTGTGACAGGTGGTATCCCAGTGCCTAGTCATTAGTTGGAAATCCATTTTCCCTACGAGCCTTGTACGAGTTTTGTTTGTATTACCCACTCTGTGGCTAGTAGTTGGAATTTAACAAATGTAACAATTTCGGCTATTTTATAAGTATTTGTATATAGACCCTATTATAATATCAGAGGATTTCTATAAAAATTGTTTTAGCTATCGTAAGGTAAAAACCCGACATGTTTATTTGTGGCGTGGTCTTACAAGATGCTTTTGTTTTCAAAGGATCTTTGAAACTTTAATAATCAATTGGATGTGATTTTCTCACGCTGGTATGCCAGACTGACTCGGGTGTTATTTAACTGTAATGCTCGGGTCAGACCGAGTATTATAGGATATACAAGATGTGATGCTGTGGTGCTCAGGAGACGAGCTGGATGACGACACGTACTCTCGTATTTATTTATATATACATATATTCCACAGTGTTGAGTTGTTGTGTATCCATTTGTATGATATTGATGTTGAGCTGTGATTGATGTACTCTGATGATGTAATATATAGACAGAGATATTTGATGTTTGAGTAAAGAGTATTTATTATCTATTATATTTTATTCTGCTGCGATGGTTAGATTCTGTTATTGTTTTCTATTTTCTTCTTCTACCTCTTCTTCTTTAAACCAAATGGTTCGTATTTCTGTGCAACTTGAGTTGATTTTTGTAGAATAGTGTTGACTCAAGGGGTACGGATTTGCGGGCTGTTACAGGTCGCTCTGACCAGTTCAATGAACATGTTAAAATGATGTTGTGTTGTGAGTGCATATGTTCTTGGTTTTGTGGTCTTTGTAGCATTGTTTCTTTGACTTGTATGTGACTAGTGGTGGTCTGTTGGCACTTGAATTTGGTCTGTACTTATGTTGAATCCAACTTATAGCTCGGGTTTGACCTTGTGCTAATATCGTTACTTTATTTGTATTTCACATGCGTTGAACCCGGCTTTTGATTGGGTTTGAACTTGTGCTCACCTGTCCCTGTAGTTTTATCAAGTGTATATCGGTGTGCACGGCCTTGTGGCACGTATAGTGATAACTGTGCATGTCATAAGCTGTTCATGTATGATGAATTCAAACTTAAATGATGACAAACAACCCAAATAACCCAAGGCAAATAATATTTTTAAAATCACATTTTATTTTACACTGTAAAAAATATTTCTTTTTCAATTTTACCTTATCAATGTTTATTTTGCAGATCGCTCAGATGCTGGATTCAATCTAGAATATAGTTGAAGATAAATACGAGTGAATGAGCGATATGTAGTGAGGTGCAAATGTATGTATAGAAAAAAATGTGATGTATATTGGTGAGAGCCAAATTTGAACTATTCAAAATTGTAATAAAATATTTGTTTGAATAAAATATCTGTTGGAATTTAAATTCCGTGTTATTTATTTTACTCGGCAAATATTTATTTAATTGTGTGAATAATAAAATAGTACATTATCAAATACGAATGAATATATATATATATATATATATATATGTTTGTTATCATCAAACAAAAATCATATACTAGTATATTCAACATCAATGGTACATGGAATCATTAAGCCTCATTTATCAAACCATTTAGCTTATTTAAACCTTTCTTAAATCTTGGAATAATCCCAAATCATTTTATCTTTTACTTAGGAAAACCTTTCCAAACTATTTATTAAATATTAATCAAAGATTTCTTATATTCAAGTTATAACTTTTAACTTACGGAAAATATTTTCAAATTATTTATTAAATCTTACTCAAAGATTTCCTTTTAAACATCTAATCATATTCTTGCACATAGAAGATTTTCATAATAGAGTGCTACCGCCTCTTTAAATATGGTAAGTTTCACCTCCAAGGACTAATGGCAAGTAATCCTACATCATGAAGATCTTCTTCATCAATGATCTTTGTCATCGATATGTTTTATTTCGAAAATTAGTTTGAAGGGGATTTTGATAGGAATCATCCAAATCTGATTCTCGATTTTTCATGCTAATCATTGATAAAAAATGTTAAGTGATTAATTAATATTCAAAGAATTTGTTTCTTTTTTTATCTTGAAAAAAAACTAAAATATGATCTTCTAGAGCATCTGGGCTTTCCTTTTGATCTATTCCACCCTTCTCCTAAGAAGAGAAAAACAGGCCAGGTAAATTCATGGCTCTGGTTGCTCCATTCCTAACATTAGTTAACACCTTGTTTTATCTTCCTAGATCTCACAAGCGAGACAAATGTACTAGTTGTTCCGCATACTCATTTATTGGCTTGACTGTGGAATTTATTATAAGATTCCAAATTATCTTTTAAACTCTTAATTTTCCTTTTTCAAAATATTCATAATTAATTCTATGAAAAATCGTTAAGTTTAAACTCATACTCAAAAGGTTATAGAATTCGCAGCATAAAAGTGCTATATAAGCTTATTTGATTTAAACAACTTTTTAATATTTAAAAATTCATATTTCCATTCCATATCTCTTTTAGACCATTTTAATAATTTTATCAAATTTATTCCATATTTTTAATCATTTAAAAATATCATTTATAAAGAAATCCCATTTTGGATTCCGAACTGCAAAACCGTGATGTTTTAGAAAATTATTTTGGACATATTTCAATCTCTACTTGATGAAATCTTGATTTTAATTCTTTATTGGAAAACTATTATCATTGTGGACAAAAGGAATTTTATTTCCAAGAAATCTGAATTATAAATCATTCTCTATGTTAATTTGAAGTTACAGGTCGAAATTTACGAACTGCCGATTCACGACGAGCTCAGTATTGACCAATTTTGTGAATTGCTTCGAAACTTATCCAAAACACTTCAAAATTTTTTAAACCAAATTTAAACAATTTTAACTCATTTAAAGCAATATTTTCATCATTTCAAACTCATTTTTCATTTTATTTCATATTATAATACCATATTATTATAATATCATTTTCAATCTTTTTAGATATTTTGAAATCATATAGGGGCTAAATAATTTTCACACACACATTTGTATGAATTTAATTATTATTTAATTAACTATGGTTAATTACTAATCATTTTTCTTATCATTTATTAAACCAACCACATAAACAATCATATAAGCAATCAATTTTGCAACCAAGTTATCAAGCATTTAATCATTCAACATATTTAAACTTTCAAGTCATTATACTTGAAATAATTTATGGATTAATTAGTAAATACGAGTACTCACATTTAACTTCGCCAATTCTTTCTACCAACATTCATATGCAACAATGCTTTGCTAAACCCTTTTAACTACACCAAACCATCACGTAGACTCTACCACCATGCTTCAAAGTGCTCGACCACCACCTCCAAACATCCATAAGGCTCGGTCACAGCTAGATCTCTATGATCCTCCATCACTCTTCAAATTTTTAGATACTAAACCATGTTCCGGTAATATTCTAAGGTCTTTGACAAAGTTTGGTGGTGTTTTGGCTTTGTTTGATATGGTTTTGAAAAAGTTAGTAATGAAATGAAAGAGAAAAGGCCATTAGAGAGTGGAAGAAAAGCTTGAAAAGGGAAGAAGAAGAAGTGAAAAAAAGTGAGAAAGTTGATGTTTATTTATAGAAAAACTTTGAATTAAAATAATGTTTTGTAAAAAGACTAACATACCCTTTACTTACTTTTTAAGCAACCTTATTTTTTCAACCCTTAACATCACATTTCAAATCATTATTTTATGTCATTTTCACTTAAATATTAAGTAAAGAATATAATAATTATGTTTGATGTTTACTTTTACTTTGAAATGGCATGTTTGTCTTTTAGTGCTTATTTTTTATTAATTATATTCCAGAATTTTTTATGTACGTTTAGTAAAAGTAAACTTGATTTGTGAATTATTTAATAATTACTATTTGAATATATGTTTCTATATCAGAAAATAAAGGTGCGACGACGCTACGGCAACTTTTAATCGACAAAATATTAATTTTGGACAAAATATTTTATGGTCACATTTTGACGTTTTAGTTCAAATATTTATTTATGTAAACCAAATTTAGAAATGAAATTTTTGCTTCCTTAAATAAATTAAAACATGTCTCTTTATATTTTAAAATCATATTTAAATTAGACCGAAATCTCTAATTTACAATGTATGTAAAATTAACAAAATGCCATAAAATTTGATTATTTTTGTAAAACGATTATTAACATACTTTTAAATAATTTAATATACTTTTATTATCTTTATTAAATGTTTTCAATAAGATTTATCCTTTTAAATAAATATTTAAACCTATTTATTTAAGAATTTATTTATTTTTAACAAAACTTAAATTTTGTTGATTTGTTCTAAAATCTAAATTTATACTTCTTAAATTACCAACTATAAGAAAAAATAATTTCTCTACTATTATCTATTATATATTACTTATTTATTTAATTTTTAAACCTTTTTTAATTTAAAACAAACGAAATATCTTATTTTCAAAGTAGCGAAATTATGGGTAGTCACAGGTACCTCCTACGGGAATGCTTTTCTTCATTAAAAATTTATTTTAAAACATGATGCACACACCGTAAATATACTTGCGATTTCTATATGAATGTAGTCTTTTGAAAACTCAAAAACGTTTTTCATCCAATATTTCCCACACTTCTACTGGATAGGGGCGTAATACAACGAAATTTACATCTGAATCCTACCACACAACTTTTAATTGTGGAAAAAAAATCTAATTTTTTGAACTCGATTTCTTATGTCAGAAAGAAGGTAGAAAACGAAAAACCTTATGTTCACCATTTTACTTTTGTGCAACTCTTTCCTCGTACTTGGAAATTATGCCGCTATTTTATAAAAATCTTTATTTTCTTTCCCAAGCATAGTTTACATAAGAAAAACTATCTTTTTCGTACTTTTTTCCAAGCTTAATTTAAGGGGAAAATGTATTTTTCTTTTGCAATTCTCATTTATTGTATTGATGTTTCTGTCGCTTTCTTGAGCTCTTACTGTTTTTCTTTTAGTTACTTTTATCTACTTTTACTTTTCTTTAATATAGCAGCTATCTTTTAGGGCTAGGAGGCCTAGGACCATGTCCACTCTGACACAGAAAGATCCTACTATAGGAATCCAGGAAACTCATATGCTCCACCTACCGCCTATTACTTTTTACGAACTTATGTTGTATTACTCATGATGAATAAAATCTATTCATCCCTTCCTTTTCATACTCAAAATGAAATGACCAAGTCTCATTTACTGCAATGAATAAGTATTTTAATGTATGCAGTCTTTATCTAAAAAGGCAACTAAGCTTGAGGAAATTTTCTCTTTACCGTTACTTTTCATTTTTTTCCCCAACTAAGGTTTGTTTATTCAAATCACGTGTGTGTTACTATCTTACTAATATCACTTTACTATTCTTCTATAATCTACACACATGAAGTTACATTCCTAGGTTCTCACTAGTGTCTTATACACTTTATGGGAACTTTTATTATTACTACTAAAAGTAATCACTGCTTTCTCCTATACAACCTTATACTTTTCTCGTCACACCTAGGAAATGATTCTTAACTACTCCATATTTAAAAGTTTGGTTTGGTATTTATAATTTCATTTCAAAAATTAAAGCTTCTAAATTTTTGAAACATCAAATCCCAAAATTCTTGCCTTTAAAAGAGATGCTTTGAAGTTTCTACTAAATTCAAAGGTACTCCCCAAACCTAGAGTGGAAAACTTACAAATTCTAAGTTCAAAGCTTATTCCTCTTTCTATTTAAAGAACATAACAACTTTTTACGCAAAAAATGGATTTTAAATTTAACTGTTTACAAAGTTTTCTCTTCCAAAAACTCATTTTTTTTCACCCAACCATTTTTATTTAAAACATGCATTACTTGTCTTTATAACATTTTTCTTTTCTTGACCTCCAAAATGTCCTCACATTTTTTCAAAACGTCTTCGTTCCATAGTTTTTAAAATTTACAAAAACTGGAGTAGTTAAGAACAATTATTCTATCAAAAATCCAATAACTTTCCTACTCTTCCAATTATCTAACCTTGAAGGATTTTTTAATTTACTATAAATGAGGATTTTCTACGAAGGCAAGGAAGCCATGCACATAGTCAATGGAAAAATATGAAATTTTCATTGCTTAGCTTTCCTATTAAGGCTCTCTATAATATCCCTCCTAACTAATACTGTCTCTAATTATTATACTTCTCATTATACCTAATGGGTTTATACCTTAACGTGTTGGAACTAATTTCCCCTATAAGAAACCATTAGCGCTAAAACCTTCTATGAATCTTTTAAAAGAGGATTTCATATTTGTGTGAAATTACACGAAACTTATTTTATAATTTGTCGAAATAGGCTATACAGTATTTGGTGCTTTCCATATCTTATACATCTCTTCCACGTATTCCTTATAACTTGCATAAAACATCTTCATTTGTGGTTTGGTTTCAAGAAAATTATACCATTATTCGTTTCATTCCAATAGATTAAAATATTTAATCTATATTCAGTTACAATAGATATTTCCTACGAAATTTATTAATTTCCTAATACTTGGCTTACATCTTTTTCAAAAGAATTCATTTTCAAAACTATTTTAACATTTTCATAACTAGAAAACATTTCCATATACTTATTTAAATAATAAGTTTGCTTACAAACCACTTCATTTCTATACATAGAAATTATCTTCAAAACGCATTTTTATTGGGTTAAAATAGATATTGCGTAAAACACCATTACTATAAACCAAAAATACTAGTATTTGGATTCAGTTAAAATAAATATTAATAAATCCCATATGCTACGTAAAAACATTTTCTTTCGGAGTCACCTACTATAACAATAGGGTCATAGTCCATGCTTCCTTTATTTTTCATGAAAACATCTATTACAACAATAAATGTTGTAACATACATTTTCAATACTTAACACATTCTAGGTTTTTATATTTTAAAACTTTGTTTACCTATAAGGAAACTAGTGAGCTATATATGCTCTATAATTCTTCCAAAAAAATTAAAATTCACATCATATAAAAACCAAATTAAATTTCATACCACTTTTTTTCAAAACCCAATATTTACTTCAAACATATCAACAATTATATTTTTCAAAACTTTTCAATTCCAAAAAGTTTTGTTTTTTTGGGCTAGATATAAAGTGGATTTTCTTCTTATTACCCTAGGAATATCCTTTCTAAACTTTGAAAATCTCATTCCCTTACTAAAATCTCTTATTCCTTCCAAAATAAAAATACTCCCTCTATTATTCCTAGGGAACTTTCCTACTTCGTTTGACATATGGATATTAATCTTCTCTCAAAACATAAGTTATTGTGCACTATAAATTGGTACTAACTTAGGGCTCAACACTCTTGGGTCATCCAAAACACAACTAGCAAACTATGCACAATTGTACTTCTAAAAAGTTTCCACATGTTAAAATCTATAACTAGGGACTATTTGGATTTTATTATATAATATTTTTGTATTATATTCAAACATACAAATATGTTCACTCACTATCTACCTAGGAACCCTAAACCAAGGCTCTGATACCAAATGCAACAACCCGAATTCCATGGGTCCGGATTTTTCGCAAAAAGGCCAAAACCCAAGCCCGCTGAAGCCTGAGTTGGGTATTTGGAATCCTGCAAATCGGCAAAGACCCAAGTAAATATCTTACAAAACAGACTAAAATATAATAGTAAGTAAGTACTCGGTAAGATAATAACACTTTCTAAACAAGTGTCTTAAAGCTGGAAAGTCTCTGCCATCTACCTAACCTGTAGAATGTTACGAGGAGGGGGTCAGACCTTAAGTTCCAGCGAATGGACAAATATACACTTCTAAGCTTAATTCTACATATACCGTTTTATTTCCATTTTCGGTTATGTTAGGTTTATAGGCTTATAATACTCTCGCCTCTATGCATGAATCGTACCCATCTACACCCTAGTAGATTAAAACCTAATAACATATATATATATATATATATGTAGCTACATGCCTAATGACCGCATCGGTCTAACCATAGTACCTTTCGTATCCTCCTCGAAAAGGACTCTATCATCTTACTCCTAGAGAATTCTTTACCTACATCTGTAAAGGACAGCTTCATGAGGCCTACAATACAAAAGTTCTGTCATCTACTATGAAAACGTAAAACTGCGTCTGCAGTAGCTTATATTAATCCTCGGACATCCGTAATGTACCACCTAGTACGTAATTTGACGACTATACGTAATCGTTCTATCTACTTCCTGAATCACGCCAGTAAGGTCTACCTTGTACGAAACTTGGTCGTGGATTTTCTATATCTATAAAGGACAGCTTCGTTAGGCCTACAATAAATATATTCTACTTGGTCTTTCTCTTTTCTCATCGTGGCAATGGCCCCACGCAACCACCCCTCAACTAATCAAAAGGCCTCTAAAGAGCTAAATGGCTGTGCCCTACTGCAAACAATCAAAACATCCAATTGCTTGTGCCCCTCATCCAACGTCTCGAGTGTGAAAGAATCATTTGCCTGTTGGTTTAACTATGGCCTTTCCCAAACTCTCTCTTGGTTGATGATTGCTTGATCTCCGCATGTGACTATCTTAGTAGGTCCTGCCCACTAAAACCTACTTGTAAGTCAGAGTACGGTGTTATATGAATATCCTACTCCATTCATAAACCTTTTGACTGCCTACAAAGGTCCGCTTCATTAAGCTGCTATGCAAAAGCAGTCAAGGCATACTCTTTTGATGGAACACTTATAGACATGCCTTTGGAGGTGCAGCTTCGTTAGGCCTACCCCCAAAGGGCCATTCTAGAGTACCCTCATGTCTTATTGAAGTCTTCTACTTCCTTCTAGCTCAAATTAACTAAGCTGGATGTGTTATTTCTATGCTAAAAATCTATGATGAACTGCTTCGTTAGGTTATTCATCCTTTGGGCTGCTCCAAACGCATCTTACCATTTTATTAGACCTTGCGCGTTTAGTCTACTTTTCTAATTCCGTGGGCTACTAATTTACCCTAATCATCATAAGCGTGTCCTAGCCTCACCTAACTATTGTGAGATGATCAGTTCCTGACTGAAAGGGAATGTTGTTGGTATGGGCCTTTCTTCTATTTTTGCTTATTAACTTACTTGTAAGTTTTAAAATAATCCTTTTTTGTTATCTCTAATTATAACCTACTATCCCACCTTTTAGCATGGCCGTAAAACTAAGAACTTGACTGGCAACCAAGGACAGTCTGTCCCGAAGATTGGTTATACAAAGGCTTACTATGGATACTAGCAAATTTGGTCCGAGCCTAAATTGCACTAGAATTGATAAGGCACGACAAGAAAAGCTATAAAAGTCACCATTCCAAATTTCAAGTCAATCGGAGTTCGTATGCGCAAGATATTAATTGATTAAAATCAACAAAACCAGCCTCATTCGTATCCATAGGAATTCATTTCCATTAACTCATAAGCATCTATTTGTATCCATCCCCCAAGCTACTTCAGTGTGTATCCATCAAGCTGAAACAACCTGTGTCGTATCAATCTCTCACCAAATCGATATGAAAGAAGTAATGACAGATCGATGCAAAAAGTACAAGTTCGTATCGATAGGAAATAGAGTGGAAGCCATCGATACGAAAATGCTTTAGGTAAACGATACGAATGAAGTAAATTGTAATGATACAAAAAGGGCCGTCTCAGACCGATACGAAGAACATAGGCAAGCATCGATGCAAAATACATGAGTTTGTATCAATATGAAGCAGTTAGCAACCATCGATACGAAAGGAATACTCTAGATCGATATGAACAAGGCATGAAAAGTGGAAGACTTGGTAACTCAGCATGAAAAGTGTATCGATCCTAGAAAATAGCGCCTCATCAGTTGATCGATATGAGCTAGCATCGATACTTACATATCGATATGAACCAAAACGATATGCAGATGCCAGCTCATTGAAATGTCAAACTTGGATCGATTATAACTCAAAATCTACAAGTCCAAATGCTACCAAATTTTCACAGAAGCTTGCATACTACCTCTACTTGGTATCTGATCGATATCAGTCCAAATGGAGTCATTTTTTATCGATACGAATTTTATATGTATCGATCATGGAGCGATCCTAAATGTCTAGGGATCGATCTGGTGGGCCAACCCACGTAAGAGAAGGGGTCTTTCGAGATCTGAGCTAGATATTTTCAGCCGACACCTATAAATAGTAGTCCTAGGCCTTCAAAAAATAGACTTTTAACTCTTTTATGCCAAGACTCTGCTGAAAACTCGATTGTGTTTGAGTGCTTAAGGTGTAATAAGTTGTAAATAGTTAGCAAAATCAATAAAACATCAAACTTTCCATAATGGACGTAGGCTACAATGCCGAACCACTCTAAATTCTTGTGTTCTTACATTCCTGTTTGTCTGTTTTGGCATGTTTGTTAGATTAACCTCCTTTTCCATTTATACTATTCATTTTAATCTCTTCAAATACGTCCGAAGAGTTTGCGCCCAATTTTGGTACAAACACTTTGGTGCTTTCACTGAGAAAACCTTGTTTTTCTCCTGCTCATTGGATCTACTACCGTCGTTGGATTGCAAAAGTCTAAGGAGGAGATCCATATCTATCATCCAATGGTTCCTTTTGTTCTATTCAGATCGTTCCAAATCCAAGAAGAACCACATTCGACATGAAAATTTGATGATTTTCATATCCATGTTTTTATGTCTAGAAAATATGATGATTTTCATATCCATATCTTCGTATCCAGAAAAGATGACTATTTTTGATCAATCAGTTTTCGTATCGATCGATTTTTGTATCGATCAATTTTCGTATCGATCACTTTTAGTATCGATCATTTTTCGTATCGATCAACTTTCGTATCGATCAATTTTCGTATCGATCAACTTACGTATCGATCAGTTTTCTTATCCATCAACTTTCGTATCGATCAACTTTCGTATCGATCAACTTTCATATCGATCAACTTTCGTATCGAATAAGATATCCACTTTTCGGATTGTTCGATTTCACTAATATTTGTATCGTTCCCTGAGGATCAAATATCCAACTTCCATTACCGAGAACGATACAAAATTTCAAAAAAAAAATCGGGTATGATCCAAATTTCTGAAAAAGAAGCTAATAATTTTTTTTCAACCCTAGCCGCACGTAGCGAATTCAAAACTCAACTTGATGAAGGAACATTCCATCCACTCTCTTGATCGTTCCATGACTGAACTGAAAGCATAGCTAGTCACCATTGAATCATGCCATTTCCATATGACTAGAAGCGTGGCATACAACCTCAAGTGGACTTCCTTACTACCCTATATAGGTCTCCTGCCTGAATGAAAGTTTGGGATAATCGCTAACCTATAAGCTCATCTTAACCAACTCACCATTCCAATTGGCGTTACCAACCACTCAAACATTGGACAATCATGCATGCATCATTCACCAGTATTACAAAACCCCATAACCACAAAATATTCCTGATAATGATGATTGGAGTATCTTTCCCAGTCAAGACCTATTCATTGAAACCATCCTACATGCAAAATTTCCAACGAAAATTCAACATGCTGACTATGTCAATGTATTATGGAAATAAAACCCCGACACTACCACATAAAGCGAGAATGGCACATGGATTCCACTAAGAGTGATGATTGCCATTAAATGCAGATGTCTTCCCCCATTCCTCAAAGAAGGCTGTCAATTATGGTTAGACATATCATTTCTATTTCTCATATTGCTGAAGGGAATAAAGATGGCAACCAACGAACTGATCAAAATCCATAGCCAATTATTGCCAACACTCATATATGAATTTGTCACAAGATCTTACTGCCAGACTTATATAATAGAACTGATTGATAGCCACCAACAACTACATCAACATATCCAAGTCAATATTGAGTTGATGAACCAGATGAAGGATCGACATGGCGAGATAAGGAGGGAACCTACTCCATACTCTAGATCGGAAAAATCTTCTCCTTCAAAAGGCTACCGTGGATGCCAGCGCCATAAGGTTGCTCCAAAAAGGCTAACTCCAACAATATGTGTAAGCCACATAAAACAAAGGGCAGGGAAAACCCCCGACTCCTATCGATAAAGAACTTTGATTAAATTGAACCACTTGCATTAGACTCTCAACTAAGAAGGACTTGGCCGAAGTGCAATAGTGAGCATACGACGCTACTTCACTTATTAATGAGATTTAATCCGATCTCTCTTGAATTATTTCTATTTAAATTTCATATAAGTTGCAAAACATGATTGACTTGAATTAAACTACTTGAAAATGGTGCAGGTAAATGAGTACTCAAGGTTGGGTGCCAAACAACCTCTACTGACTATGATCAAGTCATCGAGGTATCATCATGACGAGCATGATTGAACCACTCATCAGCTACTATATGCCCCTAACTTAGGCACCAAAGGGAAGAGATCGATAATGTCAGGACTCTAGTACAAAGTGGATGCAACCGACCATCCACTCATCCGCCTATGCAATTGGATTGGAGATCTAAGAAAGACTTGGAGTGATATGTTCTAACAATGAACTCTCCATCTCGTATTTGAAGCTCGCCAAAATACTTATGCTTCTTCTATGCCCAATAAAATCGAAATCACACAAAAGGTGGATGTGACATGACTGTCCATGCATCCATTCCTACATTAGACACTTGGGGTTACTTGAGAACACATGTTTCTAAAGTGGATATGATTGGACCATTTGCTCTCTAGCTCGCGTCTATGATTTGGAAAAACAATCATGCCTTAAATCGACTTCATTAGGGCCTAAACCTCAATTTAATGTCACCAACGACTGACTGCCTACTCACTAACCATCATTTCAACTCTCATCCTTAACTTAACCGGAAGAGCGCAAAGCTTAAAGTGGACATGACTCGACCATCTACTCTCCAACTCTTGCCCCTGACTTAAGGGAAAATACACAGCTCAAAGTGGATGTAGTTCGACCATCCTATCATGTGGTCGAGATCAAAGCTTGCCACAACACTAACCTTACTCCTTAGGCTTGGCAGAAGCGGAATCCAAATGAACATGGATGTGATTTGACCATCCATTAATTAAATCTCATCCTTCGTTGAGGGCGGATAAGTGGAAAGTGATCGATATTTGACTGATCACTCGCTAAGTGAAACCCGAGCTTAGGGGCCCCCACACTTAAATAAAAAAGGATTGAAACATGACAATCCTCTAACAAAATCCAGTTTCTAGAGTGCAGCTGGAGTACAAATTCCAAATCCAAGCTCGAGGAGAATGGACCAGACCATCTACGACTTTGCTTGCCAATCAAGGTGGATGTGATCCTACCATCCACAACCTTGATCGACCTTTCGTTCCCAAATTGCGAACGAGATCAAATTTTCTAAATAGAAGTGACCGATCATATGTCGACTAACTTAAATTCCCAGAGTGTGAATTAGAGTGTAAACATTAAAGGGTGTGACTGACCACCCATTGACTAACCTTGGTCCTAAGAGTGTGCACTAAAGTATAAACACCAAATGAGTGTGACTGACCACCCATCCACCAACTCCAGATTCTCAAAGTGCAAACTGGAGTATAAACATCAACCTATGTGACTAACCACCCATCCACTAACTCTAGATTCCTAGAGTGCGAACTAGAGTATTAATATTAATGGGTGTGACTGACCACCCATCGACTAACTCTGGCCCCGTGAGTGCAGATCGGAGTATAAACACCAAATGGGTGTGACTGACACCCATCCACCAAATCTAGATTCCTAGAGTGTGAACTGGAGTACAAAAATTAATGGGTGTGACTAACCACCCATCCACCAACTCCAGATTCCCATTGTGCAAACTAGAATATAAACATTAACGGGTCTGATTGACCAACCATCCATTTACTTTGGTCCCAAGAGAGCCGACCAGATTATAAACATCAAATGAGTGTGACTGATCACCCATCAACGAACTCCGGTCCTCAAAGCATGAATTGGAATACAAATACCGAAAGGAATGCATTTCAACTATCCATTTATCATAATTCCTCAGCAAATCCTATAGTATAAAATGTGGATGTAGTTTAATCATCCGCTTTCCAACTCTACCATCACTTGTGGCCACACTTATGACACAAAATCGGATGTGATCTAACCATCCAGTACTAAGTAGGCATGGCACAACTGTACATGCATCAACTCTGGTCCTCGGTATGGGACGCATAACATAAATTTATAGGGATGCACTCCAACCCTATAAGACAAAATTTCTTCCTTGATTCGGTAGGGAGATGCAGATTCACAAAACGGGCCTAGCTGGACAACTTATTCTGAATGGATGTGGCTACCCATCCCACTGCAAATGAACGTGACATGATCATTTATCTACCAACTCTGACCTAAACTCGATAAGAGGAGTATAAACTCAATATGAATACAATTAGACCGTCCATAAACTAACTCTGCTAACCCAAGACTAGGGGTAGAGGTACAAATCATTGTAAAAAGAGAAAGGCGACCCACTACATCTCTAGCTTATCTTCCTTTCCTACTTAAGGCAACGACTACAAGGAGGCCTTAATGCAACCAATTAGAATGACGTCCGAAGTTATGGGCAACCAATTATATCATACCGTTGAATCGATGGGAAATATCGATCTAGACTTTTCATACCATAACTTTGATCAAAATGCAATGCGATCCAAGCTTTTTACATTGTGCCACTGAATCAATGGTCCATATCGATCCTCATCGACTACAAATCGATGTGACTCGAATATCCGTCAAATACCTTTGACTACCAATGCATGGCTAGAAGAATAAACCACGAATAAGTGTGACTTTACCATTCATCCTCCATCACCTTCCTTCGATACGCCAGGAAGAGCATGAGACTGGATGCACCAAACCTGACTTCATTTGAGCTGACTTTATCCTTAGATCAAACGGGAGACCATAAATCGAAATGGACATTGTTGAGTCACAGGTTCTATGAAGTTTTTGATTTCTGACAAAGAAATAAAGGCGATCGACAAAACACAGACATCATGGCTATAAAGAGGCACAAAAGAGCTACGTATGGTACTCTAGATTATAGGTTGATTATTTGATATTGTAATAGTGATAAAATTGTTAAAATCTAACCTCAAATAATCTTGCACCACAATATAATCGATATATATACGTTTGAATAGCATTGCACATTCATTGAGCAAATTAACAGGGACCGGTCGACCGATAATAAATCAGGTGGTCGACCGTTTCTGTGTAAAATGCACAATGAACGTGCACACATGCACATAACGTCTATATATTTTAAATCCTGTCTACTGGCCATTTTTTGACCTGTCGACCGTTTTTTAAACAGAGAGGAACCTTTTCCAAAAGACACTTCTTTCTCCAATAGTTGCATCTCTTACCTTTCATCAATGATCATATCTATTAATGGCTACTGTTCACAAAGAGTTACAACCATTTTTCTCTATATAAAATCATCTAAATCATTGATTCAAGACATGAAAATATAATTTTTTACTCTAATTTCTGATCTTACTTTCTAAATACTCCTGCATTCTAAAAGCTCTCAATTATTTTAATTGCTTATTGAATCATTGAAATTATTTCATATCTTTTGATTCAATAAGTAATATACTTCCCTTAATCTTCACAAAACATCATTCACATATTTTGAGGATAAGATTATAGGAAGTTTGTACTACAAGTGACAAAACTGTGTTAGCAAGAACACATAACGTCAACAAACAATTATATTCATCGTTGTTGAAGTCCTCGGTGTTGTAAGAGGCAAGTGTTGATGTCCTCGGTGTAGTAAGAGGCAAGTGTTGAAGTCCTCAGTGTATTAGAGGCGTGAAATCCCGTTCGTTTGCTCGGGTGTTGTAAACCTGTTCCTCCGGGTGAAGCGAGGTAGTTAATAGTGAAAATCCAGATAGAAGTCTGGGACTGGACGTAGGACGGTGCTCCGAACCAGTATAAAAATCTCTGGTGTGATTTTTCTATTTTTATTTACTTTGCTACTATCATCTATTTCCGCATTTATATTATATTCCGTATTATACGATCCGTATGTACTATATTAGTACGTGCACTCGTACACTATCACATACTTTTCATTTGGTATCAGAGCCGGGTTTTCTAGAGATCGTAACAACATCCTAGAATAAATGGCTACAAAGAGATCTAGTCAAGGCAATAAGAAGAGGAAGAGCAATAAAGAAAAATCAAAGGAGCAAACAAACAAATGCTTCATGGCCAAAGATAATGAGGTTAGTGATCTAACTTTTGATGATATGATAGAAATAAATTCAGAACTTCTAGACACTTTAAAAAGTCTTAAAAGAAAATATAAAGAAGCTCTGGAAAATCATAAGAATGCAGAATTCGAAAGAGATATGCTTAAAGACGAGAAGAGAATATTAGAAGAAGAACTTGAGAAAATTCAAGATTCAGACAATTCTCAACTCGCTCTATTAAGTCAAGAAATAGAAGCTCAAAAAGAAAAGAATAATGCTCTAGCTTCTGAAAATCATGAGCTAAAAACAAAAATTAAAATTGTTGAGTTAGATAACACTAGTCTCAAAACTAAGCTTGATGACATTACTAAAAATATTTCCAATTTTAATAAAGGGAGAGAAAATTTATCCAGGATTATTGAAAATTCTCAACCTGCTTCAAATAAGAAGGGATTAGGTTATGTTAAGAATTCAAAAGCTCACAATGATAGAAGTGGTGTAGGCTATAAACAAGCTAAAAGTAAAAATAGTACTAGATATGCATTCATGTATACTAACTTTAGTGCTAGTACTAGTAATCAAGATAGTTTTAAAACCAATTATAGTCATAATAGTACTTTGTTTAGAAATGATAGAAATTATTCTTCAAGTACTAAGCTAATGACTAATAGTATTAAGATATGGATTCCAGCTAATATGATTGATCATGATAAACAAATTTACATTAGCAACTATTATAAGAATGTAATTTGTAATGAAAATTATATTTATAAAGGTTCAACCACACCCAAATGGGTATGGTTTCCAAAGACCTAACCCCCCGGACACTAACATAGTAAGTGGGTACCGAAATTTTTTTTTTTTTTTTGCAGGTACTCAGAGAAACAAAAGGAAAAGGATAGATTTTGGAATTTCAAAGAATGTTCCATATGTTTAATAGAATTACGTGCTTACAATAAAATATGGACTTCGGTAAATATGGTAAAATTTATTTTACTTTTCCTTCATAATTAATAATGAGTTTATCTGGTTATATACAAGATATTTTATATAATTCTATATATTTCCTCATTCTTTTTGATAATGTCAAAGGGGGAGAAATTCATATGCATATAAATAGAGGGAGATATTATACTTAGGGGGTGATGTTATACTTAGGTGGAGCTTTAAAGACATTATCTGGCACTTGTACTAAATAGTGTCGTTACTTTAATTCGTATGATATTATGGTGTGTATGATACTCTGGTATGTTTGAATATGTTATATTTTTTGCTATGCATGAATATTCTGGTTGATATACTCCTATATTATTCCATTATCTATTATTCATTTTTGTCGATGACAAAGGGGGAGAAAGTGCTAACAATTATTTGCAGGAATATATATATATATATATATATATATAAAGAATACAAACAAAATCTCAGGGGGAGATCACATATTCAGGGGGAGATTCAGAACTTCAAATATATATTGTCATCAATCAAAAAGGGGGAGAATGTTGAGTCACAGGTTCTATGAAGTTTTTGATTTCTGACAAAGAAATAAAGGCGATCGACAAAACACAGACATCATGGCTATAAAGAGGCACAAAAGAGCTACATATGGTACTCTAGATTATAGGTTGATTATTTGATATTATAGTAGTGATAAAATTGTTAAAATCTATCCTCAAATAATCTTGCACCTCAATATAATCGATATATATACGTTTGAATAGCATTGCACATTCATTGAGCAAATTAATAGGGACCGGTCGACCGGTAATAAATCAGGTGGTCGACCGTTTCTGTGTAAAATGCACAATGAACGTGCACACATGCACATAACGTCTATATATTTTAAATCCTGTCTACTGGCCATTTTTTGACCTGTCGACCGTTTTTTAAACAGAGAGGAACCTTTTCCAAAAGACACTTCTTTCTCCAATAGTTGCATCTCTTACCTTTCATCAATGATCATATCTATTAATGGCTACTGTTCACAAAGAGTTACAACCATTTTTCTCTATATAAACTCATCTAAATCATTGATTCAAGACATGAAAATATAATTTTTTACTCTGATTTCTGATCTTACTTTCTAAATACTCCTGCATTCTAAAAGCTCTCAATTATTTTAATTGCTTATTGAATCATTGAAATTATTTCATATCTTTTGATTCAATAAGTAATATACTTCCCTTAATCTTCACAAAACATCATTCCATATTTTGAGGATAAGATTATAGGAAATTTGTACTACAAGTGACAAAACTGTGTTAGCAAGAACACATAACGTCAATAAACAATTATATTCATCGTTGTTGAAGTCCTCGGTGTTGTAAGAGGCAAGTGTTGAAGTCCTCGGTGTTGTAAGAGGCAAGTGTTGAAGTCCTCAGTGTATTAGAGGCGTGAAATCCCATTCGTTTTCTCGGGTGTTGTAAACCTGTTCCTCCGGGTGAAGCGAGGTAGTTAATAGTGAAAATCCAGATAGAAGTCTGGGACTGGACGTAGGACGGTGCTCCGAACTAGTATAAAAATCTCTGGTGTGATTTTTCTATTTTTATTTACTTTGCTACTATCATCTATTTCCGCATTTATATTATATTCCATATTACACGATCCGTGTGTACTATATTAGTACGTGCACTCGTACACTATCACATACTTTTCAAACATGGTCGATCGCCCATCTCTAAATGAATGCAACGCGACCATTCATTCCTTGACTCTTACCATGATCCGACTAAAAGATAAATTCAAAAGAAATGCATCCTAAACATCTACATACCAATTCTTGGCCTGGATTAGACAAGGGAAGCGTCAATCCTGCATGGATCCGACTAGACGATTCATTCTTCATTCTCTTCCCAGAGTATGGTGAATAACCAGTTCTGGGGATGCGCGACAAATAGACTTTTTCCCAGTTGAAATACTTATTATTCCAAGCATTTACGGATAAAGATAAATTAGATCATGGAGACGGAGCCAGAAGAGGAGTCGTGGATGGCTCCTATCAAAGATTATCTACACCAAGGCATATCCTTCACGAGACTGTCCCACGAGTTATTAACAGTACATTTTGTGTCCCTCAGTGACCAGGCATCAACTTCGTATCCATTTCTTTGAAGTGAATAAAAAACTCGTATTCATCGATAAGAAAAATTCTAAAGGATCGACTGTTTCATATCGATTACCATCGATACGAATAAGTTTTTTTTCTACTTCTCAAATCGATCCAAGAGAGGATCAACATAAAGGGACACTCCAAAATGACCGTCAAGCAATGTTACAACTTGAATTTCACGTCGGTCCAGGAGAGGATCAACAAAAACTCGATATAAAACTTAACAAGTACTCGTTAACGTATAGGCATTAACGAGAGTCGGATTAACATATGTTCATGTATGACAAACTAACATTCAATTTCCAAAATTCATAAGAATTGAATGCTCACCTGGCGACAATTACAATAGTGAACTATAAATTGCTAACTCTCAACATTCAGTTACAATAGTACACTACATACAAATTAGCAGTCAACAATTCAACATTTATATTACTAGTAATCAATCAAAGGTTATATCTTTTGACTAAAAGACAACCACTATTCAACGAATCCGATAGAACTTTTTAGAATGAAGATTGCAACTTTTCAAAGCACGTTATATTCTCATAAGACGTACTTTAGAGGGAAAATGTTATCCCACCTTTTGGCAAGGCCGTGACACAAAGAACATGGCCGGCACCCAAGGATAGTCCGTCCTGAAGATTGGTTATATACAGGTTCACTATGGATACTGGCGAATTTGGTTTGAGCCCAGATCGAGCTAGAACTGATAAGGACCGACAAGCAAAGCTATGAAAGTCATCGCTCCAAATTTTAAGTCAATAAGAGTACATATGCTCAAGATATTGATCAATTAAAATCAAGAAAACCAACCTCATTCGTATCCATCAACTCATAACAACCTATTTCGTATCCATCCCTCAAGCTACTCCAGTGCGTATCCATCAAGCAGAAACAACCTAGTTCGTATCGATCTCTCACCTGATCGATACAAAAGAAGTCATGACAGATCGATGCAAAAAGTACAAGTTTGTATCGATACGAAACAGAGTGTAAGCTATAGATACAAAGGAGCTTCAAGTGGACGATACGAATGATGTAAGTTGGAATGATATGAAAAGGGTCGCCCTAGATCGATATGAAGAACATGGGCAAGCATCGATATGAAATACATGAGTTCATATCGATACGAAGCAGTTACAAACCATCGTTACTAAAGGAATACTTTAAATCGATATGAAAAAGGCATGAAAAGTGGAAGACTTGGTAACTCAGCATGAAAAGTGGATCGATCCTAGAATATAGCGCCATGTCACATGATCGATATGAGCTAGCATCAATACGAACATATCGATATGAACCAATCGATACGATGATGCTAGGTCATTGAATGTCAAACTTGGATCGATCATAAATCAAAATCTACAAATCTAAATGCTACCAAATTTCATAGAAGCTTGTGTACCACCTCTACATGGTTTCTGATCGATCATAGCCCAAATGGAGTCATTTTTGATCGATACGAATTGTGTACATGTCAATCATGGATCGATCTAGTGTGCCCACCCATGTAAGAGAAGGGGTCATCCAAGATTTGAGTCAGATATTTTTAGCCGACACCTATAAATAGCAGTCCTAGGCATTCAGAAAATGGAGTTTTGACTCTTCTACGTCGAGACTCTACTGCAACTGCATTGTATTCAAGTGCTTAAGTTGTAATCAGTTGTAACCAATTAGCAAAGTCAATAAAACAACAAATTTTCCATAGTAGACGTAGGCTATAACGTGGAACCACTCTAAATTCTTGCGTATTTACATTACTGTTTGTCTGTTTTGGCATGTTTGTTAGATTAACCTCCTTTTCCATTTATACTCTTCATTTTAAGCTCTACAAATACGTCTGAAGAGTGTTATGCCCAATTTTGATACACACATGACATATGTTATATTTATACTTGCAATTGATACTTCTATATTCTTTTATAATCTACATGTTATAAATATAATTGCAAGTGTCTCTTTTCTATTCTATCATGTCCTATTTTATTACGATATTTGATTCTATTTAGTTCTCTTATATTATACGATAATCTTAGCTTGGGACTGCGTCCGACATTCACATATTTACTTATCGTAATAACTGGTTTGCTTTTATTTTACTATCTGCGCAGTAAATGCAGATCAAGGCACATTTCTTTTTATTGTTTCTAGTCTTGTCAAATAATTAACTTGATTTCTTCTTTAATTTCTTTAACTCTTCACTTTATTATCTTTTATTCTAGGAAGTAGTTCTATCCTATTTGGTTGGTTACAAAAACTATGCTAAAAATCCATTTCCACATTTCAATACTAAATAATGCTATAAACAATAACTCAAAATTGCAAGATATTTCTTTTATTATTTCTTTAACTATTGGATAATCTAAAATATAGAAATATCTTTATCTTACACTAATTCCTTTTTTTCTTTCTTTTATTCTTGGAATTACGTTTAGCATTATTTTTGCAATATTAAATTATGGAAATGTATTCTCTTTTCTAAACCAATCAACTAATATATGACTAACTTCCAATCAAGTTATTATATTTTCCCCCTTTTAATTTATTTCTCCCATTTTAGCATAATTTACTGTAAATTTCTTGCTTTTAGGCTTAAGCCTTTCTCTATAACTGCTAAGCCTAATATTATTTATATTTAATTGGATTTCTTTCTTTCTTTTCCATATAAATAATAATTCAATATTAGCTCTCTTGCAGAATTTTCAGTTTCAACATAATTAATTAGCAAAACTAATTAGCACAACTAGTTACTGAAATAAATGTTGAATT
The DNA here is from genome assembly GCA_030765085.1 of Allium cepa. NCBI lineage: Eukaryota > Viridiplantae > Streptophyta > Magnoliopsida > Asparagales > Amaryllidaceae > Allium > Allium cepa. The sequence goes on along the minus strand of CM060940.1, from coordinate 745,567,816 downwards.
AAAATATTAAGCTGGGAATTTAACGATAATATATCATAAAAGTAAAAGGTATATAATTCAAATCCACACACATGTCATCCTTAGCTTTGCTTCATGGTCTTAGCTCTGCTAAATGGCCTTCTTGGATCCACTTCTAAGGTGTCTAATATTTTTATTAAGACGATCTTCTCCCTAGAAATATTTTCTATTTATGGTCCATCTCAAGCAATGAACCCAATTGGGAGAATATCTGATTATGAGAAAATAGCTAAGCCTAGGGTCATATTTATAGTGTAGCTTAGGGATCTCAAACCGTCGGATTTTTTGATTGAATCTGGAGTCACCACATCACAGGCTTGCTACGACTCATTGGATTTGAAAACCGACGCTCCAGATCGCGCAAAAATCAAATTTGAAGAGTTCGACACGTACCTTAATGAATTGTCATCCAGGACATAACATGGGTCGACCTATGTGCTTTGAAGGTCAACCTTAGGGTCGAACTATGTGCCTTGGGGTCGACCTATGGGTCGACCCATGCTATTTTATTATTATTAATTTTCCTGATTTTCGTTTCTCTCGTAACTTCTTCGTATTAACTCGGATCTCAACAAGCTAAAAATGGAAACTGATCAGAAAATAGCCACGAACACAATGGTATAGGTTTTAAGGAAATATTATGAAAATTCCAAAATGTTTATTTTCACCGTTTAGCGTTATTTAATTATCCAAAATTGCGGGGTGTTACATATCTCCTAAGGATTTAGGGTATAAGCTCCACCTATTTCCTATATTGCCCTTCTCATATCCTAATACATCTGCTTAGGTTATTTCATTTTAGTTTGCATATTAACATGGCAAGGCCACCCTTAGCTAATCGATTATCAACTTATTAATCTCTATATTATTTATTTAGTTTACCTGATTAATTATTCTAAATAATGTTATAAAAATATGTGGTGTTACATTATTAATACTAAATTATTAGCATTTATGGTTTAACTAATCATGCTTGTCCAGTTTTGAGCATTGGCTATCGCCAGATTTAATAGTAGATTTTCTTTTTCCTATGGTTTGGGTAGATAGAATGTGTAGGAACATTAAATCGAACACCTTGTGAATTGAGTTTCACAATTTAACTATAAGGTGTTCGATGATATGTAGGGTTAAAAATTAAATTTTACTGAAGGTGCTTATTAAAAGAAAATCTTCAGATAGTTTTATAAAATGAATTAAGAGAGATGATTTTACAAATTAGAATTATTAAATGTGTTTTAAAAATATAACGAGGTTTGACAATGTTAAATCTCGGTAGCTTTGATAAATTCCAAATGATTTTTGAAAAACAACAATATCTTTCTTAAAGATATTCTAAGATATAGATATTTTAAAATAAATTTTAAGAGTACGGTTCCCTTAGGATAGTTCGGGAACAAGTCTTGATCTGTTTTGTGATGATCAGAGTAATCTTCAAAGTAACGATTAAATGTTTGCTTAGGTAGACAGGATAGTGCAATTTGTAAATTATTCTCTCTGTCATTTTATTATTCGAAACAAGTTCAAATCTGAATGAATCCAGAGAAAGTGGATGATTTGTTAAAACTATTTGTCTATAAATAGTATTGTTTCGAAAAGAAATTTGAAAAAAAAGAAGTATTTTTTAAACTAGTTCATATGTCTCGAAAATGACTAAAAATGTGTAAGAAATGTGTTCGGATGGCAAACACTTTTCTTGAGTATTGCCCTTCTTGATAAAGGGGTATATTGTACTATTTGGTAGCACACGATTTCTTAACATTGTTTTGGGGTAACTAAGGGTATATGTAAGTTTTCAAAAGGCTTTCGAAATAAAACCCAGGTATTGTGTTCTTATATCCCTTAAAAGGAAGAATTTTTGAAAATAAAAATATATTTTGAAGGTGGATTAATAAATGAAGTTTTAATTAGGTTAAATTTAAATAAAGAGTTTGATTTGGTCGATTTAGTTTCAAGACCCAAATTATTTTTGGCCTGCATCTAATAGTTAAAGTTAAATAGAATTAAAAAATAGATGTTGCATATACTCTTAGGATGTAGACGATATTATAAAAGTCAATAAATTTAAAAAAGTTGATTCTTATAAAGCATGGTGGGAGGGAAAAAGTAGTTAGATAGTAAGTACTTTTAGACCTGAATGTAGGTTGTGTGAAGATCATTTCTCCTTTTACATAGTTCTCGATCCTAGATTTGAGTATATGACTGAGGTGTTTTACACGAAGGATTTATCACTCGATTTTTGACAGCGAGCGTTGTTGAGGGTTCTTACATGGAAGCAAAAGTTGTTTATCATAGTTTATGGCTATGCAAGGAGGACTGAGGTTTCTAATTAAGAGGCGTGATAAAAGTACCCACTAAGAATTCGGGTGAACGATACTAGTTCGAAAGTGAAGTTATATATGTTTGAGTGAATGATCAAATCGAATTTTACATAGAAATGATATATGTAAATCATATGAACTGATAAAAATTTAAGTGGTTTCGAAAACTATAGTTGTAGTACAATTTCATGGACGAAATTCTTTTAAGGGGAAGAGCGTAACGACCCTGAATTTTACAGTCTTAATTTGCGAATATTTAACAAATTTAAATATTAAATAATAGGTTTTCTGAAAAAATTGAGAGAAATGCGTCATCCTCTAAAGTAGAGGATAGCACACTTGTGTGTTTGTTTATCACTAAAAATAAAAATTGCTGCCAACATGCCTGGCAGGTAGCTAATCAAAATACAAAAAAGAATGAAAAGGACTCAGGTACAACTTAGGTGAGCTTTGGCAAGGCCACCACCCATTACACCTTTTATTATCGAGCTCCATCAAGGCCACCGCCCATAATGAAGTGTTAAAAGTACTCAAAAACCATGAAGCAACTCAGTATAGATGATATTAGAAGAACTGAGAGAGATGCCTCGATGCAAACTCAGAAAATCCAGAATGAACATGCCACTCTATCGATGTGGAAGAACTGGAAAGAACGCCTCACTACATGTTTGTATGATCCAAAATGAAGAGCAAACATTCCAGATGCAGAATAACTCCTCACTTTGAAAGCGGAAGGTCCAGAATGAAACGTCTCGCTAAAATCCTATCAATAGCGATCCTGACAACCTGCAAATAATAATCTAGCACCATTTCTGGCCTAAACATGTATCTGTAAATGGAACTAAATATTAGGTTTTATAAATTAAATATAACTCTTTTAAAGAATAACAATTGATGGTAAAATAGATTTGTAACGACCTGGGATTTTGCCATTATGAAATAGGCTCTTTCAATATATTTTATATAATAAATGAATGGATTTTATTAGAAAATAAACCTATTTTAATTATTTAATAATGATGACAAAATAATGTTCAAAAATTGATTACCAATATTGATAGTTCAAATAAAAATAGAAAATGTGACTGAAGAACGTTTTACGAAATTTATACTTTTCGACACCCGAAAGTCATCAGAGATGTTGTGCAGACTTTATGCAACATGCACACATTTATATATGTTAAAATTAGAATTAATTAAGCATACTTATGTATATTAACTTATATAAATATATACTTGAGCTTGGATGTGGCAAATTATGTTATAAAAGGCATATATATGTATGTATGTGTGTGTGTGTGTAAACACGCTTATTTATGTATAAATCATATTCCATACCTTATGTACCCCATAACATGGCCTAGGAGGGTAACGTGCAGAGTGAGATGGGGGGAGGTATGGCAAGCTTGCTTTCATGATGGTTTATAATTATTTTATACGAAAGGTCATTTTATAAAATTACCCCTCTCATATTCTATAAATACTTCATATCTCTGCATATTCTTCCTATACACCACCAATCTTATATTCGTTTCTATCCTCTTAATGTCTACAAGTTCATCTATGGCTTACAAGAGAAATTCCTAAGCTAAAATTTGTGAATACACTTCTAAAAATCAAGTCAATTTGTCTTACTTCACTTCCAAATACCAATACTCTCCAAAGAAAACCCCTACACCTCAAAAACACCTTGGGTCGAGCCTAACTATGCCCTTGGCCGAACCTATTTGCACCATAGTAGGCCACACAAAGTCATATTTTCAAGTTAATGCGGTTTGCTAGGAGTGTATTAAAGTTCGGTAGAAGTTTGCCTTGATTTAGTGAAAATTCGGCGAGTTAAGTTCGTGTTTTTAAAACTCATGTTGCTAACTTTTAAAGTTGTAAAATTTATAATTTAAAATGTTTCTTAAGTATGTGGCAATGCTATATGTTGCATATGCTTGCATATAAGTTGATTTGGAATCAATTGCTTATGCCGAAGTTTGAGTAGGCGATAAAGATTATACCTTGAATATTGGTAAAGTTGGTCAGTATTTGTAAAGTAATATTCTAGCTTAGATTGTGCTATAATGTTATGATGTGATACTATGTTGGAATGTTATATGTGTTATATGTGGGTTCATAACAAAAAGGTAATGTTTCGCTAACCAAAAGCGACTTAGAAACCCCTATTTTTGTCAAAAATTTATTTTGTTTCAAAGCAAAATATTTTTAAGATTAAATCATTGATTTTGGTTTCAAAAGTTTTCTTTTCATGTTTTAAAGAAGATAATATTTCAAAGTCGAAGTTTTAAAAGTTATAAATCAAAATTTCAAGTTTTGAAAATTGCTGGTCCGTATAGCGATAGCCGCTATGCGCGCAGTTCAAAAATCTAAATATTTTTCTAATCTAAACTTGTTTTAAATTAAAATCCTTTTATAAAAAAAATTCTAACTTTAATTTAGTTATTGGAGAATAATTATTTAATTAATTAAATATTATTTAATTGATTAATTAATTAAGGTAATTAGTACTAAATCATTTATTAACAATGGTTTTTAAACATAAATGTTAATCAATTAAGTTGATCATAATTTATTACTTAATTATTATTTAATTAGTAATTAATGATTATTTAATTATTTATTAATTATTTATTTAAGATAATTATTTATTTAAGATAATTGTTAATTAATTATTATTTTAGAAAGGGGTTTTATTTAATTAATCTTTGATTAAAGTTGATTATGTTTTAATAAGATTTAATTACTTTTAATTAGAGTTTAATTACTATTTAACAAGGATTTTATTCTCATTTACAAGGGCATTAATTTATTTTAAACTCGCTTTGAGTTTAAGTAATTAATTTTGTTTTAAACAATTTTCGTTTCAAATTTGTTTTAAATCAAGGGATTTTCATGTCACTTACCCTTAAGTAACCCTATAGATTAGGAAAACTAATGATATCTATTAGTAGAACAAAACACCATTCTACTATTACAACTAAAATGAACATTTACTTAATTTGATTGATTGTTATATGTTGATCCCTTGTATACCGTTGTTATGTGATGCCGTGTTAAACTGGATAAGTAAAATCAAATTAAAAGCACCATTGTGGTCATTAAACCTCTGTTTGATTTTGTAAGGATAAATATTTCATTTTCTCTTTGAAAAGTATCAAAGTTATTGCATTTTGAACAAGATATTTAAAGCTTGAATTGACAAATAGTATTACTAAAAATGTTTTTAATTAATGGGAATGGCTTTCCATGTTATAAAAAGAAGCTTTTATAAAGAGTTTTATAAAGGAATTTGGAAATTCATAAGGTGTTTTTGGGTACATGGATTTGAATTTTTAAGCAAAGAATATTTCATAAATAAGGGAGATTTATAAATTAGATTTTCTTATTAATGAAAGATAATTTTATTTAAGGTTATGTAAGGAGTTGTTTAAAAAGAAAGGTTTAAAAAGAAGATTTATAAATGATTAGGTAATTATAAGAGAAGTTTTAGAAAATGATTTAAATATTATTAATGGGATTTTATAAAAAGGTTTGGATATTTATAAGAAATTTATATAAAAAGTTTGGATATTTATAAAAGCAATTTACATAAATGATTTTGAAAATTTATAAATGGGTTTTACATATGAATTTGGAAGTTTGGAAAGTATTTTGAAATGGATTTGGATTTTAAGTAAAGAGATTTCATGAATGAAATAGATTTTATTAAAAAGGAATTACCGAAAGAAATATAAAAAGAATTTATGATCTGGGTTTCTCCAAACTGACCTTTTAAAATTGGTGTTATGGAACATCTGTTCCACACTTAGCACCGAGGGAATAGTGTTTAGGGTCGTCCTTAACTCCATTTTAAAAAAACTTTTGTTTAATCCTTTTTAACATGATTTGTTAGTAAGAAAGGCGGTTCGTTACACCAATTCCTAACTTGAGGGTTATCACGACCGCATATTAAATTTATGTGATAGGATCAAATTTCGCTAAGTAATCTTTCCTTCTCACCAACTAGAAACAAGGAAACTGCATGTAAATTTCTTGTAAATATCTAAGGAAATAGTGTCTTGCTAATTGTGATGTTTTGAGAATCGAAGATTATTCCTTATAATCCTTCCTTAGCTTGACAAATTTACTCAAGAGGTCCTTCGAGACATGACTGCATAAGAAGTCATTGACCTATGCAGCATTTTAAAATCAAATGAAGGCTAAGAAAACTAAAACAATAAAATACATAAGTAAACCAAATAACATATCATTATTGTACAATCATTCAGGTTCATAAAAAATCGATTTCTTATGCATTTCAAAGACAAATCTCTTCCTATTATACTTAAGTTTTTCGAGGGGAAGAGAGGAAAAAGAAAGAGGAATGAGAGTAACTCTAGGAAGATTCCAACATGCACCAGGATAGGGACCGAACCCATACTCATCTAAATATCTACATTGAAAGCGTCTAAGAAAACATCCCCAGCTGTCGCCTAAGTATGAGAAATTGACAAATTTACCCACACAATAAGATTTATATAGAAACTCCACAAAGGCATTTTTTCATCAATTAGCATCCAAAAGAGGGTTAACGGTTTGGAATCTTCTTTCATAAGTCTTTTTTGGTGATGTCGAGCTTTCCTCATCCGGGGAGCAACTTCTTTTTCTTTGAAATATCTTGATCTTCCTAGCAAGATTCTCATACTTTTCAAATAACTTATTATAATCCTTTGTTTATTTGTCCAATTCCCTACGTAGGCGATCTATATCCGATTGTTTCTTCTTGAGCACGACAACATAAAGCTATTTTGATTTTTCCTTAAATAAGATAGTTAATGTTTTAACTAAGGTATTCTGATAATTGAAAGCATTTGCATAACGAGATCCATAGCTAAGAGAGTAGAACGGTTGACGATGAGATTTTTTTCTGTATCATTGGACTTTAGGCCTTGAGAAGCGTTGTCCTTCTTGGAAGATCTTAATCTTCGAGGATCGGGAATTTTGGTAGCCTTCGTGCCTTAAGCAGTTTGGTTTGGATTAGCATCTCCTGATCCGTCCTTGTCATTCGATGGCCCGGAGAGGCCTTTTTCATAGCCTCTACCATTGTTGTCATCGACATCGTTAGAACCATCGTCGATATTATCATCTCCCTCCCTGTTTTCATCACCATCCTTTTTGTAACGACCCATAATGTAACCACTTTTTAAAATGAACATTTAATTATATTTTAGATAATTAATAAATTAATTTTTTTCGACAAACTAGCGAAGTTGACTTGTCCCCTAGCAGATTTTATTGCGATGAACAATAAAAAGACATAGAACAAACTTATGTCCAGGAGAAGAAAGAAAAGGAAAAAATTAAAACAATCAAACAAAACACAGAGAAAACAAGGAATCACAGAGAGAAATCATGCGCAGAGCGAGCAGTGAACATGCACACCAACAAAATAAAGACACACAGCTAAATCCCGAGACCAATTTGACGAGTAGAGAAGCTATGCAAGCTACCTTGCAACCCAGAAGCAATTGCACTCATCGCATTATTCCAAAATAGCACTCCAGATATGCTCTTCTACTAAAAACATCGTTTGTTCCTCTCCACCCACACCCCATACATATATCACTTAAGAACAAGAAATAATATCCCATTGTTTCTCCCTCCGCCTACTTGCCTTTCGAAGAATATGCCAATTAGAAATTATGAAACTAGAGTTACCATTCACACTTTTTTTTTGCATTAGAGTGATCCACATACACTTTAAAAAATCACACTCAAAAAAGAGGTGATCAGCATGTTCATGAGCCATATTACAAAAAACACGCAAAAGATCCACACTTATACCAAAAGACACAGGCTTATCTCTAGTCATAAGAACATCACTAATTGTCTTCCATAACATTAATTTATCCTTTCTTTGCGAGTGTGTTGTCCATACTACTTTACTCCATGGTGAAACAGACATTGCTTCGATCCTATGGAGGAGCTTATAAACCACACCAATACTGTTGGACTGCCATTCCAACTGAGAGCATCACACTGGTTGATATGAACAGGAAGATGTGCTAAACTAGTCCATAGGGCATTGACCACCTAATTGCTGGAGAGGGAGCATGCAGCCTGCTAATATAAATATAATCCACTATTTTAGCATTGAGACTTATGTAGTTAATGCCCCGCTATTACCCCGCTACAACCCCGCTATATCTCATAGCGGATTTCTACCACTACGATTTTTCCATATAGCCCCAAAATATAGCATTTCCGCTTTAATCCCCGCTATTTCCGCTATATCCCGTTATTTCCGCTATATTCTGCTATTTCCGCTATATCTTTTTTAATAAAATGAATTGAAAAATTGCATTTATACATTATAAAATTATGAAACTGATTCATTTGATTTAATTTTTAATATATTTTCAGAAATGAAAATACTCTAATATTCTACCAAATTCAATTATGTTATATAATAGTTTTTCGTTTATTTAAAGTATATTTGCACATGTTTTTATTTAAAATTATTTATGTATTATTTATAATTCAATTGAATAATAATTTTTCATTTAATTACCATTTATATATTTGTAACAACATTAAGTACGTGTTTTATATGCTATTTTAGAGCTATCCGCTATATCCCGCTGTATCCTCGCTATATCCCCGCTATGACTTTTTGCACCTACACCACTTTGAATCTACCGAGCGCATTAACTGCACAGATTGAGACCAATTATAGTTTATTGAACTTCCTTATGAGACAACTGCCTAGACAAAAGAACACCATAATCAACCCAAGAATTCCTCTAGAAGCAGGCCAGACTAGAAGTTGACATCATATGTATAATATGTGGCAGAAGAACCCTTCTAAGACCAAGAATATTTTGCCAAATACAACTACTTCACCGAGAGACTTCCATTGTCCAAAAGTCCTTATTCTGAATATGATGCCTCCATGTACATTCTACCCATAGGCTTTCCTTCCTCGACAAGATTGCAATTACATGATTACTGACAACAGCTTTATTCCAAGCATGCACATTGATGATGCCAATGCCACCTCTATTATGAGGTCTCTCCAGTTTGGAAAGAGATATAGGAATCAACTTCCTAGCATAAATTGATCCTGACCAAAAATATCTAATCAAAGCACCCTTGATAACACGCAGCAGCTTAGATGGTAGGATAAAAGTCCTACCACAAGAGACCATCATTGAAAAGCACACTGACTTAATAAGCACAAGCCTACTTGTGACGACCCAACTTTCTAACTCCAGAAAGACATGTCGTCAATAAGAAAGAAAGGGATAGAAATAGAAAAGAATAGAAAGAAAGAATAACAGCATCAGAATCTCACAGCGGAATGGAATAAAATATAATACATCAACATAACTATTACATAGTTATATATACATCAGAGTTATACAATATCATACAACATGACTATCATATACATATCTGTCATAACATACATCCCAAATATCATGAACTAACTAACACAACGGAACTATATAGGTAGCTACATACGTCTGGTCTTCTGCTCCAACTCCTCCAGAAACTCTATACTCCGAACACCTATCACTTGGGCTACTCATAAAAATTTGAGTACCCAAGAGTTTATGAAAAACAAAATATAAACTTCGGGTCAGACATGTGTCTGGTATGAGTAAACGGGTTAAAGTTGTTTAACTTTGAAAATCATTTAAAATAAAGGTATCACGTAAGACTTCCCACACATAAATACGGGTAAGTTTTTACCTTACGCTAACCAAAACATTTTACAGGAAATTCAGTGATATTATAATAGTGTCTAGGGTTTTCAAGTAAAATACAGAAATAGCTGAAATGCTTACATCTCACATTTCAACATAGTTGGGCACAATCAAAACGTACGGCGCTTATTGGAAATTGGATCCCATAAAATGGCAGGGCTACTGGGGTACCGCCCGTCACAGTACGTGGCCTAGATCACCGTACCGAGGAGCCACCCTAACTCCCCTGCAACACAAGGCCGGAACCATTCCTTGCTGAACAGTCCCGAACAAGATAACCCAGTAGTTGGCTGCAGACCAACCGCCCACACAGCCGAATAAAAGCGACATCTAGACAGAGGTATACCTCGTCCTGCTTGGGCATGACCCACCTAACCTTGCTGCACATCCCCTGTTTTATCCATTGCCGGTTGATGAGGCTCGAGGCTGCGTTTACCTTCATAGAACATATCTCTTAGAATGCTCATCGTCCGCCTTACGATGTGCTGAAAGCATTCAATCCATACAAGTTCGTTCCGGGTTCGAACGAAACCGAAGGCATTATCTCGTTACACTCATTTTGGAATCACCCTTAGAGTTAACGACGATAACCCTTGCATTCTGAAAACACCATCTCGATCTTCACTTGAGATTACACAACCTAACGTTTAATTTGGATCGATGTGGTTTTCGGAATATCAATTGATACCCGATCCTGGTCTCATCGAAATCTAAATGCCATTTTAAAGTCCAAGTCGTCTAATTAACTTAACAGTTTAAATTCAACAATTGAATTCACATAGCAATTCAACACAAATAAATCATACACAGTCATCACAGATATATCCAGAATATCACAGATCATCACAGGATATAAATAAACATCAGAGACAATCAAATAGAATCATCGATTCATATCAGCATTAGTTTGATTTATTTTAAACTTAATTGTACATTTAAGAGTAAATTACATTTTATTCTTGCTTAATTAATTATTAATTAATTAACTTATTTCAATTCATTAATTACCAAATTAATTATTCACTTAATTAATTAATTATTAATCAATAACCTTAATTATTGATTTATAAAACTCAATTACACATTTAGTTATTACTAATTGCTTAATTAGTCATTAACTTAAACGCTTAATCCTTAATTATTTAATTAATTCATTAACTACGATTTGTTAATTAATCAACTTCAAATGATTAATTAAATTCTTAAATACAAATGATTTTATACAAGATTATCATTAAAATCTTTACTTACAAATTTAATTAAATTTTATACAACTTATTAAATTACAATTATAAAATTTATTATCTTCTTAATTAATTTTGTTTTAAATTCATTACTCATTTTTGAATCAGTAAAGTTTACAGTTCATCTTGGTTTAAAACAATTTGTAAACATTATTAACTTAATTAATATTTAGCTTGTTCACTTTCCAACATAATATTACAGTTAACCAATTCCTAGAAAAAGTAAAACCCGAGAAACCAACGCACAAAGCTTGTGCAAAACTCGAGCGAACCTTGAACTTTCCCGCGTCAATCTCTCCTGCGCTTCTCTTCTCCTTCCTCTGTTCTTTCTCCTGTTCCTCTTTTCTTTTCTTTTTTTTAAGGGCTTTAAGTTTAACTGTAGAAACTTTTTAACACGCGCGCGCAACCCTGACCCGGTGACCAACCCGAAGTATCCCTTTAACAAACTCGAGTTTCACTCGAGTCGGCAACAGCAGGAACTTCGCCGCCGCCGTGCACGTGCACGGCGGTTCACCACCGTTCCAACGCCACTTGCCGCCACTCACAAACCTCTCACCTTCCCATCACTCGAAATCGTGGCCCAGTAGAACTCAATACACACGAAATCAAAATACGTGTGAAAAAGTCACACAGCTACCCAAACACGATTGATAAAATCACCACGCTCTCGCGATCGCGACCACCTGACACGACAAGGCTTCGGTCAACTCTCGCCATAGACACTCTCCATCAGCTACCCAAGTTTCATGACACTCGGTTATGCAACGACGTCGCGTGCATCAAAGAACCGAACCTAAAAGCAAAGAACCCAAAAACCCTATTTTCAATCAATCCTAAAAAAAATCTTGCAATAAAAAAAAAATTCTAACATTTTTCTGTTATTCATACATCAATACTAAGCTCCATGTCAAATTGTATCAACAATTATTGAAGGAATCATCAGAATTTCATATAAAAGCATTTATGGTTAACTGTCAAACTGCTCTAAACATAGTTAACTAAAAAATTTAAATTGTCTTAAAAATCATATTTTCGTATGTAGTTGCAATATATCAATTCAAGTTTACAATTCGAGATATTCAAATTTTTGATCTTTGGTTTATTTTTACTGTAAATTTGTATTTACATTTCTTATATCTCACAGCTTACTAAAAAAACACAAATCTTAATCCTAAACTTAAACAAATTTATTAGTTAAGTTACTAATTAAAGACAAGGATTTTATATAAGGTTGGATATATTCACTATCTTTTTCTTCTTTGCCTTAGTAAAAAAATTTGAAACTTGGAAGAACAACTATATGCACAACTTACAGTAAACATCCCAGAACATTAAATATCAACATATCAATTCTTCACAACTTACTTATTAAAAGTTAGATTTTAAATAAGTTTACTCACCAAGATTGCAGTTGAACAGAGGATGGTTGTTTGATGAAGAAACCTGTAGCTTGAATTTCTGTAAACTTCCCTTTTGCTTGAATTTGATTTAGTTTTTAAGTATGATAATTATATATATTTCTTTTGCTTTATCAGGTTTTACTTTTTGAAATTATGGACTGAACTAAGTGATAGGAACAGATACAATAATGAACATACACATATATAACTTTCAACAATGATGTCTTCTTGAACAAGCTTTAACTTGATATAATATTTGCTTTATTTTTATTTGTCATAAGGTACTAAAACCTGAGATGCTTTGAGTATTTCGGTTGGAAGATATTTTTTCCAGATATAAAGGTGGCTAATTAAATGTTCATGTCTTTATATTTGTATACACTAATTAGTATTTGCTGGCACTTCAATATATATAAAGATATTTGCAGATTTGTGTTTGTACTAAAATGTTTTCATTTATGCTAACATCTTATTAATGTTTGCTGACACAAACATTTGTACAAAGATATTTGCAGGTTTGTTTTCTTATGCATATACAGTTTACTTGCATGTTTCATTTTGTCTTCATACTTATGTTAACATATAAATAAATGTTTGCAAACAAGTTAATTTTGTTTAAAGATATTTGACCTTAACAAAGTTACATTTTCTATTTATATCTTATATTCATGTCAAAGTTTTGTACTTATGTTCTTGTAGACTTATGTTTATAACTATATTTTAAGTTATACTTATATTAAATATTTATACGCTTATTTTATTTTAATTATAAAAATTGTTGTTTAAAAACATTACTTGATCTTATTTTTATTCAAAGTTAAATCTTTCCAATATTTGATTTATAACTTATATTAGCACTAATGTATTTTATATTTAATATGAATATAATTGTGTTATTGTAAATATTATTATTATTATTAAATGCATTCATATATCTGGTATTAAATGTCATTCATACATAACTTTTAATTTAATTGAATAAAACAGATTTAATTTTAAATATTGTTAAAAGAGTCTATTTTATATTTTGAAATTATAAATTTCCTTTATAACACATACACAACTAATAATATCCAAAATCTTGTTTATTTATAAATGAAAATCTTATATTTTATTTAAATTTGATTAAAAACTTATTATAATATTAGGGTCAAAATTCCGGGATGTCACATTCCTTCCCCCTTAAAAGAATTTCGTCCCCGAAATTTAAACATCAGTTAATTCCAAAGCTTAATATTAACATTCCAAACATACATATCATCCATACAAAACAAACAATCAAACAGTGAATTCCAACAACATTACTAGTTATCCGGACATAAATCTGGATAAGCTTTTCTAAAACTATCAAGTGTTTCCCAAGTACAATATCTGGGATCCTCACTCCATTGCACCTTGACGAGTTTCACCACTTTGTTCCTGAGTTGCTTCTCGTCTTGATCTACAATCTGAACAGGATCTCTAACCACAGTCAGGTTGGGTTCTACTTCTAAATCTTCCTAAACAACTGGTTCTACCAATAGTGATGGGTCATGAATATATTTCCTCAAATGAGACACATGGAATACATTGTGAATCCCAGACATTCGTTCTGGCAATTCAATCCTGTAGGCTACAGTTCCAATTCTTTCCAACACTCGGAATGGACCAATATATCTCGGAGCAAGTTTTCCCCTTTTTCCAAATCTTATAGCACCTTTGATTGGGGAAACTTTGATAAAAACTAAATCTCCGATCTCAAATTCCAGTGGTCTTCGTCTCTTATCTGCATATTTCTTCTGACGATCTTGAGCAGCTTTCATCCTTTCCTTGATAAGCTCAACCTTCGCAGAAGCTTTACGAATGAGATCGGGTCCGAGTACAAGTCGATCATTCGATTCAATCCAACAAGATGGGGATGTACACGGTCTTCCATACAGAGCTTCATAAGGAGCCATCTTAATACTCACTTGGTAACTGTTATTATAAGAAAATTCCACTAAATGAAGATGGTCTTCCCACGAACCACCAAAATCCAATACACAAGCTCGCAACATATCTTCCAGAATTCGATTAAGCCTTTCCGTTTGTCCGTCCATCTGAGGATGATAGGCTGTACTTAATCTCAAACTTGTTCCCATTGCTGATTGCAGAGCTTCCTAGAATTTACTAGTGAAAATAGGATCACGGTCACTTACTATGCAGACAGGAACACCATGCAATCTGACTATCTCCTTCAAGAAAATTTCCGCCAGGGAAACTGCAGTACGAGTTGCCTTGATTGGAATAAAATGGGCACTCTTCGTTAAACGATCCACAATAACCCATATTCCTTCATTTCCCTTCCTGGTTCTAGGCAAACCGTCGATGAAGTCCATCGAGATCATCTCCCACTTCCAATCTGGAATTTCCAAAGGTTGCAATAGTCCGGCAGACTTTTGTTGATCTCCTTTCACTTGCGGGCAGATGGCACAACTATTTACAAAAGCAGCTACATCCTTCTTCATATTCGGCCACCAGAAAACTCTCCTCATATCTTTATACATCTTCAAGATTCCCAGGTGAATATTCAATTTGGAGCGATGACACTCAGTTAAGACTTCTTGCCTCAATCCATCAATATTAGGCACACACAAAAGACCATTAATCCTTAAAGCACCTTTATCGTCCACCTTGAAATCTGAATATCGACCGTCTTTAGTTCCAAGAATTATCCCCTCAAAAGATTTATCTTCCATTTTCTTACCAACGATCTTTTCTTGGAGAGATGGAACGACTTCCAAAAGAGATAAAATAGCATTTCTACTAAGAGCATCAGCCACGACGTTCGCTTTTCCCGGAGTATACAAAATATCCAAATCATAAGATGCCAAAAATTCGACCCATCTCTGCTGTCTCAAATTAAGATCTTTTTGAGAGAAAACATATTTCAACGGTTTGTGATCCGTGAATAACTCAAACTTTGCTCCAAAAAGATAATGTCTCCATATCTTCAAAGCAAAAACAATAGCTAACAGTTCTAGATCATGCGTAGCATAGTTCTTCTCATGTCACTTCAATTGCCGACTAGCATACGCAATTACTCTGCCATTTTGCATCAGAACTGCTCCCAGTCCAACTAAACATGCATCCGTATATACCTCAAATTTGCTCTTTCCATCCGAAATAGCAAGTACTGGTGCACTAGTTAGCCTTATCTTCAATTCCTGAAAAGCTTCTTCACACTGAGGTGTCCATTTGAATTTGGCTCCTTTCCTAGTCATCTTAGTCAGATGCGAAGAAATCTTGGAATAATCCTTAATAAATTTTCTGTAGTAGCCAGCTAAACCTAGAAAACTACGAACTTCAGTCGGTGTCTCCGGCTGTTTCCATTGCAAAATAGTTTCAACCTTTGCTGGATCTACAGAAATGCCTTCACCAGAAACAATGTGCCCTAAAAATTTAACTTCTGATCTCCAGAAATGGCACTTTGAAAACTTTGCCTTCAACACATGCTTCCTCAGAGATTCTAATACAATCCTCAAATGTTGTCTGTGCTCCTCTTCCGATTTGGAGTAGACCAAGATATCATCAATGAATACCAAAACAAACTTATTCAACACATCTCTAAAGACTCGGTTCATGAGGTCAACAAAATAGGCAGGAGCGTTGGTTAACCCGAACGGCATAACCAACCACTCATAAAAATAATTCGGTCCCCTAAATGCTGTCAAGGGAATACTATCTTCAACTACTCTTAATTGATGGAATCCTGAAGCTAGATCTAGTTGAGAAAAGATAGAAGCTCCATGCAACTGGTCAAAAAGATCATCAATGCGAGGAAAAGGATATTTATTTCGAATGGTCACTTTGTTCAATTCTCTATAATCAACACAGAACCTTAGCGATCCATCCGATTTGGTGACAAGCACCGCAGCAGAGCCCCTACAAGAAAAACTGGGTCTAATCAAACCCTTCTCCAAAAGATCTTGTGTCTGCTTAATCAACTCTTCTCTCTCTCTAGGAGGCATTCTCCTACTGGGATGAATTACCTGTACAGCTCCTGGAATCAAATCAATACGAAACTCAATCTTTCGATGTGGCGGTAAACACTTAACTTCTTCAAAGACATCAGGAAAATCTTGAACCACATCGATTTCTTCAACTTTCTCTTGAGAAGTCTCAACTCCTAGCAATAGACTGCTCAAGTGAAATCCAGAACTATCGCACGACACTTTGGCAATTCTACCCAAATCAGTCTCCAATGAAACTGTCCTCTCATCACAATTCAGAACTGCTTTATACTTATCGAGCCAATCCATTCCCAAAATAAGATCAAATCTCTTAAAATTTAACACATATGGGTCACAAGAGAAATTGTGGGACAAATAAGAAAGCTTCAAGTCCTTACAGATCGTATCCACTTTTGTTGCCCCACCAATAGGATTAGATACAATAATGGGTCGATCCACGGTACTGGGGTTGAGAGAAAACTTTTCTACCGATTCCAGAGATATGAAACTCAAAGATGCACCCGAATCAAATAAAACTTTAATATATGTATACTTATATGAAAATACAAATACGCACTCTCAAGATAAATATTACTTCAGAGCCTAGGTACTCGCTCAACCACGCTCTGATACCAGCTTTGACGACCCGACTTTCTTGTAGGATCTAGATTAACCCTAGAGGGGGGGGGGTGAATAGGGTTATAGCAAATTTTCTAGATTTAAACACAGAAATAAACTACAGAAATAAATATGCAGTAAAGTAAATCACACACAAAATTTACCCAGCTTCGGAAACCCCTGCCTACTGCTGCATTCACAGATTTCTATTAGAATTAAACAGTATCACGCTTACAAACACTCTACTAGACTCGCAGACATTTGCTCCACGCTCACAAACACTCTACTAGACTCGCATACCCTGCTCGCAAACATTTGCTCCACGCTCACAAACACTCTACTAGACTCGCACACCCTGCTCCGCCTATAGAGTTTCGCTTACTCGCAAACTTTGCCTCTCGCCTATAGAGCTTCGCTTACTCGCAAATTCTGCTCCCGCCTATAATAGAATTTTATAAACTCGCACACCCTGCTCACTGAACTAATTCTAACTAGACAATCTGACACTACCTAAACCCTAGGTGGTGATTTACAAAGTTTTGATTCGAAAATAAAACGATAATTAAAAGACACATAAATAAATAACCCTAAACCCTAAAAATAACCCTAATTAAAAAATAAAGCCTTTAGAAAATAAGGCCGGCCCACTTAAACCCGTTCCTTATTTTTTTCTTTGTTATCTCCAGCCCGATCCCCTTTTGTCTCGTTCGTGAGAATAATGGCGGCTTCGTTCTGATTAGGGCTTCGTTCCCTTTGTTCCAGTTAGGGCTTCGGCTCTTTGTTCCAATTAGGGCTTCGGTTTCTTCAATTGATCTGAGATATGTTGCCCTATCTCACTGCATCTCTGATGGTTGACTATTGCTCGTTTGCAGTTGCTCGATCGAGTTCGTTGCTTGTGAATTCGGTATGTACTGTCTCCTTTTGCTTTACTAAGTTCATACTTGAACTCGATAGATTAATTTGCCAGTAATGATTGGGTTATATATGCGTTCGAACTCCTTGAATTACGTTCGTCTAAATATATTTGAATTTGTCAATAGTCGTTCGATCTTGCATTGATGCTTGGGATTGATCTGACTTTGTCAATTTCGTATTTTTGGTAGCTTGATTCACACGGTATTGATTTGATTTCGTGATCAATTTTGCTTGGCTACCACGGTGAACACTTGTTTGACTTTGACAATACTGATTTCGTGAATTTTCACTTTGTTGACTTGTTCATCATTGAATTTGCGATTCACTGTCACTTCTGCCTTGATACTGAGTGTTTACTTCAGCCATTTGATTTTCTAAACTTCTGGATATTGTGGGATGCCGTCTCCATTTGGTTGTTGCAGTATTCATTGTTGTTGTGTTCCTCACTGATGCATTGTTGTAACTCCATCTTGACTTAGGCTTTTTCACTGTAACAGATGCTACACTTGTTCATGTATATATTACTTTGTTTCACTGGTGGCCTATGTGCATGCTTCACTGTTCTTTGCATTTGTTCATATGAGTGTGCTCACTGTTGTTTGTACCTGTGCATATATGAATACTGAGTTTGCATTTGATCTTGATCATACTTCGGCCTTGGTTTTATTGCTATAGCATGCACTCGACTCTGTAGTTGTAACTGGACATTTGAGTTTGTTGCATTTAGTTGCTGTTGTCTGCACTTGCTTGAGTTTCACTGCCATAAGTCGTGTTGTTGCATTGTACTTGCCTGTTGCACTCTGGTCTGTCCACTGCAGTTTGTGTCTTGCCACTGACTTGCTGTTTCGACATGAGTCCACTGTGCTTGGCCTTGGTTATATTGATTTTGGCCCATATCTGTTCATCTGCACTTGTGTATATTATTGCTGTTGTCTTTGATTTGAATTGTGCATTTGATCATTGGACTGGCTGTTGTAGTCGAGTTGTGTTTAGTTGCATCACTGGTATTTGGGGCTGCTGTGTATTGTTCAAGACTGTATTGCTTCATTGTGTTCTTGATAAATGCACATCTGTCTTTGTGGTTACTTATGCAGTTGTAGCTGGACTTGATTTGTGCCTTGTCCCTGTTGCATTGTCTCTGCTCCATCCTGGTTGCTTCCCTGACCTTGTATCACTCTGGCCTGTTGTAGTTTGAATTTTGTGATGTTGCCTCTGGTTGGTGTTGTTACTGCATTTATGACCACTGTCTTGCATGTTTTGTTTATTGATGCATTCATGTATACTGCATTCATGTTCAAAGACTGCTACTTGGTTTTGTACCCTTTGCATTCAGTTTATTGCATTGTGTTCTGGTCATTTGCACTCGCTGTTGGTTCATTTGCTCTTCACATGCACAGTTTTTAACTTAAGTTGCATCTGTGCATATATATTGATGCTGCAGTCTTCAATGTACTGGTGACATATGCATTGCTTCATGTTGCCTTTAGTAGCTTCACTGTTGCATTTGTATCACTGTTTCATTGTACTGTTTCATGCATGCTCGACATTGTGACTTGAGCTTTGTATATGAACTGTGTTGTCTTCATGCCTTGAGTTGAACCTATCTTGGGTTTGACCTTGTTTTTGATTTCTGTGCTTTTGTTTGATTTTTGCACACGAGTTGGCGAGGCAGTGCACACGTATACGAATGTACACGTGTGTACTGCAGCCACTTATAGTTACCTGTCCCTGATAAAAATACTGATATGCACAGATATTGCACAGTAAAAAATGATGACGAACAACCCAAATAACTGAGGCAAACAGTGTTTTCAAAATCATCGTTTCTTTCAAATATCAAAAATATTTCTCTTTCAATTTTACTGCGTTTGAAAATATTTTTGCAGATTACTCAGATGCTGGATTCAAACCGGAATGCAGTTGAAGACAAAATACGAGTGTGAGTGATATGTAGTGAGGTTAACTGTAAATGTGAAATGTGATGTGATTGTAATCAAAAATGTATATGTATAGTGAGAGCATGAAATTGTACTATTTAAAATTGTAATAAATATTAGTTTGAATAAAATATTCGTTTGAATTCAAAATCTGTGTAACTTGTTCTGTTTGAATTCAAATTCGAATTCTGTGTAATTTAATTTTATTCAACAAATATTTATTTAATCTATGAAAAAACAAAATAGTACATTACCAAATACATACTATTCAAAATTGTAATAAATATTTGTTTGAATAAAATTTCTATTTGAATTCAAAATCTGTTTAACTTGTTTTGTTTGAATTCAAATTCAAATTCTGTGTAATTTATTTTATTCAACAAATATTTATTTATTCTATGAAAAATAGTACATTAACAAATACATTTAAATGAATGTATATATGTTTATTATCATCAAACAAAAATCATATAGCGCAAAGCGCATATTCAACATTTCTAACTCCAGAAAGACGTGTCATCAATAAGAAAGAAAGGGATAGAAATAGAAAAGAATAGAAAGAAAGAATAACAACATCAGAATCTCACAGCGCAATGGAATAAAATATAATACATCAACGTAACTATTACATAGTTATATATACATCAGAGTTATACAATATCATACAACATGACTATCATATACATATCTGTCATAACATACATCCCAAATATCATGAAATAACTAACACAGCGAAACTATATAGGTAGCTACATACGTCTGGTCTTCTGCTCCAACTCCTCCAGAAACTCTATACTCCGAACACCTATCACTTGGCTACTCATAAAAATTTGAGTACCCAAGAGTTTATGAAAAACAAAATATAAACTCCGGGTCAGACATGGGTCTGGTATGAGTAAACGGGTTAAAGTTGTTTAACTTTGAAAATCATTTAAAATAAAGGTATCACGTAAGACTTCCCACACATAAGTACGGGTAAGTTTTACCTTACGCTAACCAAAACATTTTTTAGGAAATTCAGTGATATTATAATAGTGTCTAAGGTTTTTAAGTAAAATACAGAAATAGCTGAAATGCTTACATCTCACATTTCAACATAGTTGGGCACAATCAAAACGTACGGCGCTTATTGGAAATTGGATCCTATACAATGGCAGGGCTACTGGGGTACCGCCCGTCACAGTACGTGGCCTAGATCACCGTACCGAGGAGCCACCCTAACTCCCCTGCAACACAAGGCCGGAACCATTCCTTACTGAACATTCCCGAACAAGATAACCCCGCAGTTGGCTGCAGACCGACCACCCACACAGCCGAATAAAAGGGACATCTAGACAGGGGTATACCTCGTCCTGCTTGGGCATGACCCACCTAACCTTGCTGCACATCCCCTGTTTTAGCCATTCCCGGTTGATGAGGCTTGAGGCTGCATTTACCTTTATAGAACATATCTCTTAGAATGCTCATCGTCCGCCTGACGATGTGCTAAAAGCATTCAATCCATACAAGTTCGTTCCGGGTTCGAACGAAACCGAAGGCATTATCTCGTTACACTCATTTTGGAATCACCCTCAGAGTTAACGATGATAACCCTTGCATTCTAAAAACACCATCTCGATTTTCACTTGAGATTACACGACCTAACGTTTAATTTGGATCGATATGGTTTTCGGAATATCAATTGATACCCGATCCCGGTCTCATCGAAATCCACACGCCCTTTTAAAGTCCAAGTTGTCTAATTAACTTAACAGTTTAAATTCAACAATTGAATTCACATAGCAATTCAACACAAATAAATCATACACAGTCATCACAGATATATCCAGAATATCACAGATCATCACAGGATATAAATAAACATCAGAGGCAATCAGATAGAATCATCGATTCATATCAACATTTAGTTTGGTTTATTTTAAACTTAATTGTATATTTAAGAGTAAATTATATTTTATTCTTGCTTAATTAATTATTAATTAATTAACTTATTTCAATTCATTAATTACCTAATTAATTATTCACTTAATTAATTAATTAATTGTTAATCAATTACCTTAATTATTGATTTATAAAACTCAATTACACATTTAGTTATTACTAATTGCTTAATTAGTCATTAACATAATCGTTTAATCCTTAATTATTTAATTAATTCGTTAACTACGATTTGTTAATTAATCAACTTCGAATGATTAATTAAATTCTTAATTACAAACGATTTTATACAAGATTATCATTAAAATCTTTACTTACATATTTAATTAAATTTTATACAGCTTATTAAATTACAATTATAAAATTTATTATCTTCTTAATTAATTTTGTTTTAAATTCATTACTCATTTTCGAATCAGTAAAGTTTACAGTTCATCTTGGTTTAAAACAATTTGTAAACATTATTAACTTAATTAATATTTAGCTTGTTTACTTTCCAACATAATATTACAGTTAACCAATTCCTAGAAAAAGTAAAACCCGAGAAACCAACGCACAAAGCTCGTGCAAAACTCGAGCGAACCCTGAACTATCCCGCGTCAATCTCTCCTGCGCTTCTCTTCTCCTTCCTCTGTTCTTTCTCCTGTTCCTCTTTTTTTTCTTTTTTTTAAGGGCTTTAAGTTTAACTGTAGAAACTTGTTAACACACACGCGCAACCCTGACCCAGTGACCAACCCGAAGTATCCCTTTAACAAACTCGAGTTTCGCTCGAGTCGGCAACAGCAGGAACTTCCCCCGCCACCGTGCACGTGCACGGCGGTTCACCACCGTTCCAACACCACTTGCCGCCACTCACAAACCTCTTACCTTCCCCTCACTCGAAATCGCGACCCATTAGAACTCAATACACACGAAATCAAAATACGTGCGAAAAAGTCACACAGCTACCCAAACATGATTGATAAAATCACCACGCTCTCGCGATCGCGACCACCTGACACGACAAGGCTTCAGTCAACTCTCGCCATCGACACTCTCCATCACCTACCCAAGTTTCACGACACTCGGTTATGCAACGACGTCGCGTGCATCAAAGAACCGAACCCAAAAGCAAAGAACCCAAAAACCCTATTTTCAATCAATCCTAAAAAAATATTGCAATAAAAAAAAAATTCTAACATTTTTCTGTTATTCATACATCAATACTCACGCTACATGTCAAATTGTATCAACAATTATTGAAGGAATCATCAGAATTTCATATAAAAGCATTTATGGTTAACTGTCAAACTGCTCTAAACATAGTTAACTAAAAATTATAAATTTTGTCTTAAAAATCATATTTTCGTATGTAGTTGCAATATATCAATTCAAGTTTACAATTCGAGATATTCAAATTTTTGATCTTTGGTTTATTTTTACTGTAAATTTGTATATACATTTCTTATATCACACGGCTTACTAAAAAAAACCAAATCTTAATCCTAAACTTAAACAAATTTATTAGTTAAGTTACTAATTAAAGACAAGGATTTTATATAAGGTTGGATATATTCACTGTCTTTTTTTCTTTGCCTCAGTAAAAAAAAATTTGAAACTTGGAAGAACAACTATATGCACAACTTACAGTAAACATCCCAGAACATTAAATATCAACATATCAATTCTTCACAACTTACTTATTAAAAGTTAGATTTTAAATAAGTTTACTCACCAAGATTGCAGTTGAATAGAGGATGGTTGTTTGATGAAGAAACCTGCAGCTTGAATTTCTGTAAACTTCCCTTTTGCTTGAATTTGATTAAGTTTGTAAGTATGATAATTATATATATTTCTTTTGCTTTATCAGGTTTTACTTTTTGAAATTATGGACTGAACTAAGTGATAGGAACAGATAGAATAATGAACATACACATATATAACTTTCAACAATGATGTCTTCTTGAACAAGCTTTAACTTGATATAATATTTTCTTTATTTTTATTTGTAATAAGGTACTAAAACCTGAGATGCTTTGAGTATTTCGGCTGGAAGATATTTTTTCCGGATATAAAGGTGGCTAATTAAATGTTCATGTCTTTATATTTGTATACACTAATTAGTATTTGCTGGAACTTCAATATATATAAAGATATTTGCAGATTTGTGTTTGTACTAAAATGTTTTCATTTATGCTAACATCTTATTAATGTTTGCTGACACAAACATTTGTACAAATATATTTGCAGGTTTGTTTTCTTATGCATATACAGTTTACTTGCATGTTTCATTTTGTCTTCATACTTATGTTAACATATAAATAAATGTTTGCAAACAAGTTAATTTTGTTTAAAGATATTTGATCTTAACAAAGTTACATTTTCTATTTATATCTTATATTCATGTCAAAGTTTTGTACTTATGTTCATGTAGACTTATGTTTATAACTATATTTTAAGTTATACTTATATTAAATATTTATAATCTTATTTTATTTTAATTATAAAAATTGTTGTTTAAAAACACCACTTGATCTTATTTTTATTCAAAGTTAAATCTTTCCAATATTTGATTTATAACTTATATTAGCACTAATGTATTTTATATTTAATAAGAATATAATTGTGTTATTGTAAATATTATTATTATTAAATGCATTCATATATCTGGTATTAAATGTCATTCATACATAACTTTTAATTTAATTGAATAAAACAGATTTAATTTTAAATATCGTTAAAAGAGTCTATTTTATATTTTGAAATTATAAATTTCCTTTATAACACATACACAACTAATAATATCCAAAATCTTGTTTATTTATAAATGAAAATCTTATATTTTATTTAAATTTGATTAAAAAGTTATTATAATATTAGGGTCAAAATTCCGGGATGTCACACTACTAGCCTGAGATAACATTCTGGTGGGCCAAGCAGACATGATGTCGGTTATCCTATCAAATAGAGGTAGACAATTAGCCTTGGTTACACTAACAGTGCATAGAGGAAACCCTAAATATTTCGTATCTAAAGTCATAGGCTGAAGGCCCAACATTGTTTCAATAGTATTCTTTACAGTAGGAGCTAGACCAAAAATAAGGATGTGAGATTTGATAGTATTCAACTTAAGACTAGCAGCTTTGTAAAATTCATTCAATGTTTTAATAATACAAGTTATAGGCTGCTCATGAGGCTTCATGAATATCATAATATCATCTGCAAAGAAAAAAGATGAGATTTTCAAGTCCTTGCATTTAAGGTGATATTATATTATCTAATCAGCAAATTGACTCCTTAACATGCTAGAAAGAACGTCCATAAGAATAATGAAAATATAAGAAGGAATCGAGTCACCTTGTGGTAGACCTGTTTTCCATTGAAGTAACTAGAGGTTAAGCCATTGTAGTTGAGGGAGTAAGAAGGAGTTGACATGCAAGTATACAACCAGCCAACAAATAACTTAGGGAAAGCCATCAAAGACATGATACTACTATAGAAGTTCAATTAATACTATCATAAGCATTACTAATATCAAGCTTCAACATAGCTCTTGGAGAAACCTGGCTTCTACCATACCCTTTGATTAGCTTATGTGCTATTATGACATTACCTAGTATATTTCTATTAGGAAAGAAAGCAGATTGGTTTTTTAAAATAATCGAATGGAGAACCAACACAAGTCTTGAAGCTAGTATTTTGGAAATACATTTATATACAATGTTACAACAAGAAATTGGTCCAAAAGAGGAAGCATTTATTGGAGGTCTGAGCTTAGGGATTAAGATATGGTTAGTTGCATTAACTTCAACCAAGTGTTTGAATTTAGAAAAAAATTTATGGACATCTGAATAAAAAACTCCCAAAACACACTCCGACTACTTTTGAAGAAAACGATAATAAATTCATCAAGGCCTCCACAAAAATTTGAATTCATTAAAAATAAAGCTTTTTTAATTTCCTCATCAGTAACTCGGCCAATAAGCATAGAACACAAAGAGTGTTTCAACAAAGGCATGCTTAGATGGTTAAGTATATCAAGTTCAAGCTTAAAGCTAGATGCATTACCAAGGTGATAAGAGCAGCAGGCTAGTTGGTATTGGTCAACGTCCTCCTTAGAAGTAAGCAAGTTACCAACATCATCCCACAATGATTTGATCCTCTCCCTAGCATGCTTGTCTCTGATGGAAGCATGGAAGAAGGCTGTATTCTTGTCATCCTCATTAGTACACTTTTGATGATATTGTTACCTTCTCATGCTTACCTCTTTGTCAAGGGCATCATAAAGTTTATAAAAAAGGTCAGATTCATGCTTGACAATATCAGGGTTGGTAGGGTTAGATTCCAACAACACATGAGCCTGCAAAAGCTGGGCTTTAAGAGATTTGGAAGGAAAGGAGCCATCACCATACTTGTTCATAACCTGCTTCCTAAGAGCATTTCTAGTAATCTTGGTTTTCCTGCACAGAATATACATAGGATTGCTATAAAAAAACAGTTGAAAAAAGCATTAGATATTATTTTATGATATTCTGGGTCTAAAACCCAACCATTATAAAATTTGAAAGCTCGTTTTCCTTTGCTAGACTGTTGACCAAGAGAAATAAGCAAGGGAGAGTGATCAGACAGAATGGGATGAGGCAGAAGAGATGATAAGGAAGGCCAAAATGATAGTGATTTATTGTTGTAGAAGGAGTGATCAATATTCGAGAAGGTAATGCACCCCGATCGACTTCTGTTGTTCCAAGAGAAGGGAACACTAGATCTTATAATAGGAAGGGGAACAGAGTCATAAAAAAGTGTTATATGGAACAATGTCTATAGGCATAAGTGGGAGGCCAGCCATCTTATTTTGCAAGGAGAAACAACAGTTTAAATCACCTAGCACTAGCCAAGGGTGAGTGTCTTGTGGTAGAGAAGGCAGAATGTTGAGTAAGTTTTGGCTTGAGGCAACGTCATTATTAGCATAGATAATCGTCATTGCAGCAAAGGCAGGAAAATTGCATGGAGGTAAATACGTTAAGAGGTGGAAACGATAGTGTTAAGAGAGAAAATGATGGGATCATGAACTATCAGAATACGACCATAAGGAGCCTTAACTAAATTGTGGATCAACTTCCAGGTTGGATTGATATAATTGGCAGCCTTAGTGGTTAAGGGGAGAGAGAGTTTAGTTTCCAAAATCGCAAAAATTGAAATACTATGGACTTGAATCAAAGCTTTAAATTGATCAAGCTTGACTGGGTTGTGAGCACCCCAAACATTCCATCAAGCAATTTGATGTGACATGATCTAAACTATAGAGATTGTTGAGAAACACCTACCGTACTCCTTGTTGAAGGAGGATCAGTTCTTACTGAATTTACTTTAGGTAGCAAGTTGGATGCTTGTTGAGATTTGGGACCGCCAGAGGAAGAACTGGGGCAGAAAACGAAGGAGGGGATGACCATCCAGGAATGGTCCCTAAAAATGAATATGAGGAAGAGACAGAATGGGTTGGAGGTGGTTGGGAGGAGGAAGATGAAGGGATGAGAATGTGATCAACAGTTGTAGAAGTTGAAATAAGCCGCAGAACATGCTTTTCTAAATCATGAAGAAAAGTTTCCTCATATGGCAGTGATTCATTGGTGTTACGTAACACTTTTGCATGAGGAGCACAGCAGGTGGAAGGAGATTGGTCCAAAGAAGTGTTTTTCTTATTGTCACTCCCAAATATGCATGTATCAGCAATGTGTAGGACAACACGCACACAATTCTTGGCAATGTTGTTTCTAACAAGTGTTTCAATTACCAAAGAAGATGAAGGGAAAAATTCTCCCTCCTCAATTTCATTACTTGAATCATTGGTTGGTTCATCCTCTTTCCCATCAAGTTGTAGAGCTGCAAATGGATTGGGATGTAAGTCGACTCCGGGCAAACAAGCAATTTGAGCTGAAACCACTTTGAGAACTTTGGGATGTTTAGCAGAAACTTCACTTACTACGAGCAAAGCAGAATCTTTTGCTGTGGTAACTTTGGTAACTTCACCTACCAAACAAGAATGGTCAACAATTTGCTACTTTCCTGTACTATGCTTACTCCCACTGTCATTAACCACCCTTTTTCCTACCTTCATAAAAATCTTTCCTTTCCGACTGACACTCTTCTCCACAATTCTTTCTTTGTATTATCCATTTCAGCTATAGCTACTCGATTTGCATAAGAACTCTTATTAACAGAGATGTTTTAATTTCCAATAACTTTAGCATTTCCAACCTCCCACGCATCAATATTGCATGTCACCTCCATACAACCTTGCACAGCATGCCCAAACTCTTTCCACTCACTATATATTTATGGTTTCCACAGGTGCTCCACCTTTACAATTTGCTCCATGCCATCTTACAGCCTAACTGGGAATGCCTCGGGAAATTCAAATTGTGAAGAAACCTCAACCATGCACTTCACATAAATAATTCTTTCAAATTTTTCCATGGATTCATCAATACAGAGGAATTTACCTAGTTGAGTTGCCAACCAATTGATGCCCAAATTCGACCAACGTTACAAAGGAACGTTTAAAAGCTTCAGCCAAACAGGTACTGACTTGATAGTGCTAATAATGTCGCCAATCACTAGATCCCATGGTTTGACAATGAACAATTTGTTCCTCATAACTATTGGGTTTGCTTGGATTATCTTCCTTCTAACCTCCTCAGAGGATAGATTGAAGAGGAACAAATGACCATCAGACGTCACTTCAATTGTACCTTTCAATTTTCATACTTCTTTAGATGATTCAACACTACCAAATATGTTAGTGGCTTGTCGAGGAAATACCAACAAGATTTTGCCCCCATACATCATTTCAAGCTTGAATAACCTCAATAGATCGAACAATAGCTTCACCCTCATAAACAAGATAAATCTCTATCAGGACATACTTTGCCAGCATTTCGTGGCTTAAGCTTAAAGAGAGAAGACCAAGGTAAAGAAACAGAGGCAGAGAGACACAAAGGATGAATGGAAGAAGAAGGCGGAGGACCAGAAACATTGGATGAGCGCGAAGGAGACAAAGAAAGGAGGATGGCAGCAGGAAGCGAAGGAGGAGCAGTCAAAGGAGGAGTAGGAGGAGGATCGGGAGGGGGAGTGATGGTGGATGCCGAAGACACAAAGTACAGTAGGGATAGAGGGATGGGGTGGGGAAGGAAGCAGCAGGAAAGTTAAACGAGAGAAGGATTAATTTTTATTAACAAATAAAACTATTTTAGACAATAACTAATGACGATAAAATTATTTCCAAAATTTATTGGTTTTACAAAATATTGGTCTTTCATTGGTTAGAAGTTATCTAAAATATCATAACACTATTGTAAATACACATGCACACAGTACAAGCTATTTTAGCATGATGAATACATGTATATATGCTTGTGTATATTTTCCCACATAAGTATATATACATATAAGATAAAAGGAGATTTTATTAATAAAAGTACATATATTAACATATGAAAATATCTTTTTCAATAAATAGTACATGGATCATGGCATGAATAGTTAGGGTGGTAAGGGGTATGGAATGGGTGAAAACCATGAGGAGGGAGAGGGAGTGCATGCATGTATACATATTATATTCGAACACTTTTTATATTTTTAAATATTTTCCTAAGCCTATAAATCCAAATACTATTTCATGTTTCTCATTTCACAACCTCCTTCTTCATTTCAAATTTCCTAAGAGCTTGAATATACATCCATGGCTTCCTTACATAGCTTTTAAAGTAGGAAAAAAAATCACGTTTTTTGTTAAAATCTCCTGTTTAGTTCACAAAAACACTTCTACATAAACTATAACACCTCCCCTTCTAAGTTGCAAGCCCATAATTCCTAAAACTATGATGGCTGAGCCTAAAATCCATATGGACGAGCCCATTTAGGTATTCAAGCAACCAAAGTTTTCAAATTCTGTAAGGTCCTAAGTTGTTTTCAAGTTTTAGAAAAAGTTCACCTTGAGTTAGTAAATTTTCAGTGAGTAGAACTTTTTTTGGAAAAGAAAAGAAATTGATTTTGATGCAATATATGTTGTGAAAATATAATGTTTGTTGTGTTGAAATATCATGTTGTTTTGATGGCATATGATTATAAAATTGTGTTTGAGCTTAGATATTTGATTTGGACGTTAAATGATGTGTTTGGATATGGATATGTGAATGGTTGGTTATGATATGATGGTTGTATGTTTATGAAACAAAACCAAGCGTATATAATGTAATTGTTATGAACTTAGCACCTGGAAAAGTCATAAAGGACTTGAGATCCGATTTGAAAACAAAAGCTCATTTCTAGTTTTGGATTATGAAAAATGTTTTTCCAAGTTTTCACCTTTCGTTTAAGTTTTCAGAACTCTTCCTTTTTTGTTTCAACCATGTAATTGCTTAGTTAAAGTGAGGTTTTCACCTGAAACTCTCAATACTAGCGAACTGCGCTCATAGCGATAGTTGCTATGGATACAGTTCGGAAAATTTCCTGATTTCAAGTTTTAAAGTGTTTTCTTTTGGATTGTTTTTGAAAATTCATTTCAAATTAATTAAGTAATTCAAAAGCTTAAGTTTTAATTATTTAAAATTTTATTAATTAGGGTAGTTATAATTTAATTAATTACGTTAAGTAATTAGAGTTTAAGAAATTATTAACCAAGTAATTATTTTTAATTAAGGAAATTTTAAATGATGATTAACTAAGATAAAAAGTAAATTACTTTTTATTTAATCAAGTTTATTTACTTTAATTAATTATTTAATTAGAGTTATTTATTTACTTAATTATTTTTAAATTAAAGGTTAATTATCCACTTATTTTGGGTTTAATTCTTAAACGAATGTTATTTAGTTAAAGCTTAATTACAAACAAATTTTTAATTAATTAAGGTTTAAAGTATGGTTTTTGATTTATTTAAGATTAGTTGGAGTTTACTTAAGTTTTAGACTCGTGATTTAATTAAAACTTATTTATTTTAAAGTTTCTTTCAAAACTCTATCGGTCATTTATTTTTAACCAACTTTCTTGTTTAAGTAAATTGTTATAAACCAAAAGTTCTCATGTCCATGCTATTAAGTAGCTAAATATATTAAAATAATTGTAATAAAACATTCACACATTTTATTGAAAGTGATTCGACTTGTACATATCACAAATATCGCACTTCGGGAACGTGTTGAATACAAGGGGGTAAATTTCAATAAGCGGGTCATCATAATCTAAGTATATGGAATATATGTCCATATGTAAATCTTACACCCTGATAGTGGAATGGTCCGCAATAAAATAACTTAACCTTTTAAAATTATCAAACGTTGGTTTAGAGATACCGGGATTAGATAGTAGTTGTTGTTTGAAAACCACTTCGAACCAACGTAAGCGTTCGAAATTGAAATTGTGAAGTCAAGGTCCAAGATGAAGACTTTGAAGTGCGAGGGCTACTTACTACTAATACTGAGGGTGATTCCAAAATGGGTATAGTGGAAATAGTGCCTTCGGTTCGTTTATCTCCTGTACGACTTGTATGAATAAATGCTGACATGATGTCAACAACTAGAAGGAAATGTTAGCATTCCAAGTGGAAATGCTATAATAAAGGTAAACGTAGCCTCAGGCCTCATCAACTAGGAATGACTAAAATATGGAAGATGCAGCAATGTTAGGTGGGTCGCTCCTATTAGGGTATGATCACTCCCATCGAGATATCTACTCATGTATGCTTCAGTATAGTTATCGGTCCCAACCGAGGGGTGATCATATTCGGTACTATCTTGTAAAGGGTAGGTCAGTCTTGTATTGGCAAGGGTCAACAAGTTCGACCTTGGTACACAAACCTAAAGGTGTACTATGATGGGAGGTACCCAAGCAGTCCAGTCATTATATGGAATCCATTTTCAAATAAGTGCACTACAAATTTAGTCGTGCCTAAGTATGTTGGAATGTGAGATGTAATCATTTCAGCTATGTTCTATTTTACTTGAAAACCCTAGACATTATCATAATATCACTAGATTTTAAAATGAAATGTTTTGGTTATTGTAAGGTAAAAATCCATCAGTGTTTATGTGTGGTGTGGTCTTACAGGATACCTTTGATTCTTAAGGCATTTTATAAAATTAAATTTTTAAGTTGTCTTGAGTTTGCTCACACCTGTCCCATGTCTGACCCAAAGTTTTATTTTCTTTTCCTAAAATCTTGGTTACTCAAATTTATATGAGTAGCCAAGTGATCCAGGTTTCTTAAAGGGGCATTTTGAAGGAGATAGAGAAGGTGGCCTCACCGTTAGCTGGTTATTATCTCATTCCACTGTGTTATGTATGAGCTATGTATTTTGTATGGGTAGGTAGCTATAACTGTCAAGTTGAAGGTTGTAATGTAATGGCTCTGATGTATTATTATTTTGGAAATGACTATGTAATATCCTATGTTATCTATTATATGTTGTTCTTATTCGTGATGAGATTCTGTAATTGTGTAGTTTCTTTTTATCTTTTCTTTTCTTCTACCCTCAATGACTCGTCTTTCGGAGTAAGAAAGGAAATTTGTTACACTTTTCTTCCTCGTCTGACTCTGTTTCTTCATTAGCAAGAGGATCGTCAAAAGTTAATAACTTTGCAGCATCAACAACTTCTTCTATTTCATTTGCTTGAGACCCCTATGACATCCCTTCAAACTATCTCATAAACTTTTTATTACAATCTAAAGGGAGAGATGGGAAGCCAAAGTCCCAACATTCTAAAGGGAGAGTGCTTTCTCCTGAGATCTCTTGATAATGTTATCGAGGGATGTTCTAAAAAATTAGGACACCTTTAGATTCACATCTTTGATCACTTCAGTTGATTTATCCAACAGAACCTTCTTCCTTTTTAGCCTTTTCTCAAGGGAGCGTTTTCTACCACAAGCCTAGCTTCTTTCATTTCAACATCCCTAAGTGCAAGCTCTAATGCCATTATCCTATCGTAAGGGATTTTCCTATTGTTCCTCTCTTTAGAGTTTATGCTTCCTTCAAAGAAGTAGCTAGCTTTTTTTCTATGTCTAAGTCAATAACATAAGTGTTGAGTGAGGAGTTATCTTCCTTAAGCTTGGATATCTCATTAGATGAACTAGGAGTTTCTTCTTGGAGAGTGAACAAGTGTTTAGTTACTTGGAATGAATAACAAAACATAGGTCAAGAAGTCATACACGAAAGATTGGAATCTCGAAATAACTAATTAGGATGAGCATATACCGTTAATATTGTTTGAGAAGGGCAAAACCATGGTCTTGGGTATAAGAAGAAGACCGTAGTGGCTTGAGTACAGCAAAGGAAGAGGATTGGATGACAAGTTATAGGAGGTCACTAAAATTGCAAAAAGAAGTTGAAGATTGGGACTTGGAAGGAAGAGGGTCCTATGGTTAAAAGAGAACCCAAGCTCCTCGGAAATACGATTTATTGTTTTGGTGGAGCTTGAGACAGTAATATGGAGAAGCAAGTCCTAAGAATACTCTATTTCAACCGCTTATTGAACCTCATTTCCAACAGAATCAAGATTAGGAGACTTACGATTTGTGTCATCACCAACTAACTCTTCCTCTTCAATAACAAAAAGAAGCATGTACGTCTCGAATTTTAGGCTTCTTATCGGGGGTGGGAGCAGCAATAGTACTGTCATTTAGCCTCCTTTTAGCAAAAGTGATTGAACTAGAAATGACATCCTTGAGAGATTGAGTTTTAGTGGCTTGAACCGAAGCAGAAGTGTCATCTTTGTCCAAATTATTTTTGGAAGTGTCAATAGTGACTTCCTTTCCGATAGGGGCAATAATCAAAGAAGATGAATCTGAGTCAAAGGAATAAATTTATGAGATGATATTATTTAGATTTTTAATCAGTACAATGATATCTTACTAGATTTCCCCAGGATGAACGGAGGAGTTAGATGTAAAGGTTTCGGGCTTCCCCGCTATCAACGATTCCTTACCTTGAAAATTACACTTTATCATCAAGGGTTCCCCTAGAACTTTGTGGTTATCCAAAATGATAGAGTGTTGGCGAAGAGTGGCTGAGGTTAATAATCTGAGCCTATTCCCTATTTTCTTTGCTGCCTAAGTAAGCGACAACAAAAGTTTTTGGTCCTCAAGATTTAACCTTTTAGGGGCAGAACCTGGAGAAGAGGTACCAATTTGCTATGAATAATTAGCAAATATGGATAATAAGGAGAAGAAACTTACCAACTGTAGAGAATTTTCCTCCAATAACAGAGAAACATTTGATGAAGAAAATTAGGTTTCCCATGTCCTCGTTTTGTTAACACATTCGGAAATAAAGTTCTTTATATGAGGATGAATCTGATATAATTGATGACCTGGTTGTTCCCCTACTTTTGTAGGACTCGCTATGTGATGAAGATGTTGGGATTAAGAGACGGGAGCCGAGACTATCAAGTTAAGACCTCTAAACAGGTCAAATATGTCTAAGAATTCGGTAAGAAATGGATCGGCGCAACGTCAAGATGCTACAAATGTCTCAGAAGAAATTCGAGAAAAGGTTGATATCCGGTGTGTCGGATATTATAGTATAGAAAGAAAAAATCCCTCTGGTGGGTTATAGATGATGTCTTGGGGGCCTGCGGGAGTAATTTCAATTCCGGTGGTTCCAAATTTACTGAGATTAGAATCCAATTCAGCCTGGGAAGTGATGTATGACGGTCTAGAAATGATGTCTCCTCTCTTGCCGATTGATGGTGAAGGTTTGGTCTCCTTGCCAACAATTTTAGAGGAGTTCTTACTTGATTTTTGGCCTTCCATTTTCCTGCCCGGTGATATTGCTTCATACTTTATCAGTTACCATGATTTATAAAAAAATTATGCATGCTAATTTTGGATCTAGAAATTGTTGCTTAAGTATTCTATTATTTTCCAAATTGAATGTTTAATCATGAAACAATAACACTCGAATAACATAAGATAAGTGTATGAGAAGACATGGACTTCAATCATGATAAGATGTCTCATGAAAGGGCTCTAAAATAGGAGATAACATGTGATGTTCATAATTCTACGACAAATGAGATAAGTCATCATTAAAAGTCTTGTAATCATAAATAATGATAAATGCTATAAGTTAAGCAGTTTGAAACTTAATATAATAACAGTGTCATGAACAGTGGTGTAATATAGAACTCCATTAGTATTTGAGCCGATAATAAATGAACCCTATAACTATGCCTAATGTCGAAGGGATGAGGGTGTTGACACCGACAAATAGTGGCAATATGAATTAGAAACATAATAGTTGGCCAAATGATTTATAACATGCAAAATGCAATGGCATCGAGAGCATTGATGTCATATAAATCCCCAGTTGCAATATTAAAGATGACTTAAAAAAGGAGAAGGTGGCAAAACAATA
The DNA here is from genome assembly GCA_030765085.1 of Allium cepa. Taxonomy (NCBI): domain Eukaryota; kingdom Viridiplantae; phylum Streptophyta; class Magnoliopsida; order Asparagales; family Amaryllidaceae; genus Allium; species Allium cepa. The sequence continues at coordinate 745,532,316 of CM060940.1, read as the reverse complement.
ATTGTCAAATTATGCATATAAACAAATGTTGAAGAAATATTGTCAATGGGAATATTTATGAGAATGTCGATGAAGTAAATCAGTATGCCTAAAGTTGTCGGTGACCTTTTCCTTCTCAACAAAAGGGTCGTCATGCTTTAGCTAAGTGGATAACATGAGAGATGACTTCGGCGTAGTTTATATTAACTAACCGACAAAAAGTGCTATCGGAATCAATTGTTGTAAACCCATGTTGAACCAATTAGCATCGTGTTTAATCAATTTAAATATCTTAACAACAATAATATTTATGACTTCAAGTTGGCCGAAATGCTTTATTCTAGTTACTTAAAATATGAAAACTTTTAGCTAGTAAGATGACGAAATGGCAAAAGGGTTTTATTGACTAGGAGAAACATAATGTCATCAGAATGATCAATGATGGAAACTGATGTCAAGGTCATCTTTGTTGTAAACACACAATCTTCGTGTTAGGAAAAATTTATTAATGTGGTAACAAGATAATAAAGTGTTTCACTAACTTCGACCAATGAATCGATATAAAAAACTATCAGTATCGACCATCATAATAAAGCTATGAATGTCGCCCAGGTTGTTCAATAACGGGTTATGGGTCTACTAAATTATTTTTTCCATTGGCTGGCCTAGAACACATTTGGTGAAGTTCCAACATCAACTTACAATGAAGATCTTCTATTAATCAAATTTAAATCTACCATCATTTAGATCGACAAGTACTAAAGTTTTGACAATCAAATCTAACTATAATATGAGGTCGATAAAATTTAACTTTAACTACGAGTATCCATGAAAACCCCAAATTAAACCCTAAAACAACAACCTTAATACCAAAATTATTTGAATTAACCTACTAACTAAATCGGTATACATATGTCATACCTGAACGAAGAGTCAGTTGTGTGAGAATTGAAGAAATTTGAATTTTTTCAAAATCTATAATTTCTTGCTTGAGTGCATGTTTGCAAGTTGGATAAGAAAAGAGAAAAGAAAAAGGACCTACTTTTATAGAAAGAAGAGATGAACATGAACTGTTAGATTGATTTTAAAAATACGGCTGGATCAGTGAAGGAAGACCAAAAGGCGGGAAATGGATGACTTCGACACTATTGACTTGAAAAGTCAATGGCATCTCTATACTGGGGGGCCAAATTACTATTATAGTTCTTGTCGAGGGAGTTTGACGTGCCATGACTTTGCTTCAATAATCAGCATCGAAGACATGAAACTAGCAAGGCACGTATAGATTAATAATGAAGAGAGAGGGTGCCCCACTTTGACAATGACAAAGAACCGAAGAGGTCAAATATAATTATCTTCATATGCCATTAATGAATGTCCAAGTGACTACAACGCGCTTCATGGATGTTAATATATGATGACACCACTTTCCATAATAAGGAGCCACACTTCATCCATGTCATCATCGCGCTTCGTAGATATACCAATATCTATGTACTAGTAGACCACGATCCCTTTACCAAAGTAGGCTTACTAACTATAACCCTGAAGGCTATCAATACTACATGCAAGAAGCATCGTGCTTTACAAGCACTTCGAGAGTATTTCTCATCAATGACATCAAAGGAATTGAAATTTATACTGCTCTTTGTTAAACATAGCACTTTGTCAGCATGTTTCATCGACATTTGGAGGACGTTACATGTCTATGCGAAGCAGTATTGATGTTGAACACTATCAATATTTTCGAATTCAATAATGTTGCCTTATAATTATCACTGCTTCATACACATGACGACTCAAGATATCGGTATCCTCATCCATCCTAAAAGGACTTCAACCCTTATGGTAGAAGCCGTTAAAACCATAGTTTGTTGTTATCGCACTCTTCCATTAAAGGAATGAGACGACGGCCTAGCACATAGCAATATTGGAGACGCTAAAGCCACTATCGATGTTGCCACCGGAGCTAATGTTAAACCGGTTGCTAAAACTTGATAAAGACAAGAAAACAAGGCAAAACTGCCAATTACACATGATAAAGATGATGCCATTTATATTGTCGAAGTCATGCACGTTGAAGTTGACACTGCCAAGGACAATAAAGGCGGAGTAGAGACGATCATCCTCTATAAATATGGACCAAAGGGTGCCATTTTAAAGGACGAATTCTCTGATCTCATTTCTTATTTTTTCAACTTTGTAAACCCTAAATTGATTTGGGGATTTTTAGCTAATTGTGGTATTTGAACCTTGTACACAAAGAAATTTGGAAATTAAACAAGTGCATAGCATAGCATACTGAATTACTTTGAACTCGTGACTTGAATAATCATTTGGCTACGCTTATTGACTATCCGAACAGTTTGGACTTATGACTTGGATAGCATATTTGCTTTCGAATTTGAACTTGCATAACATATTTGGTTCGACTTTAACTTTCATATCGACTTACTCACTAACTTCGACCGTATACCATATCTCCTATGGCTTCGGCCTCAATGATACCACTAAGGAATACTATGGAATCATTCTTTAAAGAAATGACTTACACATGGCCTTTCATTGATTATCTCTATTTCGAAACCACTTTTGGGGTTAGTGAATTTATTCGTTAACAAGTTGCATACACAATTTCTCGATGAGGTAAAGGATCATTAAGCTATTGCCAAAATTCACAACCATCTAGAAAATTGTTGCATCTAAAGTAACGTCGATCGATGTCAGTTTCATTTCTTATAAAAGAATATAGAATAAAAACTCCACAGTTATAGTATACGATTCTAGAGTTACCCTCTTGATCTACATGATGTACTTGGTGGTGTATTTCATGCCTTCATTGCCTTCTGTCATTGTTGCTACGACGCTCTGCTCTTTTCCTTCTTCCATTGCAAAACTCTCTCATGCTCCCTTATATCCTCATTGTATCTTTCCTCCATTTCGACATACCACTCGGTTGGTGGTTGGGGGAAAAATGTATTCGATGGTTATCGTGTCTTAGTGGACCTTCGTATGAGTATGACAAGGGCAAGGAAGTATGGTTGTAATCCACCATTTCTATGTGTTACTCGTACGATATTAATGAAGATAATATTGGAAAGTAGTATGAGATATATATTATTGAGGCATTTTGTCTCCACAAGGAAAGATGGCAAGCGTTAAAAAAGGTGCCATGTAGCTACAATGTTCGATTTGACGGGATACCGAATCTTTTGATCTCCACAAGGCAAGCTGGAAAGTGTTAAAAGAAGTGCAATGTGGCTGCAGTGCTCAATTTGATGGGACGCTAAAGCATTCTATATCTATAAGGCAAGCTGACAAACATTAAAAGAAGTGGAACATGCTACAGTGTTTGAATGTGACGGGACACTATGCCAATTTGTCTTTGGTAAGTATGTTGCAATGTGAATAAAGATGTGCAATGTGAATAAAGCTATATAACGTGACTGAGCAATGGTGACATAAATGCAACAATACAGTACATAAGCATATAGTACAGTCAAACAGCGGTGACATAAATGTAACAGTACAGTCAAACAACAGTCACAAAAGTGTAACAGTACAGTTATTGGTCATCCTAAGTCTATAGCACAATCATCGTCGTTATCATCTGATACATTATAGAAATCTGTAGGACTACCATGATCAAATGGGAATATAGCCAGTTGAGCCTACAAATCATCGATCTATGTCTACATCGCCTGTTAAGCCTGCTAGCCTCCTTACTGAGCATATGAGTATGAAAGAGTGTCTTAAGCTGAATAGCGGTAATATATCGTCTATGATGGTTTAACCTACCTACATACTATAATAACAGATAATATATCAGCATATATATGCTTAACTAACACTATACAATGAATTATTAATACATTGAATTACCTCAAAAGGCAGGTAAACTCCCGTAGTAAAGATACCAACAATCTCACAAAACCGTGGATAAATTATTGGCAGCCTGATACAATTACCGATGATATCATGTACTCTAAAATAGTTGTTCAGACCGAAGTCCATGGACTGCTAAGAGTAATGGATGAGTGGGACCAAAAGAAATGGTGATGCCTGAATTCTACCAGTGGATATATGTGGATCTATGTGATTAGAGTTCACTCCTCGAGTGTAGTCAGGTAACATGTATAGTTGAGGAGCAACTCTAACCTAGTATCTACCAAAATCACCATCGGCTAGGAAAAATGTCGAAGCGTCTACCTTTCTAGTCTATCTCAATCCCTATATATATTATGATCCAATGGTCTGACATCTTTCGGACATGTTGTTACAAGATAATGGATTTCCAAGGATACTAGCACCCCAGTGGTCTGAAACGAACATATCTCCTCGAAGCACCAAATAAGAAGAAACACTGGTGGAAGTAAAACAATCCTCCGTAAACACAACTGATATGTAATAGAGAGAGGATGACCATGATACATATGGTCCGCCAATGTCATATGAAGCCCGTGATGCCCATAAAATATTGGCCTTGCACCTTAAATTAATCTGAGTACAGACCTCAATCAAGTCGTTCCTAACCCCTGTAGGTGCACAAGGAACTAACTTAACACGCTCTCATTGTCTGATGCGTGAAAAATATGTCTCTACTGCATGACTAGCTGTCAATACAATGCGGTGATGCATGTTTGTCATGTACTAATGGTACTAGCATGATAAAATATACCAGAAACCAATATCTTCCTAACCTCCCTGAGGATATAAGAATCAACAACGGTGTACAAATATCTAAGTGTAGAGGACCCCTAGTCTACAGTATGAAGCTGATCAGATGGGCTATTGCTGCAAGATAAGCTAATCTAATGCTACTCTTTTTGGTTAGAAAATAAGGTTAAACTAAATAAATATATGAGATGCGCTAAATACAGTTCCACTCATAGCATCGGTATGCATATGAGCTGTAGTATACTCCTATAGATATGTCAAGGGGACAGCGTTGGAAGAAACATGACCACCGTCAAACTGTGGTAGATATAAGGTGAAAACCTCGGAACTATCATATGTGTAATCAAAAGGAAATGGCATCTTACCTGAGCCTCCTATCTCAATCCCAGTCAACATATCAAAATCGGCAAGGGTAATGCCGAGCTCAAAATCTAAAAAAAATGAAAAGTGTGTGTCGTAGGCCATCACCTCTCAACTAGGGTGGATATGAGTGAAGAATTTTAACATCCCCCATTTGGAGGCCCAACACTAACCGCTACAGATGTTGCGGTCATCTATAGTTATTATTTTTCAGTGACCAGATGCGGTAATGTCAGATACATTGGTATACCAAAAACACAGAGATATAAAAAAAATTAAACTTAGTTTTAAAACAAATTATTACATTTCAAATCGCATTTTCAAATACATTAGATAGTCCCAATTCGTAAAAGACATTCAGAGAAATATAATTAATATAAATTACACCAAGAGCAACACATGATGATGCTCCTTGGTTGATCAGATTCTAAATATAGGCATTAAATAACTTTGCCAATATATCCAATTACACAGTGTTATCAAACAAAAAGAACTCCTAATAGCTAGCTTGCCTCCTGGACGTTTCTTGAAGCTTATTCATCTAAAGGAGAACCTAAAAACCTTAACTCTCAAACTACTCAAAATTAATTAAGTGTTCAAGAGTTTAAGGGGAAAACATATACTTCGAGTTAGTCAAAAAGCCTGGTGTGAATTATAATCTACCATATCGAACCATATAGATATCTAGTGAGACCACACCACTTAGCCGAATGGATTTTCCCCTCACCAGTATGTCAACCCAATTTATAATAAGCATATACCGTGCACCTGCATCCATAAAAGTTAAGACACAATATAATAAAATATAATATGATGATTTGCAAACATGCAATATGCTTTGGATTTCCCATTCGCATCCACCTGACTATCTGTTTCAAGTTATAGTTTAGGGTCACAATTAACCTACTGGTTCTCATGGCCTGACTAATAACCTATTCCAAGCTTACGGACTATCTGTCCAATTTCATAGTTTTCATATGATCACTAAGAACCTATTGGTGTCTACCAATAACATCATCTATTCAGTTTTCATATGGTCACTATGAAACTATTGGATTCTCCAATAACATCACTCGTGTCATAGTATTCATGGACCGACTATGAACCTATTGACCTCTACCAACAATCTATTCGAGATACAGTTTTCATAGGATTAATAAGAGCATATTAGTCCCTGCCAATAACAATTTCCATAACATAGTTTTTATGGGCTTATTAAGAACCCGTCTAAACCAATAATCTTTTAACGAGTCTTGGGCATCCTATATTCTGGTATGTCTAACTTCTTGAATGCAATTCTATTCACATAGGAGTTAATTCAACATATATTCACTACTGGGCTAACTTAGCATGTTATTCTTCCTTTAACACCCCAAAATGTAGTTATGGGTTATAACCGAAGTGAATATGATTACACAAGCATACATAATAATTGATCAAATAACATGACAATATAAACATCCATGGTTTAATTCCTTATAATCATTTTCTAGTGAAATATGGTTAATACCCTTAACCTATTATCTTTAGCAAGTAAATCTTCCTCTAAAATTTAAAATCAAATGTCATTTCAAACCTCTTTGACATTACCATGTGTTTACTTTAAAAATGAGATTTGTTTCCTAAATTTGAAAACTAAGGCTTTCGACTATATCCTTCGGATCATTGCGACATCATGAGTTACCCTCAATCGCTCTCCCTTTCGACATCATGGAGCAAACAAGCCCTCTATCCCCTTCCGTTTAACAAATGGGTTTGAAACAATTGGCTATGCCCCTTTCGCCACTCTACTCCAGCGGCAAGACCTTCCAAAATTATTTCTTAAGCAATGTGGAAGGCCCCTTCCACTACTTCTTTGAAACCATGTGGAATGACCCTGTCGATACCATTGATTGGGTGCGGCAACCCCATTCCACCTTTATAGTTAAACATGCACGCAGAAGGAACGTTTCGACAATATCAACTAGCGTAGAGGTACATTCTGTAATGAATGGACTTACTCAAGTATAAAGGTGCGAAAGGTATGCCATCGACGCAATTAATTAATGCGTCACACCCCTTTCATCCTCATTGACCAACATACTTTCAGAGTATATAAGAGCGGAAGGAACCCCTTCACACTATCTACTAGTGCGAAAGATCCTTTCCGTAATAGTTGGATCAATTAATGCGGCGGTGCATACTTGTTATAGTGTATGTACGCGGAGGGACTCCTTCGACACTACTAATTAATGCGGAAGAACTGTCTCACCTTCATCCTAGACAAGGCTATGTGTTAACTACAGCGACGCCCCTATCCATTTAATGTTCAAAGAAGAGTGGCATTTCATTCTTTCAAATGTATTAATGCTTTCGAAGGCATCAATGCTTTTGAAGACAAGTGGTGTTGCTTAATTATCATAAAAAACTAATTTTTAACTAAGTAAAGCAATTTCTTTTTGCCTAACCCGTATGCTGTCAATTTTCTATTGAATAACAAAATCATTATAAAATTCTTTTCAGACTATGTTGCTGCATGTAATTCCTAATGCTCTAATATTTAGTTAAAAATTATTAACTAACCCCTTATATTTAATCAATCATTAAATACTAATCTTTCTAATTAAATCCATAACTCACCCAAATCTTCTGAGAAAAATTCGAAAATTCACATAAATTCCAAAATGATAAAATCTTTATCATATAAAATTTTCAGCCCGAAATAATTAATTAATTCCTTAAATTAATTAAAACCCGAAATATACTTTTCTTTCACTCGAAAATTCATAATAAATTATCTATAGCTTGGAATATCATGAAAATTTAAAACCATCTCCGAAATAATGTCTTACACAACTTGTTCAAAAATCATGGCATTTGGAAATCATTTTGCATGATTTTAGCCTTAAAATCAAATTACATTATTCCAAAAAATCCTTTTTAAATTGTAATATAGCATTTAAATCAAAACATATCATCATTATCTGATCATTCGGTTTTAAGCTCAAGCCCGAATTAAACATTCAGGATGACTTATGTGAGATGGTTTAGACCATTATTTACCTTGTTTGGATAAGGAACTTGATGTTCTACACTTTAATCTTCCTAGCTTGAAGTTTGGCCTCTAATTGATTTTTGAGCTCATCTTCTCTTAGGGTTATGGCGGGCCTTGTTTTTCTTTTGTTTATGTTTTTGTTTTGTAAGAATGTAATGAGAATGAGAACATGGTAAGGGGTTTTAGGCTATACCCATTTTACTATTGTCTTATTCTCTTAAGTTTCTAAGTCATAACTCTTTCTCTTTAATTAATTTAGTTAAGGTATGACCTTAGTTAGTTTTCAAATCTCATTTTCCTTATCACTCTATTCTCTACATTATTCTATTTAATTTATTTAATTGAATCTCCTTAACAATACTATTTAAAATTAGAAGTGTTACTAGCTCCTCTCCTTAATGAATTTCATCCTCGAAATTCAACAAGGACTATATACTAAGCATGGTATCTATGAAATCGTCTGTAACATTTCCTAACTACCGTGCTAGCCTACCTGACTAGCAAACAGCCTATATATATAGTAAATATAGAACATACCCTTAAAGCAAATCAGGATAAGTATCCCTAATCTTGTCTTCGGTTTCCCAAATACGGTCCTTCTCGTTGTTGCTCCACTGAACTTTAGCCAACTTGACTACCTTGTTTCTTAAACTCTTCTCATCTCTTGCTACAACCCGAACTGGTTGCCTAATAAAGGTCGGATCTGATTCTACTATTACATCTTCTAATGCAGTCAGAGGGATAGTAGTCTTCGGATCATGCACATACTTACGAAGATGAGACACAACAAAAACATTATGGTCACCTGCCAAACTGTTCATCAACTCTACTCTATATGCGAGCTTTCTGATCCTATGTATAAGTAGAACGGTCAAACGTATCTCAGTGCCAATTTCCCTAACTTTCTGAATCATACCACATCCTTTATTGGTGATACCTTAATGATCCAACTGAGAATTCTAGATCCTTACACCTCTTATCGACGTAACTCTTTTGTCTAGACTGAGCTTCCTTTATCATATCCCAGATCAACTCAATCTTCTCCGTTGCCTCTCTAACTGGATCTGGACCTTAGACTAATCTGTCTCAGGTTTCCAACTAACATGTTGATGCTTGCGTGGCCTTCCATACAAAGCTTCAAAATGCGTCATTCCTATAATAGTCTGATAACTATTATTATAGAAAACTCAACTAAGTGTAGGTGATCTTCCCATGATCCACCAAAATCTAGCACGCAAGCTCTCAATAAATAATCGAGTACCTTGTTGACTCTCTCTGTCTTCCCATCTACCAGAGGGTGATAAGCAGTACTCATCTTGAGCTTGATACTTAATTCATCCTGTAGACTCTTTCATAACTCGCTAGTAAAAAAAGTATCTCTGTCACCTACGATATGACTAGGAATCCCATGTGGTCTAACTATGTTCTTCATAAAAAATTTAGCTAAAATGGTTGCCGTCTTCGTTGCTGTGAATGGAATGAAATGGGCACTCATCTGTTCACTATGACCCATATACTTTCATTACCCTGGTTTAAAATTAGCAACCTGTCTATAAAATCCATGGATATCGAATCCTATTTCCAAACTGGTATCTCCAAAGGTGGAAGCAAAGCACTTGGCTTCTGATGCTCGGCCTTCACTTGTTGACAGTTGTAACGACCAGTAATTTTGCTACTTCGGAAATGAGAGATTTCATTTGCTTTAAATTTTAAAAGGTTTACAACTTAAATAAACAAGTTATATATAATAGATAATAATAGAGAAATTATTTATTCTTATAGTCGATAATTTAAAAAGTATAAGTTTCGTTTTTAGAACCAATCAACAAAAGTTATGCTTTGTTAAAAATAAATAAATGCTTAAATAAATAGGTTTAAATATTTATTTAAAAAGATAAATCTTATTGAAAACATTTAATAAAGATAATAAAGGTATATTAAAATATTTATAAGTATGTTAATAATCGTTTCGTAAAAATAACCAAATTTTATCGAATTTTGTCAGTTTTACATACATTGTAAAATTAGAGATTTTGATATTATTTAGATATGATTTTGAAATATAAAGAGACATGTTTTAATTTATTTAAAGAAGTAAAAAGTTCATTTTAAATTTGGTTTACATGAATAAATAGTTTAACTAAAACGTCAAAATATGACCGTAAAACATTTTGCCGAAAAACGACGTTTTGTCGATTAAAAGTTCTCGCAACGTCATCGCACATTTATTTCCTTGTATAAGAACATATATTCAAATAGTATAAGTATTAATTAATTTACTAATCAAGTTTACTTTTACTAAACAAGGTTAGAAACTTCTAAAAAACAATTAATAAAAAGTAAGCACAAAAAGACAAAAATGTCATTTCAAAGCAAAAGGTAAAACATCAAATCAAAGAAACATAATTGTTACTTACTTTACTTAATATCTAAGTGAAAATGATATAAAGTAATAATTTGAAATGTGATGTTAAGTGTTGAAAAAAATAAGGTTACTTAAGATGTAAGTAAGGTTATTTTGGTAATTTGGTAAAGGGATATTTTGGTAACTTGCCACTTCATTTCTTTTTCTATAAATACCAACCACTTTCTCACTTCTTTTTCACACTTTTCATTCTTCTTCTTTTTTCTTTTCTAAGATTTCTTCTTCTTCTTCTTTAGACCTTTAATGGTTTCTTCTTCTCTTCCAAATGCTTATTAACTTTTCCAAAAGCATACCAAATCAACTCCAAACACCACCAAACTTTATCAAAGACCGTAGAATACCATTAGAACATGGTTTAGCATCTAAGAAGTGAAGAAATGATGGAGGAAGAAGTGGAATAGGGCATGGCCGAACCTATGGGGAAAGAGAGCAAGTCGTGAAGCTTCGAAGCAAGAAAAAGAGAAGTAAGTGCTGTTGGGATCAAAAGAAAAGTCTAGGAAAAGATTTGGTGAGGATAAAAGGATTTAGTGAAGCGTTGGATGATATGAATGTTGGTAGGAAGAATTGGTTAAGTTAAAGGTGAGTACTCTTATTTATTAATAAATCCATAAATTATTTCAAGTATAATGATTTAAAAAGTTTAAATATGTTGAATGATTAAATGTTTGATAACTAGGTTGCAAATCGGTTGATTATGTGGTTGATAACTTGTTTGATAAATGATAAGAGAAATGATTAGTATATTAACCATAGTTAATCAAATGAGAATTAAATCCGTAGAAATGCGTGTATGAAAGTTTTTTAGCCTCTTAATGATTTTAAATGAGTTAAAATAGTTGAAATATGGTTTAAAATAAATTTGAAGTGTTTCGTACAAGTTCCGAAGCAATTCATAAAATTGGTCAAAATCGAGCTCGTCACGCAGCGGTAGTTCGTAAATTTCGACCCGTGACTTCAAATTAATGTAGGGAATGATTTATAAGTCGGATTTCTTCGAAATAAAAATTATTTGGTCCACAATGATAATAGTTTTCTAATGAAGGAAGAAAATCAAGATTTCATTAAGTAGATTTTGAAATATGTCCAAAACAATTTTCTAAAAACATCGCGGTTTTGCAGTTCGGAATCCAAAACGGGATTTCTTTATAAATGATATTTTTAAATGATTAAAAATATAAAATAAATTTGATAAATCTATTAAAATGGTTTAAAAGAGATTCGGAATGGAAAATATGAATTCTCAAATATTAAAAAGTTTTTTAAATCAAATAAGGTTATATAGCACTTTCCGCAGCACTTTTATGCTGCGAATCTATATCCTTTTGAATGTAGTTTTAAACTTAACAATTATTTCCTAAATCTTTTGTGAATGATTTTAAAGGAATAATTAAGTAATGTAAAGATGATTGGAAGTTTTAATAAGAGTTTGAATAAATTGTTAAGATGAATTGTTTATACCACTAAAACAAAAAGTAAAGAATATTGAATGTAATAACAAATTGAGTATGCGGAAATGACTAGTAAATTTGTCCGCGTGTGAGATCTGGGAAGATAAAAACAAGGTGTTTAACTAAGATTAGGGATGGAGCAACCAGTGCCCTAAACTTACCTGGCCTATGTTTTCTCTTCTTAGGCGAGGGGTGGAACAGATCGAAACGAAAGCCCGGATGCTCTAAAAGATCACATTTAAGTTTTTTCCAAAAATAAGAGAAATAAATTCTTTGAATGTTAAATAACCATTTAACATCTTTTATTCGGTGGTTTGTAAAAGTGAATAGAGATCGGATTTGGACGATTTCTATCCGAAAACCCCTTTAAATTAATTTTTGAAATAAAATATACTAAAGACAATGATCGTTAAAGACAAAGATATTCATAACATAGAATTACTTGCCATTAGTCCCTGGAGATGAAACTTTCCATTAGTCCCTGGAGGTGAAACACGCCATTAGTCCCTAAAGGTGAAACTTGCCATTAGTCCTTGGAGGTGAAATTTATTATATCTAAGATGGCAATTGTGCTCTATTATGAAAATCTTCGATCTGCAAGAATTTGATTTGAAGTTAAGAAATAAATCTTTGATTAAGCTTTAATGAATGATTTGGGAATATTTTCGCTAAGGTAAAAGTTATAACTTGAATATGAGAAAACTTTGATTAAGATTTAATGAATGATTTGGCAAGGGTTTCCTAAGTAAAAGAGAAAATGATTTGGAATTATTCCATGATTTAAGAATGGTTTAAATAAACCAACCGATTGGATAAATGAGGCTTAATGATTCCATATACATTTGAAAAAAAAATGGAATAAATTAAAAAGAATATATCTAAGAAAGATATTTGATTAGATAAAAGATGAAGTAATTGATTGATGAATGATATGCACATATGAACTTAACATCTTTTAAATAGATGATGGGCTTCGAAGAAACCGGAGTAAAATTTGGATGATTCCTATCCGAAAACCACTTCGAACAAATGTATACGTTCGAAAGTGAAGACATGTTGAAGATGATGATTACTGAAGACCGTGGATCTTCATAGCGTGAAGACTACTTGTTGAACATACTCTAGGTAGCTTCCATTATAGAGTTATTTATAGTAGTGGTCTCCTCGTTGTGGAGAATTTTTCGAAATACAAGGGCTTCTCGCTTAGTAATGGCCGAGGAAAGTGCCTTCGGTTTCGTTTAGTCCTAGAACAAACTTGTATGGACGAATGTCAGGCATTGCATTTCTGAGACACAATGTTTGTCTTTTATAAATGTACATCAGTGGTGGCGGAGAAGGCAACTTCTCTTAGCTTAACACCCTCCTTGAGACGTACGAGCTCAAGGGTTGTATTTTTGTGGAAGGCAAATAGTGATCAAAGGAATGGAAGTGTGGCATCCAAAGCGGAACTTGTTATGATCTAAGCGTGGTTTTGTATGAAAAACGTGGATTTGATGAAATTGAGTGTAGCCTCGCGAGCCTCACACCCCAGTTATGATGGGATTCTATATGGTCAGATGTATGCTCGCATTTCGGATAGTAGTGATTTGGGTTATCAGATGTCCCGAGCCCTAGGTACCAGGTACGTATGGGCCTCATGGCAGGGATATGCGAAGTCCGAGTCCTTGGATGTTATTCGCAGATTGTATCCAATTTCAGCCATTTGTGTTGTTGTATAACGACGTCTGAGTCATGGACGTAAACCGTGGATACATATTGATCTTTCCACTAGTTCCCTATCATGTTGGAAATCCAACCCCAATACGAGATTTACGATTTTGATTGTATTCCCAAAATAGCTGTAATGACTTGCAAACATTTCGGCTACCCCTTTTGGTATCATATATTCCGTTGGGATATTCCGTTGACATAGTCCAGGATATTACCTTAGACTTAGTCCAGGTATTGATTCCTTATTTGAATAAGTTTATTTGAAAAGTATTTTCAAAATAATGTCATTAAAAATAATATCAAGTGTATTTTGCTCTGAAGTGTTTTGGTTATCATAAGGTAAAAATCCATCTGTGTTTATGTGTGGGCGTGGTCTTATGAGATCCCATTCTTTTCAAAGGTTTTGATAACATAGTCATTTTAAAAGTTCGAGTATCTCATGCTGGTTTATCAAGCCTGATTCGGGTATTTTCAATACTCGGGTCAAATCCGAGTAGTTTCAGGTTTAGTTGAAGACTGTTGGAGTTTCCAGATGAGAGGTGGAGATCTTCATCATCGTATGGACATATTCTATTATCCGCTGTACTTATTGTATTTTGTTTGATGTTTGTCACAATTATATGGGCTGGTGTTATACTGACCAAGCTGAATCTAGGTTCAACTCTGATATTGTATTTCAAATTTTCCGCTGTAAGGATTATTAATTAAATAATATATGTTATTCCATTCGTGTGAGATTCTGCTCTGTCTTTATTTTCTTTCTACCCTTAATGATCCGCTTGTTCATGCAATTTGAGTTGGACATGTGCGGTTTATTGTCGATTTAAATGGTACAGAAAAACGGGACGTTACATTTAGTATCAAAGCTGAAGGTTAAGCCAGAACCTTGGCTTTGGTTGGGTAAAGACTCGTCAGAGATAGGCTTAGTAATACCCTAGGATGAGTAACTCATTAGAGATAGGGTTAGTAACACCCTAGAATGAGTTTAAGTGTATTATATATGAGTGCGTATTTGTTAGTGACTAATAAATTATTTTGTGTCGATTTATCTGTTGAGTGATTTATGGATTTTGATCGATGCGCCTGATCACCGTTATCGATGAGGGTTCCTAAACACTTAAACAAGGAGAACTGACACACTGATTTTGAAAAAATTGGTAAATGAAATAATATTACCTAGGATTATATTTTGAATATAAAGTATATTATTTTGTAAAGTTGTATAGTTAAAAATCAAGATTAGTGAAATTTAAATATGAACATCTTATGATTAGAATCTCACAATTTGATTATAGGATGTTTCATAAAGATCATCGATAAGTAAGAAATCTGATGAGGTAATTAAGATCTTTAATACCTATTCCAAAATAATAAATTAATAAATGATAATGTTAAGTTACTATCATAAATTGATCAAATGTTTGATTTAAAAGTTTAAGTACAAATACCTTGTGAATTAAGTTTCACGATTTGACTATAGGGTATTTGATAATAAGATATGTTTGAGGAATGAACATATAAGATAAAATGTATTTGAAAGATTATGCAAAAGGAAAAATAATATAAAAGGAATGAGAATTTAAATTCAAGTAAAAAAATTGTGGTAATTTAAATGAAGTTAATTTATACAATAGGTTTTGTAAAGTAATCTCTAAAGGATTTTGAAAATGATATTATTTCAAATATAAAAAGGTATTTTATGATAACTACTTCGATTGGTTCGAAAATAAACTAAAAATGGGCAAGTGATTTGTTCAGATGATAAGCACTTCTCTTAAGTATTACTCTTCTTGTTAATAGGATATATAATACAATTGGTAATACCCAGTTCCTTAAATTGTTTTGGAGTTACTCGATCTATGTAATTTTTTTAAGTTAAGGAAAGAATGTGAATATTTAAGTGATAAATTGATTATTAATCTTTATACAAGTGTTTAAACCAAGGATAAATTGGGATCACTAATTGATAAGTTAAAGCGGGATTTCCGACGATTTTGACCGTCGAAAATTTCCGAATCATACCTAACTCAATGCTAAGAAATTTATGAAAATTTTTGGTAAAAGATTGTGAAATACTCTGAGTAAATGAAATTGGATAAGTATAATTTATAATTGTGATTATAAATAAAAAAGGAAATTATAACCTAGAAAATGTTCTATTAATGAGTTCCAGCATTAATTAAGAATTGGACTTATGTCTTTAAAATAAAACGATTTTCATAAGTTATAAGATTTAATAAACTTAAGCGATAGTTCAATGAAATGGTTCGTAAATAATATTACTGTTAAAGGAAATATACTAAGTTGAAGGATTGTTGGAAAAAAACTATAATAGAGATAAATCATGTTTTGAGTGAAAAATGGTTTCTTTGGAATATTTTCCTTTATTAAAAATATATGAAAATAACTAATTAAAGGAATTATATAAAGAAGCGCCTTTTAAAGTGTTTGATCTTAAGATAAAGTTTTTATGAAAGTTTTTGCGGGTTAATAAATACATATGTTATATGTAAATCATTTCGTCACATAAATTTTGATCTAAGATTCGAGTTCGAAACTTTGAGGTGTTTACAACGATTCGAAAAAGGATTTATCACTCGATTTTGACGATGAACATTGATGTGGATTTTTGATTAGATACTTGAGTTTTCTATCATAGTTGAGATCTATGCAAGGAAAGCAAAAGTTTCTAAGCAAAAAGCCTGATTAATGTCCGCATTAGAGGATCGGGGGACCGATACAAGTTCGGAAATAAAGTTGTGTATTCTAATACGAGATCAAATAAGATATTTCATATGGATGATTTGTGTATATTATATGGATTTAAGTTTAAAGATAAATATTTTAGGCGAACTTTTGTTTGAGTAATTTCGAGGACGAGATTCTTTTAAGTAAGGGAGAATGTAACGACCCGTAATTTCGCTACTTCGAAAATGAGAGATTTCATTTGTTTTAAATTTAAATAGGTTTAAAACTTAAATAAATAAGTTAAATATAATAGATAATAATATTGAAATCATTTATTCTTATAGTTGATAATTTAAAAGGTATAAGTTTCGTTTTTTAGAACAAATCAACAAAAGTTATTTTTTGTTAAAAATAAATAAATTCTTAAATATATAGGTTTAAATATTTATTTAAAAAGATAAATCTTATTGAAAACATTTAATAAGTATAATAAAAGTATATTTAAATATTTATAAGTATGTTCATAATCGTTTCACAAAAATAACCAAATTTTGTCGCATTTTGTCAGTTTTACATACAATGTAAAATTGGAGATTTTGATATAATTTAAATGTGATTTTGAAATATAAATAGACATGTTTTAATTTATTTAAAGAAGTAAAAAGTTCATTTTAAATTTGGTTTAATGAATAAATAGTTTAACTAAAATGTCAAAATGTGACCGTAAAATATTTTGTCGAAAAACGACGTTTTGTCGCTTAAAAGTTGTCGCAACGTCGTCGCACCTTTATTTCCTTATATAAGAACATATATTCAAATAGTATAAATATTAACTAATTCACTAATCAAGTTTACTTTTACTAAACAAGATTAGAAACTTCTAGAACACAATTGAGAAAAAGTAAGCATAAAAGGAAAAATGTCATTTCAAAGCGAAAAGTAAAACATCAAATCAAAGAAACATAATTATTACTTACTTTACTTAATATCTAAGTGAAAATGGCACAAAGTAATTATTTGAAATGTGATGTTAAGTGTTGAAAAAAATAAGGTTACTTAAGATGTAAGTAAGGTTATTTTGGTAATTTGGTAAAGGGATATTTTGGTAACTTGCCACTTCATTTCTTTTTCTATAAATACCAACCACTTTCTCACTTCTTTTTCACACTTTTCATTCTTCTTCTTTTTTCTTTTCTAAGATTTCTTCTTCTTCTTCTTTAGACCTTTAATGGTTTCTTCTTCTCTTCCAAATGCTTATTAACTTTTCCAAAATCATACCAAATCAACTCCAAACACCACCAAACTTTATCAAAGACCGTAGAATACCATTAGAACATGGTTTAGCATCTAAGAAGTGAAGAAATGATGGAGGAAGGAGTGGAATAGGGCATGGCCGAAGCTATAGGGAAAGAGAGCAAGTCGAGAAGCTTCGAAGCAAGAAAATGAGAAGAAGTGCTGCCGGGATCAAAAGGAAAGTCGAGGGAAAAGATTTAGTGAAGATAAAAGGATTCAACGAAGTGTTGAATGATATGAATGTTGGTAGGAAGAATTGGTTAAGTTAAAGGTGGGTACTCTTATTTACTAATAAATCCATAAATTTTTTCATGTATAATGATTTCAATAGTTTAAATATGTTGAATGATTAAATGTTTGATAACTTGGTTGCAAATTGGTTGATTACGTGGTTGATAACTTGTTTGATAAATGATAAGAGAAAAGATTAGTAAATTAATCGTAGTTAATTAAATGAGAATTAAATCCGTAGAAATGTGTTTATGAAAGTTATTTAGGCTCTTAATGATTTTAAATGAGTTAAAATAGTTTAAATATGGTTTAAAATAAATTTGAAGTGTTTTGGACAAGTTCCGAAGCAATTCATAAAATTAGTCAAAACCGAGCTCGTCGCGCTGTGGCAGTCCATAAATTTCGACCCATAACTTCAAATTGATGTAGAGAATAATTTATAAGTCGGATTTCTTCAAAATAAAAATTCTTTGGTTCACAATGATAATAGTTTTCCAACGAAGAAAGAAAATCAAGATTTCATTAAGTAGATTTTGAAATATGTCCAAAACAATTTTCTAAAAACATCGCGGTTTCGCAGTTCGAAATCTGAAATGGGGTTTCTTCATAAATGATATTTTTAAATGATTAAAAATATGAAATAAATTTGATAAATCTATTAAAAGTGTTTAACAGAGATTTGGAAAGGGAAATATTAATTCTCAAATATTAAAAAGTTGTTTAAATCAAATAAGGTTATATAGCACTTTCCGCAGCACTTTTATACTGCGAATTCTATAACCTTTTGAATGTAGTTTTAAACTAAACAATTATTTCCTAAATCTTTTGTGAATGATTTTAAAGGAATAATTAAGTAATGTAAAGATGATTTGGAAGTTTTAATAAGAGTTTTAATAAACTGTTAAAATGAATTGTTTATGGCACTTAAACAAAAGGTGAAGAATATTGAATGTAATAACAAATTGAGTATGCGGAAATGAATAATAAATTTTTCCCACCTTTGAGATCTGGAAAGATAAAAACAAGGTGTTTAACTAAGGTTAGGAATGGAGCAATCACTGCCCTGAACTTACCTGGCCTATGTTTTCTCTTCTTAGGCGAGGGGTGGAACATATCGGAAGGAAAGCCCAGATGCTCTAAAATATCGTATTTAATTTTTTCCAAAATAAAAGAAATAAATTCTTTGAATGTTGAATAACCATTTAACATCTTTTATTCAGTGGTTTGTACAAAAGAATCGAGATCGGATTTGGATGATTTCTATCCGAAAACCCCTTCAAACTAATTTTTGAAATAAAATATATTGAAGCCAATAATCGTTAAAGACAAAGATATTCATAATATAGGATTGCTTCCCACTAGTCCCTGGAGGTGAAACTTTCCATTAGCCCCTGGAGATGAAACTCGCCATTAGTCCCTGGAGTTGAAACTTTCCATTAGTCCTTGGAGGTGAAATTTACCATATCTAAGATGGCAATAGTGCTCTATTATGAAAATCTTCGATTTGCAAGAATATGATTTGAAGTTAAGAAATAAATCTGTGATTAAGCTTTAATGAATAACTAGTGCGTGGCCCGTGCTTCGCACACGGGTAGTGCTACTATTTACCTGTAATTGTAGGTGTATATGAATGTAGTCCAGTTGTTTGTTGAAGCAGTATGTACAAATCATCTGCAGTGCTAGTTCTTAACTCCTGTAGTGTTATGGGCAGTGTGGAGGTAGTTGGAAAATGATGTGAGAAATTGAAATAGTGTTAAAAGTTTGAAGGAGGGATATAGTCAATATTTAGTAATAAGTTTGGCGTTTAGGTGTTTAGTGTATTTGGTTGCAAACAATACGGTGGTTGCTACTTTGTGGTAATCCTGTATGTTGTTGAAAATAAGTAAGTGTAAGTTATGTGACTGATTGTACATTGATAAATAGACGTTGAGTAAATGACGGTAAAATTTAGAAAAGGCGTTGAGCAAATCGAAACTGAAGTGTGAACAAATCTTGGTGCGTTGTAACCCAGTCAGGATGCACCGAGAAGTAGAGGCAGTAGAGAGTGCGATGAACGTTGTGTTTCAATTGTAATTAAAGAAAAGAGTTTAATGTTATCAGTAATAAGTACGTCGTCCTCTGTCACTGTATAGTTAGTGTGTGGATGAAGAACAGTTTCCAAATGATGTTCATGTCGCGTAATATATAAGTGTGATAAAAACAGCGTAAAATGATATGATACAGTAAGTGACGAATGGTGCGAAGGTGGACAAAGTGCCAAATTATTTAACACGGTTGACTTTCCTACACTTCATAACTGTATCTTCTGACGTATTATACGTAAAATAAATAAAAAAAATTGAGTTATTTGAATTCATAGTCATTTAATGTTTTGTGAAAACTCATTTTCTACCATGCCATCCAAGAAGGAAAGAATATACGTTTGAAGATGCTGTTATTTTTCCAGTTCAAGGATTGTAAAGAGTAAACTTAAGTGCATCCTTTATATTAAGATTACATCGTGTGTTATACATGCAGTAGATTTATATGCTAATTTATTCCGATAGCCATGCAAACATACATATGTTGGGGTGATGCATTTTCAAGGGGTGAGCTGACAGTTCTTTACTAAAGTAACTTAAAGTAACTTGTTTATCACGTTGACAGTCCTTCTTTGAATTTGTGTAGTACGGAGATTTAGTGAGCACGCATATGTACTGAACGTTGTCACCATCTGCCTTATGTACATCATTGTGAGTAAATATGTAATGTACGTTGGTAGTACTAAGAGGAGTGGTGGACAGTTACTGTTCAAATAATACGAAAAAGATTTTTAAAAAAAACTGTACAATATTTTACCTACCACACTATAGTGTACTGTCGTGCGTACAAAATGTATGTGCAGGGGCGAATGGAAGAAAAGTGGAATGAATAGGTGATGTTGTGTACAGTTACGCAGTGAAGTAGAAGTTGTTAGTTGAGAAAAGGTGATTTGTGCAAAAAAATATGTCTCAAACCATCGCCAGGATTGCAGTGTGCATATGCTTTCAAACTTAAAGCATGAGATTATCAGTTGTAACATAGAATACGTTTATGAGTTTAAAAATGGGTGGTGTTAAGTAAGTTGCCGCAGGTGGAGAAGAGTGTATGCAGTATTGGAGAATGTATATATTAACAGTGGTTAACAGTAAAGGGAAGTGTACATACAGAAAACATAATTGGACAGTGTAAAAGTGCGACATTTATTACACGGAACAGAGCCTAAAAATAAAGTGGTACAAACAGTAGGACAAAGGTTCAACCGTACGTAAACAGATACACTAAGTAAACAGATATGCCTTTTTCGTCTGTAGTGGAAGGCAGAAATAGATACAGGATGAAATAAAGCTGGATAGTTGGAAACATAACACAAAAGAAAGGACTTGGGAAGACAGAGTTCAGATGGTGATGCAGACGTACGATGGTTCGTCATGTAATTGTTCATATGGCTGCCTACTTCTTCCTCTTACTACCAGTCAGTCGTCCACGTTTTCTTTGCCTACCATTAGGCAGTGTGTGACAGTTACCTTCATTCTCCCGGCCAACGGTGTGCCTTGACATGCTGCCATCGTGTACACAGTCCTCAGCCTCCTACAGTTAAGGGGAGTTTATATGTTAGTTAGTCTGTATGTTATGTGGAAATAAGGGTAGATTGTGGGTTGGAGTACAGACCTGCTTAACTTTAATTTTCTCTCTGTTCAACAGACCTGATGAAGAAAAGCAAAGTGTTGTTTGGTAAAATGTATGTAAGATATCGTTAGAAGAATGGACAGAAGTTGGAGAAATAGTTGCACCAATTTTTGTGACATTGCTGGATTCTGCAGTTAACTGGGTACGATCACCTTCCTTTGTATCCTTTGGTTCCGGAGGGTCAGGTCGATCAAGCAGAGGGTTGTTAGGTTGGTTAATAAGTTAAATTCTACTAACAGTCAGCGATTTTCCATAATTCATAATGTCGTACTTTGACGGTTTGAATTCAAACCGAGCTTCTGTACCCATCAAGCTGGTGTAGTTTAGCAATTACTTCGTCACCGTTGGTCTGAAGAAAAAGAAAAGGTAGTGTTAGGTAGGCTAAGGGAGGGGAGGAAGGAGGGGGACAGTGGTTGCGTGCTAAGGTTAGACAGTTTGAAGTTAGCACTGCAAATTGATAAAGTAGGGTAGTTGTAACATGTGTACCATTTTGGATATATCCATCATCTCATCGACGCTCCGTTTGAGAAGGTAGGCAGCATCTTTGTCAAAAGCAGTAACAGTCGCAGTACAGGTATGGTCAAAAACTTCCATAGATATCATATACCGGTGATGATATAACATAGTGTAAGGGAGTTGATATTGAACGATAAACTAACTTATACATACCTATTAAGTGGAAGGATAATATTGTTATTGCATTTAGAGCAGCTAAAACCGGGTGCTTCCTTTGTCACCGTCTTCCTACAAATGGGACACGAAAGATAATTCCAGCCTGATGATGTGTTAATCCTCATCAATGTTGCGTTTACGACATACTTCTTTGACTGCATAGGATGGAGAAAGTGAAAAATGTTAATCAAAAAGTAAAGGTAACATAATGATAGAAATATAAGATATTGATTTACATGGCAGTCATTAGATCGTATGTCGTCTAACATATTAGCGATGGTACTTCTAATTTCTGGTTCGTAAGGAGTTGAAGATGTAGGCCATTGGCGCTCAATCGATTTACGGTACTGCCTTCACTGTTAGTGACACTGAAATGCAATACAATCGCAATGAGGTTGAGGATAAATTGCATGCATCAGAAGTAGTTGTTAGAAATTAGTTGGAAGTATACCCTGAAAGTAATTTTGCTACGTCTGGACAGTCGGTGCTGAAGTTTATTTGTGTAGCGTTGGTGGATGAAAATGTAAACTCTTCTATAATTATTAATTTGGAGATAAGATTGGTATTCAGCAATGAAATATAAAGGAGTAAAAACAGTTTACCTTTGAATAGTTTGACTACAATAGAAGTGAATATCACCGACGGTGGCTGTTTTTCCGATTCAATAGCGGCCACATCTATGAGGTCCGTTTTGTCAGCCCACAGAGTAATAGTTGTATTTTTTAAACTGTATAAAAGTTGAAGTGGAGAGTGTTAGCGAGCAAATATGTGGACGTAAATGTGATACAGTGATAAATGTTAAACCTTCCACTGTAAACAGTAAGCTCTCTTTTAGATGTTTGACATCCGATCCTTGTTGTCAGTTGGACAACATCAGAAATTCCTCATAGTACCCCACCAACATCTAGTAAGAAGACGAAAAATGGAGGAATGTTAAAAAAATATGATGAGAGGTGTTAGTGGAAACGGTAGAGTGATAGGATACGGCGTGTAGTAGTACGAAAAGTGAGTGCACCTGCAAGTTGAGCCACCTTATGTATGCGTTGAGCAAGAGTTTCATTATCAACAAAACCAAATTTTTATTTTGGAATATTGTACAGTGTTGTTAGCAGCAGTTTGACTTTGGTGTCAGTATGAAAGATGATCATCAACTCCTCATCTATAGGACAGTACGTATTCTGCGAAGGGTATACGTTGAACGTTTCAATCTCGTATAAGCATTGTTCTTCAAACGTCTGTGAGTATTTGTCCACCAAACTCTTTGGCACCACAGCATGCTTTTGGTTGCCCTGCGGTATGGTAAAGTGTGATTCAGTTGCAGCGTAGAAGTAAGGGGTAAATAAAATGTGCAGATATTAAGTGTGATTATGAGTTACCTTTATGTCGAGAAGATGAAGATTTGTCTTGTAAAACTCTTTAGCGGCTTTGGAGATTGAATTCCACATCCTAGACAGTCGTACATGTATGCGATCCCAGTTAGGACCCAGTTGCAACTCAGACAGTAGTTGATATTGGTTTGCCATTCTGATATCTGTTGACAGAAATAGAAGAAAGGTTAACAGCAGTGGCTAACAGACTGGTAGTACAACATGTAGAAATTTGATCACCTGTAGTGTGCTAAGTGGTGTAGAAGGTTCAGTGGCTTAAGGATTTTTATTTTTTTCGGAGAGAGGGAAGTACCAGGGAGCAGTCTACAATGGGAGATAACAAATTGCTGAGGCGTAGGTTGGACAACATATGAACATGATGAGTTATTTGTAGTTTGAAACTGAAGACCGTCACTGATGCGCAGTGTAGGAAAGTCATTTTTTAACACGTGTGCCAACGTTGGGTTCAACCTGTTCATAGTGGTTGTAGTTACATAAGGAAATTGGTTTGATTGGTTGACTGTGGGGAAATAACTGCACATACAGTTGCGAACCAAAAAAAGTACGTGCATTTGAACAGTTTAGTACTTGTTGATAACAGCTGGCTGTGTGTGAAACATTTGGAGTTCATGGATGGATTGCAGGTGTACTACCTATACACCATATTTGAAGTCAGTTATAGTTTTTATTTTGTACGTAGTGATGATATATGAATAGGTGACAGAACAGTGCCATAGTATTTAATTTTGTTCGCACTAATGAAATATGAAACACAACAGTGGGGTAAGACGTTCTCATATTGAAAATGGGGTAATGTAGTTGATGGTAAGTGAGGATAAAAAGAAGCTAGTGTGTGCATGATCACTAAAAATACAGGGAAACAATAGCACAACGTATTGAAATATGCGTATGCAGTTATATTGAACTTAAGATTATCAAAAGGCACGGTTTGAACGTATAAAGCACAGAGAATAGTTAGAAATAAAAATATTACTTCACTCATCTGTATATTAATGCAAAGCGTAATATAGAAGAAGGCGGTTGTGAATCTGAGTCATGTTTTTTTTATAGAGTGAAAGTTACTGATTCACACACCATCCACCTGAAGATAACAATATTGTCATACATTATGTTCTGCTATCCAATTTGGTGTCAAATAACGTAATGAAAGAGGACAATTGAACATGAGAATCACTACCAATTCATCTTTCAGTCTATATCAAGGAAGAAGTGTGTACTTTATTCATAAGAAGAATGGGGACAACTGACCAGAAAAATATTGGTACTTAAAATACTAATTCATCCAATTAACTCATAATAGTACATACATACAGCGGACTCAAGACCGTGACAAAATATTTGAGATGTGTCCACCGTCCGTACGCCTTCTTCCTGTTACTGTCCGAACTGCTTCTACAGTTAGCTAGCGTACAATTGCCCCGTCTTCGTTCAGCCTGAGAACGTCACATGCAGCTATGTTTCAAGAGTTCAGGACCAGCCATGTTTCCGTTTTTGCGGGCAGCAAGTTGTTCTTTTTTTGTGCTCTGCAGTTTGGGCACACTGCCAATTTCGTTTCGTTATCAGTGGCCTCTTCTGCACAATTCAGTAAAACTGTACACAGCACAACAAATTCATAAGTTTAAGTTCAACCTGGACAGAAATTGTCCTACATTACGAAACTGTACCTGATTTTGAAATCTTGTCAGACTGTCGTTGTCAGTCGATAGATGATGAGGCTGAAGTGATAAAAAAGATATAATGAACTTGAGCAATTTGCAAGCAAGCCTCGGATGCTCATATCAACAGCAACCAAACTGAACCTGTCAGTGAAATGGATCAGTAAATGATAAGAAAAATGTTTTGTAAGAACAAATGTCAGTAAGTATGTATAAAAGGTCATAAAATTGTCACCCACAGAAGGTTACTGATTATCGACATCTCTTCCAACAGAATTGTCCTTGCTATATATTCACGTTACACATTTGTTCTTTAGTTACTGTAAATTACTGTTATTCATTAAGGACACAATGAATATTTTCTTTTCCACCTTCACCGTACTTGTGTTTAAATTATAAATTGTAAACAGAACCAGTAAACCTCTGTATTCCTAAAAGATGTGAAGAAATATCAGTGAGTGTTGAAAATGTCTTATCAAAACAGAAAGCTAGGAAATATGAAGCAACACTGTTATGTGGTAAATGACGTGAAGAAACAAATTTCAACTCTATTTCTATATGAAAAATGCATGATGAACATGTGTGTGTGTGTGTTGTATTAGCATTGATTATTAAGTAAAATTTAATCTCTGTGTGTATTCAAGTTAGATTTATGTACTTAACCTTTTCCTTTCCTATACAATATTCATTTGTTTTCCACCTAAGATTGAATTCATGACATGTAAAATTACAACATATAAATAACACTTGAGTTTTAAGTAAGATTAAATAAATTATCTTCCTTCATATTTAGGTGATGACTTTATCATATTATAAACAGTAGGTGTTACTAGATTCTCAAAATTGGATGAAATGTCCAACGATAATGATAAATAGTTAGCAAAAAGAGTAAAAGTGAAGCACATTAGTCTAAGCACATATAACGAATAACATTTCTCTTCTGTCTGAATAGTAAGCATAAGAGTGTCCCATTTTAAATAACCCATAAATTATCACATCCCTATGGGTTAAGAAGAAATATAAAGAAGATGACATATAAAATTATATGTAAGAAGTTCAACCATGAAACAAATTTTAAAAACATTGCAATATTTTTTGGATATTTTAAATTTGTACTCCCATATTAAAAACATTCAATTTTACGCATAATTCATAAAAAATAAAAAATCACATTTGTATGGTCATTCAATCTGATGAATTAAATCATATTCATTATCTATATTAAGGAAGAACCTTGTGATATTACAGTTGGTCATAAAAATATGAAAAATTCAGCTACCTAACTTAATTTTGTGCAATACAGTTTAAAACTCGAAATGTTTATAGATTCTACGTAGTAACACAAATATATAGCAAAATACAACCACGTGGAAGGAAATTAATTAATAGTTCTGTGTATGAGAGGTAGGAATATTTAAACACATGTTGTAGTGAAAATTCAATTTTCGCAATTCATATATTAAATCGGTGAATTTTAAATCTAAAATCAAAATAAACATTGCAGTACTTAAGACTGCAAAAACACATAGATCGTGAGGATTCAACAAGAATTTGTAAGTCTAAGATTCATGCAGAATCAAAGGGTTGACAATTGATTACCAATTTTAAATCTTTATTACACTAACAGCGCTGCTTTCCACTTTTTTAGTACAGAGTAATAGTACGTACTCCTCTAAAGTGGACCTTGACACCATCTACTTTCTAAACATAAGTAGTCAATATATTATGAAGGTCGATAGTACTAACCCGACTCATGGAAATTTAATATAGAAATGTTATGGGAGAAAATGAAAAGTAATTATGTCTACAATATTTTAGTTACCAAACTATATTCCATTTTAGTGTTTACAAAATATATATGCAGTGGCCAATGGAAGGAATGAGAGCATGGAATGAATGAGATCAGTGAGTCCAAAGTGATGGAATATAGGTAGTATAGGTGACCAAACATAGGTGTTTGATGCTGTTTTAATATAGACATATGTTTACATGGTTTTCAACCTTTGTAATGTGCATGCCTCATGATTTAATTATACAGACAGTGATATTTGCCTAATCCCCAAAATTATTCAACTCCGCTTTGAATAGGTTATGACTGTTTGTAGTTGTAGCACAAAAATGTATGGCTGTACTTATGAAACTACTTGGTATATGCGAACTTCAATGCAGTGTGTAGTAGTAAATGTGTTTGTCTTTTGAGTTTAATATTTGTAGACCCTCTCGGAAGCAAATTTGCAAGTCTTTATATGTGATGTAGACTGGATCGTAAGTTTTGTTGGCAGAGTTAAGTCGGTTTAAAACAAAAAAAAATACTGTAAAACTTAATGTTGCATGCAAATACAACAACTTCCCGCGTAGAGAACACTAAAGTGGAGTATATATCTATGTTTAGAGTGCAAACAAGACAGATAATTGGACAGTGTAAGCGTGTGACATTTATTACACGGAACAGTGGTTGAAAATAAAGTGGTACGAACAGTAGTACACATCCGTAAACGTACATAAACAACTACAGTACGCAAATAGAGCTGTCTTTTTGGTGCGTACTGGAAGGCAGAAATAAGTACATGAATAAATAAAGATGGATAGTTCAATACCTCTATCACAACTATTCACGGTTAGATACCCCTATCACAATTTTATTCATCAAAGTGTATATAAAGCTGCTTACAGTCTTAACATGACAGAAAAGGTTCTCATTTGACAACTGACCTAATGCTACTTACGGAGACCTTTGTTAATGCAGAAGTGCATAAAAATGTTTGGATTAAAAGGGTGAGTTTGAAAAAAGAGTACGCAAATTTTGTAGTTAAGCACATGTTTTGGCATTAGGTTGTTTGCATGAATGTTAACTTACCGAAATAGTTAACGTAAAGTGCACTAACTTATGAAGTACATTGTGTTCACGATAGTATGAAGGATCTGCAGTGTAGTCTTGGCTGTCAAGTGGACTGTCAAATCCAACGGGTAAAATTCTGTTACTGCTGCAGCATGTAGTCGCACATCGTATACCCAACGCCAAGTAGTCTGCATATATAAATGAATTGCAACATCTTCTGTTCCTGTTCAGTGGAAGCACATCTATAAATTTGAGAAAGATCAACAACAAAACAGGTAAGACAATGTAGAGTTAATGTTTATAGCACTTTTATTGACAGACAGAATATCTTATGTCATCTACTACTTGTACTCTAACTGAGCTCATATACAATACTATTTGTCAATGAAAAAAGCCTGTTTGAAATATAGATTTCAACCACAATTAATTTGGAAACATTGTCAGCAAGCAAGGGAATGAGTAATGACATTTTGCATAATTTGAACTAACATATAATTTGAAGTTCAATAAAAAAATTTATTGAACTGGAATTTTGGTTTGGTTTTCTTTCAGTCCCTACTAAAATGTAAATGGAACGATCAGAATCTTGATGTTTCGGTCAAAATCCCGAACCTTGCATTAACTGGAAACTGTAAAAATATGTTAGTTTAAAATGAATTAACATATTTTACAATAGCCTGAACCAATGTTTGTGATGGTTTTGAATAACTAATGAAAGAATTGACATGCAATTAATTTTGGTCGTCTTACATGTGTAAAGTGGAGTATAACTGAGTTAATATGTGTAAAATGAATTTGCAAATTATATTGAATTGGAGATGGGGAAAAGTAGAAATTTAGAGTGGACCAATATGTTAAACTGAAGTATTTTTAATGTAGCACCAACATTTGAAAATTGGGAGAGAAAAGAGTAAAATTTTGTACTGTCATAAAACCGTAAATGCCTTACTGGCATTTCCAATGTGTGAAAGATTGCGTAGTGAAAGCAGCATAAGGGGGGTGTAAGGCTGGCTGAGAAAAACGTGAAAATCTTTGCACAGATGGAAGGGAAACATAGAGCTGACGTAAACGTTTGTTATGTTCATCAATTTAAAGTGTGAAAAGAGTGGAAAGAAATATGGATGACCCGCTAACTGGCTTCCACAATGTTGCTTTACCACTAATAGTTTCATGTGCACACCTCCCATTAGGCGGTAGTAAAAAGCTGTTAAATTCTACACATGTTCACTCATATTTTCATGCATCGTAGAGTTATGGAAATGAGAAGGAGGACATACAGAACCGGAGATGTTCGCAGATTGTAATGCATTAAAACAATAACATCAAGGTGAACAATGTGGAGTAAACTATAGGGCACTTAAAGTGGGGTTAAAATAACATGATGATGTGGAAAATAAGTTGCCTACAGAACATGTTTTACTCACATTGGATTTGGCTATATGGGTTGGACTGCAATTGATGTTCGAAAGGGAAAATAAAATATGTTACTTTCTGTAATCAGACGTGAGTACATTGTGGCGAACGTTATCCGTATCGTACTGTTGTTTAAAACTGCAATCACTGTATTCGTTACGGCAGAGCAACTTCAAAATAGTGGAAAGTGAGCGAAATTGGTGTGTTACACATACGCAATCATTTTTATCCGGTTTGTGGATTTAAAATGGTAGTCAAAGCAGTGGAACAAATTGGGGCCAGGCTTGTTAAACTGATAGGGGAGTGAATACAGAAAATTGTCAAAATGCAAGGGCTAACAACTACGCCTCACAAGTCCACATCAACTGACCCTCAGCTTACAGTAGCAAAAACAGTTTTATACAGTGTAGTTGTGGTAATGTATGGTTGGTGGTTCAAGGATGGTGGCATCACCGTCTAGTAAATCGGAACATCAGAAATGCATGTGGAGGAAAAGGATAACAGTTGGGTCATGCGAACAGTGAATATCGGGTAATTCACGGACAGATTATTACTAAGCCCCAAAACGTAAAAAGGAATGTTAAAAAAGTACTGACCTAATTCGGAGTGAAAGGGTAAGCCCCCGACCAATAAGTCGACGCAGGCAATCGTAGCCGGGTTGAAGCGGAGGACAGGTACGCAGGCAGATGTGGAGCAAAGCGCGTAGAGTAGGGGAACCGACCGTGGGGAGTTGGGTAAAGGGGCGGCAGAAGAGGCAAAGCGAACAGCAGGGAGAGCGTGGATTTGTGGATCGACGATGGAAAGAGGAGGGGGGAGGTTGAGGAGAGGGGAGAGTGAAAGTGGAGGAAAATGGTAGGCGGGTGTGTGGGTTGAAAACTGAAATGGAGTGAGAGGAGTTAGGAGATCGAGAGAGGAACAGTTGACGGGAGAAAATGGAAAAGGAAAGGGAGTAGTTCAGAAAGGACACGTGGTGGTAGAAGACTGATGTGGTTTCTCCTTTCCTATTTAAGTAATAGATTTGGGAATATTTTCACTAAGTTAAATGTTATAACTTGAATATAAGAAATCTTTGATTAAGATTTAATGAATGATTTGGCAATGTTTTCCTAAGTAAAAGAGAAATTGATTTGAATTATTCCAAGATTTAAGAACGTTTAATAGACCAAATGATTTGATAAATGAGGCTTAATGATTCCATATACATTTTAAAAGAAAATGGAATAAATTGAAAAGAATATAAGTAAGAAAGATATTTGATTAGATAAAAGATGAAGTAATTGATTGATGATTGATATCCACATACGAACTTAACATCTTTTAAATCGATGATTGGCTTCGAAGGAACCGGAGTTGGATTTGGATGATTCCTATTTGAAAACCACTTCAAACCAATATATACGTTCAAAAGTGAAGACATGTTGAAGATGACGATTATTGAAGACCGTAGATCTTCATAGCGTAAGGAATGCTTGTTGAACATGCTCTGGGTAGCTCTCATTGTAGAGTTATTTATAGCAGTGGTCTCCTCGTTGTGGAGATTTTTTCGGATTGCAAGGGATTCTCGTCTAGTAATGGCCGAGGAAAGTGCCTTCTGTTTCGTTCAGTCCTGGAGCGAACTTGTATGGACAAATGTCCGACATTGCATTTCTGAGACACAACGTCTGTCTTTTACAAATGTACATCAGTGGTGGCGGAGAAGGCAACTTCTCTTAGCTTAACACCCTCCTTTAGACGTACGAGCTGAAGGGTTGTATTTTTATGGAAGACAAATAGTGATCAAAGGAATGGCAGTGTGGCATTCAACATGGAACTTGTTATGATCAAAGCGTGGTTTTGTATGAAAAACGTGGCTTTGAAGAAATTGAGCGTAGCCTCGCGAGCCTCACACCCTGGTTATGATGGGATTCTATGTGGTCAGATGTATGCTCGCATTTCGGATAGTAGTGATTTGGGTTATCAGATGTTCTGAACCCTAGGTACCAGATACGTCTGGGCCTCATGGCAGGGATATGCGAAGTCCGAGATTTTTGATGTTATTCGTAGATTATATCCACTTTTAGCCATTTGTGTTGTTGTATAACGGCGTCTGAGTCATGGACGTAAGCCGTAGATACATATTGATCTTTCCACTAGTTTCCTATCATGTTGGAAATCCAACCCCAACACGAGATTTACGATTTTGATTGTATTCCCAAAATAGCTGTAATGACTTGCAAACATTTCAGCTACCCCTTTTGGTATCATATATTCCGTTGGGATATTCCGTTGACCTAGTCTGGGATATTACCTTAGACTTAGTCCAGATATTGATACCTTATTTGAATAAGTTTATTTGAAAAGTGTTTTCAAAAGAATGTCATTAAAAATAATATCAAGTGTATTTTGGTATGAAGTGTTTTGGTTATCATAAGGTAAAAATCTGTCCATGTTTATGTGTGGGCGTTGTCTTATGAGATACCCTTCTTTTCAAAGATTTTGATAACATAGTCATTTTAATAGTTCGAGTACCTCACGCTGGTTTATCAAGCCTGATCCGGATATTTTCAATGCTCATGTCAGATCCGAGTAGTTTCAGGTTTAGTTGAAAACAGTTGGAGTTTGCGGAGAAGTGCTGGAGATTTTCATCATCGTATGGACATATTCTATTATCCGTTGTACTTACAGTATTTTGTTTGATGTTTGTCAGCAATTATAAGGGCATGTGTTATAACTGACCAAGCTGAATCTAGGTTAGACTCTCATATTGTATTTAAAATTTTCCGCTGTAAGGATTATTATTTAAATATTATATGTTATTCCATTCGTGTGAGATTCTGTTCTGTCTTTATTTTCTTTCTACCCTTAATGATCCGCTTGTTCGTGCAATTTGAGTTGGACATGTGCGGTTTATTGTCGATTCAAAAGCCATGGAAAAACGGGCCGTTACAACAGTTCACACACTGCTTTACCCACAAACTAATATTCCTCTTCATACTTTCCAGTAGAAACTCCTCTTCATATCCCGATACATCCTGCTTCCCCCAGGATGAATCATAAACTTTGATCGATGGCATTCCTTAAAACTTCTATCCTTAGGTCCCTAACATTCGGAACGCGCAATTGTCTCTTCTTCCTCAACCATCCCCTTTGGTCAAGACTAATATCTTTTAGACCATCAATCTATGATCCAACCTCAAGCCTTCTAATCATCTTGGCCTACAATGTATCCTCCTTCTGCTTAGAAGCAATCCTTTCGATCAGAACTGGTCATACTTCCAAGCAGGAAAGATGATAATGCTCTAACTAGAACTGGCAGTCGATCTTAACTGTATACTACAAGTAGTCAAAGCCTTTAGGCCTTCCAATCTGCTAACATAGCTAAACATCAAATTCTAATGTTTTTCGCTAAGAGAGTCTGCTACTTTATTTCCTTTTCCAGGTCCTACACCAAAGTCATAAGCTGCCGAAATCTCCGACCACCTCTACAGTCTCACTTTCAACTCCTTCTGAGAGAATACGCACCTTAAGGACTTATGATCTATGTATTACTCAAATCTCTCCCCTAAGAGATAATGTCCGGATACTTTCAATGCGAGGATCACCGCTGCCAACTCTAGATCGTGGGTAGGATATCTCACTGTATGCGGTTTAAGATGTCATAAACCATAGGCAATAACTTTACCTTTCTGCATCAATACAGCTCCCAATCCTGCCCCACATGCATCTGTATAAACCATTAATCCCCGATTCCTATCTGGAACTACTAACATAGATGCATTGGTCATCAAGTGCTTTAATTTAAGGAATGCTTTCTCTCATTTGTCAAACCAAATAAACTTCATGTCCTTCTTGGTTAGCTTAGTCAAAGGTATTGTTATCCACGAGAAATCTTTAATAAACCTCCAGTAGTAACTAGCATGCCTAAGGAAAATTCTGTTCTCAGTCACTGTCTCTGGTCTCTTTCAGTTATTAACAGCTTTGATTTTATCCGGATCAACTAAGAAACCTATCTCTGAAACCACATGACCAAGAAACTTAACTTTTTTCTTCCAAAAACGACACTTTGAAACTTGGATTTTCGTTGATGCTGCCTCAACGTCTCAAGCACTACTCTAAGATGAGTTTTATGCTCTCTTTCATCTTAGATTATATTAAGATGTCATTCATGAATACCAATATGAACCTATCCAAGTGTTATTGAAAAATCCAGTTCATCAAATCCACGAAGAAAGCTTGCACATTCGTTAAACCAAATGGCACCGCCAACCACTCATACGAACCATACCTAGTGCGAAATGCCATCAACAGAACACTATCCTCTGCCATTCTTAGCTGATGGAAACCTATCATCATATCCAATTGGGAAAACACTCTGGCTCTACTCGATATATAAAATAAATCCTTGACTATCGGCAAAGGATACATATTCTTAATCGTCTTTTCATTCAACTTATGATAGTCAATACACATCCTTAATGGCCTATCTAGTTTCTTCATGAACACTATCGCCACTCCCTAAGATGAATTGCTTAGTCTAATGAAATTCTTTCCTTCTAAATCCACTAGTTGCACCTTCAATTCCTTCATCTCGGTAGGTATTACCCTGCTAGGTGGTCTACTTATAGGTTTTGCTCCTGGCACAAGATCTATCGGAAACTCAATGGATCACTTCTGTGGTAGTCCTACGACCGGCTCAAAAACATCTTCAAACACTTTTGCCAGCAAAATCCGATTCAACTCTTCTTCTACTTCCACAACATCCAACAAACCACAAGCACTCAGATATGAGTTTCCCACTGAATATTTAATTTGATTATGGCTATTAGGGTATCTTAGCGATATTTCCCTATCTTGGCAAAGTATTCTAGCATTATATCTATTTAACCAATCCGTACCCAATATGATCCCCAAGCCTACGAAATCAAAATCAAACAAACTACATGCAAACTTAAGACCTAACAAATCAGGTTCTAACTAGGCACATCTCATCCTCAGAGTTGCATACCCTCCTATCAGATTAGCAACCCCTAAGGAAGTATCAAGGTATGAGGGTTCTAAGCATAACTAATCTACCAAACATTGAGACATAAATGAATGAGACGCACCGGTATCAAGTAGTTCCGTAATAGTTATACTATGAATCAAAAACATACCTTCTATCATAGTTTTTCTCTTCCTAGCAATGGTTGGTCTAGAGATGATGATTCTAAAGAAAAAACCTTTCCTTTTTCCGTTTCGATTGGTTCTGGACATTTATTCTTCTAGTGCACCATCCGATCACAATTGAAGTATTTCACTCCTTTCTCGTCAACGGCCTTCTTTCCTTTTCCTATCCAACACTCATGAGCAAAATGTTCCTTCTTATCACAGTTAAAGCAAACCGGATCAGTTTTTGCTTTCTTAGCAACTCCTCCTTCCTGAGCTCCTTTCTTCTTAAAGAATTTCCTCTTCTTGCCCTGAGAATCTTGGGCTTCAACCTTCTTCTCTCTCCCAAAAGTAGAAAACATCTCTTCATTCCTGCTTTCCATCTCCACTACCACTGTATTTGGATCAAGGAGATGTGGCATAGTCGCCCTAGCTATCTCGGGTCGTAACCCTAGAATAAACTTCTCGTTCCTTTTGATGACAGTGTCAATGGTAGCATCTCCGTACTTGGACAACTCATCAAACTTCGTAGCATACTCAATCATCGACTACTCACCTTGCACTAAGTCCATGAACTTTCTCAGCAATATTGACATGGAAATTTTGAACAAGAACCTCCCTTCGAATCTCCTTTGAAACTCTACCCAAGTCGACACTTCCTTAGGAAATCGCACGATAATATCATTCCACCAATTAAAGTGCTACTCCTTATAACTGCCTAGAATTAAGTCTCCTCTTCTGCCCGTCCCGTAAGCCCAAATCAGCAAAGATTCTTTCAAAGTGTAAAGGCCGATTCTCTACTTCTCTGGCATCTTTCGTTCTAAGAAATGGCATCCCACCAAGAATGGTGTAATCCCTGCTCAGCTTGGCATAGTTATTGCTAACTGGGGCTACGGGATTAGCTCCTCCAACATTCACGGCATTCCCTCAAACTACTATTGCAGTTGCTCCATCTTACATTAAATTGACAAAGAACTGATACATCATTCACATATCTCTGGTGCGGTTCTAGCATCTACATTGGCATTTGCGTTTGGATTAGCATTTTCCTGTCGACCTAGATTCCTCTTGGTATTGGGTCGAGCATTTTCATTAGTTGTGGTGCTTCCTCCATCTGGATTTCCTCTTCTATTTCCTGCCTCCATATCTTTCTTTCTTTTATATCTATATATGAGCCTAAGTAAGATATAGAAAAATGGTCTAAGAGAAAAGGGGAATAAGTACTTATATATATAACAAATGACGTTACTATAGTGTTAACCCAAACCCAAGTCTCATTCTTTGATTCATTGGGTTATGTTTTGAAAACCTTTTAGGTTCAAATTTCTTTAAATTTACATAAACCTATGCTCGGATACCAACTTGTAACATCCCCTTTTGGAGGTTCAAAACTAACCGATATAGATGTTACAGTCATTTATAGTTATTATTTTTGGATGATCGAATGTGGTAATGTAAGATACACAGATGTACTGGAAACATACGGGTATGAAAAATTTTAAACTCAATTTTTATAATAAATTTCTCATTCCGTTTCAAATCGCATTTTAGATTCATTACATAACGCTAATTCGTAAACCACGTTCAGAGAAATATAATTATTACAAATTACACAAAGAACGACATATCCCCTTGGTAGATCAGAGTCTAACTATAGGCACTAAATAACTTTGCCATTACAGCCAATTACGCAGCAGAATCAAACAAAATGAATCATAATAGCTAGCTTGCCTCCTGCATGACTCTAGAAGCTTATTCATCTAAGGAGAACCTGAAAACCTTAACTCTCAAGGGACTTCAAATCAATCGAGCACTCGAGAGTTTAAGTGGAAACATTAAACTTCGAGTCAGACAAAAGGTCTGGTGTGAGTAATAACCTACCATCTTGAACTATATAGATATCTAGTGAGACCACACTGCTTAACAAAATGGGTTTATCCCTCACTATTATCTTAACCCAATTCATAATAACCATATACAGGGCACTTGCATCCACAATGGTTAAGACATAACATAATCAAAATGCATCATGATGATACACAAACATGCAATATGATCTGGATTTCCCATCCTCATTACCCTAACTATATGTCTCGAGTTATAGCTTTTAGGGTCACTATTAATCTATTAGTTTTCATGGGCTAGCTAATAACCTGTTCCAAGCCTATAGACTATCTGTCTCATTTCATAATTTTCATGAGATCACTAAGAACCTATTGGTGTCTACCAATAACATCATCCAATCATAGTTTTCGTGGGGTCACTATGAACCTGTTGGATTCTCCAATAACATCTTTCATGTCATAGTTTTCATAAGCTGACTACGAACCTATCGATCTCTATCAACAAACTATTCCGGACATTTTTTTCATGGGATTGCTAAGAACCTACTGGCCCTTCCACAACATAGTTTTTATGGGCTTACTAACAACCTATTAAAACTAATAAACTTTTGATCAGTCTTGGGCATCCTATATTATGGTCTGTCTGACCTCCTGGATGCAATTCTACTCACAGAGGAGTTAATTCAATGTATATTCATTACTAGATCAATCTATCTTGTTATTCTCCCTTTAACACCCTAAAATGCAGTTGTGGGTTATAACTGAAGTGATGATGATTACACAAGCATACATGATAACTAATCAAATAACACAACAATATAAACATCCATGGTTTAATTCCTTGTAATCATTTTCTAGTGAAATATGGTTAATACCCTTAACCCACTGCCTTTAGCAAGGAAAGCTTCCTCTAAAATTTAAAAGTTAAATGCTATTTCAAAACTCTTTTACATTGCCATGTGTTTACTTTAAAAATGAGATTTGGTTCTCTAATTTGAAAACTAAGGCTTTCAACTATATCCTTCGAATCATTATGGCATCATGAATTACTCTCCATCACACGCCCTTTCGACATCATGGAGAAAACAAGCCCACCGTCCCCATCAATTTAACTAATGGGTTTGAAGTAAGCGGCTATGCCACTTTCGCTACTCTGCTCAAGTGGAGGGACCTTTCAAAATTATTGCTTAAGCAATGAAAAATCCCCTTCCACCACTTCTCTAAAACCATGCGGAAGGACCCTATTGACACCATTGATTGGGTATGGTGCAACCCTACCACCTCTTTAGTTAAACATGCATGCCGAAGGACCCATTCGATACTAACAACTAGTGTGTAATGTACCTTCCGTAATGATCGAACTTACTCAAGTATGAAGGTGCGAAAAGTATGTTGTTGACACAATTGATTAATGTGGCACACCCCTTCCGTCCTCATTAACTAACATACTTGCAGAGCATATAAGAGTTGAAGGAACCCTTTTGACACTATTTACTAGTGCGGATGGTCCTTTCCGTGATAGTTGGATCAATTAATGCAGTGGTGCATGTTTCTTAAAGTGTATGTATGCGGAGGGACCCCTTTGACACTATTGATTAGTGCGGAAGGACCATTACGCCTTCATCCTAGACAAAGCTATATGTTAACTACAACGACATCCCTATCCACTTAATATTAAAAAAAAGCGGCATTTTATGATTTTGAAGGTGTCAAAGCTTTTGAAGGCATCAATGCTTTCAAAGACAAGTAGCGTTGCTATAATTATCATAAAAAACTAATTTTTAACTAAGTAAAGAAATTTCTTTTTTACCTAAGCCCTTATGTTGTCAATTTTCTATTGGATAACAAAACCTTTATAAAATTCTTTTCAGACTTTGCTGCCGCAAGTAATTCCCAATGCTCCAATTTAACAAAAAATTATTAACTAACCCCTTGTATTTAATTAGCCATCAAATATTAATCTTTCAAATTAAATACAAAACTCACCCAAATATCTTGAGAAAAATCTCAAAAATTCATATAAATTCCAAGATGATAATATCTCTATCGTATACAATTTTCAACATGAAATAATTAATTAATTCCTTAGTTTAATTAAAACCTAATGTGACACCTCATATTTTTAGTATCATTATTTAGGATATTTAATTAGCTAAATTAAATAAAATAATATGACGATTGGGAGATCGAGATTTATGATTAATAGGGGTAGTTATGCCATTATAACAAATGTACTAAAAATAAAATAGTAAAGTATAATAGGTGAGGGAAAATTAGAAAAATGAATATTCTAATACCTTAAATCTTTAGTCTTGTATCCTCACATTCAAATCATTTGCAAAAATTAAAAAAGAGGCCGGCCAGCATTTAAAGAAACTAAAGGAAGATTAAAGAATCAAGGGGAAGCGTAACCAACTTAAATCCATTCAAATTTCAAACTCTTCAATCTCAAAAGCTAAGATGAATAATGACTACATCTCAATTTTTAATGGTTTTCGATTTTAGTATGAAATCCAAATTATTTGCAAATGTTTTGCCATGATTTGGATGATAAAATATATATCTATATGTTGTTGATGATTTATGCTAATTCACATAGATTTTGTGATATTTTCTGGTAAGAAAACCCTATTACATGACATCCAATTGCCTTGTGAATTTAAATTTATATTAGAAATAATAATTCAGAAACGGGTTTCAATTTTCATAATTTTCTAAATTAGTGTGGATTTTACATGAATTTTTTAGTGAAGAAAATGCTAATTTGGGTTTAAAATTAATTACGGCCAAATTATATTGGCTTAGGGTCTAAAATTTATATAAGTTAGAAAATATATTAAAAAATTATTTTCTAGAATTTTTTGTAGAATTTTCCTAAGTGTTTTCATGAATATATAAAATTATTTAAACTATGGAACTTAAGTGTTTTATATATCTATAAAAGTAGAAAGGGTGTTTTGTAAATAAATTAAATAATTTATTTCTGAAATATTGGCAGCACTTTTAAAAAAGAAAATTTAAAACCAATAATATTTTGACAAAGAAGGCATGTTAGATGAAAAGAAATTCTTTTCTAAAGTAAAAAATGGTTTTTACATGCTTTTAGCATGTATTGCCACTTTCGGCATGGGGGTTCCGACCAAATACTATCGCCTCCATGCCATCGAAACCAACGCACATAGTATCAATGACTTGGTACAGAGTGAATTGGACTAAGGCGGAAGGCACTAGGCCGAGAACAAAGGTTCCGAAGGGGTAGAAGCGTGTCCTTGCTTTTAAATGAAAACATGCTTACTTTACTTTCGAAGGGTATGCTTTCGACTTAGTTGGATTTCGGTTGAGTCAACTGTTTTAAAGGAAAGGTTTTGAATCGTTCACGCCTTTTGTTTTAGGTAAATGCTTTTGTCAGGGTCGAAATCCCTAGCTACCGCTTTTCTTCTTTTTGACGCCGATGGTTTTGGAAGGTAAATTTTAAAACTTAGCTGCTTCTCCAAGCTTTGGGAAGGTTGGTTTTGACACCATCACTTTTTTTCTTAGGAAATGCTTTCGAAAGAGTGCTTTTGACTTAAACTTTTTATGACCCTTTTGCTCTGTTAAAGGTAGAACCAAAATGGTTTCGAAGGACTTAATGTTTATGGTATCGAAAGGTATTTTACTTGAATCCAAAGGCTTTCGAAAGTTCTGGTGTTTTATTGTTTTCAAAAGGTTTTAAATAATGGTTTCGAAGGGGTAGTTCCCTAATGGTCTCAAAAGGTATGAAATAAAAGGTTTTCCAATGTATTCGAAAGGTAATGTTTAAAGGTTTTGAAAAAGGATGTCTAAGGTTTTAATGCTTTCAATGGAATGGTTTTTCAATGTTTTTGAAAGGAAGATTATGAATGATTTCAAAAGAAATGTTTTGGCCTTTTGGCCTAAGCGAAAGAAGAGTTTTATTTAGTTTCGAAAGGGGTACTTTCAATGGATTCGAAAGGGATGCTTTCAAAGGTTTAAATGTTTTCATCAACAAAGATTTGAGAGTATATATAACATGGCAAGGTGATTTTGAATAAAGCATAGAGTATATGTATTTTCCTAATTTATGTTAGTTTAAACGTTTTAAATGAATTTGAGATGAAAAGCTTTTCAATGAATTTTTTTGGAAGATTACCCTAAGTAAAATGACTCAGATATTAGAATAACATATGGCCCTAGTATAGGGTCGTGCCCCATACATTAGCTTTTAGCCCTAGCTATTTAGTTCCAAAATTCCAACGTGTAGGGCTTTGTCATAGGTAATACTAAAATTATGATTACACGTAGAAGGGAATATATATTTGTATATAGATAGGTTATTAGTGAGCCCACAAAACCATTAGGATCAAGTGACCGTTGTAGGTGTTAAGTTAGGCACAGTTGTCTAGAAGAGGAGTATTTAACCGATGTTAAGAATAGACCGTCAAGAAGATGAGTTTCAAACAGGTGTCAGATTATTTTGCTTATATTGTCTGGTAGGCCCGAGCCAGCCAAAGGTTAGTCGTTAGCCAAACAAAACTATAGTGTTCGGACAGATAGTTTATTTGTTACTTAATATGTAACTTTACATATTAATGATTTATAGTTTTAACCGATTTTGGTTGCAAGATAAAGGTTTGCAAAAGATATGTTTTAAAAGGAAATTAGTGAGGGGAAACTCATTCCGCTAAGCAGCGTGGTCTCACATAATATCAAATAACCGAGATGTATAGTATTATTCACACCAAGCTTTATGTCTGACTCGATATTTATGTATTTTCCCTTAGACTCTCTGGTGCTCAAAATTGACATGAGTAGGCTGAGGGTTGAGGTTTTACAGTTAATAGTAGGTTGATGAATAAAGCTTTCGAAGAAGAGTAATGGCTGATGGATAGCTATTTAGGAGTTGTTTTTTATTTTGTTTGATTCCACTGTGTTATATTTAAGACAGTTGTTTCTATATAATACTCTGGTAAACCAAGGGAGGCATCATCATATGTCGCTCTTGGCATATTTTGTAATAATTATATTTTATCTGAACTTGAAAAACGATTATAGGATAATGTAATTTGAATATAAAATGTTGTTTTGAAATGCAATCAGAAAAATGTTTTAATTTATGATGTTTTTATTTCATATTCAAGTGCTTCCAATATTATGAATACAAATAACATTGCCGTATTTGGTCATCAGAAGCAATTCTATGGATGGCTGCAACATCTGTAGTGCTTAGCTTCGGGCCTCCAAATATGAGATATTACAACGTGGTATCAGAGCATAGGTTTATTAAAAAACTTTAACTAAAAATGATTTTTGATAACATAATCCTAAGGAATTAGAGTAAGATTGGGGTATGTGATAACGCTATTGTAACGTACTTGTATTTACTATATAAAAGTATATGCTATATCTTTAGTTTCCAATCTCTTTTAGGATATTATTCTGTATTTCACAAGGCTTGAATAAAGATATGGACGCTAGAAGTGGAAGAGTAAATTTTGGAGGAAGCACCACCACAAATAGAAATGCCAGACCGAATATCAGGAGATACCAAGGTCGGGCACAAGCTGGGAATGTTGGTGCTGGAGTCCCACAAGTGCATATGGGAGCTATGTATCAGTTGATGCAGGTGGGTGTTACTGTAGGAATGGTTGGAGAAAATGCTAGAATAGGAGTTCAGGAAGCTCCGATGGTCAACCGTTATGCTATATTGGGTAGAGATTATGCTAGGCTTGGAGGGAAGCCATTTATTGGAAATGAGGATGCCATAGAAGTAGAGAACCGGTTGCCGCATTTCGAGAGGATCTTTACAGACATGAGGCTCAATGATGAGCAGAAGAGGAGGCTTGCTTTGAG
Source organism: Allium cepa (assembly GCA_030765085.1). Classification (NCBI taxonomy): domain Eukaryota; kingdom Viridiplantae; phylum Streptophyta; class Magnoliopsida; order Asparagales; family Amaryllidaceae; genus Allium; species Allium cepa. The sequence continues at coordinate 745,489,981 of CM060940.1, read as the reverse complement.
ATAGCTTCAGGGAGCAGCTTTATTTTTGTGAAATAGTATGATGGTTGGTGTAAATGAAGAGGAGATGACATGGGCTGAGTTTAAGAGAAGATTTCAAGAGAGGTTAATGTTTGTGATGGCATAGTCTGCTTTGCTTAGGAAGTTTGCTGAGTTGGAGTAGGAGGAGATGTCTGTTTTGGAGTATGCTAGAAGATTTGAGGAATTGGCTAGGTATGGGTATGCTATTATCGATACTGTGTTGAAGAGGAACGAGAAATTCACTAGGGAGTTGAAGCCTGAGTTGGCGAGGGCAATACTACCTCATATTAGAGACCCTTGTGATGTGGTTGTAGAGATGGCTTTAAGAAACGAGGAGATGCTTTCTTGTCTAGAGAAGAGTAAGGCGAAGGAGGTCCAGGTCAGGCAAGGCCAAAAGAAGAAGTTCTTTCATAAGATGAGTGCTTGAAAAGGTGGAGCAACGAAGAAGGGAAAGTCTGAGGTTGTGTGCTTCAAGTACGACAAGAAGGGGCATTTTGCAAATGAGTATCATACTGGAAAGGCGAAGGAAGTGACCGAGAAGAAGAACCTCAGATGTTTTAACTACGATCGGATTGTCCACTATAAGAATCAATGTAAAGATCCCGCTAAGGATGGAAGAGGCAAGGTATCTGCATTGGAGCCTGCTACTTCGAAGGCAACAGCGCAGGAGAAAGGAAAGGTAGTATTGGGAGGTACATTTCAGATACATGGTATATCTATTATCGTTCTGTTGGATACTGGTGCATCACATTATTTTATATCTCGTTTTTCGGTCGATAAGCTTAACCTTGAACCCACATACTTAGTTACTTCCTTAAGAGTCGTAAATCCAATAGGAGGGTATGCAACACTTGGGGTGAAGTACGACTACCTAGAGCTTGATTTGTTAGGTCATACCTTTGTTTGTAGTTTGCATGAGTTTGACTTCGTAGGATTCGAAATTATTTTGGGTACGGACTGGTTGAGTGAGTATGAAGCTCGGATATTTTGCCTTGATAGGATATTTTACGATGATAGGATGATAGCGCTTAGGCACCCTAACTATAGCGATCATATTGCATATCCCGTAGAAGGCCTAATTGTGAGGTGAATGCTTTATTAGATGTAGTGGAGTTGGAAGATGAGTTGAATTGCATTTTCATGGTTAGAGAATTCACGGATGTCTTCAAGCCTATAGTAGGATTGCCACTGAAATGAGCTATTGAGTTTTAGATCGATTTAGTGCCTAGAGCAGAACTGGTGAGTAGATCGCCAAGCAGCATGACACCTATAGAGATGAGGGAGCTGAAGTTGTAGCTAGTAGATTTGGAAAGCAATAGTTTATTAGGCCAAGTAGTTCTCCTTAGGGAGCAGCCGCAGTATTTGCCGAGAATCTGGACGGATCGTTGAGGCTATGTATCGATTATCTTAAGTTGAATGAGAAGACGATAAAGAATCGATATCCGTTGCCAAGAATTGACGATTTATTCGATCAGCTGAGTGGAGCCAAGATATTTTCTCAATTGGATTTGGAAACATGTTTTCATCACCTTAGAGTAGCAGAGAACGGTATTCCTTTGATGGAGTTTAGAACTAGATATGGATCATACGAATGGTTAATGATGCCGTTCGGACTAACTAATGCATCGACATTCTTTGTGGATTTGATGAAGCAAATTTTCCGAGAGTACTTAGATAGGTTTATGTTCATTTTTATAAATGATATTTTGATATAATCCAAGGGTCAAAGGGAGAATAAAGTTTGTCTTAGAGTTGTGTTTGAGACTATGAGGTAGAATCAGCTGAAGGCGAAGCTTTCGAAGTGTCATTTTTGAAAGAAGGAAATGAAGTTTTTTGGTCATGTGGTTTCATAGAAGGGGTTGTTAGTCGGCCCAGATAAGATGGAAGCTGTTAATAATTGGAAGAGACCGGAGACAGTGACTGAGATTAGAAATTTTCTAGATTTTGCTGGATATTATCGAAGGTTCATTAAGGATTTTTCTTGGATAGCAGTGCCGATGACAAAGCTAACGCGAAAGGATGTAAAGTTTGTGCGGACCGATAATTGTGATGAAGCATTCTAGAGCTTGAAACACTTATTGACCCATGCACCTATATTTATTATTTCGGAAGGAAATCAGGATTTGGTAGTATATACGGATGCATGTGGAACCGGATTAGGAGCTGTGTTAACGTAGAGAGGGAAACTGATTGCTTATGCTTCTCGACAATTTAAACCACATGAGGTTAGATATCCAACGCATGATTTAGAGCTGGCTATAGTAATTTTTGGTTTGAAGATGTAGAGACATTACCTTTTGGAAGAGAGGTTTGAACCGTATACGGATCATAAATCATTGAAGTACTTATTCTCTCATAAGAAGCTAAACATGAGACAGCAAAGATGGTTAGAGTTTATTGCTACTTATGATTTTGGTATTGAATACACACCAAGGAAAGGTAATAAGGTTGTAGATGCGCTTAGTCGGAAGCATCAGAATGCAGTATTGGCAATGATAGCAGAGTGGAAAGATTTGGAAGCATTGTCAACTTGCATAGTTCAGTGAGTTCCTAGGTCGGATCTAGTGAAGATCTACTGTGTGTTGAATTACTAATTTTAATTCATGACAAAGCAAGTTAGAAGAAAAAGAGAATACACGATTAATCTAGACAAAAAGGGACAATCAAAGGACTATGGTTATATTAAGACTTTTAATCTTGTTTTCACTTTCTATTACTTATGGTTGATTTTTAGAAATTTGTTAAAATCTATCCTCAAGTAGTCCACACTCCATTATTCTCACCTCTTAAAACGAAACAGAGCTAATTATGAAAAAAATACTACAGCCAGTCGACTGGCTATAAACTACTAGTCGACTGACTGTTGTACATACACAAGTACGCACTGCTTATTTTTTTAAATTTGTTGCATACTCAGTCAACTGACCAAGAACGACTTGTGGACTGATCTGAGTCCAATTGTCATTTTTTGAATAGACATCTTCATTCTATGAAAGGTTATGTTCTTTCTATGAACGAAAATGGACGCTCCTTTTGGTAAGAACCTTCACCAATGGCAGTAACTCTCCGACTACTATATATATATGTTCCCAAACACTTCATATTCATCGAAATTCATTCTAACTTTCTTATATTCTTCTTGTGCTCTCATACTTGCATTCGAACAGCGAACAAAGATTTTTACTACTTTGAATCATCAAATAAACTTTCATAATCTTCGATTCTTAGCATTACCTTCTCTTCATATCTTCACATACACTTCATATACTTGAGGATTTGATTATAGGAGGTTTGTACTATCAGAGACAAATTAGTGTTAACAAGAACACACAGTGTCAGATATTCTTTTGTATTAGTGAAGTCCTCTTCTGCTACTGAGGCGAAAATCTTGTTCTGCTGCTCAGGTGTATGTTCTGCTGCTCAAACTGTGCATACCTGTTCCTCCGGGTTAAGTAAGGATTTTTGTTTTAGTGAAATTCCAGAAGGAGTCTGGGACTGGACGTAGGACGATGCTCCGAACCAGTATAAAAATCTCTGATGTTATTTTTATTATATTACTGCTTTTATATTTAGCACTATTTACTACATTACTATACTCTATGTTATTATATCCATATTGCACGATCCTACACACTTTCATTTGGTATCAGAGCAAGGCATCTTATAACAGTTACACAGTTGTCTGATATCTTGCTAATATGGAAAACAACACCAGCACTACCACTAACATTGTTACTAACACTAGTTTTATTAAAGGTCAATCCACTGCACGACCTCCATTTTTCAATGGTTTGTACTACAATTAGTGGGCTACTCGTATGAGAATCTATATGCAATCAAATAGTTTTGAATTATGGAATATCACACAAAATGAATATACTCTTCCTACAGAAGATTATTCCAAATGGACAAACACACAAAAATTAGATGCTTCTGCCAATGCTAAAGCTATGAACATGTTATTTTGTGCACTAGATAAAAATGAATATAATCGTATTAGCATGTATCAAACTTCTTATGAAATATGGAGAACACTTAAAATCACTCATGAAGGAACTAACAAAGTCAAACAAAGCAAAATCTCCATGCTCAAAAATCAGTTTCAGAACTTTAGAATGAAACAAGATGAATCCATCAATGATATGTACTCCAGGTTTCAAGATATCTATCATTCACTATTAGGATTAGGAGAAAAGTACACAGACTTTGATATTGTATCAAAAATCCTAAACTCTTTAACAGATAAATGGGAAAGAAAAGTCTTAGCTATTGAAGAAGCTAATGACCTCTCTACCATGAAACCTGAAGAGTTAATAGGAAATCTAATGTCCTATGAAGTGAATTTGCAGGCAAAATGAGTACAAGCATAAGACAAAAAGAACATAGCTTTCCTTGCTGGAGAACAAAAGGATGAAGATTCAGATAAAGAAGATCTAGCAGTTATTGCCAAAAATTTCAAAAAGTTATTAAAATTCTGGAAAAACAACAGAAATAATAGAAAAAGGAACTTACCAAACAAACCATCATCTTCGGTTCTAGAATGCTTTAACTGCCATAAGAAAGGTCATATCCAGAATGAATGTCCAGAACTAAAGAAAAAATACTTCAACAAGGGCAGAAAAGATAAGAAAAAGAAAGCATTCTCCATAACATGGGATGACTCAGATACCTCTTCATCAGATAATAGTAGTGACAGTGAAAACGAGCAAGCAAATGTCTGTTTCATGGCTACTGAAAAGGAGATTGGTGATTTTACTTTTGATGATATGATAGAGATAAATTCAGAGCTAGTTGATACTCTGAAAATCTCAAAAGAAAATATAAGGAGACTCGTGAACATAAGAACAATGCAGAGTTCAAAAGGGATATGCTTAAAGATGAGAAGAAAATACTAGAGGAAGAACTTGAAAATTACAAGAATCATTCTCTAATATCAATCCTCAACTCACTCTTTTGAGTCAAGAAATTGAAACTCAAAAAGAAAAGAATGACGCTCTTGTTTCTGAAAATCATGAACTAAAAAAAAGTAAAATTGATAGAATTGGATAATACTAGTCTCAAAACTAAGTTAGAAAGCATCACCAAAAATTTTTCGAACTTTAATAAAGGAAGAGAAACTCTATATAAAATTATTGATAGTTCTCAATCTGTTTCAAATAGGAAAGGATTAGGATATGTTAAGAAAACAAGAGCTCCACCTGAAAAGAAAATTAGGAAAAATGTTAATCCTACTACAGTACAGTCAAAAAGGAATTCTTGCCCAAAAAGCATAAAATTTTGGGTTCCTAAAACAAACAACGGTTTGATTAGAAAGAAATATATAAACACTTTTTTAAAAGCTGTTCATAGAAATAAAGATTACATTTCAAATGGGACACTGAACCCTCTTGGGTTTGATTTCCTAAGATTTAACTCTTAGGACCCTATTAAAAAGTGGGTACCAATGTTATCTCATATTTTTTGTAGGTCCCACTCAAGAAAAGAGGAAAATGGATACTAGACAGTGGTTTCTCAAAACATATGACAGGAGACAAAGATATGTTATCAAATATTACTTACTCAGATGGAGGTTCCGTCACATTTGGAGACAACTCCAAAGGCTATATCATCGGAAAAGAGGATGTGAGCAACAACGGTATTTCAAATTTACTTCTTATTTCAAATATTTTACTAGTCAAAAATTTAAAACATAATTTACTTAGTATCGGCCAATTGTGTGATAAAGGATTCAAAATCACTTTTTCAGAAAACAAATGTAATTTTTTTGATCAAAATCAAAATCTTATCTTTGAAGGAAAGAGGGACAGAAATATCTATGTTATGAATATGAAAATAAATCATAATTCAGATATGTGTTTAATAGCTAAAGAAAATGATCCTTGGTTATGGCACAAACGATTCTGTCATATTAACTTCAAAGCTATAAACAAGCTTTCTAAAAATGATTTAGTAAAAGGTCTACCAAAAATGAATTTAAAATTGATCATATTTGTGTTGCATGTCAGTTAGGAAAATTAAATAAGTCATCTTTTAAATCTAAAAAGGTTATTTCAACTTTACAACCACTTGAATTACTACATATGGATTTATTTGGACTAACACAAGTACAATCCATTAATCACTGTAGATATGTGTTTGTAATTGTTGATGATTTTTCTAGATATACTTAGACTATTTTTATGAAAAATAAAAGTGATACCTTCGATAATTTCAAAACTTTTGCCAAAAGAATTCAAAATTTATAGGTTTGAGAATCAAAAACATAAGAAGTGATCATGGAGGTGAATTCGAAAATGAAGCCTTTGAACATTTTTGTAAGTAAAAGGGAATATTCCATAATTGTTCGTTTCCTAGAACTCCACAAAAAAATGGAGTTGTAGAACGTAAAAATAGAACCTTACAAGAATATGCAAGGACCTTGTTAAATGGAAGTACGTTACCAAAACATTCATGGGCTGAAGCAGTTGCAACAGCTTGTTATATTTTGAATCGTGTTTCTATTCGACCACTAACTAAGAATACTCCTTATGAACTTCTTAATGGACGGAAAACCAAATATTTCTTATTCTAAAGTTTTCAGTTCAAAATGTTTTGTTTTAAACTCAAAAGTTCACCTTGGCAAATTCGATCCAAAATCCAATGAAGGAATCTTTTTAGGATATTCAGATCGAAGCAAAGCTTATCGAATTTATAATAAAAGAACAAATATCATCGAAGAAACACTTCATGTATCTTTCGATGAAAATTTAAAAAAATTTCAAGTATAAGAGATGATGAAGAATCCCCTTATAATATCAAAAATACAGAAATTTCATATCTTGAAAATAATGAAAACATTGTTCACAATAACAATGAATTAAGATCTCCACCAAGATTATTAAGAGATCAGCCTTCTGTTAATGTTATTAGAGAACTCAATTCATCCGTTAGAACAAGAAGTCAATTAAATCAAATGGGTCATGTAGCTTTCCTATCTCATATTGAACCTAAAAATATTAAAGAAGCATCTACCGATGAAAATTGGTTAATCGGTATGCAAGAAGAGCTAAACCAATTCGAAAGAAATAACGTTTGAATTAGTTGCTATGGTTGCTAGCATTTGGTTGATAGCATATGCTTGCTATTTTAAAATTAAAATCCGTATGAGATTATTAAATTATCTTTGCTTTTAAATTTCTTGGACGAAATTCTTTTAAGGGGGGAGGAATATGATGTCCCAAAAATTTGAGCAATATTTATTTAATAATTTCCATTAATAATTATTTTAAAATGTAAAATGTTGATTTAATAATCTAATTCAAACAGAAATTATCTTTTGAAAACTAATAATTATTTAGTTTGACAAATGTTATCTTTTCAAGATTTATAATAATGATAATGATAAAATTTATCTTTCTAAGCTAATTTAAAGGATATTCTATTGATAATGTATATATGTGTATACATTTTAAATAGGGAGTTTGATTTTAATTTAATTTAAATTTAATAAAAATATTTTTCAAAATTATTATATATATATATGTGTACAACTCGTGAATTGCTAAATTTGATTAGAATTAGTGTAGAAACTTTTCAAAAGTTTGTTTAAAAATCTATCTGATATTTTAAAAAGAAATTAAAGCAAATATTTATTTTGTTTAATATAATAATTTAAATTGTATATTATTATGAAAGTTTATTTTTGTTTTCTTTTAAAGATTGGTTTTTGAAATAAATTTAGTATGTACATTAAAGTACAATGATTTAGTTTGAAACTTTAAAATAAGGTATAGTTCAATATCTTTTTCTTTTTAAAATTTTCTTTCTTGAAAATTTAGCTTTGGAAATATTATTTTTAAAAGATACAAATAAACATTAAAATATGTAATTTTATGAAGGAAATTTTTATGTAAACATTTAAAGGCTAAGTGGAAATAAACATTTAAAAATATGATAACATAAATAAGAAATGGATTTAAAAACATTCATAAATTAAGAAATTTATTTTAATATTGTAATATAACATGTGTAAGACATTTAGCTCTTAAGAAAGACACTTGTAAATTACTCTACAACCTAATGTAACAAGTGGCATTTGTTTTATTTATTTATTTAAAACATTTTATTAAAAATATATTAAGTAGAAAACTTGGAAATTCACTTTAGATTCAAACATTCTCTTCAAAAAGAAAACGGAAAATCAAATTTAAAGAAAATTTTAAAACCCAAAATCTAAATCTATTCAAAATCTGCAAAGCAAATCTGCAATCTTTTTTTCAAGTTTCAACTTCAAAGAGAAGATCACTCAAGATCATCTGCATGCATTTAACTCTAGGATCATCTTCATCAAAGTTTCATCAGCATGTAGTTTTAAAATCAACTACAACAGCTGCAAAAAATTTAAATCAACAACAACAAGCAGATTCAAACTCCAGATTCATAATCCAGATCAAATACAGTTCCAGGAGAATGAAAATGCAACAGAGTTTGTCCTCTGCTTCTTCAATAAAATGTGAGTAAACTTCTGTTTTTAAAAACAGTTTCTTGTTTTTTTAAATTTGGATGAATCTATTTGCATGTGTGGTGATATAGTCTCTAATGATTACTTGTGTTTGAATATTAATGTGTGTATATGAGCATAATACGACCTGCATATTTGTTTCTGTATATTGTATTGTGTTGCTCTGTTGTTGATAAGAGACTCATCTTTATCACAAATAAAATTCATATCTCAATGTATAATTAAAATTTGACTTTGATTCCTTAAAAGAAACTGTTAAAAACATTGTGTTCTTGTTGGAAAAAATAACTTTAAGTGATTATATTGGTAAATATTCAGTAAAAATATTTAGATTACAGTAAAATTTAGATTTTGTTAAAAATCAAATAGGATAATTTAAAAATCTGATTATATAGTCTGATTCATCTTAACAAGCCATGAATTTAGGAATAAGAATTGGAATTTTTCATTTGGGCTTCAATGGGATATTGTATGTTGTTCGATTTTCGGGTTTTGGCCATTTGCCGATGATCGGTGGCAACTTAAAGATTTAGCTTTGACTTGAGGGTGGCCAGAGAAGCAAGGATCACTGGAAAATTATTGATTGATTTTTCTTTGGGTTGTGACGATCGGTATTGGACGAGGTAGGGTTTTACACTATTTTGGTGTCGATGATGTTTTGGGGGTTCGTTCGGCATTGGTGGTGCACCGGGTTTCATCGCGTAGGGAGGTATGGCTTCGGTGATTCGAGAGGCGTTTGTGGTCACAGTCGTTTGGCTTCAGATGGAGGCGTTCGACGTTGGCTTTTGGTTTTCCGATCATGGCCTTTTCCAGTTTTCAATCGTGTTATTGATTTGGAGTTTAACTTCGATTTGCGTTGTGCTACTTCATCGTGGTTGTTGACGAGGTCGAGGGTGGGTTGGTGATGGTCGTGGTGATGGCCATCGGTGATCAGATTGGTCGTACATGTGCACGGTGCACATCAGATATTTGATGAAGCTGAAAGTTGGGGAAGATGGGGTGTGCTCAGCTGTCTTTTTTGTTGACGTAGGTGTGACTCGAAGTGCTATTCGATAATGTCTCGAAGTATTTGTTGGGTGGTCTCGGGTAAGGTTGGTTTCAGATTTTTTAAACTGACAGTGTTCAGTTTTTTTTAATTTAAATGAAATTCAAATTTAAAGCGGATTTTAAAACAGGGATTTTAAATTCAAAGTTTAAGTTTGAATTCAAATGAACTTTTGAATCCTAAGTTTTTAAAAATGAAAATTTTAAATTTAAAGCGAGATTTAAATCAAGTTTTAAAATCAAGTTTAAATACGGATTCAAGTTTACTATGAATCCAAATCTTGAATTTAAATTAGTTTTAAGTGTTGAACAAGTTTAAATGTTTTAAAGTAGATTTTAAAAGTTAATTTGTTTTCAAATAAATGTTTAAAACTTGATAAAATTCTTTATAAAAGGTTTTCTTTGATATTTGAATGAAAAATTATGAAGTGTTTAACTTAAATTTGAAAAGTTAAACAATCAATTTATTTTGAATCTTGATTTCTTTTAATAAAATTAAGTAATTTAGTTTAAACTTTTTCTTATATAAGTATCTTATATAACTAATGAATGTTCTTTACATTTATTTTAAGTTTTATAAATTTATTTAAATTTGATTAAATGGTTAAACATTTTGAATTTTAAATTCAAAATGGAATCTCGAATTTAAATTTAGAGGTGTAATGTTTTAAATACACTTGAATGTTAATGAAGTCATTAATAAATAAATGAGTTATCTTAGAAATAATTAAGATAATAAAAGAATTTAATTTATAAGAGAACTAAAGAATGACTTATTTATTTGATTTTAAATTTATGATTTAGATTAATTTATAATTAGAGATGATTAATAATGATTAATCTAAGATAAATTTCTTAAGAAAGTAATTAAAGAAAATGTTATTAGTTAATAAAGATAATTATCTAAGGATTATTAAGTAATTAATGTGATTGATTTTGATAATTAATTAGATTAATTAATTGAAGATAATCAATTGTAAATTGTTAAGCATAATTACTTGATAAAAGTAATTAAGGGATTAATTTCTTATTGAAATTAATTATGATAATGTAATTAGTTTAAGTTAATTAATTTAGTTTAATTAACTTAAGAAAATCATTTGATGATTTAATAAGAGTAATTACTTAATGTAATCAATGGAGCATAATTACTTAGGGAAGTAATAAATGATAATTTCTGGAATGTAATTAGTGAAAGATGATTTATAATGAAGTAATTTGGGTAATTACTTTTGCAATTAATCAGGGGATTAATTAATGAAGATAATTAATTATGGAATAATTAATTTGTTAATGAGTATTTAATGGTAGTTAATTACTAGATTGATATTAATCAAGGGTGATTAATAATTGTATTTTAAATTATAGATTAATTACTAAATGTAATTAATTTAAATAAAATAATTAATTTAAATATAAATTAGAGATCATTAATTAATATAATTAATGATGTAATTAAGAATTGTTTAATTAAGGAATAATTAATAATAAAGTGATTAATTGGTGTAATTAATTAAGGATAAATGTAATTAATTATAGTTAATTAATAAATGAAGTAATTAAATGTTAATTACTAAATGATTAAGGTCAATTAATTTGTGAAATTAATTAAAGACTAATTACTTATTGTAATCAGAGAATGATTAATCAAAGGTGTTTAATCAAGATGAATACTTAGAGAATGATTAATTAACTAGGTTAATTAATTAATAGAGATATAAGCAGGATTTATAGATGTAGTAATTAATTTAATTTACTTCAAATTAATTAGAGATAGAAGTAATTAATTTAATTCATTTTAAATTAATTATAGATGGTGGTTAATTAATCATTGCTTATGGATGATATTGATATTTCATTGAATGGTTGTGATCTCAGTAATGAGAAGAGTAATATCTATATGATATGGATGCTTAGTTAAAGTATGATAATATTGATTATCTGTTTGTGATGATTATCTGTTGAGATGATAATACGGATTATCTGTTTATGATGGAATGTGATTATCTATTGTGATATGTGAATTATCTATCTGTGTGAAAATAGATAATGATGAATCGAATTAATTGTTCAAACTAAAATCACTTGGACATTAAGATGGCGTTTGGATTTCGATGAGACCAGGATCGGGTTTCCAAATTTGGAATTCTGAAAACCACATCGATCCAAATTAAACGTTAGGTCGTGAATCTCAAGTGAAGAGTGAAGACTCGAGGTGTAAGGACTATTCGTGTTAATACTCTGAGGGTGATTCCAATACGAGTTTAACGGGGGTAGTACTTTCAGGTTCGAGATGAAGATTCAGAGTACAAGGGTTATTGTCGTTAACTCTGAGGATGATTCCAAAACGAGTGTAGCGAAATAGTGCCTTCGGTTTCGTTCGAACCCGGAACGAACTTGTATGGATTGAATGCTTTCAGAACATCGTCAGGTCGACGATGAGCATTCTAAGATTGATGTGTCCTATAAAGGTAATCGTAGCCTCAAGCCTCATCAACCGGGAATGGCTAAAATAGGGGAGGTGCAGCAAGGCTAAGTGGGTCATGCCCAAGCAGGACGAGATTTACCCATGTCTAGAGGGCCCTTTTATTTCGGCTGTGTGGGCAGTTGGCGACGGCCATCTGCGGGGTTGTCTTGTTCGGGACTGTCCAGTAAGAGATGGTTCCGGCTTTGTGTTGTAGGGGATTGGGAGTTGTGACGACCGCCCATGACTCCTGCACCAAACAAGGAAATAGTGCACTGAAAAGTGTGCCAGGCCGCCATGGACGATCATCATGGAAAGGTAAACACAGAATAGTCTATCATATTACTCACAGCGCATAGATAAAATACAATAGAAAAGTATACATGGTGAAGCTCCATAGAACAAAATCTCATTATATAAATTCATAATAGTTTGGTACAACAATATGAAAAGTCAATACAGCAAGCCTCACTACATAACACTCACAGAATCATACAAGCAGCGGAACATCCAGTACATATAGTAAGAAAACAATATGCAAAAGCCTCCAGCTTGTCTTCGTCATCAACAGCATTGGTCACTAAGAACAACACCTGTCACCTGCTACCTAGTCTGCCCATCCCAAAATGGATGAACAACCCAAGGAAATAAGAGTTGAACATAAAACCTTGAGTCAGACAAAAGTCCTAGTGAGCAGTAAATCAACTAACAAACATACCAAAAGAGCATAAAGGGGTAAAAAGGAATAGGAACACAACCATCCCACTCCACCTCTTTCTACCGTGATAGCCCACAGACCCGCTAAGCAAAAATAAACATAGCAAAGCAGACAATTAAAGTAAAGCAATTATCACTCGAGTCAAGGTCGATGTTTTCCAAGTGCAAACCTCCAAGGCCTAAACCAAGATCAGAAAAGCACCCACAAAACATCGCTCTTGAGACCGAGTGACGATACAACCAAAGCATCCAAACATCCATGACTCTGGCTATCACTGTTATCATTGCTTCGATATCACCGTTAATTGAATGACCGGCTCATTATTTCATCCGTCCGTCAAGGGCTAATGGTAACCCCGGTTCTATACATAACTCCGCACGTCGTCGTGACCCATGCCTAGGACTACCGAATCTGCCCAGAGTACTAGACCATCAACTATTCGTCTTGGGACTATCGAATCTGCCCAGCGTACTCTTGCTTTGAGCATGCTAGAACCTTCAACAACGGTGAGATCTCAGCCTTCTAGTCATCCTCCTTGACGACTATTCTCATACTAGCTCAAGCGCCTCTCGAGCCAGCCATTATCCACAAACTCGAACCATTTCACCGAGTTATCAACATGCTTGGGATGACCCCGTCTGGATTAAACCAAGGCTATCTCACATCATGCTTTGCTTCTTTGTATCATAGCAAAGTTCCATCTCAACATCATGCTTTGCCTCATCGTATCATAGCAAAGTCCCATCTCAACATCATGCTTTGCCTCATCGTATAATAGCAAAGTCCCATCTCAACATCATGATCAAATATATCCATATGAGCTTTATCATCCGCTTCATTTGCCATGGGCAGCTTTCCTTATTCAAGAGCCTTTCCACTTAGCTTTTGAATCATCTTCGACCAACTTGTCCAAATCAAATCATCAATCAAGTAATTTCTAACAATCAATCAAATCAATCATTAATCCAAATAATCAATCATTCAAACAAGATCAAAATAAACAGTTATAACAATAATGGCAATTTCGTAAATATAGAGTCCAAATCTAACAAGCATGAATTCTAAGTAATATCTTGATGAATGAACTAGCTTATGTTAACAGGTAGTAAAATGGATATCAAAACTTTATGAACGATGGATCTACATGCAGACTTAAGAAAAATGCATGAAATCACTATCTTTAACACACAAACAAACCACCGATCCAATATACTCCTTTGGGTCCGTGTGAGAGATAACCACCACTCACCGAATCACCTGAACACTTCAAAAGCAACCAACTTCAGATCTGGACAGCAAAGGATCTAGATTGATCCGACAAGATTCCGATTCAAACGATGAAATCTCTCTTCAATGGATGGAGATCTTCAACTTTGGCTCTTGGATCTTCGATTTGATCTTCGATTTAAATAGATGGAAGCACAAGATTAAAGTGGAGAAAAGAAGTGAAGAAGTGTTGTAGTCGAGCTCTCAAAATAGCAGCACTTCGTCGCTTCAAAATCCGGATCCCAAAAAAATGAAGATAGGCACTTCTATTTAAAGGCTGAAATCCTTAAGTCGTTCGCCCCTATGAGTCGTTCATGACTCATCAAGGCCCACGACTTACGACTCATCAACTCACGGCTTAACAACATTGCCGACCCCACGACCTACGACCTAACCAAGAAGCCAACCCAACGACTCAAGCCTATGCGCGACCTAAAACATGCACGACCTAACTCCTTAGGCCTTCCTGCGACCTACGACTTAACTGCACACACGACTCAACACTTAGGCACGATCTAACGACTCAAGCCCTACGACTTACGACCTAACACACTGTCGCACTTCTTCCTAAGTTCAAAGTCGTTTGGACGACTCAACGACTTACGACTCAACGACTCAACACAGGAGACAACTCAACGACCTAAGCCTTATCTTGTCCACGACCTAACTACAAACACGGGGTCTCACGACCTAAACTCCATCGGCCTAAGCCATCTTCCTTAAGCCGTCCAACCGACATATCTCCCTCTTAGGTCGTAACCCGTTCAATCTCCTAGGTCGCTACCCTCCTTAAGTCCCTAACTACCTTAAGCCATTAACCCTTAAGTCGTTAACTCGTTCAACCGACCCATCTCCTATACCACTATCCCTTAGGTCGTTTACTAACTTAAGCCGTTAACTCCTAATTTGCTCACTCCTATAAGTCGGTCACTACTATGAGTCGTTCACCCCTATAAGTCGCTCCACCGACTCATGCTACAACATGACCTAAGCTTCCACACGACCCAACTTCCGGACGACTTAACTTCTACACGACTTAACTTATGGCGACCTAACTCTGAATGACTCAACCCTTGACGACTTAAGCTCCGAACGACTTAAATTCTAAACGACTTAACAACACTAACAACCTAATAACAACAGTTCTACGATCCTTCGATCCGTAAAAATACGGGTCGTTACATTCTCTCCCCCTTAAGAATTTCGCCCCCGAAATTCCAAACAAACAAGAGCAACCAAAACTATTCTACATACCATCCATAGCAATGAACAAACCATGCATCCAATTACTAACCTAGCATGCAGAATTCTAAGACTAGAACAAGTTACAAATTCATGAGATGTCACGACACCTTAGGGCCATACCTCGAAGAGTTCAGGATGAGCTGCCTTCATCCTCTCTTCCTCCTCCCATGTACAGTCGTTAACATCATCACTCCATTGTACCTTGAGCAACTTGACTACCTTCCTTCTAAGCTGTTTCGTGTCGGTTCCCACAACACAAAGCGGCTTACGAGGTCTTCTAACTACTGATCAACTTCCAAATCTCCATAGCTATCAGCAGAAACCACTGTACTTGGGTCGTGCACATACTTCCGTAGATATGATACATGAAAAACATTGTGCACACACGACATCTTTTCTGGTAATTCCAATTTATAGGCGAGCTTTCCAATTCGCTCGATGATCGGGAATGGTCCAACAAATCTCGGAGTCAATTTCCCTTTCTTCCCGAATCGAATAACATTCTTCAGTGGAGAAATCTTCACAAAAACCATATCTCCTATGTCGAATTCCAAATCCTTACAACGCTATCGGCATAACTTTTCTGGCGGTCCTGGGCTGCCTTCATTTGTTGCCGAATGATCTCTATGCAATCCGTAGTCTGTTGAATCATTTTTGGCCCAAGTATTAACTTTTCTCCTGTTTCCAACCAACATGTCGGAGAGTTACACGGTCTTCCATACAATGCCTCATATGGTGCCATACTAATACTCGACTGGTAAATGTTATTATATGAAAATTCCACCAAATGAAGATGATCCTCCCATGATCCTCCGAAGTCCAAAACACATGCTCTGAGGAGATCTTCCAAAACTCGGTTGACTCTCTCAATCTGACCATCTGTTTGGGGTGATAAGCTGTACTCAAACACAACTCGGTTCCCAAAACTTCCTGGAAGCTCTTCCAAAATACAATAGTGAACAATGGGTCTCGATCGCTCACTATACTTTTCGGAATACCATGGAATCGAACTATCCACTTAACATACAACTCAGCCAATTTCGATGCAGTCCTAGTTGATCGAATAGGAATGAATCTTGCACTCTTAGTCAAACGATCTACGATGACCCAAATCCCTTCATTTCCTGCTCTTGTTCTAGGTAGACCATCGATAAAATCCATCGATATTTGCTCCCACTTCCATGTAGGAACTTCCAACGGCTGCAGCAATCCACTTGGCTTCTTCTGTTCGACTTTTACCAACTGGCAGTTCATACATTTGGAAATAAAATTTCCAACATCCTTCTTCATACCTTCCTAATAATAGGTTCTCTTCATATCTCGATACATCTTATTTCCACCTGGATGAATTGTCAACTTCGAGTGATGACTCTCCTTTAAAACTTCATTTCTCAATTCATCTATATCGGGAACAACTAGTCGTCCTTTTTTCCGAAGCCAACCCTCTCGATCGACCTCGAATCCTTTATCCTTCTCTGGGTCTAATCCAGATTCCAAATCACGGATAATCTTGACAAGCTTATCGTCTTGCTTTTGGCTCTCGCCAATCCTTTCCACAAGAGTAGGTCTTATCGATAAGTTTTCCAACATCTCAGGTTCCAATTCACATCTAAGCCTGAAGTCAAATCCAGCTAAATACTCAAGGCTCTTCCATTCCGAAAACATGGCTCCCAATCCTGCATGTCTTCGACTTAACGCATATACCACTGCGTTACCTTTTGCCGGAGTATAGGCTATACCAAAATCATATGATGCTAAAAACTCTAGCCATCGTCACTGTCGAAGATTCAAATCCTTCTGGGAGAAAAGATACTTCAATGACTTATGATCTGTAAACAACACGAATCGAACTCCCAATAGGTAATGTCTCCACATCTTCAGAGCAAATACAATCGCCGCTAACTCCAAATCATGAGTCGGATAATTCCTTTCATGCGGCTTCAGTTGTCGACTTGCATATGCAACAACTTTATCCTTCTGCATTAGCACTGCTCCAAGTCCAGTACCACATGCATCGGTGTAAACCACCATCTCATCATTCCCACTTGGAATAGTCAAAACAGTAGCACTTGTCAGTCGCTCTTTCGGGATTCCGAAAGCTTGTTCACACTTAGCATCCCATCTGAACACTTGGTTCTTTTTCGTCAATCCTGTTAATGGTGCAGCTATCTTGGAATAGTCTTTGATAAACCGACGATAATATCCTGCTAATCCAAGAAAACTTCTCACATCAGATGCATTCTTAGGTCTAACCCAATCCTGGACTGCTGCCACCTTGGCGGCATCAACCGCTATTCCATTTCCAGAGATAATATGGCCTAAGAACCTCACTTCACTCTTCCAGAAGTGACCCTTCGAAAACTTAGCCCTCGGCTGATGTTTTCGCAGAATTTCCAAAACAATCTGCAAGTGCGTCTTGTGCTCTTCTTCAGTTCTGGAATAAATCAAAATATCATCCACGAACACAAGTACAAACTTGTTCAACTGATCTCTGAACACTCTATTCATAAGATCCACAAAATACGCTGGTGCATTGGTCAATCCAAACGGCATTACCAGCCACTCAAAGAAACCAAACGGTATCCTAAAAGCAGTCTTTGGCACACTATCCTTTGCCACTCTCAACTAGTGAAATCCCGTTGCCAAATCCATCTGAGAAAACACCTTAGCCTCGTGAAGCTGATCAAACAACTCATCTATTCTCGGCAATGGATACTTGTTTTCTTAGTCACTTTATTCAGCTCACGATAATCCACACACAACCTCAACGATCCATCCGCTTTGGTTGCAAACACAACTGGTGCACCCCATTCGGACATACTACGCCGAATGAATCCTTTCTGTAAAAGGTCATCAACTTGCACCTTCAACTCTTGCTATTCCCTAGGCGCCATCCGCCTAAGAGGCATCACAATAGGTCTGGCTCCTTCAACTAGATCGATACGAAACTCGATCTCTCTATGCGGCGGTAATCCTTTGACCTCGTCAAAGAAATCCTCAAATCCATTCACAATAGGCACCGATGACAGTCCATCCCGTGGAACAACTAGAGAATACATGAAGCTCATGAAGACGCCTTCCTCATGCTTACATCGTATCACAACCTTTCGCCCCTCCACATTCTCGACTGTCACCTCCAGCCTCTTACAATCAACCCTTGCCGCATACTTCCTAAGCCAGTCCATACCCAAAATAATTCTGAACCCCGCAAAGTTCAGAACAAAACAATCACATACAAAAGAGCAATCATGACTCGATACAACCAGACCACGGCATACCATACACAAACAAGACGAACCCCCAACTGGATTAGTCACAACCAATGGTCTATCAACAATATCCGGTTCCAAACCCAACCGGCCTACAAGTTCATTACAAACAAAAGAATGCGATGCCCCAGTATTAAATAACACTCTAACTGGAACACCACAAATGGAAAGGGTACCTTGTACCACCACACTCTTTCCTTTCTCTTCCATAGTAGGAGTTTTCGAAGACGAGGGCACAGCCCCCAAAGCATAAGCTTGCACAATCTGCTTGTCCTTCCTCAGTTCCGGACAATTCCCCTTAATATGCCCCAGCTTATCACAGTTGTGGCACTTCACCGGCACTCTCGGATTCTTACAATCTCTAGACAAATGGCCCTTCTGCTGACAATTGTAGCAGGTCACTTCACCCTTTTGCTTTTTCTGGCCATCCTTTCCCTTCTGTTGTTGCTGCTTCCTCTTCTTGTTTCCACCCAACTGTGGTTTAGACCCTTCCTTGGTTACAGCAACAACAGATCCTTCCTTAGGAAACAGATTCTCATGCCTGAGAGCTTTCTCCACAAGCTTCTCAAACGGATCGTCCAAATGATCCACCAACTGTCTCCCAAGATAACTGTCCAAGCCTGTCACAAACTTCTTGTTCTTCTGATATGGGGATTCAATATACGACCGAGCATACTTGAACAAAGCTTCAAACTCAGAAACATACTCAAGAACTGGTCT
Source organism: Allium cepa (assembly GCA_030765085.1). NCBI lineage: Eukaryota > Viridiplantae > Streptophyta > Magnoliopsida > Asparagales > Amaryllidaceae > Allium > Allium cepa. The sequence goes on along the minus strand of CM060940.1, from coordinate 745,470,737 downwards.
TCCACCTTGCTTGTGTTCCACAAACTTCTTGAACAGAACAGATTTCTGAGCTGTAGAAATGAACTTAGCTTCAAATCTAGCTTGGAATTGCTCCCAAGTAATTTCTTCCTCCGGAATATAAATGGTGATAGAATTGCACCAATCAGAAGCTCTTCCTTGAAGCTGTCTTGATGCAAGCTTCCTCTTAGTTGCATCCTCAATTCCCAAATCACCAATGATCTTTCTACAAGCATCAATCCATCTCTGAACTTCAATGGTTGATTCTGTCCCAAGAAAACCTTTCCTCCAAGAGCAGTATAGTCTTTACACAACTTAGCAAAATCCACCGATTTTGGGGCTTGAACCTGAACTCCAACATCTACTGATGGCCCGGAGCTAGCATCCTTCTCATGATCGAAGTCATCATAGCCTCGAACATAGAAGCATAATCAGCAACCCCCTCAACGGTACGGCCTTCCCTAGCAGGAGGTCTCCCTCTTCGACTCATTCCTAATATCTAAAAGAAATGATTAATATACCCTAAGAAACAACAGCATAAGAAGTTTAAATCCCTCTAAGCTACTATATTACATATAGTAATCATCCATCAAAATACAATTACGTCTCTCTTACGTAGTTACATCAGCGAGCGTTGGCTAAAATCGATTAACCAAAGCTCTGATACCAAATGTGACGACCGCCCATGACTCCTGCACCAAACAAGGAAATTGTGCGCTGAAAAGTGTGCCAGGCCGCCATGGACGATCATCAAGGTAAGGTAAACACAGAATAGTCTATCGTATTACTCACAGCGCATGGATAAAATACAATAGAAAACTATATATAGTGAAGCTCCATAGAACAGAATCTCATCATATAAACTCATAATATTTTGGTACAACAATATGAAAAGTCAATACAGCAAGCCTCACTACATAACACTCAGAGAATCATACAAGCAGCGGAACATCCATTACATATAGTAAGAAAACAATATGCAAAAGCCTCCAGCTCGTCTTCGTCATCAACAGTGTTGGTCACTAAGAACAGCACCTGTCACCTGCTACCTAGTCTGCCCATCCCAAAACGGATGAACAGCCCAAGGTAATAAGAGTTGAACATAAAACCTTGAGTCAGACAAAAGTCCTAGTGAGCAGTAAATCAAGTATCAAACATACCAAAAGAGCATAAAGGGGTAAAAAGGAATAGGAACCCAACCATCCCACTCCACCTCTTTCTACAGTGATAGCCCCAGACCCACTAAGCAGAAATAAACATAGCAAAGCGGAAAATTAAAGTAAAGCAATTATCACTCGAGTCAAGGTCGATGTTTTCCAAGTTCAAACCCCCAAGGCCTAAACCAAGATCAGATAAGCACCCACAAAACATCGCTCTTGAGACCGAGTGACGATACAACCAAAGCATCCAAACATCCATGACTCTGGCTATCACTGTTATCATTGCCTCGATATAACTATTAATTGAATGACCGGCTCATTATTTCATCCGTCCGTCAAGGGCTAATGGCAACCCCGGTTCTAGACATAACTTCGCACGTCGTCGTGACCCGTGCCTAGGACTATCGAATCTGCCCAGAGTACTAGACCATTAACTATTCATCTTGGGACTATCGAATCTGCCCAGCGTACTCTTGCTCTGAGCATGCTAGAACCTTCAACAACGGTGAGATCTCAGCCTTCTAGTCATCCTCCTCGACGACTATTCTCATACTAGCTCAAGCGCCTCTCGAGCCAACCATTATCCACAAACTCGAACCATTTCACCGAGTTATCAACATGCTTGGGATGACCCCGTCTGGATTAAACCAGGGCTATCTCACATCATGCTTTACTTTTTCGTATCATAGGAAAGTTCCATCTCAACATCATGCTTTGCCTCATCGTATCATAGCAAAGTCCCATCTCAACATCATGCTTTGCCTCATCGTATCATAGCAAAGTCCCATCTCAACATCATGATCAAATCTATCCATATGAGCTTTATCATCCGCTTCATATGCCACGGGCAGCTTTCCTTATTCAAGAGCCTTTCCACTTAGCTTTTGAATCATCTTCGACCAACTTGTCCAAATCAAATCATCAATCAACTAATTTCTAACAATCAATCAAATCAATCATTAATCCAAATAATCAATCATTCAAACAAGATCTAAATAAACAGTTGTAACAATAATGGCAATTTCATAAATATAGAGTCCAAATCTAACAAGCATGAATTCTAAGTAATATCTTGATGAATGAACTAGCATAGGTTAACATGTAGTAAAATGGATATCAAAAGTTTATGAACGATGGATCTACATGCAGACTTAAGAAAAATGCATGAAATCACTATCTTTAACACACAAACAAACCACCGATCCAATATACTCCTTTGGGTCCGTGTGAGAGATAACCACCACTCACCGAATCACCTAAACACTTCAAAAGCAACCAACTTCAGATCTGGACAGCAAAGGATCTAGCTTGATCCGACAAGATTCCGATTCAAACGATGAAATCTCTCTTCAATGGATGGAGATCTTCAACTTTGGCTCTTGGATCTTCGATTTGATCTTCGATTTAGATGGATGGAAGCACAAGATTAAAGTGGAGAAAAGAAGTGAAGAAGTGTTGTAGTCGAGCTCTCAAAATAGCAGCACTTCGTCGTTTCAAAATCCGGATCCCTAAAACATGAAGATAGACACTTCTATTTATAGGCTGAAATCCTTAAGTCGTTCACCCCTATGAGTCGTTCACGACTCATCAAGGCCCACTACTTACGACTCATCAACTCACGGCTTAACAACATTGCCGACCCCACGACCTACGACCTAACCAAGAAGCCGACCCAACGACTCAAGCCTATGCGCGACCTAAAACATGAACGACCTAACTCCTTAGGCCTTCCTGCGACCTACGACTTAACTGCACACACGACTCAACACTTAGGCACGACCTAGCGACTCAAGCCCGTAGGACTTACGACCTAACACACTGCCGCACTTCTTCCTAAGTCCTAAGTCGTTTGGACGACTCAGCGACTTACGACTCAACGACTCAACACAGGAGACAACTCAATGACCTAAGCCTTATCTCGTCCACGACCTAAATACAAACACAGGGTCTCACGACCTAAACTCCAACGGCCTAAGCCATCTTCCTTAAGTCGTCCAACCAACATATCTTCCTCTTAGGTCGTAACCCGTTCAATCTCCTAGGTCGCTACCTTCCTTAAGTCGCTAACTACCTTAAGCCATTAACCCTTAAGTCGTTAACTCATTCAACCGACCCATCTCCTATACCACTATCCCTTAGGTCGTTTACTAATTTAAGCTGTTAACTCCTAAGTCGCTCACTCCTATAAGTCGGTCACTATAATGAGTCGTTCACCCCTATAAGTTGCTCCACTGACTCATGCTACAACACGACCTAAGCTTCAACACGACCCAACTTCCAGACGACTTAACTTGTACACGACTTAACTTATGGCGACCTAACTCTGAACGACTCAACTCTGGACGACTTAAGCTCCGAACGACTTAAATTCTGAACGACTTAGCAACACTAACAACCTAATAACAACAGTTCTACGATCCTTCGATCTGTAAAAGTACGGGTCGTTACAGGAGTGATCCTCGGTACGGTGATCTAGCCCACGTATTGTGACGGGCGGTACCCCAGTAGCCCTGCCATTGTATGGAATCCAAACTCCAATAAGTGCCTGTAGTGCCCAACTATGTTGGAACGTGAGATGTAAGCATTCCAGCTATTTTTGTATTTTATTTTGAAAACCCTAGACCCTATTATAATATCACTGGATTTCCTATCAAATGTTTTGGTCAGCGTAAGGTAAAAACTTTTCCATGTTTATTGGTGGGAAGTCTTACGTGATACCTTTTGCTTTCAAAGGATTTGCAAAGTTAAGCAACTTTAACCCGTTTACTCACACCAGACCCATGTCTGACCCGAGTATTTATTTTCTGTTTTATTAAACTCTTGGGTACTCATATTATGTATGAGTAGTCGAGGGATTCAGTATTTCTTTGACGTGTTCTGGAGGAGAAATGGAGCCGGAGGCTTCACGGTGTAGATATATATATATATATAGTGGTTCCGCCGTGTTTGAGTTGTATTTGTTTTCTGTGATGCACTTGAATTGTAATAACTAGACAGGTGTTTATAACTGTCTAGTTTGGGTTGTATTAGCTGTACAACACTGATGTATATGATACTATGTAATATTTTATGTGATATAATATAATTTATTCGTTCTGCTGTGAGATTCTAATGTTGTTTGTTTCTTTCTTTTCTATCTTTTCTATCCCTTTCTTTCTTCTTAATGATGCGTCTATCTATGGAACGAAAGGTGGGCGTTACATTGTGGTATCAAAGCGCTAGGTTGAGCGAATACCTAGGCTCTGGGTTGGTGTTTGTCTAGAGAGAACGTATTTGTAATTTTGTGTATATATATATATATATATGTATATTTATTTATTTCTACCTATTTGATTGGGTTACCTTTTCGGGTTTTCCAATATAAGTTCTAGAGGTAGATAGGGTAGTGGTGTATGTAACACGACTACCAATGGTTGGAGTTCAAGTGTTTGAGGTTGGAAGTGAATGTGCTAGGGCAGTGTTGAGCATCTTGAGTAAGCTTGGCAGTTTGGTGTGAAGGATTTCACCGATCTCTGAAGGAAACCTTTTCAAGGTTCGGAGTTTATCTTTGGAATGTAAGCTTGGTTGCACTCGTGCGAGTGGATTTTCTTGAGTTTGGATCAATCAGAAGTGTTGAGGCAAGAGATGGTATCTTGGCAATCGTAGGAAGGAGTCTTGACTGTATTTGAGTTTGAGACTCAGTTTGACAAGATATTTGTGCTTGGTTTGAAGTCGAGTTTCCTAAGAGATATCTGTCTATTTTGAAGGCTCTATTGTGAAAGTGGCTGATGTAGATTTGTGATTCGATGAGCTTTTGGATAAGAAAGTCTTTGGCAGCAGTAGCAGCTTGGAGGTGTTTTGTCTTGGATCATACGATTTCTACAGGAAATTCATTTTGAATCTGGAGGCTTGGTTGTCTTGGTCATCTGTTCTGTTTTCCAAAAAGAAGTAGTATGTTTGAAGTTTTCTGATATTTGTATAGTAGAGTTTGTGTGGTGGATTTTGATGGATCTTGGGAGAACCATCTTGTTGAGTAGGATCCGGAGATCATTTATTTCTTTGTTCAGATTTTTACCGTGAGGCATCTACAAAGATTGGATTGATCAAGAAGGTTGAAGGCATCCCAGGATCGACATTAGAGATTTGTGGGTTAGAGACAAAAGAATTCAGAATTTGAAGTCGGAGATTTGGATGTCAAAATTTGGAAATTTTATTTTGGATAAGTTTTCTTCGATCGTAAGAGTTATAAGATTGGGTAAGGATGGAAGCTTGCTCAGAAGAGTACTGGATCTTTCTGTATTCTCTTAAGGGTTAAGTGTTTGGTCTACAGGATTGAATTATCAGTTCGGATGGTTGGAATTTGTTATGTTTTTCACGTATCTCTGAGGGAGTACGTGTGTGGTCTATCACGGGTTTTAGAACCAGCAGTTCTGGGAGATTTGGAAGTTGATCAGGACTTGTCTATGGTCCTATATCCTGTTTAGATTTGTAGATCTAGATACATAGGAGCTCTGAATCTGAGTGGTGTAGCCAGTTTAGATTTTGTAGAGCGAGTATACCGGTGATTGTACCAGGGAAACTCTAGGGAATCCTATCCAGAATTTTGTCCGGATAGTTAGAATTGTTTGTTTGAATTGGTTGCTATGGTTGCTAGTATTTGGTTGATAGCATATGCTTGCTATTTTAAAATTAAAATCTGCATGAGATTATTAAATTATATTTGCTTTTAAATTTCGGGGACGAAATTCTTTTAAGGGGGAGGAATGTGATGTCCCGTAAATTTAGGCAATATTTATTTAATAATTTCCATTAATAATTATTTTAAAATGTAAAATGTTGATTTAATAATCTAATTCAAACAGAAATTATCTTTTAAAAACTAATAATTATTTAGTTTGACAAATGTTATCTTTTCAAGATTTATAATATTTATAATGATAAAATTTATCTTTCTAAGCTAATTTAAAGGATATTATATTGATAATGTATATATGTGTATACATTGTAAATAGGGAGTTTGATTTTAATTTAATTAAAATTTAATAAAAATATTTTTCAAATTTATTATTATATATATATATATATCTGTTTGTGTGTGTGTATGACTTGCGAATTGCAAAATTTGATTGAAACTAGTATAGAAACTTTTCAAAAGTTTGTTTAAAAATCTATCTGATATTTTCAAAAGAAATTAAAGTAAATATTTATTTTGTTTAAAAAAATATATATAATAGTTTAAATTATATATTATTATAAAAGGTTATTTTTGTTTTCTTTTAAAGATTGGTTTTTGAAATAAATTTCGTATGTACATTAGATTACAATGATTTAGTTTGAAACTTTAAAATAAGGTTTAATTCAATATCTTTTTCTTTTTAAAATTTTCTTTCTTGAAAATTTAGCTTTGGAAATATTATTTTTAAACGATACAAATAAACATTAAAATATGTAATTTTATAAAGGAAATTTTTATGTAAACATTTAAAGGCTAAGTGGAAATAAACATTTAAAAATATGATAACATAAATAAGAAATGGATTTAAAAACATTCATAAATTAAGAAATTTATTTTAATATTGTAATATAACACGTGTAAGACATTTAACTCTTAAGAAAGACACTTGTAAATTACTCTACAAACTAATGTAACGAGTGGCATTTGTTTTATTTATTTATTTTTTAAACATTTTATTAAAAATATATTAAGTAGAAAACTTGGAAATTCACTTTAGATTCAAACATTTTCTTCCAAAAGAAAACTGAAAATCAGATTTAAAGAATATTTCAAAACCCAAAATCAAAATCTATTCAAAATCTGCAAAGCAAATCTGCAATCTTTTTTTCAAGTTTCAAATTCAAAGAGAAGATCAAATCAAGATCATCTGCATGCATTTAAGTCTAGGATCATCTTCATCAAAGTTTCATCAGCATGCAGTTTTAAAATCAACTACAACAGCTGCAAAAAATTTAAATCAACAACATCAAGCAGATTCAAACTCCAGATTTATAATCCAGATCAAATACAGTTCCAGGAGAATGAAAATGCAACAGAGTTTGTCCTCTGCTTCTTCAAAAAAATGTGAGTAAACTTCTGTTTTTAAAAACAGTTTCTTTTTTTTTAAATCTGGATGAATCTATTTGCATGTGTGGTGACATAGTCTCTAATGATTACTTGTGTTTGAATATTGATGTGTGTATTTGAGCATAATGATGCCTGCATATTTGTTTCTGTATATTGTATTGTGTTGCTCTGTTGTTGATAACAGACTCATCTTTATCACAAATAAAATTCATATCTCACTGTATAATTAAAATTTGACTTTGATTCCTGAAAAAAACTGTTAAAAACATTGTGTTCTTATTGGTAAAAATAACTTTAAGTGATTATATTGGTAAATATTCAGTAAAAAATATTTAGATTACAGTAAAATTTAGATTTTGTTAAAAATCAAATAGGATAATTTAAAAATCAGATTATATAGTCTGATTCATCTTAACAAACCATGAATTTAGGAGTAAGAATTGGAATTTTTCATTTGGGCTTCAGTGAGATATTGTATGTTGTTGGATTTTCGGGTTTTGGCCTTTTATCGATGATCGACGGCAACTTAAAGCTTTAGCTTTGACTTGAGGGTGGCCGGAGAAGCAAGGATCACTGGGAAATTATTGGTTGATTTTTCTTTGGGTTGTGATGATCGGTAGTGGACGAGGTAGGGTTTTACACTGTTTTGGTGTCGATGATGTTTTGGGGGTTCGTTCGGCATCGGTGGTGCACCGGGTTTGATCGCGTAGGGAGGAATGGCTTCGGTGGTTCGAGAGGCGTCTGTGGTCACAGTCGTCTGGTTTCAGATGGAGGCGTTCGACGTCAGCTTTTGGTTTTCCGATCATGGCCTTTTCCGGTTTTCGATCGTGTTATTGATTTGGAGTTTAACTTTGATTTGCATTGTGCTACTTCATCGTGGTTGTTGACGAGGTCGAGGGTGGGTTGGTGATGGTCGTGGTGATGGCCATCGGTGATCAGATTGGACGTACATGTGCACGGTGCACATCTGATATCTGATGAAGCCGAAAGTTGGGAAAGAAGGGCTGTGCTCAGGTGTCTTCGTGCTGACGCAGGTGTGACTCGAAGTGCTATTCGAGAATGTCTCGAAGTATTTGTTGGGTGGTCTCGGGTAAGGTTGGTTTTAGAATTTTTTTAAACTGACAGTGTTCAGTTTTTTTTAATTTAAATGAAATTCAAATTTAAAGCAGATTTTAAAACAAGGATTTTCAATTCAAAGTTTAAATTTGAATACAAATGAACTTTTGAATCCTAAGTTTTTAAAAATAAAAATTTTAAATTTAAAGTGAGATTTAAATCAAGTTTTAAAATCAAATTTAAATACGGATTCAAGTTTACTATGAATCCAAATCATGAATTTAAATTAGTTTTAAGTGTTGAACAAGTTTAAATGTTTTAAAGCAGATTTAAAAGTGAATTTGTTTTCAAATAAATGTTTAAAACTTGATAAAATTCTTTATAAAAGGTTTTCTTTAATATTTGAATGAAAAATTATGAAGTGTTTAACTTAAATTTGAAAAGTTAAATAATCAATTTATTTTAAAGCTTGATTTCTTTTAATAAAATTAAGCAATTTAGTTTAAACTTTTTCTTATATAAGTATCTTATATAGGTAATGAATGTTCTTTACATTAATTTTAAGGGTTATAAATTTATTTAAATTTGGTTAAATGTTTAAGTGGTTAAACATTTTGAATCTTAAATTCAAAATGGAATTTTGAATTTAAATTTAGAGGTGTAATGTTTTAAATACACTTGAATGTTAATGAAGTCATTAATAAAGTAAATGAATTATCTTAGAAATAATTAAGATAATAAAAGAATTTAATTTATAAGAGAATTAAAGAATGACTTATTTATTTGATTTTAAATTTATGATTTAGATTAATTTATAATTAGAGATGATTAATAATGATTAATCTAAGATAAATTTCTTAAGAAAATAATTAAAGAAAATGTTATTGGTTAATAAAGATAATTATCTAAGGATTATTGTAACAACCCTAATTTTAGCGATTACCTGAGAATATTAAATTATAACGGCGGTTATAATTTAATAGTGTAAATTAATAACTAATGAGGAATTTAAATTGTTTATTGGGAATAAACAATATATTTGAGGATAAAAATGAGAAAATATTCTGAAAACTTTATTAAGATGATTTGAGAAAATAAAATGAGAAAAATGTGTTTTATTTAGAGTTAACGCAATAATTTTGTTAATTATTGCTATTTACTTCTTTTAATGATTTTTAAAAGAAGTGGTTAATTTTAAGATGAGAGATATTCATAATAATGATGGAATTGAGTTTAAAAATATAATTTAAGTGTAAAACTATATTTGAAAAGGGTTATAAAATTTTATTACACAAAAATATTATTTTTGTGTAATTTATAATGTTAATTACAATGGAATTTGTAATTAAAGATGTAAATTTGTTATTTATAAGAAGGAAAAGAAATATGATGATAAAAAGTTTTAAAATATATAAATAATCTTTTATTTTGAGTATATAACATTTTATCATCATGAATATGAAGTTTTATAAATTTTTGATTTGAAATAAAGTTGAATAGATGATTGAATTTGAAGGTGTGCATTGTTAACATGTAACTAAGTGATTAATTTATAACCTAAGCTAATTTTCTTGAAAAATTGGACTCTAGCCCATTAACATACTTCACTTGGCCTGTTAGCAAAGAAATGAGAAACATATTTCTCTTCCTAAAACATGAGTACGTTCATTCTCCTTCTCATTAAAACATTCATCTTCCTAAACCCTAGTTCCTAATTTCAAAATTCAAAGCTCAAATCAAAGGGATTTTGTCCAATAATGTAGAGTAAGTGTTTTAAACTCTATCTCTATCCTTTAGAACTCTAAAATAATGATTTTGATTCCCTTTTTAACCAAATTGCTTGCTGTCCAAATTTTGTTCTTGAGTTTTCTGGTGATTTTGGAGAAGCTAAGAGGTTAGCAAGGCTTAAAAGAGGATTTAGCAAGCTATAGGAAAGTAAAAGGTGAGTTAATTACTCACACTACTACCTTTAATCTATGAGAATAATTTTCAGTTGATAATTGAATTGAATTGGATGGTTTGATGATTGAATTGCTTTCAAATTAGTTGTGAATTGGTTGCTTGAATTTGAATGATTGCATGGTTGTAGTTTGCTGAAAATTGTTTGTAAAAATATCGCTGCAGTAAAATAGCGATATCTTAGTGCCAATTTATCCAAGTTAGCTCAATCTTTTTGCAATTGAAAGATAATTCTATTAGCTACAAGTTTTATTTTAATCACTTTAAGAAATTCCGTGGTTTAGAGGGTCGAAATTGGGTTTGAAACCGATGTACAGAGCTCTGCTCTGTGCAATATTTTTGTTGAAACCTGATACTGAAATCACCATAACTTTGAAATGGTAGATCGAAATTGAGTTAGGTTTCTTTCAATCAGAAGATGGTTTTATAAGGAACAACTTTTATGTTCATTACTTTTTTTAATTAAGCTGTTTACTAAGAGTAACTTGAGTTTGAAGAAGATGTAACCTTTCTGTCCTGTGTTTTAATCTTAGCTTTGAAACACAGAAATTATTTTAGACATATCTCTCTAGTTTCTTATCGGATTTGGATGATTTTTGAAGTTCTAGAAAGCTTATTTTATATGTGACAACTTTGTTGTTGAACACATTTGCATATTTTGAGAATAAGTTGATCAAAATGCTGTTGCAAACTCTCAGTTCTGTCACTTTAGTAATCATGTTATCCAAACTAAACACAGTTAGTAAATTGATCATATCTTCCTAGTTTCTTGTCCGATTTGGATGATTTTTAAATTTCTGGAAAGTTATTTTATATTTGATAACTTTATTGTTGAACACATTTGCATATTTTGAGAATAAATTGATCAAAATGCTGTTGCAAACTCTCAGCTCTGTCACTTTAGTAATTATGTTATCCAAACTGAACACAGTTAGTAAATTGATCATATCTTCCTAGTTTCTTGTCCGATGGACGATTTTTAAAGTTCTGGAAAGCTTATTTTATATGCGATAACTTTACTGTTGAACACATTTGCATATTTTGAGAATAAATTGATCAAAATGCTGTTGCAAACTCTCAGCTCTGTCACTTTAGTAATTATGTTATCCAAACTGAACACAGTTAGTAAATTGATCATATCTTCCTTGTTTCCTGTCCGATTTGGACGATTTTTAAAGTTTAGAAAAGCTTATTTTATATACGACAAATTTACTGTTGAACACATTTGCATATTTTGAGAATAAATTGATCAAAATGCTGTTGCAAACTCTCAGCTCTGTCACTTTAGTAATTATGTTATCCAAACTAAACACAGTTAGTAAATTGATCATATCTTCCATGTTTCTTGTCCGATTTGGATGATTTTTAAAGTTTCGAAAAGATTATTTTATATGCGACAACTTTACTGTTGAACACATTTGCATATTTTGAGAATAAATTGATCAAAATGCTGTTGCAAACTCCCAGCTCTGTCACTTTAGTAATTATGTTATCCAAACTAAACATAGTTAGTAAATTGATCATATCTTCCTTATTTCTTGTCCGATTTGGATGATTTTTAAAGTTCCGGAAAGCTTATTTTATATGCAACAACTTTGCTGTTGAACACATTTGCATATTTTTAGAATAAATTGATCAAAATGCTGTTGCAAACTCTCAGCACTGTCACTTTAGTAATTATGTTATCCAACACAGTTAGTAAATTGAGCATATCTTCCTTGTTTCTTGTCCGATTTGGATGATTTTTGAAGTTCCGGAAAGCTTATTTTATGTGGGACAACTTTCCTGTTGAACACATTTGCATATTTTGAGTATAGGTTGATCGAAGCTATTTTAGATTATTGATTCTGAGATGTTTTGCCAGGCGTATTTTGAGTTTTATAATTTCTATTTATTGGAATTATTTAAGATGACCAATATTTGGCAAGCATTATGGTTTGAGATCTCCTATGTAGGAGTATGATCGATGAGAACCATCATGATGTTTTATTTGCTTGCCAATGACATAAGGCAAGTCTTGAGTTTATGATTTCATATTTTGAGATTTATGGTTTATGAGAAGCCATCATGATGTTTTTCACTTGTCGATGAGATGAGACAAGATATGATGCCATTTAATACTTATCGATGAGATGAGATAAGTATGGTATATCTTTATCACTTGCCAATGAGACTAGGTGAGATACAATTTTCTGAATTTTATGATGTTTTTAGTGTGGCATCGACTAACGGCTAGTAAACCGCTAAGTGCGAATGTGTGGTATGGGACACACGTTAACACTTTTCGGGTTCCTATCCGTGAGTTTGTGACACATTCACGATGTTTACCTAACAGAACTGCTTTGAGAGGCGTCAATGACCTTGTCATGAGGACGAACTGCTTTGGAGGTGTTAGCGACCTTGTTAGGGATGACAAAATGGCTTGGAAAGGTGTCAGCGACCTTGTCATGAGGACGAACTACTTTGGAAAGGTGTCGGCGACCTTGTCATGAGGACGAACTGCTTTGGAAAGGTGTCAGCGACCTTGTCATGAGGACGAACTGCTTTGGAAGGTGTTAGCGACCTTGTCTAAGGCTTCAGCCATCTGAGTTTAGCACGTGTAGCATTGCTTCGGCATTGTATTTAGCGATATGGCCAATCTGGGTTTTATGAGTTTTGAATTCGCCGTTTTTGGTGCATTAGTGTTAAGATTTTATGAGTTTTGAACATGCATCGAATTCTTTATTGAATTTGAGATTTAATGAGTTTGAATTCGTATCGAGTTCCATGAGTTTTTATGATTGAGATGTATGTGTGAGATTTAGCCGCCTTGGCCTACTTATGAGTTTGTGATCTCACATTCTTATGGAGTTGTCTTGTGTTGCTTTCATGACTTCTATTTGTGATTGAGATGAGTTTTCTCCTTTTCGGAGTAATGGTTCATCGAACCATTTGAGTTTTGCTTGAGTTTTATATGAGTTGATTTGAGTTCATTATGGGTTATCTAATCCTTCTCCTCATTCGAGAAGAAGTACCACTATATTCATTCTGCTTCAAATTATCAATATTAACTGATTTGTGTAGCTAGACTGACCCGTGTACTTATACTCGGGTCAGACCGAGTTATTTCAGGTATCATCTATTGGACCTAGCTTGAAGTTGGTGTTGGATATCATCTCTTCTTTCGCTTGAGTAGTTTATTTCTTCCGCATACTCTGATGTTTTTTTTACATTTGATTTGATGTATATGGTGTGGTCGAGTACTACCTTTATTGTTTTCATATTGTATTGTACTAAACATGTATCAGTGTATATGTATATATATATATATGATGTCGGTTACTGTTCTGTGATGTGCTTTACATTTAGTTATTGTATTTTGTTCTGATAGATCCGTCAACCACCTATAGTTGTGGATTAAACATTTACTATGTATGTCGATCTATTGAGATAGAAAAGAAAAAAAATTATATTGCATTTATCGACGTATTCAGTAGATGTTTAAGACGAAGTTATAGATGGTCGCCCTTAACCAGCCCTATTCTCCGCTTTAGTAGACGAAATTACTCGTTAATTCTCTTTACTAAGGTGGGTCTCGGGGTGGGGCGTTACAGCTTGGTATCAGAGCTGTGGTCAGAACAAAGTAGAATAAACATAGAACAGTACGCATATCACAATACGTCGAAGTACAGTACGAGTGAATCATTGTCCTTTATTCGAGCTTGTTTTCGAATCGTGCTTTAATTCTTTTTCGTGTATTAGGATATGTTGAGATGGAATATGTCTAGGAATATGTATATTGTATTCCGTAGTATTCCATAATAGAGTTTGGGTGTCATATTATCTTATAAATAATCTTATTTAGGATTATTGTATTCTTATTTTTGTCGATACGAGTGAGTTCATATCGATGGAGCTAATTAATTTCTTTGAAGCATTCTTGTTGTATTCCTTTGAAAGTTGAGAACCCTATTAAGGGGTCCACATCGATTGGCTTGTTGTGAGCATTCCGAATTTTCTATTTGTTGCTGCTTTAGTGAGTATTTGTTTATTACTCACTATATTGAGATGTATTTGATTTGAGATGGATTGACTTATTTGATGTTAAGTCCGGTCCTTTTTGTTGTTATAGGATCCTACAATTATTTAGGCATCCTAATTTGATTGTTTTATTATTTCTATCACTTTGGAATGTTAATAATGATTCCGAAGTTTCTGTATTCACTCTTGAGTATCGAGATGTTGATGATATATCTTGAATTTCAATCAAGGTGACTTTGTTGATTTTTATGAGTCCGTTTGGATTTGACATCCAATCAGGCAATCGAATGTTGAGGTAACCTTATTCTTGGCTCTTAGCTCTTCGATTATCCTTCCACGAGGATATCCACTAAGGAATGAGGTGAGTTTCTAGATTATTCGAGTTCGATTGAGTTTATCATTCAGTTTCTTTAAATATCCTTTTCGAATACTCAATCGGTGTTATCCTTTGCAGCATTACTTTGTTTGAAGTAATGATTTGTGGTTTGTATACTTCTTTTCCTTCGAGGAGAATATTTGGCTTATCTTTGGTCTTGATGATTTCCGAGAGTGGCTCATCCTCATGTAGGAGTTGACGAACACTCCATCTCCTTCTGTTGATTTTGTGAATCGCGTACTCTAGGAATATCTCGATGCATTGTCTTAATGTTCTTTGGTTTGAGTTTTTGAAGCCATATATATGAGTTTTAAAAAGAGAAATTGGAGTTTTGAGGTATTTTAAAAATCAAAGAATTTTTTGAGAATATATTTATATGAGCAGCATTCTTTCATAGAAATAACTTGAGAGTGTTGGGTTATCCATCGAGTAGTTAAGAGTTCTGGTCGATACGCCTGATCAACGTTATCGATAGGAATCTTCTAAATGCTATGATAGGGCAATCAAACACGATGATTTGTGTTTTAAGGATTGAGATTTTGAAATAATATTTTGATATTAAATATTAAATTTATTTTTGAATGGTAATTGCAGCCATTGATTTTAGAGATGAGTAATAGAGTGGCGAGGCAGTTTTGATCGTTCGGTCAACTCTGCAGCCAACAGATATATTTATTTATTTATTAGAGACTCAATGGCGAGGCAATGCCATTTATTTATTTTTAAATTATAAAGACGAGAATATAAATGAGATTATTGTAGAGCTGTGCTTTATTGGAAGTATATATTTTGAGATTTTAGAATCTATATTATATACATTGAATGTTTTAAGGGAAGAGTATAATAAGAGAATTTGAATATTGTTTTAAAAACTATTTAGGTGATTTAATAGAAGAGTAAAGAAAATTTAAACCCATAATTTATTTTTAGGAATATTATTATGAATTTACAAAATTCTTTGGAAATTAATTTTGAAGTAAGAGATGAAATTTGAATTTTAATTTTGAGTTTTAAATTACTTACTAAGTAATATAGTAAAGAGTTTGAGAAATTTTCAAATGTTGACAATTGAGATTTTAAAATTTAAAAGATGTTGAGATTTAAAATTATAAATATCTTGGATTAAAAGATAATTTGAGCTTATATCCTTGTTCTTGAGTATATTCTATCTTTGAGCTATTATTATCGACGTGCATTTTTCACGGTCATTCGAGTTTGGTGGCCTTTTGAGAAGTCATCTTATGATTTATCTATCTTGTCTATTGTGTCTACCCTATTGTGAGGATGTTCTTTCCGCATATTTATGCATAAAATCTTATTGATGTTCTTCTCTATTGCTTAGAGTTCGGGTTTAAGTGAGTTTGATCCCGACTCTATTTGTAGATTTTTATGAAATCAATCATTTTCGATTGATTAATTGTTGAGCATCTTATTGAGTTTTGATCGAAGACGGGATATATTTGAAATTCTTTCGAGTTCCTTGGAAAATTCGATGGTTTACTAATTACCATTTTAGCATTTGATGAGCCATTGGATTAACCAAGTGAGTTTTTGATTATTTCTTTCTACCATTCTATATTGAGAGTATGAATGATTTGGAATTCAAGCATGTCTTTATCCTTCGATGATTGTATCTTTTATGTTGTTTACAGCTCTTTTTCAAGAAAAATGCGGGGACGCAACTTTTGTAAGAGGGAGAGTCTGTAACAACCCTAATTTTAGCGATTACCTGAGAATATTAAATTATAACGGCGGTTATAATTTAATAGTGTAAATTAATAACTAATGAGGAATTTAAATTGTTTATTGGGAATAAACAATATATTTGAGGATAAAAATGAGAAAATATTCTGAAAACTTTATTAAGATGATTTGAGAAAGTAAAATAAGGAAAATGTGTTTTATTTAGAGTTAATGCAATAATTTTGTTAATTATTGCTATTTACTTCTTTTAATGATTTTTAAAAGAAGTGGTTAATTTTAAGATGAGAGATATTCATAATAATGATGGAATTGAGTTTAAAAATATAATTTAAGTGTAAAACTATATCTGAAAAGGGTTATAAAATTTTATTACACAAAAATATTAATTTTGTGTAATTTATAATGTTAATTACAATGGAATTTGTAATTAAAGATGTAAATTTGTTATTTATAAGAAGGAAAAGAAATATGATGATAAAAAGTTTTAAAATATATAAATAATCTTTTATTTTGAGTATATAACATTTTATCATCGTGAATATGAAGTTTTATAAATTTTTGATATGAAATAAAGTTGAATAGATGATTGAATTTGAAGGTGTGCATTGTTAACATGTAACTAAGTGATTAATTTATAACCTAAGCTAATTTTCTTAAAAAATTGGACTCTAGCCCGTTAATGTACTTCACCTGGCCTGTTAGCAAAGAAATGAGAAACATATTTCTCTTCCTAAAACATGAGTACGTTCATTCTCCTTCTCATTAAAACATTCATCTTCCTAAACCCTAGATCCTAATTTCAAAATTCAAAGCTCAAATCAAAGGGATTTTGTCCAATAATGTAGAGTAAGTGTTTTAAACTCTATCTCTATCCTTTAGAACTCTAAAAGAATGATTTTGATCCCCTTTTTAATCAAATTGCTTGCTGTCCAAATTTTGTTCTTGAGTTTTTTGGTGATTTTGGAGAAGCTAAGAGGTTAGCAAGGCTTAAAAAAGGATTTAGCAAGCTATAGGAAAGTAAAAGGTGAGTTAATTACTCACACTACTACCTTTAATCTATGAGAATAATTTTCAGTTGATAATTTAATTGAATTGGATGGTTTGATGATTGAATTGCTTTCAAATTAGTTGTGAATTGGTTGCTTGAATTTGAATGATTGCATGGTTGTATTTTGCTGAAAATTGTTTGTAAAAATATCGCTGCAGTAAAATAGCGATATCTTAGTGCCAGTTTATCCAAATTAGCTCAATCGTTTTGCAATTGAAATATAATTCTATTAGCTACAAGTTTTCTTTTAATCACTTTAAGAAATTCCATGGTTTAGAGGGTCGAAATTGGATTTGAAACCGATGTACACAGCTCTGCTCTGTGCAATATTTTTGTTGAAACCTGATATTGAAATCACCATAACTTTGAAATGGTAGATCGAAATTGAGTTAGGTTTTTTTCAGTCAGAAGATGGTTTTATAAGGAACAACTTTTATGTTCATTACTTTTTTTAATTAAGTTGTTTACTAAGAGTAACTTGAGTTTGAAGAAGATGTAACCTTTCTGTCCTGTGTTTTAATCTTAGCTTTGAAACACAGAAATTATTTTAGACATATCTTTCTAGTTTCTTATCGGATTTGGATGATTTGTGAAGTTCTGGAAAGCTTATTTTATATGTGACAACTTTATTGTTGAACACATTTGCATATTTTGAGAATAAATTGATCAAAATGCTGTTGCAAACTCTCAGCTCTGTCACTTTAGTAATTATGTTATCCAAACTGAACACAGTTAGTAAATTGATCATATCTTCCTTGTTTCTTGTCCGATTTGGATGATTTTTAAAGTTTCGAAAAGATTATTTTATATGCGACAACTTTACTGCTGAACACACTTGCATATTTTGAGATAAATTGATCAAAATGCTGTTGCAAACTCTCAGCTCTGTCACTTTAGTAATTATGTTATCCAAACTAAACACAGTTAGTAAATTGATCATATCTTCTTTGTTTCTTGTCCGATTTGGATGATTTTTAAAGTTTCGAAAAGCTTATTTTATATGTGACAACTTTACTGTTGAAACATTTGCATATTTTGAGAATAAATTGATCAAAATGCTGTTGCAAACTCTCAGCTCTGTCACTTTAGTAATTATGTTATCCAAACTAAACACAGTTAGTAAATTGATCATATCTTCCCTGTTTCTTGTCCGATTTGGATGATTTTTAAAGTTTCGGAAAGCTTATTTTATATGCAACAACTTTACTGTTGAACACATTTGCATATTTTGAGAATAAATTGATCAAAATGCTGTTGCAAACTCTCAGCACTGTCACTTTAGTAATTATGTTATCCAAACTGAACACAATTAGTAAATTGAGCATATCTTTCTTGTTTCTTGTCCGATTTGGATGATTTTTGAAGTTCCGGAAAGCTTATTTTATGTGTGACAACTTTCCTGTTGAACACATTTGCATATTTTGAGTATAGATTGATCGAAGCTATTTTAGATTATTGATTCTGAGATGTTTTGCCAGGCGTATTTTGAGTTTTATAATTTCTATTTATTGGAATTATTTTAGATGGCCAATATTTGGCAAGCATTATGGTTTCAGATCTCCTATGTAGGAGTATGATCGATGAGAACCATCATGATGTTTTATTTACTTGCCAATGACATAAGGCAAGTCTTGAGTTTATGATTTCATATTTTGAGATTTATGGTTTATGAGAAGCCATCATGATGTTTTTCACTTGTCGATGAGATGAGACAAGATATGATGCCATTTAATACTTATCGATGAGATGAGATAAGTATGGTATCTCTTTATCACTTGCCAATAAGACTAGGCGAGATATAATTTTCTGAGTTTTATGATGTTTTTAGTGTGGCATCGACTAACGGCTAGTAAACCGCTAAGTGCGAATGTGTGGTATGGGACACACGTTAACACTTTTCGGGTTCCTATCCGTGAGTTTGTGACACATTCATGATGTTTACCTAATAGAACTGCTTTGAGAGGCGTCAGCGACCTTGTCATGAGGACGAACTGCATTGGAGGTGTTAGCGACCTTGTTAGGGATGACAAAATGGCTTGGAAAGGTGTCAGCGACCTTGTCATGACGACGAACTGCTTTGGAAAGGTGTCAACGACCTTGTCATGAGGACGAACTGCTTTGGAAAGGTGTCAGCGACCTTGTCATGAGGACGAACTGCTTTGGAAGGTGTTAGCGACCTTGTCTAAGGCTTCAGCCGTCTGAGTTTAGCACGTGTAGCATTGCTTCGGCATTGTATTTAGCGATATGGCCAATCTGGGTTTTATGAGTTTTGAATTCGCCGTTTTTGGTGCATTAGTGTTAAGATTTTATGAGTTTTGAACATGCATCGAATTCTTTATTGAATTTGAGATTTAATGAGTTTGAATTCGTATCGAGTTCCATGAGTTTTTATGATTGAGATGTATGTGTGAGATTTAGCCGCCTTCGCCTACTTATGAGTTTGTGATCTCACATTCTTATGGAGTTGTCTTGTGTTGCTTTCATGACTTCTATTTGTGATTGAGATGAGTTTTCTCCTTTTCGGAGTAATGGTTCATCGAACCATTTGAGTTTTGCTTGAGTTTTATATGAGTTGATTTGAGTTCATTATGGGTTATCTAATCCTTCTCCTCATTCGAGAAGAAGTACCACTATATCCATTCTGCTTCAAATTATCAATATTAACTGATTTGTGTAGCTAGACTGACCCGTGTATTTATACTCGGGTCAGACCGAGTTATTTCAGGTATCATCTATTGGACTTAGCTTGAAGTTGGTGTTGGATATCATCTCTTCTTTCGCTTGAGTAGTTTATTTCTTCCGCATACTCTGATGTTTTTTTTTACATTTGATTTGATGTATATGGTGTGGTCGAGTACCACCTTTATTGTATTCATATTGTATTGTACTAAACATGTATCAGTGTATATGTGTGTGTGTGTGTATATATATATGATGTCGGTTACTGTTCTGTGATGTGTTTTACATTTAGTTATTGTATTTTGTTCTGATAGATCCGTCAACCACCTATAGTTGTGGATTAAACATTTACTATGTATGTCGATCTATTGAGATAGAAAAGAAAAAAAATTATATTGCATTTATCGACGTATTCAGTAGATGTTTAAGACGAAGTTATAGATGGTCGCCCTTAACCAGCCCTATTCTCCGCTTTAGTAGACGGAATTACTCGTTAATTCTCTTTACTAAGGTGGGTCTCGGGGTGGGGCGTTACAATTATTAAGTAATTAATTAATATGATTAATTTTGATAATTAGTTAGATTAATTAATTGAAGATAATCAATTGTAAATTGTTAAGCATAATTACTTGATAAACGTAATTAAGGGATTAATTTCTTATTGAAATTAATTATGATAATGTGATTAGTTTAATTTAATTAATTTATTTTAATTAATTTAAGAAAATCATTTAATGATTTAATAAGCGTAATTACTTAATGTAATCAATGGAGCATAATTACTTAGGGAAGTAATAAATGATAATTTCAGGAATGTAATTAGTGAAAGATGATTTATAATGAAGTAATTTGGGTAATTACTTTTGTAATTAATCAAGGGATTAATTAATGAAGATAATTTATCATGGAATAATTAATTTGTTAATGAGTAATTAATGGTAGTTAATTACTAGATTGATATTAATCAAGGGTGATTAATAATTGTATTTTAAATTTTAGATTAATTACTAAATGTAATTAATTTAAATAAAATAATTAATTTAAATATAAATTAGAGATCAATAATTAATATAATTAATGATGTAATTAAGAATTGTTTAATTAAGGAATAATTAATAATAAAGTGATTAATTAATGTAATTAATTAAGGATAAATGTAATTAATTATAGTTAATTATAAATGAAGTAATTAAATGTTAATTACTAAATGATTAAGGTTAATTAATTTGTGAAATTAATTAAAGACTAATTACTTATTGTAATTAGAGAATAATTAATCAAAGGTGTTTAATCAAGATGTATACTTAGAGAATGATTAATTAACTAGGTTAATTAATTAATGAAGATATAAGCAGGATTTATAGATATAGTAATTAATTTAATTTAATTTAAATTAATTAGAGATAGAAGTAATTAAGTTAATTCATTTTAAATTAATTATAGATGGTGGTTAATTAATCATTGCTTATGGATGATATTGATATTTCATTGAATGGTTGTGATCTCAGTAATGAGAAGAGTAATATACATATGATATGGATGCTTAGTTAATGTATGATAATATGGATTATCTGTTTGTGATGATTATCTGTTTGTGATGATAATACGGATTATCTGTTTGTGATGATAATACGGATTATCTGTTTATGATGGAATATGATGATCTATTGTGATATGTGAATTATTTATCTGTGTGAAAATAGAAATTGATGAATTGAATTAATTATTCAAACTAAAATCACTTAGACATTAAGATGGCATTTGGATTTCGATGAGACCGGGATCGGGTTTACAAATTTGGAATTCCGAAAACCACATCGATCCAAATTAAACGTTAGGTCATGAATCTCAAGTGAAGAGTGAAGACTCGAGGTGTAAGGACTATTCGTGTTAATACTCTGAGGGTGGTTCCAATATGAGTTTAACGGGGGTAGTACTTTCAGGTTCGAGATGAAGATTCAGAGTGCGAGGGTTATTGTCGTTAACTATGAGGGTGATTCCAAAACGAGTGTAGTGAAATAGTGCCTTCGGTTTCGTTCGAACCTGGAACGAACTTGTATGGATTGAATGCTTTCAGAACTTCGTCAGGTGGACGATGAGCATTCTATGATTGATGTGTCCTATAAAGGTAATCGTAGCCTCAAGCCTCATCAACCGAGAATGGCTAAAACAGGGGAGGTGCAGCAAGGCTTAGTGGGTCATGCCCAAGTAGGACAAGATTTACCTCTATCTAGAGGTCCCTTTTATTTCGGCCGTGTGGGCAGTTGGCGACGGCCATCTGCGGGATTGTCTTGTTCGGGACTGTCCTGTAAGGGATGGTTCCGGCTTTGTGTTGCAGGGGATTGGGAGTGATCCTCGGTACGGTGATCTAGGCCACGTACTGTGAAGGGCGGTACCCCAGTAGCCCTACCATTGTATGGAATCCAAACTCCAATAAGTGCCTGAACTATTTTTATTGTGCCAAACTATGTTGGAACATGAGATGTAAGCATTCCAGCTATTTCTGTATTTTATTTTGAAAACCCTAGACCCTATTATAATATCACTGGATTTCCTATCAAATGTTTTGGTTAGCGTAAGGTAAAAACATTTCCATTTTTATTGGTGGGAAGTCTTACGTGATACCTTTTGTTTTCAAAGGATTACAAAGTTAAGCAACTTTAACCCATTTACTCACACCAGACCCATGTCTGACCCGAGTGTTTATTTTCCGTTTTATTAAACTCCTGGGTACTCATATTATGTATGAGTAGTCGAGGGATTCAGGATTTCTTTGACGAGTTCTAGAGGAGAAATGGAGCAGGCGGCTTCAGCGTGTTGATATATGTATAGTGGTTCCGCTGTGTTTGAGTTGTATCTGTTTTTTGTGATGTACTTGAATTGTAATAACTAGACAGGTGTTTATAACTGTCAAGTTTGTGTTGTATTAGCTGTATAACTCTGATGTATATGATACTATGTAATATTTTATGTGGTATAATATAATTTATTCGTTCCGCTGTGAGATTCTGATGTTGTTTGTTTCTTTCTTTTCTCTTTTCTATCCCTTTCTTTCTTCTTAATGATGCGTCTTTCTATGGAATGAAAGGCGGGTCGTTACAATATATGTTGATGATATTATTTTTGGATCTACAAATGAAAGCCTATGTCAAGAATTTTCTAAAATAATGTCCAATGAATTTGAAATGTCACATATGGGTGAATTAAATTATTTTATTGGATTACAAATAAAACAATTAGAAAATGGTATTTTTATAAATCAAGAAAAGTATTGTAACAATCTAATTAAACGCTTTGGTGCGGAAAATACTTCTACCAAACCAACTCCTATGAGTACGACTATACATCTTGATAAAGATGAAAATGAGAAAAGTATTGACCAAAAATTATATCGAAGTATGATCGGATCGTTACTATATTTAACTGCTAGTAGACCTGACATAATGATGAGTGTTTGCTTGTGCGAACGATTTCAAGCAGATCCCAAAGAATCACATTTACGAGCAGTGAAACACATACTATGGTATCTTAATAAAACCAAGGATTTTAGAATATTCAATCGAAAGGAATGTCCTAGTGACGCTGATTTTGAAGGAAGCCGGACAGATAGAAAAAGTACAAGTGGGACTTGTCACTTCATATGACGGTCTCTTGTATCTTGGTTTAGTAAGAAACAAAACTGTGTTTCATTATTAATATGTGAAGCGGAATATATTTCTGCAGCTCTGGCATGTGCTCAAGTTATCTACATGCAACATACACAACAAGATTTTGGTTTTAATTTATCCAAGTCAACTATTTGCTGTGATAATTCTAGTGCTATAAATTTATCTAAAAATCCCATCAATCACTCACGAACAAAACATATTCAAATTCATCATCATTTTCTTCGTGATAGTATTGAAAAGGATATAATAAATCTAGAATTTGTTTCCTCTAATAAAAAATTGGCAGATATTTTTACAAAACCTTTAAATGAAAATACTTTTATCAATTTAAGACGAGAACTTGGGATCATCACTTTTAAAGATTTACAAATTTTTCATAAGTTTTATATACACAGACACACACGCACACATACACACATACTATTTGTATTTGTGCAATTTTCATAACACAATTTGATAAAGTATATATAGAAACTTTCATACAAATTTTTGACAAAATTAAAATTTTATGACTCTAGAGAGACTTGAACACATGATCTCTTGGTTATAGAACTACAATTGCTTCTTGCCATTTGAGCTATGTATGTTTCTTGTCTCAACTAGAAGCTTGATTCTAATTATTCTTGAAAATTCCGGTTAACAAAAACATGTAGCTGCTGGAGCTCAAACTCTAGTCACATGATTAGTAACTCCATGCTTTACCAGTTATGCTACATTCTATTTCTTGCTGAATCTTATACATCATCAGCTCATAACCATTAATATTTAAAAAAATTCTCATCCATTCCCTTTATATGTTTTTTATCTGGCAATTACTTCATTGCATTTTCTAACCACAAAAACTATGCTCTATCTCCTTTATAAATATGCAGTTTTTTCATATTGGCTATCATCTTCATAATTATTCTCAAACATTAACTTCAAGCTTCTCAAATATTTTTCAATGGACTCTCACGATTCGTATGACTCCTCCAACTATAATTTATCTTTTGCTACACCAACATCTTCTAGTAGCTATCATTCTTCAAGTAGCTCAACTCCGTCTTTGGCAACTCCTACTCCTAGAAATGAACCAGCTCAATATCACACATGATATTCTCCAAAAAGCAAGAAGTCACGGAGATCACCTTTTGTTTCTCCAAAAACTAAGGAAAAAATAGATGATATCCACCATTATCAAAAGGAGCAAATCGATTTGCAAAGAGAGATGTACTATGAACAACGGATTTATTCCAGACATCTTAGCCTTATAGAATCAATTGCCCTCAAATTCTATGGAAAATCACCTAAGAATGACGTTATTGAACCCTCCACATCTCGTCAACCACATTCATCAGGCTGGAATCAATGGGAGCAAACTCCACAGCAACCTTAGGCATCTCCAAACTCTTGGGAATGCCAAAACTACTGGTCTCCTCTGCAACCTCATGTTGAGAACACAAAGGTTAAACCAAATGAATGCTCTCCTACGACTCCTAAATAATCAATCTTCTTATGTTTTATTGTTCTATATTCATATTTATTTCTTTCTTGTATATGTTTGTTTTATTACATCTTTGAATAACATCTGTTTTATAATTAACTGTATTTCTTGACTACAGCCAATCGACTGATACATATAGTCAGTCGACTGTTTATAGGGGAAAAATCTCTCGGGTTAGAAACCAGTCGACTGAGTCATATAGGTCAGTCGACTGTTTACAAAGAAAAAAACTCTCGGGTTAATAAATAGTCGACTGATCTACCCCGACCAGTCGACTGGCTGTACAAAGTAACCACTGTCTCTTCCTTTTTAATCCCTTTTACCCTTATTTTCACTTTACCTTCTTCATAATTTTCACTTCCTCCAGAATCCTAGCCCCCATTTTTTTCAAAAAAAATTCTCAAAAACATCAAATTAGTGGCTCCTCTAAGATCAAAACATTCAAAACAAGCTTCTTCATCTTTTGTTGATACTCATGTTACTCATTGGCTATACGACGCAACCACAATTGAAAGATGGAAGAAGATTAAAAACTCTAGAATCTTTGAAGGGTCGTTCACGTCTGATTTTGGAGCTTATTCTCTCCAAGAATTAATTCGTAGATGTGGATTAGAGTCGCTATTCGACTACAATTCAAATCGCTACAACATTAGCCATCTAATGGTAAAACTTTTGTTTAATCTTGGCCACCAACAACCGTCAAATCCAAATAATTGTGTATGGAGTTTGCTCTGTGGACAACCTGTTTTCTTTTCTCTTTATCGAATGGCACATATCTTTCAATCTCCAAATGAAGTTATAGATTTAAATGATGTCGAATGCAATCCAGGAAAAAGAGATAGAATTAGTCACATGTTCATGAGTGACGACATGACTGAATTGCATTCTAAGCTTCTTCGACCTAAAGCAAGAATCTTCCACAAGACACTTATGCGATCTATTCTCCCACGAACCGGCTGATATGAATGAATATATTTGGAAAATTTCAATGCTCTCTGTGCCATATGGGGAAATATATGCGTAAATTGGCTACGTCGTATTTTTGATGAATTTCTCACCTTTGCCAATGGGAATATGCATTGTTATTTATTTTGGAGAATATATTATGAGACTTCTCTAGATGCTAGTGTTCATCAACTTGATTCCAAATTCTCTACCGTCGAATGATTAATATAAGGACCATTAGTCTTATGAAGCTACTAACAAGATCTCCACCTATTACCGCATATGAAGATTGGGAGCATCAACAAACACAACAACAAACTGGAGGTCCTATAATTAGAGAACTGGAAGCACATCAAGAAGAAGGCGAGATTCGTTTAGCTACCTCCTCCAGCACCCTTGAATCCATTGAAATCCTTTCCCGAAATCAACTTCTACTGGATTCAAGGCTAAAGAAAATGGATAACAAGCTTGATAAAATCAAAGGCTTCTTCTCTACTCTATAGGATGCCTTATCCTGTTCTTCTTCCACTGCTGCCACCTTTGTCGCCCAAGGCAAGCGTCCAACACCTCGATTTACATGGTCCACATCAGAAATCATACTAGTAGCGACACTAGTGGAGCATGCGGTGGTGCCCAAGGCACTTCTAGACCAGCAAAGGAGGATGCACCGGAAGGAGAGTATAATTGGGATCTTGATGAATAAGTATTTGTTGGTAAATGTGGTATGAACTATTGTTATTTTCTTATTTGAAACTCTATTTTTATTTTGAACATTTGGATGTTTTTTTGCTTATTGTTTCTCTTTGAGACTTTTACTAATTAGTCTCACTTTAGATTTTATTTCCGCAATTTGTATTGAAACTATTTTGCTATATCCCTTTTTGTCGATGACAAAAGGGGAGAAGAATTGTACCGATCATTTTGATGTAGGTACAAGATGAGTCATATATTTGGGGGAGATTTTATGTGTTCTCTAGGTTTATTATATACAGGTTTGTCATCAATCAAAAACGGGGAGAATGTTGAATTACTAGTGTTGATTCATGACAAAGCAAGTTAGAAGAAAAAGAGAATACACTATTAATCTAGATAAAAAGAGACAATCAAAGGACTATGGCTATATCAAGACTTTTAATCTTGTTTTCACTGTCTATTACTTATGGTTGAGTCTTAGAAATTTGTTAAAATCTATCCTCAAGCAGTCCACATTTCATTATTCTCACCTTTTAAAGCAAAACAAAGCTAATTGTGAAAAAAAACTACAGCCAGTCGACTGGCTATAAACTACCAGTCGACTGACTGTTGTACATACACAAGTATGCACTGTTTATTTTTTAAAATTTGTTGCATAGTCAGTCGAATGACTAAGAACGATGAGTCGACTGACCTGAGTCCAATTGTCATTTTTTGAATAGACATCTCCATTCTGCGAAAGGTTGTGTTCTTTCTATGAACGAAAATGGATGCACCTTTTGGTCAGAACCCTTCACCAATGGCAGTAACTCTCTGACTACTATATATGTGTTCCCAAACACTTCATATTCACCGAAATTCATTCTAACCTTCTTATATTCTTCTTGTGCTCTCATACTTGCATTCGAACAGCAAACAAACATTTTTACTGCTTTGAATCATTAAATAAACTTTCAAAGTCTTCAATTCTTAGCATTACCTTCTCATCATATCTTCACATACACTTCATATACTTGAGGATTTGATTATAGGAGGTTTGCACCATCAGAGATAAATTAGTGTTATCAGGAACACACATTGTGAGATATTCTTTTGTATTAGTGAAGTCCTCTTCTGCTGCTGAGGCAAAAATCCTATTCTGCTTCTTAGGTGTCTAGTCTGCTGCTCAGACTGTGTATACCTGTTCCTCTGGATTAAGTGAGGATTGTTGTTTTAGTGAAATTCCAGAAGGAGTCTGGGACTGGACGTAGGATGGTGCTCCGAACCAGTATAAAATTCTTTGGTGTTATTTTTATTATATTACTGCTTTTATATTTAGCACTATTTACTACATTACTATACTCTGCATTATTATATCAATATTGCACGATCCTACACAATTTCACTATGTTATCTTGTTAGAAGTTTGACCGGTAATGATTGAAAGGATTACTTCTAAACAGGAGGATCCAGTATTGGCTGAACGGATCCGGAAGTTAAAGGAAGGAACGGAGAGCGATGACTTGAAGGATTTTAGTCGTAACCAGAATGGATGGTTGAGAAAGAAAAGAAGGTTATGCATTTTGAATGTGGGAGATGTAAGGAAGGATTTTTTAGAGGAATGTCATCGTTCAAAGTTTATTATTCATCCAAGAGGATCTAAGATGTATCAGGATATGAAGTGGACTTTCATCTGGGAAGTTATGAAATGGGATGTGGGCTTATGGGTGAAGCAGTGTTTGAACTGCCAACAGGTAAAAGCTAAACATCAGAGGCCAAGTGGGTTGCTATAGCCGTTGGATATTCCATTGTGAAAGTGAGATTATATTTTTATGGATTTTATAGACGGGTTGGCAAGATCTAGCGGAGGAAATGAAAGTATATGGGTCATAGTGGATAGACTGACCGGGAGTTCCCTTTTCATTCCAGACAAGTTAATAAGGACGACACCTATTTTGGCAAAGTTGTTTATGAAGAATGTGGTTAGACTGTATGGAATTCCCAGTACTATAGTAAGTGGTAGAGATTCCTTATTCATTAACGAGTTCTGGAAGAGTCTACATGGGATTTTAGAAACCTTGCTGAAGATGAGTACCGCTTACCATCCACAGATCGATGGGCAAGCGGAAAGAGTTAACAAAGTTTTAGAGGATTTGTTAAGATCTTGTGTGTTATATTTTGGAGGATCATGGAAGACCATCTACACTTAGTCGAGTTATTATATAATAATAGTTATCAGACTAGTATAGGGATGACACCGTTAGAAGCTTTGTATGGAAGGCCATGCAAATCACTAATTTGTTGGTTAGAGACAGAAGATAGGTTAGTTCTTGGTCCGGATTTGGTTAGAGAAGCTGTAGAGAAGATTGAGTTGATTCTAGCTAGGATGAAGGAAGTTCAGTCTAGGCAGAAGAGCTATGCAGATAGAAGGCAGAAAGACTTAGAGTTCTCTGTTGGAGATCATGTTTTTTAAACTATCACCGATGAAAGGTGTGATTAGATTCGAAAAATCAAGAAAGGCGACACCGAGATTCGTAGCACCATTTCCTATTACACAGAGGGTCAGAAAACTAGCATATAGAATAGAGTTACTGAGTAGTTTGGCAGAAGTTCACGATGTGTTTCATGTTTCTCATCTAAGGAAGTGTGTTAGAGATCCGGAGTCTACTATAGCTCCGACTGTGTTAGATGACTAAGTAGTAGATGCAGACTTGACTATAGTTAGAAAGCCAATTCGAATGGTTGCGAGAGATGAGAAGAGGTTAAGAAACAAGACGGTCAGATTAGTGAAAGTCTAGTGGAGTGACGATGGAAGAGACTGTACTTGGAAGACTGAGATCAATATTAGAGATACTTATTCTGATTTGCTTGGTGGTGTGTTTTAGCTTTATGTTTTATTGTTATGTACCTTATCGTAATTTCGAGGATGAAATTCTTTAAGGAGGGGAGATTTTAACACCTCATATTTTTAGTAACATTATTTAGGATATTTAATTTACGAAATTAAGTAAATAATGTGATGATTAGGAGATTGATATTTACGATTAATAGGGGTAGCCATACCATTATAACAAATGAACAAAAAATAAAATAGTTAAGCATAATAGGTGAGTGAAAAATAGGAAAATGAGCATTCTAATACCATAAACCATTAGCTATGTTTCCTTAGTTCAAATAATTTGCAAAAATTAAACAAAGAGGCCGACCACCATTAGAAGCAACTAGAGGAAGATAAAAGAATCAAGAGGAAGCCAATTTAAATACATTAAAATCTCAAACACTTAAATCTCAAAAGATAAGGTGAATAATGACTACATCTAAATTTGTAATGGTTTTCGGTTTTAATATGAAATCCGAATTATTTCCAAATATTTTGCCATGTTTTGGATGATAAAATGTATATTTATATGTTATTAATGATTTATGCTAATTCACATAGATTTTGTGATATGTTTTGATATGAAAACCCAATTATATGACATCCAATTGCATTGTGAATTTAAATTTTGATTAGAAACAATAATTCAGAAATGGGTTTCAATTTTTATAATTTTCTTAATTAATGTGGATTTTATATGAATTTTTTAGTGAAGAAAATGCTAATTTTGGTTTAAAATTAATTACAGTCAAATTATATTGTCTTAGGGTCTGAAATTTATATACGTTAAAAAACATAATAAAAAAATGATTTTTTAGAATTTTTATAGAATTTTCCTAAGTGTTTTCATGAATATATAAAATTATTTAAGCTATGAGACTTAAATGTTTTATGTATTTATAAAAGGAGAAGGGGTGTTTTATAAATAAATTAAAATATTTATTTCTGAAATATTGGCAGCACTTTTAGAAAAGAGAATTAAAAACTAATAATATTTTGACAAATAAGGCAGATTAATTGAAAAGAGATTCTTTTCTAAAGTAAAATCAGTTTTTACATAATTTTAGCGTGTTTCGCCACTTTTGACACAGGGGTTCCAACCAAATACTGCCGCATCCATGCCATCGAAACTAAAGCACATAGTATCAATAACTTGGCACAGAGTGAATTGGACTAAGGCGGAAGGCACTAGGTCGAGACCAAACGTTCCGAAGGGGTCGAAGTGTGTCCTTGCATTTAAATGAAAACGCGTCTACTTTGCTTTCGAAGGGTATGCTTTCGGCTTAGTTAACTTTCGGTTGAGTCAAATGTTTTATAGGAAAGGTTTCGAATCGGTTACGCCTTTTGTTTTAAATAAATGCTTTCGTCGAGGTCGAAACCCTTAGTTGTCGCTTTTCTTCCTTTCGATGCTAATGGTTTCAGAAGGTATACTTTGTTTTTAATACTTAGCCGTTTCTCCAATGCTTCCAGAAGGTTGGTTTTGACACCATCACTTCTTTTCTTAGGAAATGCTTTCGAAAGAGTGCTTTCGACTTAAAATTTTTATGATCATTTTGCTCTGTTGAAGGTAGAACCCAAATGATTTCGAAGGAGTTAATTTATAATGGTTTCGAAAGGTGTTTTCACATGTTTTACTTGAACCCAATGGCTTTCGAAATGTTTGATGTTTTAGCTTTCGAAAGGTTTTAAAGAATGGTTTCGAATGGGTGGTTTCCCAATGGTTTCGAAAGGTTTGAAAGAAAAGGTTTTCTAATGTATTCGAAAGGTAATGTTTAAAGGTTTTGAAGAAGGATGTCTAATGTTTTAGTGCTTTCAAAGGAATAGTTTTTCAATGTTTTCGAAAGGAAGATTATGAATGGTTTCGAAAGGAATGTTTAAGCCTTTTTGCCTAAGTGAAAGAAGAGTTTTATTTGGTTTCGAAAGAGGTACTTTCAATGGATTCGGAAGGGGTACTTTCAAAAGTTTAAATGTTTTCATTAATAAGGATTTGAGTAAAGTATATATAACATGGAAAGGTGATTTTGAGTAAAGCATATAGCATATGTATTTCCCTTGTTTAAGTTGGTTTAAATGTTTTTAATCAATTTGAGATGAAAATGTTTTCAATGAAAATTTTGGGAGGATTACCCTTAGTAAAATGACTCAGATATTAGAATACCAGATGTGACTGGTATAGGATCATGCCCTATACATTAGCTATTAGCCCCAGCTAATTTAGTCCAAAATTCCGGTGTGTAGGGCTTTGTTATAAGTAAAACTAACATTACGATTACACACAGGATGGAATATATATTTGTATACAGAAAGGTTATTAGCGAGCCCACAAAACCATTAGGATCAGATGACCCTGAGAGGTGTTAAGTTAGGGACACATTGTCTAGAAGAAGAGTATTTAACCGATGTTAAGAATAGACCGTTCATAAGAGGAGTGTCTAACAGGTGTTAGATTATTTTATTTATATTGTTTGGTAGGCCCAAGTAAGCAAAAGGTTAGCAATTAGCCAAACAAAACTATAGTATTCGGACATATAGTTTATTTGTTATCAGATATGTATGTTTACATAATAATGCTTTACGGTTTTAACCAGTTTTGGTTATAGGATAAAGATTTGCAAAAGATAGGTTTTAAAAGGATACCAGTGAAGGAAAACTCGTTCCGCTAAGCGGCGTGGTCTCACTTAATATCAAATAATTGAGATGTATAGTATTATTCACACTAGGATTTATGTCTAACTCGAAGTTTATGTTTTTCTTCTTAAACTTTTAGGTGCTCAAAATTGATTTGATTAGGCTGAGGGTTGAGCTTTTACAGGTTTTAGTAGATCGACGAATAAATCTTATGAAGACGAGCATGTGGTAGATGGATAGCTATTTAGGAGTTGCTGTTTTATTTTGTTTGATTTCGTTGTGTTGTATTTGAGACAGTTATGTCTATATAGTACTTTGGTAAACTAAGGAGGCATTCTTTATATGTCGCTCTTGGCATATTTTATAATAATTATATTTTATCCGAACCTGAGAAACTACTATGGGATTATGTAATTTGAATATGAAATATTGTTTTGAATTGCAATCAATTTTTTTTTTAATTTGTGATGTTTTTATTTCATATTCAAGTGCTTCTGATGTTATGGATATCATTAACAATACCGTATTTGGTCACCAGAAGTTAATACTGTGGTTGACTGCAGCATCTGTAGCGCTTAGCTTTGGGTCTGCAGATAGGGGACATTACACCCGAAATATTCAATTCTTTCACTCGAAAACTCATAATAAATTATCTATAGCTTAGAATAT
Source organism: Allium cepa (assembly GCA_030765085.1). Lineage (NCBI taxonomy): Eukaryota > Viridiplantae > Streptophyta > Magnoliopsida > Asparagales > Amaryllidaceae > Allium > Allium cepa. The sequence goes on along the minus strand of CM060940.1, from coordinate 745,437,734 downwards.
TATGAAAATTTAATCCCATCTCCAAACTAATATTTTACATAACATATTCAGAAATTATGGCATTTGGAAATCATTTTGCAAGATTTTAGCCTTAAAACCGAACCATATTATTCTACAAAATCCTTTTTTAAATTATAATATGACATTTAAATCAAAACATATCATCATTCATCCAATTATATGATTTTAAACCTCAAATCCAAATTAAACATTCAAGAAGACTTATATAAGATGGTTTAGATCATTATTCATCTTCTTTGGATAAGAAACTTGAGATTTGTTCTATACTTTAATATTCCTAGCTTGAATTTTGGCCTCTAATTGATTTTTGAGCTCCTCTTCTCCTAGTTTTATGGTCGGCCTTGTTCTTCTTTTGTTTATGTTTTTGTTTTATAAGAATGTAAATGAGAATGAGAATGTGGGAAGAAGGGGTTTTCGCCTATACCCATTTTACGATTGCTTTATTCTATTAGATTTCTAAGTCAGAACTCTTTCTCATTAATTAATTTAGTTACGACATAACCTTAATTAGTTTTTAATTCTTAATTCTTAATTCCCTTATTACTCTAGTCACTGCATTATTCTATTTAATTTATCTAATTAAATCTCCTGAATAATGCTATTTAAATTTAGGAGTGTTACAACAGTCAAATAACAGAGATGGTCAAATCTATAAGAAAAAAGAAAATGGACTTGTCTACAGCCTATCTACCAAACCCTGAGGAAGTCTACATTAGTGGTGTGTTATGCACTTTGCACAACTATCGCGATAGCTGACGTACTACGACTAAAAAATAAACAATTGTTTGGGATTATTGTACTACTTAAATACTAACAACTAGTTAATGTACTTGGTAATGTGAAAAATCTATATAATAAAAAACATTTCATGTTTTATATACGATGAACGAAACAATCATTTATTAAAAGTTATTCAATATTTAGAATTGTACCTCGACCATATCCAAGGCTATCAACATACGCTGCGTGTATTCCTCGGGTATATCGTGAAGAATCCATAAGTCATCATCTCAAAGGTAGGAGCAATGTGATGTGGACCAGCAACCTCCTGTGCCTGCTTTCGAACGATACGTTTAGCAATTTTGGTAATGCGATGCGGCATTTCGACGGATTTTTTGAATAAAAAGTGAAAAAAAAAGTAATAAAAGAGGGAAATTAATAAAGGGAGGGGCTGGATGCAGGTATTATGTACCTGCCGGTGCTGATCAAATTAGCACTCACAATGGGGCGTTGATCAAATCAGCACCATATTGTTGGGAGCACCATGTTGTTGGATCAGCCCCCTAATATTCATGATGATACATGGTTGAGCTGAATCTCTTGGAGATGCTCTAAGCCCTAGAAAATAAAATATTTTGTTCACTGTAAAGGGCTCTCTGTGATTTTTACAATACGGGGAAGCCATTAAATTATTTTAATATTCTCCATCAAATCACATGATTGAGTTGAAAATAATTACCTCAGTAAAGAAACAAAAATAGCTATATCAAAAATACGGACTAAATGTGTCAATAAAATCGAGGACCTTGACATTTCAAACCCACCAAAGCTTTAAACCAGTGCAAAAAATATTTTAATACGCTAAAAAGTTGCAAAAACTCCTCAGTGTTCATAAATAGCAGTACAACTACAGAACATATTTCCTAAATTTAGATCGTATATTAACACAGCTAAAAATGGTTGACCTTGGCTTCTTTGTAGTTTTACTGCATGCCTTCCTAAAAGAGATGGTAATTTTTTGATCAAACATGCACCTACGCAGTACGCACACATTTTTACACTATTTTCAAGTTTGTTTTTGCTGTTGCATGCAGAATATTCCTAGTGCGATGGTGAAATACATTTCGAAACAGAAACAGTGCACAAAAACTGCAAAATTAGTGAGCCCTTCTGAAGAATCATGGCATGTGCATGTTTACAGAAAGAACGAAGGAGCTGTATTGTACTTTGGTGGAAGAACATGGCTTGAATATGTAAGAGTCCATAACCTAAAGCTAGGTACTTTTTAGTATTCAGCTATAGATGAGATATGATATTTCACTTTAGAGCCTATGATCTTACAACATGTGAGATAACTTCATATTTTAAGTCCAATGATGTACAAGGTGTCAGAAAAATAATGGTATAATAGTTGAGGCTAAGAAGCACGTAGAAGTCAAAGAAGAAATGGAGAGTTATGGTATACAATTATATTTTCTCTTATCACTGATTTTTTGAGGTCACTTGTTCTTGCATGTTAATCTGCAGATGAAATTGGTCATGTTAAGAAGAGAAATCTATCAAACCCAATTTCTTTGACAATGAAGAAGAAGGCCCTTAAGGATGGTATAAACATTTGCATGTTATTTATTCCTAATATACGATCATTTGTAAAAGGCTTTTCAATGAAAATCATTAACTATGCCACGCACGAACAATTTCAATAGGAAAACAGATTTTCCAAAGCCAGTGTATGAAGTCACCATATGCAATGCTAACCTCAAATCTAGGATGGTAAGTGGTACTCAAAATTGTATTGTATTTTTATATGCATTATTATCGGTATTCTTAATATGGAAATATGAATATAGAACATTCCATGGAGATTCAGTGATACCTATGGCTTAAGTGAGTGCAAAAAAATTGCTTTAACCGATTCAGAGGACCGAATATGTAACAACCCAAAAAATTTTAACAAATATTTTAATTCTTTTATTTAAAAACTTTGGGGTTTTATTTTATATAAAAATTTGAATTTTAAATTGATTATGAATCGTTGCCCAGATTTTAATAAATATAAACAATGTCTGTAATTTGGACTTTTGATTAAGTTTAACGCCAATTGAAATTTTATATTCAAAACTCTAACAACAAATCTTTTGTATAACGTGTATATATATATTTTCAACATTTATTTCACGGTTGTTTTACTTATAACGGTTATATACATTTTAAATTAGGTAATAAATATTTGGTAAAAAGGGGAAATAAATTTTATGTTTCTTTTATATATCAGTTTCTTGGTTAAATGATAAATAAATCAAACCAATGCAAACAAACCAAAAGTTAAATTTAGTAATAAACAGTGTATAAATAAACTAGTAAATTTCACGTTTTAAATTTGTACATTTATATCCGTTATTGTTGATTTGTTTGATGCTATAAAAAGTATGTTATTTTTCTGAATTATTTTTAGCATATGTACTGGATAAATAAGGAACGTATAAATTTTTAATACGTTACTTTTGTTAAATATTGGGCGTACGTTTTGTTTATTTATTGCGTCTATAGTACGCACTTCTAAATTGCTTATCTTAGCTAAGTAAATCAATCAATCAGTAGACGTGCATTTCAAAAGAGGGAAGAGATTAAATATAGACATTCAAATTTATTACTTGAACTGCCATTCACGTACAAATTTTCTACACTTTCCTTTTCTCCTTCTGTTTTAATAGAAACCAAATCCATCTATTTTGCTAACAACCAAATCAAATATTTCTTTCCGTTTCTTTTCCCTAAATCAATGCAAGTTTTTCTTTTAAATATAAACACATTCAAAAATTCCATTTACCTCTTGTGTATAATAGGAATAAAATCTTCCACTTTCCCTTGCTTCCTTGTTTTAATTGGTATAAAATATTGGTTTCTCTTGGCCGTTAAAAAGGAATTTAATTCTTGTTGTTTTCTTCCTGTCAATCAACACATACCTCCCCGTTAAATTCAAACATCACGTACATTTGTTTCCTTACCGTTTCAAATAAGACTTTTTGCCACTTTTTACACTTGATTTACGCAACCCCTAATAAAAATACCCCAGCACGTTCCCATTATTTCATCACCATATTTTTGGCCTTCATCTTCCTTATTTCATGCGAGAGCTCTGCATCGGGTATGGCCGCAAGTTCTCTTCTTCTTCCTTCTTTTATTTTCTTTTTCTTTTTCTTCTTGTATTTTTTCTTTTATCTCCTATCGACTACTCCACTTGTGCTCGGTCACTCGGCCACTCCACCACTTTTCACGACCGCATATACACTTCCCCACCACAGCCGCAGTACAACCACCACCCCTCACCTGACATAGCCGAAGCAGACTTGCATGTGGTGTTAGGCTAAACTATGGTGAGCCCATGCCTTACCGAGCCTTGCAGTTGTGTCGTGCTCTTGATGATCTGGACCATGTAAGAGAAAATAATATATTAAGTAAATATAAATATTGCATCCGCCGCCTTGAGTTTAGCCAAGCCTAATTTTTTTTTCCAAACTCCTCTGTTTGCGTGTTTCAGTTTTTTTTATAAAGAAAAGGATTTCGTTTGTGCACCACCTTTGCACTTTAATCGCAGCCGAACACTGTGTGATTGAGCCGAACCCTTGAACCATATTACTTTTCAACATACCACTACGTAAATGCATGCATTTCAAAACATAAACTTGGACAAGGCCGCGTATGTGGGGCGTTGGTCGAGTTTTGTGGTGAAGTGGCCAAGCAAAATTTGGTCAATTATCCTCTTATTTAAATCTCGTTCCAGTTTTGATTTATTTAAAAAAGTTCTTTAATCGTAATTGGATCCACGTACTTAGTTTTATTTATTTATCTTGTTTCAAGATTTGAATCGGATTGTCTCATCTTCCAATATTTGACCGTGCCTTCTTTACGCTATTTCCGGTGTGGTTATCGTAGTTTTGAATCTAATCTTCAGCAGCATAGAATGTGACTAATCATACCCGACAAACATACTTATAGATCTGTAAATTAATAACAAGTGGAATTGTAGAATGATTTAAATTTTATGATGGTAAAAGCCGTGTTATTAAATTGACACATCATCAGTTATATTATATACTATTATATTTATGTTGTTTTACTATTTATTTATTTACTGTTTATCACTGCAAGTTCCCTATAGAATAGAATTGTTACGGGCTGAAATGATAGGCCTGAACGATATTTATTTATTTAATTATTATTTATTTATTTAACTTGGGATTGCGGGTTTGAAATGATAGAACCCAGATTTTTTTTGTAAATGACAGATTGAAATGATATATTATCCGTATCACTTGACCTAGTTTAGAAAATATTATACAGACCCGTGGTTATTTTATTTATATTTTTCCGAAAATATTAAGTATTTTAAATGTATATATTGTAATATTTTGATTTAAATTGGGTTAAATGATGGTTAGTAGTTTTATACAAGTTAAATATATAAATAAATAAATGGTTAAGTTAGAATTTGAAGTATAAAATTTAGTTTGGAAACTTTGATGGAATTCAAGTTAAGTATGTAAATATAATAAATTTTGATATAAACTGGAATTTAAATGAATTGATAAGGTGTTATTGAATTTTCAACGAATTTAATAGTTAAATATGTAAATACTAAAACATAAAACCTGAAATATATCTTAATTTAGAAATGGAAGTTCGGTTTAAGAATAAAAGGGTAAGTTAAGGGATAAAGAGGAAATTTAGTTATGTTTTGAAATGGTAATTAGACTAAATGGTTAAGTAAATTTTGAATATAGAGAAAATTGGGTATTTAATTTTAATAAGTGAAGCCTTGAGAGGTTGATATTTACTAGGGGAATTTACTTTATAAAAATCATAAATTTTTGGGCAAATTTAAATGACTATTTCAAATAGAAATTATGATTTTTATAAGTTAAATTAGTTTTAAAAATAAAAGTTTAATTTTTGATGAAATTATATTGAAGTCTGAAATTAAATTTACGAAAATCTGTTGTAAGGGATATTACCGCACTTTGAAAGTGCTGTAGTTGATGCAAATGAACTAAGGCTAAACCTTGGAATTTATATTGGATTTTGTAAGAATAATAACTTCACTTTTAAATACATTAAAATGAAGTATTTTGATTGAGATATAAACTATTTTGGAATTTTATAACCACGGGTAATAATAACGTTGGTTGTTAAAGAGATCGGGATCGGATATGGACATACCCTCTGTCGATACCGAAAACCACTTTGACAACGATGTACGCGGTGGAGATTCCAGAATGAAGTAAGATGGTGGTGATGTTCTATTGAGGTATGTACATGGACTCGACTCCCGTGAGTTGGCATAAGGTGGCTAAAACAGGAGCGATTGACGGACTAATGAGGTAGCACCTTTGATCGAATGCACTTCTTCGTATGTCATTCTATTACTTTGTGATTGTTTGGTGCGCACCTTTGATTTTGGGAGTGTAGTTCGAGGTGGGCGGTAGTAGCAGCTACGCCTTACCACCGTTCCGGAAGCGTAATTGGTATATTTACCCTAACATTGCCTAGTTGTGCCGTGTCACCTACCCTAACGAGCCCGGTACAAGTTTGATTTGTGTCGTACCTATGGTGTATCCTCTGGTAACCTCCTGATCAGGAGGTATTACGGTACTGTATAGACTATTAGCACTATTATGTGTTAAGGTGGAAAATGTAAAGCCTTAACGCTATTTTAAAATAAGTTTATTTTACTAATAGACGTTATTATAATAGCGAAATATTACTACATAGTAAATAGTTTAATGGATCCTTAGAGGATGGGCGGTCCCAAGCATCCTTTAAGTTACTTGCCTTCATATTACAGTTCACTTGAATTAGCTTACGCTGTATAAGTATGTATGTCCTGATTCAAGTGTTTGTGTTTCTTTCTTACGCTCGGGTCAGCCTGAGTATTAGTTCGGACTTCTTTTCCCCGGAGCTAGGCTGTTGGAGATCACCTCATCGAGCTGCTATCTATTTTCTTTTCAGTCTTTTAATTATCTTAGCTTATGTAATCGAGACAATTGAATATTGAGATTTTCTATGTTTTTCAAACTATATTTAGTTTTAAGACTATGTAATGTACACTTATTTTGAGATTTTGAGATAGTGGCTTCATGAACCACTAAGTTTTTATTTCCGGTGCGAGTGTTCCGATTCTGTGTCTGTGATTCTGTGATTTGATTTCATTTGCTCCAATTTTTTTACAACCTATTGTTTTGAACTATTCAAGTTTAACATGTTTTTAAATTTATTATCGAATTTGAATGGTGCAAAATAGTGGGCCGTTACAGTTGGTATCAGAGCTTTGGTTTTTAGGCAAACCATAGCCTGAGGAGCAAAAACTCATTAGAGATAGGGTAGAAATACCCTAGAATGAGTGAAGTCAATCATAGAATCCTTTCTTTGCGAGAGAGCGTATTTTAAAGTATAAAATGATTTTAAAAGGATATTCAAAGAAGTATTTTGATATAAAACCTTTTGTTTTGAAATCAATTTTTCCAACAACTTCTTTCCATTCTCTACCCTTTGTAATTGGGTCCTTTGGTATAAGACTGCACTAGTGAACTTTAGCTTATCTAATCTATCTTGGTCTCTATTTTTCCCACTGTCCTTAATTTCATTCTTGATTTCTCAGGATGAATCGAGAAAATACCAGAGGTAGGGGACGTGGTGTTGCCCCAGCTCCTGCACCCGCTGCCCCTGTTAGGTTTACTAAGCTTTGCAAGGAATATACCGAGCTTGGTGGCACCAAGTTCACGGAATCTGAGAGCATAATTGAAGCTCAACAGTGGTGGAGAGACTTGGAGAGAATCTTCTCTGGTCTCGAGATCACTAATGCCCAGCAGCGTCAACTGGAAACTTGGCAATTAAAAGGAGCAGCTTTGGATTGGTGGCTGTCCGTTACAGCTCACACCACTAAGGCTGACATTACTTGGGAACAATTTAGGTATCGTCCTCGGTTGACCAAGTTGATTTAGTTTTCTACCTTTTGAAATCTATCTTATATCGCTTATCGTGCTTTAGGGATGTTTTCCTCGCGAAATGGATGCTCGAAGCAGGCAAGTCTCAGGTGTATCAGGACTTAATGGATTTGAGGCAAGGCGATATATCCTTTACTGAATATGAAAGGAAATTCAATGAGCTATCGCAATATGGCCTAAATCTTGTAGACACTCCTCTGAAGAAAAACGAGAAGTTTATTGCTGGTGCATGCCCCGAGTACTACGATCGCCTCATTACCCACGTGCATGATACGTTCACCGCTCTAATGGACATGGCTATCAGATATGAGAACCCCACCTCTGGGAACCCTCCAGCTGCCCAGTCTGCCCCATCTTAGTCTTCTGGTAGTTCTAAGAAAGGAAGACCATTTTCTACCGTCATAAGAAGAACTAGAACAAGACCCCGTGTTTAGGATCATCTTCATCATCTCAGAGGCAGCCTGTGGACCTATCTACCATTACTTGCCATAGATGCCACCAGAAGGGACACTATGCTAATAGCTGTCCTACCTTGGGTGCTGCTATTCCACCTCCCGCTCAGTTGGCTAGGCGAGACCTTTGCCACATTTGCCTCCAACCGGGACATTTCAAGAGAGACTGCCCTACTCAGAAGAAGGGCAAGGCATCAGAGATTTTCGCTGTCACTTCTGCATCCTCCCCAGCTCCACAGTCTGCTCCCGCTCCCGCTCCTAGTGACTCTCAAGGTACACTTTAGGGTTCTTTTACCTTATTTTATTTTCCTGTACGTGTTCTCGTCGATACCGAAGCTTCCTATAGCTTTATCTCAGTAGACCTTTGTAATAAATTCGAGAATCTTCTTTCTTTCGAGTTTTCCTCTGTGCCTCTATGTGTTTCAAACCCTATCGGTGGTCCTGCGAACCTTAGTAAGATTTGTAGGAATGTAAAACTCTTCCGTGATAGGTATCGATTCACCGGTGACTTCTATGTTCTGGGTTTTGATGCTTTCGATTTATTGCTTGGGGTGATTGGTTAGATAAGCATGATGCCCATATCTCGTGTAGCTCTCGAACTGTTGCCCTCAAGGATGATTTTAGAAATTCATTAGAGATCCAGTGTAGTTTGCCTTAGGAGTTCGCTGGTAGCTTCATTTATTCTCTCGATACCTTCCCTGATGATATCCATTCGACTCCTGTAGTCAAACTATTTCCCTACGTATTTAGCAAAGTCACATCTCTACCCCCGAAGCGGGAAATTGATTTCCGTATTGACCTTATCCCTAGAGCCTGACCTGTAGTTCTTCCACCAAGAAGTATGGCACCCCAGGAAAAGATCGAATTAAGGAAGCAGATTCAGGACTTGTCCTCTAGAGGTCTGATCAGACCTAGCTTTTCAGAATGGGGAGCAGCCGTAGTTTTCGTCACCAAGTCTGATGGTTCTCTCCGGATGTGTGTTGATTATAGGGAGCTAAACAAGCTCACTATGAAAAATAGATATCCTATGCCTCGCATAAATGACATGTTTGATCAGCTCTATGGAGCTACTGTTTTCTCTCAGCTTGACCTTGCCACAGGTTTCCACCAACTTAGAGTTGCTGAGGAGAGCATTCCCAAAACTGCTTTTCGTACTGAGAATGGCTTCTTTGAATGGCTAGTTATGCCTTTTAGTTTAACTAATGCTCCCGCTTTCTTTGTCGACTTAATGAATCGTGTCTTTCGCGATGTGCTCAATAAATTTGTTCTAGTCTTTATTGATCATATCCTTGTGTTCTCTAAGTCAGAGGAAGAGCATAAGTCCCATTTGAGATATGTTTTAGAGACTCTTCGAAACCATCAATTAAAGGCTAAATTCTCAAAATGCCATTTCTGGGAAGAGGAAGTCCGATTCCTCGGACATATTGTCTCTAGTGAAGGAGTTTCGATTGATCCAGTCAAGATCGCTGCTATCAAAGTAAGACTTTTCCTCCTTTCTCTTTCTAAATTTAATCACTCTATCTTTTCTGGAGTCCTTATTTCTCCCTATTCCGTTTCAGGATTGGGAAGAACCTAAGACTCCAACTGATATTCGCAGTTTTCTAGGCCTTGCTGGTTACTATTGGAGGTTCAGTGAGAACTTTGCTTGGATTTCTGCACCGCTCACTGCTCTAACTCGGAAGAATGCTAAGTTTATTTGGAGCGATAAGTGTAAAGCGGCATTCCAAGAGTTAAAGAATAAGCTTGCTTCTGCACCAGTGCTTACAGTTCCAAATGGAAATGAGAGATTAACGGTATACACTGATGCTTGTCGTGAGGGATTGGTAGCGGTATTGATGCAAGATGGGAGGGTGATTGCCTATGCTAGTCGTCAGTTGAAGGCCCATGAGGCTAACTATGCTGCTCATGATTTAGAATTGCTGGCTGTTGTCTTTGCATTGAAGTTTTGGAGACATCACCTCTTGGGTGCTAAGTTTGACCTCTTCACCGATCATCAGTCTTTGAAATATATCTTCACCCAGAAGGATTTGAATCAGAGGCAAGTTTGGTGGCTAGATTTTCTCGCTTCTTACGATATGGATATCAACTACACCCATGGGAAATCAAATGTTGTGGCGGATGCTTTGAGCAGGAAGAAGTCCTTGTTTTGTCAGCTTATTATTTCTTCTCCCCTTTTGGACCGTATCAAAGTTAAGCTGGATGAGGATAAGATCATCAGGTTTATTGAGGAGAATGTGTGTAGCAGGGTTGGTGGTAGCAGTCTTGATGGTAGTGGAGCTCAGATTGATGATAAGGGGATATTAAAGATAAATAATAGGATCTGTGTCCCGAATGTTGATGCTTTGAGGCAGGAGTTACTTCGGGAACATCATCCATCCAGACTTTCCATTCATCCTGGTGTAGCGAAGATGTACCAGGATTTGAAGAAGTGGTTTTGGTGGAGGGGTATGAAGCGTGATGTCTCTATCTTTGTTAGTAGGTGTGCGACTTGTCAGCAAGTCAAGGCAGATCATCAAAAGACCCCGGGTTTGTTGCAGCCTCTGGAGATTCCCAATTGGAAGTAGGAGAAAGTTTCTATGGATTTCATTGATGAGTTACCAAGATGTAGGAGAGGAAATGAAAGCATCTGGGTTATTGTGGATAGGTTGACCAAGTTCGCGCACTTTATTCCGGCCAAGTCTACCCGTACGGCTTCGACCTTAGCTGAGATTTATATGAGGGAGATTGTTCGCCTCCATTGTGTCCCCCTTAGCATTATTTGCGATCGAGACCCTATCTTAACCAGTCAATTTTGAAAAGCTTTCCAAGAATCATTGGGTACTCAGATGAATCTGAGCATTATTTACCATCAGCAGACCAACGGTCAAACGGAGAGAGTAAATCAGATTCTAGAAGATCTTCTTCGTGCTTGTATCTTGGATTATGGAGGATCCTGGGAAGATCATCTCCATCTTGTTGAATTCACCTATAATAATAGTTATCAGGTATAATTCCAATCATCTGTTCTTATCTTATCTTGATCCCATATCCGTCTCATTCTATCTTTTTCAGGCTAGTCTTAAGATGTCCCCGTTTGCTGCTCTTTACGAGCGACCTTGTAGATCTCCATCATGCTGGATCGAATCCGGTAATCGCTTAGTTCTTGGTCCCGAGAATATTTTGGAAGCTTTGGAGAAGGTTGAGGAGATTAAGAGGAGATTAAAGATTTCTCAGGATAGGCAGAAGAAGTACGCTGATCGTCGTAGAAGGAGGCTGGAGTTTGCTATCGGTGATTTGGTTTTCCTTAAGGTCTCTCCCTTAAGAAATGTGGTTCGGTTTGGGCGTAGAGGGAAGCTTCCTCCTAGGTTCATTGGTCCATTTCGCATCTTGGAAAGGATTGGACCTCTTGCTTATCGATTGGATTTTCCCAGGAAATTCGCTGGAGTACACAATGTATTCCATATATCGCAACTTCATCGCTGTCTACATGATCCATCTCTTATTATCCAGCCTTCTGCTCTTGATAGTTTGGATATCGAGCCTAATCTAACTATTGAGAGGAAGCCACTTCGTATCGTCGATCGAAATCCGAAACAGCTAAGAAAGAAATCTGTCCGCCTAGTCAAAGTGCAGTGGAGCATTGATGAACGGGATTGCACCTGGGAGACGGAGGAGAGCATTCGTGCTTCGAATCTAGAATTATTTGTTTAAGGTACTTTGCTCTTTTATCTTATCTTCCTTTGTTTTTCCTTCTTTTGTTCCTTTTCGAGGGTGAAAAGTTTTGAGTGGGGGATAGTGTAACAGATCAAAAAATTTTAACAAAAATTTTAATTCTTTTATTTAAAAACTTTGGGGTTTTATTTTATATAAAAGTTTGAATTTTAAATTAATTATGAATCATTGCCTAGATTTTAATAAATATAAACAATGTCTGTAATTAAGATTTTTGGTTAAGTTTAACGCCAATTGAAATTTTAAATTCAAAACTCTAACTGAAAATCTTTTGTATAACGTGTGTGTCTATATATATATATATATTCAACATTTATTTCACGGTTGTTTTACTTATAACGGTTATATACTTTTTAAATTAAGTAATAAATATTTGGTAAAAAGGGAAAATAAATTTTACGTTTCTTTTATACATCAGTTTCTTAGTTAAATGATAAATAAATCAAACCAATGTAACAAACCAAAAGTTAAAATTAGTAATAAATTGTGACGACCCGGCTTTCTACGCCCAGAAAGACGTGTCATCAATAAGAAAGAAAGGGGTGGAAATAGAAAAGAAAAGAAAGAAAGAATAACAACATCAGAATCTCACAGCGGAATGGAATAAAATATAATACCTCAACATAAATATTACATAGTTATATATACATAAGAGTTAAACAATATCATACAACATGACTATCATATACATATTTGTCAGAAAATACATCTTAAATACATAAACTAACTAACACAGCGGAACTATACAGATATATATGTCTACAACACTGAAGCCTCCTGCTCCAATGCTCCTCCAAAAGTCGTCAAAGCTAACCTGAATCCCTTGGCTACCCGTAAAAATTTGGGTACCCGAGAGTTTATGAAAAACAAAAATAAACTCCGGGTCAGACATGGGTCTAGTATGAGTAAACGGGTTAAAGTTGTTTAACTTTGAAAATCATTTAAAATAAAGGTATCACGTAAGACTCCCCACAAATAAATACGGGTAAGTTTTTACCTTACGCTAACCAAAACATTTCATAGGAAATCCAGTGATATTATAATAGTGTCTAGGGTTTTCAAGTAAAATACAGAAATAGCTGAAATGCTTACATCTCACATTTCAACATAGTTGGGCACAATCAAAACGTTCGGCGCTTATTGGAAATTGGATCCCATACAATGGCAGGGCTACTGGGGTACCGCCCGTCACAGTACGTGGTCTAGATCACAGTACCGAGGAGCCACCCTAACTCCCCTGCAACACAAGGCCGGAACCATTCCTTAGTGAACAGTCCCGAACAAGATAACCCCGCAGTTGGTGTACATCCAACCGCCCACACAGCCGAATAAAAAGGGACATCTAGATAGGGGTATACCTCGTCCTGCTTGGGCATGACCCACCTAACCTTGCTGCACCTCCCCTGTTTTAGCCATTCCCGTTTGATGAAGCTTGAGGCTGCGATTACCTTTATAGAACATATCACTTAGAATGCTCATCGTCCGCCTGACGATGTGCTGAAAGCATTCAATCCATACAAGTTCGTTCCGGGTTCGAACGAAACCGAAGGCATTATCTCGTTACACTCGTTTTGGAATCACCCTCAGAGTTAACGACGATAACCCTTGCATTCTGAAAACACCATCTCGATCTTCACTTGAGATTACACGACCTAACGTTTAATTTGGATCGATGTGGTTTTCGGAATATCAATTGGATACCCGATCCCGGTCTCATCGAAATCCAAACGTGTTTTAAAGGCTAAGTTGTCTAATTAAATTTTCACATTCAATTCATATAATATTTATCACAGATAATCATATATAACCAGAACAGATATATCACAGAATAATATCACAGGAAAGCCATCACAATTTCAAATATTCTAAAGACAATCAATCAAGAATCATCAATGTATATTCCAATTAGTTTAATTGACTTAAATCACGTTATTCCTTAGGGGTTAACTAAAATCTTGATAAATAAATCATTAATTAATCAATTAATTCCAAACTTTAAATTGATCACTTCTTAATTATTATTTAAATCAATAAATTGATCTTAATTAATTATCGTTTAATCTTATTTATTTAAATCCTAATTCCCGTTTATTTATTCAATAATTATTTAATTAATTTCTTAAGCAATTAATTATTATTTCTAAATTAGAATTTAACTTTGTTAACTCTAATTCTAACTTAAATTAGTTAATTTACCTTTAAATTACAACTTATTAATATTTAATTATCAATAACATTTCTTAATTACAATTTTCATTAGGTCTTAAATTTCTAATTGAAATTACTTACATATTCTCAATTACCGTGTCCTTGATTTAAGTCAAAACCTTTATCTCGTATTTTTTTTAAAAAAAACTGGTTATATTTAATACTGTTAAAATTTTATTAGCTCAACATTCCAAGTTAACTACAACTAACCCGAGTGAAATACCCAGACGCTTCTAGTTAAACCCTCGAGATTCCCTTGTTTTCTCGAGCTTCGTCACTATGCTCCTCCCTCTTCAGTTTTCTTCCTTTCAAATTTTGTTTGAAAACATGTTAAAGTTTAAAACCCAATAATTATACCCTAGCAAATCTCGAAAAAATCGCGTATGAAAACTTCGTTCGCTTGCGTTTTCCCCAAGCTCTCCACACAAACCACCACTGACACGATAACTCAGCCGTGCACATGCACCGAAGCTTCAACGGCGCTCCTACGACCGCGAGTCTTCCAGCAAGTCGCAATTGGTCACGACATAGACCTCAGACCAACAACCATCTCGATCACGTCACCATTCGAAATCGAGCAAGGCTCGAGCTACTCGAACCCAACCTCCGATCACAGAATCAACACGCAACCTCGACATCGACCATCAGAAGCCTAACGCCTCCGGCCACGTCCCCGACACACTCTCGGCTAACTCCTCCTGGAAATTTGTGCAGCTCGATGCACGAGAGGAGGCGCGGTGATCAAATGTTCAACCCCTCGAAAAAATAGGTTTACGAAAGAAAATCGGTCGCCGCTTTCGCCAACGAGATCGAGGCCACCTCCAACCATTTTTCCTACCACCACCGTAGGCTCCTCCACCTCCTCGCACAACCCCGACACCTTCGGTTCATCATCTCGCCGGCAATTGGCCAAAATACCCATTTTGATCATCTTCTAGCTGCTATTGCAACACCGTACTAAAAATCACCAAATACATCTTAAAAATCATGGTTTTAGGTAAGGATTCAAGCTACATACTTGAATCAATGTATTATTAAATTCGAAATTTCCAAAATTTAATGTATCCACTGTAAAAAAAAAATATTTTTCCCCCTTGTATATTTTTACACTTCATAAAATTATTATTTTATAATAACTGACACTTACACAAGCACTTTTGCTTTTGAAACCAAGGCCTAACAAATATCACGCAAATGGATATTGATTTTTTTGATCAAACTAATGCTCTAAAACTAAAGAACAGGGAAGTTTTTCACAAAACAGTCCTGTACAGTTCCAGTATTGTATACAAAGAAGATATATACTTGTATATGCATAAATAAAAATGTCCAACTCTCAGATCTAACAAGCAACAAGCAACAATCAAATATTCTTAAATTTCTTAAAGTTGTTTACTCACCACAAACTGTAGAAACTTGAAACAGAGGCTAATTAGAAGACTGCAGTTTGCAAAATGGTTTTTGAATTCCAGTAACTTTCCTTTTGCTTGAGTTTGTTTTGAACTTGCAAATATAAAGTTTTGTTTATTTACTTTTGCTTCTGCTCAGTTTCGTTTTATTGAGTTAATGACTGAACTTAATGCAATGACAAATACATATATATAACTTGCAACAGGCTGCCTTCTTGAACAAGCTTCACTTGATAAAATATCTTGCTTAAATTTCTATGTACCAAAACCTGACAATCATATGAATATTTCGGCTGGAGATATTTTCCATAAAACTTGAAATGACAATATGTTGCTAATTGAATGTTTGTGTTTCCTTTAAGTTAACACAGATTAAATGCTTGCTGACATAAAGATTTATACAAAGATGTTTTGCAGATTTGTTTTGTACTAAAATGTTTCATTTTGATTAACACTAATTAGTATTTGCTGACATATATGTATACAAAGATATTTGCAGTTTTATTCATTTTGACTTCATACTTAAGTTAACATATAAATTACATGTTTGCTGCAGTTTTTCATTTGGTCCTCATATCTATATTAACATATAAATAATGTTTGTAGGCTAATTTTTCTTTATTGCTGATGTTTACCTATTATGTTATACTTATGCTCATGTTGACTTATGTTTATAACTATATTTTTTTATGTTATACTTGTACTAAATATTTATAAGCTTATTTTACTTTAATTATAAACATTGTTGTTTAGAAACACTACTTAATCTTATTTTTCATTAAAGTTAAATATTACAAATATTTGATTTGTAACTTATATGTGTATTAATGTATTTATATTAAATATGAAAAGAATTGTGTTATTGAACTTGTTCTTATTATTAACTGCATTCATATATCTGATATTAAATGTCATTCATACAAAGCTTTTAATTTAATTAAATAAAACAGATTAAATTTTAGATGTTATTAAAGAATCTATTTTATATTTTGAAGTTATATCCCTTTATAACCCATGTACAACTAATGATATCCAAATTCTCATTTATTTATAAATGAAAAATCTTATATTTTATTTAAATTAGATTAAAAACTTATTATAATAATAGAGTCAAAATTCCGGGATGTCACATTCCTCCCCCCTAAAAAGAATTTCGTCCCAGAAATTTAAACAACAGTTAATTTTCAAAAACTTAATTATTAACAATCCAAACATACATTACATCCATACAAAACAAACAATCAAACAGTCAATCCTAACTACAATACTAGCTATCCGGACATAAATCTAGATAAGCTTTTCTAAAACTATCAAGAGTTTCCCAGGTATAATCTCTGGGATCCTCACTCCATTGTACCTTGATGAGTTTCACCACTTTGTTCCTAAGTTGCTTCTCGTCATGATCTACAATCTGAACAGGATTTCTAACCACAGTCAGGTTGGGTTCTACTTCTAATCTTCCTGAACAACTGGTTTTACCACTAATGATGGGTCATGAACCAATTTCCTTAAATGAGACACATGAAATACATTGTGAATCCCATACATCCGTTGTGGCAATTCAATCCTATAGGCTACAGTTCCAATTCTTTCCAACACTCGGAATGGACCAATATATCTCGGAGCAAGTTTTCCCGTTTTTTTTTTCCGAATCTTATAGCACCTTTGATTGGACAACTTTAATAAAAACTAAATCTCCAATCTCAAATTCCAATGGTCTTCGTCTCTTATCTGCATATTTCTTCTAACGATCTTGAGCAGCTTCCATTCTTTTCTTGATAAGCTCAATCTTCGCAGAAGCTTCATGAATAAGATCGGGTCCGAGTACAAGTCGATCATTCGATTCAATCCAAC
Organism: Allium cepa; assembly: GCA_030765085.1. Lineage (NCBI taxonomy): Eukaryota > Viridiplantae > Streptophyta > Magnoliopsida > Asparagales > Amaryllidaceae > Allium > Allium cepa. The sequence goes on along the minus strand of CM060940.1, from coordinate 745,420,355 downwards.
AAGATGGGGATCTACACGGTCTTCCATACAGAGCTTCATAAGGAGCCATCTTAATACTCGCTTGATAACTATTATTATAAGAAAATTTCACTAGATGAAGATGGTCTTCCCGTGATCCACCAAAGTCCAATACACAAGCTCGAAGCATATCTTCCATAATTCGATTAGGTCTCTCCGTTTGTTCGTTCCGTCTGAGGATGATAGGCTGTACTTAATCTCAAACTAGTTCCCATTGCTGATTGCAAAGCTTCCCAAAATTTACTAGTGGAAATAGAATCACGGTCACTTACGATGCTGATAGGAACACCATGCAATCTGACTATCTCCTTCAAGAAAATTTTCGCCAATGAAACTGCAGTGCGAGTTGCCTTAACTGGAATAAAATGGGCACTCTTCATTAAACGATCAACAATAACCCATATTCCTTCATTTCCTTTCCTGGTCCTAGGCAAACCATCTATAAAATCCATCGAGATCATTTACCATTTCCAATCTGGAATTTCCAAAGGTTGCAATAATCTAGTAGACTTTTGTTGATCTCCCTTCACTTGCTGGCAAATGACACAACTATTTACAAAAGCAGCTACATCCCTCTTCATATTCGGCCACCAGAAAACTCTCCTCATATCTTTATACATCTTTGAAATTCCCGGTGAATATTCAATTTGGAGCGATTACACTCAGCTAAAACTTCTTGTCTCGATCCATCACAATTAGGCACACACAAACAACTATTAATCCTTAAAGTACCTTGATCATCTACCTTGAAATCCGAATATCGCCCGTCCTTAGTTCCAAGAATTATTTCCTCAAAAGATTTATCCTCCATTTGCTTACCAACGATTTTTTCTTAGAGAGATGGAACTACTTCTAAAAGAGATCAGACCGCACTTCTACTAAGAGCATCAGCCACGACATTTGCTTTCCCCAGAGTATACAAAATATCCAGATCATAAGATGCCAAAAATTCAACCCAAATAACTTATATTGGAATACCCGAACAGGTAACTCAATAAATAGGTAGAAAGAAAGAAAGAAATAAATAAATATATATATATATATCAAATTACAAATACGCTCTCTCAAGAAAGAAATCACTCAAGAGCCTAGGTATTTACTCAACCTAGCGCTCTGATACCAGCCGTGACGACCCGGCTTTCTACGCCCAGAAAGACGTGTCATCAATAAGAAAGAAAGGGGTAGAAATAGAAAAGAAAAGAAAGAAAGAATAACAACATCAGAATCTCACAGCGGAATGGAATAAAATATAATACCTCAACATAAATATTACATAGTTATATATACATCAGAGTTAAACAATATCATACAACATGACTATCATATATATATATATATATATATATATATATATATATATATATATATATATATATATATATATATCACAACATACGTCTCAAATACATAAACTAACTAACATAGCGGAACTATACAGATATATATGTCTACAACGCTGAAGCCTCCTGCTCCATTGCTCCTCCAGAAGTCGTCAAAGCTAACCTGAATCCCTTGGCTACCCTAAAAATTTGGGTACCCGAAAGTTTATGAAAAACAAGAATAAACTCTGGGTCAGACATGGGTCTGGTATGAGTAAACGGGTTAAAGTTGTTTAACTTTGAAAATCATTTAAAATAAAGGTATCACGTAAGACTCCCCACAAATAAATACGGGTAAATTTTTACCTTACGCTAACCAAAACATTTCATAGGAAATCCAGTGATATTATAATAGTGTCTAGGGTTTTCAAGTAAAATACAGAAATAGCTGAAATGCTTACATCTCACATTTCAACATAGTTGGGCACAATCAAAACGTACGACGCTTATTGGAAATTGGATCCCATACAATGGCAGGGCTACTGGGGTACCGCCCGTCACAGTACGCGGTCTGGATCACAGTACCGAGGAGCCATCCTAACTCCCCTGCAACACAAGGCCGGAACCATTCCTTACTGAACAGTCCCGAACAAGATAACCCCGCAGTTGGTGTACATCCAACCGCTCACACGGCCGAATAAAAAGGGACATCTAGACAGGGGTATACCTCGTCCTGCTTGGGCATGACCCACCTAACCTTGCTGCACCTCCCCTGTTTTAGCCATTCCCGGTTGATGTGGCTTGAGGCTGCGATTACCTTTCTAGAACATATCACTTAGAATGCTCATCGTCCGCCTGGCGATGTGCTGAAAGCATTCAATTCATACAAGTTCGTTTCGGGTTCGAACGAAACCGAAGTCATTATCTCGTTACACTCATTTTGGAATCACCCTCAGAGTTAACGATGATAACCCTTGCATTCTGAAAACACCATCTCGATCTTCACTTGAGATTACACGACCTAACGTTTAATTTGGATCGATGTGGTTTTCGGAATATCAATTGGATACCCGATCCCGGTCTCATCGAAATCCAAACGTGTTTTAAAGGCTAAGTTGTCTAATTAAATTTTTACATTCAATTCATATAATATTTATCACAGATAATCATATATAACCAGAACAGATATATCACAGAATAATATCACAGGAAAGCCATCACAATTTCAAATATTCTAAAGACAATCAATCAAGAATCATCAATGCATATTCCAATTAGTTTAATTGACTTATATCACGTTATTCCTTAGGGGTTAACTAAAATCTTGATAAATAAATCATTAATTAATCAATTAATTCCAAACTTTAAACTGATCACTTCTTACTTATTATTTAAATCAATAAATTGATCTTAATTAATTATCGTTTAATCTTATTTATTTAAAACTTAATTCCCGTTTATTTATTCAATAATTATTTAATTAATTTCTTAATCAATTAATTATTATTTCTAAATTAGAATTTAACTTTGTTAATTCTAATTCTAACTTAAATTAGTTAACTTACCTTTAAATTACAACTTATTAATATTTAATTATCAATAACATTTCTTAATTACAATTTTCATTAGGTCTTAAATTTCTAATTGAAATTACTTACATATTCTCAATTATCGTGCCCTTGATTTAAGTCAAAACCTTTATCTTGTATTTTTTTTAAAAAAAACCGGTTATATTTAATACTGTTAAATTTTATTAGCTCACCATTCCAAGTTAACTACAACTAACCCGAGTAAAATACCCAGACGCTTCTAGTTAAACCCTCGAGATTCCCTTGTTTTCTCGAGCTTCGTCCCTATGCTCCTCCCTCTTCAGTTTTCTTCCTTTCAAATTTTGTTTGAAAACATGTTAAAGTTTAAAACCCAATAATTATACCCTTGCAAATCCCGAGAAAATCTCGTATGAAAACTTCATTTGCTCGCGTTTTCCCCAAGCTCTCCATACAAACCACCACTGACATGATAACTCAGCCGTGCACATGCACCGGAGCTTCAACGACGCTCCTACGACCGCGAGTCTTCCAGCAAGTCGCAATTGGTCACGACATAGACCTCAGACCAACAACCATCTCGATCACGTCGCCATTCGAAATCGAGCAAGGCTCGAGCTACTCGAACCCAACCTCCGATCACAGAATCAACACGCAACCTCGACGTCGACCATCAGAAGCCTAACGCCTCCGGCCACGTCCCCGACACACTCTCGGCTATCTCCTCCCGGAAATTTGTGCAGCTCGATGCACGAGAGGAGGTGCGGCGATCAAATGTTCAACCCCTCGAAAAAATAGGTTTATGAAAGAAAATCGTCGCCGCTTTCGCCACCGAGATCGAGGCCACCTCCAACCATTTTTCCTACCACCACCGTAGGCTCCTCCACCTCCTCGCACAACCCCGACACCTTCGGTTCATCATCTCGCCGGCAATTGGCCAAAATACCCATTTTGATTATCTTCGAACTGTTATTACAACACCGTACTAAAAATCACCAAATACATCTTAAAAATCATGGTTTTAGGTAAGGATTCAAGCTACATACTTGAATCAATGTATTATTAAATTTGAAATTTCCAAAATTTAATGTATCCTCTGTAAAAAAATTAATTTTCCCCCTTGTATATTTTTATACTTCATAAAATTATTATTTTATAATAACTGACACTTACACAAGAACTTTTGCTTTTGAAACCAAGGCCTAACAAATATCATGCAAGTGGATATTGATTTTTTTGATCAAACTAATGCTCTAAAACTAAAGAACAGGGAAGTTTTTCACAAAACAGTCCTGTACAGTTCCAATATTTATATACAAAGAAGATATATACTTGTATATGCATAAATAAAAATGTCCAAATCTCAGATCTAACAAGAAACAAGCAACAATCAAATATTCTTAAATTTCTTAAAGTTGTTTACTCTCCAAAAACTATAGAAACTTGAAACAGAGGCTAATTAGAAGACTGCAGTTTGCAAAATGGTTTTTGAATTCCAGTAACTTTCCTTTTGCTTGAATTTGTTTTGAACTTGCAAATATAAAGTTTTGTTTATTTACTTTTGCTTCTGCTCAGTTTCGTTTTCTTGAGTTAATGACTGAACTTAATGCAATGATAAATACATATATATAACTTGCAACAGGCTGCCTTCTTGAACAAGCTTCACTTGATAAAATATCTTTCTTAAATTTCTATGTACTAAAACCTGACAATCATATGAATATTTCGGCTGGAGATATTTTCCATAAAACTTGAAATGACAATATGTTGCTAATTGAATGTTTGTGTTTCCTTTAAGTTAACACAGATTAAATGCTTGCTGACATAAAGATTTATACAAAGATGTTTTGCAGATTTGTTTTGTACTAAAATGTTTCATTTTGATTAACACTAATTAGTATTTGCTGACATATATGTATACAAAGATATTTGCAGTTTTATTCATTTTGACTTCATACTTAAGTTAACATATAAATAACATGTTTGCTGCAGTTTTTCATTTGGCCCTCATATCTATATTAACATATAAATAATGTTTGTAGGCTAATTTGTCTTTATTGCTGATGTTTACCTATTATGTTATACTTATGCTCATGTTGACTTATGTTTATAACTATATTTTTTTATGTTATACTTGTATTAAATATTTATAAGCTTATTTTACTTTAATTATAAACATTGTTGTTTAGAAACACTACTTAATCTTATTTTTCATTAAAGTTAAATATTACAAATATTTGATTTGTAACTTATATGTGTATTAATGTATTTATATTTAATATGAAAAGAATTGTGTTATTGAACTTGTTCTTATTATTAACTGCATTCATATATCTGATATTAAATGTCATTCATACAAAGCTTTTAATTTAATTAAATAAAACAGATTAAATTTTAAATGTTATTAAAGAGTCTATTTTATATTTTGAAGTTATATCCCTTTATAACCCATATACAACTAATGATATCCAAATTCTCATTTATTTATAAATGAAAAATCTTATATTTTATTTAAATTAGATTAAAAACTTATTATAATAATAGGGTCAAAATTCTGGGATGTCACATAAATAGTGTATAAATAAATTAGTAAATTTCACATTTTAAATTTGTACGTTTATATTTGTTATTGTTGATTTGTTCGATGCTATAAAAGGTACGTTATTTTTCTGATTTATTTTTAGCATATGTACTGGATAAATAAGGAACGTATAAATTTTTATTACGTTATTTTGATTAAATATTGGGCGTACGTTTTGTTTATTTATTGCGTCTATAGTGTGCACTTCTTAATTACTTACCTTAGCTAAGTAAATTAATCAATCAGTAGACATGTATTTCAAAAGAGGGAAGGGATTAAATATAGACGTTCAAATTTATTACTTTCACTGTCATTCACGTACAAACTTTCTATACTTTCTTTTTCTCCTTCTATTTTAATAAGTATCAAATCCATCTATTTTGCTAACATCAAAATCAAATATTTCTTTCCGTTTCTTTTCCCTAAATCAACGCAAGTTCTTCTTTTAAATATTAGCACGTTCAAAAATTCCATTTACCTCTTACGTATAATAGGAATAAAATCTTCCAGTTTCCCTTGCTTCCTTATTTTAATTGGTACAAAATATTGGTTTCTCTTGGCCATTAAAAAGGAATTTAATTCTTGCCGTTTGCCTCCAGTGAACCAATGCATACCTCCCTGTTAAATTCAAACATCATGTACATTTGATTCCTTACCGTTTCAAATAAGATTCTTTGCCATTTTTTACACTTGATTTACGCAACCCCTAATATAAATACCCCAGCACGTTCCCATTATTTCATCACCATATTTTTGGCCTTCATCTTCCTTATTTCGTGCGAGAGCTCTACATCAGGTATGGCCGCAAGTTCTCTTCTTCTTCCTTCTTTTATTTTCTTTTTCTTTTTCTTCTTTTATTTTTTCTTTTATCTCCTATCGACTACTCCACTTGTGCTTGGCCACTCCACCACTTTTCACGACCGCATATGCACTTCCTCACCACAGCCGTAGTACAACCACCTCCCCTCACCTGACATAACCAAAGCACTTGCATGTGGTGTTAGGCTAAACTATGGTGAGCCCATGCCATACCGAGCCTTGCAGTTGTGCCGCGCTCTTGATGATCTAGACCATGTAAGAGAAAATAATATATTAAGTAAATATAAATATTGCATGCGCCACCTTGAGTTTAGCCCAGCCTAAATTTTTTTCCAAACTCCTCTGTTTGCGTGTTTCAGTTTTTTTAAAAAAGGATTTCGTTTGTGCACCACCTTTGCACTTTAATCACAGCCGAACACTGTGTGATTGAGCCAAACCCTTGAACCATATTACCTTTCAATATACCACTGCGTGCATGCATGCATTTCAAAACATAAACTTGGACAAGGCCGAGTATGTGGGGCGTTGGTCGAGTTGTGTGGTGAAGTGGTCGAGCAAAATTTGGTCAATTATCCTCTTATTTAAATCTCATTCCAGTTTTGATTTATTTAAATATTTGCTTTGATCGTAATTGGATCCACGTACTTAGTTCTATTTATTTATCTTGTTTTAAGATTTGAATCGGATTGTCTCATCTTTCAATATTTGATCGTGCCTTCTGTAAGCTGTTTCCGGTGTGGTTATCGTTATCGTAGTTTTGAACCTAATCTTCAGCAGCATAAAGGTGAGTAATCACACCCGACAAACATACTTATAGATCTGTAAATTAATAACAAGTGGAATTGTAAAATGATTTAAATTTTATGATGGTAAAAACCCTGTTATTAAATTGACACATCATCAGTTATATTATATACTGTTATATTTATGTTGTTTTACTATTTATTTATTTACTGTTCATCACTGCAAGTTCCCTGTAGAATAGAATCGTTGCGGGATGAAATGATAGGCCTGAATGATATTTATTTATTTAATTATTATTTATTTATTTAACTTGGGATTGCGGGTTTGAAATGATAGAACCCTGATTTTTTTTGTAAATTACTAATAGAAATGATATATTATCCGTATCACTTGACCTAGGTTAGAAAATATTATACAGACCCGTGGTTATTTTATTTATATTTTTTTGGAAATATTAAGTATTTTAAATGTATATATTGTAATATTTTGATTTAAATAGGGTTAAATGATGGTTAGTAGTTTTATACAAGTTAAATATATAAATAAACAAACGGTTAAGTTAGAATTTGAAGTATAAATTTATTTTGGAAACTTTGATGGAATTTAAGTTAATTGTGTAAATATAATAAGTTTTGATATAAATTGGAAATTAAATGAATTGATAAGGTGTTATTGAATTTTCTATGAATTTAATAGTTAATATGTAAATACTAAAACATAAAACTTGAAATAAATCTTAATTTAGAAATGGAAGTTTGGTTTAAGAATAAAAGGGTAAGTTAAGAGATAAAGAGGAAATTTAGTTATGTTTTGAAATGGTAATTAGACTAAATGGTTAAGTAAATTTTAAATATAGAGAAAATTGGGTATTTAATTTTAATAAGTGAAGCCTTGAGAGGCTGATATTTATTAGGGGAATTTACTTTATTAAAATCATAAATTTTTGGGTAAATTTAAATGACTATTTCAAATAGAAATTATGATTTTATATGTTAAATTAGTTTTAAAAATTAAAGTTTAATTTTTGATGAAATTATATTGAAGTTTGAAATTAAATTTACGAAAATCTGTTGTAAGAGATATTACCGCACTTTAAAAGTGCTATAGTTGATGCAAATGAACTAAGGCTAAACCTTTGGAATTTATATTGGATTTTGTAAGAATAATAACTTCACTTTTAAATAGATTACAATGAAGTATTTTGATTGAGATATAAACTATTTTGGAATTTTATAACCATGGGTAATAATAACGTTGGTTGTTAAAGAGACCGGGATCGGACATGGGCATACTCTCTGACGATACCGAAAACCACTTTGACAACCATGTACGCGGTGGAGATTCCAGACTGAAGTAGGATGGTGGTGACGTTCTATTGAGGTATGTACGTGGACCCGACCCCGTGAGTTGGCATAGGGTGGCTAAAACAAGAGCGATTGACAGACTAATGAGGTAGCACCTTTGATCGAACGCACTTCATTGTATGCCATTCTATTACTTTGTGATTGTTTGGTGTGCACCTTTGATTTTGGGAGTGTTGTTCGAGGTGGGCGGTAGTAGCAGCTACGCGTTACCACCGGTCCGGAAGCGTAATTGGTATATCTACCCTGGCATTTCCTAGTTGTGCCATGTCACCTACCCTAGCGAGCCATGTACGAGTTTGATTTGTGTCGTACCTATGGAGTATCCTCTGGTAGCCTCCCGATCAGGAGGTATTACGGTACTGCATAGACTATTGGCACTATTATGTATTAAGGTGGAAAATATAAATCCTTAACGCTATTTTAAAGTAAGTTTATTTTACTAATAGACACTATTATAATAGCGAAATATTACTGCATAATAAATAGTTTAACGGATCCTTAGAGGATGGATGGTCCCAAGCATCCTTTAAGTTACTTGCTTTTATATTACAGTTCACTTGAATTAGCTTACACTGTATAAGTATGTATGTCCCGACTCGAGTGTTTGTGTTTATTTCTTACGCTTGGGTCAACCTGAGTATTAGTTCAGACTTCTTTTCCCCGAAGCTAGGACTGCTGGAGATCACCTCATCGAGCTGCTGTCTATTTTCTTTTCAGTCTTTTATCTTAGCTTATGTAATCGAGACAATTGAATATTCAGATTTTCTGTGTTGTTTCAAACTATATTTGGTTTTAAGACTACGTAATGTATACTTATTTTGAGATTTTGATATAGTGGCTTCATGAACCGCTAAGTTTTCATTTCCGCTGCGAATATTCTGATTCTGTGTCTGTGATTCTGTGATTTGATTTCATTTGCTCCAATTTTTTTATAATCTATTGTTTTGAACTATTCAAGTTTGACATGTTTTTGAATTTATTGTCGAATTTGAATGGTGCAAAATAGTGGGTCGTTATAGAATATGCCATGTTCATCTTCTACACCATAGAACCCAATGGGAGAACACGAGAAACGTAAGCCAGTTAGGCACACCGTGGCGTCAGTTTTTTAAAGAAAACAACTTAGAAGTGGGAGATGTCTGCATCTTTAAAATGTCCTCGAAAAATAAAACCAGTGAAGCGGTGATGGAAGTGGAAATACGAAGGGTGAATGAAAGCTGATGAGGGAACAAATTATCTTCTTCTCGTTGTAAGTCGGTAGCTTTTTTGATGGTTGTTTGAACTTTGCCTTGATCCAGTGGTTGCTAAGTAAAAAAATGCCGGTATTAGTTTGGACTGGCTGTGTGATGAATATTTTGGAGAAAGTGGGAGAGAATATAAAAAGAGGAGTTATTTTATTTTATTTTAGAAAACTTTTCTTTATTGATGATTTATTTCTTGCTTTATTGATTACAAAATGAGGATAGAGCTCCTCTATTTATATGACTCAATAGAACATTCTAGATATAGAATACTCTAAAATATGACTCATTGGACATCTTTAGAAATGACTCTTTAGGCAACTCTAGAAACATAATTATTATATAATTTTTACTTCTAGCAACTAATATAAAATCGTAGAGCTCTCACCAAATTCTATCAAATACAAAAAGACTCTAGAAACTTTAATAATAAGAAACTTCTAAAAATTGACAAATCAAGTTTAATATTTCAACGCTCCCTTTTGAACTTGATTTTTGACTGCAAACAGATTTCTCAACCGGACGTAATCTTCATGCTTGAGAGATTTGGTGAAGATATCAGCTACTTGATCATGTGTCTTCACGTATTCTAGTTGCACATCCTTTTTGGTGTACCTTCCAACTATTTTAAGCTGCTAAAGAGATTATTAGTCTAACAGTTTCTAATCGAGCGATTGGAGCGAACACCTCATCAAAGTCAATGCCGGCCCTTTGACTATAGCCTTTTTCCACCAATCTCGCTTTGTATCTTTTAACTTCTCCTTTGGCATTTTTCTTTGCTTTCTATACCCACTTTACACTAATCGCCTTGTGACTTTTGGAAGTAAAGCTAACTCCCATGTGTCATTCTTCATGATGGCCTTGCTTTCTTCGTCCATAGCATTTTTCCGATTCTTCTTTCGCAAAGCTCCTTGAAAGTTCATAAGTACACAATCCTCAAATTAACAAAAGAGAGTAAGATTGTCTTGATTTTCTGTTACCTCATAAATTTCTTGAAGGCTTTTAAAGCGTGGAGTCCTTTCACTTGAGCTCTCATCTTCTCGACAACATGTGGTAGAAGAAACTAGTGGGAAAGTAGGCTCCTCCCTTAATTGCTCGATTTTTGTTTGTGGTAATTCGTCTTCTTCAAGGTATGGAAAGAATTTGTAATTTTCATTATGTGATCTCCAATCCCATTCTCCTTCTTCATCAAACACAACATCTCGACTAATTATTATCTTCCTCATATCAAGATTGTAGAGCTTATATCCTTTAGGGTTGGTGTCATAACCGATGAAAATATACTTCTCACTTTTGTCATCCAATTTGCTTCGCTTCTCGTCTGGTACATATACATGAGCTATGCTTCCAAAGACTCTTAAATGGAAAATACCATGCTTCCTTCCACTCCATGCTTCTTGTGGTGTCTTTCCCCACATACTTCTTGTTGGAGATCGGTTTGATAGATAAACCACACATGCCACAGCTTCCGCTCGAAATTCCTTTGGCAACCTCTTACTTTTGAGCATGCTCCTTGCCATTTCAAGAATTGTCCTATTCTTCCTTTCTGCTACTCCATTTTGCTGAGGGAATCTAGGCTCTGTCAGTTGTCGTCTGATTCCATTATTTTTACAATACTTTTTAAATTCTTTTGATGCGAACTCTCCTCCACGGCCAGATCTCATGGCTTTAATCATAAGGCCACTTTCCTTCTCAACATGGGCCTTGAACTTCCTGAATTTCTCAAAAACCTCTGATTTCTCTTTTAAAAAATACACCCATGTTTTTCTTGAAAAATCATCGATGAAAAGAAAAAAATAGTTACTCTTCCGAAGTGAACTTGGCTTGATCGGACCACACACATCCGTATGTATGAGTTCCAATGGTCTTTTAGCACTTGAGTATGACTCCTTTGGAAAGCCCATTTTAAATTGCTTTCCAAGTAAACATCCTTCGCACACTTGATTTGGATGGCTTATGCATGGTAATCCTCTTACCATTTCCTTCTTAGATAGCAACTCAAGTCCTCTGAAGTTAAGATGTCCAAAACGAAGATGCCAAAGCCAAGTAGTATCTTTATAGCACACCTTAAGGCATTGTGCGGCATCACTTTGAATGTTGAGCATAAACATTCTATTTTTTGAGATTGGTACCTTTGCAATGAAGTTACTTTCACCATCTCTTATAGAAAGATTATTATCTTTTAATTGAATATCATAACCTTTCTCTAAGAGTTGCCCTAAGCTCAAAATGTTTCTCTTCATGTTTGGCACATAGTAAACATTGGAAATGAATTGGTACTCTCCATTCTTCAATCGGATAAGAACCTTTCCTTTACCTTTCACTGCTATCATTGATTCATCTCAAATGCCACATTGCCCTTCACTGATTCATCAAGCTCCACAAACATATTTTTTCTTCCACACATATGGTTGCTTGCACCACTATCTAGGTACTATTGGTTTTTCTTTCTATTTTCATTTTCTTTATAAGCCAGTAATAATGTACCATCCTCTTGGCTTTTTTCTTCAACATAATTGGTCTTTTCTTCAACTTTATTATGCTTTGAAGCTTTACATTCAGAAGCATAATGTCCAAATTTCTTACAATTGTAGCATTTAACATGTGACTTGTCATACCTTGACCTTCCTCTCCTACGACCTATTGTTGAGCTTTTTCCTCTTTTATTGTTGTTGTTGTTGTTGTTTTCATAGTTGGACCTCCAACCTCGTCCATGTCCATATGCACGACCTCTTCCTCTTTCTTGGCTACCACCCCATCTTTGTTGGCTTCGATTACTTTCTTACTTTTTTGAATCAATCCGTGTCTTAAGGAATTGCTCCACTGTCTCTTTCTTCTTCCTTTTCTTTTCTTCACAAGCTTGCAATGAGCCTAGAAGTTCCTCTATTGACAAGATCTTTAAGTTTTTTGTTTCTTCAATGATGGCGACAATATGTTCGAACTTTGGATCTAATGATCTAAGAATCTTCTCCATAATTCTTACATCATCTAATTTCTCGCCATTTCTTTTAAGATTATTACTAACCACTAGAACTCTTGGGAAGTAATCAGAAATAAGTTCAACTTCTTTCATATGCAAAGTTTCAAACTCTTCTCTTAAAGTTAGAAGACGTACCTTTTTGACTTGATCAACTCCTTTGTAAGATGTTCGAATCTTCTCCCATGATTCTTTGGCCGACTTTGATCTAGAAAGTTTTTCAAAGGTGTCATCATCCAATGCTTGATAAATTAGACAATGAGCCTTCTTGTCCTTTGTTCTTGATTTTCTCAAAACATCTCTTTGAATTTGAGATAAACCATCTTAATTCTCATGTTCAGTATAGCCATTTTCAACTATCTTCCACACGTCATGTGCTCCAAGGAGAGCCATCATCCTTAAACTCTAATTATCAAAATTGTTCTTGGTGAGCATTAGAACTTGTAGGGGAACGCCATTACTCGCCATCCTTAAATTCTCGCTCCGTTACCACTTTGCTGAATATTTTGGAGAAAGACAGAGAGAATATAAGAAAGAGGAGTTTTTATTTTATTTTAGAAAACTTTTCTTTATTGATGATTTTTTCTTGCTTGATTGATTACAAAATGAGGGTAGAGCTCCTCTATTTATATGAGTCAATAGAACATTCTAGATATAGAATACTCTAGTGACTCATTTGACAACTCTAGAAATGACTTTTTAGGCAACTCTAGAAACTTAACTATTATATAATTTTTATTTCTAGCAACTAATATAAAATTATAGAGCTCTCACCAAATTCTATCAAATAAAAGAAGACTCTAGAAACTTTAATAATAAGAAACTTCTAGAAATTAACAAATCATGTTTAATATTTCAACACCGTGTTCAAAACTCTTGGTTTTAAGTATGCACTAAATACAGTTATGAAAGGAACAATGTGTTCCCAAATCGAGTTCCTCCACTACATTGCTTATTTTTCTAGAAATATATAACCAACATGGATATACTTAGTTAATTCGATGAAGTTAATCCAAAGATAAATTTAGTACCAAACTGCAATAGTAATCATGTTAATTTCCATAAAACACCCAAAATTTCAAAGTGTAGCCACCCTTTTTTTATCACTATCCTACTTACATAATTTATGCATTTGTATATTACTTGTAAGTTTAACACAACAACTGGCTTGAACCAATTTTCTACCTTGTAATTTTGGAAATGGAACTGAAACTGAATCCATGTTGTCTCCATGATCTCCTTGTTTACAGTAGGCACATACATACATATTATTAACTATGCCACCTAAACAAAAGAAGAAAACGCTACAGAGCAAGTGGAATTTGGAAGCAACAAATGTAAGTATTTCCCAGCCTACAAAGGAAGTAATTCAGAAGTGCAAACATAAAGTTTTGGCAACAATGCTACATCAAGATGCAGAGTAAAGTTTCAGAACTATGGTGTGCTCAGTTAGTATGAAGCAACCTGATGGTTGCTTTGGTTACTTCTACTCCAGCAGCATGGGAATGAAATGGAGAGTGTTTCTATCTTAAAGTCCATCTGGAGAACATAGATCAAGTTCAAGTTCATCAACTTGACATGTTCTGCAGGTGGAGAACCAAGAATAGGCACTAACGAACACAAAAGGAATATTTGAAAAACCAAATGAAGAATGTATCCAACTATTCAAAGAATCAAACATAGGCCTCAAACGGAAAAGTTGATCAAGATATCGGTCCGGTGATCACTGCCCTCTTATTTTGATCTACATAGTTCCCGCTCTTCAAATAATGACAAACCTTTTAGGTTTATAAAAATATTTGGCATTTGTGTGCTAGATATACTAATGCAGTAAATATAAATGCCAATGACACCATTGAAGACAACACCGTGTTTAAGCTCATTATAACTTTGAATTCGGAAGAATGGCCTGAAAAAACTGGAATAGCATATGAACAGTGCTGACACGACAAGAAAATCCTTTCACTACTTTATTGAACAAGAACCGTGGCTTAAATAGAATTACAAGATAAAGGAAAAAAAAAGATCATCCCACGTATTAAAAAACGTTCATTTAGCAATAGAAAAGCACTACTACAAAACAGGCCATTTGCATCGGTTGTTTACCCCCCTTTTGCATCAATTCAACAACCGATGCATGTGCAACCGATGCAACAGGCCTAACACTTTTGCATCAGTTCTGAAACCGATGCAAAAAGGTCCTTTCTGCATCAGTTGTTGCTAACAACTGATGTAAAATATCATGGTTGGTTGCTTGGACACAGCCCCCGTGTTGCATCGGTTGTAATGAAAACCGATGCAACAAAGGAACTTGTTGTATAGGTTGTTGTTGAAAACCGATGCAAACTAATCCCTCTATTGCATCGGTTTTTATAACAACCGATGCAACTAATCCCTCTATTGCATCAGCTATTTATACCTGATGCAAAAATGTCATTCTCAGAAACCATTATTACAGTACTCAAATTGACTATATATATTATTGATTATAACAAACAATTATTGCATGCAATATTACAATCATTCAAAATTAAATTTGATGGCAAATACATAATCTGATTTAATAATTCTACAAAAGAATGAAAAACATAAATAAATTCCACAGTACATAATCAGACAGTCAGTAGTAAAAAATAAATGCAGCGTGTTATACGCAGATACACAAAAATACATATATACAGAGAAGAGAATGTATCGTTGACAGTGGATAAATTAAGTAGAAGATGGTCTTCAAATGCTATTGATATTGCTGCACTTCATTGTTACTGATACAACTAACACTGTTGCACAGTTCAACATCAACTACTGTAGTCAAAATTTGCCACTCCTCGCCACCATACCACTGCTCTTCCCAAATTCCACTGACCATTGCTACAACTTGCTCTTCCATTCCATATCACACCACTTCCTTGAACCACCACAGTTCCACTTAAACAAGTTTTTGGCTACTGCAACAATTCACCAGTCTTCAACTCCCCCGCCTACTGCGACATTCCCCCCAGTACAACTTCAGATCCACCACACAGTCGACAGCTGCTTGCCATACTTCATCGATCATCCGCATCTACAACTCATACTTCACAGTCCACAAGGCATCCACGTCAACCCCTTTACTACCCTGAACTTCACATTCACCAACAGCTAACTACATTACTGCTCCCATCCCTTACCTCTAACCATACTCAATTCACCATCAAAACACTGCAGTTATATCACTGCCCTGATAAACCTCCTCGCCCATTCAACAGATTAGCAAGTGTCACCAAGTAGCTGCTCACCATCAACCTCTCCCCTCAAAACCACAACATCAAACACTCAACCACTTTACTGCAGTCAAACTGCATAACCCTGCTTTGTCAACATCCTTCACCAAATCGCCGACCAAACTCCTCAACTCACGACATCTCCAAACACAGCCACCTTCCCACAGCAACATCTCCAAACAACTCCATACAAATACCCACAACCTCTTCACCAAACAGCCCATCACAACATCCCATTTCCTTTCAATCATTAAACTGCTGCAAATCACCCACACATACCGCTTACCACCCTGGTTATTACCATCAGATAATCTGCCATCTCCAATAGTCAACTAGTCTCCACCATTCGACCAATGCAAATTACATTACATAAACCTTCCCATAAACCCAAACCATCAGCTAAAAAAAAATACCGTACAATATCAAAAATCAAACTCCTCACCGACCATCTCCGATGAACCACTTTTGTAATCGCCTTCTCCAATCAGCCACCCTTAACCCATCATCAACATAACCAAAAGCAGTAATTATATCCTTTTTGACTGCATATACTCGTGGTATATTTGGTCAACCAGAAAAACAAAATGCAATTTTAGAAATACCAAGTTCTCCAAAACATAAGAAGCAATATTCAACACATCCAACTTAAATATTAAAAAAGAGTTTAATTTGGCTTGCATAACTCATACTATTGTTATATATCGCTTATGGAAAGAAAGAAATGAAAGGCTTTACAATAACAAATAGACTGATAGCTTGCAACTTTGGAAAACATTTAAAAATGATTTTCAAATCTTGCTCAGAAAATCAGAGAAAGCAGTACAGGCTTTGAAAAATCAAGAACAAATACTTGATTTATAGGGCATGGGAAGTTACAGGGAATGATTAGAGACATACTTACATAGCGAAAAATACTTTACAGATGCTTTCTGAGGTAGAGCCAATAGATCCATACCATGTAACCATACGTAGTACATGACACAAAAGTACTCCTGCGTAAGCCAAAGTTAGGTGCGGAATATTGTAATATAAGGAGACGTACATGATGCTGTTGTAATGAAGTGAAGTTATGGAGTTTGTTGAGATTGCTGTTCAGACCCTGTACGTATGATGTTGAATTTTGTTTGCTAATCTAATAATGTTTTTAACCCTGTGTACTGCAACACACAAACAATAGATTCAAATAGAGTGAGAATGCTAATGAGTTGTCCTAGTCAAAGTACTAATCATGGTGGAAGTGACAATGAATCTTTATATTTTTCATATTTTTAAATAAACAACCACCATATGTGAATATATGATATTTTTGTGAATTAGAACATACTGCATATTTACAACAAGATTTAATTTAAAATATTTGCGAGGCTTTTACGTTTGTAATGTTTTATTTGAGTTGCGGAATATTCCATAAGAAGACATAAAAAAGTTATTTAAAAATGTAGTGCAAGGTAATAATACCCTCTGCATCTTAAATTTGTCAGAATTTCTAAAGTTTTCATTGGATTTGCTAGCTGGTTACGGTTACCTTCTTCAAAACCGAAGTTGTTGTAACTTTATAATAAAAAAGATATTAATAGACATGATTACGAAATAGGAACAAAAAAAATCAAAGAACTGTAATACTGCATTATAAGAGACTGACATCTTATTAGTTTTGATGAATTATTTGATTAAAATTCTAAACCTATTAAAAAAAATAAGAAAATAAAATTTCTCAAATATAAAAAATATTAAAATTTTAACTTAGTAAACAACAATTCCTATTAAGTTTTAACATTTCCGGTAATCCAGTTGACTAGTGGGGTTCAGTTATGTTGCATTCATTGTTTCCGCTAGCATGTCATTATGCTACAGCTACAAACCAAGAACGTGATCCATCATTATGGAACAAGTGCCTTATTTTGGCTACAATCCCATAAAGAAAGATTGGGTTTTACCTTCATATAATCCCCTGCTATAAATGGTCTTGAAAATTGAACAGACAACCCAACCCACTCCGTAGGTTTCCAAGGATATCTCTAGCAGCAAAAGCGGTAGCCACTCCTAAGATGATATTCAAATGATGTGTGCAAACATGGAAATTATGAAAAAAATATAACAGGAGATCAAAGGTTATGCAGAAAACATAATAGATAGTAGCCAAAGTTTTGGCATAACTACTTGAACAATATGGTATTTTTCTTTCAATAGTTTTAAATTATCCACTCAATTACAATGTTAATAATCTATACAAAATAATGGTTCATACATTCATTTTAGTAGCATAATTCATATCTTTAGTACAATTATTTAGTACAATTTTAGTAGCATAATGGTTCATGCACTTGGAATTGAACAGTATTAAAAGCATGAAACATAAAATGAAATAAAGAGGGACCTTCCCATATGGAATCTTTAGCTCATCAATGTATGTCCTTGTGTGATGTTCATGGAGTTCAACATCATTTGGGAATTTTGTTGCATTGCTCTGCAGAAATAGAAAAGGGAGTAAATATTTACAACAAATAAACATGTTGGTAAGAACCAATATGCTTTCTCTCAATAAAAAAAGAATTAGCATCATGCCATACCTTCTTACGAGTCTTATTAGATGATAAGTGTGGATCTTCTGGTACAATAACTTTGTGTAACCCAACACGTGCATCAATTGAACTGTCTGTAACCAATAACATGAACTTGTACATAGTAAAAATGATCTTTTTTTTTAACATCATGATGAAATCAGGAGGATTCAATGCATGAAGTGTTTGTTGCTACGAGTGTATGAAGACATGGATGTAGATGGCATGGAATATTTGCTGCTATATATGCATGTTTGAAGAAGATTGCAATGAAGAAGACGGATGAAGACGACATGAAATATTTGCTACTATGAATGTCTGAAGAAATGGAGGAAGAAGACTGTTG
This sequence comes from Allium cepa, assembly GCA_030765085.1. Classification (NCBI taxonomy): domain Eukaryota; kingdom Viridiplantae; phylum Streptophyta; class Magnoliopsida; order Asparagales; family Amaryllidaceae; genus Allium; species Allium cepa. Next base: position 745,401,575 of record CM060940.1, on the reverse strand, counting down.
TGCTGCCACATATGGAGTTGGTCAAAAGACTTAAACTTCTCTTGCATTTTCAATCCAAGTTTCAGTTTTCAGACTGTAACTGCTATTCATTGTGTTCACAAGTAATAAATGAGAGACCAGAATTGCTTTCTTGTTTGCATTTCTGCATTGTGTTCACATTGGCATATTTTCCTTTTCTCCCTTTCTCCTTTTCAATACAAGCTCGGGAGTTGATACTGCCATAATTATGTGCACCATATTTTCTTTCTTCGCTGCAATAGTTTACATGCACTATTGAGGTACTTCACATATAGACTACAGTAATGATCAAAATAAGAAGAGTACAAATATGGTGAAGCATATTAGACAAAACTTCTAAAACTATCTTTTTTATTGCATCGTCGAATCATTTTTTAATAATTATACTTCAGAAAATACATTCATGCATCATAGGATAATAAAAAAACAGATTTTAAAAGCCCTAAATATCTCCATTAAAAAAAACCTATCTCCATATGACATCCTTAAGCTAACTGATCATTATCCTCTGATCATGAATAACCATAACAGACTCAGGAATAACACACACTTGCATATAACATGTATCCTTAATGGACACTTAAATAGCATTTGGTGAAGAGTGACATTTATTCCATCTTGTCCTCAATAAATCGGTACATTTTTCATTTTAACCTTAGGTCCTACTTTTATACTTTACTCATAGAAAACAATTGAAATTCTACTAGTGATGTTGATAATAAACATGAAACAAAGAGTAGAAAGATCAAATGGAGATACTCAATCAGACACCTATACTCTAGAAGGTAATGTTAAGCAGTTAAGACAATGGTACATGTATCTTGAAATCTTATATCTTAATGTAAGTGGCAATGAAAGCATGACTTCTTCGTGTTAATTTTGACAGATAAATCAGAGCAACGCTCCGCTAAACTCCATTCCAACGAATTCCGCCGAGCTCCCCTTCCGAATCTCTACCCGACCATACCAATATCATCGAACTCGTTAACTCTAGTAGAAACATGACCGTATCCCCCTCCACGTATTACTGTAGCAACGCAATTATCTACAGGGCATCGAGCTTCACCCAATCTCGATCATAGATGCTAATTTCTTCGCTGAACTCGAATCCATCCTCTATTATCACCAATTCTCCCTCAAATTGATGCAAACCGAAGCCCTAGTTCGAAGCCCCCACTGTCGAAGCCCAGACAAGCAACGCACCCATTAAAATGCATATGAAAATGAAGCTATCAGCGAACGAAAGATTTTAAGGCTTATTTCGTATTTTTATATTGAGCAGATTTTTATATATTGATTTTTGAATTCAAACATTTTTTCTTTTCTCTGGCCGAGTTTAAATAATGGAAAGGGGAAAAAATAAATTTTCTGGCACCGAGATTCTGAGGGAGGAATTTTTTTTTCCGGAGTTGGTTACTGAGGAGGATGGAGTACATTTGTCCAAAGTAGTAACTTTGGAGCCAACTTTTCATTATTTCCCACCTAAATTTCATATCTTTTCCATCAACATGTAGTTGCATCGGTTAACTTTAAAACCGATGCGACCAAAACTATTTGTATAGACGTATTTGCATCGGTTGTTGGTGACAACTAATGAGAATTTGATTTTTTTATTAGCTATTGCTTTCCACGTACCAATTGCATCGGTTATTAAGATGGAACTGATGCAAATAGTTCTATTTGCATCAGTTTTTACTTCAACCGATGCGAATGAGGTGAAGCAATATGCACTTTTTGTACTAGTGAAGGTCTAACCCTACTTGGTTCCTTGCAGATATAGGAACTTATTTTAACAACTTCAAAAAATCCTAATTTACAACTTACAATTCCCTCCTAAACTCTAGCAGTAGCATTCAATTTAAATTTGGTGCCCACAAATTCCAAGCACATCGCCCAACCATAGGAACACATCAAGTTTCAATAGCTTGGTCATGGTCATGGTCATGATATTGGCCACCTGCCCACTTGTGCTACAGTGAACCATCTGTCCAAGCTACTCCAATCTTTGCATTGACATTCATTAACAAGACCAAAAGCAGCCGTAACAAATTCCGCTTGAGTGGTAGATAAAGTCACAACTGGTTGCTTTTTTGAAGTCCAAGAAACCCCACCGTTATTAAACCATGTTTCCGGTATAATCACTATAAGTATAGGAAATAGTTCTCCAACATCACATTTCCTAGAGAACAAACTCAATGCCATGGTACATTTCAAGTAACGAATTACTCTTTTTGTTGCTTGCACATGCATTTCAATAGGATTAACCATGCATTTACCAACGTTTAAAATTCCAGTTTCCATTCTAGTTATTTGACGATTACGTTTTGGAAACTCTATTTAGTTTCCATTTTGGATTTTATTACCTTTCAAAACATTGTTTTACTATAAATACAACAACAACAACAACAATAATAATATTATTAACAAGAAAACTTTTCAACACCACAAAGTTGAAAGGTTAATGTAACGTCCCGCCTTTTCGCACTCTTTAAACCGACACACGTGCCAATTCAAAGCATACGGAAGGGCGAAATGTTATGGGTAAATAAGAAAAACAGAGAAGAAATAAAACAAAATAGAATCTCACAGCGGAAGGATAAAATATAATAATAAATATACAATTCATAAAAGGTTACAAAACAGTTGATTCTTCTTTATACAATAAATATCAGAGTTACACATACCAATACAATCAATGCAGCGGAACAGAAAGAGTGTGGTGCGATACAATAGATAATAATAATACGAATCCTTCGTCTTCGTCCTTAAAAGCTAAAATCTTCGATCCTGAAACGCTCGGACTGACCCGAGCGAATTGAAAAGACAAAACACTCGAGTCAGAACTAAAAGATCTTATGTGAGTTAAATTAACAGAATATAAATATGAGTATAGTAACTCAAGAGATGCTCGGGATTTACATCTCCTAAGGATCCGTTAAACTATTTACTATGTAGTATATTGCGCTATTATAATAGTGTCTATTTATAAAATAAACTTACTTTTAAATAGCGTTAAGGCTTTACATTTTCCACCTTAACACAGTTATATATTCCCATAGTCTATACAGTACCGTAATCTCCCCCGTACTGGGCGTCGTCAGAGGGCACTCCATAGGTATGGTACAAAGCCAAAATCGTATAAGGCGCGCTAGGGTAGGTGACACGGCACAACTAGGCAATGCCAGGGTAGATATACCAATTACGCTTCCGGGTCGATGGTAACGCGTAGCCGCAGCTACCGCCCACCTCGAACAACTCCCCCAAAATCAAAATATAGAAGTGGCCACTGAATCAATCCAAAGTCAAAGTATAATATCGAAGAGGAGTGTCCGATCAGAGGAATGGCCTCATTAACCCGTCAATCGCTCCTGTTTTAGCCACCTTATGCCAACTCACGGGAGTTGGGTCCACGTATTTACCTTACAGGAAACGTCGCCACCAACCTACTTCATTCTGGAAACTCCACCGCGTACACGGTTAGTCAAAGTGGTTTTCGGTATCGACAGAGAGTATGTCCATATCCGATCCCGGTCTCTTTGCCAACCAATCGTTATTATAACACCGCGGTCATTTAAAAATAGGTTATACTTAAAAACCAGAATAAATTTTCCATATCAAAACTATGAATTAGATATCAATTTAAAACCCCAAAATAATATGATATCATTTTATCTCAAATATAACCTTTTTTCCAAAATCATACTGGTTTAAAATATAAATATCTGGAAACCGACCATTTGAATTATATTTCAAAACATAATATTTCGGAATTCATACTTTTAAAATCATACTTCTAAAACTTGAATGGTTTGGATATTCAACGATGTATAGAATAAAAGGTTTAACTTTAAAGTTACTTCGTAAAGAAAATAATTTACATGGCTTTACAAATATGGTTCTTTATTTAAAGTTTAAACCATAATCACTTTAAGTTCCAAAACCACTTAAATTTCTATGTGTATAAATCATTTGCAGTATTAATATTCAAACTAAAGTTGGAATTTATTCTTTCAACAAATTTAATGTTTATTATTTAGTCTTGAATATTCACATAAATTCATAAACAAACTCCCAATTTCTAGCAATTAAATATTTCTTCAATTTAATTTATACTAGAATATTCATTTTATACTTATCTTGGAAAAATTTCAGTTATAAATATCATATCTTAAGATTTCCAAGTTTAAACATTTAACATATGGTATAAATTATCAAACTCCATTTTCTTAAATTTCCATTTTTATTAAAGAGATTCATACACATTTCATATTAAAATTTTTACTCCATATGTATATATATATAAATGAAAGAATAATATTTATAAAATATCAAAAATTAAATTTTTTATAAATCGTATCACATCGAAACCATAGAAATTACCTTTAAAATAATTTATATATAGACCACAGTGCCTGTATATAATTTTCTATCCTATGGTCAAGTGATACGGATATTTATCATTTCAATCCGCAATTTAAAAATAAAATTTTGCGGTTGTATATCATTTCAAACCACAATCCCGAATGAAATGAAAAATGCATGATAACTTGCAATTTAATGATATCAAATAAGCATCCATTCATCGACATCATCCATTATCCAAATCACAATCATCAATCAATATCAATCAATATCAATATATATATAAGATTATATAGCAGGTAATAACTGACAATTATATTCAAATTTAATTTAACAACTATTAATCTAACATTTTATATTTAGTAATAATTTATATAACTGTTAACTAGCAGTTTATATGCAAACAAATAAATTATAACCGTAAATAAATACGCAATAAATAAATTAAATTAACAGTTAAATTAAATAAATGCAATTCGACAGATATGAATGAAATAAACATGCCAAATACTCATAAATAAATTTCTATTCATTTCTAAAATTAATTTAACAAACATAAAAACTTTTAGAAGTTGTGAGTGGGTTAAAACACTCACCTTTTGAATTTAAATCGAATTTAAATTCGATTTAAACCCAAAAATTCGCCCGTCTCAGAATTCGTCCAAACCAGCGTCATCAAGTCCGAAATTTAATTACGATCCTAACAAAAAAAATCTCGCGTGAAACGGAGTTCGTATGCGAGAGTTATAGCAATAATTGCGATTGAAATCATAAAATAAAAATAACCAAAATGGAACACATTTCACTCACATTCAATATATGTCCACGTCATCCCTACTGTGCACGCACCTTCTTTCTTCCCAGTACGCAGACGTTCGAACCGAGCACGCGAATGAACGTCCTCCCCCCGCCTTCATACGAACCCTAGCGCGCCCCCCAGGAGCAACGCCGCCGACGCTGTGGTTCGCCGCCGCCACCCCGAAGACGCACACGCCCACCTCCTTGCTGCCCAAAGCAAATGACGTGGACGATGGAGTCAGCCGCCGCCCTATAATTACAACCCTAATCAAATTTCCACAACGATCCAACCGTCGATCCACCAAACTAACCACATAGATCGCCTCCCCTCCGTTCCCTCTCCAATACCCAGAAAGCAATTCTCGATCCGACGAAGTTTGTTACGGCGCTGATGAATGGCCACGAGCTGTTTGAATTTATTCTGGATGAACGATAACTCCAATTGAAAAATGAACTACACCATGAGATTATGCGTATCGAATACTTCAACATATATTTTTTCTGGAATTTTCTGAAATTTTTGAGTTTTGACTTTTGATTTTGAACTGTGGATAGATCTGGAATTGGATCTGAGATGTATCCATTGAGGAAGAAAGAAGGTTGAAGAAAATGAACGTACAGCAAATAGACAATAGGGTGAAGCTAGGGTTTATGATCGCATATATATAGACAAATAGAAGAAGGCTAGGTGGGTACGGATAACGAACGCGCTAGACGGTAGTTGGCCCAAAAAGCCCGTTCTGACCCCGGAACGAAATTTATCAAACCCATATATCCAGATAGGTATTTTAAAATATTCTGAACGCGATGGAAAAAGTTTCACGACCAAATTCGATCGTATGAAGAAGTTATGCTGAAAACAAGATTTCCAAATTGATTTCAAATTGATTTTTAATAAAATCGATTTCAAGGCGTTTCGCGTCCGTACGATCAAACGACAAGTCCGATCGATACGAAATTTGAAATCCTATAATAATTCACCGATACGGATCCGATGAAACTAGTTTCGTCGAAATCCGAGTCCGTGCCCAAAATGGCTATTTTTAATATTTATTAAATAAATTAAAATAAATCATAAAAATCCAAATTTTCTTTCAACTTTAAATATTGGCCAAATTTCATTACTTATATAATCCAATCAATTCCAAATGATTTAGCAAGCTTGGATGTGAATTAAAAACTATAAGTATATCAATTTGCAGTGTTAATCTCTGCACTTCTTATTATTTGGGAATTATAAATTTCATTCTCAAAACCCAATTATTTAATCTTATACTTTTATACTCTCATCTTAAATCTAATTAAATAAATAACTTGATTTCCATTTCAACTCATTTTTAATTGCAATTAACCTTTTTACCATAAATTAAAAATCCCAAATTATAAATAAACTTTTATTTCCATTCCCTTTTTCTCAACTGTTTAATAATTCCCATCCAAATGAATTCAACATTATAAATTTGATAAATTTATTAGATTTACTTCCTTTCTATATTTCTAAGTTATTGTTGTCAATATGAACATTAGTTTAAGATTTCATTCAAATGTTTACCAATTCCAATCTAAACTCAATAACGTCATAATTTACGTTAGAATCCGTTTTATTATGCATAAATTCTAAATTTTACTGACCCAAATTTTCTTCTTTTCATTCCATATTAATTGTCAATCCCATAGAAAAATTAACATTAGGTTCATACCTTTTTACAAATAACTCCAATTTCTTCCAAATAATAATTACATAAACTATTAAATATTAAATCCATTAAATTGCAATAAATTCAATTGATTGCAATTTATTTCCAAATAAATTTGGATTTTTATTTGGTTATACACAAAATTCCGTTATCACTTTCCTAACAAGGTTATTATCACTTAAGATCTCACTGCATCCACATTTTCACATTTTCATTTTCTAGTTTCTTTACTTTATTCTACATAATTTATTACAAATGGGATTTTCTTTGGTTTACATCTTATTTGTATTTAACATTTCTCAATCACCAATTCATTTCACTATAACTGCGGTAAATTGGCGGATAAATTGAATTTGATTCCCAAAATCTAAATTAACAAGAAACAAGGGTAGGTAACATACAATAGTCATTACTCCAAATTCTAGTCACCTAAATAGGCTTTTATTCCTTGCAAATAAATGTTACTATTTATTTTCATAGTACAAATCTCAATGATTATTCCATCTTATATTTGCTTAGGCCATTTATAGTCCACTATACATATCTACATAAATGGGTAATTTATTCAATTCATTAAGTGTCAATTCTATTAAGCCCTGTTTATATCTTTATGCATTCTTCTATTACTTTACAAAAGGGAATAACTTTTAAACTCATACACTTAATAACTAAACCGTTATAAATCCAATAAACATCCAAATCCAAGTTTGTACACATTTTACACAACTATTATGATTTCTCACAAACGTTGAATTTATTAAATGACCATTTATTATAATTTAATTCCCTTAATTGAATCAAATGCTTATTATTATATATATTCTTTTCATTCTACCATTCCTTCCCATTTTATATTCATTAACGTATTTACACATCTCTATCTTTCAAATATAAAATAACCAAACTGATTACAAACACTGTTTCTATCAATTTTCATAAGTTTGTTCAAAACTATACTTTTGTTTACATAAAATAAATTTTATGTTTCTATTAGTTTTCTTTTCCTTTCACTACAGGCATAAATTATTACTATCTACACTATTTACATCTTTGTATTAATGAACACCATTTAAGTTAATATTTATACTAACATTCACAAATTCAACATTTATTTGTTTCTTCAAAATTACTTTAAATCAAGTTGTGAAAATTTACATTATCCACATCTATTATCATAAAATTTTATAGTTACACTAAATTGCAACCACTATACCAAATTTCTACATTTATTCTTAACCAAATTAGAAACTATATTAATTCATTTTATTAAATATCATAAATTTAACGGGTCGTTACAGTTAATCATTTAGGTCTCTCTCGATTTGTTGAAGAGAGTTAGGATGTGAATGTCTTCTTTGGATCTCCTTTTGAATCAGTCCTTGTTGTGTTATTTCCCTTTGATTGACCTTTCGACTCGGTCGAAAGACTTAAGTTCTCCTCTTTTTGCTCTTTTGAGTTGAATAGAGTAGTTGGAATATTCCTTTGAAATAGCCTTTTTGAAGCGGTTGCGAAAGCTTAAAGGATGGCTCTAAGGTTCAAGGTTATGAATTGTTCTCAGTGGTTTCGACCTCGCCAAAAGCTAGAATCTTAAGTGACTTGAGTCAGTAAACTGACTTGAGTGAGGGTTTCGATCCACTAGAAGGCAGGGGCCCGGTGAAAGGTGACCTAGAGTAAATAACTGGAATTACTTGAAAATGCAGAGGTTTCGACTAGGCCAAAAGATGTCTTTCGATGAGGTCGATACTTGGAAAATAGTGTTAGAACTAATAAAACTTTTGAAACAGCTAAGTTATTAAGAATATTGAATACGTTTCCTTATTAACTCCACAAAGTCTTTATTGATCAACTTTCCCCAATTCAATCTACAAATTAGAGTTTACAATTTTGAAGAATTAAGGATATACAAGAGTAGATTGACTGAGTTCGGATCCTCTAAAACAGACCCCTTGAGTTTTATTTATAGATGCGGGTTGGAAGATTTCGACCCAGTGCTTTCGATTGGGCCGAGGAAGCGGCTTCAGATTCCTTTTGACTCCTTGACATTCGTGCATACATCCCTTTGCAATGCATGGAAATGGTCTTGAATGATTTCCTCTTTGTCTAAAGGTGATGGTTGTGCCTATCTTTTTACGTACCTTCATAAGAGTTTTCGAATCTTTCGAGGGGTTGTTTCCAGGGGCTTCGAAGTTGTTGAAATGGTGATGGTGTCGATGTTATTTGTAGCTTCCAAACATATACTTACGACTTGATGTGGAACCTTCCCTGGATATCAAAGGCTTTGACCGGTTCGAAAGACTTGAATTTTCTTCCGAAAGGGTTGTTTTGACTAAGGTATGCTTCTGAGTGATTTGAGCAAAGGTGAAACCTTTGGACTCGAAAGGTTTGGTGCGCATACGAAGGGTTGTTATGCATTGCCTTCGAAAGTTGTTTCTTTAATTCATTCGGAAGGTTTTCATGCGAGTGGAAGCACCTGCTTCAGAAATTGTTCATTGAAGTGGAAGCATGCTTTCGACCCTCTCGACCTCTTCGTAAGCTTTTGATGCTTCTAGTCTTTGGCTGTTGCATCCCTTCAACTTCTTTGAAAGGTCTTGCTGCCGCATCTCTCTCCTATTTTACTTTATCTTTCATTCAATCTAGTTTTGACAAGGTCGAAAGGATATTTGGTAGTAACATTATCCCCCTTTCCTCTAGTGAAGGAATGCTCTTGACTTTCCAAGTCAGTTGTCTCGAAACCTTGAATATTTCCCGCCTTTTGTTATTCCAGCATGAATTTGGACCGTTCATTTAAATCTAGTCGAATAGCCTACCGTCTTTACTAACTTTTCTTATAAACCTTGTTTTCCTCTTCTTCTCTTCCATTCATCTGCATTCAGAATTCACTTCACGCAAAATCAAAGTTCTTAAAGTTCCTCAAGTAACATTTATCTCAAACAAGAAGAATCCAGATCTAAAGTAAGTTGATGTTATCCTGTTTTTCAAACCTTCTCCTCTCCTTTTGTTTTACAGCAAATTTCAATTTCTCAAACTTTTACAGTTGAGATTTTCGAATCTTTGTTTTAATTTACTTGAAACTATTTAAACTTTTATTCAACTGAGAGCATCTTTTGACTCAATTTCATAGTTCGATTTGATTTAATTTTCTTGTTAAGCTTCACTTCGATTCTTCTAAATTTCAAATTCGTTTGTTACTATTGTTTATTTTAGGGAGTTTGAATTTTCATATTAGCGATTTTTAAATAATTGATTTGTGTTTTAATCCATTTGTTTATTAATTTTTAATTCATGGGTTATAATTGGGCTTGGGAAAGAAGAAGATTTTTGGTTTACTTTGCTTAGAAGCTTTGAACTGTGCGAATTAAAAAGTGAAGCCACCAATTTACTTTTCTACCCCTTCAAAAGGGATTAAGGCAAATATTCTATTTTTGCTTTCTTAGCCTCTGTGGACGAGGATGAAAGGTAGCATAGCGCTTCATTTGACTAACATTGTCGAAATACTATATAGTAAAGTAGCACATAGTCAACCTTTTCGAAAGCAATTTTGTGTATTAGCATATTCAATCACCTCTCGAAGAAGTTACCTATTATAATTCATTTGTTTGAAAGCATAAACTTTGTTGCATAGGTTTTGTCAACTTTAGAACACACTTATTCCCAATTTTTTTAAGTTAAAAGACATATTTTTTTTATTTTGTAAAGGGAACTAAAGAAAAGTGTATAATTGCATATAAAACGTTCTGCCTTAGACGAAACCTACCGTATTCAACTCAGTCGAAACCTACTTCTTATACCTTCAAATTCATATACCACTTTTCCTTCTATCGGAACCCTTTATTACTAATTGAGATTTAATCATTCCCCTTTTCCCAGTATCATTGAAACATCCCATGTTTTTATTTTCTTGTCAAAATGATTCAAACTTGTCACCTTTCGATTTAGTTAACACATACGGTTTCGAAAGCATTCATGTTTCTCTTGTACCACTACGATTACAGGTTTTGAAAATGTTGAAAGGTCTTTTCTCTTGTTTATATAATGTTGGTTGTGTATACTTCGTTTCAATTTGTTGTGTAGGTTTTGAATTGTCCCCTCTAATACAAAGCGTTTATTGAGATTTTGACATTGTCGATGAGGGTTGGTTGGACATACATTTCCTTCCTCTCTTTCGACCCCGTCGAAAGCTCGATGAATGTTTATAGTTTGGATTTCAAGATTGTTAAAGGGGCTTGTTAAGTGTTAATTTCTATTTCCCTTTCATCTCAATCGAAAGCTTAGTAAATACCATTTTTTTGAGTTTAACATTCTTTCAAGAATATGAAGTTTCATATCTTGTTTGATGTCCAAATTATTGTGGTGGGTTTCTAACAATCCTTAAAAGAATATTAATTTCATAATAAACTGTAATATGTAATTGAAACTTTTTCACCTAGAAGAATCATGAGTTCTCCAAAGAAGGTTGAAGCTACTTCCAAGCATTCCCTGATATCCACTCAGGATGAAGTGGATGCCATTCTGCAAGACTTTAGGATTAAAAGAGTGGAAGCGATCCCCTTAAAGAAATGATACCGTCAACAGCTCGCTTGAAGGGATCTTCGCCTACACTACAATCCACATCTGGCATGGCGGATTCCTTCCTTTTCCTGAATTCTTTTCGAAGTTCTTAGCTTATCTTGAAATTGCTCCGATTCAGTTATCTCCAAATGTATACACTTATCTTTTATCTTTGGAGTTGATGGCATTGGAGTCTGGCTTTCCTCCTTAAATGCTGAAGTTCTTAATCACGGTATCCGGTTGGTTAAGATAAACAATTTAAATAACCAAATGTTTCGGACAAATCCTTCTGAGAAACTGATATTTGAAAGAGTGAACAAGTTTAGAGACTGAGAGAATCAGTTCTTTTTCGTTAGATGCTTCCCTTACATCAACGGGACCTTCTCTGCTTCACGTAAGCTCTGATTTCATTATTTTCCTTCCATATATTTACTTTCCTTTGCTGATCTATGCTTTTTGTCAGGTTCTCCCACTAAAGGACTAAATAAGGAGAATAAAAGAATTGAGGAGTCTGTAATTGCCGCTTCAAGCAATATTGGGAATAGATTAATGCTGCTAAATTAAACAAATCTACAAAAGCACTCTCTTTTGTTGATGGGCCAAAGGATACTTTGCCAACCTCCTTCAGTCCAACACACATCTTGAAGCAAACACTTCCTTTCTTTGAGAGACCCATCAAAGTTCTCTAAAATGTCACCTATCTGACCATTGTGGTAAGTTATAAACATTTGACTTGTTATATATTGCCATGCTGTCCTTCAAGTTATTCTACTGACTTATAATCCGTTTGAATTCTCTTCAGCCGCTCCTTAGGTGGAAAAACTCAACAATGGTCCTGCACCTCCCTCTTCGACTTTTCATGCGGCATACTTTTCTTATGCTCTTGCCAAAAAATGGCCTTCTAGAGGAAATTTGTCAAATTGGCGGTGTTGGAGCTGCCTCTAAAGATAGCAAAAATAGTTGAATTTTCTGATTCTCCACAACTAGAGGAGGAGGAACCTTTTAATACTGGGGAATTTCTAAAGAGTCTGACAATCGAAGCTCCTTATAACTTACCTTAGGAAACCCTACTAAGGTCGACCCTCTTTCTCGCATCGTTGTCTCCAACTCTTCGAGCATAATCAAGCAGATGCAAAAGGCCTTGGGGACTTTGACTCCTACTCAAGTGCTAAATCTTTATGTACCATCAGCTTCTACACCTTCAAGTGATTTCAAGAAGATGGCCCATTCTATCATAAATTCTCCGTCATTCACTTCAATTCAACTGTCATCCTATGTTTCTAATTTGGAGGCTCACTATCGATCCTATTTTAAACAACAACTCCTGGTATATTTAACATTACTTAACCTTGTTATCTCTATTTTTCTTTATGCTTTTAACTTATGTTGTACTTTTCTTTTAGATTTCCATAAGTCAGTCCTCCTTGCAAGAAAATGTATCTAAATTTTCTACCGAAAAATCGAAACTTCAAGAGGAAATCGCTGACTTAAACAAGCAGGTTTCCTCCTATCTGTAGAGAAAAGCAAGGCTTCAACTGAGTTAGATCGATTGAGGACTTCTCTCGCCTAGTCAGAATCTTTATTTTGGAGGAGAGGAAGGCTCGCAACTTCTGGATTATGAGAACTTAGCATTCATTGTCAATGACTTTAAAAGAGTCTGAACTGGAAAAAGGAAGGATGGCATCTAGACAATCCTTGTTAAAGGAAAAGCTGAAAAGAACAAAGCCTTCCTAAGACTGGCTATTGGCAACATTTCTGATGCTAAGGAGCGCGTGAAGCAATTTCTTGACTGGTCTCTTGAAGACATCATTATGATTTCCTTTTAAGACGCTTTAATACTCGCCTACGTTGATAATGTCGATAAATGCCTAGATTTGAGCTTGCCTTCGCTCGACCCTGCTCTTGTCGATAGAGTTATGGGTAAGATCAAACAGATGGAGTAAGGAATCAAAGTTGTTGAAAAGGAGGAGATCGATGACTCCAAAATTCTTTACTTTAAAGTTCCTTCGTTCGAAGGTGAATCTGACTTCGAAGAAGAAGATGGCGAAGATGAGGTCATTGAAGAGGAAGGGGGAGATAATAACGATGATAACAACGACGATAACGATGATAACAGGGATGATAACATCAACGACAGATAAGGATCGGGTGGCAATGGGGGTGACCATACCGAGGCTCCTGAAAAAGATGAGGACGACAATACAAGGGTTTCCGAAAAGGATCCATCTCACCATGAAGCAGTCCGTTTAAATCTCGTGCACCCTCTTGCACTCAAGAAGAACCTGCTTTTATTGATATTGATGTGCCGAAAGAGGAAGATCAGGTTTAACATGCATTAATCCCGGTATTCTCCATTTAAAAATATTTCGCTTCGAAGATAATAATATTGTAAATCTTTTATTTAGACGAGGGAGAAATCTGTCCACCTCTATAAAACCAAGCTTGAAAGGAAACAAGAAGAGATAAATAGTTTATATAGGAAGTTAGTCAAACAATTGAAGGAGCACAACATTCTTTCTGATAAATATCATAGACTCTTAGAAGTGTGGTAGTGTTAGCTTCCTTTAAGCATCAAGAAGCTACCCCATAGTTGAGGAAAGCACAGCTTAGGTATGATGCCATTTTGAAGGAAAATCAAAAATCGATTACCCTCTTCTGGATGTTGATCAAGGAGAGAGACATTTTAGTTAATTTCTTATATAAGGCTTATTGTGGACACCCGACCATTGATTTCTCATATTTAAGAGATTTTAGTGGGGGTTTACTTAGGCATTTACATAAAAGGTACTTGAATGAATTCAGACCTGACGCGCATCCCGGAGCATGTTGGAGCTTGCCTCAAGTCAGATCAATTCCCTAAGACCTTCCACTTGAAAAACACAAGTTTTATAAGGATAATTAAAATTTATTCCAGAATCCGTTACAAAATCAATTTTATATGAACCGGATGAATAGTTGTAATTATGTAATGATAATGAATTACGAATGTTCGTTTTAATTTTACCTCTATACTTTTGTAACGGCCCGAAATTTACGATCCCGGAAAGTTGACACTAATACGTTTGTTATAGAAGTGCCGAGCAATTGAAGGCCAAAAATCCCAGACTATTAGGGTTAAGAAGAAAGGAGGTAGAAGAAGAAACAGAAACAAAAGTACAGAATCTCACAATCGCAGCAGATCAAAATATAATATAAAAATAACAATATTTACACAAAGAAAGCTGTAAATGTCAATTACATGCAATATATCAGAGTTCAACTATCAAAAAATACATCTGGACAGTTAGAATAACTTATCCCCGAATACTATCAATACAATCTCTAATATACAGCGGAATACACTCTATATGTCCTAGCCATCCAGCTCGTCTCCTGAGCTCCAACGTCTAAACCTGAAAATTTGTAATACTAGGTCTGATTCGAGCATTACAATAAAGTAACACCCGAGTCAGACTGGAAATCAGCGTGAGTAAACCTCTTTCATTTGAAATACTAGAGTTGTAAAAAAATTTTGGAAATCAAAGTAGTTTGTCCAACATTACGTTTTCTAGTTATAACCCACACTTGTTGCTAAATTCACCATTTAAAATAATATCTAGGTGCAGTTACTTATTCAAAAATAGTCGAACTTACTTAATTTATTTAATCCCAGCCTTTAAATTCTACAAGTCAACCCGTAGAGATTGAAGTGGTTATTAAATCGAAGTAGTTTCGGATATCGCTAATATCCGATCCCGGTCTCTTCGAATCCAATGCCATTTTTAAAGCCAAGATGCTTTTAACAAAACAATTCAACTTCAATATGTCGATCTTCACATAAAAATCCCATCACAAATATCTATTCAAATAAAATGCCTCACATTTTATATTTAACTGTTCATTTCAGGTTATTCAGTTTCAAACTATTCATAAACTAGATTAACTAGTCACACCAATCATAATTTACTTTTAAACAGAATTTATTAATTATTTCCAAATCATGTTTAATTATTATTAGACTAATTACAAACCACTTTGTTTTATTGTAATTAAATATCTGGGATTAACTATAAAATAACAGGTATAATTAACTTAAGACCTTTAATAATTTAAAGGTTTAAACGATTTTATCTTATCATTAACTATTAACTAATTACCACCATTTATTTACCTTAATGAACCTTAGTAATTTATAAATAATTAACATATACACAATTACCTTAACTTAATAAATTTTAGGTTAAAACTATTTTATTTACCCTGGCCATTACCAATCCTAAAGTTTTAAGTTAGCTTAAGGTCTTAAAATTTCTTAATTTAAATAACCATAACTAATTACTTTGAAACCATTTCATTTTATTTCTTTTCCATTTCTTTCTTTCCATAATCCAATACTTTCACTTTTGATATCTCAAAATATCCAAATATATTCAGCCAATCCATAACATTTAATAGCTTCAATTTTAAATATCATCTATCACAGGTTATCAAATAATCACAGTCACAAACTATGAAAATAAATTTCAATATTTTTGAGGAATCCAATTGGATCTCTCCAACCTGTTTTTCCTGCATCCACATATGATAGCACAATATAAAAATACCAATCCCACTTCGAGGTAGGATATCGCAGCATAAAGGGTCATCTGTTATTATGCGGGACACATAGGGTCTCATCCGCTATATAGTGCGAGAATCAATCACTCCAATATATATACTACTATATATAATATACGACATCCAAACTGATATTAAATTATCAATTCAAGCAAACAACCGATAATTTAAATTTAACAATTTAAATTTACAAGGGTAATCCAAATGAGTGAGATTAATTCACCTTTGATTTTTTGTTCGCAATCCACTCCATACCGGTTTGTTTTCTTCCCAATTTTGGACCTTGCACAAACATTGTATGGTTTATTAATATTGGAAACAATCGAACAATCAATTACCATTGATTAATTTAATTTAACTAATAATTTAATCTAAACTTAATAATTTAATTTTAAACTAGTTTTCCTTAAATAAATAATATTTTGGTACCTAAAATAATTGAATAAGTAAATTAAACAAGATAATCACCACAATCCCTTATTTTTAAAATAAAAGGCATATATCTATATTTACTTTTCTTCCTTTTTGAAACTACATATATATATACTTATAAAATAATATATGGATTTAAAAATCCAATCTTTGTATAAACTACCAATGTTTTGAATTTCTTTCTTTTTTTCGAAACCTTACCTATATGTATACCTTTGTTTATCTATATATTTTAAATAAAAATAGGTATGTGTAAATATATATATTTTTATTCAACTTTTCCCTTACCGTATACTCATATTTATTAAAAACTGCTATACATCTCTGTTTAATTCTTTTTCTATTTAAACAGTTTATAATTTATTTACTGTATACCTATATATAAACATCTTTAATTTGAAAAAAGTAAATCTACACATATACCGTACAGCTATAGGACCTTCATCCCCTTCCAACTCTCAACTTCGAAGCTTCTCCTATAACCATCGACTGCGAGCCACCTTCGCAAGCCTCCCCTTAACCGCCTTGACCTTCGTGAGCCACAAAACTCGACCTTACATACGCACGCGAACGAGCCCCAAGCTCCCAAACCCTCGAACGCAATCGTAGCCCTCACCATCGCGGCCTCGACGACCCCTTCCATCATCCCTTGTGCCCACGCTTCCGTGGTCTCCCATGCTCGCACGCGCCTGCCTCCTCTACAATTGAAGTTGAAATTGCCGATCGTCCCCTCCTTCAAGTTGCGATTTGAAATCGAATTCGATTTTACTCTTTTTCCAATCGAATGACTGAAGAAGATATAGGGAAGAGATTAAAACAAAGAACCCTGATTTCGATCGTGCCCTCTAATGGGTTTTGATTTCCTTTATGATTTAAAATGAAGAAGAAAAGAGGGGGCCACAGCTTTTTTCCTCTCGATTCTGATGCGTAAATGAAAAAGGAAGGAGAATGGGAGACACGATGGAATGGTTGCGTGTACGAGTGGGGGACAGTGATTTGAGGGAAGCTACAGTAATTTGAAGGCAAAAAGTTTTGATTTGAAAGAAAGGCAGTTGAATGTTGGGTTGTATGGGAATATATATATATATATATATATATATATATATATATATATATATATAAAATTTAAATTTAAATTCAAAACGTCTCGATTTACATAGCTTAAAAATTGAAAACCCGTATCGAGGCGTGCCACTAGGCATTTAGAATGTTATACTCCTATTCTGGACGCAATGGAAAAGGTTTCGAGTCGTAATTCGATCGTATGGAGAGGATAGCTTTTTGGACCCAGTTTTTATATTGGATTCTCGATATATATTTCAGCGTGTTTATACACCGTACGATCACACTACAACTCCGGACGCTACGAAAATTGAAATCTGATAAAAATAAAATATTACGGATCCAATGGAACTGGTTTCGTCGAAATCCAAGACTGTACCTCGGTAGGCTATTTTTAAATATCAATTTAACGATATATCTTTTAAAACTGGACACATCACTTTTTAAATTCAAACTTAAAGCTTACATTATCTTCAGTATTATCAATAAAAAATTTATAAGCCTTTGCAATATTTTTAATAAGCATGAAACTCCAGATTTCATATTTTACCCAGTTTCCAAATGTTTAATTCAATAGTTTAATTGCCCAATAAATAGCTATATTTGAAATCCAATTTAAAAATCTACACATGAATATTTCAAATCAATTAAATATTCCAATTTCAAATGTCCAAATTTCCGGGTCGTCACTTTCTTTCCCCTTAAAAGAATTTCGTCCTCGAAATTACTAGTTAAGAAGAATGGTCCCCACCCGTTAACTATTTTCCAAAACCAACTTGTTTTTAACAACTCCTTAAAACAATCTTTTTATTGAAGACACAGTATCACCCTTACTAACTTTCCAAACTCTTCCGTAGTTCCCAAACAATATTACTTCTTCAATCATTCAAATTATAATTTAAAGCAAATTATAAACTTATCAAAATTTTCTCAAAATTTTTCTAACTCCTAAATTTTCGAAATTTTTTGCCAGCGTCTCCTTTGCCCGGCTAGCTCGGCACAATTACAAAATTACCTCTACGGGCCCCAAATTTTTAAAAGAAAAACAAAAGCCAAGTGGTAAGATCAGAAAATCGTCAAATTTCATACGACAATTTAAATACTTGCCTTTTTGTCGGAAAATTCAATTTATCTTCTCGAATCAAAACATCAATTTATCATTTGCTTTTAAATACCTATGTCCTACTTTGCAATAATATCCAATCCATAACTCAAAATCATTTTATTCACTTCTTCACAATTTCCCTTTTTACCACTTTTGTTAAACCTTCATTCAAATATTAACTTAGTATATTTCTCAACTCCAAATTTACTTAAGAATTTCACCATCCATTTCTTAAGTCCGGTATAAATATTTTATATACTTCTTAACTTAAGTTTTTACATCTATTTCATTTAACTTAAATTTCCAATTCTATTTGAATTCGATTTACCTTCAATTTTATTCATCCCCAAAAATATCTTTATGAAAATACTTTTTACAAATATTTAACTTTAAAATTTTAAACACTTTAAAATCAACATAATATTACCAAAATAGTGTTACATAAAAATACTTTTTATAACTCGATGTCTCAACAAGTCCATCCTCGTTCTCACAGAAATTTAGTCAAACATTGATCAGGCGCATGACAGAAAACCTACAAGTACTTAGTGGACCCGTTTTCAACACCCAGTGAAAATACTTAGAAAACATTTGTGAGAATGTAGAAAACATTTATTTTGTGAGAATGCTGTAGAAATCATCACCCCCTCCATGGATCGCAGTTAGCCCAATGATTACGTCGCCATCCCAGCGAAACCATAGAAAACTGTAGGCATCCGCACCCTTCGAATTCACCATGGACCGCCACAAATAGCAGCTACACCCAGAGTTACGTTGCCATCACAACAAAACCCATGTAACTGTAGGCATCAGCGGCCTCGAACTTCGTTGCCAAATGAAACTGCACCACATAGATCGCAAAATACACCAGTCGAGTCCCAATGTAACCTGTAGGCACTCACTATCACATGACTTTCACTATGTCCTCATAGATCGCAATCTACCAATGTTACGTCACTCTTCCAGCAAAATCAAATGTAGACTTTAGGCAATCACTGCCCCTCGACTTATGTTATGGAAACATAGAAGATCGTAGTTGCACCGAGCTACACTACCATCACAGTATAACCCCAATGTCTCTATAGACATCAGCGCCCTCGACTTTCGCTACCCCAACCACAATCCACAGGAACTACAGTTTAGTCCAGACATCCTATGGGATCAAAATTTAGAACCTCCTTAAGGCTCAAGGCAGAACTACCCTATGGATCTCTTACTACAAGTTTCAACTCTAAATGGGAGCGCTTTTTTCCCGATAGCATTCTCAAAACATTTATACTATACACATATAGTATCTTTAAAATCATACTCATTATATGTATCACATATATACTTCAAAATCGATATCTCAAAATCGATAATTCTCAAACTTGGCTTTCCAAAACAAAAAAAATGATTTTTCCCAAAATCAAAATCCTTTTTTTTTAAATCAATTGGTCCCACTCCGACCTGTTTGAAATTTAGAAAATAGTTTGAATAGTTTAAAATAGTTAAGTAGTGGTAAAAATAGTTAAATAGTTGTAAAATGGTTAAATAGCTATTATAAGATAGTTTGAGTTTTAAAAAGAAAGGTTGTATAATAAATAGCTTGGAAAAATATATTTAAAACAGTTTATATTAAAACAATTTATTTGAAAATAATTTCAGAATCAAACTATTTCAATTTCCCATTCTCCATCTCAATTCAATTTTCAATTTAAATCTCCACTTCCATTTAAATTGATTCAATTCCAATTAAATTTGAATTAACTTCAATTCCCATACTAATTGAAATGAACTCCCATTTCGATTTCCAATTGATTCCATCAGATTCTATTTCGAATTAACTTATTCAATATTAATTACAAATCCGATTAATTCAATTCAAATTTCAATTTGAATTAATTCCAATTCCACTCTCAAGTTTAAACCATCTCGATTTATACAAATTTGGGTAAAATTTTCAAACGTTAATTTAATCCCTTAAATCAAATTAACCTTTAATATTTAATTTAACAACCCAAGTCCTTAATAATTCAATTCGGAGTCTAAATTTCAAAATTTCATTTTAAATTACCTTTACTTCTACATAAACTTATTTCTAGGTTCAAGTAAGAGTTAATTTTTTTTGAAAACAAATCAATTTTCGAAATTCAAATGATTACCCAATTATACTTCAGATTTTCAAAACCCAATTCTTAAACAATTTCAGTTGACAAGTTTATTTTTGACATTTAAATCCTAAGTCCAAAGTGATTTTATTTTCATAAGTTCAATCTTATCACTTAAAGTCAAAATCATTTAAATAATTTCCAATTAAAGTTTTATTTTCATTTACTTTCAGCAATGGATATATATATCATTTCAATCCACTTCTTAATTCATTCAAAATAATTCGATCCACAGTTTTATATATATACCATTAATAACAACACAATGATAGCATGATATGTCAAAGTGAATAAACATCCAAATTATCTAAAGCACCAATCAACAACATTCATCACCAATTTCCAGAACTCAAACCCGTTTTGAGATCCCACATAACTCCCTTTTCAATTTACCATTTAACTTTCCAAAGTTAAATCTCAATTTCATCTTGAAATTTCCAATTTCAGATTATAGGTCCAGTCTTATTTAACTTTCCTTCAGTTAAACTTCAATCCATTCAACTTTACATAATTTAAGTTCTCCATTGAAATTTAAATTTCTTATCAATATCACTTCCCACTGATAAGTTAAAAACTAATTTCTCTTTGGGTTATATTCTCACTTTTAAGCCATCTTGTTTTTAATTCAAAACAATTTCATCTTCCAACCACTCTTGTTTTAAAGCAAAATTTCTATATTCAAAAATATTGTTTATTATTTCTTTTAACACTCTGGAACAATTCCAAAATTTTCTAGACCTAGATTTTGAAACTTCCTAAATAAATTTCATTTCAATCTATAAATCATTCTTATATAAATTGTTACTTCCTTTAAACATTCCATTCTGCTTTATCATTGTTTATTTTAAAAATAAACATCCCTTTATTAAGACCCGACAACTAATGTATGATTATTATCATATCAAGAAATCAAACATGCCATATATTCCATCACAATTCACTATAAAATATAATAAAGGTAACTTTTTTGAAACACTTTCAAAATTCTTTTGAATTTTCCAAGATTTAATTTCAGGGTTTGAATCCATTTTTACTTAACTTATTTTACCCAAATTCCTATTTGGTTATATGTGCTTTACCAATTAATTCTTGTGGTCGTATTTAATTTTAATAACAACAACCAATTACTTTAATATATAAAATAATTAGAAAAAAAATACTTCTTTATATATTAAAATTTAATCATTATATAAGAAAATAACAAGTACGCTCTCATATAAGACACTCAACTCATTCTAGGGTACAATTGACCCTATCTCTAGTTAGTAATCCCCATCAGAGCCAAGGTTACTAGATCCATGGTTCTCACTTAACCTTCAGCTCTGATACCAAATGTATCGACCCAAAATTTTCGACCTCGGAAAGTCGACAGTAATACGTTCAATGTAGAAGTGCCGAGCAATCGAATGTCGAAAATCCCAGACTGTTAGGGTTAAGAAGAGAGGAGGTAGAAGAAGAAACAGAAACAAAAGCATAGAATCTCACAATCGCAGAAGATCAAAATATAATATACAAATAATAGCATTTACATAAAGAAAGCTTTAAATGTCAATTACACGTAATATATCAGAGTTCAACTATCAACAAGTACATCTAGACAGTTATTATAACTTGTCCCTGATTACTATCAAAAAAATCTCTAATACATAGCGGGATATACTCCATACGTCCCTGCCATCCAGCTCGTCTCCTAAGCTCCTAGAGTTTAAACCTGAAAATCTGTAATACTCGGTCTGACCCGAGCATTACAATAAAGTAACACCCGAGTCAGGCTGGAAATCAGCGTGAGTGAACCACTTTCATTTGAAATACTAGAGCTGTAAAAATGTTTTTGGAAATCAAAGTAACTCGTCCAACATTACGAGTTCTTATCTAGTTATAACCCACATTTGTTGTTGAATTCACTATTTAAAATAATATCTAGGTGCAGTTACTTATTCAAAAATAGTCAGACTAACTTAATTTATTCAATCCCAGCCTTTAAATTCTACAAATCAACCCATAGAGATTGAAGTAGTTATTAAATTGAAGTGGTTTCGGATATCGCTGATATCCGATCCCGGCCTCTTCTAATCCAACGCCATTTTAAAGCCAAGTTGCTTTTAACAAAACAATTCAATTTCAGGATGTCGATCTTCACATAAAAATCCCATCACAAATATCTATTCAAATAAAATGCCTCACATTTTATATTTAACTGCTCATTTCAGATTATTCATAAACTAGATTAACTAGTCACACCAATCATTAATTTACTTTTAAACAGAATTTATTAATTATTTCCAAATCATGTTTAATTATTATTAGACTAATTACAAACCACTTCGTTTTATTCTAATTAAATATCTGGGATTAACTATAAATTAACAAGTATAGTTAACTTAAGACCTTTTATAATTTAAAGGTTTAGATCACTTTATTTTATCATTAACTATTAACCAATTACCACCATTTATTTACCTTAATAAACCTTATTAATTTATAAATAATTAATATATACAGAATTGCCTTAACTTAATTAATTTTAAGTTAAAACTATTATATTTACCCTGGCCAATACTAATCCTAAAGTTTTAAGTTAGCTTAAGGTTTTAAAATTTCTTAATTTAAATACCCATAACTAATTACTTTGAAACCATTTAGTTTATTTCTTTTCCATTTCTATCTTTCCAAAATCCAATACTTTCACTTTTGATGTCTCAAAATATCCAAATATATTCAGTCAATCCATAACATTCAATAGCTTCAATTTTAAATACCATCTATCACAGGTTATCAAATAATCACAATCACAGACTATGAAAATAAATTTCAATATTTTTGAGGAATCCAGTTGGATCCCTCTAACCTATTTTTCCTACATCCACAGATGGTAGCACAATATAAAAATACCAATGTAACAACCAGGTATTTTCAATCATTCTCATCCATTATAAGTGTATAGGTAGACACTCATGCCGGAATCGAATTGCTCAAAATACCGCGTTGTAAATAAAATTTGGCAAATCTCAGAATATACAGTAAATAATGATCACAGATCACAGACACAGAGTATTTAATAATGCAGCGGAAGTAGAAGAAATAGTAGTTCATGAAGCTACTATATAAATATATCAGAGTTAAATAAGATACAACAGAAGAAATAAAGTACAATAGAAGTCTCAATATGATAACTAAGTACAAGCTGAATACAACAACAGCACTGAAATAGATAAGACAAGATAAGCAGATAATCTCCAGCGATTCCAATCTCCAGAAAGTGCAATCCAATCTGTGAATAACTCAGGCTGACCCGAGCGTAAATAAAAATAAAAACACTCGAGTCAGGACATACATACATATACAATGTAAACCAACTCAAGTGAACTGTAGTAAAAGTACAAGTAACTTAAAGGATGCTTGGGACCGCCCATCCTCTAAGGTTCCGCTAAACTATTTACTATATAGTATATTGCGCTATTATAATAATGTCTAATAGTAAAATAAACATACTTTTAATAGCATTAAAGAGTGACCCAATATTCCCCTTAACACAAATATTGCCAATAGTCTATACAGTACCTGCATATCTCCTGATCGGGAGACTACGAGAAGATACTGCATAGGTACGACAAAAATGGAAACTCATAGTAAAGGCTCGATATGGTTAGTGACATGGCACACAAGGCAATGCCAGGGTAGATTTACCAATTACGACACTCGGGCTGGTGGTAACGCAGCAGCAACATACGCCCACCGCGGAACACATTCCCACCAAATCGGAGGGGCGCCCAAACAATCACCAGTAATAGTATGGTATCGAAGAAATGCGTCCGCTACGAGCTGCGACCTCAACTGGCCCGAGACCGCTCCTGTTTTAGCCACCTTATGCCAACTCACGGGAGTTGGGTCCACGTAGTATACCTCAAGAATGTCGCCACCATCCTACTTCATTCTGGAATCTCCACCGCGTACACGGTTGTCAAAGTAGTTTTCGGTATCGACAGAGAGTATGCCCATATCCGATCCCGGTCTCTTTGCCAACCAATCGTTATTATAACCCGTGGTTATAACTTTAAAATAATATTTTTATACTTCAAAATAAAATATCATTTCAGTCCAAATCTTTATCAACATAAAGATTTAATCATTTCTAAACCATTTCAATATATCAACGTACCATATCTTTCAAATTCAAAAATTTACCAAAATAAATATCAAGTCATTTCAAATCATTTCAACATATATCCTTTCAAAACTTCCTTTCAAATCATTTTTAATACATAAATATCATATCTTTCAAACTTCATTTTTCAAATCATTTTAATATCAAAATATCATATCTTTCAAACTTCATTTTTCAATTATTTTAATATCAAAATATCATACTTCCAAAACTTCGTTTCAAAACATTTAATATATATATAATATGATATCTTTCAAAAATTCATTTCAAAACATTTAATACATATCAAATATCACATCTTTCAAAACTTCATTTCAAAACATTTAATATATATCAAAATATCATATCTTTTCAAACTTCATTTCAAAACATTTTTCATATCAAAATATCATATCTTTCAAAAAAACTTCATTTCAAAATACTTAATATATATCAAAATATCATATCTTTCCAAAGCTTCAATTTCATATCATCATATAAGTTCAAATCCAAATATTGAACTTTAAATGCCTTTTAAATTCAAAGATATCATTCATTTATTTTCATTCCAAATCCCCTTTTAAATAGCTTATATTTTAATCAAAATAATTCATTTAAACCATTTAAAATTTAAGTTTATATACTTTCAAATCAAGTATTCAATTTTCAAAGTTTTTAACCATTATGAGTTCATTTACTAAGTTAAAAACCATAAACATTGAAAATTTCAACCTTTCACAGCATTCAGAAAAAGCTCCTGAAAGTTATACTTGAAAACATTTCAAATAAAACCATTTAAACATTATAAAAATCATATTTTAACATTCAAGGATGTTCATTAAAATACTCTTTAACTTATGATTTTTATAAAGCAACATTTTATAATTAAATCAAATTTCACAAATCACCTTAATAAATTCAGGTGTAAACTTCACCCTTTTTACATTTAACACTTTATTAACATTTACATTTTCAAATTATCATTTCACAAATTAAACTAAATTTCCAATTTTTAAATTAACTTAAACCCTTAATTAAAACCAAATTCACATTTCCAGGTTAAGTTCATTTTAAAATTACACTTTTAAGCATTCATTCATTTAACCATTTTAATACATAGAAAAATCAATAATACTTTATTAATTCATTTAAACTCAAATTTGATCAAATCATCATATTTACCATTTTCCAAATATAATTAAATTTCTATTTTATTTATATAACTTAAAATTCCCTTTTTAAACCAAAATCCATATTTCCAGACTTTAAGTTATTTTTCAACAATTCAACTTAACCATTTATTTATTTGACATTTTCCACATATACAAAAACCATAAATCCTTTATTTAAAACACTTTAAAATCTATTTAAATCAAATTATCATAAATTTACATTTAAACCACTTAAAATTTTATTTATATAACTTAAATCTCATTTTAAAAGCTGAAGTCCAAATTTCCAAATTTAAGTTATATTTCAAAAATTCACTTTTTACCATTCATTTGAATTACATTTTTAACTTCTAGAAAAAAAATCCAAAATTTCTTTATTTTAACATTAAAAATCCAATTTAAATCAAATTTCATAATTTCTCACTTCTAAAAATATTTAAAATATTCAAATACTTTAAAAAACATAATCACGGGCCTGTATATAGTTTTCTAACCTAGGTCAAGTGATATGGATATATATCATTTCAATTCGCAGTTTAAAAAGAAAAATCCGGGTTCTATCATTTCAAACCCGCAATCCCAAGTTAAAATAAAATAAATAAAAACTATTCAGGCCTATCATTTCGGCCCATAACGATTTTTCCCTATTCTAAAGTCCGTTCGGGTATGTATCATTTCAACCCATAGCGAATCTAATCTACAGGGAACTTGCAGTGTGATAAATTGATATAAATGAACAATTAACAACATATAGCAGTACCAGATGATATGACATGAAATTTAATAGGTTGAACATCATATATATATAATCACATGGCAGTTATAACATCATATATTTTTTCTACACGTTCAGTTGTTGTTGTTTCACAACTGCATAAGTATAAATGTCGTGTGAGCTTTACTCACCTTTTTGTGCTGGAGTTAGCGATCAAAATACACAGAATAGATTCCAGAAAGCACGACAAGCACGATACAGTATGACTTTTGATTTGAATGAATAGAGAGCCTTGATATTTATCTCGTAAACAATAACCAAAACAAGACAATATATACATAAATATTTAACACAAAAAATGTTGAAACAATGAAGATAAGAGACAACAAAGGAATGAATGTTTTTGCCTTGCTTTCTACACTTGCTAGCACGGCTTAGGGAATGTTTTAGTTCAGGTTTGGACATGGTTTGGGTCTGGTTTGGACCTAAAAAGGCATGGCTACACGGCAAGAGCAAGGTGGAGGTTACAGGCAAGAGAATATAAATGGTCAAGGCTTGATAGTGGAGTTTTGGTGCATCACAAGACTCGTCTACATGCATTGTTTGGCTTGGCTCTTCATGTTTCAGATCTGGACAGAGGATGAAGTGATGGGTGGTGGTCATATCAAGGTGGTGGTGGAGAAAAAGGAGGTGGCAAGGCAATCTAAGGTGATGTTGTTGAAGTTTGGCTCGGTTAGGCATGGTTTTAAGGGTTTTAGCAATGTTTTGTGTGGTTTTTGATCAAGTGGAGTGCACAACCAGTCATGGTCAGATCTGGACAGAGGCTAAGGATGATGGCTAGGGGTGTGCACTTGCTGGTAGCGGCGGCTAGAGGTGTGGCCGTGGCCAAATATGGAAGGTATGGTGAAGTATGGGTTGACAGTGCGTGGATTCAAGGAGTTTTGCACTGTTATGATGATGTTTGCTCAACTTTGTGTTCATGGTCTGATTTGGACATAGGGGTGGAGTGTTTGGCCGTGGATGAGGAGGGGAGGGAGATGGTGGAGCTGATGGAGAAGGGATAGGCCAAGCAAACTAGAAGAAGAGCAAGCAAAAATCAATAGAAAATAAGAAAGAAAAGATGAGATAAAGGAAGAGAGAAGCCACGGCTTACCATTCTCTTTTGGCCATGAATTTATTTTATGATGGAGAGATTTTTTTTTCCATGAATGAAGTGAAAAAAACACACTGCTATGGATGAGAAGTGTATGGCTATCAGTGAATGAAAGTGTTAGAAAATGAAAAGGTGGGAAAACAAAGGGACTTAAGCAACTAAAGAGTCACAAAACCTTTCATATTTCTTTTATTCATTTTGAAATTTATAAATACATATAAAACTGATAAATAAGGATAACAGCTCAGAAATGAAAATAAATATATAAAATAAATAAATAAATTTTAATTAAATAGGATTTAAATTAAGAAAATGGCTTAAAATGCAAACTAGTCCATAAAATTTGAAAATAAATTCAACAAGCTTTGAAAAAAAATTATTATCACTATAAAATATTCTAAAATAAATTTTGAAATAAAATAATCTTTAAAACATATTCAAAGTGAAGTAAATAATTTAATTTAGAGAAAATAGAAAAGAACTAAAGAAATTGTTTAAAATTCGAAAGAGGGCCTAAAATTTACAAATAGAATATCACCAGCCTTATGAAATTTCTATTTAACTTTAAAATAAATAAAAAGTCAAATAAATAAATAAATGAGAAACAAAATAAAGTAGCAATGAGAATAAATAAGTTCTTAAGAAATTATAAAGATAAATAAAGAAATAATTTAATTATTTGAAACTAGGAATTAAAATTATAAACAGAATACAATTGACATTTGAAAATGTCAATAACACTTAAAAAAATGTTTAAAACCAAAATATATTCATAACATGTTATTTTACCCATATAAATATAAATTAGAACATTACATGACCAAATAAAATATTATTTATACAATTTAAAGTAAATAATTTTGTTAAATACATCAAATTTCACACAATAGTTAAAAAGGCACAACTTTCACATAATAAATCAGATTTCAACGAAAGGAAAAGTAGTGATCTTAAAATTTTATTTAATTTCATAATAAAAGATAAAATTCAAATTCTCAAACTTTTAAATTTTTAAGTTAAAGGTTAAAGTTGACCAAAATTCATTATTTTGGAAATTATTCTATCTAGTCATGTTTGGAATGATAATTCATATCAAAATCAAAGTTTATATTTTAAAATAACAAAATTATCTAAATTAAATATAATAAAGTTAAATCAAAATTCAATTAAAATAATTACAAAATACAGGGTTGTTACACTCTCCCCCACTCAAAACTTTTCATCCCCGAAAAGGAATGAGGTACAGGAAAGCACATAAAAGATAGAAATGAAATAAGATTAAGACAAGATGACGAGAAAATTGAGATTATACCTGATAACTGTTGTTATAGGTAAGTTTAACAAGGTGGAGATTATCTTTCCAAGATCCTCTAGTATCAAGAACACAAGCACGAAAAGGTGGATTCAAAATGAACACCAAAGATTATAGAAAGATTTCTAAACAGAAAGATTATAGAAAGATGTCTATACCAGTCTGTAGCAAGATAAGGATAATAAGGACAACCAAAAGATAGTTTGAAAAACAAAATAAGGAAATAAGTTTGAAACCATGGAAATTTCAACTTAAATAGAAAATAATTTTTCTTTTACACAAGTTAAATAAATCTTAACTATCTCAAATTTTATTATCTTATCTTCTAATCGTCTTAAATTAACAATTTCTAAGATCATAGATTTGAAAAAAATCATTCATTATACTCATAATGTACTTAATAAATTTAATTCTTCTCTATTCCTAATAATAAAATTAAATTTACTCCTCTCAATATTTTTTTTCCTATGTTAAGTATGTTTACACTTATTATAACTGTTTTAACTTATTCTTAGTTCCTTTAACATTATTTTATATTGTAAATAATTCAATTTACCTTTTATTCTATTTACCTATGTTAATCATTTTATAACTAAAATTTAAGTGTATAACATTTATTTTAACCACTCAAATTTTATTTATAAAATCTTTTTGTATTGCATATTATCCAATTACATTGTTAACTTCTGAAATTAAGGTAAGTTATATTTGAATGCAATTGTATTAAACAAATAAACTTTCCAATTAAATCATTTCATGCTTGAATATTCATCCAAAATTTTTATTTTCTTTTTGTAATTTAAATTATTCTTTAAAATAAAATTTAAGAATTAAATTTCTGGTTTCTTCAAACCATTTAGAGATAAATAAATGTATGTACATAATTTATCAAATCAAATTTAAATCATATATCTATATATATTATAAATCAAGTCATATTTTAGAAATTCAAATCAATTTGATTTCCCAAAACAGAGCTGTAGCAGGACTACAGAACGGTCTCTTCACTTTGAAACTCGAAAATGAATGTCGATGATGCTGCAGTCATCACCGAAATTATTTCCCAGCGACAAAGAGAAAAGCATTGATTTTTAAACTTAAAAATTCTTTGGAAACATATTCTTATTCGAAAATGCTTTAAATAATATACTTCAAAACTTAAACACGAGGTTTGAAACCATCGGAAATTAAATTCTCAAATTTCTTGTTTTAAATTCATTTCAGTTCCCAAATCAATTTATAAACAACTATTTATAAATTCATTTATAGAACTATAAATGATAAATCAAGTATTATCATTTCAAATAATCAAGTTAAATCAATTTATTAAGTTCCATAAATTTACTTATATATCAAAATTTATTTCATTAACCAAATTTTAAAATAATACTATGTCAGTTTGTTCTGTCAAAGTGTTTTAGAAATCCTATCGATAGCGTTGATTAGACGAATAAATCGGAAACCCAAATCAACATCAACAACTCAGACAACACAATATAAAACAAAATATTAATATTGATTTACAAGTACAAGTCAAAATATTTGGAAAAATAGACTGGAAACAAAAGACAAGATGATTAAATAACAGAGTAGGGAGATGGGTAAGCTTAAGTAAATCGCGGGCAACCTTAACCGGGTCAACCGTGACTTAAAGAATAAGATCAATGTGGATTTTCTAGGGTAAATCTACATTCGATCTCAATAGATAGAGTTTGGAATAACAAAAGATATTAGCATCTAAACCAAGGATAGATATTAATCTCAGGTGAATCGATGCTAACTGTAAAGGAGTTTCCCCCTTTACAAATGATTTTTTTTTGAGATTGGCGGGACCACCAATTCACTATAAAGCTAATTCGTAGTGGAGTTATGCGATACTCCAGAATCGAAAGGAGATGAATAATGAGGGACACGAATGGATTTTGAAACCATAGGGAACGTTCCAAAATTCAAAGAAAATTAGAATGAAAGAGGAAAGATTCGAACTCGAATGAAAGCGAAAGTGATTCTGTAAATAATTCACCTTATATTCTAAGTTTTGCCTCAAAGCCAAAGCTCTGATACGAACTGTAACAACTAGGTATTTTCAACCATTCGCATCCATTATAAGTATATAGGTAGGCACTCATGCCGGAATCGAATTGCTTAAAATACCGCGTTGTAAATAAAATTTGGCAAATCTCAGAATATACAGCAAAATAATCACAGATCACAAACACAGAGTATTTAATAATGCAGCGGAAGTAAAAGAAATAGTGGTTTATGAAGCTACTATATAAATATATCAGAGTTAAATAAGATACAACAGAAGAAATAAAGTGCAACAGAAGTCTCAATATGATAACTAAGTACAAGCTGAATACAACAACGGAACTGAAATAGATAAGACAAGATAAGCAGATAATCTCCAGCGATTCCAATCTCCAGAAAGTGGAATCCAATCTGTGAATAACTCAGGCTGACCCGAGCGTAAATAAAAATACAAACACTCGAGTCAAGACATACATACTTATACAATGTAAACCAACTCAAGTGAACTGTAGTAAAAGTACAAGTAACTTAAAGGATGCTTGGGACCGCCCATCCTCTAAGGATCCGTTAAACTATTTACTATATAGTATATTGCGCTATTATAATAATGTCTAATAGTAAAATAAACATACTTTTAAATAGCGTTAAGGAGTGACCCAATATTCCCCTTGACACAAATAATGCCAATAGTCTATACAGTGCCTGCATATCTCCTGATCGGGAGACTACGAGAAGATACTGCATAGGTACGACACAAAAATAGAAACTCGTAGTAAAGGCTCGATATGGCAGGTGACACGGCACATAAGGCAATGTCATGGTAGATATATCAATTATGACAATCGGGCTGGTGGTAATGCAGCAGCCACATACGCCAACCGCGGAACATATTCCCACAAAATCGGAGGGGTGCCCAAACAATCACAAGTAATAGTATGGTATCGAAGAAATGCGTCCGCTACGAGGTGCGACCTCAACTGGCCCGAGACCGCTCCTGTTTTAGCCACCTTATGCCAACTCACAGGAGTTGGGTCCACGTAGTATACCTCAAGAACGTCGCTACCATCCTACTTCATTCTAGAATCTCCACCGCATACACGGTTGTCAAAGTGGTTTTCGGTATCGATAGAGAGTATACCCATATCCGATCCTGGTCTCTTTGCCAACCAATCGTTATTATAACCCATGGTTATAACTTTAAAATAATATTTTTATACTTCAAAATAAAATATCATTTCAATGCAAATCTTTATCAAAATAAATATTTAGTCATTTCAAAACCATTTCAATATATCAACATACCATATCTTTTAAGTTCAAATATTTACCAAAATAAATATCAAGTCATTTCAAATCATTTCAATATATATCCTTTCAAAACTTCCTTTCAAATCATTTTTAATACATAAATATCATATCTTTCAAACTTCATTTTTCAAATCATTTTAATATCAAAATATCATACCTTTCAAACTTCATTTTTAAATTATTTTAATATCAAAATATCATATCTTCCAAAACTTCATTTCAAAACATTTAATATATATAAAATATAATATCTTTCAAAACTTCATTTCAAAACATTTAATATATATCAAATATCATATCTTTCAAAACTTCATTTCAAAACATTTAATATATATATATCAAAATATCATATCTTTCCAAACTTCATTTCAAAACATTTTTCATATCAAAATATCATATCTTTCAAAAAAAAAACTTCATTTCAACACATTTAATATATATCAAAATATCATATCTTTCCAAATCTTCAATTTCAAATCATCATATAAGTTCAAATCCAAATATTCAACTTTAAATACCTTTTAAATTCAAAGATATCATTCATTTATTTTCATTCCAAATCACCTTTTAAATAGCTTATATTTTAATCAAAATAATTCATTTAAACCGTTTAAAAATTAAGTTTATATACTTTCAAATCTAGTATTCAATTTCAAAAGTTTTAAACAATAATGAGTGCATTTACTAAGTTAAAAACCATAAACATTGAAAATTTCAACCTTTCACAGCATTCAGAAAAAGCTGCTGAAAGTTATACTTGAAAACATTTCAATTTAAACCATTTAAACATTATAAAAATTATATTTTAACATTCAAGGATGTTCATTAAAATACTCTTTAACTTATGATTTTTATAAAGCAACATTTTATAATTAAATCAAATTTCACAAATCACCTTAATAAATTCAAGTGTAAACATTCCCATTTTTACATTTAACACTTTATTAACATTTACATTTTCAATTATCATTTCACAAGTTAAACTAAATTTCCAATTTATTAAATTAACTTAAACCCTTAATTAAAACCAAATTCACATTTCTAGGTTAAGTTCATTTTAAAATTACACTTTTAAGCATTCATTCATTTAACCATTTTAATACATAGAAAAATCAATAATACTTTATTAATTCATTTAAACTCAAATTTAATCAAATCATCATATTTACCATTTTCCAAATATAATTAAATTTCTATTTTATTTATATAACTTAAAATTTCCTTTTTAAACCAATATTCAAATTTCCAGGCTTTAAGTTATTTTTCAACAATTCAACTTAACCATTTATTTATTTGACATTTTCCACTTATACAAAAATCATAAATCCTTTATTTAAAACACTTTAAAATCTATTTAAATCAAATTATCATAAATTTGCATTTAAACCGCTTAAAATTTTATTTATATAACTTAAATATCATTTTAAAAGGCAAAGTCCAAATTTCCAAATTTAAGTTATATTCCAAAAATTCACTTTTTACCATTCATTTGAATTACATTTTTAACTTCTAGAAAACAATCCAAAATTTCTTTATTTTAACATTAAAAATACAATTTAAATCAAATTTCATGATTTATCACTTCTAAAAATATTTAAAATATTCAAAATACTTTAAAAAAATATAACCACGGGCCTATATATAGTTTTCTAACCTAGGTCAAGTGATACGGATATATATCATTTCAATCCGCAGTTTAAAAAGAAAAATCCGGGTTCTACCATTACAAACCCGCAATCCCAAGTTAAAATAAAATAAATAAAAACCGTTCAGGCCTATCATTTCAGCCCATAATGATTTTTCCTTACTCTAAAGTCCGTTCGGGTATGTATCATTTCAACCCATAGTGAATCTAATCTACAGGGAACTTGCAGTGTGATAAACTGATATAAATGAACAGTTAACAACATATAGCAGTACCAGATGATATGACATGAAATTTAATAGGTTGAACATCATATATATATAATCACATGGCAGTTGTAACATCATATTTTTTTCCTACACATTCAGTTGTTGTTGTTTCACAACTGCATAAGTATAAATGTCGTGTGAGCTTTACTCACCTTTTTGTGCTGGAGTTAGCGATCAAAACACACAGAATAGATTCCAGAAAGCACGGCAAGCACGATACAGTATGACTTTTGATTTGAATTAATAGAGAGCCTTGATATTTATCTTGTAAACAATAACCAAAACAAGACAATATATACATAAATATTTAACACAAAAAATGTTGAAACAATGAAGATAAGAGACAACAAAGGAATGAATGTTTTTGCCTTGCTTTCTACACTTGCTAGCACGGCTTAGGGAATGTTTTAGTTCAGGTTTGGATATGGTTTGGGTCTGGTTTGGAACTAAAAAGGCATGGCTACACGGCAAGAGCAAGGTGGAGGTTACAGGCAAGAGAATATAAATGGTCTAGGCTTGATAGTGGAGTTTTGGTGCCCCACAAGACTCGTCTACATGCACTGTTTGGCTTGGCTCTTCATGTTTCAGATCTGGACAGAGGATGAAGTGATGGGTGGTGGTCATATCAAGGTGGTGGAGGAGAAAAAGGAGGCGGCCAAGGCAATCTAAGGTGATGTTGTTGAAGTTTGGCTCGGTTAGGCATGGTTTTAAGGGTTTTAGCAATGTTTTGTGTGGTTTTTGATCAAGTGGAGTGCACCACCAGTCATGGTCAGATCTGGACAGAGGCTAAGGATGATGGCTAGGGGTCTGCACTTGCTGGTAGCGGCGGCTAGAGGTGTGGCCGTGGCCAAATATGGAAGGTATGGTGAAGTATTGGTTGACAGTGCATGGATTCAAGGAGTTTTGCACTGTTTTGATGATGTTTGCTCAACTTTGTGTTCATGGTCTGATTTGGATAGAGGGGTGGGGTGTTTGGCCGTGGATGAGGATGGGAGGGAGATGGTGGAGCTGATGGAGAAGGGCTAGGCCAAGCAAACTAGAAGAAGAGCAAGCAAAAATCAATAGAAAATAAGAAAGAAAGGATGAGATAAAGGAAGAGAGAAGCCATGGCTTACCATTCTCTTTTGGCCATGAATTTATTTTATGATGGAGAGAAATGTTTTCCCGTGAATGAAGTGAAAAAACACACGGCTATGGATGAGAAGTGTATGGCTATCAATGAATGCATGAGTTAGAAAATGAAAAGGTGGGAAAACAAAGAGACTTATGCAACTAAAGAGTCACAAAACCTTTCATATTTCTTTTATTCATTTTGAAATTTATAAATACATATAAAACTGATAAATAAGGATAACAGCTCAGAAATGAAAATAAATATATAAAATAAATAATTAAATTCTAATTAAATAGGATTTAAATTAAGAAAATGGCTTAAAATGCAAACTAGTCCATAAAATTTGAAAATAAATTCAACAAGCTTTGAAAAAAAATTATTATCACTGTAAAATATTCTAAAACAAAATTTTAAATAAAGTAATCTTTAAAACATATTCAAAGCGAAGTAAATAATTTAATTTAGAGAAAACAGAAAAGAACTAAAGAAATTGTTTAAAATTCGAAAGAGGGCCTAAAATTTACAAATAGAATATCACCAGCCTTATGAAATTTCTATTTAACTTTAAAATAAATAAAAAGTCAAATAAATAAATAAATGAGAAACAAAATAAAGTAGCAATGAGAATAAATAATTTCTTAAGAAATTATAAAGATAAATAAAGAATTACGTTAATTATTTGAAACTAGGAATTAAAATTATAAACAGAATACAACTGACATCTGAAAATGTCAATAACACTTAAAAAAATGTTTAAAACCAAAATATATTCATAACATATTATTTTACCCACATAAATATAAATTAGAACATTACATGACCAAATAAAATATTATTTTTATAATTTAAAGTAAACAATTTTGTTAAATACAGCAAATTTCACACAATAATTAAAAGTGCACAACTTTCACATAATAAATCAGATTTCAACGAAACGAAAAGTAGTGATCATAAAATTTTATTTACTTTCATAATAAAAGATAAAATTCAAATTCGAACTTTTAAATTTTTAAGTTAAAAGTCAAAGTTGACCAAAATTCATTATTTTGGAAATTATTCTATCTAGTCATGTTTGTAATGATAATTCGTATCAAAGTTTATATTTTAAAATAACAAAATTATCTAAATTAAATATAATAAAGTTAAATCAAAATTCAATTAAAATAATTACAAAATACAGGGTTGTTACAACCAATCCCACTTCGAGGTGGGATATCGCAGTATAAAGGGTCATTCGCTATTATAAAGGGTGCATAGGGTCTCATCCGCTATATACTATGGGAATCAATAACTCCAATATATATACTACAATATATAATATACCACATCGAAACTGATATTAAATTATCGATTCAAGCAAACAACCAATAATTTAAATTTAACGATTTAAATTTGAAAGGGTAATCCAAATGAGTGAGATTAAGTCACCTTTGATTGTTTCTTCGCAATCCACTCCAAACCGGCTTGTTTTCTTCCCGATTTTGGACCTTGTACAAACATTATATGGCTTGTTAATATTGAAAATAATCGAACATTCTATTACCATTGATTTATTTAATTTAACTAATAATTTAATCTAAACTTAATAATTTAATTTTAAACTAGTTTTCCTAAAATAAATAATATTTTGGTAACTAAAATAAATGAATAAGTAAATTAAACAAGTTAATCACCACAATCCCTTATTTTTAAATAACTAGTAATTTTAAAAGGTATATATCTATATTTACTTTTCTTCCTTTTGAAACTACATATATATATACTTATAAAATAATATATAGATTTAAAAATCCAATTTTCCTATATACTTCCAACATTTTGAATTCCTTTTTTTTCGAAACCCTACATATATATACTTCTGTCTATCTATATATTTTAAATAAAAATAGGTAGGTGTAAATATATATTTGTATTCAACTTTTCCCCTACCGTATACTCATATACATATATATTAAAAACTGCTAAACATCACTATTTAATTCTTTTTCTGTTTAAACAGTTTATAAAAATATATACTTTTCTTTACTGTATACCTTTATATAAAAATCATTAATTTGAAAAAATAAATCTACATATATACCTTGCAGCTACTAGACTTCATCCCCTTCCAACTCTCAACTTCGAAGCTTCTCCTATAACCGTCGATCACGAGCCACCTTCGCAAGCCTCCCCTTAATCGCCTTGACCTTCGCGAGCCACAACACTCCACCCTACATACGCATGCGAACGAGCCCCAAGCTCCTAAGCCCTCAAATTCAATCGCAGCGCTGACCATCGCAGCCTCGACCACCCCTTCCATCATTCCTCGTGCACACACTACTGTGGTCTCCCATGCTCGCACGCGCCTGTCTCTTCTACACCTGAAGTTGAAATCGCTGGCCGTTCCCTCCCTTCGACTCGCGATTTGAAATCGAATTCGATTTTACTTTTTTTCCATTCGAATGACTAAAGAAGAGAGAGGGAAGAGATTAAAACAAAGAACCCTGATTATGATTGTGCCCTCTAATGGGTTTTGAATTCCTTTATGATTTAAAACGAAGAAGAAAAGAGGGAGCCACGAATTTTTTTTCTTGATTCTAATGCGTGAATTAAAAAGGAAGGAGAACGGGAGGCACCATGGAATGGTTGCGTGTACGAGTGGGGGATAGTGATTTGAGGGAAGCTGCAGTGATTTGAAGGCAAAAAGTTTTGATTTGAAAGAAAGGCAGCTGAATGTTGGGTTGTATGGGAATATATATATTTAATTTAATTTCAAATTCAAAACGTCTCAAGATTTATGTAGCTTAAAAATCACGAACCCCTATCGACGAGTGCCGCTAGGCAGTTATAATGTTATACCCCTATTTTGAACTCAATGGAAAAGGTTTCGAGTCCTAATTCGAGCGTATGGAGAAGATAGCTTTTTAGACCCAGCTATTATATTAGATTCTCGATATATATTTCAGCGCGTTTATACATCGTACGATCACACTACAACTCCAGACGCTACGAAAATTGAAATTCGATAAATATAAAATATTACGGATCTAACATAACTGGTTTCGTCGAAATCTGGGACTGTGCCTCGGAAGGCTATTTTTAAATATTAGTTTAACGATATATTTTCTAACACTAGACACATCTCTTTTTAAATTCAAACTTAAAGCTTTCATTATCTTCAGTATTATCATAAAAGATTATAAGCTTTTGAAATATTTTTAACAAACTTGAAACTCCAGATTTCATATTTTACCTAGTTTCTAAATGTTTAATTCAATAGTTTAATTGCCCAATAAATAGTTATATTTGAAATCCAATTTAAAAATCTACACATGAATATTTAAAATCAATTAAATATTCTAATTTCAAATGTCCAAATTTCTGGGTCATCCCAATTTTGCTGCATTTTATTACTTTATTACAAAGTGAAGGACCCTCACACAATCTTGTTTCCAGAGATTACTTAAGCCAATATGTTAAACTGAGTAGATTTTATCTTGAAAATGCATCAATTTTAAAACCATCGAAATTAGCGAGATATTTTATTCTTAGAGATTTACAAAGACTTTAAATGGAACACCCCGTCTCCACTTTGATTTTCTTGGTGAGGAAAAGGAGAAATACTCAAAGAGATTCGGACATTTCACACCAAACTAATATGTGGACACAATAGTCCACCTGTTGGGGAATGAGACTACAGTAAATATCCACTGGTCATTACTCCAAAAGAAGTCAATATTCCTTTTGACTTGAGTGCTATCCTTTCCACTAATTCATTAAATAAAGTTAGGAATGCAGTTTCTCAACTTTAGATGTAAAGCAAATACCGAATTGTATTCTTTTGATTTCATTGTTATCTAAATTGTAATTTGATATTGGAGTAATAAAAAGATTGTTCATTCTGATTTTGACTTCATTAATTTTCCTTTTAAAAAAAATAGGAGTTGCAGTTATCCATTTTGCCTCACTCATTAGATTCAGCATCTCGCTTTATCAATCTTAAGGATAAGCTGTTAGCGGATCATGAAAAGAGCAAACTCCTTGAAGATACTTTACTTGCTCGTTTTGGCAATACCGAAGCGTTAAGATGGCATACGAGATTCTTACTTCAGACAATGATAGTTAGAAATCTCAAGGATTAGGTCGCCAGCTTAGAAGCAAATGTTAATAGTAAGGATGAAACGATTTCAATACTAAAGTGTCAAGTTAAGTAAAATCCTTCAATTGACTTTGATTACAAAATGTCAGAACTTCTCCAACAGATAAGCGATTTGGAGATGAAATTGAAGCATAGTCAGGCCTAGTGCGAGTCGTTGGAATTTATTATGGGGGATAATAACTTAAGTATTGATTTACCAATTCCTCATGCTATTCCATCTGCTGCTAAATTTACAAGATCTACTTCCCTTGTTGCTCAGAAATTTCCCACTACAACAAATCCTTTCCCTGGCTTAGATGAGAAGGTAGTGGGCGAGTGGTGTAGGAAAGTTAAATTCGAAATGATGAAACATTTTGAGGAACAACAAAAAGTTAAATACTCACAACGTATAAACAAATAAGCTGCTGGAATTAAAAAAACTCGAACACTATAATCATCTCCTTTTGAAGCATGTCGTGAATTGGAAAGGAAAAATATGACTCATAGAGGCGCAAATAGAGCTTTCAACCGTGTTTAAAAACTAATATTGATGTGATTGATGATGCAGATAGGATAAGGAAGAAAGAGAAGAAACTTAAAGAAGTCTTTTGTATCGCTATCCATCATATTGTAGATCCTTCAATCGCTGAGAACTTGAACAAGCCTGCCTAAGATTTATGAAAGATTCATATTTACGAAATGTATATATTTATTCTACATAGATGTAAATAATTTCTTAAGTTATGTAAGTTTTGTAAATATCACCTGGTTTATGATCCTTTCCTGCAATGTTACCTCTAAAACATTTGTTTGTTAGCTTATACTACAATGTCTGCATTTGTTGGATCTTTCATTCTTCCTTACTATTATGATTTCCCTGCAAAGAATGAAGCAAACAGTATTTCCCATTGTTAGCTTGAAATTGATATAAAGTCTATCTATATCATTCACGTACGTTAACAAATCATTATGTCAATCATATTGTAATAAATGAACAGTAATTGTAATTGGTTAAATGCCTTGAAACCCATCTTTGATCATGATGAGAAATATTTAAGAATTTAACTTTAATAATATAGCTGGAATATCTAAAATCTATTAGCAGATAATTTAATCCTCGGCCAGGTGTATAAATATCAAAAAATCATCCTCAAAAAATTACCAATAGAGGGTTAGTAATAGAAGTCCAAAAACCATTATCTGAAAATTAGTAGTAGAAATCCAACGACCCATATTCGGGTATTAATGAAATTTGAAAATTTAGAAGTCCGAAACCCAAATTCAGTTATTAGTGGATGATACTAGATGTTAAGAAACTTGGAACTCATATTCAAGTATTTTGTTAATGATAAGCGAAAATTCACAATAACGATTTTCTTGATAGAAGTCTTTGACCCATTTTTGGGCATTAGTAGTGGACACTCAGGAATCCATAATAGAAATCTTAAGCCCGGATTAGGGCGTTAATAAGTAAAATCAAGTAATAGTATTGAAACCCTACTTCGGGTAATATATAGACCAAGTGTTTGATAAAGACCTGAAACTCAGATTCATGTATTAATTGATGAAGTCCAAAAACGAGAGAACCGAAACCCAGCTTCGGGTATTAATAAGTGGAGTTTCATTCTACTCCTTAGATGTTGCCTTCCTCGACATGTATATACCATTTTAGGCCTCATATGTAGTTGTAGTTTGATTGGCTGCTTCTCGACCTTGGACCTCTCAGTCCATCATTTGATATGCCACCTCTTAGGCTTAAACATCTCAGTCCCATGTAGATGTACCAATTCTTAGGTTTGGACATCTCAATTCATTGCTTAATGAGCCGCTTCTTGGGCTTGGAAGTTTTAGTCCATTGGGATATGCCTCTTCTTGGGCTTGGACATTTTAGTCTATTGTTTGATGAGCCTCTTCTTGGGATTGGATGTTTTGTTTGTTATTGTCTGATGCTCTTAGTTAGCTCATTGTTAGAGGCTAGAACCAAGGACTTACCTAACCTCCCTCTAGGAGGCTCCTTGACTTGGCCGGAGGTGCGGCCAAGGGCTTATTGATGCTTTAACCTGGCCATATCGTGGCATGGATAAAGGCTTACACTCCTCCCTCCAGGAGGTGCCCTACCTTGGCCATAGCATAGCACGACCAAGGGCTTGTCAATGCTTTAACTTCGCCATAGCATGGTGCAGATAAAGGCTCACATTCCTCCCTCCAAAAGGTGCCTTTACTTGACCCGAGGCCCTGTCAAGGGCTTGTCGATGCTTTAACCTGGCCATAGCGAAGCGCGGTTAAAGGCTTACATAACTCCCTCTAGGAGGTGCTCTACCTTGGCCATCTCGACACGGACAGTGGCTTTAAACGTTTAAGGCAACGTCCAAATAAAAGAAGCATTTCTCTCCCAACCATGTAGATCCTCTTCAAAAAAGTAGCTCTTTATTGATCTTATTCAATATTTCTTTACAAACTCATTAATCTTGTCTTGATGGAAAATTTTGATTATCATTCCTTCCAAGGCTCTGTAGTGGTTGGTCTTATGTCCATTCATCGTATGGAAATGGTAGTAGGATTCCCCCATATTCCTTTCATATTTTGGTTTCTTTTTTTGTGATGGCCAATAATTGAGCTCATCTTTCATTAGCAAGTAGACATTCTCAATGGATGTTGTTAGATTGCACTCGTTAAGAAGTCTAGACTTGAAACGTGTTTCTTGAGAATGGCTTGTAAATCTTTTGTTACTCGGCTCTGGTGTTTCACCTTTGATGACTGGTTTTCTCTTTAAAACTCTTTGGAGTTCCGGTGTAGGTATTGTCCCACTTATAACTTGACCCCATTTGTGTGCAAATGCGTTATAATCTACCATTATTCCCTCTTCAAAGATTGTG
Source organism: Allium cepa (assembly GCA_030765085.1). NCBI lineage: Eukaryota > Viridiplantae > Streptophyta > Magnoliopsida > Asparagales > Amaryllidaceae > Allium > Allium cepa. Next base: position 745,358,951 of record CM060940.1, on the reverse strand, counting down.
CCTTTATATAGCGCTGAATTGTTTTTCTCATTTGGTCAAATAAATTGTCACTTCTCCTTTTCTCTTCCTCAGAAGGAAAGATTGGATTTGGACCAATATGAAAAGGTTTCTGACTTTATTTAAGTGGATCATAGGTTTCAACTTTCTTTGTCCTTATGATTCTTAAAGCCTTCATCTTTAATATTTTCCCTTCGTATAGTTTGGAATCTTGAGTTGTTCTTGGGGAGAATCATATCAAGCGTGGTTTTGAGGATCCTTGCTCAGATCTTTTGGTTTTGCTAACCATTATGAAGTATGATCAAAAGTAGGTAAGCTCGAAATAGAATTTTGTTAGATGTAAGTGGTGTTGGATGTTCAACAAAGTTGGAGGTTAAAGACCTCTTTCTAATGCCAAAATGTTAACAAGAAAACCTGTCAACACCCTAAAGTTGAATGGTTAATCCTTTAGGTCTCTCTCGATTTGTTGGAGAAAGTTAGGAAGTGAATTCCTTCTTTAGATCTCCTTTTTGAATCAGTCCTTGTTATGTAATTTCCTTTTGATTGACCTTTCACTTAGTCGAAAGGCTTAAATTATCCTCTTTTTGGTCTTTTGAGCGGAATAGAGTAGTTGGGTTATCTCTTTGAAATAGCCCTTTTGAAGCGGTTGTGAAAGCTTAAGGGATGGCTCTAAGGTTCAAGGGTATGAATTGTTCTGAGCGGTTTTAACGTGGTCGAAAGCTTGAATCTTAAGTGACTTGAGTTTGAATTTGGAACTAAAGGTAGACTGACTTGGGTTAGGTCTTCGGCCCACTAGAATGTAGAGCTCTAGTGAAAGGTGACTTGGAGTAAAACTAGAATTACTTGAAAATGCATGGGTTTCAATCAGGTCGGAAGATGTCTATCCATGGGGTCGATACTTGGAAAACAGTGTTAGAACTAATAATTTTTTTGAAACAACTAAGTAATTAAGAATATTGAAGACTTCCCCTTATTAACTCCATAAAGTCTTTATTGATCAACTTTCCCTAATTCAATTTACAAATTAGGTTTTACAATTTTAAAGAATTAAGAAAATATAAGAGTAGATTGACTGAGTTCTGATCCCCTAAAATAAACCTCTTGGGGTTTATTTATAGATTTAGGTTGGAAACTTTTGACCCATTGCTTTCGTTTGGATCAAGGAGCGGCTTTAAAAGCCTTTCGACTCCAATAACATCCCTGTATCCCTCTGCAATGCATGCGAATAGGCTTGAATGCTTCCATCCTTATCGAAAGGGGATGGTTATGCCTTTCTTCTTTACGTGGCTTTGTAAGAGCTTTCGACTTTATCGAGGGGTTGTTACCAGAGGCTTTGAAGTTCTTGAAATTGTGATGGTTTCGATGCTTTTTGTAGCTTCCAAAACATATGCTTACAACTTGATGTGGAATCTTTCTTGGGTATCAAAGGCTTTGACCTGTTCGAAAGGCTTAAATTTGCTTCCAAAAGGGTTGTTTTGACTAAGGTATGGTTCTGAGCGATTTGAGTGAAGGCGGAACCTTTGGATTCGAAAGGTTTGGTGCGCATATGAAGGGTTGTTATGCATTGCCTTCGAAAGTTGTTTCTTTAACTCATTCGAAAGGTCTTTATGCGAGCGGAAGCACCTGCTTTGAAAGGTGTTCAATGAAGCGGAAGCTTGCTTTTGACCCTCTCGGCCTCTTTGTAAGCTTTTGAGACTTCTAGTCTTTGGCTGTTGCATCCCTTCAACTCCTGTGAAAGGTCTCGCTGCTGCTTCCCTCTCTTGTTTTCTTCTGTCTTTCATTTAATTTGGTTTCGACAAGGTCGAAAGGATATTTGGTAGTAAAAATATACTTTTATACATATTTCTATAGTTTAACAATAATATTGAATTTGGATAAGTGCTAGGCATAATATATATTAAATATGTCTAATTCTCATGAAATAAGAAAATAGTGTGACGGACAAATCTAACTAATTTTTTAGATTCAAGGACACGTTCTCGATTTTTTAGCAAGAATGAAAAAAATTTCAACTAAATGTATAAAAATGAAATTTTTTAGTAAGAGTGACATGTTACCTTCAACATAAAGTAAATTTTCACACGAGGAACACCATGCACCAGATTTAGGCAAAAGTGCATCAGATCTTGGAGACAGCTGAACGGATGTCGACGTTGGTGTTCGGCAACATAGATGGCGGCGATACTATTTTGCTAAGGTTTTGGAGAAAGTACAAGTTGAAGTGCTTTGATGATGTGGAAGCAAAGAGTAAGAATGGAGAAATGGTGGCTTTGATGGTAGAAGCAATGATTTCGAGTTTGAGTATAAGTGGAGTGATGTTAGAGAAGAACCAACAAATTAAGAAAAAAAGAAACGGTGGCTTAAGGAAGAAGATGATATTGTGTAATAATGCTACCGTGTAGTATCATTTTCGGCATTTTTAATAAGTACCATTATATATATTTCTATTCATAATGCTATTTTATAGTAGCATTTAATAAACTGTAAAACAATTTCTGAATTTTAATAGTTTTTCAAAATTGTAATAGTAGTTTATAAACAATTATAATATCTACTGCAAGGAATGGTGAAACTTATGACGGAAGCTTCCAACGGCCGCCGACAACTTCATCATCATGCTTTTGACGGCTGCCAATGAACCATCAACTTATTTATTTAGACCTATTATTTGTTATTCCATGTTAGTTATAAAAGTTAGAAATTTGATTAAATATATAATAACCCAAATCCTAAGAATTTTGTAAATATATTTCTATTCATTTATTCAAATTATGACAATTCCTGATTAATTAAATTACTGTTGTCAATAATATTTTTGTTGTATAATTATATTTGATAATTAACTCTATTGAAAATCGAACATAGATAATCATTTTCTATAAGTTTCAGTCTAAAATTATAAAATTTCGATGAAAGTTATGAACGTAATAGGTTTATGAATTTATTTGCAAACATTATATGTCTAACTATAACTTAAATTTTTTAAATTAATTTGAAAAGGAAAGTAATAGACCTGTTATCATTAATATATGTTTCATATTCGTTGATAATGAATATAAACTATTCAATTTTTTCTACAAATTAAATTTTTTAAACAAACTAATATATATTAAGTTTATTTTAAAAAGTGTGAAAATGGAATAAAAATTAAGTAGCCATCGAAAGCCATTGCTAATTAAAGCCATCAACGGCCTTTGAAAGCCATCGGAAAGTCGTGTATATTCATCCATCAGACCGAGAGCTGCTTCATTACATTTTCCTCCCCAAATTCCACAAAACCCTAGCTGCTCCTCCCCTCCTTGTCATTAGTGAATCTGCTCCACTCCCTAACTGTCAACAAGTTCATCATTCTCCACTCTCCACAACCATAGGCCTCTAATTCATCTGCAATAACGTTTTTTTCCTTAACCCTAATTAATTTTCATTTACTAAATTAGGGTTAAATTATGATTTTGATTATTTATGTTACCCATTGATTGTCTATTGTACCCCATGGAATACTTATTATAATTAATAATTTTTATATCAAAAATTAATGTATAATTTTATGTATGTGTATAGGCGTTAATTAGTGAATATGCGTATTAGGGCTAGCTTGGATTAGTTATTGTATGTGCGTATAATTTAGTGTACATGCATGTTTTCAAATATGTCAAAAATAATAATTTGTTTACATAATTGTTTATTAGTTTAGACCCTTAATTATGTATAACGCCTAGTTTGTTACAATGTGTTTAGTGCATAATGTGCTTTATTATTTTTAAATCCCTTAGAGAGTTTTTAGCCCCGTCTGACAAGTATTGTATATAATCTTATATGGATATTCGTTTTTGTTACATAATGGACGTTTATATTCATCTGATACAATATTTATCGGACTTTTCCCTATATTGGAAAGCTACAAACACAATAAAAGAAATACATTTTGTAAATCATTTCATTTTAAATAGTTCACAAAATTCAGACAACACTTCCTTTTTGTTCCCTGCGTAAACACATTTGTGTATGATATAGAGAATAAAGAGGAAGTGCTGTCGAAATTTTATTGAATCGTTTAAAATGTAATGATTTACAAAAATAATTACTATTGTACTTGTAATGGGATGTAGGATGACCGACCATCAAAGTAGAAAATAGTAAACTAAAAATTTAATATTATAAATCCATAAAATGTATAAATGTTAATTAATAAATGAATTATGGTTAAGATACATTAAAATCTATAAATGAATTTAAAAAATATATATAAAAGAATAATTTATTATATAATTAATAAAACACTAAAATGTATAAAGAAATTGAAAAATAAAATGTAAGTCTATAAAATGATCAATACGTTTTTGATTTCTATCATATTTTCTTAAATAGGAAAAAAGAGCATCTACTTTGTTGATCAAAGTTGGATGTATCCACCATGAAGAGGGTTGAGAACTTCAATGAAGGACATTTTTATAACGGTGTAAATATATTTATTGAATTTTCTTTAGGTGATAATATAACGACGAAGAAATTCGTTTTTCGGGTAGTAGGTGCAAACTCTTGATGAATTTGATACCAGATATGGTTAAAGTTCATTTGTGCCAATATGATTTCATTCTGGATTACAAAGTGTGGGATCGCCATTGAAAACAGGTAGCATCTTATCATGCACAGTTAGAGGAGGAAGCGGGTAATGACACTGTCATGGCGAGTCCCGTAGAAGATATAGTTGAAGATGTAGGACGATCAATATTCCCTACAGTTGATGCTGATGATGAAGATGTAAATGTCGAAGAAGAATCAAATATTGGAGCAAAGAAAATCTATGGTTTATTGGATGCTGCTAAGAAACCTTTTTGGGATGGATGTAAAAGCGGCATCCAATTACAAGTAACTGTAATTACATTGCGATGAAAAAAATTACAACTTCACAGAAGCAGGATTTATAGCTGTTGTAACGACCCAGAATTTCTGTTATTTGAAATTCATATATTTAATTGATTTTAAACATTCAAACGTAAATTTTATAAATTGAATAACTTATATTTCAAATATCTCGATTTAATTGTATAATTAAATTGTTAATTTAATATTTGAAATTGTAGAAATAATTGGAAATTGAATTATATGTGAATGAAAGCGATTTATAAAGATGAATTAAATTCTATTTGAATTAAAATAATGTAAGTAAACTTTTAAAATGGAACTAAAAGTAAATTTACAGAAATTGAATATCTTAATATTTAATTGACGTGTAAAAATAGCCATTTTTCACACAATCTCGGATTTCGACGAAACCAGTTCCATTGGATCAGTAATGTTATATTATTGTAAGATTTCAAATTTCGTGTCAAATGGATTTACGATTTAGTCGGGGGAAGCTAAAAGGCGTAGAAATTCATTTAACTAAATTTTAATTTACATAAGTTCATTTGAAAACCTATCTTCCAAATACGATCGAATTGGCTCTCAATATATATTTCATTGTGTTTTGAATAGGAGTAAAATATTATAAACGCCAGGTGGCACGCTTCGTTTCGAGTTCGAAAAATTTGGCGATGAATAGTGTCGTGAACTTTTCTATAAATGGCCACGTTTTTATTCATTTTGCAAGAAACCTAAAACAGCTAGAGCTAGCTGCTACCATGGAATGCGCGGTCGAAATCTTTCAACTTTCTTCCTTTTTTTTCTTCTAATCCGTAGACAATTACGAAAAATGTTCAACTACAAAATGATGAAGCACAATAAGATCTTCAAGATCAACGGCTATGATTGTTTGAAATGAAGCCGATTGATGGAAAATCAAGCTCGAACGGTCGATGTTCGTACGCGTTTTTTTGCAGAGATTGGCGGCCGAGTTTCAAGTGCCTCTGGCTAAGGGTGTGTCACATGATGGCCTTTCATTTGAGGTGTTCGATCATCGGCTAGGTGATCGTAGTGGCTCGATAATTAGTGAAAATTTACGGCCAAATGGGTTCGAATGCGTTCGAATGAACCTAGGGAAGAAAATGAAGTCACGGTCGAGATCTATGGTATTGAAATCAATAGCCACGATTGAAAATGGTTTTAAAAAATAAAAAGGAAATTGGAAATTATTTATATATTTAATTCATATAAACTTTTAAACGTCATAACTTCTTCATACCAGGTGTGTTTCTGATGGAACAAATTGCATTGGGTCCGTAGTGACGAGCACTACATTTTAGAGCTTGTTTGGAGTTGATTGGAGATAGTATAAATTTTGGGTAAAATTAAACCACTGTTTAATTTTATTCAAAATAAAACACTGCAACTACTATTAGGGACCAAAGTGAGTACAACTCACTCTTTCTGACTCACTGATATTTTATATAAGTGAGAATAAATTATTTATGATGATTGATTGGATGATATATGATATATTATCTATATATTGATTGGTATTTGGATATATTCATGCCTATTGGAGCAGATGAAACCCAATACGTTCCCGCGTATGAGCGGATGACTCTTTGTACATGCGTCTGCCTTGAAGCGGACATTGTACACATATCCTAATATGTATATTTGTTGCAGATGGCAGATTCGAGGGATCCTACTGGATTCTCCACCAATGTTGATTTTATTTATCGATTGATATACATGCTATTATCATATGACATATGATGTTTTAGATGCCGTGATTGATGTATTTACTGTTGTTGCAGCATTGTGCGTATTTTTAATAATTTAAATGTTAAAGTGATGAATTCAATTTGAAAAGGATTTTCAAGTGATTTTGAAAATAGTTGTTTTATTAATTTTTGAATTGTTAAGTGAATGAATTTATTTTAAATAAATAAATGTTATCATTTTGATATTATTAAAATTATGATTTAAAATGTGAATTTTGAAATATGAAGTTGATTTTTTATGAAATAGTTTAAATTGAGATTTTTGAATTTATTATAAATGGTATGTTTATAAGCTTTATAAAATTAACATTTTATAAATAAAAATAATGAAATTATAAAGGAGTTTTTTAATAGTTAAAGTGAAGTTATGAATAGATTATAAGTAAATAAGATTTATAGATTTATAATTGATGAAGTTATAAAAGAATGAATTTGCAAATAAGAGATTTATAAGTAATCAACTTATAATTGGATTTTGGCATGTAAACGTGATATAAATGGAATTTGTTAATAGAGGGATTTTATAAATTAAAGTTTTTTTAATATATATAAATGGAATTTATAAACATTGTTTTATAAATCCAAAATCAATTTAATTTAATAAGTTAATTGTTGTAGTTTATTAAAGGTATTATATCCATAATTTTTGACTGTGGATAATCCTTTAATAAATATGTAGAAGTAATGAATTTGGTTAGAGAATTAAATCCACGATTTTGGACATTGGATTATTCTTTAATAAATGTGTAGAAATATTGGATTTGGTAAATGAACTATATTCACGATTTTTGACAGTGAATAATATATTAAATAAAATGGATATGTTTTGGAAAGTGATCTTTTAAATTTAAAGACTGGTATTGGAAAGTGATATTTTAAATGAAGTTAAATGTTTTGAAGATGTTTTAAAATGTGTTAAGTATCAAAACCATAGATTTCAACATTCATCATTGAAATAGACGTTTTCGAGAAGTAGGGAAATGATGGGCTAAAATATTGTTGTTATAGTAAATGATTTTCAAAAGGAAATGTTTTTGTATAGTATATGGGATTTATATATCTATCTAATTTACGAATCCCTATACTAATGATTTTGGATTATGTAACGATGTTTTACGCAACAATCATTTTAATCCAAATAAATATGTTTATAAAAATGTTTTCCTTAAAGAATAAAATATATACTTAATCGTGATTTAAATATATGTGATATTTTCTAAGTGTTGAAAATAAAGAGAATTGTAAATTACTTATTGTTAAATAAGTATGTGGAAGGTTTTCCAATATAGAAAGTTGAAATGGTTTTGAGAATATATCTTTTAAAGATAATTTGAAGTCAATATTTGGCAAATGATTTAATTAATAAAAGATTAATTAAAAGGGCCTAGTGATTGCTTATGGTGCTAAATATTTGTTTGTTTACTATGATAGTTAAATAACCGACTACCAAATTTGGCCATTTTAGTTCCTCGACTTGATGTAGGAACTATTTAGTCGTACACTTAGTATATAACCATCTGTGTGGGCTTGATTATCGTTTGTTTTGAGGATGTTGATTCGTATAGTGCAGAGTATTACTCCAATTTATCGACTTTCCTTCTTCGCCGAAGGATAGCAAGTTGAAAGTTGGAGATGTGATAAGTCTATGAGACTTAGTTTCTATGTGTGGTTGAGGAACGCTTTTATGTTGTTGGTGTGAGGAGACCGGGATCGGTTTATTCGAAAATCATTTTGGACCAACATTTATGCGACGATTGTGCAGGTTGGTTATTGATGATATTGATATTCAGGATTTTCGTAGTGATGGACTTCTTGTTGATCGTTTGGGGTTAAAATCTCAATATACATTCAGTAGCAGTAGTCTCTTCGTTATAAAATATCCAATGCAAGGACTATTCGCTACTAATCCTAGGGATTTCCCAACAGGATGTGGTAGGAAAGTACCTTCGGTTTGTCCTATTCCTGGACAACTTGTATGGATGTTTGTCTTACATTACATTTCTAAAGATTACGTACATTGGATTTTTACAAACGTACATCAGTAGTGGCGAAGAAGGTAACTTCTCTTAGCTTAACACCTTCCTTGAGATGTATATGCTTAAGGGTTGTATTTTTGTGGAAGGAAAATAGTAGTCAATGAAAATGGCAGTGTGGCATTTAAAGTGATGTGATTTGTGATATGTCCAAGGTAATCGTTACCTCAGGCTTCATAAACCGGAAATGACCAAAAGAGGGTTGGATGCAGCAAGGCTAAGTGGGTTGCTCCCAAGTAGGATATAATCATCCTCATCTAGATATATCTTTACATGTTATGACGTCATGTATCTGATTATTGTGGTTTGTATGCTTAGAGGGCCCTCGAAAAAGGTTGGTAGCGACCCGAGAATGATATATTCGGTATTATCTAGTTGCAGAGATAGGCCGATTTTATGTTGGTAGAGGATCCTTTGTGATGGTCCTTTGTACAATCCTCTAGAGATGTACTGCCGGAAGATAGTCCCTTCACCTGGTCATTTGTATGGAAATCCAAACAACACTACGCGCCTGCCATTTTGATTGTATTACCCATTTTGGGCTATATGCTGGAATTTAATCAATGTAACAACTTTGACTATGATTACTATTATTTGTCCGATAGACGCTATTATAATATAAGAGGATTAATATGAAATGTTTTAGTTATCGTAAGGTAAAAACATGTCCGTGTTTAAGTGTGGGCGTGTCTCACGAGATAATTTTGTTTTGTGTAACAACCCATAAAATTTTAAACGGTTTTTAATAACGTATTTAATTGAATTTTTGAGAAATTTTAAATAATAATATTTTGAAATAAAAATTTAATGTTTGTATTACGTATAATTAAATATAAGTAGTGAATAAATAAGAAAACATATAAATTTAGATTACGTTACTTGTTAATTAATTTGGGCGTACGGTCGTTTTAATATTGCATCTATTGTACTCACTCTTTGATTTCATATCTTAGCTGTTAAAAATCAAATCAGCACGTGCATTTTAAAAAAAAAGAATTAAAACCCTGCCTCCAATTCACGTGTAAAACTTTCGACTTTCATTTGCGTCTCCGTATTTAATAGGAATAAAAATCTTTGATTTCCTGACCGTTTCAAAATCTCTTCCAATCTTCATTTTTTGCAACGCAGTTCAGATCTTGAAAAAAAAGGGTAATGGGTAACGATACGAAATTTTAGACCAATTTAAAATTCTTATTTTTTTTAAAATATTGAATAAAATTGGGTAGAAACAAAAATGATGGGAATAATAATAGTTTATATGAGATTTACAATTTGAATTAAAAACAACAAATGTTAAGAATTTGATAATAATTGTTAATTGTAAATATTGATCTATGGAATAAAATTAAAGAGGAAAGAATGGTTTAATTGTATTGTTGTAATTCAAATAAGTTGACCTCTAACAAATGAACTAAAATTGGTAACTAATGGATATGTTGAGTTATGTGAAATTATCAAGTAATGTTTGATTTATTGTTAATAAAAAGAAGTAGTTGAATTAGATTTTTATTTGATTTTAATACGAAATTAATATTTGTATTTGTTGAAATCTTTCCATTAAGGAAAAAGAATGTATTAAAATAAACATTTAATTTGGTAGTTAACATAATATAATTTTATTTATAAGTTTTAAACGAAAAAATTATTTCAAAATGTTTTCCAAATATAATAATAATTATAAGAAAGATATTTTGAAATAAAAGTAACAGGTTATATTCTGTGAATTTACAATTTTTTTTATTTACTATAAAGCAGTCGATAGTTGTTATTATTTTGTATGTTAATTTAATTATTTAAAAGTTAATATGGTTTTAATTGGGAATAATATTTAATTTTACGTTAAATAATAAATTTATCTATAGCCTTGCATTCCAAGTGGGAAAGAAATCATTTCCCTAGACGTTCAATTTCTTTTAAATCTAGTTTTGATAAGTTACGTGTAAATTACTACGCTTCCCTTTTTCCTCATTTTTATAATAGGAATAAAAATTCGCGCAGCAGTTTCAAGAAAATTTATTTCTCTTTAGAAGTTCAAAATCCGTTTCAAGATTGTTTGAAATTCACGTGTATAAGTGTCTCTTCTTTTCCATTTACTCCTTTGCAATTAATAGGAACAAAATCTTTGATTTTCCTTACCATTCAAACGAAATTCTTTTATTTCCTTAATGTTCCTATACCATTAATTAGTACGTTTCTTTATTTAATCTATCCAACGCAATTATCTCCTAAATAAAATATCACGCGCAAATTCCTCCTGACCGGAATTATTTCCTGCCATTTCTCCAAGCAACCAATACTAGTTTCATTTAAATACTCAACCTTGGACGCAAATAATTTTCACCACCTTCCCATTTTATAAATATTTCTTGCGTTTCAATCAACGCATTTACTTCCTAATAAATTGTAAACGTGTACAATATGTTTGCCAAAGATTTCTTGAAAATAATTTCCAAGCATACGTTCGTTTTAATTATTGCATCTATTGTACGCACTCTTTAATTTCATATCTTAGCTGTTAAAAATCAAATCAGCACGTGCACTTTTAAAAAAATAATTAAAACCCTGCCTCCAATTCATGTGTAAAACTTTCCACTTTCATTTGCGTCTCCGTATTTAATAGGAATAAAAATCTTTGATTTCCTGACAGTTTAAAAATCTTTTCCCATCTTCATTTTTTGCAACGCAGTTCAGATCTGGAAAAAAAAGGGTAACGGGTAACGATCCGAAATTTTAGACCAATTTAAAATTCTAATTTTTTTTTATAAAATTGAATAAAATTTATTAGAAACAAAAATGATGGGAATAATAATAGATTATATGAGATTTACAATTTGAATTAAAAACAACAAATGTTAAGAATTTGATAATAATTGTTAATTGTAAATATTGATCTATTGAATAAAATTAAAGAGGAAACAATCGTTTAATTGTATTGTTGTAATTCAAATAAGTAAACCTCTAACAAATGAACTAAAATTGGTAACAAATCGATATGTTGAGTATGTGAAATTATTAAATAATGTTTGATTTATTGTTAATAAAAAGAAGTAGTTGAATTAGATTTTTATTTGATTTCAATACGAAATTAATATTTGTATTTGTTGAAATCTTTCCATTAAGGAAAGAGAATGTATTAAAATGAACATTTAATTTGATAGTTAACATAATAATATTTTATTTATAAGTTTTAAAAGAGAAAATTATTTCAAAATATTTTCCAAATATAGTAATTATTATAAGAAAGATATTTTGAAATAAAAGTAACAGGTTGTATTCTATGAATTTACAATTTTTTTTATTTACTATAAAGTAGTAGATAATTTTTATTATTTTATATGTTAATTTAATGATTTAAAAGTTAATATGGTTTCATTGGGAATAATATTTATTTGACGTTAGATAATAAATTTATCTATAGCCTTGCATTCCAAGTGGGAGAGAAAACGTTTCCCTAGACGTTCAATTTCTTGTAAATCTAGTTTTGATAAGTTACGTGTAAATTTCTACGCTTTCCTTTTTTCTCATTTTTATAACAGGAATAAAAATTTGCATAGCAGTTTCAAGCAAATTTATTTCTCTTTGGAAGTTCAAAATCCATTTCAAGATTGTTTCAAATTCACGTGTATAAGTGTCTCTTCTTTTCCATTTACTCCTTTGCAATTAATAGGAACAAAATCTTTGATTTTCCTTACCATTCAAACAAAATTCTTTTATTTCCTTAATGTTCCTATACCATTAATTAGTACGTTTCTTTATTTAATCTATCCAACGCAATTATCTCCTAAATCAAACATCACGCGCAAATTCCTCCTGACAGGAATTATTACCTGCCGTTTCTCCAAGCAATCAATACTAGTTTCATTTAAATACTCAACCTTGTACGCAAATAATTTTCACCACCTTCCCATTTTATAAATATTTCTTGCGTTTTAATCAATGCATTTACTTCCTAATAAATTTTAAACGTGTACAAAATGTTTGCCAAAGATTTCTTGCAGTTTCCTTTTGCTAAATTCACGCAATCAATACCACTGTAAATATTCGCTAAAATCTTTCTTGCCTATATTCTCTTACCTCAATCAACGCAGTCGTGTATAATTGATTTAAATTTATTTCTTGCCTGTATTCTCTCACCTCAATCAATGCAACCCTGATAAATATAAGCCTCGTACACAAATAGTTTTCAATTGCATCTCAACATTTCCTTCATTTATGCTTGCGTGCGTGAGCTCTGAAGGTATGGCCTCCATTTTCTTCTTTTTATTTTATATTTTTTTTCATGCTTTTCTTCTACCCTCCCTGTCCTCTGCTTTTAATATATTTGACAAATCCATCTTCATATTTTACTCGGCAAGAAGAGAAGGAAAAAAAATTTTAGAATAAAAAAATTAAAAGTATCGCTGCTTCATCTTTTGCCGCCTGGACTCGTTGCCTTCGCCAATTCCAGAGCAAGCCTTGAACCCCACGCTTAAACCAAATCCAGATCTGCGGCCTTGTCACTCAACCTCGGCAACCATCATCTCGTCCTCTTCCTCTATGCGTGTTGTAAGTGTGCTATATTTTTTTATTCTTATTTTATACTGTTTGTATAAGTTATTTACTAGTAGCCTACGCATGTATAAGTTATATAGGGTTTTGTGATCTGTTAAGTTAAATACTTTTTTTACTTGATTTTTATTGACTTTAAAACATTAGTATATAAGTTATTTATATAGCCTGCAACGCTTTTGTATATACCAGTTATTTTAGAACTGCCCTAGTATGATTTACATATTATATATATATATATATAGGTTTATGTATATATCAATACAGGGATTTGCGTTAATATGACATGTGTATATATTTATTTTACGAAAATATTATATTTTATATAGTTGCTATAAGTATATGCATATGTATAATAGTTTTACAAAGTTGTTTATATATGTATATAGTGTTATAATAAATATTTTTGTAAAGTAAGTAATATGTATTAGTTTTATTGTTCTGCTATAAGATTTACATATATTTTCATGAGTCGGTTTCAAAATGTATAGATATATTATATACATAATAGTTTTAATATTTCAAAATATAAGTATGTCATACATGTTTGTAATGCATAAACGTTACATATGTTGTTTTGAAATACTTGTATTTTTTTTCAAATATGGGTAGCTTGTAATTATATAGTGATATTTAATACCTGCCTTTTAATAAATGATATATTAAGCCTATGATTTTAGTGTAATGTGTTTTACAAGGCTGTAGGCATACAAAGTGATGTTAAGATCTACATATAAGTTATATGGATATGTTATAAATTTAAATTGTATATACGATAGTATATATATGTATAAGTCATGTTATTTTTTTATGTACATATATAATATGTTATGGCATTTTGAAAGTTATAAACTATAGTATATAAGTATTTTGTATTTTTAAAATAAATATATACATAAGTATTTATTTCAAAATATATTATTTTAATATTTTCATGGAAATGACAATAATAAAATATATTTTCCGTACAAATGTCTAGCCGATTCTGATTCATTTCATCAATGCCTTATTATCAGCTTTGTCCGTCTGAATTCGTGCCCAACTAGCTATGTTTCGAAATACATGCTTGGATCTGTAACTCATTTCATCACCAAACCTCTCTCTAGCCTCAAAAGGTGAGAAATCACTCACGATTAACGTTCTTTTATTTATTAAATTTGATTTCAATTGAAACGACAATTGAAATATGCTAATGTTAGTTATTTACATTGTTATATATGTTGTTATTTGCAACTGTTCACTTGTGGGATATGACACCATATCCTGTTGTTTATATTATATTGGTATTGATGATATATGCCCGTTATTTTATTTTATTATCTGTTATCACTCTGCAAGTTCCCTGTAGTTTAGAATTCACTATGGGTTGAAATGATACATGCCCGAACGGACTTTAGAATAGGAGAATTTTGTTATGGGTTGAAATGATAAACCCAAGCGATTTTCAATTAAATTGAATTTGGGATTGCGGGTCGAAGTGATATCAACCCGTATATTTAAATTTCGGATTGAAATGATAAATATCTGTATCCCTTGACCATAGGGTAGGAAATTATATATAGACACCGTTGGTCCACACATATATATAAATGTTTGAAAATAATTTCTATAGTTTGAAAGGAAATATGTGGTTTTTAATAAATATTGGTTCTTAAATTATTATATATAAATGGAAATTTTATATATAGATTTAATAATAATATTATTGAGATTGAATCAATCCATATAATATGTTTAAGTATTTATTTAAATTTATATTTCAAAATTGATTGTTGTAATAATTTGAATAAGTTAAGGTTGAGAAGATAGAGTTGAATTTATTTGAAATGGTATTTAGTTAAGAATTCTACTTAATTGGATTGATTTGAACTATTGAATTTGAAATTTAAGATTTGATTTATAACTTGATTTTGATTTAAATGATTAAATGGAAGTTTCAAGTTTAAACAAATCGAAAGGAATATTTAGTTTAAAGGTAAACTTAGGTTATTTAACAAATATTGAATTTATTAAGTGAACATTTCAAGACTAAATAATAAGGTTAAATAGAGATCTATATGAAATTGTTAAATTGAACTTTAGAATGTTGAATATTAAGCTTTGAAATAAAATAGAATTTAAATAGTTAATTTGTGATTCAGATCTGTATTTGAAATATATATAATTTGAATTGGTTTGGTCAGAAACCGAATTGAATGGAAATTGATAAATTGAGATTGACTTTAATTTGAATAGGGAAGTCGGGTTGATTTTGAAGTGATTTGTTAAGTTTGAGGAAATTACAAATATTCTACTTTATAAAATAGATATATATATTTTGGAAATATATATATATATTTGAAATGAAATGATATTTTGTTGTGAAGTATAAATTAATCTGAAATGACATCGGTGTTATAGTGTATATTTCTACCTTGTAGAAAGTTCCATGGAGTCTTAGAGGATGGTTATCCCAAACATCCTTTAAGTTACTTGTATTTCAGTTGATATTTCACTTGAGTTGGATTTATTGATATAAGAACGTTAATCCTGACTCGAGTGTTTTTGTGATAACCCGGATTTTTGGACATTGGATAATTGGATAATTACCTGATTTAACTATTGAAATCACTGATTTATTAATTAAACAAATAAATCTGATAATAAATTTATAGGGTATGCATATAGATGAATTAGTACTATGATAAATGATGAATTATAAATATCGGGGTAAATATTCATTGATAATCTCTTTATATAATTATTGAAATTTTATGATATTTGTTTAATGATTTTCTTTTATAATCATTCAATTTAGAAGAATTCATCTTTTATTAATAGATATATGCAGAACTTATCATATGATAGCCATTCTATTTTCATGCATATGTTTATGGTTTATAAGTGAAACTTGGATTTAAAAATTCAAAATAATATCTTGAGAATGTGATAATATGTTTATGTATAAATTAGTATCAAAATTATTTTCTTAAAAGTTATATAAGTGCAAATTAAGGAGAAGTATAAATATAAATTTATAATATATATATATATATATATATATATATATATATGAAAAACTTAAAACACTAATGATAAGATTTAGTCAATATCTTAAGTTTAAATAGGATTTGACAAAGATGAATACCTTCTTTAAATACATGTACAAATTTTATATATGTAAAAGTATGTAAAACATAAGAATATAAATAAAAAAAATTATTATATAAATTAATGCAAAATTACAAGTGTAATAGGAATTACATCATAAATAGACAAATGTAAGGTAAATATCTTGCAACATAACAAGTGTATTTTAATTTCCAAAATAATAAATAGAATTGAAATAAGATTTTTACATACGTTATTCTTAAAAACTGTTTCTCATTTTCTTTCAAAACAAAGGAGAAACAAAAGCTTGCTAAACACTTTAAAACCAGAAAAAAAAACAATCAGGAAGAATTTTCCTTTTCAAACCTGTAGCAAGATCATTCTGTCAACTTTCCAGGCTTCAAAAAGATTATCATGCAAATTCAAACTAAATCAAGGCAGGATCAACTCAATTAAACATTTTTCAAGTTTCCAGTTTCAAGAAATCAAAAGCATTTTTTCCAGATTTCAAAACTTTTCAGGCTTCTCTGTTTCCTGCATAAAGGTGAGTAAAACTTGGAAATTTCATATATCATGTACTAGTATGCGATGATCCTTTAAGCATGGTTAGAATTATGCTGTGCATGTTATTTTAAATGGATTTTAAGTATATATAGGTGTGTGTTAACAATTATACATGACTGATATGAAAAGTAAATCTCTGTACAAACTGAGACAGTGAGTAAACAATTTAAATCAAACTAAGTAAATATATTAATTTGTTTCCTATAGAGTCTGAGATTTGAAGTTGCGTTGTTATGCATATATATACATGAATTTCCTCGGTGTATAAATATTTGTAGGTATGAATGCCTGTTTATGTTGAAAACCATCTCTGTTTCTTGATTCAGAGCATAAAGGCTCGATCAAAAACCCAAATATCTCATCCAATGATCTCTGTTAGGTAGGAAGTTTCAAATACAAAATGTTTGTTTGGTCATAAATCAAAGTTAAAAATTTATATCCAGCAAAATAAGATCAAGATGAGCCTGAAAACTTCATAGTCCGGATGAACATGCATATCGTGTTAAAATCAAATGTCATAAATTGTTGATTTAAGCATATGACATGAATCACCATACGAAAACAAGATTTTTAAAACAAGAATGGTAATTTTTCTTTGAGTATGCTGGGAGTAGTGGCTAAATGACCTATAAACAGGTTTTGAGCGATTCTAGATGGTCGAAGGATCTTGGGATGTCAAGGATTTGAACGGAGATGGAGGAGCGTCTACTGATGTCGGGAAAAATGTTCATTAATTTTTCTATTGTTGGATTTATTTATATAATAACGTTAATCCTGACTCGAGTGTTTTGTGTTTTTGCTTTACGCTCAGGTCAGACTGAGTCATACAACATTTGAGACTCACCTGTAGTTGATTTATTTACTATGTATGACGAGTTTTGCCAAATTTTAATTAACAATTTGGTATTTTGAATTATTCAAGTCGGACATGTATGGTTTTATTGTCGATTTGAATGGTCCAAAATAACGGTTTGTAACATTTTGATAGAGTGAATGTTTGGTAATTTAATAAATTCAGTTGAATGTGTTTCTCATGCTGGTTTACCCAACTGATCCAGGAGTTCTTCCCTTTCGATTCTCGGGTCAGACCGAGTATATTTACAGGTTCAGTTTTGGTGCTTTTGGAGCTTTAGTAGGAGAGCTGGAGATCTTCATTTCATATACACGTATCTGTTTATATTGTCCTCTGCTTAGTTGTTGTATATTATCAGTAATTGTAGGGATAGGTTATTATAACTGTACAGGCTAATGATTAGTGATTGATTGTTGAACTATGATTGATGTATGTATATACAGTTTCTGTTTTGTAAAGATCATTGGTATGATATTATATATTTTTCGCTGCGATGTGAGATTCTATATTGTTCTGTTAGTTCTATCTTCTCTTCTCTTCTTCTCTCTTCTTTTCTTTCTCTTGACTTTCCATTAATCTGTGCTTTTTGGGTCAGACATGTGTGGTTTATTACCCATTCAAAGGGTACAGATTTGAGGGTCGTCACACGTGGTATCAGAGCTTAGATTTTGTATATTCCTAAGCTTTGATGTGTACTCGGTACAGATAGAGACAGTAGCACCCTAAATTGAGTTTGAGTGTATTATATATATATATATATATATATATATATATATATATGAGCGCGTATTTGTTAGTTCATATAAAATGTTTTATATTGTGTTTGCTTATCCGTTGAGTTGTTTGTCAATTCTGGTCGGTATGTGGGACGCCATATTATTGATAGGGATTTCTAAACACTTAAACGAGGCATGTCGACATAGTATCATTTTAAGCTGGGTATATGAAATAATTTTACCTCGATTATATTTTATATATAAAGAAACATTTTTTCAGAAATTATGAAAGCATATATAAATGAATTATTTGGTTGTTGAAAATATAAAAATATATAGAAGTTAATAAAAGGTGTTTGAATAGTCTAAATAAAAACAATAATTGTAAAAGAATAAATTATATAAGCAAATGAATTATATAAATATGGAATTATAACTAATATGATTTACAAAGGTGAAATAATCTTATATATAAGAAATGAAATTATATGAGTTATAAATAAAATGGATTTAAATTAAGAATTTAGATATTTGGATCCCGTTCATTTTGGAAGTTATTTTACAAAAGTTAAAGAGATTATAATATAAATATCTGAACAAGATAAATAAATTTGGAATGAATCTTATATAAGTAAAGTGAAATAGTGAAATTATATAAGTGAAAATTTATAAATGTGATTTTTAAATATAAAAGAATTTTTAAAAAATATAAAGCATTGAATTCACTACCGTTGTTGGGAAATAATAAGGGTGATGACTGCAATATCATCAGTATCATTTTCGAGTTTCTATATGATTGATATGCTACCAATAGTAAATTGAAAATTTAAGTTTTGTTTTGATAAACAAATTTGATTTAAAATCCAAGTTGAAATTGATAAATACAAATAAAATGAGTTTTGGACTTATAATACGAAATAAAAAAATTTAACTTTAGTAAAGTTAAAGAAATTTGAGTTAGCATAATAAATATATGATTTGAAATTTAACTAAAGGAAAGTTGAATAATTTGAACTAGATTAGATAAGTCATTGAAATGAAAATTAAATTGAAGTGTTAAGTGATGATATAATATGAATTTGGAAGTTTAAATAATAAATAAGTTGTATAACTTATAAAGTGAGAAAATGTAAGTAAAATCAATTATTAAAAAGGGTAAACAATTTTGTTAAGCAAAAAAAAATCTGAATTTGAAAGTGATATAAAATTTAACTTAAGTAATGTTGAATGAAGTTGAATTTGATATCAAAATGAGTTTGTAAAGTGAAGTAATTAATGAATATGAATTTGAGTTATCTAAGGAAATTCGACTTCGTGGTTAAATGAATTAGCAAATGAATAATTGAATGAAAGTCAACTAGATATTAAACCAAATCGAATGTAAGTTAATTTAATAAATATGGTTATATTGGATATACATTGGTTGTTAGATGGATGTTAGTTGATTGTATAGAAATTCATATGGAGTTGAAATAATGAAATTTAAAGTTAAATAATTGAGTTCGAATGGGATTGTAAGTGAATGTAAATAGAATTGAATTTGATTTGAATTGGAAATGAACTAACTTGAAAGTAAATTAGTGAATTTAAACTAATTGAATATAAATGAATGAATGTTAGTAAAGTCCAATGTTAATGAATCAAAGGTGATTAAATTGAATACTAGTTCAATGAATATTAATGAGAAGTATATTTATATTGATTTGGTATGGATTGATTGGATAGATATTGGTTTGTTGGATGTTAGTTGGATGATGGTTGTTTGATGGTTGGATTTGTTATTTTTGTTGCATCTGTTATATTGGCATATATAGTTGTTATAATGGTATATGTTGTATATTGATATTACTTTCTATATACATATTTCTCATTTTTTGTTGAGTGTTTAGTAGGTGTGGATAGCGTATGCTTCGCATTTGGAGCTCGCTTTCGCACTATATTAGCCGTATATACTCGCTAATAACATATAAGGTATATATCTCAGATTACATATCATACTTTTATATTTATTTCCCTTACAGGATTCCTCATCCTCGACGATGAGATGTATATTTGTGATATATATACACATATATACATATATATATTATGATCCTACTACGATCGAACCATGCAAAGGCGGCTATGGAAATTTTTTCTGAAAATTAAAGGCATTAGAAAATTTTTGGAAAATTGGGAATTTTTTTGATTTTGAGCTATAAAATTAAACGATATTAGTTGGTTTTGAAAAGATAACTAAGTATGAATTTGAAAATTTAGAGAGCTTTTATAAGAGGTTGAACTAAATGATTTTGGAAAAAGTTAAAATGGTTAAATAGATATGTTACTAGTTTTAGCGAATTGTTTTGAAAGTTAATGGATTTTATAGCTTTTTCTTACTTGGTAATTTCGACGACAAAATCCTTTTAAGTAGGGGAGAATGTAACGACCCAGAATTTCTGTCATTTGAAATTCGTATATTTAATTGATTTTAAACATTCAAAAGTAAAGTTTATAAATTGAATAACTTATATTTCGAATATCTCAAATTAATAGGATAATTTTTTTTGATATCATGGGGAACCTTAAGATCATGGTATTCATTGATACTCACTTAAGTAAACCCCACGCCATGTGTCTACACCGCTTTTATTTATTCGTCGCACACGGATGCGTGACGTTGAAACTCCCACTGATGGTTAGGCGCAGGGATTCGAACCTGTCCGAACGCAGTCCTTTGGTTCCCATCTCCCAACCCCCTAACCAACCGAGCTACGAACGGCGGGCAAATTAATAGGATAACTAAATTGTTAATTTAATAGTTGAAATTGCAGAAATAATTGGAAATTGAAATATATGTAAATGAAAATGATTTATAAAGATGAATTAAATTCTATTTGAATTAGAATGATGTTAGTAAAATTTTAAAATTGAATTAAATGTAAATTTACTGAAATTGAATATTTTAATATTTAATTGACGTGTAAAAAAGCCATTTTTCACACAGTCTCGGATTTCGCTGAAACTAGTTTTATTGGATCCGTAATGTTTTATTGGGTCCTTCGGGTCAACAGGTACCGGTACTGTCGTTTCCACTGGTACCACTCTATTCTCCCCTGCACTGGCTTTTCTAGGATCCATCTCTTTTCGTGCTCCGCTGTGCTCGCCAGTGCAGGGTCCGCCCTGTAATTGCTACAAGGTTGGTTCTTTGATGCGGACTGGGGTTGCTGCATCCTTTCCCATTTCTCTTTTCCTTGCCTCTTGCAGCTCTGTCAGATAACACTCCCGCCCGGCATTTTGATCCCCTTTTATAACTCCTACTCCATTGTATGTGGGGAATTTAATGGTGAGGCACCATGGGGCCAGAACAGTTTTGAACGCTGCAAGAGTTGGACGTCCAAGGAAAGCATTATAAGCGGAAAATTCGTCAACAATCACAAAAGTTTGCTTGCGGACTACTTTTGTTTCTCCCTCTCCGAGTTCTACAAGCAAATCAATGGTCCCTATCGGCTGCTTTGGCTCTACAATGAAGCCAGCGATTTTCTGCGACGAGGCTTGCACATCAGCCATGGGGATCTTCATTTGGTCGAATGTTTTCTTGAAGAGGATATTACAGGATGCGCCACAATCAATGAGAACTCTTCTGACAATAGCTGGCCCGATACCAGCCGAGATGACTAAGGGATCCAAGGTAGGAGCTTCAACACCTGTGGAATCCCTGGCTCTGAACAAAATATCATCATTGAAAGTTCTTTGTTGTTTCAGGGGCGTAGCATCTTCCAAAACAAAGACATCTTCTTCGGCCGGTACATATTTTAAAGCCCGGGTATACCTTTCCATCTCACCCCAGCTCCTGCCTGTTGGGTGAGGTCCTCCCGTAATGACATTGATAACAGGCCTTCCGGATTCATGCCCTGCAGCCTTCTCACTTGTCCTGGGCTGATGAGCAGGAGCTTGTTGCCCCTGACTAGACGAAGCAGGATTGCTACTATTCTTTTCCACAAATTGATGCAGCTTGTTTTCCCTTATCAACTCTTCAATCAAATTTTTCAATTGGCGGCATTCATCGGTATCATGACCGGGTTGATTATGAAAGCGGCAGAACTTCCCGCTTTGTACAGCTTTTTTCCCGGTTCTCGGAACATGAGGTTTAGGATAATCAACAGAATCTTTGGTGGCAAGGAAAATACGCTCCGGCATATCTGATAAAGGAGTATATTCCGATGGTTTGAAGGAACGAGGCTTCTTCAGATTTTTCTGTTTCTTCTCATTGTTATTTCCCCTTTTTTGTCCTACAGATTCACTCTTGCGTGGAGCAGCAATGTTATCTTCAGCTTTTTCCAATACTGCCTTCACCGGTACAGGACGGCTTTCCAGACGTATGAACTCATCTGCTTTCTTGTAGAATTTTTCACGGGAATTTGGTTCCTTCATGTTTAGCCATTTTCCAAATTCACTCGACTTGTCAATGGCCCTCATCAGATAAGTCAAGATCATTCGTGGTTCTGCATTGTCTACCTCGGCCAGCGCTATATTAAAGCGATTTGAGAAAGATTTGATAGTTTCCCCTGGATTCTATTCTAAACTTGACAACGACATGATATCTTTGGCTTTTGAAGCATATAGTCTGAACTGCTCCTTGAATTTCCGGGTTAGGTCAGAAAACTGATCTATAGACCGGATTGGTAGCTTGGTGAACCAAAGCAGGGCTACACCTTCCAGATATACAGGAAAATATCGGCACTTTATTTCATCAGAAGCTCTGGCACCTGTCATGTGCCAATCATACTTATACAAGAATTCGTTCGGGTCGCTTGTCCCCTTATAAGCTGGAATGGTTGGAGGGACGAACTTCCTCGGAAACTCAGCCTTTAAGATCCTTTCGGTAAACGGGGTTTTACTTGGAGCGAAATCCTATTCTTTCTCGTCTTCATTCCTTTGCATGCTCTCTTTCATGATTTGTCGAATCATTTCAGAAAGATACCCCTCATCATTTCGAGCTTTAGATCCACCAACTTCAGGAAGTGTCTGCTCAAAGGGGCTGGCAGCCCTCTCAGGAACGTTCCTTTCTTCAGCATCATGAACGTTGCCAGCAAAGTTCCTTTCATTACTCGTTGGTTGACGGTTTGCCCCAAGCAAATCGTTCAACCTATTCAAAATTAGAGCATTTTGGGCATTCTGAGCCTCCAATTGTGCACTTTGGGCATTTATCTGCTGGTTCAGCCCTAAGATTACAGCATCCAACTCTGCTTTTGTAACCCCAACAGGTGGAGTGGCTTGATTAGGTACTGGGGAAGCGGAAGTTCCCTCTTGAACATTTCCAAATCTAACAGATCTACTCCTTCTCCCTGGAGCCATGTTTTCAGATAAACTTCTAGTCTTCAGAGAGATTACTTCAACAAACTTTCATGGAGCAATGATGATAATTCACCTGAGTTCAGTTCTCAGTGGAAGCACCAAAAATGTTAACGCTAAAATTTGAACGCTAACACCCCGGTGTGTAAAGTGTAGTTGTGAAAGCACCACCCGATGAATACGGGAATCAAGAGATAACAGTGAGTAACAGAAAATGCAGTAAATGAGCACAGAGTTTATAGTGGTTCGGCTTATAATCAAGCCTACGTCCACTTCAATCCTTTTTATTGCTGACTGAATTACAACTTATTACAATCTCTTTCAGTTACAATCCAATTCAACTCGAAAAAAGACAAGTAACTAGAGAAAACTTCAATGCCACAGAGTTCTTTAAATCCATGATTGAATGTGTCGAATCTTTTTGTGAAGTTTGGTCTAAGTGTCTTGCGTGAGCTTTGAGTGATGGAGTGCATCTTTCTTTGAAGATAGTAAAGTTCCAATGCCTTGAAGAAATGATCCCCAAAAGCCCCCTGAATGTTGGAGGTGGTCGCGTATTTATAGGGGCTTCCGGTGTCAAGTTGTAAGCAGCTGCCGAGATGAGTTGGATCGCGAGTCGGCTCCGGGTTAGGCTAGGTCGTAGGTCGCTGCTCCTCACCTATGCACGGCCTATGGTTTAAATGGGAGGCGCATATTCTTCTGGCCCCAAATCCTAAGTTCCAAGTCGCTGCCGAGTTATCGTGACGCGCATTGAACTGTTGCACTACTTCCTCCTTCATACCCTTAGGTCGGTCATGACTTATCATGAGTCGTAAGCCGGTCGCGACTCAGGTGTGAACCAACTTATCCTTAACAGTTAGGTCGGCAAATAACTTGAGTAGTTAGATCGGAAAACGTTTTAGGTCAGTAGACTTTTGTAAGTCCTAGGTCGGAATCTCCTTGATCATTAAGTCGGCATCCTTCGTTAAGTCGGCAAAGCGTTAGGTCGGTCTTTTTTAAGGCATTAGGAAGTTAGGTCGGTGTTCATTCGAGCCTTAGGTCAGCATCCTTCGTTAAGTCAGCAGAGTGTTAGGTCGTTTATTATCTTGGATCGGTGAGTCACGGCCGAGGCGGGGTTAACATTTGCCTCTCGAAGCATGCGCCTAACGGTTAGGTCGTATGCTTCGATACTCTTTAACCCGTTCCTTTTTTAGATCGGTAGGTCGTAAACGACCTAACAGTTAGATGGCCTAAGTCGCTTCAGTCTCTACCACAGTGAGATATAAGTCGTCCATTTTCTTTTCTTTTTCCTCTTTATTACTTACTCCCTTGTTCGATTCCGCCATTAAAATTTTCTCAAGCTCCTAAAGGCGATCTCATCCCATCTGATCATCGATAACCTCTACCATTGATCGTGTAGGTAACCTCATTCCTCTTCTGATTGTAGGTCACTATCGATTCGTAAACCTTGTTGCTCGAACTCGAATCGTTCCTTTGCACGACGCCCCATCACGAAATTCATCATACTTATAATCGGCAAGGTGTAGGTTGCTCGAGGTGATCACTGATGCAACAAAGGCAGTTTACTACCTCAAGTTAGATGATTTCTGATAGCATGGCATCGAACTTATGACAATTTCAAATCGTATTATTGGGTGATTGGTTGGTCAAGAATGAAGGCGGCTGCTGATGGAATGGTTATTGGGTTATCGGGTTGATGGAGTGTGATGTTGGTTCGGGAGCGAGTTAGTGAATTTGGGTGGCTTAGCCTTGGCCGACCTAGCTCTTAGTGACCTTAAGTCGCGGCTGAGATAATACTTGAAGGAAACTTGCCGATTTAAACTTTAAGGCCTGAATCGTGACCGAGTTAATACTTGGAGAAGTTCCTGCCTTTTTGGATCGGAGCTTACTTTCTTATCTCTTCCTTGAGACCTAGAGGACTGAGCTGCCGAACTAACTTTGACTCCGACCCGCTTCAGACCTAGCCTTATCTCGCGAAAGACTTTTAAAATCGTAGCCGACCTAATACTTAAGCTTTGGACGTGTTGTCATTTAGGAGCATAGTCCCACTTTGAGTATTTGACTCGAACTGCCGAACTAAGTTTGCCTAAATTCTGAACTGCCCCAACTTTAAATTTGCTTGAATCTCATTGTATTATTTCACAGACCGCATTAACTTATAGGCTGCCAACCTGCTGAAAATAACAAACAAAGAAACCAAGGCGAAAATACTGCCATTGACTGCCCACATCAAATGACAGATTAGTCGAGACGAGACAAGCAACTTAAATATATTGCATGAAATGTTTGTGAATCAATCAACTAAAGTTAAACATTGATGCAAAATATCAACAATCTGAACTGATTTGTCTGCATCAACATTATACTTGCATATTTAGGCTTAAAACAATAGTCCCTGGGTTTCATAACTAACAAATGCTTGCTAGTTTTCATTCCAGTTATATTTGTTTATTGCTTTGTTAATTTTACACAATACCTCACACATTTTAGGAAACGTGCACCTTGAAGTTTGAATATCCAGTTATTTATGTAGAATGACTTCCCATCAAGAAGAAATGGCAGCTCAAGAGGAAGAAACTTTTCTGGTAGCTCTTCCTATAGAGGACCCTCCAGAGAGAACCCCAACCATTCTAACCCTGAGAGCATTTACTCAGCTGCGCACTCAATTTGGTTTTACTGAAAGTGATGTCCTACTCCCTGGGCCAAGTGATACCGCCGACAGTCCTCCCCGTGGCTTTATTGCAATCAATCGTCAAATGTGTTTAAGCGGGGCGATCCCTCCTTTTAATGACTTTCTCCGAATTCTTCTCCTTCGGTTGTCAATCTCTCCGTCCCAACTTCATCCTAATGGTTATGCCATCTTGATGGGGTTGTGTGTTTTGTTCAGAAGAACTTTTGATCGCTTACCAAGTTTTGAAGAAATTCGTTACTTATGCTCATTTTCAAAGAGTAGAGATCATCCTTCCCTTATAATTGTGAGGAGTGCTAGAAACTGCAAACTTATTTCTGATCTTACCGAAAGCGTTCATGGATTTTTGAACCAATTTTTCTTTGCTCGCTGCCCCCCAGGGTTTTATGCCGACTGGAGAGTAGGAAGTAAGATTACCTGTCTCCATTTTTAAGCTTTCTCGAGATCCGAATTACCAATTGCTAATTTCATTCTTTGCTCTTTTCAGCACTTCCTCTTCCCTCTAGGGATCCGGTCCATAAGCAGACTTTTGACAGATTGAGTGCCGTGGCCGTAGCAGAGAGAAGCATCAAGTTTTTGTTGAGGGATGAATTTTTGCACCAATACGGGCTTCTACACACTTCTCGTTCTACACATCCTCATGAAATCCCAGACTTCCCGGCTAGAGCGTTGGATGCCCCAGTTTCTACAGACACATCCATACCAAAAGGACCTGCTCCCGAGGCTTCGCTAGTGAAGTGCTCCACTTCTATTGATGTTGCGGAGCCATCTGACGAACTTGCCCCGGTTATTGAGGAAGAAGAGCCTCAGGGATCTCCCCGACGTTCACAGAAATCTAGCGAAGAAGCCGAGAAAACTAGCCTTGTCAAGCAGAGCAGGGACGATATTTTCGAAGGGCTGAGCGACCTCTTTGCCACCTCGCAAGAGATCTTTAAAGATGATCCTATCACTACCGGGGTTTCTTCTTCAGTAGTTGAAGCGACTTCTATCCTGCAACAGACTCCGTCAACTCAAGAGTTGACGCTAACTATTACACCCACAACCACTCCTCAATTAAAGAGTGGTTCATAGTTTGATGCGCGTAGTTTGCACATCACACACACTTAGAATTTTTTCAGCACTTTTATGCTTCTGACTTTTTGTACTTTGAAGACTTCTAAAACTTATCTCTTTTTATTTCAGATTCTCCGATGGGACGCAGCAGCTCATACTATGATGACTTCCAGCGCTACGGGAGGCGTAGCCAATATGATTATAGGCGTTACCTCCCCTCTTACAGAGAATCCGATGAAGAAAGAGCCGCCCGAAAGGCTCAAGAGAAGAGGGCTCAAGAGGAGCGTTATGAAAGAAGAGAGAGGGAGGAGCGCCACGATTCTTCGCAGAGAGGTGACGATTCCCATAAAAGAAAATCCCATAATGACCGAGGAAAAAGTCATATGGTTGAAGATTCGAGCAAGCGAGCCCGACATGGTGAGAAGCACACCTCTACAACTCCTGAAAAGGTTACTGCCCCCGCCTCGCTTGACATTCCTTCTGGCTCTCCCGCTCTTGGGAAAGAAGATATTCAAACAATAATCAGCAGGCCCAAATTCCAAGTTGGACCGGGCCTGGCTACTTTGCAAAGTCGGTTTCCACAATGGTGTTTGAAGGGAGTAAGGTTCGACCTTGACTTGGTCCCCATTGACAAGTCTGCCATGTTACGAAACCTCGATGCCGTCAAGCTTGATATTGAGAGGATGTCAAACTGGCAAAAACTTGTTGATGAGCTCCAAAGGGTTAATCGTGCAAATATAGAGGCCATGCTCACTATGGAAAATGATAAAGCCGAATGGCAAAAGGTTCTCGAACAACACGATACTGAAATGAGGAGCATCGCTTCTTACAATGAAGAGCTTGAAGCAAAAGTTGAGGAACTGAAACAAGAGCTTGCTACTTCCTCTACTTCCTATTCTCAAAAAGAAGAAGTGCTCCTAAAACAAGTGAGAGACGCTCATGCCAGCCAAAGAGACACCGAAGACAGGCTCGAAGTGCAAAAAAGAATCAGTGAGGGCTATATTGCTGATGTTGCAGAGCTTCGGAAGAAAACCAGCTCCCAAGAGGCGGAAATTCAAATGCTTAAGCTTCAACTTTCCCAAGCTGAAAGAGAGCGTGATGAGGCCGTTGCCGGCAAAATTGCAGCTGAAGAATCCCATGAGGCGACGAAGACCAACATTAGCTCTACATTATTTGACTTTTACCTGCACAGCGTCTTGGGGCGCGGCAGCCTCGCCTTTCTAGGCCCCAAGTATGAAATTACTCTGGCTGAAGTTTGGGAGGCTACACTCGATATGCTTGGCGGTAAAGGCGCTGGCTACGCTGAGTCAGCTCTTGAGGAGCATTATCTCGATGATGATGCTCGCGCCGCTCTCGCCAAGGGGAGAGAACAGCTTGCGAAATTAAGGGCCGAAACAGCGGCAGGAGAATATTCGGGAAAAACCATCTCAACTGTTCCAATTCAACCTTCTCCTTCGGCCGAAATTGACATATCGGTTCTAGTTCTCATTCTTCATCCCCTACTAAAGTTACCACCAAGATCACAAATATACAGGGTGGAGATGAAGGCGACGAGAGTGCCGAGGCACAGGCTTATGAGGTTGATGTCAGGAAGCCAACTTCTCCAAGTAACTCTACTGTCAGTCTTGCCCAAGTAGACTGCTCATTTGTTTCTGAGGAGTTTTATGAGCTTCTTGACTATTTCCTGAATCACAGCGAGCCTTTATCTCCTCTCTTTACTGACTTTAACTTCTTTTCTTCTATAGAGAAAGCACCGAGCATTGTTCAAGCTTCTCCTCCTCCAATTATTCCTCCTTCGGTTCTTCAAGTTACTCCTCCGTCCGCCTCTCAACCCGGGTCACAAGAGGAGCAAATAGAATCTCTTCACGGCTTAGATGATCCTGTTGCTTCTCAAGATCCGAGAGGAGAAGAAACTGAAGGAAGCGAGAAGACTCCAGAACCAACTGGCTCCGACGCTGAACCGTTATCTAAACTTCTTTCTCCAGGGAGTGGGTCTTCCTCCAAGAAGAGAGGAAAGCATGGAGTTTCCAAGAAGAAGAAGAAGAAGGGATCCTTAACTGGCGAAGAAGAAACAGAAGAAAGTCCGACTGAGCCCCTTTCTCCTTCATCCCCTACTCTTACAAGCCGGCCTAAGAAGTTGGTTATTCGGCCGGGTGCGGGCTCAAAAGGTGGACGGAAGAAGAAATGATGGCTCTGGTCTGTGGCTTTCATATCGCTTTTTTCCTTTTTTGCATGTACTGACCGGAAATTGTGCGGGTACCGGCCCCCGCATTCTTCTTTTACTTTTTACCTTGGAACTTGTATCTGTACAAAATTTTAACAATGTTGAATAAAATAATTCTTTTTCTTCATACAAACTTCTGTCTGTATCTGAAAATGCATTTATTATTCATTTTTGTACAAGTTTCTTTGTACAATATTGCAGTGAGCTTGTGGTATATATTGTTCGAGCGCAATTTTACCGATGTAGTTATACCATGTTGCCCCTATACCATAAGCTCATTGTAATATTTTATTGTATGAGGAACTTGTACTTTTATTTTTTAAAGAATAATTATTCCACATTTGGAATAATATTATTTCGTTAAAAAACAGAGTACAAATAAGTTTTTACGCTTCATCCTTCGAAGATATCACTTTTTATATTGTGCATATACACATTTTACTGAATGAAATCTTCTATGTGGTAAAGCGGGTATTTGAAAGGTACTTCAACTTCTTTTTGAGAAGGAGAATTTTCTAGAATAAGTAATTCATTCTTCCTTTGAAAGTTAAAGTGTGCCTTTGATGAGGATTTTTTTTTACTTGCCACAATAAAGGGCTTCTTGATTTTTGTTTCATTGAAAAGTTGCACCTCTGAGGAAGACTTTTTCATGTTTCAACACCTGGAAGTTTTATTTCAATCTTGGTGAAACGTGTGCCTCCGAAGAGGTCTTTCTGCTTGATTGTGCCTCCGGGAGGAGGTCTTTTCATTTCTGCCTCTGGGAAGAGGTCTTTCTGTCTTATTGTGCCTCTGGGGAGAGGTCTTTTTGTTTCTGCCCCTTGGGAGAGGCTCTTTTTTTTTATATTTCAACTTTGGTGAAGTGAAACTCTGAAGAGTGGCTGTTGCACTTCAACTCTTGGTGAAATGTGCCTCCGAAGAGGTCTTTATTTTGTTTTGCATTTCAACTCTGGTGAAGTGAAACTCCAAAGAGCGGCTGTTGCACTTCAACTCCTGGTGAAATGGGCCTCCGAAGAGGGCTTTTATTTTGTTTTGCATTTCAACTCTGGTGAAGTGAAACTCCGAAGAGCGGCTGTCGCACTTCAACTCCTGGTGAAATGGTCCTCCGAAGAGGGCTTTTATTTTGTTTTGCATTTCAACTCTGGTGAAGTGAAACTCCGAAGAGCGGCTGTCGCACTTCAACTCCTGGTGAAATGGGCCTCCGAAGAGGGCTTTTATTGCCTGGAAGTTACTCTCTCATGGTTGGAGGGTCATGACTCCTCCAATCTTTTTTGCTGAGTAGAGAACTTTCTTTTTTGCGGCGTATGCCTTGTTAGAGGTCTTTATCCTCCGAAGAGTTGTGCCTCCGAAGATGGCTTGTGCCTCCGAAGAGGGCTTTAGTTGTTCCTTGTCTACTTGCTTATGCCTTTTCAGCAAACCTCTATTTTTCTTTTCAAGCTCACACTCCCTTCTCTTACAAGTAGTTTGTTTAATCCAAAGAAGTGTACTTCATTGTTAGGCAAGTTCACGAGAATGGGCATAAGCTTCTTAATTGGATGTTTGTTTGTTTAAACGATCTCAATTTATGAGCAATGGCCCGTTTCCGGCGAAATCATTGGCCGTTCAATTGAAGCACTTCCTATCTAGGATTTGAATTCGGGGCTTTTGTGACTCGAAATTTGTTTGCTGAATGATAACCAGAATCACTTGGTCTTGTAATGTGCAAGTTTTATTTTCATTGTCTGCAAAAATTTAAATCGACAT
This sequence comes from Allium cepa, assembly GCA_030765085.1. Taxonomy (NCBI): domain Eukaryota; kingdom Viridiplantae; phylum Streptophyta; class Magnoliopsida; order Asparagales; family Amaryllidaceae; genus Allium; species Allium cepa. The sequence continues at coordinate 745,327,481 of CM060940.1, read as the reverse complement.
TTCAGCAATACATTTAATGTACTTTTCATATCGAAAATAAAGAAAACATGTAATAATAATAAGAAACACAAGATTTATTGTGGTTCGGCCAAGAATTTGGGCCTACATCCACTTTATAGTCTTTCATTATTCACTTGCATCGGTTTTACAATTGCTTTCAATTACAAGAATCATGCATTCATAATTCTTTTTACAATATTTCAACAAAGCTATCAAGTAAAGTATGGACGCAAGTGACTGCTGTTCCAAGCCCTTGGAATTTGATCTCCTTCGACAATAGCGAGTTTGAATGTGTCGTCAAGAAGCTTCTGACCTATGACATATGGTCCTTCCCAATTTGGCCCAAACACACCTGTCGCCATCATGATTCTCTTTAGGACTAGATCTCCAATCTCAAAGCTGCATTGGCGAACTTTGGAATTGAAATGTCTGGCTATCCTTTGCTGATGAGCTGCGATTCTGAGCTCAGCCTCTTCTCTTTTTTCATCAAGGAGATCTAGTGCCTCAAGCTGTAGTTTTTCATTCTCCGCTTGATTGAAATGGATTCTTCTATGTGAAGGGACTTCTGTTTCTACCGGAATCATTGCTTCTGACCCGTATGCCAATGAAAATGGAGTATGCCCAGTCGCAGTTTTGTGGGTAGTTCTGTATGCCCATAGTGCTAGTGGTAGCTTATCGACCCAACCACCTTTTGCTCTTTCGAGTTGCTTCTTGATGGTTGATTTGATAATTTTGTTTACTGCTTCCACCTGCCCGTTTGCCTGCGGATGACCTACTACTGAGAAGCTTTTTCGGATTTTGAATCGTTTGCAAAAATCTTGGAATTCTTCACTTTCGAACCGAGTACCATTGTCTGTAATTATCTTTTGAGGCACACCATACCTGCAAATGATACTTTTAGTCACAAAACTTATCGTCTTTTTAGAGGTGATAGTAGCCAGTGGTTCAGCTTCTGCCCATTTAGTAAAATACTCTACAGCAACAATGGCATATTTGATTCCAGATTTGGCAGTTGGTAAAGGTCCTACAAGGTCTATCCCCCATATTGCAAACGGCCATGGACTGACCATCTGTGTGAGTTCAGTAGAAGGTGCTCTAGGAATTTTGGCAAATCTTTGGCATCTGTCACATTCTCGGGAATAGTCTGCAGCATCTCGATTAATTTCTGGCCAAAAATATCCGTATCGGAGAATCTTCTTTGCTAAAGTTTGACCACCTAAATGATCACCACATTCTCCCCCATGCACCTCAGCTAGGATTGTTTTGGACTCTTCCCTGGATACACATCGAAGTAATGGCATAGAGAATCCCCGTCTGTATAATTGGCCATCCTGGACTATATAGCGAGAGGCTTTCCTCAGTAGCTTCTGTCGTTTTTTTGAATTTTCCGGTAAAGAGCCATTGAGTAGATATTCTGTTATTGGAGTCATCCATGATTCTTGCTCTTGAGACACGCTCATGATCCAATCAATATCCATCTCATTAATGCTTGGAGCCGACAGGACTTCCACTGGAGCTAACCCCAGAAACTGAGTTTCGCCTGTGCTAGAGTACTTTGCGAGAGAATCTGCTTTCATGTTTTCTTCTCGAGGAATATGGCTTATCGTGCAGTGGTCGAAGTCACACAGGAGTTCCCAGGCCTTTGACAAGTAAGCAGGCAGATTTCCCCCTTTCGCTTGGAATTCCTTCTTGACTTGGCATACAATAAGCTGAGAATCACTGAAGATCTGTAATGCTCGGATGTTTAGTTCTTTAGCAATTCGCAAGCCAGCGATAAGAGCTTCGTATTCTGCTTCATTGTTCGTTGAAGGAAATTCCAATCTTAGTGCATAGCATAATGACCGACCTTCAGGGGTTTCAAGTACAACCCTGGCTCCAGAACAGTAGTCATTTATTGCGCCATCAACATATAACTTCCATTGGATTGGGGAATCATCAATCGTTTCCTCCCCACTGTTACCCTTATCTGTGAATTCTGCGATGAAATCCGCTAAAGCTTGTCCGTTGATTGCTTTTCGGGGGTGATAAGTGATGTCATATTGACTGAGTTCAATGTTCCACTTTAGAAGACGACCCGAAGTCTCAGGGCGAAACAGGACTTGCTTTAAAGGTTGATCAGTGAGGACTCTGATAAGATGAGCTTGGAAATATTGCCTCAACTTCCTCGATGCAATCAGTAGGCAATAGGTGAGTTTTTCCAACTTGGAGTAATTCATCTCTGCCCCAGTGAGTCTTTTGCTGATATAGTAAACCGGAAGTTGAATCCTCTTGTCTTCTCGTATCAGCGCTGCACTTAAAGCATGAGATGATACTGCAAAGTATATAAGAAGATCCTCACCATCGCCGGGCCTAGAAAGTATTGGAGGCGTTTCCATATGGCGAATCAATTCATCAAAGGCTTTTTGGCATTCGGGAGTCCAATCAAAGTTTTTCTTTCCTTTCTTTAGAGCATCAAAGAATGGGATGCATTTATCAGTAGCTTTGGAAATGAACCGACTAAAGGCGGCGACTTTTCCGTTGAGACTTTGCAATTCCTTCTTCGTTCTAGGAGCTTTGACTTCTTTTAAGGCGGTAATTTGAGCTGGACTAGCTTCAATGCCCCTAGCGCTCACGATGAAACCTAAGAACTTTCCGGACTCCACTCCAAATGAACATTTTAAAGGGTTAAGCTTCATTCCGTATTTCCGGAGGACTGCGAACATTTCTGCTAAGTGTTCTATGTGATCCACTGCTTTCTTAGACTTTACTAACATATCGTCGACGTAGACTTCCATAGTCTTGCCCAATTGCGGTTTGAACATAGCATTAACAAGTCTTTGGTAGGTTGCCCCCGCATTCTTCAGCCCGAAGGGCATAACTCTGTAGCAGTAAAGACCAACATCGGTGATAAAGGTCGTGTCCTCCTAATCTGGCTCATGCATCATGATCTGGTTATATCCGGAGTAGGCATCCATAAAAGATAACAATTCATGTCCCGCTGTTCCATCTACCAATTGATCGATCCTGGGTAATGGGAAGCAGTCTTTGGGGCAGGCCTTGTTTAGATCTGAAAAATCGATGCACACTCTCCATTTTCCGTTGGCTTTTTTAACCATCACTGGATTTGAAACCCAATTCGGATAGGTAGATTCTTTGATAAAGTCATTCTCCATGAGCCGATCAACTTCTTCTTTTAATGCTGCCGACCTTTCTGGACCTTGAGTTCTCCTTTTCTGTTTCACAGGCGTAAATTTTGGATCAATATTCAGAGCGTGTACTGCAACTTATGGGGATATTCCGCACATATCGGCATGAGTCCAAGCAAAAACATCCAAATTTTCTTTTAAAAAAGATATTAAGATATTCTGAATTGACACATTAAGTTGTGAACCCACATTCAACACCATATTTGGGTCCGTCGGGTCAACAGGTACTGGTACTATCGTTTCCACTGGTACCACTCTATTCTCCCCTGCACTGGATTTTCTAGGATCCATCTCTTTTCGTGCTCCGCTGTGCTCGCCAGTGCAGGGTCCGCCCTGTAATTGCTACAAGGTTGGTTCTTTGATGCGGACTGGGGTTGCTGCATCCTTTCCCATTTTTCTTTTCCTTGCCTCTCGCAGCTCTGTTAGATAACACTCCCGCCCGGCATTTTGATCCCCTTTTATAACTCCTACTCCATTGTCTGTGGGGAATTTAATGGTGAGGCACCATGGGGCCAGAACAGCTTTGAACGCTGCAAGAGTTGGACAGCCAAGGAAAGCATTATAAGCGGAAAATTCGTCAACAATCACAAAAGTTTGCTTGCGGACTACTTTTCTTTCTCCCTCTCCGAGTTCTACAAGCAAATCAATGGTCCCTATCGGCTGCTTTGGCTCCCTAGTGAAGCCAGCGATTTTCTGTGGCGAGGCTTGCACATCAGCCATGGGGATCTTCATTTGGTCGAATGTTTTCTTGAAGAGGATATTACAGGATGCGCTACAATCAATGAGAACTCTTCTGACAATAGCTAGCCCGATACCAGCCGAGATGACTAAGGGATCCAAGGTAGGAGCTTCAACACCTATGGAATCCCTGGCTCTGAACACAATATCATCATTGAAAGTTCTTTGTTGTTTCAGGGGCGTAGCATCTTCCAAAACAAAGACATCTTCTTCGGCCGGTACATATTTTAAAGCCCGGGTATACCTTTCCATCTCACCCCAGCTCCTGCCTGCTGGGTGAGGTCCTCCCGTAATGACATTGATAACAGGCCTTCCGGATTCATGCCCTGCAGCCTTCTCACTTGTCCTGGGCTGATGAGCAGGAGCTTGTTGCCCCTGACTAGACGAAGCAGGATTGCTACTATTCTTTTCCACAAATTGCTGCAGCTTGTTTTCCCTTATCAACTCTTCAATCAAATTTTTCAAATTGCGGCATTCATCGATATCATGACCGGGTTGATTATGAAAGCGGCAGAACTTCCCGCTTTGTACAGCTTTTTTCCCGGTTCTCAGAACAGGAGGTTTAGGATAATCAACAGAATCTTTGGTGGCAAGGAAAATACGCTCCGGCGTATCTGATAAAGGAGTATATTCCGATGGTTTGAAGGAACGAGGCTTCTTCATATTTTTCTGTTTCTTCTCATTGTTATTTCCCCTTTTCTGTCCTACAGATTCACTCTTGCGTGGAGCAGCAATGTTATCTTCAGCTTTTTCCAATACTGCCTTCACCGGTACAGGACGGCTTTCCAGGCGTATGAACTCATCTGCTTTCTTGTAGAATTTTTCACGGGAATTTGGTTCCTTCATGTTTAGCCATTTTCCAAATTCACTCGACTTGTCAATGGCCCTCATCAGATAAGTCAAGATCATTCGTGGTTCTGCATTGTCTACCTCGGCCAGCGCTATATTAAAGCGATTTTAGAAAGATTTGATAGTTTCCCCTAGATTCTGTTCTAAACTTGACAACGACATGATATCTTTGGCTTTTGAAGCATATAGTCTGAACTGCTCCTTGAATTTCCGGGTTAGGTCAGAAAACTGATCTATAGACCGGATTGGTAGCTTGGTGAACCAAAGCAGGGCTACACCTTCCAGATATACAGGAAAATATCGGCACTTTATTTCATCAGAAGCTCTGGCACCTGTCATGTGCCAATCATACTTATACAAGAATTCGTTCGGGTCGCTTGTCCCCTTATAAGCTGGAATGGTTGGAGGGACGGACTTCCTCGGAAACTCAGCCTTTAAGATCCTTTCGGTAAACGGGGTTTTACTTGGAGCAAAACCCCATTCTTTCTCGTCTTCATTCCTTTGCATGCTCTCTTTCATGATTTGTCGAATCATTTCAGAAAGATAACCCTCATCATTTCGAGCTTTAGATCCACCAACTTCAGGAAGTGTCTGCTCAAAGGGGCTGGCAGCCCTCTCAGGAACGTTCCTTTCTTCAGCATTATGAACGTTGCCAGCAAAGTTCCTTTCATTACTCGTTGGTTGACGGTTTGCCCCAAGCAAATCGTTCAACCTATTCAAAATTAGAGCATTTTGGGCATTCTGAGCCTCCAATTGTGCACTTTGGGCATTTATCTGCTGGTTCAGCCCTAAGATTACAGCATCCAACTCTGCTTTTGTAACCCCAACAGGTGGAGTGGCTTGATTAGGTACTGGGGAAGCGGAAGTTCCCTCTTGAACATTTCCAGATCTAACAGATCTACTCCTTCTCCCTGGAGCCATGTTTTCAGATAAACTTCTAGTCTTCAGAGAGATTACTTCAACAAACTTTCTTGGAGCAATGATGATAATTCACCTGAGTTCAGTTCTCAGTGGAAGCACCAAAAATGTTAACGCTAAAATTTGAACGCTAACATCCCGGTGTGTAAAGTGTAGTTGTGAAAGCACCACCCGATGAATACGGGAATCAAGAGATAACAGTGAGTAACAGAAAATGCAGTAAATGAGCACAAAGTTTATAGTGGTTCGGCTTATAATCAAGCCTATGTCCACTTCAATCCTTTTTATTGCTGACTGAATTACAACTTATTACAATCTCTTTCAGTTACAATCCAATTCAACTCGAAAAAAGACAAGTAACTAGAGAAAACTTCAATGCCATAGAGTTCTTTAAATCCATGATTGAATGTGTCGAATCTTTGTGTGAAGTTTGGTCTAAGTGTCTTGCGTGAGCTTTGAGTGATGGAGTGAAGCTTGCTTTGAAGATAGTAAAGTTCCAATGCCTTGAAGAAATGATCCCCAAAAGCCCCTTGAATGTTGGAGGTGGTCGCGTATTTATAGGGGCTACCGGTGTCAAGTTGTAAGCAGCTGCCGAGATGAGTTGGATCGCGAGTCGGCTCCGGGTTAGGCTAGGTCGTAGGTCGCTGCTCCTCACCTATGCACGGCCTATGGTTTAAATGGGAGGCGCATATTCTTCTGGCCCCAAATCCTAAGTCCCAAGTCGTTGCCGAGTTATCATGACGCGCATTGAACTGTTGCACTACTTCCTCCTTCATACCCTTAGGTCGATCATGACTTATCATGAGCCGTAAGCCGGTCACGACTCAGGTGTGAACCAACTTATCCTTAACAGTTAGGTCGGCAAATAACTTGAGTAGTTAGATCGGAAAACGTGTTAGGTCAGTAGACTTTTGTAAGTCCTAGGTCGGAATCTCCTTGATCATTAAGTCGGCATCCTTCGTTAAGTCGGCAAAGCGTTAGGTCGGTCTTCTTTAAGGCATTAAGAAGTTAGGTCGGTGTTCATTCGAGCCTTAGGTCGGCATCCTTCGTTAAGTCGGCAGAGTGTTAGGTCGTTTATTATCTTGGATCAGTGAGTCACGGCCGAGTCGGGGTTAACAGTTCTGCTATAAGATTTACATATATTTTCATGAGTCGGTTTCAAAATGTATAGATATATTATATATATAATAGTTTTAATATTTCAAAATATAAGTATGTCATACATGTTTGTTATGCATAAACGTTACATATGTTGTTTTGAAATACTTGTATTTTTTTCAAATATGGGTAGCTTGTAATTATATAGTGATATTTAATACCTGCCTTTTAATAAATGATATATTAAGCCTATGATTTTAGTGTAATGTGTTTTAAAAAGCTGTAGGCATACAAAGTGATGTTAAGATCTACATATAAGTTATATGGATATGTTATAAATTTAAATTGTATATACGATAGTATATATATGTATAAGTCATGTTATTTTTTTATGTACATATATAATATGTTATGGCATTTTGAAAGTTATAAACTATAGTATATAAGTATTTTGTATTTTTAAAATAAATATATACATAAGTATTTATTTCAAAATATATTATTTTAATATTTTCATGGAAATGACAATAATAAAATATATTTTCCGTACAAATATCTAGCTGATTCTGATTCATTTCATCAATGCCTTATTATCAGCTTTGTCCATCTGAATTCGTGCCCAACTAGCTATGTTTCGAAATATATGCTTGGATCCGTAACTCATTTCATCACCAAACCTCTCTCTAGCCTCAAAAGGTGAGAAATCACTCACGATTAACGTTCTTTTATTTATTAAATTTGATTTCAATTGAAACGACAATTGAAATATGCTAATGTTAGTTATTTACATTGTTATATATGTTGTTATCTGCAACTGTTCACTTGTGGGATATGACACCATGTCCTGTTGTTCATATTATGTTGGTATTGATGATATATGCCTATTATTTTATTTTATTATCTGTTATCACTCTGCAAGTTCCCTGTAGTTTAGAATTCACTATGGGTTGAAATGATACATACCCGAACGGATTTTAGAATAGGAGAATTTTGTTATGGGTTGAAATGATAAACCCAAGCGATTTTCAATTAAATTGAATTTGGGATTGCAGATCGAAGTGATATCAACCCATATATTTAAATTTCGGATTGAAATGATAAATATCTGTATCCCTTGACCATAGGGTAGGAAATTATATATAGACACCGTTGGTCCACACATATATATAAATGTTTGAAAATAATTTCTATAGTTTGAAAGGAAATATGTGATTTTTAATAAATATTGGTTCTTAAATTATTATATATAAATGAAAATTTTATATATAGATTTAATAATAATATTATTGAGATTGAATCAATCCATATAATATGTTTAAGTATTTATTTAAATTTATATTTCAAAATTGATTGTTGTAATAATTTGAATAAGTTAAGGTTGAGAAGATAGAGCTGAATTTATTTGAAATGGTATTTAGTTAAGAATTCTACTTAATTGGATTGATTTGAACTATTGAATTTGAAATTTAAGATTTGATTTATAACTTGATTTTGATTTAAATGATTAAATGGAAGTTTCAAGTTTAAACAAATCAAAAGGAATATTTAGTTTAAAGGTAAATTTAGGTTATTTAACAAATATTGAATTTATTAAGTGAACATTTCAAGACTAAATATTAAGGTTAAATCGAGATCTATATGAAACTGTTAAATTGAACTTTAGAATGTTGAATATTAAATCTTTGAAATAAAATAGAATTTAAATGGTTAATTTGTGATTCAGATCTGTATTTGAAATATATATAATTTGAATTGGTTTGGTCAGAAACCGAATTGAATGGAAATTGATAAATTGAGATTGACTTTAATTTGAATAGGGAAGTCGGGTTGATTTTGAAGTGATTTGTTAAGTTTGAGGAAATTACAAATATTCTACTTTATAAAATAGTTATATATATTTTGGAAATATATATATATTTGAAATGAAATGATATTTTGTTGTGAAGTATAAATTAATCTGAAATGACATCGGTGTTATAGTGTATATTTCTACCTTGTAGAAAGTTCCATGGACTCTTAGAGGATGGTTATCCCAAACATCCTTTAAGTTACTTGTATTTCAGTTGATATTTCACTTGAGTTGGATTTATTGATATAAGAACGCTAATCCTGACTCGAGTGTTTTTGTGATAACCCGGATTTTTGGACATTGGATAATTGGATAATTATCTGATTTAACTATTGAAATCACTGATTTATTAATTAAACAAATAAATCTGATAATAAATTTATAGGGTATGCATATAGATGAATTAGTACTACGATAAATGATGAATTATAAATATCGGGGTAAATATTCATTGATAATCTCTTTATATAATTATTGAAATTTTATGATATTTGTTTAATGATTTTCTTTTATAATCATTCAATTTAGCAGAATTCATCTTTTATTAATAGATATATGCAGAACTTATCATATGATAGCCATTTTATTTTCATACATATATTTATGGTTTATAAGTGAAACTTGGATTTAAAAATTCAAAATAATATCTTGAGAATGTGATAATATGTTTATGTATAAATTAGTATCAAAATTATTTTCTTAAAAGTTATATAAGTGCAAATTAAGGAGAAGTATAAATATAAATTTATAATATATATATATATATATATGAAAAACTTAAAACACTAATGATAAGATTTAGTCAATATCTTAAGTTTAAATAGGATTTGACAAAGATGAATACCTTCTTTAAATACATGTACAAATTTTATATATGTAAAAGTATGTAAAACATAAGAATATGAATAAAAAAAATTATTATATAAATTAGTGCAAAATTACAAGTGTAATAGGAATTACATCATAAATAGACAAATGTAAGGTAAATATCTTGCAACATAACAAGTGTATTTTAATTTCCAAAATAATAAATAGAATTGAAATAAGATTTTTACATACGTTATTCTTAAAAACTGTTTCTCATTTTCTTTCAAAACAAAGGATAAACAAAAGCTTGCTAAACACTTTAAAACCAGAAAAAAAAAACAATTAGGAAGAATTTTCCATTTCAAATCTGTAGCAAGATCATTCTATCAACTTTCCAGGCTTCAAAAAGATTATCATGCAAATTAAAACTAAATCAAGGCAGGATCAACTCAATTAAACATTTTTCAAGTTTCCAGTTTCAAGAAATCAAAAGCATTTTTTCCAGATTTCAAAACTTTTCAGGCTTCTCTGTTTCCTGCATAAAGGTGAGTAAAACTTGGAAATTTTATATATCATGTACTAGTATGCGATGATCCTTTAAGCATGGTTAGAATTATGCTGTGCATGATATTTTAAATGGATTTTAAGTATATATAGGTGTGTGTTAACAATTATACATGACTGATATGAAAAGTAAATCTCTGTACAAACTAAGACAGTGAGTAAACAATTTAAATCAAACTAAGTAAATATATTAATTTGTTTCCTGTAGAGTCTGAGATTTGAAGTTGCGTTGTTATGCATATATATACATGAATTTCCTCGGTGTATAAATATTTGTAGGTATGAATGCCTGTTTATGTTGAAAACCATCTCTGTTTCTTGATTCAGAGCATAAAGGCTCGATCAAAAACCCAAATATCTCATCCAATGATCTCTGTTAGGTAGGAAGTTTCAAATATAAAATGTTTGTTTGGTCATATCAAAGTTAAAAATTTATATCCAGCAAAATAAAGTCAAGATGAGCCTGAAAACTTCATAGTCCGGATGAACATGCATATCGTGTTAAAATCAAATGTCATAAATTGTTGATTTAAGCATATGACATGAATCACCATACGAAAACAAGATTTTTAAAACAAGAATGGTAATTTTTCTTTGAGTATGCTGGGAGTAGTGGCTAAATGACCTATAAACAGGTTTTGAGCGATTCTAGATGGTCGAAGGATCTTGGGATGTCAAGGATTTGAACGGAGATGGAGGAGCGTCTACTGATGTCGGGAAAAATGTTCATTAATTTTTCTATTGTTGGATTTATTGATATAAGAACGTTAATCCTGACTCGAGTGTTTTGTGTTTTTGCTTTACGCTCAGGTCGGACTGAGTGATACAACATTTGAGACTCACCTGTAGTTGATTTATTTACTATTTGTGACGAGTTTTGCCAAATTTTAATTAACAATTTGGTATTTTGAATTATTCAAGTCGGACATGTATGGTTTTATTGTCGATTTGAATGGTCCAAAATAGCGGTTCGTAACATTTTGATAGAGTGAATGTTTGGTAATTTAATAAATTCAGTTGAATGTGTTTCTCATGCTGGTTTACCCAACTGATCCAGGAGTTCTTCCCTTTCGATTCTCGGGTCAGACCGAGTATATTTACAGGTTCAGTTTTGGTGCTTTTGGAGCTTAAGTAGGAGAGCTGGAGATCTTCATTTCATATACATGTATCTGTTTGTATTATCCTCTGCTTAGTTGTTGTATATTATCGGTAATTGTAAGGATAGGTTATTATAACTGTACAGGCTAATGATTAGTGATTGATTGTTGAACTATGATTGATGTATGTATATACAGTTTCTGTTTTGTAAAGATCATTGGTATGATATTATATTTTTTCCGCTGCGATGTGAGATTCTATATTGTTCTGTTTAGTTCTATCTTCTCTTCTCTTCTTCTCTCTTCTTTTCTTTCTCTTGACTTTCCATTAATCTGTGCTTTTTGGGTCAGACATGTGTGGTTTATTACCCATTCAAAGGGTACAGATTTGAGGGTCGTCACACGTGGTATCAGAGCTTAGATTTTGTATATTCCTAAGCTTTGATGTGTACTCGGTACAGATAGAGACAGTAGCACCCTAGATTGAGTTTGAGTGTATTATATATATATATATATATATATATATATATATATATATATATATATATGAGCGCGTGTTTGTTAGTTAATATAAAATGTTTTATATTGTGTTTGCTTATCCGTTGAGTTATTTGTCAATTCTGGTCGGTATGTGGGACGCCATATTATTGACAGGTATTTCTAAACACTTAAACGAGGCATGTCGACATAGTATCATTTTAAGCTGGGTATATGAAATTATTTTACCTCGATTATATTTTATATATAAAGAAACATTTTTTCAGAAATTATGAAAGCGTATATAAATGAATTATTTGGTTGTTGAAAATATAAAAATATATAGAAGTTAATAAAAGGTGTTTGAATAGTCTAAATAAAAACAATAATTGTAAAAGAATAAATTATATAAGCAAATGAATTATATAAGTATGGAATTATAATTAATATGATTTACAATTGTGAAATAATCTTATATATAAGAAATGAAATTATATGAGTTATAAATAAAATGGATTTAAATTAAGAATTTAGATATTTGGATCCCGTTCATTTTGGAAGTTATTTTACAAAAGTTAAAGAGATTATAATATTATATATCTGAACAAGATAAATAAATTTGGAATGAATCTTATATAAGTAAAGTGAAATAGTGAAATTATATAAGTAAAAATTTATAAATGTGATTTTTAAATATAAAAGAATTTTCAAAAGAATATAAAGCATTGAATTCACTACTGTTGTTGGGAAATAATAAGGGTGATGACTGCAATATCATCAGTATCATTTTCGAGTTTCTATATGATTGATATGCTACCAATAGTAAATTGAAAATTTAAGTTTTGTTTTGATAAACAAATTTGATTTAAAATCCAAGTTGAAATTGATAAATACAAATAAAATGAGTTTTGGACTTATAATACGAAATAAAAAAATTTAACTTTAGTAAAGTTAAAGAAATTTGAGTTAGCATAATAAATATATCATTTGAAATTTAACTAAAGGAAAGTTGAATAATTTGAACTAGATTAGACAAGTCATTGAAATGTAAATTAAATTGAAGTGTTAAGTGATGATATAATATGAATTTGGAAGTTTAAATAATAAATAAGTTGTATAACTTATAAAGTGAGAAAATGTAAGTAAAATCAATTATTAAAAAGGGTAAACAATTTTGTTAAGCAAAACAAAATCTGAATTTGAAAGTGATATAAAATTTAACTTAAGTAATGTTGAATGAAGTTGAATTTGATATCAAAATGAGTTTGTAAAGTGAAGTAATTAATGAATATGAATTTGAGTTATCTAAGGAAATTCGACTTCGTGGTTAAATGAATTAGCAAATGAATAATTGAATGAAAGTCAATTAGATATTAAACCAAATCGAATGCAAGTTAATTTAATAAATATGGTTATATTGGATATACATTGGTTGTTAGATGGATGTTAGTTGATTGTATAGAAATTCATATGGAGTTGAAATAATGAAATTTAAAGTTAAATAATTGAGTTCGAATGGGATTGTAAGTGAATTTAAATAGAATTGAATTTGATTTGAATTGGAAATGAACTAACTTGAAAGTAAATTAGTGAATGTAAACTAATTGAATATAAATGAATGAATGTTAGTAAAGTCCAATGTTAATGAATCAAAGGTGATTAAATTGAATACTAGTTCAATGAATATTAATGAGAAGTATATTTATATTGATTTGGTATGGATTGATTAGATAGATATTGGTTTGTTGGATGTTAGTTGGATGATGGTTGTTTGATGGTTGGATTTGTTATTTTTGTTGCATCTGTTATATTGGCATATATAGTTGTTATAATGGTATATGTTGTATATTGATATTACTTTCTATATACATATTTCTCATTTTTTGTTGAGTGTTTAGTTGGTGTGGATGGCGTATGCTTCGCATTTGGAGCTCGCTTTCGCACTATATTAGCCGTATATACTCGCTAATAATATATAAGGTACATATCTCAGATTACATATCATACTTTTATATTTATTTCCCTTACAGGATTCCTCATCCTCGACGATGAGATGTATATTTGTGATATATATATACATATATATATTATGATCCTACTACGATCGAACCGTGCAAAGGCGGCTATGGAAAAATTTTCTGAAAATTAAAGGCATTAGAAAATTTTTGGAAATTGGGAATTTTTTTGATTTTGAGCTATAAAATTAAACGATATTAGTTGGTTTTGAAAAGATAACTAAGTATGAATTTGAAAATTTAGAGAGCTTTTATAAGAGGTTGAACTAAATGATTTTGGAAAATGTTAAAATGGTTAAATAGATTTGTTACTAGTTTTAACGAATTGTTTTGAAAGTTAATGGATTTTATAGCTTTTTCTTACTTGGTAATTTCGACGACGAAATCCTTTTAAGTATGGGAGAATGTAACGACCCAGAATTTCTGTCATTTGAAATTCATATATTTAATTGATTTTAAACATTCAAAAGTTAAGTTTATAAATTGAATAACTTATATTTCGAATATTTCAAATTAATAGGATAATTTTTTTTTGATATCATGGGGAACCTTAAGATCAAGGCATTCATTGATACTCACTTAAGTAAACCCCACGCCGTGTGTCTACCCCCTTTTATTTATTCGTCGCACACGGATGCGTGACGTTGAAACTCCCACTGATGGTTAGGCGCTGGGATTCGAACCTGCCCGAACGCAGTCCTTTGGTTCCCATCTCCCAACCCCCTAACCAACCGAGCTACGAACGGCAGGCAAATTAATAGGATAACTAAATTGTTAATTTAATAGTTGAAATTGCAGAAATAATTGGAAATTGAAATATATGTAAATGAAAATGATTTATAAAGATGAATTAAATTCTATTTGAATTAGAATGATGTTAGTAAAATTTTAAAATTGAATTAAATGTAAATTTACTGAAATTGAATATTTTAATATTTAATTGACGTGTAAAAAAGCCATTTTTCACACAGTCTCGGATTTCGCTAAAACTAGTTTTATTGGATCCGTAATGTTATATTATTATAGGATTTCAAATTTCATGTCAATCGGATTTACGGTTTAGTCGGGGCATGCTAAAACGCATAGAAATTTCTTTAAGTAAATTTTAAATTTAAGTAAATCGATTCGAAAACCTATCTTCCAAATATGATCGAATTGACTCTTGATATATATTTCATTATGTTCGGAATAGGGGTAAAACATTATAAATGCCAGGAGCCAAGCTTTATTTTGAATTCGAAAAATTTAGCGATGAATAATGTCGCGAAATTTTCCATAAAAAGCCACATTTTTATTCATTTTGCAAAAACACTAAAATAGCTAGGGCTAGCCGCCACCATGGAATGCATGGCCGAAATCTTCCAACTTTCTTCCTTCTTTTTCTTCCAATCCGTAGACAAATACAAAAATGTTCAACTACAAAATGATAGAGCACAACGAGATTTTCTACATCAACGGCTATGATCATTTGAAATGAAGCCGATCGACGGCAAATCGAGCTCGAACGACCGTGTTCATATGCATTTTCGAGCGAGATTAGGGACCGAGTTTCAGGTGCCTATGGCCGAGGGTGTGTCACGTGATGGTCGTTCATTTGAGGGTGTTCGATCAACGGCTAGGTGATCGTAGGTAGCTCGATAATTCATGAAAAGTGGGGGCCAAATGGGTTCGAATGCGTTCGAATAAACCTGGGGAAGAAGATGAAGTCATAGCCAAGATCAATGGTTTTGAAATCAATGGCCATGATTGAAAAAGGTTTAAAAAATATAAAAGCAAATTGAAAATTAAATATATATTTAATTCATATAAACTTTGAAACGTCATAACTCCTTCACACGAGGTCTTTTTTAATGAAATAGTTTGTGTTGGGTCCGTATTGACGAGCACTATATTCTAGACCTGGTTTGGAGCTGATTGGAGCTAGGGTAAATTTTGGGTAAAATTAAACGGTTGTTTAATTTTGTTCGAAATAAAACACTGCAATTGCTATTGGAACCAAAGTGAGTACAACTCATTCTTTCTGGCTCACTAATATTTTTATATAAGTGAGAATAAATTTTATTTATGATGATTGATGGTTATTTTGATGATATATTATCTATATATTGATTTGTATTTGGATATATTCCTGTCTATTGGTACAGATGAGACCCTATACGTTCCTGTGTAAGAGCGGATGACCCTTTGTACGCACGTCTGCCTTGAAGCGGACATTGTACACATATTCTAATATATATATTTGTTGCAGGTGACAGGTTGGAGGGATGCAACTGGATTCCTCACCAATGTTGATTTTATTTACAGATATATATATATATGCTGTTATCATATGATATATGATGTTTTGGATGTCATGATTGATGTATTTAGTGTTGTTGCAGCACTGGGCCTCCTTTTGATAATTTAAATGTTAAAGTGATGAATTCAATTTGAAAAGGATTTTCAAGTGATTTTTAAAATAGATGTTTTGTTAATTTTTGAATTGTTAAGTAAATGAATTTATTTTAAATAAATAAATGTTATGATTTTGATGTTATTAAAATTATGATTTTTTGTGAAATACATTAAAATGTGAATTTTGAAATATGAAATTGATTATTTTATGAAATAGTTTAAATTGAGATTTTTGAATTTATTATAAATAGCCTGTATATAAGATTTATAAAATTAATGTTTTATAAATAAAAATGATGAAATTATAAAGGAGTTTTGTTAGTGTTAGAATGAAGTTATTAATGGATTTTATAAGTAAATAAGATTTGTATATTTATGTCTGATGAAGTTAAAAAAGAATGAATTTGCAAAAGGGATTTATAAGTAATTAACTTATAATTGGATTTCGGCATGTAAACAAGATATAAATGGAATTTGTTAATAGAAAGATTTTATAAATTGAAGTTTTTTTAAAATATAAACGGAATTTAGAAATATTGTTTATAAATCCGAAATCAATTTAATTTGATAAGTTAATTATTATAGTTTATTAAAGGTATTATATCCATGATTTTGGACAGTGGATAATCCTTTAATAATTATGTAGAAGCAATGAATTTGGTTAGAGAATTAAATCCATGATTTTGGACAGTGGATTATCCTTTAATAAATGTGTAGAAAAATTGGATTTGGTAAATGAACTATATTCACGATTTTGGACAGTGAATAATATATTAAATAAAATGGATATGTTTTGGAAAGTGATCTTTTAAATTTAAAGGCAATTTTGGGAAAGTGATATTTTAAATGAGGTTAAATGTTTTGAAGATGTTTTGAAACATGTTAAGTATCGCAACCATAGACTTCAACATTCATTGTTGAAATAGATGTTTTCGAGAAGTAAGGAAATGATGGACTATAACACAGTTGTTCTAGTAAATGATTTTTGAAAGGAAATGTTTTTGTATAGTATATGGGATTTATATATCTATCTAATTTACGAATCCCTATAATAATGATTTTGGGTTGTCGTAATGATGTTTTACGCAACAATCATTTTGACCCAAATAAATATGTTTAAGAGAATGTTTTCCTTAAAGAATAAAATATATACTTAATCATGATTTAAGTATATGTAATATTTTATAAGTGTTGAAAATAAAGAGAATTGCAAATTACTTATTATTAAATAAGTATATGGAAACGTTTTCCGATATAGAAAGTTGAAATGGTTTTGAGACTATATCTTTTAAAGATAATTTGAAGTGAATATTTGAAAAAATGATTTAATTAATAAAAGATTAATTAAAAGGGCCTAGTGGTTTCTTATGGTGCTAAATATTTGTTTGCTTGCTTTGATAGTTAAATAACCGACTATCGAATTTTGCCATTTTAGTTCCTTGACTTGATGTGGGAACTATTTAGTCGTACACTTAGTATGTAGCCACCTGTGTAGGCTTGATTATCGTTTGTGTTGAGGATGTTGATTCGCGTAGTGCAGAGTATTACTCCAATCTATCGAGCTTCCTTCTTAGCCGAAGGATCGCAAGTTGAAAGTTGGAGACGCGATAATTCTATGAGACTTAGTTTGTGTGTGAGGTTGAGAAACGCTTTTGTATTATTGGTGCAAAGAGACCGGGATCGGTTTATCCGAAAACCACTTCGAACCAAAATTTATACGACGATTGTGCAATTGGTTATTGATGGTATTGATATTCGGGATTTTCATAGTGGGGGACTGCTTTTTGATCGTTTGGGGTTAAAATCCCACTATACATCCAGTAGCAGTAGTCTCTTCGTTATGAAATATCCAATGCTAGGACTATTCGCTACTAATCCTATGGATTTCCTGCCAGGATGTGGTAGGAAAGTACTTTGGTTTGTCCTGATCCTAGACAACTTGTATGGATGTTTTTCTAACATTGCATTTCTAAAGATTACGTTGATTGGTTATTACAAACGTACATCCATGGTAGCGGAGAAGGCAACTTCTCTTAGCTTAACACCCTCCTTGAGACGTATGAGCTTTAGGGTTGTATTTTTTTGGAAAGCAATTAGTAGTCAACGGAAATGGCCATGTGGCACTCAAAGTGATGTGATTTGTGATATATGAAAGGCAATCATTAACTCAGGCCTCATCAACCGAAAATGACCAAAATAGGGTTAGATGCGGCAACGCTAAGTGGGTCGCTTCTAAGTAGGATATGATCATCCTCTTCTAGATATATCTTTACACACTATGACGTCATGTATCGGATTATTGTGGTTTGTATGCTTAGAAGGTACTCGAAAAAGGTCGGCAGCGACCGAAGATGATATATTCAGTACTATCTAGTTATAGAGATAGGTCGGTCTTGTATTGGTAGAGGATCCTTTGTGATGGTCCTCGGTACATTCCTCTAGAGATGTACTGCCGAAAGGTAATAACTTCACCTGGTCATTTGTATGGAAATCCAAACTCCACTACGCGCCTTTCATTTTGATTGTATTACCCATTTTGGGCTATATGTTGGAATTTAATCAATTTAAAATTTTAAGCCATGATTAATATTATTTGTGCGATAGAAAATATTATAATATATGAGGATTTGATATGAAATGTTTTAGTTATTGTAAGGTAAAAAATGTTCGTGTTTATGTGTGGGCGTGTCTTACGAGATACTTTTGTTTTGATGAAGGAAAAGTTTGGTAATTTAATAAATTCAGTTGAGTGTGTTTCTCACGCTGGTTTACCAGACTGATCTAGGCGTTCTTCTCTTTCAATGCTCGGGTTAGACTGAGTATATTTACAGGTTCAGTTTTGATGCTTTAGGAGCTTCAGCAGGAGAGCTGGAGATCTTCATTTTGTATACACGTATCTGTTTTTATTATTCGCTGCTTAGTTGTTGTGTACTATCGGCAACTGTGAGGACAGGTTATCATCACTGTCGAGGCTGATGATTAGTGATTGAATATTGAACTCTGATTAATGTGTGCATATGCAATTTTTATTTTATAAAGATCATTGATATGATATTATATGTTTTCCGCTACGATATGAGATTCTGTATTGTTCTGTTTGGTTCTACCTTCTCTTTTTTTCTCTTCTCTTCTTCTCTCTTCTTTTCTTTCTCTTGATTTTCCTTCAGTCTGTGCTTTTTGGGTCAGGCATGTGTGGTTTATTGTCGATTCAAATGATACAGACTTGCGAGTCGTCGTAGCTGTTGTACAAAACAAGTGATGCAGTGGAAAATAAATACAGTAAAAAATCATCTGGCTCCTCTCAAAGAGCTCCAATGAACCACAACTAAATCTAAAAACAGACTCAAGCTGAGATGAGCATTAAGAAAATAACACCTAGATCAATCTTGTAGACCAGTGCGAGAAACTCAAATTGTATAGAATTTTATATCTTAAAACCCATTAAAATAAGAGTATCTCGTAAAACCCCATCGCCAATAAACACGGAATGGTTTTTACCTTACGATAACCAAACCATTTCTATAATATATTAAAGTGATAATATAATAATATCTAAGGTGTGAAATATAAATAATCACATAGCTGCTATGCAAGTTAGTGTACATCAGAATAATAATAGGTATACAATCAAACCGCTAAGGCGAGTTCACTAATTGTGTAGGATTTCCATGTAGATCTTCTCGGATCAAAGCCGACTCTGATCTGCTGCACAAGGATCAAAGATATCCCTCTAAGCAACGTATATCTCTAGATAAAATATACTATAGGAAAAACATAACTGCTTCATGCTTGTACATGTGACACTGGGTCACATCACTCCCGCATGCATATCCATAGGTAACAATAGAATGGAGTGCATGCACCCTTTAAGTTAGCTAAACCACATAGGCTATGTGTCTCTTATCTCTTGTTTTGGTTGCTACCGATGGTGAAGTCATGTTCAGCATCCAAACAAACAAGGCACAACTCGAACATATCTTCCACACGAGCTCTAACTGGAACAGATCTCAAAACCATACATGAATTCCTATACCTTAACAGATCTTGGAATCACACATGGATTCCTCAACAGATCTTGGAATCACACATGGATTCCCATACTTCAACAGGTCCCAGAATCACACATAGGTTCCCACATCTTGAATAGATCACGAACAACTACATGTGTTTAATAATCTTTAATAGATCTCCAATCTCCACATAGATTCCAACATCACGAACCAATCACAAACGATTTTATATGCACTGTAGGGCATCACCGAAGATAACTGTACCATATAATTCGCATGTATTTCTAGATATTTACCGAGTGTATTTGGTCAAATTAAATAACAATGAGAATAATCGCATACAGGAAACTAGTACCTGTATAATGTCCATAAGCAAGTAACAAACAAAGCACGGTCAAGTCATATAAACAACTTATTATCCTTTTTTCAATCAGTCTACCTTTATTAATTAAAATCCTCTTTTATTTTTAAAACTCATTTTTATTCAATAAATTCTTTACAAATGAAACTCCATTTGTTAATTAAACTCCACTATTCATTTCAACACACTTCGATACTCTCAACATATTCATATACTTATCTTAACCGTATAAGTATATCTACAAATCAATTTCAATAGGGCTTAAGGTAAATGTTACTTAAACACTGTCACTATAAATCGAAAACCATTTCACTTATGATTATCTTTAAACATTCTTTTCAAAGATTTGTTTATGTTCATAAGCATAATCAAAATGAGTTAAAGGCGAATGTTACTAAGTATTTTCCAAACTCATTTAACCATATTTTACCACTTTAAAATATTATCCAAGGGTTTAAAAACAAATGTTACTAAAACATTGTTTACAACAAACCCTAAAATAATTCACTTAATCATTATATTTTAAACTCCATTTTAAAGATCTAATCACTTTTCAAAAGTATAGTTAAATGGATTAAAACAAATGTTGCGAAACACTGTTACTATAAACCCAAAATCACTTTCATACATGTCATTTACTTTGTAACGTTCATTTAAAGCTCTAGGTATAGCTTTGCTTATTAAACAAGGTAATATAAAAAATTTACAAATTATAAAACAATCCATTATAACATGAGTGTCATAATCTAAAAGTTCCTTTTAAATCCTTTTACAAAATATTAAGCGTCTAAATATACTAGAATTCGTTTAAAAAAATATATATTCACATATACTAATTTATTTATAAAACTAAGATACTTAAAAAATTACTATAAACCATTTGTAAAATATTATAATATAAAATCATTTTATCTCTTAAGTAAGTCTTTAGTAACTTCTAAATCCATATATATAATAAACTTTTAAATTTTTTACACATGTTATGAAACCTTTCATTTAAACACCACTTTGAAACCCATTTTATAATTTAAAACCATCACTTTTATAATCCATAAATGATTTTCAAAAATATATTTAAACCTTATTACTTTTCAATAATAAGTACGCTAACAGTACTTATTATCAACATGAAGAAGGCCTAGGATGCCTTTCAAAGCTAACTTATGCATCCATCTCGACATTTTCTCTTCTAACATTTACAACTTTCGTTTCCAATTTGCCATAACTTGCCAAACCAATCCATTTATGTCAAACACACCAAAACGCATTTAGAACAACTCGATATGTAAGTACATATATATATACACACAATTTACCATAATTTATACAATTTAACATATATCCAATATCAGGAATTTCAAAGCATATTTATAAGGATTATATCATTTCTAATATTTTTAATGCACTATCACTTTTCACAAAGCAGTATCACACGTGTAAACAAGTAGTCTAGGCCATGATACATTTTATAGACGATCAAAAGTGATAACTTCAAAATACAGTTATCACAAAATAGGGTGGGGTCCAAAAGTAATAACTTACATTGTTCGTTATATAATTTATATTTTCAATACAACAACAATTATGTTCATAATAATATTCAATTAACCAGTGAATTACTCACCCAAGTTCCAGCCAACGGTTATGCTTTTTCAATAGACCAATCGTTCGATTTTGACTAAAATTCCCAGAAGCTCCAAACTCGATGAATCCAATTCCAATGCAGAGATATCATCACTATGAGTCCAATGCAACTAACCGTGTCCAAATCCGACATCGTATGGACTAAACACGAATTAGTTAACACCTGAGATTAATTTAAAAATTAATTTACTTAATTAATCGGTTAAGTACTCCTAATTACCTTCTCCTATCCAAGCTGCCAATTTTCAAACCCTAACACGATGTTCATCTTCATGTCGCCGCCGGCCACTAGCCATAGCTGAACTGTTCCAGTCGAACGCCTCGACTAATACAAACACACCTCCACCAACCTCTCCACCTGCCATGGTTGGAACACGAGAGTGAACCCATAATCACCATCGACGTCCACCTCCCCCTCGATGTCGCCATAGGCAATCTTACGCCACCAAAATCCGCTTGGAGGTAGCCCATGTCATCACCCACATCTTTGCTTCAGCTACGTCATCCGACGATCAATGTCGACGGTGAAATCGCCAACCCTAGCTACCACCGTTGAACCCCAATCGCCACCGCCTTGCTTCGAGTTAGCCCAGTCCAACCATTCATCTCACTCCACCCACCCTCATGCACATTTTCTTAGTTTGGAGCATCACTTGAAATGGCGCTTAAAGGTGTCGATCAACCTCGGCCATTGAATGTCGAGGCTGTTTTAGGATTAGGTTTTTAACTTTTTAGAAAACAGAGAAAGTGAGGTCCGTATATAGAAAATTTCCCAACACTGTTCAAGCCCCAAAATCTCAAACTCCAAACAAGGTGTGCTCAGTGGCGTTTCTAGCTAATTACCCTTATTCCAAACCCAATGGAACTAGTTTCTGGACCTAATTCCATCATATATAGAAGGTAGTTTATATAATCAATTTATATTGTATTAATTCTCTAAAATTAATCGTTGCGAGTTTCGAGCACTTATGACCATGCAATATATTTTATCGTCACAAAACTCGCCAACATACAACATGTTAACTCCTCAATTTCGTAGCTCACCGACCTAATGAAGCAGCGACCTGGTTACTTAAAGGGACTGGCGACCTAACAGCCCAAGCGACCTAACGAGTTAGCCTATTAACGACCTAAAGCATGACCGAGTTAAGCAACACAGCCACCTAACGACTTAAGTATTCTACGACCTAAGAAGACCAGCGACCTAACTGCTGAAGTGGAGTACCGACTTAAAAGGTATCACGACCTAACGGCTTAACCTGTTAAAGGATCAGATGGTCTAGCGACCTACAAATCAACGAGTTAACGGCCTAATGCTGCGACCTAGCATCTTCCACGAGCTACAACCTGTATCACACGACCACTAGGTCGCTCGTGACCTAGTCCCTTCCACTAAGTCGCTCGTGACCTAAGGATGTCATAGCAACTTCTTTATGTCGTCACATCTCTCTCTCCTGCCATCCCATAGGTCGCCCACGACCTAAATTATAGCCGACCACTAGGTCGCCCAACCCGTTAGCTCGCTCAAGGAGGATCAGGAGCTACCCTGTTAAGAAGAAACCTTAGGTCTTTCCCGACCTATCCCTAGGTCGCCTCTCGACCTACGACCTAACTCCGAGATCACCCTATAAATACAACATTAACTCCAACATTGAGGGGATCTTTTTTTGGCTCATTCTTGGAATGCCGATACTCTGCTGAATTCTCGACTTACTCGACACTTCAAACACGAAAGGCATCTCAACTAACTTCAAAAGGAAATCTAACACAATCAACATGGATTCAAAGAATTATTCTACATCGGAGTTCTAGTTGTTTGTCTCATCAATATTGTAATTGAAGACTGTTGTAAAGTTGTAATTGATTCAGCAATAAAGAGGATTAAAGTGGACGTAGGCTTAACCTGAAGCCGAACCACTATAAAACTGTTGTCTTTTACTACTTTTTTCTGTGACTTTCCTACTTGTTTTTAATTCCCGTGTTCACGGGTGGTGCTTTCACTTAATCTCAACATACACTGGGGTGTTAGCGTTCAATTTCCAGCGTTAACATTTTTGGTGCTTTCATTGAGAATTGAACTCAGGCTGTCTTCATCATTTCTTCGCAAAAGTTTGTTGAAAGAGTCTCTCTCAAAACCAGAAGTCTATCAGAGATAATGGCTCCTGGAAAAAATCGTAGATATACAAGACCTACTAATGTCCATGAAAATGCTGCCACTTCTCCTTCATCAAGTCTAGCAGCACCGAGTGCCGGAATTACATGAGCAGAGTTAGATGCTGCAGTATTTGGATTATACCAGCAGATGGAAACTCAGAATGCTCTAATGCTTGAGAGAATAAATGCATTGCTCGGAGCAAACCGCCAACCGGTGAATAACGAAGAAAACCTTGCAGATGATATTCATGATCCTGAGGAAAGGAATATTCCTCAAAGACCAGCCAGCCCCGCCAAAGAAACACCTCCTCAACATGGAGGATCGAGACCACAGCCAACTCTCCGCGAACGTTTGTCCCGACAAACTTCCGAGAAAATGGCCGAAGTCTGTCCTACAGATCCTGTAAATGATGAGGAATATCTTTCGGGCATGGTGCGACAAATCATGAAAGAAAGTATGTAGAGAGATGAAGACGAGAAGGAATGGGGATTCGCTCCGAGCAAAATCCGTTCACTGAGAAGATTCTAAAGGCAGAATTCCCAAGGAAGTTTGTTCCTCCGACCATCCCAGCTTATAAGGGAACAAGCGACCCCAATTAATTCCTGTATAAGTATGATTGGCACATGACTGGTGCTAGAGTGTCTGATGAGATCAAATGTTGGTACTTTCCGATATACTTGGAAGGAGTGGCCCTGCTCTGGTTCATAAAACTTCCAGTCCGATCCATAGACAAGTTCGCCGATTTGACTCGAAAGTTTAAAGAGCAATTCAAGTTGTATGCTTCAAAGGCAAAGGATATTATGTCGCTATCAAGCTTGGAACAGAACCCTGGGAAATCTATCAGGTCTTTCTTGAACCGCTTCAACATAGCTTTGGCTGAAGTGGACAATGCGGAGCCACGGATGGTCTTGACATACCTGATGAAGGCAATCGATAAATCAAGCGAATTTGTGAAGTGGCTGAAGATGAAAGAACCAAATTCACTTGAGAAATTCTATAAGAAAGCTGATGAATTCATGCGCTTGGAAAGCCTTCGGGCACCAGTTAAAGTGGCATTGACAGAGGTTAAGGATAACACTACTGCTCCTACCAAAAGAGAATCTGAAAGCCAGAAAAGGGAGAACAATGGTGGGAAGAAACAGAAAGATATGAAGAAACCTCGCTTTTTAAAAACTTCAGATTTCACTCCTTTGACCGACACTCCGGAGAATATCTTCTTTGCTACCAAAGATGCGGTAGAGTATCCTAAACAACCCGATATGAGAGTTAGCAAAAGAGCTGCTCAAAGTGGGAGATTCTGTTGGTTTCATAATCAACCCGGTCATGATACCAACGAATGTCGTCATCTGAAAAATTTAATTGAAGAACTATTGAGAGAGAACAAGTTGCAGCAATATGTTAAGAGAAGTAGAAATGACCCAACTTCGTCTACTAAGGGTCAGCAACTTCCTGCTCATCCATCTGGCTCGGGTGAGAGGAACATTGTGCATGAATCAGAAAGGCTTGTTATCAATGTGATTACAGGAGGTCCTCACCCAGCAGGCAGAAGCTGGGGCGAGATGGAAAGATATGCCCGTCCCTTGAAGTATGCACCAATAGAAGAGAGTGTTTTTGTGCTAGAAGACGCTGCACCTTTGAAGCAGCAGAAAACTTTCAATGATGATATTGTGTTCAAAGCCAGAGACTCTATGGGAATTGAAGCTACAACCATGGACCCTTTGGTCATCTCTGCAGGCATTGGGCCGGCTATTGTGAGAAGAGTGCTTGTAGATTGCGGCGCTTCTTGCAATATTCTCTTCAAAAAGACATTCGATCAAATGAAAATTCCAATGGCTGATGTTCAAGCCTCATCTCAGAAGATTGTTGGGTTTACTGGGGAACCATAGCAGCCCATTGGAACTATCGACTTGTTTGTGGAGCTTGGAGAGGGGCAGAAAAAGGTAGTCCGGAAACAGACTTTTGTAATTGTTGATGAATTTTCTGCCTATAACGCCTTCCTAGGCCGACCAACTCTTGCGGCTTTTAAAGCAATTCTCGCCCCGTGGTGCCTCACTATGAAATTTCCCACAGATAATGGCGTTGGAGTTATTAAAGGGGATCAGAATGCTGGGCGAGAATGTTATCTAATAGAGTTGCGTGAAGCAAGGAAGAGAGAGATGGGAAAAGATGCGGCAGCCCCAATCCGCATCAAAAAACCAACCTTGTAGCAATTGTAAGGTGGACCCTGCACTGGCGAGCATAGCGGGGCACGAAAAGAAATCGATCCCAGAAAAGATAGTGCATGAGAGAATAGAGTGGTGCCAGTGAAGTAACGGTGCCAGTACCTGTTGACCCGAAAGATCCAAACAAAGTAGTGAATGTGGGTTCGCAACTTAATGTGGCGGTTCAAAATTCCTTAATATCATTCTTAAAGGCAAATATGGACGTATTTGCTTGGACTCATGCTGATATGTGCGGAAAATTCCCAGAAATTGCGGTACATACTCTGAATATCGATCTGAAATTTACACCAGTAAAACAGAAAAGAAGAACCCAGGGTCCTGAAAGGTCAACAGGGTTGAAAGAAGAGGTAGACCGACTTATGGAGAATGGTTTCATCAGGGAGTCTACTTATCCGAATTGGGTTTCAAATCCAGTACTGGTTAAGAAAGCTAATGGGAAATGGAGAGTTTGCATTGACTTCTCATATTTAAACAAAGCCTGCCCCAAAGACTGCTTCCCATTACCCAGGATAGATCAGTTGGTGGATGGAACAGCGGGGCACGAATTGTTATCTTTCATGGATGCTTACTCCGGATACAACCAGATTATGATGCATGAGCCAGATCAGGAGGATACGAGCTTCATCACCGATGTTGGTCTCTACTGCTATAGAGTCATGCCTTTCGGACTTAAGAATGCAGGGGCAACTTACCAAAGATTCGTCAATGCTATGTTCAAACCGCAGATTGGCAAAACTATGGAAGTTTATGTTGACGATATGTTGGTGAAGTCAAAGAAAGCGGTAGACCATATGGACCACCTGGCGGAAATGTTTGCAATCCTCCGAAAATATGGAATGAAACTTAATCCTTTGAAATGTTCGTTTGGGGTGGAGTTCGGAAAGTTTCTGGGTTTCATTGTGAGTGCTAGGGGCATTGAAGCTAATCCTACTCAGATTGCTGCCTTAAGAGAAGTAAAAGCTCCTAGAACGAAAAAGGAATTACAAAGTCTTAATGGAAAATTCGCTGCCTTGAGTCGGCTCATTTCTAAAGCTATTGATAAATGCATTCCATTCTTTGATGAGCTAAAGAAAGGAAGGAAAATTTTTGACTGGACTCATGAATGCCAGAAAGCTTTCGATGAGTTGATTCGTCATATTGAAACGCCTCCAATACTTTCTAAGCTGGACAATGGTGAAAATCTTTTGGTATATTTGGCAATCTCATCTCATGCTCTCAGTGCAGCGTTGGTACGGGAAGACGAAAGAATTCAGCGCCCGGTCTATTATATCAGCAAGAGATTCACCGGGGCAGAGATGAACTATTCAAAATTGGAAAAGCTCG
Organism: Allium cepa; assembly: GCA_030765085.1. Classification (NCBI taxonomy): domain Eukaryota; kingdom Viridiplantae; phylum Streptophyta; class Magnoliopsida; order Asparagales; family Amaryllidaceae; genus Allium; species Allium cepa. The sequence continues at coordinate 745,299,775 of CM060940.1, read as the reverse complement.
CCTATTGTATACTCATTGCACCAAGGAAGTTGAGGCCGTATTTCCAAGCTCGTCCTATCAAAGTCCTCACTAATCAACCTCTAAAGCAAGTCATGTTTCGTCCTGAGACTTCGGGTCGTCTTCTGAAGTGGAATATTGAACTCAGCCAATACGACATCACTTATCATCCCCGAAGAGCAATCAATGGACAAGCTTTAGCAGATTTTATCGCAGGATGTACAGATAAAGGTGATAGTGAAGAAGAAGTGACTTATAATCCCCCTATACAATGCAAATTATATGTTGATGGTGCAAGAAACGATTATTGTTCCGGAGCTGGGGTTGTGCTTGAAACCCCTGAAGGGCAGTCGCTGTGCTATGCATTGAGATTGGAATTCCCTTCGACAAACAATGAAGCAGAATATGAAGCTCTTATTGCCGGCTTGAGAATTGCTAAAGAGTTGAATGTCAAAGTGTTGTAGATCTTCAGTGATTCACAGCTTATTGTATGTCAAGTCAAGAAAGAGTTTCAGACTAAAGGAGGAAATCTGCCTGCTTATCTGTCAAGAGCTTGCGAACTTCTCGGTGATCTTGACCATTATACGATAAATCATATACCCCGGGAAGAGAACATGAAGGCAGATTCTCTCGCAAAGTACGCAAGCACTAGTGAAACTCAATTATTGGGATTAGTTTCTGTGGAAGTCCTGTCATCTCCAAGTATTGATGAAATGGATATTGACTGGATCATGACTATATCTCAAGAGCAGGAATCATGGATGACTCCGATAATGGAATATTTGCTCAACGGTTCTCTACCAGAAATTTCAAAAGAACGACAGAAGTTGCTAAGAAAAGCCTCCAGATACGTAATTCAAGATGGCCGATTGTACAGGTGGGGATTCTCTGCCATTACTCCGATGTGTGTCCAAGGAAGAAGCTAAAACAATTCTAGCTGAAGTACATGGAGGAGAGTGTGGAGACCATTCAGGTGGTCAAACTCTAGTGAAGAAAATCCTCCGATATGGGTATTTTTGGCCAGATATTAATCGTGATGCTGCAAGCTATGCCCGAAAATGTGACCGATGCCAAAGATTTGCAGAAATCGCAAGAGCACCTTCCACGGAGATAACACAGATGGTCAGTCCGTGGCCAATTGCTATTTGGGGAATAGATCTCATCGGGCCTTTGCCAACTGCCAAATCCGGAATCAGATATGCTATTGTCGCTGTTGATTATTTTACTAAATGGGCTGAATTTGAACCATTAGCTACTATTACCTCTAAAAAGATGATAAACTTTGTAACTAAGAATATCATTTGCAGGTATGGTGTGCCTCAAAAAATAATCACGGACAATGGAACCCAATTTTAAAGTGAAGAGTTCCAAGATTTTTGCAAGCAATTCAAGATCCAGAAAAGCTTCTCAGCAGTGGCTCATCCGCAGGCAAACGGGCAAGTGGAAGCAGTAAACAAAATTATCAAATCAACCATCAAAAAACAGCTGGAAAAAGCGAAAGGTGGTTGGGTCGATAAGCTTCCACTAGCACTATGGGCATATAGAACTACCCGCAAAACTGTGACTGGGCACACTCCATTTTCATTAGCATTTGGATCGGAAGCAATGATTCCGGTGGAAATAGAAGTCCCTTCACATAGAAGAATTCATTTCAACCAAGCTGAAAACGAAAAGTTGCAACTGGAAGCACTTGACTTCCTTGATGAAATAAGAGAAGAGGCTCAGCTCAGAATTGCAGCCCATCAGCAAAGAATTGCCAGGCATTTCAATTCCAAAGTTCACCAACGCAGCTTTGAGATTGGAGATCTAGTATTGAAAAGGATCATGACAGCAACAGGAGTGTTTGCGCCAAACTGGGAAGGGCCATATGTCATAGGCCAAAAACTTCTTGATGGCACTTTCAAACTGACAACTGTCGAAGGAGATCCAATTCCAAGAGCTTGGAACAACAATCATTTGCGTCCATATTTTACTTAAAAGCTTTGCTTAAGTCTGTAAAAAGAATTATGAGTGTATGAATCTTGTATTGAAAGCCATTGTAAAGCCAGTGCAAGTGAATAATAAGAACTATAAAGTGGATGTAGGCCCAGTTCTTGGCCGAACCACTATAAATCTTGTGTTCTCTACTGCTTGTTTTATTTCGATATATAAAGTACTTCAATTGTATTGCTAAAATGTCGATTTAATATTGCAGGCTATTAAAACAAAGCTTACCCATCATAAGACCAAGCGATCCCTGACATCACTCAACAAATGAATATCTAGCCACAAAAAATTCCATATTCAAATCCTATATAAGGAGTACTTCAAGCAAACAGTTAGTAGTTCCGCCAGAGGTAGACCCTTCCTAACTAATTGTGAACGTTTGTGCAAACAAACATGCGATTAATTAGCCCGTGTCTACCCCTGCGAACTCATTTAACAATGAAGTATACTCCTTTGGATACAATAAGCTACTTTCAAAAGAAAGGAATGTGCGCTTGGAAATGGTAACAGGGAACCGCTGATATGAGCAAATGGCGAAAAGATATGGGCGAGCAGGCAACAAACAGCAAAAGACCTCCTCGGAGGCACAAGCCCTCTTCGGAGGCATAACTCTTCGGAGGATAAAGACCTCTGATGGGACATGCCAGAAAAAGAGAGTTCTCTTTCTCGATAGAAAGTTGTAGACTGAGCGGTGGCACATGACACTCGTTAACTTGTGTCCGCCCCGTGAATCCATCCAACCGAGAGAAGGAAACACCAAACTTCAAGGCAAAGGCCCTACTCGGAGGCACGCATTCCACCGAGATTTGAAATAAAACTTCACAAGTGCTGGAATGTGAAAAGCCCTCTACGGAGGACTTTTTCACCATAGTTGAAATGCTAGAAGACCTTTAGTGGGCCTCGCCAGAAAAAGAGAGTTCTCTTTCTCGATAGAAAGTTGTGGACTGATCGGTGGCACAGGATACTCGTTAACTTGTGTCCGCCCCATGAATCCATCCAACCGAGAGAAGGAAACTCCAAACTTCCAGGCAAAAGCCCTACACAGAGGCACACATTTCACCGTGATCTGAAATAATACTTCACACGAGTCGAAATGTGAAAAGCCCTCTTCGGAGGCCCGCATCCCAGCGGACAGGGAAAAGATAAAAGCCTCTCTCCAGAGGCAGAAACAAAAAGCCCTCTCCCCGGAGGCACAAACAAAAAGCCCTCTTCCTAGAGGCATAATCAAACAAAAAGCCCTCTTCCCAGAGGCACAATCAAACAAAAGCCCTCTTCGGAGGCATAAGCAGGTTGAAGCCCTTTTTCGAAGGCCCACTTTACCATGAAAGAAAATTCACTTGCTAAAATAAAAGTGACTTTCTCCGAAAGTGAAGTGTAAAAACTTCGCAACAAGAAGAAAAGAGAGAAAACTTCTCCAATATGAGGCGCATTCTACTAAATCAGAAAAATATTTCCTTAAAACAGAAATATTATCTTACAAAGTATAGATGCAAACCTCCTTCAAATGGAAAAGTTGTTCTCTAAAGAAAGAACACAAGTCTTCTCAAAACAGAAGAGTTGTTCTTCCAAATTCTGCCAATGTGAAAGAGATTGCAATAAACCATGGTATGGGGGCAATATAATATAGTCACAAAAATAAAAAACAATGCTCAAGCAACATACCATAGGTTTACTGCAACATCACACAGAGAAAATAAAGAAACTTGTATATAGAAAAAAAGAATAAATGCATTCTCAAATACAGACAGGAGTTTGTACAAGTAAAAGAAACATTTTATTCCGTACTATAAATTTTTTTATATACATATGCAGGTTTCGAAACAAAAGAAGACGGGGACCGGTACCCGCACAATCGCCGGTCAACATAAGTATTTGAACGATACAAGCAAAAAAGTGAAAAGCAAGACAAGAAGCATAAGTCCCAAGCCCATCATTTCTTCTTCCTGCCACCTTTCGAGCCTACGCCTTGCCGGAAGATCAATTTTTAGGGCCGGCTTGTGAGAGTAGGGGAAGAAAGAGGAAGAGGTGCAATTGGGTGTTCTTCTATTTTTTTCTCGCCAGCAGAAGCTTCTTTCTTCTTCTTTGAGACTCCGCGTTTCCCCCTCTTCTTAGAAGAAGACTCACTACCCGGAGTGAAAAGAGTGGATAATGTTATGTCATCAGAAGCAGTCTGCTCCGGAGTTCTCTCCCCTTCTTCAGGTTCTTCAACCTTTTGTTCTTGAGAAGCAACAAGATCGTCCAAGTCACGGAGAGCTTCTATCTGCTCTTCTTGCGACCCCGGTTGAGAGATAGAAGGGGGAGTAATCTGAAGAGGCGGAGAGGAAATAGCCGGAGGAGGGGAAGTCTGAACAATACTTAGTGCTTTCTCTACAGGAGAAGAAAAGTTAAAGTCAGTATTCCTCATAAAAAGAGGGGATAATGGCTCATCGACACTTAAGAAATAAGCAAGAAGCTCATCGAACTCAGTCGAAGCGAACAAGCAGTCCACTTGAGCGAGATCAACATTGACGTTACCTGGAGGAGTAGACTTCACTATATCAATTTCGAAGTCCTGCGCTTCAGCGCTTTCTTGAGCCTCATCTCCAGTGTGGGCGGTGGTGCTTCCAATAACGGTTTTAGCAAGAGGAGGAGAATGGGAACTGGAGCCGGCAATATCGATATCGGCCGAAACTGAAGGTAGAACTGGGTCGGTTGAGATTGTCTTTCCTAAATGTTCTCCTTCTGTCGTTTCAGCTCTCTCTTTGGCAAGTTGCTCCTTTCCCCTTTCAAGAGCGGCACATGCATCATCATCTAGATAGTGCCCCATTAAATCTACTTCGGCATATCCGGCTCCTCCAAACATATCAAGTATGGCCTGCCACACTTTGGCCAAAGTAATTTCATATGCCGGCCCCAAAAACTTAAGACTACCACGCCCCAGAACGCTGTGGATGTAAAACTCGAATAGAGTGGAGCTGACTTCAGCTTTAGTTGCCATATGAGACTCTTCGGCTGTAAATTTGCCGGCAACAGCTTCGTCATGCTCCTTCTCAACTTCAGAGAGTCGAGTTTTGAGTAGTACAATCTCCAAGTTCTGTGCATTGGTTTTCTCTCGAAATTGAGAAACATCAGCCCGGCAGTTTTCTACAGCTTGTTGCTGTGCTTCAAATTTAGCTTCGGCATCTCTCACTTGTTTTAGAAGCACTTCTTCTCTCTTAGAATAAGAAGTGGAAGAAATGACGAGCTCTTCCTTAAGTTTTTCGACCTCTGCTTCAAGCTTTTCATTATAAGTGGCCATGCTCCTCATTTCCGCATCATGCTGCTCAAGAGTTTTCTGCCATTCAGATTTGTCGTTTTCCATTGTTAGCATGGCCTCAAGATTCGCGCTATTTACTCTCTGAAGCTCGTCAACAAGCTTCTACCAGCTAGACATTCTCTCGATATCTAGTTTCACAGCATCAAGATTGCGCAGCATAGCCTGCTTGTCAATCGGGACCAAATCAAGATCAAAGCGTACTCCCTTCAAGCACCAATGCGGAAACCGACTTTGAATTGTGGCCGGGCCTTGTCCAACCTGATATGAGGGCCTGCCAATAATTGTTTGAATATCAGTACGAGCAAGGGAAGGAGATTGAGAAGGTGCAGGAGCAGCGGGCTTTTCAGGAAGTTCAGACGCCGGCTTTTTGCCATGTTTGGCCCTTTTACTTGCATCTTCAGGGATGTGGCTTTTCCCTTTATCATCACGGGATTTCCGTTTATGAGAATCATCTTCCCTCTGGGAAGAGTCATGTCGCTCATCTCGTCTTTCGTGGCGTTCTTCATGGGCGCGCCTTTCACGAGCCTTCCCCGCGGCTCTTTCTTCATCACTTTCCCAAGTGGCAAGAAGAAACCTCCTGGGGTCATAAGCACCGCGCCTCCCATAACGCTGGAAGTCATCGTAGTAGGAGCCACTTCTTCCCTTTGGAGAATCTGAAAATAAAGAAAAGATAAACTCAAAAATCTTGAAAGCAAGAGAGTTGAATGCATATAAGTGCTGAAAAGTCCTAAGTTTGTGTAACGTGCAAACTACGTGCGTCGAATCACGAACCACTCCTGGGTTGGGGGTGATGATGGGTCTAACAGCCAGTGTCAACTCTTAGGCTGATGGAGTTTGTTGCAGAACGGATGTCGCTTCGACTGCTGAAGAAGTAACTTTAGCAGTGATAGGATCATCTTTAAAAAGCTCCTGTGAAGTAATCATCAGGTCGCTCAACCCCTCAAAAGTATCATCACCGCTGTGCCTAGCGGGACTTGTTCTTTCAGCTCCTTTGTCATCAGATCTTCCGGATTGTTGAGGAGGCTCCTCTTCTTCGATGACCAGGGCAAGTGCCTGTTTGCCAGATGACCCCACAACATCAATAGTAGAACACTTTACCAAGGAAGCCTCAACAGTATGTTCTTTCGGTGCAAGTTCTTCAACGGGAGTTGGGGCATCCGATATTTTTACTGGAGAGTCGGGAACTTCATGAGGTTGGGTAGAACGAGAAGGGTGCAAAAGCCCATATTGGTGCAGAAGTTCATCTCTCAGCAAAAACTTAATACTTCTTTCTTCAGCCGGCACGACACTTAATCTATCAAAAGTCGTCTTGTGACTGGGATTTCTAGAGGGAGGAGGAAGTGCTGTAAAAGAAAAGAATGAAGTTAGCACTCAGCAATTCGGATCTTGAAAAGCTGAAACGGGGAGAACGGGAATGAGCAATTTTACTTCCTTTTCTCCAGATGGCATAAAACCCCAGGGGGCACCGGACGAAGAAGAATTGATTCAGAAAACCGTGAGCACTTTCGGAAAGATCGGTGATAAGTTTACGATTTTTGGCACTTCTCACGAGTATAAAGGAGGGGCGGTCTTTATTCTTTGCAAATGTGCATAAGTAGCAAATTTCTTCGAAGCTCGGAAAACGGTTAAGCGTCCTCCTGAATAAAACACACAATCCCATCAGGATGGCGTATCCATTGGGATGTAGTTGAAAGGGAAAGATGGTTAGCCGGAAAAGGAGTTGATGAAGAAATTCATTGAAAGGAGGAATGGAACCACAAAGGCACATCTGATGGTTAACGGCGAAAAAACCAAGAGGAGGCCTGTCGGCAGTATCATTTGGGCCAGGAAGTATAACATCCACTTTGGCAATCCCAAATTGAATTCGTGATTGATTGAATGCCCGCTGACTCAAGGTAGTTGGAGTTCTCTCCGAAGGATCGACCAATGGGTCGGCTATCGGGAAGACTCCTTCAGATTGCTCGATTATCTCTTCTTGAGAAGACATTCTACACAAGGAACTAGATATTCAAATGTGAAGGTGCACGTTTCCTAAATGTTTGAAGTGTTGTGTAAAACTAACAAAGTGACAAGAAAGTATAACTGGAATTAAATTAATAAACATATGACAATTGTAAAATTTCAGGACTTGTTGCCTTAAGTCCAAATGCAAGTGCAGTATTGATGCAAACAAATCGGCTTTAGTTGATTAACATTTCATTACTACTTCACTTGAATTTGTTGGTTCACAGCATTTCATATAATTTCTTTAAATTGATTATATCGACTAATCTGTCATTCGATGTGGGCGATCAGTGGCAGTATATTCATCCCATTTTTCTGCAAGTGTTGTGTTTAACAGGTTGTTAGCATTAAAGTTAGTGTAATCTGTAAAGAAGTGCAACAAAGTCCGAGTAGCTTATTCTAGCAGTTCAAGGTTGAAATACAATCAAGTTCTGTTGGATGGTGCAAATATTCAAGTTTTGTTCAAGACATTAAGCTACAGTCCAAGTCAAAGGGTTCAAGGCGTGGAACCTCAGGGCAAGGCAAAGCAGTTTTGGTTAAGTGTTGGGTCGTTCAAAACCCTCGCACGACCTAAAAGCTTAAGTCGCAGGAAAAATAAGTCGCAATAAGTGCCTAAGAGTTAGCTCGCCCACGACCTGAGACATATGCCCCAACAAGTTGAGCCGCAAATAAGCTAGGTCGCGAGAAGGATGTGCCGCGAGTTAAGTCGTTGGTTCTTTAAATCGTGATGCATATTAAGGGAAAAAAGTCTCGGGTCGGAGTGATGTAAAATCATCCAAGTCCTAGCTCGGTTACGACCTAACACTTATGCCGTTGATAGTTAGGTCGTTATAAACTACGGCCCTTTTACTTTAAGCCCTACGATGACCAAGCATGATAAGTCGCGAGGAAGGAAGGTCGCGAGCGCGTCAAGTCGCAAGCGAATCGGGTCGCAGGAAAAGCTGGCTCGCATGGTCCACATTCAAACTTTTGAGCCGTAAGTTATTCGACAGCTCTCCTCAACCCGTTAGCTTTTCTCCACCTATCAAATCGCCTAACAGACCCATTAACCCGATAACCTTCCATCGCCTACGTTAATCATCTTCCCAGTGAAAACCATTCTCTTTCGATACCACTAAATCACCCAAAACCGGCATAGATCACCTTAGATCCATCATACATCTAATGCGCTACCGTGTTCTTGTGAATTAAAACGTCCTATGGCGATTAAGGACTGATTGTGGCATAATTCATTGCAAAGCGCGGCACGTAAGAATGGATTAAGGCCGGAGAGAGGAGAATTCATGTTTCGATGATGGCTATGTTTGGGTATCGATCGGAATTACTTACACAAAATAATGGTAGAGATGAGTCGACGGTTGAGTAGATCGAATTCGCCTTTGAAAGATTGAAGCTTCGTTAATGGAGGATTCGAATAAAGGAGTAAGTAATGAGAAGAAAGAGGAATATGGGCGACTTATACATTGAGATGAAAGAACCTGAAACGGCATGAGCGACCTAACCAAGCCTTTAGGTCGCTTGCGACCTAGCGAATCAGAAGGGAACGGGTTAAAAGATATCGAAGCATACGACCTACGATCTAAGGCGTGTACTTCGAGGGGCAAGTGTTAACTCCTCAATTTCGTAGCTCACCGACCTAATAAAGCAGCGACCTGGTTACTTAAAGGGCCTGGCGACCCAACAGCCCAAGCGACCTAACGAGTTAACCTATTAACGACCTAAAGCATTACCGAGTTAAGCAACGCAGCGACCTAACGACTTAAGTACTCTGCGACCTAAGAAGACCAGCGACCTAACTGCTGAAGTGGAGTACCAACTTAAAAGGTATCGCGACTTAACGGCTTAACCTGTTAAAGGATCAGATGGTCTAGCGACCTACGACTCAACGAGTTAACGGCCTAATGCTCAAGCGACCTAGCATCTTCCATGAGCTACAACCTGTATCACACGACCACTAGGTCGCTCGCGACCTAGTCCCTTCCACTAAGTCGCTCGCGACCTAAGGATGTCAGGGCAACTTCTTTATGCCGTCGCATCTCTCTCTCCTGCCATCCCATAGGTCGCCCACGACCTAAATTATAGCCGACCACTAGGTCGCCCAACCCGTTAGCTCGCTCAAGGAGGATCAGGAGCTACCCTGTTAAGACAAAACCTTAGGTCGTTCCCGACCTATCCCTAGGTCGCCTCTCGACCTACGACCTACGACCTAACTCCGAGCTCACCCTATAAATACGACACTAACTCCGACATTGAGGGGATCTTTTTTTGGCTCATTCTTGGAACGCCGATACTCTGCCGAATTCTCGACTTACTCGACACTTCAAACACGAAATGCATCTCAACTAACTTCAAGAGGAAATCTAACACAATCAACATGGATTCAAAGAATTCTTCTACATCGGAGTTCTAGTTGTTTGTCACATCAGTATTGTAATTGAAGACTGTTGTAAAGTTGTAATTGATTCAGCAATAAAGATGATTAAAGTGGACGTAGGCTTAACCTGAAGCCGAACCACTATAAAACTGTTGTCTTTTACTGCTTTTTTCTATGACTTTTCTACTTGTTTTTAATTCCCGTGTTCACGGGTGGTGCTTTCACTTAATCTCAACATACACCGGGGTGTTAGCGTTCAATTTCCAGCGTTTACACAACAATACATTATTTTAGAGCCGATGGCACTAGTTTCATCAAAATCGAAGACAGTGCCTTAGAATTATAATTTCACATGTTAATTAAAATGAATTATATTAAAACGATTTTAATCACTTCTAATTTCAAATTAAAAGTTTACTATCATCATTCTTGTTTAAACAGAAATTATAGAAGCTTTCGAAATCATTTTTATTCATATTGAATCCAAGAATCAGTTATTTAAATAATTCCAACATTTAATTATAAATTGTTCAAAAATCCAGGTCGTTGCAATGTATCAAATACATAAGAAAAATACAATATTGCATCAATACAATATGTATGAAAGTTCCTATTGCCAAAGCATGAGTAATCCATCTTACGTTTTCCATATTAAAAATTTAAATAATTTTTCTATGCATATCGTTTAGGATAATCCCAGTTTCCATTATACTTATCATCAAAAACATTACTTACAAATCCAATGTCAAGTGTTAAATAACTAGGCTAGAATTGATTTTAACATAAGCGCATCGTTAATGATTCACGTTATGTTGTTTACTTATAGTTTAGAAATATCTATGTACCATTCAATGGTTCTTTGTTATGGAGACACGCTTCCTCTGCATTTTGACTGAAAATCAAACTATTCGATATTTTTATCAAAATACTTATTCGATTCTAGTGCTTATAGAATGATACTTTCGTATCATTTCCAAGATCATATCTAAAAACCTACAAACACAATATCACTCACACTGACTTCGAGACACTTTGCGTTTTATGTACAAACAGTCTATTCTAAATCTTTATTTAGAATTATCTTCTTTAATACATATGTACCAAAACACAAAGTCATACTAGGCGATAATTTTGTAAGTAAATTTAGAATCAACTTGAGCACCTTGAATAGTGAACCTGTTATGCTAATTTCAACAATTGAAATTTATGATTTTATTCCGATCAATGTCGCACACTAAGTTCTAACTACATTAGTCTTTCTCTTGAAGACACACTTGTGGCCGATGGATCATATCCCTTTGGATACAACTATTAAAGTTATACTTTAGTAACACACTGTGGCGCCCCACCTCTATACCCACGCTAGCCAAGAACACTACGATGTAATGCTGTCAACTAGCACAGAGAATAAGGCTGTTGAGGAGCGACCATCCGTGTAATTGCTTTGCGCGAGCACCGATATGTCAGATAGTATAACATGCATTTTATTTCAAGAGGAAATCCGACATACCGATACAAACACAAAGCTACCACACAGTGGCTATAATAATCTTCGAAAACAAATATAGGAATAAGCATAACACAAATCAGTCACAGATAATTCATATCACAAAGGCGGAAGAAGATATGAATAAATAACTAACACATGAAAGTGTATATCAGAGTAGTGGTCAAAAAGATCCACAATAATACAAAAGAATAGCAACACGTGCTATACAAAAGAATACAACTATGAGTCCATATCTCAAGTGTATACAACAAAATAAAATACTAATCTAAGTAGTTAGCCAAAAGTCAGAGAAATCAATCCCAAGTGAGAAGTCAAGCTGAAGCACCTGTAACATTTCGGTCTGACCCGAGTATTATTTAATAAGAAAATAATAAATGGATCAATCTAACTATAAATATTAGATGAAGCGATATAGAATAAGAGGTACGATTAAACACATAATAATCACAATGCCAAGCTGTGATATATATAAGTAATTGAAAATCAACAAGAGATTAATCAATATCACAAAAATCTACTCAAGGATCAAAAGGAATGCCATACCCTTTTATTTCGTTCATCGAACCATAAATATTGACGATTATATCAATATCAATCACAAAAGTCAATGACACACAAATTCACCAATGCACAAATATTGATAAAACTTATCAATGAAAATCACGAAAATTGGTGAAGCACAAATTCTAGAAATCATCTCAAGAAATCCAGAAATCACAAAAAGGGGGGAAGGCCTATCACAAACGGGAGCATAAAGCTCACCAACATGTGTATCACAAACGGAACGCTAATTCCATGGTTGCTAACCATCACAAGTTGAGCTGAAGCTCCACAAACGGCCCGAAGACCATGGGTTGCTACCCCACCAATTTGAGTCGAAACTCCACAAAACGGGGTTAAGTCTCCCTCGCAGACAAAGAGACATCGCACATTGCTAGTCTAAATCACAAAGATGATCGTCATGATCAACTAGAAGTGTCAATTACACTAAGCTAGTAAATATATAAATTTAGCTTCATGTCCCATAACCACTTGCTTAACTTAAATATTTACGAACAAACTGTAGATCTCCACTAGAAAATTGTCACAAGAGTTTCAATCGAACAAGTCCAAGAATTAACCGACGAAGTAAACGCAAGCGTTTCATACCACTCGTTTTACTAAGCCGTTTAATTAGATTTCTCATACGAGTGAGGTAAAGGCTTGTATATACTAATAGATTAGAAAACGATTTAAGAAACGAGCTTTGTAATAAAATAGTTTTGAAATCGTTTTGATGAAAGAATTTTCATATTTACTACTAGTATAGAAAACCTTTATATTTTTAAAGTGACAAATCACAAAGAAGATTGTAGGAACAATCAATCACTAAAGTTCACATTCGAAGACGTGAATAAAATCCAAAGAAATCGATACCGAATCCATGAAAATAGATATTCCCAAAATCACGAAGAAAATGTCATCAATAAGTGATAATAACAAAGGGAATCAACACGAATCGATTAAAGTTGGAATTCTCAAGCAAATAGGAAAATAGGCAAAAAGAGTGCAGATTCAGACGTCTGAAATCAAGGATTCAGACGTCTAAATCTGGAAAATAAATATTTTCCAAAGACAGAATTCAGACATCTGAATCCTTGAATCCAGACGTCAGAAATAGGCACTTTTTAGCCTATTTCCTTTCTGGTTCCAAATGAACCAATTCAGACATCTGAAACCATATATTCAGACGTCTGAATCTGGGAATAGAAATCTTCCCGGAACAATATTCAGATGTCTGAATATTTCGTTTCAGATGTCCAAATGGAGGGTTTAGGGCATTCCCTGAACCTTGGCCAAAAATGGCCAAACGGATACCAGAAGCGATCGATCGAGCGACGACGACTAAGGAATTACGTCGAGCGACAACCCAGCCTAAACGGCTCTTCGATACGCCTCAAATATCAATGTCCAAATATCCATAATAGGATTTTCATAAATTAGACCAAAACACCAAAAATTGGAATATACACAAAATCAATCCAAACCAAAATCAATTGCAAAAGAATAAGTGTTAGGAATTCATGTCTAACAAGCGAAGATAATTATAGACAAAAATGTGAGATAAAAATCTCACCTTTGAAACTCAAACGATTAAAGAAGAAGTTTGAAAGCAAAGGAGAATCAACCACTCTTCAAATCCAACTCAAGAAGCTTGATTCTAAGCTTTAAAAGAAGAACATTCCCAAAATTAGGTTTAGGAATTTCTGAAATTGATTAAGAGAATGAGTTGGAGAAGAAGAAGAGAAGCTTACCAATGGGTTCTTCTATTAGTTTGGAGCTAGAGTTTGATTTGCAAAAGAAAACTAGGGCTTGGAGTTTTAATTTCCTCTTCCACTCTCCATTAATATAAAAGATTGAGTATTAGGAAATGAGGAATGAAGTAATGAAGAGGAGAAGGGGTTGGGACTGAGTTAGTAAGAGGGTTCAGCCCAAACTAAAGCCCTAAGTGAAAAAGTAGCAAAAATCAACTTACTCCAAACATATTAAAGCTTTTACTCAAAAAGGTCGCAAACGGCATTTTAAACTCAACGGGAGTGGTCCCGAGTCCTAATTCGACCGTATGCAAAAAGTAGCTTTTCGGATTGAATTTCGAGTATCGATAAAATATTTAAATATATAATCGACAAATATGCGGGTTGTTACAGACTCCCCTCCTTAAAGAAATTGCGTCCTCGCAATATTTAAGAAGAAAATATAGAGTAACAACCATAAAAGCATATTCAGCACAAAAGAAATTTGAAATAAAATGTTCACCTTAAAGAGCACGGGAAAGCAAGTCCGGATGTGATCGCTCGATGAACTCCCTAGATTCCCAAGAACAATCCTTAGAATTTGAAGACCATTGAACTTTCACAAGCGGAACATCCTTATTTCGAAGTCGTTTGACTTCCGAAGCAATAATACGAACAGGATGTTGCTCAAAGGTTAGATTAGGCGAAACTTCAATTTCTTCCACAACACCGGGCTCAAGAATAGAATCAGAATCTCGAAGGCACTTCCGTAATTGAGAAACATGAAACACGTCATGCATAGAAGAAAATTGAGCCGGTAATGTAAGGCGATAAACCATGGAACCAATACGTTCGGTGATAGGAAATGGCCCAATATATCGAGGCGCTAATTTTCCCGATCGACTGAAACGTACAACACCTTTCATGGGTGAAACACGAACGAACACAAGATCTCCCACATAAAATTCTAATCTCCTTCTTCGATTATCGGCATAGGATCTTTGTCTACTCTGGGCTTCTTTCATCCTATGACGAATAAGATCAATCTTTTCTGTGGAATCACGAATAAAGTATGGACCTAAAACCAGCTTCTCACCGGCCTCAAGCCAACAAGAAGGAGATCGACATGGCCTTCCATAGAGTGCCTCGAAAGGTGCCATACCAATACTAGATTGGAAGCTATTATTATAGGAAAATTCAAAAAGAGGAATATGATCTTCCCAACTTCCACCAAAATCAAGAACACATGCACGAAGAAGATCTTCAAGAGTTTGATTCACACGCTCGGTTTTTCCATCGGACTGTGGATGATAAGCGGTGCTAAAATTAAGCTTTGTTCCCAAAGCTTTTTGAAGACTCTTCCAAAATCCACTAGTAAACAATGGATCACGATCACTAACAATAGAAGTAGGAACTCCATGCAATTTAACAATTTCTTTAACAAAGAGTTTGGCCAAAAGAGGAACGGTTCGGTTAGACCGAACGGGAATAAAATGGGCGGATTTAGTAAGTCTATCAACGATCACCCATAAGCTATCATGACCCGAACGAGAACGGGGAAGGCCATCTATAAAATCCATGGAAATTTGGTCCCACTTCCAAATTGGAATTTCTAAAGGTTGCAATAACCCACCGAGCCTTTGATGTTCGGCCCTAACGAGTTGGCAAGTCATGCAACGCTTAACGAAGTTAGCGATGTCAAGTTTCATTCCCTCCCAATAATAAAGTCGCTTCATATCCGCGTACATTTTACTACTACCGGGATGAATGGTAAATTTAGAACGATGTGAATCTTCTAAAATATCTTTACGAAGATCACTAATATTTGGCACGATAAGTCTACCAAATTTTCGAATGCCGCCACGAGAATCGATATCAAAGTATTTCAAACCTTCAATATCAATTTTATCCTTAATATTTTGGCCAAGAAGAGCCAATTTGGGATCTAGCCTTTGAGCTTCAAGAATGCGGTCCAAAAGAGATGGATGTGCCTCAAGGCTACATAAAACAAATGATGAGCATAAATCGGATACGCGGTCTCGAATCTCACAAATGGATAAGATCTCAAGATCGTTCCATTCGGATATCATCATAGAAACAACAACTTGTTGTTTACGGCTAAGAGCATCGGCGACACGATTACCCTTACCGGAGGTATAAAGAATATCAAGATCATAAGGAGCAAGGAACTCGAGCCAACGTTGTTGACGCAAATTAAGTTCCTTTTGAGAGAATAAATACTTCAAGGACTTATGATCGGTATAAAGAACAAATTTCTCTCCTAAAAAATAATGACGCCAAATCCGAAGAGCAAAAACAATAGCCGCGAGTTCTAAATCATGTGTGGCATATCCAGTCTCGGTCGGCTTTAATTTCCTTGAAGCATAAGCAATAACACGTTCTTTTTGCATAAGAACGACACCCAAACCAACGCGACTAGCATCGGTATAAACAACGAGATCTTAATTCCCCTCGGGAATAACAATAATAGGAGCATCAGAAAGGAGTTCTTTTAATTTTTGAAAAGAAGTTTCACATTTGCCCGACCAAATGTATTTAACACCTTTCTTCGTTAAGCTAGTGAGAGGCACGGCAATCTTAGAAAAGTCTTTGATAAAACGGCGGTAATAACCCGCCAATCCAAGAAAACTACGAATCTCCGTAACACTCTCCGGTCTCTTCCAATCTTGAATCGCTTCAATCTTTGAAGGATCCACGGAAATTTCGGATTCGGAAATAATATGACCGAGAAACTTCACACGAGATTGCCAAAAGTGGCATTTAGAAAATTTTGCTCTTAATTTATTACTCCTAAGAGTTTCCAATACAATCCGAAGATGCTTATCATGCTCCTCCTCCATTTTTGAATACACAAGAATATCATCAATAAAGATGAGAACAAATCGATCGAGGAAGTCTTTGAAAACTCGATTCATTAGGTCAATGAAATAAGCTGGGGCATTTGTTGACCCAAATGGCATAACGAGCCATTCATAAGATCCATACCGAGTACGGAACGATGTCAAAGGAATGTTATCCTCTGCAATACGAAGCTGATGAAAACCAGTAGCTAAGTCTAATTGTGAAAAGACTCTAGCACTACTAAGTTGATCGAATAGATCATCAATCCGAGGTAAAGGATATTTATTTTTGATAGTAAGATCATTAAGCTTGCGGTAGTCAACGCAAAGCCTAAGTGTACCATCGGATTTCTTTACAAAAATTGCCGAAGCTCCCCAAGGCGAGGAACTTGAGCGAATAAATTGCTTCGTATCCAATTCGGATAATTGTTTATGCATCTCTTCATTTTCTTTATTGGACATACGATAAGTAGGACGAGTAATAGGTTGAGCTCCAGGGATAAGATTAATTATGAACTCAATTGCTCGCTTAGGTGGTAATCCTAAAACGGGCTCAAATATGTCGGAAAATTCACGAACAACGTGAATAAGAGAAATAATATCTTCCTCATCATCATTATCGTCATCACGAGGATTTAAATAATATAAAGATGCAACCAAGCTGGAATCCGAATCTTTAAGATTAATAGAAATCTGCTTAACAGATTGAGGATGTCGAAGATGAATAGTCCAGCCAGGACATAGGATATGAGCTTCATAATGGTTAAGCCAATCCATTCCCAAAATCATTCCAAAGCCTAAGTAGCGCATAACATGCAAATCGGCTCGGAAAGAAAAATCACACAAAACAATCTCGACATCTTTACACAGTAAACTGATTGTTGCGGATCCACCAACCGGATTCGCAATTCTCAAAGAAGTCATTAAACACAAAACATCCAAAGAAAAAGTATCAACAAGTTCTTTTGATATAAAAGAATGGGACGCACCTGTATCAAAAAGAACTCGAATAGGATGATCACGAAATAAAATAATACCATCAAGAATGGAATGAGAAATACCTTGGCCACGAGATGTGTTGCCAGGGGCTTGAGCAACATTTAACTTTCCCTCCTTCCTGCCCTAAAGCTTGGGGCATGAAGATATAACATGACCGGGACCTTTGCAGTAGCGACAAGAGAGAG
This sequence comes from Allium cepa, assembly GCA_030765085.1. Taxonomy (NCBI): domain Eukaryota; kingdom Viridiplantae; phylum Streptophyta; class Magnoliopsida; order Asparagales; family Amaryllidaceae; genus Allium; species Allium cepa. Next base: position 745,282,291 of record CM060940.1, on the reverse strand, counting down.
ATTTAGGCACTTGTCCGCGTAATGGTCCTTCGAACCACAATTATAGCATTCCCCACGACCAAAGGAAGAAGTCTTTGCCACTGGGGTTGCTTGCTTCCCTTTCTTATTGGGATAAGGGCCTTTGAATTTACTGGGCCTTTTCTTGTTGTTGTTGAAGCTTGGTTTGGAACCCACCACTTCAACATCATTTTCCCTATCCGCCTCTTCAAGATGAAGAGCGATATCAATGAGTTGGTCGAAAGAAACTTCTAATTTTAGAAGTAATGGCTTCTTGAGACTTTTGTTTAAGCCATAGACAAATATTTGGTTCTTCTTCAATGGGGTGTTGATATATTCAACCCCGTATTTAGAGAGAGATTCAAAAGACGCGACATAATCAGTCACGAAAGATTCACCTTGAACAAGGTCAATAAAACGGCGAGCCAAAGTCACCTTCTCAGCTTCTGTTACGAATTTTAATTCGAAGCGTTCCCGGAATTGCTCCCAGGTGAGATCTGCTTTATTAATCTCAGAAATAAGAAGTTCGTACCAATCTAATGCTCTTTCTTGGAGCATACTAGAAGCCACCTGAACTCGGTGAAGATCAATAAGGTTCATGCGAGAAAATATTCGATCGCATGTCCTTAACCAAGCCTGGACTTCAATAATAGTTTCAGAACCTTTAAATGGCTTCCCACCCAGGTTGGTGTAATCATTGCACAAACGTACAAACCCAGATTTAGGGTGAGTAGGTTCCGGATTAGAACCAACTGCTTGAGCATTCGTGACAAGGTCAAGAAGTTGCTGGGTAGTCATAAAAACTCCATCTTGGGGTGGAACACTAGATGGTCCAGCTCTGGGACGACCAGGTCTAACCATTTCTCTTCCTTAAGAAAGAAAGAAGGAAGAAGAAGAAGGTTATTCACAAAATGAATATCAAGCAATCTTGAAAGATAAAACAAGGAATCATGAAGAAAATAGGATAAATCGGTACAAAGACTCGAATTAAATCCTAAAGCACGACTCCTAAGAAAGACTTAGGACGATAATCCTTGTTATAATATTCCAAATTGTTCCGAAGTTTGGCTCTGATACCATGCTGTGACACCCCACCTCTATACCCACGCTAGCCAAGGACACTACGGTGTAATGCTGTCAACTAGCATGGAGATAAGGCTGTTGAGGAGCGACCATCCGTGTAATTGCTTTGCGCGAGCACCGATATGTCAGATAGTATAACATGCATTTTATTTCAAGAGAAAATCCGACATACCGATACAAACACAAAGCTACTACACAGTGGCTATAATAATCTTCGGAAACAAATATAGGAATAAGCATAACACAAAACAGTCACAGATAATTCATATCACAAAGGCGGAAGAAGATATGAATAAATAACTAACACATGAAAGTGTATATCAGAGTAGTGGTCAAAAAGATCCACAATAATACAAAAGAATAGCAACACGTGCTATACAAAAGAATACAACTGTGAGTCCATATCTCAAGTGTATACAACAAATTAACTACTAATCTAAGTAGTTAGCCAAAAGATAGAGAAATCAATCCCAAATGAGAAGTCAAGCTGAAGCACCTGTAACATTTTGGTCTGACCCGAGTATTATTTAATAAGAAAATAATAAACGGATCAGTCTAACTATAAATATCAGATGAAGCGATATAGAATAAGAGGTACGACTAAACACATAATAATCACAATGCCAAGTTGTGATATACATAAGTAATTGAAAATCAACAAGAGATTAATCAATATCACAAAAATCTACTCAAGGATCAAAAGGAATGTCATACCCTTTATTTCGTTCACCAAACCATAAATATTGACGATTATATCAATATCAATCACAAAAGTCAATGACACACAAATTCACCAATGCACAAATATTGATAAAACTTATCAATGAAAATCATGAAAATTGGTGAAGCACAAATTCTAGAAATCATCTCAAGAAATCCAAAAATCACAAAAAGGGGGGAAGGCCTATCACAAACGGGAGCATAAAGCTTACCAACACGTGTATCACAAACGGAACACTAATTCCATGGTTGCTAACCATCACAAATTGAGCCGAAGCTCCACAAACGGCCCGAAGACCATGGGTTGCTACCCTACCAATTTGAGTCGAAACTCCACAAAACGGGGTTTAGTCTCCCTTGCAGACAAAGAGACATCGCACATTGCAGTCTAAATCACAAAGATGATCGTCATAATCAACTAGAAGTGTCAATTACACTAAGCTAGTAAATATATAAATTTAGCTTCATGTCCCATAACCACTTGCTTAACTTAAATATTTACGAACAAACTGTTGATCTCCGCTAGAAAATTGTCACAAGAGTTTCAATCAAACAAGTCCAAGAATTAACCGACGAAGTAAACGCAAGCGTTTCATACCACTCATTTTACTAAGCCGTTTAATTAGATTTCTCATACGAGTGAGGTAAAGGCTTGTATATACTAATAAATTTGAAAACGGTTTAAGAAACGAGCTTTGTAATAAAATAGCGTTGAAATCATTTTGATGAAAGAATTTTGATATTTAGTACTAGTATAGAAAACCTTTATATTTTTAAAGTGACAAATCACAAAGAAGATTGTAGGAACAATCAATCACTAAAATTCACATTCGAAGACGTGAATAAAATCCAAAGAAATCGATACCGAATCCATTAAAATGGATATTCCCAAAATCACGAAGAAAATGTCATCAATAAGTGATAATAACAAAAGGGAATCAACACGAATCGATTAAAGTTGGAATTCTCAAGCGAATAGGCAAATAGGAAAAAAGCGTGTAGATTCAGACATCTGAAATCAAGGATTCAGACGTCTGTATCTGGAAAATAAATATTTTCCAAAGACAGAATTCAGACGTCTGAATCCTTGAATCCAGACGTCTGAAATAGGCACTTTTTAGCCTATTTCCTTTCTGGTTCCAAATGAACCAATTCAGACGTCTGAAACCATATATTCAGACGTCTGAATCTGGGAATAGAAATCTTCCCAGAACAATATTCAGACGTCTGAATATTTCGGTTCAGACATCTGAATGAAGGGTTCAGGGCATTCTCTAAACCTAGGCCAAAAATGGCCAAACGGATAACGGAAGCGATCGATCGAGCGACAACGACTACGTCGAGCGACAACCCAGCCTAAACGGCTCTTCGATGCGCCTCAAATATCAATGTCCAAATATCCATAATAGGATTTTCATAAATTAGACCAAAACACCAAAAATTGGAATATACAAAAATCAATCCAAACCAAAATCAATTGCACAAGAATAAGTGTTAGGAATTCATACCTAACAATCGAAAATAATTATAGACAAAGATGTGAGATAAAAATCTCACCTTTGAACCCAAACGATTAAAGAAGAAGCTTGAAAGAAAAGGAGAATCAACCACTCTTCAAATCCAACTCAAGAAGCTTGATTCTAAGCTTTAAAAGAAGAACATTCCCAAAATTTGGTTTAGGAATTTCTGAAATTGATTAAGAGAATGAGTTGGAGAAGAAGAAGAGAAGCTTACCAATGGGTTCTTCTATTAGTTTGGAGCTAGAGTTTGATTTGCAAAAGAAAACTAGGGCTTGGAATTTTAATTTCCTCTTCCACTCTCCATTAATATAAATGCTTGAGTATTAGGAAATAAGAAATGAAGTAATGAAGAGGAGAAGGGGTTGGGACTGAGTTAGTAAGAGGTTCAGCCCAAACTAAAGCACTAAGTGAAAAAGTAGGAAAAATCAACTTACTCCAAACATATCGAAGCTTATACTCAAAAAGGTCGCAAACGATATTTTAAACTCAATGGGAGTGGTCCCGAGTCCTAATTCGACCGTATGCAAAAAGTAGCTTTTCAGACTAAATTCCGAGTATCGATAAAATATTTAAATATAAAATCGACAAATATGTGGGTTGTTACGCACACATAGAATCCTTTTGTATTTGTGCATCATACCATATGATGGGCTGAATACTCTTAATGGTTTTAAATAGTAACTGAAGATTATTTATCTTCAACAATGATAAGAAACTCATAGTTTCGCTTCAGGGTGCGAGAATATTTATTAGACACTCTACTACGTTGTGTGCATTTAGGTTTGGTTAGTTTCATTTCATCTCATGTAATCAGTTTTATCCTTAGATCATATCCAAATCCATTTTACTACTTATCATCTCTCAAAGAAATTCCTTCGCTACAAAGTTTGATTTCTTGAAACAACCGTTGTTCCTGAATGCAACAAAATAGGTATTCATAAACACTTTATGAATATCCTTATATCTAAAACTGATTTGGTTTTAGTTTATGAAATTATTTTTAAAACTTGAGTTAGTTACCTAATGACGATCATTCCCAAACTCTTCGAGGAAATTCATGCAAGATCCCTCATGAACAATTATTACGTGCAGTCTTTCGATATGTATAGCCTGTTCATTCCTAGGCTTAGGATATGTTCAGGTTTCTTATAAACCCTTATAATATATGATTTTGTTAACTATTATTTGGATGAAATTAATTTTAACCTTATGTATCTCTCTTAAGTGCCCAATCTATAGAATGAAGTTAACTCAACTTCACTCACAAATAATCGTACTTTGTCAAATAAAGTTCGATTATTCCTTATCGATGCATCATTATGTATCATAAAGAGGAGCGACATTTGAGATTGAATCTTTTTCAGTTTAGGTACGTTTGGAATTATTTCTAATATACTTGCATATTCGATCAAATCGAATCAATTTTATTTTCAATTGCATGTTATTTTATATTTACTTTCATTTTATACTCTACGAGCTTATCATAGATATAATACATTTGTATTAAATACACATGTCCATGTCAGCGATAACTCATCGACGGATACAGCATAGTACATGGAACCTTTTAGTATTAAAAGACTTGTGATTGCATACATCTATAGGTATCAATCTGAGGAATTCATTATCTTATTTCTCACACACTCAATGGGTTGTTCGCCCTTTATCGTTTGAGATATAACCCACTTGTACCATACGATTCATTATTGTATAATCAAATAAATATTTCTCAAAACTTTGGCTTAGTCCATAATTCCAAAATAATTACAAATAAATTTAGATACCTCTGTATTTTGTAATGCATCACAAATACCATTATTATAGTTTTATTTTATTACGAATATTCGTATTGAAATAAAATAATGTCTATTTTTCAGTCAATACTGAAAAATAATTATTACTTCATAAATAATGTTCGGAATGTTTTATAAAAAAAAATTGTAACTTGATGCGAACAATAAGTTTTATATGGCATGCACCCACTATTTTTACCATTATTATAATAGCATATGAAGTATTGAGCTCTATCCAACCACTTAATATAAGCTATGTATATCACTTACTGTAACTGGTTATAGCCAAGAATTTTCAAATCAAATATCGTGAATTCAATGAAATAAATCTTATTGAAAACAATTTTATATGTGAAAATACTTTTTGAATAGATGTCATATTTCGTATTCCTTAATTAGAATCTATTATTTTTAACAATTTTCATTTTCGATATTTCTTTATGAAGGAAAAGTGACTATTCGCCCTCTTTATCCAAACCGTGCCTCGAGATACATCCACTCTTATATATTCGTTTTTCTTTCTAAATAGTCGAACTGTTCTAAGGAAACTCTTACTACAATATCGTAATGAGCTCTTTAAAAAAATGCAATAGGTATTCCTTAATATTTAAGGATATCAAATAAGTTACATTTTAAGTATACTAATCAAATGAAATTTGAGTGACTGAATTCTTGTACCTATTTTTTAGCTTTTAGTCTACTGTTACATTTAACACAACAAGATCATGATTCCAATCAATCACTCACTCTATAGTTCACTTACCTATTTTCAGAAAATTAATTTCATAGAGGTTTCGTATATTACCAATTTCGGAAGTTCACCATATAACACATATATGTGATCGTATATAGATCACATCCATATTCTGGTATTGCTTTTGGAGTTCGAACCTCATTGAAGACAATACATGGTCTTAGGAAAGTGAACTCGTAAGTGACCAAGTTATGAATGTATTTAGTGATTGCATAGTTAGTGCTTGCATGGGTCAACATGAAAAAATTTGTTGGTAAGTATATATTACATTTCCTTTTGTTAATATCAATTTAGTTCATTTGTATATTTTAATGGATAAATATTTTGTCAAATATATTTAATGCACAAATCTATTGAAATATATCATTTTAATTATACATAGCATATATTCATTAAATATTAGTAAGGCTAAATTATGTTTCATTTTACTAATAAGCTCCCAGTAGTCCTTTTTGTTTTTCAAAACCCTAAGACGACACATAGAAGCCTTTCAACTTCATCGGTGGATGTTAGGACTCATTTTTCTTTATATTCTGACCTTTAGTTTGCTTAATAATTCATAGCCACACAAACGATGAATAACTCTTGATCGATTGTATCACATACAACTCCTAACCCATGGTTGCTTGTTTTAATCTCATTTCGACCTTAAGTTTGCTCAATAAATCAAAAGATGTTATTCACTCACCATTTCACGACGGCTTAAGGATACTATATGTACATTAGTTTGCTCAACAAGTACATAGAGTTATCTTACCTCGTCCAGTCAATATATAATAATACTACAAACAATAATTCCAGCTTGAGTTTTCTCAACAACCAGAGAGCTTGCAAGTAATTTATTAATATATAAATGATAGAGGACAAAAATTATATTAGAGATTAAAAATATTCAACATATTTAATTGAATGATATTGACTTATGGAATAATGTATATCTTATGAAATACCCTCGTAGCCAAAGTGTCGAAAACATTAGAAATCATGGTATACGTACTTCAACATATGTATTTATTCCTTAAGTTTATTTAGGGTTATACAATTATATTATATAAATTTTATTATAATATTACATTTGTACTTTATTTAATGTATATAATATTTTATATGCAACACTATATAAATTAAATCTTATTTATTTAATTTAATTAATTAACATTTTAATTATTGTTACTTTATTCAATTATAACATATTATATTGAATATATATATACTATAACCTTTATAGTAGTACACATATATCCTATATTTATGTATTTTAATTTAATTGCTACTAACCAATTTACTTAACTAAAACAATTAAATTAAATTAAATTTTATTAATTTCAAAATTTCTTCAATGCACACACGTATACTTATATCATCTTATACTATTCAAGACAACAAAACATATATTATTATATATTATACAAGTGTGCACATATATACCTAACTTATTTAGTTAATTCATTTTATTAATCCTATTAATAAATAATATTTTCGAAATAAATTTATAACATTATAAAAATTATATTATAACTTTTATAATATGTGTTTTATTTTAAATATAAAACTTTGTTTTAATTTCAAAACAATTTTGAAACTAGCACAAGGTCCAATTCAAATTGGGTCTGTTCTATTAGGGGTAACCTACGAGCTCGCATAATTGTTTGGCAAGGCTAGGAGGCAGGTAGGATATGGAACTAGATTACCAAACAATCCGTTCTAGGCACTACCTTTTGTAGACATCCTACCAACTGGGTGGTAAACTTAATCAGTTTTCCATAATATGACTAATTTAGACCACATTAGCTATCAGACACTTATACCATTGTTGGAACCGGGCAAGTCCGCAATGGAGTAAGTAGTTAAGTTTCAAAAGTTTGTACTTATTTGGATCTTTAATGAGCCTAGTAGTATAAAGTCATTTAGAACTTTTCTAAATTTCTTTTATGTAAAATCAATATTTTATTTAAATTTATAAATAAATTTTGATTTTATATAATATGTCTTGTATTATATATATTTGTATCGTATATACATATGTGTTCGTATGCACATGCAACAGGATAATTTGTACATCGTTTGACATGCATGTGTATAGATTTTGGGATTTAAACTACAACGGACAAGTTAGCCCCTCATATTGACAAATAGATTATCTAGATGTATATGTTTGTGCATCACAATATTATATAAATAAATGTATATGCGAAAATATAATTGTATAATTATTAAGCTACTACAACAAGACATATCATGCATTCGACTTTTCAACACGACAGATTGCTTTAGTCCTTTTAATAATGGGGCAATTTTATTTGAACTACACTATCTAATCAGCAATAGGACTCTAACATTTTTGAATTTTACTTTTTCCTATTCTTGTTTTTTTCCACATTCTGGTCATCATAGAGATGATCTCTTACTTGTATATTGTATAACCCTTCATACTTTTTTATGGGTTTTTTGCTAATATTCCAATAATAATACGAGGGCTCTCCTTATTAGAGGACCGCACTTACATCAAAAAAATAATATAATTATTGTAAAATATTTATTATAAATTATATACCTATGGCATTTATAAAATATACATACTCTTATAAACATATATATATATATATGTTTAAATAATAAAATTGGTTCAAAACTAGTTTTTTACAAGAAGTTCGAACTGAAATTATTTATATATTTTTTAATTAATTTACATACAATTTACATATAAACATATAACTATTTATATACATATATATTGAAATTTATAAATAAAATATATTTTTCTATTGCTCTCAGCTAGAAATAAAGAAGATATTTTTAGATGTTCTTTTCAGTTTTAAATAATTTATTAATAAAACCTTATAATCAATTAAAATCCATACAGATCTAATGAAAAATTTAATTCTTTTTTGAAAATATAATATATATTTTATGTTAAATAAACTTTTTATTTAGAATTTCATATTATTTTTAATTATATTTACATTTTTTATTTAATTAACAAATTTTTAATCAAATAATTAAACTATATATACATGAAAATAATTTCTTTTAAATATTATTTTTGAAATCTTCTAAGTATAAACAAAGGTTTTGAAAAATTTAAAAATATTTATTATATGATATAACCCTTCTTGTTTAGATCTAATTCATTGAAGTCATTTAATAATATTATTTTAATAGGATTATTTCAATTAAGCCATAAGTAGCACACAAGTATACATGAAAATTATATGTATATGTATATGTATATTGTAATATATACATACATACATATACATATATATATATATATATATATGCAATACATTCATCACCATGTGACAATCAATCAGTATACCGATTTTTGATATTTCTAACTAAGTAGAGTATGGAAAATGAATATGTAAACATTATTATATAATAATAGACCAACAAAGCACCTTTAACCAAAGCCCAAAGTTCGCATATTAAAATGAATAAATAGACTCATTGAATCCAATCACAATCCTTGAAGTTGCTAGCTTTTGAATTGCTTACCACTGACGAATGAATCAAAGCAAATCGATGTGAATTATTGCTTGGATTTTTGAGGTAGTTATAAGGGGTGGGTGGCCTAATATGAGCATTAAAAGAAGAGCGCAAAAAAATATCCAAAGTGAGTTAGAGGGATTATATAAGGGAGAGACTAGGAAGTGAGAAGAGGATCATAATCCACTTATTTCTCTTACAGTTTCTTTATCCTTTGAATTTAAGATTACTTCCCACTCTACCATCATATGGCCAGCCTCATTTTTACCTTATAGCTGCTTATAGAAAGCCTCAATTGGGCCTTAAAAATGTTTCAAGCCCAAACAATATTTGTTGTATTTAAATCTAATTTAAACGCATATCAATATCGTACATTAAGTAGTGTTTACATAATTATAATATGCACAATATTGTACATCAAATAAAATATTATAATTGATATTTCATAAATATTAATTAATTTATGGCAATTACAAATTAATTAAATCGGGTGGTAAATAGGAGTATTGAACATTTCCATTGTGTGAGTTTAGGTGTAAATTTTGTCAGCGATTAATATCGAACAATTCCAATATTAACATTCGCACGTCACTTAGAAGGTGGTGTGATATTATGGTTAAATTTATCGCTTACTTGGTATTGGTAAAATCCATTTTTACTTTATTAAGCATTACCAAGTAGGAAAATTATTTACACCAATTCTCTTCGTCAAAACTATGTCGCTTTGGACTTATGGAATTTGGTTATGATCAAAATTTCAAATCCTCTATATTCACCTTTATTATACAAACACTAAGTCCTTGGTTCAGCAACAAAATTATTATTATTGGAATTGGGCAAGCCTAAAGTGAATGTAATGGGTGAGAATTAAAAAAATTCTCTTATTGGATCTATATTAGGCCTATAATTTTAATTCATTTAGAATATTTCTAAATATTATTTAAATAAAATATTTTATTTTATTAAAAATTATAGTTTATATGGTTTTATTTTATATATATGTATATATATATATATATCTGTGTGTGTGTGTATGTGCAACACACACATATGTGTGTGCGTGTGCATGCGCATATGTAATATATCAACCCATGCAATGCATAACATACTCGTGTATATATGTTGGGGTTTACATCACGACAAACACGTTAGCTGATTCAATATGCAAGTACATGTTGTCCAAATATATGTATACATATATAAATTATTATTTTATATAAATATTATATATATATATATATAAGTTATGTTAGTTTAAATAATTATATATATATATATATAATATATAAATAAATATTTGTATATACACTATCTTATAAATAAAGTATTAATATTATAATATACATACTATTATAATATATTAATTTCAATATATATAAGTTATATTAAATATTAAAATATACATTTATACGTTAGAACTTATGAATAATATGTGTATACATATATGTAATAACAAAATATATATTTTATTTACACACACAAAAATATATCATATAGATACACATTTTAATTAATAAAATCATTCAATATAAAAAAATTACTTACTTATTTTTATTTATATCTAGGTCATGTGCATAACTTAAAAAAAATTATTAATTCTTTTAAAATTAATTTTTCATTAAATATTCATTCAAAAATAATATAATATTAATATAAACTAATTTTAAATCTTTTATTTTAAATTTTAAAATTCTAGAAAATCTTATCAGATATTTTATGGTTTAGGAAAAATTTTGAGATTTTTTTGGTCAGAAATGTTTTATAATAATTTATTTTTATCGATCGTTTTAAATAATTAATTTTTAAAAATAGGAAAAATAATATATTATTTTTTATTTTTCGGTTGAGAGCTTATCTAGTGCTAATATAATTTTATAAAATTTAAAACATAATTTTCGTAAAATTTTTGAATTAATATAACTTATTAGTGTGGTAAATTGATTTAAATAATACTATATAATAATAAAAAATTTAAAAAAAATTAGTTTCTATCGAAAATTAATATTATTATATACATTATAAATAAAATCGTATGACTAATATTAATCATAATATGATGTTGTAACTAATTGTAAACTATTTATAATTAAATAATATATATTAATTACTAAAATATATAAAAACTATATTATTTTTCATATGGTTGCACTGGCTAGACATATATGATAAAATAAAACCTTTTTTTATTAAGTATAAACGTACACATTCGTAAACCAAGCTAATTTGTGACAACATCGTTTGCATATAAGAATTATCACCTAACTAACAATAAATATACATGTACATATATGATTAAACATTATACTAATAATTATTAACTATAAAAATAATACCCTAATGTCAAAGCCTTGAAGTACACTTAAAAAGATAAATTCTTCCCTTTGAAAGTCTTTTCTAGTAGAATGCTAGTCCTTGAACTGTTAACCTTCAACTATCGAATTGCAATCAAATCCGACTTGATTTGAGCTAGGAGTGATGGAATCCCTAAGGATTATTTCGGCCAGTAAACAATGGAGGAGGAGGCAACCAAAATATCCTACTCAAATTAGGTAAATATGGTTATATAGTGGATAGAAAAGAGAAAAGAGTGGATCTCATCTCACACTATTTCTCCTTCAATTTGAGCCATCCAAAATCAAGCATTTTCAACCATATTTTGAGCCCCCTATACTCATGGTGCTACCAAAATTTTACCCACCATTATGGTCCTAAACTCCATTTAAGCCTATAGAAAAGTATTATGTAATCAAATCCAATTTAATCACATATGAATATTGTATATCGATTGATATATGTATAAATATTATAAATATATTTAATGATGTTCATTCCACAACCCATAATCAAAAATTAAAATATTTCACAAATATTAACTAATTTAATTAATCTATGATAGCTATAAATTTATTAAAATGTTTGGTTAAAGGAGAATTCATCCTTTCGGTTGTGTGACTCGTCGGGTGTGAATTTGTTCAATGATTAATATCGAACTATTCAATATTAACTTTCGCACGTCACTTTGTAAGTGATGTGACATTTTATCAAAAATCACTTACTAAACCCAATTTCACATTATTATGCGTTACCCGGTTATAACTTTTATTTACAGCAAATCTCTTCGTAAAAAATATATCACTTTGGACTTATGGAATTCGGTAATGGCCAAAATTTCAATATCATCCATATTCAACTCTATTGTCCAAATACAAAGTCTTTGGTTCATAATAACAATTATTATTAACTGAAATGCTCTAGCCAGAGTCTTTGACTTTGAGATAACTTGAATTGACCATGATTGTAACCCCATATAATTGAGGAGACAAATCCTCTCTTAAATAGTGCTTCACTTCCAATACTTCTGCTCGATCTAAGTATAGTCACTCGATAAACATCGTGCCATGATTTGAATTTAATCAAAGCAGTGCTATCATAACAAAGATTAATAATATTCTCAAATCAAGAGAACTCTGTAAATAAGTCACATTGATATTTTCTATTTAACCTTAGTTATATTAACCAACAGAATACTATTGAGTGAGTCTTTCCATAGTTATCCAATAACTATCAGTGCGTAACATCTTGGTGCCCTCAGAAGTCATGAGTAATACACTATGAAACATTTGGAGTGTTTCGTAGTGTAGTCTCAATGGATACATGATATTCATTGTTGATGCATCTTGACTTGGAACATTTAAAATGGTATATTTATTTTCATTATGATAAATTACTCATGGTTACATCACTTTGTAACTACTGTCACAAAATAATCCTTTTGTGGATTTTCTATTAAATACACTTTTAATTAAATTAATTAATTATGTAACACATTATATTAAAATTATAGTAGAAAGAAAACACCTTTCATTCAAACAAGATTGGTTACCGAGTTAGATATGCGTAACAAATACATAATTGCCCCTAAGGCATACTCTTAACTCTATCAATCTCCCACTTTCATTTGTGGCTAATTACATAATATTATTCCAGCTTCTCAAATCGGTATCCTTAAAACCTATCGGGTTAGTCCCTCAGTGAACGGTTATGTTATTATGAGTAGTCATCTACTCTATCAATTAACTCTCTCCGACATTGGTAAATTACTTTTATCATGCGAAACTGTTTGAAGTATGTCTCTCGACTTTCAGTGAGCTTTAAGTTTGTTATGAATAATATAACGACATTGTTATCATATAACAATGTTATAAGATTCAAAAAATTAGGAATTACCCTTAGCTTAGTTCTAAATTTGTGCGTATATATTTATATACATTGTTTTGATTGCGACACTATCCAAGGCGATATGCTTAGCCTTTTTCATTGAATCACCCACAATCTCTTCTAATTGCAACATTTCCAACTTAAGATTATTATATTGACATATTATACTTAATATCACTTGAGAAGTTCGAGTCCTAACACTCCTTTATAAGGAGTTCTTTGTTTAAATAAACAGTTATCTGTATTTCAATAATAATGAAAACACCTAAAATAACTATTTAGTGATATCTATTTGGATTGTTATTTGCTTCATGTATCAAATACATAACCAAATCATGATATCATAGACAATATAACATGAATGATAATTTCTATTGCTAATGCCGAAGGAATTGTTCCTACATGTTCCGTATTAAACATTTTAATAAAAAAATCCTTGCATATTGTTTTGGGACATTCCCAGTATCTTTTATACTTACTATAAAGACATCATTTACAAATCCAATGTCGAGTACTAAAACAACTAAATTTATTTTAAAATAAGTACATCATTAAATATCAGTAATGTGTTATTCACTTATGGTTCAGAAATATCAATGTACTTTTTAACGTTCTTTCTTATGAACATACGATTCCTCTGAACTTTGATTGATAAGCATACTATTTGATATTTCTGTTAAAATATTTATTCAATTCCGTGCTTTTAAAATAATAATTTCTATCATTTCATGGATCATATCCAAAAACTCATAGACTCAACACCACTCCTATAGACTTCAAAACACTTTGGTTGTTATGTGTAAACAGTTTACTCTAAATCAATATTTAGAATTTTCTGCTTCAACTCATATGTACCAAAACATAAAGTCACAACTTGATAATATTGTGAGTAGAATCCAAATTAACTTGAACACGTTGAACAACGAATCTATCATGCTAATTTCAGTAATTGAAATTCGTGATATTATTTATTAATGTGCTTACTATGTTCCACCTGCATTTGTCTTTCTCTTAAAGACATATTTGTAGCTAATGGATCATATTCCTTTGGGTACAACTGTCAAAATCATATTTTTAAAACGTACTTGGTATATATTTCAGATCTATGCATCATACCATATCATAGAGACAAAACTCTTGATGATTTAATTAAAAACCAAGGATTATATATTTTTTCAACATTGATAAGAAATTCGTAGTTTCTCCTCAAGCTAGGAGAATACTTATTAGACACTCTAATGTGATATGTTTGTTTAGGTTAGTTAATTTCATTTCACCTTATGGAATCGATTTTATCTTTGGATCACATTCCATTTTAATACTAATAATTTCCCGATAGATACCTTCACAATGAAGTTCGTATTCTTGAAAAATCAATTGTTTATCAGTGTAATGGAGTAAGTATTCATAAACATTTTATAAATTTTCTTATATATAAAACTGATTTGGTTTTAGTTTACAAAACTTATGATCAAAACATAAATATGTCATCGAATGACAGTATTTACAAACTCTTTTTAAGAAGATTCATAAATGATCCCTCATGAATAATTATTACGTACAGACTTTCAAATCGCACAACCTGCCAATTCCTTGGCCTATGATGTATTGGGGTTTCTTACAAATCTTTATCCTATATGATCTTTTAAACTATTATTTAAATGAAATATTATTAATCCCGTGTGATACTCTAAAGTACACAACCTTATAGAATGAAATTAACTTAGTTTCACTCATAATTAATCGTACTTTGTCCAGTAAAATTCGATTACTCCTTATCGATACATCAGTATGTATTATATGAAGGAGTAACTTTTGAGATTGAATTGTTATGCATTCTTAGATACAGTTGAAACTATTTCAAGTATACTAACATATAGACCAAAGAAAATCATTTTGTTTTATTGCACATATTTTATTTTTTTATACTCCACGAACTTATCATAGACATAATACGTGTGTATCAAATACATATCACCATGTAATAACCCAGATTTTGGGACATCTGTTAATGGGTAATTAACAAGATTAAATTTATTAAAAATACTAATTTATGAGTTGAACAAATAAAAATATGTTTCAAATTATAATATACATACATACATACTTATATATATATATATATTGTGATTAGGAAGCATTGATTTGAATTCAATGTAATAATTTTCAAAAGCTAGTTAAAATTAAATTGACCATTTATAAAACACTTAAGATAATTACCTATTTATTTAAAAAGTATAATATCTTAAGTTTAAAATAGGATTTAATTAAAAAGGATTTAGTATACTTTCTTTTAAAATTCAACATGAAATAAATGTAGTTGTGTATATATAAAAAAACATAATAGAAAAATAAAATATATGTTTATGACAATTATAGCTTGTGCATGCCATGCAATATACAAGTGGCACTTGTTCTTTTAATTGAGAATATACATATATATATATATATATATATATATAAATCAGTGTTGAAACCAGGCTGCACACTCATTTTTCTTTTCTTAATCCTTCTTCTTCTTTCATCTTTCCAAAATCAAAAGAAAACTTAAAACCAAAACCAAAGGAAATCAAACTGTCTCAAGTTTTAAGATTAAAGCAAAGCAGTTTCAAGATTCAACTCAACATAAAGTAGATCCAAATCAAACATCAAGTTCCAGGAAATAAGCTCTGCTCTCTGTCTTTAAAATACCGTGAGTAAACTAAATCCTCCTCATTCCCCGATGCATGTGATGAACTCTGGTTGTAATGTTGCAAAATGTTTTCATGAATATATGGATATGCTTGCATGTATATTAGTTTATGGTTGATGTGTATATAATTATATGCATGTCTGTGTATATGCATATATATATATATATATATATATATATATATATATATTCCTTTGTTGAATTACAGGCACAAATCCACCTAAATAAATTCAATTTCTCTTTATAGATTCGATGTTAGGCTAGGATCTCTGAAGATAAAATGTGTGTATGGATGTAACATTTTTTTTTAAAATAATTTCAAGTGAAAATACTTATTAAATATTTCAAAAATAAGAAATTTCAGTGAAATCTATTCAAATCGGAAAAATCGATGTTCAAAATTTGATGATTGGATTTCATAATTTGATTCTTACTTGCAAATGATCATTTTTGATAGTGGTATCATGATTTTTAAGATTTGGAATGTTGAGATTTCTCGAGTTGATCGGTATTGGGTTATCCGTCGATTTACGACGATCGGTGAAGAGTTGTAGGTCGTGTTTGATGCTGGAGGAGGCTGAAGTATTGGGGATCATAGGAAAAATGGTGGATGGATTTAAAGGTGGTCGAGGTGGCTGGTCGACGGCGAGTTAGGGTTTTGTAGCCTTTTTTGTTTAGTGGTGTTGTCGAGGCGATAGCGTTGACGTGGGTGAACTAGAGATGATCGGAGTGGAGGAAATCGAAGCATGGTGTCACAGAAAAGCTAGGGACGTGATCGCATGATCTCTGGTGATCGAGGGCGGCAATGCGAGGTGTTTTAGCCGATAGTTTTTGGGTTTATGGGTTGCTCGATTGTCGATTTTGGTTTCCAGGCGAATTGATGGTGCTGGGTGGTCTGGTTCATCGGCGAGGTCGTCGGGGTCTTGCGAGTTGTCGCGGTGATGGTCGGAGGTGGTTAGATCGGAGGTGTATGTGTATATGTGCACGTTGTGTCTGATGGTAGCTGTGAAGAAGAGAGTGCGTCAGGGAAGATGATGTTAGGCTCGAAGTCGAACGTGGTTTGTCTCGAAGGCGGGGGATGTGGGGTTTTTGCTCAGGTATTAGCTCGGGAATTCTAGTAGATGGCTCGGGTTTGTTTTGTTAGTTAACAAGTTTTGAAGTTTTTTTAAAATAAGCAAAGAAGATGTATAAGATTTCAAGCAAATGTTTACCAAGTTCCTAAGCAAATGTTATTAAAAAAGTTTCAAAATTAAATTCTTAAGTCAAGTGTGTTTTGAATTTAAATTGCTTATTTTGAAATAATTATATATTAGTTAATTAATTAAATAATCTCTAATTGTTTCAAAATAAAATGATGAAATTAAGAACTGATTAAGGTATGTGGATTAATTTTAATTGATCAAAAGGTCTCAAATGATTTTGTATGTTAATAATAAGTCAATTTCAAGCATTTAATTTTATAAGATCTAAATGGTAGTTAAGCGGTTAATTAAGATAAATGGTTTATCTTAAATTAATCAAGGCCTTAATTAATTGACGTATAATTAATTAATGAGATTAATTAAAGGTTAAATAATTAGTGTAAGCAATTAGGATAATTACTTAATGTAATTAACTAAAGGATAATTACATAATGCAATTAATTAAGGATTATTAATTAATGTAATTAATTATAGTATAATTAATTAATGTAAGTAATTAAAAGTTAATTAATTAATGTGAATAATTAAGGGATGATTAATTAATTTCATTAATTAAGATACATAGTTTATAATTAATTAGGATAATTAAGCAGGATTTAAAAGTAATTAATTTAATTTATTTGGATATTAAACTAAATTAATTAGGAATTTTACAGCAAATTAATCTTGCTTATGGATGATTAAATTATGTTGAATGCCTTGAATTGATTGATACCTCTGATGTGTGATACTCTGTGACATGCAATGCTTGTTTGTACTGTGATAATGTAAGTTATCTATTTGTGATGAATTGTTGTGTAAATACGACATCCTATATTCAAAATTGAATTGTATTCACTTAAACAATTTGGATTAAAGATGGTATTGGATTCGAAGAGATCGGAGTCGGATATTAGCAATATCCGGAACCACTTTGATTAGTAATGTACAATAATTTTTTATAGATTTGATTTTAGATTCAAATAGGCTGGAATGGAATATTTAAGTAAAATGGCCAATTGAATAGAGTAACAGTTTTTAAATATTGTTTTGTAATAAATGATTGACTATAACATGTTAAGAACTCGTAGTGAGGTACGAGTTACCTAGTTTTCAAATAAGTTTTATAACTTAGTATTTCAGTTATATGGTTTTAATTACGCCGGTTTTCGGTCTGACCCGGGTGTTACTTTAATGTAATGCTCGGGTCAGACCGAGTATTACAGCTTTTCAGGTTAGATGTTCTAGAGCTCTGGAGGGGAGCTGGACGGTAGGGACGTATGGAGTATTTTCCGGTGTGTATTTGAGATTGTATTTATAGTAGTCTAGGACAAGTTGCTACAACTGTCCAGTTTATTTGTGTATGGTTGTACTCTGATATATTGTATGTAAATTAACAATTACATCTTTTCTTTCTATAAATGTTGTTATTTGATATTATATTTTATTCCGCTGCGAATGTGAAATTATGTGTTGTTGTTTCCTGTTTCTGCTTCTACCACTTTTCTTCTTTACCCTAACAGTCTGGAATTTCCGGCGTTCGATTGTTTGGCACTCCTACAATGAACGTATTAGTGTCGAATTTTCGAGGTCGAAAATTCTGGGTCGTTACATGTGGTATCAGAGCTGAAGGTCAAGCGAGAATCTTGGCTATGGTGGGTTATTCATTAAGAATAAGGTCAGTAAAACCCTAGAATGAGTTGAGTGTATTATATATGAGAGCGTGCTTGTTATTTTCTTAACAGTTTTAAAAAATATTTTTATATAAGCTTATATTTTGATATATAAAGAAATAATCTTTCTAATTATTGTATTCATTAAGATAATTGGTTGTTAAGTATTAAAGTTGAATAAGACCATAAGAATTTAAGTGGTAATATATATACAACAAAATAGGAATTTGGGTAAGATTAAACTACACATATAAGATAAGCTAGAAATGGATTCAAACCGGAAATAAAACCCTGAAATTTATGGAAGTGTTCTCAGAATGCTGAATTAAGTTACCCTGATTTTATATTTTTTCTCCAACAAATTATAAGATAATATGGAGTGAATTGGTCTCCAGATATGATAATCTTGGTTATTATCATAAAACGGTTATTGTGTCTAATAATGGGATGTTCGTTTTCTAATAATAATTAATGATAAAGAGAAATGGAATGTTTTAAGGAAGTAACAATTTAGGTAAGTATGACTTGTAAATTGGAAGGGATTTAAATTGTGAAGTTTTTAAATCTAAGTCCAGAAATTTAAATTGTTTCAAAGTGTTAATAGATATAATGAATAATATTTTTTAAATGTAGGAATCTTATTTTAAAACAAGAGTTGTTTTAAAATTTTAAAAGGAATTTGTTTCGAAATTAAAAACCAAGAATGGTTTAAAATTTAAAATATGACTTAGTGTGTAAATGAAATAAATATGTATACATAAGCGGATATACATAGTACCAGTGTTGGTTTGAGGTAAACACTAAGTGTTGAGTTTTGAATTTTTTCCCTGAAATGCATTGTAAAACCCAAAGAAAAATAAGTTTTGAACTTATAAGTGGAAAGGATATTGATAAGTAAGTTTAAAATTTTGAAATGGAGAATTCAAATTGAGTAAGGTTGACTGGATTAAATTAATTGAATTTAACTTAGGGGAAGTTAAATAAGTTTAGAATGAACACCTGAATTGGAAATTTCAAGATGAAATTGAGATTTAACTTGGGGAAGTTAAATGGGTTGAATTGAAATAGGAGTTATGTGCGATCTCAAAACAAGTTTGAGTTCTGAAAATTGGTAATGGATGCTATTGATGAATGTTTTAAATAATTTGGATGTTTATTTACTTTGACTTAACCTGATATTATCCTGTTGTTATTAATAATCTATGAAACTGAGAATTGGATCACTTTAATTGAATTAAGAAGTTGATTGAGATTATATATATATATATATATATATATATATCCATTACTGAAATAAAATGGAGACAATTTTAAATTATTTAAATGATTTTGATTTTTAGCAATAAAATAGAAAATTATGGGAATGTAATCACTTTGAACTTAAGATTTAAGTGTTAAAAATAAACTTGCAAACTAAAATTGTTAAAATTGTTTTCAAAGTTAGAAGTTAAAATTGGGTAATTAATTGGATTTCGAAGATTTAAATTATTTAGAAAAAAGATTTGAACCCTTACTTGAACCTTGAAATAAGTAAGTAAAGGTAATTTAAATGAATATTATAAATTTGGACTCGGAATTAAATTGTTTAAAGGCTTGGGTTGTGAATAAAAGTTTAGGGGTTAATTTTATTTAAGGGATTAAATCAACACTGGAAAATTTAAATCGAATTTATATAATTCAAGATGGTTTAAAAGTTGAGATTTGGAATTGAAATTTGTTTTGAATTAATTGAAAATCAAAGTTGAATAAGCAAATTCAAATGGGAATTGATTTGAATTTGGGATAGGAATTGAAGTTAATTCAAATTGAATTGGAATTGAATCAATTTAATGAGATGGGAAATTGACTGGAAGTGGAGAATGGGAAATTGAACCAGTTTGACTGAGACTGTTTTTCAAATAAATTATTTTAATATAAACTTTTTTAAATCTATTTTTTTAGCTATTTACCATACAGCCTTTCTTTTTTAAATCCTAAACAATCATATACTTATTTTACAACTATTTTGAAAACTAATTACTGTTTCAAATCTGTTTTACAAACAAATTACTATTCTACAACTATTTAACTATTTTATAACTATTTTATAACTACTTAACTATTTACAGCTATTTTGCAACTAATAACTATTTTACAACTACTATCTATTTAAAACATTTCAAGCTATTTTCTAAATTCAAGTTGGCCAGAGTGCAAACTGTTTATAATTGAAGTGATAACCCAAATGGTAATGGAAGCAATTGTGAATAGGTGAGTATAATCAAAATGAAGATAAATACATAGGATGTACGTATATTGTTCTATTCACATAATGATTTGATCCAGATCTAAACACAAAATTTCGAGATAGTATATCGATCCAAGTTGGGATTTTTCACTCGATTTTCAACGGCGAACCCTGGATATGGATTTTTGACTGGTTCTGGAAATTCTCTATCATAATTATGTCTATGCAAGGAGAATTACGGTTTCTGATCAAGAAACCAGATCTGAGTCCACACTAGGAAGTCGGGTGGACGATACTAGTTCGGAAGTGAAATTGTGTGATCGAGTGAGCGATCGAATTTGATTTTGCATATGAATGATATATGTACATCGTACGTGCTTGAATGAAATAGATATTGAAAATTTTTGTAAAGAAGTGTACAAATAATTTTTGAAATAGAATAATATATTTTGAAATATATGATGAATAAGAGTGGAAATTGGATAACACTATAACTGAGATTCATTCTATAAAATGTAAGAAATGTGGCAAGTAACCTTATAAAAGAAATCAAACTTGAATATTTGATTTGGCATAGTAAAATTTATATATATATATATATATATATATGCTTTAAATGATAAACTTTCCTTGTTAAATCTATAACCAGAAGAAAAGATTTTTGAAAATATGTAAAGTGTATGAAGTGATGCCAAAATTTTCAAGATTATATATATAAATGATTTTATGAGAATGATTTTGAGAAATAGGGTTTTTGGAACCCACTGATTTTGAAAGGCTTTTGATTCTTTTTTGGGAAAAATCAAATTTGAAAATTTTGAAAGCCAAGTTTGAGAATTATCACATCGATTTTGTGTAAACGAGATTTATATGTGATACATATAAAGAGTATGATTTGAAAGATACTATATGTGTGTAGTATAAAATGTTTGAGATTGGCTCTGGGGAAGAAGGCGTTCCCATTTAAATGAACTTCTAGTAGAAGATCCATGGGGTGGTTCTAAATTTAATCCTAGAAGGATGTCCGGACTAACTGAAGTTCCTGAGCATTGTGGTTGGGTAGCGAAAGTGGAGGGCGCTGATGCCTACAGAGACATTTGAGTTATGCTGTGACGATAGTGTAACTCGATATCACTACGATTTACTGTGTACCATAGCCGAAGTCAAGGGCTAGCAATTGCCTACGGTCTATGTTTGATTTTGTCGTGAGGGTGACATAACATCGGTAGACTACGATCTATGAAGACATATCGAAAGTTGTGTGGCAGTGAGTCCCTACAGGCTACATTGGGACTCGACTAATGTAGTCTGCGATCTATGTGGGAGTGGTGAAGTTTCATTTGGCAGCGAATTCGAGGGCACTGATGCCTACAATTACATGGGTTTTTGCCGTGATGGCTATGTAAACCAAGGTTTAGCTGCGATCTGTGGCGGGCTACATAGTGTAATCGAGGGGTGTGGAGGCCTATAGTTTTTTATGGTTTTGCTGGGATGGCAACTAATCATCGGATTAACTGCGACCATGGAGGAGGTGATGATTTCTAGAGCATTCTCACCAAAATCTTTTCTACATTTTTTAAAAAAAGTTTCCTATAGTTTCATCAAAATATTTTCTAAGTATTTTCACTAGGTGTTGAAAACGGGTCTGCTAAGTACTTATAGATTTTCAGTCCTACGCCTGATCAACGTATGACCGAATTTCTATGAGAACAAGGATAAACATGTTGAAACATCGAGTTATAAAAAGTGATTTTATAAAACTATTTTGATAATATTATGTAGATTTTAAAGTGTTTTGAAACTTTAGAGTAATTTAACTAATAATAAACATTTTAATGAAATTCCGGTTACATTCCTTTTCGAGGACGAAAAGTTCTAAGGGGGAGGAATGTAAACCCAGATTTTTGGACATATGTTAATGGGTAATTAACAGGATTAAATTTATTAAAAATACTGATTTGTGAGTTGAAAAAATAAAAATATGTTTCAAATTATAATATATATATATATATATATATTGATTAGGAGGCATTGATTTGAATTCAATGTAATATTTTTCAAAGGCTAGTTAAAATTAAATTGAGCATTTTTAAAACACTTAAGATAATTATTTATTTATTTAAAAAGTATAATAGCTAAAGTTTAAATAGGATTTAATAAAAAAAATTAGTATACTTTCTTTTAAAATTCAACATGAAATAAATGTAGTTGTGTATATGTATATAAAAACATAATAGAAAATAAAATATATGTTTATGACCATTGTAGCCTATGCATGCCATGAAAAATACAAGTGGCACTTGTTCTTTTAATTGAGAAAACATATAAGTAAATCAATGTTGAAACTAGGTTGCACACTTATTTTTCTTTTCTCAATCCTTCTTCTTCTTTCATCTTTCCAAAATCAAAAGAAAACTTAAAACCAAAACCAAAGGAAATCAAACTGTCTCAAGTTTCAAGATTAAAGCAAAGTAGTTTCAAGTTTCAACTCAACATAAAGTAGATCCAAATCAAACATCAAGTTCCAGGAAATAAGCTCTGCTCTCTGTCTTCAAAATACCGTGAGTAAAATTAATCCCCCTTACTCCTTGATGCATGTGATGAATTCTGGTTGTAATGTTGTAAGTTGTTTTCATGAATATATGGATACGCTTGCATGTATATCAGTTTATGGTTGATGTGTATATAATTATATGCATGTCTGTGTATATGCATATATATATATATATATATATATATATATATATATATATATATATTCCTCTGTTGAATTACAAGCACAAATCCACTTAAATAAATTCAATTTCTCTTTATAGATTCGATGTTAGGCTACGATCTATAAAGATAAAATGTGTGTATGGATGTAACATTTTTTTTAAAATAATTTCAATTGAAAATACTTATTAAATATTTCAAAAATAAGAAATTTCAGTGAAATCTGTTCAAATCAGAAAAATCGATGTTTAAAATTTCATGTTTGGATTTCATAATTTGATTTGTACTTGCAAATGATGATTTTTGATAGTGGTATCATGATTTTTAAGATTTGGAATGTTGAGATTTCGCGAGTTGATCGATATTGGGTTATGAGTTGATTTTCGATGATCGGAGAAGAATTGTAGGTCGTATTTGATGCTGGAGGAGGCTGGAGTATCGGGGATCATAGGAAAAATGGTGAATGGATTTATAGATGGTCGAGGTGGCTGGTCGACGGCGAGTTATGGTTTTGTAGCCTGTTTTGTCTAGTGGTGTTGTCGAGGCGATAGCATTGACGTGGGTGAACCAGAGATGATCGGAGTGGGGGAAATTGAAGCATGGTGTCACAGCGAAGCTAGGGACGTGATCGCATGATCTTTTGTGATCAAGGGTGGCGTTGCAAGGCATTTTAGTGGATCGGTTTTGGGTTTATGGGTTGCTCGATTGCTCGATTTTGGTTTCCAGGCGAATCGATGGTGCTGGGTGGTCTAGCTCGTTGGCGAGGTCGTCGGGGTCTTACGAGTTATTGCGACGATGGTCGGAGGTGGTCGGATCTGAAGTGCACGTGCATATGTGCACGTTGTGTCTAATGGTAGTTGTGAAGAAGAGAGTGCATCGAGAAGGATGATGTTAGGCTCGAAGTTGAACGTGGTTTGTCTCGAAGGCAGGGGATGTAGGGTTTTTGCTCGCATATTAGCTCGAGAATTCTGATAAATAGCTCGGGTTTGTTTTATTAGTTAACAAGTTTTAATTTTTTTTTAAATAAGCAAAGAAGATGTATAAGATTTCAGGCAAATGTTTCCTAAGCAAATGTTATTAAACAAGTTTCAAAATTAAATTCTTAAGTCAAGTGTGGTTTGAATTTAAATTGTTTATTTTGAAATAATTATATATTAGTTAATTAATTAAATAAATCTCTAATTGTTTCAAAATAAAATGATGAAATTAAGAAATGATTAAGGTATGTGGATTAAAATTTAATTGATCAAAAGATCTCAAATGATTTTGTATGTTAATCATAAATCAAGTTCAATCATTTAATTTAATAAGATCTAAATGGTAATTAAGTAGTTAATTAAGATAAATGGTTTATCTTAAATTTAGTTATGCTCTTAATTAATTGAAGGGTAATTAAATAATGAGATTAATTAAAGGTTAAATAAGTAGTGTAAGTAATTAGGATAATTACTTAATGTAATTGATTAAAGGATAATTACATAATGTAATTAATTAAAGATCATTAATTAATGTAATTAGTTATAGTATAATTAATTAATGTAAGTAATAAAGGTTAATTAATTAATGTGAATAATTAAGGGATGATTAATTAATTTCATTAATTAAGATACATAGTTTATAATTAATTAATTAAGGATAATTAAGCAGGATTTAAAAGTAATTAATTTAATTTATTTTAAGATTAAATTAAATTAATTAGGAATTGTACAACAAATTAATCTTACTTATGGATGTTTAAGTTATGTTGAATGCCTTGAATTGATTGATACCTCCGATGTATGATGCTCTGTGACATGCAATGCTTGTTTGTACTGTGATAATGTAAGTTATGTATCTGTGATGAATTGCTGTGTAAATATGACATCCTATATTCAAAATTTAATTGTATTCACTTAAACAGCTTGGATTACAGATGGTATTGGATTCGAAGAGATCGGAGTAGGATATTAGCAATATGTGGTATCACTTCGATTAATAATCTACAATAATTCTTTATAGATTTGATTTTAGAATCAAATAGGATGGAATGGAATATTTAAGTAAAATGATCAATTGAACTGAGTTACAGTTCTTAAATATTGTTTTGTAATAAATGATTGACTATAACATGTTAAGAACTCGTAGTGAGCTATAAGTTACCCTGGTTTTCAAATAAGTTTTATAACTTAGTATTTCAATTATATGGGTTTACTCACGTCGGTTTCCAGCCTGACCCGGGTGTTACTTTAGTGTAATGCTCAGGTTAGACCGAGTATTATAGCTTTTTTAGTTAGACGTTCTGGAGCTCTGGAGGCGAGCTGGACGACAGGGACGTATGCAGTATTTTCCGCTTGTATTTGAGATTGTATTGATAGTAGTTTGGGACAAGTTGTTACAACTGTCTAGTTTATTTGTATATGGTTGTACTCTGATATATTGTATGTAAATTAACAATTACAGCTTTTTTTATATAAATGCTATTATTTGATATTATATTTTATTCCGCTGCAAATGTGAGATTCTGTGCTGTTGTTTCCTATTTTTGCTTCTACCTCTTTTCTTCTTTACCATAATAATCTGGAATTTCTGGCGTTCGATCGCTCGGCACTCCTACAGTGAACGTATTAGTGTCGAATATTCGAGGTCGAAAATTCCTGGTCGTTACACACCCCGTTGGTGACAAATCATCCATGAATATAACAAAGTACGTGAAACCGTTTTGGTATTAATTTACTTGCGATTGCGTACATCAATATGTATCAATATGAAGAGTTCATCAACTCCTACAATGCTTTCACTAAATGGGTGCATTGCCCTTAATGATTTGAGATACCATTAACCAGTATCATATGATCTATAATCATTTAATAAAATTATTTTTCAAAACTACGACTTAGTCTATCTTTCCAAAATAATTGTACATAAATTTAGATATACCTGTATATTTCAATGCATTAATTTTTTTTAGAAAATAAATACCACATTATAGTTTTATTTCATAAGAATATTCATAATATTCACATTGAAATATAACTATGTCTATTCTCCAATCGACGTTGAAAATAGTCATTATTTCGAAAATAAGTGCTATATGGAATGCTCTATCTATTTTCGTAAATCCTATTATAGCATATTGTATTCAAAGATCCACCATTCAGTTAATATAGATTATTTATTTCATATACTACAACTAGTTTACAGTGAAGAGTTCTTTTATCTAATATCTTGAACTCAAAGAAGTAAATTTTATGGAAAACAATTTTCTATATGAAGATACATATTGAAATAGAAATCATATTTCTTATTCAAATGTTTAATATTAACCATTATTATTATAGTTCTCATTTTTTATGTTTCTTTATGAAGCAGAAGTAACATTCACTCTGTTCATCCTAACTATACCATAAATCACATCTACTCTTGTACACTCATTTTTCTTTCAAATTGGTTGAACCGTTCAACAAAAATACTCTTGCTACAACAATATAACGAACTCTTATAAAAGCGCACTCGATCATCCTTAACATTTAAGGACATCAAATACGTTACACTTTGCGTAAACTTATTAGACTGACATTTCAACGATCATGTTTATAGATCTATATTGCAGTTTTGGTCTGGTATTACACTTAACACAATGTGATCTTTTATTGTAATCATTCAAATTAAATACTCGATCTCACACTATGGTTTATTTTCTTATTTCAAATGAACTAATTTCATCGAGATACTGTACATTACAAATTATGACCGTTCACCATATAACATTTATATGTGATTGTATATGGATCAAATATTTATAGTATTGTATTGCTTTTGAGTTTAGAACTATAGAATGCAATACACGGTCTCGACCAAATTAACACGTAAGTGGCCAAATTACGAATATATTTAGTTGTTGTAGAGTCGGGTGCTTGCATGAGTGTTGAAATGTTAACATGCAATAAGCAATTTTTTAGTAAGTATATGTTATATTTCTATTTGTAAATCTTCAATTCAATTCATTTGTATATCTTAATTAATAAATATTTTATCAATTGTATTAATTGCACAAATTTATCAATGTAGATTATTATAACATTATATAGCATATGTTCTTGCAATATTAGAAAGGTTACATTTAATCATTTCATTTTTCTATTAAGGCTCCGATTAGTCTTTTATATTTCACCAAACCCTAAGCGAAACATAACAGTCTTTCAACTTAACTAGTTAGGGTTAGGACTCGTCTATTTTGTGATTCTGACCTTGAGTTTTCTTAATAAATCATAGCCCCACAAACGATGAATAACTCCTCATCAGTTATATCACATACAATTCTTATCCCGTGGTTCCTTATCTTAATCTCACTTCCACCTTGAATTTTCTCAACAAATCAAAATGAAATCATTCACGTATACCTACCATATCATGATGGCCTAACTATAGTATATGTAACTTAAGTTTATTCAACACATACATATATAGTTATCTTACTTTGTCTATTCAATATATTAATAATACTACACATAACATTCCTAACTTGAGTTGCTCAACAACTAAAAAGTATGTAAGTAGTTTATTAATATATATGGTAGATGACACCATTATATTGAAGATTGATAATCTTTAATATATTATATTAAGTGATATCGACATACGGTATATTATACTTCTTATGAAATGCCCTCGTGATTCAAGTGTCAGACACTTCAAAAATCATGGTATATATACATTTATGTATATATTTATTCCTTAAGTCTATTTAGGGTTTCTTAATGTTCCACTTTAAATCATATATTCATATTATATAAGTTTTATTATATAACTTTTATGTTTCATAGTACTTATATAATAGTTCTATATATAGTATTATTATGTTAATTAATAATTTTTTAATTAATTAAAATTTTAACTAATTTTATATTATTTTAATATAACATTTATATCAAATATTTAATTACATCATATAACCTTTATAGTATTACACATATGTATATATATGTGTGTAGATTCATTTAATTAATAAACCTTAATTAATTAATTAATTAATTAATTAATTTAATCTTTAATTATTTATTTAATTAATCTTTAATTATTTACTTAATTCATTAACCTATAATTCATTGTTTAATTAACAATTTTAATTAAATTATAATGAATTTAAAATTCAATTTGTATACATATATGTATATTTATGTTATTTTAAATATTTTAAAACAACATAACATTTATTGTAATATATAATATATGTACACATCCATTAATCAATTAACTTCTTTAATTAATTTATTTTATTAATCTTATTAATAGATTTTTTAAAATTCTCGAATTAATACATATTTTCAAGCATTTTGAAAATTTTATTATATAATAACATTTATAATATATTTATATCTTATTTTAAATTTAATTTATTATATTTTCAGTTTTCAAACAATTTTGACAATTTACTCAAGTCCCGATTCAAATTGGGCCTCTTTAATTAAAACAACCTTTTAGGCTCTTATATCTTTTCGGGCCAAGCCGGTAGCTAGGCAGAGCAGAGTACTTGATTACCCAAACTCAATCTTTTGACAATACATTTCTAAACACCCTACTAACTAGGTTATGAACTTAATTAATTAACCTTAACATGACATATTAGACTTCATAAGTTAGTGGGCTCTTATACCATTATTGGAACTAGGCCAGTCTTCAAAGGAAGTAGGGGTGAATTAAAAAAAAATTCTCTTATTAGATCTATATTGGGCCTATGAATTCTAATTTATTTGGAATTTTTCTAAATATTATTTATATAAAATCATTTATTTTATTCAAATTTATAAATTATATGGTTTTATTTTATTTATATATTGATACGTATATATCTCTGTGTGTGTATGCATGCATGTGTATGTGCATGTGTAACATATCACCCAAACAAGGTATAATGATGTAGTTCAGGCCAAAGAGGTAAGGCATATACGACTTAAGGAAGGGATTATAGGTCGTCCACGATTTAAAGAGAAGGAGCTACGACCTAACAAAGAAGATGAAAGGAAGTTACGACTTAACAGGGGCTTAAGTCGTTTGGGATGGATGAGTCGTATACGAGATAACGTCATGGTTATAAGTCGTCCACGACTTAAGATGGCAGCTATAGGTCGTTTCCAACCTAAGGAGACATGTGAAGGAGAGATGCAAGTTAATGAAGAAGTCCTAAGTCATTTCCGACCTAGCACGGGCTTAAGTCGGTCAGGGCCATTAGTATGTGTACGGTCTAAGGCTACAGGAGGAGCATCACGGGATAACAAGATAGCAACACGAGTTGTAATGCAAGGTTTATGTC
Organism: Allium cepa; assembly: GCA_030765085.1. Taxonomy (NCBI): domain Eukaryota; kingdom Viridiplantae; phylum Streptophyta; class Magnoliopsida; order Asparagales; family Amaryllidaceae; genus Allium; species Allium cepa. The sequence continues at coordinate 745,251,940 of CM060940.1, read as the reverse complement.
GGCTACGATCTAAGATAAGTCGTTAAGCCAACCTGCCGATCTTAGGAAGAGTCGCTGAAGTGTAAGCCGCGTGGAAGTTAAGTCGTCTGTGTTTCTTTAAGTCGGGTGTGTGTTAGGTCGTACCTAGTTGAGTCGGCCGTGTTTTGTAAATTCTTTAATTCGTTTCTGAGGTTGAGTCGGTTGAGCCGATGTATTGTATGTATGTGTTGTGATGTAGTGGCTTGAGTCGTGTATGTATGTGTTAGTTCGCGTACGACCTAAGGGTGAGTCGTTTGCATGCGCAGTATTGTAAAGGGGGATAAGTCGCTATGGTACTAAGTCGTTGCCGACTTAAAGTGAGTCGTAAGTCGCAGCCGACTTAAGGAGCGGGTTGTAAAACTTCTATAAATAGGGAGTGTGTTGTACATTTTTGGAGGTTGATTTTTGAATAAAATTTCTTGTTGATTGCTGTGTGCTTTCATCTCAAATTGGTAGTTGAGTGTAATCTCCTATCTCCACTTTCGGTTATTCGAGTGCGCTCGAATCAACGATTGTTGAAGCCGATTCGCGGAATCAAGTGCGCTTGATCAACGCTTGAAGAATTGAAGATCTTCTTTCACGGTATCGTGCGCGATCAACGTGTTAGAGATAGCTAGAATTCGGTATCTTCGGATCAATGAATTTGGGCATTTTGGTATTCATCAATCCACCGATTGCTACTTTCACCGATTGAAGTTTATTTTGATTAATCCGCTGCGTCAATTTTGGTATCAGAGCCGTACTTAGCCAATCATAGCTAAGTTGATTCTTGGAGCCAAGTATTTGAAGTTTGAAGTTGGAGTTCATCGTGTTCATCTTGAAGTTGCAATGAGTTTGAAGATTTTGATCCATTTCAATTTGGATCTAGAGTTGGAGAAGTGTATGAAATTGAAGTTGCTTGGAGACCTTGAGCCGAGCTAAGTTGAGGCCGAGCTAAGTGTTAAGCCGTGCATTGTTGAGTTGAAGCCGACCTATCCTTGAGTCGTTGCTTGTTGCCGAGCCGAGTCAAGTGATAGTTGAACCAAGTTGAATTGAGTCGTGACTTTTTTGACTTATATTGAAGTATTTGAGAAGTATTTGAAGTTTTTGAGAAGTTTTCAATCATGCCGCCGAGAAGAGCTAACCGTCATCAAAATGTTGAAGCGTTATATAGAAGAGAAGAAGCCGAGCTTATGGAACAACGTACTAATGAGAAATTTGATGAAGGCATTGGAAAATTAGAGAAGTTGATGAATGATTTGAATCAAACTCAAAGGAGGAGATCACCAAACTCGAACCATGGAGGAAACCAAGTTTCGCCATCGTTTACGGAAGCGAGGAGGGTATCACCGCATTCTTTTAGAGATAGAAGAGAAACATCAATTTCATCACAGAGAGATCATCATGACTATGGACATGAAGAGAGAAGAAGTCAACGTGAATTTGACAATGAGGCGTATAGAGATGAGGAGAGACATAGTCGAAGAAGCATGCATGAACGAAGGGATGATAATGGTCGAGATCGATGTAGGCGTACTTTTGATTTTGATGAAGAGGGTGATAGAGCAAGTATTCATTATCGAGATCGAGACCCAATTCGAAATTCTTATCGGGATGTTGAAGATGATCGTCGATGGGAGTCGGGTATGAAGATGGAAATTCCAGAGTTCAAGGGTGGAATGGTAACAGAAGAATTTCTTGATTGGTTGTCTAATGTTAAAGAGATCTTTGATTTCAAGGAGGTTCCTGAGCATAGAAGAGTGAAGATGGTTGCTACTAGGTTGAGGGGGAGAGCTTTGGCGTGGTGGCAGCAAACTAAACTTACGAGAGAAAGGATGGGGAAGTCAAAGGTTGTAGAGTGGGATAAGATGAAGAAAATGATGAGAGCTACTTTCTTACCTTACAACTATCAATCACTTATGTACCAGAGGTTGCAGAATCTGAGGCAAGGGATGAAATCTGTTAGTGATTATGCTGATGAATTTTACCAACTCATTGCCAGGAATGATATTATGGAAACGGAAGAACAGCTAACTGCTAGATTCATTGGGGGATTGAGAATGCAGATCCAGGATATGGTTAATATGTTCGATCCGAGATCTGTTGCGGAGGCACATCAGAAAGCGTTGGCTTGGGAGAAGCAAGGAAGGCGTGGAGGTGGTGTGTTTACTAATTCCAATAATCAAGTGAAGGGTGTTAGTGGAAGTCCTAATGTTCCTAAACCTGTCAGTAAGCCAGTGGTGAAGGAGGCTGAGAAGGCGAAGGTTAGCAGTGGTTTCAAATGTTATAATTGTCAGGAGTTGGGTCACAAAAGTAATGAATGTCCGAAGCCGAAGAAGAGAGCAATGGTTGCTGAGATTGAGGATGATGATGAGGAGGCAGAATGTTCAAATGCACCTTATGTTGGGGAGGAAGAAGAATTATCTGGAGATGAAGGTTGTAACCTTATGATGAGGAGGTCATGTCTTACACCAAAGCAAGAAGAGGATTCTAGTTGGTTGAGAAGCAATATTTTCCAGTCGACATGCACTATTTTGGGGAAAGTTTGCAAGTTCGTTATTGATGCTGGAAGCTGTGACAATATTATCTCTACAGAAGCAGTAAGGAATTTGAACTTGAAAACTGAGAAGCATCCTAAACCGTACAAGTTAGTATGGTTGAGGAAGGGTGGTGAAGTGAAGGTATGTCGAAGGGCTTGTGTGAATTTTTCTATTGGGAAGAAGTACAAAGACGAAATTTGGTGTGACGTTGTAGACATGGATGTGTGTCATCTGTTGTTGGGCAGACCATGGCAGTTTGATAGAGCAGTACAACATGATGGTCGTGCTAATAGCTATAGTTTCATGTTCGAAGGTACTAAAATCACTTTAGTTCCCAAGAAACAGCAACATAACGAAAGCAAGCTAGAGGAGATCGAAGAACCGAAAACTTTGCTATCTTTGAAGGAGTTTGTCAAGGAGGTTGAAGCGGAGCCTCAGTTTTGAAAGAATTTGAAGACGTATTTCTAGAGGAGTTGCCTAAGGAGTTACCGCCATTAAGAGACATTCAACATCAAATTGATCTTGTTCCGGGAGCAGTGTTACCACATCGACCACATTACCGAATGAGTCCGAAGGAACATGAGGAGTTACGAAGGCAGGTGGAAGAGTTGTTAGAGCAGGGACGTGTTCAGGAAAGCTTGAGTCCTTGTGCAGTACCAGCTTTGTTGGTGCCGAAGAAGGATGGAACATGGAGAATGTGTACCGATAGTAGAGCTTTGAACAAGATTACTGTTCGCTACAGATTTCCTATGCCGAGGTTGGATGACTTGCTAGATCAGTTGAGTGGGGCTACTATCTTTTCGAAGATTGATTTGAAGAGTGGATATCATCAGATTTGAATTAGACCGGGAGACGAATGGAAGACCGCATTCAAGACGAGAGAAGGATTATATGAATGGTTGGTTATGCCGTTTGGTCTATCGAATGCACCAAGTACATTTATGAGGGTGATGAATCAAATTTTCGGACCGTACATTGGGAAGTTTGTTGTAGTTTACTTTGATGATATTCTGATTTATAGTGCGAGTATGGAGGAGCATGTAGAGCATTTGAGAAAGGTGTTAATTATTTTTCGTGAGGAACAATTTTATGCAGCTACGAAGAAATGTGTGTTCATGACGAGAAGTGTTTTATTCTTGGGATATGTTGTATCTGAGAAGGGAATCCAGGTGGACCAGAGTAAAGTTGAAGCTATTAGAAATTGGCCACAGCCGAGGACTATTACTGAAGTTAGAAGTTTTCATGGATTGGCATTATTCTACCGAAGATTCATTCCACACTTCAGTAGCGTGATGGCACCAGTTACTGATTGCATGAAGGGGAAACAATTTTCTTGGACAGAGGAAGCTGGGATTGCTTTTGAGAAGATCAAGAAACTTTTGACGACAGCACCAATTCTTGTATTACCAAATTTTCAGTTGTTGTTTGAGCTACACACTGATGCATCAAAGGTTGGGATTGGAGGAGTGTTGAGTCAGAGTGGGAGGCCAGTTTCTTTTTTCAGTGAGAAGTTGTCAGGGGCAAAGATGAGATACAGTACATACGATGTTGAGTTTTACGCTGTTGTGCAAGCTGTTAAACATTGGAGGCATTATCTATTTCAGAAAGAGTTTGTTCTTTACACTGATCATGAGGCGTTGAAACATTTGCAAGGACAGGATAAGATTTCTGCGAGACATGCATCATGGATTGCATATTTACAGCAGTTTACCTTTGTTGTTAAGCACAAATCTGGGGTGTCGAATCGTGTGGCTGATGCTTTAAGTAGGAGGTGTCATTTGTTGACCACGATGAAAGTTGAAGTGACAGGGTTTGAATTATTGCCAAAGCTGATTGAAGAAGATCCTTACTTTAATAAATTCGTTGAGAAAGTTAAGGAGGGAAATGCTGATGAATTTATATTGGTTGATGGTTTTCTGTTTAAAGGAAATCGATTATGTATTCCGGAGAGCAGTTTGAGATTGAAGATTATCAAAGAGTTGCACGAAGAAGGCCATGTGGGTAGAGATCGTACTTTGCAGTTAATTTCTCAATCTTATTTTTGGCCATCGATGAGGAAAGAGGTAGAGAGGTTTGTGGAAAGGTGTCATATTTGTCAGGTTTCGAAGGGGACAGCGACGAATGCGGGATTGTATATGCCGTTACCTGTACCGTCTAAACCATGGGTTGATATCAGCATGGATTTCGTTTTGGGTTTGCCTAGAACTCAAAGGGGAAATGATACTATATTTGTTGTGGTGGACAGATTTTCGAAGATGGCACATTTTGTTGCTTGTAAGAAGACGACGGATGCTGTTCGTGTTGCTCAGTTATTTTTCAAAGAGGTCTATCGACTCCATGGATTGCCAGAATCTATTGTGTCGGATAGGGATACTCGTTTTCTGAGTCACTTTTGGTTAACTTTGTGGAAGATGGTGGGAACAAAGCTGAAATTTAGTAGTGCTTATCATCCGCAAACAGATGGACAGACCGAAGTTGTTAACAGATCGTTGGGAAATTTGTTGGGATGTCTTGTACAGGATAATCTGAAGAGTTGGGACATGAAGTTATGCCAGGCAGAGTTTGCACATAATCATGCAGTAAATCGTAGAACAGGATTCAGTCCATTTCAGATCGTATATTCAAATTTACCTAGGGGACCGTTGGACTTAACGGTAGTACCACAACCGAAGGGGACGGTTAAGCGAGCTATTGATTTTGTTGATGGTTTGACGGAATGTCATAAAATCGTTCAGGAACGATTAGAGAAGTCAAACGAGAAGTATAAGCGATTTGCAAATTTAAAGCGACGAAATGTTGAATTTAACGAAGGGGATTTGGTGTATGCTGTATTAACAAAGGATCGTTTTCCAGTAGGCACTTATAACAAGTTGAAAGCCAGAAAAATTGGTCCTGTAGAAGTTGTGAAACGAATCAATGACAATGCTTATAAGTTGAAACTACCGGAGGATGTACACACTTCTGACGTGTTCAATGTTAAGCATCTTGTACCATATTATGGGGATGAACAATCTGATGAGGAAGAATTTACAAATTCGAGGACGAATTTTTCTCAACCAGGGGAGGATGATGTAGTTCAGGCCAAAGGGGTAAGGCATATACGACTTAAGGAAGGGATTATAGGTCGTCCATGATTTAAAGAGAAGGAGCTACGACCTAACAAAGAAGATGAAAGGAAGTTACGACTTAACAGGGGCTTAAGTCGTTTGGGATGGATGAGTCGTATACGAGATAACGACATGGTTATAAGTCGTCCACGACTTAAGATGGTAGCTATAGGTCGTTTCCAACCTAAGGAGACATGTGAAGGAGAGATGCAAGTTAATGAAGAATACCTAAGTCATTTCCGACCTAGCACGGGCTTAAGTCGGTCAGGGCCATTAGTACGTGTATGGTCTAAGGCTACAGGAGGAGCATCACGGGATAACAAGATAGCAACACGAGTTGTAATGCAAGGTTTAATCGGCTACGATCTAAGATAAGTCGTTAAGCCAACCTACCGATCTTATGAAGAGTCACTGAAGTGTAAGCCGCGTGGAAGTTAAGTCGTTTGTGTTTCTTTAAGTCGGGTGTGTTTTAGGTCGTACCTAGTTGAGTCGGCCGTGTTTTGTAAATTCTTTAAGTCGTTTCTGAGGTTGGGTCGGTTGAGCTGCTATATTGTATGTATGTGTTGTGATGTAGTGGCTTGAGTCGTGTATGTATGTGTTAGTTCGCGTACGACCTAAGGGTGAGTCGTTTGCATGCGCAGTATTGTAAAGGGGGATAAGTCGCTATGGTACTAAGTCGTTGTCGACTTAAAGTGAGTCGTAAGTCGCAGCCGACTTAAGGAGCGGGTTGTAAAACTTCTATAAATAGGGAGTGTGTTGTACATTTTTGGAGGTTGATTTTTGAATAAAATTTCTTGTTGATTGCTGTGTGCTTTCATCTCAAATTGGTAGTTGAGTGTAATCTCCTATCTCCACTTTCGGTTATTCGAGTGCGCTCGAATCAACGATTGTTGAAGCCGATTCGCGGAATCAAGTGCGCTTGATCAACGCTTGAAGAATTGAAGATCTTCTTTCACGGTATCGTGCGCGATCAACGTGTTAGAGATAGCTAGAATTCGGTATCTTCGGATCAACGAATTTGGGCATTTTGGTATTCATCAATCCACCGATTGCTACTTTCACCGATTGAAGTTTATTTTGATTAATCCGCTGCGTCATATAATATGCCCATGCATATATTTTAGGATTTATATCACAATTGATATGTTAGCTCATCCAATTTGCAAGTATATATTGCTCAAATAAACGTATGTATATAACTATTATTTTACATAAATATTATAAATACATGCACACACACACATATATGTATGTTATGTTATGTTAGTTTAAATAATTACACACACACATATATATCTATGTAAGTATAATATAGTTAAAGAATATAAATAAGTATTAGTAAATATAGCATCTTGCAAATAAAATATTAATTTTATGTACGTACATATTATTATAATTTAATGATATCAATATATATGAGTTATTTTAAATATTAAAATATATGTTTATATTTTATAAGCCGTAAATGGTATGCCCATATATATATATATATATATATATATATATATATATATATATATATATATATATAGTAATAACTGTTTTTCATTTATATAAAAAAAGAATAATATAGACGTGTGTATATATATATTAATAAAATTATTTAAGATATATTTTTGTTTATTTTTATTTATTTTCAAGTCATTTGCATAACTCAATAATAATAATATTATTGTTTACTCGAAACTTAATTTTTAGTTAAATATTCATTCAAAAATTAATAAGAATTAATTTTGAAGCTTTTATTTCAAATTTTAAAATTCTAGAAAACCTTAACTTATATTTTTATGGTTTGGTAAAAAATTTCACATTTTTTCGACTTAAATTTATTTATTTTCGACTAGGTTAAACAATTAATTTTAAAAAATATGAAAAATAATATTTTATTATTTTATCTTTTAGCTGACAGCTTATTAGTGCTAATATAATTTTTTAAAATTTAAAAAATAATTTTCATAACATTCTCGAACTAATATTATTTATTAATTAGTTAATTGATTTAAATAATATTAAAATATGAAAAAGATTATTTTTTCTTTCAAAATTTAATACCACTAAAATATATTCTATGAAAATTATTTGACTAATTTCAATCACGATATAATGTAGTAACTAATTATGGACCATATATAGGTAATTAAGTAATATATATTAATTTAATAAAATATAGAAATTATATTATTTTTCATGTTCTTACACTTACCTAACATATATGATAAAATAAAACCCTTTTTTAAGTATAAAGATATACAAGCATATAACCAGTCTAATTTGTGACAACATTGCTTACATATCAAAATCTTCACGAAACTAATAATATATTACTTATACATATATGATAAAACATTAACACTAATAGTTTATAAAAATCATAACTTAATGCTAAAGCCTTGAATTACATCTTTTGTAACACCCCGTAAAATCAATCATAAATAAATAAATAAGATAAGTTAATTTAAATAAGATAGGGGTAAAAATTTAAATTTGGTAAAGTCAGAATTTCATCACGAATGTTATGTCGTTGCATTCGTAGAGATCTTCTGATCTGTTTCTATATATAATATATTGAAAAAGGAGCTCAAAAAAATAAGTTATGGACGTTCGAAATTTCAAATTCAAATTAATTTAAATAGTACTCAAATTCAAATAAATAATTAATTCCAAAATTTGAAAGTCTAATGTTAATAGTAAGTGACTTAGAGGTTAAGTAAACGTTAAAATTAATGTTAACGTTATTAAGAAATTAAATAAAAATAAATCAATAGCAATTACAACGTTTCCAAAATAAGAGGAAAGGTCGACCCGTTACCCACGACGGGTTGACCGTTAGCGGTCGACCGGTAGGAGGCGGCATTGACTGCTATTTGTAGGTGGTGGCTATGCTTTTGGTTATTTTAACATGGCAGATTTTATTACTTTTAACTAACATTTATCTGACGGTATAGTGCGCTCCAACCACTATAAATAGGAGCCTAGCCTCCTTAGTTTATTCACAAATATTTTCGGAACAATAGCAAAGCTTTATAAGTTCGTCTCTTCATTGATTCAGAAAAGTTCATTATAGTTTTAGGCAATAAATCATATATGTCTATCTTTGTTTATTTTTTATTTTTTAGTTTTTCAACCTCTTCCATCCAAACCATTAATCTTCTAACTAACATATTACCCATCCATTACTATATATATATATATATATCCAAGACGAAGAGATCTAAAAAGAATCAATAGAAGGAAAACTAAGGACCGTAATGGGTAGAAATCTTAGTTTTACCTTTTTAGCAATTGAATAGTGCAGTTTGGAATTGATGTATGCCTTGGGGAGTTTTAGATTGCGAAAACATTACATTAAAAATCCCTAAAATCCCCCCAAAGCGAAATATCAATTCTTAGATTGGAATCTTAATTATTTTGTATTAAACTAATGGAGTTTATGTATTTTACCTTTTCTTCCACTTCTTATTCCTTTTCTTCGGATTTGATTAAGGGATTTCATTAAGAAACATTATGTAAAGGTACAAATTCTTATTTGCAGTTTGCACTGCCTATTTCTACAAATTGAATAGAAATTTCGTTTTCTAATTTCATGTAAAAGGAGTTGAATAAATCACAAATTTAATTAAACAATAAATTATTTTAATATAAAATAAGGTAGAGTTGGATTCTATGTACAAGTCTATCTATTTAATTTTGGAATATTGGACTAATGGTATAAATGCTACTGTGCAAAGGAGATTGTACAACATTGGAAGATTTGACATTTAAACGTTAGTTTAGGGTGTAATCTCCGCACATATAGAAATTAATAAATGGATGTTCATGTGTGTGTGTGTGTAAACTACCATAAATAATGTACGGTTATAATGTACTAATTGCATAGTTAATTAGGTAAATAATTGTCATTAAATCTCCCTTAGGAAAGTAATTAATTAGGCAAAATAAGAAGGATTTCATATAAATCCTAAATAATGAATACGGTGAGATGTATGATAATACACTTAGAGAGTGTTATGAAATATGACTAAGTTATAAGGATGTGAGGTCAGTCAATGATACATATAATTATGCTTAGTTAATCAAGCTGCCAACAGTGTAATTTTGAGGCTGATGTAAGATATCGCCTATAATAAGTAACTACAAACAATGCAAGGTTAGTCCAATTATGCAGGGTAAATCTTCCCAATTAATCTGGCTACTAGTACATACGAATAGTCGGAATAATGTGAGATATCTCCATGGGGTATGAGTCATAATACGAAGGAGCTGCTTCAAGGATTGAAGGTATTAAGTAGTTGTTTAAGGGCAAATCTCTTCCCTTATATGAAGTATTAAATGGCAGGGATCAAATTTAGGCACAGTTAAAGGTATCTCGGAAAGTTCTGCTTCAATAGGAAGTATTACTTGTCCAAAGAGATTTTTGTAACAACCCGCATATTTTACGATAGTATATTTAAATATTTTATTTAAATATTGCATTGTTAATCAGATTTTTGTTCGAAATGCTACTTTTTGCAAAACAATCGAATTAGGACTCGAGACCACTTCCATTGAGTTCAAAATGGAGTTTGCGATCTTTTTGAATATAAACATCGATACGTTTGGAGTTAGCTTGAATTTTGACATTGTCGCTTAGGGCTTTGGTTTTGGCTTTCAGCCCAATAACCTAACATAAGACCCTAGCTCCACCTCCTCTTCTCTTCATTCATTCCCATTTCCTAACACTTTAAGCTTTTGTAAAAATGAGGGAAGAAAAAAGGAAATAGAAATTCCTAAGCCCTAGCTTTGATTAGGAAACACAAATTCAAGTACAAAATCCAAGAGAAGCTTAGGTAAGCAGCCTCTCCATCTTCTCCATCTCAATCCCTCTTCCATTTTCAGAAATTCCTAGACCCTAACTTAGGAAATATTTTTTTATGAGCTTAGATTGAAGCTTCTTGAGTTGAGATTGAAGAGTTGTTGATCTTGCCTTGTTTTAATAGCTTCTCCTTCATTGTTTTTAAGTAAAAGGTGAGTTTTTGAACTCACATCTATGTCTATAACCTTCTTTGTGGTTAGGTATGAATTCCTAACATCTATTCATGTTCATTTGCTTTTGATTTGAATAGATTTGGTGAATTTTCCAATTTTTGATTCTTGTTGTCCAATTTATGAAAATCCTACTGTGGATGTTTGGACATGTTTTTTGGGGTGTCTCGAAGAGCCTATAAGGCTGGGTTGTCGCATGGCATAAATCCCTAGTCGTCACTGCTCGTTCGACCGCCTCCGATTGGGTTTCGCCCTTAATTGGGGCTAGGCTAAGAATTCTTGAAATTCCAGTTCAGTCGACTGAATTGGGAAGTCAGTCGACTTAACAGAGCCCAGCAATTTTCCTAAGCCAGTATCGGTTGACTGACCCTTATGGTCTAGTCGACTGAGCTTGGAAACTGAAAGTTTGCAGGCATAGTTCAGTCGACTGACCACTATAGTCCAGTCGACTGAATCTGCTGTCTCAATTAATGTTGCTTTTTATGTGAGTTTCCCATTTTTAATCTTTTCGTGTTGATCTGATTTTTTGTTATCATTTATTATTGACTTTGATGACTTCTTTTTCGGGATTTTTCAGAATATCCAATTTGATGGATTCAGTATCGATTTCTATGGATTTGATTCACTTCCTCGTATGTGAATTTTGATGATTGGTTGTTTTTACAATCATTTTTGTGGTTTGTCACTTTAAAATACAAAGGTTTCTATAGTAGTAAATATCAAAACTCTTTCGTCAAAACAATTCAACACTTTTCAATATCAAGCTCGTTTATAAAACTGTTTTCCAACCTATTAGTATATACAAACATTTACCTCATTCGTATGAGAAATCTAATTAAACGGCTTAGCAAAACAAGTGGTATGAAACGCTTGCGTTTACTTCGTCGATTAATTCTTGGACTTGTTCGATTAAACTCTTGTGGCAACTTTCGAGTGTAAATCTACAATCTGTTTGTAAATATTTAAGTTAAGCCAGTGGTTATGGGACATGAAGCTAAACTCATATATTTACTAGCTTAGTGTAATTTACACTTATTTTCGAGTGGAAGTTTACAATTTGTTCGTAAATAATTAAGTTAATCCAGTGGTTATGGGACATAAAGCCTAACACGTTTATTTACTAGCTTAGTGTAATTTACACTTGTGAAGCTATGAAGATCCTTTGGTGGAGTTTTGGCTCAATTTTGTGGGGGTAGCGACGCATGGTCTTCGGACTGTTTGTGGAGCTTCGGCTCAAAGGACTTCGGACCGTTTGTGGAGCTTCGGCTCAAAGGTCTTCAAACCGCTTGTGAGCTTCGGCTCAAAGTTCTTCGGGCAATTTGTGGAGCTTCGACTCAAATTTAATGGTTAGCGACCATGGAATAGCATTCCGTTTGTGATGCACGTGTTGGTGAGTTTTTATGCTCCCGTTTGTGATAGGCCTCCCCCTTTTATGATTTCTGGATTTTTAAATTGATGATTTCTAGAAGTTGTGTTTCACCAACTTTAGTGACCTGCATTGATAAGTTTTAGCAATATTTGTGGTTTGGTGAATATGGTAAAGATTATGAAATTCTTTTTGGTGCTTTGAGATTATTGAGATATTGTATGACTTTTGTTGTTGTTAAATGTATACTTTTCATAGTATGACATTATTGTTATTATACATTTATGTGATATCTCTTATTCTATCTCATTTTATCTGATATTTATAGCTAGACTGATCCGTTTATTATTTTCTTATTAAATAATACTCGGGTCAGACTGAGATGTTACATGTGCTTCTGCTTGACTCCTTATCAAGGATCATCATCTGACTTTTGTCTATCTACTTTAGATTGGTAGTTTTTGTTGTTTTACATTTGAGATAGAGACTCCTTGATGTATACATATTTTTTTGTCTAGCACTTGTATCTATTCTTTTGTGATATTGTGGATCTTGTTTGACCACTACTCTGATGTACACTTCTATGTATTATATTCATATCCATTTCCGCCTTTGTGATATGAATATCTGTGACTGATTAATGTTGTGTTTATTTCTATATTTGTTTTCCAAAATCATATAGCCACTATGTAGTAGCTTTGAGTGAGTATCGGTATGTCGGATTTCCTCTTGAAATGAAATGCATGTTATACTATCTGACATATCGGTGCTCGCACAAAGCAATTACATGGATGGTCACTCCTCAACAGCCTTATTCTTCGTGCTTGTTGACGGCATTATTCCGTAGTGTCCTTGGCTAGCGTGAGTATAGAGGTAGGGCGTCACAATTTTCGTGCAAAATTAGCAGATAGATACCTGTATGGAACCTACCTTGGGAATATGTATTAAATGATGGAGGCCTATCTCATTTGAGGTCTTAAATGGTCAGAGTCTACCTAATCCCATTAAAAGGTATTAAATGGCTTAGGTATTATCTCTCGCATTGGTAGATATTAATAACGATGGTTATGGGGTATTGAATATGGTAGGACATGCTTCGAGGATTGAAGGTATTAGGTGGTTGTTCGAGGGCCCGCCTCTTTCTCTTGTATGAAGTACTAAACGGTCTTAAGTATATTTTAATGGGAGAGACATATCCTTATTTAAATTATACTACCCAAGTGTTGATATAGAAAGGCTTGAGATTTTCTATTTACCAGACTTATTGTTGTGACTCCCTCCTCAGTACAACATGGGTTGGGCAAGGAAACGATGGCCAAGAAGGAGATAGCGATGCGTGGACTTGTGGAAGTAGTCTATTTATATATTTATGCTATTTTCTCATATGCCAATTTGAAGTTCACAAAGTATTTTCAACAAGATGATGTAACGGTTATTGTTAACATTATTTTATGGTTTTGTTTTATGACGTTTGGAATTTGAAATAAAATGGGTACTGTTTAAGCTATTATATTTTATTCTTCAACTGTCAGTTTTGAAAGAATAGATAAATAGCTCTATTTTGTTTTTTACCAACCAACAGCCATCTTTGGAATGGGTTTATGTTTCGATGGGCCCTTTTTAGGTCAGGAATCAGGCCTGTTTCATGGGTGGTTGTTACATTTGGTATCAGAGCTTAGTTTACCCGATCAACATGGAAAAGTATATGTATGAGGGGCATATGTGCTGTTTTTGAAAGTAGTTTTCAAAAACCCTACTATATATTAATACATATACTTATTTTGAGGATATACCTAACTCTATAAATTTTCGACTATAGAGGTAGTTGCAACCATATTTCGAAAGGATGGGCGAAATGACTATGAGTTAGAAAAAATAAATAGAGTTAAATTTATACTCTTACTCTGGTTACTCATAGGATGAACATCATATCATAAGGATTGGACTAAGAAGAGCATGAGCGCAACGTATGGAAGCACCCTAGCAGCTGAATGATACTTGACTTCTTGGTTGACTTAGATTTCCTTATAATTGTGAACTCTATAGGCATAATACCCTTAAGTGTTCAAATTAGATGTAATTGGAACATTTGCCTAAATCGCCTAAGAAATAATAGGGATAAAAAAACGTAAAAGGTTGTAAGTCCAAGATTAATGAGGCAATAAATGTGAAATAAATAAGGATTGTAAGAATTTAATAGAGATATAATGGAATAATTATGGAGAAGTAAGGAAAATATTAAAATTAGAATGGATAAATTAATATCTTTAAGAATTGTCTGCTAGAATTATAACCATTTATTAGGGCAATTGACATTTATGGAAATAGCAAATAACATACAGGTAGTAATTAAAGGCGATATATTTGTCAACATCCTAAAGAAAGATGTGAATATGTAGTTAAACAATCTTCAATAAGAAGGTATACATCAATTACCAAAAGAGGATAACTAGATTTTTAAAGGTTGGGTAGGAAAATTAAAAATAAGGAATAATTAAAATCAATTTCTGAAAATCCAGCACCATGATAAAGAAATATTTGAAAATTCCTTTAAATGTTACAAAAGGGATTTTTAAAGGATTATTAAATGAAGATCTTATATATCATAAGTTGAATTTTTTTAAGAAAACGATCTTAGTTGGGTTTGGAAATATATTACTGAACTTTTTGTGAAAAGTTGGAAAGAGGATGCAGTTTTAAAATTGGTGGAATGTTTTAAAAAAAAATGGTGAAAACTTTTAAATCTGATGATTTGAAGAGTGGAAAAAAAGGTTTTACAATTTTTCATTTTTTGTTTAAAATTTATTGAGTCAAACAGTTTTCAATTTCAAGATCCTTCATTTTTGAAATAAATGCAAAATAAGGCATATGCTCGGCCCAATGAATTTTCTCACTTTATAAAGTTGGAATCTGTTATTTCGAAAGGGTAAGGAAATTTGAAAATTCATAATTTATAAATTAGTTGAGTTGAAAAGTTCTAACTTAAAAGAATTTTGCTGTAATGACCCGCAAATCTGTACCCCTTGAGTTAGCACTATTCTACAACAATCAACTCAAGTTGCACAGAAATATGAACCATTTGGGTTAAAGAAGAAGAGGTAGAAGAAGAGAATAGAAAACAACATCAGAATCTAACCATCGCAGCGGAACAAAATATAATAGATAATAAATAAACTTTACTCAAAAGCAAATACATCTGTTTACCTATTACATCATCAGAGTACATCAATCACAGCTCAACAATATCATACACTGGATACACAACTACTCAACACAGCGGAATATATATATAAACAAGTACGAGAGTACGTGTCGTCATCCAGCTCGTCTCCTGAGCTCCAAAGCATCATATCCTGTATCCTATAATACTCGGTCTGACCCGAGCATTACAGTTAAATAACACCCGAGTCAGTCTGGAATACCAGCATGAGAAAATCACACTCAATTGATTATTAAAGTTTCAAAATCCTTTGAAAACAAAAGCATCTCGTAAGACCTCGCCACAAATAAACATGTCGGGATAGCTTAAACACTTTTTATAGAAATCCTTTGATATTATAATAGGGTCTATATATACAAATACTTATAAAATAGCCGAAATTGTTACATGATTAAATTCCAGCTACTAGCCACAGAGTGGGTAATACAAACAAAACCCATAAAAGGCTCGTAGGGAGAATGGATTTCCAACCAATGACTAGGCACTAGGGTACCACCTGTCACAGTACAGGGCCTAGATCACCGTACCGAGGAGTACGCCCGCTCCCCTGCAACACAAGACCGAGACTACCCCTTACTGGATAATCCCGAGTGAGATCACTCCCCGGTTGGGATCAGCAACCACCCACTAAGCCGAAATAAAAAGGGACATCTAGACTGGAATGACCTCACCCTGCTTGGGTGCTACCCACCTAGCCTTGCTGCATAACCCCTGATTTTCAGTCATTCCCATTTGATGAGGCTTGAGGCTAAGCGTTACCTTTTTAGAACATATCCCTTAGAATGACCATCGTCCACCTGACGATGTTTCGCAAGCATTCATCCATACAAGTCCGCCCTGGGTTCGAACGGAACCGAAGGCACTATTCCTACTACATCCATTTTGGAAATATCCTCAGGATTAGTAGCGACTAGCCCTTGCACTTCACTGCTCCATCTTCGAATCCAAAATCATTTTTCATGAAAACGTACAAACCCGATCGAAGTGGTTTTCGAGAAATAAATCTCGATCCTGGTCTCTTCGAAACGATCAATGTATTTGTCTAATATTGATAGTCGGTTATTTAACTATCAATTAATATTCACAAATAACCATCCAACAATAAATAATTTTCCAATTATTTATTACCTTCAAATATCTTCACAAGATATATTTCTGTTTTCAACCTTTTGAAAACAGTTTTCAAATCATTCTTCCTTTCCAGAATAAACTATCCCAAGTATTTTCTATCTCCACTGAAGTTTGCCAAGCACAAACTAGATTTTTAAAATAATTTAAAACACTTTACTTTAAAATATACTTTTAAAACATTTAAGTTAAACTACTTCAATAAATTGTTCAAAATACATACTATATAAATATTTGAAAATAAGGTTAATTTATAAAATATAACTAAATTTTTAATCTTAAAACAAACTACTAAGTCACTCTTTACATAATTACTACTATAATAGATTAAAAAGGAAAGACTTACTTAATAATTTAAATATTTAGAAAAATAAAATTTCCAAACTTGCTTTTGAAATCAGCTTAAAAACTTTTAACTTACATTTAAAACTTACTTTGAAAACGTACTTGGTTATCCAGGGAGCAGATCCAACTTCAATCACTTAAATCAATTTTCCCAAATTGATTTCAAATTTATCCCATTTGAAAATTTTTCTCTACTCACTTAATTCATTAATTTTGGACTTTATTTTTATTATTATTATTTTCCCTTTGATTTTATATCATCTAACTGAAATATACCAATTTCAGCTTCTTCCCAATTCTTCTGTGTTCTTTTCAATAAATTGAATCTTAATTTTAAATAAATGTTTTATTCTTTCTAAAATAATAACATTGAAATTTACAATTCATTAATCTTCTGATTATTCAAATTTCCCTTACTAAACTTAAGCTTTATTTATTAGAATTTTAAAAGCACTTTATTTCTTTTCCAATTCATTCTTAAATTTATTCAAGTTTCCATACTTATTTTACATACAATTTCACTTCTTTTATTTTCATTCCCAAACTCAAATTATATATACTTGGTACTTCATTATTGCCCAATTATAACAATCAAGCCATAGCATTCAATATTTCTACATAATTCATTACAAGATATCAAATACTCAGAACAGAGAATATTAAATAACTAAATAAAGTTGAGGGGTCCAGTTGGATCCCTCCAACCTGTTTTCCCTGCATCCACAGACGTTAGCATCACATAATATGCCAATTTCAAATTATACTATACTATATCACATCAATCAATTCAACCATACAATCAATTATTTAAATTTAATCATTTAAATTTAAATTTAAATTCAACTGAGTGAGATTAACTCACCTTTGATTTGTTGTTTGCAATCCATACCAACTAGCTTGTTTTCTTTTCAGAATTTGACTTGTATAAGTATTATAAGGTTTTATTAATATTTGAAATAATCAGTCAATTCATTGCCATTTAATAAATTAACAATTTATTTTAAACAAATCCTCCTTTAATAAATTAGTCTTGGCAAATGAAAAATTAAATAAGTTTTATTAGATGAGTTAACCACCCAAATACAACAGTGAATTGGAATGGCAAATGAATATATTATTTTGAAACTTTTATATACTCATAAGAAATAATTTATATAGACAAATCTAATCCTTCACAATTTTCTATGTATTTATTTTTTTTCGAAATCTTATATATATATATAACATTTCCATTTTATCCAACTATGTATATATATTAAATTCCCTCTAATATATATATATATGTATTTATTCGAAACCACAAATAATCTTTACTGTAAAACCAAGTACCTCGATATATATATTTAAACTCTGGAATTGTAAAACTAAATAGTGAACATTTTTTTTGTATATACACATATGCAGTTAAACGAAAGTTAGAAAATAATTAAATAAATTATCAATTACAGAATTCGAACCTATCTCACCCACGAAGATCCCAGGCTAGGCCTCAACTTCAGGCTTCGATCGCGACTCCTCTGCCAGTTGCCTCGTCGCCTGCATCATCCCTCAAACGAGGATCATACGAGCTCCAGTCCTGCGACTCCTTGCGTAGCTCGAAACCATCACCAATACGTCGCGAGCTCCACTCCTCGCGTAGGATTCCACCTCGATCGAACACGCCACGCCGCCGTGCTTAAAACCCTAATTCGCGCCTCGAACAAGGCAAAGTCGTGAACCCTAAAATCAAATTAGGGAAACTCGCGACCATCGATGACGACGACGACGCGATTTCCTCGCATACTTGAGCACGCGAGTTTCCCCCCTCCGTTTTTTTTTTGATTCGGCTGTTCTGTGAAGAGGGGAAAGAAAAAGATAAAAGGGGGTACGAAGGAGACAAAGATGATGGCGGGTTGTACGTATGGTCGGGTTAAAGAAAGTAAGTAGGCTTTATTTAAATTAAATTGTCTCGGAATAAATTCCAATGCGTTCATATACCGTATGCTCTCACGTTAACTCCGAAAGCTACGAAATTTGGAATCCGGTAATAATTCAATATTACGGACCCAATAGAACTGGTTTCGTCAAATTCCGAGGCTGCACCCCGGAAGGTTATATTTAAATTCAATTTAAACAATATAAATTTTAAAACTAAACAAACCACTGTTAATTTCAATTTTACAACTTCCATTATCTATGGTGTTATCAATATAAATTTTACAAGCCCTCAAATTAATTTTAACAGGCATAAATTCTAGATTTCATATTTTACCCGATTTTAAATTATTTAATTCAATAATTCAATCAACAATAAATTAGTGATATTTGAATTCAAGTTAAAATTATTCCATTGAATATTTAAGTCAATTAAATATTCTGATTTTAAAATCTTAAAAATTCCGGGTCGTCACATTCACCCCCCCTTAAAAGAATTTCATTCCCGAAATTATTAGTTAGGAAGAATGGTCCAATACCCGTTTTCTTTTTTCGAAAATCAACAATCTCACATCCTACCAACTATCTTTTATAAAAGACCCATTATGTGGCGCCCCACCTCTATACCCACGCTAGCCAAGAACACTACGGTGTAGTGCTGTCAACTAGCGCGGAGAATAAGGCTGTTGAGGAGCGACCATCCGTGTAATTTCTTATCACACGGTGGCTATAAAATGATCTTCGGAAACAAATATAGAAGTAAGCATAACATGCGAATCAATCACAGATATCCATATCACAAAGGCGGAAAGAGATATGAATATATATCACATAAAAGTGTACATCAGAGTAGTGGTCTAAAAAGATCCACGATAATACAAAAGAATAGCAACGCGTGCTATACAAAAGAATACAACTATGAGTCTATATCTTAAGTGTAAACAACAAAAGCTGCTAATCTAAACAAGTAGCCAAAAGTCTGAGTAGTGAATCACTGGGGGAGGAGTCAAGCAGTAGCACCTATAACATCTCGGCATGACCCGAGTATTATTTATAAGAAAATAGTAAACGGATCAGTCTAGCTATAAATATCAGATGACATGATATAAAATAAAAGATATGGCATAAACATAAAATATCCATACTGACATACTACTATAAGTATGCAATTAATGATCAACAGGAGATCAACCGATAAGAGATAAATCAATATCACAAGAATCTTCTCAAAGATCCAAAGAGGGCATCATACCCAAAACTTGTACTCATGACAAGTCAAAGAGATAAATTCCAGAAATCAACACAAGATATCCAGAAATCATAAAAAGGGAAAGAGGCCTATCACATGACGGTCCGAAGACCATGGGGAGCTACCCCACATGTGTGAATAGAATCACACAGATTGAGGTCAAGACTAACCAAAAAGCAGAAAGGTATGTGTGAATGGAATCACACAAGTGGTGTCTAGTCTAACCTTGCAATGAAAGAGACATCGCGCAATTGCTAGTCTAATTCATAAAGCGATCATCAAGATCAACGAGAAGTGTCAATTACACTAAGCTAGTAAATATAGAAGTTTAGCTTCATGTCCCATAACCACTTGCTTAACTTAAATATTTATGAACAAACTGTAAATCTTCACTAATAAAATTGTCACAAGAGGTTCAATCGAACAAGTCCAAGAATTAACCGACGAAGTGAACGCAAGCGTTTCATACCACTTGTTTTACTAAGTCGTTTAATTAGATTTCTCATCCGAGTGAGGTAAAGGCTTGTATATACTAATAGATTGGAAAACGGTTTAAGAAAAGAGCTTTGTTATTAAAAATAGAGTTGAAATTGTTTGTTAAAAGAGTTTTGATATTTACTACTAGTATTGAAACCTTTATATTATAAAGTGACAAAACACATAAGCAAGTGTAGAAACAATCAGTCACAAAGATCGCATACGGAGATGCGAATAAAATCCAAGGAAATCAGCTCAATGTTTTTCAGATAAGATCCCCTACGGAGGGGGGGGTCCAGGGGGGGTGGCAACCCCCCTAGGTGGGGGTGCGGGGGCAACGCCACCGCTTACGGGGTTCGACCTAGTGAAGACCAAAGGAAGGATAGGATCGAGCGACTTAAAGGGTTTCGACCTAAAGAGTCACGACCTAAAGGAGTAAGCGACCCTAAGGAAACTCGCGACCTAATCACGGCCGAGCTAAGGTGAGGTGCGACTCAACCAGGTAAGCGACCTAAGGGAGACGAGCGACCTAAGGAACTCGCGACCTAACAATAGCACAGGTCAAGCGACCTAACGTTTTAAGGCCGAGCGACCTAATTAAACTCGCGACTTAATGGTGTGAAAGGCGTGCGACCTAAAGTGTTACGACCTAAGGGTCGAGCGACTTAGTGGAACAAGGTCATACGACCTAACGGAGTAAACGGTCGAGCGACCTAACAGGTTATAGGTCATGCGACCTAGTGGGTTAACGGCCTAACGACCTAAGGGTTATAGGCCTAACGACCTAGCGGGTTAGAAGGTCATGCGACCTAAAAATGGAAGGCAAGGCCGAGCGACTTAAAGAACCAAGGCCACACGAGTTAAGGCCTAACGGCCTGACGACCTACGACCTAAAGGCCCACGACTTACGACCTAAGGAGCCAGAGCGAGCGACCTAAGGCTATATAGGGGATTTAAGGCCAGAAACGACCTAAGTGTTTGCGACCTAACGACCTAAAAGCCCGCGACCTACGACCTAAGAGCCATACGACCTACGACCTAATTCCGAGTGCCGAGTGACCTAACGTTGTAGGCCATTTTAAGGTCGGAAACGAGCTATTTTGAGGCCGAGACTTTTCCACGCGAACGACCTAGCATAGGCAGAACGACCTAAGTGCAGAATTTCACCAAAAACACTAAAAATTGGAGTTTTTCGCCAATTCGATTCAAACCAAATGCAAATGTGCATGCAAAAGTGATAGGGAATCATTCCCAACAGTCCAATATAGTTATAGACTAGAATTGTGAGATAAAAATCTCACCTTTGCACTAAAGTTTATGAAGATGAAGCTTGAAAGCAAGGAGAAGCAATCCAAAGCTTGAATCCAATATCTTCTACTTGAATTTGGAGTTGAATGTTGGATTTGCAATTGAATTTGTGCTTGGAGTTTTAATTTCCCATTCTTTTCACCATTAATGCCCAAGCTTGAGTTAGTTAGGAAATTTATGAAGAGTGAGGAGAAGGGGGTTAGAACTTGGGCTTAATAGGCTAAACTAACCCAAAGTCCAAAGCGGGAAAAGTTAGTGAAATTTCGCTAACTCCAAACCTATCGATGTTTATACTTAGAAGATTGCAAACGACGTTTCGAACTCAATGGAAGTGGTCTCGAGTCCTAATTTGACCGTTTGCAAAAAGTAGCTTCGGATCAAAATCCGATTAACGATAAAATATTTAAATAAAATATTTAAATATAAAAGTCGATAAATATGCGGGTTGTTACACATTATCATTCTTACTAACTTCCCCAACTTTCTCATAGTTTCAACAATATTACTTACTCAACCATTCAAATTTCAATTTTTAAGTCAAATTTAAAATTATCAGAATTTTCCCAAAAATTTTCTAACTCCCTAAATTTCCGAAAAATTTCGCCAGCGTCTCCTTTGCGCGGCTAGCTCGGTACAACTACAAAATGGCTCTATAGCCTCCCAAATCCAAAAAGAAAACAAAAGGCCAAGTGGCTCGATCCAAAAACCCAATCAAATTTCACAGAAATTTAAACACATACCGTTTTGGTCGGGCAATTCAAATTTATTATCTGAAATCAAAACCAATTTTCCTTTCCCATTTTCATACCTGCATATCATGTTTAGCAATAATATCCAATCACAACATTCAAAACATTTGACTTCTTTTACACATTTCCAATATTCGTTTTACTTAAGCCCGTATGATGTACCTATATCATCTTTACGCAATGCCGAATCCGATCGCTTACTCGATCACACAATCTCACTTCCGAACTAGTATCATCCACCCGACTTCCTAGTGCGGACTCAGATCTGTTTTCCCGATTAGAAACCGTCATTCTCCTTGCATAGCCGTAAACTATGATAGAGAATTTACAGAATCAATCAAAGTTCCATATCCAGGGTTCGCCGTAGAAAATCGAGTGAAAAATCCTAACTCGGATCGATATTACCATCTCGAAATTATGTGCTCGAATCTGGATCAAATAGCTGTGCGAATAAAATAATATACGTACATCCTACGTATTTTCCCCAATTGATTATCAACTATATCAATTTCCTTTTTATTCACATTTATTTTGATTGTTATTCACATGTTCACACTTTCCCTTGCCACAACTTCCAGTTTTAAATCTTTATTCAATTATCCACTTAGAATAATTTCCTCAATACCACATTTACTTAAGAGTTTCATTCTTCATTTCTTAAGTTACAAATATTTTATACATGTCTTACATGATCTTTCACTTCACCATTGAAGTTTCTTTTTATTTCTATTCACTTTGCCCTTACAATTCCCTTAGAATTCAATTTGGCTTCTACTTTGAATATTGAATTGGTTTCACTTACTAATTAAGTTAAATCTCAAATAAAAGTTTATTTGCAAACTTTTTCCCTTCCTTTAATTTCTTTGAACAATTCTTCAGTTCATCTTACCTTACTTATAAATTTAAATTAAATCTCAACATTCAGTTATAATTCTATTTGCTTAATAAATTTAAATCATTTGTCGTTAGTGAAAATTTCCAAAAGATTCAAAAATTTCTAACTCCCAAGATTTTCGGGAAATTTTGGCAAAGTCTCCTTTGTACGGAGGAGCTTTTGCAATTTGATAAAAGATATAAATATATATACATCGACCCACACGGTCGGAAAACAGAAAAATAGTTCATATTTCCTATTTGTATTGCGTAGGCGTACCTTATTTAGCATTTTAAAGCAAGAAGCTATTTATTTAAGCAATTAGTGCAGTCAAAACCAGTCAAACGGCTTCCAAAAACCTGTACTTACTCAATTTAAACATGTCAGTGTCAAATATATGAAGTTTATTAACAACTTTCTTAATTTAAATAGCTAACACTTGTATAATATAAGCAATATCCACTAAACCCTTCCATAAGCAAATTTATAAGGTTCCAATGCAAATTTAAACGCTTTCATTTAAATGGTTCACACTTCATTGCTTACATTCAATTCATTTTAAATCCAAATAAACTCATGTTTATTACAATTGATTCAAAAACCAATTCTATTTCTTATATTAACTCATTTGCATCAACGACGACCATTACTATGCAGATTCAATGCTATTCACTTGATAAAATATCCATTCTAGTTTATAACTACTTAAAATTGATACCAATTCAATTTTTACTTTATTTTGTTCCATCTCTAATTGATTCCATTCAATTTACTTCATATTCCATATTCATATTTATCTTATTTGAATCAATTTATAAATCTTGGAACAATCCATTTTCAAACCATCCTATTCGATTCAAATGATTACACAACTCTCCACTTAACTCAATTTCATTCTTAGTCCAAGCAAACACATTTAATTTGAATTGATTTTAAAAGCAATCTAATTCCCATTTATTCGAAGTCAAATTCTCATTAATATAACTTAAGTTAATTAACTCAATTACTAATTTCATTTACCCACAAGTTTTATTTTAAATCGTTTCATAAAACTCGACACCAACATATCTCAAATTATTTAAGTCAAGCCTTTATTCAAATATTACTTAAGTCATTTATTTTTGTCAAGTTACTTCAACTTTACAACTCAAGTTATATATATTTTATAAGCACTTTCCAAATTTAAATCCTTAATTGATTTCAATTACCAATCAATTTTGATGCCATTTTATTCAGTCCCAATGGTTTACAATTCAATTTCTTACATTCAGTTTATTTTTATTCACTTGAATTTTATTTATCACTCCAATTATTTCAACTCTATTTTGTTTAACTTGAGTTCATTGTCAGCTCCATTCGTTTAAATTAAATTAGTATATTTCATTGAATCAATATGAATTCTAATTCACATTCAATAATTTATTTCTGAATTCCTCTCATTTTATAACGAGGCCATATCCAAATTATCTCTACTTAGATTTTTTTTATTTGCAATATAAATCATTTTTATGTTAATTCAATTCCATTCAACTTCAACTCAAGTTTAATTCACTTACAATTTCCAGTTGAATTAATAACTCAAGCTTCACTTTCAAATTTTATCATTTATTCACAACCCAAATTTTTATTAACCAGATTCGAGTTCCATTTCCATATTCCATTAATCAATCAAGAGGTCTATTTAAAATTTTACCGAATATTTGGTTTTTATTCCAAAAATCACTTTAACCATTTTACTTGAGTTCAATCTATTTTACTATTTTTAAATTTTGGATATATTCATTATCATTACAAACAATTTTATTTGCCTATTTATTTTGCTTCCAAATTTTATAAGTCACAACTTATTTATATTCATATTTCATCTATTTACAATCAATCTCATTCACATTTTATTTTTTTAACTCGGAATTATACCTTTTATTTAGCCAATATATTTTATTATTCCACAAACATTTTAAACAAAATTCCAGAGTTAAACAATTTTCCAAAATCCCAATATCACCTTAGAATTCAACTATATCCAAAATTCTTTGGCAAATTCATTTGTTCCTTAATTTCAAAACCAAGCCCAGCTTGCAAACAATTCCAGTTTAAAACAACTTGGTAGCAATTTCTCTTCTAGAAACTCGAAAATGAACTTCGATGATGCTGCAGTCATTACCGAAATTATTTTCCAGCGATCCAAAGAGAATTAAATGTTTTTATCTCTTTAAAATCCCCCTTAAAATATCTTTAAATTCCAAATCTCATAAAATTTCAATTTCAACGCAAAATTTTTGCGAAATAATACCATTATTCCTCCAAACCCTTTGAAACCCGTTTCCAAACTCAAAGGAATTAAAAAAAAATCCAAAAATTCCAAATTGCAATTCCTTTAATCCTATATTCAAACATTCCCTGGGATTTTATCTCATTTCAATTTATAAATTACATTTATAATCTATATTTCGAATTCCATTTGTTAATTAAATTTATTCTTCAACCTTGGGTTATAAGTTTCAATTTCTTATTCAATTTTCTACACAATAGTGTTAATAATTTAACATTATCATCCCTTAAAAACCAAGCATCCAAATTCTACAATAATTTTCGAAAATTATTTCTTTCATATACAAAAATAATTTGGGTAAAATTATTTCATTTACCCTACTTTAAAATAATACTGTGTCGAATTGTTCTATTCAAGTGTTTAGAGATCCCTATCAATAACGTTAATTACTCGTATTGACCAGAATCCATAAACTACTCAATAAACCAATCAACACAATATAAAATTATTTTATATTCACTAACAAATACGCGCTCATATCTATTAATACGCTCAAACTCATCCTAGAGTACTATCGACTCTATTCCAATGAGTAATTCCCACCAGAGCCTAGGTTATCACCAACCTAAGCTCTGATACCCACTGTAATGACCCGCAAATCCGTACCCCTTGAGTTAGCACTATTCTACAACAGTCAACTCAAGTTGCACAGAAATACGAACCATTTGGGTTAAAGAAGAAGAGGTAGAAGAAAACAATAGAAAACAACATCAGAATCTAACCATCGCAGCGGAACAAAATATAATAGATAATAAATAAACTTTACTCAAAAGAAAATACATCTGTTTACATATTACATCATCAGAGTACATCAATCACAGCTCAACAATATCATGCACTGGATACACAACTACTCAACACAGCGGAATATATATATAAACAAGTACGAGAGTACGTGTCGTCATCCAGCTCGTCTCCTGAGCTCCAAAACATCATATCCTGTATCCTATAATATTCGGTCTGACCCGAGCATTACAGTTAAATAACACCCGAGTCAGTCTGAAATACCAGCGTGAGAAAATCACACTCAATTGATTATTAAAGTTTCAAAATCCTTTGAAAACAAAAGCATCTCGTAAGACCTCGCCACAAATAAACATGTCGGTTTTTTACCTTACAATAGCTAAAACACTTTTTATAGAAATCCTCTGATATTATAATAGGGTCTATATATACAAATACCTATAAAATAGCCGAAATTGTTACATGATTAAATTCCAGCTACTAGCCACAGAGTGGGTAATACAAACAAAACTCGTAAAAGGCTCGTAGGAAAATGGATTTCCAACCAATGACTAGGCACTGCGGTACCACTTGTCACAGTACGGGGCCTAGATCACCGTACCGAGGAGTACGCCCGCTCCCCTGCAACACAAGGCCGGGAGTACCCCTTACTGGATAATCTCGAGTGAGATCACTCCGCAGTTGGGATCAGCAACCGCCCACTAAGCCGAAATAAAAAGGGACATCTAGACTGGAATGACCTCACCCTGCTTGGGTACTACCCACCTAGCCTTGCTGCATAACCCCTGATTTTCAGTCATTCCCATTTGATGAGGCTTGAGGCTAAGCGTTACCTTTTTAGAACATATCCCTTAGAATGACCATCGTCCACCTGACGATGATTCGCAAGCATCCATCCATACAAGTCCGCCCCGGGTTCGAACGGAACCGAAGGCACTATTCCTACTACATCCATTTTGGAAATATCCTCAGGATTAGTAGCGACTAGCCCTTGCACTTCACTGCTCCATCTTCGAATCCAAAATCGTTTTTCACGAAAATGTACAAATCGGATCGAAGTGGTTTTCGAGAAATAAATCTCGATCCCGGTCTCTTCGAAACGATCAACGTATTTGTCCAATATTGATAGTCAGTTATTTAACTATCAATTAATATTCACAAACAACCATCCAACAATAAATAATTTTCCAATTATTTATTACCTTCAATTATCTTCACAAGATATATTTTTATTTTCAACCTTTTGAAAACAGTTTTCAAATCAATCTTCCTTTCCAGAATAAACTTTCCCAAGTATTTTCTATCTCCACTGAAATTTGCCAAGCACAAACTAGATTTTTAAAATAATTTAAAACACTTTACTTTAAAATATACTTTTAAAACATTTAAGTTAAACTACTTCAATAAATTGTTCAAAATACATACTATATAAATATTTGAAAATAAGGTTACTTTATAAAATATAATTAAATTTTTAATCTTAAAACAAACTACTAAATCACTCTTTACATAATTACTACTATAGTAAATTAAAAAGGAAAGACTTGCTTAATAATTTAAATATTTAGAAAAATAAATTTTCCAAACTTGCTTTTGAAATCAACTTAAAAACTTTTAGCTTATATTTAAAACTTACTTTGAAAACGTATTTGGTTATCCAGGGAGAAGATCCAACTTCAATCACTTAAATCAATTTTCCCAAATTGATTTCAAATTTATCCCATTTGAAAAAATTTCTTTACTCACTTAATTCACTAATTTTGGACTTTATTTTTGTTATTATTATTTTCCCATTGATTTTATATCATTTAACTGAAATATACCAATTTCAGCTTCTTCCCAATTCTTCTGTGTTCTTTTCAATAAATTGAATCTTAATTTTAAATAAATGTTTTATTCTTTTTAAAATAATAACACTGAAATTTACAATTCATTAATCTTCTGATTATTCAAATTTCCCTTACTAAACTTAAGCTTTATTTATTAGAATTTTAGAAGCACTTTATTTCTTTTCCAATTCATTCTTAAATTTATTCAAGTTTCCATACTTATTTTACTTACAATTTCACTTCTTTTATTTTCATTCCCAAACTCAAATTATATATACTTGGTACTTCATTATTGCCCGATTGTAACAATCAAGCCATAGCATTCAATATTTCTACATAATTCATTTCAGGATATCAAATACTCAGAACAGAGAATATTAAATAATTAAATAAAGTTGAGGGGTCCAGTTGGATCCCTCCAATCTGTTTTCCCTGCATCCACAGACGTTAGCATCACATAATATGCCAATTTCAAATTATACTATACTATATCACATCAATCAATTCAACAATACAATCAATTATTTAAATTTAATCATTTAAATTTAAATTTAAATTCAACTGAGTGAGATTAACTCACCTTTGATTTGTTGTTTGCAATCCATACCAACCAGCATGTTTTCTTTTCAGAATTTGACCTTGTATAATTATTATAAGGTTTTATTAATATTTGAAATAATCAGTCAATTCATTACCGTTTAATAAATTAACAATTTATTTTAAACAAATCCTCCTTTAATAAATTAGTCTTGGCAAATGAAAAATTAAATAAGTTTTATTAGATGAGTTAACCACCCAAATACAACAGTGAATTGGAATGGCAAATGAATATATTATTTTGTAACTTTTATATACTCATAAGAAATAATTTATATAGACAAATCTAATCCTCCACAATTTTCTATGTATTTTTTTTCGAAATATTATATATATATATAACATTTCTATTTTATCCAACTATGTATATATATTAAATTCCCTCTAATCTATATATATGTATTTATTCGAAACCACAAATATTCTTTACTGTAAAACCAAGTACCTCGATATATATATATTTAAACTCTGGAATTGTAAAACTAAATAGTGAACATTTTTTTATGTATATATACACATATGCAGTTAAACGAAAGTTAGAAAATAATTAAATAAATTATCACTTACAGAATTTGAACCCATCTCACCCACGAAGATCCCAGGCTAGGCCTCAACTTCAGGCTTCGATCGCGACTCCTCTGCCAGTTGCCTCGTCGCCTGCATCATCCCTCAAACGAGGATCATACGAGCTCTAGTCCTGCGACTCCTTGCGTAGCTCGAAACCATCACCAATACGTCGCGAGCTCACTCCTCGCGTAGGATTCCACCCCGATCGAACACGCCACGCCGCCGTGCTTAAAACCCTAATCCACGCCTCGAACAAGGCAAAGTCGTGAACCCTAAAATCAAATAAGGGAAACTCGCGACCATCGATGATGACGACGACGCGATTTCCTCGCGTACTAGAGCACGCGAGTTTCCCCCCTCCGTTTTTTTTTTGATTCGGCTGGTCTTTGAAGAGGGGAAAGAAAAAGATAAAAGGGGGTACGAAGGAGACAAAGATGATGGCGGGTTGTACGTATGGTCGGGTTAAAGAAAGTAAGTAGGCTTTATTTAAATTAAATTGTCTCAGAATAAATTCCAATGCGTTCATATACCGTACGCTCTCACGTTAACTCCGAAAGCTACGAAATTTGGAATCCAGTAATGATTCAATATTACGGACCAAATGGAACTGGTTTCGTCAAATTTCGAGACTGCACCCCGGAAGGTTATTTTTAAATTCAATTTAAACAATATAAATTTTAAAACTGAACAAACCACTGTTAATTTCAATTTTACAACTTCTATTATCTACGGTGTTATCAATATAAATTTTACAAGCCCTCAAATTATTTTTAACAGGCATAAAATTCCAGATTTCATATTTTACCCGAATTTAAATTATTTAATTCAATAATTCAATCAACAATAAATTAGTGATATTTGAATTCAAGTTAAAATTATTCCATTGAATATTTAAGTCAATTAAATATTCTGATTTTAAAATATTAAAAATTCTGGGTCGTCACATTTGCATACTTGAAATTCTTAGTTTGAAATTTATTGAGCTAAAAATTCTTGGTCTAAAGATTTTTGATAAAGGGACTTTTCATTTTTGAAAAAAATATAAGTAGAACGTAGGATAGATTTGATAATTTTTCCTAACTTATAAAATTGGAAGTTCTTTTTCTTAAAATTCTTTTAAAAGGGTGTATAAATGGAAAGGACACTTGACTGAAATAGGATAAAGAAAATAGAAGGTTAAGAGTGCTCGATAAGGTAGGTAAGAGGAACATTCCCGTATAAGGAATTTTATAGAATAATAGCTGAGGTAGATAGTAATGGCATTAGGGATTTATATAAAATATAGTAATCTAGTTTGCAATAATATAAGAGGAAATTGGTAGAATGGAAGTTATCACTGTCTACTCCACTTGTCATAATTTAAAGTCATTACAAGATGCTCTTGGAAAAAATTGAATGAATGATTATTTGGTATGATAATCGAGTTTTAAATGTTTTGAGTTAAAAAAATCATACTTTCTAAAGAAGTAGGTCTTTATTATAGGAAGTTTATAAGTTTTCATGATATCTTTTGGAAAACCGAGCAATTTTTGAATGTTATGAATGAAAAGTCCAATTTTAATAAAGAATATATTTTTGATGTAGAAAGTATTTTAGGTGGAAAATTTTTAACTCCTTTCTGCGAACTAAGAAATTTTGAATTCTTCTTAAAGGTTTCTAAATTTATATTTTCAAAGATAAAGATTTTGGATTGGGCACTTCAAGATTGTGAAATTTTAGTTTTATATGGATTGGTGGGAACTAAACCAAATTTTATAATATGGAGGAGATAGGGATTACTACCTAAATACGACATGTTAAAGGTTTTAGTATTTAAATAAAATAGGAAGAGTATCTAAAACCCGATCTGGAAATTTGAAATCAGTCCCAAACCTTTATTTTTAGAAGGTGATAAAGTTGTTAAGACATTCTTGATCCATAATTGGGTTGTAAATTTGGTCTCCCATAGAATGTAAATTTATATATTTTGATGTTGGAGTTGTTTCTATGTAATTTTCATAAATTATCCAATTCTAAAATATATAAAAGCATGTCGTAGAATTAACAAGGGTAATACTAAAAAAGTAATGGGATGTGTAAGATATGGATATATTTTTTCCATAGTTTACACTATCTGTTTCAATAAAAGAAAGAAATAATCCCGTGTAATCTCAATAGAAAAACGAAAATCTCTTTTGTGGTTAATGGAATATTATAACAACAATCCTTTTTAGAAGGGTAGCTCTAGTAAATTAAAAAAGTGGAAATAAGTGTTTTAGTTTTGAAAATAGTAGTTAGAAATATGCATAAACGCATAACTGCGCTTGATGACTAAAAGTAAATATATACTAATAGCAAAATTTATAGTTGTATATGTATTAATTAGAAATTAACATATTAGGATTTATGGACATTGATTAAAATTTTAACGGACATTAAATTTGTAATTAATGAAAGTTAAAAGGGATTAAATGAGGACTAATTAAAGAAATTTAATATGGCAATTATGAAAGAATTGAATGGAGTAATAAATGGATTTTGAAGTTTGTAAAAATTTAAAGGGATTAGATAGGGATGGTCCAATTTTGACAATAATAGTCAATTGTTATGGGTATATTAACTAAAGTAATGAATGGACCACATTTATTAGAAACAAAGAAGGAAAATTAAGAAAAGTGGACAATAATGGAATGATATATTAGGAATGCCCGTCTTAATTTAAGAAACGTTGGGACCTCAAAAACATTTACACCAGTTGATGATAATGGCAGCTTCCAGCAGAATTTTTTTTAGAATTTTTAGGTTGTAATCGCTAGTTATCTCCTTTAGCTATTAGAAAAGCGTAAGATATGATATAAGATATGTCCATATTTTATCACTATGTTGATCTTATGGATGCGATCGAAATGCTTGATAAATATATGTGCATTGAGAAGCAGCATAAATTAATTATATAGGAACACTAACTAGCAATGAATTGTAGATAAGACTAAAAGTTAACGAGGAAATTAGGTTAGCCACCATAAATAAAAGAATGCTTTAATCCTTGAAACTTTAGAATTTTGGTAATAATAAATTTTAACTTGTAGAGTGTTACCATCCAAGAAAGAGGTAGAATGTATAGGGTTGTGAAGAGAATTTTCTAATAGAAAAGGATGAAGAAGAAGGTAGTAGAATTTTCCATTAGAGCAATAAGACAGCAGCGTCTCTAGCACATATTTATTTAAAGGAGATGATTCAACTTCATGAAATTTTGGTTAGCATCATTAGTGATAAAGTCATTATTTACTAGAGGATTTTGGAGGAGATTGCTGACGACTTTAGGAGCTTTGTTGAACTTTAGCACCGCTTACCACCCATAAACCAACGGACAAACTGGAAGAACGAATAGGATCTTGGAGGATTTATTGAAGAGCTTTCACCATGGACTTTGGAGGACACTAGAAGTAGCAAATATCTTTAGTAGAATTTTTGTATAATAATAGTCGCCGATTGAGGATTTATATGGAACCCTTCAAAGTGCTTTAGGGAAAGCCATGCAAATCGCCAAATTTTTGGTAGGAAATCATCGACAAATCCAACTCGAAATAGATTTAATATATGAGACTTCAGAAAGTTTGACCTGATTAGGCGATGTATGAAGGTCGTAAAATTTTGAAAGTTGGGAAAATAGGCGCCAAGATTTATTGGGTCTATCCCAATTTTGGGAAAAATAGAAAACTTGCGTATCGTGTGGGGATACCAAGTAAACTAGCAAAAGTTTATGGCATTGTTCATGTTTCACACTTAATAAAATGCCTTTACAATACATCCATTTTGGTAGAGCCTACTCAGTTGGGGATATTGAGATGGAGCTAATAGCATCCAGTGCCATTGCATGCATTGTGGAGCATGAAACTAGGAAGCTCCATAATAAAGAAATTAGGTTAGTTCGAGTACAATAGGGAGAAAATCGAGTGGAATGCATGAGGACTTCACGTCCTAAGATTTTCTATGGTAATACTTTCTCTCCAAAATTAGGTTTTGGTTGCATTATTGTTGCAAGATTGAATGGTAGGTGATGGTTGCTACACTTTTCACTTTCACTATGCACTCATGTAGATATTTTTGCATGTTCAGGATGTTTGCATACATACATACTTATATGCCATGATCACACACTCACACTAGGATTGGGCTCATTTATAGTATGTCTGTAGTACATAATCACACTACACTTTTGGTTGAGTAGATCGTTGCATAGATAACTTGGTTGTAAAACATGAACGTTTATTACACGTTACGATATTCGCCCCTTTAAAAGATTTCGAGGACAAATTCCTTTTTAAGGGAGGGAGAATGTAACATCCTGTAAAAACAACCATATATAAATAAATTGGATAAATTAATTTAAATAAGATAAATGTGAAAATGTAAATTTTGTAAAAGTAAAAAATTGACCATGAAAGTTATGTCGTTATGTTCATAGCGATTTTATGATATGTTTTCATATATAATATATTGAAAACGGAGCTCAAACAAGGAAGTTATGGACGTTTAATGTTTCAGATTCAAATTAATTTAAATATAATTCAAAATCAAATAAATACTTAATTCTCAAAAATGAAATTTAGAAGTTAACAGTAATTATACTTAGGGTTAAGTAAACATTAATACTAAAGAGAATGTTAAAATATAATTAAGGAATTAAATAAAATAAATCAACGGCAATCAAAACGTTTTCGAAAAAAGGGAGCGGTTAACCCCTTATCCACGACCGGTCGACCGCTACCTATAGGCACCGGCTAAGGATTTGGTTATTTTGACGTGGTAGATTTTTTTTTTAACCGACTTTCATCTAACGGTTCTGGTGCATTCCAACCACAATAAATAGGAGCCTAGCCCATTCACTTTTATTCACAAAATATTTTGGAAACATTAGCGAAGCTCTATTAGTTCGTCTCTTCGTATATTCAAAAAACTCCATTTGATTTCAAGTAAGAAATCCTATATATATTTTTTATTTTCTCAACCTCTTCTCCTACAAACGTCTAATATTCCAAATTTAACATATATATACAAATCTCTTATTGTATATGTCAAAATGGAAGAGATCTGAAAAGTGTTCATTGTAGGCATGTTAAATCCAATTGAAGGCAAAGCTAAGGACCACTATGAATGGAAATCTTTTTTTTCTCGTAATTTAATAGCGCAATTTGAATTTGATGTATGCCTTGAGGAGTTTTGGATTATGAAAACATCACATTAAAAATCTCCAAAAATTTTCTCAAAGCAAAATGTCAACTCTTAGGATGGAATTTTAATTGTTTTGTACTAAAATAAAGGAGTTTGTATGGATTTTTCAATGTATGCGTTTTACCTTCTATGCCACTTCTTAATCTTTTTTTGGACTTGATTAAGGGATCTGATTAAGAAATGGTGTGTAAAGGTATCAATTCTTATTTGTAGTTTGCACCGCCTATTTCTACAAATTGACTAAAAAATTCTCTTGTCTAATTTAATGTAAAAGGAGTTGAATAGAGCGTAAAATTAATTAAAGTGTAAGTTTCCATTTTTATTATTTTATTCCATTGTTTTAATAAAAAATAAGTTGGAGTTGGATTCTAAGTAAAAATATATTGATATCATTTTGGTGTATTGGATTTGTGATTAAAAAATGCTATTGTGGAAATAAGACTTATATAACATTGGAAGATTGGACATTTGAACGTTAGTTTATGGCGTAACCTCCGCATGCATAAAATTAATAAATGCATATTTACATACGTAAACTAGTGTAAATAACGTAAAATTATAACGTGTTAGTTGCATAGTTAATTAAGTTAATAATTTTCTTTTAGATCCCCCCTAGGAAAATAATTAATTAAGTGAAATAAGAAGGATTTCTTATAAGGCCTAAATAACGAATATGGTGAGATGTGTGACAATACACTTAGAGAGTGTTACGAAATATGACAGAGTTATAGGAATGCGATGTCAGTCAAAGGCTCATAGAAGTCTGCCCAACTAATCTAGCTACCAGAAGTGCGACTTTGGGGCTGATGTGAGACGTCGTTAATAATAAGTAACTACGAATGACACACGGCTAGTCTTAATTCTTCAAGGTAAATCTGCCCAGTCAAATCTGGCTACCAATACCTATGAATAGTCAGACTAATATGAGATGCCTCCGTGGGGTATGGGTCATGATACGAAGGACCTGCTTCAAGGGTTGAAAGTATTAATTGGTTGTTTGTGGACCCGCCTATTCCCTTATATGAAGTATTAAATGATTGGGATCTAGTTTAGGTATGTTAAGGGTTTCTCATAATGGTCCGCATTAATAGGAATATTAAGTGTCCGAAGAGATTTCCATGCAATGTCAGCAAAATAGATTCTTATATGGAGTTCGCCTTGAGAATAGGCATTAAATAATGCGGGCCTATTTCAATTAAGGTCTTTAATAGTTAGAGTTTTCCTATTTCCCATTAAAAGTTATTAAGCGGCTTGGGTACTATTTTGCATTGGTAGGCATTAATAGTGTTGGTTACGGGGTATGGATTGTGGTAGGACCTACTTTGGGGATTGAAGGTATTAATTGGTTGTTTGAAGGCCCACCTCTTTCTCTTATATGAAGTATTAATTGGTCTAGAATATAGTTTAGTGCAAAAGACATATCCTTTCATAAATTATATTTCCTAGGTACTAATATAAAAAGGCTCGTGATTTTCTATTCACCGTACATTGTTGTTCTAACCCCTCCTCATTACAACATAGGTTAGGGAAGGAGACAATGACCAAGATAGAGATGTCGATAAGAGGAGTTTGTGGCAGTAGTCTATTTATCTACTTATGATATTTTTTAATGTACTCATTTGAAGTTGACAATGTATATTAAACAAGATGATATAACGATTATTGTTAACATTATGTTATAGTTTTGCTTGTGATATTAGGAATTTGAAATAAAATGGATATTGTTTATGCTAATATATTTTACCCTTCCACTATGAGTTTTGAATGAATAGATAAATATTTTTGTATTATTCTTTTTAGCAACCAACAACCTGCTTTGGAATGGGTCTAAGTTTCGATGAGTCTTTTCTGGGTCAAGATTTTGGCCTTTTTCGAGGCATGCATGACACCTTCAAAAAACAAATTCTCCCATTTGATACTCTTTTTGATTCAACAGAGTGCTAGTCCAGAAATTGTTGACCTTCAATTATCTAATAGCGATTAAATCTGACTTAATTTGAGCTAGAAGAAATAGAATCCCCATGGAGTATTTTTCGTAAGCAAACAATGGAAGAGGAGGCTACCAAAAGATCCTAATCAAATTAGGTTAGAGATGCTTATATAGTAGATATAAAAGAGTGGATCTCATCTCATACTTATTCTCCTTCAATTTGAGCCATCCAAAAATCAAGCATTTCAAACCAAATTTTGAGTCCTCCTATGCCTGTGTTTCTGCCAAGATTTCACCTACCATGATGAGCCTAAAACCCATTTAAGCCCAAAGAAAAATATTATGTAATTAAATAAAATTTAATTGCTTATCGATAGTATATCAATTGATATATTTATAACCATTATTATATTTAATAATATGCCAAAGTCCTCTAGCTCAAGTGGCTAAGAGTGTGGTTCTTTAGACAGAGGTTCTAAACGTCATGAGTTCAAGCCTCCGAGACATCTAAAATAGTGCTTTGCTTTAATAATAATAAAAGTATCACTCATGTTAACAAAATATATTTAATAATATTATTCCTCATATCATAATCAAAATATTATAAATAATATTTCACAAGAATTAATTAATTTAGTTAAACTTTAATAATTATAAATTAATTAAATCATTTGGTCAAAGGAGAATTTATCATTTCAGTTGTGTGACTCGTCTGGTATAAATTTGGTTAGCGGTTAGTATTAAACTATTCGAATATTAACGTTCGCACATCACTTAGTAGGTGTTATGACATTTTGGCGAAATTTATTGCTTACTTGGTTTTGGTAAAATCCAATTTTACTTTGTTAAGTGTTACCCGGTTGTGACTTTTATTTACACGAATTCCATTCGTTGAAACTATATCAATTTAGACTTATGGAATTTGATAATAGTCAAAATTCCATCATCATCCATATTAAACTCTATAGTGCAAATAAAAAGTCCTTGGTTCAATAATAATAATTATTATTAAATGAAATGCTCTGGTCGAAGTCTTTGACTTTGAGTTGAACGTGATACAAACCCCATATAACTAAGGAGACGAATCCTCTTTTAAATAGTGCTTCACTTCCAATATTTCCACTCGATCTAACTATGGTTACTCGATGGACATCGTGCCATGATTTGACTATAATCAAAGTTGAGCTTTCATATGGAAGACCGACGTTATTCTCAAGCCGAGAGAACTATGTAAATCAGGTGCGTCGATATTTTCTATTTGAACTTAGTTATATTAACCAACAAAAAAATAACGAGTGAATTATTTCATAGTTATTTAATAACTATTAGTACATAACCACTTTGTGCCTCCAGAAGTCATGGGTAATACACTGCCCAAAATTTGAAGAGCATTTGTGCTCTAGTCTGAATGGATACATCGATATCAAGTCCCGATGCATCTTGACTAGGAACATTAAAAATGGTATATTTATTTTCATCGTGATAAATTACTCACGGCTACAACACTTTGAAACTACTATCATAAAATGTACCATTTATGAAATTTCAACTAAATATACTTTTAATTAAAGGAATTAATTAATGTAACACATTATATCAAGTATATAGTAGAAAGAATTTTTTTTATTTCGAACAAGATTGATTATCGATTAGATATATTTAATGCAAAAAATGGATCAACACCCTGGATTGAGTGTGAAAGCACCAGCCCTATTTATCAAAGTAAATAAAATAGAAAAGAAATATAAAAGGAGCAAGAATAGTAAAGAGACAAGAGAATTTTATAGTGGTGCGGCTGTTAACAAAGCTTACATCCACTTTACAACTTTTCTAATTTACGTACTGCTATTACAATTAAAATTGGATTATAATATGATAGAATATCCTAGGTTAGATCGAGTCACAAGTATTTAAAGAAGACAGGAGAATTACAGTCGCTCCTTGATAAATATTGTATGTGAGAAGAAGAGTGAAGAATAATAGTGAAGAACAATTGCTGCAAAGTTCCAGCAGTCGGTCTAGAAGATCATGTTTATGTTGCAAGTAGGATTGTATTTTTAGGAGTTGGAGATTTATTGGGCTAGGCCGCTTTTCCAAAAGCCTGCACATGATGCCACAAAGGAGTTCGAAAAGTTCCACGGTGATCTAAGACATTTTGATTGATCTCTAGTGATTCATGGGATATGGATCGCTAGAGATCCATGCCCTTGGCACATTTTTGAGACAACACTGTTGAGGAGGGCTCCTTGCTCTATGTAGCTATCCTCTATGTAGTTTTGTAGTTTGTTGCCTTATTTTAGTGATGGTTCACACATCGGTTGGATTGTTCTACAACTTAAATCAGATGAATGTTCACTTCTTGTACTAGGTTGCTTAGAATGCTATGATACTTGGCAAACACCATTAGAAAAGATATTGATTCATGATGCAAGAGGCTTGAACGGTCCACGAAGCTTCGTTATGGATCGCTAGCGATCCATCCCATTATTTAATTTTAGGTTAATTCTTCGTGAGTCCCACTTGGCCCATTACTCTGGTCCTTTTGGTCGAGTCTTGAGTTTGTTGGTTAGGCCTGGATATTCGAACTCATATGGATTCCTCTTTGGTAAAAACCCAGTTAACATTTGCCTCCTAGAGTATGCCTTCACTGGAAACAATGTGTGCTCTAGAAGTAACTGCATCTGATTTTTCAATTTGTGAAATCTGGTTGATCACATCGAGGTTACAATGCAAATTTGGCTTTTATTATTCAGTCATTTGTTGAAATTTCGATGTGACTCATCCTTGGTCATAAAAAAATCTATTTCGATCCCACAATTTTCAAAATGTTTGTAAACAATATGTAGATCACGCTTAGCTAGTTTGGTCAAGATCGATTGCAATGTAATAGATCGTTAGCAATCCTTCGACTTAAGCAAATTTTTTGCAAACAATTCCCTATTTAGCTTTGCTCAAGCCGACCCTTCTTACAGGCCTTTTTCTTCACATGTTTTCCTTGCAACCCAAACCATGGAAATCCTAATTTGCCATCCTAGATCATGGCCGTTGATCACCACTGCCAACGTCTGCTTTCCCCGATCTTAGTTACCTTTTCCATTACCCTGAGGCAAATCCTAGTGCCATAATCGTCGCTTTTTGGATCGATGCCGACCCTGTTGGTTGCTAGCCCTAGCCTGGATCGCCACGAACCTAAAATTGAACCCATTTGCTTTCTATCCCGGGATGGTGATGATGTGGTTATATTATTAGGGGTGATGACCAGTGAATTTGGGAATATCTATGAGGATGGTGAATGAAGCATGTTGATTACAGTTTATTAGAGGTAGATAGCGTAGTCGTGTCTTGCACTAGACACATTCTACTATCTTCGTTCAATAATCAAAATTTACTTGCGCATGGCCTCGATGGTTTCAATGAAGTGGTTTACTATAGAGTTGATCATCCTGGATTATTTTGATTATTGTATGCTCAGTGTACCTGAGAATAAAAAGAGCTTTCTGTGTCGTTTTAGATAATGGATCCGTTATCAATCATCGATCGATAAGGGATAAGTGTAGAAGGAATAACTTCTATGAAGGACATGAAAAACCTTTTTATTTTTTTGGTGTGAGTGAACTATTTACAAGGGATAGAGAATTTTTAGTGTTTAGGACACCGATCCCATTTCACATAGATAACACACCTCACTTGCCCCAGTCAACTCTTAAAATCCGATGAGTTTTGGCACAAATCAACGTCATTTTGGAATTCAAGCATTAAACATACATGGATTTCTAATTGAAAATAGGGTTACCTAAGAATATTGGATACAATTTTTGTTATATAAAATGAAGCATCCATCCTTCTTACCTAAATCCTGTGGAGGAAGCCCGACACTTTTCGAAGCGGAATCGTCATCGGCTTTGCCTTCGCAAATGATTCTAACAGCACCTACTTTTTTGGTACCACAAGCTTAATATGGTCAATTGGTACCGATTGGACACGTCTAAGATCAGACTCCTTTGGACTTTAGAGTATTAATAACCTTCCAGACGATGATGTGCGCCTTCCATTGAAAAATGAGTTTGCACACATCCTACCTCCAGGGTGCAACACCTGCCATCAGTTGTGACGACCCAGAATTGTGAACATTTGAAATTGAGATATTTAATTGATTTTAAATGTTTGAAAGTTATTTTAACTTGAATTTCAATTATAACTATGAATTTGGCAATTAAAGTTATTGAATTTAATTATTAAAGGTTGGGTAAAAAAAATAAGAATCTTCAGTTTTAAGCTGATTAAAAATATTCAAAGGCTTAGAAAATTCACATTAATAATACCGAAGATAATGGAAGCTTCAGAATTTTGATTTGAAAATGTTTTGTTCAGTTTTGAAAATTTATCGTTTAAATCAATATTTAAAAACAGCCTTTCGAGGCACAGTCTCAGAATTTGACAAAACTAGTTCTATTGGATCCGTAATGTTGTATTAT
Organism: Allium cepa; assembly: GCA_030765085.1. Lineage (NCBI taxonomy): Eukaryota > Viridiplantae > Streptophyta > Magnoliopsida > Asparagales > Amaryllidaceae > Allium > Allium cepa. The sequence continues at coordinate 745,210,956 of CM060940.1, read as the reverse complement.
TATCGAATTTCAATTTTCGTAGTGTTTGGAGTGATTGTTTGGCCATACGATATGCAAACGCGCTGAATTTATATCGAAAATTTAATTTAACAACTGGCCTAAAAGCTATCTTCTCCATACGATCGAATTTGGACTTGAAACCTTTTTCATTGCATTCGGAATAGGCGTATAACATTATAAATGCTTGACGGCACGCCTCGATTAGAGATCGAGATTTTGAGTTATGGAACCGAGACGATTTAAATTTGAATTTAAATTTAAATACAAATTATAATATATATGTTTATTTTAATGATATTTTATATGGCAGATTACACGTTGTTGAATTCTCAAACACATGTCCCATTTGTTCCGATAAGTTTAAACACGCGTTTGTAAAGAAAAAAACATCGTAAAACAAAACGAAAGCATTTTCTTTCGTTCATAATAAAAAAAATCATGCTCATGCTCGTTCAAAAGAAATGGCAGTCGATCAGTGAAAAATTTGAACAAAAAATCAATGGCCTTGCAAATTTGAAAAAAATGGTGTTTCTCGAATTCAATCTCATGGGCCGGATTCAAATCGAAACAGCAAGTGCGAAGGTATCGAGTCCTCAAGTGGAGGGCATTGCGATTTGGATTAGGGCATGGACTCGCGGCTCGCGTTGATGGTTGGGGAATTCGGGATCTGAGAGACTAAAGGGTGAACGGCGCGTCGAGCTCGAGAATGGTTCGTCAAATTTAAGGGCCGCGCGTAGTCATTTGCGATCACATTAGATTAGGGCAAGGCGGAGCTTAGGGTTTTAGTGGCGCGAGCACGCGCGGCAGGCTTGGGCGTCGAAGTGGTGCGCGACGAGTTTCGCGAGTCGATGAGAGGCAGTGGTTTGTCTATGGCATCGAGGAGAGTAGGGGCGGTTCTCGAGCAGCGCAATGATGATGGGTGTCGAGGTAGTTTAATTTTGAAATCTTTTGTTTATATGTTTGCTGTAGATGAGAAAAAGTTTTGACAGTAAAGTAACCATTATTTTGCTAATTACTGTAATTTGTTTTGTTAATTCTACGAACAACAAGGTAAAGTTTAAAAAGAATAATAACAGTAAGGTTTACATTCAATCTAAATCTTAATAAATACATATGTTAAGAGGAACATTCACTATAATAATCTTTATGCAAATAGAATTTTATTTCAGTAAAGTATAAAAATATTTTGTTTTTAATTTAGTAAATATAGATATATCCACTTGCATATTTTAATTTGAAATAAAGATATATATATATATATATATATATATATATGAGATTTTGGAAAATATATGGGGATTTTAAAATATTGAGGAGTTTATTTAAAAATTGAATTTTTGAATCTATATAATTTAATTTAAGTATATGTGCAGTTTTGATAAAATAAATATACATATACATATTTTAACGTACCATTTAATAAATTAAATGGATTTTAGTGATTAACTTGCTTAAATCAACTTATTTAACCGTTGGTCACTAGAAAATATTTTATTAAAACAAATTAGTTTAAAATTAATTTTATTAGTTAAATTAAAATTATAAAATGGAAAATTGAATTATTCGATTTATTTTGAATATTAATCAATTATATTAAATTGTCTATACAAGGTCTAATACAATGAAGTAAACAATCTGGAATGAAAATGGATTGCGTGCAAAGGAAAGGTGAGATCTTCTCACTCAATTGAAATTCCCGATTTAATTTTTTGTAGTTAAATTTAAAATTGTTGATTTTGTGCTTGGATGATAAATTATTATCAGTTGTATTGGATTAGACCCTATGCGCTGCATAATAGCAGAGGACATTATATAAACCCATATACCGCGATATTCCACCTCAAAGTGGAATTGGCATTATATATGTATTTGGAGTAATTGATTTCCTACATTATATAGCGGATGAGATCCTATGTGCCGCATAATAGCGGATGATATTATATAATCCCATATACCGCGATATTCCGCCTCGAAGTGGAATTGGTAATCTGTGGATGCAGGAAAACAGGTAGGAGGGATCCAACTGGATTCCTCAAATATTTGATTTTGTTCCATATGTTGTGTGATGGTTTATTTATAATCTGTGTATGATTATATTTGTGATTGAAATCGTTGAAGGCTATAATTTTTCCGAATGTATTTTTGGTATCGTAGGATACCAAAAATAAATAAAATTGGATTTTTAAAATTTAAGAAGAAAATTTATAATAAATTCATTTAAAGAATTGGGTGAATTTAAAAGAAGAAATTTAAATAGATAAAGTTTTATTTTTGAAAACTCATTGAATAAATTCCAAAATAAGGTTAAGGATTTTAATAAATGGGTTTTGGGTAATATTGTTTAATAGTTGAAGAATTTATTTAAAATTCAGATTTTGAATGGAAGATATAAAGGAATTTATTTTAAAAGGAAATAAATTTAGAAACTAAATTTGGGGTTTAATCTAGTGTTTGAAATGATTTTGGAAATCGATTTGGGAATTTGATTTGGTGTTGGAATAAATTTTAGACATCGGTTCGGGAATTTGATTTGGTGTTTTGAAAATAAATTTGGGAATCAATTTGGAATTTGATTTGGTGTTGATAAGTGAATATTTGGAAAACGATTTGAAAATCGTATATCAGTGGATATTTGGAGTTTAAATTCACAATTGAAATTTATAAAGGAAAGGGAAATTTGTTTTAAAAATAAATATTGGTTTATTTTTAAAGGTGTAGAAAGAAATTTACATATTGGGAATGTAAATTAAAATAAATCGAGTAAGATTTGTAAATTGATTTGAATGAACCATTTTGAAATGGGAAGTGTACTTTCCCTGGAAAACTGAGTATGTTTTAAAGTAGCTTTCAAATATAAATTAAAAATTATAAAGTTGATTTTAAAAGGATGTTTTGGAGAAATTATTTTCTTAAGTTGTTTTGAAAATCTTTAAAGTAAAGATTTGTTTAATTAATTATAAAAGTGATTATTTAAAGATTTAAATTGATATTTGATTTAGAAAATGGTTATTTAAATAGTTATATCCTATTTAATAATTTTATTTTAAAATTAGTTTGGACTTAAAGTATTATATGAGGTATTGGTGTAATATTTTCATATCTAATATTTAAATAAGTATTTAGAAATAGTTTTATTATAAATGTTTCCAAGTATATTTTTTTTGGGTAAGTGGCCTAAATTATATTTTAAAGTATTCAAACTCGGCAAATTTTCAGTGGTAATAAATAATATTTGGAAATTTATTCCGCGTGAGGAAAGTGATTTGAAATTTGTTTTCAAAGTAATGAAGTGTAAATATATATATATATATATATATATATATCTTGCAAAGATATTTTGAAAATAAATAATTGGGGAAAATTATTTAAATCTTAGTGATTGTTGTGAATATTGATTGATAGTTAAATAACCGACTATCAATATTGGCCTTTAAATGGCATCTGAATTTCGATGCGATTGGGGGTCGGATTCCAAACGTTTATCCGAAAACCACATCGAATCTTTGTGATGGATCTTTTGTTTAAAAGATCAAAAGTGGAAATTTGTTGTGATTTACTTGAAATCTGAATGTAATACTTATTTTTAAAATAAGCGCTCATTATTCGGATTAGTCGGGAGAGGACTTTGTGTCATAAAACCCATTCCGAATAATCATACGATGAAATGGGATTGCATTTGAAGATGGTGTCGAAGACCGGTATTTTCGAAAGCGAAAGGATTACCTGTAATGGCTCGATTTTCCGTACCATTTGAACCGACAATAAACCACACATGTCTAACCCAAATTGCACTAAAAGACGGATCATTAAGGGTAGAAAGAAAATAAAGAAAGAACAGAATCTCACACGAATGGGATAACATATACTATTTCAATAATAATCCTTACAGCGGAAAATTTTAAATACAATATCAAAGTCAAACCTAAATTCAGCTTGGACAATTATAAACACATATCCTTACAATTACTGACAAACATCAAACAAATTACACAAAGTACAGCGGATAATAAAATATGCCCATACGATGATGAAGATCTCTAGCTCTACTCTGGAAACTCCAACCGTCTTCAACTCAACCTGAAACTACTCGGATCTGACCCGAGTATTAAAAATACCAGGATCAGGCTTGATAAACCAGCGTGAGATACTCGAAATTTAAAATGACCATGATATCAAAACCTTTGAAAAGAAGGATATCTCATAAGACCACGCCCACACATAAATACAGACGGGTTTTTACCTTATGATAACCAAAACACTTCATACCAAAATACACTTGATGACATTCTTTTGAAAACACTTTTCAAATAAACTTATTCAAATAAGGTATCAATATCTTGACTAATTCTAACGGAATATATCCGGATTGGGTCAATGGAATATACCGAACGGAATATATAATACCAAAAGGGGTAGCTGAAATGTTTGCAAGTCATTACAGCTGTTTTGGGAGTACAATCAAAATCGTAAATCTCATATCAGGGTTGGATTTCCAATATGATAAGAAACTAGTGGAAAGATCAATCTGTATCCACAGCTTACGTCCATGACTCAGACGCCGTTATACAACAACACAAATCGCTAAAAGTGGATACAATCTGCGAATAGCATCCAAGGACTCGGACTTCACGCATCCCTACCATGAGGCCCAGACATATCTGATACCGAGGGATCAGAACATCTGATAACCCAAATCACTACTATCTGAAATGCGAGCATACATCTGGCCACATAGAATCCCATCATAACCGGAGTGTCAGGCTCGTGAGGCTACACTCAATTTCTTCAAAGCCACGCTTTTCATATAAAACCACGCTTTGATAATAATAGGTTCCACTTTGTATGCCACACTGCCATTCCACATCACACGACTGATTTTTAGAAAAGTATAACTTCCTGAGCTCGCATATCTCGGGAAAGGGTGTTAAGCTAAGAGAAGTTGCCTTCTCCACCACCAACTGATATACGTTTATAGAAATCACTCAAATGTGATTTAGAAAACAATGTTAGACAAACATCCATACAAGTTCTTTCTAGGACTAAACGAAACCGAAGGCACTTTCGTCGGCCATTACAAGGCGAGAAGGCCTTGCAATCCAAAAAAATCTCCATCATGAGGAGACCACTGCTATAAATAACTCTATAATGGGGACCAACCAAAGCAAGTTCAACAAGCAGTCTTCATGCTATAAAGATCCATGGTCTTCAATAATCATCATCTTCAACATGCCTTCATTATCGAACATATACATTGGTTCGAAGTGGTTTTCAGATAGGAATTACCCAAATCCGACTCTGGTTCCTTCGAAGCCAATTATCGCTTGAAAAGATGTTAAGTTCATACGTGGATATCAATCATCAATCAATTACTTCATCTTTTAAATCAAATATCTTTCTTAGATATAATCTTTTTAAGTTATTCCATTTTCTTTTTAAATGTATATGGAATCATTAAGCCTCATTTATTAAATCATTTGGCTTATTTAAACCTTTCTTAAATCTTGGAATAATTCCAAATCATTTTATCTTTTACTTAGGAAAACTTTTCCAAATCATTCATTAAATCTTAATCAAAGATTTCTTATATTCAAGTTATAACTTTTAACTTAGGGAAAATGTTCCCAAATCAATCATTAAATCTAAATCAAAGATTTTCTGAACTTCAAATTATAACTTTTGAACTTAGGGAAAATATTCCTAAATCATTCATTAAATCTAAATCAAAGATTTCCTTTTTTTAACGTCAAATCATATTCTTGCAAATCAAAGATTTTCATAACAGAGCACTACTGCCATCTTAAATATGGTAAATTTCACCTCCATGGACTAATGGCAAGTTTCAACTCCAAGGACTAATGGCAAGTTTCACCTCCAAGGACTAATAGCAAGTTTCACCTCCAGGGACTAATGGCAAGTAATCCTAAATCATGAATATCTTTGTCTTTTAACCTTCTTTTTCTTCAATATGTTTTATTTCAAAAATTAGTTTGAAGTGATTTTCGGATAGGAATCACTCAAATCCGATCCTGGTTCCTTCGTACTAATCATCAATAGAAAGATGTTAAGTGGTCAATTAACATTCAAAAAATTTGTTTCTTTTATTTTAGAAAAACTTAAACATGATCTTTTTAGAGCATTCGGGCTTTTCCTTTCGATATGTTCCACCCCTCGCCTAAAAAGAGAAAACATAAGCCAGGTAAGTTCAGGGCACTGGTTGCTCAATCCCTAACATTAGTTAAACACCTTGTTTAACTTCCTAGATCTCACAGACGGGACAAATGTACTAGTTGTTTCTACATACTCAGTTTGTTAATCTTCATTTTAGAAATGATTTATTAAACTTCTAAATCATCATTTAAAACACTTAATTATTCTTTTAAAATCATTCACAACAGATTTAGGAAAGAATTGTTAAGTTTAAAACTACATTTCAAAAGGTTATAGAATTCACAACATAAAAGTGCTAGGGAAGTGTTATATAAGCTTACTTGATTTAAACAAATTTTTAATATTTGAAAATTCATATTTTCCATTCCAAATCTCTTTTAAACCATTTCAATAGATTTATTAAATTTATTTCATATTTTTAATTATTTAAAAATATCATTTATAAAGAAATCACTTTTTTGGATTCCGAACTGTAAAACCGCGATGTTTTCAGAAAATTGTTTTGGACATATTTCAAAATCTACTCGATGAAATCTTGATTGTCTTTCTTCGTTGGAAAACTATTATCATTGTGGACCAAAGAATTTTTATTTTGAAGAAATCCGACTTATAAATCATTCTCTATGCTAATTTGATGTTACGGGTCGAAATTTATGAACTGCCGCTACGCGACGCGCTCGATTTTGACCAATTTTGTAAATTGCTTCGGAACTTGTCCGAAACACTTCAAATTTCTTTTAAACCATATTTAAACTATTTTAACTTATTTAAAATCATTAAAAGGCTAAATAACTTCCATACACACATTTGTACGGATTTAATTCTCATTTAATTAACTTTGATTAATTATTAATCATTTCTCTTATCATTTATCAAACAAGTTCTCAACCACATAATCAACCAATTTACATCCAAGTTATCAAACATTCATTCAACATATTTAAACTTTTCAATCATTATACTTAAAATAAGTTATGGATTTATTTGTAAATAAGAGTACTCACCTTTTACCAAAAGATTAACTTCCTACCAACATTCTTTCTAACAACACTTCACTTAAACTTCAACTAATCAACTTCTACTCCATTTCTTTTGTTTTATGCCATCGACCACTTCTAAACATCCATAAGGCTCGGCCATACCTTGATCTTCCTCTTCCTAAATCGTTTCTTCACTTCTTAGATGTTAAACCATATTCTAATGGTATTCTAAGATCTTTGGCAAAGTTTGATGGTGTTTGGAGTTGATTTGATATGGTTTTGAAAAAGTTAGCAAGCAATTGGAAGAGAAGAAGTAGCCATTAAAGCTCTAAAGAATGAGAAGAAGAGAGCTTAGAAAAGGAAGAAGAAGAAGAATGAAAAGTATGAAAAAAGTGAGAAAGTGGTCGGTATTTATAGAAAAAGAAATGAGTGGTAAGTTATCAAAATATCCCTTTACCAAATTACCAAAATAACCTTACTTACTTCTAAAGTAATCTTATTTTTTTTAAATACATAAAATTACATTTCAAATCATTACTTTATGTTATTTTTACTTAGATATTAAGTAAATTAGGTAATAATTATGTTTCTTTGATTTGATGTTTTACCTTTTGACTTTTGTACTTGTTTAGTCTTTTTGTGCTTACTTTTTTTAATTGTTTTCTAGAAGTTTCTAACCTTGTTTAGTAAAAGTAAACTTGATTAGTGAATTAATTAATACTAATACTATTTGAATATATGTTCCTATATAAGAAAATATAGGTGTGGCGACGTTGCGACAACTTTTAATCGACAAAACGTCATTTTTTGACAAAATGTTTTACGGTCGCATTTTGACGTTTTAGTTAAACTATTTATTTATGTAAACCAAATTTAAAAATGAAATTTTTACTTCTTTTAATAAATTAAAACATGTCACTTTATATTTAAAAATCAAATTTAAATAATATCAAAATCTCTAATTTTACAGTGTATGTAAAACTGACAAAATGTGACAAAATTTGGTTATGTCTGTAAAACGATTATTAACATACTTATAAGTAATTTAATATACTTTTATTATCTTTATTAGATGTTTTCAATAATATATATCTTTTTAAATAAACATTTAAACCTATTTATTTAAGGATTTATTTATTTTTAACAAAACTTAACTTTTGTTGTTTTGTTCTAAAATCCAAATTTATACTTTTTAAATTATCAACTATAAGAATAAATAATTCCTATATTATTATCTATTATATTTAACTTGTTTATTTAATTTTTAAACCTTTAAAACAAATGAAATCTCTCATTTTCGAAGTAGCGAAATTACCGGTCGTTAAATTCTCCCCCACTTAAAAGAATTTCATCCTCGAAATTACCCAAACAAAAGTTTTCCCAAAACATTTATCTTTAAACTTAAATCCATATAATATACACAAGTCATCCGTGTGAAATATCTTATTCGATCTCATATTCGAATACACAACTTTATTTCCGAACAAGTATCAATCCCACGATCCTCTAGTGCGGACTTTAATCTGGCTCTTTGCTCAGAAACCTTTGCTTTCCTTGCATAGCTCTCAACTATGATAGAAAACTCAAGTATCCAACCATAAACCGTAATCAATGTTTGTTGTCAAGAATCGAGTGATAACTCCTTTTTCGGACCAGTGTAAACACCTCAAGGTTCTGTACTCAAATCATAGATCAAAATGTGTGTGACGAAGTGATCTACTTATAATATATGTATTTACTTACTTTCAAAAACTTTTCATAAACTTTTATCTTAAGTTTAAATATTTTACAAATGTGCTTCTTTATATAATCCCTTTAATTATTTATTTTCAAATATTTTATTAAAGGAAAATATTCCAAAGAAACCATTTTCACTCAAAAGATATTTATCTTTATCATAATTTTTTTCTCACGATCTTTTAACTCGGTCTATTGCCCTTAACGCTAATATTATTTATGTACCATCTTATAAATCTATTACTTAAGTTTATTACATCTTATAACTTATGTAAATCGATCACTTTTAAAGACTTAAGTCCAATTCTTAATTAATGCTAGAATTCATTAATAAAACATTTTCTAGGTTATAATTTCCTTTTTGTTTATAATCATATTTGTAAATTATACTTATCCAATTTCGTTTACTCAAAATATTTCACAATCTTTTACTTTCATAAATTCCTTAGCTCCAATTTTGGCGTGATTAGGAAATTTTCGAGTGCCCAAATTCGTCGAGAATCCTACTTTATCTTATCAATTAGCGATCCCAATTTGTCTTTGGTTTAAACACTTTAATAAAGATTACTAATCAATTTATCCTTTAATGATTCACATTATCTCTTCTAAATTAAGAAAATTATATACATCGAGTAACTCCGAAACAATCCAAGGAACTGGTACTACCAATAGTATTATATATCCTCTTAACAAGAAGAGTAATACTTAAGAGAAGTGCTTACCATCCGAACACATCACTTGCCCATTTTTTAGTTCATTTTCTAGCAAATCGAATTAGTTATCATAAAATACGTTTTTTATTTGAAATAATAACATTTTCAATATCCTTTAGAGATTACATTGTAAAACCTATCTTATAAATTCATTTTATAAACTCATCTTACATTAATTAACTTCATTTAAATTACCTCGATTGTTTTATTCTAACTTAAATTCTCATTCTTTTTATATTATTTTTCCTTTTACGTAATCATTGAAATACATTTTCATCCTATACGTTCATTCCTAACAAAATTTATTATCAAACACCTTATAGTCAAATCGTGAAACTTAATTCACAAGGTATTTGTGCTTAAACTTTTAAATCAAACAATTTATCAATTTATAATAGTAACTTAACATTATCATTTCTTAATTTATTATTTTAGGATAAGTATTAAAGATCTTAATTACCTTATTAGATTTCTTACTTATTGATAATCTTTATGAAACATCTTATAGTCAAACTGTGAAATTCTAATCACAAGATATTCATATTTAAATTTCACTAATCTTGATTTCTAACTATACATCTTTTCAAAATATATACTTTATATTCGAAATATAATCCAAGGTAAAATTATTTCATTTACCAATCTTTTCAAAATCAGTGTGTCGGTTCGCCTTGTTGAAATGTTTAGGTACCTTCATCGATAACGGTGATCAGGCACATCGATCAAAATTCATAACTCACTCAATAGATAAATCAACACAAAACATTTTTATTAGTCACTAAAAAATACGCGCTCGTATATAATACACTCAAAATCATTCTAGGGTGTTACTAATCCTATCTCTAATGAGTTATTCATCCTAGGGTATTACTAACCCTATCTCTGATGAGTCTTTACCCAACCAAAGCCAAGGTTCTCGCTTAACCTTCAGCTCTGATACCAAATGTAATGGCCCAATTTTCCGTACCATTTGAATCGACAATAAACTGCACATGTCTAACCCAAATTGCACGAAAAGACGAATCATTAAGGGTAGAAAGAAAATAAAGACAGAACAGAATCTCACATGAATGGAATAACATATATTATTTCAATAATAATCTTTACAGCGGAAAATTTTAAATACAATATCAGAGTCCAACCTAAATTCGGCTTGGACAGTTATACACACCTGTCCTTACAATTGCTGACAAACATCAAACAAATTACACTAAGTACAGTGGATAATAAAATATGTCCATACGATGATGAAAATCTCCAGCTCTCCTCTGAAAACTCCAACCGTCTTCAACTCAACCTGAAACTACTCGGATCTGACCCGAGTATTTGAAATACCAGGATCAGGCTTGATAAACCAGCGTGAGATACTCAAAATTTAAAATGACCATGATATCAAAACCTTTGAAAAGAAGGGTATCTCATAAGACCACGCCCACACATAAATACAGACGGGTTTTTACCTTATGATAACCAAAACACTTCATACCAAAATACACTTGATGACATTCTTTTGAAAACACTTTTCAAATAAACTTATTCAAATAAGGTATCAATATCTGGACTAAGTCTAACGGAATATATCCGGACCAGGTCAACGGAATATACAGAACGAAATATATAATACCAAAAGAGGTAGCTGAAATGTTTGCAAGTTATTACAGCTATTTTGGGAATACAATCAAAATCGTAAATCTCGTATTGAGGTTGGATTTCCAATATGATAGGAAACTAGTGGAAAGATCAATCTGTATCCACGGCTTACGTCCATGACTCAGACGCCGTTGTACAACAACACAAATGGCTAAAAGTGGATACAATCTACGAATAACATCCTAGGACTCGGACTCCACGCATCCCTTCCATGAGGCCCAGACGTATCTATTACCTAGGAATCAGAACATCTGGTAACCTAAATCACTACTATCCGAAATGCATGCATACATCTGACCACATAGAATCCCATCATAACCGGGGTATGAGGCTCATGAGGCTACGCTCAATTTTTTCAAAGTCATGCATTTCATGCAAAACCACACTTTGATAATAACAGGTTCCACTTTGTATGCCACACTGCCATTCCACGTCACAAGACTGATTTCTAGAAAAGTATAACTTCCTGAGCTCGTATGTCTCGGGAAAGGGTGTTAAGCTAAGAGAAGTTGCCTTCTCCGCCACCAACTGATATACGTTTATAGAAACCGCTCAAATGTGATTTAGAAAACAATGTCAGACAAAAATCCAGACAAGTTCTTTCAGTGACTGAACGAAACCGAAGGCACTTTCCTCGGCCATTACTAGGCGAGAAGCCCTTGCAATCCAAAAAAATCTCCATCATGAGGAGACCACTGCTATAAATAACTCCATAATGTAGGCTAACCAGAGCAAATTCAACAAGCAGTTTTCACGCTATAAAGATCAATGATTTTCAATAATCATCATCTTCAACATGTCTTCACTTTCGAACGTATACATTGGTTCAAAGTGGTTTTCGGATAGGAATTACCCAAATCCGACTCCGGTTCCTTCGAAGCCAATTATCTCTTAAAAAGATGTTAAGTTCATACTTGGATATCAATCATCGGTCAATTACTTCATCTTTTAAATCAAATATCTTTCTTAGATATAATCTTTTCAAGTTATTCCATTTTCTTTTCAAATGTATATGGAATCATTAAGCCTCAATTATCAAATCATTTGGTTTATTTAAACCTTTCTTAAATTTTGGAATAATTCCGAATCATTTTCTCTTTTACTTAGGAAAACTTTTCCAAATCATTTGTTAAATATTAATCAAAGATTTCTTATATTCAAGTTATAACTTTTAACTTAGGGAAAATATTCCCAAATCACTCATTAAATCAAAATCAAAGATTTTCTTAACTTCAAATTATAACTTTTAAACTTAGGGAAAATATTTCCCAATTATTCATTAAATCTAAATCAAAGATTTCCTTTTTTTAACTTCAAATCATATTCTTGCAAATCAAAGGTTTTCTTAACATAGCACTACTGCCATCTTAAATATGGTAAATTTCACCTCCATGGACTAGTGATAAGTTTCACCTCCAGGGACTAATGGCAAGTTTCACCTTCAGGGACTAATGACAAGTTTCACCTCTAGGGACTAATGGCACGTACTCCTACATCATGAATATCTTTGTCTTTTAACGATCTTTGTCTTCAATATGTTTTATTTTAAAAATTAGTTTGAAGTGATTTTCAGATAGGAATCACTCAAATCTGATCCTGGTTCCTTCGTACTAATCATCGATAGAAAGATGATAAGTGATCAATTAACATTCAAAAAATTTGTTTCTTTTCTTTTATTTTAGAAAAATTTAAACACGATCTTTTTAGAGCATCCGAGCTTTCCTTTCGATCTGTCCCACCCCTCGCCTAAAAAGAGAAAACATAGGCCAGGTAAGTTCGGGGCACTGGTTGTTCTATCCGTAATCTTAGTTAAACACCTTGTTTACCTTCCCAAATCTCACAGGCGGGACAAATGTACTAATCGTTTTTGCAAACTCAGTTTGTTAATCTTCATTTTAGAAATGATTTATTAAACTTCTAAATCATCATTTAAAACACTTAATTATTCTTTTAAAATCATTCACAAAAGATTTAGGAAAGAATTGTTAAGTTTAAAACTATATTTCAAAAGGTTATAGAATTCACAACATAAAAGTACTGCGGAAAGTGCTATACAAGCTTACTTGATTTAAACAACTTTTAATATTTGAAAATTCATATTTTCCATTCCAATTCTCTTTCAAAACATTTCAATAGATTTATCAAATTTATTTCATATTTTCAATCATTTAAAAATATCATTTATAAAGAAATCACTTTTTTGGATTTCGAACAGCAAAACCGCGATGTTTTTAGAAAATTGTTTTGGACATATTTCAAAATCTACTCGATGAAATCTTGATTTTATTTCTTCGTTGGAAAACTATTATCATTATGGACCAAAGAATTTTTATTTCGAAAAAATCCGACTAATAAATCATTCTCTACGCTAATTTGAATTTACAGGTCGAAATTTACGAACTGTCGCTACGCGACGAGCTCGACTTTGACCAATTTTGTGAATTGCTTTGGAACTTGTCCAAAACACTTCAAATTTGTTTTAAACCATATTTATGCTAAACCATGTTCTAATGGTATTCTAAGGTCTTTGGCAAAATTTGGTGGTGTTTGGAGTTGATTTTATATGGTTTTGAAAAAGTTAGTAAGCATTTGGAAGAGAAGAAGAAGCCATTAAAGCTCTAAAGAAGAAGAAGAAGAGAGCTTAGAAAAGGAAGAAGAAGAAGAATGAAAAGTAAGAAAAAAAGTGAGAAAGTGGTTGGTATTTATAGAAAAAGAAATGAAGTGGTAAATTGCCAAAATATGTCTTTACCAAATTACCAAAATAACCTTACTTACTCCTAAAGTAATCTTATTTTTTCGATACTTAACATCACATTTCAAACCATTACTTTATATTATTTTCACTTAGATATAAAGTAAAGTAAGTAATAATTATGTTTCTTTGATTTGATGTTTTACTTTTTGACTTTTGTACTTGTTTTGTCTTTTTGTGCTTACTTTTTCTTAATTGTTTTCTAGAAGTTTCTAACCTTGTTTAGTAAAAGTAAACTTGATTAGTGAATTAATTAATACTTATACTATTTGAATATATGTTTCTATACAAGAAAATAAAGGTGTGACGACGTTGCGGCAACTTTAAATCGACAGAACGTCGTTTTTCAACAAAATGTTTTACGGCCACATTTTGACGTTTTAGTTAAACTATTTATTTATGTAAACCAAATTAAAAAATGAACTTTTTACTTCTTTAAATAATTAAAACATGTCTCTTTATATTTAAAAATCATATTTAAATAATATTAAAATCTAAAATTTTAAAGTGTATGTGAAACTGACAAAATGCGATAAAATTTGGTTATTTTTGTAAAACGATTATTAACATACTTATAAGTATTTTAATATACTTTTATTATATTTATTAGATGTTTTCAATAAGATTTATCTTTTTAAATAAACATTTAAACCTATTTATTTAAGCATTTATTTATTTTTAACAAAACTTAACTTTTGTTGATTTGTTCAAAATCCAAATTTATACTTTTTAAATTATCAACTATAAGAATAAATAATTCCTCTGTTATTATCTATTATGTTTAACTTGTTTACTTAAGTTATAAACCTTTAAAACAAAGAAATCTCTCATTTTCGAAGTAGCGAAATTACGGATCGTTACATTACCCGTCGAATGTCTTTGCACCGGGTTGCTCCGGTATAGAGATTTGATCACCCTTTGTGATGGGGATTCCAGACGTGATTTGTGAATATCCGAATTTGCAAGGGCTTCTTTGAAGTGCCATCAGTTCCGTTCAATCCTGGAACGGACTTGTATGGATGTGTGTTTGACGTTGCACTTTGAGATGTAAAGCTGGTTTTTATCGAATACATTTCTTTTTGGTGGTGGAGAATTTATTCTCTTAGCTTAATGCCCTTTTCTGAGACGTACAGCTCAGAGGTTATGTAGTTCATGGTTACTAGTGATACATTCCCAATTTGGTAACGTGGCATACGAAGTGCTGCTGAACATTTGTTGATCAAAGCATGGCTTTGTGAATAGTGTAGGTTTGTGGACGAGACTTCGTCGGACCTCACACCCCGAAAATGGTCGAAATAGGAAAGATGCAGGAAGGTTATGAGGGTTCGCGCCCTTTAGGGTATGTCATTTCCTTCTGGAAAAGGGTGGTATCATGGTATGGATCCCAGATATTTAACTTATGTGGTTACTGCAAATTATTACTTTGTGGTTGTTGCTTTGTGGTTGAGGATACTCGGATAAAGGTCGCAAAGGACCAGGGGATGGCATACTCGAGTAGTAGTTACCTAGTTATAGAGGTAACCCGACCTTGTATTGGCAGAGATCCCAGTAGGTTCTCGGAGCGTCCCTCGAGGGGCGTACCCATGTGGCAATTGGAAGTTTCTTAGCCTAACCATTTGTTGGAAATCCAATCTCCAATACGCCCCTTGAACGGTTTTAGTTGTGTAATCTGCCATTTACTTATGGTGGTCTCCACTGTTTAGATGGTAGCTATAGTAGGCATAGTTTGAAATGTCTATGCTGGCTAAGATTAATATTATATTTTTGGAATGTTTTCCGCACTATGCACTAATAATAATATCAAAAGGATTTCACGTATCAAGCATGTTTGACTATCATAAGGAGAAATCTCCTCCAATTGTGCACTTGCATTGTGTGTTTGCGGGGAAGCCTTATGGTAGTTTCATTTTCCAAAAGCATAGCGGGTTCCTTTTCTTTTCTTTGTGAAAATAACTGTTTTTAAGATCTCACACCAGTCCTATGACTGACCTGGATTTTATTGTTCCCTTTCTAAACTCTGGGTGTCCACAATTT
The DNA here is from genome assembly GCA_030765085.1 of Allium cepa. Classification (NCBI taxonomy): domain Eukaryota; kingdom Viridiplantae; phylum Streptophyta; class Magnoliopsida; order Asparagales; family Amaryllidaceae; genus Allium; species Allium cepa. Next base: position 745,194,922 of record CM060940.1, on the reverse strand, counting down.
TCCACACGGACAGCCTAGAGTCAGGTTATCAGTTATTCTGGAGAAAAGTCAGAAAAGAGATGCTGTGGAGATCAGGAGAAAGCTGGATGGCAAAGCATATCACTTATACTATGTAGCGTCCGCTACGTATGGTAGGTGCAAAGTAAATTTTCCATATGAGTCAAGTTATACTAACTGCCAGTGTTGTGCTTGTGTTGTTGTAAACTCTGATGATGTATGTATAAACCAATATAGTTATTTGTTTTAAAGATTGTTCATTTATCTATTATACTTGTTCCGCTGCGAAACGTGAGATTCTGTTATTGTTTTCTATTTCTTCTTCTATGTTCTTCTTCTTAGACCATAACGGTTCGGTTTTTCAGCATTGGACCGTGCGGCATTGAATACAGAGGACGCATCGATGTCGACTTTTGGACTTCGAAAAATTGGACCGTCACAATTTTGTATTAGAGCATTTGGTTAAGCGACAACCTTGGCTCTGGTGGGGATTACTTATTAGAGATAGAGTCAGTAGTACTCTAGAATAATTTGAGTGTATTAATAGATATGAGTGCATATTTGTTAGTGAATATAAAAAATTGTTTTATATTGTGATGATTGGTTTGTTGAGTGGTATATGGATTCTGGTCTGTATAGTATGTACAACTATATCGATGGGGATCTCTAAACACTTGTATAGAACAATTCGACAGGATATTGTTTTAAAATAGGGCAAATGAAATAATTTTACCCAAAACTAATTTGTATATAAAAGGAAATGAATTTTCCATAAATTTTTATAGATGTATATGGTTGCTTAATTGTTAGGAAGTGATAATATTAAATTATTATCATTGATTATGGAATAGGAAATTGGAATAATAACTAAAAACTGAGAAATAAATCCATATACAAATGGGATTTGTAAAAATAAATTGTAAACATGATTTGTAATTTGAAATAGAATTCCAGAGAAATATTTGAAAATATTTTGGAAGGGATTAGAAATTTGGAAATTTTGGAAATTAAATTCCATTGAGTTTGAAAACGAGTTTTCAAAGGTTTTGGAAAATGTTTCTGAAGGGATAAAAGTTCTAAATTCTTTTCAGTCATTGGAAAATAACTTCGGTGATGACTGCAGCATCATCGATGTTCATTTTTGGGTTTCCAAAAGAGGAATTGCTACCAAATCGTTTTAAATGAGAGTTGTTTGCAAACTGGGTTTGGTTTTGGGAATTCAAAAGATAATTTAAATTGATTTCATAAATGGTTTTGGAAAGTTGGAAAGACTTTGGAATCTGATATTAAAATATTTATGGAATAAAATTTATTAAGGTGGAAAATAAAATTGTGAATGAATAAATAAATTTACAATTGCAAGTAAATGAAAGAGAAATTGAATGTTGAAATTCATTTCGAATTTGTAAATAAATGGAAAATTTGATAAGTTGGACTAAATGAAACCAAGGGTTGAAATAAAAATTAGTAAGTGAAACTAATTGAAGGAATGACAAAATAATTATGGTTTGAAATGAATTGAATTCATATAGAATTTGAAATCCAGTTTAAATATAGTAGATATTAACCAAAGTGGCAAATTGAAAATAAATATAAGACGTATGTAAAATACATATATCAAACTTAAGAAATAAATGGTGAAATTCTTAAGTACATTTGATATTGGAAATATACAAAGTTAATAATCGAGTAAAAGTTAAACTGGGAATTGTGAAAAATGATAATTGTGAATAAGTGAATGAAAAATGAATGTGAATAATAGAAAAGAAAATTGATATGGCTAATAATCAATTTGGAATAAATACGTAGGATGTACGTCGATTTGATCTGAAATTCGAGCACAGAATTTCGAGATAGTTATATCGATCCGAATTGGAATTTTTCACTCGATTTTCGACGGTGAACCCTGGATATGGATTTTTGGTTGATTCTGGAAATTGTCTATCATAGTTTAGAACTATGCAAGGAGAATGACGGTTTCTGATCAAGAAGCCAGATCTGAGTCCACACTAGAAAGTGGGGTGGACGATACTAGTTCGGAAGTGAAATTGTGTGATCGAGTGAGCGATCAGATTCAGCATTACGTACCAATGATATGCGTTCATCATACGAGTTTGAATGAATTATATATTGAAACTTTGCTAAAGAAATGTATGAAATGATTTTAAATGTCGTAATTAGACATTATTGCTAAATAGATACACAGGTGTGTTAGAAGGAAATGGAATTGGGATTTTGATTTCGAAGATAAATTTAAATTGCTCGACGAAAGGTATATATTTGAATTTCTATATGAAATTTGATGATTTTCTTGTCTATCCATTTGGCTTTTCGTTTTCTTTTGAATATGGGGGCCTGTGGTGCCATTTTGTAGTCATACCGAGCTAGCCGCGCAAAGGAGATGCTGGCTAAATTTTTTGAAAATTTAAGGAGTTATAAAAATTTTGAGAAAATTTTGAAAATTTAAAGTTTGGATTTGAATTTAAATTTGAATTATCAAGGAAACAATGTTGTTTGAAACCTATGGAAGAGGTTGGAAAGTTAGTTAAAATGATAATGGGTCTTTAATTAAAGATTTGTTTTGGAAAATTGTTAAAACTGTATGGTTTTCGGAAAATAATAAACGGGTTAAGGATCATTCTTCTTAACTAGTAATTTCGGGACGAAATTCTTTTAAAAGGGGAAGAATGTGACGATCCAGAATTTTGAACATTTGAAATTGAGATATTTAATTGATTTTAAATGTTTGAAATTTATTTTAACTTGAATTTCAATTATAACTATGAATTTGGCAATTAAAGTTATTGAATTTAATTATTAAAGGTTGGGTAAAAAAATTTGAATCTTCAGTTTTGAGATGATTAAAAATATTTCAAAGGCTTAGGAAATTCATATTAATAATACTGAAGATAATGGAAGCTTCAGTTCAGCTTTGAAAATTTATCGTTTAAATCGATATTTAAAAATTGCCTTCTGAGATACAGTCTCGGAATTTGACGAAATCAGTTCCATTGGATCCATAATGTTGTAATATTATCGAATTTCAATTTTCTAGTGTTTGGAGTGATCGTTTGGCCTTACGATAAGCAAATGCGCTGAATTTATATCAAAAATTTAATTTAACAACTGGCCCAAAAATCTATCTTCTTCATACGATCGAATTTGGACTCGAAACCTTTTCCATTGCGTTCGGAATAGGCATATAACATTATAAACGCCTGGTGGCACGCCTTGATTAGAGATTGAGATTTTGAGTTACAGAACCGAGACGATTTAAATTTAAATACAAATTATAATATACCGGTATGTATGGCACGTCCGTTGGACGTGTGCAAAGAAAACCGTGAGTTAAATTTGGCTTAATGTAACCTACAAAACATGACTATATTGTTACAGTCCGATGACGTTAACGAAGAAAAATGTCAACATTTGTTCATAAAATGTTTTCTCTCCTCCTTTATCCGGGCTTGGGACCGGCATCAGTAAGTAATAGGTGATGGCAAAGTCAAAAACTTTTGTTGTAGGGATCATCTTAGTTAATAAATGTTCGTATACTGATCTTAAAAATTTAGAATTATTGTTGTTATATATTGTGATGTAAAGGAAAGATTCAAAGTTGAGCATAAATTAATACATGGTTAAGAAAAGTAACTGAAATATAAGTGAAATAATGAAGTCCCTTTGGTAATTATAGAATGACATTAGTCGATGATATTATGGAGATAAGTAATGTATGTTTAAAAAGTTTGGTAGAAAAGATATTCTTAATTATAATTAATTTTAAGTTTTGATTACGCGACAATAAAACATTTTTGTAGACAACATTTCTAGTGTGAGTTCCCCTGTTACGTGGAATTTTTCCTTTGTGTACTAAATTTTTTGTTGAGTTTCGTGCTACTCCTCTGGACAACGCCACATATAGTTGACCGTGACTAAAAACGTGGTTTGGAAGATAAATTCCAACATGAGGAATGGTTAGTCCTTGTGATTTATTAATTGTTAAGGCAAATGATAATTTAATTAGGAATTGTTTGAGAATTAAATTAAAAGGCATGCTAATATTTCAGAAGGCTTTAGGGGGATACTTGGAATAAATACCTTTGTGCCATGATAATGACCAACTGTAATTTCTGCATCAAAGAGATTTCTATGGAAGATACGACATATTAATCTTGTTCCATTACATAATCCAATTTTTGGGTCTATATTTCTATGTAACATTATTGGTGATCCTACTTTAAGTGTTAGCTTATGCGGTGGCATGCCAATTAAAGCAAGCGAGTTTAGAAATTTAGAAATTTTGGCCGATACAAATTAGTAGTATCATCTTCAACTCTATCAAAAGAATAATAAACATCATCATCTCTTGGTAACATATGTATGATTGTATTGTTTTACCTCATCCGTTGTTTCGTTTCTGGGTGTTAATATTGCTCTATTCATTATATAATCAGTGTTCCATAAATTTTTGTGGAGTGTAGTGAAGACTTCCTCAACTAAACGACATTGAGAACTTGCATTGTTGTTGGGTATAACAATGTCATCTGGGAGTTTAATAAGATCATCTTGTACATTAGATTCTGTTCCATTTCCTATACGTAAAAGTAATTCGGCACATGATTGATCGTTTATCGCTCGCATATTTTGTGTTAAATGAATTACATGTACACTAGTCCACAAATATGATCATATTATACATGAATCGACTATTTGAGCTCTAGTACCTTGTTCGACAATGGGTAGTACTTGTCGAAAATCACCACCTAATATAATAATCTTCCCACCAAATGGTGTATTTATACATGTTAGGTCCCTTAACGTTCTGTCTAAGGCTTCAAATGCATAACGATGAGCTGTTGTTGCTTCATCCCATAGTATAACAGTGGCCAAACACAATAGTTCTGCATTATCCGATTATTTAGGAATGTGACATGTTGATGAAGAATCCAATTTGATAGGAATTTTAAATCTAGAGTGCGCGGTTCGACCTCCAGGCAACGCTAGACTAGCAATTCCAGAGGTAGCAACCGCAATAGCAATAAGGCCTTGCATTCGTATATGGGCTAAAATTACTTTATAAAGATACGTTTTTCCTGTACCTCCTGGACCATCTATGAAATATATTGAGTTATTTTATTCTTTTACTTAATGCATGATCAGTTGAAATGCTCCATTTTGTTCTATGTTTAATTTATTTATAGAGTCTATATCAGTTTGTGGTATCTCTATAGATTGTTCTTCTAAAATAAGGGTTGAACTATTATAGTGGCTGGAAAAAATCTAAATTGTTATGAGAGATGTCGTAGTCGGAAACAGTTTTGTTATATTGTTTTAGGAGGTTATTAAGGTCAAAAAGACATTGGTTTATTAGGTATGTATTATTTTGGTCAATGGTATGTGTAGACGGATAATCTTCAGTTAAGTATGGTAAAAACTCATCCTATAGTTCTCGCACCATAGAAGGCGCACAATACACTAAAATGGTGACGAATAATCTTCTTAAAGCGATGGGCATGTGTGTGTTTGAAGCATCTTGTAAACATTCCTTTATACTATTATCATTTTCGATTACACCTCTATGTTCTGCGGCTTCTTTAACGGTGCTATACTGAGTTCCATTAACGGTAAGTAAGTACGTAAAAGATGTAGGACCTCTAACATGGTTTAAAAGTAATCGTAAATAAAATCGATCACCTTCTATAGGAGATACTGTATAAATTTGACCAATTACCTTACTATTGTTTCGTCTACGTATCCATTCTTTATGTTTATATTCCCACCAATATTTTTCAGGAAATTCATAGTATAAGTATTGACGTGCATTTACATCGTTAATATTATTGGTGAAAAATTCAGTAAGCATTGTTTTAGATCTATGTTCATCACTCAAAATAGTTTCTAGGTTTTCGTTTGCACTAAATTGCACTTGTTGTGCATTTGGAAGATGTATTTGTAGTCCTATAATAGAAGGAGAAATAGAAGTTAGTGGAAATTTAAATATTCGCCATATTGACTCAGGTGCACAATATGATGACCCGGAATTTTAGGCAATATCAGTTTAATAATTTGAATTAAAAAATTAAATTTATTTGATATTCTTTGTTAATAAGATTTGAATTAATAAAATAATCCAGTTAAATAAATATTTAATTGATACATTTTATCTTTTAAAAGATAATAATTATTTTCTATTTATAATGTATATAGAAAATGTATATATTGTAAATAGATAAGCCTTTTTTAAATTTAATAAATAAATAAATCTTGTTTTCTAATATATATATTTTTGATAATTTGGAAATTGATTTGTTGATATTAAGTTTTTTTTAAGTATGTAGTAAATAACTAAATGATTTTAAATACATAAGGTAAGTGTTTAAATGGTTTAAAATATGTTTTAACTTAAGTTTAAATTTAAATAAACTAACAATAAGGTTTATTTTGATTTCCTTTTTTTCAAATATAGTGTGATAAAATAAGTAATTTATTAATTAAGAAACAATTTCTTTTATAAATTATTTAAAGTTATCAAATTTATTATTTTCAAAATATAATAATGTATTGTTTTTAACAAATGGATTTTAATAAAAAAATAGCTTGCTATTTCAAATTGAATTTTAGAATTTGAGTTTAAAGCCTTGAAACTTAAAGTATAAATTTTTAATTTGTTTTGGATTTTAAAATATTTGTATAATTTTTATTTATATAAATAGTTGTTTTATTCCTTTTAAATTTATCTATACATATATATCCTTATATACTAATTACTTAAGCATATTCTTATATTAAAACTTTAATTACATATAACTAATTAGTTAGGCATAAACTACATTTAACATATTAACTAAATACTAATTAACATTTAATTATAACTAATTAACCTTAAAAGACAAATGTAAACATTTTAGAACTTAATTTAACATGTGTTAAGATAATAAACAAGGTAAGTGACAAATGTTGGTTTCTTTTACAAGTGTCATTTATTTTAGTTTTTCTTTTATTTTAATAAAATCAAATTTCAGCCTTTATAAATACATATGTTCTCTTATCTTCTTCTCTTTTTCTATTTTCATTTTCAAAAGCAAATGTGAATCAATACTTCATAAAACCAGAAACAAGAGCAAAGCTTGAAAATTTCATCTTCATTATTAAAACCTGTAATCCACTTCCAATATCAAACCCGAAATCACTGCTAAAAAATCCTGTAACAATTCTCAGAGAAATTCCAAAACCTTTCAACAAATTCTCAAAGCAATTTCTAAAAAACTTTAATCAATTCACTCATATCAAAAATCAAAGCCTGTCAACAAAACTTTCAAAGTAAACCTGTAACAAGATATAGATCATATGCAAACCTGAGATTTTCAAATACCTGCATTTTTCTTCAATCTGGAAGTCAAAAGCATGCAAGCAGTTTTAAATCAAAGTAGCAAGCATTCCAACATTTTTGTGCAAAGTTTCAAAGCAAGCATTCCAGTTTAAAAATAAGTAAGCAACTCAGTCTCTATCAAATAAGCAAAAAAAGGATTGGAGGCTCTGTCTTCTGTTTAAAAACGGCGAGTAACTTTATTTTAAAAAAAAAATAGTATAAAACCTGGTTGCATGCTAGTGATGTTGAAATGAATCCGATTGTGTGAATTTGTGGAATATATATATAAGTATGATGTATGCATGTTTTTGTATATCTGTGACTACTCTGTTTATAGTCCCAGATTTTCTTGTTTTTGATTTAAATTCAATTTTCTCTGGAACTAATTATTGTTAGGACTTGATTTACAAACAAAAGATGTTTGATTTAACATAGATTAAGGTTTAAAAACTTAATATAGTTAAATTAAAATCTGGGTATCTCTGTAAAACTAAGAATATCAGTGAATGTTAGATAATGTGAAAATTCAAACTGTGAAATTTATAGATTCAGTATTATGAATTGAATATATAAACCAAATCATGATTTTTAACACTAAAATCATAGTTTTTAGTTTGGAATTGAGACTGCGGTTTCTGATTGAACTGGATATGGAAATATGGGGTTTTCTGGTGATCTAGTTGATCTGGAGTTCTAGGATTTTCAGTGATGATGGAGGAGTGATCAGTGCTGAAGGAAAAAATGGCGCGTGGTGTTGAACTTCATCGAGGTGGCAGCGGTGGCGAATTATCTCCTGTATCCCTAGTTTTAACTAGGCAATTTGATTTAATTGGCTCGGCCTATAGGAGCGATCGAGTTCAACTAGTTTTTGGGGAACGATAGCATGGTAGATGACGAGACTGTGGCCGGTGTTGCAGAGTTATTGGTGGTCGGAGGGCCGTGTACGAAGCGTTGACAGGTTTGATGGTGGTTGTTCTTTTCTGTTCCAAGTTTTAAGATTTGAACTCGAATTCAAATTTGAGTGGTGTGAGAGCAAGATGATGATCGGGGTGGAGTGAGGAGTTGTTCGTCGATGAGGGAAGATCGTCGAACTTGATCGAAATCGATCAAGATTATTGTGCAGGTGCATGGTGATCATTGTGGATGCTGTTGTTTTTGTTTTGAATTGAGCAGTAGTTTGAACTCGAGTTTTTCACAAGAATTTAGGTGCTTTGCTCGAAGCACTTTAGGTTTTGACTCGAAGAAAATTTGGTTGGCTCGGGTCAATGAAGTTGTTACAGGTTTTTCTTAGAAACCTGTTTGTTTGATTTTTAAAACAGATTTTTGAAACTTGAAATCAGTTTTTAAATAAAGTTTAAATCGGATTTTGAGATATGGATCCAAATAACTTTTGTATTCTAGTTTGAAATTTAAGGAAGTTTTATAAATTTAAATTATTTAAAAACAACTTTAGTGAGTTAAAAGTAAAATTTAAAATGTTTTGTTTAAAAATTTCAAAATGAAGTTTAATAATAAAAAGCAAAGGTTTAAACTAAATTTTAAATCCAAGTTTAAAATCTGAATTTCAAGTTTAAGTTTAAATATCAGTTTTAAAATAAATAAAGTTTTTAAACTTGAATTGTTAAATTACTTTTAAATGTTTAAGTAGTTTGAATTTAAAAAAAATGAAATTTTAAAATGTATGTAGAGTTTTAAAATCTAAAGATTTATCTGAATTCAAATTTAATTATGTATTCCAATTTTGAAATGAAGAAAAGTTTTTAAATTTAAAATGATTTAAACAATTTTGAATGTTTAAAGTGTAATTTAAATTGATTTGAGTTTAAAAATGAATTTGGTTTTAAATTCCTTTTAAACTTCTTTATTTAAATGAGTATTTCTTTAACTTGTGAAATGAAAAGGTTTTAGAAATGTGTTTTAAACTTTGTTAAAGATAATTTGTATTCATTTTGAATCTTTAAATTTAAAATGACATTTAAAATGAAAACTTTAAGTAATTGTTTAAAATGATTTGTTAATGATAATTAGGTTATTAATAAGAAAATGTTTTTGTCTTTAAGTAAGTGAAGATTTAATATCTTGTAACTCATTAAATTATTAAGTTAATTAATTTGTAATTTAATTAATTAATTAATTAATGATTTGGATTAATTAAATAAGTAATTAAAGGTGTAAATTAATTAATTAATGGTTGAGATTAATTAATTAAGGATATTAATTTGTAATTAAGAATTATTAATTAGAATATTAATTAAGAATTAAGAATTAATTAATCAAGTAATTTAGAATTAATTAAGTTACAGTTAACACTTAATTAATTAAATAATTAAGGTTAATTAATTGGACATTAAAGATTAATTAATTTGAAATTAATAATGATTAATGTAAGTTAATTACTTTAGAAAAGTAATTAAAGGAATTTTAATAGTTAATGAAGGTCATTAACTAAGAATTATTTAACAATTAATTAATGTGATTAATTTTAATAATTAATTAGATTGATTAATTAAATGATAATAATTACTTAATGGAAGTAATTAAGAAATTAATTACTTAATGTAATTAATGGAGTTTAATGTGATTGGTTTAAATTAATTAATTAAGTTTAATTAATTTTAATCACTTGATGATTTGATAATAATTACTTAATATAATTAATGAAGCAATTAATAAAGTATAATTACTTAGTGAAGTAATTAATGATAATTACTGGATGTAATTAGTGGTAGATGGTTTAATTGTGGAAGTAATTTGGATTAAATTACTTAGTATAATTAATCAATGGATTAATTAAAGAAATTAATTAAGGAGTAATTAATTTGATAAGTGATTAAGGATAATTAATTACTGAATGTGATTAATCAAATGTGATTAATAATTATGGTTTAATTGAGATTAATTACTTAATGTAATTATTTTAAATAAGTAATTAATTTAAGTTTAATTGAAATCATTAATTAATATAATTAATGATGTAATTAAGGATTGATTAATTAAGATTAGTTAATCAACGATAAGTGATTAAGGGTAATTAATTAATGTAATTAATTAAGGATTAACGTAATTAATTATAGTTAATTAATTAATGAATTAATTAAAGGTTAATTACTATTTTTGGTTAAGAGTAATTAATTTATGAAATTAATTAAAGGATATTTACTTGAATGTAATTAAAGAATAATTAATCAAGGATGATTAATTAAGGTGGATAATTAGATAATAATTAATTAATTTGTAATTAATTAATGGATATGTAAGCAACACTTATATTGATGTAGTAATTAATTTAATTCACTTTAAATTAATTAGAGATGATGTAATTAATTTAATTCATTTTAAATTAATTTTATTTGGTGTGATTATTAATCATTGCTTATGAATGGATGATATTGGTTGCTTTGAATGATTTAAGATCTCAGCTATGAGATAAGTAATGTTATGTGATATGGTTGCATTGTAATGATAATATGGATTATCTTTTGATAATGAAAATATGGATTATCTGTTGTGATGATAATAATGATTATCTATTGTGGTATGTGAATTATCTATCTGTGTATATAGACAATATTGAATTGAATTGTTTTAAAACTTTAAAACAACTTGGACCTAAAAGATGGTGTTTTGGATTTCGATGAGACCGAGATCGGGTTTCTAGATTTGGATATCTGAAAACCATATCGATCCAAATTAACGATAGGTCATGAATCTCAAGTGAAGATGAAGATTCAGAGTAAAAGGGTTATCGTCGTTAACTCTGAGGGTGATTCCAGAATGAGTGTAACGAGATAATGCCTTCGGTTTCGTTCGAACCCAGAACGAACTTGTATGGATTGAATGCTTCCAGAACATCGTCAGGTGGACGATGAGCATTCTAAGATAGATGTGTTCTATAAAGGTAATCGTAGCCTCAAGCCTCATCAACCGGGAATGGCTCAAACAGGGGAGGTGCAGCAAGGCTAAGTGGGACATGCCTAAGTAGGACGAGATTTTCCCCTGTCTAGAGGTCCCTTTTTATTCGGCTGTGTGGATAGTTGGAATGCGCACCAAATGCGGGGTTGTCTTGTTCGGAACTATTCAGTAAGGAATGGTTCCGGCTTTGTGTTGTAGGGGATTGGGAGTAATCCTCAGTACGTTGATCTAAGCCACGAACTGTGACGGGCGGTACCCCAGTAGCCTACCATTGTATGGAATCCAAAATCCAATAAGTGCCGTACGTATTAATTGTGCCCAACTATGTTGGAACGTGAGATGTAAGCATTCCAGCTATTTCTATAATTTACTTGAAAACCCTAGACCCTATTATAATATCACCGGATTTCCTATCAAATGTTTTGGTTAGCGTAAGGTAAAAACTTTTCCATGTTTATGTGTGGGAAGTCTTACGTGATACCTTTCTTTTCAAAAGGTTTTTCAAAGTTAAGCAATCTTAACCTATTACTCACACCAGACCCATGTCTGACCCGGAGTTTATTTCTGTTTTTCCTAAACTCTTGGGTACTCAAATTTTTACGAGTAGCCAAGGGATTCAGGTTAGCTTTGACGAATTGTGGAGAAGCAATGGAGCAGGAGGCTTCAGCGTCGTAGATATGTTTAGTGTTCCGCTGTGTTTGGTATCTTTGTGTTTCCTTTGAGTTGTATTGAGTTGTAAATACAGGTGTTTATAACTGTCTAGTATGTGTTGTATTATCTGTGCAACTTTAATAATGATTGTATACTATGTATTGTCTTATGTTATTAATATAATTTATTTGTTCCGCTGTTGAGATTCTGATGTTATTTCTTCTTTCTTCTCTTTCTTTCTCTTTTCTATCGCTTTCTTTCTTATTAATAATATGTCATTCTATGGAGATGAATGGCGGGTCATTACACACAAATCCATTTAGCATTAACAAACTGAGAAATTTCATCCTCATCGTTAGTGTTAGAAGATACGTTTATAGAAACACGATCCGAACCTTTATAAAGATATTTATATAAATATTTCATAGATGTAATACTGGAGCATATTTCAACATTTATATGACAATCATATTTTAATAGTAAATAAGGATTATAAGGAACGACCCAGCGATTGTCAATTATTTGTCCACCTCTTTGTACTTTTATTCCATTATCACATCTTCTATAAATTGGATACGATCACTTCCTTGTAAAGTTATAGGTGCAAAAGACTTTGGAAATCCTTTCTTACACTGATTATTTTTTATGCACGTGGCATTAGCGTTGAAACGACCGCATGGAATATGAACCATTTGTTATACAACTGCAATATGTAATTCTGGTTCTAAATCTTTATCTGGGATTTCAGCCCTCATTAAAGCGTCATAACCGTCAGCGTTGTTAATCTTATCATTTTCATGTAGAATAATTAATATATGTAAATGAGGTCGATCTCTCTTTTGAAACTCAATGACTGCACATGCGCAATGACTTTACCTAATACTTCTTTTTCATATAAGTCGTGTTTTAGTTGTTCTAATTTTGCACGAAATATCCTTGTTGTTAAAACGGGTCTATCTTGTGCTTGTTGACGGGGTAGTAGTTCTTGTGTAATCTCTAACCACTTAACATTACATGTGATAGTAATAAATAAATCAGGTTTTCCATACCTTCGCACTATTGCCATTGCATCTTGATATCGATTATGCATATCTCGAGGACTACTGGTGTAAGATGATGGAAGAATTTTTTTGAACACTAACATTTTCTAAAGTTTATAGTAAAATGAAAAAAATTACAATATATAATTTTTTCATATGAAGTTTAAAGAAACATAATAAATAAATTGGTTATGAAGTATTACAAACCGGAGCTCATTTCCCAGAAGTTAGAGCATCCTGTAAACCTTGATATAATTCAGCTCTAATAGTATCTTGATTGTTACGGAGGTACCTTAGTCTGATAGTTTCTATTTTAACATAATTGTCAACCACATACTGCTGCAGTAGGCGACCGCCATGCAAAATTAGTGATATCTCCGTTGGTTGTATCTAAACACATAAACAAATCAGTAATGATTACAAAAATAAAAGTAAGTTAAGGTAAATGGTATGTTATTCACCTGCAAAAGATGAGAATAATAAGCTCTACAAATTATTGTTGTGGCTCCATTGTCATATATGTGTAGATCCCATCCATGTTGACCATATGGTAATAAAAGTGGATATTGTAATGGATCATAAAACCCTGCAGTATCCTGAACCCTTTGTAAATTTCCACTTCCTGTTTGAACTATAGTATCCCTATTATTCAAACTGGTATCTTCTTCATCTCCTACAATGATACCTGCTACTTGTGACGTGGTTGGTAACTCATGAATGTGTCTATTTACGGCAAGCTCTTTTATTCTTATTCTACAATTTTGTATATCATCCCACTGGCTCAAATATCGAAATACTTGTACAAAAGGATTGTAGATATCTAAAATATGTTTTAATGTCAAAAGTAGGTTTGGCCTTATTGTTGCATTATCGTGTTGTCTATTTTCAATCTCATGGTCAGCATCATAAATATATAGCTGCAAATATCTTGGTCCCATTCCACCCATAGGTAAAGAACTACCGATGCTATGATATACGGAGCCTTGTGCACGAAATGAATAAACTCCGTTTGTTGCATTTGCAAAGCTATGATCAATGTTAGCACCCATTGATGTAAAAGCGAAAGCATTATTATATTACCTTATGTTACTTTCTAAAATGCATACCAACTTCGGTTTGATCAATATACAAATCTAGTAGCTGTTAAGGCATTGTTGGTCTTTGAATGGTAATTTTACCATTCTTACAGCAAATCTCCAATGTCTCATGAGAATTTCTTTGAGCCACAAAATGGGCAGTAGGTAGGAGCAGGTAGCATGTTGTAACGACCCGCTATTTTGTACTATTCGCATCCACCCATGTCGGACTTGAATAATTCAAAATACCGAATTGTTAATTTAAATTTGGCAAAACTCAGATATACAGTAAATAAATAATCATAGAATCACAGACACAGAGTAATAATATGCAGCGGAAGTAAAACGAATAGTACTTCATGAAGCTACTATGTAAATATATAAGATATATCAGAGTTTACAACAGAAGAGAAATATGATACATCAAGTACAAATCAGAATACATCACTGGAATCATCGAATACTGAAAGCAGAATAGATGGCTGGATCTTCAAGCAAAGCTCCAGCTCCAAAGGTGAGTCTCAAAAGCTGAACCACTCAATCTGACCCGAGCGTAAAGAAAATACAAAACACTCGAGTCAGGATTAATATTCTCATATCAATAAATCCAACTCAAGTGAAATAGCAATCGAAATACAAGTAACTCAAAGGATGTTGGAATCACCATCCTCTAAGGATCCGTTAAACTATCTACTATGTAGTAGTGTACGCTAAATAGATAATGTCTATCAGTAATATAAAGTATCAAAATAGTGTTAAGGCGTTACCATTATCCCCCTTAACACATTTATATAAATGTCATAGTCTATACAGCACTGTAAACTCCACCGTAAACTGGTGGGATATCAGGGAGTAATCCATAGGTATAACACAAAACAAATTCGTAGTGGTCGCGTATATAGGGATACAAGTATGAAAAGGCACATGAGGCAATACCCAAGGTAGTGAAACTACCGTTCGCCTGATCCGGACTGGTGAGAACGCATCGCCGCAGCGATCGCAACACCGCGAAACAACACTCCTGAAAAGTACGAGGGTGCACCAATCGATAACAAGTAATGATTAGTAGTTACGAAGAAGTTTGTTCGCTCGAGGTGGCTAACCCCATTTAGCCCGGCACGGCTCCTGATTTTAGTCATTTCCAATTTGACACAAGTGTCAAGGCTATCCATTATCGTTTTCTTTCTTCAGTCATCACGTACATCATTCCAACCACTTCATTCTGGATCACCACTCCGCGTATAGTTATTAAAGTGGTTTTCGGTCTAGATAGAGAGTATATCCATAACCGATTCCGGTTTCTTTAATAACTTTTGTAATTATTACACCGATTGGTCGTTTAATAAATTTCAAAACAAATCAATTTCAATTCCAATTAGAATTTATAAATCAACATTTCATTGTCTTCTAAATCAATTTCCAAAGTTTACGTTTCAAAACTTCCAAATTACCATTCCAAAATCTTATAATTCGATTTCAACCTTTATTTAAACAATTCAAATATTGATTCAAGTTCATGATATATAAATTTCATTCCGTAATCCTTTAAATTAATTTAATTTGACATTCAAATCAATTTCAATTCATTTATCGATTTCATTCAATGTTCGTTAAGTTAAATTTGTCATTCAAAACAACTTCTATTTAAATTCCAATTCATTTAAATCCATTACTTACGTTCAACTTCATTGTATCAAAACTTCAAATTGAAATAAATTAAATTCGCCAAATCAATTCTTTAAATTACAAGTCTTACGTTGATTCCAATAAATCCCGTTCATTTCAATAAATCACATTTTATTTCTTCTAAAAAAGAAATTCAATTTGATTTATTCACTTACTTAAATTTTTCAAAACTTAACTAAATAAGAAACCCAATTTCATTTATTAACGAAGTTCGAATTCACTTATTCAAAAGTTCAATTTCTCTTATCAAAGAATTCAATTTTTATTCAATCATCAAATAATTCAATCTTTTTCAATTATTAAATAATTTCAATCTTAATTATTAATAATTTCAAAACTTAAAAAAAATTCGAACTTAATTATAAATTCAACTTAATTATTAAATCATTTCAAATTTAATTCAATGAATAATTCCAAATTTTATCGTCAAATAATTCATTTCAAACAACATTCTTTCATCATTTATTACAATAATATTTTGTTTCAAATTCCAATATTAACATTTTCCTTTAATCAAAATTTACGTTCCAATTTTATTTCAAAACCTTATTATTCAAATAAAATCTTTATTTTATTTCAAATCAAATTATTGACCAATTGGGTTTATTTAATTCTCTATCCTAAGTCAAGTTCATTTTGGGTATTTATCATTTCAACCCGATTCCAATTCCAATTCAAAAAAATCAAAACATAACAAAGGGAACTTGCAGTGTGATAACTGGGATGGTGTCAAAGTAAATAAACAAGCAATAACAACAATCAACCACAATCCAATAATCAATTCAAATAATCCCGAAATAATTGTATTAATTCACATTGTTGTTTGTGCGAATTAATATAATTATTTCTAGAATCTACACTATCATTTCATGTAGATTAAAGATTACTACATTACGGATTTTCACTTGTCGTTCAATTCCAATTTCAAATTTAATACTACAACAATTAATCCAATATACGTTCAAAGGTTCAAAGTATAATTTATCAAATTCTACGTCAATTAATTTAACAAATAAAAGGGGTCATATTTAACTAATCAAATTCAACGTATATGTCGATTCAAATTTTAACTATCCTACGTCAAATTCAATTGCATAGTATTTATCACTTTATACATTTCAATTTACATCCAATAAACAGCAAACAATCAATCAATTATCAACCAAACTGGATTATTATTGCATACATAACAGATAACGGTGCCAGGTGTCAAAGGTGAACTGATACATAAATAACAGTGCAATAAATAACAGCAGTATATTTCAATTATCGTTTCAATTGAAATCAAATTTAATAAATAAAAGAATATTAATCGTGAGTGATTGCTCACCTTTCCGGGTTGTAGAGAACAGGAGATGACATAGATACGCACACTGACACGGACACTGAATTTGCGTTACGAATCAAGGCACAAATTTCAAAGTAATGCTAGATTGGCATAATTCGGCGATCAAAGCTGATAGATATAAATAGACGAAATCAAATCAGAATCGGATTGATGAAGATAAATGATATAAGTGAATCTGTATATAACTATTTTTATAAGACCATATCCCAAATTAAATTTAAAACATACCTATTTATTTCAAATCAAAACTGAATTTAATATAAAATAAAGCCTATACTTTGAAATCACAATATATATCACTAATACAAATAAGCAAATAGGTATAACCAGTGTACATATACACTGTATATTTATAACTAACATAAATTTACTTTACTATATATGCTATAAGCAAAATGATAACTAATACAACTAATATTTGCAACACAAAGTGCTGACACATACTTTCATACAAGTTATGTTTTAAACAACATATATATAACTAAAGTATAAACTGACCTTATAACTATGTATATAGATATATCAAAGTATCAACATATATTACTATTATAAAATATGGATCGTCACTTATATATGCTATAATATAAATAATATAATATATATTAACATCAACATACATATAAACGAAACCATGCTCAATGTTGCCAGGGACATCACATATATCATTCTATATACTGCGTACATATATAAATATATAAAATGAAGTATTGTAAACATTATTCATATAACATTATAAACAACCCATATGTAAACAAATAATATGCAATATATAACTTATAGATATATACATGAAACACACAGCTGAAACCTCTGACAATATACAACGTAATATAGTATAGTATAATAAAGTATAATATAGTATAATACCTTTCAAAATTAGGGGAAAAAATAGCTCGATAGACAGGGATGGGCGAAGCAAAGCGGAAAGCAGATTGACGATGGCGGCTCGGCACACGGACCAGACTAAATCGCACAAGTTGGAGCTCAGGTAGATCCAGGATCTGAGATAGGCACATGGACTGAGCAGGTGAATTGAGGAGTGGAAAACTCGGTGGTGGTTGGAGGCCTGGGCGTAGAGGCTAGCTGGCCTAGATTTTGCGTCCAACTGTTTTCAGGAAGTTAGTGGACTAGGTGGTGGCGAACTTGCGCATGCGATGAACAACTGGCGGAGATGTGTGAGGCGAAGCACGAGGTGGCAGCGGTTGACGCAGTTGTTTGCTGGGAGGAGGGGAGGTGGTGGCAGATGAGGTTGGGTGTGTTCGACGACAACACGAGTTAAGAGGGTGGAAGGCTTCGGGAGCGAGGTCGGTCAAGAGTGGGTCGTTGGCATTGGGTATGCGGGTTTGTTCACGTGGTGGTCGGGGTGGACATGGGCACGGTGCGACTGCCATTTGTAATGCGGTGGAGGTGGAGTGGTGAGCTGCGTGGTCGGCTACGTGGTTTGGCGGAGGGGAGAGATGTTGGTGGTGCATGGCAAGAGAAAGAGGGAGAGAGAGGAGAAGGGGAAAGGAGGCTCACGGCTAGTGAATGCAGGTTTGCATGCATATATACATGCATGCTAGGAAATGAGAATGAGCTTGTTTTCTTTTTTTCTTTTTTAGAAGAAGGAGGCTTGCTGTGAAGTAGAAGAGGGTGAGGAGGAAGATCCAATATAGCAGAGAACGTGATGAAGCGTTTCAAAAGAAAATGGAATGGGAAGAAGTCAGATAGAAATGAAGAATAAAAAAATAACGTGCACGGGAAGCCAAAGTTTGAACGCCTAGGAATATGAACAGCACACAAAAAAATGAATAAAATAATGGCCATGTATTTTCGTTATGAGATAAATGGCGATAGCTTTACAGCAGGGTAATGAATAGGCAACGAAAACGAAAGGACTCATAACGAAAGGGCTCAAACGGGTACCGGTACGGTTACCGTATCGTAAAGTCCACCACATATCGGACTTCAAAACACAGAATTGAATATACCGTAGTGATCGGCGCGATGAGACGATCAAAACGGTATATAAATATCAGTGTACGATTTAATTATAAAAATTCGAAATTTTCAACTACAGAAAATGCATGAAAAACACAGAAAAATAAGATCGACGGAGCCAAAGATGTCAGAATTTGGAAAAATGACAAACTGAAAACTTGCTCAAAAGATGCTTTAGAATTTTTCTATGTAAAAATATTTTGGTTTTGAAAATGTTTTATTTTCATCGCTTTTTAACTGATAAGATTGAAGTAAATTTACGCGCGAAATAAACTTTCACATTTTCGGACGAAAATTTACCAGTTGCTATGTTTAACTAGACGCATTCCAAATATCAAATTTATATTTCAAAATTTTATCGTTTAAAATTCCCACAAAATTTCAATTAATACGTTATTAAAACCGGTTAAATTTACGGGTCATTACATTCTCCCCCACTCAAAACTTTTCATCCCCGAAAAGGAAGGAGGTAGGAGAATAGAAACAATCAAAAGAAAATAGACTTGAATTACATTATAACCAATTAATTTAAACCATATGATTTCAGTTTAAATAAATTTATATTCAACAATTTGTTTTAAATTCAAGATTTTCATTAAATCGATTTGATTTTACCTTTATTAATGTTAGGTACCAAAGGTTTCTTTCAAATGAAATTCGATTTGAATTCGACTAATTCAAGATATCTCATTAAGTTGCTTTAATTTCGATTTATTAACTTTCAAAACAAAACGTTATTTAATTTAACTTATTCAATCAACTTATTATTCTATTTATCTCCATAAACGTTTTATAATTAAAATTTAAATGAATAACGTTTATTATACGCACTCACATTTTATTTATAAAGACAATTTATATTGAATATTATCTAATTTACTTAAATTAACAATTTCAAAGATCACAAATTTGAATAGTCATTTATTATAATCATACTTTATTCGACAAATTAAATTCTTCTTTATTCCAAATTATTATTAAATTTATTCTACCTAATACATCATATTACATATATTATGTATATTTACTTTTATTATAACTACTCAAATCTATTTATAAATTCCTTTATCATCATTTTTATACTGTATAATATTTAATTACATAGTTAACTTTTGAAAATTTAGGCAAGTTATATTGAATGCAATTGAGTATTATTCAAATAAAATTCCTAATTCAATTCTCTCAAGTTTAAATATTAATTCAAAATTTGGTTTCATTTATAATTGAAATTATCCTTCATCATGAATTTAAGAATTTAAATTTCGGTTAACTTCAATTTATTTAGAGACGAATAAACAAATATAAATTATATATCAAATCGAATTTAAATCATACATCAATATATATTACAAATCAAACCATACTTTATGAAATTCAAATCAATTTATTTTTCAAAACAAACTGTAGCAAGGCTACAGAATAGTCTCTCCACTTCGAAACTCGAAAATGAATGTCGATGATGCGGCCGTCATCACCGAAATTATTTTCCAGCGACAAAATAGGAGATCACTGATTTAAACATTTAAAATTCGTTGAAACGGTTTCAATTTCAAAATATCTTAAATACTATACGCTTAAAACTTTCAAATCAAAGTTTGAAATCACTGGAAATTTAAATTCTCGGTTTCTTGATTTAAATTCATTACAATTTCCAAATAAATTTATAAACCATGTTTTATTTCAATTACTTATGTATGAGGCAAAAACCAAGTGCCATATTTAAAATACAATATTATATTAGCAGCCAATTCAATTTACTATCAAAATTCAGGAAATCATACTTATATATAATATAATTATTCAAAATTTATTTTATTTATCAAATTTGAAAATAACATTGTGTCAGTTTGCTCTGTTCAAGCGTTTTGGAAATCCTATCGATAGCGTTGATCAGACGAATCGATTGGAAACCCAAATCACATCAACAATTCAAACAACACAACATATATATAAAACATTTTAGACATTAATTTACAAATACACTTCCTCGCTTGACGGTACAAGAATGGATTTCAAAATAAGTATAGAGATTCAAATTTGATGAAACCAAATCAAAGAGAATTTGATTCGATAATAAATTTGAACAGAATGTAAGATAATTCAATTAACTGATTTAGGAGATGGATAAGCTTATTTAATTCACGGGCAACCTTAACCGGATCGACCGTAACTTAAAGAATAAGATCGATGCAGAATTCTGAGGCAAATCGACATTCGATCTCAAGAAATAGAATTCAGGCATAGCGGAAGATAGATAGCATCGTAAACCGAGGATACAAATCTCCGGTAAATCGATGTCTATTATAATGGAGTTTCACCCATTTAGAAATAATTCGAAGTTTGGCGAGACCGTCGATTCATTATAAAGATTATTCGAAGTGGAGTTATGGGATACTCCAGAATAAAAAGCAGACAAGTAGTGAGGGACAAGAATGAATTCCGGAACCGAGGGAACATTCCAAAATACAAAGGAATTGAGTCAAAAGGAAGAGATTGAAACTCGAGTGGGAGTGATTCTGTAAATACATTTATCATATATACTAAGTTTTGCCTAGAGCTACCAAAAGCTCTGATACCAACTGTAACGACCCGCTATTTTGTACTATTCGCATCCGCACATGTCGGACTTGAATAATTCAAAATACCTAATTGTTAATTTAAATTTGGCAAAACTCAGATATACAGTAAATAAATAATCACAGAATCACAGACACAAAGTAATAATATGCAGCGGAAGTAAAACGAATAGTACTTCATGAAGCTACTATGTAAATATATAAGATATATCAGAGTTTACAACAGAAGAGAAATATGATACATCAAGTACAAATCAGAATACATCACTGGAATCATCGAATACTGAAAGCAGAATAGATGGCTGGATCTTCAAGCAAAGCTCCAGCTCCAAAGGTGAGTCTCAAAAGCTGAACCACTCAATCTGACCCGAGCGTAAAGAAAATACAAAACACTCGAGTCAGGATTAATATTCTCATATCAATAAATCCAACTCAAGTGAAATAGCAATCGAAATACAAGTAACTCAAAGGATGTTGGAATCACCATCCTCTAAGGATCCGTTAAACTATCTACTATGTAGTAGTGTAAGCTAAATAGATAATGTCTATCAGTAATATAAAGTATCAAAATAGTGTTAAGGCGTTACCATTATCCCCCTTAACACATTTATATAAATGTCATAGTCTATACAGCACTATAAACTCCACCGTAAACTGGTGGGATATCAGGGAGTACTCCATAGGTATAACACAAAACAAATTCGTAGTGGTCGCGTATATAGGGATACAAGTATGACAAGGCACATGAGGCAATACCCAAGGTAGTGAAACTACTGTTCGCCTGATCCGGACTGGTGAGAACGCATCGCCGCAGCGATCGCAACACCGCGAAACAACACTCCTGAAAAGTACGAGGGTGCACCAATCGATAACAAGTAATGATTAGTAGTTACGAAGAAGTGTGTTCGCTCGAGGTGGCTAACCCCATTTGGCCCGGCACGGCTCCTGATTTTAGTCATTTCCAATTTGACACAAGTGTCAAGGCTATCCATTATCGTTTTCTTTCTTCAGTCATCACGTACATCATTCCAACCACTTCATTCTGGATCACCACTCCGCGTATAGATATTAAAGTGGTTTTCGGTCTAGATAGAGAGTATATCCATAACCGATTCTGGTTTCTTTAATAACTTTCGTAATTATTACACCGATTGGTCGTTTAATAAATTTCAAAACAAATCAATTTCAATTCCAATTAGAATTTATAAATCAACATTTCATTGTCTTCTTAATCAATTTCCAAAGTTTACGTTTCAAAACTTCCAAATTACCATTCCAAAATCTTATAATTCGATTTCAACCTTTATTTAAACAATTCAAATATTGATTCAAGTTCATGATATATAAATTTCATTCCGTAATCCTTTAAATTAATTTAATTTGACACTCAAATCAATTTCAATTCATTTATCGATTTCATTCAATGTTCATTAAGTTAAATTTATCATTCAAAACAACTTCTATTTAAATTCCAATTCATTTAAATCCATTACTTACGTTCAACTTCATTATATCAAAACTTTAAATTGAAATAAATTAAATTCGCCAAATCAATTCTTTAAATTACAAGTCTTACGTTGATTCCAATAAATCCCATTCATTTCAATAAATCACATTTTATTTCTTGTTAAAGAAATTCAATTTGATTTATTCACTTACTTAAATTTTTCAAAACTTAACTAAATAAGAAACCCAATTTCATTTATTAACGAAGTTCGAATTCACTTATTCAAAAGTTCAATTTCTCTTATCAAAGAATTCAATTTTTATTCAATTATCAAATAATTCAATCTTTTTCAATTATTAAATAATTTCAATCTTAATTATTAATAATTTCAAAACTTAAAAAAATTCGAACTTAATTATAAATTTAACTTAATTATTAAATCATTTCAAACTTAATTCAATGAATAATTCCAAATTTTATCGTCAAATAATTCATTTCAAACAACGTTCTTTCATCATTTATTACATTAATATTTTGTTTCAAATTCCAATATTAACATTTTCCTTTAATCAAAATTTACGTTTCAATTTTATTTCAAAACCTTATTATTCAAATAAAATCTTTATTTTATTTCAAATCAAATTATTGACCAATCGGGTTTATTTAATTCTCTATCTTAAGTCAAGTTCATTTTGGGTATTTATCATTTCAACCCGATTCCAATTCCAATTCAAAAAAATCAAAACATAACAAAGGGAACTTGCAGTGTGATAACTGGGATGGTGTCAAAGTAAATAAACAAGCAATAACAACAATCAACCACAATCCAATAATCAATTCAAATAATCCCGAAATAATTGTATTAATTCACATTGTTGTTTGTGCGAATTAATATAATTATTTCTAGAATCTACACTATCATTTCATGTAGATTAAAGATTACTACATTACGGTTTTTCACTTGTCGTTCAATTCCAATTTCAAATTTAATACTACAACAATTAATCCAATATACGTTCAAAGGTTCAAAGTATAATTTATCAAATTCTACGTTAATTAATTTAACAAATAAAAGGGGTCATATTTAACTAATCAAATTCAACGTATATGTCGATTCAAATTTTAACTATCCTACGTCAAATTCAATTGCATAGTATTTATCACTTTATACATTTCAATTTATATCCAATAAACAGCAAACAATCAATCAATTATCAACCAAACTGGATTATTATTGCATACATAACAGATAACGGTGTCAGGTGTCAAAGGTGAACTGATACATAAATAACAGTGCAATAAATAACAGCAGTATATTTCAATTGTCGTTTCAATTGAAATCAAATTTAATAAATAAAAGAATATTAATCGTGAGTGATTGCTCACCTTTCCGGGTTGTATAGAACAGGAGATGACACAGATACGCACACTGACACGGACACTGAAATTGCTTTATGAATCAAGGCACAAATTTCAAAGTAATGCTAGATTGGCATAATTCGGCGATCAAAGCTGATAGATACAAATAGACGAATCAGAATCGGATTGATGAAGATGAATGATATAAGTGAATCTGTATATAACTATTTTTATAAGACCATATCCCAAATTAAATTTAAATCATACCTATTTATTTCAAATCAAAACCGAATTTAATATAAAATAAAGCCTATACTTTGAAATCACAATATATATCACTAATATAAATAAGCAAATACGTATAACCAGTGTACATATGCACTGTATATTTATAACTAACATAAATTTACTTTACTATATATGCTATAAGCAAAATGATAACTAATACAACTAATATTTTCAAAACAAAGTGCTGACACATACTTTGTGTTTTAAACAATATATATATAACTAAAGTATAAACTGACCTTATAACTATGTATATAGATATATCAAAGTATCAACATATATTACTATTATAAAATATGGATCGTCACTTATATATGCTATAATATAAATAATATAATATATATTAACATCAACATACATATAAACGAAACCATGCTCACTGTTGCTAGGGACATCACATATATCATTCTATATACTGCGTACATATATAAATATATAAAATGAAGTATTGTAAACATTATTCGTATAACATTATAAACAACCCATATGTAAACAAATAATATGCAATATATAACTTATAGATATATACATGAAACACACAGCTGAAACCTCTGACAATATACAACGTAATATAGTATAGTATGATAAAGTATAATATAGTATAATACCTTTCAAAATTAGGGAAAAAATAGCTCGATATACAGGGATGGGCGGAGAAAAGCGGAATGCAGATTGACGATGGCGGGCTCGGCACACGGACCAGACTAAATCGCACAAGTTGGAGCTCAGGTAGATCCAAGATCTGAGATAGGCACATGGACCGAGCAGGTGAATTGAGGAGTGGAAAACTCAGTGGTGGTTGGAGGCCTGGGCGTAGAGGCTTGCTGGCCTAGATTTTGCGTCCAACTGTTTTCAGGAAGTTAGTGGACTAGGTGCGAACTTGCGCATGCGATGAACAACTGGCGGAGATGTGTGAGGCGAAGCACGAGGTGGAAGCGGTTGATGCAGTTGTTTGCTGGGAGGAGGGGAGGTGGTGGCAGATGAGGTTGGGTGTGTTCGACGACAACGCGAGTTAAGATGGTGGAAGGCTTCGGGAGCGAGGTCGGTCAAGAGTGGGTCGTTGGCATTGGGTATGCGGGTTTGTTCACGTGGTGGTCGGGGTGGACATGGGCACGGTGCGGCTGCCATTTGTAAGGCGGTGGAGGTGGAGTGGTGAGCTGCGTGGTCGGCTACGTGGTTTGGCGGAGGGGAGAGATGTGGGTGGTGCATGGCAAGAGAAAGTGGGAGAGAGAGGAGAATGAGAAAGGAGGCTCACGGCTAGTGAATGCAGGTTTGCATGCATATATACATGCATGCTAGGAAATGAGAATGAGCTTGTTTTTTTTTTTTA
Organism: Allium cepa; assembly: GCA_030765085.1. Classification (NCBI taxonomy): domain Eukaryota; kingdom Viridiplantae; phylum Streptophyta; class Magnoliopsida; order Asparagales; family Amaryllidaceae; genus Allium; species Allium cepa. The sequence continues at coordinate 745,168,863 of CM060940.1, read as the reverse complement.
AGAAGAAGGAGGCTTGCTGTGAAGTAGAAGTGGGTGAGGAGGAAGATCCAATATAGCAGAGAACGTGATGAAGCGTTTCAAAAGAAAATGGAATGGGAAGAAGTCAGATAGAAATGAAGAATAAGAAAATAACGTGCACGGAGAAGCCAAAGTTTGAACGCCTAGGAATATGAACAGCGCACAAAAAAAATGAATAAAATAATGGCCCTGTATTTTTGTTATGAGATAAATGGCGATAGCTTTACAGCAGGGTAATGAATAGGCAACGAAAACGAAAGGACTCATAACGAAAGGGCTCAAACGGGTACCGGTACGGTTACCGTATCGTAAAGTCCACCACATATCGGACTTCAAAACACAGAATTGAATATACCGTAGTGATCAGCGCGATGAGACGATCAAAACGGTATATAAATATCAACGTATGATTTAATTATAAAAATTCGAAATTTTCTACTACGGAAAATGCATGAAAAACACAGAAAAATAAGATCGACGGAGCCAAAGATGTCCGAATTTGGTAAAACGACAAACTGACAACTTGCTCAAAAGATGCTTTAGAATTTTTCTATGTAAAAATATTTTGGTTTTGAAAATGTTTTATTTTCATCGCTTTTTAACTGATAAGATTGAAGTAAATTTACGCGCGAAATAAACTTTCACATTTTCGGACGAAAATTTACCAGTTGCTATGTTTAACTAGACGCATTCCAAATATCAAATTTATATGTCAAAATTTGATCGTTTAAAATTCCCACAAAATTTCAATTAATACGTTATTAAAACCGGTTAAATTTACGGGTCGTTACACATGTGGTTGTGAAAATACTGTATAGAAATAAAATTTCGACCACAATTATAGCTTGTCATGAAAGCGGATCGAGTAATCATATGTTCTTCATGTTCAGATGATCCTAAATGATTACCATCGTTGGAATGATTAGAATAACAAAAATACAATGTAAATGAAAAGGTTAGTAGTTAAGTTAAAAATAATTACCGAGAACATCAGATGGTAGAATCCTTGGCCTTCTACGTGTTTAGTTGATTGTCCTCTTTCTTCTATGGTTGATTGTCCTAAAAGAAACAATAAATGTTCTGCATAGTTTGAATCATGTTTTTTTTATATAATATGCAGTTCAAACAGTAAATGAAAAATAAACATCAACTTTGTTAAATATTAATTTATACTACTTATATTTATTTCAATCTGATTTTTGTTTCTTTAGATTCATTATACGCTCCATTATACCATATGCAACTGAAAGAAATTATAAAGAGAGCAGAAAATGAAGCCTTTAATATTTGTAAAATATCATTTTTAATTTTGTTACATTATAAATGTCTTGTACCCACGTTCTTATGCAGTATCCCTAACTAAGACATGATCAATCAGTCTAAAATTAATTCACCGTGACAGGTTAAATGTATGTGTGCATGGCAGTGTACTGTGAGTGCAGTCTTCATGTGTATGCTTTTCGTTAAGACTTTATGGGATGTGTGCAATTTTAACTTCATTAAGCCAGTCGCTAACTTTAAAATTTCTGTGTGCAAAAGAACTTAGAATCAATGAGTAAATGTTCTCAATTTAAGTTGCGGTTTATTTGTAAACAAATAGGAGGCTGATAATTTTTTCCTCAGCAATGAGTTAGTGTATAGGAAAATTGAGCTGCATGCTTTAAGTAGAACAAATTTTTCAAAAAATTCGATGGCTTATAACTATGGTATAGCAGCCAAGTTGTCACTTGGAATAACAAATAAGTTACTGAAAGTAACAACTTTGCTGCAAGTTGCTGTAGCAACTAAGTTTTCGAAGTTGCAACAAGTTTTCTACGAGCAGGTATAGCAACTTTGCTATAGCTGCAGCAAATAAAAGTTGTACTTAGAGCAGCAACTAAAGTTCCGCATTGCTGCAAGTGATTACCATAACTTTGCTGCAAGTAGTTGCAGCAATTAAAAGTTGCTACTTAGAGCAGCAACTAAACTTGCTGCATTGCAACAACTTTGCTGAAAGTTGCTGCAGCAACTAAGTTCACTGTTATTTTATTTTTCTTTCAAAAAGTAAATAAATTTAACAGTACTATTTTATTTCGGTCAAAAAGTATTGATTGAAAATGTAAAATTTGAGTAGTTATAAAACACGATTTGCAAAACATGGGAGAACAAAATGATAAAGTGGGTTATCGTTACATTGTACATTCTGTCTATTTAAACACATATAAATTGCTATTTTTGAACATCTTAGCACACAAAATTTGAATTTAGATTTGCTTCAAGATTTGTATTTTGATAAACGTAAAATGTGATTCAGCTTTTGATAATTTGGTTTTCATTTTGCCTGACCACCACTAATTTCTGTTGAAAGAATTTCTTTTAGTAAGAAGATGGGATGCCTCGAAAGAATAATTTATTTCTCCACACAATAGAATATGCATTCATAAAATTTTATGAGCTGCCCGCATTTACATAAAACAAACCTGGACTTGAGTTCATTAAACTTATACGATGAAGTACGGATGCCTGTCCAGTTTATAACAGACTAATTATAAAAAATATATTTTTATATACATAACTTATGTGTTCTTATCCAAAAAAATTAATGCATCTAAAATAGTGAAATATGGCAATGTCAGAATCATATGAAAGAAACGGGTTAAAAGTCGAAAGTGGATGGTGGCTTGCTGATGGATTCAAATAAAAGAATAGCATAACAGCTTATATTATGTGCATGTTTCCAAAAGAATGTATTTTCCTTTAGTGTAAAGATGTATGCACATATCATCAACGAACCCTGCATTAGTACGTCTACCAGCCAAAAAAAAGGCTGCTATAGGTACTAGTGTGATTAGGATGTAGCTACCACTAATAGTACTATACGATCTTGACTACATTGGAGCGACCGCAAGTTAATCGAAGTGCACCGAATAAAGAAGTAGCAATCGTTATATGCAGCAGTAATGAAACAAATGGCTGCATGTTTAACTCCAGTAGAAAGATTAGTTGTGAAAATGGTAGTTATTGATCGTAGAATGGCGATAAAATTCTAGTGTGTAACATCTTTGGATTTAGCTAAACGTAAAAGTGTAATAATAAAATAAATACCTGGTTGGCTCAAATGAGAGCTTTCAGTTGATTGGATCCTTCTATTTGAAATAGTTTGCTCTCTTGCATATGCACGTCTAGACCATTGGCTCTCACGTCGTCTTTCTCTTTGTATTTCAGCCATAGTAATAAACAGAACAGTATGAAAGCAATTCAATAAAGTGCAATATGAGGTTGTTTGGTTAGCTTAGAAAATAATTGTATTGTGAAAACATAAAACCGAACAATTTACTTAAGTATAGAAAGACAAGGTGTGAGTAACAGTAACATATGCTTTTAATTGGTAAGAGATGAGAAATATAACATGTATTATTGGAGTCCATCAATAAAATGCTTTGTACCGTTAGTACTGGATCAAATCAACCATTTCAATTCAAGGGTAAGGTTGTACACATCAGCCTATTTTTATTAATATATGTATGTTGCCATTTTCATCTATATATAAAACGTGTACAACAATGACATATTAGTCATGTCAATATCCATCAAAGATGATATGTTCACAGTGATAAAATGCAAGTATTTAACTATGAGTTAATTTTTAAATAAATAACATTTATAAATATTTGTACCACAGCTATTGTGTGGCTACACTTATGCAATATGTACTCGTTACAGCTTGAAGTCAATTGGTGAATAAAACTATGATGTTGTTATGTGTTAAAAAAGGTTACAATTTTGCAGGTTGAAGTGAATTGGTGAATAAAAAAAGATGTTTTAATGTGTTAAAAAATGCTACAATTTTTTTTTTATAAAAATTGATTACATTTTAGCCTCACTTTCAGTCAATCTAAAGTGCTGGCAATGAGGATAGTTTGTGGCAAAAGTGAAATGAACTGAATGTGCAGGGGTGATGATGTTTGATTGAGGAAGCTTGTATGTTGAAGTTTTGTAATGAAAAGGGGGTAATGTGGCATGCAGCAAGTTGTACACTGTTATGAAGTGTGTACGTGTAATGATAGAGGAGGTGGATTAGTGACAATAAGGAGGGTGGGTTGGCAGTCGGTGTGATGAAACAGTGACGATTTGTTTGTGAGCAGCGCAGGCAGTTTTGTGGTCAGAAGTTGACACATAATGTTAGTGTTATGGTGTCTCCTTTGCATGAAAATATCAGTTCCTGAAATAACTTGCAGCTCAATACTGCACTTGCACACACTCTTTCTTGTGAACCGTAACATGCATGCTCAACTGCATGCCAAATGAATAGTGTGTTGGTTTTATAAAGAAGTGTTGTTATTTGATGAGATGAAAATAAATATATTTGGCTGTTTAATATGTTTATGTTTACTTTCATCTTGCGTTTTCAATTTTTTTCTGCATACCCTCCAGTATATCATTAGGGCTTATGGACAAAGCTTTTGTTTTATTACAAAGGTTAATAACGAAAAAGTCATATGAAAAGAAAAAAAAAGTTACAAAGATACATTTAGTTGTGCAATAATGCCTAAGGGATTGCACTACATAACGAAATAAAAATGCATGAAAACAAAAACATCCAGCATAAATCGTTGAAAGCTACGTTAAAACATCGATCTTCACTTGTCAAATTTCTTGCAACATTCAATCTGTAAAAGATAAAATCATCAAATAAATGTATGTTATATGGATAATCAAGTTAAAATGTGTGTTTGTTATTTACCGTAGCATTTGCAAATGGTTCATCCCAGTCATCGACAATGGATGGTTGGTCCATAATTACTATGGATTCTTGAACATTCATGGTTCATTCTGATTCCTGCACAACAGTAGTTTCATTAAAAACTCTGTCTTCATTTTCCACTTTAGCTACAGTAAGCAGGGAAGTTTCTAATGACTGATTGAATGGTTCTATTTTAACCGAGAAGTCGTTTGAATGTTGTACGAACTCTTCACATTGTTGCTTTCCTGCTCTCTTTAGCTGCTGCTTTCAAGTACATATTGAATTATCAGTTTTGTTACCTGTAGATTTACCCTATAGTACAACATATAATATCTAAATTTAAAAAAAGAGAAAAGCGTTATAACGAACAAAAATAAAATAATTATCAATTACCTTAGGCGTGATAACAAATGAAAAATATATAGCTTAATATTTTGTGTATAATGGAGAAGAGATACTGGTTACTGTATGTAGAGGTAGGTAATTAAATTATAGAAAGTGGTAGTTTGTAACGTAAAAGTGGACAGTAAAACCGGCAGAAATAATGGGTCGTTTGATAGATTTTACGGACGGTTTCCTACTTACATGCCTATATAGTTGAACAGCTTGAATACGTACGTTTTGCTGTGTTTGAATATTATAGGCGGCTGCACATAGAAATTTGTGGATCCATTTAAATATAGTATGCTATATATAGTAGGCTAATAGGTAGAAGCTTGTGGACCTGCTATGATTGACAGTCGGCATAATGGCTAGTATGTATTAGCTGTATTGGGTTATTCAATTTTTGTGAATTACTTAAAAACAAAACACTGCTGTACATAGAAGGACCCGGTTATGTTGTCTGACAGCTGGAATGATGGGTACTGTTTATTAGCTACCTGTATTCGGTCATTAACTTTTTTGTTTTTTTTTTCTAACAAACAAAAAACAGATGGCAGACCTACTCTTGTACCAAAACCATGCGTTAACACGCAACCGGTAGCAATGACAACTGAAAGATTATTTGTTTAAATAGCATATGTCTACCGTAACACATAATACTGGCAGTAAACTATTGAAAGAACATTTAGCAATTTATTAATAAATAGAGTAAGTTACAAATCCAACATTTAAAATAGTTACAACTTAATATGTATCGCCACAAAAAATTGAACGGACAACCGTTGCAGCTAAACTATTGGGCATCTAAATATTTATACATTGAACATAGAAATCCATTAACCCAGTAGCATATATTTGAAATTTGCTATCTAATACCACTCTTTTCTTCTGATTCACATGAACCTGCGTGGCAAAACCAATAGAAAAGGAACCGACCAATTTGCAGATGTATTGTTCACATATTTTGACAGAAACAAAATAAGAGTACCTAAGAAAATTTAATGCATCTTATAGCACTACTGTCGTGCTATGAGATGGCGGACAATATAATATTGAACAAAGGTGGCTGTTGATTGCAGTGCTAAATGTAATGCTACCGCAATGAGTTTAGTCATGACTTAGAAAATTATGTACCGCTACTCTTATTATTGTCATTAGTAGCTGAATGAAAGTACAATAATTTATGGGAACTGGAGATGTCAAAACTAACGGTGTAAAATACACTTGTTGTCGAATAGTAGGTACAAAAAAAGCTGTAGCGAAGTGTAACGATCCGTAGATTTATGATATTTAATAAATTTAATTAATGTAATTTCAAATTTGTTTGAGAATAAAATGCAGAGATTTGGTATAGTTGAATCTGTAAAAGTTAATATAAATATTTACTTTAATGGTGTTCATTAATACAAAGATGTAAATTGTGTAGATAGTAATATTGTATGGCTGTAGTGAAAGGAAAAGAAAACTGATGGAAACATAAAATTTATTATTATGTAAACAAAAGCATAGTTTGAACAAATTTATGGAAATTGATATAAACAGTGTTTGTAATCAGTTTGATTATTAATAATTGAAAGATGGAGATGCGTAAATACGTTAATGAATTTAAAATGGGAAAGAAAGAATATATATAATAATAAGCAATTGATTCTATTAAGGGAATTAAATTATAATTAATGGTCATTTAATAAATTCAACGTTTTGTGAGGAATCAAAATAGTTGTGTAAAATATGTACAAACTACGATTTGGAATTTATTGGATTTATAACGGTTTTGTTATTAAGTGTATGAGTTTAAAAGTTATTCCATTTTGTAAAGTAATAGAAGAATGCATGTAAATATAAACAGGGCTTAATAGAATTTGATACTTAATAAATTGAATAAATTGCCCATTTATGTAGATATGTATAGTGGACTATAAATGGCCTAAGCAAATTAAATGGGATAATTATTGAGATTTGTACTATGAAAATAAATAGTAATATTTATTTGCAAGTAATAAAAGCCTATTTAGGTAACTAGAATTTAGATTTAACGACTATTGTATGTTACCTATTCTTGTTTCTTATTAATTTAAAACTTTGGAATTTATTCAATTTATCCGCCAATTTACTGCAGTTAAAGTGAGATGGATCGGTGATTGAGTAATGTAAATATAAATAAGATGCAAAACAAAGGAAATCTTATTTATAATAATTTGTGTAGAATAAAATAAAGAAATCAGTAATTGATAGTGGGAAAATGGGGATGCAATGAGATCTTAAGTGATAATAACTCTGTAGGCAAGTGATAACAGAAATTTGTGTATAACCAAATAAAAATCCAAATTTATTTGGAAACCAATTGCAATCAATTGAATTTATTGCAATTTAATGGATTTAATATTTAATAGTTTATGTAATTATTATTTGGAAGAAATGGGAGTTATTTGTAAAAAGTATGAACCAAATGATAATTTTTCTTATAGAATAGTGAAATAAAATAGATATAAAGGTTTCAATTATACACTGAAATTCATATTCACCATAAAATGTTAATTGAAACCAAAGTAGTAAATATAGGAGTCAAGACCATTCATTAATTTGTATTTATTGCAATGGTTAATACCATAGAATAAGGTTAAAGCTAATTCAGATTTTTATTTGACCATTGTTGATGTAACTTTAGAAAACAAGATTCTATTTATAATTTGAATATTAAGGTCAACAAATGGTATTTGCTGCATATAAAATGGATTCTAACGTAAATTATTACGTTATTGAATTTAGATTGGAATGGTAAACAATTGAGTGGATTTAATAGATTTATCAAACATACAATATTAAATTCATTAAGATTGGAATTTATAATAGTTAAGAAAATAAGGGAATGATGTTTGCAATCATTGCAATAGATATTAATTTAGGATTGCCTTAAATTAAATTAAGGCAAATAAATGGGAATAAAAGTTTATTGACAATTTGAAATATAATTATGGTAAAAAAAAAAGGGTTAATTACAAGTAAAAATGAGTTGAAAGGGAAATCAAATCTATTTATCTAATTGGATTCAAGTTGAGATGGAAATCCAATTATTTATTTAGTTAGATTTAAGTTAAGAGTATAAAGGTATAAGATGTAATAATTGAGTTTTAGAATATAATTTATAATTTCCAGATAATAAGAAAGTGCAGATATTAACACTGCAAACTGATATATTTATGGATTTTAATTCACATCCAAGCTTGTTAAATCAATTAAGATTGATTGAATTATATAAGTAATGAATCCAGCCAATATTAGAAATTGAAATATAAAAATTGGATTTTTGTGATTTATTTAATTGATTTAATAAATATTAAAAATAGCCATTTTGGGCACGGACTCGGATTTCGACGAAACCAGTTTCATCGGATCCGTATCAGTGAATTATTATAGGATTTCAAATTTCGTATCGATCGGACTTGTTGTTTGATCGTACGGACGATAAACGCCTTGAAATCAATTTTATTAAAATCAATTTGAAAATCAATTTGGAAATCTTGTTTTTAGCATAACTTCTTCATACGATCAAATTTGGACGGGAAAATTTTTCCATCGCGTTCAGAATATTTCAAAATACCTATTTGGATATATAGTTTTAACAAATTCGGTTCCGGAGGCATAGCGGGCTTTTTGGGCCATAGTTTGTTGCCTACGTTCATCCTATAGTCTATCTACCCTACCTCTAGCCCATCTATAAGTATACCGTGATAAACCCTAGCCTCCTTTCTTCTGTCAATTGGATATACGTACATTTTCTTCATCCCTTTCTCCTCTCCAGTTCAAATCTAAAGCCAAAACTCAAAAAAAAAAATTCAGAAAATTCCCGAAAAAATATATGTTGTAGTCTTCATCGATACAAATCTACGGGTGATGTTTGTTTCTGCTATCGACCTTTAGTTCAGACAGAAAACTCGGTCAAAGCAGCAATATTCGAAACCCTAAGCTTGAAATTGGGGGTTTTCGATTTAAGCCGAAATCGACGAAATTGGTTCTGGGTATTGTAGCACTCGACGATAGGGTTCGTTCAAAGGTGGTTGGAGGTTGTATGGTGGGACGAGGCGGCCAAAATCAGTGAGTTAGGGTTCGAAGACCCTAACACCCAGGTGGCGGCGCACGGCGAGATGGGCGACCGGACCATGGGGGAGGCGTGGCGCTCGGCGAGGGGAGGAGAATAGGATGTGTTGGTGGTGGTCTGGTGTCGTGTAGGAGGTGGAAACGTTGGTCAAACGACGCGTGCATGGGTTCAAGGCTGTGCTGTGCATGGCTACAGGGAGACGCGCGTATTAGGAAGGAGGGCAGACCTCTGGTGATGTGGCATTGGAGTTTGTTGGTTTGTTTTGTTCTTTGTTTTATTTAATTTCGTTTTCCAACAGCGTTTAATCATATAACTTTCGCATACGGACTCCGATTCAAACGAGATTTTTTTGTTAGGTTCGTTTTTAAATTTCGGATCTGATGACGCAGGTTTGGACAGATTTGGAGACTGTCAAAATTTTGAGTTTAAATTGAATTTAAATTCGATTTAAATTCCAAAGGTGAGTGTTTTAACCCACTCACAATTACTAGAAGCTTTTATGTTTGTTAAATAAATTTTAGAAATGAATAGAAATTTATTTATGAGCTTTTGGGCATGTTATTTCATCCATATCTGTTGAATTGCATTTTTTGAATTTAGCTGTTAATTTAAATTGATTGATTGCATATTAATTGGCTGTTAGAAATTATTGTTTGCATAAGAACTGCTAGTTAACAGTTATGTAAATTATTATTGAGTAAACTGTTAGATAAATAGTTGATAAATTTAATTTGGAAAAAACTGACAGTTATTACCTGTTGTATATGTTCATAGATATATACTGTTATTGATTGAAATTGGTTGATGGTTGCGATTGGATGATGGATGTTGTTGATGAATGAATGTTTATTGCATATCATTAAAATTGCAAATTTATCATGCATATTTCATTTTTCGGGATTGTGGTTTGAAATGATAAAACCGCAAAGTTTATTTTTAAATTGCGGATTGAAATGATAAATATCCGTATCACTTGACCATAGGATAGAAAATTATATACAGGCACCGCGGTCTATATATAACTATTTTAATGTGATTTCTATGGTTTGGATGGAATACGGTTTATAATAATCTTAAATTTTATACTGTATAAATATTTTTCTTCCGTATTTATGTACATGAAAAGTTGGAAATTTTGAAATAAAAAGGTGTATAAATTCCCTTAGTAAAATGGAAGAAAATTTAGAAAATGGAGTTGGATAAATTTATATCATATGTTTAAATGTTAAGTTTGGAAATTTAAGATATGATATTTATAATTGGATTTTTCCCAAGATAAATTGAAATGAATATTCTAATATGAATTTGAATTGGAAAAATATTCTAATATAATTGGAATCGAAAAATACATATGTTTTATTGCTAGAAATTGGAGTTGTTTAAGGATTTATGTGAATATTCAAACTAAATAATAAAACATTAATTTGTTGAAAGAATATATTCCAATTTTAGTTTTTGAATATTAATACTCCAATGGATTTATATATATGGAAATTGAAATGGTTTTGGAACTTAAGAGTGATATCTAAATTATGGTTTTAACTTTAGATAAAGAAATATTTCCATAAAGCCATATAACTTATTTCTTTACAAAGTGACAGTAAAGTTAAGCTTTTTAATTCGCATACCGTTGAATATCCAAACCATTTGAGTTTTAAAAGTTATGGTTTGAAATTATGGATTTCCAAAAATATTATGCTTTGAAAATATTCGATTTTCAGATATTATGAAGTTAAAGCCTTTTTATTATTGGAAAGGAATTATATTTGGGATAAGTGGTAAAATATGGTTTTGGGTTTTGGAATGATATCGTAATATTATGGTTTTGAAATGGGTTATATTCTGGTTTTAAAAGTATAAACTGCTTTAAAGAACCGCGGTGTTATAATAACGATGGATTGGCAAAGAGACCGGGATCGGATATGGACATACTCTCTGTCGATACCGAAAACCACTTTGACTAACCGTGTACGCGGTGGAGATTCCAGAATGAAGTAGGTTGGTGGCGACGATTCCTGTAAGGTAAATACGTGGACCCGACTCCCGTGAGTTGGCATAAGGTGGCTAAAACAGGAGCGATCGACGGGTTAATGAGGTCATTCCTCTGATCGGACACTCCTCTTCGATATTATACTATGACTTTGGATTGATTCAGTGGCCACTTCTATTTTTTTTGATTTGGGGAGTTGTTTCGAGGTGGGCGGTTGCTGCGGCTTCGCGTTACCATCGGCCCGGAAGCGTAATTGGTATATCTACCCTGGCATTGCCTAGTTGTGCCGTGTCACCTACCCTATCGCGCCTTGTACGAGTTTGGTTTTCTCCCGTAGCCCGTGTGATATCCTCTAGTGGCTTCCCGATCAGGAGGGACTATGATATTGGATGGACTACTGGGACTATTACGTGTTAAGGGCTATATGGGTAACCCCTTAACGCTATTAAAAAGTAAGTTTATTTTATAAATAGACACTATTATAATAACGCAATATACTACATAGTAAATAGTTTAACGGATCCTTAGGAGATGTAAATCCCGAGCATCTCTTGAGTTACTGTACTCATATTTATTTCTGTTTATTTAACTCACATAAGATATTCTAGCCTGACTCGAGTGTTTTGTCTTTTCAAATTCGCTCGGGTCAGTCCGAGCATTTCAGGATAGCAGATTTAGCTTGGAGGACGAAGACGAAGATTCAGCATTATTTATATATAGTATTGCACCACACACTCTTTATATTCCGCTGCATTGTTGTATTGGTATGTGTGACTCTGATGTTCATTGTATAAGTGAAATAACTATTTTGTAAACTGTTTTGAATTGTATATTTATTATTATATTTTATCCTTCCGCTGTGAGATTCTATTTTGTTTTATTTCTTCTCTATTTTTCTTATTTACCCCATAACACTCCTCCCTTGCGTATGCTTTGAATCGGCACGTGTGTCGTTTAAAGTGTGCGAAAAGGCGGGATGTTACAGTTGGTATCAGAGCCAGGTTTAGCGATAAACCTTGGCTTTGTGGGGTTTGACTCTTTGTTAATAGGACAGTAATATCCTATGGGAGTCGCTGAGTGTATACATATGAGAGAGCGTACTTGTTAGTATTGATAAAAAGATTTTAATATTGTGTTAATCTGTTCCGCTTTGTATTTATAAATTCCGGTTGATGCATGGGACGCTATGTCATCAATAGAGATTTCTAAACACTTAATAGGACAGACCGACAAAATATTTGTTTTTAATATAGGTGAATGAAATAATTTTGCCTATTATATTTTCTATATATAAAATATTTTATAAAGATATATATATATTTGGTTGCTATAGATTGGGTGTTAGGAAGTAAAATATTTATAAAAAAAACTGAAGCTAAGTGAAATTATAATAAACCAAATTTGGAGATTTTAGAACTTAAGTCCGGGATTTTGAAAATTTGCTTTCAAAAAAAAAATTGTGAAAGATAATGATTTGATTTATAAGTAATTTCTTATGTAAATATTTAGTATAATTCGGGAAAAATTGTGTTAAAGAAGATTTTGGAAAGAAAATAAATTCTGTACTTTCCTCTCTGTCGCTGGAAAATAATTTCGGTGATGACGGCCGCATCATCGACTTTCATTTTCGAGTTTCGAAGGGGAAAGGCCACTGTAGTAAATTCTACTACAGATTTATTTTAGAACTTTCTAAAATTTTCTTTTATTGTTCTAACTATAATTAGAGATATTGAGTAGTAAGAACTTATTTATCTATTATTTTGAAATAAATTGAATTTTTAACCCGGTATTTAAATTCTAAATTTTTCCGTTAATTAATTGTTTAAAATTTTGTTAGTGAAATAAAAGTTAAGTAATAAATGAATTGAAACCTCTAATTTAAATAAGAGAATTATTGCAAAGTTATAAAGAGAAATTGAATACATAAGAGAGAGAAAGGTAATATGGATTAACATTGAATTTAATTTGGAGATTTAACTTGTATAAGTTCAATTGCATTTCCTTAACATGAATAACTTACCCAAATATAAAAGTTGAAATGTTAAATAAGAAACTAGAATTGAATATTTTACAAGTAGGAATCTTGGAAATAATGAAGTATTCAATAATTACCGTTATAAATAAAAATTAAATGGTATAACTTAAGTGATAATTAAAATTTTATTGAAAATAAAGTTAAGAATTATTAATAGATGATATGAACCTGAGTATATAACATGAAATTCAAAATAAGAATTTATTATATGATTGTTCACTTAAGTATGTTTAATCTCCCCTATTCTAATATAATGGAAAGTAGGAAAAATTGAAATGACTGCAATTCATAGTTGATGAATAAATAAAAACTTCCACTTATAAGAATAAATATTAGCAGATTAAGAATTTGAGGGAAATCTTACAAGTGAAGAGTAAGGAAGTGAAGATATTCAAAATATTTGTTGTTATTAATAAGAATTTATTTATAAACTTAAGTAATAAAAGGAAACTTAAGTAATAAAAGGAAATACAAATATAATGAATTTTGTGATAATTTGAAAATAAAACTTGTCAGAAACAAAGAAATCCCTCATAAATGAGGGAAAGAAATCAAAACACTGAATTATGAAATAAGTGTATAATAAGCTATTTTGGTGTTGATTTGAATTGTTTGGTTGATGTATGTTTGTTGGGTAAGGAATTGTGGAGTTGTTGGATGAACAAATAATCTACCTTTGTTCCATCTTAGGCTGTTGAGCAACGGATGCACTTGATAGTTATTCTTCATTCGTACAACTTCAGAATTTGAACCCGAACAACTAATTGTTGTTTGATTTAAATGATTGTTTGTTGTATGTGGGTGTGCTGTTTGTATGGTTGTTGCATTTGATTGGATATGAATGATTGAATCCACCTAAACATTCACTGTAAAATAAATATTTAACCTTTTAGATTTTATTAGTAAATACAGGTGATGGAAGCCACTGCTACTGCTTTGGTCCGTAAAAATAATAAGCGTATTGCCCGACAAATAGGTACGTTTTCGGATTACGTTTAAAGCGCTATTTTATATATTTTTCCCGTGTGGATATTTTATTTTGGATATATATGTAAAATATTTGTATAATTGGATATTATATTTTCTCCAGAGTCCCTCCGTACAAAGGAGACTCTGCCAAAATTTTCCGTAAATTTTGGACTTAGAATTTTGTGAAAATATTTTCCAACTTTAATAATTCAAGTATTAAAGGATATAATGATTATATAAAACAAATGTATTTCATTAAAGGAAATTAATCCAGTAAAATATTGTTTATGAGTTAATATTTGAAATAAGATGCCCGGTTTTATTCTCCCTTCTCCCTTCTTTCCTTTTCGGGGACGAAAAGTTTTGAGTGGGGGAGATTGTAACGATCCGTAGATTTATGATATTTAATAAATTTAATTAATGTAATTTCAAATTTGTTTGAGAATAAAATGCAGAGATTTGGTATAGTTGAATCTGTAAAAGTTAATATAAATATTTACTTTAATGGTGTTCATTAATACAAAGATGTAAATTGTGTAGATAGTAATATTGTATGGCTGTAGTGAAAGGAAAAGAAAACTGATGGAAACATAAAATTTATTATTATGTAAACAAAAGCATAGTTTGAACAAATTTATGGAAATTGATATAAACAGTGTTTGTAATCAGTTTGATTATTAATAATTGAAAGATGGAGATGCGTAAATACGTTAATGAATTTAAAATGGGAAAGAAAGAATATATATAATAATAAGCAATTGATTCTATTAAGGGAATTAAATTATAATTAATGGTCATTTAATAAATTCAACGTTTTGTGAGGAATCAAAATAGTTGTGTAAAATATGTACAAACTACGATTTGGAATTTATTGGATTTATAACGGTTTTGTTATTAAGTGTATGAGTTTAAAAGTTATTCCATTTTGTAAAGTAATAGAAGAATGCATGTAAATATAAACAGGGCTTAATAGAATTTGATACTTAATAAATTGAATAAATTGCCCATTTATGTAGATATGTATAGTGGACTATAAATGGCCTAAGCAAATTAAATGGGATAATTATTGAGATTTGTACTATGAAAATAAATAGTAATATTTATTTGCAAGTAATAAAAGCCTATTTAGGTAACTAGAATTTAGATTTAACGACTATTGTATGTTACCTATTCTTGTTTCTTATTAATTTAAAACTTTGGAATTTATTCAATTTATCCGCCAATTTACTGCAGTTAAAGTGAGATGGATCGGTGATTGAGTAATGTAAATATAAATAAGATGCAAAACAAAGGAAATCTTATTTATAATAATTTGTGTAGAATAAAATAAAGAAATCAGTAATTGATAGTGGGAAAATGGGGATGCAATGAGATCTTAAGTGATAATAACTCTGTAGGCAAGTGATAACAGAAATTTGTGTATAACCAAATAAAAATCCAAATTTATTTGGAAACCAATTGCAATCAATTGAATTTATTGCAATTTAATGGATTTAATATTTAATAGTTTATGTAATTATTATTTGGAAGAAATGGGAGTTATTTGTAAAAAGTATGAACCAAATGATAATTTTTCTTATAGAATAGTGAAATAAAATAGATATAAAGGTTTCAATTATACACTGAAATTCATATTCACCATAAAATGTTAATTGAAACCAAAGTAGTAAATATAGGAGTCAAGACCATTCATTAATTTGTATTTATTGCAATGGTTAATACCATAGAATAAGGTTAAAGCTAATTCAGATTTTTATTTGACCATTGTTGATGTAACTTTAGAAAACAAGATTCTATTTATAATTTGAATATTAAGGTCAACAAATGGTATTTGCTGCATATAAAATGGATTCTAACGTAAATTATTACGTTATTGAATTTAGATTGGAATGGTAAACAATTGAGTGGATTTAATAGATTTATCAAACATACAATATTAAATTCATTAAGATTGGAATTTATAATAGTTAAGAAAATAAGGGAATGATGTTTGCAATCATTGCAATAGATATTAATTTAGGATTGCCTTAAATTAAATTAAGGCAAATAAATGGGAATAAAAGTTTATTGACAATTTGAAATATAATTATGGTAAAAAAAAAAGGGTTAATTACAAGTAAAAATGAGTTGAAAGGGAAATCAAATCTATTTATCTAATTGGATTCAAGTTGAGATGGAAATCCAATTATTTATTTAGTTAGATTTAAGTTAAGAGTATAAAGGTATAAGATGTAATAATTGAGTTTTAGAATATAATTTATAATTTCCAGATAATAAGAAAGTGCAGATATTAACACTGCAAACTGATATATTTATGGATTTTAATTCACATCCAAGCTTGTTAAATCAATTAAGATTGATTGAATTATATAAGTAATGAATCCAGCCAATATTAGAAATTGAAATATAAAAATTGGATTTTTGTGATTTATTTAATTGATTTAATAAATATTAAAAATAGCCATTTTGGGCACGGACTCGGATTTCGACGAAACCAGTTTCATCGGATCCGTATCAGTGAATTATTATAGGATTTCAAATTTCGTATCGATCGGACTTGTTGTTTGATCGTACGGACGATAAACGCCTTGAAATCAATTTTATTAAAATCAATTTGAAAATCAATTTGGAAATCTTGTTTTTAGCATAACTTCTTCATACGATCAAATTTGGACGGGAAAATTTTTCCATCGCGTTCAGAATATTTCAAAATACCTATTTGGATATATAGTTTTAACAAATTCGGTTCCGGACTCCTCCTCCCGTTGTTGTTGTTGAGAGAGATATCTCTCTCTTTTCCTCCTCCCTCCGTTGTTGTTGTTGAGAGAGATATAAGTATACCGTGATAAACCCTAGCCTCCTTTCTTCTGTCAATTGGATATACGTACATTTTCTTCATCCCTTTCTCCTCTCCAGTTCAAATCTAAAGCCAAAACTCAAAAAAAAAAATTCAGAAAATTCCCGAAAAAATATATGTTGTAGTCTTCATCGATACAAATCTACGGGTGATGTTTGTTTCTGCTATCGACCTTTAGTTCAGACAGAAAACTCGGTCAAAGCAGCAATATTCGAAACCCTAAGCTTGAAATTGGGGGTTTTCGATTTAAGCCGAAATCGACGAAATTGGTTCTGGGTATTGTAGCACTCGACGATAGGGTTCGTTCAAAGGTGGTTGGAGGTTGTATGGTGGGACGAGGCGGCCAAAATCAGTGAGTTAGGGTTCGAAGACCCTAACACCCAGGTGGCGGCGCACGGCGAGATGGGCGACCGGACCATGGGGGAGGCGTGGCGCTCGGCGAGGGGAGGAGAATAGGATGTGTTGGTGGTGGTCTGGTGTCGTGTAGGAGGTGGAAACGTTGGTCAAACGACGCGTGCATGGGTTCAAGGCTGTGCTGTGCATGGCTACAGGGAGACGCGCGTATTAGGAAGGAGGGCAGACCTCTGGTGATGTGGCATTGGAGTTTGTTGGTTTGTTTTGTTCTTTGTTTTATTTAATTTCGTTTTCCAACAGCGTTTAATCATATAACTTTCGCATACGGACTCCGATTCAAACGAGATTTTTTTGTTAGGTTCGTTTTTAAATTTCGGATCTGATGACGCAGGTTTGGACAGATTTGGAGACTGTCAAAATTTTGAGTTTAAATTGAATTTAAATTCGATTTAAATTCCAAAGGTGAGTGTTTTAACCCACTCACAATTACTAGAAGCTTTTATGTTTGTTAAATAAATTTTAGAAATGAATAGAAATTTATTTATGAGCTTTTGGGCATGTTATTTCATCCATATCTGTTGAATTGCATTTTTTGAATTTAGCTGTTAATTTAAATTGATTGATTGCATATTAATTGGCTGTTAGAAATTATTGTTTGCATAAGAACTGCTAGTTAACAGTTATGTAAATTATTATTGAGTAAACTGTTAGATAAATAGTTGATAAATTTAATTTGGAAAAAACTGACAGTTATTACCTGTTGTATATGTTCATAGATATATACTGTTATTGATTGAAATTGGTTGATGGTTGCGATTGGATGATGGATGTTGTTGATGAATGAATGTTTATTGCATATCATTAAAATTGCAAATTTATCATGCATATTTCATTTTTCGGGATTGTGGTTTGAAATGATAAAACCGCAAAGTTTATTTTTAAATTGCGGATTGAAATGATAAATATCCGTATCACTTGACCATAGGATAGAAAATTATATACAGGCACCGCGGTCTATATATAACTATTTTAATGTGATTTCTATGGTTTGGATGGAATACGGTTTATAATAATCTTAAATTTTATACTGTATAAATATTTTTCTTCCGTATTTATGTACATGAAAAGTTGGAAATTTTGAAATAAAAAGGTGTATAAATTCCCTTAGTAAAATGGAAGAAAATTTAGAAAATGGAGTTGGATAAATTTATATCATATGTTTAAATGTTAAGTTTGGAAATTTAAGATATGATATTTATAATTGGATTTTTCCCAAGATAAATTGAAATGAATATTCTAATATGAATTTGAATTGGAAAAATATTCTAATATAATTGGAATCGAAAAATACATATGTTTTATTGCTAGAAATTGGAGTTGTTTAAGGATTTATGTGAATATTCAAACTAAATAATAAAACATTAATTTGTTGAAAGAATATATTCCAATTTTAGTTTTTGAATATTAATACTCCAATGGATTTATATATATGGAAATTGAAATGGTTTTGGAACTTAAGAGTGATATCTAAATTATGGTTTTAACTTTAGATAAAGAAATATTTCCATAAAGCCATATAACTTATTTCTTTACAAAGTGACAGTAAAGTTAAGCTTTTTAATTCGCATACCGTTGAATATCCAAACCATTTGAGTTTTAAAAGTTATGGTTTGAAATTATGGATTTCCAAAAATATTATGCTTTGAAAATATTCGATTTTCAGATATTATGAAGTTAAAGCCTTTTTATTATTGGAAAGGAATTATATTTGGGATAAGTGGTAAAATATGGTTTTGGGTTTTGGAATGATATCGTAATATTATGGTTTTGAAATGGATTATATTCTGGTTTTAAAAGTATAAACTGCTTTAAAGAACCGCGGTGTTATAATAACGATGGATTGGCAAAGAGACCGGGATCGGATATGGACATACTCTCTGTCGATACCGAAAACCACTTTGACTAACCGTGTACGCGGTGGAGATTCCAGAATGAAGTAGGTTGGTGGCGACGATTCCTGTAAGGTAAATACGTGGACCCGACTCCCGTGAGTTGGCATAAGGTGGCTAAAACAGGAGCGATCGACGGGTTAATGAGGTCATTCCTCTGATCGGACACTCCTCTTCGATATTATACTATGACTTTGGATTGATTCAGTGGCCACTTCTATTTTTTTTGATTTGGGGAGTTGTTTCGAGGTGGGCGGTTGCTGCGGCTTCGCGTTACCATCGGCCCGGAAGCGTAATTGGTATATCTACCCTGGCATTGCCTAGTTGTGCCGTGTCACCTACCCTATCGCGCCTTGTACGAGTTTGGTTTTCTCCCGTAGCCCGTGTGATATCCTCTAGTGGCTTCCCGATCAGGAGGGACTATGATATTGGATGGACTACTGGGACTATTACGTGTTAAGGGCTATATGGGTAACCCCTTAACGCTATTAAAAAGTAAGTTTATTTTATAAATAGACACTATTATAATAACGCAATATACTACATAGTAAATAGTTTAACGGATCCTTAGGAGATGTAAATCCCGAGCATCTCTTGAGTTACTGTACTCATATTTATTTCTGTTTATTTAACTCACATAAGATATTCTAGCCTGACTCGAGTGTTTTGTCTTTTCAAATTCGCTCGGGTCAGTCCGAGCATTTCAGGATAGCAGATTTAGCTTGGAGGACGAAGACGAAGATTCAGCATTATTTATATATAGTATTGCACCACACACTCTTTATATTCCGCTGCATTGTTGTATTGGTATGTGTGACTCTGATGTTCATTGTATAAGTGAAATAACTATTTTGTAAACTGTTTTGAATTGTATATTTATTATTATATTTTATCCTTCCGCTGTGAGATTCTATTTTGTTTTATTTCTTCTCTATTTTTCTTATTTACCCCATAACACTCCTCCCTTGCGTATGCTTTGAATCGGCACGTGTGTCGTTTAAAGTGTGCGAAAAGGCGGGATGTTACACGAAGACACTTGAAAAGTGAAATTATTTATTAATAATAAATCAATAATAAAACAATTTTTTTTTGTGCGAGACAACTTATGGAAGAGTATATAAGTCAAAAAATTATTTGTGAATATGTCATATATCCTAACAGAATTAAAGCTTTAAAAATGTATATAAATGCGTGCAAGGTTTCTCACACACTACTAATTTTATTAATCTTACTTTCGATGTAAATAAATGTGGAACTCAGAATCAATCATGCAGGAGGGTAACTGCATATAAATTATAGCCATTTGATTGCTTCCAAGTAATACTATAAATAGAGATTTCTTTTTAATAATCAATTTTCTCACCATATGAAGCTTATGGAAAAACTACCTGAATAGTATCCAGAATAGACGTTTTTATTTATGCAAGCCCGCCAACTTCTCCTGTTATATACTGGGCACCTACATTGCAGCAGTCTGAACTAAAAAAATATGGTACATAGATAAACAATATGGTTTATATGTAGATGTGAAAAATGACAATAAAGTTTGAACTATGTACAAAAAAGGAATTCGTGCATACTTACTTTCGATATACCAAGTGCATGCGCCTTCCTTTTCTTTGATCTCTCCGAGGCTTTGAGGATATCTACCTTGTCTAAAAATTTTGCAGTATCATTGAGGAAGCTATTGCCATCTCTGTAGTTTATACTTCAATTTATGAAATTGGAAATAGCATCAACAACTAAAGCGTTTCATCCGTAGCCATAAAACCTGATGTCTGGCCGACGATACCTTTTACCAATTATCTACGATACTCTAATAGAAGGAATTACTCAAATCAAGATAAAAGTGGGCTTTAAAAAAAGAAGTAGTCAAACTGGACAACTAAGACTATGTTCTCAAGTTGATGAAAAAATTATTATTTAATACGAAACAACTAACACAAATTATTGATTTTGACCATACACTTCATGCATATTACCACTGTAATTAACAAAAAATGCAGCTCCTTCATTACGTAATTTACCAAGATGGGAAACCAAGTTAGAACTGTCACGGTCCAAATTCCAGCGTTCAAAAATCGACATCTGTACTCCACTTGTAATTGAATGCCGCAGATTCAATCGTTGAAATTCGAATCGTGCCGGAGCTTATAACACATTAAGTATAACGTCACAGCGGAAGAAAAGAATGAATATCATTGATATACAACATTCGATACAACAATGATACAATATGAATCAATATCAGAGATACAAGATAACAATGCTACAGCGGAATAACAATATGATATAGCAGTGGAACCAAAAACTCCAAACAGCAACAACGACTTTAATTCCAAAGCACCAATCCAGAAATAGCTCGAACCACCATCACGTTGCACCAAGCTAAGCAAGTCTTGTCCAAGAATCCAAATACTCCAATATCCAAGATCTCCAATAAATACTAGAGAGAAAGCTGAAAGCTACAGAATCGATTCTATATCTACTATCTGAAATACCCAACCCTACACTGCCTGTGTGGAAAATTGTGGGCACTCAGAGTTTAGGAAAGGAACAATAAACTCCGGGTTAGTCGTAGGACTGGTATGAGCGAACAAAAAACATTTTATCTTTAAAACAAACAAAAGAATTTAAATTTGAAATGCGCAATGCTTTTTAGAAAATGAAACTACCATAAGGCCTCCCACCACACACACAATGCAAATGCAGACTTGGAGGAGATTTCTCCTTATGACAGTAAAAAATGCTTGATATGCGAAATCCTTTGATATTATTACTATAAGTACATAGTGGAAAACATTTCGAAAGTATAATATTAATCTTAGCCATCATAGACATTTCGTACTATGCCTACTATAGCTACCATCCAAACAGTGGGGCGCCACCATAAGTAGATGGCAGGTTATACAACTAAAACCGTAAAAGGCGCGTATTGTTTCTTTGGGTTTTCCAACAAATGGTCAGGCCAAGGAACTTCCCATTGCCACATGGATAAGCCTCTGGAGGGACGCCCTGAGAACCATCCCTCAGTTCTCTGTTAACACAAGGCCGGCTACCCCCTTCCCGGGGAATAAAACCTAAGATATGCCACCCCCGGTCCTTTGGGACCTTTATCCGAGGGCCCTCCAACAACATCACACGGTAATAAATATACTACAGTGTCCATATGAGTAAGTATCTTGGCTCCATACCATGATACCACCCTTTTCCAGAAGGAATGGTCATACCCTAGGGGCGCTACCCCTGAAACCTTGCTGCATTCTTCCTGTTTCGACCATTCCGAGGTGTGAGGCTCGACGAAGTCTTATCCACAAAGCTATGTTTTTCACAAAAGCCATGCTTCGATCAACAAATGATCAGCAGCACTTCGTATGCCACATTACTAAATTGGGAATGTATCACTAGTAACCATCAACTACATAACCTCTGAGCTCATACTTCTCAGAGAAGGGTGTTAAGCTAAGAGAATAAATCTCCGCCACAAAACAGAAATGTATTTGATAGACCATCTTTACATCTCAAAGTGTAACGTCAGACACACATCCATACAAGTCTGTTCCGGGTTCGAACAGAACCGAAGGCACTTCGGAAGAAGCCTTTGCAATCCAGATAATTCCTAATCACGACCGGATTCCCCATCACAATGGGTGCTCAAATCTCTATACCGGGGCCATTCGATGCAGAGACATTCGACAGGTCATCCATTCGCTTTCGAATGTATCTGGTCTTCACCACCGATCTTTAAATGCTATCCATATCGTCGTATCATTATTCGAAATGGGTTATATGACACTAAGGTCCTCTCCCGGCTAAACCGAATAATGAGCGTGATATTTAAAAACATATGGATAATGGGATTAGTTAAGTCACAACTTATTACCCAAAACTTTTCATTCAAATGGTTAAAACAAATTACCATTTCCAATCCTTTAAACAAAAAGATTCATTTCAAAACCGTTCAATAGTTTAAACAATTTTCACACTTTAATCTTTTAAACAAAAGATTCACTTTTAAAACCCCTTTTTAATTTTTAAAAAAAACAAGGATCACCAATCTTTAACAAAGATTCATTTATAGCCTTTTAAAACAATTCCATTTCAAGTTGGATTAACTCATTCGGTATTTAAATTAAAGACTCATTTCATAGCTTTCAAAACCATTCAATTTCAAATTTGAAATCTTTTCATCATAATTATTATTTTAAACCACTTGTTTCCGTTTCGGAAAACCCAATTTTATTTGCACGAGTTAAAGCCTTTCAAATATAAACTTGGGTTAAATTTAAATTCCCAAAGCAATATTTTCTAAGTGGTTAAAAACCCATATAAACATCTTTATAAATTTGTATAATCTTTCCAAGCCAAAATTTCCAAATCATTGAATTCAATTCCAAATATTGAATTCAAACTCAAATCAAAATATTTCAGATTTCAAACTAAATCAAGTTATTCAAAATAACTTTTATCTTCAAAACTCTTTTTCAAATATTTTTCAAATTCAACCCAATTTCATTTCTAAAATTATTTGGATTCAAAATTCAAATTTTAAAACCATATCAAAATATTAAATTCAAATATCTGTGACTTAACTGATCTCCTCGTGAAATCCATATTTGTGTGTGTATAGTGTGGTACAGGGGTTTTACACAATAAAAGTGTGACATCATCAATCAACACAAATTCAAATACAATAATATATATTTGATAAGCGATACGAACTATAACGCTTATATTTGATAAGCGGTACAAACCAATTGTAACGCTTATCTTTCATTCACAGATCACACACACACACATATATATATATATATATATCATAGATAATGAATTACATTACAGATGATTAATTCCATCACAGAATAAATTACATCACAGTTCATAAACAAAATAATCCATATCACACATTATCACAAAGCAGGGACATCAATCAATTCAAAGCACTCCGTAGAATCCTAATATCCATGCGTGAGATCAATTAATTATCTGATTTATTGAAATCAGATAATTACTTATGAATAAATTCCTAATCCTGGTTAATTAATCATAAATTAATTACAAACCATTTTGATAAATTTTCTTAATTAATTACAATAATTAATTAACCCTTAATCAACAATCATCTCTTAATCACCTTCATAAATTTATCATTCTTAATTGATCATCTAAATTAATTAAACCTTAATTTTAATTAATTAAATCTTAATTACTTTTATTAATTAATTTATTTCATAAATAATTACTTTGATTAATAAACCACATTAATTAATTATTCTTTAAAGTAATTAACTCTTAATATTTGATAAATCAATCTTCAATCAATAATTACTTTAATTACTAAATCCTCAATTATTAATTAATTAAATCTTAATTATAACTAACTATCCTTTAATTGATTTTCTTAATTATTAATGAATTAATCTTAATTACAAATTATTACTTACTTGATATCATTAACGTCATACATCAACTCACTTTTAAGTTAAAAATTTGAAACGTTTGATTTTTATTTCTAAACCACTCATGAAGTTTTATTTAAAGTAACTCGTTACAAATATAAATTTAAAACTTAATTGTTTAAAAAAAATCATTTATTTCAAAACTTTTTATTTACGCTTTCTACTTACAAAATAAATCATCATTTTTAAAAAGGAATTGTTTCAGAAATTCATTTAACAAATTCACTAAAGTTTTAAAACTAGAAAACATAAGAATTTTCAGCCCACCCGAGTGTTCCCCGAGCTAAATCCCATTGTACTCGAGCTCTCCTTCGAGATTTTCCAGAAATTGTCCCGAGTGACCCAGAATTTAACATTTTAAAATTCTTCTAAGTATTTTGCTCAACACCAAAATCCTACTCCGAGTTCGACTTCGAGTCGAATGCCTGTTCCCCGCGCTTGAACACGAGACTTCTTCTTCTTCCACCATTCTTCTTCTCCCCTTCCCAATTCCTGTAACCAACAGGCACAACGACATGCGTATCCATGCACCGATGATCATCACACCTTCGAACATCACCGAGGTTGCCATCAAGTCGACTACGATCTCCTCATCCCAAACAACGACCCAGAATTTCAAAATTGCCCACAAATCAAAATCGAGCATTTCCATTACACCTGGAACCCAAACTCAACACCAAAACCAACCTCGTGGAACCACCTCCGGCCATCTGAGTCGTCACCACCTCATCCACGACTCCGAAGCAACATGATGCCCATAACCCCCTCGGTCCGATGACCTGAATTGCCCCGACCACAACAAAACACCTCCATCTACTTCATCGGCAAAACTGGGTTGTTAAACCCTACCCCCAATAAATTCTTGTTGCCATGGGGATTTATAAATTCAAACAACATTTTTCCAAGCTTCGGCAACCTACCAACAACCTTCAACAGAAACCACGAGCTTCCACCATTTCCCAGTCGACAGAAAATGCCCAAAAATCAAAAATCGATCAACTCAAAAATGCTCTCTCAAATCATAACTAAAAATTTAGATTTTCATCTCAAAAATTATATTTCACAGATTTGATTCTTGTTATAAACTTAAATCAAACATTTACAAGATTTGATTTAATCATGATTTTAACCTGTCTACTGTAAATCCTTGATTCCAGCAAATTCTTAATCCCATTATGCTTAAATGTGTTTTTAAACCATAGATTGGGTTTAAACTAATTTATCATGTTTGAATATCATAGTTTAACAGAGATCTGTTGTAAAGATTTTGAATTTTTATATCAAAACCATACTCTTTGGACGAACAACAGGGTGATAAAAATCAACAGATATGTACACTACATAAATACGTAGAGGCTTACTTATTGACATACGTACAAAGCAATTATCATCACACAATCAACAATCAGCATAACATCACAATGTATCAACCAAATCAGGTTTAAAGGGAAAGTTGCTCACCTGGGTATTTGCAAACAGAGAAGATTTTTTTTTCTTTTTTTCTTTAAATATTATTGAAGCTATTATAGTTTTGAATTTTTGTTTAAATCTTGATCTGGACTGAATCAAGTTGAGTTGCTGGCTTGCGTCCAGTTTAAATCCATCCCTAGAGAGTCAAATGCAGACATAATTTCCAGATTTGAATTGAACCACTTTAATCTTGATTTAAAATTGCCTGACCTACTCCTTGAATCTGTGCTTCCATGTTTGAAATGTATGCCTGTTCTGGAAGTATTTTTGATCTGAATGCTGCTCTAAGAACAGATTGAAGCTTTAAATTTGCTTCAGGTTGATTCAGATTTGATTTGACCTGATTTTTGAATATGAATTGATCATGCATGATTCAATTCTAGTTTTTAGCTTTGCTTCAAGTTGAACTAAACACTTTGTTTCATGTTTTCTTTTCTTTTTTTGAATTCTCAGTTTTGATTAAATGAAGATGTTGAAGTTTTGAAAAGAAAACAAAACAACTTTCCACTTGTTTTATTCATTTTACACTTGTTAACCTCTATTACTACTTGTTAAACATTTGTCCAATTCAAACAATTTATGTCAAGAACTTTCCTTGAGTTTATTTGCAAATTAAAATTTAGACCTTACTTCATTTAAATTTATAAATTTAGTTCTAAATATTTACACATACAATTTTAAATTTACAAATCATATTTCCATGTTTTTCTTATTTATATAGAAAAACTGAATCACAGCTTAAATGTTTATGTACAAATAAAACTAATTATTTTATTAAATCTTGTTTATATTTTACATTCCAATTCTAATCCATGTACATACTAATTTTCAAAACATATGTATGTTATATATTTGAAAACAAATCTCTATTAATTTTTGAAAGATAGAGTTTTTCTTTCAAACCCAATTTTATTTAAAAACATTTATTTTCTTTTGAATTACAAAACATTCCTTTTTATATTTGCACTCATACATTATATTTACATTATTTCTTAAAGTATAGAGTATTAACTCCTATTAGTATTGATTTATAAAATGTTTAAATCTAATTATTGTTCAATACATTTATTTTTAAATTTCCAAATTCAAAATTTAATATACAGTCAACTTGTACTCATAAATGAATAAATAATCAAATACCTTTTTATAATATATTTTTATATTCTATTTATCATTTATTTCTCTTAAATTCCAAATCAAATTTTATTTATAATCCGTTTGATTTCAATCAATTAATTTTATTTACAATCTTTTCAAATCTTCAAATTAATCCATAATTAAATTTGTAAATTAAAACATTTTTCAAAATATTTATTTCAGAATTTCCAATTAGAAAAATCATATTTAAAAATCACATTTACATTCATTTATATTAATAAACAAACAAATATCTATTAAACTTTGGAAAACACCAGATTAAACCATAATTAAATTCTAAAAATTAAATTTATTTTCAATTTCAATTTGCTTTAAAAACGGGAATGTTACAGATTCCCTCTTAGAAAATTTCGTCCTCGAAATTTGAAAGTAGGGAGACAACAAAAGAATATAGAGATAGAGAGATGAATCTCCAGATCAAATTGAATATCTATTCTGCATTTGGCTTACCAAATCAGAATATCAATAATGGATACAAGAAAGAATTAAGATACTCGGGTCACCAGAATTATGAATATACAGGAAATCGGTTAGTTCAAAAGATAACTAACCCCTCGTAGAATATATCGAGACCCAAGGAATAAACAGATATATGGATGCAATCCAAATCTTTTAGTTTAAACAACCAAAATATACCTATTAACCATAACAACCAAAGCAAACAATTCATCCAAACAAATAATTCTGACCCATTTGGAGTTTATGTCCCATGCAAATATATCAAAGCTTCTTCCTGGAGCTGCCAGGAATCATCAAAGAATTGAAGAGACGAATCAAAGGAGATTGATAGAGAAAGTTGTTTCCGCTATTGCAGGGTGCTGACCATTTGTAATGGTACTCCACTGTCCCCTATCTCGTCTTCTTCTTGCACTCATACTCACTGTCAATGGATAGTAAGAAATTTTACTGAGGCATACGGATGGATATCTTAGGGATATACTCATTCTAGGGTATACTTCACCCTATCTCTAATGAGTTACTTAATGTGTTATACTCCTAAGCTAAAGTTTCAACCTTTAGCTCTGATACCAAAACGTCACGGTCCAAATTCCAGCGTTCAAAAATCGACATCCGTACTCCAATTGTACTTGAATGTCGCAGATTCAATCGTTGAAATTCAAATCGTGCTGGAGCTTATAACACTTTAAGTATAACAACACAGCGGAAGAAACGAATGAATATCATTGATATACAATATTCGATACAACAATGATACAATATGAATCAATATCAGAGATACAAGATAACAATGCTACGGCAGAATAACAATATGATATAGCAGCGGAACCAAAAACTCCAAACAGCAACAACGACTTTAATTCCAAAGCACCAATCCAGAAATAGCTCGAACCACCATCACGTTGCACCAAGCTAAGCAAGTCTTGTCCTTGAATTCAAAGACTCCAATATCCAAGATCTCCAAAGAATACTAGAGATAAACCTGAATGCTACATAATCGATTCTATATCTACTATTTGAAAAACCCAACTCTAGACTACCGTGTGGAAAATTGTAGGCACCCGGAGTTTAGGAAAGGAACAATAAACTCTGGGTAAGTCGTGGGACTGGTATGAGCAAACAAAAAACATTTTATCTTTAAAACAAACAAAAGAATTTAAATTTGAAATTTGCAATGCTTTTTAGAAAATGAAACGACCATAAGGCCTCCCACCACACACACAATGCAAACGCAGACTTGGAGGAGATTTCTCCTTATGACAGTCAAAAATGCTTGATACGCGAAATCCTTTGATATTATTACTATAAGTGCATACTGGAAAACATATTGAAAGTATAATATTGATCTTAGCCAGCATAGACATTTCGTACTATGCCTACTATAGCCACCATCCAAACAGTGGGGCGCTACCATAAGTAGATGGCAGGTTATACAACTAAAACCGTAAAGGGCGCGCATTGTTTCTTTGGGCTTTTCAACAAATGGTCAGGCCAAGGAACTTCTCATTGCCACATGGGTACGCCCCTGGAGGGACGCCCTGAGAACCATCCCTCAATTCTCTGCTACCATAAGGCCGGCTACCCCCTTCCCAGGGAATAAAACCTAAGATATGCCACCCCCGGTCCTTTGGGACCTTTATCCGTGGGCCCTCCAACAACATCACACGGTAATAAATATACTACAGTGTCCACATGAGTAAGTATCTGGGCTCCATACCATGATACCACCCTTTTCCAGAAGGAATAGTCATACCCTAGGGGCACTACCCCTGAAACCTTGCTGCATTTTTCCTGTTTCGACCATTGAGGGGTATGAGGCTCGACGATGTCTCGTCCACAAAGCTACGCTTTTCACAAAAGCCATGCTTCGATCAACGAATGATCAGCAGCACTTCGTATGCCACATTACCAAATTGGGAATGTATCACTAGTAACCATCAACTACATAACCTCTGAGCTCGTACGTCTCAGAGAAGGGTGTTAAGCTAAGAGAATAAATCTCCGCCACCGAACAGAAATGTATTTGATAGAAACCAGCTTTACATCTCAAAGTGTAATGTCAGACACACATCCATACAAGTCTGTTCCGGGTTCAAATAGAACCGAAGGCACTTACGAAGAAGCCC
The DNA here is from genome assembly GCA_030765085.1 of Allium cepa. NCBI lineage: Eukaryota > Viridiplantae > Streptophyta > Magnoliopsida > Asparagales > Amaryllidaceae > Allium > Allium cepa. The sequence goes on along the minus strand of CM060940.1, from coordinate 745,138,813 downwards.
TTGCAATCCGGATAATTTCTAATCACATCCGGATTCCCCATCACAATGGATGCTCAAATCTCTATACCGGGGCCATTCGGTGCAGAGACATTCGACTGGTCATCCTTTCGCTTTCGAAAGTATCCAGTCTTCACCACCGGTCTTCAATTGCTATCCATATTGTCGTATCATTATTCGGAATGGGTTATATGACACAAAGGTCCTCTCCCGGCTAAACCGAATAATGAGCGCAATATTCAAAAACATATGGATTGGATTTCAGTCAAGTCACAACTTATTACCCAAAACTTTTCGTTCAAATGGTTAAAACAAATTAACATTTCGAATCCTTTAAACAAAAAGATTCATTTCAAAACCCTTCAGTGGTTTAAACAATTTTCACACTTTAATCTTTTAAACAAAAGATTCACTTTTAAAACCCCTTTTTAATTTAAAAAAAAGCAAGGATCACCAATCTTTAACAAAGATTCATTTATAGCCTTTTAAAACAATTCCATTTCAAGTTGGATTAACTCATCCGGTATTTAAATTAAAGACTCATTTCATAGCTTTCAAAACCATTCAATTTCAAATTTGAAATCTTTTCATCATAATTATTATTTGAAACCACTTGTTTCCATTTCGAAAAACCTGATTTTATTTGCACAAGTTAAACCCTTTCAAATATAAACTTGGGTTAAATTTAAATTCCCAAACCAATATTTTCTAAGTGGTTAAAAACCCATATAAAAATCTTTATAAACTTGTATAATCTTTCCAAGCCAAAATTTCCAAATCATTGAATTCAACTCCAAATATTGAATTCAAACTCAAATCAAAATATTTTAGATTTCAAACTAAATCAAGTTATTCAAAATAACTTTTATCTTCAAAACTCTTTTTCAAATATTTTTCAAATTCAACCCAATTTCATTTCTAAAATTTTTTGGATTCAAAATTCAAATTTTAAAACCATTTCAAAATATTAAATTCAAATATCTGTGACTTAACTGATCTCCTCGTGAAATCCATATTTGTGTGTGTATAGTGTGGTCCAGGGGTTTTACACAATAAAAGTGCCACATCATCAATCAGCACAAATTCAAATACAGCAGTATATATTTGATAAGCGGTACAAACTTTAACGCTTATATTTGATAAGCGGTACAAACCAATTGTAACGCTTATCTTTCATTCACAGATCACAGATATATATATATATATATATATATATATATATATCATAGATAATGAATTGTATTACAGATGATTAATTGCATCACAGAATAAATTACATCACAGTTCATAAACAAAATAATCCATATCACGCATTATCACAAATCAGGGACATAAGTCTATTCAAAGCACTCCATAGAATCCTAATATCCATGAGTGAGATCAATTAATTATCTGATTTATTTAAATCAAATAAATTACTTATGAATAAATTCCTAATCTTGGTTAATTAATCATAAATTAATTACGAACCATTTTGATAAATTTTCTTAATTAATTACAATAATTAATTAACCCTTAATCAATAATCATCTCTTAATCACCTTCACAAATTTATCATTCTTAATTGATCATCTAAATTAATTAACCCTTAATGATAATTAATTAAACCTTAATTACTTTTATTAATAAATTTATTTCTTAATTAATTACTTTAATTAATAAACCACATTAATTAATTATTCTTTAAACTAGTTAACTCTTAGTATTTGATAAATCAATCTTCAATCATTAATTACTTTAATTACTAAATCCTCAATTATTAATTAAATCTTATTTATAACTAACTATCCTTTAATTGATTTTCTTAATTATTAATGAATTAATCTTAATTACAAATTATTACTTACTTGATATCATTAACGATATACATCAACTCACTTTTAAGTTAAAAATTTGAAACGTTTGATTTTTATTTCTAAACCACTCATGAAGTTTTATTTAAAGTAACTCGTTACAAATATAAATTTAAAACTTAATTTTTTAAAATAAATCATTTATTTCAAAACTTTTAATTTATACTTTCTACTTACTAAATAAATCATCATTTATAAAAAGGAATTGTTTTAGAAATTCATTTAACAAATTCACTAAAGTTTTAAAACTAGAAAACATAAGAATTTTCAGCCCACCCGAGTGTTCCCCAAGCTAAACCGCATCGTACTCGAGCTCTCCTTCGACATTTTCCAGAAATTGTCCTAAGTGACGCAGAATTTTACATTTTAAAATTTTTCTAAGTATTTTGCTCAACACCAAAATCCTACTCCAAGTTCGACTTCGAGTCGAATGCCTGTTCCCTCGTGCTTGAACACGAGACTTCTTCCTCTTCCATCATTCTTCTTCTCCCCTTCCCAATTCCTGTAACCAACAGGCACAACGACACGCGTATCCATGCACCGATGATCATCACACCTCCGAACATCACCGATGTTGCCATCAAGTCAACTATGATCTCCTCATCCCAAACAGTGACCCAGAAATTCAAAATTGCCCACAAATTAAAATCGAGCATTTCCATTCCCCTTGGAACCCAAACTCAACACCAAAACCTACCCGGTGGAACCACCTCCGGCCATCTGAGTGGTCACCACCTCATCCACGACTCCGACGCAATGTGATGCCCCTAACCCCCTCGGTCTGATGACCTGAATTGCCCCGACCACAACAAAACACCTCCATCTACTTCATCGGCATAATTGGGTTGTTAAACCCTACCCCAATCAATTCCTGTTGCCATGGCGATTTATAAATTCAAACGCCATTTTTCCAAGCTTTGGCAACCTACCAAAAACCTTCAAAGGCAACCACGAGCTTCCACCATTTCCCAGTCGACGGAAAATTCCCGAAATTCAAAAATCGATCAACTCAAAAATGCTCTCTCAAATCATAACTAAAAATTTAGATTTTCGTCTTAAAAATCATATTTTACAGATTTGATTCTTGTTATAAACTTAAATCAAACATTTACAAGATTTGATTTAATCATGATTTTAACCTGTCTACTGTAAATCCTTGATTCTAGCAAATTCTTAATCCCATTATGCTTGAATATGTTTTTAAACCATAGATTGGGTTTAAACTAATTTATCATGTTTGAATATCATAGTTTAACAGAGATCTGGTGTAAAGATTTTGAATTTTTATATCAAAACCATACTCTTTGGACTAATAACAGGGTGATAAAAATCAACAGATATGTACACTACATAAATACGCAGAGGCTTACTTATTCACATACATGCAAAGCAATTATCATCACACAATCAACAATCAGCATAACATCACAATGTATCAACCAAATCAGGTTAAAAGGGAAAGTTTCTCACCTGGGTATTTGCAAACAGAGAAGATTTTTTTTTCTTTAAATCTTATTGAAGCTTTTATAGTTTTAAATTTTTGTTTAAATCTTGATCTGGACTGAATCAAGTTGAGTTGCTGGCTTGCTTCCAGTTTGAATCCATCCCCAGAGAGTCAAATGGAGACATAATTTCCAGATTTGAATTGAATCACTTTAATCTTGATTTAAATTTGCCTAACCTACTCCTTGAATCAGTGCTTCCAGGTTTGAAATGTATGCCTATTCTGGAAGTATTTTTGATCTGAATGCTGCCCTAAGAACAGATTGAAGTTATAAATTTTCTTCAGGTTAATTCAGATTTGATTTGACCTGATTTTTGAATATGAATTGATCATGCATGATTCAATTCTAGTTTTTAGCTTTGCTTCAAGTTGAAACTAAACACTTTGTTTCAGGTTTTATTTTTTTGTTTAAAATTCTCAATTTTGATTAAATGAAGATGTTGAAGTTTTGAAAAGAAAACAAAACATCTTGCCACTTGTTTTATTCATTTTACACTTGTTGACCTCTATTACTACTTGTTAAACACTTGTCCAATTTAAACAAATTTATGTCAAGACCTTTCCTTGAGTTTATTTTCAAATTAAAATTTAAACCTTACTTCATTTAAATTTATAAATTTAGTTCTAAATATTTACGTATACAATTTTAAATTTACAAATCATACTTCCATGTTTTTCTTATTTACATAGAAAATACAGAATCACAGCTTAAATATTTATGTACAAATAAAACTAATTATTTTATTAAATCTTGTTTATATTTTACAATCCAATTCTAATCCATGTACATATTAATTTTCAAAACATATGTATGTTATATATTTGAAAACAAATCTCTATTAATTTTTGAAAGATAGAGTTTTTCTTTCAAACCTAATTTTATTTAGAAACATTCATTTTCTTTTGAATTACAAAACATTCCTTTTTGTATTCGCACTCATACATTATATTTACATTATTTCTTAAAGTATAGAATATTAACTCCTATTAGTATTAATTTATAGAATTTTTAAATCTAAATATTGTTCAATACATTTATTTTTAAATTTCCAAATTCAAAATTTACTCATAAATGAATAAATAATCAAATACCTTTTTATAATATATTTTATATTCTATTTATCATTTATTTCTCTTAAATTCCAAATAAAATTTTATTTATAATCCATTTGTTTTCAATCAATTAATTTTATTTACAATCTTTTCAAATCTTCAAATTAATCCATAATTAAATTTGAAAATTAAAACATTTTTCAAAATATTTATTTCAGAATTTCCAATTAGAAAAATTCTATTTAAAAATCATATTTACATTCATTTATATTAATAAACAAACAAATATCTATTAAACTTTGGAAAACACCAGATTAAACCATAATTAAATTCGAAAAATTAAATTTATTTCCAATTTTAATTATTTAAAAACGGGAATGTTACAAGAACCAAATAAAAAAGCATGAAAATGATGAATGTAAAATAAATTTACAATTGTGAAAAATTCAATTGCCATTCAAATAGTAAGAGTAAAAAACTTATACTCGCTTTTTTGTAAGGTGCAAAACTTGAGAACAAAGTAAGCATTTTCGAAAAAATGCATACAAAATTATTACTCTGTAATTTCTCCTCAAATTCCAAACTGAAAAATAAAGCTCATATAAGATATTAGGTTTTTACAATCTCCGTAAAATATTGGACTACAAATATTACACCTTCAAAATATTCGCATCAAGGTAATATATGTCAAAACTGGTGTATGATTTCCTTGTTTTTGTAACATAATAGTCAATTAAAAAAAAATTAAAATTAGTTCATGAGCACAAATCCATATAACCAAGTATACAGTTAGAGGATTGGAATGTAAACCCCCAATTGTTGTCACAAATCATGCTAACTTTGTAAATGACCATTACAAATGACAAACCTAAATGAATTTGAGTATTAATGTTGAGTAGAGATTATTACCGAAGTAATTGTTGATGATAGTATCAATAGTGGCTTTTGTTTCCGAAAAAAATATACATAATACTAACCACATTGCAAAAAAACCCTCCTCTCTTGTAATGTGCAATAGTTCTTGAGGCCAATCCATATAATCATCGGCTGCATGATTCATTTTGTGATCCTGCCATTGGAACCAAACCATGAGTAAAAGAAACATAAGCATGATATGGTACTTTTTTCATGGCTTCACATGTTAAATTTGCATTGTTAAATCGGTCAATGACATATCGAGTATGGAAAACAAAGTAGACAACAGTAAATTCACATCAAAACAATATGAGTGCAGATATGAAGGTTGAAATCATATATCTTGAGGGTCATCGGCCAATCACAATAAAAAAACAAATACAGGGAGCAATTCACATCAAAACTAAGGAACGCCAACGAATAAATGAAACCATAGTGAAAAATACCGTAAAAAGCACATAGTACTAAAGCATGGAAAATGTATATTTTGGACTAACCATCCTTCATCTTTACCTTGTAAGGATTTCAAAACGAAGGCATCATGTAGCACTAATTTTGAGACGAAGGACATGAATGATTTCAAAGGCTGCAAAAAGGAAGCAAAATCTATTAATAAGTGAGGAATTGAAAGTAACATATTAGTGAATTGCATCTTCTTGACCATAAGTTGGCAAAGTCAAAAATTGCATGTATAAATTTTGAAATATGTGTAAAATGAGAATGTTGTTCAGTCTATAATCATTTTACCTATAATATGAGGAATATAAATCAACTAAAAAGAATGAAGTAAGGTAAGTTGTGTAAGTGCAAAAATGTAGATTCACTTATCCATCCAAATATCGAAATCGCTACTATAACAACTAACTGTTAGTTTTGGAAAAATGTCAAAAAACAACAACATGCATATTTTGACTTATGCCATGACATCTGTCTTCAGCTATATTTTGAGTCCATATCATGAATAATTACTATCATTAATAAATATAGATGATATTTGACACATATATTATACGTTCTTAGAATAAAGAGGGAATTAGGCTTGGTAGCGTCTGAGTATCCATATATAAAAGTAAATCCATTACTCTCTACCTTAATATTTTTAATTTAATTTATAATGAAGTAATAATATTATTATCCTATGTCTAGCATCTAGCACTATAATTTGCTGAATCAAAAGAGTTTTTTCATTTATTTAGGCCCTTGGCACGCTCATATCTATCATGTTGGCTTGGCATGGAAAGTATATAACTTGATATCTTTTATGCGTCCAACACATAGTCAGTAGTGAAGAAAAGGTTACTATATGTTGCATTTATGCTAATATTTGCCAATGGTGTTCAAATAATGTTGTTAATAATTCATTAAGGAAGCACACACAGCAGCATTAAGATTATTAAAACTTTACCTGCTGTATTCTAGAAAATAGAAATTCAAATACTCGAATGACTCATGCCACATTTTACATTGTCACCATAGCATATTTCTTTCCACTACCAGTCTGTAAAACAAACATCAGAATAAAATTTCATTGTTCGATCAATGTGTAATAAATTTAAATTTTGCAACAAATTAATACATGTGAAGAACAATATTGACTGATAATATATCACTTATCACTTTAAAAAATTGTAATGAAAACCCTGTTGCGATTCCTGGGTAAGAATTTGATGTGTTTGTAGTATTCCAGGTGCCAGCCATAGCATGTTTCTTTCCATTGCAACAAATTAATACATGTGAGACAGATAGTATTCCAGGTGAGACAGATAGTCGATTTCAGGAAATTTACGCAATTCCTGAATCACGTAACCATCCATGGATAGGTTTACATATCATAAATGAAATAATAATCGCCAAATCCTAATCGAGAAATGATTGCAAGATGTTACCTAATTCGTCATTCAGTTTGAAGGAGGACGACATATAAAACTCATCGGCACCAATACTTCATTCCCAAATCAACGTTGGTTGCAGGATAACCCAATTGACCATGGGTAACATTCCCAAATCGAAAGGTGCCAGCCATAGCATGTTTGTTTTCACTGCAACAAATTAATGCATGTGAAAAACAAACTTTAAAAAATTGTAATGAAAACCTTGCGATTCGTGGGTGAGACAAATAGTCGATTTCAGGAAATTTACTCAATTCCTGAATCACGTAACTATCCATGGATAGGTTTACAGATCCTAAATGAAATAATAATCACCAAATCCTAATCCATAAATGATTACAAGATGTTACCTAAGTCGTCACTGAAGCAAGACTCGTCGCCACCAATACTTCTTTCCCTAATCAAAGTTGATTGTAGAATAACCCAATTGACCATGGGTAACTTTCCCAAATCGAAACGTCATGGGAGAGCGTGGATACAGTTTCACGCTTTGCATAATAGAGACGTGGGTGTGAGTTATATGTATTGACCAAAATATCCCTTCACTATAGGTGAATGTTACAGGGTTAATTGCATAATTTCAAAAGCTTCATTTGAGGGTTTTCCTATTATATAGATATTTGCCAATGGTGTTCAAATAATATTGTTAATAATTGATTAAGGAAGCACACATAGAAGCATTAAGATTATTAAAACTTTACCTACTTTATTCTAGAAAATAGAAATTCAAATACTCGAATGACTCATGCCACAATTTACATTGTCACCATAGCATGTTTCTTTCCACTGCCAGTCTATAAAAAAAACATAGAAATAAAATTTCATTGTTCGCTCAGTGTGTAATAAATTTAAATTTTGCAACAAATTAATACATGTGAAGAACAATATTGACTGATAATATATCACTTATCACTTCAAAAAATTGTAATGAAAACCCTGTCGCGAATCTTGGGTGAGAATTCGATGTGTTTGTAGTATTCCAGGTGCCAGCCATAGCATATTTCTTCCCACTGCAACAAATTAATACATGTGAGGCAGATAGTTGATTTTTGGAAATTTACCCAATTCCTGAATCGCGTAACCGTCCATGGACAGGTTTGTAGATCGTAAATGAAATAATAATCGCCAAATCCTAATCATGAAATGATTGCAAGATGATACCTAATTCGTCATTCAGTTTGAAGGAGGACGACATATAAAACTCGTTGGCGCCAATACTTCATTCCCAAATCAATGTTGATTGCAGGATAACCCAATTGACCATGGGTAACTTTCCCAAATTGAAAGGTGCCAACCATAGCATGTTTCTTTTCACTGCAATAAATTAATGCATGTGAAAAACAAACTTTAAAAAATTGTAATGAAAACCTTGCGATTCGTGGGTGAGATAGATTGTCGATTTCAGGAAATTTACCCAATTCTTGAATCGCGTAACCATCCATGGATAGGTTTACAGATCCTAAATGAAATAATAATCTCCAAATCCTAATCAAGAAATGATTGCAAGATGTTACCTAATTCATCACTGAAGCAGGACTCGTCGCCACCAATACTTCTTTCCCTAATCAAAGTTGATTGCAGAATAACCCAATTGACCATGGGTAACTTTCCAAAATCGAAACGTCATGGCAGAGCGTGGATACAGTTTTACGCTTTGCATAATAGAGACGTGGGTGTGAGTTATATGTATTGAACAAAATATCCCTTCACTATAGGTGAATGTTACAGGGTTAATTGCATAATTTCAAAAGCTTCATTTGAGGGTTTTCCGATTATATAGATATATGTTTATTTTAATGATATTTTATATGGAAGATTACACGTTGTTGAATTCTCAAACACGTGTCCCTTTTGTTCTGATAAGTTTAAACACGCGTTTGTTAGTGGAAAAAAATTCATAAAACAAAACGAAAGCATTTTCTTTTGTTCATAATAAAAAAAATCGTGCTCGTTCAAAAGAAAATGGCGGTCGATCAACGAAAAATCAAAACAAAAATCAATGGCTATGCGAATCTGAAAAAGAAAATGGTGGTTCTCGAATTCAATCTCATGGGGCTGGGTTCGAATCGCAACAGCAAGTGCGAAGGTATCTAGTCGTCAAGTGGAGGACATCTCGATTTTGGATTAGGGCATAGACTCGTGGCTCACGATGGTAGCTGGGGAATCAAGTCGATCGATCGGAGAGACTGAAGGGTGGTCGGCGCGTCGAGCTCGAGAATGGTTCGTCAAATTTATGGGCCACGCGTAGTCATTTGCGATCGCATTGGATTAGGGAAAAGCGGAGCATAGGGTTTTCGTAGCGCGAGCATGCATGGCAGACTTGGGCGTCGAAGTGGTGCACGACGAGTTTCGCGAGTTGATGAGAGGCAGTGGTTTGTCTATAGCATCGAGGCGAGTAGGGTTGGTTCTTGAGCAGCGCAATGATGATGGGTGTCGAGGTAGTTTAATTTTGAAATCTTTTTATGTTTTATGTTAATATGTTTGCTGTAGATGAAAGAAAAAGTTTTGACAGTAAAGTAACCATTATTTTGCTAATTACTATAATTTGTTTTGTTAATTCTACGAACAGCAAGGTAAAGTTTAAAAAGAATAAAAACAGTAAGGTTTATGTTCAATCTAAAATTTAATAAATACATATGTTAAGAGGAAGGTTCACTGTAAAGCTTTATGCAAACAGAATTTTATTTCAGTAAAGTATAAAAATATTTTGTTTTTAATTTAGTAAACATAGATATATCCACATGCATGTTTTAATTTGAAACATATATATATATATATATATGTATGTATGTATGTATGTATGTATGTATGTATGTATATGCGATTTTGGAAAATATATAGGGATTTAAAATATTGAGGAGTTTATTTAAAAATTGAAGTTTTGAATCTATATAATTTATTTTAAGTATATGTGTAGTTTTGACAAAATAAATATACATATACATATTTTAACGTACCATTTGATTTTAAAATAATGGATTTTAGTGATTAACTTGTTTAAATCAACTTATTTAACCGTTGGTCACTAGAAAATATTTTATTAAAATAATTTAGTTTAAAATTAAATTTATTAGTTAAATTAAAATTATAAAATGGCAAATTGAATTATTCGATTTGTTTCGAACATTAATCAATTGTACAAAATTGTCTATACAAGGTCTAATACAATGAAGAAAACAATCTAGAATGAAAATGGATTGCATGCAAAGCAAATGTGAGATCTTCTCACTCAATTGGAATTCTCGATTTAATTTTAAATAGTTAAATTTAAAATTGTTGATTGTGTGCTTGGATGATAAATTATTATCAGTTGTATTGGATTAGACCTTATGCGTCGCATAGTAGCGGAGGATATTATATAAACCCATTTACCGCAATATTCCACCTTCAAGTGGAATTGATATTATATATGTATTTGGAGTGACTGATTTCCCGCATTATATAGCGGATGAGACCCTATGCACCACATAATAGCTGATGATACTATATAATCCTATATACTGCGATATTCCACCTCAAAGTAGAATTGGTATTTAATTGTTGTGCTAACATCTATGGATGCAGGGAAACAGGTTGGAGAGATCCAACTGGATTCGTCAAATATTTGATTTTGTTTCATATGTTGTGTGATGGTTTATTTATAATCTGTGTATGATTATATTTGTGATTGAAACTGTTGAAGGCTATAATTTAGCCAAATGTATTTTTGGTATCGTAGGATACCAGAAATAAATAAAATTGGATTTTTGAAATTTAAGTAGAATATTTATAATAAATTCATTTAAAGAATTGGGTGAATTTAAAAGAATAAATTTAAGTAGATAAAGTTTTATTTTTGAAAATTTATTGAATAAATTCCAAAATATGGGAAAGGATTTTAATAAATGGGTTTTGAGTAATATTGTTTAATAGTTGAAGAATTTATTTAAAATTCGGATTTTAAATAGTTTGGAAGAGATAAAGGAATTTATTTTAAAAGGAAATAAATTTAGAAACTAAATTTGGGATTTAATCTGGTGTTTGTAATGATTTTGGAAATCGATTTGGGAATTTGATTTGGTGTTGGAATAAATTTTAGAAATCGGTTTGCGAATTTGATTTGGTGTTTCGAAAATAAATTTGGGAATCAATTTGGATTTTGATTTGGTGTTGAAAAGTGAATATTTGGAAAACGATTTGAAAATCGTATATCAGTGGATATTTGGAATTTAAATTCACAATGGAAATTTATAAAGGAAAGGGAAATTTGTTTTAAGAATAAATATTGGTTTGTTTTTAAAGGTACGGAAAGAAATTTACAGATTGGGAATGTAAATTAAAACAAATCGAGAAAGATTTATAAATTGATTTGAATGAACCATTTTGAAATGGGAAGTGCATTTTTCTTGGAAAGCCGAGTATGTTTTAAAGTCGCTTTCAAATATAAATTAAAAATTCTAAAGTTGATTTTAAAAGGATGATTTGGAGAAATTATTTTCTTAAGTTGTTTTGAAAATCTTTAAAGTAAAGATTTGTTTAATTAATTATAGAAGTGGTTATTTAAAGATTTAAATTGATATTTGATTTAGAAAATGATTATTTAAATAGTTATATCCTATTTAATAATTTCATTTTAAAATTAATTTGGACTTGAAGTATTATATGAGGTATTGGTATAATATTTTCATATCTAATATTTAAATAAGTATTTAGAAATAATTTTATTCTAAATGTTTCCAAGTATATTTTTTTTGGATAAGTGATTTAAATTATTTTTTAAAGTATTCAAACTCGGCAAACTTTTAGTGGAAATAAATAATATTTGGAAATTTATTCCACGTGAGGAAAGTGATTTGAAATTTGTTTTCAAAGTGATGATGTGTGTGTGTATATGTGTGTGTGTGTGTATATATATATCTTGCGAAGATATTTTGAAAATAAATAATTGGGGAAAATTATTTAAATCTTAGTGATTGTTGTGAATATTGATTGATAGTTAAATAACCGACTATCAATATTGGCCTTTAAATGGCATTCGAATTTCGATGCAACCGGGGATCGGATTCCAAATGGTTATCCGAAATCCACATCGAATTTTTATGATGGATCTTTTGTTTAAAAGATTAAAAGTAAAAAGTTGTTGCGATTTACTTGAAATCTGAATGTAACACTTATTTTTAAAATAAGCGCTCATTATTCGGATTAGCCGGGAGAGGACTTTGTGTCATAAAATCCATTTCGACTAATGATACGATGAAATGGGATTGCATTTAAAGATGATGTTGAAGACCGAGTATTTTCGAAAGCGAAAGGATTGTTTATCGAATGTCTCTGCACCGGGTTGCTCCGATATAGAGATTTTATCACCCTTTGTGATGGGGATTCCGAACGTGATTTGTGAATATGTGGATTTGAAAACCTTCGTTCCCGTTCAATCTCGGAATGGACTTGTATGGATATGTGGTCTGATGTTATATTTTGAGATGTAAAGCTAGTTTTTATCAAATACATTTCTATTTGGTGGCGGAGAATTTATTCTCTTAGCTTAACACCCTTCTCTAAGACGTATGAGCTCAGAGGTTGTGTAGTTGATGGTTACTAGTGATACATTCTCTATTTGGTAATGTGGCATACGAAGTCCTGCTGATCATTTATTGATCAAAGCATGGCTTTGTGAAAAGTGTAGCTTTGTGGATGAGACTTCGTCGGACCTCACAACCGGAAAATGGTCGAAACAAGAAAGATGCGACAAGGTTACGAGGGTCGCGCCCTTTAAGGTATGTCATTTCCTTTTGGAAAAGGGTGGTATCATAGTATGGAGCCCAGATATTTAACCTATATGGTTACTGCAAATTTATTACTTTGTGGTTATTTCTTTGTGGTTGAGGATCCTCGGATAAAGGTCGCAAACGACTGGGGGATGGCATACTCGAGTAGTAGTTACCTAGTTACCGTGGTAACCCGGCCTTGTGTTGGCAGAGATCCGGATAGGTTCTCGAGGCGTCCCTCCAGAGGCGTACATATGTGGCAATAGGAAGTTCCTTAGCCTGACCGTTTGTTGGAAATTCAATCTCCAATACGCGTCTTGTACGGTTTTAGTTGTATAATCTGCCATTTACTTATGGTGGTCACCACTGTTTATATGGTAGCTATAGTAGGCATAGTTCGAAATGTTTATGCTGGCTAAGATTAATATTATATTTTTGAAATGTTTTCTGCACTTAACACTAATAATAATATCAAAAGGGTTTCGCGTTTCAAGCATGTTTGACTATCATAAGGAGAAATCTCCTCCAATTGTGCGCTTGCATTATGCGTGTGCGGGGAGGCCTTATGGTAGTTTCATTTTCCAAAAGCATAACGGGTTTCTTTTCTTTTCTTTGTGAAAATAACTGTTTTTAAGATCTCACACCAATCCCATGACTGACCTGTAGTTTATTGTTCCCTTTCTAAACTCTGGGTGCCCATAATTTTCCACACGGGCAGCCGAGAGTCAGGTTATCAGTTATCCTAAAGCAAAATCAGAAAAGAGATGCTGTGGAGATCAGGAGCAAGCTGGATGGCAAAGCGTATCACTTATACTATGTAGTGTCCACTGCGTATGGTGGGTACAAAGTAAATTTTCCATGTGAGTCAAGTTATACCAACTACTAGTGTTATATTTGTGTTGTTGTAAACTCTGATGATGTATGTATAAACTGATATAGTTCTTTATTTTAAAGATTATTCATTTATCTATTATATTTGTTCCGCTATGAAACGTGAGATTCTCTTATTGTTTTCTGTTTCTTCTTTTATCTTCTTCTTCTTAGACCCTAACGGTTCTGTTTTCCAACATTCGACTGTGCGGCATTGGATATAGAGGAGGTATCGATGTCGATTTTCGAGCGTCGAAAAATTGGACCGTTACATTAGTACATGTGCTTGAATGGTGTAGTGCTTCCATTCAACCATTTCTTGAGAAGTACACTTCTAAATTAGGGAATAGCCCCATTTGAGATTCATGCTAACGATTATGCAATTTCGAATTACCTTCATGTTTTGTTTATGCGGACATTCCACCGTGCCCCAAGATTCGACGAATTGAGGTACTTCCTTTTATATTAGAAGAGAGTGGAATGTTTTTCTCTTATGATTATTGAGGCTTAAATAAATTGCAAAATCATGTTGCAACTCCAAAAAAACTAATCCCAATTCAAGACCCAATATTTCTTCATTGGATGTCCTAAGGGGTTTAATCGTCTTTGGAAGAAAGGGGTAAGTTTTCTCTTCTCTTGTTGAGATCTATTATGATGGTGCGGGGTTTTAAAAGACTAAATGCTTCTTGCAGTTATTCCAAGGCCAAATAAAGATCCAACACTTGACCATATCTTCCATACTCTGATAGCCATAAATGCTAGACAAAGATCGGCCAAACTTCTAGTGACAGACAAGAATTTGCATCCGTATATATTGTTACGCCCCCGGAGGTCCTCCATCGTTGTTGAGGTTCCATCCCCTACCTATTCCATGATTAGAACATGCTCCACTTCTTCAACTCACAATTTCGAAGAGAGCGATCTACAAGAAGCAAAATTCTATCCGGTGGATCAACTAAGGAAATTCATGAAGAAATGGGCTTTACGACAGGAGCTATTAGTCCGAATAGGATGCCGCTGATCCCGAAAGAAGGGGAAGAGGATTTCAAATGATGAGAAGGTAAGGCTACAATTATCGTAGAAAATGAGGAACGTGGAATAGAGAGCGAAGTGACAATGCCCCATCCTCTAATGATGAGGAGCTTGATGCATGTTCCAGTAAAGGAGATCTCGAATCATGTAATGAAACACCAAGAATGAGTCCCATTCTCCCGGGTTCGCCTTTCTAAGAGCTTATTACTAAAGATGCTCTCCCAGCAACTGAACGACTTTAAGGTTCTCCGACTAAGGAAAACGATATTAACTTTGGGCACTTGAGCAATGCTTATGTGGATATTTCAGAACTCATGAAAGATGATTTTATATCCGAGGGATTGTCTTCTCACACTAGTCATGCCGATTCTAGAATTAGCCTGACTCCCACTGTAGTCGCCTCTCGATCTGGTTTGTGAAGTTCTTTTAGGGCGCCTACGACATGTTACATACTCCACTAGGGTCATGTACACTAATATATGCTTTGTTTGAGCTCATTTTCTGTCACTAAAGTTACTTTATTTTTTTTATTAGGTACTATAGGAGGTCGTGGACTCTATGAAAATGTTGAACAATTTACGGATGCACAACATGGGTTGAAACGCACTTCAAGCCATCACTAGCCCCGAGAAACTGAGGAAGAGTGGAGGAAGAGAAAAGACTGGGACTGAACCTCATTGTTGGGATGACAAGGACAACAGAAGAGTTCAAAGGGCTGGCCATGGGAAGAGAAAAGCTCCCGATTATCAGGAAGAGCTTTCCAAAAAGTCGAATGTAGATCGTGATCCTCATCCTTTCGAGCACCATACATCTATCTCGATTCTAGTTTCTATCAGAATTGAGGTTCGTATTTCTTTTATTCAGTTTGCTCCATCAACCTAGATTCTATCAAATCATGTTGTTCCTGCTTTTGGTTTTTCATGCCTTAGTAGGAGGCCTGCTTTAATTCTCCCATCTGGTCCACCTAAACCAAAAACCGCGTTCCCTAGCTGATTCCTAAAGGGAGTTAAATTCGACCGTGACTTACATTTGATTCGTAAGGAGTTTTATATACCCCATCTCCAGGCGATTCATAGCGACTTGGATCAAGCTGAAAGATGGGAGAAATTATGTAAGCAACTGGTGGAAGAAAACCATAACAACTATCAAGAGATTCTTTATTTTGAGTCAGAGAAGGATGATTATGAAAGGATGCTGATAGAACATGACACCATATTATTAACTGACAAAGGAGAGAGATGCTATCATTCGACATAGTAAGAGAAATGCTAGTTTGCTCAAGGAATTAAAGGTGGCTTGCGTAAAAATTAAAATCATGTTCAGAGATGTAATCTAGAAAGCCCATGCTGATGAAGTCAAGCCGAAAAGGAGCTTGAGACTCAAGATGAGATCATCGAAGCTCAAAAGAGAACCATTGCTGGTTACCATGAAACTGTCGAAGCTCATAAGAAAAAATTGCTGGTTATGCGAGGAAGGTGGTATCTCGAGATATGACCATCCCTAACCAGGCTCAAGTGATTGCCTCGCTTCGAGAAAAAATTGTACAACTCGATGTTGAAAAGACCAAAGTCGAAGTTGAGAAAGTTGCTGTGATGGCGGACTGCTTAAAGCTGCAAGATACCTTCGAAAAGAAAATGGCAAAGACAGATAACACTATCTTGAACTTCTACATCAACTCCATGTTGCATTAGGGCAGTCTCTTTTATCTAGGCCCTAAATTCCCATGTGATCTTGCACTGGTTTGGGAAGAAATCCTGGCCCGTCTCTGAGAAGACGAAGATGTGAATACTGAACAAGAGCTGGCGGATGCCTCTCTGAAAGAAGAATCAAATAATTCTTTGGTAGAGGGACGAGAGATTATTCAGATTGAAAGGAAGTGAAGTCGTCGATGTTGCCGCAGCTGTAACTGCTAAAGCACCATCAGAGCCTTGAAGTTTTGAGCCTGGCGAATTTTCCAAGCTGCCTCATGATCAAACAGAAATCATTCCAGCATCAATTGGTATTTCTTGAGTGTCCGCCCTTTCAATGGATATCTTCAAAACCATGGTTGGTCCTAAAACTTCACCTAAGATTGTGTAACCATCTAATGCAGGAAACAGTGGGGAGTATAAGGTTGAGATTCACTGTCACACTTCTAATCTAGGTCACTCTCTTGTTTATCCAGAGTTTGAGGACTTCCAGCTCACATCGCAATAATAAAAGGAACTAAATGCTTTCCTTTCTGATCATATAGATCCGCCTTCTTTGTCTATCGAACTGCCAATTTCTCCAGCCCCGGGGCTTGCTAATATTTCAAATACACCAACGCTTGTTTACGTAGGTGCTTTGATCACCACGCCCGTGTCTGGCTCACAACCAAGATCGAAATCTGAGAAGATCACTGCATTGCATAGCTTAGACGACCCCTACGTACTTCTAGAGGGCGATTTAATAGCAGTTAACACTCTAATGTAGACAGATTGAGCTAACCAGCCAGGTAAGACTAAGCAGTACATGGTGGCAGTTAAGAAGGAAAAGGTAGAGAAGAGAGAGTCTTCGAGGAGCTCCCGCAAGTCCATCAAGTGCGAGACCAAAGGGGAGTCTTCTGAGGGAGCCAATGAACAAGAGGGAGACATAGGCGCGAAGCCTATAATCGATTTCTTTGGCATCATACAACTCCTGGTGGGGATGTTGAGGGGAAGAAGAAACTTCCGATAAGGCAGGAAAGCAAGTGGTGGCAAGAAGCATTAACGGGCTCGAGTGAGAGTGGAGCCGGATTTTTTAGCATTTTGATTTGTTCGACATGTATTTTGTACAAGTGTAGGGTCTACACTTATCACTTTTGTTGGACATGTATTTTGTTGTTGTTGGCTAGTATTGCATGGGTACGGACCCAAATTTTGACTTTGTACAAATGTATGAGAAATGAAAAGGTTAATGTTTCTACTGCTATCTCTTCTATGCTCTTTCTTATTTATCACGTACTTTGCTTGTTTTCATACCACTTATGTGTGTAGAAGACATGATTACCTGTTCTGCAATTTCTGTACTCCATGTTGTCATGCCGTGTTTTGTGGTATATGATGCCTATATTTCTGTGATTTCACGCATTAGGTATGCATTTTTTCAGTTTTACAACTAGATTTTTTGTGATTGCCAAAATTCTTTGTTTGACGTAACATGACAGGGGTGTAGTTTTCCTTTTAACTAAGTGTTGGTGTGTGCATGCACCCTACTTTATAGGGTTATTTACTCCAAACACTTGATAAATGACCGGTTAATCCGAGCGATTCCTCGGATGTCTATAGCCAAATTTACTTTGCGGTTCCTATCTTCAGGAACTTGTGACTCGAATGTCAACGATAGGGATTCTTTATCGATTTCAAGTTTTGCAGCATTGCTTAACTTATGTCGATTCTTTTTTATGGTAAGATTTGATCTTTATCTGTCCTGCAATCGAAAAATTTCCTGGTGTTTTCAGCACAATATCTATACTTAGAAAATCACACCGGTTTGTTTAGATGGTAGGCAACATCAAGTAATGCTTGCACGGCTTATGAAATGTGTGGTTTTTAAGACTACGAGCTTACGAAATGCATGGCTTCTGAGAGTGTGTGGATTTTGAGTTTGAGTCGATTTACATTTTTCGACTTAGGGAGTGTGTGGAGTGTACTTGGATGTGATTTCACATTACCAAGAAGCTAATGACTGATTTTGATTCGATTTACTTTTGTCGACTCGACGAGTAATTTATATGAACATGGCTTTATTGGTTCAAGAAACTATAGAGATTCATTTATAAAATAAAAACTATAGAAAATTCAGCATATTTACAGTGTCCCTAGTGTAGTCAGGCGGCTTATTTGTAAAAATAGAAAATACATAGATAAAATATAAATAAAGTAATGTCGGTGCGAGTCGTTATTCCAAGCATGGGGAATCAGAATTCCATCATCTATTGTCAGCTCAAAAGTGCCATCTCCGAGCTTCTGACCGATTATATAGTGCCTTTCCTTGTTTGGTCAGAATGTTCCTGGTACATGATAGACTCATTTGAGGACATGGTCTCTTAATTCGAAAGTATGGTTACAGACCTTGGAGTTGAAATGTTACGCTACCTCTTCTGGTGAGCGAAAACCCTTAGCTTGGGTTCCCACTTCTAATCGACTAGGTCAAGCAATTCGAGCAGGAGCTATTCATTCTGTTTTTATTGAAATAAATTCCTCGATGAGAAGGGACTTCCACTTCGATTGGGATCATTGCTTCTGAACGATATGTTAGGGCGAATAGAGAGTGACCGGTTGCAAATTTGTGCGTTTTTTTGTTAGCCCATAATGCAATTCGAGTTCATCAACCCAATTTCATTAAGCATTAGTTAGTCACTTTTTGATGGTGGAATTGATGATCTTGTTTACTGCCTCCACTTGCCTATTTTCCTGCTGATGTGCAACAGTGAAAAGCTTTTCTCGATTCAAAAGCATTTGCAAAATTCTTTGAATTCAGCACTTTCGAATTGAGTCTTGTTATCCATGATGATTTTTTATGGCACTCCAAACCTGTAAATAATTTTTTTAGTGATAAAGTTAATTACTTTTTCCTGGTAATAGTATCCAACGGTTCCGCTTCGACCCATTAGGTGAAGTAATCAACAAATGTGATAACGTATGTGACTCCTTCTTTGGCTATTAGAAATACATCAATCAAATCGATTCCCCAGATTTCGAATGGCTATGGGCTGACCATCTATGCTAGCTTTGTTGAAGGAGTTCTTTTGATCTTGTCAAATCTTTGGCATTTGACGCACCATTTGGCATAATCCGCTGCATCGTGGTTAACCATTAGCCAAAAATACCCATATCGAAGGACTTTCTTTGCAAGGGTTTGCCTCCTAGTGTGATCTCCCCATTCGCCTTCATGAACCTCCCAGAGGATTCACCAAGCTTTGACGTTGGTCACACACTTGAGAAAGGGGGTAGAGAATCCTCTTTAGGTAGAGTTTTCCATTCTATATTACGAACCGCATTGTCCTTCGAAAGAGTTTTTCGTTGATTCTTGTCTGTGGGGAGTGCTCTTCTGAGTAGATAGTCCTTGAGCGGTGTCATCCATGTTTCTGGTTCTTTGGTCGTTCTGAAATCCAGTTGATAACCATCTCGCCTATGCTTGGAGTGGTCATAGTTTAACTAGAACCAGTCTCATTGACTGAGCTTCTTCAAAACTGGCCAGTTTAGTCAAATAGTTTGCCTTCGTGTTTTGTTCCCCAGGATATGAGTTATGGTGTAATGCTCGATGTCGTTCAGAAATTCCTGCACTTTGGATAGATATGGGGCAAGGTTCTCTCCACAGGCTTGATATTTGCCTCTTACCCGATTGACGACCTGATGAGAGTCGCTATAGATAAGTATGGATTTTACCTCGAGTTCCTTCAAAACGTTCAGCCCAGCTATTAGTGCTTCATATTCTGCTTCATTGTTTATTGCAGGGAATTCCAAGTGCAAGGCGCAGCAAACGATCGTCCTTCGGGACTTTCGATCGTGACTTCTGCCCGCAAACAAAAGTTGTTAGATGCACCATCGACAAACATCCTCTAGCAAGTCTCCAATTCTGTAGTAGCTTCTTCTTTACTATTTTATATTTTAAACTCGACAATGAAGTCTGCCAGGGCCTGCTTGTTGATCGCCCTTCGTGGATGGTAAGTGATTTCATAATGACTCAATTCAATGTTCCATTTGATAAGACGTCTAGAGGTCTCTGGGCAGTATAACACTGATTCAAGGGTTGATATGTTAGCAATTTAATTGGGTGTGCCTAGAAGTACGGTCATAGCTTTCTAGACGCGATCAAGAGGCAATATGCTAGTTTTTCCTACTTCGGATAATACTTCTCAGCTCCAGTGAACTGTTTACTAATGTAATATATTGGTCTCTAGACCCTAGCTTCTTCATGTATGAGGGCGGCACTTAATGCATAAGGCTAGACTGTTAAGTAGATAAACAAGTCTTCTCCTTCTGCCGGCTTAGAAAGGATTGGCATAGCCTCCATATGTCACAGCAGTTCTTCGAAGGCAATCTGGCAAACCTGACTTCATTCGAAGTTCTTCTTTCCCTTCTTTAGTGCATTAAAAAACGGTATACATTTTTCATTTACTATTGAGATGAACCGGCTTAGCGTTGCAACTTGTCAACTCAAGCCATGTGAATCTTTCTTGTTCCTTGAGGCCTCAACTTCCTATAAAGTATTAATTTGTTTGGGATTAGTTTCGACGCCTCTAGCATTTATAATGAATCCTAAGAACATTCCAATGGCTACCTCAAAGTGACATTTAAGTGGATTAAGTTTCATTCTATATGGAGTATTTCGAACATTTTGGCCAGGTTGTCCAAGTGATCTACAATTATTCTTAATTTAATAGGCTTATCATCTACATAGACTTCCACAATCTTACCGATTTGATGCTTGAACATGGTGTTCACCACTCGATGGTAAGTTTCCCAAACATTCTTTAAGTTGAATGGCGTCACTCTGTAGCAGTATAATTCCAGATCTATGATGAAGTTGGTGTTTTCCTGGTTCTTTTTATGCATCACGATCTAATTCTGCCCAAAGTAGGCTTCCATGAATGAGAGAAATTCATGTCTAACTATTCTGTCCACAAGCTAGTCGATCATCGGTAGTGGAAAGTTCTACTTTAGACAAGCTTTGTTTAGGTCAGAGTAGTCGATAAAAGTTCTCTAGTTTCCATTGGATTTCTGGACCAAGACTGGGTTGGATACCCATTCAGGAGAGTTTGCATCATGGATAAACCATTTTCCATCAGCATATCCATTCTCTTAATGCGTTGGCCTTTTGGGTCCTAGGTTGCGCCTTTTCTGCCTTACTGGTGTATACTTGGGATCGATGTTGAGTGCATGGCATGCTACCTCCGACGATACCCTGCACATTTTTGGATGCATCCAAGCCAATATGTTCAGGTTATCACGAAGAAATTTGACAAAATTCTGTCGCATCTTGTTTCCAAAATATGATCCAATTTTCAGAACTAGAGTTGGGTCATCCATATTGACTGGGACATGCACCGTCAATTTTGCCGGTATTTCTTGATCCTCCCATGAACTCTTCTTTGTACGGTCAATGTGATACCCCATCTCTATACCCACGCTAGCCATGAACATTACGGAGTAATGCCGTCAACTAGCATGGAGAATAAGGCTGCTAAGGAGCGACCATCCGTTTAATTGCTTTGTGCGAGTACCGATGTGCCAGATTAAAAATATAACTTTTCATCTCGAGAGGGAATCCGACATACCGATGCATACTCAAAGCTACTACACAGTGGCTATATGTAATCTTCGGAAACAAATATAGAAATAAGCATAACACAAATCAGTCACAGAAGTTCATATCTCAAAGGCGGAAACAGATATGACTATTACACATAAAAGTGTACATCAGAGTTGTGGTCTAACAAGATCCACAATATCACAAAGAAATAGCTACAAATGCTACACAAAAGAATAAGTATACATCATGGAGTCTATATCTCAAATGTATACAACAAACTAAACTACTAATCTAAGTAGTTAGCCAAAAGTCAGAATAATAATCCCAGATTAGGAGTCAAGCAGAAGCACCTGTAACATCTCGGTCTGACCCGAGTATTATTTAATAAGAAAATAATAAACAGATCAGTCTAACTATAAATATCAAATAAAATGATATAGAATAAGAGATATGACAAAAACGTATGATAACCATAAAGCCATACTGTGATAAGTATGTAATTGAAAATCAACTAGAGACTAATCAATATCACAAGATTCTTCTCAAAGATAAAATAGAATGTCATACTCTTTATTTTTATTCACCAAACCATTAATACTTACAATTATATCATTGCCAGTCTGATGCAGCTCAGGCCAGAGAAGAAAATAAGCAACCAAAAATTCTTCAAGTGATAAGTCGTATGCGACTCAAGAAAAGGTTAAGTCGTCCACGACTTAAGTTGGAGGCGATAGGTCGTACACGACCTAAGGAGCTACATGAAGAGGAGATGCGAGTTAATGAAGCGATTTTGAGTCGGCCACACCTAATAGAGCAAGGAGTAAAGAGTTACGACCTAAATCCTTCGATGAAGCAGTGGCAGCTGAAGTCTTAGGGTGTATGCGAGCTACGATCTAAAGAGGTGACCGGGTTACGATTTAACTAAGTCGCCGAAGAAGTCATGTTTAAGTCAGGTATCGTGATGTATCTTAGGTCATCACCGACCCATATGTTGTGTTGTAATATGGGTATGGTATCTTGAGTCGCGTGACGTTGAGTCGTCTACGACCTAAGTGATGTAATTTGTTGAGTCGTGTACTTTGTGTTGTAAATAGTAAGTCGCGTCCCGTGTATGTTGATAGGTTGTGTTGTACCATGTATTATAAGTCGTGAGTCGTAGCGTTTTAGTCATCATGGTTTAAGTCGCATACTGTTCGAGATGCGGGGTGTCTGTTAAGTCGACAACGACTTAAGGGTCAGGGTGTGAAACTTCTATAAATAGTGAGTGCGTTGTAACTTTTTTGGGGGGTTGTTGATTTTTGAATAAAATTCTTGTTTGATTGCTGTGTGCTTTCATCCTAAATTGGTAGTTGAGTGTAATCTCCTATCTTCACTTTCGATTATTCGAGTGCGCTCGAATCAACGATTGTTGAAGCCGATTCGCGGAATCAAGTGCGCTTGATCAACGCTTGAAGAATTGAAGATCTTCTTTCGCGGTATCGTGCGCGATCAACGTGACGAGGATAGCTAGAATTCGGTATCTTCGGATCAACGAATTTGAGCCTTGCAGTATTTTCAATCCATCGATTTGCTACTTTCCTCGATCCATATCGTTTTGTTGATTATCCGCTGCGTCAGTTTGGTATCAGAGCTAGACTTAGCCAATCATAGCTAAGCCGAGTCTTGGAGCCAAGGAATTTGAAGTTGAAGTTCATCGTGTTCATCTTGAATTTGCAACAAGTTAGAAGCTTTCTATCCATTTCATTTTGGATCAAAGTTGGAAAGGTGTTTGAGTTAGAGCCGAGAGTTGAAGCATCACTTTGACATCATTTGTTGAAGTATTGTGAAGTTCAATCATGCCATCAAGGAGAGCTAATCGTCATCAGAATGTTGAAGCGTTGTATAGAAGAGAAGAGGCCGAGCAAATGGAACAACATATTAATGAGAAGTTTGATGAAGGCATTGGAAAGTTAGAGAAGTTGATGAATGATTTGAATCAAAATCAAAGGAGGAGATCACCAATCTCGAACCATGGAGGAAAAAGACTTTCGCCATCGGTTACGGAAGCGAGAAGGGTATCACCGCAATCTTTTAGAGAGAGAAGAGAAACATCAATTTCATCAAAGAGAGATCACCATGACTATGGACATGAAGAGAGAAGAACTCCACGTGAGTTTGAAGATGAGACATATAGAGATGAAGAGAGACATAGTAGAAGAGACATGCGTGATCGAAGGGATGATAATGGTCGAGATCGATATAGACGTACATTTGATTTTGATGAAGAGGGTGATAGAACTAGCATTCATAATCGAGATCGAGACCAAGTTCGAAATTCATACCGGGACATAGATGATGATCGTCGATGGGAGACAGGTATGAAGATGGAAATTCCAGAATTCAAGGGTGGAATGGTAGCAGAAGAATTCTTGGATTGGTTGTCTAATGTTGAAGAGATCTTTGATTTCAAAGAGATTCCGGAGAATCGTCGAGTGAAGTTGGTTGCTACTAGGTTGAGGGGAAGAGCTTTGGCATGGTGGCAGCAAACCAAACTTACAAGGGAGAGAATGGGAAAGTCAAAGATTGAATCATGGGAGAAGATGAAGAAGTTGATGAGAGCTACATTTTTACCTTACAACTATCAATCACTTATGTACCAGAGGTTGCAGAACTTGAGGCAAGGGACGAAGACTGTTAATGATTATGTTGACGAATTTTATCAACTGATTGCTCGAAATGACATTATGGAGACAGAGGAACAATTGACTGCTAGATTTGTTGGAGGGTTACGAATGCAGATCCAGGAAATGGTTAATATGTTCGATCCAAGATCTGTGGCAGAAGCACATCAGAAAGCGTTGGCTTGGGAGAACCAGGGAAGGCGTGGAGGTGGTGTGTTTACCAATTCTAACAATCAAGTGAAGGGTGTTAGTGGAAGTTCTAATGTTCCTAAAGCTGTCGCAAAACCAGTTGTGAAGGAGGTTGAGAAGGCAAAGGTTAATAGCAGTTTCAAATGTTACAATTGTCAGGAGTTGTGTCACAAAAGCAATGAATGTCCGAAGCCGAAGAGGAGAGCAATGGTTGCAGAGGTTGAAGAAGAGAAAGTGGAAGCTGAATGTTCTGATTCACCCTATGTTGAGGAGGAAGAAGAGTTGACCGGAGATGAAGGATGTAATTTGATGATGAGGAGAAGTTATTTGGCACCGAAACAAGAAGAGGAAAACAGTTGGTTGAGGAATAACGTATTTCAGTCCACATGCACTATCCTGGGAAAGGTTTGCAAGTTCGTCGTTGATGCTGGGAGTTGTGACAATATTATCTCTACTGAGGCAGTGAGGAAGTTGAACTTGAAAACTGAGAAGCTTCCTAAACCGTACAAGTTAGCATGGTTAAGGAAAGGTGGTGAGGTGAAAGTTGGACGAAGAGCTTGTGTGAATTTTTCAATTGGGAAGAAGTACAAAGACGAAATTTGGTGTGATGTTGTAACATGGATGTGTGTCATCTGTTGTTGGGCAGACCATGGCAGTTTGATAGAGCAGTACAACATGATGGTCGTGCTAATAGTTACAGTTTCATATTTGAAGGTACTAAGATTATTTTAGTTCCCAAGAAGCAACAACAGAAGGAAAGCAAGTTGGAGGAGATTGAAGAGCTGAAAACTTTGCTATCATTAAAGGAGTTTGTTAAGGAAGTTGAAGATGAGCCTGAAGTCCATTTGTTGATTGGACGAGAGAGTCATGAAGAGGTTGAAATTCCAGCAGAAGCGAAACCAGTGTTGAAAGAATTTTAGGATGTATTTCCAAAAGAGTTGCCTAAGGAGTTACCGCCACTGAGAGACATTCAACATCAAATCGATCTTGTTCCGGGAGCAATATTACCGCATAGACCACATTATCGAATGAGTCCGAAGGAACATGAAGAGTTGAGGAGGCAGGTGGAAGAGTTGCTTGAGCAGGGACGTGTGTAGGAAAGTTTAAGTCCTTTTACAGTTCCAGCCTTATTGGTACCAAAGAAGGATGGAACATGGAGGATGTGCACTGGCAGTCGAGCATTGAATAAGATTACTGTGAGGTATAGATTCCCAATGCCGAGGTTGGATGACTTACTAGATTAGTTGAGTGGGGCAACTATCTTTACGAGGATTGATTTGAAGAGCGGATATCATCAAATTCGTATTAGACCAGGTGATGAGTGGAAGACTGCATTTAAAACCAGGGAGGGTCTATACGAATGGTTGGTTATGCCATTTGGTTTATCAAATGCGCCTAGTACGTTCATGCGGGTAATGAATCAAATCTTTAGACCTTTTATCGGGAAGTTCGTAGTGGTGTATTTCGATGATATTCTGATATACAGCGGAAATCCGGAGGAACACTTGCATCATTTGAAGGAAGTATTGATGGTACTACGGCAGGCACAGTTTTATGCTACGACGAAGAAGTGTGTGTTCATGGCAAGAAGTGTCTTATTTTTGGGATATGTT
The DNA here is from genome assembly GCA_030765085.1 of Allium cepa. Taxonomy (NCBI): domain Eukaryota; kingdom Viridiplantae; phylum Streptophyta; class Magnoliopsida; order Asparagales; family Amaryllidaceae; genus Allium; species Allium cepa. Next base: position 745,112,234 of record CM060940.1, on the reverse strand, counting down.
GTGTCAGGAGAAGGAATTCAGGTGGACCAAAATAAAGTTGAAGCAGTCAGGAATTGGCCACAGCCAAGGACAATTACGGAAGTGAGAAGTTTTCATGGACTAGCGTCATTCTACCGAAGATTCGTTCCACACTTCAGTAGCATGATGGCACCGGTTACTGATTGTATGAAAGGGAAACAATTTTCATGGACAAAGGAAGCTGGGGTTGCTTTTGAGCGAATCAAGAAACTGTTGACGTCAACACCAATTCTTGTATTACCAGATTTTCAGTTGTTGTTTGAGCTACGCACTGATGCATCGAAGGTTGGGATTGGCGTGGTATTGAGTCAGAAGGGGCGTCCTATTGCATATTTCAGTGAGAAGTTGTCAGGAGCAAGGATGAGATATAGTACTTATGATGTTGAGTTTTATGCTGTAGTGCAAGCAGTGAAACATTGGAGACACTATCTGTTCCATAAGGAGTTTGTTCTTTACACAGACCATGAAGCGTTGAAGCATTTGCAGGGGCAAGACAAGATTACAGCGAGACATGCATCATGGATTGCTTATTTGCAGCAGTTTACTTTTGTTGTCAAACATAAGTCAGGAGTGACGAATCGTGTGGCTGATGCTTTGAGTAGGAGGAGTCATTTATTAACGACAATGAATGTAGAAGTGACAGGTTTTGAATCATTGCCAGAGCTTATTGAAGAAGATCCTTACTTTAAGAAATTTGTTGAGAAAGTCAAGGAGGGAAGTTCTGATGAATTTGTGTTGATTGATGGGTTCTTATTTAAGGGAAATCAATTGTGTGTACCGGATTGTAGCTTGCGAATGAAGATAGTAAAGGAGCTTCATGAGGAAGGACATGTGGGTAAAGACCGAACATTGCAGTTAATCTCTCAATCCTACTATTGGCCATCGATGAGGAAGGAAGTTGAAAGGTTTGTTCAGAGATGTCACGTTTGTCAAGTTTCGAAAGGAACAGCTACAAATGCGGGTTTGTATATGCCTTTACCTGTACCTACAAAACCTTGGGTGGACATTAGTATGGATTTCGTATTGGGTTTGCCGAGAACGCAAAGGGGAAATGACTCGATATATGTTGTGGTGGATCGTTTCTCGAAGATGGTACATTTTGTTGCTCGTAAGAAGACGGCGGATGCTTTTCATGTTGCTCAGTTATTTTTCAAGGAGATCTATCGACTTCATAGATTACCAGAGTCTATTGTGTCGGATAGAGATACTCGTTTTCTGAGTCATTTTTGGCTAAGTTTGTGGAAGATGGTTGGAACGAAGCTAAATTTTAGCAGCGCTTATCATCCGCAAACGGACGGACAGACCGAAGTTGTTAACAGATCATTGGAAAATTTGTTGCGATGTCTTGTGAAAGACAATTTGAAGAGTTGGGACATGAAGTTATGCCAAGCAGAGTTTGCTCATAATCATGCAGTGAACCGTAGCACGGGATTCAGTCCATTTCAGATTGTATATTCAAATCTACCCAAGGGACCGTTGGACTTAACGGTAGTACCACAACCGAAGGGGACGGTTAAACGAGCTGTAGATTTTGTTGATGGATTGACGGAATGTCATAGAATCGTTCAAGAATGATTGGAAAGGTCGAATGAGAAATATAAGAGGTTTGCAGATTTGAAACGAAGAACTGTTGAATTTAATGAAGGAGATATGGTATATGCTGTGTTAACAAAGGACCGTTTTCCAGTAGGCGCTTATAATAAGTTAAAAGCCAGAAAAATTGGTCCTGTAGAAGTTGTGAAACGGATTAATGACAATGCTTATAAGTTGAAGCTGCCGAAGGATGTGTACACTTCTGACGTGTTCAATGTTAAGCATCTTGTACCATATTATGGAGATGAACAATCTGATGTAGGGGAATTTACAAATTCGAGGACGAATTTTTCTCAACCAGGGGAGGATGATGCAGCTCAGGCCAGAGAAAAAAATAAGCAACCAAAAATTCTTCAAGTGATAAGTCGTATGCGACTCAAGAAAAGGTTAAGTCGTCCACGACTTAAGTTGGAGGCGATAGGTCGTACACGACCTAAGGAGCTACATGAAGAGGAGCTGCGAGTTAATGAAGCGATTTTAAGTCGGCCACGACCTAACAGAGCAAGGAGTAAAGAGTTACGACCTAAATCTTTCGATGAAGAAGTGGCAGTTGAAGTCTTAGGGTGTATGCGAGCTACGATCTAAGGAGGTGACCGGGTTACAACTTAACTAAGTCGCTGAAGAAGTCATGTTTAAGTCAGGTATCGTGATGTATCTTAGGTCGTCACTGACCCATATGTTGTGTTGTAATATGGGTATGGTATCCTGAGTCGCGTGATGTTGAGTCGTCTACGACCTAAGTGATGTAATTTGTTGAGTCGTGTACTTTGTGTTGTAAATAGTAAGTCGCGTCCCGTGTATGTTGATAGGTTGTGTTGTACCATGTATTATAAGTCGTGAGTCGTAGCGTTTTAGGCCACCATGGTTTAAGTCGCATACTGTTCGAGATGCGGGGTGTCTGTTAAGTCGGCAACGACTTAGAGGAGTTAGGTCAGCAACGACTTAAGGGAGTTAAGTCGGCAACGACTTAAGGGTCAGGGTGTGAAACTTCTATAAATAGCGAGTGCGTTTTAACTTTTTTGGGGGGTTGTTGCTTTTTGAATAAAATTCTTGTTTGATTGCTGTGTGCTTTCATCCTAAATTGGTAGTTGAGTGTAATCTCCTATCTCCACTTTCGGTTATTCGAGTGCGCTCGAATCAACGATTGTTGAAGCCGATTCGCGGAATCAAGTGCGCTTGATCAACGCTTGAAGAATTGAAGATCATCCTTCACGGTATCGTGCGCGATCAACGTGACGAGGATAGCTAGAATTCGGTATCTTCGGATCAACGAATTTGGGCCTTGCAGTATTTTCAATCCATCGATTTGCTACTTTCCTCGATCCATATCGTTTTTTTGATTATCCGCTGCGTCACAGTCACAAAAGTTAATGACATACAAATTCACCAATGCACAAATATTGATAAAACTTATCAATGTAAATCACGAAAATTGGTGAAAACTCAAATTCTAGAAATCATCAATGGAAATCCAGAAATCACGAAAAGGGGGAGGCCTATCACAAAACGGGAGTATGAAAACTCACCAACACATGTATCACAAAACGGAACGCTATTCCATGGTTGCTAACCATTAATTTTGAGCCGAAGCTCCACAAAACGGTCCGAAGACCAGGGTCGCTACCCCACCAATTTGAGCCGAAGCTCCACAGAAACGAGGTTTAGTCTCCCTCGCAGACAAAGAGACATTGTACATTGCTACTCTAAATCACAAAAATGATCATTATCGATCATCAAGAAGTGTCAATTACACTAAGCTAGCTAATATATGAGCTTAGCTTCATGTCCCATAACCACTGGCTTAACTTAAATATTTACGAACAAATTGTAGGTCTCCACTCGAAAATTGTCACAAGCGATTCAATCGACCAAGTCCAAGAATTAACCGATGAAGTAAACGCAAGCATTTTATACCACTTGTTTTACTAAGCCGTTTAATTAGATTTCTCATACGAGTGAGGTAAATGTTTGTATATACTAGTAGATTGGAAAACGGTTTCAGAAATGAGCCTTGTAACAAAATAGTGTTAAAATCGTTTTGATGAAAGAGTTTTGATATTTACTACTAGTATTGAAACCTTCATATTTTTAAAGTGGCCAATCAAAGAAATGATTGTAGAAACAATCAATCACCAAAAATCCACATTCGAAGACGTGAATTAAATCCAAAGAAATCGGTACCAAATCCATCAAAATGGATATTCCCAAATATTCCAAAGAAGATGTTATCAAAGCCAACAAGGTGATAACAACTAGTCGGAGAAAGAAGAATCGATTAAAAAGGGGAAGCTAAGCAAAATAGGAAAAATAGGGAAAATAGGAGCAGCTCAGTCGACTGACTCAGAGGGTTCAGTCGACTGAACACAGACCCAGAAAATTCTCGGGTTTCAGTTCAGTCGACTGACTCAGAGGGTTCAGTCGACTGAACGCAGATCCTGAAAATTCTCGGCTTCAGCTCAGTCGACTGACTCCGAGATTTCAGTCGACTGAATAATGTTATCCTGCATTCCTAACCTATTTTAATTGAAGTACAAACTCTCTCAATTTGCAATCGGACGCGTAATGGGCGCTAAGGGTTTACGCCAATCGACAACCCAGCCCTATAGGCTCCTCGATGCATCACCAAAAGCATAATCAAACATCAAAGTTATGATTTTTAAAGATTTGACTTCAAAAAACTAAAAATTGGAATATACACCAAAGCAATCCAAATCAAAAGCAATTCCACACGAATAAGTGTTAGGAATTCATACCTAACAAAAGGATAAATATAGACATAGATGTGAGATAAAAATCTCACCTTTAAACCCAAAAAAAGTGAAGAAGAAGCTATAGAGCAATGGCAAGAACAATCGCACTTCAATTCCAACCCAACAAGCTTAAATCTAAGGTTTAAAAGAAACATTTCCTAAGTTAGGTTTAGGAATTTCTGAAATTGAAAGGAGAATGAGTTGGAGAAGAAGAAAAGAGGGCTTACCAAAGCTTCTTCTATGAATTTGGAGTTAAAGCTTGGATTTCGCAAAGATAATTAGGGCTTGGAGTTTTAATTTCCCATTCCCCTCTCCATTGTTGCTAAAGCTTGAGTATTAGGAAAATTATGAAGGACTGAAGAGAAGAGGGGGTGAAGCTTGGGTTTAATGGGCTGAAATCAAACCAAAGCCCTAAGTGAAAAAGTAGAAAAATTCCTCTAACTCCAAACATATCGAAGTTTATACTCAAAAAGGTCGCAAACGTCATTTTGAACTCAATGGAGGTGGTCTCGGGTCCAAATTCGACCTTTAGCAAAACGTAGCATTTCGGACTATAATCCGATTAATAATGATATATTCAAATAAAATATTTAAATATTCAATCGTAAAATATGCGGATTGTTGCAGACTCCCCTCCTTAAAAAAATTGCGTCCTCGCAATATTTAAGAAATAAATGAACAAAAAGTAACAACCATAAAAGCATATCAACATAAAAGAACAAATTTGGAATAAGAAGTTCACCTCAAAGAGCACGACAAAGTAAGTCCGGGTGTGTTCGCTCGATGAATTCTCTAGATTCCTAAGAGCAATCCTTAGGATTTAAGGACCATTGAACTTTTACAAGAGGAACATCTTTATTTCGAAGGCATTTTACCTCCGAAGTGATAATACGAATAGGATGTTGCTCATAAGTCAATTTAGGTTAAACTTCAATTTCTTCCACAACACCAGGCTCAAGAACAGAATCGGAATCTCGAAGGCATTTCCATAGTTGAGAAACGTGAAACACGTCATGAATAGCAGAAAACTGAGCCGGTAATAAGAGGCGATAAACCACGGAATCAATATATTCGGTGATGGGAAATGGACCAATATATCGACGTGCTAACTTTCCCGATCGACTGAAACACACAACACCCTTCATAAGTGAAACACGAACAAACACAAAATCTTCCACATAAAATTCTAATTTCCTTCTTCGGTTATCGGCATAGGATCTTTGCCTACTTTGAGCTTCTTTCATCTGATGGCGAATAAGGTCAATCTTTTCTGTGGAATCACGAATAAAATCTGGACCTAAAACCAGCTTCTCGCCGGCCTCGAGCCAACAAGAAGGAGATCGGCATGGCCTTTCATAAAGCGCCTCGAAAGGTGACATACTAATACTAGATTGAAAGCTATTATTATAGGAAAACTCAACAAGAGAAATATGATCTTCCAAACTTCCACCAAAATCAAGAACACATGCACGAAGAAGATCTTCAAGAGTTTGATTCACACGCTCGGTTTGTCCATCGGACTGAGGATGATAAGCGGTGCTAAAATTAAGCTTCGTTTCCAAAGCTTTTTGAAGACTCTTCCAAAATCCACTAGTAAACAATGGATCACGATCACTAACAATAGAAGTAGGAACTCCATGTAGTTTAAAAATTTCTTTATTAAAGAGCTTGGCCAAAAGAAGAACGGTCAGATTGGATCGAACGGGAATAAAATGGACGGATTTGGTAAGTCTATCAACTATCACCCATAGGCTATCATGACCCCAACGAGAACGGGGAAGGCCGTCAATAAAGTCCATGGAAATTTGGTCCCACTTCCAAATTGGAATTTCTAAAGGTTGCGATAACCCACCGGGCCTTTGATGCTCGGCCTTGACAAGTTGGCAAGTCATGCAACGCTTAACAAAGTTAGCAATATCAGATTTCATTTCATCCCAAAAATAAAGTCGCTTCATATCTGCATACATTTTATTATTATCGGGATGAATGGTAAATTTAGAACGATGAGAATCTTCCAAAATGTCTTTACGAAGATCACTAATATTTGGCACGATAATCTACCAAATTTTCGAATGTCGCTACGAGAATCAATATCAAAGTATTTCAAACTTTCAATACCAATTTTATCCCTACAACTTTGGCTTAGAAGAGCCAATTCGAGATCTAGCTTTTGAGCTTCAACAATGCGGTCTAAAAGAGAAGGATGAGCCTCAAGGCTACATAAAGCCAAAGACAAACATAAATCGGACTCATGATCTCGAATCTCACAAGTGGATAAAATTCCGAGATCATTCCATTCAGATATCATCATGAAAACAACCACTTGTAGCTTTTGGCTAAGGGCATCGGCAACACGATTTCCCTTTCCGGGAGTATAAAGAATGTCAAGATCATAAGATGCAAGGAACTCGAGCCAACGTTGTTGACGCAAATTAAGTTCCTTCTGAGAAAATAAGTACTTCAAAGATTTATGGTCGGTATAGAGAACAAATTTCTCTCCCAAAAGATAATCACGCCAAATTTTAAGAGCGAAAACAATAGCCGCGAGCTCTAAATCATGAGTGGCATATCTTGTCTCGGCTGGCTTCAATTGCCTAGAAGCATAAGCAATAACACATTCTTTTTGCATGAGAACGGCTCCCAAACCAACACGGCTAGCATGGTACAAACAATAAAATCTTGATTCCCCTCGGGAATAACAAGAATAGGAGCATCGGAAAGGAGTTCTTTTAATTTCTGGAAAGAAGCTTCACATTTGTCCGACCAAATGTATTTAACTCCATTCTTTGTCAACCTAGTAAGAGGCATGGAAATTTTAGAAAAGTATTTTATGAAACGGTGGTAATAACCTTCCAATCCAAGAAAACTACAAATCTCCGTCACACGCTCCGGTCTCTTCCAATTTTGAATTGCTTCAATCTTTGAAGGATCTACGGAAATTCCAGATTCGGAAATGATATGATCAAGAAACTTCACCCGAGATTGCCAAAAGTGCCATTTAGAAAATTTTGCTTTCAATTGATTGCTCCTAAGAGTTTCCAACACAATATGAAGATGCTTTTCATGCTCCTCCTCGATTTTAGAATACATAAGAATATCATCAATAAAGATGAGAACAAATCGATCGAGGAAGTCTTTGAAAACTCTATTCATAAGGTCAACGAAATAAGCTGGAGCATTCGTTAAACCAAATGGCATAACAAGCCATTCATAAGATCCATAACGAGTACGAAACGATGTCAAAGGAATGTTATCCTCTGCAATACGAAGCTGATGAAAACCGGTTGCTAAGTCTAATTGTAAAAAGACTCTAGCACCACTAAGCTGATCTAATAAATCATCAATCCGAGGGAAGGGATATTTATTCTTGATAGTAAGATCATTAAGCTTGCGGTAGTCAACACAAAGCCTAAGTGTACCATCGGATTTCTTCATAAAAATAGCAGAAGCTCCCCAAGGAGAGGAATTAGAACGAATAAATTGCTTTGTCTCCAATTCGGATAATTATTTGCGCATCTCCTCATTTTAGTTATTGGACATACGATAAGGAGGATGAGTAATAGGTAAAGCTCCAGGAATTAGATTAATTCTGAATTCAATTGCTCGCTTAGGTGGTAATCCTAAAACGGGCTTAAATATGCCGGATAATTCATGAACAACGTGAATAAGGGAAATGACATCTTCCTCATCATCATTATCGTCATCATGAGGATTTAAAGAATATAAAGATGCAACAAATTTGGAATCCGAATCTTTAAGATCAATAGAAATCTGCTTAACAGATTGAGGATGTTGAAGATGAATAGTCTGCTCAGGATATAGGATTTGAGCTTCATAGTGCTTAAGCCAATCCATTCCCAAAATCATTCCAAAGCCTAAGTAGCGCATGACATGCAAATCGGCTCGGAAAGAAAAATCACACAAAATAATCTCGACATCTTTACAAAGCAAACTAATAGTTGCGGATCCACCAACCGAATTCGCAATTCTCAAAGAAGTCATTAAAGCAAAAACACTTAAAGAAAAAGTATCAACAAGTTCCTTTGATATAAAAGAGTGGGACGCACCCGTATTAAAAAGAACTCGAATAGGATGATCACGAAACACAATATTGCCATCAAGGATAGAATGAGAAATACCTTGACCACGAGAAGTGTTACTAGGAGTTTGCACCACTTTAAGCTTTCCCTCCTTCCTACCTTGAAGTTTGGGACATGCGGATAAATAATGGCCCGAACTTTTGCAATAGAGACAAGCAAGGGGCTTTGAACACTTATTTGCATAATGGTCTTTAGAACCACAATTGTAGCATTGCCCACTACTAGAGGTAGAAGTCTTTGCCACCGGAGTTGCTTGCTTCCCTTTCTTATTAGGATAAGGACCTTTGAACTTATTAGGCCCTTTCTTGTTGTTTAAGTTTGGTTTGGCACCCATAACTTCAACATCACTTTCCTTATCTGCCTCTTCAAGTCGAAGAGCGATATCAATAAGTTGGTCGAAAGCAACCTCCAACTTCAGAAGTAATGGCTTTTTAAGATTCTTGTTCAAGCCATAGACAAATCTTTGGTTCTTCTTCAATGGGGTGTTTATGTATTCGACCCCGTATTTAGAAAGTGACTCAAATGATGCGACATAATCTGCCACGAAGGATTCACCTTGAACAAGGTCAATGAAACGGCGAGCCAATGTCACCTTCTCAGGTTCTGGCACAAACTTTAATTCGAATCATTCCTGGAATTTCTCCCAAGCAAGATCCGCTTCATTTATTTCAAAAATCAGAAGGCTCGTACCAGTCTAATGCTCTTTCTTGGAGCATACTAGAGGCCACCTGAACTCAGCGAAGATCAATAAGACTCATGCGAGAAAAGATGCGATCGCATGTTCTGAGCAAAGCTTGGACCTGAATGATGCTTTCGAAACCCATAAATGGCTTCCCACCCAAGTTGGTATAGTCACTACACAAGCGTGAAAACCCGGATTTAGGGTGAGTAGGCTCTGGAATGGTTCCGGCAGCTTGAGCATTCTTTACAAGATCAAGAAGCTGTTGTGCAGACATGAATACTCCATCCTGTGGAGTAGCACTAGATTGACCAGCGTTGGGACGGCCTGGTCTAAACATTTCTCTTCTTTAAGAAAGAAAGGAAGAAGAAGAAAAAGGTTATTCACAAAATGAATATCAAACAATAATGATTGATAAAACAAGGAATCACAAAAGAAAATAGGATAAGACGGTACGAACACTCGAATTAAATCCTAAGGCACGACTCCTAAGATGGACTTAGGACGATGAACCTTGTTAAATTATTCTACATTGTTCCGAAGTGTTGGCTTTGATACCAAGCTATGATGCCCCACCTCTATACCCACGCTAGCCAAGAACACTACGGAGTAATGCCGTCAACTAGCACGGAGAATAAGGCTGTTGAGGAGCGACCATCCTTGTAATTGCTTTGTCCGAGTACCGATGTGCCAGATTAAAAATATAACTTTTCATCTCGAGAGGGAATCCGACAAACCGACGCAACCACAAAGCTACTACACAGTGGCTATATGTAATCTTCAGAAAAAAATATAGAAATAAGCATAACACAAATCAGTCACAGAAGTTCATATCTCAAAGGCGGGAATAGATATGAATATTACACATAAAAGTGTACATAAGAGTAGTGGTCTAACAAGATCCACAATATCACAAAGGAATAGCTACAAATGCTACGCAAAAGAATAAGTATACATCATGGAGTCTATATCTCAAATGTATACAACAAAATAAACTACTAATCTAAGTAGTTAGCCAAAAGTCAGAATAATAATCCCAGATGAGGAGTCAAGCAGAAGCACCTGTAACATCTCGGTCTGACCCGAGTATTATTTAATAAGAAAATAATAAACGGATCAGTCTAACTATAAATATCAAATAAAATGATATAGAATAAGAGATATGGCAAAAACGTATGATAACCATAAATCCATACTATGATAAATATGTAACTGAAAATCAACTAGAGATTAACCAATATCACAAGAATCTTCTCAAAGATAAAAAAGAATGTCATACTCTTTATTTTTATTCACCAAACCATAAATATTGACAATTATATCAATGCCAGTCACAAAAGTTATTGACACACAAATTCACCAATGCACAAATATTGATAAAACTTATTAATGTAAATCATGAAAATTGGTGAAAACACAAATTCTAGAAATCATCAATGGAAATCCAGAAATCACGAAAAGGGGGAGGCCTATCACAAAACGGGAGTATGAAAACTCACCAACACGTGTATCACAAAACGGAACGCTATTCCATGGTTGCTAACCATTAATTTTGAGACGAAGCTCCACAAAACGATCTGAAGACCAGGGTCGCTACCCTACCAATTTGAGCTGAAGCTCCATAGAAACGGGGTTTAGTCTCCCTCGCAGACAAAGAGACATCGCACATTGCTAGTCTAAATCACAAAAATGATCATTATCGATCATCAAGAAGTGTCAATTACACTAAGCTAGCAAAGATATGAGCTTAGCTTCATGTCCCATAACCACTAGCTTAACTTAAATATTTACGAACAAATTGTAGATCTCCACTCGAAAATTGTCACAAGAGATTCAATTGAACAAGTCCAAGACTTAACCGATGAAGTAAACGCAAGCGTTTCATACCACTTGTTTTACTAAGCCATTTAATTAGATTTCTCATACGAGTGAGGTAAAGGTTTGAATATACTAGTAGATTGGAAAACGATTTAAGAAACGAGCCTTGTAACAAAATAGTGTTAAAATCGTTTTGATGAAAGAGTTTTGATATTTACTACTAGTATTGAAACCTTCATATTTTTAAAGTGACAAATTGAAGAAATGATTGTAGAAATAATCAATCACCAAAAATCCACATTCGAAGACGTGAATTAAATCCAAAGAAATCGATACCAAATTCATCAAAATGGATATTCCCAAAAATTCCAAAGAAGATGTTATCAAAGCCAAAAAGGTGATAACAACTAGTCAGAGAAAGAAGAATCGATTAAAAAGTGGAAGCTAAGCAAAATAGGAAAAATAGGGAAAACAGGAGCAGCTCAGTCGACTGACTCAGAGGGTTCAGTCGACTGAACACAGACCCAGAAAATTCTCGGGTTTCAGTTCAGTCGACTGACTCAGAGGGTTCAGTCGACTGAACGCAGATCCTGAAAAGTATAGGCTTCAGCTCAGTCGACTGACTCAGAGATTTCAGTCGACTGAACACTGTTTTCCTGCATTCCTAACCTATTTTAATTGAAGTACAAACTCTCTCAATTTGCAATCGGACGCGTAATGGGCGCTAAGGGTTTACGCCAATCGACAACCCAGCCCTATAGGCTCCTCGATGCATCACCAAAAGCATAATCAAACATCAAAGTTATGATTTTTAAAGATTTGACTTCAAAAAACTAAAAATTGGAATATGCACCAAAGCAATCCAAATCAAAAGCAATTGCACACGAGTATGTGTTAGGAATTCATACCTAACAAAAGGATAAATATAGACATAGATGTGAGATAAAAATCTCACCTTTAAACCCAAAACAAATGAAGAAGAGGCTATAGAGCAATGGCAAGAACAATCACACTTCAATTCCAACCCAACAAGCTTAAATCTAAGCTTTAAAAAGAAACATTTCCTAAGTTAGGTTTAGGAGTTTCTGAAATTGAAAGGAGAATGAGTTGGAGAAGAAGAAGAGAGGGCTTACCAAAGCTTCTTCTATGAATTTGGAGTTAAAGCTTGGATTTTGCAAAGATAATTAGGGCTTGGCGTTTTAATTTCCCATTCCCCTCCCCATTGTTGCTAAAGCGCGAGTATTAGGAAAATTACGAAGGAATGAAGAGAAGAGGGGGGTGAAGTTTGGGTCTAATGGGCTAAAACCAAACCAAAGCCCTAAGTGAAAAAGTAGCAAAATTCCTCTAACTCCAAACATATCGAAATTTATACTCCAAAAGGTCGCAAACGTCATTTTGAACTCGATGGAGGTGGTCTCGAGTCCAAATTCGACCGTTTGCAAAAAGTAGTATTTCGGACTATAATCCGACTAATGATGAAATATTTAGATAAAATATTTAAATATTCAATCGTAGTATATTCGGGTTGTTACAGTCAATATCCCTATCAAATCATCTATGTCCCCAAACCAAGGAAGGCTCTGTAATTGCTATGTGGTAGGTTCACAAATATGGAAAGTATTCCCGACACTTTTCCCCTTTTCTTTTCTTCTAGACTCATGTCGTTCTATGATGTAGCCTTCTCCAATGACGCTTTGGTCTTCTTTTGATCACTTGAACTCCATTCTCTGTTGGAAATTTCATAGTTAGGCATCATTGGGCTAAAGAAATCTTAAATCTGCTAAGGCAGGTCGACCTAAGAAAGCATTATAGGCGAACAGTTCATCTACGATCACAAAGGTGGGATGAGGATGACTCTTCGATCGTATTCCCCAAGTTCTACGGGCAAATCAATTGTTTCGGCAAGTTGCTTAGCTTAACTGATGAATTCTTAGATCTTTGTTCAACAAGCCGATACGTCTTTCATAATGATCTTCATTTGATCAAACGTGTATCTAAATAGGATATTGACAGAGCTGCCAGTATACACCATTACTTGTCGGACCATGGCTGGTCAGATTCCTACCGACACGACCATAGTGTGAAGGGTTGTAGCTTCCATTCCTTTAGTATCTTGGTTTGAAAATACTATATCATCATTCAGGGTTCTCTGTTGCTTGGCAGGAGTTCCATCTTCAACTGCAAAGAACAAATCTCTTGAGGCATGTTTCAACGAACTTGCATATCACTTCATTTCTCCCAACTCTTTTACATGGGATGAGGTTGTCCAGATATAGCTCCAATGATGAGTCTTTGGATGATCTATCTGGATCCTTCTTCTCTGGTTCTAGCTTGGTTTCCTTGGTCTTTAGGATCTTTGGGTGCAACAGGTTGGTTAGGATTTTGTGGTTTCCTCGCACACTTTCGATGCTTGTTATCCCGAATCAGCCATTCAATCAGGTTTTTTATTTGTCGGCACTCATTCATATTGTGACCATGTATTTCTCAAAAGCAACTATACTTTTCAAAATGCTTTTGATGTTCAGTCGCTTCCTTTTTAGGCAGCTTCTTGCGCTATTCGATCCTTTGTGTAGCAAGGTAGATGTTTCTAGAGTATCATTGAGTGGGGTGTCATCTTTGAACCTCAAGCCTTTAAATCGCTTGTTATCTCCACTTGGCTTGTTGGAATTTTACTTCTTCCTTTTTTGGTTCCCGTCTTCCCACAAGTTTCTAGTAGAGGTTCTGGAGGTATTTGCGCCTTGGTTAGCTGACATGCCATTCTAGCCAATATTGGTTGGCTATGGATTAGCAGGTTTTACTTCTAGCTCCTCCACCTCTTCCAATCTAAAGTACTGGCTTGCCTTTTGATTAAAGTCCTTCCTAGTGGTAGGTTGTTTCATTTAGATCCATTTTACGAATTCAATGTCGACGTGGATAGCACGGACTAGGGCCATCTAGACCATATCTTCATTTGGGTTACTTAATTCAGTCACCGCGGTATTGAACTGACTCATTAAGGATTTCAAAGATTCATTTTTTCCTTGGAATAGGCCAGATAAGGACATCACGTTTTTTGGTTGTGTCGTGTGAAGCCTAAGCTGATCAAAGAATTTTATTACTAATTTATTGAAAGGGGAGATGGATTTTGTGGGAGCCTAGTGAACCATATAGAAGCAGTTCCCTCTAGGAAGATTAGAAAACATCTAACCTAACAACATTTGAAGCACTCGCTCCATCCATATACCAATTATACTTGTATAAGTGAGGTTTCAGATCTCTAGTTCCATCGTAAGACGAAATAGTTGGCACTTTTCAAGGTATCGTTCATTCAAAATGTCAATAGTGAAGGGAGTCCAGCTTGGAGCGGATCCCCATCTTTCATCTCTCCTATCCTTACTTTCATTCATCAAGCACTTAATCATATCCACAATATATGCCTCTGATATCCGGTAGTCCGTAGGTTGGATTTCAGTGATTATGCTAAGTATTTAGTTTTGCAAATGACCTTGGTAAGTGGGCTAAAGCCTAGACTCTACTGTCTTCAGGAGATTCATTGGCTTGCGGTTGGTCGGATAAAGGTAGTTCGGACTTCCCTACCAATATTGAGTGCATTAGTATTTTCTTCCAACTCGTCATCATCAAGTTGCTCACCGTCTTCAGAGTCGGAGAGATCCACTGTTATATCTTCTCGTAGGGTTTTATCCCCTAGATTCAAGTTTGAAGCAAGTTGCTTTGTAGTTGGTGGAGTGCTAGCGTTTCCTCCTACGGCAATTCCTGTAGCTCCACCTACTACTCTTTTTTGCTTCTATCTTCCATTACTTTGTTTCTCCTGTTTAGGCCATTAACGAAAGAGTTTTTCTGCTCTGTGGCAGCCGTAGGCTCTAGCGTGGTTCTTGGAGCAGCTAGTGATTGCAAGGTTATGACGTCACTAAATTTGTCCTTATGAGTTTTTCGGCTGTTCTCCATTTTTTGGTTGATTTCATCAACCGTCTTGTTCAATTCGCCTTTAGTGACAACTTCATGCCGAGTAGAAGATTCTAGCACCCTATCTCCAGTGTTAACTCAATAATTTGTACCACTTACCAAATTATTGGTGTTGCTGGCTTCAACTTGATAAGGATTGGTCTCTTCTCTAGGTATAATAGCTCCTACGGATTTTTCAAAGCAGTTCTCCTTCTTCCCACTATTGATCTTCAATGGTAAGCTTCAAACTTCCTAGAGCTGATTTGATGGACCTAGCTTTTGGACCTGGCGGATCCAAAAAGGGAAACTAGATCTATACCTGAATGCACCGAGTTTTAAGTGAAAGCACTAAAATATTAACCCAAAAAATGGATCAACGCATTAGATTCGGTGTGAAAGCACTAGCCCTGTTTATTAGAGAAAATAAAAATAAAAATAGTAGGAATAGTAAAGGCACAAGAGAACTTTATAGTGGTTCGACTGTTAACGATGCCTACGTCCACTTTATAACTTTTCATATTAACTAACTGTTGTCACAAGTTGAATTGGATTGTAATATGATGGAATATCCTAAGTTAGATAAAGTCGAAGCAATTAAAGTCGACTGGGGAATCATAGTCGGTCCTTAATGACTACTGTGTAGAAGAAAAAGAGTGAAGAACAATCTCTGCAGAGTTTCAGCAGCCAGTCCAAAAGATCCTGTTTATTTTGCAAGTAGAATTGTATTTATAAGGTTGGAGAGTTTTTGTAACCAAATTGGCCATAAACACCTGAGAATAGGTTTAAGTTGTGAAATAAAATAAAGAAATTAAATGAAAATTGAGGAATAATACTGAATATCAAGAAAAATACAACAGAAGGCAAAAACAACAAGATTTATAGTGGATCGGTGTTGATTGCCTACGTCCACTTTGAATGTTCGCTTCACAATACACTTGGTTATAGTTACAATCAGTAAGAAGTAGTAATACATCAGAAAAGAACAAAGAATATTGGTTCCAACAATGGTAGAGTTTCACTTACAACACCACCACCCTGAAAAACTCCCTCAAACCAGCCCCTTGCGCCTCTATTTATTGACGAAGGTGACCACTAAACTGATTGAAACTTTGGCAACAGGACCTTCCTGACCACATGGGCCCATAGTAGGGAGGGCTAGGCCTAACTCTATATGGATAGGGGTCCGTACTGATCCCTTCATGGGTTGAGTTTGGGCTAGTGATCCCTATGATAGCTTTCTTACAGTGTAACCCGATGGTACTTCAAGTATCATGACATTTGGACATGTGGAACTTTGGTTCTTTTGGTGCTTTGGTTCGAATTCCAATCTGGTCGAGGAAGTGTCTATCCCTTCTGCTATGCCGATCTGAAATGCTTTCTTCTGCTACGACGTCCCTTTTTCTGTAACCATTGCCTTACCGATCCACACATATCATGCTGATCCATATCTTATGAACACACCATGCCGACCTCTTCGACTAACCACCACTATGCCGACTCCCCTTCTTTCACATCCTATGTCGTCCCATCCATATTCCCTCCAATTTGCCAAACAACCATGTCGATCCCTATTCCAACCAAAATAAATTCCATAATTCTGACATCCTGCATTATCATTCCGTCGACCTTATTTACCCTGGGTTGGATACAACTGTTCAGACATTATACTTCAGTCATATGGATGTTACCTCATGACCATCTTTCCCAACAACAATCGAGTCTGGCCTTCATAATCAACGCTATGTAGATGGGTCAAGGCACCATGTAACACTTGCCCCCAAAGGAACGTCTTGTGAATAACATGACATGCATTGAATTGGAGAAACCCTAGTCCTTAGGAACAAGCTTATCCAAGTCCCTGGTTGATCATTGTTCCTTTTTAACCTTTGATGCTACAGGTCTGACGTCGCAATCCATTAGAATGCACAGACTTGGTCATATGAAACCTTTACGTTTTCTTCTAATTTAACCTTTCAAAAAGTTGAATTCATAAATCCCTTATGTACTCATTCATACATATGTTTCTATTATTGACTTCTGGATGCTTTCGATCGTTCGTTGTCCGTTGCCAAAGTATTTTATTATGCATGCTTATATTATAACCTAATCTTCATCATATCGGTTGTCATATGGGTTTTCAAGCATCAGCCATTACCTTCTGTTCCCCTTTCTTTTTCACTTGCATCCACCATTCATGCATATCTCCCTTTTTAATCCATTATATATTTTTGTTCTTTTATTATTTTCTACTTATTTATATTGACATATTTTATTTATTCTTATTTATTTCTGCTTCTTCTTTTTTAATATGTAGGAGGGATCTGCATTTGTATGCCAATCCCTCAGTGAATCTATGTGGATAGGGGTCGACATACCTTAAGGCCAACCCCTTTTTAATACCATGACCGAGTCTCTAGGGTGTGACAGGTTCCTCTTCCCCTTTTTATCTCATATTAAAGCTCGTACCTCTCTCTTCTTCTTCTTTACTTTATGTTTTCCACTACTTAGCTTCTTTTTCCTTTGTTCCTTGCCTTGCCGACTGCTTCGAAGAGAAGAACCTCTGCTTTTTAAATCCAAACCCAATTGCGAGCCTTCATCTTTGACTTCCACCACCATCAATTTTCCCTTAATCCAAGTTTCTGATCTTGTAATCTTATACAAAAAAGTATGGTTTCTGGTCATAATTGCATCAGTTGAGTCATAGGTTCATGTATTCAGTTACACCTGAACCTTAGTCGAGCGTATCAATGGGTTTGGGTAGGTTAGACGAAGCCTAGGAAGGAGAAGAAGTCACTGGAGGAGGAAGAGAAAGGAATAAAGAATGAGGAAGGAAGAAGGATGAGGAAAAAAGGGAGGTAAATGGAGGGATCAGTATAAGCTTCTTGAAGGGATGATAGGAGTTGTGTTTGTTTAAGGGATCTACACATGCTTGTGAGGCGAGGGTTCGATGTTAACCCAAACATAGGGATCGGTATAGATAAGTGCCTTTGGAAGGATCAGTATGGAGGCTTATCTATAGGGATAGGTATAGGAATTGAGAAGGAGGGTTCGTTCTAAAAAGTTAAGTATAAGGATCGACATCTAGACTAGATGGTATTTCAAGGATCGTTAATAAAGGCTAGAACGTATGGTTCGGTATGTAGGCTAATGGGAATGGGTTGGTATTGCCAAGTGAGTCTTAGTGTAGGAGAAGGCTACGAGAGTAAGCCATAGGGATCGGTATCTAAGGCAGGGATCGGTGTTGACCATAATGTCCATCTTAACTTAAGTCGTTCAAATATCTAACTACATATTGCCTTACCCGAACACAAAATGGCTAAGAACAACGCGACTTGCATACTTAGACCAACAAACATAAGTTTGAACTAATAAATTTTCAGTCTGGCTAACTTGAACTAAGTATAAAATCCAAATATACTTGAATAATAGGCCTCATAACTCAGAATGTTAACATCCAATCTTAAATCTTCGGTTGCTGATCAATTTTCACGTCGATGAAGACGGTCAGTGACGACGGTCTCTTTGGACGAAGCATCCAAGCTTCGTAATTTTACTTTCACTTCTTCAGTTTCAAACTACTTAAGTTTATTTCATATTGCACTGCACTAGTTTACACACAACATGGGGGGATAGATTATTATTTCTAATATTGATTGTCTACTGAGTAAAGTTAATACAGACCCCAAGTTACACGAAGCGCTCAACCATGATGTCTTCTGAATCAGCCGTGAGATCAAGTTCTGCCTTATCTGATAAGCCTGCACCAATTCAGCAAATAGAATGAGTAGGGGCATCTGACCCATAAGCGAGTCTTTTATCCGGCATCCCAGTTCTTCCTACAAAAGTCATTAACCCAGCTCCCATCATTGCAGAGGATGCCATCATTTTGAACAATCCAGCTTACTCATAGGCATCCAGAAGTCTTTGTCAATTATATTCTATCCATGGGATTCCCATTGAAGAATTTTTAGCTCCATCAAGCAAGATAGACCTTACTTTCACTTAGACGGATATACAATATGCAATAAGTTCATTTGCTGGGTCGAATGCGTGCCACGGTTCTACTCTTTTGTTCGAGAGATGCTGAGATTCATGGGAATTGCTCCTACTCAGCTACAACCTAATAGCTATGCCTTTATCCATGGCACTTTTCTCCTCTTCATGAACGTCTTATTTCGCCTGCCAACCCCTGAAGACATCCGATATATTTACAATTTCAAAAGACGGGCTCAAAGTCCTTCGTACGCCTTTCTTGAACCCATGCCCAACTGCCAGGTCTTAACGAGTGCATGTAATAAGCTTTCCCTATTCCAAAATGAATGATTCCAACGGTGTCCTCCCGACTTTTCTAGAAGATGGTTGGAAGGACATAAGTGCTATTTCTACCTTCATCCTTAGTTTAAAGATTCATGTAGTAGCTTCTACCTTAATTGTACTAATAACTTTAACTCTTTCAGATGTCCACCCTCGACCTGAAGGTGTCGGATAATCCAGGGTTGTCGTTGCCATTCACGCTACTCCATTGGAGGATTCGGACATCATGATCCTCGTCACCGATGAGTTACTCTCATTATTTGGGCTATTAAAAGACGGTTGTAGAATTGGTCTCCTTGGAAGCAGAGCAGTTCCTATGACTATTGTGGAGAGAAGGGAAGAAATAAATGACCTCGTAGTGCCCCCAGTTGAGGGAATCCAAAGGTATCGAAGATGGAGAGATAAAAGAATCACAAGATGTAGGGTCGAGAAACGAAGACATAGGCCTTGGAAGAACGATAGAAGTTGAAGCACCGCATACTAACTAATCGCAACCTCCCCTAAAGAAGGGGAAAAGTTTGGCGTACAAGATACAAAAAAGGAAGGCTGAGGCAACCCCAAAATTCGTTATAATTCCAATTGAAAAAGAATCATCTTCTCAATAGATGGAGAACTCATTGAAGGGACTCTCTATCATTTCGATCATAAATGATTTATTAAATTACAACTTGGCCAACCTTGACATCGAAGGGCTTAACTCACCCGCAAGAAGTGGCGAAAGGATGCAACCTTCTAATAGAGGAGAAGAAACTCTAATGAGTAAAGATAATGTTACTGGTCCATTAGGGAGAAACAATAGGACACACAAGCACTTGCACTCTACCATCTACTTATGATTAACTCTTCACATAACAACTTCTAATATGCTCATATTTGACACTTCCACAGGTACAATGTCACATTCGCATGCGTTCGATCGCTTTCGAGGCTCTTCTATTTTCCATCGCTCAAGGTGAGTTTCCAAAACTAGAATATGTAATGATAAAGAAGAAGGGCGAGAACAGGAATATTATTCTCAATAATCCTCTTCTTTATCCAGAAGAAAATCTCAAACACATGCTCCCCGCCATGTCGATCCACCGAAGCCTCCTGCTCACAACGGAGATAATCCTCTAATGGGGTGTCCCATGGTATTGCAGCCCATGATCAACACTCCGGGTCGTCAAGTACTACGTAATCACGTGAACATCGCAAGCACCCGCTAGTTCCTGCCGACGATTCTACCACAGCGGAAAAGTTAGCCGAACTCAAAGCCACCTTCTCGAAAATCTCCTTTGACGGACTCAAATTCCTCTCTTCCATACACCTCATTCCTCGGAGTGCCAAAGAAAGCTCATTAGCATGTATGAATGATGTATACATCCAATACGAGTCATTCATTCATTTAGATGAGAAATTTTTTTAAGTTTCCACTGAGCGCCAGCATGAGATTGATTGCCTCAAACTGAGGCTAATCATGAAAAATATATCATCAATCACCAAAATGCGAAGCTGCTTGACTATAAAACTCAACATGCCGAGGCGAAGAAAAATGTAGAGGAAACGGCTGAGGCATTAAGATGCTTGGAGACTACGCATAAGAGGGAACAGGATGTTGCACTTCAATGCAGCAACACCTTAGCTTTAGGGAAAGACTCCTTGCAAAAAGAGAAAGATGTCTTAGCTCGTCCCATTGAGAAGCTAGAAAAATTACTGTTCAAAGAGAGGGAAGAAAAAATTGAGGCACAAGAAGAGTCGCAGAAATACTACGAAGGGATTGTTGAAAAAAGGAACTTAAAGACGCAACTCCATGAACAACTCACCCAAATTGAAGTCTTGAAAGAAGCCGCCCGTGAAGAGGGCAGGAAAGAGGTGCCTATGGAATCCAACTCCCACGTTGAGACAGCGACTACATCAGGCAGGGAAAAGATTAAGAACTTATTTAAACCGCTCGTTGTCGAATACAATGCAAAAGTTCTCCTTCACTGTGACTTGACTTTTCTAGGTGAAAGCTATCTAGATCGCTTGCCAAAGCTTAGGAGGTCATTACAAAGATTAAGAAAGAAAAGTTGGGAGTGTCAGAGCTTGATGACGGGGCCCTTGTGCAAGAAGTGCTCCGAGGAAACAAACCATCTGATTTGGCTGCCGCAAAACTTCAATTTTGCAAAGATTTAGCACCGGTTAAGGAAAAAGAAGATGTTGTAGGGTCTTTTGAAAATAAATCTAAGGGTCCTCCTCCTACTCAGCTGGCTGGAATGTTAACTTCTCAATCTTCATAGCAACACATCGATTATTATCTAGACAGGCCTAGAATTGGCTCGCACATGGTGTCTCCCGTCATTGAGGGGAGTACCCCGATGACTACTGAGCAAACCGGATGCTGGTAGTGTATTGAACTCCTTCGAGTTAAAAAGGCTGCTGTTTGTGGCACATAACAACTATAGGCTAATGCTTGCATTTTGATGAATTTTTGTAGGTCATCCGGTTCTGAATTAAGTCCTAAGAACGATGTCGCCATGGAGCACCAAGGAAAAATGGCCAAGGATCTGGATGCTACAGATACCCCGAGGCTTGATGCTCAAGTTATTGGGCCACTCAATGAGGGCAAGCCCAAAGATCCATCATTTGCTGAAGAGCTTGAAGACGTTATGGTTACGGATGCTTCAGAGCATATCACTAAATTCGACATGAAAGAACATACTGAAGAGCAGGAAAAGTCGAAATGTGAAATCAAGGGTGATCCCGGTGTGGTGGTAATTGAAGATACTCTCCTTAGGCATCTGCAATACATCCCACCTGGGGGCACAACTCCTATTGAGGTTCCTCCTTCTTCCTCCAGTGCCTTTACTAAGGATAGCAAAGGATCCCAAAAGAGATGCTCGACTGATTCAACTCCTAAAAAATTGAAGAAGGAGTAGAAATTGAAGAAATAGTTAGCGTCTTATGTCATTGTATATAGTCTGAATAAGTTTGACATGTGTTTCTTTTCTTAGTAGCAAATGTATGAGTGTGGATCTCGAACTTTTGAATAGTTTGTAAGAATTTTTTGGGATTGTAATAAATAAATTTGTAATCATTGTATGAGTTATTACTCTGGTGGTAGGGAAAATTCTACCCATTTTAAGTACTTGCAATAATTTTCACAAGTTTTGTTAATAATTCATCTCGATCTCGAAGCCTCTTTGCAGACGCCTCCTTAAGTCATGAGCAATGCCAAGCCAGAACCATAATTAATGGTTGTATCTTGCTGCTAACAACTTGAGCCTCTTCGTTGATTTGAGATCGAAATTCATAGGATAGTGAATGATTAAAAGCTTATCTTTCCACCCATTGGATTTTCAAGCTAGTTTGTAGTTTGGGGACTTAGAATTTTTTTGCCCGTAATCAAGGCTTAAGATTTTTGTCAAATAGTTTATACTCTAGTCTGCTTCAGGGACTTAGAGTAATCTAACCTGCATCAAAAACTTAGAGGTTTTTGTCAAATCGTTTATATTGTAGTCCACTTCAGGGACTTAGAGTATTCTAGCCCGCATATGGGACTTATAGGTTTTTGTCAAATCGTTTATACTCAAGTGTGCTTCAAGGACTTAGTGTAATCTAGCCCGCATCAGCGACTTAGAGGTTTTTGTCAAATCGTTTATACTCTAGTCCGCTTCAGGGATTAGAGTAATCTAGCCCACATCAGGGACTTAGAGATTTTTGTTAAATCATTTATACTCCAGTCCGCATCAAGGATTAGAGCACTCTAGTCCTCATTAGGGACTTAGAGATTTTTTTTTTCAAACCATTTATGCTATAGTCTACTTTAGGGACTTAGAGTAATCTAGTCCGCTTTAGGGACATAGAGATTTTTGTCAAATCATTTATATTCTAGTCCTCTTCATGGACTTAGAGTACTCTAGTCCACATTAGGGACTTAGAGAATTTTGTCAAATCATTTATACTCTAGTCCGCTGCAAGGACTTAGAGTACTCTAGTCCGCATCAGGAACTAAGAGTTTTTTGTCAAATCATTTATACTCTAGTTCGCTTCAGGGACTTAGAGTACTCTAGCCCGCATCAAGGACTTATAGGTTTTTGTCAAATCGTTTATACTGCAGCCCGCATTAGAGACTTAGAGTTTTTGTCAAATCATTTATACTCTAGTCCGCTTCAGGGACTTAAGTACTCTAGTCTGCATCAGAGACTTAGAGATTTTTTGTCAAATCATTTATACTTTAGCTCGCTTTAGGGACTTAGAGTACTCTAGCCCACAACATGGACTTAGAAATTTTTGCCAAATCGTTTGTACTCTAGTCCGCTTTAGGGACTTAGAGTACTCTAGCCCGCATCAAGGACTTTGAGGATTTTGTCAAATCATTTATACTCTAGTCCTCTTCAGGAACTTGGAGTACTCTAGCCCGCATCAGGGACGTAGAGGTTTTTGTCAGATCTTTTACACTCTAGTTCGCTTCAGGGACATAGAGTACTCTAGTCTGCATCAAGTTCTTAGAGATTTTTGTCATTCTTCTACGATCAACGACCTTTGTTCCTCATTGTGAAAATTTCCTTTTGATTCGTCTATGGAAATCGTCAGCCGAGCAAACTGAAAAAACCCCTCTTGTTCATTCTCTTCGGGGATCGGTATAACTGGTCGATTCTTAGCTCTACGCATTTGTTTATACATTGCAGATGTCGAGATCGATCGATTCTAACACATACTTAGCATAACATATGATAACAGTAGTTTATGCAAAGGAAACTTCAAACTTTTATTCATCATAAGAATAGGAACAAAATAACATATCTTATTACATATCAAAAGAAAATAAAATACTAAAGCAAATAGTGAAAGCAAATACTACTAAAACGTGAAAGAAATAGTCTAGGTGAAATATCGTCGTAAATGCTTGCTATCCCATGCTATTGGAAGCGTTACGCCATCAACAGTTGCCAGCTTGAAGTTCCTTCTCCTTGCCTATGTTCAATGACTTATGGCACTTCCCATGTCGGGTTCATGTGTGATGGGACTGGAAAAATTCGTTTTAGGACTAGATCGCCAACTTCAAAGGTTCTCGGTCGGACTTTAGTATTATAGTACCGTGCAACTCGATGTCGATGTGTGGCTGCTCTCAAATCGGCCTCTTCAAGCTTCTCATCGATAAAGTCCAATGACTCTAATAAGAGATTTTGGTTTGTTTTGGGATCGTCGTAAGTCACCCGAAGGGAAGGGATTTTGAGTTCTATAGGAATGACTACTTCAGCTCCGTATGCCAGAGCGAATGAAGAGTGGCCAGTCGCAGACTTATGAGTTGTCCTGTAGGCCCAGTATGCCATAGGAAGTTCGTCCACCCACTTGTCTTTAGCCCTTTCCAAAAAAAAATTCAGGATAGACTTTATAATCTTGTTTACAGCTTCGACTTGTCTATTCACCTAGGGGTGAGCGACCGTCGTAAATCTCTTTTCAATGTGATATCTTCAGAAAAATTTCTTGAACTCCATACTATCAAATTGAGTTCCATTATTAGTTACAATATTTCATGGTAGACCGACTGTTTCGAACAGTGACGTTGATGACTTTCTTGGTTGCGATCATAGCTTATGGCTCCGCCTCAGCTCATTTGGTGAAGTAGTCAACTGCGACGATTGCATATCTCATGCCACATTTAGAAATTGGCAAAGAGCCGATGATATCAATTCCCCATACGGAAAATGGCCACGGAATAACCATTTGCGTGATCTCTATCGGTGGTGCTTTGGGACTTTCGCGTATATCTAGCATTTGTCACATCGCCTCACATAATTAACGGCGTTCTGATTCACAATCGGCCAGTAGTATCCATAAAGGAGTATCTTTTTTGCTTGCATTTTCCCTCCAGTGTGATTGCCACATTCTCCCTCATAGACTTATCTCAAAACATGCTTTATCTCATCATGGGGGATACATCAAAGTAAAGGAATAGAGAAACTCTTTTTATACATAGTCCCTTCTTGAATAATAAACCATGAAGCTTTTACGTAGGACTTGTTGCTTTTCATTCCTCTTCTCAGGTAAGATTCTGTGCAACGGGTATTCTTTAAATGGAGTCATCCATGATCCCCTTTCGGGTTCCATTTCTGGTACTTGATCAACATTCATTATATTTATTCTTAGGGCATGTAGTGTCTCGACTGGAACCAAGCCCATCTATTGTGCATCATCGATGATCGCGAACTTTGCCAATGAGTTGGCTTCTCCATTCTGCTTATGTGGGATATACGAAATGTCATATATTCGATATCTGCCAGCAACTCCTGTACTCGTGTAAGATATGGGGAAAACCATTATCCCTTTGCCTGGTAGTCCCCTCTAACCTGATACACCACCAGTTGCGAGTCGCAAAAGATTTCGATAGATTTCACTCTAAGCTCTCTTGCAAGCTTACGTCTAGCAATCAATGCCTCGTTCTAAGCTTCCTTGTTCGTAGCAGGGAAATTAAGCTTTAAAGCATAGCAGATTGACCGGTTCTCAGGGGTTACGACAAAAATTCCCACTTCGAAACACGGATCATTGGATGCTCCATCGGTATATATCTTCTTTCGTAGAGTAGGGATTACACCACTCTCTAGGGGTTCGTCCTACATGGTAAAATTTGGTATGAAGTCTGCTAATGCTTGCCCTTGAATAGCTCTTTCAGGTAAATATGTGTTATCGAACTGATTAAGCTCGATGTTCTACTTAAGAAACCTTCCAGACGTCTCGGGTCGTTGTAGGACCTATCGTAAAGGCTGATCGATGTAGGCATTTATTTAATGTGCATGGAAGTACGAGCGAATTTTGCATGATGCGATCGTCGAGAAATACGCCAACTTCTCTATCTTCAGGTAGTTTCTTTCTGCCCTCGTTTATTGTTTACTAATGTAGTATACCACTCTCTGGATCGGTTCTCCTCATGAATCAATGCAGCACTTATGCATGTGGTGATACAGCTAAGTAAATGTTCAAATCCTCATGATCAACGGCTTTGATAAAATAGGGGGTCTCCCCAAATAACTCATCAGAGCTCGGAATGTGCCTTCACAATATTGCATCCATTTGAAATTCGCCTTCCCCTTCCTTATCAAATCGAAGAAAGGAATGCATTTATTAGTCGCCTTACAGATGAGCCGACACAGAGCAGCGACCTTCCCGTTCAAGCACTGCACCTGCTTAATAGTTCTGGGTGGTTGAATCTCCCGAATGGCTTGAATCTTTTCTGGATTCACTTCGATTCCTCATGCATTAATGATAAATCTCAGGAACTTTCCTAATACAGCACCAAATGAGCACTTCAGAGGATTGATTTTCATGTTATAAAATCGAAGGATATCGAACATCTCCACTACGTCTCGAATGTGGTCTTTTGATCGTCGTGACTTCACGAACATATCATCCACATAGACTTACATCGTCCTCCCGATCTGATCTTTAAACATTCGATTAACTAGACGTTAATAGGTCGCTCCTACGTTCTTTAATCCGAACGACATTACTACATAACAGTATAACCCAACATCCATGACAAAACTGGTATGCTCCTGATCCGGGACGTGCATCGAGATATGGTTGTACCCCGAGTATTCATCCATAAATGACAACAATATGCTAGCTGCAGTTGAATCAACTAGTTGATCAATTCTAGGTAGGGGAAAACTTTCCTTAGGGTGTGCCTTGTTTAGGTCCGAATAGTCAACACATATTCTCCATTCCCATTTTCCTTCTTCACCAGCACAAGGTTAGATATCCATTCGGGATAGAGGGTGCGCAAATAAACCCTTGGCTTTAAGTTTATCCACCTCCTCCTCAAGAGCCATAGATCTCTCCAAATCCATTCCTCATCTTTTCTGCTTCACAGGAACATACTTTGGATCAATATTCAATGCGTGGCTCACGATGGCAGGCGAGATTCCACACATGTCAGAATGATTCCAAGCGAATACATCCAAATTCGCTCGGAGAAATTGGTAGGTTCTCTCATTATCGAAGGGCCGAGTTATAATCTAATCTTCAAATCCGCGATGGGTCGTTGTGGCTGACTGCGATATCAATCGTCAGTTCAACTGGCTCTGCCTTGGCCCCATGGATTCCTTCTCATCATCCCTCGGATCTATATCTCCATAGAACCGACTGTGGTTTCCAAGCTAAGGCTTAGGCGCTATTTGTCAATCTTTATTAACTTGGATGTGGATAGAATTGTCCACACCCTTCCTTCTCTTTCTGTCGGGCTTCGCTCAGCTTGGCCACATAATATGCATGGCCAGTTGCCAGATTGCCATGCATAACACCTACTCCATTATATTTCTGAAATTTTAATGTCAAACACCATGGGGCCAACGCTACCCGAAATTCGTCCAGGGCCAGACGACCCAGGAAAATATTATACGGTGAATCCACATCCAAAACAATGAACGATAGGATCTGCACCCTCCTACGCTCACCCTCTCCTAACTCCATTGGCAATTCAACATAACTAACTGCTTCGGTTGCCACACCATTGAAACCGTGTATAAGAGCTTTAGATGGTTTCAAATCTTTAACCTCTATCCTCATTTAATCATATGCCTTCCTAATGATAATGTTCACAGAGCTTCCATAATCAATCAAAATTCTACTTGCCAGAGCGGGGCCGATCATGGTAGAGATAACCATCGATTAATAGTATAGGCCTCTACTCTATCGGCATCTGTACTTATAAGTACTATATCATCCATCATTGTACGATGTTACATTGCCAGAGTTCCATCTTCTGTATTCGAACAACATTCAAAGTCCACAAGTCTCATTGAACTAGCATAGCGCTCCATTTCCTGCCAACTCATGTACACTGGATGCGGTCCACCAACTATCGTGCTTATTACCAACCTCCCACTGGTCTGAGTGGGTTCCTCAAATCAGCATGGAGCTTGCCCTCGATTGGGATCAGATGTTCCTCGTCTGCTATCCTGTAGATTCTTGGCAAATTGCTGTAACTTTTTTTACCAAATCAATTTCTCAGTAGCATCATGGAGATGCCAACACTCGTCAGTATTGTGCCCGTTTATTCATGAAACCGACGGTACTTCCCAATTTTCTTTTGTTCCTTTGATGATTCTTTTGGATGCGGCTTCATATATTGGAAAGTATTACAGGTAGACATATATATATATATATATATTCTCCAGAGATGCATTTAAAGTTGTATAGTCGTTATACGTAGAAAGCCTTGACCTCCACTTTCCAGACTCCCTCTTCCGATCAGGATTACCTTCTCCACTCCTTTACCATTGACCCAGCTTGTTCTGAACATTGACCTGAACCTTTGCAGAACTCTCACCAGATTGCTTTACTGCGATGATGCTTTGTACCGCTTCCCCACTTAGTCCTCAAGCATTGCTTCTTATAGGCAACTTCGCCTCTTCCTTTCTCATAAACTAGTTTTCCTTTGTGTAGAAACGCTCCAACATGGCTGGCGGTTTTCTACCTAGCCAATCACCAAACTCGTATTCTGCGTCGATCTCCCTTGTCACAGCAATAAGTGTGGCATGGTCATTTGTGTTACTAACTTCAGTGGCAGTAACATGAAATCTTTACAAGTAGTCTTTCAGTGAATCCCCTAAAGCCTACATCACACTGGATAGCGACATCACATCTTTAGGGCGATTACGTGAATCCAGAACTGCTCCACAAATCTTGTAGCCAACTTGTCAAATCTTGAGATCGATCGCGGGGGTAGTCTCGTGAACCGCATCGTAGCGATCACAAATACATCTGCATTTGGTAGTATCATTTTCTCTTGTCGAGTCCATCAACCATTCAAACCTCATGACATGCTGCATGGAATTAGTCTTCCCTTCATAAGTAGGAATTGTAGGCATGTTAAACCTTCTAAGATACTCCACCGATAAATACTATCGGCAAATGGGGTGTAGCTACTAGAGACTCCCTAGTCATCATTCGTCAGGCCTAGGTTCTCCCTTACCAAGTTACGGTCGTACTCCATCTCGTATGCTGGTGTCTCTAGGGCATTCCATGCCTCCTTAACCCATCATCCTCCAGATGTGTATCTTGAGCATTCACTTCATTATCATTATAGAGAGGTAGTTAGTCAGTCTCCAAGCGTGCTCCAATGTCCAAGTTCTCAGATCTAAAACGAGTACGACCCACCACCTGTAGATGAGGAGCCATCCTCTTGGTTGAGGGATTGGTACTGATCCCTAGGGAGGGATCGGCACCGACCTGACTTGGCAGGCCGCGGTTGTCAGCCAAGTGCTGCTCCGTGCTGCTTCGACTCTGTGGCGACTTCTGTGATGTTTGTCTGAAGAAGTTGAACTATCTGACGCCATGTATGAAGCAATACCTCCTCCGATGCTTTGGCGCTGCTGTTGAGAAATCGGTTTCATCAGGTTAAAATTAACCTGGATTTTCTCGTTTAGCTGCCTATGGATTTCCATCAATTCCCTCATCAATTCATTAAATTCGTCTTGGGTAATGGAATTAGCAGGGTTCCGAACTGCAGCAGGTTCTGTATTCACATTAGCAGGTTGGTTGGTTGGACCTCTTGTTGGGCACTGGCAGTTTTGCTAGCATTAACGTTGTGGGAAGTAGATCTCAAGCACCTTACCATCTCAGATTCCTGTGCTTAGATCTTGAAAAATCTAAATAGTATCTGCAAGCTTCTGAAAATGAACTTGGATCTCCTTCGGGGGAATTTCTGTAATCTAATAGCAACATTGGTGATCCTAATAGCCCGAGAATCGATGTTCTTAGTAAAAGCACCGAAATGTTTATCACCAAATTGGCCACAAACACCCAAGAATAGGCTTAAGTAGTGAAATAAAATGAATGTATTAAATTAATATTGAGGAATAACACTGAATATCAATAAAAATACAGTAGAAGGCAAAAACAACAAGATTTATAGTGGTTCGCCATTGACTGACTACGTCCACTTTGAATATTCTCTTTATTGCTTCATAATTAACTTGGTTTTAGTTACAATCAGTAAGAGATTAGAAAAGAACAAAGAAAGTTGGTTCCAATGATGGCAGAATTTCACTTAGAACCCCTCCAAAAAGTCCCTCAAACTGGCCCATATGCCTCTGTTTATAGACAAAGTTGACCACCAAACTGACCGAAGCTTCGGCAATAGGACCTTCCTGACCACATGGGGCCACCACAATAAAGGCTAAGCCTAGCTCTCAATGGATAAGGGTCGGTACCGACCCCTCTATGGGTTGAGTTTGGGCTAGCGATCCCTATGATAGCTTTCTTGTAACATCATGGTACTTCAAGTATCTTGACATTTGGACACATGGAACTATGGTTCTTGCGGTGCTTTGGTTTGAATTCCAACCTATTTAGGGAAGTGCCGACCCCTTCTACTATGCCAATCCATGATTCTTTCTTCTGCTATGCCGACCCCTTTTTATGTAACCATTTGCCGATCCACACATATTATGTCGATCCATATCTTATGTACACCACATGCCAACCTCTTCTGCTAACCACAACTATGTCGACCCCACTACTTTAACATCCTACGCCGACCCATCCATACTAATTCCAATTTTCCAAACATCCATGTCGATCCTTATTCCAACTAAACTAAATTCCATAACTCCGACAACCTGCATTATCTATCCGTCAACCTTATTTACCCTAAGCTAGATAAAACTGTTCAGATATTATACTTTTGTCATGTGGATGTTGCCTTGTGACCATCTTTCCCATCAATAGTCAAGTTTGGCTTTCGTAATTAAACCTATGTAGCCAGGTCAAGGCGCTGGGTAATAGAGAGCTATTAGGCTAGGTTGCTTTTCCAGAAGCCTACACATAATGCCACGAATGAGTTTTGAAAGTTCCACGATGATCTGAGATATTTTTATATATTGCCAGCGATCCATAGGGGATGGATTGCAAGCGATCCATGCCCTTGGCGCATTTTTGAGCCAACCCTATTGGGTTGGGCTGCTTGCTTTATGTAGGTATCCTCCGTGTAGTTTTATTGCTTATTGCTTTATTTTGGTGATGATTAAAATAAGGGTTAGATTTTTCAACAACTTGAATCAAATGATTGTTCACTTCTCAAACTATGTTGCTTGGAGTGCTACGAAATTTGGCACGAATCCCTAGAAAAGATATTGATTCATGATGCAAGAGGCTGGAATGACCCATGAAGCTTCCTTATAGATCGCTAGCGATCCATAGGTGATGGATCGCTAGCGATCCAACCCTTTAGTTGATTTTTGGGTAATTCTTCTTCAGTCCCTC
Source organism: Allium cepa (assembly GCA_030765085.1). Taxonomy (NCBI): domain Eukaryota; kingdom Viridiplantae; phylum Streptophyta; class Magnoliopsida; order Asparagales; family Amaryllidaceae; genus Allium; species Allium cepa. Next base: position 745,080,795 of record CM060940.1, on the reverse strand, counting down.
TTGGCCTATTCCTCTGGTCCTTTTGGTTGAGTCTTAAGTTTTTTGGCTTGGCCTAGATGTTCTAACTCATCTAGATTCGATTTTCAGTAAAAATCTAGTTGATAATACATGTAGCAAATTACATAATCGGCCATTGCGCAAATCCATAGCTATATCGATTATTAATCGAACCACAATGGCCAAAGACTTTGACTTGACTTTAGTTGACCATGTTACTAAACTAATATAACCATAGAGACAAATTTTCCCTTGAATAGTTTCCCACTTTCGATGCTTCACTCGACCTGATGTTGTTTTATGATTTAATTATGATAAAGGGGCTTCCACATTGAAAATCAACGGTGTTCTCAAGTCAAGAGAACAATGCAATTTCATCACATCGATATTTTCTATTTGACCTTAGTTATATTAACCAACGGAGAACTATTGAGTGAGTCATTCCATAGTTATCCAATAAATATCAGCACGTGACGCCTTGGTGCTTATGCAGTCATGAATAATACACTACCCAACATTTGGAGAGGACTACATACTATAGTTCCAATGGATGTATCGATATCTGATCTTGATACATCTTAACTAGGTATATCTAAACAGTGTGTTTAACATCATTGTGATAAATCACTCATGGTTTCAACGTATTGTAACTACTATCGAAAAACATACTACTTATGGATTTTCTATTAGATATACTTTTAATTAAATTAATTTATTAATATAACATATTATCTCAAGTGTATAATTGAAAGAAAATACCTTTTATTTTGAACAAGATTAGTTAACGAGTCGGATATATGTAGCAATTATATAATAGTCCCTAGGGGATACCCCCAACACTATTAGCAATTGACTTTCATCAAGATATATTTTGGTTTTAGTAGTATTATCTTGACTTAATGGTTTTCTTTGGATGAGAATGGATGCTTTAGGTAATTTTTTTATTTGTTTCAATCTTAACTGTGGCTACTTTCAGCCTTTTGCATTAGTCTGAAGGTGTACATGTCTATGCTAATGCAAATACTAATGTTATGTTGGTAATTTGTGTAAAATCTAAATGACTAAGCTTTTATTTTCTAATTCATTTATGGAGGAAGCTTCTGGTGGTGTCATATTTAGCTTGTTGGGTTTCTTTGTTCGTGCTATACTTGCTATGATAATCACTTGTGATACAACGGTGTACGTTGTTTGTCACATATATTATTCTTGAATTTACATTTGATGGTTTTATGTACCTTGCATTGCCTAGACCATAGCAGCATGTTTTGCAAAGTATTGAATAATTGGAATTGATTGGTCATTAAAACTATATGATGGATTGGAAACTGATGGCCTTTTTTGAATTGAAATCGTATTGTCTGGCTGTGGCTCTATTCTTGTTGATGCTTATTTGAAATTTTCTAAACCCTTCTTATAATGTGTTGTTTGCATCTAATTATGGATGAAATGTAATTGTATATAGTTATTTAATTGCATTAGTGTGTAGCCGTATGTAAGTGAGTGTAGCTCTTGTTAGTGTGTGTTGAAAGTCGTTGAGGTATATCAACATCACATATGTTTTATTTATTCAATAAAAGTAAATGGCCACTATAAAAGCCGGCTTGCCTTGGGAAAAGTTAAATTAAACACAAAATTAAATTAATAGCGTAAATCATATTTAGTAGATTTAAATCATAATATACAATATGTATGTACATAAAGTTTCAATACAAATTAACTAAATTCGAATTAAAATATCAAACCCTTTTATTGATGATCACTAAATACGATTTAGTGTAAACAAATTGTTCATGTAAATAAAATATAAGATCTAGTGCGAATTAATAAAAGGATTTTCTTTTGAAATTTCTTCTTTTTACCCCACCGTCAATGCATTTAATACAACAATGATATCGGAACCTGCACTATGTTCACATGAATAATTAACTAATTTGTTAAGCGGTTACTTGAAAAATCCAATTAGATAGATCTAAGAAAAGAATATTTGACTAAGAAGAAGGTTACTCTAATTAAGGAATGTTCTTAAGGATGGAAAAACCACCTTATTTCCTAGCCCTTACTTGGCTGAATGAAGTGATCTGTTTCATGAGAATCCCTAGTGGATGGTTTAAAAGTGTTTTGCGCCTTAGGTTGATTCAAATATGCATGTTTGAATATTATAAATTAAATTTAAAATTGTTTTAATTTTAAAAAAATATTGAAAAATTATAAAGAGTTATGAAAAGTAAATTTAAAGTTATTTAAATGAAAAGATATATTTAAATTAGTTAAAAGGTTTGGTTAATTGATATACATATGAATATACATGCATACACGCACACACTAATGAATTGTAAATCTTATAATAAATTAAAATGTGAGTGTGTGTATAATTAATATTTATTGAAAAAGGAGGCTTAAATAAATCAAAACTCATATGGACTTTAGGGAGTATACATTAGACGTAGAGACATATGATGTCATGAGAGTATATTCATCACATTTATAATGTTATTAGTACTCGGTTAATCTTATTTTATGTGAATTTGAACTATAGTTACTTCCCAAAATGTACAATATGAATAGAACACAATATATACTTATGGTTGTCGAGCACCCGCAAACCATAGAATATTCAAAGTGATGTTTATCTTATCACTAAAGTGCTAAACATATTTTGTAACTTTGTTGAGCACCCTCAATGGCTACAAAATTACCCTTAATCTATTATGAAATAATGGGTCATGAGTAACGCAATGTATAATTTATTAAGCACCCTTAGGGTTATGAAGATTATTAGAAGCTAAATGAATATATATTTAGGAATTACCTACGAGATATAATGAGTAAAGTGTTACTTAACTTTTATGGGGAATACAATTTGTTGAGCACCCTCAAGGTTGTAGTAACATGATAAATGGATCCCAACATACACTGAAGGAATTTAAGAAATTCATATATTTCTTTAAGGTTTTTGAGAGATGTAGAATTCAGTGGGAGCCTTATTAAGTAAGTATAAGAAAACAATCTAATAAACATAAGAACATATGCAATGTTATATCATTTAACCTAATGAATTTGCATTGATTAAATAGCAATAATAGAGCTATTTCTAGAGAAAATACACTAACTAGTGCAAGCTATAAAGACCGGTTAAGTAACGTGATCCATAAGAAACGCTAGTCTGTCGTTGCCAATGAACCTAAGGTTAAACCCAGTAAAGATGTTATAGTCGAACAAAAATAGCGTCCTTTGAATCGTGATCGATGGACCTATGAATTTTTTCAATGATGCATACAGTCCACCATGAGCAGCGAGCTTTAAAGAGAGCAGATTGTTGAGTCAAGATTTTTATAGAGTTTTGATTTCTGACAAAGGAATAAGCCGTGATCGACAAAAAGAAGTTATTCATTGAAGAAACACAAAGAGCTCCATATATTAGAGGTTGATTATTTGGTATGTTAGTAATTTATGTTAAAAATCTATCCTCAAATAATCATATAACTTCAATCTTTCAATATATAAACATATGCACATTAACTGTGCAAATTGGACTAAACCGGTCGACCGGTTGAAAATAAGGTGGTCGACCGTTTTTGTCCAGAATGCACAGATAACATGCACACATGCACATAACGTATATATATTTGAATTCCTGTCTACCGGTCCATTTTTGACCTGTCGACCGTTTTTAAACAGAAAGCAACTTTTCCAAAAGACACTTCTCTTCTCCAAAGGTTGCATCTCCTATCTTTCATCAATGATCATAACTCTTAATGGCAACTGTTCACAAAGAGTTACAACTATTTTTCTCTATATATACTCATCTAAATCATTGATTCAAACACAAGTTTTTACACGATCATATATGCTCTCTAATCTAATCTCTAACACTCCTGCATTCTAAAAATTAATTTAGCTTATTGAATCATTGAAATTATTTCATATCTTTTGATTCAATAAGTAAATACCTTCTTTAATCTTTACAAAACATCATTCATATTCTTTGAGGATAAGATTATAGGAAGGGTGTACTACTAGTGACAAATCCGTGTTTTCAAGAACACAAGTTGTCAACAACAATTGTATTTGTTTTTGTTGAAGTCCTCGTGTTGTAAGAGGCAAGTGTTGAAGTCCTCGGTGTTGTAAGAGGCAAGTGTTGAAGTCCTCAGTGTATTAGAGGCGTGAAATCCCGTTTGGCTGTTCGGGTATTGTAAACCTGTTCCTCCGGGTGAAGCGAGGTAGTTAATAGTGAAAATCCAGATAGGAGTCTGGGACTGGACGTAGGACGGTGCTCCGAACCAGTATAAAAATCTCTGGTGTGATTTTTCTATTTTTATTTTTGCTTTGCTACTATCATCTATTTTCCGCATTTATATTATAGTCCATATTACACGATCCGTGTGTACTATATTAGTACGTGCATTAGTATACACACCGCACTTTCATTTGGTATCAGAGCACGGTCATCATATAACCGTAACACAGTTATTTGATATATTCTTGTAATATGGCAAATAACGCAAGTACTAGCACTCAAAACACCACTTACACAGAAGGTCAATCGACACAAAGACCTCCATTTTTCAATGGTCTTAACTATAGTTATTGGGCAACACGTATGTCATTCTTTATGCAATCAAGTAGCTATGATGCTTGGAATGCTATTCAAAGAGAAATAGTGAATCCAACAACTGATTATTCAGAATGGACTGTGGCTGAGAAAACGGCAGCAGCCGTAAATGCAAGAGCAATAAATATGTTGTTCTGTGCATTAGACCAAAATGAATATAACCGTGTTAGTATCTGCACTACTGCATATCAAATTTGGCAAATGCTAAAAATCACTCATGAAGGTACTAACAAGGTTAAACAAGCCAAAATAGCCATGCTGAAAAGTCAATTTCAAAATTTCAAAATGAAACCAAATGAAACAATCAATGACATGTATTCACGGTTTCAAACTATTCACCATGCACTTATTGGGTTAGGACAAAAGTATTCTGATTTTGATGTTGTTTCAACAGTCCTACATTCTCTGACTAATGAATGGGAAGGAAAAGTATTAGCAATTGAAGAAGCTAATGACCTTTCCGTCATGAAGCCAGATGAATTGATAGGAAATTTAATGTCCTATGAAGCAAATTTGCAGGCTAGAAAAGAACAGAAAGAAGAAAAGAAAAATGTAGCATTTCATGTTGAGAAAGATGAAAATGAATCAGATTCTGAAGATGAAGATTTGGCGTTCATTGCTAAAGGTTTCAAAAAATTCCTAAAATATCGAAAAGCCAGTCGCTACAATAAAAGGAAACCTGGATCAAATAAACCATCTTCATCTGCTATAGAATGTTTCAACTGCCATAAAAAGGGACACATGCAGAAGGATTGTCCAGAACAAAAGAAAAAGTCAGAAAATGACAAATTCAAATATAAGAAGGACAAATCAAAGAAACGAGCCTTCTCAGTAACATGGGATGATTCAGAGTCATCTTCATCAGAAAGTGAAAGCGATTCGGAGAATGAACAAGCTAATGTTTGTTTTATGGCAACAGAAGATGAGGTACAAATTCCTACATTTGATGAATTACTTGATATTAATGCTGAATTGATAGTCAAATATAAAGACATAAAACGTCAATTAAAAGTAGTCAAAGCGGATTTAAGTAGAGCAGAGTTTGAACGAGATATGTTAAAAGATGAGAAGAAAATATTGGAAGAAGAACTTGAAAATATTCAAGAATCATCATCTAATGTTGACTCTCAAATATCTCTTTTGAGTCAAGAAATAGAAGCTCAAAAAGAGAAAAATAATGCTCTCACTACTGAAAATCATGAACTTAAAGCAAAAATCAAAATTCTAGACCTAGAAAAAGCTAGCTTACAAACAAAGTTTGATGACATTACTCAAAATGTTTCTAACTTTAACAAAGGTCGAGAAAACTTGACAAAAATCATTGAAAGTTCACAATCTATTTCAGATAAACAAGGATTGGGATATAACAAACAAGAAACCAAGAAACATCTTGGAAATAAAAGGAAAAAGAAAGTACAAAAAACTGAAGCTAAGAAAAATCTTAGTTTATTATATTCCAAACCAAAACCAGTTGTGAAATTTCAAAAGAAGACTATCAAAATATGGGTTCCTAAAACAAATAACAATTTGATTAGGAACAAATATATTCAGAATTTTATGAATACTGTGCATCATAATACTAATTATGTATATAAAGGGGATACCAGACCCGTATGGGTTTGGACTCCTAAGACCTAACTCTTAGGACCCTATAAAAAGTGGGTACCATGGACTTAATTCTATTTTTTGCAGGACCTACTAAAGAAAAGAGGAAAATGGATATTCTGGTTGATATACTCCTATATTATTCCATTATCTATTATTCCTTTTTGTCGATGACAAAGGGGGAGAAAGTGCTAACAATTATTTGCAGGAATATATATATAGACAAAATATCAGGGGGAGATCACATATTCAGGGGGAGATTCAGAACTTCAGATATATGTTGTCATCAATCAAAAAGGGGGAGAATGTTGAGTCAAGATTTTTGTCATCAATCAAAAAGGGGGAGAATGTTGAGTCAAGATTTTTATAGAGTTTTGATTTCTGACAAAGGAATAAGCCGTGATCGACAAAAAGAAGTTATTCATTGAAGAAACACAAAGAGCTCCATATATTAGAGGTTGATTATTTGGTATGTTAGTAATTTATGTTAAAAATCTATCCTCAAATAATCATATAACTTCAATCTTTCAATATATATACATATGCACATTAACTGTGCAAATTGGACTAAACCGGTCGACCGGTTGAAAATAAGGTGGTCGACCGTTTTTGCCCAGAATGCACAGATAACATGCACACATGCACATAACGTATATATATTTGAATTCCTGTCTACCGGTCCATTTTTGACCTGTCGACCGTTTTTAAACAGAAAGCAACTTTTCCAAAAGACACTTCTCTTCTCCAAAGGTTGCATCTCCTATCTTTCATCAATGATCATAACTCTTAATGGCAACTGTTCACAAAGAGTTACAACTATTTTTCTCTATATATACTCATCTAAATCATTGATTCAAACACAAGTTTTTACACGATCATATATGCTCTCTAATCTAATCTCTAACACTCTTGCATTCTAAAAATTAATTTAGCTTATTGAATCATTGAAATTATTTCATATCTTTTGATTCAATAAGTAAATACCTTCTTTAATCTTTACAAAACATCATTCATATTCTTTGAGGATAAGATTATAGGAAGGGTGTACTACTAGTGACAAATCCGTGTTTTCAAGAACACAAGTTGTCAACAACAATTGTATTTGTTTTTGTTGAAGTCCTCGTGTTGTAAGAGGCAAGTGTTGAAGTCCTCGGTGTTGTAAGAGGCAAGTGTTGAAGTCCTCAGTGTATTAGAGGCGTGAAATCCCGTTCGGCTGTTCGGGTATTGTAAACCTGTTCCTCCGGGTGAAGCGAGGTAGTTAATAGTGAAAATCCAGATAGGAGTCTGGGACTGGACGTAGGACGGTGCTCCGAACCAGTATAAAAATCTCTGGTGTGATTTTTCTATTTTTATTTTTGCTTTGCTACTATCATCTATTTTCCGCATTTATATTATAGTCCATATTACACGATCCGTGTGTACTATATTAGTACGTGCATTAGTATACACACCGCACTTTCACAGATAATATGAATGTTGGATCCATATTTAAGCACCTGCAAAAGTTATACAGCAAACTATCTAGTATTTCAAGGATGAGATCTCATGGAAATTGTTTCATATGAAGATGAGCAAAGGTACTTTCGTCCAAGATTATGTACTCAAAAGTATTCCCAAGTCTAAAGACTACTGCATGTCATTACTTACGACCGTCAATTTTGACTTAGTTATCCAAACCTATATAAGACTCTCGTTAAGTCATTCCGTGATTATTCTAAGAAACCACAACTATGTAACTCCTTAAGGGTCGTTAATAATTATGAGTAATTCACCATCCATTGTATATGGAGCATTGCGTACACTAGTCTCAACCAATGTATCTATAGCATTTTCTTGATACATTTTGACTAGGAATTTTTAAGGATAAGAATTTAAATATCAATTAAAAATTCATGTTACAAACATATACCTAACTATAATCGGCAAAATACTTTTCCAAAGGATTGTTTACTATATGTTAATGTATTATTACCATTAATTTCATATTGTAACAACACATATAATAGAATAAAACCAAAAACATATTTTATTTTTAACAAGATTCATTAAAGAGTTAAGTTATATACTATTTAAGTATTTCCCCTATGGTACATTTTTAACTCTATCATCAACACCGTCGAAAATTTTACAACAAATTAAAAACCAAATTCAGAATTCTTCATCGTCTCATTAAAACACAACATCGGATCATCATCAAAGAATTATCATTTTTAAAATATGAACATCATCTTATTACATAGAACTATCATTGAAATGGAAATTTTAATCATCTCATATTCATCATCATAATAATAAAGTTGGAATTTTTAAGCATTATCAACATATCAATCATCAACCGGTCAGACCATGAACTCAGGGGCCATGCGCTGAACTCAAACAAAGATTTTATCCTCATCACGAGTTCTCCTCTATAATAAAAACTACAAACTCCTTTTTAACAACAATATTGACATCAACAAACTAAAACAGCCAACAACACAACCATTTCATCAACCGATCACACTAACTTCATCCATAAGCATTATTTTGGTTAACATCACCATACGATAAGTTAAATCATCATATTGTAAAACCGCATCAGTATATACATCTTATTTTAGCTTACAATGACCATTGGCTCCTTATTTTCATACCACTACAGAAAACTATTACCATCATCAGAAATTAACAAATAGGCCAGAAATCAGACAAGTAGTATAAACTCTATAATATAAGGTAACAATAAGTTCTTTATGGCATCAGTATAAGTTCAAGCAGATTCAATCAGATGTGCTTTGTCTCGGATGATCTCTATAATTCCAAAGCGACAACGACAACAACTTCACAATGTGGTTTCATATTAGGGCACATCAAAATCGAAACAACGCTAATCTGAGTTCTCCTCTCAAACAAGTTAGCTTTTGGAGGTAAGTTCTACCTAATTTTTTATGATACCAATAATTTAGTAAGAGCGACGACCACAAATGCAACATCCTCCTCGGGCAAACTCAGTAGAAACATACTTAACACATCATGTGTAGGGCTGGCTTAGAGAATCGATTGCCCAAGCCTTACTTGATTTTTCGCCTATTATTATTTAACACGTCAACTTTTATAAATTTTCCTTTATATATAAGCATACACATATAAAACTACGAAAAAACAAAATACTAACTTTTTATAAAAAAAAGTTGCTACATCATGTAGGCTACAATAGTTAATTTATCGAAACATAACGCATATTGACCTTTCATACAAAATAAAGTCAATTTTTCTACAAAAAGATTGAAGAAAAATGCCTATTCTTTCATGTTTTTAAGCAATTATTCGGTATATTTGTTATAATTAAGTTTCTCCAAAAAAACCTTTATATACACTACAAGGGGAAGGGGGATTTCCGACGGTTGAAAACCGTCGGCGGCCGTCGGAAGCCGTCGGCGGCCGTCGGAAAAATTCGTCGGAAATGACGGCGTCGGGGAGCAGTGTTTCCGACGGCTACCGACGGGTGCTGCCGTATAGATTACCGACGGCTTCCGGCGGTTTCCGACGGCTTCCGTCGCCCGTCGGAAGCCGTCGGAAACCGCCGGAAATCAGGCCGCCGGGAGCCGTCGGTAACCGATGAAAATTTCGACCTATAAGCCGTCGGGAGCCGTCGGAAGCCGTCGGAAATCTGCTGTTTTTTTTTTTAAAATCTGCTGCAAATAGAGCCTTCCATCCACATTTCTCTTCCAAACACTACAATATCAATACTGCACAATCCAATAAACAATAATCCAACCAAACATGCAAACCAATACTCCAAAATATTCAATAGACACAGAAATAAACAAAATTGGAATAAAAATAAAATACAAAATATACATAACATTCCAACATTAACAATAATACTAACAATAACTGTTCTAACCATGCATATCCTGATACAGCTACAGAACCAAGTGTATTATACATAATTATACATATCAACAATTAATTGTTCCATCTACCAAATCATTGTAAACTAAAACTAAACATACCTGCACGAACGAATCAGAAAGCAATGAATCAATCTGCCCCAGATCCAGAGCCAGCCGATGAAGGGAAGCGGCCACCAAACTGCTGCATGTACTCAAATAACTGTGCCGTCTGCATGGCCTGTTGGCGGTTCTGCTCCTCCAACTGCTGAACTCTAGTCTGCAATTCTTCTATACTTGCTAGCTCGCTCTGAGGTCTACTCCGCCGTCTCCTACTCTGACTACTGGACTGCAATAATTGAAAAATAAATAAAATCAAAGTTTATTGTTTTGAAAAGGTAAGAATATCATATTTTAAGTATTTTAAGAAAAATTAAATTATTTACCGCTAAATTGCCAAATCCGTATCGTCGACCATGCTCTGGTGGACTCATAACGGACTCAAAAATAACGTCCTCTTCATCGGTCGTCAGCTGCTCTCGACCCGTATCAGAAAGGAGTTTCTGTCGCTGCTCCATAAACATCTCCTGCATTGACAAATTAATAATATCATATCTTATTTCATAATAATTTGACAACTAAAACAATTACTAATACTGAATAAAATGAAATATGCTTACATGGCTTTTACTGGATTTATCGTCCTGCCATGTGTACGAAACAGTCCCGTCTGGATTAACATGCTCGACAGCATGCGTACGGGTGAGCACGTCCATATAGCTGACAGGACCATGTGCCTCGGCTTCCTGAAGTTGATTGTTACATATAATTATTATACATTTAAAATCATATAGCATAAACTATTTACATTTATTATTCAGTAATTAAATTTACCAACTCCTGCCGATACTGCTGAAACGACTTCGATCCTCCGCGATGAGTAACGGGATTCTTATTTCTATTTGCAGAGTTTCTATCTGACTCTGCCTGTACATTCAAAATTTGATACATTATTTTCCAATCACATTAAATTAATAATTCAAAAAAAATTAGTATACTTGCCTTCGCCTCGTCCGTCTCCCAGTAGCTCAACCAAGCTTGCCACACGCTCTCCCCCATCCACCGTGGTCTCTTCTCGGATTTCTTAACCTCAGATATCGTGTCTCTGTAGTTCTTTCGCATCTTCCTCATCCAGTATGCTCGTGCCAGCTGCGTATCATCTGTCTGGATGTCTATCTCAGCCTGTGTTAAAAAAAGATTGCACTTTAAACGATAAACGGTAGAAAAACGACAAAAACGAATTAAAAATGGAAAACATAAAAATTACACATACTAGGACATCCTGCAATATGCACTCTATGATGTGCGGAGGGATGTTATCCCACTTCGGCCAGCACGCACTCATCCTACTACGATATGCTGCTCTGGAGACGTCCAACACTACCTTAGTGGGTAGTAGCTCGAACCCCCTGTTTTTAAGTACGATACAGATAAGTACGTACGTATAGTATAGAAAAAATAAGATGATGAATAATATTTAATTTTTACCCATCTGCTTTGGGGACTAACGTAACAACTGGACGGTGTGGCGCTTGCGATGGGCCACTGCCATCGCCTCCTGAAGAACGGGAAGAGCTCCTCCCTCTATGTGACATGATGATAAACCTGTGACGTTTACACATCATTATATAAGAGAATAAAAACATGATAATGAAATATATTTCATATGAACATGACATCAACGGTATAAATTGCTTAATTATAATGACTGAAATGTAAATAGAAATGTAAGTTTGTTATACCTGATTCATAATGGGTGTACTCTTCCTACGATAAGCAGAGTTCATTGCATTTTTAATAAAAATTGCTAATTAAATGACAAATTGAAATAACATAAAACAATAGTAAACGGATTTAGTTTCATAGTTACATCAATTTCATAATACATCAAGAATTCAACATAGTTACATCAATTGCAAAAAAAACAGATTCAAATTTATATCAGTCATCATCGTCTTCTGATTCAGATTCGGTCTCGTTTTCGACGATATTTTCCTCTGCACTGTCAAACGCTTCTACCAAAACATTTGATTCATCGATCAAAGGACCAAAATCTGTATGATCGTCTGTAATTATTATTTTGTTATTTTGCTCAAGATCTGCCTGATAAGCTTGTTCGTCCAGAATATTCTTCCCATCGAATGTGAATCTGGCCTTTGTTTTAAAAACTACAGACCAATCTGCTTTATCTCTTTTTAGAGACGGATAAGGAGCGTAATAAACTTGCAATGCTTGTTTGGCTAGTACAAAAGGATCATACTTGTGATAGTGCGATGTATGCTTTATTTCGATAAGATTATAATCCTTATGCACATTAATTCCAGAACCTGAACATTGCTAAACCAATTGCATCTAAATAGAAACACCTCCTCCGCGGATCTTGAGAAATATGTCAGTTGCAAAATTTGTGTTAGAACGCCATAAAAATCATTTAAATGGTTTTCTGGATCGTCACTACCTTTAACAAATACACCAGTATTATTTGTTAATTTTTCTGCACCGTATTCTTTGGTGTTAAATTTGTATCCATTGACGAAATATATTGGATATGTCTTGACCACTCTTTTTGGTCCCATTGCAAGATGTTTCAACCCTTCGTCAACAACACAATTTTTCGGCTCATAAACGTAATTTGAAAACCAACGGGAAAATTCTTTACTGAGATCTCTGTTCGGATGTTCCCGTTCATAAACACTGTTTATATAAACAAATTATTACATTAGGTTATACACGCGCATGCATTACAGAAAAGAATAAAACAAAAATTATTATTTCAGAATACCTAACAAACGGTGCAACCTCGGCACAATTTAGAAGAATATAAGTGTGTGCTACACGAAGATCTCTATCGTCTAGCCATATTTCCACACATTTTCCAGAAGGCCGACCATGTTGTCTAAAAATAGATAACATTGCTTGAGAGGACTGTTGTTCGTCGCCTTCATCATTACGAGGAACACTTTGAAATGAAATATTCACATGGTCACTGAAATAGTGAGAGAAAAAGAACGAAGCTTCTTCTTCGATGTAAGATTTACATATCGAACCTTCAACTCGTGCTTTTTGTCTCACTTTTTTCATCAGATGATTCAAATATCTATGCAACATTAATTTATATTAACTTCATCTTTCAAATGCAATTAAATTACGTTATAACATATTACATACCTCTCAAATGGATACATCCATCCGTATTGGACAGGACCTCGAAGTCGTGCTTCAGATGGAAGATGAACAGGTAAATGTTCCATCACATTAAAAAAACCTGGCGGAAATATTTTCTCTAATTTGCAAAGCAATATAGGAATGTCCACTTCAAGTTTACGTAAACGTTGCACTTTTAAAGTAGTCAAACAAAGCTCTTTGTAAAACATACTAAGCTCCGTTACTACCTTCCAAACTTTTAACGGCAGTAGTTCTTTAAACATAACGGGAAATAAATTTTCCATCATTATGTGACAGTCGTGACTTTTCATTCCGCTCAATCTACCATTTTTAAAGTCAACACATCTACGAAGATTTGATGATATCCCATCAGGAAATCTTAACCCTTCCACCCATTTTAACACAGCTTTAACTTGATTATTATCTAATTCGTAACAAGCTTTTGGTTTTTTACTGTCATTTGGTTTCATATGAAGCTCGGGACGTTTGCATAATTCTTCTATATCACGTCTTGATTTCAAATCATCCTTCGTCTTCCCTTTCACATTCAAAATTGTGTTAAACACATTATCAAATACATTTTTCTCATTGTGCATCACATCTATGTTATGGCGAAGCAGAAGATGTTTCCAATACGGCAACTCCCAAAAAATAGTTTGTTTGCACCAGTTATGAACAACTGATTTGCCTTCAATTTCTATTTGCTCCCCAATTTCATATATCTTTGGATAGTCCTTAACAAGTTCATATATGTCTTCGCTTGACCATATCGTCGGTGGTTGTCTGGTTTCTACTCTATTAGCTAAAAAGTTTTTCTTGTCTCCTCTGAAGGGATGATTTACATGGAGAAAACATCGATGACAGTCAAACCATGAAATTTTCTTACCATGAGGTAAAGAAAACGCTCTTGTTTCATCCATGCAATATGGACATGCTAGAAGACCGGCAGTACTCCATCCCGAAAGCATTGCATAGGCAGGAAAATCACTTATAGTCCACAACAAAGAAGCAAACATACGAAAATTTTTCTTCTTTGACACATCGTATGTTTCTACTCCTTCGTTTCACAGTATTTTTAACTCCTCAATCAACGGTTGTAAATATACATCGATTCCTTGTGTCGGATCGTCGGGGCCAGGAACGACAACAGTAAGAAACATATATTGCGTTTTCATGCACATCCATGGAGGTAAATTATACGGTGTGACGATAATGGGCCAGGATGAATATTTAGAACCAAATTGAGAAAATGGAGAAAAACCGTCCGTACATAATCCTAATCTAACATTTCGACTCTCCGCTGCAAAATTTGGATACGTTTTATCGAAATGCTTCCATGCTTCTCCATCGGCCGGATGTGTCAACGAACCCTCTTCCTCCGTTCTCACGCTATGCCACCTCATATTAGACGCAGTTACAGAAGATGCATATAATCTTTGAAGTCTTGGAGTTATGGGTAAGTAGTGCATACGCTTGTACGGAACTTCCTTACCCTTCTTTTTTCTTGGTTTGTATCTCTCCTGGTTACAAACTTTACAATTTCTAAGGTTTGCGTCTTCTTTCCAAAACAACATGCATCCTTTTAAACATGTATCTATTTTCTGATACGGTAAACCAAAAGCCGACATAAGTTTTTTAACTTCGTAGTGATTTTCACACATTAGATTATCGGGCGGCATATGTCTTTTTGCAGCTTGTACAACAGCCGTAAACCCAGCTTCAGTGATGTTGTATTTTGACCTCATCGCAATGTATTCTGCGATTACTGACAGCTGCGTGCCGCTTTTACAACCATCCCAAATAGGTTTCTTAGCTGCATCTAGTAAATCATAAATTTTCTTAGCTTGAATATTTGGTTCTTCAACATTTACATCATCGTCGTCAACTTCAACCATAGGAAACATTGATCGTGCTGCATCTTCGACCATATTTTCTATACGGGTCGTTGAAACTATTTCGTTAACAACACTTTCAGACTCTACAGAAGTATTTGCTACAACTTCTCCATGCCGATCCCAAACATAATATTCGGGTGTGAAACCGTGTTGGCACAAATGAACTTTCACAATATCTGGTAACAAAAACTTCAAATGTCTACACCTACTACACGGACAACGAATTTCTGGATCGTTTCCGTTATTACTTAAGGCGAATTCAACAAACACGTTTATACCATTATAAAAATCTTCTTTTATTGAGCCCCTCAGTCCTTTTCTTTGGTACATCCATCTCCTTCGATCAACAAAATAATCAATCATTTTTCCTATTTGACAAAATGAGAAGTTCAAAATTTAATATTTATTTTGAAGAATACATATTCGAAAAAGATTATTTTCATGTTCGTATAATATTTTGAATTTAAAGAACAACTTCACAAATTTAAAAATATTTTCAAATAGGGCACATTTCATTTTTTAACGTACGTAACGATTAAAAATATATATAATTTTTTTTCATTGGTCAGACATCCTACTTCCCATTACAAACACAGTAAGCATTTACATTTCGTATATTACTTCGTCTCAAACGATTCATTAAAATTTCGGCAGCATTTCCCTTTTGTTCCCTGCATTGTACACAAATGCGTGTACGCAGGAAACAAAAAAGAAAAGTTAGGGCGAAATTTTATGAACCGTTTGAGACGAAGTAGTATACAAAATGTAAATTCTTACTGTGTTCATAACTTGTCCAATACAGGGACAAATCCGACAAACATTGTACCAGATGAATATAAATGGTCGTTTTTCGAAAAAAACGACTATTTATACAACGATCATGTACAACACTCGTCAGACGGGGCCAAAAACTCTCTAAGGGACATTTGTCGGTTAACATGCGCGCATTTTACTCAAAAATACAGTTTTACTCACTGTTCACATTTACAAAAATATATAAAAATTTAACACAGTTATTCGACGTATTACGCATCAAAAAGGCTGGTTTAACATTTTTGTCTTTTTTTTAATACACACAATTATAATTTAGAGTAATGCATTTTTTTGTTTCATAAGTAAATACGTGCACAATATAATACTCCTAGTTCATTCAATCATTTTATCGTATGCCAAATAACGTATACAATCGTCGAATCAGGACATACACAACAATTTACATATACATGAACAACCACAAAGTATACGTGTTTTTCACAATTTCACGATAAAAGATGAAATATGTATGTCATGTGATGCTATAAACCATTGTTACGCTAATGCAAACAATTTCAATCGCTAATTTGCCCTAATTTATCAATTTATGCAAATCTAAAATTAGGGTAAAAACTGAAATTTTCAGAAAAATAAGAGATTATACCTGAGATTGAGAGAAAGAGGTGTTGAATCAGCAGTGTGGAAGGAGAAAAAATCACGAAATTGGCGAATGGAGGTGGAAAATGTGAATTTGGGGGTTTTTGGTGAGATTGGGGGAAGCTGGAAAATGAGGAAGAAAGGCTCGGCCGGCTGCAGGTATTCGTGAATTTCCGACGGCTTCCGACGGCCCGTCGGAAGCCGTCGGAAATTCGCCGTCGGAAGCCGTGGCCCCCAGCCGTCGCTATTTCGCTTTTTTCTAGTAGTTATTATTAGTCAATTCACATAAACTGGCCGGATCATGGTCGACATTCATTTCGTAGTTCATATTAAGCCTAATTTCATGATATTCGTTACTTTCTTTACCAACATTAATTCTATTCAAATGTTCTTAATGAACCTCGTTGTCTATTTCTTCATCACCATTTCCATCCACATTAATATCTTTATTGCTATGCACTTCATCTCTTTGTATTCTTCTTTAACATTGTCAATATTTTCATCAAAAAATTCACTTGTTTCTCAAAATTTACATGAGATAATTGGTTGTTGTGTTCTTGCATTATATTGCTTTTAAATTGAACCAATAATGATTTAGACATTGCATTTTAATGTTGTTTCATGTTTCTATTATAAGCTACGAAGTTTTATTTCCTATATCATCCATTTTCCCCATCCACGTCTTTTGGGATAATATCAACTATCTATTATCATAATATTAAAAATATTATGCCATCACAAATTATAGTCTCAAATTATTGTTTATAAACAAGTGTATTTAATTTTTAAATAAATGTGTCAAGTTAATAAACAAGTGTATTTAGTTAAGTTTATACAGGCAAACATATTGGGTTTTGCCCAATTGTTTAAGGCTAGACTTACATGCATACTTTTAGAAAAAATTACAACCACTTTCAGTTAATACTAATGTATGCACTAAGGCTAATAAACTAATTCATGTACTTTCAAAAATGTATGCATGCATTTCAATTTTAATTAAGTCTAATGCAGCAGAAAGGAAATAAATTAAACAACTTAATGCTACAAAATCACATACCTCTCGTAGATGCATTAGTGGAATGGTGCGTTACCTAAGCATTCAGCATGAGTTCAAATGAGCAGTAGAAGATGTTGCGCATAAGGAGCGGAAGGCCAGCGATGGTCGTTGGAGTATCGAATATGCAACAATGAATGTTTAAAGATGTAGATTTTAGAACCCTTGTTTTTTTGGGTTTAAGCGGTGCAAGACATGTAGATTTATTAATGACTTAGTAGCAACTTTAGGTGAGATGTTTTTTATTGTTGGCAGACCCAGCAGGCGGGCTGCCATAGCCCAAGGTCTTCGTTGGCTTGCCTTTCTGCTAGCCCAGATCAATGACTCGCATGTAGAATCAAGTGGTACGAGTAATTGAACAAACCATCCAATCCCTATACTGATGGGCATGTAAGAGACAACACAAGCGCAAAAAAAGTAGTATGTAAAGTATGTGGAATAGACCACCACTTATTGTAAGACTCTAGTGCATAGTCAGCATGTTCACGTGTTGCACGAGAAACAGGGGATTTCCGACGGCTCGCAGCAGTAGGAAGCTTATATATCTGATTTATATATTGATTTTGATGAGATTATATATATATATTATTATGGGATGTTCGGCCGTAGAAAAAAATGTACCCAAATTTTTGACGGCTTCCGACGGCCCCCAGCGGCTTATGTGCATAATTTTTTGACAGCTATCTGGACGAATTTTTCGACAGAAAGCGATGGTTTGAGACGATTTAATGCGAAATTTTTATGCTACGTGGACCTCGACGCCATCGGAAAGGCTACCGGAAGTGCCATCGGTAGCCTTCGCGTTTACTTTGTCAGAGCCATCGGAAATGGATGAAATTCATGGTCCGTATTCCGATGACATTTTCGATGGCTCACGACGCCACATATCATTATAAAACTCAAACATCATCATATCAAACACAAACATATTCAACCAATACAAAACAAACCTTCCATCATTAGTCTCACCCTTCCGGCTGCAATATTTACATCCAACATCAATGTACAATGTATGCATCGAACATCCAACATCAAACCCCACAATTCAAGTCCATAAATCAACCATCCAAATCAACCACACAAATCAATGTCAAACACCATATGTCCATAAATCAATCTCACAACCACTCAATGTTTATGTACACCAATTTCAAAAAAAACTACAAATTGTACATCATGACTCATCATCGACTCCGGAACCACCAGATGAAGCGAATGCTATATGACGCTCCATATACTTTTCCAAACGATGGTTTAGTTGCTCCAATTGCACTGATCGAAGGAGGCCCTGCTTTTGCAGCTATGCAATCTGCTGCTGTCGAAGCTCATTAATCTCCACGTTGTCCTTAGCCCTTTGGTAAGCCATTTGTGATGTCCGAGCTTACAAAACAAGTTGAAATATGTTTAAGTTATTACGTAACTTCTATAAAAATTAGGCCAATTTTACAACTTAGCTAGTTTTTATAATTACCGATTGGCTGCCATAGCCGTAGCTTCTATTTTTTGTGTTGAGTCCATAATAAAGTCGAAGATCGCATCCTCCTTATCAGTGGTCAACTGCTCATCTCTCGCATGTTCAAGCATCTGCATATGTGCTTGCAAAAGTTTTTACTACAACACAAAACTAAACAAAAATAAATGTAACACGCGATTATTATAATATTTTATAATTAATAAAATGATCATTATTAGTAACTTATAACTTAAAATATACTTACATGTATACTGTATGCTTTATCATCCTCATATCAGGCATACGACACTGATCCCTCGTCGGTTGTTTGCCGATGGCATGAGTATGCTCAACCACATCCATATACGAGACGGGACCCGCATGTGTTCTTTTCTGCAATGATTGGTGTATATTATTGTTTTTCATACAAATTTATACTAAAAATGTAATAAATATTCGTAGTTGCAATAAATCAATTTACCAGGTCCTTCGATGATGCTAAAATGATTTCGATTCACCGTGGTGTGTGATTGGATTTTCCTGCCTGTTTGTAGAGTTCCTATATTACCCTGCCTGCAAATTAAAAATTAAGATCATATTTTATAAATATAAATTATGTATTTTGTATTGAATAAATTAAGGCGATATCTGATAGACTTACCCTGAATTCGTTGCTACTCCACCATGCGATCCAAGCATCCCAAACGCTGGCACCCATCCAGCTTGGCTTATTGTAGTTTTTCTTATGGTAGACATCGTATCCATATAATTCTTTACCACTTTTGAGTTCTAGTAGTGTTGGCATAGAGACACATACTCCATCTATAAGTCTATCGCCCCCTGTATATATGTTGGAAAAATATAAGTTATACATTTGTACTTAGTAATCAAATTGTAAAGTAATTATATATAATGATATATAATTTTACACTTACCAGGAAGTCCTGCCATATGATCTCCCATACATGTCTGGGATCCTGCTCCATTTCGGCCAGCATGCAGTCATACGGCTCATGTATGCCTGCTTCGATATGCTGAGAACAATGTTTGAAGGATCAAGCTTAAAAACTCTACATTAAATATGATACAGACATATCATGACTAATATATCATATAAAATATTTACAATGCTAAACTAAATTTAATACGTACGAGCCATCGGCTTTCTGTACCAATTTAACTGCCATACACAGCGCCTCCCACGAAGGGCCACTACCATCACCACCATAGCGAACGGTCTCTCTCTAAGACAAAGAGGAGGAACCAGACTACGAAGAACTTTGCCACCTAAAGAAGGACATCTGCAATGCCTTCCATATACATATTATTTTATTATGGCAGAACATATCATTCATTTATGAGTAAACATATCAAGATTTAACATCAATAATCGCATATAACATACAAAAAAAACTATAAAATCAATACTCCCATAAATTACTATTTTTCAACATGTATACTATTAAATCAGTCGTTGTCGTTTTCTGATTCAGACTCGGTCTCATATACTATATTGTTTGCCTCTATGGTCTCAAATGCTTATACTAATACATTTGATTCATCATTTAGAGGTCCAAAAATGGTTTGATCGTCTGTTATTGCTATTTCGCCATTTTCCTCTATATCCTCTTTGTACACTTATTCGTCCGGAATATTCTTTCCACCAAACGTAAATATTTCCTTCGTTTTAAAAACGACCGACCAATCTACTTTATCTCTTTTTATAGATGGATAAGGAGAATAATAAACTTGTAGGGTATGTTATGCTAGTATAAATGGACCGTAGTGATGATAACGTGACGTATGCTTTATTTCAATAATGTTATATTTTTTATGCAGGTTGATTCTAGAACCTAGAACAATACTGAACCATTTTCATCTAAATAAATAAGCTTCTTCCGTAGGTCTGGTGAAATATGTTAATTGAATACCTGAATTAACATGCCATAAAAATCATTTGATCATTTGGATCATCACTACCTTTAACATATACACCGGTAATGTTAGTTAATTTTTTAGCCTCATATTCTTTGGCATTGAATTTGTATCGATTGGCAAAGAATATTGGATATGTCTTGACTTTTCTTTTTGGTCCTATCGCAAGATGTTTCAACCCTTCATCGACCACACAATTTACCAAATCATATACATGGTTCGAAAACCAAGTAGCAAAATTTTTATTGAACATGCTGCATCTTCAACCGTATCTTTTATGAGATTTGTCAGAACAATTTCATTATCAACCTCCTCCTCCTAATGCACGAGATTAGGTGCTATAAGTTTTCCATGATGATTCTACACCAAATAATTCGGCACGAAAACATATTGGTGCAAATGAACTATTACCATATCCGGTATCAAATGCTTCAATAATTTGCACCTACTACATGGACATCGAATTTCTTCATCGTTCCCATTATTACTTAAAGTGAATTCAATAAAGATGTGTACACCATTTTGAAAATGTTCACTTATCGAGCCTCCAGTTTCTCTTCTTTGGTGGTACATCCAGCTCCGATTAGTAAAATAATTGACCATTTTTCCTACTTTAAAACATAAAAACGCATTACTCATTTACATATTGACATTTTATTTTTCAATTATATCATACATTTAAAATTTTGCAAAATATAATATTATTCTATTCAATTTTATTTTCAAACGGATTCACACAAATTATCATATGAATATAATCTACAATTTTTAGGTTATTGTTTTACACTTTAATGGTTGGTCAACTTACTTCCCACTACGAACATAGTATTAATTATATTTTGCAAATTATTTCATTTTAAACGATTCAACAAAATTTCAGCAGCTCTTCCCATTTGTCCCTGTATCGTACACATATGCGTGTACACAGGGAACACAAAAAAAGCGTTGCCGAAATTTTGTGAACCGTTTAAAATAAAATGATTTGCAAAATATAGTTACTTTATTGTGTTTGCACTTGTCCAATATAGGGACAAATTTGACAAATATTATACCGGATGAATTTAAATGTCCGTTTTGTGATAAAAACGAACATTCTTACAACGATCATACATAATATTTGTCAGACGGGGCGAAAACGCCTTAAGGGATTTACAAAATGTAAAGCGTATTATACAATAATTTTTATAATAATTTATTTACTTTCAAAGAAATGCATACATTAAATCGTCATTTTCGTCATCTTGAAAACGCATACACTAAATTATGTGCATCGACTCTAATTAGTCCAAAGTAGTCCTAATGCGTGTATGCACCAATTAATCAACACATATACACCAATTAACACACACACATACACTAAACAATTTTTTTTCAACACTTCAATGAAAAAAATTATAATAACAACCTAATTAGCATTCGATAAGATATATCAAACAACCAATGAGGTATTATACAACTATAACAACAAATTAACCATAATTTAGCACATCAAAATTAATTAGCATTTAGGAATAAAACCTGATTGGAGATTGAAGAAGGGGCTAGGCTTGTCGAGAATAGAGAATGATGAAGCTGGGAATGAAATAATTTAATTAACACTGAAACGTCTTTTTCATCATCTAATACAATGATAAATTTTTCCGATGATGTGCGTTACTTCTTTTTTGCAAATTCTATCAATCTTTCGATATATGTGATCAAAATTAGTAGAATCTATAGAAAAAGAGCAATGTCCATCATCACAAAATATCATCATTATATATGGTAAAAAACCATCTAAACCTGATCTGCCATCTCCATGGTTGCATGACATGGTTGCGTGGTAGTATTAATATAGGAGGTGCCAAGGTTTGCGTGGTAGTACTATAATAACTAGTGGAGGTCGGTTAGGATAGTGCTGGAGGTGATGCTGTTAACATGAGAATCGTTGACTATTAGTGATGGTGGTTTTCGCCACCAATGGTAATAGTACCGCCACCAGCACTACCCCAACCACTACTACCAATTCTAATAGCACTGCTACACAAGTTTTCAAGTGCCTCATTCTATCAATATTACCACCTTATCATGTAATGCAACCAATGTAGGTGGTTGAGTTTCTTAGGAATGAGAGCTTGAGAAATGAGCTTGAAAGTTGAGGATGGGTCCACAACCAATAGCTAGGTAAATGATGCCTCAACCGTGTTTGTGGTATGTATACATGTATTTACATAATATTTATGAATATATAATGTATTAAAGTCTAATGAATAAATCACCCAATAAATTATATTTAGATATATAAGTGTATATTAAAGTTAAATTATAGTTTTTCAAAGTACATAATAAATTAAAAAATATATAAATTAAATTACTAGATTATTTAAACAAATGTAAACATAATTAAGTTAAATTATAAATTTTGATTCAATAAATTAAATAGGAGTGTTTTTATATGAGTCAAATAACTCAAAAAAATTTATTCATATACACACACACATACACACACATAATTTGGGTAAATTATAAATTTTTTTTCAATAAATTATACAAGAGTTTATTACGGTTAAATTATAGATTTTTTAAATCACACAATAAAATAAAGAAATCTATAAGTTAAATCACTCAGTAAATTAAACAAACATACATATAATTAAGTTAAATTATTATATTTGTTTCAATAAATTAAACAAGAGTTTATTCATGTTAAATTATAGATTTTTTAACTACTATAATAAATTAAACATATATATAGGTTAAGTCACTCAATAAACTGAACAAATGTATATATAATTGAGTTGAATTATAAATTTTGTTTTAATAAAATAAGAGTTTATTTGAGTTAAATTATCATTTCTTCTAAATTATCCAAAAATTAAATAAATACAAACTCAATAAAGTAAACTTATTTTAAATCCCAAAAATCATCATTTTAAAAATAAATGAATTTTAAGTTAAAATATATAAGTTAAGTCACTAAATAAATTAAAAAATATATAATAAATTTAAATTATAAATTAAACAAATTTAAAGCTAAATCACTTAATCAATTAAGTAAAAATTAACTCAATAAATACAATAGTTGAAATAAATAATTACTTATTGTTAACAAATAAAATTGGTTCAAATGTGGAGATCGTCATTAGATAGAGCGGTTACATTTAACACTGGTTTACAAGAAGAAAACTGGCAGTTGAATTCACACGTCGGTAAGCTAGAGATTGAGCTGGTAATGTTGGATAGGTTCAGATGAGTAGGTTTTTGGTTATGTATATTTGATTCATATGGTGATATATATTCGGTTCAGACGAGATTTACATTTGTTTTTTAGAATATTTGATATGTACACTAGTGTTGGTATTATTGGTGTTGTTTAGATATTTGCTTACAGATTGTTTGGATGTTTGATTTGTAGTTTATAGTTATGGTATTATTTGATTTGTATTCTGATGGTGATGATACTATTTGGTTTGGATATTTGATTTGTATTTCGATGGTTATGGTATTGTTTGATTTGTATTGTGATGGTGATGATATTATTTAGTTTGGATGTTTGATTTGATTTATGATGTTATGGTTATTTGTGTCGATATATAATATATGAATCTATGATATATTTACGAATGTGTGATAGCAATGTGAAAGGCAGCAAAAATGCTATAAATTTATTTCAGTCATGGCATTGGAAATGTAACAACTTGTAATGGCCCAAAATTTCAAACACATCGTATTTAAATATCTGAATTATTTAAATATTTGTATCTAAAATTTAATGAAATTAAATATGATTTTATAACCACGTTAAGCACTTTTCAATTAATAACTAATGTTATAAAAATTATTTTAGAAATGTGTTTACAAAAATATACACTTTGGATAAATGCTGAAAATGTGGACGCAAAACGTTTTGTTAAAAATCAACTTTGTATTCAATACAAGTAGTGTAAATGTTTTGCAACTTGAATAGTTATCATGTGAACACATTAATAAGAATTAATCATCTCTCTTATATTAAAAAAGATTAATTAAATTAAGCATTTAATCATGGGAACATTTGGTACAAAAAGGACCCCTAAATCATGGCACAAATCATGGAAAGCATGCTTGTGTAAGGGTATGGCTTTACATGCTCGAGTCGCCTTTGCTTCTAGTTAAGGAGGGTTTTTTTACAATCTTTTCCACTAAATTCCAAATCGTATAAATAGATGAAAAGATTCACTTCATTTCTTACCATTCTACTCTTTCACTCTCTTCTCTTCCTAAAACTTCTTAT
Source organism: Allium cepa (assembly GCA_030765085.1). Classification (NCBI taxonomy): domain Eukaryota; kingdom Viridiplantae; phylum Streptophyta; class Magnoliopsida; order Asparagales; family Amaryllidaceae; genus Allium; species Allium cepa. The sequence goes on along the minus strand of CM060940.1, from coordinate 745,055,485 downwards.
GTCTAATGTCTTCACTTTTTGCCCTTTTCTCCTTTGGGCTGTGGGTATGGAGGGGAAACTAATAGCCTATGGCCATGGGTTTTGAAGGAGGAAGTGGTGGTTTAGGCCATAAATGGTAATGGTGGAGGGCTTGGCCATGAGCAAAGAAGAGTGGAGCGCTTGGCTGTAAGCTAAAGGAGAGGGAAAGCTCTTGGACGTGTGGTTAAGGGAGAAAAAGGATGGGTTTTAGTGAAGGTTTAGACTCTGTCCAAAGCATCATTTAAAACAAAAGTGCAACCCAATCGAAACCATTTTAGTTTAAACCATTTGACCTAGTCAAAAGATAACTAAGTCAAAATCATCTTAGTCGAAAGCAAGCAGGCGCATTTTCCTTTAAATCAAAACCAAGCCTCAGCCCCTTTGGAACCATTGGTTTCGACTCTATACCTTCTGCCAATGTCCAATTCACTACATACCAGTTGCCTGATACCATGTCCTTTAGTTTCGACTGTGTAGGAGGTGAAGGCATGGAGGCAGAACCTGGTGCCGAAAGCGTCGAGACACTGAAAATCATGTTTATTTGTACATTTAATCTGTTCCTTTGTACCTAACTTGCCTTGTTTGTCTAATTTTGACTGATTTCCATTGTACTTTTTCAAAAGTGCTGCCGACTTTCCCAATTTAGCGATTTTAAATTTATTTGCAAAAATCCCCTTCACCTCTTTAATTATATAAAATATTTAAGTCTCATACCTTAAATAATTTTATATAACTATAAATACACTTAGGAAAAAACTGTAAAAAATTCAAAAAAAATTCCTTTAATATGTTTTCCAATATATTACAATTTCAGATCCAAACAAATAATTTTTACCCATGAATAATTTATAATCCAAAATAGCATTTTCTTCACCGAAAAATTCTTATTGATTCTATGAAAATTCAAAAAAAATCTGAAATTGAAACCTATCTCTAAAATATCATTTTAGATCTTCATAAAAATTTGTAAGGCATTTAAATGTCATTTAATAGAGTTTTCATATCAAAACATATCATAAAGTCTATATGAATATATACAAATCATCAAAAAGTATATATAATCATTCCATCATTCAAAAACATGGCAAATAAATGCATAACATTAGGATTTAATCTTAAAGCCGAAACCAATAAAATATTTAAGATGTGAATATTATTCACCTTAGCTTTAGAGATTAAAGAAATTGAGATGTGAATGAATTTTATTTGAATTGACCTTTCGTTTAGCTTTTCTTAACTCTTCTTTCTCATTTCCTAGTTAATGGCAGCCGACCTTGAGCTTTAAAATTTTAAAAATGAAAAGTGAATGTGTATTCTAGTACACGGCCAAGGTTTGAAAGATATAAGAATGACATCTTTTCTATTTTATCCTTCCACTTATTCATTTCAAATATTCTTTTAATTATTTGGTTTTAAATGGCACGATTACCCTTAATTAAAATCAAATCTCAATCCCCTAATCAACACATTATTTCATTTATTTAACTAATTAAATATCCTAAATGATGTTACCAAAAATCTGGGGTTTTATAGATTACCCTCCTTATGGAATTTCGTCCTCGAAATTACGATAAGGCGCATAATAAATCAAATAAGAGGTAAAACATATCATCAAACAAGCCAGGATAAGTATCTTTAATCCTTCTCTCAATCTTCCAAGTACAGTCCCTATCATCGTCAATCCACTTTGACTAACCTGACGATCTTGGTTCTAAGCCTCTTCTCATCTCTCACAACAATGTGAACTGCCTTTCTCATTATACTCAAATCCATTTCTAGCACAAATCAACTAGCACAGTTGGTGCAATGTAGTCTCTAGGTCTCTAATGCACTTTTTGAGATGAGAAACATGGAAAATATCTTGGACACCTGCCAAACTGCTCGATAACTTAACTCTATATGCGAGTTTCCCAATTCTCTCAACAATACGAAAAGGTCCAACGAATCTCAGTGCTAACTTTCCTGATCTCTCGAATCTGATCACACCCTTCATCGGTGATACCTTGATGAAAATCTAATCTCCAATGGAGAACTCTAAGTCTTTCTGTCTCTTATCCGCATAACTTTTCTACCTATATTGAGCCTTCTTCATTCTAACCCGAATGACCTCAATCTTTTCTACAACTTCTGTAAATAAATCTGGACCAAGAACCAACTTTCCCCCTGTCTCCAACCAACAAACGGGAGATTTGCATGGCCTTCCATACAAAGCTTCAAATGGCATCAACCCAATACTAGTTTGATAGTTGTTGTTATACAAAAAATCGACTTAATGCAGATGGTCTTCCTTTGAGCCCCTGAAATCTAGAACGTTAGCTCTTAACAAATCCTCCAAGATTATGTTAACTCTTTCCTTTTTCCATCTGTCTACGGATGGAAAGCGGTACTCATCTTGAGCTTGGTTCCTAATACTTCATGCAGACTCCTCTAAAACTCGCTAGCGAAAAAGGAATCTCTGTCACTAACTATACTACTAGGAATTCCATGAAGTCTAACTGCATTCTTTATAAACAACTTCACGAAAGCAGGTGCCATCCTGGTTGACTTAATTGGAATGAAATGGGTACTCTTAGTCAATCTGTACACTATGACCCATATAATTCAATTTACTATGTTCGTCCTTGGCAATCAATCAATAAAGTCCATAGAAACATAATGTCACTTCCATACTGGAATATCTAAGGGCTAAAGCCAGCCACATGACTTCTGGTGTTCGGCCTTTCCTGTTGGCAATTGAAGCACAACTTTACAAATAAGCCAATATCTCACTTCATTCCTTCCCAATAGTAACTACTCTTCATATCATGGTGGGGATGTTGAGGAGAAGAAGAAACTTCCGATCAAAGGCAGGAAAGGAAGTGGTGACAAAAAGCACTGATGAGCTCGAGTGATAGTGGTGCCTGATTTTTTAGCATTTGATTTGTTCGACATGTATTTTATGCAAGTGTAGAGTCTGCACTTATCACTTTTGTTCAACATATATTTTGTTGTTGTTGGCTAGTATTGTCTGGGTATGGCCCCTAGATTTTGACTTTGTACGAATTTTATGAGAAATGAAAAGGTTAACGTTTCTACTACCATCTCTCCTATATTCTTTCTTATTTGTCACATATTTAGCTAGTTTTTATACCAGTTATGTGTGTATAAGACACGATTGCATGTTCTGTAATTTCTACACTCCATGTTGTCGTGCCGTGTTTTGTGGTATATGACGCCTTTATTTCTGTGGTTTCACGCATTATGTATGCATTTTTTAAGTTTTACAAATAGAATTTTGGTGACTACCAATTCTTTGTTCGACTTAACAGGACTAGGGAGTAGTCTTCCTTCAACTAAGTGTTGGTGTGTTGCGCCCCTTACTTCATAGGGTTTCTTACTACGAACACTTGATAAATGACCAACTGATCCGAGTGATTCTGTGGATGTCTGTAGCCAAATTTACTTTGCAGTTCCTATCTTCTGGAACTAATGACTCGAATGTCAACGGTAGGAATTCTTTGTGAATTTCAAGTTTTGCGACATTGCTTAACTCATGTCGATTCTTTTTTATAGTAGGAGTTAATCCTTTTTAGTCCTACAATGGATAAATTTCCCGGTGTTGTCAGTACAATACATGTACTTAAAAAATCTTAATGGTTTGCTGATGATGGTGGACAATGTCAAGTAGTGCTTGCACGGCTTATGAAATGCGTGGCTTTTAAGACCGCGGGCTTAAAAAATGCATGGCTTTTGAGAGTGTGTGGCTTTTGAGTTTGACTCGATTTACTTTCATCGACTTAGTGAGTAAGCATATTGTACTTTGGTATGGTTTCATATTAACAAAAAGCTAATGAATGATTTTGAGCCGATTTACTTTTGTCGACTCGACGAGTAATTTATATGAACATGGTTTTATTGGTTCAAGAAACTATAGAGATTTCATTGATAAAATGAAAATTAAAGCAAATTCAACCTATTTACAATGCCCCGAGTGTAGTACGGCAGCTTATTTGCAAAATTAGGAAATACATAGAAAAATTATAAACAAAGTAATGCCGGAGCAGTCGTTATTCCAAGCATGGGGAATCTGAATTCCATCGACTGTGGTCAGCTTGGTAGTGCCACCTCCGAGCTTCTAGCCGATTACATAGTGCCTTTTCCAGTTTGGTCTGAATATTCCTGGTACAGGATAAACTCGTTTGTGGACAAGGTCTCTTACTTCGAAAGTACGGTCACTGACCTTGGAGTTGAAATGTTGTGCAACCTCTTCTGGTAAATGACATCCCTTTGCTTGGATTCTTCTCGCTTCTTATTGACCATATCAAGCGGCTCGAGCAGAAGCTATTCGTTTTGATTTTTATTGAAGATTTGTCTTCGATGAGAGGGGACTTCCGGTTCAACTGGGATCATTGCTTTTGAACCATATGCCAGGGTGTATAGAGAGTGCTCAGTTGCAAATTTGTGCGTTGTTCTGTTAACCCACAGTGCAATTCAAAATTCATCAACGCAATTTCATTTAGCTTTAATTAGTTGCTTTTTATGGTGGACTTGATGATCTCGTTTGCTGCGTGTACTTACCCGTTTTCCTAATGAAGTGCAACAGTGGAAAATCTTTTCTCAATTCGAAAGCATTTGCAAAAATCTTTGAATTCAGCGCTTTCGAATTTAGTCCTGTTATTCGTGGTGATTTTTTATGGCACTCCAAACCAGTAAATAATGTTTTTAGTGACAAAATTAGTTACCTTTTTCATGGTAGTAGTAGCCAGTGGTTCTGCTTCGAACCATTAGGGAAAGTAGTCAAAAACAACGGTAGCATATGTGACTCCTTCTTTGGTTATTGGCAATACAACAATCAAATTGATTCCTCAAATTGCAAATGGGTATAGGCTGACCATCTATCTTAGCTCTATTGAAGGAGTTCTTTTGATATTGTCGAATCTTTGGCATTGGATGCACCATTTCGCTTAATCTGCTGCATCGCGGTTGACCATTAGCCAAAAATACCCATATGAAGGGACTTTCTTTACAAAGGTTTGCCTGCTGGTGTAATCTCCACAGTTGCCTCATCAACCTCCCTAAGGATTCTTCGAGCTTCGATGTTGTTCACACACCTAAGCAAGGGGGTAGAGAATCTTCTTCGGTAGAGTTTTCCATTATGTATTACGAACCACGTTGACTTTCGAAGGAGCTTTTTTCGTTGATTCTTGTCTACGGGGAGTGCTCCTTTGAGCATATATTCCTTGACCGGTGTCATTCATGTTTCTGGTTCTTTGGTCATTTTGAAATCTAGTCGACATCCATCTTGCTTGTGCTTGGAGTGGTCATAATTTCAACTGGAACCAATCCCATTGACTGAGCTGCTTTGAAACTGGCTAGTTTACCTAGATAGTCCGACTTCGTGTTTTGTTGCCATCGGATACAAGTTACGGTGCAATGCTCGATGTCGTTCAGCAAATCCTGCACTATGGATAGATAGGGGACGAGGTTCTCTCCCCAGGCTTGATATTCGCCTCTCACCCGATTGACAACTAGATGAGAGTCGATATAGATATGTATGGATTTTACCCTGAGTTCCTTCAAAACTTTCAGCCCAGCCATTGGTGCTTCATATTCGGATTCATTTTTTATTGCAAGGAATTCGATGCATAAGGCACAGCAAACTGATCGTCCTTTGATAGTTTCGAGCGCGACTTCTGCCCCTAAGCAAACGTCGTTAGATGCAATGTCGACAAACAGTTTCTAGGATGTCTCTACTTCTAGAGTAGCTTCTTCTTCGTTATCTTGTATTGTAAACTCAACAATGAAGTTTGTCGGGGCCTGCGTGTTGATCACCCTTCGTGGATGGTAAGTGATTTCATATTGTCTCACTTCAGTATTCCATTTGATAAGCCGTTTAGAGGTCTCTGGGTGGTATAAAACATGCTTCAAAGGTTGATCTGTTAGCACTTTAATTGGGTGTGCTTGAAAGTATGGTCGTAGCTTTGTGGATGCGATCAAGAGGTAGTATGCTAGTTTTTCCAACTTCGGATAATTCTTCTTGGCTCTAGTGAACTATTTACTGATGTAATATATAGGTCTCTATAACCTAGCTTCTTCATGTACGAGAACGACACTTAATGCATAAGGCTAGAATGCTAAGTAGATAAACAAGTCTTCTCCATCTACAGGCTTGGATAGGATTGGCAGAGCCTCCATATGTCACATCAATTCTTTGAAGGCAATTCGGCAAACATGACTCCATTCGAAGTTCTTCTTTCCATTCTTTATTGCGTCAAAGAACGGTGTACATTTTTCGGTTACTTTTGAGATAAACCGACATAGCGTTGCAATTTTTCCGTTCAAGCTGTGTAACTCTTTCTTGTTCCTTGAGACCTCAACTTCTCGTAAAGTGGTAATTTGTTCAAGGTGTGCTTCAATGCCTCTGGCACTTACAATGAATCCTAAGAACATTCCAGAGACTACCTCGAAGTGACATTTAAGCGGATTGAGTTTCATTCTATACTTGAGGAGTATTTCAAATATTTTGGCAAGGTTGTCTAAGTGATCTACAATTATGCCTAATTTAACTGGCATATCATCAACATAGACTTACACAGTCTTCTCGATGTGATGTTTCAACATTGTGTTCACCAGTCGTTGTAAGTTGCCCAAACATTATTTAAGTCGAATGGCATCACTTTATAGTAGTATAATCCCAGATCTATGATTAAGTTGGTGTTTTCCTGGTTAGTTTCATGCATCATGATCTGGTTTTATCCCAAGTAGGCATCATGAATGAGAGCAACTCAAGTCTAACCGTTCCATCCACGAGTTGGTCAACCCTCGGTAGTGGAAATTTCAGCTTTAGGCAAGCTTTGTTTAGGTCAGTGTAGTTGATACAAGTTCGCCATTTTCCATTGGATTTCCTAATAAAGACATGGTTGGATACCCATTCGGGACAGGTTGCATCATGGATAAAACCATTTTCCATCAGCTTATCCCCTTTTTGTGATGACCCGCCTTTCTAACCCCAGAAAGACGTATCATCATTAAGAAAGAAAGAGATAGAAATAGAAAAGAATAGAAAGAAAGAATAACAATATCAGAATCCCAAAGCGGAATGGAACAAAATATAATACATCACATAACTGTTACATAGTTATACATACATCAGAGTTATACAATATCATACGATAGGACTATCATATACATATATGTCCATACATACATCAAAAATACATCATACACTAACTACATGGCGGAACTACATATATAGATACATACGTCTGGTCTTCTTCCCCAAAAGCTCCTCCAGCAAACCAATACTCCAAAATACCTATCACTTGGCTACTCATAAAAATTTGAGTACCCAAGAGTTTATAAAAAACAAAATATAAACCCCAGGTCAGACATGGGTCTGGTGTGAGTAAACGGTTTAAATTGTTTAACTTTGAAAATCTTTTGAAAATGAAGGTATCACGTAAGACTCCCTACACATAAATACGGGTAAGTTTTTACCTTACGCTAACCAAACATTTTATAGGAAATCTGATGATATTATAATAGTGTGTAGGGTTTTCAAGTAAATAGAAAATAGCCGAAATTGTTACATGATTAAATTCCAGCTACTAGCCACGGAAGTGGGTAATACAAATCAAAACCGTAGGGTCTCGTAGGAAAAATGGGTTTCCAACAATGGCAGGGCTACTGTGGTACCGTCCGTCACAGTACGATTTAACACATGATTTAACACATGACTAATTTTTAATTACAAAATTAATTTAAAGCTATCAATTTAATTTCAAGTATAAATTAATTTACATTCTAATTACTTTATATTAATCAACTATCTTTACAGACTTTCCTTATTGAACCTTTAAATCAAATATTAACCTAAAACTAACTAATTACTTATTTAACTTAGTTATACAAAATACTTAAAATGAAATTATGCACGTCCATTAAGGAGTGGACCTGAGGCAAAACCCATGTTCCCTCGTGACAAACCCGCGTCCTCCCTTGCTTAGCCCGAGTTCTCTCTCTCTACTCTATCTCCTTCTTCTCCTTTTACCTGTTTCTTTCCTTCCTTCTCTTTATTTTTTATTTTTTTTTAAGTTAAAACAAAACTGCAGTTATACAGAACACTCACGCAGGGATCAAAATGACTTGAAGCAACTGCCCAAAAACTTCGAGCAAGTGCACGCGTCAACACAACATATCAACGGACATTCCCACGCCACTGTGCACGTGCACGGTGGTTCGCCTCGTCTCCGGCGACTTGCGCTACGGTCAGCAAACCATAAATCGTCTCGATTACAAAAATCAAAACTCAATTTCCTTCGAAGATGATCAAATCGAAATATGGCCTGATGCTCGAACCAAAGTTCGAACGACACTGAGAAAAATGCTCCGCCCCACCATCCATGACCACCGGAGGCGAAACCACTTGGCCTACACCACGTCCAGACCCTCCTCAACCTCCACCTTGACGCACGTCGCACTCGATAAACTTAGGGTGTCGCAAATGAAAATTTACAGAACACAGGAAACATAAGAACAAAACCCTATGTTTAACTCGCCCTCAAAATCTATGCATTCGAAAAAAATTGGCACTTTTCTTGTGTTAAATTGTCTACAAGCTTGCTTCATATCAAATTACAACAATTAAAATTAACCCAATCATCCAAAATTGACAAAAATCCATTTCGGCTACCTTTTAAAACTGCTCTTATTATCTTTGCTTAAAAATAATAATTTTTATGTTAAAAATCCTAACTTTGAGTATGAAATCAAAATATGTTATCGAATTCACAAATTAGAACTTTCGAATTTTGACTCTTAATTTCCTTTGCCTGTAACTTGAATAAACAATATTTATAAAATACTGTAAAACTCCAAACAAGGTTGCAGGACTTTGATTTAAGATAAAAAACTTAAATTAGCAACAGTACCTAAGTTTAAAACATTTATATGAAGAAGTGTTTACAAATTTCTCTGCTTTACTTTGTTCAGATACTCGAAATTCTGAAAAACAGCTACATATACTACCAGAGCAACAGGAAGTACTCAGGACTACTTGTTTAAAGCAGACATCAAAGCACATACCATTTGTAAGTTAAATATACAAGTTTAAATTTGAAAATAGTAAGTTTACCCACAAAAAAATGATTTAACAGAGGGTAGTTTTCAGTTTCCAGATGAACACAGAATTGAAACCAGATATGTAGGTCATCATATTATCATCAACATATCATACACACAAATGAACTTAAAACTTAATTAAAAGTTTGTTTACTCACCCTAAAAATTCGTTGGACAGAAAACAATGGTAATGAAGACTGCAGATGAATTTCCTGAACACTTCACTGCTTTGATAACTTGTTTGAAAATATAAGGTGATGTTTGTTTCCTCTTTGTTTTCTTCTTCTCAGGTCTGCTTTTAGGTTTTTGTTAAGTTTTTTATAAACGAACATAAAAATATGATGGATATATATATAGAAGTAACTGAACAGTATAGGTTGTATCTAGACAGTTTTTATTTGTATTGCCATTCTTTTTTAATTGGCTATGTATTATACACTGCAGAATGAAATTATCACAGGGATTTCGGTTGTAGTACTTGTTTGAACAAGATGTTGTGCTAATTTAATGCTTATGCTTTCATTTATGATAACATGTAAGTAATGGCTTCAGATTCTTGTTTATTTTTGTACAAGACAAAGATTTGTTTTATTTTATTGAAGTGAATAACTTTGTTTCTTATGCCTATAAAGTTTACAGCAGCACATAAGTTTTGTTTTTATTTTATTTTTTTCTGGACAAAGACATTTTGAACATTTTGTTGTACATATGTGTATACAGATTATGCATAAAGATATTTCATATTTAATTAGTATACTTGACTCTTTTGCACACTTGTTTCTACAGCAACTTGATATAATCTTTATTAAAATTTATGTATTGTATAAATGAGTTTCACAGGTTAAGGTTTTAGGCTAACCTACCTTATATATATTGAGTAAACCTAACATAGTCGTTGTTAGTATAATAATTTTATTTTATTTGTATTGTTCCTGTATGATTATTATGGTTACGATTTATAATTTTATTCTATTTGTAGTTTAATTATCAAACATTGATTCATAACATATACTTGTATTTTTATATTTCAAGTTATAATTTATGTTTGTATATTTATATCTTTAGTTACATCTTATAATTTATAATTATGTTTTATACTAGTTTTGTATGTTTATGTTTATAACCATTTATATTGTTTTATATTTATGTTTTAGATTTCCATGTTTAGTATTCATATGATTGTTTAATTTTAAGCATTATCATTTAAAAACTATAATTATATTCATACGTATATTATCAAAGAATAAAAATATTGAGTCTTTGGTTTTATTGAATAAGAGAGATTTTGTTATAAACAATTTTAAAAGATTCCATTTTAAATTTTCAAATCCAAAATTTCTTTACAGTCACATATATTACTGGTAAATAATTAAGATCTCATCAATTTATAACTTGAGGAGCTTGAATTTAATTTAAATTAGATTAAATATTTATTAAAATATGCTGTCAAAAATTCCGGGTTGTTACATTCCTCCCCACTTAAAAGAATTTCGTCCCTGAAATTTAAAACAACAGTTAATTCAAAAGCTTTTATATTAATGATCCAAACATACATATCATCCATACAATAACAACAATCAAACAGTCTGCTCTAACAAACATCACTTGTTATCCGAACATAAATTCGAATAAGTTTTCCTAAAGCTATCGAGAGTTTCCCAGGTACAATCTCTGGGATCCTCACTCCACTGCACCCTGACGAGCTTTACCACTTTGCTCCTAAGTTGCTTCTCGTCTAGATCCACAATCCAAACTGGATTTCTGACTAAAGTCAAATTGGGTTCGACTTCCAAATCTTCTTGAACTATCGGTTCTACAACCAGTGATGGATCATGAAAAAATTTCCTCAGATGCAATACATGAAACACAATGTGAATCCCAGACATCCGCTCTGGCAATTCAATCCTGTATGCTATAGCTCCAATTCTTTCCAACACTCGAAATGGTCCAATGTATCTCGGAGCAAGTTTTCCCATCTTTCCGAATCTTATAGCACCTTTAATTGGGGAAACTTTAACAAAAACCAATTCTCTGATCTCATATTCCAATGGTCTTTGTCTTCTATCAGCATATTTCTTCTGACGATCTTGAGCAGCTTTCATTCTTTTCTTGATAAGCTCAACCTTCGCAGAAGCTTCACGAATAAGATCGGGTCCGAGCACAAGACGATCCTTCGATTCAATCCAACAAGATGGGGATCTACACGGTCTTCCATATAAAGCTTCATAAGGAGACATCTTAATACTTGCTTGATAACTGTTATTATAAGAGAATTCCACTTGATGAAGATGGTCCTCCCAAGATCCTCCAAAATCTAAAACACAATCCCAGAGCATATCCTCAAGAATACGATTAAGCCTCTCCGTCTGTCCATCCGTTTGAGGATGATAGGCTGTACTCAATCTCAAATTTGTTCCCATTGCTGATTGCAGAGCTTCCCAGAATTTTCTAGTGAAAATATGATCACGGTCACTTACTATTCTGACTGGAACACCATGCAATCTAACTGTCTCCTTCAAGAAAATTTCCGCTAGAGAAACTGCAGTACGAGTTGCCTTAACTGGTATAAAATGGGCACTCTTAGTTAAACGATCCACAACAACCCGTATACCATCATTTCCTTTCCTGCTTCTAGGAAAACCATCGATAAAATCCATCGAGATCATCTTCCATTTTCAATTCGGAATTTCCAAAGGCTGCAATAATCCGGCAGATTTCTGTTGATCACCTTTAACTTGTTGGCAGATGGCACAACTATTCACGAATCTAGCAATATCTTTCTTCATGCCTGGCCACCAGAATACTCTCCTCATGTCCTTATACATCTTCGAGATTCCCAGATGAATATTCAATTTGGAACGATGACCCTCAGATAAGACTTCCTGCTTCAAATCCTTATCATTCGGAACGGATTCTCTCGTTGATCCTTAATGTTCCTTGACCATCGATTTCAAAACTAGGACACTGACCCTTCCTGACTCTTTTAATGATTCCTCTTAATCTATTATCTTCTTCTTGCTTGCTTGAAATCCTTTCAATAAGAGATGGAACCACTTCCAGAAGAGATAAAACCGCGTTCCTGCTGAGAGCATCAGCTACGACATTCGCTTTTCCCGGAGTGTACAGAATATCCTAATCATAGGATGTAAGAAATTCGACCCACCGCTGCTATCTCAGATTAAGATCTTTTTGAGAGAAGAGATATTTCAATGGTTTGTGATCCGTGAACAATTCGAATTTCTCTCCCAAAAGATAATGTCTCCAAATTTTCAAAGCAAAAACAATAGCTAGCAGTTCAAGATCGTGCGTAGCATAGTTCTTCTCATGTGGCTTCAATTGCCTCCTAGCATACGCAATTACCCTTCCATTCTGCATCAGAACTGCTCCCAAACCAACCATACAAGCATCAGTATAAACCTCGAATTTGCTCTTCCCATCCGGAATAGCACGTACCGGTGCACTAGTTAACCTTGTCTTTAATTCCTGAAAAGCTTCTTTGCACTGGGGTGTCCATTTGAATTTCGCTCCTTTCCTAGTCAGCTTAGTCAGATGTGAAGAAATCTTGGAATAATCCCTGATAAATTTCCTGTAGTAGCCAGCCAATCTCAGAAAACTACGAACTTCCGTCGGTGTCTCCGGCTGTTTCCATTCCTGAATAGTTTCAACTTTCGCTGGGTCTACAGAAATGCCTTCACCAGAAACAATGTGCCCTAAAATTTTAACTTCCGATTTGCAGAAATGGAACTTCTAAAACTTCGCCTTCAACACATGCTTCCTCAGAGTCTCCAATACAATCCTCAAATGCTCCATGTGCCCTTCTTAAGATTTGGAGTAGACCAAGATATCATCAATGAATACCAGCACGAACTTATTCAACACATCCCTAAAGACTCGGTTCATGAGGTCAACAAAGTAGGCATGAGTGTTGGTTAACCCGAAAGGCATAACCAACCACTCATAGAAACAATTCGGTCCCCTAAATGCAGTCAAGGGAATACTGTCTTCAGCTACCCTCAACTGATGGAAACCTGAAGCTAGATCTAGTTGAGAAAAGATAGAAGCACCATGAAATTGGTCAAAAAGATCATCGATGCGAGGAAAAGGATATTTATTACGGATAGTCACTTTGTTCAATTCTCTATAATCCACATAGAACCTCAATGATCCATCCGATTTGGTCACAAACACTACCGCCGAACCCCAACAAGAAAAACTGGGTCTAATCAACCCCTTCTCTAAAAGATCTTGTGTCTTCTTAATCAACTCTTCTCTTTCCCTAGGAGCCATTCTCCTACTGGGCTGAATCACCGGCACAGCTCCTGGAATCAAATCAATACGGAATTCTATTTCTCGATGTGGTGGCAGACACTTAACTTCTTCAAATACATCAGGAAAATCTTGAACCACATCAATATCTTCAATCTTCTCTTCAGGAGTCTCAATTCTATGCATAAGACTGCTCAAGTGAATTCCAGAATTATCACACGACACTCTGGCAATTCTACCCAGATCAGTTTCCAACAAAACTGTTCTTTCATCACAATTCAAAATGGCTTTATACTTATCCAGCCAATCCATTCCCAAAATAAGATCAAGTCCCTTAAAATTCAACACATACGGGTCACAAGAAAAACTGTGGGACAAATAAGAGATCTTCAAGTCCTTACAGATAGTGTCTAATTTGGTCACCCCTCCTATAGGATTAAATACCAAGATAGGACTGTCTACAGAACTAGGGGTAAGAGAGAACTTTTCAACCGAGTCCAAAGAAATAAAACTCAAGGAAGCACCCGAATCAAACAAAACTTTAATATATTTTCCATCTAAAATTAAAGTACCTTCTAATACTCCCTTGAATGGTTGGCCTCCGAGATTTTTGAAATCTTTGCATAAAGTTGCAAAACTAACTTGAGGCGGTACTGGATTGACAGCCTCACTAGCATTTTGACTCCGTCCATCATCTGTTGAAGTACTGGCCCTAACTCTACCTCTTCTTCCGGAACTCATGTTGGCCACCTGAACAGGTAACTCAACAATTTAGATAGATATATATAATTATATGAATGTACAAATACGCGCTCTCAGGATAAAGATAACACAAGAGCCTAGGTACTCGCTCGACCTAGTGCTCTGATACCAACTGTGATGACCCGCCTTTCTAACCCCAGAAAGACATATCATCATTAAGAAAGAAAGAGATAGAAATAGAAAAGAATAGAAAGAAAGAATAACAGTATCTGAATCTCACAGCGGAATGGAACAAAATATGATACATCACATAACTGTTACATAGTTATACATACATCAGAGTTATACAATATCATACGACGGGACTGTCATATACATATATGTCCATACATACATCCAAAATACAACATACACTAACTACACAGCGGAACTACATATATAGATACATACCTCTGGTCTTCTTCCCCAAAAGCTCCTCCAGCAAATCAATACTCCAAAATACCTATCACTTGGCTACTCATAAAAATCTGAGTACCCAAGAGTTTATGAAAAACAAAATATAAACCCCGGGTCAGACATGTGTCTGGTGTGAGTAAATAGTTTAAATTGTTTAACTTTGAAAATCTTTTGAAAATAAAGGTATCACGTAAGACTCCCCACACATAAATACGGGTAAGTTTTTACCTTACGCTAACCAAACATTTTATAGGAAATCTGATGATATTGTAATAGTGTCTAGGGTTTTCAAGTAAATAGAAAATAGACGAAATTGTTACATGATTAAATTCCAGCTACTAGCCATGAAAGTCGGTAATACAAATCAAAACCGTAGGGTCTCGTAGGGAAAATGGGTTTCCAACAATGGCAGGGCTACTGGGGTACCGCCCATCACAGTACAGAGCCTAGATCACCGTACCGAGGATCACTCCTGACCCCTTACAACACAAGGCCGGAACCATTCCTTACTGAACAGTCCCGAACAAGATAACCCCATAGTTGTGGCCAACAACTGCTCACACGGCCGAAATAAAAAGGGACATCTAGACAGAGGTATACCTCGTCCTGCTTGGGCATGACCCACCTAACCTTGCTGCATCTCCCCTGTTTTAGTCATTCCCGGTTGAGGCTGCGATTACCTTTATTGACCATTATTCTTAGAATGCTCATCGTCCGCCTGACGATGTGCTGAAAGCATTCAAACCATACAAGTTCGTTCCGGGTTCGAACGAAATCGAAGGCATTATCTCGTTACACTCATTTTGGAATCGCCCTCAGAGTTAACAACGATAATCCTTGCATTCTGAAATACCATCTCGATCTTCAATTGACAAGTCATGACCTATCGTTTAATTTGGATTGATGTGGTTTTCGGAGAATCAAAATTGATTCTTCCGATCCCGGTCTCATCAGAGGCCAAACGCCATTTTAAGGGCCAAGTTGTCTACATAGTCTTAACAGTTTAATTCAATATTAAGAATTCACATAACAGATATCACAAATAAATCATACACAGTCATCACAGATATATCCAGAATATATCACAACATATCATAGAATATCATCAAATAGATATCAGAGTCAATCAAACAGAATTACCAATTCATACCAAAATAGTTTGGTTTACTTAAATTAATTATTTGCTAAAGAATAAACTACTTTATTCTGCTTAATTAATTACTGATTAATTAACTTATTAATGATCAATTAATTACTTAGTCAATCATTAATTATTAATTTATTAGCCATCTAATCTTTAATTAATTGTTTAATTACGTAACTTTTATTCATTTATTATTACTTAATTACTAAGTTAATTAATTGATTCTTAATTATTAATTAATAACTTACTTATTAAAAATTAATTGCTTATTTAATTATCACAACTTGTTTAATTAATCATTTATTATCAATTTTATTAACTATATAATCCTTAATTAATCACTTAAGTTAATTCCCATTTATTAATTAACTTTTAAGTAATTAGCTAACGTTCTTAAGATTTAAATTGATTTAACACATGATCAATTTTTAATTACAAAATTAATTTAAAGCTATCAATTTAATTTCAAGTATAAATTAATTTACATTCTAATTACTTTATATTAACCAACTATCTTTACAGACTTTCCGTATTGAACCTTTAAATCAAATATTAACCTAAAACTAACTAATTACTTATTTAACTTAGTTATACAAAATATTTAAACAAAATTATACACGTCCATTAAGGAGTGGACCTGAGGCAAACCCCATGTTCCCTCGTGATAAACCCGCGTCCTCCCTTGTTTAGCCCGAGCTCTCTCTCTCTCTACTCTATCTCCTTCTTCTCCTTTTGCCTGTTTCTTTTCTTCCTTCTCTTTTTTTTTAATTTTTTTAAGTTAAAACAAAACTGCAGTTATACAGAACACTCACGCAGGGATCAAAACAACTCGAAGCAACTGCCCAAAAACTTCGAGAAAGTGCACGCGTCAACCAACATATCAACGGACACTCCCATGCCACTGTGCACGTGCACGGTGGTTCGCCTCGTCTCCGGTGACTTGCGCTACCGCCAGCAAACCATAAATCGTCTCGATTACAAAAATTAAAACTCAATTTCCTTCGAAGATGATCAAATCGAAATATGACCTGATGCTCGAACCAAAGTTCGAACGACAGTGAGAAAAATGCTCCACCCCACCATCCATGACGACCGGAGGCGAAACCACTTCGCCTACACCACATCCAGACCCTCCTCAACCTCTACCTTGACGCACGTTGCACTCGATCAACTTAGGGTGTCGCAAATGAAAATTTACAGAACACAGGAAACATAAGAACAAAACCCTATGTTTAACTCGCCTTCAAAATCTATGCATCCGAAAAAAAATTGGCATTTTTCTTGTGTTAAATTGTCTACAAGCTTACTTCATATCAAATTACAACAATTAAAATTAACCCAATCATCCAAAATTGACAAAAATCCATTTCGGCTTCCTTTTAAAACTTCTCTTATTATATTTGCTTAAAAATCATAATTTTTATGTTAAAAATCCTAACTTTGAGTATGAAATCAAAATATGTTATCGAATTCACAAATTAGAACTTTCGAATTTTGACTTTTAATTTCCTTTGCCTGTAACTTGAATAAACAGTATTTATAAAATACTGTCAAACTCCAAACAAGGTTGTAGGCCTTTGATTTAAGATAAACAACTTAAATTAGCAACAATACCTAAGTTTAAAACATTTATACGAAGAAGTGTTTACAAATTTCTCTGCTTTACTTTGTTCAGATACTCGAAATTCTGAAGAACAACTACATATACTACCAGAGCAACAGGAAGTACTCAGGACTACTTTATTAAAGCAGACATCAAAGCACATACCATTTGTAAGTTAAATATACAAGTTTAAATTTGAAAATAGTAAGTTTACTCACAAAAAAATGATTTAACAGAGGGTAGTTTTCAGTTTCCAGATGAACACGGAATTGAAACCAGATATGTAGGTCATCGTATTATCATCAACATATCATACACACAAATGAACTTAAAACTTAATTAAAAGCTTGTTTACTCACCCTAAAAATTCGTTGGACAGAAAATTAAGTTAATGAAGACTGCAAATGAATTTCCTGAACACTTCACTGCTTTGATAACTTGTTTGAAAATATAAGGTGATGTTTGTTTCCTCTTTGTTTTCTTCTTCTCAGGTCTGCTTTTAGGTTTTTGTTAAGTTTTTTATAAACGAACATAAAAATATGATGGATATATATAGAAGTAACTGAACAGTATAGGTTGTATCTAGACAGATTTTATTTGTATTGCCATGCTTTTTTAATTGGCTATGTATTATACACTGCAGAATGAAATTATCACAAGGATTTTGGCTGTAGTACTTGTTTGAACAAGATGTTGTGCTAATTTAATGCTTATGCTTTCATTTATGATAACATGTAATTAATGGCTTCAGATTCTTGTTTATTTTTGTACAAGACAATGATTTGTTTTACTTTATTGAAGTGAATAACTTTGTTTCTTATGCCTATAAAGTTTACAGTAGCACATATGTTTTGTTTTTATCTTTTATTTTTTTCTAGACAAAGACATTTTGAACATTTTGTTGTACATATGTGTCTGCAGATTATGCATAAAGATATATTATATTTAATTAGTATACTTGACTCTTTTGCACACTTGTTTCTATAGCAACTTGATATAATCTTCATTAGAATTTATGTATTGTATAAATGAGTTTCACAGGTCAAGGTTTTAGGCTAACCTACCTTATATATATTGAGTAAACTTAACATAGTCATTGTTAGTATATTAATTTTATTTTATTTGTATTGTTCCTGTATGATTATTATGGTTACGATTTCTAAATTTTATTCTATTTGTAATTTAATTATCAAACATTTATTCATAACATATACTTGTATTTTTATATTTCAAGTTATAATTTATATTTATATATTTATATCTTTAGTTACATCTTATAATTTATAATTATGTTTTATACTTGTTTTGTATGTTTATGTTTATAACCATTTATATTGTTTTATATTTATGTTTTAGATTTCCATGTTTAGTATCCATATGATTGTTTAATTTTAAGCATTATCATTTAAAAACTACAATTATATTCATACGTATATTTTCAAAGAATAAAAATATAGAGTCTTTAATTTTGTTGAATAAGAGAGATTTTGTTATAAACAATTTTAAAAGATTCCATTTTAAATTTTCAAATCCAAAATTTCTTTACAATCACATATATAACTGGTAAATAATTAAGATCTCATCAGTTTATAACTTGAGGAGCTTGAATTTAATTTAAATTAGATTAAATATTTATTAAAATATGCTGTCAAAAATTCCGGGTTGTTACACTTTTTCTCTTAATGCTTTGGCCGTTTGGGTCCTAGGTGCGCCTTTTCTGCCTTATTGATGTATACTTGGGATCGATGTTGAGTGCGTGGCAAACTATCTCAGGCGATACCCTACACATGTGCAGTTGCGCCTAAGCTAACATGTTCAGATTGGCATGAAGAAATTTGGTTAATTCCTGTCGCATCTTATTTTCAGGATATGAACCAATTTTCAGAACTGAAGTTGGGTCATCTTTATCGAGTGGGACAGACACCGTCAACTCTGTCGGTGTTGCCCGATCCGGCCCTGTACTCTTCTTTTTAGGGTCAGAAGCCTTGTTAAATTGGCTATGGTCACCAAGCCAAGGCGGCTCTGAAATTGCTAGGTGGTAGGTTCATGAACGTGGAGTGTTTTCCCAACACATTTCTTCTTTTCTTTTCTCCTACACTCGTGTAGTTCTACGATGTAGCCTTCTCTAGTGGAACTTTTGTCTTCTTTGATCGTTCCGACTCAATTCTCTATTGGAAATTTCATGGTTATGCACCACTGGGCGAAAGTATTCTTGAATCTGCTAAGGCAGGCCGACCTGAGAAAGCGTCGTTGGCAGATGGTCCATCTACGATCACAAAGGTTTAGATGAGAACAACTCTTCGGTCGTCTTACCTAAGTTCTACTAGCAAATCAACTATTCTGACAAGTTGCTTAGCTTAACCGGTGAACCCTTGGATCTTTTTTCGATAAGCAGATACAACTTTCATACTGATCTTCTTCTAATCAAACGTGTGTATAAACTGGATATTGACAGAGCAGCCAGTATCCACCAATACTCGTCGGACCATGGCCGGTCCGATTCCTACCGACACGACCATAGGGTCAAGGGTTGGAGCTTCCATTCCTTCAGTATCTTGGTTTCTAAATACTATATCATCATTCAGGGTTCTCTTTTTCTTAGCAGGAGTTCCGTCTTCAATCATAAAGCACGAATCTCTTGAGGCATGTTTCGGCGAACTTGCATATCGCTCCATTTCTCCCTAACTCATTTACGCTGGATGAGGTTGTCCAGATATTATACCAATGATGAGTCTGTAGATGATCCATCTGGTTCCTTCTTTGCTAGTTCAAGCTTGGTTTCCCTGGTCTTTAGGAGCTTAGGGTGCAACATGTTGGTTAGGATTTTGTGGTTTCCTCTCATACTTTTGAAGCTTGTTTTCCCAAATCTATTCCTCAATCAGGTTCTTCAGGTGTGGGCACTTGTTCGTATTGTGAACATGTATTTCATAGAAAGTAGTTGTACGTTTTGAAATTCTTTTATTGTTCGGCCGCTTCCTTTTTAGGCGGATTCTTCTACTACTCCATCCTTTATGTAGGAAAGTAGATATTTTCAAGAGTATCATTGTGCTTGGTGTCGTCTTCGTACCTCAAGCCTTTAAATCGCTTGTTAGCTCCACTTGGCTTGTTGGAATTCTGGTTCTTCCTTTTTTGGTTCCCATCTTTCTTCGAGTTTCCGGTAGTGGTTCCGGAGGTGTTTGCACCTTGGTTAGCTGCCACGCCTTTCTGGTCGAAATTGTTTGGCTGTGGGTTAGCATGTTTTCCTTCTAGCTCCTCCGCCTCTTCCAATCTCAGGTACAGGCTTGACTTTTGGTTAAATCCCTTTCTAGTGGTGGTTGTTTCATTTTGATCCATTTTTTGAAATAAATGTCGAGGTGGATAACACAAACTAGGGCCATGAAGACCATATCTTTGTTTTGGTTGCTTACTTCAGTCCCCGCGATGCTGAACCGACTCATGAAGTATTTCAAAGATTCATTTCGTACCTGGAAAAGGCTAGAAAGAACATCACGTCTTTTAGTTGTGTCGTGTGAAGTCTAAACTGATCAAACAATTTTGTTACTAATTCATTGAAAGAGGAGATAGATTGTGGTGGGAGCCTAATGAACAATATAAAAGAAATTCCCTCTAGGAAGATTAGAAAACATCTACATCAAAAATCACTTGAAGCATTTGCTCTTTTCATGTACTAACTGTACTTGCACAAATTAGGTTTCAGATCTCTAGTTCCATCGTAAGACGGAATAGTCGGCATAGTAAACTTTTCATGGTATTGTTCATTCAAAATGTCATTAGTGAAGGGAGTCCAGCTCGAAGCGGATCCCCGTTTGTCATCTCTCCTGTGCTTACTTTCATTCATCAAGTGATTAATCATATCCACGATACATGCCTCTGATGTTCGGTAGTCCATAGATTGGCTTTAGGTGAGTATGCTAAGTGTTTGATTTTACAACTTGTAAGTGGGCTGAAGCTAAGACTCTATTATCTTCGAGAGAGCCATTCCCTCAGAGTTCCATTGGCTTGCGATTGGTCGGGTAAGAGTAGTTCATACGTCCCTGCCGGTATTAAGTGCATTAGTATTTTCTTCTAACTCATCTTCATCAATTTGCTCACCATCTTCAGAGCCGGAGAGATCCACTATTATATCCTCCCGTAGGGTTTTAGCCCCGAGATTCATGTTTGAAGCTGCCTTGCAATTGGTGGAGTGCCAGTATTTCCTTCTATGGTGATTCCTGCGGCTCCACCCACTACTATTTTTTGCTTCTACCTTCTATTTTTGCGTTTCTCCCGTTTAGGCCAGAAACGAAAGAGTTTTTCTACTCTATGGGAGCCGCAGGCTCTGGTATGGTTCTTGGAGCAGCTAGTGATTGTAAGGTTAGGATGGCATTTAATTTGTCCATAAGATTTCTTTGGCTGTTCTCAGTCTTTTGGTTGATTTCATTAACCATCGTGTTCACTTCTCCTTTAGTGACAACTTCATGCCGAGTAGAAGATTCTAGCACCCGATCTCTAATGTTAGCTCAAGCACCCGATCTCCAGTGTTAGCTTAAGAATTCGTACCAATTACCAAATTATTGGTATTGTTGATTTCAAATTGATGAGGATTGATCTCTTCTCCAAGTATAATAGCTCTTATGGATTTTTCTAAAGCAGTTCTCTTTCTTCCGACCATTGATCTTCAACGGCAAGCTTCAAACTTCCTAGGGCTGATTTGATAGACCTAGCTTCTGGATCTGGAGGATCCAAAAAGGGAAACTAGATCTATGCTTGAATTCACCGAGTTCACAGTGAAAGCACCAAAATGTCAACCCAAAAAATGGATCAACACCCTGGATTCAGTATGAAAGCACCAGCCCTGTTTATCGCAAAAAATAAAATAGAAATAAAAAATAAAATAATAGGAATAGTAAAGGGACAAGAGAATTTTATAGTGGTTCGGCTGTTAACGAAGTTTACGTCCACTTTATAACTTTTCATATTAACTAACTATTGTTACAAGTTCAATGGGATAATAATATGATGACATATCCTAAGTTAGATAAATTCACAAGTACTTAAAGACGACTGGAGAATCACAATCGGTCCTTGATGACTACTGTGTAGGAGAAGAAGAGTGAAGAATAGTAGTGTAGAACAATCTTCGAGAGTTTCAGTAGGCAGTCCGAAAGATCCCATTTATGTTGCAAGTAGGATTGTATTTATAAAGTTAGAGAGTGTTTGCAACCAAATTGGCCACAAAAACTAAGAATAGGTTTAAGTACTAAATAAAATGAATAAATTAAATGAAAACTGAGGAATAACACTAAGTATCAAGAAAACTAAAGAAGAAGGCTAAAACAACAAGATTTGTAGTGGTTCAGCATTATTTAACTACGTCCACTTTGAATATTCTCTTTATTGCTTCACAATTCACTTGGTTACAGTTGTTGTCATTAAAAAAAAGTAAGTGATTAGAAAAAAATAAAGAAAGTTGGTTCCAACAATGGCAGAATTTCACTTACAACCCCCCCGACCCTAAAAAATTCCCCCAAACTGGTTCCTTGCACATCTATTTATTGATGAAGGTGACCACCAAAGTGACTAAAACTTTGGCAACAGGAGCTTCCCAACCACAAGGGCCCGCCATAGGGAGGGCTAGTCCTAACTCTCAATGGATAGGTGTCATTACTAACCCCTCCATGGTTTGAGTTTGGGCTAGCGATCCCTATGATATCTTTCTTATGGTGTAACCCAATGGTACTTCAAGTATAATGAAATTTGGACATGTGGAACTATGGTTCTTATGGTGCTTTGGAACGAATTCCAATCTTGTCGGGGAAGGGCCGACCGCTTCTGCAATGTCGATCTGAAATGCTTTCTTCTACTATGCTGACCCTTTTTTCTATAACCATTGCCATGCCAACCCACACATATCATGCCGATACATATCTTATGAACACACCATGCCGACCCCTTCGGCTGACCACCACTATGCCGACCCCGCTGCTTTCACATCTTATGTCGACCCATCCATATTCCCTCTAATTTTCCAAACATCCATGCCAACCCTTTTCCAACCAAACTAAATTCCATAATTTTGACATCTTGTATTATCTATCCGGTTACCCTATTTACCCTGGGATGGAAACGACTGTTCAGACATTATACTTTGGTCATGTGGATGTTGCCTCATGACCAACTTTCCCTTCAACAGTTGACTTTGGCCTTCATAATCAACCCTATATAGCTGGGTCAAGGCACTGAGTAACACTTGCCCCCCCAAAATACGTCTAGTGAATAACATGACATGCTTTGAATTGGAGAAACCCAGGTCCCTAGGAACAAGCTTATCCAAGTCCCCGGTTGATAACTGTTCCTTTTTAACCTTCAATGATATTGGTCTGATGTCTCATTTCATAAGAATGCACTGATTTGGTCATATGAAATCTTCATGTTCCTTCAAATTTAACCTTTCAAAAATTTGAATGCATAAATCCCTTCCGTACTCTTTCTTACACATGTTTATGTTGTTGACTTTTGGATGCTTTCGGTCATTCGTTGTCCACTGCCAAAGTATTTTACTATGCATGCTTCCGTTATAACCTAATCTTCACGATATTGGTTGTCATTTGGGTTTTCAAGCATTGGCCGATACCTTCTGTTCCCCGTTCTATTTCATTTGCATCCACCATTCATGCACATCTCCCTTATTCTTCCATTATATATTTTTTATTCTTTTATTAATTTCTATTTATTTATATTTACATATTTTATTTATTCTTATTTATTTCTTCTTCCTTTTTAATATGTAGGAGGGGTCGGCATTTGGTATGTCGATCCCTTGGTGAATCTATATGGAAAGGGATCGGCATACCTTACGACCGACCCCTTTTTAATATCATGACTGAGTCTCCGGGGTGTGAACGGTTCCTCTTTCCTCTTTCTCTCTCATATAAAAGCTCATGCCCCTCACTTCTTCTTCTTCTTGACGTTATCTTTTCCACTACATAGCTTCTTTTTCCTTAATTCCTTACCTAGCCATCCGTTTGAAGAGAAGAAGCTCCCCTTTTAAACCAAAACCCAAGTTCGTCTCTAACTTCCACCACCATCAATTTGCCCTAAATCCAAGTTTCTGGCCTTGTAATGTTATACTAAAATAGGTAAGATTTTTATTCATAATTGCATCAACTGAGTCATAGGTTCATGTATTCAGTTACATCTCAACCATAGGAGAGCGTATCGGTGGGTTTGGGTAGGTTAGGTGAGGCCAAGGAAGGAGAAGAAATCACTAGAGGAGGAAGAGAGAGAAATGAGGAATGAGGAAGGAAGAGGGATGATGAAAAAGGGAGGCAAATGGAGAGATCAGTATAAGCTTCTCGAACGGATGACAGAAGTTGTGTTTATTTGAGGGATCGACATGTGCTTGTGAGGTGAGGGTTCGGTGTTGATGCAAGCCTAGGGATAGGTATAGATAAGTGTCTCAGGAGGGATCGACATATAGGCTTATCTATTGGAATCGGTTAGGAATTGAGAAGGAGGGTTCGTCCTAAAAAGTTAAGTATAGGGATCGACATCTAGACTCGAAGGTATTTAAAGGTTCGGCAATGAAGGTTAAAACATAGGGTTCGGTATGTAGGCTAATGGGAAGGGTTAGGTATTTCCAAGTGAATCTTATTGTAGGAGTGGGCTATGAGAGTAA
Source organism: Allium cepa (assembly GCA_030765085.1). Classification (NCBI taxonomy): domain Eukaryota; kingdom Viridiplantae; phylum Streptophyta; class Magnoliopsida; order Asparagales; family Amaryllidaceae; genus Allium; species Allium cepa. The sequence goes on along the minus strand of CM060940.1, from coordinate 745,030,540 downwards.
GGCATAGGGATCCACATCTAAGGCAAGGATCGATGTTGACTACAATGACCATCTTAACTTAAGTCGTTCAAACATCTAACTACATATTTCTTTGCCCGAACAAAAAACGGCTGAGTATAACGTGACTTGCATACTTGTACCAATGGACATAAGTTTGAAAGAATAAATTTTTAGTCTAGTTAACATGAACTAATTATAAAATCCATGTACACTTGAACGACAGGCCTCATAACTCAAAATGTCAACATCCGATCTTAAAGCTTCGGTTGCCGATCAATTTTCACATCGATCGAGACGGTCAGCGATGATGGTCTCCTTGGATGAAGCTTCCAAGCTTCGACATTTTACTCTCGCTTCTTCGGTTTCAAACTGCTTGCATTTATTTCATATTGCACTGCACTAGTTTACACACGACACGAGGGATAGGTTATTATTTCTAATATTGATTGTCTGTTGAGTATAGTTGACATAGACCCCAAGTTAGGCGAAGCACTCAACCATAATGTCTTCTGAATCGGCCGCAAGATCAAGTTCTGCTACCTTATCTGATTATCCTGCACCGAGTCAGTAAACAGAACGAGTAGGGGCATTTGACCCACAAGCGAGTCTTTTTTTCTGACATCCCAGTTCTTCCTACAGAAGTCATTGACCTAGAATATACTAGCCAATCGCCACATACTATCCAATCGCAAGATTTGGGGCCGAGAAACAAAGACATAGAACTTGGTAGAACGACAGCAGTTGAAGCACCACATACTAACCAATCGCAACCTCCCCCAAAGAGGGGGTAAGTTTGAAGTATAAGATACGAAAAAGAAAGGCTGGGGCAACCCAAAAATTCGTTATAACTCCTTTTGAAAAAGAATCGTCTTCTTAACAGATGGAGAGCTCATTGAAGGGACTCTCCGACATTTCGATCCCGAATGATTTATTAAATTACAACTTCACCGACCTTGACATTGAAGGGCCTAACTCACCTGCAAGAAGCGGTGAAATGGTGCAACCTTCTAATAGATGAGAAGAAACTCTAATAAATAAAGCTTATGTTACTGGTTCATTGGGGGAAACACTAGGACACACATAAGCACTTGCACTCCACCATCTACTTGTGATTAACACTTCACATAACAACTTCTAATATGCTCCTATTTGGCTCTTCCACAGGTGTTATGTCGCACTCGCACGCATTCGATCGCCTTCGAGGTTCTTTCATTTTCCATTGCTCGGGGCGAGGTTCCAAAACTGGAATATGAAAAGACAAAGACAAAGGGCGAGACCAGGAATGTTATTCTTGAGAATCCTCTTCTTTATCTAGATGGAAATCTCAAACACATGCTCCTCGCCACATCGATCCATCAAAGCCTCCTTCTCATAGCGGAGAGAAATCCTCTAATTAGGGTTCTCATTGTGCTGATCCCCATGATCAACACTTCGGGTTGTCAAGTACTAGGCAATCGTGCAAACATCGCAAGCACCCACTGGCTTCTTCTAAATAGCTCCCGCCAGTTCCAATGCATGATTCTACAACAGGGAAAAATTTAGTGGAGCTCAAAGCCACCTTCCTGAAAATCTGCTTTAACAGACTCAAATTCCTCCCTTCTAAACACATCTTTCCTAGGAGCGCAAAAGAAAGCTCATTAGCATGTATGAATGATGTATATGTCCAACACGAGTTGTTCATTCATTTACTTGAGAAAATTTCTGAACTTTCCACTAAGCGCCAGCTTGAGATTGATTGCCTCAAGCTAGAGGTACTTCATGAAAAATATATCATCAAGCACTAAAATGCGGAGCTGCTTGACTATGAAACTCAACTTGCCGAGGCAAAGAAAAATGCAGAGGAGATGGCTGAGGTAGTAAGACGCCTGGAGACTTCGCATAAAAAGGAAATTCGATACTGCACTTCAATGCAGCAGCACCTTAGCTTTGGGGAAAGACCTCTTACAAAAGGAGAAAGATGTCTTAGCCTGCTGTGTTAAGGAGCTACAAAAATTACTATTAAAAAAGAGGGAATAAAAAATTAAGGCGCAAGAAGATTTGCAGAAAAACTACAAAGAGATTATTGAAACAAGGAACTTAAAGACGAAACTTAATGAACAACTCGCCCAAATCGAAGTCTTGAAAGAAGCCACACATGAAGAGGGCAGGCAAGAAGTGCTCGTGGAAGTCAACTCCCGAGTTGAGGCGGCGACTGAGTCTGGCAGGGAAGAAATTAAGAACTTATTCGATCCGCTCATTACCTGATACAATGCAAAAGTTCTCCTTCATCGCGACTTGACTTTTCTAGGAGAACTCTATATTGAATCGCTTGTTGAAGCTTGGGAAATCATTACAAAGATTAAGAAAGAAGAGTTGGGAGTGGCCAAGCTTGATGAAGGGGCCTTTGTGCAAGAAGTGCTTCGAGGAAACGAACCATTTAATTTGGCTGCTGCAAAACTTCAATTTTGCAAAGCTCCTACACCACTAAGGAAAAAGGAAATGTTGTAGGATTTTTTGAAACTAAACCCAAGGCTCTTCCTCTTACTCAGCTGGCTGGAATATCATCTTCTCAATCCGCAAGGCAACAGGTCAGTTATTATCCAAATAGGCCTGGTATTGGCTTGCACATGCTGTCTCCCATCATTGAGGGGAGTACACTGATGACTATTGAGAGCCAACCAGATGATGGTAGCATATCGAACTCCTTCAAATTAAAAAGGTTGTTGTTTCAGCATATAACGAGTATACATTAATGCTTACTTTTTAATGAATTTTTGCAGGTCGTCCCGATTCTGAATTAACTCCTAGGAGCGATGTCGCCATAGAGCACCAAAGAAAAATGGTCGAGGATCCGGCTGCTACAGATGTTCCAAGGCCTGATGCTCAAGTGATTGGGCGACTCGATGAGGACAAGACTGAAGACCCCTCATTTGCTAAAGAGCTTGAAGACGTTGTGGTTATGGGTGCTTCGGAGCATTCATCTAAACTCAATATGAAAGAATAAATTGGAGAGGAGGAAAAGTCGAAACGTGAAGTCAAAGGTGATCCCGATGTGGTGGCGGTTGAAGATCCTCTACTTAGGCAACTGCAATTTATCCCGCCTGGCGGGACAACTCCTATTGAGGTTCCTCCTCCTTCCTCAAGTGCCTCCACTAAGGGTGGTAAAGGATCCCGATAGAGACGCTCGACTGACTCAACTCTTGAAAAATCAAAGAAGGAGAAGAAATTAAAGAAATTGTTAGCGTCTCGTGTCTTTGTACATAGTCTAAAAAAGTTTGACATGCGTTTCTTTTCCTGGTTGCAAATGTGCGAGTGTGGATCCTGAACTCTTGAATAGTTTGTAAGGAATTTTTTGGGATTGTGAATATAAGTATTTTTTTAGATTAATCATTATGGGAGTTATTATTCTAGTGGTAGGTAAATTCTTCCCATTTCAAGTGCTCGCAATAATTTTCACAAGTTTCGTTAATAATTCAATATTTCCATCTCGAATCCTCTTCGTAGGCGGCTCCTTAAGTCATGAGCAATGAAAAGCTGAAACCATATTTAACATTTGCATCTTGCTGCCAACAGTCTAAGCCTCTTCGTTGATTTGAGATCTAAATTCGTAGGATAGCGAATGATTGAACGCTCGTATGTCCACCCATTGGGTTTTCGAACTAGTTTGTGGTCTAAGGGCTTAGAATTTTTTAGTCCGTAATCAAGGGCTTAAGTTTTTTTCAAATCATTTATACTCTAATCCACTTCAGGGTCTCAGAGTAATTTGGCCCACGTTAGGGACTTAGAGGTTTTTGTCAAATCGTTTATACTATATTTCGGTTCAGGGGCTTAGAGTAATCTAGCTCGCATCAGGGACTTAAAGGTTTTGTCAAATCGTTTATAATGTAGTCTGCCTCAAGGACTTAGAGTACTCTAGACCACATCAGGGACTTAGAGATTTTTGTTAAACTGTTTATACTCTAGTCCGCTTCAGGGACTTAAAGTACTCTAGCCTGCATCAGGGACTTAGAGAATTTTTTCAAATCATTTATATTCTAGTCTGCTTCAGGAACATAGAGTACTCTAGTCCGCATCAGGGACTTAGAGATTTTTGTCAAATATTTATACTCTAGTCCGCTTCAGGGACTTAGAGTACTCTCGCCCGCATCAGGGACTTAGAGATTTTTATTAAGCCATTTATAATCTAGTCTGCTTCAGTGACTTAGAGTACTATAGTCCACATTAGGGGTTACAGATTTTTGTCAAAGTTTATACTCTACTCCGCTTCAGGGACTTAGAGTACTCTAGTCCTCATCAGGGGCATAGAGATTTTTGTCATTCTTCTACCGCCGGTGACCTTTGTTCCTCATTGCGAAAATTGCCTTTTGATTCGTCTACGTAAATCGCCAACCGAACAAACTTACAAAACCCCCTTGTTCGTTCACTTCAGGGATCGGCATAACTAGTCGATTCTTAACCCCACGCATTTTTTTATACATAGTAGATATGGACATCAATCGGTTCCAACACATACTTAGCATAACATATAATAACAGTAGCTTATACAAAGGAAGCTCCAAGCTTTTATTGATCATAAGAATAGGAATAGAATAACTTTTCTTATTACATATCAAAAGAAAACCAAATACCAAAGCAAATTTTTGAAAGCAAATACTACTGAAATGGGAAAGAAATAGTCTAGATGAAATAACGTCGTAAATGCGCGCTATTCCACGCACTTGGAAGCGTCACGCCATAAATAGTTGCTAGCTTGAAATTTCCTTCTCCAAGCCTCTATTCAATGACACATGGCCTTTCCATGTCAGGTTCATGTGCGATGGGATTGGAAAAATTCTCTTTAGGACAAGATCTCCAACTTCGAAGGTTCTCGGTCGGACTTTAGTGTTATGAAACCGAGCGACTCGGTGTCGATTGTGGCTGCTCTCAAATGCGCCTCTCCACGCTTCTCATCGATAAAGTTCAATGAATCCAATAAGAGATTTCGGTTGGTTCTGGGATCGTAGTAGTCACTCGATCGGAAGGGACTTCGAGTTTTACATGAATGACTACTTCAGCTCCGTATGCCAGAGCAAATGGAGCGTGGCCAGTTGTAGACTTAAGAGCAATCCAACAGGCCCACAGTGTCGTAGGATGTTCGTCCACCCACTTGCCTTTAGCCCTTTCCAAATGCTTTTTCAGGATAGACTTTATAACCTTGTTTACAGCTTCAACTTGTCCATTGTCCAGGGGGTGAGCGACCGTCGCAAATCTCTTTTCAATGTGATATCTCTGGAAAAACTCCTCGAACTCAGCACTATCAAATTGAGTCCCATTATCAGTCACCATAGTTTGCGGAAGACCGAAAAGACATATAATGTTTCGAACAACGAAGTTGATGACTTTCTTGGTTATGATCGTAGCTAACTGCTCCGCCTCAGCCCATTTGGTGTAGTCAACTGCGATGATTGAATATCTCACACCACCATTGGAAATTGACAAAGAGCCGATGATATTGATTTCTCGTGCGGCGAATGGCCATGAACTAACCATTTGCGTGATCTCTATCGGCGGTGCTCTTGGAACTTTCGCATTCATCGCCGCACATAATCGATGGCATCCCGCTTCATAGCTGGCCAGTAGTATCCATAAAAGAGTATCTTTTTTGCTAGCATTTACCCCCCATTGTGATCGCCACGTTCTCTCTCATGGACTTCTCTTAGGACGCGCTTTATCTCGTTATGGACGATATCGAAGTAAGGGAACAGTGAAACCCTTTATATACATAGTCCCTTCTTGCATAATATACCGTAAAGCTTTACGTACGACTTGTCGCTTTTCATTCCTCTTCTCACGTAAGATTCCATGTAACAGGTATTCTTTAAATGTAGTCATCCATGATGTAACGACCAGTAAATTTTCGATGATTTTATTTGTTTTATTAATTATATTTAATTGAAATTTTGAGAAATTTTAAATAATAAAATTTTGAAATAAAAATTTAATATTTGAAATGCGTCTAGTTAAACATAGCAATTGGTAAATTTTCATCCGAAAATATGAAAGTTTATTTTCGCGTGTAATTTTATTTCAATTTAATCAGTTAGGAATTGATGAAAATAAAATGTTTTTGAAACCTAATTATCTTTACATAGAAAAATTCTGAATCATCTTTTGAGCAAGACGTCGTTTTTTCGTTTTTTCAAATTTGAACTTCTTTAGCTCTGACGATCTTATTTTTCAGCGTTTTTGCTGCATTTTCCCCTAGTAGAAAATTTGAATTTTTATAATTCAATCGTACCACTGATCTCTGTATATCATTTTGATCGTCTCGTCGTGCTGATCTCTACGGTATATTCAATTTTTAATTTCGGAGTCCGGTGCATGGTGCAAATCTGTGAAATGCCCAACGTATTGGTTCCGCAACCGAGTCATTTTGATTTCCTATCCTTCCGCTGTCCACCGTGTCATCCAACAAGCTTTGTTAAAAACTGTGTGTTGCCGTCTTGTATTCATACGTATGATGGGCATTCATATTACTTGGACAATCTCACTCGTTCGATGTCATTTATTACCCGTGCCTCTTGAAACTACTACCTTCACTATTCTTCTCTGTTCCAAAATAAAATACATATCTAGGTTTTATCTAAAGCCACTATTGAAAGGTCTCCTTCATTTTCGCTCTTTGCTCCTCTCGCGCTTGGCTCACCACCCGATGCCTCCGCTCCACAGAAGCCATCTCCAAACACCGCAAGCACCCAAGTCCAGCCGAGTAGGAAGCTCCACCCTCCACTAGTACAGCAGCCACCCATGGGCACACAACTCACGCCTCCAAGCCTCAATCCACCTCGTATATGATGCAAGAGCCACCGGTAGCCGCGCACGAACCCACTGCTTTCGTCCCCTGCTCCGCCTTCACCTGGCCTCAACCCGCTCCATTATCTCTGCCATGGCCGAAACCCATCACCTCCCTTCCTCTGGTTCCGCCCCTCCACATCAAGCTTGCTCCCCTTTGTTATGTCAGCAAACTTACATTCTAGCCGAGCATTCTCTCATTAAGCGGTATATTCATGTATACGTTAGTTTTATATTTTGTGTATAACTTGTTGTAAGAATATATGCATTGGTTTGAAATATAATAGGTGGATGTTTACTGTATATATATGTTTATTATATATTATGTTGCAAAGGATGCTATGTACGAGTATTAAAGGACCGTGTATTTTATTTTAAGTAATATATTTGTCTACATAAGTTAGGAGAGTTGTTTTCTTTATGTATATGTTATTCTATTCTATTAGTATATTGTATTATAAGTCTTGTCTGTTAAGTTTTATGCATAAAGTTATAATAGTTTTCTTACTAAGCTGCTATGCAATATAGCCATACAAGTACATTATATTTTAACAAGTAGTATATATATATATATATATATGATATAGGAGGGTAACATATTATTATTAAATACTGACTTTAATTTGTTATATAATATATGCGTGAGTTATACATGTTCATTCAGAGTATGGGTTTTAAAATGTAAATATATATTTATTATAACTTGCACTTATTTTATTCTGTTCTATATTAGTTATATATATACATACATACATATATATATATATATATATATTAATCAGTTTGTATATACATTGTTTATATATTTGATATGTTAGTTATAATATATAGGTTTATACAAGTTTAAACTATCTGTTCGTTTATGTATTTTAACTTGTTATAATGAAGGCCATACCCATCTATTTTTCATTTTCGTTTGGTACAGGGGTGTAGGCTTGCATTTCAATACGGTTGAGTCAAGACTATGTTATAATAGGGCGGGTCTGTATTGAATTTTATTGGTTTTTAATATATAATATGTATTTATGTTTATAAATATATATATGTTCATATATATTGTTGTTGTTTATATATAATCTGTAGGTACGTGTGGCTAAGGGACATTATATCTATGTGACTATGCACATCAATTTGAAGCATAAGTATTTTAATAAAGTATACTGGGACTCCACTTTTGATGTATATATAAGTATTTGTTTTAAGTATAACATATATATATATCCTTGATTTTAATAGTTGAGTTTTAAGAACGATGATTTTGAAACGTATATATATTTTAATTTAAAATATATTTGAATGTAGCATATGTTGGTACATATAAATAGTTATATATAGTTATATATATATATATATATAAGTTCACTTATATCACTTGTCATCATCGATTGATTCTAATTTGATTTCATCAATCCATTATCTTTCAGCTTTCCATCGAATCCATGCCAATCTCGATTTGCTTTGGAATTCGTAGCTCAATTTCATTGTCTATCCTCTCTAGCCTCGAAAGGTGAGCAATCACTCACGATTAATGTTCTTTTATTTATTAAATTTGATTTCAATTGAAACGACAATTGAAATATGCTGTTGTTAGTTATTTACCCTGTTATATATGTTATTACCTGTATCAGTTCACCTGTGACATCTGACACCATTATCTGTTATTTATACAATGATAATCCAGTTTGGTTGATAAATGATTGATTGTTTGATGTTGAAGTTGGACGTCAAAATTGTTAACGTAGTAAGTGATAAATAATTTAAAATTGAAATTGACGTAGGATAGTTAGATTTGATATATGTGATAAATTTGATTAGATGATATTTGCATAGTATGACCCTTTAAATGTTTAAATAAATTGACACGTAGAAATATGGTTAATTACACTGTGGATCGTTTAAATTTATGTCGTATAAATTGATATAGTATGAAATCGAATAATTAATGTCAAGTGTAGAACCGCATAAAATAATAGTGTAATAATCTTTAATACACATGAAATGATAGTGTAGATTCTAGAAATAATTATATTAATTTGCACAAACAACAAATATAAATTAATACGATTATTTCGGGATTATTTAAATAAATTATCAGATTGTTATGGATGGTTGTTATTTCTTGTTTATTTACTTTGACACCATCCCAGTTATCACACTGCAAGTTCCCTTTGTTATGCATTAATTTTTTTTTTTTAAATTGAAATGGAATCGGGTTGAATTGATAAACACCCTAATTAGACTTTGACCTAGGATAGAGAATTAAATAAAACCCGATTGGTCACTAATTTGATTTTAAAATAAAAATAAAGATTTTATTTGATTAAATAATATGGGTTTTAAATGAAGTTGGAATTTGAATTCTAGTGAAATTTAAATGTTAATATTTAATAATATGAAACAAAATATTAAGAAAGTAGTTGATGAAAGAACGTTGTTTTAAAATTAATTATTTAATAATTAAGTTTTGAAATTATTTAATAATTATGTTTTGAAATTATTTAATAATTAATTTTTGAAATTATTTAATAATTATATAAGAATGAATTATTTAATAATTAAATAAAAATTGAATTCTTTAAATAAGTGAAATTGAACTCCTTGAATAAGTGAAATTAAGTTTCTTTATTAATTGAGCTTTGAAATTTGTAACTAAGTAAATAAATAAGTGAAATTGAATTTCTTTAACAAGAAATAAAATGTGATTTATTGGAGTTAATGTAAGACTTGTAATTTAAAGATTTGATTTGACGAATCTAATTTAATTTAATTTGGAAGTTTTGATATAATGGAGTTGAACTTAAGTAATTGATTTAATGAATTGGAAATTAAATAGAAAATGTTTGAATGATAAATTAACCTAACGAATATTGAATGAAATCGATCAATAAATTTAAATTGACTTGAATGTTAAATTAACTTAATTTAAATGATTACGAAATGAAACTTATATACGAACTTGAATCAATATTCGAATTGTTTTAAATAAAAGTTGAAATTGAATTATAAGAATTTGAAATGGTATTTTGGAAGTTTTGAAACGTAAATTATGAAAATTGACATAGAAAGACAAACGGAATGTTGGTTTACAAATTCTAACTGAAATTGAATTTGATTTGGCTTTTGAAATTTATTAAACGACCAATCGGTGTAATAATTACTAAAGTTGTTAAAGGAACCGGAATCGGTTAGGGACATACTCTCTGTCTAAACCGAAAACCACTTTAATAACTATACGGAGAGTGTGATCCAGAATGAAGTGGATGGAATGACGTACGTGATGACCGAAGAAAGATAACGATAATGGATAGCCTTGACACTTGTGTCAAATTGAAAATGACTAAAACAGGAGCTATGCCGGGCCAAATGGGGTTAGCCACCTCGAGCGAGCACACTTCTTCGAAACTACTCATTACTTGTTATTGATTCATGTGCACCCTCGAAATTTTGGGAGTCTTGTTTCGCGGTGTTGCGATCTTTGCGGCGATGCGTTCTCACCAGTCCGGATCAGGCAAACGGTAGTTTCACTACCTTGGGTATTGCCTCATGTGCTTTGTCATACTTGTATCCCTATATACGCGACCACTACGAATTTGTTTTGTGTTATACCTATGGAGTACTCCCTGATATCCCACTAGTTTACGGTGGAGTTTATAGTGCTGTAAAGACTATGACGCTTATATAAAATGTGTTAAGGGGGATAATGGTAACGCCTTAACACTATTTTGATACTTTATATTACTGATAGGCATTATCTACTTAGCGTACACTACTACATAGTAGATATTTAACGGATCCATAGAGGATGGTTATTCCAACGTCCTTTGAGTTAATTGTATTTCAGTTGTTATTTCACTTGAGATGGATTTATTAATATAAGAATGTTAATCCTGAATCGAGTGTTTTGTATTTTGCTTTACGCTCGGGTCAGACTGAGTGTACCAGTATTCGAGACTCACCTTTGTATTTGGAGCTTCGCTTGGAGGTCCGGCTATCTATCCAGCTTTCAGATATTTAGTTGATTCTAGTGATATATTCTGATTCTGGTATTAGACTAGTGTATTCGAGACTTCTGTTGTAACATATTGAACTCTGTTATGTATATAGTAGCTTCATGAACTACTATCTTTTGTTTCCACTGCATTATTACTCTGTGTCTGTGATCTGTGATTATTTATTTACTGACATGCTCAGTTTTGCCAAATATAAATTAACAATTCGGTATTTTGAATATTGAAGTCTGACATGTGCGGATGCGAATGGTCCAAAATAGCGGGTCGTTACAGTTGGTATCAGAGCTTTGGTAGCTCTGGGCGAAACTTAGCATATAGGGTAAATGTATTTACAGAATCACTTTCATTCGTGCCTGAATCCTTCATCTTTGAATTTAATTTCCTTTGAATTTTCAGAACGTCCCTCAGTTCCAAAATTCATTCTTGTCCCTCACTATTCGTGTTCTTCTGAATTCTGGAGCATCCCACAGCTCCACGATATGATTTGTAAAGGGTGAAACTCCTTTACAATAGATATCGATTTATCGAAGATTTCTGTATCCTTGGTTCACAATGCTATCTATCTCCTGCTACGCCTAAATTCTATTCCTTGAGATCTGATGCTGATTTTGCCTCAGAATTCTGCATCGATTTCATTCTTGAAGTCACGGTCGACCCGGTTAAGGTTGCCCGTGATTTATATAAACTTATCCATCTTCCTATTTTGTTATTTAATTATCTCATCTTTGTTTCAAACTTATCTTCGAATCAAAAATTTCTTTGATATGAGTCCATCAAATTTGAATCTCTATCCTTGCTTTGGAATCCATTCCTGTATCGTCGAGCGAGGAAGTGTATTTGTAAATTAATATTAAACTGTTTTATATATTTTGTGTTGTTTGAGTTGTTGATGTTGATTTGGGTTTTCGATCGGTTCGTCTGATCAATGCTATCAATAGGATTTCCAAAACACTCTAACAGGGCAAACTGACACAATAGTATTTCCGAATTTGGTGAACAAAATAGTTTTGTATGATTATATTATGCATAAGTATAAATTTCTCTGAAATTAAATTGTTAATGAATTTGTTGTCAGAAATGATAATATCTGATTTTCATTTATTGTTATGTAAACCATTGACTATTGCATAAAAATAAATGAATTTATAAAACTTGGTTATAATTGGATTTGGAATTTTGAAATGAATTTAAATCAAGAATTTGAGAATTTAATTTCTGGTGATTTCAAACTTGGGCTTTTAAAGTTTTAAGGTGTATAAAGTATTTTCAAATAAGAATTGTTTCAAAGAATTTTACTGTTTAAAATCAGTAATCTTCTCTTTTGTCGCTGGAAAATAATTTCGGTGATGTTGGCCGCATCATCGACATTCATTTTCGAATTTCAGAATGGAGAGACCATTTGGTAGCTTTGCTACGCTTTTGTTTTGAAATAAAATTGATTTGAATTTCTTAAAGTATGATTTGAATTATAATATATATATTGGTTTATGATTATAAATTTGATTTGATGTATGTTGTATATATATACATATATTTATTTATAAATAGTTTGAAACGAAATCGGAAATGTAATTCTTAATCTTATGTTAAGGATGTTTTCAATTATAAAATGAAGCCAAATTTTGAAATAAATATTTAAGCTTCAATAATTGAACTAGAAATCCTTACTTGTAAAATATTAAATTTCATTCCAATATAACTTACCTAAATCATTCCGAAGTTGAAATTGTAATTGAATAATTTAAAATGTAGAATGATAATTAAAAAATTTATTAAAAAAATTGAGTGGTTGTAATAAGTTTTACACACATAACTTTTGATTATAAAATGTTAATAGAGATAAATAGAATAATAAGTTGAATGAATAGTAAATGGGACAAATTAAATAAAAGTTTGTTTTGAAGAAACCTTTTGGTATCAAATATTAATAAATTGAAATTAAATCAACTTATTGAAATACCTTGAATTTTTAAATCAAATATTGAGTATTAATTAAGGTAAATTGAAATTTATATGGTTTGAATTAATTGTTTTACTCTGTTTTCAATCTATTTTCTTTCTGGTTGTTTCTATTCTCCTACCTCCTTCCTTTTCGGGGACAAAAAGTTTTGAGTGGGGGAGGGTGTAACGACCCATAAATTTTCGATGATTTTACTTGTTTTATTAATTATATTTAATTGAAATTTTGAGAAATTTTAAATGATAAAATTTTGAAATAAAAATTTAATATTTCAAATGCGTCTAGTTAAACATAGCAACTGGTAATTTTCATCTGAAAATATGGAAGTTTATTTTCGTGTGTAATTTTATTTCAATTTAATCAGTTAGGAATTGATGAAAATAAAATATTTTCGAAACCTAAATATCTTTACATAGAAAAATTCTAAATCATCTTCTGAGCAAGACGTCATTTTTCGTTTTTCAAATTCAGACTTCTTTAGCTCTATCGATATTATTTTTCTGCGTTTTTCCTGCATTTTCTGCTAGTAGAAAATTCGAATTTTTATAATTCAATCATACGACTGTTATCTGTACATCGTTTTGATCATCTCGTCGTGCTGATCTCTACGGTACATTCAATTTTAAATTTCATAGTCCGGTGCACGGTGTAAATATGCGAAATGCCCAACGTATCGGTTCCGCAACCAAGTCTTTTTGATTTCCTATCCTTCCACTGTCCACCGTGTCATCCAACAAGCTTTGTTAAAAACTGTGCGTTGCCGTCTTGTATTCATACGTTTAATGGGCATTCGTATTACTTTGAGAATCTCACTCGTTCGATATCATTTATTACTTGTGCCTCTTGAAACTGCTACCTTCACTATTCTTCTCTGTTCCAAAATAAAATACATATCTAGGTTTTATCTGAAGCCACTATTGGAAGCTCTCCTTCATTTTCGCTCTCTGTTCCTCTCGCGCTTGGCTTACCACCCGACGCCTCCACACCACAGTAGCCACCTCTAAACACCGCAAGCACCCAAGTCTAGCCGAGCAGGAAGCTCCACCCTCCACTAGTACAACAGCCACCCGTGAGCACACAACTCACGCCTCCAAGCCTCACCCCACCTCGTATACGATGCAGCAACCATCGGTTGCCGCGCGCGAACCCACTGCTTTCGTCCCCTGCTCCGCCTTCATTTGGCCTCAACCCACTCCATTATCTCTGCCATGGCCGAAACCCATCACCTCCCTTCCTCTGGTTCCGCGCCTCCACATCAAGCTTGCTCCCTTTTGTTATGTCAGCAAACTTACATTGTAGCCGAGCATTCTCTCCTTAAGAGGCATATTCATGTATATGTTAGTTTTATATTTTGTAAATAACCTGTTGTAAGAATATATGCATTGGTTTGAAATATAATAGGTGGATGTTTATTGTATATATATGTTTATTATATATTATGTTTCAAAGGATGCTATGTACGGGTATTAAAGGACCGTGTATTTTATTTTAAGTAATATATTTGTCTATATAAGTTACGAGAGTTGTTTTCTTTATGTATATGTTATTTTATTCTATTAAATTATGGTATATTCAATTATAAGTCTTGCCTGTTAAGTTTTATGTATAAAGTTATAATAGTTTTCTTACTAAGCTGCCGTGCAATATAGCCATACGAGTACATTATATTTTAACAAGTAGTGTATATATATATATGATATAGGAGTGTAACATATTATTATTAAATACTGAATTTAATTTGTTATATAATATATGCGTGAGTTACACATGTTCATTCAGAGTATGGGTTTTAAAATGTAAATATATATTTATTATAACTTGCACTTATTTTATTCTATTCTATATCAGTTATATATATATATATATATATATATATTAATCAGTTTGTGTATACATTGTTTATATATTTGATATGTTAGTTATAATATATAGGTTTATACAAGTTTAAACTATTTGTTCATTTATGTATTTAACTTGTCATAATGAAGGTCGTACCCATCTATTTTTCATTTTCGTTTGGTGTAGGCTTGCATTTCAATACGGTCGAGTCAAGACTATGTTATAATAGGGCGGGTCTATATTGAATATGATTGATTTTTAATATATAACATGTATGTATGTTTATAAATATATATATATATGTTCATATATACTGTTGTTGTTTATATATAATCTGTAGGTACGTGTGGCTAAGGGACATTATATCTATGTGATTATACACATCAATTTGAAGCATAAGTATTTTAATAAAGTATACCGGGACTCCACTTTTGATGTATATATAAGTATTTGTTTTAAGTATAACATATATATACACATATATCCTTGATTTTAATAGTTGAGTATTAAGAACGATGTTTTTGAAAGGTATATATATTTTAATTTAAAATGTATTTGAATTTAGCATTTGTTGGCATATATAAATAGTTATATATAGTTATATCTATATAAGTTCAGTTATATCACTTGTCATCATCGATCAATTCTAATTTGATTTCGTCAATCCATTATCTTTTAGCTTTCCATCGAATCCATGCTAATCTCGATTTGCTTTGGAATTCATAGCTCAATTTCATTGTCTATCCTATCTAGCGTCGAAAGGTGAGCAATCACTCACGATTAATGTTCTTTTGTTTATTAAATTTGATTTCAATTGAAACAACAATTGAAATATGTTGTTGTTAGTTATTTACACTGTTATATATGTTATTACCTGTATTAGTTCACCTGTGACATCTGATACCATTATCTGTTATTTATAGAATGATAATCCAGTTTGATTGATAAATGATTCATTGTTTGATGTTGAAGTTGGATGTCAAAATTGTTAATGTAGTAAGTGATAAATAATTTGAAATTGAAATTGACGTAGGATAGTTAGATTTATATATGTGATAAATTTGATTAGATGACATTTGCAGAGTATGACCCTTTAAATGTTTAAATAAATTGACACGTAGAAATATGGTTAATTACACCGTGAATCGTTTAAATTTATGTTGTATAAATTGATATAGTATGAAATCGAATAATAAATGTCAAGTGTAGAACCGTATAAAATAATAGTGTAATAATCTTTAATCTACAGGAAATGATAGTGTAGATTTTAGAAATAATTATATTAATTTGCACAAAATAAAATGTAAATTAATACAATTATTTTGGGATTATTTAAATAAATTATCGGATTGTTATGGATGGTTGCTATTGCTTGTTTATTTACTTTGATGTCATCCCAGTCATCACACTACAAGTTCCCTTTGTTGTGCATTGATTTTTTTGAATTGAAATGGAATCGGGTTGAATTGATAAATACCCAAATTAGACTTTGACGAAGGATAGAGAATTAAATAAAACCCGATTGGTTAATAATTTGATTTTAAAATAAAATTAAAATTTTTATTTGAATAAATAATAAGGGTTTTAAATGAAGGTGAAATTTGAATTCTAGTGAAATTTAAATGTTAATATTTAATAATATGAAACAAAATATTAGCAAAGTACTTGATGAAAGAACGTTGTTTCAAAATTAATTATTTAACAATTAAGTTTTGAAATTATTTAATAATTAAGTTTTGAAATTATTTAATAATTATATAAGAATGAATTATTTAATAATTAAATAAAAATTGAATTCTTTAAATAAGTGAAATTGAACTCCTTGAATAAGTGAAATTAAGTTTCTTTATTAATTGAGTTTTGAAATTTATAACTAAGTAAGTAAATAAGTGAAACTGAATTTCTTTAACAAGAAATAAAATGTGATTTATTGGAATTAACGTGAGACTTGTAATTTAAAGAATTTGATTTAATGAATCTAATTTAATTCAATTTGCAAGTTTTGATATAATGGAGTTAAAATTAAGTAATTGATTTAATGAATTGGAAATTAAATAGAAATTGTTTTGAATGATAAATTAACCTAACGAATATTGAATGAAATCGATCAATGAATTTAAATTGACTTGAATGTTAAATTAAATTAATTTAAATGATTACAGAATGAAACTTATATACAAACTTGAATCAATATTTGAAATGTTTTAAATAAACGTTGAAATTGAATTATAATGAAATGGTATTTTGGATGTTTTGAAACGTAAATTATGAAAATTGATATAGAAAGACAAATGGAATGTCGGTTTACAAATCTAATTGAAATTGAATTTGATTTGGTTTTTGAAATTTATTAAACGACCAATCGGTGTAATAATTACGAAAGTTATTAAAGGAACCGGAATTGGTTAGGGACATACTCTTTGTCTAAACTGAAAACCACTTTAATAACTATACGCGGAGTGTGATCTAGAATAAAGTGGTTGGAATGATGTACGTGATGACCGAGGAAAGAGAACGATAATGGATAGCCTTGACACTTGTGTCAAATTGAAAATGACTAAAATAGGAGCCGTGCCGGGCCAAATGGGGTTAGCCACCTCGAGCGAACAAACTTCTTTGAAACTACTCATTACTTGTTATTGATTAGTGTGCACCCTCG
Organism: Allium cepa; assembly: GCA_030765085.1. NCBI lineage: Eukaryota > Viridiplantae > Streptophyta > Magnoliopsida > Asparagales > Amaryllidaceae > Allium > Allium cepa. Next base: position 745,013,262 of record CM060940.1, on the reverse strand, counting down.
AAATTTTAGGAGTGTTGTTTCGCGGTGTTGCGATCGTTACGGCGATGCGTTCTCACCAGTCTGGATCAGGCAAACGGTAGTTTCACTACCTTGGGTATTGCCTCATGTGCCTTGTCATACTTGTATCCCTATATACGCGACCACTACGAATTTGTTTTGTGTTATACCTATGGAGTACTCCCTGAATCCCCCTAGTTTACGGTGGAGTTTACAGTGCTGTATAGACTATGACGCTTATATAAAATGTGTTATGGGGGATAATGGTAACTCCTTAACACTATTTTGATACTTTATATTACCGATAAGCATTATCTACTTAGCGTACACTACTACATAGTAGATAGTTTAACGGATCCTTAGAGGATGGTTATTCCAACATCATTTGAGTTACTTGTATTTCAGTTGTTATTTCACTTGAGTTTGATTTATTAATATAAGAATGCTAATCCTGACTCGAGTATTTTGTATTTTGCTTTACGCTCAGGTCAGACTGAGTGTACCAGTATTCGAGACTCACCTTTGGAGTTGGAGCTTCGCTTGCAGGTCCGGCAATTTATCCAGCTTTCGAATATTCAGTTGATTCTAGTGATATATTCTGATTCTTATATTTGACTAGTGTATTCAAGCTTCTATTGTAACATATTTAACTCTGTTATGTACATAGTTGTTTCATGAACTACTGTCTTTTGTTTCTGCTTCATTTATTACTCTGTGTCTATGATCTGTGATTATTTATTTACTGTATATGCTCAGTTTTGCAAAATATAAATTAACAATTCGGTATTTTGAATTATTCAAGTCTGACATGTGCGGATGCGAATGGTCCAAATAACGGGTCATTACACATGATTCCCTTTCGGGTTCCATTTTAGGTACTTGATCAAATTCCATTATATTTATACTTGGGGCATGTAGTGTCTCGACTGAAACCAATCCCATCTATTATGCTTCACCGGTGCTCGCGAGCTTCACCAACGAGTCGGCTTCTCCGTTCTGCTCACGTGGGATATAGGAAATGTCATAGTATTCGATGTCTGCCAACAACTCCTGTACTCATGTAAGATATAGGGAAAGCCGTTATCCCTTTGCCTGGTAGTACTTTCTAACCTGATACACCACCAGTTGCGAGTCGCAAAAGATTTCTATAGATTTCACATCGAGCTCTCGAGCTAGTATAATTCTAGTAGTTAACTCCCCATGATTGGCTTTGTTGGTCAAGGCAGGGAAATCAAGCTTCAAAGCATAACAGATTGACTAGTTCTCAGGGGTTACAGGAACAATACCCATTTCGGAACACCGACCATTGGATGCTCCTTCGGTATATAGCTTCCATCATAGAGTAGAGATTACACCACTCTCTAGGGTTTCATCTGTCATGGTAAACATTGCTATAAAGTCTGCAATGCTCGACCTTAGATAGCTCTTTGAGGCAATTATGTGATGTCGAACCGATTGAGCTTGATGTTCCACTTAAGAAACCTTCCATACATCTTCGGTCATTATAGGACCTGTCATAAAGATTGATCGGTATAGACGTTGATTTGATGTGCCTGGAAGCATGGGAGAAGTTTGCATGACACGATCACCAAGAAGTAAGCCAACTTATCTATCTTTGGGTAGTTTCTTTCTGCCCCATTTATCATTTATTGATGTAGTACATCGATCTTTGGATCCGGTTCTCCACACGAATCAATGCGGCACTTAAGGCACGTGGAGATATTGCTAGGTAAATGTACAACTCCTCATGGTCAAGTGGCTTTGACAAAATAGGGGGTCTCCCCAAATGACTCACCAGAACTCAGAATGTGCCTTCACAATCTTACATCCATTCGAAATTCCTCTTCCCCTTCCTTATCAAATCGAATAAAGGAATGCATTTATCGGTCGCCCTGGAGATGAACTGACTCAGAGCAGCGACCTTCCTATTCAGGCTCTGCAACTGCTTAACAGTTTCGGGTGCTTGAATATCACGAAAGGCTTGAATCTTCTCTTGATTCACTTCAATCCCTCGCGCATTAACGATAAAGCCCAGGAACATCCCTGACGCAACACCAAATGAGCACTTCAAAGGGTTGATTTTCATGTTGTAAAATCGAAGGAAATCGAACATCTCCTCAATGTCTCGAATGTGGTCATTTGATCGTTGTGACTTCACAAGCATAATATCCATATAAACTTCCATCATCCTCCCAGTCTGATCTTTAAACACTTGATTAACTTGAAGTTGATAGGTCTCTACTGCGTTCTTTAATCTGAATGGTATTACTACATAATAGTATAACCTAACGTACATGATAAAACTGGTGTGCTCCTCATCCGGGACGTTCATGGGGATTTGGTTGTATCCCAAGTACGCATTCATAAATGACAACAAGTTGTGCTCTATAGTTGAATCAACTAGCTGATCAATTCTAGGAAAAGAAAATCTATTCTTAGGGCACGCCTTATTCAGGTCCAAATGTACATGTTCTCTACTTTCCATTTGCCTTCTTCAACGGAATGGGGTTAGATATCCATTCAGGATAGAGGGCATCGTGAATAAACCCATTGGCTTTAAGTTTATCCTCCTCCTCCTTAAGAGCCATGGATCTCTCTGGATCCATTCCTTGTCTTTTTAGCTTCGAAGGACATGGATCAATATTCAATGCATGGCTCATGATGGCAGGCAAGATCTCACACATGTCTGAATTAGTCCAAGAGAATACATCTAGATTAGCTCGGAGGAAATCAATAAGATCTCTCATCATCGAAGGGCCTAGTTGTGATCTAATCTTCAAAATCCACGATGGGTCGTCGTGGCTAACTGCCATATCAATCGTCAATTCAAACGGCGTTGCCTTGGCCTCCTTTGGTTTTTCCTCATCATCCCTCAAATCTATATCTCTATAGAACTGACTATAGTCCCCAAGTCAAGGCATAGACATCATTCCTCAATCTTTAGTAACTTGGATGTGGACAGACTTGTCCACACCCTTTCCTTTCTCTTTCTATTGGACCTCTCTCAACTGGGCCATATTATAGGCACAGCCAGTTGCCTAATAGCCATGCACAACACCCACTCCATTATCTATTTGAAATTTTAACGTCGGACACCATGCGGCCAACGCTGCCCGAAATTCGGCTAGGGCCTGATGGCCCAAGAAAACATTGTACGATGAATCCACATCCAAAACAATGAACGGTAGGATCTGCACCTTCCTATGCTCACCTTCTCCTAACTCCACTAGCAATTCAAGGTAACCAAGTGCTTAGGTTGCCACCCCATTCAAACCGTGTATACGAGCTATAGATGGTTTCAAATCTTTAGCCTCCATGCTCATTTGATCAAATGCCTTCTTAAAGATAATGTTCACAAAGCTTCCACAATCAATCAAAATTCTACGCCCAGAGCGGGGATAATCATGGAAAAGATGACCATCAGATCAATAGTAAGGCCGACATCTCTGCTTCTGAATACTATATCATCCATCATTGTACGATATTGCTTGGCCGAAGTTCCATCCTCTATATTGGAACAACATTCAAAGTACACATGTCTCATGAACTAACATAGCGCTCTATTTCCTGCCAACTCATGTCCACAGGGTGCGGTGCACCAACTATCGTGCTTATTACCAACCTTCGACTGGTTTGATTTGGTTGCTTAGCTCGACGCAAAGCTTGCCCTTGATTGGGATCAGACGTTCCTTGTCCTCCATCCTGCGGATTCTTGACAAACTGCTGCAACTTTTTTTAACGAATCAATTTTTCAATGGCATCATAGAGATGCCTACACTTTTCAGTATTGTGCCCGTATCATTCATGAAATCGAAAGTACTTCTCGATTTGCTTTTGTTCCTCTGTAGATTCTTTTGGACGCGGCTTCCTATATTGGAAAGTATTATAGGTAGACATATATATTCTCTAGAGACTCATTTAGAGATGTATTGTCATTATACGTAGGAAGCCTTGACCTCCACTTTCCGAGCTCCCTCTTTCGATCAGTAATACCTTCTCCCTCCTTTTTTATTGACCCGTCTAGTTCTAGACATTGACCTGAACCTTTCTAGAACTCTCGCCAGACTGCTTTACTACGATGTTGCTCTGCACCTCTTCTCCGCTTGGTCTTGTAGCATTGCTTCTTCTAGACAACCAAGTGTCTTCCTTTCTCATGAACTGGTTTTCCTTTGTGGAGAAATGCTCCATCATGCCTGGCTGTTTTCCACCGAGCCAATCATGGAACTCAGATTCTAGGTCACCCCCTTTGCATAGCCATAAGTATGGCATGGTTATTTGGGTTACTAACTTCAGCGGCAGTAACATGAAATCTCTACAAGTAGTCCTTTAGTGATTTCCCCGGAGCCAGGATCACACTGGATAGTACATCACATCTTTGGTGCGAGTAGCATGAATCCAGAATTGCTCCACCAATCTTGTAGCCAACACGTCAAATCTTGAGATCGATCATGGGGGTAGTCTCGTGAATGACATAATTGGCATGTTAAACCTTCTAGGATACTCTACCTGTATATACTGTCAGTAAATGGGGTGTGGCACCTAGAAACTCCTAAGCCATCATTCGTCAGGCGCTGGTTCTCCCTCATCAACTGTCTGACCATCATGGACAAGTCTGATGTCTGGATAGGTGGCACCAAGTGGTGGTCATGCTCCATCCCATGTGAATGTTCAGATTGGTCTCCCTGTTAGGAACTGAGATGTTGGTTTGATGACAACAAACTTTTTAACTTATCTTATTATTAAATATATACTAACACTGTTGTCTAGATAGATATGTATATGCAGGATATATATATATATATATATATATATATGCAGGTATTGATTACTGAAGATTGATCGGTATAAAGACTCAAGACTCAAGATTGAAGACTCTAGAGTTTCAAGATCAAGATTTCAAGATATGTGTCTAGTTTTTGTTAAAACTTCATAATAGCATGGAAATCTTCATTCCGAATATCATTTGGGATGGAACCCATTTCCACTTTTTAGTAGCTTACAAACCCACGATAAGTAGCTTACAAACCTACGAAAAGTGGCTTACAACCCATGAACATCCTGGTTTTGTGCAAGTTCTCGAGTCCTGATGTGTTGAGATACTCTGTAGGAAGAAGCTTGCAAAACTACTTCAAAATGATTTTTCAAAATGATTTTCAAAACTGTTTTTCAAAGTATTTTAGCCTTTAAATTATCTTTTCAAATGTTTTTCAAAAAGATGTTTTAGCATTAAAATATTATTTGTATTTGTTTTAAAATAAACTCTTGTTTTAGATTTCATTTTCAAAACAAACTTTATATTTTTTTTTAACTAGGGATGTCGACATCATGGGATACCCCATGTCGACATGGTGGCCGTTGAATTCAAAAACGAATGGTTATGACCATTGGTGCTTTATAAATAGCCTTCACAAACGAATTTTTTAACTAACTAATTTCTTATTTTCTTCACTTCTTCTTCTCCACAAATCCATATTCTAAAATTTTCATATTTTTAAGATCGTGCCGAAATTTTGCCAAATTCTCAAGTGAATCAAATTAGAATCTCATTCTTGTTTGATTCTCTTCCCTCTCTCAAAGATCAAAGTCTATTCAGAATTATAAGATCAATTTGTAATCAAAAGTTTATTGAGTCTCTTTATAAGGTGTGGTTGTGCCTGGAAATTAATTGGGTGATCTTGGGTCGCATAAATCAAGAGAGTTTGCCCCAGACTCGTGAGACAGGAGGGTACCTTAAGGCCTTTAGAAATTGAGGATTGTAATCTCGACGTTGGTATAATAAAAATCTATATGAGGTGATTTTCTTTGATACAGGACTGGATGTGGGGTAACTCCGAACCAGTATAAAATCCGATGTGTTCTTTCCTTTTATGGCTTTTTATTTACTTTCTGCACTGTATTTGCTTCTGTGATCATTCTGTGATTAAGTTCTGCATTTGCTTGTGTCATAGTTTATAAATTAGTCCATATAAGTCTTAGAATCCATTAAACACTATTCACCCGCCTCTAGTGTTAAATTAGCCTTAAGATCCTTAATCTGCTGTCCCTTTTCATCTCGGGGCATTCCATACCTCCTTGGCTTATCATCCTCCAAACGTGTATCCTGAGCATTCACTTCATTATCATTCTAGAGAGGTAGTTAGTCATTCTCCAAGAATGCTCCAAAGTCCAAGTTCTCGAATCCAAAACGAGTACGACCCCCTAGCTATAAATGAGGAGCCGTCACCCTGGTTGAGGGATTGATACCGACCACAAGCGAGGTATCGGCATCGACCGCGCTGGGCAGGTCGCCTTGGTTTGCCAAGTGCTGCTTCGATGTACCTGCTTGGTACTGCTTCGACTCTACGGTGCCTTCGCCTGTGATGTTCATGTGAAGAAGTTGAACTATCTAACGTCGAGTATGAAGTAATACCTCCTCCAAAGCTTTTGCCCTGCTGTTGATAAATCTGGTTCATTAGGTTGGCATTAGCCTGGATTTGCTTGTTTAGCTGCCCACGTCTCTCATCGGGTCATTAAATTCAGCTTGGGTAATGATATCAGTGGGGTTCCAAACTGCAGCGGGTTCCATATTCACATTAGCAGGTTGGTTGCTTGGAGCCCCTTGTTGGACACTGGCAGTTTCGTTGGCATCAACATTATGGGAAGTAGATCTAGTGAGCCTTACCATCATAGATTCTTGTGCTTAGATCTTGAAAAATCTAAATAGTATCTGCAAGCTTCTGAAAATGAACTGGATCTCCTTCGGGGGATTTCTTCAATCCAATAGCAACAATGGTGATCCTAATAGCCTAAGAATCGACGTTCTTAGTTAAATCACCAAAACATTTGCAACCAAATTAGCCACAAACACCTGAGAATAAGTTTAAGTAGTGAAATAAAATGGAAACTGAGGAATAACACTGAATATCAAGAAAAATGTAGTAGAAGGGAAAAACTACAAGGTTTATAGTGGTTTGGCGTTGATTGACTATGTCCACTTTGAATATCCTCCTTATTTCTTTACAATTCACTTGGTTACATTTACAATCAATAAGAAATAACAAGAGATCAGAAAAGAACAAAGAAAGTTGGTTCCAATGATGGCATAATTTCACTTACAACACGCTCCCCCCTCCACGAAAGTCCCTCAAACTGTCCCCCTACGCCTCTATTTATAGATGAAGTTAACCACCAAATTGACTAAAACTTCAGTAACAGGACCTTCCTGACCACATGGGCACAAGATAGGGGAGGGTAAGCCCAACTCTCAATGTATAGGAGTTGGTACCGATCCCTTCATGGGTTGAGTTTGGGCTAGCGATCCCTATGATAGCTTTCTTGTAACATGATGGTACTTTAAGTATCATGATATTTGGACACGTGGAACTATGGTTCTTGTGGTGCTTTGGTTCGAATTCCAATCTGGTCAGGGAAATACCGACCACTTCTGCTATGCCGATCCGAAATGCTCTCTTCTGCTATGCCAACCCCTTTTTCTGTAACCATTGCCATGCTGACCTAAACATATCATGCCGATCCATATCTTAATAACACACCTTGCCGACCCCTTCTACTGATCACCACTATGCCTATCCCACTGCTTTCACATCCTATGCCGACCCATCCATATTCATTCCAATTTGTCAGACATCCATGCCGACGCCTATTCCAACCAAACTAAATTCCATAATTCTGACATAATGAATTATCTATCTGTCGACCTTATATACTATGGGCTGGATACCACTTTTCAGACATTATACTTTGGTCATGTGGATGTTGCATCGTGACCATCTTTCCCATCAACAGTTGAGTCTGGCCTTGGTAATCAACCCTATGTAGCCGGGTCAAGGAACCGGGTAGTAGAGAGCTATTGGGCTAGGCCACTTTACCATAAGCCTGCATATGATGCCATGAAGGAGTTTTGAAAGTTCCACGGCGATCTGAGACATTTTTATGAATCACTAGCGATCCATGCCCTTGGCACATTTTTGAGCAAACCCTATTGGTTTTGGCTCCTTGCTCTATGTAGCTATCCTCCGTGTAGTTTCATTGCATGTTGCCTTATTTTGGTGATGATTCGAACAAGGGTTAGATTGTTCTACAACTTGAATCGGATGAACGTTCACTTCTTGAACTAGGTTGCTTGGAACGCTGTGAAACTTGGCACATATCCCCATGATGCAAGAGGCTTGAACGACCCATGAATCTTTCTTATGGATTATTAGCGATCCATAGGTGATGGATCGCTAGCGATCCATCCCTTTAGTTGATTTTTAGGTAATTCTTCTTGAGTCCCTTTGGCCTATTCCTCTGGTCCTTTTGGTTGAGTCTTGAGATCTTTTGGCTTAGCCTAGATGTTCTAAATCATCTAGATTTCGGTTTCGGTAAAAACCTAGTTAATAATGTATGTAGCAAATTACATTGTCGCCTATAGGGCATACCCCTATCTCTATCAATTATTGACCGAACTACTATGGCCAGAAACTTTGACTTTGAGTTGATTTTAGTTGACCATTTTATTAAACTAGTATAACCAAGGTGATGAATTTTCTCTTGAATAGTTTCCCACTTCTGATGCTTTCACTCGACCCGATATTGTGCTACGATTTAACTATAATAAAAAGGAGCTTCCACATTGAAAATTAATAGTATTCTCAATTCAAGAAAACAATGCAATTTTATCACATCGATATATTCTATTTGACCTTAATTATATTAACCAACTAAGAACTATTGAGTGAGTCATTTCATAGTTATCCAATAACCATCAGTATGTTACCTCTTGGTGCTCCTAGCAGTCATGAGAAATACTCCATCCAACATTTGGAGAGCATTACATACTCTAGTTCCAATGGATGTATCGATATCTAGTCTTGATACATCTTGACTAAGTATATAACATTTGGTTACAACACATTGTAACTAATATTGAAGAACATACCATTTATGAATTTTCTATTAAATAGACTTTTAATTAAATTAATTAATTAATATAACATATTATATCAAGTGTATAATTGAAAAACCCTTTTTATTTCGAACAAGATTAGTTAACGAGTCAGATATATGTAACAATTATATAATAGCCCCTAGGGAATACCCCTAACTCTATTAGCAATTGACTTTGATCAAGATATATTTTGGTTTTAGTAGTATTATCTTGATTTATTGGTTTTCTTTGGATGAGAATGGTTGCTTTAGGTAACTTTGTTTTTGTTTCAATCTTAACTGTGATACTTTCTGCCTTGTGCATTAGTCTGAAGGTGTGCATGTCTATGCTAATACAAATTCTAATATTATGTTGGTAATTGTGTAAAATCTAAATGATTGAGCTTTTCTTTTCTGATTCATCTAAGGAGGAAGCCTCCGGTGGCGTCATATTTAGCCATTTAGGTTTCTTTGTTAGTGCTATACTTGTTATGGTAATCACTTGAGATACAACGGTGTACGTTGTTTGTCATATTTCTTATTCTAGAATTTATACTTGATGGAATTATGTACCTTGCACTACCTAGTCCATAATAGCATGTTTACAAAGTATTGAATAATTGGAATTAAATGGTCAATAAAACTATATGATGGACCGAAACTGATTGCCTTTTTTGAATTGAAATCGTATTGTCTGACTATGGCTTTATTCTCGTTGATGCTCATTTGATATTTTCTAAACCCTTCCTATAATGTGTTATTTTCATCTCATTATAGATGAAATGTAATTGTATATAGTTATTTAATTGTGTTAGTGTGTAGCTGTATGTAAGTGAGTGTAGCTAATTTTCTTAGTGTATGTTGTAAGTCGTTGAGGTATACCAACATCACATACGTTTTATTTATTCAATAAAAGTGGATGGCCACTATAAAAGCAGGCATGCCTTAGAAAAAAATAAACTAAACACAAAATTAAATTAAATTAAATTAAAATAATAGCATAAATCATATTTAATAGATTTAAATCATAATATACAATATGTATGTACATAAAGTTTCAATACAAATTAAATAGATTCAAATTAAAATAACAAACTCTATTATTGATGATCACTAAATACGATTTAGTGTAAGCAAATTGTTCATGTAAATAAAAAAATAAGATCTTCTACGAATTAATAAAAGGATTTTCTTTTGAAATTTCTCATTTTTACCCCACCATCAATGCATTTAATCCAACAATGATATCGGAACCTGCACTGTGTTCGCATGAACAATTAACTAAGATGTAGAGTAATTACTTGAAAAATCCAAAAAAACATTTTCAATTGAGTTATTATCAGTCCATTCACTTAAACTGGCCTGATCATGGTCGACATTCATTTCTTAGTTAAAATTAAGCATGATTTCATGATATTCATTACTTGCTTTGCCATCATTAATTCCATTATTTATTATTCTATTCAAATGCTCTTAATGAACCTCATTGTCTATTTCTTCATCATCATTTCAATCCATATTAATATCTTCATTGCTATGCACTTTATCATCTTTGTACTCCTCATTAACATTGTCAATATTTTCATCAATAACTTCACATGTTTCTCAAACTTTAGTTGAGATAATTGGTTGTATTATGCCACAAAAAATTATAGTCTCAAATTATTGTTTATAAACAAGTGTATTTAATTTTTAATTAAATGTATCAAGTTAAAGACAAGTGTATTAAGTTAAGTTCATACAGACAAACATATTGGGTTCTTCCCTGTAACGACCCATAAATTTTCGATAATTAAAATAGATAATTTAATAAGATTTCGTGATTTAGTGTTAGAAAAAAATTGTAAGTCGTTTGGAATAATAATAAATGTTGAATCCATTGGGTATAATAAGGTAATTAATTGATAAGTAAAATCTATTTAAAATCAAACAATTGAATATTGAACAGGTAAATTGTTTAAAGTAAATATTTAAAACTTATTGAATAACTGTAAATTGGAAATAGTGTTCTAAATTGTGAATTGGTTTTAAAAGTTGATTCTTATAAGTTCAATTTCAATATTTCAAAAGATAATGAATTATTTGATAATCGAAATTGTTTAAATTTAATATTTGGAATTTATTGAATAATTTGATAATGGGAATCGAAAAACCGTATAATGGAAATGGTTGTTCTATAATTTTAATTCGTTTCAAAAGCTAATTTTAAGTTCTTTTTTGAATATCTCAAAAGATAGTGATTTAAGAATAATCAAAATTGTTTAAATTTAATATTACAAATGTTTGAATAATTAAATTTCGAATTTGATATGATTAATTTGATATTGAAATTTAATTTATGAAAATAGAGTGAATAATTGAAATTTGATTTAATATGATTCAAATTGGTTTCCAAAGTGAATGTAAGTTATATTGGGATTATAATAGAGTTAATAAAATTTTAAAATTGGAATTTATTGGATAAATTGAATAACGGGTTTAATATGATTAAAAATGATTTGTAAATTTTTATTTTATCATATTAAAGTTAGAATGATGTTGTATAACTTTTAAAATCGAATTAAAAGTAAATTTGTGAAAATTGAATATTTTAATATTTAATTGACGAGTTAAAATAGCCATTTTTCAAACAGTCTCGGATTTCGACGAAACCAGTTTCATCGGATCAGTAATGTCATATTATTGTAAGGTTTCAAATTTCATGTCAATCGGATTTACCGTTTGTCCGGGGCAAGCCAAAACGCATAGAAATTAGTTGAATCGGTTTAATTTAAATTTGATCGTTTATTGCCGTAACTCACAAATATGATCGAATTAGCCTCCGAAACCTATTCCATTGTGTCCGGAACGTGGGGTAAACCTTAGAAACGCCTGCCGGCACGCTTCGTTTGGAGTTCGAAATTTTTTCGGTGAATAGTGTTTTTGCAATTTTCTATAAAAGGACCCATCCTCTTCCATTTGCTCCAAACCCCAACTCTTTTTGACCAGCCACCATTTCATTTCAATGGCCAGAAAATTTCGAAACTTCTTCCTCATTTTCCTCTCAATCCATCAACAATTAGCAAAAACTCTCAACTACAAAGTTGTAGAGGGCATCAAGATCTAGCTATCCAACGTTGGAGATTGAAAACGGAGCTACGGATTGACGGCAAAACGCGATGGAAGCAGCTGCATTTTTCACGTTTTTCAAGGCCAAAGGGGCAGCCGAGTTTCATGCTATTCACGGTGTAGGTAGAGTTCGCTGAGGGCTTCACGATGGTGGTGGCCGATCGTCTTCAAGTCGTGTATTTTGGTCGTGAAAATTCGTTAAAGCTTGACGGCAATGGGTTGTGCGTGCGTGTATCAACTGGGAAGGAACGTGATTTTCATGTTTGGAAGAGGAAGCAGGGAATGGCCAGATTGTGATAGGGTTAGGAAATTTAATTAAAGTTGTATAATTATTTATATTCAAATCTGTATAAACTTTGAAATAACGTAACTTTTTGATGCGAGGTCCGTTTCGGACGAATCAAATTGCGTTGGAATCGTATCGACGAGCACTACGCAATGGAGCTGGTTTGGAATTATTTGGAGATAGTGAAAATTTAGGGTAAAATTAAACGCTCGTTTAATTTTATTCAAAATAAAACGCTGGAACTGCATTGAAATCAAGGTGAGTGTTTTATAACGCTCACAACGTACTAAATATCTTTATGCTAGTTAAATTTGATATTATGAAGTGTTATGATTTTATTTTTCGTTGTTTGATAAAAATTTAATTGTCATATAGCTTGTCATTTGAAATAACCGTTGAAAATTTAAATTGACAGTTAAACTGAAATTAAAATTTAATTTCGATCAAATTACCTAACATTGATAACTATGAAATTGTCATGAATTGTATTGTTTATTGGATGATGTATTTCGATGGATGTTATTGGTTGATATTTAAATGTTTGGATGTTTATTTGCTTATATATATTCTGTTATGCATACATATGAAACTGTGATTTGATTTAAGTAATATATATTCATCCCTGACATTTAATTGAAATAAATAATCACTTGGCCATAGGATAGAAAATTATATACGGACACCGAATTGGCTAAATTAATAATTTTTAAAAATCGTCGATTTGAAATTTAGTTAAATGTTTTGATTTAAAAGTTATAAATAGAAATCAATTTATAGAAATCGAATTTATCGAAAAATTGAGTTTGGAATGTTGAAATAGATTTTGGTTGAAAGAAGTTGTTAAATGATTTAAGTTGAGACTTGAAATTTAAAAATGGGTTATTATTGAATTTCGAAAATGTATTCGTTTTAAAAGATTGAACCTTAATTCGAGCTTTGAATATTACTAAGTAAAAGCGATATAAAATGATATTTGAAATTGAGCTTGAAATTGAATCATATTTGTAAGTGGGATTTAAATTTGAATATTGAAGGAAAATTTTGTTAAGTGTGAAAAATTGATATTTTGAAAAATCAAGCTAAAAAAATTCGATATACATTGGAATTGAATAAGTTGAAGGTGAATGTAAAATTGAATAAATTTGAAGTCAAAGTTGACATTGATTTGAATTGAAATCGAAATTGAATCGGTAAATTGGAAATTGAAATTTATTTGAATTGGGAAGTTATAATTGAAACGGATTGGTTTTGAAGCCGTTTTAATTTGTTTTTCCAAATTACTCTGTTATATAAACCATTTTGAATACTTAAACTATTTTAATCTATTTTTAATCTACTTAACCCAATTTAAATTATTTAAACTAATTTATCTATTTTAAATCCATTTTAAAGATTTTAAGTATTTTTAACTACTTTAATTATTTAAACTACTTTTAAACTACTTAAACTATTTTCTAAAAATTTCAAGCTGGTTAATAAGGTGAAATGTTTATATTTAAACCTTGAATTTAAATACGAATTGAGTTAAATGAAGTTGCAACCTAAATTGAAATTCGAAATGATTTTGAAAACCGAAATGAGATATTGATGCGAAAAACGATTTTTGAAACGAAATCTTATATTTGAAAAGATACGACGATATTTGAAATGGATTTGATTTTTGAAGCGAATATGATATTTTGTTATCAATTATGAATCGATTTGAAATGTAAAGGAGCTAACGGTGTAATAATACGTAGTTATTAAAGAGACTGGGATCGGATATGGACATACTCTTTGTCGATACCGAAAACCACTTTAATAACTATTATACGCGGAGTGTTGATCCAGAATGAAGTGGATGGTTTGGTGAACGCGTTGACTGAAGAAGAGAACGATTATTGGATGACCCCTGACGTGACTAAAACAGGAGCCGCGTCGGGCCATTGATGTTCGCCACCTCAAGCGGACACGCTTCTTCGATACCATTTCTATTACATTTGTGATTCGATTTGGGTGCACCCCTTGATTTGGGAGTGTTGTTTCGCGGTGTTGGGGTGGCTGCTGGCTATGCCCAACATCAGTCCGGATCACGCAACTACTAGTATCCTAGTTGGTATCGCCTCATGTACCTTGTCATACTGATTATCCTATTCGCGAACACTACATTATGCTTTGTGTTATACCTATGGGGTACCCTCTGATAACCACCAGTTTACGGTGGGGCTTACGGTGCTGTATAGACTATGCCATTATAAAAATGTGTTAAGGGGGATTATGGTAACGCCTTAACGCTATTTTGATACTCTATATTATTGATAGGCATTATCTACTTAGCGTATATTACTACATAGTAGATAGTTTCACGGATCCTTGAGAGATGGAAAATCCTGTAAATCTCTTGAGTTATTGCATGCACGTTGACACTGGATAGGAGATGTCAAACCCCGTAAACATCTCCGACGCCGTTACACTCATATTTATTTACGATTGATTTAACTTTCATAAGGATATTTAGTCCTGACTCGAGTGTTTTGTCTTTTCATTACGCTCGGGTCAGTCCTGAGTTTTTCATATTTTTGAAGATCTATTCTGGAGGACGAAGACGAGGATTCGGTATACTATTGCTATTATTATCTTTGCATCATGTTGTCTGCTGCATTATTTTAATTGTTCTGTTGTATATGTATAACTCTGATAAATGTTGTATAAATAATTATCAAAGTATAGTAAACAACTTCATGAACTGTTTATTTGACTATTATATTTTATCGTTCCGCTGCAAGATTTTGTGTTATTACCTTTCTTTTATTTCTCTTTCCTCTTCTTTTCTTATTTACCCCAATAACCATCTGCCCTTTTGAATGGTTTGGAATCGACATGTGTATTTGATCGTCGGTTTAAACTGTCCAAAAAGGCGGGTCGTTACAGTTGGTATCAGAGTTTTGGTTTAGCGATAAACCTTGGCTCTAGTGGGGAATAACTCATTGAAATAGAGGTAAACTATATGAATGAGTTGAGTGTATATGAGAGAGCGTACTTGTTATTTGATATAAAATGATTTTATATTGTGTTAACTTTGTTCCGTTGAGTATTTATGAATTCTGGTCGATACTTGGGATGCCAAGGCGTCGATAGGAATTTCTAAACACTCGAATAGGACAAACTAACACAATATCGTTTTGGAATATATTTTATATAAAAGAATTATTTGAATATTTATTCATTTTGATTGAATTGATTGTTAGGAGATGATAATATTATATTACTATCGTTATTGTTTGATCAATCAATATTTACAACAATTGATTAGATAACAATGGATTTAGGAAAATGAAATCTTGTAAACACAATTGATAATGAATATAAATGAATTTTAACTTGGATTTGGGAATTTAAATTCCGGTGTTTGAAATTGACTTACAAGAATTTGAAAAATATAATATGAGTATTTTATGATAGTATAATTGAGTTGAAATGGTTTTCGAAGGATTTTTTTAATGATAAGTGTTATATTCCCTTCTCTTGACGCTAGAAAATGATTTCGGTGATGAGTGCACGCATCATCGGCGTTTATTTTCGAGAGTCCGAGTGGGGGAGACCACTTAATAGCTTGTCTAAACCTTGTTTTGATTCATATTTTATTTTATTTTGTATTTTCTATAGTATGATTTGATATATAAATTATATAAGTATATATTATTTCAAAACTTGATTTGAAATGAAACCGGGATTGGAATTCTTAAGTCCTTTAATAATTAATGATTTTTTTTAATGATTGAAATGAATTTAGACTTGAATTATTAAGGAACTTCTGAATTGTGAAATGAGAAATGAACCTAAGAGCTAAGTGAAAATATCAGTTGAAGTAGAAATGCTTAGAATTAGGAAATTATGAACATAAAATAAAATTGAAACTGTAAAACTCGCATAGTATTAAACTTCATTCTATAGCATAGATATAACTTACCAAAATATTTAAGAAGTTCAAAAATGTTATATAAATTGTTAATTGGATAATATACAAGTATAAGTTTGAATAATGAAATATGCATTTAATTAATGGTTTGCAAATATAAATAAAAATTGTTAGTAAACAATTGGAATTTAAATTAACATTTAAGGGTGATTCATAATTATGTTAATATAAAATGGAAATACTATATGTGAATGTAAATGTGAAATTAAATTATAGTGAAATTTAAGTAATGACTTAAGAATTAATTAATTGAAAATTCAACTTTAAATGAAAGGAAGTTGTATGTTGTTTAACTACATTCTATTTGCATAACTATAATTTACCAAATACTTAAAAGATTTAAAATGCTAATAAGGATAAGTAGAGAAATAATATACCAGTGTGAGAGTGAATAATAAAATGTGAAGATCTTTTGATAGTTGTAAATATAAAAGAAATTTAAGCTGTAAAATGAATAATATATATAAGTGAATGAATAAAATTTAAAATTAATGAAATATAAAATTGGTAAATGGAAACTAATTAAATTTGAATATAACTAAATGTCAATAAACTTGAAAGTGTACGAAATTAAAATTGACTTGGAAATGTATAATTGATTTAGTGTAGATTTTGGGATGGATGTTAATGTTTGATATGCATTGGTTGTTAGATGGATGAAAATTGATTAAGTAGAATTCATTAGTGTTAATGGAATTGAATAAACGGAATAAAATTTAAAAAAAAATAAAATTCAAATTTGAAGCAAAGTGAAATTAAATATAGTTGAATTCAATTTAAATTGAAGCAAATTGACTTGAATTTAAAATGTGAATGAAACAAACTTGAATAAATCAGAAACAAATTGAATGTTAACTTATTGCATGGATGAATAAGAAAATAAATGACCTTGTGTTTATGATTTTTCTTTAGAAAATTTGAAGTTTTGATGGTTTGCACTTTGAAATAATAAAAGCAAATTTTTGGGAAAAATCCGAAATTGTCCAATATATGCTGAAACGAAAACAACCATAACTCTTAAATGGCTAAACGAAATTCGACGATCTTGGACTTTTCGAAAATCTTAGAAATTATAGAACAACTTTTGTTTGGATAACTTGAGAAAATTCCTTCGTCTACTAGGTTAAAAATTTGAATGTTACTCGCTGTCCTGTGTAAAAATAAGTAAAATCAGTAGTATACACCCTTAGTATTTTCGCCATTTCTTTTGACAGGTTTATCGGATTTTGATGATCTTGCACTTTCTGGAAATATAAGAACTTAATCTAAAACTTTTTTTTAAGTGTTTTGTGTTTTGATATTGTTTAGAAGGTCGAAAACGTGGGTAAACGTCGCTGACCTGCGCAATTCATTGCCCAGGCTGAGGCGTATCCTCTAAGTAAAACGGCCATAATTTTTGAACGTATATTCCGAATTCGATGATTTTGGACATTCCGGAAAGCCTGAAGTGAATGCAACAACTTTTGATTAGATTCTGTTGCCGAATTTTATCGTTTATGTGTCCTAAAACTAAGATTTGTTTGCTGTCCTGAAATTGGAATCTCAGTTTTGAATCTAAATATGTTATATATATGTTGTGTAGGCTAAGTATATCGATCTATCTTTATATGCATGGTTCTAACTTAGTTATTGAGTGTTTAGTAGGTGCGGATTTCGCTTGCTTCGCATTTGGAGCTCGCTTTCGCGCTATATTAGCCGTATATGCTCGCTAATAATATATAAGGTACATATCTCGGATTACATATCGTATTTTTACACTTTTTCCCTGCGGGATGCCTCATAACTTGATGAGATGTATATTTGTGATATATATACTGTTATTTTTTTTCCGATCGAGCCGCGCAAAGGAGACTCTGCGAAATTTTCCGTAAAATCCGGGTGTTAGAAAAATTTTCAAGTTTTAAATTTTTTTTAACTTGTTTTGATAACTAACTTTTAAAGTTCGAAAGCCGTTCGGAGTAACTTAGTGGAAGCGTAGTTATGACTTTATAAATGGAATTTCATTGTTTTATAAGTTGGTAACTTTGAATAAAATATATCTAATGTTGAATTCTATACTTAGTTCCTTTTCCCTTCTTTTTCTTTTCGGGGACGAAAAGTTTTGAGTGGGGGAGAGTGTAACGATCCATAAATTTTCGATAATTAAAATAGCTAATTTAATAAGATTTCGTGATTTAGTGTTAGAAAAAAATTGTAAGTCGTTTGGAATAATAATAAATGTTGAATCCATTGGGTATAATAGAGTAATTAATTGATAAGTAAAATCTATTTAAAATCAAATAATTGAATATTGAACAGGTAAATTGTTTAAAGTAAATATTTAAAACTTATTGAATAACTGTAAATTGGAAATAGTGTTCTAAATTGTGAATTGGTTTTAAAAGTTGATTCTTATAAGTTTAATTTCAATATTTCAAAAGATAATGAATTATTTGATAATCGAAATTGTTTAAATTTAATATTTGAAATTTATTGAATAATTTGATAATGGGAATCGAAAAACCGTATAATGGAAATGGTTGTTCTATAATTTTAATTCGTTTCAAAAGCTAAATTTTAAGTTCTTTTTTGAATATCTCAAAAGATAGTGATTTAAGAATAATCAAAATTGTTTAAATTTAATATTACAGATGTTTGAATAATTAAATTTCGAATTTGATATGATTAATTTGATATTGAAATTTAATTTATGAAAATAGAGTGAATAATTGAAATTTGATTTAATATGATTCAAATTGGTTTCCAAAGTGAATGTAAGTTATACTGGGATTATAATATAGTTAATAAAATTTTAAAATTGGAATTTATTGGATAAATTGAATAACGGGTTTAATATGATTAAAAATGATTTGTAAATTTTTATTTTATCATATTAAAGTAAGAATGATGTTGTATAACTTTTAAAATCGAATTAAAAGTAAATTTGTGAAAATTGAATATTTTAATATTTAATTGACGAGTTAAAATAGCCATTTTTCAAACAGTCTCAGATTTTGACGAAACAAGTTTCATCGGATCCGTAATGTCATATTATTGTATGGTTTCAAATTTCATGTCAATCGGATTTACCGTTTGTCCGGGGCAAGCCAAAACGCATAGAAATTAGTTGAATCGGTTTAATTTAAATTTGATCGTTTATTGCCGTAACTCACACATATGATCGAATTAGCCTCCGAAACCTATTCCATTCTGTCCGGAACGTGGGGTAAACCTTAGAAACGCCTGCCGGCACGCTTCGTTTGGAGTTCGAAATTTTTTCGGTGAATAGTGTTTTTGCAATTTTCTATAAAAGGACCCATCCTCTTCTATTTGCTCCAAACCCTAGCTCTTTTTGACAAGCCGCCACTTTCATTTCAATGGCCAGAAAATTTCGAAACTTCTTCCTCATTTTCCTCTCAATCCATCAACAATTAGCAAAAACTCTCAACTACAAAGTTGTAGAGGGCATCAAGATCTAGCTATCCAACGGTGGAGATCGGAAACGGAGCCACGGATTGACGGCAAAATGCGATGGAAGCAGCTGCGTTTTTCACATTTTTCGAGGCCAAAGGGGCAGCCGAGTTTCATGCTATTCATGGTGTAGGTAGAGTTCGCCGAGGGCTTCGCGATGGAGGTGGCCGATCGTCTTCAAGTCATGTATTTTGGTCATGAAAATTCGTTGAAGCTTGACGGCAACGGGTTGTGCGTGCGTGTATCAACTGGGAAGGAACGTGATTTTCATGTTTGGAAGAGGAAGCAGGGAACGGCCAGATTTTGATAGGGTTAGGAAATTTAATTAAAGTTGTATAATTATTTATATTCAAATCTGTATAAACTTTGAAATAACGTAACTTTTTGATGCGAGGTCCGTTTCGGACGAATCAAATTGCGTTGGAATCGTATCGACGAGCACTACGCAATGGAGCTGGTTTGGAATTATTTCGAGATAGTGAAAATTTAGGGTAAAATTAAACGCTCGTTTAATTTTATTCGAAATAAAACGCTGGAACTGCATTGAAATCAAGGTGAGTGTTTTATAACGCTCACAACGTACTAAATATCTTTATGCTAGTTAAATTTGATATTATGAAGTGTTATGATTTTATTTTTCGTTGTTTGATAAAAATTTAATTGTCATATAGCTTGTCATTTGAATTAACCGTTGAAAATTTAAATTGACAGTTAAACTGAAATTAAAATTTAATTTCGATCAAATTACCTGACATTGATACCTATGAAATTGTCATGAATTGTATTGTTTATTGGATGATGTATTTCGATGGATGTTATTGGTTGATATTTAAATGTTTGGATGTTTATTTGCTTATATATATATCCTGTTATGCATACATATGAAACTGTGATTTGATTTAAGTAATATATATTCATCCCTGACATTTAATTGAAATAAATAATCACTTGGCCATAGGATAGAAAATTATATACGGACACCGAATTGGCTAAATTAATAATTTTAAAAAATCGTCGATTTGAAATTTAGTTAAATGTTTTGATTTAAAAGTTATAAATAGAAATCAATTTATAGAAATCGAATTTATCAAAAAATTGAGTTTGGAATGTTGAAATAGATTTTGGTTGAAAGAAGTTGTTAAATGATTTAAGTTGAGACTTGAAATTTAAAAATGGGTTATTATTGAATTTTGAAAATGTATTCGTTTTAAAAGATTGAACCTTAATTCGAGCTTTGAATATTACTAAGTAAAAGCGATATAAAATGATATTTGAAATTGAGCTTGAAATTGAATCATATTTGTAAGTGGGATTTAAATTTGAATATTGAAGGAAAATTTTGTTAAGTGTTAAAAATTGATATTTTGAAAAATCAAGCTAAAAAAATTCGATATACATTTGAATTGAATAATTTGAAGGTGAATGTAAAATTGAATAAATTTGAAGTCAAAGTTGACATTGATTTGAATTGAAATCGAAATTGAATCGGTAAAATTGGAAATTGAAATTTATTTGAATTGGGAAGTTATAATTGAAACGGATTGGTTTTGAAGCTGTTTTAATTTGTTTTTCCAAATTACTCTGTTATATAAACCATTTTGAATACTTAAACTATTTTAATCTATTTTTAATCTACTTAACCCAATTTAAATTATTTAAACTAATTTATCTATTTTAAATCCATTTTAAAGATTTTAAGTATTTTTAACTATTTTAATTATTTAAACTACTTTTAAACTACTTAAACTATTTTCTAAAAATTTCAAGCTGGTTAATAAGGTGAAATGTTTATATTTAAACCTTGAATTTAAATACGAATTGAGTTAAATGAAGTTGCAACCTAAATTGAAATTCGAAATGATTTTGAAAACCGAAATGAGATATTGATGCGAAAAACGATTTTTGAAACGAAATCTTATATTTGAAAAGATACGACGATATTTGAAATGGATTTGATTTTTGAAGCGAATATGATATTTTGCTATCAATTATGAATCGATTTGAAATGTAAAGGAGCCAACGGTGTAATAATACGTAGTTATTAAAGAGACCGGGATCGGATATGGACATATTCTCTGTCGATACCGAAAACCACTTTAATAACTATTATACGCGAAGTGTTGATCCAGAATGAAGTGGATGATTTGGTGAACGCGTTGACTGAAGAAAGAGAACGATTATTGGATGACCCCTGACATGACTAAAACAGGAGCCGCGTCGGGCCATTGAGGTTTGCCACCTCTAGCGGACACGCTTCTTCGATACCATTTCTATTACATTTGTGATTCGATTTGGGTGCACCCTTTAATTTGGGAGTGTTGTTTCGCGGTGTTGGGGTGGCTGCTGGCTATGCCCAACATCAGTCCGGATCACGCAACTACTAGTATCTAGTTGGTATCGTCTCATGTACCTTGTCATACTGATTATCCTATTCGCGACCACTACGTTAGCTTTGTGTTATACCTATGGGGTACCCTCTGATAACCACCAGTTTACGGTGGGGCTTACGGTGCTGTATAGACTATGGCATTATAAAAATGTGTTAAGGGGGATTATGGTAACGCCTTAACGCTATTTTGATACTTTATATCACTGATAGGCATTATCTACTTAGCGTATATTACTACATAGTAGATAGTTTCACGGATCCTTGAGAGATGGAAACTCCCATAACATCTCTTGAGTTATTGCACGCACGTTGACACTGGATAGGAGATGTCAAACCCCATAAACATCTCCGACGCCGTTACACTCATATTTATTTACGATTGATTTAACTTTCATAAGGATATTTAGTCCTGACTCGAATGTTTTGTCTTTTCATTACGCTCGGGTCAGTCCTGAGTTTTTCAGATTTTTGAAGATCTATTCTGGAGGACGAAGACGAGGATTCGGTATACTATTTCTATTATTATCTTTGCATCATGTTGTCTGCTGCATTATTTTAATTGTTCTGTTGTATATGTATAACTCTGATAATTGTTGTATAAATAATTGTCAAAGTATAGTAAACAGCTTTATGAACTGTTTATCTGACTATTATATTTTATCGTTCCGCTGCAAGATTCTGTGTTGTTTCCTTTCTTTTATTTCTCTTTCCTCTTCTTTTCTTGTTTACCCCAATAACCATCTGCCCTTTTGAATGGTTTGGAATCGACATGTGTATTTGATCGTCGGTTTAAACTGTCCAAAAAGGCGGGTCGTTACATTCCCAATTGTCTAAGGCTAGACTTGCATGCACACTTTTAGAAAAAATTACAACCACTTTTAATTAATACTGATGTATGCACTAAAGCTAATAAACTAATCGAAGTGCTTTCAAAATGCATGCGTTCATTTCAATTTTAAAGAACTCTAATGCAGTAGAAAGAAAATAAATTAAACAACTAAATGCTACAAAATCGTGTACCTCAAGTAGATGCATTAGTAGAATAGGGCATTACCTATGCACTCAGCAAGACATCAAATAAGCAGCAGAAGATGTTGCACATAAGAAGCGGATGGGCCAACGATGGCCGTTGGAGGACCGAGTATGCAGCGATGAATGTTTAAAGATGTTGATATTAGAACCCTTGTTTTTTTGGGTTTAAGCAGTGCAAGACATGTAGATTTATTAAAGACTCAATAGTAAATTTGGGTGAGTTGTTTTTTTGTTGGCAGACCCAGTGGGCGGCCTGCCATAACCCAAGGGCTTCGTTGCCTTGCCCTTAGGCTGGCCCAGATCAGCGACTCGCACGTAGAATCAAGTGGTACAAGTAATCGAACAAACCATCCAATACCTATAGTGATGAGCATGTAAAATCTACTAGCGACAACACAAGCTCAAAAACAGTTGTAAGAAAAGTATATGGAGTGGGCCACAACTTATTCCGAGGCTCTAGTGGAAAGTCAACATGTTCACATGTTGCACTACAAGAGAAAATGGGATTTTCGATGACTCATAGCCGTCGAAAGCTTGTATATCTGATTTATATATTTATTTCTATGATTTTTGTTATATATTAATATGGAAGTGATGCCCGGCCGTAGTCAAAAAAATGTACCCAGATTTTCGACGGCCCACGACGGCCCCCGACGGCTTACGTACCCAATTTTACGACGGCTGACGATGGCTATCTGGACAAATTTTTCGACCGTACGCAATGACTTGCGACAGTTTAATGAGAAATTTTCATGCCACCTGGACATTGATGATGTTGGAAGGCTGTCCGAAGAGCCATCGGTAGCCATTGCAATTACTTCGTCGAAGCCGTCGAAAATGGACGAAATTCGTGATCTGTATTCCGACGGCATTTCCAAAGGATCGCGACTGCTGCATGTCAATATGAATCTCAAATATCATCATATCAAATGCAAACATATTCAATAAATACAAAACAAACCTTCCATTATTAGCCTTATCCATCCGAGTGCAATATTTACATCCAACATAAATGTACAATATATACATCCAACATCCAACATCCAACATCATACCCCACAAATCAAGTCCACAATCAACCCCAAATCAACCACACGAATCAATGTCAAACACCACATGTCCATATATCAATCTCACCATCACTCAATGTTTATATACACTGGTTTCAAAAAAAACTTCAAATTGCAACTCATGACTCATCATCAGCTCTGAGAACCATCAGATGAAGCAAATGCTCCATGACGCTCCACATACTCGGCCAAATGCTAATTCAGTTGCTCCATTTGCACAACGCGGAGGCGGTCCTACTCATGCAACTGTGCAATCTACTGTCGAAGCTCATTAATCTTTGCGTTGTCCTGGGCCTTTTGGTAAGCCATTTGTGATGCCAAAGCCTACAAAACAAGTCGAAATATGTTTAAGTTATTACATAACTTTTATAAAAATTAAGCAAACTTTACAACTTAGTTAATTATATATATTACTGATTGATTGCCATAGCCGTAGCGCATATTTCATTTTGTCAAGTCCGTAACAGAGTCAAAGATCGCATTCTCCTTATTAGTGATCAATTGCTCATGTCTCGGATGCTCAAGCATCTACGCACTTGCTTGCATAAATTTTTCCTACAACGTGAAACTAAATAAAAATAAATATAACGTAGGATTATTATAATATTTTTAACTAATTAATTAAAATATCATTATTTATAACTAACAACTTAAAATATACTTACATGTGCAATGTATGCTTTATCATCCGTTAGGCATACAACACTGATCTCTCGTCGTTTGTCTGCCTGATGGCATGGGTATGCTCAAACTTGTCCAAATATAAGACGGATCCCCACGCGCTCTTTTGTGCAATGATTGGTGTATATTATTTTTATTCATACAAATTTATACTTAAAATGTAATAAATGTTTGTAATTTCAATAAATAAATTTACTAGGTACTCTCAATGATGCTGAAATGATTTTGAGCCACCACGGTGTGTGATTGGATTTTTCAGCCTGTTCGCATAGTTCCTGTTTGACTCCGCCTGTAAACTAAAAATTAAGATTATATTTTACAAGTATAAATTAGTGAAAATAAGGGACACATCCCTAAAATCAAACTTAGTACACAAAACATCCTCCTTATAATAAAGATATAAATTACGTCCCTATTTTCAAATACTGCAATTTTCTTTCGTTTAATACCCCTTCCATTGCAGCAATGCTTGTTCTTCATATGTGGATGTTATTTTCACATCCATAATTATAATTTGGACCCCATTAATTATCAATCTTTAAACCACAATAAATTCTTATAGAAACGATGGGTTAACAAACCATTTTCACCAATAAATCACAAATTTTATTATCATTCTAAAGAGTGGCGTTGTGCATATGCAAATTTTCTGAAATTATGTGGTATGATTGCAGATATTTCTGCAACTATATGGTATGATTGCAAATTTTTCTGTTGCTATATGCAATAGTTGCAGAAATGTCTACAATTATATGCAATTGTTGCAGCCATTTCTGCATCTATATGCAATAATTGCAGACATTTCTACAATTATTACGTAGTTTTTCTTATGGTAGACATCGTATCCCTATAATTCTTTGCCACTTGAGTTCTAGTGGTGCTGGTAAAGAGACACGTCCTCCTCTTGTAAGCCTACTTCCCCATATATATATATATATATATATATATATATATATATATTGGAAAAATATAAGCTATGCATTTATACTTAGTCAGAAAATTGTAAAGTGATTATATATAATGATATATATTTTTTCACTTATCAGAAAGTCCTGCTATATGCTCTCCCGTACATAGTTTGGGATCCTGCTCCATTTCGACCAGCATACATTCATACGGCTCATGTATGTCTACTTCAATATGCTGAGAATAATGTTTGAAGGCTCAAGCTTAAAACCCCTGCATTAAATATGATACAGCCATATCATATAAAATATTTATAACGATGAAGAAAGTTTAATACTTACGAGCCATCAGCTTTCGGTAGCAATCTAACTACCATACACGGCGCCTCTTGCGAAGGGCCGCTACCATCACCACTATTGCAAACGGTATCTCTCTAAGACGAAGAGGAGGAATCAGACTGCGAAGAACTCTGCCGCCTAAAGAATGACATCTTTCATACCTTCCTTATATATATTATTTTATTATAGCAGAACATATCATTCAATTATGAGTGAGCATACCAATATTTAACACTAATAATCGCATATAACGTACAAAATAGTTGTAACATCAATACTCCCATAAGTTACTTTTTTTCAACATGTATACTATTAAACCAGTCCTCGTCGTTTTTTTATTCAGACTCGGTTTCGTACTCTATATTGTTTTCTCTGTGGTATGTAATGCTTCTACTAATACATTTGATTCATCGTTTAGAGGTCCAAAATGGGTTTGATCATCTATTATTGCAATTTCTTCATTTTCCTCAATATCTGCTCGGTA
The DNA here is from genome assembly GCA_030765085.1 of Allium cepa. Lineage (NCBI taxonomy): Eukaryota > Viridiplantae > Streptophyta > Magnoliopsida > Asparagales > Amaryllidaceae > Allium > Allium cepa. Next base: position 744,986,656 of record CM060940.1, on the reverse strand, counting down.
CACTTATTCGCGTAGAATATTTTTTCCATCAAAAGTAAATCTTGCCTTCATTTTAAAATCTATCGACCGATCTCCTTTATCACTTTTTATAGATGGATAAGGAGCATAATAAACATGTAGGGCATGTTTTGCTATAAACAGATCATGATTATGATAACGTGATGTATGCTTTATTTCAATAATATTATATTTTCAATGCACATTGATTCCAGAACCTGGAACATTACTGAACCATTTTCATCTAAACAAATAAACTTCTTGGGTAGGTCTGGTGAAATATGCTAATTTAATACCTGAGTTAACATGCCATAAATATCATTTATGTGATCATTTGGATCATCACTACCTTTAACATATACACCTGTATTGTTAGTTAATTTTTCAGCCCCAAATTCTTTGGTGTTTAATTTGTATCCATTGACAAAGAATATTTGATATGTCTTGACTTTTCTTTTTGGCCCCATCACAAGATGTTTCGACCCTTCATCGACCACACAATTTACCAGATCATATAATTGGTTCGAAACTAAGTAGCAAATTTTTTACCGAACGTGCTGCATCCTTAACCATATCTTCTATAACAAACAATCAATGGGGTATTATAAAACTATAACAACAAATTAACCCTAATTTACAAAATCAAAATTAATTAGCATTTAGGAATAAAACATGATTGGAGATTGAAGAGGGGCTAGGCTTGTCGAGAGTGGAGAACGATGAAGTTGGGGATGCTTGGGGAGGTGCGGCGGGTGGCTGACGATGGAAATGAGGTGGTGGAGGTAGGGTTTTTGAGTAATTGGGGAAGATTAGAATAATGAAGCAGCTCTCGGCCAGGCGCCTATATACATGACAATTTTTTACGGGTAGCGCCGACCGCCGACGGCTACTTTGCTTCGGTTTTCGATGGCTATTATATTTTACTTTACGAAAATGCCATGGAAATCGACAGCCATCGCTAGTCGTCGAAAACAGCCGTCGGTGGCCATCGAAAGTCTCTGTCGCTATTTACTATTGTTTTAATAGTGTTTTTATATGACGAAACTCTCCGAATAACGCAACTATTGATCTATTTCTAATTAACCAAGTCAACGTATTAAACTAGTTCTTCATATACCTGGCGCACATTTGATAATTTATACAATGGGTATTATTATATTACTATATTACAAAAATTAACAAATTGATGAAATATAAACAAAAATTAACTTAAAAAAACTATATTGAAAAACCTGAATGATGTGTATAAATACATGGAGGGGGATGCATTATCTGAAGATCCCACAACTAGAAAACTTGTTTTTTTTTATCTACTTGACATTCTCGACGCGTGGTCGACGCCAATGGTTGGGGCGTCGAGAGGCTTCAGTAAGGCATGGGTAGCACATTGCCTCTACAATATTATTGACCACATTTCGATTCCTAAAATTTAGCATCGACGAGGCATCGGCATAACATCGCCTCCTTTCATAACCCCTTATCTTAAACCTTAGCCGTCGTTCTATTTTCCCATTCGACTCTAGTTATAATTCATGAAAAAAAACACCTCCCCCATCCCGCCGCATCCTCCTCCTCGGCAAAGAATCACCTACTTCTACTCCTTCATGCATGCAACAACCACTAGCACGCTAGCATTTATCCCTTTCCATCCCCCATGCAATCAAGCAATTGCTTCCCTTTTGACCAGGCAAGCCCAGCCTCCAGCCTTAAGCCCCAAGCCACCAGTTGGTCCAGCCCCGACACCACCATCCTCCAGCTCAGCCAACTAGCCCTCTAGCCCCAAAGCTACCATCCTCCCCCTCGGCCAGCAATCCCATTAGCCCCCACGCCTCCAATTGGCGAAGCCGACCATCTCCAACATGCATCGACTTCGAACACCACTACCTCCTCCTTACTCGATGCCACTACAAACCCTCCCCTCCTTCTATCGTCGCCCTACACTCCATTAGTTTGATTTATTGTTCGGGTTCAATTTCTATGCAATTCTAGAGCTTCATTAGCTTCGTATACAATATAGATTCTTTGGTTTAATTCATTGCTATATGGTTTAATAAACTTAATAGTGTGTTTATTTTAGTGGTAGTGAATTTACCCACATCATGTGACTTTTGTTCCTCTTGTATGGTTAATAAATTCGTTTATCTCTATAGAAAATCATAATTTTTAGTAAACATATAAATATACATGTACTATAAAAGCAATTGTTTTTTCGAAATATATAAGTTAGATTATATATGAATTACTTCCATAATGCTATGATTAATTTCTAGTTTTGGTGTTTATCTCTAAAATAATTAATGCATTTATTAACATGCATATTCTAAGTTTAAATTTCTTATTAGTTTTAGATGAATTTATATACATGACATTTTCTAGATGATTGCAGTACTAGTGATGCATGCACTTTGTTTTCATACTGAAAGTTCAATTTTAATTAATAACATTATCGTGTAAAGATAATATAAATTTTGTTTATATATAGGAATGTTTCCATTAAACTTCATGGTGTTATATTTGAAGGTTTAGAAGATTCTTAATCTATAATACAATGATAGTTTATTCTGTTGATGGACATCTCTCCTTTTTAGAATATTCTACCAATGTTTCAATCATATCCATTGAAAGATTGATAAATCTGCTATGAAGGAGTGATGCTTGTCATCAGAAAAATATCATTGTATTAGATGATGAAAAAAAAAGACGGTCTATAGCTATAGCTGTGGTGACTAGACATGTGTAGTTATGCCGTTATAACTTGTGATGGTGGATCGAGGAAGTGTTATGGGGATGCTAACACTGCAGTCGTTAACCATCAATGATAATGGTTGTCACCACCGGTGGTAGTAGTATTTCCACTAGCACTTCCTCATGCACCATCACTGGTTATAATAACTCTAATACACATACAAAGTCACAATCGCTATGCCTTCAGACCGTGTTTTTTTCCATATCGTCTAATAGAATAATAATTTTTTCCGATGATGTGTATCGGTCCTTTTTTGCAAATTCTATCAATCGTTCGATGGATATGATCAAAATATTAGTAGAATCTATAGAAAAGGAACAACATCCATCATCAAAAAAAAATCTTCATTGTATTTTATGGTAAAGAACCATCTGAACCTGATCGGTCACCGCCATGGTTGCATGACATGGTAGCATGGTAGTACTAATATAGGATTGCCAAGGTTTGCGTAGTAGTGCTATAACAACAGGTGGTGGTTGGTTAGGATAGTACTAGAGGGGATGTTGTTAACACCGGAATCGTTAACTATTGGTGATGGTGGTTATCGCCACCAATGGTAGTAGTATCGCCACCATCATTACCCCAACCACCACTACCAGTTCCAATAGCACTGCCACACAAGTTTTCAAGTGCCTCATTCTGTCAATATTACCACGTTATTATGTCAAGCAACCAATGCAGGTATTTGAGTTTCTTAGGAATGAGAGCTTGAGAAATGAGCTTGAAAGCTTGAGGATGGGTCCACCGCCAACAACTAGGTAAATGATGCTTCAACCACTTATGTGGTATGTATACATGTATTTACATAAATTTATAAATATATACATATATAAATTCAAATGAATAAATCACTCAATAAATTATATTTACATATATAAGAGTTTATTCAAGTTAAATTATAGATTTTTTAAATCACACAAAAAATTTAAAAAATATAAATTAAAGCTCTCGATAATTTAAACAAATGTAAATATAATTAATTTAAATTATAAAATTTATTTCAATAAATTAAATAAGAGTGTTTTCGTATGAGTCAAATCACTCAAAATTATATATATAAATATATAATTAGGTTAAATTATAAATTTTATTTCAATAAATTATACAGGAGTTTATTCGAGTTAAATTATAGATTTTTTTAAATCACACAACAAATTAAAGAAATATATAAGTTAAATCACTCAATAAATTAAAAATGTATATATAATTAAGCTAAATTAATATTTTTGTCTCAATAAATTAAACAAGAGTTTAATCGTGTTAAATTATAGATTTTTTTAACTCACATAATAAATTAAAGAAATATATTAGTTAACTCACTCAATAAATTGAACAAATGTATATATAATTGAGTTAAATATAAAAAAAATTCTAATAAATTAAAAAAGAGTTTATTTATATTAAATTATCTTTTTTATAAATTATCCAAAAATTAAAAAAAATACAGACTCAACAAAGTATAGTTATTTTAAATCCTAAAAATCATCATTTTAAAACTAAATTAAGTTTGAGTTAAAATATATAGTTGAAATATATAAGTTAAGCCACTCAATAAGTTAAAAAAATATAATAAGGTTAAATTATAAAGAAAACAAATTTATAAGTTAAATCACTAAATAAATTAAGTAAAAATTAACTCAACAAATACAATAGTTGAAATAAATAAATACTTATTGTTAACAAATAAAATTGGTTAAAATGTAGAGAATTGTCATTAGATAGAACTGTTACATTTCGCACTGGTTTACAAGAAGAAAACCGACAGTTGAATTCACACGTCAGTAAGCTAGAGATGGAGCTGGTAATGTTGGATAGCTTTAGATGAGTAGATATTTGGTTATGTATATTATATTTATATGGAGATATATATTCGGCTCAGACGAGATGTACATTTGTTTTTTAGAATATTTGATTTGGACATTAGTGTTGGTATTGTTGGTGTTGTTTAGATATTTGCTTACAGATTGTTTGGATGTTTGATTTGTATTTTGATGGTTATGGTATTGTTTTGATTTGTTTTCTGATGGTGATGATACTGTTTGGTTTGGATATTTGATTTGTATTTTGATGGTTATGGTATTGTTTGATTTGGATTGTGATGGTGATAATATTATTTGGTTTGGATATTTGATTTGATTTGTACTATGATGGTTATTTGTGTCGATATATAATATATGAATCTATGATATATTTATGAATGTGTGATTGCGGTGTGAAAGGAAGTAGAAATGCTATAAATTTGTTTCAATCATGGCATTGGAAATGTAACAACCTATACTGACCTAGAATTTCAAACACTTTGTATTTTTATATCTGAAGTATTTAAATATTTGTGGCTAAGATTCAATGAGATTAAATATGATTTTATAACCTAGTTAAACACTTTTTAATCAATAACTAATGTTAGAAAAATTAGTTTTGAAATGTGTTTACAAAAATTTACACTTTAGATAAATGCTGAAAATGTGACCAGAAAACGTTTTGTTAAAAATTAATTTTTTTATTCAATCCAAGTTGTATAAATATTTTGCAACTTGAATAGTTATCATATGAACACATTAGCAGGAATTAAACATCTCTCTTATATTAAATAAAGGTTGATTAAATTAATTATTTAATTAAGGGAACATCTGGTATAAAAAGGTTCCCTAAATCAAGGCACAAATCAAGAAAGCATGCTAGTGTAAGGGTATGGCCTTACATGCTTGGGTCCTCTTTGCTTTTGGTCAAGTAGGGTTTTTACAACCTTTTCCACTAAATTCCTAAGTGTATAAATAGATGTGAAGATTCGCTTCATTTCTTACCATTCTACTCTTTCACTCTCTTCTTTTCCTACAACTTCTTGAGTCTAATATCTTCACTTTTTGCCCTTTTCTCCTTTGGGTTGTGAGTATGGAGGGGAATCTAATGGCCTATGGCCATGGGTTTTGAAGGAGAAAGTGGTGGTTCAGGCCATCAATGGTAATGGTGGAGGGGTTGGCCGTGGGAAAAGAAGAGTGGAGCGCTTGGCCGTGAGCCAAAGAAGAGGGAGAGCTCTTGGACGTGTGGTTTAGTGAGAAAAAGGATAGGTTTTAGTAAAGTTTTCATGAAGTAGAATATGTTAGTGGAGTGCTATTTGAAACGAATATTGGTAGGAAGAATATTTGGAGATAAAAGTGAGTTAATCGCACTTTTAATGAAGTTAATTAACTAAATTAATAAGTGATAATATTGCTTGATAATTGCTTGCTAAATTTATAGCATCCCGTATCTAGAGATTAAAAGCTAAGTGCTATAGATGCTGCAATCATCCATAGTATTAACTTCTGGTGATGAAATACGGTAATGCTAATGGTATCCAAAATATAAGAAGCACATGAATATGAACAAATCAAAGATTTCAAAACAACATTCTTCTGATTACATTTCCAAAACAATAATTCATATCCATGTTACATAATGCCATAACCATTTCCCAGGTAAAGATTTAATTATAATTTACAATTATACGCCAAGAGCGACATATGAAGATGTCTCCTTGGTTGATTGGAGTATTATGGTCATAATGGCTCAATAAACACCGGGGAATCAAAACAAAATGAACTCCAATATAGCTATCCATCAGCCACCTACTCGTTCTTGGAAGCTTTATTCGCCAAAATCTCAAAACATGAAATCCTTAACCCTCAGTCTACTCAAATTAGTTTTGAGTCCCCGAGATTTAAGGGATCGATTTAGACATAAAGCCTGGTGTGAATAATTTTGTTACATCTTGTTTACTGATAATATTGAGTGAGACAACGCCACTTAGCAGAACGAATTTCCCCTCACTGATATCCTTTTCAAAAATAGATTATGCTAATCCTTTCCTGCAACCAAACTTGTTAATCAAACTAAAATAACAATGATAGTGATAATAGCTAAGTCCGTTGAGCTATAACAAAGATAATAATAGCTGAATCCGTTAAGCTATAACGAAGATAATAAAAGCTAAGCCCGTTAAGATATAACAAAATAACTAATTGACTATCTGTCCAATAGTAGTAATGGAATTTCTATCCCAAACATAATAGTAAGGTCCGTTATGCTAACAAATGGACTATCTGTTCATAACACTGGGCTGATTGCCCACAAACTGTACTAATTGTGTGAATCAAAATGGATTAACTATCCGAATCATTTTCTTACGGATGACTACCCGTTAAATTTTCTTAAAAACCTTTTCAATATAATTTAGTCCTTCAAATCATATATGTACAAGGAAAATATATCTTTTGCATTACTCTAATCTATTTTTGCCATGTTATATATACCTTACTCAATATAATGTTGATGATTTTTAATAAGGATTAACTATCCTTTTTTGTAACGACTCGGATTTTGCCCGCTCGAAAATCGACATACATACTTCATATCGTATTCGAATGCCATAGATTCGACCGTTCAAATCCGATTCGCCGGAGCTTATAACAACATTAAGTAAATAACACAGCGGAATAAAAGAATAATACATTGATATACATCTTTGATACAATATCTGATACAATAGATGATCCAATAGATATCAATATACATCAGAGATATGATACAATAAATAGCAGCGGAAAAGAAAATAGATGACATCTAGCAGCGGAACAATATAACTCTAAGATATTCTTCAAAAGAGAACTCCGAGAACTGCAACTCCATCTCCAAGAACCAATCCAGCAATAGCTCGAACTCCCAATAACGATGCACTAAGCTAAGCAAGACTGGTGTGATCCAAATACTGAACTAACTCTAGATAATCTACTAAATCTGACTATCTGAAAAAAAACCCAACTCTAGACTGCTCGTGTAGAAAATAATGAGCACCCAGAGTTTAGGAAAGAAACAATAAACTCCGGATCAGTCGTGGGACTGGTGTGAGCAACAAAAAAAGTTTATCTTTTAAAACATCCAACAAAAGATTTTCAAAGTCAATTCTCAATGCTTTTTAAAAATGAGACTACCATAAGGCCTCCCGCACACACACAAGGCAAACGCAGAATCGGAGGAGATTTCTCCTTATGATAGTTAAAGATGCTTGATACGCATTAAAAAGAACATTTGATATTATTACTAGTGCATAGTGTAGGAAAAATTATTTCGAAAGTAAAGATATAAATATTAGCCAACATACGACCATTATCTTATGCATACTATAGCTAACCATGTTCAATAGCAGGTTACCGCCATATTCCATGGCAGGTTATACAACTAATACTGTACAAGGTTCGTATTGTTTCTTTGGATTTCCAACAAATGGTCAGGCCAAGGAACTTCCCATTGCCACATGAGAACGCCTCTGGAAGGACGTCCCTGAGAACCAAACCGGATCTCTGCCAACACAAGGCCGGGTTACCCCTAACTGGGTAACTACTGACACGAGTATGCCATCCCCCGGTCCTTTGGGACCTTTAAGCGAGCGCTCGTAATCAACATCACACAATCATAAATAAAGTGTTTCAACATGAGTAAGTATCTGGGCTCCATACCATGATACCACCCTTTTCCAGAAGGAAATGCACATACCCTAAAGGGAGCTACCCCTCATAACCTTGCCGCATCCTTCCTGTTTTGACCATTCCGGGGTGTGAGGCACGACGAAGTCTCGTCCACAAAGCCACGCTTTATACAAAAGCCATGCTTTGGGTCAACAAATGATCATAGAAATGATCACAAAGATAAATGATCAAACAAATGATCCTATCACAAATGATCAACACAATGATCATTTCACAGCAACACTCAGCATGTCACATTACCAAATTGGGAATATATTGCTGATAACCTTCAACTATATAACCTCTGAGCTCGTACGTCTCAGAGAAGGGTGTTAAGCTAAGAGAATAAATTCTCCGCCACCAACAGAAATATATTTGAAAGAAATCAGCTTTATTTCTCAATTTGTAATGTCAGACATACTATCCACACAAGTCTGTTCCGGGCTCGAACAGAACTGAAGGCACTTCCAAAGAAGCCCTTGCAATCCGGATATTCACTAATTACAATCGGACTTCCCATCACATATGGAGTCTCTATACCGGGGCCATTCGATGCAAAGACATTCGACGAGTTGTCCTTACGTTTTCAAAAATATCCGGTCTTCAACATCGGTCTTCAAATGCAATTCATAACGACGTATCACATATTCGGAATGGGATATATGACACAAAGGTCCTCTCCCGGCTAAACCGAATAGTGAGCGCAATATTTCAAAAACATATGGATATTGGGATTTCAATTAAGTCACAACTTATTACCCAAAACTTTCCTTCAAATGTTTAAACAAATTACCTTTTCTAATCTTTTAAACAAAAAAGATTCATTTCATAAAGTTCACCCCCGTTTCATAAAGATCCATTCATAGATTTCAAAACAATTTCTATTTCAATTGGATTAATTCACTTTAATCTTTAAATCAAAGATTTAACTTATAGCTTTCAAACCGTTTCTATAATTTGGAAATCATTCCCATTTTAAACCAGAAATCTTTTTAACGCAAATTGGAAGTTCATTACTTATGTGAAAGCTTTTATTATTCGAAAAACAAACAGTTTTCGTTTCAGAAAAATCCAATTATATTTACTCGAGTTAAAGCCTTGGAATATAAATTCAAATTCCTAAATCAATTCCTTTAAAATAGTTTAACCCATATAAACTTGTATAACATCTTTAGTCCCTAGTTTCAAATCATAGAATTCAATTTCACATTTTGAATTTAAATTTAAATCAAATTATTTAAATTTCAAACTTTATCAAGTTGTTCAAAATAAATTTCATCTTTGAAATTCCATTTTCAAAAGCTTTTCACTTTAAACCCAATTCCATTTTAGACGGTTTGAATTTGAAAATTCAAATTCAAAACTATTTTCAAAAATATCTATGACTTAATCGATTTCCTCGTGAAATCCATATTTGTGTGTGTATGGTATGGTCCAGGGGTTTAACACAATAGTGCAACATCATTCAATCATCACCGATTAAAAACACAGAAATATAGCTGATAAGCGATATAAACTATAACGCTCATCGTCCATTCACAGATTCACTGATAATATACAGATGCAATAAATATACACAGTTCAATCTATAGAACAAAATATCACAAATCAGATAGGATAATCAATTCAAGGCATCTCATACAATACAATCATTCATAAGTAAGGTTAAGCATTCAATTGTCATTTATAAGTAGGATTAATTAAATTGATTAATCCTAATCGATTCAATTTATTTCCAAGTAAAATAAATTTCTTATGAATTTAATTATCTAATCCTGATTTATTAATTACCAATCATTTGATATAAATTAATTTATCAAACATTTTGATTAATTAATTTATTCTTAATTAATCATATTAATTAAATTAACCTCTGAACCAATTACATAATTAATTAACCTCTTAATTTATTATCTTAGGTAATTAAACTTTTAATTACTTCTCATTAAGCAATCACCTCATAACCATTAATCATTAATTACCAATTAAACTTTATCATTAAGTTAATCAAAATATTCAAATTCAATTACAATTGGTAATTTGCCCCTTTATTACTTTCATTAAGTAATTACAATTTATAATTGATTTTCTTATTCAATTAATCTAATTAATTATCAAAATTATTCACATTAATTTAATCACTTAATAATTCCTAGTTAATTATCTTCATTTACTAATAGCATTTCTTTAATTACTTTTAAATTAATCTCTAATTATAAATTAATCTAAATCATTAATTTATAAATTCGATAAATAAATCATTCCTTAATTATCTTATTAATTGAATCATTTAATACCTTAATTATCTCTAATATAATTCATTTCTTATTGATGACTTCATTAACATTAGAGTGAAAAACATTTCACTTTTGAATTTAAATTAAATTTACATTTTGAATTTAAAATTCAAAATGATTATTCTTTTAAACATTAATCCAATTTAAAAAAAAATCAATTTATAATTCTTTAAAATAAATGTAAATAACATTTATTACTTATATAAGAGAAAGATTTTAAACTAATCTACTTAATTTTTATTTAAAAATTAAGCTTTCAAAATACATTAATATTCTTACTTGCAAATTCAAGTTAAAACCAATCATTTAACTTGTCATTAAAATTTAAGAAACCCTTTATAAAAGAATTTTATCAAAATCAAAATAAATATTTGTTTTTAAAACCTTGATTTGAAATTTTAATTTAAAATCCAAATTCCATTTAAATTTGCTTTAAAATTCAAATTTGCAGACAGGTTTCATAAAACCTGTAACATACAAAATAACCCGAGGCTAACAAACTTGCTTCGAGTCAGGCTCCCTATTGCTTCGAGTCAAGTACTCGAATAACTCGAGTAAAACCCGAGTTAAAATTCCCTGCACACCACCTAAAATTCCTCAGCATTTCAATGGGCACGGTGCACGTGCACCATCATCGCAGCCGACTCCGTTCAACGGCGACAATCTCCTCACATCAACGATCATCCTCAGATCCATTCGCGACCAACAAAATCCACAAAATAACTCGAAATCGAAATCGAGTGGTTTGGCCTAACCTGGAACACACGAACAGACCTCCCTCCACAAACCTGTCATCACCAATTTCTCACCGCCTCATCCACCAAATAGTTTGAAATTCCGGCCATCTGTTCGTCATCGCCTCCTCCACCATTCCCCCAAACCACGGCGAACTCGGTCGCCCACCAACGACGAACAAGATGAAATAGAAACCCATGACAAAATTAGGTTTTCGAACTAAAAACGCCTACCGCTGCCTCCACGGTGAACATCCACCATTCCGATATTTTTCCTAGCTTCACCGATCACTCCTCCACCTCCAGGAGGAAACTCGTCCCCTCCGATCAATGGGATCACCCACGGCGTCCCAAATTGCCCAAAACGATCAAACCCAAACTGCTACTTCACTGCTTAACTAAAAATTGTGATTTGAGTTTTAAAAATCCTATTTTTGATTGAGTAAACAGTTTGTAAACTTGAATCGATAATTCATGATGTTTGAATTTGTCACTTAATTCAAGTATTACTGTTCTTATGTTCTTTTCCAGAGCAGACCACTTTATTAGCATGAAATAAATTTTAAAACCCACTTTATACTTACCCAAACATGTTTTGTTTATATGTTTTTTTCTAACAATCAATAGATTGAGCAGTAATGATCTTTGAATTATATCTGAGTTTGAAATTTTTATACAGAGAGGTTTAACAGGGTTCCAATATACTGATATCCCACTCCACAATTACACAGAGAAGTGAACTTATAAATACCCACGTAAACATCATCAATAAATGAACACAAATTTGATTATCTTCGTACTTAAGTCAAGCAACTAGATACTTAGATTGTAGAAAACAAAGTTACTCACCTGGTTTTGTTGAAGGCAGAGACCAGGTTTTTTTTAGTTTTATTTTTTTTTCTTTTGCTTTCCAGAACTTGATCCTTGCTTTGATTTTCCATTGAAACTTTGCTTCTTTGATCTCTGTTTGGTCTGATTAAATGGTTGTTCAAGTTGTAGTTGATTGCATTGTTGTTCCAGTTGAAGTTGGTTTAAGTTTTGAAATAGTATTCATTTTAGTTTTGCTCAGCTTGAAGGAATGAACAGAAGTGAGGAAGTTGATATATAGAAAGAGGTGTATAGGTTGTATTTGTTATTTGTTTATAAATATACACTAGATACTTGCATTTAATGCTTTGTAAAAGTGATAGTATTTTATATATGCTGAGAAGATGTTTTGATATGCTAGAGGTATGGCTGCAGTGATATGTTATGGTGGCTGCAACTTTGCTTTATACTTATATTTATTTGTTTTCTTTGTTAAGCTCTTATAATTTACTTGTTTAAGTCTTTAATTATCTTCTTTTACTCGGGTTTGTGGCTGATGATAATCTGTTGGTGGCTGACATGTTTATATGCATATATTATTTTGTTTATAGGTCAAAGCTATTCTTCCTTATGGGGACTGAGATGATCTCCCTTTGTACATTAATACTTTAAAATAAAAGAAAATCTTATATACATGTCCCTGGCCTATGCTAGGATGTGCTGTATTTTATTATGTTGTAGATATTTTATACATATTTCCTTTGCTTTGCACTTTACAAGTTCATACTGTTTTAATACGTATATGCAGTTTTGTTTTCAACATTAATACTTGTCTTGTATGTCAATACAAATATATTTATTATTATTGTAGTACATTTGTTTGTATTATATTTTACTTCTCATATTTTATATAACTATAAATTCATTTAAAGTATTTGCTTAACATCAATACTCATTTTAATTCCTTTTAAAGTTTAATTATCTAATATCAAATTTGATCATATCCAAAATCCCAATTCAATTTTTCAATCTATTTTATAAACATGTTCATTTTCAAATATCCAAATTAATTCTCGATTATTTAAAATTTAACTAAAATTTTATATTAATTACCAATTATTTTCACAAATTTTATTCAAAAATAAAATTTAATTATCAATTTAAACTTAATAAAATTCGAGATCGTTACAGACTTCCCCCCTTAAAAAGAATTTCGTCCTCGAAATTCGCAGGCACGAAAACAACACAGAGATAGACTCAATCTTTACAATTTCTCAAATACAAGTTATGGATTCCAAATTCAAGTCAGAATATCTCAGAATATATACTAATTTGTCCCTCTTCGGACTTCGACCAACCCAAGAAATTACAACAGAATTTCAAAATTTGGTTTTAAACGAAATCGCTTTATCGATACAATTCAATTTATCCTTCATATTCTATTAACAAATTTAACTCAATTTAAAATTTCCAATTCATTTAAAATTTCCAATTTCAAATTCATACTCATTAAGTTTTAAATCGAAAAGCTGATAAGAAACTGATGAAATATGAAGTAAAGATTTCCTCCAACGATTCATAGGCCATCACCGCACCGAAACTTCTTTTTGCAACTGGTACGAAGCAATCAAAAGAATTTGAAGTCGAATCAAAGAAATTTGGGAAGAAAAAGATTGTTTCCACTTTCGTTACAGAGTATTGACCAATTATAGTCGTATTCTCCTGTCCCCTATCTCGTCCTCTTCTCGCACTCATACTCACTATCAGTGGATAGTAAGAGAATTTACTGAGGCATTCAAACAGATATCTTAGGGATTACTCATTCTAGGATTTACTTCATCCTATCTCTAATGAGTTACTTAATGTGTTATACTCCTGAGCTAAAGTTCAACCTTAGCTCAGATACCAAATGTAACGAGACCAAATGTAACGACTCACCGGCAGCGGTCACAACCGGTAGGCTTTTCAACCATCCCAGCCCCACCGTGGCTTACACTGATATCCCAAACTTGCTTTTACGGCCAGCCTCTCGACTGTCTCAGCTTACGCCTAACCAACCCCCTAAAAGAGGACGTGTAGGGGTAAGAGTCTCCCGTTGGCCACCTAACCGCGAAGCGAGAACCCCTCATCACATAGCCCTAAGCTCAGCAAGACTGGTGTGAGCAACAAAAACAGTTTATCTTTTAAAACATTCAACAAAAGATTTTCAAAGTCAATTCGCAATGCTTTTTAAAAATGAGACTACCATAAGGCCTCCCGCACACACACACAATGCAAACGCAGAATCGGAGGAGATTTCTCCTTATGATAGTCAAAGATGCTTGATACGCATTAAAAAGAACATTTGATATTATTACTAGTGCATAGTGTAGGAAAAATTATTTCGAAAGTAAAGATATAAATCTTAGCCAACATACGACCATTATCGTATGCCTACTATAGCTAACCATGTTCAATAGCAGGTTACCGCAACATTCCATGGCAGGTTATACAACTAATACTGTACAAGGTTCGTATTGTTTCTTTGGATTTCCAACAAATGGTCAGGCCAAGGAACTTCCCATTGCCACATGAGAACGCCTCTGGAAGGACGTCCCTGAGAACCAAACCGGATCTCTGCCAACACAAGGCCGGATTACCCCTAACTGGGTAACTACTGACACGAGTATGCCATCCCCCGGTCCTTTGGGACCTTTAACCGAGCGCTCGTAATCAACATCACACAATCATAAATAAAGTGTTTCAATATGAGTAAGTATCTGGGCTCCATACCATGATACCACCCTTTTCCAGAAGGAAATGCACATACCCTAAAGGGAGCTACCCCTCATAACCTTGCCGCATCCTTCCTGTTTTGACCATTCCGGGGTATGAGGCTCGACGAAGTCTCGTCCACAAAGCCACGCTTTATACAAAAGCCATGTTTTGGGTCAACAAATGATCATAGAAATGATCATAAAGATAAATGATCAAACAAATGATCCTATCACAAATGATCAGCACAATGATCATTTCACAGCAACACTCAGCATGTCACATTACCAAATTGGGAATATATTGCTGATGACCTTCAACTATATAACCTCTGAGCTCGTACGTCTCAGAGAAGGGTGTTAAGCTAAGAGAATAAATTCTCCGCCACCAACAGAAATATATTTGAAAGAAATCAGCTTTATTTCTCAATTTGTAATGTCAGACATACTATCCATACAAGTCTGTTCCAGGCTCGAACAGAACCGAAGGCACTTCCAAAGAAGCCCTTGCAATCCGGATATTCACTAATTACAATCGGACTTCCCATCACATATGGAGTCTCTATACCGGGGCCATTCGATGCAAAGACATTCGACGAGTTGTCCTTACGTTTTCAAAAATATCCGGTCTTCAACACTGGTCTTCAAATGCAATTCATAACGACGTATCACATATTCGGAATGTGATATATGACACAAAGGTCCTCTCCCGGCTAAACCGAATAGTAAGCGCAATATTTCAAAAAAATATGGATATTGGGATTTCAATTAAGTCACAACTTATTACCCAAAACTTTCCTTCAAATGTTTAAACAAATTACCATTTCTAATCTTTTAAACAAAAAAGATTCATTTCATAAAGTTCACCCCCGTTTCATAAAGATCCATTCATAGATTTCAAAACAATTTCTATTTCAATTGGATTAATTCACTTAAATCTTTAAATCAAAGATTTAACTTATAACTTTCAAACCGTTTCTATAATTTGGAAATCATTCCCATTTTAAACCAGAAATCTTTTTAACGCAAATTGGAAGTTCATTACTTATGTGAAAGCTTTTATTATTCGAAAAACAAACAGTTTTCGTTTCAGAAAAATCCAATTATATTTACTCGAGTTAAAGTCTTTGAATATAAATTCAAATTCCTAAATCAATTCCTTTAAAATAGTTTAACCCATATAAACTGGTATAACATCTTTAGTCCCTAGTTTCAAACCATAGAATTCAATTTCACATTTTGAATTTAAATTTAAATCAAATTATTTAAATTTCAAACTTTATCAAGTTGTTCAAAATAAATTTCATCTTTGAAATTCCATTTTCAAAAGCTTTTCACTTTAAACCCAATTCCATTTTAGACGATTTTAATTTAAAAATTCAAATTCAAAGCTATTTTCAAAAATATCTGTGACTTAATCGATTTCCTCGTGAAATCCATATTTGTGTGTGTATGGTGTGGTCCAGGGGTTTAACACAATAGTGCAACATCATTCAATCATCACCGATTAAAAACACAGAAATATAGTTGATAAGCGATATAAACTATAACGCTCATCGTCCATTCACAGATTCACAGATAATATACAGATGCAATAAATATACACAGTTCAATCTATAGAACAAAATATCACAAATCAGATAGGATAATCAATTCAAGGCATCTCATACAATACAATCATTCATAAGTAAGGTTAAGCATTCAATTGTCATTTATAAGTAGGATTAATTAAATTGATTAATCCTAATCGATTCAATTTATTTCCAAGTAAAATAAATTTCTTATGAATTTAATTATCTAATCCTGATTTATTAATTACCAATCATTTGATATAAATTAATTTATCAAACATTTTGATTAATTAATTTATTCTTAATTAATCATATTAATTAAATTAACCTCTGAACCAATTACATAATTAATTAACCTCTTAATTTATTATCTTAAGTAATTAAACTTTTAATTACTTCTCATTAAGCAATCACCTCATAACCATTAATCATTAATTAGCAACTAAACTTTATCATTAAGTTAATCAAAATATTCAAATTCAATTACAATTGGTAATTTGCCCCTTTATTACTTTCATTAAGTAATTACAATTTATAATTGATTTTCTTATTCAATTAATCTAATTAATTATCAAAATTATTCACATTAATTTAATCACTAAATAATTCCTAGTTAATTATCTTCATTTACTAATAACATTTCTTTAATTACTTTTAAATTAATCTTTAATTATAAATTAATCTAAATCATTAATTTATAAATTCGATAAATAAATCATTCCTTAATTATCTTATTAATTGAATCATTTAATACCTTAATTATCTCTAATATAATTCATTTCTTATTGATGACTTCATTAACAATAGAGTGAAAAACATTTCACTTTTGAATTTAAATTAAATTTACATTTTGAATATAAAATTCAAAATGATTATTCTTTTAAACATTAATCCAATTTTAAAAAAAATCAATTTATAATTCTTTAAAATAAATGTAAATAACATTTATTACTTATATAAGAGAAAGCTTTTAAACTAATCTACTTAATTTTTATTTAAAAATTAAGCCTTCAAAATACATTAATATTCTTACTTGCAAATTCAAGTTAAAACCAATCATTTAACTTCTCATTAAAATTTAAGAAACCATTTATAAAAGAATTTTATCAAAATCGAAATAAATATTTGTTTTTAAAACCTTGATTTGAAATTTTAATTTAAAATCCAAATTCCATTTAAATTTGCTTTAAAATTCAAATTTGCAGACAGGTTTCATAAAACCTGTAACATACAAAATAACCCGAGACTAACAAACTTGCTTCGAGTCAGACTCCCCATTGCTTCGAGTCAAGTACTCGAATAACTCGAGTAAAACCCGAGTTAAAATTCCCTGCACACCACCTAAAATTCCTCAGCATTTCAATGGGCACGGTGCACATGCACCATCATCGCAGCCGACTCCGTTCAACGACGACAATCTCCTCACATCAACGATCATCCTCAGATCCATTCGCGACCAACAAAATCCACAAAATAACTCGAAATCGAAATCGAGTGGTTTGGCCTAACCTGGAACACACGAACAAACCTCCCTCCACAAACCTATCATCACCAATTTCTCACCGCCTCATCCACCAGAGAGTTTGAAATTCCCGCCATCTGTTCGTCATCGCCTCCTCCACCATTCCCCCAAACCACGGCGAACTCGGTCGCCCACCAACGACGAACAAGATGAAATTGGAACCCATGACAAAATTAGGTTTTCGAACTAAAAACGCCTACCGCTGCCTCCACGGTGAACTATCCACCATTCCGATATTTTTCCTAGCTTCACCGATCACTCCTCCACCTCCAGGAGGAAACTCGTCCCCTCCAATCAATGGGATCACCCACGGCGACCCAAAATGCCCAAAACGATCAAACCCAAACTGCTACTTCACTGCATAACTAAAAATTGTGATTTGAGTTTTAAAAATCCTATTTTTGATTGAGTAAACAGTTTGTAAACTTGAATCGATAATTCATGATGTTTGAATTTGTCACTTAATTCAAGTATTACTGTTCTTATGTTCTTTTCCAGAGCATACCACTTTATTTAGCATGAAATAAATTTTAAAACCCACTTTATACTTACCCAAACATATTTTGTTTATATGTTTTGTTCTAACAATCAATAGATTGAGCAGTAATGATCTTTGAATTATATCTGAGTTTGAATTTTTTATACAGAGAGGTTTAACAGGGTTCTAATATACTGATATCCCACTCCACAATTACACAGAGAAGTGAACTTATAAATACCCAGGCAAACATCATCAATAAATGAACACAAATTTGATTATCTTCGTACTTAAGTCAAGCAACAAGATACTTAGATTGTAGAAAACAAAGTTACTCACCTGGTTTTGTTGAAGGCAGAGACCAGGTTTTTTTAGTTTAAATTTTTTTTCTTTTGCTTTCCAGAACTTGATCCTTGCTTTGATTTTCCATTGAAACTTTGCTTCTTTGATCTCTGTTTGGTCTGATTAAATGGTTGTTCAAGTTGTAGTTGATTGCATTGTTGTTCCAGTTGAAGTTTTAAATTGAAGTTGGTTTAAGTTTTGAAATAGTATTCATTTTAGTTTTGCTCAGCTTGAAGGAATGAACAGAAGTGAGGAAGTTGATATATAGAAAGAGGTGTATAGGTTGTATTTGTTATTTGTTTATAAATATACACTAGATACTTGCATTTAATGCTTTGTACAAGTGATAGTATTTTATATATGCTGAGAAGATGTTTTGATATGCTAGAGGTATGGCTGCAGTGATATGTTATGGTGGCTGCAACTTTGCTTTGTACTTATATTTATTTGTTTGCTTTGTTAAGCTCTTATAATTTACTTGTTTAGGTCTTTAATTATCTTCTTTTACTCGGGTTTGTGGCTGATGATAATCTGTTGGTGGCTAACATGTTTATATGCATATATTATTTTGTTTATAGGTCAGAGCTATTCTTCCTTATGGGGGCTGAGATGATCTCCCTTTGTACATTAATACTTTAAAATAAAAGAAAATCTTATATACATGTCCCTGGCCTATGCTAGGATGTGCTGTATTTTATTATGTTGTAGATATTTTATACATATTTCCTTTGCTTTGCACTTTACAAGTTCATACTATTTTAATATGTATATGCAGTTTTGTTTTTAACATTAATACTTGTCTTGTATGTCAATACAAATATATTTATTATTATTGTAGTACATTTGTTTGTATTATATTTTACTTCTCATATTTTATATAACTATAAATTCATTTAAAGTATTTGCTTAACATCAATACTCAGTTTAATTCCTTTTAAAGTTCAATTATCTAATATCAAATTTGATCATATCCAAAATCCCAATTCAATTTTTCAATCTATTTTATAAACATGTTCATTTTCAAATATCCAAATTAATACTCGATTATTTAAAATTTAACTAAAATTTTATATTAATTACCAATTATTTTCACAAATTTTATTCAAAAATAAAATTTAATTATCAATTTAAACTTAATCAAATTCGAGATCGTTACATTTAAAAAAAAAATAAAACACTTTTTAACTTGAAAATACTTAGGCCATATTGCCTATTCAATACATTCTAAACCTTTGTTTAAAACCTTTAAACAACCCTTTCGAAACCATTAAAGGTAACCCCATCGAAAATATTGAAAGTGACCCTTTCAAAACCATTAAAAGCCTTTCTATAAAAATGGAGAAACCTTTCCTTTCTTTTCTCTGAAATCATCAAAACATTAGACATCCTCCTTTAAAACCTTTAAACATTGCCTTTCGAAAACATATGAAAAACCTTCCCTTTTGACCCTTTCGAAACCTTAGGGAAACACCCATTTTGAAATCATTCATTAAAATCTTTCGAAAGCATCAAAAACCAACTCTTTCGAAAGCACTTGGGTTCAATTTAAAACATGTGGAAACCTTTCAAAACAAATCAAAGTTTACTCCTTCGAAAACCCTTTGAAAACGTTTCGGTTGAAACCATTTAGATTATGCCTTTAAGTGGAGAAAAAAGATATGAAGCTAGTAGAAAGCATCTATTTCGAAACCATCTCCTAAGTAATGAAGTGATGGTGTCGGAACCATCCCTTCGAAAGCATTGGAGAGGTGGCCAAATTTTAGAAAACAAAACAACCTCTTCGAAAACCTTCTGGATCGAAAGGTAGGAAGCCGCAGCTAAAGGTTTCGAATCTGTTGAAAGCATCATCTAAAACAAAAGCGCAACACAATCGAAACCATTTCATTTTAAACCATTTGACCTAGTCGAAAGCTAACTAATTCGAAAGCATCTTAGTCGAAAGCAAGCAGATGCAATTTCCTTTAAATCAGAACCAAGCCTCAACCCCTTCAGAACCCTTCGTTTTGACTTTATATCTTCCACCATTGTCTAATTCATTACATACCAGTTGCCTGATACCATGTACATTGGTTTCGACTGTGTGGGAGTCAAAGGTACGGAGGCAAAACTTGGTGTCGAAAGCGTCGAGACACTAAAAAACTTATTTATTTGTACTTTTAAACTATTTCTTTGTACCTAACCTGCCTTGTTTGTCTAAATCTGATTGGTTGCCATTATACTTTTTCAAAAGAGCCGCCGAATTTCCCAATTTAGCAATTTTATATTTATTTGCTAAAACCTGTTGGAAATGCGGATTACGGATCTTACGGCTGAATTAACACTATGGGGTGAATAGTGTTTAATGGATTTTATGGGATTTTTGAAATCTTAAACACAGAAAGATGCAATTCACAAACACAGAGACAATCACAGAATCAGACACACATGCAGACAGTAAATAAAAAGCAGTAAAGTAAAGAACACGTCGAAATTTTATACTGGTTCGTAGCTACCCTATATCCAGTTCCACACAATTTCTTGTGCAGATTTCTTTTCAAATATAATACAGATATTACAACCTTGATTTCCAGGCCACGAGATGCACCCTCCTCTCTTCGAGTCCAGGAAAACTCTCTTGATTTAACCAGACAACAAGGTCACCTAATTGACTTGCAGGATACAATCACACCCAATTGATTTATGAGCCATAATAACACCATTTCCAATATCACTGATGGATATAGAGACTCGATACGCTTCTTTGATTACAATGATCCTATAACTCTAAATATCACTGAAATCATTGAGAGAGAGTGGCAGAGAATCAAATTAGAGATGATTGAGTTTGATTCAACTAGGATTTCGGCCGAGTTTTGGTAAAATATAAAAGAATATTTGAGTAGAGAAGAAAAGGTGAAGAAAAGAAGAAAAACTAACTTAAAATTCATTGAAAACAACGAGTATTTATAGAAGAACAACAACCATGTCCGTTCGTGAAAGGTTATGAGGACTAGACACTTCATTTAAAAATTTGAATTTTAAATTCTATGGCTGCCATGTCGACATGGGGGGATGGGGTATGTTGACATGCCCAAGTAAAATTTGAAAATTGATTTTTGTTTTAAAAGAGATTTTCTTTTTAAAGCCTGTCAATACATTTTATGAAGTTTATAAACCAATTTCAATATAGTTTAAGCTTATAAAAGAGATTTAACAAGTAATCTTAAAAATATATAATCTACAATATAAAAGTAATATTAAAAACTAAGTATAGAATATATTATTGATATTTAAAGCTTATAACAATAAAACCAAAAGACATTTTAAAAACAAGAGATGATTTTGAAATAAAAATATAAAAGATAATAAAAATAGTTTAAGGCTAAAATATTTAAACTGAGTGTTAGCGCCAAAATTGGTCACTAACACCCAAATGTAAATGAAAGCACCAACTAACGGCCACTGGTAACAGATAGAATATATATAGAGAATAACAATATGAAGAACAGTCGAAATTCAAATGAAAGCAGTAAAGAACACAGAACTTAATAGTGGTTCGGCTAACTCCGGCCTACGTCCACTCCAGAAGTTTCCTTTTTATCGATGTTCGAATCAACTACAGTTACAAACTGATAGAGTAACCTTTAGCCTTAGAAATAGAAAGTAAGAGAGCGGAGAGAAGAAGATCCCTTTTCTGAACCCCCATGTGATGTATTTATACGCGAATCCTGAGTTGTTGGGCCTCCTGAATAGCTTGGGCCCAATAAGGCCATTGCCGAGCCATGTATATCCTTCGTCCCTGATCGAGCGGCATTTGCCGAGCCACCTGGGCAGAGCCGTATCCCATCAATGCCGAGCCACTTGGTGCCAATCCATGCATACCAAACGAGGTTGGTTGAAACAAAGAATGCCGAACGAGGTAGCCGTGCCGAACGCACTCATATGCCGAACGAGGTAGACATGCCGAACGGGTTGCTCATGCCGAACGATCCATCATGCCGAACGCCCCATTATGTCGAACGACCCATTATGCCAAACGACCCATCAAGCCGAACGATCCACCATGCCGAACGACCCATTATGCCGAACGATCCATCATGTCGAACGATCCGCCATGCCGAACGATCCATCATGCCGAACGATCCGCCATGCCGAACGATCCGACATGCCGAAGGACCCACCATGCCGAACGACCCGCCATGCCGAACGACCCGCCATGCCGAACGACCCGCCATGCCGAACGACCCGCCATGCCGGACGACCCTCCATGCCGGACGAGCCACCATGCCGGACGACCCGACATGCCGGACGACCCGCCATGCCGGACGACCCGACATGCCGGACGACACGACATGCCGGACGACCCACCATGCCGGACGACCCACCATGCCGCACGGACGACCCACCATGCCGGACGACCCACCATGCCGGACGACCCACCATGCCGGACGACCCACCATGCCGGACGACCCATTATGCCGAACCATACTTTCAGAACCAAAACACCTCACCAATGTCGAGCGGCATGATCTTATCATAATGCCAAACGACATATAACTTTCCAGACCGAACCAAATTTGCTAGACCCAATTATAGTCGATCCATCTTTATCCTATCCAATTTCCATTTCCAAGCGCGTTGCGTCATCCATCCATCTAGTCGATTAACTCCATCGTACACCAGCCTCGACGAATGAGCAGTTGATAATGTTAAATCTGCCTATCCATGGCCTTGCTAAAAGGCGGTTTAACACTTGGCCCCCAAAACATGCCTTGTTGTTGGAAGGTGTGTTTTGAATAGCCTCAAATTCAACATCCGAAGTCCATATTCCTTTCGTAACCATATTATCAAATCCATGATCTCTCTAGGTTTAACCTTGAATCTGTAGACCTCGCCGGGTCGTGTTATCCTATTCCAGCCTTGACCTTCCTGTCAAGGGCATTTATGTTTTCCGACCTCAGCACTCTGGCCAAGGAATTTTTCATTCACTGGCCTCGGCACTTTGGCTAAGGACTTTGATATTCACTAGCCTCAGCACTCTGGCCAAGGACTTTTGTATTCACCGGCCTCGGCACTCCAGCCAAGGACTTTTATATTCACTAGCCTCGGCACTACGGCCAAGGACTTTTACATTCATCTGCCTCAGCACTCTGGCCAGGGACTTTTATATTCACCTGCCTCGGCACTCCGGCCAGGGACTTTTATATTCACCGGCCTCGGCACTCCGGCCAAGGACTTTTATATTCACCGGCCTCGGCACTCCGGCCAAGGACATTTATATTCACCGGCCTCGGCACTCCGGCCAAGGACTTTTATATTCACCGGCCTCGGCACTCCGGCCAAGGACACTTATATTCACCGGCCTCGGCACTCCGGCCAAGGACTTTTATATTCACCAGCCTCGGCACTCCGGCCAAGGACATATATTTTAACCAGCCTCGGCACTCCGGCCAAGGACTTTTATACTCGCCGGCCTCGGCACTCTGGCCAAGTACTTTTATATTCACCGGCCTCGGCACTCCGGCGAAGGACTTTTATATTCACCGGCCTTGGCTCTCCGGCCAAGGACGTTGACATTCACCGGCCTCTGTACTCCGTCCAAGGACTTTTGATATTCTGTCCGAGCCCATTCCATCGCTCTCCGGCGAAGGGACTCATAACTCTCGGCCACTGCCCCGTCTCTCCAGTCAGGATAGTAATCGCTAATCTTGAATTGTTTTGATACAGTGATCCAAATCCAATTAGAAAACCAGAAATCCATATCAAAAATCAAACATCCAAACCAAAATGGCAAACCAAAAAACCAACCAAACCGGGAGTTCAATCCAAACTCCAAAAAAATACCAAAGAGAAGTAAATGCCCAAAGTACGAAAGAGAAAACCAAAGTTGTAGAAAAACAGAGAGAAAGTAGGATTTCATAGACTCAAGTAGTACGGTTTTTCATCATCTCAGAGCACGCCTAGGGATCATCCTCGATCCCGTACGTGAGTAAGTGACCTAGCCGCATTACTTTGAGTTCTATTACTTATTCAAAACCATAAAACTATTTAGTGGATAATGCACTGACGTTGCCCAGATCCAGTGCCATCTCCGTTCGAGGTAGGTGGTGGTCGCTCCTGTCTCATTGCCACAGCTCGATTCCTGACGTACTGCTGTAGATGACCATTCCTTACATGCTCCTCAATGATATCCCTCAAATGCCTGCAATCGTTTGTGTTGTGCCCATCCAGCTCATGGAATAGGCAATGCTTCCCCGATGCCCGCTCGTATTTAAGGCTCTCTCTTTGCTGGCCTTTGATATTGGAGTTTCCCTCGAGTGTCCAAATAAATCCTTTCTAGAGTCACAGTTAAATCTGTGTAAGAAGAAAACTTTGACTCCCTTTGAGTTTTCTTCGAAGCGCCACCATTGCCATTTATTTTCCTTTTTCCTTTATCATCTTTACTTGGATCCTCGAAGGGTGAACCTTCACCCCTTACTGCATAAGCTTCAGCCTCTCTCCTTACTCTCTCAGCCTGTGCATCTTCCTGTCTCAAAAACCTTTCTACCTCATGGTAAAACTCTCCGAGATCCCTCGGTGGGTCCCTTTCCAATGATATCTTGAAGTCGTAATTATCCGCGATACCTGAGACTGCTGCCATCAAAACCATTGATGAATCGAGTCGATCCACTGAGGCTACTACTATGTTAAATCTGGTTAAAAGGTTCCTGAGCGACTCTCCCTTCCATTGCTTCATAGATGTCAAGGTCGTTACATTCTTGGGTCTGACTATATGGACCCGAAACTGTCTCATAAATTTTTCAGTCAGCTCTGTCCATGTGCCGATAGAACCACTCTCCAGCTGTCTGAACCACATAGCTGCGATATCCGTCAAAAACAATGGAAAGCATCAAGCCATGACCTCGTCCGATGCCCCCAATACCTTCATATGCCTCATGTACCTCGTTAGGTTAATGGTGGGATCCGTTCTTCCATCATACATATCCAACATTGGTGGCTTAAAGTCTGGTGGATTCCTAGCTCGCCTGATTGCAGGAGTAAAGGGACTCCTACTCACATCCTCCAAGTCTCTATTTACCAATCCACCTCTCATAGCCTGCCTGACCATTTCTGCTAGTCTGTCGTTGTCGTCAAGCTGTAATCCTTGTCTATTACCACAGGTCTGCCCCCCAAGTTGATGAGGAAATTCTGTCACATACTCCTCATCTCGTACTTCTGCATTCCTGCTGGTGTCGGGTTGCACTGCATCGTCTGGTACCCCTCGATGAGTTGGTCCAGCATTTCCTGGTGGCATGCCTCTGAGTCTAGATCCATCCAGGTTGGTAGCCGTCTGTTGATTGGGGGCTTCCCCCTGTTGGGCCATTCCCTCTGCTTGCTCGTTGAGCGCTTCTGTTCCAGCTCCACGGATCTGAGCTCCTGCATTTCCTGCTTGTGCAAATTGTCTGAGAAGAGCCTGCGTCATCTCCTCTTGTCTTTTCATCATCGCTTCCATTTCCTCTCTGGTGCTGTAGATGGATGCTCCACCTACTCCATTTCCAGAGGAAGCCTCTTGACTTCCCTCTTGATTGCTCCTTTCCATCACTTGCTTCCTTGCTTATAGCCTAACTATTGTTTCCTAGAATCCAAGTTCCTAGCTCCAGAAATCCAGAGTGCTTGCGTTCTCAGTGAAAGCACCAAAATGTTAGCGCCAAAATTGGTCACTAACACCCAAATGTAAATGAAAGAACGAACTAACGGTCACAGGTAACAGATAGAATATATGTAGAGAATAATAATATGAAGAACAGTTAAAATTCAAATGAAAGCAGTAAAGAATACAGATTTTTATTGTGGTTCGGCTAACCCCGGCCTACATCCACTCCAGAAGTTTCTTTTTATTGATGTTCGAATCAATTACAGTTACAAACTGATAGAGTAACCTTTAACCTTTGAAAATAGAAAGTTAGAGAGCGAAGAGAAGAAGATCCCTTTTCTGAACCCC
This sequence comes from Allium cepa, assembly GCA_030765085.1. NCBI lineage: Eukaryota > Viridiplantae > Streptophyta > Magnoliopsida > Asparagales > Amaryllidaceae > Allium > Allium cepa. Next base: position 744,959,945 of record CM060940.1, on the reverse strand, counting down.
CATGTGCTGTATTTATAAGAGAATCTTGAGTTATTGGGCCTCCTGAATAGCTTGGGCCCAACAAGGCCATTGCCGAGCCACGTATATCCTTCGTCCCTGACCGAGCGGCATTTGCCGAGCCACTTGGGCAAAGCCGTATCCCATCAATGCCGAGCCACTTGATGCCGATCCATGCATACCAAACGAGGTTGGTTGAATCAAAGAATGCCGAACGAGGTAGCCGTGCCAAACGCACTCGTATGCCGAACGAGGTAGCCATGCCGAACGGCATTCGTATGCCGAACGGGTTGCTCATGCCGAACAATCCATCATGCCGAATGAGGTAGCCATGCCGAATGGCATTCGTCTGCCAAACGGGTTGCTCATGCCGAACGAATGACCTCTAACTTTCCAGACCGAACCAAATTTGCTAGACCCAATTATAGTCGATCTATCTTTATCCGATCGAATTTTCATTTTCCAAGCGCGTTGCGTCATCCATCCATCCAGTCGACTAACTCCATCGTACACTAGCCTCGATGACCGAGCAGTTGATAATGTTAAATCCGCCTGTCCGTGGCCTTGCTAATAGGCGGGTTAACACTGAGGGATATGACTTTTATATGTTTTTGGAAAAATATTTAAAATAAGTCATTTTGAAAATTTTGTGGATTCCATTCCACTAAAGAAGGTCGTAGGTTCCATCCTACTAAAGAGGTCGTGGGTTCCATCCCACTAAGGTGGATTCCATTCCATAATTAAAATCCGAATAAAGAGTTTAGTGCCATTATGAAGTTTTAACATAAATCTAGACACCATTAATTAACTTGATATCTTGAACTCTTGAAATTTTAAATCTTGATACTCATGAATCTTCAATCCTGATTTATTCAATATTGAATTCGTCAGTCTTGAATCTCTATACTGTATAGTCTTCATTCTCATTACTTGCATATATATCCTACACATACATATATATCTGGACAAGAATATTAGTATTTATATGTTATAACAAGTCCTAAGGTTGTTGTCATCAAAACCTTCATCTCAGGAGCTAACAATCTCCCCTTTTTTGACGATGACAACCTTTGTTTATAAAATCAACTCCATAAAAATCTGATTCTACTCTAACTCCCTTTTACTCCAACAACTCCCCGTTATTCTACTAACCCACCTTAATCTAAGCCTATCTAACCTATTTTATAATTACCCCCCTTTGTCATCAACAAAAACTAATCCTAAAATACATAACTCCCGCTAAATCTTATACCATAGCACCGTATAGGATAGTAATATAGTAGTAGAATATAAATGAGACAGATGGTAATTAAAGTAAATGTGGGAGATATAAAAATTTCAAACATCATCAATCAATATATACATTATAGTTATTATTACACCACATCACGTTCAATTACACACAATATTTAAATCAATCCAAACATCAAAAACAAACAATTCAAACCAAATCAAACAATTCAAATCAAAGTAAATCAAACCATACAAGTCAAATCAAACATTTCTTGGAACTTCAACCCATCCTCCTTTACCGAAGATAGGATCTGCCTTAATAGTATCTCATTCTTCATTATCCTTTTTCAGAGTTCCTTTTGGATTCGCTTCTAGTTCTTCTTTGTTGAGGGCTAAATTATCCACTGAAAGGCATCAAAGTGCCTTTCTTGTTCCTTTATCATCTGCAATTGGCTTAATTCTAAGTTTCGTTGATTGCGAGGATAAAACTAAGTATATTCTTGAAAGATTTGAGAGTTTCTTCAAGATTCTCATTTAGATTATGAATAGGAGAGGCCATTATTTGATAAAATATGAAGAAATTCAATAGAATATAAGGAGAGTTTGAAAGCAAGCATTTTCCTAGAAGAAACAGTTATTTATAGGGTTAAAAAGTCGTTTGAAATGAACAGACACAAGGTAGTTATGTCAATTTCAAAACAAAAACCACTTTCTGGCCGTTACATGTCGACACGGGGGGTAGAGGTATCGACATGCCCATGTTGATTTTGGAAATATGCTTTGATTCTTTAGTCTATATATATAATTATACAATATAAAAGCAATCATTCCAAAGATATTTTAAAGCAAATGAACAAAACTAAACGATTTTCATTGATAAATTTTAGTTAACATTACATAAACAATACATAACATTAACTAATCGAAAGATACAAACTAATACAACAAGAAATGAAAACTAGAATACAATAGTGGATGATGAAGATGATGATAATCCAAGTTTGCGACTTACTTTCCTAACGAACTTGTTAATTTTTGGGGAAATTTTATCTAACTTTTTACTAATGGATCTTTTGAGAATCCATTGGTTTTCCACGATAATCTTTTGATTTTTGAGAAGTGTTTTGTTGGATGGATTGTTGGGAGTGATAGGATATTCAATATTTTCCAATGATGTCTCTTCCTCCTCCTCTCCTTCTTCAATCTCCATCTCCTCCTCTTCTTCCTCTTCCATTTCTTCATGAGCCAACCTTTTATCCTTTTCGGTAAGTGTTTCATATGGTTGAAAGACAAGTGGGATTTTTGTAAGAGATATATTTGCATGGTTAAACACTATTCGAGAAACAAACTCCTCCTTATAATCAATTCCAAAATAGTAAAAAAATCCAAGTAAGATAAATTCCATGATACAAATGTTTTCTCCTAAAGTAAAATTTGTGGGACGAAGTCCATCCAAAATTACTTACACCCAATTAATGTCATAGTGCCCATAAATAGTAAAAAGAGCCTTATAAACTTTCAAGGTCGAGTGATCGAAATTTCCCGATCTTGGAGTTATGTTATGTTGCAGAAGAAGTTTAACAATTATTATTTTTGGTTGGAAACTTCGATTTATAAATTCAAAGTTATGATCTCCTTCAAAAATGTGATGAAATGTCTCACGATCATGTTCATCAATTTGAATATATGAAAGATTCATTCCCTTATACTTACAACCCAAAATATTTCCCAAAATCTCACTATTCAAAACAATTCGTGTTCCTTTAACACTACGCCAAACATCCTCTTCATTACCATAATAAAAACCACGATTCAAATTTGTGTTAAACATTTTAACAAGATTTGGATAATAAATAAAATAATTTTGAGAATCATCAATTAAACTGAGAATTTCATTCTCGTCGAAAAGAATATTGAGTTCATATGAAGGAAAATTACTAAAGATATAAAATTTTCCCGTGTGGACTTTTCCAAAGTTTACATAGCTTATGTAAGCTTCGATAGCTTCGGTGTCATTATAGAGAAATTCTTTGATGGATTTGAACAGCCTAATGGTGGATGGGGTGCTTTGGGAAGCCTTTTTGAAGAGGGTAGAGAGCTTGAGAGTTTGAAAGAGAGTTTGAATTTTGAAATGAAAGTGAAAAGATAGGATAAAATTAAGGAGATAAATATTTATTCAATAGTCAAGTTCTTTGGTCAATGGACAAGTTTTTAGAGCCTTGAATTTGGTGAAAAGTTGGAGGGAATTCAAAGTTTTGAATTCAAATTTGAATTTCAAAATTATAGTAGGGATGTTGACATAGGGGATAGGGCCATGTCAACATGGGTCCAATAATACATGTGATTGATTTTTTCTAATTTGTTAAACATATATATATATATATATATCCTATAATCTAATTTATATTTTATCTGGAATAATACAAATATAATAACACTTTATAATATTTTAATATTATATATTATTAAAATAATATTATTTTGGAAATCAAAATTTTAGATTCTAACAGCAAGCAATTTCGAAACATGCAAACAATCAAACATTTAACCAAACAATTTCAACAAATATAATTTGAATGTGCCTATTTTTAGATCCATATACTCGAGACCATCGGATTCGTGAATAGCTGTAAAGAACATATTTGAATTTTTTGTCTCTTGATCTTCATCACTAGAGGATGAGTCTGAATCGTTAAGTGTAGTTGTATACACTTTAATCTTCCTTTTCTTTGACGAATCATTACTTGGAGGAAATTTTTGCTTATTCGGATGCGAACAATCTTTTTTTAAGTGGCTTGGCTGATCACAATTGTAGCATTAGATGTTTTTGGGAGTCTCATTATTATTTCCAAAATTCTTGTGATCATTTCTCTTGTAGTTGTTCATTTTTTTGTATTTCAGAAACTTTCTAAAATTTCTAGTCATCAAGGCAATTTCTTCATTGTTGTCACTATTTGAGTCTGAACCGTTTGTTATTGCATTAAACGCAATTGAATTCTTTTCTAAGGCCTTGCTTTCTCTTCTCCCTTGCATTTGTACTTCAAATGACATCAAATTGCCAATTAATTCTTTAATTTTCAGCGTACTGATATCATTAGCCTCTTCAATTGCTAGAGTCTAGTGATCCCATTCTGGAGTGGGTGAATTCAGAAATTTTATAGCTTGATCTTCTTTGGAAAAGTTCTTTTCTAATGCAATTATGAGTGCACAATGTCTAGAAACCTACTGTACATGTCTGAGATGTACTCATTTGGATTCATTTTAAATAATTGAAATTGATTGGTCAAGATGGATATTTTGGTCTGTTTAACTTTGCTTGTTCCTTCATACGTAACTTGTAAAAGATTTCAGATCTCATATGCAGACTTACAAACAGACACTCTATTATACTCATTCCTATTAAGTGAACAGAATAGAATATTCATGGATTATAATTATTTTGTGCAATATTCTTTTGCTAAGTGGTCCACTGTGCAAAATTTGTTGTGTGTTCAATCAGCTTGTGTGATATTCCAAGTGTCTATTCCTATTGATTGTAAATAGATTGTCATCCTACATGCCCAATATTCATAGTTACTGCCGTTAAAAAGTGGTGGTCTGGAAGTAGACCGACCTTCTACAAATGAACTAGTGATAGTGTGGACATTACCAGTGTTGGTAGCCATTTGAAAACTTTTCAAAAATCAGATTATGAAAACGTGGAAAACTATTGCTCTGATACCAAATGTTGGTAATGTTGATTACGGATCTTAAGGCTGGATTAACAATAGAGAGGGGTGAATAGTGTTTAATTGATTTTATGAAATTTTTGAAATCTTTTGAAATTAAACACAGATAGATGCTACGCACAAACACAGAGACAATCACAGAATCAGATGCAGATGCAGATAGTAAATAAAAAGCAGTAAAGGAAAAACATCGAAATTTTATACTGGTTCGGAGTTACCCTACATCCAGTCCTACATAATTTATTATGTAGATTTCTTTTTAAATATAATGTCGATATTGCACCCTTGATTTCAAGGCCACCAAATAACCCCTCCTGTCTTCAATCCAAGGCAAACTCTCTTGATTTAACCAAGCTTTGATTTACGGACTACAATAATACCCAATTGATTTACGAGCCACAATCACACCGTTTCTAATATTACTTTGATGGATAGAGAGACTCGATACACTTCTTTGATTACAAATGATCCTATAACTCTAAATAGCACTAAAATCATTGAGAGGGAGTGACAGAGAATCAAACTAGAGATGATTGAGTTTGATTCACCTAGAATTTCGGCCGAGTTTTGGTAAAATATAAAAGAATATTTGAGTGGAGAAGAAAAACGAAGAAATGAAGAAAAACTAACTTAAAATTCATTGAAAACAATGGTTATTTATAGAAGAACAATAGCCATGTCCATTCATGAAAGGTTATGACGAATAGACACTTCATTTGAAAATTTTAATTTTAAATTCTACGGCTGCCATGTCAACATGGGGGGATGGGGTATGTTGATATGCCCTAGTATATTTTGAAAATTGATTTTTATTTTTAAAAGGGATTTTCTTTTTAAAACTTGTCAAATCAATTTATGATGTTTGTAAACCATTTTGAATATAGTTTAAACTTATAAAAGAGATTTAAAAGTAATCTTAAAAATATATAATTTATAACATAAAAGTAATATTAAAAACAAAGTATAGAATATATTATTGAGATTTAAAGCTTATAATATTAAAACCAGGAGATAATTTAAAAACATGAGATGATTTTGAAATCAAAATATAAATGATAATAAAAATAGATTAAGGCTAAAATATTTAAACTAAGGGATATGATTTTTACATTTTTTGGGAAAAATATTTAAAATAAATCATTTTGAAAATTTCATGGATTCGATTCCACTAAGAAGGTCGTGGGTTCCGCCTTACTAAAGAGGTCGTGGGTTTCATCCCACTAAGGTGGATTCCATTCCATAATTAAATTCCCAATAAATATTTTTGTGCTATTATGAAGTTTTAACATAAATCTAGACACCATTACTTATCTTGATATCTTGAATTCTTGAAATTTTGAACTCTGGATACTCATGAGTCTTTAGTCTTGATTTCTTCAATCTTGAATTCGTCAGTCTTGAGTCTTTATACTGTACAGTCTTCATTCTCATTACTTGCATATATATCCTGTACATACATATATATCTTGATAAGAATATTAGTATTTATATTTTATAACAAGTCCTAAGGTTGTTGTCATCAAAACCATCATCTCAGGAACTAATAATCTTCCACTTTTTGATGATGACATCCTTTGTTTATAAAATCTACTCCACAAAACTCCGATTCTACTCTATCTCCCTTTTACTCCAACCACTCCCTGTTATTATACTAACTCCCCCTTAATCTAAACCTATCTAAGCTATTTTATAATTCTCCCCCTGTGCCATCAACAAAACTAATCCTAAACTACATAATTCCCCCTAAATCTTGTACGATAGCACTATATAGGATAGTAATATAGTAGTAGAATATAAATGAGATAGATAGTAACCAAAGTAAATGTGGATGATATAAAAATTTCAAACATCATCAATCAATATATACATTATAGTTCTTATTACACCACATCATGTTCGATTACACACCGTATTAAAATCAATCCAAACAGTTCAAATGAAATCAAACAAAAACAAACAATTCGAACTAAATCAAACAATTCAAATCAAATTAAATCAAACCATACAAGTCAAATCAAACATTTCTTGGAACTTCAACCCATTCTTCTTTACCGAAGATAGGATCTGCTTTTATAGTATCTCATTCTTCATTATCCTTGTTCAGAGTTCCTTCTGGTTTCGCTTCGAGTTCTTCTTTGTTGAGGGCTAAAATCATCTATTGAATGGCATTGAAGTGCCTTTCTTGTTCCTTTATCATCTGCATTTGGCTTAATTCTAAGTGTCGTCGATTGCGAAGGATAAAAGTAAGAACGTTCTTGAAAGATTTAAGAGTTTCTTCAAGACTATCATTTCGATTAAAAATAGGAGAGGCCGTTATTTGATAAAATATGAAGAAATTCAATAAAATATAAGGAGAGTTTGAAAGTAATCATTTTTCTGGAAGAAACAGGTATTTATAGGGTCAAAAAGTCATTTGAAATGAATAGACACAAGGTAGCTATGTCAATTTCGATTTCAAAACAGAAACCACTTTATGGCTGTTACATGTCGACATGGGGGTAGGAGGTGTCGACATGCCTCTGTTGATTTTGGAAATATGCCTTGTTTCTTAAGTCTATATATATATAATTATATAATATAAAAGCAAGCATCCTAGAGATATTTTAGAGAAAATGAACAGAAATAAAGGATTTTCATTGATAAATTTTAGTTAACATTACATAAACAATACATAACATTAACTAATCGAAAGATACAAACTAATACAACAAGAAATGAAAACTAGAATACGATAGAGGATGATGAAGATGATGATAATCCAAGATTGCGACTCACTTTCCTAACGAACTTGTTAATTTTTGTGGAAATTTTGTCCAATTTTTTACAAACGGATATTTTGAGAATCTGTTGGTCTTCCACGATAATCTTTTAATTCTTGAGAAGTGTTTTGTTGGATGGATTGCTGGGAGTGATAGGATATTCAATATTTCCCAATGATGTCTCTTCCTCCTCCTCTCCTCCTCTTCTTCCTCTTCTTCTTCCATTTCTTCATGAGCCAAACTTTCATCCTTTTCGGTAAGTGTTTCATATGGTTTAAACACATGTGGGATTTCGTAAGAGAGATATTTGCATGGTTAAACACTATTTGAGAAACAAACTCCTCTTTCTTATAATCAACTCCAAAATAGTAAAAAAATCCGGTAAGATAAATTCCATGATAAAAAATGTTTTCTCCTAAAGTAAAATTTATGGGACGAAGTTCATCCGAAATTACATACGTCCAATTAATGTCATAGTGCGCATAAATAGAAAAAAGTGCATTACATACTTTCAAGGTTGGGTGATCGAGATTTCCTGATCTTGGAGTTATGGTATGTTGCTGAAGAAGTTTAACAATTCTTGCTTTTGGACGGAAACTTCGATTTTGTAAATTCAAAGTTATGATCTCCTTCAAAAATGTGATGAAATGACTCATGATCATGTTCATCAATTTGAAAATCTGAAAGATTCATTCCTGTATACTTACAGCCCAAAATATTTCCTAAAATCTCACTATTCAAAAAAATTTGTGTTCCTTTAACACTACTCCAAACTTCCTCTTCATTACCTTCAAAAAAACCACGATTCAAATTTGCGTTAAACATTTAAACAAGATTTGGATAACAAACAAAATCATTTTGAGAATCATCAATTAAACTGAGAATTTGATTCAGTTCGAAAAGAACATTGAGTTCATATGAAGGAAAATCACTAAAGATATAAAATTTTCCTGTATGGACTTTTCCAAAGTTTACATAGCTTATGTAAGCTTTGATAGCTTCAGGGTCATTGTAGAGAAATTCTTTGATGGCTTTGGACAGCCTAATGGTGGATGGGGTGCTTTAGGAAGCTATTTTTGAAGAGAGTAGAGAGCTTGAAAGTTTGAAAGAGAGTTTGAATTTTGACATGAATGTGAAAAAATAGGATAAAGTTAAGGGGATAAACAGATATTCAATAGTCATGTTCTTTGGTCAAGGGACACCTTTTCAGAACCTTGAAGTTGGTAAAAGGGTGGAGGGAAATTCAAAGTTTTGAATTCAAATTTGAATTTCAAAACTCTGGTAGGGATCATGACATAGGGGGGTAGGGCCATGTCGACATGGGTCCAATAATACATGTGACTAATTTTTTCTAATTTGTTATATATATATATCCTATAATCTAATTTATATTTTATCTGAAATAATATAAATATAATAACATTTTAATATCAATGTTTTAATATTATTAAAATAATATTTTGAAAATCAAAATTTTAAATTCAAACAGGAAGCAATTTCAAAACAAGCAAACAATCGAAAATTCAAACATTCTAGCAAACAATTTCAACCAATATAATTTAAATGCGTACCTATTTTTAGATCCATATTCCCAAGTTCATCGGATTCGTGAATAGTTGTAAAGAACATATTTAGATTTTCTGTCTCTTGATCTTCATCACTGGAGGATGAGTCTGAATCGTATAGTGTAGTTAATACACTTTCTTCCTTTTCTTTAACGAATCATTACTTGGAGGAAATTTTTGCTTATTCGGATGCGAACAATCATTTTTTAAGTGGTCTGGCTCATCACAATTGTAGCAACTGGCGTTGTTGAGAGTCTCATTATTATTTTCAAAATTCTTGTAATCATTTCTCTTGTCGTTGTTCATCTTTTTGTATTTTAAAAAATCTCTAAAATTTCTAATCATCAAGGCAATTTCTTCATTGTTGTCGCTGTTTGAGTTTGAACCATTAGTTATTGCATTAAACGTAATTGACTTCTTTTCTAAGGCCTTGCTTTCTCTTCTCCCTTGCATTTGTACTTCAAATGACATAAAATTCCCAATTAATTCTTCAATCTTCAGTGTACTGATATCATTAGCCTCTTCAATTGCTAGTCTACTGATCCCATACTAGAGTGGGTGAATTCAGAATTTATCTAACTTGATCTTCTTTGGAAAAGTTCATTCCTAATGCAATTAATGAGCGCACAATGTCTTGAAACCTACCGTAAATGTCTGAAATGTACTCATTTGGATTCATACTAAATAATTGAAACTGATTGGTCAAGATGGATATTTTGGTCTGTATAACTTTGCTTGTTCCTTCATAAGTAACTTGTAAATTTTTCCAGATCTCATATGCCGACTTACCGACAGACACACTATTAAACTCGTTCCTATCAACTGAACAAAATAGAATATTCATGGATTTGGAATTGTTTTGTGCAACATTCTTTTGCTCAGCAGTCCACTGTGCAAAATTTGTTGTATGTTTAATGTACTCAGTTTGTGTGATATTTCAAGTGTCTATTCCTATTGATTGTAAATACATTGTCATCCTATGTGCCCAATATGTATAGTTATTCCATTAAAAAGTGGTGGTCTGGAAGTAGACCGACCTTCTACAAATGAACTAGTGATAGTGTTGACATTACCAGTGTTGGTAGCCATTTGAAAACTTTTCAAAAATCAGATTATGAAAACTTTGAAACCCAATGCTCTGATACCAAATGTTGGAAATGTGGATTACGGATCTTAAGGTTGGATTAACACTAGAGAAGGGGTCAATAGTGTTTAATATATTTTACGAAAATTTTGAAATCTTTTGAAATTAAACACAGATCGATGCAATTCACAAACACAGAGACAATCACAGAGTCAGACGTAGATGTAGATAGTAAATAAAAAGCGGTAAAGGAAAGAACACGCCGAAATTTTATACTGGTTCAGAGTTACCCTACATCCAGTCCTACATAATTTCTTATGTAGATTTCTTTTCAAATATAATGTCGATATTGCAACCTCGATTTCAAAGTCACCAGATAACCCTTCATGTCTTCGAGTCTAGGGCAAAATCTCTTGATTTAACCAAGCTACAAGGTCACCTAATTGATTTATGGGCTAAAATCACACCCAATTGATTTAAGAGCCACAATCATACCGTTTCCAATATCACTTTGATAAATAGAGAGACTCCATACACTTCTTTGATTACAAATGATCCTATAACTCTAAATAGCACTAAAATCATTGAGAAAGAGTGGCAGGGAATCAAACTAGAGATGATTGAGTTTGATTCACCTAGAATTTCTGCCGAGTTTTGGTAAAATATAAAAGAATATTTGAGTGGAGAAGAAAAAGTGAAGAAATAAAGAAAAACTAACTTAAAATTCATTGAGAACAACGGATACTTATAGAAGAACAACAGCCATGTCTTTTCGTGAAAGGTTATTACGAATAAACACTTCATTTTTAAATTTGAATTTCAAATTCTATGGCTACCATGTTGACATGGGGGGATGGGGTATGTCGACATGCCCTAGTAAATTTTGAAAATTGATATTTGTTTTTAAAAGAGATTTTCTTTTTAAAACTTTTCAAAACAAATTCTAAAGTTTATAAACCATTTTGAATATAGTTTAAACTTATAAAAGCGGTTTAAAAGGTAATCTTAAAAATATATAATCTATAATATAAAAGTAATATTAAAAACTACGTATAGAATATATTTTTGAGACTTAATGCTTATAATATTAAAACCAGGAGATAGTTTAAAAACAAGAGATGCTTTTGAAATCAAAATATAAAAGATAATAAAAATAGTTTAAGACTAAAATATTTAAACTGAGAGATGACTTTTAAATGTTCTTGGAAAAATATTTAAAATAAATCATTTTGAAAATTTTATGGATTGCATTCCACTAGAGAAGGTCGTGGGTTCCATCCCACTAAAGAGGTCGTGGGTTCCATCCCACTAAGGTGGATTCCATTCCACAATTAAAATCAAAATATAGATTTTAGTGCTATTATGAAGTTTTAACATAAATCTAGATACTATTACTTATCTTGATATCTTGAACTCTTGAAATTTTGAACACTTGATACTCATGAGTCTTCAGTCCTGAATCTTCAATATTGAATTCATCAGTCTTGATTCTCTGTACTATACAGTCTTTATTCTTAGTACCTGCATATACATATATATATCTAAACAAGAATATTAGTATTTGTATTTTATAACAAGTCCTAAGGTTGTTGTCATCAAAGCCATCATCTAAGGAATTAACAAAAGCCCGTTCTCCTCTTCAATTATATAAAACATCTAAGTCCCGTACCTTAAATAATTTTATTTAACTATTAAAACACTTAGGAAAAAACTGTAAAAATTCCAGAAAATATTTTTTAATAAGATTTCCAACATATAAAAATTTCAAATCCAAATAAATAATTTTACCCTTAAATAATTTATAATCAAAAATAACATTTTCTTCACTAGAAAATTCTTATTAACTCCAAGAAAATTCATAAAAATCTGAAATTGAAACCCATCTCTAAAATATCATTTTAGATCTTCATAAAAATTCGCAAGGCGTTTGGATGTCATTTAGTAGGGTTTTCATATCAAAAAATGTCATAAAGTCTATATGAACATACATAAATCATCAACAAGTATATATAATCATTCCTTCATTCAAAAACATGGCAAATTAATGCATAACATTTCGATCTAATCTTAATGCCGAAACCAATTAAAGATTTAAGATGTAAACATTATTCACCTTAGCTTTAGAGATTAAATAGATTGAGATGTGAATGGATTTGATTTGAATTAGCCTTTCCTTTAGCTTTTGTTAATTCTTCTTTCTCTTTTCCTTTTTAATGGTGGTCGACCTTGAGCTTTAAAATTTTGAAAATGAAAAGTGAACGTGTAATCTAAAACATGGCCAAGGTTTGGAAGATATAAGAATGGCCTCTTTCCTATTTTACCCTTCCCCTTATTCATTTCAAATCTTCTTTTAATTCTTTAGTTTTAAATGGCACGGCTACCCTTAGTTAAAATCAAATCTCAATTCCTTAATCAACACATTATTTTATCTAATTTAACTAATTAAATGTCTTAAATAATGTTACCAAAAATCGGGGGGGGGGGGGGGGGGGGTTATAGACTCCTCTCCTTAAAGAATTTCGTCCTTGAAATTACGATGAGGCACACAATAAATCAAATAAGAAGGTAAAACATATCATCAAACAAGTCAGGATAAGTATCTCTAATCCAGCTCTCAATCTCCCAAGTATAGTCCCAATCATCGTCAGTCCACTTGACTTTGACTAACCCGACCGTCTTGGTTCTAAGCCTCTTCTCATCTCTCGCAACAATGCGAATTGGCTTTCTCACTATAGTTAAATCCGGTTCTACCACTAAAACTTCTAGCAGAATCGGCACAATAGTAGTCTCCGGGTCTCTAATGCACTTTTTGAGATGAGAAACATGGAAAACATCGTGGACACCTACCAAAGTGCTCGGTAACTCAAGTTTATATGCGAGTTTCTCGATCCTCACAACAATCGAAAAAGGTCCAATGAATCTCGGTGCTAACTTTACCGATCTCCCAAATCTGATCACACCCTTCAACGGTGACACCTTGACGAAAATTTGATCTCCAACAGAGAACTCTAAGTGTTTCCGTCTCTTATCTGCATAACTTTTCTGCCTACATTGAGCCTCCTTCATTTTAACCCGAATGACCACAATCTTTTCTGCAGCTTATCTTAATAAATCTAGACCAAGAACCAACTTATCCCCGGTCCCCAACCAACAAACGGGATATTTGCATGACTTTCCATACAAAGCTTCAAACGATGCCAACCCAACGCTAGTTTGATAATCATTGTTATACGAGAACTTGAACAGATGCAGATGGTCTTCCCATGATCCCTCAAAATCTAGAATACAATTTCTTAACCAATCCTCGAAGATTTTGTTAACTTTATCTGTTTTCCAATCTGTTTGTGGATGGTAAGTGGTACTTATCTTGAGCTGGGTTCCTAATACTTCCTGCAGACTCCTCCAAAACTCGATATTGAACAAAAAAAATCTATGTCACTAACTATATTACTTGGAATTCCATGAAGTCTAACTACATTCTTCATGAACAACTTCACTAAAGAAGGTGTCATCCTAGTTGACTTAACTGGAATGAAATGGGCACTCTTTCTCTGTCTGTCCACTATAACACATATACTTTCATTTCCTTTGTTCGACCTTAGCAACCCATCAATAAAGTCCATAGAAATAGAATCCCACCTCCATATTGGGATATCTAACAGCTGAACCAACCCAATTGGCTTCTGGTGTTTGGACTTTGCCCATTGGCAATTCAAGCATAGCTTACACATAAGCCAATATCTCGCTTCATTTATTCCCACAAGAAACTCCTCTTCATATCCTAATACATCTTAGTACTTCCTCAATGAATACAGAACTTCGAACGACGGCATTCCTCTAAGACTTATTTCCTTATGTTTCCTACTCTCGAAACACATAATCTTCCTTTCTTTCTCAACCATCCATTCTGGCCAAGACTAAATCTTTCAATTCATTGCTCTTGGTTCCTTCTCTAAGCTTCCTGATCCGTTCTGCTAACTTTGGATCCTCTTCCTGTTTAGAAGCAATCTTTTCGATCAACATTGGTCGAACATCCAAACAAGACAATACAATAGAATCTCCACTAAACCCTGCCTCTGATCACCACTGCACTCTATAATCTGCCAATGCCTCCAAATCTTTCCAATTAGCAGTCATCGTTAACACTGCATTCTAATGTTTCCTGCTAAGCACATCTACAACCTTGTTGCCTTTTCTTGGTGTGTATTCAATCGCAAAATCATAAGAAACAATAAACTCTAGCCACCTTTGTTGTCTCGTGTTCAACTGCTTTTTGAAAGAACAAGTACTTCAGCGGCTTATGATCTGCGTATAACTCCAACCTCTTACCCAGAAGGAAACGTCTCCACACCTTCAAATCAAAAATCACCGTAGCCAATTCCAAATCATGCATTGGATACTTGACCTTATGCGGTCTAAGCTGTTTAGAAGCATAGGAAATTGCTTTACCTTTCTGCATTAGCACAACCCTAGTCCTACTCCACGCACATTGGTATAAAACAAAAATTCTGATTCCCTTCTGGAATAACCAACATAGGTGCATGGGTCAATAACTGTTTCAAACTCTAGAATGCTTCCTTACACTTATTGGTCCACATAAACTTCACATCCTTCCTCGTTAGCTTGGTCATTGGTGCCGCTATCCATGAAAAATCCTTAATAAACCTTCGATAATATCAGCCAACCCAAGGAAACTCTTTATCTCGGTTACTGTCTCGAGCCTCTTTCAACTATTCACCGCCCCAATCTTAGTCGGATCCACTCGCAACCCTTTCTTTAGGACTACATGACCAAGAATCTTCACTTCCTTCTTCTAGAAATGACATTTCTAAAACTTAGCTTTAAGCTGATGCTACCTCAGCCTGCCAAGCACCACTCTAAGGTGAACTTAATGCTCCTTCTCATTCTTAGAATATATCAAGATATCATCTATGAAAACCATTATGAACCTATTCAAGTGCTCTCGGAAAAACCGGTTCATCAAATCCACAAAGAAAGATGGCGCATTAATCAATTAGAACGGCATAACTAACCATTCATACGACCCATATTTGGTCCTAAATGGCATTAAAGGTATGCCATCCTCTACTATACTGAGTTGATGGAAACCTGTCGCCAAATCCAACTGAGAAAATATCTTGGCTCCACTTAACTAGTGGAACAAATCATCTATTCGGGCAATGGATATGATTCTTTATCGTCCTCTCATTCAACTTACAATAATCGATAAATAGCCTCAATGATCCGTCCGACTTCTTAGCAAACACTTCCGCTTCACCTTAAGGCGAACTACTCGGCTTGACATAGCTCTTTCCTTCTAAATCCACCAACTGTGTAGGATTATTTTCACTCTAGAGGGGGGTGAATAGGATGTTACTAATAATAATAAAAATTAATGTGGAAATAAAAATAACAACAAAAAGTAATGCAGTAGAGATCACACATAGATTTACCCAGCTTCACAATAACCTGCCTACGTGCTGCCCTTAAGGTTTCTACTAGAAATTAAGTAGTCAAATGCTTACACATGTAAACTTGTGACACCTCTACTTGACTAACCTAACTCTACGTTAAAAACTCTACCACAACTCAGCCACTGAGTTGCAAATTCTCAAACTACGCCTTGGAGTTTGTACCTATTCACATGACTAGAAAGTTACACAACTTCAAAAGAAAATTACAAATGAAAATAAATAAACTAAAAAAAACAATATATTAAAATTCAAACCCAAATTAGAACTAACAAGAGCCAGCCCAATATAGTAAATAATAGAAGACATCTCTTTTCGTTGTTCGTGATGACTTTTTCCATTCTTTGTTACCCGTTCAAAAGCTAAGGTTATGTTAATTTGATGCCACCCTAGAAATTGCGATTGGAGTATGCTTTCACTTTAATATGCTTCGCCAAGAAAATCTCTGGCTTTGATTACTTAAAGCAGCTTCAAATGCCGAGCTCGAATTGCTTGGATTAAACCGGTACGTGTTTTTCCTTTTCCGATTTCAACTATGCTCGACTTCAATTCAAGATATTGATTTATGATTTACTTTAATGAATTGCTCTGGTTTAGCTTGAACTCGAATTCACTAGCTGATGATGATTTGGGTTGAATTTATAGGGGTGAAAAAACCTGTAAATCGTTCGTATTTTTTTGAATCTTTCACATTTCTGTTCTCAACGTTGATTTTCGATTTAATGATTGAGATGTATTCTGACTTGTTCATTTTTCATACACTCGAATTTGGTTGAAGTGTTTGAATTAGTGTTTCGTTCATTTTGCTATGACTTTTGGCATTTCGAATTTTGAGATGATCTTGCGACTTCAGGAATATTTACCTGCTCAATTCGCTGACTTGTTGTATTTTCATACATATGACTCTCTGATGTATTTATATATTCAAAGTTTCTGCATATGTAATTTCGAATATATTTCATGTTCAAAATTGCTGCATAATTTGAATTTTGACTCTGGCATCGTTTTACCCTCTATTCCATTCTTTGACTTGTTGGCATTTTACTTTGAGAAAGACTTGACTCTCTGACTTGTTCATAGTTATATAACTCAAGGCTATATGTAAACTGCTAATGACTTGTTTTTAGAACAGCAATGTTTATTCATGTATACATATCTTCTTTTATATGCTTTGTTAAACTTGCTATTGCATATGTAATTGTATCAGTCGTTGCCTCTGTCTTGTTCTGTTCATGTATTAATCTTTGGTTGTCACCTCTTGTATTTGAGATATTCATTGTGATATATAGCGGTATATAAGAAAAACGTGTACTCCTCAGCACTTGAATTGTTTTTTTGAAATTTTTCAACACGTCCATTTTTATCAAGCACAAGTAAAGTAATCTATATTGAGCAAAAACACATATTCAAAAAATTCGTTAAAGCAGTTTTTTTTATGACATTCCAAAATGAATCATTAAAAACAGAATAGTTGTAGCATTATCGTTTAGTTTTCTAGAACTTCAAGGATTTCAATAATCAAAGTTGAGATTCTTAAGATATGGTAGAAATACTTCAACAACGTTAATAAAAAAATAATTAACAATATGTGAACAAAATTGAGTTAAGAGATCATACATCACTTTCCTTAAATGCCGTGATATCTGAAATGCGATGATCTCCATCTAATCTTTATAGGCTAAGGAACATTTACATTTTAGTTTATCAATCACTAGAACAGCTCGAAATCTATCTCCATCAACTCCCTCATCTCTAAAGAGTTCATCCTGCTTGGCGGTCTACTCACTAGTTCCGCTCTCAGAACCAAATCTACCCGAAACTTAACGGCTCATTTCGGTGGCAATCCAACTACATGCTCAAAAATATATATCAATTCTTTAACCAGAAAACTCTATTCAACTCATCATCCGATTCCACAACACCAAACAAAGCATACTTCTCTCCACTAGAACATTCTAAGGTATAAAAAATCTGATCATTATGATCAGTGTGTCTAAGTGATATCTTCCTATCTTGGCAAAATTTCCTTGCATCTACTCACTTAACCAATCCATCCCAAGAATAATCTCAAACCCCACAAAATCAAACGCATGCAAACTACAAACAAAAGTATGACTTAGCAGGTCAAACTTTAACTGATCACATCTTAAACCTAGAGTTGCATACCCTCCTATTGGATTCGCAACCCTTAAGGAAGTAACTAAATATGTGGGTTCAAGGTTAAGCTTATCTATCAAACATCTAGATATAAAAGAATGCGATGCATCCATATCAAACAGAACGCTAATAAACATATCAAAAATCTAAAGCGTACCTCCTAAAACAACCTTTCCTTTCTCCTATGCTATCGGTTTCGAAGCAGCAAGCTCCAATGCATAAACTTTCCCTCTCCATCCTTAGCAGGTGCCTTGCACTACCTCTTATAATGGCATATCTAGTCGTAATTGAATCACCTGACATTCTTCCTCCCAGCCACATCCTTGGTCTTACTAGCATGACAAACATTAGGAAAATGCCCCTTTTTGTCGCACTTGAAACAAACAATCTCATACTTCTCTTTCTTAGCTACTCCATCCTTCTAAGACTTTTCTTAGGAAAGAACTTCCCCTTTAGACCTTGCCCGACCTGGACCTCCTTATCCTTGTTCTTCTCAAGAGAATCAAAAATCTCCTCATGCCTCAAGGCCATCTCAACAACAACATCAGAAGGATCCCTAATATGAGGTAATGTAGCCCTGGCTAACTCAGGCTTCAACCTCGGATGAACATCTCGTTCCTTTTCATCGTCCACTGAAGCATATCCATATATGTGCGACTCCTCAAACCTTTAGGTGTACCCCAAGACATACATCTCTCCCCGGTCTAACTCAGCAAACCTTCTGATTTGAGCTGATTGCACCATAATAGACATGAACCTCTCTTGGAATCTCCTCTTAAAATCTTCCCAGGTCATATTCTCCTTAGATACCACTACAGTCACACTATTCCAACAAAACAATGCAATTACCCGAAGCTGTCTAGATGTCAACCTCCTCTTATGCTCATTAATGTACCCTAAATCAGCAAAGATCCTTTAGCATTGCAACAGCCAGTTCTCTACCTCAATGGCATCCTCCGTCTTAAGAAACGGCTTCCCTCAAGCTTATGTAATCTCCACTCAGCTTAGCAAAATGGTTAACTACTGGAACTTTAGGAATCCCTGCTCCTGCAGCATTTCCTCCTAACACTCTGCCTGCAACTCTTGCTTGCATCATATTCTTGAAAGACTGATACATGGTTCCATTCCAACTTGCAGAACTCCAGCACCTACATTCTCTACTTGGGGCCGACCTTGACCTCTTCTTGAATTAGGCCTGGCATTCCCGTTGATGCTATCCTCTTCTGTGTTAACTCTTCCTCTTCTAGCATTCATATATTCATACTTCATGAGATATAGAAAGATAACCTAACAAAGATAGGAGACTAGAGATAAATTGCGTACTTGTATATATAGCAAATACAAGTACGTTATTATACCGTTATCCCAACCCCAATCTTTCTCTAATTCCTTAGGATTCTATTTTCAAAATCATTTTTAGTTTAAAGTTTTTCATAAACCTATGCTCTAATACCAAGTTATAACTGTTAGTCCTTGAGATGATGGTTTTAATGACAACAACATTAGGACTTGTTATAAAATATAAATTCTAATGTTATAGTTTAGATATATAGGTATATGCAGATATAAACATGTAGGTACCAAGAATGAAGACTTTACGATATAGAGATTCAAGACTAAAGATATCAAGATTGAAGACTCATGAGTAACAAGAGTTCAAGATTTCAATAGAACAAGATAAATATTGAGTCTAGAATTATGTTAATACTACTTGAAAGCACTTACATCTTTATTTGAAATTTATTCGTGGAATAATCCACTACGTGCCTGTTAAAGGGATGGAACCCTAGTGAGATGAAACCCACGACAATATCTAGTGGAACATATAGTGGTCCTATTTTGATATCCATTAATTTTATAAAAATGCTTTTCAAACATATATATCTCTTGTTTTTAAAAATGTTTTCAATATTTTCTTTTCAAAATGACATCTCTCTTGATTTTAAATATTTTAGCCAGAAAACTATTTTTGTCATTTTTAATATTTTGATTTTAAAATTATCCTTGTTTTTAAACCATCTCTTATTTTAAATATTTAGCTTTAAAATATTTATATACTCAGATTTTAAATCACTTTATAGATTAAGATTATATATTAACAATTACTTTCTAAACTCTTTTATATGTTTAAACTATATTCAAATATATTTACAAAGTTTAGAAATTGTATTGACAAATTATAGAAACCAATTTTGAAAATCAAAACATCAATTTTCCCTTGAGCATGTCGACATCCCTCAACCCCCAATGTCGACATGGTGTCCATTATTTCAAATTTCAATTTTCAAAAGAAGTGCCTATTCGACGTATCCTTTCATGAATAGATATGGCTGTTGATCTACTATAAATACCTGTAAGTTCAAAACGAATTTTTCACCAGATTTCATTTATCTTCTCTCCTCTTCATCTTTCACATTTATTCTAAAGAATCCAAAACTGTACTCTGCTGAAATACCAAGTGAATCAAACTTGATTATCTCTTGTTTGATTCTCTGCCACTCTCTCCATAAGATCTTAGTGCTATTCAGAGTTATAAAATCTTTTGTAAATCAAACTGTTAAGTAAAAGGTGCAGTTGAGCCTTAAAATCAATTGGGTGTTATTGCAACCCTGGAAATCAATTAGGTGATCTTGCAGCCTAGTTAAATCAAGAGAGTTTTCCCTAGACTCGAATATAGGAGGGTGTACCTCGTAGCCTTGAAATCGAGGAGTGTAATCTGGAAGATTATTTTGATAAGAAATCTGTATGATTGTATGGGACTGGATGTAGGGTAACTCCGAACCAGTACAAAATCTTGGTGTGTTCTTTTCATTATTGCTTTTATTTAGTATTTTCATCTGTGTCTGATTCTGTGACTATATTTGTGTCTATGAATTGCATTTGTTGGTGATCAAATTACATAACTTTTAAAATATTTAGAAAATTCACAAAGCACTATTCACCCCCCTCTCTCTAGGGTTATTCCAGTCTAAAGATTCGTAATCCGCATTTTCCACATTTGGTATCAGAGCATTGGTTTTCAAAGTTTTCATAATCTGAATTTTGAAAAGTATTAAAAATGGCTACCAACACTGGTTCTGTTAACACTATCACTATTTCATTTGTAGAGGGTCATTCTACTGCCAGACTGCTACTTTTTAAAGACGCTAACTATGCATATTGGGCACGTAAAATGAAAATATATTTACAATCGATAGGATTAGACACTTGGAATATCACACAAACTAAAGATTCTAAACGCACAACTAGTTTTGCATAGTGGACCGCTGAGAAAAAGACTATTGGATAAAATAATTCCAAAGCCATGAATATTTTATTTTGTTCACTTGATAGGAATGAATTCTACAGTGTATCTGTTTGTAAGTTTGCATATGATATCAGGAAAACTTTGAAAGTTACTCATGAAGGAACAAGCAAAGTCAAACAGACCAAAATATCCATACTCACAAATCAATTTCAATTATTCAAAATGAATTCAAATGAGTCCATTTTAGATACATATAGTAGATTTCAGGATGTTGTGCATTCTTTAATATCATTGGGGGAAAATTTCCGAAGAAGATCAAGTCAGAAAAATTCTAAATTCTCTTAATCCGGAATGGGATCGGAAGACTCTTGCAATCAAAGAAGCAAATGATATCAGTACTTTAAAGATTGAAGAAATGATTGGAAATCTAATGTACAATTCGAAGTACAAATGCAAGGAAGAAGAGATAGTAAGGCATTTGAAAAGAAGTCAATTACGTTCAATGCATTAACAGATGGATCAGACTCGGGAAGTGGCGATAATGAAGAAATAACTTTCATGACAAAGAATTTTCGAAAGTTTCTAAAATACAAAAAGATGAACAACTTCAAAAAGAATGATCACAGAAATTCTAGAAATCATAATGAAGTACCAAACCACGTCAAACATTTCAACTGTGATGGACAAGCCATCTCAAAAGAGACTGCCCACATCCTGATAAGCAAAAGTTTCTTACAAGCAATAATTATAAAAAGAAAAGGAAAGAGCGTATACCGCTATACTAGACGATTCAGACTCTAACTCATCCTCAAACAATGATTATCAAAAGACGGAAAATTCAAATATCTGCTTTATGGCCATTCATGATTCTGAGGATCTCGGAGATACAAATCTAGAAAAAGGTACACGTTTACAATATATTCGTTGAAATTGTTTTCTTAAAATTGTTTGATTATTTGATTATTTTTGAAACTATGTGTTGTTTGAATTTTAATTTTTTTATTATAATGTTTATTTTATTTTTAATATTATAATATTTTTTATTTAAAAAAGTTTTATTGCATTTAATATTACTCCAGAAAATATATAGACATTAAAAATAATATATGTATATAGATATTAAAGTATATAGGAAAATATAAGTCACATGAATTCTCTAACCCATGCCGATATTGCTCTACCCATGATGTCGACATCCTTGTCAGAAATTTGAAATTCAAATTTGAATTCAAATCTTTGAATTTCCCTCCATCTTTTCACCAAATTCAATGTCCTGGAAAGGTACCTCTTGACCAAGAACATGTCTATTGAATATCTATTTATTTCCATTATCTTATCATACCTTTTCATTTTCATTTTAAAATTCAAACTATCTTTCACTCTATCAAACTTTCTACTCTCTTCAAAAATGGCTTCTTCAAGCACTCCATCCACAATGAGGCTGTCTAAAACCATTAAAGAGTATCTCTATAATGATCTGAAAGCAATCAAGGCTTATATAAGCTATGCTAATTTCAAAAAAGTTCATACAGGAAAGTTTGCTATCTTTAGCGATTTCTCTACATATGAAATCAATACTCTTCTTGGAGAGTCTTCTTGACAATTCTCAAAATGATTTTGTTTGTTTACCAAATCTTGTTAAAATGTTTTATGCGAATTTGAACCACGGTTTTTATGAAGGAAATGAAGATGAAATTTGGAGTAATGTTAAAGGCATTAAAATTGTTTTAAATTGTGAAATTTTGCACAACATTCTCAATTGCACGTATTTGGGAATAGATCTTTCTATTTTTAATATTGATGAAAATGATCGTGAGGCATTTCATCACATTTTCGAAGGAGATGACAACTTTGAATTTAAAAATTGTAATTGTCGTCCGAAAGCACATATTGTCAATCTTATTTTGCAACATACTATCATCCTAGATAGGTAAATTTCAATAACCCGACTTTAAAAGTTTGCAAAGCTCTTTCTGCTATCTTTGTCATTATGACATTAATTAGGCACAAGTGATTATGGATGAACTTCATCCTAAGAATTTGGAAACGGGTGAGAATACCTTGTATCATGAAACCTATCTCACTCGGATTTTTTATTATTTTGGCGTTGATTACAAAAGGGAAGAATTTGTTTCAAGAAAAGTGTTTAATCATGCCAACATTTTTCTCATGAAAATTCCTTTCATATTTCAACAATATGATCTCTTGCCGAAAAGGATGAAAGGTTGGCACATGAAGATATGGAGGAAGGTGATGAAGAAGAAGAAGAAGGGGAGGAAATGGAAATTGAAGAAGATAGTGAAGAAACCTCCTTGGAAAGTATTGAATATCCTACTAATACTAACAATCCTTCCAACAAAACTCTCCTCAAAAATCAAAAGATTATAGTGGAAAATCAATGGATTCTCAAAAGATCCGTTAGTAAGAAATTGGATAAAATGTCCACTAATATGAAAAAATTCTTTGATAAAGTTGGTCGGAAACTTGGCTTATCATCATCCTTCTCATCCTCTAGCACATTCTAGGAACTAGGTTATGATGTATTAGTTTGTTTTGTATGAGCTTGTATTGTTCTTTTTATTATATTACGTAGTATCTTATGTATCATCTCATCTATTTATAAAAATCGTCTATCTTATGTTTTTCTACCTTATCGTCTCTCTATAATAAATGTTAGTATAGTATATAAGTTTATATATATACATACTTATTTACAAAATAAATAAGACACATAAATTAACAGATCCATGTCGACATGCCTCTACCCCCCCCCCCTCCCCCCATGTCGACATATAACTGTCATATTTGGTTATTTTTTAAATTTTGAAGATAAAATAACTAACTCGTGTCTTTTCATTTTTAACGAATTTCTACCTATTTAAACACCTGTTTCTTCAAGAAATTTGTAATCTTTTCATTTCTACTTATCTCTATTTGCATCTCTTCACTACTTATCAAAAATGGCTTCCTCTTCTCAAACTCTAAGTGATAATCTTGAAGAAACTCTCAATTCATTCAAGAATATACTTACTTTTACTCTCCGCAATTAAAGGCACTTAGAACTAAGTCAAATGCAGATGATAAAAGAACATGAGAAGCATTTCAATGCTCTCGGTTGGATGATTTTTGCCTTCAGCAAAGATGATCTTGATACAATTCCTATAAGAACTTTGATTCAAGATAATGAAGAAAGTTGTTAACAAGGATACTATCTTTGGAGAAGAAGGATGGGTTGAAGTTCCTAGAAATATTTGATCTCCTTATGGTTTGAATTGCTTGATTTTGAATTGTGTGATTTGATTTGATTTGATTTGCTTTGATTGGATTAGAATTGATTTGGTTTGAATGGATAGTATAACATTATATGAAACATAGTATATATTTATTGGGTTTAAACTTTCATATTTGTCATATCTTTATTATTAACTCACGTTATACACACACACATACATTCACACACTCCATCATAATTTGTTACAAGTACTCCAGTATGAGACTAAGAGGGAGTTATATTAGTTTAGGATAAGTTTTTTGTTGATGACAAAGGGGGAGAAATATAAAATAGAGTAGTTTGAGTAGTTAGGCTTAGATTAAGAGGGAATTATTAGTTTTAGGGGGAGTTATAGTGAAGGAGAAGTATATTTTATAAACATAGGTTATCATCATCAAAAGGGGGAGATTGTTAGTTCTTGAGATGATGGTTTTGATGACAACAACCTTAGGACTTGTTATAAAATATAATTACTAACGTTATAGTCTAGATATATATGTATATGAGGATATAAACATGGGGGTATCAGGAATGAAGACTTTACAGTATAGAGATTCAAAACTGAAGATATCAAGATTGAAGACTCATGAGTATCAAGATATCAAGAGTTCAAGATGTCAAATGTACAAGATAAGTATTGAGTCTTGAATTATGTTAAAACTTCTTGAAAGCACTTACATCTTTATTCTAAATTTACTCGTGGAATGGAATCCACTTCGAGCCTGTTAAAGGGATGGAACCCTAGTGGGATGGAACCCACGACAATATCTAGTGCAACATAAAGTGGTCCTACTTTGATATCCACTAATTTTATGAAAATGCTTTTCAAAAATATATATCTCTTGTTTTCAAAAATGTTTTTAAAACTTTCTTTTCAAAAAGACATCTATCTTGGTTTTAAATATTTTAGCCTTAAAACTTTTTTTATCATTTTTAATATATTGATTTCAAAATTGTCCTTTTTTTAAACCATCTCTTTTAAATATTTATCTTTAAAATATTTATATACTTAGATTTTAAATAAATTTAAAGATTAAAATTTTATATATTAAAAATTACTTTATAACTCTTTCATATGTATAAACTATATTCAAATATATCTACCAAGTTTAGAAATTGTTTTGACAAATTATAGAAACCAATTTTGATAGAAAATCAAAACATCAATTTTTCCTTAAGCATATCGACATCCCTCATCCCCTCATGTCGATATGGCATCCGTTATTTTCAAATTTCAAATTTCAAAATAAGTATCTATTCGTCGTATCCTTTCACGAATAGATATGGCTGTTGCTCTACAATAAATACCAGTAAGTTCTAAACGATTTTTTTACCAAATTTCATATATCTTCTCTCTTCTTCATCTTCCACATTTATTCAAAAGAATCCTAAACTATACTCTGCCGAATTACCATGTGAATCAAACTTGTTATCTCTTGTTTGATTCTCTGCCACTCTCTCCATAAGATCTCAGTGCTATTTAGAGTTATAGAATCTTTTGTAAATCAAACTGTTAAGTAAAAGGTGCGGTTGCGCCTTGAAATCAATTGGGTGTGATTGCATCCCCTGAAATCAATTAGGTGATCTTAAAGCCTGGTTAAATCAAGAGAGTTTGCCTTAGACTCGAATACAGGAGGGTGTACCTCATAGTCTTGAAACCGAGGGTGTAATCTGGGAGATTATTTTGATAAGAAATTCGTATGATTATACGGAGCTGGATTTAGGGTAACTCCGAACCAGTACTAAATCTTGGTGTGTTCTTTCCTTTTTTGCTTTTATTTAGTATTTGCATATGTGTCTGATTTGTGATTATATCTGTGTCTGATTCTGTGATTATACATGTGTCTGTGAATTGCATTTGTTGGTAATTAAATTACATAGGTTTTAAAAAGATTTAAAAAATCCACAAAACACTATTCACCCCCATCTAGTGTTATTCCAGCCTTAAGATCCGTAATCCACATATTCCATAATAACATCCCATATCTAGAGGCCCAAAGAAAAGTGCTACATATGCTGCAGTCATCCATAGTATTAGCTTCTGATGACCAAATACGGTAATGCTAATGGTAGCCATTATATCGAAAGCACATGAATATGAACAAATCACAGATTTCAAAACAACATTCATGTGGTTACATTTCTCAAACAATAATCAATATCCATGTTACATAATCCAAAACTATTTCCCAAGTTAAGATTTAAATATAACTTATAATTATATGCTAAGAGTGACATATGACGATCCCTCTTGGTTAATCAGGGAAATATAGGCATAATATGACTCAGTTAACACAGGGGAATCAAAACAAAATGACGATGCCCCCTTTGTCAGCCACCTACTCGTCCTCGGAAGCTTTATTCTTCAAAATCTCAAAACATGAAATCCTCAATCCTCGGCCTACTCAAATCAATTTTGAGTACCTGAGATTTTAAGGGGAAACAAAATCTTCGAGTTGGACATAAGGCATAGTGTGAATAATTCTGTTACATCTTTTTTACTGATATTGAGTGAGACCAAGCCGCTTAGTGGAACAGGTTTCCCCTCACTAATATTCTTTTCAAAAATATACTTTGCATTTTTTTTCTTTCTACCAAACTGGTTAATCAAATTGACATAACAATGATAATGATAAAAGCTAAGTCTATTATGCTATAACAAAGATAATAATAGCTAAGTACGTTAAACTATAACAAAGACAATAATAGATAAGTCCGTTAAGTTATAAGAAAGATAATTAATGGACTATCTTTCCAATAGTAGTGATGGACTATCTGTTCAAAGCATAATAGCAAGGTCCGTTATGCTAACAAATGGACTATCTGTCCATAAAACTAGGCCGACTACCCTCATATTGGACTAACTGTCTGTATCAAAATGGACTAACTATCCAAATCATTTTCTTAGGGTTAATTACCCTTCAAATTTTCCTTTAAAACCTTTTTAAAATGATTTAGTCCTTTGAATCATACATATACAAGGAAAATATATCTTTAGCTTTACTCTAAGTTATTTTTTCCATGTTATATATACTTTAATCAAATAATATTGATGAAATTTAATAAGGATTAATTATCCTTTCAAAACAAGTTAAAACCCTTTTTAAATTGAAAATACTTAGGCTATATTGCCTATTCAATACATTCGAAACCTTTGTTCAAAACTTTAAACAACCCTTTCGAAATCATTGAAGGTAACCCCTTCGAAACCATTTAAAGTGACCTTTTCGAAACCATTAAAAGCCTTTCTAAAATAATGGAGAAACCTTTCCCTTCTTTTCTCTGAACTCTTCAAAACATTAGACATACTCCTTTAAAATCTTTAAATGTTGCCTTTCAAATACCTAGGAAAAACCTTCCCTTTCGGCCCATTCGAAACACTGGAGAACCACCCCTTTCAAAATCATTCATTAAAACCTTTCGAAAGCATCAAAACTCAATGCTTTTGAAAGCACTTGGGTTCAATTTAAAACATGCGAAAACCTTTTGAAACCATTCAAAGTCTACTCCTTCGAAACCCCTTTGAAAACATTTCGGTTGAAACCATTTGGATTATACCTTAAATTAGATCACAAGGATCAGAAACTAAATAGATTCGAAAGCATTTGTTTCGAAACCATTTCCTAAGTAATGAAGTGATGATGTGAAAATCATCCCTTTGAAAGCATTGGAGAGGTGGTCAAATTTTAGAAAACAAAACAACCCCTTCGAAACCATCTGGATCGAAAGGTAGGAAGCGGCACCTAATGACTTCGACTATGTCAAAAGCATCATTTAAAACAAAAGCGCAACCCAATCGAAACCATATCATTTGACCTAGTCGAAAGCTAACTAATTCGAAAGCATCTTAGTTTAAGGTAAGCAGGCACATTTTCCTTTAAATCAAAACCAAGCCTCAACCCCTTCAGAACCACTAGTTTTGACACTATACCTTCCGCCAATGTCTAATTCACTACATACCAGCTGCCTAATATATGTGCATTGGTTTCGACAGTGTTGTAGGCGAAGGCATAAAGGCCGACCCTAGCGTTGAAAGCGTCGAGACACTGAAAAACATGTTTCTTTGTACATTTAAACCATTCCTTTGTACCAAACCTGCCTTGTTTGTCTAATTCTGATTGGTTGTCATTGTACACCCTTAAAAGTGCTGCCGACTTTCCCAATTTGGCAATTTTAAATTTATTGCAAAAGGCCCCTTCTTCTTTTTAATTATATAAAACATTTAAGTCTTGTACCTTAAATAATTTCATATAACTATTAAAATACATGGGAAAATCTGAAAAATTCTAGAAAATTTCTTTTAATATGTTTTCCAACATATAAAAATTTCAGATCAAACAAAATATTATTTACCCGTAAATAATTTATAATCCAAAATAACACTTTCTTTGCTAGAAAATTCATATTAATTCCATGAAAAATATGAAAATAGAAACTGTCTCTAAAATATTATTTTAGAGCTTCATAAAAATTTGCAAGGCATTTGGATGTCATTTAATAGGGTTTTTTATCAAACATGTCATTAAGTCTATGTGAATATAAATAAGTCATCAACAAGTATATTCAAAAACATGGCAAATCAATGCAAAATATTTGGATTTTATATTAAAACCAAAATAATAAAAGATTTGAGATGTAAACATTATCCACCTTAGCTTTAGAGATTAAAGAGATTGAAATGTGAATGAATTTGATTTGAAATAGCCTTTCCTTTAGCTTCTCTTAATTCTTCTTTCTCTTTTCCTTGTTAATGGTAGTCGGCCTTGAGCTTTAACATTTTGAAAATGAAAAGTGAACATGTATTTTAATACACGGCCAAGGATTGAAAGATATAGGAATAGCCTCTTTCCTATTTTACCTTTCCTCTTATTCATTTTAAATTTTATTTTAATTATTTTGTTTTAAATGGCACTGCTACCCATGATTAAAATCAAATCTCAATCCCCTAATCAGCACATTATTCTTTTATTTAACTAATTAAATATCCTAAATAATGTTACCAAAAACCTGTGGTGTTACAAAATCACATGCTAATATTGATTTCTTTTACTAATAATAATAGACGTTAACTACTTAAGGTTACACCCTTGATTATAAGCTTTGTTAAGTATGTAAAATGATAAAGCAGTTGCTTATTAAATCAGTATTTAAAATGGGTAAGTGATTTGGATACATATGTTAAAATATGTTGTAATTAATATGGAATTAAATTGGAAGTCATATATGTTTATAAAATTAAATGATGCTAAATATAGAATTGAATATGAAATTTTCCGTTTAGCGATAGTCACTATAAATGCACTTTGAATCCATTTACTTTTAATTGTGAAAAATAATGATTTAATAGAATAATTTTATATAACTTGTTTTGGATGATTTATGAACTTATATAAGTGTTTTTAAAAGTAAAGAATATGTTTTGAAAAGATATAGGAAACATAAAATAGAGTTAAGAAAGATTGAAAGTAAGATAATCACTATAACGGTATTATTAAATAACTTGTTTTTGTAAAATAACGTTTGTTTTTATATGAACATTCTTAGGGTTTTATTTACCTTTTTAGCAATTTAATAATATATTATTCTTATTGGAAAAGTTTTGAAACTTAAATCAGTTGATAGCTAGTTGAACGAAAGGGCAAAGGTCATAGCAAAATAGTCGAAATATGTACATTTCAGTAAAATACCATATTTTTGAACATTTCTCTAAAATAATTAAAAGATATTAATTAAGATTTTTCTTTATGGTTTTAAAGTATCCAAAGTATACTAAGTACTATAAAAGGAATGGATCTAAATTCATTTGTTTAGGTATTGAAAACCAGACACAAGGTTGTAGCAAAAATGGGATAAAACTAGTAACAGAACTTTAGGCATGACTTCTGCAAATGCCATATTTGTTAATTGACGATATAAATTGTATAAAATGTATTTAAAATTAGTATTTTTCTCTAATCCTTTTAGGATTGTTTTTTAATTATGGTTGAGTGTTTTAAAATTGGTTTCAAGTTAAAATAAATATATTTTAACAATTAACAATGAATTCTTAAACTATGTAGCTTTTAAAATAAAAATTTATTTTTATTATTAAAAATTACTTATATTTACATAATATTATATTTATAAAGATAATTATCATATATTTTAAAGTATTTTAACAAATTACTAAGTACTTTAAAGATAATTCTATATTTTTAAATATTAAATTAAGTATTTTATAAATATACTAAAAGGAGATTAGGTTTTTACATTTAACTTAAAATAAATAAGTGGTTTTGTAACATCAACTAAAAGTGTGTTAACTTATTTAATAATTCTGGACATGCTTTAATATTTACAATAATTATTTAAAGTTATTAATGGATAAGATAATGGTTTTAGGCTGTTGTAAACGGTGTTTTAGCGACACTCGTTTTTAACCCTTATTATCAATCATATGTTACGATCTGTAAATTTATCACTTCGATAAATTATATTTATTTTTGAAATATTCAAATACAAGATTTATAGCACAAATTAAATGTTTTGAACCAAAAGTAACGATGGTAACTTGTTATAAAGGTATATTTACAAATATGGATATTTGGGGGTTTTCATCAGAAAAATGACGGAAATCATTTTATGGTAAAATTTAGATTTTTATTTTTGGAAAGAAAACATATTTATGACATCATAATGGATGTCACCAATTTTATATATTTCCTATAATTTTAAAATTAAGTTCAAATAATTTTTATAATAGCAATTCGCTTTAATTAGTAATATAGTGATAATTAATCATTTATAATAGTTTAATAAAGATACATAGTTGATTTGAACATATAAGAAAATTCATATCGCTTTAACAATATAATAACACTTTTTGTAAACACTTATTTAATATTGGTTTATAAAGCTTTATGTTTCAAACACGATCATTTTAGTTAATTAATAATGATGAGAAATTATTTTTTAAATCTTTTTTAAATTTTTATGTAACTTAATTAATAAGTGAAAATGTAATCGGGAATCGACTTTTAGATTCTCAACAGTTTAACAAACAAATGTTGTTTAAAATGGTCGCAGCATTGTTTATATATCTTGTGCACATATATAGCATACACTTACATTCACTAACATACAGATACACACACACACACACACACACACACACACACACATATATATATATATCTCTGTGTGTGTGTGTCTCTGTGTGTGTATGTACACACACATGCACTTAATAAAGAAATTGTCTAAGATATTTCCAATTTCTTCATCCTTAAGTCAAATAAAGCAACCATCACTTCACTCACATCGCCTTACACGGACATGGAGGTGCACATGGAGGGGGGTGTGTGTGATGCGTGTGCGATGGGGGAGGATCATGCAATGGTGATGTGTGATAAAAGAAATATCATGAAATTTTTCTCACATTTTTTCCTATAAATATCACCCTCCATTATATCATTTCTTCACACCATCTTCTTCTTCTTCCAAGCTACTCTAATGGCCTCTCTTCTCCAAGTAAAATTACAGGAAGAAAGTTATGAAAAAATAATTCCATATGCATGCAATGAAGAACCACCTCCAAAACGAGTCCAAACACCTCCTTACCTTCTCATGTTCCCCCGACACCACTCTTCTAAGAACCAAACCGAGCTCCACTACTCAAAGAAGCATGGCCTAACCCACATAGAGCCATGGTGGAGATCCTATAGCAACAGACTGAAGAAAAGAGAAGGAAGTGTTGTTGGAGTCCCGCCAAAATCAAATGGAGAAGCCTCGAAAAAGTTTGGTATGGAAGAGATGGTGTAAAGTGTGCTTGAATATTGGTAGGAAGAGGATAGAATTTGGTTTGGTAAAAGTCAGTTTATCTTACTTTAAAGCACTTGATAATCACATGAGAATATTTCTTATTAATCATTTATATAGCTTGCTATTAGTAATAATAAGAGACATTAGCCACTTAAAGTTATACCCTTGATCATATGCTAAAATAATGCTTATATGGTTGTGTAATGTGTTTGGATGATTATTGGTTTATTATATGTTTGTTTATTTATGGAAATATTTCATGTTAAATACATGTCGAATTTACACAAAGGAAATCACTTTTCCATATGAATTATAAAAGTGTTACGGAATGGTTAAACCTCTTTAAAATAGTTTAAAATGATTTATAAATGGTTTATAAACATTAAAACTCGTTTCGGCAATGTTTGGAAAAGTTTAGAAAAGGAGTAAAAACAAGCCGTCACATTTCAGCAGTCCGCGATTTCGCGATCTGAAAAAGATGTGTAGAATGAAATATGAGTCGGAATTCTTTGCAAGAAGAATTTTTCGGACCATAATGAATATAATTTTCAAATGCAAAAACGAAATCCAGATTTCATTTAGTAAAGTTTGAGAAATGTTCAAACCAATTTTTCAAAAATGTCTCGCTTTGGCAGTTTGGGAACGAAAATGGAAAAATCTTTAAAATCGGTATCTTTAAATCTTTGAAAATATGAAATAAATTCCATAAATATGTTAAAACTTTTTAAAAGGATTATATTTTTTAAAATAGACATATGTGGAATGAAATTAGCATTTTCATCAAAGAAGCTTTAATACACTATTCGCAGCACTTTTTGCTACACATTTTGATAATTTTTAAAATTAAGGTTTAAACATGGGATTTTCTTCCTAAATCTTTTGCAAAAAAATTTCAAATAATGAATCTAGTAGTTTAAAGAGTTTAGAGTTGATCAAATAACTTGACCACATTATGGGTGATAGAGAGATGGTCTCTAGATCTGAGCACGGACAAACATTGTCTAGGTTCCGCTCTAGCTATCCGGACTGGCCCAACGGAAGGGATAGTAAATTTGATTTACTCGGACCATATCTTTCTAAGATAAAAAAAGATTTGGAGATTTCAAAAAGTTAAATAAGATTTAAAATAGGATTTTGGTTGTTAAATAAAACATTACAGTTAAACTCCGTATTAAATTCCGAGGAGGGAACTCATGTTATCTATATGAATTTAAAAGGTGATTTCATCGTTATTTGATCAATGGTACAGGTTGAATATGGAAATTAGTATTGGTTATAATTAGTCTAAAATTTATGGATCTCTTTTATTCAATACTAACTAGTTTGGGTTTACAGCAAACGATGTCTTAATAACATTGTTTTTGACCCAATAAAGATATGTTTTTAAAATGTGAAATCTAGGATTTGATTTATACTTTTCCTAAGTAATTAAAGATGAAAATTTTTGGCATTTCCAAATTTAAAAGGGAGTTTTAATTAGCCAAAGGATTTGATAAAAGTGGTTTAATTATCCCATATATGATAAAATAGAATATGATTTAAAGATGTATATCTATAAAGAGATATTTTACTTGGATAAAAGATATTGATTAATTGAATAGTAATCACCTATAACTTGACATCTTGGTTTGGAGAATCTGGGATCAAATTTGCTTTGGCATGTAGTGCAGCATGATAGGGGGTTCTCGCTTTACGTTTGGTGGCAAGCAGGAGACTATTACTCCTACATGTCCTCTGTGTTGGTGCAATCTAGATGTTGGGAGTAAAAGCAAATAGCGAAGTACTAGTGTGAGCCATGGTGGTTGTATCCACTACTGGAGGGCCGAAGGCTGGGTCATCACATTTGGTATCAGAGCTTAGGTTGAGCGAACACCTGAGTCTGGTTGGAATAAAGTCTCATCATAGGTATGGTTATTAATGCCCTAGGATGAGTAACTCGTTAGAGATAAGGTAAGTGACACCGGAGAATGAGTTTGAGCGTATTATATATGAGCATGTATTTGTTAATGTTATATAAAAATGATTTTTATTTTTGGTAAATGAAATAATTTTACCTAGAATTTTATTTTGAATATAAAGGAATATCTTTCGAATGATATAGTTATTTATGTAATGTTTTTAAGAGAATGATAATACTTAGTTATTATCATTAATTATTTGGCTTTTTGGTCTAAAAGTTCAAATATGAATACCTCATGAATTTAGTTTCACAATTTGACTATATGGGTATTCGATAAATAATAATGTTGGTTTAAGCTTAAAGGAATTTATTTAAGATAAATAAATTTTATGAATGGATTTTATAAGAAATTTTATAAATTGGATTTATAAAACGTGTTTTATAAAGAGATTTTTGAAGAATTAAAATTTGGTATTTTTGAGAAATCTTATGATTAAATAGTTCAAGTGGCTCGAAAGTAACTAAAAATGGACAGGAGTTGTGTTCGGATGGTAAACACTTCTCTTATGTATTCGCCTTCTTCTTAAAGAAATATATAATACTATTAGAAGTACCCAGTTCCTTGGTATTATTTTTTAGTTACTCGCTCTATATAATTTTCTAAAGTTAAAAAGATAATGTTAATCATTAATTGATAAATTAATTGATGATTGTTAATTTTTATCAAGGTGTATTAATTTAATATTGGAAGTAATACCATTTGGTTATTATCATTTGTTGATTAAATGAACACCTTGTTCACGATTTGACTATAAGGTGTTTAATATTAACGTTGGGTTAAGAATAATGAATTTGTATAAGATAATAAATGAGCATGTTGGGTAAAAGTGTGTTTTAAAAAAAAATGATTCAGTGGAAGTTATAATTTTAGATGATATGTTTTATAAAATATATTTTTTAAACTTAAAATATCATTTAATAGAAAAGATTTGAAAGTGATATTTAAAATGAGATTTAAAATATATTTTTAAAAGTGATTTAAAAAGATCTTAAGTAGAAGTAGACATGGATTTCAACAACATTGTTTTAAATAAATGTTTTTAGAAAAGTAACAAATACATAGACTATAACACTGTTGTTAAATTAAGTGACTTCTAAAAAGAGATGCTTTATATAGCATATGGGATATATTTGTATCCTGTATTTGATGTTAAGATTAAAGGTGGGTAACTTATAACTATTTTTAAACTAAGAATGTCATCCACTCAGGGTCTGAGAGGTTATGATACCTCAACTCGATAGGCTTCATTGTTAACTAATAAACATTTCAAGTTCAACATCGAAAATTAATAGCAATTACTTAAATCCCTATACTAGTATTTTTGGGTTGTCGTAACGATGTTTTATGCAATACTCATTTTGACCTAATGAAGTGTGTTTTTGAAAATATAAAGCTTTCCACAGAGATTTCTGATTTAAGTATATATAAGCACTTTCTAAGTGTTGTAATTGAAATAGTTTCTTTGAAAAGATGATAGAAATTTTCGAGGAATAAAAGTTTCTTTGTAATTATACATAAAGAAGCGTCATTATAAAAACGTTTAAATAATTTTTTTATAAAATGCTTTAATAACAATTTTGGGAGGGTTAAAAAGTAGATATGAGTAATGTAGATCATTTCATTGCACGATTTGATCTATGATTCAAGTACAGGACTTTGAGATGTTTACACTGGTCCGAAAAAGGATTTATTAATCAATTCTCGATGACGAACATTAATGCCGATTTATGGTTGGGTACCTACGTTTTCTATCACGGTTGAAAGCTATGTAAGGGAAACGAAGGTTTCTGATCAAGAAACCTGATCAGAATACGCACTAGAGGATTGAGGGATCAATACTAGTTCAAAAATAAAGTTGTGTATTTGAGTAGAAGATCAAATCTGAAATTGCATATGGATGATCTGAGGATATTTGTATTTAAAATTGAATTAGATAGTGCATATAGGAAATCTGCAAGCACAATACGGGTTTTTATGTGAAATTTGAAATAATGTTTTTATCTGATTTTTGGTTTTGTGTAATTTCGAGGATGAAATTCTTTTAACGGGGAAAGTCTATAACCACCCGCAAATTTATCAATTTGATAAATTATATTTTTATTTTAAATATACAAATACAAGATTTTATAACAAAAACTGCAATATTTTGAACCAGAAATAATGATGGTATACTTGTTTTAAAGGTATATTAACAAATATAGATAATTCGGGGTTTTCATCAAAAAACGACGGAAATCAATTTCCGCTAAAATTGAGATTTTCTCAATTTTAGCATGCATGTAACTAGTTAAATACACATATTTATCAATTCTATTAAGAATATGAAATAAAATTATTTATTTTTCTTCTAAAATGAAATATGTTTATGATATCATTAGGGATGTCATCAATTTTTTATGTTGTCTTCAATTTGAAAATTAAGTTTAAACAATTATTTTAAAATGATAATAATTCGTTTTAACTAGTAATATAGTGATAATAAACCATTTATAGTATTTTTATAAAGATATATACACTACAAGATGAACAGTGATTTCCGACGGCAGAAAACCATCGACGGCCGTCGGGAGCCGCCGTCGGAAAATAAGGCGTCGGGGAGCAGTATTTCCGACGGCTTTCGACACAGGGCGCCGAACATATTTCCGATGGTTTCTGACGGATTCCAACAAATGTCGGAATCCGTCGAAAACCGTCGGAAAAAATGACCTACAGGCCGTCGGAAGCCGTCGGAAAATGACCACTTGGAAGCTGTCGGAAGCCGTCGGAAATCTGCTGTATTTTTTTATAACTGCTGCAATATAGCCTTTCATCCACATTTCCCATCCAAACACTATTACACCAATACTGCACAATCCAGCATATAATATTCCAACCAAATATCAAAACCCAAACTACAAAAAATTCATCAAACACACAAATACATCAAAATAAAATACTTAATAATATACATAAACATTCCAACATTCACAACAATCCCAATAACAAGTGTTCTACCATGTCATACATACACAACATAAACAAAATCATCAACATCCACATCTTCATTCAACCACACAACCAAGTGTATCAAATATAATCATACAAAAATCAACAACTACCTCCACCGTCTACCAAATCATTCAAAAATAAAAAACATACATGAAAAAGCAAGCAAGCAATGAATCAATCTCCTCCAGATCCAGAGCCAGCCGAGGAAGGGAAGCGGCCACCAAACTGCTGTATGTACTCTAGCAACTATGTGGTCTGCGTGGCCTGTTGGCGGTTCTGCTCCTCCAGTTGGGACACCCTAGCCCACAATTCTTCTATATCTGCTAGATCGCTCTGAGCTCTATTCCGCCGACCCCGTCTCTGACTGCTGGCCTGCAATAAATATTTAATTTAGCCGTGTGATCTTTGTAAGTGTATGTGCATATCTATGTAAGCTAGTAAGTAACATAATGTTCATATCTTCTGCCTTCTTGTGATTGACTGGTGTGATAAAGTCATTTGTTTGGTTTGAATTCAAATTCAATATGGATGATTTTTCAAGGCTCAAATATTTTTAAATAATGGAAAAATGAATAAAATTCAAGTTTATTGTTTTGAAAAGGTCAAAATAGCATATTTGAAGTATTTTAAGACAAAATTATATAATCCAACATAGAATTATGACTTAAATATCAAATTAGCAGTAAAATAAGTTATTTACCTCTTGATTGCCGAATCTGTATCGTCTGCCATGCTCTGTTGGATCCATAACGGACTCAAAAAAAGCATCCTCCTCATCAGTCGTCAACTGATCTCGACCTGTATCAGCAAGGAGTTTCTGGCGCTACTCCATAAACTTTTCCTGCATTAACAAATTAATTACATCAGATCTTATTTCATTATAGTTTAACAAGCAGAACAATTACTAATACTGCATAAAATGAAATATGCTTACATGGCTCTTGCTGGATTTATTGTCCTACCATGTATACGAAACAGTCCCATCCGGATTTACATACTCAACAGCATGCGTATGAGTGAACATGTCCATAGAGCCCATGGGACCATGCGCCTCATCTTCCTGAAGTTGATTTTTACATACAATTATTATACATTTAAAATTATATAGCAAAATCTATTTGCAATTATCATTCAGTAAATTTACCAACTCGTGCTGATACTGCTGAAATGGCTTAGATCCTCCACGATGAGTGACGGGATTTTTATTTCTGTTTGCAGAGTTTCTATCTGACTCTACCTGTACATTCGAAATTTGATACATTATTTTTCGATCACATCAAATTAATAATTCAAAAAAAATTAGTATACTTGCCTTCGTCTCGTCCATCTCCCAGTATCTCAACCAAGCTTGCTATATGCTCTCCCCCATCCACCGTGGTTTCTTACTAGAATTCTTAATCTTAGATATCGAGTCCCTATAGTTCTTGTGCACCTTCTTTATCCAGTATCCTCGTGCCAACAGCATATCGTCTGTCTGAATGTCTGTCTCAGCCTGTGTTTCACGATAAAAAGTAAAACAAAGATTACACTGTAAATGATAAACAGTAGATAAACGACAAAAACAAATTAAAAAAGGAAAACAAAAAAATATACATATTAGGACATCCTGCCATATACACTCTATGATGTGAGGAGTGATGTTATCCCACTTCGGCCAGCATGCACTCATCTTACTGCGATAAGAAGCTCTAGAGACATCCAGCACAACCTTCGAGGGAAGTAGGTCGAACCCTCTGTTTTTAAATACGATATAGATAAGTACGTACGTATATCATATAAAAAATAAGATGCTGAATAAAATTTAATTCTTACCCCTCTGCTCTAGGGACTAACAAAACTACTGGATGTTGTGACTCTTGCGATGGGCCGCTGCCATCACCTCCTGATGATTGGGAAGAGCTCCTACCTCTATATGACATTATGATAAACCTATGACATATATACACATCATTGTATAAGAGAATAATAACATGATAATGAAATATATTTCATATGTAAATGACATCAATGGTATAAATTGCTTAATTAATGACTGAAATGGAAATAGAAATGGAAGTGCGTTATACCTGATTCATAATGGGTGTACTGTTCCGACGATAACCAGATTTCATTGCATTTTTAATAAAAATTGCTAAATAAATGACAAATGGAAATGAAATAAAACATGCAAACAATGGTAAACAGATTTGGTTTCATAGTCACATCAATTTCATAATACATCAAGAATTCAACATAGTTACATCAATTGCAAAAAAATTAGATTCAAATTTATATCAGTCATCATCGTCTTCTGATTCAGATTCGGTCTCATTTTCTACGATATTTTCCTCTACACTGTCAAACGCTTCTACCAAAACATTTGATTCATCGATCAAAGGACCAAAATCTATATGATCGTCTGTAATTATTATTTCATTATTTTTCTCAAGATCTGCCTGATAAGCTGGTTCGTACGGAATATTCTTCCCATCGAATGTGAATCTGGCCTTTGTTTTAAAAACTGCAAACCAATATGCTTTATCTCCTTTTAGAGACGGATAAGGAGCGTAATAAACTTGCAATGCTTGTTTGGCTAGTACAAGAGTATCATACTTGTGATAGTGCGATGTATGCTTTATTTTGATAAGATTATAATCCTTGTGCACATTAATTTCAGAACCTGGAACATTGCTAAACCAATTGCATCTAAATAGAAACACCTCCTCTGTGGGTCGTGAGAAATATGTCAGTTGCAAAATTTGTGTTAGAACGCCATAAAAATCATTTAAGTGATTTTCTGGACCGTCACTACC
The DNA here is from genome assembly GCA_030765085.1 of Allium cepa. Taxonomy (NCBI): domain Eukaryota; kingdom Viridiplantae; phylum Streptophyta; class Magnoliopsida; order Asparagales; family Amaryllidaceae; genus Allium; species Allium cepa. The sequence continues at coordinate 744,919,895 of CM060940.1, read as the reverse complement.
TTTAACAAATACACCGGTATTATTTGTTAATTTTTCTACACCGTATTCTTTGGTGTTAAATTTATATCCATTGACGAAATATATTGGATATCTCTTGACCACTCTTTTTGGTCCCATCGCAAGATGTTTCAACTTTTCGTCAACAACACAATTTCTCGGCTCATAAACGTAATTTGAAAACCAACCGGAAAATTCTTTACTGAGATCTCCGTTCGGATGTTCACGTTCATAAACACTGTTCATATAAACAAATTATTACATTAGGTTATACACGTGCATGCATTATAGAAAAGAATACAGCAAAAATTATTATTTCAAATTACCTAACAAGCGGTGCAACCTCGACACAATTTAGAAGAATATAAGTGTGTGCTACATGAAGATCTCTATCGTCTAGCCATATTTCTACACATTTTCCAAAAGGCCGACCATGTTGTCTAAAAATAGATAATATTGCTTGAGTGGACTCTTGTTCGTCGCCTTCGTCATTACGAGGAACACTTTCAAATGAAATATTCACATGGTCACTGAAATAATAAGAGAAAAAGAACGAAGCTTCTTCTTCGATGTAAGATTTACATATCGAATCTTCAACTCGTGCTTTTTGCCTCACTTTTTTCTTCAGATGATTCAAATATCTATGCAAAATTAATTTATATTAACTTCATCTTTCAAATGAAATTAAATTACGTGATAACATATTACATACCTCTCAAATGGATACATCCATCCATATTGGATAGGACCTCGAAGTCGTGCTTCAGATGGGAGATGAACAGGTAAATGTTCCATTACATTAAAAAACCTGGCGGAAATATTTTCTCTAATTTGCAAAGCAATATAGGAATATCCACTTCAAGTTTACGTAAACGTTGCACTTTTAAAGTATTCGAACAAAGCTCTTTGTAAAACATACTAAGCTCCATTACTACCTTCCTAACTTTTAACGGCAGTGGTTCTTTGAACATAACGGGAAATAAATTTTCCATCATTATATGACCGTCGTGACTTTTCATTCCGCTCGATCTACCATTTTTAAATTCAACACATCTACGAAGATTTGATGATATCCCATCAGGAAATCTTAACCCTTCCACCCATTTTAACACAGCTTGAACTTGATTATTATCTAATTCGTAACATGCTTTGGGATTTTTACTGTCATTTGGCTTCATATGAAGCTCAGGACGTTTGCATAATCCTTCCATATCACGTCTTGATTTCAAATCATCCTTCGTCTTCCCTTTCACATTCAAACTTGTGTTAAAAACATTTTATCAAATACATTTTTCTTATTGTGCATCACATCTATATTATGACGAAGCAGAAGATGTTTCCAACACGACAACTACCAAAAAATAGTTTTTTTTCACCAGTTATAAACAACTGATTTGCCTTCAATATATGTTTGCTCTCCAGTTTCATATATGTTTGGATAGTCTCTAACAAGTTCATATATGTCTTCGCTTGACCATATCGTTGGTGGTTGTTTGGTTTCTACTCTATTAGCTAAAAAGTTTTTCTTGTCTCCTCTGAAGGGATGATTTACATGGAGAAAACATCGATGACAGTCAAACCATGAAATTTTCTTACCATGAGGTAAAGAAAACGCTCGTGTTTCATCCATGCAATATGGACATGCTAGACGACTGGCAGTACTCCATCCTGAAAGCATTGCATAGGCAAGAAAATCACTTATAGTCCATAATAAAGAAGCAAACATACGGAAAAAATTCTTTTTGGACATATCGTATGCTTCTACTCCTTCGTTCCGCAGTATTTTTAACTCCTCAATCAACGGTTGTAAATATACATCGATTCCTTATGTTGGATCGTCGGGGCCAGGAACGACAATGGTAAGAAACATATATTGCATTTTCATACACATCCATGGAGGTAAATTATACGGTGTGACGATAATGGGCCAGGATGAATATTTAGAACCAAATTGAGAAAATTGAGAAATCAGTCCGTACATAATCCTAATCTAACATTTCGACTCTCCGCTGCAAAATTTGGATACGTTTTATCGAAATGCTTCCATGCTTCTTCATCGGCCGGATGTGTCAACATACCCTCTTCCTCCATTCTCACGCTATGCCATCTCTATTAGATGCAGTTATAGAAGATGCATATAAACTTTGAAGTCTTGGAGTTATGGGTAAGTTATGCATATGCTTGTACGGAACTTCCTTCTCCTTCTTTTTTCTTAGTTTGTATCTATCCTGGTTATAAATTTTACAATTTCTAAGGTTTGCGTCTTCTTTCCAAAACAACATGCAGCCTTTTAAACATGTATCTATTTTCTTATAAGGTAAACCAAAAGACGACATAAGTTATTTAACTACATAGTGATTTTCACACATTAGATTATCGGGCGGCATATGTCTTTTTGCAGCTTGCACAACAGCCAGAAATCCAGCTTCAGTGATGTTGTATTTTGACTTCATCGCAATGTATTCTGCGATTACTAACAGCTGAGTGCCGCTTTTACAACCATCCCAAATAGGTTACTTAGCAGCATTTAGTAAATCATAATTTTTTTTTACTTCAATATTTGGTTCTTTAACATTTCCATCGTCGTCGTCAACTTCAACCATAGGAAACATTGATCGTGCTGCATCTTCGACCATATTCTCTATACGGGTCGTCATAACTATTTCGTTAACGACACTTTCAGACTCTACAGGAGTATTTGCTATAACTTCTCCATACCAATCCCAAACATAATACTCGGTATGAAACCGTTTGGCACAAATGTACTTTCACAATATTTGGTAACAATACTTCAAATGTCTACACCTACTACACGGATAACGAACTTCTGGATCGTTTCCGTTGTTACTTAAAGTGAATACAACAAACACGTTTACCCCATTATAAAAATCTTCTTTTATTGAGCTCCTCGGTCCTTTTAATTGGTACGTCCATCTCCTTCGATCAACAAAATAATCAATCATTTTTCCTATTTGACAAAATGGGAAGTTCAAAATTTAATATTAATTTTCAAGAATACAAATTCGAAAAAGATCATTTTCATGGTCATATAATATTTGAAATTAAAGAACTACTTCACAAATTCAAAAATATTTTCAAATAGGGCACATTTTATTTTTTAACGTGTCGATATAAAAAATTGTATATCTTTTTTTTTCCATGGTCAGGCATCCTACTTTCCATTACAAACACAGTAAACATTTACATTTCGTATATTACTTCTTCTCAAACGATTCAACAAAATTTCGGCAGCATTTCCCTTTTGTTCCCTGCATTGTACACAAATGCGTGTACGCATGAAACAAAAAAGAAAAGTTAGGCCTAAATTTTATAAACCATTTGAGACAAAGTAGTATACAAAATGTAAATGCTTATTGTGTTCATAACTCATCCAATACAGGGACAAATCCAACAAACATTGTACCAGATGAATAAAATGATCGTTTTTTGAAAAAAATGACTATTTACATAATGATCATGTACAACACTCGTTAGACGGGTCCAAAAACTATCTAAGGGACATTAGTTAATTAAATGTGTGCATTTTATGAAAAATACAATTTTACTAACTGTTCACATTTACAAAAATATATTTTAATTTAACACATTTATTCGACGTATTACATCAACTTAAGGCTGGTTTAATATTTTTGTCATTTTTCAATACACACAATTATAATTTAGACTCATGCATTTTTTTGTTTCATAAGTCAATACGTGCACGATATAATACTCGTAGCTCATTCATTCATTTTATCTTATTCCAACTAACACAATACAATGACAGTAGCGCTACACACATATACAATCGTAGAATCAAGACATACACAATGATTTACATATACATGAACAATCACAAATTATACATGTTTTTCACAATTTCACGATAAAAGATGAAATAGGTATACCATGTGATGCTATAAACCGTTATTACGCTATTGGAAACATATGCAATTACTAGTTAATCCTAATTTATCAACTTATGCAAATTTAGATTTAGGATAAAAATTTAATTTTTGATGAAAATAAGATATTATACCTGAGATTGAGAGCAATATAGGTTGATTACACAGCCGTAAAGGATCCTGCAGCTCGAAATTAGAGATTGAAAGCTTGGAGAAGGGAATTGGGGTTTTTTTGTAAAAAAATTCGTATGTAATACTGAGGAAGAAGAAGGCTCGGCTGAGCCCTATAATTCGCAAAATTCCAACGGGTTCCGACGGCCCGTCGAAAGTCGACGGAAAATAGCTGTCGGAAGTTGTCGCCCCTTGCTGTCGGAATTGCAGCCTTTTTTGTAGTGATACTTTATTTTAAAATATAAGAAAATTCATAATGCTTTATCGATATAACAACACTTTTTGTAAAAATTTGTTTAATATTAGTTTATAGGGTTTTATAATTCAAATATGATCATTTCCCTTAATCAATAATGATGATAAACTAGTTTTCAATTTTTTTTTGGTTATATGTGATTTAATTAATAAGTGAAAGTGTAATCGGAAATCGGCTTTTAGATTTTCAATGGTTAACGAACGGAAGATGTGCAAAGTGATCGCAATGTTGTTTATATGTCTTGTGCACATATTTTTCATACATATACATGCACTAACATATACATATGCACATACATAGCATACACATACATATACTTATACAAAGAAACATCTAAGATATTTTTGTTTTCTTCATCCTTAAGTCAAATAAAGCAACCATCTCTTTACTTAAATCAACTTCAAGCACATGGAGGTGCATATGGAGGGCATGGGGTTATGGTGTGTGTGTGATGGAGGAGGATGATGTAATGGTGATGTGTGGCAAAAGAAATAACATGATATTTTTCTCATATTTTTTCCTATAAATACCACCCTCCATTCTCTCATTTTTTTCACACCACCCTCCATTCTCTCATTTTTTTCACATCGTCTTGTTCTTCTTTTTCCAAGCTACTCTAATGGCTTCCTAATGGTCTCTCTTCTTTGGGAAAATTATAGCAAGAAAGTTATGCAAAAATAATTCTATATGCAAACAATGATGATCCATCTCCAAAACAAGTCCAAACACCTCCATACCTTCTCATGTACCCACGACCATCCCTCTTTAGGCACAAAGGTCGAGCTCCACCACTCAATGAAGCATGGCCAAATAGACATGGATTCAAAGTGGAGATCCAGAAGCTCCAAAGTGAAGAAAAGAGAGGGAAGTGCTGTCAGACTGCCGCCGAAATAAAAAAGAGAAGCTTCGAAAAAGTTTGCGATGGAGAAGGAAGTGATGGTGGACATGTGGTAATATTTGATTGAATTTTGGTCGGAAGATGATAGAGTTTGGTTTGTTAAAAGTGAGTTGATCTCGCTTTAAAACACTTGATAATCACTTATTAATATTTCTTACTAATCACATAATTATTGCTTGCTATTAGTGGTAATAAGAAACATTAACTACTTTAAATTATACTCTTGATCATATGCTAAAATGATTGCTTATACGGTTGTTTAGTATGTATGGATGAGGATTGGTTGACTATATGTTTGTTTGGTTGGGGAAATAATTCACGTTAAGTACACGTCGAATTTACACAAAGGAAATCACTTTCCTATATGAATTATAAAAGTGTTATGAAATAGTTCAACCTTTTTAAAATAGATAAAAATGATTTGTTAATGGTTTATAACCAGTAAAACTCATTTCGGCAAAGTTTGGAAAAGTTTTGAAAATGGAGTAAAACTAAGCTAACGCATTTCGGCAGTTTGTGATTTCGTGACCTAAATAGTTGAACAGACGTGTAGAATGGAATATGAGTCGGAATTCTTGGCCATAGAATTTTTTGGGCCATAATGAATATAGTTTTCAAGCAAAATAAAAAAAATCAAAATCTTATTTACTAAATTTTGAGATATTTCCAAACCAAGTTTTTAATAACGTCGCATTTTGGTAGTTCGGAAATCAAAATAGCGAAATCCTTAAAATGGGTATTTTTAAATCTTTAAAAATATGTAATAAATTCCATAAATATATTAAAACTCTTTTAAAGGATTTTAGTTATTAAAATGAACATATGTTGAGTGAAATTAGCATTTTTATCAAAGAAGCTTTAAAACACTATTAGCAACACTTTTTGCAGCACTTTTTGGTAACATTTGAAATTAAGATTTAAACTTGGGATTTTCTTCCCAGTCTTTTGCAAATGATTTTCAAATAATAAATCCAGTATTTTAAAGAGTTTAGAGTTGATCAAATAACTTGACCACCTTATGAATAACAAAGAGATAGTCTCTAGACCCGAGTTTGTACAACGAGTGTCTAGCTTCCGCTCTAGCTATCCAGACTAGCCCGACGGAAGGCATAGTAAATTCGATTTACTAGGACCAAATCTTCCAAAGATTAAAAAAAATTGGAGCTTTCCAAAAGTTAAATAAGATTTAAAATAGGGTTTTGGTTGTTAAAGAAAACATTTTAGCTAAACTTCGTATTAAATTCCGAGGAGGGAACTCGTACTATCCATAAGAATTTAAAATGAAATTTCACCATTATTCGGTGAATGGTACAGGTTGAATACGAAAATTGGTATTGGGTATAATCAGTCTATAATTTATAGATACCTTTTATTAAGTACTAACTATTCTGAGTTTATAGTAAACGATGTTTTAATAACATTGTTTTTGACCCATTAAAGATATGTTTTGGGGATGCGATATTTTCATCAAGGTTTGAATTATACTTTTCCTTAGTAATTAAAAATGAAATGTTTTGGTATTTTCAAAGTTAAAAAGGATTTTCAATTAACCAAGGGATTTGACAAAAGATGTTTATTCATCCTATATATGTTGAAATAGAATATGTTTTAAAGATGTATATCTCTAAGAAGATATTTTACTTGGATAAAATATATTAATTAATTCAATAAATATACTTGACATCTTTTGTCAGTTGGAGAAATAGGGGTCGGATTTGGGTGATTCCTATTTGAAGCCCACTTTGAAAAAATATACGTTCGAAACTGAAAATATGTTGAAGATCATGATTTTTGAAGATGGAGGTCTTCATCATGTATTGCTGCTTGCCACAAGCCCGGCAATTGCACATTACTATTATATATATAGTGGCAGTAATGCTTCATTTTGAAAATCTTCAATGCAAGGAGTGCTCGCTACTTATCCTAGGGTTGATTCATGATAGGATGTAGTAGGAGAGTGTCTTTGATTTTTCCTATTCCTAGACAATTTGTATGGACAAATATCTAACATTGCATTTGTAAGAGCCACGTACATTGATTTCTACAAACGTACATCTATTTGTTGGTATAGGACGTAACCCCTCTTATATTTAACACCCTTTCCTAAGGCGTATGAACTCGGGAGTTGTAATTTTTGAAAATCAATTAGTGTGTTGTTGGAAATGGCAATATGGCATCCAAAATAGGATTTGTTCTGTGAAAGGTAAAAAGTTACCATAAGCCTTACACATCGGTAATGGCAAAAGCATGGTAGATGCAATAGGGCTAAGTGGGTTGCTCCCGTTAGTATATAGTTATCACCTTTCTAGATTACCCTCTATGTTTCGAATTTGTTGTGTATCTTATGGCCACAGATAGGTTGGGAACGGCCGGGGTGATGGATTATTCGGTACTATCTATGGTAAAGGTTGGTCGATTCTATGTTGATCGAGGTTGGAGCCTCAGGTGCATCTCTCTAGAGATGAACTATCAACAGGTAGTCCCTTACCTTTTCATTATACGAAATACATTCTCCAATACAAGCCTTTACGGTTTTAGTTTTAAACCTATTATGCTGAAATTTAATATATGTAACAATTTCAGCTAAGATTTTATATACTTACTTAAAAGAGTTTTCAAAGAACGTCATTAAAAATAATATATCTGATTCACATAGAAAATGGTTTGGTTATCATAATCTAAAAGCCCATCAGTGTTTATGTGCGACGTGGTCTTATGAGATACCCTTTGTTTCCAAAAACCCGTGTTTTGAGTTCTCTCACACGAGTCCCATGACTGACACTGAGTTTATTTTCTTTTCCCTTAATCTCTGGATGCCCTATTTTTCTGGGCATCCAAGTAGTTTAGGCCTAGCTTGGAGTATTTTGGAGAAGCTTGGAACAGGCACTGGAATTTCCTCTGTAGATAGTTATCCATTTCCATTTCCATTTCTGGTGCATTTGTTTATTATTTGTATCCAGCATTAGTAGGGGTACAGATTTATAACTATTTGAGCTTATATTAGGATAGACTCTAATGTATGTATTTAAATATTTCCGCTATAAAGATTATATAATGATATAGTATATGTTATCCCACTCGTGTAAGATTCTATTGTCTTTATTTTATTTTTTACTCTTGATCGATCCATCTTTCTAGTACTTGGATTTGCGATACGCGAATACCGAGGACGTATTATAATCGATTTTCGAGGGTCGAAAAGGTGGGTCGCCACATTATACTTGGAAATATAATTAGACATTTACAAATGAATACGTAGTAGATAAAAACAAGTAAATGGTTCGGGTTTGCTGTGACAAATGTTTTAAAACAATACTTGTCATTAAACCTTGAAAATAATTAAATCTTTAAAAGGAAGTTTTAAAGAGAAATGTTTTCAAAGCATGAAACGTTTGCTTTGTTGTGACAATTGTTATAAGCAACACTTGTTTTTAAACATTAATTTAGTTATTTTAAAAGAGAGTTTTAAAGATAATGACGTGATGAAATGGTTTTGGGTTTGTAGTAAGCAATGTTTTAGTAACATTTGTTTTTAAACCCTTGAATAATATTTTGGAAGAAATATAATAGACATATTTAGATCTTTAATAAAGGAATTTTAGAGATAATAAAAAGTATTGGAATATTTTATAATAAAATAGAAAAGGTTAAATGTTTAGTTTATAAAAGAAAAGGAGTTTACTATAACAATGTTTTGGTAGTAATTTTTTTAATCTCCTAGACTATATTTTAAAGTAAGTAAAACTTGTTAAGTAACTTGTGAACATGACTATAACGTTGGAATAAGTATACAAATACTTTTTAAGTATTGGAAAAAAAATAGTATAAGTGAATATTTAAAATATACACAAGTATATAATGGGAGTTTTAGTTAATAAAAGGAGTATTAATTAATAACGGAAGTTTTGACTAATGAAAGAAGTCTTATTAGACGTAAAGGTGTTTGACTAAAAAAGGGTTTTTAATTAATAAGGATAAATTAAATAAAAAAGGATTGAAGGTCGTTTATATGACCTGATCGTGATTTTAGGTTTAACGGTGCTTGAATTGTTATGAAATTAAACTTATGTTTTTATTGTTTATTTTTGTTTTATAATTAAATAACCAACCTTGAAATCTTGTATGTAATCGTTCTTAATATTGGTGGTAAAGAAATATTCCCCACTTAACGCCGAAGTGTTTTAACTCTAGGAATATCTAGAAGAAACATAAGAATTATGTGGTATAGTTATCTTCATTGATGTTATACTGTACATATAAACACCTTGGCTCTTCTAGGACAATGATAAAGAAATATGTCCATTTAAATGGTTAGGAGGTGATCTCCGCTTTTATGTATGTCTGTTTATTTCTAAAAGAACCTGTATTGAGCATTCCGCAAAATCGTCGATTGGTTTTTGGGACATTTGGTAAGGAGGAGAGTGTACTTGTAAGAGATGAATCGTATTATAACCACTCCAACAACCATATACATGTTCTGTGGAGGAATTCGAAGATCTATTTTAGATGTTGGAACCCAAGTGTACTTCCGAGACCTGTTGGGGTATGGGAATCCATGTGGGATTCATTATTTGATCGAGTTTTGTTGAAAACTCGTGCGAAGATGCAGATGGTAGCCTCACCAGCGGTTATGACTAATATCAAATATAGGATGCATAGCCATATGGTTAGAACCCACAAGGGTGCATGTAACGACCTTTCTAGAGTTACATACAAATATGCATGTGGAAGCGGTGCACTCGGCTAGTTTGGCCAGCTATATATTTCCTATAGTACATCACCGGGGATGTATGCTGCTCAAAAGGATATCTCTGATCCTTGGGAAGAGATTTACCTCATGGCAATGAGCGTCTTCATGGAATCCTACACAATTAGCGAATGCGCCTTAGCGGTTTGATTTGTATAACTATTATTGTTGTGTTGTACACTTACCCACAACATAGCTATTTCTTATGTATTTTCAACTCTAGACATTATTATAATATCAATAGATTTTCTAATAGATATGGTTTGGTTATCGTAAGGTATAAACCCATGTTTATTGGCACGGTCTTATGAGATAACTTTATTTAAAAAGGTTTTATAACATTAAATAAATCAAATGACTTGAGTTTCGCAAGCTGGTTTACCAGATTGATCCGAGTGTTATTTTCTTATATTGTTCGGGTCAGCTCCCTGTATATTTCTAGATTTCGTTGATGTTCATTGAGCCCTTGGAGAGGAGCTGGAAGAGTTCCTACCATAGTTTTTCTTTTTCCGCTGCATTACTTTGATTAAATATATCAACAATTTTAAGGACGGACAGTTATTGTTGTCCAGGCTGGTGATAGGTTAGGTTGCTCTAATTATTGTAACTATAAAGTTTTCCTTGTAAAAAAGATCATTTTGGTATTATATGTTATCATTCCTTTGTGAGATTCTAATATTGTTTTCTCTTCTTTCTTATTATTTTTCTTAACCTAACATTCCATCTCTTCGAAACTTGGATGCTTGAATTACGTGGATGTCTTAGTGCCAATATTTGAGGGTCGAAAAGGCAATCATTACATAACATGTACCTGCAAATAAGCATCAACATTATCAGAGGTTGATAGAAATCTAAACTCACAGCGGAAACAAAATTAGGATAACAATACTGATTATAACTACTACCTTAGAAATAATTGTATATCTTGGATAGCAGTATGTCACATCAGCATTGAGCATGAGAGAAAATATTACTTCTTCAATAGCGAAATCATCCAGTTCCACTGACCTATTCCTCCAAATCTATCAAGTGGGTAGTAATGAGGAAGAGGCTAGAATAACATTCTGATGACTGAAAAAATCTATAAACTGTCCATATTAAAAAATTATACCGATTGGTTTCCATTTAAATGTTATGTCTATTAAGGTTAGTAATTCTAGTCTGACTTTGCATTGCACACATGATTACTTACCTACCCATTCCCAAGGTACGAAATACCGACTAAGCCTTATCAACTAACTAATATTTCCATACTCATTAGCCACTTAATACTTCTAAATATGAAGCGGGATTCTGCTATCACCACATTATACTTTTAAAAGAGGAATAGCCAGACTCTTCCCTTTGAGAACTTTTTCAAGGTTGAATTCATCATTTAAGACATATTCCCAAGATGGACATCTATCATTGTCATTATTGGTTTATTGGTCCTAGTTACAAAGACAATTGACCACTATTTATGGCCTTATAATTTATAGTAGCCATACTACTAGTGCATATATCGTTATTAAAGTCTTAGCAATGTGAGAGGCGATACCCAAGCCACTATATATCTCAATAACAAGGACTAGGCAAGCCTTTGACCATTTAAAACATACTTATAGGTAGGCCTTTGTTAGTTAATGCCTAATCTAGAGGCGGGCTCCTCGCTGGTACTATCTAGCTGACATTACTTGGAAATCTCATTAGACTACTTAGTTCTTCTTTTATATGATAGAGGCAAACCCTATATCAGTCACTTAGTATCACAACCCCGAAGGGACCCTTTTCGAGATATCCATCATCACTCTTAATTATAAATAAGCAATTTCATTAGGTTGCTTTTTTCGGTATGGAGGCGGGCTATGCAATAGCCACTTAACCTCAGCACCGAAGTGAATCTTTTTGGAGATATCTTTATTAATTTGGAATCTCCCTAGGTTACTTAATACTTCCTTTTAGGAGAGAAGTCGAACCTACAATCACTTAATCCTCAAAAAAGAAGAAACCCCTATGGAGATATCCCTTACCACTCTTAATTTCAAATTTGCACCATTTAATACTTCTCAATTAAGAATGAAGGTCCAATCTCTCACACCTTCATGGGTCCTAGGATTAGTGATATCTCGTATAATTAGTAGGTGCACCCAACTGCTTATAGCCTCTAAGTGAAGGGCAGTCTTCCATCGAGTGACTCTACTTACCTTACATCACTATCCTACTAAGTCAAATTAACCATCGTAAGTCTTATATTACCTTAGGTAGGCATTAGACTTAGCTTACTAATTTCCTTTTTATTTAAAGCAATAAGACTTACTTTAAATCTTATCTATCCATAAATCCCATTTTAATGCCCATGAATGTCACTTTATCCATAAAATCCTAATGGACATTTTCTATGACATTTATGTATGATTACTAAATTCAAATTCGTAACATTTTTTATATCTGTTCCATTTTTATCAGTCTCTTTTATTCATTTGTTCCTATCAATTGTAACTCCTATATTAATTTTCATTAATTGGCCATTAATTGGAGTTATGGTCTTTATACCCATACTAACCAATTATAACCCCAAATCTAGTCCTATCCATTATTTCCCATTAATTGTCCGTTAACTGGGTTACAATCTTATATTTCCTATTAATTATTGGCAATTTCAAATTTATTGCCCATTAATAGGAATTACTACATTTTCTAATTCTACCTATTCGCTTCAGTTAAGATAATAATATCTAATGAATGTTGTGCATAAATAATGCATGAATAAATGATGTTTTTCTTTATTGACGCAATAAATATGTATATACTGCTTAACAAAACAACCTATCCCTACCAAATATATTCCATCCATAAATATGTAATTTGAATATGCTTTCCATATTTAATTTGTTGGAATTAAATTCCTTAGGAAGATTTTACGCTATGATTTCCATAAATTGGCTTAACACAAAAAGAAAAGATTGACTCTGTTCGAAATTACATGGAAAGAATAATTTCTTTTTAATTGGAATAAACTGTGTACACTATGAAGAATAAATGCGTACTTTACACTTATTTTCCCTTTTTGTTTGTGGATATTCCTTGTGAAATCAAACGTCGTCCTTCTGAATCAATAGTGGAAAAAGTAAACAAATTTATAAAAATCAAATGAATGTTCTTTTCACAATTTAAACTATGGAAAAACTAAAACATAGCATAAATTGGGCTAGAATCCAAAAATCCTATTTCACACCCAAGAATAGATCTGGAATAAAAATATACGACACTCAAACTCTAAAATATATGGGACTGATTTCAAGATCTAGGTGTAAACATATTTCAAATTAGATCTAAAACAATAATATATAGGCAATAGTTTTCTACACTAATTTAAGCCTACAATTCAAAAATAAAATTGAATTAGGCATAAATATCAAACGTATACCAACGGAATATATTAAAAATCATAAACAATGTATAAAATTTCCCACTCACCTTTTCAAAGCGACCAAATCTACAGATTTGAAGTAGAACCTTAAGTTCATCTCCAAATTCGGGTATATGCATATATTAGAATTATAGATCTGAGAAGAGATTTGGGATTGGAAGAGAAAATAGATAAAAATATACAAATTACCTTAAATATGCGTATAGTCGACTCTCTTCTCCTTTTATTAAATTTCTATTCTTCTCCAATTATTATGAATATGGATAAAAATATCTTATTTTTATAGTTTAAAGAAAGTGAAGTAGAAGAAATGGAAAAGCTTCGCTGGTGTCTTCAGAAAAGTATGATAAGAGAAGGGAGGGTTATGCCTGAATTTATAGGCGAAAGAATCAACCTCAACCGTCAGATCGAAATATATTGAATCCAAGCCGTTGGGATTATGCTAACCCTAACCGCCACATAGGGAGAGATCGACCGCCCCCACCTAGGTGTTGACTGCCTCTAATCGAACGCTCATACTGGCAGGTCGACCTGTGGGCCTGGGTTAATATATATAAAACTTTAATTTTTCTATCCGAATTCATTTTTCGTCCATAACTTCTTTGTTTGGACTTCGATCGCAAAACTCCAAATATGAAAGTTGCTTAGAATTTCTTCATGAATGATATTCTCTAAGTTTATGGTAAAATTCCATTATTTTTACAAATTTCACTTTTGGAGCCTAATTAACTAACTAATTAAATAACTAACGCCAAATTATGGGATGTTACATTCTTCCCCTCTTAAAAAGAATTTCATCCTTAAATTTTCACCGATGACTATATCATGGTTTTGACTCTTAATTGAACTAAACTACATAATTAATGAGTTTGCAATCAATTTTGCAAGCAAACATGCATAAATGCATAATGTATTACAGAATCATCAAAAAATATCTATGCAGAATAATTCTGAATCAGATCTTCCTATATAATGCATTTCTTTGAATAAAATTTTGAAAAATATAACGCGAACAACCTATATATACTGACAGTTCCATATATATGCAGCTTTTGAAAAATCTTTTTAACCAATACCCCATACTCCTACGAAAAGAAGTACGAAGCAATAAATTTTGCACCTACTTCCTACCTTCCAATAATCTAACGCATTAAAAAATCGCTTCCTAAACTTTACTCCTTTGCTGAAAAAAGGAACCTAGGTGGAGAATTTAATATTCTTACCACTCAGTAATTTTTCTATTACCATAGTAAAATGGGAATTCCCTTAGTGCATCAGATTTACTCCAAATTTTCCATGTACAAAATGCATAAGGAGGCTTATTCAGGCTCTAAAATAGAATTAATTCTAAAAATAGACACATGCATATCGACAAGGTGGAAATAGAAATCCAAGGCTAAAACGTCTTTTACCTTGTTACTGCTTGCATTTATCGTATCGTCGATCCTAATGTACAGCTAAATCCACAAATTCTAACTCTATTTGTCTTCTATGCTTAACATGTCGCCTTCAAATTCAAATATTTCATAAAAATCTTTCCCACTTTTCAAATTTGTACGTCATATGAAGAATAAAATCCCAAAATATGTAGATGCAATTTTCCTTTGAAATCAAATTTTGAACAAAAAATCTAAAAATAATTCAAGAGTCAGAAAATAATTAAAACACAAAACTTTTTATTGAAAAGGGAAGCTTTTCAAATCAAGATGAGATTTTTTAAAATATTTTCCTTCTCAAAAATTTAGATAAGTTAAGCCACAATTCGGCGTAGTCAGAAGTAGGTTATGCACAAAACGCATAAACCAAATTTTAAGTTCTTCAGCTAACTTTTACCCACAAAACTTGACATTTTATATGAAAATATCATCATGTCCAATTATTCAAAAAATTAGCTTTTAAGGAACATAAGTAATGACCCACGATGCCAAAACAACTTTATCATGTCCTTCACTAAAAATTTCCAACTATTCTAAACTCCCATTTTTATATTGCATTTAATGTTATGTAAGTGTCTTTTATAAGATTTCCATATTATAATGCTTCTTCCTTATGCATATATAAGAGCGGTTTGCATGTTCAGAAACAATAGCACAATAAATAAATAGGAATTTGTAGTATCGTGTGTGCCTTTTACAAGAGACAACTAACAATTTTAACCCAAATAACCCAAAAGAAAAGAATAAACATTTAAAGGGAAAAGAAACAACACAATTAATTCTAAATAATGCCTACAGAGTATGAGATGCCTTGCTCCGTGCCTGAAGCTCGATATGTTGCTGTAACCCTTGAATGGTCATAGGATGGTGGCTATACACCCAATCACGTGTCGTTGGTGCTACTAGTGTTACCGACGACTTTGGAATTTCCATCTTCCTAAGGAAGGAACAAATGATGGCAAAAGGAACCTTCTACTAAACTGACTCTACATGGTAGTTCATCGGTATTACCTAAAGACGAGAGTGGATAGGAGAAAATAAGAAAAGCGGCTCTATGGAGTGCTAATCCTTGATCAACAAATTGCATCATAAGGGTGCGGGTCTAATTGATGGAAATGCCGCCAATACAGGCATATATGGTCTTCCAAACCATGGGGTAAATCCTGTTATAACATCATGTCTTAGGGATGACGCTATCCTGAACTATGCACACAACCTGATGGACAGTCAAACGTAGATTATCTGCCTTCCAAACATCGACATTTTAGGAAAAGTCTGGTAGCAAGATCTTTGAGTTGGTTTCAAAATCATTCAAGTCTATGTCCTTCGCGGAGGCTTCTAAAATCTCAACGAGTTCATCATTAATCAGCTCAATCAAGACATCCTTCACCTACGAACGAATCAAGTTGTTGCCTCCATTGAAATTCTACGCCAACAGGACACAACACGGGTAATATTCCAACTCGAAAGTCTTGAGCAGAGAATCGGTGCAAATCCTTCCGTGATGAATAACTCCTCTAGCCAAAAACAGCAAAACCTTCTGCTCATTCAGTTCCAACCAAGTGGCCTCTTGAGGGTTAAGATCATAATGGTGCAAGGAAAAACTAATAGAGCAGAAAGGGTCTTGGGGTAAGAAGTGGTCGGAGGAAGGAAATTGGGTTTAGATCTGGAGTGGTGGTGGGGCGAGATCAAATGTGCAAAACCAGCATGGGGGGTGGTGAGATTGCTGCTCCTAGGGGAAAAACAACGTCGCCTAGGGAAGGAATGGAAGAGAGAGGCTGATACTTGAATGAGGAGGAGGATAAGAATATGTTTGGCTTGTTGAGGAGGGAGGAACAAAAGAATGCAAGTGGGGAAATTCGGAAGCGGCTTTTATAGTCGCATTTTAGGTTCCATTTGTGCCAAAACTCCTTAATTAGTAGACCATTTCAGCTTTATCGCTAAGTGGTCAATCATTAGACAGGCTTTGGATGTTAATTGAAACTTGACCAAATAAGGGTCGGATTAAACAGTAATAATCGTTTCACGCCATCTCGTACAATTCTGCATGGTCCGAAAAATTCCTGTCCTCGTCACGGTGATATTAAATCTTATCGCCTAGTATCGAACCATGCTCAAGCAATTCAAAATAGTCCCAACAAAATTGTTGCATTCCAAAAATCCGAAAATATTCTAGCTGCTCTTTCTTACCTACTTCGCACGAAAATATTTCTTTTAATAGTTAGTGGTAAAACAACACTTCAAACTACATGTCTCAATAAAATGGAATGTCATTCTTATTTTGTCTATATCTTAAAGATCAAAGATTTTAAAAACTTCAACTTTATTAATCAAAAAATCATGAGCTATATATATGCTCTTTTATACTTGTTTCAAAATAATAGAAACTATTTCATACCAAAACTTCCCTTAAGAATCAAACTATATATATATATATTAAGATTTCCAAAAACCTTTTAAAGACACAATTTTCAAAAATTGGAAAATTATTTCCTAGTCAAAATTCAAAATCAAGCCTTTACTAATATATATATAAATATTTAAGGATTTCAAAAATTGACTTTTTATAAACTAAAATTTTCTTAACACGAACAACGTAGCAGTATACGTGTTTCTTTGAAATTAAAATTTCAAAACTTTACCAAAACAAAATCTCCAAAATAAATCATTGGGAAAACAAATCCTTTGATACCCCTTTTTCCAAAATCTAAGGCATTTCCAAAATATACTTTAAAAAATTTCTCTCACAAGTTTTAGACTAAGGAATTGACATTAATTATCCAAATAATTCGGTTTTCGATCAAAGTGGTGATCAGTGGATACACCATAGTAAGAACTTGCTTCAGAACAAATGCGACATACAGACTCCAATTTCCCATCCATCTTGAATAAATGTTTATCTTTGACTAGAACTCATCACCAAATTCCAAAATCATAAGGCAGCTAGATCTCAACCTTCAAGTCGAACACCTCCAGTCTCCGGGATTCTGCCATATTTCTAACTCATGCTCTTTATCAACTTACCCATCACCAGCACTCCGTGGGGTTACTTTGAAATCGACGTGAAAATATTTGCTCTAAGATATTTCCAAACTATGATTTCTTCACCCATTCCTTTGGAGTGGAATTACAACTACTTCCATGGTCGAAATTCTCAGAATGTGGCATCAAAATATAATAATACTAGATAGGAAATTACAAATGTGTTCACTCAATTTATCTTAATTCCTCTGGTCAACTAAGCAAGGCTCTAATACAAAACGTAGAAACTTATACCTTAATGGGCTTAAATTTCGACAAAAATCGAAACTCAAGTCCATCAAAGCATAGATCGTTGGATTTGGCACCTACAAATAAGCATAAAAATTATAAGCGGTTGATAGAAATCTAAATTCACAACGAAATAAAAATAGAATAAGAATACTAATTATGACTACTACTTTGGAATTATGGTATTCCCTGAATATCAAATTTTTACATCAGCATCGAGTATGAGAGAAAAGAAGACTTCTCCAACAATGAAACACGTCCTGCTCTAGTGACCTGTTCCTCTAAATATATCCTCTAGGTTGTAATGAGGAGGGGGTCAGAATAACGTTCTAGTGATTAGAACTTTTTTATAAACTATCTATAGCATAAATTTATACCAATTGGTTTCCATTTATAGTAATGTCTATTAAGGTTAGGAATTCTAATCTAGCCTTGCATTGCACACACGATTACTTACCAATCCGTTCTCAAGGTACAGAATGCTAATGAAACCTTATCAACCACCCAACACTTCTATACCTATTAGCCACTTAATACTTCTAAATATGAAGCGGGCTTCTATTATCAACATGTAATACTTTTAAAAGAGAAATAGATAGACTCTGCCTTTTAAGACCTATTCCCAAGGTGGACTTCTAGCATCATCATTATTGGTCTATTGATCCTAGCTATACTGTAGTGAACCAAATTTTCGACTCTCGAAGATCGACACTAATACATCCTCGATATTCACGTGCCATAAATTCAAATGCCAGAAAAACCGATTGTTAAGGGAAAAAAGAAAATAAAGATAGAACAAAATCTCACATGAGTGGAATAATATATATTATTTCAACAATAATCTTTATAATGGAAAATTGTGAATAAAATATTAGAGTCTAACTTAGATTCAGCCTAGACAGCTATAGACCATTTGTCCATACAAATGCTGAAAAATAATAAAAATGCAATAAATGCAGCAGATAATAGAATACGTCTATACATAGATGAAGATCTCTAGATTTTCTTTAAAAAATCCAAGCTTCTTCAACCAAACCTATAACTACTTGGATCTGACTAGAATACTAAAAATACTCGAATCAGACTTGATAAACCAACATGAGATACTTGAAACATGAACATATGACGGAGTCATAGATTGGTACTGAACAAAACCTTGAAAAGAATAGTATCTTGCAAGACCACGCTGCTCGTATTTACGGACAGTTTTTTACCTTACGATAACCAAAATACTTTATACGAAAATCCACTTTGATATTATTATTGATGACATCAGTTTGGAAACACTTTCAAATAAGTATATATACAAAGAATTATCAATACCTAGACTACGGTAATATATCCGGAGTAGGGCGATGGAATATACTGAATGGAATATTTGATGCCTAAAAGGGTAGTTGAAATGTTTGCAAAGCATTACAACTATTTTGGGAATACAACCAAACTGTAAAGATCGTATTGGAATTGGATTTCCAACATGAAAGGAAACCAGTAGCCTTTTCCTTCGAACCATGCATAGAAACCATAATTCATGGTAGCCTTATCACTTTTCTCAAGCCAGCTACTTGGAACTGCAATTGCTACACTATCAATATCTGGTAGTCTTATCAATTTTACAACCTAGCTACTACATAAAATAAATGGGGAAATAGATACCTTGAGGAACATCTTCCCATAATAGGTCCGAATAGTGGATGCCACCATATACACATAGACTGATAACTTGAAATATATGACTTGCAAATCGCATAATTACCCGTTTCATTTCTAGGATGTGAGGCTTGAGAGGCTATGCTCATATTATCCACAAAGTTGTGCTTTGTGTTTTCACAAAGACATGCTTTGCCATTCTCATAATAGGTTCCACTTTTAATGTCACATTGTCATTCCATAATCATACAACTAATTTCTATGAATGTATAACTCCTAAGATCGTACATTTCAGGAAATAGTGTTAAGCTAGGAGAATTTGACTTCTCTGCCACCAACCAAATAATACGTCGGTGGGGACCAATTAATATGATCAAAATGCATTGTTAATTATACGTCCATGCAAGTTTGTTCTACGACTGAACGAAACCGAAGACGCTCTTCCACCACATCCTAAGATCAGCATCGAGTAGTCCTTACATTATTAAAATTTCAAAATACGATAGGACCACTATTATAATAAATATCTCTATATTGGGAGCGACCCAGATAATTCCAACAAGCAATCCTTTCGCTATGAAGATCTTCGGTCATCAATGCTATGAAGATTTCAGAATGTAGACACCACTGTCATATAAATAAAATATGGGGTAAACCCCAGGACTCGTGATAGCAATCCCAACATTCTTAAGATCTTCGATCTTCAATAATCATCATCATCAACTTATCTTCACTTCTGAACATATATATTGGTTCGAAGTGGTTTTCGGATAGGAGTTACCCAAATCCGACTCTGGTTCCTCTGAACCAATCATCAATTAAAAAGATGTTAAGCTCATATGTGGTTCTAAATCATCGTTCGATTTAATTCGTCTTTTTATTCATTCATAAATATCTCAAAGGGACATATAATTCTTAATAGTATATGGAATCATTAAACCTCGTTTACTGAATCCTTTAAATTAATTAAACTTTTTTGTACCCCGGAATAATTCCACGTTATTTCATCCTTTACTTATGAGAATATTTTCAAATCATTTGTTTAAATCTTTATGGAGATATCTAAATCATAACTTATAAAAGGGGTTAGAAACAATGTTATTTAAGACAGTTTACTACAAACCCAAAACAATTAATTTTAAGTATAGTAATTAAAATAATTCTAAATCACTATTTTAATCTCATATTGGAAAACATTACTGTGGAAATTATATTAATTCTACTCAATACCAATTTCTGTATTCAACCTTTACTATCTGTTAAATAGTGGTGAAATCAGCTTTTACATTCATGTGGATAATATGGTTTCCCTCCTTAGAATTTAATGCCAAGTTTAAGATGATTATCTCCATACAATCCAAGTTGTTTAAATTTGGAAATTTTAATCTTTTATACTTAACTCGTTTTCGACATTTCGATCATATATATCCATCGCCCAGGAGAGGCCAGGTGAGCCAGGGCATTGGTTGCTCTTGAATATCTCCTTAGTTTAAGCACCTCACCTAGATCTCTTGAATAGAAAAATCCAGTCTACACTTCGACTTTTAGAGCCATAATTAAATCGCTTGATTTTGACAGCTTTTCTTTATATCATGTATTTAAACTCTCTAAAATAAATTATAAAATCCTCAAATCATCTTTGAAACACTTAACTATTTATTTGAAAATGTTTATAAAATATTTGGGAAATAATACTTAAATTTAAGTTCATATTTCAAAAGTTATCAAAGTATTGCAAAAACTACCGCGAATAATGTTGTAGATAGGGTTTTCAAAGCCTATTTGGTTAAAACTACTTTTAGATCATTTAGATATTCATTTTTATAACTCAAATATCGTTTAAAAAAATTTAAAGAATTTATTTCATATTTTTAAACATTTAAAAATATTTATTTTAAATCAATTTCAAATTCGAATTGCAAACCCGCGATTTTTCTGGAACTTGTTTTGGACTAATATGAAAATTTATAGCATGAAATCTTGATTTTATTTTTTCATTAATAATTATGGATAAAATAGTCCAGAATTCATATTTCAAAGAATTCCGAGCTATATTTCATTATATACGCATTTGATTTTTACGACGTGAAATCGCGAACTACCGATAAGCAATGCGCCTTACTTTGACTTATTTATCATAATTTGTCAAAACTTCTCCAGAATCAGTTGTATTGTTTATAAAACATTTATAAACCACTTTAAATCATTTACACAGATATCTTTCATATTAAATCTCATATTCACTTTTAAACCATTTCATAATATTATATTATTATAATATTCATTTCCAAACTTTTTATATTTTAAAACCATCTCGTAAGACTACACAGCTCATAAACACGGACAGGTTTTTACCTTACGATAAACAAAATACTTTATACGGAAAACCACTTTGATATTATTATTAATGACATCAGTTTGAAAATTGTTTCAAATAAACGTATATACAAAGAAAGTAACAATACCCGGACTATGGTAATATATCTAGACTATGTCAATAGAATATACCAAAATAAATATATGGCACCGAAAAGGGTAGCGGAAATGTTTGCAAAGCATTACGACTATTTTAGGAATACAACCAAAACCGTAAAGCATGTATTGGAATTAAATGTCCAACGTGATAAAGAACTAGTGGTCTTTACCTTTGATCCACGCATAGCAACCATAATTCCCGGTAGCCTTATCACTTTTCTCAAGCTGGCTACTTGGAAATGCATTTAGAACACTACCAATATCTGGTAGCCTTATCACTTTTTACAAGTTTGCTACTACATTAAAATAAATAAGGCAATAAATGCCATAAGGGATGCCTTCCCCTAATGGGTCCAGATATTGGACACCGTTATGTACACATAAACTGATAGCCTGAAATATATGTCCTACAGACCACATAATTACTTGTATCATTATCAGGATATGAGGCTTGAAAGGCTACGCTCATACTATTCATAAAGTCATGCTTTATGTTCCATAAAGCCACGTTTTTCCTTTCTCATAATAGGTTCCACTTTGAATGCCACCTTGTCATTCCATAATCACACAAATGATTTCTACAAACGTATAACTCCTGGGCTCGTACATCACAGGAAAGGTCGTTAAGCTAACAAAAGTTGCCTTCTCCATCAAAGAAGATAATATGTTGAAATGGACAAATTAATATGATTAGAAATGCACTGTTAGACATTCATCCATACAAATTTGTTTTGGGACTGAACGAAACTGAAGGCGCTCCTCTTACCACATCCTAGGATCCATAGCGAGTAGTCCTTGCATTACGAAGATTTCAAAACACGATAGGACCGCTGCTATAAAAAAATCTCTACATTGGGAGCGACCAGAGAATGTCAACAAGCAGTTTTTTCGCTATGAAGATCTTCGGTCTTTAATAAAACAAAGATTTCAAAATGTAGACACCATTGTCATATAAATATAATATCGTGGAAACCCCTAGGACTTGTGATAACAATCCCTACATTCTGAAGATCACTGGTCTTCAATAATCATCATCTTTAAACAATCTTCACTTGTAAACGTATATATCGGTTCGAATCGGTTTTTGGATAGGAGTTACCCAAATTCGACCCCGGCTCCTCCGAACCAATCATCGATTAAAAAGATGTTAAGTTCATACATAACTATCAATCATCATTCAATTTAATTCAACTTTTTATTCATTTATACATATATCTTAGAGAGACATATTATTTTAAATTATTCCATTTACCTTCTTAATAGTATATGGAATCATTAAGCCTTATTTATCGTATCCTTTTAGTTAATTAAACCTTTTTGAATCATGGAATAATTCCAAATTTTTTCATCCTTTTACTTAGGAAAATATATCCAAATCATTTATTAAATCTTTATAGAGATTTCCAAATCATAACTTTTAAAATCATTAAAAAAACAATGTTATTTAAGACATAGTTTACTAAAAACCCAAAACAATTAATTTTAAGTATAGGAAAAAAAATTCCAAATCAATTATTTAAATATCATATTGGAAAACATTTTTGAGTAAAAAGGATAATGAAAATTATACTAATTCTACTCAGTATCAATTTTCATATTCAACCTTTACTATCCGTCGAATAGCAAAGAAATCACTTTTTAAATTCATATGGATAATAAATGTTCCTTCCTCAGAATTTAACACCAGGTGTAAGAAGATTATCTCCATGCAATCCAAGTTATTTAAATTTGGAAAATTTAATATTTTATACTTTATCCGTTTCCGACATTTTGAACTTATCTATCCCTTCCCCAAAAAGAGGCCAGGTGAGTCAGGGCATTGGTTGCTCCTAAGCATCTCCTTAGTTTAAACACCTCAACCAAATCTCACGAGTAGAAAAATCCAGTCTACTCATCGACTTTAGAGCCAACATTAAATCACTTGATTTTGATAGCTTTTCTTTATATCATTTATTTAAACTCTTTAAAGTAAAATATCAACTCCTCAAATCATCTTTAAAACACTTACTTATTTATTTGAAAACATTTATAAAATATTCGAAAAGAATACTTATGTTTAAGCTCATATTTCAAAAATTGTCAAAGTGCGGCAAAAAGAATAGTGTTGCAGATAGTATTTTTGAAGCTTATTTGGTTAAAAAAAATCGATCATTTAAAAATCCACTTTTATAGGTCAAATGTCTTTAAAACATTTTAAAGGATTTATAGAATTTATTTCATATTTTTAAACATTTAAAAATATTTATTTTAAATCAATTTCAAAATTGGGTTTTGAACTGCAAAACCGCTATTTTTCTAAAAAACATTTTAGACTTATCAAAAATTTACAAGATGAAATATTGATTTTCTTTATTTATTAAAATATATGGATACATTAGTCTGAAAAATTCATATCTCGACGAATTCCGAGCCATATTTCATTCTATATACTCGTTTGACTTTTATGGCGTGAAATTGCAAATTACGGTTATGCGATAAGCCTTATTTTGACTTATTTTTCATAATTTGTCTAAACTTCCTCAAGTTGATTTTAATTATTTATAAAACATTTATAAACCATTTTAAATCATTTACATAAATATTTTTTATATTAAATCTCATATTAACTTTTAAACTATTTCATTATATTATATTATTATAATATTCATTTCCAAACTTTTTATGTTTTAAAACCATTAAGAAGCTAAACAGCTCCATACACATATTTATATGAATTCATTTTCTATTAAATAACCATGGTTAATTGCTTAAAAATTTTATTATGATTTTTCATAATTTATCATAACCAAGTTATCAACCATATCAACATCCATTTAATCAATCATATAATCAACCAAGTTATCAAACATTCATACAAATTATTAAGAGATTTAATGATCATAATATAATGCTTAAAAAATTAATAGAGATTATCAATCATTTAATAAACGTTGTGTACCCAATGTTTATATCCACTCCATCAAACTTTTCCGTAGCTTTCTAAATTGAGCCAACGGCACTTTGGCAGCATTTCCTCCTCTTTTCCTTGCTCGGGAGCTCCCCAACTTGCTTCCTTCTCCTTTAGTGCTCTCGGCCTTAACCATGGAAGAGTGATGATCTGCCTTAGCTTGGGATATATGGATGGTGTGAGTTGTAGAGGGGATATGGAGCTGTTTGCGCTTGTATATATTTTTATTTTCTCTTTGATATTATTTCTTCATAATTTTCCCTAAGGTGGAAACCGTTAAAATAATAAAGAAATAAGAGAAAGGAGATGAAGAAATGAGTGAACAAAAGAGTGAATGGATGTTTATATTTATAGACTAATGATTGCTAAAAAAAATATCTAAAACACCATCATTATCCCTACACCCACCCCTCCTTAATCATCATGCTCCACGCGTTGCCCCTCTCCTACATGTGCCTCCAGCACTTCAATCTCTTCTAAGCCATCCATTCATGTCCTTATGCATGTGGGTTTGGCTTTAGTTTGCATAATGTTGAAGTCTTTAGAAAATATATTTTCCTAAATGTGTGTCTATATATATAAACACACACACACACACACACACATATATATACATACATACATACACCACACACATTATATGTATGTATATGTGAGTATGTGATATGTATACATGCATATAAATATGTGTTAGTGTTTTTTACAATGCAATGACTTGAGATGACTTTCGTTTGTTAAACCATTGAAAATTGGAAAGCCGATTCCCGGTCACATTTTCACTTATAGTTTAAATTACATATATATGTAAAAAAAATTAATAATAAATTTCTAATCATTTTTAGTTAATAAAAATATCTTATTTGAATTATAAAATCATATAAATCAACATTAACAATTGTTTTAAAAAATTGCTATTATACCAATAAAGCGATATCAATTTTCTTATATTTTTCAATTCAAATTTGTATCTTTATAAAACTATTGTAGATGATTTATTATCACTTTATAACTATTTAAAATGAATTATTATTATTTAAAAATATTATTTGAACAATTATAATAATTGTGAAATCATTAAATCTTAATTTAAAATCATAAAATAATCATTAAATATAAAGGCATCACTAGTGATGTCATAAACACCTTTATTTTTCCTAAAAATGAATTAAATAATTTTATTTCATATCCTTATTCAATTATAAAAATAAGTGTACGTATCCAACTCAGTGCGTGACGTTTTATGATTATAGAGTTGTTTATCGATAAAACGATTTTAGGCCATTTTATCGGTATACCTTTCTGAAGTAAATATTTTTGTAAGTACCTATAACCATTGTTATTCATTGTTCAGAAAATCATAGTATATGTTAAAAAATATTATATTTGAATATTTTAAAAATAAATATAATTTATAAAATTGATAAATTTGTGGGTCATTACATATAGAGAGACCTTTGACCACTATCTATGGCCTTATAATTTATAATTGTCATACCACTCGTGCATCTATCATTACTAAAGTCTTAGCAATGGGAGAGGTTGTACCCAAGCCACTTAATACCTCATTAACAAGGACTACGCAGATCACTGACCATTTAATACCTATTTATAGGTAGGCATTTGCTATTTAATTCCTAACCACAACCCGGACTCCTTACTGGTACTATCCAGCTGAAAATGCTTGATAATCTCATTAGGGTACTTAGTACTTCTTTTAAAGGAGAAAGGAGAACCATAGATTAATCACTTAGTACCTCAAACCCGAAGCAAACCCTTCCCAAGATATTCATTATCGCTCTTATTTATAAATAAATAACCTCATTAGGTTACACTTAATACCTCAACACTGAAGTGAACCTTTGTGGAGATATTCTCACTAGGTTACTTAATACTTCCTTTTAGAAGAGAGGTAGACACTACAGCTACTCAATACCACAAAGCAGAAGCGGACTTCTATGGACATATCCCTCACTACTCTTAATTCCAAATTTGAAACATTTAATACTTTTCAGTTAAGAAAGCAGGTCCAATCTCTCACACCGTCACAGTTTCTAGGATTAGTGATCTCTCACATAAGTAATAGGTGCACCCGACTCCTGGTAGCCTCAAAGTGAAGGGAGGTCTTCTATCGAACTGAACTCGCATCACTAACCTACTAACTCATATTAACCATCTTAAGTCTTATATTATCTTAGGTAGACATTGGACTTAGCTTACTATTTTCCTTTTTATTTAACGCAATAAAATTTTCCTTCAATACTTATCTACCACATAAATCTCATTTTAATGGTATTAAATGTCAATTTTCCATGAAATCATAACGGACATTTTCTAAGACATTTCTATATGATTATTAATTTCAAATTAGTAACCTTTTAATATTTATTCCATTTCAATCAGTCCTTATTTATCCATTTGTCCCTATTAATTGTAACTCCCAAATTCATTTCCATTAATTGGAATTCAAGTCATTAATTCTCATACTAACCAGTTGTAACCCATAATCTAATCATATCCATTATTTTCCATTATTTCCCATTAATTGGGGTTACAATCTATTATTCTCTATTAATTATTGGCAATTCCTAATTTATTGCCCATTAACAGGAATTATTACATTTCCTAATTTCCATAAATTGGTTTAACACAAAAAGAAAAGATTGACTCCGGTTGAAATTACACGGAATGGATAATTTCTTTTTAATCAGAATAAGTAGTGCAAACTGCTAAGAATAAATCTATTCTTTACACATCTCATTCCTTTTTGTTTGTGGGTATTCCTTGTTAAATCAAACATCGCCTTTTTGAATCAATAGTGGAAAAAATAAATAAATTTATAAAAATCAAATGGATGTTCCTGTCACGATTTAAACTATGGAAAATCTATAACATAGCGAAAATTGGGCAATAATCCAAAATCTCTATTTTACACTCAAGAAAAGATCTGGAATAAAAGCATGCGACTTTCAAACTCTAAAATCATTGGGACTAATTTTCAAATCTAGTTGCAAACATATTTCAAATTAGATATAAAACCAGAATATGTAGGCTATAGTTTTCTACACAAATTTAAGCTTACAATTCACAAATAAAACTTGATTAGGCATAAAAATCAAATATATACCAACGGAATAGATTTAAAATCATAAACAATGTATTAAATTTCCTACCCACTTTTTAAAAGTGACTAAAATCTCTAGATCTGTAGTAGAACCTTAAATTCGTCTTCAAATCCTTTTTGATCCAATAAATACGTATAAAAGATATATACATATATTATAATTACAGATTTGAAAAGAGATTTGGATTTGGTAGAGAAAATAGATACAAATGTATAAATATATAAATTACTTCAACGCATATAGCTGATTCTCTTCTCTTCTTCTTTTTTTAGATTTAGATTCTTCTCCAATTTGTATGAATATGGATAAAATATCTTATTTTCGTAATTTAGAAAGAATGAAGAAGAAGAAATGGTGAGGCTTCGCTGCTGCCTTTAGAGAAATATGTGAAGAGAAGGGAGGGTTGGGCCTAAATTTATAGGTGCAAGAATCAACCTCCATCGTCATATCGAAATATATTAAATATGAGCCATTAGGCCTAGGCTATCCCTAGCCACCACACAGGGGGCGTTCGACTGCACCTTAATTAGGGGTCGATCTCCCCTGGTCGACCGCTCATAGTGGAGGGTCGACCTATGGGCCTGGCTTAATTAATATAAAAGGTTAAATTTCCTATTCGAATTATTTCCATTCTAAATTCATTTTTCATCCGTAATTTCTTCGTTTGGACACCGATCGCAAAACTCTGAATATGAAAATTGCTCAGAATTTCAGCACGAATTCATGGTGCAAGTTTCGTGGTCAAATTCCATTATTTGCAAGAATTCCATTTTTGGAGCATAATTAATTAACTAAATAAATAAATAACGCAAAATTATGGGGTGCTACATTCTTCCTCCTTTCAAAGAATTTCATCTCTAAAATTTTAGCAATGCTAAGTCATGTTTTTGGCTCCTATTTATGCTAAACTACACATCCAATGAGTGTACAACCAATTTTGTAACCAAATGTGCACAAGTACATAATGTATTACGGTATCACTACTTAAAAAATATGTATGCACAATGGTTCTAAATTAGATCCACCTATACGAATGCATTTTTTTGAAAATATGTTTGGAAAATATAATGAAAACAACTTATATATACTGGCAATTCTATATGTGTACAGCTTTTGAAAAATCTTTCCAACCAAAACCGCCATACTCCTACGAGTAGAAGTATGCAGCAACAAATTTTGCATCCACTTCCTACCATCCAATAATCTAATGCATCAAATCGCTTCCTAAACTTTAATCCTATGTCGGGAAAAGGAATCTATGTGGAAAATTTAAAATTCTTATCACTTATAATCTTCTTATTCCCATAATACAGTGAAAATTTTCTCGCTGCCTCGGATTTACTCCAAATTTTCTATGTACAAAACGCATAAGCAGGCTTCTTTCAAGCTCTAAAATGGAATTAAGTCTAAAAATAGACTCATATGTGTTGTCAACAATGCATGGAAATAGAAAGTTTAAGGCAAAAATAGCCTTTTCCTTATTACCGCTTGCATTTATCGCATCGTCGATCTAATGCACCCCTAAATCCGCAAATATATAACTCTATTTGACTTCCCTATGCTTAACATGTAGCCTTTAAAATCAATTTTTTCACAAAAATCTTTCTCACTTTTCGAATTTGCACGTCATTTGAAAAATCAAATCTCAAAATATTTAGACGTGCATTTTCCCTAGAAATCAAATTTTGAACAAAAACTCTAAAATAATTCAAGAATAAAAAATAACTAAAACACAAAACTTTTTATTTTCAAAACAGAAGCTTTTCAAATCAAGGGAAACCTTTTCAAAATATTTTTCTTCCCAAACATTTTGGTAAATCAAACCATAATTCAAAATAGTCGAAAGTCAGTTATGCGCTAAAATCATAAACCAAATCCTAAAGTTCTACAATTATCATTTACTCACAAAACTTAACATTTCATTTAAAATGTCATCATGCCTAATTACCGAAAAAATTCGCTTTTAACGAACATGAGATTTCCTAAATCATGTTCTTCGCTAAAAATTTCCAACTATTCTAAACTCCCAGTCTTATATTGCATTTACTATTAGTTAAGTGTCTTTTATGAGATTTCCATATTTATACCGTTCTTCACTATGCATGTATAAGTGTGGTTTGCATGTCTAAAAACAACAACATGGTAAATAAATAAGAACTCATAATATCGTACGTGCCTTTTACAATAGAAAACTTACAGTTATAACCTAAAAAAATGCTGGAAGGGAAAAGACAACAAAACCATAAATCCTAAAATAATGCCTACATACTATGAGATGCCTTTCTCCATAGCTAGAGCTTGATCCATTGCTGCAACCCCTGAATGGTTGTAGCACTGCGGCTATGCACCCAATCATGTGCCATTGGCACTGTTGGTGTTGCTAACGACTTTGAAATTGCCATCTTTCTAAGGAAGGATCTAGTGATGGTTGAAGAAACCTTCTACTAAACTGCCACTCTACATGGTTCACCGTACTATCCAAAGACGAGAGTGGATATGTGAAAATACGGAAAGTGGCTCCGTAGAGCACTAATCCTTGATCAAAAAATTGTATCATAAAGATACGGGTCCAATTGACAACAATGCTGCCAGTACCAGCATAGGTGGTCTTCTACACCATGGGATAAATCCGGTTGTCACAGCCAATCTTAGGAATGACATTATGCTGAATGATGTGCACAACCTGATGAGCAATCAAACATAGATTATCCATCTTCCAAACACCGACATCCTAGGAAAATACCTACAGAAAAATCATTGAGTTTGTCACTTCAAAATCATTTAAGTATGTGTCCATTACGGAGGCCCCTAAAATCTCAACGAGATCATCATCAGTTGGCTTAACCAAGTCGCCCTTCACCTTAAAATGAATCAAACTACTGCCTACATTGAAATTCTATGCTAATAGGATATAGCACAAGTAACATTCTCACTCAAAAGTCTCAAAGCAGAGGATCGGTGCAAATCCATCTGCGATAAATAGCTCTTCTAGCCAAATGTGGCCAAACCTTCTGCTTATTCCAATCCTTCCAAGTGGCCTCTTGGGGGTTGAGACCATAATGGTTCGAGGAAAATCCAAGAGTGCGAAAAGGTTTTGTGGGCCAAGAAGTGGTCGGAGGGAGGAAATAGGCTTTAGATCGGGAGGGATGGTGGGGCGAGATCTAACGTGCAAAACCAGCATGCGGGGATGTGAGGCTGCTGCTCTTAGGGAAAAATGGTGTCGCCTAGGGGAGGAATGGAAGTGAGAGGCTGATACTTGAAAGAGGAAGAGGATGGAGATTAGGTTTGGCTTGTTGAGGAAGGAGAACGAAAGAATGCAATTGGGGAAATTCGGACTCAGCTTTTATAGTCGTGTTACAGGTTCTGGTTATGCCAAAACTCGTTAACTGGTGGATCACTCTAGGTTTACTGCTAGGTGATCAACCACTAGACGGGCTTTGGGCATTAATTGAACCTCCCAATTAGGACTGAATTAAATAGTAATAATCATTTCACACCATCTCATATGGTTCGGCACGATCCAAAAAATTCATTTCCTCATCACAGCAGCGTCAAAGGCTACTACCTAGTTCCAAAACATGCCCCAACAATTCATAGTAGTTCGAACAAAACTGATGCGATCAACAACAATTCCAAAAGCCTAAAAGTATTCCAGCTGTTATTTCATGCATACTTCACACAGAAAACTTTCTTCCAATAGCTGGTGGTAAATCAAAACTTCAAACTACATACTCCAATAAAACTGAATGTTATTCATATTTTGTCTGTATCTTAAAGAAAGGAGATTTTAAAAACCTCCAATTTATAAACTGAAAAATCAAAACGCTAAATATATACTCCTTTATACTTGTTTCTAAATAATAGAAACAATTTCATACCAAAATTTCCCTTAAAAATTAAACTTATATATATATGTATGTATATATTAGAGTTTTCAAAAACCCTTTTAAAAAACATAAATTTCCCAAATTGGAAAACTATTTCCTTGCCAAAAAAGCAAAATCAAGCCTTTACTAATATAGATAAATATTTAAGGACTTCAAAAATTAGTTTTTAATAAATTAAACATTTTCTTAATACGACTAATGTAGTGTTATACATGTTTCTTTGAAAATTAAAATTTTAAAACATTCCCAAAACAAACTTTCCAAAATAAATCTTTGGGAAAAAAATCCTTTGAAAACCCTTTTTCCAAAATCTAAGGCATTTCTAAAATATACTTCATAAAAATTCTCTCACAGGTTTTAGACTAAGGAATAAACATTAGTTATCCAAATAAAAATTTGGTTTGTCATCAAAGAGGTGATCAATGGATACACTCTATCAAGAACTTGCCTCTGGAAAATTACGACATACAGACTCCAATTTCCTGTCTATCTAGAATAAAATGTGTCTCC
The DNA here is from genome assembly GCA_030765085.1 of Allium cepa. Taxonomy (NCBI): domain Eukaryota; kingdom Viridiplantae; phylum Streptophyta; class Magnoliopsida; order Asparagales; family Amaryllidaceae; genus Allium; species Allium cepa. The sequence goes on along the minus strand of CM060940.1, from coordinate 744,887,215 downwards.
GACTAGAACTTATCATCCAAATCAAAAATCACAAGATATCTAGATCTCAACCATTAAGTCGAACACCTTTAATCTTTAGGATTCTGCCATATGTCGTACTCATGCTCTTTATCAATAGCGCCTAACGCGTCGCCAACACTCCATGGGGTGCATCGGAGTCCGCGTGAAAATCTTAGCTCTAAGATATTTCTAACCCATAATTGCTTCGCCCATTCCTTCGGAGTGGAACTACAACTACTTCTATGGCCGGAATTCTTAGAATCTAGCGTAGAAATATAATAATATTAGATAGAAAAGTATGAATGCTTTCTTTCAATTTATCTTAGTTCATCTGATCTACTAATCTCGACTCTAATACCAAATATAATAACTTGCACCTTAATAGGCCTAAATTTCGAAAAAAATCGAAACCTAAATCCATCAAAGCACAAATCGTTGGATTTGGTACCTACAAATAAGCATGAGCACAAGCAGAGATGATAGAAATCTAAACTCGCAACGGAAATAAAAATAGGATAAGAATACTGATTATGGCTACTACCTTGGAATTAATGGTATTCCATGGATAACAGATTGCCATATCAACATCAATCATGAGAGAAAAGAAGATTTCTCCAACAACGAAACAGGTCCAGCTCCAGTGTCATGTTCCTCTAATCTATCATGTGAGTTGTAATGAGGAGGGAGTTAGAACAACATTCTGGTGACTGAAAAATCTGTAAACTGTCCATAACATAAATTTATATGATCGATTTCAATTTAATTGTTATGTCTATTAAGGTTAGGAATTCTAAACTAACCTTGCATTGCACACACAACTACTTAACTATCCATTCCCAAGGTATGAAATACTTACAAGGCCATATCAACCATCCAATACTTCCATGCCCATTAGCTAATTAATACTTCTAAATATGAAGTAGGCTTCTACTCTTATCACATAATAATTTTAAAAGAGAACTAGACGGACTCTGCCATTTAAGACCTCAATTGAGGTAGACTTCGTCATGTAAGACCTATTCCCATGGTTGACTTCTAGCATCGTCATTATTGGTCTATTGGTTCTAGCTACAAAGACTTTTGAGCACTTTCTATGGCCCTATAATTTATAATAGCCATACTACTAGCGCATCTATCGTTATTAAAGTTTTAGCAATGTGAGAAACAATACCCAAGTTACTTAGTACCTCATTAATAAGGACAAGGCAGACGTCTGACCATTTAACACCTATTTATAGTTAGGACTTTGTCATTCAATACCTAACCCCAAGGCAGACTCCTCACTGGTACTATCAACTGACACTACTTGAAATCTCATTAGGCTATTTAGTACTTTTATAAGAGAGAGGAGAACCCTTGATCAGTCATTTATTACCTTAAATCCAAAGCGAACCATTACTGAGATATCTATTATCACTCTTAATTACAAATAAGGAATCTCATTAGGTTACTTCATTTGGTAGGTAGGCGGGCCCTGCAATAATCACTTAATACCTCAATGCTAAAGCGAATCTTTTTGGAGAGATTCTTGTTTATTTGGAATCTCACTAGATTACTTAATTCTTCCTTTGAGAGGAGAGGCAGACCCTACAACCACTTAATAGCTCAAACCAGAAGAAAATCCCTTTGGAGATATCCCTCACCGCTCTTATTTCCAAATTTGGACCATTTAATACTTTTCAATTAAAAAAGCAGTTCCAATTTCTCATGACGTCATGGGTCTTAGGATTAGTGATATCTCAAAAAAGTAGTAGGTGTATCCGACTGCTCGTGGCCTCAAATGAAGGGCAATCTTTCGTTGAGTGACTCTACTTACCTCGCATCAGTAACCTACTAAGTCCAATTAATCATCCTAAGTCTTATATTATTTTAGGTATAAATTGGACTTAGCTTACTATTTTCCTTTTTATTTAAGGTAGTCAGATTTACCATAAATACTTATCTACCCATAAATTACATTTTAATGCTCATAAATGTCAATTTGTCCATAAAATTCTAACTGATATTTCCTAAGACATTTATTTGTTATTACTAATTTCAAATTCGTAACCTTTTTATATTTATTCTATTTCTATCGGTCCATTTTTATCCATTTGTCCCTATTAATTGTAATTCCCAAATTCATATTCATCAATTGCCAATTAATTGGAGTTACAATCATTAATCCTAATACAAACCAATTGTAACTCCTAATCTAATCCAATCTATTATTTTCCATTAATTGCCCATGAATTGGAGAACTTTTATTTTCAATTAATTATTGGCAATTCCTAATTTATTGCCCATTAATAGGAATTACTACATTTTCTAATTCTACATATTCATTTGCCTAAATATAATAATAACTAACGAACGTTACGCATAAATAACATACGAATAAACTCTGTTCAAATTTATTAATGCAATAAATACATATAAATTGCATAATGAATCTATCTATTCGTACCCGAATATATTCCAATCATAAATATGTAATTAGAATGTGCTTTCCATATTTAATTTGTAGAAATTAAATTCCTTAGGAATATTTTCCGCTATGATTTACATAAATTGGTTTAATACAAAAAGGAAAGATTGATTCCATTTGAAATTGCAAGGAATGGATAATTTCTTTTTAATTGGAATAAATGGTGTGAACTACGAAGAAAAAATTTGTACTTTACACATCTCTTCCCTTTTTGTTTGTGGGTATTCTTATTAAATCAAATGTCGCCCTTTTGAATCAATAGTGGAAAAGGTGAATAAATATATAAAAATCAAGCAAATGTTCTTTCCATAATTTAAAATCTTGAAATCTATAACATAGCACAAATTTGGCAATAATCCAAAAATCCTATTTTACACCCAAAATCATATTTGGAATAAACATATACAACATTCAAAATCTAAAATCTTTGGGACTAATTTCCAGATCTAGGTGTAAACATATGTAAAATTCGATCTAAAACAAGAATATGTTGGTAATAGTTTTCTACACTAATTTAAACCTACAATTTACATACAAAATTGATTTGGGCATAAAAATCAAACATATGCTAGCGGAATAGATTTAAAATCATAAACAACGTATAAAATTTCTCACTCTTCTTTTAAAAGCGATCTAAATCTCCAAATCTAAAGTAGAACCTTAAATTCATCTTCAAATCTTTTTTAATCCAAGAAATATATATAAAAATGTTATATGCACAAATTAGAATTACAAACCTGAGAAGAGATTTGGAATTGGGTAAGAAAATAGATACAAAAAATAATTATATAAATTGCCTCAAATATGCATATAGTTAATTCTCTTCTCTTCTCATTTATTAGATTTCTATTCTTGGATTAGGTCTAAATTTATAGGTGCAAAATCAACCTCAATCGTTAGATCGAAATATATTAAATTCGAGTCGTTGGGCCTAGGCTAACCCTTGTCACCACACAGGGACTGGTCGACCGCCCCTGGTCAACTGCTTGTAGTAGTTGGTTCGCCTTTGGTTCCGGAATTTAACTTTCCTATTCGAATTATTTCTGTTCCGAATTCATTTTGGACTCCGATGGAAAAACTCTAACTTTGAAACTTGCTTAGAATTTCAGCATGAATGCAATGGTGCAAGTTTCATGGTCAAATTCCATCGTTTGGATAAATTCTATTTTTAGAGCCTAATTAATTAACTGACTAATTAAATAACAAATGTCAACTTATGGGTGTTACAGGAAAGGCGTCTTTGAGACGTCGAAAAATTTAGTTTTTGTAATTTAAAATGTAGTCGAAATAGCATCGGCAAAATAATGTTGGTAAGACATTGACAATACGTCATTTTTAGGGCACAAGAAACATCATTACATCTATCGTTTTTCGGATGTTGGTATATTTTTTTGACATACTTTTTATGGATGACTATTAAGGTGTCAGCTAGGCATTGGTATTGCTTTTACCGACACCCAACCGTCGCCTTTTTGGCTTCGATAAATGTTATTGTTTTTATAGCATCTTGAATAGCCAACGTTTAGTCTGATGTGAAGTTTGTTGGATCGTTGTCACTATCATCTTTAATGGGCACATTTTGTTTATTCTCTCTGTTAAGCATGTAAAAAAAGGTAATTAATTAGGTAAAATACGCACTGCGTTTGAATTATAGTCCGTATAGGAGACGTTAGAATGTAAGGCACTCGCTTCACAAGCATCAGAGGTCGTACTTTCAACATCGGCTAAATAAGCTTTCCAACCGCAAAGCACTGGAGAGCTTTGCTATTTTTTTAATATGCAATCCCTAGATGGTCAACTAATCACAATTTACTAGATGAACAAGATGATGTATGCATGCCTCAAATATGATGTATGCATGCCTTAGATCATAGGTCACTCCTGATAGGTCAATGACTAAGGTGTCGTTCATAGTCAAAATTTACTCCGTTACTGTTGGCAACCTGTCCGACGACACAATGGTCCAACTTAAAAAATGACCCTTCGGCCAGTTGGAAGGAAGAGATACGTTAGAGTCCAACCAATCAGATTCGTTCTATCGTTACACCCTCCAACGGTTGCATTATTCGGCTCCCCTCTCTCCTATAAATCATTCATTTCCCTATCATCTTCCCACACCAGTAGCAAACATCCCCCAACCTTTCTCTTTCTTAATTGCTACCAAACTACTCGAGTATATTTTTAGGTATTTTTTCCGCTATTATGTTCAACTTTTCTATCTATAACATATATCTTTCTAGGATATTTTTATATACTTTTCAATTTTTATTTTTCGATAGGGTGTACTCTTCTGGTTCTGCTACTGCTTCCTACCAGCACATTTCTTAATAGACTATCGAAAGGAACGAATTATTTATAGACCTATGCGTTGATTTTCTACCGGACAGAAGGATTCAATCAGCGAGTTTTATGCATTGGTGGCCGGATGCATTTAACGACAGGTTGAATTCTGACTGATCCCAAACACAGATGAAGAACAAATGGGATAACCTGAATCGCTCTTGGATTGATTGAGACAAACTTCTATGGATAGAAGGAGAGATGTGGGATTAAGAGAACGATCGGTTGGACGGTTTCAATGAGTAGTGGAACATCACTGTAATAAGATACAAGTGATTCGGAAAAAAATCCCCTCCTCAAATTCAAAGAGTTGGATTAGCTTTTTCGAGGCTGGATAGTAAAAGGTACTTGCAAATATCTGATATCTGTTAGTCCACCAGCTCAGTCATTCACTATTGTTGAAGCAGATTTATACCACAATTGCGTGGTCGATGACACTACATTCGTTCAGCCCATACGCAGTAGACAGACCGAGCATGGCAGCTCGACTAGGTATGTTGTGGGACAATCGTTCATTCAGATGGAATGTTTCACCAACGTAATGCAGTGTTGTCACTTTATACCGTCAGTTGTTATACTTGTTCGGCGGTGGGAGATTATTCAGTTTTTTCGTGAAAATTCCACAAACTTGGATGTAGTGGAAACATATTTTTATGATGAGATACAAGGATTTATGATGTACGAATTGACTGTATTCTGTAATCGTCGTCTGTAGTTTTTTCTTCATGTATTTGAATTAAAATGTATGAGTTTGTTTTAATGAAAAATCGAGTAAATTAATTTTATTATTTGCAATTATTAAACTCATATTACACAGTAAAAATAATAATTAATAAATTATAAATCAATTAAATTATAAATCACAACTTAAATAACTCACTCAAATATCACACTCAAATACCCTGTTCGTAGCTCAAAAGGCATTCTCTGTTCACTCAACTTTCTCGTTCAAATGATCCGCTCAAATAGCACGTTTTTGTTTGTTACAAATGCATCCTTTAGACATAAGAATGAAATATTTTGTTCACAGGGAAGGGCTTCCGATGATTTTAACAATACTTGGAAGCCATTAAATTATTTTAATTTTTATCAATCAAATCACATGATGGAGTTAAATAATTGCTTCCATATATTATATAGAAACAAAAGTTGCACTGAATACTGACCGTATCAAAAAAGTAGAATAAATACGTCAGTAAAATAGAGGACCTTAGACATTTCAAAAGCACCAAAACTTTAAAATTTAAACCAATACAAACAATTAAAAAAGTACGAAAAAAAGTTGCAAAAACTCCTCAGCAGTCCATAAATAGCAGTACAATTACAAAACAACATTCCTAAATTTATGTCATATACTAGCACAGCTAAAAATGGTTGATCTTGGCTTCTTTGTAGTTCTACTGCCTGCCTTCCTAGAAAAGATGGTACCTTTTTAAACGCTCATGCAACTATTAACAAATTTTACTCTATTTTCATGTTTGTTTTTGCTGTTGCATGCAGAACATTCCTAGTGCTGTCGTAAAACACATTTCCAAAGGGGAGCTCTACTTAAAAACTGCAAAATTGGTGAGTCCTACCGAAGAATCATGGCATTTGCATGTTTACAGAAAGAACAAAGGAGCGGCCATGTACTTCGGTGGAGAAACTTGGCTTGAATTCATAAAAGTCCATAACCTAAAGCTGGGATACTTTTTAGTATTCAGCTATAGAGGAGATATGATATTTCACTTTAGAGCATATGATCTTACTACCTGTGAGATAACTTCATATTTTAACACCAATGATGTACAAGGTCAGAAAATTAATTTTGAGAATTATAAGAAGCACAATGGTATAAAAGTTGAAACCGAAAAGCACATAGAAGTCAAAGAAGAGATAGAAAGCTATGGTATGCAATTTTCTTTTTTCTTTCTTTCTTATCTTTATGCATTACATTGGCCATGCATGTATGCAGATGAAATTGGTCGTTTGAAGAAGAGGAAGCTACCAATCCCAAATTCTCCAAGGAAGAAGAAGATGCTAAAGTACAATGTTAAAGATGGTATAAGAACTTGCATGTTATTTTTAACAATCTTTCATTTGATAAAAACCTTCAACGAAAACCATTGACAATGCTGCAGATACTGTTCGAAGGGGGGAATACGAAGTCACCATATGCAGCTCTAACCTCAAGTATGCTTATATGGTAAGTGGGCGATCATGTATTGTATTTTCATACAATCTCCTTATTTAAACAATGTGGTATTTTGAATTTTGAACATTGGATGTAGAACGTTCCATGTCGATTCAGTGACATTTATGGCTTGAGTGAGCTTAACGAAATAGCATTGATCGATCCAAAGAAGAGAATGTGGCATGCTCATCTTCTTCACCGAAGAGTCAGATGGGGAAACCCGAAAAATGTAACTAAGGTAGGAACACCATGGCCAGAATTTGTAAGAGCAAACAATTTGAAAGTAGGAGATGCATGCATCTTCAGAATGTACTCAAACAAGAGAACTGGTGAAGCAGAGTACATGGAAGTGAAAATACGAAGAATGAATGAAAGTTAATGTAGCATGTTATTCATGGTACTGTTTTTTGATGTTAGTTGCACTTTGCCTTGATCCAGTTGTTGGAATGAAAATGATGGTTTTGTTTTGGGTTTGTTTTTCTTCTTAAAATTAGGCTGTGGGTATTTATATTTTTGTTATCACTTTGCTTCTACTTTTCAAGTGCTTTTGTGATTGCATATACTACTAGAAGCCGTTAAGGTAGATGCTATGTTTGTCTCCCTCTTCTTGTCTCATTGCTTTTCACTTTGGAAGGCTTCCATATCCATGGAAATAAACATTAATTAGGGTATCATAGCTAACTATAACGGATTCGAAACCATTCTAGGGGAGCTATGAATGCAAAGTCAAACTTAAAAAAAAAAAAAATAGATCGAAGAACATTAAGTTTTATTTTTTGGCTGAAGAACAAATCTTAAAAGAAAATTAGACTGAACAACAATATTAGTTATAACTAGCATTATATTTAGTTTTTACACCGCACAAAATATTAGTTGTAACTATTATCATATTTAGTTTTTACACTATATAAAATGCTACTTATATTTAGCATTGTCCTTCAGCTTAATTTTTTGCAAAGTTTATCTTTCAGTCTAAAAATGAAACTTGTTGTCTTTCAGTCCAATCTTTTTTCAATGTTTGTCATTGTGCTTATTTCTCCCTTTTTTTTACTTGCATTCTGCACTATCAACCAACTCAAACAAACTTACATGTTTAAAACTCCCATCAAAATCTATTTCCAATTTGAAATTTAGACCTCCCATCAATTATAACAATACCTATATATAATAAAAAATATATTAGTTAAATATTTGAAATACACACTGAAAATATACATACATCTACCCATCCCTTACACCATACCCTGTCTTTTCAAACTGCCATCCCCACACCTTCAACTGTTGCTTCCGCTTCGGCCATCTTGCCTACCTCTCCTCTGTCCTTACCACCGCCGGTGCCTCCCCCACCCCCTGTGCAATCTATCTCGCGCTTCCATTCATCCTCCCCATCCCTACCTTGGTCCTCTCTTTTTAAAACCAGACCTCGTAACGCTGGTCAATACTCACCAGTTGAAATTCCTTTATCTTATGATGGTCAATCAATGGTACCCCCAGAGAAGTAATTGAAGCTGGAAATGTTTTTTGGGAAGATTGGTTGGTAGGTTTTTTCCTTGATAAGCTTCTGTCATACATGACTGTTATCAACCACCTTAAGAAGCTTTGAAAACTAAAAGGGGAAATTAAAATTAAGTCTGATGGGATCTTGTTCCTGTTCCATCTTTCCTGTGCTGAGGATAGAAGGAAAATAGTTGAAGCCGACCCTATATTTCTTAGGAACAAGATATTCATTATCAAAGCTTGGGATCCTTATATTGGGAACAGTTGTAATACCATAAAAACAGTGCCTACTTGGATAAAATTATCGAACATACCTCTTTACGCTTGGTCTCACCTAGGAATTAATTGGCTTGCGTCAAGAGTTGGTAGGCTGCTGTGTTTGGATTCTTCCACCGATACAATGGAGAGAATAGGTTATGCAAAATGCTTGGTTGGTGTATCTCCTAATCAAGATTTGGTAGAGGAGTTTCCTGTAAAATTAATTGATGGTTCAATACAAATGGTGAAGGTAAGCTACCTCGGGAAGCCTGAAATTTGTACCCATGCAAAGAATTTGGTCACATGAAAGATGTATGTTTGAGAGCAAGTGGAGATAAAGATAAGATGAGGTAGATACGGTGATAAAAAAGAAAATGCAAGAAGAGTTTATATATGAGCAGAAGGATGGTAAGCAAGTTAGCAAGAACAATCATACTTGGCGAAGAGTTGTTAATAAGAAAACCAAGGATGGAGTGGGAAATATAAAGAAGGTGCCACTAACAAATGAAAAAGCCAAAAATGTTAAGGAGGCTGATACCATAACAGCAATGCAACAACAAAAGGAGAAAATAAATAATGGTGGAACATGTGGAAATGAAATTCATGTGGTTGATGGTGATACTGCCAATGAGCAAGGTTATATCTTAATACATAATAATTTTGATGTGTTAAATGAAATGCAAAAAAGAAGTTGACAATGAGATTATTGCAATCAATGGTGAGCATTCTGTTGAGATGGATAGTAGCATGCTAGACATGCTTGTTTCTAGCACAGGTGGTAAAGATGGCAAAAATAATGGATTTGAGCAGATTAATTCATTTTCTGTAGGAATTCAAAGGTCACAGAATCCATTGGAGGAATGTGATAAACAAGCTGTGCATGCCACTGAAACACAATTACGTGCAAATAACCTCATGGCAACACAGCAACTTGAAAACTGCATTTGCAACCAAATTTCAGTTTCCTCTCTTCCATCTGAGGAAAATGGACTTGAGATGTCAATTACATCACCTAAAGGAATACAAAGAATCTAGAATCATGTGGAGGAATGTGACAATAGATCTGTGAATGCTACTGATACTCTACTGCATGCAAATGACCTAATGATAACACAGCAACCTGAAAGCAACTCCTGCAAACAATTTTCTTTAACCTCAAATCTTACCAAAACCATCTCACCCTCAGATATTCTTGATGAGGCATTCTGTAACACAATACAAGCTCAAATTTTTGAATTAGTATACTCTATGCAATCTTCTTCCAATTCAACTGCCTCCCCGACCATCTCAACTCCTCCTTATCCTGCCAGTACATCTTCAAGTCAACCATATGTATTTCTGGGATCAATTCCTGGTTGGGAAACACCACCTGCAGAACCAAATAATGACAATTGCCAATCTACAAAAAATGATAAAGGCAAGACGGTTAAGAAAACAAAGAATCAAAATCAAAGTCAATACAGATTTAGTTCTCCTATAACAAGGAGCATGAAAGAAGGAGAACACATTTCCATGGTTTAATTATGTTACACAATATTGGCGCATGGAATATCAGAGGATCCCATAATTTCCTCAAGCTTGATCAGGTTAAGCATTTAAACTCCAAACATCAACTATCTATTTTTGCAATTCTTGAAACCAAATTGAATCTCCCCCTTACTATTTCTGCTGCCAAGTACATAAATCCTTCTTGGATGCTGTCACATAATCTTCTTGAAGCAAGTTACGGACGTATTATGGTTATTCATAATCCTGTGCAACTTTCACTTGAACTCCGTCTCGCTACTCCACAACTAATGCATTTTCATGCTAAATACCTCAATTCATCCTCTTCCTTCTATATCACCTTCATTTATGCTTATAACTCCCCTTCATTTAGGCAAAATCTTCTCCAACTTATTCCTGTGCTAAGGCAAGAATCTCATCCTTGGGTAGTTCTTGGAGACTTCAATTGTTGTCTAACCTTGACGGACAAGCAAGGGGGCCTCCCACTTATGCCTAATGATATCATACCTTTAAACACAGCTGTTATTGATTCTTCTTTAATTCCTATCTGCAAAAATGGTGCTCTTTTCTCCTGGAGCAATAGGTCTAGGAACGGTGCCCGTATCTTCTCCAACATTAATCAAACTTTCTCTAATTACAAAGCCCTATCAACCTAGCCTAATTTCTCCACTCATTTGCCCCATCCTATCTTCTCTGACCATTCTCCACTTATCCTGACCACTGGGAAGATGCCACTTGGAGCCAAAAGAGGTTTTAAATTCTATAATGCTTGGGTCAATGATCCTGAGTATAATAATATAATTAAAAATGCATGGTCATATAAGTTCTATGGAAATCCTATGTTTATTTTTTGCAGAAAACTAAGAGAAACTAAGGAAATTTTAAGGGTTTGGTCTAAAGCAAAGTTTGGTGATGGCAATCTACAATCAACAAATCTTATGGAACAGCTTAAGGAGGCTCAGGATCTTATGATGGCTCATCCTGATGATGCTGAGATGGCTGAAGAGGAGGCCGTCCTATTCAGTGACCTCAATCAAGCTCTTGCTAATGAATGTGAGATGAGGAAGCAACAACTACGAATCAAATGGGCAACTGATGGAGATAGGAATACTAAATTCTTTCATGCCTTCCTGAAGGTCAAGCACACTACAAATAACATCACTACCATCATTGATGAAGCAGGTTATCTGAACTCAACCCCTGAATTTGTTGAAAAAGCCTTTCTCATGTATTATTTTAGCCTCTTTGGAAATATAAGCAATTTTGAACCGGAGCTGGATCGTCTGTCTACGATTTCACTTCCCAAAATTAATCTTGATGAAGCTAACTGTCTGGTTGCAAAAGTAACTGACAATGAAATTAAGAGTACCCTGTTTGCTATGAATAAGTGCTCCTCTGGCGGTCCTGATGGATTCAATGTGGTATTTTTTAATTCTAGTTGGGATATTGTTGGTAGCCAATTTATCAAGGCTGTGCACAATTTCTTTGACAGGTTCAAGATTCTGAAATCTGTGAATGCAACAAATTTGGTGCTCATCCGCAAGGTCAAACAAGCTTCTACTGTATCCTCCTACAGGCCTATCTCTTACTGCAATGTAGTTTATAAGTGCATTTCAAAGATTATTGCAACGAGGCTAGTTACTGTATTACAAAGAATCATATCCAATAATCAAGTTGCTTTCCTGTCGAATAGAAACATTCTTGACAGCATAATGCTAGCTCATGAGCTCTTAAAAGGATACAATTGTGTGAATGTATCGCCACGAGCTATGTTAAAGCTCGATTTGAAGAAAGCTTATGATTCTATACAGCGGAAGTCTATAGTTAGGATTATGTCGCTGATGGGCTTTCCTAACGTCTTTGTTGCTTGGATTTACGTGTGTATTTCAACTCCCACATTCTCTCTGATAATCAATGGTGCTAGCACTGGCAATTTTGCTTCAAAACAGGGAATAAGGCAGGGGGATCCTCTTTCCTCATATGTTTTCAACATGGTCATGGAAGTCTTCACTTGTATGTTAAGGCCTCTGTTTCTAAACAAACAAATACACTTCCATCCTAAATGCAAAGAACTTCAAATAGCATCGCTTCTTTTTGCTGATGACGTCATGATTTTCTCTAAACCCAATCTGTAATCCATTGACCGTATTAAAAGTGTGCTTCACCAATTCTACAAGATGACTGGTCTAAAGCTTAATTTCAATAAATCTAGCATTTTGTTCTCTGGGATATCTAGCTTGCAGGAAATGAATCTCACCTCCTATGCTGGTATGCAGTCCATGGCTACTGCATGAATTATCTTGGGCTACCTCTTTGCTCCTCTAGAGTTACTAATGCCAACTGTCTGTCGCTGTATGAAAAAATGACTGCTGTCATGGATTGTTGGGCGAACAGTTTCTTGACACAAGCTGATAGATTGGTTCTTGTGCAATCAGTGAGCTTCTCATTAATGGTTAGAAGAGCAATGATGAGATTTTTTTTGGTTTGGTACAATACACACGAGGAAAGTTCTGCCATGTCCTTACTCTACCTTTGAGAAGCCTAAGTGCAAAGGAGGGTTAGGCTTGCATAGTATTGAGGTTTGGAACAAGGCTGCATACAGTCATCATTTCAATGCTTTGTTACATAAGCATGATACATTGCGGGTAAATTGGACGATCAGGTACAACATTGGGACTAATAACTTCTGGTTAATGGAAGTACCTCACTCGTGTAGTTGGATATGGAGGAGTATATTAAAACTAAGAAACACATTCAATCCCTTAGTTCAAATTAAACTGTCTGAAGCTAGTGTCTGTAAGTTTTGGTCTGATCCATGGCTAGACAAGGGAATTGTTCTTGATCAACTATTCACATATCAGCAGAAGCAACAATTTTGCATTACTGGCAATGCTCTTACTTTTGATCATATTGTTAATGGAAAGTTAGTGCTGCCATTCACTAATAATCAAATTGTCAGAGCTTTTTGGAGACATTATGATTCATGTACTTTTGTCCATTATGAACATGACACAGTGCTGTGTAATGACCAGGCTCATACTGTTTCTGATGTGTATAAGGCCTTGCATGGTCTGGATGCTATGCCTGATTGTAAGTGGAAGCAGGTAACATGGTCTGCTGTCTCAAGTGGCAGTGACAATCTAATTTTCTGGAAGGTTATAAACAATGCCCTTATGATAAGAGATAAATTAATACGATATGGTGTGCCTGTTCAACCCTCTTGTGAGCTATGTGATCAACATTGTGAGAGTGTAGTTCACTTATTCTTTGAATGTCCTTTTGTACTTCATATATGGACCAAACTCTTAAGATGTATACAGGGGATGATTCCTACTCCCATCACCATTAATCATTGGCTGCTTATTGAGAATTCTGCTGGGTGGAAGGATGAATTAAAACTTTATTTTTTCTTCATTCTGAAAAAGCTTCTAATGGTCATATGGAAGGAAAGAAATATGAGGGTTTTTGAAGGGAAATGCGGTAGCAAGGAAATGGTTTGGATAATTTTAAAGCAAGAAATTTTGAAGGGGATGCATGACAGTAAGCACAGGTTTCTCGATAAACAGTTTGAACCATGGATTCCATAGTACATTCCTTATATTGGCTTTTCCCTTTCTGTTTTGTTTGTTTGTCTCTAGTGTTGTCTTTCTATTTTCCTATTCTGTTTCCTTTTTCGTAGTGTGTGTTCTCTTGCTCGTATGTTCTTCTTTCAATAATTAACCTGGTAGGGGCCTAGTTTAACCCCGCTTAACTTGCAAAAAAAGACATGAATATACATACATCTATAATTTTTTAAAAACACACATACATATCTGTTACTCTCTCTCTCTTCGTGCATGCATATGTGTACACATATATAATTGAGAATATACAAATAAATAAAAGAGTTTCCATGAATAAACATGGACAGTTTCAAATGATGCATTTTGCCAATCTACATGGAAGCAATGATGTCAGATTTTCCTAATATTCATTGGATGATGAATTATTTAGGACCGCATTAATTATAATAAGATGTCTATTACACTACATAAGGCCATCATAAATCTTTTGTAGACAAACAACATATTAATCAGTTTGAGGAACTTAGGTGGACCCCGCTATGCGTGTTATATAAGACCAACTCCACCAGTTCAAAGGGGGCAATACAGGGGAGGCCCAACAGGTAGGCGTTGATTTAATCAGTGCCTAAACCTGGGCATTGATTAAATCAGCGCCCAATGTAATCAGCGCTCAAGCTATGAGCGCTGATTAAATCAGCATTCAAGGCTGGGCGTCTATAAATGGGATGCCCAATCCTATTTTCTCTCATTATCCATCTTATTTATTTTGGTTTTAGTTAAAAAAAAGTCGATATGCCGCCACGTGTAACCAAAATCGCAAGACGAACCGTGCATCAGCCAAAAAAGCTTGTAGGCCCAGCATTCGTTGCTCCAGTTCCGCATACGATGATTTACCAGCTATGGATTCTACACGAGCTGCTAGATAGATACAGTCATCATAGCTTCACGGCATTTGATGCAGTCTTGTACAGTTCTAACTAAACTTTAACTGCTCATTAAATAATGTATAGTAGATTGATATCTGATATTGTAAAATGTCTTACTTAGTTGTTTGAATTTAAATTCCACAATAATCTCTAACAATAGTTTAATTTTTTAGTCCCAGTACGTTAGCTATCCTGGTAGTTGGGCAAAGTGTAGAGCGCAATAGTATGACACACTACCCCAGGCTTTAGTAGATAGGCTGCATACTGGTCCCTTTGCACAGTTCGTACAGATTAGGCCACCATAGTCTTTTGATCGTCTACTTATAGCAGCCCTAGTTGAGAGATGGTGGCCTACGACACATGCTATCATTTTTGGGATTTTGAGCTCGACATTACCCCGCTGACTTTTATATGTTGATTGGGATTGAGATTGGAGGCTTTGGCAGGATACCATTTCCTTTTGACCATACGTTTAAGATCCCCGAGGTCTTCACTATTTAACTACCCCAGTTTGAGGAGGGTTATGCGGCCTCCGCGGCGGCCCCCTTACATATCTATAGGCTTACATTGCATCTCATATGGGCATCGAGGCTATGAGTGACACCGTACTTAAAGCATTTCTCATGTACTTATTTGGTTCGACTTTCTTTTCGAACCAAAGTACCATTAGAATAGGTTACGTTACAGCGGTAGCCGATTGAGATCAGCTGCACATTATAGACTGGGATTCCGCTATACTCGGATATTTGTACATCGCTCTTGATTCTTTTTCTTTGGGGGAGGTTAGACAGATGTTTGGGTTTTGGTACGTTCTATCGTTATGGTACTATGAGTACGCTTCGAACATGCATCCACGTATCGTTGAGACTGCTAATCATTCTCTAAAGACATATTTTCCACGTATGACCCTAATGCATGATGCGCATCCACTATATATTTCGTATAACTTGGGCATGCGGAGGATTATCTTACTCCCACCGGTGTTTCTTCCAATTTGTTATTGGGAGGAGCGATGTTGGTTTCAAACTACTGGGAAGTTACGTATCCCTGGAGATCCATTCCGACGACATGTTCGGCAGACGTCAGACTATTGGATCTCAGTATATACAGGGATTGAGGCAGACTGGTTGGGTAGATGCTTCTATATTCTTTTAGCGGACGTGTACTATGAAAGCTACTGGGTTAGAGTTGCTCCTCGATTATATATGCTAACTGGCTACGCTCGAGGAGTGAAATTCGATCATATAGGCCCACACGTTGCTAGCGGTAGAGTTCAGGCACCTCCATTTTCTTTTGATCCTACTCCTTTCCAGTATTCTTAGCAGCCCGTGGACTTCGGGTTGGATGCCTCTTATAGAGCGTATTATCTTACCGATACTCTTATCGAGCAACCGATAGTTTATCCCCTGAATCGTGATATTGTCAGTGTCCCCATTGTTGGACTATACCGGCCCCATGAGGTAATTCATCGTATTAATATTTAATTGTATAGTATTAGTTAATCAATTGAATACCGATACATTATATGTAATTACATTATGTAGGTAGGTTGGACAAGCATAGGCATTATGTTGCCGCCATTCAACATATGACACTCGTTCATACCCAGGCGCTCAGTCTTCAGGCCTAGGCGATGCAAATCCAGATTGATGACCTATAGGCTCAACTGGCTACATTTCAGTTTGGTCATGGTGGTCCCGCTCATGACGATGACGTGGACGACAACGAGGACAATGATGGTGACAAGGATGAGGACGACGATGACGAGAACGACGACGGCGACGACGACGATGCTATTGACTTGGGATGATCATGTTGTGTACTGTTACATTTATTTTACCGTTGATTATATATGTTGATGCACTACTAAGGACATGTATTGCTTTTTATTTATTGCGTTATACAGATTTTGTTACATTCACATTAAGGACATGTATTGAGGACCTGTACTGTATTGCGGACATGTATTGTATTGCACTACTTTTGATGTTTGAATATCTTTATTTACATCACATTTACATTGCATAGCTTTATTGGTAGTGTGTGTCACGTCGTGTTGAGCACTGTTTGCACGGTGCACTTCTTTTGATGTTTGTATTGATTTATTTATAGCACATTTACATTGCATAGCTTTATTGATAGTTTCACGTCATATGAGCACTATTTGCATGTTGCACTCCTTTTGATGTTTGCTAGACTTAGCACTTTAGATGTATTCGAATATTGTACCCACATTGCATAGTTTTATCCATAGGACATCTTCTTACTGTTATATACTCTCGGCAAATCATTTTGAATTCATCCCATCCTATTAAGAAAAAAAATGGTGGATTATAGCCATACTTTCTTGCCAGAATCATACTCGTACGAGGGTCTTTTAAGTCACGAGAGTGCGCCTAATTCGTCTTACCCCGAAGAACTAATCGGTCGGTACGATGAGATTAAGGAAAGACGCTATGAAGATGTGAGAGAGCATGAGAGAACTTTGCAAGAGCAGAGGCTTTTGGAGGATTGAAGAAGGCAAAGGGAAGAGTAAAGGAGAAGTAATGGGAGAAGAAAAAGAGAGCTTGAAATACGGGCTCAACAACCTCAACGGGAAAAAGAGGTTGATTCTAGAGAAATATACTGCAATTGTGGAATTAATGTTTTGTATTTCGTCATAAGAAACGGATCAGACATAGGTCGACGCCACACACTGCCAGTTTGAAACTCTTAAGAGGAAACTTGGTTCAGTTCAGTTATCACATGATTGAAAATAGATTTCAAATCTTCCAGTTTGTATTTGTTTTAGATCTTGTTTGCATCGTTTCAATTATTAGTTCGGTACCACTATATCAGTTTAATTCAAAGTTGTCTGTTTGTGATATTATGTATTTAGTAGTTGTTTATTTCAATGTTGTTTATATCGTGTCAATTATTAGTTTGGTACCCCTATATTGGTTTAGTCTTTTTCAATATTGTTTGTAATATTACGTACTCAATAGATAATGAAACTGTCTAATACATGGAACTTATCAAAAAACACATGTCGAACTTATAGAAAATACATGAAACTGAATCCTAATACATTCGATTGTAAGGAATTACATAGAACTTAAGTAGAAATATATAAACTTCATTCGAACTATCTAATATACCTAACCCATAGATCATATGCAGCATGTCAACAAAACTAGTACGATACTCCTAAGATAGCGTGAATCATACGTAGGTTGTGGTAACTGAAATAAGTCTTCTTCCTTCACTATGTTTATAACACTTCTGTAACATTGATAAGCTCTGGTAAACATGACATAAGTACTACGAGTATCCAGAATAGTCGAATTAGTCTACAATCAGAATGATTATTAAATGCTTCGTTTAGAGTAACCCAAAATTCTTATTCGATCTCTTCTTCCACATGTCTTGTATTGACTTATATGTACGCTTTGATTAGCACCAAATAATCCTGTTGAGTCCAACTTTACTTTGCCATGAAATTTTTTTGTACATTACAACAATGACATTTTCACTTAAATAGGCAATTCAAACTCGTCGTTATGAAGATCAATAATGTCTGTCGCTTGATAAACTGGACTTGACTACGTTATGCAGTATTTGTCTACCACTTGCTACGATTGATTGACCACACACTACATTATTTGTCTACCACTTGGTAGATTTGACTACATGATGCCTTTTTTTATTTGCACTTGGTAGAGTTAATTTGACTACACTTCGCTTTTTTTTCCGCTGCTTGGTGCAGTTGATTTGACTACACTCTGTGTTGTTGGTCTGCTACTTGTTAAAGTTGATTTGACTGCACTCTGTATTTTGGTCCGCCACTTGTTGAAGTAGATTTAATAACATTCTGCGTTTTTTGTCTACCACTTGCCACTGTCTACATATCGTATCACTTCTATATAAGGACTTCAACTAACATTCCATGAATCACACTTAATATCATCTTTCTTTCTCTCCTAGCATTAAACTAAATACAATAATGAAAACTCCATCTTTCCTCAAATTTGTTATGGCGTTCAATAGTGATTTCGATGAAGAAGAGATACTCCAAGAGGAAGCCGAACAATTGCAAGAAATAGCTAACATATGCTGTGAAGCTTATGGCTCCACATCCTGAAAACACGACGGATCGATCGTGGGTCGCAAATATTAAACCGTAATCAATTTGCCTTCCACAAAACTCTAATGCAAGACTACTTCAACCCAAATTGCACTTATGGACCTGATATGTTCGTGAGAAGATACAGAATGAGAAGAGATCTGTTTTTAAGTTTTAATAGGTATTCAAAACAATGACAAATATTTTATTCAAAAATCGAATGCTTCAAAAACATATGGGCTTAGCGGTGAACAAAAAATGATTGCTGCACTGAGGATGTTAGCTTATGTCACCCCCGTAGATGCATCAGATGATGCATATCAGATCACAGAGACGACCATGTTAGAAACTCTCGACAAATTCTGTCAATCTATGGTGGATGTTTTCGGCATTGAGTACCTAAGATCATCAAATGAGGATGATGTGGCGTGGATTTGAGAAATGCACGAGAGTACAAGATGGCTTGGAATGCATAGAAGTCAAGACTGTATGCATTGGGAATGGAAGAAGTGCCCCAAAGCATACCAAGGAGCTTATAGTGGTAAAGAAAGAAATCAACTCTTATTTTGAAAGCTATTGCTTCATATGATTTATGGATATGACATGCTTTCTTTGCAATGCCTCGATCTAACAATGAATTAAATGTTATCGAGAGGTCACGCTTATTCAATGATCTAGCACTTGGTCGAGTAACTTAATATCGTTCACACTTGGGCAAAACACTTACGAGCATGGATATTATCTTAGTAATGGAATTTATCCAAAATGGAGCACTGTTGTAAAGACATGTCCAATCCCAATAAAAGCAAAGCAAGTAAAGTTTGCTGTGATGCAAGAGGGACAAAGAAAAGACGTAGAAAGAGATTTTAGTGTTCTACAGTCCAGATTTGCTATGATTAGCAATCCATGTAGACTTTGGTCTCACAAAAAATGTCTACAATCATTTTTGCATGTGTTACTATTCATAATATGATTATTGAAGACGAAAGGTATATGAATGAACAACAACATCACTACGGATATGACGGTGCAGTGCAAATGCCAAAAGTATTCGAAGATGATGGTTTATAACAGAAGAAGCATTCAACGTTCACGTGGAACGACAACTTTCATACCACGATGTAAAACTTCATAATGGCTCAAAAATGATCTTATGAATCACATTTAAAATTACTTTGGTAATTGTTAGGTCAATATTATATTAGATTTGTCATGTATGTATGCATTTGCGTTGTAATGGTATTTAAGTTGTCTTATTACTATGTATGTCATTTCCTTCATCAAGTTATTCCGTTTGGTTATCGAATTTGTCTACATGGAAATAAGAATGGTATAACAATAATTATTAACAAAATATAGAAGATTTAAATAAACGATAAATCACACTAAAGGTTGTACTACTTAAACAATTCTAAGATTAAAACAAACTGTTTTGAGGTTACTTGGAAATAATTATTTGTCGTTTGCGATCCATCTAATATTGCTTTTGCATGTCATCCGTCCCTATCGGTTCTTTATCCATAATCATCTGTTCTTCTCTTCTCCTTTCTAAATCCAGCTTTTGTTACTCAATTTTTTGCAAACTTGCGCCTCACATCGATCTCTCCTACGCTTGCCTGCTTCTTTCTTGATGTCTTCTTTTGTAAACTTCAAAAGTGGCATTCACTTTAGCAGCCACCACGGCATCAACTTTATTTGTTCACTTTGTTGTTATTGCCCAATTAGTCTATAACTTTCATCCGGTCTCTTGTTGATCCCATCCGACTCATTATCTTTCTGAAATTGATTTTCTCTACAAGATAAATCTCCCAGGCTTGATGATATGGAGATTTTGATGCTTTGTTCTGCCACTTCCCCTTCGTTTGAACGCCTTGAAGGCTCTTAGAATTTTCAGAGTTCCACTTCGGTGTGCCCGTCAGTAATTCATAACAGTTAGAAAATTGGTAATAATGCGCTTTTTTAGCTCCGTTTCCATTTGGAAAAAGCTTTATGAATTCCTCATTTTCCATTTTTGTAACGACCTTCTATTTTGGACCATTCAAATCGACAGTAAAACCACACATGTCAGATTTGAATAATTCAAAGCAGTAGATTGTTAATATATTTTGGAGCAAATAAAACCAATCACAGAATCACAAACATAGAATATCATAATAACTCGCAACGGAAATAAAATAACCATAGTAGTTCATGAAGCTACTACATACATAGTCACAAAAAAAATACATAATACTAAAGTCTGAAAGCATATACAATAGGAAATCCAAATACATAAGTCCACTAATACATAATCAAAAGTTGAAATGAAATAACTGAAATGGAAATAGAAAGACAACTAGATAGATAGATAAGTCTCCAACAATTCTCTAGCTCCAGAAGATGAATTCAAAGCTGGGATACTCAAGCTGACCCAAGCGTAAAGAAAAACATAAAACACTTGAGTCGGGACATACATACTTGTAAAATGTAAATCAACTCAAGTGAATTGTAATAGAAATGCACAAGTAACTTAAAGGATGCTTGGGATCGCCCATCCTTTAAGGATCCATTAAACTATCTACTATGTAGTAATATATGCTATTATAATAATGTCTAAAGTAAAATAAATTATTAAAATGGCGTTAAGGCATTACCCATATCCCCCGTAACACATTTTATAGTGCCAATAGTATATACAGTACCGTAATACCTCCAGATCGGGAGGCTACCAGAGGATACTCCATAGGTACGACATAAATCAAACTCATATAAGGCGCGCTAGGGTAGTGACACGGCACAACTAGGAAATGCCAATGTCGATATACCAATTGCACTTTCGGGCTGGTGGTAACGCATATCAGCCATTACCACCTACCTCGAGCCACACTCCCAAAAAAATCAAAGGTGCGCACAAAATCAATCACCAAGTAATGGAATGGCATACGAAGGAGTGTGTTCGATTGAAGGAGCTACCTCACTTGCCCCATCGGTTTCTCTTGTTTTAGCCACCTTGTGCCAACTCACGAGAGTCGGGTCCAATTATATACCTTATATAGGATCGTCGCCACCATCCTACTTCATTCTGGAATCTCTACCGCATACACGGTTGTTAAAGTGGTTTTCGGTATTGGCAGAGAGTATGACAATATCTGATCCTGGTCTCTTTAACAACCAACCATTATTATAACCCATGGTTATTTCAAAATAATTTATACTTCAAAACCAAAATATCATTACCGTTTCAAATCCATATTAATATGATATCATTTCCATTTCAAAACCAAATACGATATCATTTCCATTTCAAATATATCCTTTTCCAAAATCATAGCATTTTAAAAATGTAATATTTAGAAAAATATAGCGCTTTGAAAATGTAATATTATATATAGCATTTCGAAAATGTTATATTTTTAGAAATAGCAGCATTTTTAAAACATAACCAGAAATAACATAGCATTTCAGAAATGCTACAAATTTTACTATAACATATTTAAAACATCATATCTCAATTTTTATCATAGTTATTATTTAAAATCTATTTTATTATACAAAATTATTCATTTGGATATTAATTAAACTATGATTTTAGTTAAATAAAATTTATTACAAAATATCCAATTAAAACTATATTTTCTTATATTAGGTTAAAAGTACATTTTGACCTATATTTAATTTAATAATAAAGAACTATTATTTTATATAAATATCCATTTCCCAAATAAAATATTTATATACTAGGTTAGATTTAAAATTCCTTCAATTTAAATTATTAAGTTAAATAATATATATATATATATATATATATATATATCATAAAAAAAATCTTAAACTACAATCTTAAACCATTTATTTATTTATAAAATTTTAACTTATAGAAAACCAATATATATATATATATATATATTATTTAAATTCTTAAAGCAAATTTAAGTTAAAAATTTACATATTTTAAAATTTCCAAATAATTAACAATTTTTAGAAAATTATTTAAAATCAATCATGGGTCTTTATAATATTTTCTAACCTAGGTCAAGTGATACAGATATGTACCATTTCAATCTGCAATTTATAAAGTTTTGGGTTTTATCATTTCAAACCCGCAATCCCAAGTCAAATAAAAATTGCTTAAGCCTATCATTTCAGCTCATAACGATTTTTCCCTATTCTAAAGTCTGTTTGGGTATGTATCATTTCAACCCATAGTGAGGAAACTTGTAGTGTGAGAAACATAAAACATATAATGAGTAGAATAACATAGCATATCATGTCAAGCGATAGAACAGGTATAACATAAGGTGATAAAAGGTATATCATCAGGTGATAATATTATATAATATCATGTCACAGGCATATATGAGATAACTAATATCATATACATATCAATACAGTTTAATATGTCATCGATTCACTAGAATATAAGTACATAGTCGAGATTGATAAACTCACCTTCTTTGGCTAGAGATGACAATTCAAACACAAGACAACTTCCGAATAGGCACAACAAAGCATGAATCAATCTCGAGGAGAAGTAGAACCCAAATCCAAATCATAGAAGCAAAAATAATATATATATATAAGAAAATATTTTGTACATTAAAATGGAAAAAAACAAGAGAAATTGCTAGCCAAAAACACAAGTGGGCTCAGCCACATGCAGAATAGGCTAGACCATGATCACTTGTGCTCGGCCACATGGTTTCAAGGGCTAAACTACTAGAAAATTTGCACGGCTAGGCTACGTTTGAAGGCTACAAGGCTCGGCTATGTTCAAAACAAAAGGAAACAAGTCATGGAAGGCAAAAGGACTTAGTCAAGTCGTATTTGGGTTCAGCCATGGTCATTTGGGTTTGGCCAATGGTGGTTTGGGCTCGGCTACAAGGTGCATATGAACGGCTGTGATGGTGATGAAGGAAAATTGTCATGGCTAGGAAAGGGGATGATCACGTCTAGGCAAGTGGTGATGGTGGCCGAGGCAAATAGAAAAGGAAAGGAGGAGAATTTGGGGTCGGTTAGGGTTTAGCCAAGGGATTGTGTTGGTTTGGCCTAGGGGAGTCACGGCCATGGGATGATGGTTGGCCTGTGGAGATGGTGGTGGATCATCATGGTGGTGAGGCAAGGAGGGGGTCCGCTAGAGGAGATGGGTTGCGGCCGAAATAAAGAGAGGAAGGAAAGTAAAATAAGAAAAATGGAAGCGAAGAGAGAAAACTTACCGTAAAATTTTGAGCCGAAAGAAAATGAGAAAGAGAAAGGAATGAGAACTATTGTACGTACAAACTTCTCAAGATATGTTTTTACTAAATGAATAGACAAAGACATGTCTATTAGGAATATTAGCCCTTTAACCAAACCAAACAACAAAAACAAGCCAAATCCTAAACCAAATCTAGCCCAAAACCCAAATAAAAATAGGAGAAATAAAAATATGGAAAAATAATTGCGTGTAAAACGCTGAAAATTTGTAGATTTAAAATGTATAAATCAGAATTTGAAGAAACGAAAAGCATAGAGAATGTTGGAATCAAGTCCAGCTTCAAAGAAAAAGAATAGAAATTAAAACTCAAATTTAAAAATTTCAATTGAAAGTCAAACTTGACCAAAGTTGACCAACAATTAAATTTTCAGAAAATATTTATTTTATTATATTTGGAAAAATAATTCTCAACAAATACCAAAAATACATTATAAAATTCCATTTTTTCAATTTTTAAATGATTTTAAACCAAAGTTTTCAGCTAAATTTTATTTAAAATACTTACTAAAATTACGGGTTGTTACACTCTTCCCTACTCAAACTTTTTGTCCTCGAAAAGGAACGAGGCACGGGAAAAAAACGAAGATAAGATAGAATAACGAATAGTACCTGAAACAAACAATTTCGGATTCGAAGCACACATGCTCTCATCCGTTTCCCAAGTATAATCCCGATCATCAATACTCCACTGAACCTTGACCAGGTTGACAGATTTCCTGCTCAGCTGCTTCGTACCTCTATCGATAATACAAAGTGGCTTCCTCTCGATAGTAAGGTTTGGCTCAATATCCAAATTCTCGAGAGCAGAAGGCTGGACAATCAATGATGGATCATGAAGATATCGACGAAGATGTGAAACATGGAATACATTATGCACTCCAGACAGCTTCTCGGGCAAATCCAAGCGATAAGCTAAAGAACCAACCCTTTGTAAGATATGGAAAGGACCGATGAATGTAGGAGCAACTTCCCTTTCCGACCAAACCGAATCACATTCCTTAAGGAAGAGACCTTGAGGAAAACCTGATCACCAACAGAAAACTCCAAATTCCTCCTACGTGGATCAACATACTTCTTCTGCCTATCTCGAGCACTCCTGTTCTTCCTCTTAATCTCCTCAACTCTCTCAGAGGCCTCCAGAATCATATCAGGACCAAGAACCAAATGATTACCAGATTCAATCCAGCAAGATGGAGATCTTCAAGGTCGTCCGTAAAGAGTAGCAAATGGAGATATTGCAATACTAGCCTGGTTTCAAGGATCAAATAAGATAGATAAAGGATTAAGACAAGAATAAAATAGCAGATTTGAGATTATATCTGATACTATTGTTATAGGTGAATTCGAAAAGATGGAGATGATCTTTCCACGATCCTCTATAGTCAAGGACACAGGCACGAAGAAGATCCTCTAGAATCTGATTCACCCTTTCTGTTTAACCGCCGGTCTGCGGATGGCAAGTAGTGCTCAGATTTAGGTGAGTACCTAAAGATTCCTGAAAAGCTCTCCAAAACTGGCTAGTGAAGATGGGATCTCCATCACAAACAATACTGACAAGAACACCATGAAGATGAACAATCTCCCATATATAAATCTCAGCCAAACTAGAAGCAGAATGGGTAGACTTGGCCGAAATGAAATAAGCTGACTTGGTCAATCTATACACAATAACCCAAATACTCTCATTAGCCCTCCTAGTCCTCGGTAATCCATCGATAAAATCCATAGAAACATGTTTCCATTTCCAATTAGGAACCTCAAGAGGCTGCAATAAACCAGGGGTCTTCTGATGATCGGCCTTAACTTGCTGACAAGTCGCACACCTACTAACAAAGATAGAGATATCACACTTCATACCCTTCCACCAATATAGCTTCCTCATATCCTGATACATCTTCGTCACTCCTGGATGAATAGAAATTCTGGATCGATGATTCTCCCGAAGTAAGTTTTGCCTCAAACCATCAACATCCGAGACACAAATCCGAATATTAATCCTCAAAATCCCTCTATTATCGATCTGAGCTCCCCTACCATCCTGACTACTACCACAACCCTGTTAAGAACATTCTCTTTCATAAGCTTAAGCATCCTATCCTCATCATGCTTAGCAATGATATGATCCATAAGGGAAAAATAAGAAACAACAAGTTGACACAACATCGCATTCCACCGACTCAAAGCATCGGCCACAACATTAGCTTTCCCAGCGGTATAGTTATTGTCGAGGTCATAAGAAGCAAGGAACTCATGCCACCTAAGCTGCCTCTGATTCAAGTCCTTCTGGGTGAAAATATACCTCGAAGACTGATGATCCATAAAGAGCTTAAACTTAGCTCCTAAATGATGATACCTCCAAAGCTTCAAAGCAAAAACCATAACAAGCAATTCCAAATCATGGGCTACGTAATTGGCTTCTTGGGTCCTTAACTGACGACTGGCATAAGCAATGACTTTCCCATCTTGCATCAAAACAACTCCCAAACCCTCATGACTAGCATCAATGTATACCATTAATCCCTCATTTCTATTTAGAACGATAAGAACTGATGCGGAAGTAAGCGTACGCTTTATCTCATTGAATGTAGCTTCACACTTATCATTCAAAATAAACTTAGCATTCTTACAGGTCAAAGCAGTGAGAGGTGCAGCAATCCGGGCAAAATTCTCAATGAATCTTCGATAATAACCAGCAAGGCTTAGAAAGCTACGAATATCAAATGGAGTCCTAGGAATTTCCCAATCCTGCAACAGAATAGGGAGAATAAGGACTATAGGAAAGATAAAATAATCAAATTACAGAGAGAGAAGAGAAGGAAGACTTACGTTGATCGCAGCGATCTTAACTGGATCAATAAAACTCCATTACCAGAAACAATATGCTCGAGAAATCGGACTTCATCCTTCAAAAAATGGCATTTTGAGAATTTAGCCTTCAACTAATGATTCCTAAGAGTCTCCAGAACAAAATTCAAATGAGACTCATGCCCTTCCCTTAACTTAGAGAAGACAAGAATATCATCGACAAAGACTAAAGCAAACTTGTTAAGCACATCACGGAAAACACGATTCATAAGATCAACAAAGAAAGCTGGGGTATTACTCAAACAAAAAGGCATAACTAACCATTTATAGAAACCATTCTCAGTAGGAAAGCAGTCTTGAGAATACTCTCCTCAGCAACTCTAAGCTGGTGAAAACCTGTGGCAAGATCAAGCTGAGAGTAAATGGTAGCTCCATAGGCTGATCAAACATATCATTGATACGAGGCATAGGATATTTATTTTTCATAGTGAGCTTGTTCAGCTCCCTATAATCAACACACATCCTCAAAGAACCATCGGACTTAGTGACGAAAACCACAGCTGCTCCCTATTCGTAATGGCTAGGTCTGATCAGACCCTTGGAGAACAAGTCCTCAGTTTGCTTTCATAACTCAACCTTCTCATGGGGTGCCATTCTTCTAGGAGGAAGGACTACAAGTCGAGCTCCATGAATAAGATCGATATGGAATTCGATTTCCCGCTTAGGAGGTAAAGAAGTGGCTTTTCCAAATACATCGGGATAGAGTTTAACCACAAGAGTTGAGTCAAGATCACTAGGAGAAGAATCAAGAGAATAAATAAAGCTATCGGAAAAATTCTGAGGCATGCGACACTGAATCACCAAAGGATCACCTTTATCACCCATAAGAGAAACAGTTCGGGTTTTACCAGAGATAACGGCTTCATGATTCCTTAACCAATCTCCTCTAAGCAATATATCAAAAGCATCAAAACCCAAAGCATAGAAATCACCAAAAAAATGAAAGCTAGAATAGAAGAGTTTTGCCCTTCTACAAATCCTACTAAGGTTCGCAGGACCACCAGTAGGATTTTTAACACACAAAGGTTCATCAGCAAACTCAGGAGAAAGGTGGTGCTCATACTTATCACAAAGATCAACAGAAATAAAACTATGGGAAGCTCCATTATCAAATAAAACATGAATAGAAAAATTAAACAGAGAAAAAGTGCCCTGAAGAGTACCTTGGGTATCACTAGGAGCAGGTGGAGTGGCAGAGGTAACAGCAGAGATACCAGATGGCTTGACCTTCTGCTGGGTAGGACAATCCTTCTTGAAGTGGCCAGGCTACAGGCAAATATGACAGAGATCACGCCTAATCAACTGAGCTGGAGGAACAGCAGTACCAACTAGAGTAGGGCAAATATTAGCATAGTGTCCCTTCTAATCACACTTGAAGCAAGTGATGGAACATAGGTCGATAGGCTACCTCTGAGTAGAAGAAGATCCCAAACCTGGAGTCTTATTCCAATTCTTCTTCTACTGATGGAAATTAGGCTTACTCTTCTTAGGGTTACCAGAGAAAGGATGAGGTGAAGTAGCGCGAACAACAGAAGGATCCTTCGAAGTAGGATTGTCATATCTGATGGCCATATCCATCAATCCAGATATGCTTATAAGAAATGAGATGATCATAACACTCTAGGCGAGCTCCAGCTATAAACTTCTCATTCTTCTTAATAGGTGCATCAATCAAGCTAGGACCAAACTTGAAAAGTTCATTGAACTTCCACTCATACTCAAAAATGACATGTCTCCCTACTTAAGATCCATAAACTCCCTGTATAGATGAGACTTCCTTGCTTCGGTCATCTACTTAGCCACAGAAGCATACCTAAAGCACGATATCGAAACATAAGAAAGATTCCAAAGAAAGAAAGAAAACTGAACCAAATTCAAGAACCAACACAAGATGATACCTGAACTGCTCCTAAGAAATATCTGCCTCGATAGTGTGAGCCGTAACAGATACCACCAATCCAGGGCTGCCTCCTTCAACTGCCACTACACCACAAAAGGCTTTTAACAGCGTTTGATAAACGCTGTAATATGATACAACAGCGTTATTTCAAACGCTGTATAACGACATGCTGTCGTATATACATAACTTACAACAGCTTTTCTATAAACGCTGTTGAAACATCTCTGTGACAGCGTTTATTACGAGCTGTCAATAATGTTTTCAACAGCGTTTATAACGTGCTGTATTATGTTTTCTAAACGCTGTTATTGAATCATCAACAATTTCGACAGCATGTTAAAAACGCTGTTATTGAATCATCAACTATTTCGACAGCATGTAAAAAACGCTGTTATTGACAATTTCAAGATAATTACAGCACGAATTAAACGCTGTTGTTTCTTCATTGACAGCATTAATCAAACGCTGTCTTCTATTTATATAACAGCTTTAATATTCCACTCTATTTTTGAATATTCCAGAATTATATTTTGAGTATATTGAAGCAACTAGCATATATAACATGTTCTAATAACTATTAATTAGATACATAAACGTTTACATGATATATACGTTCAGTATATTACAATTACAAATATATACATTCAGTATATTACAATTACATGATATATACGTAAACTGCTAACAACTCCTTGCGGCAAATCAATAAAAAAGACTGCAATTGCAACTGCTAACAACTGCTACTACCATACAACCCCTCTGCCATATTTTCCCATCACTGCAATAACAAGTTCCATCACAACTATCCACCTGAAACACTTAAATCATTCACCAACCATCCATCATTTACCTCTGCTTTCAGCCACAGTTCAACTACAGACCACCGTTTAACCACATATAAACAGTCTCAACTCTACTTATCAACCTCAGGCCACTGCCAATAACCCTTGTTGTCACTTAACCACTGCAAATATTTACATCATCATCTTGCTTATAATTCACTTCTGGTATTCATTTCACTGCCATCAACTTCTGTGTTTCAATTCACTGTTGCTCCATATTTACATATCTCCTCCTCGCCACGAATCACCACTTCAAATATACCCTCCCTTCAAATATTCCCATACTTCAGATAATAACAGTGCTCCATATATGTGTTTCATTTCAGATACCCCCCTCACTTCCAAACACTGCTGCCTCACAACTTCTCCAACATCAAATACATCATCAACATCCTTTGCCTTCACCATTACAACTGCACCTCCATCATAACATCTACTCCCACTGCCATAATCACTGATTTACCCCAAACTGATACTACCACCATCACTTATACTGCTATAATCACTGATACATCACGAACTCTCAACATCTCATATCTTCTCCTCTAACACAGTGCCAACCCACATCATCATCCAAACCAACATTACCTTTGTGCATGCATGCATCTCATTACCTCTGACATCAACAACAACATCACCACAACCATTCATAAACATCACTTCATATATATCACTACAACTATTTCCATATCACAACTACACAAAACAATTTCATGAACACTTACTGTCTTTGCTTCTTACAAACACCCCCTTACATCCATTACTTCACCACTATCCACATTGCTTTATTGCCTGAACTAACTTCTGCACTGTTACATTCCCTTCCCCTATCATCAACTGTTCCATCACCCTGCATCAACACTAGTCACATAGCCAACTTCGACTGCCAACAGTACATCCCCTCTGCACTTTCACAATTCATCTACAAACACACTTCACTGCTGCAAAACTTCATACACCCATCACCATCCCAGTTCAACTCCACTCTTGCCACACATCACCAAATAAGCGTATACTGTCCTTTATCATAACCTCCCAGATTATGCCAGTGCAAGGAAAAGACCACAACTGCTATAGAAAATGAAAACTAGAGTTAATAGCATAGAGTATTTCTGTTTATAACAAAATATTAAAATATAAATCATATTTTACCATATGTAAGTTTGACTAAAAATTTAAGTACTTTTTTATATTTATGGAACAAAGTAAAGAGAGAAAGAGGGGAAAACCAAACGTCAAACTCAACCAAAGGGTATGTGGATAAGAACCTGTTATAGATATCCTAAAAAGTAGTTCATCTCATCACGAATCCATCTGTTATGGAATGATACGTCCAAGTAAAACCTGGGCATTAAAACAACAAAAATTTGAGCCATTAAAGCAACATCTACAATTTTTAACATCTATTAAGATTATAAGAATCAAAAACTTGTTTATCCAATTACCTCAAAAGAATGTTTAAGCAACAAAAATTTGATGTTCTGATCCTGTTTATGAAATAGTGCAACATATATAGAACCTTGAGTTGACATGATTATAAACTGATATTGCAGCAACAAAAAAATACAGACAATATTTAACTAACTAAAGCACTTCAAGAAGGGAAATGTCATGAGAATGGAAATAATGGCCTTGTGTTCTTGGACTTGAAGAGAGATTTGAAGGGCAGTGATTTTCCCATCAAATGATTTTGGTATTATATTTGAGTTTGATACGCACTTATACTCAAAAAAATTATTGATTAAACCATGAATAAGGATGTATCAACTTTACAATGCTGTATTCCAACGTCCCTAATAGCTTTGACATATGGGTGAAATGGTATTAGATAATAGCAAAGCAGATCATAACTTTAAAATATCTGAATTCAGTAAGTCCTATAGTCAAAGTGTCACAATTGGTGATACAAACTTACTGTCAATAGCGCATTACATCAAATGAAAAAACAATTTTGATTGTGTAGTTATATACATTATAATTCTGTAACTAAGCAACTAATATACATGGTCAAATATCATGTAAATGTAATAAATATACCTTATTAATTTGCACATTCCAACGACATATCAACATTTTATGTATGGGAGTACTGATGCTTGCAGATGCAAACAGAATCAGAATGCGAACCCCAAAGGAAGTAGTCAACTGCATCAAACAGTAGCAGTTATTATATGATGGTACACATAATAGTTCACAAATTTAATGCATTACTCACTTTTATTCTGCATGATCATTGACCTATAGGAAAAATTGAACTGCACCTCCATAAATGTTGGATAAAGTTACCCCAAAGTGGCTTTAAGTAGCTGTGGCAACGGTAAAAAATCTTTGTAACCATCAACAACGATTATGTTTGGGGATATAACAATAGTTACCGCAACCATAGCACTCCTAGATTTAAGTAAATCTAACAATGGTTAAAAAGATGAAGAATTCTGCTATTAGAAAAGGATGACATTGACAGGAAAAAGGGGTCACAAGTCGTGTAATACTTTCAGATATCATTGCATATGAACGATCTAGATTACAACAAAACGTTAGGAAACAAGTGAATGATTTAAATAAAAACAGATTAGATAGTCAGACACACCAGGCTACCGCATAGTACATTGGGCAGGAACAGAATTCGTGGATCATGCATAATAAGCCTATTTTCCCCATGGTATGAAAAAGCCCTATAGCCATCAGTTAGGATCAAGAAGCAATGAAATCTTATTTATTGAAATCAAGCAGAAAAATTTGCTATATCAAGTTTATATAAATTATAAATATTAGTTTATGTTGATACGTCTTTTTGATTAGTTTTTATTATTATTATTACTATGGGTATGCTAATCATATTCAAGTCTTAGTTTCTAAGTCACTAAGTCACTACTTAACTAAACCTGAAAAACAGTACCTTTAAATTAAAGAGTGAAGGGTCCGCGCCTTAAATATGGAAGTAATCGAGCGACCACTAAGGTAGAAGTAATAGCTTTAATCCTGGTTATCACTGCCATCTCTTTTCTTAAGTGTAATCTTATTCAAATTTTTGAAAGAAACTCAATCGGTTCTGAATGATGTCATCCTCATCAAAGTGGAATTCGATGAGATTTAGATTTAGCTCTTCATATGCCACAATTACCCAACTGTTCTGACACTGCTCCATGTTATGTCGCTGTTCACATTATCTTAAGATCAGTAGGCTTAACTACATGCTTCCCACTATGCGGCAGAGCTCCTCTTGTTGCTGTAGATTTCCTATAACAGAAACACCAACATGTAGGAAATAAAAAAATAACCAAGGCAATATTAAATCAAATCATATTTTGAGACATTTCACATTTGTATCAACAAACTTCTCATGTTAGTCATATAAAAGTAATCTCAAATTATAATTTTCTACTACTTACGATTTTTTCGATTTATTTAACTTTATGGAGTATATTAGAAGTAGCACACAAAACTAGAAACAGAGCAAAAACAAACCAACAGAAAAATCCTATTTGACAATCGCAAAATTAGAATGTACACGTATTTTTAAGTTTGAGGATTTGATAGAATATTATAGCTCATAAATCTATCTTTTAGCTCATGAATCTATTAAAACTCACTGTTTATTCATAAATTGAATTTGAAAATTTTGAAAACCTTTAATGTACTTGAAGAATAAGGGTGCCGCCTGTGACTTGACATGTAGGGCATTTATACTGTTTTTCTCCATTGGAAACTTAGGTTCCTGCATAAGGGCATATCAACGAGAGGAAAAAAAGGAGGAAAAAGCAACTGATGAGGTAAACTAGCATAAAGGTCATATAAGATACGGCTGAGGACCACTACTAAATTGGTAAGGCCATTATAGCGTGATCCTAAATGTATTGGGCTTAAATCACACTATGTAGAAAATTTAAAAAATTGGAAAATGTCATAAGATAAACTATGTTTGGACAACAGAGTAGTAATATGTATAATCAATTGTAAGTACATGTATGTAGATTCAAAAAAGAAAAAAATGGAAAATTGAGAAATCAGACTGGCTATAAGAGACTATAGGTCAAGAAATAACCACATGGTAGGTGGAAAATATAAAAATAAAACAATACGTTGGGCGAACTTATTTATAGCTACTAAACTGTGGAGGTTGAAATCGAACATTGTTTAACTGTATTATATATATATATATATATATATTTCATTTTTTGAGCATTTAAACAGCTAAGCTTTTTATATTACATGCTAATGATTTACCAGATCATATCCAAATTACTTCAATGAATTTATTTACTCATCAAACAATTTTTGACCCATCTTATGCCAAGTAACCAATTACAAGTGCAAATTATCAAATCAATTGACCAACATCATTCACCAAATCATAGCTAAGCTAAAAAGTTAACAAATGGTAATAAAAAATATTAACACATTAGCAACAACTTGATCTATCTATGCAGTAATGAATGAAGAAAAAAAGGCAGTTTAGAAGAAACTGATAACACACCACTGCAGTCACGTTTATCAGTGCATAAATTACACACACGCAACTACTTAGAATTAAAACCAATTGATAACGCTGCACATTACATACACACTCAACTACTTACTATATATTATAGCTTCATATATACTAATTGAAATTAAAACAATAATTGACAGCACATGTTCGGTAATATTCAGAACTTATAACAAACAATTTATAGGTGGTACTTATATAGCTTCAACTATCAGTGCGTAAATTAACTAAAACTTTCCTAAACATGAATCATACATTTAATAAATCATCTAACTAAATTCAGTCCCAAAATAACCCCGGTAAGCTTAGTTTTATATAACTATATGAAAAGAAAAAACATTAGAGTGAGAAAACGATCTCCATATTTCTAATTGTTAACAAAACGTGGAAGAGTGCCCTAAACTATCTCAGTAGCCTAAACAAATCATAAAACCAAATAGCTCATGGAAGCAATAAAGCTAAATCTACGAAAGGAAAATATGAATATTATTTAGTTAAAGTCGACAATAAACTACCATATAAATATGAATTAAGCTGACCTCTTTAGCTGAGCTAATTTAGGAACTCAACGAGTCCTTACAGCAAAACTTAAAGCACGAACGAGAGAGGTTTCTTATTGTCTATGTTTGAAATTTTAGAGTGGAGTAAGGGAAGAGGAAAAGAAGGCATGAGCGATTAGAGACTTTTGCTTACTGTATAGTAAGGGGAAAATAACCTTTAACCGGGAAGTAAAAATAACAGAGGGAAACTTAAGCGGGCTATCAAAATGTACTGGAAAGTAACTTAATACAGCACCATGCTGTGCTGTGCTCAGTTTTTTTTATTTACGTTGAGATTTACAACAGCAAGTAGTGTAAAATCGCTGTGTTAAGGTGTTGTCAAACATAATATTTCTTGTAGTGAGTTTGAATGTGCCTGACATAATTATAACCATTTAAAATAAAAATTAGAGAATTTCTAGCATAATAAAGATGCATTGTTATGAGAAACTAACATTTTTTAATTTTTGCAGGTATAAGTAATGACAATGGTGGAAGCAACAAGAAAACCACACAATAGAAGTGAAAAAACTTGTTATGCACATGTGATACATTTCGCTCTGCTAGAAACATGATGGATTTGCAATAGCCAGTGGTCAGGAAATGTTCCATAATGCGTTAAACAACAAGTTTTCATTTTTCCTCCTTGATTCTTAAAAACTGTTCACATACAAGCCAGATCATCAAAATGCAATTCGAAAAAGAGTTTATCCAGAGATAGGATAAAGTTAGCTGGTGGCAAGAGTCAAGACCAGGTAAAATTCTACTATCAATTTTTCAAGGTGACTAATAAATAAACAATAGTAATCTGATTGATAAAAGAACGAAGGAATAATTCCTCAAGACCGCTCATCTACATCCTTCAATTCGACCACTTTCTAAAGCATAAATAATTGGCACATTTTGAGACAGTATTAAGTCAAAATAAATAAAGTTCTACCTTCTCTACCCCAAACTCATCAGCCCAAGATTCTTGGACTATCCTTTCCTTAATATGAAAACCAAGCATAAAATAATTCCCAAAATAATCATCAAAAGCCTTCATTTTATTGAGACATAGGAGTCGATATTCATGACCATGCCATTTAAAATTCAGTTACAAAGCTTTAGAGTGATTGGATATTAACTTCAATGTTTCTCAACAATTATATGGCACAGCTGAGGATTACAGTAGTGGTACAACAATCTTTCAATAAACTTCAAACCAGAGCCATCTAAAATTACATAAACATCCACTTCAGGAAAAGGGGGAAGAATCTAAAGATAAAAAGAGATTTTACCAAATTAGGGGAACGACGAGAAAATTGAGAGAATTCACCGAAAACTTTATTCATCACTTATTTTCTTGATGGATAGAGAGAGGGGAATTAACGAGGGTTCGCTCCTTTTTTTACAAACATGAAACGAAGAGTAAAGATAGGAGAGAGGAGAATATAATGTGAAATTGGAAACATTAGCGGGATAGAAGCAAATTTTCAGAATTAAAAGGAGGGAAATATGTGACAACGTTTTATACATAGTTTGATATTAGGGATTAATGCGTGGAACAGCAATAAGGCTATAAACGCTGACAATGAGTGCTGTAAACACTAAATTTTCTTGTAGTGTGCCAAACTGCCAACTGACGCTTCTGAGCAACAGTGATCTCAAAATCAGAAAAAACCTCTCTAATCCCTTCAACCACTGTTGATCTTCTATGATGCTCTCTGATCCAGAAACTTGGTACCACCAAGCTCAATGAATTCCCTGCAGAAATTAGTGAACCTAATGGGTGCAATAGGCGTAGGAACTAGGGAAACCCCACGATCTCGACCTTTGGTATTCCTACGATGAATTTTGAAAAATCAAGAATGAATTTTAGGAAAAAGGTAAAGGAGATACAAAGACAAGATTCAACTTGAATGGGAATCCTAATCAAATAATTTAACTAACAAGATGGATACGCAAAGGAAGTAAGTTTAGGAATAGTTAGATTTTAAAACAAGAAAAGTTATAACAAAATAATATTTTAAAATCCTTTTAAAATCATTTGAAAATCATTTTATACTTAAAAATATGTTCTCTTACAAAGAAATGATTCTAAGATTGATTTCACTCATTCCAGGGTATTTCTACCCTATCTCTAATGATTTTTTTCTCCGCAGGCTAAGGTTTGCCTAAAACCAAAGCTTTGATACCAAATGTAACGACCCACTATTTTGGACCATTTAAATCGACAATAAAACCACGCATGTCAGACTTGCATAATTCAAAACAGTAGATTGTTAATATAATTTGGAGCAAATAAAACAAATCACAGAATCACAAACACATAATATCAGAATAACTCACAGCAGAAATAAAATAACCATTGTAGTTCATGAAGCTACTACATAATGGTAACAAAACAAAATACATAGTACCAGAGTCTGAAAGCAAATACAATAGGAAATCCAAATACATAAGTCCACTAATACATAATCAAAAGCTGAAATGAAATAACTAAAATGGAAATAGATAGATAGATAAGTCTACAACAAATCTCTAGCTCCAGAAGATGAATTCAAAGCTGGGATACTCAAGCTAACCAGAGCGTAAAGCAAAACAAAAACACTCGAGTCAGGACATACATACTTATAAAATGCAAATAAACTTAAGTGAACTGTAATAGAAATGCACAAGTAACTTAAAGGATGCTTAGGATCACCCATCCTTTAAGGATCCGTTAAACTAGCTACTATGTAGTAATATACGCTATTATACTGATGTCTAAAGTAAAATAAACTATTAAAATTGGATAAATAATAATGTTGGTTTAATATTAAAGGAATTTATTTAAGATAAATAAAATTTATGAATAGATTATATAAGAGATTTTATAAATTGGATTTATAAAACGTGTTTTATAAGAGATTTTTTTAAGATTTAAAATTTGGTATTTTTGAAAAATATTATGATTAAATAGTTCGAGTGGCTCGAAAGTAACTAAAAATGGGTAGAAGTTATGTTCAAATGGTAAACACTTCTCTTAAGTATTCGCCTTCTTGTTATGGAAATATGAAGTACTATTGGTAGTACATGGTTCCTTGGTATCATTTTTTAGTTACTCGCTCTATATAATTTTCTAAGTTAAAAAGATAAAGTCAATCATTAATTGATAAATTAATTGATGATTGTTAATTTTTATCACGGTGTTTGCATTTAATATTGGAAGTAATATCATTCGGTTATTATCATTTGTTAATTAAACGGACACCTTGTTCACGATTTGACTATAAGGTGTTTAATAATAATGTTGGGTTAAGGATAATAAATTTGTATAAGATAATAAATGAGCATGTTGGGTAAAAGTGTGTTTTACAAATATAAAATGATTCATTAGAAGTTATAATTTAGATGATATGTTTATAAAATATATTTTTTAAAGTTAAAAT
The DNA here is from genome assembly GCA_030765085.1 of Allium cepa. NCBI lineage: Eukaryota > Viridiplantae > Streptophyta > Magnoliopsida > Asparagales > Amaryllidaceae > Allium > Allium cepa. The sequence goes on along the minus strand of CM060940.1, from coordinate 744,849,102 downwards.
ATCATTTAATAGAAAAAATTTGAAAGTAATATTTAAAATGAGATTTAAACTATATTTTTAAAAGTGATTTATAAAGGTCTTAAGTAGAAGAAGACATGGATTTCAACAACATTGTTTTAAGTAAATGTTTTCGAAAAAGTGACAAAGACATAGACTATAACACTGTTGTTGAATTAAGTGATTTCTAAAAAGATATGCTTTATATAGCATACGGGATATATTTGTATCCTGTATTTGATGTTAAAATTAAAAGTGGGTAACTTATAACTATTTTTAAACTAAGAATATCATCCACTCAAGGTCTGAGAGGTAATGATACCCCAACTTGATAGGCTTCATTGTTAACTAATAAATAGTTCAAGTTCAACATCGAAAATTAATAGCAATTAATTAGATCCCTATACTAGTATTTTTGGGTTGTCGTAACGATGTTTTAAGCAACACTCATTTTGACCTAATGAAGTGTGTTTTAGAAAATATAAAGCTTTCCACAGAGATTTCTGATTTATGTATATAGAGGTATTTTCTAAGTGTTGAAACTGAAATAGTTACTTTGAAAAGAAGATAGAAATTTTTGGGGAATAAAAGTTTCTTTGTAATTATATATAGAGAAGCATCTTTATAAAACATTAAAATAATATTTTTATGAAATGCTTTAATCACAATTTTGGGAGGGTTAAAAAGTAGATGGAGTTATGTAGATCATTTCATTGCATAATTTTGATCTAAGTTTCGAGTACAGGACTTTGAGGTGTTTACACTGGTCCAAAAAGGATTTATCACTCGATTCTCCACGACGAACATTAATGTGGATTTGTGGTTGGGTACCTACATTCTCTATCACGGTTGAAAGCTATGGACGAAAAACGAAGGTTTCTAACTAAGAAACCTGATCAGAATACGCACTAGAGGATCGAGGGATCAACACTAGTTCAGAAATAAACTTGTGTATTTGAATAGAAGATCAAATCCGATATTGCATATGGATGTTCTGGGTATATTTTTATTTAAAATCGAATTAGACAGTGCATACAGGAAATCTATGTTAGTCCTTGAGATGATGGTTTTAATGACAACAATTCTAGGACTTGTTATAAAATATAAATACTAACATTATAGTTTAGATATATATGTATATGCAGGATTTAATCATGCGCGTATCAAGAATGAAGACTGTACAATATAGAGATTCAAGATTGAAGATATCAAGATTGAAGACTCATGAGTATCAAGATATCAAGAGTTCAAGATACAAGATAAGTATTGAGTCTAGAATTATGTTAAAACTTCGTGAAAGCACTTACATCTTTATTCGAAATTTATTCGTGGAATGGAATCCATTTCGAGCCTGTTAAATGGATGGAACCCTAGTGGGACGGAACCTACAACAATATCTAGTGGAACTTATTGCGGTCCTATTTTGATATCCACTGATTTTATAAAAATATTTTCTCAAAAATATATCTCTTATTTTAAATGTTTTTAAACCTTCTTTTCAAAAAGACATCTATCTTGTTTTAAATATTTTAGCCTCAAAATTATATTTATCATTTTTAAATATTTTGATTTCAAAATTGTCCTTGATTTTTAAACTAACTTTTGTTTTAAATATTTATCTTTAAAATATTTACATACTCAGAATTTAAATCTCTTTGTAGATTAAAGATTATGTATTAAAAAATTACTTTTATACGTTTAAACTGTATTCAAATATATTTACAAAGTTTAGAAATTGTTTTGATAAATTATAGAAACCAATTTTAATAAAAAATCAAAATCATCAATTTTTCTTAGAGCATATCGACATCCTTCAACCCCCCATGTTGACATGGTGCCCGTTAAATCCAAAATTCAAATTTTCAAAATAAGTGTCTATTCGTCGAATCCTTTCACGAATAGATATGGCTGTTGATCTTCTATAAATTCCAGTAGTTCTAAACAAATTTTTAATCAGATTTCACTTGTTTTCTCTCCTCTTCATCTTCCTCTTTTATTCTAAAGAATCCAAAACTATATTCTGCCAAAATACCATGTGAATCAAACTTGACTATCTCTTGTTTTATTCTCTCCCCCTCTCTTCATAAGATCTTAGTGCTATTAAGAGTTATAGGATCTTTTGTAAATCAAATTATTGAGTAAAAGGTGTGGTTGAGCTTTGAAATCAATTGGGTGTGATTGTAGCCTCGGAAATCAATTAGGTGATCTTGTAGCCTTGAAAACTAGGGTGTAATCTGGGAGATTATTTCGAAAAGAAATCCGTGCAATTGTGGGGGACTGGATGTATGGTAACTACGAACCAATATAAAATCCTAGTGTGTTCTTTCCTTTATTGTTTTTATTTAGTATTTGCATCTGTGTCTGATTCTATGATAATATTTGTATCCATGAATTGCATTTGTTGGTGATTAAATTACATAAGTTTCAAAAAGATTTAAAAAATCCATAAAAAACTATTCACCCCCTTCTACTGTTATTCCAGCCTTAAGATCTGTAATCTGCATTTCTCACATTTGGTATTAGAGAAAGGTTTTCAAAGTTTTCATAATATGAATTTTGAGAAGTTTTAAAAAATGGCTACGAACACCAGTTCTGTTAATACTATCACAGGTTCATTTATAGAGGATCGGTATAATGCCAGACCACCGCTTTTTAATGGCAGTAACTATGCATATTGTGCATGTAGAATGAAAATATATTTACAGTCAATAGGATTAGACACTTGGAATATCGCACAAAATGAATATTCTGAACCCACAACTAGTTTTGCATAGTGGACTGCTGAGCAAAAGACAATTGCACAAAATAATTCCAAAGCCATGAATATTTTATTTTGTTCTCTTAATAGGAATGAATTTAATAGAGTATCTATTTGTAAGTCTGCATATAATATCTGGAATACTTTGCAAGTTCTCATGAAGGAATAAGCAAAGTCAAACATACTAAAATATCCATACTCACAAATCAGTTTCAATTATTCAAAATGAATTCTAATGAGTCCATTTCAGATATGTATAGTAGATTTTATGATATTGTGCATTCTCTAATATCATTGGGAAAAAGTTTTTCTGAAGAAGATCAAGTAAGAAAAATATTAAATTCTCTTACGCCGGAATGGGATCAGAAAACTCTTGCAATCGAAGAAGCAAATGGTATCAGTACTTTAAAAAATAAAGAATTGATTGGAAATCTAATGTCGTTTAAAGTACATATGCAAGGGAGAAGAGATAGCAAGACATTCGAAAAGAAGTCAATTGCATTCAATGCATTAATAGATGGATTAGACTCAGAAAGTGATGATGATGAAGAAATAGCTTTCAACTTTCGGATGTTTCTGAAATATAGAAAGATGAACAACTTCAAAAAGAATGATCAGAGTATCTCTGGAAATCATATTGAAATACCAAATCACGTCAAATGTTTCAACTGTGATGGACCAGGCCATCTCAAAAGAGACTATCTGTATCCTGATAAGCAACAGTTTCCTGTAAGCAATGATTATATAAAGAAAAGGAAAAGAGCATATACCGCTACACTAAACGATTCAGACTCATCCTCAAGCGATGATGATCAGAAGATGGAATATTTAAATACGTGCTTTACGGCCATTCGTGATTCCGTTGACCTTGGAGATACAAATCTAAAAAAAGGTACACTTTACAATATATTGGTTGAAATTGTTTTGCTTAAAATTATTTGATTGTTTGATTGTTTCTGAAATTATGTGTTGTTTGAATACTTTAATTTTTTTATTATTTTTATTTTTATTTTTTAAATTTTATAATACTTTTTATTAAAAGAGTATTATTATATTTAATACTTAAGAAAATATATAGACATTAAAAATAATATGTGTATATATATTAAAGTATATAAGAATAGATAGGTCACAAGAATTCTCTGACCCATGTCGACATGGCCCTACCCATGATGTCGACATGCCTGTCAGAAATTTGCAATTCAAATTTAAATTCAAATCTTTGAACTTCCCTCCACCTTTTCACCAACTCCAATGCTCTAGAAAGGTACCTCTTGACCAGAGAACATGACTATTGAATATCTATTTATTTCCCTTATCCTATTATATCTTTTCACTTTCATTTCAAAATTCAAACTCTTTTTTACTCTTTCAAACATTCTACTCTCTTCAAAAATGGCTTTTTCAAGCACTACATCCATAATGAGGCTATCAAAAACCATTAACGAGTATCTCTATAATGATGCGGAAGCAATCAAGGCTTAAATAAGCTATGCTAATTACGAAAAAGTTCATATGGGAAAGTTTGCCATCTTTAGCGATTTCTCTACATATGTAATCAAAATTATTCTTGAAGAGAACCATATTCTTAGTTTTTTTGACAATTCTGAAAATGATTTTATTTGTTATCCAAATCTTATTAAAATGCTTTATGCAAATTTGAATCGCGGTTTTCGTGAAGGAAATGAAAATAAAATTAGGAGTGGTGTCAAAGGCACAAAAATTGTTTTAAATTGTGAAATTTTGGGAAACATTCTCAACTGCGAGAATTCGGGAATGGATCTTTCTACTTTTAATATTGATGAACATGATCGTGAGACATTTCATCACATTTTTGAAGGAGATTACAACTTTGAATTTAAAAATCGTAACTTTCATCTGAAAGCATATATTGTCAATCTTCTTTTGCAACATTCTATTACTCCTAGATCGGGAAATTTCAATAACTCGGTTCTAAAAGTTTTAAAGCTCTTTTTTCAATTTTTGGCCATTATGACATCAATTGGGCGCAAGTGATTATGGGTGAACTTCGTCCTAAAAATTTGGAAATGGGTGAGAATACTTTGTATCATGGAATCTATCTCACTCGAATTTTTAATTATTTTGGGGTTGATTACAAAAGGGAAGGATTTTTTTCAAAAAAAGTGTTTAATCATGCCAATATTTCTCTTATGAAAATACCTTTCATATTTCAACAATAAGAATCTCTTGCTGAAAAGGATGAAAGGTTGGCACATGAAGATATAGAGGAAGAAAATGAGGAAGAAGAAGAAGAAGGGGAGGAAATGGAAATTGAAGAAGAAAATAAATATACCTCCTTTGAAAGTATTGAATATCCTATCAATACTAACAATCCTTCAAACAAAACATTCCTCAAAAATCAAAAGATCACAGTGGAAAATCAATAGATTCTTAAAAGATCCATTAGTAAGAAATTGGACAAAATGAGCACTATATGAACAAGTTCTTTAGTAAAGTTGGTCGGAAACTTGGCTTATCATCATCCTACTCATCCTCTAGCACATTCTAAAAACTAGGATGTGATGTATTAGTTTATTTTATATAAACTTGTATTGCTCTTTTATCAGGTTATGAAGTATCTTATGTATTAGCTCATCTGTCTATAAAAAATTATCTATCTTATGTTTTTCTACCTTATCGTATCTCTGGAATAAATGTTAGTATAGTATATAAGTTTATATATATACATACTTACTCACAAAAAAAAGAAGACACATAGATTAACATATACATGTCGACATGCCCCAACCCCCTATGTCGACATATAACTATCTAATTTGATTATTATTTTTAAAATTTTGAATCTAAAATAATTAACTCATATCTATTCATTATAAATGAATTTCTGCCTATTTAAACACATATTTCTTCCATAAATTTATAATCTCTTCATTTCTACTTTCTCTATTTGCATCTTTTAACTATTTATCAAAAAATGGCTTCCTGTTCTCAAACTATAAGTGATAATCTTTAAGAAACTCTAAATTCATTCAAGAATATACTTACTTTTATTCTCTACAATCAAAGGCACTTAGAACTAAGTCAAATGCAGATGATAAAAGAACAAGAGAAGCATTTCGATGCCCACCGCTGAATGATTTCTGCCCTAAACAAAGATGATCTCCATGCAAATCCTGAAGGAACTTTGATTCAAGATAATGACGATTGGGAAGATATTAAAAAGGATCATATCTTTGAAGAAGAAGGATGGGTTGAATTTCCTAGAGATATTTGATCTCCTTATGATTTGAATTGCTTAAATTGTTTGATTTGATTTGATTTTCTTTGATTAAAATTAATTTGGTTTAAATGATATGTATAACATTACATGAAAAATAGTATATATTGGGTGTAAACTTTCATATTTATCATGTCTTTATTATTGACTCATGATTATTTTTTATACTTTATCATAATTTGTCACAAGTACTCCAGTATAAGACTAACGGGACTTATATTAGTTTAGGATTAGTTAGTTTTTTGTTTATGACAAAGGAGGAGAATATAAAATAGAGTAGTTAGGCTTAGATTAAGGGGGAGTTATTAGTTTAAGGGGAAGTTATTGGGAAGGAGAAGTATATTTTATAAATATAGGTTGTCATTATCAAAAAAAGGGAGATTGTTAGTCCTTGAGATGATGGTTTTGATGACAACAACCTTAGGACTTGTTATGAAATATAAATACTAACATTATAGTTTAGATATATATGTATATGCAGAATTTAACCATGCAGGTACCAAGAATAAAGACTATACAGTATAGAGATTCAAGATTGAAGATATCAAGATTGAAGACATATGAATATCAAGATATCAAGAGTTCAAGATACAAGATAAGTTTTGAGTCTAGAATTATGTTAAAACTTCTTGAAAACACTTACATCTTTATTCGAAATTTATTCATGGAATGGAATCCACCTCGCACTTGTTAAAGGGATGGACCCTAATGGGAAGGAACCCACGACAATATCTAGTGGAACATATAGCGGTCCTATTTTGATATCCACTAATTTTATAAAAATGTTTTTTAAAAAATGTATCTCTTATTTTAATTGTTCTCAAAACCTTCTTTTCAAAAAGTCATCTCTCTTGTTTTAAATATTTTAGCCTCAAAATTTTATTTATCATTTTTAAATATTTTGATTTCAAAATTGTCCTTGATTTTTAAACTATCTTTGTTTTAAATATTTAGCTTTAAAATATTTATATACTCAGATTTTAAATCGCTTTATAGATTTAAAGATTATATATTAAAAAATTACTTTTATATGTTTAAACTATACTAAAATATATTTACAAAATTTAGAAATTGTTTTAACAAATTATAGAAACCAATTTTAATAAAAAATCAAAATCATCAATTATGCCTAGTGCATGTCGGCATCCTTCAACCTCTTATGTCGATATGGTGCCCGTTATATTCAAAATTCAAATTTTCAAAAGAAGTGTCTATTCATCATATCCTTTCACGAACAGATTTGGTTGTTGATCTTCTATAAATACCATTAGTTCTAAACGAATTTTTGATTAGATTTCACTTGTTTTCTCTCCTCTTTATCTTCCTCTTTTATTTTAAAGAATCCAAAACTATATTCTATCAAAATACCAAGTGAATCAAACTTGACTATCTCTTGTTTGATTCTCTGCCCCTCTCTTCATAAGATCTCAGTGCTATTCAGAGTTATAGGATCTTTTGTAAATCAAGCAATTGAGTAAAAGTTGCGGTTGAGCCTTGAAGTCAATTGAGTGTGATTATAGCGTCGAAAACCAATTAGGTGATCTTAGAGCCTGGGCAAATCAGTAGAGTTTGCCCCGGACTCGAATACAGGAGGGTGTACCTCGTAGCCTTGAAACTGAGAGTATAATATGAGCGATATTTTGAAAAGAAATCCGTACAATTGTGCGGGACTAGATGTAGGGTAACTCCGAACTAGTATAAATCCTTGTGTATTCTTTCCTTTACTTCTTTTATTTAGTATTTGCATCTGTGTCTGATTCTGTGATTATAGTTGTGTCTGTGAATTGCAATTGTTGGTGATTAAATTACATAAGTTTCAAAAAATCCATAAAATACTATTCACCCACCTCTAGTGTTATTCCAGCCTTAAGATCCGTAATCCGCATATCTCATAATCTGCAAGCACAATACGGGTATTTATTTGAAATTTAAAATAATTTTTCTACCACGTTTTTGGTTATGTGTAATTTCGGGGATGCAATTCTTTTAACGGGGAAAGTCTATAACCACCCCCAAATTTATCGCTTCAATAAATTATATTTTTATTTTAAATATTCAAATACAAAATTTTGTAACACAAACTATAATGTTTTGACCCAAAAATAATGATGGTAAACTTGTTTTAAAGGTATATTAACAAATATAGATAATTGGAGGTTTTCATCAAAAAACGACGGAAATCAATTTTCGCTAAAATTGAAATTTTCTCAATTTTAGCATACACATAATTAGATAAATACACTTATTTATCAATTATTTTTTTGAGAAAAATGTGTTATCCTCTATAAATAAAGGAGAGCACACATGCAACTATATATATCATAAAAATAAGGCGCTGCCAACATGTTTGGTAGATAACAAAAACTAGATACAAGTATCAAGAAAACTCAGGTACCCCTAAGATGAGTTCCGGCAAGGCCACCGCCCATCACACCCTTATATCGAGATCTGGCATGGCCACCGCCCGATATTAAGGTGTTAGAAGTACCTAAAAACTAAAGAAAAGCCAATAATACTGGATGTCGTTGCAAACTAAGAAGGAAGCTCCATGCATCTGGTTTAGAAGGAATTGAAAAGCAACTACTCTGAAGAGAAACTAAATATGTTGCTGGATGGAAAATCCGCTCTGAAGACTCTATACAAAAGGAAGAAGTGCCAAGCATAAGAGTAGATCCTCCTGAAAATAGTACGCCACAATGGAGATGAAAGTGTCCAGAATCTGTGGTGGAACTGCTAGTGATCCTGAGGGGAAAGCTATGCTCTAATGATCTCTTTGCAATTTGAAATACTGCAATCTGAAGACATGAGCACCTGCAAAATGAACTTGACACCCTATCACCCATATCTGCGTCTGAAGGATGACTAAAAAAAGTTAGAATGATACATGTATATGTATCTTTATATAATTTATATACATATATATGTATTAATGAGGCAGGAAATAAAAACCTAAATAAGACCAACTGGACAAATACTAAAAATTAAATTACATATAGACTAATATCAATAATGATTAGTACAATAATTGAAACAAATCAAAAATAAATTCTTATGAAACTTTGATCATAAGTAAGTTATGATTAACAGTGAAATCATCATGTAAATTTGAAAAAATATTAATACTACTATTGCGAATGTTAAATATATTATTATTGTGTTTAAATAAGTTAATATTATAACTAACCTTATTAAGATACCCATTAGATAAGTTATTTTTAGTTAATTTATATTTAGGATTAGAAATTCAATTAAAACAAAATGAAGAAATAGTAAAAATCAATTTGTTATATTGACTATGATTATTATTAAAAATTCTTTGATTTCTTTCGAACCACATATACCAACAAATAATAATGAATAAAGTGTCAAGTAAGAATCTGATATTCTTATTGAACCAAAATCTAAAATTATTCCAGTAGAAGTCGCAATCCGAAATCTTAGTTATTATATTAAAGTTAAAATTTTTAAGAGTATTATTTAGGATGTAATAAGAATCCATACATTGTATATATGTTTAATATCTTCAAGATGCAAATTATACAAAAATAACATTTATTATCATTTTGAATGTTTTTTCTCTTTAAAAATTCTATTGTATTAAGTTTTCCATGCAGTATTAACCACATGCGAATTTTAGATAGGAGGAGCATTAGATTTTCAAATAAATTTAAAAAGTTGTTTATTGTACCCAAAAAATTAATAAATCTGTTAAAAGAATTAGAAGTATATTTCTTACTCTTATCCCATTCCCAACTAAGAACATCACTATCATTATCAATATTATAAAGATTTAATCTAGTATAAAGCAGAGAAAGTTGCCTAAGGGTTGAACCTACTAATATTCTGTTAAAACTAAAATTCCAAGGAGGATCGTTTTCAGGAGAATAAACTTCATTAATTAAAGCAAACTTAAAGTTACAGATTTCATAAAGCTCTTTAAATTCCAACTTAAGAGGCGAGATCTAAATCCAACGGTCGTGCCAGGAAGAAGTACAATTACCAAAATGAACTATCGTATTAATACCTAAGTTAAAAATCTCATGACATTTTAAAATGTTTTTCCAAAAATTAGATAGATTTTTAGTGACTAGAGAAACAATTTGATATAAATTGCTATTACCATTATAGTAATTTTTAGAAATGATCTCTATCTAAACAGCATTATCATTTATATCCTTAAACTTCTATAACCATTTACCTAGCAAGGACTGTGACGCCCCACCTCTATACCCACGCTAGCCAAGAACACTACGGTGTAATGCTGTCAACTAGCACGGAGAATGAGGCTGCTGAGGAGCGACCATCCGTGTAATTGCTTTGCGCGAGCACCGATATGTCAGATAGTATAACATGCATTTAATTTCAAGAGGAAATCCGACATACCGATACAAACACAAAGCTACTACGCAGTGGCTATAATTATCTTCGGAAACAAATATAGAAATAAACATAACACAAATCAGTCACAGATAATTCATATCACAAAGGCGGAAGAAGATATGAATATATAACTAACACATGAAAGTGTATATCAGAGTAGTGGCAAAAAGATCCACAATAATACAAAATAATAGCAACACGTGCTATACAAAAGAATACATCTATGAGTCCATATCTCAAGTGTATACAACAAAATAAACTACTAATCTAAGTAGTTAGCCAAAAGTCAGAGTAATGAATCCCTAGGGAGAAGTCAAGCAGAAGCACCTGTAACATCTCGGTCTGACCCGAGTATTATTTAATAAGAAAATAATAAATGGATCAGTCTAGCTATAAATATCAGACGACATGATATAGAATAAGAGATATGGCATAAACATATGATAACCATAATGGCATACTAATATAAGTATGCAACTGAAACTTAACATGAGATTAATCAATATCACAAAAATCTTCACAAAGATCCAAAAAGGGTTTCATACCCAAAACTTGTATTCACAACAAGTCAATGACACACGAATTCACCAATGCACAAAAATTGACATATCATATCAATGAAAATCACTAAAATTGGTGAAGCATAAATTCCATAATTCAACACACGAAATCCAGAAATCACAAAAAAGGGGGGAGGCCTATCACACGAACGGGAGCATTAAAACTCACCAACATATGCATCACACGAACGAGAAGCTATCTCATGGTAGCCAGCCCTTAATTTTTGACAAACGAATGGTCCGAAGACCATGGGGAGCTACCCCACAAAGAAATGAGATGAAACTCAATAGAATGAGTTACAGTCCTCCACGTGGACAAAGAGACATCGCACAATTGCTAGTCTGAATCACGAAAATGATCGTCATGATCATCAAGAAGTGTCAATTACAGTAAGCTAGTAAATATATGAGCTTAGCTTCATGTCCCATAACCACTAGCTTAATTTAAATATTTACGAACAAATTGTAGATCTCCACTAGATAATTGTCACAAGAGTTTCAATTGAACAAGTCCAAGAATCAACCGACGAAGTAAACGCAAGCATTTCATACCACCCGTTTTACTAGGTCGTTTAATTAGATTTCTCATACGAGTGAGGTAAAGGCTTGTATATACTAATAGATTGGAAAAATAGTTTAAGAAAACGAGCTTTGTAATAAAATAGTGTTGAAATATTTTGAAGAAAGAGTTTTGATATTTACTACTAGTATAGAAAACCTTTATATTTTTAAAGTGAAAAATCACAAAGAAGATTGTAGGAATAATCAATCACTAAAATTCACATTCGAAGACGTGAATGAAAATCCAAAGAAACCGATAAAGAATCCATCGAAATGGATATTCAAAAATCCCTAAAAAGGAGTCATCAAAGTCATAATAAATGATAACAACAAATAGGATCATCACGAATCGATTTAAATTGAAAACCACGCAAAATAGGCGAAATAGGCAAAACAGCAACAGGTCGGTCGGCCGGATACAGAGCTCGGTCGACGGGACCCTGTTCTGAAAAATCCTCGGGAAGCAGGTCGGTCGACTGTGCTCTGCAGTCGGTCGACCAAACCCTGAGGCAGAGAAGTGCTTTGCACTTTGGAAGCAGGTCGGTCGACCGGCTACAGAGCTCGGTCGGTCGGACCTGTTCCCATTCCCTTCCTAGCTCATCGAATACAATGGCCAATCACGACCAATTTGCAACCACTCGAGCATCGGCACTAAGGATTTATGCCTATCGACTACCCGGCCCTATGAGCTCTTCGTTGCATCACCAAAAACACATTTGAACATCAAAGCTATGATTTTTAAAGAATTAAACCCAAAACACCAAAAATTGGAATATTCACCAAATCAATCCAAACCAAAAGCAAATGCACACGAATAAGTGTTAGGAATTCATACCTAACAATCGAAGATAGTTATAGACTAAGATGTGAGATAAAAATCTCACCTTTGAACCCAAACGATTGAAAAGGAAGCTTGGAAGCAAAAGAGAATCAACCACTCTTCAAATCCAACTCAAGAAGCTTGATTCTAAGCTTTAGAAGAAGAACATTCCCAAAGTTAGGTTTAGGAATTTCTGAAACTGATAAGAGAATGAGTTGGAGAGAAGAAGAGAAGCTTACCAATGGGTTCTTCTATTAGTTTGGAGCTAGAGTTTGATTTGCAAAAGAAAACTAGGGCTTGGATTTATAATTTCCTCTTTCACTCTCCATTAATATAAAAGCTTGAGTATTAGGAAATGAGGAATGAAGTAATGAAGAGGAGAAGGGGTTGGAACTGAATACATAAGTGGGGTTATTGGGCTCAGCCCAAACCAAAGCCCTAAGTAAAAAGCAGCAAAAATCAACTTACTCCAAACATATCGAAGCTTATACTCAAAAAGGTCGCAAACGGCATTCTAAACTCAATGGGAGTGGTCCCGAGTCCTAATTCGACCGTATGCAAAAAGTAGCTTTTCGGACTAAATTCCGAGTATCGATAAAATATTTAAATAAAATATTTAAATATAAAAATCGATAAATATGCGGGTTGTTACAGACTCCCCTCCTTAAAGAAATTGCGTCCTCGCAATATTTAAGAAGAAAATATAAAGTAACAACCATAAAAGCATATTAAACACAAAAGAAATTTGAAATAAAATGTTCACCTTAAAGAGTACGGGAAAGTAAGTCTGGATGTGATCGCTCGATGAACTCTCTAGACTCCCAAGAACAATCCTTAGGATTTGAAGACCATTGAACTTTCACAAGCGGAACATCCTTATTTCGAAGTCGTTTGACTTCCGAAGCAATAATACGAACAGGATGCTGCTCATAAGTTAAATTAGGCGAAACTTCAATCTCTTCCACAACACCGGGCTTAAGAATAGAATCGGAATCTCGAAGGCACTTCCGTAATTGAGAAACGTGAAACACGTCATGCATGGCAGAAAACTGAGCCGGTAATGATAGGCGATAAGCCATGGAACCAATACGTTCAGTGATAGGAAATGGCCCAATATATCGAGGCGCTAACTTTCCCGATCGACTGAAACGTACAACACCTTTCATAGGTGACACACGAATGAACACAAGATCTCCCACAGAAAACTCTAATTTCCTTCTCCGGTTATCAGCATAGGATTTTTGTCTACTCTGGGCTTCTTTCATCCTATGTCGAATAAGTTCAATCTTTTCTGTGGAATCATGAATAAAATATGGACCTAAAACCAGCTTCTCACCGGCCTCAAGCCAACAAGAAGGAGATCGGCATGGCCTTCCATAGAGTGCCTCGAAAGGTGCCATACCAATACTAGATTGGAAGCTATTATTATAGGAAAACTCAACAAGAGAAATATGATCTTCCCAACTTCCACCAAAATCAAGCACACAAGCACGAAGAAGATCTTTAAGAGTTTGATTCACACGCTCGGTTTGTCCATCGGACTGGGGATGATAAGCGGTGCTAAAATTAAGCTTCGTTCCCAAAGCTTTTTGAAGACTCTTCCAAAATCCACTAGTAAACAATGGATCACGATCACTAACAATAAAAGTAGGAACTCCATGTAATTTAACAATCTCTTTAAAAAAGAGTTTGGCCAAAAGAGGAACGGTTCGGTTAGACCGAACGAGAATAAAATGGGCAGATTTAGTAAGTCTATCAACGATCACCCATAAGCTATCATGACCCGAACGAGAATGGGGAAGGCCATCTATAAAATCCATGGAAATTTGGTCCCACTTCCAGATTGGAATTTCTAAAGGTTGCAATAACCCACCGGGCCTTTGATGTTCGGCCTTAACGAGTTGGCAAGTCATGCAACGCTTAACGGAGTTAGCGATGTCAAGTTTCATTCCCTCCAATAATAAAGTCGCTTCATATCCGCGTATGTTTTACTACTACCGGGATGAATGGTAAATTTAGAACGATGTGAATCTTCTAAAATATCTTTACGAAGATCACAAATATTTGGCACGATAAATCTACCAAATTTCTGAATGCCGCCACGAGAATCGATATTAAAGTCTTTCAAACCTTCAATAACAATTTTATCCTTAATATTTTGGCCAAGAAGAGCCAATTCGGGATCTAGCCTTTGAGCTTCAAGGATGCGGTCTAAAAGAGAAAGGTGAGCCTCAAGGCTACATAAAACAAATGATGAGCATAAATCGGATACACGGTCTCGAATCTCATAAGTGGATAAGATCTCGACATCGTTCCATTCAGATATCATCATAGAAACAACGGCTTGTTGTTTACGGCTAAGAGCATCTGCGACACGATTACCCATACCGGGGGTATAAAGAATATCAAGATCATATGGTGCAAGAAATTCGAGCCAACGCTGTTGACGCAAATTAAGTTCCTTTTGAGAGGATAAATACTTCAAGGACTTATGATCGGTATAAAGAACAAATTTCTCTCCTAAAAGATAATGACGCCAAACCCGAAGAGCAAAAACAATAGCCGCAAGTTCTAAATCATGTGTGGCATATCTAGTCTCGGCCGACTTTAATTGCCATGAAGCATAAGCAATAACACGTTCTCTTTGCATAAAAACGGCATCCAAACCAACACGACTAGCATCGGTATAAACAACGAAATCTTGATTCCCCTCGGGAATAACAAGAATAGGAGCATTAGAAAGAAGTTCCTTTAGTTTCTGAAAAGAAGTTTCACATTTGTCCGACCAAATGTATTTAACACCTTTCTTCGTTAAGCTAGTGAGAGGCACGACAATCTTAGAAAAGTCTTTGATAAAACGGCGGTAATAACCTGCCAATCCAAGGAAACTACGAATCTCTGTCACACTCTCCGGTCTCTTCCAATCTTGAATCGCTTCAATCTTTGAATGATCCACGGAAATTCCGGATTCGGAAATAATATGACCGAGAAACTTCACACGAGATTGCCAAAAATGGCATTTAGAAAACTTTGCTTTTAATTGATTACTCCTAAGAGTTTCCAATACAATCCGAAGATGCTTTTCATGCTCCTCCTCGGTTTTTGAATACACAAGAATATCATCAATAAAGATGAGAACAAATCGATCTAGAAAATCTTTGAAAACTCGATTCATAAGGTCAACGAAATAAGCCGGAGCATTCGTTAGACCAAATGGCATAACAAGCCATTCATAAGATCCATAACGAGTACAGAACGATGTCAAAGGAATGCTATCCTCTGCAATATGAAGCTGATGAAATCCAGTAGCTAAGTCTAATTGTGAAAAGACTCTACCACCACTAAGTTGATCAAATAGATCATCAATCCGAGGTAAAGGATATTTATTTTTGATAGTAAGATCATTAAGCTTGCGGTAGTCAACGCAAAGTCTAAGTGTACCATCGGATTTCTTTACGAAAATAGCCGAAGCTCCCCAAGGCGAGGAACTAGAGTGAATAAATTGCTTCATCTCCAATTCGGATAATTGTTTACGCATCTCTTCATTTTCTTTATTGGACATACGATAAGGAGGACGAGTAATAGGTTGAGCTCCAGGGATAAGATTAATTCTGAACTCAATTGCTCGCTTAGGTGGTAATCCTAAAACGGGCTCAAATATGTCTGAAAATTCACGAACAACGTGAATAAGAGAAATAATATCTTCCTCATCATCATTATCGTCATCATGAGGATTTAAAGAGTATAACGATGCAACCAAACTGGAATCCGAATCTTTAAGATTAATAGAAATCTGCTTAACAGATTGAGGGTGTCGGAGATAAATAGTCCGCTCGGGACATAGGATGTGAGCTTCATAATGGTTAAGCCAATCCATTCCCAAAATCATTCCAAAGCCTAAATAACGCATGACATGCAAATCGACTAGGAGAGGAAAATCACACAAAATAATCTCCATATCTTTACAAAGCAAACTAAGAGTTGCGGATCCACCAACCGGATTCGCAATTCTTAAAGAAGTCATTAAAGTAACAACACTTAAAGAAAAAGTATCAACAAGCTCTTTTGATATAAAAGAATGGGATGCTCCCGTATCAAAAAGAACTCGAATAGGTTGATCACAAAATATAATAATGCCATCAAGGATAGAATGAGAAATACCTTGACCACGAGATGTGTTGCCAGGGGCTTGAGCAACATTAAGCTTTCCCTCCTTCCTGCCCTGAAGCTTGGGGCAAGAAGATAAATAATGATCCGGGCTTTTGCAATAGCGACAAGTACGAGGCTTTGAACACTTGTTCGCAAAATGGTCTCTGGAACCACAGTTAAAGCATTTCCCTTCAGTAGAGGAAAAGGTCTTTGCAGCAGGAGTTGTTTGCCTCCCTTTCTTATTGGAATAAGGACCTTTGAATTTGTTTGGCCTCTTCTTGTTGTTGAAGTTTGGTTTGGAACCCACCACTTCAACATCACTTTCCCTATCCGCCTCTTCAAGACGAAGAGCGGTATCAATGAGTTGGTCGAAGAGAACTTCTAATTTTATAAGTAATGGCTTCTTGAGATTCTTGTTTAAGCCATAGACAAATCTCTGATTTTTCTTCAATGGGGTGTTAATATATTCAACCCCGTATTTAGAGAGAGATTCAAAAGACGCGACATAATCTGCCACGGAAGATTCACCTTGAACAAGGTCTATGAAACGCCGAGCCAATGTCACTTTCTCTGCTTCTGGCACGAATTTTAATTCGAAGCGTTCCTAGAATTGCTCCCAGGTGAGATCCGCTTCATTAATCTCAGAAATAAGAAGTTCGTACCAGTCCAATGCTCTTTCTTGGAGCATACTAGAAGCCACTTGAACTCGGTGAAGATCAATGAGGTTCATGCGAGAAAAGATTCGATCGCATGTCCTTAACCAAGCCTGGACTTCAATAATAGTTTTAGAACCTTTAAATGGCTTCC
Organism: Allium cepa; assembly: GCA_030765085.1. Lineage (NCBI taxonomy): Eukaryota > Viridiplantae > Streptophyta > Magnoliopsida > Asparagales > Amaryllidaceae > Allium > Allium cepa. Next base: position 744,831,811 of record CM060940.1, on the reverse strand, counting down.
CGCCCAGGTTGGTGTAATCATTGCACAAACGTGCAAACCCAGATTTAGGGTGAGTAGGTTCCGGATTAGAACCAGCTGCTTGAGCATTCGTGACAAGGTCAAGAAGTTGTTGGGTAGTCATAAAAACTCCATCTTGGGGTGGAACACTAGATTGACCGGCGATGGGACGGCCGGGTCTAACCATTTCTCTTCCTTTAGAAAGAAATAAAGAAGAAGAAAAAGGTTATTCATAAAATGAATATCAAGCAATCTTGATAGATAAAACAAGGAATCATAAAGAAAATAAGATGAATCGGTACGAAGACTCGAATTAAATCCTAAAGCACGGCTCCTAAGAAAGACTTAGGACGATGATCCTTGTTATAATATTCCATATTATTCCGAAGTTTGGCTCTGATACCAAGCTGTGACGCCCCACCTCTATACCACGCTAGCCAAGAACACTACGGTGTAATGCTGTCAACTAGCACGGAGAATAAGGCTGTTGAGGAGCAACCATCCGTGTAATTGCTTTGCGCGAGCACCGATATGTCAGATAGTATAACATGCATTTAATTTCAAGAGGAAATCCGACATATCGATACAAACACAAAGCTACTACACAGTGGCTATAATTATCTTTGGAAACAAATATAGAAATAAGCATAACACAAATCAGTCACAGATAATTCATATCACAAAGGCGGAAGAAGATATGAATATATAACTAACACATGAAAGTGTATATCAGAGTAGTGGTCAAAAAGATCTACAATAATACAAAATAATAGCAACAAGTGCTATACAAAAGAATACATCTATGAGTCCATATCTCAAGTGTATACAACAAAATAAAATACTAATCTAAGTAGTTAGCCAAAAGTCAGAGTAATGAATCCCTGGGGAGAAGTCAAGCAGAAGCACCTATAACATCTCGGTATGACCCGAGTATTATTTAATAAGAAAATAATAAACGGATCAGTCTAGCTATAAATATCAAATGACAAGATATAGAATAAGAGATATGGCATAAACATATGATAACCATAATGGCATACTACTATAAGTATGCAATTGAAACTCAACATGAGATTAATCAATATCACAAAAATCTTCACAAAGATCCAAAAAGGGTTTCATACCCAAAACTTGTATTCACAACAAGTCAATGACACACAAATTCACCAATGCACAAAAATTGACAAATCATATTAATGAAAATCACTAAAATTGGTGAAGCATAAATTCCAGAATTCAACACACGAAATCCAGAAATCACAAAAAAGGGGGGAGGCCTATCACACGAACGGGAGCATTAAAACTCACCAACATATGCATCACACGAACGAGAAGCTATCTCATGGTAGCTAGCCATTAATTTTTGACAAACGAATGGTCCGAAGACCATGGGGAGCTACCCCACAAAGAAATGAGATGAAGCTCAATAGAATGAGTTACAGTCCTCCACGTGGACAAAGAGACATCGCACAATTGCTAGTCTGAATCACGAAAATGATCGTCATGATCATCAAGAAGTGTCAATTACAGTAAGCTAGTAAATATATGAGCTTAACTTCATGTCCCATAACCACTAGCTTAACTTAAATATTAACGAACAAATTGTAGATCTCCACTAGATAATTGTCACAAGAGTTTCAATCGAACAAGTCTAAGAATCAACCGACGAAGTAAACGCAAGTGTTTCATACCACTCCTTTTACTAGGTCGTTTAATTAGATTTCTCATACGAGTGAGGTAAAGGCTTGTATATACTAATAGATTGGAAAATGGTTTAAGAAAACGAGCTTTGTAATAAAATAGTGTTGAAATATTTTGAAGAAAGAGTTTTGATTTTTACTACTAGTATAGAAAACCTTTATATTTTTAAAGTGACAAATCACAAAGAAGATTGCAGGAACAATCAATCACTAAAATTCACATTCGAAGACGTGAATGAAAATCCAAAGAAACCGATAAAGAATCCATCGAAATGGATATTCAAAAATCCCTAAAAAGGAGTCATCAAAGTCATAATAAATGATAACAACAAATAGGATCATCACGAATCGATTTAAATTGGAAACCACGCAAAATAGGCGAAATAGGCAAAACAGCAACAGGTCGGTCGGCCGGATACAGAGCTCGGTCGACTGAACCCTGTTCTGAAAAATCCTCGGGAAGTAGGTCAGTCGACTGTGCTCTGCAGTCAGTCGACCAAACCCTGAGGCAGAGAAGTGCTTTGCACTTTGGAAGCAGGTCGGTCGGCCGGACCTGTTCCCAGTCCCTTCCTAGCCCATCGAATACAATGGCCAATCACGACCAATTCGCAACCACTAAAGCATCGGCACTAAAGATTTATGCCTATCGACTACCCGGTCCTATGAGCTCTTCGTTGCATCACCAAAAACACATTGAACATCAAAGCCATGATTTTTAAAGAATTGAACCCAAAACACCAAAAATTGGAATATTCACCAAATCAATCCAAACCAAAAGCAAATGCACACGAATAAGTGTTACGAATTCATACCTAACAATCGAAGATAGTTATAGACTAAGATGTGAGATAAAAATCTCACCTTTGAACCCAAACGATTGAAAAAGAAGCTTGGAAGCAACGGAGAATCAACCACTCTTCAAATCCAACTCAAGAAGCTTGATTCTAAGCTTTAAAAGAAGAATATTCCCAAAATTAGGTTTAGGAATTTCTGAAATTGATAAGAGAATGAGTTGGAGAAGAAGAAGAGAAGCTTACCAATGCGTTCTTCTATTAGTTTGGACCTATAGTTTGATTTGCAAAAGAAAACTAGGGCTTGGAGTTTTAATTTCCTCTTCCACTCTCCATTAATATAAAAGCTTGAGTATTAGGAAGTGAGGAACGAAGTAATGAAGAGGAGAAGGGGTTGGGACTGAATACATAAGTGGGGTTATTGGGCTCAGCCCAAACCAAAGCCCTAAGTAAAAAGTAGCAAAAATCAACTTAATCCAAACATATCGAAGCTTATACTCAAAAAGGTCGCAAACGGCATTTTAAACTCAATGGGAGTGGTCCCGAGTCCTAATTCGACCGTACGCAAAAAGTAGCTTTTCGGACTAAATTTCGAGTGTCGATAAAATATTTAAATATAAAAATCGATAAATATGCGGGTTGTTACAGGGACAAATTCATATTACGCAAATCAATAACTCCTAAGCCACCTTCCTTTTTGGCTTTACAAACTGTTTACCAATTTACCAAACATTTTATGCTATTATTAGGATTTTTCCCACTCCATAAGAAATCTCTTCTAATTTTATCAATTTTATCAATAACCCAATCTAGAAATAGATGCATGGACATCCAATAAATCGAACGGCCTGATAAAACCGAATTTATTAAGACTAGTCTATATGCTCTAGATAAAAATCTCCCTTTCTAGTTAGTGATCTTTTTTTTGATTTTATCAATGATAATAAGCCAATTATCATGTTTGATTTTGGTAGGTCTAATTACAAAACCTAGATAATCAAAAGGAAAGTTCATAGTTTTGCAATTTAGAGTATTAGCAACTAAATTTTCAACTTTTTCAAAATCATTTAAAACTAAAACAGAATTTTTGTCAAAATTTATTTTTAAACCTGATAGAAGTTCAAAACTGTATAAGATAAACTTAAGGGTAATAATATGTCTAGGTAAATAGGAAGAAAAAAGCAAGGTATCATAGGAAAATTGGAGAACCGATATACCATTACGTGATATGTCATTGCCTACATATCCTAGAGACCCATTATCCACTACTCTTTTAATAATCTTAGCAAAAACATCAGTAGCTAAGTTAAAAAATAAACGTGATAAAGAATCCCCTTGCCTTAAATCTCTCTTAGATTGAATTTTATTACCTAAAATACCGTTAACCATAATACAAGAGTTACCAGTTCTAAGCAAATTCGTAATCCAACTAATCCATTTATGACCAAAACCACTAGCATGAAAGATATCTACAACAAAATCCCAATCCACCGAATCAAAGCTTTTGCAAAATCAAGTTTTAAAATTGCACAAATTCTAGTAGGAATATGAAATAAAATTTATTTATTTTATTTTCTGAAATAAAATATATTTATGACATCATCAAGGATGTCATCAATTTTTTATGTTGCCTTCAATTTGAAAATTAAGTTTAAACATTTGTTTTCAAATGATAATAATTCATTTTAAGTAGTAATATAGTGATAATAAACCATGTATAATAATTTTATAAATATATATACTTTATTTGAAAATATAAGAAAATTCATAATGCTTTATCGATATAACAACACTTTTTGTAAATACTTGTTTAATTTTAGTTTATAGAGATTTATAATTCAAATATGATAATTTTCATTAATCAATAATGATGAGAAATTAGTTTTCAATTTTTTTTAATAATTATATGTAATTTAACTAATAAGTGAAAATCGGTTTTCAGATTTTCAAAGGTTTAACGAACGGAAGATATGCAAAGTGATCGCAATGTTGTTTATATGTCTTGTGCACATATTTTCATTCATATACACGCACTAACATATTTGTGTGTGTATATATATATATATATATATATATAACATACACATACATACACATACACATATGCAAAGAAACATCTAAGATTTTTTTATTTTCTTCATCCTTAAGTCTATAAAGCAACCATCTCTGTACTCAAATCACCTTCAAGCACGTGGAGGTGCATATGGAGGGCGTGGGCTTACGATGTGTGCGTGATGGAGAAGGATGATGCAGTGGTGATGTGTGGCAAAAGAAATAACATGATATTTTTCTCATATTTTTTCCTATAATTACCACCCTCCATTCTCTCATTTTTTCACACTATCTTGTTCTTCTTTTTCCAAGCTATTCTAATGGCTTCCTAATGGCCTCTCTTCTATGAGAAAAATTATAGCAAGAAAGTAATGCAAAAATAATTCTATATGTAAACAATGAAGATCCACCTCCAAAACAAGTCCAAACACCTCCATACCTTTTCATGTACCCACAACCACCCCTCTTCAAGCAAAAAGGTCGAGCTTCACCACTCAATAAAAGCATGGCCAAACCAACATGGATTCAAAGTAGAGATCCAGAAGCTCCAAAGTGAAGAAAAGAGATGGAAGTGTTGTCTAGGCGCAGCCGCCAAAATAAATTGGAGAAGCTTTAGAAAAGTTTTCGATGGAGAAGGAAGTGATCCTGTGACGTATGGTAATATTTGATTGAATTTTGGTAGGAAGATGATAGAGTTTGGTTTGTTAAAAGTGATTTGATCTCGCTTTAAAACACTTGATAATCACTTATTATTATTTCTTACTAATCACATAATTATTGCTTGCTATTATTGATAATAAGAAACATTAACTACTTAAAACTATACCATTGATCATATGCTAAAATGATTGCTTATACGATTGTTTAATATGTTTGGATGATGATTGGTTGATTATATGTTTGTTTAGTTGGGGAAATAATTCACGTTAAGTACACGTCGAATTTACACAAAGGAAATCACGTTCCTATATGAATTATAAAAGTGTTACAGAATAGTTAAAACTCATTAAAATAGCTAAAAAGATTTATAAATGGTTAATAAACAGTAAAACTCATTTCGGCAAAGTTTGGAAAAGTTTTGAAAATGGAGTAAAAATAAGCCGTCGCATTTCTACAGTTCGCGATTTCACGACCTAAAAAGTTATACGGACATGTAGAATGGAATATGAGTCGGAATTCTTGGCCATAGAATTTTTTGGACCATAATGAATATGGTTTTCGAACAAAATAAAAAAATCAAGATCTTATTTAGTAAATTTTGAGATATGTCCGAACCAAATTTTTAAAAATGTCGTGCTTTGGTAGTTCGAAATCAAAATATCAAAATCTTTAAAATGGGTATTTTTAAATCTTTGAAAATATGTAATAAATTCCATAAATATATTAAAATGCTTCTAAAGGGTTTTAATTATTAAAATGAACATAAGTTGAGTGAAATTAGTATTTTTATCAAAAAAGCTTTAAAACACTATTCGCAACACTTTTTGCAGCACTTTTTGATAACTTTTGAAATTAAGATTTAAACTTGGGATTTTCTTCCTAGTCTTTTGCAAATGTTTTTCAAATAATAAATCCAGTATTTTAAAGAGTTTAGAGTTGATAAAAATAACTTGACCACCTTATGGGTGCCAAAGAGATAGTCTCTAGACCCGAGCTTATACAGCCGTCTAGGTTCCTCTCTAGCTATCCAAACTAGCCTGACGGAAGGGATAGTTAATTTGATTGACTCGGACCACATCTTCCAAAGATTAAAAATGTTGGAGATTTTCAAAAGTTCAACAATATTTTAAATAGGATTTTGGTTGTTAAAGAAAACATTCTAGTTAAACTTTGTATTAAATTCCAAGGAGGGAACTTATACCGTCCGTATGAATTTAAAATGTGATTTCAGCATTATTCGATGAATGTATCGGTTGAATACGGAAAATGGTATTGGGTATAATCAGTCTATAATTTATAGATCCATTTTATTATTAAGTACTAACTGTTCTGATTTTATAGCAAACGATGTTTTAATAACATTGTTTTTGACCCATTAAAGATATGTTTTGAAATTGTGAAATTTCATCAAGGTTTGAATTATACTTTTCCTAAGTAATTAAAAATGAAATGTTTTGGTACTTTCAAATTTAAAAAGGATTTTGAATTTAACTAATGGATTTGACAAAAGATGTTTAATAATCGTGTATATGCTGAAACAGAATACGATTTAAAGATGTATATCTCTGAGGAGATATTTTACTTGGATAAAATATACTGATTAATTCAATAAATGTATTTGACATCTTCTATCACTAATTGGTTTGGAGAAACAGGGGTCGGAGTTGGGTGATTCCTATCTGAACCCCACTTCAAAAAAATATACGTTCGAAAGTGAAAATATGTTGAAGATTATGATTTTCGAAGATGGAGGTCTTCGCGATGTAGGATGGCTTGCCATTAGCCCTGCAATTCCATATTATATATATAGTGGCAGTAGTGCTTCCTTTTGAAAATCTTCAATGCAAGGACTGCTCGCTACTGATCCTAGCGTTGATTCCTGATAGGATGTAGTAGGAGAGTGTCTTTGGTTTGTCCTATTCCTAGATAACTTGTATGGACGAATGTCCAAAATTGCATTTCTAAGAACCACGTATATTGGTTTAGGGGGTAACCCCTCTTATATTTAACACCCTTTCCTAAGGCATATGAACTCGAGGGTTGTAAATTTTTGAAAATCAATTAGCGTGTTATTGGTAATGGCAATGTGGCATTCAAAGTAGGGTTTGTTCTGTGAAAGGTAAAACGTTACCATAAGCCTCACACATCAGTAATGGAAAAAACATGGCAGATGTAGTTGGGCTAAGTGGATTACTCCCGTTAGGATATAATCATCACCTTTCTAGAATAACCTTTATGTTTCAAATTTGTTATGTATATCGTGGCCATAGATAGGTCAAGAATGGCCGGGGTGATGGAATATTCGGTACTATATATGGTAAAGGTAGGTTGGTTCTATGTTGGTAGAGGTTGGAGCCTCAGGTGCATCTATCTAGAGATGAACTATCAAAAGGTAGTCCCCTTACCTTTTCATTATACAAAATCCACTCTCCAATACGAGCCTTTACGGTTTTAGTTATAAACCTATTATTGTTGAAATTTAATAAATGTAACAATTTCAGCTAAAATTTTATATACTTATTTGAAAGAGTTTTCAAAGAATGTCATTAAAAATAATATATACGATTCTTGTAGTAAATGGTTTGGCTATCATAAGGTAAAATCCCATCAGTGTTTATGTGCGGCGTGGTCTTATGAGATACCTTTTGTTTTCGAAAACCCGTATTTTGAGTTTTCTCACACGAGTCCCATGACTGACACAGAGGTTATTTTCTTTTCCCTTAATCTCTGGGTGCCCTATCTTTCTAGGCATTTATGTAGTTTAGGTTTATCTTGGAGTATTTTGGAGGAGCTTGGAACAGGAGCTGGAATTTCCTCTGTAGATAGTTATCCATTCCATTTCTGCTACAGTTTTTTCCTATTTGTATCCAGCATTAGTAGGGGTAGAGATTTATAACTGATTGAGCTAACATTAGGATAGACTCTAATGTATGAATTTAAAATTTCCGCTGTAAAGATTATATAATGATATTATGTGTATTATCCCATTCGTGTAAGATTCTGTTATGTCTTTATTTTATTTTTTACCATTGATCGATCCATCTTTTCGGTACTTGGATTTGCGATACGTGAATACTAAGGACGTATTATTATCGATTTTCGAGGGTCGAAAAGATGGGTTATCACATTATACTTGAAAATATAATTAGATATTTACTAATGAATACATAGTAGATAAATACAAGTAAATGGTTTTGGGTTTGCTGTGACAAATTTTTTAAAACAACAGTTGTTATTAATCCTTGAATATAATTAAATCTTTAAAAGGGAGTTTTAAAGAGAAATGTTTTCAAAGTATGAAACGTTTGGTTTGTTGTGACAATTGTTATAAGCAACACTTGTTTTTAAATATTAATTTAGTTACTTTAGAAGAGAGTTTTAAAGATAATGACGTGATAAAATAGTTTTGGGTTTGTAGTAAGCAATGTTTTAGTAATATTTGTTTTTAAATCCTTCGATAATATTTTGGAAGAAATATTATAAATACATTTAGATCTTTAATAAAGGAATTTTAATGATAATAACAAGTATTGGAATCTTTTATAAAAAGATAGAAAAGGTTAAATGTTTAGTTTATAAAAGAAAAGGAGTTTACTATAACAATGTTTTAGTAGTATTTGTTTTAATCTCCTAGATTATATTTTAAAGTAAGTAAAACTTGTTAAGTAACTTGTGAACATAACTACACTGTTGGAATAAGTATATGAATACTTTTTAAGTATTGGAAAAAAAATAGTATAAGTGAATATTTAAAAATATACACAAGTATATAATGGGAATTGTAGTTAATAAAAGGTGTATTAATTAATAAAGGAACTTTTGACTAATGAAAGAAGTCTTATTAGACGTAAAGGTGTTGGACTAAAAAAGAGTTTTTAATTAATAAGGATAAATTAAATAAGAAACATTGAAGGTCGTTTATATGACCTGACCGTGATTTTGGGTTTAACCGTGCTTGAATTGTTATAAAATTAAACTTAGGTTTTTATTGTTTATTTTTGTTTTATTATTAAATAACCGACCTTCAAATCTTATCTGTAATCGTTCTTAATATTGGTGCTATGGAAATATTCCCTACTTAACACCGAAGTGTTTTAACTCAAGAATATCTAGAAGAAACATGAGAATTATGTGGCACGGTTATCTTCAGTGATGCTATACAATACATATAAACACCTTGGCTCTTCTAGGACAATGATAAATAAATCTGTCCATTTAAATGGTTAGGAGGTGATCTCCGCTTTTATGTATGTCTGTTTATTTCCAAAAGAACCTGTATTGAGCATTTCGGAAAATAGTCGATTGGTTTTTGGGACATTCGGTAAGTGGGAGAGTGTACTTGTAAGAGATGAATCATAGTGTAACTACTCCAACAACCATATACATGTTCTATGGAGGAATTCCGAGATCTATTATAGAAACCCAAGTGTAATTTCGAGACCTGTTGGGGTATGGGAATCCATGTGGGATTCATTATTTGATCGACTTTTGTTGAAAATTCATGCGAAGATTCAGATGGTAGCCTCACCAGTGATTATGACTAAAACCAAATATAGGATGCATAGTCATGATGTTAGCAACCCATAAGGGTGCATGCGGTGACCTTCCTAGAATTACTTAAAAATATGCATGTGGAAATGGTGCACTCGGCTAGTTTGGCCAGCTATATATTTCCTATAGTACATCACTGGGGATGTATGCTACTCAGAAGGATATCTCTGATCCTTGTGGAGGATATTTAACTCATAGCGATGAGGCCGTCTCCATGAAATCCTACACAATTAGCGAATGCGCCTTAGAGGTTTGATTTGTGTACCTATTATTGTTGTGTTGTATACCTACCCATAACACAGCTATTTCTTATGTATTTTCAACTCTGAACATTATTATAATATCAATATATTTTCTAATAAAAATGGTTTGGTTATCGTAAGGTATAAACCCTTTTTTATTTTTGGCAAGGTCTTATAAGATACCTTTATTTAAAAAGGTTTTATAACATTAAATAAATCATATGACTTGAGTTTGTCAAACCGGTTTACTAGGCTGATCCGGGTGTTATTTTTTTATAATGTTTGGGTCAGCTCCATGTATATTTCTAGATTTCGTTGATGTTCATTAAAGCACTTGGAGAGGAGCTGGAAGAGTTCCTACCATAGTTTTTCTTTTTCCGCTGCATTACTTTGATTAAATATATCAACAATTTTAAGGACGGGCGGTTATTGTTGTCCAGGCCGGTGATATGTTAGGTTGCTCTAATTATTGTATCTATAAATTTTTCCTTGTAAAAAAGATCACTTTGATATTTTATGTTATCATTCCTTTGTGAGATTCTAATATTATGCTCTCTTATTTCTTATTCTTTTTTTAACCTAACATTCTGTCTCTCCGACACTTGGGTCTTCGACACGTGAATACCGTGGATGTATTAGTGCCGACATTTGAGGGTCAAAAAGGCAATCGTTACATAACACGTACCTACAAATAAGCATGAGCATTATCAGAGGCTGATAGAAATCTAAACTCACAGCGGAAACAAAATTAGGATAATAATACTGATTATAACTACTACCTTAGAATTAATTGTATTCCATGGATAGCAGAATGTCACATCAGCATCGAGCATGAGAAAAGATTACTTCTCCAATAGTGAAATCATCAAGTTCCAGTGACATATTCCTCTAAATCTATCATGTTGGTAGTAATGAGGAAGGGGTCAGAATAATATTCTGGTGACTAAAAAAATCAATAAACTATCCATAATGAAAATTTATACCAATTTGTTTCCATTTAATTGTTATGTGTATTAAGTTAGTAATTCTGATCTGACCTTGCATTGCACACATGATTACTTACCTACCCATTCCCAAGGTACAAAATACCGACGAAGCCTTATCAACCAACTAATACTTCCATACTCATTAGCCACTTAATACTTCTAAATAGGAAACTGGCTTCTACTATCACCACATAATACTTTTAAAAGAGAAATAGATAGGCTCTGCCATTTGAGACCTTTATCAAGGTTTACTTTGTTATTTATGACATATTCCCAAGGTGGACGTCTATCATTGTCATTATTGGTCTATTGGTCGTAGCTACGAAGACAATTGACCACTATTATGGCCTTATAATTTATAGTAGCATACTACCGGTGCATCTATCGTTATTAAAGTCTTAGCAATGTGAGAGACTATACCCAAGCACTATATACCTCAATAACAAGGACTAGGCAGGCCTCTGACCATTTAAAACCTATTTATAGACAGGCCTTTGTTAGTTAATACCTAATCTAGAGGCGGACTCCTCGCTGGTACTATCTAGCTGACATTACTTTGAAATCTCATTAGACTACTTAGTTCTTCTTTTATAGGATATAGGCAAACTCTATATCAGTCACTTAGTATAACAAACCCGAAGCCACACTTCTCGAGATATCCATCATCACTCTTAATTATAAATAAGCAATCTCGTTAGGTTACTTTTTTCGGTATGGAGGTGGGCTATGCAATATCCACTTTATACCTCAACACCGAAGTGAGTCTTTTTAGAGATATCTATATTTATTTGGAATCTCACTAAGTTACTTAATGCTTCTGTTTAGGAGAGAGTCCGAGCCTACAGTCACTTAATACCTTAAACAAGAAGCGAACCCCTATGGAGATATCCCTTACCACTCTTAATTCTAAAATTCAGACCATTTAATACTTCTCAATTAAGAAAGAAGGTCCAATCTCTCACACCATCATGGGTCCTAGGATTAGTGATATCTCGTATAAGTAGTAGGTGCACCCAACTGCTGGTAGCCTCTAAGTGAAGGGCAGTCTTCCATCGAGTGACTCTACTGACCTCGCGTTACTATCCTATTAAGTCAAATTAACCATCCTAAGTCTTATATTACCTTAGGTAGGCATAGGACTTAGCTTACTAGTTTCCTTTTTATTTAAGGAAATAAGATTTACTTTAAATATTTATCTATCCATAAATCTCATTTTAATGCTCAAAAATGTCAATTTATTCATAAAATCCTAATGGACATTTTCTATGACATTTATGTATAATTACTAAATTCAAATTAGTAAAAAAAAATTATATCTATTCCATTTTTATCAGTCTCTTTTATCCATTTGTTTCTATCAATTGTAACTCCTAAATTAATATTCATTAATTGCCCATTAATTAGAGTTACTGTCTTTTATACCCATACTAACCAATTATAACCCTAAATCTAATCCTATCTAGTATTTCCAATTATTTGCCCATTAACTGGGGTTACAATCTTTTATTTGCGATTAATTATTGGCAATTTCAAATTTATTTCCCATTAATAGGAATTGCTCCATTTTCTAATTCTACCTATTCGCTTCAGTTAAGATAATAATATCTAATGAATGCTATTCATAAACAACGCATGAATAAATGATGTTATTCTTTATTAACATAATAAATATGTATAAAGTTCTTAACAAAACAACCTATCCGTACTCAAATATATTCGAGCCATAAATATGTAACTTGAATATGCTTTCCATATTTAATTTGCTGGAATTAAATTCCTTCGGAAGATGTTAAGCTATGATTTCCATAAATTGGCTTAACACAAAAAGAAAAGATTGACTATGTTTGAAATTACATGGAACAGATAATTTATTTTTAATTGGAATAAATGTGTACACTATGAAGAATAAATGCGTACTTTACACTTGTTTCCCCTTTTTGTTTATGGATATTCCTTGTGAAATCAAACGTCGCCCTTCTGAATCAATAGTGGAAAAACTAAAAAAAATTATAAAAATCAAACGAATGTTCTTTTCACAATTTAAACTATGGAAAAACTAAAACATAGCAGAAATTGGGCTAGAATCCAAAAATCCTATTTTACCCCAAGAATAGATCTAGAATAAAAATATACGACATTCGAACACTAAAATATTTGGGACTGATTTCAAATCTAGGTGTAACATATTTCAAATTAGATATAAAATAATAATTTGTAGGCAACAGTTTTCTACACTAATTTAAGCCTATAATTCAAAAATTAAATTGAATTTGGCATAAAAATCAAACATATGCCAACGTAATAGATTTAAAATAAAATATAATGTATAAAATTTCCCACTCACTTTTTCGAAGCGATCCAAATCTTCAGATTTGAAGTAAAACCTTTAGTTTATCTCGAGAGAAAATAGATGCAAATATATAAATTACCTTAAATATGCATATTGTTGATTCTCTTCTCCTTGTATTAAATTTCTACTCTTGTCCAATTTGTATGAATATAGATAAAAATATCTTATTTTTATAGTTGAAAGAAAGTGAAGTAGAAGAAATGGCAAAGCTTTGCTAATGTCTTTAGAAAAGTATGATAAGAGAAAGGAGGGTTATGTCAGAATTTATAGGCGCAAGAATCAGCCACAACCGTCAGATTGAAATATATTGAATCCGAGCCGTTGGGCCTATGCTAACCTTAACCGCCACATAAGGAGAGATCGACCACCCCTACCTAGGTGTCGACTGCCTCTACTCGAGCACTCATACTGCGGGTCGACCTGTAACAACCTGCATATTTTACGATTGAATATCTAAATATTTTGTTTAAGTATTTTACCATCAGTCGGATTTTAGTCCGAAAAGTTACTTTTTGCATATGGTCGAATTAGCACTCGGGATCACTTCCATTGAGTTCAAAATGCCGTTTGTGATCTTTTTGAGTATAAACTATGATATGTTTGGAGTTAGTGGAATTTGCCACTTTTTCACTTTGGGCTTTGGGTTTGGTTTAGCCCATTAGCCTAAACTATTAACTCTAGCTCAACCCCCTCTTCTCTTCATTACTTTACTTTCATTTGCTATCACTCAAGCTTCATCAAAAATGGAGAGAGGAATGTGAAATTAAAACTCCAAGCCCTAGTTCATTTGCAAATCCAACATCTAACTCCAAATCCAAAGAGAAGCCATTGATTCAAGCTTCTTGTGTTGAGATTGAAGTGTGTGTTAGGGATGCGGATTAAGGATCTTAAGGCAGAAATAACACTAGAGGAGGGGTGAATAGTGTTTTAAAGAATATATGAACTATATGACTAAATTAAAACTTTCAACACAAATCTAAACCGAATTCTAACACAGAATGATCACAGAACATATAACAAATGCAAATAGTAAAGTAAAGCAAGTAAAAGGAAAGAACGCACCAGATTTTATACTGGTTCGGAATCCTCCTACATCCAGTCCTGCACCAAGGCAATATCCTTGTACAGATTTTATAAGCCAATATCCAAATTACAACCCTCAATTTCTAAGGCCTTGAGGAACCCTCCTATCTCCGAGTCTGAGGTAAACTCTCTTGATTTACGGGACACAAGATCACCCTAATACTTCTTAATAACAATCCTTTTGAATGGATAGACTCTATGGACTTTTTGAATACAAATTAATCCTATAACTCTGAATAGCACTTTGATCTTTAGTAGAATGATGGAGAATCAAATAGAGAGAGTATCTAAATGATTTCCTATTGAGAATTTGGCAGAATGATGGCACGATTTTGAAAATATGAAGTTTTATGGATATGGAATGATGGAGAAGAAAGAGTGAAGAAAATAAGAAAGTAGTTGTTAAAAAAATTCATTTTGGAAGCCTTTATATAGATGCACAACAGTCATAACCATTGGCGAAAGGTTTTCGAATGAATGGACACTTCTTTTGAAATTTGAATTTTGAATCCAACTGTCACCATGTCGACATGGGGTATCCCCTTATGTCGACATCTCTTAGTTCAAAATTATAGAGATGTTGTTTTGTAAAGACAATTGAATTTAAAACAAGTTGAAACTTCTCTGAAGCAAAGTAAAGTGTTTAAACAATATTTTGAGATAGAGAATGAATATAAAATATTATTTTAAATATATATATATATATAATTGATATAGACCGTCAATTATATAAGTAATATTTAAAATCAGAATAAGTTTTGATGTTTTAAAAATAGAAGTTTTTAAAATCAGAATAGAGGAATATTTCAAGGCTAAACCAAAGTTTGAAAATATTTTTGAAAACATGATTTTGAAAGCTAAAACATTTTGAAAACAGATTTAAAAACATTTTGAAAAATCTATTCAAACTGAAATTGCAAGAACCTTCCTACAGAGCTCCTCCATAGGACTCGAGAACTTGTACAAAGTAGTTTAAATGATTTTGATTTTCGTGGGTTTGTAAGCCACTTGTCGTAGGTTTGTAAGCTACTTTTCGTGGGTTTGTAAGCCACTGGTTTCGATAGAAATTGGGTTCCACCCCAAAAGAAAATTGGAAGAAAGATGAGAGTGCTATTATGAAGTTTTAACAAAATACTAGACACTTATCTTGAGATCTTGAAATCTTGATTCTCTAGAGTCTTGAATCTTGAATATCTAATCTTCATCTTGATGCTTGAGTCTTTATACTGATCAGTCTTCGATGATACCTGCATATACTTCCTATATACATATATATATATATATGGAAATGTTAGTATATATTTTATAAAGTAAAGTATAATAACTATATAAGGTTGTTGTCATCAAAACATCATCAACTCAATTCCTAACAATCTCCCCCTTTTTGATGATGACAACCTTTATTTATGAAATATTCTTACCATACCATAACTCCCCCTTACTCTGTGACTTCTTCTTAAAACTACAACTCCCCTTTATTCCATGATTCCCCTTACACCAAGCACATATATTTTTATAACATTCTCCCCCTTTAACATCAGCAAAACGGAATAAAAGATTAACCTATTTTTAGATCCAAACTCCGATCGTCGTCCGATTCGAGAATAGCAGTGAAGCACAGATTTGAATTATCAGTTTTCTTCTCGTCATCATTGGATGAATCTGAATCGTCAAGAGTTGCTGCATATGCCTTCTTTCTTTTCCTTAGTTGTTCGTTATTTGGTTGAAATGTCTGTTTGTCTGGATATGGACAATCTATCTTGTAGTGCCCTGTTTTGTTGCAGTTGTAGCATCTATCACCATTGTTGTTGTTGTTGTTATTGTAATTGTTGTTGTTCTCCGAAGTATTTCTGGAATTACTTTGATCATTTCATTTAAAGTTATTCATCTTTCTATACTTCAGAAACGTTCTGAAATTTCTGGTCATGAAAGCAATTTCTTCATCACTATCTTGTTCTGAATCTCCAGTTGTTGCTTTGAATGCGATCGATTTCTTTTCCGTTGCATTAGATTCTTTTCTCCCTTGTAGTTGAACTTCATAAGACATTAGATTACCGATTAACTCTTCGATCTTCATTTGACTAACATCATTTGCCTCTTCAATAGTAAGTGTCTTTTGATCCCATTCTAGAGTGAGTGAATTGAGTATTTTTCTGACTTGATCATCTTCTGAGAAACCCTTTCCTAAAGCAATCAATGAATGTACATATCTTGAAATCGACAATACATGTCGGAAATGGACTCATTTTCATGCATTTTAAACAATTGAAACTGGTTAGTTAATATGGAAATTTTAGTCTATTTAACTTTGCTTGTTCCTTCATGAGTCACTTGCAAAGTTTTCCAGATTTCAAATGCAGACTTACAAACAGAGACTCTATTAAACTCATTCCTATCTAGTGAACAAAATAGTATATTCATAGCCTTAGAATTGTTTTGTGCAACCGTCTTTTGCTCAGTAGTCCACTGGGCAAAATTAGTAGTTGGTTCAACATATTCAATTTGTGTCATATTCCAAGTATCTAAACTTATGGATTGTAAATAAATTTTCATCCTACATGCCCAATATGCATAATTACTTCCATTAAAAAGTGGTGGTCTGACAGTAGACTGACCTTCCACAAATGAACTAGTGTTAGTGCTTGTGTTGACAGAAGTAGTGGTGACAGGAGTGACATTATTAGTGTGTTGTGCCATTAAAATTTTTCAAAATTTCAGATTATGAAAATAATGAAAATCAATGCTTTGATACCAATTGTTAGGGATGCGGATTAAGGATCTTAAGGCAGAAATAACACTAGAGGGGGGTATATAGTGTTTTAAAGAATATATGAACTATTTGACTAAATTAAAACTTTCAACACAAATCTAAACAGAATTCTAACACAGAATGATCATAGAACATATAACAAATGCAAATAGTAAAGTAAAGCAAGTAAAAGGAAAGAACGCACCGGATTTTATACTGGTTCGGAATCCTCCTACATCAAGTCCTGCACCAAAGCAATATCCTTGTACAGATTTTTATAAGCCAATATCCAAATTACAACCCTCAATTTCTAAGGCCTTGAGGAACCCTCCTATCTCCGAGTCTGGGCTAAACTCTCTTGATTTACGGGACACAAGATCACCCTAATACTTCTTAATAACAATCCTTTTGAATGGATAGACTCTATGGACTTTTTGAATACAAATTAATCCTATAACTCTGAATAGCACTTTGATCTTTAGTAGAATGATGGAGAATCAAATAGAGAGAGTATCTAAATGATTTCCTATTGAGAATTTGGCAGAATGATGGCACGATCTTGAAAATATTAAGTTTTATGGATATGGAATGGTGGAGAAGAAAGAGTGAAGAAAATAAGAAAGTAGTTGTTAAAAAAATTCGTTTTGGAAGCCTTTATATAGATGCACAACAGTCATAACCATTGGCGAAAGGTTTTCGAATGAATGGACACTTCTTTTGAAAATTGAATTTTGAATCCAACTGTCACCATGTCGACATGGGGTATCCCCTTATGTCGACATCCCTTAGTTCAAAATTATAGAGATGTTGTTTTATAAAGACAATTGAATTTAAAACAAGTTCAAACTTCTCTGAAGCAAAGTAAAGTGTCTAAACAATATTTTGAGATAGAGAATGAATATAAAACATTATTTTAGATATATGTATAATTGATATAGACCGTCAATTATATAAGTAATATTTAAAATCAGAATAAGTTTTGATGTTTTAGAAATAGAAGTTTTTAAAATCAGAATAGAGGAATATTTCAAGGCTAAAACAAAGTTTGAAAATATTTTTGAAAACATGATTTTGAAAGCTAAAACATTTTGAAAATAGATTTAAAAACATTTTGAAAAATCTATTCAAACTGAAATTGCAAGAATCGTCCTACAGAGCTCCTCCATAGGACTTGAGAACTTGTACAAAGTAGTTTAAATGATTTTGATTTTCGTGGGTTTGTAAGCCACTTGTCGTAGGTTTGTAAGCTACTTGTCGTGGGTTTGTAAGCCACTGGTTTCGGTAGAAATTGGGTTCCATCCCAAAAGAAAATTGGAAGAAAGATGAGAGTGCTATTATGAAGTTTTAACAAAATACTAGACACTTATCTTGAGATCTTGAAATCTTGATTCTCTAGAGTCTTGAATCTTGAATCTCTAATCTTCATCTTGATGCTTGAGTCTTTATACTGATCAGTCTTCGATGATACCTGCATATACTTCCTATATACATATATATATATATGGAAATGTTAGTATATATTTTATAAAGTAAAGTATAATAACTATATAAGGTTGTTGTCATCAAAACATCATCAACTCAGTTCCTAACAGTGTGGTTGATTCTTCCTTTGCTTTTAAGCTTCTTCTTCATTGATTTTGTGAAAAGGTGAGATTTTTATCTCGCATCTTTGTCTATAACTATCTTCGATTGTTGGGTATGAATTCCTAACACTTATTCATGTGCATTTGCTTTTAGTTTGGATTGAATTGGTGAATATCTCAATTTTTAGTGTTTTGGGTTCAAATCTTTAAAAAATCCTAACTTT
Organism: Allium cepa; assembly: GCA_030765085.1. Lineage (NCBI taxonomy): Eukaryota > Viridiplantae > Streptophyta > Magnoliopsida > Asparagales > Amaryllidaceae > Allium > Allium cepa. The sequence continues at coordinate 744,812,843 of CM060940.1, read as the reverse complement.
GAAGTTTGAACACGTTTTTGGTGGTGCATCGAGGAGATAATAGGACCGGGTTGCCGAAGGGCGTAATCCCCTAGCGTCCGTGCTCGACCAGTTGCAAATTGAGAGAGTTTTTGCATTTCTGTTGCTTAGGTCGCTCGGCTTGCCCCAGTACCTTAGGTCGCTCGGCCTGTTAAGTCGCACATGCTATAGGTCGCGCCATACCTTGGGTCGCACCTGCTATATCTCGCAAATATTGGGTCACGCCATTTCTTTGGTCGCTTGCAATTAGGTAGCACCATGCTTTAAGTCGCACCTGCTTTAAGCCGCAAGCTACTCCTTAGCCGCTAGCTCCTTAGGTCGCTTACCACTTAGGTCGCTCGGCCTCACCTCCTTAAGTCGCTCGCCTTGCTATGAGTCGGCCTGCCTTAGGTCGCTCGGCTTGCTCGCACCACTTAGGTCGCATCACTTAGGTTGCTCGGCCTACTGCTATGGGTCGCGTCATCGTTTAAGTCGCAACCATTTAGGTCGCTCGGCCTGCTGCTATATCTCGCACCATCTTAGGTCGCGCCATGCTATAGGTCGCGCCATGTTAAGTTGCTCTATTAGGCCGCACGCTACTCCTTAAGTCGCTGATCTCTTATGTCGTATGCCGTGGAGTCGCAAGTGTTGAGCCGCTGATTTCTTGTGTTGAATTATGTTAAGTCGTAAGTCGTGGCTGTTAAGTCGCAAGGGTATTTCCACTTTGATGGATTTGGAATCGAATTCTTTGGATTTTATTCATGTCTTCGAATGTGAATTTTTGTGACTTATTGTTTCTACAATCATTTTTGTGATTTGTCACTTTAAAAATATAAAGGTTTCAATGCTAGTAGTAAATATCAAAACTCTTTCATCAGAACGATTTCAACACTATTTTATTACAAAGCTTGTTACTTAAACCGTTTTTTTATCTACTAGTATATACAAACCTTTACCTCACTCGTATGAGAAATCTAATTAAACAGCTTAGTAAAACAAGTGGTATGAAACGCTTGCATTTACTTCGCCTGTTAATTTCTTGGACTTGTTCGATTAAATCTCTTGTGACAATTTTCGAGTGGAGATCTATAATTTGTTCGTAAATATTTAAGTTAAGCTAGTGGTTATGGGACATGAAGCTAAGCTTATACACTTACTAGCTTACTGTAATTGACACTTCTTGATGATCGTTGATGATCATTTTTGTGATTTAGACTAGCAAATGCGCGATGTCTCTTTGTCTACGAGGGAGACTAAACCCCGTTTCTGTGGAGCTTTGGCTCAATTTGGTGGGGTAGCGACCCATGGTCTTCGGACCATTTTGTGGAGCCTCGGCTCAAAAATTAATGGTTAGCAACCATGGAATAGCGTTCCATTTTGTGATACACGTGTTGCTGAGTTTTCATGCTCCCGTTTTGTGATAGGCCTCCCCCTTTTTGTGATTTCTGGATTTCCATTGATGATTTCTAGAACTGGTGTTTCACCAATTTTCGTGATTTACATTGATATGTTTTATCAATATTTGTGCATTGGTGAATTTGTGTGTCATTAATTTTTGTGATTGACATTGATATAATTGTCAATATTTATGGTTTGGTGAATAAAAACAAAGAGTATGACATTCTTTTTGATCTTTAAGAAGATTCTTGTTATATTGATTAATCTCTTGTTGATTTTCAATTACATACTTATCACAGTATGGATTTTATGTTTATCATACGTTTTTGTCATATCTCTTATTCCATATCATTTCATCTGATATTTATAGCTAGACTGATCCATTTATTATTTTCTTATTAAATAATACTCGGGTCAGACCGAGTTGTTGCAGGTGCTTCTACTTGACTCCTCATCTGGGATTATTATCCAGACTTTTGGATAACTACTTAGATTGGTAGTTTATTTTGTTGTATACCTTTGGGATATAGACTCCTTGATGTATACATATTCTTTTGTCTAGCACTTGTAACTATTCTTTTGTGATAGTGTGGATCTTGTCTGACCATTACTCTGATGAACACTTTCATGTGTTATATATTCATATCTATTTCCGCCTTTGTGATATGAATGTCTGTGACTGATTTGTGTTATGTTTATTTCTATACTTGTTTCCGAAGAATATATATAGCCACTGGGTAGTAGCTTTGAGTTTGTATCGGTATGTCGGATTTCCTCCTGAAACCAGATTCATGTTGTACTATCTGACATATCGTTGCTCGCACAAAGTAATTACGTAGATGGTCGCTCCTCAATAGCCTTATTCTCCGCGCTAGTTGACGGCATTACCTCGTAGTGTCCTTGGCTAGAGTGGGTATAGAGGTGGGGTGTCACACGACCTGTGGGCTCGGGTTGATAAATATAAAACTTTAATTTTTCTATTCGAATTATTTTTATTCCAGATTCGTTTTTCATCTATAACTTCTTCGTTTGGACTTCTATCGCAAAACTCCAAATATGAAAGTTGCTTAGAATTTCTCCATAAATGAAATGCTCTAAGTCTATGGTAAAATTTCATTATTCGCTCAAAATTCATTTTTGGAGTCTAATTAACTAAATAACTAATTAAATAACTAACGCCAAATTATGGGTTGTTACATTCTTCCCCTCTTAAAAAGAATTTCATCCTTGAATTTTCACTCATGACTAAGTCACGATTTTGACTCTTAATTAACCTAAACTACGTAATTAATGAGTGTGCAATCAATTTTGCAACCAAATGTGCATAAATGCATATTGTATTACAATATCATGACACAGAAAATGTCTACGCAGAATAATTCTGAATCAGATCTTCCTATATAATGCATTTCTTTGAAAACAATTTTTGAAAAATATAATGCAAACAACCTATATATACTGACAGTTCATATGTATGCAGCTTTTAAAAAGTCTTTTTAACCAAAATCCTATACTCCTATGAATAGAAGTACGAAGCAAATTTTTTTGCATCTACTTCCTACCTTCCAATAATTTAACGAATTAAAAAATCGCTTCCTAAACGTTACTCTTTATCTTGAAAAAGGAATCTAGGTGGAGAATTTAATATTCTTACCACTCAATAATCTTTCTATTCCTATAGTACAATGGGAATTCCCTCAGTGCACCTGACGTACTCAAAATTTCCATGTATAAAATGCATAAGGAGGCTTATTTCAGGTCCTAAAATAGAATTAAATCTAAAAATAGACTCACGCATATCATTGACAAGGTGGAAATAGAAATCCAAGGTTATAACGTCTTTTACCTTGTTACTGCTTGCATTTATCGCATCATCAATCCTAATGTACCGCTAAATCCACAAATTCTAACTCTATTTGTCTTCTTTATGCTTAACATGTCGCCATCAAATTCAAATATTTCATAAAATTCTTTCTCACTTTTCAAATTTGTACGTCATTCGAAAGATAAAATCCTAAAATATCTTGACGCAATTTTCCTTTGAAATCAAATTTTGAACAAAAACTCTAAAAATAATTCAAGAATCGAAAACTAATTAAAACACAACTTTTTTTTGAAAAGAGAAGCTTTTCAAATCAAGTGGAAATTTTTTACGCTATTTTCTTTCTCAAAAATTTTGATAAATTAAGCCACAATTCAACGTAGTCAGAAGTAGGTTATGCGCAAAATGAATAAACCAAATTCTAAGTTCTTCACTAACCACTACCCAAAAAACTTGACGTTTTATATAAAAATATCATCATGTACAATTATTCGAAAAATTAGCTTTTAAGGAACATAAGTAATTACCCACGATATCAAAACAAGTTTATCATGTCCTTCGCTAAAAATTTACAATTATTCTAAACTCCCATTTTTATATTGCATTTAATGTTAGTAAAGTGTCTTTTATGAGTTTCCATTGTAACGAGCCGGAATTTTGTGCAATATCAATTTAATAATCTGTGTTAATAATTAATTTGGTTTGATAATTTTTCTTCATAATTTAATTTAAATTAGAAAATTTAATCTATTTAAAGGTTAATAAATATTTAATCTGGCAAAATTGATAAGAATTATTTTTCAAAGCTAATAAAATTTTACTCTATTTATAATATATATATATATTTGATATATATTGTGAATAGAATATCTTTTGTTTTAAATAACGATGAATTTTCAAATTGTAATATATATGTATGTATATGTTATAATTTGAGCTGTTTTGAAATTTAATTTAATCTCTTGATAATTTGTAATTTAAAGCTTTGTTTTAATTAATATTTTTCAAAAAAAGTTAATTTAAAGTTTAATTCAATAGTTTTTCAATATTTTTCAAAATATAAGATAATTGTTTATTCTTAAATATGATAGTTTAAATAAGTTTTGTTTTCTTTTCTTTTAAAATGCTTAGTATAAAATGGTTATAAGTGTATAAATATAAATGTTTAAGATTTTAAAATACATGTATAAGGAATTTATTTATATTATAATTAGTTTTAGCATATTTTCTTTTAAAGTTAAACTAATATTTATTAATTAAGTAACTTGAAAAGTAAGTTATATTTACATTTAAACTAAATGAAAATTTAATTAAAAATTCTTATAAACATGTGTAAACATTCTAAGGTATCTTAATAACACATGTAAAGTAATTAAGTAAATTAAAAGACAAATGTAACCATGTTAGTCACCTTAATAACACTTGTTAATTAATTAAGCTAGTAGAGTGACAAATGTAAGTTTAATTAACATGTGGCAATATACTCATTTTTATTTTTAATAAATATTTTAAGAAGAAAATCTAGTTTTACATAACACTTTCATTTTCCTTGTTTACTTTTCTAAAACCCAAACCAGAAAATATTCTCAAACCTGATAATGAAAACCAAACATACATTCAAATTGCAAATCTGCAACATCAACTTATATCTGCAAACTTCAATCTACAAATTCTAAGAGGAGTTCAACTACAACTTCAACCTGTAATGCAAGAATTCATAATCAACTCAGCAAGTTTATAACATCAACAATTTGAAGGCATGCATTCAAATTTCATCAGATTATTTTTTCTAGCCTGGAATAATAAATTGAACCTGCTCTGCAAAAAAGAAAAAGGTGAGTAAATAATTTTAAAAACAGTTTGATCTGGGTTTTTATTACATGCATGTGATGATCTAAAAATTTATCTTGATGTTGCCTGAAAGTCATTCAGGTTTTATTATTGAATTTATAGTTATTTTATATATGTAAAGAAAAACCTATGTATATAGGTAAACACTCTGTTTCCTGTTCTTATTTCAGACCAGAATTCTTTTCAAAAATTCAAATCTTCCAATCTATACCCTATTTGATCATGATATGTGAATGAAAGTTGTTTGTTATTGTTTGATGAAATTTTTAAAAATAGTTTCTGTAAGTTTAAGTTTATAAATAGAATTTAAAATGGTAAATACGGTGAAACTTAAATTTCGGTTAAAAATCAATCGCTTTAAATTCTAAATTGAATTACGTGCATGTAATCGTGATGATAAATCATGAATTTAGATATGCAATTTGTAATTTTTAATTGAGTATTTAATGTGAATTTTGGGTTTGAATGTTTTTGGGTTTTTGGTGATTTACCGTTGATCGACATGGTGGTTGGGGCCGAAATCTTGGGCGAAGCTTGCTTGGGTGTTGTGGATTATGGAAAAAATGTTCAAGATTTTTTTTTGGCGGCCGAGGAGTTTGAAATCGAATGAACTAGGGTTTTAGTGGGTTTGTGTTTCGGCATGGCTGTAGAAGCTTTTGCATCGTGTATAGAGGACCGAAGGTGATCACGTGTTGATGGAAGGTGGCACGGTGATGCTGCGGTGCTGTGGAGAGGTTCTGGAGTTTTCCGGTGGCACGTTCATCAGCGACGATGGGTTTTTAGTGGTCGAGTTCTGCAGTTTTTTTGAGACTAAGGTTGAAATTTGTCTTGTGTTCGAATTCTTCGATCTGGGTTCTAATTCAGGTACGCACGCGATCGAGTGATCGACGTTGATTGTCGTGACGAACGTTGGTGGCCGGAAGTGATCGCGCACGTGCACGCGTTTATGTTATGTGCATTGGGAAGTTGGAAGTTGGGGAAGATGAGTTGGGACCAAAGGGAAGCTCGCGTTGTTTTCGGGAGCGACTCGAAGCATAGGGGCATGGGGGTGTCTTCGGGGCAGTCGCATGTGATATGAGTGTCTGGCTCGAGATTTTGGTCGCATGCTTTTCTGATAGTATTGTATAATGTTAAGTACTGTAATAATAAAGTTTGCAAATTAAAAACTATAGGTAGAAATAAATTAAGATCAAGTTTTTAAATTATAAACAAGTTTATAAAATAAACAAATTTTCAAAGTTAAAAGTTGTTGTTTGAAATAAATGTAAATTAAACTTTAAAAAGTATTAATTGAATTTATTTTTAAAATTTAAATTTATTTTTAAATAATTTCTTTTTGAAGTAATTAACTTCATTTAATTTTGAACGTTGATTTAAGAAGGAAATGTTTGAATTTAAATATTAAATCAAATTTTTAAGTAATGATTTTAAAAACTAATGTTTCAAATTTTATTTAAAATGAATAGGTTTAACTTAAATAATTTAAAGTGTTTTAAATTTTAAATTTGATTTTTTTAAATGCCTTATTTTCAAATAAGGATATTGTTATGAATTGAAAACCAAATTGAATAATTTGTTTTTAAGTTGTTAAAATTTGATCAATTTAAAATAACTTATTTATAAAGATAAATAATGTTAAATTATTTTGATATTAATTTGAGAGTACTTAATAAATATGATTTATTAATTAAGATTAATGTTTTCTTAATTAACTAAGGGTCTTTAAATAAAAGAGGTTAATTAGATAATTATTTAATTAATTTTAAATAATTAGTTAATTGTTTACTTAATTTTGAATAATCACTTAATTATGGATTAATTAAGTGTAATTACTTAATGAAGTAATTATTGGTTAATTATTGAATGTAATTAAGGAAAAGAAAATTACATATGGAAGTAATTAGTAGAAATTACTCATGGGAGTAATTAACTGGAAGTGATTAATGGATAATCACATGATGTTATTAATCTAAGAAATGGACTAATATAATTGCTTTGAAGTTAATTAATTATGGAGTAATTAATTAATTTAAGGATTAAGAATTATTTAATAATGGGATTAATTACTTGTTAAGTAATTAATTAAGAGAGTAATCAAGATTTATTAATGAAAGTAATTAGAAGATAATTACTTATGTAAGTAATTAAGGGTTAATTACTTAGTTAATTTTAGCTAATTAATTAATGTGATTAATTAATTAATAAATGAGATTAATTTAAGATTAGTTACTAAGTGTAATTAATTAGAATGTAATTAATTAATTAAGTAATTAATTAAGGATTATTTATTAATTTAATTGAATAATAATTACTTAATGAAGTAATTAAAGATTAATTAATTTGATAAATTAATCAAGGATTAATATAATTAATTAAGAAGTTAATTAATTAACATAAGTAATTACAAATTATTAATTACTGTTTATGATTAATTACAAGTTAATTGTTAATTAGTATGGGTCATTAGTTAATTAATGAATTAATCAAAGTTGATTAATATAAGTAATTAATTTAAGTGTGATTAATTAGTTGTAATTAATTAAGGTTTAATGTAATTAATAATAGTTAATTAATTAATGAAAGTGAATGATGGATCATTAACTATTGTAATTAATGATAGTAATTAAAAGGTTAATTACTGAATATGGTTAAGGATAATTACTTGAATGTAATTAAAGGATGATTAATCAAGGAAGATTAATTAAAGGAAGATCATTAAGAGATGATTAATTTATTTATTTGGAATAAACTAATGAAGAAGGATTTAGGTCATCCATTTGATTTAGAGTTAATCAATTCTGCTTTGGATGATTGGTTAATATTGATTGATTTATATTGATTGATTGATACTGGGTGATTGGTTGATGCTAGATGATTTTGATATCTCTGTTATGTGATATGTTGCTTTGTGAGATGAATGTTCGATATGAATTATCTGTTGTGATAATGTGATTCATCCATCTGTTTATATCATCCTGAATATAAGTTTAACTGTTTAAAACCCTTAAAACAACTTGGACATTAAAATGGAATTTGGTTTTGGTGTGACGGGATCAGGTTTCCATATTTGGATATCCGAAAACCACATCGATTCCAATTAAACGTTAGGTCGTGAATCCAAGTGGAGCAAGTGAAGACTCGAGGTGTAAGAACTATTCGTCAGTATAACTCTGGGGGTGATTCCGTGATGAGTTTGACAGAAATAGTACTTATAGATTCGAGATGATGATTTAGAGTGCAAGGGCTATGGTCGTTGACTCTGAGGGTGATTCCAAAATGAGTGCAACGAGATAGTGCCTTCGGTTTCGTTCGAACCCGGAACGAACTTGTATGGATTGAATGCTTTCAGAACATCGTCAGGTGGACGATGAGCATTCTAAGATAGATGTGTTCTATAAAGGTAATCGCAGCCTCAAGCCTCATCAACCTGGGAATGGCTAAAACAGGGGAGGTCCAGCAAGGCTAGGTGGGTAGCGCCCATTTTAGGACAAGATTTTCCCCTGTCTAGAAGTCCATTTTTACTTGGCTGTGTGGGGCGGTTAATTCGCGACAACTGCCGGGGTTGTCTTTTTCGGTACTGTCGAGTATGGGATGGTTCCGGCCTTGTGTTGCAGGGGAGTTAGGTTGGCTCCTCGGTACGGTGATTTAGGCCACGTACTGTGACGGGCGGTACCCCAGTAGCCCTGCCATTGATGGAAACCCATTCTTCCTACGAGACCCTACGGTTTTGTTTGTATTACCCACTTTTGTGGCTAGTAGCTGGAATTTAATAAATGTAACAATTTCGGCTATTTTCTTATTTACTTGAAATCCCTAGACACTATTATAATATCACTGGATTTCCTATCAAATGTTTTGGTTAGCGTACGGTAAATACTTTTCCATGTTTATGTGTGGGAAGTCTTACGTGATACCTTTTCTTTCCAAAGGATTTTCTAAAGTTAAGAAAATTTTAACCCGTTTACTCACCCCAGACCCCTGTATGACCCGAGTGTTTATTTTCTGTTTTATTAAACTCTTGGGTACTCATATTATGTATGAGTAGTCAAGTGATTTAGGTTTGCTTGACAAATTCTGGAGGAGATATGGAGCAGGAGGCTTCCACGTGTAGATATATTATGGTTCCACTATGTTTGTTTGATATCTGTATCTTGTGTACTTGAATTGTATAGTTAGACAGATGTTTATAACTATATAATATGTGTTGTATAAGTTGTGTACTCTGATGTAATATGATACTATGTAATGTTTTATGTGATATATTATATTTCTTTCGTTCCGCTGTGAGTTCTCTGTTGTTGTTGTGTTTCTTCTTTCTCTTTCTTTTCTTCTTCTATCCCTTTCTTTCTTAATTAGTGATGTGACTTTGTGGAGATAGGAAGTCGGGTCGTCTCAGTTGGTATCGGAGCATTAGGTTGAATGAATACCTAGGCTCAGGAGTGGTGTCTTTCTTGAGAGAGCGTACTTGTAATTTTTATACATAACTATATATACATATATATCTATATCTACCTGATCTGTTGGGTTATCTGTTCGAATTTTCCAACATAAGTTTTAGAGGTAGATGGAGTAGTGGTGTGTGTGTGTGTGTAACACGACTACCACTGATGGAAGGGGTCCATATGTTGAGGTTGGAAATGTTTGTCAAAACTGTAGACCTAATACCGTCTCGAGTGAGTTTAGTTTGGAGTAAGGATTTATCTGATATCCGAAGGAAAACTTTTTAAAGATTCGGAGTTTATCTTTGACGTGTAATTTTGGATCTGTCGGAAGTGCAGAAGCAAGAGATGATATCTTGATAGCTGCATGATGAGATGCAGTATCCATGGATATTTCTGAAGATGTTTTCTCTTGAAGTAGTTTTAGAAGTAGTTGAGGAGCAGTCTTTACCTGCCGTAGGGAAGATTCGTCTATGTAGAAGTTATCTGGATCTTTAGCAAGGAGGTTGTCTGTTCTGGAATATGAGCCTAAAGGTCTATGAGTTGTTTCGCTTCGGCATGGTCTCATTTGTCATTCCTTAAGGAGAGCGAGATGTTGACGCTGGGTTTGGAGCCCGAATTTCTTGAGAGGTTGTCTGCCATCTCGAAGGTCCGTTGTGTGGTTTGTTGATCGTTTTGGTTTTCGAGGAGCCTTTGGATTAGAAGTCTTTGGTTAGCTGTGGTAGCAGTGCAATTCGAAGTGTTCGGTGTGCTGTCGAGAAGGTCTTTTAGCTTTGCAGTATCATCAAGGTAGAGTTTGGAAGCAGTAGTGTGGTCGTTTCTCCGATGGTTCAAGATTCTTGGTGGTTCTTCTATCAACAGCCCGGGCAGTTGGTGAAAGTTTTCTTGAAGGGTTAACCTTGTTTGGAAAATCTTAAAGTTGTTCTAATTGGTAAAGTGAGGACAGTTTCTTTGGAATCCGAACTAGGTTGGATCGCAAAAGTGACTTGCGATTAGTTTGGGAATTTTTCTTGAGCAATCTTTTGTTTGAGACCGAGGGTTCTCTTATGGAAGTAGGAGCTACTGAGGTAATCAGAAGATTGTCCGCATCTGGAGTTGAGTTCCATATTGTTTTGGTTCCAGAAGCGATTTTGGCGCTTCTTGGAGAAGGAGAGTTGGTGTAGCAGCTCATAAATTTTTGAGATTTGGATTAGTCAGATCTAGTTCTGAGTTGTATTTCTGTTATAAGGTTGTGTGACAGAGTCAGATGGGTCACTCATATTTTTTGGATTTGATGAACAAAGTTCCCGGATATATTGGATAATTTGCATTCGTGTTCATCAACAATATTCTCATCTATTTCAGAATCAGAGTTGTGTAGCAGAAGCGAGGTAGCAGCTGTGCAAGGAAGGAAGCAAGTTCAGTTTGCTGTTGCTTGAGAAGTAGAGCTTGTGTTGTGGTTTTGACAGATTTTGGAAGACTTTTCTGTTGGATATGATCCAGAAATTGGTTTGCTTTTGTCTAGTTGTTTCTGGAAGCATCAGCATAGGTTGAGCTGATGAGGAAGAGATTGGCAGCATAGGATTGTCTGTTGAGTTATGCTGATATGAGATAAGGAGCTTGGAATTCGAAGTTGGAGACTTCATTGTTGTTAAGATTTCTCTGGTTAAGAGAACAATACTTGGGTAAGATTGGATGGCTAGTTCTGAGGCATTTGAGATTTCTTATCTGTATTTTTGATTGGATAAGATTGAATTGCCAGTTTGGATAGCTGGAATTCAGTGTATTTCATGTATCTCTGAGGGGGTACGTGTATGATTCATTGTTGGTTGTGGAATCTGTAGTTCAGTTGGATTTGGAAGTTGAGCTAGACTTGAGTATAGTCTGATGTTCTATTCAGATTGATGGATCTAGAGGTGAGAGGAGCTCTAGGTTTTAGTGCTGTAGTTTGTTTAGTTTCTGTAGAGCGAGTCTCCCGGTGATTTATCTTTGGGAAACTCTAGATAGTATTAGAGATTTATTCTGATGTGTGTCAGGATAATTGGTTAGGTTTGTTTGTTGTTTGATTGCTATGGTTGTTAGTAACTGGTTGATAGGAATGCTTTGCTATTTGAAATTGAAATTTTTGCTGGGTTATTAAATTATCTTTGCTTTTAAATTTCAGGGACGAAATTCTTTTAAGGGGGAGAATTGTAACAACCCGGAATTTTGAGCAATATCAATTTAATAATCTGTGTCAATAATTAATTTGGTTTGATAATTTTTCTTTATAATTTTAATTTAAATTAGAAAATTTAATCTTTTTAAAGGTTAATAAATATTTAATCTGGCAAAATTGATAATAATTATTTTTCAATGCTAATAAAATTTAATTCTATTTATAATATATACATATATATATATATATATTGTGAATAGAATATCTTTTGTTTTAAATAAGGATGAATTTTCAAATTGTAATATATATGTATGTATATGTTATAATTTGAGTTGTTTTGAAATTTAATTTAATCTATTGATAATTTATAATTTAAAGCTTTGTTTTAATTAATATTTTTGAAAAAAAAGTTAATTTAAAGTTTAATTCAATTGTTTTCAAAATATAAGATAATTGTTTATTTTTAAATATGATAGTTTAAATAAATTTGTTTTGTTTTCTTTTAAAATGCTTAACATAAAATGGTTATAAGTGTATAAATATAAATGTTTTAGATTTTAAAATACATATATAAGGAATTTATTTATATTATAATTAGTTTTAGCATATTTTCTTTCAAAGGTAAACTAATATTTATTAATTGAGTAACTTAAAAAGTAAGTTATATTTACATTTAAACTAAATGAAAATTTATTTAAAAAAACTTATAAACATGTGTAAACATTCTAAGGTATCTTAATAACACATGTAAAGTAATTAAGTAAATTAAAAGACAAATGTAACCATGTTAGTCACCTTAATAACACTTGTTAATCAATTAAGCTAGTAGAGTGACAAATGTAAGTTTAATTAACATGTGGCAATATTCTCATTTTAATTTTTAATAAATATTTTAAGAAGAAAAAATAGTTTTACATAACACTTTCATTTTCCTTGTTTTCTTTTCTAAAACCCAAACCAGAAAATATTCCCAAACCTGATAATGAAAACCAAATATACATTCAAATTGCAAATCTGCAACATCAACTTATATCTACAAACTTCAATCTGGAAATTCTAAGAGGAGTTCAACTCCAACTTCAACCTGGAATGCAAGAATTCATAATCAAATCAGCAAGTTTATAACATCAACAATTTCAAGGCATGCATTCAAATTTCTTCAGATTATTTGTTCTAGCCTGGAATAATAAATTGAACCTGCTCTGCAAAAAGAAAAAGGTGAGTGAATAATTTTAAAAACAGTTTGATCTAGGTATTTATTACATGCACGTGATGATCTGAAAATTTATCTTGATGTTGCCTGAAAGTCGTTCAGTTTTTATTATTGAATTTATAGTAATGTTTATATATGTAAAGAAAAACCTGCGTATATAGGTAAACACTTTGTTTCCTGTTCTTATTTCAGACCAGAATTCTTTTCAAAAAGTCAAATCTTCCAATCTATACCCTATTTGATCATGATTTGTGAATGAAAGTTGTTTGTTATTGTTTTATGAAATTTTTAAAAATAGTTTCTGTAAGTTTAAGTTTATAAATAGAATTTAAAAATGGTAAATACAGTGAAACTTAAATTTTGGTTAAAAATCAACCGCTTTAAATTCTAAATTGAATTACATGCATGAAATCGTGATGATAAATCATGAATTTAGATATGCAATTTGTAATTTTTAATTGGGTATTTAATGTGAATTTTGGGTTTGAACGTTTTTGGGTTTTTGGTGATTTGTCGTTGATCAGCATGGTAGTTGGGGCCGAAATCTTGGGCGAAGCTTGCTTGGGTGTTATGGATTATGGAAAAAATGTTCAAGTTTTTTTTTGGTGGCCGAGGAGTTTGAAATCGAATGAACTAGGATTTTAGTGGGTTTGTGTTTTGGCATGGCTGTAGAAGCTTTTGCATCGTGTATAGAGGACCGGAGGTGATCGCGTGTTGATGGAAGGTGGCACGGTGATGATGCGGTGTTGTGGAGAGGTTCTTGAGTTTTCCGGTGGCACGTTCATCAGCGACGATGGGTTTTTAGTGGTCGAGTTCTGCAGTTTTTTCGAGTTTAAGGTCGAAATTTGTCTTGTGTTTGAATTCTTCGATCTGGGTTCGAATTCAGGTTTGCACGTAATCGAGTCATCGACGTCGATTGTCGCGACGAACGTTGGTGGCCGGAAGTGATCGCGCACGTGCACGCGTTTATGTTGTGTGCACTGGGAAGTTGGAAGTTGGGGAAGATGAGTTGGGACCGAAGGGAAGCTCGTGTTGTTTTCGGGAGCGACTCGAAGCATAGGGGCATGGGGGTGTCTTCGGGGCAGTCGCGTGTGATATGAGTGTCTGGCTCGAGATCTTGGCCGCATGCTTTTCTGATAGTATTGTATAATGTTAAGTACTGTAATAATAAAGTTTCCAAATTAAAAACTATAGGTTGAAATAAATTAAGATCAAGTTTTTAAATTATAAACAAGTTTTATAAAATAAACAAATTTTCAAAGTTAAAAGTTGTTGTTTGAAATAAATGTAAATTAAACTTTAAAAAGTATTAATTGAATTTATTTTTAAAATTTAAATTTATTTTAAAATGATTTCTTTTTGAAGTAATTAACTTCGTTTAATTTTGAATGTTAATTTAAGAAGGAAATGTTTGAATTTAAAATATTAAATCAAATTTTTAAGTAATGGTTTTAAAAAATAAAGTTTCAAATTTTATTTAAAATGAATAAGTTTAACTTAGATAATTTAAAGTGTTTTAAATTTTAAATTTGATTTTTTTTAAATGCCTTATTTTCAAATAAGGATATTGTTATGAATTGAAATTGAATGATTTGTTTTTATGTTATTAAAATATGATCAATTTCAAATAACTTATTTATAAAGATAAATAATGTTAAATTATTTTGATATAAATTTGAGTGTACTTAATAAATATGATTTGTTAATTAAGATTAATGTTTTCTTAATTAATTAAGGGTCTTTAAATATAAGAGGTTAATTAGATAATTATTTAATTAATTTTAAATAATTAGTTAATTGTTTATTTAATTTTGATTAATCACTTAATTATTTATTAATTAAGTGTAATTAGTTAATGAAGTAATTATTGGTTAATTATTGAATGTAATTAAGGAAAATAAAATTACTTATGGAAGTAATTAGTGGAAATTACTCATGGGAGTAATTAACTTGAAGTGATTAATGGATAATCACATGATGTTATTAATCTAAGAAATGGACTAATATAATTGTTTTGAAGTTAATTAATTATGGAGTAATTAATTAATTAAGGATTAAGAATTATTTAATAATGGGATTAATTACTTGTTAAGTAATTAATTAAGAGAGTAATCAAGATTTATTAATGAAAGTAATTAGAAGATAATTACTTATGTAAGTAATTAAGGGTTAATTACTTAGTTAATTTTAGTTAATTAATTAATGTGATTAACTAATTAATAAATGAGATTAATTTAAGATTAGTTACTAAGTGTAATTAATTAGAATGTAATTAATTAATTAAGTAATTAATTAAGGATTATTTGTTAATTTAATTGAATAATAATTACTTAATGAAGTAATTAAAAATTAATTAATTTGATAAATTAATCAAGGATTAATATAATTAATTAAGAAGTTAATTAAATAAGATAAGTAATTACAAATTATTAATTACTGTTTATGATTAATTATAAGTTAATTGTTATTTAGTATGGGTCATTAGTTAATTGATGAATTAATCAAGGTTGATTAATAAAAGTTATTAATTTAAGTGTGATTAATTAGTTGTAATTAATTAAGGTTTAATGTAATTAATTATAGTTAATTAATTAATGAAAGTAAACAATGGATTATTAATTTTTGTAATTAATGATAGTAATTAAAAGGTCAATTACTGAATATGGTTAAGGATAATTACTTGAATGTAATTAAAGGATGCTTAATCAAGGAAGATTAATTAAAGAAGATCATTAAGAGATGATTAATTTATTTATTTGGGATAAATTAATGAAGAAGGATTTAGGTAATCTAACTGATTTAGAGTTAATCAATTCTGCTTTGGATGATTGGTTAATATTGATTGATTTATATTGATTGATTGATATTAGGTGATTGGTTGATACTGGATGATTTTGATATCTCTGTTATGTGATATAATATTGATTGATTTATATTGATTGATTGATATTAGGTGATTGGTTGATACTGGATGATTTTGATATCTCTGTTATGTGATATGTTGCTTTGTGAGATGAATGTTCGATATGAATTATCTGTTGTGATAATGTGATTCATCTATCTGTTTATATCATCCTGAATATAAGTTAAACTGTTTAAAACCCTTAAAACAACTTGGACATTAAAATGGCATTTGGTTTCGGTGAGACCGGGATCGGGTTTCCATATTTGGATATCCGAAAACCACATCGATTCTAATTAAACGTTAGGTCGTGAATCCAAGTGGAGAAAGTGAAGACTCGAGGTATAAGAACTATTCGTTAGTATAAATCTGGGGGTGATTCCGTGATGAGTTTGACGGAAATAGTACTTATAGATTCGAGATGGTGATTTAGAGTGCAAAGGATATGGTCGTTGACTCTGAGGGTGATTCCAAAATGAGTGCAACGAGATAGTGCCTTCGGTTTCGTTCGAACCCGGAATGAACTTGTATGGATTGAATGCTTTCA
Source organism: Allium cepa (assembly GCA_030765085.1). Classification (NCBI taxonomy): domain Eukaryota; kingdom Viridiplantae; phylum Streptophyta; class Magnoliopsida; order Asparagales; family Amaryllidaceae; genus Allium; species Allium cepa. Next base: position 744,796,537 of record CM060940.1, on the reverse strand, counting down.
GAACATCGTCAGGTGAACGATGAGCATTCTAAGATAAATGTGTTCTATAAAGGTAATCGCAGCCTCAAGCCTCATCAACCCGGGAATGGCTAAAACAGGGGAGGTGCAGCAAGGCTAGGTGGGTAGCGTCCATTTGAGGACAAGATTTTCCCCTGTCTAGAAGTCCCTTTTTACTCGGCTGTATGGGGCGGTTGATTCGCGACAACTACCGGGGTTGTCTTTTTCGGGACTGTCCAGTGTGCGATGGTTCCGGCCTTGTGTTCCAGGGAGTTAGGGTGGCTCCTCGGTACGGTGATCTAGGCCACGTGCTGTGATGGGCAGTACCCCAGTAGTCCTGCCATTGATGGAAACCCATTCTTCCTACGAGACCCTACGGTTTTGTTTGTATTACCCACTTTTGTGGCTAGTAGCTGGAATTTAAAAAGTGTAACAATTTCGGCTATTTTCATACTTACTTGAAAACCCTAGACACTATTATAATATTACTGGATTTCCTATCAAATGTTTTGGTTAGCGTATGGTAAAAACTTTTCCATGTTTATGTGTGGGAAGTCTTACGTGATACCTTTTCTTTTCAAGGGATTTTCTAAAGTTAAGAAAATTTTAACCCGTTTACTCACACCAGACACCTGTCTAATCCGAGTGTTTATTTTCTGTTTTATTAAACTCTTGGGTACTCATATTATGTATGAGTAGTCAAGTGATTCAGGTTTGCTTGACAAATTCTGGAGGAGATATGGAGCAGGGGGCTTCCACGTGTAGATATATTATGGTTTCGCTGTGTTTGTTTGATATCTGTATCTTTTGTACTTGAATTGTATAGTTAGACAGATGTTTATAACTATCTAATATGTGTTGTATAAGTTGTGTACTCTGATGTAATATGATACTATGTAATGTTTTATATGATATATTATATTTCTTTCGTTCCGCTGTGAGCTCTATGTTGTTGTGTTTCTTCTTTCTCTTTCTTTTCTTCTTCTATCCCTTTCTTTCTTAATTAGTGATGCGACTTTCTGGAGAATGGAAGTCGGGTCGTCTCATCCATATTATACTGCTTCTTCACTATGCATATATTAGAGCGGTTTGCATATCCAGAAACAATAGCACGGTAAGTAAATAGGGACTCATAATATCGTGCATGCCTTTTACCAGAGACAACTAACAATTATAACCTAAATAACCTAAAAGAAAAGAATAAACTTTTAAAGGGAAAAGACAACAACACGATTAATTCTAAAATAATGCTTACAGACTACGAGATGCCTTGCTCTGTTCCTGAACCTCGATCCATTGTGGTAACCCTTGAATGGTCATAGGATGGTGGCTATACACCCAATCACATGTCGTTGGTGCTACTAGTGTTACCGACGGTTTTGGAATTTCCTTCTTCCTAAGGAAGGATCTAATGATGGCGAAAGGAACCTTCTACTGAATTGACTCTACATGGTAGTTCATCGATATTTCCTAAATACGAGAGTGGATAGGTGAAAATAATGAAAGAGGCTCTGTGGAGTGCTAATCCCTGATCAGCAAATTGCATCATAAGGGTGTGGGTCTAATTGATGGAAATGCTGCCAATACAAGCATAGGTGGTCTACCACACATTGGATAAATACAATTATAACATCCTGTCTTAGGGATGACGCTATCCTGAATGATGCACACAACCTGATGGATAGTCAAACATAGATTATCCGTCTTTCCAACACCGACATCCTAGGAAAAGCCTTACAACAAGATCTTAGAGTTGGTTTCAAAATCATTCAAGTCTATGTCCGTCGCGAAGGCCTCCAAATTCTCAACGAGTTCATCATTAATCAGCTCAATCAAGACACCCTTAACCATCGAACGAATCAAGTTGTTGCCTCCATCAAAATTCTACGCCAACAGGACACAGCACGGGTAATATTCCAGCTCAAAAGTCTCGAAACAGAGAATCGGTGCAAATCCTGCCGCGATGAATAGCTCCTCTAGCCAAAAGCAGCAAAACCTTCTGCTCATTCTGGTCCAACAAAGTGGCCTCTTAAAGGTTATGACCATAATGGTGCAAGGAAAAACTAATAGAGTAGAAAGGTGTCTTGGGGTAAGAAGTGGTTGGAGGAAGGAAATTGGGTTTAGAACTGGAGTGATGGTGGGGGGAGATCAAATGTGCAAAACCATCATGGGGGAGGTGAGATTGCTGCTCCCAGAGAAAAACAACGTCTCCCAGGGGTGGAATGGAAGAGTGAGGCTAATACTTGAAGGAGACTTGGGATAGAGATTATGTTCGGCATGTTGAGGAAGGAGGAACAAAAGAATGCATGTGGGGAAATTCGAAAGCAGCTTTTGTAGTCGCATTTTAGGTTCTGTTTGTACCAAAACTCTATAACTAGTAGACCATTTTTGCTTTATCACTAAGTGGTCAACCACTAGACGGGCTTTGGACATTAATTGAACCAAGACCCAATAAGGGTCGGATTAAATAGTAATAATCGTTTCATGCCGTCTCATAAGATTTTGCATGGTCCGAAAAATTCCTGTCCTCGTCACGGCGATATTAAAGCCTACTGCCTAGTCTCAAACCATGCTCCAGCAATTCAGTAGACCCAACAAAATTGTTGCGTTCCAAAAATCCAAAAATATTCTAACTGCTCTTTCTTGCCTACTTTGCATGGAAATATTTCTTTCAATAGCTGGTGGTAAAACAATACTTCAAACTACATGTCCCAATAAAATTAAATGTCATTCTTATTTTTTTGTATCTTAAAGATCGAAGATTTTAAAAACTTCAACTTTATAAATCAAAAAACTATGAGCTAAATATATGCTCTTTTATACTTTTTCGAAATAATAGAAACTATTTCATACCAAAACTTCCCTTAAAAGTCAAACTATTATATATATATATATATATATATATATATATATATATTAGGATTTCCTAAACCTTTTAAAGACACAAATTTCCAAAATTGGAAAATTATTTCCCAGCAAAAAATTCAAAATCAAGCCTTTACAAATATATACAAATATTTAAGGATTTCAAAAATTAAATTTTTATAAACTAAAATTTTCTTAACACGACCAATGTAGTAGCATACATGTTTCTTTGAAAATTAAAATTTCATAACATTCCCAAAATAAAATCTACAAAATTAAACATTAGGAAAACAATCCTTTTAAACCCCTTTTTTCAAATTTAAGACATTTCAAAAATATACTTTATAAAAATTCTCTCAAAGGTTTTAGACTAAGGAATTAACATTAATTATCCAAAAAAATTCGATTTGCCGTCAAAGTGGTGATCAGTGGATACTCCCTAGTAAGAACTTGCCTCCGAACAATTGCGACATACAGACTCCAATTTCTCGTCCATCTTGAATAAATGTTTATCTTCGACTGGAACTCATCATCAAAATCCAAAATCACAAGGTAGCTAGATCTCAACCATCAAGTCGAACACCTCCAGTGTCCGGGATTCTGCCATATATCTAACTCATGCTCTTTATCAACAGGCGCCTTACCCATCACCAGCACTCCGTAGGGTACTTCGAAGTCGATGTGAAAATCTTAACTCTAAGATATTTCCAACCCATGATTTCTTCACCCATTCCTTTATAGTGGAATTACAACTACTTCTATGGTCGAAATTCTCAGAATGTAGAATACAAATATAATATTACTAGATAGGAAATTACATATGTGTTCACTCAATTTATCTTAATTCCTCTGATCTACAAACCAAGGCTCTAATACAAAATGTAGAAACTCATACATAATGGGCTTAAATTTCGACAAAAATTGAAACTGACTCCATCAAAGCATAGATCGTTGGATTTGGTACCTGCAAATAAGCATAAAAATTATAAGAGATTGATAGAAATCTAAATTCATGGTGGAAACAAAAATAAGAGAAGAATACCGTTTATGACTGCAACTTTGGAATTAATGGTATTCCTTGAATAGCGAATTTTCACATCAGCATCGAGCATGGGAGAAAATAAGACTTCTCCAACAACGAAACACGTCCAGCTCTAGTGACATGTTCCTCTAAATCTATCCTCTAGGTTGTAATAAGGAGGCGTCAGAATAATGTTCTAGTGATTAGAAAAATCTACAAACTGTCTATAGAATAAATTTATACCAATTGGTTTCCATTTAATAGTTATGTCTATTAAGATTAGGAATTCCAATCTAGCCTTGCATTGCACGCATGGTTACTTACCAATCCATTCTCAAGGTACAGAATGCTAACGAAACCTTATCAACCACCCAATATTTCTATACCTATTAGCCACTTAATACTTCTAAATATGAAGTGGTCTTCTACTATCACCACGTAATACTTTTACAAGAGAAATAGGCAAACTCTGTCATTTAAGACCTATTCCCAAGGCGGACTTCTTGCATCATCATTATTCGTCTGTTGGTCCTAGCTATACTGTAGCTAATCGGATTTTCGACCCTCGAAAATTGACACTAATACATCTTCGATATTCACGTGCCGAAAATTCGAATGCCAGAAAAGCTGATTGTTAGGGGAAAAAGAAAATAAAGATAGAACAAAATCTCACGCGAATAGAATAATATATATTATTTCAACAATAATCTTTCTAATGAAAAATTATGAATAAAATATCATATTCTAACCTAGATTCAGCCTAGATAGCTATAAACCCTTTGTCCCTCAAATGCTGAAAAATAATAAAAAATGCAATAGATGCAGCAGATAATAGGATACGTTTATACGTAGACGAAGATCTCCAGCTTTCCTTTAAAACCTCCAAGCTTCTTCAACTAAACCCAAAACTACTTGGATCTGACCTGGATACTAAAAATACTTGAATCAGACTTGGTAAACCAACATGAGATACTTGAAACACAAACATATGACGGAGTCATAGATTGGTACTAAACAAAACCTTGAAAATAATAGTATCTTGTAAGACCACGCCGCTCATATTTACAGATTGTTTTTTACCTTACGATAACCAAAATACTTTATACGGAAAACCACTTTGATATTATTATTGATGACATCAATTTGGAAACGCTTTCAAATAAGTATATATACAAAGAATTATCAATACCTAGACTATGGTAATATATCCGGACTAGGTCGACGGAACATACCGAATGGAATATTTGATACCAAAAGGGGCAGTTGAAATGTTTGCAAAGCATTACAACTATTTGGGAATACAACCAAAACTGCAAATCTCGTATTGGAATTGGATTTCCAGCATGATAGGAAACTAGTATCCTTTACCTTCGAACCATGCATAGAAACCATAATTCATGGTAGCCTTATCACTTTTCTCAAGCTAGCTACTTGGAACTGCAATTGCTACACCACCAATATCTGGTAGTCTTATCATTTTTCACAAGCTAGCTACTACATAAAATAAATAGGGCAATAGATTCCTTGAGGAAGGTCTTCCCATAATAGGTCCAAATACTGGATGCCACCATACACATAGACCGATAGCTTGTAATATATGTCCGGCAGATCACATAATTACCTATATCATTCCTGGGATGTGAGGCTTGAGAGGCTATGCTCATATTATCCACAAAGTCGTGCTTTGTGTTTTCACAAAGACATGCTTTGCCTTTCTCATAACAGGTTCCACTTTAAATGTCACAAAACCATTCCATAATCACACAGCTAATTTCTACATACGTGTAACTCCTAAGATTATACGTCTCAGGAAAGAGTGTTAAGATAAGAAAAGTTGACTTCTCTGCCACCAACCAGATAATACATTGGTAGGGACCAATTAATATGATCAAAATGCATTGTTAGATATTCGTCCATGCAAGTTTGTTTTTCGACTGAACGAAACCGAAGGCACTCCTCCCACCACATCCTAAGATCGATAGCAAGTAGTCCTTACATTACAAAAATTTCAACATATGATAGGACCGCTGCTATAATAAGTATCTCTATATTGGGAGCGACCCAGATAATTCCAATAAGCAATCCTTTCGCAATGAAGATCTTTGGTCTTCAATACAATGAAGATTTCAGAATGTAGACACCACTGTCATATAAATATAATATAGGGTAAACCCCTAGGACTCATGACAGCAATCCCTACGTTCTTAAGATCTCCGGTCTTCCACAATCATCATCTTCAACATATCATCACGTCTGAGCATATATATTGGTTCGAAGTGGTTTTCAGATAGGATTTACCCAAATCCGACCTTTGTTCCTCAAAACCAATCATCAATTAAAAAGATGTTAAGTTCATATGTGATTCTAAATCATCATTCGATTTAATTCATCATTTCATTCATTCATAAATATCTCAGAGGGACATATTCTTCTTAATAGTATATAGAATCATTAAGCCTCATTTATTGAATCCTTTGAATTAATTAAACCCCGAAATAATTCCATGTTATTTCATCCTTTACTTATGAAAATATTTGCAAATCATTTATTTAAATCTTTACAGAGATATCTAAATCATAACTTTAAAAGGGGTTAAAAACAATGTTATTCAAGATATAGTTTACTACAAACCCAAAACAATTAATTTTAAGTATAGGAATTAAAATAATTTTAAATCACTTATTTAAATCTCATATGGGAAAACATTAGTGAGTAGAAAGAATCATGGAAATTATACTAATTCTACTCAATACCAATTTCTGTATTCAACCTTTACTATCCGTTGAATAGCGGTGAAATCGCCTTTTACATTCATAGCGATAGTACGGTTTCCCTCCTTAGAATTTAACGCCAAGTTTAAGATGATTATCTCCATACAATCCAAGTTGTTTAAATTTGAAAATTTTAATCTTTTATACTAAACTCGTTTCCGACATTTCGACCATATCTATCCATTGCCCAGGAGAGGCAAGGTGAGCCAGGGTATTGGTTACTCCAGAATATCTCCTTAGTTGAAGCACCTCATCCAGATCTCATGAATAGAAAAATCCAGTCTACTCTTCGGCTTTTAGTGCCAAGATTAAATCGCTTGATTTTGACAGCATTTCTTTATATCATTTATTTAAACTCCTTAAATAAATTATAAAGTCCTCAAATCATCTTTGAAACACTTAATTATTTATTTGAAAATGTTTATAAAATATTTGGGAAATAATACTTAAATTTAAGTTCATATTTCAAAAGTTATCAAAGTATTGCAAAAAATTCTATGAATAATGCTATAGATAGTGTTTTCAAAGCTTATTTGATCAAAACTACTTTTAGATCATTTATACATTCATTCTTATAAATCAAATATCATTTAAATTTTTTAAAGGATTCAAAGAATTTATTTCATATTTTTAAACATTTAAAAATATTTATTTAAAATCAATTTCAAATTCGAGTTTCGAATTGCAAAACCGCGATTTTTCTAAAACTTGTTTTGGACTAATTTAAAATTTTAGAACATGAAATCTTGATTTTCTTTGTTCATTAATAATTATGGATAAAATAGTCTAGAAAATTTATATATCGAAGAATTCCAAGCTATAATCCATTATATACTTATTTGACTTTTACGACGTGAAACCGCGAACTACCGATAAGCGATGCGCCTTATTTTGACTTATCATAGTTTGTCAAGACTTCTCGAGAATCAATTGTATTGTTTATAAAACATTTGTAAACCACTTTAAATCATTTACACAAAATATCTTTCATATTAAATCTCATGTTCACTTTTAAACCATTTCACAACATTATATTATTATAATATTCATTTACAAACTTTATATATTTTAAAACCATTAAGAGGATCAAAAACTCCATGCATAAATTTATATGAATTTATTTTCTATTAATAAACCATGGTTAATTACTTAACCATTTTTATTATGATGTTCTCATAATTTATCACAACCAAGTTATCAACCATATCAATGTCCATATAATCGATCATACAATCAACCAACTTATCAAACGTTCATACAAATCATTAAGAGATTTAATGGACAATTATCATACTTAAAAATAGTTATAGAGATTATTTATCATTTAATAAACATTGATTACTCACTGTTTGTATCCACTCCACCAAACTTTTCCGTGGCTTTCTAAATCGAATCGGTGGCACTTCAGCAGCGCTTCCTCCTCTTTTCCTTGCTCCAGAGTTCCCCGACTTCCTTCTCCTTTTCTGCTCTTGGCCTTGACCTTGGATAAGCGATGCTCGACCTTACCTTGGGATATAGGGGTGACGTGAGTTGTAGAAGGGATGGGGAGGTGTTTGCACTTGGTTTTGAGGTCGAATGATAACAATATATGTATATATTTTTATTTTCTCTTTAATATTATTTCTTCATAATTTTTCCTAAGGTCGAAGTCATTATAAAGCTAAAGAAAGAAGAGGAGAAGATGAAGAATTGAGTGAATGAAAAAGTGAATGTGAGCTTGTATCTATAAGCTAAAGAGTGGTAAAAAGTATCTAAAACAACATCACCATGTGCACCCACCCCCTTCTTAATCATCATGCCCCCACATGTTGCCCAACTCCTCCACGGCCTCCATCACTTCGTTCTCTTCCAAGCCATCCATTAATATCCTTATGCATGTTCGTTTGATTTTAGTTTGCTTAATGGTGAAGTCTTTAGTAAATATATTTTCTTAAATGTGTGTGTGTATATATTTGTATGTATGTATCTGTGAGTATGTGATATGTATGCATCCATATAAATATGTGTTAGTGTCATTTACAATGTTGCAACAACTTTCGTTTATTAAACCATTGAAAATCGAGAAGCCAATTCCCGGTCACATTTTCACTTAGAGTTTAAATCACATATATATATGTAAGCAAAATTTGAAAATAAATTTCTAGTCATTTTTATTAATAAAAATGATCTCATTTCAGTAATAAAATCATATAAACCAATATTAACAATTATTTACAAAATTGCTATATACCGATAAAGGGATATCAATTTTATTATATTTTTCAATTAAAATATATATCTTTATAAAACTATTGTAAATGATTTATTATCACTTTATAAATATTTAAAATAAATCTTTATTATTTGAAAACAATTACTTGAATAATTATAATAATTATTAAATCAATAAATCTCAATTTAAAATCATAAATTAATTATTAGATATAAGGGCATCACTAATGATGTCATAAATACCTTTATTTTTTCCAAAAATAAAATAAATAATTTTTTTTCATATCCTTGTTTGGTTATAAAAATTAGTGTATGTATCCAGCCTAATACGTGACATTTTACGAATTAGAGTTGTTTATCGATTAAACGTTTTTGGCCATTATATCGGGATATCTTTCCAAAGTGTATATTTTTATCAATATTTATTACCACTATCATTTATTGTTCAAAAAATCATAATCTATGTTAAAAAATATAATATTTTAATATTTTGAAAATAAATATAGTTTATCGAACTAAAGAATTTGCGGATAGTTACAATCTTCCTCCATTAAAAGAAGTCCGTCCCCAAAATTACACCAAAAAAAACCCAGTAATTCTTAGCCAAAACATTATTTTATAGACTCAATCCTATATGATATACATAAATCACCCATAACATCTGATTCGATATTTTATTCGAATCCGCAACTTTACTTTTGCACTAGAATTGATCCACGATCCTCTAGTGCGGACTTCGATCGGGCCTTCTGATCAAAATTTTAGTTTTTCTTGCATAGATCTCAACTATGATAGAAAAGTTAGTATCCAACCAAAAAACCTCATCGGTGTTCATCGTCTATAATCGAGTGATAAATCCTTTTTCGGACTAATGTAAACACTTCAATGTTCCGTACTCGAATCTTAGATCATAATCGTGAGACAAAATGATCTGCTTAAAACTTGTTTAAATTTGTCAAATCTTTATGCAAACATCTCATAAAACTTTAATTTTTCATTTAAATACGTTTATAAACCCTTTATTTCTTCAAAATATTTATACATAGAATATTTCTATCACTTTTCCAAAAAAACCATTTATCTTTTGTTTGGAATATATTTTTAAAATTTTTATCTCAAACTTTTTTAAAATTTCTTTATTAGTATGTCTCATTATAAATTTAATTCCAAACCTATTTTGTATTACATAACTTTCCCTTTTATACTTTTTCAAATCATTAGAATATGAATTTTCAAATCCATATTTCTCAAACATCATTTTGTTTTTTTTGCTAATTACACTTTATTTTGTAAAATATACTTTTACAAAATATATTCTTAATCAAACACTTTTTAGTAAGTTGTTTCTAATATTCCTTTAAACCTTTTATTTTTAAATATCTTGTCGAATTTGTTTGATGGAAGGAATATAGAAGAAATGAACAGAGAGAATGATCAAAAAGAGATTTATTAATTAACACTATATTTATATATTTATTACAAACTCTAGCCGGTACTATAGATCTACAAAATACTGCTTACCATCATACAACTATATGGATACTTATACTATCATTCTATCGTTGAGCGCTTTCTACGGTAGATGGTGCTTTGTCCTTGATACCTAAGTCACCCAATCTCATCTTTGGATAGTTTTTCATTAAATGTATCCCCTCGAAGCACAAAATGCAACTCCGTTTGGGACAATCTTTGGCTTCATGCCTTAGGTTTTTGCATCGGCAGCAACCCACTATCTTCTTTTTTTAATTCTCGGTTTCTTTTCCGTTTTAGGGAATTTATGTAGAAAATGCCCTCTCTCTTTACACTTGAAATAGATTATATCATCTCGATTTGAATTCTCCCTTTGCTTAATTTCATATATAACTTCATATGCCCTTCTTTATCGCATTTGTAACAGAAGATGCACATAAGATCCTATTTTTAATTTCGCTTCTACCTTATTTTGTGCACATATTCTTTGTGCCTACTTTGGCTTCAATCAAAACTCATTAACCATCAAATGAGAAGTCATCCTACCGTTGAGTGATATACCAAAAAATCATCATATGTTTCAAACCATTTTACATTTTGACTAAAATACCTTTTAATCCAAATAACTTAATTTCGCTTGTTTGGATATGAACTTGCCTTGATTGTACAATGATAAGAAGAATAATTTACCAAGTGTTCAATACCATTCGCCCAAGCCAATATATGACCGATACTTAGAAGATTATTCCCAGCATCACTAAACAAATCAAGACCTTATTCTTGGAGCTTTCCAATGCGATAACATTTTATAAATTTTCCAAATCAGACTAATATTTATACTTATGTATATATAAAATATAATACTTTTAAAATGGTATTTCGATTCACCTTGTTTAAGTATTTAGGAATCCCTATCGATTATATAGAGATACATCGACCAGGATTCATATATAACTCAACAGATTAATCACCACAATTTTTTTATATCAAATAAAAAATATGTGCTCATATATATAATACTCTCAAACTCATTCTAGGGTATCCCTAAACCTATATATAATGAGACTTTCCCCAACAAAGCCTAGGTGTTCACTCAACTTAAGATCTGATACCAAATGTAAAGAACCACATGTTTGGCCCTTGAAAATTGACATTAATACATCCTCGGCATTCACGTGCCTCAAATTCGGGTGCCGGAAAAATGGATTGTTAGGGAAAAAGAAAATAAAGATAGAACAGAAGCTCATATGAAAGGAATGACATATATTATTTCAAGAATAATCTTTTCAGTGGAAACTATTGTATACAATATCAAAGTCTGACCTAGATTCAACCTGGATAGTTATAAACCCTTTGTCCTTACAAATGATGAAAAGTAAAAACAAATTTAATGGATGTAGCAGATGGTAGAATACGTCCATACGTAGATGAAGATCTTCAGCTTTCCTCTGGAACTCCAAGCATCTTTAACTATAGCTAAAACTACTCAAATCTGACCCGAGTATTAAAATACCAAGATCGGGCTTGATAAACTAGCTGAGATACTCGAACCATAAACATATGACAAAGTCATGGATGAGTACTAAACAAAACCTTGAAAAGAATAGTATCTCGTAAGACTACACCGCTCATAAATACGGACGGGGTTTTACCTTACGATAAACAAAATACTTTATATGGAAAACCACTTTGATATTATGATTAATGACATCAGTTTGAAAATGCTTTCAAATAAACATATATACAAAGAAAGTATCAATACCCAGACTGTGGTAATATATCCAGACTAGGTCAACGGAGTATACCGAAATAAATATATGATACCAAAAAGGGTAGTTGAAATGTTTGCAAAGCATTACGACTATTTTAGGAATATAGCCAAAATCGTAAAGCACATATTGGAATTAAATTTCCAACATGATAGGGAACTAGTTGTCATTTCCTTCGATCCACGCATAGCAACCATAATTCCTGGTAGCCTTATCACTTTTCTAAAGCTGGCTACTTGGAAATGCACTTACAATGCTACCAATATCTGGTAGCCTTATCACTTTTTACAAGCTTGCTACTATGTTAAAATGAATGAGGCAATAGATGCCTTGAGGAATGCCTTCCCCCAATGGGTCCAGATACTGGACACCGTTATATACACATAAACTGATAGCCCGAAATATATGTCCTGCAGACTACATAATTACTCGTATCATTATCGGAATATAAGGCTTGAAAGGATACTCTCATACTATTCGTAAAGCCATGCTTTATGTTTTCATAAAGACACGCTTGGCCTTTCTCATAATAGGTTCCACTTTGAATGCCACATCGCCATTCCATAATCACACAAATGATTTCTACAAATGTATAACTCCTAGGCTCGTATGTCTTAGGAAAGGTTGTTAAGCTAACAAAAGTTGCCTTCTCCATCAGCAAGCAGATAATACGTTGATAGGGATCAATTAATATGATTAGAAATACACTGTCAGACATTCGTCCATACAAATTTGTTTTGTGACTGAACGAAACCGAAGGCGCTCCTCCTACCACATCCTAGGATCTGTAGCGAGTAGTCCTTGCATTTCGAAGATTTCAAAACACGACAAGACCGCTGCTATAAAAAAATCTCTATATTGGGCGCGACCCAGCGAATGCCAATAAGCTGTCCTTTCGCTATGAAGATCTTCGGTCTTTAATAAAACAAAGGTTTCAAAATGCAAACACCATTGTCATATAAATATAACATGGGGTAAACCACTAGGACACGTGACAGCAATCCCAACATTATGAAGATCACTGGTGTTCAATAATCATCATCTTTAAACAGTCTTCACTTCTGAACGTATACATTGGTTCGAAGTAGTTTTGGATAAGAGTTACCCAAATCCGACCCCGGTTCCCCCGAACCAATCATCGATTAAAAAGATGTTAAGTTCATACGTAATTATCAATCATCATTCAGTTTAATTCATCTTTTTATTCATTTATTTATATATATATATATATATATATATATATATCTTAGAGAGACATATTATTTTAAATTATTCCATTTATCTTTTTAATAGTATATGGAATCATTAAGCCTCATTTATCGAATCCTTTTAGTTAATTAAACCTTTTCAAATCATGGAATAATTCCAAATTGTTTCATCCTTTTACTTAGGAAAATATTTCCAAATCATTTATTTAAATCTTTATAGAGATTTCCAAATCATAATTTTTAAAATGGGAAAAATACAATGTTATTTAAGACATAGTTTACTGCTAACCCAAAACAAATAATTTTAAATATAGGAAACAAAATAATTCCAAATCAATCATTTAAATCTCATATTGGGAAACATTATTGAGGAAAAATGATAATGGAAATTATACTAATTCTACTTAATATCAATTTTCGTATTCAACCTTTACTATCCATCGAATAGCAGAGAAATCGCCTTTTAAATTCATATGGATAATAAATGTTCCCTCCTCAGAAATTAACACCAGGTGTAAGAAGATTATCTCCATGCAATCCAAGTTGTTTAAATTTGGAAAATTTAATCTTTTATACTTTACTTGTTTCCGACATTTTGTCCTAATCTATCCCTTCCCCAAAAGAGGCCAGGTGAGTCAGGGCACTGGTAACTCCTAAGCATCTCCTTAGTTTAAACACCTCAACCAAATATCACGAGTAGAAAAATCCAGTCTACTAGTCGACTTTAGAACCAACATTAAATCACTTGATTTTAATAGCTTTTCTTTAAATCATTTATTTAAACTCTTTCAAAAAAATTATAAACTCCTCAAATCACCTTTAAAACACTTAATTATTTATTTGAAAACTTTTATAAAATATTCGAAAAGAATACTTAAGTTTAAGTTCATATTTCAAAAGTTATCAAAGTGCTGCAAAAAGTGTTGCGAATAGTGCTGCAAATAGTGTTTTCAAAGCTTATTTGATTAAAATAATTTTTCGATCATTTAAAAATCCATTTTTATAACTCAAATCTCTTTAAAACATTTTAAAGGATTTATAGAATTTATTACATATTTTTAAACATTTAAAAATATTTATTTTAAATCAATTTCAAAATTGGGTTTTGAACTGCAAAACCGCGATTTTCTGAAAATTTATTTTAGATTTGTTAAAAATTTACAAGATGAAATATTGATTTTCTTTCTTCATTAAAAAAATATGGATATATTAGTCCAAAAAATTCATATCTCGATGAATTCCGAGCTATATTTCATTCTACTTACTCATTTGACTTTTATGGCGTGAAATTGCTAATTACGGTTACGAGACGAGCCTTATTTTGACTTATTTTTCATAATTTGTCCAAACTTACTCAAATTGATTTTCATTGTTTATAAAACATTTAAAAATTATTTTAAATCATTTACATAAATATTTTTCATATTAAAACTCATATTCACTTTAAAAGTATTTCATAATATTATATTTTTATAATATTCATTTCTAAACTTTTTATATTTTAAAACCAGTAAGAAGCTAAATAGCTCCATACACATATTTATATGGATTAATTTTCTATTAAATAACCATGGTTAATTGCTTAACATTTTTATTATGATTTCTCATAATTTATCACAACCTTGTTATTAACCATATCAACATCTATTTAATTAATCATATAATCAACCAAGTTATCAAACATTCACACAAATTAGTAAGAGATTTAATGATCATATTATCATACTTAAAAAGTTTATAGAGATTATTTATCATTTAATAAACATTGTGTACCCAATGTTTATATCCACTCCATCAAACTTTTCCGTAGCTTTCCAAATCAAACCGGCGGCACTTCGGCAGCATTTCCTCCTTTTTTCCTTGCTCCGGAGCTCCCCAAATTGCTTCCTTCTCCTTTGGTGCTCTAGGCCTTAACCATGTATGAGTGATGATCAGCCATAGCTTGAGATATAGGGGTGGTGTGAGTTGTAGAGGGGATAGGGAGGTTTTTGCACTTGGTTTTGAGGTCGAATGATAACATATATATGTATATATTTTTATTTTCTCTTTGATATTATTTCATCAAAATTTTCCCTAAGGCGAAAACCGTCAAAAAGCTAAAGAAATAAGATAAAGGAAACGAATAAATGAGTGAATGAAGGGGTGAATGGATGTTTATATATATAGACCAAAGAGTGGTAAAAAATATTATAAACACCATCATTATCCATGCACCCATCCCCTCCTTAATCATCATGCTCCATACGTTGCCCCTCCCCTTCATGTGCCTCCATCGCTTCACTCTCTTCCAAGCCATCAATTCATGTCCTTATGCATGTGGGTTTGGCTTTAGTTTGCTTAATGTTGAAGTCTTTAAAAAATATATTTTTCTAAATGTGCGTGTGTGTGTGTGTATGCTATATGTATGTATATGTGAGTATGTGATATGAATACATGCATATAAATGTGTAGTAGTGTTATTTACAATGTAATGACTTGAGATGACTTCCGTTTGTTAAACCATTGAAAATTGGGAAGCCGATTCCCAGTCACATTTTCACTTATAGTTTAAATTACATATATATGTAAATAGAAGTTAAAAAATAATTTTCTAATCATTTTTAATTATTAAATATATCTTATTTGAATTATAAAATAATATAAATCAATATTAACAATTATTTGAAAAAATTGCAATTATACCAATAAAGCGATGTAAATTTTCATATATTTTTCAATTCAAATTTGTATCTTTATAAAACTCACTTTATAACTATTTAAAATGAATTATTATTATTTAAAAAAATTATTTTAAAATTATAATAATTATTAAATCATTAAATCTTAATTTAAAATCGTAAATTAATTATTAAATATAAGGGCATCGTTGATGATGTCATAAATACCTATATTTTTCCCAAAAATAAATTAAATAATTTTATTTCATATCCTTGTTCAATTATAAAAATAAGTGTATCTATCTAGCTCAGTGTGTGACGTTTTATGGTTATAGAGCTGTTTATCGATAAAACGACTTTCGGCCATTTTATTGGTATACCTTCCCGAAGTATATATTTTTGTAAATAACTATAACCATTATTATTTATTGTTCAAGAAATCATATTATACGTTGAAAAAATTATATTTGAATATTATAAAAAAAAAATATAATTTATCAAATTGATAAATTTGCGGGTTGTTACATATAGATACACCTTTGACCACTATCTATGGCCTTACAATTTATAATAATCATACCACTCGCGCATCTATAATTACTAAAGTCTAAGCAATGGGAGATGTTATACCCAAGCTACTTATTACCTCGTTAACAAGGACTATGCAGATCACTGACCATTTAACACCTATTTATAGGTAGGCATTTTCTATTTAATACCTAACCATAAGCCGGACTCATCACTGGTACTATCTAGCTAACAATGCTTGAAAATATCATGAGGGTACTTAGTTCTTCTTTTATAGGAGAAAGGCGAACCCTAGATCAATCACTTAGCACCTCAAACACAAAGCGAACCCTTCCCAAGAGATTCATTATCACTCTTAATTACAAATAAGGAATCTCATTAGGTTACACTTAATACCTCAACACTAAAGCAAATCTTTTTGGAGATAATCTTATTTATTGGAATCCCACTTGGTCACTTAATACTTCCTTTTAGGAGAGTGGTTGACCCTTCAACTACTTAATACCTCAAACTAGAAGCGAATTTCTACGGATATATCCCTCACTACTCTTAATTTCAAATTTGAACCATTTACTACTTTTCAGTTAAGAAAGCAGGTCCAACCTCTCACACCGTCACAGTTTATAGGATTAGTGACCTCTCACATAAGTAGTAGCTGCACCCGACTCCTGTTAGCCTCAATGTGAAGGGAGGTCTTCTATCGAACTGAACTTGCATCACTAACCTACTAAGTCATATTAACCATCTTAAGTCTTATATTATCTTAGGTAGACATTGGACGTAGCTTACTAATTTCCTTTTTAATTAAGTTAATAAAATTTTCCTTCAGTGCTTATCTACCCATGAATCTCATTTAATGTTATTAAATGTCAATTTTCCATAAAATCCTAACAGACATTTTCTAAGACATTTCTATATGATTACTAATTTCAAATTAGTAACCTTTTAATATTTATTCCATTTCTATCAGGCCCTATTTATCCATTTGTCCCTATTAATTCTAACTCCCCAATTCATTTCCATTAATTGTAATTCTAGTCATTAATTCACATACTAACCAATTGTAATCCATACTAATCGTATCCATTATTTTCCATTATTGCCCATTAATTAGGGTTACAATATATTATTCTCTATTAATTATTGGTAATTCCAAATTTATTGCCCACTAATAGGAATTATTACATTTGCTAATTTCCATAATTTGGTTTAACACAAAAAGAAAAGATTTACTTCGGTTGAAATCACACGGAATGGATAATTTCTTTTTAATTTGAATAAGTAGTGCAAGCTACTAAGAATAAATTTATACTTTACACATCTCTTCCCTTTTTGTTTGTGGGTATTCCTTGTTAAATCAAACATCGCCTTTTTGAATCAATAGTGGAATACATAAATAAATTTAAAAAATTCAAATGGATGTTCCTCCCATGATTTAAACTATGGAAAATCTATAACATAGCAAAAATTGGGCAATAATCCAAAATCCCTATTTTACACCCAAGAAATTTATAGGTGCAAGAATCAACCTCAACCATCACATCGAAATATATTAAATTGAGCCATTAGGCCAAGGCTAACCCTAGCCACCACACAGGAGGCGGTCGACCGCCCCTTAATTAGGGGTCGATCCCCCATGGTCGACCGCTCATAGTGGAGGGTCGACCTGTGGGCCTGGCTTAATTGGTATAAAAGGTTAAATTTCCTATTCAATTTATTTCCATTATAAATTCATTTTTCATCCATACTTTTTTCGTTTGGAATCTGATCGCAAAACTCCGAATATGAAAGTTGCTCAGAATTTTAGCATGAATTCATGAAGCAAGTTTCGTGGTCAAATTCCACTGTTTGCATAAATTTCATTTTCGGAGCCTAATTAATTAACTAAACAAATAAATTACGCCAAATTATGGTTTGTTACGTTCTTCCCTCTTTAAAAGAATTTCATCTTCGAAATTTCAGCAATGACTAAGTCTTGTTTTTGGCTCTAATTATGCTAAACTACACATCCAATGAATGAACAACCAATTTTGCAACCAAACGTGCACAAGTACATAATGCATTACAGTATCACCGCTTAAAAAATTTGTATGCACATTGGTTCTAAATCAGATTCTCCTATGTGAATGTATTTCTTTGAAATACTTTCGAAAAATATAATGCAAACAACCTATATATACTGGCAGCTCTATATGTGTGCAGCTTTTAAAAAATCTTTTCACCCAAAACCGCCATACTCCTATGAGTAGAAGTGTGAAGCAACAAATTTTGCATCTACTTCCTACCATTCAATAATCTAATGCATCAATCGCTTCCTAAACATTACCCTTATGTCAGAAAAAGGAATCTATGTGGAAAATTTAACATTCTTATCACTTATAATCTTCTTATTCCCGTAGCATAGTGAAAATTTTCTCGCTGCCTCTGATTTACTCCAAATTTTCTATGTACAAAACGCATAAGCAGGCTTCTTTCAAGCTTTGAAATGGAATTAAGTCTAAAAATAGACTCACATGTGTTATCGACAATGTATGGAAATAGAAATTTTAAGGTTAAAACAGCTTCTTCCTTATTACCGCTTACATTCATCGCATTGTCGATCCTAATGCACCATCAAATCCGCAAATTTGTAACTCTATTTGACTTCCCTATGCTTAACATGCGGCCTTTAAAATCGAAATTTTCACTAAAATTTTCCTCACTTTTCAAATTTTACGTCATTTGAAAAATAAAATCTCAAAATATTTAGACATGCATTTTCCCTTGAAAGTAAATTTGAACAAAAACTCTAAAATAATTCAAGAGTTTAAAATAACTAAAACACAAAACTTTTTATTTTCAAAACAGAAGCTTTTCAAATCAAGGGAAAACTTTTCAAAATATTTTTCTTCTCAAACATTTTGATAAATCAAACCATAATTCGACATAGTCGAAAGTCGGCTATGCGCTAAAATCATAAACCAAATTCTAAACTTCTACGACTAACATTTGCGCACAAAACTTGACATTCATTTAAGATGTCGTCATGCCTAATCACCAAAAAATTTCGCTTTTAACGAACATGAGCAAAGACCCGCATTACCAAAACAACTTTATCATGTTCTTCGCTAAAAAAATTCAACTATTATAAACTCCTATTCTTATATTGCATTTACTGTTAGTTAAGTGTCTTTTATGAGATTTCCATATTTTTATCACTTCTTCAATATGCATTTTAAGAGTGGTTTGCATGTCCAAAAACAATAACACGGTAAATAAATAGGAACAAGTAATATCATGCGTGCCTTTTATAAGAGACAACATACAGTTACAACCTAAAAAATTTTGGAAGGAAAAAGACAGCAACATCATAAATCCTAAAATAATGCCTACAGACTATGAGATGCCTTGCTCCGCAGCTAGAGCTTGATCCATTGCTGCGACACCTGAATGGTTGTATCATGGCAGCTATACACCCAATCATGTGCAACTGGCGCTGCTGGTGTTGCTAACGGCTTCGAAATTGCCATCTTTCTAAGGAAGGTTCTAGTGATGGTAGAAGAAACCTTCTACTAAACTGCCACTCCTCGAGGTTCACCCGTGTTACCTAAAGACAAGAGTGAATATGTGAAAATACAGAAATTGGCTCTATGGAGCACTAATCCTTGATCAAAAATTGCATCATAAAGGTATGGGTCCAATTGACAACAATGTTGTCAGTACTAGCGTAGGTGGTCTTCCACACCGTGGGATAAATCCGGTCATCACATCCCATCTAAGGGATGACATTATACTAAATGATGTGCACAACCTGATGAACAGTCAAACATAGATTATCCGTCTTCCAAACACTAACATCCTAGGAAATGACCTACAGAAAAATCTTTGAGTTTGACACTTCAAAATAATTTAAGTATGTGTCCTTTGCGGAGGTCTCTAAAATCTCAACGAGATCATCATCAGTCGGCATAACCAAGTCGCCCTTCGCCTCTAAATGAATCAAACTACTACCTACATCGAAATTCTATGCTAATAGGATATAGCACGAGTAACATTCCTGCTCAAAAGTCTCGAAGCAAAGGATCGGTGCAAATCCTTCTGCGATGAGTAGCTCTTCGAGCTAAAAGTGGCCAAACCTTCTCCTTATTCTAGTCCTGTCAAGTGGCCTCTTGGTGGTTGGGACCATAATGGTTCGAGGAAAATCCAGGAGTGCGGAAATGTTTTTTGGGCTAAGAAGTGGTCGGAGAGAGGAAATAGGCTTTAGATCGGGAGGGATGGTAGGGCGAGATCTAACGTGCAAAACCAGCACGGAGGGAGGTGAGGCTGCTGCTCTATGGGAAAAACGGTGTCGCCTATGGGAGGAATGAAAGAGAGAGGTTGATGCTTGAAAGAGGAAGAGGATGGAGATTAGGTACGGCTTGCTGAGAAAGAAGAACGAAAGAATGCAATTGGGGAAATTTGGACTCAGCTTTTATAGTCATATTACAGGTTCTGGTTGTGCCAAAACTCGTCAATTGGTAGATCACTCTAGGTTTACGGCTATGTGATCAACCACTAGATGGGATTTGGGCATTAATTGAACCCCCCAATTAGGGCTGAATTAAATAGTAATATCAGTTCACACCGTCTGATATGATTCGACATGATCCAAAAAAATTGTTTCCCCATCACAGCGGCGTCAAAGGCTACTGCGTAGTTCCAAACCATGCCCGAGCAATCCACAGTAGTTCTAACAAAACTGATGCGACCAACAACAATTCCCAAAGCCCAAAAGTATTTCAGCTGTTATTTCATGCCTTCTTCACACGGAAGAATTTCCTCCAATAGCTAGTGGTAAATCAACACTTCAAACTACATACTCCTATAAATTTGAATATCATTCATATTTTGTCTGTATCTTAAAGAGAGGAGACTTTAAAAACCTCGAATTTATAAACCGAATAATCAAAAGCTAAATATATGCTCCCGTATACTTGTTTCTACATAATAGAAACAATTTCATACCCAAATTTCCCTTAAAAATTAAACTTATATATATTTTAGGGTTTTCAAAAACCTTTTTAAAAAACATAAAACATTTCCTTACCAAAAAAACAAAATCAAGCCTTTACTAATATAGATAATTATTTAAGGACTTCAAAAATTAATTTTTAATAAATTATACATTTTCTTAATACGACTAACGTAGTAATATACTTGTTTCTTTGAAAATTGAAATTTAAAACTTTTCCAAAACAAAATTTCCAAAATAAATCATTGGGAAAAAAATCCTTTGTAAACCCTTTTTCCAAAATCTAAGGCATTTCCAAAATATATTTTATAAAAATTCTCTCTCCGATACTTTATTAAGGTATAAAATACTAACAAAGCTTTATCAACCATCCAATACTTCCATGCCCATTAGCCAATTAATACTTATAAATATGAAGTGGGCTTCTACTATCATCACCTAATACTTTTAAAAGAGAACTAGATGGACTCTGCCATTTAAGACCTCAATTAAGGTATACTCTGTCATGTAAGACCTATTCCCAAGGTGGACTTCTGGCATCATCATTATCGGTCTACTGGTTCTAGCTACAAAGACCTTTAACCACTTTCTATGGCCCTATAATTTATAATAGCCATACTACTAGCGCATCTATCATTATTAAAGTCTTAGCAATGTGAGAAACAGTACCCAAGTTACTTAGTACCTCATTAATAAGGACGATGTGGACCTCTGACCATTTAACACCTATTTATAGGTAGGACTTTGCCATTTAATACCTACCCCAAGGCAGACTCCTCATTGGTACTATCTAACTGACACTACTCGGAAATCTCATTAGGCTATTTAGTACTTTTATAAGAGAGAGGAGAACTCTAGATCTGTCATCTAGTACCTCAAACCCAAAGCGAACTATTACCGAGATATCTATTATCACCCTTAATTGTAAATAAGGAATCTCATTAGGTTACTTCTTTCGGTAGGCAGGCGGGCCCTGCAATAGCCACTTAATACCTCAAAGCTAAATCAATTTTTTTTAGAGATATCCTTGTTTATTTGGAATCTCACTAGATTACTTAATGCATCTTTTGAGAGGAGAGGTAGACCCTACAACCACTTAATAGCTCAAACTAGAAGCAACTCCAATGGAGATATCCCCTGCCACTCTTATTTTCAAATTTGGACCATTTAATATTTTTCAATTAAAAAAGCAGTTCCAATTTCTTATGCCGTCATAGGTCTTAGGATTAGTGATATCTCATATAAGTACTAGGTGTATCCGACTACTCGTAGCCTTAAAGTGAAGGGCAGTCTTCCGTCGAGTGACTCTACTGACCTCGCATCAGTAACCTGCTAAGTCTAATTAACCATCCCAAGTCTTATATTTTCTTAGGTAGAAATTGGACTTAGCTTACTATTTTCCTTTTTATTTAAGGTAGAAAGGTTTACCTTAAATAATTATCTACCCATAAATCACATTTTAATACTCATATATGTCAATTTGTCCATAAAATCCTAACAGATATTTCCTAAGACATTTATTTGTTATTACTAATTTCAAATTCATAACCATTTTATATTTATACTATTTCTATCAGTCCATTTTTATCCACTTAAACCTATTAATTGTAACTCCCAAATTCATATTCATCAATTTCCAAATAATTGGAGTTACAGTTATTAATCCCAATACTAAACATTTGTAACCCCTAATCTAATCCAATCTATTATTTTGCATTAATTGCCCATGAGTTGGAGTTGCAATCTTTTATTTTCTATTAATTATTGGCAATTCCGAATTTATTGCCCATTAATAGGAAATACTACGTTTTCTAATTCTACATATTCGCTTGCCTAAATATAATGATAACTAACGAATGTTACACATAAATAACATACGAATAAATTCTGTTCTTATTTATTAACGCAATAAATACATATAAATTGCATAATGAAGCTATATATTTGTGCCTGAATATATTCCAATCATAAATATGTAACTAGAATATGTATTCCATATTTAATTTGTCGAAATTAAATTCCTTAGGAATATTTTCCTCTATGATTACGTAAATTGGTTTAATACAAAAAGGAAAGATTGACTCCATTTGAAATTGCAAGGAATACATAATTTCTTTTTTAATTGGAATAAATGGTGTAAACTACAAAGAAATTTTTTGTACTTTATACATCTCTTCCCTTTTTGTTTATGGGTATTCCTTGTTAAATCAAACGTAGCCCTTTTGAATCAATAGTGGAAAAGGTAATGAAAATCAAGCAGATGTTCTTCCCATAACATAAACTCTGGAAATCTACAACATAGCACAAATTTGGCAATAATCCAAAAATCCTATTTTACACCCAAAAAAATATCTAGATAGACATATACGACATTCAAAATCTAAAATCTTTGGGACTAATTTCCAAATCTACGTGTAAACATATTTAAAATTAGATCTAAAACAATAATATGTAGGTAATAGTTTTCTACACTAATTTAAACCTACAATTTACGTATAAAATTGATTCGGGCATAAAAATAAAACATATGCCAACGGAATAGATTAAAAATTCTCACTCATCTTTTAAAAGCGATCCAAATCTCCAGATCTAAAGTAGTACCTTAAATTCATCTCCAAATCCTTTTTAATCCAAGAAATATATATAAAACTATTGTGTACATAAATTAGAATTGCAAACCTGAGAAGGGATTCAGAATTGGGTGAGAAAATAGATACAAAAAAATAAATATATAAATTACCTCAAATATTCATATAGTATATTCTCTTCTCTTCTCATTTATTGATTTCTATTCTTGGATTAGGCCTGAATTTATAGGCGCAAAAATCAACCTCAATCGTTAGATCAAAATATATTAAATTCGGGTCGTTGGGCCTCGGCTAACCATTGTCATCGCACAAGGAGTGGTCGATTGCCCCCGGTCGACCGCTTATAGCAGTTGGTTGGCCTTTGGTTCTGGACTTTAATGTTCCTATTCGAATTATTTCTGTTCTGAATTCATTTTTCATCCATAACTTCTTTGTTTGGACTCTGATGGAAAAACTCCAACTTTCAAACTTGCTCAAAATTTCGCCAAGAACGCAATGGTGCAAGTTTCATGGTCAAATTCCATTTGCATAAATTCCATTTCTAGAGCCTAATTAATTAACTAACTAATAACAAACGCCAACTTATGGGGTGTTACAGGAAAGGCATCTTTAAGACATCAAAAAATCTAGTTTTTGTAATTTAAAATGTAGTCGAAATAGCATCGGCAAAATAATGTTGGTAAGGCATTGACAATATGTCATTTGTAGGGCATAAGTAACAACACTACATCTATCGTTTTTCAGACGTTGGTATATTTTTTTGACATACTTTTTATGGACGACTATTAAAGTGCCAACTAGGCATTGGTATTGCGTCTACCGTCATCCAACCATCACCTTTTTGGCTTCGGTAAGTGGTATTGTTTTTATAGCATCTTGTGTAGCCAACGTTTATTCTGATGTTTGGATCGTTGTCATTATCATCTTTAATGGGCACATTTTGTTTATTCTCTCTATTAAACATGTAAAAAGGGTAATTAATAAGGCAAAATACGCATTGACGTTTAAATTATAGTCTATATAGGAGACGTTAGAATGTAAGACACCTTCTTCACAAGCATCTGACGTCGAACTTTCAACACCGGTTAAATAAGCTTTCCAACTTCTAAGCATTGGAGAGCTTTGCTGATTCTTAACATGCAATCCATAGATGGTCAACTAATCGTAGTTTTACTAGATGAACAAGATGATGTATGCATGCCTCAAATATGATGTATGCATGCCTTAGAACATAGGTCACTCCGCATAGGTCAATGACTAAGGTGTCGTTCACAGACAAAATTTACTCTGTTACCGTTGGCAACCTATCCGACGGCGCAATGGTCCAACTTAAAAAATGGACCCTTCGGCCAGTTGGAGGGAAGAGATACGATAGAGTCCAACCTGTCGGACTCGTCTTATCATTTCACCCGCCAACGGTGCATTATTCGACTCCCCACTCTCCTATAAATCATTCATTTCCCCATCATCTTCCCACACCAATAGCAAACAGCCCCTACCTTCCCCTTTCTCAATTTCTACCAAACCACTCGACTATACTTTTAGGTATTTTTTTCCACTATTATGTTCATTTTTTTGCTATCTATAACATATATTTTTCTATGATTTTTTTATATACTTTTCAATTTTTATTTCTCGGTATGGCGCACTCTTCTTGTTCTCCTACTGCTACCTACCAGCACATTTCTTTATAAATAATCGAAAAGGACGAATTGTTCATAGACCTATGCATTGATTTTCTGCCGAACGGAAGGAGTACAGTCAGCGGGTTTTATACATTGGTGGCCGGATGCATTTAACGATAGGTTGAATTTTGACTGTCCCAAACACACATGAAGAATAAATGGGATAACCTGAACTGCTCTTGGACTGATTGAGACAAACTTCTACGGATAGAAGGAGAGATGTGGGATTAAGAGAACGATCAGTTCGATGGTTTCAATGAGTGGTGGAACATCACTGCAATAAGATACGAGTGATTTGAAAAAAATTCCCCTCTCAAAGTCAGAGAGTTGGATCAGCTTTTTCGAGGCTGCGTAGTAAGTGGTACTTGCAAATATCTGATATCTCTTATTCCACCAGCTCAGTCTTTCACTATTGTCGATGCAGATTTATACCCCAATTGTGTGGCCGATGACACTACATCCGTTCAGCCTAGATGCAGTAGACAGACCGAGCATGGCAGCTCGACTAGGCATGTTGTTGGACGGTCGTTCATTCAGATGGAATGTTTCACCAACGCCATGCAGTGTTGTCACTCTATACCATCAGTTGTTATACTTGTTTGACGATGAGAGATTATTTAGATTTTTCACCAAAATTCCACAAACTTAGATGTAGTGGAAACATATTTTGATGATGAGATACAAGGATTTATGATGTATGAATTGACTGTATTCCATAGTCGCCATCTGTAATTTTTTTCATATATTTGAATTAAAATGCATAAGTTTGTTCTAATGAAAAATCGAGTAAATTAATTTTATTATTTGCAATTATCAAAGTCATATTACACAATAAATTAATAATTAATAAATTATAAAACAATTAGATTAAAAATCACAACTTAAATAACTCATTCAAATATCACTCTCAAATACCTCGTTCGTAGCTCCAAACTCATTCTCTATTCAGTCAACTTTCTCGTTCAAATGATCTACTCAAATACCCTGTTTTTGTTTGTTACAAATTCACCATGTATACATAAGAATGAAATATTTTGTTCACAGGGAAGGGCTTCTGATGATTTTAACAATACTTGGAAGCCATTAAATTATTTCAATCTTTCTCATTCAAATCACATGATGGAGTTAAACAATTGCTTCTATATATTACATAGAAACAACAGTTGTCTACGGGTGCATCGCAATGGAAAGGAGGCTTCGGTTCTGGTAAAAAGACCCAAGTTTGATTCCTACCATGCGCTTCACCATCCTATATAAATTTACCCAGGAATATGAGGGATTGGATCAGCGGATGGTTTTACTGTACCCTCCTCAGTAATTTACAGAAAGAACAAAGGAGTGGCCATGTACTTTCGCGGAGCAACTTGGCTTGAATTCATAAGAGTCCATAACCTAAAGCCGGGATACTTTTTAGTATTTAGCCATAGAGGAGATATGATATTTCACTTTAGAGCATATGATCTAACTACCTGTGAGATAACTTCATATTTTAACTCCAATGATGTACAAGGTCAGAAAATTAATTTTGAGCATCATAAGAAGCGTAATGGTATAAAAGTTGAAACCGAAAAGCACATAGAAGTCAAAGAAGAGATAGAAAGCTATGGTATGCAATTTTCTTTTTCTTTCTTTCTTATCTTTATGCATTACATTGGCCATGCATGTATGCAGATGAACTGGTCGTGTGAAGAAGAGGAAGCTACCAAACCCAAATTCTCCAAGGAAGAAGAAGATGCTAAAGTACAATGTTAAAGACGGTATAAGAACTTGCATGTTATTTTTAACAATCTTTCATTTGATAAAAACCTTCAACGAAAACCATTGACAATGCCATAGATACTGTTCGATGGGGAGAATATGAAGTCACCATATGCAGCTCTAACCTCAAGTATGCTTATATGGTAAGTGGGCGATCATGTATTGTATTTTCATATAATCTCCTTGTTTAAACAATGCGGTATTTTGAATTTTGAACATTGGATGTAGTACGTTCCATGTCGATTTAGTGACATTTATGGCTTGAGTGAGCTTAACGAAATAGCATTGATCGATCGAAAGAAGAGAATATGGCATAGTCATCTTCTTCACCAAAGAGTCAGATGGGAAAACCCGAAAAATGTAGCTAAGGTAGGAACACCATGGCCAGAATTTGTAAGAGCAAACAACTTGAAAGTAAGAGATGCATGCATCTTCAGAATGTACTCAAACAAGAGAACTGGTGAAACAGAGTACATGGAAGTGGAAATACGAAGAATGAATGAAAGTTAATGTAGCATGTTATTCATGGTATTGTTTTTTGATGTTAGTTGCACTTTGCCTTGATCCAGTTGTTGGAATGATAATGATGGTTTTGTTTTGGGTTTTTCTTTCTTCTTAAAATTAGGCTGTGGGTGTTTATATTTTTGTTATCAGTATTCTTTTACTTTTCAATTGCTTTTACGATTACATATACATACTTTTACTTTTCAAGTGCTTTTGTGATTGCATATACTACTAGAAGTCGTTAAGGTAGATGCTAAGTTTGTCTCCCTCGTCTTGTGTCATTGCTTTTATCACTTTAGAAGACTTCCATATCCATGGAAATAAGCATTAATTAGGGTATCTAGCTAAATATAACGGATTCGAAACCATTTTAGAGGAGCTACAAATGCAAAGTCAAACTTAAAAAAAAAATTAGGTCGAAGGACATTAAATTTTATTTTGTGGCTGAAGAACAAATCTTGAAAGAAAATTAGACTGAACAACAATGTTAGTTAGCATTATATTTAGTTTTTACACCATACAAAATGTTAGATGTATCTATTATCATATTCAATTTTTACATTATATAAAATTCTAGTTATATTTAGCATTGTCCTCCAGCTTAATTTTTTGTAAAGTTTGTCCTTCAGTTTAAAAATGAGACTTGTTGTCTTTCAGTCTAATCTTTTTTCAATGTTTGTCATTGTGCTTACTTTCTGCCTTCTGTTTAGTTGCATTCTGCACTATCAACCAACTCAAACAATCTTATCGGTTTAAAACTCCCATCAAAATCTATTTCCAATTTGAAATTTAGACCTCCCATCAATTATAACTGTACCCATATATAATAAAAAATATATTACTTAAATATTTGAAATACACGCTGAAAACATACATACATCTATAATTATTTAAAAACGTACATACATGTCTGTTACTCTCTCTCTCTCTTCGTGTATGCATATGTGTATACATGTATAATTGAGAATATACAAATAAATAAAAGAGTTTCCATGAATAAACATGGACAGTTTCAAATGATGCATTTTCTCAATCTACATGGAAGCAATGATGTCTGATTTTCTTATTATTCATTGGATGACGAATTATTTGGGACCGCATTAATTATAATAAGATGTCTATTACAGTGCATAAGGTCATCATAAGTCTTTTGTAGAGAAGCAACATATTAATCAATTTGAGGAACTTAGGTGGACTGCACTATGCGTATTATATAAGAGCAACTCCAACAGTTCAGAAGGGGCAATACAGGGGAGGCCCAACAGGTAGGCGCTGATTTAACCAGTGCCATTCAATCAGCACCCAATGTAATCAGCGCTCAAGCTATGATTGCTGATTAAATCAACGTTTGAGGCCGGGCATCTATAAGTGGGATGCCCAATCCTATTTCCTCTCATTATTCGTCTTATTTATCTTGTTTTTAGTTAGAAATTGTCAATATGCCGCCACGTGTAACCAAAATCGCAAGATGAACCGTGCATCAGCCGAAAAAGCTTGTAGGCCCAGCACACGTTGCCCCAGTTCCGGATACAATGATTTACCAGCTATGGATTCTACACAAGCTACTAGAGAGATACAGTCATCATAGCTTCACGGCATTCAATGCAGTCGAGGTACAGTTCTAACTAAATGTTAACTGCTCATTAAATAATGTATAGTAGATTGATATGTGATATTGCAAAATGTCTTACTTAGTTGTTTAAATTTAAATTCCATAATACTCTCAAACAATAGTTTAATTTTTTAGTCGCAGTATGTCAGCTATCATGGTAGTTGGGCGAAGTGTAGAGCGCAGTAGTACGACACACTACCCCCGGCTTTAGTAGATAGGCTGCATACTGTCCTTTTGCAAATTTCGTAAAGATTAAGCCACCACAGTCTTTTGATCGTCCATTTATAGCAACCCTAGTTGAGAGATGGTGGCCTACGACACATGCTATCATTTTTGGGATTTTGAGCTTGACATTACCCCGCTGACTTTTATATGTTGACTGGGATTGAGATTGGAGGCTCTGGCAGGATACCATTTCCATTTGTTCATATGTTTAAGAGCCCCGAGGTCTTCACTATTTACCTACCCTAGTTTAAGGAAGGTCATGCGGCCTACGGGGCGATCCCCCTTACATATCTTTAGGCGTACATTGCAGTTCATATGCACATCGAGGCTATGAGTGGTGCCGTGCTTAAAGTATTTCTCCTGTACTTATTTGGTTCGACTTTCTTTTTGAACCAAAGTACCATTAGATTAGGTTACCTTGCAGCGGTTGCCGATTAAGATCAGCTGCACATTATAGACTGAGATTCCATTATACTCGGATATTTGTACACCGCTCTTGATTCTTTTGTATTGGGGGAGGTTAGACAGATGTTTGGATTTTGTTACATTCTACCATGCTGGTACTATGAGTACACTACGAACGTGCATCCACATATCGTTGAGACAGCTAGTCATGCTCTAAAGACATATTTTCCACGTATGAGATGATGGGAGCGTGTTCAGTTTGTTTCTTAGGTGCCTATAGGGGTGAGACATGACCTGACGGAGGCCCGTACGCAGATTGATATGAGGTGCTGGAGCAATATATTCCGAGCACCATAGGCTGCATATTGGATTGCCATCACAGATGCGAGCTTAATGCATGATGCTCATCCACTATATATTTCGTATAACTTGGGCACGCATAGGATTATCTTACTCCCACCGGTGTTTCTTCCAATTTGTTATTTGGAGGAGCGATGCTGGTTTTAGACTATTGGGAAGTTACATATCCCTGGAGATACATTGCGACGACATGTTCGGCAGATGTCGGAGTATTGGATCTCAGTATATACAGGGATTGAGGCAGACTGGTTGGTTAGGTGATTCTACATTTTTCTTAGCCAAGGGGTACTATGAAAGCTACTGGGTTAGAGTTGCTTCTCGATGATATATGCTAACTAGCTACGCTCGAGGAGTGAACTCCGATCATATAGGCCCACACGTTGCTAGCGGAAGAGTTCAAGTATCTCCATTTTCTTTTGATCCCACTCCTTTCCAATATTCTTAGCAGCCCATGGACTTCAGGTTGGATGCCTCTTATAGAGCATATCATCTTACCGATACTCTTATCGAGCAGCCGATAATTTATCCCCCGGATCATGATATCGTCGGTGTCCCCATTGTTGGACTCTTACCCGCCTCATGAGGTAATTCATCGTATTAATATTTAACTGTACAGTATTGGTTAATCAATTGAATATTGATACATTATATGTAATTACATTATGTAGGTAGGTTGGACGAGCATAGGCATTATGTTGCTGTCATTCAACATATGACACTCGTTCATACCCAGCGCTCAGCCTTCAGGCCCAGGCGATGCAGACCCAGATTGATAATTTGCAGCCCCAGCTGGCTGCATTTCAGTTTGGTCATGGTGGTCCCGCTCATGATGATGACGTGGACGACAACGAGGACGACGACGGTGACGAGGATGAGGACGGCGATGACGAGGACGACGATGGCAACGATGACAATGCTATTGACTTGGGATGATCATGTTGTGTACTGTTACATTTATTTTACCATTGATTATATTTATTGATGCACTACTGAGGGCGTGTATTACTGTTTATTTATTGCGTTATACAGCTTTTTTTACATTCACATTGAGGACATGTATTAAGGACTTGTACTGTATTGAGGACATGTATTGTATTGCACTACTTTTGATGTTCGAATATCTTTATTTACAGCATGCATAGCTTTATTGGCAGTCTGTGTCACGTCATGTTGAGCACTGTTTGCATGTTGCACTTCTTTTGATGTTTTTATTGATTTATTTATAGCACATTTACATTGCATAGCTTTATTGACAGTTTCACGTCATATCGAGCACTGTTTGCACATTGCACTCCTTTTGATGTTTGCTAGACTTAGCACTTTAGATGTATTCGAATATTGTACCCACGTTGCATAGTGTTTTCCATAAGACATTTTCTTACTACTATATATTCTTGGAAAATCATTTTGAATTGATCCCATCCTGTTAAGCAAAAAAATGGTGGATTATAGCCATATTTTCTTTTTAGAATCATATTCGTATGAGTGTCTTTTAAGTCATGAGAGTGCGCCTAATCCGTCTTACCCCGAAGAAATAATCGGTTGGTACGTTGAGGTGGAGGAAAGATGCTATAAAAATGTGAGAAAGCATGAGGGAACTTTGCAAGAGTAAAGGCTTTTAGAGGATGGAAGAAGGCAAAGGGAGGAGCGAAGGACCAATAAGGGGAGAAGGCAAAGAGAGCTTGAAACACGGGCTCAACAACCTCAATGGGAAAAAGAGGTTGATTCTGGAGAAATATACTGCAATTGTGGAATTAATGTTTTGTATTTCGTCATAAGAAATGGATCAGACATAGGTCGACGCCACTCTAGATGCAACAATTTTCTTGATGGATGTGGATTATGGAAATGGTTGGATGATCCTTTACCTTAACGTGCAGTAGTGCATGTAACTGAACTTGAACAAAAAATTGAAACTCTCAAGAGGACACTTGGTTCAGTTCAGTTATCATGTGATCAAAGATAGATTTTAAATCTTCCAATTTGTATTTGTTTTAGATCTTGTTTGCATCGTTTCAATTACTAGTTTTGTACCACTGTATCAGTTTAATTCAAAGATGTTTGTTTGTGATATTACATACACAGTAGTTGTTTATTTCAAAGTTGTTTGTATGTTTGGTACCCCTATATTGGTTTAGTCTTTTTCAATGTTTTTTGTAATATTACGTACTTAGTGGATAATGATAGTGTCTAATACATGGAACTTATAAAAAACACACATCGAACTTATAGAAAATACATGAAACTGAATCCTAATACATTCGATTATAAGGAATTACATGGAACTTAAATAGAAATAAATAAAATTCATTCGAACTGTCTAATATAGCTAACCCACAGATCATATGCAACATGTCTAACAAAATTAGTACGATACTCCCAATATCAGCGTGAATCATACGTAGCCCGTGGTAATTGAAATAAGTCTTCTTCTTTCACTGTGACGACCCGCCATTCTCGACCCTCGAAAATCGACACAAAATACTCCACAGTATAATATGCCGACGATCAAGTACTGAAAAAGACAGATTGCTGAGGGAAAAGAAAGAAGATAGAAGGAAGAATGAACTAAACAATAACAGAATCTCACAATCGCAGCAGAATAAAATATAATAGTCAATAATCGATCTTTACAAAAACTGAAAACTATATCTGTTTTATACAATATATCATCATAGTATGACAAACAAACAACAATTACCAGTCTGACAACATCAACAATCACAGCAGCAGATATAAACAAGTACGGATAATACATCTCGGACTCCAGCTCCTCTCCTGCTCCATAGCATCCTATCCTGAACATATAATACTCGGTCTGGCCCGAGCATTATAATAAATAACACCCGAGTCTTTAAATTATTCTGAACACATTTTAAACTGCCCATTTATATATTTGAAAGCTTTTCTTTAAAACATACTAGATTTCCAGGAAAAAGTACACGTCCCATCCTTTAATAACAATCTTACTATTATTTTTAAGCAATTTGCACTTCTTATAGAAATTCCCACCGGAATCCTAAACTTTCAATATTTATCCCCGATAAATATTTCACTTTATTTATAAACCCGGTTTATAAATTTTCATTTCACGTTTTCCTTTAAGTCATAGTTTTAAAAACTTTAACAGACTCCAAACCAATTTTCGAATTCAATTCCTTTTAAATCTTTACTTAAGAATTTCTTTTATTTCCTTTTAAAACCAATTTATATTTATATTTAAATTCCCAGATTGTATTCACTCAATCATAGCACAGCACAAATTTAATTTTCAAATTAATCTATCATAGTATATAAATAAAACACATCCTCAATTATGAAAATAATTTCTGTATTGTGGGGAATCCATTTGGATCCCTCCAAACTGTTTTCCTGTATCCACAGACGTTAGCACAACAAATAAATATCAGTCCAGATTGATATTAATATTCATATTCAACCAATCAATCATTCATTTAAATTTTAACTATTTAAAATTAAATGGAAATTCCAGATGTGAGTGAGATTAACTAACCTTGGATTTTCGACGAGCGTTTAAATTTTAAATTAAATCGAACGGCATTCGATTTAACCTAAATTTTTACTTGCTCAGAATGATTCCAAACTTTCTCCACTGCGTAGTACTCGTTGCTGCGATTCCGACGTCGCTAGTTTCGTCGAATTCTGATAATGCATGCAAAAGATATACAGTTTTAAAGATTATTCGATTTTAAATATAACATATTCACATTTTACTTTATTATTTTACAAACCAAATCGTGGTCGTAGGATCTGGAAAAGAATCAAGCCCGAAACCTAGCTTCTTCCCTTACGCACGATTCCCGGCTAAAACAACCCATATCGACCAAAAAAAAACCACGATCGTCGCCGTCATGAAACCCTAGCCGATGATCAAAGACCACCGTCGCGTGTCCCCACGCGAGTACTACGAACGCTCCAAACCTTGAGATGCTCGGCAGCTCCCCTGTCTCAAAACATGTGCGCAAACACAAGACTTTGAGCGCAAATCGCCGCCGCATCTTCCCACCGTACGCCATCAACCCCGTATGGATTTAAAGCCATCGACGAGCTCGACATCTTCTTAGTTTGAAGCTTCGGCTGAAATTGCATGGATTTCGAGAAAATTTGGGGGAAAGAGAATAGATTATCGGCCATTGAAACAAATTTATGCGGCGACTATGAAAGCCCTAGGGTTTAATCCTTAAAGAACGTGTATATAAACGTTTTATAATTATTATTTTATTAATATTCTCAAATTCATCAAACTTTTACAAATGAACTCCAAATCTCACGTGCCGCCAGGCGTTTCTAAGGTTTTACCCGCATTCCAAACATAATGAAACGTGTTTCTAAAGCTAATTCCATCATATGTGCGAGTTACGGAAATAAACGTTAAATTTTAAATTAAATCGATTAACATAGTTTCCACGCGTTTTGAGCTGCCAGGGTCAAACGACAACTTCGATTGCTACGAAAATTGAAATCCGATAATAACTAACTATTATGGATCCAATGGAACCAGTTTTGTCGTATTCTGAGACTGTGCCCCGGAAGGCTATTTGAAATCGTCGATTAATTCGAGCGATTTTCAAAATCGTCGAAATCACTTAAAATTTCACCTTGAAAATTTTATTAACTCTATTATAAATCATATAGAATTTATATTCACATTAGAAATCATTCAGATTCAGTTTAAATCAAAATCTGATTATTCACATTATTATATTAAATTCCATTATTAAATTAATATAAAATCCCAAATTTTAAACCTATCGACTTTTGATTCCATCCAAAAGTCCAACATCATTATTTAAATCCAAATAGACTTAAAATAAATTTTAGAATCTATTTTTATATCTATTTGCACCCAGATTCACCGATTATCCCAATTCCAAATATTTAAATTATTATTATTCAAATTCAATTGAATTGCCATATTTAAAATTTTAACTAATTTTATTAATTTAACCAAACTCTTTTTGCTTCAAAAATCAAATTATAATCCATGTCCAACATTTAAAATGATTTAATGTTCAAAATTAACGACTAGAAATTCTGGGTCGTAACATTCCTCCCCCTTATAAAAATTTCATCCCCGAAATTTGCTAAGGTATGAAAAATGTTTCCAAACTCATTTACTTACCCAAACTTCTTAGTTAAACTCACTTCATCAAAACTCTAAGCTCAATTCCAAAATCATTTGCTTGTTTTAACTTAAAAGTTTTGTTTTCAATATCATTTCAAAACAACTTTACTAGTCAACCAAAATTTTCAAAATTTCCAAAAAATTTCTAACTCCCAAAATTTTGGATAATTTTTGGCAGAGTCTCCTTTGTACAGAGGAGCTTTTGCAATATCACAATAGATATAAATATATATACATCAACCCACAAAAACCAAATATATCACAATATATATATATATATATATATATATATATATCATTTCCCAATTTTATTGCGTAGGCGTACCTTTGATTAGCATTTTAAAAGCAAGCGGCTAATATATATTGCATATACGCGCTCCAACTCTATCAATGGCCTCCCGTACCTGTACTTACTTAAACAAACACATCAGTTTTCAATAATATGAGAATTCAATAACATTCCATTCATTAATCTTAGCCAATTATAACAATTACATACCCAACCAACCAGTTTCCATAAATCCTACATGTTAACCTTCTAAAAAAAACAATCCACCAGTTTTCAACACCATTCTTATTTTTTACAAGTCCAAACTTTGTTTTATTCCCTCAAATAATTTACATTCAAGTTTACTATATATAATTCATACTTACTACAACCCATTCATTTTCACTTCAATATGATTAACATATGCTTTACTAACATCAATTTATTTCAATTCAATGCCAAATTGATTCACAATCGAATTTTATTTTCAATTTGATATATTTGCATCATATTCATAATTCACTTCATTTATATGAAAATCCACTAAATTAAATTCCAACCCTATCCAATTTATTTAAAAACCAATTCTATTTACCTCTCTTAGTCCATTCACTTTCGTTTATGACAAAACGACTAATTTCTATGCAAGTTTCAATGTTATTCAAGCAAACAACGGCTATTTAAGTTTATAGCAATTTTAAATTAATTCCAACTCAATCTATATTAATTTTACTCCATTTGAAATTATTTACAACCCAAACATTCTTGCTTCGTCACAATTATTGAATTAAATCTCTAGTCTTACATTCAATTTCGTTATCCATACAGATTCATTCAAAACCATTTTATAAGCTCGACAACAACTATTTCAAAATTTTCTTATGTTGTCTGAACTCTATTACATCCTTTTTTCTTTCATCCAATCAATTTTTATTTCATTTTAATTTGATTCTCATTAAATCAAATTCCAATCTATTTACAAATTTTAATTCAATTTGTTTACTTACTCAATCCATTTTAATTTTAATTCACCTTCTCAATTCATTTCTGAATTTATTCATAATATGACCATTTTCAATTATCTTATACCCAAACTGAATTTTATTTGCATTTTGGACCATATCCATTTTAACCCAACTTCCTTTCACTCGACAATATTCACATCATAATTAATTCATTCACCGTATATGTCGAATTTCATTTAATTTAGCTTACGTTGAATTCATCTCCAACAACTCCTTTTGGATTTAGTTGAGTGAGAATTTAATTCATTCAATATCATTCTTACTTAATTTAAATTCCATTTAATTCAGCTTACGCTAGATTCATTTTCAAACTTCTCTTTTGAATTTAAATGGGTAAGAATTTCATTCCTACAATATCATTTCAACTTAATTAAATTTTCCTTCAACTCAATTCTTTTCCAAATTTAATTCAAGTTCAACTAAATTTATTCGGCCAACTTAAATTTTTACCATTCCCTTTACTATTTTAAATAAGAACTTAATTCTAATCAATATTATTTATAACACAACTGCATTTTGATTTCAATTCAATCAAAATTTAACTCAATTTCTCTTAGTCTAAGTTAAATTCAATTCGATCCAATTTTATTTCTTCTTTTTATATAAGTTCATGCCTTATTTACTGACTTAAGTCCATTCACCTTTTATATTTCGCTTGCCTTATCTTACTTTACATTCCATTTAGGATTAAGTTTGAATTCACCATACCATTCAACTATTTCCTATTTGCAATTATAATTCCATTTTCTATTTATAAGTTCACCAACTCATTTATTTTGGTTTTATAATTTCCATTTCCTAATCTTAAGTTCACCAACTTATTTACTTAAAAGCTTATATTGCTCATTTGAGTTATTTTCATCTTATAATCACAATTTCGAATTATGTATAACACTTAATAGCATAAGGATATAAATTTTCATCCCACAATTATAACCCATAATTATATATTTGTTTTATGTTTCAGTTTTATATCCCTTTTAATTCAATCCCAATTTCAATTTTATTTTAACTTATTTCAAGTTAAATTTTTATTCCAGGAGTAAAATTTTCATTTTTATTCCTTATTCAAATCAACTTCACTTTATAGGTTCAATAGTAGATTCATTTTTATCTTTCACAATTTTTTCTTTCTTTTAAATAGAATTCCCAGAATTCAATTGCCCGGTTTTATCTCAAAACCATTTTGAAATAATAATCAACACATACCTACTTGGTATAATAAATCAAATCTCCAAATTTCAAAACAACTTGTTTTTACCAAACAAATTTCCCTTTTGAAATCTTTAAAACCACTTGTGTACTAACGAGTCCAAACAAATATCATAACCATTCACTATGGTAGCAATCCATCACTTTAGAAACTCGAAAATTAATTCTGATGATGTGGCCATCATCATCAGGATTATTTTCCAACGACCGAAGTGAGTTCAGTGCTTCCTTACTTCCACAAATTCATTTCAAAACAATTTCCATTCAAAAAGATTTCCCAAAATAATATTCCATCGTTGCCTTCAAACACTTTGGAAAACATTTCAAACATTCATAAGATTTTAAATTTCTAAACTTTTGTTTTCATTATATTTAAACACTTTTCAAAATTTTCGAGATTTAAATTCTGGTTTAGTTTAAATTTAGTTATTCTTCTTTTGTATAATGTATACTCATAAAATTTTATTTGGTTATAACCATTTCAAATTTTAGATCAAATTTTAGATTCTTATTTGATTAAGATATCCACATCCAAACAATCAAACATATATAATAATTTTAGAAAATTATTTCTTTTATATCAAAATATAATTGTCTAAAATTATTTCATTTACCCACTTTAAAAACAACATTATGTCGGTTTATCTTGTTTAAGAGTTTAAAAACCCCTATCGATACGGTTGTATTTTCCGTACCGACTAGAATTCATAAACACTCAACCGATAAGTCAACACAGTATAAAAATAATTTTTATATTCACTAACAAGTACGTGCTCATAGCTATTAATACACTCAACTCATTATAGACTACTAGTGACTCTATTTTTAATGAGTAATTTCCCCACCAAAGCCTAGGTTATCGCTAACCTAAGCTCTGATACCACATGTGACGACCCGCCATTCTCACCCCTCGAAAATCGACACAAAATACTCCGCAGTATAATATGCCGACGATCAAGTGCTCGAAAAGATAGATTGTTGAGGGAAAAGAAAGAAGATCAAAGAAAGAAGGAACTAAACAATAACAGAATCTCACAATTGCAGCGGAACAAAATATAATAGTCAATAACAGATCTTTACACAAACTGACTGTTTTATACAATATATCATCAGAGTATCACAAACAAACAACAATTACCGGTCCGACAACATCAATAATCAAAGAAATGGATATAAACAAGTACGGATAATATGTCTCGGACTCCGGCTTCTCTCCTGCTCCATAGCATCCTATCCTGAACATATAATACTTGATCTGACTCGAGCATTATAATAAATAACACCCGAGTCAGTCTAGAATACCAGCTGATAAAATACACCCAAATTGTTTATTAAAGTTTCAAAAATCCTTTTGAAAACAAAAGCATCACGTAAGACCGCGCCACAAATAAACATGTCGGATTTTTACCTTACGATAGCTAAAACACTTTTTATAAAAATCCTCTGATATTATAATAGTGTCTATATACAAATACTTATTAAAATAGCCGAAATTGTTACATCTATTAAATTCCAGCTACTAGCCACAAAGTAGGTAAGACAAACAAAACTCGTAAAAGACGCGTAGGGAGAATGGACTTCCAACTAATGACTAGGCACTGGGGTACCAACTGTCACAGTATGTGGCCTAGATCACCGTACCGAGGATTACTCCCAATCCCCTGCAACACAAGGCCGGGACTACCCCTTACTGAATAATCTCGAGTAAAATCACCTCACGGTTCATATCAACAACCGTACTACTAAGACGAATAAAAAGGGACATCTAGACAGGGATGACCTTACCCAGAAATGGGTGCTACCTACCTAGCCTTGCTGCATAACCCCTGATTTTCAGTCATTCTCGGTTGATGAGGCTTGAGGCTAAGCGTTACCTTTTAGAACATTTCACTTAGAATGCCCATCGTCTATCTGACGATGTTCTGAAACCATTCATCCATACAAGTCCGTCCTAGGTTCGAACGGAACCGAAGGCACTACTCCTACTACATCCATTTTGGAAATATCCCCAGGATTAGTAGCAACTAGCCCTTGCACTTCACTGCTCCATCTTCGACTCCAAACTCATTTTTCTCACGAAAACGTACAAACCGGATCGAAGCCGATCCCGGTCTCTTCGAAACGATCAACGCATTGTCCAATATTGATAGTCGGTGATTTAACTATCAATTAACATTCATAAACATCCACCAACAATAAATAATTTCCCAAATTATTTATTTTCCTTAAAGATATCTTTGCAAGATATATTTTCATTTTCAAACCCTTTTGAAAACAGTTTTCAAACCCTACTCTTCTCATGGAGTAAATTCTCAAATCTTTACTTCCTCTGAAAACATCCAAGTGCCCATACTTAAGATTTAAACTAATTTAAATTCTTTATTCTTGAAAAAACATTAAAACATTTATAATAGAAACTACTTATATACTTAATTTAATATATATATATATATATACCTTTAAAAATATTTCGAGTAAAACAGCTTTATAAAATATAAACTATTTTCTTTAAAATAAAGGTTAAGTCATAACACACTTTAAAATAATGTTATGAAATCCTACACAAGTTTTTAAATAAAACTTTGACCAAATTATCTTTAAAATAAATCCATTTTATAAACATAAATCTTAAAAATATTCTTTTAAAATACAAGACTGATTATTCCTTTAAAATAATTGTTACTATAACTAATTTAGCGAATATTAACTTTTGAAATCTTTACAACTTAAATGAGAATTTTCTTAAAATAATTCTTTAAAGATCAAATTTAAAACTTTTAACTTTTGCTTGAAATCTGCTTTTAAAACGTACTTAGCTTTTCAGGGGACTACACTTCCATTTTCAGAATAAACCAAAGAATCTTTTTGTAATCCTACACGATTTACCTCAATTCAAATTTACGTTTAAATTCCGTAAATTCCTTCCTACACTATAAAAATAAACCCTCTTTTTATTTTTAAACACACTTCTATTTCCTAAAATATCACTTTCAGAGTATACACTTAAAATATTTTAAATAAAGCTTCTAGAAATCACTTAATTGAAAATAGTACTTAAGGAAATATATAGAGGTTTTCTAAGTAATTTAGGCCAATTTAACTTTTAAAATAAAGTTATTAAATCAAATATTTATATTATAATTTCCTTTTGAAAACTTAATAGTACTTTACTTTTTAAAATCATTAAATTCCATAATTACTTAAAATAAATGTTTGCTTGTACTTTAAAAAATTAAAATAATATTTCGTCTTTAAAATATTCTTCACACATTTTAAACTGCCCATTTATATATTTGAAAGCTTTTCTTAAAAACATATTAGATTTTCAAGAAAAAGTACACTTTCCATCCTTTAAAAAAAAAATCTTACTATTATTTAAGCAATTTTCACTTCTTATAGAAATTCCCACCGGAATCCTAAACTTTCAATATTTATCCCCGATAAATATTTCACTTTATTTATAAACCCATTTTATAAATTTTCATTTCATATTTTCCTTTAAGTCATAGTTTTAAAAACTTTAACAGACTCCAAACCAATTTTCAAATTTAATTCCTTCTAAATTCTTTACTTAAGAATTTCTTTTATTTCCTTTTAAACCCAATTTATTTTATTTATATTTAAATTCCCAGATTGTATTCACTCAATCATAGCACGGCACAAATTTAATTTTCAAATTAATCTATCACAGCATATAAATAAAACACATCCTCAATTATGTAAATAATTTCTATATTGTGAGGAATCCAGTAGGATCCCTCCAACCTGTTTCCCTGCATCCGCAGACGTTAGCACAACAAATAAATATCAATCTAGATTGATATTAATATTCATATTCAACCAATCAATCATTCGTTTAAATTTTAACTATTTAAAATTAACTGGAAATTCCAAACGTGAGTGAGATTAACTCACCTTGGATTTTCGATGAGCGTTCAAATTTTAAATTAAATCGAACGGCGTTCGATTTAACCTAAATTTTTACTTCAGAATGATTCCAAAATTTCTCCACTGTGTAGTACTCGTTGTTGCGATTCCGGCATCGCTAGTTTCGTCAAATTCCGATAATGCATGCAAACAATATACAGTTTTAAAGATTATTCGATTTTAAATATAATATATTTACATTTTACTTTATTATTTTACAAACCAAATCGTGGTCGTAAGATCTGGAAAGAAATCAAGCCTGAAACCAAGCTTCTTCCCTTACGCACGATACCCATCTAAAACAACCCATTTCGATCGAAACAAAACCACGATCGCCACCACCATGAAACCTAGCCGATGATCAAAGACCACCGTCGCATGTCCGCATGCAAATTTTACGAATGCTCCAAACCTCGAGACGCTCGGCAGCTCCCCTGTCTCAAAACACGTGCACGAACACAAGACTTTGAGTGCAAATCGCCGCCGCATCTTCCTACCGTACGCCATCAACCCCGTATGGATTTAAAGCCATCGACGAGCTCGACATCTTCTTAGTTGGAAGCATCGGCTGAAATTGCATGAATTTCAACAAAATTTGGGGGAAAGAGAATAGATTATCGGCCATTGAAACTAATGTATGCGGCGGCTGTGAAAGCCCTAGGGTTTAGTCTTTAAAGAACGTGTATATAAACGTTTTATAATTATTATTTTATTAATATTCTCAAATTCATCAAACTTTTACAAACGAACTCCAAATCTCGCGTGCCGCCGGGAATTTCTAAGGTTTTACCCGCATTCCGAACACAATGGAACATGTTTTGGAAGCTAATTCGATCATATGCGCGAGTTACGGAAATAAACGATATATTTTAAATTAAATGGATTAAAATAGTTTCTATGTGTTTTGAGCTGCCAGGGTCAAACGACAACTCCGATTGCTATGAAAATTGAAATCTGATAATAACTAACTATTACGGATCCAATGGAACTAGTTTCGTCGAATTCCAAGACTGTGCCCCGGAAGAGTATTTTAACTCGTTGATTAATTCGAGCGATTTTCAAAATCGTCGAAATCACTTAAAATTTCACCTTGAAAATTTTATTAACTCTATTATAAATCGTATAGAATTTATATTCACATTAGAAATCATTTTGGTTCAGTTTAAATCAAAATCTTATTATTCACATTATTATATTATTAAATTCATTATTAAATTAATATACAACCCCAAATTTTAAACCTATCGACTTTTGATTCAATACAAAAGTCCAACATCATTATTTAAATCCAAATAGACTTAAAATAAATTTTAGAATCTATTTTTATATCTATTTACACCCAGATTCACCAATTATCCCAATTCGATATATTTAAATTATTATTATTCAAATTCAATTGAATTGCCATATTTAAAATTTTGACTAATTTTATTAATTTAACCAAACTCTTTTAACTTCAAAAATCAAATTATAATCCATATCCAACATTTAAAATGAATTAAATGTTCAAAATTAATGACTAGAAATTCTGGGTCGTTACATTCACTGTGTTTATAATGCTTCTGTAACATTGAAAAGCTTTGGTAAACATGACATAAGTACTGCGAGTATCCAGAATACGTCGAATTAGTCTACAATCAGAATGATTATTAAATGCTTCATTTAGAGTAACCCAAAAATCTTACTTGATCTCTTCCTCCACATGTCTTGTATTGACTTCTATGTATGCTTTGATTACACCAAATAATCCTGTTAAGTCCAACTTTAATTTTCCATGAAATTTTTTGTACATTACAACAATGACATTTTCACCTAAATAGGCAATTCAAACTTGTCGTTATGCAGATCAATAATGTCTGTCGCTTGATAAACTGGACTTGACTACATTATGCAGTATTTGTCTGCCACTTGCTACGATTTATTTGACCACACACTACATTATTTGTCTACCACTTGCTACAGTAGATTTGACTACATGATGAATTTTTTTATTTGCACTTGGTAGAGTTTAATTGACTACACTTTGCATTTTTATTCCGTTGCTTGGTACAGTTGATTTGACCACACTCTATGTTTGTTGGTCTACTAATTGTTAAAGTTGATTTGACTACACTCTGCATTTTTGTCCGCCACTTGCTGAAGTAGATTTGATAACACTCTACGTTTTTTGTCTGCCACTTGCCACTGTCTACATATCGTATCACTTCT
This sequence comes from Allium cepa, assembly GCA_030765085.1. Classification (NCBI taxonomy): domain Eukaryota; kingdom Viridiplantae; phylum Streptophyta; class Magnoliopsida; order Asparagales; family Amaryllidaceae; genus Allium; species Allium cepa. The sequence goes on along the minus strand of CM060940.1, from coordinate 744,752,127 downwards.
ACATAAGGACTTCAACTGACTTTCCATGAATCACACTTAATATCCTCTTTCTTTCTCTCCTAGCATTAAACTAAATACAGTAATGAAAACTCCATCTTTCCTTAAATTTGTTATGGCGTTCAATAGTTATTTCGATGAAGAAGAGATACTCCAAGATGAAGCCAACAATTGCAAGAAATAGCTAACATATGCCGTGAAGCTTATGGCTCCACATCCTGAAAACACGGCGGACCAGTCGTGGGTCGCAAACATTAAACTACAACCAATTTGCCTTCCACAAAACTCTAATGCAAGACTACTTCAACCCAAATTGCACTTATGGACCTGATATGCTCGAGAGAAGATACGGAATGAGAAGAGATCTGTTTTTAAGAATTTTAACAGGTATTCAAATAAATGGCAAATATTTTATTCAAAAATCGAATGCTTCAAATATACATGGGCTTAGCAGTGAACAAAAAATGAATGCTGCACTGAGATGTTAGCTTATGTCACCCCCGTAAATGCATTGGATGATGCATATCAAATCATAGAGACGACCGCGTTAGAAACTCTCGACAAATTCTTTCAATCTATAATGGATGTTTTCGGCATTGAGTACCTAAGATCACCAAATGAGGATAATGTGGCATGGATTCGAGAAATGCACGAGAGTAAAGGATGGCATGGAATGCTTGGAAGTCTAGACCGTATGCATTGGGAATGGAAGAAGTGCCCCAAAGCATACCAAGGATCTTACAATGGTAAAAGAAAGAAAACCAACTATTATTTTTGAAGCTATTGCTTCATAGATTTATGGATATGACATGCTTTTTTGGAATGCTTGGATCTAACAATGACTTAAATGTTATCGAGAGGTCACACTTATTTAATGATCTAGCATTTGGTCGAGTAACTTCAATATCGTTCACTCTTAGGCAAAACACTTAGGAGCATGGATATTATCTTACTGATGGAATTTATCCAAAATGGAGCACTATTGTGAAGGCATGTCCAACCCAATAATAGAAAAGCAAGTAAAGTTTGCTGCGATGCAAGAGGGACAAAGAAAAGATGTAGAAAGAGATTTTGGTGTTCTACGGTCCAGATTTTCTATGATTAGCAATCCAAGTAGACTTTGGTCTCAGGAAAAATGTTTAGAATCATTTTTGCATGTGTTACTATTCATAATATCATTATTGAAGACGAAAGGTACATGGAAGAACAACAACATCACTGCGAATATGACAGTGCAGGGCAAATGCCAGAAGTATTCCGAGATGATAATTTCTAACAGAAGAAGCATTCAACTTAACGTGGAATGACAACTTACATGCCACGATGCACAACTTCACAACGGCTCAAAAACGATCTTATGAATCACATTTAAAATTACTTCGGTGATTGTTAGGTCAATATAAGATTAAATTTGTCATGTATGTATGCGTTTGTAATGGTATTTAAGTTGTCTTATTGCTATGTATGTCATTTCATTCAATAAGTTATTCCGTTTGGTTATCGAATTTGTCTAAATGGAAATAAGAATGGTATAACAATAATTAATAACAAAATACAGCAGATTTAAATAAACGATACATCACATCAAAGGTAGTCAACTTAAACTAAGACTAAAACAGACTACTCTGAGGGTACTTGGAAATAATTATTTGTCGTTTGCGATCCATCCAATATTGCTTTTGCATGTCATCCATCCCTATCAGATCTTTATCCGTAATCTTCTGTTCTTCTCTTCTCCTTTCTAAATCCAGCTTTTGTTGCTCAATTTTTTGCAAACTTATGCATCACATCGATCTCTACTACGCCTACCTGCTTCTTTCTTGATGCCTTCTTTTGTAATCTTCAAAAGCGGCATTCACTTTAGCATCCACCATTACATAAACTTTATTTTTTCACTTTGTTGCTGTTGCCCCAATTTGTCTATAACTTTCATCCGATCTCTGGTTGAGCCTATCTGAGTCATTATCTTTCTAAAATTGATTTTATCTACAAGATGAATCTCCCTGGCTTGACAAGTATGGAGATTTCGATGCTTTGTTCTTCCCCTTCCCCATCGTTTGAACGTCTCGAAGGCTCTTAGCGTTATTGGGGTTCCACTTCGGTGTGCTCGTCAGTAATTCATAACAACTAGAAAATTGGTAATAATGCGCAATTTTAGCTCCATTTCCCTTTGGAAAAAGCTTTATAAATTCCTCATTTTCCATTTTTATAATGACCCGCTATTTTGGACCATTCAAATCGACAATAAAACCACACATGTCAGACTTGAATAATTCAAAATAACATATTGTTAATATAATTTGGAGCAAATAAAACCAATCATAGAATCACAAACATAGAATATTAGAATAACTCATAGCGGGAATAAAATAACCATAGTAGTTCATGAAGCTACTACATACATAGTCATAGAAAAAAAATACATAATACCAAAGTCTGAAAGCAAATACAATAGAAAATCCAAATACATCAGTCCACTAATACATAATCAAAGGTTGAAATGAAATAACTGAAATGGAAATAGATAGAAAACTAGATAGATAGATAAGTCTCCAACAAATCTCTAGCTCCAGAAGATGAATTCAAAGCTGGGATACTCAACCTGACACGAGCTAAAGAAAAACATAAAACACTCGAGCCGGGACATACATACTATAAAATGTAAATCAACTCAAGTGAATTGTAATAGAAATGCACAAGTAACTTAAAGGATGCTTGGGATCGCCCAACCTTTAAGGATCCGTTAAACTATATACTATGTAGTAATATATGCTATTATAATAATGTCTAAAGTAAAATAAATTATTAAAATAGCATTAAGGTATTAATTATATCCCCCGTAACACATTTTATAGTGCCAATAGTCTATACAGTACCGTAATACCTCCAGATTGGGAGGCTACCAGAGGATACTCCATAGGTACGACACAAATCAAACTCATATAAGGCACGCTAGAGTAGATGACACGACATAACTAGGCAATGCCAGGGTAGATATATCAATTGCACTTCCGGGTTGGTGGTAACGCATAGCAGCCATTACCACCCACCTCAAGCCACACTCGCAAAAAAATTAAAGATGCACACCAAATCAATCACAAAGTAATAGAATGGCATACGAAGGAGTGTGTCCGATCGGAGGAGCTACCTCACTTGGCTCGTCGATTGCTCCTATTTTAGCCACTTTATGCCAACTCACGAGAGTCGGGTCCACTTATATACCTCATATAAGATCATCGCCACCATCCTACTTCATTCTGGAATCTCCATCGCGTACACGGTTGTTAAAGTGGTTTTGGGTAATGGCAGAGAGTATGACAATATCTGATCCCAGTCTCTTTAACAACCAACCGTTATTTTAACCCTTGGTTATTTCAAATAATATTTACTTCAAAACCAAAATATCATTACCATTTCAAAACCATATTAATATGATATCATTTCCATTTCAAAACCAAATACGACATCATTTCCATTTCAAATATATCCTTTTCCAAAACTATAGCACTTTAAAAATGTAATATTTAGGAAAACACAACACTTTGAAAATGTAATATTATATGATAGCATTTCGAAAATGTTACATTTTTAGAAATTGCAGCATTTTTAAAACATAACCTAAAATAACATAGCATTTCAGAACTACTACAAATTCTACTATAGCAATATTTAAAACATCGTATCTCTAGTTTTTATCATAGTTATTATTTAACATCTATTTTATTATACAAAATTATTCATTTGGATATTAATTAAACTATGATTTAAATTGAATAAATTTTATTACAAAAATATCCAATTAAAACTATATTTTCTTATATTAGGTTAAAAGTACATTTTGACCTATAATTAATTTTATAATGAAGAACTATTATTTTATATAAATATCCATTTCCGAAATAAGATATTTATATACTAGGTTAGATTTAGAATTCCTTCAATTTCAATTATTAAGTTAATTAAAATATATATATATATATATGTATATATATATATCATAAAAAAATCTTAAACTACAATCTTAAACCATTTATTTATTTATAAAATTTTAAATTATAGAAAACCAATATATATATATATATTATTTGAATTCTTAAAACAAATATAAGTTAAAATTTTACATATTTTAAAATTTCCAAATACTTAATAATTTTTAGAAAATTATTTAAAATCAACTATGGGTCTTTATAATATTTTCTAACCTAGGTCAAGTGATACAGATATGTATCATTTCAATCTATAATTAATAAAGTTTCGGGTTTTATCAATTCAAACCCACAATCCCAAGTCAAATAAAAATTGATTGAGCCTATCATTTCAGCTTATAACGATTTTTTCCTATTATGAAGTCCGTCTAGGTATGTATCGTTTCAACCCATAGCGAGGGAACTTGCAATGTGAGAAACAGAAATTATAAAATGAATAGAATAACATAGCATATCATATCCAGTGATAAAACAGGTATAACATAAGGTGATAACAGGTATATCATCAGGTGAGAATATTATATAATATCATGTCATGGGCATATATGAGATGACTAACATCATATACATATCAATACAGTTTCATATATCATCGATTCACTAGAATATAAGTACATAGTCGAGACTGATAAACTCACCTTCTTTGGCTAGAGATGACAATTCAAACACAAGACAACTTTCAAAAAGCACGACAAAGCACGAATCAATCTCGAGGAGAAATAGAATCCAAATCCAAATCTTAGAAGCAAACAAAATAATATATATATATATATACACACACATAAGCAAATATTTATGCATTAAAATGGAAACAACAAGAGAAATTGCTAGCCAAAAACACAAATGGGCTCGGCCACATGCAAAATAGACTCGGCCATGATCACTTGTGCTCGGCCACATGGGTTCAAGGGCTAAACCACTAGAAAATTTGCACAGCTAGGCTTGGTTTGAAGGCGACAAGGCTCGAAAATGCTCAAAACAAAAGGAAACAAGGCATGGAAGGCAAAAGGACTTAGTCGGGTTGCATTTAGGTTCGGCTTGGTCATTTGGGTTCGGCTTGGTCGTTTGGGTTCGGCCTATGGCGGTTTGGGCTCGGCTACAAGGTGCATATGAACGGTTGTGATGGTGATGAAGGAAAATAGTCATGGCTAGGAAAGGGGATGGTCATGGCTAGGAAAGTGGTGTTGGTGGCCGAGGCAAATAGAAGAGGAAAGGAGGAGAATATGGGGTCCGCTAGGGTTTAGGCAAGGGATTGTGGTGGTTTGGCCTAGGGGAATCACAGCCATGGGATGATGGTCGGCCAATGGAGAAGGGTGGTGGATCATTGTGGTGGTGAGGCAAGGAAGAGGTCGGCTGGAGGAGATGGGTTGTGGTTGAAATAAAGAGAGGAAGGAAAACAAAATAAGAAAAATGGAAGAGAAGAGAGAAAACTTACTGTAAAACTTTGAGTGGAAAGAAAATGAGAAAGAGAAAGGAATGAGAAGTATTGTACGTACAAACTTCTCAAGAGATGTTTTTACAAAATGAATAGAAAAAGACATGTCTATTAGGAATATTTTCCCTTTAGCCAAACCCAACAACAAAAACAAGCCAAATCCTAAACCAAATCTCGCCCATAACCCAAATAAAAATAGGAGAAATAAAAATACGAAAAAATAATTGCGTGTAAAATGCTGAAAATTTGCAGATTTAAAAATTAAAAATCAGAATTTGACGAAACGAAAAGCATAGAGAATGTTAGAATCAAGTCCAGCTTCAAAGAAAAAGAATAGAAATTTAAAATTCAAATTTGAAAATTTCAACAGAAAGTCAAACTTGACCATAGTTAACCAAAAACTAAATTTTCAAAAAAAATCTTTATTTTATTATATTTGAAAAAATAATTCTCAACAAATCACAAAAATACGTTATAAAATTCCGTTTTTTCAATTTTTAAATGATTTTAAACCAAAGTTGTCAACTAAATTTTATTTAAAATATTTTCTAAAATTACGGGTTGTTACACTCTTCCCCACTCAAAACTTTTCATCCTCGAAAAGGAATGAAACATGGAAAAATAGAGGAAGATAAGATAGAATAACGAATAGTACCTGAAACAAACAATTCCGTATTCGAAGCACGTATGCTCTCCTCCGTTTTCCAGGTACAATCTCGATCATCAGTACTCCACTACACTTTGACCAGGTTGACAGATTTTCTTCTTAGCTGCTTCGTACCTTTATCGATAATACAAAGTGGCTTCCCCTCGATAGTAAGGTTTGGCTCAATATCCAATCTCGAGAGCAAAAGGCTAGACAGTCAATGATGGATCATGAAGATATCGATGAAGATGTGAAACATGGAATACATTATGCACTCCAGACAGCTTCTCGGGCAAATCCAGGCAATAAGCTAAAGAACCAACCCTCACTAAGATACGGAAAGGACCGATGAACCTAGGAGCAAGCTTCCCTTTTCGACCAAACCAAATCACATTCCTTAAGGGAGAGACCTTAAGGAAAACCTGATCACAAACAGAAAACTTCAAACTCCTCCTACGCCGATCAGCATACTTCTTCAGCCTATCCTGAGCACTCCTCACCTTTCTCTTAATCTTCTCAACTCTCTCAGAAGCCTCTAGAATCATATCAGGACCAAAAACTAAAAGATTGCCGAATTCAATCCAGCAAGATGGAGATCCGCAAGGTCGTCCGTAAAGAGCAGCAAACGGAGACATTGCAATACTAGCCTGGATTCAAGGATAAATAAGATAGATAAAGGATTAAGACAATAATAAAATAGCAGATTTGAGATTATACCTGATAACTGTTGTTATAGATGAATTCAACAAGATGGAGATGATCTTCCCACGATCCTCTATAGTCAAGGACACAGGCACGAAGAACATCCTCTAGAATCTAATTCACCATTTCCATTTAACCGTCGGTCTACAGATGGTAAGCAGTGTTCAGATTCAGGTGAGTACCTAAAGATTTCTGAAAAGCTCTCCAAAACTGGCTAGTGAAGATGGGATCTCTATCACAAAAAATAATGACAGGACCACCATGAAGATGAAAAATCTCCCTCATTTAAATCTCATCCAAACTAGAAGCAGAATGGGGAGATTTGACCAGAATGAAATGAGCTGACTTGGTCAATCTATCCACAATAACCCAAATACTCTCATTACCCCTCCTAATCCTTGGGGATCCATCGATAAAATCCATATAAACATGTTCCCATTTCCAATTAGGAACCTCAAGAGGCTGTAATAAACCAGGGGTCTTCTAATGATTGGCCTTAACTTGCTGACAAGTCGCACACCTACTGACAAAGATAGAGATATCATGCTTCATACCCTTCCACCAATATAGCTTCCTCATATCCTGATACATCTTCGTCACTCCTTGATGAATAGAAATTCTAGATCGATGATTCTCCCAAAGTAACTCTTGCCTCAAACCATCAACAGCTGGGATACAAATCCGATTATTAATCCTCAAAATCCCTCTATTATCGATCTGAGCTCCCCTACCATCCTGACTACTACCACCAACCCTATTAAGAACATTCTCCTTCATAAGCTTAAGCATCCCATCCTCATCCTGCTTAGCAATGATATGATCAATAAGGGAAAAACAAGAAACAACAATCTGACACAACATCCCCTTCTTCCAACTCAAAGCATCGGCCACAACATTAGATTTTCCAAGGGTATAGTTAATGTCGAGGTCATAAGAAGCAAGGAACTCAAGCCAACTAATCTGCCTCTGATTCAAATCCTTCTGGGTGAAAATATGCCTCAAAAACTGATGATCCATAAAGAGCTCAAACTTAGCTGCTAAAAGATGATGCCTCCAAAGCTTCAAAGCGAAAACCACATCATGCAATTCCAAATCATGGGCTGCATAATTGGCTTCATGGGTCCTCAACTGATGACCGGCATAAGCAATAACCTTCCCATCTTGCATCAGAACAGCTCCCAAACTCTCAAGACCAGCATCAGTGTATACCGTTAATCCCTCATTTCCATTTGGAACGGTAAGAACTGGTGCGGAAGTAAGCTTGCGCTTTAGCTCATTGAATGTAGCTTCACACTTGTCATTCAAAATAAACTTAGCATTCTTACAAGTCAAAGCAGTAAGAGGTGCAGCAATCCGGGCAAAATTCTCAATGTATCTTCAATAATAACCAACAAGGCTCAGAAAACTACGAATATTAGAAGGAGTCCTAGGAATTTCCAAATCCTGCAATAGAATAGGGAGAATTAAGGCCTACAGGAAAGATAAAATAATCAAATTATAGAGAGAGAAGAGAAGAAGACGTACACTGATTGCAGTGATCTTAACTGGATCAACAGAAACTCCAATACCATAAAAAAATATGCCCAAGAAATCGGTCTTCATCCTTCCAGATATGGCATTTTGAGAATTTAGCCTTCAACTGATGATTTCTAAGAGTTTTCAGAACAAAATTCAAATGCAACTCATGCTCTTCCCTTGACTTAGAGAAGACAAGAATATCATCCACAAAGACTAAAACAAACTTGTTAAGCACATCACGGAAAACACGATTCATAAGATCAACAAAGAAAGTTGGGGTATTAGTCAAACCAAAAGGCATAACTAACCATTCATAAAAACCATTCTCAGTACGGAAAGCAGTCTAGGGAATACTCTCCTCGGCAACTTTGAGCTGGTGAAAACCTGTGGCAAGATCAAGTTGAGAGAAAACGGTTGCTCCATAGAGCTGATCAAACATATCATTGATACGAGGCATAGGATATCTTTTTTTCATAGTGATCTTGTTCAGCTCCCTATAATCAACACACATCCTCAAAGAACCATCGGACTTAGTGACAAATACCACAGCTGCTCCTCATTCGGAACGGCTAGGTCTGATCAGACCCTTGGAGAATAAGTCCTCGGTTTGCTTTCTTAACTCAGCCTTCTCACAAGGTGCCATTCTTCTGGGAAAAAGGACTACAAGTCGAGCGCCAGGAATAAGATCAATACGGAATTCGATTTTCTGTTTAGGAGGTAAAGCAATGGCTTCGCCAAATACATCGGGATAGAGTTTAACTACAGGAGTTGAGTCAAGATCACTAGGAGAAGAATCAAGATAATAAATAAAGCTACTGGCAAAATCCTGAGGTATGCGGCACTGAATCACTAAAGGATCACCTTTATCACCCACAAGAGAAACATTTTGGGTTTTACCAAAGATAACGGCTTCATGATTCCTCAACCAATCTCCTTCAAGCAATATATCAAAAGCATCAAAACCCAGAACATAGAAATCACCATAAAAACGAAAGCTAGAATAGAAGAGTTTCACCCTTCTACAAATCCTACTAAGGTTCGTCGGGCCACCAATAGGATTTTTAACACACAAAGGTTCATCAACAAACTCAGGAGAAAGGAGGTGCTCAAACTGTTCACAAAGATCCATAGAAATAAAACTATGGGAAGCTCCATTATCAAATAAAACACGAATAGGAAAATTAAACAGAGAAAAAATGCCCTGAAGAGTACCTTAGGTATCACTAGGAGCAGGTGGAGCAGGTGGAGTGGCAGAGATAACAGCAAAGGTACCAGATGGCTTGCTCTTCTACTGGGTAGGACAATCCTTTCTGAAGTGGCCAGACTGCAGGCAAATATGACAGAGATCACGCCTAGTCAACTGAGCTGGAGGAACAGCAACACCAACTAGAGTGGGGCAACTATTAACATAGTGTCCCTTCTGATCACACTTGAAGCAAGTGATGGAAGATAGGTCGATAGGCTACCTTTGAGAAGAAGAAGATCCCAAACCTGGAGTCTTATTCCAATTCTTCTTCTGTTGACTCCTCTTCTTAAGGTTACCAGAGGAAGGCTGAGATGAAGTAGCACGAACAACAGAAGGATCCTTAGATGTAGGATTCTCATATCTGATGGCTATATCCATCAATCCCGTGAAGGGGCTATGCACATGAGAAATGAGACGATCATAATACTCTGGGCGAGCTCCAGCTATAAACTTCTCATTCTTCTTAAGAGAGGTGTCAATCAAGCTAGGACCAAACTTAGAAAGTTCATTGAACTTTCTCTCATACTCAGAAAATGACATGTCTCCCTGCTTAAGGTCCATGAACTCCCTGTATAGCTGAGACTTCCCTGCTTCGGGAATCTACTTAGCCACAAAAGCATCCCTAAAGCACGATATCGAAACATAAGAAAGATTCTAAAGAAAGAAAGAAACCGAACCAAACTCAAGAACCAACATAAGATGATACCTAAACTTCTCCTAAGAAATATCAGCCTCGATAGTGTGAGCCGTAACAGGCTCCTACTAATCCAGGGCTGCCTCCTTCAATTGCCAAGCTGCCAACAGACGCCTTTGAGCATCAGTGATCTCAAGACCGGAAAAAATCCTCTCTAATCCCTTCAACCACTGATGAGCCTCTATGACGCTCTCTGTCCAGTAAACTTGGTACCACCAAGCTCAATGAATTCCTTAAAGAGAGTGGTGAACCTAATGGGTGCAACAGGCTCAGGAACTAAGGCAACGCCACGACCTCGACCTCCTGCATTCCTATGATCCATTTTGAAAAATCGAGAATGAATTTTAGGACAAAGGTAAAGGAGAGACAAAGACAAGACTCGACTTGAATGGGAATCCTAATCAAATAATTTAATTAAAAAGATGGATAAGGAAACGAAGGAAGTTTAGGAAAAATTAGATTTTAAAACAAGAAAAGTTATATCAAAATAATCTTTTAAAATCCTTTGAAAATCATTTTATACTTAAAAATACGTTCTGTCACAAAGAAATGATTCTAAGATTGATTTAACTCATTCTAGGGTATTTCTACCCTATCTCTAATGAGTTTTTGCTCCACAGGCTAAGGTTTGCCTAAAACCAAAGCTTTGATACCAAATGCAATGATCCACTATTTTGGACCATTCAAATCGACAATAAAACATAATATGTCGTGCTTGAATAATTCAAAATGACAGATTGTTAATATAATTTGGAGCAAATAAAACCAATCACAGAATCACAAACACAGAATATCAGAATAACTCGCAGCGGAAATAAAATAACCATATTAGTTCATGAAGCTACTACATACATGGTAACAAAACAAAAATACATAATACCAGAGTTTGAAAGCAAATACAATAGGAAATTCAAATACATAAGTCCACTAATACATGATTAAAGGCTGAAATGAAATAACTAAAATGGAAATAGATAGACAAGTAAATAGATAGATAAGTCTCCAACAAATCTCTAGCTCCAGAAGATAAATTCAAAGCTGGGATACTCAGGCTGACCAGAGCGTAAATAAAAACAAAAAACACTCGAGTTAGGACATACATACTTATAAAATGTAAATCAACTCAAGTGAACTGTAATAGAAATGCACAAGTAACTTAAAGGATGCTTGGGATCGCCCATCCTCTAAGGATCCGTTAGACTAGCTACTATATACTACACTATTGTAATAATGTCTAAAGTAAAATAAACTATTAAAATTGGATAAATAATAATGTTGATTTAAGATTAAAGGAATTTGTTTAAGATAAATAAATTTTATGAATAGATTCTGTAAGAGATTTTATAAATTGGATTTATAAAACGTGTTTTATAAAGAGATTATTTGAAGATTTAAAATTTGGTATTTTTGAAAAATCTTATGATTAAATAGTTCGAGTGGCTCGAAAGTAACTAAAAATGGATAGAAGTTGTGTTCGAATGGTAAACACCACTCTTAAGTGTTGGCCTTCTTGTTAAGGAAATATGCAATACTATTGGCAGTGCCCAGTTCCTTGGTATCACTTTTTAGTTACTCACTCTATATAATTTTCTAAAGTTAAAAAGATAATTTCAATCTTTAATTGATAAATTAATTGATGATTATTAATTTTCATCAAGGTGTTTGCATTTGATATTGGAAGTAATATCATTCGGTTATTATCATTTTTTAATTAAACGAAAACCTTATTCACGATTTGACTATAAGGTGTTTGATAATAATGTTGGGTTACGGATAATGAATTTGTATAAGATAATAAATGAGCATGTTGGGTAAAAGTGTGTTTTACAAAAATGAAATGATTCAGTAGAAGTTATAATTTTAGATGATATGTTTTATAAAATATAATTTTTTTAAAGTTAAAATATCATTTAATAGAAAAGATTTTGAAAGTAATATTTAAAATGAGATTTAAACTATATTCTCAAAAGTGATTTAAAAAGGTCTTAAGTAGAAGAAGACATGGATTTCAACAACATTGTTTTAAATATATGTTTTCGGAAAAGTGACAAAGACATAGACTATAACACTGTTTTAAATTAAGTGATTTCTAAAAAGAGATGCTTTATATAGCATATGATATATATTTGTATCCTGTATTTGATGTTAAGATTAAAGGTGGGTAACTTATAACTACTTTTAAACTAAGAATGTCATCCACTCAAGGTTTGAGAGGTAATGATACCCTAACTTGATAGGTTCATTGTCAACTAATAAATAGTTCAAGTTCAACATCGAAAATTAATAGCAATTAATTAGATCCCTATACTAGTATTTTTGGGTTTTCATAATGGTGTTTTATGCAATACACATTTTGACCTAATGAAGTGTGTTTTAGAAAATATAAACTTTCCACGGAGATTTTTGATTTAAGTATATAGAGGTATTTTCTAAGTGTTGAAATTGAAATAGTTTCTTTGAAAAGAAGATAGAAATTTTTGGGGAATAAAAGTTTCATTGTAATAATATATACAGAAGTATCTTTATAAAACATTTAGATAAAAAATTTATGAAATTCTTTAATAACAATTTTGGGAGGGTTAAAAAGTAGATAGGAGTTATGTAGATCATTTCATTGCATGACTGTGATCTAAGATTCGAGTACAGGACTTTGAGGTGCTTATACTGGTCCGAAAAAGGATTAATCATTCGATTCTCGACGACGAACATTAATTTGGATTTGTGGTTTGGTACCTACGTTTTCTATCATGGCTGAGAGTTATGTATGAAAAATGAAGGTTTCTAATTAAGAAACCTGATCGGAGTATGCACTAGATGATCGAGGGATCAATACTAGTTCAGAAATAAAATTGTGTACTTGAGTACAAGATCAAATCCGATATTGCATATGGATGATCTGGGTATATTTGTATTTAAAATCGAATTAGACAGTGCATACAAGAAATCTATGTTAGTCCTTGAGATGACGGTTTTAATGACAACAATCTTAGGATTGTTATAAGATATAAATGCTAACATTTTAGTTTAGATATATATGTATATGCAGGATTTAACCATGCAGGTACCAAGAATGAAGACTGTATAATATAGAGATTCAAGATTGAAGATATCAAGATTGAAGACTCGTGAGTATCAAGATATCAAGAGTTCAAGACACAAGATAAGTATTGAGTCTAGAAATATGTTAAAACTTCTTATAAGCACTTACATCTTTATTCAAAATTTATTCGTGGAATGGAATCAACTTCGAGCCCGTTAAAGAGATGGAACCCACGACAATATCTAGTGGAACTTATAGTTGTCCTATTTTGATATCCACTAATTCTATTCAAAAATATATCTCTTATTTTAAATGTTTTCAAAACCTTCTTCAAAAAGTCATATCTCTTGTTTTAAATATTTTAGCCTCAAAATTATATTTATCCTTTTTAAATATTTTGATTTCAAAATTGTCCTTGATTTTTAAACTATCTCTTGCTTTAATATTTATCTTTAAAATATTTATATTTACTCATAATTTAAATCACTTTATAGATTAATGATCATATATCAAAAAATTACTTTTATATGTTTAAACTATATTAAAATATATTTACAAATTTTAGAAATTGTTTTGACAAATTGTAGAAACCAATTTTAATAAGAAAATAAAAATTATAATTTTTCCTAGAGCAAGTTGGCATCCTTTAACCCCCATGTTGACATGGTGCCCGTTAAATCCAAAATTCAAATTTTCAATAGAAATGTCTATTCGTCGTATCCTTTCACGAATAGATATGGTTGTTGATCTTCTATAAATACCAGTTCTAAATGAATTTTTAATCAGATTTCACTTTTTTTCTATCCTATTCATCTTCCTCTTTTATTCTAAAGAATCCAAAATTATATTCTGCCAAAATACCAAGTGAATCAAACTTGACTATCTCTTGTTTGATTCTCTGCCCCTCTCTTCATAAGATCTCAATGCTATTTAGAGTTATAGGATCTTTTGTAAATCAAACTGTTGAGTAAAATGTGCGGTTGAGCCTTGAAATGAATTGGGTGTGATTGTAGCCCCGGAAATTAATTAGGTGATCTTGTAGCCTGGTTAAATCAAGAGAGTTTGCCCCAGACTCGAATACAGGAGGGTGTACCTTGTAGCCTTGAAACCGAGGGTGTAGTCTGGGAGATTATTTTGAAAATAAATCCGTACAATTATGCGGGACTGAATGTAGGGTAACTCCGAACCAATATAAAATTCTGGTGTTTTCTTTCCTTTATTGCTTTTATTTAGTATTTACAATGTCTGATTCTGTGATTATGTCTGTGTCTATGAATTGCATTTGTTGGTGATTAAATTACATAAGTTTCAAAAAGATTTAAAAAAATCCATAAAACTATTCACCCCCTTCTACTGTTATTCCAGCCTTAAGATCCGTAATCTGCATTTCTCACATTTGGTATCAGAGTAAGGTTTTCAAAGTTTTCATAATCTGAATTTTGAGAAGTTTTAAAAAAAATAGCTACCAACACTGGTTCTGTTAACACTTCATTAGTTCACTTGTAGAGGGTCATTCTATTGCCAGACCACCACTTTTTAATGGCAGTAACTATGCATATTGGGCATGTAGAATGAAAATATATTTACAGCCAATAGGATTAGACACTTAGAATATCACACAAACTGAATATTCTGAACCCACAACTAGTTTTGCATAGTGAGCTGCTGAGCAAAAGAAAATTGCACAAAATAATTCCAAAGCCATGAATTTTTATTTTTATCTCTTGATAGGAATGAATTTAATAGAGTATCTGTTTGTATGTCTACGTACAATATCTGGAAACGTTGCAAGCCATTCATGAAGGAAAAAGCAAAGTCAAACAGACTAAAATATCCATACTCACAAATCAGTTTCAATTATTCAAAATGAATTCTGATGAGTCCATTTCAGATATGTATAGTAGATATCAGGATATTGTGCATTCTCTAATACCATTGGAAAAAAGTTTTTTCGAAGAAGATCAAGTCAGAAAAATACTAAATTGTCTTACTCCGGAATGGGATCAGAAAACTCTTGCAATCGAAGAAGCATACGATACCAGTACTTTAAAGATTGAAGAATTGATTGGAAATCTAATGTCATTTGAAGTACAAATGCAAGGGAGAAGAGATTGCAAGGCATTCGAAAAGAAGTCAATTGCATTCAATGCATTAACAGATAGATTAGACTTGGAAAGTGATGATGATGAAGAAATAGCTTTCATGACAAGGAACTTTCGAAAGTTTCTGAAATACAGAAAGATGAACAACTTCAAAAAGAATGATCACAAGGTCTTTGGAAATCATATTGAAGTACCAAATCACGTCAAATGTTTCAACTGTGATGAACTAGGCCATCTCAAAAGAGACTGTCCGCATCCTGATAAGCAACAGTTTCCTGCAGGCAATGATTATATAAAGAAAAGGAAAAGAGCATATACCGCTACACTAGACGACTCAGACTCAGACTCATCCTCAAGCGATGATGATCAGAAGACAGAAAATTCAAATATGTGCTTTATAGCTATTCATGATTTCGTTGATCTTGGAGATACAAATCTAGAAAAAGGTACACGTTTATAATATATTGGTTGAAATTGTTTTGCTTAAATTTGTTTGATTGTTTCTGAAGTTATATGTTGTTTGAATTTTTAATTTTTTATTATACTTATTTTTATTTTTTAAGTTTTATAATATTTTTTATTAAAAGAGTATTATTATATTTAACAATTACTTTAGAAAATATATAGACATTAATAATAATATATATATATATATTAAAGTATATAATAATAGATAGATCACATGAATTCTCTGACCCATGTCGTCATGGACCTACCCATGATGTCGACATGCCTTTTAGAAATTTGAAATTCAAATTTTAATTCAAATCTTTGAACTTCCCTTCACCTTTTCACCAACTCCAATGTTCCGGAAAGGTACCTCTTGACCAGAGAGCATGACTATTGAATATCTATTTATTTCCCTTATCCTATCATATCTTTTCACTTTCATTTCAAAATTCAAACTCTCTTTTACTCTTCCAAACTTCTACTCTCTTCAAAAATGGCTTCTTCAAGCACTCCATCCATAATAAGGCTATCAAAAACCATTAACGAATATCTCCATAATGATGCGGAAGCAATCAAGGCTTATATAAGTTATGCTAATTACGGAAAAGTTCATATGGAAAAGTTTGCTATCTTTAGCGATTTCTCTACATATGAAACCAATACTCTTCTTGAATAAAACCATATTCTTAATCTTTTTGACAATTCTGAAAATGATTTTGTTTGTTATCCAAATCTTGTTAAAATGTTTTATGCAAATTTGAGTCGCGGTTTTCGTGAAGAAATGAAAATGAAATTTGGAGTAGTGTGAAAGGAATTAAATTGTTTTAAATTATGAAATTTTGGGCAACATTCTCAATTGCAAGAATTCGGGAATGGATCTTTCTACTTTTAATATTGATGAACATGATCGTGAGACATTTCATCACATTTTTGAAGGAGATGACAACTTTGAATTTAAAAATCATAATTTTCATCCGAAAGCACGTACTGTCAATCTTCTTTTGCAGCATACTATTACTCCTAGATCGAGAAATTTCAATAACTCGATTCTAAAAGTTTGTAAAGCTCTTTTTGCAATTTTTGGCCATTGTGGCATCAATTGGGCACAAGTGATTATGGATGAACTTCGTCCTAAAAATTTGGTAATGGGTGAGAATACTTTATATGGTGGAATCTATCTCACTTGGATTTTTAATTATTTTAGTGTTGATTACAAAAGGGAAGAATTTGTTTCAAGAAAAGTGTTTAATCAAGCCAATATTTCTCTTATGAAAATACCTTTCATATTTCAACAATAAGAATCTCTTGTCGAAAAGGATGAAAGGTTGGCACATAAAGATATGGAGGAAGAAATGAGGAAGAAGAAGGGGAGGAAATGGGAATTGAAGAAGAACATGAAGATACCTCCTTTGAAAGTATTGAATATCCTATCAATACTAACAATCCTTCCAACAAAACACTCCTCAAAAATCAAAAGATCATAGTGGAAATCAACAGATTCTCAAAAGATCCATTAGTAAGAAATTGGATAAAATGACCACAAATATGAACAAGTTCTTTGCTAAAGTGGGTTGGAAACTCGGCTTATCATCATCCTCCTCATCCTCTAGCATATTCTAAAAACTAGGATGTGATGTATTAGTTTATTTTGTATAAACTTGTATTGCTCTTTTTTCATGTTATGAAGTATCTCTTGTATTAGCTCATCTGTCTATAAAAAATTATCTATATTATGTTTTTCTACCTTATCGTGTCTCTGGAATAAATGTTAATATAGGATATAAGTTTATATATATACATAGTTACTCACAAAAAAAAGAAGACGCATAGATTAACATACCCATGTCGAAATACCCCAACCTCCTATGTCGATATATAACCATCTGATTTGGTTATTTTTTTAAAAATTTTGAAACTAAATTAACTAACTCATGTCTATTCATTTTAAGCGAATTTCTGCCTATTTAAACACATATTTCTTCCAGAAATTTGTGATCTCTTCATTTCTACTTATCTCTATTTGCATCTCTTAACTACTTATCAAAAATGGCTTCCTCTTCTCAAAATCTGAGTGATAATCTTTAAGAAACTCTCAATTCATTCAAGAATCTACTTACTTTTATTCTCCACAATCAAATGCACTTAGAACTAAGTCAAATGCAGATAATAAAAGAATAAGAGAAGCATTTCGACGCCCTCCGCTGGATGATTTCTGCCTAAACAAAGATGATCTCGATGCAAATCCTGAAGGAACGTTGATTCAAGATAATGACGATTGGGAAGATATTAAAAATGATCATATCTTTAGAGAAGATGGATGGGTTGAAGTTCCTGGACATATTTGATTTCCTTATGATTTGAATTCCTTGAATTGTTTGATTTGATTTGATTTGACTAATATTAATTTTGTTTAAATGATATGTATAACATTATATGAAACATAGTATATATTGGGTGTAAACTTTCATATTTATCATGTTTTTATTATTGAATCATGATTAATTTTCATACTCTATCATAATTTGTCATATGTACTCCAGTATAAGACTAAGGGGGGTTATATTAGTTTAGGATTAGTTTTTTGTTGATGACAAAGGGGGAGAAATATAAAATAGAGTAGTAAGAGTAGTTAGGCTTAGATTAAGGGGGAGTTATTAGTTTTAGGGGAAGTTATTATGAAGGAGAAGTATATTTTATAAACATAGGTTGTCATCATCAAAAATGGGGAGATTGTTAGTCCTTGAGATAATGGTTTTGATGAAAACAACCTTAGGACTTGTTATAAAATCTAAATACTAACATTATAGTTTAGATATATATGTATATGCAGGATTTAACCATGCAGGTGCCAAGAATAAAGACTGTACAGTATAGAGATTCAAGATTGAAGATATCAAGATTGAAGGCTCATGAGTACCAAGATATCAAGAGTTCAAGATACAAGATAAGTATTGAGTCTAGAATTATGTTAAAACTCCTTGAAAGCACTTACATCTTTATTCGAAATTTGTTCGTGGAATGGAATCCACTTCGAGCCTGTTAAAGGGATGGAACCCATGACAATATCTAGTGGAACATATAGTGGTCCTATTTTGATATCCACTAATTTTATAAAAATGTTTTTTAAAAAACATATCTCTATTTTCAATGTTTTCAAAACCTTCTTTTCAAAGAGTCAACTCTCTTGTTTTAAATATTTTAGCCTCAAAATTATATTTATCATTTTTAAATATTTTGATTCCAAAATTGTCCTTGATTTTTTTAGTTTTAAAATATTTATATACTCATATTTTAAATCACTTTATATATTAAATTATATATTAAAATATTACTTTTATATGTTTAAACTATATTCAAATATGTTTACAAAATTTAGAAATTGTTTTGACAAATTATAGAAACCAATTTTAATAAGAAAATCAAAATTATCAATTTTGCCTAGAGCATGTCGACATCCTTCAACCCCCCATGTCGATATGGTGCCCATTATATTCAAAATTCAAATTTTCAAAAGTAGTGTCTATTCGTCATATCCTTTCACGAATAGATATGGCTGTTGATTTTCTATAAATACCAGTAGTTCTAAATGAATTTTTGATCAGATTTCACTTGTTTTCTCTCCTCTTCATCTTCCTCTTTTATTTTAAAGAATCCAAAACTATATTCTGCCAAAATACCAAGTGAATCAAACTTGACTATCTCTTGTTTGATTCTTTGCCCCTCTCTTCATAAGATCTCAGTGCTATTCAGACTTATATTATCTTTTGTAAATCAAGCTGTTGAGTAAAAGTTGCGGTTGGGCCTTGAAATTAATTGGATGTGATTGTAGCGTCGAAAATCAATTAGGTAATCTTGTAGCCTGGTCAAATTAGAAGATTTTCCCCGGACTCGAATACAGGAGGGTGTAACTCGTAGCCTTGAAACTGAGGGTGTAATTTGGAAGATTTTTTTGAAAAGAATCCATACAATTATGTGGGACTGGATGTAGGGTAACTCCCAACCATTATAAATCCTAGTATGTTCTTTTCTTTACTGCTTTTATTTAGTATTTGCATCCGTGTTTGATTCTATGGTTATACCTATGTCTGTGAATTGCATTTTTTGATGATTAAATTACAAAGTTTCAAAAATATTTAAAAAACCCATAAAAAACTATTCACCCCCTCTAGTTTTATTCCAGCCTTAAGATCCGTAATCCGCATTTCTCACAATCTGCAAGCACAATACGGGTTTTTGTTTGAAATTTAAAATAATGTTCTTACCAGGTTTTTGGTTATGTGTAATTTCGGAGACGAAATTCTTTTAACGACGAAAGTTTATAACCACCCGCAAATTTACACTTTAATAAATTATATTTTATTTTAAATATTCAAATACAAAATTTTATAACACAAACTATAATGTTTTGAACCACAAATAATGATGGTAAACTTGTTTTAAAGGTATATTAACAAATATATATAATTGTGTGTTTTCATTAAAAAAACGACGGAAAACAGTTTCCGCTAAAATTGAGATTTTCTCAGTATTAGCATACACGTAACAAGTTAAATACACTTATTTGTCAATTCTTTTTTTGAGAAAAATGTGTGATCCTCTATAAATATAGGAGAGCACACATGCAACTATATATATCAAAAAAATAAGGCGCTGCCAACATGCCTGGTAGGTACCAAAAACTAGATACAAGCATCAAGAAAACTCAGGTACCCGTAAGATGAGTTCCGGCAAGGCCACCACCCATCACACCCCTATATCGAGCTTCGGCATGACCACTGTCCGATATTAAGGTGATAGAAGTACCTGAAAAACAAAAGGAAAGCCAATAATTCTAGATGTAGTCACAAACTAAGAAGGAAGCTCCATGCATCTAGTTCGGAAGGAATTGAAAAGCAACTACTCAAAAGAGAAACTAAATATGATGCTGAATGGAAAATCCACTCTGAAGACTCTATGAAAAGGAAGAAGTGCCAAGCAGAAGAGTAGATCCTCCTGAAAATAGCACGCCATAATGGAGATGAAAGTGTCCAGAATCTGTGGTAGAACTACTAGTGATCCTGAGGGGAAGACTCTGCTCTGATGACCTCTCTACAATCCTAAATCCTGCAATTTGAAGACATGAGTACTAGCAAAGTGAACCTGACACCCTATCACCCATACCTGTGTCTAAGGGATGACTAAGATAAAAGTTAGAACGATACATACATATATGTGTGTGTGTGTATTTATATAATTTATATACATATATATGTATTAATGAGGTAGGAAATAAAAAACTAAATAAGACCAATAGGACAAATACTAAAGAATTAAATTACTTATAAACTAATACCAATAATGATTAGTACAATAATTGAAACAAATCTAAAAAAATATTATGAACCTTTGATCATAAGTAAGTTATGATTAACAGTGAAATCATCATGTAAATTTGAAAAAATATTAATACTACTATTGTGAATGTTAAATATATTTTTATTGTGTTTAAATAAGTTAATATTATAACTAACCTTGTTAAGATACCCTTTAAATAAGTTACTTTTAGCTAATTTATATTTGGGATTAGAAATCCAATTAAAACAAAAAGAAGAAATTGTAAAAATAATCTTGTTAAAATGACTAATATTATTATTAAAAATTCTTTGATTTCTTTCAAACAAAATATACCAACAAATAATAATGAATAAAGTGTCAAGTAATGACATTCTTTTTGAACCTAAATCAAAAATATTCCAATAGAATTCGCAATCCAAAATTTTAGTTATTATATTAAAGTTAAAAATTTAAGAATATTATTTAGGATGTAATAAGAATCCAGACAATCATAGTATATATGTTTAATATCTTCAAGATGCAGATTACAAAAATAACATTTATTATAATTTTGAATGTTTTTTTCTTTAAAATTCTATTGTATTAAGTTTTCGATGCAGCATTAACCGCATGTGAATTTTAGATTTAGAAGGAGCATTAGATTTCCAAATAAATTTAAAAGAGTTGTTTATTGTATCGGAAAAATTAATAAATCTGTAAAAAGAATTAGAATTACATTTCTTACTCTTATCCCATTCCCAACTAGTAATATCATTATCAATATCAATATTATAAAGATTTAATCTAGCATAAAGCAAAGAAAGTTGCCTAAGGGTTGAACCTACTAAAATTCTGTCAAAACTAAAATTCCATGGAGGATCGTTTTCAGGAGAATAAACTTCACTAATTAAAGCAAACTTAAAGTTACAGATTTCGTAAAGCTTTTTAAATTCAACTTAAGAGGCGAGATTGAAATCCAACGGTCGTGCCAGAAAGAAGAACAATTACCAAAATGAACTATCGTATTAATACCTAAGTTAAAAATCTCATGACATTTTAAAATGTTTTTCCAAAAATTAGATAGATTTTGAGTGACTAGAGAAACAATTTGATATAAGTTGCTATTACCATTATAGTAATATTTAGAAATGACCTCTTTACAAACAGCGTTATCATTTATATCCTTAAACTACCATAACCATTTACCTAGTAAGGACAAATTCATATTACGTAAATTAGTAACTCCTAAGCCACCTTCCTTTTTGGCTTTACAAACTGTTTCCCAATTTACTAAACATTTTATAGTATTATTTGAATTTTCCCCACTCCATAAGAAATCTCTTCTAATTTTATCAATTTTATCAACAACCCAATCTAGAAATAGATGCGTGGACATCCAATAAATTGGACGGCCTGATAAAACCGAATTTATTAAGACTAATCTACCTGCTCTAGATAAAAATCTCCCATTCCAGTTAGAGATCTTTTTTTTTGATTTTATCAATGATAATAAGCCAATCGTCATGTTTGAGTTTGGTAGGTCTAATCAGAAAACCTAAATAATCAAAAGGAAAGTTTATAGTTTTGCAATTTAGAGTATTAGCAACTAATTTTTCAACTTTTTCAAAATCATTTAAAAACTAAAACAGAACTTTTGTCAAAATTTATTTTAAACCTGATAGAAGTTCAAAACTGTATAAGATAAACTTGGGTAATAATGTGTCTAGGTAAATGGGAAGAAAAAAAGCAAGGTATCATCGGAAAATTGGAGAATCGATATACAATTACGCGATATGTCATTGCCTACATATCTTAAAGACCCATTATCCACTGCCCTTTTAATAATGTTAGCAAAAACATCAGCGGCTAAGTTAAAAAATAAAGGCGATAAAGGATCCCCTTGCCTTAAACCTCTCTCGGATTGAATTTTATTACCTAAAATACCGTTAACCATAATACTAGAGTTACCAGTTCTAAGCATATTCATAATCCAACTAATCCATCTATGACCAAAACCTCTAGCATTAAAGATATCTACAAGGAAATCCTATCTACCGAATCAAAAGCTTTTGCAAAATCCAGTTTTAAAATCGCAGAAATTCTAGAAAGAATATGAAATAAAAATTATTTGTTTTATTTTCTTAAACAAAATATATTTATGAAATCATCAGGGATGCCATCAATTTTTTATGTTGTCTTCAATTTGAAAATTAAGTTTGAACATTTGTTTTAAAATGATAATAATTCATTTTAAGTAGTAATATAGTGATAATAAATCATTTATAATAATTTTACAAAGATATGTACTTTATTTGAAAATATAAGAAAATTCATAATGCTTTATCGATATAACAACACTTTTTACAAACACTTGTTTAATATTAGTTTATAAGGTTTTATAATTCAAATATGATCATTTTCATTAATCAATAATGATGATAAACTACTTTTCAATTTTTTTTATAATTATATGTAATTTAACTAATAAGTGAAAATGTAATCGAAAATCGGTTTTCAAATTTTCAACAGTTTAACCAACGGAAGATGTGCAAAGTGATCGCAATGTTTTTTACATGTCTTGTGCACATATTTTTCATACATATACATGCACTAACATATACATATACATATATATAACATACACGTACACATATGCAAAGAAACATCTACGATATTTTTATTTTCCTCATCCTTAAGTCTAATAAAGCAACCATCTCTTTACTCAAATCACCTTCAAGCACATGGAGTTGCATATGGAGGGCGTGGGCTTATGATGTGTGTGTGATGGATGAGGATGATGCAATGGTGATGTGTGGAAAAAGAAAGAATATTTTTCTCATATTTTTCCCTATAAACACCACCCTCCATTCTCTCATTTTTTCACACTATCTTGTTCTTCTTTTTCCAAGCTACTCTAATGGCTTCCTATTGGCCCCTCTTCTTTGAGAAAAATAATATCAAAAAGTTATGCAAAAATAATTCTATACGTAAACAATGAAGATCCACCTCCAAAACAAGTCCAAACACCTCCATACCTTCTCATGTACCCACGCCCACCCCTCTTCAAGCACAAAGGTCGAGCTCCACCACTCAAAAAAAGTATGGCCAAACAAAAATGAATTCAAAGTGGAGATCCAGAAGCTCCAAAGTGAAGAAAAGAGAAGGAAGTGTTGTCTGAGTGCCGCCGAAATAAAATGGAGAAGCTTCAGAAAAGTTTGCGATAGAGAAGGAAGTGATGGTGTGACGTGTGGTAATATTTGATTGAATTTTGGTAGGAATATGATAGAGTTTGGTTTGTTAAAAGTGATTTGATCTCGCTTTAAAACACTTGATAATCACTTATTAATATTTCTTACAATCACATAATTATTGCTTGCTATTATTGATAATAAGAAACATTAACTACTTAAAACTATACCATTTATCATATGCTAAAATGATTGCTTATATGATTGTTTAATATGTTTGGATGATGATTGGTTGATTATATGTTTGTTTGGTTGGGGAAATAATTCACGTTAAGTACACGTCGAATTTACACAAAGGAAATCACTTTCCTATATGAATTATAAAAGTGTTACGGAATAGTTAAACCTCATTAAAATAAATAAAAATGATTTATAAATAGTTTATAAACAGTAAAACTCATTTTGTTAAAGTTTGGAAATTTTTTGAAAATGGAGTAGAAATAAGCGTCGCATTTCGGCAGTTCGCGATTTCGCAACTTAAAAAGTTATACGGACGTGTAGAATAGAATATGAGCCGGAATTCTTGGCAGTAGAATTTTTTGGTACATAATGAATATAGTTTTCAAACAAAATAAAAAAAAATCAAGATCTTATTTAGTAAATTTTGAGATATGTCCAAACCAAATTTTTAAAAACGTCGTGCTTTGGTAGTTCGGAAATCATAATAACAAAATCTTTAAAATGGGTATTTTTAGATCTTTGAAAACATGTAATAAATTCCATAAATATATTAAAATGCTTTTAAAGGGTTTTAGTTATTAAAATGAACATAAGTTGAGTGAAATTTATATTTTTATCAAAGAAGTTTTAAAACACTATTCGCAACACTTTTTGCAACACTTTTTGGTAACTTTTGAAATTAAGATTTAAACTTGGGATTTTCTTCCCGGACTTTTGGAAATGTTTTCAAATAATAAATCTAGTATTTTAAAGAGTTTAGACTTGATAAAATAACTTGACCACCTTAAGGATGACAGAGAGATAGTCTCTAGACCCGAGCTTGTACAGCGAGTGTCTAGGCTTAGCTTAACTATCCAGACTAGCCTGACCGATGGGATAGTAAATTTGATTGACTCAGACCACATCTTCCTAAGATTAAAAAAATCGGAGATTTCCAACAGTTAAACAAGATTTAAAATAGGATTTTGGTTGTCAAATAAAACATTCTAGTTAAACTTTGTATTAAATTCCGAGGAGGGAACTTATACTGTCCGTATGAATTTCAAATGTAATTTCATCATTATTCGATGAATAGTACTGGTTGAATACGAAAATTGGTATTGGTATAATCAGTCTATAATTTATAGATCCCTTTTATTATTAAGTACTAACTGTTCTGATTAAACGATGTTTTAATATTTTGACCCATTAAAGATATGTTTTGGAATTGTGAAATTTTGATCAAGGTTTGAATTATACTTTTCCTAAGTAATTAAAATTGAAATGTTTTTATATTTTCAAAGTTAAAAAGAGTTTTTAATTCACCAAGGGATTTGAAAAAAGATGTTTAATCATCATGTATATGCTGAAACAGAATATGATTTAAAGATGTATATCTCTAAGGAGATATTTTACTTGGATAAATTATATTGATTAATTCAATAAATATACTTGACAACTTTTATCACTAATTGGTTTGGAGAAACAGGGGTCGGATTTGGGTGATTCCTACCCGAAACCCACTTCGAAAAAATATGCATTCGAAAGTGAAAATATGTTGAAGATTATGATTTTTGAAAGATGGAGGTCTTCGTGATATAGGGCTGCTTGCCATTAGCCCCGCAATTCCATATTATATATATAGTGGCAGTAGTGCTTCCTTTTGAAAATCTTAAATGCAAGGACTGTTCGCTACTGATCCTAAGGTTGATTCCTGAGAGAATGTAGTAGGAGAGTGTCTTCGGTTTGTCCTATTCCTGGACAGCTTGTATGGACGAATGTCAAAAATTGCATTTCTAAGAACCATGTAATTGGTTTTTACAAACGTACATTTATTTATTGGTATAGGAGGTAACCCCTCTTATATTTAACACCCTTTCCTAAGGCGCATGAACTCGGGGGTTGTAAATTTTTGAAAATCAAATAGTGTATTGTTGGAAATGGCAACGTGGCAATCAAAGTAGGATTTGTTCTGTGAAAGGTAAAACGTTACCGTAAGCCTCACACATCGGTAATGGAAAAAACATGGCAGATGCAGTAGGGCTAAATGGGTTGCTCCCGTTAGGATACAGTCATCACCTTTCTAGAATACCCTCTATGTTTCAAATTTGTTGTGCATGTTGTGGCCACAGATAGGTCGGAAACGGCCGGGATGATGGAATATTTGGTACTATGTATGGTAAGGTAGGTCGGCTCTATGTTGGTTGAGGTTGGAGCCTCAGGTGCATCTATCTAGAGATGAATTATCAAAACGTAGTCCCTTACCTTTTCATTATATGAAATCCATTCTCCAGTACGAGCCTTTACGATTTTAGTTGTAAACCTATTATGCTAAAATTTAATAAATGTAATAATTTCAGCTAAGATTTTATATACTTATTTGAAATATTTTTCAAAGAATGTCATTAAAAATAATATATCTGATTCGCGTAGTAAATGGTTTGGTTATCATAAGGTAAAATCCCATCACTGTTTATGTGCGATGTGGTTTTATGAGATACCCTTTGTTTTTGAAAACCCGTGTTTTGAGTTTTCTGACACGAGTCCCATGACTGACACGGAATTTATTTTCTTTTCCCTTAATCTCTGGGTGCCCTATTTTTCTAGGCATTTAAGTAGTTTAGGTCTAGCTTGGAGTATTTTGGAGGAGCTTGGAACAAGAGCTGGAATTTCCTCTGCAGATAGTTATCCAAACGTACATCTATTTATTGGTCGGAGGAAGGAAATTGGGTTTAGAACCGGAGTGGTGGTGGGGGGAGATCAAATGTGCAAAACCAGCATGGGGGAGGTGAGATTGCTGCTCCTAGGGAAAAATGTGTCGCCCAAGGGAGGAATGGAAGAGAGAGGCTGATACTTGAAGGAGGAGGAAGATAAAGATTATGTTCTGCTTGTTGAGGAAGGAGGAACAAAAGAATGCAAGTGGGGAAATTCGGAAGCGGCTTTTATAGTCGCGTTTTAGGTTCTATTTGTGCCAAAACTCTTTAATTAGTAGACCATTTTAGCTTTATCAATAAGTGGTCAACCATTAGATGGGCTTTAGACGTTAATTGAACCTAGACCCAATAAGGATCGGATTAGATAGTAATAATCGTTTCACACCGTCTCAAAAGATTCTGCATGGTCCGAAAAATTCCTGTCCTCGTCACGGCGATATTAAAGCCTGCTGCCTAGTCTTGAACCATGCTCTAGCAATTCAGTAGTCCCAAAAAAATTGTTGCGTTCCAGAAATCCAAAAATATTCTAACTGCTCTTTCCTGCCTATTTTGCATGGAAATATTTCTTTCAATAGCAGGTGGTAAAACAATACTTCAAACTACATGTCCCAATAAAATTGAATGCCATTCTTATTTTGTCTGTATCTTAACGATCGAAGATTTTAAAATTTTCAACTTTATAATTCAAAAAACTATGAGCTAAATACATGCTTATTTATACTTGTTTCGAAATAATAGAAACTATTTCATACCAAAACTTCCCTTAAAAATCAAACTATTATATGTGTGTGTGTGTTTGTGTGTGTGTATATATATATATATATTAGGATTTCCAAAACCTTTCAAAGACACAAATTTCGAAAATTGGAAAATTATTTCCCAGCAAAAAGTTCAAAATCAAGCCTTTACTAGTGTATACAAATATTTAAGGATTTCAAAAATTAAATTTTTATAAACTAAAATTTTCTTAACACGACCAATGTAGTAGTATACGTGTTTCTTTGAAAATTAAAATTTCAAAACATTCCCAAAACAAAATCTACAAAATAAATCATTGGGAAAAGAAATCCTTTGAAACCCCTTTTTCAGAATCTAAGGCATTTTAAAAATATACTTTATAAAAATTCTGTCATAGGTTTTAAACTAAGGATTAACACTAATTATCCAAATAAAAATTCGGTTTGCCATCAAAGTGGTGATCAGTGGATACACCATAGTAAGAAATTGCCTCCGAACAATTGCGACATACAGACTCCAATTTCTCGTCCATCTTGTATAAATGTTTATCTTCAAATGGAACTCATCATCAAAATCAAAAATCACAAGATAGCTAGATCTCAACCATCAAGTCAAACACCTCCAGTCTCTAGGATTCTGCCATATGTCTAACTCATGCTCTTTATCAACAACGCCTTACCCATCTCCAGCACTCCGTAGGGTACTTTGAAATCGGTGTGAAAATCTTAGCTCTAAGATATTTCCAACCCATGATTTCTTCACCCATTCCTTCGGAGTGGAATTACAACTACTTCTATGGTCGAAATTCTCAGAATGTAGCATATAAATATAATAACACTAGATAGGAAATTACAAATGTGTTCTCTCAATTTATCTTAACTCCTCTGATCTACAAACCAAGGCTCTAATACAAAATGCAGAAACTCGTACCTAATGGGCTTAAATTTTGACAAAAATCAAAACTCAAGTCCATCCAAGCATAGATCGTTGGATTTGGTACCTGCAAATAAGCATAAAAATTATAAGAGATTGATAGAAATCTAAATTCACAGTGGAAACAAAAATAAGATAAGAATACTGTTTATGACTGTTACTTTGGAATTAAGGTATTCCCTAAATAGAAATTTTTCACATCAGCATCGAGCATGAGAGAAAATAAGACTTCTCCAACAAAGAAACACGTCCAGCTCCCGCGGCCTATTCCTCTAAATCTATTCCCTAGGTTGTAATGAGGAGAGGGTCAGAATAACGTTCTAGTGATTAGAAAAAATCTACAAACTGTCTATAGCATAAATTTATACCAATTGGTTTCCATTTAATAGTTATGTCCATTAAGATTAGGAATTCTAACCTAGCCTTGCATTGCACACACGGTTACTTACCAATCCATTCTCACCACCCAATACTTCTATACCTATTAGCAACTTAATACTTCTAAATATGAAGTGGGCTTCTACTATTATCACGTAATACTTTTAAAAGAGAAATAGGCATACTCTGCCATTTAAGACATATTCCCAAGGTGGACTTCTAGCATCATCGTTATTGGTCTATTGGTCCTAGCTATACTGTAGCGAATCGGATTTTCGACTCTCGAAAATCGACACTAATACATCCTCGATATTCACGTGTCGCAAATTCAAATGCCAGAAAAACTGACTGTTAGGGGAAAAAGAAAATAAAGATAGAACAAAATCTCACACGAATAGAATAATATATATTATTTCAACAATAATCTTTATGATGGAAAATTATGAGTAAAATATCAGAGTCTAACATAGATTCTGCCTAGACAGCTGTAAACCCTTTGTCCCTGCAAATGCTGAAAAATAACAAAAAATGCAATAGATGCAGCAGATAATAGGATACATCTCTACGTAGACGAAGATCTCCAGCTTTCCTTTAAAAACTCCAAGCTTCTTCAACTAATCCTAAAACTACTTGGATCTGACCTGAATACTAAAAATACTTGAATCAGACTTGATAAACCAACATGAGATGCTTGAAACATAAACATATGACGGAGTCATAGATTGGTACTAAACAAAATCTTGAAAATAATGGTATCTTGGAAGACCACGCTGCTCGTATTTACAGACGGTTTTTTACCTTACGATAACCAAAATACTTTATACGGAAAACCACTTTGATATTATTATTGATGACATCAATTTGGAAACACTTTCAAATAAGTATATATACAAAGAATTATCAATACCCATACTAAGGTAATATATCCAGACTAGGCCGACGGAATATACCGAATGGAATATTTGATACCAAAAAGGGAGTTGAAATGTTTGCAAAGCATTACAACTATTTTGAGAATACAACCAAAACGACAAAGCTCGTATTGGAATTGGATTTCTAATATAATAGGAAACTAGTATCCTTTTCCTTCGAACCGCGCAAAGAAACCATAATTCATGGTAGCCTTATCACTTTTCTTAAGCTAGCTACTTGGAACTGCAATTGCTACACTACCAATATCTGGTAGTCTTATCATTTTTCACAAGCTATCTACTACATAAAATAAATGAGGCAATAGATGTCGTAAGGAACGTATTCCCATAATAGGTCCAAAGACTGGATGCCACCATATACACATAGACTGATAGCCTGAAATATATGTCATGCAGATCGTATAATTACACGTATCATTACTGGGATGTGAGGCTTGTGAGGTTATGCTCATATTTTCCACAAAGTCATGCTTTGTGTTTTCACAAAGACATGCTTTTCCTTTCTCATAACAGGTTCCACTTTAAATGTCACAATGCCATTCCAAAATCACACAACTAATTTCTATAAATGTATAACTCCTAAGATTGTACGTCTTAGGAAAGAGTGTTAAGCTAAGAAAAGTTGACTTATCTGCCACCAACCAGATAGTACGTTGGTGGGAACCAATTAATATGATCAAAATACCTCGTTGGATATTCGTACATGCAAGTTCGTTTTGCGACTGAATGAAACCGAAGACACTCCTCCTACCGCATCCTAAGATCAATAGCGAGTAGTACTTACATTACAAAAATTTCAAAATATAATATGACCACTGCTATAATAAAAATCTCTATATTGGGAGCGACCCGGATAATCTTCAATATAACGAAGATTTCAGAATGTAGACACCGCTGTCATATAAATATATTATGGGGTAAACCCCTAGGACTCATGACAGCAATCTCTATATTCTTAAGATCTTCGATCTTCAATAATCATCATCTTCAACATATCTTCACATCTGAACATATATATTGGTTCGAAGTGGTTTTCGGATAGGAGTTACCCAAATCCGACCCTGATTCCTCTAAACTAATCATCAACTAAAAAGATGTTAAATTCATATGTGATTCTAAATCATCATTCGATTTAATTCATCATTTCATTCATTCATAAATATCTCAAAGGGACATATTCTTCTTAATAGTATATAGAATCCTTAAACCTCATTTATCGAATCCTTTGAATTAATTAAACCCCGGAATAATTCCACGTTATTTCATCCTTTACTTATGAAAATATTTGCAAATAATTTATTTAAATCTTCACAGAGATATCTAAATCATAACTTTTAAAAAGGGATAAAAACAATGTTATTCAAGACATAGTTTACTACAAACCCAAAACAATTAATTTTAAGTATAGGAATTAAAATAATTCTAAATCACTTATTTAAATCTCATATTGGAAAACATTACTGAGTAGAAAGGATCGTGGAAATTATACTAATTCTACTCAATACCAATTTATGTATTCAGCCTTTACTTTCGGTTGAATAGAGGTGAAATTGCCTTTTACATTCATACGGATAGTACAGTTTCCCTCCTTAGAATTTAATGTCAAGTTTAAGACAATTATCTCCATACAATCCAAGTTGTTTAAATTTGGAAAATTTAATCTTTTACACTTAACTCGTTTCCGACATTTCGACCATATCTATCCATCACCCAGGAGATGCCGGGTGAGCCAAGGCATTGGTTGCTCCAGAGTATCTTCTTAGTTTAAGCACCTCACCCAGATCTCATGAATAGAAAAATCCAGTCTACTCTTCGGCTTTTAGAGTCAAGATTAAATCGCTTGATTTTGACAGCTTTTCTTTATATCATTTATTTAAACTCTTTAAAATAAATTATAAATCCTCAAATAATATTTGAAACACTTAATTATTTATTTGAAAATGTTTATAAAATATTTGGGAAATAGTACTTAAATTTAAGTTCATATTTCAAAAGTTATCAAAGTGTTGCAAAAACTGTTGCGAATAATGTTGTAGATAGTGTTTTCAAAGCTTATTTGATTAAAACTACTTTTAGATCATTTAGATATTCATTCTTATAACTTAAATATCATTTAAATTTTTTAAAGGATTCAAATAATTTATTTCATATTTTTAAACATTTAAAAATATTTATTTTAAATCAATTTAAAATTCGAGTTTCGAATTGCAAAACCGCGATTTTTCTAAAACTTGTTTTGGACTAATTTAAAATTTAAGAACATGAAATCATGATTTTCTCTGTTCATTAATAATTATGGATAAAATAATCTAGAAAATTCATATTTCGAAGAATTCCAAGCTATATTCCATTATATACTCGTTTGACTTTTACGACGTGAAATCGCGAACTACCGGCAAGCGATGCACCTTATTTTGACTTATTTATCATAATTTGTCAAGACTTATCCAGAATCAATTGTATTTTTCATAAAACATTTATAAACCACTTTAAATCATTTACACAAATATCTTTCATATTAAATCTCATGTTCACTTTTAAACCATTTCATAATATTATATTATTATAATATTCATTTCCAAACTTTATATATTTTAAAACCATTAAGAGGATCAAAAACTCCATATACAAATTTATATGAATCTATTTTCTATTAAAAAACCATGGTTAATTACTTAACCATTTTTATTACGATGTTCTCATGGTTTATCACAACCTAGTTATCAACCATATCAATGTCCATATAATCAATCATATAATCAACCAACTTATCAAACGTTCATACAAATCATTAAGAGATTTAAGGGACAAATATCATACTTAAAAATAGTTATAGAGATTATTTATCATTTAATAAACATTGAGTACTCACTGTTTATGTCCACTCCACCGAAATTTTCCGTGGCTTTCTATATCGAATCAGTGGCACTTCAGCAGCGCTTCCTCCTCTTTTCCTTGCTCTGGAGTTCCCCGACTTTCTTCCTTCTCCTTTTCTGCTCTGGGCCTTGACCTTGGATAAGTGATGCTAGACCTTAGCTTGAGATATAGGGGTGACGTGAGTTGTAGAAGGGATGGGGAGGTGTTAGCACTTGGTTTTGATGTCGAATGATAACAAATACATGTATATATTTTTATTTTCTCTTCAATATTATTTCTTCATAATTTTCCTAATGTCGAAGCCATTAAAAAGCTAAAGAAAGAAGAGGAAGGAGATGAAGAATTGAGTGAATGAAAGAGTAAATGGAGCTTATATTTATAGGCTAAAGAGTGGTAAAAAGTATCTAAAACAACATCACCATGTGCCCCCACCCCATTCTTAATCATCATGCTCTACATGTTGCCCCACTCCTCCATGTGCCTCCATCACTTCACTCTCCTCCAAGCCATCCATTAATATCCTTATGCATGTGCGTTTGATTTTAGTTTTCTTAATGGTGAAGTCTTTAGAAAATATATTTTCTTAAATGAGTGTGTGTATATATATTTGTATGTATGTATATGTGAGTATGTGATATGTATGCATGCATATAAATATGTGTTAGTGTCATTTACAATGTTGCAACGACTTGAGACGACTTTCGTTTGTTAAACCATTGAAAATCGAGAAGCCGATTCCCATTCATATTTTCACTTATAGTTTAAATTACATATATATGTAAGCAAAATTTAAAAATAAATTTCTAGTCATTTTTATTAATAACAATGATCTCATTTCAATTATAAAATCATATAAATCAATATTAACAATTATTTACAAAATTGCTATTATACTGATAAAGGGAGATCAATTTTTTTATATTTTTCAATTAAAATATATATCTTTATAAAACTATTGTAAATGATTTATTATCACTTTATAAATATTTAAAATAAATCATTATTATTTGAAAACAATTACTTGAATAATTATAATAATTATTAAATCAATAAATCTCAATTTAAAGTCATAAATCAATTATCAGATATAAGGGCATCACTAATGATGTCATAAATACCTTTATTTTTTCCAAAAATAAAATAAATAATTTTATTTCATATCCTTGTTTAATTGTAAAAATTAGTGTATGTATCCAGCCCCGTGCACGACATTTTACGAGTTAGAGTTGTTTATCAATAAAACGGTTTTGGCCATTATATCTGTATATCTTTCCAAAGTATATATTTTTATAAATATTTATTACCATTATTATTTATTGTTCAAAACATCATAATCTATGTTAAAAAATATTATATTTTAATATTTTGAAAATAAATATAATTTATCAAACTAATAAATTTGCGGATAGTTACATATTTCCTCCATTAAAAGAAGTTCGTCCCCAAAATTACACGAAAATAAAAAAACCTAGTAATTCTTAGCCAAAACATTATTTTATAGACTCAATTCTATATAATATACATAGATCATCCATAACATCTGATTCGATATTTTATTCGAATCCACAACTTTACTTGTGCACTAGAATTGATCCCGCGATCCTCTAGGGCAGACTCCGATCAGGCCTTCTGATCAAAATTTTAGTTTTTCTTGCATAGCTCTCAACTATGATAGAAAACTCAAGTATCCAACCAAAAAACCTCATCAACTTTCATCATCTATAATCGAGTGATAAATCCTTTTTCGGACTAGGGTAAATACCTCAATGTTCCATACTCGAATCTTAAATCATAATCATGAGACGAAATGATCTGCTTACATCTTGTTTAGCCTTGTTAAATCTTTATGTAAACATCTCATAAAGCTTTTATTTTTCATTCAAATACCTTTATAAACCCTTAATTTCTTCAAAATATTTATACATAGAATATTTCTATCTCTTTTCCAAAAGAACCATTTATCTTTTGTTTGGAATATATTATTAAAAAATTTATTTCAAACTTTTTTTAAAATTTCTTTATTAAATACGTTTCATTATACCAAACCTATTTTATATTACATAACTTTCCCTTTTATACTTTTTCAAAGCATTAGAATATGAATTCTCAAATCCATATTTCTCAACCGAGTATTACAGATTTTTAGGTAAGGACGGTCTGGAGCTCAGGAGACGAGCTGGATGGCAGGAACGTATGGAGTGTATTCCACTGTGATATACTGTTATTTATCTGGGACAAATTATTTTAACTATCCAGTGAAATTGTGAAATGTTGTAACTCTGATGTATTAATGTAAATTAACTGATACAGTTTATCCTTGCATAACTGTTATTTTATTTGATATTATATTTTGATTCGCTATGAATGTAAGATTCTGTGTTTAATTTCTGTTTCTTCTTCTATCTCTTTTCTTCCTTTCATAACTATCTGGAATTTTCGGGATCGGAAATTCGGGGTCGTTACATTTGTCATTTTGTTTTTTGCTAATTACACTTTATTTTATAAAATATACTTTTGCAAAATATATTCTTAAATAATTTCTTAATCAAACACTTTTTTAATAAGTTGTTTCTAATATTCCTTTAAACTTTTTGTTTTTAAATATCTTGTTGAATTAGTTTGATGGAAGGAATATAGAAGAAATGCACAGAGAGAATGATCAAAAAGAGATTTATTAATTAACACTATATTTATACATTTATTACAAACTCTAACTGATACTATAGATCTACAAAGTGCTGCTTACCATCATATAACTATATGGATACTAATATTATCATTCTATCGTTGAGCGCTTTCTGCGGTAGATGGTACTTTGTCCTTGATACTCAAGTCACCCAATCTCATCTTTGGACAGTTTTTCATTAAATGTAACCCCTCGAAGCACAAAATGCAAGTCCGTTTGGGACAATATTTGGCTTCATGCCTTAGGTTCTTGCATCGGCAGCAACCCATTATCTTCTTTTTTTTAATTCTCGGTTTCTTTTCCATCTAGGGCATTTATGTAGAAAATGCCTTCTCTCTTTACACTTGAAACAAATTATATCATCTCGGTCTGAATTCTTGTTCTTCTTCCTTTTCTTAATTTCATACATAACTTCATATGCCCTTCTTTATCGCATTTGTAATAGAAGATGCGCATAAGATCCTATTTTTAATTTCTCTTCTACCTCATTTTGTGCACGTACTCTTTGTGCCTACTTTGGATTCAATCAAAACTCCTTACCCGTCAAATGAGAAGTCATCCTGCCGTTGAATACCAAAATATCATCATAAGTTTCAAACCATTTTACATCTTGACCAAAATACCTTTTATCCAAATAACTTGATTTTGCTTGTTGGGATATGAACTTGTCTTGATTGTACAATGATAAGAAGAGTAATTTACCAAGTGTCTAATACCATTCGCCCAAGCCAACATATGATCGGTACTTAGAAGATTATTCCCACCGTCATTAAACAAATCAAGACCTTATTCTTGGAGCTTTCCAATGTGATAACATCTTATAAATTTTCCAAATCACACTAATATTTATACTTTCGTATATATAAAATATACTCCTTTTAAAATGGTATTTCGATTCGCCTTATTTAAGTATTTAGGAATTCATATCGATTACATAGAGCACTTCATACATCGACCAGAATTCATATATAACTCAACAGATTAATCACCATAAATTTTTTATATCAAATAAAAAATATGTGCTCATATATATAATACTCTTAAACTCATTCTAGGGTATCACTAAACATATATGTAATGAGACTTGCCCCAACAAAGCCTAGGTGTTCACTCAACCTAAGATCTGATACCAAATGTAAAGAACCAAATGTTCGACCCTCGAAAATCGACATTAATACATCCTTGATATTCACGTGCCATAAATTCGGGTGCCGGAAAAATGGATTGTTAGGGAAAAAGAAATTAAAGATAGAACATAACCTCATACGAATGGAATAACATATATTATTTCAATAATATTCTTTTCAGTGGAAAATTTTGAATACAATATCAAAGTCTAACCTAGATTCAGCCTGGACAGTTCTAAACCTTTTGTCCTTACAAAGAATGAAAAATAAAAAGAAATTTAATGGATGCGGCAGATGGTAGAATACGTCCATACGTAGATGAAGATCTCCAGCTTTCCTCTGGAAACTCCAAGCATCTTCAACTATAGCTAAAACTACTCGAATCTGACCCAAGTATTAAAAATACCAAGATCAGTCTTGATAAACTAGCTGAGATACTCGAACCATAAACATATAACATAGTCATAGATGGGTACTAAACAAAACCTTGAAAAGAATAGTATCTTGCAAGACTACGCCACTCATAAATACGGACGGGTTTTTACCTTACGATAAACAAAATACTTTATATGGAAAACCACCTTGATATTAGTAGTACTGACATTAGTTTGAAAATGCTTTCAAATAAACATATGTACAAAGAATGTATCAATACCCGGATTGTGGTAATATATCCAGATTAGGTCAACGGAGTATGCCGAAATAAATATATGATACCAAAAAGGGTTGTCGAAATGTTTGCAAAGTATTACGACTAGTTTAGGAATATGACCAATACCGTAAAGCACGTATTGGAATTAAATTTCCAACATGATAGGGAACTAGTGGTCATTTCCTTCGATCCACGCATAGCAACCATAATTCCCGGTAGTCTTATCACTTTTCTCAAGCTGGCTACTTAGAAATGCACTTACAACGCTACCACTATCTGGCAGCCTTATCATTTTTCACAAGCTTTCTACTACGTTAAAATAAATAAGGCAATAGATTCCTTGAGGAATGCCTTCCCACAATGGGTTTAGATACTGGACACCGCTATATACACATAAACTGATAGCCTGAAATATATGTCCTACAGACCACATAATTACTCCTATCATTATCGGAATACAAGGCTTGAAAGGCTAAGTTCATACTATTCATAAAGCCATGCTTTATGCTTTCATAAAGACAAGCTTGGCCTTTCTCATAATAGGTTCCACTTTGAACGACACATTGTCATTCCATAATCACACAAATGATTTCTACATAACTCCTGGGCTCATACGTCTCAGGAAAAGTTGTTAAGCTAACAAAAGTTTCCTTCCCCATCAGCAAGCAGATAATATGTTGATAGGGATCAATTAATATGATTAGAAATACACTGTCAGACATTCGTCCATACAAATTTGTTTTGGGACTGAACGAAACCGAAGACGCTCCTCCTACCACATCCTAGGATCCGTAGCGAGTAGTCCTTGCATTTCGAAGATTTCAAAACACGACAAGACCACTGCTATAAAAAAGTCTCTATATTGTGAGCGACCCAGCGAATGTCAGCAAGCCGTCCTTTCGCTATGAAGATCTTCGGTCTTTAATAAAACGAAGATAATGTAGACACCATTGTCATACAAATATAATATGGGGTAAACCCCTAGGACTTGTGACAGCAATCCCTACATTCTAAAGATCACTGATCTTCAATAATCATCATATTTAAACAGTCTTCACTTGTGAAGGTATACATTGGTTCGAAGTGGTTTTTGGATAGGAGTTACCCAAATCCGACCCCGGCTCCTCCGAACCAATCATCGATTAAAAAAATGTTAAGTTCGTACGTAATTATCAATCATCATTCAATTTAATTCATCTTTTTATTCATTCATGTATATATATATATATATATATATATATCTTAGAGAGACATATTATTTTAGATTATTCCATTTATCTTTTTAATAGTATATGGAATCATTAAGCCTCATTTATCGAATCCTTTTAGTTAATTAAAACTTTTCGAATCATGGAATAATTCCAAATTATTTCATCCTTTTACTTAGGAAAATATTTCCAAATCATTTCTTTAAATCTTTATAGAGATTTCCAAATCATAATTTTTGAAATGGGTAAAAAACAATGTTATTTAAGAAATAGTTTACTGCTAACCCAAAACAAATAATTTTAAGTATAGGAAACAAAATAATTCCAAATCTATTATTTAGATCTCATATTGGAAAACATTTTTGAGTAAAAAGGATAATGGAAATTATACTAATTCTACTCAATATCAATTTTTGTATTCAACCTTTACTACCCGTCGAATAGCAGAGAAATCACATTTTAAATTCATATGGATAATAAATGTTCCCTCCTTAGAATTTAACACCAAGTGTAAGAAGATTATCTCCAAGCGATCCAATTTGTTTAAATTTGAAAATTTTAATCTTTTATACTTTACTCGTTTCTGACATTTTGACCTAATCTATCCTCCCCCAAAAGAGGCCAGGTGAGTCAAGGCACTGGTTACTCCTAAGCATCTCCATAGTTTAAACACCTCAACCAAATATCACGAGTAGAAAAATCCAGTCTACTCGTCGACTTTAGAGCCAACATTAAATCACTTGATTTTGACAGCTTTTCTTTAAATCATTTATTTAAACTCTTTAAAATAAACTATAAACTTTTCAAATCATCTTTAAAACACTTAATTATTTATTTGAAAATATTTATAAAACATTCGAAAAGAATACTTAAGTTTAAGTTCATATTTCAAAAGTTATCAAAGTGCTGCAAGAAGTGTTGCGAATAGTGCTGCGAATAGTGTTTCCAAAGCTTGTTTGATTAAAATAAATTTTTGATCATTTAAAAATCCATTTTTTGACACAAATCTCTTTAAAACATTTTAAAGAATTTATTTCATATTTTTAAACATTTAAAAATATTTATTTTAAATTAATTTCAAAATTGGGTTTTGAACTGCAAAACTGCAATTTTCTGAAAATTTATTTGAGACTTATTAAAAATTTACAAGATGAAATATTGATTTATTTCTTCATTAAAAAAATATGGATATATTAGTCCGAAAAATTCATATCTCGATGAATTCTGAGTTATATATTATTCTATATACTCGTTTGACTTTTATGGCACGAAATGGCAAATTACGGTTATGAAATAAGCCTTATTTTGACTTTATTATTCATAATTTGTCTAAACTTCCTCAAAGTGATTTTTATTTTTTATAAAACATTTATAAACCATTTTAAATCATTTACATATAAATATTTCATATTAAATCTCACATTCACTTTTAATGTATTTTATAATATTATATTATTATAATATTCATTTCCAAACCTTTTATATTTTAAAACCATTAATAAGCTAAACAGCTCCATACACATATTTATATGAATTCATTTTCTATTTAATAACTAAGGTTAATTGCTTAACATTTTTATTATGATTTCCCATAATTTATCACAACCATGTTATCAACCATAACAACATCTATGTAATCAATCATATAATCAACCGAGTTATCAAACATTTATACAAATTATTAAGAGATTTAAATGATCATATTATCATACTTAAAAAATTTATAGAGATTATTTATCATTTAATAAACATTGTGTACCCGATGTTTATATCCATCCATCAAACTTTTCCATAGCTTTCTAAATCGAACCAGCGGCACTTCGGCAGCATTTCCTCCTCTTTTCCTTGCTCCGGAGCTCCCCGGCTTGCTTCCTTATCCTGTGGTGCTCTCGGCCTTAACCATGGATGAGTGATGATCAACCTTAGCTTGGGATATAGGGGTGGCATGAGTTGTAGAGGGGATAGGAGGTGTTTGCACTTGGTTTTGAGGTTGAATGATAACATATATATGTATATATATTTATTTTTTCTTTAATATTATTTCTTCATAATTTTCCCTAAGGTGGAAACCGTTAAAAAGCTAAAGAAATAAGATAAAGGAGATGAAGAAATGAGTGGACGAAGGGGTGAATGGATGTTTATATTTATAGACCAAAGAGTGGTAATAAAATATTATAAACACCATCATTATCCATGCACCCACCCCCTCCTTAATCATCATGCTCCATACGTTGCCCCTCTCCTTCTTGTGCCTCCATCGCTTCACTCTCTTCCAAGCCATCCATTCATGTCCTTATGCATGTGGGTTTGGTTTTAATTTGCTTAATGTTGAAATCTTTAGAAAATATATTTTCCTAAATGTGTGTGTGTGTGTGTGTGTGTCTATATGCTATATGTATGCATATGTGAGTATGTGATACGAATACATGCATATAAATATGTATTAGTGTTATTTACAATGCAATGACTTAAGATGACTTTCGTTTGTTAAACTATTGAAAATTGGAAAGCCGATTCCCAGTCACATTTTCACTTATAGTTTAAATTACATATATATGGAAATAAAATTTAAAAATAAATTTCTAATCATTTTTAATTAATAAAAATATCTTATTCGAATAATAAAATCATATAAATCAATATTAACAATTATTTAAAAAAATTGCAATTATACCAATAAAGCGATATCAATTTTCATATATTTTTCAATTCAAATTTGTGTCTTTATAAAACTATTATAAATGATTTATTATCACTTTATAACTATTTAAAATTAATTATTACTATTTAAAAAATTATTTTAAAATTATAATAATTATTAAGTCATTAAACCTTAATTTATAATCATAAATTAATTATTTAAGGGCATTATTGATGATGTCATAAATACCTTTATTTTTGCCGAAAATAAATTAAATAATTTTATTTCATATCCTTATTCAATTATAAAAATAAGTGTATGTATCTAGCTCAGTGTGTGACGTTTTATGATTATAGAGTTGTTTATCGATAAAATGATTTTCGGCCATTCTATCATTGTACCTTCTCGAAGTATATATTTTTGTAAATACCTATAACCATTATTATTTATTGTTCAAAAAATCATAATATATGTTAAAAAATATTATATTTGAATATTTTAAAAATAAATATAATTTATCAAATTGTTAAATCTACGGGTCATTACATATAGATGGACCTTTAACCACTATCTATGGCGTTATAATTTATAATAATCATACCACTCGCGATCTATAATTACTAATGTCTTAGCAATGGGAGAGGTTGTACCCAAGCCACTTATTACCTCATTAACAAGGACTATGCAGATCACTGACCATTTAACACCTAGGTAGGCATTTGCTATTTAATACCTAACCATAAGTCGGACTCCTCGCTGGTACTATCTAGCTGACAATGCTCGAAAATCTCATCAAAGTACTTAGTTCTTCTTTTAGAGGAGAAAGGCAAACCCTAGATCAATCACTTAGTACCTCAAACCCGAAGCGAACCCTTCCCAATATATTCATTGTCACTCCTAATTATAAATATAGAATCTCATTAGGTTGCACTTAATACCTCAACACTGAAGTAAACATTTTTGGAGATATTCTTATTAATTTGGAATCCCACTAGGTTATTTAATACTTCCTTTTAGGAGAGAAGTAGACCCTACAGCTACTTAATACCTCAAACCATAAGCGAACTTCTATGGAGATATCCTTCACCGCTCTTAATTTCAAATTTGAACCATTTAATACTTTCCAGTTAAGAAAGAAGGTCCAATCTCTCACACCGTCACAGTTTCTAGGATTCGTGATCTCTTACATAAGTAGTAGGTGCACCCGACTCTTGGTAGCCTCAAAGTGAAGGGAGGTCTTCTATAGAATTGAACTCGCATCACTAACCTACTAAGTCCTTTTAACCATCTTAAGTTTTATATTATCTTAAGTAGACATTGGACTTAGCTTACTAGTTTTCTTTTTATTTAAGTTAATAAAATTTTCCTTCAATACTTATCTACCCATAAATCTCATTTTAATGTTGTTAAATGTCAATTTTCCATAAAATCATAACGGACATTTTCTAAGACATTTCTATATGATTACTAATTTCAAATTAATAACCTTTTAATATTTATTCCATTTCTATCAGTCCCTATTTATCCATTTGTCCCTATTAATTGTAACTCCCAAATTCATTTCCA
Organism: Allium cepa; assembly: GCA_030765085.1. NCBI lineage: Eukaryota > Viridiplantae > Streptophyta > Magnoliopsida > Asparagales > Amaryllidaceae > Allium > Allium cepa. Next base: position 744,709,139 of record CM060940.1, on the reverse strand, counting down.
TTAATTGGAATTCAAGTCATTAATTCACATACTTAGTCATGTCCATTATTTTCCATTAGTGCCCATTAATTAGGGTTACAATCTATTATTCTCTATTAATTATTGGCAATTCCTAATTTATTGCTCATTAACAGGAATTATTACATTTCCTAATTTCCATAAATTGGTTTAACACAAAAAGAAAAGATTGACTCCGTTTGAAATCACACGGAATGGGTAATTTCTTTTTAATTTGAATAAGCAGTGCAAGCTACTAAGAATAAATGTATACTTTACGCATCTCTTCCCTTTTTGTTTGTGGGTATTCCTTGTTAAATCAAACATCGCCTTTTGGAATTAGTAGTGGAAAAAATAAATAAATTTATAAAAATCAAATGGATATTCCTCCCACAATTTAAAATATGGAAAATCTATAACGTAGCAAAAATTGAGAAATAAACCAAAACCCACCCAAGAAAAGATCTGGAATAAAAATATGCCACTTTCAAACTCTAAAATCTTTGGGACTGATTTTCAAATCTAGTTGCAAACATATTCCAAATTAGATATAAAATAAGAATATGTAGGCTATAGTTTTCTACACTAATTTAAGCCTGCTATTCACAAATAAAACTTGATTAGGCATAAAAATCAAACATATACCACACGAATAGATTTAAAATCATAAACAATGTATAAAATTTCCTACTCACTTTTTTAAAGTGATTCAAATCTCTAGATCTGAAGTAGAACCTTAAATTCATCTCCAAATCCTTTTTGATCCAAGAAATATGTACAAAAAGGATATATACATATATTATGATTATGGATCTGAGAAGAGATTTAGAAAGAATGAAGAAGAAGAAATGGTGAGGCTTCGCTGCTGTATCCAGAAAAATATGTGAAGAGAAGGGAAGGTTAGGCCTGAATTTGTAGGTGCAAGAATCAACCTCAATCGTCATATCGAAATATATTAAATATGAGCCATTAGGCCTAGGCTAACCCTAGCCACCACACAGGGGGTGGTCGACCACCCCTTAATTAGGGGTCAATCTCCCTTGGTCGACCGCTCATAGTGGCGGGTCGATCTATGGGCCTGGCTTAATTGATATAAAAGGTTAATTTTCCTATTCGAATTATTTCCATTCTAAATTCATTGTTCATCCATAATTTCTTAGTTTGGACTCCGATCACAAAACTCTGAATATGAAAGTTGCTCAGAATTGCAACACGAATTCAATGTTGCAAGTTTCGTGGTCAAATTCCATTGTTTGCATAAATTCCATTTTTGGAGCCTAATTAATTAACTAAATTAATAAATAACGCCAAATCATGAGGTGTTACGTTCTTCCCCCTTTAAAAGAATTTCGTCTTCGAAATTTCAGCAATGACTAAGTCATGTTTTTGGCTCCTAATTATGCTAAACTACACATCCAATGAATGTACAACCGAACCAAATGTGCACAAGTACATAATGTATTATAATATCACCACTTAATAAATTTGTATGCACAATGGTTCTAAATCAGATCCTCCTATATGAATGCATTTCTTTGAAAATATTTTTGAAAAATATAATGCAAACAACCTACATATACTAGCAGTTTTATATGTGTGCAGCTTTTGAAAAATCTTTTCAACCAAAACCGCCATAATCCTATGAGTAGAAGTGTGAAGCAACAAATTTTGCATCCACATCCTACAATCCAATAATCTAATGCATCAAAAAATCGCTTCCTAAACATTACCCCATGTCGGAAAAAGGAATCTATGTGGAAAATTTAACATTCTTATCACTTATAATCTTCTTATTCCCCTAGTACAATGAAAATTTTCTCGCTGCCTCGGATTTACTCCAAATTTTCTATGTACAAAATGCATAAGCAGGCTTCTTTCAAGCTCAAAAATGGAATTAATTCTAAAAATAGACTCACATGTGTTGTCGACAATGTATGGAAATAGAAATTTTAAGGCTAAAACAACTTTTTCCTTATTACCGCTTGCATTCATCGCATCGTCGATCCTAATGCACCACTAAATCCGCAAATTTGTAACTCTAAATGACTTTCCTATGCTTAACATGTGGCTTTTAAATCAAATATTTCACAAAAATCTTTCTCACTTTTAAAATTTGTGCGTCAGTTGAAAAATAAAATCTCAAAATATTTAGATGTGCATTTTTCCTTGAAATTAAATTTTGAACAAAAACTCTAAAATAATTCAAGAGTAAAAAATAATTAAAACATAAAAAAAATTATTTTCAAAACAGAAGCTTCTCAAATCAAGGGAAAACTTTTCAAAATATTTTTCTTCTCAAACATTTTGATAAATCAAACCATTGCATAGTCGGAAGTTGGTTATGCGCTAAAATCATAAACTAAATTCTATAGTTCTACAACTAACATTTACGCATAAAACTTGACATTTCATTTAAAATGTCATCATGCCTAATTACTCCAAAAAAAATTCTTTTAACGAACATGAGCAAAGACCCGCAATACCAAAACAACTTTATCATGTTCTTCGCTAAAAAAATTCAACTATTCTAAACTCCCAGTCTTGTATTGCATTTACTGTTAGTTAAGTGTGTTTTATGAGATTTCCATATTTATACCGCTTCTTCAGTATGCATTTTAAGAGTGGTTTGCATGTCCAAAAATAATACCATGGTAAATAAATAGGAACTAGTAATATAGTGCTTGCCTTTTATAAGAGACAACTTACAGTTACAACCTAAAAAAATATTGGAAGGAAAAAGACAACAACACCATAAATCCTAAAATAATGCCTACAAACTATGAGATGCCTTGCTCCGCAGCTAGAGCTTGATCCATTGTTGTGACCCCTGAATGGTCGTAGCATGGCAGCTATGCACCCAATCATGTGCCACTGGCACTGTTGGTTTTGCTAACGGCTTCGAAATTGCCATCTTTCTAAGGAAAGATCTAGTGATGGTATAAGAAACCTTCTACTAAACCGTCACTCCATGAGGTTCACCCGTATTACCCAAAGATGAGAGTGGATATGTGAACATACGGAAAGTGGCTCTATGGAGCACTAATCCTTGATCAAAAAATGCATCATAAAGGTACGGGTCCAATTCACAACAATGCTGTCAGTGCTAGCATAGGTGGTCTTCCACACCATGGGATAAATCTGGTCGTCACGTCCCATCTTAGGGATGACATTATACTGAATGATGTGCACAACTTGATGAGAAGTCAAACATAGATTATCCGTCTTCCAAACATTGACATCCTGGAAAAAGACCTACAGCAAAATCTTTGAGTTTGTCACTTCAAAATCATTTAAGTATGTGTCCTTCGTGGAGGGCCCTAAAATCTCAGTGAAATCATCGTCAGTCGGCTTAACCAAGTCTCCCTTCACCTCTAAATGAATCAAACTATTGCCTAGATCGAAATTCTATGCTAACAGAATATAGCATGAGTAACATTCCTGCTCAAAAATCTCGAAGCAGAGGATCGGTGCAAATCCTTCTGCGATGAATAGCTCTTCTAGCCAAAAGTGGCCAAACCTTCTGCTCATTCCAGTCCTACCAAGTCGCCTCTTAGGGGTTGAGACCATAATGGTTCGAGGAAAATCCAGGAGTGCAGAATTTTTTTTGGCTAAGAAGTGATCGAAGAGAGGAAATAGGCTTTAGATCGGGAAGGATGGCGGGGCGAGATCTAACGTGCAAAACCAACATGGGGGGAGGTGAGGCTGGTGCTCTTAGGGAAAACCTGTATCGGCTATAGCAGGAATGAAAGAGAGAGGCGATACTTGGAAGAGGAGGAGGATGGCTATTAGGTACGAGTTGTTGAGAAAGGAGAACGAAATAATGCAATTGGGGAAATTTGGACTCAGCTTTTATAGTCATATTACAAGTTCTGGTTGTTCCAAAACTTATTAACTGGTAGATCACTCTAGGTTTACTTCTATGTGATTAACCACTAGACGAGATTTGGGCATTAATTGAACCTCCCAATTTAGGCCAAATTAAATAGTAATAATTATTTCACACCGTCTTATATGATTCGGCATGATCCAAAAAATTTGTTTCCTCATCACAGCGGCATCAAAGGCTACTGCGTAGTTCCAAACCATACCCGAGCAATCCATAGTAGTTCTAACAAAACTGATGCAACCAATAATAATTCCCAAAGCCGAAAGTATTTCAGCTGTTATTTCATGCCTACTTCACACAGAAGAATTTCTTCCAATAGCTGGTGGTAAATCAACACTTCAAACTACATACCCCAATAAAATTGAATGTCGTTCATATTTTTATGTATCTTAAAGAGAGGAGGTTTTAAAAATCTCGAATTTATAAACCGAATAATCAAAAACTAAATATATGCTTCTTTATACTTGTCTCTAAATAATAGAAACAATTTCATACCAAAATTTCCCTTAAAAATTAAACTTATATATATTTTAGGGTTTTCAGAAAACTTTTTTAAAAACATAAATTTCCCAAATTGGAAAACTATTTCCTTACCAAAAAAACAAATTCAAGCCTTTACTAATATAGATAAATATTTAAGGACTTCAAAAATTAATTTTTAATAAATTCAACATTTTCTTAATACGACTAACGTAGTAATATACATGTTTCTTTGAAAATTAAAATTTGAAACTTTTCCAAATCAAATTTCCAAAATAAATCTCCGAGAAAAAAAATCCTTTGTAAACTCTTTTTCCAAAATCTAAGGCATTTCCAAAATATACGTTATAAAAATTTTCTCACATGTTTTAGACTAAGGAATTGATTAGTTATCCAAATAAAAATTTGGTTTGTCATCAAAGAGGTGATCAATGGACACTTCCTATCAAGAACTTGCCTTGAACAATTACGACATACAAATTCCAATTTCATGTCTATCTAGAATAAAAGTTCGTCTCCGATTAGAACTCATCATCAAAATCCAAAATCATAAGATAGCTAGATCTCAACCATCAAGTCGAACACCTCCAATCTTTAGGATTCTACCATATGTCATACTCATGCTCTTTATCAATAGCGCCTTACGCATCGCCAACACTCCATGGGGTACGTCGGAGTCCGCGTGAAAATCTTAGCTCTAAGATATTCCAACCCATAATTGCTTCGCCCATTACTTCGAAGTGGAACTACAACTATTTCTATGGCCTAATTTTTGGAATCTAACGTAGAAATATGATAATATTAGATAGAAAAGTACGAATGTATTCTTTCAATTTATCTTAGTTCCTCTGATCTACTAACCTAGGCTTTGATACCAAATATAACAACTTATACCTTAATAGGCCTAAATTTCGAGACAAATCGAAACCCAAATCCATCAAAACACAAATCGTTGGATTTGATTCCTAAAAATAAGCAGAGCATTAGTAGAGATGACAGAAATCTAAAAATGCAGCGGAAACAAAAATTGGATAAGAATACTGATTATGGCTACTATCTTGGAATTAATGGTATTCCATGGATAGCAGATTTCCACATCAACATCAAGCATGAGAGAAAAGAAGATTTCTCCAACAACGAAACACGTCTAGCTCCAGTGTTGTGTTCCTCTATTCTATCATGTGAGTTGTAATGAGGAGGGGGTTAGAACAATGTTCTGGTGACTGGAAAAATATATAAACTGTCCATAACATAAATTTATACCGATCGGTTTCTATTTAATTGTTATGTCTACTAAGGTGAGGAATTCTAAACATACCTTGAATTGCACACACAATTACTTAACTATCCGTTCCTAAGGTACAAAATACTGACAAAGCCTTATCAACCATCCAATACTTCCATGCCTATTATCCAATTAATACTTCTAAACATGATGTGGGCTTCTACTACCATCACCTAATACTTTTAAAAGAGAACTAGACGGACTCTGCCATTTAAGACCTTAATTGAGGTAGATTCTGTCATGTAAGACCTATTCCCAAGGTGGACTTCTAGCATCATCATTATTAGTCTATTGGTTCTAGCTACAAAGACCTTTGACCTCTTTCTATTTCCCTATAATTTATAATAGCCATACTACTAGCGCATATATCGTTATTAAAGTCTGAGAAATGTGAGAAAAAGTACCCAAGTTACTTAGTACCTCATCAATAAGGACAAGGCGGACCTCTGACCATTTAACACCTATTTATGGGTAGGACTTTGCCATTTAATACCTAACCCCAAGGCAGACTCCTCATTGGTGCTATCTAACTGACACTACTTGGAAATCTCATTAGGCTATTTAGTAATTTTATAAGAGAGAGGAGAACTCTAGATCAGTCATCTAGTACCTCAAACCCAAAGCGAATCATTACCGAGATATCTATTATCACTCTTAATTATAAATAAGGAATCTCCTTAGGTTACTTCTTTCGGAAGGTAGTGGGCCCTGCAATAGCCACTTAATACCTCAACGCTAAAGCAAATCTGTTTAGAGATATCTTTGTTTATTTGGAATCTCACAAGATTACTTAATACTTCCTTTCAGAGGAGAGGCAAACCCTATAACCACTTAATAGCTCAAACCAGAAGCAACTCCCTATGAAGATATCCTCCGCCGCTCTTATTTTCAAATTTGGACCATTTAATACTTTTCAATTAAAAAAGCAGTTCCAATTTCTCATGCCATCATGGGTCTTAGGATTAGTGATACCTCACATAAGTAATAGGTGTATCCGACTGCTCGTAGCCTCAAAGTGAAGGGCAGTCTTCCGTCGAGTGACTCTACTGACCTCGCATCAGTAACCTACTAAGTCCAATTAACCATCCTAAGTCTTATATGTCCTTAGGTAGAAATTGGACTTAGCTTACTATTTTCCTTTTTATTTAAGGTAGTAAACTTTACCTTAAATACTTATCTACCCACAAACCACATTTTAATGCTCATAAATGTCAATTTGTCCACAAAATCCTAATGGATATTTCCTAAGACATTTATTTGTTATTACTAATTTCAAATTCGTAACCTTTTTATATTTATTCTATCTCTATCGGTTCATTTTTTTCTATTTATACCTATTAATTGTAACCCCCAAATTCATATTCATCAATTGCCAATCAATTGGAGTTACTGTCATTAATCCCAATACTAACCATTTGTAACCCCTAATCTAATCCAATCTATTATTTTCCATTAATTGCCCATGAATTGGAGTTGCAATCTTTTATTTTCTATTAATTATTGGCAATTCCGAATTTATTGCCCATTAATACGAATTACTACGTTTTCTAATTCTACATATTCGCTTGCCTAAATATAATAATAACTAATGAATGTTGCGCATAAGTAACGTACGAATAAACTCTGTTCTTATTTATTAATGCAATAAATGCATATAAATAGCATAATGAAGCTATCTATTTGTACCTGAATATATTCAATCATAAATATGTAACTAGAATATACTTTCCATATTTAATTTGTAGAAATTAAATTCCTTAGGAATATTTTCCGCTATGATTTACATAAATTGGTTTAATAAAAAAAGGAAAGATTGACTCCATTTAAAATTGAAAGGAATGGATAATTTCTTTTTAATTGGAATAAACGGTGTAAACTACGAAGAAAAAAATTGTACTTTACACATTTCTTCCCTTTTTGTTTGTGGGTATTCCGTGTTAAATCAAACGTCGCCCTTTCGAATCAATAGTGGAAAAGGTAATAAAAATCAAGCAGATGTTCTTTCCATAATTTGAACTCTGGAAATCTACAACATAACACAAATTTGGCAATAATCTAAAAATCCTATTTTACACCCAAAACCATATCTGGATAAACATATACGACATTCAAAATCTAAAATCTTTGGGACTAATTTCCAGATCTAAGTGTAAACATATTTAAAATTAGATCTAAAACAAGAATAAGTAGGTAATAGTTTTCTACACTAATTTAAACTTACAATTTACATATAAAGTTGATTTGGGCATAAAAATCAAATATATGCCAACGGAATAGATTAAAATCATAAATAATGTATAAAAAAATTCATTCATCTTTTTTAAAAGTGATCCAAATCTCCAGATCTAAAGCAGTACCTTAAATTCATCTCTAAATCCTTTTTAATCCAAGAAATATATATAAAAATGTTGTATACATAAATTAGAATTGCAAACCTGAGAAGAGATTCAGAATTGGGTGAGAAAATAGATACAAAAAATGAATATATAAATTACCTCAAATATGTATATAGTTGATTCTCTTCTCTTCTCATTTATTAAATTTCTATTCTTGGATTAGGCCTGAATTTATAGGCGTAAAAATCAACCTCAATCGCCAGATCGAAATATATTAAATTCGGGCTGTTGGGCCTCGGCTAACCCTTGTCGCCACACAGGGAGTGATCAACCACCCCCGGTCGACCACTTATAGTAATTGATTGGCCTTTGGGTCCAGACTTTAACTTTCCTATTCGAGTTATTTCCGTTCTGAGTTCATTTTTCGTCCGTAACTTGTTTGTTTGGACTCCGATGGAAAAACTCGAACTTTGCAACTTGCTCAGAATTTCGCCACGAACGAAATGGTTCAAGTTTCATGGTCAAATTCCAATATTTGCATAAATTCCGTTTCTGGAGCCTAATTAATTAACTAACTAATTAAATAACAAACGTCAACTTATGGGGTGTTACAGGAAAGGCCTCTTTAAGATGCCAAAAGATCTAGTTTTTGTAATTTAAAATGTAGTTGAAATAGCATCGGCAAAGTAATGTTGGTAAGACATTGACAATATGTGTTCGTAAGGCATAAGTAACATCACTACATCTATATGTTGGTATATTTTTTTTGACATACTTTTTATGGACGACTATTAAAGTGTCAACTAGGCATTAGTATTGCGTTTACCGACATCTAACCGTCGCCTTTTTGGCTTCGGTTGGTATTGTTTTTATAGCATCTTGAGTAGCCAACATTTAGTCTGATGTTTGGATCGTTGTCACTATCATCTTTAATGGGCACATTTTGTTTATGCTCTCTGTTAAACTTGTAAAAAAGGTAATTAATAAGGTAAAATACGCACTGACGTTTGAATTATACTCTGTATAGGAGACGTTAGAATGTAACACACCCGCTTCACAAGCATCTGACGTCGAACTTTCCACATCGGTTAAATAAGCTTTCCAACTGCAAAGCATTGGAGAGCTTTGCTGATTCTTAACATGCAATCCATAGATGGTCAACTAATCGTAGTTTTACTAGATGAACAAGATGATGTATGCATGCCTCAAATATGATGTATGCATGCCTTAGAACATAGGTCACTCTCGATAGGTCAATGACTAAGGTGTCGTTCACAGTCAAAATTTACTCTGTTACTGTTGGCAACCTGTCCAACGGCACAAAGGTCCAACTTAAAAAATGGACCCTTCGGCCATTTGGAGGGAAGAGATGCGTCGGAGTCCAACCCGTCGGACTCGTCCTATCGTTTCACCCTTCAACGGCTACATTATTCGACTCCCCTCTCTCCTATAAATCATTCATTTCCCCATCATCTTCTTACAGCAGCAGCAAACAGCCCCCTACCTTCCCCTTTCTCAATTTCTACCAAACCACTCGAGTATACTTTCAGGTATTTTTTTTCCACTATTATGTTCGTTTTTTGCTATCTATAACATGTATTTTTCTATGATTTTTTTTTTGTATACTTTTCAATTTTTATTTCTTGGTATCGCGCATTCTTCTAGTTCTCCTACTGTTTCCTACCAGCACATTTCTTTATCGACAATCAAAAGCAACGAATTGTTCATAGACCTATGCGTTGATTTTTTGCCGAATAGAAGTAGTTCAGTCAGCGGGTTTTATGCATTGGTGGCCGGATGCAGGTTGAATTTTGACTGGACCCAAACACAGATGAAGAACAAATGAGATACCTAAACCGCTCTTGGACTGGTTGAGACAAACTTCTATGGATAGAAGGAGAGATGTGGGATTAAGAGAACGATCGGTTCGACGGTTTCGATGAGTGGTGGAACATCGATGCAATAAGATACAAGTGATTCGAAAAAATATTCCCCTCTCAAGTTCAGTCAGTTGGATCAGCTTTTTCGAGGCTGCATGGTAGAGGGTACTTGCAAATATCTGATATCTCTTACTCCACTAGCTTAGTCTTTCACTATTGTCGATGCAGATTTATACCCCAATTGTGTGACCGATGACACTACATCCGTTCAGCCTAGACGCAGTAGACAGACCGAGCATAGCAGCTCGACTAGACATGTTGTTGGACAGTCGTTCATTCAGATGGAATGTTTCACCAACGCCATGCAGTGTTGTCACTATATACCGTAAGTTGTTATAGTTGTTCGGCAATGGGATATTATTCAGATTTTTTACGAAAATTTCACAAACTTGGATGTAGCGGAAACATATTTTGATGATAAGATACAAGAATTTATGATGTACGAATTGACTGTATTCCGTAGTCGTTGTCTGTAAAAAAATTTCATGTATTCGAATTAAAATGTATAAGTTTGCTCTAATGAAAAATCGAGTAAATTAATTTTATTATTTGCAATTATTAAACTCATCTTACACAATAAAAATAATAATTAATAAAGTATAAAACAATTAAATTAAAAATCACAGCTTAACTAACTCATTCAAATAACACTCTCAAACACCTCGTTCATAGCTCCAGACCTATTCTCTGTTCAAAACTTTCTCGTTATCTACTCAAATATTGTTTGTTACAAACGCACCATGTACACATAAGAATGAAATATTTTGAATATTTTGTTCACAGGGAAGGGCTTCCGATGATTTTAACAATATTTGGAAGCCATTGAATTATTTCAATTTTTCTCAATCAAATCACGTGATGGAGTTAAATAATTGCTTCTATATATTACATAGAAACAAAAGTTGTACTGAATACTGGCCCTATCAAAAAAGTAGAATAAATAGGTCAGTAAAATAGAGGACCTTAGACATTTCAAAAGCACCAGAACTTTAAAGTTTAAACCAATACAAACAATTAAAAAAGTACGAAAAAAAGTTGCAAAAACTCCTCAGCAGTCGATAAATAGCAGTACAATTACAAAATAACATTCCTAAATTTATGTCATATATTAACACAGTTAAAAATGGTTGATCTTGGCTTCTTTGTAGTTCTACTGCCTGCCTTCCTAGAAAAGATGGTACCTTTTTAAACACTCATGCAACTAATAACAAAATTTACTCTATTTTCATGTTTGTTTTTGCTGTTGCATGCAGAACATTCCTAGTGCTGTCGTAAAACACATTTCCAAGGAGGAGCTCTACTTAAAAACTGCAAAATTGGTGAGTCCTACCGAAGAATCATGGCATTTGCATGTTTACAGAAAGAACAAAGGAGCGGTCATGTACTTTGGTGGAGGAACTTGGCTTGAATTCATAAGAGTCCATAACCTAAAGCTGGGATACTTTTTAGTATTCAGCTATAGAGGAGATATGATATTTCACTTTAGAGCATATGATCTTACTACTTGTGAGATAACTTCATATTTTAACTCCAATGATGTACAAGGTCGGAAAATTAATTTTGAGAATCATAAGAAGCACAATGGTATAAAAGTTGAAACCGAAAAGCACATAGAAGTCAAAGAAGAGATAGAAAGCTATGGTATGTAATTTTCTTTTGCTTTCTTTTTTATCTTTATGCATTACATTGTCCATGCATGTATGCAGATGAAATTGGTCGTGTGAAGAAGAGGAATCTACCAAACCCAAATTCTCCAAGGAAGAAGAAGATGCTAAAGTACAATGTTAAAGATGGTATAAGAACTTGCATGTTATTTTTAACAATCTTTCATTTGATAAAAACCTTCAACGAAAATCATTGACAATGCCGCAGATACCATTCGAAGGGTAGAATATGAAGTCACCATATGCTGCTCTAACCTCAAGTATGCTTATATGGTAAGTGGGCGATCATGTATTGTATTTTCATACAATCTCCTTATTTAAACAATGTGGTATTTTGAATTTTGAACATTGGATGTAGAACGTTCCATGTCGATTCAATGACATTTATGGCTTGGATGAGCTTAACGAAATAGCATTGATCGATCCAAAGAAGAGAATGTGGCATGCTCATCTTCTTCACCGAAGAGTCAGATGGGGAGACCCGCAAAATGTAACTAAGGTAGGAACACCATGGCCAGAAATTGTAAGAGCAAACAACTTGAAAGCAGGAGATGCATGCATCTTCAGAATGTACTCAAACAAGAGAACTGGTGAAGCAGAGTACATGGAAGTGGAAATACGAAGAATGAATGAAAGTTAATGTAGCATGTTATTCATGGTACTGTTTTTTGATGTTAGTTGCACTTTGCCTCGATCCAGTTGTTAGAATGAAAATGATGGTTTTGTTTTGGGTTTGTCTTTCTTCTTAAAATTAGGCTGTGGGTATTTATATTTTTGTTATCAGTATGCTTTTACTTTTCAAGTGCTTTTGTGATTGCATATACTACTAGAAATCTTTAAGGTAGATGCTAAGTTTGTGTTCTTCGTCTTGTCTCATTGCTTTTATCACTTCGGAAGGTTTCCATATCCATGGAAATAAGCGGGTATCATAGCTAACTATAACGGATTCAAAACCATTTTAGGGGAGCTACAAAGGCGATAAATGGCTCCATCTAACCCTTTAAACATTGTCAAACCAAGAAAAATGTGTGGAATGTAGAAGCGCTTGCCTGGAGGAATTTGACTGTCATCTCTTTCATCAACACAGAAGCTTTTTCAAACTGGTTGACCTTGCGAAATGATGCAGCGCATACCAGATCCTTTGTCGCGAATTCCTCCCTAAGTCGCGGCGAGCTTAGGTCGCTCCTCCTCCTTAAGTCGAACGAAGTCTTATGTCGCTCCTCCAGCTTATGTCGCGAGCAAACCCTAGGTCGTGAACGACCTTCCTTAAGTCGCGAAGATTATGCAGCGATATCTAAGTCGCGAGCATCTCCAGTAGGTCGCTCCACCAGCTTATGTCGCGAGCAAACCCTAGGTCGCAAACGACCTTCCTTAAGTCGCGAAGATTATGCAGCGATATCCTTTAAGTCGCGAGCATCTCCAGCAGGTCGCTCCACCAGCTTAAGTCGCGAGTATCTCCAGTAGGTCGCTCCACCAGCTTAAGTCGCGAGCATCTCCAGTAGGTCGCGAACGAGCAGAACTTAAGTCGTTTGTATTGTACTGTGTTGTCGCATATATGTTGTAACGTGTTGTTATGTCGCATATGTTAAGTCGAGTGTGTGTTGTAAACCCTATAAATAGGGGTGTTGTGTCACTTGTAAAGAGAGTTGATTTTGAATAAAATTTTGTTGAGAGCTTTGTGCCTCTTTAAAAATTGAAAGTTGAGTGTGAGCTCCTTTCTCCATCTTCGGTTATTCGAGTGCGCTCGAATCAACGAATTTGAAGCCGATTCACGGAATCTCGTGCGCGAGATCAACGTCGAAAAATTGTAGATCTTCTAACGCGGCATCGTGCGCGATCAACGTGTTGAAGGTAGTTAGAATCCGGTATATCGAGAGATCAACGGATTTGGGCATTTGGTATCATCAATTCACCAATTTATCTTTGTATCGTTCCATCGTTCTGCTTCAAAAGTTATATCCGCTGCGTCAATTTGGTATCAAAGCCAGTAAAAGCTTAATCAAAGCTAGATCCGAGCTAAATCAGAGCCGAGCATCAAGTAGAACAAGGCCGAGAGTAAAGTTAGATCGGAAACGTGATTGTTTAATGATCATGCCGCCGAGACGTGCTAATCGTCATCAGAATGTTGCAGATGTGTATCGAAGAGAAGATGTTGAACAAATGGAGCAACGAATTAGTGATAAATTCAATGAGAAGTTTGATGAGGGAATTGGTAGATTGGAAAGGCTCATAATGGATATAAATCAAACTCGACAAAGATCATCGCCAGGTTCAAATCAAGGGTGGCATAGAATTTCACCATCAAATTCCGAGAGGAGAAGAATGTCACCATTATCGGATCGGGGAAGAAGAGAACTATCTGTTTCGGGAGAAAGAGACGTGCGTGGTAGCAAAAATGTTGATGGTCACAATTGATATCGACATACGTCAGATTTGGAGGAATCCAGTGATGGCGATAGTAGCTCTTGTCGAAACCATGGCCAAGGACGAAGTCAAAATAGAGATTTCGAAGATGATCGTCGATGGGAGTCGGGGATGAAAACAGAGATTCCAATATTCAAAGGGGGAATGATAGCGGAAGAATTTCTGGATTAGTTATCAAATGTTGAAGAAATTTTTGACTTCAAGGATGTACCCGAGCATCGTAGAGTTAAGTTGGTTGCTACAGGATTGAGGGGAAGAGCTATGGCATGGTGGCAACAAACTAAACTTACACGGGAAAGAATGGGAAAGTCGAAGATTGTTTCATGGAAAAAGATGAAGAAGTTGATGAAGGCAACTTTCTTGCCTTATAATTATCAGTCTCTTATGTATTAGCGCTTACAGAATTTGAGACAAGGGACAAAGTCGGTAAATGATTATGCAGATGATTTTTATCAACTGATTGCTAGAAACGATATCATGGAAACGAAGGAACAGTTGACATCTAGATTTGTTGGAGGATTGAGAATGCAAATTCAGGATATGGTAAATATGTTTGATCCAAGATCCGTTGCTGACGCACACCAGAAGGCTCTAGCTTGGGAGAAGCAAGGTAGAAGAGGAGGTGGTGCGCTTACAAGTTCGATCAATCAGGTGAAAGGGGCTAGTAGAAATACTAATGTTTCCAAGGCTGTTAGTAAACCGGTTGTCAATGAAGTTGCTAAGACCAAGGTTAACAACAATTTCAAGTGTTATAACTGTCAGGAGTTTGGTCATAAGAGCAATGAATGCCCGAGGACTAAGAAGCGAGCGATGGTTGCTGAGCTTGAGGATGAGGATGCAGTAATAGAATGTTCCAATTCACCACAAGTTGAGGAGGAAGAAGAATTACTGACGAGAGACGAGGGATATTTTTTAATGATGAGGAGATCTTGCTTGACGCCAAAGCAGGAAGAGGAGACTAGCTGGTTGAGGAGTAATATTTTTCAGTCGACGTGCACTATTTTGGGAAAGGTTTGTAAGTTTGTTATTGATGCAGGAAGTTGTGGTAACATCATCTCTACAGAAGCTGTAAAGAAGTTAGCGTTAAAGACAGAGAAGCATCCCAAACCCTACAAATTGGCTTGGCTGAGGAAAGGTGGGGAAGTGAAGGTTAGTCGAAGAGCTTGTATAACTTTTTCCATCGGAAAGAAATATAAGGATGAAATTTGGTGTGACGTGGTGGATATGGATATATGTCATTTGTTGTTGGGAAGACCGTGGCAATTTGATAGAGCCGTGCAACACGATGGTAGGACTAACTGCTATAGTTTCATGTTCAATGGCACTAGAATCACTTTAGTTCCTAAAAAGCGACAACAAAGTGAAAGCAAGTTGGAGGAAATCGAGGAACTAAAGACTCTGTTATCTTTGAAGGAGTTTGTCAAAAAAGTAGAGGATGGGCCTGAAGTATTTCTGTTGATTGGACGTGAAAGTAGTGAAACGGTTGAAATTTCTGAGGAAGTTAAGCTAGTGTTGAAGGAATTTGAAGATGTATTTCCTGAAGAATTACCAAAAGAATTACCATCGTTGAGAGACATACAACACCAGATTGATCTTGTTCCGGGAGCTGTGTTACCACATAGACCACATTATAGAATGAGTCCAAAGGAGCACGAAGAGTAGAGAAGGCAGGTGGAGGAGTTACTTGAACAAGGGCGCGTACAAGAAAGTTTAAGTCCTTGTGCAGTACCAGCCTTGTTAGTGCCAAAAAAGGATGGAACTTGGAAAATGTGTACAGATAGTCGAGCACTAAACAAGATTACAGTGAGGTACAGATTTCCGATGCCAAGATTGGACGACTTGTTAGATCAGTTGAGTGGAGCTGCTATCTTTTCAAAGATTGATTTGAAGAGTGGGTGTCATCAGATTCGAATTCGAACAGGGGATGAATGGTAGACAGCCTTCAGGACAGGGGGGTTGTATGAATGGCTGGTCATGCCATTTGGTCTTTCGAATGCACCTAGTACTTTTATGCGAGTGATGAATCAGATCTTTCGACCGTTTATTGGAAAGTTCGTGGTGGTATACTTTGATGATATATTGATATACAGTGGAAGCACAGAAGAACATCTACAACACTTGCGGGAAGTGTTGATGATACTTCGTCAGGAGCAATTTTATGCGGCAATAAAGAAGTGCATGTTCATGACACACAACATTTTGTTCTTGGGGTATGTCTTGCCTAAGGAAGGTATCCAAGTGGATCAAGGTAAAGTTGAAGCAATCAAGGATTGGCCACAACCTAGGACTGTAACTGAAGTGGGAAGTTTTCATGGTTTAGCATCATTCTACCGAAGGTTTATTCCACATTTCAGTAGCGTGATGGCACTAGTGACAGATTGTATGAAAGGAAAGCAGTTTGTGTGGACTGAAGAGGCTGATTCTGCTTTCCAACAGATCAAGACACTTTTGACTACAACACCGATTCTTAGATACCCGGACTTTCAGTTACTCTTTGAGCTGAATACTAATGCGTCTAAAGTTGGAATTGGTGGAGTGTTAAGTCAAAATGGTCGTCTAATTGCTTATTTTAGTGAGAAACTTTCTGGAGCCAAGACAAGATACAGTACCTATGACTTGGAGTTCTATGCTATTGTCCAAGCCATAAAGCATTGGAGACACTACTTTTTTATAAAGAGTTTGCGTTGTATACTGACCATGAAGCATTGAAACATTTGCAGGGACAGGATAAGATTGCATCCATACATGCTTCATGGATCGCATACTTGCAACAGTTTACATTTGTTGTAAAGCATAAGTCGGGAGTTACAAATCGTGTGGCAGACGCATTGAGTAGAAGAAATCATTTGTTGACTAGGATGAGAGTTGAAGTGACGGGGTTTGAAGTATTTCCAGAATTGTTTGTTGAGGATCCTTACTTTGCTAAGATTGTAGATGAAGTCGAGAAAGGGAAGACGGATGAGTATGTGTCGGTAGATGGTTTTCTATTCAAAGGAAATCGGTTGTGTATACCAGAGTGCAGTTTGCGAATGAAAATTGTGAAGGAATTGCATGAAGAAGGTCATGTGGGAAGAGATCGTACCTTGCAGTTGATTTCTCAATCATATTTTTGGCCTTCCATTAGGAAAGAAGTTAAAAGATTTGTGCAGAGATGTCACATATGTCAAGTTTCTAAAGGAACAGCTATGAATGCAGGATTGTATATGCCATTGCCCGTGCCTACTAGACCATGGATTGATGTTAACATGGATTTTGTTTTGGGTTTGCCAAGAACTCAACGAGGGAATGATTCTATATATATTGTGGTGGATAGATTTTCGAAGTTGGCACATTTCATAGCTTGTAAAAAGACCGCCGATGCAGTCCGTGTTGCTCAATTGTTCTTTAAAGAGGTTTGTCGACTACATGGGCTACCTGAGACCATTGTTTCTGACCGGGATACTCGATTTCTAAGTCATTTTTGGTTGAGTCCGTGGAAGATGGTTGGGACTAAGATGAATTTTAGTAGCGCCTATCATTTACAAACGGATGGACAAACGGAAGTGGTGAACAGATCTTTGGTATACTTCTTGAGATGTCTTATGAAGGATAATTTGAAGAGCTGGGATGTGAACTTGTGTTAGGCAGAATTCGCACATAATCATGCCGTTGATCGAAGTACTGGATTCAGTCCGTTTCAAGTAGTATATTCAGCCATTCCGAAGGGACCGTTGGATTTGTCGACAGTTCCACGTCAGAAAGGGGTTGTTAAACGAGCTTGTGATTTCGTGAATGAGTTGCAGGAGTGTCAAAAGATTGTTCATGAACGATTGCTTAAGTCAAATGAGAAGTATAAGCAACTGGCAGATAAGAAGCAAAGGAGTGTGGACTTCAAAGAGGGTGATTTTGTTTACGCAGTATTGACGAAAGATCGTTTTCCAGTTGGAACTTACAACAAATTGAAAGCTCGAAAGATTGGTCTAGTAGAAGATCAATGATAATGCTTATCGGTTAAGATTGCCGGATCATATCCATACTGCCGACGTTTTCAACGTCAAACATTTAATTCCATACCATGAGAATAAGCATGTCGAAGAAGAGGAAAATGAGAATTCCGGGTCGAATTCTTTTCAACCAGGGGAGGATGATGCAGCGCATACCAGATCCTTTGTCGCGAATTCCTCCCTAAGTCGCGGCGAGCTTAGGTCGCTCCTCCTCCTTAAGTCAAACGAAGTCTTATGTCGCTCCTCCAACTTATGTCGCGAGCAAACCCTAGGTCGCGAACGACCTTCCTTAAGTCGCGAAGATTATGCAGCGATATCTAAGTTGCGAGCATCTCTAGTAGGTCGCTCCACCAACTTAAGTCGCGAGCATCTCCAGTAGGTCGCGAACGAGCAGAACTTAAGTCGTTTGTATTGTACTGTGTTGTCGTATATATGTTGTAACTGTTGTTATGTCGCATATGTTAAGTCGAGTGTGTGTTGTAAACCCTATAAATAGGGGTGTTGTGTCACTTGTAAAGAGAGTTGATTTTGAAGAAAATTTTGTTGAGAGCTTTGTGCCTCTTTAAAAATTGAAAGTTGAGTGTGAGCTCCTTTCTCCATCTTCGGTCATTCGAGTGCGCTCGAATCAACGAATTTGAAGCCGATTCATGGAATCTCGTGCGCGAGATCAACGTCGAAGAATCATAGATCTTCCAACGCGGCATCGCGCGCGATCAACGTGTTGAAGATAGCTAGAATCCGGTATCTCGAGAGATCAACGGATTTGGGCATTTGGTATCATCAATTCACCAATTTATCTTTGTATCGTTCCATCGTTCTGCTTCAAAAGTTATATCTGCTGCGTCATGAAATCTGCTTAAACTACATCTACTCTTCTAGTTACATGTCCCTCAACATCAAGAAACACCCATATTTGTTTCATGTGATTGTGTACGGCACAACGACGATTGCAATGCGTTATTGTGTACAATATCCCGTAGGAGTTGATGTATAATACGTATTTGTCACCCTCGGGGTTTGATGGAGAACTCCATATTTTCTTTTTCGAAAATTGAGTTTTCTTGATTTAAAACTGAGCTAATAACATGAAAATTGAATCACTTTTTTGGATTAATTTTAAATTCATCTTCAACGATATTAATCGATTGTTTTTTAAATCTAAGAAATTTGATTTGATGTTAAAATGCGGTAATATAACATAGGTTCAATAGAAGGCTTTGAAGGTGATAGAAATTAGAATGAAGAAGAAAAACACAAGTATGGTTTTATCGTCTTAAATATTTTGAATTAATGGCTCAACGCTATATTCTTTGAGTTAAAATTTATCCACAAATAATTGGTGCTATCCATAATGCTAAGTGTCAGTTGACCGGATGAATAAAGCTAGTGGTACGGGTAGGAAATAGATGAAAGATGTCAAACTAGGACAAAATTACACGCTGATAATACCTGTATCAACCGATTCACAAATGAATAGAATTACTATTTTTAAACGAGGATTAGACACAAAGACAAATTTAAAAAAAAATTAGGTTGAAAGGCACTAAATTTTATTTTTTAGTTATGGAACAAACCTTGAAAGAAAATTAGACTAAAAAACAATATTAGTTATAACTAGCATTATATTTAGTTTTTACACTGTACAAAATGTTCGTTGTAACTAGCATCATATTCAGTTTTTACACTATATAAAATGCTAGTTACATTTAACATTGTTCTTCAGCTTAATTTTTTGCAAATTTTGTTCTTCAGTCTAAAAATGAAATTTGTTGTCCTTCAGTCTAATTTTTATTTCAATGTTTGTCATTGTGCCAATTTTAACTTTTTTTTTGCATTCTGCACTATCAACCAACTCAAACAACCTTATCGGTTTAAAACTCCCATCAAAATATATTTCCAATTTGAAATTTAGTCCTCCCATCAATTATAACTATACCTATATATAATAAAAAAAATATCACTTAAATATTTAAAATAAACATTGAAAATATACATACATCAATAATTATTTAAAAAAACACATACATATCTGTTACTCTCTCTCTTCGTGTATGCATCTCTATACACACATATATAATTGAGAATATACAAATAAATAAAAGAGTTTCCATGAATAAACATGGACAGTTTCAAATGATGCATTTTCCCAATCTACATGTAAGCAATGATGTCTGATTCTCCTATTATTCATTAGATGACGAATTATTTAGGACCATATTAATTATAATAAGATGTCTATTACAGTGCATAAGGCCATCATTAATCTTTTGTAGACAAGCAACATATTAACCACTTCGAGGAACTTAGGCGGACCCCGCTATGCGTAGTATATAAGAGCAACTCCAACAGTTCAAATGGGGAAATACAAAGGGAGGCCCAACAGGTAGGCGCTGATTTAATCAGCGCCTAAAAATGGGCACTGATTAAATCGGCGCCCAATGTAATCAGTGCTCAAACTATGGGCGCTGATTAAATCAGCGTTCAAGGCTGGGTGTCAACAAGTGGGGGGCTCAACCATATTTTCTCTCATTATTCATCTTATTTATTATGTTTTTAGTTAAAAAACTGTCGATATGCCGCCACGTGTAACCAAAATCGCAAGACGAACCGTGCATCAGTCAAAAAAGCTTGTAGGCCCAACACACGTTGCTCCAGCTACGAATACGACGATTTACCAGCTATGGATTCTATACGAGTTGGTTGAGGGATACAGTCAACTTAGCTTCATGGCATTCAATGCAGTTGAGGTAAAATTCTAACTAAATGTTAACTGCTAATTAAATAATGTATAGTAGATTGATATGTGATATTGTAAAGTGTCTTACTTAGTTGTTTGAATTTAAATTCCACAATAATATGGAATAATAGTTTAATTTTTTAGTCCCAGTACGTCAGCTATCATGGTAGTTGGGCAAAGTATAGAGCACGGCAGGATAACACACTCCCCCAGACTTTAGTAGATAGGCTGCATACTGGTCCTTTTGCACAGTTCGTATAGATTAGGCCACCACGGTCTTTTGATCGTCCACTTATAGCAGCCCTAGTTGAGAGATGGTGGCCTACGACACATACTTTCATTTTTCGGATTTTGAGCTCGGCATTACCTTGCTGACTTTTATATGTCGACTGGAATTGAAATTGGAGGTTCTGGCAGGATACCATTTCCTTTTGACCATACGTTTAAGAGCTCTGAGGTCTTCACTATACCTACCTCAGTTTGAGGAGGGTAATGCGGCCTCCGAGATGGTCCCCCTTACATATCTATACGCGTACATTGCAGCTCATATGGACATCGAGGCTATGAGTGGCGCCGTGCTTAGAGCATTTCTCCTGCACTTTTTTGGTTTGACTTTCTTTTCAAACCAAAATATCATTTGATTAGGTTACCTTGCAGTGGTAGCCGATTGAGATCGGCTGCACATTATAGACCGGGGTTTCGCTATACTCGGATATTTGTACACTGCTCTTGATTCTTTTGCATTGGGGGAGGTTAGACAGATGTTTGGGTTTTGCTATATTCTGCCGTGCTAGTACTATAAGTACACGGTGAACATGCATCCACGTATCGTTGAGACTGCTAGTCATGCTTTAAAGACATAATTTCCACGCATGAGACGATGAGAGCGTGTTCCGTTTGTTTCTCGGGTGCCTATGGAGGTGAGACATGACCTGATGGAGGCCCGTACGCAGATTGATATGAGGCGTTGGAGCAATATATTTCGAGCACCATGGGCTGCATATTGGATTGCCATCACACATGCGAGCCTAATGCATGATGCTCATCCACTATATATTTCGTATATCTTGGGACTGCAGAGGATTACCTTACTCCCACCGGCGTTTCTTCCTATTTGGTATTTGAGGGAGCGATGCTGATTTCAAACTACTGGGAAGTTACATATCCCTGGAGATCCATTGCGACGACATGTTCGGCAGACATCGGATTATTGGATCTCAGTATATATAGGGATTGAGGCAGACTGGTTGGGTAGATGCTTCCACATTTTTCTTAGCGAAGGGGTACTATGAAAGCTACTAGGTTAGAGTTGCTCCTCGATGATATATGCTATCTGACTACGCTCGAGGAGTGAACTCCGATCATATAGGGCCATACGTTGCCAACGGTAGAGTTTAGGCACCTCTATTTTCTTTTGATCCCACTCCTTTCCAGTAATCTTAGCGGCCCATGGACTTCGGGTTGGATGTGTAACGACCCGTATTTTACGTGTCGATATAATCGCAGAATTACTAGGTTGTTAGTGTTGTTTATGTCGTCCATAGCCTAAGTTGTGTGGGCAAGCTATAGAAGTTTGGACGAGTTAGCAGTTGGACGAGTTAAGGTGTTAACATGTTGCGACCTAGTGATTTGGACGACCTAAGACAGTAGACGAGTTAGTAGGCAGCGGCTTAAGGTTTGGACCGAGTCAAGGTAGTGAGCGACTCATAGGATAACCGACTCATAGCGGTGACCAACCTAAGAGTTAGCGAGTTAGAGGAGTTAGCGACTTAGTAGAGTGGCGACTCATTGGGGTGACTGAGTAAGAGAGGTGACCGACTCATGTATTGGACCGACTCATAGGATGGAACGACTTAAGGTGATTGGCCGACCTAAAGGAACTAACGGCTTAGGGGATGCCGACTCATAGGTTAGCGGCTTAAGGAGTTAAGGCTTAGGTCGTTGGTAGTTGAGTCGGTTGGTAGTTGAGTCGTCCAGACGACTTAGTGTTAGGTCAGCAGGGAACTAGGTCGTGTGGCCCTGTGTAGTGTTAAGTCGTGAGTCGGCAACATAGTTAAGTCGGTAGGGGCTTGAGTCGTGTGCATGCTGTGTCGTGTGTGTGTTGAGTCGTATTGCCTTGAGCTGCGTTGAGTCGTGAGTCGTAGTGGCTTGAGTCGTTGAGTCATGAGTCGTGGACGACTCATAGGGGCGGACGACTCATGGGGAATTTCAGCCTATAAATAGAGGGGTTTGGCTCACTTTTTGGCACCGGATTTTGAAGCGACGAAGTGCTGCCATTTTGAGAGCTCGACTACAGCATTTCTTCATCTCCTTTTCTCCATTCCAATCTAGTTCTAACATCCATTCAAGATCGAAGATCCAAGAGCCAAAGTTAAAGATCTTCATCTAACCAAGCTAGATTTCATCGTTTCAAGCGGGATTTCGACGAATCAAGCTTAGATCTTCGCTGTCCAGATCTGGAGTTGATAGTTTTTGTAGTGTTTGGGTGATTTGGTGAGTGGTGGTTATCTCTCACGCGGACCCAAAGGAGTATATTGGATTGGTGGTTTGTTGAAGTGTTGTAGATAGTGATTTTATGCATATTTCTTTAGATCCAAGTGTAGATCCATTACTTATGAAGATGTTTACTTATGCAAGTTCATTTATCAAGTTGTAGAAACAAAACCCATGATTTATATTTGTTAGATCTATGATAGAAACCCATGATTCATGTATGTTAGACTTATGCTCATTTATTTACGAAATTGCCACTATAGTTAATATTGCTTATTAGATCTTGTTTGAATGCTTGATTGTTTGGATGTATGATTGATTTAATTGTTTCAAGTTAGCTAGTGGTTGATTTGGAACAAGATGGTTGAGGATGATTCAAAAGCTAAGTGGAAAGGCTCTTGAATGGTGAAAGCTGCTTGTGGCATATGAAGCGGATGTTGAAGCTCATATGTATGGATTAGATGATGTTGAGATGGGACTATGCCATGATGCGATGAGGCAAGCCATGATGTTGAGATGAGACTTTGCTATGATGCGATAAAGCGAAGCATGATGTGAGATAGCCTTGGTTTAATCCAGACGGGATCATCCCAAGCATGTTGATAACTCGATGATGCGATGCGAGTTGGTTGATAATGGTTAGCTCGAGAGGCGCTTGAGCTAGTATGGAAATAGTCGTCAAGGAGGATGACTAGGAGGCTGAGATCTCATCGTTGTTGAAGGTTCTAGCATGCTCAAAGCAAGAGTACGTTGGAACGGGCTGCGACGACGTTCCAAGCACGGGCTGCGACGACGTGCTAGTACTCTGGGTAGTTGCGAAGATTCCTAGGCACGGGCTGCGACGACGTGCGGAGTTATGTCTAGAACCGGGGTTACCATTAGCCCTTGATAGGTGGTCATTCAACCAACGGTGAAATCAAGGCAATGATAACAGTGATAGCCAGAGTCATGGATGTTTGGACGTTTGGTTGTATCATCATTCGGTCTCAAGAGCGGTGTTTTCCGGGTGCTTATCTGATCTTGGTTTAGGCCTTGGGGGTTTGTATTTGGAAAACATCGACCTTGACTCGAATGATTATTGCTTTACTTTAATTGTCTGCCATGCTATGCTTGCTTCTCCTTAATGTGTGTCTGGGGGCTATCACTGTAGAACGAGGTGGAGTGGGATGGTTTGGTTCCTATTCCTTTTATCCCTTATGCTCTTTTGGTATGTTTGATAGTTGATTTACTGCTCACTAAGACTTTGTCTGACTCAAGGTTTTATGTCTCCTCTTATTACCTTGGGCTGTTCATCCATGTTGGGATGTGCAGACTAGGTAGCAGGTGACAGGTGCTGTTCTTGGAGATCTACGTTGATGATGACGAAGACGAGCAGGAGGCTTTTGCATATTATTTCATATTATGTACTGGGTTTTTCCGCTGTATATACTTTGAGTGCTTTGTAGTGAGGTTTTGATGTATTGACTGTTCTGATGATTGTATCAAACTTCTAAGATGCTTATTTGATGATATTCTGTTATGAAGCTTCACTATACATATATTTCTCTATTGTATTTTATCCATGCGCTGTGAGTTATGCGATAGATTCTGCAATGTTTATTCTACCCTTGACGGTCACCCATAGCTGCCTGGCACGCCTCTCAGCGCATTATTTCCTTGTTTCCGTGCGGGAGTCATGGGCGGTCGTCACATTTGGTATCAGAGCTTTGGTTAATCGATTTTAGCCAACGCTCGCTGACGTAACTACGTAAGAGAGACGTAATTGTATTTTGATGAATGATTACTATATATATATATATATATATATAGTAGCTTAGAAGGATTTGAACTCCTTGTGCAGTTGTTTCTCAAAGGTGTTCTAATCATTCCTTTTTGTAGATATTAAGGATGAGTCGAAGAGGAAGACCAGCTGCAAGGGAAGGCCGTGCCGCTGAAGGAGTTGCTAATTATGGAGCTATGTTTGAAGCTATGATGACTTCGATCATGAGAAGGATACCAACTCCAGGGTCAGCGGTAGATGTTGGAATTCAAGTTCATGCTCCAAAGCCAGTGGATTTTGCTAAGTTGTGCAAGGATTATACTGCTCTTGGAGGAAAGGTTTTCTTGGGGACGGAATCAACCATTGAAGTGCAAAGATGGATTGATGCTTGTAGAAGGATCTTTGGTGACTTGGGAGTTGAGGATGCAACTAAGAGGAAGCTTGCATCAATGCAACTTCAAGGGAGAGCTTCGGATTGGTGGAATTCTATCACCATTGATACTCCAGAGGAAGAGATTACTTGGGAGCAATTCCAAGTTAGATTTGAAGCTAAGTTCATCTCTACGGCTCAGAAATCTGTCTTGTTTAAAAAGTTTGTGGAGCTTAAGCAAGGTGGAAGACCCGTTCTTGAGTATGTTTCTGAGTTTGAAGCTTTGTCCAAGTATGCCAGATCGTATATTGATTCTCCCTATCAGAAGAATGAGAAGTTTGTGACCGGTTTGGATGCTTATCTTGGAAGACAGTTGGTGGATCATCTGGACGATCCGTTTGAGAAGCTTGTGGAGAAAGCTCTCAGGCATGAGAGTTTGTTTCCTAGGGAGAGTTCTGTTGTTGCTGCAACCAAGGAAGGGTTTAAGCCACAAGAGGGTGGAAACAAGAAGAGGAAGCAACAACAACAGAAGGGTAAGGATGGCCAGAAGAAGCCGAAGGGCGAAATGACTTGCTATAATTGCCAGCAGAAGGGCCATCTATCCAAGGATTGTAGGAATCCAAAAGCGCCAGCGAAATGCCACAACTGTGACAAACCAGGGCATTTCAGGAAAGATTGTCCGGAACCAAGGAGGGATAGGCAGATTGTGCAAGCTTATGCTATGGGAGCTGTGCCGTCGTTTTCAAAAGCTCTTACTGCTGAAGAGAAAGGGAAGAGTGTGGTGGTTCAAGGTACTCTTTCCATTTGTGGTGTTCCAGTTAGAGTGTTGTTTGATACTGGAGCGTCGCATTCTTTTGTTTGTGATGATCTTGTAGGCCGGTTAGGTTTGGAACCGGATATTGTTGATAAGCCATTGGTTGTGACTAATCCAGTTGGGGGTTCGTCATGTTTGTGTATGATATGCCGTGGTCTAGTTGTGATGAGTCATGATTGCTCTTTTGTTTGTGATTGTTTTGTTCTGAACTTTGCGGGGTTCGGAATTATTTTGGGTATGGACTGGCTTAGGAAGTATGCGGCAAGGATTGATTGTGAGAGGCTAGAGGTAACAGTCGGGAGTGTGGAAGGGCGAAAGGTTGTGATACGATGTAAGCATGAGGAAGGCGTCTTCATGAGCTTCATGTATTCGCTGGTTGTTCCACGGGATGGACTGTCATCGGTGCCTATTGTGAATGGATTTGAGGATGTCTTTGACAAAGTCAAAGGATTACCGCCGCATAGGGAGATCGAGTTTCGTATCGATCTAGTTGAGGGAGCCAGACCCGTTGTGATGCCTCTTAGACGGATGGCGCCTTGGGAACAGCAAGAGTTGAAGGTGCAAGTTGATGACCTTTTGCGAAAAGGATTCATTCGGCGTAGTGTGTCCGAATGGGGTGCACCAGTTGTGTTCGCAACCAAAGCGGATGGATCGTTGAGGTTGTGTGTGGATTATCGTGAGCTGAATAAGGTGACTAAGAAGAACAAGTATCCATTGCCGAGAATAGATGACTTGTTTGATCAGCTTCACGAGGCTAAGGTGTTTTCTCAGATGGATTTGGCAACGGGATTTCACCAGTTGAGAGTGTCTAAGGATAGTGTGCCGAAGACTGCTTTTAGGACACCATCCGGTTTTTATGAGTGGCTGGTAATGCCGTTTGGATTGACTAACGCACCAGCATATTTTGTGGATCTTATGAATAGAGTATTCAGAGATCAGTTGAATAAGTTCGTGCTTGTGTTCGTGGATGATATTCTGATTTATTCCAGAACTGAGGAAGAGCACAAGACGCACTTGCGTATTGTTTTGGAAATCTTACGGAAACATCAGCTGAAGGCTAAGTTTTCGAAGTGTCACTTCTGGAAGAGTGAAGTGAGATTCTTAGGCCATGTTATCTCTGGAAATGGAATAGCGGTTGATCCCGCTAAGGTGGCAGCGATCCAGGATTGGGTTAGACCTAAGAATGCATCCGATGTGAGAAGTTTTCTTGGATTAGCAGGATATTATCGTCGGTTTATCAAAGACTTTTCCAAGATAGCTGCACCATTGACAGGATTGACGAAAAAGAATCAAGTGTTTAGATGGGATGATAAGTGTGAGCAAGCTTTCGTAATCCTGAAAGAGCGGCTGACAAGTGCTCCTGTTTTGACTATTCCAAGTGGGAATGATGAGATGGTGGTTTATACCGATGCATGTGGTACTGGACTTGGAGCAGTACTGATGCAGAAGGATAGAGTTGTTGCGTATGCTAGTCGACAACTGAAGCCGCATGAAAGGAATTACCCGACTCATGATTTGGAGTTAGCGGCTATTGTTTTTGCTTTGAAGATGTGGAGACATTACCTATTGGGAGTTCGATTCGAGTTGTTTACGGATCATAAGTCGTTGAAGTATCTGTTCTCCCAAAAGGATTTGAATCTCCGACAGCAGCGGTGGCT
Source organism: Allium cepa (assembly GCA_030765085.1). Classification (NCBI taxonomy): domain Eukaryota; kingdom Viridiplantae; phylum Streptophyta; class Magnoliopsida; order Asparagales; family Amaryllidaceae; genus Allium; species Allium cepa. The sequence continues at coordinate 744,681,313 of CM060940.1, read as the reverse complement.
AGAATTTTTAGCATCATATGATTTTGGTATAGCCTATACTCCGGGAAAAGGCAACGCAGTGGCAGATGCGTTAAGTCGAAGACATGCAGGATTAGGAGCCATGTTTTCGGAATGGAAGAGTCTAGAGTATTTGGCTGAATTTGACTTCAGGCCTAGATGTGAATTGGAACCTGAGATGTTGGCAAACTTATCGATAAGGCCTACTCTGGTAGAGAGAATTGGCGAGAGCCAAAAGCGAGACGATAAGCTTGTCAAGATTATTCGAGATTTGGAATCTGGATTGAATCCAGAAAAGGATAACGGATTTGAAGTCGATCGAGAGAGTTGGCTTCGAAAGCAAGGACGACTAGTTGTTCCCGATGTAGATGGATTAAGAGATGAAGTTCTTAGGGAAAGTCATCACTCGAAGTTGACGATTCATCCGGGTGGAAATAAGATGTATCGGGATATGAAGAGAACCTATTATTGGGAAGGTATGAAGAAGGATGTTGGAAATTTTATTTCCAAGTGTATGAATTGCCAGTTGGTTAAAGCTGAGCAGAAGAAGCCCAGTGGATTACTTCAGCCATTAGAGGTTCCTACATGGAAGTGGGAGCAAGTGTCGATGGATTTTATCGATGGTCTACCTAGAACCAGAACAGGGAATGAAGGGATTTGGGTCATTGTAGATCATTTAACTAAGAGTGCAAGGTTCATTCCTGTTCGATCGACTAGGACTGCATCAAAGTTGGCTGAGTGTATGTTAAGTGGATAGTTCGATTCCATGGTATTCCGAAGGGTATAGTGAGCGATCGAGACCCATTGTTCACTATTGGATTTTGGAAGAGCTTCCAGGAAGTTTTGGGGACTAAGTTGTGTTTGAGTACAGCTTACCACCCTCAAACAGATGGTCAGACTGAGAGAGTCAACCGAGTTTTGGAAGATCTCCTCAGAGCATGTGTTTTGGATTCCGGAGGATCGCGGGAAGATCATCTTCATTTGGTGGAGTTTGCATACAATAACAGTTACCAGTCAAGTATTGGTATGGCACCATATGAAGCACTGTATGGAAGACCGTGTAACTCTCCGACATGTTGGTTGGAAACTGGAGAAAAACTGATACTTAGGCCAGAGATGATTCGACAGACTTCGGATTGTATAAAGATCATTCGGCAACGAATGAAGGCAGCCCAAGATCGTCAGAAAAGTTATGCCGATAATCGTCGTAAGGATTTGGAATTCGACGTAGGTGATATGGTTTTTGTGAAGATTTCTCCTCTGAAGAATGTTATTCGATTTGGAAAGAAAGGAAAGTTAACTCCGAGATTTGTTGGACCATTCCCGATTATCGAGCGAATTGGAAAGCTCGCTTATAGATTGGGGTTACCGGAAAAGATGGCGGGTGTGCACAGTGTTTTCCATGTATCTTATCTACGGAAGTATGTGCATGACCCAACTGCAGTGGTTTCTGCTGATAGCTGTGAAGACTTGGAGGTTGATCCAGTTGTTACGAGACCTCGTAAGCCGCTTCGTGTTGTTGAAACCGACACGAAACAGCTTAGGAGGAAGACGATTATGTTGCTCAAGGTACAATGGAGTGATGATGTTGACGACTGTACGTGGGAGGAGGAAGAGAGGATGAAGGCAGCTCATCCTGAACTCTTCAAGGTATGGCCCTAAGGTGTCGTGACATCTCATGAATTTGTAGCTTGTTCTAAGTCTTAGAATTCTGCATGCTAGGCTAGAATTGGATGCATGGTTTGTTGGTTGCTATGGATGGTAGGCATGCAGAATAGCTTCGATTGCTGTTGTTTGTTTGGAATTTCGGGGACGAAATTCCTAAGGGGGAGAGAATGTAACGACCCGTATTTTACGTGTCGATATAATCGTAGAATTACTAGGTTGTTAGTGTTGTTTATGTCGTCCATAGCCTAAGTTGTGTGGGCAAGCTATAGAAGTTTGGACGAGTTAGCAGTTGGACGAGTTAAGGTGTTAACATGTTGCGACCTAGTGATTTGGACGACCTAAGACAGTAGACGAGTTAGTAGGCAGCGGCTTAAGGTTTGGACCGAGTCAAGGTAGTGAGCGACTCATAGGATAACCGACTCATAGGGGTGACCAACCTAAGAGTTAGCGAGTTAGAGGAGTTAGCGACTTAGTAGAGTGGCGACTCATTGGGGTGACTGAGTAAGAGAGGTGACCGACTCATGTATTGGACCGACTCATAGGATGGAACGACTTAAGGTGATTGGCCGACCTAAAGGAACTAACGGCTTAGGGGATGCCGACTCATAGGTTAGCGGCTTAAGGAGTTAAGGCTTAGGTCGTTGGTCGTTGAGTCGGTTGGTAGTTGAGTCGTCCAGACGACTTAGTGTTAGGTCAGCAGGGAACTAGGCCGTGTGGCCCTGTGTAGTGTTAAGTCGTGAGTCGGCAACATAGTTAAGTCGGTAGGGGCTTGAGTCGTGTGCATGCTGTGTCGTGTGTGTGTTGAGTCGTATTGCCTTGAGCTGCGTTGAGTCGTGAGTCGTAGTGGCTTGAGTCGTTGAGTCATGAGTCGTGGACGACTCATAAGGGCGGATGACTCATGGGGAATTTCAGCCTATAAATAGAGGGGTTTGGCTCACTTTTTGGCACCGGATTTTGAAGCGACGAAGTGCTGTCATTTTGAGAGCTCGACTACAGCATTTCTTCATCTCCTTTTCTCCATTCCAATCTAGTTCTAACATCCATTCAAGATCGAAGATCCAAGAGCCAAAGTTGAAGATCTTCATCTAACCAAGCTAGATTTCATCGTTTCAAGCGGGATTTCGACGAATCAAGCTTAGATCTTCGCTGTCCAGATCTGGAGTTGATAGTTTTTGTAGTGTTTGGGTGATTTGGTGAGTGGTGGTTATCTCTCACGCGGAACCAAAGGAGTATATTGGATTGGTGGTTTGTTGAAGTGTTGTAGATAGTGATTTTATGCATATTTCTTTAGATTCAAGTGTAGATCCATTACTTATGAAGATGTTTACTTATGCAAGTTCATTTATCAAGTTGTAGAAACAAAACCCATGATTTATATTTGTTAGATCTATGATAGAAACCCATGATTCATGTATGTTAGACTTATGCTCATTTATTTACGAAATTGCCACTATAGTTAATATTGCTTATTAGATCTTGTTTGAATGCTTGATTGTTTGGATGTATGATTGATTTAATTATTTCAAGTTAGCTAGTGGTTGATTTGGAACAAGATGGTTGAGGATGATTCAAAAGCTAAGTGGAAAGGCTCTTGAATGGTGAAAGCTGCTTGTGGCATATGAAGCGGATGTTGAAGCTCATATGTATGGATTAGATGATGTTGAGATGGGACTATGCCATGATGCGATGAGGCAAGCCATGATGTTGAGATGAGACTTTGCTATGATGCGATAAAGCGAAGCATGATGTGAGATAGCCTTGGTTTAATCCAGACGGGATCATCCCAAGCATGTTGATAACTCGATGATGCGATGCGAGTTGGTTGATAATGGTTAGCTCGAGAGGTGCTTGAGCTAGTATGGAAATAGTCGTCAAGGAGGATGACTAGGAGGCTGAGATCTCATCGTTGTTGAAGGTTCTAGCATGCTCAAAGCAAGAGTACGTTGGAACGGGCTGCGACGACGTTCCAAGCACGGGCTGCGACGACGTGCTAGTACTCTGGGTAGTTGCGAAGATTCCTAGGCACGGGCTGCAACGACGTGCGGAGTTATGTCTAGAACCGGGGTTACCATTAGCCCTTGATAGGTGGTCATTCAACTAACGGTGAAATCAAGGCAATGATAACAGTGATAGCCAGAGTCATGGATGTTTGGACGTTTGGTTGTATCATCATTCGGTCTCAAGAGCGGTGTTTTCCGGGTGCTTATCTGATCTTGGTTTAGGCCTTGGGGGTTTGTATTTGGAAAACATCGACCTTGACTCGAATGATTATTGCTTTACTTTAATTGTCTGCCATGCTATGCTTGCTTCTCCTTAATGTGTGTCTGGGGGCTATCACTGTAGAACGAGGTGGAGTGGGATGGTTTGGTTCCTATTCCTTTTATCCCTTATGCTCTTTTGGTATGTTTGATAGTTGATTTACTGCTCACTAAGACTTTGTCTGACTCAAGGTTTTATGTCTCCTCTTATTACCTTGGGCTTTTCATCCATGTTGGGATGTGCAGACTAGGTAGCAGGTGACAGGTGCTGTTCTTGGAGATCTACGTTGATGATGACGAAGACGAGCAGGAGGCTTTTGCATATTATTTCATATTATGTACTGGGTTTTTCCGCTGTATATACTTTGAGTGCTTTGTAGTGAGGTTTTGATGTATTGACTGTTCTGATGATTGTATCAAACTTCTAAGATGCTTATTTGATGATATTCTGTTATGAAGCTTCACTATACATATATTTCTCTATTGTATTTTATCCATGCGCTGTGAGTTATGCGATAGATTCTGCAATGTTTATTCTACCCTTGACGGTCACCCATGGCTGCCTGGCACGCCTCTCAGCGCATTATTTCCTTGTTTCCGTGCGGGATTCATGGGCGGTTGTCACAGGATGGCTCTTATAGAGCATGTGATCTTACTGGTACTCTTATCGAGCAGCCGATAAATTATCCCCCGGATCATGATATTGTCGGTGTCCCCATTGATGGACTATACCCGCCTCATAAGGTAATTCATCGTATTAATATTTAATTGTACATTATTAGTTAATCAATTGAATACTGATATGTTATATGTAGTTACGTTATGTAGATAGGTTAGACGAGCATAGGCGTTATGTTGCCGCCATTCAGCATATGACACTCGTTCATACCCAAGCGCTTAGTCTTCAAGCCCAGGTGATGCGGACCCAGATTGATAATTTGTGGCCCAGTTGGCTGCGTTTCAGTTTGGTAATGGTGGTCCCGCTCATGATGATGGCAAGGACGACGACGAGGACGACGACGGCGACGAGGATGAGGACGACGACGATGTTATTGACTCAGGATGATCATGTTGTATACTGTTACATCTATTTTACCGTTGATTATATATATTGATGCACTACCAAGGACATGTATTACTATTTATTTGTTGCGTTATACATCTTTTTTTACATTCACATTGAGGACATGTATTGAGGACTTGTACTGTATTGAGGACATGTATTGTATTGCACTACTTTTGATGTTTGCATATCTTTATTTACAGCATATTTACATTGCATAGCTTTATTGGCAGTGTATGTCACGTCATGTTGAGCACTATTTGCATGTTGCACTTCTTTTAATGTTTGCATTGATTTATTTACAGCACATTTACATTGCATAACTTTAATGACAGTTTCACGTTATATCGAGCATTGTTTGCACGTTGCACTCATTTTAATTTTAACTAGACTTAGCACTTTAGAGGTATTCGAATACAGTAACCACGTTGTATAGTTTTTGCCATAGGACATCTTCTTACTGCTATATATTCTTGGCAAATCATTCTGAATTCATCCCATCCTATTAAGCAAAAAATAGTGGATTATAGCCATATTTCCTTGCCAGAATCATACTCTTATGAGGGTCCTTTAAGTCGCAAAAAATGGTTGGTACGTTGAGATAGAGGATAGAAGCCATGAAGACGTAAGAGAGCATGAGAGAACTTTGCAAGAGAAGAGGTTTTTAGAGGACGGAAGAAGGAAAAGGGAGGAGCAGAGCAGCAGTAATGGGAGAAGGCAAAGAGAGCTTGAAATACGGGCTCAACAACCTCAACGGGAATAAGAGGTTGATTTTGGTGAAATATACTGCAATTGTGGAATTAATGTTTTGTATTCCGTCATAATAAACGGATCATATATAGGTCGATGCCACTATAGATGTAGCAATTTTCCTGATGGATGCGGACTATGGCAATGGTTGGATGATTCTTTACCTCACAGTGCAGTAGTGTATGCAACTGAACTTGAACAAAAAATTGAAACTCTCAGGAGGACACTTGGTTCAGTCCAGTTATCACCTGGTCGAAGATAGAGTTTAAATCTTCCAGTTTGTATTTGTTTTAGATATTTTTTGCATCATTCACCACTATATCGGTTTTGATTCAAAGTTGTTTGTTTGTAATATTACGTACTCAGTAGTTGCTTATTTCAAAGTTGTTTGTATCGTGTCAATTATTAGTTTGGTACCCCTATATCGGTTCAGTCTTTTTCAATGTTGTTTGTAATATTACGTACTTAGTAGATAGTGAAAGTGTCTAATACATGAAACTTATAAAAAACACACGTCGGACTTATAGAAAATACATGAAACTAAATCCTAATACATTCGATTGTAAGGAATTACACAGAACTTAAACAGAAATAAAGAAACTTCATTCGAACTGTCTAATATAGCCAACCCATAAATCATATGCAGCATGTCTAACAAAATTAGTACGATTCTCCCAAAGACAATGTGAATCATACGTAGCTCGTGATAACTGAAATAAGTCTTCTTCACTCACTGTGTTTATAACGCTTCTGTAACATTGACAAACTCTGGTAAACGTGACATAAGTACTGCGAGTATCTAGAATATGTTGAATTACTCTACAATCAGAATGATTATTAAATGCTTCGTTTAGAGTAACCCAGAAATCTTACTCGATCTCTTCTTCCACATATCTTGTATTGACTTCTATGTACGCTTTGATTAGCACCAAGTAATCCTGTGGAGTCCAACTTTAATTTGCCATGAAATTTTTGTACATTACAACAATGACATTTTCACTTAAAGAGGCAATTCAAACTCGTCATTATGCAGATCAATTATGTCCGTCGCTTGATAAATTGGACTTGACTACATTATGCAGTATTTGTCTGCCACTTGCTACGATTGATTTGACCACACACTGCATTATTTGTCTATTACTTGCTACAGTAGATTTGACTACATGATGCATTTTTTGTTCGCACTTGGTAGTGTTGATTTGACTATACTCTGCATTTTTTTGTCCGTGCTTGGTTCAGTTGATTTGACTACACTCTGTGTTTGTTGGTCTGCTACTTGTTAAAGTTGATTTGACTGCACTCTACATTTTTGTCCGTCACTTGCTGAAGTAGATTTGATAGCACTCTGTGTTTTTTGTCTGTCGCTTGCCAGTTGCCACTTTCTACATATCATATCACTTCTATATAAGGACTTCAACTGACATTCCATGCATCACACTTAACAGCTTCTTTCTTTCTCTCCTAGCATTAAACTAAATACAATAATGAATACTCTATCTTTCCTCAAATTTGTTATGGCATTCAATAGTGATTTCGATGAAGAAGAGATACTCCAAGAGGAAGCCGAATAATTGCATGAAATAGCTAACATATGTCGTGAAGCTTATGGCTCCACATCTCGAAAACATGGCGGATCGGTCGTGGGTCGCAAACATTAAACCATAATCAATTTCCCTTCCACAAAACTCTGATGCAAAACTAGTTCAACCCAAATTGCACTTATGGACTTGATATGCTCTGGAGAAGATACAGAATGAGAAGAGATCTATTTTTAAGAATTTTAACAAATATTCAAAACAATGACAAATATTTTATTTAAAAATTGAATGCTTCAAAAACACATGGGCTTAGCGGTGAACAAAAAATGACTGCTGCACGATGTTAGCTTATGTCACCGAGATCCAGGGGAAAGTAAACATCCGGACGAGTGAATCGACCATAAATGCATTGGATGATGCATATCAGATCACAGAGATGACCGCGTTAGAATTCTCGACAAATTCTATCAATCTATGGTGGATGTTTTCAGCAATGAGTGCTTAAGATCACCAAATGAAGATGATGTCGTGCGGATTCGAGAAATGCATGAGAGTAGAGGATGGCCTGAAATGCTTGGAAGTCTAGACTATATGCATTGGAAATGGAAGAAGTGCCCCAGAGCATACCAAGGAGCATACAATGGTGAAGAAAGAAAACCGAATATTATTTTGGAAGCTATTGCTTCATAAGATTTATGGATATGACATGCTTTCTTTGGAATGCCTAGATCTAACAATGATTTAAATGTTATCGAGAGGTCACACTTATTTAATGATCCGACAATTGGTCGAGTAACTTTAATATCGTTCAGTCTTGAGAAAAACACTTATGAGCATGGATATTATCTTGGTGATGGAATTTATCCAAAATAGAGCACTATTGTGAAGACATGTTCAAACCCAATAACAGCAAAGCAAGTGAAGTTTGCTGCGATTAAAGAGGGACAAAGAAAAGATGTAGAAAGAGATTTTGGTATTCTACAGTCCATATTTGCTATGATTAGCAATCCATGTAGACTTTGGTCTCAGCAAAAAATGTCTAGAATCATTTTTGCATGTGTTACTTACTATTCATAATATGATTATTGAAGACGAAAGGTTTATGGACAAACAACAATGTCGCTACGAATATGACTGTGCCGGGCAAATGCCAGAAGTATTTCGAGATGATGGTCTTACAACAGAAGAAACATTTAACGTTCACGTGGAACGACAACTTTCATACCACGATGCACAACTTCACAACGGCTCTAAAAAAATTTTATGAATCACATTTAAAATTACTTCAGTGATTGTTAGATCAATATTAGATTAGATTTGTCATGTATGTACGTGTTTGCGTTGTAATGATATTTAAGTTGTCTTATTACTATGTATGTCATTTCCTTCAACAAGTTATTCCGTTTGGTTATTGAATTTGTCTAAATGGAAATAAGAATGGTCTAACAATAATTAATAACAAAATACGGCATAATTAAATAAACGATACATCACACCGAAGGTAGTACAACTTAAACAATTCTAAGACTAAAACAAACTACTTTGAGGGAACTTGGAAATAATTATTTGTCGTTTGCGATCCATCCAATACTACTTTTGCATGTCATCCATCCCCGTAAGATCTTTATCGACAATCATCCATTCTTCTCTTCTCCTTTCTAAATCTAGCTTTTAGTGCTCAATTTTTTGCAAACTTGTGCATCACATCGATCTTCTCCTGCATTTGCCTACTTCTTTCTTGATGCCTTCTTTCATAAATTTCAAAAGCAGCATTCACTTTAGCGTCCATCACGGCATCAACTTTATTTTTTCTCTTTGCTGCTTTCACCCCAATTGGTCTATAACTTTCATTTAGTCTATGGTTGAGCCCATCCGACTCATTATCTTTCTGAAATTGACTTTCTCTATAAGATGAATCTCCCGGGCTCGACGAGTATGGAGATTTCGATGCTTTGTTCTTCCCCTTCGTTTGAACGTCTCAAAGGCTCTTAGCGTTATCGAAGTTCTACTTCGGTATGCTCGTCAGTAATTCATAATAGTTAGGAAATTGGTAATAATGCGTTTATTTAGGTCCGTTTCTCTTTGAAAAAAGCTTTATGAATTCCTCATTTCCATTTTCTTCTGTATATCCAAAAAAAATTACTAATCGTATTTACTTTGCAAAAAAATAGTAATAATAAGAAACATACCAAATGCTCTTCACCTCCTATTCCACTAGGGTTCGCTTTCTTTATTTTATAAATCTGTGATTCATAAAACTAAGTTAGTCGATTAATTTTACCGAATCGATCTTGAATTGCCAGCAAAAATCGAGTATTTTTGGGATGCTTAAGGTTGAAGGTATGCATTATTTTATTCCAAAACTTATTGCTACTCTGATAGTTGCCTCTAATCGAGTCGTTCATATAGTGACAATAAATGTCGCATAAATCGAAGTTCCCGTCGTTTCTCCATGGATTGGACGAATGCTGTGTAGGAGTGCTCGGTTATTGCTGGCTGTCGTCGAAGTAGTAGTTTTGAGATTGAGAAGGATGCATAAAGTCTCTAAAAGGCGAAGTCATTTTTAGATAATGCAATTTGTAGAAGAAATGAATGAAGATGTTTGTGTAGAAAGGATGAGTTAAGAGAGTGAATTTATAGAGAAGGCGGAAAATGATCGGAACTAGCCGTTGGGGGGAGCCGTTGACCACAATAGCCGTTAGGCTATAGGCGTTGATTAAATCAGCGTCCATGTTCAATTCAGAATACTAAATTAGATACTAAATATTATCCTTAATATTTAGTCGTAATGGGACTCTTGGAGTTGCATCTTTGAGATTCGGTGCTTAATATTAAGTTGAATATCTCATGTTGGAGACGCTCTAAAGAGGAAGTTGATAACTGATTATTTTTTAATGCTCTTTCACTAAATATAATCGGTGCTTATCCGCTCTAAATTTAATAAGGAATTAAATATAAGATTTAATATGGAAGACGAGACCCTATTTTTGTGCAATTCCGTTGAAGAAAAGAGTCATATAGTTATCTAAAGGCTTGTTTCCTAATATCTATTTTCCATATATGAAAAGGGAAAATAAAATGACTTTTCATAGAATTAAGAGAACAAAATTTGATGTGAGTAGCTCATTCAAGAAGACGAAAATTCTTTTGTGTGAATCGAAAAGGAAGGTAGTGAGATTCGACGAAAAATTTAAACTCTTGGAGTTAAGGAACCTTGATTTAACAAAGGAATTATTTATATAGCCTACATATGTTTTTATAGCATTTTTTATATTTTATATGATTTATTCGTAATTACTTGTTTATATTTTATACTTATTGTATCATATTTTTATCATGACTAATACTTAATTTGAACAGATCATTCATTCTGATGTCTTGAAGACTGAACTCACGACCTCTATAACCATAATCTATTGATCTTGCCACTTAAGGCAATAGTCCTCGACATTTATTGTATCGTCTAATGATGGACACTACAATACCCAATTGTCAGATATCATGATTAGCAATAAAATTTTACTCATTTTCAACACACATATATCTTTTGAGTATTGTATTTAATATATAGTTTTCCACTTAAAATAAATATTATTTTAAATTATCTTACAACTACCATATATTATTTCGAAAACAAGAATTCAAAATTAATAAGATTTTTTATGGATTGGGTTATATTTATTTAAAATCTATAAATTAATTATATGTTATTTTTAAGTTCGTATTTGTTGAAAGTTAGTAGTGTGTAATTCAAACCATAAGATATCATTTGAGTATCAAGAATTAGAAAAAAATACACTCATATACATGTTTAATTATTTATAATATTTATAACTAAATAAAATATATAAATTAATTAACTGTGTTATTTTTACAGATATTATGTGATTTTGGCTATTAAAGATTATAAACAAAGGGATTAAAATAGCAAATACCTATGTTTATTATTTTCAGTTATACCAGAAGCCATTGTCTTTGGATGCTTTTTGCATGAGCTTCTAATGTTGATGCCAAAACCAAAAGCCTAAGTGGCATAACACATGGATTATACAGTTTAGAAATACATAGTCTGAAATGGGTTAATATATAACAATCTCACTCAATGTCAAGACCATAGGAAGTCAAATACCAAAGCCTGTTATGGTACAAGCTCCTAAATCTTCAAAACGATAGGCCATAATTGTCTAAATATATAATCAATTTCAGGATCCACAAGTCATTCAAGTTGGTCACATGGACCAATAAATGGACTAAGATATTGGCCAGAAGCCCTGCAATAAATCAACTTCATTCTCAACATCTTTGTAGCAATTCATAATTTTTATGCTTAGCAACAAAGATAAGAAATCGTTTTATTCAATCAAATGACTCGATCAAACTAATAAATTAAGAACTGAACTTTTAAAGATAAATAAACAAAGACTGGAGACATACTCCATTATGTTAGTAATGTCATTTATATATAAAAAATATGTAAAGTTTGTCGAAGTTAAATAATATATCAAAAAGAGACAAAAAGAGAATTTAGGGGCAAAGTGGTAATTAGCCATAATGAGATCTTTATATTTTTGAAATGAGATACTTCTTCCTTGATTCCTCCTTCTTATTCTTCCAAAAAAACAAACCTTTTTAACTATAAATCCCCATAACTCTTTCATTCCTTAACGAAAAATTCCAATTAAGCTCTCTAAATTCAAGCTAGAAGAATCTCTACAAATCATGCTATTCGAGTTTGTATTTTAATGAGAAATGAAATTGAATTTTGGAAATAAAGATAGCATCAAGAGTGGATTAGATTAAGCTTGTATTTCATTAAATTTAGTGAATGAGATTTATTCCCTACACTATATGATCATTGTATATGTTATGTATTGGTGTTAGCATCAAACGTTGTGTTAGAATTTGATAAATGAACTTGAATTGGGATTTAAAAATGAGAATGATTTAATAAGCGTTTATAAGTATATAAGTGTAAAATGAATGCGTAGAAAGCTTAAGAAATGATGTCGTTAATTATACTATATGTTATCCCGCCTTTTTCAGCAAGGCCGTGATATCAAAAGATCGACCGAGAAAAGCAAGATAGCTCGTCTCAAAGATCGGTCAATTCAACATCTCAACAAAGCAAGTTCTGTTGAATGATTTTTCATCTAAGATCCCCTACGGAGGGGGGGTCCAGGGGGGTGCCAACCCCCCAAGGTGGGGGTGCGGGGGCAACGCCACCGCTACGGTGTTCGACCTGACCGGTCAGGTCGCAGAGGTCCAGGGGGCAGCGCCCCCGGCAGGGTGCGGGGCAGCGCCCCGTCCAAAACGGTATGCGACTTAGAGCATGGAGTCTCCAACGGGCTAAAGCTTCCAGCGAGTTAACGGGTTGGAGCTTCCAACGACCTAACTCCAAATCTCCTACACGACCTACGACTTACCTTAGGTCGCTCACGACCTAAACCCAGCCGACCTAACTCCAAATCTCCTACACGACCTACGACCTACCTTAGGTCGCTCATGACCTAAACCCAGCCAACCTAACTCCGAGCTCTCCTATAAATACTCCGCTTACTCCAACTAGGAGGAGAGGGGTCTGGATCTGAGGGCGCCTACACTCTACTGATTTCTGGACTCTCCGAGCACCTCAACCATCGAAGATTCTTCATCAAGAGATCTACTTCATCTAAGAGAGATTCGAAGAGCAATTCACCATCAACGTTCTAACTTCTTTCTCCGTTCATGTTGTAATTGTAGGATCGTGTTGTAATCGAGAGATCATGCTGTAAAAGTGTTGTAATCTTGTAAAAGTATGTACAAAGAAGATAATGAAGAATGTAAAGTGGATGTAGGCTTACTAGAAGCCGAACCACTATAAAAATCTCTGTCTCTTTTACTTTTCTGCGACTTTTTTTTTTACTTTGTTTCCCGTATAAACGGGTGGTGCTTTCACTTCATCACGAGATACACCGGATGTTAGCGTTAAAACCATTCTTATCGTTAACACTATATATTGTATGTTCATTGTTAATAGTGTTTATATTATTGTTTGATTTGGTTATTATAGAACAAGTAGAGAATGATTTGAGACATTTGGTGAATGACATTACTGGGTAAATGAAGAAGCTGAGATGAAAATCGAGCAGTTAAATTTGAATGGTTGGTTGAAATAGTTAACTGCTTAAAATCGTTCTTCAATTATGAATCTACAGTGGTTCGAATGTCAAAATATAACGACCCGCAATTTTTGAATCTTCGTATTTTAATATTTAATTTATTTAAATATTCAAATTTGTATTTAAATATAATAAACTACGTGTTTCAAATAACTACTCGATTTTTAATGATGTGCTTTTAATTTAATTTATAAAAAAAATCCATAATTTTAAATTTGGTAATAATTAAATTTTCGTTTGACGTATTTTACGACAAACATTGGCATTTCTGAAACATTTCAGAACATGTTAACTCATATATTTTACTGTTATTTTAAGATCGTATCGCATTGTTGTGCATGATCGTATTTTTATTTTTATTGTTCGTAAGTTGTATGCTAACGTGATATTGTGTAGAACTTACCGCAAACTAAAATTTCAAAATAAAACTTAATACAACGCACACAACTATCTTTTACTTGTCTTTTCTTTGTTGTTGCATCTTGATTTCTTGTTGATGGGATGGAAGTGTAGAAAATTTGGATTACTTTGCTTGCAAAAAATTGCTATTACTTATATGAACATGTTCACACGCAAGGGGACACACATTTCCTTTTTCAGCAATGAAAATACACACCATCATATTTCATATACATCCCATTCTCTTCATACATACATACATCTATTGCTTCACTGCAAACGAAAAACAGATCCATTTTTTATCTAGATGTACGCATGGAGGAACACAGACACATATTTTCTTTCCATTTTTGAATACACAGCAATTCTTCTCCAACTCTTTCATTTTTCTTCCACTTTCCTTTTCCCTTTCTTTTCCCATCTAAATGAGTGTGGTAGTGTGTCTGTTTGCTGAGTGTATATGCGTGGCTGAGTGAGTATGTGCATGTATGTGCTGTGTAGTGCTGGAGGAGTGGTTGTGCATGCATGGCCGCGGGTGAGTGTGTTCGGCATGGAAAATTGGGAAGAAAGTGGAATGGTGCATACATGTGCTGCAGGCAGGAAATCAATAAGGAGAGGAGAAAGGAAGAGGGTGTGTACAGGCGTAGGGAAGGAGCAGCTCGGGTTTGGACTTTGTGTTGGGCCTTAGGCCGTGACTTGGTTGGAGCTTGCATGCAAAGATGAGGGAAGATGGAAGGGAGCTGCGTGTGCAGCCATGAGGCAGTGAGAATGAGGGGGAGGCTTCTGTAGCTTTTTGGGGTTGTGAGTAATGCTGGGCTTTTGGGCCGCGCTTGTGGTTGGAGCAACTTCATGCTCACATTTTCAGTTTCTTCCCAAATTTTACGTCCTGTTGTCACAGCCATAACACCATCAAAAGTATTCCAAATAAAGAAATTAATTTTTTCAAATTCAAGAGAATTGAGTCTGATAAAATTTCATTCACACCATTTCTTCAATTTCTGAGAGTTACTGGAGAAAAATACATTTCTTTACAAAGCATTTTCAGACCTACAATTTCAAGTCCAAAAATGATCCTTCTCTTTTGACCGTATCTTCTTCAAACAAATCCAAATTGAGTTATTCTTTTTTCAGAACCATAGAGAAAATAATTTTCTAAAAATTTCTCTGTATATCGTTTTCAATATCCGAGAGTAAAAAGTCGAAAAACTAGTTGGAAAATAACCTATTTTCGGGTACGTTTTTTAAAATTCGATGATTATCCAAAGTCATTCCACCTTACCAAAACATGTTTCACTTCCTTTGCTTAGGAATGAAATTGCTAGGTCATACCCTAAGTTAGCATAGTTTTGGATAGTTTTCGATGAGTAAAACTACATCTTCTTAAACTATGTTTATACTATGTTAATGTTCATGTTAATAGCATATGAATGCTTGTTATATACATGATGTTATGGTTTGGTTGTTTGTTTGTTTCATGCTTTAAAAGGTTGTCGCATTTGAAAGTTAGTAAGCATATGGTTAGCTATATGAAAAGTTGGTAGTTAAAGCTAATATAATTGTAACAACCCGGGATCTCATAACAATTAATTATCATCAAATGACGATTAAATTGGTTGTTAATTACTATTGGAGTTTTAATCAGTTGAAATTCTTTAATAATGGTTAAAAGTTATGTGGGCTTAAAAATTGAATATTGGCCCATGTTTTTCTTCGTGCCGTGTTATCTCGAGTAAATACCCGCCCCCCTTTCATTTTCATTCATTCAAAACCCTAAATCAAAACATACGAAAAGAAAAATGGCGGCTCGTTCTTTCCCCTTCAATCTGAAATTAGGGCTTTTTGAAGCTGTGCCTTTTTGTTGATCGATACAGTGGTTATTCGCGTGTGTTTCGTTCTCGTTTGTTCGCTCTCGGCCGCTTCTATTTGATCGAGTTCGTCTTCGCTTCGTAGCAAGGTGAGTGAATTTTGTCACTCACATCTAATTCAAGTTTTAGTGTTTTCCGACTTGTTTGAATTCGTGAATTTTGCTGCTTGATTTTACGATGTTGATGTTGTTCGACTTTTGACTTTTGACCGTGTTTGATTTTTGTTTCTATGTTGATTTGAACTGCTCGTATTTCTTGGGTATCACTGTTTCGATTTAGATTTCTGTTGGCTATGGTCACTTGAATTGATTAAGTTGATTTTGTGAAAATATTTCGTGTGTGACATTAAGCTTGACTTGATGAACCACTTTGTTGTTCCATAACTCCAGTCAGTTGTTCACGGCTTTGATTTGAATTGTAAAACCTGTTGTCTACATTGAACTTGACTTCTTCCTGCTGTTGCATGACGTCGGCAGTTATGTCTTGTTCAAAGTTGATACCTGTAATTGATTTCGGTTACTTGTTAATTACTGCTTTGGGTGGTATTTGTGTTGAAGTCACCTGACTTCGACATCCTTGGGCATTTGATCACTTGCGGCCTCGACTTTGTTATACACTGCATATACATTCTGATACATGTATACCTGTTTAAATTAGCATTGTCGCATTGTACTGGTCATTGCTCTTTGGTGCAGTTTATTTTGCATTGCCATTGTACTCGAGTTAGGCCTGTAGCTTGCATTGCCTCAGACCTTTTGACACACAGACTTCATTTCATGTTAATCTTCACTATAACATGTTAATCTTCACTGTCACTGTATGTTGCTCCGAGTCAATTTGCATCATTAACCTGGTTGGTCTGCAGTTCCTTGTTGCCACCTCTGTTTCACATTTTGTTTAGGTTGTATTTATTATTTTACTGCATCATGCTTGGCAGCCTTTGCCTGTGCATGTTTGTCACCTGTTCTGGTATACCGTATGTCGTTGTCTTCATTTGGCATTTGGATTTGCTAGTGTACTTCACTCAAACTAGCTACTGTTCGTGGTTGTTTCATGTGATGTTTATCCATTGTAGTTCACTGGTTTCTTGTTCCATATGAGTCATATGAGTTTTTGGTCGACTGGAGAACTTTTTTCCATTGTATTCTGCTCGCACACTGCTATCAGTATCACTGCATTGTTTCTAGCCTCAAGTATAGTTGCATGATCTCTCATATTTGTTTCATGTGCACTCAGTATCACTTGAAGTTGTAGCCTTGTTGTTGGTGCATTCCAAGACATGTGGCAGTGTAACCTTCATGTGTATTTCTGGTTTCATTGTATTATTTAAGTTAGCCCTGTATTTGGTAGTTGCATTCCTTTGTGCTTGATTCTGATGCTTTTTGAAGCTTGCACTGTCCGGTTTCACTGATGCATGCATGTGGTATCTTTCGCGGTTTCATTTTGTTGCAGTAGTTTGATATTGCATTGTGCTTTGCTTTGTGACATGTTGAACTTGCTGAGTTGATTTTCTGGCTGTGCCAATGTTTACCTTATGTATTTGCCAATTATTATGCATGTTTGGGTACTTGATACCCTGTTGCATTCATTGGTGACTGCAATTTTGTTTTGTATGCAGTCTTGCCTTGTTGGTTTGCGTTGATGCAATTGGATTTGTTTTTCTAATTACACTTGAGTTGAATCCAGCTCGTAGCTTGAATTTGATCTTGTTCTAGAAGTTGTGACATTATTTTATTACACTTGAGTTGAATCCGGTATTTTGGGTTTGACCTTGTGTTTGATTGTAAATTTTCATTGTGCCTTCGTGTGCACTTTGTTCATTTGATGGTTATTGGGTGGATGCTGTGCTTGCCGTTGCAGTTCCATCTGGTTCATTTTGATTTGAGTTGGTGCCATTTGCTATTGATTCATTGAGCTTTTGTGTATTTTATCACTGTAGTGGCGAGGCAGTGCACGCGAGCGTGTACTGCAGCCCTATCAGATTTGACATTTTAAATTGATATTTCAATTGTTGGAATTGTTCTGTGTTCAATTCGATATTTGAAATTGCATTCGATTTGGTTTGAATTGATGATTTTGTTGATATCTAATTATCTTTTTGATAATTAGATTATGAGTTTCTAATTATTTATTTAATAATTAGATTTTGTTGTTAATTGTCGTCTGGCAATTCTGTTGTTTTCTAAATTATCTTCATTGATAATCCTTTTATTTATCTTTGTTGATAATTTGAATTTGCTGATTTGTTGTTTAACACTGTTACGTGTTATATTTACCGTTATCCGATTTTCCTATTTAAGGATTGGATAGGTAAGATTTATTGTGACTGTCGTCTATTTGATTATTTAATTATTATTGCTTCCATGCATTAATAACTGAGTTTGAATTAGACTGACCCGTGTATTATTTCCTTTTGAATTTAATACTCGGGTCAAACCGAGTTATTACAGGTTGTTGATATCTTTCTTTGGGTTGCTGCTTGAGCTATGAAGTCTTTTTATATCATTTGGAGTAACCGTTGTTATAGTATAGGATGTTGTGTATTCATGTATATTACTCACGATAATGTACTTATATATGTAACTTCCAGTGTCGACAGTTGTAGTTGTATCATATGTATTGTATCACATGTATTTTAACTGACATCAGTTATATATATATATATATATATATATATATATGAGACTTTTTATTATCTGTGTTACACATTTAGATTATCTGTGTTATTATTATATATGTTGTTCTAAACTATTATGAACAATCATAGTTCGTTTTATACTAGAATTGGGTATGTCGATGGGAGCAAATAAACAGAGATGAAAAAAAGAATATTTACCACTCCTATCGAGATAACCAATACTAGTGTAAGGCCTAACTACGGATGGCTGTTCCTGTCCATCCTTATTCTTCGTAATAACAGACAATATTTCTTTTAATACTCTTTGTTATTATGAGCATAGAGGTGGGGCGTCAGAGTTGGTATCAGAGCGAGGGGTTTATGGACATAATATAAAACATAACTTAGATGTAACATATGTTACAACTAATTGTCGATGTTTTATTGTGCTTTGAGTCAAAACTAAAGTTTTGAAATTATGATGAAATTTTTTAAATATCTTAAAAAAAAGTGAAATTGTGTTTTGATGATTGAGAAATTTGTGTTCTTTTTATCAGAGTGCGCAGCGGAAACAGTGAGACCGTCTTTGCTGAGTACAGCCGATAACCTTTTTGATTTAAAAATCAAAATACGAAATTGAAATAAAATTTCATTTGTTGTTTACATAGCTGTGTTTATTTTGTTTCCTTTGAAAATTTTGAAACCGATTTGAGAATCCGAAGCGATTGCAGTTATGTGATTTTGTTGGGATTTTGTTGTTTTGAATTATCTTCATTGAAGATATATTCGACTGATTTCTTTGTTCGTTTTGTAGTATACGTGCAAATTTAAGTTGCACGTTACTGCATTAATTTTACGTTGAATCGGTGTTTGGGTTTAAACGTATTTTGTTGCCGTTATTTTTATAACGGGAATTTTACACCAATGCTAAAGTTTTGAAGCACGGTGTTTTGTTGACATTTTAATGGATGAAAATTCACTGGTATTATATTTTGATGCGAATTATTTTGATGAGATTTTGACGTTTAAAAATTACTGTCGCTTTGTCTTCAGAAACCGTCAATTTGAAGTGGATTTTCAAGCGGTTATCCCGCAATGCTGATTTTGAGATCCGTGTTTACGGTGTTTTGAAAAGTACATTTTCTTTATCGAAATTGTTACAGATGTTGTTGTTTTAATTACGTATTTTAAGAATCATTTAAAAAAAATTGTTTTCCAAAATTTCTACAGTTTGCGCTTTCAAAAGAATGAGGAAGCGATTTAAACGCTTCAGCAAAATTGAGGACTATGAACCCTCACTTTTACTGATTCGCTTAATTCCGGACTTGTCCGTTTGATAACGTAAAATGTTATTAATTTAAAATGCACGATTTTGCACTTTCAAGGAAACGATGAAGAGAATTAAACGATTTAGTAAAACTCGTGGTATAGGGCATGTGCGTTTGCTATTTTGGTTAATTTCGGAATCGTTAATTGAAAAATCTGTTGTTTGATGATTTTATTTGGCTTTCGAGCCACTTTGATGGACCTTCGGGTCATATGTTGGACCTTCGGGTCATATGATGGACCTTCGGGTCATTTGTTGGGCTTTCGGGCCATTCTGTTGGACCTTCGGGTCATTTGTTAGGCTTTCGGGCCACTCTGCGGACCTTCGGGTCAAATACCAGTACTAGACCTTCGGGTCACTCTACGGACCTTCGGGTCATCTGATGGGCGCCAAAATTTATAGTACTTGGTAGGCTTCGGCTATCTGAGATGCACGTGCGGCGTAGTTAAAACTCGCCATCTGATGGGATCGATCCAAAACTTTTATGTTGATTTTCTAGAGTATCTTAATTGATTTCTAGATATTCGTTGTTTCTAATTATCTGCAGGTATTGGATATTTGCTGATATGAGTTCTAATTATCGTTTTTGATAATTAGATATTTGTTGTTTCTGATTATTGTTTTTGATAATTAGATATTTGTTGATTTGAGACTTCTGATTATTGTTTTTGATAATTAGATATTTGCTGATATGAGTTCTAATTATCGTTTTTGATAGTTAGATATTTGTTGTTTCTGATTATCGTTTTTGATAATTAGATATTTGTTGATTTGTGATTTCTGATTGTCGTTTTTGATAATTAGATATTTGTTGATTTGAGATTTCTGATTATCGTTTTTGATAATTAGATATTTGTTGATTTGAGATTTTCGATTACCGTTTTTGATAATTAAGATTTTCGATTATCGTTTTTGATAATTAGATATTTGTTGATTTGAGATTTTCGATTATTGTTTTTGATAATTAGATATTTGTTGATTTCAGATTTTCGATTATCGTTTCTGATAATTAGATATTTGTTGATTTGAGATTTTTGGTTATCGTTTTGATAATTAGATATTTGTTGATTTGAGATTTCTGATTATCGTTTTTGATAATTAGATAATTGCTAATTTTTGCTGATTATGAGATTTTCTAATCTCTAATTGATTTTAGATTATGTTGATTATATTGAATTGCTGTTTTCTATCTATCTTTGTTGATAGTTAGAGTTTGCTGATTATGGAGTTCGTATTTTCTAATTATCTGTTGGATAACTAGATATTTACGGTTTTGCGAATTGGGATTTGTGTTTTCTAATTGTCTTTGTTGATAATTAGGTTTTGCTGTTTTCTAATTATCGTATCGGCAATCAGATATTGCTATTTTGTGATTTCTGAATTCTAATTATCTAATTGATAATTAAATATTGATGATAATCGTTTATTTAGTTTTGCTGTTTTCTGAATTATCCATTTGATAACTAGATTTTGTTAAGAATTTGTGAATTTCTTTTACGGAATTAAAAGATTTCTTTGGTGTTTGTGTTCTTGACCTTTATTTTTCTAGCTTAACCAGTTTATGTTAGAAAAATAATTGTTATTGACGCCTTTAATTATGAAAATTGCAGGGACGCAATTTTTATAAGGAGGGGAGTCTGTAACAACTTGGGATTTCATAACTATTAATTATCATCAAATGATGATTAAATTGGTTGTTAATCACTATTGGAGTTTTAATCAGTTGAAATTCTTTAATAATGGTTAAAAGTTATGCGGGCTTAAAAATTGAATATTGGCCCATGTTTTTCTTGGTGTCATGTTATCTCGAGTAAATACCCGTCCCCCTTTCATTTTCATTCATTCAAAACCCTAAATTAAAGCATACGAAAGGAAAAAAAATGGCGGCTCGTTCTTTCCCCTTCGATCTGAAATTAGGGCTTTTTGAAGCTGCACCTTTTTGTTGATCGATACAGTGGTTATTCGCGTGTGCTTCGTTCTCGTTTGTTCGCTCTCGGCCGCTTCTATTTGGTCGAGTTCGTCTTCGCTTCGAAGCAAGGTGAGTGATTTTTGTCACTTACATCTAATTCAAGTTTTAGTGTTTTCTGACTTGTTTGAATTCGCGACTTTTGCTGCTTGATTTTACGACGTTGATGTTGTTCGACTTTTGACTTTTGACCGTGTTCGATTTTTGTTTCTATGTTGATTTGAACTGTTCGTATTTCTTGGGTATCACTGTTTCGATTTAGATTTCTGTTGGCTATGGTCACTTGAATTGATTAAGTTGATTTTGTGAAAATATTTCGTGTGTGACATTAAGCTTGACTTGATGAACCGCTTTGTTGTTCCATGACTCCGGTCAGTTGTTCACGGCTTCGATTTGAATTGTAAAACCTATTGTCTACATTGAACTTGACTTCTTCCTACTGTTGCATGACGTCGGCAGTTATGTCTTGTTCAAAGTTGATACCTGTAATTGATTTCAGTTACTTGTTAATTACTGCTTTGGGTGGTATTTGTGTTGAAGTCACCTGACTTCGACATCCTTGGGCATTTGATCACTTGCGGCCTCGACTTTGTTATACACTGCATATACATTCTGATACATGTATACCTATTTAAATTAGCATTGTCGCATTGTACTGGTCATTGCTCTTTGGTGCAGTTTATTTTGCATTGCCATTGTACTCGAGTTAGGCCTGTAACTTGCATTGCCTCTGACCTTTTGACACACAGACTTCATTTCATGTTAATCTTCACTGTAACATGTTAATCTTCACCGTCACAGTATGTTGCTCCGAGTCAATTTGCATCATTAACCTGTTGGTCTGCAGCTCCTTGTTGCCACCTCTGTTTCGCATTTTGTTTAGGTTGTATTTATTATTTTACTGCATCCTGCTTGGCAGCCTTTGCCTGTGCATGTTTGTCACCTGTTCTGGTATACCGGATGTCGTTGTCTTCATTTGGCATTTGGATTTGCTAGTGTACTTCACTCGAACTAGCTGCTGTTCGTGGTTGTTTCATGTGATGTTTATCATTGTAGTTCACTGGTTTCTTGTTCCATATGAGTCATATGAGTTTGTGGTCGACTGGAGAACTTTTGTTCATTGTATTCTAGTTGCACACTGCTGTCAGTATCACTGCATTGTTCTAGCCTCAAGTATAGTTGCATGATCTCTCATATTTGTTTCATGTGCACTCAGTATCACTTGAAGTTGTAGCCTTGTTGTTGGTGCATTCCTAGACATGTGGCAGTGTAACCTTCATATGTATTTCTGGTTTCATTGTATTATTTAAGTTAGCCAGCATTTGGTAGTTGCATTCCTTTGTGCTTGATTCTGATGCTTTTTTAAGCTTTGTGACATGTTGAACTTGCTGAGTTGATTTTCTGGCTGTGCCAGTGTTTACCTTAAGTATTTGCCAATTATTATGCATGTTTGGGTACTTGATACCCTGTTGCATTCATTGGTGACTGCAGTTTTGTTTTGTATGCAGTATTGCCTTGTTGGTTTGCGTTGATGCAATTGGATTTTTTTTTCTAATTACACTTGAGTTGAATCCAGCTCGTAAATCGGATTTGATCTTGTTCTGGAAGCTGTGACATTATTTTATTACACTTGAGTTGAATCCAGTATTTTGGGTTTGACCTTGTGTTTGATTGTGAATTTTCATTGTGCCTTCGTGTGTACTTTGTTCATTTGATGGTTATTGGGTGGATGTTGTGCTTGCCGTTGCAGTTCCATCTGGTTTATTTGATTTGAGTTAGTGCCATTTGATATTGATTCATTGAGCTTTTGTGTATTTTATCACTGTAGTGGCGAGGCAGTGCACGCGATCGTGTACTACAGCCCTATCAGATTTGACATTTTGAATTGATATTTCAATTGCTGGAATTGTTCCGTGTTCAATTCAATATTTGAAATCGCATTCGATTTGGTTTAAATTGTTGATTTTGTTGATATCTAATTATCTTTTTGATAATTAGATTATGAGTTTCTATTTATTTATTTAATAATTAGATTTTGTTGTTAATTGTCGTTTAAGCAATTCTGTTGTTTTCTAAATTATCTTCATTGATAATCCTTTTATTTATCTTTGTTGATAATTTGAATTTGCTGATTTGTTGTTTAACACTATTACGTGTTATATTCACCGTTATCCGATTTCTTTATTTAAGGATTGGATAGGTAAGATTTATTGTGACTGTTATTTATTTGATTATTTAATTATTATTGCTTCCGTACATTAATAACTGAGTTTGAATTAGACTGACCCGTATATTATTTTCTTTTGAATTTAATACTTGGGTCAGACCGAGTTATTACAGGTTGTTGATATCTTGCTTTGGGTTGCTGCTTGAGCTATGAAATCTTTTTATATCATTTGGAGTAGTCGTTGTTATAGTATAGGATGTTATGTATTCATGTATATTATTCACGATAATGTACTTGTATATGTAACTTCCAGTGTCGACAGTTGTAGTTGTATCACATGTATTGTATCACATGTATTGTAACTGACATCAGTTATATATATATATATATATATATATATATATATATATATATATATATATATATATATATGAGACTTTTTATTATCTGTGTTCCGCATTTGGATTATCTGTGTTATTATTATATATGATGTCCTAAACTATTATGAACCATCGTAGTTCGTTTTATACTGGAATTGGGTATGTCGATGAGAGTAAATAAACAGAGGTGAAAAAAAAGAATATTTACCACTCTTATCGAGATAACCAATACTAGTGTAAGGCCTAACTACTGGTGGCCGCTCCTATCCAGCCTTATTCTTCGTAATAACAGACAATATTTCTTTTAATACTCTTTGTTATTGTGAGCATAGAGGTGGGGCGTCACGATAATTGTTAGAAAATACTTATTACATGTTGTATCGTCATTATTTATCTTGTGTTGTGCTTAAAACATTACTATGTGATGTTTGGTTGTATGGCTAATGTCATAAATTAATATGAATTAAGATTGACTAATTACTATGTTAATGATGTGCTTTAAATTTATCTAATTACCTGGTTAATGATTGTTTAAATTAATTAATCAGTTATTTAATGATGTTTAGATTTAATAAATCAATATACTTAATGATGTTTAAGGATAATTAATTATTCAACAATGATGGATTAAAGTTAATTAATCAATTTGGTAATGATGCTTTTAAACTAATTAATCTTTTTAATAACTAATTTTTAAAATTTATCAACTTATTTTAACTTTAATTAATCTTTCCTTTATTGATGTTTATAATTAATAAATCACTTTTAAATAATGAGAATTATTTATTTATTTATTTAATTACTTATATTTAAATTTATTAATTAATTGAATTATAGTGATTTCTCCATTTTAATTAAAGGTTATTGGATTTAATTTATTAACTTAACTTTTATGAAGTTTCAAAGTGAATTTATCAAGGATGTTTTCACTTTGTTATTAATTTAAATAGCAATAATTAATTAATTATTGATTTAATTAATTATATTTAATTGAATTGATAAGGTTTAAATGTGGTTTGCCCTTTTATTCTTTAAAAACATTCGAAGTTCAAAAATAAAATTTGTTAATGAAGTTTAAAGTTAATTAATGTAATAGGATGTTTTAAGTTATTAAATCCTTTTTTAAAGTTAGTAAACTCTTTTAACAAAGTGTTTTAAGCTAATACTTGTACTGTGAGGGCAAACACGAATTCGGTTTTAAAAAGAAAAAAGTTTGATTCGTTTGTGGAAATGAATTAATTTCCATAAAGCGATTCATTATATAGGAACGATTTATCAATATGCTTAGCAGTAAGGTCAAAGAAGCAGACTCGTCGCTACTTCGAAAGTTAAGAATACTCGTGAGACATGACTTTCAATTAACACTATCTTGACTTGTCCGGTATTATTGTTAACTAAGAAATAGTATATGTTGGAATTTGATGAGTGATGATAAGTATACAAGGCTTAATTTTCATGTACCATTGTTGTATATCCTTGACAGTTGGTTTCCCAACTATCAGTTAACTCAGCCTTCTTTGTATTTCGTCATTCTAAGATGATATGTTGCTCACTTGAGCTTTGTTATCCTTTGTCGGAAAAGACTAAACCCAAAGACCAAGTGGAAGTCAAGCTATGCGGGGTTTCTCCCATTAGGGTATTTTCACATCCATTCTAGACTGGAATTGGTTTTTTCGCATAGAGATGTGAAATACTCGGTTTCTCGTTAACCGTTGGCGGGGTCTGGCTTGGACATGACTGAGAGCCATCAGAGTTCTTAAGTATATTTCTAAATGTATACTTTCGGTAATGGTGGAGAACCCTCCTAGTCATTTGTTGAAAAAAATTCTTTTCTTATTTGAATCAAGCTTTTGAATATGTTTTCTTTAATTACAACGGGAAGATTCAACTACTCTTCATGGTGTTCAGTTATTGGTTTTGTCCATTCTATCGAGTTTGGGAAGTTATCTTGTTTATTCCATTCTATCGTGTTTGGGGTTGTCTTGTTTTATCCATTCTATTCAGTTTGAAATTTTATTCATACTATTTCCATTCTTTCAGGTTTGAATGCTATACTAATTGTATCCATCATCTATGTTTGGATTTGTTCCCTATAGTTCATTTTCATTTTTGTTATGTTTGGTTGTTGTCTATATGGGGAAAACCCCATTCCGCTTTAGCGGTATGGTCCCACATATTATTGTTTAAATACACCCATTTGTTTCATAGTTTTACTCATACCAGACATTTTGTCTGACCCGAGTTGTTTATTTTCCCTAAACTCTCGGGTACACAATTATATTTGCATAGTCCGAGAATAGCTGGTTTCCGTTGGAGCTCATTGAAGACGGTGATCGAACATGCATCTCCTTGGTTACCTAGTTATTTATTTCCGCCATACGATTACGTAGGTGTATTTTTTAACTTAAAAATGTAAAGTTAGAACGTATAGCTGCGAATTTGTTAGATGTAGTACTTTTTTATATAACCCTGATAACTCCTTATAAGGAGTAACCTTTTGTACTATATCATTTTATATTATTTGTAACCATTATGCTATGGTGTTTATCCATTCTGTTTTATTCTGTTCTTTATTTTACCCTAAGACAACTTATCTTTCAGATTCTTGGGCAACGACACACGAACATCGAGGACGTATTAAGTGTTGTTCTTAGGGATCAAAAAGGTGGGTCATCACAGATGGTATCAGAGCTTAGGTTTAGCGAACCTCTAAGCCCTGATGGGGTAAGCTATCTAAGGATAGGAATAGTAAAATCCTAAGATAAGTTTGAGAGTATACATATATATTGAGTGTGTATTTGTTAGTGCTATAAAAATGTTTTATATTGTGTTGTTTGATCTACTTAGTATTATATGAATTCTGGTCGGTGCATCTGATCAGCGTTATCGATAGCGATTCCTAAACAATTGAACAGATTTACCAACACAATATTGGTTTAAATGATAAATGAAATAATTTTACCTTGAAATCTATTATATATATAAGAATGATTTTCAAAATTAATATATTTGTTTAGTTGAGTTGATTATTTAGAAATGATAATATTTTTTTGTTATCATTAAGTATTTGATTAGTTATGCTCGTCCAGTTTGAGCATTAACTATTGCTGAATAGTTCATAAGGAATTTTCCTTAGTGAGATATAGGTCGAGTAGATGGAAATTAAGGAATCTTGGAATGAACCCCTTTTGAATTAAGTTTCATAGTTTGATTATAAAGTGTTCGGCGAAAGGATTAAGTTAAAAGACATCTTTTAATAATGTTAAGCTAAAATTAAACTTTTAATAAAAGGATGTAAAGTTTATTGGTCATGTAGTCTCAAAGGAAGGGTTATTTGTAGATCCGACTAAGATTGAGGTAGTGAATAGTTGGAAGAGACCCTGGATGGTGATTGAGATTAAGAGTTTCCTTGAGTTGGCTAGTTATCGGAGATTCATTAAGAATTTCTCATGGATAGTAGCACCATGTCCAGGCTAACGAGGAAGGATGTGAAGTTTGTATGGGCCGATAAGTGTGAGGAAGCATTCTAGAGTTTGAAACACTTTTTGACCCATGCACCTGTGTTGATAGTTCCAAAAGGGAATCATGATTTGGTAGTATATACCGATGCATGTGGAACAAGATTTGGAGCTTTGCTAATTAAGAGAGGTAATGTGATTGCATATGCTTCTAGACAGCTTAGACCGCATGAGGTCAGATATCCGATGCATGATTTAGAGTTAGCTACAGTTATTTTTTATTTGAAGGTATGGAGACATTACCTTTTAGGAGAAAGGTTTGAGCTGTATACAGATCATAAGTCGCTGAAATATTTGTTCTCTCAGAAGGAGTTGAACATGAGACAGCAGAGGTGGTTAGAGTTCATAGTCGCTTATGATTTTAAGATTGAGTAAACACTAGGGAAATGCAATAGGGTTGTAGATGCACTTAGCAAGGAACATCAGAATGTAGTGTTGACAATGATGACCTGGTGGAAAGATTTAAAAGCATTAGCAGATTGCAGAGTGCAGTGGAGATCCAACGCTAGGTCTAGTGGTAATACAATTATATTGGCTTCTTTTGAAGTTCGAGCAGTGTTGATCGAATGGATTGCTTCTAAGCAAATAGAGGATCCAGAGTTAGCTGAAAGGATCAGGAAGCCAAAAAAAGGAACCAAGAGCAATGACTTAAAAGATTTCAGTCTTGACCAGAATATGTGATTGAGAAAGAAAGGAAGATTATGTGTTCCGAGCGTAGGAAACATAAAGAAGGAAGTCTTAGATGAATTCCATCGTTCGAAGTTCACTATACACCCCGAAGGTACCAAGATGTACTAAGATATGAAAAGGAGTTTCTTCTGGGAAAGAATAAAGTAGGATATTGGTTTGTGTGTAAGGTAGTGCTTGAATCGCCAACAGGCAAAGACGAACACCAAAAACCGAATGGTTTGCTTCAGCCATTAGATATTTCGGTGTAGTAGGGTTCTATTTCTATGGACTTCATAGATGGGTTACCAAAGTCGAACAAGGGAATTGAAAGTATATGGGTTATTGTGGACCGATTGACCAAGAGTTCCGATTCATTCTAGTTACGTCAACTAGGACGACACCTATTTAAGCAAGGTTGTTCATGAAGAATGTAGTTATACTGCATGGAGTTTCTAGTAGTATAGTTAGTGATAGAGATTCCTTGTTCACTAGCGAGTTTTGGAACGGTTTACAAGAAGTTTTGGGAACCAAGCCTATGATGATTACCGCTTACCATCCACAGACAGATGGGAAAACGGAAAGAGTTAACAAGATCTTGGAAGATCTGTTAAGAGCTTGTGTTTTGGATTTTGGAGGATCATTGGAGGACCATCTGCAACTAGTCAAATTTTCGTATAACAAAAGTTATCAGGCTAGTACTGGATGTCATCATTTGAAGCTTTATATGGACGAGCATGCAAATATCCCATTTTTTGGTTAGAGACCAGGGATAGGTTGATTCTTGGTCAAGATTTGGTCACAGAAGCTGTAGAAAAGATTGAGGTCATTCGGGCTAGGATGAAGGAGGCTCGATCTAGGCAGAATAGTTATATAGTTAAGAGATGGAAAGATTTGGATTTCTTAGTTAGGGACAGGTTTTCGTTTAAGTATCACCGATGAAGGGTGTGCTTAGATTTGGAAAGTCGGGGAAGTTATCTCCTAGGTTCATTAGATCTTTTCCTATTCTTGAGAGGATCGGGAAGCTCGCGTATAGACTTGAATTACCGAGTAGTTTGGCAGGTGTCGATGATGATTTTCATATTCCTCATCTTAGAAAGTGTGTTAAAGACCCAGAGACTACTATTACACCGATAGTGCTAGATGATTTAGTGGTAGAAACGAACTTGACCATAGCAAAGAAGCTAATCTGCATTGTTGCGAGAGATAAAAAGAGGCTTAAAACCAAGATCATTCGATTAATCAAAGTCCAGTGGAGTGATGATGAGGAGACGATACTTGGAAGGTTGAGAGTAGGATTAGAGATACTTATCCTGACTTGTTTTGATTGTATATTTTACCTTCTTGTTTGTTTTCAACCTGATTGCAATTTCGAGGATGAAATTCTTTAAGAAGGGGAGTTTGTAACACCTTAAATTTTTGATAACATTATTTAGGAGATTTAGTTAGATAAACTAAATAAAATAATGTGTTGACAAGGGGATTGAAATTTGATTTAATTACGGTAGTTGTGCCTTTTTAACTAATAAATTAAATGAAGGGTTTAAAATGAATTAGAGGAGGGATAATATGGGAAAGAGGTCATTCCTATATCATTTTGCTTAGGTCGTGTGCGCTTTTCAAACTTTCATTCTTAATTTAAAAAAAATTAAAAGCAAGGTCGGCCACCATTAACAAAGAAAGAAGAAGAGGAAACTTAAGAAAAGCTCAAGGAAAGCATATTCAAATCAAACTCTTTCAAATCTCAAGCTCCTTAATCACTAAAGCAAAGGTTAATAATGTTTACATCTCTAAATTTTTATGGTTTCAATTTTAATGTTAATTATGAACAATTTTGCAAAGATTTGCCATGTTTTGAATGATAAATGATTACATATACATGTTGATGATTTTTGTATGCACATATAGATTTTATGACATGCTTTAAGATGAAAACCATGTCAAATGACATCCGATAGCCTAGAAATTTATCTGATGGTCTAAATAGTTATTTTAGAGATGGGTTCCGATTTCTATATTCTTTTGAATTTTTGAGGAATTGTTATGAGTTTTCTAAGAAAGAAAATGGTATTTTGGATTATTAAAATATTTATGAGAAAAGTAATTATTGTTTGCATTCGAAAATTTTATATACTGAAGAGAACATGTTACTTGATTTATGGAATTTTTACAGAATTTTTCAATATGTTTAATAGCTATATAAAATTATTTAAGGAATGTGACTTAAATGTTTTATATAATTATAAAGGAGATAGAGGCTTTTTCAAAATTATTTAAGTTTCCAAATAAGGAAAGTCAGCAGCATTTTTGCATATAAAATTCT
The DNA here is from genome assembly GCA_030765085.1 of Allium cepa. Taxonomy (NCBI): domain Eukaryota; kingdom Viridiplantae; phylum Streptophyta; class Magnoliopsida; order Asparagales; family Amaryllidaceae; genus Allium; species Allium cepa. The sequence goes on along the minus strand of CM060940.1, from coordinate 744,650,653 downwards.
GGCAACTAATTAGATTTCGACAAACAAGGCGGGTTGGTACAGAAGAACTATTTTAAAATACAAATAAATATTTTTGTTATTATTTCAACCCTTTCGGCAAGAACTACTGCCTCCATTCCAAACTTTCCGACGAGGTCGAAAGGTATCAAACCTTTCTACTATGTCAATAACCAATGCACATGGTATTAGGCAACTAGTATGTAGTGAATTGGATGAAATCGAAAGGTTTAGAGATGAAAGGTTAGAGCTTTCGAAGGAGGTGGAATTTTTCTTTAGTTTTAAAGAAAATACGCTTACTAGCTTTCGATGAAGAGCTTTCGACATTGTCAAATGCTTTAAAATAAAAAGGTTTCAATTTGTTTGCTTTCTTGTTTTAATTGAAGCCTTTCGACAAAGTCGAAAGGAATAGCTTTCGACAAGGTTGAAAGCATAGTTGTTGCTTCCTAACCTTTCAACATAGATGGAGTCGAAGGTAATCTTTTGTTTTTCTAAAACTTGCCGCCTCTCTACATTGATTTCGAAGGGTTGGTTCTAACACCAACACTTCTTTGTTTTCGCATGATTTAGAAAGGTTTATAAAGGTTTCGAAGCGGTAGCTTTCAACTCCAATGTTTTTCTGATCCTTTTGCTCTACATGAAGGCATAATCCATATGTTTTAAGTCGAAACATTTTAAAGGTTTCGAAGTAGTTAACTTTGAACGGTTTCGAATGGTATCCACTTGTTTTAAATTGGATCAAATGTCTTCGAAAGCTTTTGAGTTTCATTTCTTTTGAAAGGTTTATAATTGGTTTTATAGGGGGTTACCTTACGCTTTTGACAAGGTTGAAAGGGGAAACCTTTCAACTAGGTCGAAAAGAAACCTTCCGACAAGGTCGAAAGGTGGGACCTTTCGACAAGGCCGAAAGGTAAGGTTTAATGTTTTCGAAAGGCTAAGGTTTAAAGGATTTAATAGGCAGATGTCATATGATTTAAAGCTTGTAAAAGGAAGGCTTTTTAAAAGGTTTTGAAAGAGTTACCTTTAATGGTTTCAAAAGGTTTATTAAAGGATATGAAGGAGTTACCTTCAATACTTTAAAGGATTTTATTAATGGTTTAGAAGAAGTTACCTTCTATGTTTTCAAAAGGTTGTTTAAAAATTTTAAACAAAGGTTTTGAATGTAAGGTCTAGGCAGAAAGCCTAAGAATTTCAAGTTATTTTTAAAAGGATAGATAATCCTTATTGAACGCCATCAACATTATTTTGAGTAAAGTATATATAACGTGACAAAAATAGCTTAGAGCAAAGCTAAAGATATATTTTCCTTGTATATATATGATTTGACGAACTAAATCATTTTGAAAAGGCTTTTAAGGAAATTTAAAGGGAAGTTAGCCCAGATTTTTGAAGGGTAGTTAAACAAAAAGAAAAGATTGTGTAGTTAGCTCATTTAAATTCGGACAGTGGTTTCATTTTGAGGGCACTCAGTCCAGAGGACAGTTAGTCTAGAAAGAGCAGTCAACTCTGATATGAATAGTTAGTTCATTTATTCGCATAACGGACCTTCTATTTTTAAGGACAGTTAGTCCGCCCTTTTATTCGTTTTGGAAAGATAATCCATTACCTAGCATAGAACGTATTTCTATTTTGGTATAATCAGTTTAGGACAGATAGTCCAGAAAGGAGCAATTAACTTAGAATTTAGGATATATAGTGTAGTAAAGATCAGATAGTTCAGATTTTAGACATAAATTTTATTTTATTTCATGTTTTATCATAACGAATATTGCTATATTATTAAAAATATGTTGATTAACTAGTTTGGTTGCAGGAAAGTATTTGCAAAATATATGTTTAGAAAAGAGATATTCGTGAGGGGAAACCAGTTCCGCTAAGCAGCCTGGTCTCACTATTTATCAGTAAACTAAGACATAAAAGAAATTATTCATACTAGGATTAATATCTGACTCGAAGTTTTTGTTTTCCATTAAACTCTCGGGTGCTCAAAATTTTATTTGAGTGGGTTGAGGGTTTATGTTCTCGAGTTTTAGCAGATTTTGGCGGATAAGCTTCGGAAGACGAGTAGGAGGCTGACGGGTAGCTAAATTTAGGAATTCTGTTTTAAAATTATTTTCGTTGTGTATTAAGATAATTATGTTTATATTGATTTGATCATCCAAAGGGACATCTTCATATGTCTCTCTTTGCGTATTGCTGCGGTTATATTTGATTAATGCATTGGATTCGTTTGAAGATTTTTGTTTCTTAGATGTGATATTATTTGAATTATAATCACTAAAAATTATTGATTTTGGAAATATTTTTTTTTTCATACTCAATTGCTTCTGATATTATGGATACCATTAATATTACCCTATTTTGTAACCTGAAGTTAATATTGTGGATGGTTGCAGCATCCATACCGCTTAGCTTTTGGCCTCCTGATACGGGACGTTACATTGTCAAATGTCATAAAGTTCATACAATGGAAACAAACTCAACAACTTTCTCAAATACAAGTATAAGCAGTCACTGCTAAGGCTCCCCGGTGCTGCATAGCAGAAAAAGCGTAGAATCCATTTAAGTATATGATACAAGATAACTCCATCCAGCTCATCCTCCGAACAATTACTGCATCACCTAGACCTGTTATCTAGTCTACTCATTTAATTGTAACCAAAATAATAAGAAGCAAAACATAAAACCGTGGTCAGACAACAATCCAGTGTGAGCGATAAATGTGTCTAAAAATACTATACAGATAAATATGGTAAGGAACAAGAGTACACGAACCATACCTGACATGTCTCTGCAACCAAAGAGTTAGCATTTAACACTATAGTATGCTACTCTATAATTTCATAAAGATATACCATAAACCAAATAAAGGATGTCAATCTTCCAGGTATTCTTATCTTAAATATCTACTTCCCACGATACCTACAAGTGATAGCCTACTAAAGAAAACGACCAAAGCATCCATAACATCCATTAATAATCCTAACTATCACTCTTTGTGCCTTGAATATATGATAACTTGTATGGCCCCTAAGCTAAGGATTAACGGAAATCCTGGTTCTCTATTTTACTCACGTTTGTCACAACCCAAAGCTGGATAGATGTCACACAACCCAAATCTGGACACTAGAACCAAAGCTATAAGTCCAAGATATATAGGTCCCTCAATTGACCTATGGGCATCTCCACTTACAATGCCCCTTCTTCGAGTATAACTGAAAACCCTCCGAGCATCAATGATTTCTTAGCACACATACCTAAGCCCATCTTTCTCCATTTGGATATTGAGCCCTTCTTGCTCAATCCAGTTTCCATTATTCATGAGGAACCCTTCCACATTCCTTGATCATACGGCTCTCTCCTTTAGGAACCTCCATCTTTAGGATCTACTCCCAATATAAGCCAACATCTATAGACCATAGATTTTCATCATTTTGTTATCATCATCCAACCTGAAATGAACAATCCAACACCTCCAACATGATTTACAAAGCATCATCTTCATGCCCTAAAAGTCTCACATGCATTCCATAAAATGTGATAACTCGATATTGACACATCGAAATAACTCGGTAACGAGTTATACACTTAGCCAATTATTGACTATCATCTCTTTGCTTGCCTCTAATACACTTCCTTATGTGCCTTGGACCCTGACTCACCCCTCTTTGATAACTCAACCTGATTCAAAGCTCCATCTTCTAGTTCTAGAGATAACTCGGTAGTACACTCAACCCTTAGCCAAATCTCTTGCATCTTTGATATAAAACACCTCATTTGGCCATCCTCTATCCATCCATGCTGATCACCGACTCATTGCCCCCTTCTCGATACTGAGTTATAGGCATAACTCGATGTCGAGTTATGTACATAGCTCCATTTGAGTTGCGACTCATCATGTGTCTTTCCATGATGCTCTAGAGCACATCTACCAAGTTTCGTCCAATTTGGGCCAACTGAACCTCCATTTTGTTGAATTCTCCGACCTAACTTTCTATGCAATCACAACACTAGCAAACCAAATCAAAGCATATCATCCAAATATAGAATAACAAGCAATTTTATTCAATCAAACTTGTAATCCATCAAAAAAGATAAATTCTAGCATAAATCTACATATGCATGAATATATGATTTATGATCAATCTATATCATATGCTTGGATTAACTTATGCTCGTAATTAATGCGAAAAAAATAGCAAAGTGAGGAGAGGATGGAACACATGATCCAGAATCATAACTAATAAATGACGAAAACTAAGCTAAAATCAAATAAAAATGTGACGAAACATACAATTGGATGTATGCACCCTTCTACCTCCTCCATTATCCGGGCTTAGAACTAGTAATACATAATTGCATAGGTAGAGTTAAAAGAGTTTACATTGGCTGCAAAATATTCAAATAAACATCAAGCACACTTAGTAAGTTCATAATAACAAACTACAATATCAAAGCGGTAGAAAAATTCCAAATGCCAAAACAAAAATGTCCACAGCATAGACAGCAAGAACACAACTGTTTAAGCAATTAAAAACATCTACTTTACCATTAAGAATGATCAAATGAGATATGCTTTTTGCTCCACGCAACTGTAGACCCTACAACATCCCCAACATTATTAATTCAATAGTACTTCGTCATAAGAAAGCTTTTGGATTCACCGCAAACTCGACAAAACCATTCGCGTAGCAAGCCCTAAGGGTTTGAAATGAACCAAGTCGGTAGGATTCGTTGATAAGATTTCAACTTATGCAACCACTTCCCCTCCTTATACCAATTCATTAACTTGCATTTAGCACTAACCAGTGTCGTAGATAACCCAACATGATTTGACTGTCATACGTACAAAAAATATGAGTTATAACAACCAGGGTTTTTAAATAGATTATAATTAAATATTAGAATTATTTAAATAATTGAATCTTGGGTTTAGTTTGAAGAAAAATGATTACGAAAGTATAATTAAATTTTGTTTAATAAGAACAATAGGTATAGCTTTTAATTTATAAATTAAAGCGACTAAAATTGTTTTAGTAATAATTCGTTTTAAGTACCGTGTGAAATTATCATTCTAAGGAACTGTTTTGGATTTTGACAAAACTAGAACCATTAGGTTTGGAATAATGAATTGTTCTACACAGTCAAGGTTCGTGGCGATCAGGCGTACTCTATGGTCATGCAAGCTCAAATTGCATAGAAATTGATTTCAGGTTTTAAATATAATATAATTTGGTTTTGAAATCTTATTCAGGTATTAAATTAATATAATTTTATTTTAAAAGTTAGCTTATGTGTATGATGGAATTAGGTCCCGCTAGTTCCATTGTGTATGGATTGGTGGTAATTAGCTAGGAACGCTAGTGAGCACGATCGTTCGAAGTTACGGATCTTGAGGGATGAATAGTGTTGGAAAATCTTCTATATAAGAACCTTACTATCTTTGTTTTCTAAAAACCTAACCCTAAACCTATCCAAATCCATTAGCCAAGTTGAACGACGCCTCTAGGGGCCATTTTAGGCGATGATTCCAGCTAGGAAAATGTTCTTAAGCGTGAGTGGAGTGTGTTGAGCGGTTGGACCATTGCATAGTTGCTCGAGGCAATGGGAAAATTGCAATGAACGCCGCAGCTAGGGTTGGCATTTGCGGTGATATCGGTGGTTGATAGTTGGGAGCCGTGCAAAAAAGTTGGAGAGGGCGGCTAAGGCTTCAGTTGGCAGAGTTTGGTGGCGGTTGGTCGAAGGTGGTAGAGGAAATTGCAAGATAAACGATGGAGATTTGGCTCGATTCATCGGTGGGCTGTTGGCCATCGAAGGCAATGTGGTCAGTGGCTATGAGGTCATTTGATCGAGGTTAGCTTCAGGTGGCATGCTGTGGCGGTTGGAGCACTATAGCGGCAGTGGTGGTCCGATGAACGTGTGGCCAAAGGTTAGAACGAAGAAGAAGAAGGTTTTTACCTAATTACTTAATTAGTTAATGTTAATTATAATTTAATTTTCTCTATGTTCTAACGATTGTATCTTGTTCATACGAGTTCGATCAAGACGTTGTTTTCACGGCTGCATTCATATTTGAATTATCTATGCAATGCAGTTGGATTCGACGAGTTTGGAGCTAGTTGGAATTTTAGTCAAAATCGAACGGCGTTTGATTTTGGACTATTCCAAAACACGAAAGCATTAATTATAATTTAATTAACCTCTCTGTTGACTCTACAAACATGTATCATGGCCTAGACTACTTGTTTAAATGTTTGATATTGCTTTGTGAAAAGTGATAGTGCATTATATATATTAGAAATGATATAGTCGTTATAAACATGCTTTGAAATCTCTGATATTGGACATATGTTAAATTGCATAAATTAATTAAATTGTGGAAACATATACATATACATATACATATACGTATACGTATGCGTATACATATACATATACATATACATATACATATACATATACATATACATATACATATACATATATATTACTGTATGTGTATTGGGTTGTTCTATACACGTTTGGTTATGTTTGGCATAAAGAAATTGGTTTGGGCATTTATGGAATTGGGAATAGAACATACTAGAAGCAAAATGGTCACGATAGGATGCACTTTGGAATCGCTGTGATCTGCGATTTTAAAGTTAACTTTGGGAGACATCCTAGGGCTTCTCTTATTTATAATAAGTAGCGTACTTATTATCGGGAAATAACAAGGTTTAATATATCTCTGAAAATCATTTATGGATACATCAATTGATGGTATTAAATTATAAAATAGGTTTCAAAGTGGTGTTTTAAATAAAAAGTTTTAAAATATAGTATATGTATTTTATAAGTACATTTTTAGCATATATATGATTTTAGAATTTTCTTAAGATTTTATTAAATAAATAAAAGGATTTTGTATTATAATAATTTACAAATGGTTTATAGTATTTTATTAAATATCTTACTTTTACAAATAAATTAGTGTATGTAAATATCTATCCTTTTAAAGATATTTTAATATATATAGAAGTTTTAAAAAGTGAAGTTCGGTAATTGTAGAGGAATTGAAAAGGATTTTTAAGATTTTAAAACTTATTTTTTAACGGTTTGTTTTATGAAATGATTGAAAGAGTATATTACCTTGTTTAATAAATGAAGATATACTTGAGGTTTTTAAATGGATATTTCAAAGTAATGGCAAGTATAAAAGTGACTTTGGGTTTATTGTATCGATATTTATGCAACATCTGTTTTAACCCATATAACTATACTTCTAAAAGCTAAAATGGAATTTTTAACATAACGGAATAGAAAACAATTTTGGGGTTTGTCATAAACAATGTTTTAGTAAAATTTGTTTTTAAACCCTTAGATATAAAGTGTTAAAATAGTGTAAATTAATTTGAGAAAATACTTATATCTTTAATAATGTGAATTTAAAGAGGATAACAAGTATGAAATAGTTTTGGGTTTGTAGTGGCAATGTGTCAGTAACATTCACCTTTAACCCATTTTGGTTATACCTGCATATGTAAATAAGTCTTTAAAATGGAGTTTTAATGATAATTATAAGTGAAATGGTTTTAGGTTTGCATGGTAAAATTAAAAAAAATGGAGTCTGATGCTTTCTCCTTCTCAAATCCTTATTTATTTTCTTTCTCGTATTCAAACTCTTCATTCCATTTTCCTCTATTTAATCGCCATACTAATCTTTACTCAGATCGAAATATTTTTACTAATCGTTCTTATGCACAAGTAGTTAAAGATGTGATTCATTCTGTTCCAACTTCATCTATTCGTAATTGTTTATCTTCGAAACACGGATCTTTTGATTGGGTGAAGTCTTGACATGGTAAGAGATTTTTCTTTCGATGTGGTGATTTATTTCATTTGGCTAAAGATTGCAGAGTTTCGGTTAGGTGTTTTGGTTGTATACTTTTTGGACACAAAAAAGTTGAGTGTTCGATGAAATTCATCCCGGTCTCAGATAAGAACAAGAATCTACTATTGCAGAACATGCTTTCCAATTTGTGCTAAAATGCATGAGACTCAAGAAAATATTATTAGAACATTTATGGAACCAAAGATATGAGGGGATTAATATTCTTAAAGAACTTTTCAGACATTTTGAAGTGATTAACGAAGTAAATATTAGTAGTGGATATATCAAGAAGTCTGGGAATCCAGAAGATTATTTTGGAACGTCTACTTTTTCTTTAGATAAGCCTGTCTCTGTTGATGGTCAGTCGAATGAACATATAAAAGCATCGAGTAATTCTGTCGATGTTTTTGAAGATCTTGATGTCTCAGTTACAGTGTTTGGGGATAATCATAAATTCTGCTATCCTATATTATTAGACCCCGCTGATGTTTCTTATAGAAGGGATTCTCGTTCTTTTTTAGGAACCTTTATAGGCTTGATGTCATTTTAGAATATTCTATTACTCCTATTCTGCAGCGAGAAGAGAACGATGACTTTGTTGCTATTCACAACAAAAGATCCATTACAAAATCTTATGACGTGAATTGTTTCAAGTTAGATGTTTCCAACATGTATGATTATTTGATGGATGATAATGGAGTAGACACAATTTTGATAGAAGAAGATAATATGTCTGCTAAGAGAATCATTGATGTTGGTTCGAGTAAAGTTGGAGTTTTTTATTTGATGAAGAGGAAATCTTTATTGATGAACAAAATGAAAATTAACAGAGTATATCAGTTTGTACATTCTTTGAATAGCTTTTATACATGGTAGCTATTGACTCAATCATATGTACAGAGAAATTTACAATAATATCCTTATAACCCTATGTATAAAGGCTGAGCAACATAACAGAGAAAATGTTATTTCATTCGACTGCCTCATTTCTCCCCTTCGCTTCGAGCTAGGGTTCACCTCTCATCCCCAAATTTTGTGTCGCTCCTCTTCTCATGAAAAAATATTGGACTTTAGCCCAGGGAAAATAGTTTAACCCATATAACTCATTTATAAGTTGAATAGCCTTTCTAAACCCTAGTTTTCAAATCATAGAATTCAATTTCAAATATTGGATTCAAATTTAAAACAAAATATTTAAATTTCAAAACTCAATCAAGTTATTCAAAATAAATTTCATCTCTGAAATTCCATTTCTAAAGCTTTTCACTTTAAACCCAATTTCATTTCCAAAACATTTGAATTTAAAAATTCAAAATTCAAAAGTATTTTCAAAAAATCTGCGACTTAACCGATTTCCTCGTGAAATCCATATTTGTGTGTGTATGGCGTGGTCCAGGGGTTTTACACAATAGTGCAACATCATCAATCATCACAGATATATCAATATCGATAAGCGGTATATTCCAATAATGCATATCTATATACACAGATTCACGGATAGAAAATACGAATGCATTATAAATAAATAAATTACATTCATCACAGATCACGCTAAAACAACTCATAGCATAAAGCATAGCATATCAGAATATCAAACAGTTCAAAAATCAATAGAATTCCAATATCTATAAGTGAATTCAATTAATTATTTGATAAATTTAAATCAGATGGTCATCAATCATAATTAATTAACTTTAATCGATTCCAAATCATTTGATTAAAGGTCCTTTGATCATTTGTTAATCAAATTATATCAACTTTAAATTATTTGAATAATTAACCTTTAATTATTAAACTATTCTTCAATTAATCACTAACTTAGCATTAAAATTCTTTAATTAATTGTCCCTTAATTAATTATCTTAATTAACCACAAATCATAAATTATCTTTTAATTATCTAATTGACCATTTGTGATTACCAATAAACTAAACACTTAACAGTGAGTTAATCAAATCTTTAATTTCAACTCGACAAATCTCTGATCACTTAACTAATTACAAGTTTAAATTAATTATTTATCATTAATTACCCCTTTTTAATTAATTAATAATAATACTTATTTGTCTTAATTAACATATAAATAAAAACCTCCATGAACTTTGAAATCAAATTATAAAAAATTTGAAAACTTCGATATTAATTAAATTCTAACACTTAACTTAAATCATCTACTTGATTAAAATATTAATTTAGATTTCAAAAACATTCTAAAATAATTAAAACTTGCATTACAGTTTTAACCCAAATCGTTAAACACTTATTAAAAATTTTATGAAAGATAATCGGCTTAACTAAATTTTTTTTTCTATACTGCAGTTTAAAGAAATCTACCCAGAAACTTTTCAAGTTTTACTTGAATATCACTTCGAGTTTTCACATATCTTCCCCGAGTCTTCCCCCTGCTCCTTTCCTTTCGCGCTTCCTTCTTCTACTTTTTTCTCTTTTTCAGTTAAGTTTAAACTTAAACTTCATAGGATTCACGCGAACAAATAGAAAATTTTGATCGAGAAAATCACCTTCTTCCCCGAGTAAACTCTCGAGAACCCAACTCCCCTGATTGACGTGCACGCGGTGCACCAGATACCACGCCGCCGACTTTCGTTGATCGTTGTGACATTTCTCGATGATCTCTTGAGTCCATACGAACTCACATACACACTTCCCTCGAACGCATTCTTCTCGAATTCGAAACGAGGTAAAAATTAGAACTTGGAAATGCTCGAAAACACTCCACCGCAAAACCTTTCACTGATTCTCGCTCGACGCTCCGACCACCTGAGAGCCATCACCTCCGGCCATGGCCTCGTCAACCCCACGTCCACCTTCACCCAACACCCCGAGCAACTCGATCGCCTAGGTAAATTGCGACGGCTTCACAAACCTCAGCGACCCAAAAGCAATATTTGAACCCTAAATCGTTCTCGTCCCCAAAAACCTTGCATTAGAAATTTTTTCAATATTTTTCCTACATTCGAAAATGGTCATATTAACTCCTCAACAAATTTCAGCAGTTAAAAATTTGTTGTACTACAGAGATCGATAGAAATGTATTTTTAGTTCATCTACAGGTTACTGTTGATATACTCAATGAATAATTAAATTTTTGTTTTAAAAAAAATCTTATCTTTCAGAAAGGATTCAAGCTATAAATTTGAGTTAGCATTTTACAGAAATCAAATTTATCGTAAATAATTCTTGTTTGCCTGTAGAACTTATTTCCAGAGTACAATCCACCATTATGTTTTAAAAACAAATTTTAAAAATCCTAATTAAAGTTTAAATCTCTTGTTATATTGAAGAATTTAACTTAACAATGAATAGCAACAAATAGATTCAAGGTTTGAAAACAAATATACTTCCTGTATCAATTACAGAGAAACACAGAGCATCAAAGAATCATATGCAACTGAAGCATATACAACCAGGTCATCAAAAAATTTTGAACTTCTTTTTTATCAATTTAAAGCCTTTGAAAATTATGTTTACTCACCTTTCATTCATCTGGAAATTTTGAAACTGGACAGAGCTTTTAATTTGAAACAGACTTTGAGATTGAAATCTGAAGCAAGTTGAAACTTCCTCTGTTATCTTCTGTTTTGACTCAATTTTTGTTTTTAAGTTAAGTTGTTTTAAATTGTTGATAATATGTATCTCAGGTTTATTCAAATGAGGATGCTCGAAACTGAGATGGAATTAATCTATAAGAAGTAGGTTCATATATAATATCATTTTTGTACAATCCAGGTTATACAATTATACACATTTCAGAGATTGCCTCAGTTCTATATTGCCTAGCCTGACTACTTTAAGAGGCTGATAAGATAAGCACTGTACTAAAGATATTTGCATTGATTTCTTCTTGTTTATTTTATTATGCAGTTTTGGGGCTGATGTGTATTCGCATTGATGAGTTTGTACCAAGGACATGGTTGAGTTGATATGTTAAGGCTTGCCTTACTTAGTTTGTTACTTTATGTGTATGATATTTTATTACTTTGCTTTGTTTTAACCTTAGCATTTCAAAACACTACAGGCATATTTATTTGCCTACTACTTCACATTTTTACTTACCTGCACATTTTATTTACAAGATCTTTTTACCAGTTTTGTTTATTTGCAAATTCTACACAATATTTTACTTATTCTAGCCTTTGCATTTTCTTACTTCGTGTATATTATAAAGTTACTCTAGTTATTGATATAAACTTTTAGCTTAATTTTTTTAGTTTCATTCTAACATAATTGCTTATCTTATCCCTCTTTTATTTTAACTTAAACTATCAATATTTAGTTACCTATTGTTATTTATTCTATACTTGTGTTAATATTAATAAACAAGGTTTATTTTATTTTAAACATTTTTAAAACTTTTTAAAGAAATTCATTCTGAATATATTTTAACTTTCCAAATCATTATTTTATTTCTAATCCAATTCAATTACTTTTAAGTTTTCAAATCTTACTTATAAAGTGAATAAGTAAATACATCTTATTAATTTTGAAAAAATTCAAACAAATCTACAATTTAACCCAAAAATTAAATTTAATTACAAAATTAAATTCGTCTTTAAATCGGGATCGTTACAGACTTCCCCCCTTAAAAGAATTTCGTCCTCGAAATTTGCAGGCACGAAAACAACACAGAGATAGATAGATTCGATCTCCTATAATTCCTCAAACACAAGATATAGATTCCAAAATCTTAGTCGGAATATCTCAAAATATATACCAATTTGTCCCTCTTCGGACTTCGATTAACCCGAGAAATTACAATAGAATTTCAAATTTGGTTTTAAACAAAATCGCTTTATCAATTCAATTAGCCTTCATATTCTGTTAATCGATTTAACTCAATTTAAAATTTCCAATTTATTTATAAATTTTCAATTCCAAATTTCCAATTTATATTCATTAAGGTTTAAATCAAAAACTGATAAGAAACCGATGAAATACGAAGTAAGGATTTTCTACAACGATTCGTAGAGCCATCATCACACTGAAACTTCTTCTTATAGCTGTCACGAAGAAATCAAAAGAAATTGGAATCAATTCAAAGGAAATTGATAGAGAAAATTATTTCCACTTTTACAGGGTATTGACCATTTATAGTCGTATCCCCTTGCCTCCTATCTCATCCTCTTCTTGAACTCATACTCACTATCACTGGATAGTAAGAGAATTTACTAAGGCATTCGAACAGATATCTTAGGGATTTCTCATTCTAGGGATACTTCACCCTATCTCTAATGAGTTACTTAATGTGTTATACTCTTGAGCTAAAGTTCAACCTTAGCTCTGATACCAAATGTGACGAACAAGATTTTTCGTGCTCGAAAATCGACACCCATACTTTACATCGTACTCGAATGTCGTAGATTCGACCGTTCAAATCCGAGTCGCGGGAGCTTATAACACAATTAAGTATAATGATACAATGGAAGAAAAAGAATAATTCATTGATATACAACATTTACACAATATCTGATACAATGATCAACAGATATCAATATACATCAGAGATATGATACAATAAAATAGCAGCGGAAAAGAAAAATAGATAACACTAGCAGCGGAACAAATAACTCTAAGATAGTCTTCAAAAGATAACTCCAGCAGCAGCTCGAACCAACATCATGATTCACCAAGACAAGCAAGTCTCATCCACATCCAAAGACCGAACTAGCTCCAGATAACCTACTAAACCTGACTATCTGAAAACTCCAACTCTAGACTGCCCGTGCAGAAAATTTTTGAGCATCCAGAGTTTAGGAAAGCAACAATAAACTCCGGATCAGTCATGGGACTGGTGTGAGCAACAAAAACAGTTTATCTTTTAAAACAATCAACAAAATATTTTAAAGTCAATTCGCAATGTTTTTGAAAATGTAACTACCATAAGACCTCCCACCACACACACAATGCAAACACAGACTTGTAGGAGATTTCTTCTTATGTTAGTCAATGATGTTTACTATGCAAAATCAAATCATTTGATTATTATTATTAGTGCATAGTGTAGAAAACATTTCAAAAGTAGAATATAAATCTTAGCCAGCATAGGTACCATTATATTATGCCCACTATAGCTACCTACTGAGGAGGCAGGTTCTACAATTTGCAATCGTAAAGGTTCGTATTGTTTCTTTGGATTTCCAACAAATGGTCAGGCCAAGGGACTTCCCATTACCACATGGAAACGCCTCTGGAAGGACGTCCTCGAGAACCTAACCGGATCTCTGCCAACACAAGGCCGGGTTACCCCTAACTGGGTAACTACTGACACGAGTATGCCATCCCCCGGTCGTAACCAACCTTTATCCGGGATCCCGATAACCAACAACCACAAAGTAATAAATTTGCAGCAACAACATAGGTTAAGTATCTGGGCTCCATACCATGATACCACCTCTATCCAGAAGGAAATGCACATACCCTAAGGGGCGCTACCCCCAATAACCTTGCCGCATCTTTCCTGTTTCGAACATTTCGGGGTGTGAGGTCCGACGAAGTCTCGTCCATAAAGCTACGCTTTTCACAAAGCCATGCTTCGATTAACAAATGATCAGCAGCACTCAGCATGACACATTACCAAATTGGGAATATATCGCTGATAACCTTCAACTACATAACCTCTGAGCTCGTATGTCTCAGAGAAGGGTGTTAATGCTAAGAGAATAAATTCTCCGCCACCAACAGAAATGTATTTGAAAAGAAATCTGCTTTATATCTCAAAATGTAATGTCAGACAAGTAACCATACAAGTCTGTTCCGGGTTCGAACAGAACCGAAGGCACTTCCAAAGAATTCCTTGCAATCCGGGTATTCACAATCCCGATCGGAATTCCCATCACTTAGGGAATCTTTATACCGTAGCTACTCGGTGCAGAGACAATCAATAGGTCATCCTATCGTTCTCGCAAACTCCCGGTCTTCACCATCGGTTTTCAAATGCTATCCATAACGACGAATCACATATTCGGAATGGGTTATACGACCCAAAGGTCCTTTCCCGGCTAACCCGAATAGTGAGCGCAACATTTAAAACATATGGATATGGGATTCCAATTAAGTCACAACTTAACAATTCAAAACTTTCTTTCAAATGGTTTAAACAAATTACCATTTTCAAATCTTTAACAAAAGATTTATTTCACAAAATTCATCCAGTTTCACAAAGATCCATTTATGGATTTCAAAACAATTTCCATTTCAATTGGATTAACTCATTAAATCTTTAAATCAAAGATTTAACTCATAGCTTTCAAAATTCGATTAACTTGTTGAATCTTTAAATCAAAGATTTAACTCATAGCTTTCAAAATTCGATTAACTTGTTGAGTCTTTAAATCAAAGATTTAACTCATAGCTTTCAAAATTCGATTAACTTGTTGAATCTTTAAATCAAAGATTCAACTTATAGATTTCAAACCGTCTCCATAACTTGGAAAAAACATTTTATTTATTTATTTTTAGCTTGAAATCCCTTTTTACACAATTCGGAAGTTCACTTCTTATATGAAAGCTTTTATTATTTGAAAACGAATAGTTTCATTTCAGAAAGATCCAATCTTATTCACACGAGTTAAAGCCTTTGAATTTAAATTCAAATTCCAAATTAATACCTTTAAAATGGTTAAACCATATAACTCATTTATAAGTTTAATAGCCTTTCTAAACCCTAGTTTCCAAATCATAGAATTCAATTTCAAATATTGGATTCAAATTTAAATCAAAATATTTAAATTTCAAAACTCAATCAAGTTATTCAAAATAAATTTCATCTCTGAAATTCCATTTCTAAAGCTTTTCACTTTAAACCCAATTTCATTTCCAAAACATTTGAATTTAAATATTCAAAATTCAAAATATTTTCAAAAAATATGCAACTTAACCGATTTCCTCGTGAAATCCATATTTGTGTGTGTATGGCGTGGTCCAGGGGTTTTACACAATAGTGCAACATCATCAATCATCACAGATATATCAATATCGATATGTGGTATATTCCAATAAATCATATCTATATACACAGGTTCATGGATAGAAAATACGAATGCATTATAAATAAATAAATTACATTCATCACAGATCACGCTAAAACAACTCATAGCATAAAGCATAGCATATCAGAATATAAAACAGTTCGACAATCAATAGAATTCCAATATCTATAAGTGAATTCAATTAATTATTTGATAAATTTAAATCAGATGGTCATCAATCATAATTAATTAACTTTAATCGATTCCAAATCATTTGATTAAAGGTCCTTTAATCATTTGTTAATCAAATTAAATCAACTTTAAATTATTTGAATAATTAACCTTTAATTATTAAACTATTCTTCAATTAATCACTAACTTAGCATTAAAATTCTTTAATTAATTATCCCTTAATTAATTATCTTAATTAACCACAAATCATAAATTATCTTTTAATTATCTAATTGACCATTTGTGATTACCAATAAACTAAACACTTAAACGCGAGTTAATCAAATCTTTAATTTCAACTCGACAAATCTATGATCACTTAACTAATTACAAGTTTAAATTAATTATTTATCATTAATTACCCCTTTTTAAACAATTAATAATAATACTTATTTGTCTTAATTAACATATAAATAAAAACCTCCATGAACTTTGAAATCAAATTATCACAAATTTGAAAACTTCGATGTTAATTAAATTCTAACACTTAACTTAAATCATCTACTGGATTAAAATATTAATTAAGATTTCAAAAACATTCTAAAATAATTAAAACTTGCATTATAGTTTTAACCCAAATCGTTAAACACTCATTAAAAGTTTTATGAAAGATAATCGGCTTAACTAAATTATTTTCTATACTGCATTTTAAAGAAATCTGCCCAGAAACTTTTCAAGTTTTACTCGAATATCACTTCGAGTTTTCACCTATCTTCCCCGAGCCTTCCCCCAGCTCCTGTCCTTTCGCGCTTCCTTCTTCTACTTTTTTTTCTTTTCAGTTAAGTTTAAACTTAAACTTCATACGCTGTAGGATTCACGCGAACAAATAGAAAATTTTGCTCGAGAAAATCACCTTCTTCCCCGAGCAAACTCTCGAGAACGCAACTCCTCTGATTGACGTGCACGTGGTGCATCTGATACCACGCCGCCGTCTTCTATTGATCGTCGCGACATTGCTCGATGATCTCTCGAGTCCATACGAATTCACATCCACACTCCCCTCGAACGCATTCTTCTCGAATTCGAAACGAGGTAAAAATTAGAACTTGGAAACGCTCGAAAACACTCCACCGCAAAACCTGTCACTGATTCTCACTCGACGCTCCGACCACCTGAGAGCCATCACCTCCGGCCATGGCCTCGTCAACCCCACGTCCACCTTCACCCAGCACCCCGAGCAACTCGATCGCCTAGGCAAATTGCGGCGGCTTCACAAACCTCAGCGACCCAAAAGCAATATTTGAACCCTAAATCGTTCTCGTCCCCAAAAACCTTGCATTAGAAATTTTTTCAATATTTTTCCTAGATTCGAAAATGGTCATACTAACTCCTCAACAAATTTCAACAGTTAAAAATTTGTTGAACTACAGAGATTGATTGAAATGTATTTTTAGTTCATCTACAGGTTACTGTTGATATACTCAATGAATAATTACAATTTTTGTTTTAAAAAATCTTATCTTTCGGTAAGGATTCAAGCTATAAATTTGAGTTAGCATTTTACAGAAATCAAATTTATCCTAAATAATTCTTGTTTGCCTGTAGAACTTGTTTCCAGAGTACAATCCACCATTATGTTTTAAAAACAAATTTTAAAAATCCTAATTAAAGTTTAAATCTCTTGTTCTATTGAAGAATTTAACTTAACAATGAATAGCAACAAATAGATTCAAGGTTTGAAAACAAATATACTTCGTGTATCAATTACAGAAGAACACATTGCGTCAAAGAATCATATGCAATTAAAGCATATACAACCAGGTCATCAAAAAATCTTGAACTTTTTTTTATCAATTTAATGCCTTTGAAAATTATGTTTACTCACCTTTCATTCATCTGGAAATTTTGAAACTGGACAGAGCTTTTAATTTGAAACAGACTTTGAGATTGAAATCTGAAGCAAGTTGAAACTTCCTCTGTTATCTTCTGTTTTGACTCGATTTTTGTTTTTATGTTGAAGTTGTTTTAAATTGTTGATAATATGTATCTCTGGTTTATTCAAATGAGGATGTTCGAAACTGAGATGGAATTAATCTATAACAAGTAGGTTCATATATAATATCATTTTTGTACAACCCAGGTTATACAATTATACACATTTCAGAGATTGCCTCTGTAACGACCCAGAATTTTTGATAACTTGAATTTGAATATTTAATTTATTTTTAATATTAATAAGTGGAATTTTTAAGTCGAATAATTTATTTTTCGAATATTGGATTTAATGGGATAATTAAATCGATTAATTAATAGTGAAATTCCGTAGATAATTGAATATTGGGTTAAATATGATTGAAAATGGTTTGGAAAATTTTGTTATATCATATTAAAGTTATAGAAATGTTTTAGAACTGGTAAAACTGAATTTGGAGTTAATTTGTAAAAATTGAATATTTTAATATTTAATTATCGACTGAAAAATAGCCAATTTTTGAACAGTCTCAGAATTTAACGAGACAAGTTCCATTGGATCCGTAATAGTTAATTATTATCGGATTTCAATTTTCGTAGCAATCGGAGTTGTCGTTTGACCGTGGCAGCTCGAAACGCATCGATATCGTTTTAATTTTAATTCGGCGAGTTAAAATAGCCATTTTTCAAACGGTCTCGGATTTCGACGAAACCAGTTTCATCGGATCCGTAATGTGATATTATTGCAAGATTTCAAATTTCAAGTCAATTGGATTTGTCGTTTGTCCGGTACAAGCCAAAACGCCTAGAAATCGTTTAAATCGGTTTTAATTTAAATCGACCGTTTATTGCCGTATCTCACACATACTTCCGAATTAGCTTACGAAACCTGTTCCATTGTGTCCGAAACGCGGAAAAACCTTAGAATCGCCTGGCGGCACGCGTCGTTTGGAGTTCGTTTGCAAAAGTGTCGAATTGGAGATTTTAATATTAAAATAATATTGATATATATACATTGTTTCTTTTCCCAAACCCTAATCTATTATTCACAGCCGCCACTTTAGCTTTAATGGCCGAAAAGCAACGATCTTCTTCCTCATTTATCTTCTAATCCGTGCAACGATTCGCGAAACCTTCAACTAGTAAATTGTAGAGCACTCTGAGATCTCGGAATCCAACGGTTATGATCGTTTAACTCGAAGCGGATTGGCGGCAAATCGAGCTGGAAGCACGAAAGTTGCGCACGCAATTCCATGCGCTGGGGTTGACCGAGTTGACTGCTCTTCTGGCCGTGTGTAGCATATGTGATGAGCTTCGATATGGTGCCGATATGATGGGGTTTCGTCGACGTTTGTGGTGTGCGTGATTTAGGGTTTCTTGATGATATGGGTTACGTGCGTTCGAAAATTGCTACCTGGAGGTGGAATCGCGTTTCAAACGGGAGGAAGAAAGGTGGGGGGGCCCGCGTGAAGAGGTTGTGCTTTATTTCTTTTGAATGTAATTTAAATTGTAAATCTAATTGTTCAGCGTTTAAAACGTGATAACTTTTGCATGCGAGGTCGGATTCGAACGAGGTTTTTTGCGTTGGAATCGTATCGTCGTGCTCTTCGCAATGCGACTGGTTTGGAGTCGATTGGAGCTCGTTTGAATTTCGGGTAAAATTAAACGTTCGTTTAATTTTATTCGGAACGAACGCCGAAACCGGAAATAAAATCAAGGTGAGAACTCCTCACTCAATCGAAAGGTTTTGTTTAAAATTTTGAATAGTTAATATTGATTGTTGATTGCTGATTGATTGTGTTAGTAGATATAGTAGGATATATACTATATATAGCGATATATATATATTGGCATATGTATATATCGGATTTGATTTCCCGCCTCGTATAGCGGATGAGACCCTATTGCGCCGTTATTAAGCGGATATTTTATAAAATCCCATATACCGCGATATTCCACCTCGAAGTGGAATTGGTATTGTGCTAACGTCTGTGGTTGCAGGGAAACAGGTTGGAGGGATCCAACTGGATTCCTCACATATTTATTTGATTATTGATATTGTGTTATTGTTGATGTTCATATCGACATATGTTGTTAGTTCCCGTAATTGACCATATGATGCTGTTGCATTATCGGATTCAAAAATTTTAAGTTAAAAATTTGTTCCGCTGCGATTGTGAGATTCTGATATTGTTTCTCGTTCTGTTACTTGTTTTCTGTTTTCTCCTCTCTTTCTTTCCTTTCTTCTTCTACCTCTTTCTTCTTCTAAAACCCTAACGGTTCGATTTTTCGGCAACGAAAAATCGCGATCGTTACATTTGGTATCAGAGCATATGGTTAAGCGACAACCTGCTCTGTTGGGTATTACTCATTAGAGATAGAGTCAGTAGTACTCTAGAATGAGTGTGAGTGTAATAATAGATATGAGTGCGTATTTGTTAGTGAATATAAAATTGTTTTATATTGTGATGATTGGTTTGTTGAGTGGTATATGAACCTTCGTCGGCGCAGCCTCGAAAACTGAATCGAAGGGGTTCCTAAACACTTGAATAGAACAATTCGACACAATATTGTTTTAAATTGGGTAAATGAAATAATTTTGCCTCAATTATATTTTATATATAAAAAGAAAATAATTTTTCAGGAATTATTGAAGTGTGTATATAATTGATTGCTTGGTTGTTGTAAATGATATATATATATAAAATAATTAAAAGTTGTTTGAATGAGCTAATAAAAGCAACTATTGTAAAAAGAATAATGGTATAAACCAATGAATCATAAGATGAAATTATAATTAATAATGATTTACAATTGTAAGATAATCATGTATGTATATAAGAAGAAAAAATTATATAAGTAAAAGGGTTATAAAAGTGATTTATGAATAGAAAGAAAACTTTTTGAAAGAATAATTAGCATTGATTTCACTATTGTCACTGGGAAATAATAAGGGTGATGACTGCAGCATCATCAGTATCATTTTCGAGTTTCTATGTGATGGATTTGCTACAATAATGAATTTAAAATTGAAGTTTTGTTGTAATAAACCAATTTGAAATTAAAATTCAATTTGAAATTGTTAAATATACGTGAAAAAGGTTTTGGACTTATGATAAATGTTGGAAGTTGAATAATAAATTGTATAACTTATAGTATGGAAAATGTAAGTGAAACCAGTTGTTGAAGTGGTTAAACAATTAAGTTAAGTAAAATGGAATATGAATTTGAATATTGATATGAATTTGGCTTAAGTAAAAGTTAAATAGGATTTACTTTGGAATTTAAAATCCGAATTGAATTGATAAGTAAAACTTAAGTTTAATTAACAAATGATGTTTAAATGGAATAACTTAAGCAAAGTTGAATAAAAAATTGATATTTGTATCAAAGTTAAATAATCAAGTGAATTAAATGATGTAAATGGAGTTGAAATGGAATATAACTTAAGTAATGTTGAAAGAATTGATGTTGATATCAAAATAAAATGAATAAAGTGAGTAAATGAAATCGTTAAAAGATGTGAACTTAAATTATATAAATGAAATTCAATTTTATTTGTAAAAAGAACTAGCAATTGAATTGAAGCATGGATTGAATGTTAATTAATAGAATATGAATAAGTTGATATATATAACCGTAAATTCATTTGAAAATAGTTGAATAATAGAATGAAAATCAATTGAATGTTAAACCAATTGGAATTAAAACAGTTGAACCAAATTGAATGTAAGTAAAATGGATAAAATTTGGTTGTATTGGATGTGCATTGGTTGTTATTTGCTTGTTGGTTGATTGTATGAAAATTCCTTAAGTGTTAACGAAATTGAATCTACTAAATTGAAAGCTATGTAATTGAATTCAAATGAAAATTGGAATGCAAAGTTGAATGAAAATGAATATGCAACTTCAATAGTAAACTAAAAGTGGTATAAGAAGCATGTATTGGAAATTTTATAATTGAATTGGCAAATTGGTTTGAATATTATAATTGGATATTATGCTAGCAGGATATACAGGTATATAATGGAATTGGGATTTTGATTTCAAAGTTAAAAATTTGTAACGCTCGACAAAAAGGTACGTATTTCAGTTTTTATATGAGATTTGATGATTTCCTTCTCCAGCCACTTGGCTTTCTCTTTTCTTTTTGATTCTGAGGGGCCGTAGAGCCGTTTTGTAGTCGTACCGATCTAGCCGCGCAAAGGAGACTCTGGCGAAATTTTTCGAAAATTTAGGGAGTTAGAAAATTTTTGAGAAAATTTTGAAAAGTTTGAAATTTGAATTTAAATTTAAATTTGAATTGTTGAGTAAACAATGTTGTTTGAAACCTATAATTGAAGTTGGAAAGCTAATTGAAATGATAGTAAATCTTTAATAAAAGATTTGTGTTAGAAAGTTGATAAAACTAATTGATTTTTGAAAAATAATAAACGGATTAGGATCGTTCTCCTTAACTTGCAATTTCGAGGACGAAATTCTTTTAAGGGGGGAAGATTGTAACGACCCAGAATTTTTGATAACTTGAATTTGAATATTTAATTTATTTTTAATATTAATAAGTGGAATTTTTAAGTCGAATAATTTATTTTTCGAATATTGGATTTAATGGGATAATTAAATCGATTAATTAATAGTGAAATTCCGTAGATAATTGAATATTGGGTTAAATATGATTGAAAATGGTTTGGAAAATTTTGTTATATCATATTAAAGTTATAGAAATGTTTTAGAACTGGTAAAACTGAATTTGGAGTTAATTTGTAAAAATTGAATATTTTAATATTTAATTATCGACTGAAAAATAGCCAATTTTTGAACAGTCTCAGAATTTAACGAGACAAGTTCCATTGGATCCGTAATAGTTAATTATTATCGGATTTCAATTTTCGTAGCAATCGGAGTTGTCGTTTGACCGTGGCAGCTCGAAACGCATCGATATCGTTTTAATTTTAATTCGGCGAGTTAAAATAGCCATTTTTCAAACGGTCTCGGATTTCGACGAAACCAGTTTCATCGGATCCGTAATGTGATATTATTGCAAGATTTCAAATTTCAAGTCAATTGGATTTGTCGTTTGTCCGGTACAAGCCAAAACGCCTAGAAATCGTTTAAATCGGTTTTAATTTAAATCGACCGTTTATTGCCGTATCTCACACATACTTCCGAATTAGCTTACGAAACCTGTTCCATTGTGTCCGAAACGCGGAAAAACCTTAGAATCGCCTGGCGGCACGCGTCGTTTGGAGTTCGTTTGCAAAAGTGTCGAATTGGAGATTTTAATATTAAAATAATATTGATATATATACATTGTTTCTTTTCCCAAACCCTAATCTATTATTCACAGCCGCCACTTTAGCTTTAATGGCCGAAAAGCAACGATCTTCTTCCTCATTTATCTTCTAATCCGTGCAACGATTCGCGAAACCTTCAACTAGTAAATTGTAGAGCACTCTGAGATCTCGGAATCCAACGGTTATGATCGTTTAACTCGAAGCGGATTGGCGGCAAATCGAGCTGGAAGCACGAAAGTTGCGCACGCAATTCCATGCGCTGGGGTTGACCGAGTTGACTGCTCTTCTGGCCGTGTGTAGCATATGTGATGAGCTTCGATATGGTGCCGATATGATGGGGTTTCGTCGACGTTTGTGGTGTGCGTGATTTAGGGTTTCTTGATGATATGGGTTACGTGCGTTCGAAAATTGCTACCTGGAGGTGGAATCGCGTTTCAAACGGGAGGAAGAAAGGTGGGGGGGCCCGCGTGAAGAGGTTGTGCTTTATTTCTTTTGAATGTAATTTAAATTGTAAATCTAATTGTTCAGCGTTTAAAACGTGATAACTTTTGCATGCGAGGTCGGATTCGAACGAGGTTTTTTGCGTTGGAATCGTATCGTCGTGCTCTTCGCAATGCGACTGGTTTGGAGTCGATTGGAGCTCGTTTGAATTTCGGGTAAAATTAAACGTTCGTTTAATTTTATTCGGAACGAACGCCGAAACCGGAAATAAAATCAAGGTGAGAACTCCTCACTCAATCGAAAGGTTTTGTTTAAAATTTTGAATAGTTAATATTGATTGTTGATTGCTGATTGATTGTGTTAGTAGATATAGTAGGATATATACTATATATAGCGATATATATATATTGGCATATGTATATATCGGATTTGATTTCCCGCCTCGTATAGCGGATGAGACCCTATTGCGCCGTTATTAAGCGGATATTTTATAAAATCCCATATACCGCGATATTCCACCTCGAAGTGGAATTGGTATTGTGCTAACGTCTGTGGTTGCAGGGAAACAGGTTGGAGGGATCCAACTGGATTCCTCACATATTTATTTGATTATTGATATTGTGTTATTGTTGATGTTCATATCGACATATGTTGTTAGTTCCCGTAATTGACCATATGATGCTGTTGCATTATCGGATTCAAAAATTTTAAGTTAAAAATTTGTTCCGCTGCGATTGTGAGATTCTGATATTGTTTCTCGTTCTGTTACTTGTTTTCTGTTTTCTCCTCTCTTTCTTTCCTTTCTTCTTCTACCTCTTTCTTCTTCTAAAACCCTAACGGTTCGATTTTTCGGCAACGAAAAATCGCGATCGTTACATTTGGTATCAGAGCATATGGTTAAGCGACAACCTGCTCTGTTGGGTATTACTCATTAGAGATAGAGTCAGTAGTACTCTAGAATGAGTGTGAGTGTAATAATAGATATGAGTGCGTATTTGTTAGTGAATATAAAATTGTTTTATATTGTGATGATTGGTTTGTTGAGTGGTATATGAACCTTCGTCGGCGCAGCCTCGAAAACTGAATCGAAGGGGTTCCTAAACACTTGAATAGAACAATTCGACACAATATTGTTTTAAATTGGGTAAATGAAATAATTTTGCCTCAATTATATTTTATATATAAAAAGAAAATAATTTTTCAGGAATTATTGAAGTGTGTATATAATTGATTGCTTGGTTGTTGTAAATGATATATATATATAAAATAATTAAAAGTTGTTTGAATGAGCTAATAAAAGCAACTATTGTAAAAAGAATAATGGTATAAACCAATGAATCATAAGATGAAATTATAATTAATAATGATTTACAATTGTAAGATAATCATGTATGTATATAAGAAGAAAAAATTATATAAGTAAAAGGGTTATAAAAGTGATTTATGAATAGAAAGAAAACTTTTTGAAAGAATAATTAGCATTGATTTCACTATTGTCACTGGGAAATAATAAGGGTGATGACTGCAGCATCATCAGTATCATTTTCGAGTTTCTATGTGATGGATTTGCTACAATAATGAATTTAAAATTGAAGTTTTGTTGTAATAAACCAATTTGAAATTAAAATTCAATTTGAAATTGTTAAATATACGTGAAAAAGGTTTTGGACTTATGATAAATGTTGGAAGTTGAATAATAAATTGTATAACTTATAGTATGGAAAATGTAAGTGAAACCAGTTGTTGAAGTGGTTAAACAATTAAGTTAAGTAAAATGGAATATGAATTTGAATATTGATATGAATTTGGCTTAAGTAAAAGTTAAATAGGATTTACTTTGGAATTTAAAATCCGAATTGAATTGATAAGTAAAACTTAAGTTTAATTAACAAATGATGTTTAAATGGAATAACTTAAGCAAAGTTGAATAAAAAATTGATATTTGTATCAAAGTTAAATAATCAAGTGAATTAAATGATGTAAATGGAGTTGAAATGGAATATAACTTAAGTAATGTTGAAAGAATTGATGTTGATATCAAAATAAAATGAATAAAGTGAGTAAATGAAATCGTTAAAAGATGTGAACTTAAATTATATAAATGAAATTCAATTTTATTTGTAAAAAGAACTAGCAATTGAATTGAAGCATGGATTGAATGTTAATTAATAGAATATGAATAAGTTGATATATATAACCGTAAATTCATTTGAAAATAGTTGAATAATAGAATGAAAATCAATTGAATGTTAAACCAATTGGAATTAAAACAGTTGAACCAAATTGAATGTAAGTAAAATGGATAAAATTTGGTTGTATTGGATGTGCATTGGTTGTTATTTGCTTGTTGGTTGATTGTATGAAAATTCCTTAAGTGTTAACGAAATTGAATCTACTAAATTGAAAGCTATGTAATTGAATTCAAATGAAAATTGGAATGCAAAGTTGAATGAAAATGAATATGCAACTTCAATAGTAAACTAAAAGTGGTATAAGAAGCATGTATTGGAAATTTTATAATTGAATTGGCAAATTGGTTTGAATATTATAATTGGATATTATGCTAGCAGGATATACAGGTATATAATGGAATTGGGATTTTGATTTCAAAGTTAAAAATTTGTAACGCTCGACAAAAAGGTACGTATTTCAGTTTTTATATGAGATTTGATGATTTCCTTCTCCAGCCACTTGGCTTTCTCTTTTCTTTTTGATTCTGAGGGGCCGTAGAGCCGTTTTGTAGTCGTACCGATCTAGCCGCGCAAAGGAGACTCTGGCGAAATTTTTCGAAAATTTAGGGAGTTAGAAAATTTTTGAGAAAATTTTGAAAAGTTTGAAATTTGAATTTAAATTTAAATTTGAATTGTTGAGTAAACAATGTTGTTTGAAACCTATAATTGAAGTTGGAAAGCTAATTGAAATGATAGTAAATCTTTAATAAAAGATTTGTGTTAGAAAGTTGATAAAACTAATTGATTTTTGAAAAATAATAAACGGATTAGGATCGTTCTCCTTAACTTGCAATTTCGAGGACGAAATTCTTTTAAGGGGGGAAGATTGTAACGACCCAGAATTTTTGATAACTTGAATTTGAATATTTAATTTATTTTTAATATTAATAAGTGGAATTTTTAAGTCGAATAATTTATTTTTCGAATATTGGATTTAATGGGATAATTAAATCGATTAATTAATAGTGAAATTCCGTAGATAATTGAATATTGGGTTAAATATGATTGAAAATGGTTTGGAAAATTTTGTTATATCATATTAAAGTTATAGAAATGTTTTAGAACTGGTAAAACTGAATTTGGAGTTAATTTGTAAAAATTGAATATTTTAATATTTAATTATCGACTGAAAAATAGCCAATTTTTGAACAGTCTCAGAATTTAACGAGACAAGTTCCATTGGATCCGTAATAGTTAATTATTATCGGATTTCAATTTTCGTAGCAATCGGAGTTGTCGTTTGACCGTGGCAGCTCGAAACGCATCGATATCGTTTTAATTTTAATTCGGCGAGTTAAAATAGCCATTTTTCAAACGGTCTCGGATTTCGACGAAACCAGTTTCATCGGATCCGTAATGTGATATTATTGCAAGATTTCAAATTTCAAGTCAATTGGATTTGTCGTTTGTCCGGTACAAGCCAAAACGCCTAGAAATCGTTTAAATCGGTTTTAATTTAAATCGACCGTTTATTGCCGTATCTCACACATACTTCCGAATTAGCTTACGAAACCTGTTCCATTGTGTCCGAAACGCGGAAAAACCTTAGAATCGCCTGGCGGCACGCGTCGTTTGGAGTTCGTTTGCAAAAGTGTCGAATTGGAGATTTTAATATTAAAATAATATTGATATATATACATTGTTTCTTTTCCCAAACCCTAATCTATTATTCACAGCCGCCACTTTAGCTTTAATGGCCGAAAAGCAACGATCTTCTTCCTCATTTATCTTCTAATCCGTGCAACGATTCGCGAAACCTTCAACTAGTAAATTGTAGAGCACTCTGAGATCTCGGAATCCAACGGTTATGATCGTTTAACTCGAAGCGGATTGGCGGCAAATCGAGCTGGAAGCACGAAAGTTGCGCACGCAATTCCATGCGCTGGGGTTGACCGAGTTGACTGCTCTTCTGGCCGTGTGTAGCATATGTGATGAGCTTCGATATGGTGCCGATATGATGGGGTTTCGTCGACGTTTGTGGTGTGCGTGATTTAGGGTTTCTTGATGATATGGGTTACGTGCGTTCGAAAATTGCTACCTGGAGGTGGAATCGCGTTTCAAACGGGAGGAAGAAAGGTGGGGGGGCCCGCGTGAAGAGGTTGTGCTTTATTTCTTTTGAATGTAATTTAAATTGTAAATCTAATTGTTCAGCGTTTAAAACGTGATAACTTTTGCATGCGAGGTCGGATTCGAACGAGGTTTTTTGCGTTGGAATCGTATCGTCGTGCTCTTCGCAATGCGACTGGTTTGGAGTCGATTGGAGCTCGTTTGAATTTCGGGTAAAATTAAACGTTCGTTTAATTTTATTCGGAACGAACGCCGAAACCGGAAATAAAATCAAGGTGAGAACTCCTCACTCAATCGAAAGGTTTTGTTTAAAATTTTGAATAGTTAATATTGATTGTTGATTGCTGATTGATTGTGTTAGTAGATATAGTAGGATATATACTATATATAGCGATATATATATATTGGCATATGTATATATCGGATTTGATTTCCCGCCTCGTATAGCGGATGAGACCCTATTGCGCCGTTATTAAGCGGATATTTTATAAAATCCCATATACCGCGATATTCCACCTCGAAGTGGAATTGGTATTGTGCTAACGTCTGTGGTTGCAGGGAAACAGGTTGGAGGGATCCAACTGGATTCCTCACATATTTATTTGATTATTGATATTGTGTTATTGTTGATGTTCATATCGACATATGTTGTTAGTTCCCGTAATTGACCATATGATGCTGTTGCATTATCGGATTCAAAAATTTTAAGTTAAAAATTTGTTCCGCTGCGATTGTGAGATTCTGATATTGTTTCTCGTTCTGTTACTTGTTTTCTGTTTTCTCCTCTCTTTCTTTCCTTTCTTCTTCTACCTCTTTCTTCTTCTAAAACCCTAACGGTTCGATTTTTCGGCAACGAAAAATCGCGATCGTTACAGCCTCAGTTCTATATTGCCTAGCCTGACTATTTTAAGAGGCTGATAAGATAAGCACTGTACTAAAGATATTTGCATTGATTTCTTCTTTTTTATTGTATTATGCAGTTTTAGGGCTGATGTTTATTTGCATTGATGAATTTGTACCAAGGACATGGCTGAGTTGATATGTTAAGGCTTACCTTACTTAGTTTGTTACTTTATGTGTATGATATTTTATTACTTTGCTTTGTTTTAACCTTAGCATTTCAAAACACTACAGGCATATTTATTTGCCTACTACTTTACATTTTTACTTACCTGCACATTTTATTTACAAGATCTTTTTACCAGTTTTGTTTATTTCCAAATTCTACACAATATTTTACTTATTCTAGCCTTTGCATTTTCTTACTTCGTGTATATTATAAAGTTTCTCTAGTTATTGATATAAACTTTTAGCTTAAATTTTTTAGTTTCATTCTAACATAATTGCTTATCTTATCTCTCTTTTATTTTAACTTTAACTATCAATATTTAGTTACCTATTGTTATTTTATTATATACTTGTGTTAATATTAATAAATAAGGTTTATTTTATTCTAAACATTTTTAAAACTTTTTAAAGAAATTCATTCTGAATATATTTTAACTTTCCAAATCATTATTTTATTTCTAATCCAATTCAATTACTTTTAAGTTTTCAAATCTTACTTATAAAGTGAATAAGTAAATACATCTTATTAATTTTGAAAAAATTCAAACAAATCTACAATTTAACGCAAAAATTAAATTTAATTGCAAAATTAAATTCGTCTTTAAATCGGGATCGTTACATAGTGCCTTGTTGTTTGGCTTTACACCATGTAGTACTTCCATTAGAGTTTTACCTTGTAGAATTTTAGTAGGCAATCTATTGATTAAATAAACTGCAGTTGAGAAAGCATCAAGCCAAAACTTCATTGGAAGTGATGCTTGTGCAAGTAGTGTAGGGCCAGTTTCTACTATGTGTCTATGCTTCCTTTCAACTAATCCATTCTGTTCTGAAGTATATGGACAAGTTACCCTATGAATTATCCCTTTATTTTGAAGGAATTCTTTGAGTGGTTTAACTCTATTCCTCCATCAGTTTGGATGACTTTTACCTGCTGATCTGTCTGAATTTCTGCCTGTCTTATAAAGTGTATGACTGTATTATATGTGTCGGCCTTTGATTTTAGGAAATACATCCAAGTATTCTTGGAATAAGCATCTACAAAAGAGATATAGTAATTAAATCCATAGTCTGAATTTATGGGTGCTGATCCCCATAGATCTATTGCAAACAATTGCAATGGTCTATTATATTTCGACCATGATTGAGGAAAAGCCAGTTTATGAATCTTCCTCATTTGATAATAAGTACAAATAAAAGGTACAGGTGTATCTCTAACTTGAATTTCATTATCATTCAGTATTTGCTTTACAACTTTTACACGTAGGCGTCCTAGCTTAGAATGCCCGATACTGAAGTCACTTTCACTACTCTCTTTACATGATTCTGTTAGATTGCGCCATTTTCTTGTACATGATTCAGTATTATTGAATTGAATTGCTTTTGAGAAGTTGAATCTGTACAAACCCTTGTATGTCTCACCCTGCAGTAGAGTTTGTTTGGTTTCAATATCTTTAACTACACAATATTTTAGATAAAATTCAAAAAATACATTATTGTCATGAGCAAACTGTGATACACTGATGAGATTCTTTTTTATTTTGTAACTCGCAGTAAGTTATTCAATTGTAAACTTTCCTGTCCAAGAATTTGTGTGTAACTAGTGCGTGTGATATTAATATTAGTGCCATTACCCATACAAATAGTTCAGTTACCTTTGTATTCCTTGTTCCCAAGATTCAGATTTTGTAGATTGTTGGTCACATGATGTGTTGCACCAGAATCTAGGTACCAGCATTCATTTTGAATCTCATCACATTTTCCAGTTTCACATATGTTTGCACTGTGATCATCTGATGGACCTTTTGAATCATGTTGTGTATTCACCGGGTTTACACTTCCACCATATCCTCTCTGAGCATTTGTGTACTGAGAAGGGTTATAGTTAGAGTCATATCTGAAGTAGCATTTTCTTGCAATGTGTCCCACTTTTTCACGGTTTTGACACTTTGGTCTATTGTTGTTATTCCATCTGCCTCTACCCCAGCCTCTGATTGTTGCATTTCCTATCTGGAATGATTGGTTACTTTTATTGTTATATTGATTTCTGTTTTTATGTCCTGCTGTGTAGTTTATAGACATGTCTGAATCAGTAGGTTTCTTGAACTCTATTCTTCCTTCATGTGCAAGTAAAATAGAATGAACATCTTCAATAGATGGTGTGACTCTTTGAGATGAAATAACTGCCACAACAGCTTCATAGTCTTCACTTAGACCACTTAAGATGATCAAAACTTGTTCTGTTGCAGGAACTTCGTGTCCTACTGCTTCAAGAAGATCACATGTAGTTTTAATTTTTGCAAGATAGTCACTCATAGACTGATTTTCTTTCTTGATACCGTACAGTAGTCTTTTATGATGCATTACTTTTGCTGCTGATTGAGAGTTAAAGATTCTCTCAACAGTTGACCATATACCATTTGTTGTCTTGCTACTAATGACTTGTGGTAGTAATTTGACACTTATAGATGATAGTAACCATGAACAGATTAGACTGTCTTGTCTTTGATATTTGATGAATTATGGATTCTTAACTGTCTTGTTTTCTTCATTAGTGATGAATCTTGGCGGAGCAATATGTGTGCCAAGAAGATATTCTTCGAGTCCATAGCCTTTAACTGCAACCTGCACTTTCCAGAAAAGATAATTATCTTCTTCCAAGTGTGCTGTGACAAGCCGACTTTGTGGGCTGACTATAGTTTTAATAAGATTTTATGTAGCCGATTTGTAACGACCCGCTATTTTGGACTATTCGCATCCGCACATGTCGGACTTGAATAATTCAAAATACCGAATTGTTAATTTAAATTTGGCAAAACTCAGATATACGGTAAATAAATAATCAAAGAATCACAGACACAGAGTAATAATATGCAGCGGAAGTAGAAGAGATAGTAGTTCATGAAGCTACTATATAAATATATAAGATACATCAGAGTTTACAACAGAAGTCTCGAATACAATAGTCCAATACAATAATCAGAATACATCACTGGAATCAACTGAATATCTGAAAGCTGGGAAGATAGCTGGATCTCCAAGCGAAGCTCCAACTCCAAAGGTGAGTCTTGAAAGCTGAACCTCTCAGTCTGACCCGAGCGTAAAGCAAAACACAAAACACTCGAGTCAGGATTAATATTCTCATATCAATAAATTCAACTCAAGTGAAATAGCAATCGAAATACAAGTAACTCAAAGGATGTTGGAATCACCATCCTCTGAGGATCCGTTAAACTATCTACTATATAGTAATATACGCTAAGTAGATAATGTCTATCAGTAATCTAAAATATCAAAATAGTGTTAAGGCGTTACCATTATCCCCCTTAACACGTTTTTATACAAGCATCATAGTCTATACAGCACTGTAAACTCCACCGTAAACTGGTGGGATATCAGGGAGTACTCCATAGGTATAACACAAAACAAATACGTAGTGGTCGCGTATACGGGGATACAAGTATGACGAGGCACATGAGGCAATACCCAAGGTAGTGAAACTACCGTTCGCCTGATCCGGACTGGTGAGAACGCATCGCCGCAGCGATCGCAACACCGCGAAACAACACTCCTGAAATTCCGAGGGTGCACCAATCAATCACAAGTAATGAGTAATAGTTACGAAGAAGTGTGTTCGCTCGAGGTGGCTAACCCCATTTGGCCCGGCACGGCTCCTGATTTTAGTCATTTCCAATTTGACACAAGTGTCAAGGCTATCCATTATCGTTCTCTTTCTTCAGTCATCGCGTACATCATTCCAACCACTTCGTTCTGGATCATCACTCCGCGTATAGTTATTAAAGTGGTTTTCGATTTAGACAGAGAGTATGTCCATAACCGATTCCGGTTTCTTTAATAACTTTCGAAATTATTATACCGATTGGTCGTTTAACAAATCTCAAAACCAAATCAATTTCATTTCAGTTTCAATTCGTAAACCAACATTCCATTTGTCTTTCAAAAACAATTTCCAAAATTTACGTTTCAGACTTCCGAATTACCATTTCAAACCTCTATAATTCAATTTCAATTTTTTATTTAAACAATTCAAATAATGATTTAATTTCGTATATAAGTTTCATTCCGAAATCATTTAAATTAGTTTTAAATTTAACATTCAAAATCAATTTTAATTTATTTATCGATTTCATTCAATATTCGCTAAGCTAAATTATCGTTTAAACAATTTTCATTTAAATCTCCATTTCATTAAATAGATTACCTAAGTTCAACTTTATTATATCAAAACTTCAAATTGAATTAAATTAAATTCGTCAAATCAATTCTTTAAATTACAAGTCTTACGTTAATTTCAATAAATCACGTTTTATTCAATAAATCACATTTTATTTCTTGTTAAAGAAATTCAATTTTCACTTATTCATTGACTTCGTTACAAATTTCAAACTCAATTAATAAAGAACTAAATTTCACATAATTGAGAAGTTTCAATTTCACTTATTAACTTACTTAAATAATTTTTCTAAAACTTTAATAAATAAAGAAACTCAATTTCATTATTTAACGAAGTACAAATCCACTTATTCAAAAGTTCAACTTCTCCTATCAAGGAATTCAATTTTTATTCAATTATCAAATAATTAAATCTTATTCAATTATTAAATAATTTCAAACATAATTATTAAAAAATTTTGAATCTTAATAATTACAAACTTGATTATATATTCAAACTTAATTATTAAATCATTTCCACTTAATTATGAATTCAAACTTAATTATCAAATCATTTCAACTTAATTATAAATTCATCTTAATAATTTCAAACTTAATTATAATTCCAAACTTAATTATAATTTCAAATTTAATTATTAAATGATTTCAAACTTAATAATTTCAAATTCAATTATTACTAATTCCAAATTATTTATTAATAATTCCAAATTAAATTATTAAATAATTAAATTTCAAACAACGTTCTTTCATCAATTATTATGTTAATATTTGTTTCAGATTTCAATCTTTACATTTTTCCTTCATAAAATTCAAATTCCAACTTCATTTCAAAACTTCTTCCTTGCTCGAATAAAATCATTATTTTTTTTTTAAATCAAATTATTGACCAATCGGACTTTTATTTAATTCTCTATCCTAAGTCAAGTTCATTTGGGTATTTATCATTTCAACCCGATTCCAATTCAATTCAAAATCAAAGCATAGCAAAGGGAACTTGCAGTGTGATAACATGGATGGTGTCAAAGTAAATAAACAAGCAATAACAACGAACAATAACAATCCAATTATCAATTCACATAATACCGAAATAATCGTATTAATTCGCATTGTTATTTATGCGAATTTATATAATTATTTCTAGAATCTACACTATCATTTCATGTAGATTAAAGATTATTATATTACGGTTCTTCACGTTATTTATTATTCAATTTCAAACTACATCAATTATACAACATACATTTAAATGGTTCAAGGTGTCGTTAACGCTATTTCTACGTGTCAATTTATTTAACATTCCAAGGGGTCATATTATACAAATTTAACTAATCAAATTCAACACATATGTCGATTCACATTTTTAACTATCCTACGTCAAATTCAATTGCATAACATTTATCATTTTATATATTACCATTTAACATCCAAGATAAACAACAATCAATCGATCAATTATCAACCAACGGATTATCATCGTGTAAATATAAATAATTGTGTCAGATGTCAAAGGTGAACTGATACGCAAATAACAGTGCAATAAATAACAGCAGTATATTTCAATTGTCGTTTCAATTAAAATAAAATTTAATAAATAAAAGAATATTAATCGTGAGTGATTACTCACCTTTCGAGGCTAGAGAAAATAGACAATGGAATGAGTTACGGAATCCAAAGCACAAAGTGAGACAGACACGAATTCGATGACGAACACAGGCGCGACGGACCGAAAGCTGATAAAATGAAAATCGATGAAAATCAAATTAGAGTTGTATCGATGATGATAGACGGTAAGAGTGAATTTATATGTTTATAGCTATATAACTATATATATAATCATATTTTAAATTTCAAACATAAATTAAATTATATATACATGTATGTATTTCAAAATCCGTGGTTACAAATTAAAACACACACATAAATGTTTACTTTTTAAACATATATACATTATATTTTGAAATACATATAATTTCAAAATACTTACTTTATAAACCAATATATACAATTTCCAAAGTCATCAATTTCCAATAAAAGAACATCAAGGTATATGACTAGCACGCATATTCTGGAACATATAAACATACCACTATATCTACTAGCAAACTGTAAAACACGTACACACAAACTTATCCACGATAAAATATATATCACAAATCTGTATATATAAATATCTTACAAAACCACTGCTTAACTTAAAAATACACATATTAAAATAACGTACATAAACTCACAATACTGTAAAATATAGAACAAAAGAGCTAAAGAACTAAAGCAGCCCTGCACAACAGATTCAAAAAAACAAAAACAAATATATTGTCTGCATACCAATACACATCCTACTGTTATATGCACTAACCCAACATGTAATCTACACTATTTACATATATATATTTCAAGTCAAAGCTCATATTAAATTATAAGAATATATGTAAAATATGCATATAAATGTGCTATTATAAAGTTTATAAATAAACAAATGTATAAAATATATGTATAACCAAACCTTTGTAAATTAATACAACTCACGGATTTGAAAACATATACAAAACTTACATAGGTCACCCATACGGCTATTATTAGTGTACATCCTATAAAATAAAATAGTAACAGGATCTCATCACTGTGCAACAACACATAACTTTATCACACCAACATAGCTACTATACTTTTTAAAATCAAATGTCCATCTGTATAATATATTAAAATACATTCTTATGCAACCATGTATTTGTAGTAGCAAATATATATAAGCTTATATATAGTTATACGTTATTATTTGTATAAAGTTTCCCTTTTTTTTTATAAATCCAAAGGTGACCTAATACATACAAGAAACACACAACGAAATAGCAAATAATACTCACGTCATTGGATGAGGTAGAAGCATTGTAATCTGGCTGCAAAATGAAGCATGCGTGGACGAAAAAGACAAGCTGGTGATGAGATGGCTTCACGTGAAGCAAAGAAGGGAAGGCGACGAAGCTGAGGTGTGTCGACTCGCCTAGACGGGCGCGCGGAGGCGGTTTAGGTAGCGGAGCGGGCTAGGAAGATGTGGCGGCTGGTGGTGGTGTTAGAAGGTGGCTCGGGTGAGGTGACAACACGCGCGAGGAGGGTGGTGGCTGTGCGTGGTTGCGGTGAGTGCGGATGTAGGTGGACGAGGTGAAGCGGAAGAGGATAGGTCGGAGTTCATTCAAACGTTGGAGGTGGCTTCCTTGGTGAAGGCCGAGTTGGGCATTATTGTGGAGAGGGAAGGGAATCAAGGTGGAGAAGTGATGAAGTACTGTAAGTGATGAAGTTGGGTTGTTTTGAAAACATGCACAGGCAATTCCAATTCCAGAGAGCATGCATGCAAAAGAAAGGGAGGTGGCCATGCTAAATGAAGAAGAAAGACAGAGGGCTTTTTGAAATAGTAGGAATGGAAAGGAAGTTGAATAATGAAGATACGAATAGTTTCTTAATATAAACTCCACTTACTTTTTTTTTTTTTCAAATCTGGAGCGGCAAATATTAATTGAAAAGGTAGAATTACAAAAGTCAAAAATGTAAATTCAAGAAAAATGAATGCTAGTGCCTGTTGATTTTTCACGGTAGAGATTTTAAACGGCGACGTCAAATCCAAAGATTTGAACGGTATCGATATGGAAACTGTTTAACTGATTTTACAACATACCAGGGTTCGAAAAAACAGAAATGAATATACCGCTGTGCTCAGCTTGATGAGACGATCAAAACTATATGCGGATATCAGTGGTATGATTAAATTATAAAAATTTAAAATTTTCTACTACGGAAAATGCAAGAAAATCGCAGAAGAATAAGATCGACGGAGCCAAAGATGTCCGAATTTGGAAAAACGACAAACTAAAAACTTGCTCAAAAGATATTTTAGAATTTTTCTATGTAAAAATATTTTGGTTTTGAAAACGTTTTATTTTCATCGCTTTTTAACTGATTAAATTGAAGTAAATTTACGCGCGAAATAAACTTTCGTATTTTTGAACGAAAATTTACCAGTTGCTATGTTTAACTAGACGCATTCCAGATATAAAATTTATATTTTAAAATTTTATCGTTTAAAACTTCACAAAATTTCAGTTAAATACGTTACCAAAACCGGGTAAATCTACGGGTTGTTACACTCTCCCCCACTCAAAACTTTTCGTCCCCGAAAAGAATGGAAGTAGGAGAATAGAAACAACCAAAAGCAAATAAACTTGAACTACATTATAAACAATTTATTTAACCCATATAAATTTCAATTTAAATAAATTTTATATTCAATAATTTGTTTTTAAATCTAGGTTTCCATTAAATTGATTTGATTTCTCATTTATAAATGTTAGGTACAAAAGGTTTCTTTCAATTGAAATTCAATTTAAATTCAATTAATTCAAGATATCTCATTAAGTTGATTTAATTTCAATTTTATTAACTTTCA
Organism: Allium cepa; assembly: GCA_030765085.1. NCBI lineage: Eukaryota > Viridiplantae > Streptophyta > Magnoliopsida > Asparagales > Amaryllidaceae > Allium > Allium cepa. The sequence continues at coordinate 744,612,926 of CM060940.1, read as the reverse complement.
AAACAAAATTCTATTTTATTAATCACATCTATTATCAAATTAACTTATTATTCTATTTATCTCCATAAACATTTTTTTTTATTCAAGTGAATAACATTTGTTATACGCACTCACATTTTATTTATAAAGACACTTTATATTTATATTATCCAATTATCTTAAATTAACAATTTCAAAGATCATAAATCCGAATAGTCATTTATTATAATCATACTTTATTCGACAATTCAATTTTCTTTATTCCAAATTATTATTAATTTATTCTACTTAATATATCCTATCACATATATATTGAGTATATATACATATATTATTTTAACTACTCAAATTTATCTAAAATTCCTTTGATATCATTTATATTGTATAATATTCAGTTACCTAATTAACTTTTGAAAATGTAGGTAAGTTGTATTAGAATGAAAACAATTATTATACAAATAAAATTCTCCAATATGTATTATAAGTCAAGTCATGTTTAGAAATTCAAATCAATTTATTCTTCAAAGCAAACCGTAGCAAAACTACAGAATAGTCTCTCCACTTCGAAACTCGAAAATGAATGTCGATGATGCGGCCGTCATCACCGAAATTATTTTCCAGCGACAACGAGAAGAGCACTAATTTATTCTTTTAAAATTCTTTGAAAACCATTTCTATTCGAAAATATTTTTAAATAATATACACATTTAAACTTTAGAACCATAGTTCAAAATTATCGGAAATTAAATTCTCAAATAATTGTTTTAAATTCATTTTAAATTTCCCAAATCAATTTATAGACCAAGTTTATAATTCCATTTGAAAATATTTTAAATCCTATACCCTTTAAAACTTCCAAATCAAAGTTTGAAATCACCAAAAATTTAAATTCTCAAATTCTTGATATAAACACATTCAAGTTCCAAATCAAATTATAGCTAAGTTTTATACATTCATTTATTTATATTATGAAATAGTCGATGATTTATAAATCAAGAAATGAAAATTAATTTTTTAAACATTCGGGCAACAGATTCATTAACAGTTTGATTTCAGAAAAATTTATACTTATATATAATATATCCATTCAAAATTGTGTCGGTTTGCTCCGTTCAAGTGTTTTGAAAATCCTATCGATAGCGTTGATCAGACGAATCGATCGGAAACCCAAATCACATCAACAACTCAAACAACACAATATAAATATATATTTTAAATATTAATTTACAAATACAATTTCTCGCTTGATGATACATGAATGGATTTTCAAAGCAATGACAGATATTCAAATTTTTGATGGATTCAAATTCAAGAAAATTCTGATTCGAAGATAGGTTCGAAACAAAGATAAAATGATTTAAGTAACAAACCGAGAGATGGTTAAATTTATATAAATCGCGGGCAACCTTTCGGGTCAACCGTGGCTTCAAGAATTAGATCGATGAAGAATTTCGAGGCAAATCTATGTTCGATCTTAAGAAATAGAATTCAGGCATAGCGGAAGAGAGACAGCATCGTAAACCTAGGATAAAGAAATCTCCGGTAAATCGATGCCTGTTGTAAAGGAGTTTCATCCATTTACAAATAATATGAAGATTGGCGAGACCGCCGATCTATTATAGATATCATTCGAAGTGGAGTTATGGGATGCTCCAGAATTGAAAGAAGACGAATAGTGAGGGACAGGAATGAATTTCGGAACCGAGGGAACGTCCCAAAATTCATAGGAATTGAGTTAAAAGGAAGATATTGAAACTCGAATGAGAGTGATTCTGTAAATACATTTATCGTACATGCTAAGTTTTGCCTAGAGCTACCAAAAGCTCTGATACCAACTGTAACGACCCGCTATTTTGGACTATTCGCATCCGCACATGTCGGACTTGAATAATTCAAAATACCGAATTGTTAATTTAAATTTGGCAAAACTCAGATATACGGTAAATAAATAATCACAGAATCACAGACACAGAGTAATAATATGCAGCGGAAGTAGAAGAGATAGTAGTTCATGAAGCTACTATATAAATATATAAGATACATCAGAGTTTACAACAGAAGTCTCGAATACAATAGTCCAATACAATAATCAGAATACATCACTGGAATCAACTGAATATCTGAAAGCTGGGAAGATAGCTGGATCTCCAAGCGAAGCTCCAACTCCAAAGGTGAGTCTTGAAAGCTGAACCTCTCAGTCTGACCCGAGCGTAAAGCAAAACACAAAACACTCGAGTCAGGATTAATATTCTCATATCAATAAATTCAACTCAAGTGAAATAGCAATCGAAATACAAGTAACTCAAAGGATGTTGGAATCACCATCCTCTGAGGATCCGTTAAACTATCTACTATGTAGTAATATACGCTAAGTAGATAATGTCTATCAGTAATCTAAAATATCAAAATAGTGTTAAGGCGTTACCATTATCCCCCTTAACACGTTTTTATACAAGCATCATAGTCTATACAGCACTGTAAACTCCACCGTAAACTGGTGGGATATCAGGGAGTACTCCATAGGTATAACACAAAACAAATACGTAGTGGTCGCGTATACGGGGATACAAGTATGACGAGGCACATGAGGCAATACCCAAGGTAGTGAAACTACCGTTCGCCTGATCCGGACTGGTGAGAACGCATCGCCGCAGCGATCGCAACACCGCGAAACAACACTCCTGAAATTCCGAGGGTGCACCAATCAATCACAAGTAATGAGTAATAGTTACGAAGAAGTGTGTTCGCTCGAGGTGGCTAACCCCATTTGGCCCGGCACGGCTCCTGATTTTAGTCATTTCCAATTTGACACAAGTGTCAAGGCTATCCATTATCGTTCTCTTTCTTCAGTCATCGCGTACATCATTCCAACCACTTCGTTCTGGATCATCACTCCGCGTATAGTTATTAAAGTGGTTTTCGATTTAGACAGAGAGTATGTCCATAACCGATTCCGGTTTCTTTAATAACTTTCGAAATTATTATACCGATTGGTCGTTTAACAAATCTCAAAACCAAATCAATTTCATTTCAGTTTCAATTCGTAAACCAACATTCCATTTGTCTTTCAAAAACAATTTCCAAAATTTACGTTTCAGACTTCCGAATTACCATTTCAAACCTCTATAATTCAATTTCAATTTTTTATTTAAACAATTCAAATAATGATTTAATTTCGTATATAAGTTTCATTCCGAAATCATTTAAATTAGTTTTAAATTTAACATTCAAAATCAATTTTAATTTATTTATCGATTTCATTCAATATTCGCTAAGCTAAATTATCGTTTAAACAATTTTCATTTAAATCTCCATTTCATTAAATCGATTACCTAAGTTCAACTTTATTATATCAAAACTTCAAATTGAATTAAATTAAATTCGTCAAATCAATTCTTTAAATTACAAGTCTTACGTTAATTTCAATAAATCACGTTTTATTCAATAAATCACATTTTATTTCTTGTTAAAGAAATTCAATTTTCACTTATTCATTGACTTCGTTACAAATTTCAAACTCAATTAATAAAGAACTAAATTTCACATAATTGAGAATTTTCAATTTCACTTATTAACTTACTTAAATAATTTTTCTAAAACTTTAATAAATAAAGAAACTCAATTTCATTATTTAACGAAGTACAAATCCACTTATTCAAAAGTTCAACTTCTCCTATCAAGGAATTCAATTTTTATTCAATTATCAAATAATTAAATCTTATTCAATTATTAAATAATTTCAAACATAATTATTAAATAATTTTGAATCTTAATAATTACAAACTTGATTATATATTCAAACTTAATTATTAAATCATTTCCACTTAATTATGAATTCAAACTTAATTATCAAATCATTTCAACTTAATTATAAATTCATCTTAATAATTTCAAACTTAATTATAATTCCAAACTTAATTATAATTTCAAATTTAATTATTAAATGATTTCAAACTTAATAATTTCAAATTCAATTATTACTAATTCCAAATTATTTATTAATAATTCCAAATTAAATTATTAAATAATTAAATTTCAAACAACGTTCTTTCATCAATTATTATGTTAATATTTGTTTCAGATTTCAATCTTTACATTTTTCCTTCATAAAATTCAAATTCCAACTTCATTTCAAAACTTCTTCCTTGCTCGAATAAAATCATTATTTTTTTTAAAATCAAATTATTGACCAATCGGACTTTTATTTAATTCTCTATCCTAAGTCAAGTTCATTTGGGTATTTATCATTTCAACCCGATTCCAATTCAATTCAAAATCAAAGCATAGCAAAGGGAACTTGCAGTGTGATAACATGGATGGTGTCAAAGTAAATAAACAAGCAATAACAACGAACAATAACAATCCAATTATCAATTCACATAATACCGAAATAATCGTATTAATTCGCATTGTTATTTATGCGAATTTATATAATTATTTCTAGAATCTACACTATCATTTCATGTAGATTAAAGATTATTATATTACGGTTCTTCACGTTATTTATTATTCAATTTCAAACTACATCAATTATACAACATACATTTAAATGGTTCAAGGTGTCGTTAACGCTATTTCTACGTGTCAATTTATTTAACATTCCAAGGGGTCATATTATACAAATTTAACTAATCAAATTCAACACATATGTCGATTCACATTTTTAACTATCCTACGTCAAATTCAATTGCATAACATTTATCATTTTATATATTACCATTTAACATCCAAGATAAACAACAATCAATCGATCAATTATCAACCAACGGATTATCATCGTGTAAATATAAATAATTGTGTCAGATGTCAAAGGTGAACTGATACGCAAATAACAGTGCAATAAATAACAGCAGTATATTTCAATTGTCGTTTCAATTAAAATAAAATTTAATAAATAAAAGAATATTAATCGTGAGTGATTACTCACCTTTCGAGGCTAGAGAAAATAGACAATGGAATGAGTTACGGAATCCAAAGCACAAAGTGAGACAGACACGAATTCGATGACGAACACAGGCGCGACGGACCGAAAGCTGATAAAATGAAAATCGATGAAAATCAAATTAGAGTTGTATCGATGATGATAGACGGTAAGAGTGAATTTATATGTTTATAGCTATATAACTATATATATAATCATATTTTAAATTTCAAACATAAATTAAATTATATATACATGTATGTATTTCAAAATCCGTGGTTACAAATTAAAACACACACATAAATGTTTACTTTTTAAACATATATACATTATATTTTGAAATACATATAATTTCAAAATACTTACTTTATAAACCAATATATACAATTTCCAAAGTCATCAATTTCCAATAAAAGAACATCAAGGTATATGACTAGCACGCATATTCTGGAACATATAAACATACCACTATATCTACTAGCAAACTGTAAAACACGTACACACAAACTTATCCACGATAAAATATATATCACAAATCTGTATATATAAATATCTTACAAAACCACTGCTTAACTTAAAAATACACATATTAAAATAACGTACATAAACTCACAATACTGTAAAATATAGAACAAAAGAGCTAAAGAACTAAAGCAGCCCTGCACAACAGATTCAAAAAAACAAAAACAAATATATTGTCTGCATACCAATACACATCCTACTGTTATATGCACTAACCCAACATGTAATCTACACTATTTACATATATATATTTCAAGTCAAAGCTCATATTAAATTATAAGAATATATGTAAAATATGCATATAAATGTGCTATTATAAAGTTTATAAATAAACAAATGTATAAAATATATGTATAACCAAACCTTTGTAAATTAATACAACTCACGGATTTGAAAACATATACAAAACTTACATAGGTCACCCATACGGCTATTATTAGTGTACATCCTATAAAATAAAATAGTAACAGGATCTCATCACTGTGCAACAACACATAACTTTATCACACCAACATAGCTACTATACTTTTTAAAATCAAATGTCCATCTGTATAATATATTAAAATACATTCTTATGCAACCATGTATTTGTAGTAGCAAATATATATAAGCTTATATATAGTTATACGTTATTATTTGTATAAAGTTTCCCTTTTTTTTTATAAATCCAAAGGTGACCTAATACATACAAGAAACACACAACGAAATAGCAAATAATACTCACGTCATTGGATGAGGTAGAAGCATTGTAATCTGGCTGCAAAATGAAGCATGCGTGGACGAAAAAGACAAGCTGGTGATGAGATGGCTTCACGTGAAGCAAAGAAGGGAAGGCGACGAAGCTGAGGTGTGTCGACTCGCCTAGACGGGCGCGCGGAGGCGGTTTAGGTAGCGGAGCGGGCTAGGAAGATGTGGCGGCTGGTGGTGGTGTTAGAAGGTGGCTCGGGTGAGGTGACAACACGCGCGAGGAGGGTGGTGGCTGTGCGTGGTTGCGGTGAGTGCGGATGTAGGTGGACGAGGTGAAGCGGAAGAGGATAGGTCGGAGTTCATTCAAACGTTGGAGGTGGCTTCCTTGGTGAAGGCCGAGTTGGGCATTATTGTGGAGAGGGAAGGGAATCAAGGTGGAGAAGTGATGAAGTACTGTAAGTGATGAAGTTGGGTTGTTTTGAAAACATGCACAGGCAATTCCAATTCCAGAGAGCATGCATGCAAAAGAAAGGGAGGTGGCCATGCTAAATGAAGAAGAAAGACAGAGGGCTTTTTGAAATAGTAGGAATGGAAAGGAAGTTGAATAGTGAAGATACGAATAGTTTCTTAATATAAACTCCACTTACTTTTTTTTTTTTCAAATCTGGAGCGGCAAATATTAATTGAAAAGGTAGAATTACAAAAGTCAAAAATGTAAATTCAAGAAAAATGAATGCTAGTGCCTGTTGATTTTTCACGGTAGAGATTTTAAACGGCGACGTCAAATCCAAAGATTTGAACGGTATCGATATGGAAACTGTTTAACTGATTTTACAACATACCAGGGTTCGAAAAAACAGAAATGAATATACCGCTGTGCTCAGCTTGATGAGACGATCAAAACTATATGCGGATATCAGTGGTATGATTAAATTATAAAAATTTAAAATTTTCTACTACGGAAAATGCAAGAAAATCGCAGAAGAATAAGATCGACGGAGCCAAAGATGTCCGAATTTGGAAAAACGACAAACTGAAAACTTGCTCAAAAGATATTTTAGAATTTTTCTATGTAAAAATATTTTGGTTTTGAAAACGTTTTATTTTCATCGCTTTTTAACTGATTAAATTGAAGTAAATTTACGCGCGAAATAAACTTTCGTATTTTTGAACGAAAATTTACCAGTTGCTATGTTTAACTAGACGCATTCCAGATATAAAATTTATATTTTAAAATTTTATCGTTTAAAACTTCACAAAATTTCAGTTAAATACGTTACCAAAACCGGGTAAATCTACGGGTTGTTACACGATTGATCCATATTGGGAGTTGCATAAGTTGCAGAGCTATCTCCCATGATGATGTAATGTTACTGAATGGGAAATACAACAAGTAAACTGATTCAAGAAAAAAGGAAATTAACACCAGTGGGTTTAGGACAATTCAAGAATTGGATCCGAGTCTTCAGAGAATCGGGTATGTGCAGCCATAAGCCCAAATGATTAATTTTTTTGATGATGGGTTTTTCAGGCATGGCACTTTCTTGATGATTTTGATGATCTTTTGATGCTTTCTTGAATTTTCTTTGAATTTGGATTTGTTTTCTTGATCAAACTGGTGCAGCCGGATTTCTTACTGAGATCTATGGCAGGGTAACTGTTTGATTACTAAATCACTTTCAAATTCTGTTCTCAGATGATGATTCACAATTCTGATGAGATTTCTTACAATCTGAATTATTAGATTGTGATATTTTTGAAGGTATTTGGATCACTGATGAATGTGCCGTTAGGCTGTGATGATTCATGAAGGCTCTGATACTAAGTTGGAGTTTTGAATTTGATGAAGAGGAAATATTTATTGATGAACAAAATGAAAATTAACAGAGTTTACCAGTTTGTACATTCTTTGAATAGCTTTTATACATGGTAGCTATTGACTCAATCATATGTACAAAGAAATTTACAATAATACCCTTATAACCCTATGTATAAAGGCTGAGCAACATAGAAGAGAAAATGTTATTTCATTCGACTGCTTCATTTAGTAATTTAGAGAAGAAGTATTTTCATAGAATCAGAGATAAGTTTTCATAAACTCATGTAGATAATTATGCTGGTTCTTATAATAAGATTATTGTAGCAAATTGTGGTGATAGTTGTGATATGACTGATCATGATGTGGATGAACTAAAGTCCAGTGGTGTTGTTGTGTTATATAAAGGAAATGTAAAACCTGGATTTCTGAGTGAAATCTATGGCGGTAATGTTGATAATCACAAAGGAAAATGCACAATTTATTCCATGAATGAAGATATTGAACTTGAGTCTGATGATGCATTGGGTGCTATTATTGGTCTTTATAAGAATGACAGGGTGAATGAAATTAATTTTTAGAGTAAGTTTTAGATTTTAAGTGATGATGTGGAGAAGTGTTATGGAGATGCACTAGATAACATGCACACTATTGTTTAGACTAACGCTTCTTTTGTTGATGCTAAATAGTTTTTGATACCAATACACATGGAGATATTGCACATGAAGATTGTGTTGTTTCAGTTGATGAATTACATAAAGACAATGATAGTTTATTGCACTGTTTGGCGACCAATGTTGATAACTCAAAGGACATGACTGGGGAAGTGAATGCTCTATCTATTTCTAATGCGTTGGTGAATGGGGTGGATATGTTAGAGAGCTACGTTGTTGAAAATTGTATTATTCAAATTGGAGAAGAGATGGAGGTTAACTTGGATGGAGGTAGTTGTTGTGTCTCTAATGTTGATGCCAGAGATGCTCTTATTGATTCTTGTAAATGTGGTGACAATAGTACACGAGATGTTGATGCACACATATATTATCTTGCACCACTTGTTGAGATTCACAAAGATAAGGCTCCATTTTCTATATCTTTAATGGAGGAGAATGGTTTGCCAGTGAGACATGATGATATTATGTCTGGTGATGATCAATCATGTGAGGTGGTGGGGATCGTAGGTGATGTAATTGGGGGCATTTTGTCAATGGAGAGGCAAATAGAGCTTTTGGGTAATCTTAAGGTTGATGTTAATGGGAATTCAAACATACATAAGTTTTTGGATAATTATGTTGACACTCATTAGCATAAGGAGGTAATACTTCAGTATAAGGATCATCAGTCGAAGATGGTAGGTACATAGTTAGAGCGTGCATCATGCTCAACAAAGGCAGATTATAGCGTTTGTAACATTGGCAGTAAATCTGCTTCTTTTTCATCTTCATTAAGGAGAGGTAGGCGTAGAAAATATTAGCCGTAAGTGTGTCAGTTCGACGTAGTGCGAGGATACGTAATAGTCATTCTCTATTTTTGGGTGAGTTACCTGATTCGAGTGCCATGAGCGGCATTACGAATTCAGACTCTATTATGATTTCTAATTTAGGCAGTACATATTCTTCTTATGCTTTAGGTAGTTTGTCTTTTGCTGAGTTTTGTCAGTTAGCTAGTGATACCGCTTTTCTTTACTGACTTTGAGTTAGATTCGGCTTACATTGGAAGTAGGGAAACTAAGAGGGCTAGATCTGTTGATTTACAAGGATTATTAGCTAGAATATTAGAGGTTTGAATGATTTAAATAAATGTGATAAAATTAAATCTTTTTTAAAGTTTATTTTATTGACATTGAACTTTTACAGGAAACCCAAATTGAGAGTCATGACATTCGTTTTTATGGATAATTAGGTGGTTATCACTTTAGGAATTTGTCTTATTTACCTTCTTTTGGTACTTCTGGGGGTTTACTTATAGGATGGCGGGATAATTCTTTTAATTTACTTCAAAGCATTTCTAAACATCATTCTTTACACATTATTCTCATCAATCTTAGTGACAATTCTATTTAAATATATCTAATGTTTATGGGACAAACTCAAAAGTCGGTCGTAGGGTTCTATGGAATAAATATTTAGAATTTAGATCATTACCTCCTGGTTCTTAAATTATGGAGGTGATTTCAATATTACGCGTTTTCTAGGAAAGCGTTCACCTCAGGATGGTGATTCTTTTCAACGGAAGAATTCGATCACTTTATCACTAATGCTAAATTGATTGAATTCCTCTTTCTAATAGAGAATGCACTTGGAGTAATACTAGAGAGTCTCCTTCAATGGCCCTACTAGATATATTTTACGCAGTGACGAAATAGAGGATAAATTTCCTATTTGTAGAGTTTTGGGTTTACCTTACATTTATTCCGGTTATTGTCCTATAATTCTTACATGCGATCAACATAAGACTGTTAATAAAAAATTTAAATTCGAAAAATTGCGGTTATTATAATCCAATTGCTCAACACTAATTAAAAATAAATGGATTTCAATGAATTTTTATAATATCAGAAATACAGATAATTCTGCAAAAAAAAATTTGTTTTAAAACTTAGGGTTCTTAGGAATTTTCTAAAAATTTGGGGTAAGAATGTTTTTGGTTGTATTAAAATAAATAAAGAAAATGTTCTTTTTTCGAAATTCTTAAAATAAACAAGATAGAAGAAAATAGACAACTAAATTTAAGTGAGCGCAACGTTCTTGCTTATTTAACAGAAGAGCTTAGTTCTATTTTAGAAAAAGAAGAGGTTGTGTGGAAACAGAGATCTAGAATTCAATAGATTAATGAAGGTGACAATAATACATTTTTTTTTTCATAATATGGCTAATGGTAGAAAATGTAGTAACACGATTAATTCTATATTTGTGAATAATGTAGAATTGGTCGATCAAAGAGATCTTAATAAGGCTTTTATGGATTATTATAGAGATATTTTCGGTAATAAAAAATAAGCATGTAATTAACGCTAGATGGAATGATCTTTATACTATTGAATCCAGAATTGACCTTTCTGAGTTTGATAATCCTTTTTCTAAAGAGGAAATTTTAAGCGCCATTAATGGTATGCCTAGTGATAAAGCCCTGGGTCCTGATGGGTTTCCAAATTTCTTTCACAAATTAATTTAGGATGTTTTGAATTCGATTTAATTAGCATATTTCACGAATTTTATAATGGGAAATTACAATTAAGATTTAATTTTGCAAATGTAATTTTATTACACAAAAAGTCGAAGCTAATAATTTAAAAGATTTTAGACCTATTTACTTAATTAACTCTTCCGTTAAAATTATTTAAAAAGTTTTAGCTAATATACTTAATAAGAGAATGAATGGTTCTGATTGATTGTTCATAAACTACTTTTATTAAAAGGTAGAAATATCACTGATGGTGTGGCTGTTGTTCAAGAATACATTAATCCCTGTTGTTAGAATAATATTACTTTTGCAATTTTAAAACTGAACTTTGTGAAAGCTGTTAATTCGGTGGATTGGGATTTTCTAGTTGATATGTTACATGCTAGAGGTTTTAGTCACAAGTGGATAGGCTGTATTACGACCTAGCTTAAAACAAGTAACTCTAGTATAATGGTTTATGATATTTTAAGGAATAAAATTCTATCTAAAAGAAGATTAAGGCAGGGTGATCCTTTATCTCTTCTTTTGTTTAACCTAGCCACAGATGTTTTTGTTATGATAATTAAAAAAGCAGTCGATAATGGATCTTTGAGAGTGTAGGTAGTGAAATCTCTCATAATGGTATCTTTGTTCTCCAATTTGCGGATGATACCTTACTATTTATCTTCCATTTTCCTAATCATGTCATTACTCTTAAATTTATATTATACAGTTTTGAACTTCTTACAGGGCTAAAAATCAATTTTGAAAAAAGTTCATTTTTAGTATTAAATGACGTTGATAAGATTGAAGGTTTATTTGCGAATACACTTAATTGTAAAACCATGACTTTCCCTTTTGATATCTTAGTTTTCTAGTTAGACCAATTAAATTTAAACATGTTGACTAGATAGTTATAATAGATAAGGTTAAAAATAGAATTTCTAATTGGAACAGGAGGTTTTTATCGAGAGCGGGTAGATAAGTTCATATAAATTCTGTTTTATCAGCTCTTCCGATCTATTGGATGTCTATGCATATTTTCCAGATTGGACAATTGATTAAATTGATAAAATAAGAAGGGACTTCTTATGGAGTAGCGATAATTCCAATAGTAGTCCTAAATGTTTAGTCAATTGGTAAACAGTTTGTAAATCGGAAAAGGAAGGTGGTTTAGGAGTTAATAATTTACGTAACATGAATTTAGCCTTACGAGGAAAGTGGTTACGGAAATTTAAGGATATAAATGGTAATTCTATTTGGAAAGGAATTATTACTAAACATTACTATAATGGTAGTAATAATTTACATCAAATTACACCTACAATTATAAATAAATTGTCTAATTTTTGGAAATCAATTTTAAAATGTCATGAGATTTTTAACCTTGGTACTAATACAACAGTTCGTTTAGGAAATAATACTTCTTTTTGGCATGACCGTTGGATTTCTATTATCCCACTTATGATAGAATTTAAAGAGCTTTATGAAATTTGTAACTTTAAGAAGCTTTAATTATAGATGTTTTTTCTCCCGAAAATGACCCCCTTGGAATTATAGTTAATTTTAGTATGTACAACTCTTAGAAAACTTTCTTTGCTTTATGCTAGATTGAATTCATATAATATTGATAATGAAAAGGTAATATTAGCTGGGAGTGGGATAAGGGTAAGAAATTTACTTCTAATTCTTTTTATAAATTCTTGAATTTCTCGGGTGTAAGTAGTAACTCTTTTAAATTTCTTTGGAAAACAAATGCTCCTCCTAAGTTAAAAATTCATATGTGGTTAATCATGCATGGAAAAATAAATACTATACAATTTTTAAAAAGAAAAATATATGCAAATTGGTAATAAATGTTATTTTTGTATTCTGCATTTGGAAGATATTAAACATATATACTATGACTTCATGGTTACTTACTACAATCTGAATAATACTAATTTTAATCTTACAACTAAAGTTACTAATTGCGAATATTATTAGAATAATTTATGATTTATGTTTAAAAAGGAAAACAGATTTTTACTTCATACTTTATTCATTTTGTTGGTATATTTGGTTTGAGAGAAACCTGAGACATTTTAATAATAATAGTCATTTTAGTAAATTGGTTTTTATAATATATACATTTTGTTTTAATTGAATCTCAAATCCTAAATATAAATTAGCTAAAAGAATAATCATTTTAAAGAATATCTTAATAAGGTTAGTAATAATATTAAGTTATTTAAACATAAAAACAAAATTTTTCACATTACTAATTATAGCATTAACATCTTTGCAAACTTAAATGATGATTTCACTGATTATCTTAATATCCTTTTGATCAAAGGAGCATAAGGATAAGTTATAATTTTTTTTATTTTTGTTTTAGTTTATAGATTTTGAACTTCTTTTGATCATGGATTCTATTTTAGTCCCCTTTCTAATTTTTATTGTTTTCTGTCATATTATCTTAGCTTTTGTATCTTTACTCTTATTTCATTATTACTTACATATGTATATAAATTTCATTTATATACATATATGTTTATTATTCTTATAATTTTCTTTAGTTCCTTTTACAGATACAGGTTTTGGTCCGAAATGGTGTTAGATTCCTTTTGTAGATTCACAAGGTTACCGATGGCAGGATTGCTGTTTGTAGTGAGTTCTTCTCAGCTCTTCTACATCTTTAGTTTGGCGTTTTACTTTCTAGATGGTTCATTTTTCAGCAAGGCACTCTCTCTAGTACTTCCGAGTCTACCGAGTGGTGGTTTTCATTCTAGATCATTCGCATTTCCAGTTCTTTCGAGTCTACAGCATGGCGTTTCCTTCTCAATGGAGCTGTCTTCTAGTATCATTAGTGTTGAGTTGCTTCATAGATTTTTTTCGATACTTCTAACACCTCAATATCGGGCAGTGTCCTTGTCGGAGCTCGTGGGGTGTAATGGACGGTGGCTTTGTCGAAGCTCATTCCTGGGCTACGTAAGTTATTTTCTTTGTTATTTGTACTAGGATTAGCTACCTGTCAGGCATGTTGGCAGCACCTTGCCTTATGTGATATATACATATTTACATGTGTGCTCTCCTCTATTCTAGAGGACCACACATTTTTCTCAAAAAAGAAATGGTGTTGGGTTTGTTGTGATAGTGTTTGAGTAACATTTTTTCTTAAGCCATTTAAACTTGATTTGTGAATATACTTATATAACTGAGATAAGTATATGAATACTTTTGGGAAGTGTTGAAATGTGTTCAAAATGAATTGTTGTGTTTTAATTAAATATCGAAGTTTCATTAATAAATGGAGTTTCATTTATAAAGGATTTTATTAAGTAAAAATGAGTTCTATTAATAAAAGAGATTTTCAACTAATCAATGAAGATTAATTAAAAATGGGATTAGAAGTCGTTTATATGGCTTGATCATGCTTGTTGTTTCGATCGTGCTTTGTGTGTTACTTGCTTATGTACAATATATGGGGAACTGGTTTCCCGTATGTGATTATTCTTATTGTATTGGACTGTTTGTTTATTTGGTAGTTAATTAACTGACTATCAACCTTGGCCAAATATACTCTAGAAATATGTAGAATAAACATGAGTATTGTATGTTACAGTTATCTTTGGTGATACTATATTGTACATATAAATTCGTTTTGCTCTTCTAAGACACTGGTAAGGAATTCGCTCCGCTTAAATGGTTAGGAGGTGATCGCCGATCTTATGTTTCATTGATTTCCCATAAAACCAAAGCTGAGATTCCTGGAAAATTGATCGATTGGTTTTGGAGCATCCTATAAGCGAGGGCGTGTATTTATATAAGATGACTTGAAACTATAATCTTACCAAAACCATGTACGTGTTCTATGCTTTGGATGAGGTTCGTGATTGGCTTTGTGACTAGCTTCATGATTGCTTTGCGGTTGGCTTCGTTATTGCTTTGTAATTGGTTCGTGATCGGTTCGTGATTGGCATTATGATTGCTTCGTGATTGCTTTGTAATTGCTTCGTGAACGACTCAGATTTTTAAACAGTTTATAATTAAATATTGGAATTATTATGATAATTAAATCTTAGATTTAATTTGAACCAAAACGATTTCGAAAGTTTATTTAAATCTGTTTAAATAAGAATGATAGGGAAAGCTTCTAATTTAGAATTAAAAGGGATTAAAATCGTTTAATAATAATTCGTTTCAATTAACGTGTGAAATTATCATTCCGGGAACTTTCTTGGATTTTGACGGAACTAGTGTCATTGGGTCCGGAATAATGAATTGTTATACACCGCCGAGTTTCATGGCAATTTGCATACTTTGTGGTCGTGCGAGCTCAAAACGCATAACAATTGATATCAAGAGTTAAATATTATATAATTTGATTTTAAAAGCCAACTTCTGTACATGATGGAATTAGGTCTCGATCTAGTTCCATTGTGTTCGAAATGAGGGTAATTAGTTAGGAACGTCGGTGAGCATGCCTCATTTGGAGTTCGGAATTTTGAATGAATAGTGTTAGAAAATCTTCTATATAAGGACCTCCCTATCTTTATTTTCTGAAATCCTAATCATAAACCTAACCAAATCCAATGGCCATGATTGATTGATGCCTCTAGTTACCATTTCATGTGATGTTCCCAACAAGGAAAATGTTCATGAGGGCGATTAGAGTGTATTGACCGTTGGATCGTCGAACTGTGGTGGGAAAATCGTGACGATCGCCGTAGCTAGGGTTGGCATTTGTCGGCGGTAGATAGCCAGCGGTTGTAACATCCCCCTACTTGGAGGCCCAAATTAGCGGCTACGGATGCTGTAGTCATTCGTAGTTATTAATCCTCGACGACCAAATGCGGTAGTGCTAGATTCATTGATAACATAAACAAATGAATATGGAAATTTTTTAAAATATCAAACAAGATCACATTCCATTTCAAAACATTTCAAATTCATTACATAATCCCACAATCGTTAACCATATTCAAAGAAAATATAAATATTACAATATTCGCCAAGAGCGACATATGAAGATGCCCCCATGGTCGACCAGAGTGTATATAGACAATTTAACAACTTTGTTATTACAAACGACACAACGAAATCAAATAAAAGAGAACTCTAGATATCTTCATGCCTCCTACATGTCTTTGAAAGCTTATTTGTCAAAAGAGGAACTTGAAAATCTCAACTCTCAAACTACTCAAAATCAATTGAGTATCCGAGAGTTTAAGGGGAAAATATAAACTTCGAGTCAGACATAAAGCATAGTATGAATAATAATCTAACATCTCAAACCATTTAGATATCTAGTGAGACCACGCCACTTAGCAAAATGGGTTTTCCCCTAACTAGTATCTTAAAATCTTTATAAAACCATATACTATGCTCCTGCATACATAATGGTTAAAAACATAATCATTTCAAAAATTTATCACGATATGCATACAAGTTAAAACATTCTGGATATCTCATCGTCTGTTCAATTGACTCCCTGTCATATTTATGGTTTCTAATCTCACTTTTAACCAAATAGTTTTCATGGGTTTACTAATAACCTTTACATAACATATGGACTCCCTGTCCTATTTCATAGTTTTCATGGGTTGACTAGAAACCTATTGACAACTGTCAAGTAACTTAACTTAATCCGGATGTAGTTTTCATGGATTCTCTACAAACCGATTGGCCTCTGCCAACCACTCTTTATAACATAGTTTTCATGGGATTACTATGAACCTATTGGTAACTCTAATAACTTCCTGATCATAGTTTTCATAGGTGCACTATGAACCCGTCTCCCTAACAACTTCTATGTTTAGGCATCCTATATTCTGGTCTCTCTGACCTCTTGGATGCAATTCTACTCATTCAAGAGTTTAATCAATTTATATTCACTATTGGCTTAACCTGACTGGTTCGTCTACCCTTTATCCCTAAAAGGCAGTTATGGTTCCATTATAATGTAAATATTTATATTTGAAGAAGCAAACATAGTTACAAAGCAATACCCCTCCTATGGGTTTAATATCCTTGAAATCATTTTCAAAAAAACATGGTTAATACCTTTAACCTAACATTTTCAAGGAAAGCCTCTTCTTAAAACCGTTACAAATCTCCATCAACTTTAGCCATGGGGTTTTCCTTTGAAAATGAGTTTGAGTAACAAAGCCTTTCGAAGTCTTCGTAGCCTTGCTTTCTACCTTATTGGATGACCTCCTTCGAAAGCATATAAATCTATCTTCAAAACATTAGGCTTCTACATTTCAAACACTTTAAAACATCTCTTTTAAAACCTTTCGAATGTATTAAAATATTAACATTTAACTTTAGAAGCATTACTTCGAAACTAACTGAAAGTATCCCTTTCGAAAACATTAAAATACCCTCTTTCGAAACCATTGGAAGTATCCATTACAAAGCCATTAGGTTTACATTTAAAATATCATTTTAAGTCAAAGTGAACATAAGCTAAAGTACCCCTTTCGAAACCTTTCTTTTTCATATAAAAGTGTTTGGGCGAAAACATGATGGTATCGAAATCATCCTTTCGAAAGTTTATACTATATAAGTAAAATATTTGAAGGTTGGCCCCGAAACCCCTTTCAGCATCATTCCTTTGAAACCATTAAGCCCCCTTTTGAAAGCTATGGGAAGTGGCCTATATTTTAAAACAAAATGTACCTTTCGAAAGTATTTATATCTTCAGTATTATTGAAAGGCATCAAGTTACAGAAGGGTTTGGACTAAGTCGAAACTACCCCTTCCGAAAGATTCAAATTTGAAAACTAAGTAACTTCTTAAAAAGCTACTTCTTTAGAAGGTGACAGTTCTCCTTCGAAAACTATTTTTAAAATACCATTTCGCAAGCATTGGTTTCAAATCCTTCGAAACCTCTTTGTAAACAGGCAAACGCTTTTCTTTCAGAAAACAAAACAAAGGTATCGACACCTTCAGAAGCACTGTTTTGACATCCTACCTTCCGCCTCTCTCCAATCCACTGTGTTCCATCTACATAATGCAATGTGTATTGGTTTCGCCTAAGTAGGTTTCGACTAGGTTGAAGTTGGAGGTTCTAGGTCGGAAACTACTTCTAAAGGAGGCGAAACCTACTTATTTGAGAAAAAGTCTGTTTTTACCAAATAAAGAAAACTTTTTGTAATTAACTTTACTGCCTGTAAACACTTGATTGGTTACCTTAAAATTTCAAATGATTTTACTATTTTCTGCATTTTCTCAGATCTAAAAACCGAATAACATTTACAAATAAGTCCTTCACCTTTTAATCATCAACTAAATCATTTAGGTCCTCCTTTCAAAATAATTTAATTTCCATAATAAATCTCTTAATAAAATTCCTCAAAAATCATAGATATTCACTTTAATATGTTATCTAACATATATAAAATTTATACCCAAAAACCAACATAAAACAGCCGAAAATAAATTTAAACCTAATAATACCTGTTTTTCTTCAAAAATTCATAATTAATTCTCCACGGTTTGGAAAATTATAAAAATTGGATCACAACTCCAAAATCATGTTTTTCTCAACATATAATTTTTCCATGGCATTTATAAATCATTTAATCTCGGTTATGCTCTAAAATGGTATATACTCATATTTAAACCATTGGATTAAATCAAATATATTATGAATCCAAGCATATCATCATCAAAAATCATCGTATTAGATTTATCCATAAATCTAAAAATCAATGATCACATAAACACAAAAATAGAGATGCTGTGATTATTATTTACCTTAGAATGGATAAGGAAATTGGAGATTGCTTGATATTGATTTCTTCTAGCTTGATCCTAAGCTTTAGATTTGTATTTCTCTTCTCTTCTTACTCCTTAATGGCCGACTTTCCTTTTTCTTTCTTACGTTTATTTTTTATTATAATAAAATGAATGTGAATAGTGTGCCAATGTTGGTATAAAGCGAGAGATAATATGGGGCGACAATTTACCCTAATGCCCTTGTGCTTAGTTAGTTAACATTTAACCGTTTATAAGCCCAATCATTTTAATAAGAATGGTCATTAAATTTATTTGCCAATCTCAATCCCCTTATCACTCTACATTATTCTGTTTAATTTATCTAATTAAATATTCTGAATAATGTTATCGAAAATTAGTTGTGTTAAAGGCTCCCCTCCTTAAATAATTTCATCCTTGAAATTTTGTAAGGACTAAATAGCAAACATAGAAATCATCTGTAACGAATCCTAACAACCATACAAGCCTACCTGACCAGTAACTAACCCATATAAATATAATATAGACATACCATCGAAGCAGATCATGTTAAACATCTTGAATCCTATCCTTATTCTCCTATGTATAGTCCTTCTCGTTGCCACTCCACTGAACTTTCACCAACATTACTGTCTTGGTCCTTACTCTTTTCTCATCTCTTACTACAAGCCGAACTGATTGTCTAACAAAAGTCAAACCAGGCTCTACTACTATGTCTTCCAATTCTGTCTAAAGAATAGTAGACTCTGGATCATGTAAAACTTGTGAAGATGAGACACATGGAATACATTATGGACACCTACCAAACTGCTCGGCAAATCTACTTTGTATGCGGTCTTTCCAATCCTTTCTAAAATCTGGAATGGACTAACATATCCCGAGGCTAATTTTCCCAACTTTTCTAATCATACCGCATACTTCATTGCTGATACCCTTATGAAAACCTTGTCTTCCACTGAGAACTCTAGGTCTTTACACCTCATATATGCGTAACTCTTCTATCTAGATTGAGCTTCCTTCATTCGACCTCGAATTAACTCAATCTATTCCGATGCCTCTCAAATTAAATTTGACCTTAGATCAATCTGTCTCCAGTTTCTAACCAACATGCAGGTGATTTGCATGGCCTTCCAAACAAAGCTTCAAAAGGCATCATTCCTATACTAGTCTGATAACTATTATTATATGAAAACTCAATCAGATGTAGCTGATATTTCCAATATCCAATAAAGTATAATGCTCAAGCTCTAAATAAATTCTCGAGTACCTTCTTGACTCTCTCTATCTGGCCATCCATCTTTGGGTGATATGCTATACTCAGCTTGAGCTTAGTACCTAACATATCTTGTAGATTCTTACAAAATTCGCTAGTGAATAATTCTTCTCTATCACTGACTGCACTACCAGGAATCCCATGAAGTCTAACTATGTTTTTCATGAACAAATTTTCCAAAACAGGCGACGTCTTGGTTGACTTTACTGGAATGAAATGAACGCTCGTCCAAACTGGAATCTCTAAAGGCTAAAGTAATCCACTTGGCTTCTAATGTTTCGCCTTTACTAGTAGACAGTTTGCATACTGCCTAACCCACAAGCCAACATCCCTCTTCATGCCTTCCTAATAGAATCTCCTTTTTCATGTCCTAATACATCTTGGTCTCGCCAGGATGAATCGTAAACTTGGACTGATGACATTCCTTAAGAACTTCTCTCCTTAAGTTCTCTACATTCGGAACACATTATCATCCCTTTTTCTCAACCATCTTCTTTGGTCAAGATTAAAATCCTTTATGTCATCGATTTCTGATCCTTCTTCAAGTCTTCTAATCCTTTTGGCTGAAACTGGATCCTCTTTCTATTTAGAAGCTATCCTTTCAATCAACACTGGTCAAACTTCTAATCTAGACAACACGACAGTACTCTGATTAGAACTAGTAGTCGATCTTAACTACACATTACAAGTAGTCAAAGCTTCTAGATCCTTCCATTCTGCCAACATAGCTAACAACACATTCTTATATTTTCTACTAATAGCATCAGCTACCTTATTTCCTTTACCAGGAGTACACTCTGTACTGAAATTATAAGCAGCCAAAACCTTCAGCCTCCTCTACTGCCTCATATTCAATTCCTTCTGAGAGAATAAATATATTAAAGATTTATGATTTGTATGCAACTCAGATCTCTCCCCTAAGAAATGATGCCTCCAAATCTTCAAGGCAAAGATCACCGCAGCCAACTCCTAATCATGAGTAGGATATTTCACCTCATGCAGTCTGAGCTATCTGAATGTGTACGCAATAACTTTACCCCTCAGCATCAATACTGCTCCCAAACCAGTCCCACATGCATCAGTGTATACTACCAACCCTTGTTTTCCATCTGGAACTACTAACGCTAGTGCCTTGCTTAACAAATGCTTTAACTTAAGGAACCCTTCTTCACATTTGTCGGTCCAAGTAAACTTCACATCTTTCCTAGTCAACTTAGTTAAAGGTGCTGCTATCCGCGAGAAATCCTTAATGAATCTTCGGTAATAGCCAGAAAGTCCAAGAAAACTCCTAATCTTGGTTACCATCTTTAGTCTCTTTCAATTGTTGACAGCTTCGATCTTAACTGGATCGACGAACAAGCCCTTCTCCGAAACAACGTGACCAATAAACTATACATCTTTCTTTCAAAAATGACACTTGGAAAACTTTGCCTTTGGCTCATTTTGCCTTAGTGTCTCAAGTACAACTCTACGATTAATGTCATGCTCTTTTTCATCCTTATAGAATACCAAAATGTCATCTATAAACACCAACACAAATCTATCCAAATACTCTTGGATGACTCGATTCTTCAAATCCATGAAGAAAGCAGGTGCATTCATTAACTCGAATGCATTACTAACCACTTATACGACCCAAAATCAGTACAAAATGCAATCAAAGGAAGACTGTCCTCCGCTACTCTCAACTGATGGAACCCTATCACAAAATCCAATTGGGAAAACACCTTAGCTCTACACAACTGATCAAATAGATCAACAATTCTCGATAGGGGGTACTTATTCTTGATTGTCCTTTCGTTCAATTTATGGTAGTCGATGTACATCCTCAACGACCCATCTGGTTTTTTTATGAAAACTGCGGCCGCTCCCTAAGACGAACTGCTTGGCCTAATAAAATTCCTTCCTTTCAGATCCACTAGCTGCACGTTCAATTCCTTCATCTCAGTAGGTGTCATCCTGTTAGGTGGTCTACTGACAGGTTCAGCTCCTGGCACAAGATCTATCCAAAACTCAATAGTTCTTTTTGTTGGTAGTCTTGTAACTAGCTCAAAAACATCTGCAAGCTCTCTTGCAACTCAAACCTGACTTACTTCCTCTCCAACTTCCATGGCACTTAACAAAGTGCAAACACTCTTGTTGGAACTCTCCACTGAGAAGATGACTTGGTTATAACTATCTGGGTGTCTCAATGATATTTCTTTATCATGGCAAAATATCCTAGCCTCATACTTACCCAACCAATCCATAACCAAAATGAAGCCGAAATCTACGAAATCAAAAACATACAAGACAACATGCAAACTTATGACCTAACAAATCAAGTTCTAACTGGTCACATCTCATCCCTAGAGCTACATACCCTCCTATTGGATTCGCAACTCTTATGGAAGTAATAAGATAAGTGGGTTCAATGCATAACCTATCTACCAAATACTGTGAAATAAATGAGTGTGATGCACTGGTATCAAATAGTACCCTAATTAGTGTACTCTGAATCAAAAGCGTACCTTCTATCACCGTTTTCCCTTTCTCTACTGCAAGATGCCTAGAAGAAGATGGTGGTACAATAGTAGAAACCTTCCCTCTGTCCGTCCTGAGTGGCTCTGGACACTGATTCTTATAATGCCAACTTGGTCACAGTTGAAGCATTTCACATTATTCTTTTCTGCAGGCTTCTTCCCTTTGCCTGTTTGGCATTCGTGAGCATAATGACCTTTCTTATCACAGTTGAAGCACACTAAATTATCCTTTGCCGTCTTGGCAGCATCCCCTTTCTAGGCTCCCTTCTTCTTAAAGAATTTCCTCTTCTTTCCCTGAGGACCCTGGAATTCGACTGGCTTCTGCCTAGTAGAAACAACAAGCATCTCTCCCTTGTGAATGGCCATTTCCACCACCACATTACTAGGTTCTCTAATATGAGTCAAGGTCATTATAGTAAGCTCTGGCCTAAGTCTCGAATGAACTTCTCATTTTTTTATGTCAGTGTCCACAATGGCATATCCATATCAAGACAGCTCATCAAACTTAGCAGCGTATTCGATTACTGACATATCTCCTTGGACTAAATCCATAAATTTCCTCATCAACGCTGAATTAGAAACCTCAAATAAAAATATCTGCTCAAATCTCCTTATGAAATCAGCCCATATCAATTCTTCCTCCAGAACTCTGGCAGTCACACTATTCCACCAGTGAAGCGTTTCCCCTTGCAACTGCCTAGAGGTCAGCCTCCTGATCTTTTGCTCATCGTCAAGCCTAGATCAGTAAAGATCCTTTCATAGTGCAATAGCAAATTCTCTGCCTTAACAACACCCTTTGTTCAGATAAGGCTTTCTACCAAGCCTGGTGTAGTCTCTTCTTAGTCTAGCATAATTATATCCAACTAGAGCTACATGATTAGCTTCTCCAACATTACTGGCAACTCCATCTTGCAAAATATTGGCTAACAACTAATACATCATCCCCGCATCTACTGGTAGATTTTCAACACCCATATTGGCTTCAGCATTTGGGTTAGCATTAGCCTGTCGACCTTGATTTCTTCTGGTATTAAGTCAGGCATTTCCATTAGTTGTGGTGCTTCCTACACCGAGATTTCCACTTTCGTCTCCTGCTTCCATATCCTTTTTCTCGTAAATTTGCATATGAGCCTTAGTAATATACAAAAGAACAGTCTAAGAGAGAAGGGAACACATACTTATATATATATATATATATATATATATCAACTACAAGTATGTTACTATAACGTTAACCCAAACCCCGATCTCCTTTTCTATTTCATTGGATTATGTTTGAAATTCTTTTAGGCTTTAAATTTATTTTAAAGTTTCATAAACCTATGCTCTTTACCAACTTATAACATCTCCATACTTGATGGCCCAAAACTAAAGGCTATGAATGCTGTAGTCATCCATAGTTATTAATCCTCGGTGACCAAATGCGGTGGTGCTAGATTCGTTGATACACAGAAATACATGAATACAGAAAATTTTTAAAACATCAAACAAGATTACACTCCATTTCAAAACATTTCTAATTCATTACATAATCCTATAATCGTTAACTATGTTCAGAGAAAATATATTTATTATAACATACGCCAAGAGCGATATATGAAGATGCCCCCTGGTTGATCAGAGTATATATATAGGCAATTTAACAACTTTGCCATTACAAACAACACAGCAGAAACAAATAAAAGAGAACTCAAGATATCTATTATGCCTACTGCATGTCTTTGGAAGCTTATTTTTCTAAAGAGGTACCGAAAGACTTAACTCTCAAATTACTCAAAATCAATTAAGTACCCGAGAGTTCAAGGGGAAAACATAAATTTTGAGTCGGATATAAAGCCGGTATGAATAATAATCTAACATATCAAACCAATTAGATATCTAGTGAGACCACGCCGCTTAGCAGAATGGGTTTTCCCCTCACACGTATCTTAAACCTTTAGTAAACCGTATATTATGCTCCTGCATAAACAATGGTTAAAAACATAATCTTTTCAAAATATTATGACGTTATGCGTACAAATTAAAACATTCTGGATTTCCTATCCTCTGTTTAATTGACTCCCTGTCATATTTATTCTTTCTAATGTCACTTTTCACCTAATAGTTTTCATGGGTTTACTAATAACCTTTATATAACATATGGACTCCTTGTCCTATTTCATAGTTTTCATGGGTGCACTATGAACCTATTGACCCCTGCCAGGTAACTTATTAATTCATGGGTTCCCCTGGACCTATTGGTGGCTACAATAACTTCTTCCTTATCCTAGTTTTCATGGGTTGACTAGGAACCTATTGACAACTGTCAAGTAACGTAATCCAGATATAGTTTTCACGGGTTCACTACAAACCAATTGACCCCTGCCAGCCACTCTTTATAACATAGTTTTCATGGGATCACTATGAAACTCTTCGTAACTCCAATAACTTCTCGACCATAGTTTTCATAGGTGCACCATGAACCCGTCTCCCTAACAACTACTATGTTTTAGCATCTTATATTTTGATCTCCCTGACCTTTAGATGCAATTCTACTCATTCAGGAGTTTAATCAATTTATATTCACTATTGGCTTAACCTAGCTGGATCTTCTACCATTTATCCCTAAAATGCAGTTATGGGTCGATTATAATGTGAATATTTATATTTGAAGAAGCAAACATAATTACAAAGCAATGCCACTCCTGTGGGTTTAATATCCTTGAAATCATTTTCATAAAAACATGTTTAATCCCTTTAACCTAACATTTTCAAGGAAAGCCTCTTCTTAAAACCATTACAAAACTCCATTAAATTTAGCCATGGGGTTTTCCTTTAAAAATGAGTTTGAGTAACAAAGCCTTTCAATGTCTTCGAAACCTTGCTTTCGACCTTATTGGATGACCTCCTTCGAAAGCATATAATTCTATCTTCAAAACATTAGGCTTCTACCTTTCAAACACTTTAACACATCTCTTTTGAAACCTTTCGAATGTATTAAAATAATAATATTTAACGTTATAAGCATCACTTCAAAACCAATTGAAAGTTTCCCTATCGAAACCATTGAAAGACCCTGTTTGAAACCATTGGAAGTATCCCTTCCGAAGCCATTGGGTTTATATTTAAAATATCATTTTAAGTCAAAGTGAATAGAATCGAAAGTACCCCTTTCGAAACCTTTATTTATCATATAAAAGTGTTTAGGGAAAATATGATGGTGTCGAAACCGTCCTTTCGAAAGCTTTTATTATATAAGTAAAAATTTTGAAGGTTAGCCCCGAAACCCCTTTCAACACCATACCTTCAAATCCATTAACCCCCTTCAAAGGCTACGGGAAGTAGCCTAAATTTTAAAAACAAAATGAACCTTTCTACAGCATTGATATCTTTAGTACTATCGAAAGGCAACAAGTTACAGAAGGTTTTCAATTAAGTCAAAACAACCCCTTCTGAAAGCTTCAAATTTGAAAATTAATTAACTCCTTCAGAAGCTACTTCTTTAAAAAGGCGGTAGCTCTCCTTCGAAAGCTAGTTTAAAAATACCATTTCACAAGCAGTGGTTTCGACTCCTTCGAAACCTCTTTGTAAACAAATAAGTGCTTTTCTAATAGAAAACAAAACAAGTATTGATCCCTTCAGAAGTTATGTTTCAACACCCTATCTTCTGCCTCTCTCCAATCCACTGTGTACCATCCAAGTGATACCATGTGTATTGGTTTCACCTAAGAAGATATCGACTAGGTTGTCGAAAGCTACTTCTAAAGGAGGCAGAACAAACTGTTCTGAGCAAAAGACTGTTTTTACCAAATATAGAAAAAAATTAACTAACTTTCCTACTTGTAAACACTTGATTGATTACCTTACAATTTAAAACTATTTTACAATTATTTTCCGCATTTTCTCAGATCAAACTAAACAACATTTACAAACAAGTCCTTCCCCTTTAATCATCAATTAAGTCATTTAGGTCCACCTTTCAGAGTAATTTAATTTTCATAATAAATCACTTAATAAAAATCCTCAAAAATCACAGAAATTCACTTTTAACATCTTATCTAACATATATAAAATTTAGACCCAAAATCTAACATATAACGGCCGAAAATAAATTTAAATTCAAAAATACATGTTTTCCTTGAAAAATTCATAATCAAATCTCGATGGCTTGGAAAATTATAAAACTTGAAACCTAACTCCAAAATATTGTTTTTCTCAACATATAATTTTTTGATGCCATTTATAAATCAGTTAATCTCGGTTTTGCTCTAAAACCATATATACTCATATTTAAACTATTGGATTAAATCAAACATATTATGAATCCAAAGCATATCATCATCAAAAATCATCATATTAGATTTATCCTTCCAAAAATCAATAATGATATAGAAACCAAAATTGAGTTGTTCTGATTATTATTCACCTTAGGTTAGATAAGAAAATTAGAAATTGCTTGAGATTGATTTCTTTTAGCTTGATCATAATTTGTATTTATCTTATCTTCTTACTCCTAAATGGATGGCTTTCCTTTTTCTTTCTTATGTTTATTTTTTCTTACGATAAAATGAATGTGAATAGTGTGCAAACGTGGTATAAAAGAGGAGGTAATATGGAGCAGCAATTTACCCTAATGCCATTGTGCTTAATTAGTTAACATTTAACCATTTATAATCCCATTCATTTTAATAAGCACGACCACTAAATTTATTTGCCAATTTCAATCCTCTTATCACTTTACATTATTCTATTTAATTTATCTAATTAAATCTCCTGAATAATGTTATCAAAAATCAGGGGTGTTACAACGGTAGAGCGGCAAAGTTGGAGAGGGTGACAAGGGTTTCATGCCAGCGGAGTTTAGTTGCGGTTGGTCGATGGTGGCAGAAATTGCAAGATAAACGACAACGACTTTGATGGGCTTGTCGACAAGCTGTGGACCATGGGAGGCAACGTGCATTGGCTATGTGGTCGTCGATTTAAAGTTTGGTGTCAAGTGGCACACAACGGCGGTCAGAGCACTTTAGCGGTAGCGGTGGTTAGATGAACGTGTGGCCGAGGGTTTGAATGAAGAAGAGGAAGGTGATTAACCTGATTACTTAATTAGTTAATTTTCCTTATAATTTAGTTATCTCTATATTATAACAATCAAATCTTGTTTATATGAGGTCCGATCGAGGCACCGTTTTTGCAGTTACATTCATATTTATATTATCTATGCAATGGAGTTAGATTCGTCTGAGTTTGGAGCTAGTTGGAATTTTAGTCGAAATCGAATACCATTCGATTTTGGACTATTTAGAAATGCAAAAGCGTTGACTAGACCATGGACGAGTTTTACTCACCGTTTGATTAAACAGTTATTGTGTATATAATTACTGTTGTATTGAAAATATAAATTATATAACGAACTATGCAAGTTATTAGTTTTGGACACCATCTTATTTTGTAAAACAAGTCATAATATTGTCATTGAGTATAATCTATCTTTTGATTCTGTAAACATGTATCAATGCACAAACTACTTGTTTACATATTTGATATTGCTTTCTGATAAGTGATAGTGCATTACATATGTTAGAAACGACATAGTCGTTATAAAAATGCTTTGAAATCCCTGGTATTTGACATATGTTAAATTGAATAAATTATGAAAATATATAGTATATATATATTGGTCTATTCTACATATGTTTGGTTGTGTTTGGCATAATGGAATTGGTTTAGGCATTCGTGGAAATTGGAAATGTAAAACATTAGAAGCGAAATGGTTGCGATGGATGTACTTTGGAATCACTGTGATCTGTGATTTTAAAGTTAACCTTGAAATACATCCTTGAACTTATTCATATTTTAAGTACTATTAGCGTATTTGTTATCTGGAAATAAAATGGTTTAAGTATATTTCTAAAAATCATTTATGGATTCATAAAGTGATGGTATTAAATTATAAAACAGGTTTTAAAGTGGTGTTTTAAATATAAGGTTTTAAAATGTAGTATAAGTATTTTAAAAGTATATTTTTAGTGTGTACATATATATATATATATATATATATATATATATGATAATTTAGAAATTGCTCAAGATTTTATTAAATAAATAAAAGGATTTTATATTGTAATATTTTACAAATGGTTTATAGTATTTTATTAAATATCTTAGTTTTACAAATAAATTAGTACATATAATATCTATCTTTCTAAAGGTATTTTAATATATATAGAAGTTTTAAAAAGGAAGTTTGGTATTTGTAAAGGAAGTTAAAAGGAGTTCTAAGATTTTAACACTTATGTTATAATGGGTTGTTTTATAAAATGATTAAAAGTGTTTATAACCTTGTTTAATAAATGCAGATATACTTAGAGTTTAGAAATGGACATTTTAAAGTAAATGGCAAATATAAAAGCGACTTTGGGTTTATTGTATCGATGTTTGTGCAAAATCTATTATAACTCATATAGCTATAATTTTGAAAACTAATTGGATCTTTAAAATAGAATTTTAAAGATAATAAAATAAGAAACCATTTTGGGGTTTATCGTAAACAATTTTTTAGTAACATTTATTTTAAACCCTTAGATATAAAGTGTTAAATATTATAAATAATTTTAGAAAACACTTATATCTTTAATAATGGGAATTTAAAGAGGATAATAGGTATCAAATAGTTTTGGGTTGTTGTGGCAATGTGTCAGTAACATTCATCTTTAACCCATTTTAATTATACTTGTATGTAAATAGATATTTAAAATGAGTTTTAAACATAATCATAAGTGAAAAGGTTTTGGGTTTGTAGTGACAATGTTTGAGTAACATTTTGTCTTAAGTCATTTGGACTTGATTTGTGAATATACTTATATGATTGAGATAAGTATATGAATACTTTAAGGAAGTGTTAAAATGTGTTGAATAGTGATGTACTAATTAAATAACGAAGTATATTTAGTAAAGGGAGTTTGATTGATAAAGGAGTTCATTATGTAAAAATAAGTTTTACTAATAAGAGAGGTTTTTAATTAATAAATGAAGATTAATTAAAAAAGGGTGTTACAACCCAAAATTTAAGCTATAATAATTAATGAATTAATTAAATAATAAAATAATATTGTGAAATTATTAGAATTGAGCCATGGGAGTTGCACCATTGTGTCGTGGTAATTTTTTGGTCAATTTCCATATATAGTTTATCAAAATCCATGCTAAAAAGAAAAAGTTATGAAATAAATAATAAATGAACAAGAAGAATATATATTTATATATATATGTATGTATGTATGTATGTATGTATGTAGGTCAGGTCGACCTTAGGGCCGACCCCTAATGGGCATAGGTCGACTTACCACACGTATAGATCGACACCCAAGTTGACCCGCCTTTGTATTTGAACGTGAATTTGTCCAGGTTCGAACGTGACGTGTTTTTTCCAATTTCTCTCTAATCATGTGTGTTCATGCTTCCATTTGATGGTTCCCAGTAAGCCTATGACGTGGTTGCACCAGATTTAATCTTCAAATCCAATGGTCTCAGATCCCTACATATAAATAAGACCCTAGGCCTAGCTATTTTTCTCATTCAGATTTTCTTATATTTGGGTTCATTGCTAGAGGCTGGACCCTAAATAGAAAAATTTTCTAAGGAGGAAATCTTTTTTATAAAAATACTCTACGCTCTAGAAGTGTATCAAGGAAGACCAAGGACTAGAGCTAAAGACCACAGGTGAGTGTTTAGTAATTATTTTATATTTTTAAGTAATTTGAAATAATAGGGTTCTCAACAGTTATAGTTTTCTGCAATTTTGAGACAGTTTCTATATAAGTTATTTACAGCTAGTTTATAAAGTTCTGTTCAGTCTATTTTATTCATTTATTTTTATTCAGCTATTTTATTCAGTTATTTACCATTTGTTTATAATTATTTGTAGTTTATTTGCATCTATTTTAAATATGAATTTAGCCTGTAAACGTTAGTTTCTTTTTTATTCCATTTTACACAAATAGAACATTAAAAAGAGAATAATTCGCAAATGTGGATTAAAATGGAAAACATTAAGTTAACAGAAATTAGATGTAAAATAAGAAGAACTGTAATAAAAAGAAGATAGACTAAAATAGGCAAATTTGAGACATTTGCAAGCAAGTTTATAGCTAGTAGTTATAACTAAAAAGACAGATTAAAAGAGCAATTATAATATAGGTCATAATTAAACATAAAGAATAGAAAAAGGCTTATTTAAAGATTTATAATTAAATTAATAAGCAAATATAGTAGAGATAATAGAAACGGATTATTTCAAAAACTCAGAATAAGTTAATAAGCAAATACAATAGAAATAACAGAAGAGGCTTATTTTAAAATTTGCACTAAATTAATAAGCAAAGATAGAAACATGGCCCGTACCAACAGCATTCCCTTTCAGACAAGGACCGATGGTCTCACAATAGTTAGGTAAGGCTGGGCAGGACCCTTTCAAACTAGGACTGATGGTCTCACAATGGTTAGGTGAGGCTGGGACACACTTATGCTAACTAGGGTAAATAAAAGGTAAATAGATACAAGACCAAATTGGGGGATTTAGGCAAGACGCGTAATTAGATTTTGTTTATTAGGACTCGTACAAACAACATGCCCTTTCAGACTAGTACCGATGGTCTCACAATACACTTAGGTGAGGCTGGGCAGGACCCTTTTAGGCTAGGACTGGTCGTCGCACAACAGATTATGTGAGGGTGGGCACGCTTATGCTGACAGGGTGAGTAAGAGGTCCTAAAAGCATGGGCGACAGTGAGTGTGAACCAACGGTGATCGAGCATGCGACATCAATTAGGGTTGTAATTCGCTACTGCATTCCAAGTGCTAAACAGATGTCTTTTGCTGTAGGTCCCATAGGATGAGACTAGCTCACAATGGCGCACCAAAGATAGAAGGCCAATCAACAGGTAGAATTAGGATTCAGCCTAATTAAAATAGGATTAGGATTTCAGCCTAATCACAGCAATCTAAGACAAATGCAAGCAATCACAATCAAAGAAAATAATTAAACAGTATTTTATCCCAGTTTTATCTTTTCTTTATTTCTTTTTATACTTGAACTGTTGCCAAGACTAATATCTTTATCTTGCTTAAAAATAATAATAGTTACTTTCACTCACCAAACTTTTAGTCTGGCCCACTCCTCTATTTCCCTGTCCCCCCATAGGCTAGCAGAGGCAAGGATAGTTGATTTAGATTTCTTGGAGATACATTTTCGGATTTCTTCATGTATTCTTCTTCTTTTCAATTTTCTTTTCATTCTGTTTTTGATGTACTGGTACTTATGAGAGGGATGATTATTTTATTGTACTCTGATTTTATGAGACTGAGATGTATTTTTCACAAGACATGTCTATTTGATATTTGAGACATGTGATGTTTTTCAGACCTATTTATGAAGTTTTATTTTGAATAATGAGTTACCCTTTAAATGTTTCCAGTTGTTTATATTTATTTGTTTTGTGAATTTTATTCTCTGTGATGCTTTAGCTATACATATAACGCACCATCTCTTTTAGTGTGCCATTTTTGGGTATACCCAGGGGTGTAGGGTATTTCACTTGGTATCAGAGCCTAAGGTTACAGGATTCCTAAAAGCTTGTTTTAAAAAAGTAAAGTGTTTTTCAAAGGTAACATATTTTAAAAGTATTTTTCAGAAAGAAACTCTTAGAAATAGTTTTCAGGTATAAAAGAGTTTTTATAAAAATCCCCTCAAAGTCCAGTTCAACCTTCTTTCGATTCTTTCGAGCCTAAATTTTCTTTTCTTTGCATAGTATAGCTGACTGGTTCCGTAGAGCTATGGTAGCAGAGGTGCAAGGGCAAACACCCAACCAGTAGGTGAAGATCCCGTTAATCCATCTGCAGTAACCAAGTTTTCTAAGCTATACAAGGACTTCGCTAGTCTAGGAGGTAGAAGGTTTTCCAGCACGGAGGATTTCATGGAGGCACGAACTTCATTAAGGGATATAGAGCAAATATTTGGATTATTAGGATTAGAGGACGACAAAGTGTTTATCTTGCATCTGGACAGCTAAGGGAGAGGTTATGGAGGTCCCTAAATCAGAAAACTCTAAGAAGCAATGGTAGAAGAATAAGAAGGATAAAGACAAGAGGAAAGAAGGAGGACCTCAAAAGAGGATCAGAAAAGGTGGGAAATGTCATAGTTGTGGATTGGTTAGTCATTTCACAAAGGACTATAAGAAGGACACAATGAAGGGGAGGTGTTACAACTGTGGGCAACCTGGTCACCTTAGTAGAGCTTGTCCTCAGAAGACAGAGCAGAGAGCAGGCGCACCGACAGCGCAATTACAGGCTTTAGATGCAACACCTTTTAGTAGTAGATTGGATTGAGGTAAGAAAGTCTCTATAGAAGGTTTGATCTCTATTTTGGATTTTCTAATTCGGACTCTTTTTGACTCTGAAGCATTGCACTCTTTCATTTCTTGTTCCTTGGTTGATTGTTTGCAATCAGATATTTCTTTAGTAGTAGAACCTATAGTTGTTTCAAACCCCATAGGAGGATCGACACATTTATCCATGATTTGTAGGGGTTTAAATTTTTTTATATTAGGCGTAGAGTTTGATTGCGATGCCTATGTACTGGGTTTTCTAGGTATGGGATGATTTTGGGGATGGATTGGCTATCCACTTATGGAGCGATATTAGACTACGAGAGGAGAGTCGTAAGACTAGAGAGATGTAGCAGAAAGACTCTTGAGGTATCTTACAACCCACAGGGGTTAGTCATGTTGAGCTTCCTTTATTCCCTTGATTCATCACTAGGAGAGTTAGATTCCGTTCCATTCACTGGAGATTTCCTAGACGTTTTTAAGGAAGTTAGGGTACTACCCCCTAAGAGAGAGATCGATTTTAAGATCTATCTGAACGACAATGCTAAGCCAGTGGCATTGCCTGTGAGACATATGGCTCCTAAGGATAGGAAAGAGTTAAGTAAGCTGATTAGTGAGCTATTAGAGAAAGGCTTCTTAGATAGAGCATATCTGAGTGGGGAGCACCAGTCGTCTTTGCCAAAATAGCGGATGGTTCCCTTAGATTTTGCATAGACTATAAAGAGTTGAATAGGCTCGCAAAGAAGAACCATTGTCCACTTCCTAGGATATATGATCTTTTCGATCAGTTGGTTGGCTCTTTAGTATTTCAGCTTGATTTAGCCACTGAATTTCATTAGCTTAGGGTCGCTGAAGATAGCATTGATAAGACAGCATTTAGGACATCCGATGGGTTCTTTGAGTGGTTGGTTATACCGTTTGGGCTGACCAATGCCCCAGCCTATTTTATATATCTGATGAGCCATGTTTTTTGAGATGTTCTAAATAAGTTCGTTGTAGTATTCGTGGACGACATTTTGGTGTTTTCCAAGAGTATGGAAGAGCATGCTATTCATCTTGAGGAGGTTCTTCGTACACTTTGTGTTCATCAGTTGAAGGCAAAATTTCTAGAGTGTCACTTTTGCCGTAAAGAGGTGCTTTTCTTGGGGAACGTGGTCTCAAGAGAGGATCTAACCATTGATCCCACTGAGGTAGTAGTACAAGATTGAAAGGCCCTCAAGAAGGTTACCGATGTTAGAAGCTTCCTACGTTTGGCTGGCTACTATAGAAAGTTTATCGGAGATTTTGCTAAGATTTCAACACCTCTTACTCGCCTTACTAAAAAAATATCGCATTCGTGTAGGACATAGATTGTGAGGATTCCTTCACGATGCTAAAGAGCACCCTTACTAGTGCACCATTGTTAGTTTTACCCGATGGAGTTAAGCCTTTTGCAATATATAGTGATGCATGTAGGATGGGTCTTGGAGCAGTATTGGTGCAAGAAGGGAGGGTAGTATGTTATGGAAGCAGATAATTGAGAACTCGTGAGAAGGACTACCCCATCCATGATTCGGAGTTAGATGCTATTTTTTTTGTGCTCAAGTCTTGGAGACATTACTTGCTAGGAGAGAGGTTCGATATTTTCACTGGCCATAAATTATTGAAGTACCTTTTCTCACAAAATGATTTATACTTGAAGCAGCAGCATTGGATGGATTTTTTGGCATCATATGACTTTGAGATAACTTACACCCCTGACAAGGGAAACGTGGTTGCAGATGCGTTAAGTAGGAAGAAAGCAACCCTTAGTCCATTGATCTTGGAGTAGAAAAGCCAAGAGTTTATTTCCACTTTCGATTTTAAGCCCTCTACAGACATTACCCCTGGATTATTGGCAACACTTGAGGTTAAGTCTATCCTCATAGATCAAATTGGCTCAAGACAGCAAGAGGATTCAGAGCTTATGGATATTTTGGATAAGATTAGCAAAGGAGAGGTCTCTAGACATCTCCAATGCTATTCCATTGATAGTAAAGGGTGGCCAAGGAGAGATGGAAGACTTTGTGTCCCCTGCACTATTGATTTGACGAGAGTAGTTCTAGAAGAAGCATATCATTCTGGAACGACAATTCATCCGGGTGGTGATAAGATGTATAGAGACATGAAAAGAGTGTTTTATTGGAGCGGTAGGAAGAAGGATGTAGCAGAGTTTGTAGCTAAGTGTCTTGTATGCCAAAGAGTTAAGGCAAAGAAGTAGAACCTCGGTGGATTGCTTCAACCTTTGGATGTACCCGAATGGAAGTTGGATAGTGTTTCGATGGACTTCATAGATAATTTACCCCGATCTAGAAAGGGGAATACCAGTTTTTGGGTGATTATAGATCCTTCGACTAAGAGAGCACGCATTCATTCCGCTTACGAGTAAGAGAACAACACCTTACTTAGCATCCTCATATGTTCGTGAGATAGTCTGACTCCATGGAGTCCCCTCTAGCATAGTGAGTGATAGAGACCCTATCTTTACTTGAGAGTTTTGGAGAAGATTGCAAGAGGTTTTAGGGATGTAGCTTAGTACGGCCTATCATCCTTAGACATATGGCCAAACAGAGAGAGTTAATAGAATTCTTGGGGATTTGTTGCGGACGTGCATGCTTGATTTTGGAGGAACATGGGAGGAGCATCTTCCTTTAGTGGAGTTCGCATATAATAACGTTTTTTAGGCTAGCATTAGGATGACACCTTTTGAAACTCTTTATGGAAGACCATGCAAGTAGCCTTTGCATTGGTTGGAATCAACGGAGAGATTGCTACCTGGTCTCGACATGGTTAGAGAGACTTCGGAAAAGATTAAATATATTAGGAGGAGAATGAAGATGGCCCAAGATAGATATAAATCCTATGTAGATAAGCAGAGAAGCGATATTGAGTTTGAAGTAGGAGACTTGGTTTTCATTAAGGTAACTCCGCTAAGAAAGGTAGCAAGATTTGGATCAATTGGGAAACTTGCTCCCAGATTTGCAGGATCGTTCCCCATTGTGGAAAGGGTGGGGAAGATGGCATATCGGATAAATCTATTGGAGTCGATCGTGGGAGTTCATGATGTTTTTCATGTTTTGCACTTGAGAAAGTGCTTTTATGATTCAGAAGAGGTAGTGGAACCTAGTCAGTTTGAGGAAGTTGAAGTGGAGAGAGAAAGATCGGTTCGTGGCATCCTACCAAGATCGTTGGGCGTGATATCAAGAAGCTTAGGAATAAGGATTTGGTTAAGGTGAAGTGGGGAGACAGCATTGAAGATGCTACATGGGAGGCTGAAGAGAAAATACATACCTCTTATCCGTATCTTTTCTATTATCCCACCTTTTAGTCAAGGCCGGGATATCAAAAAATGGGCTAGAAAGGATGGATATTAGGATTGGAGATCAATTGACAATAAGTTTATGACGAAAATCGACCAAGTTTGACCAAGCTCCAATCATGGTTAAATTGACAGAAAATGAAGAGCAATGTTAGAGAAGGCTATGTTTGAAATTTCAAGTCAAACGGAGTTCATTTCCTCAATAAATTGATGGATACGTGCACAAAGATGTCTCATTCATTGATACGAATTTGTATCGATCCAGCATGGATACGACGAGTTATTCATGTCCATCGACATGAATACGAACACATTGTTCATATCGATCAAGGAGAAGGGTACGATGTGTTTCGACTTGGTGAATATGATCTTGGATCGAATAGATAGGCGCATGATGATTTGTTCGACTCAATGATTTCGTATCGATCAGGATGGAACGTAGCAGTATACTTGGAATCAATAGACTTCGTATCAATGCAGTGCGAATCGGTTGGATAGGTACATAGGTGTACTTTGCATCGATAATTGCTAGATTGATACGAAAGGGAAGCAATGGTTTTAGGACTCCGATTTGACATTTCGTATCGATCGCTTGTGGATCGATACGAAGAAGGCACTTGGGAGCAATACGAAGAAGGTAGGTTTCATGGATACGAAGTAACGGACACGAACATATGGATGTGAATAAATGAATACAAAGCCAAACAGCACGCATCTTGGATACGAGCTAGAAATATGTGTAATTTGAAGGAAGAAGCGTTCGACACAACATGGAAAATGGATCTAGCCTTGAAAATAGTGCCACGTCGCCAACGCGCAGGTGCTTAGTAGCAATACAAATAAGTATCGATACGAATTGATCGACAAGAACCAAGCAGCATAAAGAAAGTTCTAGTTCGTATCATCATATCTTAAGATTTAAAAATCCAAATGCCACCAAATTTTTACAGAAGCTTACGTACAACCTAAAGAACGTTCATGCTAAATTTCAACCCTACTGGGCCAAATCTTGATCGATGCGAATTCGTTCGTATCGATCACGGATCGAGTGCAAATCACATGGGATCAACCATGTAGGCCCACACACGTGCCAAAAGAGGTCTCCCGAGATCTGAGCAAGATATTTGCGGTCTATGCCTGTAAATAGCATCCCAAATCCTACAGAAAAAGGGCCTTTTTATTTTGCTACGTCCAGGCTTTGCCGAAATCACCATTGTACTAAAAGTTCGCTTCTTTACTCGAAAATTACTGCTGTAATCCGCTGTAACCAGTGAGCAAAGTCAGTAAAAGATTATCTTTTGAAATGGACGTAGGCCGGAGATAGCCAAACCATTATAAATCTTGTCTCTGTCTACTTCTTTCCATTTTAAAGTTTGTTATTCTTCATTTTATCCTCTATATAATTTAGATCTGCAATCTGTAATCATATCTTGCTGATCTGTGTTCATACACTGGTGCTTTCACGATATTTGGGGTTTGTGATCAATTTTGGCGCAAACACTTTGGTGTTTTCAATGAGAACAACTAGCACCCGCTATACCGGATTTGGAGTTCAGATTTGGAAAGCAAAAAGATCAGATCTAAGTGGAACCATGACAAAGCAATCAACGAGGAGACAAAGAGCGGAGAGAAGTCAGCATGAAGGAAGCCAGAAAGCATCTTTAGGAGCTAATCCGAGTTCGGCCTTCATCACCAGAGACGAGATAGAGATGACGATGGGAGCTATGCACGAATAGCTTCTAAAAATACAGGAGAAAATGATACAAAACCTTCTCAAATAGTTCGGACAAACAGGAACAGCTGGAGCTTCAGGAGTTCAGATCCATGGAGTTGGAACAGAAGGGTTCAACAGGAAATCGTATAGAGCAGCGCAACAAGGCGCAGCCCCTATTATCAAACAATTGTTAATCTTGATGGATCTAGGCTCGGGGGCACGCCACCTGGTAGCAATGGACCAATTTATGGAGGAATTCCAAGTGACACCACAACACATAATGCTGGCAGGAGTACAAGAGTACGTGATGAAGAGTATGTACCAGAATTCCCTCAGGGACTCGGAGGACCACCCCTTGATAGAAAACGTTGGTTTGGCTGAGATTATCAAGCGAACTATGTGTGGAGGCTTAACAAACAGAGATCTGGAAGGAGTAAACCGGAGCTTGTTTACTCATGACATCATAATGGCTCGGAATCCACCAGAATTCAAGCTACATAGGCTGGAGGTATACAATGGCAAGGTTGATCCTTCCGATCACTTGATGAGGTACACACGACACATGGAAGTTCTGGGGGCATCGGAGGAAATTATGGCTGGATGTTTCCCCCTGTACCTGACCGATATAGCTGCTATGTGGTTCAGGCAGTTGGAAGAG
Source organism: Allium cepa (assembly GCA_030765085.1). Lineage (NCBI taxonomy): Eukaryota > Viridiplantae > Streptophyta > Magnoliopsida > Asparagales > Amaryllidaceae > Allium > Allium cepa. The sequence continues at coordinate 744,574,231 of CM060940.1, read as the reverse complement.
GGATCTATCAGGACATGGACAGAATTGGTGGATAAGTTTTTAAAGCAGTTTCGGGTCCATATCAAAAGGTCGAAGAGTGTAATGACGCTAATGTCGGTGAAGCAAAAGACAGAAGAATCACTCAGAGGTTTTTTAACTCGGTTTAATGCAGCGGTTGCTTTGGTGGATCGGCCGGATCCATCAATGGTTTTAATGGAAACAGTGTCAGGGGTCAGAGATAAATCGGATTTCAAAATGTCATTGATACAGGACCCACCAATGGATCTCGGGGAATTCTTTCACGAAGCCGAGAGATTCCTTTGACGGGAGGATGCATGTTCAGATATGAAGTTGAAGGAAGTGAACACGGCTGAGAATGGAGGGCCATCTAGTGGAAGCTCAGATAAAGATAAGGATAAAGGAAAAAGGAAGTTGGATGACGAATCAGGAAGGGCAAGGAAGCTGTAGAGAGAGTCAAAATTCTCCACTTACACGAGATTGAACAAGCCATTAGAATGGATATTCATGGAGACTCGAATTCGCCTTCCTTACCGAAGGCCGGCAAGGAGAGAACCCTTGGAACGTGAAAGGGCATAAGGAAGGCACTGTCTCTTTCACGATTTGGAAGGATATGATACCAACAGCTGCAGGCATCTAAAGTATATAATCGAGGAGCATGTAAGGAGCAGATAGTTGTGACAATATGTCGGAATTCAAAATACGCGGTGGAACAGGAGCAGCCACTATCTACCTCAAACGACAATGGCACGAGATCCAAGAATGATGGTCGATTGGTTATCAATTGACATGAATGATATGGAATAAGTAGCAAACTTCATGCAAACGGCCAAGTCACTTATCCATGTACGGGGACAGAGATGGCCCCTAAGATGATGATAAACCGTGACGCTATAGTTTGTGAAATTTGTTTTTTCTTTTTTGGTTTGAACTCCTAGTTTTTTTTGTTTTCTGGTTTGGACTTTAGTTTAGATGCTTGCTTTCAGGTTTGGATATTGTTTTGGATCTCTGGCATGGATTTCTGGTTTTTCGATTTGAGCTGGATTTTGGTTTGATTTCAATTTGATATTTTATCTGACTTTTAGTAAATGGTCGTCGGGTATGGATGATGCCTGGAAAGGGGTAAGTCGCTTCGTCCGAGTGTGGCGAATCGACTTATTTGGGACGTCGAGTATGGACTATACTCAACAAGGGTCCGGAGAGACCAGAATTCGGCCTAGGACTTTGGCCATATATTATCGATTACTATTTCAGGTCATCGAGTGTGGACTATACTCGGCAAGGGTCCGTAGCGACTAGGATTCGGGTTAGGACTTAAGCCATGGCATTACTCAACGTTCAGGGGCACGGGACCACAGATACCAAGGCATTTCTTAGTACGTGTCGTCGAGTGTGGACTATGCTTGAAAAGAACCCAAAGAGATTATGGATTCGGGTATCGGCTATGAACAGCTACGGACTTGGGAATGGACTCAGAGTGTTCTCGGATTTGGATATTGACCTAGAGAGGTCCTAGATTTAATTATTGGATATGAACGGATTAGAACTTGGTTGTCGGGTTTAGACGAATATGAAACTGGCTAACGATTTGGTTACTGGACTCAGAATCGGATGTCAACTCGGAGCAGTCGTGGATTATGACTCGGATAGCATTGCTATGGATGGAATATGGACTTCGGATGGCGGAATCAGAGCTTTTCAAAAAACACCTTCTTACCACAAGGCATGTTTTGGGGGGAAAAATTTTATCCCACCTTTTGGTCAAAGCCGGGATATCAGAATTGGAGATCAATTGACAATAAGGTTATGATGGATGCCGACCAAGTTTGACCAAGCTCCAACCAAGGTGAAATTGACAGAAAATGAAGAGCAAGACTAGAAAAGGCTATGTTTGAAATTTGAAGTCAAATGGAGTTCATTTGCTCAAGAAATTGATGGATATGTGCACAAAGATGTCTCATTCGAATCAAAACGAATTCGTATCGATCCAGCATGGATACGAATGAGTTATTCATATCCATCGACATGAATACGAACACGTTGTTCGTATTGATCAAGGAGAAGGGTATGATGTGTTTCGACTTGGTGATATGATCTTGGATTGAATAGATAGGCGCTTGATGATTTGTTCGACTCAATGATTTCATATCGATCAGGATGGAATGTAGCAGTATACTTCGAATCGATAGACTTCATATCGATACAGTGCGAATCGGTTGGATAGGTACATAGGTGTACTTCATATCGGTCATTGCAAGATCGATACGAAGGGGAAGTAATGGTTTTAGGACTCCGATTGGACATTTCATATCGATCTCTTGTGGATCGATACGAAGAAGGCGCTTGGGAGCGATACGAAGAAGGTAGGTTTCATGGATACGAAGTAACGGACACGAACAGATGGATGCGAATAAATGAATGCAAAGCCAAACATCACGAAGCTTGGATACGAGCTAGAAATTTGTGTAATCTGAAGGAAGAAGCATTCGACACGGCATGGAAAATGGATCCAGCCTTGAAAATAGTGCCACGTCGCAAGCGCGCACGTGGTTGGTATCGATACAAATAAGTGTCGATACAAATTGATCGACACAAACCAAGCAGCATAAAGAAAGTTCTAATTCATATCGATCATATCTTAAGATTTACAAATCCAAATTCCATTAAATTTTCACAAGAGCTTACGTACAATCTAAAGAACGTTTATGCTAAATTTTGACTCGATTGGACCGAATCTTGATCGATGCGAAATTCGTTCGTATCGGTCACGGATCAAGTGCAAATCATATGGGATCGATTGCGTGGGCCTGCGCACGTGCCAGAAGAGATCTCCCAACATCTAAGCGAGATATTTGTAGCCTACACATATAAATAGCATCCCAAAGCCTACAGAAAAGGGAATTTTGATTCTACTACGTCCAGGCTCTATCGAAATCACCATTGTACTAAAACTTCACTGCTTTACTTGAAAATTATTATCATATAATCCGCTGTAACTAGCGAGTAATGTCAATAAAAGATTATCTTTTGAAATAGACGTAGTTCAGAGATAGCAGAACCACTATAAATCTTATGTCTCTGTCTACTTCTTTCCATTTTAAGTTTGTTATTCTTCATTTTTATCCTCTTTATTATTTAGATCTGCAATCTGTAATCATATACTGCTGATCTGTGTTCATACACTGGTGCTTTCATGATAGTTGGGATTTGTGACCAATTTTGATGCAAACATTTTCGATGATGCATTTTGAGTATCCAATTTCCATCTTGAGTTTTGAATAGATTCTTTCCTTTAGTATCCTTTGGGAGAGTAGATCCTAAGATTTAACCTATGGATGGTAGGACTGAAGGTAAACATGTTACTAGAACATGTTATGTATGATGGATGCTAATGGTTGCATGTATTTGCTAGTGGATCCTAATGGATGCATATATACACTCTAGGTACTATTGTCTCTTAGGAATCGGCCTAACTAGGTCATTAAAGCATATAAATATGGATATGTGCTCATTTGCATTTTTAATTTATTTCCACGGTTACTATAAATGGATGATTAGCATATGATTATTGCATTTGGATGATGATTGTAGCATGCATATAGAACTATCAGTTGTCATTAGGGAATTTGCATTCATTTGGATACATGACGCGGACATGATTGCATAAAAAGGAGGTCGATTGAATCAGTAGACCGTCTAATCTTTTTCATTAGCTAGGGACATTGACACTACACTATTGTATATATCATAACCTGCATTAGAAAAACTTAAGGACAATGACTGTAATGGATGATGGTCGAATGGTAGAATTTGGATGAAAATATTTATTTCATTTTTCTGTCCTTGGAGGTTTCAAGGACGAAATCCTTTATGGAGGAGAGAATGTAACAACCAAAAATTTGAGCTATAACAATTAATTAACTAATTAGCGAAATAATAAAATAAGTTTGTGAAATTGTCGGAATTGAGCCACGGGAGTTGCAATATTGTGTCCGTGGAAATTTTTCGGTCAATTTCCATATATAGTTTATCAAAATCCGAGCAAAAACGAAGAAGTAAAGAATTAAACGAGAAATGAACATATATATAGGTTATTTCAACCTTAGGGTCAACTTCTAATGTGCATAGGTCAACCTACAACATGTATAGGTTGACACCCAGGTCGACCCACCTTTGTATTTGTACTTGAATTTGTCTTGGTTCGAGCGTGACATGTTTTTCCAATTGCTCTCCAATCCTGTGCGTTCGTGCTTCCATTCGATGGTTCCCGGTGAGCCTATGACGTGGTTGCATCAGATTTGATCTTCTAATCCAACGGTTTGAGATCCCTAAACTACACTATAAATTAGACCTTAGGCTTAGCTATTTTTCTCATTCATATTTTCTCCTATTTGGGTTCATTGTCGGAGGCTGGACCCTAAATAGAAAAAATTTCTAAAGGGGAAATATTTTTGATAAAAATATTCTACGCTCTAGAAGTGGATCAAGGAAGACCAAGGACTAGAGTTAAGAACCACAAATGAGTGTTTAGTAATTATTTTATATGTTTAAGTAATTTAAAATAATAGGGTTCTCAGTAGTTGTAGTTTTTCTGCAATTTTGAGATAGTTTCTATACAAATTATTCGTAGCTAGTTTTTATAGTTCTTTTCAGTCTATTTTATTCAGTTATTCTTATTTAGCTATTTTATTCAGTTATTTACAGTTATTTATAGTTATTTGTATTTTATTTGCATCTGTTTTAAATTAGAATTTAGCTTGTAAATGTTAGTTTCTTTTTTATTCCTTTTTACGTGATAAAAAGAGAATAATTCATAAATATGGATTAAAATAGAAACATTGAATTTATAGGATTAGATGTAAAATAAGAACTGTAGTAAAAAGAAGACAGATTGAAATAGGCAAATTTGAGAAATTTGCAAGCAAGTTTATAACTAGTAGTAATAACTAAAAAGACAGGATAGAAGAACAATTATAACATAGGTAATAATTAAACAGAAAGAACAAAAAAAGGCTTAATTTAAAGACTTATAATTAAGTTAATAAGAAAACATAGTAGAGATAACAAAAAAGGCTTATTTTAAAAAATAGATTAAGTTAGTAAGAAAATACATTACAAATAACAGAAGAAGCTTATTTTAAAACTTACACTAAGTAAATAAGCAAAGATAGAAACAAGGCCCGTACCAACAGCATTCCCTTTCAGACTAGGACTGATGGTCTCATAATAGTTAGGTGAGGCTGGGCAGGACCCTTTTAGACTAGGATTGATGGTCTCACAATAATTAGGTGAGGTTGGGACCCGCTTATGCTAACTAGGGTAAATAAGAGGCCAATAGATAGAAGCCCAAATTGGGGGAAGGTGCGCAACTAGATTTTTTTATTAGGACTTGTACCAATAGCATTCCCTTTCAGACTAGTATTGATGGTCTCACAAAACACTTAGTTGAGGTTGGGCAGGACCTTTCAGGCTAGGACTGATGGTCTCACAACAGGTTTGGTGAGGTTGGGCATGCTTATGCCAACAGGGTGAGTAAGTGGTCACAAGAGGTGGCAACAGTGAGTGTGTACCAACAGTGACTAAGCATGAGGCATCGATTAGGATTGTAATTCACTACTGCATTTCAAGCACTAAGTAGGTGTCTTTGGTTGTGGGACCCATAGGATTGGACTAGCTTACGGTGGCACAACAGAGATAGAAGGCCGATCAGCAGGTAGAATTAGGATTCAGCCTAATTAAAATAAGATTAGGATTTCAGCCTAATCACAACAATCTAAGACAAGTGCAAACAATCACAATCAAAGCAAACAGTTAAACAATATTTTATCTCTATTTTATCTTTCCTATATTTCCTTGTATACTAGAACTGTTGCTAAGACTATTATCTTTATCTTGCTTAAAAATACTAGTAGTTACTTCCACTCACCAGGCTTTTAGTCTGACCCACTCCTCTATTTCTCCTTTTCCGCCATATGCCAGTAGAGGCAAGGATAGTTGATTTAGATTTCTTGGAGATACATTTTCGGAGTTCTTCATGTATTCTTCTTCTTTTCAGTTTTCTTTTCATTCGGTTTTTGATGTACTGGTACTTATGAGAGAGATGATTATTTTATTGCACTCCGATTTTATGAGACTGAGATACATTTTTCATAAGACATGTGTATTTGGTATTTGAGACATCCGATGTTTTTCAAACTTGTTTATGAAGTTTTATTTTGAATAATGAGTTACCATTTAAATGTTTCCACTATTTATATTTATTTATCTTGTGAATCTTAGTCTCTGTTATGCTTTACCTATACCTATCATGCACATATCTTTTAGTATACCCTTTTTGGGTATACTAAGGGGTGTGAGGGCATTTCAAACGGATTATAACTCATTCGTATGACTTAATCGTGCTTATTGTTTCGATCATTCTTTATGGTTACTTGCTTATGGATAATATACAGGGACTTGGTTTTCCATATGTGATTATTATCACTATATTGGATTGTTCGTTTATTTGGCAGTTAAATAATTGACTATCAAATCTTGGCCAAATATACTCTAGAAATATCTTAAAGAAACATGAGCATTTTTTGATACAGTTAATTTTGGTTATACTATACTGTACTTATAAACTCATTTTTCTCTTCTAAGACAATGGTAAGGAAATTCGTCTGCTTAAATAGTTAGGAGGTATTCCCCGATCTTATGTATTCTCTGTTTATTTCCTATAGAAGCAGGGTTGAGATTCCGGGGAATCAATCGATTGGTTTTGGAGCACTCGGTAATCAGGGGAGTTTACATATATGGGTTGATTTCAAACTGTAACCACTTTAAAACCATATATGTCTTTTATGTTTTGGAAGAGGTTCATGATTTCCTTTGTGATTGCTTCATGATTGGTTTGTGATTTCTTGGTGATGGCTTCGTGATTGGTTCATGATTACTTCGTATTGTCTGAATCTACGAGGAGATTTGACTATTCAAGATATGGGAATCCATATGCAATTCAGATATCTATTAATAAATCGATGTTTGTTTCCAAGATCTATTGATATAGAGGAATCCGTGTGTGGTTCCGTGATCTGTTTTTGCTGGAGCTCGTGCGGAAGATCTATTCGAGTGGTGACTCATGGGCTAGAAAGCCGGATGTAGCCCCCTCAGTGGGTGTGACTAAGACCAGGGACAGGAGACATAGCCAGTAGGGTTAGAAAACCCATAGGGTGCACACAACTCCATTTCTAGAGATACTTATTGGGATATGCATGCGGGAGCAATGCATCAGGTCTTAGCAAAACTGGCTATGGTTTTCCTATAGTACATTCACTAGAGATGTACGAAGCTTCAGAAGGACATCTCTAATCCTTGTGCTGTAGATCGAAGTCGACTTTGATTGGAGGATATATACGTAGAAATCCTACATAATTACCGAAGTGAGATAGCATACATATTATTATTGTGATGTGAACTCATTTGCATCGCAACTATGTGATTATTTATATTTAACAACTTAGACATTATGATATTGTCACTGGATTTTATAATAGAAATGGTTTGTTATCGTAAGGTAAAAACTGATCGGTGTTTATTGGCTGCATGGTCTTACGAGATACCCTTATTTTGATGGTTTTAAGATATAGTAAATCTATATGATTTGAGTTTCTCACGTTGGTTTACCAGACTAATTCGGGTGTTAGTATCTTAATGCTCGGGTCAGCTCGAGTATGTTTCTAGATTTACTGTGGTTCACTGGTGCTCTTGGAGAGGAGCTGGATGATTTCCTACCATACTTATTTTGAACTACATTGGTTTTTATCTATCAGCATTTGAGAGGACAAGTTGTTATAACTGTCATAGCTGATGATAGGTTAGTTTATTGTGATTGATGTATCTATATAAAGGTTTTCTTTTTGGTAGTGACCATTTGTGATATTGTGTATAATCCTTCCTCATGTGAGATTATGATATTGTGTTCTCTTCTTCCTTGTTCTATTTATTTTTATTTTTATTTTACCCTAACAATTCATCTTTTCGACACCTAGGTGCTTGGAACGTGAACACCATGGGTGCATTACTGTCGACCCTCGGGGATCGAAAAGACTGGTTATTAAATAAGTCAACCAAAAGGGAAATAATTTAATTAATAATAAAACAATTAATTTGTAGTTACTTTTACATTTATTATCCCAGCATCAACTTTAGTAGGGCATCCTTTGTCACCATGTTGACCGGACTACAATGATAATAACAGAAATATGAAATGGTTTGTCATAAAGTTTGATAAATTATGTTACTACTTGAAGATAAATCATATTACTACCTCACATAGTAAATCAATTTTGTCCTGTAATGCTCTAATTTTCTCTTCAAGGGAAATTGTAACGATCCAGGATTTTAGATATTTGAAATTGGAATATTTATTGATTTTAAATATTTAAAAGTTAATTTCTAACTTGAATTTTAAATAACGCCGTTTATTGGATAATTTAAAAATTAAATTTAATTACTGGAAATTGGGTAAAGTATTGAATTTGGGATTTAAAGCTTGTTAAAAATATTACTGTAAACTCTATATTGATAATACTAAAGATAATAAAAGTGTTAAAATTGAATTTAAAGGTGATTTGTTTAGTTTTTAAAATACATCGTTTAAATCAATAAATAGTCTTTTGAGGCACAGTCTCGGATTTTGACGAAACCGGTTCTGTTGGATCCATAATATCGCGTTATTATCAGATTTCAAATTTCATAACATTTGGAGTTGTCGTGTGATCGTACGATAGGTAAACGCGCTGAAATCTATATCGAAAATTTAATATAATAGCAGGTCCAAAAGGCTATCTTCTCCAAATGATCGAATTAGGACTCGGAACCTTTTCCATTGCGTTCGTAATACGGGTATAACATTATGAACGCTTGACGACACGCCTTGATAGGATGTAAAAAATTTAAGCTTCGAACTGAAGTCGATTTAAATTTAAAATTTAAATAATAATATATACGTGGACCAGTCAATGAAATTCACTTCAAACCTTTTTCTCTTCAGCATCACTATAGCCTTTCCTTCCACGTGCCAGAATCACATACCAAATGTCGCTCTCGTGTCTTTTAAAAAAAAATTAATTAATAATAATAAAAAGTAGCCGAGCCTTTCTCTCGATTCATAACTTAAAAAAGAGGGAAATTGAAAGCTCAGGAAAATCATGGCCGAAATAAAAAAATCAATCGAACTACTCGTTTCGATTGCGAATCAAAGATTTATGCTCGCGGGTGGATCACGACTGGGAGCACGAAGGTGGAAAGCAGTCGCGCATCTCACGTGGCATGCACGTGGGCGAGGCAAGGTCGAGGGTGCCGGAGTGAGGCTCGGAGGGTCGAGGCGCGTGCGTTGTTAGAGGATAGCGGAGGTAGGGGCGTCGCGACGAACTCGAGCGAAGGTTGTTCGATTCGGCAAGAGGCGGTCTCGCGATGGTCGCTAGAAGGAGGGTTCGAGATTGGCATGGGGTGTCACGATTCATACGAGGCGAGGCTGCATTGCTTGCGGGCACTTGGATGGGCATCGTGTCATGGCGGTGCTATCCCCTCGCGATGGTCGACTGAGGTATGTGGCACCTGTTTTAGGTAATTCGATTTTAAGCCTTGTTAATTTAATGTCGTTTAAGTTTAAATTGTAATTTGATTGTGATGATGATTTCAATTATCAGAGGATTTTTACAAGGTTGGAAATGTTTTGATTTAAAGAAAAAAAATTATTTACAACAACTTATTGTTTAAAAAAGTTTGACATAAGATATGTTTACTATTTATTCCTTTCAATTTAAAGAGTTATAGATATATATGTATATACAGTAAAAGGAAAATGTTAAACAGGGAATAATTATAGGTTTTGGAAAATATAAGGATTTGTATAAAGATTAGATTTTTAAATCTATAAAGGTTATTTTTACAAGTATGTGGGTTTTCAAAATAAAAGAATAAAAATAAATATGCATGTGCACATTTTTAACTTACTAGTTTAATTTTTGAAATAATATATGATGGAGATTAATTTTTTTAATTATTTTAGTCATTAAAAATAGTTTATTAAAGGAAAGATGGTTTATATTAAATTATTAGTTAATTGGATCTATTAAACAGTAATTTATTATTCGATCGATTCAAATATTAATAATACATATAATGTTTGTACAAATTCTGAAATCTTAAAGGAAATAGCCGGGTTGGAGTGGATTACAAACAATAAATCAAAGGTGAGTTAATCTCACTCATTTGGATTACCATTTAAATTTAAATAGTTAAATTTAAATTACTGGTTGAATGATTGAATTGAATGGATGTGCTATTATATATAATAGTGTGTGTGTGTGTGTATTGGAGTGATTGATATTCCTGCATTATATAGCGGATGAGACCCTATGCGCCCCGCATAATAGCGGATGACCCTTTATACCGCGATATCCCCCTCGAAGTGGGATTTGTATTTTATATTGTGCTAACATCTGTGGATGTAGGGAAATAGGTTGGAGGGATCCAACTGGATTCCTCAAAACGTTGAATTTATTTTATATTCAGCGATGTGATTTACTTAATGATCTGTGATAGATTATACTAATTATATTAAGGATTGAAGTTATTGAATGTTATGGCTTGGCTGAATATATATTGGTATTTTGAGAAATGGAAAAATATATATATTAAGTTTGGATTTTTAAAGGAAATGAAAAGAAAATTCTTAAGTAAATAATTATTGGGAATTGGATAAATCGAGTAATAAATTTTAAAGGGGAATTTAAACCAGGAAATCGATTTAGTGTTTTGAAAACTGTGATTTAAAGGAAAATGAGAAATGGAATTTGTAAACTGGTTTATAAATGAAGTGGAATATTTATCAGTGGATAAATTTGAAAGTATAGATTCCAGTGGAATTTGTAAGAAATGGTTAATTCATTTTAAAAATAAAAGGTGATTTTATTTTTAAAAGTAGGAAAGTATATTTTTCATGGAACCTAAGTATATTTTCAAAGAAAAGATTACAAAGTATAAAATAGAAGCTTAAAAATGCTTTTTAGAATGTTATAGAATTTTATTATTTTAATTATTTTTAAGAGAAAAGTAAATATTTATTTAAGTTAATTATGGTAGTTAATTATTTTTAAAGGTAAATTAGTTTATGATTTTTAAAAAGGAATTTTAACATAAATATTTGATATAATAACTTTATTTTTAAAGGAAATTTTGGTTTAAGTTTTACTTGGAAACTCTTATAAATTCCTTAAGTATTATTTTTATTTAAATAATTTTAGTAACCTTAATGTAAATAATTTAAGTATATATTTTGAAAGTGATTATAAGGAGATGGAAATATGTTTTAAAAATTAGAAGTTAATTTTTAAAGTGATGAAAGAAATTTACGGGATTGGGACGTAAATTAAATTGGGATAAACCAAGCAGGATTTATAAAGTATTTTATGGGTTATACTGAGATGGAAGTGTATTTCCCTAAAAAGCCAAGTATATTTTCAAAAGAAGATTTCTAAGTATAAGTTAAAGGTTTAAAGTTGTTTTAAAAAGAATGTTTTTAGAGAAATTATTATTTTGTGGTTTTAAAATTTTAAAAATAAATAAATAAATATTTATTAAATTAATTATAGAAGTATTTTAACGGTTTAACTAGTATTTGATTTAAAAGATGGCTATTAAATATTTATATTCTATCTAATAGTTTATTTTAAAATTAGTTTTGGCTTAAGTTTTACATGAGAAATTATTATAAATTTCATAACTAGTATCTTGAATAAAGTATTTCATGTAGTTTATATTTTAAGTGTTTAAAAGTATATATTTTTGGATAAAGTGATTTAAATTATTTAAAAATCCAAAATATTAATACTTGGTGGTTTTTAGTAGAAATAAAACAATTGGGTGGAAATTTATTCCGCGAGAGAAAAAGTGATTTGAAAACTATTTTCAAAGGGTTGAAGTGTAAAAAAATATCTTGTGAAGATATTTTGAAATAAATAATTTGGAAAATTATTAAGGCCTGATGGTTGTTTATGGATGTTATGTGATAGTTAAGTAACCGACTATCAATATCGCCCAATGCGCCGATCATTTCAAAGAGACCGAGATCGGGATTTATTTCCCGAAAACCACTTTGATCCGGTTTGAACGTTTTCGTGAGAAAGACAAGAGCTTGGAGTCGAAGATGGAGAAGTGAAATGCAAGGGCTAATCGCTACTAATCCTGAGGGTGATTCCAAAATGGATGTAGTAGGAGTAGTGCCTTCGGTTCTGTTCGGACCGAGAACGAACTTATATGGACAAATGCTATCAGAACATCGTCAGGAGGACGATGAGCATTCTAAGTGAATGGGTGCTAAAAGGTAAAACATAGCCTCAAGCCTCATCAACCAGGAATGGCTAAAACAGGGGAGGTGCAACAAGGCTAAGTGGCCAGCAAGCAATTAGGGTAAGGTTATCCCTGTCTAGATGTCCCTTTTTATTCGGCCGTGTGGGCTGTTGCTGATCCCAACCGCGAGGTGATCTTATTCGAACTATCCAGTAAGGGGTAACTCCCGTCTTGTGTTGCAATGGATCAGGGTGGATCCTCGGTACTCTGATCTAGACCAGGTACTATGACGGGAAGTACCCCAGTAGCCCTGCCATTGTATGGAATCAACTCCAATAACCGTATGTACGGTTTTGATTGTGCCCAACTATTGCTGAAACGTGAGATGCAAGCATTTCAGCTAGGTTCTATTTTAATTTCTATAGACACTATTATAATATCTGACAGATTTGATAAAAATGTTTTGGTTATCGTAAGGTAAAGACTTGACAAGTTTATTTGTTTTGTGGTTTTACAAGACACCTTTGATTTCAAAGGATTTTGAAAAATTTACTATACCAATTGAGTGTGTTTTCTCACACTGGTTTTACTGACTCAAGTATTGTTTTATTATAATGCTTGGGTTAGACCGAGCAATATAGAGTATAGATTCTGAATGGACTGCTATGGAGCTCAGGGGATGTGCTGGATGGCGAGACATATCACACATATCTGTCTAATTTCTGCTGTGTTTGGTATGCTGTGTAGTAAGCATTTGTGTGGACAAATTATTATAACTGTCCAGTATTCTGTTATTGATTGTGTTGTACTCTGATGATGTAATGTATAAAAACAGATATAGATCTTTCGGTATAAAGATCAGTCATTTATCTATTATATATTGTTTCGCTGCATTGTGAGATTCTGATGTTGTTTTCTATTTCTCTTCTACCTCCTTTTTCTTTCCCTCAGGAATCTGTCTTTTTCGACACTCGATCGTCGGCATATTATACGGTGGCGTATTTATGTCGAATTTCGAGGGTCGAGAAGGGCGGGTCGTCACAGAAATAGCTATTTTACTTGTATGTGTTGAACCTTTCATTTAGATAATGTGACTCCAAACCCAAGTCCTTCTAGGCTATATGGTCGATTCAAGTCTAGAACATTCGAAAGAGCATTATCTTTCAGTGATTTCTTTGTCGTTTTCGATTGTGACTCGTTGAATTGCCGAGTTTCTTTATTAAAATAATGAATGATGTAATGTCAGTTGAATATGTCAATGATAATGCACATAGAATTTATAATTATTATATGTATTTATAGAATAGAGTCTTCAACAGCTTTATTAGTTTGAATTCCATTTTTATTCATTTCCCTTTGTGCATAGCATTGCTCTTGTTATTTCTTGACCAGGATTTTCCTTTTTCTGCAAACATACACACACACACACACACATAAATACATGTATGTATGTCTAATTAAAATTTACAAAATGTTATACCATACAAAAATAACATAATATTATATTTTCTAAACAAAAGTATTTAACAATTTGTGAAGTACAGGTAAAAACTGCTGCTGTTAAGCACAGTTTCTAATAACATTTATGAAATGCGGTTAAAAACCGCTGCTGTTAAGTGCAGTTTTTAACTGCATTTACAAAATACGGTTAAAAACTACAGTTAACTGCAGCTTTTAATTGCATTTATGTAATTCAGTTAAAAATCGCTGCTGTTAATAATAGTTTTTAACTTCATTTTGTAAATGCAGTTAAAGATATCTATTAACAGCAGTAGTTTTTAACTTCATATCACAAATGAGTTGAAAGCTCATTAATTATTCCATTTTTTAATTGCATATTTGAAATGCAATTAAAAAATACATTACTATAATGCTATTTTTAATTGCATTTCACATATGCAGTTAAAAACAGCACTTAAATAGTGCATTTTTTAACTGCATATGTGAAATGTAGTTAAAAATTCATTACTATAATGCTGTTTTTGACTGCATTTCACATATGCAGTTAAAAATTTCCTTGTAATAATGCAAATTTTCTAAAATTTGAATTTAAACTGAATGTGTTTTGAAATTTTTAATTTTTATATGTTCATAATGCATATCATTTGAAAGATAATAAATTTGTGATTTAATGGTGAAAATGGTTTGTTGATCCCGTTCTTAGAAAAAGTATTTCGTTTTAAAGATTGATAATTAATTGGTGTAGGTTTTAAATAAGAACGTGAGAATAACAGTCCCGTGTAAAGAAATGCATGGATACAATTTACATAAATTACTAGGTAGGAGCGTTTTATTCATTTTAATTACTTAACCAGGGGCTTGTTGTACAAAGTCTGTAAATATACTAACTTATTTGCTTCTCGAAGGTCAGATCTCACATGAAAAAGTATCCCTACAATATCGCAACAAACTTCTCAATATACGAACCGTTTCTTCCTTCTCTATGTTTCCCCCCAATTTTCTACATAAAATCCTAAATTAATTTAATCCTCGTCGGCGCTGAGGTTTGCTCCAATTTGAAGTATCAATACCCCAATTTCGAGGTACATTGTTTTTTTCCACGAATCCGAGTTAACTTATGTTAACCATAAAATCCACTTAAGATCAAAGGTATGAAAGAAGGTTAATGAAAATGCCAGACTCTATTGAAATAACATATGTGGATTTCAAAAACGATCACGAAAGAACGTTTCGAAGCCATTGAGAAGGATTTCAATGGAGTTGCAAGCACCAGGCACCCTCATAAGAGAAAAGCACTCCAAAAGCCTTTGAAAAAGATGCAAAAATAAAGGGGGCTACCTTTCCACCTCAATTAAGCCTTTCCATGCAGATAGGTTTGTGTACATAAAAAGAAAAGACGAGCTCGGAACCCCTTGCAAAGGCAATGAATAATAACCTCTCACATATATGCCAAACGTTTCGAAACCAAAGGTTTCACCTTCATTCAATTACCTATGACAAACCTTACGAAAGAAAAGGTTCCGCAGCAATCCACAGACATGCATTCAGAAGCTGTCTATTGCATCGAAACCATCGATACTTCAACACTCTCGAAACCCTAGTAAACAACCTATCGATAGAGTCGGAAGCTCTTATCTGTACCTCTTATAACAACAAAGGAACACGATGATAAAAAGGCATCTGAGTCCCTTTTGACGATGTCGATAGTAGTTCAAGGAAAAGCAGATAGAAGGGGCACTTAAAACTTAACAACAATGAAAGGTGGACAAAGGATCCTTTCGACAAGGTTGAAAGGTCTAGAATAAGAAGATGAGAAGTGCAAGGATTAGGTAGAAACCTGAAAGGAGAACCTTTCGAAAGCGTCAAAGATCGACGAGGCCTTTCAACCATGTCAAATGAAATAATGAGGAAGATAAAGAGACTTTTTGACTGGGTCGAAAGTATTGGTGTGAAAGGGGGCCGACCTGCATCTATAAATAAGACCTAAGTGGTCCAATTTTAGGGATTGGATTCCGGAAATCACAGCTCATTTCTTTTACTTCTACTTCTTTGAAACTACAAAATCTTTGGAACTTTGAATTAATTTTGGGAACAGCTCTCAAAATTGTAACTCATTTTGGATTAATAAGAAGGGAGAAATGAACGAATTCATTAAGGATTTTGATTGTGTGGAAGATCATTACGATCATTAGCTAGACTAATGATCAATTGCACATGATGCTATCTTATTCTTTTAATTTTTTTTGTCTATGCAAATCAACAGGATGAACTTGGATATCATATAGGCAAAACATATCATCATCGTGACTAACAGCAAATAACGATAAATAAGGATGGTGATGATGTTTCAATGCTTATCTAAGATGATCTGTATCGAGTATATTAAATGAAGCTTAAGCAATTGCAAATTAGACCAGTTTCAAAAGGACGAAATCCCTTTCGACCTGGTCAAAAGGGATTTCACGAAGAATTTGGTTTTTAATTGGCAAGCAATCGTGAATGATGGAGTTCATTTGAAAGGAACCTACACCCAGTTATATTAACAGCCCTTTCTAAGGGGTTTCTCCATATATGAAACGAAACCAGTGAAGTCGGAAGCAGTTATTTCTTTTCGAAAAGTTGAATATACCTTCTGACATGGTCGAAAGGAATAAAATGGACCTTTCAACACGGTCGAAAGGGACGGGTATTCAGCATGAATAGCCATTTTTAACTCATATAAAGTGGGTTTCGAATAAGATGGTTCCACCTTTACCTTTTCCTTAATGAGGTCAATTTAATCAATAATCCCTAATAATATATCTATTTTCCTCCAAAGGTGATTTGACCAAGTCAACTTGATCGAAAGAGGGGTTTTGAAGAAAGTAATCTCTTTTCAACCTAATTTCGATAGTCCTATTTCATGACACAAATATCCTATTTGCCATAGCTTTGGGAATGTCAACAAGTTTTCATGTTAACATTTTTGGCGCTAGAAGAAGGGCTTGAACCTCCGACCTTGTTACTATCTTATAGACTAATTATGGATTGTTTGACTTAAGATAGGAAAATGAAATCAAAGAGACTCAATAGAATCGATGACGAGACCATCCACACTACAACCCTCGAAGAGAACATAATTCCAGCCTTCAACGTGGATGGGGTTGTCGAAAGGCAACTTTCAGCATCAGATCACCTAGATGATAACACCGTCAAAATCAAGTACTTAGAGCAGCAACTGTTAAAAATGCAGGAACATCTCAAATTGGCGTTATCTCAAAAGTCCTCAAAAACAGCAAGGCCAACATAAGGGGATGAGATGGTCTCACCAAGAAGGAACTTGAAGGCTCATTCAAACGAAAACAAGAGCAAGATTGATCTTACATCTTCAAAAAAGAAGGAATGTCCTCAAACTAAAGCTAATCATCAAGGAAGGGTGCTGAATAAATCACCCGAGCAGTCTGGTAGCTCAACGTCAAAAGAATATTATCTAGATCAGAAAAACTATCATGACGTCAAAGGCTATCTGAAGGATGCAGCGGAGAAAGCGATTGAAGATGTGATGAATGCAAAGGGAAAGAGGACCATGAACGAGAATGTTAATGACAATGAGCATGTGCCACCCTTCACAGAAGAAATTATGGTCACAACTATTCCTTCTTGTGTGAAGATTTTGACTATGAAATATCATGGAAACACAGATTCAAATGACTACTTAATGGCTTTCGATAGCCAGATGGATCTATATAACGCATCAGGGGAAATCCGATGCAGATTATTTCCTATCACTCTCCAAGAGGCTGCAGCTAAATGGTATAGACATTACCGAGAAAAGACCATTTACTCGTGGAAGCAGTTTTTATATGAATTCTCTGCTCAGTTTGGCGTTTGCAAAGATCCAACCTTGCTTACAAAGTCTTGGCTAACATAAAATAGAGGCAAGGGGAGTCCTTGGGAGATTATTTTAAAAGGTTCGACATTGAGGCGCTAGAAGACAAGGACATAAATGACCAAGATAAGCTCATAACAGTACACTCTGGGTTAATAGAAAATACTCCATTTGGAAGCAACCTTTTTTTAATGGATGCAAAGATCTACAAGATTTCCATTTTCAAGCTCACAAGTTCATTCGAATAGATGAGCTGTATCATGCAAAAAATAAAGGCAATGCCCAAAAAGGAAGGAGGAAGATTTGGACTGGATCGACGGCATAAAAAAGTGAGATTGGAAGACTCGATTACTAATACAATCACTTTGAACAAGCTGTTGTCTTACATCTATGCTACGAAAAAGGAATGAGCTAATTTCCCAACTTCCTTCAAGGCTAAGAACTACCCAAAGCAAAGAAAGGGAGATGACTACTGTGCATACCACAAAGCAAACAGTCACAAGACCGATGAGTGCAGAGTCTTAGTAGGAATTATCCTAAAGCTGATTTGTAAGGGTCATTTAAAAGAATTAATTCAAGACAAGCAGAAAGCCCTATAAACGAGAGTTGGTCAACAAAAGCTTCCTAATAATGCTGTTAATATTCTGGAAGAAGAAGACCCTTTAAGCTTAAGCCCACCGCTGAACAGAATAGATGTAATTCATGGTGGGCCACATCCGACAAGAGCCGGTAAAGGGGAAAGAAACAGATATATTAAAGAGGCTAGAGAGGGTGTGTTCTCAGTCCAGGAAGAGTCCCCATTGAATAATCCGTGACTCAATATCTCAATGCCAAATCTTGTCACCACCCCTCAAGAAGGGAGTTCACCATCCACACAACAATGCCTTGATGATCACAGCTCAAATTTGCCTCTCCGTCGTGTCCAAAATTTTCATAGATACAGGCAGTGTAGTCAATGTTATCATTAAGCATGCCTTCGATTAGATGAACATCCCTGAAGATAAGCTGGTGCTCAGCATGGAACCAATTTTTGAATTCAACAACAAGGGCTCAACTTCAATGGGGCAAGTAAAATTGCTAGTGCAAAGGGGGGTGCCACCGTCTTGTAGAACTTTCAAGACACTCTTTGTGATTATCAATCAGCCATCTTATTACAATTCTTTCTTTGGTAGGCCTGCACTTGATGAGATAGATGCATTTCTATCACCAAAGTATTTGATGGTGAAGTTCTTGACAAAGAGAGGCAAGGCCTAGTAGGAGGAGAACAGTTCAGTTCTCTAAAAATTTATTTCGCCACAATCGATCGATATAAAAGGGGGTACTCTACTTACATTGATTCCTCCACTATTTTTCAGCCTTTGGATGATGGATTTTTACATACAATATTCGAAGAAAAAAATTAAAATTAGAAATTCTAACAAGTGGATGTATGAAAGGTATATTCCTCATGGAGGAAAAAATAAGAGAGTCGATGCTAATTCTGTTAAAGAAAAAGCCCAATCGTCACTGAATTTGATTGTCGAGGAGAAACGAAATGAATAAATCTCATAGAAGACTTTAAGGAGGCATGCATAGATTTAGATAATACTACAAAGGTAGTTTAAGTGGGCAAAGGATTGAATAGCGACTTGAAGAAAGATTTAATCCAATTTCTTAAGAGAAATAAGAACGTATTTGCCTGGTCTCATTCATATATTGTGGGATCAATCGAACAATCGGACAGTCAAGTGTCATGCGCTTAACATCAATCTAGAAGCAATCCCCATAAAATAGAAAAAAGACAATCAGATAGAGTACGGTATGATGAATTGAAAGAAGAAGTTAAGAGACTCCTCGAAAGTGGATTTATTCAGGAAATATACTACCCAAGATGCCTAGAAAACCCGGTTTTGGTAAAGAAATCAAATGGAATGGAGGACTTGCATTGATTATACTAACTTGAACAAGGCTTGTCTGAAATCCTATTTCCCATTACTACGGATTGATCAGTTAGTTGATGCAACTAGTGGGCACAAGTTATTATCTCTCATGGACGCATATTCAAAATAAAATCAAATACCCATGTTCAAGCCGGATGAAGAACACACTAGCTTCATTACTGAATGGGGAATCTACTGTTACTAAGCAATGCTTTTCAGGCTAAAGAATGCAAGGGCTACTTATCAAAAGCTGGTCAACAGAATGTTTAAAGAATAGATTGGCCGAAATATGGAGATTTATGTGGATGACATGCTAGTGAAGTCTGGAGAGGCTAAGAGTCGTCTTGAGGATCTAGAAGAGATGTTCAAAATACTATGGAAATGTCTAATGAAACTGAACCCACAGAAATGCTTCTTCGGAGTCCATTTGGGAAGTTTTAGGTTACCTTGTGAGTGCCCAAGGGATAGAAGCTAGTCATGCCCAAATTTAAGTCATTAAGCACATGGTTGAACCCAAAACTAGTAAAGAGGTAATGAGTTTAAGTAGGAGGGTAGCCACTCTAAGCAGATTCATTTCCAAAGCTACTGATAAATGTATCCTCTTCTTCGATGTAATCAAAAAAAAACTTTGAATGGAGGGAAGATTGTTGGAAAGCTTTTCAGGAGTTAAAAAGCCATTTAGAAAAGCCACTGATACTTTCTAGTCCCGTGAATGGAAAAATCTTATACTTGTACATTGTCGTTTCAGAATATGCGGTCTGTTCAATATTGATTAGAGAAGGAAGTGGAGCTCAATTTCCTGTGCATTATGCAAGTTGAAGGATGCGGAAGTTCGATACCCAGTGATAGAAAAGCTAGCTTATTGCTTGATCCTCATAACATGAAATATTAGAGCATACTTTTAAGCACATTCGATTATTTTCCCGCTTAAAAAAAATTTCAGTAAGCCAAAAACTTTAAGAAGGTTTGTAAAATGGGTAATTGAGCTTAGCTAATATGATATAAAGTTTCAGCCGCGAGCCACAACCAAAGGGCAAGCATTGGTAGATTTCATTAACAAATGCACTAATTTCATTAAAGAGCAATCGGAAAAAGAAAGGAATCAAAAACCTATGTGGCAATTATTCGTCGATGGTGCACCAAATGAACAAGGAGTCGGTGCAGGATATGTGATAATAACACCCGACATACATCGCTTACATTATGCCATGAAGCTAGGGTTTTCCGCAACGAACAATGTGGTTGAATACGAATCGATTGGTGGCATGGTAACTTTGGCATTAGAGCTCAAAATCCCATGGATTCAGATCTTTAGTGACTCCAACTAATGGTAAATCAAGTGAAACATATATAGCAAACAAAAGACACTAAGCTATCTTTATATGTAAAGAAGATACTGAAAATGCTTACTTTGTTTGAAGACTTTTCCATACATCAAGTTCTGAGAGGAGAAAATTCACAAGTGGATTCGTTAGCAAAATTGGCTAGTTCAAGAAGAGCCCTAAGAACTTGGATCATGCAAGTGAGATATCAAACAAATCTAAGTACAAAAGAGGGGACATCTGAACAGGGAAAGGAATTATTAGTCATAACCAGATCCCAAACCATGTTGCAAGAACGAAAAGAAAATGAAATTGAAGAGGAAATCCTAAATGAGAGGTTTAACTAGCCAAGGGCAGACAATTGTTATGATAACACTTGGATGACACATATTGTTGAATATCTTTTGATGGGGAAATTTCCATCTAACAAGGAGGAAGCTAGGAAAATTAAAACACCCTACACCCCTTAGTATACCCAAAAAGGACACACTAAAGAATGTGGTGCGTTATAGGTATAGCTAAAGCATCATAGAGACTAAGATTCATAAGACAAATAAATAAAAACAATGGAAACATTTAAATAATAACTTATAATTCAAAATATAACATAAATAAGTCTAAAAACATCACATTTCTCAAATACCAAATACACATATTATATGAAAAACACATCTCAGTCTTATAAAATAAGAGTACAATAACATAATAAAAATCATCCCTCACATAAAGTACCAGTATAGCCAAAAATAAACCGAAAAGAAGAAGAATAATGCATGAAGAACTCCAGGACTATCTCCAAGCAAATCTAAAATCTACCGTCCTGCCTCTGCTAACCTATGGGGGAAAAGGGGAAAATAGAGAAGTTGGTCAGACTATAAATCTGGTGAGTGAATGTAATTACTAGCATTTCTAAGTAAGATAAAAAAATAGACTAAGCAACCGTTCTAGTTTTAAAAGGAAATAAAGAAAGGATAAAATGGGATAAATAATGTTTAACTGTTTGCTTTGGTTGTTTTGATTCTTTGGATTGTTTGCACTTGTCTTAGATTGTTGTGATTAGGCTAAAATCCTCATCCTGTTTAATTAGGCAGAAATTCTAATTCTACTAGTTGATTGGCCTTCTATCTCAGTTGTGCCGCTGTGAGCTTGTCCAATCCTGTTGGTCCTACAGCAAAAGACACCTGTTTAGCACTTGAAAAGCAGTAGCAAATTATTTACCCTAATCGATGTCGCACGCTCGGTCACCGCTGGTACACGCTAACTGTTGCTCCCAAATTTGACCTTTTATTTATTCAAATCAGCATAAGCATTCCCAGCCTCACCTAATATGTTGTGAGACCATCAGTCCTAGTATGAAAAGGTCCTGCCCAGCCTCATCTAAGTGTTGTGAGACCATCGGTCCTAGTCTGAAAAGGAAAGCTGCCGGTACTGGTCCTAACAGACAAAATCTAGTCGCACCCTTGCTCAAGTCCCTTGATTTAAGCTTCTATACATTTATCCTCTTACTTATCCTAATCAGCATAAGCGTGTCCCAGCCTCACCTAACTCGTGGGACCATCAGTTCCTGACTGAAAAGGAATGCAGTTTGTACGGACCCTGCTTCTATATTTTCTTATTAACTTAGTGTAAGTTTTAAAGTAAGCCTCTTCTATTATTTCTATTATATTTGCATATCAACTTAATCTAAGTTTTAAAATAAGTCTTTTCGGTCATCTCTTTCTTTTCTAATTATAACCTGTGTGATATAACTGTTCTTTTGCTTATTAACTTAATCAAGATCTAAGTAATAAAATAAGCCTCTTCGGTTATTCTTCTATCTTCTCTTTTTAATTATAATCACTTGTTATAAATATGCTTAAAAATATCTCAAATTTTGCTTATTTCAACACTTTTTATTATAGTTCTTCTTATTTTACATCTATTTTCTGTAAATTTAATGTTCTTATATTTTAGTCCATATTGGCAAATCTTCTCTTTTTAATATTTTATTCGCGTAAAAAGAAATAAAAAGAAACTAACATTTACAGGCTAAATTCCAACTTAAAACAGATGTAAATAAATGTAAATAACTGTAAATAACTGAATAAAATAGCTAAATAAAAATAGCTAAACAAAATAGACTGAAAAAACTTCTAAAATATACTTAAAAATTAATTTTAAATAACTTATATAAAACTCTTTCAAAATTGCAGAAAAACTACAACTATTGAGAACCTTGTTATTTAAAGTTACTTAAAATCTAAAATAATTACAAAACACTCATCTGTGGTCCTTAGCTCTAGTCTTTGGTCTTCCTTGATCCACTTCTAAGCGTAGAATAATATTATCAAAAAGATTTCCTCCTTAGAAAAATTTTCTATCTAGGGCTAGCCTTTGGCAACAAACCCATACAGTAGAAAGTCTAAATGAGAAAAATAGCTAGGCCTATGGTCTTATTTATAGTACAATAGAGGGATCTCGGACCATTGGATTTGAAGATTAAATTTGGTGCAACCATGTCATAGGCTCGCTTGGAACAGTCCTATGGAAGCACGAACGCACGGGATTGGAGAGAAATTGCAAAATGACATGTATGCTTCGTATCTGAACGAATTCATGTCCAAAACAAAAGGTGGGTCGACCCATATTTTGTGAGGGTCGACCTATAGGTCGACTTGGCTATGGTGAGGGTCGACCCTAAGGTCGACCTGGCCTTAGTTTGGGTCGACCTGACTCTTTTTTTCCGTTTTGTTGATTTCTTTTTTATTTCGTATCTTCTTCATATTAACTCGGATTTTAACAAATTATATATGGAAATTGACCTGAAAATTACCACGGATAAATACTGCAACTCCCATGGCTCATTTCCAAAAATTTCACAAACTTATTTTATTATTAAGTAATTCGTTAACTAAATATTATAGCTCAAATTTTGGTTTGTTACATTCTTCCCTCCTTAAAGGATTTCGTCCTTGAAATCAACAAGGACAGAAGAATGAAATAAATATTTTCATCCTAATTCTACAACCAAATATTCAACCATCATTCATTACATCCGTTGTCCTTATGCTTTCGAAATTTTTTATGTTATATGCAATAGTGTAGTGTCAATGTCCCTAACTAAATGCAAATGATTAGGCGATCTACTGATTCAGTCGACCTCCTTTTTATGCAATCATATCTGTGTTATGTATCCAAATGAATGCAAATTCCCTAGTGACAACTGATAGTTCTACATGCATGCTACAATCATCATCCAAATGCGCACACATCCATATGCATATGCTTTAGTGACCTAGATGGGCCGATCCCTAAGAGATAATAGTGCCTAGTGCGTGTGTTTATGCATCCATTAGCATCCACTAGCAAATACTTGCAACCACTAGCATGCTTCATACATAACATGTTCTAGTAACTTGTTTACATTCAGTCCTACCATCCATAGGTTAAATTTTAAGATCTACCCTCCCAAAGGATATTAAAGAAAAGAACCTATTAAAAACTAAAGATGGAAATAGAAAATTTAAAACATACCATCGAGAAGATACGAATAAGAGATACATATTTTCTCCTCAGCCTCCCACATTGCATCTTCAATACCACCTCCCCACTGCACCTTAACCAAAGGAACTTCCTTATTCCTAAGCTTCTTCATATCACGTCCAACGATGTTGGTAGGAATGCGGAGAACCACTGCTTGCCTCTCCACTTCAACTTCCTTAAGTTGACTACGTTCCACTACCTCTGTTGAATCATGTATACACTTTCTCAAGTGCGAAACATGAAAAACATCGTGAACTCCCATGAGCCTCCCTAATAGCTTTATCCGATATGCTATCTTCCCTATCCTTTCTACAATGGGGAACGGTCCTACTAATCTAGGAGAAAGTTTCATACTTGATCCAAATCTCACTACCTTTCTTAGTGGAGATACCTTAATGAAAACCAAATCTCCTACCTCAAACTCAATATCATTTCTCCACTTATCTGCACATGATTTCTTTCTACCATGGGCCGTCTTCATTTTCCTTCTAATCAAATCAGTCTTTTCTAAAGTCTCTTTAACCACGTCAGAACCAAGTAGCAATCTCTCTGTAGACTCCAACCAATATGAAGGCAACTTGCAAGGTCCTCAATAAAGAGCTACAAAAGGTTCCATCACAATGCTAGCTGCCTCAAGTTTAAATCATTTTGTGAGAATATGTACTTCAATGATTTATGGTCACTGAAAAGCTTAAACCTCTCTCCTAGCACGTATTGTCTCCAAGACTTGAGCACGAAAACGATAGCAGCTAACTCCAGATCATGGGTTGGGTGGTTCTTCTCATGAGTTCTTAATTGTCTAGTTCCATAGCATACTACCCTCCCTTATTGCATCAATATTGCTCCAAGACCCATTCCACATGCATCAGTGTATACTATAAAAGGCTTAGCTTCGTCGACTAAAATTAACACTGATGCACTAGTAAGGGTACTCTTTAGCATAAAGAAGGAATCCTCACAATCTACGTCCAACATGAATGTCGCATTCTTTTTAGTGTGGCGAGTAAGAGGTGCTGAAATCTTTGCAAAATCTTTGATAAACTTCCTATAATAGCTAGCTAAACCTAGGAAGCTTCTAACTTTAGTAGCATTCTTGGGGGCCTTCCAATCTTGTACTGCTACTACCATAGCGGGATCCACAGCTAAACCCTCTCTTCAGACTACATGCCCTAAGAAACGCACTTCCTTACGCCAAAAGTGACACATCGAGAACTTTTCCCTCAACTGATGAACACGAAGTGTATGAACAACCTCCTCTAGATGAATAGCATGCTCCTCCATACTTCTAGAAAACATCAAAATGTTGCCCGCGAACACTACGACGAACTTATTTAGGATAACTCGAAAAACAAGGCTCATCAAATCTACAAAATAGGCCGAAGCATTGGTCAGCCCAAACGGCATAACCAACTACTCAAAGATTTCACCGGGTGTCCTAAATGTTGTCTTATCAATGCTATCGTCAGCGACCCTAAGATGATGAAATCCCTTAGCCAAATCAAACTGAGAAAATACCGAAGAGCCAACTAACTGATCGAAAAGATCGTTTATCCTACGAAGTGGGTAATGGTTCTTCTTCATGAGCTTATTCTACTCTCTATAGTCTACGCAAAGTCGAACGGAACCATCTGCCTTTGTAGCGAAGACGACTGGCGCTACGCACTCAGATATGCTCCGTCTGATGAAGCCTTTCTCCAACAGCTTACCAATCATCTTACTTAACTCCTTCCTCTCCCTAGTAGCCATATGTGTCACGGGTAATGCCACTGGTTTGGCATTGTCATTCAAATAGATACTAAAGTCGATCTCTCTCTTAGGGGATAGTCCCCTAGCCTTTTGGAAAACGTCTAGGACCTCTCTAACTACTGGAACTGAATCTAACTCTCCTAGTGATGAATCAAGGGAATAATGGAAGCTTAACATAACTGACTCCTTTGGGTCGCAAGAAATTTCGAGAGTCCGCCCGCTGCATGTCTCTAATCTAACGACTCTCCACTCGCAGTCCAATATCACTCCATAAGTGGATAACAAGTCCATCCCCAAAATCATCCCATACCCAGAAATTCCCAATACATAGGCGTCACAATCAAACTCTATGCCTAGTATAAAAAATTTCAAACCCCCACAAATCATTATAAATATGCCGATCCTCCTATGGGTTTGAAAAAACTGTAGGACCTGCTACTAAAGAGATATCTAAGTGCAAACAATCAACCAAGGAACTAGAAATGAAAGAATGTGATGCTCCAGAGTCAAAAAGAGTCCAAATAGGAAAATCCAAAGTAGAGACCAAACATTATACAGAGATTTTCCTACCTCAATCTGGTCCAGTGCTAGAGGTGCTGATCCAAAGTCTGTACTTGCGTTGTAAGTGCGCCTGCTTTCTACCCCTTCTTTTGACGACAAGCTCTACTAAGTTGACCAGGCTGCACATAGTTGTAACACCTTCCCTTCATCATGTCCTTCTTACTGTCCTTTGTGAAATGACCAACCAATCCACAACTATGACATTTCACCCTTTTTGATCTGCTTCTTAGAGTTCTCTGACTTAGGAACCTCCTTAACTTCTCCTTCCTTAGCTACACTTGACATGCGAGCCATTTCCACAAGTGACTCATACGTTGCTCTCATAGGTACGTGTGTCAGTAACAACCCTTGGAGGACTGGTTCAAACCCTTAGCAAACACGATGGCCTTCTTAAGTAGTGTATTAACAAGCTCCATCCGAAGCCGCGATAACTCATTAAACTAATTTATATACTTCTTCATTGAAAGACTCCCTTGTTATAGACTAATGAACTTCTCCAACTGCATGCTTTCCTTAGCTTGTGATAAGAGCTTTCTCTCAAACCTTTCTCGAAATCCAAACCAACTATTGTCTCTACCTTCCATCTCTATGATCTCCCACTAGTAAAAAGCTTCTCACTTCGGCTACAAAGATGCAAGTTGAATTCTCTGTCGGTTCTCCAATCCTAATAGCCCAAACATCCACTCCGTATTCCTCAACCAAGCTCATGCCTCTATGAAATCCTCCATGCCGAAAAACGTCTTTCCTTCTAGATTAGCGAACTCCTTGCATAGCTTAGAAAAATTGGCTAATGCAAGTGGATTAATAGGATCTCCATAGCTGGTGCTTGGTTAGGCACTTTCCCTTGCGCCTCTGGTGTCGCCGCTTGGAGGTATCCATGGAACCAGACAGTGACTTGAACACCCTCTGGAAGATTTGGGGCGTCCACCATTCAATGCAAAGAA
Source organism: Allium cepa (assembly GCA_030765085.1). Lineage (NCBI taxonomy): Eukaryota > Viridiplantae > Streptophyta > Magnoliopsida > Asparagales > Amaryllidaceae > Allium > Allium cepa. The sequence goes on along the minus strand of CM060940.1, from coordinate 744,546,555 downwards.
AAAGATGATTTATGCTCGAAAGAAGGTTAAATTGGACTTTGAGGGTATTTTCTTTTAGAACTCTATTATACTTGAAAACTATTTCCAAGAGTTTCTTTCTGAAAAATACTTTTTAAAATATGTTATCTTTGAAAAATACTTTTATTTTAAAAATAAGTTTTTAGTAATCCTGTAACCTTAGGCTCTGATTCCAAGTGAAACACCTCCACACCCCTTAGTATACCCTAAAAGGGCACACTAAAGAATGTGGTGCGTTATAGGTATAGCTAAAGCATCACAGAGACTAAGATTCACGAGACAAATAAATAAAAACAACAGGAACATTTTAATAATAACTTCTCATCAAAATAGAACTTCATAAATAATTCTGAAAAACATCACATTTATTACATACCAAATACACATGTCTTATGAAAAATACAACTCAGCCTCATAAAATCAGAGTACAATAACCTAATAAAAATCATCCCTCTCATAAAGTACCAGTAAATCCAAAAGAATACTAAAAAGAAAAAGAATAATACACGAATAACTCTAGGACTATCTCTAAGCAAATCTGAAATCTACTGTCCTTGCCTGTGCTGGCCTATGGGGGGAAAATGGAAAATAGAGGAGTGGGTCAGACTATAAGTCTGGTGAGTGAAAGTAATTACTAGCATTTCTAAGAAAGATAAAGACAATAGTGAAATGGATCGTGTAGTATATATGCAAATATATGTGATAGAACATATGATGCAACTAAAACAATATTGATCTAAGTAAATATAAAATAAGCACACCATGATTTTATACTGGTTCGACCTCCCGTCCTACGTCCAGTCCCGAAGCTCCCCTTCGGAATTCGACTATCAAATGCCCTCACTTCGCCCGGAGGAATAGCCTTGGTTACAATAAGTTGTTCTTGTCAAATATGTGTTATATAACACGGATATTGACTAATTAGTACAAATGCTTCCAATATATATCTAGAGATTATTGTCTGAATATTTGGAAGAGTGAAATAGAAGTATAAATTGCTAGAGATCAAGAATATATGATAGAGTATTTAATTAGAGAGCATAAGCAAGTAAGATGATTTGTTCTCTTGATTGTAGATGATATATATAATTGTAGAGAGGTTTCTTGAGTTGTTGCATCCATTAACAAGTGCTATATGGTTGCTTCTGTTGATGATGAAGAGTTGCAGCAAAGAGAAGCGGAGATGTCTATTCACATGTGACAGTTGAAGTTTAAGTTTAAAATCCGAGTTTGAAATCAGACGTCTGGAATATGTTTCATACGTCTGATACTATATATATTTTTGAATATACTAGTAGATCAGACATCCGAATGCAATTTCCTGACGTCTGGTCCAGTCTGTCTGTTGTTCCAGAGAACTGTTTCAGACGTCTGGCTTGTGCACCCAAATGGCTAATAATGTGTATCAGTTTTTGTGCTCTTTTTCTTGTGCTTCTTTGATCCTATTGACTTGTGGTCTCTTGTAGTGTTCTTTGAGCCTTGTTCTTGTCTTTCTAGTGATGTTGCCCTAACAAGTACTTGTATATACAAATATATATATAGATATATGTGCATATTCGATTTCCATTGTATAGTTGTTGTCATCGAAACCGTAGATTTTGATTTCCTAACAATCTCCCCCTTTTTGATGTTGACAACTATACAATGTGCTTATATATAATTTTATAAATCTCCCCATGAATATGTGCTTTCCATCATTTATTGTGATCTTTATTATTTCCCCCCTTTGGCCTATCAAAAAGGATTTATAACTTTTTGAATATAGACATCGTGTCTATTCCATTAAGCATTTACCAATCATTATAAGATTATAAATGTACAAAGAAATAACACACCAAAAAGCAATTTTGATTAATCATAATAATCAATTACATTCAAAGATTTTTTCAATTTATACAAAAGATGGAATCCTAAAAAAATAAAGATCCTTTAGGGAAGCTTTGTCTTGATCATCTCCTTTATCATCCTTGGAAGAACTTGCTTGTTTTTTAGGAGATGTCGGAGTTTGTTCGACAGGTTCTTTCTTCTCATCAAAAAGTTTGGAATGTTTTGAAGGAGGAGTAGAAGGCACTAGAGTTGGATAATCTTCTGAAGGAGGTGTAGGACCACGAACCCTTTGAAGAATCTCTTTTAGAACGAATAATACAGTTAAAAGTGATATTTCAACTGTAGCTAGGCGAGAAGCAAAGGATGTTTCAAAACTATCATTGTGCTTAGCCAATAATTTTAGATTTCATGATAAAGTAAGCTGATTTTGAAGAGTTAAGTCACGAATACTCTCATTTGGATTCGTCTCGATGTGAGTCTCCAAAATGTCATCCTAGGATGTATAATCAAAGGGTGCAGAAGGAGGAGGAGGAGTATTTTCACGATGTTGCTCCACCTCTTGTGATGGTTCAGGTTGTGTTTGAGGTGGAGGCCCAGCTTGTCTGGCTTGATGACATTGCATCCACTCTTCAAATGATATAAAATCCGGAGGACTTTTCGATAAGTGCATTAGGGAGAAAAATTTTATGGATGCATATTTCAAAGAAATCTCTTTAAAAGTGGATAAATATGTGGGAATGTTTTGAGCTCGTAGAAGTCTCATGATGTATGTAGGATAGATGATGGATGGACGTGATTGAGTCCAAAATGTTTGAGCTCGTCAAATATAAATTTTGCCCAATTAACCCTTGTTCCACTGAATATAGCACATAAGGCCTTATGCTCTAACTCCATGATTTTCTCATGACTACCAAGGCGAGGAATGATACTATTGATAATCATTCTAGTGAGAAGTATCGCCTTAGGTCGTAGGTATTTGGATGCAAATCTAGGCACTTCATCTTCTCATATTTGATGTGTTATATTATCTCTCGGTTTGGGACACATATCTGGAATATTATATAAATCTTCTCCGGCGTCGAAACATCCGAGAGTTTGGTCTATTATCCCTGGAGTAAGTCTAATTATGTTGCCGTAAAAACTTGACCATAGCCAATTATCATCGTTGTCAGTGTTACAAACTGCTGTGCTATCTAAATTAGCATAAAAAAGAAATGCGGCTAGCTGATCGATTTGAATGTTATTGGGATTAAAGGATATCAACATTTCTTAACCAACACTTACGCACATTTCGTCTAAATCATACATAAAGAACTTTAGCAAATTATAAAATGGACCTGTATGGAATTTCTTCTTTTGAATATCCTCCCATCTCTTGAGTGAATGCGGTACACGATTCATTCATCGTTCAATTTGATCGTCGGAGCAAACTTAGGGGTTGGATGAAGTTGCTTGGTCTTGCTTTCGCTTAGAGATCTTAGGGATTTTTGTTTTAGGAGCCATCAAATTTGAGCGAATTTGGAAGAGAAAGTAGTTTTGAAAAATAGAGAATCGACTTTGCATTAGAAATGAAATGAAACTTAAGTGAGAAAAGGAAAAAAAATAGACGTTATCTGGGTATTTAAGAGTGTCAATTGAATTTCAGACATCTGGAAGGTGAATCAGACGTCTGATTTAACCTAGTTTGATGATAGTAAATAGAATCAGACATCAGAATTTTAATTGCAGACGTCTAGAATTGATCGATTTTAAATTTTGAAAGGCAGAGAGAATTATCTGACGTCTGGTTGTAGAATCAGACATCTGGAATAGGTCAAAGTGTTATTTTTCTAGGAAAAATAGTTGTCTCAGACGTCTGGAGATAATATCAGACGTCTGAAAATGGTCTGAGTTTTTATCTTATGGAGCCAGAGACTTTTTTCAGACGTCTGGTCAATAGTTCAAACGTCTGAAATAGACTGGTTTCTATTTTTTATTAAGCAGAGATAATTTTCAGACGTTTGGAAGGTTATGTAAGACATCTGATATATGCACAATGGTTAAAAATTTGTGTGATTAAAGAGTGTCAGACGTCTGATTACAAATTTCAGACGTCTGAAATGACCAAATTGTCTTAAAATAGCGTAGTTTTGAAGGGTGTTACTCATTTTTTGAGAGTTTGATTTTAACAAAACATAGTATTATTATTTGTGAAACAGAATACAAATATACGTAGATAAAAACACAATGAGAATAATTAAATTTATTTAGCGGACGATGGAGCATTGCGATCTCCAGACTTGTCATCCTTCCACGGCTTGAGTGTAGACCATATATTTCCACGTTCGTGGGTTCTCGAGGAACCATAGAATTGCCTAGGTGAAGGATCCAAAGGTGTACGATAAGAGGCAGAGGGATCTAAAGGATTGCAAGGAATCAGAAGTGGTTCGCATACATCCTTCTTTCATGAATTGCAAAATTTTATCGCTACTTTCTCTAGAAAACTTAGTCGTCGTGCAGTGATCTTTTGCTTAAAGTATAATTCTTGTTGTAAATTTATTTGTTGTTTTTGATAGTGATGTATCTCATAAATTTTCTCCTTGGTGTTAGGAGAGACAAATGAGATCATTTGGAATATTTTTTATCGGGAGTGAATCCCATGTGGTAGGAAGACCATTTATAGGTCGGTTCTAATCTGGTGTAGGAGTAGGAAGGCGATGAGGTGTATCTGCTAAGCTATCCGTTGTTGATGTCGAGAAGGAAAGATGAGAGTTGTCGGAAGACATGCTTTTATTTTCTGTTGTAAAAAAATATGAAATCTATATATTCTTTAATTTTTTTTCTGTAAAAAGCTATTTATACATGATTTTAAAGGTTATTCATATGTAATTTTAGAAAACAACCACCTAAAAAATTTAACGTGAACGAGTTAACAATTTTAATTTGTTGATAAAAAAATTTAGCCAAAAATAGAATAAATGAAAATGTAGTATTAGTTTAGAAGATCATTAGGAGAACATATTCCTAAATCGCGTCGCAGTTTAACAAATGCTTGTTCATTTAGTGGTTTTGTGAAAATATCTACTATTTGATTCTCGGTATTGACATATTCTAATGTAATAATTCCTTTTTCTGCATTGTCACGTAAAAAATGATGTCGTATATCTATATGTTTAGTACGCGAGTGATTTACAAGGTTTTTTGATAGATTTATTGCACTTGTGTTATCGTAATTTATTGATGATTTATTGATAACTTTGCCGAAATTCGTAAGTGTTTGTTGCATGTATATTACTTGTGCACATGCTAGAGCTGCTGAAATATATTCGGCTTCGCAAGTAGATAAGGAGACATAATTTTACTTTTTGCTAAACCATGAAACTAATGATTATCCGATAAAGTGACATGTTCCGCTAGTACTCTTATGATCTATTTTACATCCACCGAAATCCGCATTACAATATGAAACTAGTTCAAACGATGAACCTTATGGTAAAGCAAGCCGTAATCTCTAGTACTAGATAGATATCGTAAGATACGTTTAACTCGTCATAATGTCGGGTTGACTAGCCGTCAAATAAAGTAAGGAACCAATCATACTACGATACAATTTTTCATCAAAATCTTTTCCATTATCATTTTTTTCCAAGTGAACACTAGTACTCATTGGTGTTGGTTTGCTTGAAGTTTTATCCATTTTAATACGACGTAATAGATCGTTATAATATTTTTCTTGATGAATAAAAATACCACTTTCAAGTTGTTTTATTCGTAAACCTAAAAAGAAATTTAATTCTCCCAGGTGAGAAATTTCCAATTCATTTTTCATAATATTTGAAAATTGATTACAAAGATTTTCATTAGTTGAAACAAAAATAATATCGTCTACGTAAATTTGTACAACTAAAATGTCATTATTCTCTCGTTTAACAAATAAAGTCGTATCGATTTTACCTATTTGGAAACCAAATGTAATTAAATGGTTTTTAAGCGTTCTTACTAGGCACGGGGGGCTTGCTTTAAATCATATAAGACTTTTTGCAATTTAAAAACATGATCGGGATATTTTTCGTGAACAAACAGTGGAGGTTGTTTAACATATACGTTTTCTTTAATAAAACCATTTAAAAAGGCACTTTTGACATCCATTTGAAATAATTTAAAATTTTGATGATTTGCAAAAGCAAGTAATGTACGTATGGCCTCGAGTCTTGCTACTGGAGCAAAAGTTTCGTCGTAGTCGATACCTTCTTCTTGATTATAACTTGAGCGGCTAGACGTGCTTTATTTCTAACTATATTTTCGTTTTCATCTACTTTGTTTTTAAATACCCATTTTGTTCCAATAACTGATTGATTTTCTGGTTTTGGTACTAATTCTCAAATATTATTACGTTCAAATTGATTTAATTCTTCTCGCATGGCTATTATCCAAAAATTATCATTTGAAGCTTCTTTATAATTTTTTGGTTCAAAATATGACACAAATGCAATATGACTTATTTGGTTAAGTTGATTTCTAGTTACTCTTGAATTGAGAGCTCCAATGATATTATCTTTTGGATGATCTTTTAGAATTCTAGGAGATGATTCTAAAGAATTATTTTATGCATTTGTCTCAATATTGAAAGAATTTATTGTATTTGTTATTGAATTATTTATTCATCGTCATTAGTATGATGGTTAAGAAAATTTTAATCAAATGAAACATGTAAACTTTCTTCAATTGTGTTAGTTCATTTATTAAAAATTCTGTACGCCTTGCTACGGTCCGAATATCCAACAAAAATTCCTTCATCGGCCTTCGGATCGAATTTTCCCAAATTATCTTTTGTATTTAGTATAAAACATTTTGATCCGAAAGTTTTAAAGTATGATACTATAGGTTTTCTTCCAAAAAATATTTCAAAGCAAGTATGTTTAGTCATAGGTCGTATGGTTACTCGATTCAAAACATAACAAGCCGTAGCAATAGCTTCTGCCCAAAAATGTTTTGGTAGACCACTACTATTTAATAGTCTTCGTGCACATTTTTGTAAGTACGATTTTTTCTTTCTACTACACCATTTTGTTGACGTGTGTAGGGAAAACAATTATGACTTATGCCATTTTTATTACAAAAATTGGTACAAAGTCCATTTTCGAATTCTCCACCGGGATCACTTCGAATATTTTTTATTTTCAAATCCATTTGAGTTTTAATTCTTTTAGCAAAAAATTTAAACATTCCAAAGGTGTCACTTTTATGTTTTAAAAATAAAGTCCATGTATATCTTGAAAAATCATCAACTATTACGAAAACATATTTGTTGTGATTTATAAATTGTACTTGGGTTGGACCAAATAAATCTAAATGTAATAGTTCTAATTGTTATTTTGTAGAAATATTATTTTTAGATTTAAAAGAGCTTTTCTTTAGTTTTTCAATTTGACAATCGTCGCATAAATTTTCTAATTTGTGAATTATTTTAGGTAAATCTTTAACTAGTATATTTTGCTAATTTATTAATATATTTAAAATTAGTTATGATAAAATCGTTTATGCCATAACCATGGATCGTCATGTTTGGTAGTTAAACATAAATTTGAATTTTGATTTATATTCGTATTTAAGACATAAATATTTTTGTTTCTAAAACCCTAAAAAATAAGTTGTTTGTTATAGTCGAAAATATTACATTTATCTTTTTCAAAATTTATTTGAAAACCTTTATCGCATAATTAACTAATACTAAGTAGGTTGTGTTTTAAATTTTCTACTATCAAAACATTTATAATAATAGGAGAGTTAGAAATACCAGAGTTGATGACTTCTCCGATGCCAACGACGTATCCTTTTGAGTTATCTCCAAAAGTTATCATTCCACCATCGAGGTGTGTTCTATTTGATAATATTTTTGAGTTTCCGGTCATATTTTTAGAGCATCCACTATCAAGTTTCCATTTCTCCTTATTTTGATTTTGAGCACCTGCAAAATAAAAGATGATTTAATTGGTACCCATATACTTTGTTAGGGTCCTGGATATTAGGAGAAGCAGGTAGCCATACCCAAGGAGGTTTGGTACCTTTGTGAACATAATTTTTATTATAGACTACATTATCTAAAAAATTATTAATATGTTTTTATCTAATCAAATTATTATTTGTCTTAGGAATTCAAATTTTTATATTTTTGGTATTTGTATTAGATTTAGGTGGTTTTTTAGTTTTTTTTTAGATAAAACTATATTTCTTACTATTATTCCTTATTTGTTTAGGAATATTTTTAAATTCTATTCCATTTCTATACCTGATGGTTTTGAAGTTTTGATAAGATTTTCCAAATCTTGTTTTCCTTTATTAAATTTTGAAACATTATTTGTAATTTTATCTAAATTTTCTTTTAATTCTAAATTTTAAATTTTCAATGTTTCTATATTACTCTACAAGTTGATATTTTCATTTAACAAGCTATCATTTTCTAATCTAGTTTTTCCAAAATTTATAGCCACAGTCTCTTTTTCAGCCAAACATTTTTTAATTTTTTCTCGAGATAATTCTAGTTCCTCCTCTAAAATAATTTTTTTCATCTTTTAACATTCCTACTTTAGGTTCTAATCTATTTATTTTGGCTATATGTTCTTTATTCAATTTTTTTATTTGTCTAAATTATCATCTAATTCCATGCTAAGTTCACATAATTCATTATAGCTAAGTTCGGGACATATCTCATTAGTCTGTGCCATAAAGCATATATTAGCTTGTTTTTCGATACTGTCACTGTCTGATGATGATGAAGAATCGGAGTCATCCCATGTTACTTTGAAAGTTTTCTTCTTTTTGAATTTTTCAAATTTATTCCTCTTTTTATCATTGTTGAGATTGGGACAATCTTTCTTCATATGTCCAAATTGGTCACATTCATATATTTGATGATGTTTGATTTGTAGAGCTTGATTTTCCTACTTTCTAAAATCTTGTCATTTTCCTAAATTTCTTGAATTTGTTGTAGTTTTTGGCAACAAATACGATTTCTTCTTCGTCTAAGTCAAAATCTTCATTTCTTGTTGGGAATGCTATGTTTTCTTCTTTGAAATTTGTTCTTTTCTTGCCTGCAAATTAGCTTCATAGGACATTAAATTTCCTATCAATTCTTCAACTAAGAGTGTTGAGAGATCATTAGCTTCTTCGATAGCTAATACTTTTCTTTCCCACTCTGGAGTTAAGGAATTGGGTATTCTAGATATTAAGTCAGAATTTGTGAATTTGACCCCAAGTGTCATTAAATCATGTTCAATGGTTTGGAATCTAGAGTACATATCTACTATAGATTTATTTTGTTTTATTTTAAATGATGAAAATTGATTTTGTAAAATTGAAATTTTAGTTTGTTTAACTTTGTTTGTGCCTTCGTGTATAACTTGTAAGGTACGCCAAATATCATATGAAATGTTACATAACATGACACGTGAAAATTCATTCTTATCTAATGAACAAAATAAAACATTCATAGCTTTTGCATTATTAGAAGATGCAGTTTTTTGTGCATCATTCCATGTGTTCATAGCAATGTCAGATGCTTCATATTTATTTTGAGTGGCTGATAAAATTTCTAATCCATTAGCTTCCACAAAAATTCTCATTGGTGTTTACCAATATGCATAGTTAGAACCATTAACAAGTGGAGGTCGTGTTGTGGATTGACCTTCTTGAAAAATACTTGCCATATTAAAGTGATTCAAAAACGTGTTACTGTATTTTGATCAAACCTTGCTCTGGTACCGATTGAAAGTCTACAGGGTGGATCGTATAGTGTATATGCAAGTATATGTAACAGAATATACGATGCAACTAAAACAATATTAATCTAAGTAAATATAGAATAAGCACACCAAGATTTTATACTGGTTCGGACCTTCCGTCCTACGTCCAGTCCCGAAGCTTCCTTTAGGAATTTGACTATCAAACGCCCTCGCTTTGTCCAGAGGAATATGCTTAGTTACAATAAGTTGTTCTTGTCAAATGTGTGTTCTATAACATCTATATTGACTAATTAGTACAAATGCATCCAATATATATCCAGAGAGTATTTTCTATGAAGAATTGAATATTTGGAAGAGTGAAATACAAGTATAGATTGCTAGAGATCAAGAATATATGATAGATTATGTAATTAGAGAGCATAAGCAAGTAAGGTGATTTGTTCTCTTGATTTTTGATGATATATATAATTGTAGAGAGGTTTCTTGAGTTGTTGCATCCATTAACAAGTGCTCTACAGGTTCTTCTGTTGATGATGAAGAGTTGCAGCAAAGAGAAGCGGAGATGTCTATTCACATGTGACAGTTGAAGTTTAAGTTTAAAATCCGAGTTTAAAATCAGACATCTGGAATATGTTTCAGACGTGTGATACTATATATATTTTTGAATATACTAGTAGATCAGACATCTGAATGCAATTTCCAGACGTCTGGTTCAGTCTGTCTGTTGTTCCAGAGAACTGTTTCAGATGTCTAGCTTGTGCACCCAAATGGTTGATAATGTGTATCAGTTTTTGTGCTCTTTTTCTTGTGCTTCTTTGATCCTATTGACTTGTAGTCTCTTGTAGTGTTCTTTGAGCCTTGTTCTTGTCTTTCTAGTGATGTTGCCCTAGCAAGTACCTGTATATATATATATATATATATATATATATATGCATATTCGATTTCCATTGTATAGTTGTTGTCATCGAAACCGTAGATTTTAATTTCCTAACAATCTCCCCCTTTTTGACGATGACAACTATACAATGTGCTTATATATAATTCTATAAATCTCCCCATGAATATGTGCTTTCCATCATTTATTGTGATCTTTATTATTTCCCCCCCTTTGGCCTATCAAAAAGGATTTATAACTTTTTGAATATAGACATCATGTCTATTCCATTAAGCATTTACCAATCATCATAAGATTATAAATATACAAAGAAATAACACACCAAAAAGCAATTTTCATTAATCATGATAATCAATTACATTCAAAGATTTTTTCAATTTATACAAAAGATGGAATCCTGAAAAAATAAAGATCCTTTAGGGAAGCTTTATCTTGATCATCTCCTTTATCTTCATCCTTGGAAGAACTTGCCTAGCCTCACCTAATCTGCTGTGAGACTATCAAAACAAGTTTGAAAAGGTCCTGCCTAGCCTCACCTAAGTGTTGTGAGACTATCAGTCCTTGTCTAAAAGGGAAAGCTACCGGTACTGGTCCTAATAAACAAAATCTAGTTGCGGCCCTTGCCCAAATCCTCAGATTTGAGCTTCTATCTATTTGGCCTCTTACTTACCCTGATCAGCATAAGCATGTCCTATCCTCACCTAGCTATTGTGAGACATCAATTCCTGACTGAAAGGGAATGCTGTTGGTACGGGCCCTGCTTCTGTGTTTGGTTTGCTATATTTACTTATCAACTTAATCTAAATTTTAAAATAAGCCTTTTTTGTCATCTCTTTCTTTTCTCATTAAAACCTGTGTGATATAACTGTTATTTTGCTTATTAACTTAATCAAGATCTAAGTTATAAAATAAGCCTCTTTTGTTATTCTTCCTTCTTCTCTTTTTAGTTATATTCACTTGTTATAATTATGCTTGCAAATATCTCAAATTCGCCTATTTCAGTCTATCTTTATTTATTATAGTTCTACTTATTTTACATCTATTTTTTTGTAGATTTAGTCTTCTTATATTTCAGTCCATATTAGCGAATTCTTCTCTTTTTAATATTTTATTCGCGTTAAAAGGAATAAAAAGAAACTAACATCTACAAGCTAAATTCCTACTTAAAACAGATGTAAATAAATGTAAATAACTATAAACAACTATAAATAACTGAATAAAATAGACTGAAAGGAACTTATAAAATTTTCTTAAAAATTAACTGTAAATAACTTATATAAAAATTGTCTCAAAATTATAGAAAAACACAACTATTGGGAACCCTGTTATTTTAAATTACTTAAAAATCTAAAATATTTACAAAACACTCACATGTGGTCCTTAGCTCTAGTCCTTTGTCTTCCTTGATCCACTTCTAGTGCGTAGAATACTTTATCAAAAAGATTTTCTCCTTAGAAATTTTTTCTATTTAGGGTCTAGCCTCTTGCAATGAACCAAATAGGAAAAAGTCTGAATGAGAAAAGTATATAGGCCTAGGGTCTTATCTACAGTGTAGCTTAGGGATCTCAGACCATTGGATTTGAAGATTAAATCTGGTGCAACCACATCATAAGCTTACTTGGAATCGTCGAATGGAAGCATGAACACACATGATTGGAGGGAAATTGCAAAATGACATGTACGCTTTGTATCTGGATGAATTCTTGTCTAAAACAAAAGGCAGGTTGGCCCATATTTTATGATGGTCAACTTATATATCGACCTAGCTATGGTGAGGATCGACTCTAAGGTCGACCTGGCCATAATTTGGGTTGATCTGACCCTTATTTTTTTTGTTGATTTCTTGTTTATTTTGTATCTTCTTCGTAATTAACTCGGATTTTTACAAATTATATATAGAAATTGACCAAAAAATTACCGTAGATACAATCATGCAACTCCTGTGGGTCAATTCTGATAATTTCACCAACTTACTTCATTATTTAACTAATTAGTTAATTAATTATTATAGCTTAAATTTTGGGCTGTTACGAAAATCAAGCGTCATGCTCCTTCTTTTACGATGATGGATGGAATCCTTTACAAGAAAGGATATGCACTGCCTTATTTAGGATGTGTCAGCATGGATGATAGATGAAACTGCTAGTAAAAACACATGAAGGATTCTTTGGAGACCACTCTAATGGAACAAAACTAGCAAAAAAGATAATGCGATAATGTTTTTATTAGCCTCATATGATAATTCAAGCTAAAGAATATGCAAGGAGATACGAGAAATGTCAAAAGCACTCAAAGATCCCCCAATCACCACTAAGCCAGTTAACCCCAATTTCAAGTCCATGGCCCTTTAAGGTATGGGGAATTGATTTAATCTGTCTATTACCCATTTCTGAAGGAGGAGCAAAATATGACGTAGTCGCTATAGACTACTTCACTAAGTGAGTTGAAGCAGAACCTCTCCCCAAGATCACTGTTAGAAAATTACTTAGGTTTGTCATCAAAAACATTATAATCAAATTTATAATCCCCAATAAGATTATTTTCGACATTGGAACACAATTTAAGAGTGAAGAATTCTCTCGGTCTTGCCACAAGAATGGAATTTTTAAGAGTTTTTCCTCCGTTGCACATCCGAAGGCAAATGGGGCAGTTGAGTCGGCAAATAAATAAAGATAATTTTGAAAAAGCGGCTTAACATAGCTAAAGGAAACTGGGTAGAAGAGCTACCATTTGTATTATGGGCTTATTGAACATCTACCAAAACAACAATGTGTCATAGTCCCTATTCATTGACATATGGGTGTGAGACTATGTTACCTATTAAGATCGAAATACCTTCACATCAAAGAATTGCATATGCATTCGATTTAAACCAAGAATTAAAAAGAAAATCGCAAGATTTGATATATGAGTTGAGAAACAAAGCAGTAATCGGAGCAGTAGAATATCGAACAAGGATTTCAAAGTATTACAACTCAAAAGTAAGATCATTTCAAGAGTGAGATCTGGTACTCCGAAGAGTAATCGAAAAAACAAGAAATCCCGTGGGTGGACCATTGTACTAAATTGGGAAAGACCCTTAATCATTTGCAAAGTAATCCCCCTAGATCTTACAAGTTATGTCGGCCAAACGGCAATATGGATACTAGACATGGAAAGCATAACATTTGAAACCATATTTTTCTATGATGAATGAATAAAGCATCTCTTTCTTTAAAAGAAAAATCTACATGATTGGAAGTAGAATTATCCTTACATTTAAACAATACCTTTAATGGTCAATGCCTTTGTCCGTGCCAAGATAGTCAGGGTAGAGCGCCTCCAAGAGGGAGGAGTGTAAGCATTTAACAACGCCATGCTATAGCCATGTTAAAGCATCGACAAGCCCTTGGTCATGCCTCTGGTCATGTCAAGGAACCTTCTAGAGGGAAGAGTGTAAGCCTTTAACCCTGCCACGTTATGGCCTGGTTAAAGCATTCGCAAGCCCTTGTTCGCGCCTTTGGTAAGGTCAAGGCACCTCCTAGAGGGAGGAGTGTAAGACTTTATCTGAACCACGCTATGGCCAGGTTAAAGCATCGATAATCCCCTATCGGTGGCACGTTATGGTTAGGGCATGGCACCTCCTAGAGGGAGGGGTGTAAGCCTTTATCCGCACCATGCTGTGGCTAGGTTAAAGCATCGTCAAGCCCTTGGCTGCGACTTTGGTCAGGTCAAGGTGCCTTCTAAAGGGAGGTTAGTAGTCCTTGGTTCCATCCTCTAAGAATGATCTAACTAAGAGCACCAGCCAACAACAGACTAAGACGTCTAGGCTCAAGAAGCAGCTCGTCAAACAATGGACTAAGACGTCCAAGCACAAGAAGCGGCTCGTCAAATAATGGACTAAGACATTCAAGCCCAAAGAAGTGGCTCATCGAACAATAAACTCAGATGTCAAAGCCAAAAGAAGCGGCTCATTAAACAATGGATTAAGATGTCCAAGCCTAAGAAGCGATATATCTACAAGGGATATAGATGTCCAAGCCCAAGAGTGGCATATCAAATGATGGACTAAGATGTCAAAGCTCGAGAAGCATTCAATCAAACTACAACTACATATGAGGCCTAAAAAGGTTTACACATGTCAAAGAAAACAAAATCTAAGGAGTAGAAAAGTACTCATTAATACCCGAATCTAGTTCTCGGGTCTCTCTCTTCTGGACTTTATATTTCAATATCTGAATATGGGTTTAGGGTCTTCACTAATCACTTATGGTCTTCCTCATACCCGAATCTGAGTTTCAAGACAATTTTTCAATGACACCTATTAATGCCCGAATCTGGGCTTGAGACTACTATAATAAAGATCATTACTATGGATTTCTGATTATCCAACATATGCCCTAATCTGGGTTGGAGATTTATATTATGAAGAAAATTATTGTGGATTTTTAATTATACAACATAAGCTCTAATCTGGGCTCGAGATTTTTTCATGAAGTACTTACTATAGATTTTTACTCAACCATCACAAATACCCGAATCTGGGTTTAAAGTTCTATCATGAAGATTATTTCTAAATCTCACTTATTAAAACTCGAATCTGGACTCTGGACATCTTACTTTGACTTCTAAACTTCACCCGATGATACCTTAATCAGGGTTTAGACGATATAATTTTCAAATGCTTGCATTTGAATTTCAGGTATTTTATCGTCAGTTTTGGATTCTATATATTGATTCTCAAGTATGGGTTTTAAAGCAGCAGTATTGAAACTATAATTGACATCTAAGTCATCAATCAGAAACTTCGAGCTGGTCTTCTAAATGCACAAAATTAGGGTTATTTGATTGCAACTCTAAATGATGTTCACCGACATCTGAAAATCAGGCTCTTAGATCGTTCTTATCTCCAGGAAGAGTTTCCAAATACATATTAAGATTTACGGGTTACAAAGACTTATTCCCAAATAATAACTTATGATCTCCTATTTTTAGACATTGACTGTTTCCCATAGGAAGTTCGTGAACTACAATCATTATATGCATGAATAACTATTAACTACAGACATCGTATCCTTTATTAAATCAGGATTATGATCAACTAACCATTTGAATTTAAAAGCACTGCTATGCTAGTTTATCACGAAGCGCATAATGAGTTAGCAATAAAAATGTCACCTGTTTTGAATTTCGCGGGAAACAAAGTTATTAGGAGCAAAGAAGTTCTAAAAAAATTGTCCTAAGAAAAAAAGCTTAATTCATATGGGGGGTTGTTAACCATAAAATTCACTTAAGAACAAAGGTATGAAAGAAAGTTAATTAAAATGCCAGGCTTTATTGAAATAACAGGCACGGGTTTCAACAAGTATCACGAGAGAAGGCCTTCAAAGGAGTCGTAAGCACCAGGCGTCCTCACAAGAGATAAGAAGTCCAAAAGCCTTTGAAAAAGATGAAATAGAAAGAGGGCTACCTTTCCACCTCATTCAAGCATTTCGATACATATGGGCTTGTGTATATAAAAAGAAAAGTCGAGCTTGGAATCTCTTTCGATGGCAATGAATAATAACCTCTCATATATGCGCCAGACCTTTCGAAACCCAAGGTTTTTCCATCATTCAAATTACCCAAGACAACCCTTTCAAAAGCACAGCGGAGCCATTCAAATCGTTCGAAGCCAATAAAATCAGGGGAAGGTTCCACATCAATTAATAGGCATGCATCCGGAAGTAGCTGTCGCATCGAAATCATCGATACTTCAACATTCTCGAAACCCTAGTAACAACCTATCGACGGAGTCAAAAGCTTTTATATGTACCTCTCATGACAATAAAGCAACATGAAGAGAAAAATGCACTTGAGTCCCTTTCGATGGCGTCGATGGCAGTTCAAGGAAAAGTAGAGAGAAGGGGCATTTAAAACTTAACAATAGTGAAAGGTGGACAAAGCACCCTTTTGACAAGGTCGAAAGGTCTAGAATAAGAAGATGAGAAGTGCAAGGATTAGTTAGAAAACCAAAAGGAGAACCTTTTGACTGCGTCAAAGATAGTCGAGGCCTTTTGACCATGTCGAAAGGAATGATGCAGAAGATAAACAGACCTTTCGACTGAGTCGAAAGTATTGGCGCGAAAGGGGGCCGACCTGAGTCTACAAAAATGAACCAAGGGGTCTGATTTTGGGGACCAGATTTTGGAATCCACGGCTCATTTCTTTTACTTCTACTTCTTTGCAACAATAAAATCTTTGTTTCAATTTTAGGAAAAGCTCTCAAAGTTGTAACTCATTATGGATTAATAAGAAGGGAGAAATGAACGAATTCATTATGGAATTCTGTTTTGAGGAAAATCATTATGATCATTCGCTAGACTAATGATCAATTGCACATGATGCTATTTTATTCTCTTAATTTCTTTTTTCTATGCAAATCAATAGAATCAACTTGGATATCTTATAGGCGAAACACATCATCATCGTGACTAACACCAAATAATGATAAATAAGGATGGTGATGATGTTTCGATATTGATAAGTTCATAGAACCTATAAATATCTAAGACGATCTTGTATGGAGTATATTAAATGAAGATTGAGAAATTACAAATTAGATCAGTTTCAAAAGGATGAAATCCCTTTTGACAAATGGGATGTCATGAAGAATCCGGTTTGCAATCGGCAAGCAATCATGAATGGTTGAGTTCATTCGAATGGAACCTACACCCAGTTACATCAGCAACCCTTTCGAAGGGGTTACTTCATATAAGAAACCAAACTAATAAAGTAGAAAGCGGCTATTTCTTTTCGAAAGGCCGAATTTACCTTCTGACATGGGCGAAAGGAATAAAATGGACCTTTCGACAAGGTCCAAAGGGACGGAAATTCAGCAAGATTTTCTGTTTTTAACTCATACGATAGTGGGTTTTGAATAAGATGCTTCCACCTTTACCTTTACCTTGATGAGGTCAATTTGATCAATGAATCACTAGTAATATATCAATTGTCCTCCAAAGGTGATTTGACCTAGTCAACTTGATCGAAAGAGGGGTTTCAAAGGAAGTAATCTCTTTTCAACCTTCTATCAATATTCCTATTTTGTGACACAAATAATCCTATTCGTCATAGCTTTGGGAATGTCAACAAGTTTTCTTGTTAACAACTAATAACTTTTTTATTCTATAGTTCTACTGGATTTCTGATCTGTTGAATTTTTCATAAGCTAAATTAGGTTTTGGTTTTGGTTTTGATTTTACTATTACACCTTTATTCTATATTAATCTGTTGGTTCTCATATGTTAAATATGTAGCTAAATCTATGTTAAATTTCTATAAGCTAAATTTGTTGAATTTCTAGTTTATTAACTTATAGATTCTCATATACTGAATGCGAATCATTTTTCAGAGATAATAGTTGAACAGACCCATTATTTGAATATTGATTGTAGGTTGTTGTTCATAGGGGAAAATTTGTTTGTTATATTTCTTTCCAAATTACTTTTATACATTATAATCTGATAGGTAAGAAATTCTATTGTTACTAAGAAAATTGTAACGACCCGTTAAATTTATGATATTTAATAAATTAAATTAATATAATTTCTAATTTGATTATGAATAAATGTAAAGTTTTGGTATAGTAATTGCAATTTAGTGTGACTATAAAATTTTATGATAATAGATGTGGATAATGTAATTTGTCACAACTTGCTTTAAAGTTAAATTTTTAAGAAACAAATAAATGTTGAATTTGTGAATGTTAGTATAAATATTTCTTTGAATGGTATTCATTATTACAAAGGTGAAATTAGTGTAGAACGCAATAATTTATGTCTGTAGTGAAAAGAAAAGGAAACTGATAGGAACATAAAATTTATTTTATGTAAACAAAAGTATAGTTTGAACAAATTTATGAAAATTGATAGAAACAGTGTTTGTAATCAGTTTGGTTATTTTATATTTGAAAGATAGAGTTGTGTAAATACGTTAATGAATTTATAATGGTAAGAATGGAAAAATATATACTAATACGTTAATAGACAAAACTCCGCATTCAAATATTCTTACAAAGCTAAGTGTGAATAGAAACACCAATGTAAAATAAGATAAATAGATGGAATCAACATTATGTATGTGATTAATGGAATTTAATTACTATGGTAGGAAAATCGTAATTAAAGGAAATTGAAATAGTTAATTTGTACGTTAGTTGAAATTTAGCTAGTATATGTAAATATTGAATGAAAATGTGAAAATGTGGATGAAATGAGATCTTAAGTAATAATAACTTGTTAGGTAAGTGATAACGGAATTCTGTGTATAACCAAATAAAAATCAAAATTTATTTGGAAATAAATTGCAATCAATTGAATCTATTGCAATTTAATGGATTTAATATTAAATAGTTTATGTAAGTATTATTTGGAAGGAATGGGAGTTATTTGTAGTTAGTATTGACCCAAACGTTAATTTTTCTTATGAAATAGTGAAATAAAATGAATATAAAGGTTTCAATTATACATTGAAATTCATATTCACCATAAAATGCTAATTGAAACCAAAGAAATTAATATAGGAGTCAAGCCTCATTTATTAATTTGGATTTATTGCAATAGTTAATACCATAGAACAAAGTTAAAGCTAATTCAAATTTTTGTTTGACCATTGTTGATGTAACTTTAGAAAACAAGATTTTATTTATAATTTGAATATTAAGGTCAACAAATGGTATTTACTACATATAAAATGGAATTAAACGTAAATTAGTACGTTATTGGATTTAAAGCGAGATTGGTAAGCATTTGTCTTAAAGAACAGTGATGTGAATCTTAACAAATGTTAGTTCATCATATTTACAGCTATAACTTTGAATAATAGAAAGGAAGTGGATATAATAAATTAACCAAATTTATAGTGGTGAATTCAATTGGTTTGGAATTAATAAATAGTTAAGAAAAATAAGGGTTATTAATAATGTGGAATATAATTTATGGAAAAGGAATTGCAAATCATATGAGTTGAAACGGAAATCAAGTTATTTATATAATTAGATTTAAGTTGAGAGTACAAGAATATAAGAATTAATAATTGGGTTTTAGAATAAAATCTATAATTTCCAAATAATAAGAAAACGCAGAAATTAACACTGCAAAATTTATATACTTATAAATTTTAATTCACATCCAAGCTTGGTAAACCATTTGGGATTGTCTGAATTATATAAGTCACAAAATTTGGCCAATATTAGAAGTTGAAACATAAAAACTGGATTTATAATTTATTTTAATTTATTTAATAAATATTAAAAATAGCCATTTTGGGCACGGACTCGGATTTCAACGAAACCAGTTTCATCGGATCCGTATCGGTGAATTATTATAGGGTTTCGATTTTCGTATCGATCGGACTTGTCGTTTGATCGTACGGACGTGAAACGCTTTGAAATCAATTTTATTGAAAATCAATTTGAAATCAATTTGAAAATCTTGTTTTCAGCATAACTTCTTCATACGATCGAATTTGGACGTGGAACTTTTTCCATCGCGTTCAGAATAGTTTAAAATGCCTATTTGGATATATAGTTTTAACCGATTCGGTTCCGGGGTCAGAACGGGCTTTTTGGGCCAACTACCGTTTAGCACGTTCGTTATCCGTACCCACCTAGCCTTCCTCTATTTGTCTATATATATGCGATCATAAACCCTAGCCTCCTTCTTCTGTCAATTGAATATACGTACATTTTCTTCATTCCTTTCTCCTCTCCAATGGTTGAAAACCCTAGATCTATCTACAGTTCAAAATTAAAAGCCAAAACTCAAAAATTTCAGAAAATTCCAGAAAAAATATATGTTGAAGTATTCGATACGCATAATCTCATGGTGTAATTCATTTTTCAATTGGAGCTGTCATTCATCCAGAATAAATTCAAACAGCCCCAAGACCGTTCATCATCGTCGCGCAAAACTTCGTCTGATCGGAATTCTGTTTCTGGGTATTGTAGTATGGACGATGGGGAGCGCATCTATGTATTTTGTTTCGAATATCAACGGTGGGATTGGCGGCAAAGTTGGTTTAGGGTTTAATTAGAGGTGGCGGCTGCTGGCTCGTGGTGGACGCTCGGCGCCTGATTTCTGACGTAGGCGAGGCGCGGGGGGCAGGCATGGCGGCGGCAAGGCGAAGATCTAGCCTCTGGTGGCCGAAGTATGTCGGTCAAAGGGTGGTCAACGACCGGTTCTATGGGTTTTCCAGTGCGTTCGTGCTTTCTGGAAAAAAGATGGTGGCCGCGTGAATTGCGTGAGATCTGGGAAGAATGTGTACATTTGATGACGTGGCAAAGATGAAGTTGTATGTGTTCCATTTTCTTTTTTTTCTTTTATGATTTCAATCACCATTTTTTGCCATAACTTTCTCATACGAAGTCGGATTCACACGAAACTTTTTTTGTTAGGATCGTAATTTAATTCTGGACTTGATGACGCTGGTTTGGACGAATTCCGAGACGGGCGAATTTTTGGGTTTAAATCGAATTTAAATTCGATTTAAATCCAAAAGGTGAGTGTTTTAACCCACTCACAATTACTAGAAGCTTTTATGTTTGTTAAATAAATTTTAGAAATGAATAGAAATTTATTTATGAGCTTTTGGCATGTTATTTCATCCATATCTGTTGAATTGCATTTTATTAAATTTAACTGTTAATTTAATTGATTTATTGCGTATTAATTGGCTGTTAGAAATTATTGTTTGCATATGAACTGCCAGTTAACAGTTATGTCAATTATCACTGAATATAAACTGTTAGATTAATAGTTGATGAATATAATTTGAAATAAAACTGCCAATTATTACCTGTTGTATATTACCAAACATATATTGTTATTGATTGATATTGTTTGATGTTTGTGATTGGATGATGGATGTGTTGTTGAATGGATGTTTTATTTGATATCATTAAACTGCAAGTTAGTATGCATTTTATATCTCATTCGGGATTGCGGTTTGAAATGATATACAACCGCAGTTTATTTTTAAATTGCGGATTGAAATGATAAATATCCGTATCACTTGACCATAGGATAGAAAATTATATACAGGCACCGCGGTATATATATATAACTATTTTTAATGTGATTTCTATGGTTTGGATGGAATACGGTTATAAAAATCTTAAATTTATACTGTATAAATATTTTTCTTCCGTATTTATATACATGTAAAGTTGGAAATTTTGAAATTAAAAGGTTTATAAATTCCCTTAGTAAAATGGAAGAAAATTTAGAAAATGGAGTTTGATAAATTTATATCATATGTTTAAATGTTAAGTTGGAAATTTTAAGATATGATATTTATAATTGGATTTTTCCAAAATAAAGTGAAAAGAATATTCTAGAAAAAATTTGAATTGGAAAAATATATATATTTTATTACTAGAAATTAAAGTCTTATTGTTTATGGATTTTATATTCAAGACTAATTAATAGAATATTTGATTTATTGAAAGAATAAAATCCAACTTTAGTTGAAATATTAATACTCAGATTTGAGATAAATATATATAGAAATAGAAATGGTTTTGGAACTTGAAATGATATTAAATTATGGTTTTTAACTTCAGATAAAGAAATATTTCCGTAAATTTTCTTTGCAAAGTGACAGTAAAGTTAAACCTTTTAATTCATATACTGTTGAATATCCAAACCAATTGAGTTTTAAAAGTTATGGATTTCAAAATATTATGCTTTGAAAATATTTGGGTTTCAGATGTTATGAAGTTAAAGCATTATGATTTTTGGAAATTTTATCTGGGATAAACGGTATCATATTGTTTTGGGTTTTAAAAGAAGAAATGATATCGTAATATTATGGTTTTGAAATGGATTATATTCTGGTTTTAAAGTATAAACTATTTTTAAATAACCGCGGTGTTATAATAACGATGGGTTGGCAAAGAGACCGGGATCGGATATGGACATACTCTCTGTCGATACCGAAAACCACTTTGACTAACCGTGTACGCGGTGGAGATTCCAGAATGAAGTAGGTTGGTGGCGACGATTCCTGTAAGGTAAATACGTGGACCCGACTCCCGTGAGTTGGCATAAGGTGGCTAAAACAGGAGCGATTGACGGGTTAATGAGGTCATTCCTCTGATCGGACACTCCTCTTCGATATTATACTATGACTTTGGATTGATTCAGTGGCCACTTCTATTTTTTTGATTTGGGGAGTTGTTTCGAGGTGGGCGGTTGTTGCGGCTTCGCGTTACCATCGGCCCGGAAGCGTAATTGGTATATCTACCCTGGCATTGCCTAGTTGTGCCGTGTCACCTACCCTAGCGAGCCTCCTACGAGTTTCTATTTATGTCGTACCTATGGAGTATCCTCTGGTAGCCTCCCGATCAGGAGGTATTACGGTACTGTATAGACTATTGGCATTATTTGTGTTAAGGGGAATATTGAGTCACTCCTTAACGCTATTAAAAAGTAAGTTTATTTTATAAATAGACACTATTATAATAGCGCAATATACTATATAGTAAATAGTTTAACGGATCCTTAGGAGATGTAAATCCCGAGCATCTCTTGAGTTACTGTACTCATATTTATTTCTATTTATTTAACTCACATAAGATTTTCTAGTCTGACTCGAGTGTTTTTGTCTTTTCAAATTCGCTCGGGTCAGTCCGAGCGTTTCAGGATAGCAGGTTTTAGCTTTGGAGGACGAAGACGAAGATTCAGTATTATTTTATATATATAGTATTGCACTACACACTCTTTATATTCCGCTGCATTGTGTATTGGTATGTGTAACTCTGATGTTCATTGTATAAGTGAAATAACTGTTTTGTAAACTGTTTTGAACTGTATATTTATTATTATATTTTATCCTTCCGCTGTGAGATTCTATTTTGTTTTATTCCTTCTCTGTTTTTCTTATTTACCCCATAACAATCCGCCCTTGCGTATGCTTTGAATTGGCACGTGTGTCGTTTTAAAATGTGCGAAAAGGCGGGATGTTACAGCTGGTATCAGAGCTTTGGTTTAGCGATAAACCTTGGCTTTGTGGGGTTTGACTCTTTGTTAATAGGGTAGAAATATCCTATGGGAGTCGCTGAGTGTATATATATGAGAGAGCGTACTTGTTAGTATTAATAAAAGGTTTTGATATTGTGTTAATCTGTTCCGCTTTGTATTTATAAATTCTGGTTGATGCATGGGACGCTATGCCATCAATAGGGATTTCTAAACACTTAGTAGGACAGACCGACATAATATCCGTTTTAATATAGGTGAATGAAATAATTTTGCCTATTATATTTTCTATATATAAAAATATTTTATAAAGATATATATATTTGGTTGCTATAGATTGGGTGTTAGGAAATAAAATATTTATAATAATCGAAGCTAAGTGAAACTATAACAAACCAAATTTGGAGATTTTAGAACTTAAGTCCGGGGTTTTTGAAATTTGTTTCCAAAGAATTTGTGAAATTTATTGATTTGGTTTATAAGTAATTTCTTATATAAATATAGTATAATTTGGAAGAATTGTTTCAAAAGAAGATTTTGGAGAAATAAATTTTGTACTTTTCTCTGTGTCGCTGGAAAATAAATTCGGTGATGACGGCCGCATCATCGACTTTCATTTTCGAGTTTCGAAGGGGAAAGGCCACTGTAGTAAATTTTACTGCAGATTTATTGTGAAATTTTCTAAAAAAATTTCTTTTATTGTTCTAAATATAATTTGAGATATTGAGTTGTAAGAACTTATTTATCTATTATTTTGAAATAAATTGAAATTTGACCCGGTATTTAAATTCTAAATTTTTCCGTTAATTAATTGTTTAAAAATTATGTTAGTGAAAAAGAGGTTAAGTAGTAAATGAATTGAAACCTCTAATTAAATTAAGAGAAGTATTGCAAGGTTAGAAAGAGAAATTGGATACGTAGAAAAAAAAAATATGGATCAACATTTAATTAAATTAAAAGAATGGAGATTAAACTTGTATAAGTTCAATTGCATTTTCTTTAGCATAAATAACTTACCTATATATAAAAGTTGAAATGTTAAATAAGAAACTAGAATTGAATATTTTACAAGTAGGAATTTTAGAAATAATGAAGTATTCAATAAATTACCGTTATAAATAAGAATTAAATGGTATATAACTTAAGTGATAATCAAAATTCTATTGAAATAAAGTTAAGTATTATTGATAGGTGACATGTTGTAAGATTTTTTTTACTTAAGTATGTTTCAACTCTCCCCTATTCTAATATAATGGAAAGTAGAAAAATAAATAATATGACTGTAATCCATAGTCACTAGAAAAAAAAAAAAATTTCCACTCATAAGAATGAATGTTAGCAGATTTGGAATTTAAGGGAAATCTTACAAGTGAAGAGTAAGGAAATGAAGATATTCAAAATATTTGTTGTTATTAATGAGAACTTATTTTACAAACTTAAGTAATAAAGGAAAACTTAAGAAATAAAGAAATTCTACCATATATGAAGAAGAAAATCAAACCAATGAATTGTGAAATAAATGTATAATAAGCTATTTTGGTGTTGATTTGAATTGTTGGTTGATGTATGTTTGTTGGGTAAGGAATTGTGGAGTTGTTGGATGAATAAATAACCTATCTTTGTTCCATCTAAGGCTGTTGAGCAACGGATGCACTTGATAGTTATTCTTCATTCGTACAACTTCATAATTTGAACCCGAAAAACTGATTGTTTGTTGAGTGAATGATTGTTGGTTGTGGTGTGTGCTGTTTGCTAAAATCTATGGTTGTTGCATTTGATTGGATATGAATGATTGAATCCACCTAAACATTCACTGTAAAATAAATATTTATCCTTTTAGATTTTATAAGTGAATACAGGTGTTGGAAGCAACCGCTACTGCTTTTGGTTCCAAAATAATAAAGCGTATATTGCCCGACAAATAGGTACGTTTTCGGATTACGTTTAAAGCGCTATTTTATATATTTTTCCTGTGTGGGATATTTTATTTTGGATATATATGTATATATTTGTATATTTGGATATTATATTTTCTCCAGAATCCCTCCGTACAAAGGAGACTCTGCCAAAAGTTTTCGAAAATTTTGGACTTAGAATTTTGTTGAAATTTGTTCTCCAACTTTAATAATTCAAGTATTAAAGGATATAATAATTATAAAACAAGTGTATTTCATTAAAGGAAATTAATCCAGAAAAAAAAAATAAGTTAATATTTGAAGTAAAATGCACTGTTATTCTTCCTTCTCCCTTCTTTTTTCCTTTTCGGGGACGAAAAATTTTGAGTGGGGGAGATTGTAACGACCCGTTAAATTTATGATATTTAATAAATTAAATTAATATAATTTCTAATTTGATTATGAATAAATGTAAAGTTTTGGTATAGTAATTGCAATTTAGTGTGACTATAAAATTTTATGATAATAGATGTGGATAATGTAATTTGTCACAACTTGCTTTAAAGTTAAATTTTTAAGAAACAAATAAATGTTGAATTTGTGAATGTTAGTATAAATATTTCTTTGAATGGTATTCATTATTACAAAGGTGAAATTAGTGTAGAACGCAATAATTTATGTCTGTAGTGAAAAGAAAAGGAAACTGATAGGAACATAAAATTTATTTTATGTAAACAAAAGTATAGTTTGAACAAATTTATGAAAATTGATAGAAACAGTGTTTGTAATCAGTTTGGTTATTTTATATTTGAAAGATAGAGTTGTGTAAATACGTTAATGAATTTATAATGGTAAGAATGGAAAAATATATACTAATACGTTAATAGACAAAACTCCGCATTCAAATATTCTTACAAAGCTAAGTGTGAATAGAAACACCAATGTAAAATAAGATAAATAGATGGAATCAACATTATGTATGTGATTAATGGAATTTAATTACTATGGTAGGAAAATCGTAATTAAAGGAAATTGAAATAGTTAATTTGTACGTTAGTTGAAATTTAGCTAGTATATGTAAATATTGAATGAAAATGTGAAAATGTGGATGAAATGAGATCTTAAGTAATAATAACTTGTTAGGTAAGTGATAACGGAATTCTGTGTATAACCAAATAAAAATCAAAATTTATTTGGAAATAAATTGCAATCAATTGAATCTATTGCAATTTAATGGATTTAATATTAAATAGTTTATGTAAGTATTATTTGGAAGGAATGGGAGTTATTTGTAGTTAGTATTGACCCAAACGTTAATTTTTCTTATGAAATAGTGAAATAAAATGAATATAAAGGTTTCAATTATACATTGAAATTCATATTCACCATAAAATGCTAATTGAAACCAAAGAAATTAATATAGGAGTCAAGCCTCATTTATTAATTTGGATTTATTGCAATAGTTAATACCATAGAACAAAGTTAAAGCTAATTCAAATTTTTGTTTGACCATTGTTGATGTAACTTTAGAAAACAAGATTTTATTTATAATTTGAATATTAAGGTCAACAAATGGTATTTACTACATATAAAATGGAATTAAACGTAAATTAGTACGTTATTGGATTTAAAGCGAGATTGGTAAGCATTTGTCTTAAAGAACAGTGATGTGAATCTTAACAAATGTTAGTTCATCATATTTACAGCTATAACTTTGAATAATAGAAAGGAAGTGGATATAATAAATTAACCAAATTTATAGTGGTGAATTCAATTGGTTTGGAATTAATAAATAGTTAAGAAAAATAAGGGTTATTAATAATGTGGAATATAATTTATGGAAAAGGAATTGCAAATCATATGAGTTGAAACGGAAATCAAGTTATTTATATAATTAGATTTAAGTTGAGAGTACAAGAATATAAGAATTAATAATTGGGTTTTAGAATAAAATCTATAATTTCCAAATAATAAGAAAACGCAGAAATTAACACTGCAAAATTTATATACTTATAAATTTTAATTCACATCCAAGCTTGGTAAACCATTTGGGATTGTCTGAATTATATAAGTCACAAAATTTGGCCAATATTAGAAGTTGAAACATAAAAACTGGATTTATAATTTATTTTAATTTATTTAATAAATATTAAAAATAGCCATTTTGGGCACGGACTCGGATTTCAACGAAACCAGTTTCATCGGATCCGTATCGGTGAATTATTATAGGGTTTCGATTTTCGTATCGATCGGACTTGTCGTTTGATCGTACGGACGTGAAACGCTTTGAAATCAATTTTATTGAAAATCAATTTGAAATCAATTTGAAAATCTTGTTTTCAGCATAACTTCTTCATACGATCGAATTTGGACGTGGAACTTTTTCCATCGCGTTCAGAATAGTTTAAAATGCCTATTTGGATATATAGTTTTAACCGATTCGGTTCCGGGGTCAGAACGGGCTTTTTGGGCCAACTACCGTTTAGCACGTTCGTTATCCGTACCCACCTAGCCTTCCTCTATTTGTCTATATATATGCGATCATAAACCCTAGCCTCCTTCTTCTGTCAATTGAATATACGTACATTTTCTTCATTCCTTTCTCCTCTCCAATGGTTGAAAACCCTAGATCTATCTACAGTTCAAAATTAAAAGCCAAAACTCAAAAATTTCAGAAAATTCCAGAAAAAATATATGTTGAAGTATTCGATACGCATAATCTCATGGTGTAATTCATTTTTCAATTGGAGCTGTCATTCATCCAGAATAAATTCAAACAGCCCCAAGACCGTTCATCATCGTCGCGCAAAACTTCGTCTGATCGGAATTCTGTTTCTGGGTATTGTAGTATGGACGATGGGGAGCGCATCTATGTATTTTGTTTCGAATATCAACGGTGGGATTGGCGGCAAAGTTGGTTTAGGGTTTAATTAGAGGTGGCGGCTGCTGGCTCGTGGTGGACGCTCGGCGCCTGATTTCTGACGTAGGCGAGGCGCGGGGGGCAGGCATGGCGGCGGCAAGGCGAAGATCTAGCCTCTGGTGGCCGAAGTATGTCGGTCAAAGGGTGGTCAACGACCGGTTCTATGGGTTTTCCAGTGCGTTCGTGCTTTCTGGAAAAAAGATGGTGGCCGCGTGAATTGCGTGAGATCTGGGAAGAATGTGTACATTTGATGACGTGGCAAAGATGAAGTTGTATGTGTTCCATTTTCTTTTTTTTCTTTTATGATTTCAATCACCATTTTTTGCCATAACTTTCTCATACGAAGTCGGATTCACACGAAACTTTTTTTGTTAGGATCGTAATTTAATTCTGGACTTGATGACGCTGGTTTGGACGAATTCCGAGACGGGCGAATTTTTGGGTTTAAATCGAATTTAAATTCGATTTAAATCCAAAAGGTGAGTGTTTTAACCCACTCACAATTACTAGAAGCTTTTATGTTTGTTAAATAAATTTTAGAAATGAATAGAAATTTATTTATGAGCTTTTGGCATGTTATTTCATCCATATCTGTTGAATTGCATTTTATTAAATTTAACTGTTAATTTAATTGATTTATTGCGTATTAATTGGCTGTTAGAAATTATTGTTTGCATATGAACTGCCAGTTAACAGTTATGTCAATTATCACTGAATATAAACTGTTAGATTAATAGTTGATGAATATAATTTGAAATAAAACTGCCAATTATTACCTGTTGTATATTACCAAACATATATTGTTATTGATTGATATTGTTTGATGTTTGTGATTGGATGATGGATGTGTTGTTGAATGGATGTTTTATTTGATATCATTAAACTGCAAGTTAGTATGCATTTTATATCTCATTCGGGATTGCGGTTTGAAATGATATACAACCGCAGTTTATTTTTAAATTGCGGATTGAAATGATAAATATCCGTATCACTTGACCATAGGATAGAAAATTATATACAGGCACCGCGGTATATATATATAACTATTTTTAATGTGATTTCTATGGTTTGGATGGAATACGGTTATAAAAATCTTAAATTTATACTGTATAAATATTTTTCTTCCGTATTTATATACATGTAAAGTTGGAAATTTTGAAATTAAAAGGTTTATAAATTCCCTTAGTAAAATGGAAGAAAATTTAGAAAATGGAGTTTGATAAATTTATATCATATGTTTAAATGTTAAGTTGGAAATTTTAAGATATGATATTTATAATTGGATTTTTCCAAAATAAAGTGAAAAGAATATTCTAGAAAAAATTTGAATTGGAAAAATATATATATTTTATTACTAGAAATTAAAGTCTTATTGTTTATGGATTTTATATTCAAGACTAATTAATAGAATATTTGATTTATTGAAAGAATAAAATCCAACTTTAGTTGAAATATTAATACTCAGATTTGAGATAAATATATATAGAAATAGAAATGGTTTTGGAACTTGAAATGATATTAAATTATGGTTTTTAACTTCAGATAAAGAAATATTTCCGTAAATTTTCTTTGCAAAGTGACAGTAAAGTTAAACCTTTTAATTCATATACTGTTGAATATCCAAACCAATTGAGTTTTAAAAGTTATGGATTTCAAAATATTATGCTTTGAAAATATTTGGGTTTCAGATGTTATGAAGTTAAAGCATTATGATTTTTGGAAATTTTATCTGGGATAAACGGTATCATATTGTTTTGGGTTTTAAAAGAAGAAATGATATCGTAATATTATGGTTTTGAAATGGATTATATTCTGGTTTTAAAGTATAAACTATTTTTAAATAACCGCGGTGTTATAATAACGATGGGTTGGCAAAGAGACCGGGATCGGATATGGACATACTCTCTGTCGATACCGAAAACCACTTTGACTAACCGTGTACGCGGTGGAGATTCCAGAATGAAGTAGGTTGGTGGCGACGATTCCTGTAAGGTAAATACGTGGACCCGACTCCCGTGAGTTGGCATAAGGTGGCTAAAACAGGAGCGATTGACGGGTTAATGAGGTCATTCCTCTGATCGGACACTCCTCTTCGATATTATACTATGACTTTGGATTGATTCAGTGGCCACTTCTATTTTTTTGATTTGGGGAGTTGTTTCGAGGTGGGCGGTTGTTGCGGCTTCGCGTTACCATCGGCCCGGAAGCGTAATTGGTATATCTACCCTGGCATTGCCTAGTTGTGCCGTGTCACCTACCCTAGCGAGCCTCCTACGAGTTTCTATTTATGTCGTACCTATGGAGTATCCTCTGGTAGCCTCCCGATCAGGAGGTATTACGGTACTGTATAGACTATTGGCATTATTTGTGTTAAGGGGAATATTGAGTCACTCCTTAACGCTATTAAAAAGTAAGTTTATTTTATAAATAGACACTATTATAATAGCGCAATATACTATATAGTAAATAGTTTAACGGATCCTTAGGAGATGTAAATCCCGAGCATCTCTTGAGTTACTGTACTCATATTTATTTCTATTTATTTAACTCACATAAGATTTTCTAGTCTGACTCGAGTGTTTTTGTCTTTTCAAATTCGCTCGGGTCAGTCCGAGCGTTTCAGGATAGCAGGTTTTAGCTTTGGAGGACGAAGACGAAGATTCAGTATTATTTTATATATATAGTATTGCACTACACACTCTTTATATTCCGCTGCATTGTGTATTGGTATGTGTAACTCTGATGTTCATTGTATAAGTGAAATAACTGTTTTGTAAACTGTTTTGAACTGTATATTTATTATTATATTTTATCCTTCCGCTGTGAGATTCTATTTTGTTTTATTCCTTCTCTGTTTTTCTTATTTACCCCATAACAATCCGCCCTTGCGTATGCTTTGAATTGGCACGTGTGTCGTTTTAAAATGTGCGAAAAGGCGGGATGTTACAAAAATACATAGAAACGAAAAAAGATTTACCTAGTTTATCTTGTCATGCAGTGACCTAATATGTTCTATATGCTATAGAACATTACCCATTTGTTGGAGTGTTTTGTTATCTTAGGAATTTAATTTCTGTGCTTTTGGTGATACTTTGAGCTAAGGATTGATATACAAGATTATTTGGGTGAAATTAGATAATAGTGTATAGTATTACAACCTTTCCACATTTATTTTCCTCGTAAGTGGTAATTTTAGTGGCCACATCATTCATTTAGTTTCCACAAATATGTTCTACCATATTCGTAGTTTATTTTGTCTTAAAATTTCCACATTTGCTATTCTTTCTACTATTTGATAATCAAGAAGTAATAAAAGATACATGTTGTTATTACGAGATTATAAATTCCTATTGCATGCATGTTGCATTTGACATTATGTAGCAACCCTTTTTTTATAATTTTTGTAAGAAGGTTTAATATCAAGAACGTATTAACATGTTTTGAAACATTACATGCAGTCCTTATCAACAATGTGTGACTACATATGGTTCTTATTAATAGTGTGATCATGTAAACCTTAATAAAATTTTGGGACATAAATGCATTGAACAATCCAATTGTATGCTGCTTTTAATGTCATATAGCTTCTCTTAATGATTTTGTTAGATATATTGGACATAATAATATATCATTATTTTCATGGATAAAGCATGGTGTCATCTACAAAGGCACTAATTTTTATGTAACAAAATCTAAAAAAGAAATTTTTTATATACTATTTTGATATGTTTATTCTTTATCCAGGGTCATTAAGGAGTTTAATGAAGGAGCGCTAAAATTTGTAAACGGTAATATAAAATACAACGAACAACTTTGAAAGAGCAATCTCGAAAATCAAAACGCTATGGATGATCAACTCTTTCACTATATTAGTTGTCCTTGTACAAAATTTTGGAACTTAGGTGTTCACCTAACGGGTCGGAATGTATTTGATCATTTACTATGCAAAGGTATGGATCCAATATACACGATTGTGTTTTGCATGGGAGCCATCTTTTACTTCTGAAAGTAGTCATGAAAACATTAAAATTTCTAATACACATAGATGTACTAGATGAACTTGATGATGATATTTTGAACCAAGAAAATGAAATACGACATGATTATATGCCAAAAGATGCGGAACTTCCTTTATATCCTGGTTGTACAAAGTCTACTAAGCTTTCAACTACATTAGCATTATGTAAAATCAAAACCATGTATGGATTGTCAACCAATAGTTTTAATGAGCTTTTGAAAACAATAAATGATTATAAAATACCAAATGAAAATGTACTTCCAAAAAACAACCATGAAACCGAAAAGTTGTTGAAGGCATTCAATTCGAATTATGAGAAAATTCATGCATGTGGAATTATTATTGTATATTCAGAAATAGAACTTGCTAATTTAGACGTATGTCCAAAACGTAAAACTTCTCGGTATAAGAAGAAACATAAGGAGAATGATAGTTTGAAAAAGGTTTCTATAAAGGTACGTTGATACTTTTCACTTACATCTAGGCTAAAATGAATGTTAAGTTAGAAGAAATAGCAAAACATTTGATGTAGCGTAACACAAATAAAAGTATAGACGGAAGAATATGACATCCAATAAATTCGTTAGCTTGGAAGATGATCGACAAAAGATGGTCTTTTTTGCTTCAGATGCTAGAAATTTAAGATTTGGACTTGCAATGGATAGATTTAATCCATTTTCAAATATTAGTTTGATGCATAGTTGTTGGCCTGAAATACTTGCTATAAAAAAAACCTGCCTGCATGGTTATGCATGAAAAACGAATACCATATCTTGTCTATATTGATTCTAGGGCTAAAGCAATTGGATAAGGGTATTGTTATTGACACTTCACTTTAGGATATGAGGGGGTCATCATTTTGAAAATGAAATTTACTAAGTAGTATATTAATAAAAATAGCCCGCTTATAAAATTGTAATTTAAATTGATCATTTGCCCCCTTTCTTTCTTTTTTACCCTAGTCTCTTTAATCTTCATCAATATCCTTCTTTAATCGTTAATCCAAATCAATGATCAATGTAGAAATCAAACTCATTTGCAAATGAAATTCTAAATGAGAAAGAAACGAGGTTAATTTTTACACATGAAAGTATTCCTAACATAGATTTTGTTCAACAAAACAAACATGTAAATTTTTTGAATTTTTTTAAGGATTTGTAGATAGGGTGTAACGTGTTTTCCAATTAGAAAAACCGATGTATAGCCGATATCTAAAATAAAATTCGGAAGGGGATAATCGAAATGAATAATTTAATTCGACAGCCCCTGCCATTTAACTTTTTTGATTTTGTCAGTCTATTGTCAATTTTCTGATTTCAGTCTAGCATGCGCCCATCGAATATAAAACATTTTTTAAAATAAAAAATTATTTTTCTTAGAATTTTTGGTTCTCATCATTTTTTTGTTTGCATAAAAGTAGGGAGGGGGAAAGAGTTACTTTGGATGTTTACTTTCTTATTGTAGCATTTTGAAGCTTTAATCAAGGACAAAAGATTCTTATGTTGATTAAAGGTTATGTACCCCTCATATTAAATATGGAGTGCTTATATAATTTAGTTCCTCA
The DNA here is from genome assembly GCA_030765085.1 of Allium cepa. Taxonomy (NCBI): domain Eukaryota; kingdom Viridiplantae; phylum Streptophyta; class Magnoliopsida; order Asparagales; family Amaryllidaceae; genus Allium; species Allium cepa. Next base: position 744,512,699 of record CM060940.1, on the reverse strand, counting down.
TATTCAAATTTGGAGTGTCAGCAACATTACCTTTGGTTAATGATATTGACATACACTTAGAACCACTTATTGATGATTTAAAAAAAGGGATTTTCACTCAAAGGGCTTCTTCGTGCAGGTTAATAAGTTTTAAGGACAGTAATTCTGAAGAATTAGTTTTCAGGACAAATTATAGGAAAAAGATAAATGAATTTATCATTTTAGTTATACAAAAATAATGAAAAATGGATTTATCCTTTTTCTATATAACTTAAAATGGTAAATGAATTCATCATTTTTCTATAAATTGTCGTTAAAACTAATTATTCAGAATTGTTGTCCTTAAAACTAATTACGCTGAAATAAAAAGCCCTTAGACCTAATTTCCACTTTAAAAAATTTATGGGAAAATTAACTGGAGGCATATGATGCATTTAGCAAGTCCATTTTAAATTAAATGTTATATTAATGTGGAATGTTAACGATGTCCCAGCTTAAAAAAATATGGTTGGGTGTACTACAAAAGGAAGGAATACTTGCCCTATCTATGGTAAAAATACTTTATCGAAATGGTTACCATTTAGCTACAAGTGTGTTTATATGCATCCTAGAAGATTTCTTTCTCTAATCATGCTTATCTGGAAATAAGAGTTGGTTTGATGGTAATAATGAACAACGATGTAAGTAAAAAAATTTGAGTGGCATTGATGTGTTAAATGTTACAGCTAATATTGTAAATGGTTGAGGGGAAGAATGAAAAACAGGAAATGAGAAAGAACAAAAAATAGAAATAAAAAAATAAAAATCCAACATAAAGCTACAAATGTTGCAAATAATAAAATGTGGAAGAAGAGATCGATATTTTTCCAACTTCCTTATTAGATGGTAAAACCATCTTAGCTATTATTATAACATTTCACAATATTTACACATGCAATATTTATTTATTTTCTTCTTCTAAATTTACATTTATTTCCTTTGAAACATTATAGTAGATATTTAGAATATGTAGTATTCAAAAATTCCACCATATGCTCGCTCACTTGATATGATGAATAAACTTTTCATGCCTTGTTTTACATGTTTATTTGGTTGATAATGTGTGTTACCTTGCTTATTGTTTGTTATTTTTTTTTTTTTGCTATTATGCACTGATGTGTACAAACTTTATTGCTCACTTTGTGTTCAACATAACATGGACCTAGGTATTCCTTAACTATACTTTACTATTGACATTGAAAAAATAACTTGTTTTGACTCTTCTCCAATAAATGGGAATCATGGGAGGTGTACATCCACAAGAACTGAATGGGAAAATATTCCTTCCACCATCGAAAATTAACTTACCAAAACAAGAAATACAAACTTTTTACACTCGATTTAGAAATTTAAAGGTGCTAGATGGATATACCTCTAATATTTGAAGATGTTTCTTAAAGGAAAATAAAATAATAGGTCTTAAGTCTCATGATTTTCATGTTTTGATATAACAATTTTTAGAAATAGTACTTCATATATAACATGTCACTAGGACAACATATAACATGTCAATAAATGTTCGAATCACGCTACGCAAGTTTCAAAATTGTGACCTCTCGCACCAAAGCCGAATCACTTAACCACTGGGACAGTGCTGCTTGATATAACAACTATTATTTTTAGCTTTGCAAGGACTCTTAACAAAAGGCCCAAGTAATTCAATATTTCGATGTTGTGCACTATTTAATGAATGTCCGAAGAGTAATGATCATAAAAAACTCGAATCGCTTAAGAATGAAATTGCTGAGACATTATGCTTGTTAGAAATGTATTCTCCTCTATTATTTTTGATATCATGATACACTTGATTATACGTTTAGTGCAAGAATTACGTCTGTGTGGACCTGTACAATATCGATGGATGTATCCATTTGAAATGTGCCACTCTATCACTATTTTACTCTACAACTTCAGATTATAATTTCATACAATAGAATAATATTTTACAATACTAAACAATGATATGATTAATTTTCTCTTCAGATATACGAAAGCACTTAACGAATATGTTAATCATACGTGACTAGAAGGGTGCATTATAGAATGGTATATCGCCGAGAAATGTATGAGATATTGCAGTAGTTACTTAGAACAAGCTGTTGAAATAGGAATACGATATATTAGAAATGAGGGATTTCAAAATGATTCTCCTCCCATAGGGCGTCCAATTAGTAAATGTACACATGTAACATTGTCCAACAAAATGCTGAAATCCACACGCTACTATGTTCTTTTTAATACGAAGGAAATCATGGAGTACAAGAGGTACATATAATAATAATTAATTTGTACACATATTGTACCTATAACCACACATTCTCCACCACTATATGACTTATTTTTATTCACTTTTTATGTACTATAATGCATGTGGATGAGTTGAAGTAGTTAGATAACCATTTAAGTATAGATGAAACAATGCTTTAGAGTAAACTCTCTGATGAATTTTCTAATTGGTTCAAGTAAAAGGTATATATTTTATAATTTTTATTGTTTATATATAAAATGTTGAAAAAATCTCATAAAATCAAGTTTCAGGTCCAATCACAAATCAAGATGCATATTCTAGTTTCAGATATAATAAAATGTTATCAAGAGCAAGTACATACACTGGATACATCATTAATGGGCTACGCTTTAATATTAAAGGCGTTCAAAGTTCCACATAAAATAGTGGTTTTCTGATTGAAGCAAATAACGTGAATGATTCAGATTAAAATAATAATGTGCAATCTTTAAAAGTTTATTATGGTGTTTTACGTGAGATTATTGTGTTGGACTATAGTTTTCTCCAAATTCCAATATTTAAATATGATTGGGGTAATATTAATAGTGGTATTAAGGTTGAAGATGGTTTTACACTAGTCAATCTTCACCAGATTCAAAACCAATTTTTGAATGATCCTTTCATCCTATCTTCATAAGCCAAATACGTTTTTTACTTAAGAGAGTCCACTTCATCTACTTGGTATGTTATCATAAAAGAAACACTAGAGGGTTTCATGAATTAGAGTTATATGATGAGGAAACCGAAATAAACTCTCAACCATTTGATGTATCAAAGCTCGATGAAGCTATGGATGATGATGTTGGTTTTGAAAGAAGGGATTATGAAGGCACATATTTTTGCAGTTGCATAGAAGCTGAAAACTTTCTTTAACGTCTAGTGCAGATGTTCTTTAATCTAGTTTGAAAATTCCAATTTTTGTTTTAAGAACTCTATTTTTCAATTTTCTTAATTAATATATGTTAGTTTCATATTTAGCTATGTTATGTGTCTTTAAATTATAACCTCTTCTTAACTCTGTTGTCTGTGCAAATCTTGTGGGTCATATACTATCTAACTTGTGTATAATATGCTGGTGTATAAGTTAATGCAATAGTAGGCAATAAATAGTAAAGTATAAAAAGCATGCAAACCAGAGTTTTTATACTGGTTTGGATCTTCCATCTTATGTCCAGTCCCGAAGCACCCTTTTTATATTTCCTTTAAACAAATTACCCTCACTTTGCTTAGAGGAATAGGCCAATACAAAAGTATCTCTGACAATCTTGTGTTCCAATAATACGGTTTTTGACTTATAGTACAAATCTTTCTATGATCTCCTTTGAGTTTATGAATATGAATGCTTTGATTTGTAGGAAATGATTTAACCAAAATTATATTTGGTTGTAGTATATTGAGAGTATGTGAACTATTGTATATGTAAGAGAGTGCTTAGAAATCAAGAGAGCAAAGAACAAATTAATTCAAGTTAGATGATCTCTACTTCTCAATAAAAGTGGTATTTATACATTTAAAAAGGTGCAGATGAAGATTTGTTACTATTTGAGAAAGTCACTTCATTTTAATGGCTGCAGCCTTTCATTGAAACGTGATTTCCTTTAGTTTCAAAACTGAAGTGTCTATTCATATTTGATAGCCCATGAAAGATGGCTGTGGTGAAATTCTCGGGTGCTTGTGACTTTTTCAATTTTTATTCCGAGACTTGTCACAGACTTCTTCTTTTTATCATAGACGTGTGTGAGGTGTAAAAATAGTTTTTTCACCTTAGTTTTGATGTACATGAAATTATATGTGCTTGTGCATGCAAACATACTCAAGTAGACCTTAACAATATTATATCTAGTATTTTCTAATAGTAAAATAACCTTAGTATGGTCAATAAATGTTCATTTCTCTTTGAGTCTCAATATCTTTGAGCATGGTGTCTCCTTGAAGCATATATCTACAATCTTGATAAGGTCTATATATGTATATGATTGTATAGTTGTTATCATTGAAACATAAATTGGAGGTTCTAACAATCTCCCCCCATTTTATGATGACAACTATACATAATATTATTATGTTTGTGTATGTTGGTCACTCCCTGTGTATATACGTCTCCCCTTATGTATATGCATAAATTTCTCCCCCTTTGTCATTATCAAAATAGGGGAAAATGATATACGATACATATATAAGCGATATAAATGGTCATATCATGTCATCGATTCATATTATGGAAAGAAAATATGAAAATTCAAAGAAAAATTTAGAAGGAATTGTAACAAAAGTTATACATAAGAAAGCAAGAAAGCATAAGAGTTTCAAAATAAAAGAAAACAAAGTTTAATTTATACTGATTTTGGAAATAAGATAGGCCTACGTAGTTCTCATAATGCTCCCAGTAAAAAGATGGATCTTGCTCATATGTACCTGGCTATGGCATTTTATAGTTATACTCCTCATCTTCGTTAATTGAAAGGCCTTGAAATTCCAAGTAAGATGGTTGTTGAAAATGTGGAGTATCAAAGACATACATTTCATCACTGTCTTCTTCTTCTTCCTAAACTTGTGCGGGCATGAGAGTCTTTCCTCGATCACCTCTAATGTGTGACGTACCTTCGATTGAGGCTTGAGAATGATAAACTAGTGTTTGAACCCGAGGTGGAGGTGTTGGGGAAGGTGAAGATACGTGAGAAAAATCGACCATATACTTTGCGCATCATTTTTTCCATTTAAAGCTCGTAGCCGCGCCATAATTATTTTTTGGTTTTTGATCGCCAAATCGCAAAGAGATTCATTTGGTGTTAGTTCATCCCGAGCTTCTTGAATTTCTTAGTCCAGATTATATTCGGTACAATGACTAGCAGAAGTGAATGTTGGGAAGGATAAGGAGAGTAGGTTTGTTGAGGAGTGCTAGTTTGAGGATGACCATGATGTTCTTGTTGTTTTTGAGTCCATTGGTTGAAGGGAATGGTATGAGGTGGACTCTTTGGAAGATGCATTAGTGAAAGATATCATGGTCCACTATCTTTCGTTAGAATTTCTTTGTACCGTGAGATGTATGAAGGAACTCCAAGATTTTGCAAGATGTGCATTATATACTGTAATGACCCGTATTTTTGATAATTAAAAATATTAAATGTAATAAGAGTTTGTAATTTAATATTGCCAAAAATTAAAATTTATGACTTAGTAATGAAAAAAATAATTAGAATACAATTTAATATTATTGTTTGGATGTTACCGACAACTTTTTAATGTAATTTCAATCCATTAAAATAACTGTAATGTAAATTTGGTTATAATTGTAAATAAGGAATAAATTAAGTGATGTATTAATGGTGAAATTGTATGTTATTTTTTTTGATTGGTTTTGATATATAATATGAAATCAGTTAGGTGGTAAATAATTTATTAACCTCTGTGTGCAAATAATAAATGTATAAATTTGTTGAAGTATTAAGATGTTACAATGAAGTCTGAAATGCGTTTAAATTACTAATGTATAACAATTGTTTTAATTATCATCTTATTATTAAATCCGTTTGAAATTGATTTAGAAATCATTGAAATTAATGGAATAGAAATATTGCAGTTTATATAAGAAAAGATGTTAATTGTAGAGTAATAAGTGTAATAAATAGAAACTTATGATTGCTAAATGCTTACGGTAATGATGGATTTAATAATAAGAATTTAAATCAAAATAAAAGAATTAGTTTGGAATTTAAATTATAATGAATGGATTTTTAATTGAACGCTGAAATTAATGTAATAATTAAATCTTGACTTTAACATGGAAAATGTTATTTTAAAAGATTATTAATTTCTATGTAATCAAGAATGATGAAAATTATTAACTTTTAATTTAGAGTTTAAAAGTGATTAAATTGATTTTTAAATTATAGTTTATATAATTAACGTGTAAAATTAGTCTTTTTGGGCATTGTCTCGGAAGTCGACAAAACCAGTTTCACTGGATCCGTAACAGTGAATTATTATAGGATCTCAAGTTTCGTAGCAATCAGACTTACCGTTTGATCGTGCGAGCCCGAAATGCGTTGAAATCAATTAAAGGAATTTAAATGAATATAATCTGATTTTATAAAGCTAACTTCTATATACAATAGAATTAGGATTTGAAACTAGTTCCATTGAGTTTAAGAATATTGAAAACCTACATTTCGACATATGGGATGGCCGATTTTCATTTCTGGAATGAAACGGGCTTTTTAGGGTCTTTGTTATCGCTTTGATCCATTCGATCCATTCCATCCATTCTTATACATCTCTGTTTATATATAAGCTATTACAAACCCTAGCAGCCTCTTAATTTATTATCTGTACGTACAATTTCTATCTTATACCTTCTCAATGGCAGACATCCCAAAACCTAATTACAATTAAAAATCAAATCAGAAAATGCAAACTGCTCAAACCCTATCATATAATATATCATCGCGAAGCATTGGACAAACCTAATCTGCATCTGTTATTCATTTTTGATTAAAGGCTCATTTGTCTAGAAATTGGCGATCTTTCTCAGCCGTCCGTTGCTAGGGTTTCACGTTCAATGGTGGATCGTCGACCAATCGACGATTGGGAAGCGATGGAGTGTAAAGGGAGATGAGGCGAATGCATCCGTGGACTTCATTCGTGTCAGAAACACACAAGTTTGCTAGATCTGGCTGTTAAATGGCGACGGTGGTACCGCTAGGTATGACCGGAGATGGAAGCGAGTTGGCCGTAGGCACAGCCTGTGGAGGGGATGAAGGCGTTGTCTGGGATTGGGTCGAAGGTGGTCATAAGCGTAACGACGAGTCAGAGTTCATTGCAGTTGATTGGGTAGGGTTCATGCGCATACTGTTGCTACTGGGGTTGGAGTGGTAGTTCTAATTTCAAGTTTTCCTATCTTTTATTTTAATTTTAATTTAAATTTTCAATGTTCTAATGCCTATAACTTTTTTATACGAACTCAGATTCCCATGTGGTTTCTTTCATTGGGATCGTATTGAAATTACGGACAACATAGATCTAGTTTGGTTGAATTTATAAACTGATGAATTTTTGGACTTTTATTGAATTTTAAATCTTCTATAAATCAAAGGCAAGTGATTTAATCCACTCATGCAATACTAAAGCTTCTTATGCTAGTTGAATTAAAATTTTGAAGTGATAAGAAGTTTAGTGATTGCAGTTTGGTAATTTAAATTATCATTTAAATTTAGTTTGAATTTATATCGCATTAAATTGCTGTTTAAATTAATACTGAATTTAATTGCTAGTTTAGTACATGATATTGATAACTAGTTAATTGTTGTGATTTATTGGCTGATTTGGATGTGACTTTGATGGATGTCTATCTTTTGGCATTTTGGATGATTGAATGTTTATTTATTTATATATACCCATGTTATCTTCTGTATATTAATTAAAAGCATATAACTATTGTTCGAATTATATCAAATAAATTAAGAAATAGGTTGAAATGATATATACCTATGACATATTGATTTGGATTGAAATGATATATATCCATAGCTATAATTAAAACTGAAATAACTTATCACTTGACCATAGGGTAGAAAATTATATACGGACACCGGGTTGATTAAATTAAATGATTTTAAAATATGAAATTTGGATTTTATTTAATGATATTGTTTTAAAGGAAATAAATTTTGGATTTTTACGAATTGAATTGTTTCCGAATTAAACTTTGAAATGTTGTAATTGAAATTGGTTAAAATAATTTTTTTTAAGAAATGAATTGGAAATGTGAAGTAATAAATCGATATAAGACTTCAATGTTTGAAAATTGAATCATTTTAAGATTTGGACATTAAAATTGAACAATGAGGTTTAATTTGATTTAAACGATTTAAATCAGTAAATTGAAATTTGGCACGACATTGATATAAATTGAAATGGTTTAAAATAAGGATTGAATTGGAATTTTAAATCATTAAATTGAATCTGAAGTTAAAAATGAATATTTCAAAAATTAAAGTTAATTTGAATTGAAATTCAAATCAAGTTGAGTTGAAACGATATTGGATTTGAGTCAATTGAGTTGAATGATTGGGAATTGAGTATGTTGATTTGAAATTAGACATGGGTCCAGATTTGTTGAAATGGAAAATAACAGTTTAATTTGAAATTATTTTCAAAATAAATTATTTTAGTATTAACTTTTTAAAATATATTTTTTTACTCAAATTATTTTGATTTTCCAAACTATTTTACTATATAAACCATTTTCAATACTCAAACCATTTTATATTAAACTGTTTTAAAATCCTTAAACTATTTAAACTAGTTATAATTATTCAAACCATTTTCTAAAAAGTTCATACTATGCAAAGTTGGAATGTTTATATTTAAATCGTTGATTTAAATGTGAATGTGGTTAAATGAGGTTACATCCTAATTTGGAATTCAGAATTATAATTTTAAGTGAAATGACATATTTGAGTAAATATGGTAATTTGAAATAAAGTGATATTTTTGTAGTGAATAGGATATTTTGATATCAAACATGAATCGTTTTCAAAATGTAAAAGAACCAACCAATGTGAAAAATGACGTTTGGTTGTTAAAGAAATCAAGTCCTCTTATTAGCATACTCTCTATCAATATTGAAACCACTTTAACAACTGTGTATGCGTGGATGTTATCTAGAATGAAGTGGTTGAATTGGAGATGGTTGCTGGATTTTAAGAAAGAGAACGATTGTGGATGACCCCGACACTTGTGTCAATTTGAAATGACTAAAACATGATGGCTTGTCAGGGCCAAGTGGGCTAGCTACCCCTATCGGACACACCTCTTCATAATATTATGTTGATGTTGGCTTGATCGGTGCACCTTGATTTGATTTTTTGGGGTGTTGGACGTGGTAGGCGGTGGTTGCTACGATGCGTTACCATCAGCCCTACGACCCTAACTGGAATTATCCTACCTTGGGTATTGCCTCATGTGCCTTTTCATACTCTTTATTCTTATTCGCGCCTACTACGATTTTTTTATAGTATGGTAACTATAGGGGACTCATTAGCTAGCAACGTTACTGTTTGTGTTACAGGTACTGCATAGATTGCCTGCTTAAAAGTGTGTTAAGGGGGATTAATGTAAAGCCTTAATGCTAAGAATGATATTTATTTTTTGATTGAACACTACATATATAGAGTATCTTACTACATATAGATAGTCTAACGAACCATTAGGAGACGGATAATCCCGTATCATCTCTTAAGTAATTGTACTCACGTTATACACTGGATAGAAGATGTAAAATTCCGTAAATATCTCTGAAACTATTACACTCATATTTACTTGTTGTTGATTTAACTTACATAAGAACTTTTAATTCTGACTCGAGTGTTTTGTCTTTTTATTACGCTCGGGTCAGCCTGAGCATTTCAGTGTGTAAAGACATAGTTCTGGGGGACGAAGACGAAGTTTGGCATATTATATTACTAGTATTATTCCACTGCATCATTGTTGGTATATTATTGTTTGTACTCTGATTATGTTATAAAATTTGTGTAATCAAATGTATATTGTAAAACAGCTTCATGCAATATACATTTGATTATTATATTTTATCATTCCACTGCGAGATTCTACGTTTTGTTTTCCTTCTTTTCTCTTATTTTATTATTTACCCCATTTATATTCTACCCTTTTTAATGGTTTGAGTTAGACATGTGTGATTTATTATCAATTTAAAGCATCCAAAAAGGTGGGTCGTCATAGTTGGTATCATAGCTTTGGTTTAGAGATACCTAAGCCTGATTGGGGATAAACTCATTAGAGATAGGGTTACTTATACCATAAAATGAGTTTGAGTGTATGCATATGAGGGAGCCTATTTGTTAGTGTTATATAAAAATGTTTTGTGTTGTATTAATTTTTGTTGTTGAGTATTTATAAATTCTGCACAGCACATAGGACGCTATGGCATCAATAGGGGTTTCTAAACACTTGAACAGTGTAGACGAACACAATATTATTCCACTGCATCATTGTTGGTATATTGTTGTTTGTACTCTGGTTATGTTATACAAATTGTGTAATCAAATGTATATTGTAAAACAGCTTCATGCACTATACATTTGATTATTATATTTTATCATTCACTGTGAGATTCTGCGTTTTTTTCCCTTCTTTTCTCTTGTTTTCTTATTTACCCTATTGATATTCTATCCTTTTTAATGGTTTGAGTTAGACATGTGTGGTTTATTATCAATTTAAAGCATCCAAAAAGGTGGGTCGTCACAGTTGGTATCAGAGCTTTGGTTTAGAGATACCTTAGCCTGATTGGGGATAAACTCATTAGAGATAGGGTTACTTATACCATAAAATGAGTTTGACCATATGCATATGAGGGAGTGTATTTGTTAGTGTTATATAAAAATGTTTTGTGTTGTGTTAATTTTTTCTGCTGAGTATTTATAAATTCTGCTCAGTACATAGGACGATATGACATCAATAGGGGTTTCTAAACACTTGAACAGTGTAGATGGATACAATATTATTCCACTTCATCATTGTTGGTATATTGTTGTTTGTACTCTGATTATGTTATAAAAGTTGTGTAATCAAATGTATATTATAAAACAGCTTCATGCACTATACATTTGATTATTATATTTTATCATTCCATTGCGAGATTCTGCGCTTTGTTTTCCTTTTTTTCTCTTATTTTCTTATTTACCCCATTAATATTCCACCCTTTTTAATGGTTTGAGTTAGACATGTGTGGTTTATTATCAATTTAAAGCATCCAAAAAAGGTAGGTCGTCACAGTTGGTATCAGAGCTTTGGTTTAGAGATACCTTAGACTGATTGGGGATAAACTCATTAGAGATAGGGTTTCTTATACCAAAAAATGAGTTTGAGTGTATGCATATGAGGGAGCATATTTATTAGTGTTATATAAAAATGTTTTTATTGTGTTAATTTTTTTTGTTGAGTATTTATAAATTCTGCTCGGTACATAGGACGATATGGCATCGATGGGGGTTTCTAAACACTTGAACAATGTAGATGGACACAATATTGTTTTTGAAATAGGTAAATGAAATATTTTTACCTAGTAATTATATATATATGTATGTATGTATGTATGTATGTATGTATGTATGCATGCATGTATGTATGTATAATTTTTCATAATTTTTTTTTTTTGTGTTTGATGTTAGGAAACGATAATGTTTGATTATTATCATTTGTTGTTTGGTTAGTCAAGCTTCTTACGATTATTGACTATTGTATGTTATAAGGTAATGTAATTTTATAAATATGGTTTACAAAGTAGGATTTACCAATAAAATGAATTAAAACAAAAAATTTGAGATCTTAACTTCCAGTGTTTACAATTTGTTTTCAAAGATTTTGAAAAAAATATATTATTAAATATCATTTCTATTTGGAAGTTTTACAAATAGAAATGTTTAGTTTTCAAAGGGTACCTGAAAGGAATGTTTATAAAAGAATTTTAAAGGAAAATAAATTTTACACTCCCCTCTTCTGTCACTGGAAAATAATTTCAATGATGACCGTGCGTCATCATCGACATTCATTTTCGAGTCTCAAAGTGGAGGAGGCCACTTAATAGCTTTGCTACACATTTGGTTCGATAAATAGATTTTGATTTAAAATATCTAAATATGATTTGATATATATAAAAGATATGAGAATATATATTATTTCAAAATGATTTGAAATGAACCCGATATTTGAATTCTTAAGTTTCTGTTAATTAATGATTTTCAGTTGTAGAAATAAAGTGAAATTTTAATAGTTAGAAACTTATAAAATGAGAAATAAGAAATTAGGAGCTAAGTATTAATGAAACTATAAAGAAATTGGAGATTTTTAACTTGTAAATTAAAAGATAATGAGAATTAAGAAGTTATAAACTATTAAACATTTTTGTTAATTAAAATGAATAAAAACATAGATAAAACTTACCATAAATGTTTAAAAAGTTGAATTGTTAAATATGAATATGTAATACAATATTATACAAGTAAAGGCTTAATTAACAAAAATGCTTCAAAATGAAAAATTAAGATACACAATAAATGTTGTAAACATGAGTAATGTTTTGAAATGCTAATAATTAAATTGAATAGTAAAACGTGAATACTATTAAGTAAATGATTATTAACTTAAGAAAATGACTGAAATGATTCATAAATAAGTTTATTATTAAATAATACTATATATGAAGAAATAAATGTGAATTTAAAAGTGTAGAAACTTAAGTAAGAATTAATTCACTAATGAATATTAATGATGAATTGAAATCAAGTATATAAGTAAACAATTTTTTTTTTTGAATCAATATATAAGTAAACAATGAATGTGAATTAAATTGCAAGAAAATTATGTTATACTTTAAGAATTGATTTATTGATTTTAAATATTGAATGGAAAATAATTTATGTAAATAAGTGAATGTAAATTAATAAAGGGTGACCTTCTATGAATGAATGAAAATTAAAATAAATGGAAAGTAAATAATATGGAAGGAAACCAATAGAACAAACTTAAATAATATTTAAAATTCTATGTTGATTGGCTTATGAGATGTTTGGGAAGTGATACTTCAAATCATTGAGGTTGTATAAATAACCTCTCATGTAATTATCTAAAGCTGTTGAGCGTAAGGTACACTTGATAGTTATTTATCATTCTTGTACAATGAAAAGTTTTGAAACTAAACAAACCATTAATTTTGATTGCTATGGATGTGTGATGAATTACCTTGTTGCATATAATGGTTGTACTGCCTTTGTTTGCATATGATTGTCATACATTGTATGTTGCTTGTACTATTAATTGAAACAACCAATATATTACCCTTTTACATAGTATCAACTCTTATGGATTATGTAAGTAAAATATATATATAGGTTATGGCAGTAATAGCTATTGCTTTTGGTTTCAAAAATAAAGTTTGTTTGCTAGAAAAATAGGTACGTTCTCGGATTACGGTTTTGGAACGATATTTTATTATTTTTCCAATGGTTGGGGATATTTTCTTATTGAAATGTGATTTATGTAATGAAATTATTGATATTGTTATTTTTCCAGACCTATCCACGCAAAGAAGACTCTGCCGAAGTTTTTCGTAAATTTAGACTTAGAAAATTTTGTAGAAGTTGAGTTATTTTCAAATTTTTGTTAAACTTAAATATGTAAGTTTAATTGGTTATAAATTGACTATTTTGAATAAAATATATCAAACCTCCTGAATCTTTCTTATACCTTTTCGAGGATGAAAAGTTTTGAGTGGGGAAAATTGTAACGACCCGTATTTTTGATAATTAAAAATATTAAATTTAATCAGATTTTTGGAATTTAATATTGTTACAAATTGAAATTTCTAACTTATTAATGAAAAAATTAATTAGAATATAATATAATATTATTGTTTGAATGTTATTAACAACTATTTTAATGTAATTTCAATCAATTGAAATAATCGTAAAGTAAATTTTGTTATAATTGTAAATAAGGAATAAATTAAATGATGTGTTAATAGTGAAATTGTAAGTTGTTTTATTTGATTGGTTTTAATATAAATTATGAAATTAGTTAGATGGTAAATAATTTATTATCCTCTATGTGTCAAAAATAAATGTGTAAATGTGTTGAAGTATTAAGATGTATCAGTTAATTCTGAAATGGGTTTAAATTACAAATGTACAACAATTGTTTTAATTATCATCTTATTAGTAAATCCATTTTGAAATTAATTTAGACATCAACGAAATTAATGGAATCGAAATACTGCAATTAATATAAGAAAAGATGTTAATTGCAAAGTAATAAATGTAATAAATAGAAACTTATGATTGCTAAAGGCTTATGGTAATAGTGGATTTAATAATAAGAATTTAAATCAAAATAAAAGAATTGGTTTGGAATTTAAATTATAAAATGGATTTATTACAGTTGTAATTGAACGTTGAAATTAATGTAATAATTAAATCTTGATTTAGCATGGAAAATTTTATTTTAAAAGATTTTTAATTTCAATGTAATCAAAAATGATAAAAATCGTTAACTTTTAATCTTAAATTTAAAAGTGATTAAATTGATTTTTAAATAATATTTTATTTAATTAGCGTGTAAAATTAGTCTTTTTTGGCACTGCCTCGGATTTCGAATAAACAAGTTTCATTGGATCTTCGACAGTGAATTATTATAGGATCTCAAGTTTGGTAGCGATCGGACATACCATTTGATCGTATGAGCCCGAAAATCATAGAAATCGATTAAAGAAATTTAAATGAATATAATCTGATTTTAAAAAGATAACTTCTATATACAATAGAATTAGGATTTGAAACTAGTTCCACTAAGTTTAAAATATTGAAAACCTATATTTCGACATATGGGATAACCTATTTTCGTTTCCGGAATGAAATGAGCTTTTCGGGTCTTTATTATCGCTTCGACCCATTCGATTAGCTCCATCCATTCTTATTCGTCTCTTTATATATATAGGCTGTTATAAACCCTAGCAGTCTTTTGTTTTCATTATCTGTACGTATAATATCTATCTTACCTATTCCTTCTCAATGGCAGACATCTCAAACCCTAATTACAATTTCAAATCAAATCAGAAAATGCAAATTGCTCAAACCCTAGCATATAATATATCACTGCGAAGCTCTCGACGAACATAATCTGCTTCTACAATTCATTTTTCAATTGGAAGCTTCGTTTATCCAAAAGTTGGCGATCTTTCTCAACCGTTCGTTGCTAGGGTTTCACGTTCAACGGTGGATCATCGACCAATAGACGATCGGGAAGCCCTAGAGCGAAAAGGATAACGAGGTAAATGCATCTATGGTCTTCATTCATGTCAGAGACGCACAAGTTCGCTAGATCTGGCCATTGAATGGTGGTGATGGCGGTGCTGCTAGGCACAACCGGAGACAGTTGCAAGTTGGTCGTAGGCGCGGCCTCAAAGGGGGATGATCGCGGTGGTCTCGGATTGGGTCGTGGGTAGCCGTAGGCGTGGCGACGAATCAGAGACCATGGCGACTGGTTGGGTATGGTTCGTGCGCATACTGTTGCTACTAGGATTGGATAGGTAGAGCTAATTACAAGTTTTCCCTTCTTTTATTTTAATTTGAATTTAAAATTTCAATGTTCTAACGTTATAACTATTTCATACAAACTCGGATTCCTATGCGGTTTCTTCCATTGGGATCATATCAAAATTCCGGACAACATAGAACATGTTTTGTTGAATTTGGAGACTGTTGAAATTTTGGGCTTTTATTGGATTTTAAATCTGCTACAAATCAAAAGTGAGTGATTTAACCCACTCACACAATACTAAAGCTTCTTATCTTAGTTGAATTAAATTTATGAAGTGATATGAAATTTATTGATTGTTGTTTGGTAATTTAAATTGTCATTTAAATTTAATTTGAACTTATATTGAATTAAATTGTCATTTAAATTTAATTTGAACTTATATTGAATTAAATTGTCATTTAAATTGATATTGAATTTAATTTCTAGTTTAGTACCTGATATTGATAAATAGTTAATTGTTATGATTTATTGGCTGATTTGGATTTGTTGACATTTTGGATGATTGGATGTTTAATTATTTATATATACCCATGTTATCGCCCTGTATATTAATCGAAAGCATATAACTGCTTGTTGAATTTTACGTATAAATTAAGGAGTAGGTTAAAATATATATACCTATGACACCTTATTTTGGATTGAAATGATATATATCCATCCCTATAATTAAAATTTAAATAACCGATCACTTGGCCACAGGGTAGAAAATTGTATACGTACACCAGATTGGCTAAATTAAATGGTTTTAAGATTTGAAATTTGGATTTTGGTTAATGATATTGTTTTAAAGGAAATAAATTGTAGATTTTTATGAGAATTATTTCCAAATTAAGCTTTCAAATGTTTTAATTGAAATTGGTCAAAAGAAATTGTTTAAAGAACTAAATTGGAAATGTGAAGCTATAAATCAATATATGACCTTAATTTTTGGAAATTGAATCATTTTAAGATTTGGACCTTAAAATTGAATGATGAGGTTTAATTTGGTTTAAGCGATTTAAATCAGTAAATTGAAATTTGACATGAAATTTACATAAATTGAAATGGTTTAGAATATGGATTGAATTGGAATTTTAAATCATTGAACTGAATTGTTGAATCGAATTTGAAGTTAAAAAAGACTGTTTTGAAATTCGAATGGACCGTTTCCTCCCCCTTACCTCCCATTCTTTCAACTGTTCCATCCACTGTTCTTCCCACTCCCTCTACTGTACCGCCGTCCATCAGTCCCTCATACCTCTTGTCAAATCTTGTCCCTGTCTCCTCTCGCTCTGCCACTCTTCCACCTCCATCCCCTGATCCTCCTCCTCTTGATAACTCTGTTCAAGTCCTTTCTAGTCTGTCTCCTCCTGTTCCCCCCTGTCCCAATCCACCTTCTACCCATCCATCATCTCTTGAATCGGTGCCTTGGTCCTCGCTTTTCAAATCGAAGCCTCGTAATGCTGGAACGTATGTTCCCCAGGAGATCCCTCTTCAGTTCACTGGTGATGTACTTGTGCCTACAAGTGATATAATTCAGGCTGGTACTGCTGTGTGGAAAGACTACCTTGTTGGTTTTTTCCTGGATAAACCACTGCCTTATGTGAGTGTGGTGTATCATCTGAAGAAAGTTTGGAAGCTCAGGGGAGAAGTCAACGATAAGTCTGATGGTTTTATCTTCCTTTTCAGTTTTTCTTCAGCTGAAGACAGACTAAGGATTTATGAATCTGATCCTATTATCATGAGAAACAAATTGTTTATTATTAAGCTATGGGATGTATCGGTGGGTAATAGTTGTGGGACAATTCGCTCTGTTCCTGTATGGATAAAGTTATTTAATATTCCACTTTATGCTTGGTCACATTATGGTATTAACTGGTTGGCGTCAAGGGTTGGAAAATTCCTGTGCATGGATCAATCTACAGAGAGAATGGAAAGGATAACTTATGCAAAATGCTTAGTTGAAGTATCACCTGACAAGGAGCTGGTGGATAATTTTTTGGTTAAGTTGATGGATGGCACTGATCATAAGGTTGCAGTTGAGTACTTATGGAAACCAGAGTTGTGTGTTAAGTGTAAAGAATTTGGACATTCTGGCAGTAACTGTTCTTTTGCTGTGTCTGATGCTAAAGTCACTGAAAATGAAGTAATTGAAACCCATGATGAAAGGGATGCAGTGTATGGCAAGAAAAGGCTGTTGAGCACAAATAGAATTCAAAAGCAGGTTTGGAAAAAGGTTAATTATAAATAAAACAAAAACAAGGATAACAGTCAGGAGGAAGTTGGTAAAAAGCAAGGTGAAAAGTTTGGTGCAAAGTCATTGCAGTGTACTGCTCCAAATGTGGTGGGTAGAACCAATGATAGTGAAGTTACTAATAAGCATAAATCTCTGCCAATTTCTGATAGTGATATAAGTTTGGTCAACAGTTACCAAGTGCTTGAAGATCAAATTGTTGGAGCAGCAATTGATGTTGAGCAGGTGGGAGAGGTAAATGCAATTGATGAAGTAATAGGTGTTGAGAAGGGAGTATTACATGAAGAAAGTAGGGTTTTAACTGAGTGCAACAACCAAGTATCTGATTGTGATGATTTACAAGTAGATATCCATGTGCATGCTATCCCAACTGTGCATGTGCACACCAGTGCCGAGTCCATTCACATGTAGCTACCCTTAATACATTTTCTGGGCAAGCTCAATTGGAAAAAGATAAAGACTTAAGCATTCAAATCATCCCTTCCTCTGATATCAGTCTCCTCAATAACTATGCAAAAAGCATTTTTGAACTTGTCTGTTCAACACATGATAATCCATCAGATTCTACTCCTTCTGTTCCACTTCAATCTGTCCCATCTACATCATCTTATGTACCACACAATAAAAATTCTACTTCTGCATCCCTTCCTAACACATCTCATTTCCCTTATGTTAACAATGTTATTATTCCAGGATGGTATAATAAAGGAAAGCAAGCAAGTGAAGATAACTGCCATGGTAATTTAGACACCAATTCAAGAGTGGCAGCAAAGAAATTAACAAAAACAAAGTCTGTATCCACTGATTCCCAATCTCCTGCTACCAGGAGCAGAAAGAACATTATCCATCAATCACTTTGGTTAATGAAGATACAAAATATAGGTGTTTGGAACATTAGGGGTGCTCATAACCAATTGAAACTTGACCAAGTCAAAAATCTTATCAATTATCATAATCTTAAAATTTTTGCTATCTTGGAAACTAAACTCAATCTTGCTTTAACATCAAGGGCTGCAAATTACATAAATCCATCATGGAATTTTATCCATAACCTTGCTGATGCTGATTATGGTAGGATATTCATCCTATTTGATCCAACAGTATATACTATCTCCTCTGTAATTTCTTCTAGGTAATTCATTCATACCAAAATCATCTACCAGCAAACCAAAACTTCCTTTTACTTTACATTTGTTTATGCTGATAACTCAGCTGTTTCTAGGCAAAAACTTTATGACTTCTTATCAAATCTTAGGCAAGAATCACATCCATGGCTGGTTGTTGGGGACTTTAATAGCTGCCTTCAGCTGGATGACAAGTTTGGTGGCCAACCATTATTTCCAAAGCATATCCTACCTTTGAACACTGCCATTTATGAATCTAATCTCATCAAGATACACTCTTATGGTGTTAGATACTCATGGAACAATAAATGTAGGAGTGGTGTCAGAACATTCTCTACCATTGATCATACTTTCTGCAATTTCAAAGCGAAATCTGCTTGGCCTAATCTCACTGTCAATCTTATCCACCCCATTCTCTCTGATCACTCCCCATTGATTCTTGCTAATGGTCCCAAAATGAAAAACGAAAAAAGAAGTTTCAAATTTTTTAATGATTGGATTAGTTCTTCTGAATTCAAACCAACTGTGAATTTGGCTTGGTCCTTGCATAGTTATGGTAAACCTATGTTTAATCTTTGCAGGAAGCTTAAACATGTTAAAAAGCATTTGAGGGCTTGGGCAACTGAGAAGTATGGTGATGGTTCAAAGTAAACAAATATATTGAAGAAGAAGTATGCTGAGGTCTAGGAATTTATGATGAACAACCCCCATGATCAAAATGCAGCTGAAGAGGAAGGAAGGCTATGTGATCTACTAAACAAAGCCCTTGAAATTGAAAGTGGAATGAAACAACAGCAGTTTCATAGTAAGTGGTATAAATTTGGTGATCGTAACACTGAGTTTTTTCATTCCTCGATCAAAATCAAACAAGCAAAAGAAAACATACACACAATAACTACACTTGAAGGTACTTCTGTATCAACTCCTGACTTAATTGATGCTGCCTTTGTTCAATATTTTGAACACTTATTTGGTAACACCTCTGATTTTATTCCTGAAATTGACATGTTGAACAACATCCCCCTTCCAACTTTGTCCACAATGCAAGCTGCCATGCTGGTTAATCAAGTTACTGATGAGGAAATAAAAAATACTCTCTTTGCAATGAATAGAAAGTCGTGTGGTGGGCCTGATGGATTCAATGTCCTCTTTTTTGTTACTTGCTGGGACATAATTCAGTTGGATTTCTGCAGGGCAGTGCACAATTTTTTTAACAAGTGCACACTGCTAGCTGAAGTCAACTCAACTAATATTGTTCTAATCCCAAAATGTTCTGAACCTAGCACTGTCACTTCCTATAGACCAATCTCGTGTTGTAATGTTGTGTATAAGTGTATATCAAAGACTATTGCGTCAAGGCTAATGCAAGTACTCCCCCAAATCATTTCACAAAATCAGGTTGCTTTTCTTCCCAAAAGGAGTATTTTTGACAACATATTGCTGGCTCAAGAACTTCTTTGTGGGTACTCGAGATCTAATACTCCTCCATCTGCTATGCTAAAGCTTGACATTACTAAAGCATATGATTCCATTCACTGGTCCACCATTGTGAGAATTATGGCATTAATGAACTTCCCAAAGCCATTTGTTGGGTGGGTTTACGCATGTATTTCAAACTCTAGGTTCTCCATTGTTATTAATGGACGACCTGTTGGTTATTTCAGGAGTAGGCAGGGAATTAAGCAAGGGGATCCGATATCATCTTACTTATTTCTTCTAGTGATGGAAGTGCTCACAAGATTTATGATATCTAAATATGCTGCTGGGCAGATTAAATACCACCCCAAGTGCAAACTAACAAATGTTACAACTCTCATGTTTGCTGACGACATTATGATCTTGACTAAGCCTCATCTCCCCTCGTTGTAGTGTGTTATTACTACGTTGACTGATTTTTATATGATGTCTGGTTTGCAACTTAATTATTCAAAATCAAGTATAGCAATTGCTGGGGTCACCACCAGTATTTCCAATAGTCTAATTCAATACACTGGTCTCCAAAGCATGGGTACAGATATGACATATCTTGGCCTCCCCCTTTTGACATCTAGGCTGAAATATGCTGATTGGCTCCCCTTGTACTCCAAGATGGTTGCCATTCTTGACATGTGGTCTAACAGATTTTTAACCCAGGCAGGAAGGCTTGTTCTAATCAAATCAGTTGCTTTTTCAATGACGGTTTATTGGGCTAAGGCTTTTGTCTTGCCTGCAAAACTTTTGCATCAAGTCAGAAGTGCAATGCTCAGATTTTTTTGGACAGGTTCCATCAATAACAGGAAGCCATTGCCATGTTCTTTCGGTCTTTTTGAGAAGAGTTTAAATGCTGGAGGTTTGGGGGTTATAAACATTGTCAACTGGAATATTGCAGCGTTCAGTACTCATCTTAACTCCATTATTGTCATGGATAATTCTGGGTGGGTTAATTGGGTATGGGCAAATAGAATTGGTAGGGCAAGTTTCTGGACCATAACCCCACCTCAAATTTGCAGCTGGATTAAGCTTCTGAGTTTACGGGCTAGCTTGCTTCCTACAATTTTTCATAGGTTGTCAAACTCATCTGCAGTCAAATTTTGGTATGATCCATGGGTGGCCAAGGGGATGGTTTTGCATTCTTTGTTCACCTATCAACAGCTGCAACAAACTGGTATTCCTATTAATGCAAAAGCTGTGGATTTTATTTTCCATGGTAACTTGCATCTGCCATTTTTGTCAAATCAATACATAAGGACTGTTTGGAATGATATACAATGTAATACCTACCCTCTTGTTGATGTTGATGATGTGCTTTGGAATGAAAGGCCTCATTCTGTCAAGCTTGTGTACAAGCACCTGCACAATTTAGGTGATCAAGCCTTCAAGTGGAGCAAAGTTATTTGGACCACTGATTCAACCCCAGGGGATAATCTAATGCTTTGGAAAGTTCTGCAAAATGCCATGTTGACTAGAACCAAATTGATGGAGATGGGATATGATACGGGTTTCACATGTGTTTTCTGTGCAAATGAACCAAAGACTGTGCACCATTTGTTTATGCAATGTCCCTTCACTAAGATGCTATTTGACAATATGATGCTTGTTGCTGGGAGTAGATTGTTGGCTCGTCTTACAACGCTGGATTTTGACATGATATACAAAGCTACAAGGTGGCGAACATTGAAAGCGAGACACTTAACCATCTGCTTGAAGAAGTATTTGACAGTGGTGTGGTATGAACGAAATATGATTTGCTTTGAAAAGAAGAGGAGAGATGGGCAGGTGTTATGGAAGGTTTTGAAGAATGAAATATACAAAACTATGAAGATGCAATCCAATTTTCCAGCCATTTACAAGGATGCTTGGATATAGTTGGTGAATTTTCTGGGGCGTATCTTGTTTTGTTTTTTACCTTGTGTGTTGTTGTATTTTCCCGCTGTTTTATCTCGGTGTGTTTGAATGTTTTCTTTATTTCTTGCTTGCTTTTTCTTTTGAGCAAGTATTGTATTTTATTGTTTTTTGGCAATAAAATCAGGTAGGGGCCCTGTTAACCCCGCTAGCTTTTGCTAAAAAAAAAAGTTAGTTCGAATTGAAATCAAGTTGAGTTGAAATGATATTGAAATTGAGTCAATTGAATTGAAAGGTTGGGAATTGAGTTTGTTGATTTGAAATTGGACATGAGTCTAGATTTGTTGAAATGGAAAGAAATAGTTTGATTTGATATTTTTTCAAAATAAATTATTTTAATATAAAAATTTTAAAATCTATTTTTTACTCAAATTATTTTGATTTTTAAAACTATTCTACTATATAAAACATTTTCAATACTCAAACCATTTTATATCAATCTGTTTTAAAGTCCTTAAACTATTTAAAATATTTTAGTCTATTTTTAAACCATTTATAATTATTCAAACTATTTTCTAAAAAGTTAAAACTGTGCAAAGTTGCAATGTTTATATTTAAATCGTTGATTTAAATGCGAACGTGGTTAAATAAGGCTATAACCTATATTGGAATTTGAAATGATATTTTTAAGTGAAAATGACATAATATGGTAAATATGATAATTCGAAATGAAGTGATATTTTTGAAGTGAATATGATATTTTGATATCAAATATGAATCATTTTTAAAATTTAAACGAACCAACTGGTGTGAAAAATGACGTCGTTTGGTTGTTAAAGAGACCGAGGCCTCTAATTGGCATACTCTTTGTCAATATTACAGCGACTTTAAAAACTGTGTACGCGGTGGATGCTATCCAAAATGAAGTGGTTGAATTTGAGTCATTTGCTGGATTTGAAGAAAGATAATGATGATGGATGGTCCCGACACTTGTGTCAATTTGAAATGACTAAAACAAGATAGCTTGTCAGGGCCAAGTGGGTTAGCTACCCTTAGCGGACATACCTCTTCATATCACTATATTGTCGTTGGCTTGATTGGTGCACCTTGATTTGATTTTTGGAGGTGTTGGACGCGGTGGGCAGTCGTTGCTACGATGCATTACAACCAGCCCTATGACCTAAACTGGTAGTATCCTACCTTGGGTATTGCCCCACGTGCCTTATCATACTCTTTATCCTTATTCGCGCCCACTGCGATTTTTTTTAGTATGAAACCTATAGGGGACTCACTAGCTACCGACGTTATTGGTTGTGTTACAGGACCTGCATAGAGTACCTGCTTAAAAATGTGTTAAGGAAAATTAATGTAAAGCCTTAATGCTAAGAAAAATATTTATTTTATTGATTAGACATTACATATATAGCCTATCTTACCACATATAGATAGTTTGACGAATCCTTATGAGATGGAAAATCCCGTACCATCTCTTAAGTTATTGCGCTTACATTATAAACTAGATAGGAGATGTTAAATCCTGTAAACATCTTTGAAGCTATTACACTCATATTTACTTGCTGTTGATTTTACTTACATAAGAACTTTTAGTTCTGACTTGAGTGTTTTGCCTTTTCATTATGCTTGGGTCAGCCTAAGCAGTTTAGTGTTTGAAGATATTATTTTTAGAGGCTGAAAACGAAGTTTTGGTATATTATATTATTAGTATTATTCCGCTACATCATTATTTGTATGTTGTTGTTTGTACTCTGATTATGTTGTAAAGTTTTGTAATCAAATGTATATTGTAAAACAGCTTCATGAACTGTTCATTTGATTATTATATTTTGTCATTCCGCTGTGTGATTCTGTGTTTTTTTTTCTTTTTTATGTTATTTTCTTATTTACCCCATTGAAAACTACCCTTTTGTTGTTTGAGTTAGTTATATCTAGTTTATTGTCAATTTAAACTGTTCAAAAAGGTGGTTCGTTGCATATACGGAGCATAAACAGTCGAACGATGACCAAAATCCTTTAATTTTGTCATGAATAAATTTTGCCTAATTAACCCGTAGGCGAGAAGATATTGCATACAAAGCTCTATGGTCATTAGGATAAATTTGTTCGTGACTATGTAGACGAGGAATGATGGTATCAATTATCATTCGATTTAATAGTCTAGCCCATGGTCGGAGGTAAATGGATTTCCATTATGTCATTCCATGTTCTTATATTTTACGGGTAACTTCATCCCCAAGTAGAAGACTGTGATCCGCATATCGGTTAAATTAATCCCCTCATAAGAACATCCTAAAATAATACCTATGGTATATACATCAATTTTAACTTCTTTCCTGTAAACACTGACCATAACCAACAATCATCATTCTCCGAATTCCAAATGTCTTAACTACATAGATTAGAGCAGAAGAGGTAAATATCCAGAGGTTCAATGATTATCTTTTTTGCATCATAGCTAATCAAATTGCAACAGCCCGCATCCATAGTAATTACTAAGATTTCATATTCCATAACATTGCCAAGGCGATAAAAAGGACTTGATTGGATGTTCTTTTGGGTAAGCGCCTCAAATCGTTTGATTGCATTAGGATTATTGCGGAGCCATTGGTTAAGGAGAGCTTGTGAGACCGGTGCTTGAGAGGAGGATGAAGATTGGTATTGCTTTTGCTTCTTGGAGATGGTAACCTTCATGGGAGCCATTGATTTATGAAGTTGAGTGCTTTGAGATCTAGGGTTTTAGGTGTAACAACCCGGATATTTTAACGGTTTTAAATTAATTTAATTAACTGAATTTGAGTGAAATTTAATAAAAATGAGAAAGAAATTTTGAAATATAAATTTGATATTTGGAATGCGTCCAGATAATCATAGCAACCGGTAAATTTTCGTCCGAAAATATGAAAGTTTATTTCGTGCGCAAATTCACTTCAATTTAATCAGTTAAAAAGCAATGAAAATAAAACATTTTCAAAACCAAAATATTTTTACATAGAAAAATTCTAAAACATCTTTTGAGAAAGTTGTCAGTTTGTCGTTTTTTCAAATTCGGACATCTTTACTCCCGTCGATCTTATTATTCTACGTTTTTCATGCATTTTCCGCAGTAGAAAATTTCGAATTTTTATAATTCAATCATACCACTAACATCTGTATACCGTTCTGATCGCCCCGTTGTGCTGATCGCAACGGTATATTTATTTCTGTCTTTCGAAACACGGTACGTCGCGAAATTCGTTAAACGGCTGACCGTTGCGGTTCGTTATGGTGTCTTTTGGTTTGTGGCCTTTCAATCCTCAGCCATTTGGAAAATCAACAGTCATTCATTTTATTATTTCATAAATTTTGTGCCTGACCTTCTCACTTATCTGTATCCAATTCATGTTCTAGTTCCAACATACATTGTTGTGTCTCTTCTCATCCCTTTTATTCGTTTGAGACAATTCATAAAAAAAAACTTTCATTTTCTCCTGTTGCTTCCTCTTCACTGATTCTTCCCTCCACCATTGAACCATGCCGACCTCACCGCGATATTCCCCTCACCCTCTAAACATGCGGTCAACACCCAAGCCACCATCGGCCTCATCCACGACTAACCATCTCCTCCACAACCCGAGCTCCTCCATGCCGAACCCCACAGCAAACAAACCCTGACAGCTTCTCTCCCCTCCGCAAGCATCACCCACCCCACAGCCTATGACCGAAATCCATCATCTGTTCTCCCCACCTGAGCTACTCAAACCGACCACCCTGACTCCTTGAATCCGCACCCAGATCCATCACCAACAACAGAAGTTGCCGCATGCCTACATCTTCCGTTATCTCGCCATAGTCCCGTGCTCTTCTCCTCCCCGTGAAACCAACGACAGCCATTCCTCCGCCCATAACCTCCCAACCATAACACAGTAGCTAAGCACGCAAGCAGCTTCCGAGCCCACCCTGTCACCGTTCCGACCACCCACCTTCCTCCACGCAACTGGCCGATGCTCCTCCTCGCAGCCCTTCAGTATTATATGCAAGTATGTGTATTTATATATATGAGAGTATTATATATATAAAGTTATATATATATATATATATATAAAGTTACCGAATATTTTTTTTTTACTGTATGTTAGATATACATAGTAGTTTACTAAGTTGTGTTAGTTAATTTATGCAGGTAGTTGTGCATACTGTTGTTAGCATTTTTAAGTATATGTAATATATTATATATAGGTTTGGTGTTCAGGTTATACCTAGACAATGTCAGCAGCAACACTTGTATGTATATAGTAAGCAATATATTTAAATTATATTTTATTAGTTAGGAAGTTACTAACTGGTTACAGCTATATATCATACTTTATAAGTTACACAGAGTTTCAAGTTATGATATGCATAAAAAAAATTTTTTGTTGATATGATGTTTTGGTCAGTAGATGTCTATAACATATATTTGTTTAAATAATCGAAAGGTATATTTGTTACAATCACCTGAATGCAGTTTATTTATAAAGGTATATATAAGTTTTATAAGTTAGCCTATTTTAAACTTGAACAGGTTGTTGTTTATAAGGGAAGTTGTATATTTGTACGGTAGTTATATATATTTTTGTTTTGAACATCTTTGATTAATAGTCTGATGTCTATATGCTTTATTTTAAAGTTATATTATATATACATTATCAGTTATGGCGTAAAGATAGTATGGATTGGTTTAGTGATATAGATATTAAGTATTTATGTTGTAATATGTATTATAAAAGAAGTCATATATTCGCGCGCTTTATCAAAACGATGATTTTAAATTATATATGCTATTTCATTTTAGTATTTGTTTCAAATGTAATATTGATTTTTTTTTTTTGAAATGAATAAATAATAAGTATATATATGTGTGTTTATTTCAATTTTTATATGGTATATATGTTGATTTATGTGTTATAATTTAAAAACAATGATTTTTAATATATATACATATATAATTTAATTGGCGTTTGAAATTTAAATTATAATTTGTATAAATAGCTATATGTATAGTTATGCATATGTGTTCACGTATACCAACCACCTTCATCGATCCAGTCTAATTTAATTTCGTTGATTTCTTACTATCAGCTTTGATCGTCGAATTTGTGCCAATCTCGCTTTGTTTCAGAATTCGTGCTTTGGTTTGCAACTTAATTCTGTGTCATACTCTGTATTCTCTAGCCTCGAAAGGTGAGCAACCACTCACGATTAATATTCTTTTATTTATTAAATTTGATTTCAATTGGAACGACAATTGAAATATACTACTGTTATTTATTGCACTGTTATTTATGTATCAGTTCACCTTTGACATCTGACACCGTTATCTGTTATGTATGCAATAATAAATCCAGTTTGGTTGATAATTGATTGATTGATTGTTGTTTATATTGGATGCTAAATTGTAATGAATAAGTGATAAATATTATGAAATTGAATTTGACGCAGGATAGTTAAAATTTTTAATTGACATATGTGTTGAATTTGCTTAGTTGAAATTTGTGTAATACGACCTTTAAATGTTAGATAAAAATTGATACGTAGAATTGGTTAATTACACCTTGAACCATTGAATGTATGATTGTATAGGTTGATGTAATATGAAATTGAACAATTAATGTTAAGTGTAGAATTGCATAGAATAATTAGTGTAATAATCTTTAATCTACATGAAATGATAGTGTAGATTCTAGAAATAATTATATTAATTCGCACAAATAACAATGCGATTTAATACGACTATTTTGGGATTATTTAATTGAATTAATTATTGAATTGTTATTAATGTTTGATATTGCTTGTTTATTTACTTTGACACCATCCCAGTTATCACACTGCAAGTTCCCTTTTATTATGCTTGATCTTGAATTGGAATTGGAATCGGGTTGAAATGATATATACCCAAATGAATTTGACCTAGGATAGAGAATTAAATAAAAATCGATTGGTTGATAAATTGATTTTTTAAAAAAAATGATTTTATTCGAATAAAGAATAAGTTTTGAAATGAAGTTGGAATTTGAATTTTTGAAGGAAAATGTAAAGATTGAAATATGAAACAAATATTAAAGTAGTAATTGATAAAAGAACGTTGTTTGAAATTTAATTATTTAATAATTAAATTTGGAATTACTAATAAATAATTTGGAATTAGTAATAATCGAGTTTTGAAATTATTAAGTTTGAAATCATTTAATAATTAAATTTGAAATTATAATTAAGTTTGAAATTATTAAGTCGAATTTATAATTAAGTTGAAATGATTTGATGATTAAATTTGAATTCATAATTAAGTGGAAATGATTTAATAATTAAGTTTGAATTTGTAATCATGTTTGTAATTATGAAGTTTTGAAATTATAAATAATTAAGTTTGAAATTATTTAATAATTAAATAAGATTGAATTATTTGATAATTGAATAAAATAAAATAAAATAAAAAATTGAATTCTTTGATAAGAGAATTTGAACTTTTGATTAAGTAAAATTTGAACTTCGTTAATAAATGAAATTGAGTTCCTTTTTTCATTAAAGTTTTGAAAAAAATTATTTAAGTAAGTTAATAAGTGAAATTGAAACTTCTCGATTATGCGAAATTTAGTTCTTTACTTAATTGAGTTTGAAATTTGTAACAAAGTCAATAAATAAGTGAAAATCGAATTTCTTTAATAAGAAATAAAATGTGATTTATTGAAATGAATGAGATTTATTGGAATTAACGTAAGACTTGTAATTTAAAGAATTGTGTAACGACCCGTTAAATTTGATAATGTTAAATGAATTAAATTAATATAATTTTTAATCTAATTTAGAATAAAATAAAAGCCTTAATATTTTATTTGAGAAAAACGTAGTAATTTGTTATAGTAATTGGAATTTAATGTAACAATAAAAATTTATGATAATAGATTTGGATAATGTAATTTGTCACATTTTGTTAAAAGATTTAATTTTAAGAAACCAATATAATGCAATACAAAGGTGTTTGAAACGACTGTTGGGTTTTAAATGGAGTGTATATAAATAGTGAAAATCATTATACCTCTTAATTTAATACGATTGTTTAATTAATACTAAAAGAATAAAATTTGAAATAATATTAATGTAATAATAACTGAATTTAAGTGCAACCATATTTATGGAAGTGAATTGGATTTTTGTGGATGTTAACATTGAATAAATTTATTTAGAGTAAAAAAGGATTTAAAAGCATGTTTTGGATAGAATGTTAAATTCATGGATTTAGTGTAAGTAACTAGAATTTAATCCTATAAGATTTGGAACTGAATGTAAGAAGATAGTTTTGTAGAAATAGTAATTAACAACTTAATTGTGCATACCTAATATAATATAAATAACAAAAGGACTAGAACTTGATTTGCCTAGGTATGTATATATATTGATAAACTATAACCAAGTGAGAAATTTGGTAGTAAATAGGGAATAAGTTGATTAAGGCAATTAGTAATTTAATAAATGAATGCATAGTAAGTAAGTGGAAATTTATGCATAAAAATATTTTCATATATAGTATAATTACAAAAGTTTACCCATTTATATAATGTATATAATTGAATCTAAATTTAGGGCAACATTTTTGTTATTGATGGTGTAGGTGAATTTGAATAAAAGGTTAACAATTATTTTGATTTAACATTTATTGAGTATATAGTTAAGAAGGGCACTCGACGTAAATGAATCTAAATAAATTATTTTGGGTATTGATGTGTCTAGTAAATAAAGGAGAACTTTAAGGAAATAAAATATAAATGAATGTATTTGGGAATATAGTTCTTGTATATGTTGAATAGTTATTATATAGTTATTAAGAATGAGCGTTACTTTATTAAGTATAAATATAGTAACAGAAGTATGAATAAATTTATAGAAACATAAGATTTACTTTAAGGTAATATTTGAGTGTAGACTTTTGGAATAGATTCAATAACAATAATCATTGTTTGTCACCTATCTTATTTGTTGTTAAGTTATGTTGAAATCAATCTCAAATTTATTCACTAAAATTTTGCAGTTAGCGTAGTTTTGGCTTTGTAATTGCAGTAGTTAATTCTTTAAGGTGAGGTCGATACTAATTTTATTTTTATTTGACCATTGGTTGTTATAGACTTTAGAAAGCAAGATTTATATGTATAATTTGAGTATAAAATTCAACAACTGGCATTTATTACAAATAAAATGGAATTAAACATAAAATATTACGTTATTGAATATAAAACGGAATTTGTGAACATTAGAGTGAAATCTTGAACTAATGTTAGTAACGTCTTTATTTTAGGTGAAAGTTGAGGATATAAAGGTTAAAAGTCTAAAGTATGGGTTTTTGAGAATATAATTTATAAAATTCTTAAATATAAGAAAGTGCAGAAATGAACACTGAAATTTGATATCTTGTCAATTTTAATTCACATCCAAGCTTGTTAAATCATTTGAAATTGATTAATTTATATAGGCAATAAAATTGGGACAAATTTTAGAATATTAATACAAGATCGGATTTTATAATTTATTTAATTTATTTAATGAATATTAAAAATAGCCATTTTTGTCACGGACTCGGATTTCGACGAAACCAGTTTCATCGGATCCGTATCGGTGAATTATTATAGGATTTCAAGTTTCGTATCAATTGGACCTGTCGTTTGATCGTACGGACGCGAAACGCCTTGAAATCGATTTAATTAAGAAATCAATTTGAAATCAATTTGGAAATTTTGTTTTCAACATAACTTCTTCATACGATCGAATTTGGTCGTGAAACTTTTTCCATCGCGTTCAGAATATTTTAAAATACCTATTTGGATATATGGGTTTAATAAATTTTGTTCCGGAGGCTAAACGGGCTTTTTGGGCCATAGTTTGTGGCGTACGTTCATCCTTCTAGTCTATACGCTCTAACCCAACCCTAACTATAAATATACAGTTATAAACCCTAGCCACTCCTGATTTTCATTTTCTATACATACATCTCCTCATTCTAACGGCAGAAAAAAAAACCTAATTCCCAAATTCCAAAAAAAAAAAAAAAATCAAATTTTTTTTAAAAAAAAATTGCGGATCTGCAGCAGCTTCTGGTCGCGCTTCGGGTTTCGGGAGAGAAAACCCTGGAGCAACTTCGGGTCAGGAAGAAAATGACTCGGGTCGCTCCGGGTCGTTTTGGCGAAAACTCCAAGCAGGCACCGGGGAATTGAGCGGCGCACCGAAGTCGAACCCGAAGTCGACCCAGGACCAGAATTTTCCATTTTTCAAATTTTCATAACTTTTGCATACGAGCTCAGATTCACGCGCGGTTTGTTTTGTTGGGATCGTATCGGAATTTCTGACGTTTTGACGCTGGTTTGGACAAATTCTGAAACCGTCAAAATTTTGAGTTTAAATTGAATTTAAATTCGATTTAAATTCCAAAGGTGAGTGTTTTAACCCACTCACAACTACTAGAAGCTTTTATGTTTGTTTAAATTAATTTTAGAAATGAATAGAAATTTATTTATGAGTATTTGGCATGTTTATTTTATTCATATCTGTTGAATTGCATTTAATTAATTTAACTGTTAATTTAATTAATTTATTGCGTATGAATTTACAGTTAAAATTTATTTGTTTGTATATGAACTGCTAGTTAACAGTTATATAATTTATTACTGAATATAGACTGTAGATTAATAGCTGTTAAATTTAATTTGAATAAAATTGCCAGTATTACCTGTTATGTAGTACCAAAAATAATATTGTTATTGGTTGATATTGATTGATGATTGCGATTTGGATGATGGATGATGTTGATGAATGGATGTTTATTGTATATCATTAAATTGCAAATTATCATGCATATTTCATTTCATTCGGGATTGTGGTTTGAAATGATATATAACCGCAAAATTTTATATTTTTAAATTGTGGATTGAAATGATAAATATCCGTATCACTTGACCATAGGATAGAAAATTTTATACGGGCACCGCGGTCTATATATAACTATTTTAATGTGATTTCTATGGTTTGGATGGAATACGGTTTATAATAATCTTAAATTTTATATTGTATAAATATTATTCTTCCATATATATACATATGAAGTTGAAAATTTTGAAATTAAAAGGTGTATAAATCTCTTTATTAAAAATGGAAAAATTAAGAAAATGGAGTTGATAATTTATATCATATGTTTAAATGTTAAGTTTGGAAATTTTAAGATATGATATTTATAATTGGATTTTTCCCAAGATAAATTGAAATGAATATTCTAGTATAATTTGAATTGAAAAAAATAATTTTTTTTTTATTACTAGAAATTGGAGTTTTTATTTATTTATGGATTTTATGTGAATATTCAAGACTAATTAATAGAACATTCGATTTGCTGAAAGAATAAATTCCAACTTTAGTTTTGAAATATTAATACTCCAAATGGATATATATATATATATATAAATAGAAATTGAAGTGGTTTTGGAACTTGAAAGTGATATTTAAATTTGGTTTAGACTTTAAATAAAGAAGTATATTTGTAAAGCCCTGGAAATAATTTCTTTACAAAGTAACCTTAAAGTTAAACCATTTATTCTATATACCATTGACTATCCGAACCATTTAAGTTTTAGAAGTTATGGTTTTAAATTATGAATTTCGAAATATTATGCTTTGAAAGTATAACTCAAATATTTGGTTTCCAGATATTTTAAAATTTAAAGCAGTATATTTTGGAAGAGAATTATATTTGAGAAAAGGATATCATATTGTTTTGGGCTTTAAATTGATATCGTATTCATAATTTTGAAATGAAAATGTTTATTTGGTTTTAAAGTGTAAACTATATTTTTAAAATGACCGCGGTGTTATAATAACGATTGGTTGGCAAAGAGACCGCGATCGGATATGGACATACTCTCTGTCGATACCGAAAACCACTTTGACTAACCGTGTACGCGGTGGAGATTCCAGAATGAAGTAGGTGGTGGCGACGTTTCCTGTAAGGTAAATACGTGGACCCGACTCCCGTGAGTTGGCATAAGGTGGCTAAAACAGGAGCGATTCTCAGGTCAATGAGGTCATTCCTCTGATCGGACCCTCCTCTTCGATATTATACTTTGATTTTGGATTGATTCAGTGGCCACTTCTATATTTTGTTTTTGGGGAGTTAGTCCGAGGTGGGCGGTAACTGCGGCTACGCGTTTCCACCAGCCTGGATAGCAATTGGTATATCTACCCTGGCATTGCCTAGTTGTGCCGTGTCACCTACCATACCGAGCCTTTACTACGTGTTTCTATTTGTGTCGTACCTATGGAGTATCCTCTGGTAGCTTCCCGATCAGGAGGTATTACGGTACTGTATAGACTATTGGCATTATTTGTGTTAAGGGCTATATGGGTAACCCCTTAACGCTATTAAAAAGTAAGTTTATTTTATAAATAGACACTATTATAATAGCGCAATATACTACATAGTAAATAGTTTAACGGATCCTTAGGAGATGTAAATCCCGAACATCTCTTGAGTTACTGTACTCATATTTATTTCTGTTAATTTAACTCACATAAGATCTTTTAGTCTGACTCGAGTGTTTTTGTCTTTTCAAATTCGCTCGGGTCAGTCCGAGCGTTTCAGGATCGAAGATTTTAGCTTTGGAGGACGAAGACGAAGAATCCGTATTATATTATTTATAGTATTGCACCACACTCTAAAATTTCCGCTGCAATGATTGTATTGGTATGTGTAACTCTGATATTCATTGTATAAGTAAAATAAATATTTTGTAAACAGTTATCATGAACTGTATATTGATTATTATATTTTATCCTTCCGCTGTGAGATTCTATTTTGTTTTATTTCTTCTCTGTTTTTCTTATTTACCCCATAACAATCCGCCCTTGCGTATGCTTTGAATTGGCATGTGTGTCGGTTTAAAGTGTGCGAAAAGGCGGGATGTTACAGCTGGTATCAGAGCTTTGGTTTAGCGATAAACCTTGGCTTTGTGGGGTTTGACTCTTTGTTAATAGGGTAGTAATACCCTATGGGAGTCGCTGAGTGTATATATATGAGAGAGCGTATTTGTTAGTTTTATAAAAAGATTTTAATATTATGTTACTCTGTTCCGTTTTGTTTTTATAAATTCTGGTTGATGCATGGGACGCTATGCCATCAATAGGGATTTCTAAACACTTAATAGGACAGACCGACATAATATTTGTTTTTAATATAGGTGAATGAAATAATTTTGCCTATTATATTTTCTATATATAAAAAATATATTTTATAAAGATATATATATATTTAGTTGCTATAGATTGGGTGTTAGGAAATAAAAATATTTATAACAATTAAAGCTAAGTTGAAATTATAATAAATCAAATTGGAGATTTTAGAACTTAAGTCCGGGATTTTTGAAATCTTCTTTCAAAGGATTTATGAAATATAATGATTTGGTTTATAAATATTTTCTTATATAAATATTTAGTATAATTCGAAAGAATTGGTTTAAGAAGATTTTGAAGAAAATAAGTTTGTACTTTCCTCTCTGTCGCTGGAAAATAATTTCGGTGATGACGGCCGCATCATCGACTTTCATTTTCGAGTTTCGAAGGGAAAGGCCACTGTAGTAAATTCTACTGCAGATTTGTTTTGAAATTATTTAAAATTTTAATTGTTTAAAGGTAATTAGAGATATAAAAGTTGTAAGAAATTAATTATCTATTATTTTAAAGAAATTTTGGAATTTGGCCCGGTATTTAATTCCTAAATTTCCATTAATTAAATTGTTTAAACTATTTTAGTGGAATAAAAGGTAGGTAAAAGAATGAATGCTAAGTATAAAGGAAGTAAAATTTAACTTATAAATAATGGTAAAGATCTATTGAACAATAAATGAATTAAGAGAATTGAGATTAAACTTGTATAAGTTCAATTGCACTTTCTTTGACATAAATAACTTACCAAATATGAAAGGTTGAAATGTTAATTAAGAGATTTGAATAGAATATTATGCAAGTTGAAATGTTGGAAATTTTGGATTATTCTATGAATTGTTATTATATAAATAAGAATTTAGTGGTATAAACTTAAGTTATAATTGAAATTTTACTGAAAATAAGTCAAGAATTATTAATAGGTGATATGAACTTAAGTAAATAAAATGAAATTCTTTAGTAAATAAGGATTGATTGTAGGGTTATTAACTTAAGTATGTTTTAAATTTCCCCTATTCTAATATAATGGAAAGTAGGAATAATAAATAAATGACTGTAAACCCTAAGTAATAAATTAATAAAATTTCTTTATTTATAAGAATGAAGGTTATAAGGTTAATAATTTAGGTGTAACTAAGAAAGTTACTGTAATTTAATATAATAGAAACGTAAACATTAAATAAAGGAATAAAATTAAGGGTAAGTTGAAATTATAATATATATAACGAATATATATTTATTGAACCATTAATTAAGAAAAAAGGGAATTGAAAAGAAACTTGGAAATTTTCACTTACACTCTTAGGACATATATAAACTTACCATATAATAAAAGTTGCAATGTTAGTAAGAAAATGTAAAGGGAAATCTTACAAGTGGAGTTTGAGGTAATTAAGGTATTCAATAAATTTGCTGTTAGTAATGAGAATTAATTGTACAAACTTAAGTTAAATTGGAAATTTTACTATATAAGTAAAGATATGTAGCATAAATAGATAATATAACTGTTAGTCAATAAATTGGAATACCAATATAATGAATTTTGAAATAAATGGAAAATGAAATAGTAAGAAATATATAAACCCCTCCATGAATGAAAGGAAGAAAATCAAGCCACGGAAGCATGAAATAAATGTATAATAAGTAATTTGGTTGTTGGTTTGAATTGTATTGTTTGATTTATGTTTGTTGGGTAAGAAATTTGAAGTTGTTGGGTGAATAAATAATCTATCTTTGTTCCATCCAAGACTATTGAGTAAAGGATGCACTTGATAGTTAATTTCATCTCATACAAATTTCAAGTTTGAACCCAAACAACTATTTGTTTGATGGATTAAATGGTTGCTTTGTTTGTGTATGTATGTTGTTTGTAAGGTTGATGGTTGTTGAATTGTTTGGTTGATTAATGATTGAATCCACTTGAATAGTTCACTTTAAAATAAATATTTAACCTTTTAGATTATATAAGTGAATACAGGTGATGGAAGCAGCTGCTACTGCTTTTGGTTCCACAATAATTAGCGTAATTGCCCGACAAATAGGCACGTTTCCAGATTACGTTTTAGCGCTATTTTATATAATTTTTCCCGTGTTGGGATAATATTTTGATAATATATGTAATATATTTGTATATTTTGATATTATATTTTCTCCAGAGTCTCTCCGTACAAAGGAGACTCTGCCAAAATTTTCCATAAATTTTGGACTTAGAATTTTGTGAAAATGTTTTCCAGCTTTAATAATCTAAGTATAAAGGAATATAATGATTATAAACAGGTATATTTTATTTAAGAAAATAAATTTAGTAAATTATTGTTTATAAATAATATTTGAAATAAGATGTATTGTTTTATTCTTCCTTCTCCCTTCTTTTTCCTTTTCGGGGACGAAAAGTTTTGAGTGGGGGAGATTGTAACGACTCGTTAAATTTGATAATGTTAAATGAATTAAATTAATATAATTTTTAATCTAATTTAGAATAAAATAAAAGCCTTAATATTTTATTTGAGAAAAACGTAGTAATTTGTTATAATAATTGGAATTTAATGTAACAATAAAATTTTATGATAATAGATTTGGATAATGTAATTTGTCACATTTTGTTAAAAGATTTAATTTTAAGAAACCAATATAATGCAATACAAAGGTGTTTGAAACGACTGTTGGGTTTTAAATGGAGTGTATATAAATAGTGAAAATCATTATAACCTCTTAATTTAATACGATTGTTTAATTAATACTAAAAGAATAAAATTTGAAATAGTATTAATGTAATAATAACTGAATTTAAGTGCAACCATATTTATGGAAGTGAATTGGATTTTTGTGGATGTTAACATTGAATAAATTTATTTAGAGTAAAAAAGGATTTAAAAGCATGTTTTGGATAGAATGTTAAATTCATGGATTTAGTGTAAGTAACTAGAATTTAATCCTATAAGATTTGGAACTGAATGTATGAAGATAGTTTTGTAGAAATAGTAATTAACAACTTAATTGTGCATACCTAATATAATATAAATAACAAAAGGACTAGAACTTGATTTGCCTAGGTATGTATATATATTGATAAACTATAACCAAGTGAGAAATTTGGTAGTAAATAGGGAATAAGTTGACTAAGGCAATTAGTAATTTAATAAATGAATGCATAGTAAGTAAGTGGAAATTTATGCATAAAAATATTTTCATATATAGTATAATTACAAAAGTTTACCCATTTATCTAATGTATATAATTGAATCTAAATTTAGGGCAACATTTTTGTTATTGATGGTGTAGGTGAATTTGAATAAAAGGGTAACAATTATTTTGATTTAACATTTATTGAGTATATAGTTAAGAAGGGCACTCGACGTAAATGAATCTAAATAAATTATTTTGGGTATTGATGTGTCTAGTCAATAAAGGAGAACTTTAAGGAAATAAAATATAAATGAATGTATTTGGGAATAGAGTTCTTGTATATGTTGAATAGTTATTATATAGTTATTAAGAATGAGCGTTACTTTATTAAGTATAAATATAGTAACAGAAGTATGAATAAATTTACAGAAACATAAGATTTACTTTAAGGTAATATTTGAGTGTAGACTTTTGGAATAGATTCAATAACAATAATCATTGTTTGTCACCTATCTTATTTGTTGTTAAGTTATGTTGAAATCAATCTCAAATTTATTCACTAAAATTTTGCAGTTAGCGTAGTTTTGGCTTTGTAATTGCAATAGTTAATTCTTTAAGGTGAGGTCGATACTAATTTTATTTTTATTTGACCATTGGTTGTTATAGACTTTAGAAAGCAAGATTTATATGTATAATTTGAGTATAAAATTCAACAACCGGCATTTATTACAAATAAAATGGAATTAAACGTAAAATATTACGTTATTGAATATAAAACGGAATTTGTGAACATTAGAGTGAAATCTTAAACTAATGTTAGTAACGTCTTTATTTTAGGTGAAAGTTGAGGATATAAAGGTTAAAAGTCTAAAGTATGGGTTTTTGAGAATATAATTTATAAAATTCTTAAATATAAGAAAGTGCAGAAATGAACACTGAAATTTGATATCTTGTCAATTTTAATTCACATCCAAGCTTGTTAAATCATTTGAAATTGATTAATTTATATAGGCAATAAAATTGGGACAAATTTTAGAATATTAATACAAGATCGGATTTTATAATTTATTTAATTTATTTAATGAATATTAAAAATAGCCATTTTTGTCACGGACTCGGATTCCGACGAAACCAGTTTCATCGGATCCGTATCGGTAAATTATTATAGGGTTTCAAGTTTCGTATCAATTGGACCTGTTGTTTGATCGTACGGACGCGAAACGCCTTGAAATCGATTTAATTAAGAAATCAATTTAAAATCAATTTGGAAATTTTGTTTTCAACATAACTTCTTCATACGATCGAATTTGGTCGTGAAACTTTTTTCATCGCGTTCGGAATATTTTAAAATACCTATTTGGATATATGGGTTTAATAAATTTTGTTCCGGAGGCTAAACGGGCTTTTTGGGCCATAGTTTGTGGCGTACGTTCATCCTTCTATTCTATACGCTCTAACCCAACCCTAACTATAAATATACAGTTGTAAACCCTAGCCACTCTTGATTTTCATTTTCTATACATACATCTCCTTCTCACCTCCTCATTCTAATGGCAGAAAAAAAAACCTAATTCCCAAATTCCAAAAAAAAAAAAAAAAATCAAATTTAAAAAAAAAATTGCGGATCTGCAGCAGCTTTTGGTCGCGCTTCGGGTTTCAGGAGAGAAAACCCTGGAGCAACTTCGGGTCAGGAAGAAAATGACTCGGGTCGCTCCGGGTCGTTTTGGCGAAAACTCCAAGCAGGCACCGGGGAATTGAGGCGGCGCACCGAAGTCGAACCCGAAGTCGACCCAGGACCAGAATTTTCCATTTTTCAAATTTTCATAACTTTTGCATACGAGCTCAGATTCACGCGCGGTTTGTTTTGCTGGGATCGTATCGGAATTTCTGACGTTTTGACGCTGGTTTGGACAAATTCTGAGACCGTCAAAATTTTGAGTTTAAATTGAATTTAAATTCGATTTAA
Source organism: Allium cepa (assembly GCA_030765085.1). Classification (NCBI taxonomy): domain Eukaryota; kingdom Viridiplantae; phylum Streptophyta; class Magnoliopsida; order Asparagales; family Amaryllidaceae; genus Allium; species Allium cepa. The sequence continues at coordinate 744,473,283 of CM060940.1, read as the reverse complement.
ATTCCAAAGGTGAGTGTTTTAACCCACTCACAACTACTAGAAGCTTTTATGTTTGTTTAAATTAATTTTAGAAATGAATAAAAATTTATTTATGAGTATTTGGCATGTTTATTTTATTCATATCTGTTGAATTGCATTTAATTAATTTAACTGTTAATTTATTTAATTTGTTGCGTATGAATTTACAGTTAAAATTTATTTGTTTGTATGTGAACTGCTAGTTAACAGTTATATAATTTATTACTGAATATAGACTGTAGATTAATAGCTGTTAAATTTAATTTGAATAAAATTGCCAGTATTACCTGTTATGTAGTACCAAAAATAATATTGTTATTGGTTGATATTGATTGATGATTGCGATTTGGATGATGGATGATGTTGATGAATGGATGTTTATTGTATATCATTAAATTGCAAATTATCATGCATATTTCATTTCATTCGGGATTGTGGTTTGAAATGATATATAACCGTAAAATTTTATATTTTTAAATTGCGGATTGAAATGATAAATATCCGTATCACTTGACCATAGGATAGAAAATTTTATACAGGCACCGCGGTCTATATATAACTATTTTAATGTGATTTCTATGGTTTGGATGGAATACGATTTATAATAATCTTAAATTTTATATTGTATAAATATTATTCTTCCATATATATACATATGAAGTTGAAAATTTTGAAATTAAAAGGTGTATAAATCTCTTTATTAAAAATGGAAAAATTAAGAAAATGGAGTTGATAATTTATATCATATGTTTAAATGTTAAGTTTGGAAATTTTAAGATATGATATTTATAATTGGATTTTTCCCAAGATAAATTGAAATGAATATTCTAGTATAATTTGAATTGAAAAAAATATTTTTTTTTATTACTAGAAATTGGAGTTTTTATTTATTTATGGATTTTATGTGAATATTCAAGACTAATTAATAGAACATTCGATTTCCTGAAAGAATAAATTCCAACTTTAGTTTTGAAATATTAATACTCCAAATGAATATATATATATATATATAAATAGAAATTGAAGTGGTTTTGGAACTTGAAAGTGATATTTAAATTTGGTTTAGACTTTAAATAAAGAAGTATATTTGTAAAGCCCTGGAAATAATTTCTTTACAAAGTAACCTTAAAGTTAAACCATTTATTCTATATACCATTGACTATCCGAACCATTTATGTTTTAGAAGTTATGGTTTTAAATTATGAATTTCGAAATATTATGCTTTGAAAGTATAACTCAAATATTTGGTTTCCAGATATTTTAAAATTTAAAGCAGTATGATTTTGGAAGAGAATTATATTTGAGAAAAGGATATCATATTGTTTTGGGCTTTAAATTGATATCGTATTCATAATTTTGAAATGAAAATGTTTATTTGGTTTTAAAGTATAAACTATATTTTTAAAATGACCGCGGTGTTATAATAACGATTGGTTGGCAAAGAGACCGCGATCGGATATGGACATACTCTCTGTCGATACCGAAAACCACTTTGACTAACCGTGTACGCGGTGGAGATTCCAGAATGAAGTAGGTGGTGGCGACGTTTCCTGTAAGGTAAATACGTGGACCCGACTCCCGTGAGTTGGCATAAGGTGGCTAAAACAGGAGCGATTCTCAGGCCAATGAGGTCATTCTCTGATCGGACCCTCCTCTTCGATATTATACTTTGATTTTGGATTGATTCAGTGGCCACTTCTATATTTTGATTTTGGGGAGTTAGTCCGAGGTGGGCGGTAACTGCGGCTACGCGTTTCCACCAGCCTGGATAGCAATTGGTATTCTACCCTGGCATTGCCTAGTTGTGCCGTGTCACCTACCATACCGAGCCTTTACTACGAGTTTCTATTTGTGTCGTACCTATGGAGTATCCTCTGGTAGCTTCCCGATCAGGAGGTATTACGGTACTGTATAGACTATTGGCATTATTTGTGTTAAGGGCTATATGGGTAACCCCTTAACGCTATTAAAAAGTAAGTTTATTTTATAAATAGACACTATTATAATAGCGCAATATACTACATAGTAAATAGTTTAACGGATCCTTAGGAGATGTAAATCCCGAACATCTCTTGAGTTACTGTACTCATATTTATTTCTGTTAATTTAACTCACATAAGATCTTTTAGTCTGACTCGAGTGTTTTTGTCTTTTCAAATTCGCTCGGGTCAGTCCGAGCGTTTCAGGATCGAAGATTTTAGCTTTGGAGGACGAAGACGAAGAATCTGTATTATATTATTTATAGTATTGCACCACAATCTAAAATTTCCGCTGCAATGATTGTATTGGTATGTGTACCTCTGATATTCATTGTATAAGTAAAATAAATATTTTGTAAACAGTTATCATGAACTGTATATTGATTATTATATTTTATCCTTCCGCTGTGAGATTCTATTTTGTTTTATTTCTTCTCTGTTTTTCTTATTTACCCCATAACAATCCGCCCTTGCGTATGCTTTGAATTGGCACGTGTGTCGGTTTAAAGTGTGCGAAAAGGCGGGATGTTACAAATTGATTTGACGAATTTAATTTATTTCAATTTGGAGTTTTGATATAATGAAGTTGAACGTAAGTAATTGATTTAAATGAATTGGAATTTAAATAGAAGTTGTTTGAAGGATAAATTTACTTAGCAAATATAGAATGAAATCAATAAATGAATTAAAATTGGTTTGAATGAAAATTAAACCATTTTAAATGATTTCGGAATGAAACTTATATACGAACTTGAATCAATATTTGAATTGTTTAAATAAAAGTTGAAATTGAATTGTAAGATTTTAAAATGGCTATTTGGATGTTTGTAATGGAAATTTTGGAAATTGTTAGTGAAAGACAATTGAAATGTTGATTTATAAATTCTAATTGAAATTGAAATTGATTTGGCTTTGAAATTTGTTAAACGACCAATCGGTGTAATAATTACGAAAGTTATTAAAGAGACCGGAATCGGTTATGGATATACTCTCTATCTAAACCGAAAACCACTTTAATAACTATACGTGGAGTGATGATCCAGAATGAAGCGGTTGGAATGATGTACGTGATGACTGAAGAAAGAGAACGATAATGGATAGCCTTGACACTTGTGTCAAATTGGAAATGACTAAAATCAGGAGCCGTGCCGGGCCAAATGGGGTTAGCTACCTCGAGCGAACACACTTCTTCGTAACTACTACTCATTACTTGTTATTGATTGGTGCACCCTCGTACTTTTCAGGAGTGTTGTTTCGGGGCATTGCGATCGTTGCGGCGATGCGTTCTCACCAGTCCGGATCAGGCAAACGGTAGTTTCACTACCTTGGGTATTGCCTCATGTGCCTTGTCATACTTGTATCCCTATATACGCGACCACTACGAATTTGTTTTGTGTTATACCTATGGAGTACTCCCTGATATCCCACCAGTTTACGGTGGAGTTTACAGTGCTGTATAGACCATGACATTTATATAAAATGTGTTAAGGGGGATAATGGTAACGCCTTAACACTATTTTGACATTTTATATTACCGATAGACATTATCTATGTAGCGTATACTACTACATAGTAGATAGTTTAACGGATCCTTAAAGGATGGTGATTCCAACATCCTTTGAGTTACTTGTATTTCGATTGCTATTTCACTTGAGTTGGATTTATTGATATAAGAATATTAATCCTGACTCGAGTGTTTTGTGTTTTGCTTTACGGTCGGATCAGACTTTGAGTACCAACTTTCGAGGCTCACCTTTGGAGTTGGAGCTTTACTTGGAGATCCAGCTATCTATCCATCTTTCAGATATTCAGTTAATTCCAGTGATGTAATCTGATTATTGTATTTGACTATTGTATTCGAAACTTCTGTTGTAACTTATTTAACTCTGTTATATATATAGTAGCTTCATGAACTACTATCTCTTTTACTTCCGCTGCATATTATTACTCTGTGCCTGTGATTCTGTGATTATTTATTTACTGTAGATCTGAGTTTTGCCAAATTTAAATTAACAATTTGGTATTTTGAATTATTCATGTCCGACATGTGCGGATGCGAATAGTCCAAAATAAAGGGTCGTTACATTAGGAATTTGGAGTTGAAATAAAGGTAAAATGAAGATAAAGGTAACATATTTTATATATAGTTGTTGGATAATTTTTACCAAAGCAGCGACTGACATCTATGAGGAAGTCACAGACATCTGTGGCTTCAGCGAAAATGAGGCAGAGAGATTTGAAAGACGTCTGCGATGGTTCCACGGAAGTCTATGGCTACAAAACTTTTAAACAAAGAGTCTTCACAGATGTCTGAGAGGTTTCCACAGACATCTGTAGTTACAGAGAAAATTTCCCATAACTGATGACAGACGTCTGTGGTATATTCATAGACGTTTGTAATATCTGATTTCAGGCATCTAGAGGAAAATTTAATATGAATAATATTTTTATTAAAATTTAAATATAATAAACAATATACATACCAAAATAAATAATATGATGTGTGACATATATTTTAATTTTTTTTTGGGGAATTCTGAATTATTGTTTTGTTGTATATCTCACGAATTTGGTTCAACTTCTGTATCGTTAATGGCTTTAGTGAAGAACAACTTGGATGAGCTGCATTGTCAATCCAAGCATGGTTTGATGGTCCTATTTTGCATGAATTTCTCGAAGTAAAGTTATGAGCTTTTGGAGGAGTTTCTTGTAACCGAGGGGACTTTTGAGGTATGTAATTTTTTGTTGGTGAATGAACACATATTGCTAGAATACACCTTTCAAGTAAATTTAGATGAAATCCTTGACGTCGTTGCTCATAATATATTTCATGTTGAACTTTGATCATTTATTCTTGATAGTGATATATCTCATCGACTTTGTTGGTGAGAGATGTTGATTTCAGATCAATTGATCGTTTAGCTTTCTTTCCTTTGGGAGAAAAGCCGGTGTGGTACGTTTGTGATGCAATAGTGTTTAGAGAGTCTGAATGAGTTGATGTTGGTGTGGATTTAGTTGGTGATACATAAGTGCTAATTGACGAGGGGGATTTATAATCGCTAGTTGAATATGTGGAGTCGTGATCAGAAGACATTGTATTATTTGTTGTAGGAATTTAGTTGTGTTTATATATTTTTTAAGTAGTATAGAACTAAATTTATAAGATAAATTTAGCTATATTTACAAAATTAGTTGAGAAAAATGAGTTAAGTCATAGAAATTTTAACACAGATTAGTTTTCTTTAAATGATTGTTACTAAATACAAGTTATAAACTTAATTATTTAGTTGAAATTGCATATAAACTATTATGAATTTAAGTGAACAAAGCATTATTTCAATAGCTTTAGCTAACCAATTCGTTGAATGAACAAATTCCTAGATCCCATCTTAACTTAATGAAAGTTAGTTCACTTAATAGTTTTGTAAAAATACTGGCTATTTGATTTTTGGTATTGACAAATTCTAGAGTAATTATTTCTTTTTCAACGTTATCTCTTAGAAAATAATGACGAATATCTATTTGTTTTGTTCATGAATGATTAATTCGATTTTTAGATAAATTTATAGCACTAGTATTATCGTAATATATTCGAGATTTTATTATTATTCTTCCAAACTCTTTAAGTGTTTATTGCATATATATTACTTGAATGCAAGCTAAGGTGGTAGAAATATATTCGGCTTCACACGTTGAAAGAGAAACACAATCTTGCTTTTTACTAAACCACGAAACTAACGATTGAAGAATAAAGTGACATGTGCCACTTGTACCTTTTCTATCTGATTTACATCCATCAAAATCTGCAGCATTGTAAGATACAGGTTCAAAAGGCTTTTGGACAAATAGACGATAATTTTTTAAATTGGATAAATATCGTAAAATCCGTTTAATGGCCCGATGATGTGATTCTTTAGGTTATGCTTGAAATCTTGCATATGAACAAACATTCGTCATAATATCCGGTCTATAGCGGTTAAGTATAGTAAGGATCCTATCATGCTTCGATATAGTTTTTGATCGAATTCTTTTCCATGTTCATCTTTGTTTAGATGAGTAGTAGTACTCATTGAAGTAGGTTTACTTGATATGTTATCCATTCCAAAATGTTTTAGTAACTCTTTACAATATTTTTCTTTATAAAAATTTCATTATCTAGTTATTTCATTTGTAATCCTTAAAAGAAATTCAATTCACTCATATGAGACATTTCAAATTCATTTGTCATTATTGTAGAAAATTCATTACATAAATTTTATTTAGTAGATCCAAATATAATATCATCAACATAAATTTGAACAATTAATTTATCCTTTTATTCTCTTTAATAAATAATTTTAATCTGCTTTACTAATTTGAAAACAGAAATCAATTAAATGAGATTTTAATCGATCATACCAAGCTCGAGGTGTTTGTTTTAGAAACCCCATTTTTTCAAATTAGTGACTGATCATTTGGCCTTGGTACTAATTCCCAGACAATGCTTCGTTCAAGTTGATTAAGTTCTTCTTGCATTGCTAAATTTTAGAAACCATCATTTGTTGCTTCCTTGTAATTATTTGGTTCAAAATTAGATATAAATTCTACATTACTCATTTGATTTATTTATCTTTTAGTTGAAACTTTGTTATCTAGATTTCTGTTAGCACTAGAATTGGTCACTAACACCCTTGAGTAGAATTATGTAGAGAGAATAATGAAGAAAGTAAGTTGAAAAGAGGAATATCAAAGTAGGATGCAATTTGAACAGTAAAAATGAGAACATCAGAATTATAGTGGTTCGGCATAACTGCCTACGTCCACTTTGAGTGAAATCTTTATTACTTCTTCAATGAGTTGAATACAGTGGAGTCCTTGCACAGTTAACTCGAGTACAAAGTCTAACAGTAAAGAAATGAGTATAGAAAACTGCAGAGTCTCCCTAGAGTTCCCAAAAAAAGGCCCCCTCCACTATACCCCTGTCCCTCTATTTATAGATGAAGATAGGCTGGTTCTCCTATGTAGGCCTACGACCAAGGCACTCCGGCCCACTACCGACAACTTCCTACAATGCTGAATGGTGGTTGTCAAGCCTCTGATACCGAACGGTGGTCGCCGAACCAGTTTGGTCGACCCAGTGGTTGTCTCATTGCTGACTCGAAGCAGATCCTCAAGGAACTCGAGGCAAGTAGTAGTATGACTTGAAGCATAGAAACGCTGGCCTCACCACTTTGCTGTAAACCAAAGAAGCTTTTCCACACAAAGCTTACCAAGCCAGGCATGTCGATCTGCACATATCGAACCAGGGAGGCCGAACTACGAACGTCGAACCACACTCGACTGGTCCGTCTTGACTTCCCTTCCTTGACCGAGCGGCACACGACCTTTCTACCTTGGCTGATCCATACATGGTGCCCTATTAGACTGAACGACATGCAACCTTACCACCTTGGCCAAGCGGCACACTACCTTTCTACCTTGGTCGACCTATACATGCTTCCTTATTAGATCGAACGACGCGCAACCTTCCCACCTTGGCCGAGCGGTACACGACCTTTCTACCTTGGCCAATCCGTACACGCTGGCCTATTAGACCGAACGACATGCAACCTTCCCACCTTGGTCGAGCGGCACACGACCTTTCTACCTTGGTCGAACCACGATTAAAGGCCAAACGATGCATATAGGCCTAACCATACACTTTTCATACAACTTGGGCTACACCGGACCTTCATACTTCTATATCCCTTTTTGCTAGAATCCTGTCTAGACCAAGCCATAGCCTCGGCAACTATCGCCCTGTAGCTTGACCATATAGCTAGGTAACAATTTTCAATTATGTTATCAATAGGATGATCTTTTAAAATATGAGGTGGTGATTTCAAATTACTATTATTTTGATTATCATTATTATTTCCAATCATAGTTACAATGGCTTTATTTTGATTAGTGGCTAGATTTTCTTCGTCGCCTTTATTTATGTTTATATATTTTTAATCAAACGAGACATGAAGACTTTCCTCTATAACATTTGTTCGTTCGTTAAAATTTTTGTATGATTTATCTTGATCGGAATATTCAATAGAAATTCCTTCATCTTCTTTTCAACCGAATTTACCAAGATTATCTTTTGTATTTAGAATAAAGCACTTTGATCCAAATATTCAAAAATGTGATACTTTTGGTTTTTATTTGTAGATCATTTCATAACATGTATTTTTAGTCATAGGTCTAAGAGTTACACGATTTAAAATATAACATGCAATAGCAACTACTTCGACCCAAGACTTCTCTGGTAAACCACTCCTATCTAGGAGAGTTTGAGAACATTCTTGCACGGTCGATTTTTCTTTCAACTACTCCATTTTGTCATGATGTCCGTGGAGATAAAAAATTACGAGTAACTCCTTTTTTATTACAAAATTTTGTAAATAATTCATTTTCCAATTCTCCATCGTGATTACTTCTTATACTTTTTATTTTTAGATTCATTAGATTTTTAATTCATTTAGCAAAATTTTTAAACATTTCGAATGTATCACTTTTATGCTTTAAAAAAAGCATCCAAGTATATCATGAAAAATCATTTACAATTAAATACATATTTATTATGATTTATCGAATGTACTTGAGTTAGACCGAATAAGTCCAAATGAAGTAATTCCAGAGGTTGTTTAGTAGAGATTTCCTTTTTTTAGATTCAAATGAGCTTTTCTTTAATTTTCCAAGTTGATATACATCATATAAATTTTTAACTTTGAAATTTATTTTGGGTAATCCTCTTACCAAATTATTTTTAGCTAATTTATTTATATACTTAAAATTTATGTGACAAAATATCTTTTGCCATATCCATGAATCATCATGATTTGCGATTAAGTGTAAATCATTATTATGATTAATATTCATGTTTAAAATATAAATATTTCGATTTATTGTTTCTTCAAAAATTAAAGTTTTATATTGATCAAAGAAATTGCATTTATCTTTTTTAAAACCGATTTTAAATCCCTTATCGCATAATTGGCTTATAATAAGTAAATTATGTTTTAAGTTTCTAACTAATAAAACATTTGAAATAATAGGAAGAGTAGATATATCGACATTGATGACGTTTCTAATTCCGATAACATATCCTTTGGAATTATCCCCAAAATTGACTGTGTCACCATCCATGTAAGTGATATTTGATAGCATGTGTGCATTTCCCATTATATGTTTAAAGCATTCATATCGGGTATCCATTTCTCCTTATTAGTTTTGTTTTTGGATACCTGCAAAATAATAAAAAGTTTTAATTGGTACCTAATTTCTCCGTTAGGGTTTTATGTGTTAGTAGGAGAAGGTAGCCATACCCATGAGAGTTTGAAACCTTTAGAGATGTAATTTTCATTGTGAACTATATCTTTTCGATATATATCTATGTGTTTTTGTCTAATCAATTTTTTATTTGTTTTAGAAGTCCATATATTGATCACTTTTATTTCCTAATTTTCTTGTTTAGATTTTGTTTTTCTAAAATTTGTATATAATGTACTATACTTCTGGAATCTTTGATTATTATTGGAAACCAAATTATTTCTAGAATGTTTATGAATTTTTTCATTAAATCCTAATTTCTCCCTGTTTCCTGATGGTCTTGAAATCATTATCAAATTATCTAGATTTTTCTTTCCTTTATTAAATTTTGAAACATGATTACTAATTTTATCTAATTTATTTTTTAGATCAAAAATTTCTAAATTAGCTAATTCTAAATTTTGTTTAATTTGTTCTTTTCTTTTTGAATTTTATAGTTCTCTATTTTGTTATTCTTTATATCATGCGTTAAAGTAGCATATTGAGATGAAAATTTTCTACATTCTTTTTATGATAATTATAATTCTTCTTCTAAAATAGTTTTCTCTTCTTTTAATAATCTAATTTTTAATTTAGCTCTATTTAATTTTTCCCATATTTTCTTTACTTGATTTTTTTAATTTTCTATACTTGTCATCTAATTCTATGCTTATTTCAAGAACTTCATCATATGTTAATTCAAGACGTACCTTATTTGTGTTAGCCATGAAGCAAACATTTGCTTGTTCTAAGTCATTGTCGCTATCGGATGATGTGAAAGAGTCGGAGTCATCCCAAGTTACTTGAAATGCTCTTCTCTTTTTCTTGAAATTTTTGAATTTGTATTTATTTTTATCATTATTGAGTAGTGGACAGTCTTTCTTCGTATGGCCAAATTTATCACACCCGTATCACTTCATTGATGTTGATTTGAGGAATTTGTGTTGTTGTTCTTTTGAAATTTCATCATCTTTTTGAACATCTTGAAATTGTTGCAATTTTTGGCTATGAAACAATCTCGTCTTCTTCCAAGTCAGATTTGTCATTACTTGCCTAAAATGCGATGCTTTTCTTTCCTTGATTTTGTTCTTTTCTTGCCTATAAATTAGCTTCATACGACATCAGATTTCCTATTAAAATTTCGAATTTGAGTTAGGAAAGATCATTAGCTTCTTCAATGGCTAAAACTTTTCTTTTCCATTCGTTTGTCAAAAAGTTCAAAATTCATGTGACTAAATCAAAAAATCAGTGAATTTAACTTCTAGTGCATAAGATCTTGTTGTATAGTATGAAAACTAGCATACTTGTCAGTAATTGACTCATTTGATTTCATTTTAAAAGATGGAAATTGATTTTGTAGAATGTAAATTTTTGTTTGCTTAACATTGTTTATGCCTTCATGGGTAATTTATAATGTGCACCATATATCATAAGCAGTAGTGCAAAGCATGACTTGTAAAAATTCATTTTTATCGAGTGAGAAAAATAAAACATTCATAGCTTTGGCATTGTTAGATGCCTCAGCTTTTTGTGCATCGGCCTATGTGCTAACATCAGTGTCAAGTGCTTCATATTTATTTGAGTTGCTAGCCATATTTCTAATCCATTTGCTACCATAAAAATTCGCATGTGTGTTGACCAATAGGAATAATTAGAACCAGTAAATAGTGGTGGACTAGCAGTTGATTTACCTTTGGGTATGTACTTTCAATTTTAGTGATTTCAATTACATGCTACTGTAGATTGAAATAACCTTGCTCCGATACCAATTGTAATTCTTGTGGATCGTATACAATCTAACTTGTGTAAAATATGCAAGTGTATAAGTTAATGCAATATTAGGCAATAAATAGCAAAGTATAAAAAGCATGCAAACTAGAATTTTTATACTGGTTCGGACCACCCGTCCTACATCCAGTTCTGAAGCCCTCCTTTGGTATTTCCTTTAAACTAATTACCCTTAATTTTCCCGATGGAATAGGCTAATACAAAAGTATCTCTGACAATCTTATGTTCCAATAACATAGTTTTTTACATATAGTACAAATCTTTCTATGATCTCCTTTGCGTATATGAATATGAATGCTTTGAGTCGTAGGAAGTGATTTAACCAAAATTATATTTTGGTTATAGTAAATTGAGAGTATGTGAACAATTGTATATGCAAGAGAGTGCTCGAAAATCAAGAGAGTAAAACACAGGTTAATTCAAGTGAGATGATTTTTACTTCTTAATCAAAGTTGGTATTTAGATTTAAAAAGATGCAGATGAAGAGTTTTTACTGTTTGAGAAAAACTCTATAACGATCTGAGAATTTTAACGATTTTAATAACATAAGTTAACTAAAAAATTCCATGAAAATAGACAATAAAACTTTTGAAATGAAAATTTGATATTTGGTATGCGTCTATTGAAGCATAGCATGCGGTAGATTTTCATCTAAAAATCTCTAAGTTTGTTTAGTTGTGAAATTTCAATTTAAATTTAAAATCAGTTAAATTTGATAGTAATAAACTATTTCTTGAAATCCGAATATTTTTACATAATAAAAATGCAGACCATTTTCTAGGTGAGAGATCATATTTCGTTTCGTCAAATTTTGACTGCTCTAGCTCCGTTTATATTATTTTCGACGTTTTAGCAACATTTTCGCCAGTGAAAAACGTGATTTGATAGGTAGGTCGTGTCGCTGAAATAAGTATACCATCGTGCTTATCTTATCAAGATGATCTCAATAATATATTTATTTGCATTTCAGTGTCCGATACGCGGCGAATTCTGTGAAACTATAATCCGCATCGGTTTCGCATTAGGGCATTTTAGATTCCGTGTCCATTTGTTTGTCCCCATGAGAAACCTACTGTAACGATCACGATTTTTCGTTGCCGAAAAACCGAAATGTTATGGGTTTTAAGAAGAAAAAAAAGAAGTAGAAGAAAGAAGATAGTAGAAAATAGAGAGAAAAGAAAACAGAAAATAGAACGGAACTGAACAGAACAACATCAGAATCTCACAATTCGCAGCGGAACAACATACAATAATAAATGAATAATCTTTAAACAAAGAATTATATCAGTTATTACATTACATCTCATTACATCATATCATCAGAGTGTACAACATCAAACAAACAGCGGAAAAAGAAATACTATATACTAGTGATACGCCAATGCCATCCATCTTGCCTCCAGCAACTCCTGAATTCCAGAATATCCTAATAAACCTTAACTCTTGACTGCCCGTGTGAAAATTGGTGGGCACCCAGAGTTTAGGAAGGAAAACAATAAACTCTGAGTCAGTCATGTGACTGGTGTGAGAACTAAAACAGTTTATTTTTCTTTAAAATAAAAATAGAGGAATATTTTTAAAATCAATTCGCAATGCTTTTAAAAATGAGACTACCATAAGGCCTCCCGCACACACACACAATGCAAACGCAGAATCGGAGGAGATTTCTCCTTATGATAGTCAAAGATGCTTGATACGTATTTAAAAGAACATTTGATATTATTACTAGTGCATAGTGTAGAGAAAATTCATTTCGAAAATAAAGATATAAATCTTAGCCAGCATAGACATTTCGAACTATGCCAACTATAGCTACCATGTTCAATAGCGGGTTACCGCCATATTCCATGGCAGGTTATACAACTAAAACCGTACAAGGCTCGTATTTGAAGAATGGATTTTCCAACAAATGGTCAGGCCAACGAACTTTCCATTGCCACATGGAAACGCCTCTGGAAGGACGCCCCGAGAACCAAACCGTTCTCCGCTAAACAAAGCCGGGAATCCCTTTTCCCAAGGAATATTACAAACCCTCAGATATGCCACCCCCGGTCCTTTGGAACCTTTAAACGAGCGCTCGTCACCATCATCACACAATCATAACAAAGTGTTTTCAACATGAGTAAGTATCTGGGCTCCATACCATGATACTACCCTTTTCCAGAAGGAATGGTCATACCCTAGGGAAGCGATCCCTAAAAACCTTGCCGCACAATTCCTGTTTCGACCATTACCGGTTTGTGAGTTTCGACGAAGTCACGTCCACAGAACATACTTTATACAAAAGCCATGCTTTGGGTCAACAATTGATCATAGAAATTATCACCAAGATAGACGATCAAATAAATGATCCTATCACAAATAATCAACACAATGATCATTTCACAGCAACACTCAGTATGTCACATTACCAAGATTGGGAGTATATCGCTGATAACCTTCAACTATATAACCTCTGAGCTCGTACGTCTCAGAGAAGGGTGTTAAGCTAAGAGAATAAATTCTCCGCCACCAACAGAAATATATTTGAAAGAAATCGGTTTTACATCTCAATTTGTAATGTCAGACACACAATCCATACAAGTCTGTTCCGGGCTCGAACAGAACCGAAGACACTTACAAGAAGTCCTTGCAATCCGGATATTCTCTAATCACGCCCGAATTTCCCATCACATATGGAGATCTCAATACCGGGGATCAGCCAGTGCAGAGACAATCAACAAGAAACCCTTTCGTTTTCGAAAATATCTGGTCTTCAACACCGATCTTCGAATGCAATTCATAACGACGTATCACATATTCGGAATGGGTTATACGACCCCAAGGTCCTTTCCCGGTTAACCCGAATAGTGAGCGCTTATTTTTAAAAAAATAAGTGTGGCATTCAAATTCAAGCAAATTACAACAAATACCTTTTAAAGGTAAATATTGATAGTCGGTTATTGAACTATCAATAGATATGCCAACATCACCAGATTCCAAATAATTTTCAAATTATTTATTTTCCAAAAATATCTTTATAAGATATATATATATATATTTTCCATTCTTTAAAAAATAAATCAATATTTATTTTTAAACTCATTTTCCGAATTCCATTTATAAATTCCATATTGAATTTACATTCCAAAATATTTATGAATATACAATTTCCATTCGATTCCTAACATTCATTATCAATTTATCTTCAAAAAGATAAATTCAAAATATTCACTTAATATTGGAAAAACATTTCCATACTTATTTATTTATAAGTAATTCACAAGCCTTTTTATTTTCTACACTTAGAAAATATTTAATATACTCTAATCGAAATTAAGTGTATATTTCATTCTTTAAGGAAATCATTCTCTTAAACATATTTATTTTGGCCAAACGAATGTTGCGTAAAACATCGTTACGACAACCCAAAATCATTAGTATAGGGATTCGAAATTAAAACAGATATATAATCCCAGTACTATACAAAACATTTCCTTTCGGAAATCATCTATTATAACAACAGTGTTATAATCTACCATTTCCTTCTATTTCTTGAAAACGTCTATTTCAACAATGAATGTTGAAATCTATGGTTTCGATAGTTAATACTTTTTAAAACATCTTTAGATCGTTTTAATTCTATTTAAAACATCCCATTCAAAACATTTCTTTAACATATTATTCACTATTCAAAAATGTGAATATACTTGTTAACCAATTTTACCATTTCTATTCACTTTATTTTAAAGGATTATTCACTTCTAAAACATGAATATAACTCCATTAATAAATTATAACAATTTACTTATCAAAATAAGTAGTTTGCGAATTTATAAAACAATGTTTATAAATTCCATTTCTATTTATTTTATAACACTTCCTTTTATAAATTTCCTTTATTAATCTGTTCAATTTCATATCTCGATGATATACCAAAAGTTCATATTATAAGTTAAATACTTATAATTTATTTGTTTACAAAATTGTTTCTTTAAACTTCCCAAATTTATAAATCTTATAACTTATAAGATTCTTTTATTTATCCAAAATCTATTCTTTTAAATAACTTTACAAATTTATAAACCTACTGTTTATAAAATTCCATTTATAACTTCACCGTTATAATTCTATAATTCCAATTTATGAAATACATTTACAATTCATTCTAATACTTGTAAAAGCTCATTTTATAATTCCAATATTTTTAATTTATAAATATCAATTTATAAATCTTTTAATATAAAACAATTTATATTACTATTTTTAAAACGTCTTTAAACTCCTTTATAATTTCATCATTCTGATTTATAAAATAATCAAATTTCATAAATCCTATTTTTAAACTTTTTATAATAAATTCAGAAATCCCAGTTTAAACTATTTTATAAAATCATTAATCTCATATCTTCAAAAATCACTTTTAACTGTATTTCTCAAAATTCATAATTTTATAACATTAAAATTATAACGTTTATTTATTTAAGATGAATCAATTCCAATATTTTTATAAACGTATATTTCCAAAAATCACTTTAGAAATCCCTTAAAAATCAAAATCGTTATTTTTAAACTTTAAAATTAGATCCGATGATGCAACACATCAAATAGTCAATCACGACTTTCAAACATCATATATCATCCGTGATAAACAATCAAATATCACAATATCTAAAATCAGTAAATATTTGCGAGGAATCCAGTTGGATCCCTCCAACCTGTTTCCCTGCATCCACAGACATTAGCACAATACCCATTCCACTTCGAGGTGGAATATCGCGGTATATGGGATTTTATAAAATATTATCCGCTTACTGACGGCGCATAGGGTGTCATCCGCTATATAATGCGGGAAATCAATCAACTGCAATATATACATATGCCAATATATATATATATATATATATATATATATATATATATATTGCTATATATATAATATAATACCAATTCCACTTCGAGGTGGAATATCGCGGTATATGTGTGTAATAAATAACCTCCGCTTACTAACGGCGTATAGGGTCTATTCACATCCAATATATATATATAACAATCATCATTCAAGCCAACAATCATTCAATCAACAAATTTTAAATCTAACTATTTAAAATTTAAATAAATCCTTTTGAGTGAGAAGTTCTCACCTTTATTCCCGTTTGCAATCCACTTCCAATTCAACTTGTTTTCTTCATTTATACCTTGTATAAATATTTACACAATTTATTAATATTCGAACAGATCGAATAACTAATTTATTTTCATTTAATTGATTTGCTTAACAAATGATCTTTATTTCAAACCAGTTTCTTCTTAAATAATTTATTTTAACTAATTTTCCTTTTAAAATAATTCTATTCAATCTACAATTTAATTTTAAAACTAAATTTTCTTCTTAAATAAATTTAATTAACTTACCCTTAAATTGAATTTATCCAAATAATTATTTCAATCTCAAGTTAATGATTTTTATTTTAAACTAAAAATTAAAAATTCAAACTGATTTTCTTTAATTAAATTTGTTTAACTAAAGGTTACAATTTTTTTAAAATTAAATTCCCTTTTTAAATAGATTGTTTTTGGCTTCCAAACAATTTCTTTTTAATATTTTGATTTAACAAAAATTAAATTCAAAACTATTCTTTATAAATTCCAATCTTTATTTTATATAATCTTTGGACAAATCACATAATTAATTTCCATTCGCTATATTTAATTAACCAAAAGTTTAATTTAAACTAAATTTCCATTAAATAAATCTTTCACTTAATAAATTTCCATTTGATAAATATACTTAACAAAATATTAAATTTCATTTAATGATTGAATTTACAAAGGTTCAATAAAAACTGAATTTCTTTTAACTATAATTTTTCTTCTTTAAATAAATTTATTTTAACAAAAAATTTATTTTACTTTAAATCAATTTCTTTTAAATAATTTATTTATCCAATAAATCAAATTCCTAACAAATCTGTCTAGTTCAATTTAAACTTCAACTAAATTTACTTTAAACAAATTTATTTAACTACAATTTAATTTCCCTTTAAATAAATTATTTTTAACCACTTAACTTAAATTTAAACAAATTTTCTTTAGTAACCAAAAGAATTGACTAAGTTAATCGAACATCTTAATAATTTATTCTTAACCCAATTTTTTCCAAAAATAAATAATATTTCTTTCGATAGTTTTAAATTAACAGATTTCTCTTTTTAAATTTTTTTTTACTGCATATAGGTATATATATAAATTAAATTAAATCAATACTAAATATCAATATACCTTACTGCCAATCGCCATCACCATCGTATCAAGATTTTTGCAATCCCTAATCCCTATGCGCGCACGAACTGCCGCAGCTTCCTCCTCCAAGTCGAGATCGAAGTCGACATTGATGTGTCTTCTCCATGCCGCGAGTGCTCGCGCGTGCACCGACCCCTAACTGACTCACGCGCCGCCTCCAGTAGTCGCCGCTGCCTCGTGCCGTGCGACACTGCAGCTACCCCTAGTCGCGACCCACAGAGCGCCGCCTCGCGTCACGCGCACGCGCGTGAGCGTCGCCGCCACTGCTCCTCCACGCGCGAATCGCCCCTTCGAATCGCGACACCCTGAATCGTTGCTGCCATTGATTTTGATTGCTGTCTATTTTTGGCTTCGGTGATTTGATTTTTGAATGAGGGTAAGGGCTTCGGCCAAGGATTTGAAGACAATGGCCATGCTTTATTTTTATATTTTTTCAGTGATTTTGATTTCTGAGAGAGGGAGGGGGTAGAGATATTTAAAGTCGAATGCAGTATGCTTGGCACGATTTATTTCGTGAATTTTGGCGTGATCCTAGGCGTGTTTTAAGGGAGAACATGCTGATGTTTGACTCAATTTAAATTTAAATTGAATTCAACTCAAATTCCAATGCGTTAACTCACCGTGTGATCATAGATTAACTCCGAAAAATACGAAATTTGAAATCCGAGAATAATTCAATATTACGGACCCAATGGAACTGGTTTCGTCGAATTCCGAGACTGCGCCTCGGACGGCTATTTTTAAATATCGATTCAAACGATTAAATTTCAAAACTGAACAATCCACTTCCAAATTCAATTCTGAAGCTTCTATTATCTTCAGTATTATCAATATGAATTTTACAATCCTTTGAAATATTTTTAATTGGCTTAAAAATTAAAGAATTAAATTTTTATTCAACTCTCAATAGATTAAATCCTATAACTTAATCGTCAAATTCATTCTGAAATTTGAAATTCAAGTCAAACCGTCATTCAAATATTTAAAATTAATTAAATATTTCCAAATTAAATTATTTAAAATTCTGGGTCGTTACACCTACGGTTACTAGTCTTCATTATTTTTAGAATTTAAAAGTGACTTTTTCTTTTCCCTATGGTTTCACTATATATTCTGATATGTTGATTCACGCTTCCCTTTCTCTTCGTTCTGGCATGCAAATTAAATAATAATATGAAACCTGTTATAATATATGTAAATATAAATAGTGAATATGCTATATACTGTTCTGTATTTAGTCCCACATTGTGGGATTAGTTCTACCCCAAGCTCCTAGGCCTCTATATAAAGGTGCTAATGTAATGTAAATAGATAATCTATTCTCAGGAATAAATAATATGTCTTCTGCCTCTCTCTCTAATGGCTTCCTATTTCTTTATTCTACAACACGTTATCAGCACAATCTATACAAAAAAAAATTATGGATCTACAATTGTGATAATTCATGAAATCATATCTATTCTTTTCCAGATGCAATTATAGATCTCATAACGGTAAGTCATTTTTCTGATGATTTAATCTTCGAAATCATATTTTTATATCTCATTCCATTCTACATCTACTTCTTCAGATCTGAATATGTTGTCTTATTTTTTTAAATTTTATTATATTAGTCCTATAATTTTAGATCTTATATAGATCTATACTTTGAGATCCGGTTCTTATTTTATTAGTTATTATATTTCAGATCTAATTTTTTTTTTGCTATTTTTATGATCTTATTATATTGTAGATCTCAATATCATACTTATTTTTATGTTTTTTAGTTCATTCATTTTGGAATGCAAGTTTGAACTTGACAAAATTTGACATTGTTGATTAAAGCAAATTTTTTGAATTTGATTGTACTTAGTTTGGACATGGATTTGAGAAATTAAACATGGTTGGTAAATGGGGTTTTCATTTTGAAAACCATTTGATTTGATTTAGATTTGAATGAAGACTTTGGAAATTATTTTGATATATGATTTATATTTCCAGAAGAAATATTTTATTGTTTCTAAGAGAAACAAATATAAATATAATACGTATCTAGAAGATCGTATTAAGTGAATGGAAACATTAGTAAAAGCTTACATGATAAGCTTAATATCTTCCGATGTTTCCTTTAAAAAACAAGGGAAAAGAAAATAATAATTGAGAACCTGCAGTTTTCATAAATCAGTAAATTACAAGTTTCTTCAAAATAAAGAACCAGAAGTTCTAACTAAAAAAAAAGGATTATATATCAAAACTCAAATATATAAATTTGAGATGTGAAGCTTTGAATTATTAGAAAATCTAATTCAGATTATGGTAAATTTCAGTTGCAATCAAACCTGAAGTTTGATAATGAAAATCAAGTTGTACCATTTAGGATCTAAAGTACTAAACAAAGACTTTTTTTTTAAAGTAAAATTGGAACCTGAGGTTCTAAAAATATTTGCCAATGGTATTAACTACTAAATCAAATAAATATAACTTGTTCACTCCAGAAGTAGTGAAAATAATATATTTAAAAAAATCTCCAGAAGAGATTTGTTCATATATTTGGTGTTTTTACTAAACCAAATAAATATATAGAAACATATCTACTCTTCTACTCTCTTTCTTTTTAATTAAAAATAAGGCATTCTAATAGGAAGTTTATTTCCTAATTTTTTTTCCTTCTTCCATGCATCTAATCACTTTTCAAAAGGTAAAATATAATAGATCAAATATAATAGATCTGAAATAATCTTAATTTTCTAAATTTCTAAAATAACTTGTGTTGATTTGAAGATTTACATGTCTGTTTTGATATATTTGGTAAAGAATTATGAAGTTAGTTTTCTTATGAAAATAATAATGATTTGGATCTGAGATTTATAGTTATTTATGATTATGAATAATATGGATAGATCTGAGATAATTTTGTTTATTTAGAAATTCTGATTATTGGGAAATAAAGTTTCGCTTTAAGATATTCATTTTAATTTTACTATTGAGTAATATTGAACCTATATTTGAGATGAAATTGTGTTACTTTGAGTACTGTTTGTTCAATTAGTTCATATATTTATAATGAAATTATTTTGCTATGACAGTAGTTATATCCTGAAGGTTAATTGTAGTTATTTTTATCACAAATGAATTAATTGCAAGTGTTATGGTAATAAATTAAATCATTTATTGTCATAAATGCATTAAATGCATTGATTATTGTAAATTAAATGACGTTGTATGTTTGTGTTTGGAATAAGAATAGACGTATGATTCACTATTTGATGTATTTATTTTGACAAGTAATGTCTGTTATAACGGAAAAAATAGGTTTAACAACTCAAAGGAATTATTTTAATAGAAGTTGTATAACTCAAAGTCCAAGGCCTGAAGTCTGGAATTATGAAAAAAAATTCTGACAAACTTTACAAGCTCGAATTCTTGTCAGTATTTTTTTTAATTTATCAAAATGCACAAGCTCCTAAAAAAAAGGCAGTTTACACAAAATTTGAGAACCCGAAGTTCATAATAAATTAGTGGACTTGAAGTTCATGAATTAGAAGCCCGAAGCTCTATTGAAATTGTGTAAAATGATAAGGTTGTACTTCTTGAAGAAGTTAAAGGAAAATAATATATTATCATATGAGATAATAATGCTGCATTCAAGAGATTACAAAAATCTCCAAATGAGTTATACCTTACCTTATATCTTCATATTTATATTATATTAACCAAATATCCTGAAGATATTATGTTATATGATATATCAACCATCATTGGATGTGTGTGTATTAATCTCTTGAAAAGATGTTTTAGAGATTTATTTATATTTATATTGCAAAATATAACATCCCAGAAGAGATGTTATAGAAATTTTATTTTTGTTACATTGCAATTCCTTAAAAGGAAATACTATATTCCCCGAAGGAATAATGATATAATTTTTTTTTGAGTAATAACAATAATTTATCGAGAGAAAAAAAATGATATTGTATACCAATGTTACACTCCAGAAGTAGTGGTTTTATATTTCGCATCTTACTTTCATTTGGTGCATCTAATTTTGTTACTGTATTTAAAGTCTGATATGTCATTTCAAAGATAGTTACAACAACAAAAAAATTCCAGTAGGGATGTTTTATGCTATTGTAAAGGTAGTAATTATGTAATTTCTACAAATAGAAACATTGTACATTGATATGACATTCCAATAGTACACATATATATCTTTAGAAGAGATAAGTTCACTCCAGAAGTAGTGATAATAAAATATCCCTAAAAGAGACTAATAAATTAGGAAATGATAACATATCTCTAGAAGAGATTTCCTTATATGTTTGGTAATTTTATTAAACCAAATAAATGCATAGAAATTTGATTATAAAGGATCCTAATTTAGTTTAGATTAGATCCTAAAAGTTTGAAAGCTATACATACGGTCCTAAGGAAATCTGTATCTGTAACATTCCAAGTATCCAGAAGATACTATTATTATTTTTGCTGTAATTTTTTTTATAGAATTCTCAATAGAGATGTGTAGAAATGTCTATACGCAATTAAAAATTATTCCTTGATAAGTAATCATAGTTAGGTTCAAAACTGATATTTGAGATATAATTGAGGAATAAAACTTAACAACTTGAAGTTGTGTGTTTATTTTATTTGAACCAGAAGTTCGATATGGTTTCAAACCAAATGTTTTGAAAATTATCATGCTGTTTTGACAGGTTTGCATTGACATTGATTTATAAATAGAAATTAATAGTTTGGATCCTTGTAATAGTTTGTTCTAAAAATCACTAATTCAAATGGGAAAGAATATGAAAATTTTATAATATATATGTGATACGTGGACGCATGTATACATCCATATATGTAAATATTTAGCTAAAAACCTGAAGTTTGTTATAAGCTCATCTTATAGATTATGCATAGACATTATTTAGTGATTTAATATTCAATCAACATAAATGTTGAATGACCTGAAGTCATGTATGTATTCAAATGATCTACACAATAAGTAAATTCCTCCAATTGCTTAGATCAATGAATGAGAACAAACTCTAATAATCAATATCAATTGAATGCATCTTATAAAAGAATTATCCTCCTATTATTAATATGTATGATGTATTTGCTAGTAGCAAAATCATAATGGATCAAAATGAGAGTCCAAAAATGATTATTATTTAATGTGACAATGTTTGTCAAAATTGAGGGGGAGGATAAAGGGATACAAGCTCATTTTGATCATCAGTGTTAAATATTTATTAAAATATACAATGATGCAAAATATTATCAATATTATCCCTAGTAGACTTTCTCCAATATAGATTTGAATCCCTGAAGGATCAAAAATTTGTAAACCACATCTGAAATATGGTTCAAAAGTCAGTTCAAAATATTTTTGGAGTAAGTAATAAAGATGCCAAATAAAGGAGGTGAGTGTTCTTGAAGAAAGACTTAAGGATGCTCTGAAAGAGATCCATGACATGATTCTCAAATAACCCTAGAAGTGGGTAAGGTACCTAAAACATAATAATTAAAGAGATCTCAATAAATCATGTCTAGAACTGACAGGAAATAATCATCGATAATAAATTTATAAATAATAAAGCGCTTATGTTTATAAATGGATTAAAGATCCTGGATTAGAGAAAAACATGATTGGCCATCATGAAATTCTCCTTAATAAGAAATCTGAACTTGTAGTCCGCAATGTACCAAAAGTACTTGAAATGCTTAATATACCCCGAAGGTATAAATGTGGTTTAAAATCATATTAAATAATGAAAGTATACAAATTACTGAAGAACATAAATAACTTTCATTGTTATAAAGAATGCAAAGAACAAGGAGATTAAATTTCAACCTACTTTTAAGTATTGTTGTAATGAAAATCTTGATATAATTCATGATGAGTAGATTACTTCCTATTTTTAAGTATCGTTGTAATGAAACTCTTAATATCCATTGAAGTGATAGTTGCGATATGCAAATACTTATTAAAGTATACAAACTTCTGAAGAATATATATAACTTTTGTAGTTATAAAGAATGAAAAAGACATAAAGTGTAGATTACAAATTTCTTCTAAGTATTGTTGTAATGAAAATCTTACATCAAGATGAGTAGATTACTTCCTGCTTTCTAGTAATGTTGTAATGAAATTTTTAATATTCATGAAAGATGTATAGTTGCAATGCGCAAAACTAATTTGAAGCATAAAAATGAAAGCACATGAAGTGTTTTTCATAAAAGTAGCATACAAATGCATAAAATGCAAACCATATTTGGAAGAAACAATCTTAGAAAATTTGATTGAATCAAAGAAAACTATTAATAAATTGTATAATGAATGAGATACATATTTATGGATCCAGAAGTATCTATAACCAATTTAAGTTATCGAAAGACGAATATGAATTCAGAGGAAAAATTAAAATCAAGGGGAGAATTCATAAGTATTTTATAATGCACTCTTTTTCCTTAACTAAGATTTTTCCCACTGGGTTTTTATTAGTAAGGTTTTAATGAGGCATTACCTTGATCCAAAAGTATCAACTCCCTAGTAACATTTGAAATAAGCTATAATGTACTCATTTTTTTTCCTTATTTAAGATTTTTCCCGCTGGGTTTTTCTTATTAAGGTTTTAATGAGGCATTATCTTGATCTAGAAGAATCAAACGTATTTTCAAGAAATAACATCTCAAATATGTTATTTAAGTTAAATTATATTTTTATCCTTGACTAAGGTTTTTCCCATCGGGTTTTCCTTTGTAAGGTTTTTACTGACGTATTAAATTGATCCAGAAGTATCAAACTCTAACTGATGCAATAAATTATTGAAATATGACATAATATATTGTACTCTTTTTCCTTCACTAAGATTTTTCCCATAGGGTTTTACTTAGTAAGGTTTTAATGAGGCATTAGTTTGATCCAGAAGTGTCAAGCTTCATTTAAAGAAATAAGAAAATAAAATATGTCATTGTACTCTCTTTCCTTCACGAAAAGATTTTTCTCATTGGGTTTTTCTTAGTAAGGGTTTAATGAGGCATTGTTTTGATCCCGAAGTATCAAACTCTTAGAAGGAATATCATTTTTATTATGATATCTATAATTTCACAAGTTCCTCTCTTTTCCTCTTTCAAGGTTTTTCCCATTGGGTTTTCCTTACAGAGGTTTTTAATGAGGCAACGGACAATATCTATATCGACTGAATGGATAAATGCAAGCAAGATAATAATGAGGGGGAGCAATCATCATACACGTTTCGAAACGGACAATTTCTATTTATCAAAGGATTCAAGATTTTGAAGATGCATATTCAAGGGGGAGTGTTATAATATGTGTAAATATAAATAGTGAATATGCTATATACTGTTTTGTATTTAGTCCCACATCGTGGGATTAATTCTACCCCAAGCTCCTAGGCCTCTATATAAAGGTGCTAATGTAATGTAAATAGATAATCTATTCTCAAGAATAAATAATATGTCTTCTGCCTCTCTCTCTAATGGCTTCTTATTTTCTTTATTCTATAACAAAACCATATATATTGGAAACTTGATGCTCTTCCTATTTGCAAACCTCCACCCTCCTTCCTTTGAACCCAGTTGCTCGTCTTTTAGCAAATCTTCCACTTTCCCTTCCACTTTCTCGACCGCATCTCTCCCTTCCTACGTGCTCCACCCTCGGCCTCTCTCATCTAGTAGCCTTCACATAACCCCCGCATCAATAAAACCCATCTCTTCCACTTTCCCTGCTTGCTCCAACCCGCCTGCAGCCACATCAAGCTCTTCCCTACCCTACCAAAGCATAGCAATCGCCCTCCATCCAATAGCCATTCTTCACATTGAACCCATGCCAGAACCCACATCCAGGCCCTCCCATCATCGAACTCCACTATCCCTCTACACCTCTCCACCGTGCAACACAGGCCAGTCCTTCCCTCACTACCACGCAATGCATGAACCACGGCAGCCCGCCTCGCCAAAACAGCCTCCACATTCGACAAACCTCGATCCCTCTAACAACCACCAGATCCACCCAGCTACGTTTCCGTAATCTTCTTCTCCACGGCCTGCCGACTAAACTCCACTTCATCACCACTAGACCCGCACGCCATCTCTATCCCCTCTCACAGCCACCATCATCGAAACCGAGACAGCCCCGCTATATGCACAGCCACCCTCGGCCTAGTGGCATTCTCTTCTATTTGAAAAAAAGTTAACGGTGATTTGCATGCAAGACCCAGTATCAAGGGTTTGGTTTCATATATTATTCTCCTCCTTCATCATCATCTGCTTCTACTGCTACCATTTTTGTTGTAAGGTCGTATAGCGAGGCACTATTGATTGTATTCTTATATATTAGCAACTGTTGCAGTCGTCTGGCAAGAGAAGATGCTTTATAGGTGTGGTTCTCTTTCAGTCGAAAATGTTCAAATTGTGTGTCCGATCAAAAGGGGTGTGTGTGTGTGTGTGTTTATATATATATATATATATATATATATATATATATATATATATATATATATATTCCATTGAATTCAAGTTATCTAGTTTGTCGTCGTCCAGTTATTTGTTTTTGTGCTTGTTGTCCGGAATTTTTCACAGCGGTTCTTTGACTTGTTGTGTCCCGATTGTTTATCCGTGCTCGTTTGCTTATTCTCGTTGTTTCTATAGCCACGAAAGGTGAGCGATCACTCATGATTAAAATTCTAATATTTTCTAAATTAATTTCACATGACATGACGATTTAAATATGTTGTTAAATTTTGAATTGGATAGAAATTTAATTGTTAAAGTATGATATCTTATTATTTGAAATTTTTTACCTAGCTATGACACCATAACCTGTTGACTATATTATATTTAAATTGTTAGTTATGATATATGTTTGCTATTGATATGAATGTCATTTTATAATATTATTATCATATTCTTCACACGCTGTAAGTTTCCTGTTAGTTTAGGAAATCCCGAATAGGTTGAAATGATACATACCCAAATGATATTATAGATTAGGGAAAATCGTTACGATTGAAATGATAAACCTAAGCGATTTTATTAGTTTTGAAATTTTGGAGTTGCAGTTTGAAATGATATATACCCGTAAAATATAAATTATTGCAGACTGAAATGATAAATATCTATATCACTTGATCATAGGATAGAAAATTATATACGGACACTGTTGTTCTATTTTAAACGATTTCCAAATTTTAAAAAAGGAGAAGTATACGTGTATTGATTTTTAGAACATAATATAAAGATATTTTAATTTTAATATATTTGAAAAATCTAGATTTTAAAATTATATGTTTTGGAAATTTTAAAATTATAAGTTGAGTTTTAAAATGTAAATTATAAAATTTTACTTATAACTTTAATATTTTTAAAATATATAAAATAAGATTTAAAATAGATTTAATAATATTAAGATTTAATTTAATAGTAATTAATATAATAATATTTAAAAATAATTTAATTTAATTAATATATATAATATATTTTAAATATTTATTTATAATTTATATTAATATTTTAAATATATTTATTGTAATAATTCTTATACATATATATATATATAATATGTTTAAAATATTTATTTAAAATTTATATTGAATTTTAAAATAGATTTTGTAATAACTTTAATAAATAGAGGTTGGAAATATAAATTAAAGTTGACTTGAAATTTAAATTGGCTAATAATTAAATTTAAATAAGAATTGATTTATTATTTAATTTGTTAAGAATTGAATTCAAACAAGAAATGATTTTGGACTTATTGATTGTTGAGATGTTAAAGGTATGATTTTATAATTTGATAACCTGATTTTGATTAAAGGCGATCAAATGAATATATTCAAATTTAAATTAAAAAATTGAATTTGAACAATTAATTTTGATTTAAATTATAATTTGAGATTTTATTTAAGTGTTTATGAAAAGTGATTAAGTGAATAATTTCAAAATTAAATAAAATTCGAAGCTGAATATTGAAATTTGATTTGAAATTTTGGTAATTTGAGCTTTTATATAAATGTTTATAAAAGTGATTTTTATAAAACGACCACGGTGTGAAATAAGCATTTGATTGTTAAAGAGACCGTGATCGGACATTGTCATACTCTCCGTCAATACTAAAAACCACTTTAACAACTGTGCACATGGTGGAGAATCTAGAACGAAGTAGGATGGTATGGCGAACAATTCTGTATGGAGGTATTAACGCAGCCCTGACCCCCTCTGGTCAGCTTGATATGGCTAAAACAGGAGTCATGCCGGGCCAAGTGAGGTCGCATCTCCGATTGAGCATACTTCTTAGATACCATTCTATTACTTTGTGATTTGATTAGGCGCACCTTTGATTATTGGAGTGTGTTTCGAGGTGGGTGTAGTAGCCGTTATGCATTACCACTAGTCCGGATCCACAAAACAGTAGTATGTTACCCTGGGCAATACCTTGCGTGCCTTATCATATGCCTTATCGCACCCTCTACGAGTTTGATTTGTATTGTACCTATGAAGTGCTCACTCGGTATCCCATCGGTTTGGTGGAGCTTATAGTATCTGTATAGACTACGACATTTATATAAAAATGTGTTAAGGGGGATATGGGTAATGCCTTAACGCTAGTTTAATATTTTTACTTTACTGTAGACAGTATCAATATAGCGCATTGTAATACGTATGTAGAGAGTTTGACGGATCCGTAAAGGATGGAATCCCGAACATCCTTTAACATTTGTACATTTCACTTGAGTTGATTTACTTGCATAAGAATGTTAATCCTGACTCGAGAGTTTTGTGTTTTGCTTTATGCTCGGGTCAGATTGAGTGTCACAGCATTTGAGACTCACCTTTGGAGATTTTCTTGTAGATCTATCAGTTATCTTTTCAGCTTTCAGTCATTTCAGTTATTTCCAGTTGTTTATGTTTAGACTTTTCTGGTGCTTTTGTATTAGCGACTTCTGTGTACTTGGATTTCTGTTGTATTTTATTTCAGACTCTAATGTTCTGTAGTAGCTTCATGAACTACTATTTATCTATTCCACTGCATATTATTGTAATACTTTGGTTTGTGATTCTGTGAATGATTTATTTACTGTATATGCTAAGTATTTCCAAATATAAATTAACAATCTATTTTATGAGTGATTCAAGACTGACATGTGTGGATTATTGTCGATTTAAATGGTTCGAAATTGTGGGTCATTACAAGTGGTATTGGAGCTCTAGTTTAGGCAAAACTTAGTATATGGTGTAAAAGCTCATTAGAGATAGGGTAGTAATAACCTAGAACGAGTAGAATTAATTATAAAATCATCTTCGTTCAAGCTTGAAATTCTTTGTTCAGATCCTTTTTGATTTGGATTTATTTTGAATTTTAGAACTTTACCTTTGTTCTAAAAACCATTCTTGTCTTTTCCTTTTCGTGTTCATTTTGATACTGGAGCATTCAATAGCGTTAATTTCAGTTGATCTCTGTAATAAATTTGAGCATATCTTGCAACCTCAATTGGCAACTTTATCCTTTGTGTGACTAATCCCATCGGCAGTCCCACTAACCTTAGTATGATTTGTAAATGGGTGAAACTTCATTAAAATAGGCATCGATTCAATAGAGATTTCTATGTTCTCGGTTTTGATGTTGGACCCATTGTCCTTCCTCATCGATCTAATTCATTAAAGATTTCTATGTCCAAGCAGGAAACTGAATTCCTCATCGATCTTATCCCTGGAGCTCGACCCGTTATCCTTCCTCCTAGACGAATGGTTTCTATGAATGGTTGGTTGTGCCCTTTGGATTAACCAATGCTCCTGCCTTCTTTGTCGCTCTCATGAATTATGTTTCCACGATGTTCTTAACAAGTTTTTACGCATTTTTGTTGATGATATTCCTGTCTTTTCTAAGTCAGAGAAGGAGTATGAGTCTCATTTGAGCTATATTCTCCAAACTCTTAGGAGTCATCAGTTGGAAGCCAAATTTTCTGAATGCCGTTTCTAGATGGATGAAGTTTGATTCCTTGGGCACATTGTTTCTGAAAATGGAGTCTCGGTTGACCAAGTTAAGGTCGCTGCGATTAATATAAGTCTCCCCATCTTTCCTCTTTTGTAATTTAATTATCATATCTTTCTTTCGAGGCTATCTTCTTAGTTAGAATTCTCTTTGATTAGGGTTCCTCTAAGTTTGAATCTTTATCCTTGTTTAAAAGTTCCATTCTTGAATCATCCTATGAAGGAGCGTATTTGTAATTGATATAAAAATGTTTTGTATTATATTGTTTGATTTGTTAAGTTTGAATTTTGATTTCGATCGATTCGTCTAGCTAACGCTATCGATATGGAATTCCAAAACACTTGAGAAGAGAAAACTGACATAATATTGTTTTAGAAACTGGTATATGAAATAATTTTGTGTATAATTTTATTTTATATATAAAGTTATAATCTTCTGAAATTAGATAGTTAAATGAATTAGTTGTTAGAAATGGTACTAGATTATCATTTATTGTTTTGTCAACATTCCTAAACCATTAACTATTGTTGTACGTTATAAAGAGATGAAATTTTAAAAAAACACGGTTTACAAATCTGATTTGCAAATGAAAAGAATTTAAATTAAGGATTTGAGAATTTAATTTCCTGTAGTTTTCAAAATTTGGTTTTCAAAGTTTTAAAAATAATATATATATTATTTGAATGTATTTTTGAATGGAAATTGTCTCCAAAGTATTTTAAAAGAAGCGAGTCAGTACTCTCCTCTTTTGTCAGTGGAAAGTAATTTTGATGATGACTGCAGCATCATCAACATTCATTTCTGAGTTTCAAAGTGGGAAGATCACTTAGCAGCTTTGCTACACTTTTTTTTTGAAAAAATGGATTTGATTTTAGTTTCCTAAAAATGATTTGATGTATAATATATATATATATATATATATATATATATATATATATCAAAATGGTTTGAAGTGAAACCGAAAATTTAACTCTTAAGTCTTATGTTAAGTGATGGTTTTCAATTATTAAACTGAAGCAAATTTTTTGAATAATTGAGTGTCTAAGATGAGAAATGAAATTGAAACAACTTGAAGCAGTTGAACTAGGATAAAATTTACGTGTATAATATTCAGTTGCATTCTAAAACATATATGACTTAGTGAAATATTCAAAAAATTAAAATGTAATGTGAATATGTAATTGAATGTTATACTAGAGCAAACTTAAGTAATAAAATGTACAAAACAATTTTTGCTTAATAGAATTGTTGTAAATAAAAGGTAAATTTGTATAGTGCTCAATTACATTTGAAAACATTAATAAAACTTGCCTGGAAAAAAGTTTGAATGTAATTAAATAGTATACAATATAAAATGTAAGTAATAAGATTCCAAAAATGAAATTTCGATAGGGGAATTTATAAATAAAAAAATTAGGTGGTTAATGAATGTTTATACTGTTAATCTATGTTGCAAGATATGTTAAGTGAAATAAATTGAATAACAAAAAGAGGATGTTATTCAAGTAAATAAATTTGAACTTGAGTAAATAGGTAATAAATAAATTCATATCTTTGTAAACCATTCGTGAAACAAAAGTAAATTACAAAGAATAGTTGAAATCAAATTATGAAGTGGAATAACTTAAGTGAAGTGAAATGGATTAAATAAAACAATTTTTTTGAATAAAATGAACTTAAGTTATAGAGAATAGGGTGAATGCAAATAAAATTTGATATGAATGTAAATTAATTGAAAGTGAGTTAATTAGAATGATAATATTAAATGGATGTTAATAAGTAATGAGATATATAATGTTAACACTCGAAAATGATATTTATATGGTTTTGAATTAACTATTGTATG
This sequence comes from Allium cepa, assembly GCA_030765085.1. Taxonomy (NCBI): domain Eukaryota; kingdom Viridiplantae; phylum Streptophyta; class Magnoliopsida; order Asparagales; family Amaryllidaceae; genus Allium; species Allium cepa. Next base: position 744,442,061 of record CM060940.1, on the reverse strand, counting down.
TGGTACTATGTATTTTGAATATATCTTACCACTATGTTGCTTCTGTTCTCCTATCTCGATCCTTTTCAGGGGTGAATTTTTTTAGTGGTGGAGAGTGCAACGATCCGAGAATTTTAATGATTTTAATAACGAAAATTAACTAAAAATTTTCATGAAAATAAATAATAAAATCTTTTGCAATGAAAATCTGGTATGCGTCTATTTAAGCATAGCAAGTGGCAAATTTTCATCAAAAATTTGTAATTTTGTTTAGTTGTGAAATTTAAATTTAAATTTAAAATCAGTTAAGTTTGATAGTAAAAATATATTTCTTCATATCTGAATATTTTTATATAATAAAAATGTAGACCATTTTTTGAGTGAGATGTCATATTTCCTATCGCCCACTTTGAACTGCTCTAGCTCCGTTTATATTATTTTCGGCGTTTTAGCAGCATTTTCGGCAGCGAAAATTGAGTTTTGATAGGTAGGTCGTGCCGCTGATACTTGTGTACCATCTTGTTCGTTTCATCAAGCTGATCTCCACAGTATATTCATTTGTGTATTTCAGTGTCCGATACGCAGTGAAATCTACAAAATGATTAGCCGCATCGGTTCTACATTTGGGCCTTTTGGGTTTTGTCTCCATTCGTTTGTCAGAATCCAATGGTCACTAGTCTTCATTATTTTCAGAATTTAAGGCATGACTTTTGCTTTTCCCTATGGTTTCAATATATATTCTGGTATGTTGATTCACGCTTCCCTTTCTCTTCGTTCTGGCATGCAAATAAATAAATAAAATATGAAAGCATATATATTGGAAACCTGATCCTCTACCTATTTGCAAACCTCCACCCCATTCCTTTAAACCCAGCTGCTCATCTTTTAGCAAATCTTCCACCGTCCCTTCCACTTTCTCGACTGCATCTCTCCCCTCCTACGTGCTCCACCCTCAGCCTTTCTCATCATATAGCCTACACGCAATCCCCACATCAGCCGAACCCATCTCCGCTACTTTCCCTGCCTACTCCAACCCGACTATAGCCACATCAAGCTCTTCCTTTCCCCCACCGAAGAACAGTAGTCGCCCGCCACTTGACAGCCATTCTTCTCTTCGAACTGACGCCACAGCGAAGCCATGTCCAGACCCTTCCATCACCGAACTCCACTATCCCTCTTTTTCACTCCAGCGTGCAACACTGGCTGTCCTTCCCTTACTGCCATGCAATGCATGAACCACAATAGCCCGCCTCGCTAAAACAGCCTCTATGTTCAGCCAACCTCCATCGAGATAATAACCACCAGATTCGCGCAGCAAAGCTTCCGCAATCTTCTTCTCCACAGCCTGTCGACTGTAACAACCCAATTTTTCGGAAAGTTTAAATCGACAATAAACCACACTTGTCTAATTCAAACCGTTCAAAAGGAAGGATTTTTAATGGGGTAAATAAGAAAATAAAAGAAAAGAAGGAAAAAATAAAGCATAGAATCTCGCAGCGGAATGACAAAATATAATAATCAAATAAACCGTTTGTGAAGCTGTTTTTCAAATAACATGTGATTACACTTTTACAATTCAAATCAGAGTTATACATACAGCATGAATAAACAAATAATGCAGCGGAATACATAATATAGTGGAATAATTAAAATAAATAATAATAATATACTAAATCTTTGTCTTCGTCCTCCAGAAAATAGTCTTTGATACACTGAAAAGCTTAGACTGACCCGAGCGTGATGAAAACAAAACACTCAAGTCAGAACTAAAAGATCTTACGTAAGTCAAATTAATCTAAAATAAAATGTGAGTGCAATGGCTTCAGAGATGTTACGAGATTTTCCATCTCCTATCAAGTGTACAACATGAATATAATTATTAAAAGATTTCAAATAATTCGAGGTATCAATTTTAACCACTTTAAACTAAAAAATTCGAAGTTTAACTTAAACCTTTTAGATAATCAATTCTAATACATAATCCAAATTCAAGAAATTGTATGGATGTATATATCATTTCAACTCAATGAAAGCTGCTCGGGTTTATCAGTTCAACACAAAACGATTTCTCTAATCTATAAGATCATTCGGTATGTATCATTTCAACCCACAGTGATAACAGAGATATAGGCATAAATAAATATCCAATCATCCAAAATTTCAACCAATAACATCCATCATAATCATCATCCAAATTAGCAAATAAATTGCAACAATTAATTGGTTATCATTACTAGGTGTTTAACTAGAAATTATATTCAATATTAATTACATGGCTATGAAATTCAATATCAATTCAAACTAAATCTAAATGACAAATTAAAACACAAAATAGCAATTAATAAACTTCTAATTACATCATAAATCTAATTAGCCATCATAAGACAATTTAGTAGTAATGAGTGGGTTAAAACACTCACCTTTGATTTGTCGACGATTAAAAATCCAATTAAATGCCCAAATTTGAATAGCGGACAAACCAGAAACTAGGTCATCTTTAGGTAAATATATGGACAACATATTATTGAATCTATAAAAGCGTCTAACTAGAAAATTGTTGCAAATTTTTTTCTCCCCGCTTTTAAAGAAATAATCAATTAAAAAGCATCTATCTTAAGGAAGTTATGGTCAAAACAAACAGAGGTGTTTTCTGAGTTGAAAACTGATTTCAAATATACTTCAAAAATATTTTCGTTTTTGGCATAGAAAGTTAAAGAACATGAAGAACTGATCTAAACAAACGTTGAAGCCATTGGAAAATTAAATGGTTTGAAAAAAATAATCACATAATTTGGTTCATTTCTGAAGGAGATATGATTGATACAATATGGGGTATTTTCGTCCAAAACTGGACTCGAGAAAGGACTTGAAAAATGGAGTTTTTGATATAGAAATATTCCTAATGGGAAGAGGGGTTCAACAAAACAGTTATTGCCATTGAAATTATACGTGTTCAAAAGAAAATTGATTTGGAGTAGTTTAGTGGAATAAAGAGGCAATGAAAATATGGGGAAGGAAGAGGGAAAAGATAATGGGAAAACAAGGGAAAAAAAGAGAAATGAGAGAAGAGGAAAGGTTGGGCTTTGACCTTGGGTTACTACCGTGGGTTGTGGGTGGTGATAGAGGTGGGTCGCAGTAAGGGGAGAGAGGTAGGCTAGGTTTTGAAGGAGGAAGGATGAAATTTGATTTGGAGATTTAGAAGTTTTGGTGTTTGGAGTTTTCTGTAGATTTGAGGAGGAAGAAGAAGAAGAGTACGCGGAAATGGAAGAGTTTGCAAACTAAAGGAAAGTGTAATTTTATATGCGTGAAAATGAGGTGGCATGAATTAAATACAACCTAAAAGTCTAGGCTCGGGTATTAAACAGAAGAAGAAATGAACGGATCAAGTATTGATAATGAGATAACTATTTTAAAACGTACATGCAACAAGTAATCACAAAAGAAATGAAGGGACCATGCACTTCGCACAACCTTTTTGAAATTCAATTTGTGAAACGTAATTAAATTAACTTCATTAATTCAAATAATATTCAAATTTATATGCATTTAGTTCTTTTTATCTATGCATAATAAATAAAATTACTTACCATAAAGATGAAAATGTTTAATTTGGTTTTCCTAAAATGATCTTTTATTTCCATTAAAACATCTTTTCTGTTTAACACAAAAGATGCGTTTCTTTTTTAAAATCTATTAATTGCATCAACGTTTTCTTCCCTTCTGATTGAAATATTTCAATTACATTAATTTCAATTACTTACAAAGTTAAATTTCAGAACAGACAACTAGAATGGTTGAAAATAGAGTAATAGTTTCCTTTAGTCATTTAAACACGTTTATAAATTTGTTGTTTATATAGCAGAGCAATAAATAAATTACTTAAATAAATTATTTTTCTATTCTTGTAATCCATCTATAAGCTAAAACATAGTTCAAATATATATATATATATATATATATATATATATATATATTTCTTCCTTTAAATTAATTATTCTATTCTTTATTTTAATAAAATTAAACCTACATTAACAAATGAAATATTCATTTTATTTGATATAAATGTACTTTTCATTAAACCAACTTTCCTTATATTTTCACAAAACATAAGTTGCGTTTAATTACACCTATTATTTACAATTTGGTGTCCTCTCTATCATTAATTGAAATTATTCAATTATATTAATTTCAATTGTTTATAAAGGTAAATTTTAAAATGGACAAAATAAATGCAACAAGAAATAAAACAATTATTTCCTATCAAATAGCGATTTGAACATATTTATGCACTATTGGATACACACAAGAATTATACTTTTTTAACAAATAATAGTTTCTCATCTCTACGATCAATCTTTCAGCTACTAATGTGCACGTAAATATTTATGCACTATTTATGCACTATTGGATCCATATTTTATCTCTTTTTATTTAAATAAACATCATATTTGGGCATTTTAATATGTTTAAAACCAAAATTCAATTATTTTCATCTTCATTCAGGGGCAAAATGGTCATTTTGTGCATGTGTCAATTTAAGAATTTTTACTTGGACAATTTTCATAATTTTTATGGGATATTTTGAGGCATATGGAAGTGGGACTCATGATGATATATGCACAAGGAAATACAAGGGAACGAAGAGGAAATAATTCAAGTTCATGATCATGGGGGGTCCCACCCACTTACCTAAACGTACAATTAGGAGCTAATGGAAAACTAAGTGGAGGGTAAAGCTTCATGCACATCAAATGATGGATCAATTAGTGGTTAATGGTTACTTGATGGCCACACTTCCTAAAGGTCATTTTAGGAAGCTCCTTAAATATAGAATTAGGGTTTATGCATGTATAAATAACCCTCTTATGTACATGAACAAATCTACTACTCTTTCATATTTGTTAGAAAATTAAGAAAGTAAGTGCAAGCTCTATGTTGAATGAAATAAAAATGGATTCCAAGCCTCTTGTGACGCCCCACCTCTATACCCACGCTAGCCAAGAACACTCCGGAGTAGTGCTGTCAACTAGCACGGAGAATAAGGCTGTTGAGGAGCGACCATCCATGTAATTGCTTATCACACGGTGGCTATAAATAATCTTCGGAAACAAACATAGAAATAATCATATCACAAATCAGTCACAGATATCCATATCACAAAGGCGGAAGAAGATATGAATATATAACTAACACATGAAAGTGTACATCAGAGTAGTGGTCAATAAGATCCACGATAATACAAAAGAATAGCAACACGTGCTATACAAAAGAATACAACTATGAGTCTATATCTCAAGTGTATACAACAAAAACTGCTAATCTAAACAGTTAGCCAAAAGTCAGAGTGATGAATCCCTGGGGAGAAGTCAAGCAGAAGCACCTGTAACATCTCGGTCTGACCCGAGTATTATTTAAGAAAATAATAAACGGATCAGTCTAGCTATAAATATCAGATGACATGATATAACATAAAAGATATGGCATAAACATAAGCATCCATAACGACATACCACTATAAGTATGTAAATAATGATCAACAGAAGATCAATTAATAAGAGATAATCAATATCACAAGAATCTTCTCAAAGATTCGAAGAGGGCATCATACCCTAAACTTGTACTCATAACAAGTCAATGACATAAATTCCAGAAATCAACACGAGAAATCCAGAAATCATAAAAAGGGAAAGAGGCCTATCACATGACGGTCCGAAGACCATGGGGAGCTACCCCGCATGTGTGAATGGAATCACACAGATTGAGGTTAAGACTAACCAAAAAGCAGAAAGGTATGTGTGAATGGAATCACACAAGTGGTGTCTAGTCTAACCTTGCAATGAAAGAGACATCGCGCAATTGCTAGTCTAATTCATAAAGCGATCATCAAGATCAACGAGAAGTGTCAATTACACTAAGCTAGTAAATATAGAAGTTTAGCTTCATGTCCCATAACCACTTGCTTAACTTAAATATTTACGAACAAACTGTAAATCTTCACTAATAAAATTGTCACAAGAGGTTCAATCGAACAAGTCCAAGAATTAACCGACGAAGTGAACGCAAGCGTTTCATACCACTTGTTTTACTAAGTCGTTTAATTAGATTTCTCATCCGAGTGAGGTAAAGGCTTGTATATACTAATAGATTGGAAAACGGTTTAAGAAAAGAGCTTTGTTATTAAAAATAGAGTTGAAATTGTTTGTTAAAAGAGTTTTGATATTTACTACTAGTATTGAAACCTTTACATTATAAAGTGACAAAACACATAAGCAAGTGTAGAAACAATCAGTCACAAAGATCGCATACGGAGATGCGAATAAAATCCAAGGAAATCAGCTCAATGTTTTTCAGATAAGATCCCCTACGGAGGGGGGGTCCAGGGGGGTGGCAACCCCCCAAGGTAGGGGTGCGGGGGCAACGCCGCCGCCTACGGGATTCGACCTGCCCGGTCAGGTCGCGGGGGTCCAGGGGGCAGCGCCCCCGGCGGGGTGCGGGGCAGCGCCCCGACCAAAACGGTACGACCTAGTGAAGACAAAATGAGGTCTAACGACCTAAGGGGAATAGGGTCGAGCGACCTATAAAACTCGCGACCTAAAAGTTAGCAAGGTCGAACGACCTATAGAGGCATAGGGTGCAGCGACCTAAAACATCGCGACCTAGTGAAGACCTAAGGGAGGCGAGCGACTTATAAAACTCGCGACCTAAAAGTTAGCAAGGTCGAACGACCTATAGAGGCATAGGGTGCAGCGACCTAAAACATCGCGACCTAGTGACCTAACGGTTTAAGGGTCTTGCGACCTAACTGGAAACAAGGTCCAAATGACCTAACGATTTAAAGTGAAACCTGGCTGAGCGATATAAGGTCGGAGACGACCTACGACTTAACTCCGTGTGAGCGACCTACGACCTATGGTTGCTACGACCTAACGAGTTCCAATAGTGAAGGCTTAAGGTCTAACGACCTAAGGGGTACGACCTAAGGTCTTGCGACCTAAGGTCTTGCGACCTAAGGTGTTGAGGTTGGACGACCTAACCAAATTGCATAGGCCATACGAGCTAAGGCCTAACGACCTAACTCCGAACGAGCCATACGCGAGTGACCTAGGGCGCTAACTCGCAAACGACCTAACGTTAACTCGCGAACGACCTAACTCCAGACGCGCCTTTTCAACGCGTGCGAGCTGAAGACCTGCCGACCTACGACCTAACTCCAAGCGACCTAAGGCCTAACGACCTATAGTGGACGAATGGGCTAAGGCCAGAAACGACCCAAATGAAGGTGACGACTTTTCCACGCGAACGACCTATAGATGCTGGGCGACCTAAGGGGGACAGAGCGACCTAAGCCAGAAATTCACCCCAAAACACTAAAAAGTGGAGTTTTTCGCCAATCCAATCCAAACCAAATGCAAATGTGCATGCAAACATGATAGGGATGCATTTCCAATAGCCTAAGATAGATATAGACTAGAATTGTGAGATAAAAATCTCACCTTTGCACTAAAGTTTATGAAGATGAAGCTTGAAAGCAAGGAGAAGCAATCCAAAGCTTGAATCCAATATCTTCTACTTGAATTTGGAGTTGAATGTTGGATTTGCAATTGAATTTTTGCTTGGAGTTTTAATTTCCCATTCCCTCCACCATTAATGCCAAAGCTTGATTAGTTAGGAAATTTATGAAGAGTGAGGAGAAGAGGGTTGGAACTTGGGCTTAATAGGCTAAACTAACCCAAAGTCCAAAGCGGGAAAAGTTAGTGAAATTTCACTAACTCCAAACCTATCGATGTTTATACTTAAAAAGTTGTAAACGACATTTCGAACTCAATGGAAGTGGTCTCGAGTCCTAATTTGACCGTTTGCAAAAAGTAGCTTTTCGGACCAAAATCCGATTAACGAGTTAATATTTAAATAAAATATTTAAATACAAACTCGATAAATATGCGGGTTGTTACACCTCTTCCTCTTTTCTTTTCTACATGTTGTTCTTTGTTTTATTGTTAATGTTTATTTCTACGCTCTCTTTCCTTTTATGTTCATAGCTTAGATTTATATTTATGCACTACTTTTATTCATTTCCTTCTTGTAGTTAATCTTCTTTTTTTCTTTGTTTATTCTCTACTTTCTTCATTATCGATTTTGAAACTTGCATGTGTTGATATGATAACACAAATGAGTAGCTAAACTCCTTCAATATAGGGGTAATGAAGCTCTTAAATATTATGTAATTTCAACATTTCTATGATTTATGATCTTTTTTTATTTATGCTTCATGGGAGTGAATTTTGATGCAAGTTTATACAAGTGGGTTTGATAGCTTATGTTGCTTTTGCAAATGAGGTGTTCTTATTCAACATAAACACAATTTGCATCATCATTTGCTAATCCATTTTTGATTTTGAAATGAACGTAAAAATGAAATTTGATGATCTATATTACTAGTTACAACAGTAAATAGATCATACTTAAAGTAGCTTTTGCTTTGGCTTCATTTTCATGAGAATTGATAAGTGGTTTATTTGTTGTATTATAGTTTGATGGTTTGAGTTATGTTAATTAATAATATAAAAAAATCATAGTTATGATAAATACAATAATTATTTCACTTAATATCAAAGCTAGAGATCATAAATTATTGTATGTTGATTTACAAAAATATGAGAGTGGATTTATCCCTAAATTGTTCTCTAATTCAATAGTTTTTAAATCACATTTCAATTCTAGCTTTAGCTTCCTTTTTGCAGTTAGTAATTTCTCCTCCATTTGGTCTAATTTGATTGACAGATTTTTAAACTCTAACAATTCCCTGCGGATCGACCCATACTAACTATTGTACGCCGTGCACTTGCGGTTATTTTAATTTGAAAATTTTCGACTATTTTCTAACTCGATAGAAAACTAGCCAATTAACAGCTACCAAACATTTCAAATAAATAAACATACGATTTCTTTTATAATAAAGAAATATTTATTATTCCTTATTAGCATTTATTATTCCAATCAATTAGATATTTATATTTAGACAATTGTTAATATCATTCAAACCAATGTTATTTAAATATACACTAACATTTTTTTTTGTCCTTATATTATTGCAAACATATGTCATTAATAGAAATTTTAATTAAGCTCATAACTTGTATTATAATTTAATTTGTATCAATAAAATCTTAATTTTTTTCCTAACAATTTTATTCAAAAATCCTATTTATTTTAATAATTTGAAATGTTTAAAAATACGGGTTGTTACAATCTCTTCTACTCAAAACTTTTCGTCCCCGAAAAGAAATAAGAAGGAATCTAAAAATCTATTATATTTTATTTAAACAGTCAATTTATAAACAATTAAACCTACGTATCTAAGTTGAATAAAATTTGAAAATAACTCAAATTCTACGAAAAATTCTAAGTCTTAAATTTATGAAAAATTTCGTTAGAGTCTCCTTTGCGCGGATACGTCCGGATAACAATGATATCAATAATTACAACATATATGTGTATATATATGTATCATATTTCAATAATAAAACATTCCAAACCATGGGAAAACAATATAATACCGCTATAAAACCATAATCCGAGAACGTACCTGTTTGTCGGGCGAACAACGTTTAATTTATGAAACCAAAAGTAGTAGCTATTGCTTCCGTAAACCTGTACTTCACTTATATAATCTAAAATAGTGAGAATCGTGTAAAAGAGAAATATTTAAGTTGTTGCAATCAATAGAAAAACAAACCAATACAACATAACAATAGTCATTTGCAAATAAAACCATAAATCATCATATGCAACCAAAGTAATCAATCACACATCCACAACAACCAAAACGAATGATTTGTTTAGTTTAGAAACTTCTAATTGTGCAAGGTGATAAATAAACTATCAAATGTACCTTACGCTCAACAGTCTTAGATAATTACTTAATAGAATATCCATACATCCTTAAATAATTAGAAGCATCCATTCCCAAACATCCCATAAGCCAAAACAACCAAGAATTTCAAATATTATTTATGTTTATTCAATTGATTTCTTTTCACATCATTATTTACCTTTTATTTATTTTCATTCATTCAAACAATGTATTTTTCTGTCTTTCATGTACTTATATAAACTATTTCACAATATCAACTTCCGTTCTTAACATTTCTTATACATCAAAATTCTTATTTATAGAAATAATTTCATTGAACACTTCCATTATTTAAGTTTTACTTGTAAAAAATTCTATTACATATTCCTATCTAACATTTCAACTTTTTAAACATTTCAGGTAAGTTATATATATGTTTGTAAAATGTAATTGAATGTTACACAAGTTTATCTTATTCATTTTAGTTAACAAAATGTTCAATATTTCATATATTCTGATTTACAAGTTACAAATTTCCAATTTCTTATATATTTCATTAATCACTTAGCAATTAATTTTCTTATTTCTCATTTTAGAAGTTTCCACTTATTAATATAGTCAAGATTTCATTTACCATAATTGAATTCTACAATTTATATAAACTTATGAACTAAATGCTAGGTTTATTTCAAATCATTCGAAATAATACAAACACACACACACTCACACACTCATAGCTTTATATATCCAATCACATTTTTAAATTAAAATTACGATTTTTTTATCAAAAAAAAGGTGTAGTAAAACTACTACAGTGGCCTTCCTACTTTGACACTCGAAAATGAACATCGATGATGCATGCATTCATCATCGAATTAATTTTCCAACGACAAAAGAGTGGGATACAGAGCTTGTTTCCTTTAAAATTCATTCAAAACAATTCTTTCAAATCACATTTCAGAATATTATCCAAAATACTTCCAAATAATATTAGTATTATATTCCAGAATATCCTAAAACCAAATTTCAACCCGGAACCTAAGTTCTCAAATTCTAATTTAATTTCAAGCATATTACTAAAATAAATTTCTCAAATCATTTATTTTCATATTTATACAGTCCATTGATATAATATTTTTTAAATTATACATTCAATGAAATTTACATAAATTTTACTTGAAATATTCATAGAAAACTTCATTTGCAAATCAATTATCTTTAATAATTTGACACTCTTCAAAAGTTTCATCTGTAAAATTCCTTGCTTCATTTATAAATGCCATTTTTAAAAAATCTTAAATAAATTCTTTATAAATATATGTGAACTATTTGAAAATAATTATCTACATCATTGCTTAAATTTAAAAGAGGTTATTGGAAACCTTAAATCAATTATTTACAAATTTTATTAGTTTTAAATCTAAAATACTTTTCAAATAAATCAGTAATCATTAACTTAAAATGTTTTTTAGAATTAATAACGTCTCACAATATTTACAATATTGATAATAACTATCAAACCAAGTTGTACATAAATAAACAATATTTTAAACAAATTAAAAGTATTTTAAAAAGAAAAAGAAAAAATGACCAAAATATCATTTATATAACATTGTATCAAAATACTTTTATAACTCGATGTTTTAATAAGTTTATCCTTGTTCTTGCAGACTCTGGTCATGCGTTGAGCAGGCATAAGGCTAAAATTCTCTAAGTACTGACATGTTTCAACATCCAGTGAAAATACTTAAAAACATTAAAAATAGATATGAAAAGTACATTCCCTCATGGATCGCAGTTACGCAATGGTTACGTCGCTATCCTAACAGAATCAGTTGTAACTATAGGCATCTCACCCCTCGACTTACGCCATGGTTGATAGATCGCAGCTACGCAATGTGTGACGACCCTGGATTTTTGGTCCTATCATTTTAATAAATATATAGATGTGGATGATAATGTTTGAAATAAAAATCACTATCAACATAAAAATAAGTCTAACATATGAATATAACTTAATTATTGATAAAATACATATAGAAATAAATATAAGTATAAAATGTAAGTAAACCATAATGAATGTAATTTAAATATTTATAGTTAGAATATAAAATATAAAAAACATAAGATATAAATAGAAATATAAAATATATAAATACAAATACAATGTTATGAATCAAATGTTTGAAAAATTTAACTACAAATAGAATAAAATTTAGATATTATGCTAACAATAACTATAATATTTCTACACATACATATAGAATAAGTTTAGGGAAGAAGATAAACTAAATAGGATAACCTGTATAACATGTGAACAGTGCAAAGAAAAACAATGACCTGTAAATACGGTTGTACAATACAAAATCTTTAACAAAGATAATAGCAAGTTTACTGTGTAAATCATGTATGCAGGGAAGACAAAGTATTCACGTCAAATACAAAAATATCTTTGTACGTCAAATATAAGTATCAGCTAATATTAACTAGATTTAAACTAAAATGAAGACAAACTATTTACATTACTATATAATAGATGCATAATCAATGCAAAGGAAGATAAGCTACTTACATATATAAATATCCTTGTACAAATATGAAAATATCAGAAACCATAATCATATGTAAACATATTTGAAGACATGCATTTAATGAGCATGACATTTTGTCAATTCAAGTTGCAAAACAAATCTTTTCAGCCGAAATTATGTTAAAAACCATATCAGTAACTAAGGTAAAATATCATTAGTCAAAAAAAAAGAAACTTAATCTAGTTGTAACCTTCCCAGTAAACACCTACTTATACAAGGCTGCCTTCTTTATTTATACATTGATATTCATTCCATCTCGTTCAAACAAGCCTTTGCATGCCTGATAGAAAATAAAAGTAAAGCATCACCATATTTTTTTTTTAAACTCAAAAGCACTCTGCTGAAGAAAAAAAGGAGGATCAAAATTGTTTTCAACACAGAGCAGCTCTCTGTTCATCAATATTTCCAGGTGAGTAAACCTGAAATTTAAAGCTTTAAGTTTAATTTTAAAACACTTCAGGATTTATTGATAATATGGTGGTATATGCTGTGATCTTGAAGATAATCCTGTGTTGCTATATGCTTCTCTGTTTGATTGTACAGGGTGAAATTTTTGTTTTTTCAAACTCAAATCTATTTTCTGTTAATCACTGTTAAGTTTAAAGTTTTCAATCAATCATTTAAACTTAAATTAAGATTTTTAAAAGCCGATTAAAACATCTTGCAAAGTATACCACTGTAATATTGTTTTACAGGTAAATAAGCAACAAGTTGATAAATTTGGTTGTTGTAAAATATTAATTCAAGTTTATAAATCGAATTCTTACTGCAAGTTAAGATTTTTAAAACATAAACGAAGATTTTTAGTTCTGTATTCACAGAGCAGTTTGAGTTTGAATAAGATTTGCATTTTTTCCATTTTCTAACGATCGAACCAATTAAAAATGTTGAAAATTTGTTTGAAGCTTGTATAAACATCATTAGTTTCGAGAAAATTGTCAGAGAATTTTTCCATTGCATAAATTAAGGAAACGATGTCGAATTAGGGTTTGTGTGCAAGCTTTTAGACATGTCTGTAAATGGGATGAGTTTGCCATCTTTAAGTGATCGAGCTATGCGTAACTTTGGGAAATGGTTGCTTTATGCGTTGTCATGGCGTGGATGAATTCTGGGCGTCTCTAGTGGTCGAAGTGATGGAGGCGAGGCGGTTATGTTGATCGGTGCAGGCTTCAGGTTCGAGCGAGAAACCCCTTTTTCGTTTTCGAATTTTGGGAGGCGATGCGAGCTTAGATTTAGAGTTTTTGGATGAATTGTGACTTACTTGAGGGGTTGGAATTCGCCGGAGTCGATTCGAGCCGCCGTGCACGTGTACGGCGTGGGTTTTGGTGTCAGCGTCGTGGTTGGTGAAAGGTCTCGAGTCGTTACTCGAGCTTGGTGGTCGCGCGCTTTGGGGCTTGATCGAGTAGGTATTCATGTTTTACTGAATCTATATCTAAGTTTATACTAATTTATACTCACTGGAAAAAAAAGGGAGAAGAAGAAGAGTGGGAAAGGAAACGAGAGTGACCGAGGGAAAGGCTGGAGGAACTAGAAGTATTACACGAGTAAAGCAAGGGAGTCTCGGGTTATTTTCTTTCAAACTGCAGTATTGTATTTTAAAAAGTAAAGTTAAGTAAAAAGATTTTCATCAAGCTTTAAATACTGTAAACTTAATGAGTGTTTAACAGTTATAAGTTAAAACTTAATACAGGTTTTAATTTTCTTAGTTAATACTTAACAATGTTTTTAACACTTAATTATTATTTTAATTAAGTTAAGTTAAGTATGAAATTAATTAACATTTAAAGTTTGTGGTTAATAATAAATTAGTTTTCAAAATTTAGAGAAGACTTATAAAATGTTAATTAAAGATGGGTAATTAATATCAATTAATTATTTTTAGAAAGTAATTGAGAATAATTAAGTTTTAAATTGTAACTAGAGTTTGGGTTAATTAAGGCTTAAGTGATAAATAAATTTGTAATTAACTACATAAAGTTAATCAACGAAGGATTAGTAGTTAAGAAATTAAGTAATTTAATTTACTGGTGATTAAGGAATACTTAATTTGTAATTAAGTTGTGTTAATCAATAATTAAGGTTTATTAATTAATGGTTAAAGAATAACTAATCTGCAAATTAAATTTATTAATTGGGTTAAGGGTAATTAAGGGATGGATTACCCGATTGAAATTAGTTCGTTAATTAATTAAAGGTAAATCTCTTGGTGATTAATTAAATATAAATACTTGATGAGATTTGGTGAAGTAATTCATAATTGCAGGATGTAATAAATTAAAAGGAATCACTTAATGGAAAGTAATAAAAGGGTAACTACTTAATAGTAGTAATTAAGGATAAATTACTTGGTGCAATTAATCAAAAGGGATTAATAATTAAGAGGGGTTAATTATTGTTTATGAGTAATTGGGATTGATTAATAGATGCAATTAATTAAGGATAAACATTCATGGAATGTGGTTAGGTGTAATTACTTAATGGAAGTAATTAGATAATGATGATAATCCTAATATAATATTAACAAAGATGAATGATTATGGGATGGTAAATCAATTGGATTGAAATTAATGAATAAGCAGGACTTAAAGGTAATGGATTTAATTCAATTATGGTTAATTAGATTTATGCGAGATGGTGTGGCTGATTTATCTTGCTTAGGTATGATTAAATGATAATGTGGTTATTTATGAGGAATTGCTGAGTAATGGTGACATCTTTATTTAAAGTTGAATTGCATTTTACTTGAATAATTTGTGTCATGATGAACTGAATTCAAAGAGACAGGAGTCGGGTATTAGTTAATACCCGAAACTACTTCGATTTCCATGTAATCTTGATACGTAGAATAAATAGGATGTAAGGGAACGATTTAAATCTAAGTTCTGGCACTTAGAAATTGACGTGTGAAATAAGTAATGTCTATGACAACTTGGGAGGTGAAAATTTGTTATAAGTTATGCGGGTTTATTTGAGTTGTATACTTTTGTATTCCATGTTAGATGGGTTTACTCACGCTGGTTTCCAGCCTGACCCGGGTGTTACTTTGATGTAATGCTCGGGTCAGACCGAGTATTATAGATTTTTAGGTAAGTATGTTCTAGAGCTCAGGAGGCGAGCTGGATGGCAGGAGCGTATAGAATATTTTCGTTGTATTTATATTATTGTTAATATGAGACATGATCTCCGCTAAAGTTTAGTAATGGTCGGCTTCCCCTTTTCCAAGCGATTTCCAGATCTCGCGTCCCCTTCTTCCTCCCCGTGATTCTTCTAGCCCCTCTCTCTCGCCCCCTTCATGTCCTCTTCCCCTTCTCCTCATAACCCTAAGCGTCTGCCCTCCCCCTCCTCAACACGATCTGGTCGACACTTTGGTGTCATGTTTTCTGATGTCAACGCTCGACCTAATCTACACTCGTCCCGTGATTTTCCACCTCTTCAAGCGTCCAAGCAGTCCCCTCTTGTTCCTATTGCCCCCCCTTGCTTGAATGATGAAACAATTGCTACTTCCTGTAACCCTAAAGTGAGTTCGGCTTTGAATAATTATCTTGGGTCTCCTAGCTGCGAATTGGGTCAGCAAGTTTTGGGGGTTTTGGAAGTAGAACGCGATGTTGGTAGTGGTAGTGAGCTTGTTGTTGGAGTTGGCATAAGCTCGGTTGAGACTGTTGTGCAAGATTGTTGCACATCAAGTGTTTGCATCAATGATGCAAGGGGATCTGGACACGTTACTGCGAATTTTTTGTCATCACCTTCGTGTGTTGGCACTCCTGTCCTGCCGTCTGTTGCTGACAGTCCTGGACTTCCTTCGGCTACGCCTATTGCAAGTGACACTCAATCTGTAAGGCATTTTGTCAGTGCCGATGTTAACCCAGGTCATATTAGTCTGAATCCTGGTGGCAACATGAAATCTCCCAATGTAGCTCTTGACCCCATTCCTGTGGCCACTTCTGGTGTGGAGTGTAGCCATAGCCAATCAGTACCCAAATCTTGGTCTTCACTTTTTACTTCCATGCCTCGTAATGCGGGTGTTTATGAACCGGTTGTGTTTGAAATCCATGAAGAAAACGGAGTTAAAATCCCTCCCCCCAATGTTATCCAAGCCGGTGTGGACTTTTGGTCAGAGTACGTGGTTGGATTCTTTTTGGACCCTAAGCATCGTCTTCCTGATGTGGCTGCTGTATGTCGTAGGGCCTGGAGACTTCACGGTGGTCTTAAAGTTAAGTTGGTTGACTCCTTGTACTACCTATTGTTCTCCTCCCCTGAGGAACGTAGTCGTGTTCTTGAGTCTGAGCCTACCTTCTTCGATGGACAGCCTTTTATTATTACCCCCTGGTCTCCGACGATTGCTAGTGTGCGTGAACAGGTTTTTTCCATCCCAGTTTGGGTTTATTTCTCGCAAATTCCTTCTGCTCTTCAACCGCTGCTTGGTTTGAACTGGCTTGCTTGCAATGTTGGTAAATTGAAGTGTTTTGACTCCAGTACTGTTGCGCGTGACAAGCTTGTTTACGCAAAGGCTCTAATTGAGATTTCTCCCCTGAAGCCTCTTCCTACCTCTATTCCTGTCCAGCTTGCTGTTGGACACGTGGCGGATGTGCGTGTTCGATATGGATGGGTCCCTGACATATGTTCCTCCTGTCACTCTTTTGGCCACATAGCCTCTGCCTGCTCGCGCTCTGTTATATCGGCTTCTGCTCCTAAGATCCCTTTGCCTCGGCCTCCCCTTAGGAAATGGGTACCCAAGGTCACGCAGGATGCTTCTCTATCTACTGACCCTAACCCTCCCATCTCCTTAGCGCGGCCTGCTTCCCCTGTTCCTAGTGCTGTTCTTCCGACTTCTAAGCAGGATCGTGTGGTTTGGGCTGATTCTGAACATTGTTGGATTGATCTTCGATCTGATATGAGATTCTACCCTGAGGATGACACCTATTTAAGATATGTTTCTGATGATCTTCTGGACCTACGTTGCCTTTATTACACAGTTTCTGGTGATTCCTTGGTTCTTGACTTGGATGGTTCGCATGCTCTAATTAATTCTGTTCTTTTAGCTGATTCTGCCTGGGACCGATCTTTTATCTACTCTTCAGACGTTGACAGTTACGATCCATCTCTTGCTGTTCTATTTCGCCCCTTTTTTGGTCTGCTACCTGGTGGATCTCTGGTTTCTACACGTGTAGATGTGGGCGTTTGTGATTCCTCCTCTGCGGAGGAGAACTAGACTAGTTATCTTTATCGAGTAGCTGTGACTTGTCTGTCACACTCCTGTGCTGTATTTTTATTTTTTCTTACTTAGTAGCTAAGGTGACTCTACCTTACTCCTGTATTTCAAGCTTTATTACGTACGTAATAAAAGTGGTCGGTCCACTATAAAACCGTCGGCCTTGCCAAAAAAAAGAGACATGATAATCGTATTTTTTTCAGTGACTGTATATGTGTGAAAATATGATGTATATTAAATGTAATCGACAGATATAGTATTCTTTTGTAAACTGTTATTATTTATTATTATATATTTATCTGCTGCGAATGTGAGTTGTTTTTGCTTCTGTTCTTCTTCTTCTATCTCTTTCTTCTTTTCCGTAACTATTTGGAATTTTCGGGTTCGAAAATCTCGGGTCGTTACACAATGGTTAAACCGCTATCCCAGCGGAATCACTTGTAGCTGTAGGCCCGCCCATCGATTTACGCTATCCAACAATAAAAAATGAATATAAAGAGCGACCCACCATAGGGATCCGATAAATGACCCACAAAAGGGATCCGAAAAATGACCCACTAAAGGGGTCCGATAAATGGCCCACCAAAGGGGTCCAATGGAAGGTACTTCCCATATCATTTACTTCAAAATATATCATACTATACATAGTACCCTTTCAAAATCATAACTTCAAATATCCTACTTATATAAAGTCCACTATATATAAAATTTCATTTTTAGATAGATTACTTTCCAAAATCAACGGTTTTCAAAATCACCTTATATATACATAAAGTCCAATTTATATAAGAATCAAAATTTTCCTAAAATCAATTATGCTGCAGTAAGAGCCATATGAGATTGAACATTTTTGCTTTATAAAAGGTTTTGAATTTAGAATAGTTTTGTACATAAAAATCATTTTTTAGAATAGTTTTGTATATAAAATATTTTTGCAAAATAGTTTGTAAAATTGTTTTGAAAATAGAATAGTTTGTAAGATAGTTTTATAAATAGTAGTTTTTAAAATAGTTTGTATGTAAAATAGAATAAAATAGTTTATAAAATAGTTTTGTAAGTAGAATAGTTTGTAAGATAGTTTTGTAAATAACAGTTTGTAAAATATTTTGTATAGTAAAATAGAATAAAATAGTTTGTTTAAGAAAAATAAAAGAAAATAGTTTTCTAAAATAGTTTTAAATTAATAGTAGTTTTGCATAAAAGAAAAATTCCAATTTAGATTACAAAGATATCCAACCTAACTACTTTCAATTTCAGCGTCAAAGCATATCAAAATAAAAACATAAGATGTATACAAGTCATCATTTCGCAAAATCATATTAGATCGCTCGCTCAATCACATAAGTTCGCTTTTGAACTAATATTGTCCATTTGACTTCCCAAATGCGGACTTCGATATGGTTTCTTGACTAGGAACCATCATTCTCCTTGCATAGCCATATACCATGATAGAGAATTCTAGAGTCGAACAAAAATCCATATCAAATATTCGCCATCAAGAATCGAATAAAAAATCCTAACACGAAATGGTGTAATTCACCTTGAACTTGTGTACTCAAATCTGGATCAAATTAATTGTGCGACTAAAACAATGTACGTACAACTTATGTATCTATTCCAACTTGTTTCATCATAACTACATTTTCAATTTAAATTCATTATAAATCTTATTGATTAACACAAATATCACTTCATACTTTAATATTGGTTATGTAGAATTTCTCTAATTGACACAAAACGTTAATATATTCATACATTCCTTATATTTCTCTTCAATTTTAAATTACATTCAATTTCACATGTAATATTTCACATTTAATATTACATTTATTTGCAAATCATTTCATAAGAAATTTCTTTTAGTTTATAACCAATTTATAAAAGCTTAGTTCCTTTTTATAAAACATTGTTCTTGTTTAAAGTTATCACAACTTTATTTATAACCATTTTTTGCAACATCCGTTTATCTCATAATAATTTACAAGTCATGACTTTATTTATAATCATTTCACTTTTAGTTCATATTTGTTTATCCAATTAGTTTTCAATTTTTACTTTTCAAATTTATCTATGACACATTTCATAAATTTTAATTAAGTTTGTAAACACTTTTTTTCAATTAAAAACTCATTGACAACATTTCCTTAATCACTATTTCAATTTAAACATGCCAAGGTTTAAAGTTCACACTTGTATATTATTACATTACATGCCAAGAAGGAATACAACAATTCTATCCATTTACTAAATATAGATATAACAAATTAAACTTATTTCACTTGCTTTCAAATTAAGGCTATCGATTTCAATTGCTTAATTTACCATAACTACTAAGTTTCAATTCGTATATTAATTCAGAAGTTTTCGACTATCTAAAATATCTAGATATTCCCTTTTATTTCAACAGTTGAAACTACCAACCAACAAACAACAATATTCACAACCAAACATTTCAATTTCATAACAAATTATTCTAATCATTCATTTTATTCTCTTTAATACACCATTACTAAACTAGTGTTTAGTCCATAAATTAAATCAAAAATATTAGCCAATTCTTATAAACTGACAAAAACTCAACTAATCAACAATAAATGATAATAATTTAATATTACAATTTCATATATCAAACCCATTATAAATAACTATATTAGTTATAAAAATTTATTTGCTTATATATATCATGTAATATTAGGAAAAATAATTTCATTTCAAAACATAGATAAACATTTTTATAACACTAACAAATACGCGCTCTCGTATATACACTCAGGCAACTCATTCTAGGGTATTACTATCGTATCTCTAATGAGTTAACGCCAATAGACTAAGGTATGTCTAAACCAAAGCTCTGATATCAATTGTAACGACCCATCTTTTTGGACGGTTTAAATCGACAATAAACCACACATGTCTAATTCAAACCATTCAAAAGGGAGGACTGTTAATGAGGTAAATAAGAAAATAAAAGAAAAGAAGGAAAAAATAAAACACGGAAAATTAAAGAATTTGAAGAACTGATCTAAACAAAAGTTTAAGCCAATGGAAAAATAAATGGTTTGAAAAAAAAGAATCACATAATTTGGTTCATTCTTGAAGGAGATATGATTGATACAATATGGGGTATTTTCGTCCAAAACTAGACCCGAGAAAGGACTTGAAAATTGGAGTTTTTGATATATAGATATTCGTAATGAGAAGAATGGTTCAACAACAAAGTTGTTGCCATTGAAATTATACATGGTTTCAAAAAAAAATTATTTGGAGTAGTTTAGTGGAATATAAAAGCCATGGAAATAAGGGGAAGGAAGAGGGAAAATGGAAGGGGAAAGAAGGGAAAAAAGCGAAAGGAGAGAAGAGAAAGGGTGGGGCTTTGGCCATGGATTACTGTCATGGGTTGTGGGTTGTGATGGAGGTGGGTGGTGGTAAGAGGAGAGAGGTAGGCAAGGGTTTGAAGAAGGAAGGATGGAATTTGATTTGGAGATTTAGATGTTTTGAGGTTTAGAGTTTTTTGTAAATTTAAGGAAGAAGAAGAAGAGTACGCAGAAAGTTTTTCAAATGAGAAATTTGTATACGTACTTGGTTTTAGTCTGATAGGAAAAATAGAAGCTCAATGTGTGAGAAAAGGAAGGATGCAAAGTCTTTTAGGGTTCCTAGGGTCTCTTGGTTTACTAAGGAGCCCATTAGTCTAAAACAAACCCAATAAGACTTAGCCAAAAAAAAGTAAAACAAAAATATACACTGCAAATGAAAGAAATAAGCTGCGGGTTATTCAGTACTTAGGAAATTAAGGTGGAGAATAAAAAATAAATGTCATGTTTTATTTTGAAATCTTCGGGCATTAATAATGCATAAAAAAATGTACGTAAAAATGGAAAAGTTTGCAAACCAAAGGAAAGTGAAATTTTATATATACAAAAATGAGGTGGTAAGAATTAAATACAACCTAAAAGTCTAGGCTCAGGTATTAAACATAAGGAGAAATGAACGGATCAAGTATTAATAATGAGATAACTATTTTAAAATGTATATGCAACAATTAATAACGAAAGAAATGAAGGGATCATGTACATCGCACAACCTTTTTGAAATTCAATTTGTGAAACGTAACCAAATTAACTTCATTAACTCAAATAATATTCAAATTTGTACGCAGTTAGTTCTTTTTTATCTATGCATAATAATAAAATTACTTACCATAAAGATGAAAACGTTCAATTTGGTTTTTCCCAAAAGGATCTTTTATTTCCATTAAAACATCCTTTCCGTTTAACAGAAAAGGTGCATTTCTTTTATTAAATCTATTAATTGCATCAACGTTTCTTCCCTTCTAATTGAAATATTTCAATTACTGACAAAGTTAAATTTCGAAACAGACAACTAAAATGGATGAAAAATAGAATAATTGTTTCCTTTAGTCATTTAAACACATTTATAAATTTGTTGTTTATGTAGAAGAGCAATAAATAATTTACTTAAATAAATTATTTTTCTACTTAGAACAATTATTTCCTATCAAATAGTGATTTGAACATATTTATGCACTGTAGGATACAAACAGGAATTATACATTTCTTACCAAGTAATTCTTTCTCATCTCTGCGATCAATCTTTCAGCTATCAAACATTTCAAATAAATAAACATATGATTTCTTTTTATAATAAAGAAACATTTATTATTCCTTATTAACATTTATTATTTCAATCAATTAGAAATTTACATTCAGACAATTGTCGATATCATTCAGACCAATGTTATTAAAATACACGCTAATATTTTTTTTATCATCCTTATATTATAGCAAACATATGTCAATAATAGAAATTTTAATTAAGCTCATAACTTGTATTATAATTTAATTTGTATCAATAAAATGTTAATTTTTTCTAACAATTTTATTCAAAAATCTTATTCAATTTAATCTTTTATATGTTTAAAAATACGGGCCATTACACCGAAAAAACTCCACTTCATCACCACCAGACCCACACACCATCTCTATCACCTCTCACAGCCACCATCACCGAAATCGAGATAGCCCCTGCCGTGTGCAAAGCAACCCTCAGCCTAGCGGCATTCTCTTCCATTTAAAAAAAAGTTAATGATGATTTGCATGCAAGACCCAGTATCAAGGGTATGGTTTCCTGTATTATTCTCCTTCTTCATCGTCGTCTACTTCTGCTGCTACCATTTTTGCTGTAAAGCCATTTGGCGAGGCACTGTTGATTGTATTCTTATATCCTAGCAACTGTTGTTGCCATCTGGCAAGAGAAGATGGTTTATAGGCGTGGTTCTCTTTTAATCGAAAATGTTCTAATTGTGCATATGATCTAAAGGTATATATATCACACACAGATATATATATGTATGTATGTATGTATGTGTATGTATATTTGTTTTCCATTGAATTCAAGTTATCTAGCTTGTTGCTGTCCAGTTATTTGCTTTTATGCTCGCGGTCAAGAATTTTTCACATCAGCTCTTTGACTTGTTGTGTCCCGATTGCTTATCCGTGCCTATTTGCTTAATCTCGTTGTTTCTATAGCCACGAAGAATGAGTGATCGCTCATGATTAACATTCTTATATTTAGTAAATTGATTTTACCTGAAATGATTAATTAAATATGTTGTTAAATTTTGAATTGGATAGAAATTTAATTGTTAAAGTGATATGTTTTTATTTGCAATTGTTTACCTATATTAATTGACATATGACACCATAACCTGTTGAGTATATTATATTTAAATTGTTAATTATGATATATGCCTACTATTGATATGAATGTCATTTTACAATATTATTATCCTATTGTTCTCACACTGCAAGTTCCATGTTAGTTTAGGAAATCCGGATGGGTTAAAATGATACATACCCGAACAATATTATAGATTAGGAAAATCGTACGATTTGAAATGATAAACCCAAGCGATTTTATTAATTTTGAAACTTTTGGATTGCGAGTTGAAATGATATATACTCGTAAAATATAAATTATTGCGGATTGAAATGACAAATATCGGTATTACTTGACCATAGAATAGAAAATTATATACGGACACCGTTGTTCTATTTTAAACGATTTCTAAATTTTTAGAAAGGAAATATATTTGTGTGTTGATTTTTAGAATATAATATAAAAATATATTAGTTTTAATATATTTGTAAAATTTAGATTTTCAAATTATATCTTTTGGAAATTTTAAAATTATAAGTTAAATTTTAAAATGTAGATTATAAAATTTTACTTATAACTATACTATTTTAAAATATATAAAATAAGATTTAAAATAGATTTAATATTAAGATTTAATTTAGTAATAATCAATATAATAAATTTTGACAAAAATTTAACTTAACTAATATATATATAATATGTTTTAAATATTTATTTACAATTTATAATAATACTTTAGGATAGATTTGTTATAATAATTCATATATATATATAATACTTTAAAAAATTTATTTAAATTTTTTATTAATATTTTAAAATAGATTTTGTAATAAATTTAATAAATAGAGGTTGGAAAGATGAATTAATATTGACTTAACATTTATATTGGCTAATTATTGAATTTAAATAAGAATTGATTTATAATTTAATTTGTTAAGAATTGAATTTAAATAAGAAGAGATTTGGACTTATTGATTTTTGAGATGTTAAAGGTATGATTTTGTAATTTGATAACTTGATTTTGACTAAAGGTGATTAAATGAATATTTTCAAATTTAAATACAAAAATTGAATTTGAATATTTAATTTTGATTTAAATTAAGAGTTTATTTAAATGTTTATAAAAAGTGATTAAGAGAATAGTTTCAAAATTAAATAAAATTTAAAGCTGAATATTTGATTTTGATTTTGATTCGTAATTTTCGTAATTTGAGATTTTATATAAATGTTTATAAAAGTGATTTTTATAAAGTGACCACGGTGTGAAATAAGCATTTGATTATTAAAGAGACCAGGATCAAATATTGTCATGCTCTCTGCCAATATCGAAAACCACTTTAACAATTGTGCACGCAGTGGAGAATCAAGAATGAAGTAGTATGGTTTGAACGATTCTGTATTGAGGTACTAACGCAGCCCTGACCTCCTTGGATCAGCTTGATATGATTAAAACAGAAGCCATGCCAAGCCAAGTGAGGTCCCACCTCCGATCGAGCATACTTCTTCGATACCATTCTATTACTTTGTGGTTTGATTGGGTGCATCTTTGATTATGGGAGTGTGTTTCGAGGTGGGTGGTAGTAGCTGCTATACATTACCACCAGTCCGGATTTGCAAAACGGTAGTATCCTACCCTAGGCATTGCCTCGCGTGTCTTGTCATATGCCCTATCGCGCCCTCTACGAGTTTGGTTTGTATCATACCTATGGAGTGCTCACTGAGTATCCCACCGGTTTGGTGGAGCTTACAATATCTGTATATATTACGATATTTATATAAAAATGTGTTAAAGGGGATATGGGTAATGCCTTAATGATATTTTAATACTTTTACTTTACTATAGACATTATCTATGTAATGTATTGTACTATGTATGTAGATAGCTTGATGGATCCTTAAAGGATGGAATCCCAAACATCCTTTAAGTTATATTGCATTTCACTTGGACATTTCACTTGAGTTGATTTACTTACATAAGAATGTTAATCCTGACTCGAGTGTTTTGTATTTTGTTTTATGCTCGGGTCAGACTGAGTGTCACAACATTTGAGACTCACCTTTGGAGCTTTGCTTGGAGATCTATCAGCTATCTATCAACTTTCAGTCATTTCAGTCATTTCTAGTTGTTTATGTTCAGAGTTGTTGTTGCTTTTGTATTAGTGACTTCTATGTACTTGGAATTTCTGTTGTATTTTGTTTCAGACTCTGATGTTCTATAGTAGCTTCATGAACTACTATTTGTCTATTCCGCTGCATATTGTTGTAATACTTTATGTCTGTGATTCTGTGATTGATTTATTTACTATATATGCTAAGTATTGCCAAATATAAATTAATAATATGTTGTTTTGAGCGATTTAAGTTTGGCATTTGTTCATTATTGTCGATTTGAATGGTCTATTCATTTTACTGGCTGCAATCTTTCGTTGGAAGATGATTTCCCTTAGTTTCAAAATAGAAGCGTCTATTCATATTTGACAGTTTTAGACTATGACAGACGTCTGTGTTGAAATCCTCAAACATTTGTGACTTGTTTAATTTTTAATCTGGGACTTGTCACAGACGTCTCTTGTATTATCACAAATGTCTGTGAGGTCTATAAACAGTTTTTCACTCAATTTTGATGTACATGAAATTGTGTGTGCTTGCGTATTTATATATACGCAAGGAGACCTTAACATATTAAATATTGGACTCTTTTGTAGTAGAATAGCCTTAGTATGGTCAATATATCTTCGTTTCTCTTTAAGTCTTAATATCTTCGAGCATGGAGTCTTTTTGAAGCATATACATGCAATTTTTGGTAAGGTCTATATATGTATATGATTGTATAGTTGTTATCATTGAAACTTAAATTGGAAGTTCTAACAGACTATTTCGCATTGTCAGTGCCAAGCCTGGATAAAGGAGGAGGAGAAAGGTGAATCTACTTATTCGGAAAAAAAAGGGGCTGGCTTTCTCGGTTCAGTACATATCCGACAAGTATGTTTGCATCAAGGTTCTAAATTACAACCGGCATGTTGGAATTCTGTCCATTTTGATTCGGTTGTGACGTGGTCCACGCTTGAATTTCATCAAAATTCCGTTTTTGGTATGTGTCAAAAAAAATCCACAGAGATGATAAATGGAACGAAAACACCACAAAATACCTTTTCTTTTTCATATTTAGTTCGTCATCTTAATTCTCATTTTGTAGGTCATCTTTATCTTTAACTATAGGTTGCAGATATTATTATATTTTCGCTTGTTTTCTTCCTCATATTGGGTAGAAATGAGATAATTGTAGAATAAGTGCACCGGATTAATTTGAAAAGGAGAGAAAACAAGAGAAAGAAAGAGAGACGGCGAACTAGGGCACGGAATCAACTTTATCATGAGAAAAGGAGAGTTAGTTTAAGCCATGGAGTAGCTGGATTTTATTTAGTAGGTGAGCCTTGTTGGATTTGGATTTAAGCAATAATTACTAAAAAATTATATATGCATATCTTATATTGACTTGTGGTATTAATTCATATTATATATATTAACAAGCATCGAAATTTACAAAACAAAAACTAAACAGAATTCTCAGACTTTCTAAAACGGAACCGAAATTTTAAATATTACTGTTGACCGGAACGAAAACAAAAAACGAAATTTCCAACCTTGAATTGTATACTATAACACTTTTCCTTTTACCGTTTCATTTACAATATTCTGTCTTGTTATTGGCACTCCATTAGCAGTTTTCTTCAAGTAAATAGTAGCTCCTAGGCCTATTAATGGATACCCCGAAAATCCGAAATCCGTCCGGATCCATATCCGAAAAAAGGGATATTATTCGATATCTGAAAAGCGGATGTGGATATAGGCATATCCGTATCCGGAAAAAATCCGTCCGATCTGAATTAATTTTACAATTATTATTATTAGTATTATTACTATTTAAGAGAACTATAAATTGAAATCAAAATTTATTAGCCACTTTAACACAACCATTGGATTCCATATCCAAGGCCAAGGTATCTTCAGACACAATGAAACCCTAATCACACTGCCTTCTCACGTATTCATTACTTCATTTACAATTTCACAGTCGCACTGTCTAAAACTCCCTAAATCTCTAATCGAATCGAACACGCCACATCTCGCTTCGATGCTCTGCCTCGTCTCGCTTCGGCGCTCCGCCTTATCCTCGTCGCGTAGCCAGGCACGTAAACTTCTTACCATCGATCTGCATCTTAGCTTTAGTGTCTCAAATCGCACACCCCAAATCACACTCACTGGTATTTCTAAAATTAGAATTAATATTTGTTGTTTTTCCTTTTCATCGCATTGATTATATATTAATACCAGATTAGAGTTTCAGTCATACTCGTATCCATCATTACATGCTTTTTTTTGCTGTTTTTACTAGCTAGAATAGTTAATTTTCGTTTCTGAAATAAATTAAACTTTGATCTGCTCATTTATGGTAAACATATTAAGTACAGTAAAATGATAATTTGTTCAACCCATTATGAGGTAGTGATTGTTTTTTTTTGTAGCAAGAATTATGTACTAAAAATCAGTTTAGAGGATTTGTACGAGTTTATATGGATTAAGCAGTTAGAATCTAGAGCTCTTCTTCTGTATACAGCATTTCCCAATTAATGACATGTTGTTGCTCTTTTTGCTCTTTTCTAATTACTTGTCTTAATTTTTTGCTTTCATAATTTACCCAGATTATAGTAAGAATATGATAGCATATAAACAAACTTCAGTTTACCTATTGATATGAAGATTAAATGACATCAATATCAAAATTATAGGGGAAGAAAAAGGAAAAATTTAAACTGTATTTGATCCTTAATGTTTGATGAGTGAAGGCCAAAACCCAGTTAGTTTATTATATGAAATAACAGTATATTTGAAATAAGAGATTTAGTATATGTTAGGGTTATGTATGGATGGTTATAATATTTTCATCATTTCATTGGTCTTAAAACTCTATTGTGTTCATAAGCAAAGAAAGATATAGAGTAGAAACTTAATTGAATAATGAAAATATTAATCAAGTCCACTCATGTGCATTTTTCTTCTGAAACTAATTGTTTACATCACTAAATTAATTGTATATAAGCCTGCAGGATAAATATAAATAACTCGACTGACTTAATAAGTAACTTAGTAAATCATTATGTCATTTAGCAGCTTGACATATCGCTTAGTCGATGAACATGTCATTGTTATGATTCTTATGTGCAGAACCTTGACATAAGCGTTTAACTATGAAAACTCTCGCTATGGAAATAATGCACAGCTGAAAACAGGTGATAGGTTGGTATAGCTTATGATTAGACGAATGATTGCATTGATTATATTTTATATAAAATTGATTGCATTGATTATATCTTGTTATATGTAAACACTAATGACTATGCAAACAATAAACTTTCTTTTTATGAAAATTTTAATAGTACAAAAAAGTTAAATGTCAAACAATGATATATTTTATGCACTCTTTAACTCCAAAATACTAGCTATATACATGAATTGTATGCAACCTTTGTGGTTTTAAAACACAAGTTACAATGTTTTAAAATTCATATTATGTACTATAATACACTGGAACTATTATACAAATTTCTTACCAATTTCCTTAAAAGTATTAAGAAAAAAGTATCTTATTCGAAGATTAGATTCCACCATATACTAAGAAAGATCTTATGCCAGTTAAGAACTTATAAATTTATTTGATCAATGTTCCAACATCCAATATAAAAGGATAAAAAGTAAGCTGAAATGTGAATGCTATGTATGAATAAAGAAATATCTTATTAGCTTTCAAAATGGGCATAAATTGGCCAGTCAATGGGCATAGTAAGTATAGTAAACTGATACTAACTATAGTAAACTTTGATATGCTAATTTGTTGACATTATACTTAACGTCTCCACTTTCCAGTAGATATTTTCATGAGAATGCTTTTAAATTTAAACACTGCAGCTGCACTGATATACAGTAAACTGATAACTTGTTCTATGAACATTTACAGACTTTTAAAAATGGAAAACACCTCGTCAATTATAGCAGTAAATCTGTTACATGTGCTGCATCAAATGCTTGTATCAAAAATAGCATAGTTGTGCTAGAAAACACGGACTCTAGTGCCCCACCAACTCAAAATATTCCAGCTAATGAAGAAATATATGCACCTATAAATATAAAACCCTTGAAATCCAAGGTATGAAAAGATTTTGATAGAGAAGTGTTGAGGGTAGTAATTGTGGTAAGGCAACTTGTAAACATTGTTTAAGGATATTCAATGGATCCACTTCACTGGGAATAACACATTTGAAAAATCATATAAAAGTTTGTCCCAAAAATACTACCAATAAAAGATTATCCGGACAATAACTTTTGACTACCAAAAAGTTTCCAATGAACCATTCAAAGTAGCTAGTTGGAAGTTTGATCAAAATAGGACTCGAATGTGTTTTGTTCGTATGATTGCCAAACATGATTATCCATTCAATATGACTGAACATGTTTACTTCCAAGAATTTGTTAAGAGTATTAATCCAACCATTATGCTCTATTCTAGAAACACAGTTCGTTATGATGTGTTGGAAACTTTATGTTGATATGAGAACTGAATTACAACAGATGTTTAATAGTTTGTCTACTCGTGTTAATCTTACTACTGATAAATGGACATTTGAACATCATAATATAGGTTATTGTTGTATAACTTGTCATTACATTAATGATGAATGGAAATTGCAAAAAAAAGATAATAGCTTATCATGCAATGCCTTCTCCACACACTGGACTTTCACTTAGTGCTGCTCTTAAAACAAAACTATTGCATTGGAATTTGGATAAGAAATTATTTTCAATTACTGTCGATAACGCATCTGATAATGATGTTATAATAAGAGATCTCAAGGCATGGTTAGATGGTAAAGGGGTCTTGATTTCAAAGGGTGATTTATTTAATATGTGTTGTTGAACTCATATCTTGAATTTAATTGTGCAAGATGGGTTAAAAGTCATACATGGTCTTATTATAAAGATAAGAGAAAGTGTTAGTTTCACAAAGTCTTCACGGTCTAGAAAACAAAATTGAAAAAACGCATTGGTACAAACTAGATTAGTTGGAAAAGGTGTTTCTTATGATGTTCCAACGCGATAGAACTCAACATACCTTATGCATGAAAGTGCGATTGAAGTGCGTCCCGCGTTTGAGCGATTAGTTGAGTTAACTTCAGATTATATAAGTTTGCCTTCTAGAGAAGAATGGGAGATATGAAAAGAAATTTGTGAATGTTTGAAAATATTTTATGATGTAACTCTCAAATTTTCAGATGTTAAATATCCAACAGCGAATTTGTATTTTAAAAGCGTGTGTGATATTTATGAGAGTATTACTAGTTGGGAGCTAAGTGAGCATGATTATATTTGTTCCATGGCACAAATGATGAAAGTTAAATTTGAGAAATATTGGAAGACTTGCAATTTAATGATGAGTATTGGAATGATTTTCGATCCTCATTATAGAATGGCTTACATTGAATTTTCTATGAATTGATTTATGGGGAAGATGCATAAGTTCATGTTAAAAAATCAATGATTGTTTGAAATCTCTTTTCTGTTTATATGAAGAAGAAAGTGCATCCTATAAAAATGTATATTCTTCTTCTTGTGCATTGGATGATAATGTTAATCATGGTTTAAAAAAGAGAACAAAAATGGATCTTAAGTGGAAGAATTATAGAGAAAAAAAATTTGGAAGTTTGCAAATTTCAATGACCGAGCTTGATAAGTATTTGGAAGATGAATTATTGCCGATGAATGAGGATGACTGTAACGACCCAGAATTTCTGTCATTTCAAATTCGTATATTTAATTGATTTTTTTTAAATATAAACAAGTAAAATTTGTAAGTCGAATAAATTTTATTTCGAATATCTAGATTTAATTGGATAATTAAATCGATAATTTAATATTTGAAATTATAGAAATAATTGGAAATTGGGTTTAATGTGATTAAAATTAATTTGTAAAGTTGTATTAAATTATATTGGGGTTAGGATGATGTTATAGAACTTTTAAAATTGAATTAAAAGTTAATTTGTGGAAATTGAATATTTTAATATTTAATTGACGAGTAAAAATAACCATTTTTCAAGCAGTCTTAGATTTCGACGAAACTAAATTCATCGGATCCGTAATGTTATATTATTGTAAGATTTCAAATTTCGTGTCAATCGGATTTACGGTTTGTCCGGGGCAAGCTAAAACGCACTGAAATCGGTTTAAGTGAATTTTAAATTTAAATTAATCGATTTGAAATCGTATCATCCATATTTGATCGAATTGGCTCCCTATATATATTCCATTGCGTTTAAAATGGGGGTAAAACATTATAAATGCCAGGCGGCACGCTTCGTTTGGAGTTCGGAAAAATTCGAGGTGAATAGTGTTTTGATAATTTTCTATAAAAGCACCTCTATTATTCACTTTTGCAACCAAAATCCTAATTTGTCTTCAGCCGCCACCCTAGCAATTAATGGCCGAAAATTCATCCTCTTCCTCCCTCATTTTCTTCAAATCACACACTAATTCGAGAAACTTTCAACTGCAACATTGTAGAGCACGACGAGATCGTTCAATCCAACGGTCAAGATCGAAATTCAAGCAAGGGATCAACGACAATTTTAGATTGAAGGAGCAATGTTCATGCATGGTTTCTGAAGCATATAGGCGACCGAGCTTCAAGTGCCTCCGGCCGAGAGTAGGGTGCGTCACGAGCTACGAAACCATGGTCTTCGATCGTCGTGAAGATGCTCGTATTTGACGAGACAATTAGGGCATAAGGTGGCAGCTTGGGTTCCTATTCGCGTCTTTCACCTGGAGACGGAGGAAGAAGGAGGGGACGGCCGAGATCGTAGGGGTTGAAACGTGCGACCCAGATGAGAGTTAGGGTAAAATATAAAAGATAATGTAAATAATTTTATATTAAATTCGTTCAACCTTTAAAAATTGATATCTTGTTCATACGAGATCGAAAACTGACGAAACGAATTGCGTTGTATTCGTATTGACGAACACTACGCGATGGAGCTGGATTGAAGTTAATTTGAGCTAGTGAGAATTTTGGATAAAATTAAACGCACGTTTAATTTTATTCGAAATAAAACACTGCGACTGTTATTGGAAGCAAGGTGAGAACTTCTCACTCAATCGAATTTGTTTCGATTTAAATTTTAAATAGTTAGATTTAAAATTGCTTGATTGTATGTTTGGATGATAAATTGTTATCTATTATATTGAAATAGACCCTATACGCCGTATATTAAGCGGATGTTATTTATTAAACACATACACCGCGATATTTCACCTTGAAGTGGAATTGGTATTATACATGTACTTGGAGTTGATTTCCCGCATTATATAGCGGATGAGACCCTATTGCGCCGCATAATAGTGGATAATATTTTATGTGAACCCATGTACCGCGATATTCCATATTGAAACGGGATTGGTATTGTGCTAACATCTGTGGGTGTAGGGAAACAGGTTGGAGTGATCCAACTGGATTCCTCAACCGTATTGATTTATTTACAGATATTTGCGATATATTCTGTTATAATATTGATATATGATGTTTGGATGCCGTGATTGTTATATTTAGTGCCGTTGCAGCATTGGACCTATTTTTGGAGTTTTAAAAATGTTAAAGTAACGATTTCGAATTTAAAAGGATTTTCAAGTGATTTTTGAAAGTATACATTTTTTTGTTGAATTTTGGAATTGGTTCATTTTAAACAAATAAACGTTATAATTTTTATGTTATAAAAATTATGATTTTTGTGAAATATAACCGAAGTTTGATTTTTGAAATAAGCAGTTGATTAATTTTTAAAATGGTTTAAATTGGGATTTTTGAATCATTATAAACGGTTTATATAAAAGATTTATAAAAATGATATTTATAAATTAAAATATTGGAATTTTAAAACGAGTTTTTATAAGTGTTAAAATGAAGCATAAATGGATTTCATAAGTGAATGAAATTTATAGATTTATAAATTGTAAAGTTATAAAATGAATAGATTTTGCAAAATAAAAGATTTATAAGTAATTAACTTATAAATTGGCTTTGGGCATTTAAATGAGATTTAAATAGAATTTGTTAATTAAGGGATTTTATAATTTGAAGTTTTTATGATATATATATATATATATATATATATATATATATATATATATATATATATATATATAAATGTGAATTTATAAACGTTGTTTTATAAATCCGAAATCAATTGAATTTGATAAGTAAATATAAAAGCTTATTAAATGAGATATATCCATGATTTTGGACAGTGGATAATCCTTTAAATTAAATATGTAGAAGTGTTGAATTTGGTAATCAATTTATATTCACGATTTTGGATGGTGAATGTTATATTAAAGAAATGTTTTAGGAAGTGATCTTTTAAATAAAATTAAAACGATTTGAAGTTGTTTTAAAATGTGCTAAGTATCGAAACCATAGATTTCAACATTCATTGTTGAAATAGACGTTTTCGAGAAATAAGGAAATGGTGGACTATAACACTGTTGTCATAGTAAATTATTTTCGAAAGGAAATGTTTTTTCGTATAGTATTGGGATTTATATATCTATCTTAATTTCGAATCCCTATACTAGTGTTTTTGGGTTGTCGTAACGATGTTTTACGCAACATTTGTTTTGACTCAAATGAATGCGTTTAAGAGAATGTTTTCCTTAAAGAATAAAATATATACTTAATTGTGATTTAAGCATATCAAATATTTTCCAAATGTTGAAAATAAATAGATTTGTGAATACTTATTATAAATAAGTATGGAAATGTTTTTCCAATATGAAGTGCAATGTTTTGAGATTTTATCTTTTAAAGATAAATTGAAAGTGAATATTTGAAATCGATTTGAGAATCGTATATTAATAGATATTTTGGAAATGTGAATTCACCATGGAATCTATAAAGGAAAGGGAAAATTGTTTTAAAAATAAACATTGATTTATTTTTGAAGTGTGGAAATAAATTTACGGATTTGGAACATAAATTTGAAGTAAATCGGTAAGGATTTATTTAATTGGTTTAAATGAACCATTTTGAAATGAAAATGAATAAATATTTGGAAGTGTTTCCGCGTAAGGAAAATGATTTGAATTTTTTTTTTCAAAAGTTCGAAGGGTGAAAAGTGATTTGAAATTTATTTTCAAATGGTTGAAGTGTGGAAAATATATCTTGTAAAGATATTTTTGGAAAATAAATAATTTGGGAAATTATTTGGAATCTGGTGATGTTGTGCATATCTATTGATAGTTAAATAACCGACTGTCAATATTTACCTTTAAATGGGTATTTGTTGTGATTTTCTTGAATTTGAATGCTACACTTATTTTAAAATAAGCGCTCGTTATTCGGTTTAGCCGGGAGAGGACCTTTGGGTCATAAATCCCATTCTGAATAGCGATATGTCGTAATGGATAGCATTGGAAGACTGGTGTTGAAGACCGGATGTTTTCGAAAACGGAAGGATTACCGTCGAATGACTCTGCATCAGCTGATCTCCGATATAGAGATTTTATCACCCTTTGTGATGGGAATTCCGGTCGTGATTAGTGAATATCCGGGATGCAAGGGCTTCTTTGGAAGTCCCTTCGGTTCTGTTTGATCCCGAAACAGACTTGTATGGACGTGTGTCTGACGTTACAATTTGAGTTGTAAAGCTGGCTTCTATCAAATATATTTCTGTTGGTGGTGGAGAATTTATTCTCTTAGCTTAACACCCTTCTCTGAGATGTACGAGCTCAGAGGTTATGTAGTTGATGGTTACTAGTGATATATTCTCAATTTGGTAACGTGGCATGCTGAGTGCTGTTGATCATTTGTTGATCAAAGCGGGGCTTTTATGAAAAGCGTAGCTTTGTGGACGATACTTCGTCGAACCTCACACCCCAGAAATGGTCAAAACAGGAAGAATGCAGCAAGGTTATTAAGGGATCGCGCTCCCATAGGGTATGTTCATTTCCTTCTGAATAGAGGTGGTATTATGGTATGGAGCCGAGATACTTAACCTATGTGGTTGCTGTAAATTTATTTCTTTGTGGTTGTTGGTAAATCCCGGGATTTAGGTCGGTTACGACTGGGAGATGGCATACTCGTGTCAGTAGTTACCCAACTAGGGGTAACCCGGCCTTGTGTTGGCAGAGATCCGGTTAGGTTCTTGGGGCGTTTTTCCATAGGCATACCCATGTGGCAATGGGAAGTTCCTTGGCCTGACCATTTGTTGGAAATCCAAAGAAACAATACGAGCCTTGTACGGTTTTAGTTGTAGAACCTGCCATCTAATATGGTAGCTATAGTAAGCATGCTATAATGGTACCTATGCTGGCTAAGATTAATATTGCACTTTCGAAATGTTTTCCTGCACTTTGCACTTATAGTAATAATATCAAAGAAATTTGTGTATCAAGCATGTTTGACTATCATAAGGAGAAATCTCCTCCAATTCTGCGTTTGCATTGTGTGTGTGGCAGGAGGCCTTATGGTAGTTATATTTTCTAAAAACATTGCGGATCTATTTTAAAATATTTCTTTGTTTTTTTAAAGATATAACTGTTTTAAGTTCTCACACCAGTCCCATGACTGACTTGGAGTTTATTGTTCCCTTCCTAAACTCTAGGTGCCCATCATTTTCCACACGGGCAGTCTAGAGTCAGGTTATCAGGTCATTTTGGAATTCAGGAGTTGTTGTAGAGATCTGGAGGCAAGCTGGATGGCATAGCGTATCAACTAGTATATAGTATTTCTTTTCCGCTGTTTGTTGTTGTAAACTCTGATAATGTAATGTAATCTGATGTAATTAATAACTGATATAGTTCTTTGTTTTAAAGATTATTCATTTATCTATTATATATTTGTTCCGCTGCGATTGTGAGATTTTGATATTGTTTCTGTTGCTTTTTCTTTCTTACTTCTTCTACCTTTTTCTTCTTCTTAAACCATAAGGGTTCGGTTTTCCGGCCTTCGATTGCTTGGCAGTTGATACAGTGGACGTATTAATGTCGATTTTCGAAAGTCGAAGAATCGGGTCTTTACAAAGTGGTATCAGAGCATTTGGTTAAGCGACAACCTTGGCTCTGTTGGGTGTTACTCATTAGAGATAGAGTCAATAGTACTTTAGCATGAGTTTGAGTGTATTAATAGATATGAGCGCGTATTTGTTAGTGAATATAAAAATGTTTTATATTGTGTTTGCTTATCAGTTGAGCTGTTTATGAATTCTGGTCGATGCGGGAAGTACAACCGTATCGATAGGGGTTTCTAAACTCTTAAACGAGATAAACCAACATAGTATCATTTTAAATTGAGTAAATGAAATAATTTTACCTTGATTATTTTTTATATATAAAGGAATAAATTTTTCAGAAATTATTAAAGTGTATATAAATTGATTGTTTGGTTGTTGAAAATGTAAGAATATATATAAGTCAATTAAAAGAATAAATTGTATAAGCAAATGAATTATTAACTATGGAATTATAATTAATGTGATTTACAATTGTGAAATAATCCTATATATAAGAAGTGAAACCACATGAATATATTTATAAATATGA
The DNA here is from genome assembly GCA_030765085.1 of Allium cepa. NCBI lineage: Eukaryota > Viridiplantae > Streptophyta > Magnoliopsida > Asparagales > Amaryllidaceae > Allium > Allium cepa. The sequence continues at coordinate 744,405,109 of CM060940.1, read as the reverse complement.
GTTGTAAATAAAAATGAATTTGGACTATGAATTTGAAAGTTTTGAATCCCGTCTATTTTGAAAGTTGTTTTTCGAAGTTAAAGATGTTATATTATTAAGTAAGATAAATCAATTTGGAATAATCTTATGTAAGTGAAGTGGAATAGTGAAATTATATATAAAAAAAGACTTATAAATGTGAGTTATAAGTAAAAGGAATTATTTTGGAAGAATATTAAGCACTGAATTCACTACTGTTGCTGGAAAATAATAAGGGTGATGACTCAGCATCATCAGTATCATTTTCGAGTTTCTGTGTGATGGATTTGCTACCATGGTAAATTGGAAATTGAAGTTTTGTTGTGATAAACAAATTTGAAATTAAATCCAAGTTGTAATTGTTGAATATAAGTGAAACGAGTTTTGAACTTATAATATGAGATAATAGATTTTAGCTTTGGTAAAGTTGAAATAAACTTGGGTTGGCATAACAAAATATATGATTTGAAATTTAACTAAAGGAAAGTTAAATAAATTAATTTGGATTAGATAAGCTATCGAAATGGAAATTAAACTGAAGTGATTATATAAAGTAACTGTAACGACCCGCTATTTTTGGACTATTCGCATACGCACATGTTGGACTTGAATAATTCAAAATACCGAATTGTTAATTTAAATTTGGAAAAACTCAAATATACAGTAAATAAATAATGACAGAATCAAAGACACAGAGTAATAATATGCAGCGGAAGTAAAAGAGATAGTAGTTCATGAAGATACTATATAAATATATAAAATACATCAGAGTTTACAACAGAAGAGAAATACGATACATCAAGTACAAATCAGAATACATCACTGGAATCATCGAATACTGAAAGCAGAACAGATGGCTGGATCTTCAAGCAAAGGTCCAACTCCAAAGGTGAGTCTCGAAAGCTAGTGTTCTCAGTCTGACCCGAGCGTAAAGCAAAACACAGAACACTCGAGTCAGGATTAATATTCTTATATCAATAAATCCAACTCAAATGAAATAACAATCGAAATACAAGTAACTCAAAGGATGTTGGAATCACCATCCTCTAAGGATCCGTTAAACTATCTACTATGTAGTACTGTACGCTAAATAGATAATGTCTATCAGTAATATAAAGTATCAAAATAGTGTTAAGGCGTTACCATTATCCCCCTTAACACATTTTATATAAGTGTTATAGATTATACAGCACTGTAAACTCCACCGTAAACTAGTGGGATATCAGGGAGTACTCCATAGGTATAACACAAAACAAATTCGTAGTGGTCGCGTATATAGGGATACAAGTATGACAAGGCACATGAGGCAATACTCAAGGTAGTGAAACTACCGTTCGCCTGATCCGGACTGGTGAGAACGCATCGCCGCAGCGATCGCAACACCGCGAAACAACACTCCTGAAATTCCGAGGGTGCACCAATCAATCACAAGTAATGAGTAGTAGTTACGAAGAAGTGTGTTCGCTCGACGTGGCTAACCCCATTTGGCCCGGCACGGCTCCTGATTTTTAGTCATTTCCAATTTGACACAAGTGTCAAGGCTATCCATTATCGTTCTCTTTCTTCAGTCAACACGGACATCATTCTAACCACTTCATTCTGGATCGTCACTCCGCGTATAGTTATTAAAGTGGTTTTCGGTTTAGATAGAGAGTATATCCATAACCGATTCCGGTCTCTTTAATAACTTTCGTCATTATTATACCGATTGGTCATTTAATAAATTTCAAAAACAAATCAATTTCAATTTCAATTTTAATTCGAAAATTAACATTTCGTTTGTCTTTCTAAATCAATTTCCAAAGTTTACGTTTCAAAACTTCCAAATTACCATTTCAAATTCTTATAATTCGATTTCAACTTTTATTCAAACAATTTAAATATTGATTCAAGTTCGTATATGAAATTTATTTCGAGATCATTTAAATAAATTAATTTAACACTCAAATCAATTTCAAATTCATTTATCGATTTCATTCAATATTCGTTAAGTTACTTTATCATTCAAAACAATTTTACTTAATTCCCAATTCATTAAGTCAATTACTTACGTTCATCTTCATTATATAAAAACTTCAAATTTAACTAAATTAGATTCGTCAAATCAAATTTCCAAAATTACAAGTCTTACATTAATTTCAATAAATCACATTTTATTTCTTGTTAAAGAAATTCAATTTCATTTATTTACTTACTCGGTTACACATTTCAAACTCAATTAATCAAGAACTAAATTTCATATATTCAAGAAGTTCAATTTCACTTATCATCTTACTTAATTTTTCCAAAACTTAACTAATAAAGAAACCAAATTTCATTTACTAACGAAGTTCAAATTCACTTATTCAAAAGTTCAATTTCTCTTATCAAAAAATTCAAATTGTATTCAATTATCAAATAATTCAATCTTATTCAATTATTAAATAATTTCAACTTAATTATAAATTCAAACTTAATTATTAAATCCTTTCAAACTTAATTCAATGAATAATTCCAAATTTAATTGTTAAATAATTAAATTCAAAACAATGTTCTTTCATCAGTTATTACATTAATATTTTGTTTCAGATTTCAATATTAACATTTTCCTTTTATCAAAATTTACGTTCCAAATTTTATTTCAAAACCTTATTATTCAAATAAAATCTTTATTTTATTTCAAATCAAATTATTGACCAATCGGTTTATTTAATTCTCTATCCTAAGTCAAGTTCATTTTGGGTATTTATCATTTCAACCCGATTCCAATTCAATTCACAAATCAAAGCATAGTAAAGAGAACTTGCAGTGTGATAACAGGGATGGTGTCAAAGTAAATAAACAAGCAATAACACAATCAATAACAATCCAATAATTAATTCAAATAATTCCGAAATAATCGTATTAATTCGCATTGTTATTTGTGCGAATTAATATAATTATCTCTAGAATCTACACTATCATTTCATGTAGATTAAAGATTATTACATTACGGTTTTTTCCACTAGTCGTTCAATTTCAATTTCAGTTTCATCAATTTAAACAACATACATTCAATGGTTCAAGGTATAATTAATCAAATCCTACGTGTCAATTAATTTAAAATTTAAAGGGTTCATATTATACAATGTCATTTAATCAAATTTACACATATGTTGTTTCAAATTTTTAACTATCCTACGCCAAATTAAATTACATAATATTTATCACTTTATACATTTCAATTTACATCCAATATAAACAACAAACAATCAATCAATCATCAACCAAACTGGATTATCATCATATAATTAACAGATAATGATGTCAGATGTCACAGATGAACTGGTACAGGTAATAATATATATAACAGTGCAAACAACCAATAGCAGCATATTTCAATTGTCGTTTCAATTGAAATAAAATTTAATAAATAAAAGAATATTAATCGTGAGTGATTGCTCACCTTTTGAGGCTAGGGAGCGAGAATAGACAACGAAGTTGAGTTACAAATTGCAAGCACGACTTCCGAAATAAACTAGATTGTCACGAATCGACGAGCAAAGCTTTTAAATAGGAATTGCCGAAATCAAATCAAAACATTCAACATGGCAATAATTACAAAACATGTCCTGCGTCAAAGTTTAACAATATAATTCTATGTGCTACCGAGATCGAAATGGTCTGAAATTTGGTATGAATAAAGATCAAAACTTGTATTTCAAACTGCAAAAGAATCACTTGATTTGGACAAGAGACGAGAAAAGTTACGATGTCACGAACATAGACTCAGGCCATGTTGCGACTGTCAAATGTTCAGGTCTGAAAACCTCTCTGGGTCTGACTTTCAGGTAAGAAACAGAGGACTGAACCACCTCGTATGAAGCTAAAATTTTATATACAGAAAGTAGAAAACTTTATCTTTTAAACAAAAAGGGAATCACTGTATTCCGACGTAAGACGGAAGAGATGCGATGCGTCAAACATGAACTCAGGTCGTGTTTGCAGCAGTGTAAAATAATTTCAAGTACAAAAGAACAGCTGCCTGGGTCAAACTTCTAGATCCTCGACCACTAATCAAACGATGTCGGATTCTGCTGAAATTTGACATGCATAAACTAGGTAACTTCGACTCTTTTATAAAAATAGAATCAACCCATTCCGATAAAACGTGAGTGATATATGATATCGTGAACATGAAGTCTAACTGCTGTTATATATTTTATAACTGACTATACTAAAAAAAATGAACTGTTATATAGGTTAACGACTATGCAGACCAATGCCAAACATTATAACTTATATCATTTTGTAAACTATATATATATATATATATGGATATATCTCAACGCAGAGAAAATTTAACATATCTTTATAAAACTTGGCCATAAAATGAATGTACTTGCAGACCCTTATTATTTAAAAGTATAAGTTGCCAAATTCGTTGCAGCAAACCAATCAACACAAGAAATGTAAATAATACGTAAGCCTATATTATAAAATTTTATAAACTAAAATATATGGAACTCGCATTATCAGATAATAAAGATAAAGGCACAGTAATTGGCTGCAACTTATACTCATGCAACCCATATATACAAAATATATGTAATACTCACACATCATATATCATTTAAAATTGAACTGTAAATTCTAGGTTTATATATTCATACATATTTACTTTATCAAGTCATTGTACGTCTTTTAAAATCTAGTACTATAACCTACACAAGCTTTATATACAGAAACTTATATATGTATAACCAAAATAACAATTTATATAAACAAAAAAAATATCAGATCACACGGCTAGATTAGACATACCTTACATATATATAAAATCATATATGCATACGGCTGGAGGAGAAGCTTCACTGTGCTGGGGCGAGCCGAGCTCGGCAGAGGAGAAGAAGGTGGAGGCTCAAACCGGGTGGTGGAGTGCGGAGGATGGCTTGCATGTTCTAGATCGCGGCTACGCTCTGACAAGGAGGAGAGGTGCTCACGTGGTGGCCGAGATGCTTGCCGATGGTGGAGAGAGATTCAGCTGTGGGAAAAAGGAACGAGAGGAGTGATAGGCGGTGATGCACTCGGCAGGGAAGAGATGTTGGGAAAGGAGGGCGGAACTCGGGTCTAGGTGGTGATGGGTTTGGATAAGCTACAGGTCATACAAATATTTTCATGCATAGTTTTAGATGTGAGAGAGCACTTGCATTTTGCACAGGCTAAATCAAATGTGTATACGTAACCTACACGTTGAATGATGCATGCGTGTACCGTGTTTTGAAGTTCAATTTTTTTTTTTTTAGAGATATGTAAAGAAATGAAGAGATTGGCAACAGATATTTTGAGAAGAGGGTGAAGAATATGGGAGGAGAACGTACAGAGCTTGTAAACCAACTATTTTAATTTTTGTTTTGAAAAGCAAATGTAATAAATGAACAGTTGGAAATAGTGCAAGGCACCATATCGAATTCTGGGAAAAATTAGTTGTTGTACAGCTTTTGCACCATGGAAAAATGAATGGTCACGGGTAGACCAAAAGGCTTGAACGGTACCGATGTCGGTAATTGTTTCGTGGATTCCGACTCGTACCGGGCTCTGAAACACAAAATAAATATACCGCAGAGATCAGCAAGACGAGACGATCAAAACGGTATACAGATATGAGTGGTACGATTGAATTTATAAAATTCGAAATTTTATACTAGCGGAAAATGCATAAAAGTCGCAGAAAAATGAGACCGACGGGGCCAAAGATGTCCGAATTTGGAAAAATGACTAACTGACAACTTGCTCAAAAGATGGTTTAGAATTTTTTATTTAAAAATATTTTGGTTTTGAGAACGTTTTATTTTGATCGCTTTTTAACTGATTAAATTGAAGTAAATTTACGCGCGAAATAAACTTTCATATTTTCGGACGAAAATTTACCAGTTTTTATGTTTAACTGGACGCGTTTCAAATATCTAATTTTCGTTGCGAAATTTTATTGTTTATTTTTATTTAACGAAAATTTTCATTTAACGCAAAACGCACGTTTCTTACGTTAAAATTATTAATTTGGTTTCTGTTATTGGTTACGACCATTTCATATTATTATTACATTATGTTTATAATATGTATTATATTATTGGTCTTATTAAAATTGGTCGTCTACAAATTTGGTTTTGGATTTGTAACATATATACAAAGAGATTTCCATTAAATCGTAAAATTTTATTTCTATCGGATTTTTAATTAAAATTTTATTTAATTTAGTATTTTAAAAGCGTTAAAAATACGGATCGTTACAATCTCCCCCACTCAAAACTTTTCGTCCTCGAAAAGGAATGAGGCAGGAGAATAGAAACAAACAGAAAGAAAATAGATTGAAAACAGAGTAAAACAATTAATTCAAACCATATAAATTTCAATTTAAATAAATTTATATTCAACAATTTGTTTTAAATTCAAGATTTTCATTAAATTGATTTGATTTCTCATTTATTAATGTTAGGTACAAAAAGTTCTTTCAAATGAAATTCAATTTAAATTCAATTAATTCAAGATATCTCATTAAGTCGATCTAATTTTAATTTATTAACATTCAAAACAATTTTTTTTCTATTAATCACTTCTATTATTTATTTAACTTATTATTCTATTTCTCTCCATAAATATTTTATAATTAAAATTTAAGCGAATAACATTTATTATACGCACTCACAATTTAATTATAAAGTCAATTTATATTATATATTATCCAATTTTCTTAAATTAACAATTTCAAAGATCATAAATTTGAATAGTCATTTATTATAATTATACTTTATTCAACAAATTTAATTCTTCTTTATTCCAAATTATTTTTAAATTTATTCCACTTAATATATCTTATCACGTATTAAGTATATTTACATTTATTATAAATACTCAAATTTATTTAAAATTCCTTTGATATCATTTATATCGTATAATGTTCAATTACATAGTTAACTTTTGAAAATTTAGGTAAGTTATATATAATGAAATTGAGTATCATATAAGTAAAATTTTCTAATTTAATTATTCAGGCTTAAACCTTTATTCAAAACTTCGATTTCATTTTATAATTGAAATCATCCTTTAACATAAATTAAAGAATTTGAATTTTCAAGTAACTTCAAATTTATTTAGAGGTAAATAAATATATATAATATATCAAATCAGATTTAAATCGTATATCAATATATATTACAAATCAAATCACACTTTAAGGAATTCAAATCAAATTATTTTTCAAACAAACCGTAGCAAAGCTACAAAATAGTCTCTCCACTTCAAGACTCGAAAATGAATGTCGATGATGCGACCGTCATCACCGAAATTATTTTCCTGCGACAAAGAGAAGAGCACTGATTTAAACATTTTAACTCTTTGAAATGATCTCAATTTGAAAATATTTTAAAACTATACACTTTAAAACTCTCAAATCAAAGTTTGAAATCACCGGAAATTAAATTCTCAAATTCTAATTTAAATACATTTCAAATTCCAAATCAAATTATAACCAAATTTTATAAATTCATTTATTTATTTTATGAGATAGTCAATGATTTACAAACCATAAATGAAATCAAATATTATTATTTCTGGCAACAAATTCATTAACATTTTAATTTCATAAAAATTTATACTTATATATCATATAACCATACAAAGTTTATTTTATTTACCAAATTTGAAAACAATATTGTGTCAGTTTACTCTGCTCAAGCGTTTTGGAAATCCTATCGATAGCGTTGATCAGACGAATCGATTGAAAATCCAAATCAACATCAACAACTCAAACAACACAATATATAAAACATTTAAATATTAGTTTACATACACTTCTCGCTCGACGATACAAGGATCGATTACAAAACAAGGATAGTGATTCAAATTTTGATGGACTCAATTTAAAGAGAATTCTGATTTGAATGCAAGTTCGAAGGAAAAGATAAGATGATTCAATTAACAGAATAGGGAGATGGATAAACTTATTTATTTCACGGGCAACCTTAACCGGGTCGACCGTAACTTTAAGAATAAGATCGATGTTGAATTCTGAGGTAAATCAACATTCGATCTCAAAAGATAGAATTCAGGTATAGCAGGAGATAGATAGCATCGTAAACCGAGGATACAAAAATCTCCGGTAAATCGATGTTTATTATAAAAGAGTTTCACCTATTTACAGATAAATTTGGGATTGGCGAGACCGCCGACTCACTATAAAGACCATTCGAAGTGGAGTTATGGAGTACTCCAGAATCAAAAGAAGATAAACAGTGAGAGATATGAATGAATTTTGATACCGCAGAGAACGTTCCAAAATTCAAAGGAATTGAGTCAAAAGGAAGAGATTGAAACTCGAATGAGAGTGATTCTGTAAATACATTTTCCATATATGCTAAGTTTTGCCTAGAGCTACCAAAAGCTCTAATACCAATTGTAACGACCCTCTATTTTTGGACTATTCGCATACGCACATGTCGGACTTGAATAATTCAAAATACCGAATTGTTAATTTAAATTTGGCAAAACTCAGATATACAGTAAATAAATAATCACAGAATCACAGACACAGAGTAATAATATGCAGCGGAAGTAAAAGAGATAGTAGTTCATGAAGCTACTATATAAATATATAAAATACATCAGAGTTTACAACAGAAGAGAAATACGATACATCAAGTACAAATCAGAATACATCACTGGAATCATCGAATACTGAAAGCAGAATAGATGGTTGGATCTTCAAGCAAAGCTCCAACTCCAAAGGTGAGTTTCGAAAGCTGGTGTTCTCAGTCTGACCCGAGCGTAAAGCAAAACAAAGAACACTCGAGTCAGGATTAATATTCTTATATCAATAAATCCAACTCAAATGAAATAACAATCGAAATACAAGTAACTCAAAGGATGTTGGAATCACCATCCTCTAAGGATCCGTTAAACTATCTGCTATGTAGTAGTGTACGCTAAATAGATAATGTCTATCAGTAATATAAAGTATCAAAATAGTGTTAAGGCGTTAACATTATCCCCCTTAACACATTTTATATAAGTGTTATAGACTATACAGCACTGTAAACTCCACCGTAAACTAGTGGGATATCAGGGAGTACTCCATAGGTATAACACAAAACAAATTCGTAGTGGTCGCGTATATAGGGATACAAGTATGACAAGGCACATGAGGCAATACTCAAGGTAGTGAAACTACCGTTCGCCTGATCCGGACTGGTGAGAACGCATCGCCGCAGCGATCGCAACACCGCGAAACAACACTCCTGAAATTCCGAGGGTGCACCAATCAATCACAAGTAATGAGTAGTAGTTACGAAGAAGTGTGTTCGCTCGAGGTGGCTAACCCCATTTGGCCCGGCACGGCTCCTGATTTTTAGTCATTTCCAATTTGACACAAGTGTCAAGGCTATCCATTATCGTTCTCTTTCTTCAGTCAACACGGACATCATTCTAACCACTTCATTCTGGATCGTCACTCCGCGTATAGTTATTAAAGTGGTTTTCGGTTTAGATAGAGAGTATATCCATAACCGATTCCGGTCTCTTTAATAACTTTCGTAATTATTATACCGATTGGTCGTTTAATAAATTTCAAAAACAAATCAATTTCAATTTCAATTTTAATTCGAAAATCAACATTTCGTTTGTCTTTCTAAATCAATTTCCAAAGTTTACGTTTCAAAACTTCCAAATTACCATTTCAAATTCTTATAATTCGATTTCAACTTTTATTCAAACAATTTAAATATTGATTCAAGTTCGTATATGAAATTTATTTCGAGATCATTTAAATAAATTAATTTAACACTCAAATCAATTTCAAATTCATTTATCGATTTCATTCAATATTCGTTAAGTTACTTTATCATTCAAAACAATTTTACTTAATTCCCAATTCATTAAATCAATTACTTACGTTCATCTTCATTATATCAAAACTTCAAATTTAACTAAATTAGATTCGTCAAATCAAATTTCCAAAATTACAAGTCTTACATTAATTTCAATAAATCACATTTTATTTCTTGTTAAAGAAATTCAATTTCATTTATTTACTTACTCGGTTACACATTTCAAACTCAATTAATCAAGAACTAAATTTCATATATTCAAGAAGTTCAATTTCACTTATCATCTTACTTAAATTTTCCAAAACTTAACTAATAAAGAAACCAAATTTCATTTACTAACAAAGTTCAAATTCACTTATTCAAAAGTTCAATTTCTCTTATCAAAGAATTCAAATTGTATTCAATTATCAAATAATTCAATCTTATTCAATTATTAAATAATTTCAACTTAATTATAAATTCAAACTTAATTATTAAATCCTTTCAAACTTAATTCAATGAATAATTCCAAATTTAATTGTTAAATAATTAAATTCAAAACAATGTTCTTTCATCAGTTATTACATTAATATTTTGTTTCAGATTTCAATATTAACATTTTCCTTTTATCAAAATTTACGTTCCAAATTTTATTTCAAAACCTTATGATTCAAATATAATCTTTATTTTGTTTCAAATCAAATTATTGACCAATCGGTTTATTTAATTCTCTATCCTAAGTCAAGTTCATTTTGGATATTTATCATTTCAACCCGATTCCAATTCAATTCACAAATCAAAGCATAGTAAAGGGAACTTGCAGTGTGATAACAGGGATGGTGTCAAAGTAAATAAACAAGCAATAACACAATCAATAACAATCCAATAATTAATTCAAATAATCCCGAAATAATCGTATTAATTCGCATTGTTATTTGTGCGAATTAATATAATTATCTCTAGAATCTACACTATCATTTCATGTAGATTAAAGATTATTACATTACAGTTTTTCCCGCTTGTCGTTCAACTTCAATTTCTGTTTCATCAATTTAAACAACATACATTCAATGGTTCAAGGTATAATTAATCAAATCCTACGTGTCAATTAATTTAAAATTTAAAGGGGTCATATTATACAATGTCATTTAATCAAATTTACACATATGTTGTTTCAAATTTTTAACTATCCTACGTCAAATTAAATTACATAATATTTATCACTTTATACATTTCAATTTACATCCAATATAAACAACAAACAATCAATCAATCTTCAACCAAACTGGATTATCATCATATAATTAACAGATAATGATGTCAGATGACACAGATGAACTGGTACAGGTAATAACATATATAATAGTGCAAACAACTAATAGCAGCATATTTCAATTGTCGTTTCAATTGAAATCAAATTTAATAAATAAAAGAATATTAATCGTGAGTGATTGCTCACCTTTTGAGGCTAGGGAGCGAGAATAGACAACGAAGTTGAGTTACAAATTGCAAGCACGACTTCCGAAATAAACTAGATTGTCACGAATCGACGAGCAAAGCTGTTAAATAGGAATTGCCGAAATCAAATCAAAACATTCAACATAGCAATAATTAAAAAACATGTCCTGCGTCAAAGTTTAACAATATAATTCTATGTGCTACCGAGATCGAAATGGTCTGAAATTTGGTACGAATAAAGATCAAAACTTGCATTTCAAACTGCAAAAGAATCACTTGATTTGGACAAGAGACGAGAAAAGTTACGATGTCACGAACATAGACTCAGACCATGTTGCGACTGTCAAATGTTCAGGTCTGAAAACCTCTCTAGGTCTGACTTTCAAGTAAGAAACAGAGGACTGAACCACCTCGTATGAAGCTAAAATTTTATATACAGAAAGTCGAAAACTTTATCTTTTAAACAAAAAGGGAATCACTGTATTCCGACGTAAAATGGAAGAGATGCGATGCGTCAAACATGAACTCAGGTCTTGTTTGCAGCAGTGTAAAATAATTTCAAGTACAAAAGAACAGCTGCCTGGGTCAAACTTCGAGATCCTCGACCACTAATCAAACGATGTCGGATTCTGCTGAAATTTGACATGCATAAACTAGGTAACTTCGACTCTTTTATAAAAATAGAATCAACCCATTCCGATAAAATATGAGTGAGATATGATATCGTGAACATGAAGTCTAACTGCTGTTATATATTTTATAACTGATTATACTAAAAAAAATGAACTGTTATATAGATTAACAACTATGCAGACCAATGCCAAACATTATAACTTATATCATTTTGTAAACTATATATATATATATGGATATATCTCAACGCAGAGAAAATTTAACATATCTTTATAAAACTTGACCATAAAATGAATGTACTTGCTGACCCTTATTATTTAAAAGTATAAGTTGCCAAATTCGTTGCAGCAAACAAATCAACACAAGAAATGTAAATAATACGTAAGCCTATATTATAAAATTTTATAAACTAAAATATATGGAACTCGCATTATCAGATAATAAAGATAAAGGCACAGTAATTGGCTGCAACTTATACTCATGCAACCCATATATACAAAATATATGTAATACTCACACATCATATATCATTTAAAATTGAACTGTAAATTCTAGGTTTATATATTCATACATATTTACTTTATCAAGTCAATGTACGTCTTTTAAAATCTAGTACTATAACCGACACAAGCTTTATATACAGAAACTTATATATGTATAACCAAAATAACAATTTATATAAACAAAAAAAAATATCAGATCACACGGCTAGATTAGACATACCTTACATATATATAAAATCATATATGCATACGGCTGGAGGAGAAGCTTCACTATGCTGGGACGAGCCGAGTTCGGCAGAGGAGAAGAAGGTGGAGGCTCAAACCGGGTGGTGGAGTGCGGAGGATGGCTTGCATATTCTAGATCGCGGCTACGCTCTGACAAGGAGGAGAGGTGCTCACGTGGTGGCCGAGATGCTTGCCGATGGTGGAGAGAGATTCAGCTGTGGGAAAAAGGAACGAGAGGAGTGATAGGCGGCGATGCACTCGGCAGGGAAGAGATGTTGGGAAAGGAGGGCGGAACTCGGGTCTAGGTGGTGATGGGTTTGGATAAGCTACAGGTCATACAAATATTTTCATGCATAGTTTTAGCTGTGAGAGAGCACTTGCATTTTGCACAGGCTAAATCAAATGTGTATACGTCACCTACACATTGAATGATGCATGCGAGTACCGTGTTTTGAAGTTCATTTTGTTTTTTTTTGTTTTTTTTTTGTGAGATATGTAAAGAAATGAAGAGATTGGCAACAAATATTTTGAGAAGAGGGTGAAGAATATGGGAGGAGAACGTACAGAGCTTGTAAACCAACTATTTTAATTTTTGTTTTGAAAAGCAAATGTAATAAATGAACAGTTGGGAATAGTTCGAGGCACGTATCGAATTCTGGGAAAAACTAGTTGCTGTACAGTTTTTGCACCATGGAAAAATGAATGGTCATGGGTAGACCAAAAGGCTTGAACGGTACCGATGTCGGTAATTGTTTCGCGGATTCCGACTCGTACCGGGCTCTGAAACACAAAATAAATATACCGCAGAGATCAGCAAGACGAGACGATCAAAACGGTATACAGATATGAGTGGTACGATTGAATTTATAAAATTCGAAATTTTATACTAGCGGAAAATGCACAAAAGTCGCAGAAAAATAAGATCGACGGGGCCAAATATGTCCGAATTTGGAAAAATGACAAACTAACAACTTGCTCAAAAGATGGTTTAGAATTTTTCTATGTAAAAATATTTTGGTTTTGAGAACGTTTTATTTTCATCGCTTTTTAACTAATTAAATTGAAGTAAATTTACGCGCGAAATAAACTTTCATATTTTCGGACGAAAATTTACCAGTTGTTATGTTTAACTGGACTCGTTTCAAATATCGAATTTTCGTTGCGAAATTTTATTGTTTATTTTTATTTAACGAAAATTTTCATTTAACGCAAAACGCACGTTTCTTACGTTAAAATTATTAATTTGCTTTCTGTTATTGGTTATGACTATTTCATATTATTATTACATTACGTTTATAATATGTATTACATTATTGGTCTTATTAAAATTGGTCGTCTACAAATTTGGTTTTGGATTTGTAACATATATACAAAGAGATTTCCATTAAATCGTAAAATTTTATTTCTATCGGATTTTTAATTAAAATTTTATTTAATTTAGTATTTTAAAAGCGTTAAAAATACGGGTCATTACAGTAACTTTGAAGTTAAATAAGTTGTATAACTTATTAAATGTAAAAATGTAAGTGAAACCAAATGATAAAATGGTTAAACAATTTTGTTAAGCAAAACGAGATATGAATTTGAATAAGTGATGAATATGAACTTGAGTCATGTAATGAAATTCAACTTTTGTGGTTAAATGACATAGCAATTGAACTGAACTAATGAATTTAATATTAATCAATCGAATGTAGATGAATTGATATAGAATAATGAATATAAGTGTTAATTCATTAAAGCTAATGAAGTTGAAGAAAAATTGAGTAATTGAATGAAAAGTCAATTAGATATTAAACCAATTGGAAATTAAAAGTGTTAAACCAAATTGAATGTGAATTTAATAATTTGGTTATGTTGGTTATGATTGGTTATTATATGATTGTTAGTTGATTGTACAGAAATTCATATGAAGTTGAATTGATAAAATTGAAAACTGTGTAATTTGATTTGAATGTGGAAGTGAACTAACTTGAATGTAAATTAGTGAATATAAACTAATTGAAATTGAATAAATGAATGTTAGTAAAGTCCAATGCTAATAAATCAAATGTGATTAAATAAAAAAAACCAATTCATTGAATATTAATGAGAAGTGAATGTATATTGATTTGATATGGATTTGTTGCCTTTTGTTGCATTTGCTATATTGGCATATGTAGTTGTTATACTGGTATATGCTGTATATAGATATTACTTTCATATATGCATGTTTCTCATTGTTGTTGAGTATTTAGTAGGTGTGGATTGCGCTTGCTTCGCATTTGGAGCTCGCTTTCGCGCTATATTAGCCATATATGCTCGCTAATAATAAATCAGGTACATATCTCGGATTACATATCGTACTTTTACACTTTTTTCCCTGCGGGATGCCTCATTAATTTGATGAGATGTATATTTGTGATATACATAGTGCCATTTTTTCGGATCGACCCGCGTAAAGGAGTCGCTGGCGAAATTTTTTGAAAATTTAAGGCGTTAGAATATTTTTGAGAAAACTGGAAAATTTTGAAAACTATAACTTTGATTTTGGGGTGAAAAGTTAAACGATATAGTTGGTTTTGAAAAGATAACTAAGTATGATTTGAAAACTTAGTAAAGTTATTGTAAGAAGTTTAACTATTGGATTTTGGAAAAGTTAAACACTTAAGTGAATTTGAAATTCAATTTGAACAAATGGTTTTGAAAAGTTAATGGATTCTGTAACTTTCTCTTACTTGGCCATTTCGAGGACGAAATTCTTTTAAGGGAGAAGTTTGTAACGACCCATAATTTCTGTCATTTGAAATTCATATATCTAATTGATTTTTATAAATATAAACAAGTAAAATTTGTAAGTCGAATAAATTTTATTTCGAATATCTAGATTTAATTGGATAATTAAATCGATAATTTAATATTTGAAATTACAGAAATAATTGAAAAATGGGTTTAATGTGATCAAAATTGATTTGTAAAGTTGTATTAAATCATATTGGAGTTAGGATGATGTTATAGAACTTTTAAAATTGAATTAAAAGTTAATTTGTGGAAATTGAATATTTTAATATTTAATTGATGAGTAAAAATAGCCATTTTTCAAACAGTCTCGGATTTTGATGAAACTAGTTTCATCGGATCCGTAATGTTATATTATTATAAGATTTCAAATTTCGTGTCAATCGGATTTACGATATGTCCGGGGAAAGCTAAAACGCACTGAAATCGGTTTAAGTGAATTTTAAATTTAAATTAATCGATTTGAAATCGTATCTTCCAAATTTGATCGAACTGGCTCCCAACATATATTCCATTGCGTTCGGAATGGGGGTAAAATATTAAAAAGCCAGGCGGCACGCTTCGTTTGGAGTTCGGAAAAATTCGGGGTGAATAGTGTTTCGATAATTTTCAATAAAAGCACCTCAATTATTCATTTTTGCAACCAAAACCCTAATTTGTCTTCAGCCGCCACCCAAGCAATTAATGGCCGAAAATTCATCCTCTTCCTCCCTCATTTTCTTCAAATACACACACTAATTCGAGAAACTTTCAACTGCAACATTGTAGACCACGACGAGATCGTTCAATCCAACGGTCAAGATCGAAATTCAAGCAAGGGATCAACGACAATTTTAGATTGAAGGAGCAAGTTCATGCACGGTTTCTGAAGCATATAGGCGACCGAGCTTCAAGTGCCTCCGGCCGAGAGTAGGGCGCGTCACGAGCTACGAAACCATGGCTTCGATCGTCGTGAAGATGCTCGTATTTAACGCGACAATTAGGCATAAGGTAGCGGTTTGGGTTCCTATTCGCATCTTTCACCTGGAGATGAAGGAAGAAGGTGGGGACGGTCGAGATGGTAGAGGTTGAAACATGCGGCCCAGATGAGATTTAGGGTAAAATATAAAAGATAATGTAAATAATTTTATACTAAATTCGTTCAACCTTTAAAAATTGATATCTTGTTCATACGAGGTCGAAAACTGACGAAACGAATTACGTTGGATTCGTATTGATGAACACTATGCGATGGAGCTGGATTGGAGTTGATTGGAGCTAGTGAGAATTTTGGGTAAAATTAAACGCACGTTTAATTTTATTCGAAATAAAACACTGCGACTGTTATTGGAAGCAAGGTGAGAACTTCTCACTCAATCGAATTTGTTTCGATTTAAATTTTAAATAATTAGATTTAAAATTGCTTGATTATATGTTTGGATGATAAATTGTTATCTATTGTATTGATATAGACCCTATACGCCGTATATTAAGCGGATGCTATTTATTAAACACATATACCACGATATTTCACCTTGAAGTGGAATTGGTATTATATATGTACTTGGAGTTGATTTCCCGCATTATATAGCGGATGAGTCCCTATTGCGCCGCATAATAGTGGATAATATTTTATGTGGAATCATGTACCGCGATATTCCGTATTGAAACGGGATTGGTATTGTGCTAACATCTGTAGATGTAGGGAAACAGGTTGGAAGGATCCAACTGGATTCCTCGACAGTATTGATTTATTTACAGATATTTGCAATATATTCTGTTATCATATTGATATATGATGTTCTGATGCCGTGATTGTTATATTTAGTGTTGTTGCAGCATTTGACCTATTTTTGGAGTTTTAAAAATGTTAAAGTAACAATTTCGAATTTAAAAGGATTTTCAAGTGATTTTTGAATGTATACATTTTTTTTTGAATTTTGGAATTGGTTCATTTTAAATAAATAAACGTTATAATTTTTAAGTTATAAAAATTATGATTTTGTGAAATATAACTGAAATGTGATTTTTGAAATAACTAGTTGATTAATTTGTAAAATGTTTAAATTGGGAATTTTGAATCATTATAAACGGTTTATATAAAAGATTTATAAAATTGATATTTATAAATTAAAATATTGGAATTTTAAAACGAGTTTTTATAAGTGTTAAAATGAAGCATAAACGGATTTCATAAGTGAATGAAATTTATAGATTTATAAATTGTGAAGTTATAAAATGAATAGATTTTGTAAAATAAAAGATTTATATGTAATTAACTTATAAATTGGATTTTGGCATTTAAATGAGATTTAAATAGAATTTGTTAATTAAGGGATTTTATAAGTTTAAGTTTTTATGAAATATATATATATATATATATATATAAATTTGAATTTATAAACGTTGTTTTATAAAGCCGAAATCAATTGAATTTGATAAGTAAATATAAAAGCTTATTAAAGGAGGTATTGAAAGTGTACGTGTAGTACTAAGGATCGTGTAATATAATATATAAATGCGGAAACTGATAATAGTAGTAAAATAAGAATTAAAGTAAGCACACCATGAATTTTTATAATGGTTCGAACTTTCCGTTCTACGTCCAGTCCCAGAATATCCTCTGGATTTAGACTAAACCCCTCACTTAACCCAGAGGAATAGGTATACCACACCTAAGCAGCCGAACAGGAATTTTTCCGCCTCAACAGCCGAAGAGGACTTCAACTTAATACACATAATTTGTTGACGAGTGTGTTCTGAATAACACGGATTGTCTTTTGATAGTACAATTTTCCTATAATCAAATCCTTAAGAATATGTAGTGTGTGTGAAGATTTAGAAAGAGGATAATCTCGTAGAATCGAAGTATATAAATTAATTACAAGATTCTAGCGATATTGAATGAGAATGAATGCTTTTATTTGTAGAAATAAATTGAGAATAGATCTCAGAATTATAAACAAGAATTGGTTATTGTAGGAATGAATTAAACATGTTTATATAGTTGTAGAATAGTTACAATCTTTCATGAAGAGTTTCAATCAAAGGTTGTGACCATATCTCTTGGATTGAAGGTGATTCCTCTTCACGAACGATCGCAACTTTTCAAAAAAATAACCGTTATTTCCAGATCGGTTGACTGAAAATTCTGGCCGGTCAGCTGAGTTTAAAATTATGCACAAAACAGAGCATATCAGTGCACTAATAACAGGTTCGGTCAGCCGAGTTTTCTGGTCGGTCAGCCGAGTTTTCTGGTCGGTCGACCGTCCTGATGTTATGTGCACAGATCATATTTTTTTTAAGTATAAAACAATATACAACTATTTGTATGTGTGTGTGACTACTTGAGGAATGATTTTAACAATATTCTAAGACTCAATATAATAAAATATTAATACTAATCTTTGTATTGTAGTCTTGTATCCTTTGTAGTGCATAATATACTTTTATTCTCTTTTTGTCGCCTTTGTATAGTGTTCACTTTGTAGTTCGTCTTATGATCTCTGAAGCTTGTGTCATGAATCAAAACCTATGAATCAACATTCTCCCCCTTTTTGATTGATGACAATACTTATGTGACGAAGTAGTTTATATTGTAATTCTCCCCTTGAATATATGGCAACTTTTCTGCAAAAACTTGTTAGCTTTTATATATTTCTCCCCCTTTGTCATCGACAAAAAGGAGAGTTTAACTGATGATATAAATTATATTTCACATAAGTGTTAACATAGAACAATATAAAACAAAATAACTACTACTTATAATGTAAGGTATCTGTAACGACCCGAAATTTTCAAACCCGAAAATTCCAGATAGTTATGAAAAAGAAGAAAGAGATAGAAGAAGAAGAACAGAAACACCAAATATCTCACAATCGCAGTGGATAAAATATAATAATAGATAATAACAGTTTACAAAGGAATATTATATCTGTCGATCACATTTAATATACATTAGAGTTTCACATACATTCAGTCACAGATTATATACAAATCATGTATCTGATATATAATAATATACTGCAGCGGACAATACTCTATACGTACTTGTCATCCAGCTCGTCTCCTGAGCTCCAGAACGTACCTACCTAGAAAATCTGTAATACTCGGTCTGACCCGAGCATTACACCAAAGTAACACCCGGGTCAGGCTGGAAACCAGCGTGAGTAAACCCAACTAATCATGGAATACCCAAACAACAACTTATATAAACCCGGGTAACATATGTCAATTTAATTAATTCACAATTTACTATAGACAACACTTATTTCACATATCAATTTCTAAGTACCAAACTTAGATAAAATAATCCAATTCACCTAACTCATTTCATTCCAGCCTATTGATTTCACAAATCAATTTATAAAAGAAATTTGAAGTGGTTTCGGGTATTTCCTAATACCCGACCCGGTCCCTTCGAACTTCATACCATCCTATTCCAAGTTATCCAAATGAAATACACAACATTTCATATAGGAGTTATCAACCCCTTCAAATCATCCAATACCCTTCAATCTTCCAGAAGAAAAGCTTAATCACGTACTAATCAAATCAATTGATTCTAATTGAATTTCAAACCTCAATCACTTTGACTTCTTTATTAATTAATTCCAAAGCAATTGATAATTCAACCTTTCCCTATCCATTCACCTCAATTAATCTCCCTGGATTAATTATCCCTCAATTACATTCAAGTAATCATTTTAATTAATTTCACAATATTTATTATTCTTTACCAAAATAAATAATTAATCTAAATTACTTCATACATTAATTTAATTACTTCATACACTAATTAATTACTTCATACATTAATTAATTACTTCATAAATTAATTAATTACTTCATAAATTAATTATCTATATTAATCACATTAATTCTTAATTACTTATAGTAATTAATTTTTCATAAGTCATCATTTATTGAATTGATTTAATCTCAATTAATCAATTTTTAAATTACATAAATGATTACTCAAGTTAATGATTTCCAATTATATTTTTAATTTGTTCTAATCTAAATCAATTTTCTTTAATTCAATCACAATATTAATCATTCTCGATCAATCTCAACCTGAATTATCTACTCTCTTTTTTTATTTACTTCATTAATAAATAAATTATTCCTCAATTAGCCATTTTAATCAATCTCTTGATTAATTTCACAAAGTAATTATATTTTGTTAATTACATTAGGTAATTACCTGTCAACCATCAATTGATTTTTTTTTAATTAATTTACCCTAATAAATTAACTTATACCTTAATTAATTGGTGCAAACTTTAATTACTAAATTAATCAACCCAAATCATTAATTAATCGAACTAATTAGTTTCCACTTAAATTACCCTACTAATTTAATGGATCATAAATCATTAGGCCCTAAATAAGTCATCTCATTCAATCCATACTTTAATTAATTACAAGTAATTAATTCTCAAGTACTTCCATTAAGTACTTCTTCATTTAAGTAATTAACTATTCACTAATTATAAGTGATTGGTCTTTAATAACTAAATTACCATACTAATTAAATTAATCATTTTATCTTAATTATCTTTAAGATGAAACATAAATCTTAAAAAAAAGTAAAATAACTCAATTACCGTTAGCAAAACCTTCGAACTTTTTTTTTATTTTCCTTTAAATTTATTCAAAATAAGATTTAAATAAATTACAAGTAACTTTAACAAAATCTAAATCAATTTACAAAAAAAATCGCTTTTTATTCTAAACTTAAATCTACTTTTAAAAGTTGAGATTTTAAACTTCAATCAGGTTTAAATAACAGAACAAACAGGTTTCATTACAACCTGAACAACTATTACCCCGAGGCAACCCTACCGTGCTTCGAGTCCAAACCCCATTGCCCGAGTAAACTACCCTGTACTTCGAGACACACAGGTACACACAAGCACTTATCCAAATTAACAACTTTTTAAATTAAAATAAATAAATAAAATTTCTTTATTAAATTACTCACCAACTCCAGTCACCAACATCGTTTCAGAACGAGCAGCCTTCCACCCTTCTTCGTCGCAACCAACCACCACTCCGACAATCTCCTTCAAACACGGCAGTAACCAAAACGACATGACACGCCAAAACCCTTGTTTGACATCCTAGAGTCACCCACGCCACGACCATTCGCGAAGTCCAAATCGCGACTTGAATTGCGGTTCGACTTGCTTCTAACCTACTGCATCTAAGCTTTGACAAAAATCGAATTTGATTTGAAGACAGAACGCCTAAAAATCTCGACGTTGAAGAATTCGAACAGAAAGGAAATTGAGAAGGGAACTCGCGATTTCGGCTGCCTCGACCTAATTTTTAATTTTAATTTTAATTATTTTTTTGAATCGGCTTGGATCCGAAGGCTACGGCCATTTATATTTTTTTTTTGCGTTTGATTCTGCTATCCATTGGAGAGGAAGACGGAAATTATATATAGGTGAGCGAGAGGCTTCTTGAATACGAGTTAATGAAAAAAATCTTTGACCCCTTTTGACTTAAATTATATTATATTTTTAAAACGTCTCATTAACTGCCATTTAAATTTCGAACTCCTCTTAAAGAATGCCGCTAGGCGATTATAAGGTTTTACCCGCGTCCCGAACACAATGGAACGCTTTTCAGAGGCTAACTCGATCATATGCGCGAGTTACGGAAATAAACGATCAATTTTATATTAAATCGATTAAAATATTTTCTAAGCGTTTTAAGCTGCCGGGGTCAACGACAACTCCGATTGTTACGAAAATTGAAATCCGATAATAACTAACTATTACGGATCCAATGGAACTGGTTTCGTCGAATTTCGAGACTGTGCCTTGGAAGGCTATTTTCAAATATCGATTTAAACGATATATTATTAAAACTGAACAAATCATCTTGAAATTAAATTTCAACCATTATGTTATCTTCAGTATTATCATTATGGATTTATAGGCCTTCAAATTATTTTAAACAGACTTAGAATCACAGATTCAATAATTTACCCCATTTCAATTATTAAATTCAATATTTAAACTATGTAATTCAATTATTTAATTATCAAGTAAATATTGATATCCTGAAATTCAAGTTAAAATTAACTTTTAAATATTTTAAAATCGATTAATTACTCCAATTTAATTTGTCAAAATTTCCGGGTCGTCACATTCCTCCCCCTTAAAAGAATTTCGTCCCCGAAATTACTAGATAGGAAGAATGGTCCAATACTCGTTTATCTTTTATCAAAACTCACAATTCAACGTTCTACCCACTATCTTTTATTAAAGGCCCACTGTTACCTTAACCAAATTCCTAACCTCTATAGTTTTCAACAGCATTACTTTACTTCACTTATTCAGGTTTAAATTTAAAATCAAATTTTGAATTATCAAAATTTTCTAACTCCCTAAATTCCCGAAAATTTTTGTCAGCGTCTCCTTTGCGCGGCTAGCTTGTTACTACTACAAAAGGCCTCTACAGGCTCCCAAATTCCAAAAGAAAACAAAAGCCAAGTGGCTACATCAAAAACCCAATCCAATTCCATCTAGAAATTCAAATACGTACCTTTTTGTCGGGCAATACAAATTTATCTTTTGGAATCAAATTCAATTCCTTTTCCCTTTAATACCTGCATAACTTACTTAACAATAATATCTAATCGTAACATTTCCAATCATTTTGATACATTTTCTCACAGAGGTTTCATATTTATTTCAATTTAGTTTTTCCCATTTCCATATGATTTCAATTTGTCTTCACTTCTGAGTATTAAATTTTATCTTTTATTTATAACTAGTTCATATTTAAAATCGTTTAATTGCTTAACAAAAATTTTCCCAAAAATTTTCAAAAATTTTCTAACTCCCAAAATTTCCGAAATTTTTTGGCAGAGTCTCCTTTGTACGGAGGAGATTTTGCAATTTGACAAGAGATATAAATATATATACATCGACCCACACGGTCGGAAAAAGCAAAAACAGTTCATATTTTCTCTTTTTATAGCGTAGGCGTACCTTATTTAGCATTTTAAGCAAGCAGCTTATTAATTTAGCAATTAGCAATCAAATCCAGCCAAACGGCCTTCAGGTACCTGTACTTACTCAATTTAAATATGTAAGTGCCATATATAGAAAATTTATTAGCATTCCACTTACTTTCACTAGCTAAACATAATCATTACATAAACAACAAGCACCAAATGCTACCCATAAGCGATTTATATGATTCTAAAATTTATTCAGTTTCTTTCAACAAATTAATAAACCATTTCCTTCAATTTCTAATGGTTTACAACTCAGTTGCTTACATTCAATTTATTTTAAATCCAAACAAGCTCATATTCCATTTCCACTGATTCAAAATCAATTTTATTTAATCTCTATTGACTCATCGCATATTAATTACTTTCATTTAGTCGAACGACAACCATTTTTATGCAATTTCGATGATATTCGTTTAATAGAATATCTATTTAGTTTATAACTATTTTAAATTAATTTTCAACTCATTTTATATTTAATTCCATTTCATTCTTGTATACTATTAGCCATTCCCAAATTAATTCAATTCAAGCTTTTATTTAATGGGCTTTCACCTTTATTCGAAGCCAAGCTTCCATAAATTTTAAACTTAAGTTAATTTACTATAATTTATTCTAATATCAAACTTAAGTTTACTTCTATTTGATTCTCATTTAATCAACTTCTATTAAATTCAGTAAACACATCCAGTTAAATTTAATTTTAATTCATCTTCTCAATTTATCAAAATATTATCCAACCACATACTAAACTCATTTATACTGCAAATTAATATTCCACCAAATTTAAGTTCAGTCTGATAATCCAATTCCAATCACAGCTTTGATTTAGTTTTTTTTTTGTTCAATCAAACTTCATCCATTTATCATTTAACTTAATTAACCCACTTAATTCATAATCGAATTTATTTTATTAATACAAGGCCATTCTCAATTATTTCTACTCACCTGGGTTTTGTTTTGCAACTCAAACCATTTCTATTATAATTACTTCTATTATATCCAATTTACTTGCAAATCTCATTAAATATTATTCAAACCACCCTTGAATTTTATTTGTAATTCATACCATCACATTTCAATCCAACTCTATTTTATTTTATTTTTATTTTACAACAACTCTTCTTATTTATTTCATTATCAAATCCAAGTCGAATTCTATTTACAATTTGAATCCATTGTCACATTCCATTATTAACTTACCATTTATTTTATTTTCCCAAGTTAAATTTTATTCATATACTCAATCAAATAATTATTTAACCAATTAGCTTATTTCCAACTTCTAAATCAATATTCGATTTTAATTACAAAATCACTCCATTTAAAATTCCAGTTTGGATTTCCCTTTATTTCCCAAAAATTCTAACATCCTTATTTAAAAGTTTTAGAAATACTTTTAAATTCACATCATACTTAATAGAATAGCTCTTTATAAAAATACTTTTTATAACTCGATGTTTCAACTAGTCCATCCTTGTTCTCACAGAAATTCAGTCATACGTTGATCAGGCGTAGGACTGAAAATCTATAAGTACTTGGTAAACCCGTTTTCAACACCCAGTAAACATACTTGGAAAATAATTTTATTGAAAATATTGAAAGCATTTTGAAATAGGGGAAACATCTTTGGTGTGAATGCTCTGAGAATCATCACCCCTATCCATGGTCACAGTTACATACCAGGGTTACGTTGCCGTCACAGCAAAAGTCCATGCAACTGCAGGCTCTCCGCGGCCTCTCGATTACGCCATGGATCCCACACAAATCACAGTTACATCCAGGGTTACGTTGCCGTCACAGCAAAAGTCCATGTAACTGCAGGCTCTCAGCGGCCTCTGATTTTCGCTGTCGGAATGAAACTTCTCCACTCCTACATAGGTCGCAGTCTGCCGATATAAAATCAACCGCAGACTGTTGGCTCTCAGCGGCACACACGACTTCCGCTATGTTATACCATAGGTCGCAGTCCACCGATATAAAATCAAACGTAGACTGTTGGCTCTCAGCGGCACACACGACTTCCGCTATGGTATACACTACTCCTAATCCTCAGGAACTAGTTTTGTCCGGACTCCTCACAGGATCAACTTTAGAACCCCCTGGGCTCAAGGCAGCACCACCCGGTGGCACTCCTGAGAAGTTCATTTCAAGGGAGCACCTTTTTCCCCAGAGCCATCATCAAAACACTTAATACTATTAACATATAGTATCTTCCAAATCATACACCTAGTATGATATCATACAAAGTTCCCTTACACAAAATCGATTATCCCAAAATCGATGATTCTCAAACTAGGCTTTCGAAATTCAATTTTGATTTTACCCAAAATCAAAAGCCTTTCCAAATTCAAAGATTCCCAAAACCTTTTCCCAAAATCCTCATAAGATCCTTTATATATATATATTCAAATATATATAACTTCCAAAAATTTGGATCATTTCAATCTCGTATAAAACTCCTTTTATACTTCAAACATGTTCAAAAATCCTTTTCTTCCAGCAATAGATTCAACAATGGAAGATTTATTTTATATAACAAAGATATATAACCTTGTTTGTTCAAAATCAAATATTCAAATTTGATTACTTTTTCCAAGATCAATTTCCTTTCTATTCACATTTCCTTTAATCCCCATTGAATTGACACTTCAATTCTTACCTTAGTTGGGTATTTAAACCAATTAACAGTTTGAACTCTGACCAGTTTTAGTAAATAGCTTGAAAATTTTAAAAAATAGATAAGGAGTTGAAAAATAATCGATAGTTGCAAAATAGCTGTAAAATAGTCGACTACCTGTGAAAATAGTTGGAAAATAATTAAATAGTTATAGAAATCTTAGATAATTGCAAAATAGTTGTAAATTAGTAATTAATTTGTAAAATAGTTGAAAAGTAGTAGTTAGTTTAGAAAACAGTTGAAAAATGGTTAAATAGCTCCAAAACAATTGTAAAACAAGTATAAAATAATTTGGCTTTAAGAAAGAAAGGTTGTATACAAATTTAATGGCTTGGAAAAAAAATAAGTTTATATTAAAACAAGTTATATTAAAAATAGTCCAGAGTCAAAACTATTCACTTCCCCAACAATTCAATTTAAATTTCCATTCCCGTTTAAATTGACCCGATTACCATAACTCCAATTTCCATTGGACTTAATTCATTCCCACTCAATTGAATTAATTTCCAATTTTTTCCAACTTCAAATCAAATTCCATTTGATCTTAAACCAATTCCACTTTAATTACAATTCCAAATTATTCAGATAAATCTGGGCTAATATCAACTGAACTCTCTTCAAGTTCAATACCCTTTTCAAGTTAATCCAATACAAATTTCCCATTTGAATTTTAAACTTGTACAACTTTAATTATAATTTAAATTTTACAACTTCTATTTATAATCAATTACATTCACATTTTTCTTTTAACTTGGAGTTATACATTTTATTTATCCAATATATTTTATTCCATAAACATTTTAATCAAGATCCCAGAGTTTAAACAAATTTCCAAAATTTCAATATCACCTTAGAATTCAACTATACAAAATTCTTTGGCAAATTCATTTATCCCTTAGAATTTCAAATCCAAACCCAATTCACAAACAATTCCAATTAAAACAATTTGGTAGCAATTTCTCTTCTAGAAACTCGAAAATGAACATCGATGATGCTACAGTCATCACCGATGTTATTTTCCAGTGACCGAAAGAGTTCAATGCTTTATCTCTTTAAAAACATCTCCAAATATTTTTAATTTCAAATCTTCCAGATTTCAAATTCAACACAAAAATATTTTTGAAAAAATGCTATTATTTCTCTAAAACCTTTGGAAACCTCTTCCAAATCCAAAGGAATTTTAAATTTTCCCAAAAATTCCAAATTCCCAATCCATCCAATTCATATTTAAACTTTATCTGGAATTTTCATCTTACTTTATTTTCAATTATTCTCTGGAATTCTATTTCAAATTATAATCTCATTTATTATGAAGTTTATTTCAATTTATAAATTACATTCACAATCTATATTTCAAATTCCATTTTGTTATATAAGTTTATTCTTCAACTTTGGTTATAAGTTTCAATTTGGTCGTATTTTATTACTCGGCAATTTCCTTATTATTTATTAATGTGAAATATTGCTTTATATATCAACATATAATCTTATTTAAAATCATATAAAATCCTTATATAAGAAAATAACAAGTACGCTCTCTCTCATATATATATATATATATATATATATATACACACACTCAACACATTCTAGAGTACTACGGACTCTATTCAATGAGTAGTTCCCACCAGAGCCAAGGTTCTCGCTTAACCTTTTAGCTCTGATACCAAATGTAACGACCCGAAATTTTCAAACTCGAAAATTTCAGATAGTTCTGAAAAAGAAGAAAGAGATAGAAGAAGAACAGAAACACCAAATATCTCACAATCGAAGTGGATAAAATATAATAATAGATAATAACAGTTTACAAAGGAATATTATATCTGTCGATCACATTTAATATACATTAGAGTTTCACATACATTCAGTCACAGATTATGTACAAATCATGTATCTGATATATAATAATATACTACAGCGGACAATACTCTATACGTACTTGTCATCTAGCTCGTCTCCTGAGCTCTAGAACGTACCTACCTAAAAAATCTGTAATACTCGGTCTGACCCGAGCATTACACCAAAGTAACACTCGGGTCAGGGTGGAAACCAGCGTGAGTAAACCCAACTAATCATGGAATACCCAAACAACAACTTATATAAACCCGGGTAACATATGTCAATTTAATCAATTCACAATTTACTATAGACAACACTTATTTCACATATCAATTTCTAAGTACCAAACTTAGATAAAATAATCCAATTCACCTAACTCATTTCATTCCAGCCTATTGATTTCACAAATCAATTTATAAAAGAAATTTGAAGTGGTTTCGGGTATTTCCTAATACTCGACCCGGTCCCTTCGAACTTCATACCATCCTATTCCAAGTTATCCAAATGGAATACACAACATTTCATATCGGAGTTATCAACCCCTTCAAATCATCCAATACCCTTCAATCTTCCAGAAGAAAAGCTTAATCACATACTAATCAAATCAATTGATTCTAATTGAATTTCAAACCTCAATCACTTTGACTTCTTTATTAATTAATTCCAAAGCAATTAATAATTCAACCTTTCCCTATCCATTCACCTCAATTAATCTCCCTGGATTAATTATCCCTCAATTACATACAAGTAATCATTTTAATTAATTTCATAAAATTTATTATTCTTTACCAAAATCAATAATTAATTTAAATTACTTCATACATTAATTTAATTACTTCATACACTAATTAATTACTTCATACATTAATTAATTACTTCATAAATTAATTATCTATATTAATCACATTAATTCTTAATTACTTATAGTAATTAATTTTTCATAAGTCATCATTTATTGAATTGATTTGATCTCAATTAATCAATTTTTAAATTACATAAATGATTACTCAAGTTAATGATTTCCAATTATATTTTTAATTTGTTCTAATCTAAATCAATTTTCTTTAACTCAATCACAATATTAATCATTCTCGATCAATCTCAACCTGAATTATCTACTTTTTTTATTTACTTCATTAAATAAATAAATTATTCCTCAATTAGCCATTTTAATCAATCTCTTGATTAATTTCACAAAGTAATTATATTTTGTTAATTACATTAGGTAATTACC
The DNA here is from genome assembly GCA_030765085.1 of Allium cepa. Classification (NCBI taxonomy): domain Eukaryota; kingdom Viridiplantae; phylum Streptophyta; class Magnoliopsida; order Asparagales; family Amaryllidaceae; genus Allium; species Allium cepa. The sequence goes on along the minus strand of CM060940.1, from coordinate 744,375,909 downwards.
TGTCAACCATCAATTGATTTTTTTAAAATTAATTTACCCTAATAAATTAACTTATACCTTAATTAATTGGTTCAAACCTTTAATTACTAAATTAATCAACCCAAATCATTAATTAATCGAATTAATTAGTTTCCACTTAAATTACCCTACTAATTTAATGGATCACAAATCATTAGGCCCTAAATAAGTCATCTCATTTAATCCATACTTTAATTAATTACAAGTAATTAATTCTCAAGTACTTCCATTAAGTACTTCTTCATTTAAGTAATTAACTATTCACTAATTATAAGTGATTGGTCTTTAATAACTAAATTACCATACTAATTAAATTAATCATTTTATCTTAATTATCTTTAAGATGAAACATAAATCTTAAAAAAAAGTAAAATGACTCAATTACCGTTAGCAAAACCTTCGAACTTTTCCTTTAAATTTTCCTTTAAATTTATTCAAAATAAGATTTGAATAAATTACAAGTAACTTTAACAAAATCTAAATCAATTTATAAAAAAAATCGCTTTTTATTCTAAACTTAAATCTACTTTTAAAAGTTGAGATTTTAGACTTGAATCAGGTTTAAATAACAGAACAAACAGGTTTCATTACAACCTGAACAACTATTACCCCGAGGCAACCCTACCGTGCTTCGAGTCCAAACCCTATTGCCCGTGTAAACTACCTTGTACTTCGAGACACACAGGTACACACAAGCACTTATCCAAATTAACAGCTTTTAAAATTAAAATAAATAAATAAAATTTCTTTATTAAATTACTCACCAACTCCGGTCACCAACATCGTTTCAGAACGAGCAGCCTTCCACCCTTCTTCGTCGCAGCCAACCACCACTCCGACAATCTCCTTCAAACACGGCAGTAACCAAAACGACATGACACGCCGGAACCCTTGTTTGACACCCTAGAGTCGCCCACGCCACGACCAGTCGCGAAGTCCAAATCGCGACTTGAATTGCGGTGTCGACTTGCTTCTAACCTACTACATCTAAGCTATGACAAAAATCGAATTTGATTTGAAGACAGAACGCCTAAAAATCTCGACGTTGAAGAATTCGAACAGAAAGGAAATTGAGAAGGGAACTCGCGATTTCGGCTGCCTCGACCTAATTTTTAATTTTAATTTTAATTTTTTTTTGAAATCGGCTTGGATCCGAAGGCTACGGCCATTTTTTTTTTTTTGCGTTTGATTCTACTATCCATTGGAGAGGAAGACGGAAATTATATATAGGTGAGCGAGAGGTTTCTTGAATACGAGTTAATGAAAAAAATCTTTGACCCATTTTGACTTAAATTATATTATATTTTTAAAACGTCTCATTAACTGCCATTTAAATTTCGAACTCCTCTTAAGGAATACCGCTAGGCGATTATAAGGTTTTACCCGCGTCCCGAACACAATGGAACGCTTTTCGGAGGCTAACTCGATCATTTGCGCGAGTTACGGAAATAAACGATCAATTTTATATTAAATCGATTAAAGTATTTTCTAAGCGTTTTAAGCTGTCGGGGTCAAAGACAACTCCGATTGTTACGAAAATTGAAATCCGATAATAACTAACTATTACGGATCCAATGGAACTGGTTTCGTCGAATTTCGAGACTATGCCTCGGAAGGCTATTTTCAAATATCGATTTAAACGATATATTATTAAAACTGAACAAATCATCTTGAAATTAAATTTCAACCATTCTGTTATCTTCAGTATTATCATTATGGATTTATAGGCCTTCAAATTATTTTAAACAGACTTAGAATCACAGATTCAATAATTCACCCCATTTCAATTATTAAATTCAATATTTAAACTATGCAATTCAATGATTTAATTATCAAGTAAATATTGATGTCCTGAAATTCAAGTTAAAATTAACTTTTAAATATTTTAAAATCGATTAATTACTCCAATTTAATTTGTCAAAATTTCCGGGTCGTCACAGTATCAGAAAATTTAACATTTAAAGCATGCGATACCCAGGCTTCTTATAATTTCCTAATTTTTAGGAAACCATACCCATTTGGGTGTGGTTGAACCTTTATAAATATAATTTTCATTATTAACTATCATATTAAAATAATTATCAATGCAATTTTCTCTATTTTTCCAATTAATAGGAACCCAAATACTTAGATAATTTTTATTCATGTTTCCTGTTAATGATTTTGTACTTCTAGAGAAATTATCAACATTATAGATCATAGTAGTATTTGAATTTCTATAAAAATTAGATTTAGGCTTTACTCGAAATTTAGTACTAGCACTATCATTTTTACTATACATGAAAGCATATCTAGTGTTATTTCTACGATCAGTTTTATTATATCCTAAACCACTTTTATCATTGTGAGCTTTTGAATTCTTAACATAACCTAATCCCTTCTTATTTGAAGCAGGTTGAGAATTTTCAATAATCCTGGATAAATTTTCTCTCCCTTTATTAAAATTGAAAATATTTTAAGTAATGTCATCAAGCTTAGTTTTGAGACTAGTGTTATCTAACTCAACAATTTTAATTTTTGTTTTTAACTCAAGATTCTCAGAAGCTAGAGCATTATTCTTTTCTTTTTGAGCTTCTATTTCTTGACTTAATAGAGCGAGTTGAGAATTGTCAAAGAGTGAATCTTGAATTTTCTCAAGTTCTTCTTCTAATATTTTCTTCTCGTCTTTAAGCATATCTCTTTCGAATTCTGCTTTCTTCTGATTTTCTAGAGCTTCCTTATATTTTCTTTTGAGACTTCTTAAAGTGTCTAGAAGTTCTGAATTTATTTCTATCATATCATCAAAAGTTAGATCACTAACCTCATTATCTTTTGGCATGAAGCATTTGTTTGTTTGCTCCTTTGATTTTTCTTTATTGCTCTTCCTCTTCTTATTGCCTTGACTTGATCTCTTTGTAGCCATTTATTCTAGGATGTTGTTATGATCTCTAGAATACCAGGATTTGATACCAAATGAAAGTGTACGTGCAGTACTAAGGATCGTGTAATATAATATATAAATGCGGAAACTGATAATAGCAGTAAAATAAGAATTAAAGTAAGCACACCAGGAATTTTTATACTGGTTCGAACTTTTCGTTCTACGTCCAGTCCCAGAATATCCTCTGGATTTAGACTAAACCCCTCACTTAACCCGGAGGAATAGGTATACCACACCTAAGCAGCCGAACAGTAATTTTTCTGCCTCAACAGTCGAAGAGGACTTTAACTTAATACACATAATTTGTTGACGAATGTGTTCTGAATAACACAGATTGTCTTTTGATAGTACAATTTTCCTATAATCAAATCCTCAAAAATATGTAGTGTGTGTGAAGATTTAGAAAGAGGATAATCTCGTAGAATCGAAGTATATAAATTAATTACAAGATTCTAGCGATATTGAATGAGAATGAATGCTTTTATTTGTAGAAATAAATAGAGAATAGATTTCGGAATTATAAAAAAGAATTGGTTATTGTAGGAATGAATTAAACATGTTTATATAGTTGTAGAATAGTTACAATCTTTCATGAAGAGTTTCAATCAAAGGTTGTGACCATATCTCTTGGACTGAAGGTGATTCCTTTTCACGATTGATCGCAACTCTTCAGAAAAATAGCCGTTATTTCCAGGTCGGTTGACTGAAAATTCTGGCCGGTCAGCTGAGTTTAAAATCGTGCACAAAACATAGCATATCTGTGCACTAATAACAGGTTCGGTCAGCCGAGTTTTCTGGTCGGTCAGCCGAGTTTTCTGGTCGGTCAGCCCAGTTTTCTGGTCGGTCAGCCCAGTTTTCTGGTCGGTTGACCGTCTTGATCTTATGTGCACAGATCATATTTTTTAAGTATAAAACAATATACAACTATTTGTATGTGTGTGTGACTACTTGAGGAATGATTTTAACAATATTCTAAGACTCAATATAATAAAATATTAATATTAATCTCTGGATTGTAGTCTTGTATCCTTTTCTAGTGCACAATATACTTTTATTCTCTTTTTGTCGCCTTTGTATAGTATTCTCTTTGTAGTTCGTCTTATGATCTCTGAAGCTTGTGTCATGAATCAAAACCTATGAATCAACAGATATATCCACGATTTTGGACAGTGGATAATCCTTTAAATTAAATATGTAGAAGTGTTGAATTTGGTAAATAATTTATATTCACGATTTTGGACGGTGAATGATATATTAAAGAAATGTTTTAGGAAGTGATCTTTTAAATAAAATTAAAACGATTTGAAGTTGTTTTAAAATGTGTTAAGTATCGAAACCATAGATTTCAACATTCATTATTGAAATAGACGTTTTCGAGAAATAAGTAAATGGTGGACTATAACACTGTTGTTATAGTAAATTATTTTCGAAGAAATGTTTTTTTGTATGGTATTGGGATTTATATATCTATCTTAATTTCGAATCCCTATACTCTGTTTTTGGGTTGTCGTAACGATGTTTTACGCAACATTCGTTTTGACTCATATGAATGCGTTTAAGAGAATGTTTTCCTTAAAGAATAAAATATATACTTAATTGTGATTTAAGTATATTGAATATTTTCCAAATGTTGAAAATAAATAGATTTGTGAATTACTTATTATTAAATAAGTATGAAAATGTTTTTCCAATATGAAGTGAAATGTTTTGAGATTTTATCTTTTAAAGATAAATTGAAAGTGAATATTTGAAATCGATTTGAGAATTGTATATTAATAGATATTTTGAAAATCTGAATTCACCATGGAATCTATAAAGGAAAGGGAAAATTGTTTTAAAAATAAACATTGATTTATTTTTGAAGTGTGGAAATAAATTTAAGGATTTGAAACGTAAATTTGAAGTAAATCGGTAAGGATTTATTTAATTGGTTTAAATGAACCACTTTGAAATGAAAATGAATAAATATTTAAAAGTGTTTCTGCGTAAGGAAAATGATTTGAAATTTTGTTTTCAAAAGTTGGAAGGTGAAAAGTAATTTTAAATTTATTTTCAAATGGTTGAAGTGTAGAAAATATATCTTGTAAAGATATTTTTGGAAAATAAATAATTTGGAAAATTTGGAATCTCGTGATGTTGTGCATATCTATTGATAGTTAAATAACCGACTATCAATATTTACCTTTAAATAGGTATTTGTTGTGATTTGCTTGAATTTGAATGCTACACTTATTTTAAAATAAGCGCTCGTTATTCGGTTTAGCCGGGAGAGGACCTTTGGGTCATAAATCCCATTCCGAATAGCGGTATGTCGTAATGGATAGCATTTGAAGACCGGTGTTGAAGACCGGATGTTTTCGAAAACGGAAGGATTACCGTCGAATGACTCTGCATCGGCTGATCTCCGATATAGAGATTTTATCAACCTTTGTGATGGGAAGTCCGTGAATATCCGGATTGCAAGGGCTTCTTTGGAAGTGCATTCGGTTCTGTTCGATCTCGGAATGGACTTGTATGGATGTGTGTCTGACGTTACAATTTGAGATGTAAAGTTGGTTTCTATCAAATATATTTCTGTTGGTGGTGGAGAATTTATTCTCTTAGCTTAACACCCTTCTCTGAGACGTACGAGCTCAGAGGTTATGTAGTTGATGGTTACTAGTGATATATTCCCAATTTGGTAACGTGGCATGCTGAGTGCTGCTGATCATTTGTTGATCAAAGCGCGGCTTTTGTGTAAAGCGTAGCTTTGTGGACGAGACTTCGTCGAACCTCACACCCCGAAAATGGTCAAAATAGGAAGAACGCGGCAAGGTTATTAGGGGACCGCGCCCCCTTAGGGTATGTACATTTCCTTCTGGATAGATGTGGTATTATGGTATGGAGCCTAAATACTTAACCTATGTGGTTGCTGCAAATTTATTCTTTGTGGTTGTTGGTGAATCCCGAGATTTAGGTCGGTTACGACCGGGGGATGGCATACACATGTCAGTTGTTACCTAGCTAGAGGTAACCCAGCCTTGTGTTGGCAGAGATCCGGTTAGGTTCTCGGGGCGTCTTTCCAGAGCCGTACCCATGTGGCAATGAGAAGTTCCTTGGCCTGACCATTTGTTGGAAATCCAAAGAAACAATACGAGCCTTGTACGGTTTTAGATGTAGAACCTGCCATCTACTATGGTAGCTATAGTAGGCATACTATAATGGTACCTATGCTGGCTAAGATTAATATTGTACTTTCGAAATATTTTCCTGCACTTTGCACTTATAGTAATAATATCAAAGAAATTTGAGTATCAAGCATGTTTGACTATCATAAGAAGAAATCTCCTCCAATTCTGCGTTTGCATTGTGTGTGTGGCTGGAGGCCTTATGGTAGTTACATTTTCTAAAAACATTGCGGATCTATTTTAAAATATTTCTTTGTTTTTTTTAAGATATAACCGTTTTAAGTTCTCATACCAGTCTCATGACTGACTTGGATTTTATTGTTCCCTTCCTAAACTCTGGGTGCCCATCATTTTCCACACGGGCAGTCTAGAGTCAGGTTATCAGGTCATTCTGGAATTCAGGAGTTGCTGTAGAGATCTGGAGGCAAGCTGGATGACATAGCGTTTCAACTAGTATATAGTATTTCTTTTCCGCTGTTTGTTGTTGTAAACTCTGATAATGTAATGTAATGTGATGTAATGTGATAACTGATATAGTTCTTTGTTTTAAAGATTATTCATTTATCTATTATATATTTGTTCCGCTGCGATTGTGAGATTCTGATATTGTTTCTGTTGCTTTTTCTTTCTTACTTCTTCTACATTTCTCTTCTTCTTAAATCCTAAGGGTTCGGTTTTTCGGCCTTCGATTGCTCGGCAGTTGATACAGTGGACGTATTATTGTCGATTTTCGAAAGTCGAAGAATCGGGTCTTTACAATGACAACAATTTTGATTTTTTAATGTGGTTGAAAATAAATTGTCCTACATTTCCTACTCTCACAAATATTGCTCGTGATATTTTAGCCATTCTTGTTTCTACTGTAGCATCCGACTCATCGTTAGTAGCGGTGGTGGATTGGTTACTGAAAATAGATCCTCATTATCTCTTGACATAGTGGAAGCATTGAGTTGTATTAAGAATTGGTTACAATCGGACATAGGTTAGTTATTATTTACATACTAAAATTATTCTAGAATTTTAACCATTTAATATAATCAGTCTTTTTATTTAACAGGTAAAGAAGAGCTTGTAGATGAAGCATCAGCCCTACCATAAAATATCCATCGCACAAGTAAAAATATAGAGTTTTTTTCATTTATGTGATGTTGTTGCAGCAGCAACATAAAGTGCTTGGTGCTGCTGCAAGCAGCAGCACTTTTTGACAGCAGCACCTCCTGCTGCTGCTGCTGCAGCAGAACCAAGTGCAGCTGCCGCCGGCAGCAATTCCAGTGCAGCTGCCGCAACACTAGCAGCAGCAATTCCAGTGCAAAATACAATATGAGTTTGAAGTTTGATTTATTGGATCATATTTTTGCTATGTTTTGTTTTACAGGATCGTGTGGAAAGCTCATAAGTTTGAAGATAGAACAAAAAATTGGATGTTTATTCTTCACTTTTTCAAAGAAATCAGATACTTATTAGTCACCTTAGCTATGTTTATTTAGGTTTTATGGTTAATTATTTAAATTGTATAAGCTAATTAATTATGCATTTTGTAACTCTATTATGATTTTGTGTGGATTGTTTGTTGTTAACTTGGAAATTGAAGTATATTAGTTTGTCGATTGAATTTTATTTGAATGCTATGAATTGTATTTTTTTGTTCAAAATTTTCATTATATCATAATTCTCAATCTAGTTTTCGGATGCGGATTTTCGGATATTTTCGACTATTTGAAAATATCTGCATCCTCTTTTTGGATGCAGATTTTCGAATATCCGTGGATGCGGATACGGATGTTAATTGTTGAATATCCACGGATATCGGATGCGGATGTAGATTTTAATTTTCGGATATGGGTGCAGATATAGCCACATCCGTTTGCATCCATTGACATGCCTAGTAGCTCCATTGTATTCTGTTGATTTGCATTTAGAGTTGAGTTAATGGTGTCACATAGAAAATCTATCATATTCCTTCTTTTCTTGAACTTATTGGACTACACCCCTACTAAACCAAACCATAAGCTCTGCACCGTGTTCATAATGATAGAAAAATGTAAAAAGGGGAAAATATTAAAGGAAATTGGTTGCATGCTTAATGATAAATGTCTAGTTTCTAGAAGATTTTCTGGTTGGCTACCATAGCTTTGCTCAGTATTGTGTTAATCGATAATTTTGCAGAAGGTTGTAAAAAATTTAAATATGATGCTAGCCTTCGTGTAATCATCTTTTTTGACGAGTCTTCAAAGTTATTTCTATTTGTGCAAAAAAATAGGGAACATATGATAGGGTAGGGTTGTGCCACCAGCAATGACTGAAGACGTAAGATGATCCATCCCTGGCGCCACAATCCATAGACTGCTGGATGGAGGGCATTTTTCCTGCTTCTGGTTTTGCAATGAATGCTATAGATATCCAATTTTTTTGGTGTTCCTATAGGGCCATTTTCCCCATAAAGCCGTAGCAGAGGAAGTGAAAATGGAAGAAGAGATGCTACAGGTACATTAGTTTACCAAAGAAGAAGGAACATTAACACATGATAATCTGTTCCCCTTCTGCACATATTTCTTTAAAATCTTATTGCAAGCTCGCCGCATTAGGTAAAGCTGTCTTCTTCTGTATTTGCTTCTTCGAAAAATGAAAGAAGATTAAACGTCTCAACCTTAATTCCTATTTATAATATTTGTCAGTTTAATCTATTAAATGATGCTCTCTCTCTCTCTCTTTGTTTTTCCACATCAAATAAAGCCCTGTTTTCCGTTGACTTGAAAATAGGGATGACGTCCATGGTCCATCTGCAGTTTCGTCTTGCTGACTGATGTACCTTAATCTTTACTATGTTCAGCTACGATTTAACCTAATTTTTGGCATGTAATCTTAAGTAAGTTTGCAGGAATAAGAAGACCAATAAATTTATTAGTTCACCTAAGTTGAAGTAGAAATTTTGTGCGCTCATTGGACAAAATATTATTTTGGATCCATAGCTTAAGTTACCCAAAATAGTAGGTGTTTCTATACTGTCAAAACTTATCACCGGTTATTTTGGTGCTTATAGTTTATGATGTGTTTGTCGGAATATAAACTTGATTTATTAGTTTCTAGAGAATTCTTGTATTATGTTTAAAAGGGGTGTGAGAGTTCTAAAATTATGTTTCTTTGTAATCAAGTAAAAGTGTTTCTAGAATTATGTTTTCTTTGTAACCAAGTAAAAGTATTTCTAGAATTATGTTTTCTTTATAATCAAGCAAAAGTAATTCTAGAATGATCTATTAGGGACTATAAATAGAGGAGCTCTCCTCTCATTTGTAATCAAGCAATCTAGCAAAGGAAAAATAATATTAAAGCATTATTTGTGAGAACAAGTTTCTTCTCTCAAGTCTTCAACTTTTTTTTAAATATATATTTCAACAAAGTGTTATCAAAGCGAGGTTTAGGGATGACTTCCAACAATATGTTGCAAGCTCAACTTCCTCGTTTGACGGGAAAGAATTACAATCAATGGAGCATTCAAATGAAGGTTTTGTATGGCTCTCAAGATCTTTGGAAGATTGTTGAAAATGGATATGAAGAACCAGAGAATCAAGCAACACTTTCAACACAACAATTGAATACTTTGAAAGAGATTCGAAGAAAGGACAAGAATGCTCTTTATTTTATCTATCAAGCGGTGGATGAAGCAATTTTTGAAATGATCTCTTCGGCATCAACATCAAAGGAGGCATGAGACATCCTCAACAAGGCGTACAAACGTGAAGAAAATGTAAAGATGGTAAGACTTCAAGCTCTAAGATGTGAGTTTGATTTACTCAAAATGAAAGAAAGTGAATCAGTGGGGGAATTTTATAATAGAACTATTTCTATTGCTAATCAACTTCGAATCAATTGTGAAGAAATTTTGGATAAATGAATTATTGAAAAAATTCTTCGAAGTATGATAAGGAAATTTGAGCATGTTATTGTTGTTATTGAAGAATCAAAAGATTTGAATACTTTCTCTCTTGAAGAATTGTTGGGCTCACTACAATCTCATGAGCTTCGCATCAAACAATTTGATTCCTCTTCTTTCGAGCAAGCTTTTCAAATTTGAGATACCAACCGTGGTGGATTTAGAGGAAGAGGTGGAAGATCAGCCCGTGGTAGAGGATAAGGAAGAGGCCAAATTCAAAGTGAAAATTCAAGCACATCTCAAGGAGGAAGAGGAAGAGGTCGTGAAGGATACAATGGAAGAGAAAGATGTAACTCTTATAATATTCAATGTCATTATTGTCATAAATATGGGCATATGAAAAAGGATTGTTTTAAAAGAATTAATGATGAAAAAGATAATTCTAATTTTCTACATGAGAATTTGAAGACACGAGATGAAAGTATGCTTCTTGCTTGTAATGTTCAAGAAGCTTCTTTTGATGATATATGGTATATTGATAGTGGTTGTAGTAACCACATGACCGGAAATAAAAGTTGCTTTGTGAATTTTGATGAAAATGTCCAATGAGAAGTCAAAACAGGTGATAGCAAAAGGCTCATTGTCAAAGGCTGTGGCGATATTCCGATACGGACAAAGCAAGGTACAAATTATATTTCCAATGTTTATTATGTTCCCGATCTTAAATACAATCTTTTGAGTGTTGGGCAACTTTTAAAGAAGGGACATAATGTGAATTTCAAAAATGATTTATGTGAGATCAAAGACAAAACCGGTGTTCTTATTGCAAAAGCAAAGATGACACCAACAAAAATGTTTCCGTTGAAAGTTAAAAATGAAGCATTTCCATATTTTGCTAATATTGTTAATGACAAGTCATGACTTTGGCATCTTCTTATAATCACTTGAGTTTTAGCACTCTATCCAAGATTTGCAAAGATCATATGGTGAGAGGCATCCTAAATATTAGCAAACAAGATCAAGTATGTGAAATTTGTGTTTTTGGCAAGCACCATCGAGATCCATTTCCAAAAGAAAAGGCATGGCGAGAAAAGAATCCTTTAGAGCTAGTGCATTCGGATTTATGTGGACCTATGCGCACAAACTCTCTTGGAGGTAATCGGTATTTTCTCACTTTTATTGATGACTATAGACCCAAGATGTGGATTTACTTTCTCAAAGAAAAACCTTAAGTATTTGAAGTATTCAAGAATTTTAAAGCACTTGTAGAGAAGCAAAGTGGTTTTTCTATAAAGACACTCCGATCCGATCGTGGTGGAAAATATATGGCGAAAGAATTCGGAAATTTCTTAAAGGATCATGACATTCATCATCAACTAACGGTCCGCTCAACCCCTCAACAAAATGGGGTGGCCGAAAGAAAGAACCGTATCATCATGGAACTTGTTCGAAGTATGTTGAAGACAAAAGGATTGCCTAAAATATTTTCGCCGAAGCTGTAGCATGTGCATGATATGTTCTCAACCGTGCGGCAACTAAAAGTGTTCAAGGAAAGACTCCACAAGAAGCATGAAGCGGTCACAAGCCATGTGTCTCCCACTTCCAAATTTTTGAAAGCATTTGTTACTCTCATGTGCCGGATGAAAAGAGAGGAAAACTTGATAACAAATCTAAAAAGTGCATCTTTGTTGGCTATAGTGAAAGATCCAAGACATATAAATTATATATCCCCATCACAAAGAAGACTATTAATAGTCGTGATGTAATTTTCAACGAGGAAGAAGCATGGGAATGGAAAAATGAGAAAAAGAGTACAAGTATCTTGCTTGATAATGATGCATTTGAGCCAATTGAAGAAGATGGATCGACTCATCCTACTCCACCATCTAATTCTCCTCCAAGCTCATCATATTCAAGTTCAAAATCAACACCTAGAAGGACAAGACCTCTTGCGGAGATTTATGGAGAAGCAAGAAGAATTTTAGAAGATGAATTTGTTGATTTTGCTTTATATGCAACTGTGGATCCAGTTGATTTTGAAGAAGCCGCCAAGGAAGACAAATGGAGACAAGCCATGGATCAAGAAATTGATGCAATTGAAAGGAAACAAACATGGGAGTTGGTTGAAGTAGCTAAAGGGAAGAAACCCATTGGAGTCAAATGAGTTTACAAGACAAAGTTGAACGCACAAGGTGAAGTTGAAAAACATAAGACACGATTAGTTGTGAAAGGCTACAAGCAAAAGTATGGTGTTGATTACAAAGAAGTTTTTGCTCCCGTGGCACGTCTTGAAGCGATTCGTTTGATAATTTCATTGGCCTCTCAAAATAAGTGGCAAGTTTATCAAATGGATGTTAAATCTGCTTTCTTGAATGGAGTACTACAAGAAGAGGTGTACATTGATCAACCTTCCGGCTATGTGATAAAGGATGAAGAGCATAAAGTCTATCGGTTGAAGAAGGCATTGTATGGCCTTAAGCAAGTCCCTCGTGCATGATATAGTCTCATAGATGACTATTTTGTGAAGATGGGATTCAAGATGTGTCCATTTGAACATACTCTTTACATCAAGGAGAACAAAGGTAACATTCTCATCATTGGTTTATATGTGGATGATTTGATTTTTACGGGAAATAGTCTTGATAATATTAAAGAATTTAAGAGAAGTATGATGCAAGAATTTGAGATGACCGACTTGGATCTACTTCATTACTTTCTTGGTATTGAAGTAAAAAAAGATAATGATGGTATATTTATCTCTCAACAAAAGTATGCAAAAGATTTGATGAAGAAGTTTAGAATGGAGGAGGCAAAGCCAATTAGCACTCCAGTTGAAGTTGGCTTGAAACTAAGTAAGGATGACAACTCTAAATATATTGATCCTACATTGTTTAGAGGTCTTGTTGGGAGTTTGATGCATTTGACAGCCACTCGGCCGGACATTACATATGGTGTGAGCTTGATTAGTAGGTTCATGGAGCAACCAAAGAAGATACATTGCGATGCCGGAAAAAGAATTTTGAGATATATGCGTGGAACACTTGGGGATGAAATTTATTATCAAAAGATAAATGATCCTAAGGTGCTTGGATATTGTGATAGTGATTGGGCCGGAAGTGTTGATGATAGTAAAAGTACTCCGGGAAATGTTTTCTACTTTAGATCAAGTGCAATCACGTGGATGTCAAAGAAACAACAAGTTGTGGCTCTCTCAACCGCCAAGGCAGAATATATTTCACTATCTTTAGCTAGTTGTCAAGCTTTATGAATTAAATGGGTGCTAGAAGAACTTAAGCATGCTCCAAAAGAAAGTCCACTTATATATTGTGATAGCAATTCTGCTATAGCACTCACCGAAAATCCAGTTTTTCATGGGAGGAGAAAGCATATAAGAATTAAGTATCATTTCATTCGAGACTTGGTTGAGAAACGAGAAGTAGTTGTCAAGCATTGCAAGACGCAAGATCAAATTGCCGATATTTTAACGAAGCCTTTGAAGTTGAAGATTTTCAAGGAGTTAAAGAAGAAACTTGGTATGCGTAAAAGTTTAGCTCAAAGGGGGGCAAATCAAGTTTAAAGGGGGTGTTGGAATATAAACTTGATTTATTGGTTTATAGAGAATTCTTTTATTATGTTTAAAATGGGTGAGAGTTTCAGAATTATGTTTTCTTTGTAGTCAAGTAAAAGTGTTTCTAGAATTATGTTTTCTTTGTAACCAAGTAAAAGTATTTTTAGAATTATGTTTTCTTTGCAATCAAGCAAAAGTAATTCTAGAATGATCTATTAGGGACTATAAATAGAGGAGCTCTCCTCTCATTTGTAATCAAACAATCTAGTAAAGGAAAAATAATATTAAAGCATTATTCGTGAGAACTAGTTTATTCTCTCAAGTCTCCAACCTTTTTTTTAAATATATATTTCAACAGTGTTTCCTGTATGTCCACCTTTAGCAAATTGGATTCCCTCCCATGGTTGGCACGCGATTAAAAGAGTAGCAGTCAGTTGTTTTGTGATTTTCACTTCCACTTTTCCTTTTAGCTGCATATCATGGATACAACATTACTTAATTCACCTACCTAACATATGAAGGTTCCATGTGATATATAACATATGTATGTTTACAGACATATGTAATATGGCCGTTCCTTTATTTTTGAAACAACATGCTGATTGTTTACACAATTCATTGTTTTATTACCGGACATGTGTACTCTAGAGGGACTGATTGTAAAGTGTGAACATATATGTAGTCGATAGTAACAAGTTTTAAGCTGACGTTGATCTAACTAGAGTGTTCAACCATAATAAGCTAATTTATTCAGTTAAGCATAGCTTATTTGTGATTGTTGTTAGTGAGTTCTCATTTTATTTTATTTTATTTTTTTACATTTGTATTTAACAGGTGAATGTCAGAAGTAAATGTCAAATTGTAAATATGTTTAAAATAGCCGTGTACGCAATTATCTAACATGATCACCGTGCTTTATGATCCTACATATATGACTCCTCCATCTTTGATAGTTTGATTTGTATGATCTGATCTGGATTATTATTATTTTTGGTTCAGCCCGGTTCCTTTGAGGCATTGGCACTGGAAGGATCAATTTCGTTCTCATTTTGCATCCATGATGAAGGGTAGAGCAGTATTCGGCATGTTCGTGTATGTCAGCCACTGGTAATGGTCAAACCCTTTTTGCATTAATAATTTACGAGGGTAGAGCAGTGGTTAAGCATGTCCATGTGTGTTAGTTATCGGCAATGGTTAAACCCTTTTTGCATTAACAATTTGCAATTTTCTATGGTAAAGCTATACAAATTCTTCTGCAATGTGATCTTGGTTGGAAGGAAAATGATTTTTAAAGTACAAATTACTCACACAGTTGTATGACAAAAATTGTATAAGAGATGAGTTCAATGATCCATTTTTTAATACTTTCAAATACACTAGGTGAACTTTAATCCCCAATCTGTAGTTTCTGTCTGTACATTACTGAAGTTGTAATATGCTTCAGATATCATCATGCGATGTATGCTATTTTTTGTGCCTTTAGTGATTGTTTCATGGTGTAAACTCTTTATTCCAATAATATCATGTATGTATCTAGATATATATCTACTGTTGTATAAATTATTCATGTTGGTGGTGGTTGTTGTGCATGTGCATGCATTTCTCTGCGTTAGTTAGATTGGAATATTGTGTGCTCATCATGCATGAGTGTTGATATGTCCTTGTGTTTTTGTGTGTGTCAAAGTTGTACAGTAGTAAGTTTTTTCCATGGTTTGAAATTCCGGTGGAATTCCGGTTATTCCGGTGATTCCGTTCCGATTCCGTTCATAGTCGGAACAGAATCCGATCAAAATTTCGATTCCGCTCTAAATTCCGGATTTATTTTTCATATATTGAAAAAAACTTATAAAAAATTAAAAAATACAATAAATATATAAAAATTAAAAAAAAGAAAATAAATTAATCGGGATAATAAATAAATGGACAAAAAATCGTGTAGTTCCATAAAAAAGTTGTTATACTTTTGTTAATTTACATCGAAACATAATAAAAAATTCAAAGTTTTCAAAATTGGTTTAAGTTTTAAAATCTCAAATCAATAATACAGAATCTTACACGGTGAATTTTTAATTAAAGTATGTATTTTATATGTAATGTAAATATGTACTATGAATTTACGACAGTATTAGATATTTATTAGCGTATATAGCAAATTAAAGCAAAAAAGTACCAGAATTAAAAAATTGGAATTAAACCGGAACTTTCGGAATTTTCGAAACGGATCCGGGAATTTTAAAATTACCAATGGCCGGAACGGAAAACGGAATTTCAAACCTTGATTTTTTCATTCATACCTGTACCCATCCATTTTAAGAAGAGGCGGATATGGATCTGTCCTGGTTACTAGCTAATGAAACCAGATGAACTGAATAAAGCAGCAATCCTGTATTTTTTCTTTTTGGTTGATAGGAAAATAGTTCATAGATGCATGGTTTTTGTAGAATATGGTAATTTCTTGTTTACTGCATCCAGAGAAAGCATGCAGCCTATTTTCTCCTTTTCGTGGAATTTGGTCTCATATATATACATACGCATATGTCTATGCAATTTGTTAGTTTGTATACGTAAACTTGTGAAAACTAAATCTGATAAAATGTGACTACTGTTTTCTTATAGAGTTTTTATAGCAAAACGTTTAGGAGAAGTGGCTTATTATAATTTCTTAGATCAAACATTTTTGGGTGACTCTAATACGATTATACGTGCAATATTTGAATATATTTTGGCCATCCAATGAACTTGGAGACCTTGTTTTCCAATGTTCGTCTGCAGACTCTGGAGCTGAAAACGTTGCATCCAACGCGACCACCTCTCCGAACTTCGAGGGGCAGGCTGTTGAGCCGCAGGAATCTCAGACCTTGGATGTGAATCTCAGACCTTGGGTGAGGCATCCCGTATGCTGAAGAGTATGAACCGGAAGGAAGCTTTACCAGGTAGAAACTACTATCCTAAATCCAATGACAAATTTCACCTTAATTTCATTGCTCCATGTATTTTGAGTGTAGAAGAATGGGCCTTTGTGAGTGAAGGGATGCTACAAAAGGCGTCTGAAAAATTGGGGAACTCGGCTGCTATTGTTATCTCAATCTTAAGCATGTTTGGGTTCATAACGTAGCTCAGACTGTCGTCTCTGATCCACCTTGCTTGCAGCCAAATGATCAAAATTGTGCTCCTGCTCTACCTCTTTCTGCTGTCCTGTCTACTGTAGTGCCTTTTGCAGCCAGTCGGATTCAGCCAGGTGGTCATGCTAACGGATTGCCCATGCTCATACCCGTGCTCCTATAAACCAATCAGAACTTGCTCATGTATCTTCCATGCCAGATGTTCTTGTTGAGAATATATAGGATATGGATGTGCATGTTCAAGCATTTCCAAATGTTGCCCAGTCTCAAGCTTTTGCAGGTTCAGCTGTTAACAATGCTTCTCATGCTCAAAATCTTCAAACCTGGCTTTCATTTCAAACTGCAGTTGTTGCTTCTGCTCAGAACACCTTGTGCATCCGTACTGCGCTCCTACAAGCTGGTCTCCCTTGTTATACGTCAGTATAGCAAACCAGAGAATAATCAATTATAAACTCGTCTCACAAGTTTATCAATCAGATTTCCACTACTCCGAAAGTCTGTATTTGCTAAATTAAGTAATATGTCGTAATTAAATTACAACCACAATCTAACAACTATAGTAATAATAACTATAGCGATAGATCAAACGTTATACTATTTAATGAAATAGTACAACGTAGAAACAAAAATTATAAATAAACATATAAATCAATTATAAACCTAACTGGTTTGAAGAAGGAAATTCCGTCTGAGGTTTGTCGTAACAATTTTCTTAAGACTTTATTTAAAGTCTTCCAAGATACAACAGACGTAATCTGCACGAGATTGTAACAAGTATGTCAACTCTGTGATATATTGTATAGAGCGGTAGAAAAGAATAAGCAGAAGAAATTAGAATTGGAATGAAATAAGAATGTGATCATGATTCTATCCTATTTATAATTTCGTCTGCATCCCTTCGCACAGTCGCGTCCGCTTTACGGGTCGCACCCGTTGCCTTTTGACCGCTGTTGTTCGTTAACGGGTCGCACCCGCCTGCTCCTCGTATCTTTTCGGCCGCGCCTCTTCAGTCGGGCCGCACCCGCTTCTATTCGTCCACGTTTATTCAATCCGCTCGCACCTGCTCACGTCCAACGGTTCGCACCCGCTTCCGTCTGTTCATCAGAAACACGCGCCCGCTTCAGAAGTCGCACCCCCTCAGTCAATCCGTGTCCGCTTTATGAACAGATTCGCACTTGTTCGTATAGCATGCAATTGTCAGAAAGCCCGGCCTAGTTTTGCAGTAAAAATATGATCATATTAGACCCAAACCCGAGCCCGAGCCCCGTTCGGTTCGGTCGTTCGGATGGACGGCGGCGGCACGCGCCTGTGATGGAGATGCATGATCTCCCTCCTCACAACGAAGCATACATTTGGGTGTCCATAGGCCCCAACCCCTCCATTGCAAAGTATTAATATACTAGAATAGCTTTGCAATTTTGACGATGTGGGACTATGTGTGTTTTCATTCATTTAGGAACTCCAACAATCCCCCACATGAATGATAATATATATATCCCCCACACAAAGCGAAATATCACATAGTACATATGGAATAATGTTTTATCGTGGATAAGTATTTATTTCACTTTGAACTTTCCCTAGTTAAAATTTATCGAATCTACTTGGCTAATCGGTGAATTATTTCATTTTGAACCATCGGCCTTTATTGTATATCCAAACAATAAGCTTTACGAAGCATTGATTCCCTTCTCATGCAATCTCTTACTTGTGTTCATTTTGGTCCTGAACAATTTTTTGGTTCTGCGAGTGTTTATAGAAAATATAAGCCTATTCTCATAGAGCCGACCCAGCTCACACTAACATATGTGATCGCAACCATTAAGAGTATACTACATATACTCCACTTGTTATTTCCAAGATATGGTCATCATTAAAAAACATAGTTTTAACCTTTAAATTCTTCTGTAGGCATGCATTTATATTGTGCACCATAGAAATGGAGTTGGACTATGTCCATGCAAATGCATTACGTCTTGAGTTACTCAGAACTGGTTTGCCTATTGATCCTAGTCCGTGGGATATCCAGTCATTTGGACAGGTTTCCATATAAGATAACTCTTGGTGATTTAGGCTTTTAAACTCATTCCCCTAAATGCGCAGTCAATTTTCTCTCTTGATAAACCTTTAGTAAATGGATCCGCTGGGTTATCATTTGTTCTCACATAATCTATGGAAATAGTTCTGTTTGACAGTAACTACCTAACTGTGTTATGGCGTCGACGAATATGTCGTGACTTTCCATTATACACAAAGTTTTGCGCTCTACTTAGAGCAGCTTGGTTATCACAGTGTATGCATATGGCTGGTACAGGTTTAGGCCAAAACGGAATATCTTCAAAAAAGTGATGAAGTCATTCTGCTTCTTCGCCTGTTTTATCTAAAGCGATGAACTCCGATTTCATAGTGGATCGAGCTATGCATGTTTGTTTAGTAGATTTCCATGACACTACTGCCCCTGCTAAGGTAAAGACATAACCACTTATTGATTTTGATTCCTCTGAATCAGCAATCCAGTTTGCATCACTATATCCTTCTAAGACGGCAGGTTATTTTCTATAATGTAAAGAATAATTTGTGGTATTTTCTAAATATCCAAGCACTCTCATTAGTGCTTTCCAATGTTCCTTTCCTGTATTGCTTGTATACCTGCTTAGTCGACTTACTGCATAAACTATATCTGGTCTTGTGCAATTCATGAGATACATGAGACATCCTATTACACGAGAGTATTCCAGTTGCATTACACTCTCATTAATGTTTTTATGCAGTACTTCTGATGGATTAAAATGTGTTCTTACTCCTTTGATTCCAAAATTTTGAAAATTTCAATCACTTTGTCTATATAGTGTGACTGAGATAATTCAATTCCATTAGGTGTTCTTATTATTTTGATTTCTAAAATAACGTCTGCAACTCCTAAGTCTTTCATATCGAAATTGCTAATTAATATCTTCTTTATGGTCTCTATTACCTGAGTATTTGGACCAAATATTAACATATCGTCTACATATAAACAAATCGTCACATATGATTGTCCAATGTGTTTATAGTAAACACACTTATCGCATTCATTTATACGAAAACCATTTCTCATCATGACACTATCAAATTTGGTGTGCCATTGTTTTAGAGCTCGTTTTTTAGTCCGTATAATTATTTTACTAATCTACAGACTTTGTTTTCATTTCCTTTGTAAACAAAACCTTCAGGTTGCTTTATATAGATCTCCTCATCGAGATCTCCAATCAAGAATGCCATCTATACATCCATTTGATGAATTTCTAGATTATAGATCGATGCAATTGCTATTAGCATTCTTATAGAGGTTATTCGTGTTGCCGACGAATATGTATCAAAGAAGTCTACTTCTTTTTTTGACGATATCCTTTGGCTAATAATCTAGCTTTATACTTGTCGATAGAGCCTTCATTTTCTTTTTGAAAATCCATTTACAGCCAATAGGTTTTATTCCAGGTGGAATATCAACAATTTCTCAAGTTTTATTACTTAGAATTGAATCAATCTCACTTTGGATTGCTTCCTTCCAGCATGAAGATTCAGAAGATGACATTGCTTCCTTGTACGTTTGAGATTCGTGTTCTAACACATATGTGAAAAAATCTGAACCAAATGTATTGGAAGCCCTTATGCTTCTTCTTGGTTCAACTTCTTCAATCTCATGATGAATTTCATCTTCATGTGAATTGTTTGATTCTTCTCATCCTTTTAGGGACATTATTCCCTTTATTCCTTTTGTGTGGAAACACGTCTTCAAAGAATGAGGCATCTCTAGATTCCATGATTGTATTTACATGAATATCAGCTACATCAGACTTGAATACCAAAAGTCTATAGGCACTACTATTTTGGGCAGGCCCTAATTAGTAACAATCTACTATTTTTGGTCAAGTTTGACTTTCTTGGGAGGCGGAACTGGAACTTTTGCCAAGCGCCCCCACACTTTGAGGTATTTAAAACTTGGTTTGTGTCTTTTCCATAACTCATATGGAATTGTTCCTGTTTTATTGTAAGGGACTTTGTTTAATATGTGATTAGACATATTTAAGGCTTTCCCCCACAAGTTCGTCAGTAGGGCAGAGGTTAAAAGCATGGCATTAATCATGTCTTTTAGCGTTCTGTTATTCCTCTCGGCTACACCATTTTGTTGTGGTGAATATGGAGCTGTTGTTTGATGAATTATACCATTTTCTGCACAGAACTTTTCAAATGGTGATTCATATTCTCCACCTCGATCAGATCTCAATATCTTGATCTTTTTATTTAATTGATTTTCTACCTCAGCTTTGTACTTCATAAACGATGTAATTGCTTCATCATTACTATTTAAAAGATATACATAGCAATATCATGTATAGTCGTCAATAAAAGTAATAAAGTATTTTTTCCCACCTCTTGTAGGTAATGATTTAAAATCACATAAATCTGTATAAACCAAACCTAGTGGTTCGGTGCTTCTTTCAACAGATTGAAATGGTTTTTTTAACCATTTTTGCTTCTACACATATCTCACATTTGTAGTTCTTATCTAATTTCGGAATTAATCCCAAGTTTGATAATGTATTCATTTTTCGAAAATTTATGTGTCACAATTTATCATGCCATAGTAAAATTTCGTGCTCAAGCAAGTAAGAAACTTCAATTTTATTAATAGCACAATCAGAATACATAGTTTTATTGCCAATAACGGCTACATTTGCCTTAAATAGGCCATCACATAAATAACCCCTTTCGATATACATTCCAGCTTTGGACAGAACCATCTTGTCTGACTCGAACACCATTCTGAATCCTTTCTTTGATAGTATTGCACCAGAGATGAGATTCTTGCGTATGTCTGGAACGTGGAGCACGTCATTCAACTTGACAGTTTTTTCAAAAGTAAACTTGAGGATTACTGTGCCACTGTCTTCGATCATGGATACTGCAGAATTACCCATATAGAGTTTTTCTTCGTGATCGAATTTCTAGTATGTAGAAAACATGGATTTGCCACAGCAGACATGACGAGTAGCACCTGTGTCTACCCACCATTGGTTAGGACTCTGAACGAAATTGCATTCAAATACAACTGTCGAGAAGTTGGACTCGTCTACTTCCATGTTGTCTACTATATTTTCCTCTTTGTTGCGGTCCTTTCTGAGTCTGCAATCTCTAACGACATGTCCAACCTTTCCACAAACCCAGCACTCACTATTAAACTTTTTGGTTCGTTTGTTGTCTTTTGGTTTGTTATCCATAGCTTTCCTTTTTTTTGGAAATTCTTTTTTTTGATTTTGTTCTTTGAACCTTCAGCCACAAATGCCTCCTCACTTTGTTTTGTAACTCCACGGTTATCTGCCTCAATTTTCAGTCGGAATATGAGATCCTGTAAAGAGATTTCCTTCTTCTTATGCTTTAGATAATTGCGGTAATCTCTCCATGACGGCGGCAGTTTTCCCATGATGGCTTCAACTAAAAATGATTCTCCAACCTCATGACTTCTACTTCGAGTTCATGAATAATGATTTGCAGTTCATGCAGTTGAGCAGTCACCGGTTTGGAGTCAACCATATTGTAGTCCATGAATTTGTCTACAATGAATTTCTTAAAATTGATATTCTGCGTCTTATATTTTGTGGAAAGTGCATTTCAGAGTGCCTTTGTTGTCTTTAGAGGCTGGTATACTTTGTACAGCACCTCATCGAGACAATTCAGAATATAATTTCTGCATAGAAAATTGGAATGCTTCCACATATCAACATCTGATTTCTTGCCTGGTGCAGGAATCGGTTGCTCCTCCACGAGATACCGTTGCAGACCGAGTGTGGTGAGATAAAATAACATCTGATTCTGCCATGTTAAAAATCGTCACCATCTCCTTTAAAAGGATCGGGCCTGTCGTGTATAGTAGTATTTGTTGATAATTCAACTGTTGTCATCTCTGTTTTAGCAAAAAACAGGAATGTCTTAAGATGTTATACGCCTAGTATACCAAAACAGAGAATAATCAATCATAAACTCGGCTCACAAGTTTATCAATTAGATTTCCACTACTCCGGAAGTCTGTATTTGTTAAATTAAGCAATATGTCGTAATTAAATTACAACCACAATCTAACAACTATAGTAATAATAACTATAGCGAAAGATCAAACGTTATACTATTTAATGAAATAGTACAACGTAGAAACAAAAATGATATACATATATATAAATGAATATATAAATCAATTATAAACCTAACTAGTTTGAAGAAGGAAATTCCGTCTGAGGCTTGTCGTAACAATTTCCTTAAGACTTTATTTAAAGTCTTGCAAGATGCAACAGACGTGATCTGCACGATATTGCAACTTGTGATATATTGTATAAAGCAGTAGAAAAGAAGAAGCAGAATAAATTAGAATTGGAATGGAATAAGAATGTGATCAGGATTCTCTTCTATTTATAATTTAGTCCGCATCCCTTCGAACAGCCGCGTTCGCTTGACGGGTCGCACCCGTTGCCTTTTGACCGCTGTTGTTCGTAAATGGGTCCCACTCGCCTGCTCCTCGTATCTGTTCGGCCGCGCCTCTTCAGTCGGGCTGCACCCGCTTCTGTTCGCCCGCGCTTATTCAGTCAGGTCGCACCTGCTTCCGTCTGTTCGTCAAAAACACGCGCTCGCTACAAAAGTCGCGTCCCCTCAGTCAATCCGTGTCCGCTTTATGAGCAGATTCACATATGTTTGTATAGCCTGCAACTGTCAGAAAGTCCGACCCAGTTTTGCATTAAAAATAGGATCGTATTACACCCGAACCCGAACCCAATTCGATCGGTCGGACGACGGCGACGGCGCGCGCGTGTGGTGGAGATCCATGATTCTGAACCAAATTGCATTCAGATACAACTGCCGAGAAGTTGGACTCGTCTACTTCCACGTTGTCTATTATATTTGCCTCTTTGTTGCGATCCTTTTTGTGACTGCAATCTCTAGCGACATGTCCAACCTTTCCACAAATCCAGCACTCACCATTAAACTTTTTGGTTCGTTTGTTGTCTTTTGGTTTGTTATCTGGAGCTTTCCGTTTCTTCTGGAAATTCTTCTTTTTGTTTTTGTTCTTTGAACCTTCAGCCACAAATGTCTCCTCACTTTGTTTTGTAACTCCACGGTTATCTGCATCAATTTTCAGTCGGACTATGAGATCCTATAAATAGATTTCCTTCTTCTTACGCTTTGGATAATTTCGGTAATCTCTCCATGACGGCGGCAGTTTTCCCGTGATGGCTTCAACTAAAAATGATTCTCCAACCTTATGACCTTCTGCTTCGAGTTCATGAATAATGATTTGCATTTCATGCAGTTGAACAATCACCGGTTTTGAGTCAACCATCTTGTAGTCCATGAATTTGTCTACAATGAATTTCTTAAGACTGAAATTCTGCGTCTTATACTTTGTGGCAAGTGCATTGCAGAGTGCCTTTGTTGTGTTTAGAGGTTGATATACTTTGTACAGCATCTTGTCGAGACAATTCAGAATATAGTTTCTGCATAGAAAATCGGGATGCTTTCACATATCAGCATTTGATTCCTTGCCTAGTGTAGAAATCGGTTCCTCCTCCTCGAGATACCGTTGTAGTCCGAGTGTGGTGAGATAAAATAACATCTGATTCTGTCATGTTAGAAAATCCTCACCATCTCCTTTAAAAGGATCGGGCATGTTGTGTGTAGTAGTCTTTGTTGATAATTCAACTGTTGCCATCTCTGTTTTAGAAAAAAAGAAAAGTCTTAAGATGTTATACGTCCAGTATACCAAAATAGAGAATAACCAATTATAAACTCGTCTCACAAGTTTATCAATAAATTTCCACTACTCCGAAAGTCTGTATTTACTAAATTAAGCAATATGTCGTAATTAAATTACAACCACAATCTAACAACTATAGTTATAATAACTATAGCGATAGATCAAATGTTATACTATTTAATGAAATTGTACAATGTAGAAACAAAAATGATATATATATATATATATATATTTATATATATATATATATACAAATCAATTATAAACCTAACTGGTTTGAAGAAGAAAATTCCGTCTGAGGCTTGTCGTAACAATTTTCTTAAGACTTTATTTAGAATTGGAATGGAACAAGAATGTAATCAGGATTCTCTCTTATTTATAATTTCGTCCGCATCTCTTCGAACAGCCGCGTCCGCTTGACGGGACGCACCCGTTGCCTTTTGACCGCTGCTGTTCGTTAACGGGTCGCACTCGCCTGCTCCTCGTATCTGTTCGGCCGCGCCTCTTCAGTCGGGCTGCATCCGCTTTTGTTCGCCCGCGCTTATTCAGTCAGGTCGCACCCGCTTCCATCTGTTCGTCAGAAACACGCGCCCGCTTCAAAAGACGCATTCCCTCAGTCGATCCATGTCCGCTTTATGAACAGATTCACACATGTTCGTATAGCCTGCAACTGTCAGAAAGTCCGGCCCAGTTTTGCATTAAAAATAGGATCATATTATACCCAAACCCGAACCCAATTTGATCGGTCGGACAACAGCGACGGCGTGCATGTGGTGGAGATGCATGATCTCCCTCCTCACAGCGAAGCGATTCACACATGTTCGTATAGCCTGTAACTTTCAGAAAGCCCGACCCAGTTTTTCATTAAAAATAGGATCATATTAGACCCAAACCCGAACCCAATTCAATCGGTCGGACGACGGCGACGGCGTGCATGTGGTGGAGATGAATGATCTCCCTCCTCATAAAAAAACATACATTTGGATGACTCTAGACCCCAACTTCTTCATTGCAAAGCTATTAATATACTAGAATAACTTTGCAATTTTGGCGATGTGGGACTATGTGTGTTTTAATTCATTTAGGAATTCCAACATAGCTTTAAGTCCTCTACCGGGTATTGTGCTTGCTCAAATTTTTCCTGCCTAGAATTCAGCATGTGCACTTTCATGCACAGTTTGCAAAATCAATAAACTCAAGACCCCATGTTTTATTCCCTATGCTTTGCCAAATGTAAAAGCGATGCATGCCTATACTGATATTTCTATCCCGATGCTTGCTGGTGCTTCACCTTCACAGGTATATCTAACAACTATATATGCTAATTCTCTGTATATATTGCAGCAAACAAGTGAGACCAAAGATGACACTACACGTCTTCCTCAAGATAATGCTCATGGGACTACTAGAGTAAGTAAAAACCATTAGAATTCATCACTAAGTCTAACTTTCTATACATAAATCAGATTTAATTACTGATAACACATATTAAACTAAATTAAAATATTCAGACAAGAGCTTGATCAGAACTTATACTTCACGGGAAATAACACGACATCAACAAGTTTTGCATCGGTGCTCTACAACATACTTCCTGCAGTCACCTTTATACTTTCCATCATACCCAGGTAAAACCCTAAAGCAATTTTGTAACTGTATGAATTCGAGGTTTAAAAATTGAAACTTTATTCAGCAACCAGGATGGAAAAGGTGAAAATAAAGAGCCTACGAGGGCAAGCCAAAGTTGTAGGAACAATATTAACAGTCCTGGTGGCACTACTGATGATTGTATACAAAGGCCCAGCGGTCGAATTTATTTGGTCCAAAGGCAAAAGCCATCAGGTGGCAGCTGCAAATACAGATCTAGCCGTGTTCTAGCTGGCATTTTCATGATTGTCATTAGTTGCTTCTGTTGGGCTCTCTTCTTCACTGTTTAAGCAGGTCTTTTTTGCTTAGATAAATTGGACACTATGCATTCTTTACTGGTTCATTGGTGTATACAGGCAAGTACACTAAAAGAATACCCAGCAGAGCTATTCATAAGCTGTTGCGTCTTCTCAACATTCAGTATATGCTAGCTATTCATGTACTTTCCCTGAAGAGCATGCTTCTCC
The DNA here is from genome assembly GCA_030765085.1 of Allium cepa. NCBI lineage: Eukaryota > Viridiplantae > Streptophyta > Magnoliopsida > Asparagales > Amaryllidaceae > Allium > Allium cepa. Next base: position 744,349,346 of record CM060940.1, on the reverse strand, counting down.
TCTTCAAGCCATTTTATCACAAGGTCAACCGCAGCTTATCAATGCCTCTGGTCTCACTAAAACTCAACGTCCAAGCAATTCACAAGGTTCTTCTTTTGTTGTTCCAGCCCACTTTAGGTGATTTACCATACTTTTGGTTGTGGTGGGATCGAAGGATACATTTCACATGAAAGACGAGTCTTTGAAGACCAAATTTTATTTAAATTGCTACTATTTTTTGTTAGAAATGGTATTGGGGAATGTGAATGCATTAATTGTCTTGGAATTTGTACAGTTTCATATCTTAGAATAAGATAAATTTTTTGTAACACTATGATAATTCATACAGACGAAGAGAGACGTAGACCATGACGAATGGAGGTTTAAGGCGTACTAAAGCCACATTGCATTTGGCTTGGCGTGGCTATATATAGGCAGATAATTAACAGTGAAATCATAATAAAGATTTTCTGCATTTTCTTTCTCACCACAACATTTTGTTCTTAAAATACACTCTCTTGAGTTCATTTTGCTCAGCATCGCAGAGAATGTCCATTTTATCTTGAGAAACAATTGCTCGATATCTTTAAGCGTCTAGAGGAAGCAATATTGTTTCAAGGAAACGCCTTTCAAACATTGCACTCAGACAATACAATCGGTACGCTATTTACTGTTTTATTTGTTAACTGCACAGTTCTACTCATAGCATTTTTGCAATGTGCCTATGACAGTTTGTTGTTGCAATTTGCAACGTAATTGTAACAGATTTGTAACACTTTCGTGACGTTATCGTTTCACAATTTCATAATACTTTTCGTACGTTACGAACAACAATCTTGAAACAATGTTTATTTATTGTTGGCTGTTTTTGTAGACAAAAATGTCTCATGAAAGCAACAATTCTGCACCAACACAGACTGTGATTACTCTCAGTCTACAAGTATGGTTCCAACGATGGAGCTAACTCATGAAGATCGGCCCGAAAAGTTCACAGGAATGGACTTCAAATGCTGACAGCAAAAGATGATGTTTTACTTAACGACTTTGGACCTTGCAATGTTTCTTACAAAAGATGCTCCCGTAGTCAAAGTGTTGGAACCCGATGCAACAAAATTTGAAGCCTTGAATGTCTGAAAGAGTTTGACTTTATGTGCAAGAACTACATTTAAATGGGCTTGACAACAGCCTAACAATGTCTACTATACTGCTCGAGCTTCCAAAGAACTTTGGACGACATTAGAAAAAAAGTACAAAATCGAAGATGCGGGCATGAAGAAATTTAGAGAAGAAAAATTCCTTGACTTCAAAATGATTGATGCAAAGATCGTTATCAACCAGGTTCAAGAGTTACAAGTCATCATTCACCAACCGCACGATGAAGGAATTACTCTAAGAGAATCCTTATGGATTGCCACTGCAATTGAAAAGCTTCATCTATCATGGAAAGATTTTAAAAACTACCTTAAGCACAAGCGCAAGGAGATGACAATGGAGGAATTTGTAATTCAATTGAGGATTGAGGAAGATAACCGAAAATCTGAAAAGAAGTCTTTGCATACCATGATTGTCAAGGCAAATGTAGTCGAGTCGGAGAAACCCAACAAAAGAAAACGTGAGCATGCTCCTAAGAAATCAAAGAAATTTCAGGGCACATGACATAATTGTGGAAAGAAAGAACACAAAGCAGCCAAATGTCGCGCACCCAAGAAAAGTGAATCAGAAGCAAACATGGCTGACATCTCAGAAGGCGTATCTGATATGGACTTATGTGTAATAGCGTATGAAAACAAACTTGTTGGTGACTTTAAGGAATGGTTTGTAGACACGGTAGCCACATGACACATATGTGCAAATAAGTAGATGTTTACAACCTACAAAATTGCTACTGAGGACGAATGAATTTTTGTGGGTAATTCATCCGCATCAAAAGTCGAAGGCAAATGAAAGATAGTACTAAAATTGAGTTCCGAAAATGAACTAACTTTGGCAGATGTTCCAAAGATTCGTAAGAACCTGATTTCCGGATCGTTGCTTAGCAAACATGGCTTCAAACTCACTTTTGTATCTAATAAGTTTGTTTTGTCAAAAAATGGAGTGTATGTAGAAAAATGATATGTTTGTGATAGTTTACTTAAAGCAAATGTAACCATTATTGTACCAAACAATGATATGAATAATATTATTGATTCTTCTAACATATTATGTAACGATTCAGAATTTCACCACTTTAGCTTGAAAAAATTTAACTAATTTTAGATATTAAAATAATAGGTTTTATAATCAAGATAAAGCTTTTTTAAATAATAAATAACGATGATGAAATAGTTTTCAAAATTAGTTTACAAAGATATGTAGTTCGAAGAAAAATCGGAACTGTGACTGGAATTCATTTTTCAAATTTTCGACTTTTCATCGATTAAAAGTTGTCGAAAACGTTGTAAACTCTGGTACAAATTTATAACACACATTTATAAATACAAATAGGATATGTATGTAACAACCCAAAATTTAACCTAATTAATTCATTAATTAACTAAATAATGAATAACTCTATGAAATTATCAAAATTGAGCGATGTAAGTTGCACCATTGTGTCCGTGATAATTTTCTGGTCAATTTTCATATATAGAATGTCCGAATCCGAGCTAATATGAACGAATTACAAAATAATCAAGAATCGAAAAATAAGGAAAAAATGCATGTTAGGTCGACCGACCGGTCGACCTAGGGGGAGGGGCGATCGACCCGCCTTTCCTAATGAGCGAACGAAAGTTTGTTCGTTCAATTGTTGTACACATGTTTTGCACTATTTGGCTTCATCTTGTCCTTCTATTCTTGCATCTAATAGCTCCTATTCAGCCCATGACGTGGTTGTATTATATTCAATTCCTAAATCCAGTGGTTTGAAATCCACATCTACCCCTATAAATAAGACACTAGGCCTAACACTTTTTCTCATTTTAGATTTTTTTCCGCTTGGGTTCACCTTTCAGCAAAGACCCTAAAGGAATAATTTTTCAAGGATAGAATCTTTTAAATAAAAATATTTTAACAATCCCAAGTGTATCCATGAAAGGTGGGCCTGTCAATGGATACTCAAAAAATCGTAATCTGTTCGGATCCATATTCGAAAAACGAATATTATACAATATCCGAAAAGCAGATGCGGATATTCAATATCTGAAAAGAAAATCGGATGCGGATGCGGATATGGGCATATCCGTATCTCCAAAAAATCCATCCGATCCGATATTAATTTTACAATTATTATTATTATTACTGTTTAAAGGGAACTATAAATTGAAATCAAAATTTATTGGCCACTTTAACACGACCATTGAATTCCATATCCAAGGCCAATGTATCTTCACACAGAATGAAACCCTAATCACACTGACTTCTCACGTATTCATTACTTCATTTACAATTTCACAGCCGGACTGTTTAAAAATCCCTAAATCTAATCGAATCGCACACGACTCTTCTCGCTTCGGTGCTCCGCCTCGTCCTCGTCGCGGGCACGCAAGCTTCTTACCATCGATCTGCATCTTAGCTCTAGCGTCTCAAATCGGGCACCCTAATTCGCACACCCCAAATCACACTCACTGGTATTTCTTAAATTACAAATAATATTTTCTATTTTTCCTTTTCATCATATTGATTATATAATAATACCATATTAGAGTTTTTGTCACAGTTGTATCCATCATTATATGCTTTTTTGTTGCTGTTTTTACTAGGTAGAATACTTAATTTTCATTTCTAAAACAAATTAAACTTTGATCTGCTAATTTATGATAAACATAATAAGCATAGTAAACCAATAATTAGTTCAATCCATTATGAGGTAGTGATTGTTTTTTTGGTAGCAAGAATTATGTAATAAAAATCAGTTTAGGGGATTTGTACGTGTTTTTATGAATTAAGCAGTTAGAATCTAGAACTCTTCTTTTGTATATAGCGTTTCCTAGTCAATGACATGTTGCTCTTTTCGCTCTTTTCTAGTTACTTGTCTTCATTTTTTGCTTTCATAATTTACCCAGATTATAGTAAGAATATGATAGCATATATACAAACTTCAGTTTGCCTACTGATATGAAGATTAAATGAAATCAATATCAAAATTAGAGGGGAAGAAAAAGGAAAATTTTAAACTATATTTGATCCTTAATGTTTGATGAGTGAAGGCCTAAACCCAGTTAGTTTATTTTACAAAATGATAGTATATTTGAAATAAGAGATTTAGTATATGTCAAGGATATGTATGGGTTGTTATATTATTTTCATCATTTCATTGGTCTAGAAAATCCATTGTGTTCATAAGCAAAGAAAAATACAGAGTAGAAACTTAATTAAACAATGAAAATATTAATCAAGTCCACTCGTGTGCATCTATCTTCTGAAACTAATTGTTTGCATCACTAATTTAATTGTATATAAGCCTGCAGGATAAATATAAATAATTCGACTGACTTATTTAGTAACTTAGCAAATCATTATGTTATTTAGCAGCTTGACATTTCACTTAGTCGATGAAAATGTCGTTGTTATGATTTTTATGTGCAGAACCTTGACATAAGCGTTTAACTATAAAGTCTCTCGCTATGGAAATAATGTATAGCTGGAAACAGGTGATAGGTTGGTACATATTATGATTGGATGAATGATTGCATTGATTATATTTTATATAAAACTGATTGCAGTGATTATATCTTGTTATATGTAAACACTGATGACTATGAAAATAATAACCTTTCATTTTATGAAAATTTTAACAGTACAAAAATGTTAAATGTCAAATAATGATATATTTTATGCACTCTTTAACTCCTAAATACTAGCTGTGAACATGAATTGTATACAACTTTTGTGGTTTTAAAACACAAGTTACAATGTTTTAAAATTCATATTATGTGTTGTAATACACTGGAACCGTTATACAAATTTCTTACCAATTTCCTTAGAAAGTGTTAAGAAAAAAGTAGCTTATTCGAAGATTGGATTTTACTATATACTAAGAAAGATCTTATACCAGTTAAGAACTTACAAATTTATTTAAGTAATGTTCCAACATGCAATATAAAAGGATAAAAAGTAAGCTCAAATGTAAATGCTATGTATGAATAAACGAAATATCTTATTTGCTTTCAAAATGGGCATAAATAGGCCTGTCAATGGCCATAATAAGTACAGTAAACTGATACTAAGTACAGTAAACTTTGATCTGCTAATTTGATGATGTTATTCTTAATGTTTACACTTTCCAATAGATATTTTCATGGGAATGCTTTTAAATTTGAACACTGCAGCTACACTAATATACACAAATGATAGCTTGTTCTATGAATATTTACAGACTTTTAAAAGTGGAAAATACCTCATCAAGTTGTAGCAGTAAATCGGTTGCATGTGCTACATCAAATTTTTGTGTCAAAACTAGCATAGTTGTGCTAGAAACCATAGACTCTAGTGCGCCACCAACTCAAAATATTCCTGTTAATGAAGAAATATCTGCACCTTTGAATATAAAACCCTTGAAATCCGAGGTATCGAAAGATTTTGATAGTGAAGTGTTAGAGGGTAGTATTTGTGTTAAGGCAACTTGTAAACATTTTTTAAGGATATTCAATGGAGCCAATTCACTGGGAACAACACATTTGAAAAATCATATAAAAGTTTGTCCCAAAAATACTACCAATAAAAGATTTTATCTAGAAAACAACTTTTGACTACTAAAAAGTCTCCCAATAAACCATTCAAATTAGCTAGTGGGAAGTTTGATCAAAATAGGACTCGATTGTGTTTTGCTCGTATGATTGCCAAACATGATTATCCATTCAATGTGACTAAACATGTTTACTTCCAAAATTTTGTTAAGAGTACTAATCCAACCGTTAAGCTCTGTTTTAGAAATTCAGTTCGTTGTGATGTGTTGAAACTTTATGTCGATACGAGAACTGAACTACAACAGATGTTTGATAGTTTGTCTACTTGTATTAGTCTTACTACTGATTTATGGACATCTGAAAATCAGAATATAGGTTATTGTTTTATAACTTGTCATTACATTGATGATGAATGGAAATTGAAAAAAAGATAATTGCTTATAAAGCAATGCCTTCTCCACACACTATACTTGCACTTAGTGCTGCTTTTAAAACAAAACTATTGCATTGGAATTTGGATAAGAAATTATTTTCAATTACTGTCGATAATACATCTAATAATATGATAAGAGATCTCAAGGCATGGTTAGAAGGTAAAGGGGTCTTGATTTCAAATGGTGATTTGTTTCATATGCGTTGTTGCACTCATATCTTGAATTTAATTATGCAAGATGGGTTAAAAGCCGTACATTTTTCTTATTATAACGATAAGAGAAAGTGTTAATTTCATAAAGTCTTCACAGTCTAGAAAACAAAATTGGGAAAATGCATTGGCACAAACTTGATTAGTTGGAAAAGGTGTTTCTTACGATTTTCCAACGCGACAGAACTCAACATACCTTATGCTTGAAAGTGTGATTGAAGTGCATCCCACGTTTGAGCGATTAGTTGATTTAACTTCAGATTATATAAGTTTGCCTACTAGAGAAGAATGGGGGATTGGAAAAGAAATTTGTGAATGTTTGAAAATATTTTATGATGTAACTCTCAAATTTTCAAGTGTTAAATACCCAATAGCGAATTTGTATTTTAAAAGCATGTGTGATATTTATGAAAGTATTATTAGTTGGGAGCTAAGTGAGCATGATTATATTTGGTCCATGGAAAAAATGATAGAGTTAAATTTGAGAAATATTGGAAGACTTGCAATTTAATGATGAGTATCGGAATGGTTTTCGATCCTCGTTATAGAATGGCTTACATTGAATTTTTCTATGATTTGATTTATGGGAAAGATGCACAAGTTCATATTAGGAAAATAAATGATTGTTTGAAATCTCTTTTTTATTTATATGAAGAACAAAGTGCATCCTATATGTAAAGGATCGCAAATCCGTACCTCTTTGAGCTGGCAAAATCTCACAACAATTCAGCCCAAAGTGGGATAAATGTACGAGTCTTCGGGTTTAAAGAAGAAAGAGTTAGAAGAAGAACAAAAACAATAATAGAATCTCACAATTCACAGCGGAACAACATAATAGGTAAATGGATATCTTTAAAACAAAAACACTACATCAGTTTATACATCACATTATCAGAGTTTACAACGATACAATACAAACACTGGCAGTTATAGTAACTTGTGTACAGTAAAATTTGACTTGCACTAACACAGACGCAACAGACACTACATAGTATAAGTGGTACGTCTCGCCATCCATCTTGTCTCCATATCTCCATAGCAACTTCTTAACTTCGCTCACGAATAACTGATAACCTGACTCTAGGATGCCCGTGTGGAAAATAGTGGGCACCCAGAGTTTAGAAAGGGAACAATAAACTCCAGGTCAGTCGTGGGACTGGTGTGAGATCTTAAAAACAGTTATTTTCACAAAGAAAATAAAAAAAATCCGCTATGCTTTTGGAAAATGAAACTACCATAAGGCCTCCCTCCACACACACAATGCAAACGCAGAATTGGAGAAGATTTCTCCTTATGATAGTTAAACATGCTTAATACGCAAAAAACCTTTTTAATATTATCGTTAGTGCATAGTGCAGAAAACATTTCGAAAGTATAATATTAATCTTAGCCAGCATAGACATTCCGAACTATGCCTACTATAGCTACCATCCAAACAGTGGTGACCACCATAAGTAAATGGCAGGTTATACAACAAAAACCGTACAAGGCGCGTATTGGAGTTTGGATTTCCAATAAATAGTCAGGCTAAGGAACTTCCTACTGTCACATAGATACGCCTTTGGAGGGACGTCCCGAGAACCTACCCGGATCTCTGCCAACACAAAGTCGGGTTACTTCTGTAACTAGGTAATTACTACTCATGTATGCCATCCCTTGGTCGTTTGCGACATTTATCCGAGGATCCTCAACCACAAAGCAACAACCACAAAGTATAATAAATTTGCAGCAACAACATAGGTAAAATATTTAGGCTCCATACCATGATACTATTCTTTTCCAGAAGGAAATGACATACCCTAAAGTACGCGACTCTCATAACCTTGCCACATCTTTCCTGTTTCGACCATTTTCAGGGTGTGATGCCGACGAAGTATCATCCACAAAACTACACTTTTCACAAAGTCATGCTTTGATCAACAAATGATCAGAAGCACTTCGTATGCCACATTACCAGTTTTGAGAATATATCACTAATGACCATCAACTACATAACCTTTGAGCTCGTATGTCTTAGAGAAGGGTGTTAAGCTAAGAGAATAAATTCTCCGCCGCCAATAGAAATGTATTTGATAGAAATCAGCTTTATATCTCAAAGTGTAACATCAGACATATATGCATACAAGTCCGTTCCGGGATCGAACGGAACTAAAGGCACTTCAAAAGAAGCCCTTGCAAATCCGGATATTCACTGATCACGTCCGAAATCCCCATCACAAAGTGTGATAAAATCTCTATACCGGAGCAACCCGGTGCAGAGACATTCGACAGTAATCCTTTCGCTTTCGAAAATACCCGGTCTTTAACACCGTCTTCAAATGCAATCTCATTTCGTCGTATCATTATTCGGAATGGGTTTTATGACACAAGGTCCTTTCCCGGCTAATCCGAATAATGAGCGCCTATTTTTAAAAATAATTGTTCATTCAGATTTCAAACAAATCACAACAATTTCCACGTTGATCTTCTTAAACAAAAGATCCATCACAATCACAAAGGTTCGATGTGAGTTTCGAATATCCATTTGGAATTCGACTCCCGGTCGCATCGAAATTCTAATGCCATTTAAAGGCCAGTATTGATAGTCGGTTATTTAACTATCAATAAATATTCACAACAATCACGAAGATTTAAATAATTTCCCAATTATTATTTTCGAAATATTTTCGCAAGATATATATTTTAATACTTCAACCGTTTGAAAACAAATTTCAAATCACTTTTCACTCGTGGAATAAGATTCCCGATATTATTTATTTCCACTGAAAGTCTGCCGAGTTCAAATACTTTAAAATACTTTAAATCACTTATTCAAAATATATACTTGGACACATTTAGATAAAACTATTTTAAAACATTTATTTAAATATTAGTTATGAAAATATTATATAAATGTCTCATATAAAATTTCAAGTCCAGACTAATTTTAAAATAAAATTAGTAGATAGGGTAAAACTATTTTAAATAATCATTTTCTAAAAAATATCAATTTAATCTTTAAATAACCACTTCTATATTAAAATAAATCTTTACTTTATAGATTTTCAAAATAACCCAAGTAAATAATTTCTCCAAAACAATCTTTCCTTAAAACCATCTTCACAACTTCAATTTCATATTTATAGACTATATTGAAAACATACTTGGCTTTCCAGGGAAACTACACCTTTCATTCTAAAATGGTTCGTTCAAATCAATTTATAAATCCTTCTGGATTTACTTTAAATTTACGTTCCAAATCCGTAAATTCCTTTCCACACTTTTAAAAATAAAACAATATTTATTTTTAAAACAAATTTCCCTTTCTTTTATAAAATTCCCATTGTGAATTTAAATTCCCAAATATCCACTGATATATGATTTTTTAAATCGATTTCAAGAATCGTATACAAACACCAAATCAATTTTCATATCGATTTCTAAATTTATTCCAACACCAAATCGAATTTCATTCAAACACCAAATCAATTTACATATCGATTCCCCGAAGACTTATTCTTTTAACACCAAATCAATTTTCGAATTTAGTTTTCAAATAAATTCCTTTATCCTTTCCAAATTATTTAAAATACATATTTTTAAAATAAATTCTTCACCTTTTGAATATTATTACTCAAAATCCATTTATCAAACTTTTTCCCATATTTTGGAATTTTATTCAATAGGATTTCACTATAGATTTTCTACTTAAATTTAAAAATCCAATTTTATTTATTTCTGGTATCTTATGATACCAAAAATATCGTTCGGCTAAATGTTAGCCTTCAACGATTTCAATCACAATATAATCACACACAAATTTTAAATAATCAACATACAATATTGAAACAAATTCAATTATTTGAGGAATCTAGTTGGATCCCTCCAACCTGTTTCCCTGCATCCACAAATGTTAGCACAACAATTAAATACCAATTCCACGTCGATGTGGAATATCGCGGTATATGGGATTTATAAAAAATCATCCGCTATTATGCGGCGCATAGGGTCTCATCCGCTATACAATACGGGAAATCAACAACTCCAAATACATATATAATACAAATTCCACTTCGAGGTGGAATATCGTGGTATATGGGTTTAAATATAATATCATCCGCTATTATGCGGCGCATAGGGTCTATTTCAATACAACTGATAATAAATTATCATCCAAGCACACAATCAAAAATTTAAATTTAACTATCACAATTCAACAATCAATAACTGAAATTTTCAATTATTAAAATTTAAGTGAGTAGGTCTCACCTTTTACTACGCATGCAATTCCATTTCCATTCCGGACTTGATTTCATCATTGTATTTTACCTTGTATAAACAATTATACAATTTATTAATATTCGAAATAATCGAATAACCAATTTGCGTTTGGTAAATTTAACTAACTAAAAATTTATTTTAGACTAACAATTTTCCTTTTAAAATCTTTTATTTGTTTACATAAGCTTCGACATGTTAAAATTCCTATTTTACCAAACTTTATCTATATAATCTCTGTATATTACTTTCTGTTTATATAAATCAGGATATATATATATATATATATTGGACAATATTTATACATAAATATATTTTTACTATCTGTCCACTTCATTGGCTAAACTTTAAACTACTATACTGTCAATTTTAGATAAAAGAAATAGAAATTAACAAATTAATTTAAACTTTAAGTACTATAAATTTAAAAATGTTTAAAATTTAAATTACCTCAAGTCGATTGGAAACAAAATCAACGGCTTAACTCAAAGCTTCATACGAGACTGTCGACCTCGACGGTCAACCTCTACCGTTGATCAAACCGCTGCTCGAACCCAGCCTTGACCACGCACGAAACCGCTTGACCAAATCAGATCGACGCATCATCAAGGTCGAGTTGCCTCCATCACGCGACAACCCCTAGCCATCGAGCTCCACGCAGTCCTCAATTCCATCACGACATCGCCAAAGTCTTCGAGGAATCACCCCTAACCCTAGCTGTGCAGTGCACGCCATATCTTGCTACTTCACCGTCGACGCCTCACTTGAATTGAAGGACGAAGGAAGAGGCGCCTTCGAATCGAACTCGCGACCTTCCTAATGAATGCGGCCCGTCCATAGATTGAGTAGGGAACTCGTTGAAATCTTGATTTGGAATTGAATTGAAAATTATAAGAAGAGCGGTCATTCATTTTTATTTTTATTTTTTCTTCAGAGGATTTGATTTGGTATCGAACTGGTTAAGGGCTTGGTTTACTCTGTTGCGTGGATCTTAAAGAGGAAGTAAGGGAATTATAGAAAAGAAGGGATGCGTGTAAGGGAAGGTTAACTACAGTATTCAGATGTGAAAAGTAAAAGTTCTGATGTTAAATGTATTCGACTGGTCAAGCTGTACAATATGTATATATAATATTATTAAATTTAAATTGTCTCCAAAACGTATCTTAAATTCTTGACATCGTATCGAGGCGTGCCGTCAGGCGTTTATAATGTTAAACCCCTATTCCGAACACAGTGGAAAAGGTTTCGAGTCATATTCGATCATATGGAGATAGCTTTTTGAACCCAGCTATTAAATTAAATTTCGATTTAATTTTCAATGCGTTTGCTTATCGTACGGTCAAATGATCACTCCGATTGCTACGAAAATTGAAATCCGATAATAATACCATATTACTGATCCAATGGAACTGGTTTCATCGGAATCCGAGACTGTGCTTCGGAAGGCTATTTTTTTTAATATCGATTTAAACGATATAAATTCAAAACTGAATGAATCACTTTCGAATTCAATTCTGAAGCTTCCATTATCTTCATTATCCTCAATACAAATTTTCTAAACCTATGAAATATTATTAATCAGCTTAAAACTGAAGATTAAAATATTTTACCCAACTTCAATAATTAAATTCAATAATTTAATTGCCAAAGTCATAGTTATAACTGAAAATCAAGTTCAAAATAACTTCTAAATATTTAAAATCGATTAAATATCTCAATTTCAAAAGTCCAAAATTCTAGGTCGTCACATTATTTCCCCCTTACAAGAATTTCGTATCGAAATTACTAGTTAAGAAGAATGATCCTTAACCCATTTATTATTTTTCCAAAACCAAATAGTTTTATCAACTTACCAAAAGAAATCTTTATTAAACACACTATTGTTCTTATTACTTCATAACTTTCCAAACACCTCCATAGTTTCCAAACAATTTTATTTACTTCACAATTCAAATTTAAATTTAAATTTCAAACTTTCAAAATTTTCTCAAAATTTTTCTAACTGCCTAAATTTTTGAAAAATTTCGCCAGCATCTCCTTTGTGCGGCTAGCTCGGTACGACAATAAAATGGCACCACAGGCCCTCAGATTCAAAAAGAACACAAAAAGCCAAGTGGCTAGACAAGAAAATCATCAAATTTCATATAGAAATTTAAATACATACCTTTTTGTCGAGCAATTCAATTTTATCTTCAAAATCCCTATTCCAATTTTTCTTTTTCCTGTAACATACCTGTACATTCTACTAGCCATAATGTCCAATTACAACATTCAAATATGATTTTGCATATTTCATTACAAAAGTTTCAATATATACTTTTTATACCATTTTTACTTTACTATTGAAGTTATATATTCATTTTCATTCAACTTTACATTTTCAATTTCATTTGAATTCGATTTACAATTTCAATTTATTTGGATTTTATTTATCTTTTGAATATTGAATTTTATCAATTATCTTTCATTCACAACTGCACTATTTTAAATTAGTTTCATTTACTAATTCATTACAAATTCAATTCATTTTATCTCAAACTATTTTTTATATTTCCACCTTTATTATCTTTAGTTCACTTCGAACCAATTTTACAACTTCATTTTATTTCACACAATTCAAATTGGTTTTCGACATTCAGTTTTCCATTCCAGTTTTATTCTTTTGTTCATTCCCAAAAATTTATTTTCAGTTCACTTTTCTGGTTTATAACCACTTATATTAAACTGGATTTCCAATTCTATATGAATTCAATTTACTTTTTATTTATAATTATTGAATTCAATTTATTTCAATTAGTTTTACTTACTAAATTTATTCTAATACTTCACTTTGTTTATCACAAATCAAATTCAATTCCAACTCCAGTTCTATTTACTTACAAATTCGAAATGAATTTCAACATTCAATTTCACTTTCATTTAATTTCAATTGTAAATTTATTTATTCATTCACAACTTTATTTTCCACCTTAATAAATTTTATTCCATATATATCTAGTTCTAATAAGGTTCCAGAGTCTTTTCAACCTTTCAAAATCATTTTCGGAATCAATTCAAATTATCCCTTTTAAATTTCTAAAAACACAAACTCAGTTTGCAAACAACTTCCATTTAAAATAATTTAGCAGCAACACCTCTCTTGGAAACTCGAAAATGAACATCGATGATGCTGCAGTCATCACCGAAGTTATTTTCCAGCGACCTAACAGAGTTTAGAGCTTTCATCCCTTCAAAACACTTTTCCAAAACCTATGAAAATCATCTTCAAAATCAAAAGGGATTTAAACTTCCCAAATCTCCATAATTTTCAGATTCTTTTCAAAACATTTCCAAATACTTCTCTGGAATTCCGTTTCAAATTATAAATCACATTTAAAATTTATATTCTCAAATTCCATTTGTATGTGATTTTATTTCCTTAGCTCTTTGTTTATCATTTCAATTTCTTATTCAACAATAACGATAATACTTTAATATTATCACTTCCTAACATCCAAGCAACCATATACTACTATAATAATATATGGAAAATTATTTCTTTCATCCACGAAAATAGTTTGGGTAAAATTATTCCATTCACCCTATTTTAAAACAATATCGTGTCTAATTGTTCTGTACGAGTGTTTAGAGATCCCTGTCGATAGAGTTGTACAGACTATATTGACCAGAATCCATATACCACTCAACAAACCAATCATCACAACATAAAACAATTTTTTTATATTCACTAACAAATACGCGCTCATATCAATTATTACACTCAACTCATTTTAGAGTACTACTGACTCTATCTCTAATGTGTAACACCCACCAAAGCCAAGGTTGTCGCTTAACCAATTGCTTTGATACCACTGTAAAGGCCCGCAAATCCGTACCCCTTTGAGCTGGCAAAATCTCACAACAATTCAGCCCAAAGTGGAACAAATGTACAAGTCTTCGAGTCTTCGAGTTTAAAGAAGAAAGGGTTATAAGAAGAAGAAGAACAAAAACAATAACAGAATCTCACAATTCGCAGCGGAAAACATATAATAGATAAGTGGATATCTTTAAAACAAAAACACTACATCAGTTTGTACATCACATTATCAGAGTTTACAACAATACAAACACTGGCAGTTATAGTAACTTGTGTATAGTAAAATTTGACTTGCACTAACCCAGATGCAACAGACACTACATAGTATAAGTGGTATGTCTCGCCATCCATCTTGTCTCCAGATCTCCATAGCAACTTCTTCACTTCGCTCCCGAATAATTGATCACCTGAGTCTAGGCTGCCCGTGTGGAAAATTGTGGGAACCCAGAGTTTAGAAAGGGAACAATAAACTCCAGGTCAGTCGTGGGACCGGTGTGAGGTCTTAAAAACAGTTATTTTCCCAAAGAAAATAAAATGAAATCCGCTATGCTTTTGGAAAATGAAACTACCATAAGGCCTCCCGCCACACACACAATGCAAACGCAGAATTGGAGGAGATTTCTCCTTATGATAGTCAAACATGCTTAATATGCAAAAAACCTTTTTAATATTATCGTTAGTGTATAGTGCAGAAAACATTTCGAAAGTATAATATTAATCTTAGCCAGCATAGACATTCTGAACTATGCCTAATATAGCTACCATTTAAACAGTGGTGACCACCATAAGTAAATGGTAGGTTGTACAACTAAAACCGTACAAGGTGCGTATTGGAGTTTGGATTTCCAACAAATGGTCAGGCTACGGAACTTCCTACTACCACATGGGTACGCCTCTTGAAGGACGTCTCGAGAACCTACCCGGATCTCTGCCAATACAAGGCCGGGTTACCTCTGTAACTAGGTAACTACTACTCGAGTATGCCATCCCCCGGTCGTTTGCGACCTTTATCCGAGGATCCTCAACCACAAAGAAACAACCACAAAGTATAATAAATTTGCAGCAACAACATAGGTAAAATATCTGGGCTCCATACCACGATACTACCCTTTTTCCAGAAGGAAATGACATACCCTAAAGGGTGCGACCGCCATAACCTTGCCGCATCTTTCCAGTTTCGACCATTTTCGAGGTGTGAGGTCCGAAGAAGTCTCATCCACAAAGCTACACTTTTCACAAAGTCATGCTTTGATCAATAAATGATCAATAACACTTCGTATTCCACATTACCGGTTTTGAGAATATATCACTAATAACCATCAACTACATAACCTCTGATCTTGTATGTCTTAGAGAAGGGTGTTAAGCTAAGAGAATAAATTCTCCGCCACCAACAGAAATGTATTTGATAGAAATCAGCTTTATATCTCAAAGTGTAATGTTAGACATACATCCATACAAGTCCATATCGGGATCGAACAGAACCGAAGGCACTTCAAAAGAAGCCCTTGCAAATTCGGATATTCGCTAATCACGTCCGGAATCCCCATCACAAAGTGTGATAAAATCTCTATACCGGAGCAACCCGGTGCAGAGACATTCGACACGAAATCCTTTCACTTTCGAAAATACCCAGTCTTCAACACCATCTTCAAATGCAATCCTATTTTGTCGTTTCATTATTCGGAATGGGTTTTATGACACAAGGTCCTTTCCCGGCTAATCCGAATAATGAGCGCCTATTTTTAAAAATAATTGCTCATTCAGATTTCAAACAAATCACAACAATTTCCACGTTGATCTTCTTAAACAAAATATCCATCACAATCACAAAGGTTCGATGTGAGTTTCGAATATCCATTTGGAATTCGACTCCCGGTCGCATCGAAATTCTAATGCCATTTAAAGGCCAGTATTGATAGTCGGTTATTTAACTATCAATAAGTATTCAAAACAATCACCAAGATTTAAATAATTTCCCAATTATTATTTTTGAAATATCTTCACAAGATATATATTTTTAATACTTCAACCATTTGAAAACAAATTTCAAATCACTTTTTCACTGGCGGAATAAGATTCCTGATATTATTTATTTCCACTGAAAGTCTGCCGTGTTCAAATACTTTTAAATACTTTAAATCACTTATTCAAAATATATACTTGGAAAAATTTAGATAAAACTATTTTAAAACATTTATTTAAATATTAGTTATGAAAATATTATATAAATGTCTCATATAAAATTTCAAGTCCAAACTAATTTTAAAATAAAATTAGTACATAGGGTATAACTATTTTAAATAATCATTTTCTAAAACAAATATCAATTTAAACTTTAAATAACCACTTCTGTATTAAAATAAATCTTTACTTTAAAGATTTTCAAAATAACCCAAGTAAATAATTTCTCCAAAATAATCTTTCCTTAAAACCATCTTCACAACTTCTATTTCATATTTATAGACTATATTGAAAACATACTCGGCTTTCCAGGGAAAGTACACCTTCCATTCTAAAATGGTTCATTCAAATCAATTTATAAATCCTTCTGTATTTACTTTAAATTTACGTTCCAAATCCGTAAATTCATTTCCACACTTTTAAAAATAAAATAATATTTATTTTTAAAACAAATTTCCCTTTCTTTTATAAAATTCCCATTGTGAATTTAAAATCCCAAATATCCACCGATATATGATTTTTAAATCGATTTCCAGAATCGTATATAAACACCAAATCAATTTTCATATTGATTTCTAAATTTATTCCAACACCGAATAAATTTTCATTCAAACACCAAATCAATTTTCATATCGATTCCTCAAAGATTTATTCTTTTAACACCAAATCAATTTTCGAATTTATTTTTGAAATAAAATCCTTTATCCTTTCCAAATTATTTAAAATTCATATTTTTAAAATAAATTCTTCACCTTTTGAATATTATTACTTAAAATCCATTTATTAAACTTTTTCCCATATTTTGGAATTTTGTTCAATAGGATTTCATTATAGATTTTCTACTTAAATTTAAAAATCCAATTTTATTTATTTCTGGTATCCTGTGATACCAAAAATATCATTTGGCTATTTGTTAGCCTTCAACAATTTCAATCACAATATAATCACACACAGATTTTAAATAATCAACATACAATATTGAAACAAATTCAAATATTTGAGAAATCCAGTTGGATCCCTCCAACCTATTTCCCTGCATCCACAGACGTTAGCACCAGAATTAAATACCAATTCCACTTCGAGGTGGAATATCGTGGTAGATGGGATTTATAAAATAACGTCCGCTATTATGCGGCGCATAGGGTCTCATCCGCTATATAATGCGGGAAATCAACAACTTCAAATACATATATAATACCAATTCCACTTCGAGGTGGAATATCGCGATATATGGGTTTAAATATAATATCATCCGCTATTATGCGGCGCATAGGGTCTATTTCAATACAACTGATAATAAATTATCATCCATGCGCACAATCAAAACTTTAAATTTAACTATCGCAATTTAATTAACAATCAATAACTGAAATTTTCAATTATTAAAATTTGAGCGAGAAGATCTCACCTTTTACTACGCATGCAATTCCATTTCCATCCCGTACTTGATTTCATCATTGTATTTGACCTTGTATAAACAATTATATAATTTATTAATATTCGAAATAATCGAATAACAATTTTCCTTTTAAAATATTTTATTTATTTACATAAGCTTCGACATGTTAAAATTCCTATTTTACCAAATTTTATCTGTATAATCTCTGTATATTATTGTCTGGTTATATAAATCAGGATATATATATATATACATATATATTGGACAATATTTATACATAAATATATTTTTACTATCTGTCCAATTCATTGGCTAAACTTTAAACTACTATACTGTCAATTTAGATAAAAGAAATAAAAATTAACAAATTAATTTAAACTTTAAGTACTATAAATTTAAAAATGTTTAAAATTTAAATTACCTCAAGTCGAGTGGAAACAAAATCAACGGCTTAACTCAAAACTTCATTCGAGACTGTCGACCTCGACACTCAACCTCTGCCGTCGATCAAACCTCTGCTCGAACCCAGCCTCGACCATGCACGAAACCGCTTGACCAAATCAGATTGACGCATCCTCAAGGTCGAGTTGCCTCCATCCTGTGACAACCCCTGGCCATCGAGCTCTACGCGACCCTCAATTCCATCGCGACATCACCAAAGTCTTCGAGTAATCACCCCTAACCCTAGCTGTGCAGCGCACGCCATATCTTGCTGCTTCACCGTCGACGCCTTACTTGAATCGAAGAACGAAGGAAGAGGCGCATTTGAATCGAACTCGCGACCTTCCTAATGAATGCGGCCCGCGGAGAGATCGAGCAGGGAACTCGTTGAAATCTTGATTTGGAATTGAATTGAAAATTTTAAGAAGAGCGGTTATTCATTTTTATTATTATTTTTTCGAGGATTTGATTTAGTATCGAACTGGTTAAGGGCTTGGTTTAGTCTATTGCGTGGATCTTAAAGAGGAAATAAGGGAATGACAGAAAGAAGGGATGCATTTAAGGGAAGGTTAACTAGAGTATTCAGATGTGAAAAGTAAAAGTTCTGATGTGAAATGTATTTGACTGGTCAAGCTGTACGATATGTATATATAATATTATTAAATTTAAATTGTCTTGAAAACGTAGCTTAAAATCTTGACATCGTATAGAGACGTGCCGTCAGGCGTTTATAATGTTAAACCCCTATTTCGAACATAATGGAAAAGGTTTCAAATCCTAATTCGATCATATGAAGAAGATAGCTTTTTGAACCCAGTTATTAAATTAAATTTCGATTTAATTTTCAATGCGTTTGCTTATCGTACGGTCAAACAATCACTCTGAATGTTACAAAAATTGAAATCCGATAATAATACTATATTACGGATCCAACGGAACTGGTTTCGTCGAAATGCGAGACTGTGCTTCGGAAGGCTATTTTTTTAAATATCGATTTAGACGATATAAATTCAAAACTGAATAAATCACTTTCGAATTCAATTCTGAGGCTTCCATTATCTTTAGTATCCTCAATACAAATTTTCTAAGCCTTTGAAATATTTTTAATCAGCTTAAAACGAAGATTAAAATATTTTACCCAACTTCAGTAATTAAATTCAATAATTTAATTGTCAAATTCATAGTTATAATTGAAATTCAAGATAAAAATTACTTTCGAATATTTAAAATCGATTAAATATCTCAATTTTAAATGTCCAAAATTCTAGGTCCTCACACTATGAAAATGTATCTTCTTCTTCTTGTGCATTGGATGATAACTATCATGGTTTAAAAAATAGAACAAAAATGGATATTAAGTGGAAGAATTATAGAGAACAAAAAATTGGAAGTTTGCAAATTTCAAAGACCAAGCTTGACAAGTATTGGAAGATGAATTATTGCCGATGGATGAGGATGGCGACAACTTTGACATTTTAATGTGGTGGAAAACAAATTGTCCTACATTTCCTACTCTCGCAAAGATTGCTCGTGATATTTTAGTCGTTCCTGTTCCTACCATAGCATTTGAATCACCGTTTAGTAGCGTTGGTAGATTGTTTGCTGAAAATAGATCCTCATTATCTCCTGACATAGTGGAAGCATTGAGTTGTATTAAGGATTGGTTACCATCGGACATAGGTTGGTTATTGTTTACATACTAAAATTATTCTAGAATTTTAACCATTTAATACAACCAGTCTTTTTATTTAATTGGTAAAGATATAGAGCTTGCAAATGAAGCATTAGCCCTACCATAAACTATCCATCGCACAAGATAAAAATATAGAGTTTTTTTTCCCATTTACGTGTTGCAGCTGTAGCAGCAACATAAAGTGCTTGGTGCTGCTGCAAGCAGCAGCACTTTCTGGCAGCGGCACCTCCTGCTGCTCCTACAGCACCAAGTGCAGCAACACTTTCTGACAGCAGCACTTGATGCTGGTGCTAGTGCAGCTGCAGCACCAAGTGCGGTAGCACTTGCACCAAATGCAGCTGCTGTAGCACCAAGTGCAGCTACTGCAGCACTAACAACTGCACTTCCAGTGCAAAACGCAAAATGCAATATGAGTTTGAAGTTTTATTTATTGGATCATATTTTTGCTATGTTTTCTTTATAGGGCCGTGTAGAAAGCTCATGAGTTTGAAGATAGAACAAAAAATATGATGTTTATTCTTCACTTCTGCAAAGAAATCGGATGCTTATCCGTCATCTTAGCTATGTTTATTTAGGTTTTATGGTTAATTATTTAAATTGTATAAGCTAATTAATTATGCATTTTGTAACTAAATTATGATTTTGTGTGGATTGTTTGTTGTTAACTTGGAAACTAAAGTATATTAGTTTGTCGATTGATTGTTATTTGAATGCTGTGAATTGTAATTTTTGTGATCAAAATTTTCATTATATCATAATTCTCAATCTAGTTTTCGGATGCGGATTTTTGGATATTTTCGATTATTCAAAAATATCTGCATCCTTTTTTCGGATGCGGATATATCTGAAAATATCGGTGGATGCGGTTACGGATGTTAATTTGTGAATACCATGGATATTGGATGCGGATGTGGATATAGATTTTTATTTTCGGATACAGATGCAGATATAGCCATATCCGCATCTGTTTCCATCCGTTGACTGGCCTACGTGAAGGCCTAAAGGAAAGAGTTAAGGACTAGAGGTGAGTGATTGTAATTATTTAAAATTTTCTTTAACTAATTTAAAATAATATGGTTTTCAATAGTTGTAATCTTACTACGATTTTTGGATTAACCTTTTTTATTTGCAGTTTTTAGAATTATTTTCAGTCTATTCCCTTTCAGCTATTCTTTTCAGTAATTTTAGTTTATTTCTGTTAATTATATTTTTTCCGTTTATTTACAGTTTATTTACTGTTATTTATACATTATTTATATCTTCTTTCTACGCTTTGAATTTTCTTCTATTTTCAGTTTTCTTTTATTTCTCCTTCTTCTTTGTGTATGAATTAGAATAGGATTAATGCGCATATGGACTAAATTGTAAGAAAACTGAAACAATGGAGTATAAGATGTAATTTATAAAGACTATAATATAAATGGAATTGGGCTGAAATTGTGCCTAGATGGATCGAAATTATGCCTAATTGGACCGAAATTATGCCTAATTACGACGTTAATTAGACTGTATTAAAAAGATTGGCTTAGTTATGACTTAGAATTATAACTAAAAATGAGTAAAAGATGAAAGAAGCTTATTTTCACACTTAGACCACGGGTTAAATAATAAGCATGATTGTAATGTAGGTTATAATAAGAAAAAAGAGCAGAATAAGGCTTATTTAAAGACTTAGGATAAATTAGTAAGCAAAGATGGTAGGGGTAAATTGTAAATGCTTATTTAAAATAATTTATCTAAGTTAATAAGCAAAGATGAAAGTAGGACCTATATCAAATAACATTCCCTATTAGACAAAACGGTGGTCCCACATTGGATTGAAGTGAGATGAGAGAACGCTTATGTTAGGAATGTTAGTAATTGGTCAAATAGAAGTCCAAATCATGGGGTATTTGGACAAGGGATGCAACTAGATGTTATTTGGATGACGGACCAGTACTAAAAGCATTTGCCCTAATTTCTATGGACACGCGATTTAGCCTGAAGTAGGATGCAAAGCACGTTTATGCTGGAGTTTGAGGTAATAAGAAGTCCAAATTGGTGGAGCAAAAGGTAGTGTGGGCATGGTGGCAGTTACGCGTGCGACTTCCATTTGGATGCTCAGTAATAGCTATAAGTTCCAAGCGCTCAGTATGGGTGTCTTTCGTAGACACCGTTGCTTTTTGTGTAGAGAGCTATATATGTCGTCTGGTCCACAG
Source organism: Allium cepa (assembly GCA_030765085.1). Taxonomy (NCBI): domain Eukaryota; kingdom Viridiplantae; phylum Streptophyta; class Magnoliopsida; order Asparagales; family Amaryllidaceae; genus Allium; species Allium cepa. The sequence goes on along the minus strand of CM060940.1, from coordinate 744,327,030 downwards.
AAACATTGTGTATAGGGAGTTATATAGTATCTGGTCCATAGTAAATAAATGCCTTCTGTCTAGGGAGCTATATATGTCGTTTGGTCCATAGTAACATTCTGTGTAGGGAGTTATATAGCAGCTCATCCGCAGAAATGTACTATAGAGTAGCAGACCGATAAAAAAGGATTGGATTAGGGTTACATCCTATTTACAAGATTAGGAATTCAGCCTAATCAAAGCAGAACTCAAGGACAGGTGCAAGCAATCAAAATTAACCTACCTTATGAATTGGGCAATATTTAATCGTGCTTATTTCCAGTTTATTTCTTTCCTACTTCCTTTGTTATCCTTATTCATGCTAGAACTGTGGTAGAGTCTATTACTTTTACTTCGCTTAAAGATTCTAATAACTACTATCATTCATCAGACTTTTAGTTTGACCTACTCCCCTATTTCCCCTTCCTCCCCATAGGAAATCAGGGGAAAGGATAGTAGACTGTAGCTTCGTGGAGGCTTATTGGAGATTCTATCATGTATTTCTTTCCTTCAGTTCCAGTTTTTAATTCTTTTGCTGAGTTGGTATTTTGAGAGGGATGTATTGTACTCTGATATTATTTGAGATTTTGGGTTTTTGGATTTCACGAGACATGTATGGGTATTTTGTAATATGATGTATTAGGTATTTGGTAACTTCTTTTTATTATCTTATGTTATGGAATTTGATTTTTAGCAAAATACTATAATTGTTTCCGCTACGTTATTATTATTGTTGTTGTTGTTATTATCTAAATTTTGTCTTGTGAATCTTAGTCTTCGTTAGCTTTAGTTATACCTATAATGCACTACACCTTTTAGCGCATCCTTTTGGGTATACTAAGGGGTGTGGGGTGTTTCATTTGGTATCAAAGCCTAAGGTTACAAGATTCCTAAAAATTTAATTGAAAAAAATAATAAAGTATTTTCCGAAATAACTTGTTTTAAAAATAAATAAAAATTTTTTTAAAAAAATAACTCTTAGAAATGTTTTTAAGTATAAAAGAATTTTTATAAATATCTCCTCAAAGTCCAGTTCAATCTTCTTTCAATTCTTTCGAGCCTAACTTTCCTTTTCTTTACATAGCATGGCTGATTGGTTTTGTAAAGCTATGGTACCAGAGGTGCAAGGGCAAGCGCCTAATACAACACCGGTCGGTGGAAATCACTTTAATCCACCTACATCAACCGATCTTTCTAAGCTATGCAAGAACTTTGCTAGTCTAGGAAGGCAGAAATGAAAGGAAGGTGTTTCAATTATGGACAACTTGGTCATTTTAGTAAGTTTTGTCCTCAAAAGTGGAGCAAGGAGTGAGTGCACTAGCAGCGTAGATTCAGATTTTGGATGTAACACCTTCCAGCAGCGGACCAGATCGAGGTAGAAAAAATTGGTTTCTATTTCTGATTTTCCCATTCAGACTCTTTTCAATCCTAGAGTATCACTCTCTTTCATCTCTAGCTCTTTGGTTGATTGTTTGCACTTAAACATCTTTTTAGTAGCAAACCTCCTTGTTGTTTCAAACCCCATAAGAGGATCAACACTCTTGTCTATGGTTTGTAGCGGTTTGAAAATTTATATTCTAGGTGTAGAATTTGACTACGACGCCTATATTTTGGGAATAGATTGGCTATCCACATATGGAGCTGTATTAGATTGTGAGAGGGGAGTCGTTTGACTAGAGACATGCGTCAGTAGGACTCTTTAGATTCCTTGCGACCTGCAAGGGTCAATTATGTTGAGCATTTTTTATTCCCTCGATTCATCTTCATCGGAGTTAGGTTCGATTCCTGTCGTCGGAGATTTTTCTAGACCTCTTTGAGGAGGTAAGGGTAATACCCTCCCCCGTTAGGAGAGAGATTGGCTTTAGGATTTATTTTTCTAGCCAGTAACATTACCCGTAGGGCTTATGGTGCCTAGGAAAAGAAAGGGATTGAGCAAGCAGATCCGTGAGCTTTGGAGAAAGGTTTCATAAGAAGAAACATATCGGAATAGGGAGCATCGGTCGTCTTAGCTACCAAAGCGGGTGGTTCTCTTCGACTTTGCTTTGACTATAGAGAATTGAATAAGCTCACAAAGAAGAACCATTATCCACTCTCTAAGATAGATGATCTTTTCAATCAGTTAGTTGGCTCTTCAATATTTTTTCAACTTGGTCTAGCCATTGGATTTCATTAGCTTAGAGTCGCTAATGACAACATTGAAAAGACCACATTTAGGACATCTGATGATTTTTTGATTGGTTGGTTAGGCCTTTGGGCTAACCAATGTCCCAGCTATCTTGTTGATTTGGTGAGTCATGTTTTTAGAGATGTCCTAAAATAGAGTTTGCAGTGGTATTTGTGGTCGACATTTTGATGTTTTTCAAGAAATATGGAAGAGCATGTTATTCATCTAAAGGAAGTTCTTTGTACCCTTCGTGTTAGTCAGTTGAAGAGCAGAGTTCTTTAATTGTCACTTTTGAAGTGCTTTTATTGGGGCATAGAGAATGTCTGCATATGGGGGGATTTAAGAAATGGTTTTGTACTTTTAGGATTCAGATTAAGGAAATCCAAAGAGAGGTAGGTAGATGTACAATAAAATTAAGTAGATATGCAAAGAAGAAAGTCCATGTATAGATAATTGCAGAAATTATAATTGTCTCAAACAAGTGGATTTGATGATGATGACTTAGAATAGATATGAATATACAAGTAGAATAGGAGTAAAAGCCTTTAGTTTAAGAAAAGTACTCCTAGGTTAGCAAGGACAAAATCCACTTTATTCCAAGCCCAATAAAATGAATTTTTTGAAATTTAAAAAGTTGACAAAAATGTAATTGTTAGAATTGAAAATTTCATTGTTAATATTTTCTTTCAGAAAATAAACATGGGGTTTTTGAAGAATAGTATGAAATTTAAGTGGTTTTTATATAATAAAAAATTGGAATTCTTTTTGAAAAATTATGAAGTATATATATATATATACATAAATATATATATATATATAACTCACAAGTTTCATTGTAAGTAAACAAAGATTTTAAACATAAAAACCTAGAGTGTATCAAGTATCGAAAACATAGATTACAACCTTTATTGTTGTAATGAATGTTTTCGTGGAAAATAAGTGGAGCATAGGCTATAACACTATCGTTATAGTAAGTGACTCTTAAGAGAAATATTTTTACATAGGTATATGAGATTTCTTTTTTTGAGTTGTAGTAGCGGTGTTTTATGCAACATTCGTTTTAAAATGTGTTTTAAAAGGTAAGTTCTAAGTATAGCAACAAAATAATTTGTAAAGAACACTTATTATTAATAAGTATAATGAAGTGTTTTTTTGCAATTATGGAAATATTAAAATAGTTTTGAAGATGAGTGTATAAATTAGATATTAGAAAATATTTATCATGGAAGAATTTAATTTAAACATATTTTAATCTATTGGAATGATAAGAATAACAGTATGATTTTTTATGAAACCAATAAAAATGTTTTGTACAAGTTACAAGGAATGCATAAAAGAGATGTATAAGGTATGAAAAACACCATATTTTGTATAGCCTATTTTGAAAAATATAAAATAAGTTCCTTGTAATTTCACATAGACATGAAATCTCTTTTAAAAGGTTCATTGAAGATTTTAGCATTAATAATTTCTCATAAGAGATATAATTCCAATACATTAAGATATGAGACTGTTAGATGTAATAAGAAGTTGTTTTGAAAACATATAAAGGATATTTTAAAGTTATTTTAAAAGAAAATGGTTTGGTGAAAAAGTAAATAAGTTTGTGAAATGAAAATTTTAATAAAAGTAAAATTTGAACATTGAACTTTTTGTAGAAAACCGTAAAGTCTTTAAAAGAAAGAGAGAAATAAGTTTTAGACTTAAAGATTTGGAATTGTTTCCCTCTAGGTTTGGGAAATAATAGTAAGTGACCAAGTATTTTTGAAATTGATAGAAACTGAAAAGATAACACTTTTAAAGACAAAGATTTTGGGATTTGATGTTTTAAATTTTTTAGAAACCTTAGTTTTTAAAACAAGGTGATAAATACCAAACCCAACTAAATGTAGAGTGGATAAGAATCATTTTCTAGAAATAACAGAAAGGGTGTAAGAAGATAGTAGTAATTACTTTTAGAAGTAATAATGGAAGTTTCCATAACGTGTATATGACACTAGTAAGAACCTAGGAATGTTGATTCATGAAAAACGGTAAAATGAAATTATTAGGATAGTAAGATAAGCATGGTTGAGAATGAGTATTCTTGATTTTGAAAGGACTTGTGAAAAGCACTTTTCTTTAGTGGAATTCATATGGTAGTAGTTTCCGAGCTAGCATTGGAATGACAACTTCTAAAGCACTTTTTCGAAAGACCATGTAAGATGTCTTCATGTTGGTTGTAGTCTATGGAAAGGTTACTTTTTGGTTCTGACATACTTAGAGAGTTTTCGGAGAAGACTAATTTGATTAGGAGAAAGTTCGTATCTCATATTCATGTCTCTTTGATAATAGGTTTTAGAATTTTCTTTTTCGTCTTTAGTTTTGAATAAGTTCTTTCCTTTATTATCCTTTAGGAGGGTAGAACTTTGGATTTAACCTATGGATGATAGGATTTGAAGTAAACATGTTAAAAGAAAATGTTATGAATGATGTATGCTAGTGATTTCACGTGTTTGCTATGGATGCTAATGGACGCATATAGGTACACTAGGCACTATTATTGCTAAATATCAGCCTAATTAGGACACTAGAGCATATGCATATGGATGTGTGTGCATTTTTAATTTATTTCTATGGTTGTTATAAATGGATGTTTACCACATGATTATTCCATTTGGATGATGTTTGTAGCACGCATATAAAATTATCAGTTATCATTAGAAAATTTTCGCATTCATTTGGATACATGGCACAGACATGATTACATAAAATGAGATCAACTGAATCAGTGGACAGCCTAATCTTTTGCATTAGCTAGAGACATTTACACTACACTAATTGCATAAGTATCATAAATCGCATTAGAAAGACTTAAGGACAATGAATGAATGGTTGACGATTAAGTAGTTGGTTGTAGAATTGGATGAAAACATTTAGTACATTCTTTTATCCTTAGAAATTTCGGGGACAAATCCCTTAAGGAGGGGAAAATGCAATAATCTGAAATTTAACCCGTAATAATTAATTCATTAATTAACTAAATAATAAAATAATTTTGTGAAATTATTAGAATTGGGCCACGAGAGTTGCACCATTGTGTCTGTGGTAATTTTATAGTCCATTTTGAATTTATAGAACGTTAGAATCCAAGCTAATATGAACGAGTTACAAAATAATCAAGCATTGAAAAATAAGAGGAAAATATAATGTCCTAGGTCGACCGACCTAGGGGGAGGGGCGGTCGACCAGGCGGTTGACCCGCCTTTCCTAATGAGCGAACAAATGAACGTTCGTTCGTTTGTTCAATTGTTGTACGCGTATTTTGCATTATTTGGCTTCATATGGTCCTTCTATTCTTGCATCTGATGGCTCTTATTCAACCTATGACGTGGTTGAATCATGTTCAATTCCCAAATCCAATGGTCTGAGATCCACTTCTACCCATATACATAAGACCCTAGGCCTAACACTTTTTCTCATTCTAGATTTTCTCCGTTTGGGTTCACCTTTTCAGGAAGGACCCTAAAAGGAATAATTTCCAAGGAGAGAATCTTTTTAATAAAAATATTTTAACAACCCCAGGTGGATCTACGAAGGCCTAACGGGAAGAGCTAAGGACCAAAGGAGAGTGATTGTAATTATTTTAAAGATTTCTTTAAGTGATTTAAAATAATAGGGTTTCCAATAGTTGTAGTCTTACTACGATTTTTGGAATAACCTTTTTTATTTATAGTTTTTAGAATTATTTTCAGTCTATTTCCTTTCAGCTATTCTTTTTAGTAACTTTAGTTTGTTTCTGTTATTTATAGTTTTTCCGTTTATTTAATGTATTTTAGTTTATTTACTGTTATTTATACGCTATTTACATTTTCTTTCTACGCTTTGGATTTTCTTCTATTTTCAATTTTCTTTTATTCCTCCTTCTTATTCGCATATGGATTAGAATAAGGTTAACGCGAATATGGACTAAATTGTAAGAAAACTGAAATAATGGAATATAAGATGTGAATTACAAAGACTATAATATAAATGGAATTGGATTGAAATTATTCCTAATTGGACCGAAATTATGCCTAATTATGATGTTAACTGGATCTAATTAAAAAGATTGGCCTAGTTATAAGTTAGAGTTATAACTAAAAAAGAATAAAAGATGAAAGAAGCTTATTTTCACACTTAGACCTTGGGTTAAGTAATAAGCATAATCATAACGTAGGTTATAATAAGAAAAAGAACATAATATGGCTTATTTAAAGACTTAGGATAAATTAATAAGCAAAGATAGTAGGGATAAATTGTAAAGGCTTATTTAAAATAATTTATTGAAATTAATAAGCAAAGATGAAAGTAGGATCTATACCAAATAGCATTCCCTATTGGACTATACGATGGTTACACATTAGCCTCAAGTGAAACGAGGGCACGCTTATGCTAAGAATGGTAGTAATTGGCCAAGTAGAAGTCCAAATCACGGGCGATATGGACAAGAGGCACAACTAGATATTATTTGGATGACGGGCCAGTACCGACAGCATTTTCCTATTTTCTATGAACACACTATGATCTCACTTTAACTTAAAGTGGGATGTGGGGCACGCTTATGCTTGAGTTTGAGGTAATAAAAAGGCCCAATAGGTGGAGCGAAAGGTAGCATGGGCATGATGGCAGTTATGCGTGCGACTTCCATTCGGATACTAAGTAATAGCTATGAGTTCCAAGCGCTTAGTATGGGTGTCTTTCGTGGACATCATTGCCTTCTGTGTAAAGAGCTATATATGTCATCCGGTCCACGGTAACATTCTGTGTATGCAGTTATATAGTATCCGATCCACAGTAAATAAATGCCTTTTGTGTAGAGAGTTATATATGTCGTCTGGTCAACAGTAACATTATGTGTAGGGAGTTATATAGCAGCTGGTCCGCAGAAAGATACTATAAAGTAGCAGGCCGATAAAAAAGGGTAGGATTAGGGTTACATCCTAATTACAGGATTAGGAGTTCAGCCTAATCAAAGCAGAACTCAAGGACAAGCGCAAACAAACAAAATTAACCTATCTTATGAATTGAGAAATATTTAATCATGCTTATTTCCAGTTTATTTCTTTCCTACTTCCTTTGTTATCCTTATTAATGCTAGAACTATTGTATAGTCTACTACTTTTACTTTGCTTAAAGATTCTAATAATTACTATCATTCACCGGACATTTATCGGACCCACTCCTCTATTCCCCTCCCCCCCCATAGGCAATCAGGGGCAAGGATAGTAGACCGCAGCTTCATGGAGGCTTATTGGAGATTCTATTGTGTATTTCTTTCCTTCAGTTTCAGTTTTTAGTTCTTTTCCTGAGCTGGTACTTTAAGAGGGATGTATTGTACTCTGATATCATTTGAAACTTCGGGTTTTTTGATTTCATGAGACTTGTATGTGTATTTTGTCATATGATATATTAGGTATTTGGTGACTTATTTTTATCATCTTATATTATGGAACTTGATTTTCAGCAAAATACTATAATTGTTTACGATGCGTTATTATTATTATTGTTATTATTATCTAATTTTTGTCTTGTGAATCTTAGTCTCTATTAGTTTTAGTATACCTACAATGCACCATGCCTTTTGCGTACACAAAGGGGTATGGGGTGTTTTAGTGTGCATATATATATATATATATATATATATATATATATATATTTAATTAAACATATATATTTATATAAAATGATGAGACTTTTGTTAATAATAAAATAAAGCTTAAGTAAATGTTTAAAATGAAAGATACTTAAAGAAACATAAGTACACCTTGTTTTAAAATCATGTTGGATTTGAAAAGAGAGAAGGGGATAAGAAGGTGGCTCAAGGACAAGAGGAGGAGGCAGTCATTGTGATGTGGCAACCATGGGTAGGAGGGTATAAGTGGAATTAGCCACTTTGCATGAGAATATAAATAGCAACTCCATGCTCTCATTTTCATTTTCTTCCTAGATTTTACCTCCTCTTCTCATGGCTACAGCTCCCTCAAAACTAGTCCAAATAAAGAAATTATTTTTTTCAAATTGAAGAGCATTGAGTTAGCTATAATTTTCGTTTATACCATTTCTTCAGTTCCCAAGTGCTACTTGGCCAAAAGTTCAATTCTTTGCAGAATATTTTTGGACATGGATTTTCAGATCCAAGAATACCTCTTCTTCTTTTTACTATATCTTCCACAAATCAAATCCAAATTAAGTAATTTTTTTTAAAATTGAAGCAAAAATAATTTCCAGGAACTTTATTTTTTATTACTTCTTCAAATTCCGAGAGCAACATAGACAAAAATTATTGAGAAGATGACCAAATTCTAGGTTGCTTGGTTAGCTTTTAGGTGAGTAAAGCTCGCCTTTTTAACTAATGTTTTGGATTTTATTTCCTTCACATTATTGTAAATATTTAATTCACTTGATTATGCTTGTTTTTTGTAATGTTTTCTACTTGGTTGCTTGTTAAAAAGTCGACACCTTGAGCAGTTAGTAAGTAAGCAAAAATAGTTTTGTAGTTCGAAGTAAATTTGTATAAGTGATGCCTGCTTTATATTCATAAATAATATTTACTTTTTTTATACGCCATATTTATTTTGTATGATTGCTTGGATTAAAATCATTATGACATGAAAGTAGTTCTCGAAGTGCCAATGTAGCGACTATCGCTATATCGGCACTTTCCAAAAACACAATCCCTTGGACATCTTTTGTTTTACTTTCGATCTTGGGTTTTACTTTACAAAGTTAATTCAGTTTTTGAATAAGGGTGGATTTGAAGTTAATTTACTATTTTAATAATGGTTGTAAATTTAATTAATTAATTTAATTAATGAGGATTAAGGAAAATTAATTATCTTAATTATGATGTGTTTAAAATTGATTAATTACTGTGCCAATGATGTTTAAAATTAATTAACCATTTTATCTATTGATGATTAAGCTTAATTAATATATTAAATAACTATTGATTAAAGTTAATTAATTAATTTAATTAATAGTGTTTAAAAATTAGTTAGTCATTTTTAATTAAATACTTTTAAAGTTAATTAATTAGTTTCAATTTAATTAACCTTTCCTATTAATGATATTTTAAATTAGTCAATCATTTTTAGTAAATGATGTTTTAAAATTAATTAATCGACTTAATTAATTAATTTAAAATTTATTAATTTAATTTAATTAATGATGTTTTAAAATTATTAACCTTTTTTAATTATGGGTGTTTAAAGTTAATTAATCAAATTAATTAACAAATTTTAAAGATAATTAATCACTCTTATTCATGTTAATTAAAGATAATTAACCTATTTAGTAAGGATGTTTTAAGTGATTAAATATTTTTGACAATGGTGTTTTAAAGTTAGTGAACATGTTTACAAGGTTATTTAAAGTTAAAAACTCGTAATGAGAAGCCCAAGCATTAGTTTGGTTGTAAAATGTTAAAAGTTTGATTCGGTTATGGAAAAGAAATTTCCATAAATGATATCACTTATATGGAAAGAATTTAGTCATACTCTTGGCACTAAACATCGAGGTATGTAAACTTATCACTATTTCGAAAGTTAAAATTGTCGTTAAGGAAATTCCTAGAGGTAACACTACCTTCACTTACCCGATTTCATTTTTAACCAAGAAATAGTACAAGTTTGAAATCGACTAGTGGTGGTAGGAATATGAGATTTACTGTCCATATACGATCATTTTGTTATCTTGGATAGTCGGTTTGTTGACTACCGATTACCTCAGCCATCTTTGTATTTCGTCATTCTAGGATGATAAGTTGCTCACTTGAGCTTTGTTATCCTTTGTTGTAAATAACTAAACCCAAAGAGCAAGTGGGGTTAAGCTATGTGGGGTTGCTTCCATTAGGGTATTTTCACATCCACTCTAGATGGGATTCGGTTGTGCACATTGAGATGCAAAGTACTCAGATACTCGGTAACAGTTGGCGAGGCCCACTTGGAGGTTTTCGAGTGCCATCGGAGTTCTCAAGTATATATTCTAGAGGTATACTTTCGGTAAGGGGAGAGGTGCACCCTTCTAGTCATTGTTGGTAAATTTCCTTTCTTTATTGATTTGAACCGTCAAATTTGTTTACTTAACTACATCGGGAAGAGTATAACACTCTTCATGATGTTAATTAGTTGTATCCATTCTTTACATCTGGATGTTGTTCTTGTGATAGGAAACCCGTTTTGCATTTGGCGGCGTGGTCTCACCTGTTGTTTTTTAACTAAACTTATTATTTAGAGTTTTACTCATAGCAGACATATTGTCTAACCCGAGTTATTGGTTCTCACTAAACTCTCGAGTACTCAATTATATTTGAGTAGTTCTAGAGTAGCAGGTCTTTTATGGGCTCTTTTGAAGATGACGTTCAAGCAAAAGGCCTTTATCTATTTTGTCGTATGTTTCCGCTGTTTGTATAGTTCTTGTTAGTGTATTTTGTTTCAGATATGTAAATGCGGGTTGTTGTAACCGCCTAAGATGATTGTAGTGTTTTTGTGCAACTCTGATAACTCCAAGTTAGGGAGTAGCCTTACGTACTATATTACTGTTATGTTCTATTTAACAGTTATGTTGTGAGATTTCTAGTTTCGTTCTTTATTTTGCCCCCATGATAATTCATCTTTTGGATGCTTGGGCAACGAAACATGAATACTGTGGATGTATTAAGTGTCCTTCCCACGGGTCAGAAAGGTAGGTCATCACAGTTAGTATCAGAGCTTCGGTTGAGCGAACACCTTAGCCTGATTTGGATACATCTCATTAGAGATAGGGTAGGAAGAGCCCTATAATGAGTTAGTATTGAGTAAGTTTTTTTTATCACCCATCCTTATGATTTGTTTTAGATCCTCTGATGTTGTTTCCTTTAAACCATTTTGGTCCTATCTTTGTATTCTAATAGTACTGGTCATTGTTTAGGTAATTGAAAATGGGTACAAGAGAAAGAAGAGGGAGAGGATTTGGAACCGGCACGACCACAAATGGAAGAGCTGCTAGAAATAGCCAGTTATAGAGCCGGTAAAAGAAGTAGTAGTACAAGTTCAACCACCTCGAAACTTTGATACTTTGTTATACCGCTTTGGGTGGTAAAAAATTCTTTGGAACTGGAGATATTATGGGAGTTTAGACATGGCTCCGATCTTGTGAAAGGATATTCTGGGAACTTCGGTTGGAGGATGCAGGGAAGCAATTGTTGGCATCACGACATCTTCAGAAGTTAGCAATGGAATTGTGGGATTCTGTAACAGTTAATACCCCGGAGGAATATTTTACTTAGGCTCAATCTAAGGAAGTCTTCGAAACTCAGTTTATTCCGAAGGCAGGGTGGACACGAGCGTTTAGGAGTTTCAGGGATTTGAAACAGGGAGATATGACAGTGGCGCAGTATGAACATCGATTCAATGCACTATCTTGCTTTGGACCAGGATTAATAGACACACCATTTAAAAAGAATGAGATGTTCGTGGAAGGGCAGAGGCCAGAATTCCATCGTGAGATGACTAATGATGTTAATGGTACCTTTACCAATTTGATCAGCATGGCCATAAGGTTTGAAGCTTTGGATATTAAGGAGTTCAAAATGTAGTGCTAGTAGTTAGTGCCCAACCATTATCATTTATCTCTATTGCAAAAAAGCCAAATTTTAAATGCAAAGGAAAGAAGTAGTGGTCGGGAAAGAAACCTGGAGGTGGAAACCCACATTAGAAGAAGCAGCCCGACTTGACCACCGTTCCTTTTTCAAGTGCAAAAAGATGGGCCATTTTGCAAATCAGTGTCCAAGTGTCACCTGTTACAACTGCGGCCAACTGGGACACATGAAGAATGATTGTCATTTCCTAAAGAAGGGGACACAAGGATAGGCTATTTCTATTAAGGAAATACCACATACTTCCATGGATCAAAAGGGAAAGTAGGTGTTGCGAGGTAAATTATCCGTTTATGATATTCTCATTAGAGCATTATTCGACATGGGTGCTTCCCATAGTTTTATTTCCGTCGATCTTGTTGATAAAATTTACCTTAAACCCATCTTTCTAAATAATCGTCTTAGTATGTCGAATCCAATTACGGTCCTAACGACCTTAACATTATATGTTTGAATGTGCCTATTTCTTATCGAGATTGGCAATTTTTTCAGAATTGTTCATCCTCGGGTTCATGGGTTTTGAGGTATTGTTGGGGATGGATTAGTTATGTAAGTTTGAAGCCTTCTTAGGTTTTGTTAATAGAGTGATAATAGTAAAGGATGCAATAGGTAGAAGCATTGATATCTTTGTGAGGGGCCTAATGAACTTTTGAATAGTTTTTCCTATTTACTTGAAGTAGCTAAAGAGAAGGTAAAAGATATACCAATTGTTTGGGACTTTAAGGATATTTTCGATGAAGTGCAAGGTTTACCTCCTCATCGTGAAGTGGAGTTCCGTATTGACTTGATTCCAGGAATGACACCTATCGTAAACCTCCTCGATGGTTGGCCCAAAAAGAAAGAAGGGAATTGAGAAGCAGACATTTGACTTATTGCAGAAAGGTTTGATCCAGCATAGCATATCAAGTTGGGGATCATGGTAGTTCTCATTACAAAGGCAGATCATTCTCTTAGGTTATGTGCAGACTACCGGGAATTGAATAAGAGGACTATCAAAAATAAGTATCTTTTACCTAGGATCAATGACATGTTTGATCAACTCCATGGAGCTAGGATATTTTCCAAACTGGATCTTGCCACTGGTTTTTACCAATTATGGGTAGTAGAGGAGAGTGTACCCTTAACAGCTTTTCGTACTTCTGATAGATTTTATGAGTGGTTAGTCATGCCGTTCGGATTGACCAACGCACCCGCGTATTTCGTAGACTTAATGAATCAGGTATTCTTGGACTTTCTTAATAAATTTGTCCTCGTCTTTATTAATGATATTCTTATTTATTCTAAGACAGAGCACGAGAATCATCTCCGAGTCATTCTATAAGAAGTCGTGTATTGAAAGAAAAGTTTTCTAAGTTCCATTTCTGGAAATCCAAGATAGATTTCTGGGGCACATAGTTTCAGGAGAAGGCATATCAGTGGACCCAACTAAAGCAGTTGCGGTACAAATTTGGAAGAAGCCCGAAAATGCGACAGAGGTAAGAAGTTTCTTGGGATTGGCTAGTTTTTACAGAAGCTTCATCAAATATTTCTCAAAGATTGGTTCTCATCTTACGAAATTGACGAGGAAAGATGCTAAGTTAGTGTGGACACCGAAGTGTGATCAAGCATTCAATGAATTGAAGGAGAAATTGACCGGTGCTCCCGTTTTGACTATTCCGAATGAGAACGAAGGGTTAACTATATACACGGATGCTTGCGGAACCATATTGGGAGTAATTCTAATGCAGTATGGAAAAGTTATTGCATATGCAAATTGACAGCTGAAACCACATGAGAAGAATTATGCTACACGTGATTTGGAGCTCTTGGCAGTTATCTTCGCATTAAAGATGTGGAGGCATTATCTTTTAGGTGAAAAGTTCAAGTTATATACGGATCACAAATCTTTAAAGGATCTCTTTACCCGGAAGGACTTGAACTTAAGGCAACAACATTGGCTAGAGTTTCTTGAGGCTTATGAGCTTAAGATTTTGTACACATCAGGAAAAGCTAATGTTTTATGTGATGTGTTAAGCAGGAATTATGCAGTTTTGGCTAGTATGGAAGTTCGTTTGACTCTTATCCAACGCGTTGAAAATAATCAGCAGAGGGATGTTTGTCTGTTTTAGATAGCTAGAGCTGTTAGTGAAAATGTTTCGCTAGAGAAGTGGCTAGGGTTCATGGTAGATGACTATGGCGTTCTAAGGATGAATGTTCGATTGTGCATCCCGAATGTGGATGGAATTAGATAGGAATTTCTGACAGAGTCTCATCATTCTAAACTAACGATACATCTAAGGTTGCTAAGATGTATCATAACATGAAGCGTACTTTCTTGTGGGAAGGGATGAGAAGAGACGTTGCTATATTTTTAAGTAGATGTGCTAATTACCAGCAGGTAAAGGGAACTCACCAGAAGATAGCCGGACTACTTCAGCCACTTGAGATACCAAAGCAGAAGTGGGAGCAGATTTCTATGGATTTCATCGATGGATTACCCAGATCTAGGAAAGGTAATAAAGGAATTTGGGTCATCGTTGATAGGTTAACCAAGAGCGCTCACTTCCTACTAGTCACGACAACAAGGACAACTGCTAGTTTGGTGAGTTATACGTTAAAGAGATTGTTAGGCTTCATCACATTCCATGTGGTATTGTGAGTGATCGGGATCCGATCTTCACAAGTCAATTCTAGAAAGGTCTGCATGATGCACTTGGGACAGAACTGAGTTTGATTACATCTTATCACTCTTAGACAGATGGGCAAACCAAAAGAGTAAATCATGTTCTGAAAAGTTTAATTCGAGCTTTTATGCTAGACTTTGGAGGTTCATGGGAGGACCGCTTGCCATTTGTTGAGTTTGCTTATAACAAAAATTTTCAAGTAAGTATTGGGATGGTGCCTTTTGAGGCGTTATAGGAAAGGCCTTGTAGGTCTCCATCTTGTTGGGTGGAACCCGGCGACCGCTTAGTACTTGGACCATATATAATCCGTGATGCCACAAATGAGGTAGATTGGATTAGGAAGCACTTAAAGACAGCTCAGAGTTGGCAGAAGAACTGTGCAGATGTGAGATGTCGAGATTTGGAGTTTGTAATTGGGGACTATGTATTCATCAAAGTTTCCCCAATAATACGGGTGATTCGGTTCGGGAAAGGAGGAAATCTAGCTCCTCGTTTTATTGGGCCTTTTAGATACTCAAGAGGATAGGAACTCTTGCATATAAATTGGAGTTACTAATTAGATGGTTAGGCGCACATGATGTCTTTCACGTATTCTATCTACGTAAGTATGTACATGATCCTATTTTGATTATTCCACCATCTTAGTAGGAGGATGTGGAAGTAGAGCCTGAATTGACCATTGTAAGACAGCCTCTTCGAATCGTCGATCGAGATAAGAAACGGTTAAGGTCTAAGGTTGTAGTCTTGTTCAAAGTATAGTGGAGTGCAGATCCCAGAGATTGCATATGGGAGACTACAGATTGTATGAGGGAAGCATACCCTAAGTTGATGTTAGGATAGTATTTGTTTGTTTGTGTGAATTATGTATGCACCATTGGTGATATAGTTATTTAGTGTGCATGCATAATATGAATTTCATGATATATATATATATATATATGCCCTTTTTGAGTAATCTCCTTAAGTGTTAATTTCGGGGACGAAATTCTTTTAGGGGGGAGAGTGTAACGATCCAGAATTTCACCATTTTAATTTGAGAATGCTTAATTAATTTGGATATTCAAATAATTATAATCAAAATAAAAATATTTAAATAATAAATAATAATGATAAAATAGTTTTCAAAATTAGTTTACAAAGATATGTAGTTCGAAGAAAAATCGAAAATGTGACTGGAATTCGTTTTTCGAATTTTCGACCTTTCGTCGACTAAAAGTTGTTGAAAACATTGTAAACACTAGTATAAATTTATAACACACATCTATAAATAAAAATAGGATATTTATGATGTGTATATATGTTTATATAAATACACACACACACACATGATGAGATATTTGTTGATAATAAAATAAAATTTAAGTGAATGTTTAAAATGAAAGATACTTAAAGAAACATAAGTACACCTTGTTTTAAAATCATGTTGGATTTGAAACAAGAGAAGTGGAAAAGAAGGTGGCTTAAGGAAAATGGGAGGAGGCGGGCGTTATGATGTGGCAACCATAGATTGGAGGGTATAAGTGGAGTTATCCACTTTGCATGAGAATACTAATAGCAACTCCACGGTCTCATTTTCATTTTCTTTCTAGATTTTACCTTCTCTTCTCATGGCCATAGACCCTAAAAAATACTCCAAATAAAAAAAATTCCTTTTTTCAAATTGAAGAGAATCGAGTTGGCTAAAATTTCCATTAATACCATTTCTTCAGTTTCCAAGTGCTATTAGGCCGAAAGTTCAATTCTTTGCGGAGTATCTTCGGACATAGATTTTCAGGTCCGAAAATACCTCTTCTTCTTCTTCTTATTACTATATCTTCTAAAAATCAAATACAAATAGAGTAAATATTTTTTTTTATTGAAGAGAAAATAATTTCCAAGAACTTTTTTTTATTACTTCTCCAAATTCCAGGAGCAACATAGCCAAAAATTATTGAAAAGATGACCAAATTCTTGGTTGCTTGGTTAGCTTTAAGTTGAGTAAAACTCGCCTTTTTAACTAAAGTTTTGGACTTTATTTCATTCACATTATTTTAAATATTTATGTCTCTTAATTATGCATGTTTTTTATAATGTTTTCCACTTGATTGCTTGTTAAAAAGTCGACACCTTGAGTGGTTAGTAAGTAATCAAAAATAGTTTTGTAGTTTAAAGTAAATTTGTATAAGAGATGCCTTCTTTATGTTCATATATATTATTTACTTTGTTTATATGCCATGTCTATGTTTTGTGATGTGAGACATGGATGAAAATCATTATGACATGAAAGTAGTTCTCGAAGTGTCAATGTAGTGACTATCGGTATATCGGTACTTATGGAAAACACGATCTCTTCGACATCTTTTGTTTTACTTTCGAGCTTGGGTTTTACTTTGCACAGTTAATTAACTTTTTGAATAAGGATGGATTTAAAATTAATTACTAAGTTAATAATGTTTTTAATTTTAATTAATTATTTTAACTAATGAGGATTAAGGATAATTAATTATCTTAATAATGATGTGTTTAAAATTAATTAATTACTTTGTTAATGATGTTTTAAAATTAGTTAACCATTTTATCTAATGATGATTATTTTTAATTAATCTCTTAAATAACTATTGATTAAAGTTAATTAATTATTTTAATTAATGGTGTTTAAAAATTAATTAATCATTTTTAATAAATACTTTTAAAGTTAATTAGCTAGTTTAAATTTAATTAATCTTTTCCACTAATGATATTTTAAATTAGTTAATCCTTTTTAGTGAATGATGTTTAAAAATTTATTAATTGACTTAATTAATGAGATTTAAAAATTAATTAATTAGTTTAATTAATAATATTTTAAAATGATTGACCCTTTTTAATTATGGGTATTTAAAGTTAATCAAATTAATTAATGAAGTTTAAAGATAATTAATCATCCCTACTGATGTTAATTAAAAATAATTAACCTGTTTGATAATGATGTTTTAATTGATGAAATCTTTTTGATAATGGTGTTTCAAAGTTAATGAACCATTTTTAAAAGTTGTTTAAAGTTAAAAATTGTAATGAGAAGCCAAAGCATGAGTTTGACTCTAAAAAGATAAAAGTTTGGTTCAGTTATGGAAAAGAAATTTCCATAACGGTATCACTTATCTGGAAAGAATTTAGTCATACTCTTGGCACTAAACATCGAGGTATGAAAACTTATCACTATCTCGAAAGTTAAAATTGTGTTAAGGCAATACCTAGAGGTAACACTATCTTCACTTGCCCGACTTCATTTTTAACCAAGAAATAGTACAAGTTCGAAATCGACTAGTGATGGTAGGAATATGAGGTTTACTGAACATATATGATCATTTTGTTATCTTCGATTGTCCATTTGTCGACTATCGATTACCTCAGCCTTCTTTGTATTTCATCATTCTAAGATGATGTGTTGCTCACTTGAGCTTTGTTATCCTTGGTCGGGAATGACTAAACAAAAAGAGCGAGTGGGGGCCAAGCCATGTGGATTTGCTCCTGCTAGGATATTTTTACATCCACTCTAGATTGGGTTAGGTTGCACACATTGAAGTACTCAGATACTCAGTAATATTTAGCGGGGTCCGGCTTGGAGGTTTTCGAGAGCCATCGGAGTTTATTCTATAGGTATACTTTCGATAAGGGGTGTGCACTCTCCTAGTCATTGTTGGTAAATTTTCTTTCCTTGTTGATTCGAACCTTCAAATTTGTTTACTTAATTATATCGAGAAGATTATAGCACTCTTTGTGATGTTAATTATTTGTATCCATTCTTTATATCTGGATGTTGTTCTTGTGAGAGGAAACCCATTCTGCGTTTGGAGGCATGGTCTCACATGTTGTTTCTTAATTAAACTTATTATTTTTAGTTTTACTCATACCAGATATATTGTCTGACCTAAATTGTTTGTTCTCACTAAACTCTCGGGTACTCAAATATATTTGAGTAGTCTGAGAGTAGCATCTTTTATGGGCTCTTTTGAAGATGGCATTCAAGTAGGAGGCCTTTATCTATATAGTCGTATGTTTCCGCTGTTTTATAGTTCTTGTACGTGTATTTTGTTTCAGCATATGTATGCCTAAGCTGATTGTAGTACATTTATACAACCCTGATAACTCCAAGTTAGGGAGTAGCCTTATGTGATATATTACCGTTATGTTCTATTTAATAGTTCCACTTTGATATTTTCTTTTATGTTCTTTATATTACTCCATGAAAATTCATCTTTTGGATGCTTGGACAACGACAAATGAACACCGTGGATGTATTAAGTGTCGTTCCTAGGGGTTAAAAAGGTGGTCCACTATGGTTGGCATTCTAGATTAGGACATGTAGATTTCGATACCTTATGAAAATTGATTAATCTAAACTTTATACCAAAATGAAATAAAGATTCCAACTATATATGTCAAATTTGTGCAGAGCAATATTGACAAGAATCTCGTTTCATCGTGTTGAAATAGAAACTGAACATTTAAAGCTAATGCACATAGATGTATGTGACTTAAAAATATGTCAAACTAGAGGTGGAAAAAGTATTTCAATACCTTTATTGATGATTGAACAAGGTACTGTTACATATATCTCCTTAGAAGTAAGGATGAAGCATTCGACATGTTTAAACGGTATAAAGCAGAAGTTGAAAATCAGCTCAACAAGAAAACAAAAGCTTTAAGAAGTGATAGAAGAGGGGAATATGAATTTCCCTTCAGGAAATTCTACGCCGAACATGGTATTATACACCAAAGTACGGCCTCGTATTCACCTCAATCGAATGGTATAACCAAATGGAAAAATAGAACTCTTAAAGAAATGATGAATGCCTAACTAATTAGTTCTGGCTTGCTAGATAACTTTTGGAGAGAAGCTATTCTTTCTGCAAATCATATTTTTAATAAGATGCCATGAAAGAAAACATCTAAATCTCTCCACGAACTTTGGAAAAATAGACCACCATCCTACAAATACTTTAAAGTGTAGGGTGTCTTGGGAAAGTAGAGGTATCTAAACCAAAAAAAGTCTAAATTCGACCAAAAACAATTGATTGTGCATTCATTGAATATGCACAAAACAGTGTCGCTCATCAGTTTTTGGTATACAAATCCAAAATTAATGATATTCATGTAAATACCATCATTAAGTCAAGAAATGCTAGATTTTTCGAGCATATATGCCCTTTAAAATAGGGTACTGAAAATTATCCTCAAAAGAAACCAAGGGAAAATGTAATCTCCAATTCTCTTGGGAATACTGAACAAAATATTGATAATGATTGATAAAATAGTGCTAATCAACAAGTGGACGAACCAAGGAGAAGCAAAAGATCAAGGACTTCAAAAACCTTTTGTCTAGACTTCTACACATTTATGTTAGAAGACGATACATTAACATACAAACAAGCCATGTCCTCCACCGATGCCCCTTAATGGAAGGAGGCTATTAACAATGAAATCAAATCCATTATGGCAAACTATATATGAGAATTGGTTAATTTACCTCAAGGATGCAAGATCTTGGATAATAAATGGAAATTTAAGAGGAAATTGAAACCCGATGGTTCAATAGACAAGTATAAAGCTCGACTTGTGGTTCAAGGTTTCAAACAAAAGGAAGACTTGGACTATTTTGATACATATTCTCTAGTAACTATAATAATATAAATAAGAATGCTGATAGCAATCGCATCCACGCTCAATATATAAATACATCAAATGGATGTAAAGATAGCATTTCCGAATGAAGAACTGGAAGAAGAAACATACATGAAACAACCAGCAGGTTTGCTAAAAACTAGAAATGAAAATAAGGTTTGTAGATTAAGAAAATCACTATATGGGTTTAAACAAGCGCCTAAATAATGGCGTGGAAAATTTGATGAAAATATGATATTAAATGGATTTCATATAAATGAATGCGAAAAATATGTCTATTATAAACATACAAATATGGGATATGTCATTGTATGTCTATATGTAGATGATCTACTAATATTTGGAAGTAACAAGGAGATAATAAAATCTACAAAAGATAAGCTTTCCGCCAGATTTGATATAAAAGATCTGGGAATCGCTGATATGATACTTGGTATAAAAATACATAAAACCAATCAAGGATATGTGTTGTCCCAATCACATTAAATTGGGAAAATACCTAAAAAAATTAAACAACACAATATAATATTAGCAAAGACACCCGTAGATTTGAACCAAAACTAGGTTAAAATTAGCTGTGATAGTATTTATCAACTTGAGTACTCTCATATACTAGGCAGCATTATGTACATAATGAACTGCACTAGGCTTGATATAGCATATGCTGTAAGTAAACTCAGCAGATATACTAGAAATCCAAGGAAAAAATCGCTGGAGAGCTATAATTCGAGTACTAGGATACCGAAGGTATAACAAAGTCATGGACTACATTATGAGAGGCACCCATCTGTAACAGAAGAGTATTGTGGTGCAAACTATATAACTGGTTCTTCAAATACAAAATCCACTAGTGGATATGTGCTTACCTTAGCTGGTGGGGCAATATCTTGGAAATCCACTAAACAAACTTGTATAGCAAGATCAACTATGGAATCAAAGTTTATTGCCTTAGACAAAAATGCAGAAGAAGCAAATTTGCTTCGAGGTTTCTCAGAAGGTATTCCAAATTGGGAAAAACCTGCACCTCCATTAAGCAGACATTGTAACAGCCAATTAGCTACTGGAAGGGCCAGTAATAAGCTTTATAATGGTAGTCTAAACATATTTATCATAGACATAGTACTGTTAGACAACTTCTTCCCAATGGGGTTATCATAGTTGACTACGTAAGATCAAATGATAACATTGCGGATCCACCTAAAAAAGGTTTTCCTAGAGAGAAGGTTAATGTCTTATCGATGGGAATGGGGTAAGGCCCATAAACTAAAAGTTTCTTTAAACGGAAACCCCACCTAGCTAACTGGAGATTCCAAGATATTGAAAAGGACAACTAAATTTAGATAAACTTGGTAGTACTGTAAATATTCAAATCATTCCTATGATAAATCAGTGCACTACTCGATGGAGAATAAGATAAGTTTTCATGCTTTTATTGATGTCTATAATTGGTAAAATTATAGAATCAAGTAGTGTATTGAGAAAATACCCATTATAGAATTACCTACGTGAGTGTGAAAGTGCCGCTTCAAGGAGAATTGTAAGGCCAAATTCTTGAAAGCACTCTTGAGACCAAGCTGGTGTGCATGGAAAAAAAACACAAACAGAGAACCATGGAGGATGAAAAACACTTATTGCGTGTTGTCTATTTAGAATTTACACAAAAGGCTTACAGTCAAAGACAACCTAGTCCACTGATTCGCTAGTAAGTCAAAAGGATAAACACTAGAAAAGTTCAAGGCCAATGTTCTACTTTAACCGATACGATAAATGTTTCGCAAAATTTTAAGAACAAATTGAACAAATACCCATTCACATGGGGGATTGTTAAAAATGAATGAGTTGTATTGGGGAATGTGAATGCATTAGTTACCTTAAAAGTTGGATAGTCCCACAGCTTAGACTAAAATAAACTATTTATGTTTATATACTAAGATGTGGACACTATTACAATTCATATAGACAAAGAGAGACACAAGCCATGAAGGATGATGCAACGCACCACCCTGCACATGTGCTCCCACGTCTATGTCCATGCCTGTGGCCGAGCTCGAGCCCAAACCCAAACATGCATCCTTGGCACGGGTAAGTGGGTGTTTGAGGCATGTTATAGGCATTTAGCACTTTGCAATTGGTAGTTGGCATTAGGCAGTTGGCTTGGCATGGCTGTTCAGACCAAATAGTTTTTATTTCTATCCGTTCGAATTCAAACGGTCGCACCGCCCAGTAGAGGGTTGCAACCTTTTCAACAGTCGCATCTGTTTGAACAGGCACCTATTACCGAATAGGTGCACTTCCCACGCCTATATATAGGAAGATAAAAAACAGTAAAAGCATAATTAAGATTTTCTACATTTTCTTTCCCCGCACAACACTATATTCTTAAAATATACTCTCTTGAGTTCGTTTTGCTCTATAATTTGTTGCACAGCATCGCAGAAAAGGTCCATTTTATCTTGGGAACCAACTGCTTGATATCCTAAAGCGCCGTAGAAGGAGCAATATTATTTCAAGGAAATAGCTTTCAAATGCTGGACTCGGACAATACAATGGTTACGCTATTTACTGCTTTATTTGTTAACTGCACAGTTCTACTCGTAACATTTTTATGACGTGTTTGTGAAAGTTTGATATTGTTGCAATTTGCAACATAATTGTAATGGTTTCGTAACAATTCTATGACGTTATTGTTTAAAAAATTTGTAACACTTTTCTAACGTTATGAACAACATTTTTCACCATGAAAATTGTTTCACTAGTGTAACATTGGTATATTGTGATGTTAAAGTAAGCATACTAATATAAAAAAATTAATTTAACCATTTACTTAAGAATGTTAATTCATAAGGCAACCTATAAAATGAATGAATAATAAATCGGGTTCACTCAAAAAAAAGGACTTTGATAGGTTGTTTCCTGTGTATTTGAAATAATGGAGCTCTAAATTTGCATGAATTCAATTTTTTTTTTGTTTTTTACTTAGAATTGTCTCTGAATGTAATTCTTCGGCTATACTTAGTAACGTTATCAGTTACTAAGTTGAAGCTTTAAGAAGATGATGTCGAACCTCATTGTAACGAGTGTCTAACCCTTTATAGTGGCAAATGTTATGACCATTATTAGCTTTAAAGTTATACCGCATAGAACATGAATATGATGTCGATTTTTACGATGGAGAGTTTCTCTTTATTCAAGTCGCCAGTCATTGTTACTCTTGATGACATATGACCTTTATATACACTTGTCGCTCCAGTAATCGGCTTTAAGGACGGATTGGTGTTGAAGGAATATGGTATTGCTCTTCATCAACGAATGGATGCAATGGCATCAAGTACAATCAATGTTGTTAGCCATCAATGAATATTGACATGCCTTATATCGCATCTCATTAATGTTGGACTCTCGTAGCGTCGTTATTTGCCTTTGGTCACCGCAATTAGCTCGTCGCCAATTACCTCGAAGGTTGTCACATTTCATTAAAACAGCGCTGCGCCGCACAGCACTTCGAGCATACCGTTCTATGATGATGCCAAGTATCATCAATGTCGAAGAAGAATTAAGTGGCAGCGCTCTTCGTCAATGCTCACCGCTACTTCCAAATGATGTCGTTAAGCAATGACAGCACCATCCATCCATTATAGACGTCGCCAAAGGTCAGCGCCGCACTTCCTCTTTTATATAGCGCATTTCATCAACATTTAGAGAACATCACGTATCTATACAAGCGTTGTTGATGGGGAACACCATCGGTATCTACGAAGCTATCAATGATGCCTTTTGATTAGTATTGCTTTATGCTTGCATCAACTAGCCGGGATTGTCACCACTCACAAAGGACGCCGACCTTCATGACAGAAGTCGGTGATGCCATAGTTTGTTGTTGCTGCATTTATCCACTAAAGGAATAAAGAGAAAGCCTAGTGCATAGCAACATCGAAGTCGCCATAGTCGTTGCCAACACTATCGTCGAAGATAGTGCTGAAGCTTATCGACACCGAAAGTCATGCTACGGTTTCCCCATATATATGGACCTTTCGGCACCATTTTGGGGGGATCGTTCTCCTCCCATTTCTTATATTTTCATCTTTATAAACCCTAAATTGATTACGACACTTTTTGCCGATTGTAACACTCAAACAATTTGTATACATAAGAATTCAAATATCAAACAATCTCATAGAATATTTGACCACTTGATCCTTGAATTGGGACTTGAACATTGCCTCGCCAATTTATTTCAATCACACATGACATTCGATGTGACAATGATGACAATACAAAGAATAGTTACAGACTTGAAACCATGCATGTCTTCACTTATGACTTCGACTAGCTTTGACAAAGTCCAACTTTGATCAGCTTCACTTCTATTCACTTTTAGGGTTAACGAATAAATTCGTTAACAAGTAATATATCAACTTGACTTCAACTCATAACTTGTTTGAATTGACTTGTCTATGACTTATGACTTACATATCATATCAACTTTGTGACTTGCATATTAACTTAGTACGCATAATGTAACGACCCGTATAAATTCGATGTTTAAAATGAATTAAAGTAATAAGATTTTAATTTAAATTTAGAAAGAAATAAAAATCTTATTTATTTATATGAAAGCGAATGTCGAAATTAGATGTATCAAGGGTAATTAAAATCTACAAATTAAATTATATATTGCAATTTATTTGTAATAGTGGGTTACTAGTAAATTCACTCATTTACCAATAAAAATAATTAGGTGTACCTTGATGATAATTAATAACATAACGGAAAGGAGTAAATGTATTCACTAGAATATTAATTGCAATTGGATAGGGATTTTAAGTAACAAGGTTAATGCGAGGTAAGTAATGCTAAATTTAGGCTAATAATAATGAATAGTAATTAATTAAAAATTTGTAACATATATCATAAATTACCTACTTACTTGTTAATGGAATTAGAATGTGTGATAATGAAATAACGTTCATATAAAATGTGAGTAATTATAGGATCGTATTTATTAAAAGCGTTACTTTAATAATTTGGATTAATTGAAAAATTTATACGAGAAATATGTAAAGTAATAGCTAAAAACGAGATAAGTTATAAATTGATTTTAACCTAACCTTAAGTGTAAGCTCAAAGGATGAAATTGAATCCAATCTGTTTAATTTGAAACTTATTAAAAATAAATGGGATTAAATTTATAATAAAGGGGTTATTTTAAGAAATTGAAATAAATTCTATAGCGAGGGAATTAAGTTACTTTAAATTGAGATGGGACTTAAGATTTGTTTATTTAATTGGATTTAAATTTGGAAAATTTGGTCATTGCAATTATTAAGATTAAATGTTAAATATTACGTTAATTTAAGGGTTAGGTTAAATTTTGAGAATATTAAGGTAATAACTTTGAACCCAATGTTAATCTTATCCATTCGACCATGATAAATTGAATAAAAAGAATGAATGGTGAATGCAGTGTAGTTATTAAAAATATAATTTATAATTGATGAATATAATGAAAATTTAATTTACGCTGAAACATATGATTAAATCAACATTTAATTTGAATCTAACTTTGTTAAAATCATTGTAAATTTTTGAGTAAAATAAAGATGATAAAATTGTCCATTTTAGAATTTAAATTATAAAATTGGATTTAATCAATTTATTTAATTAGTATAAAAATAGCCATTTTGGTCACGAACTCGGATTTCGACGAAACCAGTTTCATCGGATCCGTAACAGTGAACTATTATAGGGTTTCAAGTTTCATAGCGATCGGACCTGTCGTTTGATCATACGAACGCGAAACGACTTGAAATCGATTTGAAATTTTTGTTTTCAGCATAACTTCCTCATACGATGGAATTTGGACGTGAAACTTTTTCCATCGCGTTCAGAATATTTTAATAAACCTATTTCGATATATGGGTTTACCCAATTTCGTTCCGGAGTCAGAACGGGATTTTGGGCAAATTATCGTTCAACACGTTTGTTTATCGGATCCATCTACTCTACTTCTAACCTACCTATATAAACCCAATATGAACCCTAGCACCCATCTATTCTCAATTGTCTGTGCGTTCATTTCTTCAACTCATTCTCTTCCTCAATGGGTGCAAACCCTAGATCCAAATACAATTCAAAAATCAAATCAAAGCCAAAAATTCATTCTCCTCAAACCATAGCAAATTTTATATGGTTTTGAAGCTCTTGACGAGCGCAACCTAGATCTACAGTTCGTTTTTCGATTTGAATCCCTGTGTGGCCGAAAATAGGCGAATTAATCGCAGCCGTTCATTTCTGTTTGATGATCTTCGTCGGATCGACGAATCAGGGTTACCGTGGCGTGGAGATTGACGAATGGAACACATTGGAGTAGTTGGTTTGGTCAATTGATGGGTGGATCGGCTGCGTATGTTGGATTAGGGTTAGAATGACTGGCGGCGGCTATCAAAGTTTGGGCTTGATCGACGTCGGTGGTCGCGAGTTCAGCGAAAGAGAGGGGCACGGTGGTGAGCGGCAGCGAGGCGTCGACGTTGGCTCCTGCGGCGGCGCGATCTACTGTCGAACGCAAGGAGGCTTTCGCGATTTTCTATTTCGGGTTCGGCTGTAGGGGAAGGTAATGACGCGTGAGGTTATTTATTAATTTATTCCTTAAATTTAATTAAATTTTGGGTTCAATACGTTCTAATCTATATAACTTTCTTATACGATATCTGTTTCACGCGAAACTTTTTTCGTTAGGATCGTAATAAAATTCCGGATCTGTGGACGCTGGTTTGGATGAATTTGGAGGCTATCAAATTTTTGGGTTTAAATTGGATTTAAATTCAATTTAAATCCAAAAGGTGAGTGTTTTGACCCACTCGCAACTTCTAAAATTTCCTATTCTATTAAATTTACTTTAGATATGAGTAAAAATTTATTTATGACTGTTTGGCATATTTTATTCATCATCTCTGTTAAATCGCATTTATTTAATTTAACTGTTAATAAATTTTATTATTGCATATACATTGACAGTTAAAATTTATTTATTTGCATCTAAACTGATAGTTAAACAGTTAATAAATTTATTATTGAATATAAATTGTTAGTTAATAACTGTCATTTATTACCTGTTATATTTTATATGCTATATATTGATGTTTGTTTAAATTGATGGTGATTGAAATAAATTGGTTGATGATTGATATTCGGTGAATGGATGATGTGTTCTGTCTTATATAAACGGCAAGTTATCATGCTTTTCATTTCATTCGGGATCGCGGTTTGAAATGATATACAACCGCATTTTTATTTTTAAATTGCGGATTGAAATGATAAATATCTATATCACTTGACCATAGGATAGAAAATTATATACAGGCACCGCGGTATATATATATATAAAATTATTTTTGAAATGATTTTATGGTTTGGATATGATACGGTTTAATAAATATTAAATTTGGATATGATATAAATATATTTTATATATACATACATAGTTAAATTGTTGAATTTAAGCTATGCATAAATCTGTTAAATAAAAAAATGAATAAGTTGAAAAATGGCATTTGACAATTTATATATACGTTTAAGTACAGGTTTAAGATCTTTTGTGTGTGTGTGTGTATAGAGTTATAAATGATTCAAATCAATTAAGATTGAAAGATAAATTTGAAATTTAATTAGAATTGAGCTTATTTGAAAAATATAACTCCATAAGTTGATGTTAACTTGTTAAAATTGGAAATTTTAAAGGTAAGATATTTATAACGGGATTTAATAAATAATTCAAGTACAAATAAATGGAAGGAAACTTTTAGTGTTAATAAATTGGGTTTTATTTTAAATAGTTATGGATTTATCATGTAAACCTTTCAAAACTAAATAATAAGAAAATGAATTGTTGAATAGAAATTCCCAACCTTAGTTTTGAAATTCATTAAATACTCAAAGTTTGAAATATTGAAAATCGAAGTGTTTTATTCAAACTGGAAGTGAATCTAAAAGTTATGGGCTTAGACTGAATTTAAAGTGAACAAAAATTTTGAAGGCGTGGAAATATTTACTTTTAAAGAAATTTTAAATTCAACCGTTTATTTTATATACCGTTGAATATCCAAACCATTTAAGTTTTGAAAGTTATGGTTTCAAACTATGGATTTCGAAGTATTATGTTTGAAGGTTAAAATTAAAATATTTGGTTTCGAGGTATTATAAATTTTAAAAGTGGTATGAGTTTGAAAAGAAATATATTTGAAATAAAATGATATTTTATTTATTTGGGTTTTAAAAGAAAATGGTATCATATTTATAGGTTTTGAAATGGAGAATTTTATTCTGGTTTTAAAGTATAAACTATTTTAAATGACCGCGGTATTATAATAACGTTTGGTTGTTGAAGAGACCGAGATCAGAAGTTGTCATACTCTCTGCCAACTCCGAAAACCACTTTAACAACCGTGTACGCGGTGGAGATTCCAGAATGAAGTAGATTGGTGGCGGCGTTTCCCTTAAGGTAAATACGTGGACCCGACTCCCGTGAGTTGGCATAAGGTGACTAAAACAGGAGCGATTCTCGGGCCAATGAGGTCATTCCTCTGATCGAACGCACTCCTTCGATACTATACTCTGACTTTGGATTGATTCGGTGGCCACTATTGATTTCTTTGATTTTGGGGGTGTGTGTTTGTTCGAGGTGGGCGGTAGCTGCGGCTACGCGTTACCATCAGTCCGGATGCGTAATTGGTATATCTACCCTGGCATTGCCCAGTTGTACCGTGTCACCTACCCTAGCGCGCCTTATACGATTTTGGTTTTGTACCATACCTATGGAGTGCCCTCTGACGACGCCCAGTACGGGGGAGATTACGGTATTGTATAGACTATGCGAATATATAACTGTGTTAAGGTGGAAAATGTAAAGCCTTAACGCTATTTAAAAGTAAGTTTATTTTATAAATAGACACTATTATAATAGCGCAATATACTACATAGTAAATAGTTTAGCGGATCCTTGAGAGATGTAAATTCCGAGCATCTCTTGAGTTACTACACTCATATTTATTTCTGTTAATTTAACTCACATAAGATCTTTTAGTTCTGACTCGCGTGTTTTTGTCTTTTCAAATTCGCTCGGGTCAGTCCGAGCGTTTAGGATTTGAAGAATTTAGCTCTGGAGGACGAAGACGAATATTTCTATTATTATTATTAATTATATTCCACTACACTATTTAATTCCGCTGCACTATTATTGGTATGTGTAACTCTGATATGTATTATATAAATATAATCAAATGTTTTGTAAACAGATTTATAAACTGTATATTTGATTATCATATTTTATCCTTCCGCTACGAGATTCTGTTTATTTGATTTCTTTCTTATTTTTTTCATTTACCCCATAACAATCCGCCCTTCCGTATGGTTTGAATTGGCACGTGTGTCAATTTAAAGCGTGCAAAAAGGCGGGACGTTACAGTTGGTATCAGAGCTTTGGTTTAGCGATAAACCTTAGCTTTGTGAGGTTTGACTCTTTACTTATAGGGTAGAAATACCCTATGTGAGTCGCTGAGTGTATATATATGAGAAAGCGTATTTGTTAGTGTTATAAAATGATTTTAATATTGTGTTAATCTGTTCCGTTTTGTATTTATAAATTCTGGTTGGTGCATGGGACGCTGTGACATCAATAGGGATTTCTAAACACTTAATAGGACAGACCGACATAATATTTGTTTTATATAGATGAATGAAATAATTTTGCCTATTATATTTTCTATACATAAAATAATTTTTTTTTCAAATGATATCTATATTTGGCTGCAATAGATTGGTTGTTAGGTAACAAAGTGTATAAATAATAATAAAAATAAGATTGAAAAATAAAATAAATGAAATTTGAAAATTTAGAACTTAAGATCCGGGGTTTTGAAATTTCTTTCGAATAAATTTTGGAATATAATAATATTGTTTATAAGTATATTCTGGTATAAATATTTCAATAAAATTCGAAAGAATTGCTTTAAAGAACATTTTGGAGAAAATAAGTTTTGTACTTTCCTTTCTGTCGCTGGAAAATAATTTCGGTGATGGTGGCCGCATCATCGTCTTTCATTTTCAAGTTTCGAAGGGGGAAGGCCACTGTAGTAGTTTTACTGCAGATTCATTTTGATTGAAAAATATAAATTTTGAATTGTTGTAGATATAATTATAGATATATAAGTTTTAAAAATATATTTATCTATTGTTTTAAAATAAATTGAAAATGTAACCCGGTATTTAATTCTTAAATTTCCGTTAAAAAAATTGTTTCAATTATTGTAGTGAAATGAAAAGTAGGTAATTGATAATTGAAACCCTAAATAAAATAAGAGATGTAAATGCTAAGTTATAAATGGAAATTAAACGAAATTTGAAATTTGTAACATATGAAACAAAGAGTGATATTGTTGAACATTAAATTTAATTAAAGGATTATAAAACTTGTATAAGTTCATTTGCATTTTCTTTAACATATATAACTTACCAAATATAAAAAGTTGAAATGTTTAATAAGAAATGTAATGGAAATTGTACAAGTGAAAGTAGGTAATGAAGTATCAAATGAGTTGGCTATTAAATGAGAATTTAATGTTATGAACTTAAGTTATAATTGAAATTTTAATAGATGATAATAAACTGTAGTAAATGTTAAAGTAAATTATTTTAATAAACAGAATAATGAATACTGTAAATAAATAAGTTAAGCAGTGAATAAATGAATGTAAAATAATAAAAGGAAAATTCATGATATGAATGAGTGAAATTTTTTGTAGAAATAAGGTGAATAATTGTGAGTAATAAATGAAAATTTTAAATAATCACTGAATAAATGAAAGAAAGGAAATCAAACAACTAAAGTATGAAATAAATTGATAATAAGTTAATTTGATTTATTGGTTTGAATTGTTGTTGTTTGGGTAAGATACTTTAAAATTGGGGTTGGATGAAAGAATAATCTATTTAGTTTTATCTAAGGCTGTTGAGTAAATGATGCGCTAGTAGTTTATTCTTCATTCCGTATAATTTTAAAAGTTTTGAACCCGAACAACTATTTGTTGTTGATTGAATGGTTACTTTGTATTTGTTGTGTATGCTGTTGTTGAAATGGATGGCTGTTGTATTGATTTGTTGTTAGTGATTGAAACCACTTAAATATTTTACTTTATAAAAATTGTAACCCTTTTAGATTTTATATGTGAAATGCAGGTTATGGAAGCAATTGCTACTGCTTT
This sequence comes from Allium cepa, assembly GCA_030765085.1. NCBI lineage: Eukaryota > Viridiplantae > Streptophyta > Magnoliopsida > Asparagales > Amaryllidaceae > Allium > Allium cepa. Next base: position 744,295,632 of record CM060940.1, on the reverse strand, counting down.
TGGTTACATAAATTAAGCATAAATTGCCCGACAAATAGGTACGTTTCGGATTACGGTTTTGGGATATAATATTTTGGATAATATATGTAATATAATTGTTATATGTTGGATATTATATTTTCTTCTGAGCCTCTCCGTACAAGGGAGACTCTGCCGAAATTTTTCGTAAATTTTGGACTAAGAAATTATTTTGAAAATATTTTCAAACCTTGTTTATTTAAGTATAAAAGATACAATGATTATATAATGGGTATATTTTAGTTAAAGTAAGAAATTTTGTAAATTATTGTTTATAAGTTAATATTTTGAATAAGATATATTGATCTCTAAATTCTTCCTTCTCCCTTCTTTTTCCTTTTCGGGGACGAAAAAAGTTTTGAGTGGGGGAGAATGTAACGACCCGTATAAATTCGATGTTTAAAATGAATTAAAGTAATAAGATTTTAATTTAAATTTAAAAAGAAATAAAAATCTTATTTATTTACATGAAAGCGAATGTCGAAAATAGATGTATCAAGGGTAATTAAAATCTACAAATTAAATTATATATTGCAATTTATTAGTATTAGTGGGTTACTGGTAAATTCACTCATTTACCAATAAAGATAATTAGGTGTGCCTTGATGATAATTAATAACATAACGGAAAGGAGTAAATGTATTCATTAGTATATTAATTGCAATTGGATAGGGATTTTAAGTAACAAGGTTAATGCGAGGTAAGTAATGCTAAAATTAGGTTAATAATAATGAATAGTAATTAATTAAAAATTCGTAACATATATCATAAATTACCTGCTTACTTGTTAATGGAATTAGAATGTGTGATAAGTAATAATAAGATAAATGAATGTTACACTAATGGAAAGTGAAATAACATTCATATAAAATGTGAGTAATTATATGATCGTATTTATTATTAGTGTTACTTTAATAATTTGGATTAATTGAGAAATTTATACGAGAAATATGTAAAGTAATAACTAAAAAGGAAATACGTTATAAATTGATTTTAACCTAACCTTAAGTGTAAGCTAAAAGGACGAAATTGAATCCAATCTGTATAATTTGAAACTTATCAAAAATAAATAGGATTAAATTATAATAAAGGGTTATTTTAAGAAATTGAAATAAATTCTATAGTGAGGGAATTAAGTTACTTTAAATTGAGATGGGACTTAAGATTTGTTTATTTAATTGGATTTAAATTTGGAAAATTTGGCCATTGCAATTAATTGAGATTAAATGTTAAATATTACGTTAATTTAAGGGTTAGGTTAAATTTTAAGAATATTAAGGTAATAACTTTGAACCCAATGTTAATCTCATCCATTCGACCATGATAAATTGAATTAAAAGAATGAATGGTGAATGCAGTGTAGTTATTGAAAATATAATTTATAATTGATGAATATAACGAAAATTTAATTTACGCTGAAACATATGATTAAATCAACATTTAATTTGACATCTAACTTTGTTAAAATCATTGTAAATGTTTGAGTAAAATAAAGATGATAAAATTGTCAATTTTAGAATTTAAATTATAAAATTGGATTTAATCAATTTATTTAATTAGTATAAAAATAGCCATTTTGGTCACGAACTCGGATTCCGACGAAACCAGTTTCATCGGATCCGTAACAGTGAATTATTGTAGGGTTTCAAGTTTCGTAGTGATCGGACTTGTCGTTTGATCATACGAACGTGAAACGCCTTGAAATCGATTTAATTGAAATCAATTTGAAATCAATTTGAATTTTTTGTTTTCAACATAACTTCTTCATACGATGGAATTTGGACGTGAAACTTTTTCCTTCGTCTTCAGAATATTTTTAAACACCTATTTTGATATATGGGTTTACCCAATTTCGTTCCGGAGTCAGAACGGGCTTTTGGGCCAATTATCGTTCAGCACGTTTGTTTATCGGATCCATCTACTCTATTTCTAACCTACCTATATAAACCCAATATGAACCCTAGCATCCATCTATTCTCATTTTTCTGTGCGTTCATTTCTTCAACTCATTCTCTTCCTCAATGGGTGCAAACCCTAGATCCAAATACAATTCAAAAATCAAATCCAAATCCAAAAATTCATTCTCCTCAAACCATAGCAAATTTTATATGGTTTTGAAGCTCTTGACGAGCGCAACCTAGGTCTACAGTTTATTTTTCTATTTGAATCCCTGTGTGGCCGGAAATAGGCGAATTAGTCGCAGCCGTTCATTTCTGTTTCATGATCTTCGTCGGATCGATGAATCAGGGTTACCGTGGCGTGGAGATTGATGAATGGAACACATTGGAGTAGTTGGTTTGGTCAATTGATGGGTGGATCGGCTGCGTATATTGGATTAGGGTTAGAATGACTGGCGGCGGCTGTCAAAGTTTGGGCTTTATCGACGTCGGTGGTCGCGAGTTCGGCGAACGAGAGGGGTACGGTGGTGAGCGGCAGCGATAGCGGCAGCGTGGCGTCAACGTTGGCTCGTGCAGCGGCGCGATCTACTATCGAACGCAAGGAGGCTTTCGTGATTTTCTGTTTCGGGTTTGGCTGTAGTGGAAGCTAATGACTTGTAAGGTTATTTATTAATTTATTCCTTAAATTTAATTAAATTTTGGATTTAATGCGTTCTAATCTATATAACTTTCTTATACGATATCCGTTTCACGCGAAACTTTTTTGTTATGATCGTAATAAAATTCCGGATCTGTTGATGCTGGTTTGGACGAATTTGGAGACTGTCAAATTTTTGTGTTTAAATTGGATTTAAATTCAATTTAAATCCAAAAGGTGAGTGTTTTAACCCACTCACAACTTATAAAATTTCCTATGTCTGTTAAATTTACTTAAGATATGAGTAAAAATTTATTTATGACTGTTTGGCATGTTTTATTCATCATCTCTGTTAAATCGCATTTATTTAATTTAACTGCTAATAAATTTTATTATTGCATATACATTGACGGTTAAAATTTATTTAATTGCATCTAAACTGATAGTTAAACAGTTAATAAATTTATTATTGAATATAAATTATTGGTTAATAACTGTCATTTATTACCTGTTATATTTTATATGCTATATATTGATGTTTGTTTAAATTGATGATGATTGAAATAAATTGGTTGATGATTGATATTGGGTGAATGGATGATGTGTTCTATCTTATATAAACTGCAAGTTATCATGCTTTTCATTTCATTCGGGATTGCGGTTTGAAATGATATACAACCGCATTTTTATTTTTAAATTGCGGATTGAAATTATAAATATCCATATCACTTGACCATAGGATAGAAAATTATATACAGGCACCACGGTATATATATAAAATTATTTTTGAAATGATTTTATGGTTTGGATATGATACGGTTTAATAAATATTAAATTTGGATATGATATAAATATATTTTATATACACATACATAGTTAAATTGTTAAATTTAAGCTATGCATTAATCTGTTAAATAAAAAAAATGAATAAGTTGAAAAATGGCATTTGATAATTTATATTATACGTTTAAGTACAGGTTTAAGATCTTGTATATATATAGAGTTATGAATGATTCAAATCAATTAAGACTGAAAGATAAATTTGAAATTTAATTAGAATTGAGCTTATTTGAAAATTTTAACTCCATAAGTTGATGTTAACTTGTTAAAATTGGAAATTTTAAAGGTATGATATTTATAATGGGATTTAATAAATAATTCTAGTATAAATAAATGGAAGGAAATTTTTAGTGTTAATAAATTGGGTTTTATTTTAAATGGTTATGGATTTGTCATGTAAACCTTTCAAAACTAAATAATAAGAAAATGAATTGTTGAATAGAAATTCCCTACCTTAGTTTTGAAATTCATTAAATACTCAAAGTTTGAAATATTGAAAATCGAAGTGTTTTATTCAAACTGGAAGTGAATCTAAAAGTTATGGGCTTAGACTGAATTTAAAGTGAATAAAAATTTTGAAGGCGTGGAAATATTTACTTTTAAAGAAATTTTAAATCCAACCGTTTATTTTATATACTGTTGAATATCCAAACCATTTAAGTTTTGAAAGTTATGGTTTTAACTATAGATTTCGAAGTATTATGTTTGAAAGTTAAAATTCAAATATTTGGTTTCGAGGTATTATAAATTTTAAAAGTGGTATGATTTTGAAAATAAATATATTTGAAATAAAATGATATCATATTTATTTGGGTTTTAAAAGAAAATGGTATCGTATTTTTGGGTTTTGAAATGGAGAATTTTATTCTGGTTTTAAAGTATAAACTATTTTTAAATGACCGCGGTGTTATAATAATGTTTGGTTGTTGAAGAGACCGGGATCAGAAGTTGTCATACTCTCTGCCAACTTCGAAAACCACTTTAACAACCGTGTATGCGGTGGAGATTCCAGAATGGAGTAGGTTGGTGGCGGCGTTTCCTTTAAGGTAAATACGTGGACCCGACTCCCATGAGTTGGCATAAGGTGGCTAAAACAGGAGCGATTCTCGGGCCAATGAGGTCATTCCTCTGATCGAACGCACTCCTTCGATAAAATACTCTGACTTTGGATTGATTCGGTGGCCACTATTGCTTTCTTTGATTTTGGGGGTGTTTGTTCGAGGTGGGCGGTAGCTGCGGCTACGCGTTACCATCAGTCCGGATGCGTAATTGGTATATCTACCCTGACATTGCCTAGTTGTGTCGTGTCACCTACCCTAGTGCGCCTTATACGATTTTGGTTTTGTACCATACCTATGGAGTGCCCTCTGACGACGCCCAGTATGGGGAGATTACAGTACTGTATAGACTATGGGAATATATAACTGTGTTAAGGTGAAAAATGTAAAGCCTTAACGCTATTTAAAAGTAAGTTTATTTTATAAATAGACACTATTATAATAGCGCAATATACTACATAGTAAATAGTTTAACGGATCCTTAGGAGATGTAAATCCCGAGCATCTCTTAAGTTACTGCACTCATATTTATTTCTGTTAATTTAATTCACATAAGATCTTTTAGTTCTGACTCGAGTGTTTTTGTCTTTTCAAATTCGCTCGAGTCAGTCCGAGCGTTCAGGATTTGAAGAATTTAGCTCTGGAGGACGAATACGAAGATTTCTACTACTATTATTAATTATTTTCCACTACACTATTTAATTCCGTTGCACTATTATTGGTATGTGTAACTCTGATATGTATTATATAAATATAATCAAATGTTCTGTAAACAGATTTATAAACTGTATATTTGATTATCGTATTTTATCCTTCCGCTATGAGATTCTGTTTATTTGATTTCTTTCTCGTTTTTTCCATTTACCCCATAACAATCTGCCCTTCCGTATGGTTTGAATTGGCATGTGTGTCGATTTAAAGCGTGCGAAAAGGCGGGACGTTACGCATAAGATCATTACAGATTTGATAATGAGCTTATGCCATCCTAGCCCTTAACATAGGATCACCCTAGCATATTTTAACAAGGTCCGCTTTTATAACACTTTGGGTGTTGATGAATAAATTCGTTAACATTTTTCCGTTAGAAGAAGGGCTTGAACCTCCGATTCCATATAATTCTCTCCATAATCTAATTTCATAAAGTTCTTCTGTTTCAGAGTAAATGGTGGGAGCTAGAAAGAGTGATGACATCACACAACGAACGACTTTGAAAGGCAATATCATCTCGGGCTTCAATTTAGAGAATAAAGAAATCGGACAACCTTTAACTCTAACAAAACTCATAAGCAATAAGGTCGAGGAAGAAAAATCTTCAAGTAAGATCCAAAATGACGTATTAGACTCATGCTTTCCATGGTTGCAAACAAAAGAAAGGAAAAGAATTATGATAAGTCAACAAAAAAAATCAAGAAAGTCAAGAAAGAGATCCTCTCGAACAATTGGATGGCTCAATTAAAGAATATAACAGAGACTACTATGGTGACGAAACCATCCAAATAAAAAGGAAATGCTTATGGAGAAAGAAATCCTTGACCTAAGACAAGATAATAACTTTCGAAGAAATCCTTTGTTAGAAGAAATATTTTCTATTTGAATTTCTTCTCAGATCAAAATTCCCTTAATAAATTATGACGGAACCACTGATCCAGATGATCAATTTCTAGATTTTGAAAACAGAATGGATTTGTATAACACCTCTGGAGCAGTTCGTTGTAAGCTTTCCCTATAGCTTTTCATGGAGAAGATGCTAAATAGTACAAATCTTATCAAGAAAGGACCATCTATTCTTGGCGCAATTTTCTTTTAAATTCATGATGCGGTTTTACATATACAAAGACCCAACTATAGATCTAGTATGTTGGCTAATATCAAGCAAATACAAAGGGAATTACTCGACGACTGCCTAAAGAGATTTAATATAGAAGCATCGAAATCAGAGAATATGACGGGTAGAGAAAAGCTAATGATAGTTCGTTCAGGGATAATCGAGAAGACTCCATTTGGAAAGAACATTATATTCACGAATGTAAAGATCTATAGTGAAAGTGAGCAAGGACCGTGTAATATGGATATTAACTAAATTATTTAATCTTGCGTAATATAAATATAAAAGTAAAAGCAATAAGTTAAATGAAATAGATATTTTTATACTGGTTCGAACTTCACGTTCTACATCCAGTCCAAGACTCCTTCTGGATCTAATCGAAACCCTCACTTAGCCTAGAGGAATAGGTATTACACTGTCTGAGCAACTGAATAGGACTACAACCGCCTAGATAGTCGAATAGGACTTCAACTGCCTAAGGATACTATAATAGGACTTCCAATACAAATAGTAGAAATGTTTCTGACCGAGTATGCTCTTGAAAAGCACTAATAAGTCGATAAAGCACATCGTTCCTATAATCTTCTCCTTTTAAGGTGTATTGTGTTGTTCATGGAGAAAGGAAATTTATTTGATCACAAGACTAGCAAACATGAATATACAAGTGATCAAAATAGAGTTTTTATGTATAGAATTCTTTAGAGTTAAAATAGAAAGAATAGATAGAATTAAGTATAAGAAAAATCGATGTTTAAGACACTGAAATTCTTTTCTCTTTATAGAGAATAAATTTATATATATTCATAAAGAGTAGCCATGAAGAGACATGGAAGCTACTCTTGAATCAAGAGTTGTTTCTGTTCATAAAAGAGAAGCGCATGTTCAAAAACTAGAGGTCATAAATATTTAGCCATCGAACTAAACGTCTCAACTAGCGAATCGAGTAGAAATAAAGATAATAGGGAAATAGTACAAGAATGCCCTTATTTATCCATCTGAATATTATAACAGCCGATTGAATATTGTAAATTTTTATGTGTAAGTGAATAGCATTCAGACGATTGGATGTGCACATTTAGCCCGTTGAATGTGTTGTTTAGAGCAGGATTCTTAGTTTTGATGAATCATATATTTTGTGTGTATGTGCATAACACTTCAGAGAGGTCTTCACTTATTTCTTCTTCTAGACTCAAAATCTATACTAAACAATACAATGTAGATACAATCTGGAACCTGGTCTACATATGTTTGTGATTATCTCTCTAATAATTTATTCTCCTGCAAATTTGGTTAGTACATATAATATTTACTTATATAGTTGTCATAATCAAACCACGAAAATTTAAGGTTTTAACATTCTCCCCATTTTGATGATAACAACTATGTAAGAATCAAATATAAGGATTCAATTATTCTCCCCCTGACTCGATACTCCCCCTATAGATATAATTACCTTACTCTTCCCCTTTGTCATCAAACAAAAGGAAACAATTATTCATTATGAGAACTATCATATATAAGTAGTAGAAAAGATATTAAATAGATATGTTCTTGAAATATTATATAAGTATTACATATATACGTTCTTGAAATAAATAGTAGACAAGATAGGGTTGTGTCTAAATAAAAACGTACCAAATCAATCTTCCCTTCCTTCTTCTTCTTCCTCAAAAGATGTCCACGTAAACGGTGTCGGATTTTCTAGAATTTCCATTGATGTGGATGAGGAGCAAGACAATTTTTCCCAAATCTTGTTCAAAAAACCTTTTATTAAGTTTAGCCTTTTGTTTGTCTTGGAAACATATTTCTCAACGTTAGCTAAACAACGATTGAGCTTGCTTTGATTTTAGGATAATGTGATGAGAGCATGTTTAGGAGGCACATCAACATTTAATTCATGGATTTCAAATTTCTTCTTCTTCTTATTGGGGTAGTTAAGAGGAAGAGGCAATATTTGAGTCTCGAGGCCAGAGAATGCCTTGATTGCGATTGGCGACCCATTATTAAAAACTGATAATTTGTTGATTTGCGGGATGCTTCGAAAGGCGGATGAGTCTAAGGGTTTTGGAGTTAAGTTCACTTATTGTTGTGAAGTTTAAATCAGGCAAAGTAGCTCCAAAATTTGTAATATCCTCATTATATAAGCTCCATATTGAATGGTTTTATAACTCCTCCTATTATTAACACTTTGAAATTCATTTGGTATAATCTTTCCCCAATTAACACATTAGATGAATAAATATCATATAGAGCTTAAAAATCATGCTTATAAACTTTTTCATAGCTACCGATTCTTGGTTGAAGAGAGCGAATGAGATCATGATGAATAATTCTTGCCTCAGGACGTAAGGCACTAGATTTCACTTCAGTTAGATTGTCCAACAAAAATTTATGTGACACTTCTTCACATTGGTACATATCAACACCTAGTATATCAATGTCTAAGCCTTTGGATGCACATCTTAAAATATGCCCTAATCTTTGAAAAGATAAATGAATTTGAACTCCACATACCAAAGTCCAAATGCAATCAGTTTTATTTTAAGGATTTTGGTGATCTAGATTCATATTTGCATAAAAAAGCTTCAACAAGAGAGAATAAATCTAAATGTTATTTGCATCATACCCAATAAGAGAGTCAAATCATGTGCTTCCGCTAATTCTCTAATTGAATATCCATTTAAATCCGAAAACTTCATGAAAGCCCCTTCAAAAAGCTTGGAGTTCTTTATGCTATTAAATCGATTAATAGTCGTGTCGTTATGGATTCGTGCCTTAGTTTGGCTTTTAGATGGACCGGTAGTAGATTGTCCTTTTCTTTTTGATCTAGGAGGCATTTTTATTTTGAGGAATGAATAAGGATTTTTTTTATTAAGAGAATTTATAGTTTCTTTTGTTATTTCAGGAGAGTGTATAGGTAGATAACAAATTAATAGGTAGGTTTTGAGAATAATTGTTGGTTTGAATTTTGATTTATGCTTTGAGAAATGTGCAAAAGAAATTTAAAAAACAAAATTTCATCCAAGCAGCCGACTGAATCTAGCAAGGCGGTCGGTTGAATTGAAAATTTTACAACCAGCAAGTAAACAATTCGCTTTTGCCATGATTTAGCAATCTAAATTTGGGGTTCGGCCAGATGAAATCTGTGTGGAATTAATTTTTATTTTGAAGATTCAGTCATCTGAATGGGGTATTTCAACTGGTTGAATCTATTGATTTTTCACATTCTAGCCTTTTCTCGGTATATTTTAAATTTATTTAGTCATTATACTCCATAATGTGTTAATATGTGAGCTTTATTCTCATATTAAATAACTTTAATTAATTTTCATTTCAACAAACTTATTATATATGTAAATTACAACATTAATATTATAAGCATAATTTTATGAAATTATAAAATTATTTATTTCTGAAGGTCTTGGATTCATTCGAAGAAAAAATTCAAACGAGTTTGGTTCAACTTTGGTGTCTACCTGTAATGGAATAATAGAAGACCAAGTACTATGTCAAATAGGAGATATATTTGTAGCACTTTGATCCAAGAATTTGGAGATACATGAGGTCATTGAGGAGATGGATTGTGCACACCCTCTATAGGGGTAGTTCCACATATTTTTAAAGCAAATTGTTCAAGAAAATTTAAACGTCTTCTATGGTTTTGCTGGTAATACATCTTATGTTGTGTACTTAAAGTTTCATGCTAGTAGTGATGAATATCGTCGATTTTCCCCTTGGTAGAAGGTGGTTCAAATTCTAAGTTTCTTCTAGTTCATTTCCCCTTTGGTGTGTATCCAGTATGGTGGTTTGGAGATGGAGTAATGTTCACAGGGACATAAATTGGAGCAGATTTGTTAGACGAATATGAAGTCGGTGTGTTGTATACAGTTGACAAGTAGTCGGAACTTTCTTGAGACAATATTTTTATAAGAATATAAGTAGTTGTTTTTTATATTTAATATAAATAATAAACCTTTTTATTCATGTGTGTGTGTGTGTGTGTATATTTCATTTAGCTATTTTTGAATTAGGGTTTCCTAGTTATTATTAATCCGTAGGCCAGACTTTAATTTACGTCTATGCTATAAATAGTTAATTTGATTATAAGGTGAGAATAAAAGTTATAAATATAGCTATATATATAAAATAGAAAGAAGGAGAGATTCTAATGTGAGAATTGAAATCAAAAAGTGGAAAGTCATATGCCTATCTCCTAAGAGTGTAGAGTTCGAGTGCTAGCAGCTCCATTTTTTGCTCAACTTTTATTTTTTATACACTTTTAATTATATACTTTATTATAAAGTTATAAATCATGTAACGATATTACTTCGAGTTCACGTCTTAATTTTAGAAAAATATTTTTATTCAATGGTTTTTTAAAAACATCGGCTGTGTGATTTTCAGAAGAGATGAAATCTAGCGAAATCAAATCTTTTTCTATGCTATCTCGTAGAAAATGATGTCGAATGTCAATACGTTTCGTTCTTGAATGGTTTATCGGATTTTTAAATAAACTTATAGTACTTGTGTTATCATAATAAATTGTTGATTTAGTCAAATTTATAACAAAATCATGAAGTGTTTGCTGCATGTAGATTACTTGAGCATATGCAAGAGCAGTACAGATGTATTCTGCTTCACACGTCGAAAGTGAAATACAATTTTATTTCTTACTAAACAAAGATACCAATGACTCTCCAATGAAGTGACATGTACCACTCATACTTTTTCGACCCATTCGACATCCTTCAAACTCTACGTCACCATATGAAACCAACTCAAAAGGACATTTTTTAGGTAAAAAAGTTTGTAGTCTTTAGTTTTGCTTAAGTAACGCCAAATCCGTATTGCAACTCGCAAATGTGATTCTTTAGGGTTAGCTTGGAATCGTGTGCATAAATAAACACCCATCATAATATGTGGATGACTAGGATTTAAATGTAATAGAGAACCAATCATACTTCTGTAAAGTTTTCTTCAATACTATTGCCATTTTCATCTCGATCAAGATGAATAGTAGTACTTATAGGAGTTGGTTTAGCAGAAGTATTTTCTATTCCAAAACGTTTTATTTAAATTATTACAATATTTTTCTTCATTAATAAAAATCCATTTTTAAAATTTTTAATTTGTAATCCGAGAACGTATGAGAGTTCTCCCGTATGCGACATTTAAAATTCACTTTTCATAATGTTTGAAAATTCTTTACATAGTTTCTCATTTGTAGATCCAAAAATGATATCATCAACATAAACTTGAATTATTAGAATGTCCTTTTTATCTTGCTTAATAACAAGTGTTCAATCTACTTTGCCAATTTCAAATTCTGACTTTATAAGATATTTTTTAAAACGATCATACCAAGAATGAGGTGCTTATTTCATAACGCATAAAGCTTTCTTTAATTTAGAGACATGGTCCAAAAAAATTTCATGCGTAAATAAGGGTTGTTGTTCTACATACACATTTTTTTATAAAATCATTTAAAAAGGTACTTTTTGCATCTATTTGATATAACTTAAAGGTATGAAAATATGCAAAAGCTTATAAAATGCATATTGCTTCTCATTGAGTGACAGAAGCAAACGTTTCTTCGTAGTCTATTCGTTCTTCTTGATTGTAGCCTTGACTGACTAATCTAACTTTGTTTCGAGTGATATTTCCTTGCTCGTCGGCTTTATTCTTGTAATCTCATTTAGTACCAATGACAGTTTGATCACTAGGTCTAGGAACTAAGTCCGAAACTTCATTCCGTTCAAATTGGTTTAGCTCTTCTTGCATAGCTATAATCCAATAGTCATCAGCTGAGGCTTTTTTAGCATTTTAAGGTCCAATATTAGGTAGGAAAGCTACATGACCCATTTGATTTAACTAATTTCTTGTTCTTACATTAGAATTTATTTCTCCAATAATGTTTTCGATTGAGTGATTCCTTAATAATCTAGGTGGGGATCGTATTTCATTTTCATTAGGTAAGTTCTTTTTAATTTCAGTATTATTTTCAATACTATCATCTTCTGTGATATTTGATTTTGAAATTATATCTTCATCTTCATTTTTATTATTAAGTTTGAAATTTCCATCGAATGATACATGAAGTGTTTCTTTGATTACTTTAGTTCTTTTATTATAAATTCTATATGCTTTGCTTCGTTCCGAGTATCCTATGAATATTCCTTCATCAGATTTTGGATCGAATTTACCAAATTGGTCTTTTGTATTTAATAGAAAACATTTTGAATCAAAAATTTTAATATATAATATGTTGGGTTTTCTTCCATTATAAAGTTCATATGGAGTATGTTTCTTTAATGGTCTAATAGAGACTCGATTTAGAACATAACAAGCAGTTGCTGTAGCTTTTGTTCAGAAATGTTTAGGTACAGTGCTTCCATTTAATAAGGTTCTAGCGCATTCTTGAAGTGTTCTATTTGTTCTTTCTACAATTCCATTTTATTGTGGAGTTTTGGGAAATGAAATTTTTCGAAAAATTCTTTTCTTATTACGATATTTAAAAAAAATATCATTATCAAATTCACCTCCATGATTGATTCTAATGTTTTTAATTTTTACGTTTTTAATATTTTGTATTCTTTTAACAAAGTTCTTAAAATTTTCAAAAGTATCACTTTTATTTTTCATATATATTGTCCAAGTATATCTTGAAAAATCATCTATAATTACAGAAACATATTTATTATGATTTAAAAATTGAACTTGAGTTGGTACAAATAGATCTAAATGTAATAACTAAAGTGGCTGTAACATACAAATAATTTTCTTTGATTTAAAGGATGATTTAATTTTCCTAACTGACAAGCATCACAAATACTATTTACTTTAAAGTTCATATTTAATAACCCTTTTACTAAATTATACTTAGATAATTTGCTTATAGCTTTGAAATTTATGTGACAAAATCTTTTATGTCATAACCAAGGATCATTTGCTTTGGCTATTAGACACATGTTTGTTTTATGATTAATTTTCATAATTAACACGTATATATTTCTTTCTCTAATCCCTTAAAAATAAGATTTTCGTTTTGGTCGAATATATTGCATTTATTTTTTGAAAATTATATATTAAATCCTTTATCGCAATGTTGACTTATACTAAGCAAATTATGTTTTAAGTTTTTAACTAATAAAAGATCTGTATTAAGATGTAATTAGATGTACCGTCATCGTTCACATCGCCTTTGCCGATGATATCCTTTGGAGTTATCTCCAAATGTGATAGATTCTCCATTTGGGTAGATAATGTTAGTCAGCATGTCTTGTTTCCTGGCATGTGTTTTGAGCAATCGCTATTAAGTATCAACTTTCCTCTTTTCTTAATAGGTACTTGCAAAAAGAAATATAGAAACGATGTTGATACCAACTTTCTGTTAGGGTCCTAAGAGTTGGATCTTAGGAAGCAAAAACTAAGAAGGTTTACCTTTATAAGTAAAAATTTTAATTTATGAGCTGTTCCTATAAATTTTGATGGATTTTGGTTGCCTGATAATTTTTAAAACTGGTTTCACAAGAGTATTTTCTTTCTTTTTAAAGTTAGTATATAAAGAATCATATTTAGGATTAGTTTTTGGCATTTTCTTATATCCTAGACCCTTTTTATTTGGGATAGCCTGTGAATTTTCTATAATTGTAGAAAGATTTTCTCTTCCTTTATTTAAATTAGAGATATTTTCTAATTTGTTCTAAGAGTTGAATTATCTAATTCTAAAATTTTAACAGTAGATTTTAGCTCTTGATTCTCAATTGATAGAATGCCATTCATTTCTTTTTGAGTTTCTATTTCACTAGTTAACATAGTAAGTTGCGAAGTAATATTAACACCAGATTTTTGCATATTTACAAATTCTTCTTCTAAATTTTCTTCTTATCTCCTAGCATATCAACTTCGATTTTTTTTTCATTTTTAATTTTTCTAGAGAGTAATTCTGAGTTTATATCTACTAAATCATCAAAAGAGAGATCACTTACATTATCATATGTGGCCATAAAGCATACATTGGCTTGTTCAGTGTCACTATTTTCACTGTCCAATAAGGAAAATGAATCTGAATCATCCCATTTAAGAGAAAATGCTTGCTTCTTCTTATATCTGCCTCTTTTGTTTTTTTTATTGTTTTTGTCTTTCTTACGGTCAGGAAAATCTTTCTTCAAGTGACCTTTTTTGTGGCATTCATAACATTTGGGAGTTAAAGCTGATATTTTGTTGTTGTTGTTATTATTTCCAAACTTATTGATCTTTCTAAATCTCAAAAACTTTCTGAAATTTTTAGCTATAAACGCCATATCATCTTCATCTAAATCTGACTCGTCATGTTCGGTCTGAATTGCTATTTTTTTTCTATCTTGAGCTTGAACTTTTTTTTCTGCAAATTTACTTCATATGACATGAGATTTCCTATTAACTCTTCCGGATTTGTGTAGAAATGTTATTTGCTTCTTCAATTGCTAAGACTTTTCATTCCCGCTCATCCGTTACAGGGTTTAGGATTCTTGAAACAATATCAAAATCAGTATATTTTTCTCCTAATGGCAGAAGTGGGTGATATATATCTTGAAACCTAGAATACATCTCATTTATGATTTCATCTTGCTTCATTTGAAATTATGAAATTGATTCTTAAGCATAGATATCTTGCTTTGTTTAACCTTATTAGTATCTTCATGAGCAATTTTGAGAGTGTGCCAAATTTCATATGCTGAAGTACACATAATAACTCTATTAAACTTATTTTTATCTAAGGAACAAAATAACATATTCATAGCTTTGCATTTGCAGTAGATTTTAGCTCTTGATTCTCAATTGATAGAATGGCAGAAGTGGCCTCAATTGATAGAATGCCATTCATTTCTTTCTGAGTTTCTATTTCACTAGTTAACATAGTAAGTTGAGAAGTAATATTAACACAAGATTTTTGCATGTTTACAAATTCTTCTTCTAAAATTTTCTTCTCATCTCCTAGCATATTAACTTCAATTTTTGTTCATTTTTAATTTTTCTAGAGAGTAATTCTGAGTTTATATCTACTAAATCATCAAAAGAGAGATCACTTACATTATCATATGTGGCCATAAAGCATACATTGGCTTGTTCAGTGTCACTATTTTCACAGTCCAATAAGGAAAATGAATCTGAATTATCCCATTTAAGAGTAAATGCTTGCTTCTTCTTATATCTGCCTCTTTTGTTTTTTTAATTGTATTTGTCTTTCTTACGGTCAGGAAAATCTTTCTTCAAATGACCTTTTTTGTGGCATTCATAACATTTGGGAGTTGAAGCTGATATTTTGTTGATATTATTATTATTTCCAAACTTATTGATCTTTCTAAATCTCAAAAACTTTTTGAAATTTTTAGCTATAAACGCCATATCATCTTCATCTGAATCCGATTCGTCTTGTTCGGCCTGAATTGCTATTGTTTTTCTATCTTGAGCTTGAACTTTTTTCTGCAAATTTACTTCATATGACATGAGATTTCCTATTAACTCTTCCGGATTTATGGTAGAAATGTCATTTGCTTCTTCAATTGCTAAGACTTTTCATTCCCGCCCATCCGTTATAGAGTTTAGGATTCTTGAAACAATATCAAAATCAGTATATTTTTCTCCTAATGGCAGAAGTGGGTGATATATATCTTGAAACCTAGAATACATCTCATTTATGATTTCATCTTGCTTCATTTGAAATTATGAAATTGATTCTTAAGCATAGATATCTTGCTTTGTTTAACCTTATTAGTATCTTCATGAGCAATTTTGAGAGTGTGCCAAATTTCATATGATGAAGTACACATAATAACTCTATTAAACTTATTTTTATCTAAGGAACAAAATAACATATTCATAGCTTTGGCATTTGCAGGAGCATATAATTTCTGTGTATTTGATAATTGTGCATAAGGAGTGGTAGGTACAAATATTCTCGTTGAATGATATTACAAGTGTTGTATCCATTTGCTTGCATGTAAATTTTCATCCTAGTTCGAAAATAATTATAGTTTAATCCATTAAATAATGGTGGTCGTGCAGTGGTTGATCTTTAAACTCGATATTGTGTTGTTTTCAATATTGCTTAATTATTAAAAACTTTGTTATGGTTATATGATGAACTTGCTCTGGTACCAAATGAAAGCGGCTAAGGATCGTGTAACACGGATAATAACTAAATTACTTATTTGTGCATAATATAAATATTAAAGTAAAGTGGTAAAGTAAATGACATCGAAGATTTTTATACTGATTCGAACTTTCTATTTTATGCCCAGTCTCAGACCCGTTTTGGATTTAATCAAAACCCTTACTTAACCCGAAGAATAGGTATTACATGCATGAGCAATCGAATATGACTTCAACCTCCTAGACAACCGAACAGGACTTCAATTGCCGAAGGATACCACAACAGGACATCCAATACAAATAGTAGAGATGTTTCTGACAGAGTATGCTCTTGAATAGCACTGATAAGTCGATAAACTGCACCATTCCTATAGTCTTCTCCTTTTGTGATATATTGTGTAGTTCATGAAGAAAGGAAATGGCTTAGCAACGCCGCGTCGACATCACTTCTAGGAGGTACATGCAACGTTAGAAAACTATCGTTGGGAAGTTTTTACCTATGGCTTAACGATGTCGTGCGGACACCGTAGAAGTGGCATCAGTAACTCCAAACAGTAATTTTCATATTTTCTAGTGGTGAAATATGAAAATAAATAAATAAAACAATAGCAAATAGTTTTGAAAATTTAATATAATTTGAATTATTAACTCAACCTGTCATCCATTAACTAAAATACACATAACATGAATTACAAACTTGATAAACACTGAAATGATAATTTTTGAATATGGATACCACCATATCTGCATCTGTGTCGGACATTATACAATTATCCACTTTTCGAACACCAGGTACTTGGATTTATAACTTTATGAGTATCCATTGATTGATTGACTTAAAAGTTAAATTGAAATTCATCACATTTATTCATAATGTTTGAATTCCTCTAAACTCAAATCATTGTACTAATGAACATTTATTTATGGTACTATAAGTGCGTTCTTTGCAAAGCAAAAGGAAGACTTGAAAGGGAGACACTCAATGGGGCACGAAGGGAGAAAGTTCGATGAAAGAAAAATGTATTCTTGCGTTACGAAATGAGCATCAAAAGTAGAATGAGAACAGATCACATTGTCCAAATTTCTGAAAATTATAGTTGGCATACGAAGCGCTTCAGGTTCAAACGCAAACCGATCAATTTTATTGATAGGGAAAACGAGCTTAGCCTAGTTCATTACATTCGAACGCATCAGACGCGTTGAATGTTTGGACTGGGCATTGTTTGCAAACACATCTTATCTTTGTCAAATATTCCTATGTTACATTAGTAATCTTTAAAATGCACAAATCTATTAAAACATGATCTAAATACAAATCATTTTCAACAGATATTCACAAATTTTATGACATTTTGTGAGAGGTTGAAGTTCTGTGTAAAATACCACTGTCATAAAAAACAAAATAAAAATAAATCCGTTATTAAATACTATTTGTACAATTTAAAGTATTATCAACCTTAAGATTACTATCATCTTTACTATTAATAATAAGAGTTCGTTGTACATAATTCGTCTGTGTCTTTTTGATGTACCAAAAATGCCCTTTCCGTTTAGAATTTTTTTTCGCTTTTTCATTTTCATTCCCGCCTCTTCTTTTCAGACGCATTTTATTCCACTTTCTTGCTGAACCTAATCTCCAAAAAACTATTAATTAATCACCAAATCGATCGACATTTGACTACAATCACTAGATTGATCGCCTGGCCTAACTGGTCATCTCGATCCGTTTATTTTGCCGCTTTCCATAGTGAGTTGTCACTCATTCCAGGTAGGGTTTTCAGTCCAATTCTCGAATTCGTCGGTTAGTGCTCCGATCTTCGATTCCTTGCGTTAAGCAAAAACTTCCTTTCAGGTCCAATTCGAGTTCCATGTTTAATTATCCGTTGGAAAATTTATTGCTGTAGAGGAATATGTTTTTCAGGCCAATGGTACCGCAGAATAAAGCGAGCATACCGGTGGTGGATTAAGCTATAATACTCCTGAAACAAATATTAATCTAAATTTTTTAAATTTGTTGAAGGTGACAGCCTCATAACAATATACTCTTATTAAACGTTCGTATTTCATGAATTTCATTTTTTTTTCCTTTTATGTGTGTGTATTAATTAAATCATAAGTTTGAATATTTATTTATTAGGAAAGGATGGCAGATGTACAGTTCGTGCTCATACCATTAAATCTCATGGTAAAAAAAGTACTGAAATTCCACCTGCATTGCTGGTTAATCTTGGTATTACTTATTGTGATAGATGTAGTTTTAAACATAATAGAACCATTCCATCTATTTGTTGGCAAAGATATGGTGACGGATCTAAGATATCCATTTAAAGGAAACACAATACCATTTTGGGCTGTTCCGGTATGTCATCTGTAAGCAATCTTCAAGTGAAACATAATGGTTATAAGCTTATAGTTATTCAATCTTTGTATTTGTAGCTCATTGCAATTTGACTACCGGTTGAAATATTTATTGGTATCTACTTCAAGAAGAGAAACGTTTATGATTTTGCATTATGCTATTTTGGGTATGCATTCTTTTCATGTACCAAACTTTATTACTGTAGGACCCTTTATTCCTAATTACTTAGTTACTGGCTTCTCTTTATTAATGTGCAAGCCTTTGCATTCTGTGCTTATAACTTCTGTATATTAACTGATGCAATTAAGGATGCTGTTGATCGATCATGACCAGATTTCGTTTATGGTTGGCTAAATCGATATTTTAAGTGACATTTCTCCACTAGAACACCACTTGGTAATTATTTCTTTAACCTTTTCGTTTTAATTTAATTTCTTAGTTACCATTTGAGTCAATTTCAATTGCGACTTTTCTAGATATTTAGTGATAAATAATGATATCCATTTAAGATGATCCAGACTTACTGCAATAATAATGTGTTTCTCATTGATATCTGGAATCTTAGTAATTGCCAAATTGTACATAAATATGTTTATGATGATAAACAAAAACAGGAGTATACAGAATAACATGGATATGGAGGTTAGAGTCTGATAGCTCCAACAAGTGCTTTTGCAGACAACCCTTGCAAAAATGAAGCATGTAAAAGGTGCAAGGTTTGTAGTAAAAAGAGCACAGAAATGATAACACAGGAAGAAATTTCGAAGCCATGCAACTATTGCTCTACAGCCGTTAATCATGGTGCCTAGGAAGATAATGTTCCGGTGGATGAATCTAATCATGTAAATTTATCATACATTGCATTGTAAATACTACTTTTAACTTCAAATACCTACATCTAAAGTTTGCGCAATTATTTATATAATTTACTTTACTTTTCTCCTAATATTTTACATTTCATTTCATATATATCAGCTGACTAAATGATCTTAAATTTGAACTAATTATATAAATCCAATTAACTAATATTTTACTAATTTATGAAAATATGAGAATTTCAATATGTACATCATATTCATATTAACATAATTGATTAAAAAAAATCATTAATGTAAAGATACAAAGGTGACCACGTAACTTAAAGTATATACATAAACAACAAGAACAAACTCAATTTACATTTTATCTCAATAAATGTTATGCAGAAGATGGATCAACAGCCAGAAAATCAGATGAAAGCATCAGTTTTTTTAAAATTGATGTAAGAGTAGTAGAAATCTCAAATTAAACAAGTAAAAAATAGCAGAAAAGTAAAAAGAGACACAAGAGTTTTTATCGTGGTTCAACAATCTCTGGCCTACGTCTATTTTATGGTTTGTTATTCGTCATTATATCTCCGGATTACAATGAATTATATCAGATCTATTTTATAGTATTGCATTAAGGTCATGAGGTGTGCTTATTATCTGATGCCTTTGCCTTTGGTTGCTATTTTAAGCTTTGATAATCAACGTTTCTAAAAATGCGATCTAAAATTAAACTTACTTTACCAATTCAAAATATTTCTTTACAAATATTCAAATTTTAATATCACTGGAAAATAAAGAATCATTTTTTTATTAATTTAAACATATACAACTAATAAGGAAAACGATTCACACGCAAAACGCATGCGGTAACACTTTGGTTTTAGTGGGATGAAAATGTCTTTGTATTCTATGTTAAAATCCAATTATTTCTATTTTTAAATGGTTTGAGATGTTTTATTAGTTGAATTAGCCATAAATAAATTGATGGGGTTGTGATCATTAGTTTCGAAGAGGAGATATATTGCTTAAGCTGGAAAGAAATTTTGTAACCACGACATATGTTGTAAAGACTATTTTAATTTTAGTAGCTATGTTTTCGACTAGGCCTAACCTCCATGAATGTTTAAAACCACGGATATTGAATTCAATGGGACCAGTGTTAAAATTGATTTTATTCGGTTCTTGAACATTTGAAGGATGCAGAGTATTACTCTTCAGTTTTTCGTTACTTTTCTAATACTGTTTAAATCCTCTGATAAGCACTAAGGGATTTTAAAGGTGTTAACGTTGTAAACGCAAGTCCACCTGGACGTGCATATATAATCGTCCGTCATAATATGAGTTAAAAGGTATCATTTCATCTTGATGTGAGAGGGATGATTGGTGTTGTCCCTTGATAAAAGCCACCAAAGCCATTATTTTGGGCCCATTTCACAAAAAGTCACGAACAGAAATTGCTTCCTCATATATATAATATTTTGTGAATTGAATTATTGTTACAGAGAAAAGAAAATTTGTTTCTTTTTGTTGCTTCATTCATTGATATTTTATATATTTCTATGATCGGTGGTAATGAGGACTATATTTTATTTTTCCTCTCCCCAAAAGGAAAATTATGTTCTCTTTTGTAAAGGAAAGCAGTCTTTCTGTTTGTGAGAAAAATCACTTTCTCACTTTAGATGGTCTTCCTTAGAAGACGGTCTTCAAAGCAAGGAAGATATTGTTACTTAAAAATATTTCATGCATGTCCTGTGGTGTGCAGGACTCGGGTCACTCTACTAATATAAGAACGAGTGTAGTGGCACGCGCTTCGCGCGTGAATTGTTTTTCTTATAAATTATATATGTTTAAATCAGTTAAAAAATAATTTTTTTATTTTCAAGTGATATTTTGTAAAGAAGTATTTTGAATCAATAATTAAGGTTTAATTTTAGATCCTATTTTTAGAAGCGTTTTGAATTTTAAAATATGTTTAATTATTAGATTTACTTTTATGGGCATTTGAATTTGTAAACAAAATTTAGTATTAGATCCTATTTTTATGGGCATTTTAATTTGTAAACGGAATTTAGTATTAGAACATTGTAATTAAGATTGGATAATATATAGAGGGACATTTTTGGTAGTCCACGTTGATACCAAAAAAGTGTGACACCAAAACTATTACAACTATCATTAAAGATATGCATAGCAATATAAACAGAATTTGCAGTAGATTTCATGTAAATAATTCAAGAAACCGAATGCAAAACAATATAAGCAAGGAAACAGAAATTAAAAACAAAACTGGAGAACCGCCAAAAAAATTAAAAGCAGTATTAAATGGATTGAAAAAAGTACTGGAGACGTTGAATCATCGGTGGTCAGCACCACCTGACTCTGTAAACCCAGAATGTTGCAGAACCCAGAAACAAATCAACGGCAGTCAAAGCAGCGTCAAATATATACGAAAATCTCATCTCCTGCAGAGCCCAAATTGTCGACACGCAAATCCCTAATCTTTCCACCATAGCAACGAGGGCGCCCATCTTTGAATAATGGAACAATAGCGAGAGAAAGAAACTCGCATATGTTGCTGAGATTTAACCTGGTTATATATGTGGACATTTTGGTTTTGAAAGTGGTTTGTTTGGGCTTAAGATTTCGGTTGCTTAGCAGCATAGAAATAAACAGATGTAAGCTGATCGAAGGTTGAATGGTTGGTTGGTAAGGAACAATGTGGCAGCTACCATTCTGCGTGCTTATGTCAAAGTACAACCAACCAAACTTAATGTACACACAAGCAGCCTCCTAACTTTACATCCAAGGTTAGGTTTTCTTTGTGTATATTATTAGCATAGAGACTTGACTTCTTTTTCCATCGATTTCTGGTTGAAGTAAAGATCGTACAATTAACTGCTTTTTTGGTCCGACCCTGACGCAAGGCCGGCAAGACAGCTGTAGGTTAGGTCTGACAGGCCCAACAATCTAGTTGTAGTTATGGATTCAATATGTTATTCAAATAAAATTGATTTATTTAATTGATTTTGTGGTATAATGGCAGGCCCAACAAGATACTTGCATTATTTTTGGAAATAAATGGAGAACTGGATGGGGTAAAAATATACGTTGGGCCGGCTTATTAGGCCGCCCCCTCCTCAAAACTCACTTTAACCAGTCACCCCTTCTTAAATTTTCGAATAGTTTTTTCTCATTTTTTTTTCTATTAAATAATGAAACGCGCTATTTTATTGTTATTACAAAAATAGAAATGTAGAATTTTTACTTTAAATATTTACGGTTTATATTGCAAATATCTGCAACAGCAAAAAAAAAAAGAATATAGTTTTAAAAGAAAAATTCCAAAGCTTTTTAACTCATATGTACAACGCTTCAAAATTTAATCACCTTCTATACATCTCGTTACACACGTATGCGCAGGTCAAATCGTCGCTTCCACATCACAGCACACATTGTCGCTTGAAGGAACCATGCTAATCGGAAGCAGATTAAATGTGTGTGTGTGTGTATCAAAAAAATTCCTATTTTTTTATTTATTGGGCCTATGAAGTGCAAAATGGTTAACTAGATCCAAGTTGGCATCATTTTCAAACAAAATCTTAATTTGTTTTGTACTACCCCAGAAATTTTGAAAATTAATATTGAGGGTATTTTGGTAATTTTAACTAAAAAGGGCAAAATATTAAATGTACAAATACTGGAATTAGACAAAAGGACTCGTGCCATTGCATAGAGCTCATTTTTTCAAAAAAAAAATGACATATTGGTTTGTTCGGATCAGCATTCGTATGAAGAAGATACACGAGTTTTAAATTGTGGATTTTGATTTGGGTTAAATGTGCCCAAGCCCATTAGGATGAAACGACGATTCATAATTTCATAGAACGGGCCAAGAATGTTTAAATTTTCAGTTTTTCATTTTCACATACGTTTCTATAACGTCTTCTCCTTCTTCCTCAACCCCTTTGATTCATCACTCCTCTTTCAAATCTAAGCCAAACCCCAGATAACTATACATATCAAATCGACAAGCATGAAGAGGGCTACAAGGAGATGCCAATCATTTGCGGATTTGAGCATCTGAAAAGGACCGTGTTTCAGGCCAACGAGTAAAAAGGAGATTAAATTGGTGAATTCTAAGGCTTAAAACGTGATTCAGTGAGTGGGAATCATTACTAAAGATATACTATTGCACGAAAGTAATATTTGTTGCATGATTGCTAATTAGGTTGACTAAATAGTGAATTTTGGTAATTTGCATTAGGAAATTGATACTAAAATAATCACACAGATAAATAAAGTTAATACTAATTGAATTTGGGGTTAAGTTTCATTTAGATCCACTACAACAAAATATCATTTTTACAACGGGCAATGCTTGTTGTAATAGGGGTTTCGCAACGGGCCTGGGCCCGTTGTATTATGCGATGTTGTAATAGAATGGATGAATTCTACAACGGCTCTTTCCCGTTGCAATAGGGTTCTTTTATAACGGTTTTGGCCCGTTGCAAAAAGGTCTTTTGCAACTGTATTTGTCCGTTGTAATAAATCCTTTTACAACTGTTTTTGTCCGTTGCAAAAGGGTCTTTTGCAACTGTATTTGTCCGTTGTTAAAAAAATTCAAATGAGAAAAAAAAACTAATGCAATGCATGTGTAAATTAATTGAAACAAAACTATATACTAATGACAACCGTATTTATTCATATTTACTAAAAATAGCAAATGAAATTCATATTTCAAAATAACAAAATGATTTATCTATTAACATCATTCATAAGATTTTCCATAGTTACAAAACATTGAATATAAACTTAAACTAACATAACTACTAACTACAATCTTTATTGCTATAGGCAGAGCTATCGAAATCAATAACCATAATTGCACTTGATTTGGCCAGCCTCTTGAACGAAGCATCTTTAAAAGACCTAGATGAACCATGTTGCATACAACTCAATGCACAATCTTTATATTTTAGGAATTATAAGTGAACATATTTTATCTAGAGAGCATATGCAGGCATAAACATTATGAACAGTGTATACAAGGATATTATGATAATAAAACTAGAGGTGCCAAATCGCGGTTCGAACTTCTAGCATAATAAAAACTATTTATGTAAATTAAATATGGCAAACCAAATAGTTTAACATCTCTGGCTACGAGAACTAACAAAGTGGAAAACTGTTATTGCAACCCATACAACAAAAACAAGTGTATGATAAATAGATGAGTAGATACTATAATATCCAAGGGAGAAGCCTCTCATTGTTTAGAGAGGTTTATATCTTCATATTTTGTAAAATGACCATTCTTAAAGTTTATTTAAAGAAAAATCTGATAAGTCCTATTTTGCACGACAGTTGAGAATATTTCACAGGAAAGGTGTAGTTTGTTCGCTTGATTACGCAGTTGGAATTCAAATTCAAATTATTATTCAGTTTGTGAAATATTTTTCTTCGTAATAACAAGTTTATGAATCAGTTATAATTCAATCCACACAGCAATGTACAAAAGATGGTATTGTCTAAAGCTAGAAGCATAGATACTTGAGTAGTGATAATAAAACTTCAAATTTCTAGTTAAGTATTGTTGCTTATTTGATGGATCTATGACAAAAAACAAGACTAAAATCCAATTATATAGTTAAACTTATTAAAATGCATCAAATCAGATAAAATAAATAAAAGTGTACCTCTTATGTCTTAACTAAAATTCATATTTTTCCTTCCAACCTGAAAGTCTGAGTGAATTATCTTCCAAGCGAGCCTGTACCAAAAAATAAAATTATCAATGATTATATATCATAATATTGCACTATTACATAGTATATACTCAAATTGAGGTTTACCTTAAATAAGCAACTAACCACTCCCATACATTTCTGACAGCCATTGCCAACACTGGCGAACACCTGAAACAAACAGCTCTTCACTTCTTTCCACCATCTTCATTGGCCAATACCAACTGCTGCATCCCATAAAACTGCAGACTAGTCACACAATCTGCCAATAACATAACACTCTTACCTCAACCACTCACCTATCTCATATACTATCCTCATATCTTTACAATTGTAGTCCTATGACAAACCTACCATCCACTTTCTAACTGTAGCCATCCTCTGCAACCACATATCTGCTCGACATCAAAACACTTCAACATATCAACAGCAACATCGAATACCCACATCACTCAACACTCTACAAACACTCTACCGCTCATAACAAACAGAAGCTACTGCTGCACTTTCCCCCCACACTTCAGTTCATCCCCTTGTAATCGCCTGTACCGTCAAGTACCACCATGTTATCACGTCAAACCAAATACCCCCATATCACCGTCAACTGCAACCATGCCACCATAACAACACTTTCTCAACAAAACCATCCTCCATCAATCAAACAGTGCACCGTGCACCATAAACTAGCAGCATTATATCACAGCCAACAACAAACAGCCATAAATTTACCTCATCATACAAGTCATACCACTGCCTCATCAATACAACAACTCAATTCTCACCCATATTTCCACAACCTGGCAGCCAGTTTCCACAACACTTGATTCTTCAGTTGCCAATCACCATCTCCTTCTCTGACTTCATCAGCCACCATTTCTTACTGCTTCAACCAACATCCCCGAGCACTACTACTTCAACCAACATCACCCAATTATTCACTGTGCTCCAGTGCCACCATCTTCCAAAACTTCACCTTCGAAAATCGCAACATTGCATGAATCGCCTTTGTGACCCCGCACCAAACCCAATCCAGTAATCGCCACGTCGCCAACAGCCACTGCCCGTGCGAACTCCTCCAACCTCGGCCACAACCGAATCGAACATCCCAAATCCATCACTGCGACCTGAAAGTGAACTTCAAACCATATCAATAGTTCCCAAAACGCTGCCAGCCTCATGTGCAATCGTGTGCGCTTCATTCGACCGCCAGCAACCCCCCATTCGTCGTTCAAGGATGAGGCATCTTCCAGTCACCACACCGCGACTTCAACTCCCCTTGGATATTGAGCAGCGACGCGTTGCTCTTTTTTTTTATTTTCTCTGCCGATAAAATGATTTAAGGATATAGGGGAATTGTGGTTATGGGCTTTGATTTTTGATTTAGGGATTAGGCTAACGAAGTTATCTGGAGGACACGGTTTTAAAATCACGGTGTTTAGAGGGAATTTTTTGCGTTGGAGCCAGAAATTTTGTTATGGAGCAAAAATTTTGAGATTGTATCCAGTTGTTTTGAAAATTGATTATCATGATAAATAAATTACTGTTGTTTTGAAAGACATATACAGAGGGAAAATTTTCGATATGGAGGGAAGCGGATGACTAATTCCATCAACCAACTATTATTTTGAAATTTATTTAATATGATAACTTAAGTAATATACATAGTAACTATTTGTTCATTTATGATTTTTTTCTAAATTTTTTGAAAATTTATATTAAAATATTATAAAAATTGATTGAAATTTTTATTAAAATATTAAATATTACTTCTTAACCATTAAATATAACTTATTAATTATTACTTTTTAATTATTAATTATTTCTTCTTAATTATTAATTATTGCTTCTTAATTATTTATTATTAATTCCAAATTATTAGTTCTTAATAAATAGTTATTTAATATTAGTTATTTAAAATTTAATTACTATTTATTAATTATTAGTTACTAATTATTTCATATTTCAAAATAATTATTAATAACTGATCATTATTAATTATTAATTTTTTATTTAATTATTAATTATTATTATTTAATAGCAATTATTATTTATTATTTAGTATTTAATTATTAATTACTATTTGCAACCAAATTGGCTATAAACACCAAAAACATATTAAAGTTATTTAATTATTAATATATTAACAATTATTAATTATTAAATAGTTAGTAGTATTATTAATTATTACATTTTTTATATTAACTATTTAAAACTAGTGACTGTTTATTAATTGTTAATTATTAAGTATTAATAATTAATATTAATAATTAATTCTTAATCTTTTAATATTAATTATTTAATATTAGTTATTATTTATTTAACAAAAATTATTTAATAGTAATTATTAATTAGTAAATATTTGAAATTTTATACTAACTATTATATGAATTTCTTAAATTAATTTTTAAATATTAAATATTACTTCTGAATCATTAAACATTAATTATATAAAATTAATTATTAATTATTTAAAATTAATTGTTAATTATTAATTGTTACTATTTATTTTTAATTTAATATTAATTATTTAAAGTTAATGATTATGTATATATTACCGATTATTAATTATTAAATATTTAATATTAGTTATCTTGTAGCGGTTTGGACTCGACCTTCGAAAATCGGCACCGAATACAACACTCGTATTCCAATGCCGCAGATCCAAACGTCGAATCTGGTTCGCCGGAGCTTATAACGCCATTAAGTACAACACAGCGGAAGAAAAAGAATATCAATACATATGACATTGATACAATGACAGTACAATATCTGATATAATATGATACAACAGAATGATACAATAGATATCATCACTGTCAGAGATACAAGACACAGCAGAAAAGAACAGATAACACCAGCAGCGGAATAATAACTCCAAAAGAATGCATCCCCAAATCCAATGCTCTAACCCAAAGCTAGCTTGAACCAACATCACGTGTCACCTAGATAAGCAAGTCTCGTCCTAATCCAAAGGCTAGACTAACTCTAGACATCTACTAAACCTGACTATCAGAAAAACCCAACTCTAGACTGTCCGTGTGGAAAATTGTAGGCACCCAAAGTTTAGGAAAGGAACAATAAACTCCTAATTAGTCATAGGACTGGTGTGAGCAATAAAAACAGTTTATTCTTTTAAAACGAACAACAAAATAAATTAGATTGAAATTCGCAATGCTTTTAAGAAAATGAAACTACTATAAGGCCTCCCGCCACACACACAATGCAAACGCAGAATTGTAGGAGATTTCTCCTTATGATAGTCAAACATGCTCAATACGAGAAAGTTTCTTGATATTATTATCATAAGTGCACAGTGGAAAATATTTCGAAAGTATAATATTAATCTTAGCCGGCATAGACATTTCGCACTTATGCCTACTATAGCTACCATGTTCAATACCATGTTACCGCCACATTCCATGGCAGGCTATACAACTAAAACTGTATAGGGCGCGTATTGTTTTGATTGGATTTCCAACAAATGATCGGGCTAAGGAACTTCCCACTGTCCATGGGTACGCCTCTGGCGGGACGTCCCGAGAACCTAACCGGATCTCTGCCAACACAAGGTCGAGTTACCTCTGTAACTAGGTAACTACTACTTGTGCATGCCACCCACTGGTCCTATGGGACCTTTATCCGAGGCGCGTCTAAACCACAAAGCAACAACCACACAGAAAATGAGATTGAATCCCACCACATAGGTAAATATTTAGGCTCCATTCCATGATACCACCCTTTACCAGAAGGGAATGACACACCTTAAAGGGCGCGAACCTCATAACCTTGCCGCATCTTTCCCGTTTCGACCATTTCTGGGTTGTGAGGTCCTGATGCAGTCTCGTCCACAAAGCTACGCTTTATACCAAAGCCATGCTCTGATCACAAATGATCATCAACACACAGTAGCACTCAGCATGCCACACTACCAAATTGGGAATATATCGCTGATAACCTTCAACTACATAACCTATGAGCTCGTACGCTTCAGAGAAGGGTGTTAAGCTAAGAGAATAAATTCTCCGCCAACAACAGATATGTATTTGAAAGAAATCTGCTTTATATCTCAAAGTGTAGTGTCAGACATACAACCATACAAGTCTATCCCGGGTTCGAACAGAACCGAAGGCACTTCCGAAGAAGCCCTTGCAAATTCGGGTATTCACAATCCCGATCGGACTTCCCATCACTTAGGGAGAACTCTATACCGGAGCAACTTAGTGCAGAGTCAATCGATAGATTATTCTATCGTTCTCGCAAAACACTCGATCTTCAACACCGGTCTTCAAATGCTATCCATAACGATGTATCACTATTCGAAATGGGTTATATGACACAACGTCCTCTCCCGGCTAAACCGAATAATGAGCGCAAAAAATTTCAAAACATATGGATATGGGATTTTGGTTAAGTCACAACTTCAAAGAAAGCCAAAACCTTCCTTCAAATGGTTTAAACAAATTACCATTTTTAAATCTTTTAAACAAAAAGATTTATTTCACAGAGTTCATCCAGTTTCACAAAGATCCATTTACGGATTTCAAAACAATTTCCGTTTCAATTGGATTAACTCATTTAAATCTTTAGTTACAAAGATTCAGCTTTTAAACCGTTTCCATAACTTAGAAATCATTTTCATTTCAAACTAGAAATTCCTTTTAACACAAATTGGACATTCATTTGTTATATGAAAGCTTTAATTATTAGAAAACAAACAGTTTTCATTTCGGAAGAATCCAATTATATTTACACAAGTTAAAGCCTTTGAATTTGAATTCCAATTCCCAAATCAATACCTTTAAAATGGATTAACCCATATAACTTGTATGATATCTTTAATCCCTAGTTTTAAATCATAGAATTCAGTTTCAAAATTTGAATTCAAATTTCAAAGCGTTATCAAGTTATTCAAAAATAAAATTTATCTTCGAAATTCCTTTTCAAAAAGCTTTTCACATTTGACCCGATTCCATTTCCAAACCATTGAATTCAAATTGTCCATTTAGAAATCATTTCAAAAATCTGTGACTTAATCGATTTCCTCGTGAAATCCATATTTGTGTGTGTATAGTGTGGTCCAGGGGTTTAACACAATAGTGCAACAACATCATCATCACAGATCAAAACACAGAGATATAGTTGATAAGCGGTATAAACTATAACGCTTATCATTCATTCACAGATCACAGATTAATAGCAAATGTATCACAAATAAATGAATAAATTATACACAACTCAATCCACAGAACAAAATATCACTGCTCAGATAGGATAATCAATTCAAGGCATCTCATACAATACAATCATTCATAAGTAAGGTCAAGCATTCAATAATTATTTATAAGTAGGATTAATTAATTGTTTAATCCTAATTAATTCAATTTATTTCCAATTAAATTAATTACTTATGAATTAATTATCCAATCCTGATTTATTAATTACAAATCATTTGATATAAATTAATAAATCAATCACCTTAATTAATTAAATTATTCTTGATTAATCATATTAATTAAATCAACCTTTAAACCAATTCATAATGAATTTACCCCTTAATTAATTAATTATTTCAAGAAATTAAACCTTTAATTACTTACCATAAAGTAATCATGTTATAACAATTAATCATTAATTACCAATTAATCTTTATCATTAAATTAATTTTCTTTAATTTACCTTTAATTAATCTTAATTAATCTTTAAGTAATTTGTCTTTTAATTACTTTAATGACATCATCTTTTTAATTACATTAAGTAATCAACCTTTTAATCACTTTTATTAAATAATTATCCTTAAATACTTGCATCAATTAACTATTCCTTAATTAAACACATTAAATAATCATATCTTAATTAATTTTATTAAGTAATTATCCATTAGTCACTTCCATTTATCAACTATTCTCTAATCACTTCCCATTAATGATCTCATTTATCACTTACAAATATGTTTGAAAACATTCATTTCAAATTTACCTTTAAAATTTCATTTTAAATTTCAAGCTTTACAATGAATACCAATTTATCTTTAATAAAGTTTAAAACTAATTATTAAATTTTTTAAATTCTCATGTTAAAATAATACTTTGTTATAAAAGAAATTGAAAAGAGTTTAAATCAAATTTTCTTTTATATCCACATATTTAAAGTATGCTTTAACATTAAACTTATTTAAACATTTAAATTTATAAAACTTATTTTATTTAAAAATCTGGAATTCAGATTTGGATTTAAGTCCGGGTTTAAGTTTTTGATTTAACTTGTTTAAAACATTCAGATTTAAAAACTGGTTTAAATCACAGATTTGAATTCAAAGAAAAACTTGAATCCGTTAATTAACTTTGATTTAAAACTTTGACTTAAACTTGCTTTTAAAACCTTGATTTTAAATTCTTTATTTAAAATCCATATTCATTTTTAAAACTTCAAGATTCAAAAGTTTATTTGAAAACTAAACTCAACTTTGAATTTAAACCCAGTTTAAATTCTGGTTTCAGATTTTTAATTAAATATAAAAATATGAAAACTGTCAGATTTTAAAAACCTGAAAAACACATTTTAAATATTTTAAAAACTTTAAGATTCAAAGTCATTTGAATTTTACTTCATCTAGATTTAAACCTGTCCTTAAATCTATCTCAACGTTTAAATTTTATTTAAGTTTACTTTTAAAATTGCAAATTTACTGTCAGGTTTTTGTCAAACCTATAGCAAGACAACAAACTCGAGCTTCACTAATTTACTTCGAGTTTCACCCTGCCATAACACGAGCACCAACCATTCACTTCGAGTAAGAACTCGAGCCAATTACGCGCACCATCCTTACTTCTCCCCCCAACTACATAGTTTCCAGATCACACAAATTAGTGCACAGTGTACGGCACAACATCGTCCATCTCCTCCAGCCGACGCCGCAACGTCGAAAAAGTCGACGATCGCTCATAGATCAACTCTCGATCACCTGAACACCATCATCGTCTTGAATTCGAGATCGAGCAAAAAAATTCAAAACCTGAGACTCATCAGAAACTCTTAACCCAAACCTGGAAGTTCACCAACCTCGCAACCTCGTCCACCAGTACCCCTCGAATTCTGGCCACTACTCCGTCAACAACTCCCCTACCACCTCCCGAGATCATGCAACACTCGATCGAGTGAGGACGACGAACGAAACGAAAATCTCAGTCCCACTAAAATTAGGTTTAGAATTTTCAAACCCTCGCCGCTGCCACTACGTTCGTCTGAACGCCACCGCACCATTTTTCCATGAACCTCTGGTCACTCCTCCACGTCCAAAAGGAAACTCGACTCCTCCAATCAATGGGATCACCTACGGCGACCCAAAAAGCACAATACAATTAAACCCAAACCGCTCTTCGTTCTTTGATCGAAAAAATTATGATTTTTACCTTAAAAATCATGTTAAAGTGCAAAGATTTCATTTGCATACCTGAATTCGTAAATTGTAAAGTTTGAATTTTTGACATACCGAAAGATATGATCAGCTTTCTTGAGCTAACAACAAATTGGTTTGGCTCGAATGAAATTTTAATCTCAGGTATAGGCTATAACAAACACTTTTGTTTTAAAATTTAAGTCTAATCAGTAAATAGAACAAGTGGAAAAGATTTTTGAAATAAAAGTCTTGTGTTTGGAAGTTTAAACAGAGGACATATATGAATATCATCCTGCACACAAATACTTCCATCATTCAAGTTCACTCAGAGAATCCATGTGTATACAAACAGTTATTCACAGATGTAAAAGCAACAAATTCATACCTAAAAAAATGAAAATATACGTTACTCACTTTGGTTTCCAGAAAAATGAACAGAGCCTATATGTTAAACAGGTTTGAGAAATTTGCAAGCTGAAACCCTTTCTCTTGAATCTCTGGTTTTCAATGAAGTTGTTGTTTAAAGTTGAAGTTTTGTTTAGTTTTGAAATAATATCTACTTTAGATTTGATCATCTTGAAGTAACCAAATAAAGTGAGGAAGATGATATATAGAAAGAGTTGTACAGGGTGATTATAATTTTATTTTGTACAACATAGATCGGAGATTTTTTTCAAATAGAGGCTGAAAATCTTGCTCTGGTGGCTGATATAAATTTATGTTGTGTACTAAGGGTTCATGCATTAATTGTTCAAGTACTTTATATTCTACTTAAATACATATTTTTACTTTTGCATACTAAACTTTTTACAGGCTGCATACTTTTGCTTTGTTACTTTTTTTTATACTTCATGTATATAGATATAAAGTTATTATATTTATTGTTATAAATTTTTAACTTATGTATTGTATATGAATGAATCTATATTTAATTTGATGTTAGAATTTAGCTAATTGTTTACTTTATATTTTATAGTTTATCTAATTTAATCATATCCAAAATCTGAATACAAATATATTTTCTAAGATATTTACATATAAATCCCAATTCCAAATTCTATTTTTAATATGTTGTTAAAATTTATCCTACTGAAATCACTTGATATTTTAATTTATCTTATATATATATCTATTACTATTTCTAACTTAAATATTTATTTTTAACTTCCATATTTATGGTCTTATTCCTCTATATACATATATATTTATATTTTATTTCTTATACATTTTACATTCCTATATATATATATATATAGATATTTAAATTATAAAGAAATCGTTTTTAAAACTTAATTATACTCTGATAAAATAAACACCCTTATTTTATTTGAATTTGCAGAAACTCGAACCAACTTACCAATTAATTTTACCACTTTTATTTAAAAATAAAATTAATTAGCGATTTAAACTCAGCGAAAATCCAGGATCGTTACAGATTCCCCCCTTAAAGAAATTTCATCCCGAAAATTTGCAAGTAGGGAGACAACAAAGATAGATACACGAAGATAGAGAAACAGTTTTCATGGTCAACTGGATATCTATTCTGCATTTGGCTTACCAAATCAGTATATCAACAATATGAGAACAAACTCATACAATACTACACAGGATACTCGAGTCATCAAATCTACGAATATGCAAGGCACTGGTTAGTTCGAAGGAATAACTAACCATTCGTAGAATATATCTGGACCCAAAAATAGATAGATATATGGATACAATTTCAAAAGTTTTAGTTTAGAAACTAAAGTATACCTATCAACCATAACTACCAAAGCAACCAATTCATCCAAACAAATAATTCTGACCTATTTGGAGTTTATGTCCCATGCAAATATGTCAAATCTTCTTCCTGGATCTATCAGGAACCATCGAAGAATCGAAAAGAGATGCTGAACAAAAGAGATGGATAGATGGATTCAACCTTCTACAATTTCTCAAACACTAGATACGAATTCCAAACTCAAGTCGAAATACCCCAAATTATATACCAACTTGTCCCTCTTCGGACTCCGTTCAACACAAGAGATTACAATAGAAACTCAAT
The DNA here is from genome assembly GCA_030765085.1 of Allium cepa. Taxonomy (NCBI): domain Eukaryota; kingdom Viridiplantae; phylum Streptophyta; class Magnoliopsida; order Asparagales; family Amaryllidaceae; genus Allium; species Allium cepa. Next base: position 744,260,867 of record CM060940.1, on the reverse strand, counting down.
TTTGGTTTTAACTGATATCGTCTAATCAATTCAATTCAAATTTAGCCATATATTCTATTAATCAATTTAAATTTAAAATTTCCAATTTTATTTAATATTTTCAATTCCAAAATTCAAATTCATTAAAGTTTAAATCGGAAAGCTGATAAGAAACCAATGAAGATACGAAATAAGGATTCTCTACAACGATTCGTAGGGCCACCATCACAATGAAACTTCTCCTTGCAGCTGCTACGAGGCAAAAAGAAATTGGGAAGACGAATCAAAGGAAATTGATAGAGAAAGTTATTTCCGCTATTGCGGGGTATTGATCATTTGTAGTGGTACTCCCCTGTCTTATATCTCGTCCTCTTCTTGCACTCATACTTACTATCAGTGGATAGTAAGAGAATTTACTGAGGCATTCGAACGGATATCTTACGGATGTACTCATTCTAGGGTATACTTCACCCTATCACTAATGAGCTACCTAATGTGTTATACTCCTGAGCTAAAGTTTTCACCCTCGGCTCTGATACCAAATGTAGTGGTCCGGACTCGACCTTCGAAAATCGGCACCGAATACAACACTCATATCCCAATGCCGCAGATCCAAACGTCGAATCTGGTTCGCCGGAGCTTATAACGCCATTAAGTACAACACAGCGGAAGAAAAAGAATATCAATACATATAACATTGATACAATGACAGATACAATATCTGATATAATATGGTACAACAGAATGATACAATAGATATCATCACTATCTGAGATACAAGACACAGCGGAAAAGAATAGATAACACCAGCAGCGGAATAATAACTCCAAAAGAATGCATCCCCAAATCCAATGCTCTAACCCAAAGCTAGCTCGAACCAACATCACATGTCACCTAGATAAGCAAGTCTCGTCCTGATCCAAAAGCTGGACTAACTCTAGACAATATACTAAACCCGACTATCAGAAAAACGCAACTCTAGACTGCCCGTGTGGAAAATTGTGGGCACCCAGAGTTTAGGAAAGGAACAATAAACTCCGAGTCAGTCATGGGACTGGTATGAGCAACAAAAACAGTTTATTCTTTTAAAACGAACAACAAAAGAAATTAGATTGAAATTCACAATGCTTTTAAGAAAATGAAACTACCATAAGGCCTCCCGCCACACACACAATGCAAACGCAGAATTGGAGGAGAATTCTCCTTTTGATAGTCAAACATGCTTGATACGAGACAATTTCTTGATATTATTATTGTAAGTGCACAGTGGAAAACATTTCAAAAGTATAATATTAACCTTAGCCAGCATAGGCATTTCGCACTTATGCCTACTATAGCTACCATGTTCAATAGCAGGTTACCGCCACATTCCATGGCAGGTTATAAACTAAAATCGTACAGGGAACATATTGTTTTGATTGGATTTCCAACAAATGATCGGGCTAAGGGACTTCCCACTGTCCATGGGTACGCCTCTGCCGGGACGTCCTGAGAACCTAACCGGATCTCTGCCAACACAAGGCCGGGTTACCTCTGTAACTAGGTAACTACTACTCGAGCATGCCACCCTCCGGTCCTTTAGGACCTTCATCCGAGGCGCTCTAAACCACAAAGCAACAACCACACAGAAAATGAGATTGAAGCCCACCACATAGGTGAATATCTAGGCTCCATACCATGATACCACCCTTTACCATAAGGGAATGACACACGCTAAAGGGTGAAACCCTCATAACCTTGCCGCTTCTTTCCTGCTTCGACCATTTCCGGGTTATGAGGTCCTGATGCAGTCTCGTCCACAAAGCTATGCTTTATACCAAAGCCATGCTCTGATCAAAAATTATCATCAACACATAGCAGCACTCAGAATGCCAGACTACCAAAATGGGAATATATCGCTGATAACCTTCAACTACATAACCTCTGAGCTCGTACGTCTTAGAGAAGGGTGTTAAGCTAAGAGAATAAATTCTCCGTCACCAATAGATATGTATTTGAAAGAAATCTGCTTTATATCTCAAAGTGTAGTGTCAGACATACACCCATACAAGTTTGTCCCGGGTTCGAACAGAACCTTAGGCACTTCCGAAGAAACCTTTACAAATCCGGGTATTCACAATCCCGATCGGACTTCCCATCACTTAGTGAGAACTCTATACCGAAGCAACTCAGTGCAGAGTCAATCGATAGGTTATCCTATCGTTCTCGCAAAACACCCGGTCTTCAAATGATATCCATAACGATGTATCACTATTCGGAATGGGTTATATGACACAAGGTCCTCTCCCGGCTAAACCGAATAATGAGTGCAAAATTTAAAAACATATGGATATGGGATTTTGGTTAAGTCACAACTTCAAAGAAAGCCAAAACCTTCCTTTAAATGGTTTAAACAAATTACCATATTTAAATCTTTTAAACAAAAAGATTTATTTCACAGAGTTCACCCGGTTTCACAAAGATCCATTTACGGATTTCAAAACAATTTCCGTTTCAATTGGATTAACTCATTTAAATCTTTAGTTACAAATATTCAGCTTTTAAACCGTTTCCATAACTTATAAATCATTTTCATTTCAAACCAGAAATTCCTTTTAACACAAATTGGACATTCATTTGTTATATGAAAGCTTTAATTATTTGAAAACAAACAGTTTTCATTTCGGAAGAATCCCATTATATTTACACGAGTTAAAGCCTTTGAATATAAATTCCAATTCCCAAATCAATACCTTTAAAATGGTTTAACCCATATAACTTGTATGACATCTTTAATCCCTAGTTTCAAATCATAGAATTCAGTTTCAAAATTTGAATTCAAATTTCAAAGCATTATCAAGTTATTCAAAAATAAATTTTATATTTGAAATTCCTTTTCAAAAGCTTTTCACATTTAAACCGATTCCATTTCCAAACCATTGAATTCATATTGTCCATTTAGAAATCATTTCAAAAATCTGTAACTTAATCGATTTCCTCGTGAAATCCATATTTGTGTGTATACGGTGTGGTCCAGGGGTTTAACACAATAGTGCAACAACATCATCATCACAGATCAAAACACAGAGATATAGTTGATAAGCGGTATAAACTATAACGCTTATCACTCATTCACAGATCACAGATTAATACCAAATGTATCACCAATAAATGAATAAATTATACACAGCTCTATCCACAGAACAAAATATCACACATCAGATAGGACAATCAATTCAAGGCATCTCATACAATACAATCATTCGTAAATAAGTCAAGCATTCAATAATTATTTATAAGTAGGATTAATTAATTGTTTAATCCTAATTAATTCAATTCATTTCCAATTAAATTAATTACTTATGAATTAATTATCCAATCCTGATTTATTAATTATAAATCATTTGATATAAATTAATAAATCAATCACCTTAATTAATTAAATTATTCTTAATTAATCATATTAATTAAATCAACCTTTAAACCAATTTCATAATTAATTAACCCCTTAATTAATTAATTATTTCAAGAACTTAAACCTTTAATTGCTTACCATAAAGTAATCATCTCATAACAATTAATCATTAATTACCAATTAATGTTTATCATTAAATTAATTTTCTTTAATAAACCTTTAATTAATCTTGATTAATCTTTAAGTAATTTATCTTTTAATTACTTTAATGACATCATCTTTTTAATTACATTAAGTAATCAACCTTTTAATCACTTTTATTAATAATTATCCTTAAATACTTGCATCGATTAACTATTCCTTAATTAAACACATTAAGTAATTATCTCTTAATTACTTTTATTAAGTAATTATCCATTAATCACTTCCATTTATCAACTATTATCTAATCACTTCCCATTAATGATTTCATTTATCACTCACAAATATGTTTGAAAACATTCATTTCAAATTTACCTTTAAAATTTCATTTTAAATTTCAAGCTTTACAATGAATACCAATTTATCTTTAATAAAGTTTAAAACTAATTATTAAACTTTTTAAATTCTCATGTTAAAATAATACTTTGTTATAAAAGAAATTGAAAAGAGTTTAAATCAAGTTTTCTTTTATATCTACATATTTAAAGTATGCTTTAACATTAAACTTATTTAAACATTTAAATTTATAAAACTTATTTTATTTAAAAATATGGAATTCAGATTTGGATTTAAGTCCGGGTTTAAGTTTTTGATTTAACTTGTTTAGAACATTCAGATTTAAAAACTGGTTTAAATCACATATTTGAATTCAAAGAAAAACTTGAATCCGTTAATTAACTTTGATTTAAAACTTTGACTTTAAACTTGCTTTTACAACCTTGATTTTAAATTCTTTATTTAAAATCCATATTCATTTTTAAAACTTCAAGATTCAAAAGTTTATTTGAAAACTAAACTCAACTTTGAATTTAAACCCAGTTTAAATTCTGGTTTCAGATTTTTAATTAAATTTAAAAATCTGAAAAATGTCAGATTTCAAAAACTTGAAAAACGCATTTTAAATATTTTAAAAACTTTAAGATTCAAAGTCATTTGAATTTTACTTCATCTAGATTTAAACATGTCCTTAAATCTATCTCGCCGTTTAAATTTTATTTAAGTTTACTTTTAAAATTGCAAATTTACTGTCAGGTTTTTGCCAAAACCTGTAGCAAGATAAGAAACTCGAGCTTCACTAATTTACTTCGAGTTTCAGCCTGCCATAAAACGAGCCACCAACCATTCACTTCGAGTAAGAACTCGAGTCAATTACGCGCACCATCCTTACTTCTCCCCCCAACTACATAATTTCCAGATCACACAAATTAGTGCACGGTGTACGTGCACAACGTCGTCCATCTCCTCCAGCCGACGCCGCAACGTCGAACAAGTCGACGAAGATCAACTCTCGATCACCTGAGCTCTATCGTCGTCTCGAATTCGAGATCGAGTAGAAAAATTCGAAACCTGAAACTCATCAGAAACTCTTAACCCAAACCTGGAAGTTCACCGACCGTGCAACCTCGTCCACCAGTACCCCTGGAATTCTGGCCACTACTCCGTCAACAACTTCCCTATTACCTCTCGAGATCATGCAACACTCGATCGAGTGAGGATGACGAATGAAACGAAAATCTCAGTCTCACTAAAATTAGGTTTAGAATTTTCAAACCCTCGCCGCTGTCACTATGTTCGTCTGACTGCCACTGCATCATTTTTCCTTGACTCTATGGTCACTCCTCCACCTCCAGGAGGAAACTCGACTCCTTCAATCAATGGGATCACCCACGGAGACCCAAAAAGCACAATACAATTAAACCCAAACTGCTCTTCGTTCTTTGATCGAAAAAATTATGATTTTTACCTTAAAAATCATGTTAAAGTACAAAGATTTCATTTGCATACCTGAATTTGTAAATTGTAAAGTTTGAATTTTTGACATACTAAAAGATATGATCAGTTTTCTTGATTTCTGAAGCTAACAACAAATTGGTTTGGCTCGAATAAAATTTTAATCTCACGTATAGGCTATAACAAACACTTTTGTTTTAAAATTTAAGTCCAGTCAGTAAATAGAACAAGTGGAAAAGATTTTTGAAATAAAAGTCTTGTGTTTGGAAGTTTAAACAGAGGACATATATGAATATCATCATGCACACAAATACTTCCATCATTCAAGTTCACTCAGAGAATCCATGTGTATACAAACTGTTATTCACATATGTAAAAGCAACAAATTCATACCAAAAAAAAATGAAAATATATGTTACTCACTTTGGTTTCCAAAAAAATGAACAGAGCCTATATGTTGAACAGGCTTGAGAAATTTGCAAGCTGAAACCCTTTCTCTTGAATCTCTGGTTTTCAATGAAGTTATTGTTTAAAGTTGAAGTTTTGTTTAGTTTTGAAATTATATCTACTTTAGATTTGCTCAGCTTGGAGGAACGAACTAAAGTGAGGAAGTTGATATATAGAAAGAGTTGTACAGGGTGATTATAATTTTATTTTGTACAACATAGATCAGAGATTTTTTTCAAATGGAGGCTGAAAATCTTGCTTTGGTGGCTGATATAAATTTATGTTGTGTACTAAGGGTTCATGCATTAATTGTTCAAGTACTTTATATTTCTACTTAAATACATATTTTTACTTTGCCTATTATCATACTTCTTGCCTTGCATACTAAACTTTTTACAGGCTGCATACTTTTGCTTTGTTACTTTTTTTTTATACTTCATGTATATAGATATAAAGTTATTATATTTATTGTTATAAATTTTTAACTTATGTATTGTATATGAATGAATCTATATTTAATTTGATGTTAGAATTTAGCTAATTGTTTACTTTATATTTTATAGTTTATCTAATTTAATCATATCCAAAATCCGAATACAAATTTATTTTCTAAGATATTTACATTTAAATCCCAATTCCAAATTCTATTTTTAATATGTTGTTAAAATTTATTCTAGTGAAATCACTTGATATTTTAATTTATCTTATATATATATATCTATTACTATTTCTAACTTAAATATTTATTTTTAACTTCCATATTTATGGTCTTATTCCTCCATATACATATATATTTATATTTTATTTCTTTTACATTTTACATTCCTATATATATATAGATATTTAACTTATAAAGAAATCGTTTTTAAAACTTAATTATACTCTGATAAAATAAACACCCATATTTTATTTGAATTTGCAGAAACTCGAACCAACTTACCAATTAATTTTACCACTTTTATTTAAAAATTAAATTAATTAGCAATTTAAACTCGGCGAAAATTCGGGATCGTTACATGTCTATTATTAAATTTTTAATATTAAGTATTAAAAACTAATACTATTTATTGATTATTAATTATTAACTATTGATAATTAATTCTTAATTATTTAATAGCAATTATTTAATACTGATTATTAGTGATTTAATAGAAATTATTTAATAGTAATTATTAATTATGAAATATTTAATATTAAATACTAAATATTAAATAATAAATATTGGTTGGTGTTAGAAACGCGCATTTTTAGCCTATTACAACGGGCATTTTATGGCCGTTGTAAAATTGGCACCTATTACAACGGGCATTTTTAGCCCATTGTAAAAATTGACACCTATTACAACAAGCATGAATGGACCGTTGTAATAACATTCTATTACAACGGGCAGTTATTGCCCGTTGTGAAAAGGGAATTGTATTGGGCATCTATTACAACAGTCCTAATTGGACCATTGTAATAGCCTTCTATTACAACGGGCAACTAGTCCCCGTTGTAAAATAGGCGTTGTAATATGGTATTTTTTTTGTAGTGATCGTATATTAAGTAAAATTGAGTATAATGGTTAAATTATGGAAGCCAAAAAGTGGTTATGATTATATGATGAAATGTAATACATGAAGGATTAAGGCAATGAAATATGATGTCTAAAAGTGGTATGAAGTGTTAAATAGTAAACAATGTAGTATAAACCGAATTGGAAAAGAAACGATCGAAATTTAGAATGGAAAAACTAAGTTCGAAGTCTAACCGATCCACATTTGGTCCAACCGAACACCTATAGGCATTTTATTAGCCACCCGAGCCCGAACACGACTAGAGGAATTTTGTTCCTACCAGCCTATATGAAATAGTTATTGAATACCGGGTTTGATTTTTAGCTATGTTTGGGAGTGTTCAATATATTGATATGTAATCCATTGATTGTGCATTTTGATGAGTGGTTAAGTGGCGTATAAAGGAGTCAGGCTGTGTTTACTTACGCTTTATGAATACACATTGTGGTTGAGGGTTATCCATTAATGTTTTGTTTATTTAACCCTTTCGTGTTGCATTGGTTCTGTTTATTCAACTCATACGTATAACGAGCTAGTTATGTTATCTAACTCATTTCATTGCAAGCATTGGCTTTGTTTACTAAACCCTTTACGTACTATGGGTTTGTTCTGTTTATTCAACTCATACGTGCGAGTTAGTTGTGTTAATCTAACTCATTTCATTATGCGAGTTGGCTCTATTTATTCAACTCATAGAGTTGGTTCTGTCTATTCAACTCATACATATTAGATAGTTAGTCAGTTTATCTAACTCATATTGGTATAACTATATAAGTGGTCATCATGCTATGTTTATTATGATGGACCAACTCTATAAAAGTAGGTGAAATAGATTAAAGTAACTATTGGTATTCTTATGATGTCTATGAAATCGTGTATCAGTATATACTTGGTAATATTTTTACTTACCAGACATTTATCTGTCCTTCCTTCTCATACACTATAGGTATATGAAGTAAACGTGATGGTGTGGTGTTCGAAGACAGAGACTATGGAAATGTTTACATATGTTGTTCATTGTTTGCATATATTGTACGTATAACATGGCATTTTGTGTATGCATAAAGATATATATATCTTATGGTGTATATAAATGGAATCTGTTTATTTTTTCTATATTGTATTTTGATCCATTTTACTGCGAGTTTTGAAAGTTTTTATTAGTTAGTATATATATATATATATATAGTTCCGTTTATTATTGAAATTATTTATAACGATTTGGCTTTTCAATCTAGGCAATTTTTTGACCACGAGTCGGGTTATTGCATGTTTAAAAGGAGTTTAAATTTAATTTAAATTAAATAGATCATATTAAGCATATAAAATACACTTATATGTGTATAGTACAAATGCAACATATAAAACTTGCATCGTTGATGTATACGTTTATGAATGTTGGGATTTATACAGCAACAAACATATTTGTCCTTTTTATATGACTTTGTTGTCCATGTTTTTGTCTTAATTATATATAAAACGAGTTCGAACCCATGCTACGCACACGGTTGTACGTGAAACTTCGATTAGAAAAACATTTGCGTAAAATCAATCCCATAGCATGATCATAGGAATAAGCTAAAAGATTTATCGGATCGGCGGTTGGAATGAATCTGCATGCACGAAGTAAGAATTTAGTATGGGTAATGTAGTATTAAAAAGAGGGAAATAAGTGTACGTTACTGGCACGTGATAGATTTATTAATTTTCTAAATACTGGTTTGAGGAAAGTTGTAAAAATTATGTACAACAAACCACTATTCAAACACTACATATATATGATTTTGGACTCTTCTATAGAACAGAAAATGTAAAAATTTACTGGTAAATAGATGTATGTGGACATAGTTTTCGTATTTTAAACTAAATCGTATCGTATTTAGCAAGGACTGCTAATAATATTATTATCACAACAATGTTTACATATCTAAACTCATGTTAAAATTAACCAAATTTTACATCATAGTTTCTATTTCAGCATATTAGTTTAAGAAAAGTTGAACCAAATATATTACAATAACACATCAATGAAAAAAATAACCATCAAGTAAAGAGTAACATAATATTAGTCTACAAGAAGACAATGAGTTTCTTATATGGGTACAATCCAATATATTGCAGCTTTATATTAACAACTCTAACAATGTCTTAGGTTGGATATAAGTTGCGTGTTTGGTGCAACTCCCGTTATGTTCCATTCATATTTCTCGATGATTTTTATGTACTTTGTCCAGGCCATTTGCAAACTTTAATACGCATTACAATGAACAAAGCTTATTCATGAATTTGAACCAAAAGTAGGGTGATGTAATGTTATAGTAGAAAGGAGAAAATATGTGAAGGCCCGTTTTCCCGTACCCTTTGAATCGACAATAAACCACCCATGTCCAACTCAAATTGCACGAAAAAACGGATCATCAAGGGTGATAAAGAAAAATAGACAGAACAGAATCTCACACGAATGGAATAACATATATTATTTCAATAAAAATATTTACAGCGGAAAATTTTAAAATACAATATCAGAGTCTAACCTAGATTCAGCTTGGACAGTTATAAAACCTGCCCTTACAATTGCTGACAAACATCAAACGAAATACACTAAGCAAAGGCGATGAAAGAATATCTCCATGCGTCCATGAATATCTCCAGCTCTCCCCTGGAACTTCAACTTCCTTCGACTATCCTGAAACTACTCGGATCTGACCCAAGTATTGAAAATACCCGGATCAGGCTTGATAAACCAGCGTGAGAAAAACTCAATAATAAATGACAGTGTCATATATCAGCCTTTGGATAAAATTCTTTGAAATAAATAGTATCTCATAAGACCACGTCCACACATAAACACGAACGGGTTTTTACCTTATGATAACTAAAACACTTTTATATCAAAACCTTTGATATTATTTCTAATGACATCTCTTTGAAAACATTTGCAAATAAACTTATTAATCTTATCCGAAATGGTTACCCATATAGCATTTCGAGGCTATTCATTACGCCAATACAAACAAAACCGTAGGTTCTTATTGGAGAATGGATTTCCATACAAATGACCAGGCGCAGGATCTACCTTCCGAAATGGGTACACCTCTAGATGGATGTCCCGAGGCACAGAACATCTGCCCTCTACCAACACAAGACCGGCCCACCTCTGTAACTAGATGGTACCGAATATGTCACCCCCCGGTCGTTACCGACCTTTATCGAGGGCCCTCTAGCATACACCACATTAATTAACATCCCGACGTCATAGCGGGAAGAAATATATCTAGAAGGGGATGATCATACCCTAATGGGAATGACCCACATAGCCCTGCTGCATCTAATCCTGTTTCGGTCATTTCCGGTTTGATGAGGCTTAAGGCTACGATTACCTTTTCACAAAGCACATATCACATCTTTGAATGCCACATTGCCATTTCCGTTAACTACTAATTGCCTTCCACAAAAATACAACCCTTGAGCTTGTATGTCTCAAGGAGGGTGTTAAGCTAAGAGAAGTTGCCTTCTCCGCCACCACTGATGTACGTTTGTAAAAACCAATGTACGTAATCTTTAGAAATGCAACGTCAGACAAACGTCCATACAAGTTGTCCAGGAACAGGACAAACCGAAGGTACTTTCCTCGGCCATTACTAGGCGAGAAGCCCTTGCAATCCGCAAAATCTCTATCACGAGGAGACCACTGCTATATATAACTCTATAATTGGGTGCGACCCGAGCAAATCAACAAGCAGTCCTCACGCTAGGAAGATCCACGGTCTTCAATCACCATCTTCAACATGTCTTCACGTTCGAACGTACACATTGGTTCGAAGTGGTTTTCGGATAGGAATTAACCAAATCCGACTCCGGTTCCTTCGAAATCCAATCATCGATAATAAGTGAATATGAGAATATAGGATTTATTAAGTCTCTTTTCACTTAAATTCTTTTCAGATGATTTCGAAATTCTCTTTCTTTCAACTTAGGATAATTCTAAGTAATTCATTCTTTTGTTTTGGAAAATATCTCAGATTTCTCTACTTAATTCTTGATCCAAATTTCTTAACTTTTAACTTAAGGAAAACATTCCCTTTATAATATCACCTTCCAAAACATCCATTTAATTTAAAGGATTATTCACTGTCCAAAATCGCGAATATAATTCCTTTAATAACTTTCACATTTAACTTATCAATTTAAATTGATCTCAGATTTACAAAACGGTGTTTATAAATTCCATTTTTATATCTCACTTGTAAGTCAAAATCCAATACTCTTATTTACCAATTCATTCCTAAAATTCATTATAAATTCTTTTCTAAACTTCACAGGTTAGTAGAAATCATTCATTTTGGAGATTGCTTAACTTTTGGATAATACCAATCTTCTTTTATTTTGGAAAACTTAACAGAATCTTTTTATTTTGAGAGCATCCGGGCTTTCCTTTCGATCTGTTCCACCCCTCGCCTAAGAAAAGAAAACATAGGCCAGGTAAGTTCAGGGCACTGGTTGCTCCATCCCTAACCTTAGTTAAACACCTTGTTTTATCTTCCCAGATCTCACAGGCGGGACAAATGTACTAGTCGTTTCCGCATACTCAGATTTTCAACTTATTTTGGAATTGCTTACAAATATTCCAAATTATCTTTTTAAAACGCTTAATTATCCTTTTTAAAACATTCACAATTGATTCTGGGAAACATCATTATTTTTAAACTCATATTCCAAAAATTATAGAATTCACAGCATAAAAGTGCTGCGGAAAGTGCTATATAAGCTTATTTGATTAAAACAACTTTTAAACATTCGCTAATTCATATTTTCCAATCCAAATCTTTTTTAAATCATTTAAATAGATTTATCAAATTTATTCCATATTTTTCCATAATTAAAAACATCCATTCGAACAGATTTTCTGTTATGGTCACTAAACTGCACTAGCGCGATTTTTCTAGAAAATTGATTTGGACTTAATTCAAAATCTACTTATCGAAACTTTGAGTTTCTTTCTTCGTTTAGAAGATATGGATATAATAGTCCGGAATTTTCTTATCTCGAAGAATTCCGAGCAATATTCCACTCTATACATTCATTTGAACTTTTCGGCGCGAAATCGCGAACTACCGTTGCGCGACGCGTCTAGTTTTAACTTATTTTTCAACATTTGAAATAATTTATTCAAATTGGATTTCAATACTTATAAAATGATTAGAAACCATTTTAAATCAATGTTTTCACTTTTTAAAGCTTTTAAAATATATTTTCACTCTTACCACATTAAAATATTATTATATTCCCATTATTTTAATATTAAACTTTAAATCCCAATTTCAACTCAATTTCAATTCTAATCTCAAATTAAACACATTTAAAACTTAGATTTCAAATCTAATTCCAATTTAAATTTCAATTTAATCTCAAACTAAACTTCACTTTTTCAAAATCGATTTTAATTTCAATTTCACTATTCATCTAAATTTCAATTTCTAATTAGCTATTCTTTTCAAATCCGTTTCACTTCAAATTTCAAATTCTCTTTCATTTTAACTTTAATTTCACTTCTAAATGAAAAGAGACTTATTTTTCCACAATTTCTCATATTACTAAAATATGGTCTTACTAATCAAAGTGATTACTTAATCAAAATGAACATATCCAATATTCATATTTATTACTAACATAACATCCATTCAACAAATCACATGCATATGATTTCAAATCTAACATTCACTATTAATATCATAACGGGATATATTATCACAATTCACTTAATTTACAAATTTTCAAATCATCCATATTAACAATCAATTTGGTATAAACATTCATATGTCATAAGGGTGTAAATATGATTGTTATAACATAATCAAAATATAAATTCAAAAGCGATGAGAATTTCTCACCTTTAACCAAACGTTTAACTTCCTACCAACATTCATTTAATTCAACGCTTCACTAAACCTTATCATAACCATGCTTCCAAGTGCTCGACCATCTCCATCTTTACTTGCTTTGCTCACGTCCTTCCTTTATCAACTTCCAAACTCATGGCCTAAGGCCTTTTTTAAGAAGAGAAGAAGAAGAAGTGAATTAAGAAGAGGTTAGAGAGTAACAAGTGGATTAGTGCTTAAGCACTCCACTATTTTTAACCCTCCTACCTCTCTTAAGAGAGAAGCCATTAAAATAGCTTAAAGGAAGAAGAAGAAAAGAAAGATTTGTGTGAAAATGAAAGAGGTATGCATGGCTATTTATAGGAAAAAGTTTGAAATAAAATATTATTATGTAAAATGACCAAAATGCCCTTTACTTACTTTTTAACTTAACATCACATTTCAAATCATGCTTTATGTCACTTTCACTTAAGAAGTAAGTAAAGTAAAGTAATAATTATGTTTGGTTTGATTTGATGTTGATTTGATGTTTACTTTTGACTTTTCTTACTTACTTTTCTTAATTATATTCTAGAATTTTCTAAGTATGTTTAGTAAAAGTAAACTTGATTAGTGAATTAATTAATACTTATACTATTTGAATATATGTTCCTATATAAGAAAATAAAGGTGCGACGACGTTGCGACAACTTTTAATTGACAAAACGTCGTTTTTCGACGAAATGTTTTACGGTCACATTTTGACGTTTTAGTTAAACTATGTATTGAAGTAAACCAAATTTAAAAATGAACTTTTTACTTCTTTAAATAAATTAAAACAAGTCTCTTTATATTCTAAAATCATATTTAATTAATATCAAAATCTCTAATTTTACCGTGTATGCAAAACTGACAAAATGCGACAAATTTTGGTTATTTTTATAAAACGATTATTAACAAATTTTTAAATCTTTTAACATACTTTTATTATCTTTATTAGATGTTTTAAATAAGATTTACCTTTTTTAAATAGATATTTAAATCCATTTATTTAAGCCTTTAATTATTATTAACAAAACTTAACTTTTGTCGATTTGTTCTAAAATCCAAATTCATACTTTTTTTTTAATTTATTAACTATAAGAATATATAACTTCTTCACTATTATTTATTATATATATCATATTATTTAAGAGTTAAACTCCTTTTTAAATTTAAATCGATCGAAATCTCTCATTTTCGAAGTAGCGAAAATACGGGTCGTTACATTCTCCCCTACTTAAAAGCATTTCGTCCTCGAAATGAAAGTTAGATAAAGGAATCTATCTCATACTCATCCTTTGACCTAAGCATGTACTACACCTGAGGTCTATATATATACATACCAAAACATAATTTTAACCATTATCTCTTATGTCTTCTATTCAAGATAACTATCGAACTACTGAGTTGATAGACCCAACACATCATACTATATGTGATATTTGATTCGATCTATTATTCAAATCCACAACTTTTCTTTCGAACTAGTATCGATCCCCCGATTTTCTACTGCGGACTTTGATCAGACTTCTTGATCACAAACCCTTGCTTTCCTTGCATAGCTCTCAACTATGATAGAAAACTCGTGTACATAATCACAAACTCTCATCAATATTCGCCATCAAGAATTGAGTGATAAATTCTTTTTCGGATTGGTGTAAACACCTCAAAGTTTTGTACTCAAATCTTAGATCAAAATTTATGTGCCAAAATGATCTACGTTTAACTTAAGTATTTATTCACATTCATCTTTACCTAATACATTTCTTCCAAACTTCTATTAATCCAAGTTTATTTCACAACCATTTACTTTCTTCTAAATCCATTATTACTTAAGCTTACAAATGACTTAACTTGTATAATATACCTTTACTTCCTAAGAGTATATATACATATCCCAAATCTTCAAATCGTCATTTACTTTAATTAGCGTCTTCAACAAATGTGGAATTCTATTATTCCAAATAAATAAGTTATAAAACTTAATCCCTAGTTTTTTTTACCTAAGGTCTCCATTTAGTTAATATTATTTATCTAATCCATATTTTAATAAGACAACTTTACTAAATGTACGCCTTTTTCTTACAAAGTTAACTTATTTACCTATCCATTTTCTAAATCAAATTTCTTAACCTTAAATCCGTCAAATACCTTATAGTCAAATTTGTGAAACTTAATTCACATGGTATTTGTTATTTAAACATTTTCATCCAACATTCAACTACTAATCATATTATTCAAAACTACCTCCTTCTAATCTTACTTCATTTTGAATTAAAAATATTACCCTAAATGTATCATTATTTCAAATTTTATATTAGGATGATATTTCTTATACCTCTTGTTTCTAATCAAAGTGTCTAAATTTCAAATTACCTTAACTCATTTATAAGTTATAGAACTTATCCTTTCATAATATATTTACCCAAAATTTCAATTTTGGCTTATCTTTTCTGTCTTATTGACAAGAATTTTTTCTAAGTGTAAATTTTCACTTTACTTCCTCTAATTACACTTCTAGCTTCAATATTATCATCAAATATCTTATAGTCAAATTGTGAGTTTTACTTCACAATATATTTGTACTTAGCTTTTAAATCCATCCATTATGATAATCACTTAATTATTATTTCTTAATACCAAGTATCTAAGGGTATATGATTACAGTTTTAAATTCTAGCTTTCAACTAACTGATCCTATATGAAATATCTTATAGTCAAATTGTGCAATTCTAATTACAAGATATTCATATTTTAGTTTTACTAAGCTAAATTACAATCAATCCTTAACCCAAAAGATAATAATATCTCTTTTAATATTTATAATATAGACCTAAGGTAAAATTATTTCATTTACCAATTTCTTTAAAACAAAATCATTTTGTAAAATTAACAAATACGCGCTCATATATATAAATACTCTCATAACTCATTCTAGGGTGTTACTAACCCTATCTCTAATGAGTTACTCATCCTAGGATATTACTAATCCTATCTCTGATGAGAATTTACCCATAATAGAGCCAAGGTTCTCGCTTAACCTTCAGCTCTGATACCAAGTGTGAAGGCCCGTTTTCCCGTACCCTTTGAATCGACAATAAACCACCCATGTCCAACTCAAATTGCACGAAAAAACGGATCATCAAGGGTGATAAAGAAAAATAGACAGAACAGAATCTCACACGAATGGAATAACATATATTATTTCAATAAAAATATTTACAGCGGAAAATTTTAAAATACAATATCAGAGTCTAACCTAGATTCAGCTTGGACAGTTATAAAACCTGCCCTTACAATTGCTGACAAACATCAAACGAAATACACTAAGCAAAGGCGATGAAAGAATATCTCCATGCGTCCATGAATATCTCCAGCTCTCCCCTGGAACTTCAACTTCCTTCGACTATCCTGAAACTACTCGGATCTGACCCAAGTATTGAAAATACCCGGATCAGGCTTGATAAACCAGCGTGAGAAAAACTCAATAATAAATGACAGTGTCATATATCAGCCTTTGGATAAAATTCTTTGAAATAAATAGTATCTCATAAGACCACGTCCACACATAAACACGAACGGGTTTTTACCTTATGATAACTAAAACACTTTTATATCAAAACCTTTGATATTATTTCTAATGACATCTCTTTGAAAACATTTGCAAATAAACTTATTAATCTTATCCGAAATGGTTACCCATATAGCATTTCGAGGCTATTCATTACGCCAATACAAACAAAACCATAGGTTCTTATTGGAGAATGGATTTCCATACAAATGACCAGGCGCAGGATCTACCTTCCGAAATGGGTACACCTCTAGATGGATGTCCCGAGGCACAGAACATCTGCCCTCTACCAACACAAGACCGGCCCACCTCTGTAACTAGATGGTACCGAATATGTCACCCCCCGGTCGTTACCGACCTTTATCGAGGGCCCTCTAGCATACACCACATTAATTAACATCCCGACGTCATAGCGGGAAGAAATATATCTAGAAGGGGATGATCATACCCTAATGGGAATGACCCACATAGCCCTGCTGCATCTAATCCTGTTTCTGTCATTTCCGGTTTGATGAGGCTTAAGGCTACGATTACCTTTTCACAAAGCACATATCACATCTTTGAATGCCACATTGCCATTTCCGTTAACTACTAATTGCCTTCCACAAAAATACAACCCTTGAGCTTGTATGTCTCAAGGAGGGTGTTAAGCTAAGAGAAGTTGCCTTCTCCGCCACCACTGATGTACGTTTGTAAAAACCAATGTACGTAATCTTTAGAAATGCAACGTCAGACAAACGTCCATACAAGTTGTCCAGGAACAGGACAAACCGAAGGTACTTTCCTCGGCCATTACTAGGCGAGAAGCCCTTGCAATCCGCAAAATCTCTATCACGAGGAGACCACTGCTATATATAACTCTATAATTGGGTGCGACCCGAGCAAATCAACAAGCAGTCCTCACGCTAGGAAGATCCACGGTCTTCAATCACCATCTTCAACATGTCTTCACGTTCGAACGTACACATTGGTTCGAAGTGGTTTTCGGATAGGAATTAACCAAATCCGACTCCGGTTCCTTCGAAATCCAATCATCGATAATAAGTGAATATGAGAATATAGGATTTATTAAGTCTCTTTTCACTTAAATTCTTTTCAGATGATTTCGAAATTCTCTTTCTTTCAACTTAGGATAATTCTAAGTAATTCATTCTTTTGTTTTGGAAAATATCTCAGATTTCTCTACTTAATTCTTGATCCAAATTTCTTAACTTTTAACTTAAGGAAAACATTCCCTTTATAATATCACCTTCCAAAACATCCATTTAATTTAAAGGATTATTCACTGTCCAAAATCGCGAATATAATTCCTTTAATAACTTTCACATTTAACTTATCAATTTAAATTGATCTCAGATTTACAAAACGGTGTTTATAAATTCCATTTTTATATCTCACTTGTAAGTCAAAATCCAATACTCTTATTTACCAATTCATTTCTAAAATTCATTATAAATTCTTTTCTAAACTTCACAGGTTAGTAGAAATCATTCATTTTGGAGATTGCTTAACTTTTGGATAATACCAATCTTCTTTTATTTTGGAAAACTTAACAGAATCTTTTTATTTTGAGAGCATCCGGGCTTTCCTTTCGATCTGTTCCACCCCTCGCCTAAGAAAAGAAAACATAGGCCAGGTAAGTTCAGGGCACTGGTTGCTCCATCCCTAACCTTAGTTAAACACCTTGTTTTATCTTCCCAGATCTCACAGGCGGGACAAATGTACTAGTCGTTTCCGCATACTCAGATTTTCAACTTATTTTGGAATTGCTTACAAATATTCCAAATTATCTTTTTAAAACGCTTAATTATCCTTTTTAAAACATTCACAATTGATTCTGGGAAACATCATTATTTTTAAACTCATATTCCAAAAATTATAGAATTCACAGCATAAAAGTGCTGCGGAAAGTGCTATATAAGCTTATTTGATTAAAACAACTTTTAAACATTCGCTAATTCATATTTTCCAATCCAAATCTTTTTTAAATCATTTAAATAGATTTATCAAATTTATTCCATATTTTTCCATAATTAAAAACATCCATTCGAACAGATTTTCTGTTATGGTCACTAAACTGCACTAGCGCGATTTTTCTAGAAAATTGATTCGGACTTAATTCAAAATCTACTTATCGAAACTTTGAGTTTCTTTCTTCGTTTAGAAGATATGGATATAATAGTCCGGAATTTTCTTATCTCGAAGAATTCCGAGCAATATTCCACTCTATACATTCATTTGAACTTTTCGGCGCGAAATCGCGAACTACCGTTGCGCGACGCGTCTAGTTTTAACTTATTTTTCAACATTTGAAATAATTTATTCAAATTGGATTTCAATACTTATAAAATGATTAGAAACCATTTTAAATCAATGTTTTCACTTTTTAAAGCTTTTAAAATATATTTTCACTCTTACCACATTAAAATATTATTATATTCCCATTATTTTAATATTAAACTTTAAATCCCAATTTCAACTCAATTTCAATTCTAATCTCAAATTAAACACATTTAAAACTTAGATTTCAAATCTAATTCCAATTTAAATTTCAATTTAATCTCAAACTAAACTTCACTTTTTCAAAATCGATTTTAATTTCAATTTCACTATTCATCTAAATTTCAATTTCTAATTAGCTATTCTTTTCAAATCCGTTTCACTGCAAATTTCAAATTCTCTTTCATTTTAACTTTAATTTCACTTCTAAATGAAAAGAGACTTATTTTTCCACAATTTCTCATATTACTAAAATATGGTCTTACTAATCAAAGTGATTACTTAATCAAAATGAACATATCCAATATTCATATTTATTACTAACATAACATCCATTCAACAAATCACATGCATATGATTTCAAATCTAACATTCACTATTAATATCATAACGGGATATATTATCACAATTCACTTAATTTACAAATTTTCAAATCATCCATATTAACAATCAATTTGGTATAAACATTCATATGTCATAAGGGTGTAAATATGATTGTTATAACATAATCAAAATATAAATTCAAAAGCGATGAGAATTTCTCACCTTTAACCAAACGTTTAACTTCCTACCAACATTCATTTAATTCAACGCTTCACTAAACCTTATCATAACCATGCTTCCAAGTGCTCGACCATCTCCATCTTTACTTGCTTTGCTCACGTCCTTCCTTTATCAACTTCCAAACTCATGGCCTAAGGCCTTTTTTAAGAAGAGAAGAAGAAGAAGTGAATTAAGAAGAGGTTAGAGAGTAACAAGTGGATTAGTGCTTAAGCACTCCACTATTTTTAACCCTCCTACCTCTCTTAAGAGAGAAGCCATTAAAATAGCTTAAAGGAAGAAGAAGAAAAGAAAGATTTGTGTGAAAATGAAAGAGGTATGCATGGCTATTTATAGGAAAAAGTTTGAAATAAAATATTATTATGTAAAATGACCAAAATGCCCTTTACTTACTTTTTAACTTAACATCACATTTCAAATCATGCTTTATGTCACTTTCACTTAAGAAGTAAGTAAAGTAAAGTAATAATTATGTTTGGTTTGATTTGATGTTGATTTGATGTTTACTTTTGACTTTTCTTACTTACTTTTCTTAATTATATTCTAGAATTTTCTAAGTATGTTTAGTAAAAGTAAACTTGATTAGTGAATTAATTAATACTTATACTATTTGAATATATGTTCCTATATAAGAAAATAAAGGTGCGACGACGTTGCGACAACTTTTAATTGACAAAACGTCGTTTTTCGACGAAATGTTTTACGGTCACATTTTGACGTTTTAGTTAAACTATGTATTGAAGTAAACCAAATTTAAAAATGAACTTTTTACTTCTTTAAATAAATTAAAACAAGTCTCTTTATATTCTAAAATCATATTTAATTAATATCAAAATCTCTAATTTTACCGTGTATGCAAAACTGACAAAATGCGACAAATTTTGGTTATTTTTATAAAACGATTATTAACAAATTTTTAAATCTTTTAACATACTTTTATTATCTTTATTAGATGTTTTAAATAAGATTTACCTTTTTTAAATAGATATTTAAATCCATTTATTTAAGCCTTTAATTATTATTAACAAAACTTAACTTTTGTCGATTTGTTCTAAAATCCAAATTCATACTTTTTTTTTAATTTATTAACTATAAGAATATATAACTTCTTCACTATTATTTATTATATATATCATATTATTTAAGAGTTAAACTCCTTTTTAAATTTAAATCGATCGAAATCTCTCATTTTCGAAGTAGCGAAAATACGGGTCGTTACAAAATAAGTAGATGCTTGTATTCTAGGTTAGGTCAATACATTATGCACTCATATTATTTTTGACCAAGGCATAGTACGTTTGTAAATGATATCAAATGGTAGAATATATTAAATAGGGATTATGAAGATAACCAAAAAAACAAAGAAATGATGTTAGTTTGAACCACAGTCATATGTAGAACAAACTGAGTTGGTTCAATAATTCGAAGTTTCAACTCCAAGGCTTTAGAATTAACTGTGCATATTATATAACTTTAAAAATACGTATAAAATTAGTTGAATGTTGTCCTCCTAGGGATCATCTGAAAGAGCGAATTGATAAAAGTTTGAGTAGAAATGAATTTGAATGAGAAATTTAATGAATTGATGATTGAACAACAAATTTGTATTTGAACAAGAAGAATTGATTTCTGTATTTTATTCTATACTCGATGATACACAGTGCTCTGCATATTTATATTGTATAAAAGATATCTTGGGCTTGAGAGACAACGCGTCCCAATTTACAATAGTTAATGCAAAAGATATCTGATGGATACATGGTACTTCATTACTTCATTTCTTTTACCCCCCCCCCCCCCTCAAACCGAAGTTAGGGTTAGGGTATGGCGACCAAACTTTATTCCTTATGCTTCAAATCTTCAAAAAAATCCAATCTTTAATGAAGAATCAGAATCAAAATGAGTAGATATACTCATCTCTTATCTGGATCTTAACTTATTTGAAGTTGAATAAACTCGAATTTGCAGAAAATCAGAAATCGATCAGTAGCTTTTCTTTTATCTTTTGGAATTTCTTTAATCTTTGAGTCACATCAAAATCTGATGAAGTTTCGAGTTGATTATGCCTTTGTGAGTGCATCTACTCGCTGAAGTTGAATAAACTCAAATTTGCAGAAAATCAGAAATCGAAGATGAAGTTTGTACTGGAAAAATCAAATCAGTCAGTAGCTTTTCTTATATCTTCTGGAATTTCTTTGGCCTTTAAGTCGGTTCGAAATCTGATAAAATTTTGAGCTGATAGAGCCTTTGTAAGTGCATCTTCTCGCTGGTAAGGTGTAGGTACAATAATTTATTTGCAAGTTTCCCTTTAACACATGCTCTCGAACAAAATAAAGATCGATTTCTATATGTTTTGTCTTCGAATGTCGAATAGGATTAGCTATCATGTATACTGCACTTTGATTATCACACCATGAGGTTCGTTTGAAATGTTGCTTAAGATTTAGTTCACTTAATGGCGATTGAATCCAAATCATCTTTGCTGTTGCACTGGCCACACTACAATCAGCTAGTTTTAATAATATGTCAGCAATATATATATGTATAGTTTTTTAAGTTTGATTTTGATGTTTACAGATAAGGAAATATATCAGCATATATATTTTAAATATAACTTACAATCCTAAAATATATAATAAAGTGCTGTAATTATTTAGTACCGTGTACTACATTTATTCATATATTTGTTTAAATGAGCTATTTTCCATGCAAATATGGGTAGTATAGTTTTTCTTATATTGACTTCATATGCAAGTTTTTGTATATAATTGTATTTTATAACTGCCGTCGTATGATTTTACACATATTATTTATGTCGGTTATAAATGGTTGATGTTGGGATATAGCGTATATGATTTCAAACTTTTTACATCAGGAAACTAATGTACGTTTTGCGCTGTTCTATGTATGTTATAACCTATGTACGTTACATATATAAATTGTTTATATACAATATACATAGGTTTGTATGTGTATTGATTTTTTTTAAAGAATTTTTGGGTATCTATATCTGTTGACACACACACACACACACATATATATATATATATATTTGTGAACAGGTTGTATATAAGTTTGTTTATAACATAGATTTATACAAGTGTATTAGTATTTTATGTAGCTGAATGATAATGTGATTTTGTAATAACGTATACATAGTTTTTATGATTATATGAATGGTACATGTGAGCGTGGTTTTCTATTATATATGAATATCTTTATGGGACTTAATATTTATTTGAAAATAAATATATGTTTGGTTTTGATATAGGTGTTTGATTTAAAACAAGGATGTTTGAAATGTACGTATAAAAAATTTTATTTGTGTTTGAATCCAGACTATGATTTTATATACGTAAATAGTTTTATATATATATATATATACACTTATAACTGATCTCCATCGACCCAATTCTAATTTAATTTCGTCAATTCCCATTTATCAGCTTCGTTCGTGATTCAAGTTCAATCTTGCCTTCTTTGAGATTCGTGTCTGGATTTTATAACTCAACTTCATTGTCTATCTTTCTAGCTTCGAAAGGTGAGCAATCACTCATGATTAATGTTCTTGTATTTATTAAATTTGATTTTAATTGAAACGATAATTGAAATATGCTGGTGTAGTTACTTAAATTGTTATATATGTTATTATCAATAACTGTTCACTGTAGGATATGACACCATATCCTGTTGTTTATATTATATTGTTATTGATGATATATGCCAGTTATGTTATTATCATATATGTTATCACTCTGCAAGTACCCTGTTAGTATAGAATTTCCTATGGGTTGAAATGATACATACCTGAACAATCTGTAGAATAGGAGAAAATCATTATGGTTGAAATGATAAACCCAAGCGGTTATCATTTGAATTGAATTTAGGATTGCAGGTTGAAATGATATGTACCGTTTATATTTAAATTACGGACTGAAATGATAAATATCTGTATCACTTGACCAAAGAATAGAGAATGAAAGAGTCTATGCGGTAGGATCGTGTAATATGGAATAACGGAATAGTCTAGATAGATAAAGTAGATAAATGCAAGGAGATACCAGGATTTTATACTGGTTCGGACCTCTAGTCCTACGTCCAGTCCCTAAGCTTCACTTGGTAATTTCACTAACTAACACCCTCACTTCACCCGGAGGAAAATGTTTACAACTTACCCAAACAACCGAACGGGATTTCTTGCCTCAACTACCGAAGAGGACTTCAACTCAGTTACTAAAATACAATATTCGACTTGTTGTGTTCTTGTCAACACTAACGAGTCTAATGTAGTACAATATTCCTATAATCTTATCCTCGAGAGTATGCAATGTGTTTGTGAAGATTTAGGAAATGTGAATTGCTATGAATCAAAAGAATGTTATAAACAAAAACAATGATTCAAGCAATAGATCGGTGATTTCTTTGAGAGTATCTAGAGAATATGAACAAGAGAATAGTAAGATTAAAGAAAGAGAATTCGGTGAGTTAAATGATGTTAGAATCATGTATATATACTTGTAGAAGAGGTGCATTTGTTGTCAAAGGTTGCAAATAAGAGATGCTTCCATTTCCATTGATGAATGGTTGCAGCACTTAGGAGGAAGAAGGTGTCTTTTCAGAGAAAATTCGCAGGTTCAAATTCAGTCGACTGAGCAGGGAATTCAGTCAACTGAAAATATGAAGTAAAATTTTCGGGAGCAAATTCAGTCGACTGTGCAGGAAATTCAGTCGACTGGAACTGTTCATGTTTATATATTTGTTCTAGTTTCAGTCGACTGGCTGTTCTTGTTCAGTCGACTGAACTTATAAAATATGTGCAGTGAAAACTTAATTGAAAATGAAGTTTATAAAATGTTTTCTAGTGTTCGTGCAAGCCTATTGAGGATAGATTTTAACAATAAATCTAGACTAAGACCTATATAAAAAACATACTTTATGTTTGTTTGGTCTTCATCGATCTTCCTTTAGCGTTGCATATATTTCTTCCTTGTTTGTTAAAGCACATTGTCATTGATCAAAATCTTCGCGTATCAACATTCTCCCCCTTTTTGATTGATGACAATACTGATTTATTCTAGAGATGTTTTTACTTATTTTCTCCCCCTAAATGTATGCACTATCTTTCCTACAAAACAAAGTTAGTACCACAGATTTTCTCCCCCTTTGTCATGACAAAAAGGAAGAACTAACAGTAGTAATAATTTATCAAAACAATCACTGAAGCATAGAGAATATTTGCATAATCATGGCTTAAGAAAAGTAAAAAATGTTGCGACAAACAAGCATAAAATGGCTATTTATACAAGCCACTAGAAAGTTAGAAATACACATCAAACCATAAAAATTACTCATCTCTATCCCAGTCATATGAACCTTCTCTTCCTGTTGGTTCACGTATGACGGGTCCTCTTGTTGGTGGTCTGTGTGCTCTTCCTCCTTGGCCACAACTAGCTCTGCTTGCGCTACTACTTATATGCTCTTCGGATGTCTTCCATGTAAACGTATGCGTTGGACGTTTGCCGCGAGATGTCGAAGTAGTAGTGGTGCTTGAGCACGAGATTGCATCCTATAGCTTGTTGAAGAATCCTATGATTTTGTCAAGCTTGTGATTTACCTTTTTAAGTCGAGTGTCAAGAATTTGTTGATTTCTTGACAATATCCCCAAAGATTGGTTGGTAGTAAAGCTTGGGTCAACAAGACGAATTTCATCATCTTGCTCGAGATGTTCTTCGTGGTGAGGTTGAGGAGGAGGTTGTTGTTGTTGTTCTTGATGCCTTGCTTCCCATTCGGCGAGTGATATTATGCGAGGAGGTCGAGATGGGAGTTGCATTAGGCTTATGGTCTGGTGGTTAATTTGATGGACCATTCTATTCTCCGACTCAGGTAATGGCGTATCGACATTGAGGAGAAGTCGCATGATGTACTCACCAAAGTAGATAGTGTGCATTTTGCCATTATTAAAAGTGAGAAACTCATCAAGAATATGCTGTACCCAATTGACTTGTATATTGCCAAAAATAGCATATAAAGCTCGATAGTTATTTGGGTAGACAATTTCGTACTAGTCCGTGCGAGGAGTAATTGTTCTCATCAGGGCTTTGTGGAGGATTCTTGCCATAGGTCGAAGAGAGGTGGACTTAAAATCTCTAAAGTTGATATTATCATCCATAAATCGATGGTTTATGTTGTCGCAAATATGTGGATTGAATTCTATCTCCTCTAGCTTTCTCCCGACATTTGGTGATTCTAGAATGTGTGCTATTCTATCCAAGGAAAACCAAACTTTCTTTCCACATACCATACTCCAAACACTATTGTTTGGATTTCTTGGAGTTTGGTGTCCAAGATTAAGATTAGCATAAAATAATTTGACCATTACATGATTTATGGCATGGTCATTTCTTTTCAAATCTAAAAGAGAAGTTAAACCTGCTGGATCGGTTAATGCTTGGATGTTGTAGGTTTGAAAGCTTTGGAAATCAACAAAAGAATGCTCGAAAATTCGGGAATTCTTCATCTTATTCCATCTAGTGATAGCGGTTCCATCGTAAAGCCATTGCGCTATTTGAGCATCAATTGGCTCAGAGGATGAAGAAGATGAAGCTCGTGATCTCTTTGGTGCCATTTGTGTGAAATTTGAATGGATTTTGAGGAATTGGGGGCTAGGGTTTCGAAATTAATTGGGGAAGAAAGTTTTTAGGAAGTAAAAAGTGAATTGATAAGGTAAAAATTGGTGGTTAAAAGGGGAAAGTTGCCTGGGAATTGGCGTTCAGTCGACTGAATTCACTGTTCAGTCGACTGAATTGAAGGCCGAAAATTTTCTGGTCTAAATTCAGTCGACTGAACAGGGTTTTTAGTCGATTGAATGTTTACCTAAAAGTTTCTGTTAGTATTTCAGTCGACTGAGCAGAAGATTCAGTCGACTGAATTGTAAAAAAAATTGCATTCTGTCTTAAGTTCAGTCGACTGAACAGGGGGTTTTAGTCGACTGACTTATGTATTTTGTTGTTCTTTGTTAATTTTGAAGGCAAATTCTTTATTTAAGGAAATAATTACAATTATATAGATGTAATATCATGAATAGATTTCAACGCTAACTATTTCTTAGGGGATGGACTTGGATTCTTTTTCCCTTCATTCTTCATATAATTGATATCCCATGAATTTGGACTATATTGAGGAGTCTTAGGAGATATTCAAGGATTCACAGGATCGACTAGTGTACGATAAGATGAAGACGGATCAAGTGAGCTAACGGGGCAAGGTAGGGGTTCAGCCACTTTGTTCTTTTTTGATCCACAAAAGAGTAAACCGATTTGCTCAAGGAAGCTTAATCGTCTAGCCGTAACCTTTTGTTCGAAGTATAATTCTCGTTGAAGATCTATTTGTTGTTGTTGAAAGTGATGAATTTCATCAATCTTTTTTTGTGTCTGGAGAAATAAAGAGTCCGCGTTTCGCTTTCTTGGATTCTGGTGTGTAGCCGGTAAGATAATTGTTCCATTTGTAAACTGGTTCATGTGTCGGTGTTGGAGTGGAAAGTTTTGGAGATGTTGGAGCGTTATCGAAGAAGAAGTGATGTTGATCTGGGAAAGAGAGTTGTTGGACGACATTTTTATTATGAATTTTTCAAGATTTTATTTGTGAGAATGACTTGTGAAAAAATAATATTTTTAAGATATATTTATAGTAGGAATTTTCTAAATATATAGTGGTTATAATTCTTTAAAGTTTTTCATCCACTTAATGTTTTAATGGTTACCATAATTCAGTTAAAAATGTATGGTTTATAAATGACTATTATTTTATAATATATTATGTAACATATTTGAAAAATAAATTGAAAATCCCATTTTTTCTTTATTCAGTCGATTGAACAGTTAGTGTTAGTCGACTGAATTGTGTAGATTTT
Organism: Allium cepa; assembly: GCA_030765085.1. NCBI lineage: Eukaryota > Viridiplantae > Streptophyta > Magnoliopsida > Asparagales > Amaryllidaceae > Allium > Allium cepa. The sequence goes on along the minus strand of CM060940.1, from coordinate 744,233,119 downwards.
TCTCTATATGATATCTTTAAAAGACATTATTCCTAATTCTCGTCGTAATTTTATGAAGGAGTTTTCTAATAGAGGTTTAGTAAATATATCGGCAATTTGATTTTCGGTAGAAATATGTTCTAAATTAATTATTCCTTTTTCGATATTGTCACGTAGAAAATGGTGACGAATATCTATATGTTTTGTACGAGAGTGATTAACCGGATTTTTAGATAAGTTTATTGTACTTATATTACCACAGTATATTGTAGAATTTGTTAAATCTATATTAAAATCTTAAAGTGTTTGTTGCATGTATATAACTTGAGTGCAAGATAAAGCAGCTGATATATACTCTGCTTCGCAGGTTGTAAGCGAGACACAATTTTGTTTCTTACTAAACCAAGATACAAGTGATTTTCCAATGAAATGGCAGGTACCACTTATACTTTTCCTATCTGTTCGAGATCCACCAAAATCAGCATCACTGAATGATACTAACTCAAATGGACACTCCTTTGGATAGAAAAGACCGAAATCTTTAGTTTTGTTAAGATATCGCATTATTCGTTTTACCGCTCTTAAGTGTGAATCTTTAGGATCAGATTGAAAACGTGCACATAAACAAACACTCATCATTATGTCAGGTCTACTAGATGTTAAGTAAAGTAAGGAACCTATCATACTTCTAAACAATTTTTGATCTACACTTTTGCCATTTTCATCTCGATCGAGATGTGTAGTGGTACTCATAGGAGTAGGTTTAGCAGAAGTGTTTTCCATGCCGAATCGTTTAATTAAATTAGCACAATATTTTTCTTGGTTTATAAAAATTCCATTTGTTAATTGTTTGATTTGAAGTCCGAGAAAATATGATAATTCTCCCATATGAGACATTTCGAACTCATTAGTCATTATATTTGAAAATTCTTTACATAAATTTTCATTTGTTGAACCAAAAATAATATCGTCTACGTATATTTGAATTATTAAAATATCTTTGGTAGTATTTTTAATAAAAAGCGTTTGATCTACTTTTCCAATTTTAAATCTCGAGTTTAATAAATAACTTTTAAGTCTTTCATACCAAGCACGAGGTGCTTGTTTAAGACCATATAGTGCTTTCTTCAATTTAAATACATGATCCGGATATTTTTCATGTATAACTAAAGAAGGTTGTTCTACATATACATTTTCTATAATAAAACCATTTAAAAATGCACTTTTAACATCCATTTGATAAAGTTTAAAATTGTGAAAACATGCAAAGGCTAATAGTATACGTTTTGCTTCAAGTCTTGCAACGGGAGCAAAGGTTTCTTCAAAATCTATACCCTTGCGCTACTAGTCTTTCTTTATTCCTTGTTATATTACCTTGTTCGTCTACTTTATTTTTGTGAATCCATTTTGTTCCAATTACTGATTGATTATTAGGACGGGGAACTAATTCCCAAACATCGTTACGTTCAAATTGATTTAATTCTTCTTGCATTTCGATAATCCAATAATCATCTGTTGATGCTTCTTTAGGATTTTTAGGTTCTATTGATGAAATGAAAGCTACATGACCCATTTGATTTAGTTTATTTCTAGTCCTAACTTGAGAATTTATTTCTCCTATTATATTTTGAGTTGGATGATCTCGTAATATTCTAGGAGGAGATCTTAGTTCATTATTATTATTTTCAAGGTTTGTTTCTTCTATATTTACCAATTCTTCATCATCCTTTATATTTAAATTTTTATTAAAATTTTCATCAAAAGATATATGCAAAGTTTCTTCAATTAAGTTTGTTTGTCTATTAAAAACTCGATATGCTTTACTTCGTTCTGAGTATCCTACGATAATTCCTTCGTCAGCTTTTGAATCAAATTTTCCTAGTTGATCTTTTGTATTTAAAATGAAACATTTTGATCCAAATATTTTAAAATAAGATATATTTGGCTTTTTATTATTAAATAGTTCATAAGAAGTATTTTTAGTTAATGGTCTAATTGATATTCTATTTAATACATAACATGCAGTAGCAACGGCTTCTGCCCAAAAATGTTTTGGTAGAGAACATCCATTTAATAATGTTATTGCGCATTCTTGTAATGTTCTATTCTTTCTTTCTGCAACTCCATTTTGTTGAGGAGTTCTAGGAAATGAAAAGTTATGATTTATTCCTTTCTTTTTACAAAAAGTTTCAAAAGCTTCATTTTCGAATTCGTCTCCATGATTGCTTCGAATATTCTTAATTTTCAAATCTTTAGTGTTTTGAATTCTTTTGACAAACGTTTTAAAATGCTCAAAAGTGTCACTTTTATTTTTCATAAAAATAGTCCATGTATTTCTTGAAAAATCATCAACTATTACAAATACATATCGATTATGATTAATGGATTGAACTTGTGTTGGTCCAAATAAATCCATATGTAATAATTCTAATGGTTGTAAAGTCGAAATATTTTTCTTAGATTTGAAAGATGATTTCGTTAATTTTCCTTTTTGACAATTATCACAAAGATTATTTATTTTAAAGTTTATTTTGGGTGAATCTCTTACTAATTTATTTTTAGAAAGTTTTCTAATAGTTTTAAAATTTATATGACAAAATCTTTTGTGCCATAACCAAGGATCATTATGTTTGGTAAGTAAACACATACTTGTATTATGATTAATATTCATATTTAGAACATAAATATTTCTATCTCTATTTCCTTCAAAAACAAGATTTTGGTTTTGATCAAAAACACTACATTTATTATCCGAGAAAGTTATTTTAAAACCTTTGTCACACAGTTGACTTATGCTAAGTAGATTATGTTTTAAATTTTCAACTAATGAAACATTTGTTATAAAAGGTAAATTTGATGTACCGTAATTGTTACATCTCCTTTGCCAATGATATAGCCTTTTGAATTGTCTCCGAAGGTAACCAAGCCACCATCAAAGTATGTGATGTTTGTAAGCATATATTTGTCTCCGGTCATGTGTTTTGAACAACCACTGTCTAGTATCCATTTCTTCTTTTTGAGTGAGACCTGAAAATAAATATGAAATTATTGGTACCCAACTTTTAATAGGGTCCTAAAAAGTTAGAGTTTAGGAAACCAAACCCAATTTGGTTTAGTATCCTTTTTATAAATATAGTTTTCATTATGATGAACATTATCCATAAATGTTTTAATATATTTATTTCTTATTAATAAATTGTTAGTTTTTGGTACCCAAATTTTAACTACCTTGTTTTCTACTTTTGTTTTAATAGGTTTCTTTAGCAATATTTGTTGTTTTGAATCCATATTTCTCTTAAAATTTGTATTTTTCTTTTTAGGAATTTTTGACTCCTTTTTATATCCTAATCCATGTTTACTTGAAGAGGATTTAGAATTTTCTAAAATCTTAGATAAATTTTCTCTTCCTTTGTTAAAGTTAGAAACATTTTTAGTGAGGTTATCTAATCTAGCTTGAAGACTATTATTTTCTAACTCAACTTGTCTAATCTTAGTTTTTAAATCATGATTTTTCAGAAACAATTATATCATTCTTTGTTTTTTAAGTTTCAATTTCTTGACTTAAAAGTGATAATTGAGTTTCCGAATTTGAATGAGATTCTTGAACCTTTTCAAGTTCTTCTTCTAAAATTTTCTTTTCATCTTTTAACATATCCCTTTCAAATTCAGCTTTGTTTTGATTTTCACGAGTTTCTTTGAGTTTCTTTTTAAGAGTTTTTATTGTGCTTAAAAGTTCAGTGTTTACTTCAACTAAATCGTCGAAAGTTAAATTACTTACATCAAAATCTTGAGCCATGAAGCATACGTTTGCCTGTTCATTGTCGCTATCACTATCATTTTCGGATGAAGATGAATCTGAATCGTCCCATGTTACAGAAAATGCCTTCTTTTTGAATTTATCCTTCTTCTTTTTGTTGTTGAAGCTTTTCTGATTTTCCTTCATTTATTCTTGACAATCTTTTTGCATATGTCCTTTCTTGTGACAATTGAAGCATTCTATATTTGAGGATGAAGGTTTGTTCAAGAAATTCTTTTTGAATCCGTTTTTGTTTACTTTTCTATACTTTAAGAATTTCTTGAAACTTTTGGCTATAAATGCTAGATCCTCATCTTCAGACTCTGATTCTTCCTTTTCCGCATGAAAAGCAACATTCTTTCTTTCTTGAGCTTGATCTTTCTTAGCTTGCATATTTACTTCATACGACATAAGATTTCCAATCAATTCTTCTGGTTTCATTGTAGATAGATCATTTGCTTCCTCGATTGCTAGTACTTTTCTCTTCCATTCATCAATGAGTGAATTTAGACTTTAGACGCAATGTCAAAGTCCGTGTATCTTTCTCCTAGTCGGATTAGAGCATGATGAATGTCTTGAAATCTTGAGTACATGTCATTGATGGATTCATTTTGTCGCATTCTAAAGTTTTGGAATTGATTCTTTAGCATGGATATCTTTGTTTGTTTAACCTTGTTTGTTCCTTCATGTATGACTTTAAGTGTTTCCCATATCTGATATGCAGTAGTACATATGCTAACACGGTTGAATTCATTTCTATCCAGGGCACAAAATAGCATATTCATAGCTTTGGCATTTGCACTAGCTTCATTCTTTTGAGTTTGTGTCCATGCAGGATAATCAGTCATGGGTACAACAAACTCTGCTTGAGTAGCATTCCAGGCTTCGAAACTTGTTACTTACATATAAATCCTCATCCTTGTAGCCCAATAGTTGTAGTTTAGTCATTGAATAGGGGAGGTCTTTGGGTAGATTGTCCTTCCGCAAATGTAGAACTATAGGCAGATGTTGTGCTTGTACTTGCATTATTTTCCATATTATCAATATGTCTAATAACGGTGTTATGGTTATAGGACGACCTTGCTCTGATACGAATTGAAAGAGTCTATGCGGTAGGATCGTGTAATATGGAATAACGGAATAGTCTAGATAGATAAAGTAGGTAAATGCAAGGAGACACCAGGATTTTATACTGGTTCGGACCTCTAGTCCTACGTCCAGTCTCTAAGCTTCACTTAGGAATTTCACTAACTAACACCCTCACTTCACCCGGAGGAAAAAGTTTACAACTTACCCAAACAACCGAACGAGATTTCTTGCCTCAACTACCGAAGAGGACTTCAACTCAATTACTAAAATACAATATTCGACTTGTTGTGTTCTTGTCAACACTAATGAGTCTAATGTAGTACAATATTCCTATAATCTTATCCTCGAGAGTATGCAATGTGTTTGTGAAGATTGAGGAAATGTGAATTGCTATGAATCAAAAGAATGTTATAAACAAAAACTGTGATTCAAGAAATAGATTGGTGATTGCTTTGAGAGTATCTAGAGAATATGAACAAGAGAATAGTAAGATTAAAACAAGAGAATTCGGTGAGTTAAATGATGTTAGAATCATGTATATATACTTGTAGAAGAGGTGCATTTGTTGTCAAAGGTTGCAAACAAGAGATGCTTCCATTTCCATTGATGAATGGTTGCAACTCTTGGGAGGAAGAAGGTGTCTTTTCATAGAAAATTCGTAGGTTCAAATTCAGTCGACTGAGCAGGGAATTCAGTCAACTGAAAATATGAAGTAAAATTTTCGGGAGAAAATTCAGTCGACTGTGCAGGAAATCCAGTCGACTGAAACTGTGCATGTTTATATATTTGTTCCAGTTTCAGTCGACTGGCTGTTCCTGTTCAGTCGACTGAACTTATAAAATATGCACAGTGAAAACTTAATTGAAAATGAAGTTTATAAAATGTTTTCTAGTGTTCGTGCATGCCTCTTGAGGATAAATTTTAACAATAAATCTAGACTAAGACCTATGTAAAAAACATACTTTATGTTTGTTTGGTCTTCATCGATCTTCCTTTAGCGTAGCATATATTTCTTCCTTGTTTGTTAAAGCACATTGTCATTGATCAAAATCTTCGTGTATCAACAGAAAATTATATACAGACACCGTTGGTCTATATATAAATATTTTGAAATGATTTCTATGGTTTTGAATGAAAAAATATATTTGGTTTTATTTAATTAAAAATATTTTATATATAAACAAGTTTTAACATAAAATAGATTTAATAATAAGCTTTAATATAATAAAGTTTGATTTAATTAATATATAATATGTTTACGTATTATTTAAAATTTTATCTTAAAATAGATTTTTTTTACTGATTTTATAAGTTAAGGTTGGGAAGAAATTTGAATTTAATTGAAATTGTAATTAAATAAGATTTTTTTTTAATTAAATCGATTTGAAATTTGTTGAATTTGAGATTTTAAAGGATATGATTTTATAACTTGACTTTTGTTTAAAGTGATTAAATGTATTTCACGCTTAAATAAATTGAAGGAAATATTTGGTAAAATGTAATTTAAGGTTACTTAAATAATATTGAATTTATTAAGTGAATATTTCAACACTAAATAATAATGAAGTTAAATCAAGATCTATATGAAACTGTTAAATTTAGTTTTGAAAATGTTGAATATTTAAAGCTTTGAAATATATTAAAATTTAATAATTTATTTTATGGTTCAAATCTGTATTTGAAATCGATATAATTTGAATTTGTTTATTTAGAAACTGAATTGAAGTGAAATTGATAAATTGAGATTGAATTAAATTTAAATTTGGAATTCGAGTTGGTTTGAATCGATTTGTGAAATTTGAGGGAATTACAAATATTGTACTTTAGAAATTATTTAGTGTATATATATACTATTTTAATATAAAACTACTTTTAATACAAACTATTTTATTTTATAAAATATTTTATTTTACATACTATTATTAAACTGTTTACGTGGTGGAAGTTATGATTTCAAAGTTATGGTTTTCCAAAGAATTATGATTTCAAAGTGTTTTGGGTTTTGAAAGTGTTGTAATTTTGAAAGTGTTATAATTTGGAAACAGATATATTTGAAATGGAAATGATATTTTGGTTTTGAGGTATAAATTATTTTGAAATGACCATGGTGTTATAATGACGTTTAGTTGTTAATAGCATATATTTCTACATTGTAGATAGTTCCACGGAATCTTAGAGGATGGTTATTCCAAACATCTTTTGAGTTACTTGTATCTCAGTTGATATTTTACTTGAGTTGGATTTATTGATATATGAATGTTCATCCTGACTCGAGTGTTTTGTGTTTTGCTTTACGCGCGGGTCAGACAGAGTGATATAGTATTTGAGACTCACCTTGGAGTTTGGAGCTTCGCTTGAAAATCCAACTATCGACTTAGCTTTCAGCTTTTTCAGTTGATTTGTTTAGAGAAGCCATCAGTCTGTATTTGAGATATTCTGTTGTGTTTTATTTCAAACTCTGTTGTTTATATAGAAGCTTCATGAACTATTATTATCTATTCCGCTGCATTATTATTGTATTACTCTGTATTCGTGATTCTGTGATTGATTTATTTACTATATATGCTGAGTTTTTGCCGAATTTAAAATAACAATCTGATATTTTGAGCAATTCAAGTCTAACATGTACGGATGCGAATGGCATGAAATATTGGATCGTTACATTCTCTTTAGAGGGATAGAGACCGATCCCTCCAATCTCCTCTGATTGGAATACGATCCCAAGGGGTGTTCTCCATATTTTATTGTGCTTATACACTAAGTTTCATGTTGATAACGTATGTAAATTTTGAGTTATTGACCGAATATTGTTGTAATATATAGTGAAAGCTAAATATGGTCGATCCCTTTTATACTTATCACTTTTTGTAGGTGAAATAATTTTCCCTTAACTTAAGCATACAAACTCTAAACGATTTGAAACTTCAAATGTAGTCTTATAGGGCCTTTCTTGTCACTTCATATCGATATTACCCAGTTTGGGACATAAATTGAGGATGGGAACCGATCCCCTAGGGAAAGAGATATGCAGTGATCCCTCGCTTAGGGTAGGCATTATTCCATACCTAGAATATTCTAGAGAACCTATCTCCTGGTCTCGGTTGATCGTCGCTTCATATCATTGTCTGTGCTTGATCTCTGAGTCTAATACTCATTTTTCCGGGTTGTCTTCCTTGATGATCCTCTAGTCTAACTTGCCTAGTCAGTTTGAATATAGTCGGGCCAAATGGCTAGATGACACTTAATTTAATTGAATTCTTAAAGATTCATTATCTTATTACATCGAAAATAATAAAACATGAAATAAAATAAGATACGGTGATAATTGGAGTGATAACTGAAATTAAGCTTGAAAACGAGATGGCAAGAAAATGTGGATTGAATTATTATACGGCCGTGGAATTGAGGAGTTGATGAATAATGAGAGAAGTTTCAGATAAAGTTAAATATATTAAAGGAAGCTGATATAAAAAAGTTAAGTTGAGGGGACAACTTTAATATATTAAGTTAATGTTTGATGGTAGAAATAAAATAATTAAAGGGTGAAAATGAAAATGGACCGAAAACAAAATAAAATGCACTATACATCTTGAGAAGGAATGTGAGAGCGGATAACGAAAGTCGTATATTCAACTTTATATAGAATAGAATAGATATGGAATGCATTTCCCTCGAGTGTTATTAACATATCGATTGTGTTTTACATTTATTTCATTCATTCACTTATTAGAGCATCTTTAATTTTCCATGTTACCATATTTTTTCAAATTGGTAGTGAAAGAATAATTAATCCTAGACTATTTGAGTATTATTAGCACATTAATTGTGCTTATTCATTAACTTATATAAGCATTTTCAATTATTCTACCTAAATGATGTTCTGTCTACGATCATTTTCCAAATCTTCTCCTCTGTAAATCCTGCTCCTTTTACGGCATTCTCTAGTAGTTTCGTAAAAACCTACAAAGTGCAAAAATCATTTAAGTTAAAATTTAATCCATTATCCTATAATCACCAACAATTCTTCTGAGAGCTTGCAAAGTTCTGTGATGTTGAGATTGTGCTATTTATATATACAACTCTTGTAAAATTCAAGTTCCATATTTACTGAACTACTTTCTTTAGGGTAACTTTTCAATATTTTAACACAATAGTGTGGTTTTTAATTACATTACAAGTTCCACATTTCAGTAATGCAGTTAAAAACTACATTTTCAATAGTGTGGTTTTTAATTGCATTACAAAATGCAATTAAAAACTTCAATTACATAGGTGTATTTAAATGCAAATTTTAATTGCATTACAACAATGTAGTTAAAAATTGCAATTAAACAAGTGTATTTAAATATAGTTTTTAACCACATTTAGTTGATGCAATTAAAAACTGCAGTTAAATGTTGCATTTAAATGCAGTTTTTAACTACATTGCTAAAATGCTATTAAAACCAGCATTTAAATGGTGCAGTTTTTAACCGCGTTTCTAAAATGCAATAAAAACTACACCACTCAAATGCAGTAAAAAAATTGCATTATAATAATGAAGTTTTTAGCTGAATTTCTTGAATGCAGTTGAAAACTGCATTAATATGTTTCATTCTTGTAGTTTTCAACGACACTTATAAAATGCAGTTTTTAACAACAGTCATAAGTGCAGTCAAAAACTGCATACAATGCAACATATTAATGTAGTTTTCAACTGCATTTATAAAATGCAGTTAAAAACTACATTAATATTTTGCAGTTTTTGACTGCATTTTATAATACAGTGAGAAACTGCATTGTAATAATGCATTATAATAATGAATTTTCTATTCGAATTTGAAAAAAAATGAGTTTCAAAAATTTTGATTTTTATATATCTATAATACCTATCATTAGAAAGATAATAAAATTTGTGATTTAATTGTAAAAATGGTTTGTTGATCCAATGTTTCTAGAAAAAGTTATCGTGGTTTAGAAATTAATAACTAATAAGGTGCAAATTTTAAATAATAGTATGAGAATAATAGCCACTTATGAAAGAAATGGATGCGGAGGGACCTAATTTACATAAATTATTAGGCAGGGGCATTATATTCATTTTAATTAATGATAAGGGCTTGTCATATAAATCTCCATTTATTTAAGCCAAGGTTCAAATATATGTTGATGTACATGATTAAATATAAAATCTCAAGTGTAGTGGTTGTTGAACTTTTTTATGCGATTCAAATATATGGAAACTTTTGTAATTTTTAGTTTGGAATAAATGGAAACTTTCATAATTTGGAATATATAGAAACTTTCTTAATTTGCAATTTGGAATATATGAAAACTTTTCCAAATTGCAAATTTGGAATTTATGGAAACGTTCCTTAATTACAACCTTACCTTATTTAAAACTTTCCATACCTACACTTGGAGAAGACTATAAATAAAGTGGTAGTCACACAGAGTTTATTATCCACACAACAAAGAAAAGAATAATATGAGTTAATAAAAACAAATGGTAACCTTAATGAATGAAATTACGGATTTTTATCAATCAGCTGTAATCTCGTATAATCTTTCTTATTTATTGAAAGTAATAAATCTCGTCCTCCCCAAAGTGACGTACACTATCATGACAGCAGTGGAAACACTAGTGTCCTTTGTTTCTCTTTTATAGTTATTTACTATTGCTTTTGGAATAACTATGATCTGATTAGAGAATCGATCGATCTATTTATTTTACTACACCATAACACGATCCTATAATTAGATTTTTCCACTGTGAGGGATTGATCACCTCTCTACAACTAGTATTGAAGCTTTCAGGTTTGCTATTGCGTAGAAGGCGTTGGGTAGAATGGCAGTGAAGAAAATACATCAGTGATTAGTTCAGCACTAGTAGTTGCTCCATATATTAGGGGTTCCTGTGTGGCCTTAGGTTCATAGTCATCAATAGAGAAGTGCAATGGAGAAGGAAATGTTGATAAGTGGCAGTGTATGATGAAGGCGGTACTAAGAAGAAATCACATCCACAGCATGGTTTATGACTTAGAGGATTTAGGTCCAGCTATATCCATTGTAGAGAAGAAGGAGATGGAAGAATGGGCCTATACTACACTCCAAATTGTTATGAATAAGAATACTATGTATGAAATTAGTCAAGAAACTAGCGTTAGAGGAATTTGGAAGTAGTTGGAAGACCTCTGCATGAAATTATCTTTAACCAACCAATTAATCTTGCTGAAGATCTTCTTCACCTATAAGATGAAGGAAGGTTCTCTCATTAAAGCACAATGAGTATATTTGATGACCTGTTGTTGAAGATGAAGTTAGTTGATTTTAAGATTGGAGAAGAATAGAAAGTCATGGTTATGTTGTGTTCGTTTCGATGTAAAGATAGGTTTGCTTAGTGAGGAGTTGAGAGATCAGATAAAGGGTTTAGGTTTAGGATATTGTAGTGGAGGAAGTGGTAGTAGTTTAGGCTATTTGTTAAGAGAGGAAGAACAAAGAAGAAGAAAAAGAATTTTAGGGTTCGTTCTAGTTCATAGAAGCCCCATTGGCGCAGTAAGTCTAAAGATGGAAAGTGTCATCATGGTAAGAAATTGGGTCATTAGAGAAGAGACTGCCTATATTTGAAGAAGGAGACTGCGGTTTCTTCATCTATTACAGTGAAGAATAACAATAGCGATGTGTTGATAACTATAGAATTAAATGTTGCAGACCATTGGGTCCTCTATCCGAGAGCTTCATTCCATATGACACCCAATAAAGATTATTTTTCTTCCTCTGTTTCTAATGAAGGAAGTTCCATCCATATGGGAAATGATGCTACATGTAGGTCCATAGAAATTGTTCAGTTCGCATTCGCATGTTCGACGGGATTGTTCACACTCTTTTAGTTGTTCATCGTTTACGAGGTCTTTGGATGTCTTTGATATAGTTAGGACGGCTAGCATCACTAGATGAAAGGTTACCATTGAAAAAGATGGTTTAAACGTTTCTAGAGGGACACTTAGAGTAATGAAGGTTATAGAGGTCCAAAATCTTTATCTTCTGAAGGTTACCATTGTTCAAGATGCATCGTGCATTGGAGTTGATAGCGCTAAAAGTTTGGATTCTACTAAGCTTTGGAACATAAGATTAGTTTATACTTTGGAGAAGAACTTAGAATTACGTCGTAAGAAGAAGAAGATCAGAAGAGAAAGCTTCAACAAATTGGATTTCTACAAGGAGTGGGTTATGATTAAGCAAACCAAAGTATCATTTGATGCTAATGAGCATTCTTCTAGGAGAGTACTTGACTATGTGCATTTAGATATTTGGAGACTAGTTTCTATAGCTTCCATTAGCGGAGCTCAGTACTTCGTATCTTTCATTCATGACTACCTACACAAGGTTTTGGTGTATGTAATGAAGGCTAAGTCGGTAGTATTCGAAAAGTTTAAGGATGGTTAGCTCTTGTCCAAAACCAAAGTGGAAGAAAATGGAAGATTCTTCGATCCGATAATGGTGGAAAATATGTCTCGAAGAAATTCTTTGGATACTATAGACAGCATGGTATTAGGAGACATTTTATTACACCTGGTGATCCACAATCTAATAGGATTGCTAAGAGAATGAATAGTACTCTACTAGAGAAGGCTCGTGGCTAAGATTGATTGGGGCTTATCTAAAGGATTTTGGGCTGAAGTTATCTTGACTACTACTCACATCATTAATTTGATTTTGTGTTCAGCCATTGGTTGAAAGATTCCATAAGAGCTATGGAGAGGGAAGTCTACCATACTCGGTTACTTTCATATTTTTGATTGCACTGTTTATGTGCATAACACGGTATTTGATGAGCTAGAGCCAAGAGCTACCAAGTGTACTTTGCTAGGTTATACAGATGAAATAAAGGTATATCGTATTTGGAATCCAATAGAAAATAAGGTGATACACTCCAAACATATTACCTTTGATGAGTCAACTATGTTCAGACCATTGGAGAAGACATCAGATAGCTCAGGTTTGGAAGGACACAACCCTAAGGAGATGGGATTGTTCTTACAATTCAGCCAAAGAGTAGAGTTGATATTGTTAGTGACAAAGAAAATATAGTCGAAGAACCATCTATAATAGTCTATATATTTTCTCTAAAAATGATGGTGATAGTCATGAAGTTGGAGAAGATTCAGTTCAAGGTGGAGCTCAAAGAGTGGTAGGCGATGTTAGAGTCATCCGTGCTAGTCAATGAATTAGAAATGCACCTAAATTTTTTAGAGATTAGCAGTTTGCAAACCTTAGCCTCAGTTATCAGTTCGATTATGATTTGCATGTGGTTCACGAGGAGCCATTTGAATTTGAAGATACTTTGAATTCAATAGACAGTTCGAAGTGGATTTGCGCCATGGAGGAGGAAATGCAGTCATTGCATAAGAACAAGACATGGTATTTAGTCATGTTACCTCATGGAAATAGAGCCATAGGTTGCAGAAAAATATTCAAGGTAAAAGATGACGGAAGGCATAATGCTAGATTTATAGCAAAAAGGTTTTCACAGAGAAAGGGGAAAGAGTACGATGAAATTTTTTCTCTGGTTGTGCGATTTACGTCTATTAAGATTTTGTTAGCTATAAATGATACTCACAATATGGAGTTGGACTGGCTAGATATGAAGACAACTTTTCTACATGGAGACTTGGAAAAGACAATCTACATGAAATAGACTAATGGGTTTGTAGTGGACGGTAAGTCAGATTGGGTTTGCAAATTGAAAAAGTCACCATATGGTCTGAAGCATTCGCTAAGACAACGGTACAGGAGGTTCAACTCTCTTATGTTGATCATTGGCTTTGATAGGAGCATAACAGACACTTGTGTTTACTTTAAATATTTGGAAAGCGATGAGTATGTGTACTTACTCTTGTACGTGAATGATATGCTTATTGCTTCCAGAGGTAGAGAAGAAATCAACCGAAAGAAGATGCGTTTGAAAGCGAAACTAGAAATGAGGGACCTTAGAGAACCAACGAAGATTTTAGGCAAGGAAATCTTTACAGATAGAAAGCTTGGACTTTTGAGGCTAAGCCAAAAGGAGTATATACGGAAGGTGCTTGTTCACTTTAGCATGGATACTACAAAGGCTATTTCGACGCCCATGCCATTGTATGTAAAGCTTTTAAAAAAAGGATCTCCAATTTTAGTTAAAGACAAGACTTATATGGAGAAGGTGCCCAATGAAAGTGCAGTTGAAAGCTTGATGTACGCTATGTCTTGCGCGCGGCCAGATATTGCTCAAGTTGTTAGTATGGTCAATCGCTACATGGCTAATCTGAGGAAGTTTCACAGGGAAGCTGTTAAAGCTATTTTGAGACCCTTGAAGGGATCACCATATCATGGGATTTTTTTTGGAAATAGAAAGAGTTGCAACTTAGTTGGTTGCTGTAATTCAGACTATGCGGGAGATAAAGACAGAAGGAATTCAACATCGGGCTACGTGTTCTGTCTTAGAGATACAGCTATTAGTTGATGCAGTCTATGGTTGCACTATTTACAACAAAAGCAAAGTTGATAGCTGCTATTGAAGTAGCTAAGGAGGCACTTTACTTGAAGTGTCTATTGTGTGATCTAGACTTTGCACACGATAGTGTGGTGGTGAATCATGACAATCAAAGTGCAATTCATTTGGCTGAAAACTTGGGCTTCAGTTTGAAAATAAAGCACATAGAAGTCAAAGAGTCATTCCTTATTGCCATGAGTGAAGAAAGTGTGATTCATCTTGAGAAGATCAACATAAAGGACAATGCGTTGGATATGTTTACTAAGGCAATGCTGATTGCTAAGTTCAAGCTTTGCTCGAACTTGATTCACTTATTGAAGTGCTAATGCCACATGGTGGCACCATGGGGAAGAGTGGAGTAGCTAAGTTGAAGCTAAAGGAAGATGTACTATTTTTCTTGTTTGAGAGATAGAAGTTGTCGTATACTTCTTGTTAGGGGATTGTTTTGACTCTACCTTTGTTTTGAGCACTTTTAACACTTTGTTTGCGAAGGGTGGTCTAGTCGGAAATTGTTGACAAAGTGCGATGGGGTGTTCAAGCTAGAACCTATTAGGAATGTATTCATATTAAGGTAGAGCATGCAACAAGAGTTGGTTGAGATAATTTGAATCGAGGTGGAGTATTGAATTTTTTATGCGATTCAAATATATGGAAACTTTTCTAATTTGCAATTTGTAATATATGGAAAATTTCCTAATTTAAAATTTAGAATATATAGAAACTTTCCTAAATTGAAAATTTGGAATTTATGGAAACTTTCCTTAATTACAACCTTACCTTATTTAAGACTTTTCATATCTCTATTTAGAGAATATTATAATAAAGGGGTAGTTAAATGGAGTCTATCATCCACACAACTTAGAAAGAAATAATTTAAGTCAATAAAAACATATGGTAACGCTAATTAATCAAATTAGGGTTTTTTGTTAACGTTCTGTAATTACCTGTAATTTTTCTTGTTTATTGAAAGTAATAAAGCCCCTCTTTCCCAATATGTGTAATTCATTTAATGAGTGTTCAAATTTTAAGAGGACAAATTGCATTTCAAAACTTGATATTTTCGTCATTTAATATTTAGCGAAATTGGTCACACATTCATTATTTGTCAATTTGGATCATTATTTAAATGTCTAGTCTTTTTTAAAATTTATGTTTCAATTAGTTCAAAATTATGTCTAAGTAAACTATCATTTCAAAGAATTTGGATTTTCTAATTTTTTATTCCACTAAACTTTCCTTCTTTAATGCCCTTCTCATTTTCTAAATCAAAAAGAAAAATTTATGATTTCATAAATGCTGTCTACCTATGTCAGAGAAAAGTTTCTTTAATATATCCATTCTATACTTTCCTCCCTTTTGAGGAAATGTTTGGTTTATAGAAAATGTCTCATAAATTTAAAGAACCCCAAGTTTATAATCATTCAGCAATGCATCTACATCCATCCCGTACTTTTTTACTATATCTTTACTATACATGTTGGTTGCAAATAGATTTAGAACCAAAAGAACTTTAAAATAAATGGTAGAGCTTTTTTAATTTGTAAAATAAAAGGATCGTCCCTTACTGTATTGCTCTTGTATGTATAGTCCATTAAAAACCGAGTTCTAATCGAACAAATCATGTAGTTTTTTATAACTGATATGGTTTTATTCTAGTTTGTCGGGTTATTTAAGGTGTTTTGTTGTCTTTTAATTCTATTTGGGATGACTTGTATATTGGACTAGATTTGTAAATGTTATTTGTATATTTATCTTTATCACTTGTACATGTTCCTTTTTCCATATGAAATCAAGGAAATGGTAAATTTTTAAAGTCAATAAAAACAAATATAATGCCAATCTGTATAAATTTTGGTTAGGGTGCAAACGTATTTCGAAACTTCCGTAAGGATATTTGATAAAACATCTCAGTTCCAAATAAATCCAAAGCTTTCGCTCGCTATCTTATGTAAATATTAAATCATAGAATATCTTATTGTAAACTATAGGCACTATATTTATGCAAATTTTTAAGCAAACACTTTGTCCACATATGTATTGTGTTGCATTAATCAATGATGTTCTTTGATGACTAAAATGCATTTATGTAGGGTGTACTATATGCATCCACTAGAATACTCCCTTACACCACTTAAAGAGATACTAAAATAAATTAAAATTAGAACACTCCAAACACCCACACAATTGATTAAACATTTTAATACCAATGCATTTTACAAAAAAACACTTTGAATATCTTCATCCTCTCCGTTTGAACGATTGCTTCTTTTCACCTCATCCAAACTATACATTCAATTTTTTCATATCAATGAGGTATCAAATGAATTCATCACCAAGTAAGATTTCAAAAATTACAAAATTAAAAATAATTTACTTGCTGGAATTCAATTTGATGAATATTTATGGAATACAATAGTGTACTTGATGAGATTTGAGTTTTGAGATTATCGTCTATGGTTTTTTTAGATTACGAAAGAAGAACGCTTAACTTTATCAAACAAGATAATAAAATATGAGATAGAAGTGGGTATGTAAGGATGAGAGAAATATTTTACTATTAGTGGATGAGAAAAGTGGTGGGTGAAAGAAGGAAAAAAGTGTGTGTTTGTAGTAACTTCCATTTATGTATACAAATAAATATAATATAGATGAACATATATATTATTATATAATATTGATATTAATGTTAAACATATGATTATGCGCAGTATATAGAAAAGAACTTAAAGTCTGCAACCAATGTTGAGCTAGAGGATGAAAATAAATAAAAGAGAAGCTTTCATAGGATTAGAAAATCTTCCGTTATCGATTGGTAAAGAGTTTGAAACAGATTGTTTCATTTGTATTTATCTACCTAAATTCTGGTATCGACTTTATTTTAAATTTTTTTAATCGGTAGTCCTAAAATATCTTTGCTAAAATTAAAATAAAAAATGTACTTTATTAATTTGAATGAACATTCACATTTTTGATGAGAGGTACATGATAGTATATCAAACTATCATACGATTATTACATTTTATTCTCCTGCATAATAAATACTCATGTTATTACAGGAAAAAGTTGGGATCAAATCAAATGTTGAAGTAATCCATAAATTAAGAGAGTTGAAGGATATTTTGAAAGGTGGTGATTCTCGCATTGCCACAAATGGTGTTTCAGTAGGTGTAATTGTAGTTTAAAGAGTGACAATAGAAAACCATGCAGGAGCAGCCTGAAATGATCCTGTTGCAAGAACCGAAGATCTAGATTGAGCAGTTGATATTCACAAGTTCACAACTTATAAGCACAATTCTTAGAGGAAGACATATATATCTTACTAATTATTTTATGTAATATTGTTGCACATTAGTTATGACCACTTACCATTGCACTGCCTAAGAGGAGATGCTTGCAAGAAGCAGGAAGAGTAATAGCATGAGTTCGATTGATACTGAGAGTCAGTTGTGGTGCATCATTCAAGAATGTGCATTAAAAAATTACTTGTGTCTCAACCATGCTTGAATGTTGACTACATCATTGTTGGTTAGAATTCAAGGTTGAATTTGTCAGCATGAAAGGGATGCATGGTTGCAAATTGACTATTGTGGGTGCACAAATCAGTTGAGCAAGTGAGTGTGAGAAGATTGATGTCAGGAAGTTGAAATTATCCATGTACATCATTTTCTACATATGCACAAGTCAATAAATGTACAGGAAATTATTGTCAAGGAAAAAATTTCACAGCTTTTTAGCCTCAAGGACAAACCTTCAATATTTTATCCTGAAGGACAACTTTCTATAGATATCAGTTTTTAGTTATTGATAGCAGTTTTTAGTTATTGGTAGCAGTTTTTAGGTATCAGTTTTTAGCTCGGTAGCAGTTTTGTTGTCCTTATGAATAATTTTGTAAAATGTTTGTCCTTATGAATAATTTTTAGAAGAATGTTTGTCCTTGTGCTAAAAATATTGAGGTCGTGTCCTTGAGGCAAAAAATATACAAATCTTTGTCCTTTAAATTAATTTCCCCATAAATATATTGGTAGAAGTCATATTTTTGGAGTGTGTAGAGAGACCTTAGTTTTTGTATTTGTCACATCAGTTGATAAACACAAGGCACACTAGTGATATAGATTTATTTCTTCTTGTATCCTTATAAAACAACATGTTTTTATTATTGAATAGGTTGAGTGAGACTTTTGAGCTTCGGTTTCTTTATCTTTTATTTAACTGTTTGCATTTGTTATAGAATAGGAGATTATTTATATGTTAGAACTCTAGTTGCAATAGCTTGGGTCCTTTTTGGTCTTTTATCATGAAAATTTTGTAACGACTATCCTTATTACAATTGGTTATTTTCCAACGGTTATTACTATTAAAATAATTTACATTGCAATGGTAATTACCATTACAGAATTTGTAATTGTAACAGTAATAACCATTACAAATTTCATGACAAAAATTTGCCACGCACGCATTACCAACGGGGATATCTGGTATAATTGTACGTTGTAATGGTCATAACCATCACAAATACCTTTTCTAGTGTTGTTTTGACATATAGGGTGATTTTGTCGCTAATACGTCTTTTTGGTAAAATCTAATTTTACCATTATAGGCGGTACCCTGTAGCAATGATTATTTACACTAATTCTCTTTGTCGGAACTATAACACTTTAGGAATTGTGGAATTTGGTTTTGGTCAAAATTCCAACATCGTCCGCATTCAATTTGGTTAGTCCAAAAAGGTCCTTGGTTCAAATAACAATTACTATTAACCATATTTTCATGGAAAAAACTTTGACTTTAAGTTGATTGTAGTTGACTATGGAACTGACCCCATATAACCGATGAGACAAATTCTCTATTGAATAGCTTTTTTACTTCCAATGCTTTAACTATAGTCATTTGATGGACGTCTTGCCATGGTTTAACTATTATCATAGTGGAATATCCATAGTGAAGTTCAACAGTTTTCTCAGGTCGAGAGAAATGTGTAATATTATCACTACGAGATTCTCCGTTTGGCCTTAGTTGTATTAACCAAAAAGATCGAGTAAGTCATTCCATAGTTATCCATTACTATCAGTGTATTACCCCTTGGTACCCCTAGTAGCCATTAATAATACAGTACCCAACATTTGAAGGGCGTTACGTACTCCAATCTCAATAGATGCATCAATATCATGTCTCAAAAAAATCTTGACTAGGAGCATTTAAAAAAATATGTTATTTTAATGTGATAAATTATCATGATTATAACACATTGTAATTATTATCACATAACACTTTGTTGAAGGAATTTCTATTTAATACACATAAATTAAATAGTTAATTAATGTATCATAATATGACAAGTATATAATAGAAAGAAAACACCATTTATTTCAAATGAGATTTTATTATAAAGTTGATAATTTACAATAAATTACAGAATTTCTTTTAAGACACGCCCTTAACTCTATCAATCTCTCACCTGCCTTGAGGCTAATTATGGAATCTCAATCTCATCCCTTTGATCAGATGGCTCAGAACTAGTTGAGTTAGTCCCTTTGTGAATGTATCTATTATGTTATCTTGTGTTTACTCTCTCTATGACAACTTTTTTACTAATGACGAACTCAGTGGAAATTTTGAAGTATGTGCCTCGATTTCTTATGTGATCTAGGATGATTTACGATCTGCATCGCTGCATTGTTATCACATAGCAATGTCATGAGTTCTCAATATTTGCAAACACTCTTAGCTTAGTTACAAACTTGCACATCTACCTTGCTTATTTAGCTACTTCTTTGAGGGCTACTATTCAACCTTCATCACTGAATCAACTACTATGCCATATTTGGAACTTCTACAATTGATTGCTCCACCGTTCAATGTGAATACATTACCAGACGCTGATTTACTGTCATTGATATCACTCTGAAAGCCTGTATCTGTATACTCATTCATAAGGAGGTCTTCGTTCCCATAAATAAGGAATAATATTTTATATTAATCAAATACTTAAGAATACATTTTACTATCATCCAATACTTCATTCTGGGATTAGATTAATAATGGCTTATGCATCCTAATGCAAAAACCACATCTAATCTGTACATAACATGGCTTTCATGATGAAACTGATTGCAGATACCTATGATATCCTATTCAAACGCTTCTTCTCCTCATCCGCTTGAGGAGCATCATTTTTAGAAAGGATGATTTCAGATTGTGTTGGAACAATTTCGTGCATAAAATTCTCCATACTAAATATTTTCAGTATGGTATCTATGTATAGAGATTGAGACAATCCCAACAACCTCTTGGATCTATGTAGATCTTTATTCCAATTAATGCCGCGTGGACGCCGATGAAGCTGATGTTGGCCATTATGTTTTCTGGTATGAGAGGTGTTGCTCGAGTTTGATATGATTGTTCAATGATTTGGTTGTGGTTGGAGTTGATATGATCTTCTGCGACTATGGTGATGCTTTCGTGATTATCAATTGTTGCTGTATGGAAGAGATGAAAATTTGTTTTCTTTAAATGAATTGTTTGATGATTACATATTGTATCTCGAACTGATGATGATCGAATTGTGTTGCCAGTCCTTTCCTTTAAAAACGAAATCCAATTATGTATGGAGATAACAGCCTGGGTGAAGTCTGTTGTGAACTAGTTGTGCTCTGAGATGAAATTGTTCTTCACTATATTGATCGGATGATGTTTGATGTAGGAGATCAATTAAAAATTCTCGTTTTTACTTGCATTAGTATCCGGTACAATGAAGATGAATGCAATGATTGGGTATAGCAGGCAAATCAAACAAATATAATACTGAAAACAAGCAAATAAATGAATAAAAAGCAAAGGACATAGGAATTCATGTGGCCATGAGTCATACCTTTCTTATATTCTTCTTGGTAGAAGCTATTAATGATAGAAAATACAAGAATTTCTATAATATAATTTAACTAAAAAATACTCTTTCTTTGCTACAATATCCTTTTGTTTATGATACCATGACATCACGTGGATTACTAACTCCAGCATTTCTTCTCTACTATCTGATACTTCCACGTGTCACTCATCCTGCATTCCATTGGTTTGTGCATGGATTGCTCACGTGACCAAAAATGTGCAACTATCTCAGGCGGGCAAATTTCATTGCTGGTGGGAAATTTGAATTCGGCGTCAGATACTTTGGAATCTAACTTTTGAGCTGTGCTTGGTATGTAGGCTGCTCAGTTTTTGTTTCTTTGGCTACCAGTGCATGGATCACGTATAGTATTGTAGTTACAACGGGTACACCATAGCTTAGGCAGTTGCGGTGGATTGTTCTGGCATTTGAAATGGGGCGTGGTATGGATTTGAGTTGAAGACGCATTTCACATTTAAAGCAGAGATGCGATATGTTCTGTTATGTTGATGAAGTATGCTTTAATGTGGCAGCACGGTCTGATTTTGGTGGCGATGAATTCTGTTCAACAAAGTAGGCTAATATAAGTCTAATCACTCTAAGGCGCGAAATAATAGTTGTCTTTCAAGAATATTTTCCCCTTTCTTGTCAAAGTGGGTAGAACGAAAACCTTATTTCAGGGTACAATGAAGCTTTATCTGTGCAAGTTGTGGCTACTTGCTCAGATCAGAAGAAATACTCAGAAGTTAATAATGCTAGACGAGTTAGATATAGAAGAAAAGAGAAGTTGTTCTCTGTGTTGATGGAATGCTCTGTTATATAGGGAGTGATGTGTGTATTTGTTTACAAGTGCTTATTCGAACGGTCGTGACCGTTTTCCAATGATTGTTATCGTTAGCTGTTGAATTTGAATTCAACAGTCAATAAAACGTACCGTTTTGAATGGGACGCTGCCCACTGGATCCCTGCGACCTAACCGGACAGGTCGAACCTCGTAGCAGGGGCGTTGTCCCCGCACCCTCATCTTGAAGGGTTGCCACCCTCCGGACCCCCCTCCGTGGGAGATCTTATTTGAAAAAACATTCAATAAATTCTAATTTGAGGCGATGGCACGGTCTGCCTTGGAGTGCGGGTACAATCTATTATATCCTTTTAGCATCATGGTTTCCTATTGGCAGAGGTGTTCTATCAATGATTGGCATAGTTATGATTCATGGGAAGTTTTCCTTGCACATCTTACTCGGCTAGGTTGGTGGAATTTCTTGCTATCATGTCGGGTTCGCCTCCTACTTTGGGTTTTGTCTATGCATATACGCAATCTACGGATTTGCTGCTTTATGATAGCATGGATTTTAGGCTTACTCCTTATTGTTTGTATTTGCTGGGTGAACGCAATGTACTTTATAAAGGTGGCGCATTTTATTTTAACTCTAGTAGCGAATTTGGCTTATTCTTTGGTGTGAAGTTTTCCTTATTGATTCATGTTGATCTTCCTAGTGTATTTAATTTAACTTCTATGCTGTGTTGCTAGTTGCATACTAACTGGGAACTGTTCAGATATGTCAAATATAATTCACTGGACTTCATATATTGTATCTTGTGCAGTTTCCTTTTAATGAAGACGTGGCTCATTTCGTCTTCTCATTTCTTATATAGTCTATTAGCTTTATGCAGCTGAATCCGGATCTGCACAACATATATTTTGAAGGGAAACATAGGTGTATCATTTGCACACTAGTCTGCACTAATGTATATTAGGGTGGACTTGACATATTCATACCCAAATTTTCAAGCAGTTTAATCAATTATGGCATACTTAATGTTCCTTATATGCGTCTTACTGTGAATGACTTCTTTTTTTGATCACTTTCAGACGAATCATTTCGTGTTCCAATAAATCTGCTTTGTTTTTAGTGTACTTTGGTGTTACCATTTATATCCAATGGTTATTAATTTTCGTTCCTTCTAAATCCTAGGGTTGAGATTATTTTAACAAAACTATATGTTTCTTCTCTTCTTCTTATTCTTCTTTTACTTTTTTTCAAAGATTATATGTCCACATGCTATGGTTTATCCTCTTGATATCATCTTCTTTTTTTCACATTACGAATTGTCATAAACTATAAGTTGGATTCTTCTCTAGTTTTATTTACATCTCTCTTCTTTTTACCTATTTATTTAGATTTGTATTCATGCCTTCAATTTATTTGGTAAAATGTTTGTAGAGTTATTCAATCAATTTGCTGATGGGATGATTACGTTTTTTTGGTCCGTTCTTGAATTGTGATTTCTTACGGATTTGATGTTGAACTTTTTTCTACTTTGGTTATTGATCCTAAGTCTTTCCATTATACTTTATTATCTCTTTTAGTTATTCGTGGCTACCGATGATCTTCCCAGTATTTCTGTTTGGAATCCAGTCTCTTTTGTTTAACTGGCTTCGACCATTTGTGAAGATAGCCAAGCTGAAGGGATTTTGAACTACTTTAGGATTAGAGATTACGCATTTAGGGTACCCACCCCTTCTAGGTGCATTCATCTGCCCCTAGAAGGTATCATTTCGTTAACATCTTAACACGTCAGAAATGGGCTTTATCTTCTGCTTCACCCTATCATCAGGCAGTGGTTACTCGTTGTGAATTTATCACCAATCCAATTGTCTCTCGTTACCTGCTTTCTTTTAATATGTGCTTATATTTTATATGTCGAACACTTAACTATGCCTACCTATCGAGAATCGCTTTTCTTATATTTGGTTCATAAAACAAAAGTACTATTATGACAGTGATGGGTTTCATTACATTTAAGCTAGGAAATCTATCTTCTCAATTTCTCCTCGTAAAACTTAGAAATGTGCGGACATATTGTTTATGTCTCTAATCGAGATGGCTTCATTCCTTCCTTCAAATCTTCTGGTATCATTTCTATTTGCCACCCCACCCTGTTTCTTTTCTGCGCCGACCAGCTTGTTTCTGTTTTTCTTCGGTTAAACGCCATAAATTCTCCACCATTGGTTGGGAGTAGTCACTGAATCTTTTTTGCACAAACATGGCTTCTTATGCAAACATCTTCAATTTTTCTCGTTCGATGTTCGTTCATGTTTTTGATACTTCTACGCAATATGGTA
This sequence comes from Allium cepa, assembly GCA_030765085.1. Lineage (NCBI taxonomy): Eukaryota > Viridiplantae > Streptophyta > Magnoliopsida > Asparagales > Amaryllidaceae > Allium > Allium cepa. The sequence goes on along the minus strand of CM060940.1, from coordinate 744,208,734 downwards.
TACTTCGTCGTTATGTGATCATTATAATGTGCATGCGTTGTGATATGTGCATATCTTTATATATGTTCCATTGATGGTCGATTCTTATTTTAACGATTACTCATTTGTTGTCATGTGGGTCCTTAGATGCATTTTTATTTGAACTATGTAGGCAGTACAACAATGCCTAAAGATGCTTAACGCTTTTAAGTCATCCTTGACTGGCAACATACATAAGAGGAAAAAGGATGATCTTATTGCATAGGATAGAACGAGTGGATCTCATAGAGTTGATCCTCTTCCTCCCGTGTTTTCTTCCACTGCCGCTGCAATATCTGTGCCTCCTCTCATTATACTTCCAACTTCTCACCACTTCCTAACTCGTCTAGAAGATGGTAATTCTTCCACTTTATTGTCTGAGCAAATGGGTCATCTCATGATTGATGATGTCTTAGTTCTCACTTCTGCTCCTCCATCTCTAACGCTTCTCCTAGCTTTAGGACCACCTACCGCAGAGGTCTTCCAATGTCTCTATAGGAGCTTGTCACATCTACTAATTTGATTTGGAATTATTGAAGTTGTTATGAAATTTTATATACGGTGCTCATTATGTATATATTTTTCTACTAAAATCTTTACAGGGATAATGCTTTAGCCATGAAGTAATTATTTCATCGAGTGGAAACATCTGAGCCCGCATTGGTTAGTGCACAGACTAAAGTTTAGAAGCTGAAGGGAGACATTGAGGTTAGAAGCCAAAGAGAGTATGCTATAAGAAGCAGCTAGAGGAGCTTAATGACAAGTTTAAAGAAATGGATTTGTGTGCTACGAAGGTAGAGGATGCATTTACAAAAAAATAAGGGAAAATAAATAGTTGATTTGGGAAATGAAAAGACTGAAAAAGAAACTATCTAAAATGATGAAAGATGCTGAATCAAATACTTTCAATGTCCTTTATCAGATTTATTCCCAGGTCAAGAGATAATTTTTTACAAAATGCCTTAACGATACCGATGTAGAAGTGAGTTTAGAGTTCTTGCGTGATCTTTAACTTATTAAGTCTGCTCAAGGACATTACCGCATCTCATGGGTTAAGGAACGCGGTGGAGTTGATGCTTCCCTCTCAGCCTCTATATAGGAGTTACCGTGAAATATGGTTCTGAGGATAAGTCTCTTGTTAATCCTGATTAGATCACTAAGGCTCTTCGTTCTGATAAAGTAACTCTTTTAACCTTGGCTTTATCTTTTGATTATTTCCTAGTTCTCACGAAATTTGTAATGATATTTTGGATATAACCACATCTTTTAACTGCTGTCATGATTTATTTTTATGAATACCCTGGTAATTAAAGAAAGGAATTGGATGCTATATGTTTGATTTTAGTTTGACCTTGTGCATTATTGTAATTACATGTTATTGGTGTTCTTATTGGGTTCAGTAGTGTGTTTAAATCAACACTCTTTTCCTTTAGGTAGGAATTGTTAATTTTGATAAACCTCTTTTATTAGAGCCATTCAAAGAAGATAATCTAGTTTAGTATTTAAAGGGGTATGTCAAAATTTTAGATAAATAAGTCATAGAGAGATTACCAAGAAGAACCGCTTTTGTACATAGGAGGGAAACTGGACTGGAAAAGACTACTGCACAACTAAAGAGGAAATCTCAAGGGCACTTATTTAGTAATACACAGTTTATCCATGGGAGTGATGCACTTTATGATTTTATACTGTGGAAGTGGGGTACTTCTTAAGGGGTTGAACTACTTCCTTAGGACATCCTCGTTTATTATGGCTTAAAAATAGACTTGGTCGTAGATAGTTATGATAGTGTGTATGATATGTGTTGCGCAATGTTATACAGTTTAACAAAACCATCTTTGTTTGCTTGTGCACTCTTGTTTTGTTTAATTACTTATCTTTGCATGATGCATAGCTTGGCATTCCACCAAAAACTAATCTGACCCCAGTTAATGTTTTGGTGCGTGTAGATGTTAGAGTTGACTTGGAGCTTATGGACCACGATACTCCCAAACTTATTATGGAAAGGGAAAGGATGGAAATCGATGTTTGAAATTTAACAAATGAGCTAGATGGTGTCAAAAAGGCTTTACTTAGGTAGCATAATTGTTTTACTAAGTAGGGAATCGATCTTAATACTACAAACAAAATATAGAAAGTCTCAAGGCCAAACTAAAATGCTTTAACAGGAGAAGGTGGTGATTTGGAGAAGTTGTTAAAAGATGTCGAGGAGTTGTACACTTTTTCTTATGAAGGAAAGATTAAGAAACTCGAAAAAACCATTAAAGAGCTATCCCAGTGAATTGCTCATCAACTGAGTGAAGAAGATAATCCACCCACTGATGGGCCCTCCCAAGGCATTTTCCTCTAGGGCATTGTCAGCTTCTCCTCTTGGTTTGACCAGCTAAACATCATCACAACTTAAAAAGAAGCGATAGCTTACTATCAAAACAAATTTAATGAGTTCAAGGCTGTCTACGAAAAGAGATTGGAAGGTTCTAAGAAAGAAGCAAAGGTAGAGGGGAATTCATCTACTTATAAATTGTTTGGTTTGTTCTCAAAGAAGATAAAGAAGACAAAAATATAAATTTTAGACGATCTAAATGTATGCGCGGCATAGCTATTGATCATCAACGAACTTGGAGATCAGATATGTGGATCGGTTTCGGTTATGCAGTCCTTTGACTTATCTTCTTCATATTTGAATCTTTTAATGCCTATGGTTCATGACTTCGTGCTATCCGGTTTACTTGAAAAGCTCCACTATGACAAGGTTAAGCGTGTTATGACTGGTATAACTATACAACATGCCATTGATGTGTTTAGTTATTTCTTACCAAAACTAGACTTAAGCTTCCTTTATAATCACAATGATTACATTTTTAGGAGGCAAGATTTAGGGAATCCTTGGGCTGGTGCTAATTATAACCCGAAGCTTCCTATAGTTAATGTGCCTTAGGGTTCCTCAATTGTTTTAATTGAGATATCTCCGCCTTCCGCTGCTCGAGATTCTAGCAGGAAAAAAACATTCTTAACATCGAAGGATTTTAAGTCTGGTGTACTTTAGCAACTTCATCGGTCTTTGATTAAAATAAGTATATTTCTTATATATGTTTAGCATTTTATGATGATTTGTAATGAAATTTAGTAAGAAATTGTAAAGTATTACGTTTACCTCTTTAAACTTTGTACAGACTCTTGAACTTTTCCTTAACTCGGACTGCATAAACCTCGTTTTCTTTCTTTGTAGCACCTTTTAACTTTTGAATGTGCAACTTTTAAGCTTTATGTTATCTCTTCTCTTTTTTGCAATGCGCTTGGATCAATCTGTCTCTCTTGGGGTGTAGATTATTATGTTTTGAATGTGAAGTCAAATCGCATGTTTATGACCCTTGTTCATGCGCATGAATTTTTAATGCTGGTTTGGGTCATCTAATATGCCTACGTACATCGAAGTTTCTTTGCTGAAAAGCCGAGTTATGTTATTAAAACTCTATTTTGGCTTGCAAGCAAATAAAATTGACAAATAGACTTTTATACTAGTTCGGGCCGTCAACTATCCCTACATTTGGTTTATTGTTTATATTGGACTTTTTTAGTCACAACTTTTTACATTGCACTTTTCTATGAGAAAAGACTTACTAAACAAAGTATGGTTGGAGATGTTTTGAATTCCATGTCCTTGGGACAAGGTTTCCATCAGGCCTAGAGAGGCGGCAATCGCCGTTTGAAAGTGCTTTTGCCATTACCAAGGGTCCTTCCTAGTTTGGTCCGAGTGCTCCTTCTGTCGGGTCTTTTGTGTTATTCAACACGTTTCTTAGAACTAGAAGTCCTTTGTGGAACTTACTTTCTTTTGAATCATGAATTATAACTTCTCGCTATTCTTTTCGTATAAACTGCAGACCCGACTGCTGCTTCATCTCTCTTTCTAGTTTGATATCTAACGTAATTTCTTCATGTTGTGAGTTCTATTCTGTTAGGTATGATAACTGTCGATGTGATGGTACATCTACTTTAATCAGTAACATATCTTCATATGTTAGATAGAATGGGGTATGGCCCACATGTGACCTTATGGATGTTCAATATGTCTATAGAACCAGGGGTAGTTCCTTTGATCATTTCCCTTTAGCTTTCATGAGTCTCTTTTTCATCAACTTCTTTATCGTTTGATTCACAGTTATGACCTGCTCGTTTTCTTGTCGGTGGCCTATGGAGGAGGAACTCTTGATTATGCCATTTTTCTCACAAAGGTCGGAGAATTCTTTACTTTTAAGTTGTGTACCATTGTTGGAGATTATCTTGTATGGAATCTCTAATTTGGTATGATATTCCTAACCACTAAAGTGACCATGTTTTTTGAAGTTACGGTTACAGGAGGTTCGACATCCACCCAAGTAAAATAATCTATTAATGCTATTATGTTTCGTGCTTCCATGGACATTGAGAGTGGGCCTAGCAAGTTAATTCCCCAGGTGTGGAATGGCCATGGACTAGTCATGGGAGTAAACTTATGTGATGGTTGTCTTAGGATATTGGCAAATCTTTGATACCTAGCGCATCTTCGGACAAACTCATGCGCATCACTTAGTGTAATTGGCCAAAGTAAGATTGTCTCAATATTTTCTAAGCTAACTTCGTTCCTTCTTAATGATTCCACAATATCCCTCATGAATTTCTCTCATGACCTAGTTCCTTCCTCTTTGGTGATACATTTTTAGATAGAGGTACGAGAATCTCATTTTATATAGTATCTCATCAAATAATGTGAAATAAGGATCTTAGTATCTAATATTTTTGGCTGCATTTTTGTCTACTGGTATGGTTTTTTTCAACAAAAAATATTTAGTTGGACTTATCCAAGATTCTACTTCTTCTGGATGCATTGCCAGAGGGGCAAGGTTATCTTCAATCTTATCTGTACTGTCTTGATGTGATGACGCAGAATTTTGGGCAATATCAATTTAATAATCTGTATTAAAAATTAAATTGATTTGATAATTTTTGTTAATAAAATTTGAATTGATTTAATAACCTTCTTTTAATAAATATTTATTGATAATTTTATCTTTTAAAAGCTAATAAATTGTTTTCTATTTATAATGTATATATATTTGCATATATTGTAAATAGATAAGATTTGTTTTAAATTTAACAAATAAAGCATATTTTCTAATTCTAATATTTTTGGTGATTTGGAAATTATGATTTATTTAATATTAAGCTTTTCAAAGCTATTTAATATATAACTATATGGTTTTAAATACTCAAGGTAAATGTTTAATTGTTCAAATTTATTTTAGCTTAAGTTTAAATTTAAATTAATTAACAAAAAGATTTGTTTCATTTTCCTTTTAAAATTTACTTGATAATTATGATTTGTAATTATAGAAGTTTAAATTAAAATTACATATGAAACATTAATTCTTTTGGGTAAAATAAGTAATTTATATATAATAAGATAATCCCTTTTGGCAAATTATTTCACATTGATAAATGTGTTATTTTTAAGCAATATTAACAATGTATTGTTTTTACAAATAGATTTTAATATAAATAGAATTTTTATTTCAAATTAAATTTGTGTAGTTATATATGTATATGTATAACTTGATTTTAAAAATTGGATTTTAGAATATGATTTGAATTTGAATTTATAGTTTTGAAATTTAAAAGGATAGATATTTAAATTGTTTTGGATTTTAAAATATTTGTATAAGCTTTTATTTATGAATATAATTGGTTTTATATATATTTTCTTAAAGAATTCATATGCATTTAAATAAGTATTCATAATCAGTAAATTAAGAAAAGGATTTTTACTTTACATTAGGAATAAATAAAGATTACTTAAAAGACAAATGTAAATATACTAAGGCTTCATATAACATGTGTTAGATAGTTAAATAGGATATAGGACAAGTGTCACGTTTTATTATCATTTTATTTGATTTCTAATAAACCATAAATTAAGTTTATAAAAGCATACATCTCCATTTTATTTTTCTTTTTTTCATCTCATTTCTAAACAAAGAAAATAAGGCAACCTCATATCAAAACTGTAAACACTTTCCAAATTTGAAAACCAAAAGCCTGCAAACCATATTCAAATACAAATATGAAAACACTTTCCATAATCAAAACAGAATCCCTGTAATAGCATTTTCAAATATCAAAAAGAAAAACCTGTAGTTCAACATTTTCTTCAATCTATTCAAAATCCTGCATTTTTCTTCCAACCTAGAAATTTTCTGAAGAAAGTTCAAGATCCAGTAACATCAGCAAGTATGCAGTTTTAAATCATGCATTTTATTCAAGCACTCAAGTTTTTAAATCAAAGAGCATTTCAGTTTTAAAGATTCAAAGGTTTTCAAAGCTGTTTCCAAAATAAAAAGAATGCTCTTTTCTTCATCCTCAAAACAAGTGAGTAACATCACTTTTAAAAGTTTAGGTATATAAATTTGGTTGCATGCTAGTTTTTTTTTGAAATGAATATGTATTGTGTGAAATCTGCTGTGTACATATTCATGTTTGGGTATGCACGTTTGTTTTCATATGAATACTCTCTGTTTATAGCTTCCATTTTTCTTGTTTGATGTAAATTCAATATCTCTTGATTTTGTCTCTGTTTAAACTTAAGATTCAAATCAAACTTATTTGCTTCATTACAAAATTTAGTGTAAAATTTTACTTAAGTTAAAATAATATTGATATGACTCTAGAAATCAAAATAACTGAGCGAGTTTAAACATTAGTGAAAATCCAAATATCATAATTTTTAGTTTGAGGAGGAGTGTGTAGTTTTGGTTTGACCAGAATTAATGTTTTGGGGAAACTCTGGCGATTTATTAATAGGAGTAATTTGAGTTTAATTACTTTATGTAATTAATCAAGAGATTAGTTAAAGATAATTAATTAAGGATTAATTAATTAATTAAGGGTTGTTAATTACTGAATGTGATTAATCTAGATTGATTAATTAATTTAAGATTAATTATTAGATACAATTAATGATATAATTAAGGGTTGATTAATTAAGGAATAATTAATCAATGAAGTGATTAAAGAGTAATTAATTAATTAAGGATTAATGTAATTGATTATGGTTAATTAATTAATGAAGTAATTAAAGGTTAATTATTGTATTCAGTTAAGAATAATTCATTTGTGAAATTAATTAAAGAATAATTACTTGAATGTAATTAAAGAATAATTAATCAAGGATGATTAATTAAGGTGGATAATTAGAGGATAATTAATTAATTAATTTATAATTAATTGATGGTTATGTAAGCAAAATTTATAATGATGAAGTAATTAATTTAATTTACTTCAAATTAATTAGAGGTGAAGTAATTAATTTAATTCATTTTAAATTAATTATAGTGTGATTAATTAATCCTTGCTTATGTATGGATGGATGATATTGATTGCCTTGAATGATTTGAGATCTCAGATATGAGATAAGTGATGCTATGTGATATCGATGCTTTGGTTGAAGTGTGATGATAATGTGGATTATCTGTTTGTGATGATAATGTGAATTATCTATTTGTGATGATGATATGAATTATCTATTCTTTGTGTATATAGATAACAGAATTGGATTGTTTTTTAACTTTAAAAACAACTTGGACCTAAAAGATGGCGTTTTGGATTTGGATGAGATCGGGATCGAGTTTTCAGATTTGGATATCCGAAAACCACATCGATCCAAATTAACGATAGGTCATGAATCTCAAGTAAAGATGAAGATTCAGAGTGCAAGGGTTATCGTCGTTAACTCTAAGGGTGATTCCAAAATGAGTGTAACGAGATAATGCCTTCGGTTTCGTTCGAACTCGGAACGAACTTGTATGGATTGAATGCTTTCATAACATCGTCAGGTGGACGATGAGCATTCAAAGAGATGTGTTCTCTAAAGGTAATCGTTGCCTCAAGCCTCATCAACCGAAAATGGCTAAAACAGGGGAGGTGCAGCAAGGTTAAGTGGGTAGCACCCAAGTAGGACAAAATTTTCCGCTGTCTAGAAGTCCCTTTTTATTCGGCTGTGTGGGCAGTTGGAACACGCGCCAACTGCGGGGTTGTCTTGTTCGGGACTATCCAGTAAGGGATGGTTCCTATCTCGTGTTGCAGGGGATTTAGGGTGGATCCTCGATACGGTGATCTAGGCCCCGTACTGTGACGGGCGGTACCCCAGTAACCCTGCCATTGATGGAAACTCATTCTTCCTACGTACCCTTACGGTTTTGATTGTATACTTATGTAGCTGGAATTTAATAAATGTAACAATTTCGGCTATTTCTTATTTACTTGAAAACCCTAGAGCCTATTATAATATCACTAGTTTTCCTATCAAATGTTTTGGTTAGCGTAAGGTAAAAACTTACCCGTATTTATGTATGGGAAGTCTTACGTGATACCTTTTCTTTCAAAGGTTTTCAAAGTTAAGCAACCTTAACCTATTACTCATACTAGACCCATGTCTGACCAGGAGTTTATTTTCTGTTTTCTTAAACTCTTGGGTACTCAAATTTTTATGAGTAGCCAAGGGATTCGGGTTAGCTTTGACGAATTATGGAGGAGCAATGGAGCATGAGACTTCAGCGTTGTAGATATATATAGTGTTCCACCGTGTTGGTTTCTTTGAATTATATTTGAGTTGTAATAACTAGACAAGTGTTTAAAATTGTCTAGTATGTGATGTAAAATCTATGTAACTCTAATTGATGTTGTAGACTATGTAATATTATGTGATTAACATAATTTATTCGTTCCACTGTTTAGCTTCTGATGTTGTTTCTTTTTTCTTCTCTATCTTTTCTCTTTTCTATCACTTTCTTTCTTCAAGATGATACGATTTTCTATGGAGAGAAAGTCATGTCGTCACAGTGGTATTAGAGTGCTAGGTTGAGTGAATACCTAGGATTTGGAGTGATTTTTTCTTGAGAGAGCGTACTTGTAATTTTGATATATATATATATATATATATATATATATATATATATATATATATATATTTCTATCTATTTGTTGGGTTAACTGTTCAGGTTTTCCAATATATGTTATAAAGGTAGATAGGGTACCAATAGATGGAGTTTGAATGTTCGAGGTTGGAAGTGTATCAGTCGAGACTGCAGACCTAATGCCGTCTCGAGTAAGCTTTGTTGTGGTGTAAGGATTTCACGATCTCTGAAGGTAACCTGTTAAGGTTTGGAGTCCATCTTTGATGTGCAAGTTGGATGATTAGAGTTTGGATCTGTCGATTAGGCAGAAGAGAGTGGTGGTATCTTGGCAACCTCAGGAAATAGTAGCTGCGTGATGAGATGTAGTGACTACGAATGTTTCCGAAGATGTTTCTTTTGAACAAGTTTAAGGAAGTGTGTCTGCATCGGTGATGTGGCTGAGTTCAGCAGAGTGTTTCTGTATGGCATTAAGGCCCGAGTTTCTAGAAGAGCTTTGGATTGGGAAATCTTTGGCATCTGTGGCAGCAGTGCAGCTCGGAGAGTTCTGTGTGCCGGCAGGAAGGTCTTCTGGCTAAGAAGTTTTCTTGAGGTGGAGTTCAGAAGCAGCAAAGTGGATCCATTTCTTCGATGGATAGGCTAGATAAGCATAAGCTGTTCTGATTGGCAAAGAAAAGAACTGTTTCTTTGGATTTAGGCTGGGTTAATCGCAAAAGTGACTTGCGATAGTTGAGTGTTCTCTTGGGTAATCTTTTGCTTGGGATCGAGGCATCTCTAGGAATTCCAGGAGTGATACCGGTGGTTCAGCTAGAAGATGGATGGTTCCTAGAGAGGTTTTGGTGAAGCAGCTCAGGATTTTTCATGGAACTTCTGAGTATTCTTTTATGGATCTGTTGAACCATATTTTTTGAGATGTGATATCTAGTCTGTGATCATGATCATCATCAACATTTTCATCTGCTCCAGATCAGAGTTGTGCAGAAGCGAGGTGGCGGCTGTTCTAGAGTGGAAGTTTTCAGGATTTGAAGCAGGTTTGGCAAGTGCTCCTGTTTGGTCTTTTCCGGATTGAAGAAGTTAGTTCTCTACTGATGATACTAGAGTTGGTGTTCTTTATTTTGGTTGATCTTGATAGGATCATTCTGTTGGGTTGTTTTTGGTACAGTTTGTTTCCAGAAGCATCAGCGAAGGTTGAGCTGATTAGTAAGGATGAATGCAGCACAGGATCGTCAGTGGAGTTTGGTGGATAAGAGATGGAGGAATTTGGATTTCGAAGTTGGAGATTTGATTTTGGATTAGTTTTTCTCCGATCAAGGGAGCTATAAGTTTTGGCAAGGCTGGGAAGCTAGCTTCGAGGTGTTTTGGATCTTTCCGTGTTCTTGTGAGGATTAATGTTTGGTCTTCAGGATTGAATTGCCAGTTTGGATAACTGAGATTCGATGTGTTTCACATATCTCTGAGGGAGTACGTGTATGATCCATCTCTGGTTATGGAACTAGCAGTTCAGAAGGATTTGGTAGTTGAGTCAGACTTTTTTGTAGTCTGATATTATGTTCAGTTGTAAATCTAGACGAGTAGGAGCTCTGTAGCTTAGTAATATAGGTTGTTTGGATTCTGTAGAGCGAGTATTTCGGTATTTATACCTAGGAGACTCTAGGATGTTCTATCCAGGATTTCGTCTGGATAGTTGGATTTGTTTGATTGAGTAAATTGGTTTTTATGGTTGTTAGCATATGGTTGTGAATATATGCTTGTGGTTTAAATTAAAATTTGATGATGGATTATTAAATTATCTTTGCTTTTAAATTTCGGGGATGAAATTCTTTTAAGGAGGAAGGAATGTGATGACCCAGAATTTTGGGCAATATCAATTTAATAATCTGTATTAGTAATTAAATTGATTTGATAATTTTTGTTAATAAGATTTGAATTGATTTAGTAATCTTCTTTTAATAAATATTTAATTGATAATTTTATCTTTTAAAAGCTAATAAATTGTTTTCTATTTGTAATGTATATATATTTGTATATATTGTAAATAGATTAGCTTTGTTTTAAATTTAACAAATAAAACATATTTTCTAATTCTAATATTTTTGGTAATTTGGAAATTATGATTTATTTAATATTAAGCTTTTCAATGCTATTTAATGAATAACTATATGGTTTTAAATACTTAAGGTAAATGTTTAATTGTTCAAATTTATTTTAGCTTAAGTTTAAATTTAAATTAATTAACAAAAAGGTCTGTTTTATTTTCCTTTTAAAAATTACTTGATAATTATGATTTGTAAATATAGAAGTTTAAATTATAAATTACATATGAAACATTAATTCTTTTGGGTAAGATAAGTAATTTATATATAATAAGATAATCTCTTTTCGTAAATTATTTCAAATTGATAAATGTGTTATTTTCAAACAATATTAACAATGTATTGTTTTTACAAATAGATTTTAATATAAATAGAATTGTTATTTCAAATTAAATTTGCGTAGTTATACATGTATATGTATAACTTGGTTTTAAAAATTGGATTTTAGAATATGATTTGAATTTGAATTTATAGTTTTGAAATTTAAAAGGATAGATATTTAAATTATTTTGGATTTTAAAATATTTGTATAAGCTTTTATTTATGAATATATTTGGTTTTATATATATTTTCTTAAAGAATTCATATGCATTTAAATAAGTATTCATAATTAGTAAATTAAGAAAAGGCTTTTTACTTTAAATTTAAAATAAATAAAGATTACTTAAAAGACAAATGTAAATATACTAAGGCTTCATATAACATGTGTTAGATAGTTAAATAGGATATACGACAAGTGTCATGTTTTATTATCATTTTCTTTGATTTCTAATAAACCATAAATTAAGTTTATAAAAGCATACATCTCCATTTTCTTTTTCTTTTTTTTCATCTCATTTCTAAACAAAGAAAATAAAGCAACCTCAGATCAAAACTGTAAACACTTTCCAAATCTGAAAATCAAAAGCCTGCAAACCATATTCAAATACAAATCTGCAAACACTTTCCAAAATCAAAACAAAATCCCTGTAATAGCATTTTCAAACATCAAAAAGCATGACCCATGGTTAAAATTTTCTTCAATCTGTTCAAAAGCCTGCATTTTCTTCCAATCTGGAAATTTTCTGAAGCAAGATCCAGTAACATCAGTAAGAATGCAGTTTTAAATCAAGCATTTTATTCAAGCACTCAAGTTTTTAAATCAAAGAGTATTTCAGTTTTAAAGATTCAAAGGTTTTCAAAGCTGTTTCCAAAATAAAAAGGAATGTTCTATTCTTCATCCTCAAAACAGGTGAGTAACATCACTTCTAAAAGTTTAAGTATATAAATTTGGTAGCATGCTAGTTTTTTTTGAAAGGAATACGTATTGTGTGAAATCTACTGTGTATATATTCATGTTTGGGTATGCATGTTTGTTTTCATATGAATACTCTCTGTTTATAGCTTCCAGTTTTCTTGTTTGATGTAAATTCAATATCTCTTGATTTTGTCTCTGTTTAAACTTAAAATTCAAATCAAACTTGTTTGATTCATTACAAAATTTAGTTTAAATTTTTACTTAAGTAATATTGATATGACTCTAGAAATCAAAATAATTGAGAAAGTTTAAACATAAGTGAAAATTCAAATATCATAATTTTTAGTTTGAGGAGGAGTGTGTAGTTCTAGTTTGACCAGAATTGATGTTTTGGGGAAACTCTGGTGATTTATTAATGGGAGTAATTTGAGTTTAATTACTTTGTGTAATTAATCAAGGGATTAGTTAAAGATAATTAATTGAGGAGTAATTAATTAATTAATTAATGATGTAATTAAGAGTAGTTAATTACTGAATGTGATTAGTCTAGATTGATTAATTAATTTAAGATTAATTATTAGATATAATTAATGATATAATTAAGGGTTGATTAATTAAGGAATAATTAATCAATGAAGTGATTAAAGAGTAATTAATTAATTAAGGATTAATGTAATTAATTATGGTTAATTAATTAATGAAGTAATTAAAGGTTAATTACTGTATTTGGTTAAGAATAATTAATTTGTGAAATTAATTAAAGAATAATTACTTGAATGTAATTAAAGGATAATTAATAAGGATGATTAATTATGGTGGATAACTAGAGGATAATTAATTAATTAATTTATAATTAATTGACAGTTATGTAAGCAAGATTTATAATGATGAAGTAATTAATTTAATTTACTTTAAATTAATTAGAGGTGAAGTAATTAATTTAATTCATTTTAAATTGATTATAGTGTGATTAATTAATCCTTGCATATGTATGGATGAATGATATTGGTTGTCTTGAATGATTTGAGATCTCAGATATGAGATAAGTGATGATGTGTGATATGAATGCTTTGGTTGAAGTGTGATGATAATGTGGATTATCTGTTTGTGATGATAATGTGAATTATCTGTTTGTGATGATGATATGAATTATCTATTCTGTGCGTATATAGATAATAGAATTAAATTGTTTTTTGACTTTAAAAACAACTTGGACCTAAAAGATGGCGTTTTGGATTTCGGTGAGACCGGGATCGGGTTTTCAGATTTGGATATCCAAAAACCACATCGATCCGAATTAACGATAGGTCATGAATCTCAAGTGAAGATGAAGATTTAGAGTGCAAGGGTTATCGTCGTTAACTCTGAGGGTGATTCCAAAATGAGTGTAACGAGCTAATGCCTTCGGTTTCGTTCGAACCCGAAACGAACTTGTAAGGATTGAATGCTTTCAGAACATCGTCAGGTGGATGATGAGCATTCTAAGAGATGTGTTCTCTAAAGGTAATCGCAGCCTCAAGCCTTATCAACCGGGAATGGCTAAAACATGGGAGGTGCAGCAAGGTTAAGTGGGTAGCACCCAAGTAGGACAAGATTTTCCCTTGTCTAGAAGTCCCTTTTTGTTCGACTATGTGGGTAGTTGGAACGCGCCAACTGCGGGGTTGTTTTTTTCGGAACTATCTAGTAAGGGATGGTTCCGGCCTTGTGCTGCAGGGGATTTAGGGTGGATCCTCGGTACGGTGATCTAGTCCCCGTACTGTGATGGACGGTACCCCAGTAGCCCTGTCATTGATGGAAACCCATTCTTCCTATGTGCCCTTACGGTTTTGATTGTGTACCTATGTTGCTGGAATTTAATAAATGTAACAGTTTTAGCTATTTCTTATTTACTTGAAAACCCTAGACCCTATCATAATATCATTAGTTTTCCTATCAAATGTTTTGGTTCGCGTAAGGTAAAAACTTACCCGTGTTTATGTGTGGGAAGTCTTACGTGATACCTTTTCTTTCAAAGGTTTTCAAAGTTAAGAACCTTAACCTGTTACTCATACCAGACCCATGTCTGACTCGGAGTTTATCTTCTGTTTTCTTAAACTCTTGGGTACTCAAATTTTTACGAGTAACCAAAGGATTCAGGTTAGCTTTGACGAATTATGGAGGAGCAATGGAGAAGGAGGCTTCAACGTTGTAGATATATGTAGTGTTCCGCTGTGTTGGTTTCTCTGAATTGTATTTGAGTTGTAATAACTAGACAGGTGTTTATAACTATCTACTATGTGACGTAAAATCTGTGTAACTCTGATTGATGTTGTAAACTATGTAATATTATGTGATTAACATAATTTATTCGTTCCGCTGTTTAGATTCTGATGTTATTTCTTTTTTCTTCTCTATCTTTTCTCTTTTCTATCCCTTTCTTTCTTCAAGATGATACGACTTTGTGTGGAGGGAAAGTTGGGTCGTCACACTTTATTTGCTGCCTCTTGAACCCTCGAACGCTGGGTTCGTGTTAACACCGAAATCTGATTTATTTAGAAATGTTAGGCTTGGTTAACTGCCCTGTATGAATTGCTTTCATTTCTTATGCAAACTTGGTACTTGCTAGCTTGGCTAAAGGATCCACTTAAAGAACTTTCCTCCCTGGGAATCTATCTAAATTGTTCGAACTTAGTTAATAGATCTTTGGACATTTCCATAAACTTGGCTAGAGTTGATTCTTTTGTTTGATAATTTCCTTACACCTGATTTACAACAAGTTGTTACTCACTATGGACTTTAATGTGGGCCACCTTCATTACATATGCTATTTTCAGCACAGTAATGAATGCCTCATATTCTACGATGTTATTTATTACCTTGGATTCCAATTGAGCTACACCATATAGTTTTTGGCAGTCTGGGTTGACAAACACATATGTACTTCTTGCCCCATGTTTATTTAATGTGCCTTCAACATAGAGTTGCCACGCCAGTGAAAGCTCTTATGTTTCCTCACTTTGTTATGATGTTGGGATTGTGCATTCTTCAATGAAATTGGTTAGAGTTTACTCTTTGATTGCATTGCGAGGGCAGTAAGAGAAGTCATACTAACTTAGTTCGATGGGCCACTTCAAGAGGCAACCAGACGTATCTAGTTTCTGCAGTATTTGTTTCAATGGTTTGTCTGTCGGTACTTTGATGGAATGCGCCCAAAAATATGATTGTAGCCTTATGGCTATAAGTAATAATTTATAAGCTAACTTCTCTATCATAGGTAGACAAAATATATCGGTCTTTACACACTTGCTTCTTTTTGCACTACTTCTACGCTCATAGCTTGGTGAGTTATAGCTACCTATACAAATAGATCCTCAGCTGAGCCTGGCTTTGAAAGTATGGGTGGATTGGCTAATTGATCCTTTAGCACTTAGAAAGCTGCTTTGCACTATTTCGTCAATTCAAAGCTCATGCCCTTATTGATTTTGTCAAAGAAAGGAATGCATTTATCAATAGCCTTAGAAATGAACCTACTCTAAGCTGCCACCTTCCAATTTAGGCTTGTTGCACCTACAGGTTTTTTCGAAACTTCCATTCTTCCTTATAGATACAATTTTCTCTGGACTGGCCTCTATTCGCCTTACACTAACAATGTATCCTAGAAATTTCCTGACTAAATTGTAAATTTACACTTTAATTCGTATTTGCCTTAAGGTGGCAAAGATCTCTTCCATATCTTGCACATGGTTAGAAGCTACTTTGATTTCACCAACATGCCATCTACGTAAACTTCAACATTCTTTCCAATCTAATCTGTGAACATCATGTTAACTAGGCCTTTGATATGTTGCCCTTACATTCTTTAATCCAAATGGCATTAATGTATAATAGTACAATCCATTATCAGTGATAAAGCTTGTATGTTCCTAATTTGGTTCAAACATAGCTATCTGGTTATATCCTAAATATACATCCACGAATGTCAGTAGTTCGTGCCCGCTAGCTGTGTTATCCTACTGATCAGTTCTAGGTAAAGATAAATTGTCCTTAGTGAAGGCTTTGTTAAGCTAGGTGAAATCTATGCAAGTTCTCCACTTTCCATTTGACTTCTTTACCAAAACTGGATTCACTACCCACTTTGGGTAGTATACTTCTCGGATGAATCCATTTTCCTTTAAATTTTTAACATTTTCATGAAGAGCAGTATACTTCTCCTAGTCCAAGGTGCGTCGTTTTTTCCTCACGAGGTATGCATTAAGATCTATGTTATGGACGGATCGATTCCCTTCATATTTGAGTGAATCTAAGCAAAAGCTTTATGGGACCTCTTTAAGAAAAGAATCAAATTTGAACGCAGTTCACTACTTAGGTTTTTTTTTTCTTTTCGATTTTCACAATCTTGGTAGAAACTAAAGGAACTATTTGTATATCTTCTAAATCATTCACTGGTTTCATTCCTAGTCGTGGATCCCTTTTGTCTGCTACTTCCTATGACCTAGATGAAATTGCCTTTTCCTGGTATGAGGGTACATAAGACAGATACTGCATAAATATTGAGTTGCATTCGTCTGTTCCTACCTTGTGGAACTAGTGCATTTTTACTTTTCTCGCATATTATGTGGTCATAGGTCAACCAGTTTCAGTATTTGTCTAGAAAATAGTTTCGATGCAGTTCTTTGAATTGGCTTGTTAATTATAATTTAATTTTTACATAAATTAGAGGAGGCAACAATACAATTTTAAATAATTTTATTGTTAGGATTCAAAATTATATCGTATAGTTCCTTGGCTAACAACAACTCTCCTCTCACACTTCCTACTCCTGCGAGGGTATGAAACTTCACGAGCAATTCTTTTTAGGAGATAACTTCCCCAAGCTCTATCAATGCAGTCCTCCATAAGAAAATGTTGCATGGGGATTGCTGATTAATGGCCAAAAAACTTGCATAAAAGGATTTGTGCAGTGACGATGCTCTTACGGTAACATGGTGTCAGGCCATTCCAATTGGAACACTTGCTATATTGTTGAAACCATATATAGGTTCTAGACTTAGCCTTAGGAATACAGCTGGAAGTCCCATCTTAGTGTACGTATCTTTAGATATGACATTCACAAAACTTCCTAAATTAACAAAAACTTTCTTCATTGTGTAGTTTGAGATTTATCCAGTTATCACTAGGAGTTCTTGTTGTGGGAAAGTAATTCCTACTGAATCCGCTGAGGTAAACGTGATGCTTGACATAGGCTTTTTTGATATGGAACAAGGTTTTGTGCTCAATATGAGATTCTTGGATGTATTTCTCCCGCGCTTTCTAGCTCTTGGCGATAAGGTAGGGTCCCTCATGAATAGAAGCAACGAGAGTATTAGGGTTCCCCACTAAATCTCCATGATGATCTGTGTTGAATATGCTAGTAATGATTTTTATTTGATGATAATAAACATATATATTCATTTAAATGTATTTGCTAATATACTATTTTATTTTTCACATAATTAAACAAATATTTGCTGAATAAAGTAAATATCATAGAATTTAAATTCAAACATAAATTTTATTCAATGAATATTTTATTACAATCTTGAGTAGTAAAAATTTGAGCTCTCGCTGCATATATACGATTTCTATTACAATACAAATTTAGTTACATTAAAATTTCAATCACATACATTTGCACCTCACTACATTTCACTCATTCACTCGTATTTGATCTTCAACTCTATTTCATATTGAATCCAACATCTGAGCAATCTGCAAAATAAACACTAACGCAGTAAAATTAAAAAGAAAAATTTTGCAGTGAAAAATAAAGTGTACATTTTGAAAATATTATTTACCTTGGTTATTTGGGTTGTTCATCATCATTAATTTTTGAATTCATGTACACGAATAACTTGTGACATGCACAGTGTATCACTGTACATAACACAAAGCTGTGCACACTGATATACACTTGATAAATCTACAGGGACGGGTGAGCACAAGGTCAAACCTAATCAAAAGTCAGGTTCAACTCAAGTGCAATACAAATAAAGTCATGACATGAGCACAAGGTCAAACCCGAGCTAAAAGCTGGATTCAACACATGTGCAATCCAAATGTAGAAATTCAATAAAACAGTCAAGACAACTAAAACAACTAGACCAGTCCAAAATCAAAAATGAACAAGTACAGTGTACAGAACTGTTTGAACTAAATGCATAAGCACGTGACATAATGCAAACACTAGATTCAAGTATACTTGAGGAACTAAGCATGCACAAGTGACTCGAAGCAGGTGAAGCAATACTTTCAGCATGAACATGAATGCAACCATCAATGCAGCTCAAAGACAGTTTCAAAAAAGATCATAACAATGAGTAAATCAGAAGTATACAAACTCAAGTGTACACATATATGGTGGATAGCACACAAATTCCAAAATCACTTGAACCAGAGAACCGGAAGTTCAGTGGCAACCAAATAACAATGAAGCAACTAGACTTCATTGATTATATACAAAATGTACACATGATAGTAATGGCATGTATGAAGACCACAACATGTAACATATATGCAACCAGACTACCTTCAATATGCATCATGTACATGAGGACCAAAGCACCAGCGAAACAAAAAATCCCAAAAAATGGAGGCAAAGCTCAAACACACATACATAAATATACAAACACACACGTATGGATATGTATGCAGTGCACAACAACTATCCAGCGCAGACTTGAAGAACAGTGGACAGAGCTCAATGCAAACTAGTACAGTTGCAAATACAAGTCCACGAGCAAGAACAAATGAAGACACAATGCAGAATCTACTTTCAACATGTACAAAGCACAAAGATAGTTTCACAAGAACAAGCAAACTACTTGACTGCACAGTGCAATGAACTGGTCAACCCAAACTATGAATATAGTAATTTCAACATTTTAGACAAGAAGTGCAAGTATACTCATATAACCAATTGTAGTAATCAAGTCATGGTTCAAACTAGAAAACTACACACACATACACATATATGTATGTATGTATGTATGTATTTACAAACAATATAACATGTAACAACATCATTGATGTGCACGTAAATGTGCATATTTTTACCATCATATTTATTCTATTTAAATTAAATAAATGATCATATTGGTTATTTTAACTTGTTTTAACCAAAATTCATATTAATTCCAAATTTTCACATATTCATCTTCGTACAAGGGCAAAATGGCCATTTGTGCACGTATATTAATTTGAGAGAATTTAATTGGAAATTTCTATAATATTTTTAGGAATTTAGCTTCTCATATTAGTGGGTTCATGAAGAAACATGCATGCACAAAATGTATATAAAGGAATGAAGATGGAAATAATTCAAAGTGAAGATCATGGAGGACCCCACCTACCCACCTACGTTAATGTACAAATTAAAGGCTAATGCACATGCTTATGGAGTTAATGGTTTCTTGTACACTTAATGGGGGATTAAGACATGTTAATGATTACTTGGCCTCCACACTTCCTAAGGAGCATTTTGGGCATTCCCCAAAAAGTGAATTAGGGTTTTAAAACTTGTATATATACCCCTTATGTTTCATGTAATCTCTCCTCTTCTCTTAGTCTCTCTTAGGCCACCTTCTCTTTAGTTTAGTTTAGATCAAAAATAAAATGAAATCTCCTCTTTCTCTTTTCATGGCTACTTAGCCATTTTTATTTTATGTAATCTTTTTTTATGCAATTTAATACATGCTCTTTCCTTTTCATGTTCGTTTACTTTCATGTTGTAGTGTAGATCTCTTCTCTTTTATGCAAGTAGAATAATTTTTCCTTTCATTTTGCTCTCTTTTTCCTCTTCTTTTTATTCAATGTTGCTTGCTACATTTGTTCATATGATGACAAATATGAGAGGCTAAACCCCTTCAATTCAGGGGTAATGAAGCTCTCTAATTAATGTAGCTTCAACATTTTGTCAATTCATGCTCTCTTTTTGTGCTTAATGACAATACTTGAAGTGGTTTAATTTGTTGTCTTTGCTTTGAATTTGATATTCTATATTGTTGACACCAAATAGGCTATGCTTAAACAATCACTAACACAAATGCCTCTTTATGAATATATGATTATGGCATAAGAAAGTGATTTGAAATTAAAATTTGATGGTCTATGTTTCTAATCAATAGTTAATAGGCCATACATAAAATAGATTTCATTTTCATTTTCTTTGTCAAGTTTCATGAAAGTTAGTAAGTGTTTTAAGGGGTGTGTTATACTTTGATGGCTTATGTTGGCTAATCAATAGCTCAAATATGCCATACTTATGATAAACACATCAACTAAAATCTAATGACCATAAAAGAGAGAGCATGATTTCATGTGTTGAACTACATGATCTAGAGAGTGGATTTATTCTCTAAATTGTCATTTAGCTCTCATATTTGCATTTCTTTTCTTTTTGTTAGTTAGTTCATTTTCTCATTTTCTAGCTTAAACACACTCTCGACTTTGGTATAATTTGATTGAGTAGGAAATTTAAATCATCAATTCCCTGTGGATCGACTCATATTCGCTCCGTACTACAAGTATACGCTATGCGCTTGCGGTAAATTTTATTTCAAAATTCGTTCGACGGTTTCCTAAACCGATAGAATTCCCGTCGACGAACAAGTTTTTGGCGCCATTGTCGGGGAAGTTGTTTGATTTTATTTTCTGTTCTTCGAATTATTTTAGATTGATTTTTGTGTAATTCTATTGTGTGTTTGCATTTAAAAAAAAATATTGTGTTTGTTGTTTGATTTTCGTTTACATTTTTGTTTGTGTGTTATTATTTTCTAGCGTTTTGTTCATTTGCATTTGCATATATATTAAAAAAAATAACACAATTTCAAAAAAAAAAATTAATTCGCATTTTCTTTTACATTCATATTTTGCATTTGCCTTTATTTTTACATTTTACATATACAATTTCAAAACTATGCAAACACCCTGCTGTGCACATCAGCCTGCACACAAACTCCCCTCTGCCTCAACACTTCCCACTGTCATTTCACTTCAGCTTAAAAATTACAAACACCTACCTCTCTGCCACTTCCACCCTTGACACCTTCCTTCACATAATCTACTTGCCTTCACCTTCCAAAACAGTGAACACAACCATTCACATACAACTGCCTGCAGTCTTCCATTTATCTGCACCACTTCTTGCCCACTCATCTACAAAAACTTCTGCCTTCAACATTCCTGAACCCCTTGCCTCATCACATATACCCTCTTACAACCCTCCACATACAGAACATTACAACCAAAACAATATACAACCTTCCACTTCTTGCTACTGCCAACTTCCCCTTCACGATCACTGTCGACCATCAACCTGACATATCACCTTCAACTGTCCACACAACTGTGTGCATCTCCATCACCATTCAACTACCCATACACACCCCTCATTTCATTAAACAGTTCT
This sequence comes from Allium cepa, assembly GCA_030765085.1. Taxonomy (NCBI): domain Eukaryota; kingdom Viridiplantae; phylum Streptophyta; class Magnoliopsida; order Asparagales; family Amaryllidaceae; genus Allium; species Allium cepa. Next base: position 744,187,020 of record CM060940.1, on the reverse strand, counting down.
GACCAAACATCACATTGCAAACCATCAAGCCACTTGCAAACTTCATTTTCTTCTGTCAACATATCACAACTGGTTTCATCACTCCAGCCCCACAACAAACAACCTTGCCTTGACTGCTCCATTTCCATCAGAATTCTTCCACATACAACAAATCATAGCCACCTCTAATCACCATCAACCCATTGCAGCTATTTCAACATTTCCAACTTTTATCCACCCAAGTGCCTCGAACTGCTACAACTCCACATTTCTGCCATTCGAACAACAAAGCTGCTACCACCGTTCAACCAAAATGTGCACTTCATCAGTGAACAACTGCAAATCTTCTTGATTCAAACAAAGTCCAACCCCCTACCATAACTCCCCTAACCAGTCCATGACCTATTATCCCCTCCTCCACCAACAAGTCCATCATCCACAACATTTGCTTTACTGCCTGCACTCTCATTCCCACATCATCACATTGCTAGCAACAGTTTTAACCTCCCTACCATCTGACCACGTCCACTTCTATCTCCACGAATATACACTGCGTTTTGCATTCCAGAGTCGCCAATTCAACCTCTTCAAGCCAACCACTGCCACCGAAAATAAATAAATCAAAACCACTCCTCAAACTCCTCATACGTAGTCCAATCCAATCTCCTCGAATCCACCACGACCTCACATCGAACCATGAGCATCCAAACACCTGCAACCACCCACGACCTCAAATCAAAATCCACATCAGACAATCGCGGACCCTCACTTCCTTCCACAACCTCATCTTCAGACCTTTCGACATCAGTACCAAAAACCATCAGCTCCTCGTCCTCATCACTTCACATACTTCCCCCAAACTCGAACTTGACTTCAATACCCGAACACACATTCGCCAGCACCTCAAACCCAAATTCACGAAAAAAAGAGAGTTCGTGAGAACGAGAACGAGAACGAATTGATTTTTGGGGAATTGATTTAGGAAAATTCAGGCAGTGTTTTGTTTTTAATTTGAACGAAAAAAAACAGCATTAGAGATAAGCTTGATTTTCTTCGGCTTGGTTAGTGGGCCAATAATTGTTGTTATGGGCTGCATTATTAAGTTGTATTGATTTATGTTAAATCCTTTTGTTTTCTTATATCTTCTTATTTAAAAAAAAAATTGCACACTATTTACCAAAAAAAAGAGGCTTTCATTTTCACTTGAATAAAAGCTTTTGCGTTTGTTTTCTTTATAAGTTGTTTTAGGTTTTATTTATTTAGTGAATTTGGTTTTGGAAAGTTGTTTGTTTTGGTATCAATTTTTTTTAGTTTCTTTCTCATAAAAAAAATTTGAATTCTCAAGTACCTTTGATTTCTACTATTTTCTTATCATTTTCCATTTCTATTATTTTCTTAAAAAAATTGTATACGTATCTTGTCTCTATTTTCAGGTTGCCAAAGAAGATTGGAAGAAGTGCTTACTCGCTCTGCTGCCAAAAATAAATTGCCGACTTGCTTATAAAAAATAATTCCGCTTTCATCTCTACTTTTATTTGAATTGCATTGTTGATAGCTTGCATTTGTAAAAAAAAACAAAAATCCATTGTAGTTGCATTGTTAATTCACGTTTAATTTCTGCTTTGCATTTCATCTTAGATTTTAGATTAATAATAACTGTTAGACATCGATGACACTTAATTGTATATTAATAAGCTGTCTTCTTTGAACAATATAATTTCTCGGTGTCTAGGCTACGGCAGAGCAATAATCAGTTATAAATATTACGGTGATTCGTAAATATTATACTGAATTGTTCCTCTGAAGGTACTTAAACCTTCGGCTGCATTGCTACGGTGATTCGTGGTGCACCGATAACCCCTGCCCGTTACCTGGCTGAGAACTATCTTGTTGAAGTAAGACAAAGTGTGATTATACAATTTTGGGTTAACTTAGGATAAATAATTTGAAATTAACCTTGCATTCATTTAGTTGCATTAGTTCATGCATATTTAAAAAAAAAACAAAAAAAAAATTCAAAAATCCAAAACTTAAAAAATTATAAATATTCCTTTTATTTTTCTTTGAATGTTTTAAATCCTTTTACTTTGAAATTTCAAAAATCCAAAAAAAATATAAAATCTTTTCAAAAGCCAAAAAAAAGTTGGAAATCCAAAAACAAAACAAAAATCAATTTTTCAATTTGAAAAATAAATTCTATTTGTAAATATTTTTCCTTTATAAAAAAACCAAAAAAAAAGTCTTGAAAATGTCCGAGTTTCCTTTTTCTTACTCACTTGATTTTAGTTTTGAAAATCAATATAATTCATATAATTTCACTTCAAATTCTTATGGATATTTCAACATCTATTGTTTAAACGATTCAAGTTTTGAACCACAAAGTTTTCAAAATGATCACCAACCCTCGACTCTTGGAAATAACGTTTCATCTTTACTTGAACTCTCTACACAACAAAATCAAAAGATAAATGATTTGTGTGATTCATATTTGTGTAATAACTCGAGTCAAGGATTTCAAAATTTGAATTCAATTCAAAATTCAAACGATTTCGATTATAACCCATGCCAACTCAATTTCGAACTTCAAAATGAATTTCAAAATCAAAACGAAAGTGGAAATAACTTTTCAAATAATTTTGGTAATGGAAATAATCTCAATTTCAATGCAATTGATAATTTTTGTTCTCAACAAATCCAAATCGAGAATTTTCAAGTGAATAACTATAAATTGGATTTTGTTGAGAAAATGAATGAAATTTATGATGATCACACGGATTTGTTGATTGAAACATATATGAAACAACGTGAAAACAAAATCAAATTCCAATGTGTGACGAGTCAAGCGATAATCCATCTTTTACCCAAATCGACGATTTTCAAATAACAACTTTTGAAATTGAAAATGAAAATCTTAATGAAATTGTTGAAAACACGGTAATTGAGTTGGATTTCAATTCTTTTGAGAGTGTGAAATTTGATTTAAACTTCGATCTTCCCTTTTTTTGAAAATTTGAATATGACAACTTTGAACTTTAAACTCGATTTACGCAATGAAGTTGTTGATAATCCAACAATGGAAGTCGAATTTAACGAACATAAACTTTTTGGACTTTTCGAAAATGAGTTGTTAAATTCCGAAAGGGAAGAGTTAAATCACCATTTCAATTTTGAAATCGATAACTTTGAAAAATTTGTTGATAATGAGCTTAACTTTCAATTTGGTGAAAATAAACTTGAATTTCAATCAATTGTTTTATCAACCCCGAAAATCATCAAAAATAAAACAACTCATACGGTTCTCAATGAAACGACATTCGTTTTTCCAAATCGACAATCAACTTCGGAATCTTTTACAAATTGGTTTTTCGTGCTTAAGCTATGTCTCGTATACTTGACGAGACAAATGAATCGGTCTTTGGAAGACCGTTTCATTTACTCTTTAACTGTATATTTTCTGATCTCTTGTAAATAATAACCTTTTCATTTTCATTTAAATAAATGTCATGTTTTTGTTTTTATTTTTATTTTTCTCCTTCCACTTGGGTTGACTGTGGGGACACAGTCAAAATCAAGTGTGAGGGGAGACTCATCTTCATTTTTAATTTTTCATGGTTCATTTTTGCTTTTTCTTCCAAAACTCAAGAAAAAAATTCAAAAAACTAATTTTTTTTTAAAACATTTTGATTTATTTTTAAAGAAACACTATAGGATAAATATATGGTTTTGGTTTATTAAATTGAAATTTTTGAAATTTTTTTTGTCTTAACAAAAATAAAAATGAAGTTAAATTACAAATAACAATGGTTTAACTAGTATATAGGTAGATTCACACGTGTTAATTATGAAATACATCCTAACTGAAAATCTTTGTTTTAAAAAGTGGTCGATTTAAAGTAAAGATACAACATTTTTTTGTCTTCTAAGTTAAGTGGTGCTAAGATGATTTTACAACACTCTCTCTCTCTTAAAATTATATGTATATATATATATAAATAAATAATATCCAAGTATTCACTCTCATTTAAAAGTCCTCACTGTTATGCATGTGTGAATTACTTGGAATATTTGATTATGTGCTTTCATACTCATTTAAATGTCCTCACGGTTATGCATGTATGGAACACATGTAAAAAAGAAAAAGAAAAAAAGAACAGTCTTAATAAAACCACCTACGGTCGATAGGTGTATGCACGAAAGTGTGTGCACTCGCCATGCTCTGTACTCCCTCACATAAGACCGAAAGGCAGTGCATGGGTGGTATATCTGGCCTCAGTTTACCTGAGCTAGGTGTGTATTTTATCTTACAAATAATGAGAGAGCAAGCAATTGAAATCCTAGCACTATTTCTACTTAATTGATTTGAATTGTTATTGAAAAGAAATGAAAATACCACTTTGATAAACTTTGACAGTCAACTACGGATCCATTTCATAAATGCACTTTGTTATCAACTGAAACAACGAGTTAAACTATTGTCTATTTGTTATGATAACTTGATTTTTGTTGAAAATTTTGACAAGTAAATGACATAAATTTTCAAGATAATAACCAAAACCTATATTTAACTTATAAGTGTCGATTTAAAAGTAAATCCTTTATTTGTAAATATTTTCAAAAACTCGCATTCATCTCTTTTTAAATAAATCTTGCATTTTTGTAAATATTTTCACTTTAAATTTTTTATTTTGCATTTGGATTTTGTGGGTAGTATCCGTTGAAAACCCTCACGAGACTACACTCGTCCTATTGGGGACGTCCAGAGGTTTAACGGCTTGTTGTATACTCTCAATGCAATCGTGCTTCCTACGAAAACAGATTTATCTTAGTTTTAGTTTATTCGAGGACGAATAAAAAGATAAGTGTGGGGGTATTTGATGTGCACGTAAATGTGCATATTTTTACCACCATATTTATTCTATTTAAATTAAATAAATGATCATATTGGGTATTTTAACTTGTTTTAACCAAAATTCATGTTAATTCCAAATTTTCACATATATATCTTAATATAAGGGCAAAACGGCCATTTGTGCGCGTATATTAATTTGAGAGAATTTAATTGGAATTTTCTATAATATTTTGTGGGAATTTAGCTTCTCATATTAGTAGGTTCATGAAGAAACATGCATGCACAAAGTGGATATAAAGGAATGAAGATGGAAATAATTCAAAGTGAAGATCATGGAGGACCCCACCTACCTTAATGTACAAATTGAAGGCTAATGCATATGCTTATGAAGTTAATGGTTTCATGTACACTTAATGGGGGATTAAGATATGTTAATGATTACTTGGCCTCCACACTTCCTAAGGGGAATTTTGGGTATTCCCCAAAAAGTGAATTAGGGTTTTAAAACTTGTATATATATCCCCCTTATGTTTCATGTAATCTCTCATCTTCTCTTAGTCTCTCTTAGGCCTCCTTCTCTTTAGTTTAGTTTAGATCAAAAACAAAATGAAAGCTCCTCTTTCTCTTTTCATGGCTACTTAACCATTTTTATTTTATGTAATCTTTTTTTATGCAATTTAATACATGCTCTTTCCTTTTCATGTTCATTTACTTTCATGTTGTAGTGTAGATCTCTTCTCTTTTATGCAAGTAGAATAATTTTCCCTTTCATTTTTCTCTCTTTTTCCTCTTCTTTTTATTCAATGTTGCTTGCTACATTTGTTCATATGATGACAAATATGAGAGGCTAAACCCCTTCAATTCAGGGGTAATGAAGCTCTCTAATTAATGTAGCTTCAACATGTTGTCAATTCATGCTCTCTTTTATGCTTAATGACAATGCTTGAAGTGGTTTAATTTGTTGTCTTTGCTTTGAATTTGATAGTCTATATTGTTGACACCAAATAGGCTATGCTTAAACAATCACTAACGCAAATGCCTCTTCATGAATATATGATTATGGCATAAGAAAGTGATTTGAAATTAAAATTTGATGGTCTATGTTTCTAATCAGTAGTTAATAGGCCGTACATAAAATAGATTTCATTTTCATTTTCTTTGTCAAGTTTCATGAAAGTTAGTAAGTGTTTTAAGGGGTATAGTTTGATGGCTTATGTTGGCTAATCAATAGCTCAAATATGCCATACTTATGATAAACACATCAATTAAAACACCAATGACCATAAAAGAGAGAGCATGATTTCATGTGTTGAACTACATGATCTAGAGAGTGGATTTATTCTCTAAATTGTCATTTAACTCTCATATTTGCATTTCTTTTCTTTTTGTTAGTTAGTTCATTTTCTCATTTTCTAGCTTAAACACACTCTCGACTTTGGTATAATTTGATTGAGTAGGAAATTTAAATCAACAATTCCCTGTGGATCGACTCGTATTCGCCCCGTACTACAAGTGTACACCGTGCGCTTGCGGTAAATTTTATTTCAAAATTCGTTCGACGGTTTTCTAAACCGATAGAATTTCCGTCGACGAACAATCATCATCAGTTGAACCAAGTCATGCAACAGGTTTTACAAAAAAACAAGAAAAGATACAAAGCCGTGGTGAACAAGGCAAAGAATCAAACAAGTCGAAGAAAAAAAAAATTATCACCATAACCAAAGTCAACGGAGAATCAAAGCCGTGTTGACCAAGAATCAAAGCCGTGATATTCAAGGAAGAAAATACACGAATTGAAAAAGTCAGAGAACATCAACAACATTCAAGTTAAATCAACGGCCGAACTTAAGTAACTGAAGAATTCAAACAATATATCTGAACGATAATTAAGGGAATCAACCCAATATCATCATCATCCTAAAAAATTCGAGTTAAAACACAATATCACTGAGCAGAATTTCATATCAATAACTCGAATCTTCATTCGAGTTCAAGCATATAAACAAGAACAAATAAAAGGAAATCGCATACCAAATTATTAAAACCGAACTCGACTTGTTGAAGCAAATGGTTGCAAATCGAAGAAACAATCGATCGACAAGGCAAGGGATGAGAATTCATCCATTTGATCGAACAACTGAGGTCGACGGCTTCAACAAAGAGAAGCCCTAATTTTTGAAAGAGGGAAACATGATGAGACAGACATTAATTTCATGAAGAAAGATACCGACCGAATAATAGAAAAGAAAAGAGGGGATTTACTTTTTATTTTTTATAGGCCGGTTATTATAAATTGTACTTGGGCTTTATTTTTAAAACCAGGGTTTTGATTTTTAAATTGCTTATAAATTTGTATTTTTTTAAACAGTTGTAAAGTCTAGTCGTGTGACTAGGGGACGAACTACGGTGGTGTAGTTCGAGAATTCGCAACTCAGTGGCTGAGTTGTGGTAGAGCATAAAGCTAGGTTAGTCGATAGCGGGTGTCACGAATTTACATGCGTAAGTATCTGACTACTTAATTTCTAGTAGAAATCTTGGGAGTAGCATGTAGGCAGGGTTTTGTTGAAGTTCGGTAAATCTGTGTTGTTCTATTTCTGTTTTTATTATTCTGCTATTATCTGCGTTGCTATTATTCTGCTATATCTGTGTTGAAATTATTTTATATACTTCCGCATTAAATTTTTATAATCAATAGTATCACTATATTCACCCCCCTCTCGGATGAAATCAATCCTATAGTCTGATGATTGATTCCTTGCAGGTTTAACTGCTGACCTCATTGGCTTTCTATAAGGGCCTAAATAACCCTTTTGCATTAACCTCTCAATCTCATTTTTCAAGTGGTAATAATTGTTAGTATGGTTCCTGTTCACCGTACGGAATCAGCAACATGTTCCGCCTTAATTTTCCTTAGGCTTCTATCCTTTATTTGGGACATCATTAGCTAATTCTGCTCTGGTCCTTTCATCAATCTACTATGGAATATGGTTTGGTGGAGTTTTTTTTTTGCATAGCTAAACTTTCTTTGCCTTTTTACAAACCGATTGTTGTAATTTTCTGCCTCTTGCTTCCTTTCATTCTAACGTTGAGAAACTTTTTCAGTAGACATCCCTCTTGCTACTCTTCCCTCCTTAATATGTTTGTATCTGCTAGTTCTTTCATAAAATGCTTTCATACTCCTACATGGTTTTCTAATATTATTGTCCTACATATCTGTGTCTTCTTTCACTCCCGTATGAGCCGTCATAAGCAATGCCTCCTCACTAGTCACTCTTAGTGTCTTCGCTTCTGAATTAAATTCTTTGATGTAACTCATAGGCTTTTCATTGTCTCTTTTCTTGATGCAGGACAAGGTGTTGGAGTCTGTAAAGAATTCCCTTGCTACATTAACTTATCTATGAAAATCTACTGGTAGTTGCACCCAAGAGTGAATTTCCGATGGCATGTACTTCGAAACCATCTAGAGGCTGCTCTTTGAGGTATACTGAGAATAATTTACAGTGGGCTAGTCTTCTCACCTTTAGTATGGCTATGTGAAATTCAAACATACATAAAAGGTCGTCTAATTTAGACGATCCATCATATTTTTCAATCACCTGGGCTCTAAAGTATTGGGAAGTCCAAGTCAATGATTATCTCACTTAATAGTGAAAAAATATTCTTCTTTCTTCCCTCTTAATTATTTTTCTCACATAGTTTGGCTAACTGCTCTACATGGGCTTTGAGTTCCCATATATCATCATCCATAGTGCTTCTTCGTATTGAGCTACCTTTGCAGACCTAAGTGGCCACATCAACGTCTAGTGTAGCATAATTATTGCATTTTTCCAACAACAAAGGGTTACTATTGGTTGGCTTAGTTTCTATGTTTAGGTTTATTTGAGCCATGCTTTTAGCTCTTGGTTCCAAGCTTAATAATTCAGCATCACCATTCTCATTAGCGAGATTGTCGTATTTATTCCCTACTTGCACCTGTTGCGTAGTAGGAGAAGGTTGGTTGATGAGCTGCAGAGCTATGGGAATTTGATGGCATAGGTTAAGGGATTTTGAGACGCAGGTTTCTCGATCTTAGTCATTCTATCATTGATCTAAGTTAAGAACGCATTGAGGGTCTCATGTATGGGGTTAGTTGCTATTTTTTGTGGTAGGCAGGTGGTTGGATTCTTGTGGAGGAAGGATAGAAGAGTTTTTGGGTTGCATTTTCAAATTTTGGGAAGTTGTGGAAATCAAAGATACAGGAAATTTGAGTTGAGTTGCTGGATCTCAGCCCTTCTTCTAGTGCTAGAATGTTAGTGAGTTTTTCCATCTCGCAACACCAATCTATCATGAAATAGTTATGGTGATGTATGCTTTCGTAATTTGAAATCAATAAACGTAAGTGATGTTAAATTTGCCTTAAGAGTAGTAATTATGTCACTGAATGCATAAAGAATCAACTAGTTGCACTTTAACCATTCATTAAAATATCAAGTCCAATTTATATCCAATTCAAGTAAAATCAAACAAAATCTTATACTAAAAACAAGGGAATATAGTATAGAAAATGTAAAGGACAAAGGAATTTATGTGGTTCGTATTTTAAGGAATCTTACATCCGCGGGTCAATTCTTTTCTTATATTCTTATTATACAAGCTATTAATGGTAGAAAGCGCAAGAATTTACAAAATTTAATTCAAAGAAACTAAAAAGGTTCCTTTCTTTGCTGTAGCATCCTTTTGCTTATTGAACAATGACATCACATGGATTACTAACTCCCTATTCTAATATTTCTTCTCAACCATCCAATCCTTTCCCGTGTCACTCATCCTGCATCTCGTTGATTTCTAAATGGATTATTTAGATTGCTATAAGCATGTAAGTTATCTTAACCGGGAAAACTCGATTGCAAGCCAGAATTCAAATTTTAAATCAGGCCGAAAATTTGAATTTCGGGATCTGGTACTTTGGAGTCAGACTTTTGAGATGTGTTTGGCATGTGGACTACTCGATTTTTGTTTATTTGGCTACCTCTACATGGATTGCATGTAGTACTGTAGTTTCATGAGGTTTCCATAGCTTGGTAAGTTATGGCAAAGTTGTTCTTTCATCTAAAATGGGATCGTCGTATGGATATGTGGTGAAGATGCAGTTCCAATTTAAGGACGAGGTACAATCTGTTTTGATGTGTTCTGCGAATTATGCTTTAATGTTGTAGGGCAATCCAGTTTAGGTGACGATGAAGTCTGATTTGAGGTGGCAGCACAGTATGGTTTGGAGTGGTTATATGGTTTGTTATATCCTCTTAGTGTTACAACTTCCTATTGGTGAAGGTGTTCTTACCGCGATTAGTACAATTATGATTCATACAATGTTTCACTTGCTCATCTTACTCGGCTAGGCTGGTGGAATTTACTGCTATCATGTTGGATTAGCCTTCTGCTTTGGGTTTGTCAATGTGTATGCTCAGTCTGTGGATCTTCTACTTCATGATAGCATGTTTCTCCTTATTGTTTGTGTTTGCTTGGTTAACACAGTTTGGTTTATGAAGGCGGCGTAGTTTATTTTAACTCCGACGGCGAATTTGCTTATGTATGGGTGCAGTTTCCTCAGTTTCCTCATTGATTCATGTTGATCTTCATAGTGTATTTGATTTGACACTAATGATATGCTACTAGTTGCATATAAACCGCGACTATTCATTCGTGTTGAATATGGTTTACTGGGTTTCGCACATTATATCTTATGCAGTTCCCTTTTATTTAAGACATGGCTCGTCTCGTCTTCCTATTGAATTGCGCGATCTATTAGCTTTATGCATTTAAATCTAAATCATCATAGCATATATGTATGGAAGAAAAATGGGAATAACATCCTTGATTCTTCTTTGATCTTCCTTAATATGCTTGATTCCTCTTAATCTACCTGGTGTATGCTTGAATAATGTACTGCATTATCTCTTGTTGATTATCTAATAATTTATCATGATAGATTCCTATATTTTGTATAATATATCATACACAAACTTGGAAAATCATCAGTAACAATATTTATATGGTTGTTATCATCAAAACCAATACCTGTGGTTCCAATAATGTTTTTTTGGTGATGACAACCATTTAAATACTCTTGGATATAATATAAGTTTAACTCCCACTGAATTCATTAAATCCCCCTATTTAATTGTCCCCTATCTTTTTGACTATTACATATTTCATTCCATTTTCTCTCCCATCTTTATCATCAACAAAAATGGGGTAAAATAATTCTGTAAAGAATACAGAAAACACTAATAGCGAAATGGGGTGTAAAAGTATATAGGTTTGTCTGTTATCATTAAAAAGAAGTTACAAAATCTCAAACTTTTATTATATGTCACCATATAAGTCCATGTATGTGAACATAGAGTTAGCTATTGCACATATATCGACATGGGCACACTTTGTATTTTTTCTGCTTATTTACCTTTCTATAAAATGTACGTATATATTGGTATTTGTAGTGTGCTTTTACGTTTTTGCTATTAGTATGATATTAATATAAACTTGATTTTGTAGAGATAACATTGTATGTAACACAATATCATAAACAAAATATAAAAAACAAAATCATCAAAATCAATCAATATAAACATAAGAATACTTAATGTCGATGGTCCTTAACTACTGGACATTTATGACCACGACAATTTGTGTAGGATGTGGCGAAATTTCCCATTTGTTCCAAAGTGATCTCTTTAACATGTTAAACATCGTCATCATTCATTTATTTAACTTCTTCCTTTTCTTCTTTTCCCTCATTATCCATTGTTAGATTGTGGATAACTATATTTTCTTCTGCTCCTAGTTCTTCAATGATTATTGGATTATCCATATTGTTAAGCAGATGATTGTGGATGGCCCTAATCATTCTTCCATGCCTCTCCTGCTCATTATTTAATCAAATCTGAAGGACTTTAATTTCAGTAAGCATGTTAAAGACATGCTTCATTTACTCTTTAATCTTTTCGAGTTTATAGAATGTAAAGTCTCTGAATGCTAATGAGTTCTTAGTTGGATTTTTTGAGTTGGTAAGATCCACTAAATTAGTTTGGGAGATTTTCAGAGAGAAAATGAAGAAGAAATGGAGGAAATCACGAAAATTAGTGGTTAAATGAACAAAATTTTAAATTTTAAATTAGGAGGGAAAGTGGTTTATGGATGAAATGACATGTCCGTCGACTACTTTGTCGAAATATGTATTTTATTTTAGTGTATATATATATATCATTATATTTGTAAATTGAACATATGGCTAATTCTCTTCTTGATATAATAAATGTATTTTGTATAAGTGGCTTCGTTAAAATATATACTATTTGATTTTCGATATTTGTAAATCTAGAGTTATATCTCTTTTATTTATACAGTCTCTTAGAAAATGATGTCTTATGTCTATATGTTTTGTCCTAGCATCATTATATTCGTTTTTGGATAAATTTATTGCATATGTATTATCGTAGAAGATAAGTGATTGATTAATTCTTAGTCCAAAATATTTTAAATTTTGTTGCATATACAATACTTTGCTCATGCCAATGCTACAAATATATATTCTGCTTCAATTTAGATAGAGATTCATAATTCTACTTTTTACTGAACCAAGATACTAGTGGATGTCCTAAAAAGTAATAGGCTCCACTCATACTTTTTCGATCTGATTTGCATCCATCATGATCTACATCGCAATATGATATTAACTCAAATGTATCTCCCTTAGTGTAAAATAGTCCATAGTCTAGCGTATTATTTACATATGTTAGAATCTTTTAATGGCTTTAAGGTGAATTTCCTTAGGGTTTCGACTGATATCTCGCATAAAGACGTACACTATACATTATACTAGGTTTACATGCAGCGGGTAGAGTAAAGAATAGATCATTCCATGACACTATTTTTATTCTACATCTTTAGATTTTTCGTCTTTACTTAAATTTACTCTCTATGCCATTTGAGTGGGCTTTCCCCTCGTAATTGACATTCCAAATCCATTTACTAGTTCTTTGGCATATTTTTTCGTAACTAACAAATATCCCATTATTTAGTTGTTTATTTTAAGTCCTAAAAAGATGGTTAGTTTTCCTATATCACTCATTTCACATTCTTTGCTCATTATTTTTGAAAATCTAAGTTTGGTTTTTCATTAGCTAAACCAAAAATAATTTCATTTACATAAATTTGTACTAATTTAATATCACTATTAATTCTTTTATAAAAAATGTTGTATCTACTTTACCTATTTCAAAGCTTGATTGAATTACGTACGGTTTTAGTTTTCATATCAAGCACAAGGTACTTGTTTTAAGCCATATAATGCTCTTTTTAATTTACTAACATGATTAGGAATTTTTTCATCCTCAAATAATGGGATTTGCTCAACGATTCTTCTTTTCTTATTATACCATTTAAAAATGCGCTTTTAACATCCATTTGATATAATTAAAAGTATTATAATTTGCAAGGGTTAATTATATATGTATGGCTTCTATACGTGCTATAAGGGCAAAAATTTCATCATAATCTATTCCTTCTTTTTGATTATATCCTTGAGCTACTAATTGTGATTTATTTCTTACTATCTCTTTGGGTTTGTTAGATTTATTCTTATAAACCCATTTAGTTCCAATAATCAATTGATCTGGTCGAGGTACCAGTTCCCAAACATCATTTGTAATGAACTGATTTAACTTTGCTTGCATAGAAAGAATCAATGAATCATCAGTAGATGCTTCTTTAGGATTTTTGGGTTTATTGTTAATAGGTACCAAATTACTCATTTATTTATTTGATTTCTTTTCTTACGAATGATGTTATATTCCTTAAGATATTTAATTTAGGTTGGTTTTTTAGGATACAATTTATAGGTATCATACTTTCATTTATATCATCATTATTATTTTCATTATTTTTATTTTCATTCATTTAAGTTTGTGTTGAAATTTCATCTTCATCATTTTTTATTCCTGTTCCATTAAAATTTTCATCAGAAAAAACATATAGAGTTTCCTCAATGGTGTTAGTCCTAGTATTATAAATTTTGTATGTCTTATTTCTGTTAGAATATCTGTTAGTCCTAGTATTTTAAATTTTGTATGTCTTATTTCTGTTAGAATATCCAATATATATTATTTTATCTGCTTAAGCGTCAAATTTATCTAAATCATTTTTGTATTTATTATAAAACATTTACTTCCGAAAACTATATAATATGATACTTTTAGATTTTTATTAACAAACAATTCATTTAATTTTTTCTTAGTTAATGATCTAATCAAAATTTTGTTTAGAATGTAACAAGCTGTTGCTACTGCTTTAGCCTAAAAGTTTTAGGTAAATAATTATCATTTATCATTGTTTTAGCACATTCTTGAATTGTTCTATTTTTTCCTTCTGCTATTCCATTTTTTGGTATTCAGGGAACAAAAAAATATGAGTTATCCCTTTCTTATTAAAGAAGTTTTCAAAAATCTCATTTTTGAATTCCTTTCCCGATTACTTCTTATAGTTTTAATTTCAAGTGATTTTTGATTTCGAATTCTTTTAACAAATGTTTTAGACACTGCATATGTATCACTTCCACGTTTTAAGAAAATTATCCGTGTGTATCTTGAAAAATCATATATGTTTACAAAAACATATTTATTATGACTAATTGATCACATCTACGATGGTCCAAAGGGACCTAGATGAATAAGCTATAGTGAATGAGAAGTAGTTATCATATCTTTTGATTTAAAAGATATCTTGCAAAGTTTAGCTATTTGACATGCATCACAAAAATTATCTACTTTTAGATACATCTTTGGTAATCCTCTAACTAATTTATATTTAGAAATTTTTATCAAGTGTTTGAAGTTTAAGTGACCAAGATATTTATGTTAAATCCAAGGGTCATTTGATTCGGTCATAAGACATAAATTATCATTTGAAACTTTAATGCTTAAAATATAAATATCTCATTTTCTAGCTCCTTCAAATATAGTTTTAGAATCATGTTCTAAGATGTGACAAGTGTTCTTTTCAAAAGTAAATTTAAAGCCTTTATCACATAATCGATTTACATTTAGGAGGTTATGTTTCAAATTCTTAACTAATGATTTTTAGGGGTTTCAGAGTTACCGATGCCGATTACATAATAGTTCGAATTGTCACCAAAGTTTACTCCTCTGCTATCTTTGTAAACGGTGTTCACCAATAGTTTTGAGTTCCCAATCATGTGCCTTAAGCATCCACTATTCAGTATCCATTAATCCTTCTTGGTTTAGGTACCTGTTCATTGTTTGTCGCAAAACATACATCATTATTTTCATCCTCTAAATTAGTTGAAGCATTCATAGGGTGTTGCGTCCTCTTATTTTCCAACTTTCCTTTCTTCCCTATAATCAAACATCGTATGAAACTAAATTATCTATTAGCTCTTCCACAAAAGTGTTGAATTGGGTATTTGTGTTAACATCCATTTAAACTTTTTAAAACTCGGATAATGTAATTTGAAAAACTAAACCGCTCTGATACCAAATGTGGAGAAGATGATGTGTTATACTAATATTGTATGAAATGTGCCCTGAGGCTACTGTAGCACTAAAAGTGGTGTGGATAGAGTTTTTAAACTTATTATCAAATTGTGATTATAAAATTGGCGATGGAAATCAGAATCATAGGCAGTAATATGATAAATATAGAAAGTAGAAGCAAAAAAGTAAAGAGACGACACCAAGAGTTTTATATTGGATCGAAATCACAATCCTACTCTAGTCATATATCTCATAAAGAATTTCATTATAACCAACTTGCATATCCATGGGTGGCAACAAACCTTTATAACTTGACTTTGAATCAGTTGGCAAGTCACACCACTATGACTTTCTATAGGTGGCAGGACACATCTAAACCTTCTTGACTTTGAACCAAGTGGCAGGAACACCTATCCTTACTTTCCATTAATGGAAGGACACAACTATACAATCTTGACTTTCTAAAGGTGTCAGGATGCACTTTTACAAAAAATAGTATAGTAATATCTATAATAAATCGAATCTTTCTGTCATAACTTCAAGTAGTCTTCAATACAACCATATATATATCAGTAGCGATTTATTTGTGATTTATTTGGGGAATATGATAACAACATAGAGTAAATACTCGAGAAGTGATTATAAACACTCTAACTTTTCAGTGATTGCAGATCCACGAAGCTTTAAAGAGAAAGAGAGTGGATCGCAAAGTATAAGTATATATAAGCAACAAGACATACCTATAAAATAAGAGAGAGAAGAGAGTTAGAGAAATGATGGGGAATTCTATTAAAATTCATTTTTTAGAGCCTATATATAGAAGATGAAGAGAAGTAAATTTTCATGAAATTTGAATAGAAGTGTACACTCATTTAAATGAAATGTTGCATCCAACAGCTAGTATATCAACATAGCGATCCTGAAATTTTAACACTTCTTCTTCGAATATCAAAACGTTTTGGAATATAACTAAGCATTATAAATATGATTTTAGAACCTTAATTAACATCACTTAATTAGTGAATAATTATAAGAAACTTATTTCTGAAATTTTTTTGCAAAAATATATTCTTCAAAGAAATTTCGATAATGTGACCGAAAATGGATTTGTCGATAAAAACAGCTTTTCAATCGGTACAAGTTGTTCGAACTCTTGTGCACTTGTCTAATTATGAAATGAACATATTTGCAAATAATTAAAATACATACCTCTTCATAAAGCTTGAAATGCTCTAGAAGCTTCTATATGGATAAGAAATATTATCATGAGAGGGGTATAACAGTAATTAACATAAAGGAGAAGTGATGTAAAGGAAAAGTGATGGAAAAGGTAGCTTCCATGGCATGGTTGGGGGGGGGGGGTTAAGTGAAAGCTTAAAAACACTTTATGAAGCCTATAGAAGGAGGGGCATATCCTTAGGAATTAATCACAAATTCACAAACTAAAACCAAGCTCTTCTTATGGCTTCTTCATCTTTTCTCTCTCTTATGTTCTGAAATAAAATGGTTGCAAATCAATTCCAAATCACATAAAAATTTACCACAAGCCTTAGTACAATATTAGAACACCTTCCACCATGCTAAAACTTAAAGAAGCAAAGCCATACTCTTACCTCACTTAATGGTCATGAGTAATTGTAAGGGGAGGAAGGGAAATTCAAGTGCAAAAGCAAGAGAAGGAAGGAGGTAAAGGTGATTGCATGTTGGGTTTGGACTTGGGTTCTTGGATCTTGGTTATTAGTGAGGTTAAAGGTAAGTTAACACCTCAATTTGAATGAAAATATAACACATATGTTTTTGTGTTTTATTGTGCTTAAATTATTGAATTGTTTTTGACATATGTTAAAACATTGGTTTGGATTCTTACTTTAAAAGTAAATAACATATGTGATCCATGTGTATGGCCTTGAATGAACTTGGAGTGGACTTGAATGGACTTGTATGACTTGAGATAAGACCTTGAACAAAGCATATAGGTTATAGATGGACTTTGGTTTAGATTGAATTTGCATTTGAAAATGCACTCATAGCGATAGTCGCTATAGATGCAATTGTGAATTGCCTTGTTTTTGGTGATTTATTTGGAACTTTGTACAGAGATCCTTAGGGGTTTCTTACCACATTTATAAGGTTTATATGTATCTTTTTGTCTATTGAAAGCTTGAATAGTAAAGAGTTGAGTAATATCTCGAAAACGGGCAAAACTTCACTTCTACAAAAATGCCCCGTTTAGTCTTGATTTTGGACTTTAAAGGGTTTGAAAAGATATTTAAATTTAAGTATTTTGTTTCATTCTATATACAAGGTATATTTTTTAAAAATATATAGAAAACATGTTCTTTTCAAGTTTAAGGAAAATTATGAAGTTTTTATTTCCAAGTAGTATTTTGGATAATGTTTTAAAACCTATTGTAATATTTTCAATTAATTTAGAAGTATATACAAATGTTTTTGAAAGGAGATTAGAATTGCTAAATGGCCAAATGGATGATTGTTTAATTACTTGTTTGAAAAGTAGTTAACTATGCTTAATACTAAAAACCGACGAAGTAAAGCTTATCAATTTTTGATAGTTAAGACAGATATCGAGTAGGGACGGAGCAATAGAGCTCTAACCCACGAATTTCCCTCTTGGCTGAAAAATAGTAAGTCGAAAAATGTTGGAAACATGTTAATTGTGTTGATTTCTTTCTTGTTTATGGAAATATTTAATATTATACTTAACACTAAAAGCGAACGATGTAGACTTTTCTATTTTTGAAAATCAAGAATGAAGTGTCTAGGCAAGGCTTTGATGCAACCAATGCTCAAAGTTACCTGGCTTTACCCTTGGAAGAGAAATAGTTAAGTTGGAATGTCGAAAAGCGGTTAAGCTTTATATAAGAAATTGTTTTGACTAGATAATCGATTAGTTGATTATCGAACTTGACCAAATATGACTTAAGAAGTTATCGAAATACTTTGCAATTTCATAAAAATAAGAAACCATGGGGAGGGGTATTAGTACGAAATGTTTCTATCTTTCTCTTGCTTCTTAGAGAACCGAAAATGAGTTATCCGAAAATTCATCGGTTAGTTTTAGAGAGTCGGATTAGAGAGAAGAGTGTACTTATATGAGATGACTCAAAACCCGAAATCACTTCGAAACCATATACTTGATCTATGTTTTGGAAGTGGTTGTGAAGTGGAATGTAATGGAGTTGAACAGTTTATCCTAAGGTTAAGTCCAAGGAAAAGGTCAATCTTAACTTTTCAAACGATGCTATCATATGAGACTGTCTATCTTGTGGAGTGTTCCAAGAGAGAGGACAATGTTAGCATTCATCGAAGGACTTATATGGGGAGCCTACATGGAGGTTCAAGATCTGTTTGAGATGATTGAATCCATGTAGTGATTTGTGATCTTTTCGAGATAAAAGGATCCAATTGAGGATTCGTGTGCTGCTGGAGTGATGAAGACTCGTGTGAAAGATGTTGAATATAGTCTAGACATCAGGAATGACTAAAACGAGAGTAGGATGCATAATCTCGGGTTACGCTTACTCATGAGGGTATATCAACTCCATATCAAGAGTATGCTTATCTACTTGGTGCCACGTGGTTCATCGTTAGGCCAGTTGTGTTTAGCTTAAATTATATCCTATCTTGAGAATACAATGCTCGGAAGGAAATTTTTGATCCTAGTCATGGAGTCATAACTCAACATGATCCGAGGAGATCACCATAGAAAATCCATTATGCGAAAGCACCTTAGCGGCATTGATTGTACACTTATTAATATTATGGAGTTCGCACAACAGCTATTTGATATGCGTTATGTGCTACACTCTAGACATTATCTATCATATCATCATATGCTAAAACTAAGGAATGGTTGGTTTCTTTGAGGGAAAAACTGTTATGGGAATCCTTACTGTCTTAAGGATTACTATTACGTATTGTCATAATTCTTGAGTTTCTCATGCTGGTTTACCAGACTGATTCGGGTATTATTTTCTTATAATGCTCGGGTCAACCCCTGTATGTTTCCATATTTAGCCATGGACACTTTGGATCTTATAGAGAAGACCTGGATTATTACCTTTCATAGTATTCCTATTTCCACTACATTTCTATATTTTATATATCAGCATTATGAGGTAGAGAATTATAATTGTCTAGGCTGATGATAGTACATAGCTTTTAGTGCTTTGATATTTCTGTATTCAGAGCAACTCTTTGTACTGTTCCTTTAATATTATATATTACCGTTCCATTGTGACATTCTGATGTTGTGTTCTTCTTTTTTGTTCTATTCTTGTTTTATTTTACGTAAACTTTTTGTCAACACTTGGGTGCCTGGCACATGAATATCGTTGATGTATTTAGTGTTGACATTCGAGGGTCGAAAAGTCGAGTCATTACATCTGGTATTAAAGCACACGGTTGAGTGAACATCTTGGCTTTGGTTGCGTATGGCTTATTAAAGATAGGGTAAGTGACACCTTTGAATTAGTCGAGTTATTATACATATAAAAGCGTATTTGTATTTTGAAAACTAGACTTTTAAAGTTATTCCTTAGGAATGTCTCTTTTTTCTTAACTCTCTCTTTTAAATAACTCTTCTTTTTGTTTCTTAAAGCTATTTTGCTTTGATTAGGCAGCAAGAACTATGAGTTTTAGAGCTTCCAATGTTAGAGGTGGTTGAAGTAGTACTGTCATAAATGACATGAATCGAGCACCAAGGAATGTTGCTCCAATTGAGGAACCAAGGGTAAATGGCGTAGAGGAGGTTGTGTCGGTCAGGCTTCAGATGGGTATTGCTTCACTCTGCCATGATTATGAGAGACTAAGGGTAAGAGGTTCAGTGGAATGTAGACTATTATAGAAGTCCAGTATTGACTCAGATTATGTGATCATATATTTGGAGATAAGGAGCTAGATGAAAAAATAAAGCATAGGCTCACATCGCGATATCTGACGGATGCAACCATGGATTGATGTTCTATTACTATAGATGTCCAAGAGAATGACTTCTTTAGGCCCAATTTAAAGATGAATTTGAGATGAAGTTTGTTCCAGTAGCCGACAAGACTTTGTTGTTTAGGAGCTTCTTGGATCTTAAGTGGAGGCCATGACTGTGGGGGAGTATGAGAACTAGTTCATGGCATTATCTAGGTTTGGATTGGGATTTATTGATATGCCACTGAAGAAGAATGAGATGTTCATTGCAGGTATGCATTTTGAGTTCCAAAGGGATATTACTAATCATGTCATAGGATATTTTATGGTTTTGGTGAACATGGCTTTGAGTTTTGAGATCTTGGCTATGAAGCCGTCTATTTCTACCTTGGTAGGGGACAATAATCATAAGTTTTCAATCACCAAAGAATAGGTCCATCCTTGTTTGCTATAAGCATGGGAAGAAGGGTCACTTTTCTGATTAGTGTAGGTTGAATGGAGAAGGGTGGATGGTTAAAACACCGATCGAGAAGTTTTCGAAGCTTGAGGGCCAATTTGCACCAAAAGGATGTTATAGTTGCCATCAACCTAGCCATTTTGTTAGGGATTGTCCGATGCTTTAGGTCGGGCAACGACCTAGGTATTTGCACTTGCTTCAGCACCTTCCACTTCTATAGCTGCGAAGGGAAAGTGGATTCTTAAGGGTATACTATTTGTTTATAGGGTACATATTCATGTTTGGTTTGATATTAGTGCTTCTCATAGTTTAATATCTCATAATCTTGATTGTTTTATCGCTTCGACATGTTAGGAACATTAAATGTTGTTTATTATTAATTTAGGCTCAACTAGTCTATGAATAGCTTTACCTTTTTACATTAGGGGTTGGGTAGGCAGTAATTGTGGGTAGATTGAATGAACACCTTATGAATTAAGTTTCATGGTTTGACTATAAAGCGTTCGGTGATAATGTTGGGTTGGACATAAAAATTTAGTAAAAGACGTTTACTACAATCGAATGAAAGGTAGAATATTTTTTAAAGAAATACTGGTGAAAAGATTTATATAAGAAAGTAATGTAATATAAGTATGGTTTATAAAATGTGGTTTATAAATGAAAAGGAATTAAACAAAGGATTTGGGAACTTATATCCCAGTGCCCTTGAAAATGGTTTTTAAGATTTTCGAGAAAATAATAATAGTGTTATTTGAAAGTAAATATTTGGAAAACTGATTTAGGAGATTGAGATCATGATACTTATTATTATTATTATACGAAGTATTTGATACCACTTTGGAATGATTTTGGTTGAGTACCAAGAGTATGATTTGGGTGTACTAAACTCACTTCTATGGCTTGAAAATAATTTCGATGATGACTACAACATTATCGTCGTTTACTTTCGGGTTTCTATGGGTAGGATCCTACAAAGTTGTTTTGGTAAAAATGGAATTTTATTTAATCCCTATGTAAGATTTAATACACAAAAGTTATATGTATCTATTATTTCAAAATAGTATGAATTGAAAACCGGTATTTAGTTTTAAAGTTTTCTTGTTAAGTTATTCCACGGACATATATAGACTACATTAGGAAAGTATCGTGTGTAATGATATGATATGTTATTTGGCAGTTTTCATTTGTTAAAATGAAATGGAATTTTCAATGATTTTAAGTAGTCGAGAACTTTCGGATTGTTTTAGAACTTGTACCTAAGTATTTTGAAAATTTAAAGTTGAGTTTATATAACACTTGAATTAAGAAAGTAGTAAGTTAAAACAAGTTTAAATTTGTTAAACATACTTCTTAAAGCAAAACAAAGTGATGTTTTATATATGCTCTTAGGATGAAGTGGAGTATTATACGATTATGAACTTAAGTTATAAATGGTGTATAAACTTGAAGTTTTGTTTAAAATGATTCATAAATGATTTTAGTATTGAATAACATACTATTTGTATGAATGAATGTGATTAAAAAGGAATTGGTGTAGTTAAGAAAATAATAGAATAAATATGTAAGTTATATGTAGATCTTTTTATTTGCATAACTGTTCTTGATCCAGTATTCCAGTACGTGTTTTCAAGGTGGCTTAAATCGGTCCGAATAAGGATTTTTCACTAGATTCTTAACGGTGAACACTTGATATGGATTCGCGTTACAACCCCGATATTTTTTATCATAGTATATGGCTATGTAAGGAGAACAGGGGTTTCTAATCAACAAGTGTGATATCCCAGAATTCTAGACATCTGTAATTGATAATTTAACTAGATTTAATTAGTTGAAATAATGATCTATAAGTTAAATAGACAATTCTGATAACAAAGTATATATATATCTGAATAAGTATTGGTTTGATTAATCCTCCTAATATATTTATTTAAATCGGCAAAATTGATATTTTCACACAATTTTAATAATGTGTTAGTTTGAATTTATATATATATATATATATATATATATATATGTTTAAGTTAATTTTAAATTGGATTTTAGAATTTGAATTTGAATCTTTAAAGTTAATTATTTTAAATTAGTTGGATTCATATATATATATATATATATATATATATATATATGAATGAGTTTTTATTTAAAATAGAATTTATTTTTATTAAATTAAGATAGTGTTTATTTAATTATTAAATAAATACAATAGGGTTTATATTAACATTTCAAAATGGATTAAATATATTTTATTTTATTTTATTCAAATTATAATTTGTTTATACTTTATTTTTCTTTTAAAGATTTTATTATATATATTTAGAAAGCATTCATTAATTTATAAATGTATTTATAAAATAGGAAAAATTAATTTAAAAAGTTTTTAATGTCTTTTAAAAAAAAATTACAAGTGTTGATTAATGAAGCTTTTAAGTATACATGTATGATAAGACAAATGTAAAATAAATGGCTTATGTGTAAGTTAACTAAGACATTTAAGTGACAACTGTTATTCTCTTGTCAAATTAAATTTAGAATTAAGTTGTAAAATGAAAAGAAGAGTTTTAATCTTCAGCAAAATATTTTTCTTCATTTCACAAAAAAAAAAATGAATCTGTAAAATCTTAAAAAAAAACCCAAAGATCAAGATAGATCTGAAAAGGGAAATAGAATCTGCAAAACAAAATAAAATCTTTTGCAATTCAATTGAAGTTCAACAACAAGTTTTCCAAAACTGCTGTTTCAAATCCAAGATTTGCAGCTTCAAAAACAAATTAAATTCCAGATTTTTTGAAGAAATTCAACCAAGTCTGCTCCTCTGTTCAACATACTGACATGGTGAGTAAACTAAGTTTCTAATCTATTTAGAATCTTGTGCATGCAGTGATTATTTAGAATAAAGTATGGAAAATGTTTGCATGTCGGTTAGTGTAAATTTTTATGTACATATGTGGTTTATGATGTGCATATCAGTTTATTAAAAAAAAAAATTGATCTGGAAAATATTTAGAAGTAGTGTAACATAAGGGAAGAGAAACAGTAAAAAAACATATACTTTGTTTAAACCAAATACTGTGAGTGAAACTGCAACTAGTATTAAATGCTAAAAACTGATAACAATGATGCTTGTGATTTTTCATTGAAATAAACTGTGGAAACCTGGTTGCATGTTGTAGATCTGTTTGTATATAGTTAGATATGCAGTCATTAATCTAGTATGACTGAACATTTGATCTCTGGCCTCTGTTCCTTGATACAGGTATACAATTTAGTTTTTAAAACTTAAATTCTCTTTATATAGACAATAATAAACAAGAATTTTAAAAAGGAAATTGATCTTGGCAACCTAATTTTATTTTTAAAAAGTATTTCAGGAGGTAATATCAAGTAGAAGATGAAAAAAAAGCCAAACTATCTTATACTTGTTTTACAATTATTTTTGAAACTGTTTAGCAATTTTCCAACTGTTTTATAAACAAATTACTATCTTACTATTATTTTGCAATTATCTAAAATTTCTATAATTATTTTAACTATTTTCTACCTATTTTACATCTACTTTACAAACTAGTAATTATTTTCCAACTACTCATCTATTTTTAAAATTTTCAAGCTATTTTCTAAATAAACTGGTCAGAGTTTAAACTGTTATCGGTTAAATACCCAATCGAGATAAGAATAGAAGTGATAATCCAAATGGATTTAAGCAATTGTGAATAAGTGAATGGAAATTAAAGTGAATGTGAATAGAAATGAAATTAATTTCGCTAATAACCAATAAAGATAAATACGTAGGGTGTACGTATGTTATTCTATTCGCATAGTGATTTGATCCAGATTCGAGCACAAAATTTCGAGATAGTTATATCGATCCGGGTGGGATTTTTCACTTGATTTTCGTCGGCGAACCTGGATATGGATTGTTGATTGGTTCTGGATGTTCTCTATCATAGTTATGACTATGCGAGGAGAATGACGGTTTCTAATCAAGAAACCAGATCTGTGTCCACACTAGGAAGTCGGGTGGACGATACTAGTTCGGAAGTGAAATTGTGTGATCCAGTAAGCGATCAGATTGGTATAGCGTACGGATGATATGTGTACATCGTACGGATTTGAATAAAATTGATACTAGGAATTTGTGGATAAGAAATATGAAATGGTTTTTGAAATGAAAAATATATTTTGTGAAATATATGATGAAGTAAAGTGGAAATTGGATATTTCTATGGTTGAAATTTTGTTTATGGAAGTAAGTGATATGGTAAGTGGTTTTGTAAAGAGTAATCAAATTTGAATATTTGATTTTGAGTAAACAAAGTTAAATATCTTTGTTTTATAAAATAATACTCCCCTTGTTGAATCTTTTGCCAGAAGAAAAGGATTTTGAAGGTGTTTTGAAGTATAAAAAGAGTTTTATACAAGTTTGAAATGATCCAAAGTTTTAAAGATTATATATATATATATGTATATATGTATATATAAAGTATCATATGAGGGTTTTGGAAAGAGGTTTTGGGAACCTATGGATTTGGAAAGGCTTTTGATTTTGGGGTAAAATCAATATCGAATTTGGAAAGCTTAGTTTGAGAATTATCGATTTTGGGGTAATCGATTTTTGTGTAAAGGAGCTTTGTATGAGATCATACTAGGTGTATGATTTAAAGATACTATATATATAGTATAAAATGTTTTGATGATGGCTTTGGGGAAAAAGGCGCTCCCTTGGAATGGACTTCTCAGGAGTACCATCGGGTGGTGCTGCCTTGAGCCCCAAGGGGGGTCCTAAAGTTGATCCTGTGAGGAGTCCAGACAAAACTAGTTCATGGGGATCTTGAGTAGAGTATACCATAGCGAAAGTCGTGTGTGCCGCTGAGAGCCAACAGTTACATGGACTTTTGCTGTGATGGCAACATAACCCAAGATGTAACTGCGACCTATGGTATGACATAGCGAAAGTCGTGTGTGCTGCTGAGAGCCAACAGTCTGCGTTTGATTTTTTTTCGGTATACTGCGACCTATGTAGGAGTGGAGAAGTTTCATTTCGACAGCGAAAATCAGAGGCCGCTGAGAGCCTGCTGCTACATAGACTTTTGCTACGATGGCAACGTAACCCTGGATGTAACTGTGATCTGTTATGTGGGTTCCATGGCGTAATCGAGAGGCCACGGAGAGCCTGCAGTTACATGGACTTTTGCTGTGACGGCAACGCAACCCTGGAATGTGACTGTGACCATGGATGGGGGTGATGATTTCCAGAGCATTCTCACCAAAGATATATCCTCTATTTTCAAAAATTGTTTTCTATATTTTCGATAAAATTATTTTCCAAGTATTTCCACTGATTGTTGAAAACGGGTCTGCTAAGTACTTGTAGATTTTCAGTCTTACGCCTGATCAACGTATGACCGAATTTCTATAAGAACGAGGATAGACGTGTTGAGACATCGAGTTATAAAAAAATATTTTTATAAAACTATTTTGGCAATATTACATATTTTAAAAGTGTTTTAAATTGATCAACGAATATTTTAACTGGTTTTAAAATATTTAATTAATTTTGGCTTCGTTCCTTTTTGAGGACGAAAAGATTCAAAAGGGGGGAGGAATGTGATATCCCAGAATTCTAAACATCTGTAATTGATAATTTAACTAGATTTAATTAGTTGAAATAATGATTTATAAGTTAAATAGACAATTCTGATAATAAAGTATATATATCTGAATAAGTATTGGTTTGATTAATCCTCCTAATATATTTATTTAAATCGGCAAAATTGATATTTTCACGCAATTTTAATAATGTGTTAATTTGAATTAATATATATATATATATATATATATATATATATATATGTTTAAGTTAATTTTAAATTAGATTTTAGAATTTGAATTTGAATCTTTAAAGTTAATTATTTTAAATTAGTTGGATTCATATATATATATATATATATAAATGAGTTTTTATTTAAAATAGAATTTATTTTTATTAAATTAAGATAGTGTTTATTTAATTAAATAAATACAATAGGTTTATATTAACATTTCAAAATGGATTAAATATATTTTATTTTATTTTATTCAAATTATAATTGGTTTATACTTTATTTTTCTTTTAAAGATTTTATTATATATATTTAGAAAGCATTCATTAATTTATAAATGTATTTATAAAATAGGAAAAATTAATTTAAAAAGCTTTTTAATGTCTTTTAAATTTTTTTTTACAAGTGTTGATTAATGAAGCTTTTAAGTATACATGTATGATAAGACAAATGTAAAATAAATGGCTTATGTGTAAGTTAACTAAGGCATTAAGTGACAAGTGTTATTCTCTTGTAAAATTAAATTTAAAATTAAGTTGTAAAATGAAAAGAAGAGTTTTAACCTTTAGCAAAATCATTTTCTTCATTTCACAAAAAAAATGAATCTGTAAAATCTTAAAAAAAAAAACCCAAAGGTTAAGATAGATCTGAAAAGGGAAATAGAATCTGCAAAGCAAAATAAAATCTTTTGCAATTCAATTGAAGTTCAACAACAAAGTTTCCAAAACTGCCGTTTCAAATCCAAGATTTGCAGCTTCAAAAACAAATAAAATTCCAGATTTTTTACAGAAATTCAACCAAGTCTGCTCCTCTATTCAACATACTGACATGGTGAGTAAACTAAGTTTCTAATCTATTTAGAATCTTGTGCATGCAGTGATTATTTAGAATAAAGTATGGAAAATGTTTGCATGTCGGTCAGTGTAAATTTATATGTACATATGTGGTTTATGATGTGCATATCTGTTTATTAAAAAAAATTGATCTGGAAAATATTTAGAAGCAGTGTAACATAAGGGAAGAGAAACAGTAAAAAAAACATATACTTTGTTTAAACCAAATAGTATGAGTGAAACTGCAACTAGTATTAAATGCTAAAAACTAATAAAATGATGCTTGTGATTTTTCATTGAAATAAACTGTGGAAACCTGGTTGCATGTTGTAGATCTGTCTGTATATAGTTAGATATGCAGTCATTAATCTAGTATGACTGAACATTTGATCTCTGGCCTCTGTTCCTTGATACAGGTATACAATTTAGTTTTTAAAACTTAAATTCTCTTTATATAGACAATAATAAACAAGAATTTTAAAAAGGAAATTGATCTTGGCAACCTAATTTTATTTTTAAAAAGTATTTCAGGAGGTAATATCAAGCAGAAGATGGAAAAAAAGAGACAACGGTTAAAATTTAATTGAAAAAAATATATCAAATCAAATCAAATATTGAAATTTAAAATTTTGGATTCATAAATGAATTCGAGCAGCAAGATCATGATTTTTGGAATGAATTTCATGATTTTTAGAACTTTGGGTGTTGAGAATTTACTAGTTGACCGAAAATTGGGTTTTTGGCTTTTGCCGGTGATCAAGGGGAAGTTTGGTGTCGTTGTCGGGGCTGGAGGAGGTTTGTGAGGTGGGGATCATCAGAAAAATGGTCTTGTATTTTTTTATCACCGTTGTGTTATGGTGGAGGTTAATTAGGGCTTTGAGGCCGAAATTGGTAGTGGGACTTTCTGGTGACTGTATGTCGTCAGTAGCTCTTCGGAGTTGATCGGTGTGGGAGTGATGGGCGCGTGAGCCTTTGATGTAGGTTAGCTCGGAGTATTGTAACCTCTAGCGACCGGAGACATTGGCATTGAAGGATGATTGATGATCTGGTTTTAGGTTTAGCTGCGGTGACTTGCTCGATTTCGTGTTTGAGGCAGTTTCTTACATCTGGGTGGATGGGGGCGACGGTGGGAACATCGCCGACATGCCTGAGGTCGTAGTGCCTACCAGAGTAGCGGCGACGTCTTGTACACGTGCACGGTGGTGACACGAAGAACTGGGTTTGGGAAAGATGCGTTGTCTCGGGAAGTACTCGAGTGTTTTTATGCCTTGACTCGAAGAAATTAAGTACGAAAGAAACTCGAGAGTTTCTCGGGATTTTGCTGTATGAACTCGGTAAGTATTGAGGCCTAAAACTGTAAGTAGATAGGCATGTATAGGATATTAAGTTATAAGCAGAACCCATGGTTATGTAAGTAGTAATTAAAGGAGATAAAAGGGTTTTGAAGAATAATTAAATGAAAGGTTTAATTACTTAATGAAGTAATTGAATAATAATTGTTGACGGAAGTAAGTCAAAGAATGATCACATAAGATAAGAGTTAATTGAGATTAATCAATTACTTATTTAAGGTTTATGAATTGTAGATAAGGAATAGTTAATCTATAAATAAAGATTGATTAATTAATTATGGATTTATTAATTTATTTTAGGAGATATTGATTAATAATTAGGGTTATTAATCAATAGTTATTGGACAATAAAACAGTAACTAAGGATTTACTTTTTGATTTTAAAAAGTACTTAAGGATTGATTACTTTGTATTCAAAGAGATTAATCAATAATTAAGGTTAAGTAATTAATAATTTAATTAATTGGTTTATAAGGTAATTAATTAAGAAGTTAATTAACTAGGGTAAGAAATTACAGAATGGTTATTTACTATATATGATCGATTAAGGCTGATTAATGGAGGTAATTAATTTAGGATCATTAATTTATTAATGTAATTAATGAAGTAATTAAAGGTTTAGTACCGTAAATGTTTGGGAATAATTAATTTGTGTAAATAAAATAAAGGATAATTTCTTTATGTAATTGAAAATAATTTATCAAGGATGATTAATTTAAATGGATAATTGAAGGATGATCAATTAAGTTGTGTGTAATTATTTAATGTTAAACAGTATTAATGGAATTTAGAAATGGTAAGACTAACTTATCTTGATTAGGAATTAATTAAATAATTAATTGATGGGAAGTAATTAAAGGATAATTACTTGGTGGAAGAAATTAAGTGATAATTACTCAGTGTAATTAAAAGACTAATTGATAATTAATCAAAGGGTTGGTTTAATTGATGGAATAATTAAAGAAAGTTAATTTCTGATTTGTGATTAATCAAGATTGGTTAATGAATGTAATTAAGTTAAAGATTAATTATTATATGAAATTTAAGAATAATTAACTAATGAAAGTAATTAGAGGATCATTAAATTAATGAAATTAATGAAGTGATCAATCTTGCTTATTAATGATTGAATGATGATGAGTGTTTTAGACTGGTTGATATCTCTAAATATGAATTGCTTGGTGATATGATATGTTGGATGGTGATAATGTGATTATCTATCAACTTGGAATTGATGTGTAAAAATGTTATCTGGTAATAAGAGATGAACTTTTTACTTGAATAATTTGGGTTAGGATGGCATGGGGTTCGAAGAGACCGGAGTCGGGTATTAGTAAATACCTGAAACCACTTCGATTCTGTATAAATTTGATATGTGGAAATCAATATGCTAGTTTGGAATGATTTAAGTGTATTTGACGCTTTAATCTAAGTTTTGGACGCTTAGAAATTGATGTGTGATATAGATGATGTCTGTAATAACTCGTGAAGTTGAAATTGAGATAAGTTACCCGTGTTTTATATAAGTTGTATACCTTTGTATTCCATGTTAGTTGAGTTTACTCACGCTGATTTCCAGCCTGACCCGGGTGTTACTTTGATGTAATGCTCGGGTCAGACCGAGTATTACAGATTTTCAGGTAAGGACGTTCTGGAGCTCAGGAGGCGAGCTGGAGTGCTGTAACGTATGGAGAGCTTCAAATATGATATGTTACAGTATCCGAAACATATTGATTTATCTGTTCTGTGATTGTAAATCTGTTGAAACTCTGATATATGTATATTAAGCTGAAATTTGACAAGTACAGTTTCCTTTGTATAACTATTATTTATGTGATATTATATTTTGATCCGCTGCGAATGTGAGATTGTGTGTTTCTTTCTATTCTTTCTTCTTTCTCTTTGTTCTTTTCTCTAACTATCTGGAATTTTCGGGATCGAAAATTTCGGGTCGTTACATTTGGCATCAGAGCTGAAGGTTAAGCGAGAACCTTGGCTCTGGTGGGATTACTCATTAAGGATAGGGTAAATGGTACCCTAGAATGAGTTGAGTGTATATATATATGAGAGAGCGTACTTGTTATTTTCTTATATAAAGATTTTAAATGGTTAATTTGAGTTAAATTAAGAAGTAATAGAAATACAACCAAATTGAAATTAAATTAAAGACAAGTTTGAAATGGATTCAAACTGAAATTAAATCTTGAAATTGGGAAAGGTTTCAGGATAAGGATAATCAATTAATTTATGTAATTAATTGAACTTTATTTAATAAGCTTAATCAATGGATAATAATTGGAAATGATAAATAAAGAGGGAGTTACTTAATTACTTAATGAAGGTAATTAAGAAATAAGTTAATTACCAAATGTGATTAATTGGAATTAGTTAATGATGTAATTAATTTAAAGAAATAATAAATAATATTATATAATGCATTTGAATGAAATGGTCCTATTTCAAACAAGAGTTGTTTGAAAATTTAAAAGAAATTTGTTTTGAATAAAAAACCAAAGGTGGTTTAAAATTTTTAAAGTATAACTTGGTATGTAAAAGAAATAAATATGTATATATGTATGGATATACATGATATCAAGGATAATTTGAAATAAACTCTAAATATTGAGTTTTCAATTTGGAATGGGATATGATACCCAAAGTGATAAGTTTTTAAGTGGGTAGATTATTATTGTGAAGATTAAGGATTGAATGAGGTTGATTGGATTAAGTAAATCGAATTTAACTTGGGAGAAGTTAAAATGGTTTAAATGAACAACTTGAATTGGAAATTTTAAGGTGGAATTGGAATTTAACTTGGAAAGTTAAATGGTTGATTTGAATTTAGAGTTTGTGTGATCTCAAAATGGGTTTGAGATCTAGAAATTGAAAATGAATGGATGTTTTAAAATGATTTGAATAATATCATCCCATTGTTATTGGAAATATTTAAATTGTGAAATTGGATTTGTTCAAATGAATAAGAAATGGAGTATGGTAATCCATTGTTGGGATAAAAACGTAAATTGATTTAAAGGAATTAAATCAACATTTGAAGTATTAACTCGAATTTATATAATTCGAGATGGTTTAAATTTGAAATTTGAAATTGGTTCAAATTGAATTTGATTTGAATAAATTGAAATGGTGATTGAAGATGTATGAGTATAAGATTCAAATGGAAATTTTGAATTGGGTTGATTTGAATAATTTGGAATTGTAATTATAATTGAATAATTTTAAATTTCAAATGGAATTTGAATTTAATTTGGAAGGAAATTAAGAATAATTCAACTTGATGTGGAAATGGAGTTTGAAATTGGAATTAATTCAAACTGGAGTTGAAATGAATTGAAATTGGAACTAGTTCAATTGAAATTTATCTGAATTAGGAGAATTTGAGATCAAAGTTGAATAAAGTTAAATTTGGAAAGAAACTAAGGTTAATTAAACTTGAATTGGGATTGACTTAATTTCAGTGAAAATTGAAGTTATTTAAATTGGAATTGGGTCAATTTAAATGGTAGAGGAAATTTAAATTGAATTGATAAAAATGGAAATTGGGAAGTGAACAGTTTTGACTCTGGACTATTTTTAATATAAACCTATTTTTGCAAGTTATTTATTGTATACAACCTTTATTTTAAAAGCCAAACTATCTTATACTTGTTTTACAATTATTTTTGAAACTGTTTAGCAATTTTCCAACTGTTTTATAAACAAATTACTATCTTACTATTATTTTGCAATTATCTAAAATTTCTATAATTATTTTAACTATTTTCTACCTATTTTACATCTATTTTACAAACTAGTAATTATTTTCCAACTACTCATCTATTTTTAAAATTTTCAAGCTATTTTCTAAATAAACTGGTCAGAGTTTAAACTGTTATCGGTTAAATACCCAATCGAGATAAGAATAGAAGTGATGATCCAAATGGATTTAAGCAATTGTGAATAAATGAATGGAAATTAAAGTGAATGTGAATAGAAATGAAATTAATTTCTCTAATAACCAATAAAGATAAATACGTAGGGTGTACGTATGTTATTCTATTCGCATAGTGATTTGATCCAGATTCGAGCACAAAATTTCGAGATAGTTATATCAATCCGAGTGGGATTTTTCACTCGATTTTCGTCGGCGAACCTGGATATGGATTGTTGATTGGTTCTGGATGTTCTCTATCATAGTTATGACTATGCGAGGAGAATGACGGTTTCTGATCAAGAAACCAGATCTGTGTCCGCACTAGGAAGTCGGGTGGACGATACTAGTTCGGAAGTGAAATTGTGTGATCCAGTAAGCGATCAGATTGGTATAGCGTACGGATGATATGTGTACATCGTACGGATTTGAATAAAATTGATACTAGGAATTTGTGGATAAGAAATATGAAATGGTTTTTGAAATGAAAAATATATTTTGTGAAATATATGATGAAGTAAAGTGGAAATTGGATATTTCTATGGTTGAAATTTTGTTTATGGAAGTAAGTGATATGGTAAGTGGTTTTGTAAAGAGTAATCAAATTTGAATATTTGATTTTGAGTAAACAAAGTTAAATATCTTTGTTTTATAAAATAATACTCCCCTTGTTGAATCTTTTGCCAGAAGAAAAGGATTTTGAAGGTGTTTTGAAGTATAAAAAGAGTTTTATACAAGTTTGAAATGATCCAAAGTTTTAAAGATTATATATATATGTGTATATATATATATAAAGTATCATATGAGGATTTTGGAAAGAGGTTTAGGGAACCTATGGATTTGGAAAGGCTTTTGATTTTTGGGTAAAATCAATATTGAATTTGGAAAGCTTAGTTTGAGAATTATCGATTTTGGGATAATCGATTTTGTGTAAAGGAGCTTTGTATGAGATCATACTAGGTGTATGATTTAAAGATACTATATATATAGTATAAAATGTTTTGATGATGGCTCTGGGGAAAAAGGCGCTCCCTTGGAATGGACTTCTCAGGAGTACCATCGGGTGGTGCTGCCTTGAGCCGCAAGGGGGGTTCTAAAGTTGATCCTGTGAGGAGTCCGGACAAAACTAGTTCCTGGGGATCTTGAGTAGAGTATACCATAGCGAAAGTCGTGTGTGCCGCTGAGAGCCAACAGTTACATGGACTTTTGCTGTGATGGCAACATAACCCAAGATGTAACTGCGACCTATGGTATGACATAGCGAAAGTCGTGTGTGCTGCTGAGAGCCAACAGTCTGCGTTTGATTTTTTATCGGTAGACTGCGACCTATGTAGGAGTGGAGAAGTTCCATTTCGACAGCGAAAATCAGAGGCCGCTGAGAGCCTGCAGTTACATAGACTTTTGCTACGATGGCAACGTAACCCTGGATGTAACTGTGATCTGTTATGTGGGTTCCATGGCGTAATCGAGAGGCCACGGAGAGCCTGCAGTTACATGGACTTTTGCTGTGACGGCAACGTAACCCTGGAATGTGACTGTGACCATGGATGGGGGTGATGATTTCCAGAGCATTCTCACCAAATATATATCCTCTATTTTCAAAAACTGTTTTCTATATTTTCGATAAAATTATTTTCCAAGTATTTCCACTGAGTGTTGAAAACGGGTCTGCTAAGTACTTGTAGATTTTCAGTCTTACGCCTGATCAACGTATGACCGAATTTCTGTAAGAACGAGGATAGACGTGTTGAGACATCGAGTTATAAAAAAATATTTTTATAAAACTATTTTGGCAGTATTACAGATTTTAAAAGTGTTTTAAATTGATCAACGAATATTTTAACTGGTTTTAAAATATTTAATTAATTTTGGCTTCGTTCCTTTTCGAGGACGAAAATATTCAAAAGGGCGGAGGAATGTGATATCCCAGAATTCTAGACATCTGTAATTGATAATTTAACTAGATTTAATTAGTTGAAATAATGATTTATAAGTTAAATAGACAATTCTGATAATAAAGTATATATATATCTGAATAAGTATTAGTTTGATTAATCCTCCTAATATATTTATTTAAATCGGCAAAATTGATATTTTCACGCAATTTTAATAATGTGTTAGTTTGAATTTATATATATATATATATATATATATATATATATATATATATGTTTAAGTTAATTTTAAATTGGATTTTAGAATTTGAATTTGAATCTTTAAAGTTAATTATTTTAAATTAGTTGGATATATATATATATATATGAATGGGTTTTTATTTAAAATAGAATTTATTTTTATTAAATTAAGATAGTGTTTATTTAATTATTAAATAAATATAATAGGTTTATATTAACATTTCAAAATGGATTAAATATATTTTATTTTATTTTATTCAAATTATAATTGGTTTATACTTTATTTTTCTTTTAAAGATTTTATTATATATATTTAGAAAGCATTCATTAATTTATAAATGTATTTATAAAATAGGAAAAATTAATTTAAAAAGCATTTTAATGTCTTTTAAATTTTTTTTACAAGTGTTGATTAATGAAGCTTTTAAGTATACATGTATGATAAGACAAATGTAAAATAAATGGCTTATGTGTAAGTTAACTAAGGCATTTAAGTGACAAGTGTTATTCTCTTGTAAAATTAAATTTAAAATTAAGTTGTAAAATGAAAAGAAGAGTTTTAACCTTCAGCAAAATCATTTTCTTCATTTCACAAAAAAAATGAATCTGTAAAATCTTAAAAAAAAACCCAAAGGTCAAGATAGATCTGAAAAGGGAAATAGAATCTGCAAAGCAAAATAAAATCTTTTGCAATTCAATTGAAGTTCAACAACAAGTTTTCCAAAACTGTTGTTTCAAATCCAAGATTTGCAGCTTCAAAAACAAATTAAATTCCAGATTTTTTGCAGAAATTCAACCAAGTCTGCTCCTCTGTTCAACATACTGACATGGTGAGTAAACTAAGTTTTTAATCTATTTAGAATCTTATGCATGCAGTGATTATTTAGAATAAAGTATGGAAAATGTTTGCATGTCGGTCAGTGTAAATTTATATGTACATATGTGGTTTATGATGTGCATATCTGTTTATTAAAAAAATTGATCTGGAAAATATTTAGAAGCTGTGTAACATAAGGGAAGAGAAACAGTAAAAAAACATATACTTTGTTTAAACCAAATACTATGAGTGAAACTGCAACTAGTATTAAATGCTAAAAACTGATAACAATGATGCTTGTGATTTTTCATTGAAATAAACTGTGGAAACCTGGTTGCATGTTGTAGATCTGTCTGTATATAGTTAGATATGCAGTCATTAATCTAGTATGACTGAACATTTGATCTCTGGCCTCTGTTCCTTGATACAGGTATACAATTTAGTTTTTAAAACTTAAATTCTCTTTATATAGACAATAATAAACAAGAATTTTAAAAAGGAAATTGATCTTGGCAACCTAATTTTATTTTTAAAAAGTATTTCAGGAGGTAATATCAAGCAGAAGATGAAAAAAAAGAGACAACGGTTAAAATTTAATTGAAAAAATATATCAAATCAAATCAAATATTGAAATTTAAAACTTTGGATTCATAAATGAATTCGAGCAGCAAGATCATGATTTTTGGAATGAATTTCATGATTTTTAGAACTTTGGGTGTTGAGAATTTACTAATTGACCGAAAATTGGGTTTTTGGCTTTTGCCGGTGATCAAGGGGAAGTTTGGTGTCGTGGTCGGGGCTGGAGGAGGTTTGCGAGGTGGGGATCATCAGGAAAATGGTCTTGTATTTTTTTTATCACCGTTGTGTTATGGTGGAGGTTAATTAGGGCTTTGAGGCCGAAATTGGTAGTGGGACTTTCTGGTGACTGTATGTCGTCAGTAGCTCTTCGGAGTTGATCGGTGTGGGTGTGATGGGCGCGTGAGCCTTTGATGTAGGTTAGCTCGGAGTATTGTAACCTCTGGCGATCGGAGACATTGGCATTGAAGGATGATTGATGATCTGGTTTTAGGTTTAGCTGCAGTGACTTGCTCGATTTCGTGTTTGAGGCAGTTTCTTACATCTGGGTGGATGGGGGCGACGGTGGGAACATCGCCGACATGCCTGAGGTCGTAGTGCCTACCAGAGTTGCAGCGACGTCTTGTACACGTGCACGGTGGTGACACGAAGAACTGGGTTTGGGAAGGATGCATTGTCTCGGGAAGTACTCGAGTGTTTTTATGCCTTGACTCGAAGAAATTAAGTACGAAAGAAACTCGAGAGTTTCTCGGGATTTTGCTGTATGAACTCGGTAAGTATTGAGGCCCAAAACTGTAAGTAGATAGGCATGTATAGGATATTAAGTTATAAGCAGAACCCATGGTTATGTAAGTAGTAATTAAAGGAGATAAAAGGGTTTTGAAGAATAATTAAATGAAAGGTTTAATTACTTAATGAAGTAATTGAATAATAATTGTTGACGGAAGTAAGTCAAAGAATGATCACATAAGATAAGAGTTAATTTAGATTAATCAATTATTTATTTAAGGTTTATGAATTGTAGATAAGGAATAGTTAATCTATAAATAAAGATTGATTAATTAATTATGGATTTATTAATTTGTTTTAGGAGATATTGATTAATAATTAGGGTTATTAATCAATAGTTATTGGACAATAAAACAGTAACTAAGGATTTACTTTTTGATTTTAAAAAGTACTTAAGGATTGATTACTTTGTATTCAAAGAGATTAATTAATAATTAAGGTTAAGTAATTAATAATTTAATTAATTGGTTTATAAGGTAATTAATTAAGAAGTTAATTAACTAGGGTAAGAAATTACAGAATGGTTATTTACTATATATGATCGATTAAGGCTGATTAATGGAGGTAATTAATTTAGGATCATTAATTTATTAATGTAATTAATGAAGTAATTAAAGGTTTATTACCGTAAATGTTTGGGAATAATTAATTTGTGTAAATAAAATAAAGGATAATTTCTTTATGTAATTGAAACTAATTTATCAAGGATGATTAATTTAAATGGATAATTGAAGGATGATCAATTAAGTTGTGTGTAATTATTTAATGTTAAACAGTATTAATGGAGATTGAAATAATTAATTTAATTGGTTTGAATTAATTAGAAATGGTAAGACAAATTTATCTTGATTAGGAATTAATTAAATAATTAATTGATGGGAAGAAATCAAGTGATAATTACTTGGTGTAATTAAAAGATTAATTGATAATTAATCAAAGGGTTGGTTTAATTGATGGAATAATTAAAGAAAGTTAATTTCTGATTTGTGATTAATCAAGATTGGATAATGAATGTAATTAAGTTAAAGATTAATTATTATATGAAATTTAAGAATAATTAACTAATGAATGTAATTAGAGGATCGTTAAATTAATGAAATTAATGAAGTGATCAATCTTGCTTATTAATGATTGAATGATGATGAGTGTTTTAGACTGGTTGATATCTCTAAATATGAATTGCTTGGTGATATGATATGTTGGATGGTGATAATGTGATTATCTATCAACTTGGAATTGATGTGTAAAAATGTTATCTGGTAATAAGAGATGAACTTTTTACTTGAATAATTTGGGTTAGGATGGCATGGGGTTCGAAAAGACCGGAGTTGGGTATTAGTAAATACCCGAAACCACTTCGATTCTGTATAAATTTGATATGTGGAAATCAATATGCTAGTTTGGAATGATTTAAGTGTATTTGACCCTTTAATCTAAGTTTTGGACGCTTAGAAATTGATGTGTGATATAGATGATGTCTATACTAACTCGTGAAGTTGAAATTGATATAAGTTACCCGGGTTTTATATAAGTTGCATACCTTTGTATTCCATGTTAGTTGAGTTTACTCACGCTGGTTTCCAGCCTGACCCGGGTGTTACTTTGATGTAATGCTCGGGTCAGACCGAGTATTACAGATTTTCAGGTAAGGACGTTCTGGAGCTCAGGAGGCGAGCTGGAGTGCTGTAACGTATGGAGAGCTTCAAATATGATATATTATAGTATCTGAAACATATTGATTTATCTGTTCTGTGATTGTAAAGCTGTTGAAACTCATATATATGTATAATAAGCTGAAATTTGACAAGTACAGTTTCCTTTGTATAACTATTATTTATGTGATATTATTTTTGATCCGCTGCGAATGTGAGATTGTGTGTTTCTTTCTATTCTTTCTTCTTTCTCTTTCTTCTTTTCTCTAACTATCTGGAATTTTCGGGCTCGAAAATTTCGGGTCGTTACGACAAGTCAAATCAGAATCTGCACTAGAGAGGTCAAATGATCTACACTAGTTTGGAAGTGAAATCTATGTGAACGGGCAAGTGATTAGATCTGATACTGCGTATGGATGGTTCATGTACATCGTACGAGCTTTAGTACATTTCTAAGATGTGTCGTGTTGGTTATGAAGAGTTTAGGGAATGAATTTTTGATTTATTATGAGGTAGCATGAATAACCGTCTAAGTAAGAACCTAAGGTTGTTGAGTGCACGGTATGCTTTGTAGATTGTTTATCGTCCTTGGACGATGAGAGAGCATGTACCTGAACAAACCATGAGCATTGGTTGCTAGTAATTGTGAATACCATTTGAGTGTTTGTGTGCTTACTCCTTTATTAAGGTAAGAAGTGTTGTGGAGTGAGGATTCTCGGGGTGGTACCAAGAAGGCGGAGGGTGGTCTGAAGGAATTCTATCCAGGGTTGCTTATAGAATAGGGTTTCCTTCTTATCTTTGTATTGTACATCTTTCGGAGTGTACTCATCGCTTGATGTAGAGTCACTTAGTATGAATTTGGTTTGCTTTTATTTTGTATATAGTTTCAGCAGTATGCTATGTATATACCTTGTTTTTGTATCTTCTTTGATTATCGTTCTAAAGGGGGAGAATGTAGCGACCTTGAAATTCGAAAACTTCATCTTCTAATATCAAAACATTTTGAAATATAATTAAATGTTATAAATATGTTTTTATAACTTTTTTAAACATCATTTGGTTAATGAATAATGATAAGAAACTTGTTTACAAAAATAAATTCTTTGAAGAAAAATCGATGATGTGACCGAAAATTGGTTTATCGATAAACAACTTTTCGATCGATATAAGTTGTTCGAACTCTTATGCACCTGTCTAATGATCAAATGAACACATTAGCAACTAACTAGCGCACAAACCTCTTCATTAAGTTTGGAATGTTCTAGAAGCTTTCATATGGATAAGAGATATTATCAAGAGAGGGGTATAATGGTAATTGACATAAAGGAGAAGTGATGGCAAGTGAAACTTCCATGGCATAGTGAGGAAGGAGGGTGAGTGTAAGCTTAAAGAACACCTTATGAAGCATGTAAAAGGAGGGGAATACCTTTAGGAATTAATCACAAATTCACAAATCAAAATCAAGCTTTTCTAATGGCTTCTTCAACTTCTTTCTTTATTATGTTCTAAAATGAAATAGCTACAAATCAACTCCAAATCACTTCAAATTTTGTCATAAGTCTTAGTATAATATAAGAACACCTTTTACCATGCTAAAACTAGAAGAAGAAAAGTCATACTCTCACCCCACTTGAAGGCTGTGAGCAATTTTTAGGGAAGGAAGGCAAATTCAAGTGTAAATGCAAGAGGAGGAAGGAGGGAAAGGTGATTGCAAGTTAGATTTGGACTTGGTTTCTTGGTTCGTGGTTGTTAGTGAGGGTAAAAGTGAGTTAACAACTCACTATTAATGAAAATATAACATATATATGTTTGTGTTTGATTGTGTTTAAATTGTTGAATTGTTGTTGACATATGTTAAAATATTGATTAGGATTCTTACTTTACAAGTAAATAACAGATGTGATCCACGTATATGGACTTGAACAAACTTGGAATGGACTTGTATGACTAGAGACAAGACCTTAAGCAAAGCATGTAGGTTATAAATGGATTTATGTTTAGATTGGACTCAGATTTGAAAGCGCACTTATGGTGAAAGTCATTATAAATGCAGTTGTGAATTACCTTGATTTTGGTGAGTTCAATGAAACTGTGTAGTGAGATCCTTGGGAGTTTCTTCCCATACTTATAACTTTATATATGTAAGTTTTTTGCTATTAAAATCTTGAATAGTAAAATGTTAAGTAACATCTCGAAAACGGTCAAAAAATCACTTGTGCAAAACTACCCCGTTTAGCCTTGATTTTGGACTATAAAAGGTTTGAAAAGCTATTTAAATTTAAGCATTTTGTTCATTTTTTTACAACTGTTTACTAAATTATATTAGAGTATTTCAAAAGTATTTTGATATACTTATAAGTTTTTAAGAATTAGTTGTGAATTTTTAAAGAAGGAATATATTGTTAAAATATATAAAAAAACATGTCATTCAAGTTTTAAGGAAAATTGTAAAAGTTTTATTTTCAAGAAATATTTTGGATAAATATTTTAAAACCTAAGTATTTTCTAGTATTTTAAAAGTATATACAAATATTTTTGAAAAGGGGTTATAATTGCTAAATGGCCAAGTAGTTAATTGTTTGATTACTTGTTTGGAAAGCAATAAACTAAGCTTAACACTAAAAGCCGATGAATTAAGGCTTATATATTTATGAGAGTTCTGATTGATATTGAGTAGGGATGGAGCAATTGAGCCCTAATCTATCAG
Organism: Allium cepa; assembly: GCA_030765085.1. Classification (NCBI taxonomy): domain Eukaryota; kingdom Viridiplantae; phylum Streptophyta; class Magnoliopsida; order Asparagales; family Amaryllidaceae; genus Allium; species Allium cepa. The sequence continues at coordinate 744,145,657 of CM060940.1, read as the reverse complement.
TTTTCCACTTGGCTAAGGAATAGTAAGTTGAAAAATGTCAGAAATGTATTAATCGTGTTGATTACTTACTTGTTTATGGAAATCATTAATACTATACTTAACACTAAAAGCCGAAGAGGTAGACTTATCCATTTGTGAGATTTAAAATTGAAGTTCTAGGCAAGGCTTTGATGCAACCAGTGCTCTAACTTACCTAGTTTTACTCTTGGATGAGGAATAGTTAAGTTGGAATGATGGAAGTGAGTTAAGTGCATGAATATTGATTTGTATCAGCAATTATTTGACTAGATAATTAATTAGATTATCGAACTTGTGACTTAAGAAGTTATCGAAAGACTTCGCAGTTTCATACAATAAGAGCCCCTAGGAAGAATTATTGGTATGAAACTCTCTAGCTTTCGCATACTTCTGAGAGAACTAGAATTGGTTAACCGAAAATTCATCGATTGGTTTTGGAGAGTCCTATAAACGAGAAGAGCGTACTTATATGAGATCGCTCAAAACCCAAAATCACTCCAAAACCGTATCTATGTTCTAGAAGTGGTTGTGAAGTGGAATATTATAGAGTTGAACTGTCTATCCTAAGGTTAAGTCCAAGGAGAAGGTCATCGTAACATTTCAAACAATGTTATCATATAGGACTATCTATCTTAAGGAGTATTCCAAGAGAGAGGACATCGCTAGCATTCGTCGAAGAACTTATGTGGGAAACCTATGTAGAGGTTTAAGATCTATTCGAGATGCTCGAATCCATGTAGTGATTTATGATCTGTTTGGAGTAAAGAAATCCAATTGGGGATTCGTGTGCTGCTCGAGTGACGAAGACTCGTGTGAAAGATATCGAATGTAGTCTCGACATCGGGAATGAGTAAAACCAGAGGAATATGCATAATCTCAGGTTTAGCTTACTCATGAGGATATATCAACTCCATATCTAGAGTATGCTTATCAATATGTTTCGCACAAGAGTTGTTGATACTTGGTGTCACGCAATTCAGCGTTGGGCCAGTTGTGTTTACCTTAGAGTATATCCTATCTTGAGATATACAATGCTCAGAAGGAAATTTATGATCCTGGTCATGGAATTTGGACTTGGCTTGATATGTGGTGATCTCCAAGAAAAATTCAATCTACAAACGCGCCTTAGCGATATCGATTGTGTATCTATTATTGTTGTGACATTCACACAACAGCTATTTGATATACATTATGTGCTACACTCTAGACATTACCTATCATGTCATATGTTAAAACCAATGAATGGTTGGTTTCTTTGAGGGGAAAACCATTATGGGAATCCTTACGGTCTCAGTGGTTACTATTACTTGTTGCATATTTCTTGAGTTTCTCAAGCTAGTTTACCAAATGAATCCTGATATTATTTTCTTATAATGCTCGGGTCCAACCCATATATGTTTTCAGATTAAGCTACAGATGCTTTGGAGCTTACATAGAAGAGTTGGATGGTTACATTCCGTAGTATTCTTATTTCGCTGCATTTCTGTATTGTATATATTGGCATTGTGAGGACAGACAATTATAACTGTCCAGGCTAAAGATAATAGTTAGGTTTTAATACTCTAAATTTCTATATTCATAGTAACTCTTTATACTATTCCTTTGATATTATATATTACCGTTCCAATGTGAGATTCAAATGTTGTGTTCTTTTCTTGTTCTATTCTTTTTTATCCTAACTTTTTATCTTTTGGCACTTGGCGCTCGACACACTAATACCATGGATATATTCAATGTCGACATTCAAGGGTCAAAAATTCAGGTCGGTATATAGACGTACTTCCAAGGATATGTCAACATATCCTTGTTCAAAATTAAAATTTCTTTATAAAAACTATTTTTGCTCCTTTTGGCTTGTAAAACCAAATAGAACTTTTATAAAATGATTATATGGAATAAAATAAAGGGTTTTAAAGAGATAATTCAAGGAATTGTTACGTGATCTTTAATAATTAATCCCATGATTCGAGTTACTATAATACCGATTGATTGTTATCTTGTACTTTTCCAACCTTTGTTCCATGATTCTCCTTTTTTCACCTGGCATTGCTTTTGATTCTCCCCTTTTCCTTCGATATCCTCTATTTGCTTGATACCTCTTGATATACTTTATTCCTTTGTGATCTTCCTTGATCTACTTGATTCCACTTAATCTAACTAGTAACTGCTGCATTAGTGTACTGCATCAACTTTAGTTAATTATCATACAATATATCTCAATAGATTCGTGTATTTCCTATACTATATCATACACAAACTTGGAAAATCATTAATATCGATATTTATTTAAATGTTATCATCGAATCCAATATCTGAGGTTCCAACACAATTCTTCTTTGGCTATATGTCATCTGCTCCTAAGTTTCTGTAACGAATTACAAATATGACTTCGAGATCCAATATCTAAAACTTAAGATAATTTATCGATTACAAAACAATTTAGATCATAAACATACTACGAGGTGCCGAAGAAACAATTTCCTTCATTTCTTTGAAACTATCTACAAATATTCTAGACAATTGCACTTACAATGCCCTTTCTTATGACAGTGATGACATTTACCTTTATTAGTAGGACCATCCTTCATACCCTTCTTAGAACCTCATTTATGTTTCTTTGACCCTTTTGAAGACGATGCTTTTCCCTTTACAACCAACGTCGTGTTATAATCCTTGAATAAGCCCTCAGCTAACCTTAACATGTTTGGTAGCTTAATGAAGTATACACTCAAATTATTCATATTGTAGTTGAATGTGAATGGCTGAAACTATAGATTTAGTGAGCCTAGGATCAAATCCCCTAGCGGTGGATCTCTTAACTTAACATTTATCTCAGAGAGTCCACATTCGTCGTTAAAAGAAACCCTTAACACGATTGCCCTTACTCATCTTCATATTGAACACTTCTTAGTAATCTCATACCTTGCAAAATGAGATTGATACCCAAATAGAGATTTTAGATTTTCCAATATTTTGTGGAGAGACATGTTTTCGTGTTGCCTTTGTGACGAGTTGTCTAAAGTTGACAAAACGAAAATTTGAGCGATTTCACAATCAACTACCCATGTGTTAAAAGATTTTACTGCCTCGAGGTCTGCTTCTTCAAAGAGTTTCTTTCTTATAGATTCATTTATAGATGACCATAAATGTTATTATATTAGTGCTATCTTAACTTCTCTTAGCCATTCAATGTTGGTTAATCCGGTGAGCTTATCATTTTCTAAAAATAGTCTTAGATTGGTGATCTTGCTACAAATTTGATTCAAGTAAATTAGGATGCATTAAACATAGCATACGTTCTTATAATGTTTGATAGGTTAAATTCTCACATTTCATTTATCTCATAAGCTCCCAATAGACTTTTATGTTTCTCAAAATCCTAAGAGAAAACGTAGAAATCTTTGTTTTCAAGCGACTGTTAGGACTTGAATGCCTTGGGATTACGACATTGAGAAAGACCAACAAATCACAGTTCCGCGTTTGATGGATGATCCTTTTCGGTTGTATCATACATAACTCCTAACCCATGGTCTTTTTCCTAATCTTATCTCGACCTTGAGGAAGATCAATAAATTGTAAGAGATGATTCACTCGTATATACCATTTCCTAATGGCCTAAGTATAATGCATGTATCTTAAGGAAGACTAACAAATATGTGCATGTATCTTACCTCGTCTAGCCAATGTATTAATATTACTACACATAACATCTCTACCTTGAAAAAAATTAAAAACTAAAAAGTTTGCAAGTAATCTATTAATATATAAATGGCGGTGGACAACTTATATTAAAGATTCATATTCTTCAATATATATGTCGAGTGATATAGATTTGGAAACAATGTATCCCTTATGAAATTACTTTATGATTCAAGTGTTAGACATACATGGTTTACGTACAATACATATGTACTTGTTTCCTAAACCTAAATTGGGTTTATTAAGTTCAATTTAAGTTTATACATGCATATTATATAAATTTAATTCATATATAATAGTTTGTAATTCAATTAACTTATATAATGTTCTTATATATATAATCAATTAAATATTACTTAATTAAATTTATTAATTCAATTAACAAATAATTAAATTACTTTAAAACACTCATCCTAAACTATTTAAGTATAATATTAAGTGTAACACTTATTATTTTATATATATTATAACATGTTAACAAATAAATTCGCCAACATCCAAATGAATGTACAAATTGTCATATTCAAAGAAGTTCCAAATATACCCCTACATTCTATGATTATTCATGAAATTCGTCTAAATCGTAGTCCATAAGTTCAAAGGATAGAATAGGAAAGTCCAATAGTCAAATATGCAACATAGGCAAATCATGTTCTTTTATTCAATCATGAATATGGTACAAATGTGCAAATATGCAATTGTTCGTCCTTATATGCAAATGTCATATGTCCTTCTTCATTGGCCATTTGACATTACAATAGTTCTTAAGATCATTGGAGAGATTAGAAAAGTTCTTGCATAAAAATGATTTATCTTAAGAGAGGGGAAAGAGGTAAAAGGATCTTTCCATGAGGAGACACACACATATATATATATATATATATAGCGGTTGGAAGGAGGTCGGCTTGTGTAAATCGACGATATGGGACTTTTAGTACCATGGAACATGTAGTGAAATATGAAGGCTTGTGAAGCTTTATGAAGGAAAATACACTAGATCTTCCTGAATTAACCCTTGTAAATGATCTCACCTCCTTCCTTTGCATGATCTTTGTCATCTTCCATCATAGACGTTGCATAAAGTCGATAATCATGAAATTTAGCCTCGATTGATTGCTTTTGGTATATGATTCTCTTATCATGTTGATAAAGTCAACATCAATATTGATGAGGGGCAATGCCGTTGAACTTTGGCTTTAATGGAATGTGATGATCCGCATTTTGGAAGGTTTAAGTCGACAATAAATCACACATGTCCAACTCAAAACAATCTGAAACATAGATATCAATGGGATTAATTAAGAAAAATAAGAAAAGAAGAAAACAACATAGAATCTCGCAACGGAATCACAAAATATACTAATCAAATGAACAGTTCATGAAGCTGTTTATACTATAAATTTGACTAAACTTTACAACATCTACCAGAGTTGTACACACAACAGAACAATAGAATAATGTAGTGGAACAATATGATGCTGGGAAATAATACTAGTAATAATATACCAAATCTTCATCTTCGTCCTTCGGAACAATATGATCTTCAATGCGCTGAAAACTCAGTGCTGACCTGAGCATAAAGTAAAACAATACACTCGAGTCAGAACTAAAATATTCTTATGTAAGTCAAATCAATATCACGTATAACATAAGTGTAATAGCATCATAGATGTTTATGGGGTTTCATATCTTCTATCTAGTGTACGACGTCCGTGTAATAACTCAAGAGATGTTATGGGATTTTCCATCTCTTAAGGATTCATTAAAAAAATTATATATAGTAGAATACACTATATATGCAATACCTAATTAAGAAAATAAATATTTTTCATAGCGTTAAGGCCTTTCCATTAATCCCCTTTGAAGCATTTTTAAGCATTGTCATATAGTTTACGTATAACGCTCCAGTCGCACGTCGGGGGATAGGGATTCCCCATGATAAGACAACACTAAACCAAACTCATAGTGGTCTTGTATAAGGACAAAAATATGACAAGACACATGAGGTAATTCCAAAGGTGACATACTATCAGTTCGGGTCGTAGGGCTGGTGGTAACGCATCATAGCCACGACCGCCCACCGCGTCCTTCCATCCCATGTCGAGTCAAAAGGGAGATCATCTCGAATCAAGGTGCACCAAACAAAACCAACATCAAAAGTAATAGTATGGATCAAGTCCAAAAAGAAAATCGAACAACCGGATGTCTTTTAGAGATGGTGACCCTCATTGGCCCTATCAAGCCATACGATTTTAGTCATTTCAAATTGACAAGTGTCGGGGATATCCATCATCGTTCTCTTTCTTCAAATCCAGTAACGTACACCAAATCCAACCACTTCGTTTTTGAGTTTTCTCCACGTATACAGTTGTTAAAATGGTTCCAATATTGACAAAGAGTATGCTAATAAGAGATCCCGGTCTCTTTAACAACCAAACATTGTTTTACACACCGGTTGGTTCTCTTACATTTCAGAAACGATTCATATTTGATATTAAAATATCATATTCACTTTAAAATATCCTTCATTTCAAAATCATCATATTTACTTCATATGTCATTTAAACTTCAATAATCATTTTGAATTTCAACTTAGGTTATAACTTCATTTAACCACATTTCATTTAAATCAATGATTTAAATATAAATATTCCAACTTTGAACGGTTTGAGTTTTTAGAAAATAGTTTGAATAGTGAAAATAGTTTAAAGACTTAAAAAATTCTGATATTAAATGGTTTGAGTATTGAAAATAGTTTATACAGTAAAGTAGTTCGAAAAATCAAAATAATTTGAATATTTAAAAGATAGACTTTAAACAGCTAATATTAACATAATTTATTTTGAAAATAGTTTCAAACCAAACTGTTTCTTTCCATTTCCTACAAATCTGGACCCAGGTCCAAAATTCAAATCAAACAAACTCAATTTTCAATCTTCCAATATAATCGACTCAATTTCGATTTAAATTAAAATCAACTCAATTTGGATTTCAATTCAAATTAACTTCAATTTCAAAATGTTTCATTTCAGCTTCAAATTCAATTCAATGATTCAATTCAATGGTTTAAATTTCAATTCAATTCTTATTTTTAAACCACTTTAATTTATATAAATTTCAAGTTCTATTTCAAAATACCGATTTGAATCACTTAATTCAAATTCACTTTAAAGTTCAAATTTTAGATTCAAATCTTTAAATCAATTCCATTTCGAATATTTTAATCCAAGCCCAAATTATGGAATATCAATTTAGATAAATTTCAAAGTTTGAATAAAGGTTCAACTATTTAAAACATTTTAATTTCCATCATTCAAATGATTTCTCAATAATAACTTCAAAATTTCAAATTCGATTCTTTAAACATTTTCTGTTAACGAATTTCAAAATTCAACATTTCAAAATTCGAATTCAAAATTTATTCAATCTTTAGGAATTTGAGTTTTATTTCTTTAAAACAAAATCATTTAAATAGATCCAAATTCAAGAATTTAAAATCATTTAATTTAACTAATCCGGTGTCTGTGTATAATTTTCTATCCTGTGGCCAAGTGATCAGTTATTTCGATTTTAATTTTAGGGGTGGATACATATCATTTCAATCCAAAATAAATGTTATAGGTATATATCATTACAACGTATTTTTTAATTTATTCAAAATAATTCCAATAGCAACTTTGTATACTATCAAATAATATACAATGTGATAACAGGATATATGTAAAATAAATAAACATCCAATCATCCAAAATATCAACCAATAGTCATCCATCCAACCAATATCTAAAACAATCAATATATCACAACAGTTAACTAGTTATCAATATCAGATATTTAACTTAATATTTTATTTCAATTTCAAGTTTAACCGTCAATTTTAATTTCTATAATTTCAAACCATATGTCAATTTAAATATCGGTTAAATTACCAAACAATAGTCAATAAAATAAATATCTTCAAGATTTTGATTTAACTAACATCAGAAATATTTTAGTATTTGTGAGCGGCTTTAATCACTCACCTTTATCTGAAACTTAAATTTTTTTTGGCTTCAAATAAATTCCAATCCAACTCCATAACGTAGCACTCACGCGAATCGTTTCGCTCTATTCCTACCTCGTATGAAAAAGTTACGGATTAAACAACATTCGATATAATTAAATTTAAGTTAATATATAAAAATAATTTAAGTTATAACCTACCCTTCCCTCTCACTGATCGTTCATCTAGGTCGCGCTTGTGCTATTCTTTGTTTTTAAAAAAAATGCGATTGAACACGCCTCCTCCAACCGCGACCACCGTGGAAGCCTCGCTTGCAGCCGCTGCCGACCATCTGACCACGACCGCTCAACCACTTCTACATACGTGTGCGCCACGCGCGCTCGTATGCACAAAAACCCAAAAACGCATCGAACTATATACCTCAATTATGGCGAACTTGAGTCGATACGCCTCGATCCAATCGTACAACATATAGAACTCGTCAAGCTCTCCATTTTACCTTTTGGTGTCGTTTGATTATGTTAAGTGGATTGAAAGAAAACAAAGAAGAAAGATTAGAGATTTTCGACCATTCAAATGATAGAAAGGAGCGGCTTATGCTTTTAAGGTTTGGATTTGCGAAAATGAAAATTTAACGTGGCATTTTATATAAATTTCCGACTCGATTTATCCATGAAAATTTTGAACTCCAAACAAAGCTTGCCACCTAACATTATGTATGTTATAACCCTATTCTGAACACAATGGAACATATATCGGAAGCCAATGCCATCATACTCAGAAGATAGCTTTTCAAATCGGGTTATTTTAACTTAAATTCCTTTAAATAATTTCTATGCGTTTCAAGTTCGCAGGCCAAACAATAAGTCCGATCACTATGAAACTTGAAATCTTATAATAATTCACTACTACGAATCCGATGAAACTGGTTTCGTCGAAATCCGAGATAGTGTCCAAAAGGACCATTTTTACACGTTAATTAAAACAAGCAATTTCCAAAATAAACTTATTCACATTAAATTCAAATTTAAAAGTTAATAGTTTTCATTCTTACTTATATAAAACTTAAACAATCTTTTGAAATCTTTTTCATTCATATTAAATTCAATATTCAATTATTTAAATAATTGCCAATATTGGATTTAAACAATATAATTATCCAATAAATTACATTAATAAATCATTAAATTTTTATTTCTAACCATTTCTGCTCAATAATTATATTAAATTTAATAATTTGAAATAGTTAAAAATACGGGACATTACATGGAATGTGGCATTGATTATCATCCCAGGCCTCGGCAATAGAATCACCAACGTCTTCGACGACTACGAAGTGCTATGCCTCTTCTTTATTTCTTCGATGTATATGCGCAGTAGTGATGGATTATAATGTTGACGGTATCATTCATGAGGATCGCTCTTATGAGTTGGTGATGACTTCGGCTATGATTGCTATAAAGCAGTATCAAGATCTCTTTGAATATCGACCACGTTCGCTATCGACATCGCATATATATGAAAATATGACGTCTTCGATGTGATATATAGGGACGATATATGAAGTGATTATCGGTGATGACTAAAGTGTGGTGTATCTTTATATCCTTTTGACATCGTCAAAGAGAAATAGTTTCAAAGTAGCTACGAAATATGCTGCTCCTTCTTTCTAGTTGATGGCCGATGATGCTAATGGTTTGCGATGTGGTGGTGTATACTGTTATTTTATAGAGCGTGATAACTTATCTCTTTAACTCTGATCTATAGGTGCTTCGCTGGTTGTACATCTTCGACATTATCCATTGTACTTGATGTGATTGAAGTGCGGAGTCCTATTATGAGTGATGATGTCATACCCATATGCCACTTCACACATCTTCAAAGTCCTTTGAATATGACATTGGTAATGAGTGATGTGATATTTCATCGAAGTAGGATCATGTCGAATCAGTGAGGGGCGGTGCGGTACATCATCGAAGATGCATGTCTCCAGCCTTGAAGAGATATGTTGTTGTCGAAGTGAAGAAGTGCAACATTACTCCTCGACATATAGCTTAATGCACCAATTACTTTGTAGTGTTGTTACTTATGGCATCATTTTTGATATTGAAGTTATATGGATAACATTTATCCCCCCTCGTATAAGAAAAGCTTTTTACTCTTTAGGATAAAATAAGAATTCTTTTGCATTGCCAATTCTTCATGAAGCTTTCCTTCTAACACAGTTATCTTGCACAAAACAAAACAACCAACAATTTTCGTTATAACTTAATATTTAAATTTCAATGATCCTCTTTGGATTTATCAAGTTATGAATCAACATGAAGTTGGGGAAGTTCCTGTATTCTTTTGCATGAGTCGAGATTATTTTCAGTATATTATTAAATACTAATAATTTCTCGAATATAAGCTTAGGAGATTATGTACTGAACCTAATTTTTTAGATAATTAAACTGGAAAATTGTCTGATATTATTATAGGAAGGCAGATTGACAATATATAGGAGGCAGACTGAGATGATAAATTTTTTTCTTATTAATCCATTGTTGAGAAATATGGCTGTAAATGTTCCGCATTCCATGCTCTTATTATGACATTGCCATCTGGTCATTATAATTTATTGGTCCTAATCGGGTCACTTTATGTACGATTGGGGATCCTACGCATTTGGCCTGAGTGGTCTATCCTCTTGATTCTCAATATTCCTCATAAACTTTTAAATACTAAATCTACTTTTGAAATGATTTTGCTTTTATTTTGGACTTGTGATATCCTTATGTTCAAGCATTTACTTAGCCATTTTAATCCATTCACTGAATCCAGAAGTTTCTTTCTACCTCTTAACCCGTTGATGGGATTTAATCTTACTTTGATTGAAAACACGTGTGACGACCTAAATCGACAATAATCCATACGTGTCCAACTTAAACAATCCGAAATATAGATAATCAATGGGGTCAATTAAGAAAAATAAGAAAAGAAGAAGGAAACAAACACAGAATCTCGCTACAGAACGATAAAATATAAAAATCGAATAAACAGTTCATGAAGCTGTTTATATTATACATTTGATTATAATTTGTACAACATTTATCATAGTTATATATATAACAGGGATTAAAATAATAATGCAGTAGAACAAAATGATGCAGGGAATTATAATAGTAATAATATAACAAATCTTCATTTTGGTCCTCGAGAAAATGACCTTAGGTGCACTGAAATACTCAGGGCTGACCCGAGCATAATGAAAAGACAGAACACTCGAGTCAGGATTAAAATATTCTATTGTAAGTCAAATCAATATTGCATATAACGTGAGTGCCGTGGCATCAGAGATGTTTACATGCTTTCACATCTCTTATATAGTGTATAACTTGTGTGCAATAACTCAAGAGATGTTACAGGATTTTCCATATCTTAAGGATCCTTCAAAATATTTGTATGTAGTAGAATACGCTACATATATAATGTCTAATCAATAAAATAAATATCAAAATAGCATTAAGGCTTTATATTGATCCCCCATAATGCGTTTTTAAGCATTATAATACAGTTTGCATATAAAACACCAGTAACCGTCGATGGATAGGGATGCACCGTGATATGACAACACTAATCAAAATCTTAGTGGTCTCGTATAGGGATAAAAGTATGACAATGCACGTGAGGCAATGCCCAAGATAGGATACTACTGGTTCGGGTCGCAGGACTGGTGGTAATGCATTATAGCCATGACCTCCCACCGCATCCATCCATCCCATATCGAGTCAAAGGGAGGCTGAAATAGCATACATCCCTTATTATACCCAAAAGGGAACAATAAAAGGTGGCGCGCTATAGGTATAGCTAAGACTTTGCAGAGACTGAGATTCACAAGACAAATAAAAAAACAACAAAAACAGTAACTCATCAAAAATTAAAAACTTCATAAATAAGTTATAACCAAAATATGTCTCAAAATACTAAATAAATATGTCTCATGAAAAATATCATCTCAGTCATAATATCAGAGTACATAAACGATCCCTCTCATGAGTACCAGTGCATTAAGTCCAAGTGAAATAAAAACTGAAAGGAAGAAGAATACATGAAGAAAAGCTCCACAGCTAAATCTCTAAGAAATCCAAAATCTACTATCCCTGCCACTGCTAGCCTATGGGGGAGGAGGGGAAAAGGAGAAATAGAGGAATCTTAGGAATTTTTTTATAGTTGGAATAAATTCGTAGACCGAGTCGACTTATACATTTTAAAATCGTTTTATATATTCCTTGGGTCAAACTAAAAATCTGGTGAGTGAAAGTAACTACTAGTATTATTAAGCAAGATAAAGTTAATAGACTTAGCAACAGTTCTAGTATAAAAGGAAATAAAGGAAAAGATAAGCTGGAATAAAATACTTTGTAACTGTTTGCTCTGCTTATTATGATTATTTTTGATTGTTTGCACTTGTCATAGATAGCTTCTTTGATTAGGCTGAAATCCTAATCCTAATTTAATTAGGCTGAATCCTAATTCTACCATTTGATCGACTTTCTATCTTTGTTGTGCCACTGTGAGCTAGTCCCGTCTCGTGGGTCCCACAACAAAAGACGCCTATTTAGCGCTCTGGAACTCTATAGCGACTTATATTCCTACACCAAGGCCGCGTGCTCGGCCAACGTCGGCTCGCACTATCTGTTGCTCCACCTTTTGACCTCTTATTTACCATTACTCGGCATAAGCGTGTCTAGCCTTACCTGATCTGTTGTGAGATCATCAGCCCATGTCTGATACGGAAATGCTGCTGATACGGGTCTTAACAAACAAAATCTAGTTGAGCCTCTTACCCAAATCTCCTGATTTGATCTCCTATCTATTTACCTCTTATTTACCATTACTTCAATATAAGCATGTCCCAGCCCCACCTAATCTATTGTAAGACCATCAGTTCCTGACTGAAGGGGAATGCTGCCGATACAGGTCTTACTTCTATCTTTTCTTATTAACTTAGTATAAGCCCTTTAAATAAGTCTCTTCTAATAATTCTGCTCTATTTTCTTATTAACTTATTCTAAGTCTTTAAAATAAGCCTCTTCTGTTATCTCTGCTATATTTTCTTATGAACTTAATGTAAGTCTTTAAAATAAGCCTCTTTTGTTAATTCTGCTCTATTTGCTTATTAACTTAATTCTAAGTCTTAAAATAAGCCATTTCTTTTCTTTCTATTTAATTATAACTTATGTTATAATTTCTCTTTTACCTTGTCTTTTTAATTATAACTACTAGTTACAAACTTGCTTGTAAATGTCAAATTTTCCTATTTCAGTCTATATTCATTTTATTACAGTTCTTCTTATTTACATTAAATTTTCTTTTAAGTTAGCATTCTTACATTTTAGTCCATGTTAGTGAATTATCCTTTTTTATTAATTTATTCGCATAAAAAGGAACAAAATGAAACTAATATTTACAGACTAAATCAACGTATAACAGATGTAATAAAATATAAACAACCATAAATAACAATAAATAACTGTAAATAAATGAATAAAGTGGCTAAATAATAATAGCTGGGTAAATTGACTGAAAAGAACTTTAAAAATTAACGATAACAACTTATTGAAAAGCGGTCTCAAAATTGTAGAAAAACTACAACTATTGAGAACCCTATTATTTTAAATTACTTAAAAAATCTAAAATAATTATTTAAACTCTCACATGTGGTTCTTAGCTATTTTTCTTGGCCTTTCCAGATCCACTTCTAGGGTATAAAATATTTTAATTAAAACGATCTTCTTCTTGGAAAAATATTCCTTTTTCGGTTCAGCCTCAGGCAATGAACCCAGATGGAGAAAATCTGAATGAGAAAAATAGCTAGACCTAGGGTCTTATTTATAGTGTCACTTATGGATCTCAGATCAATGAATTTGAAGATTAAATCTAGCACAACCATGTCATGGGTTCGATGGGAAACATCGGATGAAAGCACGGACGCATGAGATGCAAAAGCAATCGAAAAACACATCATCGGTTCGAATATGGACGAATTCACATCCACATAAGAAGGCAGGTCGACCACCAGGTCGACCTTCATAGGCTATGGGTCGACCTATAGCTATGGGAAAGGTCGACCCTAGGGTTAACCTGACCTATATTTTTTCTCGTTTCTTCTTTATTCCTTAACTTTTTCGTCTTACCTCGAATTTTGACAACCTATATATGGAAATTGATCAAAAAATTACCATAGACATAATGGTGCAACACCCGTGGCTCAATTCTGGTAATTTCACAAATTTATTTTGCTAATTTTTTACTTAATGATTATAGTTTAAATTTTGGATTGTTACATTCTCCCCTCCTTAAAGGATTTCGTCCCTTAAATCTCTAAGGATGGAAGAATGAAGCAAATGTTTTCATTCAAGTTCTACAACCAACTACTCAACCATCATCCACTACATCCATTGTCCTTAAGCTTTTCTAATGCAAAAGATTAGAAGGTCTACTGATGCAGTCGACCTCCTCTTATGCAATTCATGTCTGTGTCATGTATCCAAATGAATGCAGATTTCCTAATGATAACTGATAGTTCCATATGCTTGCTACAATCATCACCCAAATGCAACAATCATATGGTGGTCATCCATTTATAGAAAACATGAAAATAAAATAAAAATGCAAATGAGCACAAATTCATATGCATATACTCTAGTGACCTAGTTAAATCGATCCTTAAGAGATAATAGTGCCTAGTGTAAGTAAATGCATCCATTAGCAAACACTTGCAACCATTTTCATCCATCATACATAACATGTTCTAATAACATGTTTACATCAAATCCTACCATTCATATGTTAAATCCTAAGATCTACCGTGCTAAAGGATAATAAAGGAAAGATATTATTCAAAACTAAAGATGGAAATAGAAAATTTGAAAACTTATTATCAAAGAGATGTGGGTAAGAGGTACATATTCTCTCCTAATCAAATTAATCTTCTCTGCAGTCTCTTTAACCATGTCGGGACAAAGTAGAAATCTCTTTGTAGACTCTAACCAACATGAAAGCGACTTGCACGGTCTTCATAAATAGCTTCAAAAGGCGCCATCCCAATGCTAGCTTGAAAACTACTATTATACGCGAATTCCACTAACGGAAGATGCTCCTTCCAAGTTCCTCCAAAATCAAGAATGCACATCTTCAACAACATATATCTCACTATCTTGCTAATACCACCTTACTATTCTTCTATAGTCTACCCACATGAAGCAACAATACTAGGTTCTCACTAGTGTCCTTTACTCTTTATGGAAATTTCTAATATTACTTCTAAAAGTAATCACTGTTATCCCCTACGTAGCCATACACTTTTTCCATCACACCTAGGAAATGATTCCCATCTACTCCACATTTAAAATTTTGCTTTGTTATTTATTATTTCAAAAAATAAAGCTTCTAAATTTTTAATACATCAAATCCTAAAGTTTTTACCTTTAAAAGTGTTATTTTCAAGTTTCTATTGAATTCAAAGTTACTTGGTTACTTTACATTTTATCTTTCTAGTCTTGCAGCCTTACAACTTTTTGAATTTACAATATTCCCCAAACCGAGAGGGGAAAACTTACAAATTCTAAGTTCAAAACTTATCCCTCTCTTTCTTTTAAAGACCTTTATAGCTTTACATAAAAAATTTGGTTTTTAAATTTAATTGTTACTAAGTTTTTCACTCCCAAAAACTTGTTTACTTTTTCATCAAACCATTTTTCTTTAAGATATCTTTAAATTGTCCTCATATGTTTTCAAAGCATCTTCTTTTCATAGATTTTCAATTTTTACAAAAATTGGAGTAGATAAAAACAATTGTTTTATTAAAAACCCCTTAACTTTCAATTACCTAACTTTAGAGGAGTTCTTAACTTACTACAAATTAGGTCTTTCTACAAAGACATACAACCAATGCGCATAAGCAATGGAAAAATATATGAAATTTCCATTGCTTAGCTTTCTCAAATAAGGCTCTCGATAATATCTCTCTTAACTAACACTATCTCTAATTATTGCACTTTTTATTACACCTAATAGTTTTATAACTTAGTGTATTGGAATTACTTTCTCTTATGAGAAACTATTAACGCTAAAACCTTCTGTGAATCCTTTTAAAAGAGGATTTCATGTTTATGTGAAATTACAAGAAACTTATTTATATTTTTCGAAAATGGCTATACAAAATATGGTGCTTCCCATACCTTATACATCTCTTTCACGTACCCCATATAACTTGCATAAAACATCTTTATTTGTGATTTGGTTTCATAGTAATTTATATCATTATTCATTTCATTCCAATAGATTAAAGTATGTTTAATCTATATTCTCTTACAATAGCCGATTTCTATGAAATTTATTAATTTTCTATACTTTACTTACAACCTCTTTTTTTTTCAAAAGAACTCATTTTCAAAACTGCTTCCATATTTTCATAACTAGAAAACATTTCTTTATACTTATTTAAATAATAAGCATACTTACAACCACTTTATTTTTCTACTTAGAAATTATTTTCAAAACACATTATTAATCGGGTCAGAACAGATGTTGCATAAAACATCGTTACTACAACCCAAAAAATACTAGTGTATGGATTCAACTAAATAAATACTAATAAATCTCATATATTATGTAAAAACATTTCCTTTCGGAGTCACCTACTACAACAATAGTGTTATAGTCTATGCCCCCTTTATTTTTCACGAAAACATCTATTACAACAATAAATGTTGTAACTTATGTTTCCAATACTTAATACACTCTATTTTTTTATATTTAAAATCTTTGTTTACCTACAAAGAAACTAGCGAGCTATATATATGCTCTATAATTCATCGAAAAGAAATTCGCTTTTTACATAATATAAAACCCAACTTAAATTTCATACCACCACTTTTTTTCAGACACCCAATATTTACTTCCTCCAAAATATTAACAATTATATTTTTCGTCCTTTTCAATTCTAACGATTTCATTTTATTGGGCTAGACATAAAGTGGATTTCCTTCTTACGACCCTAGGAGTACCCTTCCTAAACCTTGGAAATATCATTTTCTAACTAAAGTCTTTTATTCCTATTCCTCTTTTATGCTTATATTTATTCCATGGCACTAATGTTAAATCCACTTACCAAAATAAAATCTCTTTCAACTGAATTTATTGTACATTTCCAACCTTTTCCTATCACTCTTTGGATTTCCACAATCTGAACATAAATGTACAAAATCATTTCTAAAACTCTTCTCATGTGTAGACGTCCTCTATGCCCCAAGAAGCGCATTTCCTCACGCCAAAAGTGACACTTCAAGAATTTTGCCTTCAACTGGTGAACGCGAAGTGTATAAAGAACCTCCTCTAGATGAATCGCATGCTCTTCCATACTCTTGGAAAACACCAAAATGTCATTCACGAGTACCACTACGAACTTATTTAGGAAATCTCAAAAAACACGGCTCATCAAATCTACAAAAATAGGCTAGGGCATTGGTTAGCCCAAACGGCATAACCAACTACTCAAAGATTCTGTTGGGTGTCCTAAATGTTGTCTCATTAATGCTATCGTCAACGACCCTTAGCTGATGAAATCCAGTGGATAAATCAAGCTGAGAAAACACTAAAG
The DNA here is from genome assembly GCA_030765085.1 of Allium cepa. Taxonomy (NCBI): domain Eukaryota; kingdom Viridiplantae; phylum Streptophyta; class Magnoliopsida; order Asparagales; family Amaryllidaceae; genus Allium; species Allium cepa. The sequence goes on along the minus strand of CM060940.1, from coordinate 744,128,291 downwards.
AGCCAACCAACTGATCGAAAAGATCATCTATCCTAGGAAGTGAGTAACGGTTCTTCATTGTGAGCTTATTCAATTCTCTGTAGTCTATGTAAAGCCGAAAGGAACCATCCACCTTTGTAGCGAAGACGACTGGCGCTCCCCACTCAAATATACTCCTTCTAATAAAGCATTTCTCCAATAGCTCACCGAACTACTTACTTAACACCTTCCTCTCCCTAGGAGCCATGTGTCTCATGGGCAATGCCACTAGCTTAGCATTGTCAATAAGATAGATCCTAAAGTCGATCTCTCTCTTAGGGAGTAGTCCCCTAACCTCCTCAAAAATGTCTTGAAAATCTCTAATGACTGGAACAGAATCTAGCTCTCCTAGTGATGAATCAAGGGGATAAAGGAAGCCTAACATGACTAACCTCTATGGGTCGCAAGAAACCTCGAGAGTTCTACTACTGCATGTCTCTAGTCTAAGGACTCTCCTCTCGCAGTTTAATATAGTTCTAGGTGTGGATAGCCAATCTATCCCCAAAATCATCCCATACCCCAAGAATCCCAATACATAGGCGTCACAATCAAATTATACGCCTAGGATAAAAAAATTCAAACCCCTACAAACTATAGACAAGTGTGCCGATCCTCCTATAGAGTTTGAAAGAACAATGGGGTCCACTACTATAGAGATGACTATGTGCAAACAGTCTACTCGAGAACTAGAGATGAAAGTGTGTGATGATCTAGAATCGAAAAAAGTCCAAATGGGAAAATATGAAATAGAGATCAAAACATTCTACAGAGACTTTCCTACCTCAATCTGGTCCACTACTATAAGGCGCTGCATCCAAAGCCTGCACTTGCACTGTAGGTGCGTCTGCTCTCTGCCTCGTCCTCTAAGGACAAGTTCTACTAAGATGATCAGGCTACCCATAGTGGAAACACCTCTCCTTCATCATTTTATTCTTATAGTCCTTTGCAAAATGCCCAATAATTCATTAAGTATGACATTTCTCGCTTTTCTTGATCCGCTTCCGAGGTCCTCCTCCTTTCCTCAATGCTAGAAAACGTTCTGCCTTCTATACTAGCGATCCTTGCATAGCATAGAAAAATCAGCCGGTGTAGATGGATTAAGGGGATTTCCACCTATTGGTGTTGTATTGGGCACTTGCCCATGCACCTCTGGTATCATAGCTCTACGGAACTAGTCAGCCATACTATGCAAGGACAAGAAAATTTAGGCTCGAAAGAATCAAAAGAAGGTTGAACTGGACTTTGAGGGGATTTTTTATAAAAATTCTCTTTCATAGTAGAAAAACATTTCTATAATAATAGTTTCTTCCTAAAAAATACTTCTAGTTTGAAGATCTGCCATTTTTAAAATAAGTTATTTTTGGAAAATACTGTATTTTTAAAACAAATTTTTAGAAATCCTATAACCTTAGGCTCTGATACCAAATGTAACACCCCACACCCCTTAGTACATCCAAAAGGACACACTAAAAGATGTAGTGCGTTGTAGGTATAGCTAAAACTAGCAAAGACTAAGATTCACAAGACCAAAATAGATAAAAACATCAGAAACAACTAAAACAATAATTTTCTAAAAGGCAAACTTCATAATATGGAATTATAAAACCAAATACATCATATGTCTCAAAAATATCCATATATGTCTTCAAAAATCTCAATCTCAATAAAATCAGAGTACAAACCATCCTCAAATAGCGACAGTGCAACAAAAGAACTGAAAGCTGAAAATAAAGAAGAGAAATACCTAAGAGAAACTCCATATTTAAATCTCCAAGAGTCTGCAGTCTACCTTCCTTGCTCCTGATTGCCTATGGAAGAAAAGGAGAAAATAAAGGAGCGGGTCGAACTAAAAGTCTGGTGAATGATAGTATTCCTAGATTCTTTAAGCATAGTAAAAGTAATAGACTTTATAACAGTTCTAGTGTATAAAAGGAAGTAAAGGAAATAGAAAGAAGGAACTAGATGGAAATAAATAGGAATTAACTAAATTAACATAATTTATTAACTTTGATTGTTTGGAGTTGTCTTTGATAGTTGCTTTGATTAGGCTAAATTCATAATCATATAATTAGGCTGAAATCCTAATTCTACCCTTCGATCGGCCTGCTACTCCATAGACCTTACTACGGACTAGATGATATATAACTCCCTACACATAAGGTAATGGCATCTACAAAAGACGCACAAAGTATTTATTGTGGACTAGACGTTATATAACTCCCTACATAGAAGGCAATGGTGCCTAGAAAGGCATATATACTAAGCGCTTAGAACTCATAACGATTTATGAGTCATTACTAGAAGTCGCATGTGTGACCGTTACTAAGCTCGCATTACCTGTTGTTCTACCTATTGGGTCTTCTTATTACCTCGAGCTCCAGCATAATCGTGCCCCTTATCTCACTTTAGGATTATGTGAAACATCGTGTCCATAGAATTAATAGGGGAAATGCTGTTGGTACTGGTCCGTCATTCAAACAACATTTAGTTGCACCCCTTTACGCGAATCTCCATGATTTGGACTTCTACTTATTGACTAATTACTACCATTATTAGCATAAGCATGCCCCTCATCTCACTTCAGGATTATGTGAAACACCATGTCTATGGAAATAATAGGGGAATGCTATGTGGTATAGGTCCTACTTTACTTCTTTGCTTATTAACTTAGATAAATTATTCAAATAAGCCTTTATTATTGTTCTTACTATCTGTGCTTATTAATTTATCCTAAGTCTTAAAATAAGCTTCATTCTGTTTTGTTTTTTTATTATAACCTACGTTAGAATCATGCTTATTACTTAACCCAGGGTCTAAGCGTGAAAATAAGCTTCTTTCATCTTTTACTCTTTATAGTTATAATTCTAAGTTATAACTAGGCCAATTATCTTTAATTAGTCTAATTCTAACATTATATCATAATTAGGCTTAATTTCAGTCTTAATTCCATTTTTATTACAGTCTTTACAATTTACATCTTATCTTTCGTTATTTCAGTATTCTTATAATTTTGATCCATATTCTCGTTTAATCCATTCTAATGCATACGAGAAGAAGGAGAAATAAAAGAAAACTGAAAATAGAAGGAAATCCAAAGTGTAGGAAAAAGATGTAAATAATGCATGAATAATAGCAAATAAATTAAAATACTATAAATAAACCGTAAATGAATGGAAAAGCTATAATTAATAGAAATAAACTAAAATTAACTAAAACGAATAGCTAAAAAGAAATAGACTAAAAATAAATTTAAAACTAAAAATAACTGATAAAAAGGTATTTCCAAAATCGTAGAAAAACTACAACCATTGGAAACCCTATTATTTTAAATTGTTTAAAAATCTAAATAATTACAACCATTCACTTGTGGTCCTAAGCTCTTCCCTTTTGATCATCCCGGATCCACTTGAGGGTATTAAATTATTTTTTAAAAAAGATTCTTCCCTTGGAAATTTATTCCTTTTAGGGTCCTTCCTTAAAAGGTGAACCCAGGCAGAGAAAATCTAGAATGAGAAAAAGTGTTAGGTCTAGAGTTCTATTTATAGGTGTAAAGGGATCCCGGACCGTTGGATTTGAGGATTGAGCAGGATGCAACCACGTCATAGGCTAAATAGGAGCCATCGGATGCAAGAATGGAAGGACTGGATTGGTTAAAAGAATGCAGATGACGTGTATAATGTTCGAACGAACGAAAGTTCATTCGTTTGTTCACAAAGGGAGGTGGGTCGACCGGGTGGTCGACCGCACTAGTGCCTAGGTCGACCGGCCAATAGACGTAGTCCATATTTTTTTTCTCGATTCTTCTTCTTTTTTAATTCATAACTTGCTCATATTAGCTCGGGTTTTGACATTCTATGTATAGAAATTGACAGGAAAATTCCCACGAACAAAATAGTGCAACTCTCGTGGCTCAATTCTGATAATTTCACAAAGTTATTCTATCATTTCATTAATTAACAAATTAATTATTATGGGCTAAATTTTAGGTTGTTACATTCTTCCTTCCTTAAGGGATTTTGTCCCCAAAATCACGAAGGATAAAAGAATGAACTAATATTTTCATCAACGTTCTACAACCAACTACTCTACCGTCATCCATTCATCCATTGTCCTTGAGTCATTTTTAATGCAATTTATGATACTTATGTGATTAGTGTAGCGTTAATATCCCTAACTAATGCAAAATATTAGGCGGTCCACTGATTTGGTTGACCTCCTTTTATACAATCATGTCTGTGCTATGTATCCAAACGAATGCAAAAATTTCTAACGATAACAGACGGTTCTATATGCGTGCTTCAATCATCATCCAAATGCAACAATCATGTGATAAACATCCATCTATAGCAACTATGAAAAAAAATGCAAATGCGCACATATCCACATGCATATGCTCTAGTGTCCTAGTTAGGCCGATTCCTGAAAGACAATAGTGCCTAGTGTAAGTATATGCATCCATTAGCATCCACTAGCAAACACCTGCAACCACTTGCATACATCATCCATAACATGTTCTAATAACATATTTACATCAAATGCTACCATCCATAGGTTAAATCCTAAGTTCCACCTTTCCAAAGGATAATAAAGGAAAGAACCTACTTAAAACTAAAGATAAAAAATAGGAAATTCGAAAAATTACTATCAAAGAAATACGAATATAAGACACGAATTTTCTCTAATCAAATCTAGTCTTCTTCGAAGTCTCTTTAACCTCCGTAGACACTATCGAACATGAAACTGACTTACACGGTCTTCCATAAAGAGCTTCAGAAGGTGCCATTACAATGCTAGCTTGAGGACTACTATATTATGCGGATTCCTCTAAAGAAAGATGCTTCTCCCAAGTTCTTCCAAAATCAAAGATATTCATTCCTAACCATGCGTGACTTACAATTCTTCTTTAGTCTGCTCACATGAATCAACATTCCTAGGTTCTCATTAGGGTCCTCTATACACTATGGAAACTTTATTATTACTTCCAAAAGTAATTATTACTGTCTCCATTGTAGCCTATGCCTTTTCCGTTACACATAGGAAATGATTCTCACCTACTTCACATTTAGGAGTTTGGTTCGGTGTTTATAATCCCATTTTAAAAATTAAGGTTTCTAAATTTTTAAAACATCAAATCCTAAAACCTTTATCTTTAAAAGTGTTATCTTTAAGTTCTATTAAACTCAAAAATACTAGGTTACTTAAAATCTTATCTTTCTAGCCTTACATCTTCACAGCTTTTTAAATTTACATTATTTCCCAAAGCTAGAGGGAAAAACATTCAAATTCTAAGTCCAAAACTTATTCCTCGTTTTCATTTAAAGACCTTTTTAGTTTTCTATAAAAATTTGAATTTTCAAATTTTACTTTTATTAAGTTTTCCAAACTCTTATTTACTTTTTCACCAAACTATTTTCTTTTAGAATATCTTTAGGATATCCTTGTGTGTTCAAAATATCTTCTTATTACACCTAACGGTCTCATACCTCAATGTATTGGAATCACTTTCTCCTATGAGATATTATTAACGCTAAAATCTTCTATGAACCTTTTAAAAGAGGACTTCATGTTTATGTGAAATTACAAGTAACTTATTTTATATTTTTCGAAATAGGCTATACAAAATATGATGCTTCCATACCTTGTATATCTTTTTCATGCATTATTCGTAACTCGCACAAAACATTTTTATTGGTTTCATAGAAAATTATAGCACTAATATTTTCATTCCAATAGATTAAAGTATGTTTAATTTATATTCTCTAATGATAGACATCTTCTAATATCTAACTTACTCTCTTTTTTTTCAAAAAAAATCATTTTTAAAACTATTTTAATATATCCATAGCCAAAAAACATTTACTTATACTTATTTAAATAATAAGTGTATTTTACAAATCACTTCCATTTCTACTCTTAGAAATTATCTTTTAAAATTCATTTTTATTTGGGTTTAAAACCGATGTTGCATAAAACACCGTTACTACAACCCAAAAATACCGGTATATGGATTTAAATAAATACTAGTAAATCTCATATACTATGTAAAAACATGTACTTTGGGAGTCGCCTATTATAACAATAGTGTTAAGACTATACTCGCTTTATTTTCCATGAAAACATCTATTACAACAATAAATGTTGTAATCTACATTTTTGATACTTAATACATTTTAGGTTTTTATATTTAAAATCTATGTTCACTTACAAAGAAACTAGAGAGTTATATAAGTTCTATAATTCTCCAAATGAATTTCACTTTTAACAAAATTTCTATCATATAAAAACCAGCTTAAATTTCTAACCATATTCCCAAAAACCTAGTATTTTTTTTAATATTGATAATTCTTCTTTTCAATTCTAACAATTTCATTTTGGGTAAGACATAAAGTGAATTTTTCTACTTACTACCCTAGGAGTATTCTTCCTAAACCTTGGTAATCTCATTTCTTTACTTAAAGTCTTTTGTTCCAATACTCATATTTATTCTAAGGTACTACCTTTAAATCCGCTTATATGAAATAATTATAATTTCTGCAATTATCTAAACACGGGCTTTCTTCTTTCCTTATCAACTGAATCTATTGTACATCTCCAATTTTTCCTACCCCTCTTTGGGTTTTCATAGTCCGAACCTAAGTGTATGAAATCGTTTCTCAAACTCTTTCCATGTGTAGACCTTCTCTATGCTCCAAGAAACACGCTTCCGTATGCCAAAAGTGATACTTCAATAACTTTGCTTTTAATTGAAGAATGCGAGGTGTACGAAGAACATCCTCTATACTCTTGGGAAATACCAAAATTTCTTCCACGAATACCACCATGAATTTGTTTAGGACATTTCTAAAAACATGGCTCATCAAACCTATGAAATAGGCTGAGGCATTGATTAATCTAAATGACATAACCAATCACTCAGAGAATCCATCGGGTATCCTAAATGCAGTCTTATCAATGTTGTGATCAACTACCCTAAGCTGATGAAATCCAATGGCTAAATCGGGCTGAGAGAATACTGAAGAACCAACTACCTGCCTTAGTAGTGAACACGACTGCCATTACCCTCTCTGATATACTCCTTCTTAGGAAACCTTTTTCCAAAAGCTTATAGATCAGCTTACTTAATTCCTTCCTCATTCTAGATGCCATGTGCATCACAGGTAATGTTACTGGCTTAGCATTATTAGTCAAATAAATTCTAAATTCAATCTCTCTCTTAAGGGGTAGTACCCTAATCTCCTCAAGGACGTTTGAGAAACCTCTGACGACCGAAACTGAATCTAACTCTGATCATGATGAATAGAGGGAATAAAGGAAACCCAACATGACTGACCCTAGCAGATCGTAGGAAACCTCGAGAGTCTTACTACTGCATGTATCTAGTCTAATGACTCTACTCTCGTAGTATAATATAGCTTCATATGTGGATAGCCAACCCATCCCTAAAATCGTCCCATACCCCGAGAATCCCAATACATAGACGTCACAATCAAATTCTACACCTAGGATAAAAAATTTCAAACCCCTACAAACCATAGACAAGTGTGCCGATTCTCCTATGGGGTCCACTACTAAAGAGATGTCTATGTGCAAACATTCTACTAGAGAAATAGAGATGAAAGAGCGTGATTCTCCAAAATCGAAAAGAGTCCAAATGGGAAAATCCGAAATAGAGATCAAAATCTTCTATGGAGACTTTCCTACCTCGATCTGGTACACTACTATAAGGTGCTGCATCCAAAGCCTGTACTTGCACTGTAAGTGTGCTTGCTCTCCGCCTCGTCCTCTAAGGACAAGCTCTACTAAGATGATCAGGCTACCCATGGTTAAAACACCTCCCTTCATCATTTTATTCTTATAGTCCTTTGCGAAATTCCCAATCAATCCTCAATGCAATCCTCAACTATGACATTTCCCGCTTTTCTCGATCCACTTCTGAGGTCCTTCTCCTTTCCTCCGTGCCAGAAAACGTTATGCCTCCTATATTAGCGAAGTCCCTTGCATAGCTTAGAAAAATCAGCTGGTGTAGGTGGATTAAGGGGATTTCCACCAACCAATGTTGTATTGAGCGCTTGCCCATGCATCTCTGGTATCGTAGATCTACGGAACTAGTCGGCCATACTATGCAAAGGAAAGAAAATTTAGGCTCGAAAGAATCGAAATAAGGTAGAACTATACTTTAAGGGGATTTTTATAAAACTTTCTTTCATACTTGAAAATTATTTCTATAATAATAGTTTCTTCCTGAAAAATGCTTCTAGTTTTAAGATTCTGCTATTATTAAAATAAATTACTTTTCAAAAAAAAATTATTTTTAAAACAAATTTTTAGGAATCCTGTAACCTAAGATGTAACACCCCACACCCCTTAATACACCCAAAAGGACACACTAAAAGATGTGGTGCGTTGTACATATAGCTAAAACTAGAAGAAACTAAGATTCACAAGACAAAATAGATAAAAACAGCGAAAACAATTAAAATAATAATTTGCTAAAAGTCAAACTTCATAATATGGAATTGTAAAACCAAATCCGTCATTTGTCTCAAAAATATCCATATATTTCTTCCTCGGTCTCAATAAAATCAAAGTACAAACCATCCCTCAAATAGTGCCAGTACAATAAAAGAATTAAAAGCTGAAAATAAAGAAAACAAATACGTAAGAGAATCTCTGCACTGAAATCTCCAATTGTTTGTAATCTACCTCCCTTGCCCCTGATTGCCTATGGGGGAAAAGGAAAAAATAGAGGAGTGTGTCAAACTAAAAGTCTGATGATTGACAGTAATTACTAGAGACTTTAAGCAAAGTAAAAGTAATAGACTTTACAACAGTTCTACCATATAAAAGAAAACAAAGGAAATAGGAAGAAGGAACAAGCTAGAAATAAATAGGAATTAACTAAATTAATATAATTGATTAACTTTGATTGTTTGCACTTGTCTTTGATAGCTGCTTTGATTAGGCTGAATTCCTAATCCTAAAATTAGACTAAAATCCTAATTATACCCTTTGATAAGCCTACTACTCCATATACCTTACTGTGGACTAGACGCTATATAATTCCCTAAACATAAGGTAATGGCATCTACTAAAGACGCATGAAGTACAATGGTGTCTACGAAAGACCCATAAAGTATTTATTGTGGACTAGACGTTATATGACTCTCTACACAGAAGGTAATGGTGCCTACGAAAGGCACACATACTAAGCACTTGGAACTCATAACAATTTATGAGCCATTACTGGAAGTCGTATGTGTCACCACCACTAAGCTCGCAATACTTGTTGTTCCACCTATTGGGTCTTATTATTACCTCAAGCTCCAGCATAAGCGTTCCCCTCGTCTCACTTAAGGATTATGTGAAACACCGTGTCCATAGAACTAATAGGGAAAATGCTGTTGGTACTGGTCTGTCATCCAAACAACATTTAGTTACGCCCCTTTACCCAAGTCTCCATGATTTGGACTTCTACTTATTGACCAATTACTACCATTATTAGCATAAGCGTGCTCCTCGTCTCACTTCAGGATTATGTGAAACACCGTGTCTATAGAAATAATAAGGGAATGCTATGTGGTACAGGTCCTACTTTACTTCTTTGCTTATTAACTTAGATAAATTATTCAAATAAGCCTTTATTATTGTTCTTACTATCTGTGCTTATTAATTTATCCTAAGTATTAAAATAAGCCTATTCTGTTTTCTTATTATAACCTACGTTATAATCATGCTTATTACTTAACTAGGGTCTAAGTACAAACATAAGCTCCTTTCATCTTTTACACTTTATAGTTATAATTCTAAGTTATAACTAGGCCAATTATCTTTAATTAGTCCAATTCTAACATTATATCATAATTAGGCTCAATTTCAGTTTTAATCATTTTTATTATAGTCTCTACAATTTACATCTTATCTTTTGTTATTTCAGTATTTTTGTAATTTTAATCCATATCCGCATTTAATCTATTCTAATCCATCCGCAAAGAAGAAGGAGAAATAAAAGAAAACTAAAGATAGAAGAAAATCCAAAGTGTATGAAAAAGATATATATAACGCATAAATAACAGTAAATAAATTAAAATACTGTAGATAAACCGTAAATGAATAAAAAGCTATAATTAACAGAAATAAACTAAAATTAACTGAAAAGAATAGCTGAAAAGAAATAGATTGAAAATAAATTTAAAACGGAAAATAACTGATAAAATTGTATTTTCAAAATCGTAGAACTACAACTATTGGAAACCCTATTATTTTAAATTGCTTAAAAATCTAAATAATTACAATCACTCGCCTGTGGTCCTAAGCTCTTCCCTTTTGGTTTTCCCATATCCACTTAAGGGTATTAAAATATTTTTATTAAAAAAATTCTCTTCTTGGAAAATTATTCTTTTAGGGTCCTTCCTTAAAAGGTGAACCCAAGTGGAGAAAATCTAGAATGAGAAAAGTGTAAGGTCTATGGTTCTATTTATAGGTGTAGAAGTGGATCTCGGACCATTGAATTTGAGGATTGAATAGGATGCAACCATGTCATAGGCTGAATAGGAGCCATCGGATACAAGAACGAAAGGTTGGTTAAAAGAATGCAAATGAAGCATATAATGTTCGAACCAATGAAAGTTCGTTTGTTTGTTCATAAGGGGAGGCAGGTCGACCAGGCGGTCCACCGCCCTAGTGCCTAAGTCGACCGGGCGGTCGTTCTAACCCATATTATTATTATTTTTCGATTCTTCTTTATTTTTGTTTAATTTATAACTTTCTCATATTATCTCGGAATTTGACGTTCTATATATGGAAATTGACCAGAATATTACCACGGACACAACGGTGCAACTCACATGACTCAAGTCTGATAATTTTACAAAGTTATTTTATCATTTCATTAATTAACGAATTAATTATTATGGGTTAAATTTCAGGTTGTTACAATTTTATTCTTACAGCCCCTTGCGTAATGAGCAACTAATCCGTAGTTAGCTATGACATTTCTCGCTTTTTTTAATCCTCTTTTAAGGTCCTCTCTCTTTCCTCTTGTCCTTACCCTTCTTTTTCTTCCATCATGCTTCTCAGAGCTTTTTGACTTAGGAACCTCTTTAAGCTCTCCCTTTAGCTACCAAAATGAAGGCTGAACTTTCTATCGGCCCTCCAATCCTAACAGTCTAAACATTCGCTCCGTATCCTCCAACCTAAAATTCATGCCTCCTCGAAATCCTCTGTAGCAGAAAACGTCTTGCCTCCTAGACAAGAGAAATCATTGCATAGCTTAGAAAAATTAGCTACTACAGGTGGATTAATGGGATCTCCACCTAATGTGCTGGATTGGGCGCTTGCCCTTGCACCTCTGGCACCGTAGTCCTACGCAACCAGTCAACCATACTATGCAAAGGAAAGGAAATTTAGGCTCGAAAGAACCAAAAGAAGGTTGAACTGGACCTTGAGGGGATTTTTATAAAAACTCTCTTTTATACTTGAAAAACTTTTTCTATAATAAGAGTTTCTTTTTGAAAAAATTTCTAGTTTGAAGATATTCTACTTTTAAAAATAGTTTACTTTTGGAAAAATACTTTATTTTTAAAACAAGTTTTTAGGAATCTGGTGACCTTATGCTCTAATACCAAGTGAAACACCCCCACACCCCTTATTATACCTACAAGGGCACACTAAAAGATGTGGTGCATTGTAGGTATTGCTAAAACTTTACATAGATTAAGATTTATAAGACAAATAAAAAAACAAAGAAAATAGTAACTCGTTAAAAATTAATAATTTCATAAATAAGTCATAACCAAAATATGTCTCAAAATACAAAATAGATATGTCTCATGAAAAATACCATCTTGGTCATAATATCATAGTACATAAACCATCCCTCTCAAGAGCACCAGTACATTAAGTCCAAGTGAAATAAAAACGGAAAGGAAGAAGAATACATGAAGAAAACTCCGTAGCTAAATCTTCAAGAAAATCCAAAATCTACTGTCCCTGCCTTTGCTGGCCTATGAGGGGAAAAGCGGAAATAGAGAAGTGGACCAGACTAAAAGTCTAGTGAGTGAAAGTAACTACTAGTATTATTAAGCAAGATAAAGATAATAGACATAACAATGAATCTAGTATAAAAGGAAATAAAGGAAAATATAAAGCTGGAATAAAATGTTGTTTAGCTATTTTCTTTGCTTAGATAGTTCTTATTATTTTCGATTGTTTGCAATTGTCTTAGATAACTACTTTGATTAGGCTGAAATCCTAATCCTAATTTAATTAGGCTTAAGTCCTAATTCTACATTTTGATCGGCTTTCTATCTTTGTTGTGCCACTATGAGCTAGTCTCATTCTATGGGTCCCATAGAAAAAGGCACCTTTTTAGCACTTTGGAACTCAATAGCGACTTATGTCCCTACACCGAGGCTGCACGCTCGGCCACCGTCGGCTCGCACTATCTTGTTCTCCACCTTTTGACCTCTTATTTACCATTACTTCAGCATAAGCGTGTCCAGCCTCATTGTGAGACAATCAGTCCTAGTCTGATAGGGAAATGATGTCGGTACGTGTCCTAATAAACAAAATCTAGTAGCACCCCTTACCCAAATCCCCCGATTTAATCTTCTATCTATTGACCTCTTATTTACCATTACTTCATCATAAATGTGTCCCAGCCCAACCTAATCTATTGTGAGACCATCAGTTCCCGACTGAAGGGGGATGCTGCCGGTACGGGCCCTACTTTTATCTTTGCTTATTAACTTAGTATAAGTCATTTAAATAAGCCTCTTATGTTAATTCTGTTTTATTTCCTTATTAACTTGTTCTAAGTCTTTAAAATAATCCTCTTCTGTTATCTCTGCTATATTTGCTTATTAACTTAGTGTAAGTCTTTAAAATAAGTCTCTTCTGTTAATTCTACTCTACTTGCTTATTGACTTAACTTTAAGTCTTAAAATAAGCCTTTTCTGTTCTTTCTATTTAATTATAAAATTATAACGTACATCATAATTTCTCTTTTATCTAGTCCTTTTAGTTATAACTACTAGTTATAAACTTGTTTGTAAATGTCAAATTGGCCTATTTCAGTCTATATTCTTTTTATTACAATTCTTCTTATTTACATCAAATTTTCTATAAATTTAGTATTCATATATTTTATTCCATATTAGCGAATTATCCTCTTTTTATTAATTTACTTATATAAAAAGGAACAAAAAGAAACTAACATTTACAAGCTAAATTCTATCGTAAAACGGATGTAAATAAAATACAAACAACTGTAAATAATAGCAAATAACTATAAATAAATGAATAAAATTGCTAAGTAAAAATAGCTGGATATAATATACTGAAAAGAACTTTAAAAATTAGCTGTAAACAAATTATATAAAAGCGGTCTCAAAATTGCAGAAAAACTACAATTATTGAGAACCCTAATATTTTAAATTACTTAAAAATCTAAAATAATTACTTGAACACTCACTTGTGGTCCTTAGCTCTTTTCCTTGGCCTTTCCGGATCCACTTCGAGGGTATAAAATATTTTAATTAAAAAAATCTTCTCCTTCAAAAAATATTCCTTTTAGGGTCCAACCTCAAGCAATGAACCCAGATGGAAAAATCTGAATGAGAAAAGTAACTAGACCTAGGGTCTTATTTATAGTGTCACCTGTGAATCTCAAACGGTTGGATTTGAAGATTAAATCTAGTACAACCATATCATAGGTTCGATGGAAACCTTCAGATGGAGGCACGGATGCACGAGATGTAGAAGAAATCGAAAAACGCTTCATCGGTTCGAATATGGACGAATTTACGTCCACATAAGAAGGCGGGTCGACCGCCAGATCGACCTTCATAGGCTATGCATCGACTTATAGGTCGACCGAGCTATGGGCAAGGTCGACCCTAGGGTTGACCTGACCTACATTATTATTGTTGTTGTTATTATTATTATTATCAATATTATTATTATTATTATTATTATTATTATTATTCTCGTTTCTTGTTTATTCTGTAACTTCTTCATCTTAGCCCAGATTTTAACAATTTATATATGAAAATTGACCAGAAAATTACCGCGAACACAATGGTGACACTCCTATGGCTCAATTTTGATAATTTCACAAAGTTATTTTTTTATTTAACTAATTCTTTAATTAATTATTATAGCCTAAATTTTGGGTTGTTACAGACGCTATCCCAAATCAAGGTGCTCCAATCGAAACCAACAACAAGTTTAATAGTATGGACCAAGCCTAAGGAAATTGAAGAACGGATGTCCAGTAGGGGTATTAGCCCACTTGGCCCGGTCATCATGTTTTAGTCATTTCAAATTGGCACAAGTGCCGGGGTCTATCTATCATTGTCCTCCTTCTTCAAATCCAGCAATCACTGCAAAATCCAATCACTTCCTTCTGGAGTCTCCTCTGCGTACACAGTTGTTAAATTGATTCCAACATTGATAGAGTATGCCAATAAGCGGCCCCGATCTCTTTATCCACTAAACATCTTTTACACACCGGTTGGTATTTTTATATTTCAAAAACAATTCATACTTCATATTAAAATATCGTATTCGCTTCAAAATCAATTTCGTTATAAAATCATCATATTCACTCAAAATATGCTATTTCACTTCAAAATCATTTTTGCATTAATATCTCGATTTCGGTTCCCGTTAAAAATTGCTTCGAATTTCCATTTGGGTTATAACTTCAATTTAACCCAATTTGTATTTAAATCCATGATTCAAATATAAACAATACCCACATTAACCGGTTTGAATTTAGAAAATAGCCCGAATAGTACTAAAATAGTTAAATAGTTAATATAAGATAGTTCGAATTTTAAAAATAGTTTATATAGTAAAATAGCTAGGGAAATAAAAATAATTTGAATATTTAAGAAGATAGATTTTAAACAGTCTATATTAAAATAATTTATTTGAAAATAGTTTCAAAGTCAAACTGAGTGAATTCCCAAACTTCCAATTCAAATCAATTTCAATTTCCATTTCCATTTAAATCTATTCAATTCCAATTTCAATTCGAATTAACTTCGAATCCAATTTTAATTCAAATCAATTTCGGTTTCGACTCTAAATTAATTCAAATTCGATTTTAATTCCAATTAATTCAATTCCAATTTAATTAATTTCAATTCAATTCTCAATTTTAAACCATTTCTATTTATATAAATTCGAGTTCGATTTTCAAAATATCGAGTAAAAAATCCAAATCTTTAAAAATAATTCAATTTCGAGCCAAAATTTTGAAATATCCATTTAAATTACTTTTACTTGGATTTATTTCAAGGTTCAAGTAAGAGTTCAAATCTTTTTTAAACAAATCAATTTCCGGAATTCAAGTGGTTTCTCAATTATAACTTCAAATTTTCAAACCCGATTCTTTAAACGATTCCGTTTGACAAGTTCATTTTTAACATTTCAAGCTCGAGTTCAAATATGATTCCATTTCCATAAATTTGATTTTATTTCTTAAAATCAAAATCATTTAAATAATTTCAAATCAACGTTTTAAAATCATTTAATTTAACCAATCCGGTATCCATATATAATTTTCTATCATATGACTAAGTGAATCCATTATTTCAATTTAATTACAGGGATTGATATATATTATTTCAATGAAAAATAAATGTCATAAGTATATATCATTTCAACACATTTCTTAATTTATTCGAAATAATTCGATTTATAGTTTTATATATTGTAAATAATATACAGGAAAATAGTAGGATATATAAAAATAAATAAACATCCAAATCATCCAAAACATCAATCAATAACATCCATCAAAATCAACATCCAAATCAGCCAATAATTCACAATAATTTCATAGTAATCAATACTAAGTAATTTACTGGCAGTTAAATTTCAATTTCAAATTTAATTGTCAATTTTAATACATACAGTCAATGCATATGTCAATTTCATTTTCAAATAACACTCAACAAAATTAGATAATTCACGATTCAATTTTAACGAACATAAAAATATTATAGTACGCCGTGAGCGTCAAAAAACACTCAACTTTTATTTTCTGCTGTCGCTTTCGCGTTCTGATACCGATTAAACTCGAACGCATTTGAATTTATCTGAAAATTTTGCAAGCTCTAAATTCAACCAATTTGATTCCATAGCAAATATCTCGTTATACGAACCCAACACAACTGACCGCGTTGGATTTGGACCTAAGACGATTAAGATATGAACTTTATAAGAATTGGAAATTTTATTAAATTGATTAATATTACTTAATTTCAAATAAAACCATTACCCAGCCTACAAATGCAAGTTCGCCCTAACAATGAACATTCCTTCGTCTCCATTCTCGTGCCCTCTTCGTACACGCACGACACATCATGCATGAGCCTCCACTGATACAACAATCCAATTCACATTTCAAAGAAACGACTAGGCCATCGCACTTTACACCCAAATCTCCACCTACTGGACGCCAAAACTTCGAACTCGAACATCCCCGCTGGAACGCGACCTAGCCATGCACGACTTCTACTGTAGCAATAGTCGCACATCACAATTGGCGACCGAAGTTTTCCAAACTCTGGCCAAACATACCATTCAACTCACCGAACTTGAAAATACCATCCACGTCTTCAATCGTCGACAGTAGATCGAGAAAAGTGGAAACCTAGTTTCAAGCGGCTACTCGACAGTTAATCGAGCTTCCCTAATCACGATCGCACCCGTCAAACAATATATCAGATTGAAGCTCGCGTTGAATAAAAATTTTAGAAGAGGTTTGGAAATTTTTCATCGAGTAGAAATTGAAATAAATTTTTGAAGTTTTCATTTTCCTTTTTGTTCTTTCTATAACCTACGAAGTTTTAAATAAGAGAAGGATGGGTCATACAATGTAGGTTGGCTCGTAGGTAGGCCAGCATTGAAAAATAGGGTCGCTGATGGTTAGAAATGAAAGCCGATGTGAATGATGATAATATATATATATATTTAAAATTTCCAAAATATGTAGATATTTATTCTGAACCTCGATTGATACGTGCTACTAGGCACTCATAATGTTACACCCCTATTCTGAACGCAATGGCACAAGTTTCGGGACCTAATTCGATCGCATGCAGAAATAGCATTTTAAACTTAGTTATTATATTGAATTTTCAATATAAATACCAGTGCGTTCTTATCCCGTACGACCAAACATTAACTCCAAAAGCTATAAAATTTGAAATCTGATAATACACTATTATGGCTCCAATGGAACCCATTTCGTCGAATTCCGAGACTATGCCTTAGAAAGCTATTTTATATGTTAATTTAAACAAGTTATTTTTAAAATCGTGTAAATCACTTTTAAATCCAATTTAAAATTTTTATTATCTTTCTATTAATATGGATTAATAAGCCCTTAAATCATTTTTATCCAAATAAAATCCAAGTTTTAAATTATTTAAACGATTTCCAATTATTAAATCCAGTGATTAAATTATCCAATAAATCATTATATTTGAAGTTCAAGTTATTAAATCTATAAACTACTTTTAAATATTAAAAATCAATTAAATATTCCAATTTTAAATAAACAAAATTATGGATCGTTACATTCCTCCTCCCTTAAAAAGAATTTCGTCCTCTAAATTGCCAAGGTAAGAAGAATGGTCTAAACCCATTAACTTTCCCGAAACCAATTTGTTGAAACCTTGTTATTACTTTTACTAATTTTAAAATTCATGCATAGATTCCAAATAATATTATCCATTCAAACACTTTAGGTTATAACCCAAAAATCAATTTTAGTTATTGAAATTTTCCTTAAATTTTCTAACTCCTTAAATTTTCGAAAAATTTAGCCAACGTCTCCTTTGTGCAGCTAGATCGGAACGACTACAAATCGCCATTACGAGCCCAAAACTAGAAAACAAAACAAAATCCAAGTGATCCAATCATAAAACCATCGATTTCAAACAATAATTTAAACATGTACCTTTTTGTTGAGCCATCCAATTTTCTTATGAAATCAAAGGCATCAAATTTACTCTTGTTTTTATGTACATACACCTTATTTACCAATGATATCCATACATATATTTCAAAATCATATAATTTTGAAATTTCAATTTCCAATGTTTTCTTTACTAAAACCTTAAGATGTACATATATATCATCCGTATGCAACATCAAATGTAAGCACTCACTTGATCATACAATTTCACTTCCGAACTAGTATCGTTCACACGACCACTCTAGTGCGGACTCAGATCTGGTTCCTTGATCAGAAATAGTTATTCTTCTTGCATAGCCATATACTATGATAGAGAATCATAGAATCAACCAAAAATCCTTATCCTGTGTTCGCCGTCGAAATCGAGTGAAAAATTCTAACTCGTATCAATATAAATCATCTTGAAATTCCGTGCTCGAATCTGGATCAACCGTTATGCGAATAAAAAATTATACGTACAACTTACATATTTATTCCAATTGATTCTTATCTACACCCAATTCCTTTTATTTACATTCATTTCGTTTGCATTCAATTTTTTTCCACTTTCAGTAATTCACATTAAATTTGATCTTCATTCATATATTTACCAAGTATATTCCTTTCAATACTAATCACCTCTTAAGAATTATTCTATCAATTTTCTTAAGTTATAAATATTTTATACAAAAGCTCTTATGTTTATTACCACCTCACCACTTAAGTCTGTATCCACTTTAACTCAATCCAATTTTCTTATTTAACACCTTTCACACTATACTATATCCATTAATGAATTATAAAATTCTACTTAAGTTTATAAACATTTCATCTAACTCTACTCATGTTTATTCCACTTCATAACTTAATTTTGTATCTACTTCTAATCAAATTCAATTTCAATACCATTTAACTCAATTTATCCTCCAATTTCAATATTAAATCTTATCAACCATATTCAATTAACTAATTAATTTAATTAGTTCATTTCATTAATTTATTCCAAATCCCAACAAATCACATTTCAAAAAATTATTTCATTTAGCCTAACTTAGGCTAAATTTTCAAATTCCACTTTATTTAACTTAACTCAAGTTAAATTTTTATTCCACGGTTCAAATTATCATCCACATTCAACAACTTAAGATTGTTCTAACTTACAAAATTTTCAAATTTTATAAGTTATCAAACTTATTTATCATATTTCCAATAACACTTAATTGAAAATTCCCAAAGTTCAAACACCTCATTCTTATTTATTTCAAATCATTATGAAATAATATATATATATATATATAATTCCCTTGGTATAACAAATCAGTTTTTTGTTTTTTTTTTTTGAAAATTAACTAGTTTTACCAAAACAAAAATCCAATTGGTACCAATTTCTCTCTTAGAAACTCGAAAATGAACGTCGATAATCCTACAGTCATCACCAAAATTATTTTCCAGCAACCGAAGTGAGTTTAGTGCTTTTATTTCTTTGAAAACCATTTAAAAATATTTTCTATTCAAAAATAATTTCCAAATAATATCACTATTACTTTCCAAAATGTTGAAAGATCATTTTTCGAACCAACGGGATTTAAATTCCCAAATTTCCAGGTTTTAAATTCTTTATAAACCGTTTTTATACCATGTTAATTTAAAAATCACATTTACAGATCATATAGTTATATAACCCCATCTTGGTTATATAAAGTCATTTCTTAATTATTAATCTTGTATGCATTATAACACTAACAACTTTTATTTGAGCACAACAACAATCAACAGATGATAATAGTTTAACATTATCATTTTCTAGCAACTAAGCACACCGTATAGTAATTCTTGAAAGATTGTTCCTTTGTATATAAAATATAATCTAGGTAAAATTATTTCATTTACCTAGTTTCAAAACAATATCATTCGGGTTGCTCTATTCAAGTGTTCAAAGATCCCTACCAATAACATTACTGTATTGACCAGAATCCATAAGGCACTCAACTGACCAATCAACACAATATAAAACAATTTTATATCACTAAAAAATACGCGCTTATACCTATTAATACACTCAAACTCATTTTAGGGTACTACTGACCCTATCTCTAATGAGTTACCCTATCAAATCCAAGGTTCTCGCTTAACCTTCAGCTTTGATGCTAAATAAAACGACCCAGTATAACGTCGGAAGTTTTAAATCGACAATAATGCACACATGTCCTACTTAAACAATCCGAAATAAGATAATCAATAGGGTTACTTAAGAAAAAGAAGAAAAGAAGAAGAAAACAAACACAGAATCTCGCAGCAGAACGATAAAATATAATAATCAAATAAAGAATTCATGAAGCTATTTATATTATACATTTGATTATAATTTATACAACATTTATCAGAGTTAATATAACAAGGACAAATGAATAATGCAGCGGAACAACATGATGCAGGGAATTATAATAGTAATAATATACCAAATCTTCGTCTTCGTCCTTCAGAAAATGATCTTCGGTGCGTAAAAATACTCAGGGCTGACCCGAGCGTAATGAAAAGACAAAACACTTGAGTCGAGACTAAAATATTATTATGCGAGTCAAATCGATATCGCATATAACATGAGTGCCATGGCATTAGAGATGTCTACGGGGTTTCACATCCCATATCCAGTGTATAACGTGCATGCATTAACTCAAGAGATGTTACAGAATTTTCCATCTCTTAAGGATCCATCAAAATATTTATATGTGGTAGAATATGCTACATATATAATGCCTAATTAATAAAATAAATATCAAAATAGCATTAAGGCTTTACATTGATCCCTCTTAATGCATTTTTAAGCATTGTTGTACAGTTTGCATATAAAACACTAGCAAACCATTGGTGGATAGGGATGCACCATGATACGACAATACTAAATCAAAATCGTAGTGGTCTCGTATGGGGATAAAAGTATGACAAGGCTGTGAGGCTATGCCTAAGGTAGGATACTACCAGTTTAGGTCGCAGGGCTGGTGGTAACGCATCATAGCCATGACCATCCACCGCGTCCATGCATCTCATATCGAGTCAAAAGGAGGCTATCCCAAATCAAGATACACCAATCGAAACCAACAACAAGAGTAATAATATGGACCAAGTCCAAGAAAATCAAAGGACGGATGTCCGCAAGGGGTAATTAGCCAACGTGGCCCTGTCAAGCCATCATGTTTTAATCATTTCAAATGGGCACAAGTGTCGAGGTTTATCATTATCGTTCTCTTTCTTCAAATCCAACAATCCTTATCAAATCTAACCACTTCATTCTGGAGTCTCCTCCACTTACACGGTTGTTAAAATGGTTCTAATATTGACAGAGAATATGCCAATAAGAAGCCCTAGTCTCTTTAACAACCAAACGTCTATTTCAAAAATAATTCATACTTGATATCAAAATATCATGTTCGCTTGAAAATCAATTTCATTTTAAAATCATCATATTCACTAAAAATATACTATTACTTCAAAGTCATTTTCGCCTTAATATCTCAATTTTGGTTCTAATTCAAAATTGCTTCGAATTTCCATTTGGGTTATAACTTCAATATAACCCGATTTTTATCTAAATCCATGATTTAAATATAAACAATTCCCACTCCGACCAGTTTGAATTTAGAAAATAGCCTTAATAGTTTTAAAATAGTTAAATAGTTAATATAAGATAGTATGGATTTTAAAAATGGTTTATATAGTATAATAGCTTGGGAATTCAAAATAATTTGAATATTTAAGAAGATAGATTTTAAGCAGTTTATATTAACATAATTTATTTGAAAATAGTTTCAAAATCAAACTGATTCAATTCCCAATCTTGCAATTCAAATCAATTTCAATTTCCATTTCCATTTAAATCGATTCCGTTCCGATTTTAATTCCAATTAACTTCGATTTCAATTTTAAGTCGAATAAATTTCAATTTCGATTCCAAATTAAAACAAATTCGATTTCAATTCCTATTAATTCAATTTAGTTCCAATGTGAATTAATTTCAATTCAATTCTCAATTTCAAACCATTATATAAATTCGAATTTGATTTTCAAAATATCGATTTAAATCACTTAAAACCAATCAACCCTCAATATTCAATTTAAAATCCAAATCTTTAAAAATAATTCAGTCCTGATCCCAAATTTTGAAGTATCCATTTAAATTACTTTTACTTGGATTTATTTCAAGGTTCGAGTAAGAGTTAAATCTTCTTAAAAGAAATCAATTTCGAAATTCATGTTGTTTCTCAATTATAAATTCAAAATTTCAAACCCGATTCGTTAAACGATTCCGGTTGACAATTTCATTTTTAACATTTCAAGCTCGAGTTCAAAATGATTCCATTTCCATAAATTTGATTTTATTTCTTAAAATCAAAATCATTTAAATAATTTAAAATCAAAGTTTTAAAAACATTTAATTTAACCTATCTGTTGTCCGTATATAATTTTCTATCCTATGGCCAAGTGAATCCATTATTTCAATTTAATTACAGGGTGGATACATATATATCATTTCAATGCAAAATAAATGTCATAGGTATATATCATTACAGCTATTTCTTAATTTACTCGAAATAATTCGATTTAGAGTTTTATATACTGTAAATAATATACAGGACAATAGCAGGATATACCAAAATAAACAAACATCCAAATCATCCAAAACATTAATCAGTAGCATCCATCACAATCAACATCCAAATCAGCCAATAATTCACAAAAAATTCATAGTTATCAATATCAGGTAATTTACTGGCAATTAAATTCCAATTTCAAATTTAATTGTCAATTTTAATACCTATTGTCAATTCATATATCAATTTCGTTTTCAAATAATAGTAAATAAAATTAGATAATTTCATGATTCAATTTTAACGAACATAAAAATAATATAGTATGTCGTGAGCATTTAAAAAACTCACCTTTTATTTTCTGTTTTCGTTTTCGTGTTTTGATTCTGATTAAATTCGAACGCGTTCGAATTTAACTGAGAATTCTACAAGCTCTAAATTCAACCAATTTGATTCCATAACAAAGATCCCGTTAACATGAACCCAATGCACTGACCGCGTTTGATTTGAACCTAAGACGATTAAGATATGCATTTTATAAGAATTGGAAATTTATTAAATCGATTTGTATTATAAAACCATTACCCAGCCCACAAAAGCAAGTTTGGCCCAACAATGAACATTCCTTCTTCTCCAATCTCGTGCCCACCCTATACACACATGGCACATCGTGCATCAGCCTCCACTGATATGGTAATCCGATTCACATTTCGACAAAATGACTTCGCCATCGACTCTACACCCAAATTCCACCCACCGGACGCTAAAACTTCGAACTCAAATATCCCCGTGGGAACACGACCTAGCCATGCACGACTTCTACTATAGCAACAATCGCACGTCACAATTGGCGATCGAACTTTCCCAAACTCCCGCCGAACATGCCATTCAACTCCGAACTCGAAAATACCGTCCACGTCTTCAATCGTCGATCGTAGATCGAGAAAAGTGGAACCCTAGTTCCAAGTTGATGTTCGACAGTTAGTCGAGCTTCCCCAATCTCAATCGCACCCTCAAATAATATATCAGATCGAAGCTCATATTCAAATAAGTTTTTAAAAGAGGTTTGGAAGTTTTTCACGAGAACAAATTGAAATAATTTTCTTTGAAGTTTTCATTTTCATTTTTTCTATAACTTGCGACGTTTTAAATAGGGAAGGGATGAGTTGTACAGTGTAGGATGGCTCGTAGGTGGGCTAGCATTGAAAAATAGGGTGGATGATGGTTAGAAATGAAAGCTAATGTGAGTGATGATAATAATATATATATTATTTCCAAAATATCTAGATATTTATTTTGAACCCCAATCGAGATATGCTGTCAGACGTTCATAATGTCATATGCCTACTTCGAACACAATGGAACAAGTTTCAGGACCTAATTTGATTGGAGGAGCACATAGCTTTTTGAACCCAGTTATTATATTGAATTTTTGATATAAATTTCAGTGCGTTCTTATCTCATACGACCAAACGTTAACTCCAATTGCTATAAAATTTGTAATCCTACAATAATACACTGTTACGGATCCAATGAAACTAGTTTCGTCGAATTCCGAGACTGTGCCCTGAAAAGCTATTTTATATGTTAATTTAAACGAGTTATTATAAAATCGAGTAAATCACTTTTTAAATCCAATTTAATTTTTTATTATCTTCCTTCTTATTAATAGGAATTAAATAAGCCCTTAAATCATTTTTATCCAAATAAAATCCAAGTTCTAAATTATTTAAATGTTTTCCAATTATTAAATTCAACAATTAAATTATCCAATAAATCATTATATTTGAAATTCAAGTTACTAAATCTATAAATCAACTTTTAAATATTAAAAATAAATTAAATTAACTAATTTCAAATAACCAAAATTCTGGGTCGTTACAACACGACTTATCATGTACAGGGAATTTATCCTATCATGGCTTGATGTGTCCTAAGTATGAGTGGTAGTCATCTTATCCAATTTGCTTTAAGAGATAGGGGGTTTTATTTTTATATAGGTAACACTTTGACGAATCCATGTCTTTTAGGCATGATTTTCCTCTTCGTTGTACATTGTGACTTCATTGGTAACTGACACACTCATTCTTGTAGATGAAAATCCCATAATTATTCCAAATACTTTGCGTTGATCTCATATCGAATTATATTGAGGTAGGGATCACAAATACTTTTAGGATACAATAGAAATTATAATCACGCTAAAGCCGTGCGGTCTCGAAGTTAGTCCATGTAGGTTAATTTTAACCAAGTAGGAATCGAGCTTACAAATGCTGTAGAATTCGAAGCAAATTATGAACATGATTCAAAACATCTTTTACTACTTTGTAATCTTATTATCCCATTTTGGATGATCTTTGTAGATCTAGCTTGAACCTTATAGCTTGAAAATTACGATATTAAATAATGATTTTACTTCTGAGTTCTTAAATTTCTTCCCTTTTAGATCAACCATTTGCTTAATTAATCTGTCCCTTTTGGTTTCCTGTGACCATTGCCCTTGGTAGACCTTTTTCGATTCCTAGCCTTTTTAAAAGTTACTTGATGTGTCCTAATTGTTCGGATAAGAGATTTCATTCCCAACGTCGATGTTTGAAGAAAATTTTGTAAAACTTATAATCTCATAATAGAAACGTAAATCTCGAATAAAGGACTGAATGATCATGATACATGAATCAATAGTCATTTGATTGAGAACGTGCTCTTCTAATCATAGTTTTAATAGGTCATGATAGTTCTGAAAACTTTTTGTAGTTCTCGATAATATATATTTTTATTCAATAATAGCTCTTTTGATTCGCAAAAAATATTTTTCGTACAGATATGCCTAGAAATGTTTTTTAAGTAAAATTGCTTGCTAAGGTAGGGATCAAAATTCTATATAAAAAAAAGCTCGATTTATAGAAACATATATATATATATAAAAACATATATATATATATATATATATATATATATATATATATGAAAATATATTACACAAATTTCTACATGAAAAATTATATCATTCGGAACAATATGCATAAATGCATATGAAACCACCGGTGTAGCTGACATTCCTTGATGTCATATGGTATGGTCAAAATCATCATTTGGGACATTAATCCATGGATAATATCTTTTGATTATTATGAATGTCATCCAATACCACTTGACGTGTCTGAAGATTTCCAATTCTTACGGCATCAGTCGATCTATACGACATCACTTATCCCCACTGAAACTTGAAATCTTGAAATCTTTTACGTGCCATTCCGATTTATAATCATACAAACTTGGAATCGTGCTTGTTTCCTGGATTTCCTTTGTTATAAACCTGGTAAAAAGCACTTTGGAATCGATATATATATATATATATATATATATATATATATATATATATATATATTGATATACTTAAAACTAACTCATATTTCGAGGTCAAACTTTTCATATATACTCAAAGTTCAATATGCTTTTAAAAACAATTATATCAAATCCTTTACATATAAAACTGACATACTCAATAATTTAAATCATTATACATCTTATGAAAATGATGCCTCATTTGCAATTGATAACTTCTGAAATTATGTATTTGTAGTTACATGCGTGTTTGAAATTGTATCTTTGAGAACAGCTCGTATAAGAATCTCCGCATTACAAATCTATATATCCACTTAAGACTTATACATGTGACACCGCTTGCACATAAAGTTATTATAAACTAATAGGCTTTCATCAAACATATCTCTAAAACCTTAAATATACGAAGCTTGAATATATGAAAAACATATATTCTCAAAATCATTATATGAGACATATTATATGTGATTCATTATATACTTGGCCAGACATACGCATGTGTTCCTCAAATCATATGATTATCTGGAGGCATTCATATATAAAGCTACATAGGTCTGAAGATTTCACACATTCAAAACTGATATATACTTGAAATCTGCATGTATAAAATTGCATTCATCTGAAAACTTTCTCATGTAATTTTTTTTTCAAAACTGATGTGTTTATTTGTTCTAGAATTCCTGACATATCCAAAATCACACGTTGATCTAAAATTATATAACAATTCGATGCCCATATATACGAAACTGATATGTATTCTCAAAATTTATACACATAATAATACACCTTACATCTCTCTATAAATCAACGCATATGAAAAACTTAATATAAGAAATCAGATATAGGTGAAACAAAAATTGGACATTCATATAAGCTATTATTCTTACATATTTAATATTCACACATATGGATATGCATTTATAAGAATTTTTGTATCTGAAGACTCCTATTTTTGAAATCTAATGCATGCATATCTCATACCATAATTTTAAAAATCGAACCGTAGATCGAACCATGCTTAAGGTCAAAGGTTCAAAGTTGGATCAGGGAATCGTTAAACCGTGTTGATTTACTTAGTCAATTTATACATGATTTTATATTTAATTTACTTAAAATTGATATATCTAGTGGGTAAACAAAAATATATCACCACTTAAAATACACATCCGCATAAAAATAATAAAGTTTAGCAGAGTACGACCGTGAGTGCTAGTTAATGATGATGGAAAGCTTAACTTAAATAATATATATCTACTAAAATCAATTATGATCTTGAAATATTTTTCTCTCTCTACTATGTTTTCTCTTTCTTTGCTCGTTTTAACTGAAACCCATCATATTAAAGACCTCCAAACATTCGATTTTCATAGTTCGAAACATGATTTTAGCTTGAAATTCAAACTCGTTTCTCCTTTTTACGGCTTGGACAGATCTGATGTTGGGGATTTTGTGGTTCGAGACGAATTTTATAGCAAATGCGATGAAGATAATGTTGTACTTCCGACTTTAAGGAACTATGAAATAGATTCTTTCAAACAATAGTTCAACCCACCAGGTACAAATGAGTTATCGAACTATCAACTTTCAGGATTCAATGAAGCCCTATAACAGCGTAATCAGATTCAAAGTTTATACATCTTGATCTGACCAAGAACACTTTAGTAACGGTTTCTGATGATGCAATTTGTATAGAATAGAATGGAGAGGAAGAAGAGAGCAATTCTGCGATGGTTTCTGTATTTGGAACACCTTGGAGGCGTCACAAAATAGAGCAATGGTGGCGCAGCGTTTAGCAACACTGTCCGGCATCGCAAAATGCTCTGCAAAGAAGAAGAAAAAGATTCAGAAATGAAAACTATTTTCAACGTTTTTTGGGCGTTGCTATTTATAGATGTGAAGAGGTGCCTATTCGCGAAATGTCACAACCGTTTGCAACGGTTCGAAACTATTACGAACGGATTCAATTTAAACGTCACGTCCTTTCATATTTTGCAACGTTCAGAAAACCGTTGCAATTTTCCGCCCTTTATTCAATTTCAGAAATTCGGTTCTAAGTCCTTAACGGGCTGAAATTTGGCACGTTACTGTTCACATATGATCCAAAAAATATTTTCGGATCCGAACCCAAGTTTGGTTTAACAGTATGGAATTCATTTCATCATTGATAGCTTCTTTCTAGAAATTGGAATCTCTGGAACTTATAGCCTTAGAATAAGTTTTGGGATCGTCATTGACGTTCATTACATATTTAGTCATGTTAAGGACTTCGTCCTTACTGCCTTCTACAAGATCTGTAATGAAGCCAGGACCATAGTCCTTCTCTATTCTCGCTCTTTTACTTCTCCGTTGTTCAGTACTATTATCTGGTACTGATACTTCTTTACTGTTTTGAGCAGGAGCATAATCATCGTCACTGATATCATTAGCCATACTAGGTTCTGGACTAGATGATCTCAATGGGATTTCAACAGTTTGATTTTCAAAAAATTCTACATCTACAGATTCTATAACTTCTAGGGTGTCTTGAATAAGGAATCTATAAGTTATACTATTAAGTAAATCCTATATAAACACATGTAAATGCTCTATTTCCTAACTTTGGTCGTTTAGGGTCTGGTTTTCTGACAAATGCTAAGCAACCCCAAACTTTAAATCTAGTTAGGTTAGGTTTCCTATTAAGGGGAAATATTATTCTTTTTAAGTGGTACTCTATTTAAAATATAACATGCAGATAACATAGCATCACCCTATAGGTTATAAGGTAAATTAGAACTTATGAGCATGGCATTAACCATTTCTACTAAAGTTCTATTCTTCCTTTCAACAACACCATTTTGTTGTGGTGTATATGGGGTAGTGCATTGGTGAACTATACCATGTTGTTTACAAAACAAGGTGAATTCATTTGAGAAATATTCACCACCACGATCTGAAGTACAAACGGGTAATAGTACAAACGGATATATGGAATAGATTCTTTTAGACAATAGTTCAACTCACCAGGTACAAACGGGTTATCGAACTATCAACTTTCAGGATTCAGTGAAGCCCTATAACAGCGTAATCAGTTTCAAAGTTTGTACGTCTTTGATCCGATCAAGAACACTTTAGTAACGGTTTCTGATGATGCAATTTGTATAGCATAGAATGGAGAGGAAGAAGAGAGCAATTCTGCGACGGTTTCTGAATTTGCAACACCTTGGAGGCGTCAAAAATAGAGCTATAGTGGCGCAGCGTTTAGCCACACTGTCCAGCATCGCAAAATGCTCTGCAAAGAAGAAGAAGATTCAGAAATGAAAACTATTTTCAACGTTTTCTGGGCGTTACTATTTATAGATGTGAAGAGGTTCCTATTCGCGAAGTGTCACAACCGTTTACATCGGTTCGCAACTCTTATGAAAGGATTCAATTTAAACGTCACGTCCTTTCATATTTTGCAACGTCCAGAAAACCGTTGCAATTTCCCACCTTTTATTCAATTTCCGAAATTCGGTTCTGGGTCCTTAACGTGCTGAAATTTGGCCCGTTACTGTTCACATATGATCCAAAAAAACATTTTCGGATCCGAACCCACACCCGACCCGGACCAGTTCGGTTCGGTCGAACGGACGGCGGTGGCACGCGTGTGGTGTTGCATGACTTCTCTCCTCACAACAAAGCAAACATGTGGGAGCCCCAAGGCCCCAACATCCACATGAAAAACTATATTTATACAAATATAATTCTTGATTTTCTAGCATGTGGGACTTATCTCTTCTTTCTTCGTTTCTTCTTCTCTTCCAAACAAAAACCCAAAGCCCCCAAAAGCATATTTGAAAATTTTACAACAATCTCCCCTAATTTTCAAAATAAATAAATAGGACGGCTGAATCACTAGAGTGACTTCCTACATACCCAAGTGGGATCAAGCCTATATAGTTCTAAGATCAAGTTTTGCATCATCGTGAAAACCAACACATAAATAAAAGGTATCTTTTGGATTTGAACCTTCACTTAGTGTAAACCATTCAAAGCCTTATCGAGATTATATGGTGAATGAATCTTGAACCAAGTATCCCTAATGATAAAACCGGAACAATCACACATGTTGATTTCCTTTGGTAAAGTGTTATGTATTGCTCAGCACGTTAATGACCATGTGCTTAAATCCTGGTTCATGAGTCTACTTAGAAAGCGGTCTTACTTTCCTAGGAAACGACCTGATTTCCATACTCATATAGGTAAGTCTCTTAAGGTGTTTCTGCGATACACCTTTTAAGGTTTCTAGACTAATTAAGGATATATATATATATATATATATATATATATATATATATATATATATATATCTGTCCTTTGTTCTTGCAGAATCCAACACTAAATATTATGGGATTATCGGTTTAGTGTTCCATAATAATTCTCTTAACTTGTTGGTACCCATTGAACTTTGTCTATCCTTTTCAAGACATAAGTTGGGTTTCTGCTCAGGATGATCAACCTTCATTCACAGACCTTAGTCTCATTTCTTGTGACTTTATAAAAACCATTGCCTTTGGAAGACTCTTTGTAAGTGGGTCAGCCAAGTTTTTCTTCGTTTTTATGTAGTCAACAGTTATAACTCCTCTTCCGAGTAACTGTCTCACTATTTGATGTCTTAGACTCACATGTCTAGACCTTCCATCATATGTCTTATTAGACACATTGTATATCGTTGCTTGATTGTCACAGTTAATCAAGACTGCTGGAGATGGCTTCTTCGATAAAGGAATTTCCATTAATAAATTACTAAGCCATTCCGCTTCTTTACATGCATCTGCTAATGCAATCAATTCTAACAACATTGTTGAGTCAGAAATACGGGTCTGCTTCTTGGAAGCCCAAGACACAGCAGTGCCTCCTAATGTAAAGATCCATCTAGTCGTAGACTTGGATTTGGATTCTACATTGTTCCAGGTTGAATCACTATATCCTTCTATCACAGTAGTATATCCTTTATAAGATAAACCATATTCAATGGTTCCTTTCGAATAATCTAAAACTCTGGAAATAGCTTTCCAACGTTTGAAACCTCGATTACTCGTAAATCGACACAATACACTTATTGCATGTGCGATGTCTGGTCTAGTGCAATGCATATCATACATAAGATTCCCAATAACACTGGAATACTCTAGTTGAGAGATAATACGTCCAGTGTTCTTTTCTAATTTAATACTAGGATCTAAAGGAGTTGGTGTTGGTTTGTCATCGTAATGACCATACTTTTGTAGAAATTTCTCTATGTAATGAGATTGAGTTAGTAATAACTCCCCCTCTTTCCTAACAATTTTAATTCCCAAAAGTTACATCAGTCACTCCTAGATCTTTCATATCGAATTTAGAAGACAGAAACTTTTTAGTTTCATTCACACAGGATATATTGGAACCAAATATTAGCATGTCATCAACGTATAAACATACTATAACAATATAGTTGTTATCCTATTTACTATAAATATATTTATCAGCATCATTAACAATGAACCCATATGACAGTGCAATTTTATCAAATTTCTCATGCCATTGCATGGGAGCTTGCTTCAGGCCATAAAGAGATTTCACTAATTTGCAAACTTTCTTTTCTTGGCCTGGGGTTTTGAAACCTTCAGGTTGTTTCATATATATCTCTTCTTCGAAATCTCCATTTAGAAAAGCAGTCTTTACATCCATTTGATGTATGACTAAGTTATGAATCGATGCAAGTGCAATTAAACAGCATATAGAAGATATGCGAGCAACTGGAGCATATGTATCAAAGTAATCTACTCCATGTCTTTGCTCATATCCCTTAGCAACTAATCTGGCTTTAAACTTATCAATGGATCCATTTGTATTCAACTTTTTCTTGAATATCCATTTACATCCTATAGGTTTAGCACCATGAGGTAAATCAGTTAAAACCCAAGTTTGGTTTAACAGTGTGGAATTCATTTCATCATTGATAGCTTCTTTCTAGAAATTGGAATCTCTGGAACTCATAGCCTTAGAATAAGTTTTGGGATCGTCATTGACGCTCGTTACATATTTAGTCATATTAAGGACTTCGTCCTTACTGTCTTCTACAAGATATGTAATGAAGTCAAGACTATAGTCCTTCTCTATTCTCGCTCTTTTGCTTCTCCGTTGTTCAATACTATTATCTGGTACTGATACTTCCTTGCTGTTTTGAGCAGCAGCATAATCATCATCATTGATATCATTAGCCATACTAGTTTCTGGACTAGATGATTCCAATGGGATTTCAACAGTTTGATTTTAAAAAAATTCTACATCTACAGATTCTATAACTTCTAGGGTGTCTAGAATAAGGAATCTATAAGTTATACTATTAAGTGAATATCTTATAAAAACACATGTAACTTTGGTCTTTTAGGGTCTGGTTTTCTAACATATGCTAAGCAACCCCAAACTTTAAATTTAGTTATGTTAGGTTTCCTATTAAACCATAATTCATAAGGGGAAATATTATTCTTTTTAAGTGGTACTACTCTATTTAAAATATAACATGCAGATAACATAGCATCACCCCATAGGTTATAAGGTAAATTAGAAATTATGAGCATGGCATTAACCATTTCTACTAAAGTTCTATTCTTCCTTTCAGCAACACCATTTTGTTGTGGTGTATATGGAGCAGTACATTGGTGAACTATACCTTCTTGTTTACAAAACAAGGTGAATTCATTTGAGAAATATTCACTACCACGATCTGATTGTAATATTTTAATTTTAACTCCTAATTGTGTTTCGACCTCTGCTTTGTAAATTTTGAATTTATCAAAAGCCTCATCTTTAGTTTTCATTAGATATACATATGCATATCTAGTATAATCATCAATGAAGGTTATATAGTATTGGTTGCCACCATAGGTGATATGACTTTTTAAGTCACCCACATCACTATATACCAATTTAAGCAAACCGGTTTTTCTTTCTACGGATTTAAAGGATTTCCGGTGTATTTTTGCTTGAACACATATTTCACATTTAGAGATGGTATCGAAATCACAATCAGAAATTAATCCTAATTTATTCATATTTCTAATGGAATTATAATTAACATATCCTAATCTACCATGCCATAAATTAATAGAATCAACAATATAAACAGAAGATTCCTTTATTAGATTCAACTTAATCATGCCGTTGCAAGAGTATCCATGTCCAATGAATCTACCATTCTTAGACAACACTAGCTTATCAGACTCATACACCATCTTGAATCCTCCTTCGTTAAGAAGGTATCCAGAGACCAAATTCTTACACATATCAGGTACATAAAATACATTGACTAATGTAAGAACTTTTCCAGAGGTGAAAGTAAGTTTTATAGTGCCTTTTCCCAGAACTTTGCTTGGAACTTATTTGCTCAAGTAACTTCGTCGGCTTCTCCTTTATTTTCTTCATAACTCTTGAAAAGAATACGACCTTTGCAAATGTGAATGGTTGCTCCAGTATCGAACCACCAATCATTATCATTGCCGTTGACGGAGTTCACCTCTTGCACTATATCCACAAGCGAGTCTTCGACCACATTCACTTTTTGTTGTTTCTTCCATAGACGGCAGTCTCGGGCATAGTGGCCGGGCTTGTTACAAAAATAACAAGCACATATCTTTTTGTTGTTGGTTTTGGAATGATTTTTCTTCTTAAACTGTGTCTCATTCTTTGGCTTTAACTTATCAGTAATTTCAACATTATTTGCCTTCGAATGAGATTCAGTTTGCGGATTATCATCTAGATCGCGTTTGCGAGAGTCTTCTTCCATACGAAGATGACGCTATAAACCGTCTAAATTATAATCCGTTTCCACACGCTACACTTTTTTTCTTATAATCATTCTAACTATGCGGAAGCCTAGAAATTATAACTCCAACAACAAAAGATTCAGGGAGATCAATTCCAGCATCTTTAAGTTGATTCACTAACAGTAAGATTTCGCTTACTTGTCTAATTAGGGACTTATTGGTGACCATTTTGAAATCCATGAAATTAGAAATAAGAAATTTTTATTACTTGCCTTGGATATGCGGTACTTAGTCTCAAGTGCAGTCCAGTGTGCCTTCGCTGTTTCCAAGGTCCTATGAGCATTGTAGACTGGGGTAGATAGCGCATTTAGAATATTGCCTCTGCAGAGGAAATCATCCTCTTTGCGCTATGCACGTTTAGCCTTTAGAGCAGCATCATCTTTATCAGTTTCCTCTGGGATATCTTCCAAGTCATCCTCCAAAATGTATAACAATTTGACGGTGACCAGGAAAAATTTCATCATCACTTGCCAACGAGTGAAATTGTCGCCATCAAAACACTCCAATAGAGTTAGATGCTGATTCATAACTTGTAGAGCGCTCAAACCTTCCATGGTTGAAGAATAGTGTCTGAAATTTGTTGGGGATTTTATGGTTCGAGGCGAATTTTATGGCAAATGCGATGAAGATAATGCTGTACTTCCGACTTCAAGGATCTATGGAATAGATTCTTTCAGACAATAGTTCAACCCACAAGGTACAAACGGGTTATTGAACTATAGACTTTCAGGATTCAATGAAGCCCTATAATAGCGTAATCGGATTCAACGTTTGTACGTCTTTGATCCAACCAAGAACACTTTAGTAACGGTTTCTGATGATGCAATTTGTATAGAATAGAATGGAGAGGAAGAAGAGAGCAATTTTGCGATGGTTTCTGAATTTGCAACACCTTAGAGGCGTCACAAAACAGAGCAATGGTGGTGCAGCGTTTAGCAACACTGTCCGGCGTTGCAAAATGCTCTGCAAAGAAGAAGAAGACGATTCAGAAATGAAAACTGTTTTCAATGTTTTCTGGGCGTTGCTATTTATAGATGTGAAGAGGTGCCTATTCGCGAAGTGTCACAACCGTTTGCAACGATTCGCAACTGTTACGAACGGATTCAATTTAAACGTCACGTCCTTTCATATTTTGCAACGTTCAGAAAGCCGTTGCAATTTCCCGCCCTTTATTCGATTTCAGAAATTCGGTTCTAGGTCCTTAACGTGCTGAAATTTGGCCCGTTACTGTTCACATATGATCCAAAAAATATTTTCGGATCCGATCCCGATCCCGACCGGGTCCGGTTCGGTCGGACGGACGGCGGCGACGCGCGTGTGGTGTTGCATGACTTCTCTCTTCACAACAAATCAAACATGTGGGAGCCCCAAGGCCCCAACATCCACATGAGAAAACTATATTTATACAAATATAATTCTTGATTTTCTAGCACGTGGGACTTATCTCTTCTTTCTTCTTTTCTTCTTCTCTTCCAAACAAAAAACCCAAAGCCTCCAAAAACATATTTGAAAATTTTACAACATCTGATAACCATGGTTTTTAGGTTCGATCGTGGTCAAAAAGCGATTGAGGTTTTAACTAGCTTTTGACCGTGGTTGCTGACGACCTACGGTTAACCATGGTCTGACCGACGGTTGGGTTCGATTATTAAACACTACCACATACAAAACTAAGCATACAAGGGACTGTCTAGATCTACAAGCTTTAACCAGATATCTTGCCAAAACCTCAGACGTATGAAACTTAATGTTTTTAAAACTCATTCGAAATCGAACTTAACAGATCTAAAACCAGGCAAGTATCTGAAATTTAGTCAATATACTATGTGTTCTTGAAAATCAACTACGTCCCAAATTATCATATTTATACTTCAGTATACATCTAAAAGCTTAAACTTTTGAAAGTTTACTTTGAAATCGTTAGTTTATGGAACCATTAACTTTTAAAATAATTGATTCACAAAATCATCTGTATAACAGTACTGCATTAGAATTCAATTTACTCCGTAGACTATATGAGATTTATTAAATATATCTAAGTTCGTATAAAATTTATGAAATGAGCTTGATAAGCAATTGAAAATTATATGAATCCAAAATTTTAGTTTAATAACGATCTGAAACATCCTAAACTGTTATATACGAAGCTATGTATATTTAAAACCATATTTGCACAAAATATGTATATATAAACTGATATATATTCGAAGCCCATATTTAACTGAAACAGAGTACTCGTATATTTAAAGCTTATTGAAAATTTGACAGGCATCAAAAGCTTATTTACATTTTCTATTGGAAAAACTATTATCCAAAACCAAATAGGTGTGAGTATACAAACTCTTAAGCTTTTTCAAAAACCGGCCTTCATATGCAGAAGAAACTTAATTTATTCAAGAAACTGCTATGTATTGAAAATGATTTATTCATACATCCATATATTTGAAGCTAAGGGTATGTACACATGAATTTTCATATATCTATTCAAAACTGTGATAGATTTTGCAAACCTTTATGCTCACATTTGAATTTTAAAATATACAAGACTTACACTGATATATACATTTGAAAATCTATGTAAATATGTATATATGTGTGTAATAATGCTAATTTTGAGGCATGAAACTAACCACTACCGATGCTGCAGTCATCAACAGTATTAATTTTCGGTGATAAAATGCGACAACGTTAATGGTATCCATAATATTAGAAGCACAAGAAAATGAAGTATTTCAAACACAACTTTAAAAAACTTTTCTCATTACCTTTCAAATCAGAATTTCATATTCAGTACATAATGCGATAATGTCGCCCAGCACTACAAGAGACACATTGATTTCCGACGGCTCGTAGCCATCAGCGGCCGTCACGAGCCATTGAAGTAAAAAACACGGATTTCGTCCATTTTCGACGGAATCAACGATGGCTTTGCGACAGTCCTTTTTCGATGACAATTCCGATGTTTTTTCTAACGGTGTTGACGCCCACGTGGCCTAAAAACACGTCAAAAAATCGTCGGAGTTTTCGACCGGTTAGTGTCCGAAGGCGTTGGAATATGTCGACCTATAAACCGTCGGAAGCCGTCGGAAATCTAGGTAAATTTTTTTTTCAGCAGCCCAACAGCATGTCAATATCAATATATATCACACCACATCAAAATCAATATATATATAAGTTAAAATCAACATCAATGATAATATAAAACTCAAACATTACCATCTAAAACTCAAGCATTTCAAATCGATACAAAACAAACCATCCATTATCACCCAACTGCAATATCTACATTCAACATCAATGTACAATATATATATCCAATATCTAACGCCATAAATCAACCCTACAAATCAACTTTAAACACTACATGTCCACAAATCAACATCATCATCTTGCATTGTATGTATACACAAGTTTCAAAAACAAAAACTGCAAAACGTACTTTATGAAGTATCATCATCTCCGGAACCACTAGACGAAGGGAATGCTCCATGACACCATGCACTCGGCCAAATGCTGGTTCAGTTGCTCCATTTGCACTGCTCGGAGGCGGTCCTGCTCCAGCTCCTGTAGCTGTGTAATCTGCCGTCGAAGCTCATTAATCTCAGGATTGTCTTGAGCCTTTCGATAGGCCTTTTGTGAGGCCCGAGCCTATAAAATAAGTCGATATATGTTTAAGTTATTGCATAACTTTTAAAAAAAATTAAGTGACTTTTACGACTTAGTTGATTTTTATAAATTACAGATTGCCATAGCGCCTATTTTTCAGTGTCGGATCCATAAGGGAGTCGAAGATAGCGTCCTCCGCATCTTCGGTCAATTGCGTCCGTCCCGAATGCTCAAGCATCTGCGCATATCTTACATAAATCTTTTCTGCAACGTAAAATTAAATACAATTAAATATTGCATGACATTATTATATTATTTTATGACTAATTAATTAAAATGATCATTATTAATAACTTGCGGCTATGCTTTATCATCCTCATGCCAGACAAACATCATCGATCCCTCGTCGTTGGTCTGCTTGACGGCATGAGTATGTACAAATACGTCCATATACGAGACAGGAGCCAATGCCTCTTTCTTACAATAATTTATGTATATTATTATTGTTCGTACAAATTTATACAAAAAATATAATAATTGTTCGTAATTGCAATTAATCAATTTACTAGGTCTTCGCGATGATGTTGAAATGATTTCGAGCCACCACGGCGTGTGACTGGATTTTTTGCATGTTTATTGAGTTCTTGTCTGACTTCATCGACAAATTAAAAATTAGAATTATATTTTACATGTATAAATTATGTATTCTTTACTGAACAAATTAAGGTGATATCTGATAGACTTGCCCTGAATTCATCACTACTCCATCATGCGACCCAAGCATCTCATATGTTGGCACCCATCCAGTTTGGCTTCTTCCTGGATTTTCTGATAGTAGTCATCATATCTCGGTAATTCTTTGCAACTTTGGAGTTCCAGTGGTGCTGACAAAAAGAAACATCCTCCTCTCGTAGGTCTATCGCACCCTGTATATATGTTGAAAAAATATAAGCTATACATTTATACTTATTCAGCAAATTGTAAAGTGATTATATATAATGATTTACACTTACCAAGAAGTCCTGCCAGATGCTCTTACAGACATGCTCTATGATCCTTCTACATTTCAGCAAGCACGCAGTCATATTGGTCATGTGTGCCTGCTTAGATATGTTGAGCACTATATTTGAAGGCTCAAGCTCAAAATCCCTGCATTAAATATGTACAGACAAATCATGACTAATATATCATATAAAATACTTATAATGCTTGTTACCTGGAAGTTTGACCAGCCAACTAGGCAGTCAGCATCAGGGTGCTCAGCACAAGAAAAGACGCTCGGCATAAAAGAACGTTTAGCATGTTAAGGTCGTTCGGCATGAATGCCCCATCCGGCATTCAGGGTGTTCGGCATCACATCGTTCGGCAGGGGATAGCGCTCGGCATCTTGGAGCATTCAGCATCGAGGAATGTTCGGTATTGAATACCGTTCGGCCAAAGAGGAATGGTCAGCGTAAGATCGTTCGGCGACTAAAGATTGCTCGGCCTCCCGAGTACGTTCGGCCAAAGACATCGTTCGGCGATCCTGGATCCTTCGGCATTCCAGCTTGGTTCAGCATGGAACGTTCGGCGATCCTAGATCGTTCGCCATTCCAACTTGGTTCGGCATGGTACGTTCGGCGATCCTAGATCGTTCGGCATTCCATCTTGGTTTGGCATGGTACGTTCGGCATTCCATCTTGGTTCGGCCTGGTACGTTTGGCGATCCTAGATCTTTCGGCATTCCAGCTTGGTTCGGCATGGTACGTTCGACGATCCTAGACTGTTTGGCACAAATCCCTTGCCTCGGCATCTTACCGTTTGGCCTCCCTGATTCGGCGCACAGAGCTAACACTATTTGGACCAAAATATTCAACTACCAGGCCCACCAGGGAAGTCCAACCCACCTTTGCCTATAAATAGAGGGGTAGGGGCACAGAAAAAGGGAGGATATTTTAGAGAACACCGGGAAGACTTTGCCATTTTCAAGACTCATTTCAGACTTATTTCAGACTTATTTCTTTTACTTTGCAATTGTATTCTAGTAACTAAAAATGGATTGTATCACCCATCAAGGAAATCAATGGAAATCAACTTCAAAATGGATGTAGGCAGTTACGCCGAACCACTATAAATTTGGTGTTCTTGTTCTCTGCATTTAAATTTATGTTCTCTTCTCTATTTTAATTTACTTTCTTCATTAATCTCTCTACACAATCGTTCTAAGGGTGTTAGTGACTAATTTTGATGCTAACATTTTGGTGCTTTCACTGAGAATTGAACTCAGGCTATTAGGATCTACTTTGCAGCTACTGGATTGCATAAATCCCCCGAAGGAGATCCATAATCATTTATAAGGCATCTGTTGATTCTACTCAGAGTTACAGCCAACAACTCTACCATGGGAAGACCACGAACTAGATCAGCTTCTCAAAATGCATATGCCCACGAGACCGCTAGTGTGCAACAACTGGGAACTAGCAATCAGCAAGCGATTCGAGGCGTAGGGCCCTCCAACCAAAACCAAGCAGAAGTTGTTTCCCAAGCAGAGTTCAATGACTTGATAAGAGAGCTTATGGAAAGTAGAAGGCAACTTGCTGAGCAAATGCAAGCCAACGCCAACCTCATAACTCAACTTACTCAGCAGCAGCATCAAAATGCTGGAGGTAGCCCCGTCCCTTACTCTGAAGATGATAGTTCGACTTCAGCTGATGAACCTCCTTGGCGTAGACGTCGCAAGGATAAAGATGCACAAGCGGGTGCTACTGATCGATCTACTCGAAATCAAGTCCATGAAGAGACTGAATGCCTAAATCTCTAAGACCCAAATCAGGCGGGACATCAACTAGCACGGTCCCGTGGAATGGAACCCAACGTTCCATCCTCCATACAAACTCCGGACTTAACAGCTATGGTCAGGCAGTTGATGAGAGAAAACCAAGGCTTGACCAATGAAGATTGGGGAGTGACCAGAAGCCATACCCCTTTTACGGATGGTATCCTGCAGGCTTAGTACCCCAAGAAGTTCAATATGCCGACTATCCCAGCCTATGAGGGGAAGACTGACCCCAGAGAACACGTGATGAGGTATGGACGGATGATGAATTCTCCAAGAGCCAATGATGCGACCAAGTGTAGGTGCTTCCCGATCACTTTGTCTGGTATTGCCACCATGTGGTTTACTCGACTCTCACCTCGATCTATATCCAGCTTTGACGAATTAGCAACAAAATTCATTGAACAATTTAGGATACACACCACTCGTCCGAAGGACGTGATGTCCGTATCAAGCGTAATCCAAGCCCCGGGAGAGTCATTAAAAGCATACTTGCAAAGGTTTCATGTCGCTGCTACCGAGTTGAGCAATCCTAACGACCACGCAATTCTGATGGTAGTAATGCATGGAGTGGATCTGGATTCTGAGTTTGGAGATTGGTTGGCGGGGAAGCCCCCAGCTACGCTGGAACGTTTTTATTCGAAAGCTCATCAGTTCATAAGAAGGGAGGAAGCTCAGTGGACAAGGCGAGACAAGGCATCAGGGCCCGTTCAAGAGTCTGTGAAATGTAACATCGTCGTGAAACAAACTAGAGATAATCCGGGAAAACCTCAAGTTAACATCCAGAATAAGCCCAGGAAGTCTAAAGGATCCGAAGGTGGAAATCCCGGAAAGAAAAAAGAAACAGGGAAATGGAAATCAAGGATCCCAACATACAATGAATACACCCCGTTGAACGCATCTCTTGAAAACATCTATCTATCAACTTGCAACACTTTCCAATATAGAAAGCCGCGTCCAAAGGAATCGAAGGAAGAACAGAAGCGGACCGGGACGTATTGCAGTTTCCACGAGTCTTATGGGCACAACACGAAGGAGTGCAGACACCTCCATGATGCTATAGAAAAGCTGATAAGACAGAAAAAGCTGCAGGAATTTGTCAAAGACCCACAGGATGGGAGGCAAGAAACATCAGACCCTGGACGCGGGCCAGCCCCGCACTAACCGGAACAACCTACTCGGACTGTGGGTAGATTGGTTCTTAACACGATTGCTGGCGGACCTCATCCTGCAGATAAGAATTGGCAG
Source organism: Allium cepa (assembly GCA_030765085.1). Lineage (NCBI taxonomy): Eukaryota > Viridiplantae > Streptophyta > Magnoliopsida > Asparagales > Amaryllidaceae > Allium > Allium cepa. The sequence goes on along the minus strand of CM060940.1, from coordinate 744,086,876 downwards.
GAGATGGAGCGATTTGCTAACTCCTTAAGACATGTAGAGTACGAGTGTTGTTCGAACGTGGAGGATGGGACTCCTGCAAAGCAGCAGCGCACGATGAATGATGATATCGTATTCAGGAGTAGGGATGCGGATAAGGTAGAGGCTCCTACCATTGACCCAATGGTCATATCTGCGACCATCGGGCCGGCATTCGTAAAGAGAATTCTAATTGATTGCGGAAGCTCCGTTAACATCATCTTCCGGAAGGCATACGACCAAATGAAGCTAGAGACCAAGTATTTGAAACCATCCAAAGCCAGAATCCATGGCTTTAATGGCGCAACGACGGATGCAGTGGGATATGTGGAGTTACCAGTTGAACTGGGGCAGGGCGAGCGTAGGAGGGTGCGAATCCTACCATTCATAGTACTGGACGTTGATTCCCCATACAACGTATTTCTAGGTCGTCCAGCCCTGGCGGAATTTAGGGCAGCTTTGGCCCCTTTGGTGTCTGACATTAAAATTTCTCACAGACAGCGGTGTTGGAGTGGCGCACGGCGATCAGACAACCGGATGTGCTTGTTATGCGGCTGAGCTGAGAGAGGCTCAGCGTAGAGAGAAAGGAAAGGTTGTGGACCGCTCCGTCCGCAGCCGAAATGCTAATGATTGACAAGTAGCGCCCGAGCCCTAGCTCGGGCAACATTCTCGGATCTATAGGGACATATATCCGGGGGACGATGATGGGGAACCCAGGGAAACCAATGCAGCACCAGCTGAACTCACAATTGACATCCCAGTTAGCCGGAGCGATCCATCACGAGTTCTTAAAATATGATCACAGCTCGACCCCGTGGCAGTTGAGAACCTTGATGACTTCCTCCGAGCAAACCTTGATGTTTTTGCTTGGATGCAATCTGATATGTGCGGGCTCCTGCAATCGCGATTCATATGTTGAACATAGACCCGAGACATGTTTCTGTGAAACAAAAAAGGAGAGGCATGGACCCAGAGAAGTCTGCAGCTCTCAAAGAGGAGGTGGACAAACTCAAAACCAACGGGTTCGTCCGCGACGCCCTCTACCCTGAATGGGTATCTGACCCGGTGTTAGTAAAGAAAGCGAATGGAAAATGGAGGACTTGTGTTGATTATTCCGATTTAAAAAAAGCATGCCCGAAGGATAGTTTCCCATTGCCAAGGATTGACCAACTCGTCGACTCAACTGCCGGACATGAGTTACTATCATTTATGGACGCGTACTCTGGTTACAATCAAATTCCGATGCACATCCCAGACCAAGAACACACCAGCTTTGTCACAAACGTGGGGTTATATTGCTATGTAGTAATGCCCTTTGGATTGAAGAACGCAGGAGCAACTTATCAATGCCTGGTGAATCAAATGTTCAAAGATCAGATTGGAAAAACGATGGAAGTCTATGTGGATGACATGCTAGTGAAGTCACGGCAGTCAAACGACAACATTCGAAACCTAGAAGAGATGTTTGACATATTCAAGCATTATGGAATGAAGATCAATCCGTTGAAGTGTTCATTCGACGTAGCATCAGGAAAGTTTCTGGGATTCATCGTGAATGTCCGGGGAATCGAGGCTAACCAAAAGAATATCCAAGCTATCTGAGATATACAAGTACCCAAAACCATAAAGCAGGTGCAAAGCCTGAATTGAAAAGTGGCTGCGCTAAGTCGATTCATATCCAGAGCTACAGACAAGTGTATTCCCTTCTTCGACATTATAAAGAAAGGAAAGAGAAACTTCGAATGGACATCCGACTGTGAGGAAGCATTCCGGGCTCTGTTAAGGCACTTGGAAAGTCCCCCTGTAGTGTCCAAGTAGATAGACCACGAAATGTTATATGTATACTTGGCGGTATCCTAGCACGCTATCAGTACGGCCTTGGTCCGTGAGGAAGACCGGATTCAAAAGCCGGTTTACTATGTCAGTAAATGCTTGACAGGGGCATAAAGAAATTATTCAACGATTGAAAAACTAGCCTATTGCTTGGTGATCGCATCACGCAAGCTTCGCCCTTACTTTCAGGCACACTCAATCAGTGTCTACACTGACCAATCCCTACGGCAAGTACTCCAATGGCCAGAAACTTCCAAAAGGATGTTAAAATGGAATATTGAGCTGAGTCAGTTCGATATCGCCTATCTACCGTGAAGGGCCATACAAGGACAAGCACTAGCCGACTTCATTGCTGAATTCACTATGCTAGATGAACCGAGCAGTCACAAAATCATATCCCTCGTTCGATGGAAGATGTACACCGATGGGGCATCTAACGACCGTTGCTCTGGGGCAGGTATAATCCTCGTAACTCCTGAAGACCGATCAATCTGCTATGCTTTAAAGCTCGAGTTTGTAGCAACAAATAACGAAGCCAAATATGAAGCATTGATTGCTGGCTTGAGACTTGTTATCGAACTGGGAGTGGAGTCAATCGAAATCTTCTAGACTTGCAGCTGGTAGTATATCAGGTACGAGACTATCAAGCGAAGGGACAAAGACTTGCTCCTTACCTTGCTCGGGTTCAAGAGCTGCTGGCGAATCTGGAATACTACGACATCTCGCATGTCCCACGTGAACAAAATAGAGAAGCTGATTCATTGGCAAAATTCGCAAGCACTAGCGATGCACAGCAAATGGGATTGTTCCCGGTTGAGACCCTCTATGCTCCAAGTATAGACGTAATGGAGACAGATTTTGTGTTAAAGATCAAACTTGAGAAGGAATCGTGGTTGAACCCAACCAAGCAGTACCTGCTACAAGGGGATTTGCCAGAAAAGAGAAGCGAAAGACGCCAAATCCTCCGTAAAGCTTCACGTTATGTAATACATGATGGGATAATGTATCAGAGGGGATTCTCGACCCCCTTACTCTGGTGCATGGCCCATGATGAGATAAAACATGTATTAAAGGAAGTCCATGAGGGAGAGTGCGGTGATCATATCGAGGGGCAAACATTGGCCAAAAAAAATCCTCCGCTATGGATACTGTTGGCCAACCGTGAATCAGGACGCTGCAGACAATGTGAGAAAATGTGACAAATGCTAGATATACGCAAAAATTCCGAGAGCACCGCCGACGGAACTCACACAAATGGTTAGTCCCTGGCCATTTGCGATGTGGGGGATTGACCTGATCGGCTCTTTACCTGTAGCCAAAGGAGGCGCGAAATATGCAATAGTTGCGGTCGATTACTTTACCAAATGGGCAGAAGCAGAGCCTATGGCCATGATCACCACCAAGAAAATCATTTACTTCGTTTTACGAAATATCATATGCCGTTTTGGCCTTCCCTGGACCATCATAATAGACAATGGAACTCAATTCGAAAGCAAGGAGTTCAAAGAATTTTGTCCGAAACATGGCATTGAGAAATGGTTTGCAGCAGTTGCTCACCTGAAGGCGAATGGATAGGTAAAAGCCGTAAACAAAATAATCAAGTCCATATTCAAAAAGCGTTTGGAAAATGCTAGGGGCAAGTGGGTAGATGAACTCCCGACGGTGCTTTGGGCCTATAGAACCACCCACAAGACCGCGACTGGCCACACTGCATTCGCATTGGCATATGGCACAGAAGCTGTTATACCCGTGGAACTTGAAGTTCCATCTCATCGGGTAACTCACCACGACCCTGCGTCGAACCGGGATCTCTTATTGGAATGATTGGACTTTATTGGTGAAAAACACGAAGAAGCCAATTTGAGAGCGGCCTCATACAGACATAGAGTCGCTAAATATTATAACGAGAAGGTCCGACTAAGAATGTTTAGTGTGGGAGACCTCGTGTTGAAACGAGTTTTCCCGATCCTGTCTCATATGAATCCCGCATGGGAAGGTCCATACGTCATCGAACGGAAGCTTAGAGAAGGAACTTTCAAGCTAGCGACCGTCGATGGTGCGACACTCCCCCGAGCATGGAACAGCGAGCACTTGCGGCGTTATTATACTTAGTCTATTTCTTTCATGTATGAGCCGCACTTATTTCCAGTATGCTTTTATTTCTAATTGTTGGCATGTAATAAAGCGATTTAGCTTGCTCTCATTAATAAAGGCTTGAAGCCATCTTTCCCATGAATTACTAATGTCTCTAGGAATAAAAATCTCCAAGTCCACGGAGTGCGGATTGGAGTACTCTATATCCCCGGAGCGCGGACTCGAGTATAAACGAACAAAAATCTCCAAGTCCCCAGAGTGCGGACTGGAGTACTCTAAGTCCCCGGAGTGCGGACTCGAGTATAAACGACTAAAAATCTCCAAGTCCTCGGAGTGCGGACTGGAGTACTCTATCTCCTCGGAGCGCGGACTCGAGTATAAACGAATAAAAATCTCCAAGTCCCCGGAGTGTGGACTGGAGTACTCTAAGTCCCCAGAGCGCGGACTCGAGTATAAACGAATAAAAATCTCCCAAGTCCCCGGAGTGCGGACTGGAGTACTCTAAGTTCTCGGAGCACGGACTCGAGTATAAACGACTAAAAATCTCCAAGTCCCCAAAGTGCGGACTGGAGTACTCTATGTCCCCGGAGCGCGGACTCGAGTATAAACGAATAAAAATCTCCAAGTCCCCGGAGTGCGGACTGGAGTACTCTAAGTCCACGGAGCGCGGACTCGAGTATAAACGACTAAAAATCTCCAAGTCCCCGGAGTGCGAACTGGAGTACTCTATGTCCCCGGAGCGCGAAATCGAGTATAAACGAATAAAAATCTCCAAGTCCCCGGAGTGCAGACTGGAGTACTCTATATCCCCGGAGCGCGGACTCGAGTATAAACGAATAAAAATCTCCAAGTCCCCGGAGTGTGGACTGGAGTACTCTAAGTCCCCGGAACACGGACTCGAGTATAAACGACTAAACATCTCCAAGTCCCCGGAGTGCGGACTGGAGTACTCTATGTCCCCGGAGCGCGGACTCGAGTATAAACGAATAAAAATCTCCAAGTTCCCGGAGTGCGGACTGGAGTACTCTGTATCCCCGGAGCGCGGACTCGAGTATAAACGACTCAAAATCTCCAAGTCCCTGGAGTGCGGACCGGAGTACTCGAAGTCCCCGGAGCGTGAACTCGAGTATAAACGGTAAAAATTCTTCAATTCCCCCGAATATGGACTGGAATATTCTAAGTTCCCGTTGTACAGATTAAAAAATGTTCTAAGTGCTTGAAACATGGGAGGAAAACGAATTACTCTAAAAGAATCAACGGGCCGTGTGAAGACAAACCAAGAAGTGTATGTTACACATAACAGCATAGACTCGAATCATAATCACAAAGAAAACTGAATAGCAAGAATCTTTTGAAAAGACAGAAAAGGAAACTAAACTCTATACAGGAAAAGTTTTCTGCTACAAGTACTCCAAAATTCGAAGTCAACAGTCTATCTACCAAAATTACAAAAAATTATTACACGACTTAAATTGACTCTCGTTGAACGAGGATAGTAGTCATTTCTTGTGCTTCTTCAACTTCTTTCCGAACGACTCTTCCCCAGAGCGTTTACCCTTGGAACCTTTCCTTGATGGAGGAGTAATAACTGAAGAGGTAGGGGGAACATCCAAGGGCTTGGTCCTGCCAGGAAGGATGACCTTCAATGGCTTGTTCAAGGGATCGTCCAGGTCCACTTCACGCAGCTCAACCTTGGCCTTGGCTGTATCTCTTTTCTCTTTCTCGAGCCGCTCCTTCATGCTCAATTCAGATGTATGCTCTGAGGCGTCATTGACTTCTACTTCATAACTCCCAGAGGAGGAATCAGACTTGCCTTCATCAAGCGCCCCGATCACTAAAGCATCTGGCCCAGGAACTTCACCAGCATGAGCAGCCCCACTAGTCTTTTCCACCTCCTTGGCGACATCGCTCCTCGGAGTGGGATCGGGATTGGAACGACCTGCACAAAATCAGAAAAGATGAGCATTAGAATGCAATAGTACTTCACAAAGAATGACGACTTTCAAAATCTCAAAGTGAAAGGTTATCTACCAGGCCCTGGCAAACTCTCTGCCGTCAAAGGGGTTTCGCCCTCCGGCATAGGAGACAAAACATGAACATCTAGGCCGCGGGCTTTCGGATCATAGCCAATGTGTTGTTCAAAGGGATCGAGCATCAGCCGACCGGCCGGTTGGGAAGGCACGTGAACAGGAGATTCGTCCCCAGATGGACCGGCGACAACTTCTTTCCATTTCCTCGAGGGGGAGCCTTTGCAGTAAAGGGCCTTGACCGCTGATAGGTCCGAAGGCTCATTTCCCTTTAGAAATTCTTTTATCAAATCCCCCTCGTCAACCTCCTCGACACCGCGTTCAGCCTTCCTTATCTGAATTAAGGTTTCCCACGCCTCGATCAATGATTCAAGATAGCCATCGCCCAAAAAAGTTAAGTCACGGTACATGAGCATGCGGGCGTTAAATTCGGCAATGAGTGGGTCGAACGCGGTTTTGATCTGTTCTCTACCTTCTTCCCTGGCTGCCTCAAGACGGGAATCGATGTCCGTCAACGCCGTCTTCTTGCCCCCTTCACAGGCCTCACTCTTTAACATCTTAACCCTGGAAAGCTCGCCCTCGAGTTGTTCTTTTAAAAGTCGGGTGGCGACAATCTCGTCACAATATCTCTGTGACTCTTCTTGGGCAGCCGTTTTCTCCTCTTTCTCTCTGCGGAGAAGCTCCTCAAGTTCCTTGACCTGGGTGCTGAACGCATCCCTCTCCTTTTGAACGGAGTCCTTCTCCAAGGCCAAAGCCCACATAGTTGAACCGCCTCATCAAGCTCTTTCTTATGAGTTGATTCCAAGCGAGTAACGGCCTCAGCAGTATCCCTGGCACTCTGATGGGCGACCTCGAGTTCAGACTTATAAGTGGCGATTTCTTCGTCTTGGGCCTTAATGATATTTCTATCGTGGATAGCCTCAAGCTTCAAACGGTCTATCTCATGCTGGCACTCCACAGAGACTTGGAAATTTTCTCAACTAGGTGAACAAATGCGTCATGTTGAACATAGACGTCATTCGTACAGGCAAGGGCGCTCCGTTTAACATAACCGGGAATAGGAAGAACCGCCAGATGGAATTTTAGGCCATCGAAGCAGATTCTCGGAAATTTGTCCTTAAGCTCGGCCAGCTTCTCTAACACTGTTGGGTCTGTCGCAGGAGCAGGGGGTGATGGCTTTGAAAGTTCACCCCTCTGGTGAGAACCTTAGGACTGTTGAGTAGAAGAGGAGTCAGAGTGCTGGTCCCGAGGAGCGTCGAGTTGCGACCTCTTATGGCCATGCTTGTCTTTGCTGTGCTCCGCGTGAGACGAAGTATCCTGGTGGTGCTTTGGCTGATAGTAAGTTTTCCTCCAGGATGAGGAGTCCCAAGAATTATAGTCTTTATCGCCACCTCCATCTCGACGTCTTTTGAAACCCGAATCCCGTCCTGGTTGATGAAAAATGAACGAACCGCGAAGACTGTCGAATCCATATGAGCTCCCCATATCACCTACACAGAATTCAAATAAACGCGAATTAGCAAAGAGATAGTGTGACAACGAAAACTAAGTGCAAATGGAAGTACGAGTATTTTGTGTGTGTGTCCTAGTGTGTTCCCCCCGACGAACCAGTCGCTTTGCTAACAGGAGTTTTCTCTCCTTGGCTGTGGGATAAGGTGCCTGCATCACCTCTAACAGGCGAGTGAAACTTGAATGCCTCCAGATCATTGAAATCATAGTTGAGCAGATCTTTCGAAATGGAGAGGTTCGAAAGGCCCTTTAGCGAACTTTCAACATGCTCTGAAGAAGCCTCCTTCTCTGTCGGGATGAGCGTAACTTTGGAAGTTCCGCCAACCTTCTCCTTTCTAATCTTATATGTCAACGTCTTTTTCCCCTACGAAGGGGAAGATGACGTTTCAATATCTTTCACTTCGACCGGCGGATACTAACACCCACATTCTCACCTTGTGTTTCAGGAGCCTCGCCCTCTTTAATCTCCCCCTCCTCCTATGCACTAGGGGTGTGGCGTGTCGATGATTCAGCCAACTTTTTCCCTTTACCGGATGCGGGCTTGGGGATGGAGACGCCCTCAGGAAGGCTCACCCGACGACCTTCTGCTAACAGCCTGAACCTTGACAGTGACTCATTTGAAATGAGGGTTCGGATGTCTCGTTCCTCGGCGGGAAGAGCTCTAATAGCCTCAACAGCCTCAGAATAGCCGCGGCCCTTAGGATGTGGATTGATATCTGGAAAAAATGAAACAAGAGTTAGAAAAAGCATCACCTTGACCGAAACATGAGCATCTCTCCAAGAAGAAGACTTACTTCCTTCAACCCATCTCCTCGCGAAACCAGGAGGGCAGTGCACATAGAACCATTCCTGTTTGTACCGAGAAAACTTGCTCCACGCTCCAGTTAGAATTTGGCACTTGTGGTGCGGCTCGAGGAACACGAAGGAGGGGATATCTCTCCGCTTCTTGATCATATAAATGTATCTGATGTCGCCGGGAGTTAAATGCTTGGAGAAGACAGCCATGAAAAGGAGGTAGGTTCCATAAATGAACGCATGACCGTTTGGGTGCAGCTGCGACGGGGCGACGTCTATGTATTGCAACACGTCCCGAAGAAATAAATTGAATGGAGGCATGATGCCCACCCATCACATAAACTTATTGCAGGCGGTGTATCCGACTGGGGCAGGTGTGGACAATCATGCCTTGACGGGACCAACACATCGGCAAAAGGAATGCCGTGGATAGAGCATATTCGCCAAAGGGCGACTTCGTTAATCTTCGAAGCCTGTGAATCGATCGAATTATCTAAGAGAATAGATGACTCCAGGGCATCAGGAGCTAAATTATGAGCGAGGGAGGTCAACGAGTTAGAAGTGTCTACGTCCCCTTGTTTGGAAGATGGCCCTGGTCTGTCCGAGACTGTGGCGGAACTGGACCATTCAGACATCTTCCATAAATAGCGGATCTGACAAAACACCTGTGTGAACTATACTTGAAAAATGATCGACGTTAGAATTAACAACACGAATATTCCCCCCACGTGGTGTGTGAACTAGTGCAATCAATCGTGTATAAGTATTGGAAGTTCGAGAGTCGTAAGGTTAATGATATAAAAACTAAGCTTAAAAATCTTCGCCTTCGAAGACCGTCATCGCTGACCGTCTCCAAAAGCCTTCTTTATGGCGATTACAGTTTCAAGCACAGGGAACGTTAGAGGAAGTTATCTGATTACGTCAAGTAAAGTTCATATCTATAGCTACTGAAAATAGAAGGTTATTAGTCCAAGTCAGTTCGATATGCTAGAATGTTAGAGTCATTGTACTTGCTTCACGACCGTTCGGCATGTTTTAGTTCGGCATTTATATGTTGTTCGGCTAAATATCGTTCGGCTTAAGTTGTGTTCGGCCGATAGAATATGGGTCGGCATTCATGATCGTTCGGTCTAGTGGTTGTTTGGCTTAACTGACAAATGGGCAAGCTATCATTCGGCCATACTATCGGTCGGCAGAACTATCGATCGGCCTATATCTTGTCCGGCTAGACCATTGCTCGGCCGAACTGTTGTTCGGCCTGAATAGTGTTTGGCTAAAATACTGTTCGGCCAAGATATCGATCGGCATCCTGTCCTTTCCCCACTTCCCTTCGATTTTTCCTCTTCAACCTCGTTCGGCACGGGGAGATCATGCCAAACCATTGCAAGGCCGATCCATACCACTAGGTCTTACCCCCAATGCCACGCATCTCCAACTAACTCCCACCTTCGAGCGCCTCTACCATCCACTTTTCTCCTCTCCGTTCCACCCGCCTCGGAATCACCTAAGGTCAAACCAAGTCCCATCCTTAAGGCACGATCAAGACCCATCTCGTCTCCCTCATCCCCGTATCTCCTATATCATCGATGGAGGGTTCGCGAACTCAGATCTAACTACGGATTGTGATTTTAAATGAAAACATACGAAAGCTTCTTAGCAAGAGGAATGATGGGAGCTTGGGAAGGAATTGTAGGAAGGACGTGATGGATTCGAGGAACGGAAGAGATGAGTAAAACTTAAAGGAGATAAGTTGCATGCTCTCGGAAAATCACAGGTAAGAGGTGAAAAAGAGAAGAAGAAGTAGAGTACCAGGTTTTATAGGAGAAGAGAGGAAGTCGAAACGACTCTGACCGGTAGAACCGGTCAAAGCACAAAATACGTTCGGCATCGGTTATCTTGTTCGGCATTTGGGTATCGTCGGCCTCGGCATTACACCAACTCAAAATTCAAAGCACATCGTGTTCGATCACATGATGTACTTTGAGGGGAAAAATGTTACCTGGAAGTTTGACCAGGCAACTACACAGTCAGCATCAGGGTGCTCGGCACAAGAAAAGACGCTTGGCATAAAAGGACGTTCGGCATGTTAAGGTCGTTCGGCATGAATGCCCCATCCGGCATTCAGGGTGTTTGGCATCACATTGTTCGGCAGGGGATAGCGCTCGGCATCTAGGAGCATTCGGCATCGAGGAACGTTCGGTATTGAATACCGTTCGACCAAAGAGGAATGCTCAGCGTAAGGTCGTTCGACGACTAAAGATTTCTCGGCCTCCCGAGTACGTTCGGCCAAAGACATCGTTCGGCAATCCTGGATCGTTCGGCATTCCAGCTTGGTTCGGCATGGTACGTTCGGCGATCCTAGATCGTTCGGCATTCCAGCTTGGTTCGGCATGGTACGTTCGGCGATCCTAGATCGTTCGGCATTCCATCTTGGTTCGGCATGGTACGTTCGGCGATCCTAGATCGTTTGGCATTCCAGCTTGGTTCGGCATGGTACGTTCGGCGATCCTAGACCATTCGGCACAAATGCCTTGGCTCGGCATCTTACCGTTCGGCCTCCCTGATTCAGCGCGTAGAGCTAACACTATTTGGACCAAAATATTCAGCTACCAGACCCACCAGGGAAGTCCAACTCACCTTTGCCTATAAATAGAGGGGCAGAGGCATAGAAAAAGGGAGGAGATTTTAGAGAACACCGGGGAGACTGCCATTTTCAAGACTCATTCCAGACTTATTTCTTTTACTTTTCAATTGTATTCTAGTAACTAAAAATGGATTGTATCTATAATCACCCATCAAGGAAATCAATGGAAATCAACTTCAAAGTGGATGTAGGGAGTTACGCCGAACCATTATAAATTTGGTGTTCTTGTTCTCTGCATTTAAATTTATGTTCTCTTCTCTGTTTTAATTTACTTTCTTCATTAATCTCTCTACACAATCTTTCTAAGGGTGTTAGTGACCAATTTTGGTGCTAACAATGCTAAAGTAAATTTAATACTTATGAGCCATCTGCTTTCGGTAGCAATCTAACCACCGTACGCGACGCCTCCTACGATCGACCACTGTCATCACCTCCACTGCGAACGGACCCTCTCTGAGACGAAGAGTGGGAACCAGACTGCCAAGAACTCCATGGCCTAAAGAAAGACATCTGTAACACCTGTTATATACATATCGTTTTATTATTGCAGAACATATCATTTAATTATAAATAAACATATCAAGATTTAACATCGATAATCACATATAACATACGAAAGAGTGTAACATCAATACTCACATAAATTACTTTTTTTAACATGTATACTATTAAATCAATCCGTTCGTTTTCTGATTCAGACTCGGTCTCCTACTCTGTATTGTTTTCCTCTATGATCTCAAATGCTTCTACTAATAAATTTAATTCATCATTTAGAGGACCAAAATTGATTTTATCATCTGTTATTGTAATTTCGCAATTTTCCTTGATATTCGCTTAGAAAACTTGTTCGTCTGGAATATTCTTTCCATCAAACGCAAATCTTGCCTTCGTATTAAAAACTGCCGACCAATCTGCTTTATCTCTTTTTAGAGATGGAGAAGGAGCATAATAAACTTGTAGGGCTTATTTACTAGTATAAACGGATTGTACTTACGATAATGTGATGTATCTTTATTTCAATGATATTTTATTTTTGGTGCACGTTGATTGCAGAACCTAGAACATCACTGAACCAATTGCATCCAAATAAATAAACTTCTTCCGCAGGTTTAGTGAAATATATTAATTGCAAAAGCTGAGTTAACACGCTGTAAAAATTACTTATGTGATCATTTGGATCATTTCTACCTTTAACATATACACCGGTATTGTTAGTTAATTTTTCAGCCCCATATTCTTTGGTGTTGAATTTGTATCCATTGATAAAAAAATATTGGATATGTCTTGACTTTTCTTTTTGGTCCCATCGCAAGATATTTCAACCCTTCGTCGACCATACAATTTACCGGATCATATATGTGGTTCGAAAACCAAGTAGCAAAATTTTTGCTGATATCGCCGCTTGGATGCAGTGATTCGTAAATACTGCATATATAGATAATATATTGCATTATAATAACTCACACATGTATTACTCAATTAAATAATTTTAGATGTGTTTTTTAATAATACTTAACAAATGGCGCAACTTCTACGTAGTTAATAAGAACAAATGTGTGGGCTACATGGTAATCTTTTTCATCTAATCATACTTCCACATATTTTCCAATGGGGAGTCCTTGCTGTCTAAAAGTAGATAACACTAATTCAGAAAAAACTTATTTAATGCCCTCATCATTTTGCGTAGCACTTTCAAAAGTTAAGTTCACTTGGTCACTAAACTAATGAGAGAAAAAGAACAAAGCTTCTTCTTCGATATATGATTTGCATATGGAGCCTTCAACTCTTGCTTTTTGTCTCACTTTTTTCTTTAGATGATTTAAATACCTATTAAGAATAATTAAATTTTATTACATGTAATTAAACTAAAATTTAACATACACAATATTAATACCTTTCAAACGGATACATCCATCCATATTGCACAGGACCTCGAAGACGTGCTTCAAACGGAAGATGAAATGGTAAATGCTACATTACATAGAAGTAACCCGAAGGAAATATTTTCTCCAGTTTGCAGAGCAGTATAGGAATTTCTTCCTCAATTTTATGTAGATGATCAACTTTTAACGTAGTTGAACAAAGCTCCTTACAAAACAAACTAAGTTTTGTTACAACCGTCCAAAATTTTGTGCGTAATAGTTCTTCGAAAGCGACGGGTAAAAAATGTTCCATAATTACATGGCAATTATGAATTTTCATCCTACTCAGTTTACCGTTCTTATAGTCGACACATCTATGAAAATTAGACGAAATCCCATCCGAAAATCTTGATCTTTCCACCCCTTTAATAGTACTTTAACTTGGTTACTGTCAAGCTCATAACATGCTTTGGGTTTTTGTGTCATTTGGCTTCACATGAAGCTCGGGACGGTTGCATATTGCCTTTATATCACGTCTTGATTTCATCATCTTTAGTCTTTCCTTTAACATTCAAAACCGTGTTAAATACATTATCAAACACATTTTTCTTGTTGTGCATACGTCGATATTATGATGAATTAGGGGATTTTTCCAATAAGGCAACTCCAAATATATACACTAATTATGAATCGTCGATTTACTTTGAATTTCAATTTGTTCACCAGTTTCATGTATGTTTGGATAATCCTTTACAAGGTCATAAATATCTTCGCTTAACCAAATCGTTGGTGGTTGCAAGGTCTCAAGTCTATTACTTGTAAATTTATTTTATCTTTTCTAAATGGATGATTAATATGGAGAAAACACTGATGATAGCCAAACCACGAAATTTTCTTTCCATGCGATAAAGAAAATGCTCGTCTTTCTTCCATGCATTAAGGAAAAGCTGGACGAACAGCCGTACTCTAATCCGAAAGCATTACATATGTTGAAAAATCGCTTATAGTCCACAACGGAGAAGCAACATGAAAAATCTTTTTCTTCGAAATGTCGTATGTTTCAACACCTTCATACCATTATATTTTCAACTCTTCAATAAATGGCTGTATATATACGTCAATTCCTTGTGTCAGTTCATCAAGGCCCGGATAAGAGAAACATATACAGAGTTTTTATACACATCCACAGAGGCAAATTGTAAGGTGTAATGATTATAGGCCAAGATGAATATTTTGAACCAAATTGAGAGAACAGTGAAAATCCATCCATACATAAACCAAGTCTAACATTATGGTTATCCGTTGCAAAAGCAGGGTATGTCTTATTAAAATACATCCATGCTTCTCCATCAGCTGGGTGTGTTAACGTACCTTCTTCCTATGTTCTCACACAGTGTGATCTCATATGATGTGCGGTAATAAAAGATGCATATAACCTTTGAAGCCTAGGTATGATGGATAAGTAATGCACACGCTTGTACAGTACTTCATTTCCCTTCTTTTTTCTTGGTATGTATCTTTCCTGATTACGTATTTAAAATTTCTATGATTGATATCTTCTTTCCAAAACTACATGCAATCATTTAAACATGTATCTATTTTTTGAAACGGCAAACCAAAAGCAGACATAAGTTTTTTCACTTCATAATGATTTTTGCACAATAAATTATCGAGGGGCATATGCCATTTTGCAGTTTGTATTATAGCTGTAAACCCGGCTCTTGTGAAGTTGCATTTTGATTTCATTGCAATGTATTCTACAGTTACTGATAGTTAAGTACCGCTTGTACAACTATCCCAAAGGGGTTTCTTAGCAGCATCCAATAAATCGTAAATTTTTTTGCACCAATACTTGGTTTTTCTTCGACATTAACAATGTTACCATCAACTTCAACAGCAGGGAACATTGAATGTGCTCCATCTTCAACCATATATTCTATGAGATTCATCGAAACAATTTTAGTATCCACCTCCTCCTCAGAATGTACGAGATTATGTGCTATAAGTTCTCTATGACGATCTCACACTAAATAATTCAACACGATATCCGGTATCAATACATGGGCAATGAATTTCTTCGTCATTCCCATTATTACTTAAAACGAATTCAATGAAGACGTGTACATTATTTTGAAAATATTCACTTATTGAGCCTCCAATTTCTCTTCTTTGTTGGTACATTCAGCTCCGATCGATAAAATAATTGACCATTGTTTCTACTTTAAACCATAAAAATGTATTAATCATTTACGTATTGACATTTTATTTTTCAATTAAACTATACATTTAAATTTTCATAAATATATAATAATATTCTATTTAATTTTATTTTCAAACTGATTTAGACAAATTATTATATGAATATATTCTACAATTTTTAGGTTATTGTTTTATACTTTGATTGTTGGTCATCTTGCTTTCAATTACAAAAACAGTAGTAATTATATTTTGGAAATCATTACATTTTATTGATTCAACAAAATTTCGGCAGCACTTTCCCTTTGTTCCCTGCATCCTATACATATGCTTGTACACAGGGAACAAAAAGACAATTTTGTCGAAATTTTTTGAACCGTTTAAATGAAATGATTTGCAAAATATAATTACTTTGTTGTATTTGTAACTTGTTCAATACAGGGAAAAATCCGACAAATATTGTACCGGATGAATGTAAATGTCCGTTCTATGTTAAAATGAATATCCATACAATGATCATATACAAAACTTGTTAGACGGGGCCAAAAACTCTCTAAGGGATTTATAAAAAGTAAAGTATATTATACAACAATTTTTACAATATTTATTTATATTCTAAGAAATGCATACACTAAATCATCGTTTTTGTCATCTTAAAAGTGCATACACTAAATCCTGAGCATCGACTCTAATTAATCAAAACTAGCTCTAATGTGTGTGCGCATTAATTAATCAACACATATACAACAATTAACGCACATATACACTAAATAATTTTTTTTCTCAGCATTTAAATGATAGACAATTATAACAACAACCTAATTAGCATTCAATATGGTATAACAAACAATCAATGGGGGTATTATACAACTATAACTACAAATTTACCCTAATTTAACAAACCAAAATTAATTAGGGTTTAGAAATAAAACCTGATTGGAGATTAATGAAGGGCCTAGGCTTGTCGAGAGTGGAGAATGACGAAGTTGGAGATGATCGGGGAGGTGCAGGGGCTGGCTGATGATGGGGTGGAGATGGTGGAGTTAGGGATTTGGCTAATTTGGGGGGAAATGAGATAATGAAGCTGCTCTTGGCCTGGGACCTGTATACAGCTTTTTTCTGATGACTTGCAACGGCCGCACTGGGTAATTTACATCGGTTTTCGACGAATTGCAATGGCCACTATATTTTATTTACGAAAACACCACGAAGATCGTCAACCGTCGGAAATAGCCGTCGGCGACCGTAGGAAGCTTCCGTCGCTATTTACTGTTGTTCTAGTAGAGCAGGTTGATAAAATATAATTATTACAAAATACACCACGAGAATCATACAAAGATGTCCTCTTAAATGATCAGAGATACCAATAAACAGTTATAACATCTATCTTTAAATATAACATTCAATCACAGTGGAATAGATAACTAATTGACTCCTATATAGCTAAAACTTCCCACCTACACATCTTTGGAATCATTATTCGCAAAAACCTACTAAACTTGAAAATCTTATCTTTCAATCTACTCAAATTAAATTTTAAGCACCCGAGAGTTTAAGGTAGAAACATAAATTTCGAGTCAAACAAAAAGCCTAATGTGAATAATAACATGAAATCTCGGTTTAATGATATTAAGTGAGACCATGCCACCTAGCGGTATGGAATTTCCCTCAATTATATCCTTTAAAAGCCTATTCTTTGCAATCAAAATACTACATCCAAACTGGTTACACTACAACAAAAATACCTTATTACGACATCAAAAAAACGTTGTTATAGGCGTTTTGCAATGTTTTTACAAACATCATCTTATGCCAAGTTGTAATAGAGTTAGAGTAATTTACAACTTTTTTCTAGAGTTGTATGAAAACGTTGCAATAAGCATTGCTACAATGTTTTTGAGATGTTGTACTAAAGTATTTTACAACTTTTATCTAACGTTGTAAATCACTAATATAAATATCGAAAAACATTATTACAACTTCAACAACTTGTTGTGTAAAAGCTTATCACAACATTTTATAAAGGTTGTAATATAGTTTTTATACTACTTTTTATTACTGTTGTAGTACATTTTTTATAACGTTTTTTGAATATTGTGAAATACTTACTGCAATTTTTCAAAAGTTGCATACGCATTCCAAGCTCCAACTACATCTCAGAATAGTATCACAGCAAATAGAATAATGTTAACATAGTAAATAAATATATAAAATACGAACAAAATTGAACACCTTTCCAAACCGCTTCATTCGAAATAAGCTAACACATGTTCCAACACAGATAAAATATCATACAAACAAAATATCGTTGCCTTCAACACGACACAGACAAAATATCATAGCTTCCAACACAAACACACAGTTGGACCATAAATATACAAACGAAAAGATCAAAACATACCAACACACAATGGTCGAATCGACAACGATGACGAAATCCTTGTGCCAAGCAACCACATATGACTGTTTTGGAAGCTAATACCACCATGATGCAATGGTGTGTGTGACTGCAAGCATAATTAGCATGATAAATTAGTTGGGTACAACTAGATTAATTCCCATAAAAGAAAAATATGATAGAAACTTATCAATGGGAAATACTATATGAATATAAGAAGGTGATGTGTAATACAATACTGTTTGTAAGACCAACATAAAAAAAGTTGAAACAAAAAACCAATTTTCAAATTAAGATCAGTGGGAAGTTTAGCTTACTAATCCACCCTTATAGTAATATCCAAAAAACTTACTCATGTAAAGCAAATCAGTGACCATAAAAGTTAAGTCTTAAAATTTAATTATTGAACAACTTTTGCAAATTATCCACAAATTCCAATTGGCTCAAAAGGCTCTAGTTTTGTATGTAAATGATAGTAGAAACCGTTGAAGTTAGACCTAAATTAGATAATCAAAAGTTCCACTTTGACCAAATTTAGCACGCAATTATCTAAGAATATAGCTCATGTATTCTTATTTTCTTTTAATGATACTATGAAAAGTTATCACTAAAACAAATGAGATATTTGGTTTATAAAACCATGCAAGTTATTACTAAAAAATAGGACTTAACCTAGTAACATTGATCCAGCTATATTGTCTTGTTAAAATTCTTCAATAATTTTACCTTTAAAAAGTTAAAAGATGATATGTTCAACAGAACAATGTCCTGCAATCATCCATATCACCTTGCTATGCAAACTACAAGCTCAATCACATTATCTGCTCAACCAGCATTTACGGATGAGTGAGTACACAAAGTCAAAAAAATATGGGACAGGTAATAACATGTATGAACAATACTAACACAACTTTAATTCGATATGAAGGGTTAACCATATCCCACTTTACAAATTGAGAATATCGAATTGTTTCTAAGATGTATTTGTTAACGATATTGCACATAATTATATGAATTCTTAATTTCATGGAAAATGTTAGGAAATATTATTATGTTAAAAATGTTCATGAAGCACATAGATAAAAGGACAATAGAAATTTTGTACCAATAGAGTCTTAATGGGGTAAAACAATTTTTTGCATTTGTACTACAATGATTCGAATATGGTATCCAATGTGTCCTTCCTCCAGAGGCAACTATACTGTTTCGTCGCTAGTGGCCTCTCAAAGAGTGGCAAGATGCTTTATAAAAGCTCTCATCAAATTGTTCTACAAAGAAACAAATTATTTAATTGTAAAAAATTTATCCCTATTCGTTACCACTTACATTTATTAAGTACATGATTTGTTATTCAAAGCACGCTCCATAGAAATCAAAAATAATAATTCCACCATTGTTTTGTAAAGACTACTCTTCCATCAAATAAATGGCTACATCAACTGAAATGTACATTACATGAAATAAAAATCCACCGAAATATACAATACTGAAATATCATATAGTCGTTACCTTAAACACTTCATGTCTAATAAACAACAGCTGCTAGAACAACCTACGACAAAGGAAAGCTTCAAATCGGTTGCCACGCATTATCATCATGAAAACAGCAGCTATTAAATATATGTATTCAAGTAACATTTGATGCAATAGTGACAAAATTGAATAAAGCATGTGAAATAAAGTAAATGAGGAATTAAATAAATTATTTTGATTACTGATTTACTCCTTTAAATACCATAGAACATATTGACAATATATAGTAACTTATAAACAGACATAAATAGTGAATAATTCAATAGAAATGCCAATATATAAATTTCTTAATTAATGAAGCCAAATTGTACAATATTTGTTCTGTACAAGATCAAGTTGTACAAATAATAAACCTTTGTGGAATCAAGATCATTGCTTGCTTCAATAGTCAAGCTTGCTACAAGATTAAGATGTAAGTTTATATTTAGCAAAAAAATGTTTATATCTAGTAGGAAAAAATGTGTCGATGTATGATGAGAAATTCTACCATGGTAAAACTCAATGAGGAATAATCAAGCATTTGTTAATAGGATAAAAGCGATGATACATTATTATAATATCAAAACAAATAAAACATTTCCATTTCAGTTACATTATACTAGTTTCTTTTTAATGTATATGTTTTTTATTTTTTTTATTTTCATGTTGATTTACAATTTAATGTAATTAAGAACATCTAATCAAAGTACTTAAAACAAATTAATGTAGCATAAATGAATTATAATAATACTAAAAATAAAAGGATAGTAACAAGTTTAAGATATTTATACAGTTCACTCTAAGTGTAGTTAGATACAATTTTAGAACTCTAAACTTTTCAAAAACTTAATTTTATTCGATATTTTTGTAGAATTCATACAAAAAATTAAGGACCACTAAGCTCAAGTAAGATTAATTGAAGAAAAGGAAAGAAATTAAAGAATGAAAATAATTATTAATAGAGAGATCTGAAGCCGTTGAAAAGGAGGATGCAGACTTCCCCTGAACGACGATGGCGTCGCTGTCCAAGGTTTCGGTTGAGAAATCACGAATAGAGAAGAAGCAAAAAAGAGAATCCCATGTGATCGTTGACATAAAGCGTTGACTACCAGCGCTACTCAACAGAAAGTGACTGTCGAGTTGGATGGTTGTAATGACCCAGAATTTCTAATCGTAAATTTTGAACATTTAATTTATTTTAAATGTTAAATGTGGATTTTGAATTGATTTTGAAATAAGAATTTTGTTAAATCAATAGAATTTCGTTGTAATTTTCAATATGGAAATTCAATTGAAAATTTGAATAATAATAATTTAATATTGGAATTGGGATAATTGGTGAATCTAGATATAAATAAATATGAAAATGGTTTCTAAAATTTATTTTAAGTCTATTTGGATTTAAATAATGATGTTGGACTTTTGGATGGAATTAAAAGTCGATAGGTTGAATTTGGAATTTTATAATTATTTAATAAGGGGATTTAATAATATAATAATGCAAATAATCAGATTTTGGTTCGAAGTGAATCAGAATGATTTCTAATGTAATTATAAATTCTATACGATTTATAGTAGAGTTAGTAAAGTTTTAAAAGTGAAATTTTAGATGATTTCGATGATTGTGAAAATCGCTCGAATTAATCGACGAGTCAAAATAGCCTTCCAGGGCACAGTCTCGGAATTCGACGAAACCAGTTCCATTGGATCCGTAATAGTAGTTATTATCGGATTTCAATTTTCGTAGCAATCGGAATTGTCGTTTGACCCTCGCAGCTCAAAATGCATAAAAACTATTTTTAATCGATTTGATTTAAAATTGATCGTTTATTTCTGTAACTCACGCATATAATCGAATTAGCCTCTGATACACGTTCCATTGTGTTCGAAACATGGGTAAAACCTTAAAAACGCCCGTCGGCACGCGTCGTTTGGAGATCGTTTGAAAAAGTTGCTTTATAATGGATTTAATATTAAAATAATAATTATAAACATTTATATATCTACTCAATTTTAGGCCAAAACCCTTGATATTGCTCAGCCGCCGTCTTTTTTCGTTTATGGCCGAAAAACATCCCATTTTATTTCTCGTTTTTCACTAGATCCACTCAATAATTCTAAAAACTTTCAACTGCAAAAATCGAAAGCTCGATGAGCACTACGTTTTGAACGGCAGTGATCGAAAATCGTTGTGTGGATTGATGGAAATCGTGCCACGTTGAGGCCACGTTCGAGTTTAATTTCTTAGTGGAGCTTGAGGCCGAGCTTCGCCGGATCTTGGCCGTGGGTAGGTGGCCTAGGGGGCTTCGATGTGGTGGGTTCTGATCAAGCTCTTGAGCGTCGTGGTGGGTGCAATTTTAAACCCTAGGGAGCGGCCGATGATGGGTTCATGCAGCAGTAGGAGCAAACGAAGAAGATGGGGATAGGCGACCGTGATTCGTCGGTAATAAAAAAAATGGTTTTATAAATTATACTAAATGTTTAAAATAACATATCTTTCACGTGCTGTATCAGAATTCAACGAAACAAGCGACGCCGGAATCGCAGCGACGTGTACTATGCAGTGGAGCATTTTTGGAATCTTTCTGAGAAAGTAAAAGTTTAGGTTAAATTGAACGCCGTTCAATTTAATTTAAATTTGAACGCTTGTCGAAATTCAAGGTGAGTTAATCTCACTCAAATCCGGATACCAGTTAATTTAAATAGCTAATATTTAAATGGTTGATTGGTTGTTTAGCTGAGTATGATAATTATTATCAGATTGAACTGATATTTATTGGCTATGCTAATATTTGTGGATGTAGAGAAACAGGTTGGAGGGATCCAACTGGATTCCTCACAAAAAGGAATTTAATTTATATTCTGTGATATTTCTTATTGATAAATCTATGAGTCAGTGAATGAAGATAAGCGTTATGGATTATACCACTTATCGAGGTTGATATGATTGAATTTGTGATGGTTGATGTTGTGCACCATTGCGTTAAACCCCTGTACTACACTATACACACACAAATTTGGATTACGCGTGGAAATTGGTTAAGTCACAGTTTTTTTTGAAATAATTTTAAAATTGAATTTTTGAATCCAAATGGTTTTAGAAATAAATCGGATTTAAAGTGGGAAAAACTTTTGAAAAGGAATTTCGAAATAAAGAGTTGTTTTTGAATAACTTAATTTAGTTTTGAAATTTGATTTAAATTTGAATTAAAATTTGAAATTGAATTCTATGTTGTGAACATATGATTTTAAAAAGGTTATATATGTTTACGTGAATTTAAAATATTTTAGAAAGTGTTTCTTTAGGAATTTAAATTAACCCAAAGATTTTAACTTGTATAAATGAAATCGGATTTTTCCGAAATAAAAACTATTTGTTTTCAAACGATATAAGCTTTCATATAAGAAATGAATTTCCAATTTGTATTAAAGGAGGTTCAAGTTGAATTGAAAATGGTTTTCCAAGTTATGAATGAATATTTGGAAACGGGTTTTGGAAGCTATAAGTTAAATCCTTGATTTAAAGATTTAAATAATCTAATCTAATTGAGGGGGAAATTGTTTTGA
This sequence comes from Allium cepa, assembly GCA_030765085.1. Classification (NCBI taxonomy): domain Eukaryota; kingdom Viridiplantae; phylum Streptophyta; class Magnoliopsida; order Asparagales; family Amaryllidaceae; genus Allium; species Allium cepa. Next base: position 744,064,424 of record CM060940.1, on the reverse strand, counting down.
AATCCGTGAATGGATCTTTGTGAAACTGGGTGAACTATGTGGAATAAATCTTTTCGTTTAAAAGATTTGAAATGGTAATTTGTTTAAACCATTTGAAAGAAAGATTTGAATTTTAAAGATGTGACTTAATTGAAATTCCATATCCATATGTTTTTAAATTTATGCTCATTATTCGGTTTAGCCAGGAGAGGACTTTGTGTCATATAACCCATTCCGAATAATGATATGTCGATATAGATAACATTTGAAGACCGGTGGTGAAGATCGGGTATTTTTCGAGAATGAAAGTATAACCCGTCGATTGTCTCTGCACTGAGTCATGCCGGTATAGATATTCCCTAAGTGATGGGAAGTCCGATCGGGATTGTGAATACCCGGATTTGCAAAGGCTTCTTCGGAAGTGCCTTCGGTTCTGTTGGAACCTGGAACAGACTTGTATGGATGTGTGTCTGACATTACACTTTGAGATGTAAAGCTGGTTTCTATCAAATACATTTCTATTGGTGGCGGAGATTTATTCTCTTAGCTTAACACCCTTCTCTGAGACGTACGAGCTCAGAGGTTATGTAGTTGATGGTTACTAGTGATACATTCCCAATTTGATAATGTGGCATGCTAAGTGCTGCTGTGTGTTGATGATCATTTGTTGATCATTTGTGATCGAAGCATGGCTTTGTGAAAAAGCGTAGCTTTGTGGACGTGGCTTCATCGAGCCTCACAACCCGGTAATGGTCGAAACAGGAATCATGGCAGCAAGGTTATTTGAGGGTAGCTCCTTCTGAGGGTATGACCATTTCCTTCTGGACAAAAAGTGATATCATGGTATGGAGCCCAGATATTTACTTATGTTGATTTTTTATAAAAAGTGGTATCATGGTATGGAGCTTGGATACTTTACTGTGTGGTTGTTGGATTGAGGGCCTCGGATAAAGGTCGGTAACGACCGGGGGATGGCATACTCGTTCCAGTTGTTACCTAGTTACAGAGGTTACCCGGCCTTGTGTAGCAGAGATCTGGTTAGGTTCTCGAGGACGTCCCTCCAGGGGCATTCCATTTTATGTGGGAAGTTCCTTTGCCTGACCATTTGTTGGAAAATCCAAAGAAACAATACGAGCCCTGCACGGTTTTAGTTGTATAACTTGCCATGGAATGTGGTGGTAACCTGCTATTGAACATGGTAGCTATAGTAGGCATAAGTGCGAAATGCCTATGCTGGCTAAGATTAATATTATATTTTCGAAATGTTTTCCACACTATGTAATAATACCGAAAAGATTTTCGTGTATTAAGCATGTTTGACTATCATAAGGAGAAATCTCCTCCAATTCTGCATTTGCATTGTGTGTGTGGCGGGAGGCCTTATGGTAGTTTCATTTTCAAAATGCATAGCGGGTTTCTTTTATTTTCTTGGCGAAATTAACTATTTTTAAGATCCCATACCAGTTCCATGACTGACCTGTAGTTTATTGTTCCTTTTATAAACTCTGGGTGCCCATAATTTTCCACACGGGCAGTCTAGAGTCAGGTTAGCAGTTATTCGGGAGCAAATTCAAGAAGTTGCTATGGGAATCAGGAGTTGGAGCTAGACGGCGAGGCGTATCACTTATATATGTAATATTTCTTTCCGCTATTTGTTGTTGTACACTCTAATAATGTAATGTGATGTAATGTAATAACTGATATAGTGATTCTGTTTAATGATATTTATTTATCTATTATATTTGTTCAGCTGTGAAATGTGAGATTCTGTTATTGTTTCTGTTTCTTCTTTCTTCTTTTTCTACCTCTTCTTCTTTAAACCCTAACGGTTCGGTTTTGGGCATTCGACTGTGCGGCATTTGATACAGTGGTGGTAGGATTCAATGGTGGTAGGATTCACTCCCAATCGCCTTCCAACTTCTCATATGTCTACTCAAGAAGATATAATGAAGTTGAAAATGCGATTTGGGTCCCGAAAGTTGAAAAAGCGACACGTAGCAGTTGGAGACGTAGTGGACATTGGTGGACCTGGTGGATTGGTCTGGTAGAAAGTAGGGGAAGAGCATTTTCTGCAAAGGGACGCGACGAGATAAAGGGTTAGATCATGGAAGAGGGAATGAATTTGAGAATTTGAGAAACCAAAGGATTTTGAGAATTTGGGAAAGTAAAGATGTGCAGTCAAAAAATAAGGTGAGACTCCGCTTACGAAATTGGGAAGGCGAGTCAAATGAAAAGTTAAAGGGAAATGTTGTTATTTTATATAAGTGCGGTTGTCAAACTAATCAATAACAAAAAATTATTGTAAAACTCATCGTTAATGAAAAATTAGTTGGATAACATTTCAAGATGAATTATTTTTCCTTATTTTAAAGTCTCGTTAATAATTTCTTCAAATTCTATGGTCCATTTAATCCTTTGATTGGTTAATAAAGTTAAATCAAGAAAATAAAAAAAAATCAAATTTTTGTTAACTATTCAAATTTTACGATGTTCTTTTATTGCACGTTTTGTACTTCTTTAATTTTTCGTATAATTGGTTGCCAAGAACATCAAAATATGTGCGATCACTTACAATTTATAAGTACGACACCTATAAGTAGCTGTTGTTATAAAGTAATATGTACAATGTTCGAAAAAAAAGTTATTAAAGACCTATATTACAACTGCAAAATATTGAAAGCTGTTAAAAATAACTCTACTACAACAATGTAGAAAAAAAAGCGCAAAAACGAAAATTTCCCCAAACTAATGTATGAAAAAATACTATAACGATCCCTTTTTAAGCCAAATTTAATTTAGTAATTAATATAATTTTTGAAACTAATTTGTGGATTAATTTGAATTTTTCTAAAAATAAATAAGATTTGTGTTGTTAGATGTATATAAATAGAATTTGAATTTGAAATTCAAAAAAATAAATATCTTGAAAATAAATTGGATTTGAAAACTCTATAATTTAAAACTAACAAAAAAATTGTTTTCTAATTATATGTATATATATTGTGATTTGAAAGTTATGTTTTGAATTTAATATAATAAATTTTCAAAAGCTATTTAAAGTTAAAATTCTATATTTAAATATGTAATGTGTATATATATATGTATATATGTTTATTTATTAAGGTATAATTGGATTTTAAAATCAATTTTCTTTAAAAGTTATATAAGTACAGTAGCTTAAGCTTAAAATGAGATTTAATAAAATAAGATTTAAGGAAAAGGTTAATATTCTTTCTTTTATAAATGTAATATGAGATGAATGAAATTTATATATATAGTATAAATCTAAAAAAAACATAAAAACAAATATATACATAATACATATAATTCATAAATTAATAAAATAAAGGGTTTAAAACATATAAAAACATAATAGGTAAATTAATATAAACATAAAGCATATGTATAAATATAAAACTAAATAGAAATATAATATAAAATTTTATTAAAACATTAATACATGCAAAATGACATTTGTAAGATAAAATACTTGCATTTAAACATTTGTAGCTCATGTGTGCCATGAATTAACGAGTGGCAAATATGTTTTTCTTTTAAAATTGTAATGTAAATAAATATCAAAGTGTTTAAACCCGGCTTCATTTTTTCTTCACTCCTCAATCTTCTTTTCATCTTTCAAAAGAAAATGAAAAACTGGAAACTAAAATCTGAAAGCTTGAACTAGGAAAGAAAATCAAAAGCAAACCAGAAAAGAAAAAAAAATAAAACAAAATCATCTCAAACTCAAAAGCAAATAGCATTTCAAAACCTGAAAGCAGTTCAAAGATCAAAACATAAAGCAAACAAACCTTTCAAATAAAACTTTTTCAAAATCAAAACCTGGAAACTGAAGCAAAGTTTAACTCAACATAGTTCAAAGCAAGATCAGTTCCAGTTTGCAAAAGCAAAGACACTGATCAAGTTTCAAGATCAAAATCAAAACTTGTAGCATCTCAAAACATCAAGCAAACAAAATAAAATCAAGTTCCAGGCAAAACTTCTCTGTTCAACCAAATTCAGGTGACTAAACTATACTGTTTTATCCTTGTTGCATGCGAAAAATTTGTGAAGTAATGATTGTAGATATGGTTGCATGGATAAATTAAAGTATTTTTGTGTGTGTGTATATATAGAAAATACCTGGTGCATGTCTGTATATATGCATATACATATGCTCGGTTGTGTTACAGGCTCTGATTCATTAAATAAATCCATTTGCTCTTCATATAATCAAATTCAGGTTACGATCTCTTAAGAAGAAATGATTGTATGAATGTAACTTTCTTTTTTTTAAAATAATTTCAAGTGTTTACGTTGAATATTTATTTCAAAGATGATAAACAATGGGGATGATACTATATAAGTCAAAAATAAATTTTTACAATTTTAAGTTTTGATCATAGGATCAGATTCGTTTTGCAAAATAATGATTTTTGATGATAAAATCACGTTTTTTAAGCTTGGGAATGATGGGAACTTTCGAGATGAATGGATTTGTTTGTTTCGTCGATTTCTCGTTGATCAGTGATGGATGGACGTCGGGTTTGAAGCTGGAGGTGGCTGGAGGTCTGCAGATCAACGAAAAAACGGTAGGAGAATTTATAGATGACCATGGTGGCGACATAGGGTCGATTTAGGGTTTAATGTCCTTGTTTGGTCGATGGTTGTTCTCGGGTTCCTATGTCTTCGTGAGTGGATCGGAATCAATCAGACCAGGGGGAATCATCGCATGGGTCATCGGTGCAGTTATGGACAAGTTCACGTGATCTCTGGTGATCTTAGGTGGCGAGGCGAGCCGAGACGATTTTGTTGATCGGCTTGAGTTCCTGGAAGATGTTGACTTGTTCGATTTTGAATTATGGCAAGATCAATCGATCAGGGTAGTTGTGGCATTAGAGAGGAAGGTCATCGACTTGTTGGCAACGACATAGGTGATAGGAATGGCGACGGTGAGGTGTACACGTGCACACATGCATGTTAGAATCTGAAAGTGGTTGAGGAATTGGGGAAGACGAGTTTCCTCGGGTCGGTCTCGAATTAGATCGCGTGTTATCTCGAAGCAAATGGAAAACGCGAGTAGCTCAAGAATTTTGGTTAATCTGGCTCGGGTAGGAACTCGAGTAATCTCGGGTACATGTTATAAAAAAATTTGAAATTTTAATAAAACAAGTTTTTTTTTCAAATTTTAAACTATTTTCTCTATATAATAAATGTTTGATTAGAGAAAAGTGGTATAATTTATATAAATAAATTAACTTAATTTTTAAGTTTATTTAAACTTAAATTTAAATGGTGTAATTAAGTAGTTAATTAAGAAGATAAAATGTTTTAATTCATTTGTTAATGATAAATTATTAAACAATTTTCAAAATATAAGTATGGAATAAGTTTTTCAAGCAAATTTCAAAAGATTGAAATTTTAAAGTATAATGTTTTTAAATTTTTTTGATTTAAAATAATTTTGTTTTAGGTTAATTATTTGATTTAAATCCCTGAGTGTTTTGAAATATAATTTAATGATGTGATTAAGTAATTAATTAAGATAAATGGTTTATCTTTTAATTAATTTAGGGTCTTGACTAATTAAAGGATGATTTATAAATTAATTATAAGGTAATTAATTAATGTACTCAATCAAAGAATAATTAATTAATTAAGGGTTAATTAATAAATGTGAGTAATTAAAGGATAATTAAATAATTAAAGGTTAATTATTTGATAATTGAAGGTTAATTAGTTGATTAATTATAGGTTAATTAATTTATGATTAAAGGATAATTGATTAATGGTTAAAGGTTAATTAATCAAGTGATTAAAGGATAATTACTTAATGTAAGTTACTTAGTAATTAAAGGTTAATTAATTAAAGATTAATTAATAACTAAGGGTTAATTAATTTATGTAATTAATTAAGGATTAATTAATCAATGTAAGTAATTAAGGATAATTACTTAAGATGGATAATTAAGGATGATTAATTAATTTTCATTAATTAATTAAAATAATAACAAATGTTTTGTAATTAATTAATGTTAATCAGGTAGAGCTAGGCAACTAATCCATAAGTAATTGATTTGGCTTAAATTAATCATGTGACTAATTAATCTTGCTTATAGATGATTGGATTATATTGAATGCCTTGAATTGTTTGATATCTCTGATATGTGATGTTATGTGATATGATTGTTTTGGATCGAGCTGTGAACTGTGATTTATTTATCTATGATGAATTTACTTGTCTACCTGTGAATGAAAGATAAGCGTTATAGGATTATACTGCTTACTGATACTGTTATGCTTGGATTTATGATGGTTGTTTATTGTTGTAGGCAAAACCCCTACACACAACACACACAAAAACATGGATTTCATGGGAAATTGGTTAAGTCATGTGTATTTTGAATTTAATATTATTTTATTCAAAATGGTGAAAAATTTAAAGGTTGAATTTTGAATCCAAAATGATTTAGAAGTGAAATTGGGTTAAATATGAAAAACTTTTGAAAAGAAAGCTTTGAAACTAAAATTATTTTGGGAATTTAAATTTAACTCAAAATAGAGCTTGCCAAGAGTACGGCAGTTCGCTGAATTTTCAATTCATACTTTAAAAGGCTATAACTTGAGAAAATCTAATCGGATTTCCCCGAAACGAAAGACCTTTGTTTTCAAATAATAACAGCTTTCATATAAAGAAGGAATTTCAATTTTTTGTTGAAAGGATTTCGAGTTGTGGGTAAATCAAATTTGAAATGGAAATAGTTTTGAAAGCTATGAATGAATCTTTATTCAAGATTTGGCAAACCTTGTTCCAAACTGAAGAGAATCTTAAGGGGTGAATCTTTTATTTAAAAGATTAAAAATGGAAATTTGTTCAAACCATTTGAAAGAAAAGGTTTTGGGAAATAAAGGCTAAAAAGTTGCGACTTAACTAGGATCCGAATGTATCCATATGTTTTTAAAATAAGCGCTCATTATTCGGTTAAGCCGGGGGCGAACATTAAGTCATAAAACTCATTTCGAATAATAATACGACGAAATTGGATTGCATTTGAAGACGGTGGTTGAAGACCAGGTATTTTCAAAAACGAAAGGATTACATGTCGATTGTCTCTACACTGAGTTGCTTCGGTATAGAGATTTTCCCTATGTGATGGGTAGTCCGGTCGGAATTGTGGATATCCACTTTTGCAAGGACTTCTTTTTAAAGTGCCTTCTGTTCCATTCAGACCCAGGATGGAGTTGTGTGGATGAATGTCTGACGTTACACTTTGAGATGTAAAGCTGGTTTCTATCAAATACAATTCTATTTGGTGTCGGAGAATTTATTCTCTTAGCTTAACACCCTTCTCTGAGACGTACAAGCTCAGAGGCTATGTAGTTGATGGTTACTGTGATATATTACCAATTTGGTAATGCGGCATGCTAAGTGCTGATCATTAGTTGATCGTAGCATGGCTTTTGCGAAAAACATAGCTTTGTGGGACGAGACTTCATCGAACCTCACATCTCGAAAATGGTCGAAACAGGAAAGATGCAGTAAGGTTACGGGAGTCGCGCCCCTTAGGGTATATGCATTTACTTCTGGATAAAAAGTGGTATTATGGTATGGAGCCCAGATATTTTACTTATGTGGTTGTCGGAATTCGTGGAATCCTGGGATAAAGGTCGATTACGATCGGGGGATGACATACTCGTGATAGTTAGTTACCTTGTTACAGAGGTAACCCGACCTTGTGTTGGCAGAGATTTGGTTAGGTTCTCGGGGCGTCCCTCCAGAGGCGTACCCATGTGGAAAAGAAGTTCCTTAGCCTTGACCATTTCTTGGAAATCCAATCACTCAATATGAGCCCTGTACAGTTTTAGTTGTAGAACCTTCCATCTAACATGGTAGTTATAGTAGGCATACTATAAAGGTACGTATGCTGGCTAAGATTAATATTATACTTTCAAAATGTTTTCTACACTATGCACTAATAATAATATCAAAAAGATTTCGCATATCAAACATGTTTGACTATTATAAGGAGAAATCTCCCCTATGTGTGTGATTGCATTGAGCGTGTGTCGGAAGGCCTTATGGTAGTTTCATTTCCCAAAAAGCATAGCGGATTTCTTTTTATTTCCTTTTTTTGTTCAAACAACTGTTTTTGTTTGCTCACACCATTCCCATGACTGACCTGAAGTTTGTTGTTCCTTTTCTAAACTCTGGGTGCCCATAATTTTTCACACGGGCATCCTAGAGTCAAGTTATCAGATAGTCAGATAGTAGATGTAAATTTGAAGTCTTTGATTTGGAAGTCTTCGAAGTCTGTGGATTTGGGATCGCATTCGCTATAGTGCAGCTTTGGGTTTTGAGCTTTGGTTTGGAAATCTTTATAGCTTTGGTGCTATGGAAATGAAGATGTTATCTTTCTGCTGTTGTTGCTGTTGTTTTCTGCTGCTATGTTTTTCCGCTGTTGTGTATATCTCTGATAATGTTGATCACTTCATATTGTATCATGGTGTATCCATATTGTGTATCAATAAAAAAATTTCTGTTTCCGCTATGTTGTTTTCACCTAATGTGTTATGAGCTCCGGTGAAACAGACTCCAACGTTTGAATCTACGGCATTCGAATACGGTTGATGTATTGGATGCCGATTTTCAGGCGCTGAGGTTCGAGTCGTTACAAGTACCGTATTTATTGAGAATTGTCGCATAGTTTTGCTCGATAGGTTCATTAAGCTGGAGAAAAATGCCACTGGCGTCCAACAACAACAAACATCAGATCATTTAATCAAATAATTCATCAAACAAGTACACATTTACCTCACTGCTTCTCCTAAGGGAATTTGCTCATGTCGCTTGCTCATTGAGCCTCCACAATCCCACGTCAAACCCTCCAACTACCAACCCCTCGCTGCTCTAGACATTGCCAGTCCTTAGCCACCATCGCGCACCTCACTCCATCTCGTATCTCCCATGTCGCCAACTTCCGTTGTGTTACCCAGAAGTCACGTGCCTAAACACCTTCGCTTGTGCGACCTCACATGCCATCAGCGCTTGACGTGAGCCGCAACATCGTTGAAATCGTTAATCTCTAGCTATGTTTCTGTGTCACCTTGGTACCTCACATGAGCGCACGCTTTTTATCATGAGTGATTTAGGGCAGGAGAGGAAAGAGGGTTCGGTTTCCAATTTAGGTTGAGAGGGGAGGCTGTACAAAGATGAGGTAAGGATAGGAAACTAGGGTTCGGGTTAGTGCTTTAAAGCATTTAGGCCCAATAACAAAATGAATTAACCTCTCTTCTTCAAATTGCAAAATAATTCCCAATTTAAATTCAATTCAAAATTATTTTACCTCTTAAATTTAGAGCCACTACAAAAATTCATGCTTTTATCTTTGTCTGAAATAATTTTTTTCATAGTTAAATCACCTCACTTTGGTCTTAAATAATTTTAAAATAATTGTTTATTTCTCAAAATAATTCAAAATTCAAAAATTTCATTTGTTTCACCAAAATAAAATTTTAAATTATTTTTGGATTCATAAAACACTGTTTAAATTTAAAATTCGAATTTTAATTCACTATTCTTATTTTTAGTCCAACATAAACCCAAATATCAGATATATTGAATTAAATTAGAAATTCCAAAAATATTCTTTTATCTCATTTGCCAAATATTTTCACTTTTTATCCCTTTTGAAATATTCCCATAATTTAAATCCATTTTAAATCCAAACATCCATTTTATTTATGAAATCCCAATTCAAAAATCCAAAAATATATTTCATTGTGCTTTTTTTTATTTAACTCTATACCGAGATGTTAAAGTAATAGTCGCAAACGGCATGTGTAGTGGTCGAGAGTTGCGTTTGCATGATGCATGGTGGAGCTGACAAGGTGTCATGTTAGGTAGAGGTGGCTTTTGGTACATGCATAATTTACTAATTATAAATAAATATCATCAAAAAATTCGAAAAAATAGTTTCGAAAAGAAACGTCGATAATATGCAGCCGCAATTAGATTAATGCAATTTGTAATGATTTAGTAATGAATATAATAAGTGGACGCTGATAATATAAAAGAATTGGAAACAGAAAAAGATTAAAATTATCCTTTATCAATCGCTCAAAAATCCGTTGCAAATTTAGCAATGGAAAATTCCATAATTACAATCTGCAGCTATTTTCAGCTTTTTTTGTAGTGCTGGATGTTTCTTTATTAGTTACGAAAAATTCCGAGGAACGAGATTTTAGAGTATAAATTATTAACTGTAATTTACTAATTATTCATGATTAACTATAATAAATTATTAAATGTAAAATATACTTATTGATAATAGATAACAATTATTAATTATTTATTTATTAACAATTGTTTGTTATTAATTAATTATAATAAGTTTTCATTTATAAATTATTAATTAGAAATTACCATTTACGAATTATATAAGTAAGTATTAAATATTTTTTATTAACTATAAATTATTAGTTATTATAATATTTTAAACAAAATTAAAAATATTCAAAAAATTAACATATATCTATGAGTAAAACTACTTTAAAAAATGTTGTAATAAGTTAATATCTAGTTGTAAAAATAATAACGCTTTTACAACATTTTTAAAAATGTTCTTAAAAGAGCAAAATGACAACTTTACGAATAAATATTGTAAAAAAATAAATATTTACAACTGTTTTGAATACAACGTTGTAAAAGTCCAGTTTTACAACGTTTTTGTCGAAAACGTTGTATAATGGGACTTTTTACGACGTTTACTGTACAAACGTTGTGAAATGAAAGTTGTAAAAATGTGTTTTTGTTGTAGTGTTACGATAAATAGTATAACAATAATATGTATGCACACAATATAGGTAATCAGTGAACTATCTGTCCCAACATCATAGTTTTATCATGCTAACTATAAACCTATGGCTAACTCAGGCCTACCAAACATAATAATTATTTTAACTTACTATTAAAGGAAAACTGGACAGTCTGTCTATAACTTCTACTTCTAGGGTCAACTGATCATAATGTTTTTATGGGCTCACTAATAACCTATCTCTACTCTGTATATTGCTTTTTGTGTGTAAGTTACTTTTTGTCTTACCCATAACAAATCCCTACACACTGAAATTTTGGGACGCTACCAACTAAAGTATAGAGCGTGACCCTACATCAATATCATATGGTTTTCTAATCTCTGAGTCATTCTCTTATTAAATTTCTGGATTAACTACCCTATCTATATTTCCTTGGAAACAAAATCCTTGTAAATGATTTAACCTTAAAATCATACTTAAAACAAGGAAAACACTAGTCCCTTACTTTAATCAAAATACTTATGTCATGATATATGCTTTATTAAGCACTGTTGATGAAACTCGAAATCATTAGGGCCTTCAACCCTCTCAAAAACTTAGTCTATAAGGCCAAAACTATGTAAAACCTTTACAACTATAAAACTCGTCGACGTCATAGCCATTAAAGATCTTTGCCCATACTAAAACATGTCGAAGTCTTTTATTTGAAAATATATGGGGGTGATGTTGAAGTTACTACTTCATAAGTCATAGTGTTAAACTATAAATGTCAAACTTTGGTAACACATAATACATTTGGCAGCAATGCCTCATCGGGGGAATAAAATTTAGATTATGGGTTAAGCTCGATGACTATAAAAAATCATGGGTTAAGCTCGAAGACTAGTTAAATGCGGCATTGACTAGGCCCGACAACAATATTAAAAAGCAGCATAGGGTAAACTCGATGACTACTTCAAGGGGGCTTGGCTAGGCTCGACAATAGTTTGAAGGCGGCCTAGTGTAGGCTCGATGACTATCAAGTCTTCAAGTCAAAAACGTTGAATAGTAAATGCAGCATCATGCTTCTTAGTACAAAATGTGGCAACAAGCCTCTTGGTGTAAAACTCGACATGTATAAACATTGACATTGCCATGTCGAAGACCATCTCTCTATCTTTGTTGTTATGACCTCGATAAGACCTAAAATCCATCCGCTTCATGCCAAATTCGTTGACATCGTGCGACATTGTTTGGTTCTACGTCGATGACATTACGATGTGGTGAGTGGTGGCTCGACTAGCAATATCGACATGGTAATATCGTAATTAACTAAAAAACTACAATTTTACTATGAAAAGATATTCCTTTTCATCAAACCTTTATATTTTGTGAATACCTTATTGGATTGCATAGCTTTGTCAATTTCTTTACTGAAAAAAAACTAGCACATGCCATAATTTTAAATGCTAAACATTTTACAAATTAACCCTTATTACAAAACACTTTAATTAAACATTTAAGCCCTTTTGACTTAAACAATTTATTGATCATTCCTAAACACTTAGGAAAAATCCTCAAAAATCCAAATAAATCAAATTAGTAATATTCTTCGACATATAAAAAAGTTCAGGGTCAAAAACTTGTTTTAATTATTTTTATAATTAAAAACCGAAATTAACAAATTTCTCCACTTAGAAAATTCATATGAAATCCATGCTTTCTTGCAAAATTATGAAATTAAAAACCCACTTCTAAAATGATATTTCTACCATCCTATCAAAATCGCAACTCATTTAGGTATCACATGATAGATTTTCCAACTCAAAATAGCACTAAATTTCATATTTAAATTCTACAAGATCCCCAACAAGCATATAATCATTCAAACTACTAAAACATGACATAATACTTGCAAAACAAACGGGTTAACACTTAAGACCGAAATAAATAAAAACGTAAGATGTATATTAATTATTCACCATGATTTGGATGAGAAAGAAGAGATTTGGTGTAGATTTGGTTCCTTTTCGCTCCGATTCCTTAATTTTTTTAGTTTCCTTCTTGTTTTCCCTTTGCTATGGCCGGCCTCTCTTTATTTTTAGTTTGTATGTGCGTAAAGTGAATGAAGAAAATGAAGATAGAAGGGTTTAAGGGGTAGGAATGAAGACTATTCCCATTTTGCCCTTATCATTTTCCTCCTTCGTATCCTAACCTTTTACTTCTCTAATTAGTTTATTATCTAAGGGACAACCTAAACTTAATTATCAAATCTTAATTTTCTTATCCCTTCGCATTATTTTTGTAACAACTCAGAATTTTAGTTATTTGAAATTCAAATATTTAATTGATTTTAAATATTCAAAAGTAAATTTTATAAGTTGAATAAATTATATTTCAAATATAGTGATTTGATTGGATAATTAAATTGTTAATTTAATATTTGAAATTGTAGAAATAATTGGAGTTTGAATTTAATATGAATGAAAATGATTTATAAAGTTGAATTAAATTCTATTTCAATTAGAATGATATTAGGAAACTTTTGAAATTGAATTAAAATTTAAATTACAGAAATTGAATATTTTGATATTTAATTGACGTGTAAAAATAGTCATTTTTCATACAGTCTTGGATTTCGAAGAAACCAGTTTCATAGGATCCGTAATGTTATATTACTATAGAATTATAAATTTCATGCCAATCGGATATACGGTTTGTCCGTACGAAATTGAAATGCATAGAAATTTGTTTAAGTAAATTTTAATTTAAAATAAGTCGATTCGAAAACCTATCTTCCAAATACGATTGAATTGGATCCCGATATATATTCCACTGTATTCGAAATAGGGGTAAAATAATATAAACGCCAGGCGGCACGCTTCTTTTGGAGTTCGAAAAAATTTCGGATGAAAAGTGCGAGAAAATTTTCTATAAAAGGCCACTTATTTTTCTTATTTTCACAAAAACCTAACCTAGCTAGGGCTGGCCGCCACCTTCTATTTCAATGGCCAGAAAATCATCATCTTTCCCCTTCGATCTCCTCCAACCCGTAAACATTTAACCAAAACCTTCAACTACAAAGTTGTAGAGCTTCTCTTTAACGTTGCGATTTTCGACTCACGCGAAAGTCGACATTAATACGTCCACTGTATCAACTGCCGAGCAATCGTAGGCCGGAAAACCGTACCGTTAGGGTTAAAGAAGAGGTAGAAGATAGAAGAAGAAAAAAAGAAACAGAAAAAATATCAGAATCTCACAATCGCAGCGGAACAATATATAATAGATAAATGAATAATCCTTAAATCAAAAGAACTGTACATTTTATACATTCCATCACACTACAGTACATTATCAGACTTTACAACAACAAACAGCAGAAAAGAAATACTATATACTAGTGGATACGCCAAGCCATCCAGCCTGCCTCTAGATCTCTACAGCAACTCCTGAATTCCAGAATATCCTGATAACCTGACTCTAGACTGCCCGTGTGGATATTGGTGGGCATCCAGAGTTTAGAAAGGGAACAATAAACTCCTAGTCAGTCATGAGACTGGTGTGAGAACTTAAACAGATTATCTTTTAAAAACAAACAAAGAAATATTTTTAAAATAGATTCGCAATGCTTTTGGAAAATGAAACTACCATAAGGCCTACCGCACACACACACAATGCAAACGCAGAATCGAAGGAGATTTCTCCTTATGATAGTCAAACATGCTTGATACGAGAAATTTTCTTTGATATTATTACTATAAGTGCAAAGTGGAGGAAAACATTTCAAAAGTATAATATAAATCTTAGCCAACATAGACATTCTGAACTATGCCTACTATAGCTACCATCTAAACAGTGGGGCGCCACCATAAGTAAATGACAGGTTCTACAACTAAAACCGAACAAGGCTCGTATTGTTTCTTTGGATTTCCAACAAATGGTCAGGCCAAGGAACTTCCCATTGCCACATGGGTACGCCTCTGGAAAGACGCCTCAAGAACCTAACCGGATCTCGGCCAACACAAAGCCGGGTTACCCCTAGCTGGGTAACAACTGACACTAGTATGCCATCCCTCGGTCGTAACCGACCTAAATCCCGGGATTCACCAACAACCACAAAATAATAAGTTTGCAGCAACAACATAGGTTAAGTATCAGGGCTCCATACCATAATACCACCTCTATCCAGAAGGAAATGACATGCACTAAGGGGGCGCTATCCCCTAATAACCTTGCTGCATCTTTCCTGTTGTGACCATTACCGGGATGTGAGGTCCGACGAAGTCTCGTCAACAAAGCTACGCTTTATACAAAAGTTGTACTTTGATCAACAAATGCTCAGCAACACTCAGCATGCCACGTTACCAAATTAGGAATATATCACTAGTAACCATCAACTACATAACCTCTGAGCTCGTACGTCTCAGAGAAGGGTGTTAAGCTAAGAGAATAAATTCTCCGCCACCAACAGAAATGTATTTGATAGAAACCAGCTTTACATCTCAAATTGTAACGTTAGACACACATCCACACAAGTCTGTTCCGGGATCGAACGGAACCGAAGGCCCTTCAAAAAAGGCCCTTGCAATCTGGATGTTCACTAATCACGACCGTAGTTTCCATCACAAAGGGTGATAAAATCTCTATATCAGAGATCAGCCGTTGCAGAGACATTCGATGGTAATCCTTCCGTTTTCGAAAATATCCGGTCTTCAACACCGGTCTTCAAATGCCATCCATTACGACATATCGCTACTCGGAATGGGATTTATGACTCAAAGGTCCACTCCCGGCTAAACCGAATAACGAGCGCTTATTTTAAAATAAGTGTAGCATTCAAATTCAAGAAAACCACAACAAATACCCATTTAAAGGTAAATATTGATAGTCGGTTATTTAACTATCAATAGATATGCACAATCATCACCAAATTCCAAATAATTTCCCAAATTATTTATTTTCCAAAAATATCTTTACAGGATATAATTTTCCACACTTAAACCATTTGAAAACAAATTTCAAATCACTTTTCAATTTATCTTTAAAAGATATAATCTCAAAACATTTCACTTCATATTGGAAAAACATTTCCATACTTATTTAATAATAAGTAATTCACAAACCTATTTATTTTCAATATTTAGAAAATATTCAATATACTTAAATCACAATTAAGTATATATTTCATTCTTTAAGGAAAACATTCTCTTAAACACATTTATTTGAGTCAAAACGAACGTTACGTACAACGACCCAAAAAAACTAGTATAGGGATTCAAAATTTAGATAGATATATAAATCCCAATACTATATAAAACATTTCCTTTCAAATCATTTACTATAACAACAGTGTTATAGTCCATCTTTTCCTTGTTTCTCGAAAACGTCTATTTCAACAATGAATGTTGAAATCTATGGTTTCGATCCTTAACACATTTTAAAACAACTTCAAATCGTTTTAATTCTATTTAAAAGATCACTTCCCCAAAACATTTCTTTAATATATTATTCACTATCCAAAATCGTGAATATACTTTCTTAACCAAATTCAACATTTCTACACATTTTATTTAAAAGGATTATCCACTGTCCGAAATCGTGGATATATCTCCTTTAATGAGCTATAATAATTCACTTATCAAAATAAGTCGATTTCATATTTATAAAACAATATTTATAAATTCCATTTATATTTTATAACAACTTCAACTTATAAAATCATTTTATTAACAAACTCTATCCATATCCCATTTTCATGCCAAAATCCAAATTATAAGCAAATTACTTATAATTCTTTTATTTTACTAAATCTATTCATTTTATAACTTCAAAATCGTAGATTCTATTCTTTTATAAAACCCATTTTAACATCATTTTAAAACATTTTCAAAACTCCTTTATGATTTCATCACTTTGATTTATAAAAATCAAATTTTATAAATCTTATATATAAAGTTTTTATAATAAACTCAAAATCTCAAATTTTAAACTATTTTATAAAATCATTAACTCCATATTTCAAAAATCAATTTTCAACTATATTTCTCAAAAATCATAATTTTTATTACATTAAAATTATAGCATTTATTTATTTAAAATGAATCAATTCCAAAATTGATGCAGCGCGAACTACGGAATCAACAAGTTTAAATGATTCAAAAACTTTAAGTCGTTTGGACAAGGCTATGTTGTTGAGTCGTTCAGGAAATTTAAGTCGTCTACGACTTAACAGAGCAGAGGAAAGGAAGTTACGACTTAGTGGGAGTTTAAGTCGTTCACGATATAAGGAACAAAGCTTTAAGTCGAATGGAGGAATTGAGTCATACACGACTCAACTGGAGGCCAGAAAGGACACGGGGAAGGAGACGCGAGTTAACAAGAATGAAAAGCAGGAGTTACGACTTAACAGGAGCTTAAGTCGTTCGAGTTTGATGAGTCGTACGCGACTCAACGACTCATCCATAGGTCGTATCCGAGTTAACAAGCCACAAGAGAGGAAGGCGCCTGGAGCTTAAGACGCGGTTTGCTTGAGTCATATGGATCTTGAGTCGGTCCTTAGTTGAGTCGTGAGTCGTTCACGACATAGGTTGAGCCGCGTTGTATGTATGTAATGTTGAGTCGTGTGTCGTGTACATTGTGTTGTATTTTGAGTCGTTTGTGTTGTCTGAGGTTGTAAATATTTTAAGTCGTAGACCGTGTGTCGTTAAGTCGTAACTGTTGTATTGAGGCGCGTAATGATGAGTCGCTGCCGACCTATGAGCGTGTTGTAATAATGAGTCGTGTGTTGTGTGAACCTGTTGTGTCGCTGCCGAGTCAAGAAGAGTCGTGAGTCGCATACGACTTAAGGCCGGGTTTGGGAAAACTATAAATAGGGAGTGTGTTGTACATTTTTAGTGGTTGATTTTGGAATAAAATTTCTTGTTGATTGCTGTGTGCTTTCTTCTAAAATTGGTAGTTGAGTGTAATCTCCTATCTCCTCTTTCGGTTAATCGAGTGCGCTCGATTCAATGATCGTAGAAGCCGATTCACGGTATCTAGTGCGCTAGATCAATGTACGAAGAATCGTAGATCTTTGAACACGGTATAGTGCACTATCAACGTGTTTGAGATAGCTAGAATTCGGTATCTTCGGATCAACGAATTTGGGCATTTTGGTATTCATCAATCTACCGATTGCTACTTTCACCGATTGAAGTTTATTTTGATTAATCCGCTGTGTCAGTTTTGGTATCAGAGCTAGACTTAGCCAATCATAGCTAAGCCGAGACTTGGAGCCAATTTTTGAAGTTGAAGTTTGAAGTTGGAGTTCATCGTGTTCATATTGAAGTTGCAACAAGTTTGAAGATTTTGATCCATCTCATTTTGGATCTAGAGTTGGAGAAGTGTTTGAATTTGAAGTTGCATGGAGACCTTGAGCCGAGCCAAGTTAAGCCGTGAAGTGTTTGAAGGCCGAGCATAGTTGTGTTGAAGCACATTTTGTTGAGGTGGAGGCCGAGTCATCTTGTTGCCGAATTAAGGAGTTAAGCCGTGAGTTCAAGCCGAGACAAGTGTTTGAGCCGTGAGTTGAAATTTGTGAAACTTGTGAAGTTTTGAAGTGTTTGTGAAGAATTTCCAATCATGCCACCAAGGAGAGCTAACCGTCATCAAAATGTTGAAGCGTTGTATAGAAGAGAAGAAGCCGAGCTTATGGAACAACGTATTAACGAGAAATTTGATGAAGGCATTGGAAAGTTAGAGAAGCTGATGAATGATTTGAATCAAACTCAAAGAAGGAGATCACCAAACTCGAACCATGGAGGAAACCGAGTTTCGCCATCGGTTACGGAAGCAAGGAGGGTATCACCGCATTCTTTTAGAGAAAGAAGAGAAACATCAATTTCATCACGGAGAGATCATCATGACTATGGACATGAAGAGAGAAGAAGTCAACGTGAATTTGACAATGAGCCATATAGAGAAGAAGATAGACATAGTCGAAGAAGCATGCATGAACGAAGGGATGACAATGGTCGAGATCGATGTAGGCGTACCTTTGATTTTGATGAAGAGGGTGATAGAGCTAGCATTCATTATCGAGATCGAGACCAAGTTCGAAATTCTTATCGGGATGTAGAGGATGATCGTCGATGGGAATCGGGTATGAAGATGGAAATTCCAGAGTTTAAAGGAGGGATGGTAGCTGAAGAATTCTTAGATTGGTTGTCAAATGTTGAAGAGATCTTTGATTTCAAGGAGGTTCCTGAGCATAGAAGAGTGAAGTTGGTTGCTACTAGGTTGAGGGGGAGAGCTTTGGCATGGTGGCAGCAAACTAAACTTACGAGAGAGAGAATGGGAAAGTCAAAGATTGAATCATGGGAGAAGATGAAGAAGTTGATGCGAGCTACATTCTTACCATACAACTATCAATCACTTATGTACCAGAGGTTGCAGAATCTGAGGCAAGGGACGAAGTCTGTTAGTGATTATGCTGATGAATTTTACCAACTCATTGCCAGGAATGATATTATGGAAACAGAAGAACAGCTAACTGCTAGATTCATTGGGGGATTGAGAATGCAGATCCAGGATATGATTAATATGTTTGATCCTAGATCAGTTGCAGAGGCACATCAGAAGGCGTTGGCTTGGGAGAAGCAAGGAAGGCGTAGAGGTGGTGTGTTTACTAATTCCAATAATCAAGCGAGGGGTGTTAGTGGAAGTTCTAATGTTGCTAAACCTGTCAATAAGCCAGTGGTGAAGGAGGCTTAGAAGGCAAAGGTTAGCAGTGTTTTCAAATGTTATAATTGTCAAGAGTTGGGTCACAAAAGCAATGAATGTCCGAAACCGAAGAAGAGAGCAATGGTTGCAGAAGTTGAGGAGGATGATGGTGAGGAGGCAGAGTGTTCAAATGCACCTTATGTTGAGGAGGAAGAAGAATTATCTGGAGATGAAGGTTGTAATCTTATGATGAGGAGGTCATGTCTTACACCAAAGCAAGAGGAGGATTCTAGTTGGTTGAGAAGCAATATTTTTCAGTCGACATGCACTATTCTGGGAAAGGTTTGCAAGTTCGTTATTGATGCTGGAAGCTGTGACAATATTATCTCTACAGAACAGTAAGGAAGTTGAACTTGAAAACTGAGAAGCATCCTAAACCGTACAAGCTGGCATGGCTGAGGAAGGGTGGTGAAGTGAAGGTGTGTCGAAGAGCTTGTGTGAATTTTTCTATTGGGAAGAAATACAAAGACGAAATTTGGTGTGATGTTGTAGACATGGATGTGTGTCATCTGTTGTTGGGCAGACCATGGCAGTTTGATAGAGCAGTGCAACATGATGGTCGTGCTAATAGCTATAGTTTCATGTTTGAAGGTACTAAAATTACTTTAGTTCCCAAGAAGCAGCAACAGAAGGAGAGCAAGCTAGAGGAGATCGAAGAGCTGAAAACTTTGTTATCTTTGAAGGAGTTTGTTAAGAAAGTTGAAGATGAGCCGGAAGTCTATTTGTTGATTGGACGAGAGAGTCATGAAGAGGTTGAAATTCCAGAAGAAGCGAAGCCAGTTTTGAAAGAATTTGAAGATGTATTTCCAGAAGAGTTACCTAAAGAGTTACCGCCACTGAGAGACATTCAACATCAAATTGATCTTATTCCGAGAGCAGTTTTACCACATCGACCACATTATCGAATGAGTCCAAAGGAACATGAGGAGTTGCGAAGGCAGGTGAAAGAGTTGCTTGAGCAGGGACGTGTTCAGGAAAGCTTGAGTCCTTGTGTAGTGCCAGCATTGTTGGTGCCGAAGAAGGATGGAACATGGAGAATGTGTACCGATAGTCGAGCTTTGAACAAGATTACTGTTCGCTACCGATTTCCTATGCCGAGGTTGGATGACTTGTTGGATCAGTTGAGTGGGGCTACTATCTTTTCGAAGATTGATTTGAAGAGTGGTTATCATCAAATTCAGATTAGACCAGGAGACGAATGGATGACAGCTTTCAAGACGAGAGAGGGGTTATACGAATGGTTGGTTATGCCATTTGGTTTATCAAATGCACCTAGTACATTCATGCGGGTGATGAATCAAATCTTTAGACCATTCATTGGGAAGTTCGTGGTGGTTTACTTTGATGATATTCTGATTTATAGTGCAAGCACAGAGAAGCATGTAGAGCATTTGAGAAAAGTGTTAATTATTCTTCGTGAGGAACAATTTTATGCAGCTACGAAGAAATGTGTGTTCATGACTCGAAGGGTATTATTTTTGGGATATGTTGTATCTGAGAAGGGAATCCAGGTGGACCAGAGTAAAGTTGAAGCTATTAGAAATTGGCCACAGCCGAGAACTATCACTGAAGTTAGAAGTTTTCGTGGATTGGCATCATTCTACCGAAGGTTTATTCCACACTTCAGTAGCGTGATGGCACCGGTTACTGATTGTATGAAAGGGAAGCAGTTTTCTTGGTCGGAGGAAGCAGGAGTTGCTTTTGAACGAATCAAAGAACTTTTGACGATAGCACCAATTCTTGTTTTGCCAGATTTTCAGTTGTTGTTTGAGCTACACACTGATGCATCAAAGGTTGGGATTGGAGGAGTGTTGAGTCAGAGTGGGAGGCCAGTTGCTTATTTCAGTGAGAAGTTATCAGCGGCAAAGCTGAGATATAGTATATACGATGTCGAGTTTTATGCTATTGTGCAAGCTGTTAAACATTGGAGGCATTATCTATTTCAGAAAGAGTTTGTTCTTTACACTGATCATGAGGCGTTGAAGCATTTGCAGGGGCAGGATAAGATTTCAGCGAGGCATGCATCATGGATTGCTTATTTGCAGCAGTTTACTTTTGTTGTTAAACATAAGTCAGGAGTAACTAATCGTGTAGCTGATGCCTTGAGTAGAAGGAACCATTTGTTGACTACAATGAAAGTTGAGGTGACAGGGTTTGAATTATTGCCAGAATTGTTTGAGGAGGATCCTTACTTTGCAAAGTTTGTTGAGAAAGTTAAGGATGGGAGTACTGATGAATTTATGTTAGTTGATGGTTACTTATTCAAGGGGAATCGATTATGTATACCAGATAGCAGTTTGAGAATGAAGATCATCAAGGAGTTGCACGAGGAAGGACATGTGGGCCGTGATCGTAAATTGCATTTGATTTCTCAATCTTATTTTTGGCCATCGATGAGGAAAGAGGTAGAGAGGTTTGTGGAGAGATGTCATGTATGTCAGATTTCGAAGGGAACAGCGACAAATGCAGGATTGTATATGCCGTTACCTGTACCATCTACACCGTGGGTTGATATCAGCATGGATTTCGTTTTGGGTTTGCCTAAAAATCAAAGGGGAAATGATTCTATATTTGTTGTGGTGGACAGATTTTCGAAGATGGCACATTTTATTGCCTGCAAGAAGACAGCGGATGTAGTTCGAGTGGCACAATTATTCTTTAAGGAGGTGTATCGATTGCATGGTTTACCAGAATCTATTGTTTCTGATCGGGATACCATATTTTTGAGTCACTTTTGGCTAAGTTTGTGGAAGATGGTTGGAACGAAGCTGAATTTTAGTAGTGCTTATCATCCGCAAACAGATAGACAGATTGAAGTTGTTAACCGATCGTTGGGAAATTTATTACGATGTCTTGTGAAGGACAATCTGAAGAGTTGGGACATGAAATTATGCCAGGCAGAGTTTGCTCATAATCATGCAGTGAATCGTAGTACGGGGTTCAGTCCATTTCAGATTGTATACTCAAATCTACCAAGGGGACCGTTGGATTTGGCAGTAGTACCACAACCAAAGGGGACAGTTAGACGAGCTGTTGATTTTGTTGAAGGATTGAAGGAATGTCATAAGATCGTTCAGGAACGATTGGAGAAGTCGAATGAGAAATACAAGAAGATTGCAGACTTGAAACGAAGAAGTGTTGAATTCAAGGAAGGTGATTTGGTTTATGCTGTGTTAACGAAGGATCGTTTTCCAGTAGGCGCTTATAACAAGTTGAAAGCCAGAAAAATTGGTCCTGTCGAAGTGGTGAAACGGATTAATGACAATGCTTATAAGTTGAAGCTGCCGGAGGATGTGTACACCTCTGATGTGTTCAATGTTAAGTATCTTATGCCGTATTATGGAGATGAACAATCTGGTGTAGAGGAATTTACAAATTCGAGGACGAATTTTTCTCAACCAGGGGAGGATGATGCAGCGCGAACTACGGAATCAACAAGTTTAAATGATTCAAAAACTTTAAGTCGTTTGGACAAGGCTATGTTGTTGAGTCGTTCAGGAAATTTAAGTCGTCTACGACTTAACAGAGCAGAGGAAAGGAAGTTACGACTTAGTGGGAGTTTAAGTCGTTCACGAGATAAGGAACAAAGCTTTAAGTCGAATGGAGGAATTGAGTCATACACGACTCAACTGGAGGCCAGAAAGGACACGGGGAAGGAGACGCGAGTTAACAAGAATGAAAAGCAGGAGTTACGACTTAACAGGAGCTTAAGTCGTTCGAGTTTGATGAGTCGTACGCGACTCAACGACTCATCCATAGGTCGTATCCGAGTTAACAAGCCACAAGAGAGGAAGGCGCCTGGAGCTTAAGACGCGGTTTGTTTGAGTCGTATGGATCTTGAGTCGGTCCTTAGTTGAGTCGTGAGTCGTTCACGACATGGGTTGAGTCGTGTTGTATGTATGTAATGTTGAGTCGTGTGTCGTGTACATTGTGTTGTATTTTGAGTCGTTTGTGTTGTCTGAGGTTGTAAATATTTTAAGTCGTAGACCGTGTGTCGTTAAGTCGCAACTGTTGTATTGAGGCGCGTAATGATGAGTCGCTGCCGATCTATGAGCGTGTTGTAATAATGAGTCGTGTGTTGTGTGAACTTGTTGTGTCGCTGCCGAGTCAAGAAGAGTCGTGAGTCGCATACGACTTAAGGCCGGGTTTGGGAAAACTATAAATAGGGAGTGTGTTGTACATTTTTAGTGGTTGATTTTGGAATAAAATTTCTTGTTGATTGCTGTGTGCTTTCTTCTAAAATTGGTAGTTGAGTGTAATCTCCTATCTCCTCTTTCGGTTAATCGAGTGCGCTCGATTCAACGATCGTAGAAGCCGATTCACGGTATCTGGTGCGCTAGATCAACGTACGAAGAATCGTAGATCTTTGAACACGGTATAGTGCGCTATCAACGTGTTTGAGATAGCTAGAATTCGGTATCTTCGGATCAACGAATTTGGGCATTTTGGTATTCATCAATCCACCGATTGCTACTTTCACCGATTGAAGTTTATTTTGATTAATCCGCTGCGTCAAAAATTCAATAAAACGTATACTTTCAAAAATCAGTTTAAAATCCTTTTAAATTCGAAATCGTTACTTTAACATTTTAAAACTCCAAAAATAGGCCATATGCTGCAACAACGCCAAAACATCAACCACGGCATCCAAACATCATATATCAATATGACAACTGAATATATCGCAAATATTTGTAAGTAAATCAATACTGTTGAGGAATCCAGTTGGATCCCTCCAACCTGTTTCCCTGCATCCATAGATGTTAGCACAATACCAATACTGTTTCAATACGGAATATCGCGGTACATAGGTTTATATAAAATATCATCCGCTATTATGCGGCGCAATAGGGTCTCATCCACCTATATAATGCAGGAAATCAACTCCAAGTACATATATAATACCAATTCCACTTCAAGGTGAAATATCGCGGTATATGTGTTTAATAAATAACATCCGCTAAATATACAGCGTATAGGGTCTATTTCAAAACAATAGATAATAATTTATCATTCAACCACACAACCAAGCAATTTTAAATCTAACTATTTAAAATTTAAATCGAAACAAATTCGATTGAGTGAGAAGTTCTCATGTTGCTTCCAATATCAGTTGCAGTGCATTATTTCGAATAAAATTAAACGCGCGTTTAATTTTAACCAAAAATTTCACTAGCTCCAATCAACCCCAATCCTTCTCCATTGTGTAGTGCTCGTCAATACAAAGCCAAAGCAATTCGTTTTGTGAATTTCCGACCTCGTATGAACAAGTTATGATGTTTTAAAGATTTGAACGAATTAATATATAATAAATTTCAATTTCTTTTCTATTTTAAAACCCTACTTCTCAGGGCCGTTCACTTTAGCTTGAAGAAATCCAGGCCGTCCCCTTCATCTTCTCCAATACCAGGTGATACATGATCGTAATTAACCCAAAGTCGCCGTCTACAACCAATTTTCACAACCACCTACGTCGCTCGAAACATCATCACTCCACCACCATTTGAAAGCTCGTGTCGCAAACCCACACCACCGTGAACATCTTCAAGCTCGGCCCTCCCCATGATGAGATCCAATGACTTGAACGCGGCCACAACGTGAGCTCCTAGCTCCCTCCTCGTCGCGAATTAGACAATCACCACCGTTGATCTTCTAGAGCTCGATTAGCTCTACAACTTTCATGTTGAAGGTTTCGGCTAATTGTCTATGGATTTGGAGAAAATAGAGGAAAAAGGAGATGAATTTTTGGCCATAGAAATGGGAGGTGGAGGCTGAAGCTTCTAGGGTTAGGGTTTGTGTAAAATGTGAATTATGGTGGCCTTTTATGGAAAATTGCAAAACACTATTCATCCCGAAATTTTCCAAACTCCAAACCAAACGTGTCTCCTGGCGTTCATAATGTTTTACCCCTATTTCGAACGCAATGGAATATATCAGGAGCCAATTCGATCAAATTTGAAAGATAAGTTTTCGAATCAAATTATTTAAATTTAAAATTCACTCAAACCAATTTCAGTGGTTTTAGCTTGCCCCGGACAAACCGTAAGTCCGATTGACACGAAATTTAAAACCATACAAGAATATAACATTACGAATCCGATGAAACGGGTTTCGTCGAAATCCGAGACTGTTTGATAAATGACTATTTTTACTCGTCAATTAAATATAAAATATTCAACTTCTACAAATTAACTTTTAATTAAAATTTAAAAGTTCTATGTAATGAGTGGGGTTTTCGACTCGCGAAGGTCGACATCAATACGTCCACTGTATCAACTGCCGAGCAATCGAAGGCCAAAAAACCGTACCGTTAGGGTTAAAGAAGAGGTAGAAGATAGAAGAAGAAAGAAAGAAAAAGCAACAGAAAAAAAATATCAGAATCTCATAATCGCAGCGGAACAATATATAATAGATAAATGAATATCTTTAAAATAAAGGATCATATCAGTTATTACATTACGTCACATTACCTTACATTACATAATCAGAGTGTACAACAACAAACAACGGAAAAGAAATACTATATACTAGCTGCTACGCCAAGCCATCCAGCTTGCCTCCAAATCTCTACAGCAACTCCTGAATTCCTGAATATCCTGATAACCTGACTCTCGACTGCCCGTGTAGAAATAGGTGGGCACCCAGAGTTTAGGAAGGAAACAATAAACTCCAAGTCAGTCATGTGACTGGTGTGAGAACTTAAAACAGTTATATCTTTAAAAATAAACAAACAAATAAATATTTTAAAATAGATTCGTAATGCTTTTGAAAAATGTAACTACCATAAAGCCTCCCGCCACACACACAATGCAAACGCAGAACTTAGGGGAGATTTCTCCTTATAATAGTCAAACATGCTTGATACTTAAATTTCTTTGATATTATTACTATAAGTGCAAAGTGTGGAAAACCATTTCGAAAGTAGAATATAAATCTTTGCCAGCATAGGTTCCATTATAGTATGCCCACTATAGCTACCATATCAGATGGCAGGTTCTACAACTAAAACCGTACAAGGCTCGTATTGTTTCTTTGGATTTCCAACAAATGGTCAGGCCAAGAAACTTCCCATTGCCACATGGAAACGCCTCTGGAAAGACGCCCCGAGAACCTAACCGGATCTCTGCCAACACAAGGCCGGGTTACCCCTAACTAGGTAACTACTGACACGAGTATGCCATCCCCCGGTCGTAAACGACCTTTCCCGGGATCCCAGCAGCAAATCACAAAGTAATATATATATCTGCGATATCAACATAAGTTAAGTATCTGGGCTCCATACCACGATACCACTTCTATCCAGAAGGAAATGCACATACCTTAAAGGGCGCTTCCCACAATAACCTTGCCGCATCCTTCCTGTTTCGACCATTTCCGGGTGTGAGGTTCGACGAAGTCTCATCCACAAAGCTACGCTTTTTACAAAAGCCCCGCTTTGATCAACAAATGATCAGCAGCACTCAGCATGCCACATTCTCAAATTGGGAATATATCACTGATAACCTTCAACTACATAACCTTCGAGCTCGTACGTCTCAGAGAAGGGTGTTAAGCTAAGAGAATAAATTCTCCACCACCAACAGAAATATATTTGAAAGAAATCTGCTTTATATCTCAATTTGTAATGTCAGACATACAATCCATTCAAGTCTATTCTGGGTTCGAACAGAACCGAAGGCACTTCCGAAGAAGCCCTTGCAATCCAGGTATTCACAATCCCGATCGGACTTCCCATCACTTAAGGAATCTCTACACCAGCGCGACTCAGTGCAGAGACAATCAACGAGTTATCCTTTCGTTCTCGAAAATACCCGGTCTTCACCACCGGTCTTCAAATGCTATCCATAACGACGTATCATTATCCGGAATGGGTTATATGACACAAAGGTCCGCTCCCGGCTAAACCGAATAACGAGCGCTTATTTGTAAAATAAGTATAGCATTCAAATTCAAACAATCGCAACAAATACCCATTTAAAGGTAAATATTGATAGTCGGTTATTTAACTATCAAGCAAACCAACAAATATTCAGCACCATAACAATCACTAGGCCCTTTTATTAATCTTGCATCAATTAAATAACTTGCGAAATATTCACTTCAATTTATATTTAAAAGAGATAATCTCAAGACATTTCACTTCATATTGGAAAACATTTCCATACTTATTTAATAATAAGTAACCTCACAAATATATTTATTTTCAACATTTGGAAAATATTCAATATGCTTAAATCACAATTAAGTATACATTTTATTCTTTAAGGAAAACATTCTCTTAAACACGTTTATTTGAGTCAAAACGAATGTTGCGTAAAACATCGTTGCGACAACTCAAAATCATTTAGTATAGGGATTCGAAATTAAGATAGATATATAAATCCCAATACTACATAAAACATTTCCTTTCGAAAATCATTTACTATAACAACAATGTTATAGTCCACTATTTCCTTTTATTCCTCGAAAACGTCTATTTCAACAATGAATGTTGAAATCTATGGTTTAGACACTTATACATTTCAAAACACTTCAAATCATTTTAAAATTCTATTTAAATATCACTTCCCCAAAACATTTCTTTAATATATTATTCACCGTCCAAAAACATGAATATAAATCGTTTACCAAATTCAACACTTCTACATATTTAATTTGAAGGATTATCCACTGTCCAAAATCGTGAATATATTTCCATTAATAAGCTTTCCTATTTACTTATCAAATTCAATCAATTTTGAATTTATAAATCAATGTTTATAAATTCACATTTATATATTATAAAACTTCAAGTTATAAAAAATCTCTTAATTAACGAATTCTATTTATATCTCATTTAAGTGCCAAAATCCAATTTATAAGTTAATTTCTTATAATTCTTTTATTTTACAAAATCTATTCATTTTATAACTTCTCAATTTATAAATTTATAAATTTCATTCACTTATGAATCCATTTATACTTCATTTTAACACTTATAAAAACTCGTTTTTATAATTCCAATATCTTTAATTTATAAATATCAATTTTATAAATCTTTTATATAAACCATTTATAATAAATTCAAAAATCTCTATTTAATCTATTTTATAAAATCATTAACTCCATATTTTCAAAAATCAATTTTCAACTATATTTCTCAAAAATCATAATTTTTATAACATTAAAATTTTAACGTTTATTTAATTAAAATGAATCAATTCCAAAATTTAATAAAACGTATACTTTCAAAAATCACTTTAAAATCCTTTTAAATTCGAAATCGTTTCTTAACATTTTTAAAAACTCCAAAAATAAGCCCAATGATGCAACAACACTAAATATAACAATCACGGCATCCAAAACATCATATATTATATGATAACAGAATATATCATAATATCTATAAATAATTCAATATGGGTGAGGAAACCAGTTGGATCCTTCCAACCTGTTTCCCTGCATCCAAAGATGTTAGCACAATACCAATCCCGTTCCAATACGGAATATCGCGGTATATAGGATTAATAAAATATTATCCGCTATTATGCGACGCAATAGGGTCTCATCCGCTATATAATGCGGGAAAATCAACTCCAAGTACATATATAATACCAATTCCACTTCAAGATGGAATATCGCGGTATATGTTTTTAATAAATAACATCCGCTTAATATATGGCGTATAGGGTCTATTTCAATACTACAGATAATAATTTATCATCCAAACATACAATCAAGCAAATTTTAAATCTAACTATTTAAAATTTAAATCGAAACAGATTCGATTGAGTGAGAAGTTCTCACCTTGTTTTCAATAACAGTCACAGTGTTTTATTTCAAATAAAATTAAACGAGCGTTTAATTTTATCCAAAAATTTCACTAGCTCCAATCAACTCTAATCAAGATCCATCACGTAGTATTCATGAATACGAACCTAACGCAATTCGTTTCGTGCATTTTCGACCTCGTATGAAAAAGTTATAGAGTTTTAAAGTTTACACGAATTAATATATATATAATTTACAATTTCCTTTTTAATTTTTATACCCAATTGAATCTGGACCGTTTGTTTTGGCATCATGAAATCAGGCCGTTCCTTTTTCTTTCTTCTTCCTCGTTCAATTTACGAGCACGAAACCCATATGGCCGCCATCCATTCGTGAATTTTCGCATCGCCTACGACCGCTTTGACGGCGATCAGCCACCTCCACGACGATGCCCATCACGCATGGCACCTTCGGCCAGAGAACGGTCGAGCTCGGCCCTATATTGGCCTAGAAATGCGTGCATGAACGACACGTCTTTGCCCTTGAATTGCCGTTGATCCACAACGTTGTTCACGATCATAGCCGTTGAGATTGTAGTACTCGTTGCCCTCTACGATGTTGTAGTTGAACGTTTTTGGTGAAGGTGAATGGATTAGAAGAAAATGAGGGAGGAAGAGGAACAAATTTTGGCCATTAATACTATTGATGGCGGCTAGGGTTTCTGGGTAGGGTTTAGTGTAAAATGTGATAAATGAGGTCCTTATATAGAAAATTTCCATGCACTATTCACCCGAAAATTTTTCGAACTCCAATCGAAGCGTGCCGCCTGGCATTTATAATGTTTTACCCCTATTCCAAACGCAATGGAATATATATCGGGAGCCAATTCGATCAAATTTGAAAGATAAGGTTTTGAATCGACTATATTAAATTTAAAATTCACTAGAATCGATTTCTACGCATTTTAGCTTGCCCCGGACAAACCTTAAGTCCGATTGACACGAAATTTGAAATCATATAATGATATAAAATTACGGATCCGATGAAACTAGTTTCGTCAAAATTCGAGATTGTTTGAAAAATGACTATTTTTACTCGTCAATTAAATATTAAAATATTCAATTTCCACAATTTAACTTTTAATTCAATTTTAAATGTTCTATAACATCATTCTAACTCCAACATGATTTAATACAACTTTACAAATCAATTTTAATCATATTAAACCCAATTTCCAATTATATCTGTAATTTCAAATATTAAATTATCGATTCAATTATCCAATTAAACCCTCATATTCAAAATTTAATTTGTTTGACTTACAAATTTTACTTTTTAATATTTAAAATCAATTAAATATACGAATTTCAATTGACAGAAATTCTGAGTCATTACATTCTATAACATCATTCTAACTCCAATATGATTTAATACAACTTTATAAATCAAATTTAATCACATTAAACCCAATTTCCAATTATTTCTTTAATTTCATATATTAATTTATCAATTTAATTATCTAATTAAACTAGATATTCAAAATAAAAATTTATTCAACTTACAAATTTTACTTGTTAATATTTAAAATCAATTAAATATACGAATTTCAATTGACAGAAATTCTAGGTCGTTACATTCTCGAGACCTTTCAATCCGACGGTGGAGATCATCGTAGGCAAAGCGAGGTGTTGAAAAATCTTGTTCAAATGGCCTTCGTTCACACAAATTATTCAAGGTGGGGAAGCAATCGAGTTCGACCGGCCTCTGGCTGATGGTGTGTCACATGATGGTCGTTCATATGGAGGTTGTTGACTGACGTTTAGTCGAGCGAAGTGGTCGTGAAAATTCAAAGATAGATGGCGACCGAGTGGGTTTGTTCGGCGTGAATGAAACGAAGGAGGAGAAGAAGATTAGCATGGCCTGGAGCTTGTTTTGGGAAATTAACGGGTCTAATGGATTTAAGGTTTATAAAACAAAATAGAAATTATAAATTTTATTATATATAAATTCGTATAAACTTTAAAATGTCATAACTTCTTCATACGATGTCCGTTTTTGACGAAACAAATTGTATTGGGTCCGTATTAATGAGAACTACATTTTAGACCTAGCTTGAAGTTGATTAGAGCTAGTGTAAATTTTGGGTAAAATTAAACGCTTGTTTAATTTTATTCGAAATAAAACACTACGAGTACAACTCACTCTTTCTAACTCAATGATATTTTTATATAAATGAGAATAAATTTATTTTATGCTGATTGATAATTGTTTATATGATATATTATATATTATATATATTGATTGGTATTTGGATATATTCATGCCTATTAGAGCAGATGAGATCCTATATATTCTCGTGTATGAGCGGATGACCTTTTGGACGCATGTCTGCCTCGAAGCGGACATTGTACACATATTCTAATATGTATATTTGTTCCATGTGACAGGTTGGAAGGATCAAACTGGTTCCTCACCAGTATTGTTTTATTTATTGTGATATATGCTGTTATCATATGATATATGATCCTTTGGATGTCGTGATTGATGTATTTAGTGTTGTTGCAGCATTCGCCCTATTTTTGAAAATTTAAAAATGTTAAAGTGATGATTTCAAAATTAAAATGGGATTTTCAAAGTGATTTTGAAAATAGATGTTTTATTTGTTTTTGAATTGTTAAGGAAATGAATTTGTATTTAATAAATAAAAGTTATAATTTTTATGTTATAAAAATTATGAATTTTATGAAATATAATCAAAATGTATTTTTGAAATATGGAGTTAACTATTTTGCAAACAGTTTGAATTGACGTTTTTGAATTTTTTAAACCGGTTTATATATATGATTTATAAAATTGAATTTTTATAAATCAAAATAATGGGATTATAAATGAGTTTTGTAAATGTTAAAATGGAGTTATAAATGGATCTTATAAGTGAATAAGATTTATAAATTTTGATGAAGTTATAAAATGAATGAAATTGGAAATAAGAGTTTTGTAAGTGAATTAATTTATAATTCGGATTTTGCATATAAATTATATATAAATGGAATTTGTTAATAAAGGGAATTTATAAATTGAAGTTTTTATTAAATATAAATGTGAACTTATAAACATTGTTTTATAAAACCGAAATCAATTGAATTTGATAAGTTAATATGAAATCTTATTAAAGGAATTATATTCACGATTGGACAGTGGATAATCCTTTAATAAAATATGTAGAAGTAATGAATTTGGTAAAGGAGATATATTCACGATTTTGGACAGTGGATAATCCTTTAATAAATGTATAGGAATATTGATTTGAAGAGAAATATATTCACGATTTTTGACAGTGAATAATCTTTTAAATGGAGTTAAATGATTTGAAGATGTTTTGTAATGTGTTAAGTATCGAATAAATAGATTTCAACATTTATTGTTGAATAGACGTTTTCGAGAAGTACAGGAAGCATGGACTATAACACTATTGTTAAGTAAATGATTTTCGAAAGGAGATGTTTTGAAATGGTTTTGGAATTATATATTTTTAAAGATAATTTGAAGTGAATATCTGGCAAGTGATTTAATTAAATAAAGATTAATTATAAGGGCCTAGTGATTGCATATGGTGCTAGATATTTGTTTGTTTGCTTTGATAGGTAAATAACCGACTATCAAATTTGGCCATTTTAGTTTGTCGACCAGATATGGAAACTATTTAGTCGTACACTTTGTACGTAGCGATCTATGTAGGCTTGATTATCATTTGTGTTGAGTATGTTGATTCGTGTAGTGTGGAGTATTACTCCAATCTATCGAGCTTCCTTCTTGGCCGAAAGATAGAAAGTTGAAAGTTGGAGGCGTTATAAGTCTGTGAGACTTAGTTTCTGTGTGAGATTGAGAAACGCTTTTGCGTTGTTGGTGCGAAGAGACCGGGATCGGTTTATCTAAAAACCACTTCGGACCAACGTATATGCGTTCGATTGTGTAGATTGTGATGATATTGATATTCAGTATTTTCATAGTAGAGGACTGCTTGTTGATCATTTGGGATTATAATCCCAATATACATATAGTAGCAGTAGTCTCTTCGTAATGAAATATCCAATGCAAGAACTATTCGCTACTAATCCTAGAGATTTTCCGACAGGATGTGGTAGAAAAGTACCTTCGGTTTGTCCAGTTCCTGGACAACTTGTATGGATGTTTGTTTGACATTGCATTTCTAAATATTACGTACATTGATTTTTACAAATGTACATTAGTGGTGCTGGAGAAGACAACTTCTCTTAGCTTAACACCCTCCTTGATACATACATGCTTAAGGGTTATATTTTTGTGGAAGGCAATTAGTTGTAACATAAATGGCCGCGTGGCATTCAAAGTGATGTGATATGTGATATGTGAAAGGTAATCGTTACCTGAGGCCTCATCAACCGGAAATGGCCGAAACAGGGTTAGCTGTGGCAAGGCTAAGTGGGTCTCTCCTATTAGGATATGATCATCCTCTTCTAGATATATTTCTTCCAGTTATGATGTTCAGCATGTAAATTAATGTGGTTTGCATGCTATGAGGGCCCTCGAAAAAGGTCGGTAACGACCGGAGGATGACATATCTGGCACTACCGAGTTACAGAGATAGGTCGATCTTGTGTTGGTAGATGGCAGATGTTCTGTGCCTCGGGCCATGCATCTAGAGGTATACCCATCGGAAGGTAGACCCTTCACCTAGTCATTTGTTTGGAAATCCAAATTCTACTATGTGCCTGTCATTTTGATTATATTGCTCATTTTGGGCTATATGCTGGAATTTAATCAATGTAACAATTTTGGGTATGATTAACATTATTTATGCAATAGACACTATTATAATATAAGAGGATTAGATATGAAATGATTTAGTTATCGTAAGGTAAAAACATATCCATGTTTATATGGGGGCGTGTCTTACGAGATACTTTTGTTCTGAATTAAATAAATTCAGTTGAGTGTGTATCTCACACTGGTTTACCTGACTGATCCGGACATTCTTCCCTTTCAATACTCGGGTCAGACCGAGTATATTTACAGGTTCAGATTTGGCGCTTTTAGAGCTTCAACAGGAGGGCTGGAGATCTTCATTCTCGTATACACGTATCTGTTTTGATTATCCGCTTTGCTTATTGTTGTTGTATATTATCGGCAATTGTAAGGACACGTTATTATAACTATCCAGCCTGATAATTAGTTATTGATTGTTGAACTCTGATTGATGTATGTATGTATACAGTTTCTGTTTTGTAAAGATCATTGATAAGATATAATATGTTTTCCACTGCAATGTGAGATTTTGTATTGTTCTATTTTATTTTATCTTCTCTCTTTCTTCTCTTCTCTTCTTCTCTCTTCTTTTCTTTCTCATGACTTTCCATCAATCTATGCCTTATGGGTTGGACACGTGTGGTTTATTATCGATTCAAAGGATACGGATTTGCGGGTCGTCACAGTTTTATTTAATTTATATAACTAAATGTCTTAAATAATGTTAGTCAAAATTTGGGTCATTAAAGACATAAATCAAACATAAAGGTAAAACATACCATCAAACTAGTCAGGATAAGTGTCTCTAATCCTGCTCTCTGTTTTCCAAGTATGATATCTCTCACCGTCACTCCACTAGACCTTTATTAATTAAACTATCTTGTTCCTTAATTTCTTCTCATCCCTAGCCACTATTTGAACTGGTCGTATTACTGTGGTCATGTCTAGCTTCAATTCTAAGTCTTCCAATACCATTGGGCTAATGGTAGTCTCTAGTTCTAGAACACTCCCTTAGATGAGAAACATGAAAAAAATTGTGGACTCTTTTTAAACTATTCGATAACTCTATCCTATAAAAGAGTTTCTCGATCCTTTTTATAATAGGAATGGTCCAACAAATCTAGGTGCCCATTTTCCTAACTTCCTAAATCTTATTACGCCTTTCATCGGCTATATTTTGACGAAGATCTGATCTCCACCTGAGAGCTCTAAATCTTTGCGTCTCTTATTTGCATAACTTTTCTGCCTAGATTGAGTTTCCTTCATTCTAGCCCAAATTAGCTCAATCTTTTCTACAGCTTCTCTTACTAAATCTGGACCAAGGACTAATTTATGTCCGGTCTCTAACCAACATGTGGAAGATTTGCATAGCCTTCCATACAAAGCTTCAAAAGGTGTCATCCCAATACTAGTCTGATAACTATTGTTATATGAAAACTCGACTAGGTGCAGATGGTCTTCCCACAATCCTCCAAAATTCGATGCACAAACTCTTAACAAATTTTCCAAGGTTTTGTTAACTCGTTCCATTTTCCCATCGGTCTGCGGATGCTAAGCAGTACTCATCTTGAGCTTGGTACCTAAAAATTCCTGTAGACTCTTCCAAAAATCACTAGGGAAAAAGGAATCTCTATCACTTATTATACTATTAGGAAACCCATGCAGTCAAACTATATTTTTCATGAATACCTTAGCTAGAACAGGTGCCGTTCTAGTCAACCTAATGGGTATAAAGTGTGAGCTCTTAGTCAGTCTGTCCACTATAACCAGATACTCTCATTTTCTCTATTAGACCTTGGCAATCCGTATATAAAATCGATAGGTATAGAATCCCACTTTCAAACTGGAATATCTAAAGGTTGAAGCAATCCACTCGGTTTTTGATGATTGGATTTTACTTGTCAAAAGTTAAGACACTTCTTTACCCCTAAGCCTACATCTCTTTTAATACCTTTCTAGAAGAAACTTCTTTGCATGTTCTAATGCATCTTAGTTCCTCCAGGATGAATAGTAAACTTCGATCGATGACATTCTCTAAGAACATCCTTCCTTAGATCTTCTATTTTTGAAACACATAATCTTCCTTTCTTTCTTAAACACCATTTTGGTCAAGACTGAAGTCCTTTAAATCATCAATCTTGGTCCTACAATTTAAACTTTTAATCTGTTACACCTAGTAATGGATCATCTCCTTGCTTAGAAGCAGCCCTTTTGATCATTACTGGTCGAACTTCTAAACACGAAAATATAGCAGTTTCTTGACTCGAACTTGCCTTAGATCTTAACTGCACACCATAGGTAGTCAATGCTTCTAAATCTTTCCACTCAGCTATCATTGCTGACCCTACATTTTGATGCCTTCTACTGAGTGCATCTGCTACTCTATTTCCTTTTCCCAGTGTATACTCAATTCCAAAATCATAAGTGGTTAAAAAGTCTAGTCATCTCCCCTGCCTCATATTCAACTCCTTCTGAATGAATAAGTATATCAATGACTTGTAGTTCGTAAACAACTCGAATCTCTCTTCCAAAAGGTAATGTCTCCACATTTTTATTACAAAAATTACTGCAGCTAACTCTATGTCATGCATCAGATATCTAATCTCATTAATCTAAGCTATTGAAGGCAATTGCTTTACCATCTACATTAACACAACTCCTAATTTAGTTCCACATGCATCTATATACACTACTAAATCATGGTTCCCATCCAATATAACTAACACTCGCGCATTGGCCAATAAATGTTTTTTCTTTTGGAATGCCTCCTCACATTTATCGGTCCAAATATAGTTCATGTGCTTCCTTGTTAGCTTAGTTGTTAATGCTTTTATCCACGAGAAATCCTTCATGAATCTCCGGTAATAGCCAGCTAGTTTAAGAAAACTCTTTATCTCAGTAACTGTCTAGGGTCTCTTCCAGTTATTAACTGCCTCGATCTTAGCTGGATCACATGACCAAGGAACTTTACCTTCTTCTTCCAAAAGTGGTACATTGAAAACTTCATTTTAAGTGATGTTGCCTTAGTGTCTCAAGCACTATCCTAAGATAAATTTCATGGTCTCTTTCATCCTTCGAATATATCAAAATGTTGTCTATGAACACCAATACAAATCTATCCAAAATTTCCCAAAAGATCTGATTCATTAAGTCTACGAAGAAGGCTAGCACATTAGTCTGTCCGAATGAAATTACTAACCATTCATGTGATATATACCTTATCCTAAATGCCGCCAAGGGAATACTATCCTCTGCTACTCTTAGCTGATGGAACCCTCTTACTAAATCTTACTGAGGAATACTTTGGCTTCACTCAACTGGTTGAACAGATCATCAATTCTCGATAAAGGATATCGATTCTTTATCGTTTTCTCATTCAGCATATGATAATTGATGTACAACCTTAACGATCCATCTAGTTTCTTAATAAATACTACAGCTACTCCCAAGTCGAACTGCTTGGTCCAATAAACTTTTTTCTTCTATGTCCTTCGGCTGCACCTTTAACTCCATCTTGGTATTTTTCATCGTACTTCGCGGTCTACCAACAGATTCAGATTCTGGTACAAGATCTATCCTAAATTCAATAGCTCGTTTTGGTGGTTGTCCTATCACCGATTCGAAGACATCAACAAATTCTATAGCAAAGAAAACTCGATTTAACTCATCTTCCTCCTCCTTTGTACCCAACAAAGCACAAATGTAATGCCCCTTTTTTGTACCTTTTGAATGAACAATAAACCACACTTTTCTGACTCAAATTGCATGAACAATCGGATCATTAAGGGTAGAAATAAAAATAAAGGTAGAACGAAACAAAAAAAAGAATCTCACACGAATGGAATAAAATATATTATTGAACAATAATCTTTACAATGGAAAATTATGCAATACATATATCAGAGTCTAACCTACATTCAGCCTAGACAATTATAAACATCTATCCTTACAAATACTAAAAACAATAAAATAATTGCAATAGATGCAATGGATAGTAAATACGTCCATACGTTGATAAAGATTTCTAGCTCTCCTTTGGAAACTCCAAGCATATTCAGTTAAACTTTAAACTATTCTGATCTGACCCGAGTATTAAAAATACCCGGACTAGGCTTGATAAACCAGCGTGTGGCACTCGAAATTTTAAATGTATAGATCATGCCAATGTTAATCAAAACCTTTGAAAAGAAGGGTATCTCATAAGACCGTGCCCACACATAAATACGAACGAGTTTTTATGTTATGTTAACCAAAACACTTTTATTACCAAAATAATTTGATATTATCTTTAATGACATTCTTTTGGAAACACCTTTCAAATAAACTTATTCAAATAAGGTATCAATACCCGGATTAAGTCTAAGAGAATATATCCGGACTAAGTCAACGGAATATACCGGATGGAATATATGATACAAAAAGGGCTGGCTGAAATGTTTTCAAAGCATTACAGCTATTTTGGGACTATAATCAAAACCGTAAATTTCGTATTGGAATTGGATTTCCAACATGATAAGGAAGTAGTGGCATTTTTTCTCCGATCCACGCATAACAACCACAGTCCCCGGTAACCATTACACTTTTCTCAAGCTTGCTACTTGAAACTATATTTGCTACACAACTACTGATAACCAGTAGTTCCCTGCTTTTCTCAAGCTAACCACTTTATCACAATAAATGGGGCAAACATTGCCTTGAAGGACATCTTTCCTCAATGGGTCCAGATACTAAACGCCGCCATTTATATATCAACCAACAATCCGAATTGGTGTATGTCAGACCGCATAGTATCCCATATCATCTTCCGCGATGTGAGGCTAGTGAGGCTACGCTCAATTTCTTCAAAGC
The DNA here is from genome assembly GCA_030765085.1 of Allium cepa. Taxonomy (NCBI): domain Eukaryota; kingdom Viridiplantae; phylum Streptophyta; class Magnoliopsida; order Asparagales; family Amaryllidaceae; genus Allium; species Allium cepa. Next base: position 744,025,514 of record CM060940.1, on the reverse strand, counting down.
CACTCTTTTCTTTTCACAAAGACATGCTTTATTCTTCCACAAACCTCATTCAACTTAGAATGCCACATTATCATTCCTTCAATCACCATTTAACTTTAACGAGCGTACAACCTCTAAGCACATACGCCTCAGAGAAGGGTGTTATGCTAAGAGAAGTTTCCTTCTCTACCACCAAATAGATGTAAGTTTTTAAAAGTCAACATTTGTGATCTTAGCAATGCAATGTCAAACGCTCATCTATACAAGTTCATTTTAAGACTAAACGAAACCGGAGGCACTCCTCCTACCACATCTTGTTAGGAATTACCCCTAGGATAAGTAGCGATTAGTCCTTGTAATTCGAAGATTTCAAAATACGGCAGGATCATTGCTAAAATAAATATCTCTATATTACGAGCGGCCTAGAGAATGTCAACAAGTAATCCTTCCGCTATGATGATCTTTGGTCTTCTGTACAACGAATATTTGAGAATGCAGATACCACAGCCAAATATAACGTGGGGTAAACCCCTGGGACTCGTGACTGCAATCCCTAAATTCTGAAGATCCCTGGACTTCAATAATCATCATCTTTATCATGTCTTTACTTTCAAACGTATACATTGGTTCGAAGTGGTTTTCGGATAGGAATCATCCAAATCCGACTTCGGTCCTTTCGAAGCCAATTATATCGATAAAAAGATGTTAAGTTCATAAGTGGATATTAATCATCAATCAATTACTTCATCTTTTATTTAAATCAAATATCTTTCTTAGATATATTCTATTTGATTTATTCCATTTTCTTTTCAAGAGTATATGGAATCATTAAGCCTCATTTATTAAATCATTTGATTTATTAAACCTCTTTATATCTTGGAATAATTCCAGCCATTTTTATTTTTACTTAGAAAAACCTTTCCAAATCATTCATTAAATCTTAATCAAAGATTTTTTTATATTTAAGTTATAACTTTTAACTTAGGGAAAATATTCCCAATTCATTAAATATTAATTAAAGCTTTTTTTTCTACCTTCGAATCATGTTCTTGCAAATCGAAGATTTTCATAACGGAGCCATACACTACCCTAGATATGGTAAATTTCACCTTGAAGAACTAGTAGTAAGTAGACGTATATCATGAAGATCTTTGTCATCAATGATCATTGTCTCCAATATATTTTATTTCAAAAATTAGTTTGAAGGGATTTTCATATAAGAATCACCCAAGTCCGATCCGGATTTTTCGAATAGGAATCACCCAAATCTGATCCATGTTCTTTCATACCAATCATCGATTTAAAATGATTATTGGAAGATTTGATGATCGATCTATTCATTTCCTTTATCAAATATCTTCAATAAATACAAATCTTTATAAAATATTCTTCTAGTAAATATGGAATCGTTATAGCCTTCCTTTGAAATTTATCGAACCATTTGATATACATAAATCTTTTTGAACTTGGAATAATTCCATTTTGTTTCGCCTTTTATTTCGGAAAACTTTAATATAAATTTTAGAGTATTCGGGCTTTCCCTTTGATCTGCTCACCCTTCATCTAAAATATAAAACGAAGGTCAGCTAAGTTCATGGCACCGGTTGCTCCATCCCTAACCTTATTTACACACCTTGTTTTATCATTTAGCTCTCATTGGCGGGACAAATATACTAGTCGTTTCCGTATACTCAATTATTAATCTTCATTTTAGAAGTGATTCATTTAAACTTCCAAATATTTATCTAAAATGCTTAATTATTATTTTAAAAATATTTATAAATGATACTAGAAAGAATCATTAAGTTTAAATCTTCATTTCAAAAGTTACAGAAACTGCAGTAGAAAAGTACTACGGAAAGTGCTTAAAATAGCTTATTTGATTAAAAAATAGTTTTTAATGTTTGAAAATTCTTATTTTCCAATTCAAATATCTTTTAAACCATTTTAATATATTTGTCTAATTTATTTCATATTTTTAGTCATTTTAAAAGAAATCCCTTTTTGGATTTCGAACTGCAAAACCGCGATATTTTTAGAAAATTGTTTGAACATATTTCAAAATCTACTTAATGAAATCTTGATTTACTTTCTTCGTTGAAAAACTATGGATATGATAGTCTATAAAATTCTTATCTCAAAGGATTTCGAGCTATATTCCACTTTGTATTCTTATTTAACCTTTACAATGAGAAATCGAGAACTACCATTACGCGACGCGCCTATTTTTGACTTGTTTTTCAATTTCTTTTCAAACTTCGTAGAAACACTTTTAAATGTCTGTAAATCATTTAAAAATCGTCCTAAATAGTATTTTCATACTTCAAATTCATTCTTTATTTCATTTCATATTATAAAATTATATTATTGTAATATCATTTTCAACCTTTTTAAAATCATTTAAAGGCTAAATCACTCCATATACATATTATTAAGGACTAAATTTCCATTAAATTAAATATGGTTAATTACTAACCATTTCTCTTATCATTTATCAAACCAAGTAATCAACCTTTTCACAATCATATAATCAACCATAATATCAACTAAGTTATCATTCAATATCAACCAATTTTCAACATATTAATTTATAATTTTACATATGTATTATAAATTTAAGTTTCATTAAAATAAAACTAAGATTTTGAGTACTCACCTTTAACCAAATTGATTAACTTCCTACCAACATTCGTATCAACCAATACTTAACTAAACCACCACCTAAATACTCTTCCACCTTTTCTAAGTGCTCGACCACAACCCCACATCCCTTCTTGCTCTTAGCCATAGTCTCCCCCTTTCAGATTGCTCACGGCCTCCCCCATCAACCCCAAACTCACGGCTTAAGGCCATTTTTAAGAAGAGAAGAGGAAAAAATGGATTAAGAAGTTGTTTAAGAAGAGGTTAGAGAGCAACAAGTGGATTAGTGCTTAAGCACTCCACTATTTTTAACTCTCCTACCTCTCTTAAAGAGAGAAGCCATAAAAATAGCTTAGAGGAAGAAGAAGAAGAAGAAGAGAATGATTTCTGTGAGAATGGAAGAGGGATGCTTTGCTATTTATAGAAAAAGTTTTGGATTAAAATAATATTATGTAAAAAGACCAAAGAACTCTTACTTGCAAATAAAGTAATCTCCTTTTTTTTCAACACTTACTATCACCATTTCAAATAATTCTTTATGTCACTTTCACTTAAGGAGTAAGAAAAGTAAAGTAATAATTATGTTTGTTTTTAACATGTTTTGGAATTTTGCTCTTACTTTTTCTTAATGAAATTCTAGAATTTTCTATGTATGTTTAGTAAAAGTAAACTTGATTAGTGACTTAATTAATACCTATACTATTTGAATGTATGTTCCTATATAAGAAAATAAAGGCGCGACAACATTGTGACAACTTTTGATCGACAAACGTTGATTTTCGATAAAATATTTTACAGTCATATTTTGACGTTTTAGTTAAATTATTTATTTTTTTGTAAACTAAATTTGAAAATATATTTGTATAATGTTATCTAAAAATATAAACACTCATAAATTAGTTAAAATAATTTATTTAACCATTGAAACTTGCTTTTCTAAAATCAGCATTTTGTCATTTTTGTCGATATGGGCAAATGTTACTATTTTTATGTATACTTCTCTTTCCAAATCCTATCTAATATTGTTTGAATCATATATCCTTACATATTTTATACTTAAAATCATCTTAAATGTCATTTTCAAGAGTGATCAAATTCTGGGCCGTTACAAAAAACATCTAAACTCGGGTTTTCTACTAAGTATATAATTTAATCGCTACTACTACGGTGTCTTAGTGATATTTTCATATAGTGGAAAATTATCCTAGCATCATACTTACTTAACCAGTCCGTACCCAAAATAATTTTTAAGCCTACAAAATCAAACACATGCAATCTACAACCTAATAATTCGAACTCTAAATGGTCACATCTCTTCTGAAGAGTTGCATGCCCTCCTATTAGATATTAAACCCATAAGGATGTAATTTGGTATAAGGGCTCTAGATTAAGCTTATCTACCAAACAATGAGATGCGAAAGAATGTGATGCACCAATATTAAATAGAACTCTAACAGGGATACCATGAATCAAAAGTATACCTTCCATTATAGGTTTTCCTTTCTCCTCGGCCGTTCTCGGGGTAGCCGGTTCCAATGCAAACACCTTGTCCTTCTCAGCTTTGGCTGGCTCCTTGCACTAGTTCTTATAATGACCAATCTGATCATAGTTGAAGCACTTATTATTTTTCCTCCCAAACGCCTCGTTTCCATCTCCAGAACAACATTCATTCGTGAAATGTCCTTTGTTATCACACTTTTAACACACCACCTCAGGCTTTCCCTTCTTGGAAGCTCCACACTTCTGAGCTCCCTTCTTATGAAAGAATTTCCTCTTCTAATTTTGCCCACCTTGAGCCTCCATTGCTTTGTTACTACCAAAGAAAGCAAGCATCTCTTTGTTTCTTAAATCCATATTAAAAACTACATCACATGGATCTCTGAGATGTGGTAAAGTTGCCCTACCAAGTTTAGGTTCCAATCTACATATGAATTTCTCATTCCTCTTAATTACTGTATCTTGAGTAGCATACTTATACAGGGACAATTCCTCAAACCTCGTTGCATACTCCAGCACAACATAGTTGTTGACAACCGAAGCATCCTGATTAACTCCTCCAGCATTTCCACCTGCTAACCCAACAACACTTTATGCTTGCATCATGTTGATAAGGAACTGATACATAGCTCTCATATCCACTTGCGGTGTTCCAGCACCTACATTTGCAGCTATTTGTTGAACCGGGTTTCTCCTAGCATTGGCTTTGCATTTCCATTATTTATGGTGCTTCCTCTACCGAGATACTCTTCCATTTCCTGCCTCCATACCTTACTTTCCATTAGTTTGCATTCGAATCTTAGTAAGACATGGAAGAACGATCTAAGGGGGATGGGAATAGAGATAAAGCATATACTTATATATAACAAATACAAGTACATTACTATAGCATTATCCCATACCCCAACCTTATTCTCGAGTCATTTGGGTTATGTTTTAAAACCTCCATTTAAGTTCAAAATTCTTTAAGTTTTACATAAACCTATGCTCTGTACCACATTATAACATCCCCTCATTTTAAGTCCTGAAACTAACTGCTATAGATGCTACAGTCATCTATAGTATTAATTTTCAATGACAAAATGCGGTAATGTTAATGATATCCATAATATCGGAAGCATAAGAATATGAAATATTACAGACATAATTCCAAAACACTTTTCTTATTACATTTCAAATCAGCACTTCATATTCAGTACATAACCCCATAATGTTTCCTAGGTTTGGATAAAATAAAATTATTACAAAATACGCCAAGAGAGACATATGAAAATGCCCCTTGGATGACCAGAGATACTAATAGACAGTTATAACATCTATCTTTGCATACGACATTCAATCGCGGCGGAATAGATAACTAATTAACTCCTATATAGCTAAGCCTTGCCTTCTGCATGTTTCATAAGTTTTGTTCGTCAAAATATACTACACCTAAAAACCTTATCATTCAATCTACTCAGATTAAATTTTAAGTACCCGAGAGTTTAAGGGGGAAAAACATAAACTTTGAATCGGAAAAAAAGCCTTGTGTGAATAATAATATGACATCGGGGTTTATTAACATTAAGTGAGGCCACGTCACCTAGCGGAATGGGATTCCCCTCAATAATATCCTTTAAAGGCCTATCTTTGCAATCCAAAATCTTACAACCAAACTAGTTATGATAGACAATATAAAAATAATACGTATGCATACAATATAGGTAATCAGTGGACTATCTGTCCCAACATCATAGTTTTATCAAGCTGGCTATAAACCTATGGCTGACTCGATCCTACCAGACATGATAAATGTTCTAACTTACTATTAAGGGAAAATTGAATTGTCTGAACGTAACTTCTATTTCGAAGGTCACTTGATCTTAATGGTTTGGTGGGCTCACCAATAACATATTTCTACTCTATGTATTCCTTTCTATGTACAACCAACTTTTAGTCTTGTCCATGACAAAGCCCTATACACTGGAATTTTTGGACTTATATTTGCCAGAGGCCACTAGCTAAAGTATAGGTCATGACCCTACATTAGTCCCATCTGGTTTTATAATCTCCGAGTTAATCTCTTAGTAAAATTTTGGGTTAACTACCCTATCCATATTTCCTTGAAAACAAAATCTTTGTAAATGATTAAACCCTTGAAATCATACTTAAAATAAGGAAAACACTAGTCCTTTACTTTATTCAAAATACATATGCCATGATATATGCTTTATAAAACACTATAGATGAAACTCGAAATCATTAGGGTCTTCGACCCTCTTAAAACTTAGGCTATAAGGCCAAAACTATGTAAAATCTTTACAATTGTAAACTCGGCGACGTCGTCGCCATTAAAGATTATTACCCATTTCAAAGCAAGTCGAAGTCTTTTATTTGAAAAATATGGGACGATGTTGAAGTTACTACTTCATAAGTCATAGTGTTAAAATTATAAATGTTGAACTTCGGTAACACATAAAACATTTGGCATAAATGCCTCATCTAGGGTATAAATTTAGATTATGGTTAAGCTCGAAGATAAGTTAAAACTAGCATTGACTAGGCTCAATAACAATGTTAAAAAGCAGCATAGGGTAACTTGATGACTAGTTAAAAGTGCCTGCCTATGCTCGACAACATGTTGAAAGTGGCATAGTGTAGGCTCGATGACTATCTGGTCTTCGATTCAAAAACATTGAATAGTAAATGCGGCATCATGCTTCTTAGTATAAATCATGCAATAAACTTCTAGGTGTAAAATTCGACATGTACATACATCGACATCGTCATGTTGAAGACCATCTCTCTATCTTTATTATTATGACCTCGACGAGACCAAAACCCATCCGCTTTATCCCAAACTTGTTGAAGTCGTACGGCATTGTTTGGTTCCTCGTTGATGACAGTATGATGCAGTGAGTGGTGGCTCGACACAGCCTATATCGACGTGGTAAAACCATAATTAACTTAAAAACTTCAATTTTACTATAAAAAAATTACTTTTCATCAAACCTCTATAATTTTCAAAACCTTATTGGATAGCACAACTTTATCAATTACTTTACTAAAAAATACTGCCACGTGCCATAATTTTAAATGCTAATAATTTTACAAATTAACCCTTATTATAAAACACTTTAATTAAATAATTAAGTCCGTTTGACTTTAACAACTTATTTATCATTCCTAAACACTTCGAAAAAATATCAAAAATTTATAATCAAATTAATCATACCCTTCGACATATTACAAATTTCAAGGCCAAAAACTTATTTTTTTTTTTTTTTGGCAAAGCCAGCGGGGTTAACTGGTCCCCTACCAGTTTTATTGCAAACAACAATAAAAAGAACTACAGAGGTAAAAACAATAGGTAGAAAAAAAACTAGAAAATACACACATGAAAAAAAACAACACAATCAAACCTAAACTTGAATCAAAGACTGGGAGAAATTGCAAGCACAGTTCCTCAAATGATTGTAGGTGCGGCACTTGACTTCATTCCATAATTCATTTTCATTTCTTCTTACATTTTCAAATACTCTGGAATTTCTCTCTCTCTCCATATCACTGCCATATATATTTTCAAACCAAAAACTTATTTTAATTAATTTTAGTAATTAAAACATGAAATTAACCTATTTCTCTACTTAGAAAATTCACATAAAATCCACACTTTCTTGAAAAATTATGAAATTAGAAAACCACTTCTAAAATGATATTTCTAACAACATATCATATCGCAACTAATTTGCTACGACAGGTTTTCTAACTCAAACATATCACTAAGTTTTATATTTAAATTCTAGAAAATCACCAACAAGCATATAATCATTCAAACTACTAAAACATGACATAATACTTGCAAAAGAAATGGATTTACACTTAAAACCAAAACAAATATAAAGTGAGATGTATATTCATTATTCACCTTGATTTGGATGAGAAAAGAGAGATTTGGTTAAAATTGATTCCCTTTAGCTTTGATTACTTAATCTTTTAGTTTCCTTCCTGTTTTCCCTTTGCTATGATCGACCTCTCTCTATGTTTAACTTGAATGTGTGTAAAGTGAATGAAGGAAATGAAGATAAAAGGGTTTAAGGGGTAGGAATGAAGGCAATTCCTATTTGCCTTTATCATTTTCCTCCTTCTTTTCCTAACCTTTTACTTCTCTTATTGGTTTATTAACTAAGGCATAGCCTAAACTTAATTATCAAATCTTAATTTTCTTACACCTTTACATTATTTCATTTAATTTATCTAATATATGTTCCCAATATTGTTAGTCCAAAATTTGGGTCATTACAGTATGAATCTCTACTTTGTCAAAATATTATAGTCCCAAAATCCTCCGCCATATTTTCAATCACGTAAAACTTCGAATTCTTCATCTCCAAAATCTGAATATTTTCAAAACATATATATCTGATGCATAATTGAAACCTCAGATTCATAAAACTCATTACAAAAGTGTTTACTTTAAAAGTTGGCTTTTCAAAATCATTTATAAAGCACATATATTCCAAATTAGATGTGCACATTATATTGATATAGTTTCATGTGTACTTGCAAGATCTACCGGCAAAACCAAAACCAAATATAAGTGAAATTCTAATTATGAATCCACATACTTGATATATTAGATATAAATCACTTGTACAATCACTAGTACATGATATATTTTTAAGATCATAGACACACACACGCACACACATCCTATTGTAATTTCAAAATCATTTATCATCAAAATTAGTCATGTGCACTTTGAAAATCATAGATTAACTTTTGCTTAGTGTCAAATATTTATATAATATAGATATATCTGAAATCTCTTGTGCTTCAAAAATTTAATCAATACATTCTATCTTTAAATTCATACACAAATTTTAATTAAGATGAAGTCAAATGACTGGCCAAATTAAATTTCCTTGAAAATCCCCTCTTTTGAAATCATTTTCCCTCTACACTTGAAACCTCTCGATTTCGGGATTAATAAACTGGGAGTTTCCAAAATCAACTTTTGAAATCAAGTTTCGTAAATCTAAAATTCTTTGAGAATTCATTTTTAAAAGCTTGGATAATTGGGGCATGGAAACTTTGTGTAAAAGTCTCATACCTTGAGTTCTTTGTTTCTGAAATATAAAAGATGTCTTATAATATGATAGTAGGCCCTAACCTGGGTCATCGCTAATGAATGGCATGGAGTAATTGGCAGCAACGACTTCGGCGATCATCATTAAAGACTTCGACAGTCATTTACCACTTTGGCTTCAAATTGACTCTGATAATTATTATCCAATTTGAGGATTGCTTGAATGACTTCGAAGACTGCTGTTTCGAAAAGCACTTGCTTGTAGATTGACTTTGAGAATCATTGAGCAACTCTGAAGATCACTAGCCACTCCAAAATTCATTGGAGAACCTCGATTATCATAATCCACTTCGTGAATTACAAAGTAGCTTTGTCAATCATAAACCACCACTTCATCAGTGATGACTTTGAATTGATTGACCTCGTCGACAATAACCATTTTGATGTACGACAACTCTAAAGACTTATCTTGCTATAGAATGAATTTGAAGAGCCATTTCGAACATCAAGTTATTCGAACACTTATGAAATTGAAAAGATCCACGAAATTGAACTCTTTAAACACTTGTGATGTCAAGTACTTTAACTTTGGCGACCTCTTCGAACACCTATGAACTCAAGCTCTTTGATCTCGATGAGAATGAGTTCTTTGAATACTTCAATACTCTATAAATATGAGGCTCCCTTAATTCCCAATCACTCTTCCTTATTAACTTAATGGTCTATCTCTTTCCCATTCCATGTTTAATTTCTTTGACTAACAATCTTACACAATACAACTTATGGAAGGGTCATCTTAATATCTAAACCAAAGGATTTTGAATCATTCTAGAATTCGTACACATTTATTAGTTCTAATTATCAATAAATAGAAGTTAACACACTTTTTTTTCTTGGACATGTGCAACAGACGTGCATTTTGTACTGGTGTATATAATGAACATCGTATGTCCATTATCATATTATGATAATCTCTAAGGAACATAAATATACATTTAAATCACAATGTATGTGTGTGTGTTAGCATCAAAAACAGTGCCAACACCCAATCAGTATGAAAACACCACAAATCCAATAATCAACTCTCAACAGAATGAAGTAGAGACTAAAATAAAAATAATAGGACATTCAAACAATAAGAAATGAACACGGAAAGTTTTATAGTGGTCTCTGGCTTACAACCACTCCAAAGGTTTTTCCTTTTTATTTCATTGTAGATGACAATTACATCCCGAATGATAGCCTAATAATAATAACAATGGAGGAAGAAGGTAGATAGAAAGAAGAAACAAAAATGAGTTTCATGCTTGTTGTGTTTATAGGGGAAGATGGACAAATATCCAGCTAGAAATCTACATGTAAATGACCAAGGCCATGCCGACCGCCTTTAGAAAAATGGGACCTATCTAAGCCTCCCTAAGTGATCGGCCCCGATCCTCAATGCCTGAGCATTAAGGTTGGCAGTCCCTAGGATGGGTCCCCCTCCATGCCTTCTTTGGGTCTCTTCAATTGTTTATGTAGTTCTCTAAGTGAAATTTGGAGATATCGATCGATTTTCGGTGAGTTGAGCTACTGAATTAAGTGTCCATATCCATAGCGATTCGATCCAATCCCCTGCCTAGGGGAAGTGCCAATCCATACTTAGCTAATTCTAGGATGCCATCATCTAAATCCACTTGAATATCATCCATAACTTTGTTTATAACTAATTTCTGAACCTAATAATCATCCCTTTGGGCTTCCTACCATGATGACCAAAAAATCCATTTATCCAAATCTACGCCTTACTACCTTGTCAAAATGTGGGATAATATTTGCCCTCCAAAACATTCCCTGCGTTGGGTAGGTGTGTTTTGTATTGCCATAAGTCCAAAATGCACCAACAACAGAGTCCAATCCAAAATCCATTCCTTTAGCAAATCGAATCGCCACGAGCCATCTCTTGTTCGCCTGAGAGTTAGTATTTGTACATCGAATCCTCAAATTTTCAAGATTGCTAATGAAATCCACGACTGTTACGAGTCGATAGTTAATTCCAAATCCTTAGCCGAATCCATATCCATTCCAAGCCGGTAACTGAATCCATGAACTTACCGGATCATTATCTCAAATCCTCGATCTCTCTATATCATTATCCAAATCTATGACCTCTTCGCATCAATATCGAAATCCATAACCATTTGAAATCCTGGAAGTCAATAAGCCCATACGCGCTCTCTCCGGATCGTTACTAAAGTTCATGGTCTCTGTGTACCGATCGATGGTCTCTCCAAACCCTTGCTAAGTCCTATCCAAACTTAACGGCGAGTATGCTGATCTGGTCGCTCTCTGAAAAAGCGACCTACCCCTTTCACTCCTGCCCTTTTAGGGCATATAGCGATGTCTTGATCCTTCTGAATAGAACATAGCCTCTCTGAGCCCTTGTTGGATCCCATCCTATCACTCTCCGGTGAAGGGGAAACAACCAAAAGTATGTTGATCCTATCGCTCTCTAGCGAAGCGGAATTACTTCCTGCACTTCGGTTCAGTTTCCCAGAACATAATGCGATGTCCTGCACTTCGGTGAAACGACTCACTTCTTGCACTATGGTCCTCGACTCTTTAGTCAGGGACATAATGCGATCAAGTCCATACTGACTTTCTTTCTCTAGCCTTGACCCTCCATCCAAGGGATTGACCCTGAGGTACGAATCCATCCTATCGCTCTTTGGCAAAAGAACTCGCACTTTGCAGTTATTACCCTATCCCTCTGATCGGGATGACCGCGAACTGTTTTTTCATCACATTAATGCAGATTTAGATTAAATTATTAAATTTATGTTCTTACAGCTATAAAACTAGAAACAAAAAAAAAACCAAACATTGCCTCTCTTAGCATAACGGTTCACCATCATCTCAGAGCATGCCTAGGGACCGACCTCGATCCCGTACATGTGTAAGCGACTTAACCATTTTATTGTGGAGTTTATTATTTATTTAGTTTATGTCTGGTCAACGTATAATGATTCATGACCTCAATCCAAGGCATTTCCGTTGGACGGGGACGGTGGTCACTCCTGTTCCACGGCTGTAGCCCAAGCCCTCAGTACTGTGACAACCTGCTATCCTTAACATGTTCCTTAACCATATCTCTTAAGTTCCTAGATTTATCCATAGTATGCCCATCCAGATCGTGGAATAGGCAATACTTTCCAGGTCTACATTCCCGCTCTATAGAATCTCTCCTTTATGGTTTCCGATAGGGTAGTTGCCCTCTTATGTCCGGTTCGTTGCAATCTTCAAGTCAAATCCGAATTGGTGGAGAACTTCAGTTTCTATTCTTTCCTTTGCCTTTTCAATCCATTATATACATCATCCATTTTTCGTTTACATTTATCCTTCTTGGACCCTTCTCCAAATGGTCCTTCATCTTGCACAACATTTACTTCATGTTTGTCAGTTCATGCATCCTCATATAGCAGGAACCTCTTCGCTTCATGGTAAAAATTTCCCAAGATCCATTGGTGGATCTTGTTCTAGTGCAACCTTAAATTTCGTCTCATCGATAATCCTAGATACTGCCGCTGTTAAGATAATCGTTGGATACAGCCGATCCACCATGGAAACTATCACATTAGCCCTTGTCAAGGAACTCCTCGAGAACTCTCTTGTCCTTTGCTTTAGTGTTTCCAACGTTATTACACTCTTGGGTCTTGAAATATGGACCTTAATCTGCCTCATAAACTAATTTACCAAATCATTCCATGTTCTGATTGAACCATTCTCCAGCCGCATAAACCAAGTACAACTAAATCCATCAAATAAAGTGGAAAACACCTTGCCATGACTTCCTACGATGCCCCTAGCACTTCCGTATTCTGGATATACCTCATCAAATGTACTTTTGGGTTCGACCATCCGTCATACATCTCTAATGTTGGTAATTTGAACTCCGGTGGGTTCCTAGATTGCTTGATATTAGGAGTGAACGCACTCCGATTGACATCTTCTAGTCCCCTGTTGGGAAATCCGCCTCTCATTTTCCGTCACATCAATTCGGTCATCCTTTTATTCCATTAGTGGCCTCCAATCCATATTACCAGCTTCCTCCCAACTCCGCAAGGGTATTCCAGAATGCACTCCTTCGAACTTACATCTGCGTCAAACTACACAGCACCAACCACTGGCCTACCGAAATCTGATCCACCCTGACTGGGAGGTGTGCCCCCCACGTCTAGCGGATTGGTGTCGATCCCTCTAGGGGCATTGATGCCAATCCTTCCTACTTGGCTGGGTTTCTCCCCAGGTTGCTTCATTTCGTTCTTTTGCCTGTCAGCTCTGTTTCCATGCTCCTGATTTTGATTTTCTATAACTTCTACTACTCCAACTCCTTGTTCCAGATTGCCAAAAGCTCCAACTACATCCTTTCTAATTTGCCTAAGTAAATTCTACATCATTTCCTCTTGCCTCTCCGTTCCTGCATCGCCTCCATCACAGTCTTCATCTCGTTCCTAGTGATGTAGATCGAGGGTAGATTAGCTCCAGCTTCCGAGGATGCCTTTTGACTTCCTCCACTGTGACTCCTATCTTTAAATTTTCTCCTTGCTAATGCCTAGCCATTGCTTCCTAGATCCAAATATCCAATCCAAATCCGTAGGTGCAAGTCCTCTCAATGAAAGCACCAAAATGCTGACGTCAAAAATGGCACCAACACCCAATCAATATGAAAGCACCACAAATACAATAATTAACTCTCAATAGAATGAAGAATAGAACATTCAAAAGACAAGAAATAAACATAGAAAGTTTTATAATAGTTTGGGAACTCCGGTCTAAGTCCTCTCCAAAGGTTTTTCCTTTTTAATATACTGTAGATTACAATTGCAGTACGTGTGATAGCCTAATAATAATAACAATGGAGGAAGAAGAGAGCCATAAAAAAGAAATAGAAATGGGTATCATGCCCACTGTATTTATAGGGAAGACAAACAAATATCCAGTTGAAAATAAAGAAGAAATAGAAATGGGTATCATGCCCACTGTATTTATAGGGAAGACAAACAAATATCCAGTTGAAAATCCATGTGTAGAAGACCAAGGCCATGCCATGGCCCTCTAGAAAAAACAGGACCCATCCAAGCCTCCCTGAGGGATCCGCTCCGATCCCTACAGACGATTGGCAGGGATTCCCAATGCTTGAGCATTGGGGTCGATGATCCCTTGGGTGGGTCCCCCTCCATGCCTTCTTTTGGTCTCTTAAGTTATTTGTGTAGTTCCTTAAGTGAAATTCGGAGATATCGATCAATTTCCATTGAGTTAAGCTACTGAGTTAAGTGTCCATATCCATAGTGATCCGATTTAATCTACTACCTAGGGGAAGTGCCAATCCAAACGTAGCCAATTCTGGGATGCCATTTGTTTGAATTTGCTTGATTATCATCCATAACCTTATTTCTAACTAATTTCTGAACCCAATAATCATCCCTCTAAGCTTCCTACATTGATGATCACGAAATCCGCTGAGCCAAATTCGTGGCATATTGCCTTGTCAAAAGGCGAAATAATAATACAAGTTTCACATATTTATAAAAATTATGCGTGTGTGTATATATATATATATATATAATTTATTAACATGTTCGATTCTTTCTAAATTTTAAAATAATTGATATACTATGGAAAAATCAACAAAAACATTTAATTAATAAAAGGTTTAACATTGTTTTTCGGACCAAAAATTATATTTTTGATTATTTTACTTATTTTATAAATAAATTCTAATATATATAACTACTTAAAAATTTTGTAATAATTAATATGTTTATAGTGAAAATCGAATAAAACTATTATAACTCACAAAATATATATTATTTCAATTCCCAGATTAGAATATTAGATTCCCAATTATTATATTAATTTTAAAATGTTTAACTAGTTTAAAATTTTATAATTAATATACCCAAAAGAAAATATAGATAAAAAAATTCCTTATGTTCCTACATCCTATTAAGCTTTCCCAATTCAAAAATAATATCTATTGGTGGATTTATTATTCTACCTAATTATTTAAATCTATTTTAAACGTATATATCACTATTTTTAAAATTATAAAAATTATGATAAAATTCAAATAAAATTATCATATTGTTTACAAAACTACGTAGCAATTTTCTAGGTTAAAAAATATCTTTTGTAATGTATAAATATATATATTGCAACACTTAACTATGTATACATATGATTATTGAAATTTGAAAATAATATACATAAATCAACAAATTCCCCTTTTTCTACAAATAATTTTAATTTGATTTGAAGAAAGAATTCTTTTTTATAATTATATTTCTTAAGTCATAATTAATATAATATAATATAGTATATTTATTAAAAAATAATAAGCATTTTAAAATTCATTATTTTATTTCATTATTCATCTTGGTGAATAATATCGGCTCATTACACATTGAGTTGCGAGAAATTTTCTCTTCGGAAAACTCCTTCCTCCTTCCTCTTAGTGTTTGAATTGTACGATCTAGCTATTTGTTCTAGCTCTTTATCGGAGGTATTAGACTATTGAAGTTGTATAAGAAATGACAAAAAGGCACCTTCATATTATGGCTAGTAAGGTTAAGTATATCTAGAAATATCTAGTCCTACGATTCTCAACAATGTTTTACCTTACAAACCAATTAAAATACACATAACATTTATATATTTTCAAATTAAGACTAAATTGGTCTACCCATATATTTTTACTTAATGAAAATTTTGGCCATAGCTACTAACAATTAGTAATTATTCAAATATTATTTTAGCTTTATTTAGGTAATTCAAATATATATAACATTTTTTACATTATTTGTAATTAAAAATAAGCCCTTTAGTAATAATTAAAAGCCCCTAAATTATGTACTTATATTAGGTTCTCTATTTTAATTTATAACGACTATAAATTTATTTTATTGAGCTATATTCAGAATATGTTATGCATTTGTGGTCCTAGATGTGAACATAACCTTTAATAATATTTAAACATTTTAATTATCAAAGCTTATATGGACTTTAATGAAGCATAGTAGTGGACATGAGTTTAGTTGCTTATATATAATTTATGTGAAATTCTATCCCTAATCATTTAAGCTACACCCTAACAATAATATATTGTGCATGTTTTCTCTTCATCATTACTATGTCACATAGATATCTAGAGCTCGATCAATTGGCAAAAACTCTAATAATATTTGTAATTAATTGTGAAGTTAAATATTAACGTCCATGTTAATTAAGTTAAGGGGTATGCTCTAGAAGCAACTATGTAATTTGATTATGTATATGTATACACTTAACCCTTATAGAGAATCTTATTCGAAAGTATGCCTTTTGGTATTTTTCCTACTAATATCACCATGACATAAATTTATAGCTACTATGATGAGTATACTAAAAACATATAGTTAGATATCCCTAGGAGAAGTGTTTGATTGATTACAACTACAAATGAATTCATAACCATGAGTATTGAATCATACCATTAGAAACATACACACACATACACATGCATACACACATAGATATATTTTAACGTCCCAACTTTTTGACCCTCGAACGTCGATACTAAGTACATCCATGGTACTCATGTGCCAAACACCCAAGTGTCGGAAAGACTGAAAGTTAGGGAAAAAGAAAAAGAAAATAAGAATAGAACGAGAAAGAGAGAACACAACATCTGAATCTCACAAAGGAATGATGGTATATAATATCAAAGGAATGGTACAAAGGATTACTCTAAATACACAAATTTCACAGTTACCAAAACCTAAGTGCTATCATCAGCCTGGATAGTTATAACCGCATGTTTTCACAACGCTGATATATACAATACAGAAATGTAGCGGAAACAAGAATACCATGAAAGGTAATCGTCCACCTCTTCTCCATATGATCCAAAGCATCTGAGGCTAAGTGTATAAATATATGCAGGTTGACCCAAGCATTATAAGAAAATAACACCCGGATCAGTCTGGTAAACAAGCGTGAGAAACTTAGGAAATAAGTATGACATACAATAACACCTTTTGTGACTATACAGATTACCATAACGGTTTTCCCCTCAAAGCAACCAACCATTCATTAGGTTTAATATAGTGATATGATAGATAATGCCTAGGGTGTAGGTGTACAATATAAATCATATCAAATAGCTATGGTGCTTACATTAGACACATCACAACATATTTAGGTTACATTCAAAGCCACTGAGGTATGTTTTCATATTGGATTGATCTCTTCCGAGAAGACTAATCCAAACTCCACGCATAAGGGTTAGAAAGTACCTTTCAAGCATCATATAACTCTAAATAAAATATACTATCAAGGTAAACACAAGAGACCCATCGTTTGAACATAAACATGAACAATGTGAACCAAATATCAGTAATTCTGTTAGCTAACAATCGATAAGTATCTTTAGAAAGAGAGTTAATAGTATCCCGATGAGGGTCGTTAAACCCAGTTTTTGCATCCTACTCTGTTTTCTATCACCTTTGATATTGACGTTACAATTATCATCTTTCACATGAGCCTTCATCACTCAAACAGAACATGAATCAATGGGTTACATCATCTCAAACGGATCACAAATCATTACATGGATTCGAGCATCTCGATCAGATCTCAAATCTCCACATAGATTCCCGCATAAATCTTCTGAAGAATGCTAATATTGTCCTCTCTCTTGGAATACTCCTCAAGATAGACAGTTTCACACAATAGCATCGTTTCAAATGTTAACGTCGAACTCTCCCTTGGACTTAGCCTTAGGATTTACAGTTCAACATTATAACATTTCACTTCACAATAGCTTCCAAAACATAGAACTCGAATACTAGTTTTAAACTGGTATTCGATAAGTAAACGCATATTGATCCTGGTCTCTTCAAAACCAATTCGATGAATTTTGGGATAACTCAATTCTGGTTGTTTCAAAAGTAAGTGAAAGCTAGAGACGTTTCTTACCAATGCTCCTCTTTAGGGGTTCTCATAGGTATGAAATTGTAAAGCTTTTTGTTACTTCCTAAGTTAATATTAGGTCACGTTCGATAATCGACTAATCAATTATCTAGTCAAAACAATTGCTTATCCAAATTAATATTCATATTCTTAACTCGTTTTCGACATTCTAACTTAAGTACTACTTGTCCAAGAGTGAAGCTAGTAAGTTAAAGCACTGGCACCAATGCCTTGCTTAGACACTTCATTCTTGTATCTCACAAATAGATAAGTCTACCACGTTGGTTTTTAGCGTTAATTATACTACTAATGATTTCCATAAAATAGTAAGAAATCAACACGATTAATGCGTTTCCGACATTTTTTGACTTAACTATTCCTTGGCCAAGAGGAAACTTAGTAAATTAGAGCTCAATTGCTCCATCCCTACTCAATCATCAATCTTAACTCTCATAAATAAATGAAACTTACTTCGTTGGTTTTTGTGTTAAGCATAGTTGATTACTTTTCAAACAAGTAATTAAATAATTAACCATTTGTCCATTAATCAATTCTAACCCATTCCTAAACCATTTGTGTATATTGTTTAAAACCCATTTTAAAATGCTGTATACAATAATTTACTTGTAAAACATGATATTTAAATAAACAAGTAAAAAGATACTTTATTCCCTAAGATATAAAATAGTCAACATATTTTCCAAAGACTATATATACCTAAAAATGGTTTTAAAATACTTTATAATAATCATAATAGATTTTAAAACATTATCCAAAACATTAGTAGAGAATAACAACTTTGTAATTTCTTAAAAACTTGAAAAAACATGCTTTTATTATAAAATCCTCTTCTTTACAAATTCATAGCTAATTATTAAAATTTATAAATATCTCAAATCACTTTTGAAATACTATAAAATGAGTCGGTTAACATTTTTAAAAAGAATGAATCAAAATACCTAAATTTAAATTTCTTTTCAAACCTTTAAAGTCTGGAAATCTAAGCTAAACGGGGTAGTTTTGCACCTGTGAAGTTTTGACCACTTTTTGAGTTGTTGCTTAGCTTTTTAATATTAAAGCTTTTAATAGAAATAAACATATATATTACATTATATATATGATAAGAAAACCATAAGGATCTCTCTACAAAGTTCCATAGAAATCGTCGAATACTGGACAATTCCCAAGTGCATCCGTAGCGACTATCGCTATAAGTGCACTTTCAAACCCAAGTCTAGTCAAAATGAAAGTCCATCTATAACCTATCTGCTTTTTTCCAAGGTCTTGTCACAAGTCTATTCAAGTGCATTCCAAGTCCATACGTATGGATCACATGTGTCGCTTACTTTCAAAGTAAGAATTCAAACCAATGTTTTAACATATGTCAACAATAATTCAAACAGCATAAACATAATCAAACCCCAACAAATATGGGTTATATTTTCAATCAAAAAGGTGAGTTATCTTACCTTTTAACCAGAAACAACCAAGGTCCAAGCTCCCAAATCAAACCTCCACCTTGCAACACCTTCTTCTTCCTTACTTCCTTCCTTGCTTTGGCTTGCTTTTTCCCTCCTCCTCTCTCAATATTGCTCACAGCCTAATGGGATTGGGTGAGTGTGGCTTTGCTTCTTCAACTTTTGACTAGGTAGGATGTGTTATAATATCCCCTAGGGCTTCATTGTAATTTTGAGATGATTTGGACAAGATTTGCAAAAAAAATCTTACAAAACATAATAGAGAAAGAAGATATGGAAGCAGTTTGCTTTAAGCTTTGTAAATTTGTGATTTATCTTCTATAGTATGCCTCTCCTTATGTAGGAAACCCCAACCCTACCATGCCATAGAAGTCTAACCTCCCATCACTTCTCCTTTACATCAGATATCCTTTATGCTAATTAAACTTATACCCTTAACATGATATGTCTCTTATCCTAATGGAATCTTCTAGAATGTTTCATGCTTTATGAAGAGCGGTGTGTGTTAATTAGTTTCTTATGTGTTTACTTAATCATTAGACAAGTGCACAAGAGTTTGAACAACTTACATCGATCAAAAAGCTGTTTACCGATAAACCCGATTTTCGGTCACATTATCGATTTTCTATCGAAGAATATATTTTTGTAAAAATATATTTAAAAACAAGTTTCTACTCATTATTCATTAATTAAATAATGTCTAACAAGGTTATTAAATTATATTTTTCGAGTGGAGGAGAATGTAGCGACCCAGAAATTTGAACACTTCGTCTTCGAATATCGAAACATTTTGAAATATAGTTAAGTGTTATAAATATGATTTTATAACCTTGTTATACACCATTTAATTAATTAATAATCATATGTATATATATGATTAAAAATTCCTATTAAAGGAATACAAATAAAGGGATACTAATGTGTCAATCGATAATTGTGTACATAATGCTCTCAATAGGATGGAAAATGAATTATTTATGATCGTCAGGGGCACCAAAAGATTATGTGCAGGTAATTGTTTGGAATGGTTACATGCTAGACTCATTGAGAATCCACTATAACTTAGTGTATTTAAGTCAATCAGAGAATCTCACATGATGATGTATAATGGCCACCCAACTTAAGGATTTTGTGGATTTTTCACATGTATGCATTACTTTGATTATGGAAGTTCACTTATTATTAGTTCGAACTACAGCCATTTTTGGTTGTGGTATGTTTTGAAGTGTAATAAGTGAAGCATTACTCAAGATATGATTTTCCTCCTTTGTTAAAGAAAGGGTTAACGCTACCGTTACTGGAATTAACTCAAAGTCAAAGTCTCTATCTAGAGCGATTTTGGTTAATCATTAAATATTATCGAATTGATTCACGTGACTTTTAAAGTTCAGACTTCACTATCAACTATGGATATTATTAGAGTATTGACACAACTAAGCTCAAGATTTCTTATAGTATAGTAATGATAAAAAACAATATCATTACTGAAGGGTGACACTGTAAAGAGATTAGAAATACGATTTAACCTAAATAATCTATAAGCTTCAGACTTATGCCTAATACTTTACTTTAGAAAAATTTGTACAAGCTTAAGTATCTAAATTATTTAAATATTAACTACAGATTGAGTTCACAACCGAGAGTCACATAACACAATTTTCGACGCATTCTGAAGTGATTTTTCTGCAATTTACAAATGCTAGAAATGTGGAGCTATATTAGTATAAATTCAATTAAACATAACATTGTTATATTTATTTATTCGACTTGGGTCTTAAAATGATTTAAATTAATAAAATATTTATTTAAAATGCGGTGATATACTGAAATTTATTGGTAGGGCCAAAAATTATCTAAATATTTAAAACGTGTATGCGCACGCAAGCTTGTGTGCGTGCACATACGTGTATGTTTCTAAGATAATTTTTAGTTAGATGAAATGGTTAAACCATGATCCATTTTGATGGTGATATTTGGGATACTTGTATAGCTCTTTCCTACGATAAATATAGGCTTATTCATTCAATATTTGATTTGATGTATAAAAACAAAACAAAAAATGAAAAAAAAGTGTATATATATACAAGTTGTATTTGTCTATACATATACTTGCACCTTCAAATAAAGATAATTTTTTATATACATTCTAATTCTTGATTTCCGTACGCTAAAAAAATATTTTTGCTATTTTCTTAATTGTTTTATATGTTTACAATCAATATATATAAATGTATGTATGTATGTATGCATGTATGTATGTCTATATACATCGATACAAGTTTGAATTTTACATGTTTTCAAAAGCATGAACATTAAAAGTAGTTTTATTTATACTTGTGTGTATACTTATTCTTTTAAATTAAAGTATATCAATTTATAAGTATTAGTTATAAGTTTAATGAATTTAGTGATCAATACACATACACACACATACATACATATATAATGTACATAAAAATAATTAAATATCAAAGAATTTTGTTTAAAAAAAATTCAGACGTATATATAAGTGAATACTTTTAATATGCAAACACTACATCTAAACACACACATATTAAAATGATAACATTATTAAATTTTATCATGCCAAAAATGATTAGTAAATATTTATAGTGAATTGTTTGTATTATTATTTATATGAGTTTATATAACAATAAATAAACACTTATATATTTATATATGTTTCATATTTTCAAGTACATGCACATATTCTCATATTACCCAATGTTATTGTTTAACCCTAATATAATAGTACTTACCCCTCATTTGTCATGGTTTATGACAAGCCATGAAATTAAAATTAAAGTCATATGGTTAAATTAGTAGTTTTAAATAATATTATAATATAATAAAAATTTCAAAATCTAAGTTATTTTTGCAAATAGTTTAGGATTTTAAAATCCAAATATTAAAACCGCTATTAAAAATTCTTCAAAGCCTCCCGCCTAGGCTCCACCCAGACGCTAGGACAGGCTTACCGCTGACGATTTTCCTAGGCCTACCTAGATTAGGTTTACTGCCTTGTGTAAGAATCAAAACATGTATTTAGGCACTAGTTGGGCATTGTTTAAAATTTAATTGCAACATATAAGCATTAATGTACTACTTTTAGGCATCTTACCTCCTTAGATACTCCTAAGCACGTTTAAAATCCCAAAATTCTAATTTATATCAATCAAAACTAAACAAAATACAAAAAAATTATTCAGATACATGAGTTATCCAAAATTCATAATTCTGATTAATCTCCGTTTAAACAATTAATCCCTAGACCATACTAACCACTTGCGCCTATCTAGAGATTTTTTAAACCTTGATTAAAACATGAAATAATTTCATTAAATATGATTTAATGAACATACATGTTATTCATAATAGCACACTAATTCCTTGTGCTTAAATTGAATAAGTTTGAAATTCGCCTCTTATATACTTCCGCTCTAAGCACATTATCCAACACATCATCTAAGAGAATTAGTGGTATGCCCTAGAGGAAACTATGTAATTTGTTAGATTTATCTTACTCTGTAATCAATTTGTTTCGTAATAAAAGTTATTTGGTTTTTTTTCTTATATATACTTTGTTATATTGTGATATAAATAATCAAGTAACTAATTTGAAGTATATAAATAAGAAATAAATGGAATGTTATGTCATTGTATTTGCAATTATAAGTAATTAAACATAATTTAAAATAATATTTTGTTTTAAATATTCTTAGTCAATATGATTTGAAAAAGGATGTTGATGCATCAGTTGAGACCATAGAATGCAATGCTTTTAAAATGCTTCGCTGTATATTTCTAATGGCTGCTGGGGCACCAAGGCGTTATGTACTTATAATTATTAGATAATTACATAATGACCTTGACCAAGAGTTTCCTGTTGGTTGATAATAACTAGGTCAAATGGGTAATCTCAAGGTGATGACATTGCACAATTCTCCCAACTTGAGAATATCGTGGAACTTTGATATGGATATTTTACTTCGATTATAGTTAAGTCATGGCATGGAAACCATCGAACGACTATAGTTGAGTCTAAGTTGAAACATGGGAAGTGAAGCACTATTCACTAGAGAAATTATCTCCTTAGTTGTATGAGGATAGTATCATGGCCAACTATAGTCAAAATCATTGTTAATAATAAATGTTACTATTGAATAAAGGATTTTATAAATGGACTGAACAATTGAATATGGATATCATTAGAGTTTTGACCATTACTAAACTCCATATATCCTAAAGTGATATAATGTTGACAAAGAAAATGTAAGTATGTTATCTTGTAATTTAATCGTACTTAAGGTGATCCAAAATATGATTGTACTAAAAAGATCTATAAGTGATGGATTCAGCCAAAATGTCATACCATTAGCTAAGGTGACATATGAACATCAATATTTGGATTTTTCAATATTAATCATTGAATGAATTCACACCTGTGAGTCACAGCTGCATCAGTGAATTCTCTGAAATGCTACATGATTGTTTGGATGTATATATAAAGACTGTATGTGTATATATCAATATATGACACACACACACACACACACACACACACACACATATATATATATATATATATATATATATATATATATTTGAACACACTTTAGATATAAACAGTTACTTAACAAGCATGAATATATTTTGACCTACGGTTTGTCATTGTACGGCCATCCATAGGGGAGAAAATACGCGATGGATCTAGCTTGAATTTGTATGGAAAACTGAATAAAATATGGAAGATATTTCTCCCTTTAGTCCCTCTATAAATAACAATGCACACTATCCTTTTTCTACTTTATGCCTTATTCCATAGGCCACCATCATCCTCTAGCTGATCCCTCCTCCTTCAAGGTTGAACCTCCCCGCACTATACATCCAAATTCAAATATCTAAGGTATCACCCGTACAATTGCTTTTGTGGGTGGTGAATCGGAAGGTTCCAAGAGTAAATTCGCAAATCAAGGTGTTACGAATGACGGGATCAATTAAGATAGAAACCTATTTTAATTCATATATATTCATGTTCAACCCCTGACATTATGCATATATATGTGTGTGTGTGTGTGTGTATGTATCGATGCATGCATGCATGTATGTATCATTGCCATATAAATTTATTATTTAATTTAGAAATTAATTATGTCGTTTATATTATAAAATAGAATTCAAATTGAAATTAAAATTTTTGATTCAAAAATAATTCAACCGTATAATTTAGTAAAAATTAATTTATAAATTATTAACTTATACGTATATATATTATTTATATTTAAAGCATTTATTAATTTATATATGTATGTGTGTATGTATATCTAAAATTAGTGTTTATAACTTTATGTTTATGTATGCATGTGCATATATTAAAGAAATAAGTTTCAAAAGCCCTTGACCTTTTATAATAAGATGTCATATTTAATTTTTGACCAAGAATGCATACACACATTCATATATACATTATATATATAACGCATTCATGATATAATTATACTTATTTATGTTTAGGCCAAAATAAACTATTGTTGATATTTTATAAAATTAGTGTTTTTTAATATAATAAAAGATTATTAAATATTATGAATTCTAGTTATATACATATTATATCAAATAGTCAAAATCATTTTAATAAAAAAGATATGTTGATCAAATCAAATTTTATATGGATATTTTTTATATTTTAGTTGGTCAACTAAATAAATTTAAAACTAAAATTTATAAGTAGTTTACTAATTATTTTGATATAATATATAGTAATATTATACACACACATACATACATGTATATGTAAACAATATACATATGGCAATAATAATATGTGTATACAAACCATATATATTTCTTTGTATATTTAAACATAGTATATACTTAGGCATATATATTACCTTGATATGTATATGAATTTATCATATAGGTATGTACATATAATTGACATAATTCCATTATCTAGATGAGATCAATCTTTTATCCTATTCCCTTTCAATCCACTAATGAACGTTTTTCCAAGCTTACTAAGTAGGGTCTAACCTAACTTGTATAAATGACAGTATCTAACCCTAGGCTAGTATATTAATTAGGGCCTAGTATACTAATTGGGTGATCCTTAAGCATAGATGTTCTAACGTTTGGGATATTGATATAAAGGGGCTATAATAATAGGAGATTTCTCTCCCGAACAATTTAGTGTTATTTACACAAGATCGTGAGACTGTAAAATGTTCATAAATACATATTTATACACATGCGTATAGTTATCATAAGTTATGTTATTTTAGGAATATCTATATTATATCCAAAATATACATTATATATGTATATCAATATATATATATAATCACTTTAAAATAAAATAAGATATTATTTTAAAATGTAAATTAGATTTAGTGCTTACTATTAGTTCACGTAGGCCCATTAAGATCCAAACAAGATATTTTTTTGAAATTAATCCATTTCATCTACTACCAAATAGGCCAGATCCAACAATGGAATCAGGTTGGTCCATGAAAATTTATTAGTCAGCATTTTATGCTCGCTAATAAACTTTTCTATCAAATAGGTGTATAAAATAGTACTGTCTATTCATAGGTTGGATAAAAAGTATTTTCCTCTCCCCGACTTCTTGTTTGGCCTTATAATTGGAGTAAGCCTAAAAGGTTGACCCAAATTAAGGTTCGATTTAATTTTGGCCTATGGCTAATTTTAAATTTTAGATCTGAAAATTTTAAGTTTTATTTTTAATTTAAATGTTATGTTTAAAATATAAAAGCATTTTATAAATTTTATAAAATAAAATTAAAATATTTATTTTTAAATTGTTTGAGAGATTAATTTAAATAATTTTAAAAATTTTTATTAAATTATTTAATTTATTTTTTTAATTAAATAAAGAATTACTTAGAATTTAGTAAATTAATATATGTGTGTATATATATATATATGTATGTATATGTATATGTGTGTTTACATAATTCTAAATTCATTTATACATGTGGATGGCCTATAATAAATGCTGGCTAGCTTTGCTAAAAAAATAACAGAAAGGTTGTATTCAAATATTTTTATTAAACTATTTAAGAGAACTAAAATAAAATATTCAAATATTATTGGATATTTAAATAAATAATTAATCAAATAAATATGTGCTTATATATATAACTATAAAGTTTATAGTTAAATATTCTTCTTAAATAGTTAAGATGAATAAAATTTGAGAAAAAATAAAAATTTAATGAAAATTTTAATTAAATTAATTAATTTAATTAAGAATTAAAATTAAATAAAATTGTTTTAATATATATATGTTATATAAATTAATTAAATTATAGAAGCTATAAATAAATTAAAATTATAAGAATATATGTATAAATTAAATACAAGTAGAAATAAAGTAAATCCAAAATATTTTTTTGAAATAAACACATATGAATGGTATGTATACCATGATAATGTATGTGTCAAACACTAGTATCATAAGAGTATTTCATAAGAAATACATTATTCCTTAAATAAATATCAACCTAAAAGTATTAAAGATTAAATCTTTAATATAGTTTTCCTCTATTATTTGTATACTAATAGATTACCTACATACACACTAGTTGCGAAAACTAAATTTAGTGCTGTTATGTGTAGTACTAATGATATATTTCCAAATGAGGTAAGATAAATTCTTGTACTTAATGAGCAAATTAAAGTTATAAGCATTTATACTTTGGCCATCGAAAAGTGATAGGTAAGAGTAAATAATCTCTTTTGATTTATTGAGCGAACTCATAGTCAAGATCATGATTAGCAAAGACCACGGTTTGGAGTTATATAAAATATAATCGATAAAGTGTTATCCATCACTTGTGGGGCTATGATTTGGATAGTAAACTCAAGGTCAGAATTCCAAGGTAAGTGAGTCCTAACACTGACTAGAGAAATCAAAAGGTTTCAATATTTCTCTTAGAGTTTGAGAAATATAAACGTCTACCAGAGCCTTATTAGAAAAAATTAAATAACTACATTTGACCGTTCTAATATTATAAGAACACATGCTATGTAAAATTATACTAACCTACCTAAAATGAGTATATAGAAAATGAACAGCCAAAGATTGTTTACTAAAAATAACATGCTCACCGAACCTAACTATACTAACTAGTAAAGAGCAATAATGATAGCACTAACATTTGAATGTTTTTGGTAACTGAACCTGTAAAAAAAACTCGCTAAGGATGAAAATCCTGAAATAATAAAATCTTATAACACTTAGGCAGTTGGTTGTGATATATCCCATGCTTATGTGCTATCTATTTTAGACAAACTATTACAAAGATTGCATGAAAACATGACTATCCATAAAATATTTGATAGCCTCAAATCTTTGTTTAAGGTGCTGTCTCATTCTTCCAGGTACGAGATAGCTAAAAAACCGTTCAACATGAGGATGAATAAAGGCAGTAGCATGGAGGACTATGCCAAAAGATAAAAGATTATATTGATAGACATTATGAGCTTGGCACTAAGATCAAAGAAGAACTATGAGCAGACTTGATTCTAGGCTTGTTCATTCCATAGTTTGAGCCATTCATATTAAATTTCAATGTGAACCAAATGGAAGTGAGCCTTGTTCAGATCCTCATATGTTGAGGTCGACTGAAATTTCACTAAAGGGCTAAGGTGCGGCATGATAGCGTTAAGGGTTTGACCTAGGGGCAATTATGTAACTTGTTACAATATCTAACTTTGTGACCGATCTTTTTCAAAATAAGAGGTGCTTTTCTTTTCCTCGTATACTTATATAGCGATATAAATAATTTAGTAATTATTTTGAAGTATATAGATGGAAAATCATTAAGTGATATGTTATGTGATAGTAATTACATGCCGTCGTAATCATGAGAATTTTATCACAATGAAAATAACATATTGTTTTAAATATTTCTAGTCAAGATGTCTCGAAAAATGATATCAATTGAGACTAAAGCATGTAATGTTGTCCAGATGTTGGGAAGTGCATTTCTTATCACTACTAGGGGGCGAAGGGGTTATGTATTGATAGTTATTGGATAACTATGGAATGACTCACTCGAGAGTTCCCAGTTGGTTAATATAACAAAGGTCAAACAACGAATCTTGAAATGACGATGTAATACAATTCCGTCGACTTGAAAATTTTATGGAACTTCAATTTGGACACTTCTCTTTGATTATACTTAAATCATAGTATAACGTCCATCAAACGAATATAGTTGAGTCTGAGTTGAAGCGTTGAAAGTGAAACTCTGAGGACTCATTTCTTCGACTCTCGGAAATCGACACTAATACATCCTCACGTGTCGCAAATCCAAGTGCTGGAGAAGCGAATTCTCGAGGGTAAGAATGAAAATAAAGATAGAACATAATATCACATATATTATTTCAACAAATAATTTTTGTAGCAAAAATTTAAATACATTTATCAGAGTATAAAAATGGATAGTCGTACGTATCTATCCCAATAAATGGGAAATACAGTAGTAAATAAGTGTGATGGAAATGAATAACAATCTACAGAAGCATATACTAACTCCATGCTCCGATCTATTGCATATTTCTTTGAACAAAACTTGACTACTAGGCTGCCCATGAAAAATTAGGGCACTCGGAGTTTAAGGGAAAATGAAAATAATCTCCAAGTCAGTCATGGGGCTGGTGTGAGAAATTCAAAATATGCGGATTGAAAAGAAAAGATATCTCATAAGAGCATGCCCACACATAAATACGGACGGGTTTTTACCTAATGATAACCAAAACATTTGATATGCAAAATCATTTGATATTATTTTTAATGACATTTCTTTGAAAACATTTGCAAGTAAACTTATTAATCTTAGCCGAAATTGTTACCATATTGAATTCCGGTATGTTAAGCTTTACAAACATAACTCTTACAAGCTCATTCAGGGAATGGATTTCCATACAATGGCAGAAAGGGACTACCTTCTGTATAATACATCTCTAGAGGAATGTACCAAGGGTACACAAACAATCCTCCGCATCTTCCAAAGACCGGCCCTATTTGGCACTCATACATGGCCTAGATAGAACCGAATATGACATCATCCTGGTCATTACCGACCTATCTGAGAGCTCTCTTAGCATACACAACATACCCGATATATAGAGGGTTATTTAGAAAGGTGATGACCATACCCTAATGGTTGCGAACCATATAGCCTTGCGGCATACACTGTTCAAGCCATTACCGGGTGATGAGGCC
Organism: Allium cepa; assembly: GCA_030765085.1. Taxonomy (NCBI): domain Eukaryota; kingdom Viridiplantae; phylum Streptophyta; class Magnoliopsida; order Asparagales; family Amaryllidaceae; genus Allium; species Allium cepa. The sequence continues at coordinate 743,995,612 of CM060940.1, read as the reverse complement.
TGAGGTAGAGATTGCCTTTTACAGAGCACATCCCGCTTTGAATGCCACCTTGCTATCCCATAGTCACATGACTGATTTCTACAAACGTATAACTCCTAAGCTTGTATGTCTCAGGAAAAAGTGTTAAGCTAAGAGAAATTGCCTTCTCCACCACCAAACAGATGATACATTCATAAAGATCGATTAATGTAACTAAAAATGCAATATCAGACATTCTTCCATACAAATTTCCAAGGAACAAGACAAACCGAAAGCACTCTACTGCCATATTCTATCGGGAATTACCCTAGGATTAATAGCAAGAACTCCTTGCATTGAAGAACTTAAGTGAAGAACTACTGCCACATAATATGATGTGGGAAATTTTCCCCGAGGTTCAGTGACAAGCAGCCTTATATTCCATCTTCCAAATCAAATCCATGTCTTCACTTTGAATACGTAAATTGGTTCGAAGTGGTATTTGAATAGGAATTACTCAATTCCGATCCTGGTTCCTTCGAACCAATCAAAGATAAAAAGATGTTTTGAGAATTGGGAACCATTCTTTAATTGATTATTTTCTTTTTGTCAAAATATCTTCTGGATTTTTTTTTAAATTGGTAAGATTTTTATTAAAGGCATTACAGTCCAAAGTTAAAGCCTAGTACAAAGCGCAAGGGTTACACACAATAGAGACCGACAGAATAATCAAACAACTCGAAGTTTCCAAAATTAAAAAAAACAAAAGAAAGCTACTTCTTCTTCGTCATCAGTTTCATGGCAGCCGCAGATAGCTTGTACTTGGAGTTTCTACCGATGGACAGTTCTGATCCGCTTCTTCAACACGAGCTCCGTCTAGTTCCTTAGAGGTAAAAGCCCAAATTTTGATCCTTTTCCTTACCAATCGCATTTCGTTTATAGCAAATTTACTGATCTCTGTGCAATTTCGTTGTTTTTCCTGAAACAAACGATGATTTCTTTCCTTCCACATGCTCCAAACGGTAACAGTGGTAGCAATGCTGGCCAATTTGGTTTTCTCGTCTACTCCGTGCCCCTTCTGAACCAGGTGACTGATTTCTTCCTCCAATGAACTGTTTGCTTTGACAAATTGGTTTGAATTTTACACACTTTCCACACTTAATTCGAGAATTTGCAGGCAAAGAAAAGGAGTTCATATGTTTCTTCTTCCGGGTTGCGTAGTTCACATTTATTCTCTATTATGATCCCCCATTTCATGAATCTATCTTTTGTAGGCAGTCTTTTGAGAATTGCTTTATAAGTCGTAAATATCGTTTTAGGGCTATTGGCATGATCCCAGATGATTTTGCTCCATATAACTTTATTATCTCGGTGCCTTATCTTATCCCAAGCTAATTTAGTAGTAAATTTATTCCCTATAGGCTTCCATATCCAAATATCATTTTCTCGGCCGCTAAATATTGGCATAATTGAATTTTTTCTTTGATGTCTTGATTTACTGGCAGAAGTGAGCAATTCCATTCATTATTGTTAATTGTATCTGTGAATTTTTTGTCCGGGCATCCATAGTCGAAAAAGGTATTAAATCCTAGTATGTTAATCAAGGATTCACCTGCTATACAAGGGTCTTTCCACAAATCTGTTTCTCTACCTATGGCTATTTCTTTTACACGATATAGAGCAAGTGTTTTCCTTATTCTCATGATAGATTTCCAGTTTGCAGAAGCATTGTTGTCTATGTGCATGCACCATAAATTACCTTTAATGTACCTTCTCCTCATCCAGTTACCCCCAAGGCCTTTTCCTTTGATGATTCTCCAGGCTTGTTTTAAAGTATAAACCAGCCTCATGTCTTTAAGTCCCCACACCTCCTTCCTCTTTAGGTCTACATAGGTTCTCATATTAATTTTATGCATGCCTCCTTTCCAAATAAAGTCTACACAGACCTTTTCTATGTAACTCTCCACTCCGAGACCCACTCTAGTAAAGAGTATTACGGAGTAATCTCGTCTACTAGAACGGAGAATAGAGTATAATGCAAGCGACCATATGTAATCAAGCTATAACTAACTACCGAATACGTCGAATAGGTGGTTTTCTTTTCTCAAGTGGTTCGACGTATCCAATAGTATTTATAACGAAATTACAATGACTAAGGAAAATAGGTTTAGAACAAACATAATACTAAATGATAACATCATCATCACAGAACAGTCACATAACAGTCACAGAACATAGGTACAATATATCGTCAATACAAATCCAAATATCAAAAGGTGGGTACAAAGCCACCGCTCACACATGTGAGTCAAAATATGTACATAAGAGACTGAATAACCAGAGTATCAAAATAGTGGACAAATATAAAGAGTTATCCATCAGCATAGCAGATAATGTCCAAGCGGAAGCACAGAAAGCTAAGTCCAGAAACCTAACCTGAAACAACTCGGTCTGACCCTAGCGAAAAACACTCGGGTCAGGCTAGCTAAACAATCAGTTAATAAACTGAGATAAACATAATAATGCGGTACATAAATAAAACAGTACTTCTCCAAAGAGAAGAGTATTATGGACTACATGAATATAATGACGATCCCTAATCATCAATAAACAGTAAAAATCTCCAAAGAGAATATCAACACCAAAGTGTTAAAAAAATAAAATCGCCTCATATCATCGACGTAGCCAAAGCTATATAAAGTTGCCCATAGGCAATAATCCCAAGAGTGACCAGAGTCTGTAATCAATGCCCAAGCAAAGATCGATGCTCCAAAGAGCAATAGGGATATACTAAAAAGTCAATGAAATCGAATACTGAAAAACAGTGTCCAGAGACACTGTAAATCCACAAGGTAATCGCACTTACATCGTATGGTTCCATAGAACCAACACCGAATGGCGGTACTTGAATGGATATAAAAATCATCAGATAATACAAGTATTGCACGTGCACCGACCAGAGTCGTTATTGCCAAGTACTGTAGAGTTGTGATCGATCACTCGCACAGATGCGGAACGCGCGAGACGGCGAGATCCTTCCCAGAAGGATAAAGGCCTAGAGGCATATGCCGAAAATCTACTCCATAGAGCAGGTGTCCAGAGACGGTTGCCCAAAGGCGTGGTGACCCAGAGGTCCAGTACTGGCCGCCCAGAGGCTAATGTGTCACAAACTTCTTGGAGAGGAACCCGTAAAGTGTTAACAATGAGTCCCATACCCCACGTTCGCACTAAACAGTTTACTAACTAATAGCAAGCTCACACTCCAAACAATCATAAGTTCACCTCGTATCATCGGTAAACAAGACCCAAAGGTCAAAATGATCAATCGAATAGGTCGGGGATTAACCGGAAAGAAAATACGCAGGTTCCATAGGCCGGAGATTTCCTAACCGTTTAAGCACCTTTCCACTTCGCTCGACGAGCTAAAAGTGAGTGTGAGATTTTTTATTATAGAAAATAATGGTGCGAAACGGATTTATAATTGGTTTTGAAATCACTTTAAAACGGCTTTTCAAAACTCTCCTATTATGGAGTAAATAGTTTAATACTTAAAAATAACATTATAAAATAATTTCGAAAACCATTTAGAAGTGAAAAATCCTTTTAAAATAGTTCATAAAACCCGTATACGAAATCTAAAGACAAATCTCAAAGAAATCGATAAATCAGAAAAATCACTGAAAATCAATATTCGTGTTGGAAAAATATATTCCGAATGGTTGTGAACCAAAGTTCGACAAAGAAACAATCAATTTGAAGCGGTTGCACCCAAAATGGTGCAAGCCGGACTCAGTTGCACCAAAAATGGTCCAACCGGTGGGTCGGACCCCGGCTGCACCAAATGGGTGCAGCCCATATTTTTTTTTAGAACCAGCTGCACCGCAAGGTGCAGCCTGGTTCGGTCCAGCCCCCAGCCCGCATGGGCTGGGTGAATTAACAAGCCCTCCTCCCCCAGCCCGCCTGGGCTGGGGGTGTAATGGTGTAAGCCCCATCCCCATGCGGGCTGGGGAGGAGGGGGATGCCCAGCCCGCATGGGCTGGGAGAAAGGGGCCAGCCCCAGCCCACATGGGCTGGGAGAAGCGGGCCAGCCCCAGCCCGCATGGGCTGGGGGCGTACGGCCAGCCCCAGCCCGCATGGGCTGGGGGAGCGCGGGCCTGCACCAGCCCGCATGGGCTGGGGGCGCGCCGGCCAGCCCCAGCCCGCATGGGCTGGAGGCACGCGGGCCAGCCCCAGCCCGCATGGGCTGGGGACGCGCGGGCCAGCGGCTAGCCCAACCGGGCTAGCCTGCTGCGCCCGGGCAGCAGCCTGGGTGCAACCAGGCCTGCCCTGGTGCACTCAGAGCCCTGTTTTCAGCCTGTTTTCAGGCTGAACCTTCCAGCCAGCTAAAAACACCGATTTTAGTGATTTTGTGGTGTTTTTTTCAAGTTTTTGGCATCAAATTTCACTAATATCAATCGCTAACTACCATATAATGCTTACTACACTATATTAAAGGAGACAAAGGGCCAAAGCTTAGCATTACCTTATGAAGCAATATCACAAACACCTTATGTGTACACCCAAAAAGAAAGCAAAGATGATCAAAGAGCTATGATTCACATGTTACATAATAAAATATGTGTTACTCAATGATTACTGAAATCAAAATAGGATTAAACACATAATAGAAGAGGTTTTTAGCAATATACCTCTCTAGAAAGCAACAAAGACCACTATAGCATCAACCCAAGTTAGCAAAAGATGATTAGGAGGCTATAAGATCAAAAAAACACATAAAACATGTGTTACCAAATAAATTTCAGAAATTAGAAAGATATAAAAATGGATTTGAGGTGGGTATTTGCATTACCTTTGCATAGAATGACTTGCATAAGCTAAAACTAGAAGGAGATGAAGATAGAGGCCATTTTTGTTAACAAAGCTTTAGGAAATGATTAGGGTTTTGATTAGGGATGCATGAATGAGGTTAGGAGAGTTTGAGATAATTTATAGAGGAGGTTTAGGGTAGGTTATTGGGTTAAGTTTAGTAACCCAATAAGAAGAGGGTTATTTACATGTTTCCAAAAATTAGTCTAAGTGTTCATGTATGTTTATAAAACTCATTTTTCTTACCCAAACCGTTTTAAAATCTCTCCTAAAATATTTAACTTTCCAAAAATAACATTTTATCCTCATTTTAAAATCCCATATTTCCCATTTAATTAAAATAGTCTCTTTCAAATAAATTTTTGTTATTCCAAATCCTTTTACGCTTCATTAAAATAAATAAAAATCCTAACTTTTATTTATTAATTGGTAATGCAAATCCCGGGTTGTTATAGACTCCCCCTTAAGAAAATTGCGTCCCTGCAATTCCTTAAGATAGATGTCGTCTATAACGTCAATCCACAAAAGAAGTGATAGAGATAAAATAGAGAATTCTTACCCGCAGAAGAAGATGGGAGAAAGCCAGGATAAGAGCGCTCGATAGATTCGGTGGTCTCCCAAGTGCAGTCCTTAGGATTCGGTGACCATTGAATCTTCACGAGTGGAACCTCTTTGTTGCGAAGGCGTCTAACCTCCGAATCAAGCACATGAAGAGGTTGCCGCTCCAAAGATAAATCAGGTAAGATCTCTAAATCAGGCACGGCATGCGGCTCAATGATAGAATCAGGATCGCGTACACACTTGCGAAGCTGAGAAACATGGAACACGTCATGCATTCTGGAAAAATGAGCAGGTAGAGCCACACGATAAGCAACGGGGCCGATGCGTTCCGTAATAGGAAATGGTCCAACATAGCGAGGAGCCAACTTCCCTGTAGAGCTGAAACGCACAACCCCCTTCATGGAAGAAATCCGAATGAAGACAAAATCACCAATGGAGAACTCAAGAGGCTTCCTACGGTTATCCGCGTAGGATTTCTGGCGGTCCTGTGCCTCTTTCATTCTCCGACGGATAAGAACAATCTTTCAGAAGATTCCCGAACTGAATCTGGACCAAGAATAAGCTTCTCGCCATATTCTAACCAACATGCAGGAGAGCGACATGGCCTTCCGTAGAGAGCCTCGAAAGGTGCCATGCCGATACTAGACTGAAAGCTATTGTTGTAGGAGAACTTTACAAGCGGTAAGTAATCCTCCCAACTACCTCCGAAATCCAGAATACAACAGCGCAAAAGATCCTTCAAAACACGATTCACCCTCTCAGTCTGATCGTCGTTCTGAGGGTGATAAGCAGTCGAGAGATTCAGCTCTGAGCCCAAAGCTGACTGTAGGCACTTCCAGACGTGACTAGTGAAAATGGTGTCTCGATCACATACGATGGAGCTAGGAATGCCATGAAGTCGAGCGACTTCCTTCACATAGAGCTTGGCCAACTGAGGTGCAGTCCGAGTGGACTTAATCGGAATGAAATGAGCCGATTTGGTCAAGCGATCAACAATAACCTAGATAGAAGTATGGCCTGACCTCAATTGAGGCAGACCGTCAATGAAATCCATGGATATCTTATTCCATTTCCATAATGGAATCTCTAGAGGCTGAAGAAGACCAGATGGACGATGATGCTTGGCCTTGATCTGTTGACAAGTCATGCAACCACTCACATAACTTGCCACATCTCTCTTCAAACCCTCCCAATAATATAGGCAGCACATATCGGCATACATCTTACTCGAACCGGGACGTATAGTGTACTTAGTGCGATGGCACTCGTCCAGAATGTCACGCCTAAGTGATAAATCAGATGGTACAACAATACGGCTCTTCCTACGAAGACACCGATGAAAATCAAGAGAATAATCCAGCAATGTCTCATCACTGGATCCTGACTCGAGAAGGTGAATAAGATGCAATAAGTCTGGATCATGCCGCTGAGCATGGGCAATGCGATCCAATAAGATAGGACGAGCTTCCAAGCTAAATAATAAGACCGAGAATCAGAGGATGGAGCTCGATCTCTAATATCACACAAAGATAGGGTCTCGAGAATATCCCACTCAGCAATCATCATAGAAACAACGGCCGAGTGTTTGCGACTGAGCGCATCTGCAACACGATTGCCCTTGCCAGGGGTTTACTGAATATCTAAATCATATGAGGCGAGAAACTCAAGCCATCGCTGCTGCCTCATGTTGAGATCCCTCTGACTGAATAGATACTTCAACGACTTGTGATCGGTGTAAAGAATGAAGTGTTCACCTAATAGAAAGTGACGCCACGTGTTCAAGGCAATGACGATAGCTGCCAATTCAAGATCATGAGTAGGATAGCGAACCTCATTCGGATGCAGCTGCCTGTAAGCATAAGCAACTACTCGATCCTTCTGCATAAGCACAGCACTGAGCCCGCTACCACAAGCATCGGTGTAAACAACCAGATCCTGGTTACTCTCAGAAACCACAAGAATAGGAGCATGAGTGAGAAGTTCCTTCAGTCGCTGAAAGGAAGCTTCACACTTATCAGACCAAATAAAGCGAACACCCTTACGAGTCAACGTCGTAAAGGGAAGTGCAACTCAAGAGAAATCCTTGATAAACCGACGGTAATAACCCGCCAAACCAAGAAAGCTGCAAATATCATGAACGTTCTCGGGCTGCTTCCAATTCTGAATAGCTTCGATCTTGGCAGGATCGACAGAAATACCCTCAGATGATACAATATGGCCCAAGAACTTGACCTTGCTCTCCCAAAAATGGCACTTGGAGAGCTTGGCCTTAAGCTGATGCTGACGAAGAGTATCCAAGACGATCCGCAAATGATGAGCATGCTCTGTCTCGGATCTAGAATAAATAAGAATATCGTCGATGAAAACCGGAACGAATCTATCGATGTATTCCCAGAATACTCGATTCATAAGATCGACAAAGAAAGCCGGTGCGTTCGTCAAGCCGAATGGCATGACCAACCACTCAAAAGAACCATAACGAGTGCGGAAAGCGGTAAGAGGAATGCTATCGTCCGCAACTCCGAGCTGATGAAATCCGGTGGCAAGGTCGAGCTGGGAAAAGACCTTTGCACCGCTCAACTGATCAAACATATCGTCTATCTGTGGCAATGGATAACGATTTCTGATGGTCAACTTATTAATCTTGCGATAGTCAATGCAAAGCCTAAGAGAGCCATCGGGCTTCTAAACGAAGACCACAGCAGCACCCTATGGCGAAGAACTGGACCGAATGAACTGCTTCGCCTCAAGCTCAACTAACTGCTTCCTGAGTTCCTCATTCTCCTTAATAGAAATTCTCGTTGGAGGACGCCCAACTGGTGGGAGCCTGGAATGAGATCGATGCGGAACTCAATGGCCCGCTTTGGCGGCAGGCCTGATACTGGCTCGAATATATCGGGGAAATCCCGAACAACAGGAATACGAGATATGTCCAAATCCTCATCTCGTGAATCAAGAGAAAATAAAGTAATATCAGAAATCCCAACATCCTGAAGAGCAATAGCTAACGGAGCGGACGAGTCAGGATGACGAAGAAATAATATCCGCTCCGAACAAATGATTTTGGCGTCGTACTGAGCGAGCCAATCCATGCCAAGAATCATGTCAAAGCCCAAATACTCCATAACGTGCAGATTCTCACCGAAAGAAAATCCACAAAAATCAATACCCATATCCTCACAAAGCAAGCTAAGGGTTGTGGATCCACCAATGAGATTCACAATCCTTAGTGAAGAAACCAGACAAGTAACATCCAAGGATAAAGCATCTACTAGCTCCTTTGATACGAATGAGTGAGAGGCGCCCGTATCAAAGAGAACTCTACAAGATCTACCATGAAATAAAATAGAACCTTCGAGAGCGGAAGGATGCGTACCTCGAGGCTGAGTTGGAGCCTTGGCAGCATTAAGCTTGTCAGATCTAGGAGGTGCAGTAGGACAAGTGGAGATCCTGTGTCCCTCCTTCTTGCAGAAGGTGCAATAGAGAGGTTTGGGACACTCTCGAATAAAGTGATCAGGAGAACCACAGTTGAAGCATTTCTTTGGGGGACGTGTCCCACTAGGCTAAGCAGGAGTCTGGGACTGAGGACGAGTCTGAGGCTGAGTCTGAAAAGTAGAACTGCCAGTCTTCTTCTTCTTGTTCCAAGGCTTGGTATTCTGAAATGGACCCCGCTTCTGATTGGGGTTTTTGGAACCCTCACCATCTCCATCACTATCTCTCTCATGCTCAACCGCTTCAAGGTGAAGCACTGCGTCAACTAGCTCATCAAAAGGGAGCTTAAGCTGGAGCATAAGCTGTTTCTTCAAATATTTCTTCAGGCCTTCTACAAATTTAAGATTCTTCTTATAGGGAGTGCTAATGAACTCAAGGCCATACTTAGACAGGGCCTCGAAAGATGATGAATAGTCAGCAACAAAGGTCTTCCCTTGCTTAAGGTCAATAAAGCGGCGTGCAAGGGCTATCTTCTCAGACTCGGGAACAAACTTGAGCAAGAAGCGCTCTCGGAACTGATCCCAAGTGAGAGTGGCCTCATCGGTCTCAGAAATAAGGAGCTCGTACCAATCCAAGGCACGGCCCTCAAGATGGCTAGAAGCAACAAGAACTCTATCATGGTCAGGAAGGGTCATGCGAGTAAAATTACGCTCGCAAACTCTGATCCAAGCCTGGACCTCAAGAACAGTCTCGGAGCCATTGAACGGCTTCCCTCCAAGATGAATAAAGTCGCTGCATAGACACGCAAAAGCAGACTTGCGCGGTGCATCAGAAACTGGTGCAGGAGACTGAGAGTGCGACTGAGAGTTACGAACCAGCTCCATGATCTGGTCTGTGGTCATGTATACTCCCTCTGGGTGAGGGTTGCTGGACTGTCCAGCATCAGCAGAACGGAGGTTCCTACCTCTACCAGCCATACTGAAAGATAAGGTAAGATTTAGTTAAGCATGATTCAAAGATAGATAATTCATTAAGGAATATTACGGAATATAATAGATTCCTACACATATTCCTAACTTATTTATCTAAAGGTGGATATGTTCAATTTGGATCGTATTATAACGTATTGTACTACGTGTCTATTCTGTGTTTGTTATGCTTAATTTTGAACCTTAGCTCTGATGCCAATCTGTAACGCCCCACTCCGAGACCCACTCTAGTAAAGAGTATTACGGAGTAATACCGTCTACTAGAACGGAGAATAGAGTATAATGGAAGCGACCATATGTAATCAAGCTATAACTAACTACCGAATACGTCGAATAGGTGGTTTTCTTTTCTCAAGTGGTTCGACGTATCCAATAGATATTTATAACGAAATTACAATGGCTAAGGAAAATAGGTTCAGAACAAACATAATACTAAATGATAACATCATCATCACATAACAATCACAGAACATAGGTACAATATATCGTCAATACAGATCCAAATATCAAAAGGTGGGTACAAAGCCACCGCTCACACATGTGAGTCAAAATATGTACATAAGAGACTGAATAATCTGAGTATCAAAATAGTGGACATATATAAAGAGCTATCTATCAGCATAGCAGATAATGTCCAAGCGGAAGCACAGAAAGCTAAGTCTAGAGACCTAACCTGAAACAACTCGGTCTGACCCGAGCGAAGAACACTCCGGTCAGGCTAGCTAAACAATCAGTTAATAGACTGAGATAAACATAATAATGCGGTACATAAATAAAACAGTACTTCTCCAAAGAGAAGAGTATTATGGACTATATGAATATAATGACGATCCCTAATCATCAATAAACAGTAAAAATCTCCAAAGAGAATATCAACACCAAAGTGTTAAATAAATAAAATCGCCTCATCTCATCGGCATAGCCAAAGCTATATAAAGTTGCCCGTAGGCAATAATCCCAAGAGTGACCAGAGTCTGTAATCAATGCCCAAGCAAAGATCGATGCTCCAAAGAGCAATAGGGATATACTGAAAAGTCAATGAAATCGAATACTGAAAAGCAGTGTCCAGAGACACTGTAAATCCACAAGGTAATCGCACTTACATCGTATGGTTCCATAGAACCAACACCGAATGGCGGTACTCGAACGGATATAAAAATCATCAGATAATACAAGTATTGCACGTGCACCGACCAGAGTCCTTATTGCCAAGTACTGTAGAGTTGTGATCGATCACTCGCACAGATGCGAAACGCGCGAGACGGCGATATCCTTCCAAGAAGGATAAAGGCCCAGAGGCACATGCCGAAAAACTGCTCCATAGAGCAGGTGTCCAAAGACGGTTGCCCAGAGGCGTGGTGACCCAGAGGTCCAGTACTGGCCGCTTAGAGGCTAATGTGTCACAAACTTCTTGGAGAGGAACCTGTAAAGTGTTAACAATGAGTCTCATACCCCACGTTCGCACTAAACGGTTTACTAACCAATAGCAAGCTCACGCTCCAAACAATAAAAAGTCCACCTCGTATCATCGGTAAACAAGACCCAAAGGTCAAAACGATCAATCGAATAGGTCGGGGATTAACCGGAAAGAAAATACACACGGTTCCATAGGCCGGAGATTTCCTAACCGTTTAAGCACCTTTCCACTTCGCTCGGCGTGCTAAAAGTGAGTGTGCGATTTTTTATTATAGAAAATAATGGTGCGAAACGGATTTATAATTGATTTTGAAATCACTTTAAAACGGCTTTTGAAAACTCTCCTATTATGGAGTAAATAGTTTAATACTTAAAAATAACATTATAAAATAATTTCGAAAACCATTTGGAAGTGAAAAATCCTTTTAAAATAGTTCATAAAACCCGTATACGAAATCTAGAGACAAATCTCAAAGAAATCGATAAATCAGAAAAATCACTGAAAATCAATATTCGTGTTGGAAAAAAATATTCCGAGTGGTTGTGAACCAAAGTTCGACAAAGAAACAATCAATTTGAAGCGGTTGCACCCAAAATGGTGTAACCCGGACTCGGTTGCACCAAAAATGGTGCAACCGGTGGGTCGGACCCCGGCTGCACCAAATGGGTGTAGGCCATATTTTTTTTTTAAGAACCAGCTGCACCGCATGGTGCAGCCTGGTTCGGTCCAGCCCCCAGCCCGCATGGGCTGGGTGAATTAACAAGCCCCCCCAGCCCGCTGGGCTAGGGGTGTAATGGTGTAAGCCCCAGCCCCATGCGGGCTGGGGAGGAGGGGGAAGCCCAGCCCGCATAGGCTGGGAGAAGCGGGCCAGCCCCAGCCCGCATGGGCTGGGTGCGCGCAGGCCTGCCCCAGCCCGCATGGACTGGGGGCGCGCGGGCCATCCCCATCCGTCCTAGGCTGGGGGGGCGCGGCCTGCCCCAGCCCGCATGGGCTGGGGGCACGCGGGCCAACGGCTAGCCCAACCGGGCTAACCTGCTGCGCCCGGACAGCAGCCTGGGTGCAACCCAGGCCTGCCCTGGTGCACTCAGAGCCCTGTTTTCATCCTGTTTTCAGGCTGAACCTTCCAGCCAGCTGAAAACACTGATTTTAGTGATTTTGGGTTGTTTTTTTCAAGTTTTTGGCATCAAATTTCACTAATATCAATCACTAACTACCATATAATGCTTACTAGGCTATATTAAAGGAGACAAAGGGCCAAAGCTTAGCATTACCTTATGAAGCAATATCACAAACACCTTATGTGCACACCCAAAAAGAAAGCAAAGATGATCAAAGAGCTATGAGTCACATGTTACATAATAAAACATGTGTTACTAAATGATTACTGAAATCAAAAGAGGATTAAACACATACCAGAAGAGGTTTTTAGCAATATACCTCTCTAGAAAGCAACAAAGACCACTATAGCATTAACCCAAGTTAGCAAAAGATGATTAGGAGGCTATAAGATCAAAAAAACACATAAAACATGTGTTACCAAATAAATTTCAGAAACTAGAAAGATATAAAAATGGATTTGAGGTGGGTATTTGCATTACCTTTGCATAGAATGACTTGCATAAGCTAAAACTAGAAGGAGATGAAGATAAAGGCCATTTTTGTTAAGAAAGCTTTAGGAAATGATTAGGGTTTTGATTAGGGATGCATGAATGAGGTTAGGAGAGTTTGAGTGTAACGACCCATAAAATTTTAATAATTTTTAATTGGTTTTATATCGTATTTAATTGGATTTTTGAGAAATTTTAATGATAATAATTTTGAAATAAAAATTTAATATTTGGATTACGTCCAATTAAACATAGCAGATGGTAAATTTTCAATTTATTTTATCAAAGTTTATTTCTTTATGAAATTCCATTTAACTCAAGCTAGCTAATAATTGTTGATAATAAAATGTTTTTCAAACCAGAATATTTTACATAGAAAAATTCTAAATCCTCTTCTGAGTAAGGCATCATCTTTAGTTTTTTTAAAATTCGGACTTCTATAGCTCCGTCGTTCTTATTTTCTGCGTTGTACTGCATTTTTCCGCTTGTGAAAATACGAATTTTTATTATTCAATCATACCACTAATATCTGTATACCGTTGTGATCGTCTCGTCGTGCTGATCTCAATAGTATATTTATTTCTGTATTTTGAGGTCCGGTATGCGACGGAACCAATAAAATATTCGTGTAATGGTACCTTTAAATGTTGACCGTTAACTTTGCTTTCCTTTTCAAACTTCAACGTGAATCCCAAGTAATAAAATAAACTTCTTCAAAAGCTCCTCAATCAGTGTACAGTTGTTAGCATCGCATGCCATTTCAAAAGTTTGAAACGTATAAAATGCCATACGTTATCTCGGTACATTTAATTTGTTCCTTCGTTCCACGATATTCTAGCGTTATAAAATAAATTTATTATAACGTTATTATTCCTGAACTTGTATTCATTCCTGAAAACGTGTACGTTTCCTCTTTTGATTATATACTTGCCTTTTTCAATTTCATCGGTTTCCATTATTTCTGTCCGTTTTGTTTCATCTATTTACACACGTCACCTTCAGCATTTTAACGGTCCTTTTCTTTTATATATTACCGTGTTTAACGATATACTTCATTTAGCTTCTTTCATCTTTTACTGAATTCTCGGGCTTGACGTTTGCCCTTCTTTCCGTTATAAAATAATAAATGATGATTTCTTTCCTTCTACTTTTTGAAACGTCAGAGACGAATTTATATAATACCCTTATAGTTCGTTTCTATTCCAATGCATCATCACTCCAAATAATTATAAGCATGCGTCCTCCTCTTTGATTGAACATTTAGCACTATGGTCCACCATTCTTCCTTTCCTTTCTCTCCTCTGCAAAAATTTATTCCTCCTCCTTCAGGTAGCCTGCAACCATTTACTTTGTATTTATCTTGCCCATTCTCCTCTCCTCTTATCTTTCATTTTTCCCTCACCTGTAGAAACCTTCCCCACTCATACTACATCACATCCGATACTTCATCATACAACCGGCCACGCAAGAACTACCACCGCCTATCCCTTTTCCGAGCGCATCTCTGGCATGTAGCCTCGTTCATTTTATCTTCCTCATGCTCAGATCCGCGCGTGCCGTCTCATGCCGTCCATCACCTTCGTGACCCAAACCATCGGCCTTCACACCCTTCTACCAGCCGTGCACGCTTACCAAAGCCCTGCTCCCTTCTCCATCTCGGCCCTACCTGGCTATGCTCGCTGGCCATCACGTGACCTTCCACTGCCCGACGCTTTTCTTGTCTCCATCGCCAAGTTAGCCGCCTCGGCCTCACATCAACCGAAGCCACAGCCATCTTCCACCGACCATCACCGCAACCTCGAACTTCGACCCGTAGCCGCTTCTAACCTCAACCGCCTCCTCCTCCTCTGCCAAGCTCGGCTCTTCCCTGCGTGGTGCGTGCAACCCCTCCAGCCGTGTGTGTATATGATTATATATATAAGGTAATTGTATTTAAGCTATTTGATCTACATCTGGATGGCTTTAAAGAGATAAAGATACAATATTCATGTTTGTAGTATGTATGTATTATAAAGGAGATTTATATATGTTAGTTGTAAATAAGTCTTGGGTTCTATAAAAAAAAAAAAAAAAAAAAAGGTACTGACTTTATATGGTTTGCTGAATACATTAAGTTATAAAAGTTATACAGTATACATATTGTAAAGTATATAAAGTCTAAAATAAGTGGTTGCAGTAGGTCATGAGCTTAGGTATGGGGTGTATTAAAGGATGTTATGTATATCTGTAATACCATTTGTTTACGTATGTATATAATATGTTAAATAGTAATTTGAGCTATGTATATTGGTTTTAAAATATATAAGTATGTATATATTTATAATGTATTATTCATAGATATTTAAACCTTTCAATTTCTGTAAGCTTTATACATATAATAATGAATTGTTATATTAATTCGATATCACAAATGATTTCATTTATAACCCGTACGTAAGTTGTGTACATGTGTATATACATTTGTTTGTATACATGGGGACTTGGATTTTTCAAAATTTCATTTATGTAGTACATTTGGGTTTATCTATTTATTTGAAGATAAAATTTTATTATTTTAACTATATGTTGATTTTGAGATATGATTTTGGAAGTGCTTATATATTTTTAATTAAAAATGTAATTAGATTTAGAATATGATTTATATATTTATAGTTGTATATATAGTATATTTAAGTTCTCTTATACCAATCATCTTCATCGATCCGGTTCTGATTTGATTTCTTCTATTCCTATCTATCAGCTTTGATCGTCGAATTTGTGTCCATCGTGCTTTGCTTCGAAATTCGTGTTCAGGATTCGTAAGCCGTTTCATCGTCAAATATCTCTAGCCTCGAAAGGTGAGCAATCACTCACGAGTAACATTCTTTTATTTATTAAATTTGATTTCAACTGAAACGACAATTGAAATATGCTGCTGTTAGTTGTTTTACTGTTATGACTGCTATTATCTGTATCTGTTCACCTATGACACCTGACACTATTATCGGTTAATTATTTATGTGAAAATAATACAGATTGGTTGATAATTGATTTTTTTGATTGATTGTTGTTTAAATTGGATGTTAATTATTATTGTTAAATGATAACTAGTTTGCTAGTTTAAGTTGGGGTAGTATAGTTTACAAATTTAACGGATTATATATGACGAACCTGGATTTATTAAAACCTGACCCCGCCATATGTGAACTTGATTTGTAGATTTGACCCATTAATTGTCGTAGAAATTGATAAATTATACTCTAAATATTTGAACGTAGTTTGGATTAATTGTTGTAGCTTTAAACTGAAATTTAAAAAGGAACGACAAGTGAAAAACTGTAATGTAATAATCTTTAATCTACATGAAATGATAGTGTCGATTCTAGAAATAATTATACAAGTAACAATGCGAATTAATACGATTATTTCGGGGTTATTTGATTTATTTATTGAATTGTTGTTGATTGTTGTTATTGTTTGTTTATTTACTTTGACACCATCCCTGTCATCACACTGCAAGTTCCCTTTGTTATGTTTGATTTTTAAATTGAAATGGGTTGAAATGATAGACCCAAGCGGTTTTCATTTACATAAATTTGGGATTACGGGTTGAAATGCTATTCACCCGTATACATTTTGTGTACGGATAGAAATGATAATATCCGTAACACTTGAACCCTATGATAAGATACATATGGTCTTATTAAATGTAAATGCTTAAATAAATATAAGGGGTAATGATAAATATAGAGTTAAGTATATCTAGTTTAATCAAGATTTGATTAAATACATAAATTTTGATAAAAATTTATGTAAATTTTATCTCGAATAGTTTTGAAATAATATTGAACAATTAAGACTGGGAGATAAATTTGGGTTATTTTTAAATGGTTTTTAGATAAGGATTTATTTATTTAAATCAATTTGAAATTTATCGAATGTGGTATTTCATGTTTAACAAAATTTAAGAAATATTGAGAAAATGTAATTTAAGGTCACTAAAATGATATTGAATCAAATAAGGAAGGATTCGAGACTGAATAATAATGATGTAAAAATCGAGAATCTATATGAAACTGTTAAACTTAAATTGTTATATTTAAGCTATGAACTATGGTGGAATTAAATGGTTTAGAGATTTGGATATGTATTTGGAACCAAGATAGTAGAATTCGTTATAACTAATTGAATTAAGTGAAAATTAAGTTGAACTAATTTTGAAATTCGTAGTTAGAAGACTAGATTGGAAAAAATTTAGTTGAAATGTTAAATACTTAAAGTATGGAAACATATTGAAATAGAAAGGGAAATTGGGATATCCAAAATCCAGATTTGAGATTTATAAAAATTAAAGTGGTTATTTAGGAAGGTTTAAATTGATAAAGTGAGTTTGAATTAAATTTAAATGGGAAGGTCAGGTCGATGTGAACGATTTGTTAAGATAAGGAAGTTGAAAATACTTTACCGTATACATTACTTAACATATGGATTGTCAAGTTTGGGAATATGATTTTTGAAGTGAAATTGATATTTGGGTCGAAATATAAATTAAGTGAATGACCACGGGGTAACAGTATATATTTCTACCTCGTAGATAGTTCTATGGACCCTTAGAGGATGAACATCCCAAACATCCTTTAAGTTATATGGTATTTCAGTTGATATTTCATTTGAGTTGAATTTATTGATATAAGAATGTTAAACCTGACTCGAGTGTTTTGTGTTTTGCTTTACGCTCGGATCAGACTGAGTGATACAGCATTTGAGACTCACCTTCGAAGTTGGAGCTTTGCTTGAAGATCCAGCTATCTATCCCTTCAGTCATCCAGTTGATTGGTTCAGAGAAGTCATCTGTGGCATCGGAGACTTCACTGCATTTGAATTATTCGGTTGTATTTTATTTCTAACTCTGAGGTATATAGTAGCTTCATGAACTACTATTTCTGTATCTATTCCGCTGCATTATATTACTCTGTGTCTGTGATCTGTGATTGATTTATTTACTGTATATTTTAAGTTTTGCCAAATTTAAATTAACAACGCGTTATTTTGAATTATTCAAGTCGGACATTTATGGTTTTATTGTCGATTTGAATGGTCCAAAATAGCGGGTCGTTACAGTTGGTATCAGAGCTTTGGCTCTAGGCAAAACCTAGCATATATGGTAAATTCATTTACAGAATCACTTTCGTTCGAGTTGAATCCCTTCTTTTTTTTGACTTGATTTCCTTTGAATTTTGGAATGTCCCTCGGTTCCGGAATTCATTTTGTCTCTCCCTATTTATATTCGTTTGATTCTGGAGTATTACATAACTCCACGGAATGAATTGTAAAGGGGCTGAAACTCTTTTACAATTGGCATTGATTCACCGGAGATTTCTGTATCCTCGGTTTACGATGCTGCTATATCTTGGTATGCCGAATTCTATCTCTGGCAATCGAATGTCGATTTGCTTTAGAATTCCGCATCAATTATACTCCTGAAGTCACGATTGACCCGGTTAAGGTCGCCCGAGATTTATAGAAGTATATCCATCTTCTATTTTGTAATTTGATTTTCTCAACTTTGTTTGAGCCTATCTTCGAATCGGGATTCTATTGATTAGAGTTCCTCTAAATTAAATCTCTGTCTTTGTTTTGAAATCCATTCTTGAATCATCCTTTGAAAATCGGGTTTTTTAAATTGTTTATAACGAAATTTTATTTTGAGAACTATGATTTTATATATATGAAACAAATAAGAAATGTTATTCTCTATAAAAAGGTTTCGAAAGGATTTGAAATTTTGAAAAATTATAAGAAATTGATTTATATCAAAAAGGATTTATAACTAAAGGGTTAAATTTGAAATTCGAGAATTGAATTCCGATATTTCGAAATTGGTTTTAAGATTTTGGGAAAATATATAAAAATAATATGATTTAAAAGTATTTTTTCGAATAAGAAATGTTTCAAATGGGTTCAAATGAATTCCAATAATTTTGAAGAAATTTCAAAGAAGTTTTCAAGAAAATAGAAGTCCAGAACTCACTTATGTCGCTGGAGAATAATTTCGGTGATGAGTGCACGCATCATCGACATTGATTTTCGAGTTTCAGAGTGGGGGAGAGGCCACTTTAATAGCTTCTCTATGCGAGTGATTTTGTAAAACCGTTTTTGATTTCAAATTCCGAGGTATAATTTGATATTTTCGAAAGATATATGTATATATTTGAAACAATTTAAAGTGAGACCGGTGTTCAGTCCTCGAGTTTTCAATTTGACTAGTAATAACTCTATATAAAAAAATTGATTTCCAACTCTTAGATTTGAAATTTGATTTCATCGACTATTTTAAAGGTTCGAGCACTTCCAAATCAAGGTTTAAAAGTTTTAAACTAAGAAATTTCGAAAAGTATAAAATTTTTGTATAAAGCATATAAGTTTAGTTTTGAAGAGTATGACTTAAGAAAGTTTGAAACCTTTTGTTAAGTAAGTGAATATGACTATTTTTAATTATACTAATATGGAATTTAGTTTTGAAATGTTTTGGAAAAAAAAAATTAATTTCAAATAATGGTTTTCAGAAAGGTAAATTGGATATTTCTAATAGAAATAGATAATTTAAAAGTTTTAAAGTGATGATTATAAATTTGGAAACCATTTTGAGTATAATTGATTTTGAGAAAATATTTGGTTTTGAAATTAAATTGAAATTAAAAACCAGTACTTATATGGTGATTTTGGAAATGAATTTGTTTGACTTGAATTATTTTAATTTGGAAACTGGGATAATTTTCTAAACCTATTATTTTGGGAACTTTGAAATTTAGATACTTAATTTGGAAGAAAATTTGGTGAAATCCTATATGATTTTGAAACTGAATTGATATTGAAATGATTTGAAATTGAGACTCTTATATTGTTAAGCACTTGATTTGGGAGTGGTCGAACTTATATAAAATGGATTTGTATAAGTATGAAGTTGATTTGAAATCTATTGATTTGAAAGGTACTCAATTTGGAAAGAGAATTTATATAATCGAAGTCTATATAAGTATGATTTGATCTACTATTGATTTGGAAAGTATTCGATTTGGGAAGAATAGAATCCTATTTATATGGACTATATATAAGTACAATATTTGAAAGTGATTTGAAAAGGTACTATATAATATATATTTTCCAAGTAAGGATATGGAAAGTGCCTTCTGCTTGATATCCGCTTTGTGGCCACAGCGTGGATTCATTCTATCGATATTATTCTCTCTGATTTTCGGTTTTCCGGATGTAATACTCGAGTATTCCCACCGTGGGTAACCCATGGTTTCTTTTTCTCTCGTGAATGCACAGCGAAATTGCCTGGCTGAGTCTTGCCTAGGGGTACGGATTGTTTCCTGGGGGATCCAGGCGTAACCATTGTGTATCCTGCAATCTGTGTAGGTCGCGAATAGTAGCGCAAGTGCCTGGCTGAGTCTTGCCTAGGGGTACGGATTGTTTCCTGGGGGATCCAGGCGTAACCATTGTGTATCCTGCACTCTACTAGTCATCATGGCGTAACTCGCAGGGCTGAGAAAGCTTACGGATACGGATTGTTTCCTGGGGGATCCAGGCGTAACCATTGTGTATCTGCGAACCATGGTCGGACAAAGGTTTTGGTTTGGTTGTCTGTTTGGATTGTACTTTCCATATCTGTTTTCAAAGGTTTTTCAAGTATTTTCACTGGGTGTTGAAACAGGTCTACTAAGTACTTGAATAATTCTAGCTTTGCGCCTGATCAACGCATGGCCAGAGTCTGCAAGAACGAGGATAAACTTGTTGAAACATCGAGTTATATAAATATTTTTGAAAGAAAGATTTATTTCGATATAAAGGTATTTTATTATAAAGGTATTTTCAACAAGGAAATTTTGTGTTAATATTTGAAATTGAAACTCTTATCGTTGAAATTTACGATTCGTGCCCGATTCTATTCTTTAAATCTACCTTATCTACTCAGCTTATTTATTCACCTATATTTTGTTTCCTGAATCTACCTTTCTTTCCTTTTGAATATAATCTTTAAAATATTGCTTATTTGTTTACTACTTTGTTTAATAGAAAATTTTAGTGCTATAAATATTTTGAAGTTATTAATTAAATAAAACATATTTAAAATAAAGGATTATTGATTTAGTGATAATATTTGAAAGTATCTTAAGATAAAATTTATAAAAATATTATGAATTTTGGATATAATATTTTCAATAGCTTCCTTGTAAATATAAGTAATACTGTAAATAATTGTTTTCAGAGGAGTTTTGTAAAGTATTAAAGTATTAAAGAAAGTTAAATTTCAAATGAAGTTTTAAATGAATATTTCAAGCATAATTTATATAGTTTTAAAATTAATTGTTTATCTTATCTTCCAATCTATTTTCTTTTTGGTTGTTTTTATTCTCCTACCTCCTCCCTTTTCGGGGACGAAAAGTTTTGAGTGGGGGAGAGTGTAACGACCCATAAAATTTTAATAATTTTTAATTGGTTTTATATCGTATTTAATTGGATTTTTGAGAAATTTTAATGATAATAATTTTGAAATAAAAATTTAATATTTGGATTACGTCCAATTAAACATAGCAGATGGTAAATTTTCAATTTATTTTATCAAAGTTTATTTCTTTATGAAATTCCATTTAACTCAAGCTAGCTAATAATTGTTGATAATAAAATGTTTTTCAAACCAGAATATTTTACATAGAAAAATTCTAAATCCTCTTCTGAGTAAGGCATCATCTTTAGTTTTTTTAAAATTCGGACTTCTATAGCTCCGTCGTTCTTATTTTCTGCGTTGTACTGCATTTTTCCGCTTGTGAAAATACGAATTTTTATTATTCAATCATACCACTAATATCTGTATACCGTTGTGATCGTCTCGTCGTGCTGATCTCAATAGTATATTTATTTCTGTATTTTGAGGTCCGGTATGCGACGGAACCAATAAAATATTCGTGTAATGGTACCTTTAAATGTTGACCGTTAACTTTGCTTTCCTTTTCAAACTTCAACGTGAATCCCAAGTAATAAAATAAACTTCTTCAAAAGCTCCTCAATCAGTGTACAGTTGTTAGCATCGCATGCCATTTCAAAAGTTTGAAACGTATAAAATGCCATACGTTATCTCGGTACATTTAATTTGTTCCTTCGTTCCACGATATTCTAGCGTTATAAAATAAATTTATTATAACGTTATTATTCCTGAACTTGTATTCATTCCTGAAAACGTGTACGTTTCCTCTTTTGATTATATACTTGCCTTTTTCAATTTCATCGGTTTCCATTATTTCTGTCCGTTTTGTTTCATCTATTTACACACGTCACCTTCAGCATTTTAACGGTCCTTTTCTTTTATATATTACAGTGTTTAACGATATACTTCATTTAGCTTCTTTCATCTTTTACTGAATTCTCGGGCTTGACGTTTGCCCTTCTTTCCGTTATAAAATAATAAATGATGATTTCTTTCCTTCTACTTTTTGAAACGTCAGAGACGAATTTATATAATACCCTTATAGTTCGTTTCTATTCCAATGCATCATCACTCCAAATAATTATAAGCATGCGTCCTCCTCTTTGATTGAACATTTAGCACTATGGTCCACCATTCTTCCTTTCCTTTCTCTCCTCTGCAAAAATTTATTCCTCCTCCTTCAGGTAGCCTGCAACCATTTACTTTGTATTTATCTTGCCCATTCTCCTCTCCTCTTATCTTTCATTTTTCCCTCACCTGTAGAAACCTTCCCCACTCATACTACATCACATCCGATACTTCATCATACAACCGGCCACGCAAGAACTACCACCGCCTATCCCTTTTCCGAGCGCATCTCTGGCATGTAGCCTCGTTCATTTTATCTTCCTCATGCTCAGATCCGCGCGTGCCGTCTCATGCCGTCCATCACCTTCGTGACCCAAACCATCGGCCTTCACACCCTTCTACCAGCCGTGCACGCTTACCAAAGCCCTGCTCCCTTCTCCATCTCGGCCCTACCTGGCTATGCTCGCTGGCCATCATGTGACCTTCCACTGCCCGACGCTTTTCTTGTCTCCATCGCCAAGTTAGCCGCCTCGGCCTCACATCAACCGAAGCCACAACCATCTTCCACCGACCATCACCGCAACCTCGAACTTCGACCCGTAGCCGCTTCTAACCTCAACCGCCTCCTCCTCCTCTGCCAAGCTCGGCTCTTCCCTGCGTGGTGCGTGCAACCCCTCCAGCCGTGTGTGTATATGATTATATATATATAAGGTAATTGTATTTAAGCTATTTGATCTACATCTGGATGGCTTTAAAGAGATAAAGATAAAATATTCATGTTTGTAGTATGTATGTATTATAAAGGAGATTTATATATGTTAGTTGTAAATAAGTCTTGGGTTCTATAAAAAAAAAAAATATAAAAAAAAGGTACTGACTTTATATGGTTTGCTGAATACATTAAGTTATAAAAGTTATACAGTATACATATTGTAAAGTATATAAAGTCTAAAATAAGTGGTTGCAGTAGGTCATGAGCTTAGGTATGGGGTGTATTAAAGGATGTTATGTATATCTGTAATACCATTTGTTTACGTATGTATATAATATGTTAAATAGTAATTTGAGCTATGTATATTGGTTTTAAAATATATAAGTATGTATATATTTATAATGTATTATTCATAGATATTTAAACCTTTCAATTTCTATAAGCTTTATACATATAATAATGAATTGTTATATTAATTCGATATCACAAATGATTTCATTTATAACCCGTACGTAAGTTGTGTACATGTGTATATACATTTGTTTGCATACATGGGGACTTGGATTTTTCAAAATTTCATTTATGTAGTACATTTGGGTTTATCTATTTATTTGAAGATAAAATTTTATTATTTTAACTATATGTTGATTTTGAGATATGATTTTGGAAGTGCTTATATATTTTTAATTAAAAATGTAATTAGATTTAGAATATGATTTATATATTTATAGTTGTATATATAGTATATTTAAGTTCTCTTATACCAATCATCTTCATCGATCCGGTTCTGATTTGATTTCTTCTATTCCTATCTATCAGCTTTGATCGTCGAATTTGTGTCCATCGTGCTTTGCTTCGAAATTCGTGTTCAGGATTCGTAAGCCGTTTCATCGTCAAATATCTCTAGCCTCGAAAGGTGAGCAATCACTCACGAGTAACATTCTTTTATTTATTAAATTTGATTTCAATTGAAACGACAATTGAAATATGCTGCTGTTAGTTGTTTTACTGTTATGACTGCTATTATCTGTATCTGTTCACCTATGACACCTGACACCATTATCGGTTAATTATTTATGTGAAAATAATACAGATTGGTTGATAATTGATTTTTTTGATTGATTGTTGTTTAAATTGGATGTTAATTATTATTGTTAAATGATAACTAGTTTGCTAGTTTAAGTTGGGGTAGTATAGTTTACAAATTTAACGGATTATATATGACGAACCTGGATTTATTAAAACCTGACCCCGCCATATGTGAACTTGATTTGTAGATTTGACCCATTAATTGTCGTAGAAATTGATAAATTATACTCTAAATATTTGAACGTAGTTTGGATTAATTGTTGTAGCTTTAAACTGAAATTTAAAAAGGAACGACAAGTGAAAAACTGTAATGTAATAATCTTTAATCTACATGAAATGATAGTGTCGATTCTAGAAATAATTATACAAGTAACAATGCGAATTAATACGATTATTTCGGGGTTATTTGATTTATTTATTGAATTGTTGTTGATTGTTGTTATTGTTTGTTTATTTACTTTGACACCATCCCTGTCATCACACTGCAAGTTCCCTTTGTTATGTTTGATTTTTAAATTGAAATGGGTTGAAATGATAGACCCAAGCGGTTTTCATTTACATAAATTTGGGATTACGGGTTGAAATGCTATTCACCCGTATACATTTTGTGTACGGATAGAAATGATAATATCCGTAACACTTGAACCCTATGATAAGATACATATGGTCTTATTAAATGTAAATGCTTAAATAAATATAAGGGGTAATGATAAATATAGAGTTAAGTATATCTAGTTTAATCAAGATTTGATTAAATACATAAATTTTGATAAAAATTTATGTAAATTTTATCTCGAATAGTTTTGAAATAATATTGAACAATTAAGACTGGGAGATAAATTTGGGTTATTTTTAAATGGTTTTTAGATAAGGATTTATTTATTTAAATCAATTTGAAATTTATCGAATGTGGTATTTCATGTTTAACAAAATTTAAGAAATATTGAGAAAATGTAATTTAAGGTCACTAAAATGATATTGAATCAAATAAGGAAGGATTCGAGACTGAATAATAATGATGTAAAAATCGAGAATCTATATGAAACTGTTAAACTTAAATTGTTATATTTAAGCTATGAACTATGGTGGAATTAAATGGTTTAGAGATTTGGATATGTATTTGGAACCAAGATAGTAGAATTCGTTATAACTAATTGAATTAAGTGAAAATTAAGTTGAACTAATTTTGAAATTCGTAGTTAGAAGACTAGATTGGAAAAAATTTAGTTGAAATGTTAAATACTTAAAGTATGGAAACATATTGAAATAGAAAGGGAAATTGGGATATCCAAAATCCAGATTTGAGATTTATAAAAATTAAAGTGGTTATTTAGGAAGGTTTAAATTGATAAAGTGAGTTTGAATTAAATTTAAATGGGAAGGTCAGGTCGATGTGAACGATTTGTTAAGATAAGGAAGTTGAAAATACTTTACCGTATACATTACTTAACATATGGATTGTCAAGTTTGGGAATATGATTTTTGAAGTGAAATTGATATTTGGGTCGAAATATAAATTAAGTGAATGACCACGGGGTAACAGTATATATTTCTACCTCGTAGATAGTTCTATGGACCCTTAGAGGATGAACATCCCAAACATCCTTTAAGTTATATGGTATTTCAGTTGATATTTCATTTGAGTTGAATTTATTGATATAAGAATGTTAAACCTGACTCGAGTGTTTTGTGTTTTGCTTTACGCTCGGGTCAGACTGAGTGATACAGCATTTGAGACTCACCTTCGAAGTTGGAGCTTTGCTTGAAGATCCAGCTATCTATCCCTTCAGTCATCCAGTTGATTGGTTCAGAGAAGTCATCTGTGGCATCGGAGACTTCACTGCATTTGAATTATTCGGTTGTATTTTATTTCTAACTCTGAGGTATATAGTAGCTTCATGAACTACTATTTCTGTATCTATTCCGCTGCATTATATTACTCTGTGTCTGTGATCTGTGATTGATTTATTTACTGTATATTTTAAGTTTTGCCAAATTTAAATTAACAACGCGTTATTTTGAATTATTCAAGTCGGACATTTATGGTTTTATTGTCGATTTGAATGGTCCAAAATAGCGGGTCGTTACATTGAGATAATTTATAGATGAGGTTAGGAGTGAATAACCGTGTGCACCAGTTCAATTCTTCCTGCTAGTGATAAGAGTCTAGAACTCCATCCCTGTAATCTGTCCCTTATCGACGAGATCAAAACTGCACATTATATGTCAGTTATCTTGTTGGAGGATAGAGGAACACCTAAATATTTAACAAGGAGTACTCCTTTCACTTTTAAGTGGTCCAAAATTTCACTTCTCCTATTGCATGTTTTGTTGAAGTAACATTTGGTTTATTTCTCACTCATTTTAAGCCCTATGTATCTCTCTAGATTGCAGAAAATATCTTTTACAGCACTAGCCGATGTGTAGCTGGATTTTATACATATGAGCAGATCATCTACATATAGTAAGTGGGTCACTATAGGATGAAAATTGTATATATGCTGAATTAATTTGTTGTGTGTTGCCAGCTCCATTTGTAATGAGAAATATTCCATGGCAATGGCAAAAAAGTAAGGAGAAAGAGGGTCACCCTGCTTGATACCTCTGTTGGAACCTATAAAACCTTTTGGTACTCCATTAATCAAGATTGAAAAGGTTGAGTAGATATACATTCTTTTATTACAATCACAAATTTTGAGGGAAAATCCATAACCTTTAGCATATGAATGATAAAATTTCTATTTATCTTATCATATGCTTTATGAAGATCCACTTTAAGGCAAAATTTATTTGCACCAGTTTGTTGAAGTTTCTAATCAGTTCATGTGCCATCAATGAGTTTTCATAAATGTTTCTTCCGTTGATGAACGCACTTTGACTTTCTGAAATAAGGTCAGGTAAAATGAGTTTCATTCTGTTGCATTGAATCTTACTTAGAATTTTGTATATCACATTACAGCAAGCTATAGGGCGATAGTCTTCAATTTTTGATGGGTTGTCCTTTTTAAGGATAAGACATATAAATGTGTGATTGATTTCTTTTACAAAACTTGCCACTTTGTAAAATATCCTACATTGCTAATAGAATTTCTTCTTTCAGGTCTTCCCAATGGAGGAGGAAGAATTTGGATCCCAGACCATCTGGCCCTGGGCTGGAGTCAATATGTATGGACATCAAGGCTTCCCACACCTCATTCATGGTGATGTTCTTGAACAGTAGCCTTTTTCCTCTGGAATTTATCATCCTTCTGCTCTAGATCTCTGGTAAGGTGTTATTAATTTCTCCATTATATCATTATATTATTTTATAGCTTGTTCTTCAAACACAGAGATGTTAATACATTCATTACCATCTTGATTAATTAGATGATAATTATTATTAGAATTCGGCCTGACTGCCATATTAGTGTAGAAAAATTTAGTACATTCATCCCCATCAGTTAGCCACTTTTCCTTAGCTTTCTGTTTAAGTTCGATGGCTTTTATTCTAAGAGCTTCTTTTATACCGCTTTGGTATTGGTAGTATAGCTTTCATGTTTCATCAGTAGACTCACCATTATCAATTAGAGATAATATTTCTTCACATCTTTCCTGGAGATTATTGATCTGATCATCATTTTTATTTATATTTTTGTTCCATTCTTTTAGTTGGATCTTAACAGTCTTGAGGATTTGCACGAGTATGTAGCATTTTGTTCCCTCTTCCCGAGGGATGTCATTGATATGAATGGCCTCTTGTACCCTTCTAATTCATGCCATTGGTTGGAATATCTGAAAGGTTTTCCTTTCTCATGCAAATTCTTCTCTTTTAAGTTTATGAGTGTGGGACAACGATCACTAGTTGAAGGGGGTAAAATATTAACTCTAGTGTTAGAAAGTTTATTTATGCATGCTACGTTCACTAGTGCTCTATCAAGTTTATTTATACAAGATATCTTCTTCTGGAAAATATATATATATATATATATATATATATATTTCTAAAACATTCTTTCCATCATATACGGAATAATTAAACCTCTTTTATCAAATCCATTGATTACGTTAAACTGGGAATAATTCGAAATCATTTCATTTTTTAATTAGGAGAATATTGCCAAATTATTTCTTTTAAATCTTAACAAGATTACTTAATTCAAAACTCAAAATTCTAATTAAGCTAAAACTATATTATCTAAAATGTTAATCCAAAACTAGTAAATATAAGTGAGCAGAATCTATAGGATTCATCTAATCCTACTCAATATCAATTCCTGTATTCAACAAGTACTATGGGTGGAATAATGGTGAAATTACCTTTTAAATTCCTCAAATAGTAAAATTTCCCTCTTCGGGCTTTAACATCGTGTACAAGAATATTAATACCATAAAATCCAAGTTATTTATATTTTGAAAAATTATGTCCTTTATATTTTATGAAGTTTTGATCCAAGTAAATCAAATTTACTATCCCATCCATCGGGACATTCTAAATAGTCAGGGAGAGCAGGAAAGTGGTTTTTCAAACCCAAGCCTAGACACTACCTCTTTGACACCTATAAGGCAGTCAAGTAATTTGATCGACTCTAAATCATTTAACGTTTAACCATTCCATAAATCCTTCAAATAATCTTTAAAATACTTTATAAATCATTTGAAAAGATTTACAAAGATTTGAAAAAGAACGGTTGCGTGTAAAACTATATTTCAAACACTACAAGAAAAGTCAATTTTAACGTCATAACACAAAAATGCGTTTTAACCTGCACTGCTGTTATTAGCTATTTGAAAAAATTAAAAAAGGTTTGAAACGCTGTCAACCATAAGGCAATAAAAATTTTGTTCCTTCCCGCTAACAAATTCTTTCCCTCCCACTGCTTAGCTTAAGCAAAAAAAAATTGTTCCTCGCGCTGCTGCTTTATCAAAACTTAGGCAAAGAAGTTCATTTCCTCTCAATCTAAAAAAAATTCACTGAACCCTAAATTATCCTAATTCCTTTCCTATTCAAAGTAGTCTATAAAATAATTATCATATTTGTTGCTGACCTAATTGAATCTTATAGGAAACATAATCGCCCCTCGCACGATCTTTGTTAATTGCACCGAGAAGAAGAATATGCGACTTCACAAATTCGATGTTAGGTAAGTATATAGTATAATTTATTGTCTTTTGATTTGTTTGATTTTGTTTAGAATGTTTAGATCTACAAGCACCAACTCTAATCTTCTTGTGGTGTGATTTTATAACGTAATCACTTGAGTTTGTCTTTTATTATCATTGATTTGGGGAAATATCTGTTTAAATCTTCGGTTACAGCATGAATAGTTCTGTGCACTTAATTTTTATTGAACTAAGAAATGTAATTTTAATCATTTAGATGTTCATAGTGCATGATTGCCTGCATATTTTTGAGTATATAATTGTAAGATATCTAGGGGCAATGAAGGTACATACATGTATGTTAAGTATCACTGAGCCTGGAGCTCAATTTCATTCACCAACGATGTAATATACTGCTCTTTGTTTTAATATCTTTGTATTGATTTATTTCTATTGTTACTACCTGGTTCAGTCATAACAACTTTTGATTTAGTTTATATCTTTGGTTATTGTATATGGGTAGATTTTGAGTATTATATGTGGAGAATAAATGCATTTCCTTGATAAGTAAAGAGTCAAATGGGCATCGCCAAACATAAAAGTTATCTAGGGTTCTTATACAAATCTTGACTAAGCATACAGAACTAGTGGCTAAATTCACTTCGTAGAAAACACACAGACTACAAGCAAGCTTCAGCAAGTTCTATCGTGTTCCATATACGTCTTATAGTCTCATTCATTTTTTGTAGCACAAACAATAATAAACAAAGAAACGGACAGTCCTTTCCTCTCATGCCTTTGCACATACACCTTGTATTTAGGTAAGGTTTGGTGCATATTATAATAAGAAGAAGAAAAAGGAAACATAAGTGAAGTTGTGATTGTACACTGACTTTTCAACCTAGACAATTCAATGTTCCTTTGTCCAGGTTTCTAACTTTTATATCCTGTCAAGCAGAAAGTCTTTATATATATAAATTATGTTCATTTGAGATTTTAGACTCAATATCTACACCTTGTATCGTCTAATGCATGACTAGTTTAGTTATATATATGTTTAGCCTCTGTATAATTGGTATTTTAATTCATCTTTGAATCAGGTCACATATACATGGTGAAATGTGATGCATAATATGATGAGCGGTGAGGATTCACAGTCTGGCTCACTGCAAAGTTTGAATTATGTATGTATCGCATTAGTATTTTTGTACTATATATAGTCTGACCATGTCAGCATTGTAATATTATCCTTTTGATAAAAGAATTGAGTTTGTACATGAGCAAATGCAGTTACATTATTAGCTGAGTATGATAAGGTAGGTGACTAGATAGATTTGCCAAGCTACAGTTAGAAGTAGTCATAATGGTGACATAATAGGATATTAAGTGATGTAGACAAATAAACGAAGCAATTAAGAAACGCATTTTTGAGTAACCCTTTTCACTAGAGAAGAATTCTCTGTCCTACACATTTTATTCAGTCTTTTGAGTTCAATGGATGCAGTAAAAAAACCTGTATCCAGGCTATAACTCATGGTTTCTATTTTCTATGGTATTAGATAGGAAACACTAATGAAGCACAGGCAATACAACTTTAGCCAAGCTGGTACATGGCTTGTGCAATCTGTTGTAGAATTTATGACATTATAATTCTTTGGTTTTCCATCAATAAAATATTCTGTGCATAACCAGACTTTGTATTGCTGGTCATACCTATAAATAAAAATAAAAAATAACTTTATAAAGAGTTATGTTTATTTACTAGCATTACAGGATCACCATTTATCATCTTTTTTGTACTAGTTCTCTAAATAATAAATAAGATCCTATATTATGGCCTAAGAATAAGTAAATGTCCAAGGATTAGTTGGGCAGTCAAATAAAAAGATTAATGGATAGTGTGTGGTTACAAGCAGGTTGTGGTGAATATTATTTGGCATCCACTTAGATCTCTGACCATATCCCAAGCTCAGTATTTGGCAGCTACTCAAGGAAATAACTGATTCAACTCTTTGAATGCCATTGCCACATGCCTGGGATTTTGTTGAGAATTTCCTCTTTTACTATAGTATGAATGCTACTCAACGTTTGGGTGATTATTGACAACCGTGCAGTGACATAAGTTAAATTACCCACACATTCAAGTATTACCTTTTCTAGAGTGATGAAGCAATAAATCCTTAAACAAATAATCTCTTGAAGTCACGTGCATCGTTTAAATTTCTCCAATTACATTCCACTTGATATTTGAAGTAAAAAATCGCTAATACTAAATACCAACTGGGTATGCAAACATGTTTATATAATGTTTGATTGATTAACCACCTTATTTTTTTGTTATATCTCTCTACTAAGCATTATAAGCTTTTATAATGATTTGATAATAGGTCCATAAGCACCTTCGCAAGTTCATTTTTGACTTCCTTGACTGTGCTCACAGCTTCATATTAGCTTGATGTTGGGTTCATGTACTTGTTGTGTTGAATAGGTCAGTGCTTTGTAAGTTGCAGAGCTTTGTGCTGCACATTGAGTTGATTCTGTTTAGGAACTGGTGTATGAAAATTGAGTATTGAATTTTCAGCTTCTCTTTTATCTTCTGAAGGTTGATGTGTTTTTCAGTCCAGTTTAGGAAGTAGGTTATTGCTTGCTTCATACTCTTATCATAGGTGCTAAACGGTGAGAGTTGTTAGTAAATTTGCTAGCTTCAAAATACAGCGAAGAGGTTAGAGCATTGATTGCAAAAATCGAGTAATAAAACAATTGTTTTTCATTTTTTAGGTAAAGGCAGCAAACGAAATTACGGTAGGCAAGAACCTGTAAATCAGGGTAATGATGGAGAATTTCAAAGCACTCCTTGGAAAACATGGGTGTAATTTTCTAAATAATCAGTCCTTGTAACAAAATTTGTAAAATCGTTGCATTTGTTAATGTAGTAGAAAAGAAGAATTATTAACACGAACTATCACTGTAGGAGGACTATAGGTATATGTTATATAACATTTATGTGCTGCACTTATACAATGATGATTGAATTTTGCAAAGTTTGACAAATTGCAGCAAGTACGTAAACTGAACATTTATTCTGCTATGGTCTTCATAGTTTACTATCTATCTTTTTGATGGTTTTCTAATTTTTGTTTGCAGGCAAAATCTTAGGGACTTAACAAGCAGTTACTATTTGATGGTTATTGCTTCACAATGACGTTTTTTATGAAGTTAGAACAGAAAAATACCATTAAATTACTTTTGTTTGCCTAAAAATTTCTGTAGTTGAAGTCACTGATACAAACAACCGTATAGAAAGGAAATGCACATGTTTGCTTGGTAGGTCATGTACATTACCTTTTTCTATTACCTGCAAAATATATTGTTTGTACCTTCCATTGCCCTCTTACTTCTTAATTATTATCAAATATTATATATTGGATTGCATTTGTCATATAGTTTGATTATCTTTCCTTGCTTAATAAGCTTGTGCAATTTGTTATAATCATGTAAAATAGTTTGTATATTTGAAAGAGTTTCATATTGATTTAACAGAAATTCTATTACGCTCTTCATGTCTAATAAAGGTTAGCTATTTTTTCATCTGAAAATGAAGCAGGGAGAAGAATTCTCATCCAAAAACAAATTAACTATTTTTTCATCACACGGCGATTAGTTCCTCAAATGTCTTGTAACGGTATATTTTGAAATGATGCAAACTATACTTTACTATTTATAATTTTTGCAAATGATTTGGTTTGATCCAACTATCAAAGTTATCAGCTGATAAAGTGAAGTTGGCAGACCATGCAAGCCAGATTAGCAGTTTAAGTAAGTCACTCAAATTCAATTTCAATTTAGTCAATGAATTATGCTCTTAAATTTCATCCTAGCTTTTTTTTCTATATCTAGATACCATTTTCTTTTTCAACTTGACATATGAAGACTGTTGCGATCTTCAGAAGTGAAACTTATGTATCGACTAGTCTGTAGAATTTCATTTGATGCTGTTAATAAATTCAATCATTTAGTGGTATTATGCAGTTGTTCTAACATCAAATAGGAACCATTTTGTTAAAAAGAATGTTGACGCATCTCTTATAATGAGAATGTGAAGTACCCCTTGCAATATTTCTTAACCACCAATCAAATCTTTTGATAATTATTTTTCTTCTTCTTGTTTGTAATAGAATTTATGTGATGGATTATTTGTAAGATTCTAGCACCATGCATGTAAGTATGACAAATTATAAACCATTTTCATAATTCATGTAAATTCATTAGGGAATTAATTACAATTTTCAAATTTAAATTAATTTTTTTGCTTATTAATCAATTAGTTACAATGAATGCTATTTGCATACTCTCACCATTTTCACAGACCAATTAACACGTCCTTCCTCAAACGGAATAGAATTCAACAAAAACCCTTTCGTTTTTGTGAATATAACACCTCATCTGCTACCTTCTCATCATTTGCAGAAGCATAAGATAAACCAACTTTGCCTCAGGTTGTGCTTACAGAAGCTGTACTTGAATCTTCTATTGCCTTCTAATGGGAACACCAACACCATGCAGAAGGAGATCCTTGTTGTTAATGCCTTTCAGGGAAATGATTCTTTGATGTTTGCTGGGTTGCTAGCTTCTATCTCGCTGCTGCTGGTAGCTGGTCGCAGGTATATTCTTGATTTATGTATTTCAATATTTTACAACAAGCATGAAATAATTAACATATCTGAACAAACACTCAACTGGGTACTCCTTCAAAATTGTATAGAAGCTCAAAATTCTTATTACAAATGACTATTCATTTTATCTTGATCTTAATTAATTTCTTTTATCAAAAATGGAAACTATAGCTAATTAAACAACAACATCCATTTTAATCGAGAAATTCAATAAGTAAACATCACAATTCGTCATAATGCTCTATATGAATCAGTAATTAATAATATAGAATTGTCACATTATGACAATCTTGCTTGAACACTCTGTGCTATCATGGTGTAAATATACTATCATTTAATATTTATAAAATTTAACAAAGTTAATTAAGATTTATAAATATTAGCTAAGTTAACTAGTTTTTATAAAAATTAAATAAGTTTATAAAAACAAACTAAGCTTACAAAGATTAACCAAGTTAATAAAATTTTATAAAAATTAACTAGTTAATTGGTTTTCATAAAAAGTAAACTAAGTTGACTAAATTTTATAAAAATTAACAAGATTTATAAAAATTAACTACTTTTTTGTAAATATCAACCAAGCTAAGTAAATTGTATAAAAATTGAATATGTTTATATAAACAACTAATTTTATAAAAATCTAACGGATTTTAAAAAAATCTGACTGATTTTATAAAAATAAACAAGTCCAAAAAATTAACTAAGTTTTATAAAATTTAATTAAGTTCTATAAACAGTTAATTAAGTTAGCTAAGTTTGTAATATTTGACTAAATTTTACAAAATCAACTAAGTTAACCAAGTTTCTAAAAACTAAACGAGTTCATAAAAATTAACAATATTTCACAAAATTAAACAAATTAATGGAAAAGCAGCAACAACTGAGCTTCTAGCCACCTTAGATTTTCTATTATAGCACCAGTCCTTATATTCATCAAGTGCAGCAAAACAGTCAGTCTAATGCTAAGAATAATAATCCTACTGGTTTAGGGATGCTTTTGTTGTCTTCCTCAATGGTTTTGGCTAGTGGATCATCTGTAGTTGCCACTATTGTAGACCCAACAAAATTTGCAGCTTCTGCAGGAAACTATAAAGGAATAACAAGTGCACAACAGCAGCTTCAAGCTGCACTACTGCCAGGACTGTGGCTGTTATTACTTTAATTGTTTTCCCTAGACGTTGTGGGGGATAAGATGATATCCTTTCTGGAAGGTAAGTTTTATACATATTATTTTCCATTCACGTATTATATTAAGCCAAGAACCAACAAAGAAAGGAAAATAGAACCCATTATTTGTGAATGCTTCCATACTCCAACTAACAACACATTCATCGTCACAGTGAGACTTTTGAACATACCATATGTTCGACACTGATGATTTTTTTAACGATATAAGAATCGATAAACTAGCCACGTTTTACGACTACGATACATGTTCTAGCAGCCATCAAGGCACAATATAGTGATTATCCAGTTAATGAATTAGTCGATTTACCTTATGGCAATCATACTGTCCACTTTGCTAGTATCGATAGTGTTGGGAAACAAACTTTTCTATATACTTCCATAGTCTGTTTATTTTTATAGGGTTGAGACTAGCTATCAACTGGTCTGGCGCATAGGATAAATTGTTCTTTGTTATCATATAATCTAAAATATGTAACCTTCAGTCGACCTGCCTCATCTTGTAGAACATTTCTGTACCAACATAGTTTTAATTAACCAGGATGAATTAATTAAATTCAGTCATTGTACTCTTCATTTTACTGATATGTATTGAATGTTTGTTTTAGTTTTAACAACCTTGGTATTAAGTCCCTGTGTACAATGGCATGTGGTTTATGTTGGTGAAGGTAGTTCATGCCCCTGAAATATATGCAGGAGAAGGGATTAGTAGATTATGGTTAAAGCATGTACATGTGTTATTAATAATAAAACCAGTTTGATTATCTTGAACTGTATAGTTTTGATTATATACTGCTTGATAAAATTATATCGATATGATAAAACTATTTAAACAGAGTCTCTACTTGCAATTCCAGAAAAGCTAATTAACATGTAAGTAACCATTGGAAGATACCAATGATCATACTTAAGCTGTATTATTTCTAGTTAACATCGCCAGGTCAGCAAATTTTAATTTGATTGAGATTGAAGTATAAGTGTGACCCTATACACAATTGCACATATCTATTTGGTTACATTTGTCTTGAATATTTGATCAAAAGGTAAGAAAAAAATGCCCATTACCTTGCAGTATCCAGTGCACAAGTAACTGCAGTTAAAGAATCGAGCCTGCCTTTGTTTTCCAGGATTTCAAACAAGGTTCCCTTGCATTAGTAAAAATTTACAGTTAGTAATTTTATAAACTGGTTTTATAACAGTAAACTATGTTACTAGTCGCTGCACTTAATTTTATAAACTGGTTTTATAAAAGTAGATTTAGTGTTACTAGTCACTGCACTTAATTTCTGCAAATAATTTCTGCAGATAATATTTGCACTTAAATTATTGCAAATAATTTCTGCACTTATGTTACTAGTCAATCGCCTACTGAAATAGTGTGATGAATTTGTATTGTTTACATTATGAATCTGATTTAACTTTGTGTACACTTTTTTGATGAATTGATTCTCAAGCATTGCTTTTACTTTACAGGTAGATAGATGACTGTGATGCAAAAAAAGGTTGCAACGAGTCATGGATCGAAGTTATTTTTGTTGCTAGAACTACTTTTTGGTTTTAACGTATGTATTACTTGCTTTTGTTTTTCTATTGCTACTTGTTCTATATTTTGTTTTTGAACTATTGATGACAAACTATTTATGTTTGGTGTAAGAATATTGCATATTTTGATTATGAAATTTCATACGTCAGTTATCAAATATGTGTCCAAAATGTGGTACTGATATAATATGTTGATTTTGAAATGTGATATTGATATAATATGCTAATTTAGAAATGTGATATATATGCATATTATGGTGGATGTTTCTAGAAATGCAATTAAAAATTTCCATAGCGTTTTTAAAACGCTGTTAAAACATTCCACAGCATTTTTTAAATGCAGTTAAAACATTCAACAGCTTTTTAAAGCAGTTAAAACATTCCATAGCATTTTTAAAACGCTGTTGAAAGTTTTAACTGCATTCAAAAAACGCTATGGAATGTTTTAACAGCGTTTTTAAAACGCTGTAAAAAGTTTTAACAGCGTTTTAAAAATGTCGTTAAATTGTCTAAAAACATAAAGCACGATCTATTGCAACAACGAAACGCTGTAAATAAATATCACAGCATTGAAAAAACGCTATAAAATCTTATCTTAGCACGAAACAAACACTAAGAAAGATCTATAACTGCACCCAACCAAACGCTGTTAAAAGATTTCATGACACCAGGAAACGCTGTTAAAAAGGACATTTAACGGCGTTTATTTCTTGTCATTGTATATCCCTGACATATAACTGCATGTCGATATACAACATATGCAAAAACGTTGTTAAAAGCTTTTACAGCGTTTTTAAAACGCTGTTAAAAGTCCTGTTTGTTGTAGTGAAAAGTTACAAAAAGTGCCGCGGAAAAGTGCTATGGAAAGTGCTTTTTAATCTATATTGATCAAAACGACTTTTTGTCATTTGAAAATTCATTTTTATAACTTAAATCACTTTTTAGACATTTTTTAAAGATTTTTAGAATTTATTACATATTTTTAAACAATTATAAAATATCATTTTCAAAGAAATACTTTTATGGATTCCGAACTGCAAAACCGTGATTTTTTTCAAAAAAAATTACTTTACTCATATTTCAAAATCTACTTACTGAAATCTCTATTTTTGTTTCTTTGTTGGAAACTATGGATAAAATAGTTCAGAAAATTTTTGTTTCGAAGAATTCCAAGCTATATTCCATTTTATACACTTGTTTGATTTTCATGGCGCGGAATCGTGAACTGTTGTTACGCGACGCGCCAAATTTTGACTAAATATTCATTTACCTTTCAAACTTCACCCAGAACTCTTTAATGTGTTTTAAAAACATTTCAAACTCATTTTTAAACAATTTTAAAGAGGTTTAACATCCCATATACACCAATTCATAAAATTTGTGCTTATCGACGTGTATTTCCATGACTTGCATATGTACATATATGTGTATATGTATGTATGTATGTATGTATGTATGTATGTATGTATGTATGTATATGTATGTATGTATGTGTATGTATGTATATATTTTCAACATTCATATTAAACAACCAAACTTGATGATCATAGCATATCAAATATCCATTGCAAAATCATATCATCATCCAAAAATATAATATAGGTAAGAGTTTCTCACCTTCATTTCCCTTTGAGCTAGTCTAACATCGGCTATCGCTTTGCTACGATGGCTTTAAACTCGACGGAACCAAACTCTTTGACCATGAATGGGCTCAATACACATTATAATGCTCACGATCTAGATGATGTGAGGAGGAAGGCTCGGCTAAAGGAAGAAAGAAGGGTGGTTATGAGTTTAGCAAGAGGAAATGGAGGAGATTCATCTTCGTTTGAAGTGGAATTGATAACTTATATGTATTGTACAATTTTAATTTTCTTTTGCTAAATATTTTACCATAATTTTGTTAAGCATAGAAGCCATGGAAGAAAGCTTGAAGTGGAGAAAACAATGATAAGAATACGGCGAAAAAATATGAGAAAGTGGATGGGTGTTTATAAGAGAAAATTTGGAAAAAATAGCTAATGACAAAATTACCATTTTGCCCTTAGCCCACAACCCTCCTACCCCCTTACACACGCATTACATCCCTCCTCCTAGGCTAGAGATGGTGATGTGAGGTGATGGTGTGATGATGGTGTTGAAATTTGAGTTGATGTTTGCTTTTTGGTTGCTTAAGTGTTAAGTCTTAGGAAATTATTAAATTATTTTGTTATACGTATATATTTAAGTGTTCATGTACACACACACAGATATATATATCTGTGTTATTTTGTGCATGTGACATTTATATGCATATACATGTATGTGCATAAGAGGATGATAACATTTCTAATGACTTCGAACAACTTGTGTTTGTTAAATCGTTGAAAACTGGGAAACCGATTATCGGTCATATTTTCACTTATCAATTTATATACATATATTTGTAAACAAAATTTGAAAATAAATTTCTTATCATTATTAATAAATTAAAATGATTACATTTTTTATAAAATCATATAAACTAATATTAATAATTATTTACAGTAATTGCTACTATACCGATAAAGCGATATCAATTTTTTTCTTACATTTTCAACTCAATTATTTGTCTTTATAAACTTATAATAAATGTTTTCTTAACGCTTTATACTATTTAAATGAATTATTATCATTTAGAAACAATTATTTAAATAATTATAAAAATCATTAAATCAATAAATTTCAATTAAATTTAACAAATCAATTATTATATTTAATGGCCTTACTAACAATGTCATTGATATATTTAATTTTCAAAAATATAATAAATTATTTTATTTCATATACTTGTTCAATTATAAAAATAAGTGTACGGATCTAGCTCTGTATGGACGTTTTACGATTATAGTGATGTTTATCAATAAAATGGTTTGGGCCATTTTATCGATTTAATTCCTGAGGAAATTATTTTTCTAAATATTTATTCAAAATTGGATTATTATCATTTATTATCACACAAAACGATATTATTTGTACTGTCAACCCTTTATTTAAATAATTTTAAAAATAAATATAATTTATCGAAGTGATAATTTTGTGAGTCGTTACCGACCTTCCCCTTAAAAGAATTTCGTCTCCAAAATTACCCCAAAGCAAAAACCCAAAGGTTTGCCTAAAATATTTATTTTTTAAATCTTTCACCCACACGATGTATATAGATCATTCACATGCAATATCTTATTTGATCTATTATTCGAATTCACAACTTTACTTTCGAACTAGCATTGTTTCCCTAATCCTTTAGTGCGGTTTCTGACCATGCTATCCAATGAGAATTTTAGTTTTCCTTACATAGCTCTCAACCATGATAGAAACTCAAGTATCTAACCACACATTCTCATCAATTTTCATCGTCAAGAATCAAGTGATAAATTCTTTTTCAGAATGGTGTGAAATACTTCAAAGTTTTGCACTTAACTTAGATTATATTATGCAACGAAATAATCCATATACTTCATATGAATTGAATAATTTTTCCAAATTCTTATTTAGAAGATTCATACTAATGTGAAGTTAGAACAAACATCATATTATAGATTTTCATATGCTTACATCATTTCAATTAAACTTGGGTCCAAAAAAGAAAAGCCACCCTTTTTCCTTACACTAATAGGATACAATATACTAAATCAAACAACATCCCAGTCGAACTTATACATACATACGAGCACTACTCTTAACTCCCCAATGTCTCTTTTACTCATCCGATACTGAAGCTGATGGTGGACTCCAGTTACCAAGGTTTATATAACTTTCCTCTCACCTTCTTTATTACTACCTAACTCATCGTCGGCCTCATTGTCGTCCTCTCCTGGTATTTCTCCCACAACTTGGGGATGCCATGGTTGGTTCCTTGGGACATGTCCCATGCCGACCGGTATTCCAGGAATTACCCCGCCCTCTTCCAGTTCTTCGAGGCCTTGCACATCCCCTTCCCAAGTATATTTAAACTCTTCAACTTCTTCTTCTTCATCTTCTTTTGTTGTTTCTTCGTCGTTGCTTTCTATTTCATTCCATTTTATGTATGAAATGGATGATCCTTCCTTCCACCCACATGTTTACCGTCCATGTCCCATACCACATTACTACACTCGCCAGATATAATAGCATTTGGGTCTTCCATTGGTTCTGAATCTTTCTCCACCGGTTCTATCTCCTCTTCCTTGGGATCCGACTCTTATTCCATGGGTTCCATTTCTTCTATAGGTTCCAATACGGTGCTAGCGGGATATGCTATCCAATTTCTTTCCGAGGCCTGCCCAAGTTCATCATCAATAGAAATCGTAATTATTTCTAGAGACATGGGTGGTATAAGCATTCCATCCACATGATATTCATCTTCACCCCTTCGAGTGTATGGGCATGCTTCTCCTCAATCGAGAACCCACCATTACTAGGTGGATACTTCGGTTGCTCCTCTTCGTCACTAGAGAGGATAATCAGGTTGTCTTTCTTGCCCCAATTTGCTCTGAAAGACCCCCCTTTGGAATAATTTCGTCCATACGATTTCTACAAGATAAAAAATATTTCCTTAGACATAAGCGATAGGTAATTTTATTAACCTAACGTATTTTTAGGTAGAGAGGTTACTAGTTGCTTGGTATTATTTCTCTTAGACTAAGGTTTGGTCAATACTCGAAAAATGACTCGTGGTCTAAAGATAGCATAAAATTTTTTGTATTACAAAAATGTTTTATTCTTCCAAAAATTCTTTGAAAGTTTTACAAAATTTTTGTTTATAATAATATTAATCATTTCTCAAAAATATATTTTTAGGTAAAACGATTTCATTTAAAATTTTCAAAAAACAAATTCATTTGTATATAATATTAACAAAAATGCGCTCATATATAATATTCTCAAACTCATTCTAGGGTGTTGTTAACCCTATCTTTAACGAGTTACTCATCTCTGACGAGATATTACCCCTACCAGAACCAAAGCGTTCGCTCTACCTAAGCTCTGATAGCAAAATGCCATGACTCGTTTCTTCGACACTCAGAAATCGACACAAATACATCCTTCGTTTTCACGTGCCGCAAATCCAAGTGCTGGAGAAGCGGATTCTCGAGGGTAAGAAAGAAAATAAAGATAGAACATAATCTCACATATATTATTTTAACAAATAATTTTTGTAGCAGAAATTTAAATACATTTATCAGAGTCTAAAAATGGATAGTTATAAATATCCATCCCAATAAATGCGGAATACAATAATAAATAAGTGTGGTGGAAATTGATAACAATCTTCAGAAGAATCTACTAACTCCATGCTCTGAGCTCTTCCATATTTTTTCAAACAAAACCTAACCACTAGGCTGCCCGGGAAAGATTAGGGCACTCAGAGTTTAAGAGAAAAGGATAATAAACTCCTGACCAGTCATGGGACTGCTGTGAGAAACTCAAAATACGTGGATTGAAAATAAAAGGTATCTCGTAAGACCATGCCCACATATAAATGCGGATGGGTTTGTACCATATGATAACCAAAACATTCGATGCACAAAACAATTTGATATTATTTTTAATGACATTTCTTTGGAAACATTTGCGAGTAAACTTATTAATCTTAGCCGAAGTTGTTACCATATTAAATTCTGATATATTAGGCTCTACAAACAAAACTCTTACAAGCTCGTTCGAGGAACGGATTTCCATACAAAGGCAGGAAAAGGACTACCTTTTGTACTGTATATCTCTGGAGGAATGTACCAAGGATACACAAACTATCCTTCGCATCTTCCAAAACCGGCCTATCACAATTTGACACTCATACATAGCCTGGATATAACCAAATATGCCATCACCCCAGTCATTATCGACCTATCCGAGAACTCTCTTAGCATACATAACATACCAATATATAGAGGGTTATCTAGAAAGGTGATGACCATACCTAATGGTTGCAAACCACATGGCCTTATGATGTACTCTATTTAAGCAATTACCGGGTGATGAGGCCTGAGGTAGGGATTACCTTTAACACAACACATCCCACTTTGAATGCCACTTTGCCATCCCATAGTCATGTAACTGATTTCTACAAACATATAACTCCTGTGCTTGTATGTCATAGGAAAGGGTCTTAAGCTAAGAGAAGTGTCTTCACCACCACCAAACAGATGATACGTTCATAGAGATCAATTTATGCAACTAGAACTGCAATGTCAGTCATTCATCCATACAAGTTGCCAAGGAATAGGACCAACCGAATGCACTCTCCTACCACATCCTGTCAGGAATTACCCTAGGAATAGTAGCATTAAAGATCTTAAATAAAGAACTACTGCCACATAATATGATATGAGAAATTTTTTCCAAGGGTTGGTGACAAGCATCCCTACATTCCATCTTCCAAATCAAATCCATGTCTTCAATTCGAATACGTAAATTTTTTCGAGGTGGTCTTTAGATAGGAGCTACTCAAATCCGACGTCGATTCCTTCGAACCAATTATTGATAAA
Source organism: Allium cepa (assembly GCA_030765085.1). NCBI lineage: Eukaryota > Viridiplantae > Streptophyta > Magnoliopsida > Asparagales > Amaryllidaceae > Allium > Allium cepa. Next base: position 743,952,482 of record CM060940.1, on the reverse strand, counting down.
ATGGTGCCCTGTGAATTGGAAATCATTCTTTAATTGATTATTTTCTTTTCATCAAAATATCTTCTAGAGATATATATGTTTCTGAAATATTCTTTCCGATATATACAGAATCATTAAACCTCTCCTATCAAATCCATTGATTACTTTAAACCTTTTAAACTAGGAATAATTCAAAATCATTTCATTTTTTACTTAGTAAAACATTTCCAAATTATTTCTTTTAAACTTTAACAAGATTTCTTAATTCAAAACTCAAAATTCTGATTAAGTTAAAACTATGTTATCTAAGAAGTTAATCCAAAACCAGTAAATATAAAGTGAGAAATCTATATAAATTATCTAATTCTACTCGGTATTAGTTCCAATATTCAACATGTACTATGGGCGGAATAACAACGAAATCACTTTTTAAATTCCTCGAATAGTACGAGTTCACTCTTTGGGCTAACACTGAGTACAAGAAGATTATCCACATAAAATCCAAGTTATTTATATTTTCGAAAATTATATCCTTTATACTTTGCAAAATTTTGGTCCGAGTAAATCAAATTGACTATCCTATCCGTCAGACCACTCCTAATAGCGAGGAAGAGCAGGAAACTAGTTTTTCAATCCCAAGCCTATACACTACCTCTCTGACACCCATAAGACGGTCAAATTATTTGATCGACTCTAAATCATTTAACATTTAACCATTCCATAATTACTTCAAATCATCTTTAAAACACTTTATAAATCATTGAAAACATTTACAAAAGATTTGGGAAAGAATGGCTGCATTTAAAACTATATTTCGAAAGCTACAAAAAGTGATGTAGAAAAGTGCTTCGGAAAGTGCTTTTTAAGCTATATTGATCAAAATGACTTTTTATCATTTGGAAATTCATTTTTATAGCTCAAATCACTTCTAGAATGTTTTAAAATATTTTAAGAATTTATTTCATATATTTCGACAATTTTAAAACATCATTTTCAAAGAAATCCTTTTATGAATTTTGAATTGCAAAACCATGATTTTTCCAGAAACTTGTTTTACTCATATTTCAAAATCTACTTATTAAAATGTTGATTTTCTTTCATTTTTGGAAAATTATGGATATATAGTTTGAAAAATTCTTATCTTGAAGAATTTTGAGATATATTCCATTCTACACTTGTTAACTTTTTTAGCGCGAACTGCGACCTGAAATTTTGGCTAAATTTTCATTTACCTTTCAAACTTCATCATCATGTGTTTTTAAAAAAATTCAAAATCATTTTAAACCTTTTTTAAGAGGTTTAACGTCCCAACTATACTAATTCGTTTAATAAAGGAAAGTGATTTCTTTTGTGCTTATCAACATGTAATTCCGTAACTTGCATATACGTACATACATACATACATACATATATATATATATATATATATATATATATATATATATATATAATGTGTGTGTATATTCAACTTTCATATTAGACAACCAAACTTGATGATCAAAGCATATTAAACATTCATCTCACACATCATATCACCATCCAAAAATATAATATAAATGAGAGTTTCTCACCTTCATTTTCCATTTGAGCTAGTCTAAAATCGTCTATAGCTTCGCTACGATGGCTTTAAACTCTACTAACCGAACTCTTTGACCTTGAATGGGTTTAATCCACCTTCATGGCCTATATGATATAAGGGGGAAGGCTCGGCAAAAGGAAGAAAGATTGGTGGCCGTGAGTTTAGGAAGAGGAAATGGAGGAGATTCGTCTTCGTTTGAAGTGGAATTGATAAATTATATGAATTATTGATTTTAATTTTCTTTTGCTAAATATTTCTACATATTTCTCCATAATTTTTCTCTTTTTCTAAATATTTCTTCATAATTTTGCTAAATATTTCTCCATAATTTTGCTAAATTATTAAATCATTGAAAACCGAGAAATTTGTATATCAGTCACATTTTCACTTATCAATTTATATACATAGATCTGTAAAACAAATTTGAAAATAAATTTCTTGTCATTATTAATAAATTAAAATGCTTACATTTCATTTATAAAATCATATAAACTAATATTAATAATTATTTACAGTAATTTCGAATATACTGATAATGCGATATCGATTTTTTTCTTATATTTTCTAATCAGTTATTTGCCTTTATAAACTTATCATAAATGTTTTCTAAACACTTTACAACTGTTTAAAATGAATTACTATCATTTAAAAATAATTATTTGAATAATTATATTAATAATTATATAATTAAATTTCAATTAAATTTAACAAATCAACTTTATATTTAAGGGCCTTATTAAAAGTGTCATTATTACATTTAATTTTCAAAAATACAATAAATTATTTTATTTCATGTTCTTGTTCAATTATAAAAATAAGTGTTTGGATCCATCTCTATATGTGATGTTTTATGATTATAAAGCTGTTTATCGATAAAATGGTTTTTGGCCTTTTTTATTTTAATTCCCGAGGAAAATATGTTTATAAATATTTATTCAAAATAGGATTATTATTATTATTATTTACTATCACTCAAGAAAATAGTAAGTTTATTATCAAACCTTTATTTAAATAATTTAAATATAAATATAATTTATCAAAGTGATAAATTTGCGGGTCGTTACAGAAACACTATTCAATAGAGAATTTTTCTCCTTCGTTATATGGGTTTAATATCACGGTCAACTATAGTCAACTCAAAATCAAAGTCATTGACTAGATTAGTATGGTCAATAATAATTGTTATTATAGGACAAAGGATTTTTTTTGTTTAGGATTACAAAGTCGAATTTGGAAGATGTTTGAGTTTTGACCAAAACCAAATTTTCTAAGTCCTAATATGATATAGTTTGGACAAGAGAATTGGTGTAAATAATCGTTACTACCTGGTAACACTTATAATAAGTAAAATTGGATTTTTACCAAAAGGTGTGTAAACGATACAGCCAAAATGCCACACTATTAGCTAAGGTGACGTGTAAACGTTAATATTCAAATTAGTCGATATTAATCAATGATTGAATTTACACCTTTGGGTTGCATTACCATAATGATGAATTCTCCTAAAATCCACATGATTTCATTAGTTTATTAAATATTATAAATTAATTAAATTAATTAATATTTAATAAATATTAATTAATATTTAATTTATTCAATGTTTGGAAGTTGTTTGTAATTATTAGAATGCATTTATAAAAGTTACATTTGCGCCCATTGATATACGATATCGACATAATTTTAAACAGGTTTAAATAAAACATAATCACATAAATTGATTTGCGAAAATTTTATGTCATTTGATGGCATGTAATTTCAGCCATACTATGTGGAAAGAAAGGAGTGGAGTGAGAAAGATAATCAAGGGAATTAATTAAGGAAGTTTTAATGAAAGAATGAGGAAGGTTTCATTCTTTTAATTAAAACAAATGCACTAATTAATTTCCTACAGACATTCATTCTTTCTATTCATTTGTTCTTTTCTCTCCTGTTAACCTTTCATGGCTAAAATAAATAAATATTTCCATAAATCTTTCAAGCCCAAATAAGAAAAACATTAAATAAAATGAAACACAAGTTGTTCAACCATCTCTTGTAAGGGTTGGCTATGGATCTTGAAGATATAAGGAGATATCATTATTTAAGGTGTGATTTGTAGGCATCATCCGAAGGCGATACTCTAATTTATTTATTTATATGTTTTGTCATTCATATGTTTGGATTTTAATAATTCATTATGCGTTTAAATGATTACTTTTAAACATATAATTCAAAACCTGTTATCTAAGTTAAAAGCGCGTCTGTTATTTTGATTCATCTTAGATCTGCACATGTTCTTCATCCCAAATAATTTATGTTATTTATGTTAATATTAATAGATCCATCACCCCTTTTGTTCTATTGTTCGTATTGTATGTTTAGTTTAGATTTGAATTATGTTACCATGAATTCATATATGCCTTGGTTGTCTAATTCTTTTCTGCTTTTGAAATTATTATTTGAAAAATATTTGGTTTTGAAACGTTTTGATAATTGATTTAAATTTTATGTTACTGCTTTGGGAAATGAATACACTATTATAAGTTATTTTGAAACAATTTTGGTCAATATTTACATTAGAATATAATTCAATTTAAGAATTCCATATAAACTCTGTTGTTAAATCTTAAAACTTTTATTTTAATTTTACAATTAGATTTAAGATTGTTATTTTGATCGAATATATATATATATTTTAAACTATGAATTACTCGAATACATATATTATACTTTTTTCTTTGAATCCAGAACATTGAACCAATTATTGTGTGTGTATGTGTAACACTCCTAAAAATCAACCATGTTTAATTTGATACTTGATTTAATTTTGAAATTAAATTATGGAATTATTTGTGAATAAATTAGAAATTTCCAGAATAAATGAATTTTTGATTATAAATAGAAATTTAATTTGAAATTTAAGCATAAGTATCTTACAAATAAATATTGGAATTAGGAAAAATAAGTGTATTGGGAATAAATAGAAATTTGATTTAAAATATAAGAATAATTATTTTCTAAACAAATATTGAATTTCAAAATAAAATGTATTAAAAATAAAATGGAAATTAAAAGCTTTGAGATTAATAAAAAGTTAATGATAGTTTGTTTTCTAAATTTTTAATTATATTATTAATATTTGGAAGATGTAATAAATTTCAAAAGATTTATTTTTAAGATTTAATCTCTTATATAAATAAATATGACTATTTGTTAATATGAAATAAAATTTTTTAAATCCTTCTTTTCTTTTTTTAAAAGTTGTACAAAAATAAATAATAAAGAATGTATGAATGTAAATTGTATAAATATATAAGTATATAAATATATTGAACTAAATTAAAGATTGAATGTGAAAAAAAAAACAATGGAGATAAGATTTTATTTGTGTAAATATAAAGATAAAAGAAAACATAACACATACATAAATAAAAGAAAATTGTATTTATTTGGATGGGAAACATAATATGAAGTTATATTTAAGGGTATTAACATGAAAATTTAAGGTGTTTAAAAAAATATAAATATAAGAAAACATATTACAAGATTTATAAATAAAGTAATGGAGAGGGTTCAAGCACAAATTGTTTCATATTAACAAATTAATAAAATAAGGGTACATTTATTTATAAAGTGTATATGATATAAAAATTTGAAAATTCTTTTGTCTTTGAAAAATTACTAATGTTAGACATACATAAGGGAGTAAAGAAATTTATATACATTGAGATCTCATGATTATCTTTTTACAAATGGCACCCAATAAAATTAATTGAATAAAATAATAAGATTTGAAAATTACAAAAAAAACTTTTCAACTCCCCATATGCAGTTATTAAGTTTCACACCAAATCTGATAGAACAGTAAAACAAAGATTGAGAATCAAAAACCTCAATATCAAAGGCAACAGTAAAAAGAAAAAAAAGAAAAACAGGCTGAGGAATTCATCCTTCTCTCTTCTTCATACCTAAATCCAAAATCTGAAAGCAATAAAAAAAATCTCATCAACAACCAGGAATGATCAACTCAGCTTCCAAAGGCAAAAGAATTGATCAAGTTCGAATTAACTAGAAACAAAAAGAGAGGCAATCAAACTTATAAAACCTGGAAAACAGAATGAGAACCAGAAAAAAAATAGCAGTTTAAAAATCAAGATCTGTTTCAAAATCAAGCTGGAATCAAAGATACGGCCTGGAAAGCTTAAACTTCAAAATGGAAACAAGCAAGTTTCAGGATCTTTTCGACAAATCAAATATCAAATTCCAGTTCTTTACAAGGCCTCTCTGTTCTTCTCTGTCTCTGCTTTTACAAAGTGAGCAAACCATCTAACCCTGATTTTAACTTGATGTTTTCTGAAGTGTGATATGAAATATGGTTGAATGATAGTGTGAACTTGCCTGCATGTTTGAATATATAGATTGAATTGTGCATGTTTGGAACAGGCATGAATGTGTGTTCTGAATTTTACAGGTTTTAGACCTGTTAAAGTAAGTAAAATATAGAAGAAAATCTAAAACCTACTTCTCTGATTCAATTTTAGGCTTCGTGATTTGAATGAAATGGGTTTGCATCATCAAGAACTAGGGGTTAGAAATATTTTTGAGGGAAAATTTTAATTTATTTAGTATTATCTGGAAATTCAAAATATACAGAGAAAAGAATCACATAAATGTTAAAACTTGATAACGTAATATGTTGTTTTGATACTATAATTCGATTTGTACTAGAAAGATATGATTTTTAAAAATCATTTCACGATTTTTAAGTATATAATCATTGAGAAATTTTAGGTTGAACAGAAATCACATTTTTGTCAAAATCAAATCAAAGGAGAAATTTTGTGGGTCAGGCCTTACGTCGAAGGTGGCTCAAGCATTGTAGATTAATGGGAAAAAAATTATCGTTCACCATGGCGAATGACTGTCGAGGGAATAGGGTTTTGGGAATAGATTTATTCGACTGAGTTTGCGAGGAAAATTCATAAATGGGGATGAACTATAGTCAATCGGACCTAGTGGAAGCTCTGCGTGGGTCGAAGGTGAAAACCTGGGTGAAATGGCGAGGTTGATGGTGGCATAGATCGTCGGCACGTGGTGGTTTCCAGATGAGGGGTGGTTCCAGTTTTTGGGTTGAGTGACTTAATTTCGTCCTCGAGTTTGATTAAGGTTTCTGGGTGTTTAGGTTAGTTCGTGGTGTCGTTGACGATTCGAGGGTGGTCGGGACAGTGACTATAGGCGTTCGAAGTGACGGTGTATGTGCACTATGTGTCACCTGTATCTGATGAAGTCTGGGTGTATTGTGATGTTGGGAAGAAGAAGGTGTCTCGAATCATAGGTCGGGAAATTGTGCGACTGGCTCGAGTGTTGTTTCGAGCAGATTTTAGTTATACTGGTATTAAGATTAAAAGAAGAAAGAAAGAAAATTTCTATAAGTTTTAAAATAAAGGTTCGGGTTCGACTCGGGGGAAGACTCGAAGTTAATTGGCCTGTGTCTCGAGTAATGCTCGTGGAGGACTCAGGGTAATTTAGAAACAGTTTTCAAGTTTTAAAATAATTTAGTTTAAACCTCGTTCTTAAATAAATTTCTTTTAGATATAATAAATATTTTATTTAAACATTTGATTTATGAAAGTTATATAAATTATTTAACTTGAATTTATAAGTTAGCTTAAAAAAACCTTAATTTGGAATGTAATTAAGAAGTTAAAAGAAAACGAAAACGAAAAAAGTAAATTGTTTTTAGTTGTAAATTAACTTAAGTTAATTTATGAAATAATAATAATTTTGTTTCAAAGAATAAAGGTTTAAATATTAAATGTTCTCAAAGATAATTGAAAGTAATTAAGAATGGATAATTTATGATTAAAAAAATTGATTAATCAAATGTTTAAAGGTTAATTAATTTAAATAATAATTAATTAATGAGGTTAATTAATTAAGGTAAGTAATTTGAGAATAATTAATTAATTAAAGGTTAATTAATTAATGAAGTAATTAAGGGACGATTATTAATTAATGACTGATTAATTACTATTGTAATTGATTTAAGATAATTAATTACTAATATAAGGTTAATTAATTTGTAGTTAAGGATTAATTAATTAATGTAATTAATTAATGAAAATTAATTAATGAAAGTAATTAAAGGTAATTAATTGCTTAAAGATAATTACTTAAATAAAAGTAATTAATTAATAATTAAAGGTGGATTAATCAAGTGATTAACATTGATTTAAGATTAGGGATAGTTACTTATCGTAATTAATTAAGGGTTAAATTAATTAATTAAAGATAATTAATTAAAAGGTGAGTTAAATAATTAAAGGTTGATTAATCATAATTAATTTATTATTAATGGTTAATTAATAAATGATTAAAGAATAATTAATCAGAATGATTTGTAATATATTAAAGTTAATTAACCAGGATTAGTAATTCATAAGTAATTAATCAGATAATTAATTTATCTTACTTATGAATGTTTGGATTCTATTGGATGATTGAATTGTTTGATATCCCTGATATGTGATGCTCTGTTTTGATTTGAGCTGTGTTTAATGTAATTTATTATCTGTGATATATATATATATATATATATATATATATATATATGATCTGTGAATGAAAGATAAGCGTTATAGTTTATACCGCTTATCAAATATATTGTTGTATTTAAATCTGTGCTAATTGATGATGTTGCACTTTTATTGTGTAAAACCCCTGGACCACACTTATACACACACAAATATGGATTGCACGTGGAAATCGGTTAGCTCACAGATTTTTGAAATAATTTTAAAATTGAATTTTTGAATTCAAATGGTTTTGGAAATGGATTGGGTTTAAAATAGAAAGCTTTGAGAAGGAATTTCAAAGATAAAAGTTATTTTTGAATATCTTGATTTAGTTTGAAATTTGATTTAAAAATTGAATTCAAAATTTGAAATTGAATCCTATCTATGATTTAAAAAGGTTATACAAGTTTATATGGGTTTTAAACCATTTTAAAAGTGTTGTTTTGGGACTTTGAATTTAACCCAAAGATTTTAACTTGTATAAATAAAATCAGATTTTTCCGAAACGAAAACTATTTGTTTTCAAATAATAAAGGCTTTCATATAAGAAATAAATTTCCAATTTGGGTTAAAGGGATTTCAAGTCTAAAATGAAAATGGTTTTCCAAGTTATGAATAAATCTTTGGAAACGTGTTTTAAAAGCTATAAATCTTTGATTTAAATATTGGATGAGTTAATCCTAATCGAAATGGAAAATGTTTTGAAAACCTGTGACTTAATCTTTGTGAAACTGGGTGAACTTTGTGAAATGAATTTTTTTGTTAAAAAATTTGAAATGGTAACTTGTTTAAACCATTTGAAGAAAGGTTTTGGGTTTTCAAAAGTTTTGACTTAACTAAAATCCCAATATCCATATGTTTTTAAAAATTGCGCTCATTATTCGGTTTAGCCGAGAAAGGACCTTGTGTCATATAACCCATTCCTAATAGTGATACGATGTTAGGCATTGCAATTGAAGACCAGTGGTGAAGACCGGGTGTCTTCGAGAACGATAGGATAACCTGTCGATTGACTCTGCACTGAGTTGCTCCGGTATAGAGTTCTCTATATGTGATGGGGAGTCCGATCGGAATTGTGGATGCCCGGATTGCAAGGGCTTCTTCGGAAGTGCCTTCGATTCTGTTCGAACCCAGAACAGACTTGTATGGTTGTATATCTGACACTACGCTTTGAGATATTAAACTGATCTCTATCAAATACATTTCTGCTCGGTGGCGGAGAATTTATTCTCTTAGCTTAACACCCTTCTCTGAGATGTACGAGCTCAGAGGTTATGTAGTTGATAGTTATCAGTAATATACTTCCAAATTTGGTAGTGTGGCATGCTGAGTGTCGATGTGTATCATTTGTTGATCAAAGCATGGCTTTTGTATAAAGCGTAGCTTTGTGGACGAGACTGCATCAGGACCTCACACCCTGAAAATGGTCGAAACAGGAAAGATGCGGCAAGGTTATGATGGTCGCTCCCTTTAGGGTGTGTCATTCCCTTCTGGAAAAGGGTGGTATCATGGTATGGAGCCCAAATACTTCACTCGTGTGGTCACTGCAAATCTATTACTTTGTGATTGCTTTGTGGTTGTTGGATTAAAGGTACCTCGGATAAAGGTCCCAAAGGACCAGGGGATGGCACGCTCATGTAGTAGTTACCTAGTTACAGAGGTAACCCGGCCTTGTGTTGGCAAAGAGCTGGTTAAGCTCTCGAGACGTCCCTCCAGAGGCATACCCATGTGGCAGTATGAAGTTCCTTAGCCTGACCGTTTGTTGGAAATCCAATCTTCAATACGCGCCTTGTACGGTTTTAGTTGTATAACCTGCCATTTACTTATGGTGGCGCCCCACTGTTTAGATGGTAGCTATAGTAGGCATACAATAATAGTTGTATGCTGGGTAGGATTAATATTATACTTTCGAAAGGTTTTCTACACTATGCACTAGTAATAATATCAATGAAATTTTCTCGTATCAAGCATATTTGACTATCATAAGGAGAATCTCCTCCAATTATGCGTTTGCATTGTGTGTGTGGCGGGAGACCTTACGGTAGTTTCATTTTCTAAAAAGCATTGCGGATTTATATTTTAAATTCCTTGGTTGTTCGTTTTAAAGGTAAACTGTTTTGTTTGCTCACACCAGTCCCATGACTGACCTGGAGTTTATTGTTCCTTTCCTAAACTCTGGGTTCCCATAATTTTCCCATACGGGCAGTCCAGAGTTGGGTTTTTCAGATAATCGAATAGTAGGTGTAGATTCGATAGCTTTCAGCCTTAGGATTTGGCAATCGCATTTGGATCGAGTTACTTCTCTTCATCTTGATTGGGAGTTCGAGCTACTTCTGGATTGGTGCTTTGGAGATGGAGTTACAGTTCTGGATTCTATTTCTCTTTCTCTCTTGAAGACTATATTGGAGATATTGTTCCGCTGCTGGTGTTATATTTTCTTTCCACTGCTATTGTCTTGTATCATATCTCTGATGTATATTGATATTCATTGTACCATTCAGTTGTATCAGATATTGTATCAAATGTTATATATTGATATATTCTTTTTCTTCCGCTGTGTTGTTATACTTAATGTGTTATAAGCTCCAGCGAACCAGATTCAATGTTTGGATCTGCAGCATTTGAATATGTGAGTGTCATATTCGGTGTCGATTTTCGAAAGTCGAGTCAGGTTCGTTAGAGTATGCATCTATGTATATGAATTACATACATGTATATGGTCTAAATTCAAGTTTTACAAATTGGACTTTTATGAATTCATAATTTTGATTTAAAACTATTCGTTATCAAAACTAGTTTTTAATTCGTTTGCTTTACTTTAAAACATGTCAAACAGCCAAAATCAACTTTCAAAATAAGAAAATACATTCATATATGTACATACATATATATATATTTTGTGTGTGTGTGTGTATAACAAAGGTTGTTTTGTTTAAAAAAATTTGGGACAAAGGCGTATATAAAGAGAATCATTAACTATGTGCACTTCTTATATGTTGCACTTACACAGTATACAGATACACTTACATTTCATGTTATGCTTAAATTGATCATCAATGACAATTAATGAATCATTAATCTAATCAAAGAGAGAAACGAAAGGTTTTTGTCTCCAATTAAAGCTATTTATTACCTTAATTGATTGCATAGTCTTAAAAAATGAAGCAAAATGTTTACTTCTCAAATTAACTTTAATGAGTAACTGTTACACGAATGGGTTTATTTGATACACTCATACCTTTAAATTTATATCAATTCAAATATTTCAAACTAATTAAATGAAATAAAGGATTTATTTAAAACACCTTTTAGATTGAACCTAAAATCCCTTTAGAATTCATAGGCCCCATAGATCCTAATATGATTTTTTTTTAATTTACCTATTTCACCCGCTTCGGACTGGCCCTGTTCCAACAATGTTATCAGAATTCAATAGTCTATGGGATCAAGATTAGTCATTTTAGGGCTAACTAGTTAAGATTGTCCACTTAGTACTATGTCTAGACAGGGAATGTCTTGTATTGGAACTGGGTAACCATGTACCTTATACTACCAGTTATCGGCTTGGCTTGAAAGGTGAAGTGGACCCAAAGGTTGTCCTTAATAGAAAAATCCCAATTTAAATCGCACCTTAGGCTAATTTTCAAAAAAAATTAAAAATTTAAAGCAATGAATTTAATTTTAAAAGTTAAATTTAAAATTAAATATTTTTATTATAAAAGTTATAATATAACATAAGTTTTCAAATTGTTTGACAAGATAATAAATTTTTTGAAGTGTTTAAAAATTTAACGTTTAAAATTTAAACACTAATTTTGAAAACTAATTTATAAATAAGATCAATAAATTAAATATGTTAATTATATATATGCATGTATTATATATATATATATGTTTATTGATATATGTTATATTGTCTTAAAAAATTTAAGATGGGATGAAAATACATGTATATATATAGAAAATGGCTTTTAAAATTAATGTAATTTGATTAAAAAGGTTTAATAAAATAAATTAATTAAAATGTTTATTATTAAGTTATATATATATATATGTGATATATATGTATCACTATATAGTTATAGTATATACTATGTAGGTTATAATATACATGTCCAATATTAATGTCATATTGGAATAATAATAATATAAAATTAATTAAATTAGATTTAATTAATAAATGTTATACATAAAATTATTGTATAAGTTAATGAAATATAAATGTTATATAATAATTAAACTAATATAATATGAATGTTTAAACTAAAGGTGGAACATTAAAGAAACCAAAATGGACTTAAAGAATAAATGCATATGTAAATGTGCGTGTACCATGATTTTTGATATGTCTGACACTTAAATCATGAGAATATTTCACAAAAAATACATTATTCCATAAGTCAATATTGGTTAATATATTATATTAAAGATTATGAGTCTTTAATATAAACTTGTCGTCCACCATTTATACATTAATAGATCCCTTACATACTCTCTAATTGTTGACATTCCTTAAGCTAGAGATGATACATGTAGCATTATTAGTATATTGACTAGACGAGGCGTGGTTCGATCCCTGAAATCGATACTTGTTGGCATTAGCGAAAAGTATTTCTTATTTTTGAATATATTTCATTAATGTCACAAGTATCGATCCTAAGGAACGAACCGTGACCATTAATCTCGTAGCTTAAACTACTAACCAACTGAGCCAACATGAATGCAACACCCCGTAAAATCAAGCAAAAATGAATCGAGCGAATTAAATTAAATAAGGTAGGCATGAAAATGGAAGTTTTATAAAAGTTCGAATTTGACCACAATAGTTATTCTATTGCGTTGGTGACAAAGTTATGATCTGTTTCCATATGTAATATAATGAAAATAGTGCTTAAACGAAAAAGTTATGATCGTTTGAAGTTTTCATATTTAAATTATTATAGTTTGAATTCAATTTCAAATGAATATTTAAATTTAGGGTTTGAATTTCAAAAATTAACTATAGGTTTAGTTAGGGGTTAAATTAAACAATTAACGTTAAAAGTTAATTTGGGAATTAAACAAATGGGCAACAGAAACAAATCAATGCTCCCGAAATAAGAGGAGCGGTCAACCTGGAGCTTTGTGATTGGTGGAAATAAGTCAAGGGTAAGTTAGTAATTTCACCTATTTTCATGTCTACGAATATCTCCAACCTAACTTCATTTCTCACTTTATACGTTTCTCATTTTCCTACGAAGCTCTCTCCATGTTCATGTTCATGTTCATGTTCACCGGTGGCTTCTCTTCTTCATTCTTAGTTTGAGAAAAATTACCACCTTTCACTTTAACTCTCTTCCTTAGATAACAAAACTCCATATATTCATCTACAAACACTCCTCTACCAAAACAAAAGCCATTTTCCCACCTAAAAGCCCCAAGGCTAAGCCCAATAATGCCCAGGCCAAAATCAAACCTAGCCTACTAAAGGCCCAAAAGTCCAAGTTAAGGTGTAGTGAAGATAGTTCGTGAGTTCAACAACTTGTTGTGGTGATCCGGTTAAGTTAGAAGCGTTTTTGTGAGTAAAGCTTCCACCTTTGAACCATAAAGTTTAAACTATATTCATGATCATATTAGTAGCTATTGAACGCTTATTGTATAGTTGTGATAATGATTTGGTTGTTGGATTGGTTCGGTGCTTTGAAAATTAGTCACTTTGGAAAGTTAGTAAGCGAATCTCAAATTATATGAAAATCTAGTAGTTAAACTAATTCCTTTGTTGATAAGTGCTTGTTACATGTTGAATTATTATAAACTACCATGTACGTATGTTCATCCCTTTTCTTTGTGATGGTTGGTCATATTGAAAATATCATTTACATGAATGCATAATTGTCCGTATAGCGATAGTCGCTATATCGACACTTTCGAAAAATCATCTTTTATCAAAACCATTTGGTTTCATTATCATGCTTGAAATCATTTTACAAGTTAAGCAAGTTTTTGATTAATGATGTTTTAAATAATTATTATTTATTTAATAATTATTATTTAATATAATTAATTAATTATTTAAATAATACAGATTAAGGGTAATTAATTAGCATATTAATGATGTGTTTTAAATTTAACTAATTTCTTAGTTAATGATGTTTTAAATTTAATTAAACGTTTTATTAATGACGTTTAAGGCTAATTAATATTTTGATAATGATGGACTAAAATTAACTAATTTATTAACTAATGATGTTCTTAAAATTAATTAATCCGTTTAATTAATGACTTTCAAAAGTTAATAAATCTGTTTAACCTTAATTAGTCATTCCTTAAATAAAGAATTAAATTTAGTCAATCGCTTTTAAATAATGTTATTTAATTATTATTAAATTAAATTAATTATTATTAAATTAATTTAATTAATTAATTTAATTAATGATGTTTTAAAGGTGATTTACCCTTTTAATTAATGGTTATTGTAGTTAATTAATTAACATAGTTAACAACGTTTTAAAAGTTAATTAATCAATTTATTAAGGATGCTTTAAGTTGTTAAATACTTGTTAATGATGTTTTAAAGTCAGTAAACTATTTTAACGAAGTGTTTTACAACCAATACTTGTAAAATGAAGCCAAGTATGAATTCATGTTTTTAAAAGAAAAGGTTTGAATTATTTATGAAAATGAATTAATTTCCATAATGCGATTCACTTATATGGAAACGATTTATTTGCATAATTAGCACTAAACATCGAAAAAGTAGACTTGTCGTTATTTCGAAACTTAAGGATAATCGTAAGACATGACTTTTTTGAATTATTTATGGAAATGAATTAATTTCCACAAAGAGATTCACTTATATGGAAATGATTTATTTGTATAATTAGGACTAAACATCGAAGAAGTATACTTGTTGCTATTTTGAGAATTAATAATAATCTATTAGCGTAATAAACATATAATTATAGCATATAATTGCATATTTAATTAGGTTATAACTGTTATGGATTCCCCTTTAGGAAGGTAATTAATATTTTAAGGCGTAACAATAAAGATTCCTTGTGATGCCTCAATTATGAAACGATGAGATGGGTATTACATATAGAGAGTATTTAAATTGTGGCTAAGTCATCGGGATGCTGGGTGTGTAGAGTTGCATGACAGAATTCTGGCATTCATTTTGAGGCTACCAAAAGTTGTGTACACTTCATAGTTGATGTGAGACATCTCTTGTAATGACCTATAATTAATCACTTTGTATTTGAATATTTAAATCATTTTGAAATATATTTAAATAATGTATTTTAATAACTAAATAAAAACATTTTAAATATTAATTATGATATTAAAATTATTTTCAAATTTTCTTTTCCAAAATAATCGGTTCAGATAAAGATAGAAAATGTGACCAAAAAATGTTTTCTGAAATTTTGACTTTTAGGCGTTAGAAAATCCTCATAAATGTCTTGCACTTTTTTATAACTCATATACATATGCACAAATACATACACATGTCATATGGTAAGTTAAGTATTAATGGTAATAAACCATGATTAGTTTAAAAATAAACATGATAAGACACTTTATGTTTAAATAAAAGAAAGAATAAAATAGGGGATAAGTTCTCATGTAACATGATTATGGAGCATGTCATGATTAAGCATGGTGTAGGGGCCACCTTGGTCGTTTGCTTAAGAGGGGGAGGGGATGAGATGGAGCTTTGTGATTGGTGGAAATAAGGCAAGGGTAAGTTAGTAATTTCACCTATTTTCATGTCTGCAAATACCTCCACTCTAACTTCATTTCTCACTTTGTAATCTCATTTATCATTTTCCTAAGAAGCTCTCTCCTTGTTCATGTTCACACATGGGTTCTCTTCTTCATTCTTAGTTTGAGAAATTCACCTCCTTTCACTTTAACTCTCTTCCTTAGTTCATAAAACTCTATATATTCATCTACAAACGCTCCTCTACCAAAACAAAGTCATTTAAATCTCAAAATTCCAAGGCCAAGCCCCATATTGCCCAGGCCGAACCCAAAACCAACCCATTAAGGGCCCAAAAGTCCAAGTTAAGGGACCAAAAGTCCAAGTTATTGCGTAGTGAAGATAGCTCGTGAGTTCGGCAACTTGTTGTGGTGATCTGGTTAAGTTAAAAGCATTTTTGTGAGTAAAGCTTCCACCTTTGAACCATATATTTTAAACTATATTCATGCTCATATTTGTTGTAATTGAATGCTTATTATATATTTGTATAATGGTTTGGTTTTTGGATTGGTTTGATGCTTTGAAAATTAGTCACTTTGGAAAGTTTGTAAGCGAATTTTAAATTATATGAATATATAGTGGTTAAACAAATTCCATTGTTGAAAGTGATTGTTACATATTGAACTATTGTAAAAAAAACCATGTATGTATGTATGTATGTTCATCCCTTGCTTTGTGATGGTTGGTCGTATTGAAAATGTCATTTACTTGAATTTCGAACTGTCCATATAGCGATAGTCGTAATATCGGCGCTTTCGGAAAATCACCTTTTATCAAAACCGTTTGGTTTCATTATCGTGCTTGGAATTATTTTACAAGCTAAGCAAGTTTTTTATTAATGATGTTTTCGATAATAGTTAGTTATTTTAATAAATGTTATTTAATTAATTGTTGTTTATTAATTTATTTATTTAATAAGGATTAAGGGTAAGTAATTAACTTATTAATGATGTGTTTTAAATTTAACTAATTTCTTAGTTGATGATGTTTTAAATTTAATTAATCATTTTATTTACTGATGTTTAAGGCTAATTAATCTTTTGATAATGATGGATTAAGATTAACTAATTTATTAACGATGTTTTTGAAATTAATTAATCTTTTTAATTAATGATTTTTGAAAGTTAATAAATCTGTTTAACTTAATTAATCCTTCCTTAAATAAAGTTTAAATTAATTAATCGCTTTTAAATATTTTTATTTAATTATTATCAGATTAATTTAATTAACTATATTATTAATTAATAAATTAATGATGTTTTAAAGGTGATTTATCCTTTAAATTAAAGGCTATTGAAGTTAATTAATTGACTTAGTTAATAAAGCTTTAAGAATTAATTAATCAATGTAATAAGGATGCTTTAAGTTCTTAAATCCTTTTTTCAAAGTTAGTAAACTCTTTTATTAAAGTGTTTTAAAGCTAATACTTGTAATGTGAAGCCAAGTATGAATTCAAGTTTTTAAAAGAAAAAGTTTGAATTGTTTATGGAAATGAATTAATTTCCATGAAGTGATTCACTTATATGAAAACATTTTATTGTATAATTAGCATTAAACATCGAAGAAGTAGACTTGTCGTTATTTCAAAAGTTAAGAATGATCGTGAGACGTGACTTTGAGGTAACACTACCTTGACTGTCTGGTGTTATTGTTAACCAAGAAATAGTACAAGTTTAAATTCAATGAGTGGCGGTAAGTATACAAGAATTAATATTCATATACAATTGTTTTACATCCTCGATAGTTGGTTTCTCATTTATCGGTTACTTCAGCTTCTTTATTAACGTCGTTCTAAGATGATGTGTTGCTACATTAAGCATTGATATCCTTGTTAGAAATGACTAAATTCAAAGCACGAGAGGAAGCCAAGCTATGTGGGGTTGCTCCCATGAGAGTACTTTCACATAACATCTAGATTTGTATTCGATGGTGCTATTAGATGTGAAATACTTGGATACTTTGTAAGGTTTGGCGGGGTCCGAATTGGTATTTTTCGAGAAGTGTCATGGAATATATGAGTTTCTCGGAAGTATATTTTTAGAGGTATACTTTAAGGGTGGTGCACCTTATTAGTTGTTTGTTGGAGATTTTCCTTTTCTTTTTTGATTCGAACATTCAAATTTATTTCCCTATTTTCATTGGGAAGAGTAAACAAACTTCATGATGTTTAATTATTTATCCATTCTTTACATTTGGATGTTGACTTATGTGGGAGTAAACCTGTTCCGTATTCAGCGGCGCGGTCTCACATGTTTGTGTTTAATTTAACACAAATTGTTTAAAAAGTTTTAATCATACCAGATATATCTTTGATTCGAGTTATTTGTTTTTCCTAAATTCTTGGGTATTTATTTTACTTGAGTAGTTTGAGAGTAGCTGGTATCTTGTTGGCTCTTTTGAAGGCGGCATCCGAGTAGGAGGATTTTGTCTTCTTAGTTATCTATTCTTCTATATTATCTATTTTATGTATGTATTTTGTTTCAACATTTGTTAAGGCAGGATGTTATAACTGCCTAAGCTGTTTGTAGTACTTTTGTGTAACTTTGATAACTCCCTATTAAGGAGTAACCTTATGTACTGTTGATTATTATGTTTTAATTAGCATCTTCATTATAAGGTTTCCTATTCTGTTCTTTATTTTACCCCATGACGATTCATCTTTCAGATGCTTAGGCAATGACACATAAACACCGAGGACGTGTTAAGTGTCATTCCTCGGGGTTAAAAAGGTGAGTCGTCACATCTTATATGATAAATATTTGTGATGACGCAAGGTTAATTCCAAATTATATAAGGAAAATTTACCAAGCTAATCTGGCTACCAGTTCCTATACAAAGTCGGACTAATGTAAGATGTCATTGTGAGCATGGGCCAGCTTAAAGGTCTAGAGGTATTAAGTGGTTATCTGTGGGCCCGCCTCTTTTCTCTAAATGAAATGTTAAATGGCTAAGAGGCTAGTTATTAGGCATGATAGGTGGTGTCTCAAAGGGGTCCGCTTCGGGATAAGGTATTAAGCGATTGATTTTGGGTCCATTTTCCATAAAGAAGTATTAATTGGCTCAAGATATTCCATGCGATGTTAGCTAGATAGTCACATTTAAAGGGTTCGCCTTGGGAATAGATATTAAATGATGGGGTCTGCCTTAATTCATTCTTAAATGGCCAGAGTCTTCCTATTTTCCAATTAAAGATATTAAGCGGCATAAGTACTATCTCTCGCATTGTTAGATATTTATGATGTGGGATTTAAAAACCTGCTTCGGGAATAGAAGGTATTAAGTGGTTGATTGTGGACCTGCCTCCTTACCTTATCAAAGTAGTAAATGGTTTTATGTATGTTAGACATTTCTTATTTTGAAATATATTGCCTAAGTACTGAAATGGTAAGAATTGAGGATTTTATTCACCAAACATTTGTTGTTCTGACACCCTCCACATTACAACAAAGGTTAAGGACGAAGTGAAGACGGCGATGGTGCTTGAAGATAGAGTGGCTTAAGTTTGTGGTAGTTATTATTATCTTTTATGATGTTTTATGTTGTACCATGTATTTTAGATAAATGATGTAACAGATTTTACTTGACAGAATGATGATGTTTTGTAATATGACATTTCAAATGGTTTTGAAATAAATAGGTACAGTTTCCTATTATATTTTATTCCACCCACTATGAGTTCTAAAACAATAGTTATTGCTCTATACTGTTACTTCATTTTCCAAGCAACAATCGACCTTATAATGGATCTAAGTTTCAATGGGCCTTTTCTTGGTCAAAATTTAGGTCTGTTTCGAGGTGGGTTGTTATATTTGGTATTAGAGCTTAGGTTACCCAATCAATGGGGAAACTATAAGTATGAGTGGCATACTTGTTATTTTTGAACCAAAAAGAGTTTTTCAAAAATTCTTACTATATATACACACACACACACCCTTATTTCTTTTAACATATGCTGTAACGACCCGTATTTTCGCTACTTCGAAAATGAGAGATTTCGATCGATTTAAATTTAAAAAGGAGTTTAACTCTTAAATAATATGATATATATAATAAATAATAGTGAAGAAGTTATATATTCTTATAGTTAATAAATTAAAAAAAAAAAGTATGAATTTGGATTTTAGAACAAATCGACAAAAGTTAAGTTTTGTTAATAATAATTAAAGGCTTAAATAAATGGATTTAAATATCTATTTAAAAAAGGTAAATCTTATTTAAAACATCTAATAAAGATAATAAAAGTATGTTAAAAGATTTAAAAATTTGTTAATAATCGTTTTATAAAAATAACCAAAATTTGTCGCATTTTGTCAGTTTTGCATACACGGTAAAATTAGAGATTTTGATATTAATTAAATATGATTTTAGAATATAAAGAGACTTGTTTTAATTTATTTAAAGAAGTAAAAAGTTCATTTTTAAATTTGGTTTACTTCAATACATAGTTTAACTAAAACGTCAAAATGTGACCGTAAAACATTTCGTCGAAAAACGACGTTTTGTCAATTAAAAGTTGTCGCAACGTCGTCGCACCTTTATTTTCTTATATAGGAACATATATTCAAATAGTATAAGTATTAATTAATTCACTAATCAAGTTTACTTTTAATAAACATACTTAGAAAATTCTAGAATATAATTAAGAAAAGTAAGTAAGAAAAGTCAAAAGTAAACATCAAATCAACATCAAATCAAACCAAACATAATTATTACTTTACTTTACTTACTTCTTAAGTGAAAGTGACATAAAGCATGATTTGAAATGTGATGTTAAGTTAAAAAGTAAGTAAAGGGCATTTTGGTCATTTTACATAATAATATTTTATTTCAAACTTTTTCCTATAAATAGCCATGCATACCTCTTTCATTTTCACACAAATCTTTCTTTTCTTCTTCTTCCTTTAAGCTATTTTAATGGCTTCTCTCTTAAGAGAGGTAGGAGGGTTAAAAATAGTGGAGTGCTTAAGCACTAATCCACTTGTTACTCTCTAACCTCTTCTTAATTCACTTCTTCTTCTTCTCTTCTTAAAAAAGGCCTTAGGCCATGAGTTTGGAAGTTGATAAAGGAAGGACGTGAGCAAAGCAAGTAAAGATGGAGATGGTCGAGCACTTGGAAGCATGGTTATGATAAGGTTTAGTGAAGCGTTGAATTAAATGAATGTTGGTAGGAAGTTAAACGTTTGGTTAAAGGTGAGAAATTCTCATCGCTTTTGAATTTATATTTTGATTATGTTATAACAATCATATTTACACCCTTATGACATATGAATGTTTATACCAAATTGATTGTTAATATGGATGATTTGAAAATTAGTAAATTAAGTGAATTGTGATAATATATCCCGTTATGATATTAATAGTGAATGTTAGATTTGAAATCATATGCATGTGATTTGTTGAATGGATGTTATGTTAGTAATAAATATGAATATTGGATATGTTCATTTTGATTAAGTAATCACTTTGATTAGTAAGACCATATTTTAGTAATATGAGAAATTGTGGAAAAATAAGTCTCTTTTCATTTAGAAGTGAAATTAAAGTTAAAATGAAAGAGAATTTGAAATTTGAAGTGAAACGGATTTGAAAAGAATAGCTAATTAGAAATTGAAATTTAGATGAATAGTGAAATTGAAATTAAAATCGATTTTGAAAAAGTGAAGTTTAGTTTGAGATTAAATTGAAATTTAAATTGGAATTAGATTTGAAATCTAAGTTTTAAATGTGTTTAATTTGAGATTAGAATTGAAATTGAGTTGAAATTGGGATTTAAAGTTTAATATTAAAATAATGGGAATATAATAATATTTTAATGTGGTAAGAGTGAAAATATATTTTAAAAGCTTTAAAAAGTGAAAACATTGATTTAAAATGGTTTCTAATGATTTTCTAAGTGTTGAAATCCAAATTGAATAAATTATTTCAAATGTTGAAAAATAAGTTAAAACTAGACGCGTCGCGCAACGGTAGTTCGCGATTTCGCGTTGAAAAGTTCAAATGAATGTATAGAGTGGAATATTGCTCGGAATTCTTCGAGATAAGAAAATTCCGGACTATTATATCCATATCTTCTAAACGAAGAAAGAAAATCAAAGTTTCGATGAGTAGATTTTGAATTAAGTCCAAATCAATTTTCTAGAAAAATCGCGCTAGTGCAGTTTAGTGACCATAACAGAAAATCTGTTCGAATGAATGTTTTTAATTATGGAAAAATATGGAATAAATTTGATAAATCTATTTAAATGATTTAAAAAAGATTTGGATTGGAAAATATGAATTAGCGAATGTTTAAAAGTTGTTTTAATCAAATAAGCTTATATAGCACTTTCCGCAGCACTTTTATGCTGTGAATTCTATAATTTTTGGAATATGAGTTTAAAAATAATGATGTTTCCCAGAATCAATTGTGAATGTTTTAAAAAGGATAATTAAGCGTTTTAAAAAGATAATTTGGAATATTTATAAGCAATTCCAAAATGAAGTTGAAAATCTGAGTATGCGGAAACGACTAGTACATTTGTCCCGCCTGTGAGATCTGGGAAGATAAAACAAGGTGTTTAACTAAGGTTAGGGATGGAGCAACCAGTGCCCTGAACTTACCTGGCCTATGTTTTCTTTTCTTAAGCGAGGGGTGGAACAGATCGAAAGGAAAGCCCGGATGCTCTCAAAATAAAAAGATTCTGTTAAGTTTTCCAAAATAAAAGAAGATTGGTATTATCCAAAAGTTAAGCAATCTCCAAGATGAATGATTTCTACGAACCTGTGAAGTTTAGAAAAGAATTTATAATGAATTTTAGGAATGAATTGGTAAATAAGAGTATTGGATTTTGACTTACAAGTGAGATATAAAAATGGAATTTATAAACACCGTTTTGTAAATCTGAAATCAATTTAAATTGATAAGTTAAATGTGAAAGTTATTAAAGGAATTATATTCGCGATTTTGGACAGTGAATAATCCTTTAAATTAAATGGATGTTTTGGAAGGTGATATTATAAAGGGAATGTTTTCCTTAAGTTAAAAGTTAAGAAATTTGGATCAAGAATTAAGTAGAGAAATCTGAGATATTTTCCAAAACAAAAGAATGAATTACTTAGAATTATCCTAAGTTGAAAGAAAGAGAATTTCGAAATCATCTGAAAAGAATTTAAGTGAAAAGAGACTTAATAAATCCTATATTCTCATATTCACTTTTTATCGATGATTGGATTTCGAAGGAACCGGAGTCGGATTTGGTTAATTCCTATCCGAAAACCACTTCGAACCAATGTGTACATTCGAACGTGAAGACATGTTGAAGATGGTGATTGAAGACCGTGGATCTTCCTAGCGTGAGGACTGCTTGTTGATTTGCTCGGGTCGCACCCAATTATAGAGTTATATATAGCAGTGGTCTCCTCGTGATAGAGATTTTGCGGATTGCAAGGGCTTCTCGCCTAGTAATGGCCGAGGAAAGTACCTTCGGTTTGTCCTGTTCCTGGACAACTTGTATGGA
This sequence comes from Allium cepa, assembly GCA_030765085.1. Classification (NCBI taxonomy): domain Eukaryota; kingdom Viridiplantae; phylum Streptophyta; class Magnoliopsida; order Asparagales; family Amaryllidaceae; genus Allium; species Allium cepa. The sequence continues at coordinate 743,929,133 of CM060940.1, read as the reverse complement.
CGTTTGTCTGACGTTGCATTTCTAAAGATTACGTACATCGGTTTTGCTTGATTATGTTCAGCATGATAGGGGGTTCTCGCTTTGTGAACAGTGACGAAGCTTAGACTCTTGCCCCTACATGTCCCTAGTGTGAAAGGGTTGGTTGATAGTCGAGATGCTTGCCGTAAAAGCAGATCCGAGGTATCACTTGTGGTCACCCCCATGTTGAAAAGCAGAAGGGTAGCGGGATGGTTGAAAAGCCTACCGGGGCGGGTCCAGGAGTTTCCCGTTCGTCACACGTGATAACAGAGCGTCACATTTGGTATCAGAGCTGAAGGTTAAGCGAGAACCTTGGCTCTATTATGGGTAAATTCTCATCAGAGATAGGATTAGTAATATCCTAGGATGAGTAACTCATTAGAGATAGGGTTAGTAATGCCCTAGAATGAGTTATGAGAGTATTATATATATATGAGCGCGTATTTGTTAATTTTACAAAATGATTTTGTTTTAAAGAAATTGGTAAATGAAATAATTTTACCTTGGGTTTATATTTCAATTATATTAAAAGAGATATTATTATCTTTTGGGTTAAGGATTGATTGTAATTTAGCTTAGTGAAACTAAAATATGAATATCTTGTGATTAGAATTGCACAATTTGACTATAAGATATTTCATATAGGATCAGTTAGTTGAAAGCTAGAATTTAAAACTGTAATCATATACCCTTAGATACTTGGTATTAAGAAATAATAATTAAGTGATTATCATAATGGATGGATTTAAAAGCTAAGTACAAATATATTGTGAAGTAAAATTCACAAATTTGATTATAAGATATTTGATGATAATATTGAAGCTAGAAGTGTAATTAGAGGAAGTAAAGTGAAAATTTACACTTAGAAAAAATTCTTGTCAATAAGATAGAAAAGATAAGCCAAAATTGAAATTTTGGGTAAATATATTATGAAAGGATAAGTTCTATAACTTATAAATGAGTTAAGGTAATTTGAAATTTAGACACTTTGATTAGAAACAAGAGGTATAAGAAATATCATCCTAATATAAAATTTGAAATAATGATACATTTAGGGTAATATTTTTAATTCAAAATGAAGTAAGATTAGAAGGAGGTAGTTTTGAATAATATGGTTAGTAGTTGAATGTTGGATGAAAATGTTTAAATAACAAATACCATGTGAATTAAGTTTCACAATTTGACTATAAGGTATTTGACGGATTTAAGGTTAAGAAATTTGATTTAGAAAATGGATAGGTAAATAAGTTAACTTTGTAAGAAAAAGGACGTACATTTAGTAAAGTTGTCTTATTAAAATATGGATTAGATAAATAATATTAGCTAAATGGAGACCTTAGGTAAAAAAAACTAGGGATTAAGTTTTATAACTTATTTATTTGGAATAATAGAATTCCACATTTGTTGAAGACGCTAATTAAAGTAAATGACGATTTGAAGATTTGGGATATGTATATATACTCCTAGGAAGTAAAGGTATATTATACAAGTTAAGTCATTTGTAAGCTTAAGTAATAATGGATTTAGAAGAAAGTAAATGGTTGTGAAATAAACTTGGATTAATAGAAGTTTGGAAGAAATGTATTAGGTAAAGATGAATGTGAATAAATACTTAAGTTAAACGTAGATCATTTTGGCACATAAATTTTGATCTAAGATTTGAGTACAAAACTTTGAGGTGTTTACACCAATCCGAAAAAGGATTTATCACTCAATTCTTGATGGCGAATATTGATGAGAGTTTGTGATTATGTACACGAGTTTTCTATCATAGTTGAGAGCTATGCAAGGAAAGCAAGGGTTTGTGATCAAGAAGTCTGATCAAAGTCCGCAGTAGAAAATCGGGGGATCGATACTAGTTCGAAAGAAAAGTTGTGGATTTGAATAATAGATCGAATCAAATATCACATATAGTATGATGTGTTGGGTCTATCAACTTAGTAGTTCGATAGTTATCTTGAATAGAAGACATAAGAGATAATGGTTAAAATTATGTTTTGGTATGTATATATATAGACCTCAGGTGTAGTACATGCTTAGGTCAAAGGATGAGTATGAGATAGATTCCTTTATCTAACTTTCATTTCGAGGACGAAATGCTTTTAAGTAGGGGAGAATGTAACGACCCGTATTTTCGCTACTTCGAAAATGAGAGATTTCGATCGATTTAAATTTAAAAAGGAGTTTAACTCTTAAATAATATGATATATATAATAAATAATAGTGAAGAAGTTATATATTCTTATAGTTAATAAATTAAAAAAAAAAGTATGAATTTGGATTTTAGAACAAATCGACAAAAGTTAAGTTTTGTTAATAATAATTAAAGGCTTAAATAAATGGATTTAAATATCTATTTAAAAAAGGTAAATCTTATTTAAAACATCTAATAAAGATAATAAAAGTATGTTAAAAGATTTAAAAATTTGTTAATAATCGTTTTATAAAAATAACCAAAATTTGTCGCATTTTGTCAGTTTTGCATACACGGTAAAATTAGAGATTTTGATATTAATTAAATATGATTTTAGAATATAAAGAGACTTGTTTTAATTTATTTAAAGAAGTAAAAAGTTCATTTTTAAATTTGGTTTACTTCAATACATAGTTTAACTAAAACGTCAAAATGTGACCGTAAAACATTTCGTCGAAAAACGACGTTTTGTCAATTAAAAGTTGTCGCAACGTCGTCGCACCTTTATTTTCTTATATAGGAACATATATTCAAATAGTATAAGTATTAATTAATTCACTAATCAAGTTTACTTTTAATAAACATACTTAGAAAATTCTAGAATATAATTAAGAAAAGTAAGTAAGAAAAGTCAAAAGTAAACATCAAATCAACATCAAATCAAACCAAACATAATTATTACTTTACTTTACTTACTTCTTAAGTGAAAGTGACATAAAGCATGATTTGAAATGTGATGTTAAGTTAAAAAGTAAGTAAAGGGCATTTTGGTCATTTTACATAATAATATTTTATTTCAAACTTTTTCCTATAAATAGCCATGCATACCTCTTTCATTTTCACACAAATCTTTCTTTTCTTCTTCTTCCTTTAAGCTATTTTAATGGCTTCTCTCTTAAGAGAGGTAGGAGGGTTAAAAATAGTGGAGTGCTTAAGCACTAATCCACTTGTTACTCTCTAACCTCTTCTTAATTCACTTCTTCTTCTTCTCTTCTTAAAAAAGGCCTTAGGCCATGAGTTTGGAAGTTGATAAAGGAAGGACGTGAGCAAAGCAAGTAAAGATGGAGATGGTCGAGCACTTGGAAGCATGGTTATGATAAGGTTTAGTGAAGCGTTGAATTAAATGAATGTTGGTAGGAAGTTAAACGTTTGGTTAAAGGTGAGAAATTCTCATCGCTTTTGAATTTATATTTTGATTATGTTATAACAATCATATTTACACCCTTATGACATATGAATGTTTATACCAAATTGATTGTTAATATGGATGATTTGAAAATTAGTAAATTAAGTGAATTGTGATAATATATCCCGTTATGATATTAATAGTGAATGTTAGATTTGAAATCATATGCATGTGATTTGTTGAATGGATGTTATGTTAGTAATAAATATGAATATTGGATATGTTCATTTTGATTAAGTAATCACTTTGATTAGTAAGACCATATTTTAGTAATATGAGAAATTGTGGAAAAATAAGTCTCTTTTCATTTAGAAGTGAAATTAAAGTTAAAATGAAAGAGAATTTGAAATTTGAAGTGAAACGGATTTGAAAAGAATAGCTAATTAGAAATTGAAATTTAGATGAATAGTGAAATTGAAATTAAAATCGATTTTGAAAAAGTGAAGTTTAGTTTGAGATTAAATTGAAATTTAAATTGGAATTAGATTTGAAATCTAAGTTTTAAATGTGTTTAATTTGAGATTAGAATTGAAATTGAGTTGAAATTGGGATTTAAAGTTTAATATTAAAATAATGGGAATATAATAATATTTTAATGTGGTAAGAGTGAAAATATATTTTAAAAGCTTTAAAAAGTGAAAACATTGATTTAAAATGGTTTCTAATGATTTTCTAAGTGTTGAAATCCAAATTGAATAAATTATTTCAAATGTTGAAAAATAAGTTAAAACTAGACGCGTCGCGCAACGGTAGTTCGCGATTTCGCGTTGAAAAGTTCAAATGAATGTATAGAGTGGAATATTGCTCGGAATTCTTCGAGATAAGAAAATTCCGGACTATTATATCCATATCTTCTAAACGAAGAAAGAAAATCAAAGTTTCGATGAGTAGATTTTGAATTAAGTCCAAATCAATTTTCTAGAAAAATCGCGCTAGTGCAGTTTAGTGACCATAACAGAAAATCTGTTCGAATGAATGTTTTTAATTATGGAAAAATATGGAATAAATTTGATAAATCTATTTAAATGATTTAAAAAAGATTTGGATTGGAAAATATGAATTAGCGAATGTTTAAAAGTTGTTTTAATCAAATAAGCTTATATAGCACTTTCCGCAGCACTTTTATGCTGTGAATTCTATAATTTTTGGAATATGAGTTTAAAAATAATGATGTTTCCCAGAATCAATTGTGAATGTTTTAAAAAGGATAATTAAGCGTTTTAAAAAGATAATTTGGAATATTTATAAGCAATTCCAAAATGAAGTTGAAAATCTGAGTATGCGGAAACGACTAGTACATTTGTCCCGCCTGTGAGATCTGGGAAGATAAAACAAGGTGTTTAACTAAGGTTAGGGATGGAGCAACCAGTGCCCTGAACTTACCTGGCCTATGTTTTCTTTTCTTAGGCGAGGGGTGGAACAGATCGAAAGGAAAGCCCGGATGCTCTCAAAATAAAAAGATTCTGTTAAGTTTTCCAAAATAAAAGAAGATTGGTATTATCCAAAAGTTAAGCAATCTCCAAGATGAATGATTTCTACGAACCTGTGAAGTTTAGAAAAGAATTTATAATGAATTTTAGGAATGAATTGGTAAATAAGAGTATTGTATTTTGACTTACAAGTGAGATATAAAAATGGAATTTATAAACACCGTTTTGTAAATCTGAAATCAATTTAAATTGATAAGTTAAATGTGAAAGTTATTAAAGGAATTATATTCGCGATTTTGGACAGTGAATAATCCTTTAAATTAAATGGATGTTTTGGAAGGTGATATTATAAAGGGAATGTTTTCCTTAAGTTAAAAGTTAAGAAATTTGGATCAAGAATTAAGTAGAGAAATCTGAGATATTTTCCAAAACAAAAGAATGAATTACTTAGAATTATCCTAAGTTGAAAGAAAGAGAATTTCGAAATCATCTGAAAAGAATTTAAGTGAAAAGAGACTTAATAAATCCTATATTCTCATATTCACTTTTTATCGATGATTGGATTTCGAAGGAACCGGAGTCGGATTTGGTTAATTCCTATCCGAAAACCACTTCGAACCAATGTGTACGTTCGAACGTGAAGACATGTTGAAGATGGTGATTGAAGACCGTGGATCTTCCTAGCGTGAGGACTGCTTGTTGATTTGCTCGGGTCGCACCCAATTATAGAGTTATATATAGCAGTGGTCTCCTCGTGATAGAGATTTTGCGGATTGCAAGGGCTTCTCGCCTAGTAATGGCCGAGGAAAGTACCTTCGGTTTGTCCTGTTCCTGGACAACTTGTATGGACGTTTGTCTGACGTTGCATTTCTAAAGATTACGTACATTGGTTTTTACAAACGTACATTAGTGGTGGCGGAGAAGGCAACTTCTCTTAGCTTAACACCCTCCTTGAGACATACGAGCTCAAGGGTTGCATTTTTGTGGAAGGCAATTAGTAGTTAACGGAAATGGCAATGTGGCATTCAAAGATTTGATATGTGCTTTGTGATAAGGTAATCGTAGCCTTAAGCCTCATCAAACCGGAAATGACCGAAACAGGATTAGATGCAGCAGGGCTATGTGGGTCATTCCCATTAGGGTATGATCATCTCCTTCTAGATATATTTCTTCCCGCTATGACGTCGGGATGTTAATTAATGTGGTGTATGCTAGAGGGCCCTCGATAAAGGTCGGTAACGACCGGGGGGTGACATATTCGGTACCATCTAGTTACAGAGGTGGGCCGGTCTTGTGTTGGTAGAGGGCAGATGTTCTGTGCCTCGGGACATCCATCTAGAGGTGTACCCATTTCGGAAGGTAGATCCTGCGCCTGGTCATTTGCATGGAAATCCATTCTCCAATAAGAACCTACGGTTTTGTTTGTATTGGCGTAATGAATAGCCTCGAAATGCTATATGGGTAACCATTTCGGATAAGATTAATAAGTTTATTTGCAAATGTTTTCAAAGAAATGTCATTAGAAATAATATCAAAGGTTTTGATATAAAAGTGTTTTAGTTATCATAAGGTAAAAACCCGTCCGTGTTTATGTGTGGGCGTGGTCTTATGAGATACTATTTATTTCAAAAGATTTTATCCAAAGGCTGATATATGACACTGTCATTTATTATTGAGTTTTTCTCACGCTGGTTTATCAAGCCTGATCCGGGTATTTTCAATACTTGGGTCAGATCCGAGTAGTTTCAGGATAGTCGAAGACGGTTGGAGTTTCCAGAGGAGAGCTGGAGATATTCATGGACGCATGGAGATATTCTTTGATCCGCTTTGCTTAGTGTATTTCGTTTGATGTTTGTCAGCAATTGTAAGGGCAGGTTTTATAACTGTCCAAGCTGAATCTAGGTTAGACTCTGATATTGTATTTCAAAATTTTCCGCTGTAAATATTTTTATTGAAATAATATATGTTATTCCATTCGTGTGAGATTCTGTTCTGTCTATTTTTCTTTATCACCCTTGATGATCCGTTTTTTCGTGCAATTTGAGTTGGACATGGGTGGTTTATTGTCGATTCAAAGGGTACGGGAAAACGGGCCTTCACATATGCGCACACACTAGGCAATCCTTTTAGAGCATGTAGCACTATATTAGGAATCATCGCTAAAGATTCAACCTATGGATAGTTGATATGGATGATATTCAATCTTTTTTTGGAATTGGGGTCCCTACCAGCGGAGACCTCCCATTCGTGGAATGCCCGAATGGTTTAAACAATACCTTAGGACTATCAAGCAATTTTCTATTCATCCAACTGCACCTGTGGTATCTTCTGCCCCGCCTGCATGTGCAGCACTCGTCCTATTGACTTTCCTAAATTGTGTAAGGAATTTATTAATATGGGAGGGAAGACATACTCTGGAACCAATGGATATCTAGAAGCTAAAGCGTGGGTTAATAAATGGGAGAAAATATTTAGAGAGCTTGGTTAGGAAGATTGGCTAAAGAGGAGGATGGTAGCTTGGCACCTCAAAGGAGAAGCTTTAGATTGGTGGAACTTGGTGATTAAGGAAAACACTGGAAGAATTTTCTTATGGGATGAATTAAAAAACAGATTCGGTATAAGGTTTACATCTAAGGCAGAAGTGAGTCTACAACAGGAGAAATTCATTAAACTTAGGTAAGGAGGCTCCACTCTAAATGAGTACATGCTAAATTCATAAAGTTAGCTAAATTCGGGACGAGCTTGATTGATACACCTATGAAAAAGGCCATGGAGTTGGTAAATGGACTAAATTCCCCGTTAAGAGAAATGTTGTTGACCCAACTACCCATTGGTGCCACGTATAAGATGTTGTTGGAGATGTCAATGCTACATATAGTTAATGTGGACGATAAGGAGGCAAAAAAGAAGAAGGTCGCACTTACTCGAAAGCAAGGAGGGTCCAAGAAGGGAAGCTTTTGGGCTAACAAGAAGTCAAAGGTGAAGTTTAAGAATGATGGTAAGGTGTGCAAGCGATGCTAGAAGAAAGGTCATAAGGCTAATGATTATAGGGTGAATCTGACGAAGGAAGGTTTTAAAGGGAAGTGCTATAATTGCCACGAGGAAGGGCCCCTTAAGAATCAATATCCTAAGTTGGCAAAGGAAGGATAAAGTGAATAAGCTTATGCTATTGAAGTTGTCCCTATTGTAAGTAGACCACCGAGAGATCAAAGGAAGACATCATTAGAAGGTGTAACTCATATTTTAGGGGTTACAATTCATATCCTATTTGATTTTGGGGGCATCACATTCCTTATAGCTAGGAATGTAGTAACCTACTAAACATTCAAACCCAAATTGTCACCAGCCCAATAGTGGTCTCTAATCCTATGGGGGTTCAATGCATCTCTTTTTTATGTGTAAGACCTACTGTTGAATGCGACGTTGATTTTATATGTAATGCATATGTTCTAAATTTTGAAGGGTATAGACTTATCTTAGGTATGGATATATTAGCATATTATAGAGCAATTTTTGATTGTGATAGGAGAGTTTTACGACTAAGAAGTTGCCGAGGCCGTGACCTTAAAATTCTTAATACACCTTAAGATTTAACTGAATTAACCTATCTATACTTACTAAATCTATCTGTTGGAGAGCTATCATTTGTACCCATAGTTTATGAATTTCCTAATGCCTTTGAGGAAGTCTGAGGTCTCCCAACCCAAAGGAAGATTGAATCTGGAGAAAGACACAAGGCCAATCGTTCTTCCTTTAAGACACACGACCTCTAAAGAAAGAAGAGAACTGGATAAGAAAATCTCTAAGCTATTAAAGAAAGGATTCATCCGTCAGAGTACTTCGAAGTAGGGAGCCCTTGTTATTTTCGCCACTAAGGCAGATGGTTCATTGAGACTTTGCATCGACTATAGGGAATTGAACAAGTTGACAAGGAAGAATAGGTACCCTTTACATAGGATAAATGACTTTGTTCGATCATCTTGGAGGAATTAAAGTCTTTTCTTAATAGACTTAGCAAGTAGATTCCATCAGTTGAGGATTATAGAAGAAAGCAAGTCAAGGACTGCATTTCGCACACCAAATGGATTAACAAATGCCTCTGCATACATTTTAGATTTGATGAGTATGATATTTAGGCGGCAACTCAATGAATCCATCGTTATATTCATAGATGATATTTTGGATTTCTCTATGGGCAAAGAGGAGCATGAGGACCACTTGAGAGGGGTATCAGGAACCTTAGGAAGGCGCCAGCTTAAGGCCAAATTTTCTAAATGTCATTTTTAGAGAAATGAAGTTAGATTCCTTGGGTATGTTGTTTCTAAGAAAAGACGGAAGTAGACCCCTTTAAAATGGAAACTGTTCATGGATAGAAGATTCCTAGAAATGCATCGGAAGTTAGAAGATTTCTTGAGTTGGCAGGCTATTATAGAAAGTTCATCAAGAACATTGAAAGAATAGCTGCCCCCTTAACCTATTTGACTAAGAAGAATCTAGTTTTTATTTGGGATGATAAATGCACTAAGGTATTTGAGAAGTTTAAGGGGCTATTGACTAATTCACGTGTACTCACTATTCCGATGGAACCATACCAGTTACAGTTTTCATAGATTCTTATGGAACAGGGTTAGGATCAGTTCTAATGCAAGAAGGAAAAGTAGTTGCTTATGCTAGTAGGCAATTGAAGGATCATGAGAAAAGATATCCAGTTCACGACTTGGAGTTGGCAGCTATTGTCTTTGCCTTGAAGTTGTAAAGGTATTATCTCTTGGGAGAATGGTTTGAGTTATTTAGTAACCATAAATCACTCAGTACCTATTTTCCTCAAAAGATTTAAATCTTAGGCCGCAAAGATGGATGGAATATATAGCATTATTCGACTTTAGTATTTAATACACCCTTAGAAAAGGAAATATAGTCGCCAATGCCCTTAGTCGAAGGCATGCTACCCTACGTACTATATTTGAATAGAGCAGTTGGAGTTCCTCTCAAATTTGAACTTCTAACCACCAACAAAGGCAATCCATGGACTTTTAGTTGTTACAGAGATAAGATCAGCCTAGATAGATTGCATAAGGCTTGAGAAATTGAAGGATGAGAAGTTAGTAGAGATTTTGGTAAAGTTGAGGAAGGGATAGAATTTTTCCCATGCTAATAGGTACTCAATTAATGCAAAAGGATGCTTAAGAAGAGATGGACACCCTTATGTCTTAATGGTCGATATTTGTTGAGAGAGGTGCTTACGGAATGTCAGCACTCAAAGATGACCATTTACCTTGGAGAAAATAAAATGTACAAGGATATGAAAAGGATTTTCTTTTGGCCTGGAATGAAGAAGAGTGTAGCGAAGTTCATTGCTAAGTGCTTGATATGTCAGAGGGTAGAAGCTGAGCAAGGGAAGGCTAGAGGGTTACTATTACCATTGGAAATTTTGACTTGGAAGTGAGAGCATATTACGATGGATTTTTTGGAAGGATTGCCTAGAGGTCAGAAGGGTAATCAAGCTATTTGGATTATTAAGGATAGCCTCACCAAGAGTGCCCACTTTATTCTGGTTAGGAACAATAGAACTGTCACTTCTCTTACACAAATCTACATCAAGGAGATAGTTCGATTGCATGGAATTCCTGTAAGCATAGTAAGTGATAGATGCCCCTTGTTCGCCAGTGAGTTTTGGAGTAGCCTACAAGAAGCTTTGAGAACTTCTTTGAATCTTAACACTGAATATCACCCATGGTTGTTGAATCGAATTTTGGAAGGCTTTTTGAGGGCTTGTATTTTGGATTTTGGAGGATATCGGGAGCAACATCTACCTTTAGTTGAGTTCGCATATAATAATAGCTATCAACCGACGAATGGTATGGATCCTTTGAATCAATTTATGGGAGGCTATGCAAATCGCCAAGTTGTTTGTGGGAAGCCATCGGAAAAATATTGCTCAGTCCCGAATTTGATCCATGATGAAAAAAGTAGAGTTGATCAAGCAATGAATGAAGGCAGTGCAAGACTGTCGGAAATCTTATGAGGATAGAAAAAGAAAAGAGCTTGAGTTTGAGGTTGGAGATATGGTATTTATCAAGGTCTCCCTTCTTAGAAAAATGGTTAGGTTTGGAATGTTTGGAAAATTGATGCATAGATTCATTGGGCCATCCAGAGTTTTAGAAAGGATATGAAAATTTCTTATCGCGTGGAGCTTCCTAACAGATTGGCAGGAGTCCATAATATTTTCCACGTTTATCACCTTAGAAAATTCCTTCATGACACCGCTATTAGAGTTGAGCCTGATTAGTTGGGGGAATCAGAGACGAAGCCAACAATACCACGTGCCATTGCATGCATTATGGAACACAGAACTAGGATACTCCATAACAAATAATTAGGATGATCCAAGTACAACAAGGACATAACCAGATGGAAAGCGCACGAGAAACTGAGGAGAAGATGAAGATCACTCATCTAGGGCTTTTCATTGGTAAATTTTCTCTGTAAAATTAGGATTTTGGTTGCATCATGGTTTCTAGATTGGATGGTAAGAGATGGTTTCCACATTCTTACACAATCACTTTACACTTATGTGAAACTTTTATGCATATTTAGGGTATTTTCATACGTACTTGCAAGACAATATTTGCACACTCATGCTAGGATTGGGCTCATTTTAGTATGTCTACAGAACATAATCAGGTTGCACTTTAGTTGAGTGTATGGTTATGCAGATAACTTGGTTGTGTAACATGGATGTTATTGCATGTTAAGTCATTCGCCTCTAGAAAGATTTTCGGGCGACATCCTTTTAAGCAGGGTTGAATGTAACACCTTGTAAAATCAACCATAAATGAATTGAGTGAATTGGGTTAAATAAACTAGGATTTAAAATGGAAATGTTATAAAAATTGGAATTTGACCACCAAAGTTATTCCTTTGCTTTCGTGGAGAAATTCTTATCTGTTTTTATATATAATATGCTAAAAATGGAGCTCAAAAGGAAGTTATGAGCGATTGAAGTTCTCAAATTTAAATTAATTTAGTTTGAATTCAAATTCAAATGAATATTCAAATTTAGGATTTGAATTTCAAATATTAACATAGGTATAGTTGGGGGTTAAGTTAAATGTTAAGTTAAACAATTATCATTAAAAGTTAATTAGGGGACAAAACAAACGAGTAATGAAAACAAATCAAAGCTCCCGAACTAATAGAAGCGGTCGACCTATAAGACCCAACCAGTCGAACCATAGCAGTTGATCAGTTGAGCACAGGTGGTCGAGAGGTCGAGCAAAGGCATTCAACCGCTACCTTATAATGGCGGCTAAGGTTCTATGATGTTAAACGTTCTAGATTTATCCATTTCTAATCTAATTTCATCTAACGTCTGCGGTACGTTTCAACTCCTATAAATAGGATCCTACCCCCCCTCCCCCCAACCTTTTATTCGTAAATATTTGGGAACTCCACGAACCCTTTCCATTTTCTCTCTTTAGTTAAATTTAGAAATTCTGCTAGGGATTCGGGTAAGGATTCTAATATTTTCTAATTATTTTTTTAATCTCTTTTCTTTCCCTCCAACCTCTCTGAATCTAATAAAATTATATATGTATACCTATCGTTAGCTGTGTATATATATCAAAAGATAGGGATCTAGAAAAGAGTTGCTTTGATGTTGCAAATCCATATAAGAAAAGCTAAGGATAATCTGTGAGTGGAAACATTAGTATTTTTATTACAGTATTTGATTAAAACATATTTATGGATTTGAATATGCCTTGGGATTTTAGGAATGCGAAAACAAAATTGATAAAATCCCATAAAATTCTTTTTGATTTTGAAATGTCAATTCTAGATGAAGATTCTCGATTATTCATGTTAATTTGATGGAATTTATATTGTTTCTGCAAATTTTGATAATCTCATAATCTATTCCACTTCTCCTCCTTCTTTTATTCAGATTGTGAGTTTTCAATAATGAAATAAGTGTGTACAACACGAATCCTATTCGTATTTTACACCACTTATTCCATACAAAATTTCTTCACTTATTTCTATGTAAAAGAGGAATTGAATAGAATATGAAGTTAGGATTGCAATTCCTATTATTTAGTATATACCATTGGATTGATGAAAGAAATTGGATTTTAATTTTTATTTATAAGTCTATTTATTTCAGTTTTGGATATGAATGTTAATCTTTGTTATGGATATTGAAATCTTCAAAATCTAAAGAGGAAGGATTTGTATTAGTATCACGGTTAAAAGAATTGACATTTAACGCTAGTTTGGGGTGTATGAATCGAGCGCTTAGAAGTTATTAGACGTGGATAGATATAATATATATATATATATATATATATATATATATATTATCATAGTAAATGTATAATTATAGCATCTAATTACGTAGTTAGTGAGGTAATAATTATCATTGATTCCCCCGTGGAATGAGAATTAATATTTTAAGGCGTAACAAGGAAGATTCCTTGTAAGGCCTTACTTATTAGTGAGACGAGTATTATATATGGAGAGTATTTAAACTACGGCTAAGTCATAAGGATGCGAGGTCGGTGGAGTTGCACGACATAAGTCTGCCCTTCACCTTGAGGCCACCACCAGCTGTGTATGCTTCATATTGATGTGAGACATATCCTATGATAAATATTTGTGATGACGTGAGGTTAGTCCTAAATTATGTAGGGTAAATCTACCCAACTAATCTGGCTACCAGTTCCTATAAATAGTCGGACTAATGTGAGACGTCATTTTGAGTATAGGCCATAATACGAAGGGCCTACTTCAGGGTCTTGAGGGTTTATGTGTTTGTTTGAGAGCCTACCTTGTAGAATATGCTAGTATATTATTTTTGTTTGATGATAATAAACATATATATATATATTCTTTTAAGTGTATTTGTTGTTGTACTATTTTATTTTTCATATAATTAAATAAATATTTGTTGAATAAAATAAATAACTCAGAATTCATATTTAAACAAATATTTATTCAAACAAATATGTTATTACAAATTCGAATAGTATAAATTTGAGCTCTCACTACATTTACACATTTCCAATTACAATACATTTTCAATTACAACGCAATTTTCACTTTACAAATTTCACCTCACTACATATTCACTAAACACTCGTATTTGATCTTCAACTTTGTTCCAGCCTCTATCCAGCTTCTGAATTATTTGCAAAATAAATACCGATGCAAATTGAAATAGAAAATATTTTGCAGTGCTCAATAAAATATGTGATTTGAAAATATTATTTGCCTCAGTTATTTGGGTTGTTCGTCATCATTTTTCTTTTAATTCATTATACACAAATAACTTGTGACATGCACAGTGTATCACTGTACATGTCACAAGGTCGTGCACATCGATATACACTTGCTTGATAAAATTACAGGGACAGCTGAGCACAAGGTCAAAACCAAGCCGAGGATGGATTCAACACAGGTGAAATTCAAAATACAAAACAAATTCAGTTCAGAAAGTACAAAAGACATGTACAAAGCAGCAGTTCGGGTACGAATCGACGTACACAAGAAGTTCAGAGCAAACAAGGGACAGTCTAACTCAAAGAAAATCAAGGTCAGTGCAATCAGAAAACAACAAGAGTTCAAACATATGTATATGAAATCAAAGCAACATTCAACATATAACATGACAAAGTGGTGAACCAGTAATGAACCAGGCTAGTACAGCATGCAGAAATGAGCATGAACAAAGGGAAGAGAATATAAATGAAATAAATTGAAGCAACTGGAAGTTTAACTCGAAGCAACTTAGGAAACACACAGTGCAAGACAAAACACAGAACAGAGGCAAATGGGCACATACATACATTAAGATATCAAGTTCTCCAAAACAGTGCAGACTTGACTGCATGGACACAGCAGTGGTGATATGAAAACTTCAAGTGAAACAGAACCAAGACTATAAAAACAAGAGATACGAATCATTTCAAACTATCATATGAAAATGAAATTCAACATCAGAAACAAATCAAGTGCAGACTCTAAATGACATAAGGAAGGATAAAGCTGGTTAACTCGAACCCAGTCACAACGCAGAGTCCAAAATGCAAAACAACAAGAGTTAAAATATGCTTTGGTTCAACTTCAACAAGCATCCAAGCAAACCAGGAAATGTGCTCGTATATACATATGCAACTAAGAATACATAATCAAAATGCAAAGCCATCAAATAAGAGCATCAACCAACATACATATATACATGTCTGTACACACACACACACACATATATGTATATATAATGGCAAAGCAATCAACATAAGAGACGTCAATGCATTGGAACTGGACATGGAGCTTGACCAGAAACTAGCAAAGATTCTATAGCCAGAGAATGCAAGTGCACCACACACAAACATATTAGAATACATAAATGATCAAATCTTTGAGAATTTGATAATTTATCATTCAACGGTTTTGAACTTGTCAACCAGGGAAACATATTTGAAAATTTATATGTAGTCGAAGTAACAAAGCATGTAGAAGGAAAGAGTTGAAAATGTCAGTATCATATTGAACCAAGCAAACAGTGAATGGTGATATGCAACAAGCAATGTTATAACATGGAAGCGGTTTACATATTTACAGTAAATACCAATAGCAGTTCAAACACGTCAAGGAATGGTTTTAAAAACAAATGAACATCATTGAATTGGTCAAAAATTCGATCATTGCCAGCAAAGAATGGAATCAGAGAAAAGAACAAAGCAAAATTCAAATTCATGGAGTAATACGTATGAGATGAACAAGTCAGAATAATCATAACTGCTCAAGCAAAGATCGTATGGACAAGTGCAATTCACGAAAAATTCAAACTCGAAAATACAAACGAATTAATAGGGTTTCGATCCCTATTTAACTCAATAACAACATCGGCATTCAAGCATTCGAGTTTAAACAAATCAACAAGTAAAATAAAGCATAAATCACATACCAATTTTGTGTCATTCGAACTTGAATCAATTGATGCTTCCGAGAGCAAATCAAGCAAATCGATTGTTGAAGAAACCAAAGCAAAAGCACAACTCAATCGATCAATTCTAGAAGCCACGGCTTCAATCGAACGAAGCCCTAATTTTTTGAAGAGGAACGAAGAAAGATTGGCCAGAGCATACGAATTAAAGAGAAAAGGGAGACATCCTTATTTTTCTTGGGTTATAATTTATGTGGGTCAATCCTATTTTATTTTGGGCTTAATTGATATAATAGGGTTTTTTTAGTTTATTTTATTTTGTAAATTTCTTTTTAAATTGTATAACTCTCCAGTCGTGTGACTAGGTTACGAATTACGAAGGTGTAGTTCGAGAATTCGCAACTCAGTGGCTGAATTATTGTAGGGTTTTGAGCATAGAGTTAGGATAGTCATTAGTGGGTGTCGCAAGTTTACATGTGTAAGCGTCTGATTACTTAATTTCTAGTAGAAACCTTGGGGGCAGTACATAGGCAGGGTTTGGCCGAAGCTGGGTAAATTTGTGTGTGATCTCTACTGCATTATTATCTGTTATTATTTTTTATTTTCGCATTTATTTTCATTCTTATTAGTGTCTTCCTATTCAACCCCCCCCCCCAAGGTGAAAAAAATCCTACAAGTGGTATCTAAGCAAGGATGTTTAACCCTAGTTGCAAATCAATCGAGAGTCGGTCCAATATTATTCTCCTCATTTTTGATGGAATAAATTTTTTAAATTGGAAATTAAAAATGGAATTTTATTTTAAATCTGTTAACTCTAAATGTTGAGATATTATTGAAAATGGGTGTGACATAGTAGACAAGAAAAATACTTCGATTAATGCTCTTGCTATGCATGTTTTATATTTTTATATTAATCGAGATAATTTTAACCATATCTGTCATTGTGAAAGTGCATAGAATATCTAGAATACTTTTAATGCAATATATGGTGCAAAAGTCAACAACGGTGAGGAATCCTCTACAATCGATTTAGTTAAAGAAACGTGCTTGACAAGATTAGTAAAAGGTAGCAGTGATGAAGATTTAATAGCCGATGAGATAAGTGATCTTTCATTCAATGATTTAGTTCTCTTGTACCGAAAATTAATTGAAAATAATGAAGCATTTGAGATGAAAAATTATAAGTTGAAATGGAAACAATCTAAACTGTGTCAGAAAAATAATGATTTGGAAAATGAGCTTAAAAAGATTAAGAAAAATAAAAATTCTAATTGCAAAAGGTGTTTGGACTAGGAAAAAGAATTTGCCTATTTTCATGAAAACTTTCAAAAGTTAGAAAACAAAATTTTAATTCGGGAGAAAAAAAAATGAGTTTATTTGTAAAAATAATATTTTGCAAAAAGAGTTGGATAGTTTAAAGAGGTCGGAATGTTATAAATGTGCGATTTTTGAAAAGAAATTAAATGAGGTCAACGAAAATTTCAAAAACCTTGAAAAAGAAAACATGATTTTGAGAAAATCTAAAATTATTCGATTAAATCATAAGTTTGAAAAAGGAGATTGAAAAAATTGAATTTAAAAAACTCCAACTCTTTGAAATGAGATGTTAGAAATTGAGACTAAAATTAAAGAGCTTGAAAATGAAAATATATGCTTGAAAATGAATAATTTTGAAAAGAGAGACGGTACCTTTAGTTGTTATTCGAAGCTAATAAATGAAAATAAAATTTTAAAATCCAAAGTTAATAAACTTGAGTTGATTACTCTAAAAAATTTCATTAGAGAAAAATCATTTAATATGCTCTTAGAAAATCAACTCTTCGTGAATAAAGAGAAAGGATTTGGATTTGCGAAAGTGTCAAAATTTGAACAAACGATTAATAACGCTGTTAAGTAGAAAAGTGTGATACCCAAATGTGTAAAGTGTGGAAATTTTGGACACGACAAGAATAATTGTCAAAATATATACATACACAAACCCATTAAACAAATTTGGATTCCAAAAAGTATGAATATGAATGGTTTGAAATTTAAACAAATTAGGATTTCCAAGGGTTCAATTATAGATGCTAATGGTTTGTTATGTAGACAAATTTATGTACCAAAGATTTCAATAGATGATAATAGTGGTCCTACATCCTTAGACCACTTGCCTTCTCCAACATTTAGACACATAAGTGGGCTAAGGAACAAATTTGATGGAGATAGATTTCGAGTTGTTCTAGGTGATTGATAAACTAAAATTTAAGTGTTCCTTAGCCTATAAAGACTAGATGGAGATCATCGCATTTTGGATACCACGACATTGAAGGAAAGTGAGGTATGATCTCTTAACTCAATTTTGTTCACATATTGTTAATTATGTTTTCATCGACATTGTTTAAGTATTTCTACCATATCTTGAGCTTCTTAACTTCGATTTGTAAAATTCAAGAAGTTCTGGAAAGATAAACGATAATGCTACAACTTTTCTATTTTTAGTTTTTATTGGTTCACTTTGGAATGTAATGAAAAACTGCTTTGACGAGTTGTTTGAATGTGATTTTTTGCTCAATATAGATTACTTTACTTGTGCTGGGTATAAATGGACATGCTCAAAAATTTCAAAAAACAGTTAAAGTGTTGAGGAGTACATGTTTTTCTTATATACCATTATATATCACCATGAATATATCAAATACAAGTGTTATCTGATATCATCTCAAGTTGAAATCATTTTTGCAACTATTTAATTATTTATATTGATTTTCAATTAGAAGTCATTTTCACAAAACCCCCCTTATAGAAAATTAATTTTCACTTAGTGTAATTTTTGGAACATGGATTTTCGTCATGATAAAAATACTCTAGTTTATTTCTGTAAGAGATTTGCTCTAGAAAAGATAACCATTGACTAACTGATTCTTTTGGAACTTATCAAAGATTATTATAGTGCTTGAAAAGTGATGGATAGTGATTAAATTATATTTCATAACAAGAAGAAGTATAATTTTATAATTTCATGAAAATTAACAAATTTTATAATATTTTTAGATTAGTACTTATTCTATGATCATTTTTATCACTTTCACCTTTCTGTCAATCCATACATCATATAGTGTGTAGAATTTGATATTTAAAAATAAGAAATATATTTTTTGTAAAATAATTATATCCTAAAGTATTAGCTCTCATTCAAAAGTCCTCGCGGTTGTGCATGGGTGAATTACTTGAATTTTCATATATGGCTTCCATTCCCATTTAAAAGTCCACGTAGTTATGCATGGATGAGACGCATATAAGAAAGGGATAAATATCAAGTATATTCTAATTTCGTTTAAAAGTCCTCATGGTTATGCTGGTTAAAAAATACTTGACATATTTTTTTAAAAAAAAGTGGTAACTACTAACCTCATTTAAAAGTCCTAACAGTTATGCATGGTTAGTAAGTGCTTCACATTTTTTGTATAATATTTGAAAAGGGAAAATGCATAAATTATTCCTTTATTGAAAATACCAAACTCTTGTCACCACATAAAATTTTCCATAATCCTACTATTTCTCTAAACTGGAGTTTGTTTCTAATTAATAAAATATTATGATTTTTGTTTGATTAATTGGAATTTGAAATCAATATTTTCCTCTTGATTTGAATTTATATTTTTAATCAAAATCGTGGCTATTTCAATTACTATTATTACTTTTCATACAAAAGAGGGAGAGAGGTTAAGATTTTGATTTTTCAGCGATATTCTTACTAATATTCGAGAGTGTTTTTATTCAACATTATTTCTAATTGATTTTTCAGTTTTAACTACACGCATCTGTATAGGGGGAGCTTTGTTGCAGAGAGAGCATTCAAATAAGGAGAGCTAATAGAATTCATCAAAACCACATACATTTAAAAGAGTCAAAATCTTAATATATGTTTGTTATCATCAAAAGGGGGAGATTGTAGAATATGCTAGTATATGATTTTTGATTGATGAAAATAAACATATATATATTCGTTTAAATACATTAGTTGTTGTACTATTTTCTTTTTCACATAATTAAATAAATATTTATTTATAAATAACTCAGAATTCATATTCAAACAAATATTTTATTCAAATAAATATTTTATTACAAATTCGAATAGCACAAATTTGAGCTCTCACTACATTTACACATTTTCAATTACAATATATTTTCAATTACAACACAATTTTCACTTTAAAAATTTCACCTCACTACATATTCACTCAACACTCGTATTTGACTTTCAACTTTGTTCCAGCCTGTATCGAGCTTTTGAATTATCTGCAAAATAAATACTGACGCAGTAAAATTGAAATAGAAAATATTTTACTATGCTCAATAAAGTGTGTGTTTTGAAAATATTATTTGCCTCAGCTATTTGGGTTGTTTGTTATTATTTTTCTTTTAATTCATTATACACAAACAACTTGTGACATGCACAGTGTATCACTGTACATGCCACGAGGTCGTGCACATCGATATACACTTTCTTCATAAAATTGCAGGGAAAGGTGAGCACAAGGTCAAACCCAAGCCGAGGCTGGATTCAACACTGGTGCAATTCAAAATACAAAACAAAGTTCAGTTCAGAAAGTACAAAGGACATGTACAAAGCAGCAGTTCAGGTATGAATTGATGTACACATGAAGTTCAGAGCAAACAAGGGACGGTCTAGCTCAAAGAAAATCAAGGTCAGTACAATCAAAAAACAACAAGAGTTCAAACATGTGTATATGAAATCGAAGCAACATTCAACATACAACATGAAAAAGTGGTAAACCAGCAATGAACTAGACCAGTACAGCATGCAGATATGAGCCAGAACAAAGAACAGAGAATGTAAATGAAATGACTCGAAGCAACTGGCAGTTTAACTCGAAGCAACTCAGGAACTACACAGTGCAACACAAAACACAGACCAGAGGCAAACGGGCACATACATACATGAAGATATCAAGTTCTCTAAAACAACGCAGACTTGACTGCATGGACACAGCAATGGTTATATGCAAATTTCAAGTGAAACAGAACCAAGACTACAAGAACAAGAGATATGAATCATTTGAAACTATCATATGCAAATGAAATGCAACATCAGAAACAAATCAAGCGCCGACTCTAAATGGTGCAAGGAAGGATAAAGCTGGTTAGCTCGAATCCAGTCACAACGCAGAGTTCAAAATGCAAAGCAACAGGAGTTCAGATATTCTCTGGTTCAATTTCAACATGCACTTAAGCAAACCAGGAAATGTGCTTGTATATACATATGCAACTAAGAACACATAAGCAAAATGCAAAGCAATCAAGTAAGAGCATCAACCAGCATACATATATACATGTCAGTACATATATGTATATATGTATATATATAGTGGCAAAATAATCAATATAAGAGACGTCAATGCATTGGAACTAGATATGGAGCGTGCAATTCACAAAATATTCAAACTCGAAAATACGAACGAATTAATAGGGTTTAGATCCCTATTTAATCCAACATCATCATTGGCATTCAAGCATTCGAGTTCAAACAAGTTAACAAGTAAAATAAAGCATAAATCACATACCAATTTCATGTTGTTCGAACTCGAATCAATTGAAGCTACAGAGAGCAACTCCAGCAAATTGATTGACGAAGCAACCAGAAGCAAAAGCACACCTCAATCGATCAATTCTAGAAACCGCAGCTTCAATCGAATGAACCCTTAATTTTTTGAAGAGGAACGGAGAAAGATCGGCCAGAGCATATGAATTGAAGAGAAAAGGGAGACGTCCTTATTTTTCTTGTGTTATAATTTTAGTGGGATGGTCCAATTTTATTTTGGGCTTATTTGGTATATAGGGTTTTGTTTAGTTTTTTTATTTTATTTTGTAATTTTCTTTTAAAATTGTTTAATTCTCTAGTCGTGTGACTAGGTTACGAACTGCGGTGGTGTAGTTCAAGAATTCACAACTCAGTGGCTGAATTGTGGTAGGATTTTGAGCGTAGAGTTAGGTTAGTCATTAGCGGGTGTCGTAAGTTTACGTGTGTATGTGTCTGACTACTTAATTTCTAGTAGAAACCTTAGGGGCAGCTTGTAGTAGGGTTTAGCCGAAGCTGGGTAAATTTGTGTGTGATCTCTACTGCATTATTATCTATGATTGTTTTTATTTCCGCATTTCTTATTAGTTACACCCTTTTCACCCCCTCTAGGTGAAAACGATCCTGTATACCTATTTTCCCCAAATGAAGTATTAAATGGCTAAGGGGCTAGTTATCAGGCATGATAGGTGATATCTTGGCAGGGGTCTGCTTTGGGATAAGGTATTAAGTGACTAATTTATGGTCCGCCTTTCTATAAAGAATTATTAAGTAGTTCAAGATATTCCATGGGATGTCAACTAGATAGTCATATTTGAGGGGTTCTCCTTGGGAATAGGTATTAAATGATGGGGTATGCCTCAATTGAGGTCTTAAATGGACATAGTTTGCCTATTTTTCAATAAAAGGTATTAAGTGGCTTGGGAACTATCTCTCGCATTGTTAGGTATTTATGATGTGGGATTTGGGTTATGGGATTTAAAAACCTGCTTCGAGAATGTAAGGTATTAGGTTATTGATTGTGGACCTACCTCCTTTCCTTATAAGAAGTATTAAATGGTTTTATGTACATTAGACATATTCATATTTTGAAATATACTACCCAAGTACTGAAATGGTAAGACTTGGGATTTTTATTTAAAAGATAATTGTTGTTCTGGATTGCTGCTCATTACAACACAGGTTAAGGAAGGAGTGATGACAATGACGATCCTTGAAGATGGAGTTCTGAAACAATTGTACTGCTTTGTATTGTTGCTTGTTTTTCCAACCAACAGTCAACCGTAGAATGGATCTAATTTTCGATGGCCTTTTCTGGGTCAAAATTATAGCCTGTTCTAAGGTGGGTTGTTATAGGTATGCACATATTAGTTGATATTCTCAAGGTACATGCATTATATTTATTGTGAAATGGTTGATATGAGTGAATAATCTCTTTCAATTTTTTGATATTCCTCAAGGTCGAGGTGTGATTAAGAAAAACACAATTGGTTAGGATTTGTATTTGATACAACGGGTAAAGTGTTATCCATCACTTGCAGGCCTATGATTTATTGGTATTCCTCAAGATCAGAATCCCAAGGTAAGCGAGCCATAACACCCAATCAAACGATTTCTATGTTTTTTAAGGTTTTGATAAATATAAAAATCTAGTTGGAGGATTATTAAAAAAGTGAAAGATAACATTTAACCTTTCTAAATTTGTAAGAAAATTTGCTGTATAAAGTTAAAAAAATCTACATAGATAAATTACTGTAAATAATATAATTGATAAATTGTTTATTAATTAAAATATACAAATGAATTAAATTAATATTAACAAACAAAAATATAAAATATACTTACCAATATATTTTTTGCATGTTGACCCATGCAAGCATTTAGTTATACAACTACTAAATACATTTGTAACTTAGTCAATTACGTGCTTACCTACCTGAAACTATGTATTGTCTTCAATGAGGTTCGAACTCTAAAAGCAATACAAGGATATGAATATTTGATTCATTTCAAATCACATATAAATTTTATATGGTGAACGATAGTGATTCGTAATATATGACACCTCGATGAAATTTGTTCATTAAAATAAGCAAGTAAACTATAGTGTGAAATCTTGTATTCAATATGATGATTACAATAATGATCTTGTTGTGTTAAATATAACACTAGACCAAAGGTTCTAGAATATATTTAAGAATTTGATTATCGAAATGTCAGTTTGATTAGTTAATGTAAAGTGCAATTTATTGGATGTCCTTAAAAGTGAAGAATGACCAAATGAACTTTTGTAAAGAGTTCATTATGATATTGTAATAATAATTTCTTTTGAATGGTTTGACAACTTAGAAAGGAAATTGATTTTTTGAGATTGGATATAACCTAAGGCATGGTTGGGATAAAGAGAGTGAATGGTCATTTCTGCTTCATAAAGAAACTTAGATATAGGAATTGTAAAATAATAATAGATACATAATAGTGGAATGAAAAATATGATTATTCTGAAAGTATTTTCATATAGATAATTGTTTTCTTTGGTATTTATTTCTTTGAATTTAAGATACTTGATTTGAAAATTCTCGATTGTAGACAGGTTATAGTAAATGAAATAAATAGCCTATTAAGTAGTGAATGGAGCTTCATTTTTCATACGATTTTATAGTAATGGAAAAAATAGTGGGAGCATGCCATATAATACTTATTGATTACACCAAGTTGCGAAAATTGTTTTCATAAAAATTACCATACATTACGAAATAATAATTGTTGGATGTCGACTCAACAATAGGAATAATTTCATTTTAAATGGGAATATTATTAATATTTGTTATGAAATAAAATTGTAATGTGGTAATTCTTTTTTGATGCATTGTAAAATTCTAAAGTATCTAAAATTATTTACAAATATTTTGGAATTATAGACTAGATCGTAGCTTTAAGAAATAATTTTTATTATATGATTATGAATCATATGATACTAGTTAGTTATATCTCAGCCAATTAAGGGCATTCAGTGGAAGCGTCAAAAGAGTCGACAAACTCTTCGGATTAATGCATATAGATGCATGCAATCACAAATCTACTGGTACCAAAATGCTTCCACCCACTACGCTATATAGTTGATGAATTATGACAACCATGAATGTAAGTATTTGATACATATGAAGCATGTCTATGATAAGTTCATAGAATATAAAATGGAGGTAAATAAAATAACAGGAAATAAAATGATTTGATTTGATTAAGTTGGTAAGTATATTGTAAATAGTTCCAAACGTGCCTAAAATGAATATAGATTCAGTCTTAGGAGTCTCTCCTCCCTATAATACATACTGATGGATCGATAAGGAGTAATCGAACTTTATTTAATAAAGTACGATTAATTGTGAGTGAAGTTGAGTTCAATTCTTTTTATAAGGTCATGTATATAGTAAACAAGGTTAAAATTAATTTCATTTAAATAACAGTTTACAAAATCATATGAGATAAGGGTTTATAAAAAACCCTAATACATTCAAAGATAAGGAGTTGGCAGGTTGGAAGAGTCGAAAGACTGCAAATAATAATTGTTCATGAGGGATATTGTATGAATTGCCTCAAAAGGAGTTTAGGGCCAACTATTATTAGATATCAATTTATGCCTTAAACATAAGTATTGTAAACTAAATTAGTTATATATATATATATATATATATATAAGGAAAGTCATAAAGTGTTTATGAATATCTATTCTATTACACCAGGTAATAATTATTGTTTCAAGAAATACTACTTCACAGTGAAAGAATTTATTTTAGAAATTAATGGTAGTAAAATGGATTTGGATAAGATCTAAGGATAAAACTGATTACAAGGGACGAAATGAAATTTACCAAACCCAAAATGAACACAATGCATTAGAATAAGTATTCTTTTACATTGATAAGAAATTGCAAGTTTCTTATCAATGTTAAGAATAGATAATCCTTAGTTGTCAATTAAACCATTAAGAGTATTGACTCTACGATAAATTATGATGCGCAAAAAAAGGGATTCCAGGTATATTATCAAAATATGATTTTGATATTAGAAACTAAAAGGATATAATCTTTCGACTGCAAAAGTGTCTTGAAGAAGAAAACAAATGCAGTTATAATAAAGTGAACCACATCGATAAGAATAATATCGTAAACTTCAATTGTTGAAATTATCGAAATAGATTTAACATTCAACATGCTTTAGTTAATTTGGATTTCATTTACAAATTTATCACCTAGTATGGCTTTGTGTTTTGGTACTTATGTGTTGAAACTGATAAATCTATATAATGATTTAGAATAGATTATTTGTATAAAACAACCAAAATGTCTCATTTTGGATATGATCCAAGAATGTATACGAAAGTATTGTTCGATAAACATCAAAGTTGAACAAATGTTTTGAGGGAAACATCAAATATTTTATTTTCAATCAAAATGGAAAGAAAGTATGTGTCTGGAAGATTAAAAGATATGTAGATAATTCTTAATTATAAGTAAACAACATACTACTGATTGTTAACAATGTAGTTATGTTAAAATCGGTTCTAGATTGGTTATTTAATACTCGATATTGAATTTGTAAATTACATCTTTTATAATTTTGTATAAAAGGATGATGGGATTATCCCAAATGATATACGCAGACATGATATTAAAATTGTTTACTATGGAGCATGTAAGATGGGTTCCATATGCATTGACAATAGGAATTATCATACACGTTTTATTGTCCATAATATCAAACTTCACTCATGTATTTGATACACGAAGCAAGTAAAAATCCAAAATACGACCACTTAATGAAAATTTAGACTGTTCTAGTGTACTTATGAAATATAGAGAATTTTTTATAGAAACAACGAACTCCTTACAAAGGAGTGCGCAGACTCGAACTTCATTAATGATATCGAGTACAGAATGTCAATCTTAAATTCATGATAAAACTTAAGTCAGGAACTTTAAGTCGGAACCGCTCCAAAATATACGTAATGGCTGATTCAACCAATGGCTACTGCATGTAAGAAGTATAGGTAAATGCACAAATTATAACTGAGTCAAGGATGATTCTAAATGTTGAGAATCTTGTGATATTGTTATATGATAACAATGTCGTGATATGGTTCGTAAAAGGAACTGTATCTTACTAGAATTCAAGGGATGTACTCTGAATAGTTCCACATGATAAATGTAGTTTCTAAGAATTAGAAGTATGCTCTAAGGATAATTATGTAATTTGTTACACATATCTAACTTTGTGACCAATCTTGTTCAAAATAAAAGGTGTTTTTCTTTCAGTCATATACCTGTTATATAGTGATATAAACAATTAAATAATTAATTTGAAGTATAAGGTGGAAAATACTTAAATGATATGTAATATGATAGTAATCACAGAGTGTTGTAATCATGATAATTTTATTACAATTAAAATAATATATTGTTTTAAATATTCTTAGTCAAGGAGTTTCGAGAAAGGATATTGATTCGTCCGTTGAAGTCCCTATAATGAATTAAAAATATGAGTTCCAGATCTAGTATCTAAAAGCCAAGAAAATTTATTAATTGTAAAAAAATGAATAATAAATACAGTTCTAGGAGTAGTAGAACCATTCTCTTTCTCTTCTTTGACATATTTTAGGTGGTCTGGAAAATTCAGTTTTTAGTGCTCCATCTTATGATAGTGTGAAACTCACCCTTGTCATCAAGATCACACTTCTTACTCTTCTTGTTAACATGCTTCTTCTTCTTTGAACCATTTGAAGATGATGCCTTCCCTTTTACAATGAGCACTGCATCTTGATCTTTGGATGAATATTAAGTTATTCTCTATATATTGAGCAGCTCCAGGAGGCTTACATTCAACTGGTTCATATAGTAGTTTATTATTAAGTATTGTTTTATTTATTTTATATTTAGTTGGAAAGTCTTTTTATTATTATTATGATATATCTTTCTTGTTTACTGGATAATAATTAAATGATTGTTTCACCATTGATATTAATTTGATTGATGACTTAATATGATACAATGATGACATTCTTTTATTTCATTTGTGATATTTTATTTTTGTGTGATGAGGAATTCAAATAAATAGATTAACGATACCTTCTGGTATAGGACTTTTGGTAACAACTTTTCAGTTATTCACTGGACTTGTCATATGGAGATATCTACTGTGGATCGAGTGTAGTTTATGAGCATTGAATAATTATCCGAGTAACATATGGAACGTCGTTATATTATTCGTTTGGTTATTCTTTGTAAGTAAATGTCACTCAAACAAGCATTATTCATGTACGTGATGATACTCGCTGCGGTGAGTATATTATAGTTACGTGATGACTTATGGAAGGTATTGGCATGGGATTAGAATCCTAGTATGTTATGTTAGGGTTGTCTCGCATGTTTAATGGAGGAACGACGGTTTGGATTGGAGAAAAGTCCCACATCGCTAAATAATATGGAAAAGTGGTATATAAATATGGGTTGGTAGGCATGTAACATTGGGGATTCCTTTTGTTACAACAAAGTATGTGCCAACCCATGTGCGTACGCCACGTGATGGAGATGGAGAGCTTGTTCCGACCGTCGTTACACAACAGTGGTATCGGAGCCGATGGTTACGGACTGGGCCATGCAGACACGGCAGTACTCTCAAAGGTTACCGCAAGGGGATGCAATTCAAGGGGGAGACTGTTAGGGTTGTCTCGCATGTTTAATGGAGGAACGGCGGTTTGGATTGAAGAAAAGTCCCACGTCGCTAAATAATATGGAGAAGTGGTGTATAAATATGGGTTGGTAGGCATGCAACATTAGGAATTCCTTTTGTTACAACAAAGTGTGTGCCAACCCATATGCGTACGCCACGTGTTGGAGATGAGGAGCTTTGTCCGACCGTCGTTACACAACAGTGGTATCGGAGCCGATGGTTACGGACTGGACCATGCAGACATAGCAGTACTCTTAAAGGTTACCGCAAAGGGATGCGATTCAAGGGGGAGACTGTTAGGGTTGTCTCGCATGTTTAATGGAGGAACGACGGTTTGGATTGGAGAAAAATCCCACATCGCTAAATAATATGGAAAAGTGGTATATAAATATGGGTTGGTAGGCATGTAACATTGGGGATTCCTTTTGTTACAACAAAGTGTGTGCCAACCCATGTGCGTACGCCACGTGCTCGAGATGGAGAGCTTGTTCCAACCGTCGTTACACAACAATGGTATCAGAGCCGAAGGTTACGGACTGGGCCATGCAGAAACGGCAGTACTCTCAAAGGTTACCGCAAGGGGATGCGAGTCAAGGGGAGACTGTTAGGGTTGTCTCGCATGTTTAATGGAGGAACGGCGGTTTGGATTGGAGAAAAGTCCCACATCGCTAAATAATATGGAAAAGTGGTGCATAAATATGGGTTGGTAGGCATGTAACATAGGGGATTCCTTTTGTTACAACAAAGTGTGTGCCAACCCATATGCGTACGCTACGTGCTGGAGATGGGGAGCTTGGTCCGACCGTCGTTACATAACATGTTATTGTTACATGATGACTTATACGAAGCCATGAGTCAAATTATGTCAAGAACTGTATGTCGATATTTGATTTGTGTATTGTATGTCATCCACTTATTGTCCAGCTCTCTTTATGGTCCGACAGTGAACCAGATTGGCCACTATCCACCCTAGCGGCCTGATCGTGGGGTCACACCGTAAATCCATGACACCGTTGTTGTTATAATATTCAATATGCATCACAAGATGGATGGTTGTTTTTCCTTTTTGTCGTATAGGCTAGCAGTCAGTTACCATAGGGGCATATGTTGGTAGTCGTGGGCAAAGAGGCTACGCATTGTCGAGCCTATGGTTAATCATTGTCATGATACTGAGAGGAGAGATGTAATGGTAACTGATGACTACAGGAATAGATCTGACTATTAGCGGGAGACTAGTAGACCTTGGGTTCTAGGAGCGTGCTATGTACTATCAATCCCTTTCCGGTTCGAGGCTGTGTGTTGTGGTTTGGCGTATACTATTCACTATCCCAAGAGGTGGCTACACCAGTGACTATGTGACTAAAGTGTAGGAAGACCCCATATATCCATACTTTTTTGGCTTGACATTTTAATAGATAACATTTGTCTATTGATTGTGATAGATTATCTTTGCAAGTAGTGTAGTATTAGATACCATTCGGATGATTTGATGGGCTATCTTACATTTTCTATTAATTGTACGATTTATGATATTAGAGCTTTTCTGAGTACGTATCTGGTAACCAACTCACTTGATGATTTCACTTTTTATGATGATGATTTATTGCGTGGATGATTCACCCACTGGATATGTATTCTTGATTTCTATTGATTTGTTTTGTATGGGCGTTGGCATCTTATACATGGTTTTGATAAAACTAGCTTGTGTTTGTTAGGTTTAGTGGAGACAGGTTATACTGTTTAGTTTGAAGTTATTATATATATGATATACATTATGGATGTATATTCTTGAGATTATATTTTAACCAACGTTGTATATTACATATTGTAAATATTATACATTATCATTGGGATTCTGGCTCAGTGTTCTTTGTTATTTACTACATATTGTGTATTGTTTTATCCTAGAGACACACATATTAATTATTTTGTATTGATACTGTGTACATATAGATATGTTATTTATTTGATGTTTTAATATGTACCAGTGTCAATCCAAGGGAATATGCATGTTTGTATCCCATACATCCTCATTCTATGTATTCTTTTACAATATTACTCTGTAATACTATTAGATAATATAGGTATAGAGGTTGGGTGTTTCAATTGGTATCAAAGCTGGTTCAGAACAATACATCATATATCAAAGACATGAGTTTGAGACCTTAGTGAGACATAGCCTTTCCCCTCAGGTGTATTAGGAAATTATTCTACTGTGAGATACAATAGGAGTGTGTGTGTGTGTGTTACTTAGTATATGAAGATTACTGGGGTAATCATCTAGTGACGTGTTTGTTATTTTCTATATGCATATGATGTTTGGTTTTTGATATTTTTAGTATAAATATAAATATAAATGATTGTTGTTTGATGATTATAAATTGATATGTTAAGTTTTGATTTGAGTTTTATCAGAGTGCGTGGCAGAATTATTAATTTCCATTGAGTGTCTTTACTTGGTCTCATATGTTTAATTAATAGTTTAAAGTTGTGGAAATTGAATTTGATTTTGGATTATGATTATAATTAACGAAGCTATAAAATAAATTTAATTCTTCGGTATTGTTATTGTAAATATTTTAGAAAGTATAAGATTTTTTAAAAGAAATGAATTATTTATTTGAGAATTATTTTGGGTGGGAGATATAAAAATTAATTTGAGATAGTAAACTTTGGGAAAAAATTTAGAACTTCCCTCTATATGTTAATTTAAGAATATTAAATATTTGTGTAAATTTATGAAAATATTTTTGCAAAGTAGTATCATGAATTTAATTTTGTCTTACGAGATGTTTAGGGTTGAGATATATATCGAATAATATTTCATTAAATCAAGGAATGAGATTTTAATAAAAAAATTAATAAAATGTTGGGTTTTTATTAGAATTATTTAAAGCCATTTGATGGAAAATTTGAATTTTGATCATGTTTAACTAAATAAAATGTTTTAGTATTTAGAAATTTAAAACTTAGAATATTATGAGAGAGTTTTGCGTAATTAAATTGTTGTAGAGTTCTCTTATCGGAAATTGCGAGGATGCAATTTTGTTAGGGGGACTTTATAAAACCACTGTTTTTAAGTGGTAATTAATTTAAGTTGATTATAATAATTTAACTAATTAAATTAGAATTTGGCGAACCATTTGAAAATGAGTTTTGGAAATTGTTTAATGAAAGGATATAAATTATGAAAATGTAATATTTAAATTGAAATAAATTAAAAACGTGGAAACTATTTTTTTGTAAACTGACGTAATTGAAATACAACATTGGCTTGGAAAAGAAGTGATTTTGAAATGTGATTTTTATTTATTCAAATTGAATAGAATTTAGAATTGCTAGTCAAACGAAAATAAAATTTATATATTTGTCAACTTAGTTGCAAAGCCCAAGCCCAAGTTTTATAGGTAAATTCCATTTTCCAGATTTCTCCAA
The DNA here is from genome assembly GCA_030765085.1 of Allium cepa. Classification (NCBI taxonomy): domain Eukaryota; kingdom Viridiplantae; phylum Streptophyta; class Magnoliopsida; order Asparagales; family Amaryllidaceae; genus Allium; species Allium cepa. The sequence continues at coordinate 743,897,615 of CM060940.1, read as the reverse complement.
TTCTAGTGCCTCCTTCCTCATTATGTCATGCAAGCCTTCCTCTCCTAAAATAAGGATAATTTTTCTGAAGCAATGAACAACTAAACATTCTTCACTTCTAAATTCAAAAACAAATTGAATAAACCAAAATAAAATACAAGATTCACATATGTGTATTTCATATCTTTGTGCATCTTTGGCTCGCTCGAAGCTTGTGGGTTGCGTCGCGGAGGAGGGAATGCTGAGTTCATGCATGAAAATTGGAAAGATGAAGTACATGCAGTTTACAGGTGAGACAACTAAACTCACAAATCTAGGATTAATCCTCTAATTCATAAAAAATGTGTGTTGAGTTAGTATTTATACTTGCTGTCTTAGTTTTGTTCTAAGTATCTTTTACTAAATTGAGTTGATTTTGGTCTCTCTCTCTCTCTCTCTCTCTCTGTGTGTGTAAGCATCTGTGTTTTAGTGAATGTGCGCATGCATCTTGTTTGACTTCCATTACTATGAGTGTTGTTGAGTGTTTTTTGTTAGCATATAGTGCCTTGTGTATGTACATGCACAAGTGTACATGATGTATGCAGGCCCGGCCCACAATAGAGTCCGGAGAGACACAAGACTAGGGCAACGCACGTAGGTAGGGCAACAAAAAAATCAGAAAAAAGAAAAAGAAAACGCGATTTCCTTCGATCAATTTGCTACTGCGAAACAGCGAAGGCCACCACGGTCCACGCTCTTAATCCCAAGTCACAGCACGCAACCACCTATGTTAATTCCATCTTCTCAACTCGCAGCCACCTGCGATTTCAATCATCTCGATCCTCATCCCTCTCAATCGCTTCGCAATCGCACATCGGCTACTCAAATTGCAAACCCTTGTCTCATCTCAAAGCCTCAAACAATGTGAGTATTGAGTATTAACTGGCTATTGATACACTTCCAGCTTAGCGCTTTTGCATGTTGATACAGTACCGTTAAAATTAGCTCCTAATGAAATTTCATCCAAAGCTTTCAGTTATCATCAAACCCATAACCATTAAGGGGATTTTTTTTATACTAGTTAAATGCATACCTCTAATTAGAGGTCAACTCTAGTTTTGCTACCTAGAGTCACTACTTATTGATTTTTAAAATGTGTATGTTTTACCACTAATTAGTGATATTATATACTTTATTCATTGTGTAATTAAATACTATTTTATGGTCATACCCTTAAAAATAAAAATTTAGTTTTTCACCCAAACAATTTCAAAATTGCCATTTTCATTGTCTATGTAAATTATCAAAACAACATTTTTCTTCGTTTAACTGTAAATTATTAAATACAAATGCATTCATGTTTTTTTAATGTTTCAGATGACTATTTTTCTAATTAGTTCAATGCTTTTGCTTGTACCATTGAAAAAAATGTTAATTCTGCAACAACATGATAAAAAGCATGCCTGCTTAGAACTCGTGATGGAGTAATCAAATTTTATTTTATTTTTAAATCGTGACTTATATTTATCATATTTATATAATAAATAAAAATAAAATATAATTGGAACGAAGTTATACTTGTCATTTTATCACCAATTAGAGTTAACTTATAAAAGATAACTATAACTTGCAGCTAACTTTTCTTCAACCTCTACTTAAATTTAATTGAATGCACAGTCAAACATCAATTTTTCTTCATCAAGTTCTAATTAGATTGAATCAAAGATTGATATCTAACTAGATGAAAAAACAAATGGCCCCTAAGTGAAAAGGTATTCCATGATTGTCGATTGAAATAAGCTCCATTAGTGTTAGTAATGTTACTGAGCGTTTGATATAATTATAATTTGCATTCCATCTTTTTGAACAATGACAGGAATAAAAAGCAACATGCTTTGAAATCTCTTATTTTGTAAAAAAAAAAAAAAAAAAAAAAACTTATTTTGAATTATGGAGTAATTGCTTTGAAATAAGCTTATTTTGTAAAATAAATTGCTTTGAGATTGTCGACTAAAAACTTGTACACAATTACTATGAGATATTTTCTATGATTAATTGATTATCGATTCACAAATGCATTATGAAGTCGGCAACATAATTTACTTTTGATGATAAAATTCCTTTTATTATAAAGATTTTTGTTTTTTAGATTCTTCATGTATAAAATAGCATAGTATTTATTAATGAACATTAATTTTATGTTGTATCTTAAATTGAGGTAGGAACCGGAAACAGAATTCGGGATATCAAAATAGAATGAAAAAGCAACGTAGATGTGACGAAGCAAAATCAATGATTAGTTCAATTTCAAATTATTTCAAGCGAGAAACAAAAAAATCTCAAATCTCAAATTCAAGTCAAATTGATGAAATGGATTGGAAGGAAAATATTGGTCCTAGCATTGATATCCATGAGGAGCCTATAAATGAAATTGTTGAAGTAGAAATTGATGACCGTGTAGAAGTCATAGAGGGGCATGATGAAGATGTTGGCAATGTAACTACTATTGATCTTGAAAAGGATGTTAATGTTAATTATGATTCGGGATTGTGGGGAAAAATTACTAGTACCAAAAGAATAATGTTAGTGCAACGCGGTCCAATAAAAATATTGAACGATAATGATGCGTTTTCAAAAAATAACATTGACGGTAGACACTTTTCTTCTAGACATTATATTGATGGTTATCCACGTGGAGAAAAACATGAAAGAAAATGGCTTGTTTATTCAAATGAACATGATAAAGTTTTTTGTTTTTGTTGTAAGTTATTTGACCAGAGCCAAAGACCATCCCAATTGGCCGGAAAAGGAATCAACGATTGACATAATTTATCTAGGAAGCTAAGAGAACACGAAAGTAATCCATTACACAACGCTAATGTTATTAAATGGGTTGATTTGCATATAGGACTTCAACAAAAGGCAACAATTGATAAAGCAATGGAATCTCAAATTGACCAAGAGAAAAACGTTGGAAAAAAATACTTGCGCGTATAATTGGTGTTGTCAAGATACTTGTGCGGAATAATCTACCATTTCATGGATCAAATGATAAGATATATGGAAAAAAATGAACTTTTTTGTCAAATTATTGAATTTGTTACCGAGTTTGATCCAATTATGAAAGACCATCTAAGACATGCTGTAAATAATGAAATCAATTATCATTATCTTAGCCATAACATTCAAAATGAGTTGATAGGTTTGTTGGCTAACAAGATCAAAATAACAATGCTTACACAAATAAAGAAAGCAAAATACTTCTCAATTATTCTAGATTGTACTCCGAATTTGAGTCACAAGGAGCAAATGTCCATTATAATAAGATGTTTGAATGTTCATGATGCAAGTGATATAAAAGTAGAAGAGTGTTTCTTTGGATTCATAACGGTTGATGATACATCTGGGCTTGGTCTTTTTAAGGAGCTTGAAAATATTTTAGCTGATCTTAAACTTGATATCAATGATGTGAGAGGACAAGGATATGATAATGGTTCAAACATGAAAGGTAAACACCAAGGTGTACAAAAAAGGCTACTTAATGTAAATCCTAGAGCTTTCTACATTTCATGCGGATGTCATAGTTTAAACCTTACTTTATGTGATATGGCAAAATCATGTATGAAAGCTAGAAATTTTTTTGCATTTGTGCAAATAAAATTATACTTTATTTTCTGGCTCAACTGATCAATGGGAAATACTTCGAAGTTATGTGAAGGGTTTGACTCCAAAACCATTATCAGCAACTCGGTGGGAAAGTCACATTGAAAGTGTTAAAGCAATAAGAACTCAAACATCGGAACTAAGAGATGCTTTGATTGATACTGCAAATAATTCAAAAGACGATGTTGTGATGATGGAGGCCAAAGGATTATGTCACAATGCTTTGGAAAATTTTGGATTCTTAATTAGTTTGTGTATTTGGTACACAATATTAGATAATATTAATCGAGTAAGTAAAATATTTCAATGGGAGGATATGGATATCGAAGATGCAATTACAAAAATTAAAAATCTTGTCGCATTTTTTGAAAAATTCAGAGAAGATGGATTTGAAAACATGATGGAGGAGGCTAAAATGCTTGCAAATGATGTTGGTATTGATCCAAAATTTACTGAAAAGAGAGTTGTACGAAGAAGAAAAACAGTTTGACGAAGAAATTGTGGAGGATAATGATAAGCGATCTCTAAAGAATACTTTTAAAGTTACTTATTTTCTTCTAATAGTTGATCAAGCTTTAACTTCACTTAGAGATCGATTTGACCAATTTAAACTTTATGAAGAAACTTTTGGATTTTTGTTGAATCTAAGATTTGAAATATTGACAATGATGAATTGAAGGATAAGTGCATGAATCTAGAAGTTTTTTTGAAGCACAATGAAGAGCAAGATATTTGTGGTAAAGAGTTATTTTTTGAACTTCGACAACTAAAAGGAATTTTATCATCAAAAGTAACTTCATCAATTGATATACTTTATTTCTTGAGATCTTATGGGGATGAAAGTGGATTTCTAAATGTTTGGGTTGCTTATCGAATTTTATTGACTATTCTTGTTACGATTGCTTCGGCGGAAAGAAGTTCTCCAAAATTGAAATTGATTAAAACATATCTCCGAACTACTATATCGCAAGAGAGACTAACTGGGCTAGCAATGATTTCAATTGAAAATGAGTATTTAGACAAACTTACCTATGAAGATGTAATAGATGAGTTTGCTTCAAAAAATGCAAGAAGAAGTTGTTTTCGTTAGTATGTATTAATGTGTCATGATATTATTTTTACATTTTGATTTTTGGGCATGTAATCAAAATGACTTGTATGATCAATATTTTGTGATGGATGTTAAATTTTATAAAGAATTTACAATTTGGTTTGTGCATTTTTACATTTTGTTATATGCATTTTTTTGATTGAGTTAAGGGGCAACAAAACAAATAAAAATGCTTGTTCGACTAAGACATTGAATACCGTTGGGCTGGCGCTGGACGTATGAGGTTGTATTAGTTTAGCTTGTGTCGGGTGTGGATATGTATATGTTCCTGTTAGTGCTATTGGTTTGTGGCCTACGGATCCTTCTTTTGGTGAAATGATGTTTAGTCCTTATGTGTATTCCAAAGTTTACTGATCTTTGTCCCATTTATAATTTCTCCTTAGCATGCATATATAACCAATCAAAGTATGAGTAGATGAGGGGTTCGAGTGTGGCTTGCTATATAGATTTGCATGTGCTTGGGTGAAACAGCTGTTATGTGTGACCTTGAGACAGTACTATGTGATATGCGTGTATGTACATATATAAGCGTGAGAGTGTGTGTATTAATGTAAATATGTGACAGAGAGAGCGTGAATAGTTTGCTTGTGTGTTAATGTATGTGCTTGAGTGCAGTTTTTGTGTGTGTTGTGTGTGAATATGTATATAAATTGGTGTGTGTAGGAATATATGATGCCGTGTTGCGTGTAATTACGTGTATATATTTCACATTGCCTTCATTTTTTTTGAGCTAAATATATTCCTGTTGCCTTCATTTTGTTTTATGAAACTTGGCATTTGTCTGTTTCGTTCAATTCACTTATGATATGCATATGCATTTAATCTTATTTTGCGTTGAAATGATAGACAGTTAGTTTTAGTTTTTCTTTCTAAATTGCAACGTCTGGTTTCAATTTTTATTTCTATTATTAGTTACTAAAAATGGATTTAATTTTTTATTAGTTTTAACTTTATTTCTGTTATTGATTAGTAAAAAACGGCTTTGAAAAAAAGTTTATTTAATAGATTTATTTTTAAATGATTTTAAGATTTTGATAATGTCCAGAAGGAGCATTTTGAATTGGTAAAATAAACTTATGTGTTAAATTCTATTTTTAAGTAATATTAATATTTAATAATATTTGTAAGTGTCATTTTGCTATTTCATATAAACATATATAATCAAGTGTGTATATACACAACTGCATTTTTATTTCATTGAAGCTGCATGCTCCGGCGTGTGCATGGTTATGAAAATGCAGCAGCCATGCGTGTGACTAAGCGTGAGCACTAAGGTGCGTGAGTGCCGTTGGTCTTAGCGTGAGTGTTTTCCTTGCGTGAGTGAGTTGGGATCTTACATTTGCTGGTTGCTGCAAGCGTTTAATTGTGTTTATATAATCTTATGAATATATATTGATATGAAAGTGCAACAGCCATGTAATTATATTCATGAATTATATCACTCATAGACCTGTACAATTCAAAGAATGCCGAGTGTATTTGTTTGTATGTATGTATTTAAGTGTTTTGTGTTTCGTGTTTCGTGTTTTGGGTTGATGTGCGCGCGTGTCCGTGTTTTGGGTTGATGTGCGCGCGTGTCCGTGTGCGTGTACACACATGTGTGTGTGTATATATATATATATATATATATATATATATATATATATATATATATATATATACACTCACACACACTAGTATAACCGCACAACGGTGGAGAAACCGATCGTTCGATTGTATAACTTTAATAAGAAACATACATTTAAATTTTTTGTTAATATTACTTAAACATTAAGTGATAATATGTTGGAAAAGAATAAATAGAGATTTGAATCTGAAAATATGAATTTCAAATTTAAATATTAATCAAAGCATTCAAAATTTTCGATTTGAAATTGAAATTTTAGAATTTGAAAATCATAATAGTTTTGAATTTGGAATCTTTGATGCGCGAAGTAAAAGGATGAAGTTTAGAGAAATTGCGATAAGACAAGATTCACGTTTTTTTTGTTTCAGAAAAATTGATTTTGGCCAGTGACAATAAGCAAACCTCCCTAACTGCAGTTTGATAAAAAAAAAAACTGTTCATTTGTTACGACGTGCTGATTTTGTGTCCACATAGTATAATATATATTATAATATAGACTTCGTTGACTTATCATTATGTGCTGGCATTTTAATAAGAATTGCATGTTATGTTACACGATAGTCACATGAAAATCTCGGTGCCATTATGTCATAAACGTAAGTATTGATAACTTAAATTAATATACATTTATTTATTAAATTAAAAATGTAAAATGAACCAACATATAAATACGCATAGTTAATATGTTTAAACACTATATTAGATTGTTATACATATTTGTTTATTTTAGAATAACCTCTTATTTTGATTTTCTATGTTTTCTAATTTTTAAATCTTTTCAATATTGCGTCCGTTAATATTTATTTAGTTAATTATTTGATTACTTCTAGAATATATTTATTTATTACCTATTGTTTGTTATCAAATTCGAAGAATTAATTTTGTTATATAAAATTATATTTTATGAGTGATTTATTATTCAGATTGTTTACTTTACTTTATATTTAGCTGGATAATCTATTTTTTATTATTGTTTTGATATACCTTTCTTGTTTATTTGATAATATTTAAATGAACGATTCACCATTGATATTGATTTAACTGATGATTTAATATGACACGGTGATGCATCCTTCTATTTGATTTGTGAGTTTTTATTTCTATGTGACGAGGAATTTCAATAAACAAATTAGTGATACCATCCAATATGGGGTTTTCGGTAACACTTTTTTGGTTATCCATTGGGCTTGTCATATAGAGATTTCTAGTGCGGATTGAGTTTAAGAGAATAGAATAATTGTCCAAGTAACATGCGGTGGTATGAGACGCTGCTATGTTATTCGTTTGATTATTCTTTTTAAGTAAATGTCCAAACAGGGTTACGCATATGTGTGATGATATTCACTGTGGTGGGTATATTATAGTCATGTGGTGACTTATGGGTATAGCTGGGTATCGGCGTGAAATTAGAGCTCTAGTATATTATTGTTATGTAGTGACATATACGAAGTCGTGAGTCGGCTTGTGACTAGAGCTGTATGCAGAAGTTGGATATGAGTCTTATATGTCATCCACTTGTTGTCTGTCTTCCTTTATGGTTTGAAAGTGAACTAGATTAGCCAATATTCACTCTGGCTGCCTGATCGTGGAGTCGCGTCCAAGATCCACGACACCGATGTTGTTGTGATATTTGACGTGCATCACACGATGGATGGTTGTCCGCCCCTTGTATCGCATAGGCCAGTAGTCAGTTACCATAGGGACACATGTCAGTAGTTATGGTCAAAGAGGTTACGTGATGTTGAGCTTATGGTGGATCATTGTCATGATACCGAGTGGAGAGAGGTAATAGTAACCGATGACTGTAGGAACAAATCCGTCCATTAGAGGGAGGCTAGTAGACTCTGGGTTCTTGGAGCATGTTGTGTGCTATCAGTCTTCCTTTATGGTTCGAGGTTTTATATGTGTTGTGGAATGACATATATTATTCACTATCTCATGAAGTGGTTACACCAAAGACTGTGTATCTAAAGTGTAGTCAGTCCATGTATATCCATACTCTTTGGATTTGATATTTTAAAAGATAGCCTTTATCTATAGATTGTGATAGATTATCTTTACGGGTTGTATAATATTAGATACCATTTAAATAATTCACTCGGCTATCTTGTTAGTTCCTGAAAAGATGGTTTTGATGACAACATCTTTAGAATAAGATTATAAAATATAAATACTAACATTAGAGTCTAGATATATATGTATATGCAGGATTTAACCATGCAGGTACCAAGAATGAAGACTGTACGGTATAGAAATTTAAGACTGAATATATCAAGATTGGAGACTCATGAGTATCAAGAGTTCAAGATTTCAATATAAGTAATTTATTTAGGATCGTTAAAACTCCTAGAAAAGCACTGGCATTTTAAAATCCATTTTATTCGTGGAATGGGATCCACTTCGAGCCTGTTAAAGGGATGACACCCTAAGTAGGATGGAACCTACGAAAAATCCAGTGGAACATTGTTTTGTATCCACTAACTTTTATTCAAATGTTTTACAAAATTATATCTTGTTTTCAAAATGATTTCAAAATCTTCCTTTTAAAAGAATCAAAAACACCTATCCTGGTTTTAAAATACTTTTAGCCTCAAAATAATCTTTATCTTCAAAATCAAATTATCCTTGGTTTTCAATTATCTTTTAATTATAATATATTTAACTTTTAATATTTATACTTAGATTTATATATATAGTAAAAATTTATATATTCCAAAATATTATTCTCTATACTTATTTATGTATTTTAACTGTAGTTAAGTATATTTATAAAGTTTAAAATAGTTTGAATACAAGATAGAAGTTATTTTCAAAGAAAAATAAATCACCAAAAATACCATAGGTCTGTCGACAACCCCAAGATATCCTTATCGACAAGGTGCAGTTTATTTCAAAATTTTGAATTTCAAAGGAATTGTCTATTCGTCGTATCCTTTCATGAATGGACATGGCTGTTGTTCTACAATAAATAGGAGCTGTTTTAAACGAATTTATATACATATTTTCTCTGATTTCACTCCTCCTCTTCTTCCACATTTCTTTATATACATTTTTACTATTACTTTGCTGAAATCACCATTGAATCTAACTAGATCATCTCAGGTTTGATTCTCTATCACTATCTCAACAAGATCCCAGTGCTTTTCAGAGTTATAGGCTTCTTTGTAATTAATCAAGTGAGAAAAGGGGTGATTGTAGCCTGTGAAATCAATCAAGCGAGAAAAGGTGTGATCGTAGCCTGCGAAATCAATTGGGTGAACTTGTTGCCCGTAAAATCAAGTATCTCTACCCAAAGGATTGTGAATCTAGAGTGGTGTACCTCGTGGCCTTGAAATCGAGGGTGTAATTCTAAGAATTGATTTTGAAAGGAAATCCGTACTTGTGTGCAGGATTAGATGTAGGGTAACTCCGAACCAGTATAAAATCTGGTGTGTTCTTTCCTTTGTTGCTTTTACTTTATTTCTACATCTGTGTTTGATTCTGTGATCATATCTGTATCTGAATATTGCATACATTTGTGTTCAAATTAATATAAACTCAAAAAGATTGAGTAATTCCTTAAAATACTATTCCCCCCTCTAGTATAAATTCTAGCTTAAGATCCGTAATCCGCATTTCTCACATTTGATATCAGAGCAAGGTTTTCAGATTTTCATAATCTGATTTTTGAAAAAATTTCAAAATGGCTACCAACACTGGTACTGTTAGTACAACCAACACAAGTTATATTATCCCTGTCACTAATTCATTTGTATAAGGTCAGTCTAATGTCAGAACACCACTTTTTAATGGTAGTAACTATGCATATTGGGTATGTAGGATGAAAATATATTTACAGTCAGTAGGACTAGACACTTGGAACATCACACAGACTGAATATTTTGAACCCACAACTGATTTTGCACACTGGATTGCTGAGCAAAAGACCGTTGCACAAAACAGCTCTATAGCTATGAATATTTTGTTTTTTTTCACTTGATAGGAATAAATTTAATAGAGTGTCAGTTTGTAAGTGTGCATATGAAATTGGGAAAACTTTGCAAATTACTCACAAAGGAACAAGCAAAGTTAAACAGAACAAAATTTCCATGCTCACAAATCAGTTTCAATTATTTAAAATGAATTCTAATGAGTCTATTTCATATATGTACAGTAGATTTCGGAATATTGTGCATTCTCTAATATCCTTGCGAAAGGAATTTTCGGAAGAAGATAAGTCAGAAAAATCTTAAATTCTCTTACTCCAGAATGGAATCAAAAGACACTTGTGATCGAAGAGGCAAATGACTTCAGTAACTTAAAGATAGAAGAATTAATTAGAAATCTAATGTCGTTTGAAGTCCAAATGATTGGGAGAAAAGAAAGCAAAGCATCTGAAAAGAAATCAATTACATTCAATGTATTGACCGACGGATCAGACTCAAACAGCGACAATGATGAAGAGATAGCCATTCTGACCAAGAACTTTCGAAAATTCCTAAAATACAGAAAGATAAATAATCTCAAGAGAACAACTATAAGAACTCCGGTAACCAGAACATAGTGTCAAATAATATCAAATGCTTCAACTGTGACAAACCAGGCCATATCAAAAGAGACTGTTCGCATCCAGATAGGCAAAATCTTCCTATAAACAATGATTCCGCAAAGAAACGAAAACGTGCATTTACTGCTACTCTAGATGACTCAGACTCATCCTCAAGCGATGATGATCAGAAGACAGATAATTCAAATATGTGTTTCACGGCAGTTCACGACTCCGACGAATTTAGAGAAACGGACTCAGAAAAAGATACATGTTTACAATATATTGGTTGAAATTGCATGCTTAGGATTGGATGCTTGGTTGGTTGATTTTGAATTGGTGTGTTGTTTGAATTTTAAAATTTTTATTTTTATTATTTTTTTACTATTATTTTACTATTATTTTTATTTTTTTAATAGTATCATAATATTTTATGGAATATAGTATAAGTTTAGTAATATTCCAGATATATATAGGCATTAAAAATAATAAATATATATTAGAACACTTAAGAGAAATAAATCATGAAAATTCAGAGACACCTATCGACAAGGTCCCCACCATGTTGTCGACAAGGGTACAAAAATTTGAAATTCAAAATTTGAATTCAAATATTGAATTTTCCTCCATCTTTTCACTTCATTCAAGTCTCTGAAAAGTTACCTTTTGACCAGAGAACATGTCCCTTGAGAATCTATTTATTTGCTATCTCTTATCACAACTTTTCACTTTCATTTTCAAATTCGAACTATTATTTAAAAATATCAAGCTCTCTACTCTCTACTCTAATGGCTTCTTCAACAACCCTTCCACAATGAGAATTACCAGAAAGATTAAAGAGCAACTTTTCAATGATCCAGAGGCTATAAAAGCATATGTCAACTATGCTAACTATGGAAAAGTCCATCCTGGGAAGTTTGCTTTATTCAAGATTTCTCTACTTATGAAATTGATTCTCTTTTTACAAACAACCAAGTTCTTAGTCTTGTTGATGCTCCATAAAATGATTTTGTTTGTTATCCAAATCTTGTTAAAATTTTCTATGCAAATCTCAACCGTGGATTTTATAATGGAAATGATTATGAAATTTGGAGTAGCGTCAAGGGCTCTAGAATCATCTTAAATTGTTATCTTTTGGGTACCATTCTCAATTGCAAGAGCACGGGAATGGATCTTTCTAGTTTTAATATCGATGAAAATGATCGTGAGACATTTCGTCACATTTTCTAAGGAAATGATAACTTTGAATTCATAAATCGAAACTTTCGACCAAAAGCCAGAATTGTTAATCTCTTTTACAACATACTTTGACCCCAAAATCGAGGAGTTTTAACAATCCAACTTCAAAAGTTTGCAAAGCACTTTTTGCTATTTTTGAAAATTATGATATTAATTGGACGCAAGTTATTTTGGATGAATTTCGTCCCAAAAATCTTGAAATGGGTGAAAACACTTTATACCATGGAATCTATCTCACTCGAATTTTTAATTATTTTAGAGTAGATTTCAAAGGAGAAGAATTTGTTTCAAGAAAAGTTTTTAATCACTCAAATATTTCTCTTATGAAAATTCCATATGTTTTTCAACCATATGAAACTCTTGCCGAAAAGGAAGAGCGTTTGGCTCATGAGGAAATGGAAGAGGAGGAAGAAGAAGGGGATGAAATGGAAATAAAAGAAGAAGAAGAAAGTGAAACATCCTTGAAAAGTATCGACTATCCCTCTAATCCAACCAATAAAACCTTACTCAAAAATCATAAGATCATTGTTGAGAATCAACGGACACTTAAACGATCCGTTAGCAAGAAATTGGATAAAGTGTCATCCAAGATGAACAAGTTATTCTCCAGCAAGAAGCTTGGATTTTCTTCATCTTCGTCATCCTTTAACTAGTTCTACTTTTCATGTCTTGCTGTATTGGTTTTAGTTTGTTTTGATTTGAATGTTCATGTAGTTCTTAATGTTTAATCATTGTATCGTTTTATTATGAAATGAAATTGAATTACTTTTCTGTTATCAAGCTTATCCTATCTCCAGAATAAATGACAGTATATTATATAAATATATATATATATACACACACAATTATTCACAAAATCAAAGCGAGTCATCAAAATTAACTGACCCCTGTCGACAACCCCGTAGACCATGTCGGCAAGTACTGGTTAGAAATGACTTTTCACTTTAAACTTGAAATTTGAATAGCTACCTTGTGTCTATTCATTTCAAACGAACTTATACACCTATAAATACATATTTCTTCCAGAATTCATCGCTCAAAATTATTTCTTATCTACTTTATCTCTATTTCTTCTCGCAAACTCAAATATGGCTAATACAATTCATAGTTTGACTGAGAATCTTGAAGAAACCCTGAACTCTTTCAAAAATATTCTTTCTTTCATTCTTCGTAATCAGCGATACTTAAAGTTGAGTCAAATGCAGATGATCAAGGAGCAAGAAAAGCATTTCGATACGATACGATACGATGGATGATTTCCTCCCTACACAAAGATGATAATGAAGCACATCCTCCAGTCTCTCTCACCAATGAAAATGAAAATTGGGATGCCATTAAAGCAGACCCTATATTTGGAGAAGAAGGATAGGTGGAAGTTCCTCATAATGTTTGATTTTATTTGATTGCTTTGTTTGATTTGAATTAATTGCTTGGATCGATTTGATTTGGTTTGGTGTGGATTGATCATTGGTGTGCAAAACATAATATGTATAAATACACATTAGTTTCTTTTCTCTCTTTCTTATCGTTATATGATCTTACTTGTGTTTTCTATGCAAATGTACATATAACAATATATAATTAATAGATGATTTTTGTTCTTATATTTGAATTCTCACATTATCACTATTATAAGTATTATTATATATGGATTCTTAGTTAGGATAGTTAGTTATTAAGGACTAAGTTTTAGTTTTAGAATTAAGTGTTGATTATTTATGATAACGCTATCATTATAATCACATCTCATAAAATATTAGATTAAGGGGGAGTTATATAGTTTGGAGTTAGTTTTTGTGGATGACAAAGGGGAAGAGGTATAAAATAGGATAGTTAAGCATAGATTAAGAGAGAATTATTAGTTTTAGGAGGAGTTATTAGGATAGAAGTAATATTTTATAAATAAAGGTTGTCATCATCAAAAAGGGGGAGATTGTTAGTCCCTGAAAAGATGGTTTTGATGACAACAATCTTAGAATAAGATTATAAAATATAAAACATTATAGTTTAGATATATATGTATATGCAGAATTTAACCATGCAGGTATCAAGAATGAAGACTGTACAATATAGAGATTCAAGACTGAAGATATCAAGATTGAAGACTCATGAGTATCAAGATTATCAAGAGTTCAAGATTTCAATTTAAGTAATTTAGTTAGGAATTTTGTTAAAACTCCTAGAAAAGCACTGGAATCTTAAAATCTATTTTATTCGTGGAATGGAATCCACTTCGAGCCTGTTAAAGGGATGGAACCCTAAGTAGGATGGAACCTATGAAAAATCTAGTGGAACATTGTTTTGTATCCATTAACTTTTATTCAAATGTTTTACAAAATTATATCTTGTTCTCAAAATGATTTCAAAATCTTCCTTTTAAAAGAATCAAAAACATCTATCCTGGTTTTAAAATAATTTTAGCCTCAAAATAATATTTTTCTTCGAAATCAAATTATCCTTGGTTTTAAACTGTCTTTTAATTATAATATATTTAACTTTTAATATTTATACTTAGATTTAAATATATAGTAAAATTTTGTATATACCAAAATATTATTCTCTATACTTGTTTATGTATTTTAACTATAGTTAAATATATTTATAAAGTTTAAAATAGTTTTAATACAAGATAGAAGTTATTTTCAAAGAAAAACAAATCACCAAAAATACCATAGGCCTGTCGACAACCCCAAGATACCCTTGTCGACAAGGTGGCAGTTTATTTCAAAATTTTGAATTTCAAAGGAAGTGTCTATTCGCCATATCCTTTCACGAATGGACATGGCTGTTGTTCTACTATAAATAGGGGCTGTTTTAAACAAATTTATATACATATTTTCTCTGATTTCACTCCTCTTCTTCTTCTTCCACATTCCTTTTATACATTTTTACCATTACTCTGCCGAAATCACCATTGAATCTAAATAGATCATCTCTGGTTTGATTCTCTATCACTATGTCAACAAGATCCCAGTGCTATTCAGAGTAATAGGCTTCTTTGTAATTAATTGAGTGAGAAAAGGTGTGATTGTAGCCTGTGAAATTAATCAAGCGAGAAAGGTGTGATTATAGCCTGGGAAATCAATTGGGTGAACATGTTGCTCGTAAAATAAAGTATCTCTACCCAGAGGATTATGAATTTGGAGTGGTGTACCTCGTGGCCTTGAAATCGAGTGTGTAATAGTAAGAATTTATTTTGAAAGGAAATCCGTACTTGTGTGCGGGACTGGATGTAAGGTAACTCCGAACCAGTATAAAATCTTGTGTGTTCTTTCCTTTATTGCATTTACTTTATTTATGCATCTGTGTTTGATTCTGTGATTATATCTGTGTCTGCATATTGCATATATTTGTGTTCAAATTAATATAAACTCAAAATGATTTTGTAATTCCTTAAAACACTATTCACTCCCTCCCCTCTAGTGTTAATTCTAGCCTTATGATCCGTAATCTGCATTTCTCACATATCTTACATTTTCTATTATTTATATGATATTTGGTTTTTTTCTGTGTACGTATATGGTGACCACTTGACTTGATGGTTTAATTTTTTATAATGATGATTATTGCATGGATGATTCGCCCATTGAATATGACATTCTTGATTTCTTATTGATTTGTTTTATATGGATGATGACATCTTTATACTTGGTTTTGATAAAACCATATTGTGTTTGTTGGGTTTAGTAGAGACAAGTTATACAATTCAGTTGTAAGTTATTATTATTATTATTATCATACACACACACATATGATATACATCATAGATGTATTTTCTTGAGGTTATATTTAAGTAGACATTGTATATTATGTATTATATATATTATATATTATCGCTGTGATTCTGACTCAATGTTCATTGTTATTTACTACATATTGTGTATTGTTCTATCTTAGACTCACACATGTTAATTATTTTTTATTGATACTATGTATGTATAGATGTGTTATTTATTTGATATTTTAGTACGTACTAGTGTCAATCCAAGGAAATATACATGTGTGTACCACCAAACAGCCTCATTCTTCGTATTATGCAACAATTTTGCTCTATAATACTCTTGGATAATATGGGTATAGAGGTGGGGTGATTCATTAAGAGACCCAATGATCAAGTCCACTTATAGCTCATTGCTTATCGTAATGTACAAATGGGAAAGTCCGTCAATATAGCATTTCATTAATAATCCTACTTGTTTATATGCACGTCCTTCATCATCTTCGTATCGAACAATTTCTTAGTAATCTCGTATCTTGTAGAAAGAGATTTCTCCCCAAACAAAGCTTTGAGGTTATCAAAGATTTGATGGACATACATGTTTTCATGTTGTCTTTGCAGCGGTTTGTCTTATGTGGACAACACGTAAACCTAGTGAATTCTAGGTCTTTAACCCATTTTCTATAAGCAATTACAAATTTAGGTTCATCATTTTCAACGGATTTTCCTCATGGAGGTTCACCTATTAATGACCATAAGCTTTTGTAGATTAGTGCTATTTTGATTGCTCATAATCGATCTATGGAGTTGAGTCTAGTGAGCTTGTCATTTTTCTAATTTAATTTAAGAAGATTAGGATATTTGTACATAGCAAATGTTTTTATAATATTAATAAGATTAAACATTATATTTTTTTCATTTTACTAATAAGCATCCTTTGAATTTTATGCTTCTCAAAAACCTAAGAGGAAACATAGAAATCTTTTAATTTATTTAGTGGGTGTTAAGACTCACTTCATTAGAAATATGACCTTGAGGAATATCAATAAATCATAAGCTCAACAATGATGGATAACACCTTTATCGTTTGTATCATATACAACTCCTAATCGGTATGTCTTTGTCCTAATCTTGTTTCGACCTTGAGTAATATCAACAAATTAAAAGACATTATTCACTCGTACCTATCTTTTCATGATGGCCTAAGTATAAGTGCTTGTACCATAAGGAATATCAATAAATATGTGTATATATCTTACCTCGTCTATTCAATATTATTAATAGTACTACACATAACATATTTAGCTTTAACATCTTTAGCTTGAGGAATAACAACAGCTAAAGAGCATGCAAGAAATTAATTAATATATAAATGATAGAGGATAACATTTATAATAGAGATTCATAATCTTTAATGTTTATTTATTTGTGTGATATCTACATATATAATAATGTATTTTTTATAAAGTACCCTCGTGATTCAAATGTCAACCATATCTGAAATCAAGCATACATACTATTCATATATATATATATTCCTTAAATCCAAATTGGGTTTATAATAGTTCGACTATATTTAGTCAAATAATATTTAATTTAATTTTAATTTTATTAATTAAACCATATTTAATTAATTTAATTAATTTAGTTATATTCGTTCTAAACATTTTAAAATTGAATATAGATATACAAATTATAATATTTATAGTAATATACATATACCATTTTACACGTATATTACTTTTTAATTAACAGTTAATTAATATATTAATTTAAAAAATTAGTCAATTTACTTAATTTGAAATTTTAATTATTAATTACCTTAAACATTTTAAGAGAAGTATACATACATATATATAAATATATAACTATATGTATGTTATTAAGTTAATTAGTTAAATTTTAATTAATGATTTATCTGATTGATCTTATTAATTACAATAAAATTTTCGAATATAGTTAATTAATTTTCAAAACAATTTTGAATATTTTATACCATTTATAAAATTTCTTACATATTTTAGCTTAAATTTTAAATTTAAAATATTATTTAAAATTTTAAAACAAAATGTTAAAAGTAGCTGAATGGCCAAAATCTTTTGGGTCTTTAAATTGGGGATAACATTTGGGCTAACTTCATCCTTCATGCCAGACTAGTAGCCAAGTGGGGCAGAGTACTTGATTACCCAAACCTAATCTTAAATATTACCTTTCTTGACACCCTAATATATGCTTTAATAAGTTAGCCCTACTACTGCTAATTTAGAGCATATAGGCTATTGGATTCTAACCACTAAAGGAACTGGGCTAGGTCACAACGGGTTAAATAAGTGAATTTCAAAAAACAATCCATTTTTAGATCATATGGAGCCTATGAAGTCTAAATTATTTAGATCCAATCTAAAGTACTTTAAATAAAATCTTATTTTATTTAATTTGTATATAAAGTATTAATTTAATATTTATAAATTATAATGTATATGTGTCTCTAACACACATATATGTATATAGTGCATAAGCAACATACAGAAGGTACACATGGTTAATATGCTCGTATATAACTAGGATTTATACTACTATAGAGATATCTGTCCTTATATATGTATATATATATATGTTTGTGTGTGTGCATGCTATCCATAATTTAGTTTGTTGCATGCGCGCGCGTGCACACACACACACACACACACACATATATGTATAATGGTTTTTATTTACTTAAAATACTACGGCCAATTCAAAACAAATCAAAATTAATATCTAAATATAGTATGATACTTTAAATTTAAACCTAGTTTAACCAATTCAAAATAAATTGATATCTAAAATATCTTGTGAAATTTTAGCTTTAAAACCAGATCTAATCTAGCTAAAAAATCTACTTTATATTTAAATTCAGATTTCAAATTTTATAGATCTATTTAATATATTTATATGTATGTGTGTGTGTTTATATAAAAATAAACTTTTAAAAGAATTTTAAATTTTAATATAAAATGTTTATTTGTAAATTATTAATAAACAAATATATTTACATATAAACAAATGTTTTTTAGATAAAATCTAATTTCATTATTTTAAGCGGTAACTGATAGTAACAGTTATTTATACCAATTCTCTTCATTAAAACTATATCACTTTAAGACATATGGAATTTGGTTTTGGTCAAAATTCCAGTATCGTCAACATTCCACTTTTTTAGTAAAAAACAAGGTCATTGTTCAATAATAACAATTATTATTAACCCTACTACTATGCCTAGTGACTTTGACTTTGAGTCGACCATAGTTGACCGTGATATTAACCTCATATAACCGAGGAAATGAATTCTCTATTGAATAGTGTTTCTGTAACACCCCTAATTTTTATTGACATTATTCAGGAGATTTAATTAGAATAAATTAAATAGAATAATGCAGATAAGGAGATTGAGGTTGATTAATAAACTATGTGACCTGCTTATTAAATCAAATGAACTTATAGAATAGTTAAGTATTAGCTAAAATTAATATAAGGCATTAGGGTAATTTTCGCCCACGTTCTCTACTCTTATACCATTTTCTTCAGGCCATACACGTTCATTTTATCATAAGTAAAAATTTAACCGTAACAAAGAAAAGAGCCAGCCATTAAGAAAATAGCAAAGAAGAGAAAATCAATCTAAAGCTTAAGATCAAGCTAAAAGAAATCAATCTCGATCAATTATCAATTTCCTTATCCAATATAAGGTGAATAATAATCATTACATCTATATTTTGGTTTTATAATCATACGGTTTCATTTTTAAGGGTAAATCTATTTTTATGATATACTGAGTGATGATATGCTTGATTTACGTACGATTTATATAATTTAAACAAATGAACGGTTTTAGGGTAACACCGAATTTAAATGATTTTTAAATGCCATGGAAAAATTATATGTTATGGAAAACATGATTTTGGAGTTGGGTTTCAATTTTTATAATTTTTCAAACCATGGAGAATTAATTATGAATTTTCAAATGAAAATATGGTCATTTGGGTTTATAAATCTATTTTGGAAAATATATTAAGAATTTGGATCTAAAATTTCGATATGTTAGACAACATGATTAAAATGAATTATTGGAATTTTTGGGGATCTTAACAAAGTGATTTAATATGGAAATTAAATTATTTTGAAAGGAGGACCTAAATGGTCTAATTGATTTATTGATAGGAAGGGCTTAATTGTTAAAAATTAGCATGTTTTAGATCTGAGAAAATGCGGTAATTTTAGTAAAATAATTTGAAAGTTTAATGTAACTAATCATGTGTTTACAAGTGGGCAAGTTAGTAACAAAAAGTTTACTTTTTTTGGTAAAAATAGCATTTTTGCTCAAAAAAAGAGTTCCACCTTCTTTAAAAGGACCCTCCGACTCAGACCTTCCACCTTAAACCTACTTGAAACCTTATAGGTCAAAACTAGTAAACCGATACATATGGTATCATTTAAACGGTACGTAGTAGATTGGAGAAAGGCGAAAGGTTGGGTGTCGAAGATAGCTTTTGAAGGGGTTGGTTCCTTTGTTTTATTTTGTTTAAATGAAAATCGCTTGCCTGTTCATAAATGGATTTTGAAGCAGTTGAAACCTATGGTTTTGAAAGGGTATTTCAAAGAGGCTTTCAAAAAAGAGCCGCCGCCTATGTTTTAAAAGATGTAGCTTCCAAAGGAGTTACTTAGATTTTGTTTAAAGCTTTCAAAAGGGGTAGTTTCGACCAAATTAAAAACCTTCTTAGAAGTGATGACCTTCTGATGGTATTAAAGACACCAATATTGTCGAAAGATTCAGTTGTTTTTATAAATGAGCCACTTCCTAATGCTTACGAAAGGGGTTAGGGATTTCAAATGCAATGGTTTCGGAAGGGGTTTCGAAGTCGACCTTCAATTATTTTACCCAAAGAATGGTTTTGACACCATCAAACTTCCCAGTACTTTTTGAATTAAAGAATGGTTTCAAAAAAGATGCTTTCATCTATGTTCACTTTGACCCAAAATGAAGTTTAAGTATAAACCCAATGTTTTCGAAAAGGGGACTTTCAGTGGGTTCGAAGGGTAACCTTCATTGGTTTCGAAAGGGTACTTTCAAATGGTTTCGAAGCTATGCTTCTATATTTATATGATAATATTTTAACATGGCAAAAAGGTCTCTAAAGAGATGTTTTAAAGTATTCGAAAGGTAGGAGCCTAGTGTTTTAAAGATATACTTTTATGCTTCCGAAGGAGGTCACCCTATGAGGTTTTAAGCAAGGTTTTGATGGTGTCGAAAGGTTTTAAAACCCAAACTCAAATTTTAAAGGAAACGACCATGGTTAAATAAAGGAGTTTTGAAAGGACTTTAAGTAAGTAAATTTAAAGAAGTATTGCCTTGATAAAAATATAAGTTAAAGGGATTAACTATGTTCTATATGAAATGTATTTCAAGGACCTTAAACCCACAAGAGTGGTATTGTTAAATTGTTATGTTTGCTTCTTTAAATATGAATTTATTCACTTGCAAACCCATAACCGTATTTAGGGATAAAAAGAGATAGAAGAACCGGCTAGGTTAACCTAGTAATGAATATAAATTGATCAAACTTCTGAACGAGTAGAATTGCATCCAAGGAGTCAGGGAGACCAAAAATATAGATTGCTTAAATTTTGAAGTTGTTTAGGAAATAGGTTCATAGTAAACGCACGAAATCTATAATAAGGTAGTTATTGGAGGTAACCAACAGGTTCATAGTAAAACCATGAAAATTATGTATTAAGGACAATTGTTTGGGGATAATTGGTTCGTAGTGAACCCATGGAAACTATTTCCGGATTAGGAACTGACATCAGTGAATAGGTTCCCAGTCAACCCATGAAAACTAGGATAGGAAAGAAGTTAAGGAAAACATCGGTAGGTTCCTAGTCAATCCATGAAAACTAGGATGAGAAATGAGTTACTTGATAAATCCATAGGTTCCTAGCCAACCCATAAAAACTAGTATAAGGGGATTAGTTATTGGAATGACTAATAGGTTTAGCGGGGCCCGTGAACTAATTAAGTTAATTGGCAGGAAAATATATGTTCTTAGTGACCCCATGAAAACTATGGAATAGGACAAAGTGTCCATGTGTAATGAAAAAGGTTATTAGTAAACCTATGAAAACTAATAGGTTAACAGTGATCCTAAAAACTATAATTATGAAAAGGTGTCAATTTAAACTGGGGATGGGAAATCCAAATGTTTATATGTATGCATATCATCATAATATTTTAAAATGTATGTTTTTAGCCGTTAGGGATGTAAGAGCATAGTATATGGTTTTATAAAGTTTTTAGGATACTAGTGGGGGGAAACCCGTTCCGCTAAGCGGCGTGGTCTCACTAGATTTCTAAAAGGATTGAGATGT
The DNA here is from genome assembly GCA_030765085.1 of Allium cepa. Classification (NCBI taxonomy): domain Eukaryota; kingdom Viridiplantae; phylum Streptophyta; class Magnoliopsida; order Asparagales; family Amaryllidaceae; genus Allium; species Allium cepa. Next base: position 743,875,369 of record CM060940.1, on the reverse strand, counting down.
TAGATTATTATACATACCAGGTTTTATGTCTGACTCGAAGTTTTTGTTTTTCCTTAAACTCCCAAGTACTCAATTGATTTTGAGTAGTTTGAGTTTAAGGTTTTCAGGTTCTCTTCTTAGACGCATAAAGCTTCCGGAGTCGCGCAGGAGGCATTTAGTTATTTAGAGTTTTCTTTTTTAGCTGTTTATTTGGATGTAAATGTTAGTCCTTGAGAAGAATGGTTTTGATGACAGCACCCTTAGGATTATTATAAATATAAATACTAACATTATAGTTTAGATAAATATGTATATGCAGGATATAAACATGCATGTACCAAGAATGAAGATTGTACAATATAGAGATACAAGACCGATGAATTTAAAGATCGAAGATATCAAGATTGAAGACTCATGAGTATCAAGATATCAAGAGTTCAAGATTTCAAAGTAAAAGATAAGTATTGAGTCTAGAATTATGTTAAAACTTCTTGAAAGCACTTACATCTTTGTTCAAAATTTATTTGTGGAATGGAATCCACTTCAAGTCTGTTAAAGGGATGGAACCCTAGTGGGATGGAACCCACGACAATATCTAGTGGAACATATAGTAGTCCTATTTTGATATCCACTAATTATATGAAAATGCTTTTTAAAAATATGTCTCTTATTTTAAAATGTTTTTCAAAACCTTCTTTTCAAAAAGACATCTCTCCTGTTTGAAATACTTTAGCCTCAAAATTATCCTTATCATTTTTAATATTTTGATTTCAAAATTGTCCTTGATTTTAAACTATCTCTTGTTTTAATATTTAGCTTTTAAATATTTATACTCATATTTTAAATCACTTCATATATTAAGATTATATATTAAAAATTACTTTCTAAACTCTTCTATATGTTAAACTATATTTATAAAAGTTTAGAAATTGTTTTGAAAAATTATAGAAACCAATTTTAATAAGAAAATCAAATCACCATTTTCGCCTAGAGCATGTCGACGTACTCCTACCACCCATGTCGACATGGTGCCCATTAATACTCAAAATTCAAATTTTCAAAAGAAGTGTCTATTTGTCGTATCCTTTCGCAAATAGATATGACTATTGATCTTCTATAAATACTAGTAGTTCTAAACGGATTTTTTTATCTGATTTCACTTATTTTCTCTCCTCTTCATCTTCCACATTTATTCTAAAGAATCCCGAAACTATACTCTACCGAAATACCAAGTGAATCAAACTTGAATATCTCTTATTTGATTCTCTTCCCCTCTCTCCATAAGATCTCAGTGCTATCCAAAGTTACAGGATTATTTGTAAATTAAACTGTTGAGTAAAAGGTGCGGTTGAGCCTTGAAATCAATTGGGTGTGATTGTTGCCCCGAAAATCGATTAGGTGATCTTGTGGCCTCGTAAATCAAGGGAGTTTGCCCCGGACTCGAACACAGGAGGGTGTACCTCATGGCCTTGAAATTAAGGGTGTAATCTGGAAGATTATTTTGAATCCACACAATTTTGCAGGACTGGATGTAGGGTAACTCCAAACGAGTACAAAATCCTAGTATGTTCCTTCATTTACTGCTTTTACTTATTATATGCATCTGTGTCTGATTCTATGATTATATCTGTGTCTGTGTATCGCATTTGTTAGTGATTAAATTACATAAGTTTCAAAAAGGTTAAATAAAACACTATTCACCCCTCCTCAAGTGTTATTCTAGCCTTAAGATCCATAATCCGCATTTCTAACATTTGCTATCAGAGCAAGGTTTCAAAGTTTTCATAACCTGAATTTTGAGAAATTAAAAAATGTCTATTTTTGGGAATTTTATTAACCCTAATTTAAATCTGTTCAAATCATCATTGTCTCATAAGTTTGCATATAGTTATTACACAAAATCAAATTTTCTACCAAGTTTGTATTCTCTTGAAGAATCAACTCTCAGTGGACAAATTGTACATATCAAGAAGAATAAGTGGATACTTAATAGTGGATGTTCAAGACACATGACTGGTAATCCAGATATGCTGAATAATATTATCTACAAAGATGGAGGGTTGGTTAATTTTGGAGATAACTCAAAAGGATATGTGATCGGCATCTGCAATGTCGGTAACTCTAAAACTCCTACTATTTCTAATGTTTTATTAGTTAAAAATCTGAAACACAATCTACTTAGTATTAGTCAACTTTGCGATAAAGGACACAAAATTAAATTTGAAAAAGATAAGCATCACATCAAAGATAATAATTCAAATATTACATTTGAAGGAATTAGAAAGAAAAATATTTATATTCTTAGTATGAAAATCTCAAATGATAATAATCTATGTCTTTTGGCTAATACAAGTGACCCTTGGATTTGGCATAAAGGATTTGGACAATTGAATTTTAGACTCTTATATCAAATTTCTAAACTTGATCTAGTAAGAGATCTCCCTAGAATGAATTTTAAAATACATAGTATATGTGATGCTTGTCAGTTAGGAAAATTTAGGAAGAGTTCTTTCAAATTAAAAGATATGATCTCGACTTCAAAACCTCTTGAGTTACTTCATTTTGATTTATTTCGTCCATCTCAAATTCAATCAATAAATCATAATAAATATGTCTTTGTAATTGTAGATTATTATTCTAGGTTTACATAGACAATTTTTATGAAACATAAAAGTGATACTTTTGACTCATTTATATTTTTTACAAAAAGACTTCAAAACCAACTGCTATTCATAGTGATTGGGGAATTTGAAAATGAAAATTTTGAGAGATTCTGCAATAAAAAGGGAATAACTCATAACTTCTCTTTTCCAAGGACTTCGCAACAAAACGTAGTGGTAGAACGAAAATAGGACGATTCGAGAGTGTGCTAGAATAATGCTTTCAGATAGTAATTTACCAAAACATTTTTGGTCTGAATCAGTTGCTACAGCTTGCTACATTTTTAATAGAATATTAATTAGACCATTAACTAATAAAACACCCTATGAACTTCATTATGAGAAGAAACCAAAGGTATCTTATTTTAGAATCTTTGGAAGTAAATGTTTTATTCTAAATGCAAAAGATAATTTTGATAAATTCGATCCTAAATCCGACAAAAGAATCTTTGTCGGATATTCTAATAGAAGTAAAGCATCCAGAGTTTTCAATTTAAAAACTAATACCATTGAAGAAGCAATGCATGTTTCGTTTGTTGAAAATTTCAAAGATATTGAACAAATTAATGTTGAAGAACATTTTGCTACATTAAATAATGAATCAATTGAAACAGATAATGAACTCATTCATCCAAATAAAAAGTTAAGCTTTTAAAAGATCATCCTATAGAAAATATACCAGGAAATATTGAATATGTTGTTAGAACTAGAAATCAACTAAATAACATGAGTAATGTAGCTTTTATATCATCTATTGAACCTAAAAATTCAAAGGAAGCATCATCTGATGATTCATGGATTCTATCTATGTAAGAAGAACTGAATCAATTCATCAGAAGTGATGTTTGGAAACTTGTTCCTAGACCAGAGGATAAAACTATAATAGGAACTAAATGGGTTTATAAAAATAAAATGAATGAACTAGGTGAGGACGTTATAAATAAAGCTTGATTAGTCGCACAAGCTTATTGTCAAGAAGAAGGAATATATTTTGATGAAATCTTTGCACCCGTAGCAAGATTAGAAGCAATTAGAATTCTACTTGCTTTTGCAAATTATAATAATTTCAAATTATTTCAAATGGATGTTAAAGTGCTTTTCTAAATGAATTTGTTAAAGAGGAAGTTTATGTTGAATAACCCCCCCTCTTTGAAGATGAAAATTTTCCAAACCATGTTTTCAAATTTAAGAAAGCTCTATATGGTCTGAAACAAGCTCCTAGAGCATGGTATGATGGACTAAGATCTTTTTTATTACAATCAAATTTCCAAATTGGTAAAGTAGATAATACTCTTTTCATTAAAAGAAATAAAAATGATATCCAACTAGTACAAATTTGTGTAGATGATATTACTTTTGGATCAACTAAACATGAAATAAATAAAGAATTTTCTGAAACGATGACAAAAGAGTTTGAGATGAGCCATATGGGTGAACTTACTTTCTTCGTACGTTTACAAATAAAATAATTAGATAATAGTATTTTTATTAGTCAAGAAAAATATGCTAGAGATCTAGTTAGTAAATTTTGTATGACTACTGCGAGTGGAAAACTACTCCTATGGTAACCAATGAAGATTTAATTAAAGAAGATCTTTCAAAAGATGTAAATCAAAAACTATATAAGGGAATGATTGGATCACTACTATATATCACTACGAGTAGACTTGATATCATGCATAGTGTTTGTCTGTGTGAAATATATCAATCTCAACCCAAAGAGACTCACTTAAAAGCTATGAAACCTATCATAAGATATGTTAAGAATACTTTTGACTATGGTTTATTTTACCCTAAAAATAATTCATTAGATTTAATCTCTTATTGTGATGTTGACCATGCTGCTTGCAAATCTGACTGAAAAAGTACAAGTGGAACATGTCGCTTTTTGGGGCATTCTCTGGTTTCATGGTTTAGTAAAAAGCAAAATACTGTTTTTTTTATCAACAACTGAAGCAGAATATATCACTGCCGCTTTGGCTTGCTCTCAAGTCATTTATATGCAACAAACCTTAAAAGATTTTGGATTAACAATTTCAAAATCACCAATTTATTATGATAATAGTGGTGCAATAAATTTATCTAAAAATCATATTCAATATGCTAGGACTAAACATATTGATACTAGACATCATTTTCTCAAAGATAATATAAGTAAAGAGATTATTTCTCTTAAATTTATAAACTTCGATAATCAAATTGCTAATATTTTAACCAAACCCTTAAATCAATCTATATTTACTAAATTAAGAAGAGAACCGGGCATTTGTTTAGTAGCTGAGTTATAGAATATAGACATACTAACATTTAAACAAAGGTATAAAAGAAAAACCAAAATTTTCTCATTGCTATGTCGATATATCCATATCACCCATGTCGACATACCCATATCACCCATGTCGACATACAATGGCAAATTTTGAAAATTTGATTTTTCCCTCTAAAAACAATTTGGTGGTTGTATAAACCTATATATTTTGAATTTTTCTGTCTTCTCGCTTCTCTTTCTTTGTATTAAACTTCTAAAAATTAAAATTAATGGCTTCCTCCACAAAATCAAACCAAAATGACATAATTTCTTTTCCTTCTCCTCATTCTGGCCTATTTCAATGCACTACACTGGCATGTGTAATAAAGATTGAGGAATCTTTGAAGGATGCCATACAAATGTTGACTGAACTACAAGTTGTGCAAATATAGACGGCAAAAGAACAAGAAAAGCAAGGCAAAATTCTTCGGAATTTGCAAATATTCCTAATGGATAATCATGAAAATCCTATTTTGATTGAAGAAGATTCTCCCAACATTCAAGTGCATAACCCTTTAGAGCACAGCGAAGAAGAAGAAGAAGAGGAAGAAGATAAAGAAGCACCTATGGAAGAAGACGACAGGGTGGTCTGCGTAGGCAAAGTGTGTTTTGACAAAGATGGAAATTTTGTTGAACAATGTGGAAACTTTTGTTTTCATTATCCAAATTGTTCAATTCACAAATCTTCAATTATCAAAAACTTTCATTTGAAGTATAATTCTATAATTTATGTACTTAAATATATTTGTGTGTCTATAATCCATATAAATATGTAAATATAACAAGGTATATAATAATTTCTATTTTCGCTTATTATACTTTCTTATTACTATTTAGTTTACATAGTATTAGATTAAGGGGGAGTTATATATATATATATATATATATATATATATATATATATATAAGTATAGGATTAGTTTTTGTTGATGACAAAGGCGAAGAATTATAAAATAGAGTAGTTAGAGTAGTTAGGCTTAGATTAAGAGGGGTTATTAGTTTTAGGGTGAGCTATTAGTTTTAGGAGGAGTTATTAGTTTTAGGGTTATTAGTTTTAGGGGGAGTTATAGTAAAGGTGAAGTATATTTTGTAAACATAGGTTGTCATCATCAAAAAGGGGGAGATTGTTAGTCCTTGAGAAGGATGGTTTTGATGACAACAACCTTAGGACTTATTATAAAATATAAATACTAACATTACAGTTTAGATATATATGTATATGCAGGATATAAACATGCAGAAACCAAGAATGAAAACTGTACAGTATAGAGATACAAGACTGATGAATTTAAAGATCGAAGATATCAAGACTGAAGACTCATGTGTAGTAAGATATCAAGAGTTCAAGATTTCAAAGTACAAGATAAGTATTGAGTCTAAAATTATGTTAAAATTTCTTGAAAGCACTTACATCTTTATTTGAAATTTATTCATGGAATGGAATCTACTTCGAGCCTGTTAAAGGGCTGGAACCCTAGTGGGATGGAACCTATGACGGTATCTAGTGGAACATATAATGGTCCTATTTTGATATCCACTAATTTTATGAAAATGCTTTTCAAAAATATATCTCTTATTTTAAAATGTTTTTCAAAACCTTCTTTTCAAAAAGACATCTCTCTTGTTTGAAATACTTTAACCTCAAATTTATCTTTATCATTTTTAATATTTTGATTTCAAAGTTGTCATTGATTTTAAACTCTCTTGTTTTAATATTTAGCTTTTAAATATTTATACTCGGATTTTAAATCACTTTATAGATTAAGATTATATATTAAAATTTACTTTCTAAACTCTTTTATATGTTAAACTATATTCAAGTATATTTATAAAAGTTTAGAAATTGTTTTGAAAAATTATTGAAACCAATTTTAATAAGAAAATCAAAATCACCATTTTTGCCTAGAGCATGTCGACATACACCTACCCCATGTAGACACGGTGCCCGTTAATTTTCAAAAATCAAATTTTCAAAAGAAGTTTCTATTCGTCATATCCTTTCACGAATAAATATGGTTGTTGATCTTCTATAAATACCAGTAGTTCTAAATGAATTTTTAATCAGATTTCTCTTATTTTCTCTCTTCTTCATCTTCCATATTTATTCTAAAGAATCCCAAAACTATACTCTACCGGAATACCAAGTGAATCAAACTTGAATATCTCTTATTTGATTCTCTGCCACTCTCTCCATAAGATCTCAGTGCTATTCAAAGTTATAAGATTATTTGTAAATCAAACTGTTGAGTAAAAGGTGCGGTTGAACCTTGAAATCAATTGGGTGTGGTTGTTGCCCCGAAAATCGATTAGGTGATCTTATGGCCTGGTAAATCAAGAGAGTTTGCCCTGGACTCGAATATAGGAGGGTGTACCTCGTGGCCTTGAAATCAAGGGTGTAATCTGGAAGATTAGTTTCAAAAGAAATCCGTATAATTGTACGGGACTGGATGTAGGGTAACTCGAACCAGTATAAAATCCTAGTGTGTTCTTTCCTTTACTGCTTTTACTTATTATTTGCATCTGTGTTTGATTCTGTGATTATATCTGTGCCTGTGTATTGCATTTGTTGGTGATTAAATTACATAAGTTTCAAAATGATTTATTAAATCCACAAAACACTATTCACCCCCTTCTAGTGCTAGATTCTAGCCTTAAGAACCGTAATCAACATTTCTAATAGCAAAGACAGAATTATTTGCCTTATTATATTCTTTGATATACCAAGGGGACATCATCATATGTCACTCTTGGTGTATGTATAATAATTATATTTTTCTAAACATGGTTATCGTTTTTGGGATTATGTAATGAACATCAAATGTTTTGAATGGAATGTGGATACTTGATTTTAAATTGTTAATTTTTTTCCATATTCTTGTGATCTATGTACCAATGAATCTAGCACCACCGTATTTGGTCGTCAAAGATTAATAACTATGGATGATTGCAGCATCCGTAGCCGTTAGTTTTGAGCCTCCAAGTAGGGGATGCTATAGTTTCACTTCCAATGCTTCAACTCAGACCTAACTATAGTTATTCGATGGAGTTGTGCCATGATTTAACTATAATCAAAGTAGAGTTTCTACATTGAAGTTCGACGGAATTCTCAAGTAAAGAAAAATTTGTAATATCGTCACTTCAAGATTCTCCTTTTGATCTTAGTTATATTAACCTACAGAAAATGCTTGAGTGGGTCTTTACACAATTATCCAATAATTATCAATACATAACAACTTAGTGCCCCATGGCCATGAGTAATAAACTGCCTAAAATTTAGAGAGAAATATGTACTCTAGTCTCGAGGTTGTGTCTATCATGTCTCAAACATCTTAAGGAATATTAAATAATGTGTCGTTTTAATGTGATAAATTTCTCATGATTACAACACATCGTAATTAATATCACATAACATAAATTTCAAGGATTTTCTATTAAATATACTTAAATTAAATAATCAATTAACATAGCACAGTACGAAAAGTGTATAATAGAAAGAAAAATACCTTTTATTTTGAACAAGATTTCATGCAAAATCTACTACTTGAAATAGTGTTTATTACGATGCCCATTTTCAACGGTAGCCGATGGCTCGTCGATTTTTTTGTGACGACTGCCAATGACAAGCAATTGTCGTGGCATAAAAGAAAATAAAATAACCTAGCCGATGACAAACATTGGAAGCCATCGCAAACAACGCCGTTGGTTGCCATCGGAAGCCATCACAAAGTCGCGAATATCGTAGCCCGGGGCTGAAAGATCTATTCATTCCTTTCTTCCTCCCCAAATCAACATCGGCTCCTCCAACACCTCCTCCACGCCATCAGCAAGTCTCCATCTTCAATTTCCAACTCTCTCCATTAGCTATTTCTCTATAAGAAGGTTTAATTTAAAAAATCCTATTCAATTTTGATTTTGTAAATTAGGGTTTGTTTGTTGTAATAGTTGTTTATGATACTGCATTTGTTGTTTGTTACACTCTATTGAATACTAATTAGGTTGTTATTATAATTGTTTATCATTCACATGTTGATAAATATACTTTTTTTAGTGTATATGCCCGTTAATTGGCGTACATGTGTTGATTAATTAGTACATACATGCTTTATGGCTAGTTAGGATTAACTAGAGTCGATGCTTAGGATTTAGTGCATGCGTTTTTAAGATGACGAAAATGACGATTTAGTGTATGCATTTCATAGAATGTAAATAAATTGTCGTAAAAATTGTTGTATAATATGCATTACTTTTAATAAATCCCTTAATAGTCTTTGGCCTCGTCTGACATGTATTGTATATGATCGTTATATGGATATTTGTTTTATTACAGAATAGACAATTATATTCATTCGATATAATATTTGTTGGATTTGTCCATGTAATGGACAAGTTACAAACACAATAAAGTAATTATATTTTGTAAATCATTTCATTTTAAATGGTTCACAAAATTTCAACAACGCTTTCTTTTTGTTCCTTATGTACACGCATGTGTACGATACGTGGAACAACGGGAAGCGCTGCCAAAATTTTATTGAACCATTTAAAATGAAATGATTTACAAAATATAATTACTACTGCGTTTGTAATGGGAAGTAGGATGACCAACCATCAAAGTGTAAAACAATAACCTAAAAATTGTAGATTATATTTATATGATAATTTGTGTAAATCCGTTCGAAAATAAAATTAAATAGAATAATATTATATATTTGCAAAATTTTAAATATATGATTTAATTGAAAAATAAAATGTCAATACATAAATGGTTAATACGTTTTAATGTTTTAAAGTAGGAAAAATGGTTAATTATTTTATCAACCGGAGCTGGATGTACCAACAAAGAAGAGAAATTGGAGGCTCAATAAGTGAACATTTTCAAAACATTGTACAAGTCTTTATTGAATTTGCTTTAGGTAATAATGGAGCGACGAAAAAATTTATTGTCCACGTAGTAGGTGCAAACTCATTGTCCATGTAAGGGAAATGAAGTCCCGTACAAGCATATGCATTACTTATCCATCACTTCTAGACTTCAAAAGTTATATGCATCTTTTGTAACCGCGCATCATATGAGATGGCACCGTATGAGAATACAGGAAGGAGGTACGTTAACACGCCTAGCTAATGGAGAAGCATGGACATACCCCGCTTTCGAAGCGGAGAGCCGTAATGTTAGACTTGGTTTATGTATAGATGGATTTTCACCGTTCTCTCAATTTGGTAAAAAATATTAATTTTAGGCTATAACCGTTACACCTTACAATTTACCTCCGTGGATGTGTATGGAAACTTCGTATATGTTTTTCACTATTGTCGCCCCTAGCCCTGATGATCCGACATAAGGAATCGACATATATTTACAACCGTTGATTGAAGAGTTGAAAACATTATGGTATGAAGGTGTTGAAACATACAATATTTGAAAAAAAAGAATTTTTATATGTTCGCTTCTCTCCTGTGGACTATAAGTGACTTTTCTGTGTGTGCAATGCTTTCGGTTGGAGTACGGTTGGCCGTCTAGCTTGTCCTTATTGCACGAAAGAAACATGAGCATTTTCTTTACTGCATGAGAAGAAAATTTTATGGTTTGACTATCATCCGTGTTTTCTCCATATTAATCAGCTTTTGGAGAAGATAAAAAAATCTTTACAAGTAATAGACTTGAGACCTTGTGACCACCAATGATTTGGTCGAGCGAAGATATTTATGACCTTGTAAAGGATTATCAAAAGATACATGAAACTGACGAACAAATTGAAATTCAAGGTAAATCATCAATTCATAATTGGTGCGAACAAATTATATTTTGGGAGTTGCCTTATTGGAAATATCGCCTTATTTGTCATAATATCGACGTGATACACAATGAGACAAATGTGTACAATAATGTATTTAACACGGTTTTGAATGTTAAAGGAAAGACTAAGGACGATTTGAAATCAAGATGTGACATAGAGGCAATTTGCGAGCGTCCCGAGCCTTATATGAAGCCAAATGACACAATAAAACCCAAAGCATGCTATGAGCTAGACAGTAACCAAGTAAAAATACTGTTAAAGTGGATGGAAGGATTAAGATTTCCAAATGTGATCCTCTAATCTTCATTGATGTGTTTACTATAAGAACGATAAACTGAGTGGGATAAAAAGTCATGATTATTATGTAATGATGAACATTTGTTACCGGTCGCTTTTAAAGAATTGTTGCCCACAAAAGTTTGTACGGTTGTAACAGAACTTAGTTTGTTTTTAAGAAGCTTTGTTCAACTACGTTAAAAGTTGATCATCTATATAAACTTGAGGAAGAAATTTCTATGCTGCTCTGCAAACTGAAGAAAATATTTCCTCCAGGTTTCTTTGATGTAATGTAGCATTTACTTGTTCATCATTCGTTTGAAGCACATCTTCGAGGTCCTGTGCAATATGGATGGATGTATATGTTTGAAAGGTATTAATATTGAGGATGTTAAATTTTAGTTTAATTACATGTAATAAAATTTAATTATAATTATTCTTGACGGATACGTAAATCATCTAAAGAAAAAAGAGACAAAAAGTACGAGTTGAAGGTTCGATATGCAAATCATATATCGATAAAGAAGCTTCATTCTTTTTCTCTCATTAATTCAGTGACTATATGAACTTATCTTTTGAAAGTGCTACGTGAAATGATGAGGGCATTGAACAAGATTCTTCTGAGTCAGTGCTATCTATTTTTAGACAGCAGGGACGCCCTACTGGAAAATGTGCGGAAGTATGCTTAGATGACTGAGATTACCATTTGGCACACACATATGTTCTTCTTAACTGTGCAGAAGTTGCACCATTTGTTAGGTATTATTAAATAACACATCTAAAATTTTTACTTGAATAATGCACGTGTGTATTGATTATAATGCAATATATTATCTATATATGTAGTATTTTCGAATCACAGCATCCAAGCGGAGATATCAGCAAAAAAATTGCTACTTGGTTTTCGAACCACGTATATGATCTGGTAAATTGTGTGGTCGATGAAGGGTTGAAACATCTTACGATGGGACTGAAAAAAAAAGTCAAAACATATCCAATATTCTTTTTCAATGGATATAAATCCAACACCAAAGAATATGGGGCTGAAAAATTAACTAACAATACGGTGTATATGTTAATGGTAGTGAAGATCCAATTGATCAAATAAATGATTTTTACAGCACGTTAACTCGGGTTTTGCAATTAAATATTTCACCAGACCTGGGGAAGAAGTTTATTTGTTTAGATGCAACTGGTTCAGTAATGTTTCAAGTTTTGGAGTCAACGTGCACCAAAAATATAACATTACTAAACTAAAGCATACATCACGTTACAATGAGTATGATCCTTTTATACTAGCAAAACAAGCCCTACAAGCATACATCTCCTATGTTTGCATGCTGGCCGAAATGGAGTAGGATCCCAGAGCATCCGGCAGGACTTCCTGGTAAGTATAAAATAATATATCATTATATATAATCACTTTGCAATGTGCTGATTAAGTATAAGTGTATAACTTATATTTTTTCAATGTATATACTGGGGGCGGTAGACCTACAAGAGGAGGACGTTTCTCTTTACCAGCGCCACTGAAACTCAAAAGTTGCAAAGAATTACGGGCATATGATGTCTACCATTAGAAAATCTTGGAAGAAGCCAAGTTGGATGGGCGCTAGTGTAGGGGATGCTTGGGTCGCATGGTGGAGTAGCGATGAATTCAGGGTAAGTCTATCAGATATCAACTTATTGTTTAGTAGGGAATACATAATTTATACCTATAAAATATAATCTTAATTTTTAATTTGTAAGCGGAGTTGGACAGGAACTCGACGAATAGGCAAAAAAATCCAGTCACACACCTCGTGGCTCGAAATTATTTCAGCATCATCGCAAGGACTTGGTAAATTGACTAATTGCAACTACGAATAGTAATTACATTTTTTGTATAAATTTGTATGAACAATAAAAATATACACCAATTATTGCAAGAAAGAGCGCGTGTGGCTCCTGTCTCGTATATGGACGTATTTGCACATACCTATGTAGATAAACCGATGACAAGGGATCGGTGATGTATCTCTGGCACGAGGATGATAAAGCATACGCCGCACATGTAAGTATATTTTAAGTTATAAGTTATTAATAATGATCATTTTAATTATTATAATTAATTAGTTATAAAATATGATAATAATGTCATGTAATATTGAATTGTATTTAATTTTTTGTTTCAGGAAAGATTTATGCAAGCACGTGTGTAGATGCTTGAGCATTCGGGACGGAAGCAATTTACCACTGATGAGGAGGACGCTATCTTCGACTCCACTGTGGACCCAACACAAAGGTATAGGCGCCGTGGCTACGGCAATCAATCAGTAATTTATAAAAATTAACTAAGTTGTAAAAAATTCTTAATTTTCATAAAAGTTACACAACAAATTAAACATTTTTCAACTTGTTTTGTTGGCTCGGGCCTTACTAAAGGCTTATAAGAAGGCTTACTACAATACTGAGATTAATGAGCTTCGATGGCAGATTACATAACTGCAGGAGCAGAAGTGCCTCTAAGCAGCTCAAATGGAGTAACTGAACTAGCGTTTGGCCAAGTATGTGAAGCGTCATGGAACATCCCCTTCGTCTGGTGGTTTCGGAGAAGATGACGAGTCATGAGGTACGTTTTATAGTTTTTGTTTTTGAAATTCATGTATATATACAATGAGAGACGGTGAGGTTGATTTGTGGACATGTGGTGTTTGATGTTGATTTATGGGTTTTGATGTTGGATGTTGGATGTATATATTGTACATTGAAGTTGGATGTAAATATTACAGTTGGGTGATGATGGACAGTTTGTTTTGCATTGATTGGAAATGTTTGAGTTTGAGATGGTACTGTTTGAGTTTTATATTATTATTGATATTGATATTGATTGCTTATATATCTGATATATATTGATTTTGATGTGTTGTGATATATATTGATATTGATGTGTTGTTTGGCGGCTAAAAAAAATTACCCAGATTTCTGATGGCTTCCGACGGCTTCCGACTGCCTATAGGTCAGAAAATTCCGACAAATTACGACGGCTCCCGATGATTTACCGGTCGAAAATTCCGAACGGCTTCCTATAGTTCTCTGCTTTTTAAAGCCATATGAACATCAAAACCGTCGGAAAGAATGTCGGAGCTGCCATCGAAAATGCCGTCGGAGGCAACGAGGACTAAGGCGGGGTGATAGTTTATCACCTCTTTTGTTTAACTTAGACGCAGATGTTTTTGCTATGATAATTAAAAAACCGGTTGGTAATGGAGCTTTGTAGAGTGTTGGTAGTGAAATCTCATGCAATTGTCTCTCTATTCTTCAATTTGCAGATGATACCTTATTATTTACCTCTCATTTACCTAATCATGTCATTACCCTTAAATTTATTTTATACAGCTTTGAACTTCTTTCAGGGCTGAAAATTAGTTTCGATAAAAGTTTGGTTTTAGTATTAAATAATATCGATAGGGTTGAAAGTTTAGTAGCTAATATGCTTAATTGTGAAACTATGAATTTTCTTTTTGATTATCTTAGTTTTTTTATTAGACCAACTAAACTTAAACATGGTGACAGGTTAATTATAATAGATAAAATTAAAAATATAATTTCCAATTGGAATGGAAGATTTTATCTAGAGCGGGTAGATTAGTTTTCATCAATTCTATTTTATCTGCTCTTCTGATTTATTGTATGTCTTTGCATCTTTTCCTAGATTGGGTGGTTAATAAAATTGATAAAATAAGGGACTTTTTATGGAGTGGCAATAATTCTAGCAGTAGTCTTAGTTAGTTGGGTAACGGTTTGTAAATCAAAAAAGGAAGGTGGTTTAGGAGTCGTTAATTTACGTAACATGAATTTGTCTTTATTAGGGAAGAGATTATGGAAATTTAAGGATATTAATGATAGCTTTATTTGGAAAGAAATTATTTCTAAACATTATTCTAATGGTAATAATTATTTATACCAAATTATACCTTATGTTAAATTTTCTAATTTTTGGGAATCTATTTTAAAATGTCATGAGATTTTTAACGTTGGTACTAATATGATTGTTCATTCAGGAAATAATACTTCTTTTTGGCATGATCGTTGGATATCTATCATTCCTATTAGGGTAGAATTTAAAGAGCTTTATCAAATTTGTAGCTTTAAAAATGCTTTAATTTTAGATGTTTTTTCTTAGAAAAATGATCCCATTTGGAACTTTAGTTTTAATAGATTATCAATAGGTACAATTCTTAGACAATTTTCTTTATTATGTACTAAATTGAATTTATATAATATCGATAACAAAATGGTATTATTAACTGGGAATGGGATAAAAGTATGAAATTCACTTCAAATTCCTTTTATAAATTTCTTGATTTCTTGGGCATAACTAATAACTCTTATAAACTTATTTGGAAAACAAACGCTCCTCCTAAAGCCAAGATTCATATGTGGTTAATCATGCATGGAAAACTAAATACTGCTAAATTTTTAAAAAGAAATAATATGCAAATTGATAATAAATGTACCTTTTTCAAATTTTATTTTGAAGATATTGAGCATGTGTATTATGATTGTATGGATACTTGCTATATTCTTAAAATACTCTCAAAAATTTAACTTTATTCTTACCATTAAAGTTACCGATTGTGATTATTATGGGAATAATTTAAGATTTAAGTTTAAAAAGAAAAATTGATTTTCACTAGATACGTTCATTATAATATGTTGGTATATTTGGTTTGTGAGAAATCAAAGACTTAATAATAATAATAATAATAATAGTCATATTAACAACTTGATATTTGTAATATCATCATTTTGATTTAATTGGATCTCAATTCCTAAATAAATATTAGCTAAAAATAATCACTTCAAAAATATCTTAATAAGGTTAGTAATAGCATAAAGCTATTTAAACAAAATAATGATATTTTTAACATTAACAATAATAGCATCAACATTTTCTTAAATTTGAGTGATGATTTTACTGATTATCATAATGTTCTCTTGATTAAAGGAGCATAAGAATAATTTTTTAGATTTTATAGTTTATAGGTTTTTAAATTCATATTTTGTTAATTGTTTACCTTTTTGATTTCGAAATCTTTATTTCACATTTTTGTAATTGGTTAAGATGTTGTGTAATGAGATTGGATCTTTTCTAGTTTATCTCTTATTTTATTTTTATTACTTTTACTTCATTAATACATATACATGTGTATAAATTTCACTTTTATACATATATGTGTATTATTCTAATATTTTGGTTCATACCATCTTCAGATACATGTTTAGGTCAGATATGGTTCTAGATTGCTATTTGCAGGTTTATAATATTACTGTCGTCGGGATTGCAGCAAGGCGTTCACTCTAGATCTTCAGGGTTAGCAGGGAGGCATTCTTTCTGGATTATCCATGTTTGCAATGAGACGTTCTTTCTCTAGTGGAGCTGCTTGTAGGTGCACTTCGTCACACCTTGGATCATCCGAGTTTGTAGAGAGATGTTCATTCTAGATCATCCACATATACAGCGAGGCCTTCTTTCTAATTCATTCGAGTTTGCAGTAAGGCATCCTTTATTTGGTGGAACTATTAATAGATCTCTTTTGCTGTTCTCGTTTAGGTTCTTCTAACATCATTGTCGGGTGGTGGCCTTTCCGGAGTTCGGTAGTGAGGTGTAATGGGCGGTGGCTTTGCTGGACTCATTCAAGAAGTTCTCTGAGTTTGTTTTTCTTTTTTCCTATATTATCATTGCCACCTGCTAGACATGTTGGTAGCTCCTTTTTTATTGATGTTATATATATATATGTAAATGTGTGATTTCCTCTATTTTAGAGGATCATACATTTCTCTCTCAAGAAAAAGCTGTCGGAGGCCGTCGCAAAGTCATCGTCGATTCCATCGGAAATGAATGAAATCCATGTTCTATATTTTGATGGGATTTCCGAAGGCCGGTGATAGTTGTGAGTAATCGGAAATCACTGTGCATCTTGTAGTTACTAATTTACAAAAATTACAGAACTGTCTCAAGGGCATACCTCTAAATCTATTAAGAGTTACTTACAATTTCTAGGGACTGTAATTTTTTGACCATCCCTAATGTTGTAGTAACATGATAAACATATCCTAACACCCATTTAAGAAATTTATGAATTCTTATCTCTTTTAAGGTTTTTAAGAGATGTAGAATCTAGTGGTAGCCTAGTGCTATAAAAATAATAAACTAATCTAATAAGTACAAGGACATATGTGATATTACAGTAATCTAGTAAAACAAATATATACATTTTAATGTACTTGATGAAAATAATTCATCGACTAAAATATACTAAATGAGCTGAATAAAGGTTGATGAAGAAATGTAAAATATACTTTTTAAGTGAATTAGACTCCCTATTCTTTGAAGAGGAAGTCCTAGTGGCCATCAAGGGGTTAAGCAATGAAAAAGCTCCCGACCCAGACGGATTCTCAGTTTTCTTCTATCAAAAATTTTGGTACACTGTTAAAGATGACATAATTAAGTTATTTGATAAACCTTACAATGGTAGACTCCAGATAGGTAGGTTTAACTTTATTGATGTTGTACTCATCCCAAAAAAGGAAAATCCCCAGGAACTTACTGACTTTAGACCGATCTCCCTGATTAACTACTCGATTAAAATTATCACCAAAGTTTTAGCTAACAGGTTTTGGATGAAGATGGATAGATTGATTAATAAAACCTAAACGGCTTTCATTCAAGGTACACATATTACGAATGGTGTTGCCACTACCTAAGGATTTATTAACCACTGTCATAAAGAAAATATCGTGTGCATTCTGCTTAAATTATATTTTACTAAGGCCTTCGATTCAATCGACTAGGGATTTTGGTTAGATAACCTCAAAGTTAGGGGTTTCAACGAAAATGGATTTCCTGGATTGATCTTGTTTTGAAATCCAATGTGTTTTCGGTCTTAGTAAATAGAATTAAGGGCAACAAAATTTAATTTAAGAGGGTCTTCGTCAAGGGGATCCCTTTCAACCCCTTTTTTTAACATTGCGGTAGATATTTTTAATAGGATAATTAGTTTATCTCTTAATAATAACATCCTACATAAAATCAAGAGAAATGTTACATATGATGGAGCTTTCACTCTCCAATATGCGACGATGCTCTAATTATATGTTCACATCTTGCTCATCATATCAATTCTCTCAAATTAATTTTATATAACTTCGAATTACTACCGGGTCTTAAAATTAACTTTCGCAAAAGCTCAACTTTAATCAACAATGACTTTTCAAATATAACTACTGTAGAAGCTAATACTCTCAATCGTAAATCCATGAATTTCGCAATTAGCTATTTAGGCATTCTCATCGGACAAACAAAATCAAAAAAGGAAGAGTGGAAGATCTTCATCATTAAATTTAGTAAGAGATTCCCTACTTGGAAAACCAGTTGCCTCTCGAGAGCCGGGGGAACGATTCTCATTAACTTGGTATTGTCTACAATACCGATTTATTGGCTTTACTACTATCAATTTCCTTCTTGGGTAATTAAAAATATCGACAACATTAGGCGTTAGTTCATTTGGAAAGGAAATTTGGATTTTTCTAACTTAAATTGTCTTATTAACTGGGATGTTATGTGAAAATCCAAATCTCAAGGTGGACTAAATAATATCAACTTAAAAGCGTAAAATACTTCATTACTTTGTAAATGGATTTAGAAATTCCTAAATAAAAACAATACAATATGGAAAGAAATAGTTGGCGACTTTTATTTTCGTGGTTCCAAGAATTTATAAAATCATAATGCTCAACTTTCTCCTTCTTTTAGCAAACATTTATCACAAATTTAGAATTGGACTCAATTTTAACCTAACTCTGGAAACTAAACATCCTTCTAGAACTATCATTGGACTTCCTTTATTGCATTTAAACATGAGTTCGCAGATCTCTATTTGATTTCTAAAAATAAGAATGATCTTATTATTAACTTATTTAGACTGCTTGAAATACTTAAATGGAATATTTCAGTTAACCAAAACCCAGTTGGAACTGTTCTAAACCAACATACAAAACATATGATAATTATCAATCATATTATACTGGTTGATTAGCCTGATCAGTTGGTTTGGCGTTGGGATAATAGAAAATTTTATACTTCTAAATCCATGTACAAGTTCTTCATTTTTTCTTGTACAAATCATTTTCATTATTTTAATCCTATTTGGAAAATGGTTATACCCTTAATGTTAAGATCCACATGTGGATTGTCTTACATGATAAATTAAATACAATTAACGATTTAAACTTCAAACTAGCTAATAATGGTAGCCACAATTCAAATTACTTTTGTAACTTAGCCCTTGAAACTACTACTCATCATTTTTACGGTTGCAATTCTCTCATTATGTAATATGTACATTATTAGATGTTGTTGGTCTTGATATAAACAACTCTACTCTGTACGAATATTGGACCAGTTTTAGATTTAAATACAATAATATCATTATAAAAATATTAGACACTTCATGTTCTATTACATGTTGGGGCCCATAGTATGAACAAAATAAGAGAATATTCAATAGTTCATATAAAAACTCTGTAGCTATTTTTATATTCTATTTCTTGGCATACTTCTCTTTGGATAGGCCCTTTTAATGGATAATCAAGTTGGAGAGACCATCTGAAGATGGTCATGGATGATTCTTTGTCGAGTGCTAGCTAATCGCTTCTTTTGCCTCATCACAACTCGGGAAGATAAACCTCTTAGCTGCAAATTCCTACCTCTCAATGATGCCCATACCTTTCTTCTTTTTAGGTTCACTCCTCAAGCTTCAAGCTAGTTGTGCACTACTTCAACCTGCTACTCGCTATTTTCCAACCTCAACCAGCAGCAAATAGCAGCATTTCCCATTGTCCAAGAATATAGCTACAACCTCTCGACTGTTCCATTGCCTTATCCTCTTCAATAGCGTTCCACTACTTTTATATGCTGGATCAGGTTGTTTAAGTTGTCCGAATAGTCTTCCTACCATCACCATTGCTCTATTACCTGGTTGTTCAGATTGTTCCATTGCCTAGTCTTCACAGTCTCACTGCATGGAAGCTCTCTATTTATATTCTTCTTTGCTTCTATACTTCAATCAAGCTCGCAGCACTATGCATGCATCTCTTTATTCAAGCTGCAACTCAGAAAACCTCCACGGTGTTATGCAATACCATATTTTGTTGCCTTTTGATATCTCTTACATGCGGCAAGCTTATTGTCTCAAATCTTCTTCATGCAATTATACACTTTCTTTCTTTCGGCCAGCCATTTATCAGCCATGTCAAAAGCACCTATAGTTTCTTATTTGACTATGAGCACACTTTAACAGTTGGCATGTGGTTTGGTAATTCTTTGTAGCCTTCTAGCTCATTCAAGCCTATAGATCATCTAATATTTTTGTTACACTAGTCCATATCATCATTTATCTCATCTTGTCAATATAAATGATTATATATATTCTTTTGATTGACTTTACCATTCTCATTTTGTGATCATCGAAGTGATGATCTTGCATGTTTGTAAGCAAACATTTGTATGAATTTCAATTTTGATTTAATAAAATAATGAGTGCTCTCCACATAAGAGGACCACACTTTCATCAAAAAGTTACCAATTTTGGTAAGTTGTCACTTCAAGGCCCGTGCAAGAGCTAAAATCATATAACCATTAAAAAAATTCATGCCATAGTCACTTAAGTGCTAATTTTCCTAAGACATTGTATTGTCTTTTATGACTTTTGAACTCAAAAGTAATACAACAATATGGATATTTGATCCACATTCGATCATATACAAAAGTTGTATCATGGATGGCCGCCTTCTTAAATTCTTATTGAACAAAATTTCAATGAGAAAGTTTCATTTGAAATGAAAAGGTAAACCATAGTGCAAGATCATGTGTTCAATATAATTAAACAAAATAATGATCTTGTTGTGTTAGAACAACACTTGACCATGGATGTAGACATATCTACGATCACTGAAATGTGAGTTTTGATCTGTTTATTTTACTGCAACTTATTAGATATCCTTAAAATGTTAACGGTTACATAATGCATTTCTATAAAGAATTCGACGTAATCTCATAGAAACTGTTTCTCTTTTGAATAGTTCAACCTTTTAAAGGAAAAACTAAACGTTTGAGAATGGATATAATGTTGGCACAATTGGGTTGAACAGAGTGAAGGGTCACCTCTACTTCATGAAGAGACGTCAAAAATAGAATTATTTAAAATATCTATAAACGTTTAATAGGGAATAAGAAATATGATTTCTACTCCTAATGTATTTTTCTTATAAAAAATTTATCCTCTGTAAGATCCACTTCTTCAGTTCAAGATATTTAATCTATAACTCACAACTGGAAGTTAGTTACAGTAAAATAAATAAATAGCCCATATTAAGTGATTAAATGGAGCTTCATACTTTAAATGTTGTTATTATGACGATCGAAATAGTAGGAGCATAACATATAACACTCACTAGTGGACACATCAAGTATTGAAAAATCACTTTCTTATATGCCAAATACTTCTTATGAAATAACTGTTTTCGGTATTGAATGAAAATAAAAACATTTTTATTTTAACATGAATATTATGAATATTCAACATAAAGTAAAACCATGCTTTGGCATTTCAAGGACAGTATTTGTTTTCCTAACTAATGGTGCATTGGCTGTAGTAAATATAGAAGCATTCAAAATATTCAATAATTAATTTTAGAATTATGGACTAAGCCATATCATCGACAAATAATTCTTTAATCATACGATTATGAATCATATAGTACTTGTGATTTATATCTCAAATGATTAAGGGTAAAGCACTCACTCAATGGGAGCGACAAAATGAGTTAACGAACCCTTTGGATTGACACACATAGATATATGTGGTCCAAGGTTTAATGATACCAAAAGTGGATCCATGTACTTCATTAAATGACTAATGAATTATGTCAGATATGAATAAGTAAATTAGATACACATGATATAATTCTATCATTAGTTCATAGAATATAAAACGAAAGTAGAAATTATAACATGAAAAGGAAATAACACAGTTTGATTTAATCGAATATGTGAATACAATGGATAAGAGTTCCAATAGTACCTAAAAGCGAATAAGATTCACTCTTAAAGTCATCCCTACCTAAAATGATGAATTGATAAGGAGCAATCAGATTTTATTAGATAATGTACAATTGATAATGAGCATAGTAGAGTTACTTCTTTCTATAAGAATATGTACTTAAGGGTAAGTACATGTATATTAAATTTGATTTCAGCTAAACCACAGAATGAATTCAAATAAGGTATGAATTAGAAAGGAACCCTAATCTTAAATAGTTTAAGATGTGTGGTTGTCCAATTTACATTATGAACGTAAATTTCACAAACTCAAATCTAGCTCTATTTTATATAGAGTCTAGGTAGACCATTACATATTTTGAATGCATATTCCACCTTATTGAGAATTAAATTGTTGTTTTAAGAAACAACACCTTTATGTCGAAGGAGTACCTTTACAGAGAAATTAGTCAATGTGCTTAACTCCGTTGGGATTCTACTAGCAAATTATCGCATGATATAGCTTTGAATTCTGGCATATTGATGTAGAAATAGAACTTCTAAATAATGATTTTGAAGATATTGTATGCACACAATAGCTAAAATTTCTTGAAATAAGTTGGAGCCATAACAAAGTTTCTAGATTTTTGGATACGTTCCAAGAGTTGATGCAATGATGGTGTCTAACAAGCATTTAAAGGTTGAGAAAGTATTTTGAAACAGAAATGAAATTGTTTGATTTTGGTCAAAATGAAGAGGAAGCATTCTTCTGTAAGAAAGAAACTTAAAGGTACTACATCATTTCTAATAATATAAGTAATCAACATGCTACTGATTGTTATGATGTACCTGTGTTAAAATCAATTTGTTGTTTAATACTCGATGTAGGATTTGAAAGAGAGATATTTTATACTCAGTACAAAAGAATGTTGGTCCCAATCTATATTCACAGTAACCATATTAAAATGTTTAATATGGAACATATGATGTAGATCTCTTATAGATCAATAAAAGGAATCATCATATATGATATGTGGTATATTAGATATCACTCATACATTCGGCGTATTAAGCAAATATTAAATCTGAGGTAAAGTCGCTAAATGTTAATAAAGAGTGTTCTCAAGTATTTTTGAAATACTAAGGAATTATTTATGGAAACAACGAATTCTTTATAAGGAGTGTTCGGACTTGAACTTTATAGGCGACATCGAATATAGTAAGTCAATCATAAATTAACATTCAACTTTTATTAAGGATCTTTGAGTTGAAAATGTTCCTAACGAGTGGTTATGGCAGATTTAATTATAAAGGCAAAGTGCATCGCCTTGAATAGCGCTGCAATGAGAGTAGTGTATGCATGCGTGTGCAAATTTATAAGAAAGCTAGGGGCAATTCCAACCATTCAAATTCAAATAACATATTATGACTGCAATAACACAATATGGATGGCAATAAGAACTGGCAGCTTAATAAGAAGTCGAGATATGTTCTCCATAGTGAACACGTGATTAAAATATTTTATTAGCAATAGTGATGCATACTCGAAAAGTAAATACAAAACAATAATATCATAGATCTATTTACTAAGACCCCTTTTCAGTCTAATTTAGGTAGACTGATCAAAGGTAAGGGCATGGAAAACCATAGTTGGCTCCAAGTGCAATCCCTAGATTGACAGAGTTAAGAGTGTACCATAAAAGA
The DNA here is from genome assembly GCA_030765085.1 of Allium cepa. Classification (NCBI taxonomy): domain Eukaryota; kingdom Viridiplantae; phylum Streptophyta; class Magnoliopsida; order Asparagales; family Amaryllidaceae; genus Allium; species Allium cepa. The sequence goes on along the minus strand of CM060940.1, from coordinate 743,851,561 downwards.
AATTATGCAGTTTATTACGTAACTTGACTCTTGTGACGGAATCTTATTCGTAATAAAGTATGCTTTTGGTTTTATTTTCTTTTATATAGGTTGCTATATAGATATAAGTAATGTAATAATATATTAAGCATATACAAGTAGAAAATCCTTATGAGAAAGTATTTTATCGATAGGAGTTGTGCATGTGTTCGTAACCCTGAATATTGAATCGATATTTAAACATTCTCCCTTTAAATGTTCCTAGTCAAGATGTATCAAAAAAGGATATCTATACATCCATTGAGACTAATGTGTTTAACGTTCTTCATATGATGGACGGTGAATTACTCATAACCGTTAGGAATACCAAGAGGTTATATACTTGTGGTTGTTTGGAGCAGTCATAAAATAACTCGACGAGAGTCTTCTATAGGTTAATACAACTAAGTCAAAATAGAAGATTTCATGGTAACGACGTACAGTAGTTTTCAGACTTAAAGGTACTATCGATCTTAGGTAGCTAGGTCATACTTTAATTATGCTCAAGCATATGGCATGACGACCATGTTACGGCCATAGTAGTGTGCATATTGAGCTACTAAAAGAAAAACACTATTCAAGAGAGGATTTGTCTCCTTCGTTGTAGAAAGTTAGTATCCCATAATTGGCAATCAACTTACGGTCTAAATCTTTGGTCAAAGTAAATCAGTTAATTAATAATTGTTATTGGACATAACCAAGGACATTAATATAGTTTACACAACTAAATACAAATATTAATATAGTTTTTGACCTTAGAGCTAACTCTATATATCCGAGTGATATAGTGTTAGCGAAAATAAAACATGTACAAAATGTTGTTACTAGGTGTAGCTTCATAAAGAGTAAAAATTAGATTTCAACTAAATGATCTATAAGTGAACTTGTGCATGATACTATTCTTTAGCAAAGTCCGTACATACTTCAATATTTAAATTATCTAAATACGGACTAAGGACCCAGTTCACACCAAGGTCAACATAGCCATGCTGTTAGTTAATTTATGAGTTCTATCAACATAAAATTAATATATAAATTTTATAACTTAATACAAATATTGTATTAAATTTTAATGACATTCTAACTATTAGTTTAAATCTTGAAAATTGTTCGAAACGACGTATAAAAGTTATACGTTGATATATTTATTAGATAGGCTTAATTGAATTAGTTAAATAAATCATTTAGGCATGAAATCTGAAATCCTAAATAGAAAGGGGGCTGATTATAGCTTGCGGAGGAGGGAGGAGACTTGGCTTCTAGGGTTAATGAGAAAGAGGCTAGATATTAGTGATGTAGTTGGCTATAAGTAGCCACCCCTCTTATTCTCTGTTTACGCCAGACAAAATCAACCTTAGCCTCCATTACCAATCTTGGTGAAACTAAAGAGACAGAATTACATCACGTAGCTAAGGAGAAAGGACAAAGGTGTTCAAGGAAGGAAATAAATAGTAAATGAGGTGTTCGACAATCGATTTGATCCCAATATGGTAACATCCTATTTTACTTAATTCATATACGTATATTTTGATGAATGCTCTACTATGTAACAACCCGGGGTTTTGCTGTTAATTTGTCATCGTCATTTAACGATTAATCTGTTGGTTTATTGCAGTTGGAAATTTTTTTATCAAGCTGAAATTCTTTTGAGAATTCTTTAAAGAAGTTATGCGGGCTTTCGATTCAATCTTGGCCCAAGAAGACTCGCTCCTTTATTTTATTTTATTTGGTCGTTCCCTTCTTATTCAATTCGACCCGATCCCCTTATTTTTTCATTCGAAAACCCTAGATCAATCGAAGAAAAATAACGGCGGCTCCAAACCTTACGTTCTCGTCGTCCTCTTTTCGAAGCTAAGGCTTTTCAAAACTGAAGACGCCATCTATTGCAGCTCGTTCGATCGAGTGAAGATTCTGACCTTGCGTGTCGAACGAATAACGGCTGCTTCAGTTGACTCGCACGCGGCTGCTCCGATAGCAAAGGTGAGTGAACTATCACTCACATCTAGTTCATTCTCAGTATCGTGCTTAGGTTGTTCGACTTTGTTTCGATGTTGATGATTTTTATCTGTCTTGGTTTGATTCGTGTTTTATTGGTTTTGTTCTTCCCGACTGAGACTTTGCTCGAATTCGTATATTTTTGTGATTGTTTATCTCGGCTAGTGATTTAATTTGTTCTTATCACTTGTTCAAGGCTGTCACATTGATTTGGGGTTGCGATTCCTAGATGATTTTCATTGCTTCTCTAACAGTTTTAAAATTTACTTTGGTATAAGAAAAGAAAAAAGAAATAGTCTTCGACTTTACTTTATTGGTATCGGCTTTGACTTTGGTTGTTGTTCCATGGCTTCGGCATGGTTATTCGGAAGTACACTCAACTTCGACCTTGTTCATTTGATTCTATATTTATGTAACATTAGTTGTTCATGTTGTATACAAAAATTGATCGCATTATGTAGTCGATTTTGTTTCGTTGTTGATTCCTCCTTGACCTCGGCATTAACTTGAATTTTGTTTTCTTCTCAAATTTGCTTATCACCTGACTTCGGTCGTGGTTGAACTTGCTGCTGTAGATTTTTGTGACTTCGGTCCTCTGACTTTGGGTATGATATACCCTGACATGCCATCTTTGGTCATCACCTTGGGTTGGCATCGATCTGTAGTTGTTTACTTGTTAAATTACTGTTTTGAACTGCATTAACTTCACTGATTTGAACTATGGCTTGTCTGATTCATTATATTGCAATTGGTGATTTCTTACTTCATTCTTTGATTTTATGAAATTTTGATGGCTTCAGCCTTGACTTAAGATTTTGCGTATTGTTGTAGCATCCACTGTATTGATATTTTGAGTTGATATTACTTTGTTCCACATCCACTTCATGTATATTGGTGGGGTGTGCACTGTCTTGAATCTTGTTTACTCGATGGCTTTTGGTCTGTTGTAGTTGTACACTTGTGGCTTCACTTCAGTTGCTTGTATATGTATACAAGTGTTCACTTGATTCATTGAGCCTGCTTTTGAGTTGTAGCTGTTGTTCTTGACTTCGTGTTGCACTGCTACACGATGCTTGTATGCATCTGGACTTGTTTGATTCTGACCCATGCTTTGGGTACTTTATTTGTTGTTTGCACTTCCAGTTTCATTTAGTTGAAACTGTTCCAGTGCACTAGGTTGAGTCTTGTGGTCTTTGTCATCTTCACATTCAGTTCTCCTGTTCATTGTAGTTTGATTTACATGTGTTCGAGCCTTTTTCACATCGTTGGTTCATGTTGCATCTACTTGACTTATTTCTATTGTGTGCTGTGGTGCCATACTTTTGGTGCTCTCACCTTCAGTTTGTTGTCTTCCTGTAGTTGTACCACTGTTGTCATCTTCTCTTGACATCTAGGAACTTGAACTATTGCATTCTTGTGATGACTGCAGTTTCGATTTGTATACAGTCTTGCCCTTGTTGGTTTGCATTGCATTGATGCAGTTGGATTTGTTTTTCTAATTGCGCTTGAGTTGAATCCGGTATTTCGGGTTCGACCTTGTGCTCGTTTGTGAGTTTTCATTGTGCCTTCATGTGCACTTTGTTCATTTGATGGTTCATTTTGATTTGGTTTGATGCTATTTGTTTTTGGTTCATTGAGCTTTTGTGTAATTCATATACTGTAGTGGCGAGGCAGTACATGCGTGCGTGTACTAAAGCCACACAGAATTGACGTTTGCTGTCAATAGTTGGAGTTATGATGACATCTTATACTGAAGTGGCAAGGCAGTACATGCGTGCGTGTACTGCAGCCAAAACAGTATTGGCATTTTAATTGATATTTCAATTACTTGAATTGTTTTGTCCAATTCAATATTTTGAAATTATATTTTGATTTGATTTGATTCGATCATTTTGTTATTGTCTAATTATCTATTTGATAATTAGATTATGAGTTTCTAATTATTTGTTCAATAATTAGATTTTGTTGTTAATTGCCAATTAGGCAATTCTTATGTTTTCTAAATTATCTTCATTGATATTCTTTTCACTTATCTCTGTTGATGATTTGAATTTGCTGATTTGTTGTTTAACACTATTAGGTGTTATATTTACCGTTATCTGATTTCCTTGTTAAAGGATTGGATAGACGAGAATTATTTTGATTGTCGCCTAATTGTTGTTTAATTATTACTGCTTCCGTGCATTAATAACTGAGTTTGAATTAGACTGACCCGTGTATTATTTTCTTTTGAATTTAATGCTCGGGTCAGACCGTGTTATTACAGGTTGTAGATATCTTGCTTTGGATTGCTGCTTGAGCTATGAAGTTTCTTTGTATCATTTGGAGTAGTCGTTGTCATAGTATAGGAAGATATGTATTCTTGTATATTATATACGATAATGTACATGTATATGTAACTTCCAGAGTCGACAGTTGTAGCTGTATCATATGTACTGCATCACATGTATTGTAACTGATTTCAGTTATATATATATGAGACTTTTTATTATCTGTGTTCCGCATTTATATTATCTGTGTTATTATTATATTTATTGTCCTAAATTATTATGAACCATCGTAGTTCGCTTTATACTGGAATTGGGTATGTCGATGGGAGTAAATAAATAAGGGATGAAAAATAAAAATATATACCACTCCTATCAAAATAACCAATACTAGTGTAAGGCCTAACTACGGATGGCCGCTCCTATCCAGCCTTATTCTTCATGATAACAGACAGTATTTCCTTTAATACTCTTTGTTATTATGAGAATAGAGGTGGGGCGTCACAGTTGGTATCAGAGCTCGGGGTTTATGGACATAATATAAAACATAACTTAGATGGAACATGTGTTACAACTATTAGCTGATGTTTTACTGTGCTTTGAATCAAAACTAAAGTTTTGAAATTATGATGAAATTTTAAATATCTTTATTTAAGAATGAAAGAGAATCTGTGTTTTGATGATTAAGTAATTTGTGTCGGTTTATCAGAGTGCGCAGCGAAAACAGTGAAACTGTCTTCGCTGAGTACAGCTGATAACCTTTTTGATTTAAAAATCAAAATATGAAATTGAAATAAATTTCATTTGTTGTTTGCATAGCTGAATTTATTTTGTTTTCTTTGAAAATTTCGAATCCGATTTGAGGATTCGAAGCGATTGCAGTTATGTGATTTTTGTTGAGATTTTTGTTGTTTTGAATTATCTTCATTGAAAATATATTCGAATTATTTCTTTGTTCATTTTGTAGTATACGTGCAAATTTAAATTGCACGTTACTGCATTAATTTTACGTTGAACCGGTATTTGTTTTAACCGTTATTTTTATAACGAGATTTTCACACTGATGCTAGGTTTTTGAAGCACGGTGTTTTGTTGACCTTTTTAATAAATGGAAATTCACTAGTGTTATATTTTGATGTGAATCATTTTGATGAAATTTTGACGTTAAAAAAATTACTGTCGCTTCGACTTCAATAACCGTCAAATTTTAAAGTGGATTTTCAAGCGATTATCTCGCAATGCTGATTTTGAGATCCGTTCTACGGTGTTTTGAGAAGTGCAATTTCCTTGTCGAAATTGTCGCTAGTATTGCTGTTTTTATCACGGATTTGCAAATCGTTTTAAAAATAAAATTGTTTTTCAAAATTTTTGTAGTTTGCGCTTTCAAAAGAATGAGGAAGTGATTTAAACGATTCAGCAAAATCGAAGACTATGACCCCTTTCTTTTACCGATTCGCTTAATTCCGGACTTGTTCGTTTGAGAATGTAAATTGTTACTTTTATAAAATAAATGAAATTGTTTTCATAAGTTTTACAGTTTGTACTTTCAAAAGAATGAGGAAGCGATTTAAACGTTTCAGCAAAATCGAGGATTATGACCCCTTTCTTTTACTGATTCGCTTAATTCCGGACTTGTCCGTTTGAGAATGTGAAATGTTATTTTTGGAATACACAATTTTGCACTTTCAAGGAGACGATGAAGAGAATTAAACGATTTAGTAAAACTCGTAGTTATGGGACATGTGCGTTTGCTATTTTGGTTAATTCCGGACTCGTTAATTGAAACCTTTGTTTTTTGATGATTTTGATGATTTTATTTAGCTTTCGAGCCACTTTGTTGGACCTACGGGTCATATGTTGCACCTTCGGGTCATATGATGGACCTTCGGGTCATTTGTTGGGCTTTCGGGCCACTTTGCTGGACCTCTGTGTCATTTGTTGGGCTTTCGGGCCACTCTGCAGACCTTTGGGTCAAATACCAGTACTAGACCTTCGGGTCACTCTGCGGACCTTCGGGTCAATCTGATGGGCGCCAAAATTTATAGTACTTGGTAGGCTTCGGCCACTCTGAGATGCACGTGCGGCGTAGCTAAAACTCGCCATCTGATGGGATCGATCCAACCTTTTATGTTGATTTTCTAGAGTATCTTAATTGATTTCTAGATATTTGTTGTTTCCAATTATCTGCAGGTAATTGGATATTTGTTGATATGAGTTCTGATTATCGTTTTTGATAATCGGATATTTGTTGATTCTGATTATCGTTTTTGATAATCGGATATTTGTTGATTCTGATTATCGTTTTTGATAATCGGATATTTGTTGATATGAGTTTTGATTATCGTTTTTGATAATCGGATATTTGTTGATTCTGATTATCGTTTTTGATAATCGGATATTTGATTATTTTGATTATCGTTTTTGATAATTGGATATTTGCTGATATGAGTTCTGATTATCGTTTTTGATAATCGGATATTTGTTGATTCTGATTATCGTTTTTGATAATCGGATATTTGTTGATTCCGATTATCGTTTTTGATAATTGGATATTTGTTGATATGAGTTCTGATTATCGTTTTTGATAATTGGACATTTGTTGATATGAGTTCTGATTATCGTTTTTGATAATCAGATATTTGTTGATTTGAGATTTGATTATCGTTTGTGATAATTGAATATTTGTTGATTTGAGATTTGATTATCGTTTGTGATAATTCAATATTTGTTGATTTGAGATTTGATTATCGTTGTGATAATTAAATATTTGTTGATTTGAGATTTGATTATCATTTTTGTTAATTGAATATTTGTTGATTTGTGATTTGATTATCGATTTTGATAATTGAATATTTGTTGATTTGAGATTTGATTATCGGTTTTGATAATTAAATATTTGTTGATTTGAGATTTGGTTATCGTTTTTGATAATTGGATATTTTTTGATATGAGTTCTGATTATCATTTTTGATAATCGGATATTTGTTGATTCTGATTATCGTTTTTGATAATTGGATATTTGTTGATATGAGTTCTGATTATCGTTTTTGATAATCGGATATTTGTTGATTCTGATTATCGTTTTTGATAATTGGATATTTGTTGATATGAGTTCTGATTATCATTTTTGATAATCGGATATTTGTTGATTTTTTATGATAATTGAATATTTGTTGATTTGAGATTTGATTATCGTTTGCGATAATTGAATATTGGTTAATTTGAGATTTGATTATCGTTTGTGATAATTCAATATTTGTTGATTTGAGATTTGATTATCGTTGTGATAATTAAATATTTGTTGATTTGAGATTTGATTATCGTTTTTGATAATTGAATATTTGTTGATTTGAGATTTGATTATCGTTTTTGATAACTAAATATTTGTTGATTTGTGATTTCTAATTATCGTTTTTGGTAATTAGATAATTGTTGTTTTCAAATTATCTGGTTAATAACCAGATAATTGCTGTTTTGCAAATTGTGATTTGTATTTTCTAATTATCTTTGTTGATAATTGGATTTTGCTGTTTTCTAATTATCGTATCGATAATTAGATATTGCTATTTTGTGATTTCTGTATTCTAATTATCTAATTGATAATTGAATATTACTGATAATTGCATTTATTCAGTTTTGTGTTTTCTGATTATCTATTTGATAGTTAGATTTTGTTGAAAATTTATGAATTTCTTTTATGAAATCAAAAGATTTCTTTGGCATTTGTGTTCTTGACCTTTATTTTTCTAGCTTAACCAGTTTATGTTAGAAAAATAATTGTTAGTGACGACTTTAATTATGAAAATTGCGGGGACGCAATTTTTATAAGGAGGGGAGTCTGTAACAACCCGGGGTTTTGCTGTTAATTTGTCATCGTCATTTAACGATTAATTTGTTGGTTTATTGCAGTTGGAAATTTTTTTTATCAAGCTGAAATTCTTTTGATAATTCGTTAAAGAAGTTATGCTGCCTTTCGATTCAATCTTGGCCCAAGAAGACTCACTCCTTTATTTTATTTTATTTGGCCGTTCCCTTCTTATTCAATTTGACCCGATGCCCTTATTTTTTCATTCGAAAACCCTAGATCAATCGAAGAAAAATAATGGCAGCTCCAAACTTTTCGTTCTCGTCGTCCTCTTTTCGAAGCTAAGGCTTTTCAAAACTGAAGATGCCATCTATTGCAGCTCGTTCGATCGAGTGAAGATTTTGACCTTGCGTGTCGAACGACTATCTCTTTGGTCGCTAACGGCTGCTTTGGTTGACTCGCACGCGGCTGCTCCGATAGCAAAGGTGAGTGAACTATCACTCACATCTAGTTCATTCTCAGTATCGTGCTTAGGTCTTTCGACTTTGTTTCGATGTTGATTATTTTTATTTGTCTTTGTTTGATTTGTGCTTTATTGGTTTTGTTCTTCCTGACTGAGACTTTGCTCGAATTCGTATATTTTTGTGATTGTTTATCTCGGCTAGTGATTTAATTTGTTCTTATCACTTGATCAAGACTATCACATTGATTTGGGGTTGCGATTCCTAGATGATTTTCATTGCTTCTCTGACAGTTTTAAAATTTACTTTGGTATAAGAAAAGAAAAAAGAAATAGTCTTCGACTTTACTTTGTTGGTATCGGCTTTGACTTTGGTTGTTGTTCCATGGCTTCAGCATGGTTACTCGGAAGTACACTCGACTTCGAGCTTGTTCATTTGAGTCTATATTTATGTAACATTAGCTGTTCATGTTGTATACAAAAATTGATCGCATTATGTAGTCGATTTTGTTTCATTGTTGATTCCTCCTTGACCTCGGCATTAACTTGAATTTTGTTTTCTTCTCAAATTTGCTTATCACCTGACTTCGGTCGTGGTTGAACTTGCTGGTGTAGATTTTTGTGACTTCGGTCCTCTGACTTTGCGTATGATATACCCTGACATTCCATCTCTGGTCATCACCTTGGGTTGGCATCGATCTATAGTTGTTTACTTGTTAAATTACTGTTTTGAACTGCAGTAACTTCACTGATTTGAACTATCTCTTGTCTGGTTCATTATATTGCAATTGGTGATTTCTTACATCATTCTTTGATTTTATGAAATTTTGATGGCTTCGGCCTTGACTTGAGATTTTTGCGTATTGTTGTAGCATCCACTGTACTGATATTTTGTGTTGATATTACTTTGTTCCACATCCACTTCATGTATATTGGTGGGGTGTGCACTGTCTTGAATCTTGTTTACTCGATGGCTTTTGGTCTGTTGTAGTTGTACACTTGTGGCTTCACTTCAGTTGCTTGTATATGTATACAAGTGTTCACTTGATTCATTGAGCCTGCTTTTGAGTTGTAGCTGTTGTTCTTGACTTCGTGTTGCACTGCTACACGATGCTTGTATGCATCTAGACTTGTTTGATTCTGACCCATGCTTTGGGTGCTTTATTTGTTGTTTGCACTTCCAGTTTCATTTAGTTGAAACTATTCCAGTGCACTGGGTTGAGTCTTGTGGTCTTTGTCATCTTCACATTCAGTTCGCCTGTTCATTGTAGTTTGATTTACATGTGTTTGAGCCTTTTTCACATCGTTGGTTCATGTTGCATCCACTTGACTCATTTCTGTTGTGTGCTGTGGTGCCATACTTTTGGTTCTCTCACCTTCAGTTTGCTGTCTTCCTGTAGTTGTACCACTGTTGTCATCTTCTCTTGACATCTAGGACCTTAAACTATTGCATTCTTGTGGTGACTGCAGTTTCGATTTGTATACAGTCTTGCCCTTGTTGGTTTGCATTGCATTGATGCAATTGGATTTGTTTTTCTAATTGCGCTTGAGTTGAATCTGGTATTTCAGGTTCGACTTGTGCTCGTTTGTGAGTTTTCATTGTGCCTTCATATGAACTTTGTTCATTTGATGGTTCATTTTGATTTGGGTTGTTGCTATTTGTTTCTGGTTCATTGAGCTTTTGTGTTATTCATATACTGTAGTGGCGAGGCAGTACACGCATGCGTGTGCTGCAGCCGCACAGAATTGACGTTTGCTGTTAATAGTTGGAGTTATGATGACATCTTATACTGAAGTGGCGAGGCAGTACACGCGTGCGTGTACTGCAGCCAAAACAGTATTGGCATTTTAATTGATATTTCAATTACTTGAATTGTTTTGTCCAATTCAATATTTTGAAATTATATTTTGATTTGATTCGATCATTTTGTTATTGTCTAATTATCTATTTGATAATTAGATTATGAGTTTCTAATTACTTATTCAATAATTAGATTTTGTTGTTAATTGCCAATTAGGCAATTCTGATGTTTTCTAAATTATCTTCATTGATATTCTTTTCACTTATCTTTGTTGATGATTTGAATCTGTTGATTTGTTGTTTAACACTGTTAGGTGTTATATTTACCGTTATTCGATTTCCTTGTTAAAGGATTGGATAGACGAGAATTATTTTGATTATCGCCTAATTGTTGTTTAATTATTAATGCTTCCGTGCATTAATAACTGAGTTTGAATTAGACTGACCCGTGTATTATTTTCTTTTGAATTTAATGCTCGGGTCAGACCGAGTTATTACAGGTTGTAGATATCTTGCTTTGGATTGCTGCTTGAGCTATGAAGTTTCTTTGTATCATTTGGAGTAGTCGTTGTCATAGTATAGGAAGATATGTATTCTTGTATATTTTATACGATAATGTACATGTATATGTAACTTCCAGAGTCGACAGTTGTAGTTGTATCATATGTACTGTATCACATGTATTGTAACTGATTTCAGTTATATATATATATATATATATATATATATATGAGACTTTTTATTATCTGTGTTCCGCATTTATATTATCTTATTATATTTATTGTCCTAAACTATTATGAACCATCGTAGTTCGTTTTATACTGGAATTGGGTATGTCGATGGGAGTAAATAAATAAGAGATGAAAAATAAAAATATATACCACTCCTATCGAAATAACCAATACTAGTGTAAGGCCTAACTACAGATGGCCGCTCCTATCCAGCCTTATTCTTCGTGATAACAGACAGTATTTCCTTTAATACTCTTTGTTATTGTGAGTATAGAGGTGGGGCGTCACATACTGTATATAATTCAGCCATAGTTAAGTAAAAACTTATTTTGGGAATTTAGTGTGTATATATAATAATTAAATTAATAATTAAAACATTAATATACATGCATATATAATCATTCTTACATTTTTTCAGAATATTAACAAGTTTAGATCTATAAATACATACATATATGTGTCTGTGGATTGCATCCTAAATAATTTATCAATTATTATATAGAGCAATTATGGAAATAGACAAACTTTGAAAAAAATTAGGTTGAAGAACGTCATGTTATATTTTTCGGCTGAAGGACAAATTTTGGTTATAATTTAGGCTGAGGGATAAACTTTGAAAAAAAAATTAGGCTGAAGAACAAACGCTAATTTTAATTTTAGGCATTATATTGGGTTTTACACTATAAAAAACTAGGATTGTCCTTCAGCCTAAAAAAACACTTGCAATCCTTCAGCCTAATTTTTGTTCAAAATTTGTCCTTGTGCCTATTTTCTTGTTATTATTATATTTGGTTTTTTTAAGTTGATTTTTGAATTTTGCTTTTGGTAGAAGAATTAATTATTCAACTCGGATTTTATAAATACATATGTACGTAATTATATACATAATATACATGTACATGCATACATATATGTATATGTATATGTATATGCGTATGTACACACATACACACACATTATACACGAAATATATATATTAAAAAATAATTATTCATGAATGCGGTAAAAGACATTTTTTATTTTAAAAAGTCATATGTTTTGAGTTTAAATATTTTAAAAGGTTAAATATGTACATTATATATATATACATATATTAAGCCGAACGAATTATATACAAATAATAAAAAATATCTTTTGACTTACGGATTTAAAAATAAAAAAACTCTTGTAATTTTGAAAAAGTCAAATTAGTTTTAAAATTCAAATTTCAGATTATTTAATATATAAATTTTATAAATAATTAATATTACTATATAAAAATTACTAAGTATAAACAATTTATTTTAAATATATATATGCTAAATTTTATATTCTAACATACACTTATATATATAATTTAAATAACATTGTGTGTATATATATAATTTAAATGACATTGTATATAATTAATAATTAAAAGCCAAACTATATAAAAAAATGTAGTTCATAGTAGTTTAGATATAAATTTAAATATTTGTGTGTTTATATATACTTATGACCTTATCATTGATTTATGACATTAAACTTATTTGTTAACCATAAATCGTAATGGTTAATTAAACAACTTTACATATGTCCTCATATTTACCGTAGGTTAGATCACATATTCAACACAGTTATAATGTTTATATTGTGAATACAAATATATTAAAATAGAAAAATTTAAAATCAAATCAGAATTAAATTATTAACTTAAATCAAAATTAATAATAAAATATTATTATTAAATCATAAAAAACAAATAAAATTTTATACAAAATTATATAAACTAAAAATATATCCCAAACTCTTTTGTTACTTAATATTAAATATGATTTAGTTTTAAAATTCATACAAACACAAGACGCGATCTTATGCAAATTAATAAAAGAGATTTTTTTTAATTTCCTTTTTAATCCCGTTGAAAATACACCTGATCCAACAAGAAGCCCCAACTAAATCGATGGTTCCCGCATGAATAATATCAATCAAGGCATTGGAGTTTAGAAGCAATGCTAGTAGAGAAAATAATCGATAACCTAGAATAATTAAATAACTAGCTAGTCGTCCCTTAGAACATCCTATAGTGATGCCTTAAAATATGTCTGTATGGTCGGTGTATCTAGATGTGGATCATCTAAAATCATGTCTCACACAAAACTCAGACTCCAACAATGCTCACATAGATAACACATATAAACCCCATAGATGAAGAGGATACTGGTGGAAATCATCAAGTAAACCAAAAACCGACATGTGATATAGCTAGGTAATTCAAAATAGGATAACCATCATATATGTGCCAAATAATAATACATTACTAGTACATAGCTCTAACTAGCTACGCGCTACATAAAAATATGACTTGCCTTTTTTCATTAAACTCTATGCCAACTTGTATGTCAGATATGATGAATTGTGGATATACTTATAATACTAGTACATTATAGGCTTTGAGAATTCACTCATCAATATTTTTGTCTAATAAACCACGCACTACATTGTAGGAACCATGCTAGTTGGAAGCGGGTGAAATATGTAGATTTCAAAATATATTCTATTTTGGATCTATTGGGCCTATGAAGTCTAAATAGATTTTAGATCCAATCTAAAAAGTTTTAAATAAAATGTTATTTTATTTAATATTGTTTAGAAAGGTTTTGAATACTTATATTTTAATCAATAGGAGAAGTTTATGTAAAATAGTGTATATCAAATATACTCTTGTGTATAAATGTGTGTAACAGCTACTCATTAAAATTAATTAAGAAGAAGAAAGTTTTTTGTTTCTGTCACTCTTAATTTATACAATTAATTGAGGGAAGATTTTGTTTTAATTAGAGTGGAAGACATTTCATATCTCTCTCTACTTAAATTGATTGACTTATTAAATGACACTTATGACCAAATTTATACTGGGCATAGATTGTGAGCATATCTAAATATACTCCGGTGTAAAACGTGTAAGTGCAACATGACAAAAAGTGTACATAGTTAATATATACATATGTAGATGTTGGAATTTGCATCTATAACGTATGCATTGCCCACTTATATGTGCAACAGCTATCATAAATTAATTTAAACTTATATTAAAATGTTTATATATACATATATCAAAATTAACTAATGTATTAAATGAAATAAAAAATTAATGTTTGATTAGATTTGAAACAAAAGTTCCAAATAAATGGGCAATGGTGCATTTAAGTGGAATTAAAAGAAAGAGTAAAAGGCATTTAATGACAATTAAGGAGATGTAAAGAAGGAAATCTCTTAGCCTTTTAATCTTTCCTTAAATTGTGTTCAAAATTTAAGCGTATATGTAAATATATATATATCAAGATAAGTTTATATATTAAATGAAATAAAACATTCAAATTAGATTTGACTATGTTAATAAATTGATTCAAATTTAAAATCCAAAACATCTAATGTTGTTGAATAAATACTTTTAAGCATCAAATTGAAAACAACAAAGTAGTTAAAGATATATTTAATATATGCAGAATTAATATATATATATATATATATATGTGTGTGTGTGTGTGTGTGTGTGTGTGTATACAAATATAAATTTGTAACATAAAAGTAACAAAAAATGTCTCATTATTTTAAATGCACAAACTATTTAAAAATTACACTGCATATGAAATATACATATAGTTATAAAGTAATCACTATTTAATATATATATATATATATATATATAACAATTTGGCACCATTTTTATTTTTGTTAAATGAAAAATTCTAACAATAATATTTACAACACAAAAGATTCAAATATTATATATACAGATTCAAATGGTTATAAATGATAGCAGTTGCGTATATAAAATCATTTAAAATATGTGGGATATAATCTACACTAAAAGATGTGATGTATAATTAAAATTAAGATTGGATAATTACCTTAATAAGTAGCCAAAAGAACATATCTGGAATGAAGATATCTCCTTAGATATCCAAGATCCACACACAATCATTAATTGAAACTTCCCTAATCAATCCCTTAATTATCTCTCTCCGTTCCTCACTCTACACATGGTATGGCTAAAATTACATGCCATCGAATGATATATAATTTTCCATAAATCACTTCATGCAATTATTTTTTATTTAAACCTATTTAAAATTACATCGATATCATACATCTATGCGTGTAAATATAACTTTTATAAATACATTGAAATAATCACAAATAACACCCAAACGTCAACTAAATTAAATAATTATTAATAATTCTTAAACATTAGTTAATTTAATTACTTTCCAACATCTTATAAATTAAGTAAACCAAGTAGTTTTTCAAAGAATTTATCACTACGGTTGTGCGACTCAAAGCTGTAAATTGAATCGGCAACTAATATCGAACAATTCAAATATTAAAGTTCACACATCACCTAAGCTAGAGTTGTGACATTTTGACTGAATTTATCGCTTACATATCTTTTGGTAAAATCCAGTTTTACTTATTATAAGTGGTAGCAGGCAGTAATGATTATCTACAGAAATTCTCTTTGTCAAAACTATATCATATTAAGACCTATGAAATTTGATTTTGGTCAAAACTCCAACAATCGTCCAC
Organism: Allium cepa; assembly: GCA_030765085.1. NCBI lineage: Eukaryota > Viridiplantae > Streptophyta > Magnoliopsida > Asparagales > Amaryllidaceae > Allium > Allium cepa. The sequence goes on along the minus strand of CM060940.1, from coordinate 743,835,936 downwards.
GTTCAACTTTGTAATTCAAACACAAAATCTTTGGTTCAATAATAACAATTATTATTGATCGTAATGCTCGGGCATGAGAATTTGATTTTGAGTTGACTATAGTAGGCCATGATGCTGACTCCGTATAACCGAGGAGATGAATTCTCTATTAGATAGTATTTCACTTTCAATGCTTCAACTCAGACCCAACTATAGTCTTCGATGGACGCCATGCCATGATTTAACTATAGCCAAAGTGGATTGTCTGCAATGAAGTTCTAGAGTATTCTCAAGTCGAGGGAATTTTGTAACATTGTCACTTCAAGATTGTCTGTTTGACCTTCGTTATATTGACCAACTGAGAATTCTCGAGTGAGTCATTCCACAGTTATCACTATTGGTAAATAACTCTTTGGTGCCACCAGCAGCCATGAGAAATACACCGCCAAACATTTAAAGAACGTTATGTACTCTAGTCTCAACAGATGAATCGGTATCCTTTCTCGAAATATCCTGACTAGGAATATCTAAAACAATTTTTTCTTTCATTGTAATAAAATTCTCATGATTACAAAATTTGTAATTACTATCACATAACAAATCATTTAAGAATTTTCCACCTATATACTTTGAATTAATTACTTAATTATTTATATCACTATATAAAAAGTATATAATAGAAAGAAAAATACTTTTTATATGAACAAGATTGGTCATGGAGTTAGATATATGTAACAAATTACATAACTCTAACTCTATCATACATGTCTAACGATCAAATTATGATAACAATCAGCAACTTATTAAAACATCTCATAAATTAACATGGATATGGAACTACCCATGTATGGTAGAGGTTGTCTCAATTAATTGATAAATAAAACATGTGCTTGATCTTCCATTATATAATATCCAAAGCACCACGTAATTATGTGCTTGCACTTGAATTTTTTTATTTTTGAATTGTAATTTTATATTAATGTACATAATGTAAATATGCAATCAAATGAGATTTGTATAACGATGTACGTACCTAAAACGAAAATAAATCCAATACTCCATAAAAAAATGTTCAATCATGTAATCAATATCGATGCTTCTAACTCTTGTACATGTGAAATACCCATGCCAAAGTGCCATGACAACGACCTTCCAAACATGACTAAAACAATGTTTAAGTTTTATTAGTTTAAATCTGCCTGATCGGTTCATTTTTATTTCAACGAATGGAAATTTAATTCCATTCACTAATTTAATTATCAACTTGTCACGACCCGCCCTTCTCGGCTCTCGAAAATCGACACAAAATACTCTACAGTATAATATGCCAACGATCAAGTGTCGAAAAGGACAGATTGTCGAGGAAAAAGAAAGAAGGTAGAAGAGATAAGGAACTAAATAATAAAAAAATCTCACAATCGCAGCGGAACAAAATATATAATAGTCAATAACAGATCTTTACTCAAAATGAAAACTATATCTGTTCTATCTTTTACATCATCAGAGTATCAGAGACAAACAATAGTTACTAGCCTGACGATTTCAAACAATCACTGCAACGGATATAACAAATACGGTAATACGTCTCGGACTCCAGCTCCTCTTCTGAAGTCCACAGCATCCTTTCTTGTAATCTATAATACTCGGTCTGACCCGAGCATTATAATAAAATAACACGCGAGTCGGCCTGGAATATCAGCGTGAGAGAAATACACCCAAATTGGTTATTAAAGTTTCAAAATCCTTTGAAAACAAAAGATTCTCGTAAGATCACGCCACAAATAAACATGTCGGGTTTTTACCTTACGACAGCCAAAACATTTCTTATCAAAATCCTCTGATATTATAATAGTTTCTATATACAAATACTTATTAAAATAGCCAAAATTGTTACATTAATTAAATTCTAGCTACTAGCCATAATCGTGGGTAATACAAACAAAACCATAAAAGGCACGTAGGGAGAATGGATTTCCAACTAATGACTAGGCACTGGGGTACCACCTGTCACAGTACGTGTCGTAGATCACCGTACAGAGGATTACTCCCAATCCCCTGCAACACAAGACCGAGAGTGCCCCTTACTGGATAATCACGCGTAAGATCACCCACGGTTGGGATCAGCAACCGCACCACTAAACCAAATAAAAAGGGACATCTAGACAGGGATGACCTTACCCTAATGGGTGCTACCGACTTAGCCTTAATGCATATCCCCTGATTTTCAGTCATTTCCGGTTGATGAGGCTTGAGGCTAAGCGTTACCTTTTTAGAACATTTCACTTAGAATGCCCATCGTCCACCTGATGATGTTCCGAAAGCATTCTTCCATACAAGTCCGTCCCGGCTTCGAACGGAACCGAATGCACTACTCCTACTACATCCATTTTGGAATCATCCTCAGGATTAGTAGCAACTAGCCCTTGCACTTCGCTGCTCCATCTTCGACTCCGAACTCGTTTTCCGCATGAAAACGTACAAATCGGATCGAAGTGGTTTTCGAGAAATAAATCCCGATTCCGGTCTCTTCGAAACGATCAACGCATTGGCCAATATTGATAGTCGGTGATTTAACTATCAATTAACATCCACAACATCCATCAAACAATAAATAATTTCTCCAAATTATTTATTAACCTCAAAATATCTTTGCAAGATATATGTCCATTTTCAACCCTTTTTAAAACAGTTTCAATTCACACTCTGTCATGGAATAAATTTCCCAAATATTAATTTCCATTGGAAACAACCAAGTCCAAACATTTAGATTTTTAGAACAATTAAATCACTTTATTCTAAAATATACCTTAGAATATATTTAAAAATATTTAAAGCAAAACTGCTTTATAAAATATAAGCTAATTTTAAAATAAAAGTTCAATTAAACTAAATATTACAAGAAGGGTTACAAATTCCTATAAAATTTTCAAATAAAACTTTAACCAATTATCTTTAAAATAAAACCATTTTATAAAATATAAATATTAATAATATTCTTTTAAAACATAATACCAATTACCCCTTTTAAAATAATTATTACTATAACTAATTTAGTACATATTTACCTTTAAAACTTTTACAACATAAATAAGAATTTTCTTAAAAACATTCTTTTAAAATCAAATTTAAAACTTTAAAACTTTTACTTAAAAATCTGCTTTAAAACGTACTTAGCTTTTCATGGAAATACACTGTCATTCCAGAATAAACCAAAGAATCCTTTTATAAATCCTGCTTAATTTATCTCGATTCGAATTTACGTTTAAACCCCGTAAATTTCTTCCAACACGTTAAAAATAACCACCTTTTTATTTTTAACACATATCCCATTTCCTGGATATCACTCCCCAAAATATATACTTAAATTATTTAAAATAAGGCTACCAGAAATTACATAAATGAAATTAATACTTAAGGAAATATAGAGGAGTTTCTAAGTAACTTAAACCAAAATTACCTTTTAAAAATAAAGTTATGAAATCAAATATTTAAATTGAAATTTCCCTTTTATACTATTTCACCTTTAAAATAATTAAATATCATAATTACTTAAATATAAGTATTTACTTATACTTAAAAATAATTAAAATAATAAAATAATATATTTTTTCTAAAATATTCTAAAACACATTTAAACTGCCAATTTATATTGTGAAAGCTTTTCTTTAAAACATATCAAATTTCCAGGAAAAATGCACTTTCCATTCATTAAAGATAATCTCATCTTTACTTTTAAAACAATTATACCTTTCTTATAGAATTTCCTACCGGAAATTTATATTTCTAAATTTATCCACTGATAAATAATTTATTCCACTTCATTTGTAAAACCAATTTACAAATTTCCATTCCTCATCACAGTTTCAAAACTCTTAACAAATTCCAAATCAATTTCCTGAATTTAATTTCCTTAAATTCATTACTTAAAAATTCCTTTCATTTCCTTTTTACTCCCATTTCACTTTATTGATATTTTAAAATACCAAATTATATTATTCAGCCATAACACAGCATAACAAAATTCCGAATCTATCTATCACAGGTTATCAATGAAATATATCATAGATTATAAATATAATTTCTATTTGTGAGGAATCCAGTTGGATCCCTCCAACCTGTTTCCCTGCATCCACAGATATTAGATCAACCAATAAATATCGATCCAATCTGATAATAATTATCACATACAACTAAACAACCAATCAAACATTTAAATATTAGCTATTTAAATTAAATGGCATCCAGATGTGAGTGAGATTAACTCATCTTGAGTTTCGACGAGCATTTTAAATTTTAAATTAAATCGAGCTCGTTCGATTTATTCTAAAATTTCCACTTGCTCAAACCGACTCCAGATCTGCACTGCAGCGTAGATCGCGTCGTTGCAATTCCGGCGCCGTCAGTTTCGTCGAAATCTGACAACGTATGCTCAAGTTACGAATTTATAAAGTTTGAATATATATTATAAAACAATTTCTTTTTTTTAAATTACCATCGGTCGTTCGATACCATACCCAGATCAAGGCCGTTCTCTCTCCCATCTCCCTCTCATGTTCAACAGCAACAAGAATCCACTGACGTCGTGCTATCCAAGAAAAACACGGCCTCTCCGGTCAACAATACCATGATCAGGACCCACCTCGTCGATTCTCGTTGCAACCTCCACCTTGGGTCGAAACACGGCAAAGCTCGGTACCTCCATAGCATAGAAAAACATGCACGAACGGTCACGGTTAAAGCCGTGATTTCTCCCTCCTCGCCGCGTCGATCTCGATCACCGTCGCTTACAACATAGATCTTGCTCCCCTCTCTAATTTTCCCGTTGAAGATTTTGACGAAAGCGATTAGATTAGGAGAAAAATTGCGATGAAACTTGAAGCATTTCGACCATCGAAACGTTCGTGGCGGCTGAGAAAGGAAACTAGGGTTTTGGCCGTTATACGTGTATATATATACGTTTATAAATATTATTAAATTCACTTTTAAACAAACTTCTTAAACGATCTCCAAACAACGCGTGCCGACAGGCGATTACAAGGTTTTACCAGCCTTCCGAACACAATGGAACGTGTTTCGGAAGCTAATTTGATCATATGTGGAAGATAGCTTTTTGAATCGAGTTTAAATATTAAATTATCGATTTTAAATTTTCAACGCGTTTCTCACCCGTACGAACAAACGGTAACTCCAAATGCTACGAAAATTGAAATCCGACAATAATACACTATTACGGATCCAATGGAAATGGTTTCGTCAAATTACGAGACTGTGCCTCGTAAAGCTATTTTAATTCGTCGATTAATTCGAGCGATTTTCAAAATCATCGAAATCACTTAAAATTTCACTTTTAAAATTTTACTAACTTATTTATAAACCATGTAGAATTTACATTCACATTAAAAATCATTTTGATTCATTTCGAATCAAAATTTGATTATTTTCATTATTAAATTATTAAATCCCATTATTAAATTAGTGTAAAATTCCAAATTTAGCTTATCGACTTTTGATTCCATCCAAAAGTCAAATATTATAATTCAGATCAAACTAAACTTAAAATAAACCATAGAAACCATTATCATAACTATTTACATTCAGATTCACAAATTATTCCGATTCCAAATATTTAGTTATTGTTCAAATTTTAATTGAATTTCCCTATTGAAAATTACAACTAAATTATATTGATTTAACAAAAATTTTATTTCAAAATCAATTCAAAATCCACATTTAACATTTAAAATGAATTAAATATTCAAAATCTGACAACCCAAAATTTCGGGCTGTTACATTCCTTCCCCCTTATAAAAATTTCGTCCTCGAAATTTGCTAAGGTAGGAAAATGCGGCTAAACTCATTTACTTGCCCAAACTTACATCTACTTCACCAAAACTTTTAGCTCCATCCCAAAACCATTTGCTTATTTTAACTTAAAAGCTTTGTTTTCACTATCCTTTCAAAAACAACTTTACTAGTAAACCAAAATTTTCAAAATTTCAAAAAAATTTCTATCTCCCAAATTTTTTGACAACGTCTGCTTTGTACGGAGAGCATTTCACAATATCACAATAGATATAAATATATATACATCGACCCACACGGTCGAAAATCAAAATATACCGTAATATATATATGTATGTATGTATGTATGTATGTATCATTTTTCAATTTTATTGCGTAGGCGTACCTTAGATTAGCATTTTAAAAGCAAGCGGCTAAATAATATTGCATTTATGCACTCCAACTCTATCGATTGCCTCCTGTACCTGTACTTACTCAAACAAGCACATAAGTTTTCAATAATATGAAATTTCAACAACATTCCATTCATTAATCTTAGCCAAACATATCAATTACAAACATAAACAAACAAACTTCATAATCCTGCATGTAATCCATCTGTTATAAGCAATCACAAGGTTTCAATACTACTTTAATTTTCTTTACAAATCCATACTTCATTTTATTCCACTCGAAAGATTTACGTTCAAGTTTTCTACGTACAATTTATATTTACTTCAATTCAATTCCAAATTAATTTACAATCAAATCTTTATTTTCAATTTGATACATTTGCCTTTCTTTTATGATTCACTTGCATTTATATACAAATCCACTTAATAAGATTTCCATCCATTCCAATTGATTTAAAAACCAATTTCATTTGCTTCTTTAAACCAATTCAATTCCGTTTACAACAAAACGACCCATTTCTATGCAAATTTGATGTTATTCAAGCAAATAACAATTATTTAAGTTTATAACAATTTTAAATTAATTCCCGCTCAAACTATATTAATTTTTTCTCCATTCGGAATTATTCACAACTCAAGCATTCTTGCTTCATCACAATTATTGAATTAAATCCCTAGTCTTACATTCAATTTTATTATCCATATGGATTCATTCAAAGCCATTTTATAAGCTTGACAACAACCCTTTCACAATTCTCCTAAGTTATTCCAACTCCAAAATAACTCTATTCCTTCTTACATAAATTTTATTTTTATTTTTATTTGATTCTCATTAAATCAAATTCCAATCTATTACAAATTTTAATTCAATCTGTTTAGTTACTCAATCCATTTTAATTTTAATTCACCTTCTCAATTCATTTTTGAATTTATTTTATTAATAACATAACCATTCCAATTATTCCATACCAGAACTGGGATTTTATTTTACCCCTTCAAATTTTCTTAACAAGCTACAAAAATCTTATTCATCCCATTACTCCCCTTATTTAATTTAGCCTACACTAAATTCATCTTCATTCAATTCCTTTGAATTTAGTTGAGTGAGAATTTAATTATTCAATATCATTTCAATTAAATTAAACTTTCCTTTAACTCGATTCTTTTCCGATTCTATTTCAAGTTCAACCAAATTTTATTTAGCCAACTTAAACTCATACCATTTCCTTTACTATTTTAAATAAGAATTTAATTCTATTCAAGATTATTTATAACACAACTGAGTTTTGATTTTAATTCAACTCAAATTCAAATAAATTTTATTTCTCTATATATAAGTTCAAACTTATTTACTAACCTAAGTCCATTCACATTTTATATTTTTATTTACCTTATTACAACTATATTTCATTTAGGATCAAATTTTGAATTTTCCATAAAATACAAACCATTTTATTTAGGTTTATTTTCCTATCCATAAGTGCACCAACTTATTTATTTAAAAGCTTATATTGCTCATTTGAGTCCATTTTCATCTTAGAATCACAATTCCGAATTATATATATATATATATATATATATATATATATATATATGCATATTTATCACTGAATTCTTAAGGATATAAATTTTCATTACACAATTTTAATCCGCAATTTCATATTATAAGTATAACACTTAATAGCTTATAGGTACAAATTCATTACACAATTATAACTCACAATTATAAAGTCATTTTGCATTTCAACTTTAACCCAAATCAATTTAATTCCAAGTCCAAATTATTTAACTTATCCCAAGTTAAATTCAAATATTCTTTATTTTCTTCCATACCTCAAATTAAATTAAATTCCAAGATTAAAATTCTCATTTTCTTCTTATTAATATCAACTTCACTTTATACGTTCGATAGTTGATTTATCTTAGCCTTTCACATTATTTAAATAGAGTTTCCAGAATTCAATTACCCGGTTTTATTTCAAAATCATTTTGAAATCATAAATAACACATACCCACTTGGTATATCAAATCAAATCTCCGAATTCCAAAACATTTGGTTTTACCAAAACAAATTTCCCTTTTTGAAATTTCTAAAATCGCTTATATACCCAACAAGTCCAACAAATATCATAACCAATCACTACGGTAGCAATCCATCACTTTAGAAACTCGAAAATGAATTCTGATGATGTGGCCATCGTCATCAGGATTATTTCCCAGCGCTTGAAGTGAGTTCATTGCTTCCTTACTTCCACAAATTCCTTTCAAAACAATTTCCATTCAAAAATATTTTTCCAAAATAATACTTCATTATTTCCTTCAAATTTGTGGAAAACATTTCCACCATTCCCAAGATTATCAAACCTTTTGTTTAAATACACTTTAAACGCTTTTCAAAATTTCCGGGATTTAAATTTCGGTTTAAATCAAATTTTAGTTGAACTTCTTTTGGTTAAATCATACTTACAAATATCTATTTGATTATAACCATTTCAAATTTTAGATTCTTATATTTGATTATAATATTAACAACCAAACATCCAAATATATAATAATTTCAGAAAATTATTCCTTTTATATCAAAATATAATTTTGGGTAAAATTATTTCATTTACCCACCTTAAAAACAATACCATGTCTGTTTATCTTATTTAAGAGTTTAGAAACCCCTCTCGATACGGTTGTATTTCCCGCACCGACCAGAATTCACAAATACTCAACTGATAAGTCAACATAGTATAAAAACAATTTTTATATTCACTAACAAATAAGCTCTCATAACTATTAATACACTCAACCCATTATAGAGTACTACTGACTCTATTAAATGAGTAATTTCTCCACCAAAGCCTAGGTTATCGCTAACCTAAGCTCTGATACCACTGTCACGACCCGCCCTTCTCGACCCTCGAAAATCGACACAAAATACTCCACGGTATAATATGCCGACGATCAAGTGCCGGAAAAGACAAATTGTTGAGGAAAAAGAAAGAAGGTAGAAGAGAGAAGGAACTAAACAATAATAGAATCTCACAATCGCAGCGGAACAAAATATAATAGTCAATAACAGATCTTTACTCAAAATGAAAACTATATCTGTTTTATCTATTGCATCACCAGAGTATCAGAGACAAATAATAATTACCAGCCTGATAATTTCAAACAATCACTGCAGCGGATATAACAAATGCGGTAATACGTCTCGGACTTCAGCTCCTCTCCTGAGCTCTACAGCATCCTTTCCTGTAATCTATAATACTCGGTCTGACCCGAGCATTATAATAAAATAACACCCGAGTCGGTTTGGAATAACAACGTGAGAGAAATACACCCAAATTGATTATTAAAGTTTCAAAATCCATTGAAAACAAAAGCATCTCGTAAGACCACGCCATAAATAAACATGTTGGGTTTTTACCTTACGATAGCCAAAACATTTCTTATCAAAATCCTCTGATATTATAATAGTGTCTATATACAAATATTTATTAAAATAGCCAAAAAAATTACATTACTTAAATTCCAGCTACTAGCCACAATCGTGGGTAATACAAACAAAACCGTAAAAGGCACATAGGGAGAATGGATTTCCAACTAATGACTAGGCATTGGGGTACCACCTGTCACAGTACGTGGCCTAGATCACCGTACTGAGGATTACTCCCAATCCCCTGCAACACAAGACCGGGACTACCCCTTACTGGATAATCTCGAGTAAGATCACCGCACGGTTAGGAACAACAACCGCACCACTAAGCCGAATAAAAAAGGACATCTAGACAGGAATGACCTTACCCTAATGGGCACTACCCACTTAGCCTTGCTGCATATCCCCTGATTTTCAGTCATTCGTGGTTGATGAAGCTTGAGGATAAGCGTTACCTTTTTAGAACGTTTCACTTAGAATGCCCATCGTCCACCTGACGATGTTCCGAAAGCATTCATCCATACAAGTCCGTCCCGCGTTCGAACGGGACCGAAGGCACTACTCCTACTACATCCATTTTGGAATCATCCTCAGGATTAGTAGCAACTAGCCCTTGTACTTCGCTGCTCCATCTTCGACTCCGAGCTCATTTTCCCCACGAAAACGTACAAACCGGATCGAAGTGGTTTTCGAGAAATAAATCCCAATCCCGGTCTCTTTGAAACGATTAACGCATTGGCCAATATTGATAGTCGGTGATTTAACTATCAATTAACATCCACAACATCCATCAAACAAAAAATAATTTCTCCAAATTATTTATTAACCTCAAAATATCTTCGCAAGATATATGCCATTTTCAACCCTTTTTAAAACAGCTTCAATTCACACTTTGTCATGGAATAAATTTCCCAAATATTCATTTCCACTGGAAACAACCAAGTCCAAACATTTAGATTTTTAGAACAATTAAATCACTTTATTCTAAAATATACCTTAGAATATATTTAAAGCAAAACTGCTTTATAAAATATAAGCTAATTTTAAAATAAAAGTTCAATTAAACTAAATATTACAAGAAGGGTTACAAATTCCTATAAAATTTTCAAATAAAACTTTAACCAATTATCTTTAAAATAAAACCATTTTATAAAATAAAAATATTAACAATATTCTTTTAAAACATAATACCAATTACCCCTTTTAAAATAATTATTACTATAACTAATTTAGTACGTATTTACCTTTAAAATTTTTACAACTTAAATAATAATTTTCTTAAAAACATTCTTTTAAAATCAAATTTAAAACTTTAAAACTTTTTTTTTTTGGCAAGGCCGACGGTTTTATAGTGGACCGACCACTTTTATTACGAACGTAATAAAATTTGAAGCACAGGAGTAAGGTAAAGGCACCCTAACTACTATGAAAGAAAGAAATAAATTACAGCACAGGAGTATGACAGACACGTCACAGCTACTAGATAAATTACTAGACTAGTTCTCCTCCGAAGAGGAAGAATCACAATCGCTCTCATCAATCCGGGTAGAAACCAGCGAACCACCTCCAAGAAGACCAATAAAGGGGCAAAAAAGAACAGCAAGAGAAGGATCATAACTGTCAACGGCAGAAGAGTAGATAAAAGATCGATCCCAGGCAGAGTCAGCAAGGATAACAGAATTTGTCTGAGCGTGCTTACCATCCAAGTCAAGAACCAAGGAATCACCAGAAATTTTGTAGTGGAGGCAGCGAAGGTCTAGAAGACCATCAGATACATATCTAAAATAGGAGTCTTCCACAGGGTTGAATCTCATATCTGAACGGAGATCAACCCAACTATGTTCAGTGTCAGCCCAAACAACAAGATCCGGCTCAGCAGAGGAAACAGCAGGAACTGGGGAAGCAGGCCGCGCTAAGGGGAGGGAAGGAACAGGGTCAGAAGGTTGAGGAGCAACCAGTTTGACCTTGGGAACCCATTTCCTAAGAGGAGGCCTAGGCAAAGGGATCTTAGGAGCAGAAGCAGAAATATCCGAGTGCTTGCAGGCAGAGGCAATATGGCCGAAAGAGTGACAGGAGGTACAAATGTCAGGGACCCAACCATATCGAACACGCACATCCACCACATGTCCAACAGCAAGCTGAACAGGAATAGAGGTAGGAAGAGGCTTATGGGGCGAAATCTCAATCAGTGCCTTTGCGTAAACAAGCTTATCACGCGCAACAGTATTGGAGTCAAAACACTTTAATTTACCAACATTGCAAGCAAGCCAATTCAAACCAATCAGCGGTTGAAGAGCAGTAGGAATTTGAGAGAAATAAACCCAAACAAGGATAGAAAAAACCTGTTCACGAGCTCTAGCAACCGTCGGTGACCAGGGGGTAATTATAAAAGGCTGTCCATCAAAGAATGTAGGCTCAGACTCAAGAATACGACTTCATTCCTCAGGGGAGGAGAACAATATATAGTACAAGGAATCAATCAACTTGACTTTAAGACTACCATGTAGTCGCCAGGCCCTACGACAAACAGCAGCCACATCATGAAGTCGATGTTTAGGGTCCAAAAAGAAGCCAACAACGTATTCTGACCAAAAATCCAAACCGGCTTGAATAACACTGGGGGGAGGTATCATAACTCCATTTTCCTCAAGGATTTCGAACTCAACTGGTTCATAAACACCCGCATTACGGGGCATGGATTTAAAAAGTGAAGACCAAGTTTTAGGAACCGATGGGCTAGTATCAACAGGGCGACACTCCAACACATCAGTAGAGGCCACAGAATTGGGGCATTGGGCAACAAAGGGAGAATGCATCTTATCACCAGGTTTTAACACATTTTGCACTGTGCTAACAATGGCACTGACTGAAGAGCCACAAGATATACCAAATTCGGGGCGAGCAATCGAAGACGAAGGATGCCCAGGACGAATGACAACAGATGGCAGGGTCGTAGTAGCCTCAATTAGACTAATAGCACTGGTTATAGGTCCATAACCCTCTTTATCATTGTTACAAACACTTGTCGTGCAACAAACAAGCACGTCAGACTCAACCTTGCCTAAGTCATCACCTGACAGTCCACCAAAATCACACACTAATGCCATAGATTCCAAAACTTGCTCACCAATAACACCACAGGGAGACCCAACGGAAGCCACTTTGGATCCGGCATTAGATAATGGTTGCGTACCTGATGTTAACAAAGTCGTACTCACATCAGAGAAACCAGCATCAGTAGCATCAGTCAGGCATGGGCGTGCAGTAGCTCCAAGTGGGGGCTGTTTGATAGATAGTAGGGGAGGAAAATCTCGGGGAGAATGAAGATCTGGACGAGCGACGTCATCAAGGACCATGGCTCCAAAGCGACGGCCAGAACGAGTAGAAAATGGGGAGAGCAGACGTGGAGGGTTGAGAAAAGAAGGAGGAGAGGACATGAGGGGGGCGAGTGAAACGAAGAGGGGCAAGAAGTCACGGAGGGGAAGCAGAGAGCATTCGCCTGGACGCGGAGGACATTTTTTCTTTTTTGATTTTAAACTGTGATAAAATATTTTTGAAACTTTAAAACTTTTACTTAAAAATCTGCTTTAACACGTACTTGGCTTTTCAAGGAAATACACTTTCATTCCAGAATAAACCAAAGAATCCTTTTATAAATCCTCCTTGATTTATCTCAATTCGAATTTACGTTTAAATCCCGTAAATTTCTTCCAACACTTTAAAAATAACCACCTTTTTATTTTTAACACATTTCCCATTTCCTGGAAATCACTCTCCAAAATATATACTTAAATTATTTAAAATAAGGCTACCAAAAATTACATAAATGAAATTAATACTTAAGAAATATAGAGGAGTTTCTAAGTAACTTAAACCAAAATTACCATTTAAAAATAAAGTTATGAAATTAAATATTTAAATTAAAATTTCCCTTTGAAACTTTATACTACTTCACCTTTAAAATAATTAAATATCATAATTACTTAAATATAAGTATTTACTTATACTTAAAAATATATAAAAATAATATTATTTCTCTAAAATATTCCAAAACACATTTAAACTGCCAATTTATGTTGTGAAAGTTTTTCTTTGAAACATACCAAATTTCCAAGAAAAATGCACTTTCCATCCTTTAAAGATAATCTCATCTTTACATTTAAAACAATTATACCTTTCATATAGAATTTCCCACCGGAAATTTATATTTCCAAATTTATCCATTGATAAATATTCTATTCCACTTCATTTGTAAAACCAATTTACAAATTCCCATTCCTCATCAAAGCTTCAAAACTCTTAACAAATTCCAAATCAATTTCCTGGATTTAATTTCCTTAAATTCGTTACTTAAAAACTCCTTTTCATTTCCTTTTTACTCCCATTTCACTTTATTGATATTTTAAAATACCAAATTATATTATTCAATCATAACACAACATAACAAAATTCCAAATCTATCTATCATAGGATATTAATCAAATATATCACAGATTATAAATATAATTTCTATTTGTGAGGAATTCAGTTAGATCCCTCCAACCTGTTTCCTTGCATCCACAGATATTAGCACAACCAATAAATATCGATCCAATCTGATAATAGTTATCACATACAACTAAACAACCAATCAAACATTTAAATATTAGCTATTTAAATTAAATGGCATCCAGATGTGAGTGAGATTAACTCAGCTTGAGTTTCAACGAGCGTTTTAAATTTTAAATTAAATCAAGCTCGTTCGATCTAATCTGAAATTTTCACTTGCTCAAACCAACTACAGATTTGCACTGCAGCGTAGATCGCATCGCTGCAATTCCGGCGTCGCCAGTTTCATCGAAATATGACAATGTATGCTCAAGTTACGAATTTATAAAGTTTGAATATATATTTTCAAACAATTTCTTTTTTTTAAAAAAATTACCATCGGCCGTTCGATACCATACCCAGATCAAGGCCGTTCTCTCTCCCATATCCCTCTCGTGTTCGACACCAACAAGAACCCACCGACATCGTGCTATCCAAGAAAAACGCGGCCTCTCCGGTCAACAATCCCACGATCAGGACCCACCACGTCAACGCTCGTCGCAACATCCACCTTGGGTCGAAACACGGCGAAGCTCGGTACCTCCATAGCACAGAAAAACATGCATGAACGGTCACGGTTAAAGCCGTGACTTCTCCCTCCTCGTCGCGCCGATCTCGATCACCGTCGCTCACAACATAGATCTTGCTCCCCTCTCTAATTTTTCAGTTGAAGATTTTTGATGAAAGCGATTAGATTAGAAGAAAAATTGCGATGAAACTTGAAGCATTTCGGCCATCGAAACGTTCGTGGGGGCTGAGAAAGGAAACTAGGGTTTTGGCCCTTATAAGTATATATATACGTTTATAAATATTATTAAATTCACTTTAAACAACCTTCTCAAACGATCTCCAAACAACGCATGCCGACAGGCGATTATAAGGTTTTACCTGCCTTCCGAACACAATGGAACGTGTTTTGGAAGCTAATTAGATCATATGTGGAAGATAGCTTTTTGAATCGAGTTTAAATATTAAATTATCGATTTTAAATTTTCAACGCGTTTCTCACTCGTATGAACAAATAGTAACTCCGAACGGTACAAAAATTGAAATCCGATAATAATACACTATTACGGATCCAATGGGACTAGTTTCGTCAAATTCCGAGACTGTACCCCGAAAAGCTATTTTATTTCGTCAATTAATTCGTGCGATTTTCAAAATCGTCGAAATCACTTAAAATTTCACTTTTAAAATTTTACTAACTTATTTAAAAACCAGGTAAAAATTTACATTCACATTAAAAATCATTCTGATTCATTTCGAATCAAAATTTAATTATTTTCATTATTATATTATTAAATCCCATCATTAAATTAATGTAAAATTCCAAATTTAGCTTATCGACTTTTGATTCCATCCAAAAGTCAAATATTATAATTCAGATCAAACTAAACTTAAAATAAACCTTAGAAACCATTTTCATAACTATTTACATCCAGATTCACAAATTATTCCAATTCCAAATATTTAATTATTATTCAAATTTTAATTGAATTTCCATATTGAAAATTACAACTAAATTCTATTGATTTAACAAAATTCTTATTTCGAAATCAATTCAAAATCCACATTTAACATTTAAAATGAATTATATGCTCAAAATCTAACGATCCAAAATTCCGGGTTGTTACATAACTAAAAATGTTATAATTTAGCGGGATAAGATTAAAAAAGCTTACAGTGCTATCATGAGCGTGGAAACACGTCATTGACCGTTTAGAAGAACAGAAAGTTTGCTAACTCCTTATTGGGGCTAATGTTTTGGTCTGCATGGGGGTTAAGAGCGGTGACTTTAGATACTACATTCGTCCTCCTCCTTTGAGATATGATAAGAAGACATTGTTGAGAAATAATCCATCAATGATTAAATAATAATAAATAATGAATTAATTGGGACTGGAATTAATTATTTGAAATTAAACTAGTGATTTAGAATATGATAAGAATTATTATATTGAAATATTAAGAACTACATATATAAAGAATAATGCTTTAATAAATTATTAAATTATTTAGTATATGAAAAAAGAATAAATTATTTGAAAATAATGATAGATTAAATTTTGTAAATATAAAGTTTATTTTAATAAGATATTACTATAGTTTAGAAAATTAATCAGTGAATGGTTTAAATAAAATGATTAATTAATTAAATAAAATTATAGAAAATAATTTGTAAATTGAATAATATTGTAATTTATTAGAAAATAATTTTATGTTAGAAATGATTTTGTATTTGGGCTTTGAGTGTAAAAAATTGTTATATAAAGCAAAAGAAAGGAGAGAAAGAAAGAAAAATAAAACAAAGAAATAAAGTGAAGACCAACATAATAAGCCCAACAACCCAAACCCTAAAACCAAGTATCTTGATTATTCCATTCTCCATACATTTCGTTATCTGGATTCTTCACCTACAACTATAAATAAAACAATAACGTATTCATTTATTCGCTTTAGAAAATCAACCTCATACTAAAACCCTGTCTCTCAAAGAATCAAAACAAATATCTACAACACCTAACAAGCAAGAAATCAAGCTTATGTTCATTAATTTAAGGTGTAAGAAATTTACAAAGAAGGAGAAAGGACTAGCGGGAAGAAGAAGCTAGAAGAGTAAATGTGATTCTTCAAGCAAGGTGAGTATCTTTGCTCACTACTATATCTATTAATATTGTTGAGTAAAGAACAGAGATGATATAGGATCATGTAGTTTAATATCACCAGCATCATCACCTTATTACATTCCTTCATCCTCTCTGTATGTTTGATTTTGATTGGTATTTTGGGAAATTGGTTTGATGCTTGGGTTTGGTGAGATCATAGAATTATGAAGTATGGTTGTAAGTCGCTGAAAGTTGAAGGATATGGAGGAATAAGTGGAGAAGAAGGTTAGAAGTGCATGATGACAAACGTAAATATCTGCATGTCAGGTCCCGGACAGGGCGACCGGTCGACCGATAGTCGATGTTAATTCCTAAAATACGTATACAATAACATAAAATTTTACTTAAACTAAAATAAATTATTATATAAATGTGTTAATGTACTATAAAAAAATATTTGTATGTAATTATGATTAATATCTAAATTGTTTAATAATTAAATAAAGTAAATTAAATGATATTATTTGAAAAGAAAATTATAAAAGTTAGTGAATTATTATCAATGATATAACAATAATTGTTAAAGATTATGAAAACTTATACTATAGATTTATAAAGGAATTTTAGGGTGCTTGTAAGTATTGTTTCATATAATATTGATTAATATTTATTTCGTTGTAGGAAGTGTTATTATACCTTTGAATATAGCAACCATATTTACATAAAATTACTTTGATTATTATTGTATATTATTTCTATGTAATGAGGATTGAATAAATGGTTTAGTGATACCGCCTAGTATGAGACTTTCGGTAGCACTTTTTCAGTTATTCATTAGACTTGTTGCATAGAATATTCTATGTGGATCGAATGTATTTTATTAACATTTGAATAACACATGGTGGCATGGGACGTTGTAGTGTTATTTTTTGGGTTATTCATTGTAAGTAAATGTCATTCGCGTGGGGATATATATTTATGGTTTGATATGGTACTCGCCGTAGTGAGTTATGATGGTTATAGTCGTGTGTCGGTATGTGTATAGGACCGCGTGTTAGTATACATACATAGTGTTATGAGTCAGCCATGGTTATAAATTAGCTATGTCTGTTTATCATTGTCTGACTTCCTTTTTGGTGCAGGAGTTGAACTAGATGGCTAGTATCCCTCCTAGTGGCCTGAACGTTGTGGTCGCTCCTCGGATATGTAACACCCTTTTTTACCCGTTGTCGACAATGTATAGAGCCGTGGTATCCACCTATGTCACCTAAGCTAGCAGTCTGTTATTATTTTTAGGGCATGTGAAGGGTTGTGATCGAGTTCTCGCATAGTCGAGTATATGGATGGATAGGAGTCACGATGTCCGTCTAGGTAAATAAGACTATAGGGGTCATATCGAATGGGCATGTTTGACTCTCCTGGAGCAGGTGTGTGTGCGGTGTCAGTCTCCCATCTAGTTCTGGTGTATATGATAGATAGGCATATACTATTTATATACTTTTAATTATGAGTATTGTTTGCACCAAAAATGGTCACAAACCCCAAGTATTGTGAAAGCACCAAGCAATAAATATAAATCAGCAATATTCAAGCACAAGTCTCAGATCTAAGCAAGCAACAAACAATAATCCAGAAAAAACGATCAGAAACGCAAGATTTATAGTGGTTCGGCTATCTCCGACCACCGTCCACTTCAAAGTTTTTTCTCTTTTTATTGATGTTCTTTGCTGATTACAAATGATTCAGCAGTTGCAAGAGAGAATTTCGAGTATAACAGCAGTAGTAAGGTATAGGATCGAATCCGGCAGAGTCTGGACGTCGAATGGCCAAAAGATCCCTTTTTCTGTAGGCTCTGGGGCTCTATTATAGGCGTAGGAGGCTGAGACTTCGCTCAAACTTCGGAAGACTTCTTCTGGCACGTGAGTGGGCCCATGCGACCGACCCCACCAAATTTCGACTCGATCTGTGATTGTTACGAATTGATTTCGTATCCATCAAAAAATGATCCAATCGAGCTGAAACTTGGCAGGATTGTTCTTTAGCATGTATGGAAGCAGCTGTGAAAATTTCATTGCATTTGGATATGTGGTTTGGGAGATAAGATCGATACGAGTTGGAATGTTTCGGTTGGCTGTTTGTTTCGAACCCATCAATTCGAATCGATCAATTTCGAATCGATCGCGCACGTGATGAAGCAGTGACATGGGCGCATTCCTCGTTCCGATCCACTCTTAGCTCCGAGTTGACCATGTCGCATCCATGAATTTCGCCTCGTCTGTATCGAGTGTCGTTACATACTTCGAATCAATCATCCACGTGTACCTCGCATCGATTCATAGCCTATTTAGTTCGAACCCGGATGGATGGCTTAGCTCGTATCGTGGCATAGTTCGTATCGATAGGTTTAATGGATACGAATAGGTGGATACGAACTAAAGCTACCTGATGGATTCGCCTCCTTCATGGATACGAACTAGACATTGGTTGATCAATGCGAAGCGCATGACCAGTTGATGGACTAGAAGTTGATCAATACGAAGGATGGATACGAAACTGGTCGATACGAAGTTGCCGAGTTCGATGGATTCGAACAGTGCGATGGTGGATCAATTCAAACATGATGGATTCGAAATCGGCCGAAACATGATGGACACGAATAGAGGTTGTTCTAATTAATGCAAACGCGATGGATTCGAACTAAGGGTTGGCAATGGATACAAAAAGAGGGTATTCTCTTACAACTTGCATCGATCATAACTTGATAATGCAGACTCAGATTGACCTGAAAATTGAAATTTCTGGCTTACATGACTTTGCTTGCCCTGTCCTATCAATTGTAGCCTGATCCGGGCTCGGACAAAATTCATCGATATCCATAGTCATTCTGCACTGCATAGTTGATATTCATGACTTGTTATTATCGATTTTCAGTTAATTTTTGGGTATCTCAGCTTTTCCAAAAGGTGGGATAACAAGTATGACTACGCTAAAGATTGAATATCTAAAGCATAATCAGTCCCTGTTTGTCCATACTTGACTTGTTAGCATGATATTTTGTATAGTATGATTTGATGTTATACATATGTATTATTAAATTTACTTACATATATTTCTTTATGGATAACATTATATCACACTTAAATTTAATTCGGACATAGTCTGACCCATGTGTTTTATACTCAGGTCAGTCTACGGGATTTCAAATACCGGTACCTAGTGATGTTAAAGCTTGGAAGACTTTTGGAAGGCTTGTAGTAGATATAATACGATATATTCCCTATATTTTTTTAGCCTCTGCAATGTATCTATTCCATAGTAATTGTGATGTATTATATAGTGGGCTAGACTCTCATTTTGTAGCCCTAGACTATGTATTATGTATGTTATGTATTATATATTATCTATTGTGTTGTGACTCTGTGACTCTGATATTATTTTGTGATTGCATATTGTTTTGTCCTAGCATCACATATGTTTATTGCTTTGTACCAAGTCCATATACATTATTAGTAAGTATTATATGATGAATGAGATGTACAGGTTTTATTCCAAGGGAATATTCACATATGTACGCCATATCGCCCCACTCTCTGTATTACTCGACCGTATTACTTTGTAATACTCTTGGATGGTATGAGTATAAGGGGGCATTTATAGATATGATAGTTCCATCGCCTGCTTAATGTTGTCTCACATAGCTCGAGCTAGTGCCATCGCCATGACCATATTTTCCATGCTCGATGTCATTGTGGCTTCCACCATTGTCACTAACATCTAGATTAACCTTCTATTTTCACTTTCGCAAAGTACATTAAAAATCTCCACATTTTATATTCGAATGTGGTATAAACTGAAGGTGATTTGTTTTGGTTTGGGGTTAGAGTTTGTTAAATTTGAGTTTGATTAGTAACTTGAGAAATGACAACTATAGCTTGGTTGGGGAAGATATAACATTTTATTCGGCGTTTTAAAAGTCTAACAAACATACTACTTTAATTCTTTATCCAGCTTTTCACAGATACCAATCTAAATGGTAAGAAGTATGTGTGGGCTTATCCTTCTTTGTAAAAATTGGATAAATTAGTAGTCAACTCGCTATTGATTTGTGTTGATGGTCGTGCATACACATGGGTTGATTTTTATATATACAACACTAAGTGAATTTTGGTTAAAAATGCCTTTACCATGTTATTTCCTGTTAGTAAAACTAACAAGTTAGGTTGCATTTGTTCAAAATACCAAGTACTTAGTTCTGATCACTAAATGCTGATTGTTGAATATTTAAAATGTTGTTTGTTTGCATTCTTATCATAAATTTGTTTTATTAATATAAATTTTTATTTTGGCAATATCATCCTCAAAGTTAATATTAAGTATTCTTTTATTCAGTAGTCATGCAATATACACTTAACAATTTTACCTTATATTGTTAACTTTAATGCCAAACATTCACTTATATATTTGTTCTCTATAATACTTGATTCACATAACAAAGTAAAAGTAAACATTATAATTGTTTGAATTTATCTTATAAAAGCTTTATACCAGAAAAATATATTTCATTATAACCAGTTGAAACTTTTGATGGTATTTCGACAAAATTGTTTACTATATTATCTTGTTCATATATCCAAATAAGTACCTATTCGGATTATCAGGTAGTTTTGTTCACCTTGTATAAATTATTTTTATTAAATTTTCCATATTTTCATTACATGTTTTACTTTATTTTTCATTCGACTAAGAAAAACAACATCAATGGTTTTTTCCGAACTTGCTAAAATTATTTATTCATATTTATTATTGTGCATTTGATGCATTATATTTTTGTTTAACTCAAAAATTAGTTCAGTTTTTTTTACATGTGCCATGAAACCATATTTTAGTTTGTATGCATTTCTTATTGCTTTTACTGATGGGAAACTACAAAAATTGAATAAATCAAAGTCAAGCAAAAAAAGTTTACCATAGATTTAAAATAGATTGGAACAAAAAAATAAAATAAAATACGAGTTTGAAGTATTTGAATTATTGGATGATGTCAAATCTATTAATAATAGTAAAATAGAAGAATTTCTAGCCCTCTGGTTAAATATAGGATTTTCTCTCTTCTTCTTAATTCTCTCTTGATATTTTATTTTTAAATCTTTTAATTTATCTTTGTACACTTATTTTACTAAATCTCTCCCATCATTTTATGTTTCGGTATGTATACTTAAACTTTTATAAAATAATTTATAAATAATTCATTAATTACCTTCTAACATTTTGCATTCAAGTCCATATATTTATGTTAATTACATAAACAAGAATCTAACAAAAAATAAATTTACTTAACTAATATTTGTTAATATTTCTAATAAATACTAAAATGACAATTTTAATATGTATACCGCTATAGTATCGACCAAAATGATAAAAAATATATTCGATCATGATATGTAAATTACATAAAACAATAATAAAAAATTAATTTGTACTTCATTTATCTTAATAAATTTACTATGCATTGCATTGTAAAATTCCACTTTTAACTTCGAATACCTAAATTTAAAATTACACGCTATTTGCAAAACTCATCTCAGTTTTCTAATTATATTTTATGTTTCGTCTATATATTTAAATTAATTATGCGATATTAAATTTAAATTAATTAGATAAATATAATAAAATGATGTTTGTTGGTTCATTTACCAAATTATGAAAATATGGAAATTACAATATGTACACCACTCATATTAGGAAAAATAGTAATATTACCTTTTTACCAAATTAAGATACATAAGTCGCATACAAGTACATGCATAAACAAGAATAAACACTCAATTTATAATTTATTTACCCCGATGAATTCATCATAGTACATTACAATTTTTTTTATTTCAAATACCTACATTTTAAAATTCCTTTAACTGTTTACAAAATCCCCCTCGATTTCCTTTTTATAATTTACAATTAACTCAATAAATTAGAATTAATCACGTGAACTTAAAACTATTTTAATAATTCAATAAACTATTGTTCATTGATTTTAACAAATGAATCATAAAAATAAGAAAACCTCGATATTTTTACCATGTTCGAATTAAAAAATGGTATAAAATTCATTTAGATATATAAATACATCAATCAAATAGCGTAAATATATACATGAATAATAATTATGAATTTAATTTATAATCCATTTACATCACTATATTTACCATGTGTCACATTGTACTTTTTTAACGTTAAGTACCTATATTTTGAAACTTCTATAGTTGTATACAAAACTCTACTTAATATCGCCTAATATTACATGTTTAAATCAATATATGTTTATTAATTATGTAATTTTGAATTCAAACTACTTGAATAAATTTAGTTAACAAATACTCGTTAATTCATCTAAAAGATCCTAAAATATGGTCGTTTCAATATATAAACCATATTCATAGTAACAAAAGTGGAAAAATTATTATGTTCAATTCAATATAAAGAATATAAATCACACATTATAAATAATATACATAAAAAATATTTATTATTATGCATTTATCTCAATAAATTTATCCTAAATTACACTATAAAATTCAATTTTTATCTTCAAAAAACCACATTTTGACATTTTTTATGATTATTTTAACCACCTCTCTCAACTCTTTCCTAATGTTTGATATACCAATCTATGTATTCAATTTCTTGCAGACTATCAAATTCAAACTATTTAAATAATCTCAATTAATAGTTACTTTATTCTTCTAATAAATCCTAAAAGCAAGTATCAGCCTTAACACACACAAACATAGATATATAAATATATACATACATACTCACACACACACACATATACATAAATAAATATATAGATGTTAATCGGGTTGTTAACCCAGCAAATTCAATAGGAGTTAGAACTTAGGGACTATACCAAAATGATTTGAAACTTGAATAAGGCATCCAAAAGAACAAGCCAAAAGCACTCAAGAAGAATTACCCAAAAATCAACTAAGGGGATGTATTACAAGCGGTCCATCGCCTATCGATCGCTAGCGATCCATAAGAATGCTTCATGGTCATTCAAGCCTCTTGCTTCATGAATCAATATCTCTTTTAAGTATGTTAGCCAAATTTCATAGCCTTCCAAGCAACCAGGTTCTAGAAGCGAAGACCCATATGATTCTAGTCATAGTCTAATCCAACATGTGCATGAATCAATATCATAACAAGGAAACTAGCTACGGAATTACATGGAGAGAACCTACGTAAGACAAGTAGTGCAACCCAAGGAATAAGCCTAAAAATCCTTTAAGCACATGGATCGTAGTGATCTATGCCCTACGGATCACTAGCGATCCATCATATTATGTTGGATCGTCGTGGAATTATTAGAGAACCTTTGTATCATTGAGTATAGGCTTCTGGCAAAGCGGCCTAGCCCAATTGCTCTCATGTGCCTATAAATACAGTCCTACCTACAACATAAAGAGGACCTTCTGGACTGGATGCTAGAACACTATATAGATTATTCTTCACTCTTCTCCTCTCATACGATAGTCATCTAAGGGTTCACTATGATTTTCCAGTAAACTCTTGTGCTTGTGATTTGATCTTTTGTGCTTGTGATTTGATCTAACTTAGAAGATTTAATCATATTGTAATCCGATTTAAATTGTAACAGCGGTCAGCTAATATAAAGTTATAATGTGGATATAGGCTTCATTAATAACCGAACCACTATAAAAACTTCATGTCTTTTTTACCATTTCTTCTCTTTTTTCATTTATTTTCTATATTATTACTCTATAAGAAAAGTGCAAGTGCTTTCACACTTAATCCAGGATGTTGATCCACTTTTTGGGTTAACATTTTGGCACTTTCATTGAGAACCTAACTCAGGCTTTGACCTAGCTATCAACTATGGATCAGATAGGTTTAGAAGTTAGATCCTTAATCTCTACTTAGAAGATTTGCTATTGAGAATTAACAGCACCAGAAAGGAAGAAATTCAAAAGATCCATAGGAGCTACCATTGATGGAGAAGAAACACACCCTCGACAAATTGAAGTCAACAACCTCAACAACCTACTATTAGGAGCAGACTCTGGAGATCAGATTCCAAGATCCTCCATACAGGATGAAGTTGTAACTAAGGGAGAATTGAAAAAGATGGTTAATGAAATTAACAAAAAAATGCCAAATAGTTAAAAGGGTCTTATGGAAAAGATAGATGCTCTCTTAGCGCTCCAAACACTAACTACTTCCAGAATGGCACCCGAAGCCGTGGCTGTTATAGAGCAAGAGCTTTCTTTTGTTTTTGGCTCAAGTAGAAGAAATAGAAAACAAAAGCAAAAGGAGGTAATGGGTGGAGCTCTAGGGGTCATGATAGTGGAAAATGCTAATACTCCGCCCACTGTAAAAGAGCCTACTGCAAACCTAAACCTAGGAGTGAAAACTCCACGGGTGGACATACTAGTAGCTGATACCGACTTTGAGGAAGGAGAGAAACTTAAGGTAGGTGAATTAAACTCAAATGATAAAACTCTACCAGCAAGACCAACCGTTTGCTAATGAACCTCTGTAAGAGTGAATCACCTAAAGACTGAAGAGCCTAGGCTTCAGCCAGCCAACTAAGACCATTTGCAAAGTCAAACACTTGGCGTAGCTACTGACAGCCAACCTGCGGATGAACGGACAAGTGAGGCATACATTGTGGACATGGTTAGATACCTGATGGAAGAAAGAAGAAAGGATGATGATTGGGGTTCCGCTCCAAGCCGAACTCCCTTTGCTGATAATATTCCGAGGGTAGAGTCCCCCAAGAAATTCATTATGCCATCTGCTATGCCCTCCTACAATGGAACTACTGATTCTCAACATCATTTATACAAGTACATCTGGAATATGGATGGAGAAAAGGCAACAAATGTAGTTATTTACAGATGTTTCCCCATCTATTTGGAAGGAGTTGCCTCTATGTGGTTTACCATACTCCCTCCGCGATCTATCCCAACCTTTGACGAGCTAGCCAGAAGTCTATGGAATAATTTGGACTACATATGGCTCAGCCAACGGACATGATGTCTCTATCCTGTTACTTCCAAGGACCTAATGAATCACTAAAATCGTTCATGTACCTTTAACACAACCGTCATCAAATTGAGCAATCCAAAAAGTATGATTTTCATGGCTTTAGTCCGCTCACTCTATCTAGAGACGGATTTTGGGAGATGGATTTAAATGAAGCAACCGGCCACCATGAAAGAATTAAATGAAAAGGCTAGTCAATACTTGAGATTGGAAGACGCAAATACGTTAGAAGGTAAAAAATACTGATATGCGACCAAATGAACCAATTCAGAGTAATATGGCGGTCAACCAAAACGGAAAGAATTATGAAGTAATTGCTGGAAAAATGGGAACCACAAAAGCAAGAACCGGGATCAGAACATCGGCAAGGGCAACGGAGGGGGAAAGAAACTCAGAGGTCTAAGACACGAAGAATACACTCCTTCGAACGACAGTTTAGAGAATATTTATCTGGCAACTCAGGGAACAAAAGAGTACTGAAAGCGGCCTCAGAAAGAAGAGTCTGAGCAACAAAGGAAATTGGGGAAGTTCTTTCACACATACGAAACCCATGGCTATAACATAAATGAGTGTCGCCATTTGAAGAACGTGATCGAGGAACTGATTAGAGAAAACAACCTCCAACAATATGTGAAGAAGCCCCGAAATTCCGATCAGCCAACCAGACCTCATGCTCCTAACATTCAAGGAAACCAATCTGGATCTAGCAAAGAGGGATCTAAATGAGCATAACAGAGACTTGTCATCAATACCATTTTGGGAGATCCTCATCCGGCATAGAAAAGTTGGGGCGAGATGGAAAGATAAGCTAGTTCACTCAAACATGCTCCAAAGGAAACTTTCTTTGCATTCGAAAGACCGGACCCCCACTAAACAGGAAAGGAATCTCAATGACGACTTCATGTTCTGAAAGCAGGATAGTGAAGGAATAGAGGCTCCAACTTACGATCCAATGGTGGTGACGATAGGAATCGACCCCTGGTCGTACATCGAATGTTGGTTGATACCAGAGGATCAGTAAACATTATGTTTTGACATACGTACGACCAAATGAAGCTTAACATGAAGGATGTCTCTACATGACAAACCAAAATCCAAGGATTTACTGGTCATCTACTACAACCTATTGGCACAATAGATTTGCCTATTGAACTCGTAAAGGATCGAAGAGTGGTTCTCACCCCAACCTTTGTGCCAATTAATGAGATGTCAGCCTATAATGCATTCTTGGGATAGCCGGCCCTTGTTGATTTTCGAATTATCCTGGCGCAATGGTGTCTCACTATGAAATTTCCTATGGAAAATGGGGTTGGATTGATAAAAGGAGACCAGAATGTCATAAGGGAATGCTACATTGTTGAATTGCATGAAATAAGAAAGTAAAAAAGGGGAAGAGTGTGGAGAAAATTCTCCACATTCGTGAATTATTAGCATAGCAACTATAGAAATGCCCCTGGCTTGGGGGCTGTAGCCAATTTGATAAGGATGTGGACCCTAGAGTTCAAGTGAGGAATGGGCAGCACCGGCAGAGATTACGGTGCCTGTCCTTGTAGACATGAATGACCTGACACGAGTACTAAAAATAGAATCACATCTTGGAACCAAGACGCGACAAGAATTAGTCAAGTTTCTTTACGCTAATCTAAATGTGTGTGCTTGGACACATTCTGATATTTATGGGATATCGCTAAAAATAGTGTGTCACACACTTAATATCGATCGCAAGCACACTCTAGTGGGGCAGAAGAGGTGCACACTAGGACTGAACGGTCTACTGCACTAAGAAAGGAAGTGGATAAGCTGTTGAAAAATGGCTTCATCCATGATGCAACCTATAATGTTTGGATATCAAATCCGATTTTGGTAGGAAGTGGCAGACTTGCATTGATTACTCAGATTTGAATAATGGATGCCCAAAGGATAGCTTCCCATTGTCTAAGATCTATCACCTTGTTGATGCCACGGCAGGCCATGAGCTACTATCGTTTATGGACACCTACTCTAGATACAACCAAATCACGATGCATGACTCTGATCAAGAGACTACTAGCTTCATTACCGACCCTGGATTATACCGTTATCGAGTCATGCACTTCGGACTAAAGAACACAAGGGAAACCTACCAGACTGGTAAACACAATGTTCAAAGATTAGATTAGGAAAATGATGGAAGTATATGTGGATGATATGTTTGTCAAGTCATGCGTATCAGAGGATCACTGGAACAATCTTGTAGAGATGTTTGAATTATTGCGGAAGTATGGAATGAAGCTCAACCCACCGAAATTCTCTTTCGGCATTGCTTCTGGAAAATTCCTTGGTTTCATCTTGAATGCAAGGGCATTGAAGCTAATATGGAACCAATTACTGACCTAAGGAACGTCAAAGTCCCCACGACCAAAAAGGAAATACAAAGTCTAAATGGAAAGATCGTAGCACTGATTCAATTCATTTTCCAAGCGATTGACAAATGCATATCATTCTTCGAAGCACTGAAGAAGGCAAAGTAGAATTTTGAATGGAACAAAGCGTGCTAGATGGCCTTGTTAGGGATGCGGATTAAGGATCTTAAGGCAGAAATAACACTAGAGGGGGGGTGAATAGTGTTTTAAAGAATATATGAACTATATGACTAAATTAAAACTTTCAACACATCTAAACAGAATTCTAACACAGAATGATCACAGAACATATAACAAATGCAAATAGTAAAGTAAAGCAAGTAAAAGTAAAGAACACACCGGATTTTATACTGGCTCGGAATCCTCCTACATCCAGTCCTGTACCAAGGCAATATCCTTGTACAGATTTTTATAAGCCAATATCCAAATTACAACCCTCAATTTATAAGGCCTTGAGGAACCCTCCTATCTCCGAGTCTGGGGTAAACTCTCTTGATTTACGGGACACAAGATCACCCTAATACTTCTTAATAACAATCCTTTTGAATGGATAGAATCTATGGACTTTTTGAATACAAATTGATCCTATAACTCTGAATAGCACTTTGATCTTTTGTAGAATGATGGATAATCAAATAGAGAGAGTATCTAAATGATTTCCTATTGAGAATTTGGCAGAATGATGGCACGATCTTGAAAATATGAAGTTTTATGGATATGGAATGGTGGAGAAGGAAGAGTAAAGAAAATAAGAAAGTAGTTGTTAAAAAAATTCGTTTTGGAAGCCTTTATATAGATGCACAACAGTCATAACCATTGGCGAAAGGTTTTCGAACGAATGGACACTTCTTTTGAAAAGTTGAATTTTGAATCCAACTGTCGCCATGTCGACATGGGGTATCCCCTTATGTCGACATCCCTCAGTTCAAAATTATAGAGATGTTGTTTTGTAAAGGCATTCGAATTTAAAACAAGTTGAAACTTCTCTGAAGCAAAGTAAAGTGTTTAAACAATATTTTGAGATAGAGAATGAATATAAAACATTATTTTAAATATATATATATATATATAATTGATATAGACCGTCAATTATATAAGTAATATTTAAAACCAGAATAAGTTTTGATGTTTTAAAGATTAAAGTTTTTAAAATCAGAATAGAGGAATATTTCAAGGCTAAAACAAAGTTTGAAAATATTTTTGAAAACATGATTTTGAAAGCTAAAACATTTTAAAAACAGATTTAAAAACATTTTGAAAAATCTATTCAAACTGAAATTGCAAGAACCTTCCTACAGAGCTCCTCCATAGGACTCAAGAACTTGTACAAAGTAGTTTAAATGATTTTGATTTTCGTGGGTTTGTAAGCCACTTGTCGTAGGTTTGTAAGCTACTTGTCGTGGGTTTGTAAGCCACTGGTTTCGATAGAAATTGGGTTCCATCCCAAAAGAAAATTGGAAGAAAGATGAGAGTGCTATTATGAAGTTTTAACAAAATACTAGACACTTATCTTGAGATCTTGAAATCTTGATTCTCTAGAGTCTTGAATCTTGAATCTCTAATCTTCATCTTGATGCTTGAGTCTTTATACTGATCAGTCTTCGATGATACCTGCATATACTTCCTATATACATACATACATACATACATATATATATGGAAATGTTAGTATATATTTTGTAAAGTAAAGTATAATAACTATATAAGGTTGTTGCCATCAAAACATCATCAACTCAGTTCCTAACAATCTCACCCTTTTTGATGATGACAACCTTTATTTATAAAATATTCTTACCATACCATAACTCTCCATAACTCCCCTTACTCCGTGACTTCTTCTTAAAACTACAACTCCCCTTTATTCCATGAGCCCCCCTTACACCAAGCACATATATTTTTATAACTTTCTCCCCCTTTGTCATCAACAAAAACTATTAACTACTTAAGAATTCAAGAATGATTAGTATGAACAAATAATATGTATAGAACAAGCATGAAATAATGAGTATAAGTGAACACATTTTAGTTATTACAACATATATAAGAACATACATAAACACGAACAAACAAAACAATTTAAAACAAAGAATAAAATGAAAGTACGCTTTAATGGCGATCCTTAACTATAGGAGACTTATGAATCGAACAATTGGGGTAGTGGAGACAAAAGGCTTCCACGTTGTTCAATTATGTTTCCATTAGTATCAACAAGGATCTCACCAACGCAAATAACGCACTCGTCCATATTCATAGGGACTTCGAGTTGAGGTAAAGGTTGATCTCCCTCTTGGTCTTCTTGTGGTTCTTCCACAGGTTCTTCTTCCTCGGATTCCATGGCTTGTGAAGAGTCTTCAATATTAATAGGATTTGTACGGTTATCCATAAGGAATTTTTGTACATTCCTAATAATATTCCCTTGCCTTTGTTGTTCTCTAGCCATCCTAAGTTGACTTACTTGAATTTCAGTCATCAATTGAAGGATATCTTTCATCTTCTCTTGCAATTTGATCACTCGAGCGTGCGTAGTTCGTTGAAATGGACCAGAATGAGGAGATGTGGGTGAAGTGGGTTCATTAGTAGAAGAGGAGGCCATTATTTTATTGTTTCAGAAGTTATTTACAGAGAATATAGTGAAGAAAGAGGAGAGAAAACAAAATAAATAGATAAATAACCAAATAACTAACTTTGGAGGGAAATTCAATTTTCAAATTTTTGTTGGGTATGTCGACATCATGAGATGAGGCATGTCGACATGTTAAAAAAATGTAATTTTTATTTTGAATTTTTATTGATTATTATATTATATTATTTTATATTTCAGATTTTGAATAAATACCTAATTCTCTTCTAAATTTAGTAAAATTCTGTTCGGTTAATGGTTTAGTTTATATATTAGCAATTTGTTTTTCAGTATTTATATAATCTAGATTTATTATTTCTTTAGTTATATTATCTCTAAGAAAATGGTGTCTTATATCAATATGTTTAGTTCTAGCATGATGAGTTGGATTTTTAGATAGATTTATTGCACTAGTATGGTGATTTACTTATGTTAATTCCAAAAACTTTTAAAGTTTGTTGCATATATATGACTTGTGAACAGGCCAGAGCAGCAGATATATACTCTGCTTCGGTTGTTGACAAGGAAACAGTATTTTGTTTCTTGCTGAACCAGGAAACCAGTGAATGTCCTAGAAAGTGACAAGTTCCACTTGTACTCTTTCGGTCTGATTTACAACCAGCATAATCAGCATCACAATATGATATTAAATCAAAAGTATTATTTTTAGAATAAAATAAACCATAATCTAAAGTGTATTTTACATATCTTAAAATTCTTTTAACAGCTTTTAAGTGAGTTTCTTTAGGTTGTGATTGGTATCTTGCGCAGAGACAAACACTATGCATAATATCAGGACGACTCGCTGTTATATAGAGTAGCGAACCAATCATTCACTACACCAAAACAGGCAAATTCTAACACTTTATATTTTTTCATTTCTAACACTTTTAAATGTTACAAGCTACCAACACTAAAAAAGTGTGAGAAAGCTTAAAAAGTGTTAGAAAAAGTAAATAATTTTGTGTGTGAACTTCGCAACATAAATAAGTGTTAGGAATACTTGGTAAATAAGTCATAATCAAATGGAGTTTTTCGTAATTTTGCAATGCACCTTCGTTTGTAACACTCTCCCTTCTCCACTGACAATTCAGTCCATCTAGGGTTTCCTCATCTAGGTTTCCTCATCTAGTTTTTCTTAAATAAGATGAAAATTTGCTTCAATTCGAACACTCATCTAGGGTTTCGTCATCTCTATTTATTATTAACACGACAGCATTCATCACGACTATCGATTGACTACGGCTTCTAAAGGTGTGCTGAGTATTGGATTTTGCTACTCCAACCAACACTCATCGCGACCTTCTTCTCCCAGCACAACCACCAAGATCGCCACCATCTTCTCCAGGTGGTCACTCAACCTCGACCAGATGGCTTCGTTTCTGCATCAGGTACGATATAAAACTGCCTTTATGATAGATTTAATTAGTTGAAACCTTTTAAACATTGGTTGTAAAAATATGTACTGTTTTTCTCAAATATTTACAGTATCCTTTTATTGTTTATGAACATGAAGTGGGTTCAAAATTTTAAATGAAGCGTCCGTAAATTCTCCCCTTATCCCTTCATTTATCTCTTTTTCTAATGATTTTTCCTCTTCTTCTGCTTTTCTTCGGTTTCTTCATTCTGGTTTGTTTTTTGTTTAAATGGATAGCTATTTTTTGTTGTTGTTGAGTTTCCTCAACAACTTTTAACTTTTACTGTGAACCAGATGTATCATCCTTATTCAAGCTTCTTTGAGTTTGGTTGGTTTTTTCAGAATAAGTGCATACTTTGACGATAAGGGATTTCAATACAATGTTAAATATACAGCATTAACGATTTGTGGTTGGTGCATTCAAATGTCAACTCTGAATACACAATGGCCAATAGTTTATTTCCTTTTCAAAGCATGCAATAATCACAGTCATAATAGATCTAGTGCCTAAGTCAAGATATGAGATCTAATTGATTTCTTATTGCTCTTATCTACTTCCCCATATTTTATGATTTTAGGTTGAACCTTCTGTTAATACCCAAAATCGAAGACAACAACATATATATGTTCCCCGACAATTGCTATACTAATTTGATGAAAATAGGAAAATAAATAAATAACTAGATGTGTTTGCATGTGCAACCTGCGAATATATTACTTTCTGTTAAGGTAATTTCACATATATGGTCTGGTAATAAGATTTCTGATTTATAGTACAACATGTCTGAAAATAAATAATCAGATGTCCTACGTTGATTAACTTTTTACTTACTTCTTCTACGAGTAACATATGATATTGTATCGATTCAACTCTACTGTACTGTTTTGCGTTGTTGTTTACTAACCAACCAAGCATACTTGTAATTGATGATGTCGTGGATAATTTCTAGCAAAATGAATATTCCACACAGAAAATAAGGAAACAAGAAAATATTTATAATTTGGACACATTGAACAAACAAGCAAAGATGCTGAAGGCATTGGACAAGAATAATAGAAGATGTGCATATATGCGGCATGCATTGGCAACGACTACATAGATTATCTCACAGATAAGAGATGTTGTATGGATGGAGCCTACAAGACTATCGAAACCGTGATGGGGAAGTTTGCATTTCTTTATTTTATATGTTTGCTTTTGGCTTATAGTGAAAGTACGGTGTGTTTACAATTATATGTGATAATATAGTACACACGGATCGTGTAATATGGACTACAATATAAATGTGGAAATAGATGATAATAGCATAGTAAATAAAAAATAGAAAAATCACACCAGAATTTTTATACTGGTTCGGAGCACCGTCCTACGTCCAGTCCCAGACTTCTATCTGGATTTTCACTATTAACTTCTTCGCTTCACCCGGAGGAACAGGTTTACAACACCCGAACAACCGAACGGGATTTCACGCCTCTAATACACTGAGGACTTCAACACTTGCCTCTTACAACACAGAGGACTTCAACAAAAGAACAAATACAATTGTTGTTGACAACTTGTGTCTTGAAAACACGGATTTGTCACTAGCAGTACACCCTTCCTATAATCTTATCCTCAAAGTATGCGAAATGATGTTTTGAAAAGATTAAGGAAAGTATATTACTTATTGAATCAAAGGATATGAAATAGTTTCAATGATTCAATAAATAATTGAGAGCTTTTATAATGCAGGAGTATGTATAAAGTAAGATCAGAGATTAGATTAAAAAGAATATGAAATCATGTTTTTAATCAACGAATTGGATGAGTTTATATAGATAAGAATGGTTGTAACTCTTTGCCATTAAGAGATATGATCTTTGGTGAAAGGTAAGAGATGCAACCTTTGGAGAAGAGAAGTGTCTTTTGGAAAAATTGCTTTCTGTTTAAAAACGGTCGACAGGTTAAAAAGTGACCAGTAGACAGGAATTTAAATATATATACGTTATGTGTATGTGTACACGTTCAGTGTGCAAATTATGCAGGAACGGTCGACCGCCTATATTGTGACCGGTCGACCGGTCCCTGTAAAGTTGCACACTGAATGTGCAACTACATTCTAATCGTATATATATTAATTTTCTTGAAAATGCATGATTATTTGAGGATAGATTTTAACAAGTTTATCACTAATATAATATCAAATAATCAATCTATAATCTAGAGTAACATATGTAGCTCTAATGACCTTGTTTTGTCGATCGCCTTTAGTTATTTGTCAGAAATCAAAACTTTCATAAAACTTGTGACTCAACATTCTCCCCCTTTTTGATTGATGACAATATATATCTGCAAATCTGAATCTCCCCCTGAGTATGTGATCTCTCTCTCTTTGAATTCTTATATATGTATGTTCCTGCAAGCAATTGTTAGCCCTTTCTCCCCCTTTGTCATCGACAAAAAGGAGTAACAGATACTAGAATAGTAGAATAAATATGATATGCATAGCAAAATAAATCATTAACACATCCAAAACATAACAGAGTATACTACAGATCATAATGTCAAATGAAAAACAAGAATAACGACACTATTTAGTACAAGTGTCGATGAATGTTTTTAAAGAGCTAAACCATAATAGAATCTAGGATGAAGCAGATCGTATCTCCTCTTCATCATCATCATCGTCGTCATCATCATCATCTTCTTCTTCCTCATCATTGTTCCCTCTAGATGATTCTCCATGTCCATGACCACTCATACCTGTAGACTCGTCAGATGATGTCCGGGTGAAAACTGGAGCAGCAGGACGTTTTCCTGGGTCTTGTGCTTGAACAGAGGTGGATGTGGAACATGATATAGCATCCCATAGCATACCAAAGAATGACTTGACCTTATTGAAGCGCTTATCGATTTTAGAGTCCATGCGCTTGAGACGTGATTCAAGCAAAAATTGGTTACGCGCAATTGTTTCAAGTGATTCTTTTGTAGATGACTTTGATTTTAATAGTTTTACTTCATCGGAACGAGGACGAGAGGAAGTTGCTCGTTGTTTCCTTGGTCCTCTTTGTTGCCATTCTTCAAAAGGCATAATCTCAAGATAAGGTGGAGGAAGCTTCATTCGTTTGATGGTGATGGAATCAATGCATTTTGGTTTTGAGGTTGCAGAATCAGGAGGATTGACCCCACAAGCTAACAAAAGTCTCATGATATATTCATTGTAGAAGAAATGAGGCCGTGTTGAGTTATTTACCTTGGGAATTTCATCAAAAAGCATGTGTACCCAATTGATTTGGATTTCACCATAAATAGCATAGAGTGCTTTGAAGTTTTCTTTATATACTGCATCATAATTTCCAAGTCTAGGAAAAAGAGAGTGCATCAAAACACGATGAAGTAGTCTGGCTGTCGGTCGAAGTCCAATAGACTTAGTGCCATCACTATTGTCTTCTATGAACTGATGACTGGTACTATTTCGAGTGAAGACTTCGCAGAAGGTAGATGAAAACTCTTCGCCTCGATTTGGTATACCAAGTATAGAGGCAATTCTAGCATGAGTAAGAAATATTTGCTTGCCACAGACCACAGACCAGATGACGCCGTTTGGATTATCAGGTTGATACTCATCAAGAATCATCAAATGATTTATCTCCACACTATTTTCTGAAAAATCTATTAATGGAGTAATGTTGGAATTATTGGCTAACCTCCGAACTCCATAAGCCGTGAAATCATCAAATTTAATGAAAGAGCCTGGATGAAACTTGTAATTTGTCATCTGATTCCATCTTGTTACAGCAATTGGACTTTGAAGCCATTTTTTGACGGAGATGGTAAGAGATGAAGTTTCAGAGGTTGCTCCTTTCTTGGATTTCTTTTGAGGAGGAGCCATTGTTGGAGGATTTGAGATTTGGGAATTGAAAATAGGAAACTAGGGTTTGTGATTTTGGGTAAAAGAACAGCTTGAGTAAAAAGTGAAAGAGGGTAGAGGGAAAAAATGATGCATAGGTATATATAAAAACTGAAAATACGTCAACCGGTCGACCTATAAAATATGGCCGGTCGACCGTTTTCAACCAGAGAGCAAACGGTCGACCGGCTATAACAGGGGCGGTCGACCGGTACTGGTCTGCTGAGCAAATCATGTTATTTTGCAAGTTTTTTTATAGTATATCAACCTATATATATATTATATTTCATTCGTAATACAAAATATAACCGTCATTACACAAGAGATAGATAAAGATATAATAACTATATATAAATCTAATGAGAAAGTTCGTCATTAGAATTATCGTTGTTTCCTTCAATACGTTTTGACCATGGACTCCATTGTTTCTGAGCTCCTTCATTCTTCTCATAGTTCCGATCCCACGAGTTAGGACTTTTAGATGTTGATGGCCTAGACGGCATTGGTTCATGCACGTCATGCTTGTTGGAACCGCAGAAAAATGTTGCAAACTTTTCTAAAACGGATAATCGTGCCGATGTCCGTTGTTGCTCGTGATAAAGTTGACTTTGCCCGTAATGGAGCTGTCTCTGAAGGTCTATCTGATGTTTCTGGTAGTGGTGTATCTCATCGATTTGAGCTTTGGTACGAGGAGAATAGAATAGTGTCCTCTTCACTCGTTTTGAATTTGGAGTTTTATCAGACATACAAGAGCATTGATGATGACAACTTGATTTTTGTTTTGGAGTTGTAGGAGAATAAAATTCCTCCGACTCAGAACTCGTAATTGAAATGTATGATTCTTGAGCACATTTATCACAAATGTGAGCCATAGTGTATGTTGTATAGAATATTATGGTTAGATAAAAAAGATGAACAAAATATAAAAATTTTGCAAGCTTATATACAAATTTCTTATGTATAAACCTATGGATGTGAGTTAATGAAAAAATTTAACCAAGAAAACATAAGCAGAAATTTTATTTTAACTCTAAAAATAGCTTTCTTTTTAAAACTGAATTTATAAAATAAGAAAGGAAAGGACGATCACTAAAAGAAAAGAAAAAAATGAGTAAAGAGAATTTAACCATTAAATAAAGCAGTGGCTTATATTTAATGTAAAAAAAATATAGTTTATGCAAAAGTTATGGTTAAAGGATAACTAAAAAGAATAACTAAAGGATAACTAACAAGAAGACGTTCTTTAGAAATTACTTAGTCAAGATTTTTTCTTGAAATTAAACCAAGCTCTCTTCGTAATCTAATAAAATTAGATTCGAGCAGAGGTTTAGTAAAAATGTCTGCTAATTGATTGTCAGTATGAACATATTCAAGACATATATTTCCTTTGTCAATATTATCTCGAAGGAAATGATGACGGATATCAATGTGTTTGGTTCTAGAGTGATTTACTGGATTTTTAGAGAGATTTATAGCACTAGTGTTATCACAGTATATAATAGAATTTGATAAATGAATATCAAAATCTTGAAGTGTTTGTTGTATATATAGTACTTGAGTACAAGCGAGAGCTGCTGATATATATTCAGCTTCACATGTTGATAGTGAAACACAATTCTGTTTCTTACTGAACCAAGAGACAAGTGATTTTCCAATAAAATGGCACGTACCACTTGTACTTTTTCTATCCGTTCGTGAGCCACCGAAATCAGCATCACTATATGATACTAATTCAAATGGACATTCTTTTGGATAAAAAAGACCGAAATCTTTGGTATTATTAAGATAACGAATTATACGTTTCACTGCTCGTAGATGTGATTCCTTTGGATCGGCTTGAAAACGAGCACATAAACAAACACTCATTATTATATCTGGACGACTAGCTGTAAGATAAAGAAGAGAACCAATCATGCTTCGATACAATTTTTGGTCAACATTCTTACCACTTTCATCTTTGTCAAGATGTGTAGTTGTACTCATAGGAGTTGGTTTACCAGATGTATTTTCTAATCCGAAGCGTTTGATAAGGTTTTCACAGTATTTTTCTTGATTGATAAAAATGCCGTTTGAAAGTTGCTTTATTTGAAGTCCAAGAAAATAAGATAGTTCTCCCATATGAGACATTTCGAATTCTTTGGTCATAATACTTGCAAATTCTTTGCAAAGTTTATCGTTTGTTGAACCAAAGATGATATCGTCTACATATATCTGGATAACTAGAATATCTTTTCGAGAATGTTTAATAAACAAAGTTTGATCGACTTTGCCTATTTGAAATCCTGAGCTAATAAGATAGCTACGTAGTCGTTCATACCAAGCACGAGGTGCTTGTTTTAAACCATACAGAGCTTTCTTAAGTTTGAACACATGGTCAGGATATTTTTCATGTACGAACAGAGGAGGTTGTTCAACATAGACATTCTCTTTGATAAATCCATTGAGAAAAGCACTTTTGACATCCATCTGATAAAGTTTGAAATTATGGTGACAAGCAAAAGATAATAGGATTCTAATAGCTTCTAGTCGAGCAACTGGTGCAAAAGTTTCTTCATAATCGATACCTTCTTCCTGATTATATCCTTGTGCTACTAATCTTGCTTTATTTTTGGTGATATTTCCTTGTTCGTCAGCCTTATTTTTATAAACCCATTTAGTACCGATTACTGACTGATCAGTTGGTCTTGGAACAAGTTCCCAAATGTCATTGCGCTCAAACTGATTTAGTTCTTCCTGCATGGCAATGATCCAGTAATCATCTGTAGCAGCTTCTTTTGGATTCTTAGGTTCGATATTTGAGAGAAAAGCGACATGACCCATTTGATTGAGTTGACTCTTGTTCTGACATGTGATGTTATTTCACCGATTATATTTTGAGGCGGATGGTCTCTTAATATTCTTGGTGGTGATTGTAACTCACATATTTGAGGAATATTCTCAATAATTATTTCCGAGTCAGAATCAATATTTGTGATGATTTGATTGTCAGTGACTATTGATTCGTCATCATCTGATATAGTGTGAGGGTGCTGATAGATTTCATCAAAAGAGACATGAAGTGATTCTTCAATAGTTTTGGTTCGTTTATTAAATATCCGATAGGCCTTACTTCGTTCCGAATAACCGACAAATATTCCTTCATCGGCCTTTGGATCGAATTTGCCAAGCTGGTCTTTCGTATTTAAAAT
Source organism: Allium cepa (assembly GCA_030765085.1). NCBI lineage: Eukaryota > Viridiplantae > Streptophyta > Magnoliopsida > Asparagales > Amaryllidaceae > Allium > Allium cepa. Next base: position 743,796,560 of record CM060940.1, on the reverse strand, counting down.
AAAGCACTTGGAACCAAAAAATTTGAAGTATGAGATTTTAGGCTTCCTTTTGTTAAATAATTCATAAGGAGTATTCTTGGTAAGAGGTCTTATGGATACACGATTTAAAACATAACAGGCAGTTGCCACAGCTTCTGCCCAAAAATGTTTTGGTAAGGTGGTTCCATTCAATAATGTTCTTGCACATTCTTGTAAAGTTCGGTTTTTCCGTTCTACAACTCCGTTCTGTTGTGGAGTTCTGGGAAACGAAAAATTATGATATATGCCTTTCTTTGTACAAAAATGTTCAAATTCATTATTTTCAAACTCTCCGCCATGATCACTTCTTATATTTTTAACTTTAATCCCTTTTGATTTTTGAATTCTTTTGACGAAAGATTTGAAATGATCGAAAGTGTCACTTTTATTTTTTAAGAAAATTGTCCATGTATAACGAGAGAAATCATCAACAATTACAAGCACATATTGACTGTGATTTATTGATTGAACTCTAGTAGGTCCAAATAAATCCATGTGTAGTAACTCAAGTGGTTGTAATGTTGATATGACTTTCTTGGATTTAAAAGATGATTTGGTCAATTTTCCTAATTGACATGCATCACAAATGTTGTTAACTTTAAAACTCATTTTGGGTAGTCCTCTAACTAGATTGTTTTTGGCTAGCTTGTCAATAGTTCTGAAGTTTATATGACAGAAGCGTTTGTGCCATAGCCATGGATCATTGTCATTAGCCACAAGACACATATCTGAATTATGATTAATATTCATATTCAGAATATATATATTTCTGTCTCTATAACCTTCGAAAACCAAATTATGGTCTTTATCTAAAATACTACACTTATTATTTGAAAATGAAATTATAAAACCCTTGTCACATACCTGACTAATACTAAGCAAATTGTGTTTCAAATTTCTAACTAGCATGACATTAGTAATAAGAGGTAAGTTAGATGTACCGCAATTGCTCACATCGCCTTTGCCGATGATATAGCCTTTTGAATTGTCTCCAAAAGTGACGGAGCCACCATATGAATATGTAATATTTGTTAATAAACTCTTGTCTCCCGTCATGTGCTTTGAGCAACCACTGTCCAATATCCACTTTCCTCTTTTCTTAAGTGGGACCTGCAAAAAATAGAATTAAGTCCATGGTACCCACTTTTTATAGGGTCCTAAGAGTTAGGTCTTAGGAGTCCAAACCCATTTGGGTCCGGTATCCCCTTTATATATATAATTGTTATTAAAATGCACAGTATTCATGAATTGCTGAATGTATTTGTTCCTAATCAAATTGTTATTTGTTTTAGGAACCCATATTTTGATAGTCTTGACATTTTTCTTTTGAAATTTCACAACTGGTTTTGGTTTGGAATATAATAAACTAAGATTTTTCTTAGCTTCAGTTTTTTGTATTTTCTTTTTCCTTTTATTTCCAAGATGTTTCTTGGTTTCTTGTTTGTTATATCCCAATCCTTGTTTGTCTGAAATAGATTGTGAACTTTCAATGATTTTTGTCAAATTTTCTCGACCTTTGTTAAAGTTAGAAACATTTTGAGTAATGTCATCAAACTTTGTTTGTAAGCTAGCTTTTTCTAGGTCTAGAATTTTGACTTTTGCTTTAAGCTCATGATTTTCAGTAGTGAGAGCATTATTTTTCTCTTTTTGAGTTTCTATTTCTTGACTCAAAAGAGATATTTGAGAGTCAACATTAGATGATGATTCTTGAATATTTTCAAGTTCCTCTTCTAATATTTTCTTCTCATCTTTTAACATATCTCGTTCAAGCTCTGCTCTACTTAAATCTGCTTTGAGTACTTTTAATTGACGTTTTATGTCTTTATATTTGACTATCAATTCAACATTAATATCAAGTAATTCATCAAATGTAGGAATTTGTACCTCATCTTCTGTTGCCATAAAACAAACATTAGCTTGTTCATTCTCTGAATCACTTTCACTTTCTGATGAAGATGACTCTGAATCATCCCATGTTACTGAGAAGGCTCATTTCTTAGATTTGTCCTTCTTATATTTGAATTTGTCATTTTCTGACTTCTTCTTTTGTTCTGGACAATCTTTCTGCATGTGTCCCTTTTTGTGGCAGTTGAAACATTCTATAGCAGATGAAGATGGTTTATTTGATCCAGGTTTCCTTTTATTGTAACGACTGGCTTTTCGATATTTTAAGAATTTTTTGAATCCTTTCGCAATGAATGCCAAATCTTCGTCTTCAGAATCTGATTCATTTTCATCTTTCTCAACATGAAATGCTACATTTTTCTTTTCTTCTTTCTGTTCTTTTCTAGCCTGCAAATTTGCTTCATAGGACATTAAATTTCCTATCAATTCATCTGGCTTCATGACGGAAAGGTCATTAGCTTCTTCAATTGCTAATACTTTTCCTTCCCATTCACTAGTCAGAGAATGTAGGACTGCTGAAACAACATCGAAATCAGAATACTTTTGTCCTAAGCCAATAAGTGCATGGTGAATAGTTTGAAACCGTGAATACATGTCATTGATTGTCTCATTTGGTTTCATTTTGAAATTTTGAAATTGACTTTTCAGCATGGCTATTTTGGCTTGTTTAACCTTGTTAGTACCTTCATGAGTGATTTTTAGTGTTTGCCAAATTTGATATGCAGTAGTGCAGATACTAACACGATTATATTCATTTTGGTCTAATGCACAGAACAACATATTTATTGCTCTTGCATTTACGGCTGCTGCCGTTTTCTCAGCTGCAGTCCATTCTGAATAATCAGTTGTTGGATTCACTATTTCTCTTTGAGTGGCATTCCAAGCATCATAGCTATTTGATTGCATAAAGAATGACATACGTGTTTCCCAATAACTATAGTTAAGACCATTGAAAAATGGAGGTCTCTGTGTTGATTGACCTTCCGTGTAAGTGGTGTTTTGAGTGCTAGTACTTACGTTATTTGCCATATTACTATAATATATCAAATAACTGTGTTACGGTTATATGATGACCGTGCTCTGATACCAAATGAAAGTACGGTGTGTTTACAATTATATGTGATACTATAGTACACACGGATCGTGTAATATGGACTACAATATAAATGTGGAAATAGATGATAATAGCATAGCAAATAAAAAATAGAAAAATCACACCAGAGATTTTTATACTGGTTCGGAGCACCGTCCTACGTCCAGTCCCAGACTTCTATCTGGATTTTCACTATTAACTTCCTCGCTTCACCCGGAGGAACAGGTTTACAACACCCGAACGACCGAACGGGATTTCACGCCTCTAATACACTGAGGACTTCAACACTTGCCTCTTACAACACAGAGGACTTCAACAAAAGAACAAATACAATTGTTGTTGACAACTTGTGCTCTTGAAAACACGGATTTGTCACTAGCAGTACACCCTTCCTATAATCTTATCCTCAAAGTATGCGAAATGATGTTTTGAAAAGATTAAGGAAAGTATATTACTTATTGAATCAAAGGATATGAAATAGTTTCAATGATTCAATAAATAATTGAGAGCTTTTATAATGCAGGAGTATGTATAAAGTAAGATCAGAGATTAGATTAAAAAGAATATGAAATCATGTTTTTAATCAACGAATTGGATGAGTTTATATAGATAAGAATGGTTGTAACTCTTTGCCATTAAGAGATATGATCTTTGGTGAAAGGTAAGAGATGCAACCTTTGGAGAAGAGAAGTGTCTTTTGGAAAAATTGCTTTCTGTTTAAAAACGGTCGACAGGTTAAAAAGTGACCAGTAGACAGGAATTTAAATATATATACGTTATGTGTATGTGTACACGTTCAGTGTGCAAATTATGCAGGAACGGTCGACCGCCTATATTGTGACCGGTCGACCGGTCCCTGTAAAGTTGCACACTGAATGTGCAACTATATTCTAATCGTATATATATTAATTTTCTTGAAAATGCATGATTATTTGAGGATAGATTTTAACAAGTTTATCACTAATATAATATCAAATAATCAATCTATAATCTAGAGTAACATATGTAGCTCTAATGACCTTGTTTTGTCGATCGCCTTTAGTTATTTGTCAGAAATCAAAACTTTCATAAAACTTGTGACTCAACATATAGCTCGCATATATGCTCTTCAACTTGAAGTTTTCAGTTCATTCATGCACTTGATAAACTTGTTATACAGTGAGCAAGTAGTAGATCAACTAAAATTTTGAATGTTCTTAGATTTTATTAGCGTTGTCATCATCCAAGTTTGCACCAAAGTTGTAAATGGTCATCAATAGAATCACCAAAATCTTTATTTTATAAGTCCATAATGCCTTCTAAAATTTAAAATTGCTTTATTTTGCATTTATGGCCATAGTGATATTTGTCATTGCAACCAAATCATAAATTCTTCTTTCTTTTTTCTAACATTTCCTCAGGTGAAAGCCCTTTTATTTTAGAGGATTTATTAGAATTATTAGAAGTAAATATTTTAGAAGAGGAATTTTGGTTGTTGTCAGAAAGTTTATGAAACTGGAAGAGTAGTTTTTAAAATAATTATTCTTGCCACTTTTATTTGCCGACAACCATTTTGTTTCATAAGTGGTGATCAAGAGGAGGGTCAGAATTCCTGGAAGGAGAGTGGTGATCAAGATTAATAATTTCTGGTCTAGGCAAAATAGGAGTTCTGTTATTTATTGGAACATAGATGTTTGATCTTGGTTGAGACCTAGTATTAGTCATGGTGAAGTGGGTTGTAATGGTGTTTTTTGGTGATCAAATGGGTTCAGGGAGAGGCAAGATGAAATTAGAAGAAGGAGATGAGTATTAGAAAACAAAGAGAGGGTGGTGGAGCACTTCAGAAATATGCAAATAGTAGTAAAAGAAAAGAACAGAGATAAAAGAAAACCTGGTAATATTTTTATCATCTCAGACTTCTATGCATTTCAATACCTTTATATTCACACTTTCATTCTCTACAAACTTTCAACATCTCTGTTTTCTTAAAAAAAAACACTTTGCATTTTCTGTTTTCTTGTTGCATTTGCATTTTCTATTCATTTCATTTCTCTCCTTTCTCTGTTCACTGGGTTTTCATTTTTCTTTTCTTTTTTGTATTGCATTGCATATAAAAAAAGAGGAATAGAGATCTAAAAAAATCTACAGCTCATTTTCTAAAACATTTCATTTCACAAACTAGTCTCTATTACATACTTCACTACATTTCCATTTTGCATCTGCATTTGCTGTTACAATTGGTTTTTCATTTATTTTGGATTTGGTTTGCACTCTTCCTCCCAGTTCAGCATCTCCTTGCAACCTTCTTCAACAACTCAAACCTCACACTGCAGTACAAACAACAGCAAACAACCATCACCTCCTCAACAAATACTACCGCTGCCATTGTCGTTGCTCCACAGCCATCATCCACTTTCATTTCACCTACTACCTTGGCCAAACTTGCCTGCACATCTTTCAATCACCACAACTTCTCTACAAACAAACATAAAAACATTGCAACCCCTATCACCACGCCACTGCTCCATTCTCTTCACAGCAAACAACATTCCAAATGCTCAACCACTTTCACATCTGCCCTCCACTGTCAAACTCCAACCATCAACTCTCAACAGCCAACAACCCAATCTCCTCTTACATCACAGCCTTTCACCAACAACCATCCCCCCATATTCTCTGTCAACACATACTACAACCTTCCAGCACAGCAGCACTCACTTCACCACCATACTCACAATCCCCTACCACTCATACACCAAGCAAACCACAAATATTCACAAACATCAACTTCATTCACCCAAACAGCAACATCACTAGAGAAATATACTTCCACTGTGCATCATAAATCATCACTAAACCATCCTAATTTAAGTTTCTTTTTTAATTGAGAAATATGGAAAATATGATGAATTTAAGTAGAAGTAGGCAGTTCCAATCTATAAGAAACTTCACTAATTCTTTGAATTATTTTAAATGGGCCATAATTTTTTGGAGAGAGCTTTGTTGTTTCTGTTGTGCTAACTGAAATTTGTCTATATGGTTATAGCTTTAAGTAGACCCAATCATTGACTTCAAAGTGTATTTCTATTCTTTTATTATTTGCAAATTTTTGCATTCTTTCTTGAGTAAGCTTCAAACTTTCTTTTTAAAACCTCACGGTGATATCTCTACAAAATAATTGTTGCTCAACTTGCTGAACCTTTACAGTGTTAGGCATATAAGACAGAAGTGGTGGTGGATGTCTGCCATATAGAATTTTATATGGTGTCATTTGTGTAGACTCTTTCCAAGAGGTGTTGAACCAGAATTCTGCTAGGGTAAGCCAGTTGGTCCATTCACTGGGTAGATGGCAGACAAAACATCTTAGGTAAGTCTCCAAAACTTTATTTATGATTTCAGTTTGGCCATCCGTTTATGGATGGTAGGTTGAGTTATATTTTAGTGTGCAAACCATCAAGTAATTGATATTGTATTCAAAACATATTGTATTCAAAAGTGAAGCTTGTGTATGGTCAAGTAAAATTCTACCATTATAAAAAAATTAAACCATCAAGTAATTGATATTAGTATAATCCAAGCCCCCTTTTGAAATCTGCTCTTTCTTTATTTCATAAAATGGACTTTGATTTACCACTTGTCTAAGCTTAGAAACCCAATTAGATTTCACTCTTAAATTGCTTTTATTTTTGGTTTAACATGTACCCTAGACAGGCTATCTGAAATAATATTTTCTTTGCCTTTTTTTATTCAACTTGATAATCATACCTATGCATTTTTGCTAGCTATTTCCCTTGAATTCTAGTAGTCATTTTCTGAGATAGGAGGTGTTGTCAGTGCAGATACTAACCCCATCATATTTGTACCTTCTATTTCAAATTATCAAACTGTGATCCTGAGCAGCTTAATTAAAATTATGAAGGATACTGCAAACAAATAATAAACTGAGCACACTTAGTTTGCAAATCTAAGCATGCAAACTTAGTTTGCAAAACTGGGCACACAAACCGAGCTTGCAAACTGAACACACAAACTGAGCAGGTAGCAAAATCGATGCAAATTGGGTTTGCAAACTCAATTCGCAAATGCTAATTGAGTTTGATTAACATGTATTTTGCATACTAAGTTTGCGAATTCATAAATACAAAAAAATTAGAACCTGAGTTGTAACTCAGTCTTTAACCTTTTGATTTTGAAGGTATAAGTTTTTATCGAGTGTTTATATTAAATGCAGGAACTTGAAGAAGGACGCTTTGGATTGTTGTATTGGACTTTGAAAAATATTCAAAACCATTAGAGTTTGGAGTGGATGATTAGGAACGGTTAGGTTAACCGTAAGTTAAACTTTAAGTGTATTTTGAATTTTTTTTTTTGAAGCTTATGTTGTAATAATATCCGAATATATGACATTGTGGTATTTGAAATATGTAAATAATTGTTTATGATATATTATACTACATTTGCAGAGCGTTTAAACTTTGCATTAAATATGTATGATGAATTATTTGTGATATGGGAACCATTATTTGCAGAGTGTTTATATTTAAACTTTGCGTTTAAGTTTTGGTATATATATGTGTGTGTTACTGAATAACCATTTTCCAACACTTATAAGCGTTACCGTATATTTCTGTACCAACACTTATAAGTGTTACCGTATATTTCGTTACCAACATTTATAAGCGTTACCGTATATTCTTGTACCAACACTTATAAGTGTTGCCGTATATTTCGTTACCGACATTTATAAATGTAACCATATATTTATGTACCAACACTTATAAGTGTTGTCGTATATTTCGTTACCAACACTTATAAGCGTTACCGTATATTTAGGTATCGACACTTATAAGTGTTAGTAATACGTATGTTTGTAACACTTATAAGTGTTACAAATTTGGCCGCTCCATTCCTCACAGTCCATAGTAACACTTAAAAAGTGTTACTGAAATTATTTGTAACACTTATAAATGTTAGAATTTGCCTGTTTGGTGTAGTGATTCCCTTATATAAAGTTTGATCAATATCTTTTGATTTATCTTCTTTACTTAAACCTACATTTGTTGACATTGGAGTTGGTTTCCCACTAGAGGTGCTTAAACCAAATTTATTGATTAAGTCTTTAGCATATTTTTCTTGACTTATGAAGATTCCATTCTCTAGTTGTTTAATTTGAAGTCCTAAGAAGAAACTTAATTCTCCCATGTGACTCATTTCAAATTCTTTAGTCATTATATCTGAAAATTCTTTATTCATTATGTTATTAGTTGATCCAAAGATTATATCATCTACATATATTTGAACCAGTTGAATATCTTGATTATTTCTTTTAATAAAAAGTGTTGTATCTACTTTACCAATTTCAAAACCAGATTGAAGTAAATAAGATCTTAGTCTTTCATACCAGGCTCTAGGAGCTTGCTTTAGCCATATAGAGCTTTCTTTAACTTGTATACATGGTTTGGAAATTTATTATCTTCAAAAAGTGGAGGTTGTTCAACATAAACATCTTCTTTTACAAAACCATTTAGAAAAGCACTTTTAACATCCATTTGATATAATTTGAAATTATTATAATTAGCGAAAGCAAGTAGAATTCTTATAGCTTCTAATCTTGCAACGGGGGCAAAGGTTTCATCATAGTCAATTCCTTCTTCTTGATAATAACCTTGCGCGACTAAACGAGCTTTATTTCTTACGACCTCACCGAGTTCATTCATTTTATTTTTATAAACCCATTTAGTTCCAATTATACTTTTATCCTCAGGTTTAGGAACAAGTTCCCATACATCATTTCTGGTAAATTGATTCAATTCTTCTTGCATAGCAAGAATCCATGAATCATCAGACGATGCTTCATTTAGATTTTTAGGTTCAATTGTTGATATAAAGGCTACATTACTCATACTACTTAATTGATTTCTAGTTCTTACTACAGATTCAATATTTCCTAAAACATTTTCTATAGGATGATCTTTTGATATTTTAAATCTCTTATTAGGTTGATTTATTTCACTAATAGTTTCATTAGATTGATTTAAATTTATAAAATCTTCTTCATCATCTATTTGTACAATGTCTTTAAGATTTTCATCAAAAGATACGTGCATAGTTTCTTCAATAGTATTAGTTTTTAAATTAAAAACTCTAAATGCTTTGCTTCTATTAGAATAACCAATAAAGAATCCTTTATCAGCTTTTGGTTCAAATTTATCTAAATTATCTTTTGTATTAAGTATAAAACATTTACTCCCAAAGACTTTAAAATAAGCAACTATAGGTTTCTTATTATAAAGTAATTCATATCGAGTTTTATTTGTTAATAGTCTAACAAAAATTCTATTTACTTCAGCCCAAAAATGTTTAGGTAAATCACTATCAGAAAGCATTGTACGAGCACACTCTTGAATCGTTCTATTCTTACGTTCTACTACTCCGTTTTGTTGTGGAGTTCTTAGAAATGAAAAGTTGTGAGTAATTCCCTTTTGAGTACAGAAATTCTCAAAATTTTCATTTTCAAATTCACCACCGTGGTCACTTCGAATAGTTTTAATTTTGAAAGAATGTTGTTTTTGAATTCTTTTAGAAAAGTTTTTAAATATTTCAAAAGCATCACTTTTATGTTTTAAAAAGATTGTCCAGGTATATCTTGAATAATCATCTACTATAACAAAAACATATTTACTATGGTTAATTGATTGAACTTGATATGGACCAAATAAATCTAAACGAAGTAATTCTAGAGGACTAGAGGTAGAAATAGCATCTTTTAATTTAAATGAACTTTTCTTAAGTTTTCCTAATTGACAAGCATCACAAGTACTATCTACTTTAAAGTTTAACTTGGGTAGACCTCTAATTAAGTCAAGTTTTGATATCCTAGATAATAATTTGAAATTCAAATGGCCAAATCTTTTATGTCAAATCCAAGGGTCACTTGTATTAGCCAAAAGACATAGATTATCATTTGAAATTTTCATACTAAGGATATAAATATTTTTCTTTCTAGTACCTTCAAAAATTATATTAGACTTATCATCTTCAATGTGACATTTATCTTTTCCAAATTTAATTTTAAAACCTTTATCGCAAAGTTGACTTATACTAAGCAGATTATGTTTTAAGTTCCTAACTAATAAAACATCATAAATAAGTAAAGTTTTAGAGTTACCGATATTGCCGACGCCAACCACATATCCTTTAGAGTTGTCACCAAAATTGACTAATCCACCATCTTGATAAGTAATGTCCTTGAGTATCTCGGGATTTCCAGTCATGTGCCTCGAACAGCCACTATCAAGTATCCATTTATCTTTCTCAATTTGCACAGTTTGTCCATTGGTTGTTGATTCGTCAAAAGCCATATAACATGTCTGTCGCTGCATAACATACCAATTCGGTAGATAACTTGATTTTTCAAAATAACTATATGAAGACTTATGATACTTTGATGAAATGCATAGATTCAAAACAGTTTTAACACAATTTTCCAAAAATGCCATTTTTATATTTTACAAGTTTCAGATTATGAAAATAATGAAAACCAATGCTCTGATACCAATTGTTAGGGATGCGGATTAAGGATCTTAAGGCAGAAATACCACTAGGGGGTGAATAGTGTTTTAAAGAATATATGAACTATATGACTAAATTAAAAATTTCAACACAAATCTAAACAGAATTCTAACACAGAATGATCACAGAACATATAACAAATGCAAATAGTAAAGTAAAGCAAGTAAAAGGAAAGAACACACCAGATTTTATACTAGTTCGGAATCCTCCTACATCCAGTCCTGTACCAAGGCAATATCCTTGTACAGATTTTTATAAGACAATATCCAAATTACCACCCTCAATTTATAAGGCCTTGAGGAACCCTCATATCTCCGAGTCTGGGGTAAACTCTCTTGATTTACGGGACACAAGATCACCCTAATACTTCTTAATAACAATCCTTTTGAATGGATAGACTATATGGACTTTTTGAATACAAATTGATCCTATAACTCTGAATAGCACTTTGATCTTTAGTAGAATGATGGAGAATCAAATAGAGAGGGTATCTAAATGATTTCCTATTGAGAATTTGGCTGAATGATGGCACGATCTTGAAAATATGAAGTTTTATGGATATGGAATGGTGGAGAAGAAAGAGTGAAGAAAATAAGAAAGTAGTTGTTAAAAAAATTCGTTTTGGAAGCCTTTATATAGATGCACAACAGTCATAACCATTGGCGAAAGGTTTTCGAACGAATGGACATTTCTTTTGAAAAGTTGAATTTTGAACCCAATTGTCACCATGTCGACATGGGGTATCCCCTTATGTCGACATCCCTTAGTTCAAAATTATAGAGATGTTGTTTTGTAAAGGCATTTGAATTTAAAACAAGTTGAAACTTCTCTGAAGCAAAGTAAAGTGTTTAAACAATATTTTGAGATAGAGAATGAATATAAAACATTATTTTAAATATATATATATATATATAATTGATATAGACCGTCAATTATTAAGTAATATTTAAAATCAAAATAAGTTTTGATGTTTTAAAAATAGAAGTTTTTAAAATCAGAATAGAGGAATATTTCAAGGCTAAAACAAAGTTTGAAAATATTTTTGAAAACATGATTTTGAAAGCTAAAACATTTTGAAAACAGATTTAAAAACATTTTGAAAAATCTGTTCAAACTGAAATTGCAAGAATCTTCCTATTGAGCTCCTCCATAGGACTCGAGAACTTGTACAAAGTAGTTTAAATGATTTTGATTTTCGTGGGTTTGTAAGCCACTTGTCGTAGGTCTGTAAGCTACTTGTCGTGGGTTTGTAGGCCACTGGTTTCGATAGAAATTGGGTTCCATCCCAAAAGAAAATTGGAAGAAAGATGAGAGTGCTATTATGAAGTTTTAACAAAATACTAGACACTTATCTTGAGATCTTGAAATCTTGATTCTCTAGAGTCTTGAATCTTGAATCTCTAATCTTCATCTTGATGCTTGAGTCTTTATACTGATCAGTCTTCGATGATACCTGCATATACTTCATATATATATATATATATATATATATATATATATATATATATATATGGAAATGTTAGTATATATTTTATAAAGTAAAGTATAATAACTATATAAGGTTATTGTCATCAAAACATCATCAACTCAGTTCCTAACAGGCCTTTTAAAGAATTACTCCATAGTATGGAAATCCCGTCGGTCTTATCCAAGCCGATAAATGAAGAAGATCGTTCGTTTATCTTGCTGTGTCAACCCATGCTCCGAGTGCAGCATTGGTATGTGAAGAGGCTAGGGTCTAGTGACCCGTTAACTACATTAATAAGCGGTTCAATGGAGCTGAAAAGAATTACCTGAAGTTGGAAAAACTTGCCTATTGCCTATTGATCACGGCGAGGAAGCTACAACCATACTTCTAAGCTCATCCCATCAAGGTGTTGATGGATCATACTCTGAAACAAAGCGTTGTATCGCCCAAAGACATCAGGTCAACTTCTAAGATGGAATATCGAGTTAAGCCAATGTGAAATCATTTATTAACCTTGAAGAGCTATCAACAGATAGGCATTGGTAGATTTCATCGCTGAATTCACCAAGCAGGACGGTGAAAATGAAAGCACTTTGGACATGGTGCGACGATGGAAGTTGTTTGTTGATGGTGCATCAAATGGATCCTGTTCAGGTGCAGGGGTAGTACTGAAAACCCATAAAGGATGATCTATTTGCTATGCTCTAAGACTGGGATTTCCTACCGCCAACAACGAAGCAGAATACAAGCCTTTTATGGTAGGTTTAAAATCATTAAAGAATTTGGAATAAAAGATGTACATATCTACAGCGATTCTCAGCTAGTCATCTTCCAAGTGAAAGGGACTATCGGGCAAGAAGCAACCTCGCCCATTACCTACCAAAAGTGCGGAATTACTGCAGGACATTGAGCACTACACTTTAGTCACATTCCAAGGGAACAAAATATGCTAGCGGATCACCTAGCCAAACTAGCCAGTTTTGGAGATGCTCGGTCAATGGGACTGGCCCTGGTCCAAATGCTTACATCAACCAACATAGATGATATGGATATTGATTATATTATGGAATCTATAGAGGAAGAGGAATCATGGATGATGCCAATCAAAGATTACCTAATCGAAGGTACACTCCCTAGGGATCGAAATGAGTGAAAGAAGCTACTCCAAAAGCCATCACGGTTCGTCTTATACGATGGAATCCTTTATAGGTGGGGATTCTCTGCTCCCCTACTCAGATGTGTAACCAACAGCGAAGCCAAAAGGGTCTTCAGGGAAGTCCATGAAGGCGATTGTGGAAACCACAGTGTAGGGCAGACTCTAGCAAAGAAGATCCTCTAATATGGTTACTTCTAGCCATCCATTAACCGTGATGCAGTGGACTTCATTAGGCGATGTGTGCAATGCCAAAAGTTCTCCATAATATAAAGAGCTCCATCCACGGAACTTACGCTAATAGTTGGCCCATACTCGTTCGCAGTTTGGGGAATTGACCCAATCGGCGTACTCTAAATTGCTAAAGGAGGAGCCAAATATGCTATCGTCGATGTCGATTACTTCACAAAATAGGCTAAAGCAAAACCACTGGCTACTATTACCACTAAAAAAGTGATTAACGTTGTTACTAAATATATTATTTGCAGGTTTGGAGTCCCACAAAAATCATCACATATAACGAAACTCAATTCGAAAGCATCGAATTCAAGGACTTTTACAAGTGTTTCCGCATCGGAAATAGTTTCTCCGCAATGGCATAGCCTTAAGAAACGGGCTAATAGAGGCAGTGAACAAAATCATCAAGTCCACCATCAAGACACCTCTGACAAAAGACAAAGAAAACTAGGTTAAGGAGCTCCCATTTGCACCATCGGCTTACCGGACGATGCACAGGTCAGCAACTTGACACTCACCATTCGCCCTAGAATACGGATTCGAAGAAATAATCCCGATCGAATTGGTTCCCTCTCATCGGAGATGACACTTCAATAAAAAAGAGAACGAGTAGCTCTTGGTCGAGTCACTTGATCTAATTGACGAGAAACGGAGGAAGCTCAGCTAAGGACCGTGGCTTGCCAGAAAAGGGTAACACAACACTTCAATTCCAAGGTCTGCAACCGTACCTTCGAAGTGGGTCATCCTGAAACGAATCTATTTGGTTGTAGGAACATTCAGACCAAACTAAGAACCTTACTCAATCTAGCAAAAGCTCGAAGATGGCACTTTCAAGCTGACCACGGTTGATGAATTCAAAAATCCCCGTGCTGGGAACAGCGACTGCTCGGGCATTAATTTATTTAGCTTTTTCTATGTATTTTTTATTTTCGCAAATAAGTCGCCCGACTACACTGGTGGCATTATAAATTGGCAGAATTTGTTCTACTTTCTGTTTTATCAATGAAATGTCTATAGTTTCTTGAAACATTAATACCATGTTCATATAAATTACTCACCGAGTCGACGAAAGTAAACCGACTCAAATAATTCATTAACTACTTGGGAAAGTGAAAACACACCTATGTATGCTCTTCCTACTTGCCAAGTCAATGAAATTAAATCAACTTAAACTCAAACGCCATGCATTTTGTAAGCCGCGCACTCTCAAAGCCATGCATTTCGTAAGCCGTGCATTCTCAAAAGCTGCGAGCCATGCACTCTCAAAAGTTGCACATTTCATAAGCCATGCACTTTCAAAAGCTATGCATTTCATAAGCCGTGCAAGCACTACATGATGGTGCTCCATCATCATTAGCAAACCGTTAAGATTTTTCAAGTATCACTATTGTCCCGACAACACCGTGAAACTTGTCCATTACAGGACTAAAAAGAATCAACTCCCACTATAAAATAGAACCAAAGTGAGTCCAACAATGTCGCAAAACAAGAAATCGGCAAAGAATTTCGATCGTTGACCGATAGAATCCCTGGAGTTGAGACGTTCAAGTCACATGTTCCTGAAGATAGGAACCGCAAAGTTATTTCGGCTACATACATTCGAGGAATCACTCGGATCAATCATTCATTTATCAAGTGTTCGAAGTAAACAACCATGTGTAGTAGGGGCACACACCAACACTTAGCTGATAGGAAAAGAAATCCACGGTCCTGTTACACAGAACAAAGAATTTTGGCAATCACAATGGATCAAATTATAAAAAAATACATACATAATGCGTGAGATCGTGGAAATAAAGGCATCGCATACCATAAAATGCTGCACGATAATATGAAGTATAGAAATTGCAGAAACAAGCAATTGTGTCATGTACACACATAAATGGCATAAAAACGAGCTAAGTATGTGATAAATGAGAAAGAACATAAAAGAGATAGCAGCAGAAACATTAACCTTTTCATTTCTCATAACATTTTCTGTACAAAGTCAAAATGTGGGAGCCATACCCACACATTATCTACTAACAAAAAGAAAAGTAAAGATGCTACAATAAAAAAAAGTAATGAGTGTAGACTCTGCACTTGTATAAAATACATGTCGAACAAATCAAAATGCTGCAAAATCTGGTTCCACTATCGCTCGAGCCCGTTGGTGCTTCTTGTCACCACTTCCTATCTCGCCTTTGGTTGAATGTTTCCTCTTCCCCCAGCATCCCCGTTGAGAATCGTATCGTTACCAAAGATATCGATCATAGGCTTTATGCCCATCTCTCCTTCTTGTTCTTTGGCCCCTTCGGAACACTCCCCTTGGTCTTGCGCTTGCGGGACTTACGCGAGCTCCTTAAAGAATTTTTCTCCTCTACCCTTTCCCTTTTAACTACCACCGTTTGCTGCTCAGTTTTACCCGGCTGACTAGCTTGGTCTATCTGCTCTCAAGTGTCAGCTACTATTAAATCACCCTCTAAAGATACAGAGGAGTCGTCCAAGCCATGCAATGTAGCGATCTTCTCATATTCCGACCCTAGTTGCGAACAAGACATGGGCCTGGTGATCAAAGTAGCCACCGAAACAAGCAATGAAGCATGCGAGATAACAGTAGGCCCCAGGACTGGAGAAAAGTGCAGTTCGACGGGCAAAGAAGACGGACCTATAAGATCAAAATAAAATCATTCAGTTCATCTTGTTCTTGCGGCATGAGCTAGAAATCCTCAAACTCAGGAGAAAGGTGGTTGCACAATCTTAGGCTGAGTTTCAGGACTTCCCAAGGCTTCGGAGAAAGGTGCTGAAGGTATGGATAACAAAGCAGTATTGGTCGAAGATGGAATGATTTCTATTTGATCATGAATTTGCTTGGACGATTCTCCAGCCCAGAACTGAAAGGCTTTGATAGTGCTTTAGCATCTATAGCTGCGCCAACATCAATGGCTTCTCGCTCCCTTTCAACTCGGATAATCTTTCGGCGCTCTATCAAAGCCCTCTTTGATTCTTCATTCAGATGGCAACTCCAGCTCTTGTTCAATGTACATATCCCCGTCTGCTCGAAAACGGCCACGATTTCTTCCCAAAACACAACATGAGTAAGTGGGAATTTAGGGTCCACATAACAGAGAATGTCTTAATGCAACAAGGAGTTGGCATAGAAGTTCAAGACGGTGTTATCCATCTTTTTCTTCTCCCTTTCAAAGTTACCTTACAGCTCCAAGTAGTCTGTCATCACAATGGCTTTCTCAACTTCGACTTTTCTCTTTTCAATGTTGAGCTGCGCAACTTTTTCTAGAAGCAAAACAATCACTTGAGCCTGGTTGGAGATTGTCTTATCTTGGTATCCCACCATTCTTACATAATCAGCAATTGTTTTCTTATGAGCTTCGGTGGTTTCATCATGGCGAGTAATGATTCTCTTTTGAGCTTCGATGATCTCATCTCGAGTTTCAAGCTCCCTTTTCAGCTTGATTGCATCAGCATGGGCTTTCTTGATTTCATCTCTGAACACGATTTCAATTTTTTTATGAGCCTCCTTCAATTCCTTTGGTAAACTAGCATTGCTCTTGCTATCTCCATGGCAACATCTCTTTTTTTGTCAATTGATCAATTCTGGCATCATGTTCCATCAGCATCCTTTTGTAATCATCCTTTCCTGACTCAAAAGAAAGAATCTCTTATAGTTGTTACGATTTGTGTCCGCTTGCTGCCTACATAATTTATCATACCCTTCAGCAGGATCCACATCGCTCTAAATTGCATAGAGATGGGGCACATAAGAATACTTATGAATCGGATGTAGTTCACGATCGAATTTAACTCCCTTCAGGAACTAGCCAAGGAATGCGGCTATAGGTTTTGGTGGACTAGATGAGAGAATATAAGTAGGCCTCCTATGAGGGTGTGAAAAACCAGAAGAAGGCACGGCATGAGTTGCCAGAGTCTAGGTTGATGGAGCAACCTGAATAGTAGAAGTTGGAACCTCAATTCCGATAGAAACTGGAGCCAGCGTAGATGTATGGTGCTTGGAAGGATGAAGATCATGATCTACTTTCAACTTTTTGGATGGCTTTTCCCGATCATCGGGAATCTTCCTCTACCTATAGCACCCCTATGAACTCTACCTTGGTCCCTGTCATCCCAACGACGAGCTTCGACTTCCTAATATTTTCTCCTCCTCCATTCTTCCTCAGTTTCTCAAGGCTAATTACGTCTTGAAGTCTGTTTCGACCCACGTTATGCATTTGTAAATTGTTCAAGATCTTCACAAAGTCCACGACCTCCTATAGTGCCTAATATAAAAAAAATAAAGTAACTTTAGCGGTAGAAAATGAGCTCAAGTATGTAACTTGTCGTAGGCACCCTAAAAGGACTTCACAAATCGGGTTGGCAAGCAATTACAGTGGTAGTCAGGCTAGTTCTGGAAACAGCATGACTGGAGTGAGGAGACAATCCATCGACTCAAACAATCTCCCATGAGTTCTGCAATGTCCATATAAACATTGCTCAAGTCCCCAAAGTTGATACGAGTTTCCTTAGGTGGAGAACCATGAAGTCTTTTAGTTTTCGAAGGAGCACCTTTAGCAATAACCTCTTGGGGAGGAGAATTTTGAGAGAGTGGGACTCATTTCTGGAGTTTTAAAACATGATTTGGGACCACCTTTACTGGAACACGCATCAAACTCCTCATCACTAGAGGAGGGGTCATTGTCACTTCCGCTCTCAATTTTACCAACCTCTTTTTCTACAATTACCATAGCCTTGCATTCTCGTTGTTTGAACTCCTCTTCCACTTCCTCCTAGATTGAGGGCACCCTATTCAGACTAATAGCTCCGATCGTAACACCCTTTTCTTCATGAACTTCCTCAGTTGATCCATCGAATGGACCTTCTTCTCCTTATAGATCGCTCTTTTCGAAATTGTGCAATTAAGAAATGGAGAGTGTTCTAATCCTAGAATGGGTAGGGGATGGAACCTCAATAGCGATGGTAGACCCCCGTACCGATGCAAATTCTCGTACGTCAACAAAAGTTCGATCGATCTCTCTCTAACATTTATGGCCTTCAAAGTATGGAAGATAAAGTCCAGTGCTACATATTTATTTGGCCTCGAAAGAACTATAAGAAGCATTCAGTCTATTAAAACCTTACACCATCATAATAGGTCTCAACGAGAGAAGACTGAACTTACCCCCTGTCGTCCAAAAACTATTAAACCCTTCAGGATATCTAATGAAGAAATATTGGATCTTGAACTAGGTAAGTTGCTTGGAGTTGCGACACGATTTTGCAATTTCTCCAAGCCTCAATAATCATAAGAGACGGACATTCCTCTCTCTTCTTGAATGAAAGGAAGTATCTTAATTCGTTGAAGCTTGAGGCATGGTTGAATGTCCGCATAAAAAACATGAATACAAGTCAAAATTGCATAATCATTGGGACGAATATGAAAATGGGGCTACTCCCAAATTCAGAAGAGTGTCTCTCAAGAAATGGTTGGATAGGTGCATTGCACCATTCAAGCACATGTACCGATAGTAGGCGGTGTACCCCATAGATGGCATGTGTGCAAACTCATTTTTCAGTGGAAGGCACTCGTCATTTTCCGAAATACCATGCTGTAAACAAATATTATCCGGAACTTTAGTAGAAATGATAGTATAAGCTCTTTCCGGAGGGTTAAGTAAAACTCTAAAGTTCGGAGGAGTTCGATCAACGACCGGACCAATCGGCACCAATTGACCATATTGAGCTTGTGGTGCTGAAGAAATAGGCGCCGCTGGGATCGTTTACGAAGGCATAACTGATGTCGATTTTGCTTCCGAGAGTATCGGACTTCTTCCATTGGATTTACTGCAAGATAATGACACTTCATTCTATATATTTGAACTTGTATGCAATATCGTCAGGTAACCCGATTTTTAACTAGAAATCCTCGTATGTTTAACGCCTGTATTTCAAAAAGACATTGATTTGTGCCAACTCATCGGATCCCAAGCGTTGACTGGGGAAAATACAGTGTGTTATCTATGTGAGATGGGCTCGGTATCCTTAACACTATGAATGCTCTATCCTGTGTAGATAGTTCACCCGTAGTAGAAAAAAATACTTTTCATATCATTCGTTGAAGTTATTCCTCCGTTATCGGTCGATGTTGGGCCGATTTTCTAGCAAGCAAAGGAAGAAGGAGCCCAAGGTAAGCAAATGGAGCAAGAGCCAAAGCTATCTAGACTAAACGTTTAGCTCGACAAAAATTCCAAACAAATCACTTGGACCGGCATGCCAGACCAGATATTTGGTTTGATACATATGTATATTGGACCAAGTATCTGGACTGGCATCCTCGGAAGAGCCGAACCAAATGTTTGGTCCAGCATTCTCTGGTACGCCGGACCAAATATTTTGTCCGGCACGATCCATCATTTACCGAACCAAACATTTGGTTCGGTACAACAGGCACACCGAACCAGATGTTTGGACTGGCAAAGAGGATCCTCCAAGATAGAGACTGCCGAACCAACAAAGGATGGAGATTGCCGATCCAAGCTTACCGACCACCAGTCCCAAACACAAATACCGAACCAGACCCAGGCAGCTATAACCTCTCCACTACACCTCACAATCTCACTCTATAAATACTGGAGCTTCTCAACAACAATGGGGATGGATTTTCGAGAAGAAAGGGAGAAACTCTACTGAGATCTATCACCCTATTTATTCTCATTTCTCTAATCATTCCAAGCAATCATGTACTTGTAACCAAATCTAAGAAGGGATAATAAGATGGAAATTGGATGTAGGCACATTCTGGCTGAACCAGTATAAAAACCCTGTGTTACTTTTTTTTCCTTATCTGCTTTCTGAATCTTGAATTTGTTAATTACTTTAGTATCCACTGAGTATCAATTCATTATAACTTGAAACGTTTGAAGAGTTGCAAGATAAAATCACAATCCCACAAGGCTAAACTAAAAATCAGATTAATAAGTGTTTGCCCAATGTTTGAGCAAACATTTCTGGTGCTTTCACTGAGAACGGGCAAAGAAATCCAAACTCTCTTGTCTATTATTCTTCCAACCATAGCGCATTATTATAACATGGCTCCCTCTAAACGAAATGCTGACAAGGGTAAGAATGCAGTTACTACAAATACGCTCAATCCCGTTAAAGAAAATCAAGAAAACCCAACTACTCGGTCCCTACCTCCAGGCTCAGTTGTCACACGAGAAGACTTAGAAAGGGTTGTGAATGAGATAACTGACCGCTTCGTTGCCCAACAAGAAACTTTGGTGGACCAACTCATGACATGCTTAAGGGGCACGGAGGAATCCACTCATAATACCGGATCCCAGGGTGAATCCCAGTCTAGAGAGTCACGTAGAAAGAACAGAGCTCCTGCCAATGACTAGTTCAATTAGGAAGATCCAGAGGCTCGAAGCCAAGCCAGGACTCAACCCGAAGCTGGTCCAGAGAGGTCGCCAAGAGCTGGGCCCAGTCAAGGGGGCCCTAGACATGGACCATCTATAGTTGATCCTGTCATGCTTCAAATCAATCATCGCTAGTCCGGACTCAATCAAGGCACTAAACGCAATCACTATCAAAGAGAGGGCATCGCTTCTCCCAGGGTTGCTCCCGGGTCCGTAGAAAGGATGACACGTCTCTTTAGGGAGTACCTCAGGCGCGAACAACTCGAAAGGGGGATAGGCGCCAGAGTATCCAGCCCTTTCATTAGGGACATAGAGGCAACATCCATGCCTAGAGAATGGAAGATGCCCACCATGGATCCATATAAGGGCACCTCTGACCCAACCGTCCACCTACAATGATACCGCAACACATGCTCATGAATGGAGAAACAGAAGGTATACTATGTAAATGTTTTCTGCTATTCTTGTCAGATTTAGCAACCACATGGTTCTATCGCCTACCTCATGGATTCGTCGGTTGTTGGGAAATGTTGAAGGAAAAGTTCATAAGCTAGTTCTGAATTCATGTGGAATAGCGTAGAGACGCTTATTCCTTGTTCGACGTAAAAAAGAAAACGGGGGAACCTCTGTAGCAATACCATACCCGTTTCAACACAGCTGCAGCAGCGGTGAAAAATGCGGATGAAAGACTTAAATTGATGGCACCATGTGGAGGCATCCACCCGGACTCGAAACTTGCAAGAAGATTGATGAAGGATAAGCCTTTAACTCTTTAGGAATTCTACCATGAAGCAAGAAAATCTATGACATGGGAAGATGCAACGGCTCACTGGCATGGCTAACAACCCGAGGGGGTTTCGGCTCCTACGGAAACATGAGAGTTCTATCTCGAGGAGAAGGGAGCAAGCCAAATAATGACGATAAAGTGACCATCAGGGCAACCCTAGAACCGAAAAAAGTAATAAACGATGATACAGACCAAGATCGAGATTTGATTTCAACACTCCTCTGAATGGCACTGTGGAAAACAGTTACTTGGCCACTCAACACGAATTTAAGTACAAACACCCTCCATGTAAGAAGGAATTGGAAGCTGCGGTTAGGATGGGAAAGTACCGTCGCTTCCATGAGTTTCATGGACATAACACAGAAGAATGTCAACATTTTCGAGACCTTATTGAAGAATACATCCAAAAAAAGAAACTGGAACGATAGGTGCAGCAAAAACATAACTCTCTCGCTCCGACCCACGAAGGGCCAGGACCGCTCCGACACGGAAATAACAAAGAAGAAGCAAGTGCGAGCCACTCCAATCAGGAGAAAATAATTGTCCATACTACATCGGGAGGCCTGCATTCAGCCGGCTGAAGTTGGGCTGAGATAAAGAGGTATGGAAAATCTTTGAAGGATGGAGAAGGATATGTTCATTCCACTACAGAAGTGCGCCTCGCCAAACGTGTTCAACCCAGCTCACATGTTCAGAAGGATATGTTCGATCCGCCATCCAAAAGCAAACATTTGTGCTGATAGATGGACACTCTGCTTATAATGCATTTCTAGGTAGACCTGCATTATCAGATTTCCAGATAGTCTTAGCCTCTTGGTGCTTGAAAATGAAGTTCCCTACCGATGGGGGAATAAGAGAAGTAGAAGGTGACCAAAACGCAGCCTGCGATTGTTATGTAACAGAACTCCGCCAGAAAAAAAGGAAGAAAAAGGGTAAAATGATGGAGGTCGCCCTCTACGCCAAAACTATGGAAGCATAGCAATCAAAGAAGGCCCCTCCTCTCGAGTATACTAGCGACCCGTTTAATGAATTAGATCCCAGAGATAGAGAGGAGGAGGCCAGTGCCGAGCCTATGGAGGCTATGAAACATATTGTTGCAGATGATCACGATGCCACAAGGCTTTTCAAGATAGGGTCGTAGCTAGACAGAAATATGAAAATTCAATTGATAGGGCTCTTACGTAGAAATTTTGGATGTGTTCGATTGGACCCATGAAGACATGGTGGGAATATCCATTAAGATAGCTTGTCACTGCCTTAACATAGACCCAACCAAGATCTCGATCAACAGAAGAAAAGGAGCATGGGAATGGAATGCTCAACTTCCCTCAATGAGGAAGTGAAAAGTCTACTCGCCAATGGTTTTATTTGCAAGGCTATCTACCCCAAATGGATCTCTAACCCAGTTCTAGTGAAAAAATCCAATGGAAAATAGCGAACCTGTATTGACTTCTCCAATCTTAATGACGTTTGCCCCAAGGACTATTTTCTCCTGCCTCGAATCGACCAACTAGTGGATGTAACCACAGGGCATGAATTGTTATCATTTATGGACGCCTGTTCGGGGTACAACCAAATTCCCATGCATACACCAGATCGATAACATACTAGCTTTATCACAGATCTGGTCCTATATTGCTACAAGGTCATGCCCTTCAGGCTTAAGAATGCTGGTATAACCTATCAATGCTTGGTTAATAAGATGGTTGAGCAGTAGATTGGTCACTCCATGGAAGTGTATGTTGACGATATGCTTGTCAAATCAAGAAAAGAAATAGATCATTAACACCACCTAAATGAAATGTTTTAGATATTGCTCAAATACCAGATGAAGCTAAATCCGTTGAAATACTCCTTTAGAGTATCCTCGAGAAAATTCTTGGGTTTCATTGTGCACGCCAGAGGGATTGAAGCGAGTCTCGAAAAAATCCAAGCCTTGAAGGACATCAAAATACTAGCCACACGAAGGGAAATGCAAAGACTAAACACGAAGGTAGCCGCTCTAAGCAGATTTATATCCAAGGCCATATACAAGTGCGTCTCATTCTTTGAAGCTCTAAGAAAGGACAAGGGAAAGTTTGAATGGACCGATGAATGCCACTCGGCTTTCAAAAGCTTGTTGAAACACATGCAGAAACCACCGATGCTCTCCACCTTGGTAGATGGAGAAAGCCTCTACTTGTACTTAGCTATGTCCCCCCATGCATTGAGCATTGCCTTGGTACGAGAAGATGACCATATCCAAAAATCAGTGTATTTCATCAGCAAAAGGTTTACAGGGGCAGAGGCTAGATATCCGAAGTTCGAAAGATTGGCCCACTATTTGCTCATAGCACCCAGGAAACTATGACATTACTTCCAATCTCACTCTATAAGGGTCTTAACAAATCAACCATTGTGTCAGGTCCTACATAAACCGGATACATTAGGACGCCTGCTAAAATGGTGCATCGAGCTAAGCTAGTATGACATCACCTACCATCCATGCACCGCAATGAAAAGGCAGGCCCTGGCTGATTTCATAGTTGATTTCACCATTTAGGACAAGCATACAACCATCAGAATAGAGGAAACAATCGAGTGGAATATGTTTGTGGATGGAGCATCCAACAAGCTTGGGTCGGGGGAAGGAATAGTAATCGTCACTCCCCAAGGAAGAAAGTTAAGTTATGCGCTGAGGCTAGAATTCATCGCAACCAATAACGACGCTGAATACAAAGCGGTAATAGGTAGCTTGGAAATCACTAGGGAAATAAGGATCAAATCGATATGCATACACAGTGACTCACAGCTAATCGTAAACCAAATCCTTGGGGAATTCCAGACGCGTGGGCAAAGACTTGTCGCTTACCTCAACAAGACTAAAACCTTTCTGAACAAACTAGATTACTAGTTAATCAAACATATCCCACATGAGGAGAATGGAGAAGCATACTCCCTAGCCAAAGAAGCTAGCATGAGAAACGAGCTGATGCTGGGGGCAACCCCCGTCATGATGCAAACCACACTAAGCTTCGAATGTCATCAGATCACGCCCGTCAATAGTAGCAAAGAGACATGGATGACCCCATCATCAAATACTTACAAGAAGGAATCCTATTGGAAAATGCAATGAGATCAGAAAAATCCTAAGGAAGGCATCCTGCTACACCATCCAGGAGGGCGTCTTGTGCCGCTGTGGGTTTTCAAATCCTCTACTAAGGTGTGTCGCAGGAAGCGAAGCAAAAGATATTCTCAACAACATACACCAAGGAAGTTGTAGAGACCACAACGGTAGTCAAACACTAGCTAGAAAGATCCTGCACTATGGGTATTTTTGGCCCACGCTAAACAAAGATGCAACCGAGTTTGCTAGGAAATGCGAAAAATTGCCGGAGATTTGCCAAAATCCCAAGACTGCCACCTACTGGTCTAACCCAGATGTAGTCCTTGGCCCTTTGCCATCTGGGGGATTGACATAATCTGGGAACTTCCCATGGTCGAAGAGGAGCGAAATTTGCCATAGTGGTAGTGGATTACTTCACCAAATGGGTAGGAGCGAAGCTTTAAATAAGATTTCATCTACAAAAGTGATAAATTGTCTAAACGTAACATCCTGTGCAGGTATAAGGTAACAACAGACTCCAATTTGACAGCGAGCAATTCGCCAATTGGTGCCACGAACATGGGATTGCCCGAAGCTTTTCAATTATGGCATATCCATAGGTAAACGGACAAGTCGAAGAAGTGAACAAGGTGTTGAAAACACTGATCGAGAAGAAACTAGAAAAATCCAAGGGGTATGAGTCGATGAATTGCCTATGGCTTTGTGGGCCTACCGAACTTCTTATAAAACCACGATAGGGCACACTCCATTCGCATTGGCATACGAAACCGAAGCCATGCACCCCGTCGAAATTATTATCCCCTCACATCGAAAAATACAATATAATCCGAAAGAAAACGAGGAGCTATTAAACATATCACTCGACTTGATCGAGGAGAAGAGAAATGATGCCACCCTCAAAGCAGCCACTCATAGACAAAAGGTGGCAAGGCAATACAATTCCAAGATAAAGCCTCGAACACTGCAAGAAGGAGACTTGGTTCTCAACTGAGTCTTCCCACGACCTGGATCGTTAGATCCAATTTGGGAAGGACCGTTTATTGTTCATAAAGATCTTCAAAATGGAGCTTACATCCTATCAATGGTAGATTGAGAGGTGTTCGGAAAGGCATGGAATCTCTAACACCTCCGCCGATATTTCTCTTGAGTTCTAAAGAAATATGTGTCGAATAAAGTAATAAAAGAAAAGCAATGGAAGTAGGCATATTTCGGCCGAACCATTATAAAAATCTTGGTGTCTTGAGTTAATTACATTAATTACATACTCTTTTATTCAGTGACAATCCCTACTACGAGCGATCGCAGACACTCGTTGGCAGCAATGAAAATGAGATAGCCATGATCAAGGGCACGAATTAAGCCCAGACAATTCATTGCTAACGATTGGCAACCCTAGGCCGGTAATGATTAACCAATTATAAGCAACGGATCATGAACGATTCATAGCCTGGGCAGTTCGTCATTGGATTTCGCCTCGTAGGCAACTGCGAACCGGTTATAAACCCCTCGATTAAGGCATGGCTACACCTAGGGGTCGTAAGCACTTGACGATCGGCATTACGCCGGCAATGATAAATCGAATAATACTCACGATACGAGCACTAGCCCGAGTAGTTGTCATTAGCGATCGGCCATGAATAAAGCACATGATTACGATTTTCAGCATCCTCAAGCATGATAATGAATAAACAAGTCATAAACAATTCATACGCAATCTATAAAAGTCGTGCATCATAGAAACAATTACAAGCATATGAAAAACATAAATTAAAACATTAAACATCAGAAACCTTTACACAAGTTTTTATCCATATTTATAGATTTAAAGCAGCCATATATTTCTCATAGAGCAAAACAAAAAACAAAAAGGGAAGAACAAAGTCTCTTCAAGACGAAGGGACACCCTTGCCACTTGGCTCACTTCCTCCAGTAACTTCCGTCAAAGGCTTAACTTGTCCCGAAGGTGTCCCTGCATAATACAAATATTAAAGATCACGAACTTCTCAATACGGAGTAAGTAATGACAAAATTAAAGGAGGATGTGATACCTGCGGTAGCATTAGGTAGATCACCAAGCCCCTCAAGATCATAACCATCATCATCACCTTCCTCCTCCTCCTCCTCCAATAACTCGTACATTCTTGCGATGGCTTTGGTTTCCTTAGAGAAAATTGGCTATTCACCGTCATAACATAATAAATAGCCCCTCGTTTCTGCGCAGCTACAGCCTTGGCCTCCTTAACAAGCCGAGCATGAATTCTAGCTATCACCTGAGGGTAGTCATCCATCCAATGAAGGATCTTTTGCTTCTAGAACATGTAATACGTATCCTTCAGCATCTGGTTAATAGTGTTACAAAATTCACTAGCCTTGTCAGCTTCAGTCTGGAGGGATACCACCTTGTTCATATATAGCTCCTTATCTTTCTTCAAATGTACCAGCTCTACCCTCGACCTATCAAATTCAGCCCGGTAGGAGTCTTTCTCCTTTACCCATACACCGCTGGACTCTTTCAGCTCAGCCAGGGCTGTTTCCAACTTCTTTACTCTATCTTTAATAGAGCAAAGCCACTTTAAATCTTTTCCCGGGACTCATCCAGCGGAGCTGATGGAAAAATCAATCTAGCTTGGCATATAACGGCAGCCTCCTTCATTACTTCATCCTTGGCCTCTTTTATGGCTTCTTCCTTGGCCTTTCTCATTTCAGACTCACAAGATGCTTCAACCACTGCCAAATTAGCCTCCTTTTTCCCTAAGTGCCTTGCAGTGATCCTCCATCTCTAAATGTAACCGCACGTTGGCACTCCCAACCTCTTCACTAGCTCTGGCCAAGCGAGCCTGATAGTCAACAATATTGCTAATCTCATCAGTGATCCGAACCTTCCTAGTTGTCAGATTAGAAAAATCCAAAGATTTAGCCTCATTTAATATCCAGACCAAGGGGTTGCAAGGAAGAAGAAACCCGGTATCGAGATCCGCGGTACAGCGACCCTCATACTCAAGGTTGATATAAGGATGACTTCCGAAAGGATTCCACATGTGTTGCTGATGAGTTGAAGAAGCATGGTCCTGATACCTTCTCCCAACTCATCTGGCACTTCATGCGCTTCCATACCATAGAGAAATGACGTCGACGACGCGAGGAGGTATGAGAGCCTGGAGAGGTGGCCTCCTTCTCTGGAGACCTCGCATGTTTCTGGGAAGATCCATGACTCTCTCCGTTATCCAAACCCAATGAGGCCTTATTAACTTCCTTTACCATGGTTCCTTCCTTTAAGATGCTACCGGGGGAATAGGAACCGTCTTCTTTCGTTTAAATTGCTCCAAACGCCTAGACACTTCATTCCTCCTTGGTTTCCTCCTTTTCCCTGAAATATACTTACTCGCATTAGAACTAAGAAGTAGAAAGAATTCAAGAAACAAAAACACTTAAGAAACCAGGGACACTACAAGCTGCTACAAACCCTTAGAATAAGGTGAATCGTGTAGCCGAGGCGGGATCTCACTCATGTGGGAAATACTCTAGAATGGAATACCGCTCGACGGAGGAAGAATCACAGCAGCAAGACATTATTGGATTGAGAATCAAGTGAGGGCTGAGACCCGTTAAAAAATAAAAAGTTCTCAAGAAGAGTCTCAAAATTCATACAGTAATCAAAAGTACCTGGGGAAAGCCTGAATTCCTTGCCAATGCCAGCTCCACCGGATACCCAAGAAGGCGGCATTTCACTTGAGTCACTTAGAGCCACGTTTTCTCAAGGAGGGTCTTCAATAGGAATTTGTCTGGGAATTGATTCAGGGTGTTCCAACTGTTTAGACAACCTCCACACAGCCTCAGCATCCTTTAAAGGATCCATAATAGGGCCTTCACTACCCATTATGTCTACATCTGGAGGTGCGTGAGTTTCCCCTATCGTCGCCTCGGAATCACTCTCTAACCCTTCCTCCTCTTCACTCTCCCTTTCCAAATGTAATCCTTCCTCATCGCCAAGAGAGGAGACGTCTTGAATGTGCAAGGATTTCCCAGAGCGGGGAGGGCGAACCGCACCCTTCTTATGTCTCAGCTTTTTTGGGGCCTTAGCTGCATCACCCTCCTCATTCGGACCTTTATCCTAATCCTCTTTGTCTTCTTCATCCCTCTTCTCTCTCTCAATCGAACTCGGCGTAATCTTGTACATGGATTGCCGGGGCCTAACTAGATTATAAAACCGAAGGGTTGCATCACGAAGTAAGAACGAGGCCTCTCGCTCCTTGGAATAGCTAATATCTCCTTAGCCATCTTCTTTAAACCGTCGTCCTTCGTCGCTTTCACATAACTTAGAGGTTATGAAGGGGTATGTAACTAAGGTGAAAGAAAGCTGAGAAAAGGAAAAGTAGCTACTTACATCTAGAGGTGGAAGAATGTTGAGCCACGACGTTGTCACGAACAAAGAAATACTGCTTTTTGAACATGCTAAATATGGAATACAAATCCAAGACGGGCTTGAACTTGTATGCAGACTCCAAGCTGATAAAGGGGCTACCCTTCCTATAGCTCCTTACATTGTACAAATACCTAATCTCCCTATGAGTTGGAGGCCTTTGATACCGCTTCATGAATATCAGATATAAGGACGTCAGGATAGCATAAGAATTTGGCTGAAGCTGTATTGGAGCAACCTTGAAATAAATGACAAAGCCTGCAATCCAAGCATTAAGCGGCGGGATCGCTCCACACATGCAACGATATTTGATGTATGCCATATACCCTCCTAGAGGGAAGGCGGCTCTGTGATCCGAGCCAGGCAATAGCATATCTCTACGATTTATCTCGAACGTGGTAGCTATGGAGTTTAACTTCTCAACCATTAGTACACCGGGATAGCATTCAAAAGGCCTAGCGAATGACTGGTTAGGAGCATAACCTTCCACTAGTGAGTAAGCAGAGCCGGGTTGCTTAGGGAGGTTAGTCGGAACATTCGTAGAAGAAAAACTGCTCCTGCAAGCTGTGAAGCTACAAACTTAGAATGAGTTTCACGACCAGAAAACATGTTGCTGTAAAAAAAAAGGGAGGCGAACATCAGCAAAAAGGTCCAAATTATGAATAGAGGTTAAAAACATGTTTGGAATCTCCTATCATCTAACCTAACTGAAATTCCACATCCCCGGCCTCATCAAATTATGCTCGGAAAACCCATGGACAAAACACTCGACGAACTTGGCCCGACATTGTCAAGGGCCAATGTCGAACCAGATAGGGCCACACACTGATTGCTGGTCCAGAATGTACCTTCCTATGATGTCATCTTGGCAAACCTTTGCTTCCACTTGACAATCAGATAAACAAATGTGCTACCCCTACTGCCATAGCCAGTGACAAATCATTCAGGCAACGGATTGAATACTTTGTGAGTGAATAATTACATGCACTTACATGACCAATACGAATCTCCCAACACCTTGAATACCCTTAGAAAATGAGAACCTAACTACTCCAGTCTCTCAACAATTTAAATCAAGTCACCTAGCATCGAAACCCTAGAATTTTGAAACCTAGTACCAAATAGAGAAAGCGCTTGCCTCAGGATTGCAAAAAAACAAAAGCACTAAAGATCGGCGGTGATGAAAGAGCCTAGAAGCTGCTTGTAACTGAACAAGATAGCTTAGGAAATTTCGATCAAGAAAATAGGAAGAAGAGTGGAGAACGAAGGCGGTATTTAAGGAAGAAGATGGGAAGACGAATAGCCATAGTATGTGGCATTCGGTGGTAGGAGCTACTGACTGGACCAGAATAAAGCAGGCCGAGCAAATGACCAATATGCTTTGGAGGAAAAGTGTTGGGCTGGTTTTCTGGCAAGCAAAGGAAGTAAAAACCAAAAGCAAGAAAATGGAGCAAAAGCCAGAGCTACCTAGACCAAATATTTGGCTCGGCAAAAATGCCGAGCAAATCACTTGGACCGGCATGCCAGACCAGATATTTGGTCTGGCACCCTATAGTATATAGGACCAAGTATTTGGATCGGCATCCTCAGAAGTACTGGACCAAATGTTTGGTTTGGAATTCTATGGTATGCCAGATCAAATATTTGGACCGGCACGACCCATCATTTACCAAACCAAACATTTAGTTCGGTACAACAGGCACGCCGAACCAGATGTTTGGACTTTCCAAGAGGATCCTCCAAGATAGAGACTACCGAAGCAACAAAGGATGGAGATTGCCGATCCAAGCTTACAGAGCCACTGGCTGTGTAGTTAATGCCCCGCTATTACCCCGCTATATCTCATAGCGGATTTCCACCGCTACGATTTTTCCATATAGCCCCAAAATATAGCCTTTCCGCTTTAATCCCTGCTATTTCTGCTATATCCCGTTATTCCCGCTATATTTTGCTATTTCTGTTATATCTTCTTTAATAAAATGAATTAAAAAATTGCATTTATACATTATAAAAATTATGAAACTAATTTATTTGATTTAATTTTTAGTATATTTTCAAAAATGAAAATACTCTAATATTCTACTAAATTCAATTATGTTATACAATAATTTTACGTATATTTAAAGTATATTCGGACATGTTTTTTGTTTAAAATTATTTATGTATTATTATAATTCAGTTGAATGATAATTTTTCATTGAATTACCGTTTATATATTTGTAAAAAGATTAAGTATGAGTTTTATATGCTATTTTAGAGCCATCCGCTATATCCCGTTATATCCTCGCTGTATCCCCGCTATGACTTTTTGCACCTCCACTGCTTTGAATCTACCGAGCGCTTTAACTGCACAGGCCACTAGTCCTAAACACTAATACTGAACCAGACCCAGGCATATATAACCTCTCCTCCATACCTCACAATCTCACTCTATAAATACTGGAGCTTCTCAACAACAATGGGGATGGATTTTCGGGAAGAAAGGGACCCGAGATCTATCATCCTAGTTATTTTAATTTCTCTAATCATTCCAAGAAATCTTGTACTTGTAACCAAATATAAGAAGGGATAATAAGATGGAAAGTGGACGTAGGCACATTCTGGCTGAACTACTGTAAAAACCTTGTGTTACTTGTTCTTTCCTTATCTGCTATTCTGAATCTCGAATTTGTTAATTACTTCGGTATCTACTAAGGATCATTTCATTAAAACTTGAAACGTCTAAAGAGTCGCAAGATAAACACAATCCAGCAAGGCTAAACCAAAAATCAAATTAACAAGTATTTGCCCAATTTTTGAGCAAATAGTAGACGATTGATAACGGATCCATTGTTCAAATCGAGAAGGAAAGCTTGTTGTATTCTCAGGTACACCGAGCGTACAATCGTAAGACTAATCCAGGATGACCAAGTCCATAGCAAACCGCCTCGTCGGAACCATTGAGGCCATGAGCTAATCAATTTTGATTTATTAGATGTAGATAGTATAATGCATCAAGTGCAAGACACAAATCCACTACCCACCTCCAATAAATGGCAATCAACCCACTTCGTTTACCATTGTTCTCGATCTCCCCAAATTCACTGGCAATGACACCCAATATGATAACTACGTCATCACCAACCTCAGATCGAAGGAAAATGGGTTCGACTTTAGGTTCGTGGCGATCCAAGCTAGGGTTAGCGGTCTACAAGCTCGGCAGCGATCCAAGCGAGCGATGATTCTTGTGCTAGGGTTTGGCTTGGGGTGATCATAGTGGTAGTTGAAGTCGGCAACAGTTGGCTCCAGCGGTAGAGATCAACGACGGCGGTGGCAAAAGCTGGTTAGGTCATGGTTGGTTTGGGTCGCAAGAAATGAAAGTGAGGAAGAGTAAAAAGGGTCGGCTCGAAGATAGTACTAAATAGGAAAGATTTCAGTGAAAAAAATCAAAGTGATTGGATCGCTAGCGATCTATCATCTCATGTTAATTTTCGCTCAGACTTTTCAAACTCAACCCCTTGCCGTTCGTAAACGATTTGGAAATTGCAGAGTCAAATTGATATGTTTCCAACAGAACTCAATAAGAGATAGAACTTAGGGACTACGCTAGAATGACTTGAAACTTGAACAAGGCATCCAAAAGCACTTAGGAAGAATTACCCAAAAATTCACTAATGGGGTCCATCACCCATGGACCACCAACGATCCATAAAAAAGCTTCATGGGTCGTTCGAGCCTCTTGTATCATGAATCGATATCTCTTCTAAGTATGTTTGCCAAGTTTCATAGCCTTCCAAGCAATCTAGTTCGAGAAGCGAAGAGCCATCTAATTCTGGTCATAGTTCAATCCAACTTGTGCATGAATCATCATCAAAATAAGGAAACTAACTACGAAATTACATGGAGAGAACGTACATAAGGCAGAGAGTGCAACCTAAAGGAAGAAGCCTAAAAATCCCTTAAGCACATGGATCGCCAGCGATCCATCACATTATGTTGGATTGTCATAAAATTTTCAGAGAAGCTTTGTATCATCGACTATAGGCTTCTGGTAAAGCGAGCTTGCCCAAATTCTCTCCCATGCCTATAAATACAATCTTACCTGCAATATAAAGAAGATCTTCTGGATTGGCTGTTGGAACTCTGAAGAGATTAATCTTCACTCTTCTCCTCCCACACAATAGTCATCTAGGGGTTCACTATGATTCTTCAGTGAACTCTTGTACTTTTAACTTGATCTAACTTAGAAGATTCAATCATATTGTAATCCGATTCAACTTGTAACAGCAGTCAGCTAATAGAAAGTTATAAAGTGGACGCGGACTTCATTAACAGCCGAACCACTATAAAATCCTTCTTGTCTTTTTACTATTTCTGCTCCTTTTACATTTATTTTCTATATTATTGCTCTGTAAGAACATGACCAGTTCTTTCACACTCAATCCAGAATGTTGATCCTTTTTCGATTAATAATGTATACACACACATATACAGTAGAATTATTTTTCACGTACGTACACACATACACACACACAATATATATATATATATATATGTGTGTGTGTGGCTACATTAAATTCTATACATAAACAATAGTAACAAAGTTAATTTGAAAATCAATTATAATCATTTATCACAAAATTTAGTCGTACACTTTATTACTTTTTTTAACTTCGAATATGCGCATTAGGTTTCCACAATTTTTTTTAAACAAAAAATCCTTCTTAATTTTTTCATACTATTTACTTTTAAGTCTATACTTTTAAACTAATTAAGTGATTTTGAATTTAACATATCTAAAAAATCAGTTAAATATGTTTGATAATTCATTTAATAAATCATCAAAATGCATCGGTTTTAATATGTATACCATATTCATACGAGCAAAAATGATAAAATCAATTTTCTATCCAAATATAAAGATATATAAATTATCCATCATAAATTATACATATATAATGATAAAAAAATTAATTTTTCGTTTATTATTTCACTAAATTTATTATACGTTGTATAACAAATTTCTAATTTTAAGACCTAAAATTATAAATATTATATTTTACTATATCACCGTGTGCAACACACGGCTTATACATTAGTATACTTAAAAACAATAAATAAGAATAATAAATAACAAGTTGAAAAGTTGTAAATTTGGTTTACACGGTGATATTATTGGGAAGATACTACAATAAGCGATTAGCATTTCAAAAATGCAAAAAAAACCGTGGCCGAATCATTTTGGTGAAAGGAAGTGATTAAAACAAACAATATATAAAAGCTGATTCTAATCATTCAGTTCTTTCATAACCAAACAACCATAGCCTTGAAGCATCTCCAATGGTGAGAATTCAACTTGTAATATTAAACATTTCTTCTCCAGTCGTCAATTCAGGGTGTAATATTAAGCTTAATATTCAAAATCCAATTACGGATTATGAATTGAACTTGAGAGCCCATTTAATGGGCGTTCAAGACCTGGTGCCCATTAAATGGACGCCAGAAGTCTGACGTCCATTAAATGGACGCTCAAGCCCCCAATCCTAGAGGAAAATGGGGGATCAGCGCCCATTAAATGGACGTCTGACCATTGGGTATTCCAGCCCGCTTAAGGACTGAATATTTAGTGTCACTGAATATCCGACCCTTAAACCAAAGAGATGTCCTTGGCCTATGGTTTCAATCAAATTTAATTTCTGTTAAAAGAAAATGTGCCATATATGGAAAGACAGGATAATGGCAATAGCCACAATAAGAAGTAATATTTTTACCCCATTGTCAAATTGTGGAGCTAGAAACTTTGAAGCCCTGCTTTTTTTCTCCTTCAATTAAAATTATATTAAAAGAAACAATTTTCCCTTATTTTATCTCCAGCTCCTGATCTGAAACTCTAATTCGTTGGACAATGGGGTTGTGGGAAGCTTTCCTCAATTGGCTTAGAAGGTGAAAATTTTGTATTATGCCCGAATTCATAATTTAGTTTCGGCGCAAATCTGATGCGTCCTTTTTCCTTTTCTGTTTCATCCCAATAATTAGACCGTGAAATTGGAAATCGTTGTTACTGGCGTTGACTTAATTCTTAGATTAAACAGATGGAATATTTGATTTTGATTCACGCTAATGTGACTATTTTGGACGTTTCGAAAAATAATTGATTGTTTACTGATTGTTGGCACCAGAAAGTGGCTTAAATATCACGGTCAGTGTGGTAATTGGGCATTTATTGTTGTTTTGTAGCCTCTTTTTCAAGCAGGAAATGGAGTTATCCTTAATTGGACTGCAGAATGCAGGAAAAACTTCACTTGTGAACGTGATCGCAGTAAGTATATGTTGATATATGTAATGTGTTATCAACATCTTATCTTTGCCTCTGTGACTTAGCTGATTATAATCAATTTGTTTTACCTGCACATTTTTACAGACTGGTGGTTATAGCGAGGATATGATTCCTACGGTGAGTAGTATTGCATATAAAAATTTGACAGATATTCTCATTTCTGATACTTATGCTTAGTAGATGAACAATTCATAGGTAGGATTTAATATGAGGAAAGTAACCAAAGGAAATGTCACAATAAAGCTTTGGGATCTTGGTGGCCAGCCAAGGTTTCGGAGTATGTGGGAGAGATACTGCAGAGCTGTCTCTGCTATAGTGTATGTTCTTCAGATCTCTATTTCTCTTTTCGTTTATGTACAGTGCTTAACTTTTATTGTAATATATATATATATATATATATATATATATATATATATATTGATTTTGGTAGTCCTAGTCTATATAAGTTCATAGTCTTTATACGAGGACCATGTCTAACAAGATTGCACGAGTACTTGTACTGTGACTAGTTAAGGCATCAATTCTTCATTCAAATATCAGATGTAATTGTAGCTATTAAAGGCGAGAAAGTGAACAAGGGTTGTTATATCTGGCAACAACAGCCAGCCAGTGAATAGAAAGATAGTTGTTTATGCTTCTTTCCCAGGTTTGAATTATCCAGTGTTCAATTATACTGATTTTTGTTTTCATCCGACACCATATTAGCTAAGTGGAATTCTTTCTAGTGCTGACAACTAAAACGGTTGCTTTCATGAAATAAAGCAAAAAGTAGCATGCTATTTGTGTGTGCGCACGTGCGTGCGTATGTATGTGTGTGTATATGTATACACATCTCTCTGTGTGTGTGCTTGATGAAAGATCTGTTACATCCCTCCTTTGTAGCACCCATTTTTTCAAATGCCACAAAAGTTTGCAATGTGTTTACTTGATATTTCGGATCATCTCCACAAAAAAAATGTCTCATTCGAATATTTCACATGCAATAAAATAGATATTCAGATCAAAGTTAAAATGTCTTAATGGTTAACGTCAACATATAAATTTGAAGGGATAGAAATTTTAAAATGATCGCATTTTACAGAGATGATATTCATAATAAAAATATATTATCAATACTTTATAATTGTTCCAGTAGTGTAGTTCAAATTAGGAGAGGGGTTAAAAGAGTGTTACAGAAGGCGTTGCACAAATTCCTTGGTTTCCCCTTTTAGATGAAAAGCCAAGAGGGTAGAAACAAGTATGTTATAGTTTTCTCTTATCGCTTTTATGTCTGTCAGGCACAGCAAACTTTCTATTTCATTATTGAAGACAGAACATAATTTCATACTCCACTTCATTGTCAAAATAATTAAGAGCCATCTTCAGTAGCTTCCTCCTTTAAGGTTTTATACAAGTAGGAATTCAATTTTGTCTTCATATTTCTATGTATTTTCCTAGATCCTCTTAGAATACTGTACTTTACAACCGTACAAATACATCCAGGTATAATGTAAAGTGTGATGACCGCAGTTGAAAAATAGATGGATAACATGCCGATGCAGCCCTATAATTTTTGCTTTCAGGACTATTTTTGGCTCAGCGAAGTTATGTGCTTTTTCAAAAGTAATTATCAAATAAAAATTAAACTGATAATTTAATATCAGATCGAATTGGGTACACTTTGACGTGCACCTACACTTCATTGCTATGATTTAAGATATATACAGTTTATGGTTGCTTACATATTAGTTTGAGACACAAGTACAATAGAACAATAGAACAGCATGGGAAGATATGAATTGTTTACATAAGATGGCAGATTTGTTTGCATAACAATAAAACAGCATGTGACTGTTGCTTTACAACTATTTCTGAATATTTACTTTCACTTCAATGGTTACTACAGATTGTAGTTTGGAGTGTTTGTTTGGTTGCTGTCTTCTCATTAAATGCATGAGTTGCTATAAAATTATGAATATTATTCGTATATCACATATTTATGTAACTTTTATTCTCTTTTCAGGTATGTCGTTGATGCTGCCGATCATGACAATCTATCCATCTCAAATAGCGAACTTCATGATTTAATAAGCAAGCCATCCCTTTATGGGATCCCACTGCTTATCCTAGGAAACAAAACTGACAAACCTGAATCCTTATCCAAGGAGGCTTTGGTGGAAGCAATGTAAGTATTAGCTACCATCATTCTACTGCTTAAATTTTGTTAGCGTCATAGTATGAAGGTTTCATGTAAAAAAGCATTAAAAGCTCCAGGTGCAGTTACTTTGATTTTCTGCGAAGTTTGAACTTTCAAGGCTTTGTTTGAGTTGAGAATAATGCAAACTAGTTAACCTCTCTGAGCTGCCTAATCATTTTTTAAACTTTGAAGTGCCTTGTGGTGAATTAGCAACAAACTACAGAGTGTTTTGTGAAAGGAGCAGCTACTATAATATGAGTAGTTACACTTTATAAGTTGACAGAGATGCATAATTCATAAAAATGCACATAACATTTCCTTAAAATAGATAGGTCTAGTTTGACTTATATCATTTCAGTTAACAAAAACAAACCCCAAAATTATGTTTTAGCCATTATGAACTTCAAGTTATTGTTTATCTTTGAAACCAGTTTTGATAATTATCGATTTCAGTGTAATGCAACATTCCGGTGTCTTTGATGATAAATTATCATTACCATTTTCAAAGACAAACAAAGTGATAAAGTTTATATTGAATTTAACAGGGGATTAAAGCGCATAAATGACCGGGAGGTATGTTGCTTCATGATATCATGCAAGAACTCGACAAACATCGATGTTGTCATAGATTGGCTGGTGAAGCACTCCAAGTCCAAAAATTGAGAATTCAGTTTGTAGGATGCCTGATCTACGTGACTTATTATTTACTATCTTACATTGCCCCCCTTTTTCTCCCATTTTTAATCCTTCTCCCCATTCAGGGGATGTAATTTCTCTGAGCGTTTGTACAAGAATGATTATTTATGGAGTATCGGTATTAAAATGTAACATTTGGACCAACTGCTGTCGAAAACAAACTTTACTGTTGAGTTTGAACAAGTGGTTTCTTCCTTTGTTAGTTTTGGTTTGTCCTTGGAATTTCCGTACATGAACTCTGCTATTGTTTCATCAACTAGCGTTCAAACCAACCACACACAAGCACACCACCCCCCCTTTCCACCACACCCTCCCCCCTCCCTCACAACACACACACACAAAAACTCTCTTCCACTCGCCCGTGCGGTGTGTGTATTAGTTCAAGATCATTTTTATTTACTGAAATAATAGAATAAAAAAAATAGTAAATCAGTCATGTCCAAAAAGGGATTGGGGTTTTGAACATATAATCATGGAATCGATTCGATCATCAGATCATAAGTTAATTTCATATTGACATTGCATTAATTTTTTTTAACCGAAAACAGGATGAAGACTTGAAAAGAGTAAAGAACGAGAAAAATAACTGTCTTTTTTTACATGGAAAACGATCCCCTTCAGATGGAGCTTATTTCACCTTGTTTTTTTTTTTGGTGAATGATTTCGGTCCAAAGTTAAATTTTGTTGATATGCAGTGCGATTATTTGCATAAAATATGTAATTGTTTAGAAACCTTTTACCCTTTCAAAGTTATACTAAGAAATATTTTCAATATTTCATGTTCGCAACTTTGAAGGGGTTATAATGTTTGAAATGATTGAATTTTTGTAATGATGATATTATTGTCAAGAATCACAAGATATCTATAAAACAACTATTGAATTTGAAATTTTTTCGTGAAAAGATGAAAGGAGGTAATTGAGGTGTAGTTATATATATGTACATACATGTCAAGGTTGTAAAAATTGCTAGATGACTATTAGGCGACAAGGATGGATTGGATATTAATCGTCTAATCGATGATTAATTTGAACTAAGTGGTTTTTCTTATTATAAATTAGTATATATTACATACATATAATTGATATGATGGATTCTGGGTTTGGATGAGTTTGGAGGGAAGCATGGAGGCGATACCATTTAAAATCAACATGTAAATGCTTAGGTTTTATATTCACTAAGTAGTGGATATATGCTCATTTAGTTGTTTAGATGAAACAATAAATCTTACTTGAGCAAGGCTGTGTTTTTTTGAAGAGAATAATGGCTCAACGCTTAATTAAATAAGTGATAAGAGATGGTTAACTTGTTTGTTTTCGAATAAGTGCTTTCATTGATTACTTTTATTCACGTAAATGAACAAACAAAATTTTAGTGATTATTGATAGCATTGATCACTTATTGTACTTAATTTTGCATTTGTACTCATATGTAACACAACATGTAATTGTTTTATAAAGTTGTTGTTGTTGTTACTATATCATTCAATTGGAAAAGTTCAAATATAACATCAATTTTATCTTCGGTTCTATCTTCTATGTTGATGTGACTTTCTCCATTTTGTTTTTATTTTTATTTTTATACCATAGTTTTCAATCACTATATATGAACGATTATATTAAAAGCTAATGACAAAAATAAATTTGATAGCAGCCTCCATGATGTTTGAGTACAATTTTTAGTTAAATACGATAATTTATAAGTTGGTTACTAAGAAGGGAAATGAAATATATGATATAATTTTGATTCAAAAATAAATAAAATGGAATATGTAACGTAGGCTCAAAAAAATTACACAGAAATAATTTCAATAAGCTACACAATACCGATTTTTTTCCAGTTAAAATTAAAATTAAAAACAAAATCTACAATACATATGCGAAAAATCAACATATTAAATATTCATGGAAAAGTTGGACAACTTCATGTGATGTTTTTATGATAACTTATTTCAACAGTTTGAACAAATATTGATAATGCGAAAAGCATTAATTGATAATTCAAATACATTACAAGCTTCAATTGTTATAATGTAATATTTTCTTCTCGACCAAACATTTATAAATTCTATTTACGTCATCAAATTTACTATTTTCGATGCGTTTTGTAAATCTGGTAGTGCTTAAACACGTGAGAGTTTGTTGTTTTTTTTTGTATAAAATATACTACTCAAGATAAGATGATTAAGTTTGCCTAATTTTGAATTCGAAAAGTAATATTGTCAAAGTGGTCATTTAGGTTCACAAAATAAATTTCTAATCCGGATGAAAACAAACAAAACTTTAAATATTCAAAACGCAACATTCAACTACCGACGTTCAACATTTAGCATTCCATATTTTAAATAAACGATGCCTAAGTTTAGATGGATGATCAAACGGTCCTTTAGTGTCTAGATAGGGACATAGATCTTGGCAAGTGGACATAAGAGCATTTCCAACTAGGTCATGCTTGAGAAGTAAACGACCCCCGACCGGGGGCCAGTTGAAGCCTTCTGAGTTGCTTCTTAGCCGGTCAAAATAAGGCCGACTACGCATAGACGACCTTATTTTGACCGGCTAAGCCAACGGCTATATTCGGGTGGTGGATTGCAGTCCAACGGGTGTGAATTGCAATCCACACATATACCCTTAGTCGGCCTTATTTTGGCCGGCTAAGGGGAAGCAAACAAGTGTGCTTCTTCCAACCGGTTGGGGGTGGTATATGGTCGATTGTCTTGAATCGACCCCAACCAACTCCACCGGTTGGAAATGGTCTAAAAATTTAACATGCTAAAGAGCCTTGACAGAGGCTTTATGATTTGGTAACATTTTTGTCTAACATCCTAATAAGGTATATAATAGAGTAAACATTCTTCTAGTCAATAAGAAAAAAAAAAAAGAAGAAAAAAGACCAAGATCAGGTTTTTGAATCTATTGTTACATTACGCGTGCAATAATTTTTCATACAGAAAATACTAAATACCTTTTTCTAGAAAGGTTAAGTTTAAATTTTTTATATTTATCGTAAATTTTATAACATAATATATAATTAGTCAAAATATTACTTGTCGGAAAATTTGATTTCAAAATGAATTGTTAAAAATATTGAAATGAGTATAGAGTACTCTTCTTATCAAATAGTCCCACGTTATGGGAACTATAAAGTAGTGCTATTTAGATGTAGGATTCACAAAAGAAAGAATGGACTTTTTGGGCATCTAATGTTTTCTCTTGTATTGAAGAGGGAGAGCATGCTTGTCATCACACACTTAGGCGTGCGCCGACCGACTGACCGACTCGACCCGGGCCTGGCTTAGCTAATGTGATATGGAGCTTCTTATTTTTTGGTAGCATATCCGGTATTTTCTCATGACTCGGCCCCGTTTTATAATCAGATTTTTTTCAATATACACTAAGCTACTTAACATGTTTTTTTATCACTTTCTAAAACCGAGTTCTCTCCTTCTTCTGCCTTAAACTTTTTTATATCCGAGCAATATATTTTTTGGATGCTATTGACTCACCCGTCTTCATGCAAGAGGTTGTTGATATTGATTTAGAGCTATTTTATTTTGGAGGCGGCGCTGCATCAGGCTGCCTTGCACGATTTCGGTACAACGACGAAACGTCTTAAAGAAAGCGACCTACTCCACGATTCAGTCACAAAGACACTATAGATTCAGATCTAGGTACAATAATTTTAAGACATTATGGCTTCGATCACTGACGACTCTGCTGCCCTAACGTCAATATTTCATGTTCTGATTGTGTATGCTGCACCGTTCGGATTCAAGGGCCTGCATTTCAAACAACGGCACCAAAAGATGGAGTTCTTTTCTAATACACCGAGGATGGTCGTTGTACTGACAACAGACGAACTATAGCTGCCAGAAAAACCAACGAAGTTGAGAGAAAGCAGACGCGAGCCAGGACAAAAAAATCAAAAGTGCTTCAGATCTGGATGGAGCAAGATTATCTCTGCAAGAATTTCATCCTCAACGGACTCAGCGACGATCTGTACGATTGTTACAACTCAAACAAGTCAGCAAAGGAGATTTGAGATACGTTGCAAAAGAAATATGATACCGAGGAAGCTGAACCGAAAAAGTATGTTGTCAGTCGCTATTTGAAATTTCAGATAGCGGACAACAAAGCTGTGGACGCACAGTCACACGAGCTTCAGAAAATTGTGCATAAGATCATCTCCGAAGATATGACTTAATAAGAACAGTTTTAGATTGCTGTGTTAATTTATAAATTACTCCCTAATTGGAAAGTCTTTAAAAATATTCTCAAGCATAAGACTAAGGAGTTTTCCTTAGAGAGTTTGATTACTCATCTTAATATTGAAGAAGAGGCCGGAAGACGGGATCAGAAAGAGGAGGTGCTCGTTGTATCTAGCAACCACATTAAGAAAACCACAAATGCGGGTCTAAAAGAAAATGCAAAAAATTTCAAGAATCAGAATCACAACTATTGCCTTTGAACAAATAGCAAATTGCCTCCCCAAAGAATGGTACCGGATAGTTGTTCTTATGTTACAACTGCGGAAAACCAGGCCATATCGCACAAAAGTATCAGAACATGCCAAATTTGCACCACGGGCTAATCTGACTGGAGAAGCCCTTGTGGCTATGCTTACTGAGATCAACCTAGTCGGTGGATTAGAAGGGTGGTGGTAAACATTCGTGCTTCTCGCCATGTCTACTATGATCGTGAAATATTTAAAATATATAATGCTGCCAATGGTATGAAAGTAATGTTGGAAGATTCTCACACCATCGTTGTTGCTGAATTTGGGAATATGGAGTTAAATTTTACCTCTGGAAAGAACTTGTTGCTGAAAAATGTGATGCATACTTCAAAGACGATGAAAATTTAGTATCTGGTTTCTCCTTAAATAAAGTTGGTTTTACTTAAATATTGGATCTGACTTGTACACCATCACTAAAAATGGTGTTTTTGTTGGTAAATGGTATGCTGTTGATGAGATGTTTAAGTTAAATATTGATTTGAATAAAGTTAATAATTCAGTTTATATGCTGTGTGATTTTAATATTTGGCATGCTAAACTTTGTCATGTTAATAAGCGACTGATTAATAACATGAGTAACT
This sequence comes from Allium cepa, assembly GCA_030765085.1. NCBI lineage: Eukaryota > Viridiplantae > Streptophyta > Magnoliopsida > Asparagales > Amaryllidaceae > Allium > Allium cepa. The sequence goes on along the minus strand of CM060940.1, from coordinate 743,753,129 downwards.
TAGATTTAATCCCTAAATTATTCATAAGTGATTTAAATTTTTTTGAATATTGTAGCCAAGCTAAAATTACAAAGATCCCACATAAATCTATGTTTAGAAAGTCAGAACCTTTAGATTTAATACATTCTGATATATGTGAATTTGATGACACTCTAACTAGGGATGACGAACGCTACTTTATTATTTTTATTGACGATTGCTTTGATTTCACTTATGTTTATCTCATGAAAAATAAAAGTGATGCACTAAATTTGTTTAAATTATTTGTCACTGAAATTGGAAACCAATTTCATAAGAAAATTAAGAGAAAGTGATAGAGGAACGAAATATGAATCTAACCTATTCATTGAATTTTATAATCAACATGGCATAATTCATAAAAGAACCGCATCTAATTCGTCCGAAATGAACGATAAAACTGAAAGCAAAAAAAATAAGACTCTTACTGAATTAGTTGTAGCTATTTATTAAATTCGGATGTTGCATCACATTGGTGGGGGGAATTTCGTTAACTATTTGTTATATTTTAAACAGAATTCCTAAATCTAATAGCAAAATTTCACCTTTTGAGATTTTTAAAAATCATTGACCCAACTTGTCTTATTAAAACTTGGGTTTGTTTAGCTTATGTTTGTATTCCTGACCCTGAAAGAATTAAATTAGCAATTCGAGCATATGAATGTTTTTTTATTGGCTATTCCATTAACGGTAAAACATATAGGTTTTTTGATTCGAATGCTCGAATTATTATTGAGTCAAATGATGATGATTTCTTTGAAAATAAATTTCCGTTTAAACTTATAAATAGTGAGGGCATATCTACCATTAATATTCCAATAATAAAAGAAAATGAACATAATGCGGTAATTGAATCTGAAACTAGAAGAAGTAAAAGAGCTAGGATAGCTAAAGATTTTGGTCCAGAATATTATGGTTATGCAATAGAAGAAGACCTTGCTAAGCTTAAAAAAATTCTTACTTATTTAGATTTAGACCACCAGCAAGAAGCTATAAATGATGAAATAGAATCTCTTGAATCTAATAAAACTTGACATCTTATAGACTTACCTTCAAGTTGTAAAACTACAAGTTGTAGATGGGTACTTAAAAAGAAGTTGAAACCTGATGGTACAATCGATAAATATAAGGATCGTCTTGTTGCTAAAGAATTTATACAAAGAGAAAACATTGACTTTTTAATATCTTTTCGTCTGTTACAAGAATAACATCAATTCGAGTATTAATTTATCTTGCTTCACTTTATAATATATTAATTTAATAAATGGATGTAAAAACTGCCTTTTTGAATGGTGAATTAGAGAAGAGATTTATATGGACCAACTTGAAGGTTTTGTTATACCTGGTCAAGGACATAAAGTTTGTAAATTAGATCTATCTATATATAGCCTAAAATAGGGACATGAACAATGGCATGAAAAATTTGACAGTCTAGTTATTTCACTTAGTTTTAAATTAAATGAAAGTGACAGGTGTATTTATTATAAATCCTAGAATAACATTTGCACTATCATATGTTTATATGTAGATGATTTACTTATATTTGGTTCAAATATTCATGCTGTGAATTTGTTAATTCCATACTATGTGTCACTTTTGATAGAAAGATCTTGGTGAAGTGAGCGTAATTCTTGGTATTAAGACTACTAAGTCTGAAAAGTGAATTTCTTTGGATCAATCTTGTCATATTGAAAAGATGTTAAAGAAGTATAATTACTTTGAATGAAAATCTGCTAGTACACCATATGATCTAAGTGTAAAACTATTTAAAAACATCGGTGAAGGTGTAAGATATACGAGCATCATTGGTAACCTTTGGTATGCCACTAATTATACTAGACCGACATTGCCTATGTCGTGGGATTATTGTGCAGCTTTACTAGCAAACCTAGTCTAAAGCATTGGCATGCCATTGAAAGGTCTTGAGATATCTTGAAAGAACCATAAACCTTGGATTACACAGTTTTCCACTGTCCTTGAAGGATATAGTGATGCAGATTCGAATACATTATCATACGATTCTAAAGCCACTAGTGGATATATTTTTAGTATTACAGAAGGGGATATTTTCTGAAAATCTAAGAAGCATACTATATCGGCTCAATGCACTATGGAGTCAGAAATGATGGCACTAGCCACTGCTAATGAAGAAATAGATTATTTAAGAAAAGCTGAGATCTCCTTATGGGAAAAACTGATACCAACTGTGTTTATCCATTGCGATAGCACCGCGGCTATTGCAAAAGTTGAGAACTGTTATTACAACGGTAAGAGATGACAAATTCGTCGTAAATATAGTACTGTAAGAGTATATTTCTTCAGGAACTTTAAGAGTGGATTATGTACGTACTGATGAGAATCTGGCGGATCCTTTAACGAAAGGATTGACCAGAGAGAAAGTTGCTTCTATATCTAAAAATGAGACTATTGCCCTTATAATGAGAACTCAAAGAATGAGAAGTCACTCATAATGGTAATCCAACCTAATGACTGAAGATCACAAGAACTAGGTTCAGTGGGTATCAACAAGCTATATGGTGTCATTGATTGAACATGCTATAAGCATGTAGTCCTGAAGCGATAGGAGGATGAGTTTAACACTTAATGAAATCTATACTCTATGTGGAATGGGGTATCTAGCTACAAGAGTATTGTTGATGAATTCATCTATGTGAATGTGAAAATGTAGCTGTTTCCTATGGAATTTTGGGCAAAATTTCTAGAGCGTTCACTAAACTGGGATAGACATACATAGCATTTAAAGCGCGAGCTATAGACCGCACCCTAAAAAGATTGTTTGTGGTTTGATGTCAAAGATGGGGTTTAAGACTACGAGCACTCTAGTATAATGTGGATTTTACTCACTATGCAAACGTTCAAATCAAAAGATACCTTTATGCGCAATCTTATAAAATAAAAAATTGGCCGAGAAAAATATCTTTAAAAATTCAAGTGGGGGATTGTTGGAAAATTTGATTTTAAAATGTTTTGTTAAAAATATTGAAAGGGGTATAGAATACCCTTTTTATTGAATAGTCCCACATGGGTACTATAGAGTAGTCCTGTCTAAATATAGAATTCACAAATGAAAGAATGGACCATTTGGACAACCATTGTTTTCTCTTGTATTTAGGAGGGAAAGCATGTTTTCCATCACACATGTGCGCGCATGTCGATCGATCGGCTCGTTCTGACCCGAGCCGGGATTGGTTTGGTTAATGTGATGTAGAACTTTGTATTTTTTGACAGTATATTTTGAAATTGACTTGACTTGGTAATATGGTTTAAATAAATTAAGATAAATTAAAATGAAATTTAATTGCAAGAAAAGCGGACCTTAGATTTATTTATTATAAGAAAAACAAAAGATGAAAAGACTGGATGTTTTCTTACTCCAACATTTGTGGTTCCCATTGTGTTGAAATTAATATATTTAATTTGACTATATTTCCTTACGTTTTTGAACAAATGTAGCGGAAGAATATGTTAGGAAATCAAATATACGGTTTCGATGACAATAATCATACAATGGAAAACGAATATCCATATATATATTTCTATATACGGGTACTTGCTGTAACAACATCACTAGAAAGAAAAGAACAAGGCTCAAAGAACAATACAAGAGACTATAAGTCGATAAGTAAAGAAGCAATAGAGACGATGCATAAAACAGACATGCACAAGTTTCAGACGTCTGGGTGCACAAACCAGACATCTGGAAAATTCCTTTGGAACAACAAACAGACTAAACCAGACATCTGGTAGTAGCACTCAGACGTCTGAAAATCTACTGTGTATAAAAAATATATAGTATCAGACGTTTGATACAAATACCGAACGGCTGATTTCGAACTCGGATTTTAAATTTAAATTTCAACTGCCACATTCGAATAGACATCTCTGCTTCTCTTCGCCGCAACTCTTCATCATAAACAGAAGCAATTGTAGAGCACTTGTTAATGGATGCAACTTCTTAATGAATCTCTCTACAACTATATATATCATCAAGAATCAAGAGAACGATTCACCTTACTTACTTATGCTCTCTAATTACATACTCTATCATATATTGTTGATCTCTAGCAATCTATACTTGTATTTCACTCTTTCAAATATTCAGTTCTTCATAGACAATACTATATATATATATATATATATATATATATTGAAAGTTTTTGTACTAATTAGTCAATATCTGTGTTGTAGAACACACATTTGACAAGAACAACTTATTGTAACCAAGCATATTCCTTCGGACGAGGCGAGGGTGTTTGATAGTCAAATTCTGAAGGGGAGCTTTGGGACTGGACACGGGATGAGAGGTCCGAACCAGTATAAAATTCTGATGTGCTTATTCTATATTTACTTAGATTAATATTGTTTTAGTTGCATCATATATTTTGTCATATACACTTGCATTACACTCTACGATCCACCCTGTAAACTTTCAATTGGTATCGGAGCACGGTTTGATCAAAGTACAGTAACATGTTTTTGAATCGCTATAATATGGGAAGTATATTTCAAGAAGGTCAATCTACGACACGACCCTCACTTTTTAATGGTTCTAACTATGCATATTGGTCAACACATATGAGAATTTTTATGGAAGCTGATGGATTAGAAATTTGGTCAGCCACTTAAAATAGATATGAAGCACCTGACACTGCTATGAACACATAGAATGATGCACAAAATACCGCAGCTTCTAATAATGCCAAAGCTATGAATGTTTTATTTTTTGCTTCAGATAAGAATGAATTTTCCCGTGTCATGTTATGTAACACTGCGTGTGATATTTGACATATCTTACAAGTTACACATGAAGGCACAAACAAAGTTAAACAAACTAAGATTTCAATTTGACAAAATCAATTTTCATCATCTAAATTGAAATAAAATGAATCTATAGTAGACATGTACTCTAGATTCCAAACCATTGAACACGATTTAATGGCATTTGAAGTCAAATTCACAAATTTTGACTTAATATCTAGAATACTCAATTCTTTACCTCTAGAGTGGGAAAGAAAAGTATTACCTATCGAAGAAGCTAATGATCTCTCAATACTCTTAGTTGAAGAATTGATAGGAAATTTAATGTCCTATGAAGCTAATTTGCAGGCACGAAAAGAACAAAATTCGAAAAAGAAGAACATAGCATTCCCAGCAACAAATGAAGACTCCGACTTAGACAAAGAAGAAATTGTATTTATTACCAAAAACTATAACAAATTCAAAAGGTTTAGGAAAATGACTAGATTTCGGAATGGAGGAAAATCAAACATCAATCAAATACTATGAATGTGACCAATTTGGACATATGAAGAAAGATTGTCCCAAGCTCCACAATGATAAAAAGAAGAACAAATTTGAAAAATTCAAAAAGAAGAAAGCTTTCAAAGTAACATGGGATGACTCAGATTCATCATCATCATCAGATAGTGATGGAGAACAAGCTAATGTATGCTTTATGGCACAAACTGATGAGGTATGTCCCGAAATTAGCTATGATGAATTATTAGAACTTAGCATGGAATTAGATGATAAATTTAGACAAATTAAAAAATTAAATAAAGAACATATAGCCAAAATAAATAGATTAGAACTTTAAGTAGGAATGTTAAAAGATGAAAAAATTATTTAGAGGAGGAACTAGAACTATCTCAAGAAAAAGTTAAAAATAGTTTGGTTGAAAATGAGAATATGGTTATTGATTTTGGAAAACTAGACTAGAAAATGATAACTTGTTAAAAGAAAATATGAACTTGAAAAATAATATAGAAACATTGAAAATTGAAATTTTAGAATTGAAAGAAAAATTAGATAAAATTACAAATAACGTTTCAAAATTTAATAAAGGAAAACAAGATTTGGAAAATCTTATCAAAACTTCAAAATCATCGGGTAGTAGACATGGAATAGGATTTAAAAATATTCCTAAACATAAAGGGAATAATATTAAAAAATATAGTTATATTTATCAAAAGAGTAAAAGATCACCTAAGTCTAATACTAATACCAAAAACATAAAAATTTGGACTCCCAAGACAAATAATAATTTGATTAGACAAAAACATATAAATAATTATTTAGATAACATTGTCTATAATAAAGACTATGTTCATGAAGGTATCAAACCTTTTTGGGTATGGCTACCTGCTCCACCTAACATCTAGGACCCTAACAAAGTATATGGGTACCAATTAAATCATCTTTTATTTTGCAGATACCCAAAATAAAAAATAAGGAAAAATGGATACTTAATAGTGGATGTTTTAAGCATATGACCGGAAATTAAAAAATGTTATCAAATATAACATACATCGATGGTGGAACGATAATTTTTGGAGATAACTCAAAAGGATACGTCGTTGGCATTGGAGAAGTCATCAACTCTGGCATTTCTAACTCTCCTATCATGACAAATGTTTTGTTATTAGAGAATTTAAAACAGAACCTACTTAGTATTAGTCAATTATGCAATAAAGAATCAATTTTGAAAAAGATAGATGTAATATTTTCGACAATGACAAACTACTTATCTTTGAGGGTTTTAGAAACAAAAATATTTATGTCTTAAATATGAATATAATTCGAAATTTAAATTTACGTTCAACTGCCAAACATGACGATCCATGGTTGTGGCATAAACGATTTTGTCATATTAATTTTAGATATATTAATAAATTAGCAAAATATGAGCTTGTTAGAGGTTTATCTAAAATAAATTATAAAGTAGAAAATTTATGTGACGATTGTCAAATTAGAAAACTATAGAAAAGCAGCTCTAACATGTGCACAAGTGACATACATGCAACAAACACTTACGGATTTCCGCAAAGTTATCATTAAATCACCAATATATTGCGATAACACGAGTGTAATAAAACTATCAAAAAACCCTGTAAATCACTCGCCTATTAAACATATATCTATACAACATCATTTTTTACCTAACAATGTAGAAAAAGGAATTATTACATTAGAATCTGTAAATACCGAGAATCAAATAGCAGATATTTTCACTAAACCACTAAACGAACAAACATTTGTTAAATTGCAACGCAATTTAGGAATATGCTCTCTCAATGATCTTCTAAACTAATATTACATTTTCATTTATTTTGTTTTTAGCTAACAATTTTTTATCCACAAATTAAAATTGTTAACTCCTTCACCTTAAATTTTTTAGGTGGTTGCTTTCTGAAAATTACCTATGAATTTTTTAGGTGGTTGCTTTCTGAAAATTACCTATGAATAACCTTTAAATTCATATATAAATAATTTTTCTTTTCAAAACAAAACATAAAAATTATATAGATTTCATACTTTTACAACAGAAAATACAAACATATCTTCCGACAACTCTCATCTCTCCTTCTTGACACCATCAATGGATAGCTCAATTGATACACCTCATCGCCTTCCTACTCCTACACCAAATTAGAAACCGCCATATAGGTGGTCCTCTTACCATACGGGATTCACTCATGATAAAAAGAAGTCCAAATGATATCTATTTGTCTCTCCTAATACCAAGGAGAAAATAGATGAGATACGATACTACCAAAGACAATGAATAGATTTACAACGTGAATTATATTTTGAACAAAAGGTCACTGCGCGACGACTAAGTTTTCTGGAGCAAGTAGCGATAAAATTTTGTAATTCATGAAAGAAGGATGTACATGAACCACTTCCGATTCCTTGCAATCATTTGGATCCCTCTGCCTCTTATCGTACACCTTTGGATCCTTCACCTAGGCGATTCTCTGGTTCCACGAGAACTCACGGACGTGGAAATATATGGTATCCACTCAAACCATGGAGGGATAACAAGTCTAAAGATCGCAAGGATCCATCATCATCTAAATAAATATATTTATTATGATTGTATTTTTATCTACGTATATTTGTATTTTGTTTCACAAATAATAATACTATGTTATATTAAAGTCAAACTCTCAAAAAATAAGCAACACCCTTCAAAATTAGGCTATTTTAGGACAAATTGGTATTTCTAGACGTCTGACCTTTGCCATCAGACGTCTGACACTCTGATTTCACACAAATTCTTAACCATCATGCATATATCAGATGTCTGATATAATTGTCCAAATGTATGAAAATCATCTCTGCTTCCTTAGGATAAAACTCAGACCATTTTCAAATATCTGATATTATATCCAGACGTCTGAGAAAACTTTCTGTCCTGCACAAAAACCACTTCGACCTATTCCAAACGTCTGACTCTTCAATCAAACGTCTGATAATTCTCTCTGCCTATCAAAATTTATAAATCGAGCAATTCCAGATGTGACGCCCCACCTCTATACCCAGCTAGCCAAGGACACTACAGGGTAATGCCGTCAACTAACACGGAGAATAAGGCTGGTTGGGAGCGACCATCTATAGCCTTGCTCTAACTATCTATTGAATACATCGACAATAAACATACCAAGCAGGTCGACATACCCAATGAATACTTAAAACAAAACCATAAGTGGTTGAAGGATCTATCAGAACAGAATATAACAACTCAAATGTAATATACATCACAGAACAGTAGATCATCATATACACATACACTGATACATCACAGAGTATACAAAATAATACATGTCAAGTGGTATAACAAACCACAATATACAGACGATACCAGATGAATACATATATCAGAGTTACTACAAAATGGGACTACACAAAAGCTATTACAAAAAGAAGCTAGCGGAGTAGTACATACGGAAGCAAAATAGGCTAAGTCCAAAAGCACCTAACCTGAAACAACTCGGTCTGACCCGAGTATAAAATACACGGGTCAGTCTAGCTAAACAAATCAGTTAGATAAACTGAGCAACAATAAACCTGAATGGTTACAAAGCATAACAAATATCTCTAAAAGAGATAACACAATCATCTAACAAAAGATGAATCATATGATAACAAGCCTCGTATCATCGGCAACATATAGAAACAAAGGATACAAATATCCCAAATCAAGCCAAAAAGGCAAATAACAAATACCAATAAGGTATACAAGTTCCGCAAGGTAAACGCTACGCATCATGCGGCTCATAATGACCAACATCGAAGGGCGATACCTAGGGAATATACATATGAATGAAACATCAGAAAATTGCTCGAGCTCAGTACTGTATAAACAAGGATCCATGAGCCTGAAGACTCCAAACCCAATATCACCCATGCGGCTCATAACGACCAACATCGGAAGCGATACTAAAGGGCAACCCAATATCACCCATGCGGCTCATAACGGCCAACATCGGAAGCGATACTAAAGGGCAACAAATCCGAAGGCACAAACCCGAAGGTACATACCCGAAGGCAACAAACCGTAGTGGTGAAGGTCAGAGACCCAGTACTGGACACCACTAACTGGCGGAATGTGTCACAACTCTCGAAGAGGAATCCGAAAAGTGTTAACATATGTCCCATAACCACTCGTTCGCACTAAACGATTTACTATCCGTCAGTCACTTTCACACTCAAAGCAGTACAAAATTTACCTCATGTCATCGATAAACCAAACCCGAAGGTCAAAAACGATCAATTGAATAGGTCGGGGACTAATCGGAAAGATAAACGCATAGATTCATGGTCCATGTTTTGCCCAACCATTTAATCACCCTTCCACTTCGCTCGAAGTGCGAAGGTGTGTGTTTTAAATAGAATTTATAAATTGGAGAAACGAGCTTTTAAATGTGATCTGAGAGATTATTTTATAAAAACCCGTGGATGAAGTCAAGAATAAGTTATCAAATTCAAAGATGCAATAACAACTACTAAAAAGAAACTTGAATCGATAAAATTTGGATAACCAATCAAAATATGCAAAAATAGGCAAAACAGGCAAAACAGGCAAAACATGAGCAGGTCGGTCGACCGGTTGCAGGGCTCGGTCGGCTGGCCAGATGCAGGAAACATAACATGGCTCGGGGTAGCAGGTCGGTCGACCGGCTACAGGGCTCGGTCGGCCGAAGCCAAATTCCTGCACTTCCAAAACAAAAGCAGGGAAGTGCCAAGTAGCAGGTCGGTCGGCCGAACCTGATGGTTTGCACTTCCTGCCCTATTTTCATTGAAATGCAATTTCTTTCCAAATCCAAAACAATGGCACATGCATACTTGTTAGGAATTCATACCCAACATCAATGAAATCAAGAGAAGTAGATGTGAGTTCAAAACTCACCTTTAACCCAAAAACAAGAAGAAGAAGCTCAACAACAAGGAGAAGACCAACCAAACTCTACTTCAACCCAACAAGCTTCAATCTAAGAATAAAACACATATTTCCCAATTAGGTTTAGGAAATTTTCTGAAATTGAAGAGGAGAAGAGTTGGAGAAGATGAAGAAGAGCTTACCAATGGATTCCCTTTGATTTTGGAGCAAGAATCAAGTTTACAAGAAGAAACTAGGGCTTGCAAATTTCTATTTCCTCTTCCCTTCCACCATTTTCAGTTCTACCTTAAGAAATGAAATGAAATGAGGATGAATGAAGAGAAGGGGTTGAGTTAGAGGGTTAATTAAGCTAGTGGGCTGAACCCAAACCCAAAACCCAATAGAAAAAGGGTCAAAATTTCGCAAACTTCAAACATATCAAAGATTATACTCAAAAAGATTGCAAACGTCATTTTGGAACCAATGGAGGTGGTTTCGAACTCCAATTCGTCCGTTTGCAAAAAGTAACATTTAGGACCCAAATCCGACTAACGACGTTATATTCAAATAAAACATTTTAATATAAAATCGTTAAATATGTGGGTTGTTACACTAGACGTCTGTCACCAATAACCATACGTCTGATTCTATTTACTATATTAATACTAGGTTAAATCAGACGTCTGAATAACTTTCTAGACGTCTGAAATTCAATCGACACTCTAAATTACCCTGCTAACGTCTATTTTTTCACTATTTCTCATTTACATTTTACTTCGGTTCTACAGCAAGGTCGATTTTTCAATTCTCAAAATTATTTTCTCTTCCACACTCGATCGAATTCTATGGCTCCTAAGACAAAAAAACCCCAAGACTTCTAAATGAAAGCAAGACCAAGAAACTTCATCCAAATGTCAAGTCTGGTCTGACGATCAAATAGAGCGATGGATGGAGATACGAGAATATTCAGAATAAGAAACTTCATACAAGTCCATTTATAATTTTCTAAAGTTTCCAATGTATGATTTAGACGAAATGTGTGAAAGTGCTGGTTTGGAAACATTGATATCCTTTAATTCCAATAAAGTCCAAATCGATCAGTTAGCCATATTTCTCTTCTATGCAAATTTGGATAGCACAGTAGTACGGAACATTGATAACGGTGATAATTGGGTATCGTCTAGTGTTTACGGCAACACAGTTAGGCTTATTCCATGGACTATAGGCTAAAATCTAGGATGTTCCGACACCGGAGAAGATTTATATAATATTCCATATATGCATCTGAAACTGAGGGATAATATAACTCATTAAATATGGAAAGATGAAATGCCTAGATTTGCATCCAAATACCTACGACCTAAGGCGAGACTTCTCACTAGAATGATTATCAATATTATCATTCCTCGCCTTGGTAGTCATGAGCAAATCCCGAAACTAGAGCACAAGGCCCTATACGCTATATTTAGTGGAACAATGGTCAATTGGGCAAAATTTATATTTGACGAGCTCAAACATTTTTGTGCTCGATCACGCCCATCCACCGTCTATCCTACATATATCATGAGACTTCTACGAGCTCACAACATCCCCTCATATTTATCCACTTTTAAAGAAATTTCTCCGAAATATGCATCCACCAAGTTTTTCTCTCTGACGCACTTACAGAAAAATCCTCCGAATTTTATATCATTTGAGGAGTGGACACAACGTCGTCAAGCCAGACAAACTGGGCCTCCACCTCAAACACAACCTGAACCATCACAAGAGGTGGAGCAACATCACGAATTTACTCCTCCTCCTGCACCCTTTGATTATACATCCCAGGATGACATTTTGGTGACTCGCACAGAGACGAATCCAAATTAGAGTATTCGCGACCTAACTCTTCAAAATCAGCTTATTTTGTCTCGGAACTAGAAATCATTGGCTAAGCGCATTGATAGTTTTGAAACATCTTTTGCTTCCCGACTAGTTATGGTTGAAATGTCACTTCCAACGGTATTATCCATTCTACAGGATGTCCTTCAAAGAGTTCGTGATCCTATACACCTTCAGAAGATTAGCCAACTCCAGTGCCTTCTCCTCCTCCTTTGAAACATTCCAAACTTTTTGACGAGGAGAACGAACCTCTCGAACAAACTTCGACATCTCCTAAGAAACAAGCGAGCTCTTCCAAAACTGAAGATAAGGAGATGATCAAGATAAAGCTTCCCCAAAAGATTCTTAGAATTCTTAGGAGTCTATCTTTTGTATAAAAGTGATAAAAATCTATGAATGTAATCGATTAATGTGATTAATGAAATTTCCTTTTTATTATTTCTGTGTAATCTTACAACGTTTGGTAATTACTTAATAAAATGAACATAATGTCTACATTTAAAAATTATAAATCCTTTTTGATAATGTCAAAGGGGGAGAAATAGTATCATTAACGATGGAAAGCACATATTTAGGGGGAGATTTATAAAATTATATATAAGTACATTGTATAATTGTCATCATCAAGAAGGGGGGAGATTGTTAGGAAATCAAATATACGGTTTCGATGACAAAAACTATACAATGGAAAACGAATATGCATATATATTTCTATATACATGTAATTTCTAGAACAACATCACTGGAAAGACAAGAACAAAGCTCAAAGAACACTACAAGAGACTACAAGTCAATAGGCACAAAGAAGCAACAGAGAAGATGCACAAAACAGACATGCATAAGTTTCAAACGTCTGGGAGCACAAGTCATACGTCTGAAAAAGTCCTATGGAACAACAAACAGACTAAACCAGACGTTTGGTAGTAGCACTTAGATGTCTGAAAATCTACTATGTACAATAAATATATAGTATCAGACGTTTGATACAACTACCTGACGTCTGATTTCGAACTCGGATTTTAAATTTAACCTTCAACTACCACATTGGAATAGACATCTCCGCTTCTCTTCGCTGCAACTCTTCATCATCATCAGAAGCAACTGTAGAGCACTTGTTAATGGATGCAACTACTCAAGAAACCTCTCTACAACTATATATATCATCAAGAATCAAGAGAACAGTTCACTTTACTTACTTACGCTCTCTAATTACACACTCTATCATATATTCTTGATCTGTAGCAATCTATACTTGTATTTCACTCTTTCAAATATTTAGTTCATCATAGACACTACCCTCTGGATATGTATTGGAAGCATTTGTACTAATTAGTCAATATCTGTGTTATAGAACACGCATATGACAAGAACAACTTATTGTAACCAAGCCTATTCCTTCGGGCAAAGCGAGGGTGTTTGATATTCGAATTCCAAAGGAGAGCTTTGGGACTGACGTAGGACGGGAGGTCTAAACCAGTATAAAATCCTGGTGTGCTTATTTTATATTTACTTAGATTAATATTGTTTTAGTTGCATCATATATTTTGTCACATATACTTGCATATACACTTTACTATCCACCCTGTAGACTTTCAGAATAAACAAAACCATACTTATGGAGAGCGTGATACAAAGCACTTAATGTTCAAGTATAACTACTCTCATAGTGAGGGTGGCTTTATAAATATTCCGGCGTAGGCCAAGTATGGCACCATGTTCATGCTAAGCATGGGTAGTTTATTCATTGTCCATTCAATTGAATTAAAAAAAGCAAGGAAGAAAAAAGTGTTGCAAGGATAGACCCAGCCAAATATTAGTACAGGCCTAAATGGAGGAAAAAGGGGTGCATAAAGCTAAAACCGACGTACAAAAAATAACACCATCTTTGGCAAAAAAGACAAGAAGTTTAAAGGAAACGTTTGACATGTTGCATGATGCACTTAATTATCTTCTCAAACAACACATTGGCATTATTAGGAGCAACATTGAAAAGGAAGAAATGAGCCTTTTCAGGACTATAAAGAGCAACATATGGTTTTGTCATGTAGTAGCTGGAAATATCAAGTACCATCCATATTAACACTGGCCCTATTTGGAGTACGAAACCTGTGATAGATAAGAACATGGAGCCATAAAGAGCAAATAAATTTGCAGGTAAGGAAGATGTGCTGGATAGTTTCATTTGCACATCAGATGCATGGAAAATATTATAAAATAGCGAATTTCAATTATTTATTTATTTATTGATTATTTTGCACGAGATATTATGATGTGTTTATGTGAATAGAATTTAGATTGGTTCCACTCTCATCCCACTTTCCTTCTTTCACATCCCAATCAACCCATTCAATTTCAAAAAAATTCTACATCCTATTTTTTTCGTCCCTCAATTCGTATCGAAGATGCCTTTATTTTTTCAAACCACGTTCAAATATGACGTGGTTGGTTCACGAACCTCGCACGGTCCAAAGCAAATTATTATACAATCTCGCTCGAGCCTAACTAGATTACTATATAAACTTAGTTCGGTTGGAGCAGGGTTGATATACAACTTTGACTGAACGAGGATTTTATATGAACCTCACTTTGTTGGAGTTTGTTTTTATGACTCTTTCTCTTAAACATGATATATTATGGTTTGAAGATAGAGCAATTTTAAAATATTGAAAATTGATAAAGTGGCAGGATGTGAAATGAGGAAAGTGGGGTGCAAATATAACTAGCCTAAAATTTATTTATACTAAATCAGATTTAGGATTAAGTAATAAAAGAGTTTGGTAATATTTTAATTTAATTTATTTTACTAAAAATATTTATTTATTTTTTATTATTTAATAATAATATTTTTATTATGATTAAATTTAAATTTATTAATTTAATTTTACTTTAGTTTAATATTTTAATATTTTGAGATGTTCATATTTAAAATTCAAACACCATAATTATATTATAAACGTAATCTAATCAAGGGTTATAAAGCAAAATTAACCGTAAGACCCACGATTAATAAATGTCAAGTGATAAATATATGTCAAAGGGGTAAGGACATATATCAGATATTAATTTATACTTACACAAAAATAGACTATTTCGACAAGCACCATCATCCAAGTGGTTAAGCCATTCGACTTTGGTGTGAGAGGTCACATGTTTGAAACTTGCGTAGCGTGATTCGAACGTTTATTGACATGTGATATGTTGTCCCGGTGACATGTTGTATATAAAGTACAATTTAAAAAAAAAGACTATCTTCTTGGCCATTATAAATTTTGTTAAAGTAAATATTTATATAACAAACAGACACACACATATTATAATATAATTTAAAATAGTAGAAACTAGGATTCGTCCATTATTTTTAACCTAATGCTCAAAAAACCATTCTCAAAACCAAGTTTTACGAAACACACCTGTCACTTTTCAACGAAAATATGCAGTGTACGTTGCAACTATTTGTAGTGTAGACTAGCGTAGGATGCAAATATGTATAGTGTAGAATGCAAATACTTCTCGTGTTAGCTAGAAACCTTGTTTAACAAAAATTTGCAGTTAGAACAGCAAATATTTAGAATGTATGCTTCAAATATGCATCATGCAGACTACAAATTTTCATTCAACATTGGTAGGAGTTTTTGGTGAAAAATGTTTCTAACAGTAGCATGGAAGTGAATTTTGAAACATATGAAAAATGTATCAAAGAATGTCCCTTTAAAATATATGTATTATTCTGGTGTATATATGAAGTATAACTTACACGGGTATAAGATATTTAAATTAATATTATATATATTGCAATTTTGTATTCAATTTTAAAATCATTTAATAAATTTAATGCTCAAGTTTTAAAAGCAATTTATACAATACAAAGTATACATATTAAATAAAAAATAATTTTATATTATGTAGCCGTCGATAATAATATAATCTTTTTGATTAAGTAAATCAAATTTTTATGTTTTGAAAAATTCAAATAATTTAAATGTAAAATTCAGTTGACTTTTTAAACAAATTAATTTTTTTATTATGATTTTTTAATACGTAATAATTACTTATATACAAACTGTTGAATAAAAAATTTATAAGATCACGAAAATAGTAAAAGAATTTTTTTAATATATTAAGAACTGAAATGTTTTTAAGAATTTAAAGTAAAAAATAGTTTTAATATATATATATATATATATATATATATTAGATCAAAAAAAATTATGCGCGTGTGTGTAAATAAATAAATAAATATATATATACACACACACACACACATACACACACATGTATGTATATGTATGTATGTATGAATTTAAAATATTTTATACATAGATTAATTACTAAACTATAATTTACATTCAATTTTTTTAAAATGTGGTTGACCTAATCATAGATAATTCAAGCAAATATATGGTCACGTATATAAATATGAATAAATTAGTAAATTTCACCTTTTGAAATCTAACCGACAGTCGAACATGTTGTTTTTTGGTTGTTTCCTTCTCGAACCTTCGTTCTTATAACATCTAGCTTCTTGCTCAGCGAAGATATTCTTGGTGAATATGCTAGTGTATGATTTTTATTTGATGATAATAAACATTTACATATATATATATATATATTCATTTAAATGTATTTGTTAATGTACTATTTTATTTTTCACATAATTACATAAATATTTGCTGAATAAAATAAATAACACAGAATTTAAATTCAAATAGATATTTTATTACAATTTTGAATAGTGCAAATTTGAGCTCTCACTATATATATATATATATATATATATATATATATATATATATATATATAATTTTAATTACAATACAATTTCGATTACATCACAATTTTCAGTTTACATTTGCACCTCATTACATATCACTCATTCACTCGTATTTGATCTTCAACTCTATTTCAGCTTGAATCCAGCTTCTAAATTATCTACAAAGTAAACACTGACGTAATAAAATTGAAAAAGAAATATTTGTGTAGTGTAAAATGAAATGTGTTTCCGAAAATATTATTTGCCTCAGTTATTTGGGTCGTTCATCATTATTTTCAATTTTGAATTCATCAAACATGAACAACCTGTGACATGCATAGTGTATCACTGTACATGCCACAAGACCATGCACACCGATGTACACTTGATAAAATTGCAGGAACAGGTGAGCACAAAGTCAAACCCAACAAAATGGCGGATTCAACTCATGTGCAATACAAAAGCATCACAAAATTATCGAGTACAAGTTCTCATGCAACAAGAATCTAAAACCAGACCATATTAACAATTGCACAAATGTGTACACATGAGAACAGACTCGACAGTAGAGACATGAAACAACTTCAACCAGAATAAAATTGCAAAGTAACATAATCAACAGAAACAGTGAGGCAAAAATACAATGCAGCCTAGACTTCAAACATACAATCCAACAAATCATACAAAAGATTGCGATCGAAATAACAAAGCCTCAACATCAAATAACAACAAAGCTGGACCATGCATATACATCAACATGACTACATAAACATACATACAAATATGCACATATATATGTATACACATATATGAGTTCAAAAGCACAAGCATGAATAAAAAGAAGCTCAACAAATGCAAACAGTTCAAAGTGTTAAGATTCAAGAGATCAGATCAAATCAACAATGAACCAGTTCAAAAAGACAAAAAGTGGTGGACAACACACAATTTAACAAAGGAGCAACAACATGAATGCAATGAACTGGTCAGAGAAACCCAAATTGTCAACAAGCTCCAAGCAGACTACATAATGAACACAAGTGCAAGACCAAGTCTGTAAATGATGCAAGTTAACATACACATATACATGAAGTGTCACCAGACTTATATGCCGCACATGAACCAAACTTCAAAAGGAATCCAAGTTTTGTCAACCCAAATCAATAAAATGAAAACTCCAGAGTGCACTAACAAAATCAAATCCAGTGCAGACTCGAGTGAACAGAGGCAGAGTCACAACAACTATGCAATAGTGCAGACAACCAGAACAATGCATATTAGAGCCTACAAGCAGTTCAACTCGAAGCAATACTCACATGTAGAATTCAAGATGAACCAGATCAAAATCAAGCAGTGACGACACAAATGCACCACATCAGGTCAGTGCACATGAAAACAGGTAGTGCCCATGTAACCAGGACCAGTTAACAGTGAAGTGAAACAAGACCAACCCCAAATCAACAATGAAAACAGCAGCTCAAATGAGAAGATGCAGACTCAAATATCAATGGCATCAGGGCAATGCAACAGTGGTGACACACACATACATCAGTGACAATATGGGGTGCAATGAAGCAGTAACATGTATATACATAGGCAACAGGATAACTCGGCTAACAGATAAGGTAAACCAGAGAATACAAGAAACAGCACGAAGTACATACACATGTATACATATATGCATATATATGTATACAATTGTACCAGTTCAATGAACCAGTAAACAAAGGCAAAATGAAGGAACACAATGGTCGAGTTACAGAAAAATCAAAGCAGTGTTCGACAATTAAAAAAAATAGTGAATCAACACAATCCAGTTTACAGTTTTACAAAAATCAAGATAGAGTTCGAACAAGTCCAGATTATCACAAGTTTAAACGCCAAAAAATCAAAGCCGTGGTGACCAAGTTATAGAGGAAAAGAAGAATCCGACTAAAGCAAGTAACTAATGAACAAGTCAAGATTGATCACCAGCATTCAATCTAAAATCAGTGGCCAAGCATAGCATTAGAAGAATTCAAACAAAACAAATACGAACATAAATATAGGGAATTCATCCCTATTTAACCCATAATCATCATCAGCATTAAAAAGCATTCGAGTTAAAACAAATACCAGAGCTAGATAAGTCATAAACAAACATATAACTCAAATCAAAGTCGAGAAAATTCAAATCTAACAAGAAAATCACGTACCAAATCACAACATACAACTCGATGTTTTGAAGCAACCGAAAGCAAATCGATGATAGGATACGATTGATAGAGCAAAACGAAGCAAATCACTTCAATCGCTCGAAAAACAAACGGCCACCTCAATTTCAAAAGCCCTAATTATATAACGAGGAACGAAGAAAGCATCAGCCGAGCATAAGCAAAAAGGAGAAGACACCTACTTTATTTCTTAAGTGGTATATTTAGTTGGGCCGACTTATATATTATATTGGGCTAATTTTTAAATTACGTTTTTTTTAGTATTTTAGTATTTTTTATTTTGTAATTTTATTTTTTAAAATTGTCTTTTTCTAGTCGTGTGACTAGGTTATGAACTACGGTGGTGTAGTTCGAGAATTCGCAACTCAGTGAATGAGTTGTGGCAGGGTTTTGAGCGTAGATTTAGGTTAGTCGATAGTAGGTGTTGCAAATTTACATGTGTAAGCATCTGACTACTTAATTTCTAATAGAAACCTTGGGGGCAGCACGTAGGTAGGGTTTTGCCGAGGCTGGGTAAATCTGTGTTGTTCTATTTCCGCTTTTTATTATTCTGCTATTATCTATGCGGCAAATATTTTATATATTTATGCATTAATTTTTATAACTATTAGTATCATCATGTTCACCCCCCTCTAGGGTGAAATCGATCTTACAATTCTTCCCAACATAGACACCTCCATCTCACGGGCCAAGCCAATGTGTGGGGTTTTGTTTCTCAAAAGGCCTCGTCCCAATTATAAGGAGAATGCTTTATTATAAAAGCACCCACTTCACATGCATTTTTTGGAATGTGGAACTTGTTATTCCCATTAAAATTAAAGGGCATTACAATCTCCCCCTTTAGAGCCTAAGGTCCACGTTGGTTCATGAACATCTCACCCAAGCATTGTAGTTGATACATAGGCCACTATTTCGACTGGGTACTGGCTTTCATACCACTGTAACAGCTCGCTTCTTACTCATCAAAGATATTGTCCCTAATTTAAACACCTCCACCTCACAGGCCAAACATAGGTGTGATGTTTTGTTCCTTAAAAGGCCTTGTCGATGTTCTAAGGAGAAGGGTTTACTACATAAGCACCCATTTCACATGCATTTTCCAGATGTGAGACTTGTTATTCCCATTTCAACTAAGGCGTGATACAGTTCTCCTCCATGGTTATAGGTTGCAAAGCTATCATCTTGGTTTCACCAATGATCAATGAGGCAGGAGTTGTATGAAGCAAGTGTAAAGAGAGAAGAACTGGAGGCCATCTTTTTATAGCCAAGGAGATTAAAATACTCCCCTTTTCTCTCAAAACCTAGAAGACTAGGTCTCCAATCCTTTCAAATAATTTAGTTATATTATTTCAGCTTCTTATCCGATCAAAATGACATAAAACTTTTATCTAGCATTCTGGGCTATTTAAGCTTCAAGTAAATAATTAAAAAGACCAAAAATTTTAATAAAACAATCATATTAATTTATTATCAATTTGTAGCATTTATAAATTAATTTTAATATTTGTTAAATTTGAAAATAACTAACAACGCGGTTTTCTGCCTTTAATGTGAACTCCACCTCAGTCAATATTTAAAAAACTTATTGTGTAAATAGGCTTCATCTCAAACTATTTACAAAAATAGGCTTCGTTTTGAGATTTGTACATGTGCAAATATGGAGTGCGCATGTACAAAATGTTATTTTGTACATGTGCACTCCATATTTGCGCATGTACAAATCTGAAAACGAAGCCTATTTTTGTAAATAGTTTGAGATGAATCCTATTTACACAATAAGTTTTTTACGGAAGCCTATTTCTACAAAGAGTCTTATTTAAAAAATTAAATACCGAAGCCTGTATGGACTTTGCTGAAGTACAATATCGAGCATAAGCTCATTGCTTACAGATCATTTAGGCAAAATCCAATTTCTAATCTAGAATAAGCTCGCATAGTAATGACATTCTATATACGTATTCTTTTCCTCATCACTGTATATTGCATTGACCACTTTAAATTCCTTGGTTCAATCGGATAATATTAATTTATCGATTTATCATCTTACACTGGCAAGAGATTTTGACTTTTCATTTGAATTCCTATGACAATGAAGAAGATGAATCCTCTCTTGGGTAGTATCTTACTTCAAATAGTTCGATGCATACCCAATAATGGTTATAACATTGTAACACCCTATATTTGAAGGGTCCATAATATGAAAAATTAAATCAAATTAATAATAATAAGGTATTATTAAAGAGATGAATAAAGTAAATTTAATCGCAAATTGTGTAAGTGTGATTTGGTTAATTAAGTATGTGACACTTTAAAAGTTAATTGAACGGACCAAAGGTAATTAGAGAAATTAAAGTTGGTGTTGCTAATGAAGATAAATAAATTAAGTTTTAAACCGAGGACTTGTGTTAGGGAAGATGTATTTGTGAGACTAGGCTAGAAGGGAAATTAGCCCATGCCAAAATCACTAACCCCTTTTCCTTAGCCACATTCCATCATTTCACTTCATTTCATTTCCAAAGCAAAAATCCCTAAACCATGTCAAGCTCGGCCACCATTTTCAAGGTAAGTAAGAGAAAATTAAAACTAGAAGGATTCAAGCTTTCAACTTTAAGAAGAAAGTGGATTAAATCAAGGTCTTAATCAAGGTTTTCTAAATTAAGATGAATGAAATTTTCCCTTCTCCAAACCTATTTAGGTTCAGATTTGATTGTGAATGAATGTTTTTATGATGATAAATATGTTTGGGAGATTAAACATAGTTTTGAATGTGTTTTGAAATTTAAATGGAAGGAATTTATTCATGATTTGGGGAAAAAATGATCTAATCATATTCAAATGCTATGAAAATTTATTATGATGTTTAACAATAAAACTATGATGTATTTTTAAGTTTATGATATATGAAATTTATTTGAAATTTCTACGTATCTCCTAAATTAAGAAAATGGTTAATTATAGAAAAATCTTAATAAAAATAATTATTTGACCTAAAATTTTGATATGAGTAAAATGTATTAAATTGGAATTTTAATGAAATTTTTTGTTTTTTCCCTTAATTTTTGATATGTAATTTTGGCAAAGGGATAAATTAATCAATAAAAAAATAATTAGTTAATTAATTGAAGTTGTAATTAACATATTCTGAAAAGAAAACTATAAAAGGGGATCCACTAACTATTGAGAATCTAATACCAAATGAGATTTGGTGTAAAATAACTACTTAAAAAGGCAACAAAATAATTTTCAAGTCAGTTATAAATGTGCTATATCGATATGTGATAGTTGCTAAAGAGCTCACCTTCGATAACCATCAACTTGCGATAGCTAAACGTGCCTCAACTTGCGATGGCTTGGAGGTAGATCAACATGCAATAGCTTGATGGGAGCTCAATGTGCAAAGACTTGGGAAAGTCAACTTGCGATAGCTACTTGAAGCTTAACGTGCGACAGCTAGTGGAGCTATCAATCAACGATAGCTAGAAGAAGTGTCAATGTGTGATAGCTATTTGGGCCTTAACCTGTGATAGCTTAGGAAGCTATCAACTTGCGATAGCCCATAAAGGCTTAATTTGCGATAATTATGATAAACTATCAACATGCCATGACTAGTTGAGGGTCAACTAGGGATGGCCTAGGAGAATCAACCTGCAAAGGCTATGGGATAACCAATATGCGATAGCTAGGCTTAACTTGTGATAACTATGGGATAACCAATATGCGATAGTTAAGTTCAAATTGCGATAGCTTAGGAAGCTACAATTTTCTAAGTAAAATAAGAAATGCATAGTGTACTTTGGATGAAGGTTTTCAAGTGTTGATCGGCTATTTCATAGGGATGAAACGAAGGAAGAGTTTAATAAGTTAAAATCGTATTAACTTATTTTAAAATGAAAGAAAGATTAGAGAAGCTAATAAATAATAGAGTTAACTCTTCCTTTTATACTTCCCTAAGTGGAAAATGAATCAAACCAGTTCTCCCTCTCCCGGAGAGAGAGTACAATAGAATTCCCTCTCCCGGAAGGAGAGTATAATAGAATTCCCTCTCTCTGTAGGTATTCTAAATGGTTATTGTTTATGCTCGTATAACATAAAAATGATTCATTGGGAGGACCATGAGAAATATCATTTAGTCAAGGCTAAAGATGTTTTTATCTAAAGGAAGTGTAGGGTACACTATAAACGAATGAAAGAAAGAGATTGAACCATGATTGAAAAGATATACTGGCTCATGAAGTTATTAAATGGTAGAGTGCCATGACTATTAGTGTAGAGTTCAATACGTGGCAGAGTGCCACAATATGGTTTAGTCATAAAAGATTTATAAATTCTAAAGGAGAGTTATGGAAGAGTGCCATGGCCGGGTGCATTATGGTGGTGTAATAAATAAAATAAATAAATCAACAACATGAATGATAATGGTTCAGGGACTAATAGAGGCTACGACTCTCAATAAATATGCTTACTAGAATGTACTCAGGGTGGTTACATTCAACCTTTTAGGATAGTTAAGGTGGCTCTAGTCCGGATGGCTCCCATTGGTGGAATGAGTGACAATTTCATCGAGTGACGTTGTTTGAGAACAGTAATCACTAAAATGAGTTTATGAAAACTTATAGATGAATTCCTAAACAAGACACTAGGTAATGTTTGAATAGATAATGGATGATTGAATGACTTGATTCATGATTTAATATTAAGTATATAGTATACTTAATCTAAATTTAAAGAGTTATATGACATGGTTCATAATTGAATGAAAAGTTTAGGGTACACTTAAAGATTGCATGTAATGCAAAGATTGCTTTTAATGTAATGGTTGGTTACATGCTACGATGTAACTGTTATGATGAGAAAGTGAGGGAAAACTCTTCCATGCTACAGTGACATGGTCTCACTATGATTAATTAGGATAAGGATTTTACTCATACCAGATCCATGTTTTTATTATTTCCCAAAAAATCATGGGTACTCCTTTGAGTATTTTGAGTTTATGGTTTAAATAGATATCTTTTGGAAGGACAAATAAAGATTCCGAAGACGAAGGAAGAGGCTTATGTAGCCAATAAAATTTATTTTAAAATTCCACTCTGTAAAATCAGGAATTGTAACTGGTTATGTAGCGTGTTGGCATCTTCATATGTCGGACATGGCACTACTCTTATTTTCTTATTTTTATTTACCCCTGCATGGGAACGAAAAGGGTTAATGATGATGTAATGAATATGTAAAACTAATTTATGAAATAGAAATTTATTTAGTTGCTCTGTTTACTTAATGATGTGCAAATTAATACTGAACTCGATTTGTTGTTTGAAAATGATTCTAGTGACGACTGCAACATCAACAACATGCATTTTTGGGCCCGAAGTAGGGGTCGTTACGATGCAGTATCAGAGCTTAGGTTACGGGAACATCTATATAAAAATAATTAAGTAGAAACTAATTAGTAGAAAATGAACACTTTGGGGAGGGTATACACACACATACTTGTATTTTGATATAACTATATATAGAAAACATATCTACCCCTCTACTATTACTCCATTCTCTTTACCTTTGTTTCTTACTGCTTATGCAGAAGGCAAGAATGGACCTACATAAATTGACGTTTCACTGTAGAAAGTACAACAAAAAACCCTAGTAGAGGGACTAACAGTACGCAAATTAATGGCCAAGGAGGGGAGGCAGTCCCGTAAGTTCGTGCTAAAGCTGGTACTCAAGTACTTGTCCCAGCTGAAGGAAGGAATGAATATAAATGCTTTGTTCTACCAATTTATGACAAAAATGATGAGGCAATAACTAGCAAGAGTTGTTGAGCTGGGATAGGAAGTAGCAACAGAAGCATACTTTTCTAAGATGAACAAGGATTTCAAAATTTGTGGAGGAAAGGAGTTCATATGGAAGAAACTGCTTTAGAAGTGTTGAAGTGGCTGAAAGTGTGTGAACGTATATTCAGTGACTTGGGGTATGACAATGCCAAAAGGAGGAGGTCAACATCTCATCAGCTTTGAGAAGATGCACTGGATTGGTGGAAGGTAGTAACTGCTGAAGTCCTAAAGGAGAAGATAACTTGTGAGCAATTTAAGGAGCGATTCGATGCTCAGTTTATCACTGAATTTCAAAAGAGTGCTTTGTATATAGAGTTCCTTAAATGAAGTAGGGTAAAATGACTTTGGAAGAGTACATTTAGCATTTAATTGCTTCGTCAAAGTACGAAAGGGAGCATATTAATACTTTGTTGAAGAAGAATGAGAAATTCATAGAAGGTCCGAGGAAGGGCAGGAAGGGCTGAATCATTGGGTGATGGCTCATCTATTGGCTCCTTTTGATATGGTAGTGGAAATGGAGAGAAGATATGATCGCCTGTTTTATTAAGAGAAGAAAGCTAACATTAAGCCCAAGGGAAAGCAGAAGAGGAGATTCGATCCATATCAGATGGGCGAAAATAATCAGAATTGAGGAAAGACTTCTGAAGGAGGAGCTCAGAAGCCAAATATAGCATATGTTATACACTACATCAAATCAGTGATTTTGCAACAGATTGTATTTGTTAATTGCTAACGCTTATAAATGCTGCAAACTCCTAACGGTAAAAAAGTGTTAGGATACCGGAAAAGTGTTGATGAAAATAAATATTTTTCTGAATAAACTTTACAACACAAATAAGTGTTACCGTAGTTGGTAAAATTATAAATAGTTTATTAACAAGAGGAGTCTTCTGTAATTTGGACGTGCATTCTCTTCTCACGCTTACCCATCCATTTCCAGACATATTTCGCATAAAATTTAATTTAGGGTTTTAATCAACGGCACTTCATCCACTTCCCATTATCGAATGCCGACTACAACCACTTCAATGATGCCGACTTCAATTTGCTTTGCGTAGGTTCTTCTTCCTCTCTATTTTTTTTTTCATCTCTTCGCTTTGCTGTAGGTTCGTCAATCCGCTGAATTATACGATGTTATAACAAGCGATTCATATTTAAATTTGCTCCGATATCAATTGTTGGGCAACGATGGACAACGATAAGTTTCAACAATTGGTTTTAGAGCAAATTTTAGTATTATCAAAGTTTACAGTAGAATCAGCAAATAGCCATGTTAATTTTGTCAGTAGTTAATTTCTAATAGTAGAATCAGCAAATAGCTATGAATATTTTTCAACCTAAAGGTATCATATGTCAATCTCTAATCTCCCGAAACCTATCTCTCTTGTCGATTTTTCGTTTTTCATCCTGATTTCATGAAACCTAAATGAAACCGGGAGCTATCGACTATACACCGAACTCTGAATTTTCTAATCGCGTTCACTTGGAAGAGGAAAGATATCGTGGAGCGTGAAGCGCAGCCTGACATTACTGATTGTTGTGACAAACAAGACTGCTAGGCTTAGCAGCCAGGAAAACGAGTAGAGAGATTCTCGCCTTTCAGATGTTTTTATTTTTACGCTATTTGTTTTGGAAAAGAATTCGAATGTTGTCTTCTTGGATATTTTGCTGTGTGTTTCTAGCTGAGCTAATTTGTTTTTGTGGCTGTTTTTCGCACTTTAACTTGGTGGTGTTTAACTATGCAAAACTACATTATATTAATCCCTGGACAATTATATTCAACAACCAAATCAAATGAGAATGAGGCTACTGGTTTTTCTTTTGTGGTGAAGAATTAGCATTTGTTGGAGATATTATGAGCTGGAATCAGTGTAAATTTACTGATAAATTTTGATACATATACTTTGTTACATATGCATAAAAATGTGGCTCAAATGATATACGATAAATTTAAATAGTTAAAATAAACATTCTGTTTCAATTGCTTTTCTGGCAGTTTTGTTTTGCCAACGATGATGAAATTTACCCATTTCAGTTTAATGTTAACTATGTATTTGCCTCAGTGTTAGAGTGGTGTATGCTCTTTTGAATCTTCATGTTTTTATTCAATGATCTGTCACATTTTCTGGTTTTTGGTCTTAATCTTGTCGCTGTTAGATTTTTCGAATGTTTCAATATACATTAGATGAGAATGTGCTTGAACTTGTTGAACAGCCTGATGAAAATTTGGTCGTATCTGTTCCCAAAATTTCTGAGAAGATTGCAAGTGTTGGACTTGAAGATTTTGATTTTTTGAAAGTTGTTGGGCAAGGAGCATTTGGAAAAGTTTTTCAGGTTATGAAAAAGGGAACTTCGGATATATATGCAATGAAAGTTGTGAGAAAAGATAAAATCATTGAGAAGAATCATTTTGAATACATGAAAGCTGAGAGGGACATATTGACAAAGATAGATCACCCTTTTATTGTTCAGCTCCGATATTCCTTTCAGGTATGATGCTTTAAATTTTACCAGCTATTTTGTTTGTATTTTCTTTTAGATACCGTTACACACTTACACTTGCGCAAAGGTCTTACCTATGTGGCCTTGATCTTCATGTCCTGATTTTCATCCTTTAGGTAGCTCCCTGTAAGTTACATGTTATTGTCCCACTCTCATTTATTTGTTTGCAAAATGAAATACACTCCAGTATTGCACACCATAATGAAATATAATTGTTATTGCTTATTCCACTATTCAATGGCATCTATGGCCAAATGCTTGAAATGATTCAAATTTATTTTTTATTTTGACAGTCAACTTGAGCAGAATGTCAACATTTTAGAGATACCAAAGTTTGATTAATGCTAATGTACATGTTAGTTTATCTTTGT
The DNA here is from genome assembly GCA_030765085.1 of Allium cepa. Lineage (NCBI taxonomy): Eukaryota > Viridiplantae > Streptophyta > Magnoliopsida > Asparagales > Amaryllidaceae > Allium > Allium cepa. The sequence continues at coordinate 743,725,386 of CM060940.1, read as the reverse complement.
GTTATCCCATAGTCATTATTTGCTCTGGCGCCAGATACATTTCCAGCATATGGATTCTCTTTCTTTGCTATTATCGATCTATATTATTACTCTTTCAAATGCCAATTTACTAAAAAAATATTGCCTCGTTTTGTTCAATATATTTGAGTGCTCAAGTTGGTTACACACTGTGTTCTTCGTGTTTTGTCTTGACTCTTGGTATGTTAATATTAGTACTCATGTTTTGTGTTTTATATATGTAGACCAAGTACCGACTGTATCTTGTACTAGATTTTGTCAACGGGGGACACCTTTTCTTTCAGCTTTATAATCAGGGTTTATTCAGGTATTGACATTTGCACTGGCTCTGTGGCTTCTTCCTAATTCACTTGACATAGATTCATTGTTTTACTCTGTGAATTTATCTTACGGGTTTACGTTAACTATCTCAGAGAGGATTTGGCATGCATATATGCTGCTGAAATAGTGTCTGCTGTTTCTCACCTTCATGCATCAGTTCAACTATCACAAAAGAATATATATACTTACTTTTAAATGATGTTTCTGTGACATTGTAAAATGATCATAGATCTGTTAAAGGCATTTCTCAAAGTTTAGAGTTTGGTGGTCGATTATTACATGTATTCAAGCATTTGCTATTTGCTATTTGCTATTAATACGAATTGATTATGTATCACTCTACTGTCTACATAGACCCAGTGTTGTGTAAGCCATTAGAATTTGGAGCAGGTTTGTGATTCTTATAGTAAGTTCTTGAATGTCTTACTCTTGTTACTACTTTCTGTTACATTTTATTTTATTGATGCACAGATACTTTTATGGAGTCGGCCACAAAGTTTATATCTGGACACAATGATGTCTTGGCAGGCATCATAGCTATAAAAGGAGAAAGGTATACATGACTAGATTTATACACTGGTTATGCATTATAAGGAAGCAAGTTTGCATCTTCTTCTGATTTTTCTCGCTTCGTGTATCTTTTGTTCATATGCGCATCGTTTTGTTTCCTTTTTTTAAAAAAAGAAAAAAATATGCATTTCCTGAGTCTGCATTTCATATTTCTGTTTTACAAACAAGCCATTTCATTTTTCTTTACCAAACTCATCAAGTTTTTGTTGTTCACTGTTCCTTGTTATATAATTTCACCTCTGCTTTTGTTCACAGTTTGCATGCATTTGTCATAATTCATTCTCTCTATTTTTGCAAACATTCTCTCTGTTTTTTACAAACAAAATTTGCAGGCATTTGTTCATAGTTTGCATTCTCATTGTTTCATTACATTCTTTGTGCTTCTAAGTGTCTCATTGTGTTCTTACATTTGCATTTAGTTCTAAAGAAAATATACATTGCATTTGTGATAGTTTTAAAATTTATGAATTACATTTGGACTGTGCATTTACCTTTTCTTTTGCATTTCATTGCATTGCATTGGCGATAGTCTTCAAATCCTAAACTCCTTCCAACTGCAATCGTCCGCGACCACCCACCTCAATCATGAAACTCCGGAAAGCCCTGGTTGTCAGTGATTTGGTAGGCTAGTGGTTCTGTCGTTGGTTGAGTGTTGTTCCGGAATGATTGTTGAATTGTGTCAGTGAGGAGATTGAGATTGAAGTGGTAGGCGAAGAGGGTACTCTGAGTTTGCAGAAGTATGGTGAAGTGGGTATGTTGAAGAAGTTGTGCAGTATGCTGTAGCAGTGGGGGTTTACAGGCAGTTGCAAACATGGTTTGCTGGTGGGTTTGGTTGTGCACAGGGGAGGGGCAGCAATTGGTATATTGGTGGGTGATGCAGTGTAAGTAAGCAGAGGGTTTGCAGTTGTGTTACAGAGGAATTGGAAGGGTATTGGAATTTCAGTGATGGTCGCGGAAGTAGTAGGTGATTGAATGAGTAAAGGCAGTTAAGCGGTTAGTTTGGTGGCTGTCTTGAGTGAAACAAGTGCAGATATGCAGGCAGTTTTGAGTGTGTAGTAGTTTATATGTGAAGTTGAATTATTTGTTGCAGTGATTTAATGTGATGTAGTTTGAGTGTAACAGAGAGTAGGGGTGTTTGGATGGGGTGGTGATGAAGTGCTGCTGTTTTGTTTAATGTGAATGTGAAGTTGTTTGGTTTGTAAGTGGGAAGACGGGCCCGAGGCAACTTGTGGCACATGGTAGAGGGACCTAATCATCCGACGATTAGTAAGCTGTAATTTTTCATATTAGTTTCACTATCATTCAGTGTTGCATTTGCATTAGTCAGACATTGTTATTTATGTTATAATCATTTCTGTATTTTTTTGTGTACTGTTTGACATTGTGTGTACATGACATTCTTACGTGCATCATGTTATGACATTATTACATCATTTATGTTCATTATATGGAGTTTGTTTATCTAATTTGTTTATATTTAGGGAAGTATTATTTTCTATGCTAAACATTTGTATAAGTAGTTGTCATCATCAAAAATGAAGAGAAAGTTAGAACCGAGTTTTGATGATGTCAACAAAATATACTAAACACTCTATTACTGCAGATTAAGGCATGGGCAACAACTTATACAAATACATCATAACTGGAAGGAGATACAATGACTAAGGAGACCAGTAAAATATGAAAAAGTCATGGAGATACTACAGAGATGAAGCCGAGAATCAAAAAGAGATGAGAGTACGTTTATAGTTTTTCGTTTTTATAGAGTCGCTTGAGTAATATATTGTCAAAATAACTTATATGATCTCCAAAATTTCTGAAACTTCATAGCAAACTTTTAAAACTTGTTTTATATCTTTAGAAATTCTTCAGATTGAAATAGACAAAGAAACAGACCAAAAAAGAAAAAACAACATGAAACTACTTTCGCAACCGGTTCACCGGTGCATCCACTGGTCCCACCGTCGACAGGTGGGAAACCCACCAGCGTGCCAGTGATGGGCTAGAAGTAGTAGTTTTTGTGCATATCTCTTCCTCTTTTCTCTGCATCTCTTCATTGTTTCTCTTCTGGATTATCTCAACTCTTCTCTACAACCTTCTAAAACACCGTTACTCTTCAAATACCGTTAATGGGTTTTCAGTTCTGTCTTCAGAGAGATGACAAGGATAAAAAAAATTGCTTTGCTTGGTGCGGCAGTGTGCTCGAGAAAGAAAGACATGCACATGCGGTCTATTGCAACTACAAACATGGTATGATTTTTTATTTTAATAAAAAACAGTTCCTGTCTTTTATCTCTCGATTTGTAAATAATCTGAAATTTTTTATATCAAATCTTCCCAAACTATACTTATAGCGACAAATTGGAAAGTCCAATTATAGTTTAACTTAATAATTGATTGTTATGTTTTACTTTTTTCGCTATTTTAGTATAAAAAATATGGTAACAACAAACATGAGATATTCTCTATAAAGAGGAGATGAGCTAATTATGAATTTACAAGATGAAACACATTTTACCGTAAAGTTGGAATGAATGTGTAGTATTACTATTAAAATATAGGAACATGTATAACGATATTTTTCTGATTAAATGTCATATGCCCATTTTCATATAATTTAAAAATGGTTAGAAGTTTTCACCTCTTAATGCATGTTCGCATAAAGCATTTTCTTACGCACATGTTCATGTGTATTTATTATATACTAATCAACGGTGGAGAAAAAAAATACTTGTCTAGTATATGGAAACTGAATAATAATTTTTTTGTCAATATGCAACACATGCCTAATTGAAATTTCATTAGTTAAGTAATATACTACCTCATGATATAATGCAAATAAATACATGTTTTTAATGATCTCAATGGGTTTGGCAATTTTCTTAAAAGTATCTTTACGTGTTTCGTGATACAGGTTGGTTTTTTTCCTTTTTTTTGTGTGTAAATATGATAAACTATGTATTCAACTTGTGTTTATTAATTTATTAATTACTATTTAAAGCATAGGCAAATCGTTTATGTGAACAATAATCAGAATTAAAAACAAAGAGGATAGGTTTCTAGGTTGTTATGGATCTTATACGAAAACTGAACAATAATTTTGAAGTTAAAACTGAGGCCGCTGTTGGCCTCAGTTGCCTCAGTTTTTTAAACCGATGTCATTGTGGCCTCAGTTTAGACTAAACCGAGGCCGCAACGGCCTCGGTTTAGACAACTATGTATAATGATTTAAGTCAACATTTTCAAATGGTGGGATTCTAAATATGAAATATAAAAGATGGCACAAAGCATGAATTGATTGTGGTCAACCTTTTTGAATCACGCGCAAGCTAAATATATTAACAGAATATGATATATCCCTATATTGCTATAAATTGATTTTTACTCCAAACTTTTGATCTCCGCTTCTTTTGCTTACAGCAAATTAATGCTTCATAATAATTTAGATTTTTTTATCTTATTTTATTCTATTGGCCGCCATTTTGAGTATATTAATTGCATTTAAAATTATGGTATCTAATTGCAACCACAACCAGAGTGTTATTACATGGATTTACTAAAATTCTACCAGTTTAAGCACCAGTTTACCAAACCTTGAGGAAGAAACTGACACGGAAATAGAAATTGAAAAGCATGCGACAAACATATTAAATTTTGTCAGTGATCCATGTTTGGATTAACCTTGATAAATGTTTGTGGATTAATTTAATAAAGTCAAACTGTGGATTAAACATTGGAACATGTGGATGTAAAGGCGCAAGCGATAATTTTTTTCAGTGAATTTATTATTAAGCTGTAGTATTTTCCTATTCTTATTGTTTTATGAATAAAGAGCTGCCATAGACTTACAAAAACTCTCACTTATCTTGATAAATTGCATAATTTCAAGAAGGCAATGGGTTAGAACTTCATTATGTTGTACGTGCTTGAATACAGTGGTCTACGTACTTTATCTTACTTCAAATTACTATAATGGAAAACATCCTTTTCATAGAATTTTGTTGACAAAGCATACAAGTGATTAAGCTCCAAAAAGAAGTCTTTTCATTTTACATACCGATGATCATATTTATTTGTTCTAGAATCATGAAATATTCATCAATGGACAGCAAACGTGATATGCCTGAAAATAACCTTGTTCCTTTGTGATTTGATGCCAAAATTAAGTACATCGATCAACTTTATCACTTAAATTCTATGAGTCAACTCTATTCCCAACTTTGTACATAACATGCCCTTCCTCAGATTTTAATGTGCAATATGATGGATACATAGTTTAAGCGATTCTTGTATGCATTATTATTTTTATTTGTCTTATTTACCCTATTTCATGTCATTTATTCTTCAGGTAGAATAATTATTGGCTTATATGGATATGTGGTTCCGAAGACTGTTGGTAAACTCGCATCTACATGTATTTTGAAAAAAAAATTTGAAGCTTATGTTGTAATAATATCTTAATATATGACATTGTGGTATTTTAGATATGTAAAGAATTGTTTATGATATATTATATTACATTTGCAGAGCGTTTAAACTTTGCATTGAATATGTATGATGAATTATTTGTGATATGGAAATCATTATTTGCAGAGTGTTTATATTTAAACATTGCGTTTAAGTTATATATATATATATATATGTTACTAAATAATCATTTTCCAACACTTATAAGTGTTATCGTATATTTTGTTACCAACACTTATAAGTGTTATCGTATATTTCATTACCAACACTTATAAGTGTTACCGTATATTTCTGTACCAACACTTATAAGGTCACCGTATATTTCGTTACCAACACTTATAAGCGTTACCGTATATTTAGGTACCAACACTTATAAGTGTTAGTAATACGTATGTTTGTAACACTTATAAGTGTTACAAATTTGGCCGCTCCATTCCTCACAGTTCATTAGTAACACTTAAAAAGTGTTACTGAAATTATTTGTAACACTTATAAATGTTAGAATTTGCCTGTTTTGGTGTAGTTATCCATGGGCTGAAAAGACACTATTCCACTGAGTTTACTTAGTCGGAGAACAAGGAGAGGGCCAAGTGCTTTATCTATAAAAGGCCAGGTCATAAGAAGAAGGATTTCTCAAAAGAAAAGCAGACAAGGATTTATGCTTTGGAAGGACCTTCATTTGGACCGACTACTGAGCAAAAAGGAAAGGGGGTTCTATGTGGTATGATTTCATTTTCATTTTTTCAGCTAGAGTTCTATTTGATATTGGTGCTACCCACTCTTTCATTTCGAGAGACTTTGTTAATAAGTTAGAATTATATATTGCCTATTTGATTACATCCTTGTATGTGGTAAATCTAATCGGTAGGTATGCCCCTCTCGGATTAATATACACCAACCTTGAGTTTGATTTGTATGGATACTTTATTGTTTGCGACCCATATGTGTTCGACTTCATAGGGTATGGAGTAATTTTTAGTATGGATAGATTATTGTGCAATGACAATAAGATCTATTGTGCGAATATGATTACGCATTATGGAATCCTATGGGATGAGAAAGAATGATGATATCATTGGACATAATGAAGCAGAAGTTGGATCTATTATTATGTACTATGAAAGATGATGATGAGATCGGTAAAGTACATGTGGTTAGGGAATTCAATGATGTTTTTGAATCCGTAACGAGATTACAACTAAGGAAGGAAATCAAATTTTAGATAGACTTAATGCTAGGGGCACAGCCTGTTAGTAGACCGCCTAATAGCATTCCATCCAAGAAGATGGAAGAATTGATGAAGTGGCTAGTGGAACTTGAGGATAAAATTTCGAGTAGCTTGAGTAGTTCACTATAAGGAGCATCCAAGGTATTCGTAAAGAAGTTGGATGGTTTTTCATGGATGTGCATTCATTATTAGAAGCTAAATGAGTTGACCATGAAGAATCGTTATCCATTGACTGGGATAGACGAATTGTTTGACCAGTAAGTGGAGATTGAGCATTTTCGCAACTAGATCTGGCAATAGGTTTCCATCAACTAAGGGTGGTAGAAGATAGTGTTCCATTGACCGCATTTTGAACAGGGTATGTTTCATATGAGTGGTTAGTGATTCCATTTGGACTAATCAACACCCCTACGTTCTTTGTTGATCTTATGAACTGAATATTTCACAACCAGTTACATAGTTCTGTTTTGGACCCCGTTGATGATACCTTGATATGATCTAAGTATGAGAAGGATCATGAAGTCTATCTTAGATTGGATTTAGAGACGTTGAGAGAACACAAGTTGAAGGCGAAGTTCTCGAAGTGCCATTTTTGAAAATAGGAGGTTAAGTGTCTTGAGCATGTTGTTTCAAAAAATGGATTACCAGTAGATCCATTGAAGATAGAAACTATTAATGGTTGAAAGAGACCAAAGACAGTCACATAGATGAGAAGTTCCTTGGATTTGACTGGCTACTACCATAGATTCGTTAAGGATGTCTCACCAATAGTAGCACCCTTAACTAGGTTGACCAGGATGAACGAGAAGTTCATGTTGACTGATAAGTGCAAAAGGCCAATTTAGAAGTTAAAGAAATTATTCACAAATGCTCTTGTCTTGATCGTGCCTGAAGGAAATCATGATTTAGTAGTATACACAATGTTATTGAAATGATCTGGGAGCAATGTTGATGCAAAGAGGGTGAATGATAGCCTATGCATCATGGAAATTAAGGACACATGAGGTTACGTACCTGACTCATGACTTAGAGTTAGCAATAGTGGTGTTTGGGTTAAAGATTTCGAGACATTACTTGTTGGGTAAGTGGTTCGAGTTGTATACGGATCATAAGTCCTTTAAGTATCTATTCTTTTTAAAGGAGTTGAATATGAGACAACAAATATGGCTGGAATTCTTGGCAGAATATGATTTTGTGATAGAATGTATGCTAGTAAAAGGGAACAAGTTTGTCGATGCTTTGAGCAGGAAGCATCAAAATAGTGTTAGAAGACATTAGCGACGCTAGCCTCTTGTGGAGTGCATTATAGGAAAAATGTTGGATCAAGTTGGGATCCAAACGTGTTGCCAAGGTTAGAGGTACGTCTAGCACTACTAAATACATAATAATAGGCATCAAGAAAAGGGAGAATTATGATATTATGGGATAGTTAACAATGGACAACTGAATTATTCACAAAATGAGTAATTCATCACTTGTTTCATGCATAATAAACTAGGTATGGCCTTCTTTTGCAAAATAGTATATGCTCACAATCAAGTAGAAAAAGTGAAATTGTTGTGGGAATACATTATGTCGCAACCTTCAAAAATTAAAATGCCATGGATAATTGTCGAGGATTTTAATTCTACCCTATACTGCCTTGATAGAATCAACAATGGTACTTATAGTTCCACTGTTGGTTGTAGACTGTATAAACTTTGCTAATCTTTATGAATCATAATCTGCTGATAATTACTATACTTAGAGGAGATACTAACTTGTCATTGCATGGTAAAATAGATAAATTATTCATCAGTAAAGAATGCTATGACCAGTTGCCATAATTTTTTGTTTGTCTTTTTTTTTTGAAAAATTAGATATAAGGGCCCAACCCAAGTTTACATAGGGTATTCGGGTAAGTAAATAACCTACCCGAAAGAACGATACAAAGGCGCAAACCCTAGTATCGCCTCCAACACAAACTATACAGAAATCGCTCAGCAAAAAAAGACATAAAAATGGCGACGTCGAGGGAGATTCTTGCTATGGCGGCTTCCAAAGCATCATATCCTCCTTGGGATTACTGTCAAAGGTTTTCTTAGCAAGAATCTCTTTCGAATTACTAAGATTGCTTACAATATCCTGAGGCACTCTCAATTCGCCATTAGCTATACTTTTTGTCCCTGGATCTTCATTATACGCTGCAAAGTTTCGATCTTTATGACTCCATTTGTTGTTAGTGACTTCCAAATCAAGTTGGAAGTTAGATTTATGGTCAATCTCGCTGCCTATGAAGTTTTTTTGTGATACCGGAACAATCTGAAGATCATAGTTGCAATAAAGCTTGCTCCTTTCAGCAACTTTAGTTGTCGCATATTCCACTGTGCCCGAAAAATTGATGCTTTCCCCCTTTTCCCACTCAGATACGTGATAAATTTTGTCATTCATTTTACCGATGTAGTGAAAATTGTCGACTTTTTCAAATTAATGTCTAACTGCATTGGTTTGTCTTAAATCAGGGGAACCATCAGATTCAACGCCTTTTTACTTGCTGCGCGGTAGTTCCTGCCAATATCAGGTGAGAAAAAGTTATGAAATCTATTCTGCTTCTTATTATTATTAATAAAAATTATACTTAAGTCATGTTTACTTCCCTTGCAGAGGCTTGCTCTGGTATTGGAGCTGAAATGGCCGCCTCCAGTGAAAGAGGTATTGACGTGGATGGTTTCCTTCTTCAAATGTGAAGTCCTCTGATTAATAATCTAAGGATAATTGCCATGGAAGATAACATTATTGAGATTCCCATTTTGTAAGTATGATTCTACTCCTGCTTCGAGATTTTGATGGTCATTACTATCTGAGAAAAGATGGTGAGGTCGATTTCTTTTGCTGATGTCTTTATGAATTAAGATTTGAAAGTTTAATTCAATGGTTTTCCAGATTTGAATGGCATATATTTCTTTTCTATGCAATCTAGCATTTCTTTCCTTCCATATAAAGTATATAGCAGTAGTGAGCATGATGCTAGCTTCACTGATTTTTTTTGATTTGGTTTTAAGATTTTTCTGGATGAGATTAATACATTCCTTGATGTTTTGAATTGAAATATTGTTGCTGAATTTGAGCTTTCTTTTGGCAATATACCAGATATGTCTTGAAAATTCGCAATCAAAAAAATATGCTCTGCTGTTTCTTTATCATTCTTACAAAGGATACATTATGTTTCTCTGTTTTTATTCCATTTGTTACATCTATCTATGGTTGGCAATCTGTTCAACAGAGAAAAGTAGGCACAATGAGCCATTTCTGGACAGTTTGCTCTATTCCAAATGACAGGATGTCAATCCATTTCAGTATCAAATCCTTTTAAAAATTCCAAGTAGATTTAAAAGAAAATTTGTCTTTCTTTGAGAGTTTCCATTTCCATTCGGATCAATATGAATGTTTTCTATACTTCTTTTAAAATTGAAGTTGTTGGATGAATATTTGCATTCCAAGTGTGATTTTGAATGATATGGTCAACTTTTAAATTTGCACCATCAAAATTTAGTAAATTATTCCATCCCAATAAGCTAATCAAAGACTTTCCATTGATCCAAGGATCAAACCAAAGGCTAGTGTTTTTGCCATCCTTGAAACTCCTTTCCAATAATTTGATGCCAATGTTACTGCTTTTTAAAATATTTTTCCAAGAGCTTGAGTTGTGAGTTTCTACTGGCATGGTTCAGAAATTTTTGTTTTTAACATATTTATTTTTCATCCACTTTGACCATAGAGATTTTCCTTCAACAAATCTCCAAAAGAGTTTCATATTACAAGCCTCTTGAAGATCCTTGATATTTCTTAACCTTAACCCACCATACTCTTTTGGTTTGCAGATAGTATCCCATGAGATTCTATGATACTTTCCTTTCCATATGAAATTAGCACACATTTTTTAAATTTTTTGAATGGTTGTTTCTAGAATATTGTGAGTCTGAATCCAATACATTATAATAGTCATAATGACAGTGTGCGTAAGTTCTGGTCTACCAACAATAGATAAAAGTCTGCTGGACCAGCTTTCTAATTTCTCTTGAATGGTGTTACAAGGTCTTGAGCAGTCTCTGTTAGTTAGTTGAATTGTACTAAGAAGGAGTCCCAAATATTTGACAGGCAGTTGCCTTTTTGAATTTTAAGAATGTTAAGAATGTTAAGAATTTCCTCTTTATTCTCACAATTTTTGATAAAATTAATCAATGGTAATCCAGTTGGTCATTTCAATGGTAATAGGGGCATAAGAAAGGAAGGCCCTCTATCATCCTATCTTTTTGCAACAGCTATGGAATATTTCACAGTACTTCTTGACATGGAGTACCATGAGGGGAATATAACTCCCATCCTTCCATCTGAACCAACCATCACATATATGCTATATGCTGATGATATATTGCTATTAATAAAGGAAATTTTGTCAAATAGGCCAACTTTTGAGAAAAAAATTGCATTTAGACCACTTTTGAACAATATTACAGATATAGACCAGTTCTGACCACATCGATGCAAAGGTGATTAAAGCGGTTAAGGCAAAATTACAAAATGTGTCTATTAACAAAATTTCTAAATGCGCATATGTAAAAAGTCGTATATTTTGTACAACGGCAGTTTTATAGTTTAAGATTTTTCAAAATTCTTTGGTTATATACGTTATATAACAACGTTTGAAAATTTTGCCAAAGCGCATTTTGAAATTTCACCTATAGGCGACTTTTGAAAATTCATCTTTACCGTTTTCTCCGCCTTGACACTGGCGTGGTCAGAACTGACCTATATGTGTAATATTGTTCAAAAGCAATCTAAATACGCATTTTTTTCAAAAGTTGGCCTATTTTGAGAAAATGTCTATATATAAAAGCTTGTAAAAGAAATGCAAAGGTAGTTGAAAAAGTTAGGAAAATCATTAATGAATTTGTGGGCCTTGAAATGAATGAACATAAAACCGTTCTATTTTTCAATAAATGGGCAAATAAGAAAAAACAAATTAAAGACATCTTGCAAGTAGAGTTAAGGAATCTCCATTCAATTATTTACAAATTCCCTTATCTCAAAGCAAATTACAATCAAGAGACTTTGGAATATTGATAGATAAAATAAGCAAGAAAACAAATAATTAGCAAAATAGAATGTTCGATATGGGTGGAAGAATAGAGCTTGTTAAATCTATGATATACCCATTAATTATGTTTTGGATGCAATTTTCCTGGATTCCAGTGACTGTTACATTGTTTTTTTGAAATAATGTCACAATATAGATCTCAAAAGAACCTAGCGCTCATAAGATGTCTAGACACATGCTCTGAAATTTCAACATAATAAATGTGGTTTATCAACGATGGAGAGATGCTTGTTGACGGGGTGGATAGTAAAAGAATATAGTAGTTCTATTCACTAAGGGACCGATTCGATCAGTTATGAGAAAACTAATCAAAGGATTGTGATTAAGATTCCATAATTGAGTCAAAGTGCAACGGTAGATTTAGAAAGTTATTGGTATTTCCTTGGGACAATTATGTTATTTGCTAAATAAATCTAACTCTATAATGAATATTGTTCGTAATAAAGGTGTTTGATTTTTATTATATGCTTCGTTATACCATGATATAATTAATTAGGTAAATAACTTAAAGTATACTAATGAGAAAATCCTTAAATAAAGTGTTATGTGATTATAATTGCAAATGGTAACAATTGTGAGTAATTAATCACAACGTAAAATAACATTTTGTTTATAATATTCTTAGTCAACATGTTTCAAAAAAGATATTTATCATCAATTGAAACTAAAGCACGTAATGCTTTCTAGATATTGGGCAGTTTATTACTCATGGCTAGTAGGGAATCAAGTGGTTATATACTCATAGGTATTGAATAACTATAGAATGACTTATCGAAGAGTTTCCTACTAGGTGATAACTACTAAATCAAACATGAGATATTAGCTTGACGATTTTACATAGTTCCCTGAACTTGAAAATATCGTGAAACTTCAATGGATATACTTCACTTTGATTATAGTTAAATCATGGCATGACAACCAAAGTGACTATAGTTGGGTCTTAGTTGAAGCATTGGAAGTGAAGCATTGTTCAACAGAGAATTTTCTTCTTAGATGAATGAGGTTAGTATCATGATCAACTGTAATCAACTCAAAGTCAAATCCTTCGATCATAGTAGAATAGTTAATAATAAATGTTATTATTTAACCAAGAACTTTGTTTATGGATTGATCAAGTAAAATGCGGAGAATATTGGATTTTTGACCACTTCATATATCCTAATGTGATATAGTGTTGATGAAGAGAATTTGTGTAAATTATTGACATAATTGGTACCACTTAAGGTGATGTAAAATATTATTTTATCAAAATGATCTGTAAGTGATGAATTCGGCCACAATGGTCAAACTGTCGCACTACAAGCTAAGGTGTCACGTGAACGTTAATATTTAAATTATTCGATATTAATTGCTAATCGAGTTCACACATCTAAGTCATACAACAATATTTGTGAATTCTCCAAAACACTACATGTTTTAATTAGTTTATACAATTTTATCAAATAATCAAATTATTTAATATTTGAGACTTATTAATTGTTACTGTATTTAATGTTTGGGATAATATTAGTAAGTTGGGTAATTCCTAGAAATTTTCTAGGTGCTAGTAGTGATTATTTGGATGTGTATGTTAAAGTGTATATGCATGTGCTGATATATATAGGCTTTAAATATAATTAATACTTAACGGGCTTTGAGATTTTTGGTCCATTTAGAGATCAAGTATGACAAGGCAATAGGAGATGAAAATAGTCTAGGTATCAGATCCAGATTTAAGTGGAATAAAGAGGAAGGTTTCAAAGAGTGGAATGGAGAAAGGTTTTGTTCTCATCATAAATACAAAACCTTCCATATTAATTCATTTTATTTTATTTTCCTTCATGCTGCTTTGTATAGTCACCATCATCTTGGTTATTTCCCTATGGTCGAACCTAATTTTCCATAAAACTACCTCAAATAAATTAACTAAAGTGGTTCATTTGATTCTACTAATATCAGATGGTGATTCAAGGAGTTCACGAGTTAATTCACAAATTAATCTGTCACAAAGGGTTGGATCTACAAAGATAAATTCATATTTATTTGATACATTAATATAAGTTTACAGCTACCCTAATTGATGTATGTACCTATATTTTAATTTTTACAATACTTATTAAAATTTAATTTGTTAAATATATTGTTTATAAACAGAATTTAAATGAAAAAAACAATAGTAAAATTTGATCTGTTTATTTTGGCTATAAGCCTATACACACACATAAATCAATCCTTTTATAAAATATATTTTATGTAAAATGATACACACACATATAATCATTTATTTTGGACTACAATTAAACTTTTATATTTATCTGTAATTAAAATTAATGTTTTGATGTTTTAATGTTAAGTCATGATATTTTGGTGTTTACTAAATCAAAGAGATAAATTTGAAATTTATTTTATTGATTATTTTTGGATTATTATTATTATTATTATTATTATTATTATTATTATTAGTATTATTATATACACACGTATATAGACTTAATTTATAATTTTATGGTAGTATATATCTACATTACATACATATATAATGTTGTTTTATAAATAAAATCAAAATGTAACACATGTATATATGATAAAATGTTGTTTTTTTTTACATGAGAGCGCTCTCTAGTGAGGAGAGCACTCGAAATTTATTATAATTATATTCAAAACCTTACACATGTTTGATATACTATCATATACAATATCATAAACAAAAAGATCATCCTAAAGATGATCGACAAGTATACTAACAACTGAATGAAGGAAACATACACCTAATTTATAATTACAAACGTTCCAAACAGATGAGGAACTTTGCTACAGAAAAACAAGGGTGAGGCATGCACAGAGATAAGAGATAGGCGTATGAACAATAACAGTGGCTGAATGGATATGTGTGTATGCTCTCGGGCTTGGAAAGCTTCATCGAGTTGACGGATGGACTGCCCAGCTTCAGTAAGATAAAGAAATCATGATCGCTCGTGGGTTGGACAACTAAATATGCAAGCTACAATTTGATTGCAGCAGCTACAGTTGCTGAATGGATATGCGACAGGGTTGCAGGCTGCAAAATTAAAGTACATTTGCGGGTTACACTAAGACCGCAGGCTGCTAGCCAAGGAGACATGTTATGTGATGCTGCTTGTTGTTGAATGTGCAGGCTGGACAAGTAAATGAGGCATACTGATGAAGAAATTAATACAGTTAGGACGTGTGATGGTGCTCTATAGCTATATGTGTGATGGCTACAGCAAGGACATGTGGCTAAGTGTGAAGGTTGTAGGCTGCAATATGATATGTTGCTGAGTGGGTTAGTTGAAACATAGCATAAGAGTGAAGGATACTACTACATCTGCATCTTACGTGGAGATTGTAATAGACCAGAACAAATGCTTTAAAGATGAGGCATGCACAAGAGTAAACTCCAAAGAGGTTGCAGAGGGCATGAAGCATTGCATGAGGGCAGAGACTGCTAGCAGGGACAAACGATGCTGCACGTACAAGGAAAACGGGATAAACGAAGTTGCAATGAACAAGCATGCATTACACTCCATTGTTCTCCTGGATTGTGCTCAATCATTAGGAGTAGAAGGCCATCTTGAGATATGGTGTTGTACATGATTCAATCAAACCGAGTTCTCTTGTTTGATTGACCCTTACAGGCCCCTATCTAAAGGAATATGCTAGGCAATAAAATAAAAAATAATAGATGCATTTCTGTATGAGTTATTGAAAAACTGTTTAATTTCGTGCATACTAAACACTTCAACAAGTAATAGAGTAAGTTTTCTAAATAATGATCGTAGTTAAATCTAAAATAGGTCCTATGTTCTTATGGAGCGGTATGGAAATGTTTATTACAAAATTGAAAATATCTTGCAGATTGCTAATTACATATGGATGAAGCAACACCCATAGACCAGATGTGAGGTGATTGCGGGAGTTGCGTTGCAAAAAATTGCATGGGTTATGGTTAGGGCTGTTAACTAATTTAGAGTGTAATAAGGTAATAGTATTTAATTTGTCATGCAAAACAATCCATGTACGAATTTTAACTTTTTTTTTTTTTGAAAACCCAGGAGAACACAGGTAAATTTATATAGGATAGGAAAGCACATGATAGAAATCGAACTTGGGTTTTTTTTACTAGAACTCAAGTTTCATTTCCACTGCGCTGCACCCACGGACTGAATTTTAACTTTAGGAGACAAACCAATTTTTCAATAGATTTATAGTAAAGTAATGTGGATGTTCCAGAAATGATTAAGAACTTATACATGGATTTATAGGTATATCTTTTCTTTCTCTTCCAACACCAAAGCAACTGATCAAGTTGACCATCTATAGTAACGCGATCAATAATACTAATAAGTCTTTGAAATGAATTTAACATGTCGTTAACTAGATTTTGGTTAATGATATATGTCATTGAAATATTTCGTATGGTCTGAACATGTCCATGATAAGGTCATTTTTTTCTTTGGATGCCAAGAAGAGATCAAGGAATATGTGTTTTAAAGCGATTGGGAAAACCAAAGGATCATTCCAAAAAGAGGTTTTGTTTCCTCAATAAGTATTGAATTTGAAGCCTAGTTTAAATATGTGATACAGGCTGGACTTACTTTTCCAAAAGAAGGAGAATAGTTGGATATTGGGTTTATATAGATTTTTGGGCCCATTATAGTAGAAGTTGCCAATTATTTGTTTCCATAATGATGTATCGTTGTCTAGAAATTTCCATATCTATTTACATAATGGGGTAGTATTTAGGACTTTAAGATTTATAATACCTAATCTGAAAGAGTTAATGGTATGTCTGGGAGCAATTATGTAATTTGTTATATATATCTAACATTATGGTCAATCTTGGTCGTAGTAACGGTGTTTGTTTTTTCCATATACTTTGTTATATTATGATAAAATTAATTAAGTAGTTAATCTAATGTATATAATAAGAAAATCCTTGAATCATAAAATAAAATGTAATTTTGTTTTAAATATTCCTAGTCAAGATGTTTCGAGAAAAGGATATCAATTCATCCATTAAGATCAAAGTGCATAATACTCTCTAAATGTTGGACATTGCATTATTCATGGCTAATAGGGACTGAGGGGTTAGGTACTTGTACTTATTGGATAACTATGAAATGACTCGTCGGATAGTTTTCTATCAGTTGATAACAACTAGGTCAAACATGAAATCCCAATGTAACGAGACACGGTTCTCATAACTTGAGAATATCGTGGAACTTCAATGTGAATACTCTACTTTGATTATAGTTAAATAATAGCATGAAGATCCATCAACCAACAATAGCTTGGTCTGAGTTGAAGCAGTGGATGTGAAGCACTATAGAGTTTATCTCCTCAGTTCCATGAGATTAGTATCACGGTTAACGATAGTCAACTCAAAGTCAAAATATTTGGTTATTGTAATACGATTAATAATAAATGCTATTATTGAACCTAGGACTTCATTTTTGGACTAACTAGGTTGAATGAGGTAATATTGTAATTTTGATCAATACCAAATTCCATGTATCCTGAAGTGATATAGTTTTAACGAAGAGAATATGTGTAAATTAGCGTTACCAGATGGTACTGCTTAAGGTAATATAAAATATGATTTTACTGAAAAGGTACGTAAGAGATGAATTCTGCTAAAATCTCACACCACTAGCTAAGTGACATGTGGACTTTAGTATTCTAATTATTTAATATTGATCACTGACTAAATTTACACCTATAAATCACATAATTGCATTTATAAATTCTCCAAAAAACCATATGATTTGATTATTTTATGAAATGTTAAAAACAATTAAATTAAGTAATATTTAATAATTATTACTTACTAATTTATTTGATGTTTTTGATGTTGTTGGTAATTATTTGGTATATAAAATTTATATATACGCATATTGGTATACAGTATTGACAAACAAGTGTGTGTGTGTATGTATGTATAAACAAGCTTTAAATATATTTATTTTCTTTGGTCCACATAGGGCAAAATCATGAGTGACTATAAGAAAGAAAGAAAGAAATTATTCTTTCGGTCGATATCACTCAATATATATTAAAGATTATGAAGCTTTAATATAGCATTGTCCTTTACCATTTACATATTAGTAGATTACCTACATACTCTTTACTTGTATATCAAACTAAAGCTAGGGATGTTATGTGTAGTTATATCAATATATTGCTAGACGATGTAAGATACATGCATTATTTGTTGAGCGAACTCAAGGCATGCGCACTATACTTAGACCATCGTGAAATGGAGGGTGCAAGTGGATAGTATTTTTCGATTTATTGAGAAAACTCAAGGTCAAAATTGAGATTAGATTAAGACCACAGTTAAGAGTAGTATATGATACAACCGATAAAGGGTTATCCATCGGTTGTGAGCCTACGATTTGTTGAGCAAACTCAAGGTCAAAATCCTAAGACAAGTGAGTCCTAAGACTCAGTGGAGGACATATTTTCATTAGGGTTTTGAGGAGTATAAAATTCTGATGTGAGCCTTGTTAGAAAAATGGAATGATTACATTGGACCTTTCTAATATTGCAAGAAGATAACTTATACAAAATTAAAAAGATGTACTTCGATAAATTCATGCAACCGGTCTAATTGATAAAAGTGTTTATTAATTGAAATACTAATGAATTGGATTAATAGTGACAAAGAAATATAAGATATATTTACCAATAAATTATTTGGCATGCCGTCATTCTAAGGCCCATGCAAGTGCCAAAAATTATACAACTATGTATTGCATTCATAACTTCGTCATTTAACTATCTATTTGCCTGAAACTATATATCGCCTTTTATGAGTTTTGAACTCTAAGGCAATACATGGATATATATATATATTTGATCCATACTAGATCGCATACAAAATTTGTACGGTGAACATTCATATTTGTAATGCATGAAATTCCGTTGAAATTGGTTCACTCGAGATGAGAAAGTAAACAATAGTGCAAAATCATGTGTTCAACACGATCAAATACGATAAGAATTTAATTGTGCAGAAGACAATAAAAAACCAAGGAATAAAGGTCAACCTAGGAATTTTATCATTGAAATGTTAGTTATGATATGCTTGCTCAAATGCAACTTGTTCGAAATTCTTAAAATGTTAAGATCATCTAAATGCATTTTTATAAAGGATTTGATGCAGTTTTGTATTATATTTACCTTTTGAATGGTTTGACCATCTAAAATGAATTTGAATCTTTAAGAGTAGATATAAAATAGGATGAAGAGAGTGAATCGTCACTTCTACTTCATGAAGAGACATCGGATGTGAGTATTGTGTAAAATTTATCAAGGTACTTAATATAGAGTGAGAAATGTGGTTTCCATTCCAAATGTATTTTATTATAGAATTTTGTTTTGTATAAAAGATATTTCCATGAGTTCAACATATTTGATCTAACACTATCGACTGTAAACTAGTTGCCATAGATGAAATAAATAGCTCATTATAAGTGGTTAATGGAGCATCGTCTTTTCTTCGCTGTATAGCATAGGATTTAGTGTTAGCTTACTATATAACAATTATTAGTGGACGCATCTAGATACCGAAGATTGTTTTCGCATACATACAAACTATTTTCTATGTAATATTAACTATTTTTCAATAATGACCAAAAATAATTGTAGTTTTATTTTTTATGAATAATCATTATAATATATATATAATGGTATTTATTTTCATAACATTGATAATACATTGGCAATCAAAATACAAAAGTATCTAAAAAATATTTAAAAAGTATTTTGCAATATACTAGGCCATATCTCCGAGAAATTGTTCTTTAATCATATGATTATGAATCATGTGACATTGGTGAATTGTATCCCAAGCAATTATGGAAAAATCATTTTTTCAGCGGAAGTGACAAAAGATTTTATGAACTCTTCAGATTGATAAACATAGATGTATGCAGTCCAAATTCTATACCAAACTGGATCCACTTACTTTGTTAAATTGATCAATGAATTATCATAGGCATGAACATGTGTATTTGATACAATAGCAGCCAATCTATGATAAGTTCATGGAATATAAAATGAAAGTAGAAAAACATAACATGCAAAGGAAATAATATAATTTAATGTAATCGAATAGGTGAGTATAATGGAAAGAGTTCCAAATGTACCTAAAACAAATAATATTCAACCTCAAAAGTCACTCCTTCCTATGATACATAATGATGTATTGATAAGGAGTAATTGAACTTTGTTGGACAAAGTATGAGTAATGATGTGTGATATTGAGTTAACTTCCTTCTATAAGAATATATACTTAAGAGTTAAGAGTAAGTATGTATGTTAAATTTGATTTCATCTAAAGCAAGGTTTGCGAGCTCGTACAAGACATGAGTTGACAAGAAACCCCACATGTCCTAGGTCAAGGGGTTGACATGCCATGCGAGTCAAGATGCTAAAAATAAAATTGGTCGTGAGGGATCTTGTGTGAATCACACCAAAGGAGGTTGGGACCGACCATTAATGGATGGATAATTATGTTATGAACATAAGTTTTATAAACTCAAAAAAGAATCGATTTTATGTAAGTATTGGATATGATCCAAACACTCTAACATGGAAATTAATTAAATAAGATGAAAAGAAATTCATTGAGCCCGAAATAGATGCAATTCATTAGAAGGTCTAATATGAATTCCCATACATTAAAGAGAAACTATGAATTTCATATCAATGCCGAGAAAAGGAATTGTTAGGTGTAACAATTTCCTCGGTTATAAATAAGGCGTAAAGAGTATAGACTCTAATGTATGGCATG
Organism: Allium cepa; assembly: GCA_030765085.1. Taxonomy (NCBI): domain Eukaryota; kingdom Viridiplantae; phylum Streptophyta; class Magnoliopsida; order Asparagales; family Amaryllidaceae; genus Allium; species Allium cepa. The sequence goes on along the minus strand of CM060940.1, from coordinate 743,704,848 downwards.
ATTCTTAAATCCAAAACAGATTTAAAGCACACTATCAAAATACGATTTTGAAATTTTGCTCGATGGATATGATCCATCAGCCAAGGATTAGTCTTCAAAAGGAAGGTCGATGCAGTTGGAACATAATAAGTAACATTGATGGTAATAACCTTTAAATTGCAATTGTTGAAATTAGTGCAACAGATTCTTCAATCAACGTGCTTGAGTTCATTCAGATTCCGCTTGCAAAATTATCACCCAATATGACTTTGAATCTGGTATATCTTTATTGAAACAAAAATTCTGAATAATGATTTAGAATTGATTGCTTGCACATGATAACCAAAATGTCATAATGTCGGTTGGAGTGATAATTGAGTTTGTAAGTGTTGGATAAGATCCAATAAATAATATCATTCGACAAGCACTAAATTGAGAAAATATTTTTATAAAAAATCATATAGTTTGATTTTCAGTCAAAACGCAGAGGAAGCATGTGTTTGTAAGAAGGATATTAAGAAGCAGTAAGATATTCCTAAAACTGTAAGTAAGGATGTTAGAGTTGTCCCAAACGATATATACAAACACCGTGTTAAATTGTCTAACATAAAACATATTACATAGATTCCTTATGCATCAACACTAGGAATTATCTTTGTGTCATATTGTATACTATATTGCAATTCACTTATGTAATTGGTACAATGAGCAATTGTTCAAATTCAAACTAAAATTACTAATGGAAGTTACGAGTGATCACAAGTATTTAAGAAATACTATAGAATTATTTATAGAAACAGCGAACTCATTATGAAGGAGGATTCAGCGTTAAACTTTTTAAATGATACATAATATAGTATGTCAGTCCTAAATACAAATTCAACCTTAGTTAATGAATTTTAAGTTGGAAATTTTCCAAACGAGAGGAGGAGGTTGATTTAACCAAAGGCTAAGTACATCGTCTTGAATAGCTCCGTAATGAAAGTAGTATAAATATAAATGCACAAATTTATAACCGAGTTAGACATTAATTTAAGTGTTGAGAATCTCATAACATTATTTTGTGAAAACAACATGGCGATGCAGATCATAAAAGAAACTATGTCTCACAAGATGTTTGGAAATATGCTCTGAAAGTTCCACATGATAAATGAAGTTTATCAAATATGTAGAGATGTCGTTTGATAGTTATACAGCATAGAAGATTCATTCACTAAGGAACTAAATTGAATAGTTCCAAACCGATGAAAGGAATATGATTAAGATTCCATAATTGATCTCAAGTGCAAGTAGGAGATTGAAAGAGTTAGCGGTATGTCATGTGAGAAACTATGTAATTTTTTACATATATCTAACTCTATAGCCGATCATGTTCATATTAATGGCATTTGTTTATACACTATTTTTATATTTATATAATTAATTAAGTAATTGATTTAAAGTACATAATAAGAGATCTTTAAATAAAATGTTATGTGATTGTTGATGCAAATAGCTACAACCTTGAGTAATTAATCACAAAATAAAATGATATTTTATTTTAAATATTCCTAGTTAAGACGTTTCGAGAAAATGATATCGATTCATCCATTGAGACCAGAGAGTGCAACGCTCTTTAAATGTTGGGCAATGTATTACTTATGGACATTGGGGGAACAAAAGGTTTTGTGCTTGTAGCTATTGGGTAATTATGAGATGACTCATATAAAGTTTCTTGTTGGTTAATAAGAAATAGGTTAAACATGAAACTTCAATGTAATGATGTTACATAGTTCCCTCGACTTGAGAATACCATAGAACTTAAATATGAATATTCCACTTTGATTATAGTTGAATCATGGCATGATGATCCATCAAGCGACTATAGTTGGGCCTAAGTTGAAGCACTGAAAGTGAAACACTATTCAATGTAGAGTTTATCTCCTAAGTTACATGAGGTAGTATCACAGTCAACTATAGTCAACTCAGAATCAAAATCTCCGGCCAGATTAGTACAAATAATAAAAAATGTTATTATTGAACCAAAGACATTATTTTGGACTAACCAAGTTGAATGTGAATAATATTGGAAATTTGACCAATATCGAATTCCATATATCTTAAAGCGATATAGTTTTGACAGAGAGAACACGTGTAAATTATCATTACTAAATGGTACTGCATAAGATAATATAAAATATGATTGTGATGAAAAGGTACGTAAGCATTGAATCCAGCCAAAATATCACACCACTAACTAAGGTAATGTGAACATTATTTAATTATTTGATATTAATCGCTAACTAAATTCATACATTTGATTCACACAACCATATTTGTAAATTCCCGATAAACCACATGATTTAATTAGCTTATAAAATTTTATAAGTTAATTAAACTAAGTAATATTTAAGAAATATTAATTATTAATTTATATGACATTTTGAGTGTTGTTAGTAATTATTTGGTATTTATATAAAAGTTACATATACGTGTATTGATATACGATATGGATATATATATATATATATATATAAACAAGCTTTAAATATATTTATTTACTTGAATAAGCCTTGGAATTTTTTGATCCGCATGGGATATGATTATGGATGTCCATAATAGTGAAAGAAATGATCTAAATTGATATAGATTTATTTGAGGAATTAAAGCGGAAGATCTTAAAAGAGATAATCACAATGGTTTTCATTCTATGGATAAAATAATTCTTCCTCGTTAATTTATTTCATTCAACCTTTCCTCTTTCTTCATCCTCTTTCATGATGCCACTTTTTCTCCATTTTCTCCCATAGATAAAATATTTTAACTTCAAACATCATTAAACAAAATATAATAAAAGTGATTCATTGGATTCTAGCAAAATTAGGTAGTGAATCAAGCATTCTATGAGACGAATTGTTAACCCGTCTTTTAGCAAGGCAACATATAGGTGGATTTAACCCAAACGATTGCATGGTTGTAGAGCCTGGAATACTATGGGTTCAATCCCACCGAATGGATAGACGATCAATCACGGATGATAAACGGGATTATGAGGCCGGGATTCAGCATGGTCAATGGACAAAAAGCCGGAATACTTGGGATATGAGTTTCGACAAAAGTCGAGTTGTTTCAGGTTGCTTGGAGTTTGCTTCGAGTAGTCCTTAGTTTACTTTGGGCTTTCACCTAGGTCACTTCGAGTTAGGAAAGGGAATGCTTCGGGTCACTTGGGTTCGGCATGTTTTCATGGGGTCGGTGGTGACTTCGAGTTGGCAACGTCCTATCCTAGGGCCGGCATTGATAATATCAGGTTGGCATAAAAACATGGAGATGGGGTCGTCATATTTAAAGTACTTTGGGTCAGCATTCTTAACTCTAGGTCGGCACTCCTTTAGCTCCGAGTCGGCATGTAATATGGGATTGACATGTAGTTAGAAGAGGTTGGCATTTGGAGAGGTCGGCTACTTCGGGTCAGGGTGTAAGTTTCTTCGAGTCGAATATGGAAAATTGGGGTCGACATAGGATTCTCAGGTCAGCAACATTTTACTTTGGGTCACATGCAAACTTATTTCAAGTCGGTGATGGATCTGCTTCGGGTCATCCTCAAGACACTTTCAGGTCGGCATATATATTACTTGGGATCGGTCATGGTGAAGGGTATGGGTCCGGCTATGGTTTTGGTGGGTCATATCACTCAGGAAGCCCAGTTACCAGGATTTTGCCTATAAATACAGCAGGTGTGGCTTTAGAAAGGGGATTCTCATTCAGTTCTTCTTTAACTTCTTCTACAAAGGCTGTAAAAGTTACACTGCCTTTTTTTGTTTCAAAAATTCTGGATTTTGTAACAGCAATAAATTGTATGACAATAAAAAAGGAAATTTTTGGAGTGGACATAGGCCAGAGTCAGCCGAACCACTATAAATCTCGTCTTTTACTGCTTTCTTTTTAATCTTTGTTTTTCTTCATATTTATATCCTCTTCATATATTCTATCTGTGTTCTGTGACTGTGAATTGGTGCTTTCATCTACGATTGGGTGTTTGTGACCATTTTTAGCACAAATATTTTATTGCTTTCACTGGGAAAGCTAGCACTCAGGGATTCTGAAGCTTGGATTTTGGATTTGAAGGCTTAGGAACTTGCATCTGGGAAGCTAATCAGGCCTCCATCTATATTACTAGAGACGAGATGGAAGTGATGTTGAAAAGGCAAGAGAACATGATACAGAACCTACTCCGACAGGTTGGACGGTCTGGAGTGCAAAGTCAAGGGAATGGAGCTGTAGGGAATGCTGGAAATGTCGATCACGAAGTTAGAGCACCAGGTTGAGGTAGTCTAGAATCAGGACCGAGAAAATAGAGCAATCGGAATACAGGATAGACCGGGACCATCGGGAATGACTCCTGAACTAGGGCGCATACCCCAAAACCATGTTGGTTCAATTCCAGGAAGGGTACCAGGCGGTGCAGGGCAATTTGGCGTTAGTAGGCAAGTGAACCCTTGACCAAAAGAGCAAATTTCAAGATTCCCTTGTGAGCTCGAGGGGCAGATTGAAGACAACAGACAGAGGCTACCACTTGATGATAATGACAGGTTAGCGAATATGATCAGACGGGCTATAAGAGGTGGACTGGTGAATAGAGATTTGGAGGACGTGAATAGAAGCCCCTTTGCTCCTATAATTAGGCAAGCTAGGAATCCACCGGATTTTAAACTACCAACGTTAGAAATATATGATAGGAGAACGGATCCCCCTATTCACTTGACAAGGTACATGAGGTACATAGAAGTACTAGGGGAATCAGAGGAGCTCATGGAACGATGCTTCCCTTTGTATTTGATGAATATAGCAGTACTATGGTTCAGACAACTGGAAAGCAGCTCTATCGGCACTTGGATGGAGTTAATTGAGAGTTTGTGAGGAAATTTCGGGTCCACATCGTGCGACCAAAGAATGTGATTACTTTAACATTAATGAAACAGTGGAAGGAAGAATCACATAAGGATTTCCTAACCAGATTCAATGTGGCAGTGGCTTCGGTGTATCGACTCGATTCGTCGATGGTTTTGATGGCGGCAGTATCAGGAATGGAGGATAATTCGGATTTCATGATATCTTTGGAGTGGGATCCACCGATGGATCTCGGGCAGTTTTACCATGAAGTGGAAAGTTTTCTACGATAGGAAGATGTGAAGGCTAAAAGAGAGAGGAGAGAGGTTAAAGTTTATGCGGTAAAAGGTGGAGGTCCACCCAAGGAGGACTCAAACAAGGACGATAGAGGCAAAAGAAAAATGAATGATGGCGTTAATACATCAAAAAGGCAATGGAGGGAATCAAAATTCTCTTCTTACATGAATTTTACTGAAACTCTGGAAAGGATTTATTTGGATACTCAAGGACGCCTCCGGTATCGAAGGCCGGCAAATAGAGAACCCTACGAATACAAGCGGGTATCGGTAAAGCATATTCCATGAGTTGGATGGGCACAACACGAATGACTGCAGACATTTGAAGGATATCGTTGAGAAGAATGTGAGGAATGGTCATTTGCAACAATGCATAAGGAATCGAGTTATGGTAGTGGGACAAGGTCATTCATCGCCCACCTCAGACGAAGATGGCATTAGATCTAGGCATCGTCGTCGGCTTATTATAAGCCGATTTGATTTATGGTATGGAATAAGTAATAAACCTTGAAGTAAGGCGGCTAAGTCACCAATACATGTACGAGATCGAGGACGGTCCATAGGAATGCTCTGAGATGATGATATACCATGATGCTCGGGTTTATGAAATCTTGTTTTTTCTGTTTTCTGCAAACTCTGGTTTCTTTCTTGGTACTATGAAAATTTAGTTTTCTTGGTTGTACAGAATTTTATTTCATCAATTGAAATTTGTGATGATTGGATTTGGATTAATGTAATAAATAATACAGGTCACACTATTACGGTCCCGACCGAAGAGATGGCGCAGTAACCGCGAGTTACGAGTCCCTTCGTTGGAGGGCGACGGAATGGACTCGAACACGGAATAAGTCCTCGACAAGAGAGTTGAGGCCAGAAAATAAAAGTCCCTGACCAGGGAGCCGAGGCCGGAGAGTAAAAGTCCTCGACCGGAGAGTTGAGGCCGGAGAGTAAAATGTCCATGACCGGAGAGTCGAGGCCGGGGAGCAAAATGTCCTCGATCGAAGAGTCGAGGCCGAAGAATACAAAGTCCTCGACCGAATAGTCGAGGCCGGAGAATATGAGTCCTCGACTGGAGAGTCAAGGCTAGAGAAAGATACCCCATGGACTAAGTCCTTAACCGGAGAGTCGAGGCTGGAGAAGAAAAACCATGGATAAGCCTTCGACCGGAAAGTTGAGGCCGGAGTAGGATAAAATGACCCGGCGAGGTCTACAAATTTGGATATGGACCTAGTATGGTCTGGGCTTTGGATTTGGATCCGGCGAGGTTCTGGATTTGGATCACAGGACCCAAAGAGGTCCCAGACATGGATAAAACGATCTGGAGAGATCGTGGGTTCGATTAATGGATTTGGAATGAATTTGGAATTGGATATCGACTCAGAACGATCATGGATTTTGTTAATGACCCGGAAAGATCAGGGAATTGGATTGGCAGTGGACTGGATTCATGGTTGGATGATATGGCGATCAATGGATTTTGGACTTGTGACAATACAAAACACACCTTCCTATATGGGCGGCAAAGTATTAACCCGCCTTTTTGCTAGGCAACATACAGGTGGATTTAACACGATCGATTGCACGGTTGTCGAGGATGGAATACTATGGGCTCAGTCCCACTGGATGGATAGACGATCAATCACGGATGATAAACATGATTATGAGGCTGGGATTTGGCATAGTCGATGGACAAAAAGCACGAAAAACTTGGGATATGATTTTCGACAAAAGTCAAGTTATTTCGGATTACTTGGAGTTTGCTTCGAGTGGTCGGTTTACTTCGGTTTTTCACCAAGGTCACTTCGAGTCGGGCAAGGGAATGCTTTGGGTCACTTGGGATTGGCATGTTTTCATAGGGTCGGTGGTGACTTTGGGTCGACAACGTCCTATCTTCGGGTCGTCATTGATAATATCGAGTTGGCATAAGAACATGGAGACAGGGTCGGCATATTTGAAGTACTTCGGGTCGGCATGCTTAAAACTCCGGGTTGGCACTCCTTTAGCTCCGGGTCGGCATGCAATCTGGAATCAGCATGTAGTTTGAAGGGGTCGGCATTTGGAGAGGTTGGCTACTTCGGGTAAGGGTGTAAGTTTCTTCGGATCGGTAATGGAAATTGGGGTCGGTATAGGATTCTCAGGTCGGCAACATTTTACTTCAGGTCACATGCAAACTTACTTCGGATCAGTGATGGATCTGCTTCGTGTCATCCTCCAGACACTTTTAGGTCGGCATATATACTACTTGGGATCGGTCATGGTGAAGGGTATGGGTCCGGTTATGGTTTTGGTGGGCTTGCATCACCCATGAAGCCCAGTAACCAGGATTTTGCCTATAAGTATAGCAGGTGGGGCTTCAGAAAAGGGATTCTCATTCGAGTCTTCCTTACCTTCTTCTACAAAGGCTGTAAAATTTATCTGCCATTTTTTGTTTCAAAAATTCTGAATTGTAACTGTAATCAGTTCTCTGACAATAAAAAAGGAAATTTCTAAAGTGGACGTGGGCCACAGTCAGCCGAAACACTATAAATCTCATCTTTTTACTATTTTCTTTTTAATTTTTGTTGTTCTTCATATTTATATCCTCTTCATATATTCTATCCATGATCTGGGACTGTGAATTGGTGCTTTCATTTGCGATTGCGAGTTTGTGACCATTTTTCGTGCAAACATGAATTGTAAACTTGAGTGTTACAAATGGCAAGCTCACTTTAGGTTCAAATTATATTTTTTTATTGCTCATTCATGTTGTTTAACCATGATCCAAAATTCATGTGCATGTAAATATTCTATGGCCTTTTATTTGATTTGATTTAGAACTATTTATGTATTATCACTTATAAAATATGAAACCAGTTTTTTATACATATTTAAGAGTAATAGATTGTCGATGTATGTTTATTTTGGTTGGAATAAAATATTTATGTACATATGTATATTCCATAAATTTGATTTATTCAAAATAATGAATTTTTTATTCAAATATTTGAATTTTTCATAAGCATATTTGTGTTGTTGAAACAGTAAAACATCTTGAATCATATTCCTTGGTTAAGTCAGTTATGATTTCATACAAAATAATTTCATGTTTTCATTATTCAATTAAATATATTCAAATTTTAATTTTAGTTAGTTTTGAATTATAATACACACACGTAGAATGTTTTGATTAATCAATTCTTATTGCAATCATTATTATGAGGATGTTTTAAAGATTATTTTGTTTATTTTTATGTTACTTGAGATTTCAAATTTTAATGCTAAAATTTGATTATGGATAACTCTGCAATTACTTTCCTTTAGAGATTAGATCTAGATTTAATTGGAAACTATAAAATGACAAATGTGGAATTATTTAAATATAGTACCAACTCCTCTTTCTTTTTGGACAGTCATCTACTAGATCTAGATCTAGTATTTTCTTATTTCCCTTTCTCCTTAACACCAAACCCTCATATATGTTTGTATATATCTTCTACCAACTGTATAGATTTATTTCACACACACACAGAGAGAGATATAAACACACGCATAAGTGGCAATACTTATATTATATATATGATGATATATGTCTGAAACTACATATATATATATATATATATATGTTATTAATATGTGTATACGAACTATATACATATATTGTTGTACAATTAAACATATTTACATACTTGAGCATTTGTATACCCGATAATGAGAATTTTTCACATGCATACGTAAGTATAATATATATGTATATACGATGGATATAAATCCTAATATCCATATGTGTATGTGTATAGTTATACATATGCTTGTATATCTTTATGTTATCATATAATGTTATGAATATGTGTATTACATATTCAAATAACCATTCAATCATATTAATTAATATGATTAATTAATATATATGATATAAATTTATATAAAATATGATATATTTTTTAATAGTTTTCTTGAAACTAGGTACTTATATTTACAAAATAGGCGGCATATAAGTCCGCAAGAATCACGATAACGCACAGTTTAATATACCAGAGGCAGGAATCGAACTGCCGACCTTGTCATCAACAGCCTGCGTTTTATACCACAGTTTAACAGTTGAATTTGATCTAATGCTAGTTGCTAAAATTCATAGGCCCATTAAGATCTAAATATGTTTTTTTTTTAAATTTACCCATTTCATCAACTGCAAAACAACCTGGTTTCCTTCATAAACCACCATGGGTTTTAGGTTTGCATAAAAGGTCCAATTTAATTAGGTAATATAAGTTAGAACATCATTTCTCCCTTTCCAAAAAAAGTTTCCTCTTATGTTATCAATTTGGTTAATCACCAAATTAGGGAAATGGTATTATTAAAGTCAACAGATTAGGCAATTTGGCGTTAGTAGGCAAGTGAACCCTTGACCAAAAGAGCAAATTTCAAGATTCCCTTGTGAGCTCGAGGGGCAGATTGAAGACAACAGACAGAGGCTACCACTTGATGATAATGACAGGTTAGCGAATATGATCAGACGGGCTATAAGATGTGGACTGGTGAATAGAGATTTGGAGGACGTGAATAGAAGCCCCTTTGCTCCTATAATTAGGCAAGCTAGGAATCCACCGGATTTTAAACTACCAACGTTAGAAATATATGATAGGAGAACGGATCCCCCTATTCACTTGACAAGGTACATGAGGTACATAGAAGTACTAGGGGAATCAGAGGAGCTCATGGAACGATGCTTCCCTTTGTATTTGATGAATATAGCAGTACTATGGTTCAGACAACTGGAAAGCAGCTCTATCGGCACTTGGATGGAGTTGATTGAGAGTTTGTGAGGAAATTTCGGGTCCACATCGTGCGACCAAAGAATGTGATTACTTTAACATTAATGAAACAGTGGAAGGAAGAATCACATAAGGATTTCCTAACCAGATTCAATGTGGCAGTGGCTTCGGTGTATCGACTCGATCCGTCGATGGTTTTGATGGCGGCAGTATCAGGAATGGAGGATATTCGGATTTCATGATATCTTTGGAGTGGGATCCACCGATAGATCTCGGGCAGTTTTACCATGAAGTGGAAAGTTTTCTACGATAGGAAGATGTGAAGGCTAAAAGAGAGAGGAGAGAGGTTAAAGTTTATGCGGTAAAAGGTGGAGGTCCACCCAAGGAGGACTCAAACAAGGACGATAGAGGCAAAAGAAAAATGAATGATGGCGTTAATACATCAAAAAGGCAAGGGAGGGAATCAAAATTCTCTTCTTACATGAATTTTACTGAAACTCTGGAAAGGATTTATTTGGATACTCAAGGACGCCTCCGGTATCGAAGGCCGGCAAATAGAGAACCCTACGAATACGAGCGGGTATCGGTAAAGCATATTCCATGAGTTGGATGGGCACAACACGAATGACTGCAGACATTTGAAGGATATCGTTGAGAAGAATGTGAGGAATGGTCATTTGCAACAATGCATAAGGAATCGAGTTATGGTAGTGGGACAAGGTCATTCATCGCCCACCTCAGACGAAGATGGCATTAGATCTAGGCATCGTCGTCGGCTTATTATAAGCCGATTTGATTTATGGTATGGAATAAGTAATAAACCTTGAAGTAAGGTGGCTAAGTCACCAATAAATGTACGAGATCGACGACGGTCCATAGGAATGCTCTGAGATGATGATATACCATGATGCTCGGGTTTATGAAATCTTGTTTTTTCCGTTTTCTGCAAACTCTGGTTTCTTTCTTGGTACTATGAAAATTTAGTTTTCTTGGTTGTACAGAATTTTATTTCATCAATTGAAATTTGTGATGATTGGATTTGGATTAATGTAATAAATAATACAGGTCACACTATTACGGTCCCGACCGAAGAGATGGCGCAGTAACCGCGAGTTACGAGTCCCTTCGTTGGAGGGCGACAGAATGGACTCGAACACGGAATAAGTCCTCGACAAGAGAGTTGAGGCCAGAAAATAAAAGTCCCTGACCAGGGAGCCGAGGCCGGAGAGTAAAAGTCCTCGACCGGAGAGTTGAGGCCGGAGAGTAAAAAGTCCATGACCGGAGAGTCGAGGCCGGGGAGCAAAATGTCCTCGATCGAAGAGTCGAGGCCGAAGAATACAAAGTCCTCGACCGAATAGTCGAGGCCGGAGAATATGAGTCCTCGACTGGAGAGTCAAGGCTAGAGAAAGATACCCCATGGACTAAGTCCTTAACCGGAGAGTCGAGGCTGGAGAAGAAAAACCATGGATAAGCCTTCGACCGGAAAGTCGAGGCCGGAGTAGGATAAAATGACCCGGCGAGGTCTACAAATTTGGATATAGACCCAGTATGGTCTGGGCTTTGGATTTGGATCCGGCGAGGTTCTGGATTTGGATCACAGGACCCAAAGAGGTCCCAGACATGGATAAAACGATCTGGAGAGATCGTGGGTTCGATTATGGATTTGGAATGAATTTGGAATTGGATATCGACTCAGAACGATCATGGATTTTGTTAATGACCCGGAAAGATCAGGGAATTGGATTGGCAGTGGACTGGATTCATGGTTGGATGATATGGCGATCAATGGATTTTGGACTTGTGACAATACAAAACACACCTTCCTATATGGGCGGCAAAGTATTAACCCACCTTTTTGCTAGGCAACATACAGGCGGATTTAACACGATCGATTGCACGGTTGTCGAGGATGGAATACTATGGGCTCAGTCCCACTGGATGGATAGACGATCAATCACGGATGATAAACATGATTATGAGGCTGGGATTTGGCATAGTCGATGGACAAAAAGCACGAAAAACTTGGGATATGATTTTCGACAAAAGTCAAGTTATTTCGGATTACTTGGAGTTTGCTTCGAGTGGTCGGTTTACTTCGGTTTTTCACCAAGTTCACTTCGAGTCGGGCAAGGGAATGCTTTGGGTCACTTGGGATTGGCATGTTTTCATAGGGTCGGTGGTGACTTTGGGTCGACAACGTCCTATCTTCGGGTCGGCATTGATAATATCGAGTTGGCATAAGAACATGGAGACAGGGTCGGCATATTTGAAGTACTTCGGGTCGGCATGCTTAAAACTCCGGGTTGGCACTCCTTTAGCTCTGGGTCGGCATGCAATCTGGAATCAGCATGTAGTTTGAAGGGGTCGGCATTTGGAGAGGTTGGCTACTTCGGGTAAGGGTGTAAGTTTCTTCGGATCGGTTATGGAAATTGGGGTCGGTATAGGATTCTCAGGTCGGCAACATTTTACTTCAGGTCACATGCAAACTTACTTCGGATCAGTGATGGATCTGCTTCGTGTCATCCTCCAGACACTTTTAGGTCGGCATATATACTACTTGGGATCGGTCATGGTGAAGGGTATGGGTCCGGTTATGGTTTTGGTGGGCTTGCATCACCCATGAAGCCCAGTAACCAGGATTTTGCCTATAAGTATAGCAGGTGGGGCTTCAGAAAAGGGATTCTCATTCGAGTCTTCCTTACCTTCTTCTACAAAGGCTGTAAAATTTATCTGCCATTTTTTGTTTCAAAAATTCTGAATTGTAACTGTAATCAGTTCTCTGACAATAAAAAAGGAAATTTCTAAAGTGGACGTGGGCCACAGTCAGCCGAAACACTATAAATCTCATCTTTTTACTATTTTCTTTTTAATTTTTGTTGTTCTTCATATTTATATCCTCTTCATATATTCTATCCATGATCTGGGACTGTGAATTGGTGCTTTCATTTGCGATTGCGAGTTTGTGACCATTTTTCGTGCAAACATGAATTGTAAACTTGAGTGTTACAAATGGCAAGCTCACTTTAGGTTCAAATTATATTTTTTTATTGCTCATTCATGTTGTTTAACCATGATCCAAAATTCATGTGCATGTAAATATTCTATGGCCTTTTATTTGATTTGATTTAGAACTATTTATGTATTATCACTTATAAAATATGAAACCAGTTTTTTATACATATTTAAGAGTAATAGATTGTCGATGTATGTTTATTTTGGTTGGAATAAAATATTTATGTACATATGTATATTCCATAAATTTGATTTATTCAAAATAATGAATTTTTTATTCAAATATTTGAATTTTTCATAAGCATATTTGTGTTGTTGAAACAGTAAAACATCTTGAATCATATTCCTTGGTTAAGTCAGTTATGATTTCATACAAAATAATTTCATGTTTTCATTATTCAATTAAATATATTCAAATTTTAATTTTAGTTAGTTTTGAATTATAATACACACACGTAGAATGTTTTGATTAATCAATTCTTATTGCAATCATTATTATGAGGATGTTTTAAAGATTATTTTGTTTATTTTTATGTTACTTGAGATTTCAAATTTTAATGCTAAAATTTGATTATGGATAACTCTGCAATTACTTTCCTTTAGAGATTAGATCTAGATTTAATTGGAAACTATAAAATGACAAATGTGGAATTATTTAAATATAGTACCAACTCCTCTTTCTTTTTGGACAGTCATCTACTAGATCTAGATCTAGTATTTTCTTATTTCCCTTTCTCCTTAACACCAAACCCTCATATATGTTTGTATATATCTTCTACCAACTGTATAGATTTATTTCACACACACACAGAGAGAGATATAAACACACGCATAAGTGGCAATACTTATATTATATATATGATGATATATGTCTGAAACTACATATATATATATATATATATGTTATTAATATGTGTATACGAACTATATACATATATTGTTGTACAATTAAACATATTTACATACTTGAGCATTTGTATACCCGATAATGAGAATTTTTCACATGCATACGTAAGTATAATATATATGTATATACGATGGATATAAATCCTAATATCCATATGTGTATGTGTATAGTTATACATATGCTTGTATATCTTTATGTTATCATATAATGTTATGAATATGTGTATTACATATTCAAATAACCATTCAATCATATTAATTAATATGATTAATTAATATATATGATATAAATTTATATAAAATATGATATATTTTTTAATAGTTTTCTTGAAACTAGGTACTTATATTTACAAAATAGGCGGCACATAAGTCCGCAAGAATCACGATAACGCACAGTTTAATATACCAGAGGCAGGAATCGAACTGCCGACCTTGTCATCAACAGCCTGCGTTTTATACCACAGTTTAACAGTTGAATTTGATCTAATGCTAGTTGCTAAAATTCATAGGCCCATTAAGATCTAAATATGTTTTTTTTTTAAATTTACCCATTTCATCAACTGCAAAACAACCTGGTTTCCTTCATAAACCACCATGGGTTTTAGGTTTGCATAAAAGGTCCAATTTAATTAGGTAATATAAGTTAGAACATCATTTCTCCCTTTCCAAAAAAAGTTTCCTCTTATGTTATCAATTTGGTTAATCACCAAATTAGGGAAATGGTATTATTAAAGTCATTAAATGGATATTATAGACAATACCGAGTTAATGAGCACTGCTCTATCCACCCTTGAGAAGTTTCCAAGAAGGCAATCTTTTGCTTAATTTATTAATGACAAGGTTCCAATCTTCCTTTTTTGGTCTTGTTTGTCGAGTATGGATACCTAAGTAGTTATTTGCACAATTCATGGTTTTGTAATATAGTGTATTAGCTACATCGTTTATCACATTGTAATCGTCATTGATGACTAAAACCTTGCTTTTATGGAAGTTAATTTCAAGACCAGAAGGCAATTCAAAGTTATATAAAATTAGTTTAAGAGATGCGATATGTTATGAAATATGGGAACAGAATAATGGGGTGTCATCCACATATTGCAGAGTATAAACTCCACCAAAGTTAACATCTCTCCCGATTTTAGGTAATATATTTATTAAGAGCTAGTTTAAAATTTAATTAAATCATTCGATGTTAAGTTAAATAGAATGAGTGAGAGAGGACCACATTAGCAGAGACCCTCTTGGATTGAATATTGTTGCCTTAATCCCATCAACTGAATCAGATGACATACTTATTTTAATATAAGATCAATCCGGGGTCCACTTTTCTATAGATCCTTTGGTTTTCAAAGTGTCCAAGAAAACACTGTAAATCGAAACGAAGGCGTTGGCAAAATCTAATTTAAGAAAAGCACACATGATATTTTCTTTATGATAGTAGTTAATAAATTCCTGAGCAGTGACAACACTGTCCATAATGTGACTACCATAAATGATATTTGGGATTATTAGATTATCCATCTCATTTTTCAACTCATTAGCTTAGACTTTCGTAATTACTTTAATTGAGCAGTTAAATAGAGAGATTGATCAAAAATTAGCAAGCTCTTCTGTATTTTCTATTTTAGGAATAAGTATAACGTCAATAAATTAAAACTGCCCATCTAGAGTCTACTGGTATAAAGTTCGTTAAATAAACTCATTATGTTGTTTTTAATGGTGTGCTAGAATTCTTAGTAGAAAATCACTAAGAAACCGTTGGGGCTAGGAGCTTTATCACTAGTTAATCCTTTTATAGCCACCAAGACTTCCTTTTCCATGAATTGTGAGTCTAATTCATAGAGAGAGGCATCCATTATTAGGTACAAGGCTAATCAATCTACCTGAATCTTACGTCTACATTTATTACTATATATTTCAATTTAGTGATTAGTGAAAATGTTGTTTAATTCAAACTATTCAAAAGTTTCTGTTTTGTTAACTTTAATTGTTTTGATGGTAATTTGACGTCGTCATGGTTATGCAACGGAATAAAACTGGGATTTTATCTCCTTCGTTAGTCTATTGCACTTTGGAGTATTGTTTTCATATAATTTCTTTTTGATCTATTTATTTTGGCCGTATATGTATTTTACAAGTTACAATTTATGTAATATTAAATATTTTTATATAAATAATAATTTTTTGTTAACTATGATTGAATATGGAGTATATAAATTACAATCTATGATTTGGATCTAGATTTAATTAGGAATTTGCAAGAGAGAAAGATGGAAGGACTTTTTCATTTTCTCATTAATGCTATTTTGGTGTTTCCTTGGTCGAAGAAATTTATTTCATTAATTATTCTTGGGTTATTATTTATCCATATTTAATTTATATGGCTATATATATGAACTATATATATAGTATTATTAATATGTGTGTACAGACCATACACATGTGTGTGTGTCTATATATATATATATATATATATGTATGTATGTATGTATGTATGTATGTATGTATGTATGTATGTATGTATGTATATGTATGTATGTATGTATGATAGTATATTTAAACATGTCTGTATACTTAGACATTTATATTCGTGATATGCAAATGAATTTATCATATGTATATGTAAGTATAATTTACATCTACATACAATAGATATAAATCCTAATATGTATATCTGTGTGTTTACATACACACATGCACATTCATACATATGCTTATATACCGTTATCTTATCATGTTATGTTATGATTATATATATGATACATTCAATATATATATATATATATATATATATGAAAAGAATTCAGTTAATATGACTAATTAAATAAATATTAAACTCTAGAGACAAACCACCTCAATGAGCCAGGTAAGGACCAGAAGTAGGGAATGAGGAAATTTTTCATTCATAAAATAATTACTAAATCAGAGTAACATTCTCCTTATTTAAATACCAATTCCTAGAGATACATCTTAATGGACTTCCTTAAGTAAACCGTACATGTTAATTAATTATTCGTAATAACATGTGAAGCTCCAGTACCATCGTTGGATCAATAGGATCGCATGCCGGAGTTAATTAAAGGGGTGATTTCAAAAAAAAATCCCTTTACTAATTTTACATAAGAATCTTTTCAGTTATTATTAAAAACATTATTATATTAAATCATATTTAACATAATTTTCATCTTTTATTTAAATTGACAATTGTTTTTGTGAATAATTTAATTATCTAAATGTGAGTACGATGTACTCAACATTTACAATCTGTGATGTATTATGACAACATAAAATAGATGACTACATTTGCATATATTTATACATGGTATTATATATATTATTGTTATTTCAAATAAATTTGTCCAATTATAAATTATTTGTTAAAGTAGATCTACAAATTAGAAATTTAGTTAATTTAATTTTAAATTAATAACATTTGAATTAACGTTAATATATAAGTACATATGCCTAATCATATTTAAGTACATGTATGCGGCTATAATTTCTTTATAAAATACATAATTATGTGTGTGTTTGTTTGTGTCTATGTGTGTATTAGTAAATAAATTTCAGGCTTTGAAAAATGTTTTTTTTTCTCAAAAATTTAAATTTGTATAAGTATTTAACATGTATGTATGTATGTACATACATATTTATGTGTTTATGTATATATTAATGTATGTATATCTATGTATTCATTTTATATCTTAGAGTTTAAACTACGTCTATACATATTTTAAATATTTTTATTGTGTGAACGTATGTATAAATATATAAATAAATATCATTATCTAAATTTATACACAATATATATACATAGGTATGTGTAAACCATAAATATTAAATTAATTTATAAAATATTAAAATGTTTTAATTCAAATTTTTTTTTACATGTGAAATAATATATATTATTTTAGGTGAGGTGGTATATTCAAAATATAAGGTACATGATTATATTAATGATGCCGACAATTGGTTTGTGTCGAAAATGCAATTTGACCTTTGGGCTTTTCATCCTGATTTGAACTTGCAACTCTAAAGCTCAAGAAATTTTTATATAGGAGATAAAATAATTTATTGCTCTCTAGTCTTCATGAGCTCGTGATATTATTTTTTTCTTACTGAAATCTAGTTAAAAAAAATGTTTTCCATAAAGAAACCAAATGAATTATAGAATCTATATACGTTTGTTGGTAACAAATTTTCATTTTTCTTACAATTTGTCCCTTCCATTTTCCTTGATTTTCCTATTTTTTAGCAACAAACTTTCAGTGATATGACAGACCAAATGAACTATAGAATCTATATATGTTTTGGATATGATTTTGTATGAATTTGTAGTGAATTTTGTATATATCAATGATAAAACGAAGGGAGAAAACATGATGAATATATTGAGATTAACCTACTTTTCTGTAATTTTATCTATGGTGTAGCTACTATCTACCTTTCACTTAAATGTCTGTTTTACTCTTTTTTATTACTTATTTATTTATTATGCATATCTATTTCTGCCTATTTTACATGTTATGATAATTTGTCATTGACATAAATATGTTGGTCGTTGAATGTGAGGCTAAACTATTGTCTTTTGCATAAATCAATGTTTTATCTAAGTCGTAGTTAATAAATCTTACAGTAATATTCGTTCTTCTAGACATCGAAGACTGATTTGAGAATCATGAAAGGTGTATAAGAGGTATTTATTTGGAGATGATTTTCCACTTATAAAACCCGAAGATGTTTATAAACATGTGTAGGCATACATTCAGTCTTAATATCCAAGTTATGTTGGTTATAAATAATACATATATTATGCCATAAATTGATAAACAATCATGTTTTACTTATCAAGATGCTATGGATGGTGTTGATTTTGCTACTGGAAGCATTAATTGAACATAGGGTTCAGCGAGAGCAGTAATGGGTCATCCTGAACCATTCACCATGAAATATGTTTCTGTTGGAAATGAAAACAGTTTCATAAATTCCAAAAATCATAGCCAACCTTATGAAGATTTTTTTAATATTATACAATTACATGTGTTTCTTTAGCTTAAATATCGTTAACAAAATAGTGGTTTCTTTTAATGAAATGCAATAATAGTTAAGAAATAATTAAAAAAATTATTGATTATGTGTTACTTTCAGATGTTATATATCCACAGTTCTATAATGCATTTAGAAAAGCTTATCCCAACCTCAAACTTATTTCCAACTGTGATGCAACTATGCAACCATTGAAGG
The DNA here is from genome assembly GCA_030765085.1 of Allium cepa. Classification (NCBI taxonomy): domain Eukaryota; kingdom Viridiplantae; phylum Streptophyta; class Magnoliopsida; order Asparagales; family Amaryllidaceae; genus Allium; species Allium cepa. Next base: position 743,685,794 of record CM060940.1, on the reverse strand, counting down.
ACCAAACCGATTTATTTAATTTTCATGTATATATTTGTACTTTAATGTTTAAATAGGATTATTCATAGATGCTATCTAAATTTTTTAACATGACCAACCCATTTTTCTGATGGAATGTTCAACTGAATACTTAATTCAGTAATTTCAACAGGAGGGGACCAAAGGTTAGTATTAGATATTTATTATTTACTAACTGAAATTGGTTTGATGTATAATGAAGCAAACAAAACAAGGTTTTCGCTATTTGCAAAAAGCACAGATAGTTATCCAGGGCATCAGTCAGAGCAATTCTCAGCCATTGATTCATCTCATCGGTCCAGATTCATCAAGTTACATCATACGGATTAGGAACTGTATTGTGGGCTTATATTCCAGCCCATCTTCATGTATATAAAAGGATACAATGTAATAATGTTTGCTATGTGTAAGAAATCAAAGTATTATCAAATAAAACAGTTTTTTGCTTTTTTCTATTTTGGTATCAGAGCAGTATAGCCGAGAGGCATATTCACCACAAAACCAAATCAAGAAAATCAAAACTGTTGAGTGATTTGACTCCCCTCAGAAAAGCGTCATCATCGGGGAGGCATGCCTTTCTCTTAATCTTAGAGAGATCCATTCTATCAGTTCAATATCTTTTATGTGCCATCCTAAAGAAGAAATCAGATATTCATCTTCATTTTATCTTCTTTGGTTGCACAGCTTGTCACTGCTATTCATGTACATTACTCTTTCATGCTCAAACAGTAATATACACCTATCATAGAAGATCCTTCTTTTTTCATCCCTGATTTGTTTCTTGGCTGCTAAGTCCAAGATTAGCCTCGCCATCTTACTTTCTTTCCTGACTATTACTTCTTGTCTTCAAGAAACCGGCATTTCAAGGTTCTTGAATCACCATGGCACTTGAAGAGGAAGATGTAACATCAGGAACTCCTAGTGTTAGGAACTCCTGGAAATCCATTAAGAGATCACCAGAGTTCAGATTTGGTCCTGATCAAACCAAAAAGTCAAGTAATCACTACACCATTAGACGAAGATAACTATATCTTATGGAAATATCAGGTTGAGATTGCATTAAAAGGATATGACTTACATGACTATGTCATAGGCACCAAGATCATTCCACCAGCTATGATCACTGACAAGGAAGGAAAAACCATCAGTAACCCAGAATACAAACTATACCAAAAGCAAGATAATTTACTATCATCATGGTTGTTATCTTCAATCAGTCAAAGTTTGTTATCACAAATTGTGGGGTGTAATAGTTCCTATGAATTATGGTCAGCAATTCAACGCATTTTTAGTTCACAATCAGCAGCAAGAGTCATGCATTACAGAAGGGAACTGCAAAATGTAAGAAAGAATGATATGCCAATGAGAGACTATCTTCCAAAGATCAAGAACTTATGTGACAAATTAAAGGGTGTTGGCCATCATGTCTCCACCAGTGAGCAAATTTTAGTCATAACCAATGGGTTAGATCAAGATTATGAATCTTTAATTACATACATAGCAACACAACCAACTCTGCTAGATCTGGACTACATCCACGCAGCCCTCCTTGCTCATGAAGGAAGAATAGATCAAAGGAAGTCCATGCAAGAAGATTTTAATGTCAATTATGCAACTACATCAAAGAACAAGAATTAAAAAGGTATATCTAATCAACCCAAGCAAGACAGTCACAGTCAGAGAGGAGGCTACATTCAAAGAGGCAGAGGTAGGGGGAGAAACAATTATAACAACAGAGTTAAATGTCAGATTTGTGAAAAATTTGGGCATATGGCAAACAAGTGTTATTTCAGATACAAAGAAGACACTAATAATGGCCAGTCATCTCATGTCAATAAGCAAGTCAATGCAAATATGATTCAAACTCAACTAAAGAATAATGGAGACAATGTCAGTGATGATACAGCCAAAACAAATGATTACAGTATGGATGAATGGTTTCCAGACTCTGGTGCAACAAACCACATCACAAACAATCTGCAAAACTTAAACTTGGGCAGCAAGGAGTACACAGGTAATCAATCTGTTCTCATGGGGAATGGTGAAGCTACAAACATAACAAATGTTGGTACTGGCTGTATAAAAGGTACAAGGCTACTCTATTTAAACAATTTATTAAGAGTGCCAAGTATCAAGAAAAATCTTATCAGTGTTTCACAACTTGCCAGTGAAAATAAGGTGTATTTTGAGTTTCACCCAAAATTCTGTCTAGTTTGAGACTCATTAAATAAAAACATATTGTTACAGGGTAAACTGGACAATGGTCTGTACAAATTCGGCAATATGGCCAATAATGATGCTGCTAATGAGAGAATATGGTCTAATAATGTTAGTGCAAGGCATGATAGTGATGTAAAAGCATGTTATAAGTGGCATTGTAGACTTGGGCACCCCAGTTATAATATTGTCAAATAGATCTTAATGCAAAATGATCTTTCTGTTCCAAACATGTCAGATTTACACTTATGTGATCACTGTCAAATGGGTAAAATGCATAAATTACCTTTTTCTATTTCTGAAACCATATATGAAAATCCTCTTGAGTTGATTGCTGCAGATCTGTGGGGTCCAGCACCACTCAATTCAGTTCAGGGATACAGGTATTATCTATCACTTGTATGTGCACACACCAGACACACTTGGTTATATTTTCTCAAGGCAAAATCTGATGCTAGTAATGTTGTTATACACTTCATCACTCACATTGAAAAGCAAATTAACAAATGTGTTAAAAAAATTCAAACTGATGGTGGGGGGTAATTTAAAACACTGAAAGATTTCTTTACCCAAAAGGAATACTTCATAGAATTACTTGCCCCCACACATCAGAACAAAATGGTTTAGTGGAAAGGAAACACAGGCATATTGTGGAGACTGGTTTAACACTTATCTCAAGCATCACTACCACTGAAATTCTGGAGTGAAGCCTTTGCCACTGCAGTATATCTTATTAATAGGATGCCAACAAAAGTATTAAACAATGTTTGTCCATATGAGAAACTTTATGGAGTTAAACCAAAATATGATCATTTAAAAACCTTTGGGTGTTTGTGTTTCCCTTACACTAGACCATACAATAAGCACAAACTATGCCTCAGATCCAGTCCATGCACTTTTTTGGGATATGTAAATAATCAAAAAGGGTATAAGTGCATGGACAATAGAGGCAAGATTTATGTTTCAAGACATGTGGTTTTTAATGAACATGTTTTTCCATTTGCAGATAAGGGGAAACAAGACAGGAAAATCAGTAATGAAAAAACACATGTTATACACATTCCAGAACTGTCTCAGCATGCAAAAAGAGATAGTCAGCAAATACTCAATAATCAAAGGCTCAATGAAAAAGTTGCATCCGTACCAAGTACTGCATCAGGGTACAGCTCAGACCATGACAATGAAATCACTAGCTTTCTACCAATTGAATCAAATGATGAACAGTGCACCAGTGTGTTAAACAACAGTCAAAACAATGATCAGAATGATAATATATCCAGCAATAGTCAGAAAAATAATACAGAAGCAGGCAATGATAATCAAATGGAGGATACTTATGATCAACATACAGAAACAAAACACCCCATGATCACAAGGTCTAAAAGTGGGATTTTTATGCCTAAAATATACACAGCACAAAAGAATGAAGTGGAGCCAACTTCATATGATCAGGCCATCAAACATGAGAAATGAAAAAGGGCTATGGATGAAGAATTCAATGCTTTGATTAGAAATGGAACCTGGACTCTTGTTGAACCTCCAAGACACAAAAAAATAGTAGGGTGCAGGTGGACTTACAAGATCAAAAGAGATGCAGATGGCAACATTATAAAAAATAAAGCCAGGTTAGTTGCAAAAGGATATTCTCAGCAGTATGGTTTTGATTTCACAGAGACATTTTCCCCATTAATCAAACCCACAACTATAAGAATCATGTTGACACTAGCACTTCATAAAAATTGGAGAATAAAGCAACTAGATGTACATAATGCTTTTTTGAATGGTGAGCTATGTGAGGAAGTTTATATGCAACAGCCAGAGGGATATAATTAAAATGCTGGTAAAGGTCTTGTTTGCAAGCTACATAAGGCTATATATGGATTAAAACAAGCATCCAGAGCATGGCATGAGAAATTGAAGAATACACTTACACAATTAGGTTTCAGTGTTGCAAAGTCAATAACTCGCTCTATTTAAGGAAAAGAAAGCACATGAGCATATATATACTGGTGTATGTGGATGATATACTTATCACAGGAGATGATCAACAGGATATCAATCAAGTCATAAAGTTACTTGACAAGCACTTTGCAATTAAAGACAAGGGTGAATTAAAGTTTTTTCTGGGAATAAACATCCAAAGAAAATCAGACAGTGAGATTATCTTATCACAAAAACAATATATTAGTGACATTCTGGTCAGGGCCAACATGGATAAAGCCAAAGCACTACCAACCCCGACGACAAATCACAAGCAATTGTCCAAAAACAAAGGTGAACCCATTGAAAATGTCAAGCAGTATCGAAGTATTGTTGGGGCACTTCAGTATGTCACAATCACTCGACCCGACATATGTTTTAGTGTAAATAAAGTGTGTCAATACATGCAAAATCCATTAAGTGAGCATTGGTGTGCTGTGAAACGTATACTCAGGTATCTCAAAGGGACATTAGCATATGGCTTACATTTAAAGACATGCAAAGACATAAACATACGTGCTTACAGTGATTCCGACTGGGCTAATGATATTGATGACAGAAAATCCATTTCTGGATTCTGCATCTACCTTGGACAAAATCCGATCTCGTGGTGCACGAAGAAGCGGTCCACCATCTCCAGAAGCAGCACAGATGCTGAATATAGATGCATAGCGAGTACTGTCGCCGAAATCATTTGGATCGAAACCCTAATTGGGGAATTAGGGTTCGAATCAACTCAGAAACCCACTATTTGGTGCGACAACCTTAGTGCCATATCTTTATCTATGAATCCAGTCCAACATGCTCGCACAAAGCACATGGAGATAGATCTCCACTTTGTTCGTGAAAGAACAGGAAGCGAGAAGCTCGCCATCAATCACGTCCCCTCCTTTCATCAAAGAGCGGACTTCTTAACAAAGGCTTTATCGGCAAAAAAATTCAATCGCTTTCGAGATGAGGTCAAAAAAATTTCGACCGACATGAAAATCGAGGAAGAAATAAAACCCTAGTTTTGTTTGAGGCAGGGTATAATGAAGCAAACAAAACAAGGTTTTCGCTATTTGCAAAACGCACAGATAGTTATCCAGGGCATCAGTCAGAGCAATTCTCAGCCATTGATTCATCTCATCGGTCCAGATTCATCAAGTTACATCACACGGATTAGAAACTGTATTGTGGGCTTATATTCCAGCCCATCTTCATGTATATAAAAGGATACAATGTAATAACGTTTGCTATGTGTAAGAAATCAAAGTATTATAAAATAAAACATATGTGTGATGCATCTATCTTTTTGTAAATTGGATACCTAGGGTGGTGGTACATAGTTGTACTACAAGTCTTAGATATCTGGAGAGAAGTGCTTGATTTTCAACTATAAATATTTTAGTATATAGTATTATATAGTGAAAATATTAATTGTGCAGTGCTTACTTTTACTGTATTTTTTATTCAGAGATGTGATATTCGATAAAAAGAAGCAAGCATGCCTTCATGATGGTTGTCAATTAATGAACACAAATTTGTCTGTATTCGCTGTCTAGTATATTTACAAAATTGTTTTATGTTAACTACGTAATGCATCTCACATATGGATAGTGATCAAATGTTTTAGCTTTGGACATGGTTTAACCATAATAATTATTCATATATGTGTGTATAGCAACACTCCTTCCATTACAAGCAGAGGATATATTATTTTCAAATGCATAAACAATATTTTTGAATGGCAAAAGCAACACATCTAACAAATTATCAATGACCATTCATTCGCATTTGTATATCCTTGCCTTTATTTGTAAAAGGAAATTCGAGATCTATATGAAAGCTTCTGGAAGGGGAACAAGTATAGTCAGTTTCGTTGATGACAAAGAAGAGGTTATTGTCATTAGCATCAATACTAAGTTATTTCTGTTTTGTTCTTGTGTCACCTCTTATATTAAACTACATGAACTCTTCTATGTATTTTTAGTTTGATACATTATGGAAGAAATGGATGAAAAGTTTGGTGGTAGAGGCCTGGTTGTTGAAGAAGCCAAAAAGAAGTATATTCTATCAGTTTCATCATGTAATGGTAATAGAGTTAGATTATTACTTTCTTCACTTTACTTAGGTTTAGGTTAATAACTCTGGTAGTTTATATCCAAGCTTATCAACTGCATTAAATAATGTTTTGGATTGGATTTCCTAGCTATATCAGGTTCTAAAGGCATTATATATAACTAGTGCTTATCAATTCTGATATTTGTATTTGCTGCAATATAGAAGAAGATTAATCAGTAAGATATCATTATATTCATTTAGTATAGAAATAAATCCTAATTGCATGAAATATATGCAGGTTGATGAAATTAAATGCTAGAAGTTGTTGTTGGATGCAGATGACGACAAAAGGAAGCCTCGAAACAGAGAAGGAAAGCATGGAAGTTGAAAAGTTATTTGGGTGGAGGATGTTCGTGATCCAGATGAGCCACTTTTAGATGCGCCTCAAAATGGTCATATACATTTTCCGAGTTGGTTGATGGTGGTTTTATAGTTTGGCAGAGCGTAGCATTCGTCGTTTGTAAGCTTCTAGATATTTTGTAGTTGTAAAATTTGAAGCAATCACAATGAATTTTGTATAATTTGATACGGACTATTTAGTATGTTTGATGTTTTCTTAAAATTCGGTGATATATTAGTTTTGAAATTTGGTTTCATGTCTGTTATTGGCATAAATTTAAATTTGTATAGTTGAATAAAATAATATATAATGATACTGTAAGATGCTGAATAAGATATAGTTTAGCTATACCAAATTTGCAACGCTTATAAGTGTTGAAAATTTTGGTATTTACCAATGTGTAAGGATTATTCCCAATGGTTATAACCGTTGGGAATTACTTTCCTATTGACATATTTTCCAATGGTTATAACCGCTGGAAAATTTATTTATTTTCAACGGTTATAACTGTTTGGAATTATGTTAGTAAATTACGAAATTTCCAGCGGTTATAATAGTTGGAAACAAAGAAATTTCTAATGATATAACTGTTGGGAAATATGTAACAAAATTTACCACGTACCTATTACCAGTGGTTACAACCGTTGGGAATTTGATTTGCAATAACCGTTACGAAATATCAATTCTGGTGTTGTGATTATACATAATTAAATAATTTCTTTCCTAATTTAAAACTAATTTGTATATATCAAATATATAAATTTATTTTTACAATAATTTATATAATATTTATATAAATTCACCTACTTTTAGTTTATAATAATTATAAATTATTATTATTAAATCATTTTGGTTCAATCCTACATTTTTCTATTATGGGACTCATAGGTGTAGCTTAGTTCATAATTAATGTTTAAATTATTTAAATTATAACGCCAGTATGGACTTTTCCAAAGCACAATATAGGGCTCAAAGCCATAGCTTGGTGAAGTCCTACCTAATCGTCTTCAAGTTGCACCTTTAAGCAATGACAGCTATGCAAGTTTTATCTCTTCAAAACTATATCCTTAGTTTCCTAGGTTCAGGTCTTGGTTAAAGCCCTAATAATGTTCAAGTCAATTACGAAGTTGTTCTCCAGAGTAAATTGGTTCAATCGAAAATTTTGCCAATCAACCGAATTCATTATGGACATAGATTTATAACTTCGAGGTAAAATCTAATTATTATGATGCTAACCTTCTACATTGAACGAGATAAATTCTCTCTCGAGTAGAGGTTTCACCTCTTACGTTCGACAACATACCCAAAAATGGTCGTTTCTTAAACCAATAACGAGCGAAACTACTATAATCAAAGTAAGGAATTCACGTAAAAGATTCACAGTACTTGTTGAAAGACTATTACACATCGTCAAGTGAGATCCCCTATTATTGCTTATACATATTCAGCTTACTAAAGACTCTTGGTGAGTCGCCTCATAGTTGATTCACAATAACTATAAGCACATAAACTCTCAGTGTCAACAACGATCTTGTATGAATCATCGCTAAATATTTGGAGACTGTTGCGTATATTAGTCTCAATAGTTGTATTAGTATTCTTTTCTCGAAACACATTGACTAGGAACATTTAAGGAAAAATATTTATCTATATATTTAATCGATTCAATAATACTGATTATGAATGCTTTTGTAATTACAATAGATTTAAATACTTAGTCCTAGAGTTTTCATATTGTATGTATGGATATAATCATTAACATTTAATATATATTTAAAAATATGCACATGTAGCAGAAATAGAAATAAGAAAACTGAATAAGGGCTTTACACAGAAGGTCCATATTTCTGACGTTGTTACAAGAAAAGTCCATGTAACAATGAGTATATAAATTAAGTACCTGTTTTTTCTAAATCAGAAAGCGTAAACTAGCTTGCGCTTTCCTGATAGAAAAAACAAGTTAATTTGCGCTTTTCAAAATTTTCAAAAATTTTAAAATCAGAAAGCGCAAACTAACTTATGCTTTTCAATATCAGAAAGCGCAAAATAGCTTGCGTTTTCCTGATATAAAGCGCAAGTTCGCTTTTTAAAATTTTCAAAATTTTCAAAATTTTTAAAGGTTTTAGAAAAACTCAAAATCAGAAAAGTGCAAGTTACCTTGCATTTTCTGTTAGAAAGTGCAAGACGCCTTGCGTTTTCAAATTTTCAAAATTAAGGATCAAATTTATATATTTATTTGTACAACGACTTTTCTTATAACAAGATTTGTAGCTCTTTTCTTGAATATAATTTTATCGTGAACAAGATTTGTCTGTAAGAGTCTTTTTTAAAAAAAAACAAGAGAACCCGACAGGCCGGTAAACTTCTGAGAAAGGTACAGTAAAGTCGTCCGTTGATCCAAGCCCTCATACTTCCGGGTAAATTTATATAGGATAGAGAAGCATATGATAGAAATCGAACTTGGGTCTTTTTACCAAAACTCACACCTCATTTCCACTGCACTGCACCTGCGGACTTGTTAGTAAGAGTCAAGTATACATTATCATAAGTATATATTATCAAACCAGCGTTAGGAGGTTTCTATATTGTTAGTTAAAAGACGGGCCAGAATAACACTGCTCATCTTTTATTTTGTCAAGAAACTATTGTAAGGACAAAATTTCTCAGCATTTTAGCCTCAAGGACAGACCTTTAGTATATTAGTCTTAAGGACAACTTTCTTTAGGCATCAGTTTTTAGTTATTGATAGCAGTTTTTAGGTATCAGTTTGTACTTATCGGTAGCAGTTTTTAGTTCGGTGGCAGTTTTGAAAGAATGTTTGTCCTTATGAATAATTTCAGAAGAATATTTGTCCTTATGAATAATTTTTAGAAGAATGTTTGTCCTTTTGGTTAAAATATTAAGGTCGTGTCCTTAAGGCTAAACATATACAAATTTTTGTCCTTTAAATTAATTCTCCTTTATTTTGTTTCTTCTGTGTTCTCTTGCGTATTCTTCTCCTCCCGTTAATAATCACCACATCCCTACATGCCCGACTTCAAAGTCGACGCCGCGATGTATCCTTACCCGACTTCCAAATCAACGCGTGGGATCCTAATTTTCATTACAACTCTAATTATAGCCATTGATTTCATTCATCACAACACTAATTTCATGCTAGATCTCAATAAACCAAACCCTAATTTTGCAACTATTAGCACATGGCCCTTGCTTTCTTAACTTTGATCATCATTCGCAATTGTACAGATTTCAATGGCCAAACCACCGTCTCGTTTTCTGCTGTTTTAGATATGTTCTTTAAATCTGTTGCTTCTTCTGTCGTTGCATGTTAAATCAGCCTCAACTGTCTAGATCACTTGTGTCATTATGTATTTGATTGATTTCTATCTTGGTCGACAAATGTTTACGAGTTAAATCGGATACTCAGTTTTCGAGCTACTTATTTACGAATTAATCATCGATGTATAGTAAAAAGGCTAGAAAAGATCATTTTTTGGGAACTAATTTTTTATTGTTTTGCAATTAGAGTTTGGATCAATAATCTAGAGTGATTTAGGTTTCGTCTTTGTTTTCATTTTATAATGTTTGCTAGGATTTAGTTTTTGGTGATTAAAAAGTCAAAGTAAAGGTAGAGTTATAGAATATTTGGATGTTGTTGTAAGGGGACAGAGATTGGTCTATTTTTTTGCTTCAAGAGAATCTAATGTAACATGTTAGGTTTGATACGGTAAAATTTGTTGCATGGGAATTAATCATCAATGCATAGTAGAACTCGTTGTCTAATCTTTTAGAGCACATTAAGATGACATTAACATTCTATCAACATGGACACGAAAAATTCTGAGGTTATGGAATCACTGTTCAATTTAACTGTGGATTACTTTTTATTTGTTTACTATTGTTAAATTAATTTATGATTTCATAGTAGTTATGTTGAAATTTCAAAATTTTGAATTGGTTTGTACTTTACTTGCTATGAAGAATGTATATGTATAAATTGATTTTGGAGAATTTTAATTTTTAAATTAATTTGTACTTTGAATTCTTAGATAAAGAGGTTGCAAAGTTGCAAGCTTAATTAAGTACAGACTACATGGTGTTACAATTCTTCGATCGAGTTAAATCGTCAGTTTATTGTTTTGTTATAGATTAAAAGTCTAAAATACAAATGAGAAGCTCAAGAGGTAGCAGCAGAAAAATTTGAAAAGAAAGCAGCAGATGAATCTGCTAAATGCAGTAGTGTAGCATCATTTATTAAAGTAGCTGAGAACAAGGTTAGTAATTTCCATTCATTAATGATAATTGTATGTGTTATTGTGAGTGGGATTGGTTGTCCTGCTCTCCAAAATTGCAAAGAGGGGGTTACACCAATCAATGTTATACGTCCATCTACTTTGAAGTCACACCCGTTTACTAAATAACGGCTTTGATTTACTTCAATAGGGATGGATGCATAGGGTTTAGTTGTGCACCTCTTTGCAAATTCGGAGAGCAGGTGAGCCAGTCCCATTATGAGACGTGTCAAATGAATTGGTAATTTCTGAAAAGAAAAACAAATTGTATAAGAGCATTATTAGCTAATGAGAATTCACAAATAGACTTATTGATAGTCGAAATACAAAATTTGTTATATTACTTACCATAACACAACGCAGGCTGTTTTCAAGAGATTTCTGTAGCCTGAAAAAGATTACTTATCATTTTCTCTCATCTACAGCAATGGTGAACGCTTCCTTGACCTAGTAAATAAAACAATATTACTTTCTAGCTTGTTATTATAAGCTACAATATGATTTCCATTTAACTATTTTTCTTATACAGATTTGTAAAGACCAAGCTCAAGTCGAGTTATGGTTTGCTGGATTGAATGCATTAATGGCTTCAAACTCAAATAATTAGTTAACAGATTACAAACTCACAGTGTCATATTGAGCATGCAAAATCAACTTAGTTCCCTTTTCTGGAAATATAAACACCAAATTTCATTGATTTTTTTTTCTATTAATGTGTTAATGTTTTCAATAATAATATTAAATTAAAATAATGAAAATTTGAAGAAAATGAATTTTAGAATTATATAAACAAACGATCGGTTTTTTCACCGTTGTGCAGTTATACTAGTATAATCTAAATTACATAATTTCTTTTAGGACATATCGATAAATTTGTTGTTACATGTATAAATAGTCTAATGAAAGTACAAAAAATCAATCAATTGGTAAACCCCTAAAAAGTACACGACTTGCATGCTGGAAAAGATATGAGATTATTAATCAATGTTAGTCAACCAAGTCTAAGAGCATTTTCAACCGATACAAACTTCGAAAATCGATTCTCTTTTTCACGGCACCCACCAATACTCAACGCAAAAGAACCATTCCTTAGGTGGCAAAAAATAAACCACTTTAATATTAAAAGCATGGGGCTTTGCCGACTTTCTTTTAACCTGTTAAGGCAAAATATACTTAGCCCGCTAAGGCCATAATCTTCAGGGTTGTCTTGGCAATCTTACGGGTTGCCAATGCAACCTCAAGTGAAGCCATCCGTTGGGGGCCGGTCAGTTTCCAACCCAACCGTGGTTGGGAATGGTCTAAAGAATAGTTGATTGAAATTAAAATTCGGCCGATTACTCACCCTTTCCATTCGTTTGAGAATGCTTGGATATACACTAATTTGGTGCAAGAAAAATATGCAACATTTCACCAGAACTCAACCGAACGGACTGAATTTTCAATCAATCAATTGACGGGTCAACTATCAATATCGCACTGAGGGTTCGGTTATAATTTTTCAAAAAATACTCTATTACTTCCACTTCCTAAAATTCCTGAAATCAAATAAACTTCTTGTTAGCACCAAAATTGGTCATAACACTTAAGAAAAGATTTGCGTAGAGAGAACAATGAAGATAATAAATTAAAACAGAGGAATGTATGCAAAACTAACTGCAGAAACAAGAACATTAGAATTATAGTGGTTCGACGTAACTGCCTACATCCACTGTTAATGTTTATTGCTTTTCTCAGAGACATGAATATAGATACAATACATAAACTTCTAACTCGAATACAAGTTTGAACTGATAGAAGCGAGTACCAAAAATGGCTTAGTATCTCCAGTTTCTAAAAAAGGGTCCCTTGCACTATACATCTGCCCCTCTATTTATAGATGAAGATAGGTTAGATATTATATGCGGGTCCAAAATTAAGGTATCTCAGCCCATATATGGCAATCTCGAGTTGACCGAAACAGGCATACCAAGCGACTTTCGGTCGATCGACAAATGCCGACCCATTACGGCCGATTGGTGGTCATTGAGCAATTGACTCGAAGCGAACTTTTAAAGGACTCAGAGTAACTCGCGATGGTTCTCGAAGTAAAGCAGTGTTGGCTTCCTCACTCCGTTGTTGATCCCACGTATAGGCTAACTCTCTCAGTGTGCACCTAACCAGACATACCGACCATACGTGCCGAACCACTTCTGACCGAACGACACCAACTTTCCTTCATGGCCGAGCGATAGTGACCGATCCACTTAGTCTTCCCTTCATGGTTGAGTGATGAGTGACCCGTCCACCTTGGCATTCTCTCTATGACCGAGCGACGAGTGATCGATCCATCTTTACCGAACGACTATGGCTAATCATGCTTTCTTGGCCGAACCTTCCACACCGAGCCATATGGCCGAACCATGCTTTAAGGACGATCCACTTTAATATACCGAGCCACTCAAATAGGCCGAACCATACACTTATGTCGAACCATATATACAGGCCGAATGATATATATATATATATATATATATATATATATATATATATATATATGCTGAACTACTCAAATCGGGTCAATCTTTTATATTTCCAACCTCTCACCGATCGAGTTTCCTCTTGATTCAATCAAAACCTCTGTAATTATCACCTTGTAGCCGGACCAAGCAGTCGAGAAACATTTGCCGCTCAAAGTGTGTCGTGTGAAACAACACGACACGCTTTGAATCGATGATCAGTTCCTACTTTCAAAAGTCGAACGTATACAATCTCACGAAGGCTGAAACATGACGGACCTTCCTAACATGTTGTACATTTTTGATTTTATTTTTGATTTTTTATTTTAAGCGAGTGAATCAGTGGGTGAGAGACCGAACCACTAGCCTGGTATGCCCGGTACAAAGCGGCCCGGCATGCCATCACCGAGCCACTTTGCCTGCCTGATCTATGACCTACTCCCTACGACACACCTAAAGTGATCCACTAGAGTGCATGGATCGGTTCTAAAGGCACCATCCTATTCGCCTTCCCTTCGCTGCACATATAAAAGCTCTCTCTTCTTCCCTTTACTTTTACTTTATCTCTACAAGACCTTCTAATTTACCTCCCTTTGAACCTCGACTACTACTTCAGCTTTCCTTTCTCGTCCTGAATCCAGTACGTTTGCTCCGTAACTCCCTCTGTTAACAAACCTAAATGAACTTCGGCCCTAAATCTAATGGCTCCCTAAGCTTCAATTCATTCGTGTAGGTATGAACCTCTCATTCGATCCACTTTCCCAAATTACGGGTTTTGTACGGAGCTCGAATTCACAAGTTTTCTTCAGATTACGGACAATATGAGTCATTGTAGATGAGAACGACGAATTGGAGATAGGAACACGCCTTAGGGTTGGAACTCGGTATGGTTTTAACTGATTTCGAGGCTGGTGAGGTAGAGAGGAGAAAAGAAAAGGATATCGGTGATCTCTAGGATGTAGGTTCATGTTGGGCCACCAAGCGAAGGAGTGTGGTTGTTAGGCTATTGAAGTAGGGTTGAATTGGTGATCTGGTACGAAGTCGTTCGGTGATTAAGGAACGAGGGAGTGTGAGTGGGTCAGTAGGAGTTTGTAAGTTTAGAAGGCATAGGCTGAATGACAACACCGATCAATATTTTAGGTGGAAGTCTACTAGTTGGTAAGTCTCTTGTGGGAGTAGTGCCTGAGTGAGAGCGTCGTTCGGCCGAGAATAAGAGAGTGGACCGACCAACACGTGTTTAGGAATGTGGCCGCTCGGTTTTTAGGGAGTGAGTGTAGGTGAGGAGATTGAGTCTATAGGGTCGTTCGGTAGCTTGTAGATAGGTGGTTCAGTGTGTAGGTTCAGAAAGACGACCAGCCTTGGGCCTTGGGATCAAAATCATTTCCACTTAAGCATAGCATATGCCAAGATCACATACTTCCATGCCTGACCATAGAATAATGAACAATGACAAAAACTTAGGCACATGAGCATATGGAACTAATTTGGACTGACAACTCCTAGTTCTAACAACTATAAACGCGAGTTCAAATCAGCAAAAGCAAATAACAGCTTTCAACATATAACGCCAATGTCCGATTTCCAGACATCCACTACCGAACATAGGATAGCGCTCGGGGACGGTCAGCGATGACGGTCTTCGAAGATGACAGCTTACCACTCAATCACATTTCATCAGTCTTTATATCTTTAATTCTTTTATATTCATGCTTAAATGATTGCACTAGTTCACACACCGCACGGGGGGGTATTATCATCGTTATATCTGATATCGATTTTCTTTCAAGTATAATTTAAACAGGTATCTACCCATATCCATCGCTCTTTAAAGATGTCCAGAAAATCAAGCTCTGCTATAGTTTCCGATAAGCCTGATCCAGGTTCTCAGCCGGAGGTAGTAGGAACTTCAAACCCGTCGACAACCTCCACACAAGGTATCCCGGATCCTTCTGCTGTAGTTATTGGCCTGGCTCCTGATGTTATAAACGCAGCAGCCATTTTGGATAATCCTATTAATTCAAAAGCTTCAAAAATCGGTGAAAATGCTCTTCGTCGGTTGTGTACAATTCATGGGATCCCTTTCGACGACGTGTTAGTTCCATCGGGGCGAGATCGGCCTCACCTGCCCCCAATTGGATATACAACTTGCAATAAATTCATGTGTTGGGTTGGTAGTTTGCCACCCCTCAACTCCTTTCTACGTAAGGTGTTACCGTATATCGAGATTGCCCTGGCACAACTACATCCCAATAGTCATGCATTCATCTATTGCATTTGTATTCTCTTCATGAGCATTTTATTCAATCTTTCCACTCCCAGCGATATCCGCTACATTTATCGCTTCAAAAGACGGTCTGACAGTCCATCTTTCATATTTCTTGAGCCACACTCCAACTGTCAAATCCTGGTTGGGGCGTGGAGTAGATTTTCTTAATATTAGCAGGAATGATTTCACGTACGCTGCCCTCTAGCTTTGCGAGAAGATGGCTGGAAGAGAGTAAGTTTCATTTTCGGACCAATATTTGTCTAAGGCACGAAATGCATTATTTCTAAACTTCTTTCGACTTTTTCAGATATCAGCCCATGTCCCGAAGGCACCGAGTATTCTGAGGCCATCGATGCCATTCGAGCTGTTTCCATGGGAGACCGGGAGATCAAATCCGTTGTTTCCAATGAATCGCTTTTAAAGTTTGAGTTTTTGGCGAAAGGTCGTCGAACAAGTCTCCCAACTTACGCCATTACTACCAGATCTATCTTAGAAAAAGGCAAAGGGCAAGTTGGGCCTTCGATGCCTTCTACAGGAGGAACCTCTAATATAGCTGAGGAAGGACAATTAAAGGAGGCCGAGGTTCCAAAAACGATCGACGTTAACTTAGGTTTCGATATTGCACCAATAACGGACGCGCCTGACATTGCCAAGTCACTTCCCCCTTCGAAGAGGCAAAAAATCTTAGCATATAAACTGAAAAGAAAACAATATGCGGGACTTCTATAGTTACAATCACTCTGGTTGAGAAAAAGTTGTCTCCTCCCAAAATCTAGAGGATTCATTGAAAGGCCTTTTAGACCTGACCATCCCTGATGGCCTGTTGAATTACGGTTTCAACGGCCCAGGGGATATGGGATTTACTTCTCCCGCGAGAGGCGATGAAGGTGATCAAATTCATCATCAGGGAGTAAAAAATCCAATAAGTAAAGCAGAAGAAACCGGTCCGTCGTGGGAAAACACTAGGGAACACACGAACACTTACACTTAACCTTGCACTTAAATTTTAGTCATTATAATGTTCTCACTAACTCGTTTCCACTTAATTTCTATGCAGTGACATGGGGCCCACTCACGGATTTGACCACCTTCGCAGGTCCTCTATCTTCCACCATTCCAGATGGGATTCGGGGTCAGGTAGACGCCGAGAAAGAGATGATAGCGGCAATAGGGACTTCCATCCTAGAGCCTCGTCATCTTCTCAAAGAAAAACATATAGCCGCTCTTCATACCCCAACGATCCTTCCACTTACTCAGAGCACAGTAGGGAAATATCTGCTCAAAAAGGGTCTCAATTAGAAGCTCCCCCGACCAACACTCTGGTTCGTCCAATACAAATTAATCTCGTGAGCCTCATAAAAAGTCTGTGGATCTGGCTAAGCGAATCCCTCCAATCTCTGCACATTATTCGTTAGTAGCCGAAAAATTAGCCGAGCTTAAAGCCACATTTCCGAAAATATGCTTCGACGGACTGAAATTTCTTCCTGCAATTCACCCAATTCCAGGGCATGTCAAATTAAGCGACATCTCTTGCAATAATGATGTCCATGTTCAACGCGATGTGTCTGTTCACTTGGCAGAAAAAGTTTCAGACGTTTCTATGGAACGTCAGCATGAGATCGATCACCTGAAGCTTGAAGCCATCCATGATAAAGACATTATCAAAGCCCAGGACGAAGAGCTTTACTCATACAAATCTCAACTTGAAGCTACCTAACAAAATGCTAAAGATACAGCCAAGGCAGTCAATCGTCTGGAAGCTACTCACAAAAGAGAAATTGATGAGGCGGTTCAACACTGTGGCGCTTTAGCTTTACAAAAAGACCCAGTTCAAGAAGAGAAGGATGTCCTTGCTCAACGAGTAAAAGAATTGGAGGAGCTAATTCTTAAAGAAAAGGAAGAAAAAATTGTTGCTCAAGAGAAGTTGCAATGATATTGCGACGAGATTATCGTTACATGACTTTTAAAAACAAAGCTTGATGAGGAGCTCTCCAAAGCTAAAGCGTTAACGGACGCATCCCGTGAAGAGGGCAAAAGAATGGCATTTACAGAAATTGACTCTCGCCTTAAGGCAGCTGCTGAATCCGGGAGAGAAGAAATTAAATGCCTATTTAATCCGCTTATTGCTGAATACAACACTCGGTTTCTCATGCATCGAGATCTATCTTTTCTGGGCGAGGGTTACCTCAAATTATTAGCTGAGGCATGGGATACCTTAATAAAAATCAAACGAGTAGAGCTGGGCACCGAGGAGGTTGATGAGGATTCTCTTGTGAAGGAAGTGCTTCGAGGAAACGAGCCTTTCGAATTATCTGTAGCCAAAGTCCTTTATGGAAGAGATTCCTCCTCATCAAAAGGGACGAAGTTGCTGGTCCATCCGGGACTGAATCTATAGTTCTTCCTTCTGTTCAACCGATCGGTCGCTCATCACTCGACCCTTTCGAGCAATCTGTTGGCTATGATCCAGAGAAACTCGGGCTTCATATCCACATTGTGTCCCCTATCCCAGAGGGCGAGACTCCCAAAACAGCCGAGAGTTAGCCGGCGGCTGGTATTTAACTCTTCTTTCTAGAGTTCAAATAACCATCGTTTCTTGGCAGGCAATAAATGTATTCTAACTTTTGTCTTTTATAACTTCGTGTAGGCCATCCTGATCGCGAACCAACTCCAAGGAGCAATGCAGCCACGGAGAAGGAAGAGAAATTGGGAGAGGCATCTCACAATGGGAATGCTCCTGGACCCGATGCTCAAATGATTGGGGCGCTCGATGAGGACAAACTCAAGAATCCCTCACCTACAGAAGAACATGATGAAGTTGAAATCATGAGCGCCTCCGAACACACTTCGAAAATGAGCATGGAGGAAAAAATCATGGAAGAGGGGAAGAAGAAAGATGAAATTAAGGTCGAACCTCAAGTGGCGGAACTGGATGATCCCTTGAACAGGCCCCTGAAGGTCATTCTCCCCGGTGGGACCATGCCACTGGAAGTTCCTCCTCCTTCTTCGAGCACCACCTCACTAGGCAGCAAGGAGTCCAAGAGAAAATGCTCGGGTGAGGAGCCTTTGGAGAGGCTGAACGAGGAGAAAAAATAAAAAAGGTAGCTATCCGGCCGTGCCTCGTTCAACCTGAATGAACTCGGATCATGTAGTTGTTTCTATTTATTTTATAGTCGTTGTAAATAATCTTTTGCACCAAACACCAGAAAAGTTGTAATGGAACTATATTTTGGATTAGTAAATAAAATTTTGTTTCTTTGTCTTTCACGGTTCTCGCTATTTAGCTTATTGTCTAACTTGTAGTCGAAATTCTAAATCTTGTGAGTTACACAAGATTCGGTCCGCTTCCACATGACTTGGAGATTTTTTGAATCGTAAATCCTGTAGTCCACGCTCTGGGGACTTAGAGTACTTTAGTCTGCGCTCCTAGGACTTAGAGATTTTTTGAATCATTTACACTAGTCCGCATTCCGAGGACTTGGAGATTTTCAAGTCATTTATACTCTAGTCCCCACTCTAGAGACTCAGAGTACTCTAGTTGGTACTCTAGGGACTTAGAGATTTCTTGAATCCTTTACACTCTAGTCTGTACTCCGTGGACTTAGAGCTTTCCAAGTCGTTTATACTCTAGTCCACACTTTGGAGACTCAGAGCATTCGAGTCCGCACTTTGGGGACTTGAAGATTTTTTGAATCGTTTATACTCTAGTCTACTCTCTGGGGACTCAGAGTACTCTAGTCCGCACTCTGGGGACTTAGAGATTTTTTGAGTCGTTTATACTCTAGTCCGCACTCTATGGACTTAGAGTACTTTAGTCTGCACTCTGGAGACTTAAAGATTTTTTGAGTCGTTTATAATCTAGTCGGCACTCTGGTGACTCAGCTCTTGTCCTCACTCTAGGAACTTAGAGATTTTTTGAATCGTTTATACTCTAGTCCGCACTCTGGAAACTTAGAGTACTCTAGTCCATACTATGAGGACTTAGAGATTTTTAAGTCTTTTATACTCTAGTCCACACTCTAGGGACTCAGAGTACTCTAGTCCGCACTCGGGGGATTTAGAGATTTTTTAATTTGTTTATACTCTAGTTCGCACTCTGGGGACTCGGAGTACTCTAGTCCGCACTCTGGAGACTTAGAGATTTTTATGTTGTTTGCACTCTAGTCAGCATTATGGGGTCTCAGAGTACTATAGTACGCACTCTAGAGACTTAAAGATTTTTTAAGCCGTTTGTACTCTAGTCCGCACTCCGAGGACTCAGAGTACTCTAGCCCGCGCTCCGGGGACTTAGAGATTTTTCATTTTATCGATTGACTTTTAGTTTTGCATGTGCGTTCATACGCCGAATAGAATAATGTAATTCAGTTTTTTCCATGGAATTATAACACACGGAACATCACCAGTTCATAGAAAAACGGCTTCAAGCCTTTATTGATCATAACAAATAGGAACAAGCTGAATTGTCTTATTACATGCCGAAAACTAAGAAAAACAAAAGGAAATATACACTGGAAACGACTGCTACTAAAATGCAAAGGAAATAACTAAGTGTAATAACGACGTAAGTGCTCGCTATTCCACGCTCTGGGGAGTGTCATGCCATCGACAATCACTAGTTTGATGGTTCCTTCTCCAAGCTTCTGTTCGATGACGTATGGACCTTCCCATGTGGGATTCATATGTGATGGGGTTGGAAAAATTCGCTTTAAAATGAGATTACCCACATCAAAGATTCTCGGTTGAACTTTATCATTATAATATCGAGCGACTCGATGCCTATACGCAGCCGCCCTTAAATCAGCTTATTCATGTTTTTTGTCGACAAAGTCTAGTGATTTCAGTAAGAGATCCTGATTCGTCTTAGGATCATAATGATTTACCCGAGGAGAAGGAACTTCAAGTTCCACGAGTATAAAAGCTTTAGTGTCATATGCCAAAGTGAATGGAGTGTGGCTAGTCACGGACTTGTATGTGGTTCTGTAAACCCATAGTGCTGTCGGAAGCTCATTCACCCACTTTCCTCTAGCCTCCTCCAAATGTTTCTTCAATGTTGATTTGATTATTTGATTTTCGGCTTCGACTTGTCCATTGGCTTTAGGGTGAGTGACTGGAGCAAACCTTTTCTCAATGCCATATTTTTGGCAGAATTCTTTGAACTCCTTACTTTCAAATTGAGTTCCGTTGTCTGTAATGATAGTTCGTGGGAGGCTAAAACGGCATTTGATGTTTCGTACAACGAAATTAATGACCTTTTTGGTGGTGATTGTAGCTAAGGGCTCTGCTTCCACCCACTTGGTGAAGTAATCGACCGTAACAGTTGCTTTGCACTACCTCTGGAGATCGGCAAGGAGTCGATTATATCGTTCTCCCATATTGCAAATGGCCAGGGACTAACCATTTGTGTGAGTTCCATCGGAAGAGCTCTCGGGATTTTTGCATACTTTTGACATTTGTCGCACCTTCTTACATAGTCTACGGCGTCCCGATTCACGGTTGGCCAATAATATTTCTAGCGGAGGATCTTTTTCACTAAAGTCTGCCCTCCAATATGGTCACTACATTCTTCTTTATGAATCTCTTTCAAGACCCGCTTTATCTCGTCGTGGGCGATGCACCGAAGTAAGGTAACTGAGAATCCTTTCTGATACATTATTCCATCCTACAATATGTACCGTGAAGCTTTGCAAATGACTTGTCATCTTTTGTTCCTTTTCTCAAGCAGAGTCCCATGTAACAGGTGTTGTTTAAACAGGGTTATCTATGACTCCCTCTTAGCTTCCGTTTCCAACACAAAATTTACTTCCATTTCATTTATACTTGGAGCATGTAAGATTTTGACGGGAACCAAGCTCATCTGTTGTGCATCACCAGTACTTGCGAATTTTTCCAATGAATCGGCTTTCCCATTTTGTTTACGTGGGATGTGTGAAATATCGTAATATTCAAGGTCTGTCAACACCTCTTGAACCAAGGGAGGTATGGGGCAAGTCTCTTCCCCTTTGCTTGATAGTCACCCCGCACTTGGTACACCACCAATTGTACGTCATAAAAGATTTCAACCATTTACTCCAAGTTTCCTAATAAGTTTTAAGCCAGCAATCAATGCTTCATACATGGCTTCGTTATTCGTAGCTAGGAAATTGAGCTTCAACGCATAACCAATTGATCGGTTTTCGGGAGTTACAAGAATTACACCAGCCCTAGAACAACAGTCGTTGAGTGCCCCATTGATTTCCGTCGAATGGGGGGAATAACATCATCACTGCTTGGCTCATAAGACATGGTGAATTCTGCAATGAAGTCCGCTAGCGCCTACTCTTGGATAGCCCTTTGTGCTCAATGTTCCATTTTAACAACCTTCCAGAGGTTTCGGTTCGTTGGAGCACCTGTCGTAGAGGTTTGTCAGTATAAACACTAATCGGATGTGCCTAAAAATATGGACGAAGTTTGCGTGACACAATCACCAAACAGTAGGCTAACTTCTCAATTTTAGGATAACTTTTTTCTACCCCCATTAGACATTTACAGACATAGTACATTGGCTTTTGAATCCCGTCCTCCTCGCGAACCAAGGCCGTACTCATGGCATACTAAGACATGGCCAAATATACATATAACACTTCATGGTCTACAGGCTTTGATAGAACCAGGGGACTTTCCAAATGTCTTACTAGAGCTCGGAACGCATCCTCACAGTCGGGCGTCCATTCAAAATTTCTCTTCCCTTTCTTTATCACATCGAAGAAGGGAATACATTTATCGGTCGCTCTGGATATGAATCGACTCAACGTGCTGACCTTTCCATTCAGGCTTTGTACTTGCTTTATAGTTCTGGGCGCTTGTATGTCTCGAATAGTCTGAATCTTTTCTGGATTAGCTTCAATTCCCCGTGCATTGAAAATAAAGCCCAAAAACTTTTCCGACGCAACACCAAAGGAACACTTCAGTGGATTGTTTTCATTATGTAGTATCTAAGTATATCAGACATCTCCGCTAAGTCTCGAATGTGGTCGTTTGACTGTCACGAATTCAAGAGCATGTCATCCACATAGACTTCCATTGTTCTACCAATTTGGTCTTTAAACATCTGATTTACCAAGCACTGATAAGTCGCTCCTGTGTTCTTTAACCCAAAAGGCATCACCACATAACAATACATGCCGACATCCATGACAAAACTAGTGTGTTCCTGATCTGGAATGTGCATTGGGATTTGGTTGTATCCCGAATACGCATCCATAAATGACAATAACACGTGTCCGGCTGTTGAATCAACCAGCTGGTCAATTCCGGGTAAAGGGAAACTATTCTTAGGGCATGCCTTGTTCAAGTCTGCATAATCAACACAGGTCCTTCATTTTCCATTTGCTTTTCTCACTAGTACGGGGCTAGAAACCCATTCAGGATAGAGGGCGTCGCGGACGAACCCATTGGCTTTGAGTTTGTCCACCTCCTCTCTGAGAGCAGCAGACCTCCCCGGGTCCATACCTCTCCTTTTCTATTTCACCGGTACATATGTTGGGTCAATGTTCAACATATGACTTGCGATGGCGGGACAAGTCTCGCACATATGACCTTACTGCCCGAGCCAAGGCTCTGGCGCTACTTTTCAATTTTGTGCTACCTGGATGCGGACAGAGTTGTCCACAGCCTTTCCCATCTTTCTCAGCTAGGCCTCTCTCAGTTCAGCCACACAACATGCACAACCTGTCGCCTGATTGCCATGTACAACCCCAACTCCTTTATCCGTCGAAAACTTAAAAGTCAAACACCACGGGACCAAAGCTGCTCGAAACTCTACCAGGGCCAGTTGGCCTAGAAAAAATTATATAAGGAATCAACAACCAACACAATGAACGGTAGGATCCATACCCTTCTACGTTCACCTTCTCCTAATTCAACTGGTGATTCAACAAAACCTATCGCGTCAGTGGCTACACCATTAAAACCATGAATGCGGGCTTTAGATAGTTTTAGATCCTTTGCCACCATCTTCATTTGGTTGTACGCCTTTTTGAATATAAGTTAACATAACTCCCATAATCAATCGATATCCTTCTCACAAACGTTGGTCCAATCATAGCCGAGATGACCATCGGGTCAATGTTAGGTGCCTCCACCTGATCGGCATCTCTACTTCTTAACATTATATCATCCGTCATCATTCGTTGCTGTTTCGCTAGAATCCCATCTTTCGAGTTAGAACAGCATTTAAAGTCCGCATGTTTGAAGGAACTAGCATAGCGTTCTATTTCTTGCCAACTCTTGTCTGTTGGATGAGGCCCACCGACTATCGTGTCTTTGAGTAGTCTACCTATGGTCCGAGCAGGCTCCTCAGGATGGCATAGAGCCTGCCCGCGACTAGGGTCTTACGTTTCTTGTCTGCTTTCCTATGGATTCTTAACAAACTGCTATAACTTCTTTTGCCAAATCAGTTTTTCTATAACATCATGAGGTGTCTACATTCCCTAATGTTATGTCCGTAGGTCTCGTGAAACCGGCAGTACTTCCCAGTCTGCTTTTGTTCCTCAGTGGATTCTTTTGGGCGCGACTTCCGATATTGGATGGCGTTACAAGTTGACAAATAAATATTCTCTAGAGATGTGTTGAGAGGAGTGTATTCGTTGTAGGTCGGGATCGTTGTTTTCCACTTTCCGTCTTCCCTCTTCCTTCTGAAATTTTCCTCTTCGGATCCTTTAGACTGCTCGGGTTTGTTTTGAACATTAAGCTGAACCTTTCCAGAGTTATCACCAGCCTGTTTCATCGCAATGTTGCTTTACACCATATTTTTGCCAGGCCCTGGTGCGCTGCCTCGCCTCGTCCACCTGGCTTCCTCCCTTCTCATGAACTGGTGCGCCTTTGAATAAAAACGTCCAGGGTTGCCGGAGGTTTTCTCGCTAGCCAGTTACCAAACTCTGAGTTCGAATCTACCCCACACATCACGGCCGTGAGAACAGCGTGGTCATTTTGGTTGTTAACTTCAGTAGCAGCAACATGAAACCTTTGCAAATATTCCTTTAAGGACTCCCCTGGAGCCTGGATTACACTAGATAAAGACATTACGTCCTTTGAGCGAGTGGTATGGATTCTGAACTGCTCCATAAATTTCGTCGCTAACTCATCAAATCTGGAGATTGAACACAGAGAAAGTTTGGTGAAACATCAACATTTAGTCGCGTCATTTGCCCTAACTAAGTCCATCATCCACTCGTATCTCATCACATGCTATTGGGGATCAGTCTTCCCCTCATAGACTGGAATAGTCGACATACTAAACTTCTGGGGGTATTTAGCCTGTAGAGTAGCATCCATGAATGGAGTATGACTTCTATCTATGCCCCAATAATCATTGGATAAGCCCTGATTTTCCCTCAACAGCTGTCTGACCATGGCTGGCAAATCCTTAGCCTGCATGGAAGGTGGTAAGTAGGACTCCGTCCTGCATGATTGTCCTGGCCGGTGCCTCCTTGATTGGTGATCTCCCAAACGAGTGTCTTGGGGACCTACTTCATTGCGTCCCTAGTGAGCCGATCGGTTAGCTTCCACTTGCGCTCCAGATCCTAAATTTCCCATTCCAACATGAGAGCGGTTTCCTAGGTGCAAGTAAGGGGCCATGGCTCCAGGTAGGGAACCTAAATCATTCTTATTGGATTGATCTACTGCACTTATTTGCGCTGTTTCAGGGCATCTACGCCTGGGATGTTCATCAGACGAAGCAGAACTGTCAGATGATGAGTAGGTAGCGGGACTTCCTCCAGCATTCTGATGCTGTTGTTGAGTAAGCTGGGTCATAATATTGGCGTTAGCTTGAATCTGCTCATTAAGCTGTCTCCTGCATTCCACGAGTTCTCTCATCAGCTCGTTGAACTTTGTTCTAGTGACAACTTCTGTTTGGTTTAGGACAGTGGCGGACCCTGCACCTGGATTAGCTTGTTGACTGTTGGATTGCTTATTGTACGCTAGAGGTCTCGTTGACATCCGCATTGTGGGAGGCTGATCTGGTGTGCGGTCTTCCCATTGTAGAGTTATCGGTAGGAACTCTGAGTAGAATCTATGAACTTCTTGTGAACGAACTTGGATCTTCTTTGAGGATTTCTTCAATCCAGTAACGATAAAGTAGATCCTAACAGCCTGAGAATGCTACTCTCAGTGAAAGCACCAAAATATTAGAATCAAAATTGGTCACTAACACTCAAGAAAAGATTTTCGTAGAGAGATTAATGAAATTAAAACAGAGAATGTATGAAAAACTAACTGCAGAAACAAGAACACCGGAATTATAGTGGTTCGGCGCAACTGTCTACATCCACTGTTAATGTAATCTTTATTGCTTTTCTCAGAGACTTGAACACATATACAATCCATAAACTTCTAACTCGAATACAAGTTTGAGCTAATGGAAGCGAGTACCAAAAATGGCAAAGTATCCCTGGGGTTTCTGAAAAAAGGTCTCTTCCGTTGTACCTCTTCCCCTCTATTTATAGACGAAGATAGGTTAGATATCCTGTGCGGGCCCAAAACTAAGGTATCTCGGCCTGTATATGGAAATCTCGAGTTGACCGAACCAGGCATACCGAGCGACTTTCGGCTGATCGACAAATGTCGACCTATTATGGCCGATCGGTGGTCATTGAGCAATTGACTCGGAGCGAACTCTTAAAGGACTCGGAGTAACTCGCGATGGTTCTCAAAATAAAGCAGCGTTGACTTCCTCACTCCACTGTTGATCCCACGTATAGGCTAACTCCCTCAATGTGCCCCGCACCAGACATACCGACCATACGTCCCGAACCACTTCTGACCGAACGACACCAACTTCCCTTCATGGCCGAGCGGCGAGTGACTGGTCCACTTAGCCTTCACTTCATGGCCGAGCGATGATTGACCGGTCGACCTTGGCATTCTCTCTATAACCGAGTGACGAGTGACCGATCCATCTTAATCGAACGAATATGGCTAATCATGCTTCTTGGCCAAACCTTTCACACCGAGTCATATGAGCCGAACCATGCTTTAAGGCTGATCTACTTGAATATACCGAGCTTCTCAAATAGGCCGAACCATACACTTATGTCGAACCATATATACAGGCCGAATATATATATATATATATATATATATATATATATATATATATATATATATATATATATATATATGCTGAACTACTCAAATCGGGTCAATCTTTATATTTCCAACCTCTCACCGACTTGAGTTTCATCTTGATTCAATCAAAACCTCTATAATTATCGTCTTGTAGCTGGGCCAAGCAGCCAGGTAACACTACTCAAGTAGAAACCCTTGATTTTGAATTCTCAATTGTTCCGAAATCATCTAAAAATAGATCAAAAAATGGTATCGCATCATCCTCTTAAGATCTGCAAACCTTTTCTCACGATTAATTAAAGGAACTGATCTATCGTGATAAGGTTAGCATTGCAAGGTTTCAAGAAATAGAGAAGATGAAGTTATTCTCTAGAACATTTTACAATGTAAAAGAATTTCCCTATCGTGACGTTGAAAAATTGGCAGAAACAACACAAATCTTATGTTTAATTGGAAACAAGCAAACAAAGTAAAAACCTTTACTTTTCTAGTTCAACTATTCTTTACAAATATCGTGGAAATTTTTGGAAACCACAAGACGGCGAGGGTTGGTTGTGGAGCAGCATGCAAGGAGATATTATAAATTGCATGTTAACAAGTTAAGAATCATGCTTGGTTGTTGTAGCTATAATGGGTTTGAAGTAAAAGAAGTCAATATAATTAATAGACGGTGAAATGAAATTAGGCATCAATTTTGGAATGATAATGTTCGAGAATTCATGGCCATAAACGTAAGGTTAAGAGCACGATTATGAATAAGATATCGCTTAACACAGTTTACCTCATGTTGGAAGTCACGAGCAAATATACAGTACAAATTACAAGGCTTTTTATGCTATTTTTGATAACATTAAGGTGAATCAGGCTAAATATATCCCTGATGCAATTAAGAACTTTTTTAAGTGGAAGCGTAAAATAATCATCTATGCCCATGCTTACAAAGAATTTTTGAATACTACGACTGTTATAATGCCTTTTGGCATGGTCATGACACCAAGGAATTGACTGGAAACCGATGATGGTCCATCCCGAAGATCGACTATGCAAAGGTCTACTATGGAAGCTGGTAAATTTTATTCGAGTTCGGATTGAGCTACAGTTAACATGATACGATAATCAAAGTTATGAAAGCCAACGTTTCAAATTTCAAGTCAATCGGAGTTTGTATGCTCAAGATATTAATTGATCAAAGCCAAGAATATCAACTACTTCATACCATTCTCATCTGCATCCACCCAAGGCGGCCTTCTTCGTGTCCATCGAAATCAAACTAGTTCGCATCCATGGGAGGAGCAAGCTCATTTGTGTCTATGACAATGCATTGTCAACTTCATATCCATCATTCCCCCTCTTTCGTATCGGCATCACTCGAATCCATCAGGAACAATTACCACTATTCATATCCATCGAGGTAAGTGGTGGTTCGTATCCATGAAAGGAAGTTTCGTTCGTATCCATCAACCATGCCTCACTTCATATCGGTCCGTAATCGCCCTGCTTCGCATCTATCATCCCCCAGCTTATTCGTATCGATCCACCCACGTCTACTTCATATCCATCGAATCCATAAAAAACCATCATTTCATATCGATCCACCGATGCACCATATTCTTATCGATCACCCAGTGATCGATGTGAATAATACAAGATAGAATGATACGAGTGACACCCTCGTTGATCGATACGAAATGACGCAGCAATCATCGATACGAACAGCATAACAATTACTAGTTACGAACGAAGCCATATCAATGGACACGAACGGCATGGATGTGAAGCAACTGAATGAGAGCGATATGAAGGGAACACTTAAAGATGGCTGACTTGGTCGCTCGGCATGAAAAGTGGATCGATCCTAAAAGTTAGCGCCGCGTCATCTGACATCACGTGCCTAAAGCGATGCAAACTTGTCAGCCTTCAACAAATTCAAACTTGCATCGATCATAACTCGAGATCTACATGTCCAAATGTCACAAAATTTTCACAGGAGCTTGCCTACAACCTCAAAAACGTACCTGACCAATTTCAGCCCAAAAGGATCAATTGTGGATCGATAGGAACTCAATTCCTATCGCTTCCAGAACGAGTTGAAATCACCTGAACTCACTTCCGTGGGCCCACTCACATGAGAGAATAAGTCTTCCGAGATCTGGCCGAGATATTTGCTTCCTACGCCTATAAATAGTGACGTTGGACCTACAGAAAATGAACTTTTGGTTACTCTACGCTGACATTCTGTCGGAGTAATTCCTAGACTATTGTTGTACTGTTGTAGCTTTTTGTAATCAGCGAGTGAAAGTCAATAAACATCAATCATTCCGTAATGGACATAGGTAATTCGCCGAATCACTCTAAATTCGTGTGTTTCTGCGCATTTTCTTATCCGTTGATTAGTGTGTTTGTTAGATCTACCTCATTTTACATTTTATTTCTACGTTTTATTTTTTCAAACACATTGGAAGAGCGTTGTGTCCAATTTTGGTACAAACACTTTGGTGCTTTCACTGAGAAAACCCAGCTTTTCTCCTGCTCAATGGATCTGCTACCGATATCGGATTGCAATAATCTAAGGAGAAGATTCAAATTTCAAGTCCGAAGTTATTCCACCCTATTCAGGTTTGTATCAAGTCTAGGAGAGAGCTTCGTTATCCACCATGGTCAACACTAGGACAACTTCAACAACTACACATCCAGAAGAATGGGATAGATAGAACCCCGCGCAACTTCCTCCTACCAACGAGAATGCTGCTGGACCTTTAGATCCACGAGGCCCATTCACCAGAGAAGAATTACAACTACTAATGCAAGAGCTGACACAAAGCCGTCGGCAGCTTACTCAGCAACTCTATGCTAACACGGAATTGACTAATTAACTGAATCATCAAAGACGAAGGGATCCAGAAGGGATCAGGCTTCCTATTCATCCACAGAGAGTTTAGCCTCTTCTGACTACAATCACTGATCCATGTGCCTACGGCTGGAGTGAAACTATACATAAGCTATTGGACATCAGCGCACCTTGAATCTTTGGCAACTGAGGGTTGGCCCATCAGCCAACCATCAAACTGGACCCTCCTCCTAAGGAGGCACTGTTTCTTATCACACCACTGACAATCGCGTTGCTACCGCTGCTATTGAGTTGGGAGTTGACACTCGAAATCGAACAGATCCGACCCATTGTCAATGTGATTCTACTCTTGAGCCTTATTTTCCTGAAGACCTAGTACCAAGGAGGCGAGATAAGAACTTTCGATCGCGACCGGCCCATCCTCGCATTGTGGAACCTGACCACACCTTGGCTCCACATGTCTAGAATGTCCAAATGCCGGATATCCCGACAATGATCCGTCACATGATCCGTGAAAGTCAGGGCCTCACCAATGACGACTGGAAATCTCCTGAAGTCATACTATTAGTCGGCTAGTTTTCTATCTGTTTAGAAAATAGTCGAAATTTTTTGAAATAAATTTACCGCAAGCGCACAGCGTACACTTGTAGTACGTGGCGAATACGGGTCGATCCGTAGGGAATTGTATATTTAAATCTTCTATTCAATCAAATTAACCAAAGTTGAAGCTACAGAATTAGAGAGCTTCATTACCCCCTAAATTAAAAAGGTTTAGCCTCTCATACTTGTCATTTGATTAACAAATGTAGCTAGCAACATGAACGCAAAAAGAAAGGAAAATGAAAGCTAATGGAAAAGAGAAGCTAATTAACAAGAATTAAAACTAATCTACTTGCATGAATGTAAATCAACGCTACCAACATTAAAGTAAATGAACACGGAAAGTAAATGAACAGGTAATTAAATTGCAAAAGAAAACAAAAGTTACATGAAAATAAAAACAAATGGCTAAGTAGCCATGAAAACAAAGAAGAGAGCTTGATTTATTTTTGAGCCTAAACTAAAAATAAGATAGACTAAGGAAGAGAGGGGTTCCATGAAACATAAGGGGTATATATACATGTGACAAACCCTAATTCATATTTTTAGGGAATGCCCAAAATACCTTTAAGAAAGTGTAGAGGCCAAGTAATCATTAGCTTGTACTAATCATCATTTGAGTGTACATGAAGCCATAAAATCTATAAGCATGTGCATTAGTCTCTAATTGAAAATCAAGGTAAATGGGTGGGGTCCTCCATGTTCTCCACTTTGAATTATTTCCATCTTCATTCTTTTATATCTTCTTTGTGCATGCATATTTCATCATAAAATCACTTGTAAAATTCAGCAAATTTCCTATAAAACAACATAGAAAATTCCAAGTAAATTTTCACAATTTAATAAATGCACAAAAATGACCATTTTACCCCTATATGAAGATGAATATGTGAAAATTTGAAAATAATCTGAATTTTGGTTTAAACAAGTTTAAATATCCAATATGATCATTTTTTCAATTTAAATAGATAAACTATTGTGGTAAAGATATGCATATTTATGTGCACATCAAATACCCCCACACTTTTCTTTTTATTCGTCCTCAAATAAAGAAAAACTAAGATAAATCTGTTTTCGTAGGGAGCACAATTGCATTGAGCGTATGCAACAAGCCATTAAACCTCTGTGTGTCTCCAGTAGGATGAGTATTGTCTCGTGAGGTTTTTCAACGGATACTACCTATAAAATCCAAATGCGATATGAAAATATTTACAAAATGCAAAATTTATTTACAAAGAGATGAATGCGAGTTTTTGGAAATTAAAAATGAGAGATTTACTTTTAAATAGACACAAATAAGTTAAATTTAAGTTTTGGTCATTATCTTGAAAATTTAAGTCATTTACTCATCAAAATTTTCAATAAAAATCAAGTTATCAAAGCAAATATATTATAGTTTAACTCGTTGTTTCGGTTGATTACATAGTGTAACTATGAAATGGATTCTTATCGATTATCAAAGTTCATCAAAGTGGTATTTTCATTTCTTTTCTATAACAAGTCAAATCAACTAAGTAAAAATAGTGCTTGGATTTCATTTGTTTATTCTCTTTAAAAAAGATTTATTGATATAAACTATATTTACATATGCCTAGCTATGAGGCCATATATACCATCATGCACTGCCTTTCGGAGTTACATGGGAAGGATACAGATCATAGCGTGTGTACACTTAAGTGTGTACACCTATCGACCGTAGGCATTATTAATAAAAGAACTTTTTATATACATACAACTAGCTCAGATAAACTGAGGCCATATATACCGATCATGCACTGCCTTTCGGGCTTATGTGAGAGGGTACAAATCATGGCGAGTGTACACGTAAGTATGTACATGGGTGTTAATAGAAAATATTTACATAAATACAAATGTATATCTTTATATGTTTTTTTAAATTAATTTTTTTTGAAAAAGAGAGCTTTGCAAAATCATATTAACACCACTTAACTTAGAAGACAAAAGATGTTATATCCTTTACTTTAAATCAATTTAAAACAAAGATTTTCAATTAGGATACATTTCATAATTAACTTTCTATATACTAGTTAAACCATTGTTATTTGTAATCAAACTTTATTTTTATTTTTGTGAAGACAAATAAACTTTCAAAATTTTCAATTTAATAAGCCAAAACCATATATTTATCTTATAGTGTTTCTTAAAAATAAATCAAAAGAAAATTTGTTTTTGGTTTTTTTTTTAATTTTTTTTGAGATTTCAAAAGAAAAGGCAAAAATAAATCATAAAAAGATAAAATAAAAATAAAGATGAGTCTCCCCCCACACTTGATTTTGACTGTGCCCCCACAGTCAACCCAAGTGGAAAGAGAAAAATAAAAATAAAAACATGACCTTTATTTAAATGAAAATTAAAGGTATTTACACGAGATCAGAAAGTATATCGTCATAAAGTAAATGAAACGGTCTTCCAAAGACCGATTCATTTGTCTAGTCAAGTATGCGAGACACAGCTTAAGCTCGAAAACCCAAACTGTAAAAGATTTCAAAATTAAATGTTGATTTGGAAAAACAAATGTCGTTTTATTGAAAATCGTACGAGTTGATTTATTTTCGATGATTTTTAGGGTAGATATAACAATTGATTGAAATTCAAGTTTATTCTCACCAAATTGAAATTCAAGTTTGTCGTTGAAAAATTCTTCAAAATTATTGATTTCAACATCAAAGTGGTGACAATCTTCCCCTCGGAATTTAACAACTCGTATCCAATAGTCCAAAAAATTCATCTTCATTAAATTCGTCTTTCTTTATTAGATTATCAACAAATTCATTGCGTATCTCAAGTTCAGAATCCAAATTTGTTATATTCAAATTTTCGAAATAAAGAAAAGGAAGATCGAATTTTAAGTTTGGTTCCACACCCTCAAAAAAATTGAAATCCAATTCAGTTACCAAATTCTCAACAACTTCATTAAGATTCTCATTTTCAAGTTCAAAAGTTGTTATTTGAAAATTGTCGATTTGGGTAAAAGGTGGATTATCACTTAAATCGTCACACATTGGAATTTGATTTTGTTTTTCACGTTATTTCATATATTCTCAAACAACGAATCTGTGCGATCATCGTAAATTTCGTTCATTTGCTCAACAAAATCCAATTTATAATTATTAGCATGTGGATTTTCACTTTAAAATTGTTGAAAACAAAGATTTTCAATCGTAGCATGGTAAAGATTATTCTCATTTCCAAATTCGTTTGAAAAGTTGTTCCATTTTAATTTTGAGTTAAAAATTCATTTTGGAGATCGAAATTGAATTGGCATGGGTTATAATCGAAATCATTTTTATTTTAAAGAGAATTCAAATTTTGATTACTTTGACTTGAGTTATTACACAAATATGAATTACACAAATCATTTATACTTTATTTTGTTATGTAGAGATTTCAAGTAGAAATGAAATGCTAATTTCAAGATTCGACGGTCGTTCGTTATTTTGAAAATTTTGTAGTTCAAATCTCGAATCGTTTAAACAATAGTTGTTATTGAAATATCCATAAGAATTTAAAGTGAAATATATGGATTATATTGATTTTCACCACTATCGTAAAATTCATGTGAATATGGAAATTCGGACATTTTAAAGAATGTTTTTTTATAAAGTAAAATTATTCACAAATAATTTATTTTAAAAAAAAAAATTGGTTTTTGTTTTGTATTTTGGTTTTTCAATTTTTTTTGGTTTTTGAAAAGGTTTTATAATTTTTGTTTGTATTTTTAATTTTCTAAATTTTTTTGGATTTTGAAATTCCAAAGGAAGATTTAAAAATTCAAAGACAAAGAAAAGGAATATTTGCAATTTTTTTGTTAATTCTGGATTTTTTCTTTTTTTATAAAATATGAATGAACTAATGCAACTAAATGAATGAAATGGTTAATTACAAATGATTTATCCTAAGTTAACTCGAAATTGTATAATCACACCTTGTCTTAGATACAAGATAGTTCTCCGCCAGGTAACGGACAGGATTTATCGGTGCACCACGAATCACCGTAGCAATGCAGCCGAAGGTTTAAGTACCTTCAAAGAAACAACCATTATAATATTTACGAATCACCGTAATATTTATAAATAACGATTATTACTCTGTCGTAGCCTAGACACCAAGAAATTAAATTGTTCAAAGAAGACAACTTGTCAATATACAATTAAAAGTTATCGATGTCTAATCGTTATTATTAATCAAAATATAGGATGAAATGCATTACTGAAATAAACGTGTATTAAAAATGTAACTACAAATGAATTTTTTCGTTTTTATTTTTGTATTTTTTTAAATATATAAATGCAAATGCAAGCAAACAACAATGCAAAGCAAATAAAAACAAGAGATAGAGCAATCAAGTAGCTTTTTTGGCAAGCAAAGAAAAGCAATTATTTTTGGCAAGCCAAGCGAAGCAAGCGACTCTTTCAATCTGCTTTGGCAATCTGAAATAAATAATAGAGGTAATTAGCCAAAAGGACAAACATTAATAAAAAATATAGATGTAGTCCAGAATTTTTCAAATTTAGGCTCAAGGACAAAACCACGTTTTCTCTCCTCTCACGTCATTCTCAAATCCGCTTTCTTTCAACTGCCGCTACTCATATTCTTCTGCCAATACCACAACCTCGTAGCCCCTTCTCCTCTCATCTTCATCGCCTTCAACAACTCGACCTCGACCCACGCAGCATCGACCTGTACTGCGTGCTGCTCCGCCTCGTCGGCTTCATTGCCGCTCTCCTCATCGTCTCCATCGATCTGTTGTTAGTTTTTCATTGTCGCTCTTCTCATCGTCATTGTCGCACTCCTTATCGCCGACGTCATTGCCTTGACCTGACCTGACCTACACTGCGCCCTGCTCCGTCTTCGTCGGCGTTAGCTATGAAGCAGATTAAATAATCGTCGATCAGAATTTTAAAAAAATCAATAACATTATAAAATGCTAAATTAAATTAGCATTATCATTGTAATGCTATATTCAAAAAATGATAAATTTTGCTATCATTTTACATACGTTATACATGCTGGTGTAGTTCATACTTAAAATGCTACATTAATCTATCATTTCAAATATCATTAATATGCTACTAAATTTTGTATCTAAAATGTTACATTAAACTATCATTTTGCATGTTTTGAAAATGCTACTGTACTTCATAGTTAAAATGTCGATTTAAAAATGATAAAATAAACTAGCATTATCATTCCTTTTTATAGTTTAAAAAGGGTAAACTAAATTAGCATTATACACATATAATGCTATATTCATTTTCACTTAAACATAATGCTAGTTATATTTAGCATTTTCGAATGTTAACTGTTCAAAAAAAATCGATCGGCACCAGCTTCGGTCGTCTTCTCTTCCATCTTCGACGCCATGCTTCGCTGCTACGCCATCATCGACGTCATGCTTCGCCACTACACCACCAACAATCTTCTCTTCCATTTCCTTCCAATCCACCTCGTCGCCTCTTGGGCTGCTACCACCTCATCGCCTCGACCATCCACCGTCACCATCTCATGTTCCTGCCACTACATCGCCTTCCATGCCTCATCCTCCATGGCGTCGCCAAGCCATTACCATTTTAGTCGCGTCTTAAGTTTGCCTTGCGATATATTTTTACAGAAACTTTGGCCTTCGTACTAAATATAAAACGTGTTGTCCTTGCGTCAAAAATTTTCTTTATATTTGTCCTCCTTCCAGTTTTCCACTAAATAATATATGTATATATATACAGTATTTTTTTGGATAATTCAAAGAAAAACCAATCAAAACAAATGAAAACAAAATAAATTGAAATTTGTTGTTTTTTTTAAAATTAGGTTGTAACTAAAACAATTTAAACAAAACAAATTCACGGATATTTTTTTTAACTGTAAAAGAGAACTGAAACAAAAGAAAACAAAGTAAGAAAAACAATACACACAACAAAGTAAGAAAACAAAGAAAAAATAAAAAACTCTTTATTCTTTTTTTTAGCTGAAACCCGGCCCAATCTGGTTCACAAACTCTGGAAAAAAAGAACACAAAACCAATTGACTCGTTTTCAATTACAAAACCAAAACTTAATCGAATTATTTTCTCCGTTCACCAATCAACCGAATTCAATTCCCAAATTAAGAGTTTCAAAATCAATTCGAGGTTCAACGAGATGATGTGCGGCCGAAGTGTGGAGTTCGATTTTGAGTTGAGGCGTGTTTTGTGTTGGGGTCGCAGTTGAAACGGTTTTGGGTTGTTCGAACTCTAGCAAGCAGTGAGGTTTTGCGATTGAAGGCGATTGATGTTGATTGAAATTGAAGGTGATTGTCGAGTGATTGGAACATTGTTTGTTGGTGGTTCGAATTTCGGCGTTGCGAGGTTTGAGGGTTTGTGTAGTTCAAGTGGCTGATTTGTGGAAGGCGATTTGGGGTTGCGGAAAGGGTTGTGGTCTGGAGTTTGGGGGAACCGCGGATGGTCGAAGATGATGAAATGGTATTGCGGTGGTGATGATGTGGGGTACAAGGAAGGGCAGTGTTTACTGTGTTGGATGGTCAGTGTGGGTTGCTGCTTTGAATATGGTTGCTGCCGAAGTATGTGGTTGCTGGTGTGGATATGGTAGCTCTGGCAGTTGTTGTGAAGACATAAGATGTAGGATGGGGCAGAGCAGTATTTTGGGTTACGGTGTGGTGACAGGGGCTGTGGTGGAGATGGTTTGAAGTAGATAAAGGGATATGGTAGAAATCTGATCAGCAGGTGGTTTGTGGAGGAAATGTATGCAGAGAGGAAGTATCAGGAGAAGTCGGTGATTTGCAGTGATTTGTAGTGGGAAGATGCAGCAAGGAAGTGAATGAATGCGTGCACAGTTTTCTTGCGTAGAGGGGATGGCCGTAGATGGATTTAGAGATTGTGTAAGTGATGGTAGGGAGATTTATTGATGACACAGGAGATATGGCAGTGGCTAGAAGGTGAATCATGCTGTCAGGTGGAAATAGTGGATGGAAATGTCGAGGCTTTTGGATGATATGTCGATGGCTCGGTTTACTGTGTGGTTATGGCATAGTGATTTGAAGATGCAGTAGTCTGGGAGTTTTGTTTGGATGATGGTTGTGAGCAGTAGCAGTGTTGACTTGTTGAAATTAAGGAGGGGATGGTGGAGTTTAGGTAATGCACTGTGGTGGATTTGTACAGCTGTTTATGCACGTGAAGCTGGTTTGAGGGGATGTCAGTGAACTGCTGAGGTCAAGGGTGTATGTGATAGGGTATTGGGTTGGCAAGAGAAGAAGAGAATAATTAGAGGAAGAAATTATATTGAGAAGAAGAAGAATAGTAGAGAATGCAGAGAATACTTCTTTTGTTTTTTCCCCCTTTTCTCATTTCTTTCCATTACATATATAGCAGAGATTCCTAACAAACTGTATACGTGGCCTATTGGCTACCTATCCTTCTGTAACAACTTTTGTAACAAATTGCAGACAGGAAATAAAAAGAAATAACGAAAAGAAAAAAAGAAAAGGCTAATCATTTGCTTTTCATAACAGAATTTGCAGCATGTACGTGATTTCCATTTCTCCATTTAATCCAAGTATCTCTGTGGCTTATGTATTACTCTCCTGGGCCTTGTACCATCGTGTGCATTGTCTTCCTGTGCTGGTGTGTCACTGGTAGCCGTATCAACACCTACCCCTTCAAGATCGACCTTGTCCTCAAGGTCGGTTGTGTTAGTGTTTGATGGAAGTGGTTGTGGGGTTATTATGGTCGGGTTTGGGTAGAGTTTGAGGAGTGAAATGTGGAATACTGGGTGAATGCGTGAGTCATTTGGAAGTTGGAGTTTGTATGCCACGGGTCCTATTCTTTCAATTATTTGGAAAGGTCCGAAGTATTTTTTGGATAGCTTGTGACAGTTTTGTCGAACTGAAGTTTGACGGTAAGGTTGTATTTTAACGAATACCCAAGCGCCTATCTCAAATTGCTTGTCAGTGCGCTTCTGGTCTGCATGGTTCTTCATTCGTGATTGTGCTTTTTGTAAATTGCTTTTTATAAGGTGGAGCAGCTGATCACGCTTATTGGCCCATGCCGTGAGGTCTGGTATTTGAGTAGTGTAGTTGATATAATTGGAAATTGTTCGTGGGAGACGGCCATAGACAACCTGAAAGGGAGATGTGCACAATGTGGTATGTTTAGTTGTGTTGTACCGCCACTCAGCCCAAGGAAGACATTTAACCCACTTGTTTGGGATGTCGCCGACAATAGCTTGAAGATACGTTTCAAGGCATCGATTGACGACTTCGGATTGGCCGTCGGTTTGAGGGTGGTAAGCACTACTCATACGAAGCTTGGTGCCATGGAGGCGAAATAATTCTTTCCAAAATTGGCTTGTGAATAGGCCATCACGATCTGATACGATCGATTGTGGAAATCCATGTAGGCGGACATATTCGTTAATGAAATTGGCAGCCAATTGAGATGCTGAAACAGATGATGGTAATGCACAGAAATGCGCATACTTGGAGAGTCGATCGACAATTACCCAAATGGTAGTTTTTCCTGCGGACGGTGGAAGGTGTGTTATAAAATCCATTGCAATGTCGTCCCAAATCTGGTGAGGAATCGGCAGTGGTTGAAGAAGTCCTTTGTAGGGGGTGTTGTCAGTCTTGGTCTGTAGGCAGGTGGAGCACTGCTTGACAAAAGTCTGAATAGAAGATGCTAAATTCGGCCAATAGAAATTACCGGCGACTCTGGCTATCGTTGCTTTGATTCCGGAGTGTCCTCCAATTTTTGTAGAGTGAAGCTCGGTGATTATATTATGTCGCAGCTCATCATTTGCAGGAATAAAAATTTGATTGCCCCAAAATAGTAAATTATTTCGCAATTGGAATTTGGGGTTTGAGCACGTACCTGAACGCAATTCTTTGATAATTTCTTGTGCTTCGCTGTTTTCCCGCAGAGCTTTCTTGATGTCGTCCAGTATTGCAAACGTCGGCGTTGAAATGGCGTTCATCGTTGCATCACTTGTAAATCTCGAAAGTCCATCTGCTACGACGTTCTGCTTTCCTGGCTTATAGTGTATTGTGAAGTCGAATCCCAAGAGTTTGGTGAGCCATTTATGCTGCTCTGGTGTCTGTATTGTTTGTGAAACCAGTTCGCGAAGGCTCTGATGATCTGTGTAGATTTGAAACTGTCGGCCTAGAAGATAATGGCGCCATTTCTTTACCGTTGCAATGATGGCAAACATTTCTCGGGAGTAGGCTGAGGCTTTATGGAGATGCGGCGGAAGTTTGAGGCCGAAGAAGGCGATGGGATGATGGTTTTGCTCGAGAACGGCACCTATGGCTGTTGCGGATGCATCAGTTGTAATGGAGAAGGGGCGGTTGAAGTTTGGTAGGGATAATGTCAGAGTTTGGGTTACTGCTGTTTTGAGGGTTTCGAATGCTTGTTGGGTCGATGGGCCCCAGGCAAATTCATCGCGTTTTAATAGATCGGTTAATGGGCTGGCTATAGAGGCGTAATTCTTTATAAAGCGGCGGTAATAGCCCGTAAGGCCTAAGAATCCCCTTGTTGCTGTTACTGATGTGGGTGGAGGCCATTGTACCATTGCTTCAATTTTGGATGGATCCACTTTTACCCCTTCGTGTGATATAATGTGCCCCAAATATGACAGTTCCTTCATACCGAAGCTGCATTTTGGCAAGTTAGCAAAAAATTGATGTTTATTTAAAATATCCAATGTTGTGTAAAGATGGTCCAAATGGGCAACCCAAGATGGACTGTAAACAAGGATGTCATCGAAAAAAACTAGAATGAATTTTCTCAAGTGGGGACGGAAAATATTATTCATCGTGGCTTGAAAGGTTGAAGGAGCGTTTGTTAACCCGAATGGCATCACTAAAAATTCATAGTGGCCTTCGTGAGTACGAAACGCTGTTTTTGGAATATCGGTTGGATGAACACGGATTTGGAAGTAGCCACTTCGAAGGTCGAGTTTGGAAAAAAAAATTGCGCCGTATAATTCATCTAATAATTCGTCGACTGTTGGTATAGGGAAGCGGTCTTTGATAGTGATGGTGTTGAGTGCTCTATAGTCGACGCAAAATCTCCACGATCCGTCCTTTCTTTTGACTAAAAGAACCGGGGATGAAAATGGGCTAGTGGATGGTTGAATGAGTTTTGATTGGAGCATTTCTTGTATTTGATGCTCGATTTCGTTTTTTTGGGAGTATGGATATCGATATGGTTTAGTGTTGATTGGGTTGGCATTTGGAAGTAGATTTATGTGGTGGTTAAGAGGTCGGTCGGGCGGTAGGGTGGAGGGTTTGGTGAATATGTGTTTATATGAGGTTAGCAACTTTTGTAGTTGTGGATCATGGTTTGGTATAGCTGGTGGTATGTGTTGAACTTGCGCAGGTTGGATTTGCAGATATAGAAAATTGGATATAGACGAGGTGTCGTCTAAACGCTTGAGTTGTTGGAGGGATATGAGGGACGGTTTACTTTGTGGGCTTACACCGGTTAAACATACGGCCCGATTAGCAATTGTAAAGGCCATAGTGAGTTTTTTATAATCCATTGTAACTGGGCCAAGCTGCGCAAGCCATTGGATCCCACACACTGCGTCTGATCCAACAATGTCCAGCAAATGGAAATCAATAAAAAACACATGGCCCTGTATATCCACTTGTACCTTTGAACAGCACCCATTACTTCGTAATTTTTCCCCATTGCCTACTGTCACAACAAAGGAGCTCGCGCTGTTTGTTTGTAAGCCCAGAAACTTCGCAGTCTTCGGGTGTATGTAATTATGTGTAGAACCCGTGTCAACTAAAATAGAGATGTCGTTACCATTAATTGAAGCCGGAAGACGTATTGCGAGTGGGTGCGACGAGCCTGTCAGAGCGTGGAATGATATTTCCTGTGCAGCATCGGTCATTGGGGCTGTAATTTGTGGTGGTTCGGTATCTATTGGAGATTTGGCTTCAGGTTCGAACGTGGGTGGGGCATCGTCTGGGTTTGTATCAGGGAGGATCATGAGAATATGGGTTGGTTTGCATCGATGGCCGTACTGGTACTTCTCATCACAGTTAAAACATAATCCTTGTTGTTTACGAACATTCATCTCGGTTGGGGATAGTTGCTTAATAGGTATATGGGTTTTGGGGCTTTGTAGTTGTGGTGTTTGTTGAATTGTGTGGGTGGGTTGAAGGGGGGTCGATGTTTTTTGGAACTGATAGTTTGGTTTTGTGATTGGATATTTGGTTAAATCGTTCAGTTTCCGTTCGATATGTTTGGCTCCATCGATGGCGTCGGAGATGGTTGTAGGTTTGAGGATGTGAAGTTCATTTTGAATGGGTGTTTTGAGGCCGGAGATGAAACATTGGAGTATGGATTCATTGGGCAGTGTAGTAATACGATTGCAAAGAGTTTCAAAGGTGGCTTGGTAGTTTTCGACGGTTGTAATTTGTTTGAGTTTGAACAAGGTGGCTTGTGGATTGAGGAATGTGGGTGGGTCGAATCGTTTCTCGATTGCTTTTGTCAATGCCATCCAAGTAGAGATTTGATTGTTGCGATGCATCCATTGGAACCACGATAGAGCTTGGCCTTGCATGTGGAAGCTTGCGAGATCGACTCTTTGATCTTCGGGTGTGGAGTAGTAAGCGAAAAACCGGTCCGCTTGAAAAATCCAATCGTGTGGATTGGTGCCATCGAAGGTTGTGAGTGAGCATTTAGGGGCACGAGTATGTGTCGGAGTGGATAATAGTGGTGGTTGGCGGTTAACGGTCGGAGTTTGATATGTGGAGGAGTGGTTTGGTGGTGAAATGGGTGGTTGGTTATCCAACTTATGGTTAATATCAGCTAGGGTAGCTTTAATGTCAATGTTATCGGCTGTCAAGGCTTCGAGCATGGCACCATGGTTATTTTGGGTGGTTTGAATGGTGGTTTGGTTAGTTTGGATGGATTTTATGGTGGTTTGGTGGTCGGCGAGTTGTTGGAAGGCAGCATCTATTCGTGTCATTGTGGAAGGATTAGAGCGGTGGTTTGGAAGGGAGGAAGGTAGAGACAAGCAGTGGAAGCACCAGATTGATAGGGTATTGGGTTGGCAGAGAGAAGAAGAGAATAATTAGAGGAAGAAATTATATTGAGAAGAAGAAGACATAGTAGAGAATGCAGAGAATACTTCTTTTGTTTTTTCCCCCTTTTCTCATTTCTTTCCATTACATGTATAGCAGAGATTCCTAACAAACTGTATACGTGGCCTATTGGCTACCTATCCCTCTGTAACAACTTTTGTAACAAATTGCAGACAGGAAATAAAAAGAAATAACGAAAAGAAAAAAAGAAAAGGCTAATCATTTTCTTTTCATAACAGAATTTGCAGCATGTACGTGATTTCCATTTCTCCATTTAATCCAAGTATCTCTGTGGCTTATGTATTACTCTCCTGGGGTACCATCGTGTGCATTGTCTTCCTGTGCTGGTGTGTCACTGGTAGCCGTATCAGTATGTCATGAGCAAGGTGCACAGTTGCACTGTTTTTGTAGTGAAATAGCAGAAGTTGTAGGCTGTGAAAGGGGGGAATGAGGTAGTCGGTGAAGTTGCAGGAATGAAGATAAGCAGAGGTGGGAATGCAGAGAACAATGGGTTGTTAAAGATAGAGGAGCAGTTGCCGTGGTCGGCGTAGTACTGTGCAGTGGTGGTGGCAGATAGTGGTACGGAGTGGAAGCGAAGGTAGATGTGGTCTTGAATGTAAGTAGGCAAGTTATGCTGTGGAAGTGTGACAGAGAATGCAGATAGAAACTGTGAACAGAGAGAAAAAAATTTGTAACAACGAAAAGAAAATGAAGATGTATGGACAAACGAAAACGAAAACGAAAATGACAATGTAAAATATAAAATGTGAAAAAGCAATTGAATAAAAAGAAGTTTCTTTTTTCTTTCTTTTTTTTTGAAAATGGAATAGTGAATTTTTTTTAATAGAAATGCTGTGCAAAATGAAACTAGAAAATTAGAAATGCACACAATCACAAAAAAATCACACACAATACACATATTTTTTTTAAATGCAAGACTAACACACAAAATAAACACACAAAAATCAAAAAAAAAAATTGAAGAATAGAAAATTAAAATCAAAGTAATTACCCGATGACGTCGCTAAAAACTTGTTAATCGGCTAGTTTTCTATCGGTTTAGAAATTAGTCGAAAAATTTTGAAATAAATTTACCGCAAGCGCACGGCGTACACTTGTAGTACGTGGCGAATACGGGTCAATCCGAAAGGAATTGTTGATTTAAATCTTCTATTCAATCAAATTAACCAAAGTTGAAATGAAAGTTAAGCTAGAGAATTAGAGAATTAACTAACTAACTAAAAGAAAAGAGAAGCAAATATAAGAGTTAAATGACAATTTAGAGAACAAATCCACTCT
Organism: Allium cepa; assembly: GCA_030765085.1. Classification (NCBI taxonomy): domain Eukaryota; kingdom Viridiplantae; phylum Streptophyta; class Magnoliopsida; order Asparagales; family Amaryllidaceae; genus Allium; species Allium cepa. Next base: position 743,642,125 of record CM060940.1, on the reverse strand, counting down.
CTAAATCATGTAGTTCAACACGTATGAAATCATGATACCTCTTTTATGGTCATTAGTGCTTTAATTGATGTGTTTATCATAAGTATGACATATTTGTGTTATTGATTAGCCAACATAAGTCATCACCATCAAATGACATATTTGTACTATTGATTAGCCAACATAAGCCATCAAACTATAATACACCCCTTAAACCACTTACTAACTTTCATGAAACTTGACAATGAAAATGAAATATATTTTAAGTATGGTCTATTAACTATTAATTAGAAATATAGACCATCAAATTTGAATTTCAAATCACTTTCTTATGCCATAATCATATTTTGATAAAGAGGCATTTGTGTTAGTGATTGTTTAAGCATAGCCTATTTGGTGTCAACAATATAGGTTGTCAAATTCAAAGCAAGAACAACAAATAAAACACTTCATTGATCATCGTTAAGCACAAAAGTAGAGCATAAATTAATAAATAGTTGAAGCTACATAATTAGAGAGCTTCGTGTCCTCTAAATTGAAGGGGTTTAGCCTTCTATATTTATCATTTGGTTAACAAATGTAGCTAGCAACATGTAAGTAAAAGTAAAGGAAAATGAAATCTAATGGAAAAGAGAAGCTAATTGACAAGAATTAAAATAATCTACTTTGCATGAATGTAAATCTACGCTACCAACATTAAATAAATGAACAAGGAAAGTAAAATGAACAAGTAATTACATCGCATAAGAAAAGGAAAGTTACATGAAAATGAAAACAAATGGCTAAGTAGCCATGAAAAGAGAGAAGAGAGCTTGATTTATTTGTGAGCCTAAACTAAAACTAAGAGAGACTAAGGAAGAGACGGGTTACATGAAACATAAGGGGTATATATACATGTGTTACACCCTAATTCATAATTTTGGGGAATGCCCAAAATACCCTTGAGAAAGTGTGGCGGTCAAGTAATCATTAGCTTCTACTAATCATCATTTAAGTGTACATGAAGCCATAAACTCTATAAGCATGTGCATTAGCCTCTAATTGAAAATCAAGGTAAGTGGGTGGGGTCCTCCATGTTCTTCATTTTGGATTATTTCCATCTTCATTCTTTTGTATTTTCTTTGTGCATGCATATCTCATCATAAAAACACTTGTAAAAATCACCAAATTTCCTACAAAACAACATAGAAAATTCTAAGTAAATTTTCACAATTTAATAAATGCACAAAAATGACCATTTTACCCTGTATGAAGATGAATATGTGACAATTTGAAAATAATTTGAATTTTGGTTTAAACAAGTTAAAATTCCCACTATGATCATTTATTCAATTTAAATAGATTAAATAAGGTGGTAAAGATATGCATATTTACGTGCACATCACATACCCCCTTCACTGACGACATCCTCTACGCTGAACTGCCTCAGCGATACAGAATGCTGACCCTATCTGTTTATGAAGGGAATTCTAATCCAAACCAGCACATTTTAAAGTATGAATGGTTGATGAATGTCGCACTTGCTGATGATGCAGTCAAATGCCGAAGCTTTCCGATCTCCCTAGGGCGCATAGCAATTATGTGCTTTACCCGTCTACCACCTCGATCTATTTCATGTTTCGACCAGTTGGCAACGAAGTTTGTTGAACAGTTTCGCATGCATGTCACAAGACCGAAAGATGTTAATATCTTGTTCAATGTCACCCAAGCTTCCGGAGAGACACTCAAAGGTTATTTGGAGAGGTTTCATGCTGCATGCGCTAAGATTAGTAATCCTAATGACAATACAATTCTGATGGCACTAACAAAGGGAATCGATCCCAATTCTGAATTTGGCAACTGTTTAGCTGAAAAATCTGCTGCGTCATTGGACCGTTTCTATTCCAAGGAAGCTCGATTCTTGACAATAGAAGATGCGAAATAGTCTTGGAAAAAGGATGACGCATGGCCAAATGTGGGAGGAATCCAAAGCAATGTCGCGGTATAACAAACCGGGAGAGTTCCGGAAAGATGCAATTAAACATACAGAATAAACATAATCAACAGAAAGGAAATGGATATCAAAACAGGAAACGGGATCAGAATCATAGGCCACGACGTAGGGCTCCTATGTTTGATACTTATACTCCATTAAATACGTCTCTGGAAAATGTGTACTTGTAGACCTGCAGTACTATTCAATACAAGAAACCTGCTCTGAAGTAATCGTCAGAAAAATAGATTCAAACGGGAAAGTTTTGTAGATTTCACGATAGTTATGGCCATAACACGAGTCCATCAATTACAGGATATTATTGAGAAGTTAATATGAGAAAGAAAGTTGGAGCAGTTTGTTCGGCCACCACAATCTGGAGGTGTGGGTCCATTGAATCAACCAAATACCAAATCAGGCTAGACCGGAGGAACCCGCTTGTACCAGCGGGAGATTAGTGATTAATACTGTCAGTGGTGGTCCTCATCCAGCAGATCGAAGCTGGAGGGAAATGAAGTGTATGCCAGCTCTATTAGGCATGCGATCTTCGAATGTTGTAGTAATTTGAAAAATGGGGCTTCATCCAAACAACCGAAAATGATGATAGACGACATCGTATTCTGGAACAAGGATGTCGACAAAGTTGAATCCCCACTTGCCCAGACGCATTCCGACATGTGTGGAATCTCCCTGGATATCGCGAGCGACACATTGAACATTGACTCGCGGCATGTCCCGATCAAGCAAAAAAGGCGTGGTATGGATCCAGACAGATCTGCCGCCCTTAAGGAAGAGGTAGATAAACTCAGGTCGAAGGGGTTTATCTGAGATGCGTTATATCCGAAATGCGTGTCCAATCCTGTACTTATTAGAAAACCTAACGGGAAATGGAGAACATGCGTTGATTACGCAGACTTGAATAAAGCTTGCCCTAAAGAAAGTTTTCCACTTCTCCAAATCGGTCAGCTCGTAGACTCAACAACTGGACGTGAACTCTTATCCTTCATGGATGCTTATTCTGGATACAACCAGATACCCATGTACTTACCCGATCAGGAGCATACCAGCTTTTGGATCGATCTAGGACTTTACTGCTACAAAGTCATGCCATTTGGACTCCAGAATGTTGGAGCAACCTACCAACGACTAGTTAATCGAATATTTGCTAATCAGATCGGAAAAGCCATGGAGGTATATGTGGATAACATGCTTGTGAAGTCGCGATTCTCCACCAATCATATCAAAGACCTGAAAAAGATGTTCAAAATCCTTCGAGAGTACAGAATGAAACTCAACCCGTTGAAGTATCACTTTAGGGCCGCGTCTGGAAAATTTCTTAGATTTATCGTCAATGCTCGAAGAATCGAAGCCAATCTCGAGAAGATCTGGGCAATCAGAAATCTTAAGACTCCAAGAACTATAAAGCAAGTCCAGAGCCTCAATGGGAAAGTAGCAACACTGAGCAGGTTCATTTCAAAGTCCACCGACAAGTGCATTCACTTCTTTGATCTGATCAGAAAAGGGAAGCAGAACTTTGAATTGACTATGGAATGTGAGGGCACATTCAGAGCACTGGTTCAACGCCTGTCCACACCACCCATTCTGTCAAATCCTATTGATCACGAGAGATTGTACATCTACTTGGCAGTGTCAGAAAACACAATCAGAGCTGCCTTATTACGGAAGGAGGGCCGGATAATGGCCAGCATATTACATTAGTAAATGACTGACCGGGGCAGAGAGAAATTATCCGAAGATGGAAAAGTTGGCTTATTTTCTTGTCGTTGCCTCAAGCAAGCTACGTCCATATTTTCAGGTTCATCCTGTCATGTGTACACCGACCAGCCGTTACGACAGGTCCTTACACGGCCTAAGACGTTATGGTAGGTTACTCAAGTGGAATATCGAACCGAGTTAGTTCGACATTAAATACATTCCAAGGCGAGCTAACCAAGGACAAGTCTTGGTAGACTTCATCGCTGAATTCACTATCCCAGAGGACTTGCCCGAAACAAGTGAATCTCCCAAACATGTCTGGAAGTTACATACTGATGGTGCATCGAATGATCATTGTTCAGGCGTCGGGGTTGTACTTGAAATTCCCAAGGCCAATCTATATGCTATGCTTTAAAATTTGATTTCCGTGCGACCAATAACAAGGAGGAATATGAAGCCCTACTCGCTGGATTAAGGCTTGCTAGAGATTTGAGAATATTCATTATGGAGATTTACTGTGATTCACAATTGGTTGTATGCCAAGTTCGGAGGGTGTACCAGGCCAAGGACCGAAGACTGGCTTCTTATCTTGCTCGGGTTCAGGAAATATTGAATTAGTTCGATTAATATGTCATCTATTGCATACCCCAACAACACAATCAGATAGCCGATTCTTTAGCAAAGTTAGCCAGTACCGACGAGGCACAGCAATGGGAATCGTTCTCATAGAAACATTGTCTTCCTAGAGTATTTATCAGATGGAGATCGACTGGGTATTTGTAGTCATTCCTGATAGGGAATCATGGATGACTCTGTTCTCGAGCATGGGACCCTACCGGAGCGCAGGAGTGAAAAAGACAAATTCTTCAAAAGGCTTCGTTGTTCACTATTCAGAATGGAGTCATATATAGAAGAGGATACTCCATTTCTTTACTCCGATGGATCGCATACGATGAAATCAAATGAGTGTTAAGGAGAATGTAGCGATCACACTGGGGGGCAAGCTCTTGCCAAGAAAGTGCTCCGGTATAGATACTATTGGCCAGTTATAAATCACGACGCATCGGATTACGCCAGGAAATGTAGATGTTAGAAGCATGCTCGGATTCTGAGAGCCCCGTCTACCGAGATATCTCAGATGGTCAGTCCCTGGCCATTCGTAGTATGGGGCATTGACATTATTGGTTCTCTACCTCTGGCCAAAGATGGTGTGAAGTATGCCATCATTGCAGTTGATTACTTCACCAAGTGGGTGGAAGTTGAGCCCCTTGCTATTATCACAATGAAGAAAGTGATCAACTTTGTTGTATTCAACATTATCTGTCGATTTGGTCTCCCACATACCATCATCACAGATAACGGAGCCCACTTCGACGGTGTTGAATTTAAGAATTTCTGTCAACGATTCCACATCCAGAAAAGGTTCTCTGCAGTTGCACTCCCTCAAGCGAATGGGCGGGTTGAAACTGTTAATAAAGTTATAAAGTCCATTCTGAAGAAATGACTGGAAAAGGCTGGGGGCAAATGGGTCGATGAACTTCTCATGGCCCTATGGGCTCATCGGACAACCCACAAATCCGCAACCGGCCATACTCCATTTTCTCTTTCCTACGGTTAAGAAGTCGTTATTCCATTCGAGATGGAAGTACCTTCTTATCGTGTGACATATTAGGATCCGAAGACAAATGCAATATTACTTGCTAAAGCTCTAGACTTGTTGGACGAGAAGCAAGAAGAGGCTGATTTGAGGGTAGCTGCGTACCAAAGTCGAGACGCCCGATTGCACAATATCAAGGTCCAACCCTGAACCTTTGAACTCGACGATATTGTCCATAAGAGAATTTACCCGGTTCCTTCATATATGAAACCAACGTGGGAGGGCCATATGTAGTTGAATGAAACTTGGAGACGGCACATTTAAATTATCAACCTTTGATGGTCTCATTCTACCGAGAGCCTGGAATAGTGAGAGTCTTCGTCGCTGCTACACATAACAGGATTTATCTATTCATTCAGTTTGCTTTTAATTTACAATTTGTTTATACGTTTCGGAATTTGAATTTGTAATAAAACAACCGACTTTGTCGTATTTTCTTACTTCAACAATAAAATGCAATCTCTTCGAGCCAGAGCAATGAATTTTTAAATGTGTATACGACCATCGCAATGCATGGAGAGCTAAATTCCATCCTACGGGGGATTTATTTAAATAGGGAGTGACTGTGATGCGATCGGTCACTCGCTAAGTGAAACCCGAGCTCAGAGGCAAGCCATCACACTAAAGCCAGAAAAGGATTGATACACGAAAATCCTCTAACTAACTCTGGCTCCCAGAGTTCGAGCTGGAGTATAAACTTACAAATGTGATTTCGAAGAGGGTGGATTTGTCTACATAACGACTTCGTCCGTATTTTAAACCAAGTTTGAGGAGGATGGACCCGTCCATCTAACAACCTCACTTGTTAACTCAGGGTGGATGTGAATCGACCATTCACGATCCTGATAGATTCATCGTTCTCGGAATGCGAACGAAATTATAAAACTCAAAACAGATGTGATTGACCATTTGTCAACCAACTCCGGATTTCCAGAGTGCGAATTGGAGTATAAACATCGAAATGGGCATAACCGACCATCCATCAGCCAACTCTAAGTCCCCAGAGTGCGGATTGGAGTATAAACACAAACCGGGTATGAAACAACCACCTGTAAGACAAGTCCGAGCCCTCGGAGGACGGGTCGGAGTATAAACGCAAATCGAGTGTGATTGACCACCTGCAAATCAATCTAAGTCCCCATAGTGCGAATGAAGTTCAAAATGTCAAACGGGTGTGACTGAACACCCATAAAATAACTTAAGTCCCCGAAGCGCGGACATATCTCAAAATTTTAAGCGGGCGTGACCGACCGTCGACGTACAAGTACAATCCCAAGAGCGTGGATGCAATCATCAATTGATGAGCGAGTGTGATTCGACCACCCGAACTCGTCTTGTTTCAGCTACATTTCACAAAGTTAAGATCGATGTATTAAAGGCGAAAAGCGATTGCTGATCAATCTTTTCAATTTATCCTCAGAACCGGGGGAAAACTTGAGTACCAACTACTGATCGAGACAGTGCAATATTGGAACTCGAATTAATATTCGATCATGACCCGAAGCTGTGGCTTCAGAACTTAGCAACTATACTCAGGTCTGATTCAAAGAATAAAACTTCACAAGCACATTGAATGGAAGTTTGAGTTCTGAAATACTTAAACAAATAAACGCAAGACTATGCTGAAGACAAAATGGAATTTTATTTTAATTATTCTTTGGAAGAGAAGGACAAGCACAAAGTTATTCCAAAAAATCCTACTAGCAGGGACCGAACCCGCATTTATACACGGCATGCAAGAAACAAAAGGAAATTCCTATCTATCTACCATAAATGATCCAAGAAGACATGTCTATTCTCTCGTTTTCTTCTGCTTCCTTGGCATTGACCCGTTGGAACTACCGCTTGGATGCCTCTTTGAGCTCTTGCCTTTTGGCGGTTGATCTCCAACCGGGGGCATCATGGTAACCTCCTCCTTCGAACTCACATGGATTGGAATACTTTCTGAAGGCAGAGTCGGAAGGATAGGATCGATGTTGGAAGGCGGGGGAGGCACACTGGTGTCGACGACCATACCTCCAGAAGAAATCATTCGCAGAGGGGCTGGACTAGGGCCCGCCATCCCACCTCCAATACCACTGACCCGCGCAGCTGCTTCCATCTCGACGTTGATCTCAGCTATTATCTCCTCTTGTGGATGGTCTGGACATCCACGGGGATACTGCCGGTTGGGCCCGAGGAGCTAACCACGGATGCACCTCCGCCCATGACAAATGGCAGATCGGTAAAAGGGTCACTTTGATGACCGAGAAGTTCCTCCATCATTTGTTCATCGAAAGTAAACATGCTTCCCTATACTCCGTCGGTTGGTGCAGTGGTCGTTGTGGTGGTTGCTTCTGTTATGAGGGCCTCCTACGCGTGATGCAACTCCTGGGTTGCGGGGGCACGGCTGATGTAGCTCCTATCACTGGATAGAGAAAAAGAAAAGATTTTTAGTGATTACTTCAAGCAATGCTTCCGACTCTGAATGAGCGTAAGAAATGTTCGGAATACCTTCCTCAGAATGACTGGCATGCAAAGCTAGAGCAGCTTCAGTGACGTGCTCATGAGCTGGAGACAACTGCGGTTGATCAGGATTGTATGCAGGCATAGATTGAGGATCAACCATAGGAGTAGATTCGGGCAGGTTGGCATAAGAGTTTTAGAACCCACATCATGGTGCTCAACGCCAGAACCCTCTCTAGCCTCCGAATCCTAAGTATCGAGTCTCTCCTTTTCATATGTGATAGTGATGTCGTGGAGAACTCTTCTCTCATCTTCACTCAACACCCGATTCTCCAATTCAAATTCATCAATGGATTCGGCTTGGTGCTCCAATTTGTAATTTTCCACAAAGCGGCACCAAGCATTGTATAAGTGTGATGGGTCGTTGTCGAGCCAGGTTAGATTTCGATGCTTCAACGTATTGGCGTTGTATGTAATAAGAAGATCTTCGATGTTAGCCTCCAAGCTGGTCTCCGCCGCTTTCACTTCATTCTCAACCCTGACCTTGGCTTCCTAGACTTTAAGCGTTGTTGCATCCCTCTCATCCCTAAGCACCACTGTGTGTTCACATGCTTCCTGGGCAGCTTTGTTTGCATCGTCTTTCTCTTTGGCGACTTCAGCAAGTTTGGCCTTAAGCTCCTCAAGCTCTTTAAGCACCCCGTCTCTTTCGGCCATGACTGTGGTGGTCCGATGCCCCATCTTCTCAACCAACGCTAAGTGTGTCCACCTCATCTCTTTCATTCGTCGAGTTTCCTCATCAACCCTCTTATTGGCCTCTGTCTTTAAATTTCTCGCAGACTCGCTTTCATCATGAAGCACCTGAATTATGCGGTCCTTTTAGGCGAGATCAGTTTCTAATTTGTCGATTGTTTTTGCCCGCTCAAAGGCCACCACTGATGCTTTTTCCGCGGTCTTCATCCATTCCTGGTATTGGCTGTAAACATCTAGTCATGCATTGTTTGTTCTACTTCGAAACGAATTCTCTTTAAATGCGGGGGAAAGATGAAGCCATTAAAACAGATATTTGAAAAATCTTTCTTCAGCTTAGCGATTCTAGCTGCTTCCTTCCCTGTAGGCTTCGTGAAAGCTTACTCGGTGACAATGGGAGTTTCGCTTTCAGTCCTCCGACGCTGTGGATCGGGCCTTGGCGCTTAAGAAGGTGGAATTTGGCTCGAAGGTTCCAGGGGTTGTTTACCGTGGCCAGAAGCTTGTGTTGGGGCTCGAGGTGGCGGAGAGCGTGACCGAGAGAGACGCCTATATTCTCTCTCTCTCTTTGTCCTTCTCCCTTTTGTGACGCTCCCGACTAGAGTAGCCGTGATCGTGGTCTCTATCGGCCTCCTATCTACGAGACACATGATATGAACTAAATGAATGGCGTGCCAAGCGAAGGCTACTGAGCATGGATTCCCGCCTCGTCGTCGTGCCTATAAAGTAAAAAGAGAAATAGAGTTGGTAATCTTCATGAATAGCTTATGATTGGAAATCATGTAGTGCCGTGAAGTGTATGTATGCATATGAAAACCCCCCGGCCAACAGGTTACATCGACCATACTCATAGGAAGTGACTCGCCTAAATCTAAAGCGCTGTGAAGCCCTATGCTCTGGTCTCGGTAAATTAGCCCAACGACCCTCAAATTTTCATTAGTAAGTACCGAGTCAATCTCTCTAATCTCACCAGGCACCTCTTGAAGAATTCGCACTCTTTCTTTAAATCGGGCACCTTCGGGTCATGGAATTGCAGCTGTAAAGGAAAGAATATGTTAGACTCAATGTCGATTGCAACTATCTCATTAGTCACCAGAGAAATTGCAGCACTTACATCTAACTAGCCACCGTCTAGCAAACCTTGGCGGGCATTGAAAATAGAACCACTCGGTTTTGAAGTAACTAAATCTGGTCCAAGTTCCAATCATGATTTGGCAATTCCTGATCGTCTCTAAGAATGTGAAAGAAGGATTATCTTCCCGACTCTTTACATTGAACAAGAATCTGACTTCCTCCGGAGTCGTGGGCCGAAAAAGATGCTCCATGAATATAATAAATAAGTTGTTCAACAATGCGTATCCATTTGGATGCAACTGTGTCGGAGCGATTCCTAAGTAAGATAATACCTCCCGGATGTACTAATTGAATGGTGAAAATGTCTCGGCTATGCAGGAAAATCGGCTAAAAGCAGTGTACCCTTCCGGGGGAGTATGTGGCCTGTCATTCGGTCCCGGTAATAGGACATCATCCAATGATAGCCCGTGCCTCAAGCAAATTCTCCCCGGCATATCTTTGAATACATTAGATGGTATAGAATCTTAAGGATTTCGAATAAAGATTGCTCCTAGAAACTCGTCCAGAGATGGACTTATGACTTCGGCCGCAGTGGCCGGCATCTCTATTATTAGAGGAGGTGGACTTTGAGCCTCTTGTTGCTGTGAACTCTCGGGTTCCATAGCTAATCAACTCAGTAAAACCATCATTAGATGATAATAATCCCGTGTGTGACACGGAGTGAAGTGCATGAGTGTGTTGTGCAATGCAATATTATTTAGTACTTAAAAAAGTTCTACAAAGATTAACAAGATGTTCAAATAATGAGACTTCGTAATTCCATCGGACCGACCATCGTCGTTGACCGTCACTACCGTACCATCCCAACTTTGGAAACCGATCCAAGTTAAAATTTGTTGAATGTTGTCAAGTTGCAAGTTCCATCGACAAGCTTCAAAAGGCAGTCAAATATGCAATGAAAGGTTATGTCCAATTATGCAAGGCAGAAGCTCGTCGGAGTCAGGTGTTCACATATGCAAGGAATTTCGTATCGGTCAAAATTTAAACTCAAATCAATCACCAGAATTTGCTTCGTATCAGTCCAGGAACCATCATTTCGTATCGGTCATAAAGCTTCACTTCATGTCGATGAGCGGAGTCTATTTCCTATCAATACAAAACTCTTTACCTCGTAACGATCATCGGCAGCGCCTTTGTATCAGTTGTTTTGCCCAAAATTTCATATCGATCCGAAGATCCCCAAACCATCGATACGAGACAAACTTTTCCTATCGGTATGAAGTTGTACTATGTTCAAGATCGATACGAACTATTCACCCCAGATCGATACGAGAGTGTGTTCCTTTCCTTCTCCTATCGATACAACATCAAGGCCGATCCATTCCTCCATGAGCCCTTCATATCCCTGTACTTTGTCTTCTCCAAAGCTTTACAAGGATCGCCTCACAAACCCTCAACCTCGTTCCAACCAACTCCGGCCTCAACATCACCAGAATCGGCCATGAACGTAAATGGATTAGCATTCAAATTCGAGACTCCTCATTTTTGATATGAATTAATTAATTACTTACCTAATTAGTGTATCGATGCAAAGGATTAAAGTGTTATTCAATTCAAAAGAAAGAACGATTTTCCTTTTCTCAAGTATTTGAACGATACGAAAGCTAAAACGGACAAATGAGAGCAAGTCCATTTTTTCTAAGTACAAAAAGCTTTTATATGGACACAAGAGATAAAGGGAAATGACGATTCGACACCCTATCGCTTTGACCGGTTAAAACAAGCATCCTCCCTAATCGGATCAAAGAGAGTGGTTCGCATCCATGCGCCCTTTATCTAAGGCAACGTTCATTCGTACCCATCCATCGGTCAATCTGGAGTGCAAGGCCAGGGCTTACATGAACCGTTTGAAACCATCAAGGATGCACCAATATAAAATAAGGAGTTCGTATCCATCAACTTGATATCCATAGAGGTTCACGTCCATCGATACAAACGGCAAGAAGCCACCAGCCAAATTCGTATCGATCACCATCAATGCAAGAACAACTTTTTAACTTTTCACATCAGTTCAAAAGAGGATCAATACGAAAAGATGATGCAAAACAACCGCCAAACATTGTTACAACTCGAATTTCACGTCGATTCAGGAGAGGATCGATACAGGATTCGATGCAAAGAAAACCGACAACGAATCATGAACGTGCAATACGGGAGTCAGGTTAACATACATGCACGCATGTCGGATTAATATTCAATTTTCAAAATTAACAAGAGTCGGATGCTCGCCTGGTGACAATTACAACAACGAACAACAGTTTGCTGTCATTCAACACCCAGTTACAATAATTGGCAGTCAACAATTCATTATTTATACTACCAAAGATCAATCAAAAGGTTACATATTTTGAAAAAAAAAAGACAACAACTACTCAACAAAACAGATAGAACTTTTCAAAATGAAGATTGCAGCTTTTCAAAGCACGTCATGTTCTCACAAGATGTACTTTAGGGGGTAAATGTGATCCCGTCTTTTGGCAAGGCCATGGCACCAAGAAATTGACTGGAAACCGAAGACGGTCCGTCCCGAAGATCGATTATACACAAGTCTATTATAGATGCTAGTAAATTTTGTTCGAGTCTGGATTGAGCTACAATTAACATGACACGATAATCAAAGCTATAAAAGTCAACATTCCAAATTTCAAGTCAACTGAAATTCGTATGCTCAAGATATTGATCGATCAAAGCCAAGAAGATCAACTACTTCATATCCATTCTCGTTCGCTCCATCCAAGGCGGCCTTCTTCGTATCCATCGGAATCAAACTAGTTCGCATCCATGGAAGGAGTAAGCTCATTTGTGTCCATGACAACACATTGTCAACTTCCTATCTATCATTCCACCTCTTTCTTAACGGTGTCACTCGAATCCAAGGTAATCCATGGGAAGGGCCCCTTGTCGTCCACAAAGTAATCCCACCAAGAACTTATCGACTAGGCCAACCTGATGGCAATGTAATAATAAGAACTTGAAACATCGAGCATCCGACGCCTTATTTTCCTACAATGGATAAATAAAGAAATTTAGATAAGTATATATAAGGAATCGATAAGTGATAGAAAGAAAGGAACACATAAAATAAAGGAAAGCCTTCGATCATGTCACAAAGGCCTAGTCAAAACATTATAAGCCTCTGATCCCACCTATAAGGCCTGACTGTAACACCACCTAAAGGGAGGTCGGAGTAAGCTTTTGGTCCTACCTATAAGGCCTGGGTCCTTCCTAAATGGCCTGGCTAAAGTGCCCCCTAGAGGAAGGATAGAGTAGGCCTTTGGTCTCTCTTAAGATGACCTGGCTAAAGCATCAATCTGCGTTCGATTCCTTATATAAGGCCAGACCGGAGCAAGGAATGATGGGTAATACTTTAGTTCTACCTAAAATGCCTAACCAAAAGCACTAGCCAACTAAATTCTTACCTAAAAGGTAAGAAGGGGCAAAAGAAATCAGTCAGAGCCTAAATCCTTACCGAAATGGTAAGAAGGGGCGATAGGACTCAATTGAAGAATAAATCCTTACCTAAATGGTATAGAAAAGGAAAAATAAATCAATCAGGGGAGTCTAATTCCATCTTAAAGATAGGCCAAAGTAATCTTTCAAAAGTAAAGCAATCAAACACGATCAATCTTGCCTTAAGGGAAAGCTAGAGCAACCTTCAAAGGAAAGGTCAGACCGTTGCTATGGCATAATATTTTTTAAGACAATGGCCGCGAAGGAAATTCTAAAAGTTTCTTATCAAATCATAAATTATCATCAGAACTTGGGGCATCATTCTTTGAAATACTGAATTAATTTAACTCTCAATCTTTTATTTCTGTATTGGAAACCAAATAATGGGAATCTTCATTCTTGGTCAGATCTTTGGCCTTCAGTTAGTTGGAATAGGAATTTCACAGTTAAAATAAAAGTTTATTAATGGATTTTAGAACTTCCTACTAGATGGATTTCTGATCTTCTTATAGATTATTTTTTATTTTCTTACCAGATGCATTTCTGGTCCTCTTATATATAGATTTCTGGTTTTCTTGTTAGATGGATTTCTGTCATCTTACCGGTTAAATTTATGGTCTTTTTTGTCATTAAGTTTTGGGTTTTCTCATCAAATGGACTTCTGATCTTTTTACCAAACGGGTTTTCGGTCTTGTTATCAACAAGTTTCTAGACTATGAACCCTACCCTCGAAACGAAGTTTATGGAACTCTTGCTCTTATTGCCAAGTTCTCGATCTCAAGGCAGAAATTCAGATTCTGGTCTATGTGAAACAAGATAAAAGGAAGAAGTTTATTCTAAAAAGTCAGCCAGAGTAATAATATTTAAGCGACAAAGATCTGCTTATAAACTCATTCAGTCTAGAAAGATAAGAAGGCAAAATTGATCCACATTTCTACCAAATTTGAAGGGCTTATTTCAAATTCTGCTGATTCAATAATCATTTTGAAAGTGAATTTCAAAACCAAGCTTTTAAAATTTTAAAGTTCAACAAGAAAGCCTTTTCACAAATTTCTTTAGCATTTACAAAATAAAATGACCAATTTGAGAAAGAAATAACGGAAGTCATCACCATTTAATTTATATGTTTCAAAAGAACATGATATATAAAGAAATAAAAGTTGGAAAGAAGGACCATTAAGAGGAAAAGAAGAAATTAAGTTAATAGAAGAGTATAGTAGCATAAAAAGGGAAAGGCTTATCAAGTCTTTAGCAATTTTCATATCCATGAGTTGTCGAGCTTATATCAATATCGAGCACCTAGAATAAAGATGATTATCAAAATTCCACTCAAAAGGTAAATAGTTTAGAGGAATCAGTAAATGCTTGGAGTTATCGAGCTAAAAGAATTATCGAATGACAAGCCTTTCCAACCATAAGAGAATGGTGTCGAACCTCTATAACAATAGAGGTTATCTAACAACTAAAGCATAAGACAATGGCGTGCCTCCACAAGCAATTGTTATTAGAACTCATAAAAAAGGAGTTGCCAAGTCGGAGCACAGTATATAATCAGTAGGTCATTATAAAAGCAGGTATATCTAGACACTAATAAAAGATAGCTATCGAGTCTCTAGATGAAGGATAACTATCAAGTTGATAACAATTGGGTCCAATACGAATTCGAAAGAACAAAAGATATCAAGTTTCTACAAGTAACTGATACCAAGTTCCCATAAAGGTAATATTACTGAAGTGTCACCAAGATGGAGTCAACAATGCACTCAAAAGTAAGAAGATACTTGGTTTTCAACTAAAGTATAAAAAAGCTTCTTTTACACAAGGGGAAGGCAAACGTTATCCATATATTTTCCGACTATCAAATATGTTTGAGAAATCATCAAGGGAAAAAGAAGCAACTAAGTCCATAGAAAGAAATGAAACATTGGGGAAAAAGAGGTATCGAGCCTATAAATGCATGGTGATATGATATGATGACATGTTAAATCCAGACCAATGATATAGAGAACCTCTAACATACTCTATTAACAAGGTTATCGAGCTTCAAACATGGAGTTTGATATGGAGATGCTAAATTATAGGGCTGAAAAATATCGAGTAACAAGCACAAAAGTGTTGGGGCAGGATATTAAGCAAATAAACTATCGGCATGGTGTTGTATGGCTTATATCAGTAAGAAATTATCGAGAATCAACAACCATCATGGTTACCGAACATCTACTGGCTGGAGGTATCAAGTAAGTAAGAGCTTGGAGTTACCATGCATGTGTTATACTTCTATGAGTATAAAAGACTATCAAATGGTGATGTTTCAGTGAGGTGCCGAGTCTTTATGGTCAGCTTGGAGATGTCAAGCATGTTGATACAAGTGGATGCTGAGCTTCCATGTAGTTAGCAAGCCCCAACAAAGACTGCAAAGATATTGAACCTCTAAAGGATATCGAGCCACTAACAATAACAGGAAGGTACCGAACATCTAATATGAAGGGGTGTCGAACTTGAGCACAGAAGGTTGTCGAATCTTTATAGCAATAAGAGGTAGTGTCGAGCCTCGAAAACCATAAGGGTTGTCGAGCATATAAAGCAGAGAAGGTATTGAGCCACAACATCATTAAGCATTATCAAGCATTCAGAAATGAAAGATGATGTCGAGCATCTAACAACGAAGAGGATGTCAAATATCAACAATACAAAGAGGATGTTGAATATCAACAATACGAAGGGGATGTCAAATATCAACAATATAAAGAGATAGCGAGTATCTAGCTGGATGAACACATGTCGGCCTTCCCGCCTTTGCCATCACTATAAATATACCCCCTCCGCCACTTAGAGAGGGGAGAATCATTTTCTTTCCTACTTCTCAATAACAAATTGTAAACCCTAAATCGAATTGGGGATTTCTAGAGTCGGTTGTAACTCTTCAACCTTTTGACATAAAGACTTGGACAATAAACTTTGCATAACATAGTTGACTACTATTGAATAATGGACATGCATATGATCATATCTTTGGATTTGTACTTGAATGCTAATGGATTTGGACTTATATATTATTAATTTGCATATGGCCACTTAAACCCTTGTTTAAATGAAGATTACCTTAACTATTGCATATTATGCCCATTGAAATATGAACAAGGGACTGTAACATATATGACTTGCCTATTTTGCAAATTGACATATGAATAAAGGATTATTCACACAATTCGTCTGATTCACCTTTAAACTATGACTTGAACTTTTGAATGACTTTTTGAAGATGTTAAAACCAACGGGTATATTGAAACATATTCGGATAATGCCACCTTGATTAACATCTTGGGTGTTGAACCAAATTTTGGTTTATAATATTTAATAGAAAATCCAAAGATGCTATGTTTTATGATAATCATTGTAATGCGTTGTAACCATGAGTTACTTGTCACAATAAATTAAATGAACTATTTTAAATATTCCTAGTCAAGATGTATCGAGAACGGATTTTGATGCATCCGTTGAGACTAAAGTACGTAATGCTCTCCAAATGTTGGGTAGTTTATTACTCATGAGTGATGGGGACACCAATGGGTTACATACTGATAGTTGTTGGATAACTATAGAATGACTCACTCGATAATTATCTATTGATTAATATAGCTAAGGCCAAATAGAAAATATCGACATGGCAAAATTACATAGTTCTCTCGACATAAGAATGTTGTTGATCTTCAATGTGGAAGCTCCGTTTTATTTATAGTTAAATTGTGGGATGGGTCCATCAAACGACTATAGTTGGGTCGAGTGGAAGCTTTGAAGTTAAACCTTATTCAAGAGAGGATTCGTCTCCTCGGTTATATGAGGTTAGTATCACGGTCAACTAAAGCCAACTTAAAATCAAAGTCTTTAGTCAAAGTAGTACGGTTAATAACAATTGTTATTATTGAACCAAAAACTTTGTGTTTGGGCTATAGAGTTGAATATGGATAATATTAGAATTTTGACCTTTATCAAATTCCATAAGTCCAAATATAGTTTTAATGAAGAGATTTGTTGTAATTAATTATCACTAATAGGTAACACTTAACAAAGTAAAATTGGATTTTACCGAAACCAAGTAAACGATAAATTTGGCCAAAATGTCACACCACCCACTAAGTGACGTATGAGTTTTAATATTCGAATTGTTTGATACTAATCGCTGAATAAATTTACACTAAAGAGTCACATAACCAAAATGTTGAATACCTCTTTAACTACATGATTTAATTAATTTACAATTATATAAATTAATTGAAGTAATTGATATTTTATGAAATATTAATTGTAAAGTTTTTCTTTGATATGTTGAACAATATTAAAAATTATGTTTATGATAATTATAATTATATTAATCAATACAAATAGTTTGGCATATGCGATGTATGTGCGCAGAAGGAATTGGCATTAAAAAACACTGCATTAAGGATTTTTGTACGTTACAAAATCTCGTGGACATGTGTGTGTTATTGCGTGTGTGTAGAGGAGCAAATCAATCGTTTATCTATTTGGGAGTGAGAGTTCGTTATTTTATAAAATTATTGGACGGTTAAAGAAAGTAGTCAGCTCTTACATGAATATGTAGAGAAATGTAACTAATAGTAAAATTTGTGCTTCCAGTAAAAGGAGAAAAGTGTGTAATATGGTATGCCCAAAATCAGGAACATGGTAGTAGTCTAATATGACTTTTTAATGAGGAGGAGAGTGTATTATTGTAACATAACAATTTGTCAATCCGGCATTAGTTGGGTGCTCGGCACACATGAATACCATTGATATAGTAGTTTTAACATTTAGTGGTTGAAAAGTCAAAACGTTACAACCAGTAAGGTCGGGTAAAAAAGTGAAACTTGTTAATACACGTACAACTCATGTAGTAATGTCACGTTGTTTTACGTTCAACGTCATGTAATTAAAAATTTGAAATATGTCATCCAAAGTTTATAACCGCTCATCTCGCAGAACTACTTCAGTTGTCAATGGCAGCGAAGGTTAAAATAAACCAATTAGTTGTAATGTCTTTGTCTGCACTACCAGATTTGATTTAAAGTAGTTCGATTGACATATATAGGTTCTTCCATCTGTTGCTTTGTCGTAAGCCTTTTGAATTGCTCAGATATAACGAATAAGCTAGTGTCACATATTTTAAGTCAAAGCAATGAGCTAAAATTACGCCATTTGTGAAAATAACCAAATTTAATGGATGGATAAGCTGTATATATTTTATGAGCTGGGTAAGGATGCAATTATATCGTGGACTTTGGAGTAAATTTTGGTCAAATGGCCAAAAAAAATCGTTTATTAGCAATTCGAAGCAATTCCAAATCAAATCTTAAGTCGTACTTAGGTTTGCAATTTATGTAGTATTTACCTGCAAGTTGGAAAAAAAAGGAAAAGGCCAACATGGCAACATGACATGTCGATTATATGTTGCAGTGTAAAAGGTCACAATCAGACCACATATTATAAACTACGATAAGTTCCAAAATAAGAGGAGAATAACAATTGCATAAGGATAATATAATCGGGCTTTAAACAATGATGCTATTGAGGACCGTGGTTATAGTTTTATAAGGTGTAACTGGTAAGATTGTTGGTCAATTTGTAGTACACGGAGCAGAATGTGAGTACAAAATCATAAACCGCAACGGTGGTAAAGGAGTGTTGAAAATTACAGTGGTTATTTGAAAGAGGAAAAGAATACATAACGTTGCAATGTTGAACAAACTTATTAAGACACATTCAGAACGGTGGAAAAGAAAGTAAAGACGGTGCGTGAAGTAGGAACGTTAGCGTGAACGGTTTGCGAGAAAACGATCAACAATCTTATTACATTGCTCAAACTGCAAGAGGGCAAAAAGGTATGATTGGAAAAATAACAGTAAATGTAATGAGGTGCATGCATGTATATGGACATATACAAACATATGTGTATATATAGGTATATAGACACACACATATACACACACACAAATATATATACATATACATTTGTGTGTGTATACGTATATATATAAATGTGTGTAGCAATGAATGCAAAAGTAAATAAATTAGGAAATACCACTTTAGAAGCATCACAGTTATCATTGTCAGAACAGTGGGGAAGAAGTTACGGTTCGACAGGTAGTGGCACTTGTACATCATTGTCGTGAAAGTGAAATTTTTTGTCATTTTTTTCAATGTTTTTTAGTTAGTGGATGTAGTGGTATGTGAATGTCGTTGTTCGAGTTATTATGATGTTCTGATTCAGCATGAAGAACGGTATGTTTTAGGACTGTGTCTGAAGCTCCTATCTTATCATCACTAAATGAGTGAACCTGTTTGCTTAGACGTGAGCTTTTACGTTTGGTTTTATCTGTGGAAGTGGATGTTGTACTGTCTTTGTTGTGTACTAAAGATTTGCGCTGCATGGTGGAAAATTAAATGTTAGCCGATAATTAAAATTAAAACATGTGGTAAAAAAAACCATAAAAAATTGACGACAACGCCGAAGTTGACAGTGGGGGGCAGTAGGTACTGTGCAGGGTTAGAAGGAGAGAAATAAAAAATAAGTAGAGAAGGAAGAGAGAAGGAAGCGTTACTTTTGTCATTCTGCTGGGGAAGAAAAGTGCAGGCAGTTTTGGAGGAGAAGGAAAGTAAGTAGAGCTTGTATAGTAAAAAAATAGTGGAATATGTATAGTCAGAGTGATGTGGAGGTAATAAGTGGGCTGTACAATGGGGAGGAAAAAGGGAGTTGGAAGTTGAATGAGTTGATTGATTATGTATAAAGATAGTTGTAATGTGGAGTGCGCAGAGTTAATGTCAGGCAGGTGCAAATTATTAATGAAAGATGCAGACATGAGCTAATGTGTTCTACGCAGGTGAGTTAGAAGATGTAACAAAAGCCTATGTAACAAAAGTTGACTGTGACAAAGGAAAAACGTAAGAGATGTACTGGTTTACCCTAGCATACAACATAAAGATGTATCGCGTAAATATTAGCGTTATATAGTTTCTTTTGGCTACAGCAGGTACGTAACAGTGGGATATTTACCAATTATAACCATCATGCAATTAGCTGTAAAGTACGGTTAATAAAGCAGGAGCAGGGTGTGAGTAATGTGAAGGTGGACCACAGATGTAGGCAATAAGCAGTTATTGGTGACGTAAAGTTAAAAATATTATTATTTTTCTATACCACATACGTACGTAAAGTATTACTCAAAATTTAGGTAAACATACATAGTAACGGTTAGTAAAAAATGTAGACTACAACAATTCAAATAGGAATAGCAGAGAAAAGAAAGTACATGTGTTTAAACATACAGCATAGGAGGCCTGCATTCAGTGTAACCAAGTACTTGCGTAACAGTTAGTAATTAAAAATAGCTGACAGAAGTATATTAAACTGCAGTAAATGTAGTAAACATGAAGGAGATATGGAATGAAGGTAGATATACAGTCTGTAAAAAATGTTGAAAAAGAGAAGGAATGGAGGTAGTAAACACGAAGGAGATATGGACGTACCTATTGAGAGGGCTATACCTATTGAGAGGGCTGTCAACCATCTGGAGATGGTATGTACATAAATGGCTGGACTGTGGAAAATGAGCTTCCCTCGAACATGTAGTGGAGAGAACTTTGAGGAGTAAGTGGTAGTCAGCTTTGCAATGGCAGTCGTCAGTGTTGGAAAAGATTGAAAAAAGGTACAGCGGATTTATTAATAGAGTAAAAATAACTGCATGCAATAAGTTTATGATGAGTGATTCATGTTTTGAGTCCATGTGAGTAAAACATCTGTGTAAACTACATTTCTAGTATAAGTTCCTTTGCTCCTTTTAAATTTTCCTTTTTGTACTAAAACCTTTGTTGCTGGTCGTCCGATACCTCGGGACAAAGTTACGTACAGTTGGCCGTGACTGAAAACATGTTGCGGAAGATAGATGCCAACGTTTGGAATTATTTGGCATTGAGACATGCTAATTGTTATTTCAAAAGCTAATTTTGTTGGGAATTGTTTTCTAATTAGAGTGAAAGACATGTTGACATTTTCTAAAGGCTTTAATGGTATGTGGAGATAAATACTCTTGTACCATGAAAATGACAACTGCAATTTCGGCATCTTTAAGATTTTTATGGAAAACACGGCATATTAAGCAGACTCGATTGCATAATTCAATTTTAGGGTCAGTATTCCTAAGCAGCATGATTGAGGATCCTACTTTAAGAGTTAGTTTATGAGGGGGTAATCCACCTGAAGCTAGAGAATGCAAGAATTCTGGTCGGTGCAAATTATTGTATCATCTTCTACTGAACCGAAGGAATAATAAATGTGGTCAATGCCTGGGGAGTTCATCAACTGTCTAATTTGTTGGTGCTAATATGGCTCTATTCATAACGTAATCAATGTACTGTCTAGTAGCAAGGTTGGGGAAAACAGAGTTAATCAAAGAGTGAACGTAGTTTGAGTTAATCCAATTTATAACAATATCATCTTGGACTTTGATCATGTCATCTTGAGCATAGGGCCTCCCCATTTATAATACGTAAAAGAAAATCAACGTATGAATGATCGTTTCTAGCACGCATATTGTCTTTTAGGTGTATGACGTGAACGGAAGACCATAAGTATGATCGTATTATACATGCATCAACTGTTTGAGCCCTAGTACCGTTCGTAACAATGGGTAAAACGGTAACTTTACCACCAAATGGTTTATCAGTATTGGTTAGATCTCTTAACTTTCTATCTATTGCCTCAAATACATGGCGATGAGCCATTGTAGCTTCATTTCATAGTATAACATTGATTCGCATAGTAATTTAGCCGTATCGGATTGTTTGGCAATGTAACAGGTGGAGGAGGAATCAAGATTTATTAGTATTTTAAATCGAGAATGTGCAGTTCGACCACATGGTCAAGAAATTCCTGAAGTGCAAACTGCAATTGCAATGAGTGAGCTAAAATTGCACGATATAAATATGTTTTTCTTGTTCCACCTGGACCGTCGACGAAGTAAATTGAATTTGTTCGCAAGTTTATTGAATTCATTATCATAATGAAAGCCTCCTTCTGTTGCAAGTTGAAGTTATTTATGGATTATATGTCGTGTACTGGTATTTCGATTGATTTTTCTTGTAAAATAACGCTTGAGGTACTATAATCGGTAGAGTATTTAGGAGTATCACGAGGTAAGTCATACTCAAAAACTGATTTATTATTTGATTGAGCAGGTCGTTACGATCGGAAAGACATTGAAGTAATAAATGGGCATTGTTAGCTGTGGAAGTAGACGTATGATAATATCTTCGATTGAATGTGGACAAAACTCATCCCACAGCTGTCGCACATTACTTAGCTCACGGTATACCAAAATCATGATGA
Source organism: Allium cepa (assembly GCA_030765085.1). Taxonomy (NCBI): domain Eukaryota; kingdom Viridiplantae; phylum Streptophyta; class Magnoliopsida; order Asparagales; family Amaryllidaceae; genus Allium; species Allium cepa. The sequence continues at coordinate 743,619,646 of CM060940.1, read as the reverse complement.
ATAACCTTCATAGCACAGCAGACATATGTGTGTTTGAAGCATCCGTCAAACAATCTTTAATATTATCATCATTTTCTAGTAAACCTCTATGTTCAATCGCTTTTTTGAATGTATGATACCGTATTCCAACAATGGTAAGAAAATTAGTAAAGGATAATGGTCTCTTAACATGCGTTAATAATAGTCTTAAGAAATAACGATTGCCTTCTAGGGGGGATACCATGGACATTCTGCGTATTACCCTACGATTATTTCGCCTATGAATCCACTCCTTTTTTTTATGGTTATACCAATATTTCTATGGAAACTCATGATAAAAGTATTGTCGTGCATCGGCAGAAGTAACATTTGTATTAAAGAATTCAGTAAGCATTGTTTTAGATCTGTTCTGATCATTCAAAACATGTTGCAACTGTTCAGTTGGAGAAAAGTATACGGACTATCGGTTTGGAAGATGTATTTTGAAACCAATAATGGAGGGGGAAATATTATTGAGCAAAAATTAATATTCTTCATAAGGTCTCCGGAGCACAGACCCATCGTGCATTATTGAATTTCGAAATTTCATCCCCGTTATCATCTGGTGCATTAGATACACCAACTGACACACGGTCTGGCCCCTTGTAAACGTATTTATATAAATATTTTATAGATTTAATACTTGAGCAAATTTCAACATTTATATGACAATCATATTCCAAAAATAAATAGGGATTATAAGGAACTATCCAACGGCTGTCAGTTGTATGTTCCACTGTTTGACCCTGAATCTCGTTATCGAGGCGCCTGTAAATTGAATATGAGTCGTTTCCTTGTAAAGTGACGGGAGCGAAAGCTTTGGGAAACCATTTGTAAAGTGATGGAAGTGAAAGTATTTTGATTCATCGCCTACGACTATCCCAGCTACTTATTTGATGCAGTTGGTAATTCTTGAAGATGTCGGTGTACTGTAATCTCCTTTATTTTAATTCTACAAATTCCAATATCATCACGTTGCCCAAGTTGACGGAAGATGGATACGTAAGGGTTGTATGTATCTAAAATGTGTTTTAAACGAAGAAGTACATTTGATCTCAATGCATCATTATCGATATGAATTTAAATTCAATTTAAATGGATTAAATATTGTTCGGGATTAAAGTGGGTTGGTAGCCCATATGGAGATTGAGATATTCAACCATGATTAGATCATGGTATGGTTGACCATATAATGGTCTTAGGGTAGGGTTTTGATGTGTTAAAAGATAGAGAACGAGTAGGAGAAAAATAAGGATCTAGGTCCTACATTTTCCCTCTAGTCTCTCCCCTATATAAGGATCAAAACACTAATTCTAAAATAATTTTGATAGTGTACACTCTTACCTTTTGCTGACCGAAACCATACACATTCCTCCTCCAAAATTTCAAGCATCAAGTCAAAACAAAACTATACGATAGTCGGTAATTAGCAATTCAAAGCTAACATCCTTTGGATTGTGAAAAGATTCAAGGTGCTTATTTAAACATTTCAACCCGCAAACCCAAGGCTTTGGTGAAAGGTACAACTTATTTACTAATTAATTTAATATTATTATCTATTATTGCATTATATTGTAGATTGCTAAATTGTATTACGAATCTAGTGCATCGAAGTTCTGTCACATATTCAATGCTTGAATACATTAGTGCATCTACATATTTGTTAACTAAAGAAATTCAATTTTGAATTTGGTTGAAGGACGATGCTAAATATAGCTAGCATTTTGTGTAGTGTAAAACTGAATATAATGCTAGTTACAACTAGCATTTTGTACAGTGTAAAAATCGAATATAATGCTAGTTTGTCCTTCAGCCTAATTTTCTTCCAAAGTTTGACCTTCAGCCCAAAAATGAAACTTAGTGTCCTTCAGCCTAATTTTTTTTCAAAGTTTGTCCTTGTGCCTAATTCCCTCTTTTTTTAACTTGATAATATTATTAAATTATGTCTTAAAGATTTAAATCATATAACAAACATTTTTAAATATAGAAAATTTTATTTTTGCACAATAATAATTCGATAGCAAAAAATACTCAATTTTTAGTATACATTTATGTGTGTGTGTATATTTATATGTATATATTTAATGTTATTTTATATTTAATTATTAGTACAACTATTTATTTAATAAGAAATTGATTAAATGTGTGTGTGTGTGTGTATGTTTAATATAATTTGAAATTAAGTATAAAATTTTACATAATAGTATTACATAATTTTCAAATTCAAAATGATTTTTTTAATAATTTTAATAATTAATTTAAATCGGTTTTAAACTATTTTATAATTGTTTAGTTAAAAATCATTTTATAAATCTGGAAAAAAAAATTATGCCATGAGCTAAATGTCAATTTGTATTAAAATTATATATACATATGTATGTATATGTATGTATGTACACATGTGTTTGCATATTTATAAATGTTTATAATTAAATATGTAATAAATATGTTTTTGTCCTTAGGTCTGCAACGACAATTCCAATAGTAAAAAATAAACTTATTTTATATTAATTATTTAATGATTTTATTATTTATTATAAATGAAAATTTATACAACTAGATGTCAAATATTTTATACAAATTAATATAATTATTATTTCCATATATTTGTATATATGTGTGTGTATGATTATATTTCACATGTGTATAATTATATATATATATACACACACACACACACATATATAACATGCACATATACATATATTCATTTAGACATCACATATAATACTAGAGGGGCTAACATGTTCGTTGCAATGTAGATCCCAACATATATACATAAGCATGTCAAACCATGCACACTTTACTATGTTGCATATGCACGTACACACGTGTGTATATGATACACATATTCAATTATATTATGAAATAATATAAAGTAAAACTTTATATATAAAAAATAAATTAAAATCTTATTTAATATAAGTTGAGTAAAGTCCTAAATTAGTTAGACTTCATAGGCCTAATAAAGATCCAAAATGATAAAAAAAAATTAAAACTCACTCATTTCTTCCACTACGGACTGACCCAGTTCCAATAATGGTATGAGAACCAAATAGCCTATGCAGTCTAATTAGTCATATTAGGGCCAACTAATTAAGTTTGCAACCCAGTTGGTGGGATGTCCAAGAAAGGTACTATCTAGGCTAGACTTTTGGATAATCAAGTACTCTGTCCTACCTGGCTACTAGTTTAGTTCGAACAATTATGCGATCCCAAAGGTTGCTCCTAATAAAAAAGACCCAATTTGAATATTGCCTTAGGCTAGTTTCAAATTGTTTTAAAAATTAAAACAAATTTTTTAAATTTAAAATAAAACACATATTACACAAATTATAATATAAAATTTTCAGATATTTGAAAACGTTCAAACTTAATTTCGAAAATATTATTTATTAATAAGATTAATAAAATAAATGAATTAATCAAATAAGCTAATTAATTAAATATATATAATTTATATGTTATGTTGTCTTGAATTGTTTAAGAGAATATAAATGTACATGTGTGTAAAAAAGGATTTTCAAAATTAATAAAATTAAATTTTTTTATACAAATTAATAAATTAAAAGTTAATCAGTAAATTAAAACATATATATATAAGATTTATGTGTATTACTACAAAGGTTATAATATGTGTGTGTGTATTAAATAATATATTATAACTAAATAGTAAAATAATTAATTAAAGTGTTAATTAATTAAATAATTTTAAATTATTATAATGTTATACGTAATATATTATATAGGTTAAATAAAATATAAAAGGTATATAATAATAAAACTTGTGTAATATAAATGTATAGTAAAGGTGGAACATTAAAGATACTCTAAATAGACTTAAGGAATAAATATGCGTAAAAGTACATACACCTTGATTTCTGATGTGTCCGACACTTGAATCACGAGGGTATTTCATAAGGAATACATTATTTCATAAATTGATATAACTCAACTAAATATTTTGGAGATTACGAACCTTTAATATAAGTGTTGTCCTTTTCCATTTATATATTAATAAATTACTTGCATACTCTCTGTTTGTTGAGCAAACCCAAGGTAGATGTTATATGTAGTATTATTAACATATTGACTAGATAAGGTAAGATAACTATATGTATTTGTTGAGCAAACTCAAGATACATGTACTATACTTAGGCCGTCATGAAACGGAAGGTGCGAGTGAAAAATATCTTTCGATTTGTTGAGTAAACTCAAGTTTGAAATGAGATTAGGACAAGGAACCATGAGTTAGGAGTTGCATGTTATATAATCAATGAGGTGTTGTCAATTATTTGTATGACTTGTTGAACAAATTAGCGGCCAGAACTTAAGAAAACGAGTCATAACACCCACTTGTGATGTCGAAAGGCTTCCATGTTTCATTTTAGGGTTTGGTGAAACATAAAAAAACAAGTGGGAGTCTTATTTAAAAAATGAAACGATAACATATAATCATTCTAATATTGTAAGAACATCTGCTATGTATAAATTATAATAATCTACATTGATAAATTTGTGCAATTAACATAATGGATAAAATGTTATCAGTTAAAATATACAAATGAACTGAATTAATATTGCGAATATAAATATAAAATATACTTACCAATAAATTTTTGCATGTTGACCCATGCAAGTGCCTAATTATACAACTACTAAATATATTCGTAACTTGGTCGCTTATATGTTTATTTGCCTGAGACCATATATTATCTTCTATGAATTTCGAATTATAAAAGAAATATAAGAATATGGATATTTGATCCACATATGATCACATATAAATGTTATATGGTGAACGGTCACAATTTCGCAATGTATGAAACTTCAATGAAATTATTATAAAATAAGCAAGTAAACCATAGTGTGGGATCTTGTATTCAATATGATTGATTACAATAATGATCTTATTATTGTAAATGTAACACTAGACTAAAGCAATGAGACAGCTAAGAATTCAATCACTGAAATTTTAGTTTGATCAGTTTACGTTAAGTACAATTTATTTGTTATCCATAAAAGTTAAGGATGAATGCACTTTTGTAAAGAGCTCGTTATGATATTGTAGTATGTATTTCCTTTGAATGATTTGACAGTTTAGGAAGGAAATCAAATATATAAGTGTAGATGTAACACCAAAGTCACGGTTAGGATGCATAGAGCGAATTATCACTTATGCTTCATAAATAAATTTAAAAATGAGAATTGTAAAAAAATAGTAGATACCTAACATTGGAATAAGAAATATAATTTCTATTTCGAAAACTATTTTCACATAAAAAATTATTTTCTATGATATTTATTCTTTTTGAATTCAAGATACTTGATCTGAAAATTCTCGAATGTAAACCAATTACAGTAAATGAAATAAATAACCTATGTTAAGTGGTCGAATGGAGCTTTGTATTTCATACACTATTATACTAATGGTGGAAATAGTGGAAGCATGCCATGTAATGCTTATTGGTCACATCAAGTTATGAAAATTATTTTTGTAAATCATACCAAACATTATTTATGAAATAATGATTATTTTTGAGTACTGATTGAAAAATGGACATTGGTTTGTTTCAATATGAATATTATTGTAACGAACCGGAATTTCACTGCTTTGATTAGTGAATATTTAATTAATTTTAAATATTAAATATATAGGTTTATGATGAAAATAAATAAACCCATTTTTATTTATCAATAATGATGGTAAAATCGTTCAAAATTTGTTTACCAAATTAAATAGTTCGTAGTAAAATAGAAAGTGTGACCGAGGAACGTTTTTCAAAATTTCGACTTTTCGACCCTTGCAAGTTGTCGAGAATGTCGTTTGCCTTTGTGCACTATATGTACATATATATAAGAGTTAATTAGCTGAATAATAATATACTTAAAGATATATTGTTTTATGTTAATTTGTTTAGCAAGTGATGTGAAAATTTATAAATTTAAAAATAATAATCATATATATATATATATATATATATATATATATATATATATATATCTTGTCACATCTTAGGGCTATCATCAGTAACCATCATTATTTAGGTGATATGACTAGAGAGGGGAGGGAATGCGACATATGAGAAAAATAAGAGAGTGATGTGACTTGACAAAGTGATGAGGTGTGCAATCTTGCTTATAAAGAGTCCATATGTTTCTTCATTTTTTCATCCTTTTTCCACCAACTTTTTCTTCCTCATTTAGAACTCAAATGGAGTTTCTCATTTTTTTTTTTGAAACCGTGTGAAATTTTAATGGCTACAACATTCTAGCTGACCACCTGTTCAACTTTCTTTCATAGCTATGTCATAAGTCATAACATATTCTTTACGGAGCAATTTTGAGCTCAGAATTTAAATTTCAAAACTGGTCCATCTTCTTGGGACCATAACTTCTTCAAATAAAACCGAAAATGAATGATTCTTTTTTTGAAATGATAGAGAAAATAAATTCCAATAACTTTCTCTTTGAGTGCATTTTGAAATTCTATGAATGACCTATTTTCGGGTTTATTATTGAGAATTCGATGTTTATCCGAAGTTGCTTCACCTTACCAAAAAAAATCTCGCTTACTCTTCCCTTAAAGGCCGAGCCTACCTAGTGCATTTAGGATTCAAGTCTCCATCTTATTGGTTAGGAAAGAAAGTGCTATGTTATACTCTTATTTAGCGAGAGTTTGGATAGATTTCAGTGAGTAAATTCCTAATCTTTTGGAAAGAACTTTCCTTTATATGTTGTGTTGATCCTTAGATATATGTATGTTATATTTATGTTGGATCTTGCATGTTTGAAATGTGATGGTAAGTGTGCTAATGTATGGGTTAGTCTTAGCACTCCATTGGATGTGTTATTGCAAAATTAGTAATTGTATATATATTGGTATATGTATACAATTTGTTGTATGAATGTGATATGTGAATATAAAAGGTTGATGATAAGCTTGACTATAGTTATGATGGGTTGAAAACAAAGTTGAAACTTTGTATGTAGTCATGACGGATTTGAAATTGGATTTGAAATCAAACTCGTTTCAAGAGTTTAAAGTTTAGAGTTTTGTTAAAGTTTGTGTAATTGGTTTTAAAGTGTGAAAATTTAACAAGAAAGAATATGGTTTTAGTAAAGTGGCTTTGCTTAAAAGTGGGTTAGAGCAAACTGCACTCATAGCGAAAGTCGCTATGGATTAGTTCGGCAAAGGTTTGAATTTATATTTCAAATTTGTTTTATTTCAAAACTAGTTTAAAAAGTTTTTCAAACTTAATTGATAATATTAAAAAGTAATTAAGTTGTAATATAATTAATTAATTAGTTAATTAAAAGGTAATTAGCATTTAATTGGTAATTAAGAAGGTGATCAAAGGTTAATCATCACTTAAGTTAAGTTAATGGCTGTTAATTAATTAATAAAGTTTTAATTAATGTTTTATATGGTTAAGAAGTAATTAAGTGACTAATAATTATTTAATTAAGATTAATGGTTAATTAATTATTAACTAGTTAATGGATTATTTAATTAATTGCGGTCTAATTTTTAAATAATTTGGTTTAACTTTAACCAAGTTGCATTAATAAGTTAATTAGCACTTAATCATGTTCATTAAGCCTAACTATAATTTAAATATGACTTAAGCTTGATTAATAAGGGTTAATTACGATTTAATTGGGGTTTAAGCTGATTAAATCTATTTAAACCTTTTCAAATATAATTTTTAAAACCGGATCGAATGTGTTTTAAATCAATATCTTTTCTAAAAGTGAACTGATTCCAAATCCGAGGATCTCTTATCTGGACCATAAGTAACCCTATATAATTAGGAAAACTAAATGGCATTTGTTAGCAGAACAAAACACCATTCTGCTATAGCATAAGTGATTTGATTTTGTGGACATGTGTTAGCAGAATAAATCCTCATTCTGGTATGAATTGATTGAATTGTTTGGACATCTGTCAGCAACAAAATCATCCTCCTGCTATTATGTTATTTAGACATGTATATGATAGTTGGTTCATATTGATATATTATTCCCTGATTTAGATATGAGTTGTATTTACATACATGTTGCTTATGTAAATAACTGTTAAGTGAATTGGAATTGAAATTGAATGGTAAATAAATTAGTACCATTGGGATTGCTAAGCCTCTTTTTGAATTTATAAAGTAAGTTTTTGAATTAACTTCGATTCTTAAATAAATTTAGAGTTTAAAGTATATAAATGATTTTCAAGGTATGTTATTATGTTGTAAAGTTATTTATAAGTAATAACTTGTTTACAAAGGGATTTTACCGAACGTTTACTTAAAGTGTTTTACAAAAGATAATTTGTAAATGATATTTTATGAAAAAAAAATTATAAAGGTTTTATAAAGAAGTTTTATAAAGAATTTTAAATTAGAAAGAGATTTATAAATCACTATAGAGATTTCGAAGGAAGTTTAAATCTAGTTGGGAAATTTATAAAGACGTTTGGAATGTGAAGTAAATGAGTTTTATTATAGGTGATGCTTTTAAAAGGGAATTGTTGGCCATTTAATATGGAGTTTTGAAGAGGGGATTTCCAAAATGTTTTTGGTAAATAATGTGAATTGTTTCCAAGTTCAAAGGGAACCTTAGGGATTTTGGAAAAGTGTTTTGAAAGATCTTTTGATCAGGTTTTATAAAGTGAGTTTATTATTTAGGGTTAATTGATAAAGGTTTAGAGGATTCCATATGGAATTGTATCAATGTTTGATTGTTTTGTTTAATTTGATAGTTAAATTACTAACTATCAAATATGGACCAAAACGCAACTTTGGAAATTTCTGAGAGAAACGTAAGAATTATATGGTACAGTAACCATCGAAGGTGCTATACTGCACGTATAAACTTGTTTGTTCTTCTTGGACGAATGATATGGAAATCCATCCACAAACGGTTAGGAGGTTAACTCCGCTCTTGTCATTTGTCTGTTTATTTCTTGCAGAACCAGGGTTGAGTTAACTGGAAAATATCGAAAGTTGTTTCAAAGAGACCAGGATCGGATATGTTATCCGAAAACAACTTCGATCCAACTCAAGCGTTTCAAAATGAAGATATCTTGAAGTATGGGATTTAAGACGGAGCCATTGAAGTATAAGGGTTGCTTGCTACTAATCCTAGGGGGTGATTCCAAAATGGATGTGGTAGAAGTGTGCTTTCGGTTTGTCCTTATCCCGGACAACTTGTATGGATGAATGTTGGCACTACATTATTATCAGGAGGGCAGTGTTATCATTCCAAGAGGGACTGCTATTTAGAAAGATAAAACGTAGCCTCAAGGCTCATCAACCGGGAATGACTAAAACAGGGGAGATGCAGCAAGGCTATGTGGGTTGCACCCATTAGGGTATGTTGTCACCCTTTTAGAATGATACATTTACACAATTATTGATTGTTTGTGCATGAGATCTCGATGGAAAGGGTTGCAAAGCGACCGACATGCTGACATATTCGATACTATCCAGTAAGGGGTAGGTCGGTCTTGTATTGGTAGGGATCGATATGTTCGATCTCTGTACATTTTATAGACGTGTACTGTGATGGGCAGTACCCCATTATCCCAGTCATTAGTTAAAACCCATTATCCAATACGAGCTTTATAGTTTTAGTTGTATACTAAACATGTTGGAACGTGCGATGTGAGATGCGAGCATTCCAACTATTTTAATAATTTACTTTGAACCCTTAGACATTATTATAATATCACTGAATTTCTTTAAAATTGTTTTGGTTATCGTAAGGTAAAAACCCGTCCGTGTTTATGTGCGGCGTGGTCTTGTGAGAAACCTTTAATTTCAAAAGAGTTTTTAACTTAATAATTCGGATGCTTTGAGTTTACCCACACCAGATCCATGTTTGACCAAGAGTTTTATTTTCTTTCCTTACAACTCTTAGGTGCCCAAATTTTTATGAGTAGCCAATATAGTTCAGGTTTCTATGGATGCATTTCGGAGGAGCTTTGAGCAGAAGGCTTCATCGATAGATAGTTATCATCTTGTTTCTGTTGTATATTATGTACTCTATATCTATGTATAAGGACAGGTTGTTATGACTGTCCTAAGTTAGAAATTTTATTAGTATGACCCTGATGTTTTGTAAATGACTTCGTAAATATTATGTTGATTAATATATGTTATTCCACTGCGTTGTGAGATTTTGTATTTGTTCCTAGTTCTTCTATCTCCTTTCTTTCCCCTAATGATCTGTCTTTCTAGCACTTAGTTGTTCGTCATTTTAATACTGTAGATGTATTAGTGTCGCCTTCTTGGGTTCGGAAAGATGGGTCGTTACAATTATGAATATTCGTTATAAAATAAAACTATGGTATTGGTATTTATGATGCGTTGGAAAATGTAGAAATATTTAAATACATTTGCAATTATTTTGGAAATATGGAATATGACACATTGAGAAATAATTTTTGATTATATGATTATGAATCATATGGTACTAATAAATTATATCTCAAGCAATTAAGGTCAAAGCACTTATTCAGTGGAAGCATCATAAGACTTGATGAACTCTTTGGATCGATACATAGAGATGTATGTAATTACAAATCTATTAATACCAAAATGGTTCCACATACTTTATTATATAGCTATGAGTTATCATCAATATGAATGTGTGTATTTGATACACATGTAGTATGTTTATGATAAGCTGATGGAGCATAAAATGGAAGTAAATAAAATAACATGCAATAGAAAATAAAATTGATTCGATTTGATCAAATATGTGAGTATATTGGAAAGGGTTCCAAACGTATCTAAAATGGATAAAGATTCAATCTCAAAAGTGACTCCTCCCTATGATACCTAATGACGTCGATAATAAGTAATTAAACTTTGTTTAACAAAATATGATTAATGGTGAGTGAAGTTGGGTTAACTTCCTGTTATAAGGTCGTGTACTTAAGAGCAGTATACAAGATTAAAATTAATTTCACCTAAAGAATAGTTTACAAAATCATACAAGATAAAAGTTTATAAGAAGCCTCAACATTTCCTAGGCCAAGATGTTGGCAGGTTTTGTGAGTCGAAAGATGATACGTAATAATTATACATGAGGGATGTTGTATGAATCGCCTCAAAAGAATTCTGGAAACGATCATCACTTAATGGCTAACTTATGTTTTGAACATAAGTATTATAACAAATCAATTCTATATATAAGGAAATTCATAAAGTGTTATGAATACATGTTCCATTGCACTAAGAAACAATTATTGTTTTAAGAAATATCAACTTCATGGTGAAGGAATTTCTTTTAAAAATTAGTGGTAGTAAAATAGATTTGGATACGATCTAAGGATAAAATTGATTATAAGAGATGAAATGAAATTAATTAAAGCTGAAAGAACACAATGCACTAGAATGTTTAATAAATATTCTTGCATATTGAAGAGAAACTATAAGTTTCTTATCAATTCAAGATAGATAATCTTCAGTTATCAATTAAACCATTAAGAAGATTTACTCTACGATATGGTGTGATGTGCAAATCCGAAATGGATTCCAAGTACGTTATCAAAATACGACTTTGATATCTATGCCCAAAGGGATATGATCCATCGGTGGTGAAGAAGTCTTTAAGAGCAAGAGCAATGCAGTTGGAATATAATGAGCAATGTTAATAATAATAACATCGTAAATTTCAATTATTGAAATTTATGTAATAGATTCGTTATTCGATAGGCTCAAGTTAGTTCGGATTTATTCACAAAATTATTGCTTGGTATGACTTTATATTTTGTACATATGTATTGAAATGCAAAATTCAAATTAATGATTTGGAATAGGCTATTTGCAAATAACAACCAAATTGACTTGAAGTCAGTGGGAGCGATATTGAGTTTGTGGGTTTTCGGATATGATCCAAGAAACGATATGAAAGTATCATTTTATAAGCATCATAAACAAATAAGTATTTTGATACAAATTGTCGAATAGTTTGATTTTCAGTCAATATGCAGAGAAAGCGTGTGTCCATAATAAAGAACACTAAAAGGTACATTGATATTTCTAAAATATAAGTAAACAACACACTATTGATTGTTAATGATGTACTTATGTTAAACTCAGTAACAGTTTAGTTGTTTAATACTCGATATGGATTGTAAATTATATATTTTATGTTAAATATAAAGGATGTTGGAAATATCTCAAAATGATATGAAAATACAACTTATTAAATGTTTAATAGGGAAGATGTAAGATGGATTACTTATGCTTTAGTAATAGGAATTATCATGTATATTGAATTGTCTATGCTGTCATAATTTGTTTACATGTTTGAAACATGAAGCAAATATCAAATCTAATTAGGATCACTAAATGGTAGTTTAGAGTATACTCGAGTATTTATGAAATACTAGAGAATTGTTTTTAGAAACAACGAACTCCTTATTAAGGAGAATATGAACTCAAACTTCATAAGTGATATTGAGTATAATATGTTAATATTAAATTCATGTTCAAAGCTTAATTAAAAATCTATAAATTTTAAATGTTCCAAATGAAACATTGTGGCAAATTCAACAAAAAGGCTAAGTACATTGCCTTGAATTGTGCCATGATAAAGCAATGTATAAAAAATGCATACTCTAACTAGTTCCACATGGTAAGTGCAGTATACCAGCATCGAAGAGAGTTGATTGACCGAGTAGATAATTAAAACAACATAACAGATTCATTCACGAAGGGTCTAATTCGATCAGTTTTCACCAAACTAGTTGAAGGGATGAGATAAAGATTCCATAATTGGCCCTAAGTGCAAGTTGAAGATTAATAGAGTTAGAGGCATGCCCTAACGGCAATTATGTAATTTTTATATACATCTAATTGATAAACAATCTTGTTCGAAATATAATGTATTTCTTTTATTATATACTTGATATAACGTGTAACATATTAACTAATTTAATTAAAAGTATATTTAATAGAAAATGCATAAAGGTATGTTTTTTGATAGTAGTTACAATACGTTGTAACCATGAGTGGTTTATCATAATAAAATAAACATACCATTTTAAATATTTCCAGTCAAGATGAATTGAAACTGAATATTGATGCATCCTTTTAGACTGGAGTATATAACGCTCTCCAAATGTTGGACAGTGTATTACATAAGGCTACTAGAGGCACCAAGGGGTTACAAACTGATAGTTTTTTGATAACTATGGAATGACTCACTCCATAATTTTTTAATGGTTAATATAACTAAAGCTAAACTAGAAAATACCGACATGGCAAAATTACATGGTTCTCTCGATTTAAGCATATTGTTGACCTTCAATGTAGAAGCTTTGCTTTGATTATAATTAAATCAAGGGATGACGTCCATCAAACAACTATAGTTGGATTGAGTGGAAACATTGAAGTTAGATACTATTCAAAAGAGAATTTGTCTCCTTGGTTATATGAGGTTAGTATCATGGTTGATTAAAGTCAACTCAAAATCGAAGCCTTTAGGTAGAGTGGTTCGGTTAATATTAGTTATTATTATTTGTAATGATCGGCATTTTAGACCCATAAAAGTTGACACTGATACATCTACAATATTCACGTGCCGAGCATCCAAGTGTTGGAAAGACAAATTGTTCAGTGAAAGAAAAAATATGGAACAGAATCTCACATCATGACAAGTAATATATAATATACACATGATCTTTACAAAAGAAAATGATAATTTACAAACATCAATCAGAGTAAACAAACATAACATCGGCCTGCACGGTTATAACATCATGTCCTAACAAATCCCGATAAATACGAAGCAAGAAATGTAGTGGAAAATAAAATATTTGAATAGGTCTTGGAGGCATTCATCTCGTCTTCTGGAGCTACAAGCATCCATAACAAAATCTGAAAATATACTAGGATCTGACCCTAAGCATTATAAGAAAATAACACCTGGATTAGTCATGTAAACTAGCATGAGAAACTTAAATCATATGGATTTTTATATTTATAAAACTCCTTCAAAAATAGAGGGTATCTCATAAAAGCATGCCACAACTAAACACAGATGAGTTTTTACCTTACGTTAACCAAATCATTTTATTAGAAAATCTAGTGATAGTATAATAATATCTAGGGTTTATAATAAATATTTAACATAGCAAGAATGGTTACATTAATTACATTCAACAATGTATTTAGTATACAACTAAGTCCGCAAAGGCACGTATTGGAGAACTGATCCAAGAAATGATACGAAAGTATCATTCTATAAGCATTAAAATTGAGTAAGTATTTTGATAAAAATATTGAATAGCTTGATTTTCAGTCAATATGTGGAGGGCGTGTGTGTTTATAAGAAAGAACACTAAAAGGTACATAGATATTTCTAGAATATAAGTAAACAAAATACCATTGATTGTTAATAATGTACTTATGTTAAAATCAGTATTAGTTTGATTGTTTAATACTCGATATTGGAAAGAGGGAGTAATATAATATTATTACAAAAAATTATATAGTTGTCATCATCAAAAATGAGGAGAATGTTGAGAACGCGACTTTAGTGATTTGATTATAACAACTGTATGATAATATTATTAATGTGTTTATTGGGTAATTTCAGGTTAAATAGCTACGCGATGGAAGAAAAGCTATAATTTTATTTGAGGTAGAAAACGTGAAAAAGAAACAAGATGAAAATCTAAGGAATGCAAGAGTTGAACCCAAATGGCATGGCTAAAGAGTGCACACCCCAACCATTACACCACACTTGCTTTTCAAAACTTCCTACCAAATTTACATACAAAGCAAAGGAAACGAAGAATGTAAAATATTATGGGAGATGAGATTTGAACCCAGGTCACTTGAGAGAAAGCACCTAGTCAAGCCAACATGTCAAAGCTATGTTTGGTTGTTTATTCATCAGCAAAGTTACATATTAAGTAAATAATAAATTGCTCAAAAATTGAACAAGGGAGGAATCAAACTCAGCACAACATGGACACATGTGCATGCCTTACCAACTATACTACAATGTCTTTTGCTCTGAAGATCGTTAGCATCGTTATATTAGGGGAGAAAAAGAACCAAAAGAATAAACATGTAATAGGCAGAAGCGGGGTTCGAATCCTAATGCTAAAGAAAAGATGCACGCATGCATACCAACTTGCCAAACGACATTTTACTGACTGTTACCCTAAAATTTATATGAACGTTTGAAAGGACTAGTTCAAAGTGCATTCAAGCATCTTTTTGTAGCGTTGCAAACTTTTAACGGACGCGCCTTTCTAATGCAAATTTCTGAAGGTTGCGCCTGTTTATTGGCTTCCAATCGCTTCTATATAAGCTTCCTATCATCTCCAAATCAAACACTGTGACGACCCAGAAATTATGAATATTTGAAATTAGAACATTTAACTGATTTTAAATATTTGATAGTTAGTTTTAATATGAATTTCAAATATCACTGTTTATTTGACAATTAAATTATTGAATTTAATAAAATTGAAAATGGGAAAAATTGTTGAATCTTCAGTATTAAGCCTGCTAAAAATAATTTGAAGGCTTGTAAAATTTATATTGATAGTTCTGAAGATAATAAAAGCTTTTAAATTGAATTGGAAGTGATTCGTTCGGTTTTAAAAATATATCGTTTAAATTGATATTTAACTAGCCTTCTGAGGCACAGTCTCGGATTTCGATGAAACCAGTTCCATTGGATCCGTAATATTGTATTATTATCGGGTTTCAAATTTCCTAGCTTTTGGAGTTATCGTATGATCGTATGAGATATAAACGCCTGGAAAATAATTAATTGAATAAATTTTAATAGTCAATCCAAAAAGATATCTTCTCCATATGATCGAATTAGGACTCGAAACTTTTTCCAATGTGTTCGAAATAGGGGTTTAACATTATAAAAGCCTAGCGGCACGCCTCGATAGGATGTCGAGATTTTAAGTTGCATTTATCGAGACATTTGAATTTGGATTTGAATTTAAATTTAAAAATAAATGTTGACCAGTCAAAAACAATTTCACATCAAAACTTTTTTCCTTCACCTCGATGTCACTATAGCCAAATTTCTTCAAGTTACCATCTAATCATGTATCCTTTTTCTTAGATCAGGCTGAAAGAAAAATAAAAGTATTAGTATAGATCTGTTCTCATTTCTGCAAGTGTAAACATCTTCCCCTCCTATCTTCTTTTCGATTTCAAAATGCCCAGCAGCTTGCTTGGAATTTTAAGGGCCGAAATAATTTCCTTTTAAATTGAATCGCAATTATTTTTGGCTTCCTTCTCTGTCCAATTCGAGAGAAAAAAATCCCTATGGCTCATTCAGTCTAAATCGCACAAATTAATTTTCCATTTTGCTTTCGTTTCCATTTTTCAATTTCAAGTTTCAAACTTTTCATCCAAAGAGTCGTAAATTAATCTTCTATGTCGTCGAGAATCGCCGTCCCTCCTCCTATCTAATTCCTTTCCTGCACGATGCGGTTCGCCTGACCAGCTGGGCAAGTTTGCATGCTGCAGCTAGGTTTTCGAGGCGGTGAAGAAATCGAAGGATGGATGCTCCTACGTTGAGGATGAGGGGGAGCACTGGGATACTGTGAAGATGAGATCGATGGTGGTTATGGATGTCTTGGGGAACTTCACGTTTGTTGCTGTTTCATTTGGCATTTTGTTTTAGAGTCGGGATGAAAGCCCAGTTTGCCTTGAGGGTATGGCTTGTCGCGTTGTTTCGTGTGACTGGAAAGCGCGAGTTTGATCGCGGGTTGCTGCGTTGGTGGGATGAAATCAAGGTAATGTCTAGGAAGTCGCGAGTTGACTGGAGGTTGGGAGGGCCAATACGTCGCGATGAGAAGAGGAGCTTGGGCTCGTCTCGGTGATGGTCAACATGAAGAAGAAGAAGAAGAAGGCGTTGTAGCTTGTTGGGGGTGCGGGTTAGTCGCTCTGGCCTTGGCCGTGTGAGCTTTGGTGAGATTTTTATCCATGGTTATCATTTGTAAACTAAAAATGAGCTTGGAAAAAAATTTGTTATCGTTCGAATAAATTTTTGTTAATTAGTTGTTAGAGTAAAATCTTAAAAAAAACTTAAATGACTTATCTTTACTGCTAATAATGAAAATTCCATGAATTGGGCTCAACCGTGTCATTTTGAAATACCCAGATTGTTCCTATCGCATTTCTGTTCGTATCCATTGTTTTTTGGCATCGTTCTCCCCCAAAATAAATTCTCCGTTTAAATGAAAAAAACCTAGATCTGATTCCACATCGAAGTCGATTCAACCTTCATCACTTCTCCAACGCCTTCTCCCACGAAGACGGATAGTTAGTTCAGCGCGGTTCCCGTTCCATCGTCTTCTCTATCGTTGGTGCGATTAACGACTGCGGATCGACCAAAGATCCATTCGTGCGTTGAAGCGCCGATTGATTAGAAGATTATGCGGAAACAGTCGAAAAAAGAAATTTGCAAGTCTGGGTGCAATGACAATGATGCGCAAACACTTAAGGCTAAGTCATAGTCGATTCGAGTTCAAGAGAAAATCAGGTTCTGTTATGGCTAGAGATGTTCAGGAATGCAATAGACTAATTTATGATTTTATATTTTATTATTTGTTAGATATTATATATGATTTGCTGCATTTGATCATTGATGTTTAATTCAACCTTGACTTTCATGATATGTTGGTTGCTTATTCATTTTGAAAACAAATAGATATATTCATAGCTCTATTCATTTGAGTAAACATTTTAGAATTGGTTTCCAAACCCTAATGATGTCAACGCGTTCTAAAGCAAATCGCCAGTCCACAAATATAAACCTAAATTTTGTTGGTACATTGTTGAATTGGTTTATTAGGCTTTCAAATAATAATTACAAGTAAAATATAAAAGAGATCATACCCACTAATTTTTCTTCTTCGATTCTTTACATCTTTTAATTTTTGATATGAATTTTTATAAGATGTTTTTGGTTATTATCTTCAGTGGGTCTGATTTTGTGTCTTTACTATGAAAGTTTCTAAAATTGTTGATATTTTAGTTTTGAGGTATGACTCCTTAATATGATTGGCATATATTCATGATCGTCATAGTTTGGATAAGTTATATACTACGTGAATGATGGTACTGATGACATAATGATATACGAGTAACAATCATGATCGTTCATAGCTTGGATAAGTTATGCAGGCGGTGGTGGCTATTGTTTCAATGGAGATTCTCCTTCTTATCCAGTGATGGCTTGGTACCTTCTCAACCAACGACATAAAATTGCAACTCCTCCTTTTCAAAGGTAAATTTTTTTTCATTTTGTTATTTTTTACTTAATTCATATGGATTAGGAATTTTTTTGCCATTGAGTCGTATAAAAATTCTCTAGCTTGATCGAACCGTGGTAATAAGATTATTCAACGGTTCTTGATTTTGTTTTCTACCATTAGTTCTCCTACTTCATTCTCCTGACTCAACAAATCCTACTCTCCTCTTAATTTCTTTTTCTACCAACTAATCTTATCCCATAATTGTCCACATCCGAGAGGTTAAATGGTTGGTAAAATCACGAAGTCGAATTGGGGATTAACTTGAATTAGGTCAGTATTTTGTTAATTTTGGTTACTCGAATGGGGATTCCGGATACATTTGAACACACATTTGGCAGGATGTGCAGTAAAACTTGATTAGATTTTTTTGTTCCAACTCTATGCTACATCATGTTTCTTTACTTTTAATAAAGGGCTTTTAAGTCACTAATGTGTTGACCCTTTTTACTCTAATTGGGTATTATGCATACAATTGACCAGACAGTCGGTTGGTTGCATCATAAAACCTGTTTTGATGATATGTTGTTCCAACTCTATGGTACATACCTCCTTTCCATTTATTTAATTTTTATTTTTCTCCATACCCCGTTTTTTAGTAAAATTTGACAACGGTGGATAGATCTTAAAATTTAGCAAAATGGTTGGCCTGATTTATATTGGGGACATAATCCGGTAACTGTATGTGGTTCTCATTTTGAAGGTGGCTGTTTCAAATGGTCAATCATAGTTGTTTTACTCCTTAACTTTAACTGTGTATTTATTTATGCTTTTTGAAAGTTTCACTGTCATGAATTTCTATGTTCTCCCAAATCACAGTCAAAGCTCCAAGAAACCCTGTTTTCTAACTTTGATAACAGTGGATAAATCTTAAAGTTTAGTTGTATGAGTTTGTTTGGATTAAAAGAATTTATACATGATCTGCTGAAGGTATATAGTTCTATTTTTGAAAGTGGTCATTTCAAATGGTCAGTCATGGTTGTTTTAGTCCTTAACTTTTGACATGTATTTACATATGGTCTGTCAAGGTTCCGCAGCCATGACTTTCAATGTTTTCTTGAATCATCGTTAGATCTACAACTAATCGTGTTTCTATTTCTGTAATGTTGTGCAAATCTAACCAACTACACCAGATTCATAGTACATCAATCTACTTAAGTCCATACAACGTCTGCACAAGTGTCAGGGAAAACCGAAATTGTGACCTGCTGCAAGAAGAAAATTCAAAGAAACAATGCCAATAGGGTAGCGGTCATGCCACTATAACTGTTCTAATGAATACAAGATAGACGAGTAAATTATACAAGAGCTGATATATGAACAGTCATGCAATCCAGGTCTTTTCACACTAAATCAGATGATCTGTTCAACTGTCAAAAACTGTTGGACAAGTGAGAGATTTGGACCAAATCATTTGGTTACATAACAAGTAATAATTTGGTCGACGTTTATATTGTTCTTGGCGGATTGTCATTGCTTTCACAAGGTAATATTCAGATTTATAATTATAATTTTGTGCCAAAAATTGGAAATTATAATTTGATTGTTGAATTTCTATTTTTTGGGGCCTTTTCAGTTTTTATTTAATTAGTATTCATACAATATATGGACATGAATGGAAAGCCCTTTATGACATATAAAGTATACAAGGAGTGATTAATATGTTAAATTTACCTTTTTCTTTCTTTAAATGATGGAAGTATTGTAAATATGAAACATTTGTTCTCTAAATCGAATGGGACATTAATTTTCAATGGTGAATTGAAGCAAGTATTAGTACAAAGTTTTTTTTTACTGCTGAATGTTTCATAATATAACTAACTTAGGAATTCAACATGTAAAGATGTATAAATTTCAACATACTAATATGTATACTGTATATAATGTAGGAGTAGTTAAATAGCTTATATTACTGCATGGTCACATCTTTAGGAAACTGTTGTATAATATGATACAGTATTGATTTTATTTTAGGGATATAACAATTTTGAAGGTAAACTCAAATATAAAAAATAGTCGTGATGGATACTGAAATTTGGAATATGCTCAATCGACTACCAGCTTGTACCTACAATGTATCCATTTGTAAGTAATTTTCTTAATTTTAGTTCATTGATACTTTTACAATTTCATTTGACATCATTCGGCTATTAATTTCTTAGTTGTTTCTTAATGAAGTATGTACTACAATTGGCAAAATGAATCAGTACATATTTTTTAAGGTCTACTTCCAAGCATTTTATGTACTTCTGTTTTCCTATCATATATAACATTTTTTATGTTTTCTGACTCCGATATACTTTACAATAATAAAAATTAAAATGAACCACAAATATGCTTTTGACATAATTTTGTGAGTTTTCTTATAATCTTAAGATGAAATACGTTGCACTTTTCTTTCAACATGTTTTAGTTGGCTCAGTTAGAAATTACATAATGACATTTTTTTTCCTTTCTATAATGTGCAAACGAGATTCATTCGGGGTGTTATAGTATTTATATGATATCACTTGGAATAGTGTTGGCATTTTCCTTTTAAATGTCAAACTTAAATTTCTCATTTTTACATAAAAATGAATTTAGATTTATGTTAGTTAGAAGTGTTTCACATTTGTTTTCCAATAAAAGTCATACACGATATTGAGCTTTGAATGAATGAAATGAAATTATACTTATTAAGTTGTTTGTCATCAGTGTTGTAAAAAATATTTGAGAATTGAAATCAAATAAGGTCCAAATGTTGATCACACAAAAAGTTGTTCTAAACTTGGTTACTTTAGTTAATGTAAATCATGTCTCATGACATATGTAGCCTCTTTATTGGTCCTATGATTCCTTTTCAGTATAACTGCAAGGCTTCAACATTTTGAATTCAAACTGTTTGATGCATGTGATTTGGATATATGATAGCATTTAAATTATATGGCATGAAATATGCACACATTTCATATATTTATTTTTTAGCCTGGTATTATGGATGTTTCAAAAAATTTAATATATTGCTCTACATCTTCAATATTCTATGCACATCGACAAGTTTATCTTTTTAGCCAAATATTCAAAAACCAGTTTAATCATTGTGCATTATAGAGCATATCAGCCATAGGTTAGGTGAGCTACAAAGCCTACGATTTAAAAGCTTCCCTTTAAAATTCTATGCACAATGGTGGATGTTCATTTTTCACTGAACATTAACGTTTTGTTTGATTTTTTTTATTTTTGTTGAATTTTAAATGCAAATTATGGTTATCATAGCTTAATTTCATTCAATAAAAAACGTAATTGTCATTTTCAAATTAAGGCAAATGAGTTTATTGTCAACAAATATGTCCTTTTGAGCTCTTGCTTATGTTTTGGTTACTCTTCTAGATAAATGATAAAATCGTTTGGTTTTCCATGGGCAAGAATGTTTTGATATTAATTAGGATTTTCAACATTTCATGGTACTAAGAATTGGTAAACTGAAAAGTGTTCTTCATAAAATATTTCTTCAAATGCAAGTTGCCTCTTAAAATATTCTTAACTTTTTGGCATGCTTATCCGTACTCTTTAAAGTAAAATTCTATATCCATTTTCATAATTGGAGTAAAAATAATTATGATGCAGATATAGATGTTGTTTGGTTAATGGTGTCTTACCTGAAATATAATTGGACAATATAGATGCAATGGTACATGTATTTGCATTTTTGTATTCATTGTGTTTGCTTTCAACATTGATATAAAAAATGTACCTGATACGTCCCTGCTGTATCAAACTTTGATATAGAGTGCTTCAACTTTTGATATTTATACTAAATGACAAGAGTTAGATAATGAAATTAATGACCACATGCACTTAAATTTGTGACCACATGCATTTAAATTTTCGCAGCGATCATGCAGTCTGTATTATTTTCACAACAGATCCATACTTTTCCACCAGTCAACTTAGAATTATCAAATTCGAGTTTTATATGAATTGGTACTTGATTTTATGCTTATGGATATAGGGATGAATTTTTCAATTTAAAGCAATGAAGAGCAAGGGTAGAAAACTAAAAACTGCACTATAACGTTTTTTTAAAAAAGATGGAGAGAGACATTTCTATTTCTAAATAGAATCTGTTAACATTACAAATAAACAATCCTTAAGATAGAAAGTCCTTCAAACAAATCCATCAACAAGGATTACAAGTATGATTAATACATAAAAGGATCAAAAATATAGAAAAACTAAAAGATCAGTTTGAATAACGACCAACTTTCTCCAAAACATTCAACTATCTTCTATTGAAACAAGATTGATAATTTGTAGTGTTGGCAACTGATGAAGCAACTGCCTTAGCCCAAGTCATTAACTCCCTCTTCATCTTCTCTTCGTCCTTTACAATTGAACCGTCTTTGAAAATCGAAGCATCAATTTGAACACAAGGCATGAATGCGCACTTCCTTTTTGGAAGGTCAAGTGACAAACTTTTGGTGCTGCTATAAGCCATTAATATAAGTATGTATATTTACTGAAGGGCTAATGCAATGTAGTTTGATGTCTGTATTCAAATGCATGATATTTATTATTTATATGCATACATGTATAATCGAATCTGAAATTTGTACCACATGCATTTAAATTAACTACATTCTGTTTAGTGCTGCCAGATTTATATAGTTTAGTAAGTCAATTCTTGATTAATAAATGAAATATTGGACTACTTTGCAGGTTGATCGGAATGGAACAATTGTTGATATCATTGCTCAGGATGGGAAGCCAGTTTGCGTTGACACTATATGTCTCTTATACACACTAATTACTATCATCATCTTTCTCTCTTTTATTCTGTCAAATATTTTTGCACCTAGCTAAACGTAAACATTTCTGAGATAGAATATGCAGTTCTAACTTTGAAGAATAAGGCACAACGCAAGCTTTTATGTTTATGTTTTGTTTAGTACTGAAAAAGTGATCGGTGCCCATGTTAATTGTAGGTAAATTCCATATCTGAACTAGATGGTTGGTGTACTGTTGATGCTTATTTATATTAAAAAATTCATACATGTAAATTTTAGTGACTTAATTCTTACTCTGCCGACATATTGAATGTATTTTGACCGTAATACTATTTTTATTTTGTGATTTTGTCAAATATGAAGCACTGTGTTGGTGCTAAGAGAAATATACATCGCATGATGTTTAAGCTAAAAGCATCTCAAACGGTTCTTCATTTTGTTTGTATATTAAGTTTAATTGCTCTGACAAAGCAATTCGAATGTAACATAAAAGTTAATATATCCAGATTAAGGATTAAGATTCTGAATTGCATGTGAGCTCATCAATGATTTGAATTCATTCGCTTATTATAAAACTGTTTAATGTCAAATGTTTGTTGCGTCTCAGAAAAAATAACCTCTAATATTGAAGATCGAGGATATTAAAAGCTATGATTTATCAGTGCTAAATGTGTTGAAAATTCATCAGATATAATTCATTCAATTATGTATAATTTAACCCAGACTATAACCCAGAAATGTCAATATCATTTTTTTTAAAATAAAACGCTTCAACAATAAAAGCTTCCATAGAATTTCAGTTCTGTAAGTAAAAAACTGCTAAAAACGCTGCCCTCAAATTACGACTACATGGTTAATGGAGCAACCGAAGTCACAAATGGACGTTGGGCCCTACCGTCGATAAAAAACAAAATTTAATAATATAAAATCGTTGCAAAATGCAATATTTGCTCCCGCTAAAAAATCAACAAAACCAACACTATAATAAAATATCAGACAAATTAAAAAAATTAAATATAAAATATTGAGTCGCCTTCTAAACCTAATGATCCATATTCAAGCCATACCATTTAAATTTAGCGGGCTAGGATTATTTGTTAGTTATCATGACTTAGACCTTTGAGTCATGTTCTATTTAGTCGCGTTTTTTTGGTCGCATTTTCTCAACAATCGTCTTTTTTACAATAAATTTTCATATTGATCAGCATACATCGTAATAGTAACTTCATAACTTTTAACCAAATAATAAAGTCTGTTTATATGCCACTGACACCGGCTCCATTAAGATAGAGATTACTTTTAACCAAACAGAAATGCAGCAATCATCCGAGTCCATACCAACAAATATATAGTAATTATCAAGTAGGTTATAATGAAGTGAAGCAAACAATTTTCTCAATGGAAATGAGAATATAGATCAATAAGTTCCAAAATAACAAGGTGAATGATGGAGCTTGAGAAAGAATTTAGGTGCACCCTTAGAAGAATAGAACTAAGAAAAGTGGGTGAAACATTAATTCCAGCAAAAAAATTTAAGGCGAGAAAATTTGACATTTGGACCAATAGTAATAAGCATGATAACAATCAAATAAGTTATAATGAAGGGAATAAAACATGTTATTTGAAAATGATAGAATAAATGTTAAGACATATAAAGTGACTAAATGCAAGTCTATATGGATGTTCATATATACTCTACACCTCATACAAATATGTTGTTGAATCAATGCATGACATTGTGACTAGAGCAGGCACATATGGGCATGCATATACACTCGTAATTAAATAACGATTTGATATGAGATAATTAGGTGGCTAATTATTTGTATTAAGTCAATAAATTGATTAATTAAATTCGTTCAAGGGTAATTAATTTGAACTAAGTAATTAGTTGATAAACTTTTATTAAGGGTAAATCGCTAATTTATATAAAATTAGAAATTACTTATACAAGGTTTAGATCGAACAAAATCAGTGCGATGGGAGCCGTGGAAGGTGTGTAAAGGATTCAATCGGAATGACTAGCAAATAAAAGAAAAATCAAAGGTGAGTTAATCTCACTCATCTGGATTAGTATTTAAATTTTAAATAGTTAAATTTAAATTATTGGTTGCTTTGTTTGGATGATGATTGTTATTATTTAAAATTAAATAGACCATATACGCCGCATAATAGCGGATGATATTATATATATAAACCCATATACCGCGATATTCTACCTCGAAGTGGAATTGGTATTTTATGTTGTGCTAACATCTGTGGATGCAGGGAAACAGGTTGGAGGGATCCAACTGGATTCCTCAAAATTATTTAGATTTTTTAATATTCTGTGTTTTGAATATTTGATAATCTGTGATGAATTATATCGATAATTAGAATATTGAATGCTATGGTTTGCTTGAATATATTTTGGTACACTGAGTTATCAAAATATATAGAATTGGATTTTTGAAAAGAAAATAAAAGAGTGAATTTTTAAGTAAAATAATTATAGAGAATTTGAATAAATTTAAGAATGAACTGGAAAAGAATAAAGGTGATCTTAAAATTCTAATAAATAAAGTACGAGTATGGAAAAGGGGATTTTGAATAAACAGAGAAATAATGAATTTTAAAACTTAAGTGATATTATTTAAAGGAATAAAGAATTATTTTGAAATTCAAGGTTTAAATTTATTTAAAAGGATAAAGAAGGAATTTGAAAAATCTGAAATTGGTATTTTCGGTTAAAAAGATTTTAAATCATAATTAAGAAAATAAAATCTGAAGTTAATGTGTTTTGAATAAATTGAGTAAGAAAAGTAATTTATATCAAAATGGAGTAATTTGGAAATCAATTTGAAAATTGATTTAAATGTTTAAAATAGGAATTTTAAAAGGGAAATGAGACTATGGAAATTATGAACCGGGTTTGTAAAAATGAAGTAATATATCAGTGGATATTTGAAAGAATAAATTCACGGTGGGAATTTATAAAAGGAATGGGTAAATTTATTTAAAAATAAATAGTGGTTTATTTTTAAAAGATGTGGAAAGGAAGCATATTTCCCTAAATAGCCAAGTACGTTTCAAACAAGTTTTAAGTGTAAGCAAAGAGTTTTAAGTTGTTTAAAAAGTATGTTTAGAAAACTTATTATTTCTAAATGTTTAAATTCTAAAGCAAGTATTTTCTTTTAATCTATTATAGCAGTAATTATTTAAAGGTGGCTTGGTATTATGTTTTAAAAATTTAGTTTTATATTGTACAAAGTAGTTTTATTTTAAATATTCTTAAAGTATATATTTGGAATAAGTATTAAAGTAATTTTTAATTTAAATGTTTTAAAGGATATTTTATAATAAAGTGTTTTAAATTATTTTAAAAATCTAAAGTTTTTGTGCTTGGTGTTTTCAGTGGAAATAAATATTTCGGAATTCATTCCATGAGAAGAGTGGTTTGAAAACTATTTCAAAAGGGTTGAAAAGTGGAAATATATCTCGCGAAGATATTTTGAGGTTAATAAATAATTTGGTGAAATTATTTATGTTTGATGGTTGTTTGTGAATGTTATTTGATAGCTAAATAACCAACTATCAATACTGGCCAATGCGCTGATCGGTTCGAAGAGACCGGGATCGGGATTTATTTCCTGAAAACCACTTCGATCCGGTTTGAACGTTTTCGTATGGAAAACGAGAGTTTGGATCCGAAGGTGGAGCAGTGAAGTGCAAGAGCTAGTCGCTACTAATCCTTAGGTGATTCCAAAATGGATGTAGTAGGAGCGTGCCTTCGGTTCCGTTCGAACCCGAAACGGACTTGTATGGATGAATGCTTTCTGAACATCGTCAGGTGGACGGTGTGCATTCTAAAAGACGTGTTCTAAAATGGTATCACTTAGCTCAAGCCTCATCAACTGGGAATGACTGAAAATCAGGGGTTATGCAGCAAGGCTAAGTGGGTAGCACCCATTAGGGTGAGGTCGTCCCTGTCTAGATATCCCTTTTTATTTCGGCTGTGTGGCGGTTGCTGATCCCAACCGCGGAGTGATCTTACTCGGGATTATCCAGTAAGGGATAGTCCCGGTCTTGTGTTATAGGGGACTTAGGGTGGATCCTCGGTACGCTGATCTATACTAGGTACTGTGATAGGTGGTACTTAGTGCCTACTCATTAGTTGGAAATCCATTCTCCCTACGCGCCTGTACGGTTTTGATTGTGCCCAACTATTGCTAAAACGTGAGATGCAAGCATTTCAGCTTGATTCTATTTTACTTTCTATAGATACTATTATAATATCAGACGGATTTAATAAAAAGGGTTTTGGCTATCGTAAGGCAAAAACCCAACATGTTTATTTGTGGCATGGTCTTACGAGATTCTTTTGATTTCAAAGGATTTTTGAAAAATTTAATAATCAATTTGAGTGTGTTTTTCTCACACTCGTATTCTAGACTGACTCGGGTGTTATTTAACTATAATGCTCGGGTCAGACCGAGTATTATAGATTACAGGAAAGGATGCAGTGGAGCTAGATGGTGATACGTACTTCTGTACTTGTATGAAATATTCCGCTGTGTATTCGGTTTTTAGAAGGACGGGATATTATAACCGTCCTGAGTTGTGTTGTTGTTTGTATTGAACTCTGATGTTGTACTCTGATGATGTAATGTATAAACGGATGTATTTGTTTTTGTGTAAAGATCATGTATTATCAATTATATTTTATTCCGCTGCGATGGTTAGATTCTGATGTTGTTTTCTATTTTTCCCTTCTACCTCTTTCTTCTTTAACCTTAATGGTTCGTATTTCCGTTCATCTTGAGTTTATTTGATGGAGAATAGTGTCGACTCAAGGGGTACGGGTTTGTAGGCTGTTACAGTGGTATCGGAGCGAGGTTGGTGATAATCTTGGCTCTGGTGGGGATTACTCATTAAATAGAGGTTGTAGTACTCTAAAATGAGTTTGAACGTATTAATAGATATGAGAGCTTATTTTATAGTGTATATAAAAAAAAATTGTATTGTGTTGACTTATCGGTTGAGTGTCTATGGGTTCTGGTCGATATGTGGGACGTTGTGTCATCAATAGGGATTTATAAACTCTTAAACAAGATAAGCTGACACGGTATTGTTTTAAAATAGGGTAAATGAAATAATTTTACCCAAATTATTTTTGTATATAAAAGAAATAATTTTTCATAAATTGTTATAGTATATATGGTTGCTTGGTTGTTAGGGGATGATAATATTAAATTTTTATCATTGTTAAGTGATAGTTGAATAAAGGATTAAAATGTTAACCGAAGGTTAATTAATAAATTTATATAACAAAATGAAATTTATAAGTGTGAATTATAAATAAAACTTATAATTAGAATAAGAACTCCAGAGTAATGTTTGAATATAAATAGGATAGATTTGGAATTTTGGGAAAAGTTTAAATTCCTTTGGGTTTGAAATGGTTTTCAAAAAGTTTTGAAGAAATAATGGTGATATTATTTCAGAATGAATTGAAATCCGAAAAGATTTGGAATTTAAAAATATTTGAAGGGTTTTGAAGAGGTAAAAGCACTAGAATCTTTTTGGTCACTGGAAAATAACTTCGGTGATGACTACAACATTATCGATGTACATTTTCGAATCTCCAAAAAAAGAATTGCTACCTGAATAATTTAATGTGGAGTTGTTTGCAAAATTGGGTTGGTTTTAAAAATTCAAGGAATAATTGGATATGCAATTAAATTATGAATTTCAGAAATGAATTTTGAAATATTGAAGTTTTGGTTTGGTGAAACCGTTTTGATTTTAAATACAAAGGAATATTGAATTGGTGTTTGATTGCAAAATTGAGTTTGATTTTGTGATGCAAAGGAATAATTTGGTTTGGATATAATTGATTTCAAAAATGATTTTGAAAGCAATTGAGTAATTGATTAAAAGACTATAGAATCTTATTTAAAATGTTTATGGCATTTAAATAGGTTGGAAACTTAAGGAAGTTTAAAATTTCAAAATGGAAACTATAGAATTTGGTTCCGAGGAACCAAAGGAGTAAAAGTTTAAGAAATAAACTTTTTTACGAAGATTTGAAATTAAATTTGAGAATGAAGTGATAAATATAATTAGTAAGTTAAATTTGATTGGAAATGAATTAAGCTGGCGAAGGAAACCAATTGATGAAATAAATTAGAAAGATTATTTAATAAATGTAATTAAGTTTGGAAAAACTTATAGAAGTTTAAAATTTGAATAATCAGAGTGTAGTTAAATTTATATAAGTAAAGATGAAGGTAAGGAAAGTCTAAGTGGACAAAGTGAAGGGTTACTTAAATAAAAATTAAGTTGGAAATAAAATTGTGGATAGACGAATGGATTTGCATTTGTAAGTAAATAGGATTTAAACTAAATATTGGGAATTAATTTGAATTGTGTAATGGAAGTAAGTTAAGCTTTGACTAATTTAAATAAAGGAATGAGAGAAAATTTGTGAGTAAACTAATTGATTCAAGTAAATAAGCAAATATATTGGAATTATATATTGGATAATTTTTAATTTAAAATGCATAAAATAAAGTGAAGTTATAGGATTAATTCAGAGTGAACTAAAACTATATAAAGTTTGGGAATAAGAAATTGTTGAGATTTAAATTTAATTAGTAAGTGGAACTAATTTAAATAAGGACATGAATCAGTTGTGAATGGAAGATAGTTGATAAAAATTCAATATTCAAAGTTTGAAGCTGAATTGAATTAAGTAGAATTGGAAATGAAAATCTGGAATGAATTTGGAAAGAATATTTGAAAATTAATTTGTAAATTGAAGCAAATTGAATCTATTTGGAATTGGAATCCAAATTGATTAAATGTAAATAAAAAACCAAGTGATAAAGCGAAGTTGAAAGATAAATTCGTAGTAGACTGAAAATAATTCAAATTTTGGAAATAATTCCATTGGGATTTAAATCAGTTAGTAGTCAGACTAATTAAAGAAATGATTAATTGAATATGGCTTGAGATGATGGTAAATTGAATTCGTATGAGATTGGAGATCCGGTTTAAAATAAGTGGATATAAAGGCTAAAGTGGTAGGGTAATAATATAAGAATATATAGAGTGCTTATATGAGACTTAAGAAATGAATGATGAAATTCTTAAGTAATATGGGTGTCGGGAAAGTATATTGAATAAGCATTTGAGTGAAGATTTAATAAAAATATGTGAAACGATAAGCGTTGATAAGTGAATAGAAATCAATATGAATGTGAATAAAAAGAGAACTGATATAGTTGATAATCAAATGAGATAAATACGTAGGATGTACGTATATTATTTTATTCGCATAGCAATTTGATCCAGATTCGAGCATAGAATTTCGAGATAGTTATATCGATCAGAGTTATGATTTTTCACTCGATTTTCGACGGCGAACCCTAGATATGGTTTTTTGATTGATACTGGAAATTCTCTATCATAGTTTGTGGCTATGCAAGGAGAATGACGGTTTCTGATCAAGAAACCAGATCTGAGTTCGCACTAGGAAGTCGGTGGATGATACTAGTTCGGAAATGAAAATGTGTGATCGAGTAAGCGATCGGATTCGGTATTGCGTACGAATGATATAGGTACATCGTACGTGCTTAAATGGAATGAATCTTGAAAATTTTGTAAAGAGGTGTATAAAATGATTTTGGAATCTGTAGTTGGATATGGTTAAATTGGATGTACAGGTATTAAAAAGCAAGTGGGAAAAATTGGATTTTTTATTTCAGAAGATAAATTGAAACTTGCTCGGCAAAGGTATGTATTTTCTGTATGAAATTTGATGATTTTTCGATCTAGCCACTTGACGTTTTGGTTTTCTTTTAGAATTTGGGGGCCCGTATAGGCATTTTGTAGTTGTTCCGAGCTAGCCGCGCAAAGGAGACGCTGGCGAAATTTTTCGGAAATTTAGGGAGTTAGAAAATTTTTGAGAAAATTTTGATAATTCAAAATTTGGTTTTAAATTGAAATTTGAATGATTGAGAAAATAGTATTGTTTGAAAACTATGGGAGAGTTTGGGAAGTTAGTAAGAATGACAATGGGTCTTTTATATAAAGATAATTGGTAGGACGTTGAATTGTTGGTTTTGGGAAAAGTAAATGGGTATTGGACCATTCTTCCTAACTAGCAATTTCGGGGACGAAATTCTTTTAAGGGAGAGGAATGTGACGACCCGGAAATTTTGAATATTTGAAATTAGAATATTTAATTGATTTTAAATATTTGATAGTTAGTTTTAATATGAATTTCAAATATCACTATTTATTTGACAATTAAATTATTGAATTTAATAAAATAGAAATTGGGAAAATTGTTGAATCTTCAGTTTTAAGCCTGTTAAAAATAATTTGAAGGCTTGTAAAATTTATATTGATAGTTTTGAAGATAATAAAAGCTTTTAAATTGAATTGGAAGTGATTCGTTCGGTTTTAAAAATATATCGTTTAAAATTGATATTTAAATAGCCTTCCGAGGCACAGTTTTGGATTTCGAGAAAACAGTTCCATTGGATCTGTAATATTGTATTATTATCGGGTTTCAAATTTCATAGCTTTCGGAGTTATCGTGCGATCGTACGAGATATAAACGCTTGAAAAATAATTAATTGAATAAATTTTAATAGTCGATCCAAAAAGCTATCTTCTCCATACGATCGAATTAGGATTCGAAACATTTTCCATTGTGTTCGAAATAGGAGTTTAACATTATATACGCCTAACGGCACGCCTCGATAGGATGTTGAGATTTTAAGTTGCATTTATCGAGACATTTGAATTTGGATTTGAATTTAAATTTAAAAATAAATGTTGACTTGTCAAAAACAATTTCATATCAAATCTTTTTCCTTCACCTCGATGTCACTATAGCCAAATTTCTTCACGTTATCATCTAATCATGTCTCCTTTTTTTTAAATCAGGATGAAAGAAAAATAAAAGTATTGGTATAGATCTGTTCTCATTTCTGCAAGTGTAAACATCTTCCCCTCCTATCTTCTTTTCGATTTCAAAATGCCCAGCAGCTTGCTTGGAATTTTAAGGGACGAAACAATTTCCTTTTGAATTAAATCGCGATTATTTTTGGCTTCCTTCTCTGTCAAATTCGAGAAAAAAATTCCTATGGCTCACTCGGTCCAAATCGCACAAATTAATTTTCCATTTTGCTTTTGTTCCATTTTTCAATTTCAAGTTTCAAACTTTTCATCCAAAGAGTCGTAAACTAATATGCTATGTCGTCGAGAATCGCCGTCCTGCCTCCTATTTGATTCCTTTCCTAAACGATGCGGTTCGCCTGACCAACTGGGCGAGTTTGCATGCTGCAGCTAGGTTTTCGAGGTGGTGAAGAAATCAAAGGATGGATGCTCCTATGTTGAGGATGAGGGGGAGCACGGGGATACCGTGAATATGAGATCGATGGTGGTTATGGATGTCTTGGGGAACTTCACGTTTGTTGCTGTTTCATTTGGCGTTTTGTTTTAGAGTCGGGATGAAAGCCCAGTTTGCCTTGAGGGTATGGCTTGTCCGTTGTGGGGTGTGACTGGAAAGCGCGAGTTCGATCGCGGGTTGCTGCGTTGGTGGGGTGAAATCGAGGTAATGTCTGGGAAGTCGCGAGTTGACTGGAGGTTGGGAGGGCCGATACGTCGCGATGAGAAGAGGTGCTTGGGTTCATCTCAGTGATGGTCAACTTGAAGAAGAAGAAGAAGGTGTTCTAGCTTGTTGGGGGTGCGGGTTCGTCGCTCTGGCCTTGGCCATGTGAGTTTTGGTGAGATTTTTATCCATGGTTATCATTTGTAAACTAAAAATGAGCTTGGAAAATTTTTTGTTATCATTCGAATAAATTTTTGTTAATTAGTTGTTAGAGTAAAATCTTTAAAAAAAACTTAAATGACTTATAATTAAATAACGATTTGATATGAGATAATTAGGTGGCTAATTATTTGTATTAAGTCAATAAATTGGTTAATTAAATTCGTTCATGGGTAATTAATTTGAACTAAGTAATTAGTTGATAAACTTTTATTAAGGGTAAATCGCTAATTTATATAAAATTGGAAATTACTTATATAAGGTTTAGATCGAACGAAATCAGTGAGGTGGGGTTCGGAGCTGTGGAAGGTGTGTAAAGGATTCAATCGGAACGACTAGCAAATAAAAGAAAAATCAAAAGTGAGTTAATCTCACTCATCTGGATTAGTATTTAAATTTTAAATAGTTAAATTTAAATTATTGGTTGCTTTGTTTAGATGATGATTGTTATTATTTAAAATTAAATAGACCATATACGCCGCATAATAGCGTATGATATTATATATATAAATCCATATACCGTGATATTTCACCTCGAAGTGGAATTGGTATTTTATGTTGTGCTAACATTTGTGAATGCAGGGAAACAGGTTGGAGGGATCCAACTGGATTCCTCAAAATTATTTAGATTTTTTAATATTATGTGTTATGAATATTTGATATTTATGATGAATTATATCGATAATTGGAATATTGAATGTTATGGTTTGCTTGAATATATTTTAGTACACTGAGTTATCAAAATATATAGAATTGGATTTTTGAAAAGAAAATAAAAGAGTGAATTTTTAAGTAAAATAATTATAAAGAATTTGAATAAATTTAAGAATGAACTGGAAAAGAATAAAGGTGACCTTAAAATTCTAATAAATAAATTCCGAGTATGGAAAAGGGGATTTTGAATAAACAGAGAAATAATGAATTTTAAAACTTAAGTGATATTATTTAAAGGAATAAATAATTATTTTAAAATTCAAGGTTTAAATTTATTTAAAAGGATAAAGAAGGAATTTGAAAAATCTGAAATTGGTATTTTCAGTTAAAAAGATTTTAAATCATAATTAAGAAATAAAATTTGAAGTTAATGGGTTTTGAATAAATTGAGTATGCAAAGGAATTTATATCAAAATAGAGTAATTTGGAAATCAATTTGAAAAGTGATTTAAGTGTTTAAAATTGGAATTTTAAAAGAGAAATGAGACTATGGAAATTATGAACTGGGTTTGTAAAAGTGAAGTAATATATCAGTGGATATTTGGAAGAATAAATTCACGGTGGGAATTTATTAAAGGAATGGGTAAATTTATTTAAAAATAAATAGTGGTTTGCTTTTAAAAGATGTGGAAGGGAAGCATATTTCCATGAATAGCCAAGTACGTTTCAAACAAGTTTTAAGTATAAGTAAAGAGTTTTAAGTTGTTTAAAAAGTATGTTTAGAAAATTTATTATTTATAAATGTTTAAATTCTAAAGTAAGTATTTTCTTTTAATCTATTATAGCTGTAATTATTTAAAGGTGGCTTGGTATTATGTTTTAAAAGTTAGAAATTCAGTTTTATATTGTACAAAGTAGTTTTATTTTAAATATCTTTAAAGTATATATTTTGAATAAGTATTAAAGTAATTTTTAATTTAAATGTTTTAAAGGATATTTTATAATAAAGTATTTTAAATTATTTTAAAAATCCAAAGTTTTTGTGCTTGATGTTTTCAGTGGAAATAAATATCTGGGAATTCATTCCATGAGAAGAGTGGTTTAAAAACTGTTTCAAAAGGGTTGAAAAGTGGAAACATATCTTGCGAAGATATTTTGAGGTTAATAAATAATTTGGTGAAATTATTTATGTTTGATGGTTGTTTTTGAATGTTATTTGATGGTTAAATAACCAATTATTAATATTGGCCAATGCGCTGATCGATTTGAAGAGACCTGGATCGGGATTTATTTTCTGAAAACCACTTTGATCCGGTTTGAACGTTTTCGTGTGGAAAGCAAGAGTTTGGATTCGAAGGTGGAGCAGTGAAGTGCAAGGGCTAGTCGCTATTAATCCTGAGGTAATTCCAAAATGGATGTAGTAGGAGTATGTCTTCGGTTCCGTTCAAACTCGGAACGGACTTGTATGGATGAATGATTTCTGAACATCGTCAGGTGGACGGTGAGCAATGTAAGAGATGTGTTCTAAAAAGGTAACGCTTAGCCTCAAGCCTCTTCAACCGGGAATGACTGAAAATTAGGGGTTATGCAGCAAGGCTAAGTGGGTAGCTCCCATTAGGGTGAGGTCATCCCTGTCTAGATATCCCTTTTTATTTCGGATGTGTGGCGGTTGCTGATCCCAACCGCGGGGTGATCTTACTTGGGATTATCCTGTAAGGGGTAGTCTCGGTCTTGTGTTACAGGGGACTTAGGGTGGATTCTCGGTACGCTGATCTAGACTAGGTACTGTGATAAGTGGTACCCCAGTGCCTAGTCATTAGTTGGAAATCCATTCTCCCTACGCACCTGTACGGTTTTTATTATGCCCAACTATTGCTGAAACGTGAGATGCAAGCATTTCAGCTAGATTCTATTTTACTTTCTATAGACACTATTATAATATCAGACGGATTTAATAAAAAGGGTTTTGACTATCGTAAGGTAAAAACCAGACATGTTTATTTGTGGCATGGTCTTACGAGATGCTTTTGATTTCAAAGGATTTTTGAAAACTTTAATAATCAATTTGAGTGTTGTTTTCTCACGCTCGTATTCTAGACTGACTCGGGTGTTATTTAACTATAATGCTCGGTTTAGACCGAGTATTATAGATTACAGGAAGGGATGCTGTGGAGCTGCATGGCGATACGTACTTCCGTACTTGTTTGAAATATTCCGCCGTGTATTCGGTTTTTAGAAGGACGGGATATTATAACCGTCCTGAGTTGTGTTGTTGTTTGTATTGAACTTTGATGCTGTACTCTGATGATGTAATGTATAAACGGATGTATTTGTTTTTGTGTAAAGATCATCTATCATCTATTATATTTTATTCCGCTGTGATGGTTAGATTCTGATGTTGTTTTCTATTTTCTCCTTCTACCTATTTCTTCTTTAACCCTAATGGTTCGTATTTTCGTTCATCTTGAGTTGATTTGATGGAAAATAGTATCGACTAAAGGGTTACGGGTTTGCGGGCTGTTACACATACAATCATATTCTTTTAAACCATTCTCATATTGCATTCAAACGCTCTAAACTCTATGTTCATTCAAAAAGCAAACTTAGGCCAGTGCTTTTTCACTGCACAATATTTGAGTCTGGTCTTAATACACATCCTAACCTCTGCACGGTTATTCTACATCGTTTTTGAAGGTTATAGAAGTTGTGCTCCGGTGCAACTAGTCAGTGTATTGAAGACACAATATATAGTCAAGTTATTTCTTTGTAAAAGAATATAGATTGAAGTCCTGTTGCGGAGTCCTCGGCTAGTAAGTATTGAAATCATATTCGATTGTTCACGCGGAGTCTGTAAACATGTTCCTCCAAGCGAAGTGAGGGTGTCGATAGTGGAATTTATAAGAAGTGCTTAGGGACTGGACGTAGGACGGGAGGTCAGAACCAGTATAAAATCGATTGTGTGACCTACTATTTTATTTCCGCTGCATTTACATTTTTTATAACTGTTGGCCATTTTCGATCCTGTGCATAGCGACTAATAATGATGGTCTAGAATCCAATGAAATCTTGAAATGTTTTACTAATTAATCATGTTGCTAAAACAAATGGGAAATGGATAACCGAAAAGATGAGCGTGGACATTGAAATGTGTTTCCCAACTGCAGAAAATGATAGTGGAGTTTGGAAGATGAGTCGGTACAGATTGTGCAAAGAGTTAAAATTCTAGCTTGCACTATAGAATTGAATGCTCATATAAGTGGGCGTATACGACTATAATTTCATTTTTTGTGGAGCGATGGTAACCAGAAACAAACACGTTTCGTATGTCATTTGGAGGAATGACCGTGACGTTAGAAGATGTCGAAGATGTCAAATGAATTTATGGAGTACCAATAGGGGGTACATGTATTTATAAAAAAATGGTGGTTGGGTATTGAGTATGCTGATGTTATTCAACTTGTAATATACCATTTAGGAATTGAAGGCGATAAAGTTAGAGCGGAGGCTGATGGTATGTATGGAATACGTATGCATTGGATCATGGAGAATTGTAATGGCATATCTATTGTAAGTATTGGGTTATACGGTATATTTGACAAGTAAGGAATGAAAAAATCGATCTACTATCTTAATTGCTTATTGGATTTGTGCATCTTGAACGATCAAGCTTAGGAAATGGTCATACTAGCTTATTTATATCGTTGTTAGAGTTTGCAATCAATTCTCTAGAATATAATTAACTTGATCGGGATAAATATAATTAAATTGATCAAAATATTCTTTTTAATCTTTTAGAAATATCTTCAAACTCGTTGAATTCTTCTTTTGAAGAAGAACAAATAACTGCATCTAATCCGCAACAAAAAATTCATACATTTTGTTTGTTTGGAATTATGGTTTCTACTACACTTTAACACTATTTTCCATATGATAAACATAAAGCAATTAAGTTGTATTAGAAAAATAAAACTCTCAATGCATCAACGAATGAACTCTCCTTATTTGTAATCACAACATCAAGGAAATTGTTTGGGTAGTACAATAATTTCAAGTTTTCTAGTGCGCATCAATAACTATCTCCACGCTCTTTGGACAAAAAAACAATAAGTTATAGTAAATGTTCTATTCGTCGAAGTCTTACCAACCATTTCGAACAAAGGCATTTTGTATCGATTTGTTTTATACGTACAATCGCTTTAAACCGAAGGAAAGCATTTGCATGGTGCAGTCAATTTGCCGTGATCCCACATCAAATTAACAATTCTATCAATTATTTCATCTTTTCTCATCCAATATATATAATGGTTTTCTTCTAAGAATTTCATAAGTTGTTCAACCATCGATCAACCTTTGATCTCTAAATAATCATTTTCGCTTTCGCATTATATACCATCTTCAACATCGAAACATTTTCAAGAAAAGTCTTTTTCATATTAACAAGAATATCTCTGGCTCTAAGTTCTGAAGCACTCGTATCCATCATTATTTTTCTCCTCTTTTATCAACCTTTCAGTATAAGCATGATCGACTAACGTGTTAGGCAATTCATGGTTATAAGTATCGTTAACTACTTCAATACACCATCTATCTAAACCTTGATATGAACCTTAAATGGGAAATGGACATTCACATTTTTATATGGCATTATGTGGACGTTTTTTTTTCTTTTTTAGCTCTCTCATAAGTAAATGAAATCTTGGTTTTCTAGGACCTCCAACATTATTCGATTTGCTAATAACAAGAACAGTGTTGATAATCTTCGCCTTCAATTGGCACTAATGTGCAAATGCATCCTAGGAACTAAATACCTAAAATAATCATCCATTACTGATTAACAAGGATCTACATGTAAACGATGAATAGTACAAAATAATTAATAAACATCATTCGTGGTAAATTATCCGTCACGTTAACATTTTTTTTTCTTATCTTCTTCTTCTTTTACTTCATCTTGTACGTTTTCTTCATTTCCACTGGCTTAGTTACATTGTGGTTCAATCGACCGAAGAAAATTCTACATTATACACGAACAAATTAACACGGTCCATATTACCAATTAAATCCAAACTATTTTTACCTCATTTTGATCAAGTTGAACATTGTCATTTTTAGTTACGCCATCTTTATTAGTAGTGGCCACCAATGAGAATCAAAGAGTAGCTTCTATAAAAAAAAAATTGAAAAATAAACATAACATTAAAACAATGGAGATATTGAAATACACACACCAAATAATAGTTCTGTAAAAATAAAATAAAAAATAATACGAGAATTAAAATCAATGGTTTTAAATAAAAAAACATACCATATTCTTTTTGTCTCCTTTAGCCAAACCAAAACTTAAAAATACCCTTTGAGAAGAATAAGATTTTTTGTTTTTTCTTAAATCTAAGCTGATTGAATTCAGCGGTAGCGGCCGATGATGAACGATCTTCTATTATCGAATAATATATTGAAAATATTCTTCAAATTATCCAGTTCTATGCTTCGAACTACCAATTGGTAATATACCGTCAAATGAATTGGATAATTCAAAAAAAAAAAAAAAACAAAGACGTGCGTTTATTTTACTCATTCATAGGGTTATTGATAACCGTCTAACAATACAGGCCGTCCGGTTGTCTGTTGTTACTTCCCGATATAGATAAAAAGAAGAGGCTGTTGTTTATTTATTTCTTATTATTCTTTACTACAGGTAAATAGGCACAAGGAAGAAGTTATAAAAAAATTTAGTCTTGGAGACAACAAGTTTGCTTTTTAGTCTGAAGGACACTTTTTATTGTAAACTGAAAATGATAGTTACAACTATCATTCTCTGATTTACACTAAAACGTGTCCTTCAGCCTAAAAAACAAACTTCTTATACCTGAAACTAAATTTTTCTCTAAATTTTTACTTGAGCCTAAAAACCCCTACTTACTGTTATTATTATTTTGTAAAATGCAGCCTACAGTTAGCCTAAATCATACGCTCGCTCACTTAGCTAAGCAGCTTGTGTTTTCGTAATAAGAACTGCGGCCCCTTTTTATAGTCTGAAATTAAAGGGGAAAACAATAAAAATGGTAGCGGCTGCGCTTTTTAAACACAGGAAACTTCTCCACTCAGCCCCATTCTCTAGCACCGTCTCTCCTGCCGCCTTGTCCGCCGGAAAATCTTCCGATTCGTTTCTTCCTCCACCGCCGTCGTCTGTTGCCGCAGCTCAGTCACAAGGTACTATCTCGTCTTCAGTTTTGATTCCATTCGATTAGTTTCAGTAGAATATAATGATTAAATGTTTACTATATATATTTTTTGGTTGTAGAGGAAGAAGGAAAAGGAAAATGGTCGAGATTTCTTCTCTTTATCCCTGGCGCCATTACTTTTGGCCTCGGATCTTGGCAAATTCTACGAAGACAGGACAAGGTGTTAATTTATTGTTCGTGAAGATTGCATTTCCGTTAATGTAAATTATGATGATGGTAGATCATTATTTTGAATAAGCGCTATGATCGTCTGATTTATGATATTTGGCTTTCTAATTTGAGGGCTCTGCCATATGAGTATATTTTAAACACTTAGAACAAAATGATGAATTCTGATTGCTGAACTCCGATGAATGATGGCTGAATGCTGAATTATGAATAATCACTCAGTGTTTGTTTGCCTTCAACATTCAAAACAAAAAACAATTTCAAAACAAAAAATAAACAGTAAAGAAAATTCTGAATTATTTTGTCTGAATAAATGGCTTTATTCATAACACTAATAAAAAACAAACAACATATAAAGTTCTGATTTGTAAATTAGTACTCGGATTCAGAACTAATTATTAAAAACAAACTTAGCCTACCAGTTGAAGTTTTACCGGATACAATATTAATAGCTACATGCAAAAATTTACTTATTTAGGTTAATTGTTCTATCAACCTTCAACATAAGTTTCTGAAAGTTCCAAGTTATATTAACAATCACTTGAGCACAACCGTTCTTTTTTTAGAAGGAAATTGCCAATAGATGAATAGTCAGCATGCCACTTAATAATGTTTTACATTGTATCATTGTTCACCCAATCTTTATTGGAAATTTTTTCTATCTAATTCGATAAGTAGAGAAAAATTATAATAAGTTTGTTTCTTTTTGCTTTAGGTGGAATTGTTGGAGTATCGGAGAAAAAGATTAGAGTTGGAACCCATAGCATGGAACAAATTGCCTTCTTGGCAAATCGATTCGGAAGCTCTTGAATTCAGGAAAGTTATTTGTGAGGGTCATTTTGATGAGGGAAAGTCCATTTATGTGGGCCCACGCTCTAGAAGCATCTCAGGTGTGACTGAGAATGGATATTACGTTATAACCCCTTTTATCCCTAGTAGAAGTGACACCGATAGGTATATTTTTTAAATTACTATGAAAATTTGAATTTGCAAGAGCAACAAGCTTAGCATTTACTGGAAATATAATATAACTAAGCTTTACTTATAACTATTCATGTGGAGGTTTATCCCAAAGTTTTTCCTTATTTGCCAACAAGAAAGCTGTTGAGAATCCCTTCTGGTTTAAATATCTCAGTATGCATTGTTCATAGTAAAGATATTTATACTCCATTCTGTACTTATGAAGTGTTCCGTTTATGAAAATATATGGAGGTGTAATTTATTTCTATTGGGATTTTATTCCGTAAAAGCTGCATATGTGGATGAGACAAATTTATGTAGTGAAGATTGAAGCAGAATATTTGACGCCTCAACCAAAGGATCAGAAATTTCTTTTGTTCCAATTTCTAAACCTTTTATATGATCCATCTTTGAACAATTTGTTTCTTTATTTCATTGATGAATGAAAATAAAAGATGGATATTTGAATAAGAATATAACCTGCCTACTATCAGAAGGCATCCCAAAATAATTGTTGCCATACTTGTGCTCCCAACATTTTTAAGAACACGGAATTCTCATAGAGATTTGGTGCTATAAAACATAGGTACTTTAAAAACTGTGCATATCTTTTCCCATTATTGTACTTACATGTTTATCATATAAAAAGTTTCACCTATAACTAAAACTGGACAGCTTGCTATCGGACCCGCTGAAAAGCTTCTCCTTTCGTACGACAACAACTAAGCCATTATTTTCAAACAAGTTGGGGTCGGTTAGAGATGGAACGCAAAACTAAATGACAATGTCATTTTAAAAGTCATA
Organism: Allium cepa; assembly: GCA_030765085.1. Lineage (NCBI taxonomy): Eukaryota > Viridiplantae > Streptophyta > Magnoliopsida > Asparagales > Amaryllidaceae > Allium > Allium cepa. Next base: position 743,577,907 of record CM060940.1, on the reverse strand, counting down.
ATAATAACAATAATAATAAAATCCATAATAATAATAATAAAGTCAATAGGTAAACTAATAATAATAACAGCTGCTAAGTAAAATAAAAATAAAAATAAATAAAAAATATATATAAAGAAATTATAAAAAAAAACATGATGATAATAATAATAATACTAATAGTAATAATTGTTTTAATAATAATATTGGTCGAAGACCAAACACTACGTTTTAGACTCCTATTCACTAGTCATATAATCTAAAACTTATAACCCTATCCCTAAACCAGCTTAACCCTAAGCAAAAAAAACTTTTAGCTCATGTTTTTGGTACGTGGATCGCTAACTTCCACGTACTTCTGTCCGACATCAGCTCTTCGGATATATTACAATCTTTCCAGTCGCTTTTTACCACTTCCTCCCATGTCAAACTTGGTCGACATCTATCTCTCTTTGAGCATTCCACGCGGCCTATAATTCCAACGCGCACAGGTGCCTCGAGAGACCTCCGTTGGAGATATTTAAACCATTTTAAGTGGTGTTGGACTAGCTTCTTCTCAATTGATGATACTCTAAGTTTATGACATATATCATCATTTCTAGTTCGGTCTCTTCTTGCATGACCAGAGCTCCATTACAACATACACATCTCTGCGATACTTATCTTCTGGATGTGTTGGCTTTTAGTAGATCAACATTTTGCACCAAACAACATCGCATGTGTAATTGCCGTTCTGTAAAACTTTCCTTTAAGCTTCTGTGAAACTTTCTTGTCACAGAGCATGTCAGATGTTTGTCGTCATTTCATTCATCCCGCGCAAATTCTAAAATTAACATCTTCATCAATCTCACCATCATATTGCAACATTGATTCTAAATATCGAATGGATTTCTTCTTGGACACTACTTGTCCAGCCAGAGTGACATCTCCATTCTCTGACTTGACACTACTGAACTTGCATTCCATATACTCTGTTGTAGTTCTGTTAAGCCTAAAACCATTTGTTTCTCAAGTCTGTTTTCACAGCTTCAGTTGTCTATCAATCTCAATCATACTTTCGTCAATTAGCACAACATCATCAGCAAAAAACATACACCAAGGAATCTCACCCTGTACCCTTCGTAGTCTCATCCATCGCTAGGGCAAAAATGTAAGGGCTCAAAGCCGACCCTTGATATAATCCTATGTTAATGGGAAAATTATTGGTAGTTACAACATCATCATACATATCATTGATAAGAGTAATGTACTTTGTTGAGACTTTCTTCTTTTTCAGAGTCCACCATATAACATTTCTCGATACTTTGTCATGAGCTTTCTCCAAATCAATGAATATCATGTGTAAATCTTTCTTTTGCTTTCGAAACCTCTCCTTTCGTGATGGAAGAAATCAATTTGGAACTCTGGCAACAGTCTGACCCATTTAAGAAAATTATGTTTTGCGTTAGGTTTACGTCTAGGTATCGTTGCCCTAGAGTTAATCCTAAACTTTTTTCTTCCTGAAGTATTAATCCTAAACTTTTTTCTTGCTGAAGTTCTGGGTATTAGGACTATTCAACTCTCTGACTTATCCTTTTGCTTTTGCATGATTTCTGTACTGCTTCATGTTTCTCAATATTGTTTTTGATTTGTTTGTAGAAAACTGTTAAGTTCAGGCAGTAGAGCTGATTGAAACATTCATATTTGCCAGGTTCTACACTATTCTAAGAGCATATGCACAAACTAAAGTCTGTAATATTACAAATTTGTAATATTTAAAATGTAACACACATGAGGGTCCGTCTGAGCGTTCTTAAACAGGTGCTCAAGTCTCCTCTACCGGCGCTTTAAATTTAAGCGATAAGCGATCCCATTTTTTAAAATATAATGAATCAAAGGACTTGTCTTAAAAGTGACCCCCCCCCCCCCCCCCCTTTTCAATTTATATGTAGAAATAACTTGCTTTATGCAAAGATGTTTTAATGACCCAATGTTTCGCCATAAGTGAGGCACATGTTCAATGGTGCCTATTCTGGTGCACACTTTTCCCAGAGCATGCTGCGACCAGGCTCTAGGTCTGTATATCCAATCGAAACGATATCTAATTATTATGAATATGTTATTACCGTTGGAAAGGTTTTATATAAAATTCAGATTTTAGAGCGTAGCTAAAGACTTGTTGGAAATGCTTCAAGGAATTTGCAGTACTCACTATCAGTTTACATATACTGCCTTTTAAGTATTTGTTAAAAGATTGACATGATCGTATTTCATCATGTGTATTTAAACCTTACAATGTTTTTTTGGTAGTCGTTATTACAAGATTTTGTTACTAATCTGTCAAAGATTGACTTGTGCATTATTCTGGTGTATCTAAAATCTAAATCCTCGGTGTTTTTTTTAAAGTTATTATTTACTAGGCATTTGATGATTTTTGAGCTCATATATCAACTCTTTTGAGAAATCTCATGTCAGTGTGCAGCTACCTATCCTGGTCAATAGAGGATGGGTTCCTCGTGATTGGAAATATAAGCCTCTGACTGATTCAAGAGATAATTCTTTAAATTCGGACAAAATTGAGCTTCAACAAAAAGAAGAAACAAATTCATGGAGATTTTGGTCTCGAAAACCTGTAGTCTCCAAGGTTAGTCTTTCAGTTCAATTGCATGCGCTGGTTGCATTGCATACAATGTCTGCTTTTCTAAGATTCCCCGTTCTCTTGATTAACCCCTTGGTGGGAGGTGTGCCTTCCCAATTTGAATTGTACTCTTGGGGTTTCTGATTTTTTTTTTCTCAAGTATATAACACGTCCTGTCAGCACGACCATAACTCAAATCATTATTTTGCAGATGAACTAGTTATTATAACACATATGGTATACTACATATTGCATAGTTAATTCTCTTCTTTGTATTTTTTTTCTAACAGGTTATTTTACAAGGGTTGCAGTATAAGTCATGTGGATTGTATATGCCACATCGTCTTTCTTTGTCTTGTGTTAAAAAAGATGGATAATTTGTGTCTAGGGGATTTGGACCCAAGACGTTTAAATCCACACTTAAACGTCTTACCACTTTTCTAGCGATCTTTCACTGAATTTTAGAGGCACGGTCAGCTTATGTGAGAGTACATTTTCAGAAAAATCACAAGTACAGTTTGTAATGTCGTTTGATTTAAGTCTGTCAAGATAATACAGATATGTCCGTTTGGGGTTACTGTGTGATGGCTTGCAAAGTTTACATCTGCCAGTGCCCTTCCAAAATATTGTACATATCTTCATCTTCATCTTCATCAGTGATAAAACAACAATAAATATTTTATGTTGTCATACAAAGGAATAAGTGCATAAGTTCTGTAGATTGTTAATTCAGTTGAACTACTTCCCTAATAGCAAGCGTTTGATAACTCTGATGAATATTTTAAGTTATTCTGCTCTATTAGTAGTGTCTACTCAATCTTAATAGTGCAATGAGTAAATTTTAAGCTATTCAAGTATCATTTGCATGTACAACTCTTTTGCCATTTTTATAGGTGGAATCAGCTGAATTGAAACCAGTTGTGTACTAACAAAAGATAATCTCATTGTATAGATTAGATTTTAGGTTGTTAAATATGCTATTGTTTCCTATTAAAGTTCTGACTTAACACCATTATCATTAGTTCGGTATTAGCTTAATTTAAACTGCAAAATCAACCTGTTTGAAAATGTTCAGTCTATTCAATCACAGAAAACAGGTTTATTTGAAATCGACTAAAGTTGGTCATACATTTACATTCAGCATATTATGCAATATAACATTTTCAAAGACCATTTCCAAAAAATCGTAGGAAATATTCAGTTGATTGCTATTAGATAGACGTTTGATGTCAACTTATCCCCACAGGTTGAGGAGAAAAAGCCTGCTATTCAACCTGTAAGGGTTATCGGGGTTGTTCGAGGAAGTGAAAAACCCAGTATATTCGTTCCAGAAAATGATCCGAAAGGTGGTCAATGGTTCTATGTTGACGTTCCAATGATTGCACGAGCTTGTGGTTTACCCGAAGACACATTATATATTGAAGACATAAATGAAAACGCTGGTGCAATACACCCTTATCCTGTTCCTAAAGATGTCAATACTTTAATCAAGTTTTCAGTCATGCCACAGGATCATCTGAATTATACATTGACTTGGTAAGTCTGTTTATCATATTACATGCATGTGGGTACATTTTACTTTATGGCTTCAGAATCATCCTTTTGTGGCATAGAATGTCACCTAACTGAAATTTAGGGAGGTTTTAAAAAGAAAATCGTAATGGGTCAGCTAATAATAGAAAATTAGTAAACCAATAATATGTATCTTGTTTGTATTCTGAAAGCAATAACTTTTGTGGACATACAAAATGGTCCAGTGGAATCTGATTTTTACTTGGAGCTGCTAATTTATTTCTCTGTCTGAAATTGTTGTGCATATTGGAAATAAGTTTTTTGCATAAGTAATGTAAACAAGGTGGATATGGATTGTCTTAAAACTACAACCTCCGATGAAGAGTAACCCCTTGATGCAAAGCTACCCATGATACACATACATACATGTATGCTCGCATGCACGCATGCACACACACACATATATGTGTGTATGAGCTAGGATCAATAGCCTTCTTTATTTAGTACCATTTCGTAGCCCACTCATATCAGCCATGTCTATATTTAAATATTTGATCCTTACAATAGGAGAGATGGAAAACAAATATTTAAATAGAAAGTGGCTGATATCAGAGGGTTATGAAATGGTGTGCTAAATAAAGGAAGTTATTGATCTTATATACATATATGTATACATATACGTATATGTAAGATTGGCTACATCTCTAATCCCCTTATTTTTACCGTAGGTTCCAATTTAAATAATACTACTTTATCTCTCTTGTCACCACACTATATTATTTAATACGGAAGGTGTGGTGGAAATCAGGGAATTAGAGGTGTAGCCAAATTGAGGTATAACCGATCCTTACCCACGCGCGCTCACGCATAGGAAAAATAAATCAGAATGTGATAACAGGTGTATTGCACCAGTTCAAAGCATTGCACAAGCTTTGAAATCCTTCAACCCAAGTTCAAGGAATTGCACTAGTTTTTCAGGCTTCTTTTAAATAAAAAGTGTTTTCTTTTCTTCACCTAAAATTATAATATTTCTTTGCAAAAAAATTCAACTTATTAGTAAGGAATTTACGTTCCACTTTTGATTTCTGGTCAATGGTTACCTTCTCTTTTTGACTAATTCTTTATGTATACAAACCACATTTCTATTTCCTTGTGGTCTTACCTTTCCTTTCTGTCTATGAACTTTTGCAAGCATTTTTTATTTTTACCATATATGCGCCAAAGAAAATCTAAAGTACTTCTTTTCCGAAAGGGGCAGTGAAATTGGTTTGACTTGGGCAACCCAATCTTTGGGCTGGTCATGTACAATAAGCAATGCTTGAGTTTGCAATATGAAAGACTATTGATGTATATGCATAGAAGATTCAAAAATTTGAGATTAGTGATTTATGTATTTAATCCTTTTCGTATGCATCTTGTTTCTTTATGGTAAACCATAGATCCACGTCTATGCACTATTACCAGTATTTTCGCATGCTTATTGCACATGCAAATAACCTACCCACTTACTACTTACTACCATCCTTTTTTAAAATATATAAATATAATGCTTATTGTAGGATGCGGATAAGTAGTTTAGGCAACTTAATAGGCTTTATTAAAATAACGTAGTAGATAGATATTGTGTTACTGAATCAAACACATGATGTAGTAGCATTGCAGGTCTTAAATACAAAGTCTACACTAGACAATTTATCAGTAATGGTCGCCAATCTAGGTATCATGTTTAATATAGAAGACTTTATCATACTTGTGCATGTATGTGTATGGGTGGATAGAAGATTTATCTTCGCGCGTGCGGATGCATGCACGGACACGGGCAAGGATCAGCTATGCCTCAAATCCCGCTGATCTCAACCACATGTTCCTATGTACCTTCTCTCTCCTGATACATATATACGCAGACACACACATACATATATGTGTGTGTAAGGTGGAATTTCTGTATCTGAATTTTTAGAAATGAAGTAAAATATTGTACAGAGCTATTTTGAAAATCTAATTCCAAAATCACAAGGCGGTATCAATAACTGAAGAATTTAAGTGTAGTTGTCGATTTAAAATACAATTTTAAGGACAACTGAGGTCTTTTTTCTCCTAATAATAGGATCGAGGTGGGTATAAATGGATTTAAGAAGAAATTTAATATTTTGTGTGAGAGCGGAAAGTAGTGGATTTAAGAAGAAGAAAAGTTTGGTCTAGACCGATGCACTCTATTTATTAAACTTCATCTCAAAATTGAAATCATGCTTTCATATTCCGTGTGAGCAGGTATTCTCTTTCAGCTGCTGTAACTTTTATGGCGTACAAGAGAATTGCTCCAAGGAAAATGAAAAGATAGCCTTTGTAACAGAAGATGGTTTGTATGTTTTGCTGGGTAATGTGAGGAAATATATAAATTTTCAGCCAGCAAAGATAAATAAAAAAGCAAAATCTTTGACAGTATTGCTAGCGCTTGATTGATTCCAGTGCCAACGATGTTTCCATGGAGTTAGAATCTTGATATATATATCAGAAAATGTTAGTGCTTTTCATGATGTATTTATTTTTTGGATATTGCTGAATGTAATCTTTTGTTTCTGACTAGTGATAATGTAAAAGTTAATGAAAGCAGACTGAGAATTTCGAACATCTGATGCTGAGATGGTTTGCCCTACCCGTTCAGAACCGTTGCTCATCTTTTAGTTCGCTATTTCCCCAAAAAAGAATTATGTTTACCCATACTTAAGTCATATTATTTCATAATATTTATATTTACTATGTTTCGTCCATTTTCAATCAATAAACCGCTTTATGTTATCTTATTCCTGAGCGCATGAATATGTTTCCACCATTTGAATCTTACTAGTTTTAAGTAGTTTTGAAGTATTGATTTTTTTATTTTCTATTTTGTTTAATTCCTATTTAATATCAAATGGCAAATGCAGAAGCCTTTAGGTTATCTCTGATGGAGAACGGACGTCAACCTCATTACCACCAATTCATGAATTACTGCTTAATACACATCCAAAAATGGAATTTTGGATATGCAAAGACGATATAATATGTTCAATCCAAATATAAAGAGAAGAAGAAATCACGAAGAAATCAAAAAAATAAAAATAAAAATAGAAAATGATATAGCTCCAGCCTTGGCAACTCGAGTAGAAGCAAGCTTGAAGATATTATTGAGGAAAGAGATGATGATTGTCGGGAGTCAATTGCCTTTCTAGCGTTAAAGCTTTACAACGCCTAGGCCAAGATGTCCATGTAACGTTGATCCGTATTTATATATGGGTCCGTGGGCTACATGCGACTCGATCTGCTCAGTTTCCACCATCTCATCCTCATAAAGTAAGACTCGGCCCAATTGGCTAGCGAAGTCAAATGAGTATGCATATTTGTTAGATCTCGGCCTTTTGAGTTTCGACTGATAACTATACATTTCAATTTCAATATGTATTGTACAACTTGATTTTTAAGAAATATAAATCTGTGGAGGCTAAGGCGAACTACCGATGCAAGATTGCTCGATGATTTAAGATCAAAGTGAAGTAGGGTACTCCTGTGTTGTGAGTTTTAGAAATACTTCACAATTTCCTTTGATGATAACGCATACAAATATTTGAAAATTTTATTTAAAAAAGCGTTTTATTTAGAAAAGCTTTTTAAATCATTTTTTACTTAGAGTTTTTTTTTTTAAAAGTCTATTTTATTTTCAACGAAGAGTCAAACGTCTGAGCAAGTACTTCAAATGTCTGAATCAAATGATTTTTATAATAAATTCTTTCTGTTTAAAAAATATGTACGAACATTGGTCCTAGACTAATTATTTTTTTTTTTAAAAAATGTGTGATCCTCTAATAAAAGAGAAGAACACACATAAAGTTATGTATAAAACACATAAAATAGTGCTGCCGACATGCCTGGCAGGTGACAAGTCCATGAACCAGAAACAAAAAAGAAAAAGATACCCCTATAATGAGCTCCGGCAAATCTACCGTCCATTACACCCTAATACCGAGCTCCGGCAAGGCCACCGCTCGATAATAAGGTGTTGGAGGTACCTAGAAAACTAAACCAACTACAAAAACCAGCCAATCTGAAAGCCAGCACCATCAGAATAGAAACTCTATGAAATCAGAAGACACGGAATAACTGAAAGATAAGCCTGACGCCATCAGAACTCCTACGAAGAGCTGTCCTGCACTTCAAAAGATGCTAGCAGTCCTGCAAACCTGAAGAAACAAAATAGCAACCTACCTAAACCAAACCTGAAACAAAACTTGGAACAATAATTAGTATGAAACACATATATGTATATAAATAAAATTTATATACATATATGCGAGAAAAAACAAATGAGCAAAATAAAACAAATCTAAACTAGTACCAAAACTAACAAAACTAAAAAGTAAAGGAAAAAAGAACCAAACATAAAAAGGGAAACAAGTAAAAAACTAAACTTAACTAGAAATAACTTAAGGACCTAAGATAGGAAGAAAATTAATACGCATCATGTAAACATCATTTAAATTAGAAAAGACATTAATATGATTATTATTAAAGGCAAAATTAACAAAGTTATGATTGAATATATTAATATTATTTCTAACCTTGTTAAGGTAATCCTTAAAAAAAATTTTTTTGGCTAATTTATAATTAGGATTAGAGACCAAATTTAAGCAAAAAGATGAAATTAAAAAAATCAAATTATTACTACTTATTATTAAAAATTCTTTGATTTCTCTCAAACAAAATATACCAACTAGATATGGTGAAAAGAGTATCAAGCAAGTATCTATTAACCTTATTAAACTTAAGTCTAAAAGTATTCCAATAGAAAAAACAATCAGAAACTCTAGAACTAATATTAAACTCAAAAATATTGAGGGTATTCATAAGAATAAAATGGGTACTCATACAATCGTAGTAAATATGATTAATATCTTCTAAATGAGTATTGCAAGAATAAAATTTATTATCAATGTGAATAATTTTTTCTTTTTAAAAATTCTATTGTATTTAATTTACTACGGATAATAAGCCACATGTGAATTTTAGATTTAGGAGGAGCGTTAGTCTTCCAGATAAATTTAAAACAATTATCAGTAGCACCCGAAAAGTTAATAAATTTGTAAAAGGAATTTATAGAAAATTTCTTGCTCTTATCCCACTCCCAGCTAATATAATCATTCTCATTGTCAATATTATAAAGATTTAATCTAGCATAAAACAAATTAAGATGTCTAAGAGTTGAACCTACTAAAATTCTGTTAAAACTAAAAATCCAAGGAGGATCATTTTCAGAATTAAAAACTTCAGATATAAAAGCATATTTAAAGTTGCAAATATCATACAAATCTTTGAACTCATTCCTAAAAGGAGTAGCTGAAATCCAACTATCATGCCAAAAAGATGTATTATTACCAGAGTGAACAATAATATTAACTCCTAAGTTAAAGGTCTCACTACACTTTAAGATGGATTTCCAAAAATAAGATTGCTTACGAGTAATCGAAGGACTAATATGATAGAAATTATTGCTACCATTGTAGTAATGCTTAGAAATAATCTCCTTCCAAAAGGCATTATCATTGGTATCTCTGAATTTCCATAACCATTTACCCAGAAGATACAAGTTCATATTACGAAGATTAATGACTCCTAAACCGCCATCTTTTTTGGACTTACAGACTGTTTCCCAATTAACTAAACATTTGATACTACTATTAAGATTATCACCGCTCCAAAGGTAATCTCTTCTAATTTTATCTATTTTATCAATTACCCAACCAGGAAAAAGATGCCTAGACATCTAATAGATATGAAGAGCTGATAAAACAGAATTAATTAGAACCAGTCTACCTGCTTTAGATAAAAATCTCCCATTCCAGTTTGTAATCCTATTTTTGATTTTATCAATGATTATTAACCAATCATTGTGTTTAAGTTTTGTAGGTCTTACAACAAAACCAAGATAGTCAAACGGAAATCTCATAGTTTTACAATTTAATGTATTAGCAACTAAATTTTCAGCTTTATCCAAATCATTTAAAATATGAACAGAACTTTTATCAAAATTTGTTTTTAAACCCGATAAAAGTTCAAAACTATAAAGAATAAACTTAAGAGCAATTATGTGTCTAGGAAGATGAGAGGAAAAAAGCAAAGTATCATCAGCAAAATGAAGGACTGACAAACCAAAACTCGAAATATCATTACCAATAAAACCCAAAAGATTATTGTTAACAGCATTCTTAATAATCTTAGAAAAGACATCAGCCGCTAAATTAAACAGAAGGGGCGATAAAGGGTCCCCTTGCCTTAAACCTCTTTTAGATTGAATTTTATTATCTAAAATACCATTAACCATAATACTAGAGTTTTCAGATTTAAGCAAGTTAATGATCTAGTTAATCCATCTATTACTAAAGCCTCTGGCAAGGAAAATATCTATAAGAAAATCCCAATCAACCGAATAAAAAGCCTTAGCAAAGTTTAGTTTTAAAATAGCACAAGTTATATTATTTTTACCACAAAGATTAATGTATTCTTGAACAACTGCTACACCATCAGTGATATTTCTTCCTTTAATGAAAGCTGATTGAGAATAGTCAATTAGATCATTCATTTTTAAACTAAGTCTTATCCAGACTAATTATGAAAATTCAAACATCTCAATGAAGTTTCGGATGTCCAAAAACTTGTTTTTTAATACTATTTGAACATACAGGTTTTTAGATGTCTAAAAGACTTATCCAGACTTATGATTGAAAAGCCAGACGCGTGAATATAACTATTTTTAACGAATTTCTTTCTATTTAAAGACCGTATAATTTTAGACATCTTAGGTCTGAGTTCAAACATCTGAATTCCTGTAATGAACTATTTTTCTATTTTACATTAGAAAATTATATTGAAAGGTTATCCTCTCCTACAAATAGTTGCATCTTTCTAATGGCTATTTCTTTTCAAACAGAACCTTTCAAACACTATAAATAAACATTGTTTTTGAACTTTTAATTTCATCTAATCTTATTTTCTTTCTCTATACCATATTTTTTTGATCCCAAAAGCATTCAAAATAATTTCTTTGCTTCCTAAAATTTGCACGTTCCAATCACAATCATCAAAAAAGATTATAGGAAGAGTGTACAAAAAGTGACTTATCAGTGTTATCAAAGAGCCATAACAAGACAAAGACAAGTTCTATCTTTTTTGTGAAGTCCTATTTGAGATCTTCATGCAAAGTATTGACGACATATTCGGTTGTTCAACCAGTCTTGTAGAAACTTATTTCACTGAGTAAAGCAAGGGTGGTTTAGTGAACTTCCAGAAGGAATCTTGGACTGTACATAGTACAGGAAGTCCGAACCGTATAAAAATCATTGATGCAATCTTTTATTTACTGCTTTTTATTTAACTTGCTTATATAATTAGTTTAATTTATATTCTTCATATTACTACATCATAAGACATACTTTCATTTGGTACCAGAGCAAGGTTTTCGTAAAATGTAACAAAGTTTGTGAATACTTCCAAGTAATATGGATAGCTCTATGGCTACATTTGTTGAGGGTCAATCCACTACACATCTGCTACTTTTCACAGGGTCTATTTATACATATTGGTCAATTAGGATGAGAATTTATATGTAAGCTAATGGTTATGAAATTTGGAATGCTACACAAGTACAATACAATATATCCACTATTGAGTATTCGATACAACGACCCAGAATTTTGAATATTTCGTATTTAAATATCTGAATTATTTAAATATTTGAATGTTGGTTTAAGGTGATTAAATTAGATATTATAACCTTATTAACCTCCTTTTAATTAATAACTAATGATGATAAACTTGTTTTGAAAAATGTTTAAAATAACAAAAGGTTCGAAGAAATATCGATAATATGACCGAAAATCGTTTTATCGATAAACGGCTTCTTACTCAATAGAAGTTGTTTGAACTTGTTGTTACCTAATATATATTAATAAGTAATTTGTTAGCAACAAAAAATATTTTGCACTAATGGTAATCAGTGGGGTGTGATGATGTCATGGGTGATGTCATAAAATAAAAGATATTTTAAAGGGAGGGTAGTTTGGGAAGACTTAAGGGCTAAGTTAAGGAGGTGAGGTGTAAGTCACACATGAGGGAGATGTTGCTTTGTGACCTTCCATGAAGGGTAGGAGGCGAGGATGACCTCTTGTTTAAGCCTATAAATACACTTCATACGTTACATTAATCCACTTTGCTAAATTATAAGCATAAAAAACAAGTAAGCTCTTCATCCTCTTTCTTTTCACTTTAAAATTCTTAAACAGTGAAATCGACACCAAACTCCGTCAAACTTTGACTAAGGTACTAGTAAAACATAGGAGACAAAAAAATCAAGTCAAATGTTGAAGAAAAGGAGGTAAGTTGGGCCGTGAGCAAATATGAAGGAGGCAAAGAGGCAGAGAGATAAAATGAGCTAAAGTTGGAAGCTTTGAATGTTTAGCGATGGTTGCAAAATGACAACATGATTAGTAAAGGGGTGGAAAATGAATTAAAATCCATTTTTAACTTTTTAATTTGGCCTAAACATGTTATTAAAGTGAGACCTAAGTTAGAAAACATTTTGAAAATCAAAATCATCTTAAAAGCATCATTTTTACTGTCTGGTAAGCATAGAAAAAGTAGGAGATACAAAATCACTCACCTAGTAACCACTTTACCCAATTATCCCTCAAGATCCATAAAAAACAACGAGAACATGAATCCTAATGCAGCAAAATAATAGATCTAAAATTTTTCACTTGCCAATTACTCTCTAATGATGATTTAGGTTAATTAAAGTATAGAAAAGAGGAGCTTTTCGATAGAAATCAAGTTAATGGAGGTTTAGAGTTGGATTGGATGTGGGAAAAGTTATTAAATCTGTCCTATCATCCCTTATTAGTCACAAATCCCGAAATGGATTGGTAGGCTTAGGGTTGGGCTTAACTAATTATCCACTAATGTGGCTAGTAGTAGTCCAAACTTAAAACTACCATATCTTATAAATGGTAAATCCATTTTTCTATTATGACAACTGTACAGAAAGAGAAACCATCATTCTAATCTAATGTAAGTAGTTTCAAACCCCAATTTAGATCCTATCAAAAGTTATAGGCTTGACAAAAGTTTCCAAGTCAAAGCCGTCCGACAAAAATTCTAAGAATGAAAATGCCTCTACTAGTAATTTCCCAAAGCTATAGAGTCATTCAACCTCAAATCAATTTAATAATAGTATTTTACGATCATCCAATACATAAAATATGGGTTTGTACACTCTTCTTATTGTGTATGTAAAAATGTATATTTTTATTCTCATACTTAATCTTCTTCTATTTAAATAAAGGACACATTAGGGTATTTTTATACGTTTTGACCAATATGTAAAAGTGTTTTCAAATCATCATTCACTCTTCTACATTTGAGTAAAACGGTAATTTTGTGTGTGCATTCATTTTGAGAAAATTTATTTGCACATTCTAATCTTATTATGTTGGAAATTAAGTGCAAATTGTTAAGGAAATGGGTCTCGAAATCTCACCCTACTGAGGTGGATGTTCCAGAGGCCTCTCTGGCTTCTGCCCATGACACTTACTACTATTGCTACAGCTCCAACTGGGATCCTAATCACTTCTTCTACTAGTATTGAGGTTTCTGCTTCACTGATTTTGAAACTAAAACCTCCATCTGATGACGTTCTATGGAGTTTGGTAGAGCAAGCTTAGATACATGAAAATTCAAAAATGAGATATGATCCGTAGTATGCTAATTTTTATAAGTATGATAATGAGATGGCGAGAGGGGACGTCTTTATTATTAGTCGGTGAATAGTGATCTTTCTTTTATTGCTACTGGCGAGCTTGGATGGAGGAATAGTTCTCTTCTTGCGGATACTTGTTGGGAAAGGAACTTCTTATACAATTTGGGTTGGGGGATTATATTCCTACGTTAGTTTCTCGGTTCTCGGTTTACCTCAATGTAGTTGGCCTGATTCTTCGGGTGAAGGCGGTGGATCCTCTTATATGGGAGGGGACTCGATTATAGTCCGTAGTAGCTTTGGCTTGTGTGTCAAACTCCTGTTTTATTTTTTCTCTCTAATGTTCTGTGTGTTTACAAAACACCTGCTTTAACTTTTTTAATAAAAGTGGCATGACCCACTATAAATCCAGCTAGCCTTGCTAAAAAAATGTAAAAATTCTTGCCATGCGCGATGTCATACTGTTATTTATGGTAACCAACTTATAGTTTGAACAAGTCATGGTATCATTTTATATTAAAGTCAAATATATATCACTGGATATGCTAGATGGTAAGGTTTCTCTGCATAAATACGAGTGTCTATGTAATCAGATTCCTTAAATGTGACGACCCGAAATCCGTACCCTTTGAATCGACAATAATCCACACATGTACGATCCAAAAGGCACAAACTGACAGAAAGTCAAGAGAAAGAAAAGAAGAGAGAAGAAGAGAAGAGAAGAAAGAGAGAATATAGAACAAAACAGAACAATACAGAATCTCACATCGCAGCAGAAAACATATAATATCATATCAATGATCTTTACAAAATAGAAATTGTATATATACACATCAATCAGAGTTCAACAATCAATCAATAGTTATCAGCTTGAACAGTTATAATAATCTATCCTCACAATTGCCGATAATAAATAACAACTAACAAAGCACAGCGGATAATCAAAACAAGCACGTGTATACGAAAATGAAGATCTCCAGCTCGTCTGCTGAAGCTCCAAAAGCATCAAATCTGAACCTGTAAATATACTCAGTCTGACCCGAGCATTGAAAGGGAAGAACGCCCGGATCAGTCTGGTAAACCAGCATGAGAAACATACTCAACTGAATCTATTAAATTACCAAACTTTTCCTTAGTTTTCAAAACAAAAGTATCTCGTAAGACAAGTCCACACATAAACACGGACATGTTTTTACCTTACGATAACTAAAACATATCATATCAAATCTTCTTAAATCATAGTAGTGTCTACTATATACAAATAATATTAATCACAGTCGAAATTGTTACATTGATTAAATTCCAGCATATATCTCTATTGGGTAATACAATCAAATGGAAAACACGTAGTGGAGTTTGGATTTCCATACAAATGACCAGGTGAAGGGACTACCTTCCGGCAGTACATCTCTAGAAGAATGTACCGAGAAACCATTACAAAGTTTCTCTACCAACACAAGACCGACGGTCTATAACTAGATGGTACCAAATATGTCATCCTCTGGTCGTTATCGACCTTTACTTAAGGCCCTCTAGCATACAAATCACATAACCAGATACATGACGTCATAGCATGCAAAGATATATCTAGAAGAGGATGATCATATCTTATTTGGAAATGACTCACTTAGCCTTGCTGCATCTAACCCTGTTTTGGTCATTTCCGGTTGATAAGGCTAGAGGTAACGATTACCTTTCATAAAGTACAATCACATCACTTAGAATGCCACACGGCCATTTCCGTTGTCTACTAATTGCCTTCCACAAAAATACAACCCTTAAGCTCATACATCTCATGGAGGGTGTTAAGCTAAGAGAAGTTGCCTTCTCCGCCACCACTGGTGTACGTTTGTAAAAACCAATGTTCGTAATCTTTAGAAATACAATGTCAGACAAACATCCATACAAGTTCTCCAGGAACAGGACAAACCGAAGGTACTTTCCTACCACATCCTGTTGGGAAATCCTACGATTAGTAGCGAATAGTCCTTGCATTGGATATTTCATAATGAAGAGACCACTGCTACTGATGTATATTGAGATTTTAACCCCAAACGATCAACAAGCAGTCACCCACTATGAAACTCCAGAATATCAATATCATCACAAAGCAACCTTCACAATCGTCGCATATACGTTGGTTCGAAGTGGTTTTCAAATAAATCTGATCCCGGTCTCTTCGCACCAATAACGCAAACGCGTTTCTCAACCTCACACAGAAACTAAGTCTCATAGACTTATCACGTCTCCAACTTTCAACTTGCTATCCTTCGGGCCAAGAAGGAAGCTCGATAGATTGGAGTAATACTCCGCACTATACGAATCAACATCCTCAACACAAACGATAATCAAGCCTACACAGAAGGCTACGTACTAAGTGTACGACTAAATAGTTCCCACATCAAGTCGAGGAACTAAAATTTGGCCAAGTTTGATAGTCGGTTATTTAACTATCAAAACAAACAAACAAATATTTAGCACCATATCAATCACCGGGCCCTTTTAATGAATCATTTATTAATTTACATCATTGCCAAATATTTACTTCAATTTATCTTTAAAAGATATAATCTCAAAACATTTCAACATTGGAAAACATTTCCTAATACCTATTTAGTAATAAGTAATTCACAATCCTATTTATTTTCAACACTTGGAAAATATTTCATATACTTAAAACACGATTAAGTATATATTTTACTATATAAGAAAAACATTCTCTTAAACACATTTATTTGGGTCAAAACGAATGTTGCGTAAAACATCGTTACGACAACCCAAAATGAATAGTATAGGGATTCAAAAATAAGATAGATATATAAATCCCAATACTATACAAAATATTTCCTTTCGGAAATCATCTACTATAACAACAGTGTTATAGTCCATCATTTCCTTATACTTTTCGAAAACGTCTATTTCAACAATGTTGAAATCTATATATTCGATACTCAATACATTTTAAAACATCTTTAAACCATTTAACTCCATTTTAAAATATCACTTTATAAAACATTTCTTTAATATATTATTCACTGTCCAAAATCGTGAATATAAATCATTTATCAAATCCAATACTTCTACACATTTTATTTAAAGGATAATCCACTGTCCAAAATCATGGATATAATTCTCAATCAAATTCTTTATTATTACAGCATTTAATTTAAAGGATAATTCGCTGTCCAAAATCGCGAATATATCTCCTTTAATAAACTTCTATATTCAATTTTTCAATTTGACTTTTAATTCGATTTTAAAAGTTCTCTAACATCATTCTAATTCGAATATAATTTAATTCAACTTTATAAAACATTTTTATTCATTTTAAATCCAAATTTCAATTATTTCTACAATTTCATATTAACCATTTAATTATCCAATTAAATCCTTAGATTCGAAATATACTTTATTCAACTTATTGAATTTACTTGTGCATATTTAAAATTAATTAAATATATGAATTTCAAATGAAAGAAATTCTGGGTCGTTACATTCTCCCCTACTTAAAAGAATTTCGTCTTCGAAATTGCCAAGTAAGAAAAAGTCACAAAATCCATTAACTTTTCAAAAACAATTTGTTCAAATTAGATTACCCAAATCATTTAAATGTTTAACTTTTCTCAAAATCATTTAGTTAAACTTCTTACAAAAACTTTATTAAGTTTTCAAATTCATTTTCAGTTATCCTTTCAAAACCAACTAACATCGTTTAACTTTTAACTCAAAAACCAAAACTTTAGTTATCACAAATTTTCTAATTTTCCCAAAAAAATTCTAACGCCTTAAATTTTCAAAAAAATTCGCCAACGTCTCCTTTGTGCGGTTCGATCCGAAAAAAATAACAATGTATATATCACAAATATACATCTAATCTACGAGGATGAGATATCCCGATGGGAAAAAAGTGTAAAAGTACGATATGTAATCCGAGATATGTACCTTATATATTATTAGCGAGCATATACAGCTAATATAGCGTGAAAGCGAGCTCCAAATGCGAAGCAAGCGCCATCCGCACCTACTAAATACTCAACAAACCATGAGAAACATGTATATGTGAAAGTAATATCAATATACAATATATACCAATACAACAACTATATGCGTCAGTATAACAAATGCAACAAAAGCAATAAAACCAACCATCAACAACTATCATCCAACTAACATCCATAACCAAATCAATACACCTTCACTTCTCATTAATATTTAGTGAATTGATTTTCAATTAAATCATATTTGATTTATTAACATTGGATTTTCTAACATTCATTCATTCATATTCAATTAGTTTACATTCACTAAATCATATTCCAATTTGTTCGCTTCCAAATCAAATCAAATTCATTTCTATTTATTCTTACTTCACTTTCAATTCGAATTCAATTATTTTACTTTCAATTTCATTAATTCAACTTCATATGAATTTATACACAATCAACTAACAACCATCTAACAACCAATGCATAACCAACATTACCAAATTAATATACTTTGCATTCATTCAATTTAGTTTAACATGTTTAATTCCAATTGATTTAACATTCAATTGACTTTCATTCAATTATTCAGTTTAGATTGAATTCTAGTATTCACTATAACCACAACTCCTTAACTTAATTTTTCTCCAAATTCTTAACAACGACATTTCCAATTTCGTTAGCTTTCAATGAATTAACAATTACATCTACTATTCCATATCAATTTATTTACATTCGATTGCTAATTCATTTTACACTTCAAGTTGAATTTCATTTATTAATTCAAGTTCATATTCGATTAATTCACTTTATTAATTTTCTTCGATACCAAAATCAACTTCATTTAACATCACTTTAACATCACTTAAGTTATATTTCATTTCATCTTCATTTACATTTACATTTACTTTCACTATACAACTTAAGTTCACTACTAATTTAATTCAAATTCTATTTTATTTAACTTTTAATTAAGTCAAATTTCATTCTGCTATTCAAATTCAGATTTTGTTTTAACTAACAAAATTGTTTAACCATTTTAACAATTGATTTTACTTACCTTATCTCATTTTATAAGTTATACAACTTATTTATTCAACTTCCATAAACATTTACCTAAGTATACTTCCATTCACATTTTTTATTATTTCAAATCATGGCTATATAATCACTTTACACTTAGGTTTAGTTT
Organism: Allium cepa; assembly: GCA_030765085.1. NCBI lineage: Eukaryota > Viridiplantae > Streptophyta > Magnoliopsida > Asparagales > Amaryllidaceae > Allium > Allium cepa. Next base: position 743,558,843 of record CM060940.1, on the reverse strand, counting down.
CCATACTTATCTAATCCAGTTCACTATTAACTTTCCTATAGTTAAATTTCAAATCATACATTTACTATGCAAATTCACATTTATTTCAACTTTACCAAATCTAAATTTTATTATCTCATATATTATAAGTCCAAAACTCGTTTCACTTATTTTTATCAATTTCAACTTGGATTTTAAATCAAATTTGGTTATCAAAACAAAACTTCAATTTCAATTTACTATTGGTAGCAAATCAATCACACAGAAACTCGAAAATGATATTGATGATGCTGCAGTCATCACCCATATTATTTCCCAGTAACGGTAGTGAATTCAGTGCTTTATGTTCTTTTTAAAATTTTATTTTATTTATAAATCACATTTATAAATCTCTTACTTATATAGTTTCACTTATTTTCTATTTATAATAATATAACCTCTTTAACTTTGAAAAACAACTTTCAAATTTGACAGGATTCAAATTCTCAAATTCTTAGTTTAAATTCATTTTATTTATAACTCATATAGTTTCATTTCTTATGTATAAGATTATTTCACAATTGTAAATTATATTAATTATAATTCCATACTTTACAATTCACTTGCTTATATAATTTATTCTCTTACAATTGTTGTTTTTATTTGGATTATTCAAAAAACTTTTATTAATTTATTTATTTTTTTACATTTTCAAACAACCAAACAATTAATTTATTTATACTTTAATAATTTCTGAAAAATTATTCCTTTTATATATAAAATTTAATCGAGGTAAAATTATTTCATTTACCCAATTTAAAATGATATTATATCGACTTGTCTCGTTTAAGTGTTTGGAAATCCCTATCAATAATATGGCATCCCACATACCGACCAGAATTCACAAACAACTCAACGGATAAGTAAACACAATATAAAATATTTTATATTCACTAAAAAATACGCACTCATATATATAGTACACTCAAACTCAATCTAGGGTGCTACTGTCTGTATCTACACTGAGTACATATCAAAGTTTAGGAACATATAAAATCTAAGCTCTGATACCACGTGTGACGACCCGAAAATCCGTACCCTTTGAATCGACAATAATCCACACATGTACGACCCAAAAAGCACAAACTGACAGAAAGTCAAGAGAAAGAAAAAAAGAGAGAAGAAGAGAAGAGAAGAAAGAGAGAAGATAGAACAAAATAGAATAATACATAATCTCACATCGCAACGGAAAATATATAATATCATATCAATGATCTTTGCAAAATAGAAACTGTACATATACACATTAATCAGAGTTCAACAATCAATCAATAGTGATCGGCTTGAACAGTTATAATAATCTGTCCTCACAATTGCCGATAATAAACAACAACTAACAAAGCACAGCGGATAATCAAAACAAGTACGTGTATACGAAAATGAAGATCTCCAGCTCGCCTGCTGAAGCTCCAAAAGCATCAAATCTGAACCTGTAAATATACTCAGTCTAACCCGAGCATTGAAAGGGAAGAACATCCGTATCATTCTGGTAAACCAGCGTGAGAAACACACTCAAATGAATTTATTAAATTACCAAACTTTTCCTTAGTTTTCACAACAAAAGTATCTAGTAAGACAAGTCCACATATAAACACGGACATGTTTTTACCTTACAATAACTAAAACATATCATATCAAATCTTCTTATATTATAGTAGTGTCCAATATATACAAATAATATTAATCATAGCCGAAATTGTTACATTGATTAAATTCCAGCATCTAGCCCAATTGGGTAATACAATCAAAATGGCAAAAACATAGTGGAGTTTGAATTTCCATACAAATGACCAGGTGAATGGACTACCTTCCGATAATACATCTCTAGAAGAATGTACCGAGAAACCATCACAAAGTTTCTCTACCAACACAAGACCGGCCCACCTCTATTACTATATGGTACCGAATATGTCATCCTCCGGTCATTACCGACCTTTACCGAGGGCCCTCTAGCATACAAATCACATAATCAGATACACGACGTCATAGCATGCAAAGATATATCTAGAAGAGGATGATCATATCCTACTTGGGAATGACCTACTTAGCCTTGCTGCATCTAACCCTGTTTTGGTCATTTCAGGTTGATGAGGCTAGAGGTTACGATTACATTTCACAAAGCACAATCACATCACTTAGAATGCCACACGACCATTTCCGTTGACTACTAATTGCCTTCCACAAAATACAACCCTTAAGCTCATACGTCTCAAGGAGGGTGTTAAGCTAAGAGAAGTTGCCTTCTCCGCCACCACTGATGTACGTTTGTAAAAACCAATGTACGTAATCTTTAGAAATGCAATGTCAGACAAATATCCATACAAGTTGTCCAGGAACAGGACAAACCGAAGGTACTTTCCTGCCACAACCTGTCGGAATAACCCTAGGATTAGTAGCGAATAGTCCTTGCATTGGATATTTCATAATGAAGAGATCACTGCTACTGGATGTATATTGGGATTTTAACCCCAAACGATCAACAAGCAGTCCCCCATTATGAAACTCCAGAATATCAATATCATCACAAGGCAACCTGCACAATCGTCACATATACGTTGGTCCGAAGTGGTTTACAGATAAATCTGATCCCGGTCTCTTCGCACCAACAACGCAAAAGCGTTTCTCAACCTCACACAGAAACTAAGTCTCATAGACTTATCACGTCTCCAACTTTCAACTTGCTATTCTTCGGGCCAAGAAGGAAGCTCGATAGATTAGAGTAATACTCCGCACTATACGAATCAACATCCTCAGCACAAACAATAATCAAGTTTACGACTAAATAGTTCCAATATCAAGTCGAGGAACTAAAATTTGGCCAAGTTTGATAGTCGGTTATTTGACTATCAAAACAAACAAACAAATATTCAGCACCATAACAATCACTGGGCCCTTTTAATTAATCATTTATTAATTTAAATCATTGCCAAATATTTACTTCAATTTCCCTTTAAAAGATATAATCTCAAAACATTTCAACATTGGAAAACATTTCCAAATACTTATTTAATAATAAGTAATTCACAATTCTATTTATTTTCAACACTTGGAAAATATTTCATATACTTAAAACACGATTAAGTATATTTTTATTATATAAGGAAAACATTCTCTTAAACGCATTTATTTGGGTCAAAACGAATGTTGCGTAAAACATCGTTACGACAACCCAAAATCAATGGTATAGGGATTCAAAAATAAGATAGATATATAAATCCCAATACTATACAAAATATTTCCTTTAGGAAATCATCTACTGTAATAACAATGTTATAGTCCATCATTTCCTTATGCTTTCCGAAAACGTCTATTTCAACAATGAATGTTGAAATCTATGTATCCAATACTCAACACATTTTAAAACATCTTTAAACCATTTAACTCCATTTTAAAATATCACTTTCCAAAACATTTCTTTAATATATTATTCACTGTCCAAAATCGTGAATATAAACCGTTTACTAAATCCAATACTTCTACTTATTTTATTTAAAGGATAATCCACTGTCCAAAATCGTGGGTATAATTCCCAATCAAATTCTTTATTATTACAACATTTAATTTAAAGGATAATTCGTTGTCCAAAATCGTGAATATCTCCTTTAATAAAATTCTATATTTAATTTATCAAATTCAATTGATTTTGGATTTATAAAACAATGTTTATAAATCACATATATATATTTTATAAAAACTTCAAGTTATAAAATTCCTTTATTAACCAATTCTATATATATTTCAATTGCACGAAAAAATCCAATTTATAAGTTAATTGCTTATAAATCATTTATTTTACAAAATTATTCATTTTGTAACTTCACAATTATAAATCCTATTCACTTAATCCATTTATAACCTCATTTTAACATTCACGAATCTCCTTTACAATTTCATCGTTTCGATTTATAAAAATCCAATTTTATAAACCTTATATATATACCTTTTATAATAAATTTAAAAATCTCAAAACAAACTATTTTATAAAATCATTAACTCCATATTTGAAAAATCACATTTCAACTATATTTCTTAAAAATCATAAGTTTTATAACAATAAAAGTTATAACATTTATTTGTTTAAAATAAATCAAATTCTTAACGATTCAAAAATTCAATAAAACGTTTATTTTCAAAATCACTTTAAAATCCTTTTAAATTTAGAAATCATCACTTCAACATTTTAAAATTCCAAAAACAGGCCCAATGCTGTAACAGCACTAAATACATCAATCACGGCATCCAAAACATCATATATCATATGATAACAAAATATATAACAATATCTGTAAACAAATAAATACTAGTGAGGAATCCAGTTAGATCCCTCTAACCTGTCACCTGCAACAAATATACATATTAGAATATGTGTACAATGTCTGCTTCAAGGCAGACGTGCGTACAAAGGGTCATCCACTCATATATGGGAACGTATAGGGTCATCTGCTCCACTAGGCATGTATATATATCCAAATACCAATCAATATATCATATATCATCCAAACAATCATCAATCATCATATAATAAATTATTTCTCACTTATATAAAAATATCAGTGAGTCAGAAAGAGTGAGTTGTACTCATATTGCGTCTAATAGCAGTTTTAGTGTTTTATTCCGAATAAAATTAAACGACCGTTTAATTTTACCCAAAATTTTCACTTGCTCCAATCAACTCCTAACCATCTCCATCGCGTAGTGTTCGTCCATACGAATCCAATGCAATTCGTTTCGTGCGAAACGAACCTCGTATGACAAAGTTACGTAATTTTAAATATTGTACGAATTTATATATATAAACTAATCACAAATTTATTTTATTTTTTAAAACCTTTTATCTCGACCGCAAGATCTAGAATTAGAAATCTGGGCCATTGTTTACTCTTCTTCCATTACCAGGTTACCACGCACGAAGAAAAACAACCCATAGCCGCCAATATCCATTGAATTTTCGAGCCCACTTCGTCGAAGTTGAAGACGATCGAACTACGACACTTCGAAGCCACGAACGCCATGCACCAACGAACGAAAACCGGTCATGCTCGGATCCCCCTTGGCCTTGATTTTCGTACATGAATGTACGACATTCTCGGCCGTTTCCACCTTGAATGTTGCATCGTATACGATCATCACCGTATGGATCGAAAGGTCTCGCGAAGCCCTATAGTTTTGCTTTAGAAAGTTTTCAAAAATATTGAAGGGATTGGAAGATTTCGAGGGAAGAAAATTGGATGTTTATGGCCATTGAACTGTTTGTGGCGGCTAGCCCTAATTCCATTAGGGTTTATGCAAAATGAAATAAAACGTGGCCCTTTATAGAAAATTTGACGACACTATTCACCCGAAATTTTTTCAAACTCCAAACAAAGCGTGCCGTCTGTCGTTTGTAATGTTTTACCCCTATTCCGAACGCAATGGAATATATATGGGAGCCAATATGATCATATTTGAAAGATAGGTTTTCAAATCGAATTATTTAAATTTAAAATTCACTTAAACCGATTTCTACGGGTTTTAGCTTGCCCCGGACAAACCGTAAATCCCATTGACACAAAATTTGAAATATTACAATAATTTAACATTACGGATCCAATGAAACTATTTTCGTCGAAATCCAAGACTGTTTGAAAAATGACTATTTTTACTCGTCAATTAGATATTAAAATATCCAATTTTCTCAATTTGACTTTTAGTTCGATTTTAAAAGTTCTCTAACATCATTATAATTCAAATATAATTTAATTCAACTTCATAAAACATTTTTTTCATTTTAAATCCAAATTTCAATTATTTCTACAATTTCAAATATTAAATTAATCATTTAATTATCCAATTAAATCCTTATATTCGAAATATACTTTATTCAGCTTATTGAATTTACTTGTGCATATTTAAAATTAATTAAATATATGAATTTTAAATGACAGAAATTCTGGGTCGTTACATTAAACAAACATGTGAAGGTCAAACATCATTAGTATCCATTTTGTTCACCCAAATGCAAAGAATTGAAACCATTTATTAATGACACAGATTTTTTGAAATGGTACTTAGATACAACATGTCACTGTGACAACATAACACAAATCACATGTCGATATATGTTCGAATCACGCTACGCAAGCTTTGAACTTGTGACTTCTCGCACCAAAGTCGAGTCACTTGACCACTGGGACAATGGCGCTTGCTATTAATAACAATATTGATTTAGAAAAATAATAATATTACCACTACTATATTGAACCCATCATCTGAATCATTCCACTCAAAAAAACATGGTTGTCTACTTGTAACAACCCGCATATTTAACGATTTTATATTTAAATGTTTGATTTAAATATAGCGTCGTTATTCGGATTTTGGGGTCCGAAATGTTACTTTTTTGAAAATGGCCGAATTGGAACTCGAAACTACCTCCATTGGTTCCAAAATGGCGTTTGCGATCTTTTTGAGTATAATCTTTGATATGTTTGGAGTTTGTGAAATTTTGACCTTTTTCTATTGGGTTTTGGGTTTGGGTTCAGCCCACTAGCTCACTTAACCCTCTAGCTCAACCCCTTCTCTTCATTTCATCTTCATTTCATTTCTTTCTCAAGTTAAAAACTGAAATGGGGGAAAGGAATTGGAAATAGAAATTAGCAAGCCCTAGTTTCTTCGTGCATCTTGATTTCTTGCTCCAAAATCAAAAAGAATCCATTGGTAAGTTCATCTCCATCTCTTCTCCTCTTCAATTTCAGTAATTTCCTAAATCTAACTTAGGAAATACTTGCTTTGATTCTAGATTGAAGCTTGTAGTGTTGAAGTGGAGTGTAGTTGGTTGGTTCCTTGCATTTGTGCTTCTTCATCTTCTTTGTTTTGTGTGAAAAGGTGAGTTTGTAACTCACATCTACCTCTCTTGCTATCATTGATGTTGGGTGTGATTTCCTAACAAATATTCATGGGCTAGTGCTTTGGTTTGTAAAAGAATTGGAATTCACTTGATAAGGGCAAGAAGTGCTGGAAAACAGCCTTCGGCCGACCGAGTGCAGGCTTCGGTCGACCGACCTGCTACTCCGAGCCTTGTTTTGTTTTCTGCATCTGGCCGGCCGACCGAGCCCAGTAGTCCGGCCGACCGAGCCCTGTAGTCCGGTTGACCGACCTGCACATGTTTGCCTGTTCTGCCTATTTTTGTATATTTTGGTTTGTTTTCCGAATTTTATCGATTCAAGTTGCTTTTTAGTAGTTGTTATTGCATCTTTGACTTTGACAACTTACTCTTGACTTCATCCACGGGTTTTTATAAAATAATCTCTCGAATCGCATTTAAAAGCTCGTTTCTCCAATTTATAAATTCTATTTAAAACACACACTTTCGTACTTCGAGCGAAGTGGAAGGGTGATTAAATGGTTGGGCAAAACACGGACCATGAATCTGTGCGTTTATCCTTTCGATTAATCCCCAACCTATTCAATTGATCGTTTTGACCTTCGGGTTTAGTTTACCGATGATATGAGGTAAATTTGTACTGCTTTGAGTGTGAAAGTGACTGACGGATAGTAAACCGTTTAGTGCGAACGAGTGGTTATGGGACATACGTTAACACTTTTCGGATTCCTTTTTGAGAGTTGTGACACATTCCGCCAGTTAGTGGTGTCCAATACTGGGTCTCTGACCTTCACCACTACGGTTTGTTGCCCTATAAGTATCGCTCCGATGTTGGCCTTATGTGCCGCATGAGTGATATTGGGTTTGTTGCCTTCGGGTATGTTGCCTTCGGGTGTGTGCCTTCGGGTTTGTTGCCCTATATAGTTTCGCTCTGATGTTGGCCTTATGTGCCGCATGGGTGATACTTGGGTTTGGAGTCTTCGGGCTCATGGATCCTTGTTTGTACAGTACTGAGCTCGAGCAATTTTATGATGTTTCATTGATATGTATATTCCCTTGGTATCGCCCTTCGGTGTAGGTCTTTTTGAGCCGCATGGAGAATAGCGATCACCTTGTGGAACTTGTATACCTTATTGGTATTTGTTATTTGCCTTGTTGGCTTGCTTTGAGATATTCTTATCCTTTGTTTCTATATGTCGCCGATGATATGAGGCTTGTTCTATATGATTCATCTCTTGTTGATGATTGTGTTATCTCCTCTAGAGATATTTGTTATACTGTATGACCTTGCAGGTTTATTATTGTTCAGTTTATCTAACTGATTTGTTATATAGACCGACCCGTGTATTTTTACTCGGGTCAGACCGAGATGTTTCAGGTTAGGTGCTTTTGAGACTTAGCCTATTTTGCTTCCGCATGGACTATTCGCTAGCTTCATTTTGTTATAGCGTCTTTTGTGGTCCTTATCTGTTGTAACTCTGATATTTATACTTTTCGTCTCGTCTGTATATTGTGGTCTCCTGTACCACTTGACATGTATTATTTTGTATACTTTGTTGTGTATCTGTTTATGTGTATATTATGATAGACTGTTCTGTGATGTGAATTACATTCGAGTTGTTATATTTTCTTCTGATAGATCCTGTAGCCATTGTAGCTTTGCTTAAAATATTTATTGAATAGGTCGAATTTTAATGTGATTCTACTTTTCGGTGTATTCAGTGAATAGTTAAGGTAAGATTACACATGGTCGCTTCCATTATACTCTATTGTCCGCGTTAGCCGACAGTATTATCTATGTAATACTCTTTGCTAGCGAGGCTCTCGGAGTGGGGCGTCACACTACTGCTCTTCTAGATTGATCTCTTTTGAATCATTCCATTGAGAAATACCAGTGGTCTGCTACTCTTATGTAGCGATGTCAACTGAATCATTCATGTCATTTGTTTCATTCCAGCCGGAAAAAGTGGTAGTTCGCTGCTCCTGTGGAGTACTCTCGTTTGGTTCAACTTTAATTATAGCTAATGGCAAAGAGTTGTTAGCAATTTGGATCACACCTCCTGATGGCATAGAGTTACTAGTTCAAACGTGAACAATGTCCTTGATTACAGTGACCGATGGCCCTACTACCACTTTGGATTCCAAATTAGCAACCTTATTTTTTCTCATTTGCATCATTTAAATATCTTCATCTGCTTTCAACTTGATTGCACTTGATGATTCAATAGTTTTTGTTTTGAATGATTCTTCCCTTTTAGCTACTACTCTTTTCCACAAATAACATAGACTATATTCAAAGTAATGTGTGACAATAATTAAAATGTTAAAAAAAAGTTATATATATAAGGATACCCATTTCACATTGGTGGTGTTTCTCTGTAACCTCTTAAGGCAAGTTATATGATGAAAATAAAACGTTATCATGTCAGTATGATAAGAGATATATTGGTTATAACATTTTGATAAACATTCCATATGTAAGATAGCGAAAATAAAAAATATGTAAATCGAATAATTCTGTATCAAGATATGCATTCTGAATAGTAAAACATGGAGGAAGGAGGGAAAACAAAGCATGAAAGAACAAAATACATACAATTAGCTTCACAAACAATTGTCTGCGGATTGAGAAGTTCCAGATAGTTATAAATATAGGATGACAAAGTGGGTTGGGAAACGTGAATTGAAACGTGATATGTGAAATTAGTTGGAACTGTGGATTTTTAGCACATTGTGGCAATCTTTAACTTTTCTTATCTACTACCTTTATAGTCATCTAATGCCTTACTTTAAAAATAAATCTCATATGTCCTTTATCTTTTGTTTATCTACCAAGGGATTTTATTATTTATATGGAATGTATCATGCTTACCTTATGATATGTGATTCTTTGTTCTTTATTACATTATATAATGTCCTGTTCCAAATTAGCCGACATGTTATTTCCTTAAGCCGATACCGAACATGTCAAAATTTGTGTATATGAGTTAAAAGATAAACGTATCGGTGCTAGCCCGAAAGAATATATATAGATGGTTGCTCCTAACAATCCTTACTCTCCATATTACCAAACAATATACTCTGTAATATTCTTCGATAGCATGGATATAGAGGTGGGGCATCACAGGTGTCTTAGTTTCCTATTTCCAGGCATCCATCTTTGGCATTGCCTATATCCGGGTACTACTCAAAGATTAGATATGTAGGGCAATCATCCGATAATCCCGATACAATTATACTCCAACGAACTTAATCATAGATCTCGTAGTTATCTATCTCTTGGTACATAGACGTTTGGTTTTTAGAACAAAGAATGTCTGGTTTGGTGCTAATCATGCATCATAAAGTTAAACTTTTAAGAATATCGTTTTTATGATTCTAAAAGCCAACTTTATTTAAAAAAACAAAAGAATGGCAAAATCTACTTTATTTTATCTCATCCCATCAATCAGAATGTCTTATTTCCAAAAAGTAAATCTAAGTAAAACAACTCATAGATGCTCACTATTCCATGCCTACAGAATTGGGGTCCCATCAATAGTTGATAGCTCAAAAGTTCCATCTCCAAGCATTTTTTCAATCTATAACATCTCCAATTCAGGCCAAGTGCTCCTATACCAAGAAATGCCAGATTAAAAATATGGTCGTCTTTCTCAAAGGTACGGTTTCTGACCTTGACGTTGAACTGTTTCGCTACTTTTATTTGTTGAGCACTATCCTCGGATCAGCCTCTTTTCGTTTCTCTTCGATCAAGTCGAGGGACTCAAGCAAGAATTTCTCGTTCATCTAAGGATCATAGTGCAGTCTTCCGTGCGAAGGGACTTTAGATCTGATCGGTATCATGGCCTCAGCTCCATAAGCTATAGCGAATGGAATATCGCCAGTCGCGGACTTGTGGGTTGTCGTATAAGCCCACAATGAAAGTGGTAGCTCATAAATCCATTTGGCCTTGGCTCTCTTTGATAGAGTTAGGGCTATGCCATTTATTGTAAATTAATTAACTCTGTAATCAATTCTCGTTCATAATAAAGATATTTTTCTTTCTATTATATATTTGTTATAATTTGTTATAAATAATTAAATAATTAATAAAAATATATTTAATAGAAAATCGTTGAATGGGGTATTTGTGAAAGTAATTACGAATAGTAGTAATATGAGTATTGTATTACAATATTATAAACACATCATTTTAAATGTTTCTAGTTAAGATATATCAAGACTTGATATTGATGTATCCGTTGAGACTAGGTTACATAATGCTCACCAAATGTTGGGCAGTGTATTACTCATGACTGCTAGGGATACCAAGGGGTTATGTACTGATAGTTATTGGATAACCGTAGAATCACTCACTCAATAGTTTTCAGTTAGTTAATATAACTAAGGTCAAACAGAGAATATTGATGTGACTAATTTACACAGTTCTCTCGACTTGAGAATACTGTTGATCTTCACACTACACCATAAACGATATTTTGATACGGCTAAAAGCCGTATCTAATCTTATTAGATACGGCTAAAAGCCATATTAAAATATGTCGAGCTTAATATTTTGATACGGCTATTAGCCGTATCTAATGTATCAATTAGATACGGTCATTAGGTGTATCTGATTGACACATTAGATACTGCCAGAAGCCGTATCTAATTGGATACGGCTAAAAGCCGTATCTAATTAGTCGATTAGATATAGATATATAATCAATATCCAATATATAATATTATAGACTTATTCATATCCAATATATAATATTATAGACCTATTCATATCCAATATATAATCAATAATCATTCCGAGACATCAAAACAAATAATATTATAGACAGTGCACATTCAAATGATTCAATAATCCGCATTGCAGTGCGTAATAACTTAATAATATCATTACATAATACGAAAAATACTACATATTAGCATTTAGCACATTAATATATCACAGTAGCGGATACTAGAAAACACTATCGCTCCAGTACCAAGATCCAAATACACAACAATAATACAAATGTATCACATTACTACATAATACAAATACACAACAAGCCTCTGTTATACTGTGTTGTTACGACAGCCACTGCACAATGCAAAGCCAAAGAGCTAACTCCTCCAGCCCAAAACATCTACACAAGCATTACAAAATATTAGTACATCTTTAGTTTTAGGAGTTAACTCTCTATATATATTGTATTTCATAAACATGCAGAATTATTTTATCATATTTTTGATGGATGAATTTTCTTATTTAAATAATACTTCTCAATTTAGTTTATTAATTTAATAAACTTTAAACTATATTTGCTTCCATATATAAAATCAAAGAGAGTATGTGTATTTAGAAATTAGATATGACAAGAGAACCAGATGCAGTATGATAGCAATTTTGTACAATAAAATGGTCAAACTAATAAGACCAAAACATGAAAGGTTCAAAGCAATGCAAGGGCAAGTTCCTAAGGTATTTACAGCAACTAAGTACAAGGCACGACACATATTATCTCACTCACACAATACATTATCTTAGGCACACATAATAACGCAACTCGCTCAATACATATAAACATATAACACAAGTTAAAGCATATAGCACGCTTCACATATTAACACACACCCCACCCCCACCATAACACGTATCGCACCCATAAACTCACCCAACACTTATTAATGCATGCATAGTTCAGGATTACATGCATAAGCCAGAGCTATGATTATGCACTATAATAGTATTAGATTTACAGGTTACAAACTAGAACAAGAATAAAAATACATAGCAGTAATGCAATTTGTTGATGTGGTTAATATTATAGTATTATTATTAAGGTGTCTGAAACTTTAATAATATTTAGGAGAGGAGCGACGGTTCAATACAACTTAAATTTCCTTATATGTTGTCACTTGTATAGAAGGGTGGTTGTGCTAAGTCTGAAGACAATGAAACTGCTTGGGTAATTCCAATAAGATATCATATCCAAGTGTTACCCAACTTTCAGGACAATATCAAAAGTACACACATGGATACAGGTCCATACTACACAAGAATACACCACACCCGAAAGCCATAGCCCATACACTCATTATTCTTATATTTCGTAAGCAGCGGCACAAACGTGTGTACAATAGCTTACTTATTAAAGCAGTACCATATATAAACGGACAGAAATGCACATATACTCAATTTGGATTTATAACCTACGACTGGAATAAGCAAGAATTAGGCATAGATGTGAGTGCAAAAAACAATCGCATAACATAGCCCACAACCTATTCTCATACATTCGTCGACTATAGTTCTCACCTAAACACAACGCACATAACATGCTACACTAAGTTACACATGGATACGCATGCTGCTGCACACTCACTTGCACTGAAATGTGCACACACTAAAATGACCCAAGAGAAAGCTACGGTAGGAGTTTCTGCTATCTGACATGCTATGATGTATTCTGTTATTTCAAGTAACGAGTTTGGTTTATTCTTTCTTACCGACACAACCACATACTCGAGTTCATTCGCATGTTGGTTGGCAAGTCAATGTAAATTTTGGTCAAATCCAAAAGCATTTCATTCTAATACCATTTACAAATATAATGCAAAATCTGAAATTTGACTGTGAGTAGTATAATCTAACCTACATGTTAAAATAAAATATTGAAACTATGAAAAAGAAAATATTATAGTATGAATCATGTCGATGCAAACAAAATTGTACATAAACGTATGGTCATAACAGAAAATATACCTGCTCCATCATCTAGAGATATCGAATAAGACACTTCGGATGGCACACATATCCACCCACTCCAACATCAGCAAAGGTCTCTGCAAATTGATGATTCATTTTGTTGGTTTTCTCATCTGGTAGCAGTATACTGTCCAACACCACTTTTTCATGTGTGGATGGTACAGATTTCCCATGGATGTTGGACAATGTAGAATCTCGGCATATAGTACCTGTTGCAATAAAAGGGAATATTTATTATTATTTAAATTTTCTACTTATTATGTCATAAATGTTTAAATGTTAAAAATACTTGTTCCTATTACTTCTAAATCAGAGTTGAGGATTTCTCATTTTTGATTGTTCGTAACATTGGTCGAATCCTGAAACTGCGAAGCAATGAATTCAGGAGCATTAAATTGTGTGGCGCGTCCTCCATCAGAAGAATTGATCGGTGCACGAATTCCCTGTTCAATATTTCCCACTATGTTGATCAAAACCTCCATTTGCCCAGACAAATTTCCCACTATACCCTCCAAACTTCCCACCCTCATCTTCAACTCATCCTGCTCGCCATGAACATGTTGGAGTCGTTTCTGTGTAATGGCACAAGCCTTAACTTTAGTCTTTGGTATAACGGTCCCAACACCACGGCTCCTACCCCTTGCATCCTTACCAAGCACTTGTGATAAGATGTCTTCATCCACTGTCAATTTTTTTTCATCATTATCAGTGATCTTTTCCTTCGCTTTCACAATTTGATCCTGTAATATGATAATACTTACATGAATAAGGAATATTAAAGAATATGCAAGTTAATATTTGTTTAACTTACAAAGTATGAAGAAGTGGCATTTGATATGCTACCATCTTTTTTCCTGTGTGTCTTCTCCTATACTTGACGACGACTGATATTTGTTGATGGACTAGCAACGATCTGCAATACAAGTTGATGCAACGACATGAATATCTAATCACAATGTGTAAATCATTTGAATGAAAATGAATATAAATTACCATTTCTTGTTCTATTTTAGCGTGACTTTTACGTCCTGCATGATGAGCATAACTGAGCAATGCTCTGTTCTTTTTGCCTACCTCCCTTCTTTCGCTCGCTTCAAGCGTTGCTTCATTTTTTACGAACTCTGCCTAATCTTCTTGAGCAACTGTAGGTGGGCAATTTTTCAACCGTTCTTCGTCATTATTGAAAGGGTCATAATAAACTACTCTCAAGTTTTTCTTGTATCTTCTAAAAGCCTCGGCCATTCTCTTTAAAAACATTTCCTTTGAAAGCAGATCGAGCTCATAAATTTTCTGCAAAAAATATATTAAATTATGTGTTGTGCAAAGAGTTGAAACCATAAGGCTATTGAATGAAATAGTTGTTGTCAAACAGATAAGGATACTTACCACCAATTCGTTTCAAACGTTGTTCTTGTATATTTCAGGTACTTTATTCCAACTTATATATGATATCGGCACATGAGCTCTTACTAGTTTACCGAGCATAGTAGCGATTTTTCCAGCTTATCTGAGAACGGAATACCAAGTAAGTTTTGATCAACTTTCTTCGCCTTTGAACATGAAGAATGTGAAGATGGTGGATTTTCTGACATAGTTTCCTGCAAAATATAATATTACTAATTATTTTAATAAGTCACGATAATAATTATACATGTATCAATGTATCAATGTCAAGACTCCATAATATAACACACTTGCACATACAAAATTATTAAGTGACAACACCTGAAATTGCATTGGAATGTATAAAATATTCAAACCATACATACACACAATCGTGCAATTAAAAATATACAGACACACAATCATGTGATGTACGAATACTAATAAGTTAACATATGGATTTGGTAAGGTCTTCTAATTTTTCATTGTCTTCAAAAGCTGATTGATAGACGGTAGGGAACTCAATGTCATCCACATTTGTAGTCAACCGTTTTGGTGTATGCAAGACGACAGACCATCCGTTATTTTTTAAATCTTTTGAGTAGAAAACTTAAATCGCTTCTGATGCAAGAATAAATGGCTCGTTATTCACGTTATTTTTGTTCTTCAATTTCCCTAAATTTACCATGATGAGGTTTGAAATGGGATCTATTTTGCAACCATTGACCTTATCCTCGACTTTTATCCAATCACAATAAAAAAACTGTTTGTTTGAAGTCAGTGTAATCCAACTCAAGTATCTGTTGAATGACTCCGTAATACGTTGTTTCTGCTTCCTTATAATTTTTATCCTTGCCACTCGCTCTAAATTTTATAATTGCTCTCATGCATACACCGCTATTTTGTGTTACCATACGGTCTTCGTACTTTTTCGTGGAAAATGAAAATCCATTCACTTGGTACTTCATATAACTACGCGTTATGAACTTCGGCCCATGCCCGCCACAGAGTTGGATCAACATCGATGGTCTTTAACAACTACATAAATTTTAATAAGTAAAAAAGCATGGTCACAAAGGTGTATTGCACACTTATAAACACATGAAATACTTAAGACGAAGTTAAACCTCATTACGTAACCATAGATTAAAACTTTGAACTACTTCTACGGTGGTAGCCCTGCCTCTAGGTTGAAATCTAGTACTTTTCACATAGGAGTTATACCTCCTACGAAAAACACATATCAAAATGTATATAGAAATTGAATTAAAAAAAATTAAAATTCCAAACAAGTTCCTGAACTTACTTCTTCCATTCATCCAATCCATCGTACTTATTAAGGACCCATCTACGCACATGTTCAAACTGCACTTGGGTTAACGTTATGTCTTTACCATTATCCAGAGGTATCTCACCAGCAAACTCATCGTCCTCGTCTAAACGCTTCGCGGGTATGTTTATGATTGCCATCACCTCCGTTTGGCATATATTCAATGCAGTAAAGACTAGCTTCTTGTACGATATATCCTTCTGCAATACACCCTTCAATGTAACTTTTGTTGTGCACATATCCTTTATATGTTTTCATCAACCTATAAATGTGATCAATTATATATTGTAGACGGTAGCTATTTATATGAAATAATGATGTGCATAACTGAAATTAGGAATTTACCGTTCAAATGGATACATCCATTTAGATCTGACAGGGCCACAAATCAACGCTTCATCGACTAAATGAACCATAAGGTGGACACTGATATCAAAAAATGCAGGTGGAAAATGTTTTTCAAAAACACACATTGCTTCTACTAAGCTAGCCTTTGCTTTTAAAAGATGTTCCCTATTGATCACCTTTGAACACAAAATGTTAAAGAATAAACTAATACGACGAACAACATTTCGTAGATCCTTATGTTGTGGATAAGAATGTTGAAGCAATACCGAAAGCAAATGCTGCATTATGATATAGCAATCATGTGACTTCATATTTCTTAGTTCAGGAGGATTGATGCTCACACTGTTGTGAAAGTTAGAAGAAAATTTGTTAGGCACTTTCAGATTTTTCAAAATGATGCAAAACCGTAGCTTTTCTTCTTTGCTCAAAGCGAAAGTTATCTTTGGTATGATAGTTTTATTTGTTTCAGGATCTTCCATCACCCACAACTTTTGTTTTATACCCATGATTTTCAAATCCTTGCGTGCATTGATGCCATCTTTTGACTTATCTTTATGGTCCATAATGGTGTTGATGAGATGCTCCGTGACATTCTTCTCCGTATGCATAACATCAATATTATGTCGAACCAAATTTGCTTTTCAATATGGTAAATCAAAAAAGATAGACCTCCTATACCATCCAGAAATATTGTCAACATCTTCATTGGTTGACTTTTTCCGTTTTCGACCAATTTCTTCTTTTTGTTTACCAACTTTCATTTTGATATTCGCTACTTTCTTTTCAACTTGAAAACCAGTCAATGGCCATTTAGGACGACGAAGTTCTTTTTCGTTGTTGAAATTTGTATTATCGTATCGAAACTTGTGTTCGTTAGGAAGAAACATTCGATGTCCCATGTAACTCATCTTCTTACTTTCAGGAAGATAATAAGAACAAGTGTTTTCCCCACAAACAGGACATGCAAAGTAACCGTGAGTTGTACATCCCGATAAAGTCTCAAAAGCAGGGTAATCATGGATTGCCCACAGCACCCTAGCTCTCATTGTGAACTCAGATTTATTTAACGCGTCAAATGTAACTACTCCTTCCCATAACTGCTTTAACTCGTCTATCAACGGCTGTAAATAAACATCAATATCCTTTCCTGGTTGTTTTGGTCCAGAAATCAACAATGTTAACATTGAGAACTCCCTTTCATGCACATAGACGGAGGAAGATTGTATGGTACTACAATTACTGGCTAACAACTGTAAGGGTTAGAGAGAGAAGCATGTGGACAGAAACCATCTGTTGTTATTCCAAGTGTGACATTTCGTGGCTCGGCAGCAAAAGTTTGATCAAATGAATCTGCGACTTTCCATTGAGAAGTGTCACATGGATGACACACTACGGTTGGATCAGACTTGGCACGACCATGCCAGGTCATCGCATCTGCCATCCATGGTACAGTATACAGTCTCTTCAATCTAGAAATTAAAGGAAAATGTCTTAATGTCTTTCGAGGTACTTTGGTGCATTTTCTCTCTTCGTTTAATGATGTCATATATCTTGGTTCATTGCAATTTGTACAAGAAACTTTGTTCGCATCATCTTTCCAGTACAATATGCAATCATTGATGCATGCATCATAAGTTTTGTAATTCATCCCAACTTGCTTAATGATCTTCTTCACGTCGGAGTACTTTGTCGGTAGCGTGTTACCTTCGGGGAGTAACTCCTTTATTAGTTCGAGAAGTGCAGTCATACCATTATCTGAAAAGCTGTATTGGGTCTTCAAGCTATTCAGTTTCACAATGGCATACAGCTTCGTAATCCCTTTTGAACATGAAGGATACAATGGCTCTTTTACGCTACCAAAAAGCAATTTATACTTCTTACTTTCATTGGCCTGCCAATCTGGATAATCAGTAGACTGCTCTCCAACATTAGCATGATCAGGCAACGAATTTGTAGGTTGAAAATGATGAAATCTATCTGCATCATTGACCAGATCTTCCATCCTAATATGTTCAGACTCAACAGTAGTTCTGCCATGACTAACTGGTTGCTCTTTTTCCATCTCCGCCCTTTTTTCCCCATGAAAATACCACGATGTATACAATTGGATAATACCTCATCCAAGCAAATGAAAATGTTTTTCATCTAATTTGATTGTCTTCATATTTTTGCACCGGGTGCAAGAGCATAAATACAATCCTTTCTTACCACCGTTTTCTTCAACAAAACTAATGAACTTCTGCACCCCGTCTATATAATATGTAGATCTTAGATCTAATTCATTTATCTATTGTTTTTCTATGCTGAAAGACATACTGCCCTCCTGTATCATATTTAACAGAACATGAGACTTGCCCTTCAATGGGTCCTCGTTCCAATTGCTCGAAAAGAATATTTTTGAAATTATATTGAGAAGTTTGTTGTAAGATTATTCTACATATTTAACTTTACTAAATTATATTATTCTTGTTAAATATAATAGTTATTTTTTTTCTACTGTCGTTTTGCTAGTTCAGCATAGTCAGTTTATTAAGAAGTCCAAACTATACAGTTCGGCATAGTTCGGCCTTTGAAATTTTGTTGGCCTGAGTTCTTTATCCTCAACTAAAATGGAACTAATTGCTTATTGAATCTAAATTCTTACCTTTTTCTTCAAGAATTTGGATCCTCTTATGAGAACAAGATAATCTGATTGCAGGAAAAATGCTAAATTATAAGTCAGTTTCCTTTTGTGGGGTAAATTTTGAGGACGTAGATATCCAGATTTGTAGGAAAAAGTACAGAAGGAAATATTCTGACGACTTTGTGTAACAGTTGACAACATGACAAAAGTAGAAATTCCTAAAACGGTTGAAATCAAGTGAAAAAATACTGAATTTCCCATACTACTTAACTATTTATGTTATAAGATCTAAAATTATCAATGGCATTGAAGTCTGATGATATCTTTCTTAACTAGCAACAAGCTATTCTCTACAGGTTCTGTTCGAAGAAAAATCAAACAATCCAAAGGGATAGGTATTAAGTATTAATAAAATCAAACTGCATTTATTCAAATTATGGTGGAGTTCCTTCTTGAATTAGAAATGCTACATATTAGTTGCAACTGATTCATGGAAGCATACAAAATGAAGTTATAGAATTTCAAATTCTTAGTCAATTGTTTGTGAGCTACTACAGTTTACGTGGAAATATATAAAATAAATTTATTTTAGACATCAAAACAGTCATATTCTTACAAATCAAGACATAATTTAGCAACATTAAGGCAACACACTTATGTATACTGGTCATTTCTTCCTAACATAAACAGTGGCACTAAAATAAAATACATTATTATCAGGTTGAGTTCAACTAAATATTTGTTGGTACCTGAAAATATCTGGGCAACAATGCCATTAGGGCACGATGGAAGCGGGGATCCACAACACACTTATCTAAATTTAAACTACGCATGCTCGCAGGTAGACTGCAGCACACTAAAAGAAGGGGGTCCTCGCTTCAAATTAAACAATCTCATAGCTCATGCTTCTATTTCTATGAATCTCTACTACCAGTCTAATGGCAGAAACCCTTGGAATTGTGATTTCAAGAATTCTGGTCTTATTATCACTACTGACCCCAGTAACTTTCATTTCCTAGTATTCTTCTTGTTTTTTGTTTCTTTTTCTATTTACTAAAATTATTATGGTACTCATTCATGTAGGTTATGGTAGCTGCATCTATTATTACAAGGAGTAAAGGATTGGCTGAATTTTATCAATGTGCATGATGTATTACAAATATCAGTATTGTTATTAATGGATGAATTTTAGTGAACATGATGGTTATTGTGTCAGTTTCTCCTATGTTAATTTGATGCTTCACGAGTTTACCCTTCCACATAGAATTTATTTAATTTCATAACCGTTTCACTATACTTTATTGACTAAGTATTTCCCTATGACATATCATTAAATTGTGAACCTTTAAAAGCATTTCTCATGTGACTGGAAAACTAAAAGAGCCAGGACTCGGTGAAACATTAATATCACATATCAGGTTGAGAGTACGAGCCTAATAAAGTTACATAAAACAAGCTTTTGAAAAACAATATGCAGAGCCATTCCTAGTGAGCATTCAAAATTTTATGGCTTATTTACAGTGTGTGTGGGGTGTAAAAACTGGATTCCTGGAAGACAAACAAATGCATCAACCTTTAACTAGTATAAAAAAAATACTTTCCTTTCCAAATTAGAACATGATTTAATCCACATGATAATTCACCATCATCAAATTGTAATGACATATCTAAATTTGATATCATCATTGTTTTAAAAAAAGCTTTATGGGGAAACGGATGTAACTTCATTTTCTAAGTTAGTAATTTTACATGATTCAAGCTACTTGATCGTTCATAATATAAATTGTTTAGTAGAGAACAATATAATTTAGTAAACAATTAACTTCCTTGTAAGATTTATACGCATGCCTTTTTCATGATCGTTTTTTGTTTTCCTGTACGACCTAGAATTTTGTAGTATGATTTTAAACATTTAATTGATTTTAAATAGTTAAAATATATGGACTAATTAAATTTCAATAAATGGAACTCAAAATATAGGGTTTATTTTAAACATTAGCACCAAACCGTTTCCAAAAAATTTGCCATTACAACGGCGCTATTTTGTAGCACCGGAATAATGTCTATGCATTACCCCTCTCCTGATACTTGGCTTGCGCCATTAACAATAATTTTATCCGCTTATACAACAATGTCAGAATAATATACAACATTAGCACCAAACTGTTTTCAAAAAATTTGCCATTACAACGGCGCTATTTTGCAGCACCGGAGTAATGTCTATGCATTACCCCTTTCCTGATACTTGGCTTGCGCCATTAACAATAATTTTATCCACTTATACAACAATGTCAAAACCATATACAATGTCAGAACCATATAAAACATTAGCACCAAGCTGTAAATTATGCAAGGAGATCAAAATAATACAAAAAACTTGGATAAAAAGGAAGTCCAAGCCATCAAATAAATTTGAATTTGACGTGATAGCAAAGCTAACGAGTTACAAATAATAGGCACATACGCGTTAATGGTCCAACATTATGCTTCATGCTTTATGAATGCATGGTGTGTTTCATTAAAAGTTAAAACATTTCAATCATCTAACGCTGAAGAATAAATCCACCAGAATATTTAGATGTATGAATTATCTTAAGCAACGTACATGTAGTGATTTAACACTGATTAAGAGTGATACATCTCTAGATTGCGCTTTTAAACTGACAAATATGATGAAAACGATAAATTATATTAGAAAACTGAAGACAAGGGAAGGGTCAATCCACATGTCATGTAGGTATGCATAGTCGGTACTTTATATTTCTAGTTTGAAAATTTATCACGCTAGAGGATATGGATTGAAAATTTTCATTCAGTACTTTTTCTAAACCCATTCAGTCAAAATGTTGAAAACTTTCTCTAAACCCACTATTCCTACAGTACTTTTTATTTTCATTCAAAAAAAAATCTCATCTCTGATGGAAGAAGACAGATTCTACATGTTCTAAATGTAAATGAAATATCAAAACAGATTTTACTGTGATTTCAATCTCTACCATCAATTGAAATTCTACACGAATATGTGAAGTATGAATTCCTAAACTTAAAAAAACACTTATTTAATGTAGGTTCGTACAACCAGCGGCGTAGACAAAAGAGAAAAAGTAAGAAAATAATTCAACTTAAATAGAGAAAGCTACCACGATGAAGCAAATTACAGAGCTACTGTTATCTTGGTTTTACAGAGAATAAAGCTATGATCGAATCCTAATAGTACCCTAAACCTATATACATCGATTCACTGCCAAAGACCATACCTGGCAAGAATATAACCTAACTGCTGAATATTTGTAAAAATAAAACTATCTAAGATATACCGAAAGGACAAAGCTAGCTCAGATATATGATACGTACCTCGTTAGGATATCGACAACGAGGATAAACACTCTGATATCAGCAGCAAATCGGAAACAAGGACCAAAATCCGATATCAACAAAGAAATATCAATGAGATTGGAGGATTATTTGCGTCACAGAGGTTGACGCGCCCCTGATTGCAACGTTCGATCGATCAAGGTGTCTGGCGATGTAACCCTAAATTCGATCGAGGTGTTTGGCGATTTAATCCGATATCAACAAAGAAATAGAAAGCTGGAAAAAAAGGAGGGAGGGTGTGCGTTTTGGGGAAAATTTTCCCACGAAAAGAGACACGGATTTTGATACGGCTATAAGCCGTATCAAATGTTAATACAGCTTACAGCCGTATTAAATTATATAGATACGGCTCTAAGCCGTATTAAAATTTGATACGGCTTATAGCCGTATCAACTGTTCCGCCTAAGGTTGCGCCAAAATCCTATCTGTGGTGTAGTGTCAATATGAAAACTTCTCTTTGATTATAGTCAAACTATGGCACAACGTTCATCGAGTGACTATAGTTGGGTCGAGTGTTAGTATTGGAAGTGAAATGCTATTCAAGAGATGATTCCTCTTCTCAGTTATATGGGGTTAGCATCACAGTCAACTCAAGTCAACTAAAAGCCAAAATCTCGGGCTAGTGTAGTTTGGTTAATAATAATCATTATTATTGAACCACGGACTTTGTGTTTTGACTATAGAGTTGAATATGTACGACATTGGAATTTTAGCCGCTACCAAATTTAACAAGTCCAAAGTGATATACTTTTGACGAAGAGAATTGATGTAAATAATAGTCACAACTGGGTAACACTTGACAAAGTAAAATTAGATTTTACTGAAACAACGTAAGTAAGAAATTTGGCCAAAATGTCATACCACCTGCTAAGTGACGTGTGATTATTGATATTTGAATAGTTCAATATTAATCGCTGACCAATTTACACCTAAAGAGTCAAATAACCGAATCGTTGAATACTTCTTGACTACATTATTTAATTAGTTTATAATTATTATGTATTAATTAAGTTAATTAATATTTATGAAATATTAGTTATAAAATTTTATTTTGATTTAATGAATAAATATTATTAAATGTATTTATAATAGTTATAAATATATTAATCGATAAACGATGTTTATATGTATTTAAGTTGGATTTCAACGCAAAATATTTTGTTGGGGCATTAAATGGGTTCGAAGCCCATAATAATGGGCGGTTGGTTCTGGTATGATAAAGCATAGGCAGGTGCGGCCATTTTATGACAACTAGGTGGGCTAGGTTTGTATGGATAAGGAAGAGAGAATTGGTAAGAGATCTAGATCCTAACTTGTCTTCATTCCTCCTTTATATAAGCATCTCAACTCATACCTATTAGATGTCGTTTTGGAAGCCTCCAAACCCCATCATTTATGGTCGAGCCCTTCATCCCCTCTCCTCCATTATTGTAAGCTCAAATCAAATAATACACTATTCGATAGCCAGTGGTCTGCAGTTCGAGAGATCACGTTTAGAATTAGAATTCGATTCAGGAGTTTATTTCAATGCTTTAAGGTGTGAGTTTTTAGCTCTGGTGTAAGGTAATGATCAGATTTACAATTATATTATATTTAATTAATTATACATCATATTCTGCAATATTAGTTAGGTTCTGCAATATTAGTTAGGTGAGGATTCTATTATCGATATATTGTCACAATCAAGTTGGTTGTATGTTTATATACTTATATATTTATAAAAAAATTGTTTTGTCATACGTCTACCTACAATATGCATGGCTTATATAATTAAAAATACAATCTTTTATTATTTAATTAATTTAATTAATTTAATATATATTATTCAATTATATATAAGTTATATCATTTAATATTATATTCTATTCTATATAAAATATGGTATAATTTGATACGTATAGTTTCGTGTATAAAATAGTTTTAGTAGAAATAATTTTTTTAATATATTTATATATTATTATTAAATATTATTTTAACTAATTAATTATCTAAATTGGTTATATCTATGTATTACAAAATATGTTTTACATGTAATAATGTTAAATTATTACCTAATATGATTTCGGTAGAAAAAAATAAAAAATATATTTTTGTATGTATAATTTATTGCTTTAAATTAGGTATAAATTTAAAATTAGATTTTAAAATTGTTTTTAAATATATAATTATATATTAAATATTCAAATAACAAAATATCACTTAGTTTTTTTTATAAAAAAACTTAAAATTCAAAATTATGTTTCAAAATATATTTTATTTAATTGTTAGTTAATATTCGAACAGATATTAATTTAAAAAATATATATTTAAATTTAAAAAGAAAGGCAATTTTAAGCGCATGCATTATCAGTTTTATATGTATATATATATATATATATATATATATATATATATATTGAATATTTAAAAATTATTAACATTCATATATTTATCATTATATTATATATGTGTGCAAATATATGTATTTAATATGCACACACACATTTAAAAAAACTAAATTATATATATATTTTTTAATTTTTAAACATACTTATATAATTATATATTTATTTATTTAATGTTGAAATTCCATGTGTATGTATATATAGTTATTTAAAATAAAAAATAGTTTATATACATACATACGTATTTATTTATTTTTTGTAATATTTTATATACATAAATTACATTATATAAACATAAATTTGGATAATATATTTGTATACTAGCGGAGCTGACATGTCCGTGCAATGTAAATCCCAATACTTATACATGGTCATGTTATAGCTAGCATGATTTAGTATGTTACACATGCACGAACATATATATTTGTGTATATGATACACGTATATGCATAATATAATTTAAATCATATAATATAAAATTATATTATAAATTTGAACAAAATAATTATTTTACTTAAAAGAAAATTTTAAAAGTTCTAAATAAATTAGACTTCTTAGGCCCAATAAAGATCCAAAATGAAATTTTGCTTTTGAAAATTCACTTATTACTTCCGTTGCGGGCTGACATAGTTCTAACACTATCCAGTCTCTTCTTGATGATGGATGATCCTGTTCACCGCCTACTTGTCCATTCACTTGTACGTACGTGTGCTAGTACCAAGAAGCTCTTCTCAAACTAGATACCGAGCACTTAATTCTTTAAACTCAGCACTCTCAAATTGAGTTCAGTTGTCAATGATTATCTTCTATAGAACTCCGTATCTTCAAAAAATGTTTTTCACTACGAAGTTAATCACCGTCTTTGAGGTAATCATTGTTAGTGGTTCCGCTTCTACCCATTTTGTAAAGTAATCAACAACCACTATGGTGTATTTCGCTCTACCGCTCGACATTGGCGGCGCGTCGATAATATCAATTCCCTCACACCACAACGACCACTTATTAGCCATTTGCGTAAGCTCAATAGAAGGTGCTCTAGGTATCTTCGCAAAAATCTGGCACTTATCACATCTTTTATAATAGTCAGCCGTACCTCGGCTAACTATTGGTCAGATGTTTCCATAGCGAAAAACCTTATTTGCTAATGCCTGCAGCTACATTCGTGCACTTCTCCAAGTTTGCGCTTCTGCAAGAATTTTCTTAGCTTCATCTTCGGTGAAAAACATTAGTAAGGGCATCAAGAATCCTCTCCTCTACAACACTCCTTGCATAATGAATCAAGGTACTTTATGTTGGAGGTTTCGTCATTTATTTCTTACATTTGGGAGTCCTTTTTCATCGAATATTCTTTAATTGTAGTCATCGATGAATCCTTCTCTTCATTGACATCCAAGATTCAATCAACATTTATCTCTCCAATGCTTGAAGTCGTCAAAGTTTCAAATGGAATGACACCTAAAAGTTGCACATCTCCAGAGCTAGTTAGCTTGGCCAGTGAATCGACTTTCGTATTTTCCCCCATAAGGATTTACATTAGCATGTAATGTTCGATATTATTTAGTAATTCCATTATCTTTTTTAGGTAAGGGGAAAATCTAGCTCCTTTAGCCAAAAATTCCTTTTTCACTCGACAAACCACCAACTAAGAATCGCTGAATATTTGCGATGTCTTGACCCTTAGTTTCTTTGCCATCTTGAGTTCCATAATTAACACTTCGTATTCGATTTCATTGTTTTTTGTCGGGAACTATAGCTTTAAGGCATAACAGATGCTCAGTCTCCTTAGGGTCATCAGAACAACTCCTAAAATTATGTTCATTGGAGGCTCCATCAACATATAACTTCATCGAGAAAGTTGAACCCAATCCTCTTTCTTTTCATCATCCTGGATGATGAACTCGACAATAAAAGTCCCTTAATGCTTGTCCTCGAATCACCTTCCTTGGATGGTAATATATATTATACTCGATCAACTCGATATTACATTTTTTGATCTTTCTGATGTCTCGGGTCGATATAATACTTGTCTCAATGGCTGATTAGTCAGCACTTTAATCATGTGAGCTTGGAAGGATGGCCTCAATTTCTTTGCAGCTATCATACGCCAGTTTCTCCAACTTCGGGTAGTTCTTTTTCGCTTTAACCGTTTGGTGATATAGTACACGGGCCTTTGGATCCTACTTCCTCACGCATAAGGATGCACTTAGTGCATGAGTGGGCATTGCTACATAAATAAATAGATATTCTCCTTCTAAAGGCTTTCGTAACACTAGTGGTCTCTCCATATGTTCTAATAGGTTCTTGAAAGCATCCTGATATTCCTTCATCTGGGCAAACTTTTCCTTCTCTTTCTTGAGGGCATTGAAGAACTTTATGTTCTTATCAGTCATCCCTTGAGTTTACCACAAAATCGAAAAACTTGCTCAATGCAACTTCTAAAGAACACTTTAATATAAGCATATCGTCCACATAGACCTCCATAGTTCGTTCGATCTGATCTTTAAACATTCTGCTCACCGGTTGCTAGTAATTAGCCATAGCATTCTTTAGACAAAATGAAACTACTCGTTAACAATACAGCCCTAAATCGATGATGAAGTTCGTATGCCCTTGATTTGGGATGTGCATCGCTATTTGATTGTAATCAAAATAAGCATCCATAAAGGATAACGTTCATGTCTAGGAGTTCCATCCACAAGCTGGTTAATCCGTGACAAGCACAATCAGTCCTTCGGGCAAGTTGATTACCCGTTGGTATATATGGTTTGAAAGGAACCAAAGAATGTCCAATAACATTTAACCTGCCTCCGATAATCTATTTTACACCTCACCTTATTTATATACAATTAGGTTGCAAATCCTAGTAGATGCTTTTAATGAAAATAACTCGTCGAACATTTTACCTTTGATAGATAAATAATTCAATTATGGCATGCACGGTCCTTTTGTTTTTCTCATATATATGTAGGTATAATCTACATCTTCTATATACATATACATGTGTAGTGCTAATGGTTGCCGTGGACAACCTATGATGGTGGATCATGGACACTTGATTGCAATGTTCAATTATGCTTCTATCGACCAATTCCTTTTGGTCCGCTGTGATGATTCCATTTTGCATTCACGGTTCTATAGTTGTGCTTTCGGCCTCTCACTTGATTCTTAGTACGTATGTTTGTTTGACTGGCTTTACTAGTGGCTCTTTTGGCATGTGTGCTTGTGTTATAGTGTATAGTTTTATTTATTATTTTACATTGCTTCTAGAACTATTTCAACAACACTGCGACTCTTGGTCTGATTTCTTAATTGTAGGGAGAGTGGGAAAGGGTGGGGGTTCGATACCAGGCTTGTTCCCAGCTCCTTTTTTGAGTGTAGAATACTATTATATGAGTGATGTCTTCTTAGGAAGGATCATTCATTTTCCTAAAAAAATTATCATGCCATATACGTCAATTTGACCTTTTATAGACTTAAAATGATAAAACATAAAAACAGCTAATTAAATTATGACAATACTTTAAAACTTTTAACATGGTTAAATGCTAACTAATTATTTGTATAAGCACACCTAAGATATGCTTTAGGGAACTTTTTGAAATTTACACCAATACTCGCTGCCAAACAAATTTGACCCAAGAATCCGTCGAGTCTATTTATAGTGAAAAAATTATGTCACACATTTCCTTTATTTTGTCCACTTGGACTCAAAAATATTTGATCTCTCTTTATCCACCTAAGACCGACCATAACATTATACACACACACACACACACACACACATATATATATATATATATTAAAAATTTAATTAATGATGTAGAATATATTCATTATATAATTTGCGTTATTCATTTCAATTAATTAAACTACACATTTGAATCGAATTAAATATTTTCAACAATCATACTTATTCAATTCAAGTAATTCTAGTAATTTAAAATTATATATATATATATATATACACACGTTAAAAATTTAATTGATGATGTAGAATGTATTCATTATATAATTTGAATTATTCATATCAATTAATTAAATTTTCGAATTAGATATATACAAATTTCATACATATTTAATTCAAGTAATTTTAGTAATTTAAAAATTACACACACACACATACATAACAATTATGTATAAATTATCCTTGTAATAATTTATAACAATTATAAATTATTATAATATAACATTCGTTCCAACACTATAATTATCTGTTGTGTGACTCATAGACGTGATTTCGACTCTCAGTTAATATTTATTGCATCACCATTGATGTTTTTAGTGTTTCGAGTAGAAGAATTTAAAGCTCTTTTATTATTTCTATGAATTTCCTCCCCTCTCCTTAATTTCCTCTCGTCTCCTTAATTTAAAGCTCTCCTTAATTATTATAATGTTTCTACTGATTTTCTCTTCTATTGTTAAAATTTAATACTAGTTTTTACAATTATTTACAAAAAAATTCCAAGTTTTTTCTATTGTTTTATATTTAAGTCCATACATATTAAATTTAGGTAGGTGATCTTAAATTTGAACTTTTCAAGTAAATACAATTAAGGAATATTCATTAAGCGATTTAACAAAAATTTTTAGAAACGATAATTGCATATGTGTACCGTATTCATATTGATAAAAATGGTACAACCAATTTTCATTCAAGTCCACATAGTTTTAAATTTTCACAGTTATATACAAACTATTACATTGTTCTACTAATATTCCCTCCAATCATTTTACGTTTAAATGCCGATATTCAATAATTTTTACAATTATTTACGGATTTCTCCTAAGTTTTATTATACTTTCAAGTCCATATATTTGAATTTATTAATTGATTTTAAATTTCAATTTTTTAACTAAATCCAATTAACAAATATTTATCAATTAATCTAATAAATCGTAAAAAATGATAATTCAATGTGCATACCGCATTCGTACTGACATAAATGGTAAAACTATATTTTCATTCAAGTCCATACAATTTAATATTTTCACAATTATATATAAAATTATCCTTACACTTTTATATTTTTCAACATTTAACTTCATAAAATTTCTTTCTTTCTAAAATTATTTATTTAATACAAAGAAATATATACACAATTTTTTCTTCTGAAGTTGGTATTTCATTACAAACAACTATAAGCAAAAAATTTGTTTTCAAAATTGGTACATCATTACAAACATATATAACGTTTTTCCTTCATAAGATTGGTACAACAAATGGACTCTTTATCATTATTAAATTATAATTTGTGAAGAATAACATTACAATTAATGATAAATGATGAATGTTTGTATATCAAAATATTGAAAAAAGAATAAATTTTTTCAATTTAGTACATTTTTGTACGAAAAATTACATTTTAATTATTTATATTTGTAATCTGAGTTAATCAATGAATAAAAATTATACCATATTTTGATCAGAAATATTTTTCTTTCATATTTTATTATCTTTTTTACATAAATGTTACATATTTTTTGAAAAATTTTATTATAAGAAAAAAAATAAGGTATGAAATAATGGATTGAAAATCATTTTTTTACATAATTAAAATGACAATGTGATATGTAACGTTTCAGGTCTTATTTTCACTTAATATTTATTTCAGTATTTAAAAAAATATTTTTTATCGCTCTAATAATATCATATAATTATTTTGATAAATATGTACTGCAAGAACTATAAATGCATACAAATACATTGAGTCTTTGGTATTACACTTCTATTTTTAGGTATTTATCGTCATTCTCGCAAGTAATATTTGAAATTTAATGTATACATCATTTATCTTTTAGCTAAATGTATCAAAACCTAAATGTCAATTTCAGAATATATGTAAATGAATATTATTTATGAAATTTTATAAAAATATTAATTTCAAAATGTATGAAGAATACTTAGTTTCGTTTATTTGATTGATAAATAATGAATCTTAAAAAAAATCGATATATAACTCATTTTATCAACAAAAATGATAATTTAATTTTTATTCCAATGTAAAAACATACGAATCTCATAACAAAAATACATGGTTATAAATATAATAATTTTAATTTATAACTTATCTATTCTAACAAAATTCATCAAATATTACATAATAAATTATATCTTCAAAAATAGTTGTAATATTATTTTTCTACAATACACCGTATGCAACACACGCGTTACGCATTAGTATGAATGCTATAAATCATCTCTAAATATACGAGCAAATGAAGTAAGCTAATCATATACTTATATTAAAAAATACTGAAGTTTGTAAAAAAAAGGATACAACTTTTAGTACAATTACATGGATATTCTATAAATGCAGAATTTTAATCAAAATTCATTTGAAAGGTAAGTTGTATTTATTCTATTATTCATATCAAGTAATTTAACCATACATTAGTTTTTTCTTTTATGTACTTCACGAAGTAGTTTACTCATGAATGATTGTAGCAATTTCCCTTCAAAAAGAGAGGGTGTTTATGTCAAATCTACTTATACAGTTGGTATAGAATAAATAAAAAATTGTTCCACACAAGAGACAAATTTGATCAGGTAAGTTTTAATCTAACTCGGATAAAATATAAAAATGTGAAACCCAGTGCAGGAGGCTTCCGCACGATAGCGAACTCTGGTAAGGACGGTGATGTACGCAGCATTTTCTTCGCATTGTGCTGCGGCTGTTTCCATACTCAAATTTGAATGTCCAAATCACACACCGGTGATCTAACCGTTGCGTCAAGTTCCACCTGATCGAGATAAAATATGTTTTTAAAAAAATTAAGAAGTGTAGTACTTTTTTGAAGCGGAACATCTATTTTGATGTAAAACCTTGGTTAACATCAATATATAATTATGACTATGATTGACAATGATAACCGGTGACTTACACTATTACACACAGTCAATTTTCTAGTTTTCTTTTTTAAATTATAGAGATGCATCGGAGTATTAAAACCATTTCATGGATTGTAACTGCACAACTGAAGCTTTGGAGCACTAGTTTTTAAATACACAGATTATATGACATCCCCTATAGGATAATGTTCGTTTTAGCTCTATTGGATTCCATAATAAAAAAGGTGCTACAACCGCATCATAGACAAATTGAACACCCAATTTCATTCCAATTGTCACTTCTTCTATTCTGTTTTATGGGAAATAATTTATTGTTTCTGCAAGTTTGCAAATATTTATCTTTTTTACTTCCTTCTAAACTATATTTAATTGTTGTCTGTATAATAAAGTCAAAAGTCAGAGCCTGCTAACTTAATGTGAAATTTTTTATAGGCTAAAAAGAAAACCATTCCGAAATCAAACATTCTAGCTTGTGTATAAAATGTAAGAAGTAAAATCTAAAATTTAAAAAGATATAGGATCACAAGTACAGTACCTTGGGATCTATAAAGTGACCATAAATACACTAAAATTATATTCGTAAAGTTTACACATATTAACTAAAACCTTAATAAATATGTCGATCAAACAAATCTAACAAATATAAGGGAACAAGAAATGGTGCCATGCCAACCTTATACTAAAGAGAAAGGAAGACAGACTGTATCCCATCTGTACTCTGCAACTGCATCATTGATTTACAAGGTCACAAGTGTTGCTATTTGGGGACCATCACGCCTTAATGCCGTCCATTTTACTCTTAACTAATCAAACTAAGTTTTTTGTTTGACATGGTTACAATATATGTCTCAACGGTAAATGTCTTGTTATTCATTTAACATGATTAAAGATGACAACGTCGTTTGATACTTTGATACTAGGGACAAAAATAATGACTATGGTTTAAATGATCTCTAACGCATTGTAAAAACGTACATTTGATATTTACCACGGGAAAAAAAAAACAAAGAACATTCTAAACAGATGATGTGATTTGATATTAAAGAGAGATCAAATGATGGAGGTCGCGTAATACTCTGACCGAAGTAAACATTTATTTACTATAACACAGAGTTAAATATTGATGATCTTAAACACATGGAAAAACAAAGTCCACATCATAGGCACATAGGTCTATCATTATTGTGCTTTGTTGCTTCTCATTTACTATATTCTACTTAATTATACATATTTGCTTCATCTTTCAGCATTAATTTGCCAGCCCATTTTATTCAATCACTTTCTTCGTGTCGGCTAACAATAGGGAATATATAGGCCAGAGAGAGTGAGCTGTTAATTAATGGCGTTTGCAGGAACCCAACAAAAATGCTCAGTGTGCTCCAAAACAGTATATTTGGTGGAGAAGTTGACCGCTGATAACCGTATCTTTCACAAAAGCTGCTTCAGATGTCACCACTGCAAAGGAACTCTCAAGGTCGTCGTCGTCGTCTTCTTCTTTCCTTTTCAATGTCTCACAAATATCTTGTATTTTTTTCATTGACTTTCTATTTTGTTTTGATCAAAATTCGTTGCTAGATGTGTAAACTATAAAGGTTTTTTAAATCTAAAAGCAACGATCTCTGTCGACTGTAGCTAGAACTGAATAGCAGACAAAATCAATCCGTTAATGGTGTAAATAGTTATTAATTTTTTTAAGTGATCTGAGTTTTAGTTTGCTTAGCAAATCTTGTTTAAAACTTCATTTGGTTCAGAAAATGTATAATAAACATTTTACATTGTGAAGGCGAGTAGTTTTGAATCTGCACAAACTAACTTAAATTTGCATTTGAATGATTTACTTATTCATAAAAGAGCTACTATATAAGCATCAAGATGAGATTCATTTGGCAGTAACATTTAGAAGTTGCTATTAGCCATGCTTTCTTTCATTGATCTTTAGATTCAGTGTCTTTTTCTTCTTAATCTCCAAGTCTACAAATGATCTAACAACTTGTAATACATATACAGCTTGGCAATTACAATTCTTTTGAGGGAGTTTTATACTGCAGACCACACTATGATCAGTTATTCAAAAGGACTGGCAGTCTAGATAAGAGTTTTGAAGGTGGTTATCCATACATACATACATATACACACATATGTATATGTATATTTATATGCACACAGCTGCTTTTTACGCAAGAACTTACAGATTCGTTTTACATTATTCAGGTACTCCAAAAATTGCCAAGCCGGAAAAACATATAGTAAATGAGGTAATATACCATGTATCGATGTTACTTTCACATGTGATTAGTACATGTTATGGCATGTAAATAACGGATTCTATATAAATTATCTTTAGGGTGCGGCAAGCAAAGTATCAGGAACATTTGCAGGAACTAAAGAAAAGTGTTTTGGATGCGTCAAGACAGTGTATCCTACTGAAAGGGTGCTTTTATTTTACAGACATAATATATATATATATATATATATATATATATATATATATATATATATATATATATATTCAAATAACTTACCAAGATAATGTAGCTAATTTATTGCGATTTATATAGGTGACGGTAAATGGAACTGCATATCACAAATCATGCTTCAAATGCTGCCATGGAGGATGTACCATTAGTCCATCAAACTACATTGCACATGAAGGGAAGCTTTACTGCAAGCATCATCACACTCAACTTGTTAAAGCCAAAGGAAATTATAGCCAGCTCGAAAATGATTCTGAGAAACTAAATAATGAAGCAGCTTGATATATACATATTCGTATTTATCTTTTTATTTTTGCTGAATTTTATATGAGATTATCAATGTGATTGATACGAGCGCTGGTTTGACGAATGTATGAATATTTTATGGTTGTGTGAGTTTGTTGATCTTTGTGTTTTTCTTAAGTTTGAGTATGACAAAGTTCACCGACTGGTCTGAATTTGTTCTTGTTATCTTTTCCTGTAATTTTTATAATTTTCTTGATAAATCTCATGAAAAAGAGGAACACTTGTACAAAGAAACGGAAGGAGTAAAGAACACATATATACTTGTGTATCCCATATATTAATAATTCATCAACAGTGTGAAGAAAATAGATAGTACAATTTATGCTGTCTTAAAACAGGGATAAGTTGCTACAATTACAGCGCATACACAGAGAAATGAAGTCAAGATTTTTACCTCAGCTGCTTATATGCGTGCTACAGTTTGAAATACTTTCATAAATCAGGACTAGCCTCTTCTCTTTCCCAATGCGATAGCCCCCTCATTAAATTTTCGTCTCATGCCTTCAATCTCTTTGTCGGTGAAGATATTTCTCTGGTTAGGGTTAAAACTAGGAAAACCAGCAGATCTATAGTCAATACGACTCAGAACTATTGAATCTTCCCTCTGAAGGACAGCACGATCTCGATTTGAGGCATTTTCAAAGGTGTAATCTTTAAAAATATGATTACTGGAATGATATATAGATCTACGATCAATACATCTCCGATCTGTTGAGTCAACGCTCTGGAGAGCAATATGAGCTCTATTTGAGGCACTATCAGAAGTACAATCTTCAGATAAGTGATTGCTCATCTGTAAGCTTTTCGGGTAGGATAAAAATTGCTCCAAATGCTTACTACCTGCTTCAATACTCCAATCTTCAGCTAAATTTTCAAATTTGGTTTGATCTTTCACTTTTTTCTTTGATTTATGAAGCAGAATCTTGCTGTCTGTTTCTATGATTAGCCATTTCTGCTCTTTACTACTGCTTGTTTTATTATGAGAACGTGCATTTCTTTCTCTCCAAATATGATAGACAATAGTAGTAATTAAAATGTGAGCTAAGTCTCTATCAATAGATTTTCCTTTAAATTTGATATTTATAAGCTGATTGGCTTGCTTGAGATCCATGTGGTCACTGTTTTGAATACCTAGTTTAACTTGAACGCGATTCCAAATGAAATACGAATAACTGCATTCAAAAAACAGATGATAAGAGCTCTCATTTTCTAGATTGCATAAGAAATATAGTGAACTAGAACTATTACACCATTTGTTGCTTTTGTCTCAAATTGGCAATCTGTTATTTAATGCAAAAAAGTACAAAATACCATCTTAGGGCTGTTCACCTTGTTTCAAATGCAATCATACCAATCAACCTTGGCAACTTTATTTCTAATAGCATTTCATATATTTTTAAAGGAAAACTTCCCTTTATTGCCTGCTTTCCAAATCCAGTAATCATTATCTGCACTAAAATCAAGATGAATTTTATATATGTCGTCTTTGTGTGGATTAGAAATGGGGTGAAGGTGAGGTTGCCATTGATTATTTATAATAATAGAAGACACTTTGCATTGGAATCAACAAAAATAACTAAATTAGCCTACTTTATTAACAAAGGAGTCATTATTGAACCAAGCGTCAAACCATAAGTTAGTTTATGTTCCTAGCTTAAATTTTCTTTCTAAAAGAGACTTACCAATATTTCTGCAATTTAAAATTTGCTTTCAAGTGTTAGACTGATTGCTGTTTGATACTATGTTCCAAAAATTACCCTTCCTAAGGTACTTAGCCTTCATCCATCTAGCCCACAAAGAGTCTACACTAAGAAATCTCCAAAATAATTTTAAATGACATGTTAGACTAAGATCATTCATATTTCTAATGCCAAACCGTCCTTCACTTTTTGGTTTGCAAACTTTATCCTAACCGAGTTTATGATATTTACCTCTCCATAAAAAATCAACACATCTATTTTCTATTTTTTTAATAAATGCTGCAGGAATGTGAAAAGTTTGTAACCAGTAAAGAATAATAGCATAAACCACAGTTTTAATCAGCTCTATTCTTCCTGAAATAGAAAGAAGTTTACAAGACCAAGTTTCCATTCTTACTTGTATTTTATCCAACGATATGAAATAATCTGAGTCTTTGATTTGATTTACTGATAAAGGCAGCCTTAAATATTTTACAGGAAGATTGCCCTCGGTAATTTTTAAAACATTTAAAACATCATTTTTATATCTACTATACTTGCTAAAATAAGCTTTACTTTTTTCTATGTTAAGTTGCAACTCTGCATTATTGTTCAACCTCTCAAAAACAGTTTTTATAGATACTGCATTTTCTTTGTTAGCCTTAACAAAAACCATTAGATCATCGGCATAAATAAGGTGACTTATATAAGGCTAAACTCTATTAATAGGGTTAATATTCCCCTTAAAGCTTCTATTTCCATCAAATAGAAAAGTTTTCCATAACTATTGTTAATAGACAAGGTGAAAGTGGATCACCTTGTCTAATACTCCTGTTGCTTTTTATAAAACCTTCTGATTTACCTTAAATAAGAGTAGAAAAGGTAGGGAAGTTAATACATTCCATAATTAGATCACAAAATTTACTAGGAAACTCCATGCATCTCATAATATGATAAATAAAATGCATATTCACTTTGTCATAAGCTTTCTGTAAATCTATTTTGAGACACATTATCACCATTCTCAGTATTAAATTTTCTTACCATCTCATGTGCTAGCATAGAATTTTCAGAAATTAATCTACCAGATACAAAAGCACTCTGATTTTCAGAGATGAGAAAAGGAAGAAATATTTTTATTCTATTACTCAACACTGTGGAGATGATTTTATAAATGAAATTACAACAAGATATGGGTCTATAGTCACCAATATTAGTGGGGTTCTTCTTCTTAGGTATTAGAGTAATAAAAGTATGATTGATACTTTTCAGAATATTACCTTGAATCAGAAATTCATTTATGACTTCAGAGATTTGATAATATTGTCCCACTGATTTTTGTAAAATTTAGCATTAAACCCATCAGGGCCAGAACTTTTATTATCACCAGCATTAAAAATAATATATTTTATTTCCTCCAATGAAATAGGAGCAAGTAAAAATCAGAAGCTTTATGTTTCAAAATATTCTTGCAAATAATACGAGGATTTTTTTTTCAATATTCTCAAAGAAGTATAATTTCTCATAGTACTCAATAGCTTCATTAGCAACTTTTTCATAAGCATTGAAAAGATTACCAATATTATCAACAATGTTACTAATATTATTAATAAGCTTTCTACTACTCATTTTAGCATAAATTTTTTTTGTGCAGTCATCACCTAGAGTTAGCCAGTCTACCTTAGCCTTTTGTTTGGCATTAACTGCATTTTTATAAATTTCAGTAGATAACTTTTTCTGATTCTTGAAAAAATTGCTGGCTATATCAATATCTTCTGGGTTATCATCTGCAAGATTTTGTAAAAAAATTCCTTCCTTTCTTAAATTAGCTAGATTATTATTATTTAAATGATTATTTTTATTCCAATTTTTGATATTGTATTTTATATTTTTCAGAAGCATACTAAACTGAAATTGTTTAGTACCATTACAAGAAAAATTTAAGCAATCATCCATCAAGGCTTTATAATTCTCTTCTAAAACCTAACTGTTTTTAAATCCGAAAGGAGAAACTATTTTGTTTGAATCCACAATGGTAAGAAGATTAACGATTAAAGGGGTATGATCACTAGGATTTTGTTCTAAAGTTGAACAAACAAATTTTGAGAAATGTTTGAAAATTCTTTATTGATTAAATTTCTATCCAACTTACAATGGATGTTCTTAGCTAACCCAGGTTTCCGTGTATACTTATTCCCACTAATAATTGGTTCAATAAAACCAGTGTCTAGAAGAAAATTATTTAACCTATCAATCTTACTTTGAAGAATTTTACTGCCTCTAAATTTTTTTGATACATGAAAAACAATGTTGAAATCACCCAAAATAATCCAAGGAAATTTATATATTAAATTCAAAATTTTTAATTTACACCACAAATCATTTCTTTCACTTTCAAAGTTACTACCATAGACACTAACTTGAATAACAAAACCATTAGTATTTTTAAATTGATAATCTATAAATGGTTATCTTTATTAATTTTTAAGTTTGTCCAAATATTAGAATCCCATATAATGATGATTTTTCCTTTACAGTCACAATCATTATTATTATTTATAGGTTTCCCATTGTTAGACAGCTTTAGACAAATAATAATAATTATTTTCGTCATTCAATTTATTTTCTATAAGAGCAATTATAATAGGCTTATAAGTGTTTATCATATAAAAAATATCAGATTGTTTAGCAGGGTAATTCATACCCGTGACATTCCATGAAAATATGGTCATGTATATATATATATATATATAAAATAAAAATAAAAGGAAATTTAGATGGTACCTGACACTGTAGTACCCTTACCCCTCCTTTTATTATCTACGCTTTTAGCTTTTAGTCTTATAGACATTTCATCCCATTCTGGATTGATTGAGGTGTATTTTTGCTTGAAAGCTTTTTCCTTTTTTACTTTCCTTTAACTTACCAGTTGCTTTTGGTTTTGGAATATGCAATGCAGATATATCAAACTGGTCAGTAGCATCAACCATTACTGATTCATTTTCTTCTTTTTGTTCTAACTCAGGAACCCTAATCAGAGAAATATCAAAGTTATCTGTGCGAGGCATGGCTGAGTCACTAAAGTCCGCTATTGCAGCTTGTTTAAGGGAGAAACTTCCTTGCAAGGAAATGTCGAGTTGATGCATGCCCTGTCCTCAACTTCTACAGCAAGTTCAGAAGAAGACTCCTCCTCCGTTCCACTGTTCCAATTCACACTACTATCTTGATGCAAGACATCATATATTCTTGTACCAATATTCTCTATAACTAAACATGGCTCTCAAATATGAGGGGTTTCAGAGTTAAAGACCTTTTTGATAATACTACTCTTCTCTGTACCGTATTGATTCGAAACAGTTGAACTTCTTTCATATTCTTTAAATTGATGAACTTCCATAGTTGTGATCTGATAAACTTGATCAGTGAGTGCCTTTGGATTATCTTCTTGATCGAAAATGATACAATCTTGGTTGATTCGATCATTGTTTTTTCGCGTTCTTGACTGGTTTGTTACTTCTTTGTAGGAATTTGATCTTAAGTTTCAACTGAATTATTTTCTTGAAAATTGTCTCTATTTTGATTACTAATTTTGGGTATCCACATCTGCTTTGGGCTGCACTGCTCTCTAGTATGATCGAAACATTTACAGATGTTACATTTCAGTGAAACCCATTCATATTCCACTTTTTGTATAATGTTTTCACCGTTATAGAGAGTGAGATTGATCTCCTCTTGAAGTTCATCAGTCGTAGAAACTTCCACAAGAAGGCGAGCGTAATTCAATCTTGTCTTTAAGGTAGTGGTTGCGTCCATTTTAATAGGTTTTCCTATAATGCTCGTCGTGACGCTAAAAGCCTCACGATCCCACAATTTAAGATTTACACTGGGTAATTTTACCCAAATCGGCATAGTCGATAGTAAATCTCTGTCCATTTTCAGAGATTCAGACCACTATCTCATAATGATGAGCTTTCCGTTGTAAAAATATGAACCATTCTGAATTATTGTGTTACAGTCCAAATCTCTTTGAACTTAACAAGAAAGAAACCATTTTCTCTAGAAAAGGTTTCAAAATCCCCAGTCGGTTTCCAAACACGTTTAATATACTCTTTAAAAAACAAGAAATAGGGTTTGGTTCCTACAACATAAACAATAACAGAATTATTCCATCTCTCTATGGCTCTTTTACAAACTGTTTCCTTCACCAAACCATATTTCTTGTTATTAATCTTGATAGGTGAAATAGTTACAAGACTGCATTCATCTTCTTTTGGTTCCTTAGATTGCTCTGAAACAATTTCAGCCTAAGATGTATGCCCTTGTCTTTATTCAGCACGAAATTTGCTGGTTTGCGGATTGGATTTGTTGTTTAGCCTTATTCTGAAAGGAGATGGTCGCTAACAGACCCTCCTTTTTCTTCGAAACGCCATTATTATTTATCAGGACTAAATCATTTCTGGGCTGGTATCTTCTCTGTGATCTTGATTGAACTAATTGAAAGCCTTCATTATCGGTGATGAAACCATTAGACGGTTTTCTGATGTGAGATTGTGGTGGTCTATCCTGATGTGTCAGATAGAGAAGATTGGAAAGATTTTTATGAGGAGAATTAGATTTCTCCATGGCAAAAGAAAAACCCTAAATCTCAATTATCTTTTTATGTCTTTAGGTAAAAAAAAAACCAACTTTGCTACAATGTTTGAAAATGCTTTTCTGATTCTTGCAATCCGGATATTGTGAAATATATAACACAACAAAGTTGTGTCTATATCTTATACATGTACAGATTCTTGAAATCAATTGTTAATGTACCCTTCTATTTTCCTGATTAAATTTATACCATTTTATAATGAGAACAAATAATCTGCATTGAAATTTGTCAAATACATCAAAAGTCTTGGGTACACCCAAGAGGAAAAAAATAAACGGTAGCTGAATGTTAAAAGTTAATCATATGCACATGCAAATTTATAATTACATCGGACCAATTTGTTACATATATTTAATGTAGAGAAATGAATACACACGGTTAGAATTTGGATATACACACAACTATTGTAATATATAATAGTACGTGTCCGTGCTTCGCACACGGACTGTTTGTGTTATCGTATACGTTGATATTTTGTTTAAGCGCCTGAAAGTAATGCCATTTTTGGAATTTCAAAAAACATCGAGTAAATTAGTTTAACGAATTTTCTTTATTAGTGGTAGAGATATACAAGCTGTGCAAAATAACAGAAGATAAGGAAGGATGGGCCTATTGAGGCGGGATTCCAACTGAAGACCACTCAAATCGAAACCTCACAAACATAGCGGAAGACGAGATCGTGGTAAGAAGTGTAAAAACAACCAATCAATAACTCATATACAATCTCAAACAATCACAATCTCAAACAAGTAATTCAGAAATCAAAGCAATAACGAAAGATAAATCACACAGCGATTTATAGTGGTTCCACTAACGTTATGTTAGTGTATATCTACTTTAAGAGAGAGCTTTTATTAATATTGATGAGAAGAGTGGAAAAGATTGAATACAATGATCAAAATTCTAATTACAAATTGATTTGTGGAGAAGAGAATTGAAGAAAATTAGATTTTGATAAACCCAAATTGGTGGAGCCTAATCTTGTAGTTGCTTGCACGCTTTTCAGATCTGAAACCTAAAGGTAGCTTATATAGGAGAATAGAAACACCCTAGGCAATGTTTCGAAATTGCCCCTGCAGTTGTCACAAATCTTCATGCCAAGTCCACACGTGAAAACAGCTAGAAAGTCACGCCAGACGTCTGGCCAAAATAGTCAGACATCTGACTGAAGCCTCTGCGAAAAGTTTATCTACAGCTCAGACGTCTGACCACTAGGTCAGACGTCTAGCTTAACTTTCTGGAAAACTTCTCATTCAGCTCAGACGTCTGACTAAAGGTTCTGAATCTATTCTGCACAGATTTAGACGTCTAACCCTTTGGTCAGACGTCTGAGCTGAGTCAATTCAGCCAATCAACATTTTCCCTTATAACTTTCACATTTGAACTCCGATTTGCAAACCGTTTTCTCCGTTACGAACCTACCTCCGGCCTCTACAATTCTTTATATGGTGCCGTCAAAATTTAACACTCCACCTCGACACTATCTATCTCCAATTTCAATGGTACCATACCATCAACGACAACCGATAGCATCAACTATCACTTCTACCCTCAAACAAACATGAGTGCTTTCCCAATGAACTCCGGCAAAGCCATCGTCCATTACACTCCACCAACGAGCTCGGGCAAAGCCCCCGCCCGCTAATAAAATGTTGAAAACATAAAGACTAGCATTTACCAAGAAGATAGAACATCAATCTCTCATCGATACTCTTCCTCATCTACCGCCAAGCTCATCCCTTAACTGTGACACCCTGTGGCACCTAGCACTTCTCCAAGCGAATCAATGCTCGAACTTTCCAACCGGCAATGCCTTAGTGAACATGTCCGCCGCATTATCCTTTGTGTGCACTTTCCGAAGATATACTTGCTTATCCTCATCCATGGCTACTAGAAATGACTCTCTCACCGCAATATATTTAGTTCGTGAGCTAAACGCCAAAATCTCCGTCAAGTGAATAGCAGTCTGGCTATCACATCGAACATCAATACTATCATGCTCAAATATCAAGTCACACAACAATAGCTTCAAATAGAGTGCCTCCTTCGCCGCCTCCACCGCAGCTATCAACTCCGCCTCCGTAGTGGATAAAGAAACTACGGTCTGCAATCTAGGTCTCCAACTTATGGTTATACCTCCAAGTGTGAAGACATATCCGAAAGTTGATTTTTTTCGATCCCTATCACCGGTGTAGTCTGAATCACAATAACCAACCAACTTACAATCCATCGTCTTACTACCGAAAAAAAAAGACCATGAGATGATGTCCTCTAAGGTAT
Organism: Allium cepa; assembly: GCA_030765085.1. Lineage (NCBI taxonomy): Eukaryota > Viridiplantae > Streptophyta > Magnoliopsida > Asparagales > Amaryllidaceae > Allium > Allium cepa. The sequence continues at coordinate 743,515,538 of CM060940.1, read as the reverse complement.
CTCAATATAAGCCTCACAGCTTCCCAATGCGATTTTTCCGGGTTAGTCATATGTCGACTAACCATCCCAACGGCATTTGCAATATCAGACCTTGTACACACCATCGCATACATTAGACTTCCAATCGAACGAGCATATGACACCTTGGCCGTATAAGCCTTGTCTTCCTCCAAGATATGTGATCCTTTAGTCGAAAGCTTCATATGCAAAGGGAAAGGTGCATTTGACTTTTTGCATTTTTTATGCTAAACCGGCAAAGCACTTTCTTAACATACTCTTTTTGAGTTAGTTTCAACTCAAAGAGCTTTCAATCCATTATACTTTCCATGCTTAATATCTTTCTTGCTTCTCCAAGATCATTCAGTTCGAACTCCGATTTCAAACTCACTTTTAACTTGTTGATTTCATTCTTATCCTTAGAAGCAATGAGCATGTCGTCCACATACAAGAGTAAATATACCCAACAATCATTTTTCAACCTCTTGAAATAAACACAAGCATCCTTGATGCTTCTATCAAAACCATTTTCAAGCATAAAATGATCAAACCTCTTGTACCATTGTCTAGATGATTGCTTTAAACCATATAGTGATTTCTTTAACTTGCAAACCAAATTTGACTTGTCATCCACAACAAAACCTTTCGGTTGCTCCATGTAAATGTCTCCATCCAAGTCCCCATGCAAGAAGTAGGTCTTCACATCAAGTTGCTCCAACTCCAAGTCGTGAGTAACAACGACAGCAAATAATATTCGGACAGAAGTATTGCGCAAAACCGATGCGAATATCTCATCATACTCTTTTCCCTTCCTTTCTGCAAACCTCTTAACCAGTAGTCTAGCTTTGTATCTTCCATCGTCCTCCACCTTGCATATCCATTTGCACCCAATAGCACGGTTTCCTTCAGGAAGTGGAACCAAATCCCAAGTTTGATTCTTCAACAATGATTGCATCTCTTCCTCCATGGCACAAATCCATTTCGAGCTATCACTCGACTTTATGACATCATCAAGGTCCATCGGCTCATCTTAGACTACATGAAGCGCATAGTCCAAATTATCACAAAAACTAAGATAGTTCCAATCACCATATCTTTCAGGTGGCCTTATAGTACGTCGACCAACCCGCGTAGCAATACCATCACCCAAACTCTCTTCCGCTTCACCTTGAACCGAATCTTCTCTAAAATCATGTACATCACTAACACTACTAGAGACACCCTGTGAACTATGTAATGTAACATCAACCCTTACTTCCTCACAAGCATCTTCAACTACTCTACTTTCTCTACTGCTTGGACAAAATGTGGAAATAATTTCCTTCTTCTTTGATTCACCATGAACCAAATTTGGAACATCCGATAAGATTCTCCTTGAATATCGCCGCCTCATCAAAAGTAACATGACCAGAATTCATTACCCTCTTCTTTTTCGGATTCCAAATCCGACAGTCTTTTACTTCGTCCGTATAGCCAAGCAAAATCCCCTTAAAAGCTCTAGGTTCAAGCTTATCATTTCCTGGATCATGCACATAAACAGGACTGCCAAACACACGAAGATAACTCAAGTCAATGCTCTTTTCCTTCCACACTTCCTTTGGAATTTTGTTGCCGATAGCTGAGCACGAAATTCGATTAATAATATGCACTACGGTTGACAAAGCTTCAGCTCAAAATCCCTGAGCTAAACCGGATGTCAATCTCAAGCACCGAGCTTTCTCAAGTAGAGTACGATTCATCCTCTCCGCAACATCATTCGACTGCGGATCTCCAGGCGTAGTAAAATGCCTCCGAATACCCTGATGCTTGCAAAACTCCAAAAATTCTACGGAAACATACTCTCCGTCATTGTGAGACCTTAGAACCTTCAAAGACTTTCCACTCTCATTCTCAACAAGAGCCTTCCATGCTTTGAACTTTGCAAATGCCTCCGACTTGGCCTTCATTACGTACACCCAAACTTTCCGAGAAAAGTCATGTATAAAAGAAATATAATGCGAGCTCCACCTAAAGAAGCTACAGATGTCGGTCCCCAAATATCCATGTGAACATACTTAAGAACCTTTCTCGAATCATGCTTTCCCTTACTGAATGAAACTTTAGTTTCCTTTCCCATGACGCATTCTTCGCAAAACTCTAACTTATTGAAACTTTCTCCATCAATCATCTCTCTCTTCCGAATAACGTCTAAATTCCTCTCCGAGACATAACCTAACATCAAATGCCACAACCTAGTCGCATCCAAGCCACAAGAACTATCAACTACTATACAAGTTTCATCTTCTACAGTCACTCCTTGAAGCAAATAAATATCATGAGTCCTTGCACCCTTCATCACCACAAGCACACCCTTCGAAACCCGCAAGCTATCACTCTCAATAGTGATCTTACAAACTAAAGAATCCAGCTGTCCCAAAGAGATAAGAGACTTCCTATGTCCCGTAACATAGCACACATTAGTGAGAGTACGACCACTCCGTCAAACATCCGAATTTGCACGGAATGAATGTCTTTCGACTTACAAATAGCACCATTCCCATAACAATTGAATTTCCATCTTTGTCGATTTAAGAAAAAAACAATTCCTATTTGGTGTCATATAATAAGACGCCCCAGAATCGAGCATCCATTCGCTACCCAAAACATCCGATGCTACCGCCAACAAAATATCTACATCTCTCTCACCAACTCCACTCTCCACCTCTACTGATGAAAATGCTACTTCCTTCTTTGCCTTCTCCTTGTCCGGACACTCATTCTTCCAATGACCGGGCTTCTTACAAATATAGCACTTGTCTTTTCTTTCCTTCGACTTTCCTTTTCAACCGAGGTTATTTGATTTCGAACGCCCTCGTTCTCCTTCTTCGCATACCTCTCCTTCTCCACAAATAAATCATGGCCATTACTTGCACCACTACTTCCATCACCTAACTCCTTCATTTGATCCCGCAACTTCTCGTTAAGAAGACCTGTCTTGACATTATCAAGAGTCAATATATCCCGACTATAGATCAAACTATTTGAGAAACCTGTATAGTGATCTGGCAATGAACACAACAATATCATCGTCTTTTGTTCTTCCTCAATTTCAAATCTACCGTCTCCATCTTCATTAGCAAATCATCAAAAATGTTTAAGTGCGCTTTTAGCAAAGTACCTTCCTTCATCTTATAGGTGAAGAACGTTCGCAACAAGATCAAACGATTTGACAGTGGCTTCTTCATATACAACTCCTCTAACTTGTCCCAAATACTCTTAGCGGTTGTCTCACCACTAATTTCAGAGATAACATTCTCTTCCATAGCAAGTTCAAGTGTAGTGAATGCCCACCCTTTCATCTCCACTGGCAATAAATGTGTATCAAACACTACCCGATGCACCCGATTCCTTCTTAGAACCTCTTTCATCTTCCATTACCATTTTTCAAAATCATTCACCATTTCACTCGTCTATTACCAATTGTGATTCTGAAGCTACGTATGAACCACGTACATAAGGAGCTACATCACTTGGAGTACCCATTGATGAACTACTTGAGTTATTACTTGATTCAGACATTTCTACAACCACCTACCAACACCAAAGCTCTGATACCAAATGTTGGGGCACGATTCCAACTCGAGACCACTCAAATTGAAACCCCACAAGCACGGCGGAAGACGAGATCATGGTAAGAAGTGTAAAAACAACCAATAGATAACTCCTATACAATCTCAATCAATCCAAGACAATCACAATCTCAAACAAGCAATTCAAAAATCAAAGCAATAACGAAAAATAAATCACACAGCGATTTATAGCGGTTCCACTAACGTTATGTTAGTGTACATCTACTTATTGATGAGAAGAGTACAAAAGATTGAATACAATAACCAAAATTCTAATTACAAATTGATTTGTGAAGAAGAGAATTGAAGAAAATTAGGTTTTGATAAACCCTAACTGGTGGAGCCTAATCTCTTGCAGTCGGTTGCATGCTTTTCAAATCTGGAACCTGAAGGTAGCTTATATAGAAAAATAGAAACCCTAGACAATGTTCCGAAACTGCCCATGCAGTTGTCACAAATCTTCACGCCAAGTCCACACGTGAAAACAGGCAGAAAGTCGCCTCAGACGTCTGGCCAAAATGGTCAGATGTCTGGCTGAAGCCTCTGGGAAAAGTTTATCTTCAGCTTAGATGTCTGATCACTAGGTCAGACGCCTGGCTTAATGAGACAACCCTACCATAAGTTGTCATTTTGATTGAATGACTCAATTCAGTGTGAGCTAAATTCAGGGTTGCCCTCTTACACAGACTAACTACTTTTTTCCTTTTTATTTTCATTTTCATTTTTATTTTTATTTTTATTTTTCCAAGATCCAATCTGATCAATATAGAAATATTGATATATTATTTTGTAAAACTATTTGGATGTTCATATAAATACCTAAATAGTTTTTAGTTCTAATACCAGAGTTTTTTTTCTATTTTTTTTTTGAGTAACTCGGTTTATTTTACACTAAAAATAAACTAAGTTTAGCCACAGTACAGCGGATTGGGAAGATCCTCTCCTATTGAATCTTTGTGTCAATGAATTAACCAATTCTTATTTGTTTTGCAGGTGTTTAGCATTTGTAAGTTTAATTAAATAAGTGAATTAACTCATAGCTTTTAACTTATTCAAGGTTGCTTTCCAAAATAGCCTAACTGAGGGTTGTACATACTTTTGTGCACCTGTATGCACATAATTATGTTCAACTGTTATTTGCTTCACCTTAGTCCTCAAGTGGACTAATTTGTTTAAATAAGATTTCTGGATTAACTAGTTATAATCTACAAGTTTTACTTATTCATAGGATCATCAAACTTTCTTTAAATCTGGGCTCATGTTATCTGCCTATAGTTTTTCCTTACTTTACAATACTTATAGTTATTATGTGAATAGTTTCTAGTCTCTAAAACAATCTAGTACATAAGCATACATCACTAGTTCACCTATGCTTCAGATCCACTATCAGACTTACTACTTGATGCAACAAAGATTTCTTGCTGACAGGTTATAATATAAAGCTAAATTTCATTATCTTTTTCTTCACTGAGACTAGTTCTACCACACGTAGTTTAAACCATTCAATACATTGCAAATTTGGGTTACAACATAATTCAAACATTACCACAAATCAGTTTTTTTTAGCAAAAGAAAAAGGAAACATAAAGCAGTATTCTTCTACAAATCACAAATTTAGTTAACTAGCAAATTCATCTTAGCATCATGCTTCTGCCCCTTTTTCCTTAGCTTCCTTCTTCCCTGTAGACACCATATGATCTACCCCACAATGTGAGTGGAGCACCCATTTGATGCAAGCAACAAACAGGTCAGACTAAAGTCTGGTATGAGTAAATTCAATTGACAATACATAAGATTTATGAAGTTGGTTCCACAGCACCTTTATTCCAGAAGTTAAATGTTCTACTCAGGTTATTAAACCACTTCCTCATATACACCTTTTTTTTGTATCCTTACAGTGAAGTGAGTAAATTGCTAAATACATTTGCATGTGCTTAAACTAATTTCTTAGCAGAAATTCTTATTTCAAGAATTCATAGCAGCCATCACACAAATCACACAAACATCTCATAAACATGAACAAGCAACGCCCATATCATTAAGCTAAGGCATCAAAACTGAGTCTGCATACTAGAACTCACCATACCCCTAGCATATTCACCTCTGCTTGTAAGTTCATTTCATATCATTTTTAAGGGTCCAATATCACATTCATGGTTGCACTGGTGCACACTGCTTGGAACTACTGTTTGATTTCCAGTGCACTACAAGCTATTTGGACATGAACATGCCATGTGCAAACTCACACCCCATCCTTGATGCAAGCCAACCACTATGTCATACCCACTTCCCTCATACCCAACCTGATAGAGGTGAACCAATTCCTTAGTTTAATTACTAAGTTTTCCTTTTCATGTGTGCAGGAATCAACTATACTATGTTATGCCCAAACTCCTTATGTACCTAACCAGTAAATGCAAGCAGTTTTCATGCATCCATGAAACATTCATCCATTCATACATTTCAACAATCAATTAATCACATTTGTATATTATTTCAAGTCAGTTTTGTTCAAAGACAGGCCTTGGCTAAAGCATGGATCAAAATATTTTAGGAAATGAAATGCCACTGTGGTTCCTAGTAACAAGGTCCTTGCAGTCAATTTATATGTGTATTTTTTCTTTGAAATGTGTTCACTTATTGCTCAACCTTATTTTCAGAGAGTGCTTAATGATGGATCAAGATTTAGCATATGGAAATTCCACTGCATCTCAATCATCCTCTCAAATGCAAGACATAAGCCAGAGGACCCCTTCCTTTTACTGTCTTGCACCTTACTTTTCTTATTAGTTTATGCTTTAGCCAAAAACATTTCTCAGGTTTATAATCATATAAATAAATTAGTTATTATCATCCTATCATTAAATATACACCATGTGTAAACAATCATTAGATTAAATGATAACTAAACAATATACTTCAGAAGCATCAGAAAATGGTAGACTAGAAATGCAAGAAAACTTCAAACATAAGTAGAATAATTTAAAGGTTAAATGGCTGCCTTTCATAGGTCTTAATGCCTTGCCAAGTGAGGGTTTACTCACCAAGTTTCTTCTTCACAAGTCTTGATTCAGGTCTGCCATTATTTTCCTCAAACTGCTACCTACTTTCTTTTCTATATTTTGTTTTCTGGTTTTCTAATGTGTACCCGTATGAGATAATGAGGTATATGGTGGAGTTGTTAGGGTTTTAAGGTTAGTTAGGTAATTTATTTTCATCAGAAATCCCATCATTATTTCTGATCTCACCCAACAGTTTACCCTCTCCACTTTCCCTCCTTTCCATTTTCCCCTTTTTCCCTGTCTTAACCATCTTTGGTAAATTTCTTTACACGCTATATGCATGATTTCTTTGGCTCGGCATTTCTTGTCTTTTCTGGTTTTAATCATGCATACAAGTTCACTTGTATGGCCAGCTATGTGTGTGTTTCTACTAAATGCTGGGTACATGTATATATGTTCATATGTATTTATATATATTTTTCTACCCACACAAGCCACTGTGCTTGCACTTATGCCATGGAAGTTAGAGTTAAAATCTTCCTTAGGTTGTTTATGCATTTTATTCAAACTATTGCATATTCATACTTAATGGTCATACACTAATTCATTTCTTATCTGCTTGCAAGATCCTTACTAATTTACTTGCTCAGGCTGTACACTGCAACAGTGTGCACATGCACAAGGACATGAATTCTCATTTTCACACAAGCATTTCCCAGAAAATTGTATTTATATTTTTTTTTCCTTCCACGTAACTAAAATAAAATTTGAATGACTTAAATTTTCTACATGCTTGCTTAACTAGGGCATACACCCCTCCTTTAAGAAATTGTGTCCCACAATTTAACACTTCTTACTATGTAAATCAAGTGTCAAAATCAAACATGAATACACATTCTTAATTCAACCAAAACATATATCAAACAAGCACACACAACTTTGAATATCATGTTCAACTAAGTAAATTCAAGCATGAATATTAAAATACCTCTGCCTTAACTATCAGTCGCAAATAGTTGAGGGTACTGGACTTTTATCTTGTCTTCAACCTCCCATGTGCAATCATTTGGGTCTAAACTCCACTGCACCTTTACCAGTTTAATTATTTTGTTTCTCAATCTCTTATCTTCCTTAGCTACAATGCCTACTGGCTTCTTCTCATACACCAGATCTGGTCTAACTTCCACTTTGCTTGGTGACTGAACTACTGAAGCTTCATCATGCACACATTTTCTCAATTGTGATACATGAAATACATTGTGTATCCCACTCATCTCTTCTGGCAATTTCAACTTGTAAGCCATCTTTCCTATCCTTGCAATGATCTCATATGGTCCTATATACCTTGGGGTTAGCTTCCCTGCCTTGCCAAATCTCAACACCTTCCTCATTGGTGAAACTTTTAAGTACACATATTCTCCTAACTCAAATTCAAGTGGCTTCCTTCTCCTATCTGCATATGATTTCATTCTATCTTGTGCTGCCTTCATTCTCTGTCTAATTAATGTAACATTAGCATTTGTCTCTTTCACATAATCTAGTCCTAACATTACCTTATCACCCACTTCTAACCAGCAAGAAGGTGACAAACAAGGCCTTCCATATAGAGCCTCATAGGGTGCCATTCCTATACTACTCTGGTAGCTGTTGTTGTAAGCAAATTCTGCTAAATGAAGGTAGTCTTCCTAATTCCCACCATGATCCAGCACACAAGCCCTAAGTAGATCCTCCAAAAATTTATTGACTACTTCTGTTTGACCATCAGTTTGGGGATGGTAGGCTGTGCTCAAGCACAACTCAACCCCCATTGCCTGTTGAAAGCTACTCCAGAACTTAGATGTAAATATGGTATCTCTGTCACTAATAATAGTGGTAGGACCCCATGTAACTTTACTATCTCTTTCATGAAGACTTGTGCTAGTTTTGGTGCATTTCTATCACTCTTTACTGGTATGAAGTGTGATGATTTGGTTAATCTATCTACCACCACCCAAATGCTGTCATTTCCTCTCTTTGATCTTGGCAAGCCATCAATGAAATCCATTGATATGCTTTCCCATTTCCACCTTGGAACTTCCAGAGGTTGCAGCAGTCCACTGGGTCTTGGTACTCAGCCTAGACTTGTTGGCAAGTCATACACTTTGCCACATATTCACCCACACTTCTCTTCATTCTTTTCCACCAATAATTTCTTTTTAGGTCATGATACATTTTAGTGCCACCTGGGTGTATGGTGTACTTTGACTTGTGATGAACATCCATGATCTTCCTCTTCAGTGCTTCTGTGTCAGGCACACATAACCTTCCTTTATATCTTACACATCCTTTTTCATCCAGTTCAAATTTGTCAGGCTTTGCACCATTTTTTAACAACTCCTTTTCTCTCAAGAATGCATCAGTGTCTTGGGACTGGTTCACTTCTTCCACTGAGTCTGATTTTATTGTGATAAGGCTGAGCTTACCATAGTGCTCCACATCCTTACCCACTTCCATAGTTTGTTCCCCATGTATTCCATTTCTACATCTGTCAGTGTTAATAACCTTTTAAACTCCTCTATCATCAGTGTAGCCAACTTGGCATGGTGTCTACTTAATGCATATGCCACTCTATTTGCTTTCCCTGGTGTGTACATAATGTCCAAATCATAGGCAGAAAGGAATTTCACCTACCTATGTTGTCTCATGTTTAAATCTTTTTGAGAAAATAAATACTTCAAAGCTTTGTGGTCAGTATAAAGCTCAAACTTTGCTCCTAACAGGTAGTGTCTCCAAAGCTTTAGTGCATACACCACTGCTGCCAATTCCAAGTCATGTGTTGCATACTTGGTTTCACTGGATTTCAGTTGTCTTGATGCATAAGCTATTACCCTACCATCTTGCATAAGAACAGCTCTTATACCTGATCCACATGCATCAGTGTATACCACTAAATTGTCATTGCCTTCTGAGATTTTTAGCACTGGTGCTTCCATCAATGCCTTCTTCAATTGATTGAATGCCCCTTCACATTTCTCAGTCCGCATAAAAGGCTGGTCTTTCCTTGTTAACTTGGTTAATGGGATTGCTTTTTTAGCAAAATCTTTTATGAATCTCCTGTAGTATCCAGCCATGCCCATGAATGATCTGATTTCAGTGACATTGCTTGGTCTTTTCCATGCTTGCACTGCCATGACTTTACTTGGATCTACTGAAATTCCTTCTTGAGAAATTATGTGGTCCAAAAATTTTATTTCATTCTTCCAAAAAGAACACTTTGCAAACTTGGCTTTAAGGTCTTGTTGCCTTAGTCTACTCAGTACCATATGCAAATGCTTTTCATGTTCACTATCTGTCTTAGAATATATTAGTATATCATCAATGAAAATCAGTACAAATTTATCTAAGTAATCTCTGAAAATTCTATTCATCAAATCCACAAAATAGGATGGTGCATTAGTCAAACCAAATGGCATTACTAAGTATTCATACAAGCCATACCTAGTGTTGAAAGCTGTATATTTGATACTTTCTTCTTCTACTTTCATTTGGTGAAAACCAGTTGCTAAATCAAGTCTAGAAAATATTTTAGCACCATTTAGTTGATCAAAGAGATCATCAATTCTAGGTAGAGGGTATTTGTTTTTGATGGTGACTGAGTTTAGTTCTCTATAGTCTATGCACATTCTCAAGGAACCATCATGCTTCTTAACAAACACTACTGGTGATCCCCAATTTGAACTGCTAGGCCTAATAAAGCCTTTTTGTTCTAATTCCTCTAGTTGTTTCTTCAACTCAATCAGTTCTTTAGGACTCATTCTATTTGGTTTCTTGATAACAGGGCTTGTTCCTGGTTTAAGTCTTATTTGAAATTCTACTGGTCTGTTATGAGGAATGCCATTTACTTCACCAAACACATCAGGGTATTGGTTAACTATGGGTATCTTATTTAGATTTAATTCAACTTCACCACTGTTCAAGTTGAACATTTTTCCCATACCCCTATCCTTGGCTGCTTCATACATAACCACAACCCTCTTGCCATCAGGAAGTTGTAGTGAAATGGTAGAATTTCCTAAGTTAATAATAGCACAAAAGCTTTTTAACCAATCCATTCCCAATATGATATCCAGCCTAGGGTAATTCAACACATATAATTCTGAGATAAAGGTGTGACCACCCATGCTTATTTCTACTTGCATGCATTTCATATGGGTAATGCAGGAACTACCTAAAGGACTGTCAATATGCAATGGCTTATCAACAAGAATACATGTCAGCCCTAATTTCTGAACTATATCATATGAAATAAAAGAGTGTGTGGCTCCTGTGTCAAAAACAACTGATATGGGTATGCCTTTAATAAATAATATACCTTCCACTTGGCTAGGTGCCTCCATTGCCTTGCCTTTCCCTTCAAGTACAGCCACCTTGGCCATCTCTGGACACTGCCTCTTCATGTGCCCCTCTTTTCCACAGTTGTAGCACCTAAGAACAGTTGACTTGGGTGCTTGGCATTTGGTCTTTATATGGCCTTCCTTTCCACAGTTATAACAGATCACTTTAGGTTTCTTATTATCAAAGCTTGCCACTTTACTTCCTTCTTTGTTCATTGCTTCTCCCTTCTTCCTCTCATATGATGTGCTCTATTCTTTCCTTTCTTGTTGTTCTTGAAATTCTTGAACTTTTCTCTGGCATTGTCATGTTGCTCAAATGACAATGTCAAGTCCATAACTTGATCAAATGTTCTGTCTTTATATGGTAACATGGCTCTACTCAATCCAGCATTCAACCCCTGAATGTACCTAGCATTCCTCGACGTTTCATCTGGGATTAATACTGCTCCATATTTAGACAACCCTTCAAATTTCTGAGTGTATTCAGTGACACTCATAGATCCTTGTCTCAACTTGATAAATTCCTCCAGCAATGAAGCTTTTGTTGATGCTGGGACAAATCTGGCTTCTAACATTTCTTTGAACTGATTCCATGTGATTTCTTGTTCTTGCCTGCCTGCAATAATCACCTCCCACCAGTCCAAAGCTATGCCTTTTAGTTGTCTTGAAGCTATTTGTCTTCTTCTCTGATCATTGACTTGCATGTCTCCAAAAATCCTCTCTACTGTTCTTAACCATGACTGGACACCTATGGCATTTTCTGTGCCATCAAAGCTACTGCCTCCTAAGTTTTTGTTTTAAGCAATTTGGACAGCTCCTCATATGGATTATCTACCCTAGGTGCCATCCCATCCCTCGGCATTTGAACAAAATCTTGCATGTTAATCATTGGGGGACCAGCAGCCATTCTAGTTGCTTGCTCAGTAGTGTCAGAAGATTGACCATTTTCTCTTTCTCCTGTAGCCTGGTGATTGATTCTAACTCCTCTGGGCCTCTATTGAACATTTCTAATGTAGTTAGTTCTGATTCTTATTCACTACTTTTGCTTTTTAAAACTAACAGTGAACTTATTTATTCATAATAAGTAAAGCAACGCAAGCAAGCAGCAAACAATGCAAACAAGGCATACAGATTCAAGCAAGTATTTGTTTTGGCTATGTATTTGTTAACATAGCTCTGATACCAACTAAGACAACCCTACCCTAAGTTGTCATTTTGATTGAATTAATCAATTCAGTGTGAGCTAAATTCAGGGTTGCCCTCTTACACAGACTAACTACTTTTTTCCTTTTTATTTTCATTTTTATTTTTATTTTTATTTTTATTTTTATTTTTTCCAAGATCCAATCTGATCAATATAGAAATATTGATATATTATTTTGTAAAACTATTTGAATGTTCATATAAATACCTAAATAGTTTTTAGTTCTAATACCAGAGTTTTTTTTCTATTTTTTTTTTGAGTAACTCGGTTTATTTTACACTAAAAATAAACTAAGTTTAGCGACAGTACAGAGGATTGGGAAGATCCTCTCCTATTGAATCTTTGTGTCAATGAATTAACCAATTCTTATTTGTTTTGCAGGTGTTTAGCATTTGTAAGTTTAATTAAATAAGTGAATTAACTCATATCTTTTAACTTATTCAAGGTTGCTTTCCAAAATAGCCTAACTGAGGGTTGTACATACTTTTGTGCACCTGTAAGCACATAATTATGTTCAACTGTTATTTGCTTCACCTTAGTCCTCAAGTGGACTAATTTGTTTAAATAAGATTTCTGGATTAACTATTTATAATCTACAAGTTTTACTTATTCATAGGATCATCAAACTTTCTTTAAATCTGGGCTCATGTTATCTGCCTATAGTTTTTCCTTACTTTACAATACTTATAGTTATTATGTGAATAGTTTCTAGTCTCTAAAACAATCTAGTACATAAGCATACATCACTAGTTCACCTTTGCTTCAGATCCACTATCAGACTTACTACTTGATGCAACAAAGATTTCTTGCTGACAGGTTATAATATAAAGCTAAATTTCATTATCTTTTTCTTCACTGAGACTAGTTCTACCACACGTAGTTTAAACCATTCAATACATTGCAAATTTGGGTTACAACATAATTCAAACATTACCACAAATCAGTTTTTTTTTAGCAAAAGAAAAAGGAAACATAAAGCAGTATTCTTCACAAATCACAAATTTAGTTAACTAGCAAATTCATCTTAGCATCATGCTTCTGCCCCTTTTTTCCTTAGCTTCCTTCTTCCCTGTAGACACCATATGATCTACTCCACAATGTGAGTGGTGCACCCATTTGATGCAAGCAACAAACAGGTCAGACTAAAGTCTGGTATGAGTAAATTCAATTGACAATACATAAGATTTATGAAGTTAGTTCCACAGCACCTTTATTCCAGAAGTTAAATGTTCTACTCAGGTTATTAAACCACTTCCTCATATACACCTTTTTTTTGTATCCTTACAGTGAAGTGAGTAAATTGCTAAATACATTTGCATGTGCTTAAACTAATTTCTTAGCAGAAATTCTTATTTCAAGAATTCATAGCAGTCATCACACAAATCACACAAACATCTCATAAACATGAACAAGCAACACCCATATCATTAAGCTAAGGCATCAAAACTGAGTCTGCATACTAGAACTCACCATACCCCTAGCATATTCACCTCTGCTTGTAAGTTCATTTCATATCATTTTTAAGGGTCCAATATCACATTCATGGTTGCACTGGTGCACACTGCCTGGAACTACTGTTTGATTTCCAGTGCACTACAAGCTATTTGGACATGAACATGCCATGTGCAAACTCACACCCCATCCTTGATGCAAGCCAACCACTATGTCATACCCACTTCCCTCACACCCAACCTGATAGAGGTGACCCAATTCCTTAGTTTAATTACTAAGTTTTCCTTTTCATGTGTGCAGGAATCAACTATACTATGTCATGCCCAAAATCCTTATGTACCTAACCAGTAAATGCAAGCAGTTTTCATGCATCCATGAAACATTCATCCATTCATACATTTCAACAATCAATTAATCACATTTGTATATTATTTCAAGTCAGTTTTGTTCAAAGACAGGCCTTGGCTAAAGCATGGATCAAAATATTTTAGAAAATGAAATGCCACTGTGGTTCCTAGTAACAAGGTCCTTGCAGTCAATTTATATGTGTATTTTTTCTTTGAAATGTATTCACTTATTGCTCAACCTTATTTTCAGAGAGTACTTAATGATGGATCAAGATTTAGCATATGGAAATTCCACTGCATCTCAATCATCCTCTCAAATGCAAGATATAAGCCAGAGGACCCCTTCCTCTTACTGCCTTGCATCTTACTTTTCTTATTAGTTTATGCTTTAACCAAAAACATTTCTCAGGTTTATAATCATATAAATAAATCAGTTATTATCATCCTATCATTAAATATACACCATGTGTAAACAATCATTAGATTAAATGATAACTAAACAATATGCTTCAGAAGCATCAGAAAATGGTAGACTAGAAATGCAAGAAAATTTCAAACATAAGTAGAATAATTTAAAGGTTAAATGGCTGCCTTTCATAGGTCTTAATGCCTTGCCAAGTGAGGGTTTACTCACCAAGTTTCTTCTTCCCAAGTCTTGATTCAGGTCTGCCATTATTTTCCTCAAACCGCTACCTACTTTCTTTTCTATATTTTGTTTTCTGGTTTTCTAATGTGTACCCGTAGGAGATAATGAGGTATATGGTGGAGTTGTTAGGGTTTTAAGGTTAGTTAGGTAATTTATTTTCATCAAGAATCCCATCATTATTTCTGATCTCACCCAACAGTTTACCCTCTCCACTTTCCCTCCTTTTCATTTTCCCCTTTTTCCTTGTCTTAACCATCTTTGGTAAATTTCTTTACACGCTATATGCATGATTTCTTTGGCTCGGCATTTCTTGTCTTTTCTGGTTTTAATCATGCATACAAGTTCACTTGTATGGCCAGCTATGTGTGTGTTTCTTCTAAATGCTGGGTACATGTATATATGTTCATATGTATTTATATATATTTTTCTACCCACACAAGCCACTGTGCTTGTACTTATGCCATGGAAGTTAGAGTTAAAATCTTCCTTAGGTTGTTTATGCATTTTATTCAAACTATTGCGTATTCATACTTAATGGTCATACACTAATTCATTTCTTATCTGCTTGCAAGATCCTTACTAATTTACTTGCTCAGGCTGTACACTGCAACAGTGTGCACATGCACAAGGACATGAATTCTCATTTTCACACAAGCATTTCCCAAAAAATTGTATTTATATATATATATATTTTCCTTCCACATAACTAAAATAAAATTTGAATGACTTAAATTTTCTACATGCTTAACTAGGGCTGTCACACTTAACTTTCTGAAAAACTTCTCTTTCGGCTCAGACGTCTGACAATTTGGTCAGACGTCTGACTAAAGATTCTGAATCGATTCTGCATAGACTCAGACGTCAGACCTTTTGGTCAGACGTCTGAGCTGAGTCAATTCAGCCAATCAACTTTTTCCCTTGTAACTTCCACCTTCAAACTCCGATTTGCGAACCGTTTTCTCCGTTACGAAGCTACTTCCGACCTCTACAATTCTCCATATAGTGTCAAAATTTAATAGGACCGCAGTTTAAAACCGGTCCAATAAGATGGAAGCAAGCCAAGATGTTTAAAGACCCTGCATATGTGTAATTGCATAACAAATTAAATAAGAAAAAATGTTCAGATCTTCATTTCATAAACTATTGTCACTGTCACCTACATGATCTGTCCAAATTTCAAGATTGGAGCTTGCCTGTCTGTCCTTTTTCTTTTTCCTTTTCTGAAAATTGGGCACTTGAGTGGTAGTACAAAGTTGTAACTACTAGTAACAACGGTGGAAGACCGAAAATTTAGTGTAATCCAAAGAAAAAATATTTGTTGCAGTCTTTATGCTAATCAAACAGATGACAATAATGATAATATGTGAATAAAATTACTTATGTTATTAGAAACAAAAAATAAACGTATAAATAAAATGTACATTAGAGAACAGTTAGCAATTAAGAAAATACAAATACATAACTTTGTTCCAAAAAATATTTCCATCGTCTAAAAACAAATTAAAATATTAAAAAGTAAAGGTCAAATGCTTACCGATCATCTAAGTAAAGTCCAGTTCCATATTTTGAATAGTTTTGTCAATAATTTTTTCTTTCATTGAAGTAATCTGAAAATATATATTTATAACTTTTCTGAAAATAAATAGAAAGTTTGAAGTATAACTAAAAAAACAGAATTCTTTTTATCAATTTTCTAATTCTTAATGATATATGAATTTCGATTAACTAATTCAAGTTTTAGTGAAAATTTTAGATGCTTCCGCTTTATTCAAGGTTTCTAAATTTTCTCCCAAAAGTTTCAAATTTCTTCGAAAAGATGTATTCTTGAATAAATTTTTTTAAGGACATATTAAAAGTTTTAAACTTGCTAAGAAGAAATATATGAAAAACTTTTGTTTTATCTTAAACAATATTTGAATCTGCACATACAAACTTAAATTTGCATTTGAATGATTTACTTATTCATGACAGAGCTACTATATAAGCATCAAGATGAGATTCATTTGGCAGTAATATATAGAAGTTGCTATTAGCCATGCTTTCTTTCATTGATCTTTAGATTCAATATCTTTTTCTTGTTAAACTCCAAGTCTACAAATAATCTAACAACTCGTAATACATATACAGCTTGGCAATTACAATTCTTTTGAAGGAGTTCTATACTGCAGACCACACTATGATCAGTTATTCAAAAGGACTGGCAGTCTAGATAAGAGTTTTGAAGGTGGTTATCCATACATACATAAAGTTACACACACATGTATATTTGTATTTATATTTATATGTAATTTCCCACTCATCTTATTTTTATGCAAGAACTTACAGATTCGTTTAACATTATTTAGGTACTCCAAAAATTGCCAAGCCAGAGAAACATATAGTAAATGAGGTAACATATCATGTACGGATGTTATTCTCATATATGATTAGTATATGTTATAGCATGTAAATAATAGATTCCATGTGAATTATCTTTAGGGTGCGGCAAGCAAAGTATCAGGAACATTTGCAGGAACTAAAGAAAAGTGCTTTGGATGCAGCAAGACAGTGTATCCTACTGAAAGGGTGCTTTTATTTTACAGACTATATATATATATATATATATATATATATATATATATATATATATGTTCAAATAACTTACCGAGATAAGGTAGCTAATTATGGCGATTTATATAGGTGACGGGAAATGGAACAACATATGACAAGTCATGCTTCAAATGCTGCCATGGAGGATGTACCATTAGTCCATCAAACTACATTGCACATGAAGGGAAGCTTTACTGCAAAACAACATCGCACTCAACTTGTTAAAGCCAAAGGAAATTATAGCCAGCTCGAAAATGATTCTGAGAAACTAGCTAATGAAGCAGCTTGATATATGCATATTTGTATTTATCTTTTTATTTTTGCAAATTTTATATGAGAGGATCAATGTGATCGATATGAGTGCTGGTTTGGTGAATGTATGAATATTTTATGGTTGTGTGAGTTTGTTGATCTTTGTGTTCTTCTTTAGTTTGAGTATGACAAAGTTCATCAACTGGTCTGAATTTGTTCTCGTTATTTTTTCCTGTAATTCTTATAATTTTATTAATAAATCTCATGAAAAAGATTGGGTAACACTTACACAAAGAAACGAAGGAGTGAAGAACACATATATACTCGTGTATCTCATATATTAATAATTCATCAACAGTGTGAAGAAAATAGATAGGACAAATCATGCTGTCTTAAAGCAGGGATAAGTTGCTACAGTTACAGCACATACACCGAAAGAAATAAAGTCAAGATTTTTACCTTAGCTGCTTATATGCATGCTGCAGTTTGAAATACTTTCATAAATCCAGATATAGTTGTGTAAGATGGAAATCGTCATAAATCCTTTGTAAACATCAATCCATATACAAGCTGTGCAAAATAACAGAAGACAAGGAAGGAGGGACCACAGTTTAAAACCGATCCAATAAGATGAAAGCAAGCCAAGATGCTTAAAGACCCTGCATATATGTAATTGCATAACAAATTAAATAAGAAAAAATGTTCAGATCGTCATTTCATAAACTATTGTCACTCTCACCTACATGATCTACGTTCAAATTTCAAGATTCGAGCATGCATGTCTGTCTTTTTTCTATTTTGGAAATCGGGCACTTGAGTGGTAGTACAAAGTTGTACTACTAGTTCAACCGTACAACAGTGGAAAACTGACCATCAAGTAGTATAATTCAAAAAAAAAAAAAAATGTTGCGGTTTTTTTGCTAATATCAATTTAAACAGATGATAATAATGTAATACGTCGAATAAAATTACTTACGTTATTAGACACAAAAAATAAACATATAAATAAAATGTACATTAGAGAACAATTAGCAACTAAGAAAATATAAATATATAACTTTGTTCCAGAAAATATTTTCATCGTTATTAAAAAGTAAAGGTCGAATGCTTACAGATCATCTAAGTGAAGTCCAGTTCCATACTTCGAATAGTTTTGTCAATAATTTTTTCTTTCATTGAAGTAATCTGAAAATATATATTTAGAATTTTTCTGAAAATAAATAGTAAGTTTTAAGTATAATTTAAAAAAAAACAGAATTCTTTTATCAATTTTCTAATTCTTAATGATATATGAATTTCGATTAACTAACTCAAGATTTATTGAAAATTTCAGACGCTCACGATTTATTCAAGGTTTCCAAATTTTCTCCAAAAAATTACAAACTTCTTCATAAAGATGTATTCTTGAATAAATTTGATTTTTTTAAGGACATTTTAAAAGTTTTGAACTTGCTAAGAAGAAATACATGAAAAACTTATGTTTCATCTAAAAGAATTAAAGTTTACAAAAAAATTCAACTTTTTAAATTACCCAAAAAACCAAGTTTTGTTTGTAAATTCTATGGAAGTACGTGTTTACCAAACATATACTTCAAATATTTGTTACAAGGCTGTCAATTTCCATATTCAACAAATTGACGATCTTTGATCTCCCAGTCTTGACCATCGGCCATTTGAGCCACAACCTTTTTGGTGAAATGTCAATGTTTAAAAAAAAATTCTTATTAAAAATATGAGACAAAATATTTGTTCAAACAATAAATATATTAATTTTATCATCAATTAATGATTAAAGTAAAATATATGAAAATGGATTTGAGATATTTATGAAAGAATCTATGTAGATAATATCTGAAAGATTCAAAAGCAATATTAAAGATAAAATCTTAAATGCTCTTTGTATTTTTATTTACTTCAAACCTTTTCATTTTGCAAGTCTACAGTGAAACAAATCTGGTTAATGGTCAGTTTGATCCATGACAATTGTAATTCTCTAGCATCCATACTTCTTTACATTATATTATGAATCATATCTTACAAATTATACAAATAACATCTACACCTCATTTTTTACACCGACGACTATTTCTCATAATTGAACACTTGCAAAATTTAGCAAATATTCCACAAGACATAATAAAAAACAACTAAGCCGTATAATAAAAATTAATGAACCTGTCCAAATATACATTATTTACATAAGCTAACTGATCCATCTTCGTGCACATCAAACAGAGACAATAAGAAACGTCAAGCATAATTGTACCACTGCCATATACATTAGGAATTGTGTGTGTGTGTGCATACAAAATTACAACCGAGTGAACAAAAGCATGATTAAACCAGGAAATGATGCAAAAGCTAAAGTGCAGGGGCATTGAGTTGGTCAGGGAAACACGATGGTGAAACTAAACTTATCCCTTAAAGTGCAGGCGAGTATAAATTGATAGACATGCATTAAACTGATAATTAGCCATCAAACAGATGGAATGCGGGTATTGAGATGTAGGTGGCAGTGAATTGCATAGCTGTAGGCACTAAAATATAGAACTCCTTAGTTATTCATGGCTCGCAGGAGAGAAAATAAAAATCAGCATTCAGACATAGAATAATATTAGGTTATCAACGAAGAAACATCTACTTTTGATCGTAACATGATTTCCCTCTGAGCGGTTTAACATAATTTTGATAGCAAAGGAAAAGAAGGATACCTAGGATCTTAGAACCTCTTTATACGTTCCAATTCTCTCAAAGCAATAGTTAATTTAGTCATCAAAGGTCCTGCAAATCACAGTAGGTACGTAAGCTACTAATTATAATGACATCATTTGCATGTCCGTTATTTAGCCAAATGTGTGTGTTATAATATAATAGCTAGTATAAGTATATGAAAAATCAAATAGCATTGTTCACAAGAAAAAATTGCATGTGCATTGCACGATTGTGTAACATGAACCAACGTATCAATTAAGTTGCCATAATTAAATGAATCTTCAAACACAAGTACAGAGATGAAAAGTCCCTAGAAAAAACAAGTAGCAAATAATTTTCATCATTCCCTTTTATTTTGCAGACAATTGTATCAAATAAGTTGCCGTAATTAAATGAACCTTCAAATACAAGTACAGGAAAAGTCCATACGCAAAAAAAATAAGTTGCAAATAATTTTCGTTATTCCCTTTTATTTTGCAGACATACTCAATCATTCGATCAAACCATAAATGAGTCAGCGCACCTGATTCCGTATTTAAGAGCACTTAAGTTTCAAAAGAGCACTGAGTTCAAAAGAAGCGTAACGAAAAAATTGCAGAATCTAACAATCAGATAATTCGATATCTATGATTTATCAATTCATTTTATTCAGTCCACTCAAAATTACACAATTATTCATTTAAACTTACATAAGAATGTTTAAGCAGAAGCACCGAAGTCTGGAGAATGCAGCACAATGGCGATGCTGGATCCGGCAGGATGCAATGGCACTTCAGGAGGTGGTGACACATCTTGATGGTTTGACATGAGGAGAAGTTCGCTGGAAATTCGTCACCGTTGAAGAATCTAAGGAAGAGGAAAAGGGTGTTTAGGGTTCAGGTAGGGTACGTAATGGAGGTAAGTCCTTTCTTTGAGTTTATTAGATGAGAATTAGGATGAAATTGTTACAAGTAATCTCCCTGATATTCTCCATTTTATGTTAAAATTTTCAATTGCTAGTTTTCAAATTTAGACTGCGTTTGTTTTTAGCAATAAAGTGCTTAATGCTTAACTGAATAAACGACAAAAGGTGTTTAGCTTGTTCGTTTTTAAATAAATGCTTCTATAAAGCTAATTTGTAAGGGTTGATCACATTTTCCAATTATACCCATATACGATATAATATGTACTTGTTTTATAATGTCTTTTCTAGTTATCAAACGATTAGAAAAGTTCGCACATAATATCAATTTTGTTTTCATCCTATCACTTTCTACGGTAAGGTGATATTTTCTCGTTTTGTTTTGATTTAATTTTATAATGTAGTTTTCGATCACTAGAGATATGATAATTTATAAATTGTTTAATAAGAATGGAAATGAAAAAAATTGAAATATGTATCGTGAAAAAGTTATAAATAAACAATTTCGACAAGCTGAACAATACCGGTTTAATAAGAATGGAATGAAAAAAAAAAATTGAAATATGTAAAGCAGTTGTGAAAAAATTATAAATAAACAATTTCGACAAGCTGAATAATAAGAATGGAAATGAAAAAAAATTGAAATATGTAATGCAGTTGTGAAAAAATTATAAATAAACAATTTCGACAAGCTGAACAATACCAATTTATCTTAAGATAAATGAAAACTTAAATAAAAATTACAATACATACGTGGAAACTCAACAATTTAAATAATTATGAAAAGTTGGACAAAATCATCCGATATTTTTATAATAGTTCATTTCGATATGTTGAATATATGTGTGTGTGTGTGATGCTTAAAAACGTTAATTGATAATCCAAACACAACACAAGCTTCAATTTTATTACAATAAAATATTTTCTTCTCGACCATATAAAATATATCTTTGTCATCAAATTTTCTAATTTTTACATGTTTTGTAGATTTCGTGATATTTATACATGCGAATCGATGTTTGTTTGTTTTTGTTTGTGTATAAAATATAATGTATAAGATAAGATGATCTAGCTTGTTTTATATGGCAGTTACACGGCAGAGAAATTAAGTTTAACTTTGAGGGGTAATATTGTCAAAGTAGTAAGTTATGTACACAAAACAAATTTCTAAACAAATTATATTTTGAATATTCAGTCATCAACATTTAACAATTAGTATTCAGCATTCGGTGTTCTGCCTTCAGCATTCAATATTTTAAACAAGCGATACCTTAAAGAGAGGAAACCAGGAAGGAGAAAATGAGAGAGAGTCGGAAAACATATAAGAGAAAAGAGGAATACTATTTGTCTTTTGATGAATTTACTTTGCCTGGTTATTGACTACATATCAAAGCATGTCCAGTGGTTTAGATGCGCTATGCGATATTCAAATCTGTAGACTCATTGATCAAATCCAAAGCGTCTAACCACTGAAACAGTGGTGTTGAACGCTTGTCTAATGTTTCTGTGGGGAAAGACAATTAGATCGATTATTTTTCCATCGGTATGTTACTTAACATCTCCATTAGATAGTTTTAAGATTAAAGCCTGAGAATGCCTGATGCTGGCGAACCGTAAGTCTGAGTTGCATTTCGAAGTATGGATACTATGTTTTGCTACATGTCACAAAAACCGCGAGCCTGAAATGATTTAGATACAGGTAGGTAATGTACATATCTCTAGTTTACCTAAGTAATGCGTTAGTGGATGACGTAAAAACAGGAGAAGATGTGTTGTCATAGTTTGTATAAGTAGGTCGAGATCCTCTTGTCGAAATTCTGAAATGCAAGACACAAACCATATGGTGTTTGCGGTCTGATGGTTCAAATTGTTGTTCTATGTTAATCCCAATTGATAACATTTTGTGGTGATTGTGTGTTGGGTATTAAAAGTAAAGTCGCAATGTCGGGATCGCATATGGCAGAATGTATATAATTATGGGCCGTTTGTAAACATTTTTTGCCCCGTTGCCGCTGAGAACACATACAACGCATTGAAAGCCCCAACGATCTATTCCTCTTTCCCAGGTTTGTTCGGTGAAAGTTGGAATGTGATACGTTGGCGTCCGACGCGTCCGGCGTCAACGTATTAATAAACTCAACCGCTATAAAACTATCTCCTCCCTCTTCATCTCATTCACACCATTCTTCCTCTTTCTTCTCCTTTCTACTTATATATTTTCTCTTATACCAACAATTTCTAATTCAAAAACAAATTCCGAAAACGAAAATGTACATGATTTAGTCGTTGTATCAGCGTACTTACGTAGAAGAAGGAGCGATATCATCTCAATTCACATGTCAGACTATATAAGTTTAATACGAGTGGATGTAATATTAAATGGGCATAAAAAATGTTGTCAACGTAATTTTCGTATGAAAAAGGCTATGTTTTCTCTCGTTATACGATAAGCTGCAAAATTATGGTATTACTACAAGGGAAGAAATTAGTATCAAAGAAGCGGTTGCCATATTCATATACACTATAGCTATAGCGCTCTCAAATCGACAAATGAGCAAAGGTTTCAAAGGTTAGTAACACAATTTCAATTTGTTTTCATGTTATTTTAGATACTGTACAATTACTTGCTAAAGATATTATCAAGTCAGATGATTCTCAAACCTCAATTTAATACTGTTCCAGATCATATTAGAACTTCAAACCGGTACTACTCATATTTTAGGAGCTGTGTTAGTGCTATTGATGTTACACACGTAATGTCACACTTACCTACAGATCAAATTATTCCATATATTGGATGAAAATTTTACTTCATAGAATATCTTAGTAGCATGCTCATTCAATTTACAGTTTACTTATATTATAGCTGGTTGGGAAGGTAATGCGCATAATAATAGAATTTTTAATGCAGTTATAACAAAACTCTAACTTCCCTCGTCCTCTACTTGGACAATATTATGTAGTTGATTCAGATATATATATTTCAACTTGGTTATTTACCACCTTATCGTAATATTAGATATCATATTTTTCATTTTCGTGAAACCACAAATCAATCAAAATCAACCAATGAAAATTTAATTTCTGTCATTCATGTTTACGTATGGCAATTGAGAGAACTTTTGGAATATGGAAGAAAAAGTTTGTCATTTCAAGAATATATCAACATACTCATTTAAAACTCAAGTAAAAGTTGTCGTATCTACATGGCTATACAAAATTTCATACGAAAATACAATAATGATGATCCATATTTTATGACTTATGATAACGATTCCGATCTTATTCCAAAGGAATACAAGGAGAAATATTATAGTCGAGAACTTCACCAAACAGAGAATTAAATAGGTACAATGACACGTAGGCCATGAAATGTTAACGATTCGAAATACTATAAGAGATGAAATTGTTGCAATAAGGCTACATTGAAACATTGTATCATTTTATTTGTACTTGCTACTATTGTATAATTGTAACGACCCATAAATTTCGACGATTTAATTTATTTTATAGAATTTTGTAATAAAAATTTAGTAGAAATAATAAAAGGTGATAAATATATATTGAACGCTAATTTAACAATGGTAATTTAAGCCTTTGTTTGTAATATGAATAAATTTTTTAATAAAAATTGGTGTAAGTATTGTACCTGAATATAATGGGAAGATAGAGATTATAGGTAAGGCATTTAATTAGTTAAGTGTAAATTTATGGGTATAATAGCAATTCGTATACATTACCTAATTAATCTGTCAATTAATTTGTTAAAAAATCAAAACCTTTTAATTTGGTAAATAATTTGATGCGTATTGATAAGCGTTACTTTAAAGATAAATTTTAAAGTGATGGGAAGAAAATAAGTAAAGTTATGCAGTAATAAATAAATAAAAATATCGCAATAAATAGGAAACTGACATAACATTTATTTATATGAACGTTACTTATTGATTTGAAAGTAACGGAAGTGTGAACGTAGAATAAAATAAGCGTAGATTTATGCTAGGTAATTATTGAGAATATGGGGAATAAGTTGAAATAATATTAATTAAAAATTTATGCGTAAAACATGTTATGTAAGATATATTGATTCCATTTAATAAATTGAGGATTAATATTATCGAAGAGGATTAAATATGGCCTCAATGTAAATTTAGATAAGTTTTGAAATAAATACTAATTCCATTCAGAAGATGACAATAGGTGCAATATTTTGATTTGTAAGCAATAGTAATAGGTTACATGTTTAATTGGTTGATAGAATTTGAATTGAAATAAATGTTAATACACTAAATAAAGGTTACATTAATATGATAAGTAATACAATGTCTAGAAGTTTAATATAGAGTGTGTTAAGACGTAAAAATGGAAATTAGGAAGCAGTTGGAATTAAATGAAATTTTAGGTGTATTTATGAGAAATTTACGTACAATTAAAGAGGCGAATGAAATAAATACCAACCAATTTTAGTGAATAACGGGATCTAAACCTAAATAAATAAATTCTTTGAAATTTAAGTTTTAATTTTTGATAAATTGGATTTGTACTATAATATTGAAAATTTTGGGATTATTCAAAAATAAATTAATGTAGGAAGTTGTTAAAGGATTCTGAATTTACCAAGTGGTCCAAACTGACAAAATTTGCAAATAATTAAAGTTGGATTGTAAATCTGATTCAATTAACCTATTATTAATTTATTTGTTTGGAATATAAAAAGTAATGATAGGGTTAATTGAAATTAAGGGTAGTTTAGTTTGTATGTTATTTGGGATTAAGGCAAGATGGGTGGATATAGGAGTTATATACTTAGATCATTCAATTTATTTGGATAACATTGTAATAAATGTAATTAAATGTACATTTACGTGAAATATAATACCATGCTTAATAGATTGCTAAGTCGTATATATTAAAGGGAATTTTATTAATTGTTTTAAAAAAACCTTAATTAATATGGTTGATAAATTTAATATAAGAAAAACCAATGAAATTCTTGGGAATAATGTAGGTTAATATGAGTTAGCAGTTAGGGTAGTGACTAAAATTGGTAATACATTGCAATTAATGTTAATAGTGTTGACATAAGCTAATAAATTTAAATGTTAATGCAATACCAATTTATATATTTAAGGTGATTGCGAAATTGGAATTTGATAAATGCAGTAACTAACTCAGGGCAAATAGATTTTATGGAATCAATAAAAGATAGGTAAATTTAATGATTGTTTGGTGGTAATTTAAGCATGAATGGGAATAAATCGGACAATAGTGAGAATTATTAAATTACCCATCAATTTATTTAGAATCTAAATCAAATGCAACATTCGTTGTTATTTGTAGCTTATAGGTGGAAATAATGTAAAATTTATTCAGAATATGATAATTAGTTAGATTAAAAGAATGGAAGGCAGGATATATGGATTCATTTGGATTTAGAACATGATAATTTGAATTTGTTGAATTTATTGGAAACTGAATAGAACATTTTATGTGATTGAAATTAAAGTTGGAATTCGGAGATGTTTTACGAATTCCCATCTATGGGATACCAATAGATAGGATAATTAAATGAAATGTCAACTAAAGGATTTCTGCAAAGTTAATTTATAATTTGTAGATAAAATAAAATTGAAGTTTTACGCTGAAGTTAATAATGTACTCAACAATTAAGAAACATCTTAAATTGTCTAAATTTGAATAAAAAATGAAGTAATAAATAATAATTATTAATAAAATCCAAAATTTGGTAACCCGTTTTCAAATTAATGATAATTAGTGTTGGTATAGGCTATTTATTTAAGTAACAGTGCGATGCCAAAAAAAATGGATTGGAAGTAATTGCGAAATATAAATAAAATATTTTAGTAGGGAATTCAAATGTATATATATACATAGAAATGTGGATTTTTATAGTATGAAAACTTAGTCAATTTACAATAGTTAAATCTATTGAGAACGAATAAAAATCTAAGATAATTATTACGGTAATTTAGAAATTTAGTTGAAAATGGAAACTTATCTATGAATTTGGAAGTTAATGAAATTGTGAATTTATATTGAAACTTGTAAATGAAGCATCTAAATTTACATTTGTAAATACGTTTAAAATTCAATGTAAATGTCTGAGGAAGAAATTAATTTATGTACTAATCCGTAACGTATCCAATTAATATAAAATATTCTGGTGGGCCAACAACCGTTTTGCGCGTTTATGATTCGTGCCCACCTATCCTATTTCACTTTGTCTATTTATAGGCTGTGTAAACCCTAGCCTCCATCTATCTTCATTTCTCTCTGTATGTTCTTTTCTTCAACTTCTTCTCTTCCAATGGCTGCAAAATTTCTAGATCCAATTACAGTCCAAAATAAAAAATAAAAAAATTCAAACTCCTCTAAAAATTCCAGAAAAATTATATGTCATAATTCTCGAAGAGCGTAATCTGTTGGTACTGTCCGTTTTTTTGGTTGGTGCTGTAGCGTGCTCGAATTTGAGAAGAAGGACGTGGCCTGTGACGTGGCATGGTGATGGGGTATATTTGTTTATTTTGTTTTATTTAATTTTTGTTTCAATCGAAATTTTCGAATAACTTTCTCATACGTAGTCCGATTCACGCGAGATTTTTTTTGTTAGGATCATAATTAAATTCCAGATCGGTTGACGCTGGTTTGGACCAATTCGGAGACCGTCGAATTTTTGAGTTTAAATTCGATTTAAATTCAATTTAAATTCAAAAGGCGAGTGTTTTAGCCCACTCCCAACTTCTAAACTTTCTTATGTCTGTTAAATTAATTTTAGATATGAGTAGAAATTTATTTATGACTGTTTGGCATGTTTTATTCATTTTCTCTGTTAAATTGCATTTATTTAATTTAACTGTTAATTTATTTTATTTATTGCATATAAATTTGATAGTTAGAATTTATTTATTTGCATATTAACTGCCAGTCATAGTTATGTTAAATTTTTATTTCATATCAACTGACAGTTAAATTTGAATTTATCTTTGCATATAAACTGCTAGTAACAGTTATTAAATTTATTATTGAATATAAACTATTAGTTAATACATGTTATTTATTACCTGTATAATTTATATGCTCTACATCGATGATTGTTTAAATTGGATGATGATTGCAAATAATGGTTGATGATTGATATTTGGATGAATGGATACAATATTTTATATTGTATAAACTGCAAGTTATCATACATTTCATTCATTCGGGATTGCGGTTTGAAATGATATACAACCGCATTTTTATTTTAAATTGCGGATTGAAATGATAAACATCCGTATCACTTGACCATAGGGTAGAAAATTTTATACAGGCACCGCGGCATATATATATAAAATTATTTTTTTGAAATGTTTTTCTATGGTTTTTGCAAAGCTATATATATATGGTTTATGGGTTTTTGATTTGGTTATTAATAAAGGTTATTTATATATATAGTAATTTCCGGTTTTAAGCTTTGTATAAATTGTTTTGAAGTATAAAATAAAGTTTGATTTTTAAGATCAAATACGATTAAGCATTTATTTAAAATTTAAGTTCTGGAGTTTTATTGACTTAAATGAGAATAAGGTCGGAAGATGAATATTGAGTAAAATTTGGAATTAAATAAAAAGGTTATTAATTTTTAAAGGGTATGATTTTTATAACTTGATTTTTTGTGTAGAGTGATTTAAATGAATATATCAAGTTTAATAAATTGAAAGATTATCCAGTTATGTGAAGTTAAAGGTTCTACTTAAATTATATTGAATTCATTAAGTAAACATTTCAAGTCTAATAAGAAGTAATTGAATTTGATACATATGGATTTTTCAAACGAGTTGTTTTTTTGAAATGGTGAAATATTTAAAGCCTTGAAACATAAGAATTGAAATGGTATTTGAAAGTGTAAATCGATATTTGAAATTGATTTGTGAAATCTAAAGAAGCTATTTTGTTTTATAAAAGTAGTTTAATATTTAACCATTTAAGAGATGGAAATTTGTTTCAAAGCTATGTTTTTCAAGGTAGTATAATTTGGAAATATTATGTTCAAGAGTTTGATTTCTAAATATTTTACTTTGGAAACCCTATGATTTTGGAAGGAATATATATTGGAAAATAAATGATATCGTATTGATTTGGGGTTTTAAAAATATAAATGATATCGTATTTATATGGGTTTAAAATGGATATTTTATTCTGGTTTTAAAGTATAAACTATTTTGAAAAGACCGCGTTGTTATAATAACGATTGGTTGTTGAAGAGACCGGGATCGGAAGTTGTCATACTCTCTGCCAACTCCGAAAACCACTTTAATAACCGTGTACGCGGTGGAGATTCCAGAATGAAGTAGGTTGGTGGCGGCGTTTCCTGTAAGGTAAATACGTGGACCCAACTCCCGTGAGTTGGCATAAGGTGGCTAAAACAGGAGCGATTGACGGGTTAATGAGGTAGCACCTTTGATCGGACACTTCCCTTCAATACTATACTCTGACTTTGGATTTTTCGGTGGCCACCTTCACTTTTGATTTCTTTGATGTGGGGAGTTTGTTCGAGGTGGGCGGTAGCTGCGCGCTGCGCGTTTCCATCAGCCCGGAAGCGTAATTGGTATATCTACCCTGGCATTGCCTAGTCGTGTCGTGTCACCTACCCTAGCGCGCCTTATACGATTTTGTTTTGTACCATACCTATGGAGTGCCCTCTGACGACGCCCAGTACGGGGGAGATTACGGTACTGTATAGACTATGAGAATATATAAATGTGTTAAGGTGGAAAATGTAAAGCCTTGATGCTACTTAAAAGTAAGTTTATTTTACAATTAGACACTATTATAATAGCGCAATATACTACATAGTAAATAGTTTAACGGATCCTTAGGAGATGTAAATCTCGAGCATCTCTTGAGTTACTGCACTCATATTTATTTCTGTTAATGTAACTCACATAAGATCTTTTAGTTCTGACTCGAGTTTTTTTGTCTTTTTAAATTCGCTCGGGTCAGTCCGAGCGTTTCAGGATTGAAGAATTTATTTCCGGAGGGAGAAGACGAAGATTTTATTATTATTACTATAGATAATATGGTTTCACTACACTCGTATTGTTCCGCTGCATTGTTATATGGTATGTGTACTCTGATATGTATTGTATAAATAAATCAAAGGTTTTTGTAAACAGATTTATGAACTGTATATTTGATTATTATATTTTATCCTTCCGTTGTGAGATTCTGTTTCTTTCTCTGTTTTCTTATTTATCCCATAACAATCCGCCCTTACATATGGTTTGAATTGGCACGTGTGTCTGTTTAAATCGTGCAAATGGCGGGATGTTACAATAATCATTTTCCATTTATTTCGATTTTTGTACTATTCTTTTATTTTAATTAAACGCATATTACACAAAAAAAAATTTGTTAACTACAAATCAATTAAATCAAAAATTACATTTTAAATACTCCGCTCAAATACCGCGTTCACAGCACATAAACGCATTCCTCATTCACTCAACTTTCCCACTCAAATACCCCGCTCAAATACCTCTTTACCGTTCCCAAAGAACACAACCTTAGAAAATGTCACCAGAAACGTAGAAGAAAAAATATAAAGTAGACCACACAAAAATATAAAGTAGATCACACTGTCGAATGTATAGCTAGAGAATGTAACTAGAATTCACGCAGTAACTTCAGGTTGGACATATGGGTACGCTAGGCTTTGAGATAGCTCTGCACTGACTTTGGGTGAGGGATGGAGAGGATTCGAGGAATTGAAAGGAAGGAGCGAAGTCGATCAAAAGTATTTCAAAAACTCGACCAAGCTTCACGTGTCGACTTATGTTATTCACATAGGTTGACCAATGCTATTCATACATGTTGACTTGCGTGAATAGCATAGGTCCACATGCGTGAACTTTATTCTTTTTTTCTTTTTTTCTTTTTAACTTATGACCTTTTTTATTTTTGTTCGAATATTTTTAACACTTAGGAAAATCCTAAAAAATTCTTAAAAATATTTTATGATGTCGCAAATGATGTATCAAAATTTAGAGTGATTCAAAGATTGTTTGTGGGGTCTTAACTATTGAAGATAATTGGAGAATAGATTTACTAAATATATGAATAATTCATTGCAACTTGATAAATGCAATATAATTGATAACTAGTTATTTACAGCCATAATACTTAAAACCTAAGTAATTATATAGTAGGAAACTATTGTAATATGGAAAAATCTAGATATTGAAATATCTTTGATTTGTTCTTTATATAATAATGATCTTTTAACATTCCCTTAAACCTATGATGCGGCGACCATAAGCATCACATATTGCCAATCGAAAATCTAAAACAAGAAACCGAGTGTGACTTAATAAAGAAGTTTGTAATTTCATGGAAGAGGGAACAAAAGGTAGAGTGATAACATCTTTCTCAAGATGATGACATGTGATGTGACGATCAATCTCGACATGCTTGTGTCGTTCATGAAAAATCGAGTTGTGGGAAATCTAAAAAACGCTCTTATTTTCACAATACATAAGAGTAGTATCCGATAGAGGCAACCTTATATCTACAAGTAACCTATGTGGCCTAAAAATCCATTTGGTGGTAGATGTCATAGCACGATACTCAACTTCAGTTAAAAAATTAGAAACAACATATTGTTTCTTACTCTTCTAGGATATAAGAGAGTCATCCAAAAAGATACCTAAGCCAGTAATTTACTTGCGGTCTATGGGATCGCTACCATAATCAGCATTACAATAGACAGATAATTCTAAGGAGGAGATGTATGAAAATAAGAGGCTATGGAAAATAGTACAACAAAGATACCAAAAATACAAAGGACAACGACCCAGTGAATTGTAGTTGGAGATGCTACAAACTGACTAACAACTTGAATAATATATGATATATTTAGACAAGTGATTGTAAGATAAACTAAGCTTTCAACAGTGGTACAATATAAAGTAGTATCTAACAGTGGTATGCCATCTGAATGAGTGTATTTTGCATTAACTTCAATAAGAGTGTCAATAATCTTATTATCAGTAAATCCATCTTTCTCAAGAATATCTGTGATATTTTTGATTAAGAAAGAAGATAACCTTTTGGTGAGTATGTTACCTCAATTTCAAATAAAATATATGGAGGACTAGATCCTTAATTTCAAAATTTCTAGCTGACTCCCTTTTCATGGTAGAATGCCATCCACCTCTTCTCCTGTAATAATCATATCATCAATATACAATGATAGTATAGTACATCCTGCATCGGTATTTTTAACAAAAAGAGCATTATGGTAGAAGCTAGAGATGAAACAAAGAGATTCAACAATAACGCAAATTTTCTCAAACCAAGCACGAGGTGCTTGCTTGAGTTCATACAATACAATGCTTTCCTAAGCTTATAAAAATATCAAGATTCATAAGATATACCTGTAGGAGGTTCCATATAAACTTCCTCTTGAAGATCGCCAGTTAAGAAGGTATTTTAACATCAAGTTGTGAAATAGACCACCGTCGAACGGAAGCTATAGTAACGAGAGTACGAATGATAATCGTTTTTGCAATAAGAACAAAAGTCTCCTCATAATCCATGCCATATTGCTGAGAGAAACCTTTTATTTGCCTAATGACAGGTGACAACACTTATACCATAAGGTAGAAGATGAAAGTAACTATTGGATCCTACAATGATACTACGACTAACTTAACTTGTAGTATAACAAAAATATATCTAGCAAAGTAATAAGTAAGTAAAAGAACACATCGAGATTTATACAGGTTCGAAGCACCTCTCATACGTCCAGTTCTTAAACATTTCTTATGAATTTACTGCTAGATCCCTCACTTTACTTGGAGGAATATGTATATTGCCTTAGCTCCTGAATAGGACTTCATGTCTGAAGATCTCCAACACGACTTCAAATAAAAATAGTAAAGTGTCCAACTTTGTATGTTCTTGAATTACATGAATGAGTCAATAAATTACACCCTTCTTATAATCTCTGTAAGATGATGATTCAAATATATTGATTTAGGGAGTAGAAAGTTGAAAGCTTTTGTAATTCACAAGAATATAAAGAGTAAAAAGCAAATAAGAATTAGTGGGTTAAAATGACAAATCTCAACTTTATTTATAGTTTTAAAAGGTTCCAATTAAAAGGTTAGCACCATTAGAGAGATTGCAACTTTTAGGGAAGAAAACAACTCTATGGATTTTGAATTACTATAAAGAGGCACTTCTTCTCGTATAGGCAAGCTGGTTGAAATTATTTAGGAAAAGGCAGAAACAAAAAGTGTAAAAATTGCCTAATGCAGACAGCTGAAATATATTTTAAACGTTTAACTTTTTTTTAGACGTTGGAAATACAACTTCAGACGGTTGAATAACCATTTTTGTATATGTATATTTTCCCGTTATTAAATTTTAAATTTATTTTGAAATTTTAAATTCTTGTCAATGGAAAAATAATCTAAAATGTAATTTTTTTGAAAATATTTTTCGAAACAATATTTATGTGTGTGTGATCATCATATAGGAGAATGATAACTAAATTAATTACCATACAATAAACTCTATTTTTGTCTTTGGTATTATAAGTACATTCCTATATTAATCGTCTTATCTCCTTATATCTACAAATATAACTGTAGGGTGTGTGTGTGGAAATGTATAGTTGTCTTATTAAAATTTAAAAGGCATGATCTAACATTCTCCTCCTTTTTGATGATGACAACTATACATTTTATTTGAGTAAGTATGCAATATGAAACCACCCATTAATATGCCTAGATATTTCTTCCCCTTTGTCATTAACAAAAACGAATTTATGGCAATATGGAATTTAAAAGATAGAGATATAAAACAAGACATAACATTACAAAATAGATGATTGCATTATTTTTTACAATATAACAAGACATAAAATATACCATAAAAAAGCAAAAGCAACAATTTATCATAAGTACGAAACTTGAATGCTCCAATCCATGCAATATGCCATGCAACAATGCCAAACAAGCACAAGAAGACCCCCTATGATGCAAGATCTAAATCAAATATGAGCTATATGAGTGCATATTTTTAAAAGGTTTTGATAATTTTGTAAAAGAAATAAGTGTAAAAATATTACCTTACCATTCTCCCCATGTAGGTGAGGGAGTTGGAGAACTAGCGGCAATTTTTTGTCCAAATTCTCTTAAGTATAGTTTTTACCCCTTGGGACTTCATTTGAGACTTGATCAATCTTGCTTTCCATTTGATCAATTCTTGAGTTGACTTATGTAAATTCTTTAGAAATTAATTCTTCAAGCTTCCTTTGGTTTTTTGTTGTAACAAAGGATGAAGAGTACATTTTGATTGTCCATAGGATTTCATGTCATTAAAAATTACCTTGACCGATTCAACCTCACTTTCTTCTTCATTCTCATCATTACTATCATTGTCATCACTCTCTTATTCTTCTTTTGCGCTGCTAGTTATTTGTCTTTATCTTGTTGAGGAGGAGCTTGAGCCCTTTTTAGATGCCATTTGAAATATATTTTCGAGTTTGATTGATTTGTATTTGTGTGAATTATTTTAGACTAACAATGGAGTTCATATATTTTTGCAGTTAGTTAAATAATAAAATCAAATAAGAAGCTATAGTTTCTTTTACCATCTATTAGTTTCTTTTAATAGCAAGCTGAAAGAAAAGGTTAACATTTGACTAAAAAAGGAAACTTATGTTTGGTTCTTATTTTCCATAAAAAATTGTTTGTTAAACATGCACTTAGGTTAGCATATATCTATTACATTACTTCATGAATCGCGCAAATTCCTAATTCTCGTCGAAGTTTCATGAATGTATTTGCGTTCAATGGTTTAGTGAAAATGTCAGCAATTTGATTTTCAAATGCTACAAATTCTAGTTAAGTTACTTCCTTTTCTATGTTGTCGCGTAAAAGGTGATGATAAACATCTATATGTTTTATATGAGAGTGATTTATCAGATTTTTCGATAAATTAATAGTGTAGTATTATCACAAAATATCGAAGATTTTTTATGAAAATTCCAAAATCTTAGAGTGTTTATTACACATATATGACTTGAACACATGCCCAAGCACCAGAGATATATTTTACTTCACATGTCGAGGGAACGGTTCTATTTATTATTAAACCACGATACTAGAGATTGTCCAATCAAGTGACGGGTACCACACATACTCTTTCTGTTCATCCGACATCCTCCAAATCCAGCATCGCTATGTGATACTAACTTGAAAGGACATTCTTTTGGGTTGAAAAGTCTGTAGTCTCTAGTGTTGGTTAAGTAATGTAAAATGCTTTTCACTGCTCGTAAATGTAATTCTTTAGGACTTTCTTAAAAGCGTGCACATAAGCAAACGCTCATCATTATATCTGGACGACTAGTGGAAAGATATATTAGCGACCCTATCATACTTCAGTATAGTTTTTGATATATGCTTTACCCTTTTTGTCTCTATGTGAATGTACTGTTTATAGTTTTTGATCTATAGTACTTATAGCTATTTGGTTATTTGATGTATTTTCCATACCAAAACGTTTGAGTAAATTATTACGGTATTATTCTTGATTAATAAAATAACATTATTTAATTGTTTAATTTGCGAACCAAGGAAATATGAGAGTTCTCCCATGTAAGACTTCTCAAATTCACTATTCATTATATTTGCTAATTCACGACATAATTTTTCATTTGTAGAACTTAAAATAATACCGTCAACATATACTTGTATAATCAAAATGTCTTTATTTTCTCATTTAGTAAAAAGTGTTTGGTCTACTTTCTCTATTTCAAATCTAGAAGCTATCAGATAGCATTTTAGTCGTCCATATAAAGCACGAGGTGCTTGTTTAGACCGTATAGAGCTTCCTTAATTATATAGACATTATCGGGTAAATTTTCATGTGAAAATAGTGGGGGTTGTTCTACAAACATATTTCTTTTGATAAAACCATTAAAGAATGCTATTTTAACGTCCATTTGATATAATTTATAGTTGTGATGACAAGAGAATGCTAATAAGATACTATTGCCTCTAGTGTAGGTACAGGAGCAAATATTTCTTCATATCATTCTTCTTGATTATAACCCTGAATGACTAGTCTAGCTTTGTTTCATATTATTTTCAGTTTCGTCAACTTTGTTTTTATAAACTCATTTTGTTCCAATGACCGTGTGGCCATTTGATCTTGAAACCAATCCCCAAACTTCATTCCCAATAATCATCCGTAGCAGGTTCTTTAAAATTCTTTAGTTTGGCACTGGATATGAAGGCAACATGTCTCATTTAAGTTAGTTGTCTTCGTGCAGCAACTTTTGTATTAATATCACCAATTACATTATCTAATGGGCGATCTTTTAATAATCTAGGTGGTGATTTTAGATCGTTATTGTCTTGATTAACAGATCCAACTTGATGTCCATTAGAAGTAGGTAGTACTGATGGTTTAGTGATTTCCGCGTTATCATGATCATCGATACTAATATTAAAGTTTTCGTCAAAAGATACATGTGATGTTCCCTCAATTATGCTAGATCTTTTATTAAATACTAAATGTTTTACTTTGTTTTGAATATGTAACAATGATTTCTTCATCGACTTTTGGATCAAACTTCCCAAAAGGTTCTTTTTATACAACAAATCATTGGGACAACATATCCCATGTCAAATAAACGTTCGAAAGCAAGTTTCGAACTTGTGACATCCTGCACCAAAGCCTAATCAATTAACCACTTGGACAAAGGTGTTTGTCGCCCAAAAGGTTCTTTAGTGTTTAAATAAAGCATTTAGTGCCAAAAATCTTAGAATACTATACTTTAGGTTTCCTTTCAAAAAAGAGTTCGTGAGGTGTGTTATTAGTTAATGGTTTCAAAGAAATAAGATTTAGAACACAACAAGGTGTAGCAACTGCCTCAGCTCGGAAGTTCTATAGTAGATTACTACTGCTTAAAAGTGTTCCAGCGCATTTCTGTACAGCATGATTTTTTCTTTCAACAGCACCGTTTGTTTGTGGCGTTCCAGGAAAATAAAAGTTGTGACTTTTACCCTTTCTATTGCAAAAATTTCTCAAAAGTTCATTTTTCAGATTCACCTTCATGGTCACCTCTAGTACTCTTAATTTTGAAATTTTTTAAATTTTGTATTCGTTTCGCAAAAAAATTAAAAGATTCAAAAGTGTTATTTTTATGTTTTAAAAAGAAGGTCCATATATATCGTGAAAATTCGTCAACAATAACAAAAACATATATGTTATTATTTATTGATCTTGTTTGCATAGACCAAATAAATATAAGTGTAAAAGTTCTAAAGGTTGTTTTGCAGAAATCTCATTTTTAGCTTTAAAAGATGACTTTTTAAGTTTTCCCTTTTGATAGGCGTCACATAAATTATTAACTTTAAAATTTATATTTGGTAGACCTCTTACAATACCGTTTATAGCTAATTTATGAATATTTCTTAAAATTAACATGACAAAATCTTTTATACCAAATTCAGGGGACATTAATACCAATAACTAGACTCATTTTTTTATTGTGTCTTATTTTCATATTCAAAATGTAAATATTATGATTTATTATTCCATTAAAATTAAATCATTATCATTATAAAAGATATTACACTTATCTTTTTTAAAAGGCATTTTAAAACCTTTTGTCACATAATTGACTAATACTTAACATGTTATGTTTTAAATTCTCTACCAATTAGTGATTAATGGAAAGTTAGATATACCGACGGAAGGTACATCTCCTTGCCCAATAACATAGCCTTTGGAGTTGTCTCCAAAATTGACCGTGTCACCATCCATATACGATATATTTGCTAGCATTTATCATGTGCTTAGAACATCCACTGTCGAGAATCTATTTCTTCTTTTTTATGTTTGAGCACCTGCAAAAACTAAGAAATATTTTATCAGTACCCACTTCCTATGTTATGGTCCTAGAGGTAAGGTAAAAGGTGACCATACCCAAATGGATTTGGAACAAATTTTAAAATGAAAATATTTATTAAAATGTACATCATTTAAAAGTTTATCTATATACTTTTGGCTAATTTGATTATTATTAGTTTTAGGCACCCATATTTTAATAGTCTCTTTATGGTTCACTTTTGGTTGACTATTCTTGGGTTTTCTAAAATTGGTATATAATGCAGCATATTTAGGTTGTGGTTTTGATTTATTTGATTTTTTAAATTTAAACAATTTTAATTGTTAGTAGGTTTTGATATACTAATCAAATGAGAAAAAAATTTCCTTACCTTTATTAAATTTAGAAATATTAACGGATAAATATTTTATCTCATTTTTTAATATTACCTTGTCATTTATTAAAATACCATTATTACTTTCTAAATCTTTTAGTTTATTTATAGCTTTTGAAAGGTTCCAATTGGAAGGTTGTAGCCAAGAGATTGCAGCCTTTAGGGAAGAATGGAACACTCCAGATTTTTAATTTACTATAAAGAGACACTTCTTCTCGTACAAGTCAGCTAATTGAAAATAAAAATAAGATCGCTAAAAATACATAAGATAAGGCAAAATCAAAATAATGCAAAAATTGCGTAATTTATACGGTTGAAATACATTTCAGACGTCTGATTTTTGTTTTAGATGTCTGAAATATAATTTTAGAAGGTTGAATAGCCATTTTTGCATATGTCTGTTTTCCTATTATTAATTGAACTACTTCTGAAATTTTAAATTCTTGTTTGTGATAAAGAAAATAAAAAATATAACTTTTATGAAAATAATTTTCAAAACAATATTTTTGTGTATGTGATCATCATATAGGAGATTGTATATTATAACTAAATTAATACTATATAACAGACTCTATTTTTATCTTCAGTATTTGAGCTTAATTCCTATGTTGATCGTCTTATCCCTTTGTAATAACAGTAGTGTGTATATATATGGTAATGTATAGTAGTCTTGTTGAAACTTAAATGGCAGGATCTAACGGAAAAATCACATCACAAGTACTCATCTTCTGCATGGCAGAAAGCTCTTCGTCCATAACCTTTCACCAACAAGGGTTAAGAACTTCCTCTTTATAACAATTTGCTAGAAAATATTATGTATGGAGGTTAAGAATGAAGAAAAATATAATGAGTAACAAGAATAAGCAAAGTCAGGTAACTTTGAAAACTTACAAATGCGCGTGGAATGTTGAAGACGTGGATCTACAAGCTAAACTAAAGTGTAACACCCCTAATTTTGATTAACATTACTTAGGACATTTAATTAGATAAATAAATTAAAATAATATATGGTGATAAAGAGAATGAGATTTGATAGTTAAATGGGTCATGTATTAATTAATGAATTAATAAGAATGGTTATAACATAAATAAGAATAAGGATTCATGTGAGAGACAAAATAGGAATAGACCGTATTTCCTAACATAAACCCTTCTCTTCCATTATCCTCATTCACATTTCATTCATACAAACTAAAGCAAAGACAAGATTAGCCATTGCCAAGAGAAATCAAGAGAAGAAAGTTGGGGAAATCTAAGGAAAAAGCTAATAAGGAATTTAATCAACTCAAATCTTAATTCTCTTTATCAAATCAAGGTGAATAATATTTATCCATCTCACTATTGCATGCTTATTTTAGTTTTATGCCTAAACCCAAATCATATGTTTTTATTTAGTCATGTTATAACTTATTGGCCAGTTATATGCTTGAATGATGAATTGTTAGATTTATTATGGAATTATTTAATAGATTTTAAGAGTAAAAATCTAGTTTATGATATCCAATTAACTTGAAATTTAGATATGATGTTTAAAACATTATTTTAGAATTGGGTTTCTAATTTCATAAAATTTCAATCAAGTATGAATATTTTATGAATTTCTTACGTGAGGAAAATGATTTATTTCGGGTTTTAATTATTAAAAATAATTAAATAATGTTTTTGATCTTGAAATTTTTATATGTTCAAGAATATGTTAATTCAAATTTATTATGATTTTTAGGGATTTTTTCGAGTGTTTATGATATATGAATTTATTAGACTAGAAAAGCTTAATAATTATATTAAAATATTACTATAAAATTAACGATTTGCAAATTATTTTGGAAATGATAATTCTGATTTACAGCAATTTTTTGAAAAGGATTAGATAAAGAAGTTTATTATCCAATAGTTGTTTGACAAAGGGATGGAGTTGGTGAAAAGAAGTTGTTTTTTGAAGAAATAAAATAGTTTTTAGACAAGTACCATTTTTCAAGTGGTAAAATGATTCGAATTTGGTGCAAGAGGTCACAAATTCGAAACATGCGTAGCGTGATTGGAACGTTTATTGACATGTGATATGTCGTCCCAGTGACATGTCGTATATAAAGTACCATTTCAAAAAAAATAGTTTTTATGTTAATTATGAGATTGCCACATTGTTATTAATCAATGCCACAAATATCAATGCCACAACTTTTATATCAGCTATGGTATGTCGCTAATGTTACTTTAAAGACAAAATTATTATGGCAATAATGATGCCACATATCTTCATTCCTATACAAAGAGATAGTAATGCCGTCTTTTCACATTGATATTAAAGGGCGAGATGCCGCGTATATAAAATTTTGACATTATTACTTTAGCCAGCAATGCCACATAAAAACCTTACTTTCGACATCGATATAAATGACAATGGCGCCGCCTATTTTCTATTGACATAAACGACATTAATGACTCTATGATATTGATGTCGAAGGTCATCAATGTCGGTATTCCCACATTTCTAAGTTTTAAAGCTTTATACTATGCAAACTAAAAACCATACCGCTTATATTCGGCAACCTATGTATTTACATTATGCGACATAAATGAGTTTGACCTTATGATTTATTAAATCAGATGCTTTAACATAATAGTGACATAGAGGGGTGCAAAAACCCATGGCAGCTATACCAATGCCGCACTTTATCAATTCAAATGGTTTTCGTATATATGGCCGCAAAGCCTAAGGTTTTGAGATATGACAACCTCTGGATAATTTCAAAGTTCAACAATGTTATTTTACAAAAGCATATATATGTATATAGGCATAATATTTTGATAAAGTAAAAGACTATATTTTCCTTGTTTTTTGAGTATGATTTCAAAGGTTAAATCAATAATAAAGATTTATGGTTTCAATGAAATAAAAAGGGTAATTACCTAGGATTTTACTAGAGAAATTATTGTCCTTATTACCTTTAGATAAATTGTGATAGAATAAATTAACTCAAGGATTAGAGAGCAGAAAACCAAATAATGGGACTGGTATAGGGTAGCATTCTATACTTCAACTATTAGCCGCTAGTCTATAGTTCCAGCACGTAGGACTTTATTAAGGGTAAAACTAAAAGTAGGTTACCCACCGAAATAAATCTATAACTTAAATAGGTTATTGATTTGCCTGCAAAACCATTAGGTTCATAGTGAGTCTAGCAAAACTATGAGATTGACAAACAGTCAAGTACTTAGATGACTATGTTTGGACAGATATTCTAGTTTCTTTCTAACAGTAAGTTAGAGAATTTTGATATATTTGGTAGGCTCGAGTCAGTCATATATGTTTGTAGTAACCTTGGAGAAATTATAAAGTAGAGACAAACGGTCAATTAACTGACACGGATTAGTCAAGGTTACC
The DNA here is from genome assembly GCA_030765085.1 of Allium cepa. NCBI lineage: Eukaryota > Viridiplantae > Streptophyta > Magnoliopsida > Asparagales > Amaryllidaceae > Allium > Allium cepa. The sequence continues at coordinate 743,473,770 of CM060940.1, read as the reverse complement.
CATGTATCATGCATGCATTTAATTATCTTGTGTTATATAACCATTGTGATTGTAGGAGCATGATTATAATATACATATTATCAGAGGATACTAGTGGAGGGAAAAACCATTCTGCTTAGCGATGTGCTCTCAGTAGATATCAATTATCGAGATGACATATTATTATTATTCATATTAGACTTTTTGTCTAATCCAAAGTTTTTATTTTTCTCCTTCAACTCTCGGGTACTCATTTGAGTAGTTTGAGAGTAAGTTTCCAAGTTTTAGGTTTGACAAACAAAGCTTCCCAAGACATGCAAGAGACAGAGCTAGCTATGTAGGAGTCTATTTATGTCCACCGTGTTATCATTTTGTTTGAATGTGTGAATGGCAGAAGTTGTATCTGTCTAGTAGTAAATTCTAATCTACCAAGAGAGCATCTTCATATATCGCTATTTGTGTATTTTGTAATAATTATATTTATTTGGACCTGGGCAACATTTTAGGATTATATATGAAAATTAATTAATTAAATCTATATTTTGAAAAAAAAAATCATATTTCTGTGCTTTTGATGTTGGTAATACTATTAACTGATCTAATTTTGTCACTAAAGTATAACACTATTGATGACTGCACATCGGTAGTGCTTTTCTTGGGTCTCGGATTAATGGATGTTACAACTTGGTATTAAAGCAAAAGTTTATGTAAAACCAAAATTTTGAAATTTAAAAGAGTTTTTGAAAACATAATCCTAATGAATTAAAGAATGAGATTGAGCTATGAGATAATGCTATAGTAATGTGCTTGTATTAGCTATATATAAGGACATGTCTTATCTCTATTCTTTCCTCTCTCTTACACACTTCTTCCATATCTTACTAAGGTTTGAATGTATATCTAAGGAAAGTAAGATCTGGAAGCAAGAAACAGAAGAGTGAATCTCAGTGGAGTAAGCACCACAACCAATGGAAATGTCAGGCTCAACATAAGAAGGAATCTGGGTCAACAAACAGCTGCTAATATGGGTGTTGGAACATCGTAGATTGACATAGGAGTTATCTTCCAGTTCTTTGTCAATATGATGCAAGCTGGAGTTGCAGCTGGATTAGTTGATGCTAATGCTGGAGGAGCAAATCCTAAAGTTTCGGTTGTCAACAACTATGCCGTGCTAAGTGGGGATTATGCAAGACTCGAAGGAAAGATATTTATTGGAATGGAGGATGTTATCGAAGTAGAGAATTAGCTGTTGCATTGTGAAAGGATTTTTGGTGATATAGGCCTAAACTATGAGCAGAAGTGGAGGTTGGCATCTAGGCAATTACAAGGAGCTAAATTATATTAGTAGAACTGTAACAACCCTACCGCTATACCCATCTCTTTATTACTTTTCCGAGGATCTGAACTAAAATTTTGACGTGTACAATATTAGTGCAAAGTAATAAACACATCAATTTAAAATATACAAAACAATATGTAATATAAACAATTCAAAATCAGCCACAGATGGCAGCGGAATAATATACATCATATACATAATAGAAAGCAAGCCTACAAAATATCAATACTAGACCCACATGAATATATATATATATATATATATATATATATATCACATCCAAAATATCGTATCAGGTACAAAGTGACTAAAAAATAATATAGGCGACAATCATCCTAAGCGTTAATATACATATACATATATATACATACATACATACATACATACATATATATATATATATATATATATCACATCCAAAATATCGTATCAGGTACAAAGTGACTAAAAAATAATATAGGCGACAATCATCCTAAGCGTTAATACACACACACACACACACACACACACACACACACACACACATATATATATATATAATGAAGTAAACTGAAACAATCAAATAGCCTACTCCAATGCTGGCACAAAATCCATAAGTCAATGAGTCCCTGTACCTGTAGAGTCTTGGCCTGATCCGAGTACTATAAAATAAATGGGTCATACTATATCTGATAAAAAGGTGAGATACTGATATAGTAAATATATGACTTAAATAATAAGCCATAATAAAAATATGTCGGAGCCAAAGATCATAAAAAGGCATATCAATTAAACTCACCATTTCCTAAATCCACATATGAAAACTATAAAATAAGTCATCTCGAAACATGCATAGATCCAAATAATCATAATAATAAGGCATATGAAACCAAGTCACCATTTCGTAAGTCCATATCAAGTCTCAAGTGGACTGTCATCTAAAATATGTTGATAACAATTCAAAATTTTCTAGAGCCCAAAAGAAATTTCTATACCAAAATCTTTGAAGAAATAATCATCACTAATAAAATAATAATAGTAGTCAACCATCAATTTAAAAACAGCGACATAGAGTTTGACAAATAAACTGATAACATTTTAATAAACCAAAAAAGACTATGCCATATAGTGTAATTGTTTAATCCCATAAAGTAGACTACTATGCGAATTTACCTAATCCCATAAAATAGGAAAACATAGTTTACATTACACAAAATAAACTGATACCATAACAAACCTAATCCTCCAAAATATGTCTACCTACCCAAATCTAAGAATATATCGATTTTCATATCGATGAAAAACAAGTCATCGCCTCTCTTGGATCTATCCGTCTAAAATCCGAACACCTTAAGATAATACAACTCTAAATGTTAATTACCGTCACTCAAGTAATCGCAAGAATTTAACTAACTGTCCCATACAAGATAGTAAATTCAAGTATATACCAAAAGCTAGTAATTTCCACTCAAACTCTATTTAACAAATTATGAAAATAAATGAAAGAATTGTATGAAAAGTCCCATACCAATCCAACAATTCCATTATTTATCAAAATTCTTTGTTTCGTAAAAAAGCACAAAATTTAATAGAAACATAAGTGAAAGCATTAATTCTCGAAATCAATGTTTCCAAAAGTCATCAAAGAAATACCAAAATGGTATATAATTAGCCAAAGGTTAAACATAACAAAAGCCAATATGGGTTTATAGTTTGAATGCAAATAATAAGAATTTACCATATAGGAAGTAGTTTCTAAATTAATTTATATATGCTTACTTTCAGCTCATTTTAAAATCCATAAATTCATTTTAAAGAAGAGTTACTTATTTACAATAGCTTTTGGAACTCTTCCAAATCATTCAAACCTCTTTTATAATAAAATTACTTGAAATTAAAATTATTACTTTCATAATCGCTTTTATAAAACAATATTATATTTAATCTTTTGCCTCTAAAGTTTTATACTTATAATAGTAAATTTAAAAAGGTTTTAAACTAAATATTACTCGTTTTTAAAAATTTTGAATAGAAATTTTGAATAAGAAATAAGTTAAGAATATAATATAATTTAACTATATATTTTGTAAATAAAATTCCAATAAGGACCAAAATGAATAAAATCTAAAATTTGGAATTCTTTTAAAACATTCAAATAATAAACCTATCGAAAATTCAATATCTAGAGCCAACATCACTCTAAAACTATAACCACAATGTGGAATTATTTAGTAATCTGAGTTGCTTTCTGACAACTCCGATCATACAAACAACGTATGTATTTTCAATCATCAATCCAAACTTTAACTGAACGATAAAATCTTAATATGCAACCTTATTTCAATCATTTGATTCATTTTCAATTATCGATTCAAGTCCAATATTTTGAACACATAATTCAACCAAACATCAATCCAATTGAAATTATAGCATGCAGTTTTATTTTAATCCTATCATTCAATCACTACCAAATATTTACGCAATTCATAATTTAAAGGAAGGTATGAAATAGGAACTCAAATAATTAGAGATAGAATCATGAGTTTAACAACTCACCTTAACGATGCGAAGTAATCTGCCACTAGCAGTCGCCGGTGTGTCTCTGCTAAACTCCATATTTGCATCGCCAGGCACTTGAAACGTGCTTCGACTACTACCTCCAACGACCCCACTTTGACCATCACCACAGCTGCCATATCCATGCCTCGATCGCCCATCTTCAGCCGCCTTGTCAATCGCGATGCCGCCTCGAAGCTCGCTTGAACACGCGATCTCCAGTGCATGATGCGATTGTCGATGCCAATTGCAGGCGCTACCTCCTCTCATGCAACTGTCGCATTGCGATAGAGAACCTCTCCAGCCGCGATGCTCACCACTGCCAATTCGCGCCTACTACCCACGACCTCGTCGGACGCCCTTCCTTCTTGCGCACTAGCCTTGGCCCCCCAACACCTCGTGTGTCAGTTCCCCAATCCTAGCCAAAGTTACGCTCGCCTCCTCCCTTGATCGACCTGACTCCTATCACTTGACGAACATCTGCCCTTTTATTGGAAGTCTAATTTGGGAATTAGGTTAGATGAGGGAGAGAGCAAGCTAAGATTTTGATTCTGTGAGGACATGAGTTGATTTTTTAAGGTTCATTTTTACAAAGGACATAGGTGTAGATTCAATTTTGCTTCAATTCTTTTTCTTTGCATTCATTATGTGCTACTAATCCATTCATATATTTACAATTATATCCTGATCTAGTTTAATTTTGTTCACTCTTCATTCTACAAAATATAATCTGATAACATAACAAAATTCAATTCAATATTGTTTCGTTTTCTTTAATTATCTATTGAGCTGATATAAAAGAAATTTGTTCATTTTCATTGATTTATTGATTTTATTGAATATCAAAGAAAATTTCTTTTCATCATTTTAAGTATATAAAATTATTTGCACTTTAAAATATTTTATATCTATTAAAACATTTTAATATATTTTCTAAAAGGAATTTATCAGCTTATAAAATTCTTATTATTACAAAAATCCTTTATTAATTAAATTTTGTTTGAATAATACTTTGATTTCAAAAATAATAATTATCAGAAATCGAATTTGAATACTACTATTTTAATTAAATTTATTCAATAGTATAACTTCAAAAACAGGGTTGTTGCAGGCCTCTATCCTTATGAAAAATGTGTCCTCGCAGTTTCTTTTAGGGAGACGTCCTACTAAACTCTAACATTAACCGAATTCAAAATCTACAATCAGTTTGCAACGGATATGTCCTCTAAGTTGTTAACACTAGAATCACTTATCATATGATATACATTTAGTTAGGCTCATTTATTAACTTTTATTTTTTTTTCGCATATAAAAAATTATTGAAATTCTTTCTTAAGTATTGAAAATTCTGAAAAATTTCGCTAGTGTCGCATTTGTGCGGAGAGCCATTCAATTTCACAATTATAATATAAACTATATACATCGACCACAAGGTCGGAAACACAATATATATTAATATTTCTAACACTTTTGTATCTAATCTGAAAGTGTACCTTTATTTTAGCATTTAAATCAACTTACTTAGCTATTTAGCATACAAAAGCGAGCCAACGAAGCGAACTAATCCAAATAAGCTCCAAAATACCTGTTCCCAACTCAACTTTAAACATTAGCCAAATATAAAGAATTATATAAACATATATATTCTTTGTAAATAAAAATAACATCACCTTCTTATTTTGTGATATGAGCTAGTCAAGAAATAATTAGCTTTACACTATGTTTCCTCACTTTTAATACTTTGTTACACGAAAAATGAAAATTGAATTACAAATGTCAAATATTGTATTCATTGAATTAACTACCAATATGCATTTATAATATCTCTCATATGTGACAAATATTGAAAACATCATTTCCTAAAGTGTTATTACCAATTAATTGGTCAAAATAACAAAGACAAAAAAATATTGCATTGAATTCATGTATTTCATATTTATATTGCTTATGATAAATCAAGTTATGTATATAGTTGCGTCGTCAAAAATAATAATATAGATTTTCAGTAAACGAATACAAACTAATATGGATCAAAACTACATAATAATAATTAATTTCTACTAAGATCACCTATGTACTTGCATAAAGTGGACTTAATAAATTTGTCTCACAAAAGTAAAAGAATCCTTTTACAAAAGTAAGATAGTGGTTAATCAACCATTTTAGTTACAGATATTTGTGATCGTAGTGTAGTTGATTCAAAATGGAGTCCTTAATTCTTTAGATTCAATTTTCTAGTACTGCTCACCGCTGTCTGATGCTCCCCGCAGCAGCTCGGGGCTGTTGCCTTACAGGCAGTTTAGTCATCTTTTTGTTTTTTTTAGAAAAAGGGTGATCGCAAGCAAGTGAAAATAATATGTTGAATACATGCAACATTAGCAAAACAAGGTTATGTTAAACAAGATTATGTTAATCTGTTGTTCATGCTGGTTATTGAAGGATTATAGGGTTATGCTGGATTATTTTGCCGTGTGATGCTTTTATTGACCCTTTATTTTACGTATGCATATTTTGGCTTGTGATGCCTTTTATTCCCTGATAAATATGCATATGCAGATGTCTTTTTAATTATCAATAATGACTAAATGCTTATTCAAAACTAAACTAGCATTTTTGTAGATACATTTTACAGTCTATAGAAGATGCCTTTATTTGTATTTATTAGTGAATGTCGAATGATGTATAATGCCGCTAACTATAGTGTAATTTAACATATATGCGGTATTGCTATTCATAACCCGCAACCTGCTTCTTATGGTCCAAGCCCAATAAAATTATTTTCGCTCTGTATATAATAGCTGCAATGGTAATCATTTTCTGAAATAATAAAATTCTCAATTCTGTCTCATTTCTTGTTCAATATTCAATATGGTATCAGAGCATCAATGTCTAACGACCGTTTATTGAAGCCGATTACTCCTCTTAGATGATAGATTCCTGCGATCTATTTTTCATCACAGAGGGAGCTATTTTCTTTTCTCCTTCATCTCACATTCCTTTTATCTTAGTCTGTGCAAAAGTTTTGAACACATCATCGAACTATATCAAGAAAAGCATCAGATATCATCTCCTTTCTTGATTGCTCACTGTATTCTTTTACGGTGTTTCGTCTATCTTTTGCAATATTTTTTGCTTATAACAATCATATTAAGCCTCGCCAAGAGAATTCATTCTCTGGTTGCTCATATTTTCTGAAATTCATCACTGAATTATCAAGAAACTAGCGACTGTTCATCATTCTAGTTTCTTGATAATTCTCATAATTTGTTCTCTAATTCTCTCATCATTAAAAGACTTTATTCATCACAGAGCAGTTATTCTTGCAAACTGCTCTCAGAATCAATATTGTTTCAAGATATTCAGTAACATACCTGAGTATCTTAAAGCTTGCTGATCATTTTTCATATTTCAAGTTCTCTGTTTTCTCTCCTCAATCTTGAATCATCATGAATGAAGGTGATTCTCATAACAGCAGTTCTTCACTGCTTCCCACCTCTACCTCTACACAGCAGCTAACCAATGAAAAATCATCCAAAGTCTTGATTGACCCATAAAATCAAACAATATCTAACCAATTGGATGAATCCAATTTTTTTCTTTGGAATTCAGATTGTCACTATGGTAAGAGGATACGGGTTAGAAGACCATCTTCTCGGTACAAAAGTTATGCCAGAGCAGTTCACTACAGACAAGGAAGGAAATAGTATCATAAGCATAGAATATATCATACATAATAGACAAGACAACTTGTTGAGTTCTTGGTTACTATCCTCCATCAGTTCAGGCCTACTACCGCAACTGATAGGATGTAAAAATTCTCATGAAATCTAAGCTTGAACAAATTTTCAGTGCCCAGCCTACAGCCAAAATCATGTTTTACAGAAAACGGTTACAGAATGTAAAGAAAGAATAATGCCAATGAGAGAATACTTAACCAAAGTAAAGACTTTGTGTGATTAATTAGCTGCTACTGGACACAGTGTTTCAGACACTGAACAAGTCTTATTCATTCTAAATGGTCTTGATTATGAATATGAATCTGTTGTGGCACTCATCCCTTCTAAAGACACCACTCCATCTATCCAATATGTCCACTCCATCTTTCTTACTCATGAAGGAAGGATAGAGCAAAAGAAGCCACTGATTTCTGGTTTATCTAGCAATTATGTAGCAAATAATAACAGAGGGAAAAAAATCAAGATAGAAGAAATACTTCCAATAATTTTCATAGAGGTGGTCAGAACATAGGAAGAGGAAGGAGTGGTAGAGGCAATTGATGTGGTAACAGATTTCGATGTTAGATATGTGAGAAATATGGTCATCCTGCCAATAAGTGCTACTTTAGACCTGATCTGAATCACATACTTGGGCAACAAAGCAACTCTGGCAATCAGAGAAACTTCACACCAAGTGCTAATTTGACCAGCATGTAACAAGAATATAGAAACCAGTCAGAAAGTTCAAAAATCAATTCTAATCGGATCAATGACAGTGCAAAAACTGTTGAGGGAGATTGTTTTAGAAGGGAAGCAATTAGTCCCACATTACCAAATTTTGTTTACTATTCCTAGGTATATAGGAATGGTTGGCTTAGGATATTGTGAATTAAATTGATATGGGCTTGATTATGACTGTATGTGGGCTTGGGCCTATACATTATTATTATGGGTCAAAGATGGGCACTTGGGCACTTGGGCCGCGTGAGCGTGTGCGTGACCGTACGGAAAGGGTGTGACTGTTGGCAACAGTCATATTTTTTTTTGACTTTAAACAGATAGACGCATCTGTTCAAACGGTCGCACCTGTTCGCCTGCTATATATAGCCGTCAACCCATACCAGTCCAATTATCTTCTTCCTTCCTCCTTCTCTGCATAAACGCTCTGTTTTAGTCTACAACCAATAAAAGCATCCCACTGGACTCACAGGCATTGCTACGCCTCTGAGTTCTGGTTTTATTTTATCCTAGGAAGCAATCTGCATTCTACCCTGTTAGCAAACTACACTGTAGTGGGGGCAGATATTGCTTTAAGGACAGCGATTACGCGCCTCAAAACCATACGCTTCAACTATACTCTGCACAAAATTCTTCAACAATCTTAAAGCAATACAAGCAATGGAAAACGGTGCAGAATCAGCATTCAAGATCATGAACCAGGACTTCGTCAGGCTGGCCAGAATGGACGGGACCAATTTCACGAGATGGCATGACAAGATGAAGTTTCTTCTCACCACTCTCAAAGTCTCCTACGTTCTGGATGAGAATCTTCCACCAATTCCTCCTCCGACAGATAAAGATACCGACGAACTGAAAAAACAGAGGATGAAACGCGAGGAAGATGAACTGCTATGCCGAGGCCACATACTTAACACGCTATCAGATCGTTTGTATGATCTCTACACTCCGCTGAAATCGCCTAAAGAAATTTGGGATGCACTGGAAGCAAAATACAAAACCGAGAAAGTTGGAACAGATAAGTTTCTTACTTTGCAATATTTTGAATTTGAAATGAAAGACGATATCTCTGTTATGGACCAGATGCATGATTTACAAGTTCTGGTTGGAAAACTTGCCGATTTAAAAGTGCAAATTCCAGAATCGATTCAAGTGGGGGCTATCATTGCTAAACTTCCACCTAGTTGGAATAATTATCGTAAAAAGCTCCTACACATGACTGAAGAACTCACGTTGGAAAGGATTGGAAAACACATACGGATTGAAGAGGAGAATAGAATTCGCGATGGTGTTTTTCCACCAAACAACGTGAACAACGTGAATTCTGGAAAAAAGAGGAAGAAAGGTCAAAATCAGAACTTTAAGCCAAATAAGAAAAGCAAGTCTGAAGCCAAATCTAATCCAAAAGATAAGAAGAACGGGGCTTGCTACAACTGCGGCAAACTTGGCCATTGCAAACGAGAGTGCAGGGCTCCTCCAAAACAGAATAAAGCACAATCTGGAAATGCAAATATGGTTCAGAATGAAGAAGTTCAGGAAATCATTGCGATGGTTTCAGATTTACAAATTGGTATGATAACCGATGTGCACTTGGCAATTTCTGAAACAAAAACTTCAGATTGGTGGTTTGATTCCGGCGCAACAGTTCACGTTTGCAATAATAAGGATCTGTTCAAGACATATAAGGAGGTTGCAGAACAAGAAGTGATCATGGGTAATGGGAATGCAGCAAAAGTTCTAGGAAAAGGAACTGTCGAGATTCAATTTACTTCTAATAAGAAGATTACACTCACGAATGTGCTGCATGTTCTTGATATCAAAAAGAACCTTGTCTCTGCATCAATCTTATGCAAAAGCGGTGTCAAATCTGTCTTAGAGGCTAATAGTTTAATTCTATCCAAAAATGGCATGTTTGTGGGTAAAGGTTATGCATGTAATGGGATGTTCAAACTCAGTATTAATGAAATAAAAGAATGTTCTGCTTATATTATTGATTCTTTACCTTTATGGCATGCACGTTTAGGGCATTTAAACTATAAATCTTTAAAGTATATGGCAAAACATGGTCTTATTTCTGTTACTAATGATAAACATGATAAATGCGAAATATGTATACAAGCCAAGATTACAAAGAAACCATTCCCAAGTGTTGAAAGAAATTCGGAACTTTTGGATTTAATTCATTCCGATATATGTGAATTAAATGGAGTTTTAACCAGAGGTGGAAAAAGGTATTTCATTACCTTTATTGATGATTTTTCTAAATACACATGTGTGTATTTACTCAGAAATAAAGATGAAGCTTTTGACATGTTCAAGCGCTATAAAACAGAAGTAGAAAATCAGAAGGGTAGGAAAATAAAGGTCCTACGTAGTGATAGAGGAGGAGAATACTTCTCCACTGAATTTTCTAACTTCTGCGAAGAACATGGAATTATTCATCAGCATACTGCACCATACACGCCACAACAAAATGGGTTGGCTGAAAGAAAAAATAGAACTCTGGTTGATATGGTAAATTCTATGTTATTAAATGCTAAATTACCACTTAATTTGTGGGGGGAAGCATTGTTGTCTGCATGTCATTTGCATAATAGAATCACTTCAAGGAAAACTAAAGTTTCTCCTTATGAACCATGGAATGGTCGAAAACCTAATCTACGATATCTAAAGGTATGGGGGTGTATTGCTTTCTATAGGGTGACTGATCCAAGGCGGACTAAATTAGGTCCAAGAGCATTGAAAAGTTTGTTTGTAGGATATGCACAAAACTCTAAAGCATACAGACTACTAGATTTATCCTCAAACATAATTGTTGAATCAAGGGATGTTGAGTTTATTGAAAATAAATTCAAGGATGATTCAACCACAAATCAACCATTAAATCCCAACACCACCCAAACACCACTGGATGTTTCTACACCTTCTGCTAATAAAAGGAAAATAACAGAAGAACAAACAGAAATGAGAAGGACACAAAGAATCAGGAAAGAGAAATCTTTTGGTCCAGATTTTATATCATCTCAAGCTATAGCGTTTCTTGTAGAAGGAACCCGAGATGAAGCTACTAATAAAATTCCTATTGTACTAAATATAGAGGATGATCCAAAAACATACAAAGAAGCTATAACTTCTAGAGATTCTGCTTTTTGGAAGGAGGCAATTAATGATGAAATGAATTCAATTTTATCAAACAATACTTGGGTCTTGGTAGACTTGCCTCAAGGGTCAAAACCTATTGGTTGCAAATGGGTGTTTCGAAGAAAACTTAATAACGATGGTAGTGTGCAAACTTTCAAAGCTAGATTAGTAGCCAAGGGTTTTCGGCAAAAGGAAGGAATTGATTTCTTTGACACTTATGCTCCGGTTGCAAGAATTACATCAATTCGAGTACTAATAGCATTAACATCAATCTATCAGTTGCATATCCACCAAATGGATGTCAAAACGGCCTTCCTTAATGGTGAACTTAATGAAGAAGTTTACATGGAACAACCAGAGGGTTTTATCCTTCCTGGAAATGAAAGAAAAGTTTGCAAACTAACAAAATCGTTATACGGATTAAAACAGGCACCAAAACAGTGGCACGAAAAATTTGACTCAATTAAACTCCAAAATGGTTTTACATATAATAGTGCCGACAAATGTATCTACTCCAAATTCACAAAGGAATATGGAGTAATCATTTGTTTATATGTAGATGATTTATTAATATTCGGTACTAACATGAAAGGGATACAAGACACCAAGAATTATTTAACTTCAAAATTTAAAATGAAAGATTTGAATGAAGTTGATACAATTCTGGGTATAAAAGTTAGTAAAGTTATTGGGGGCTATGCACTAAGTCAATCACATTATATTCAAAAAGTACTTCAGAAGTTTGGACATCTAAAAATTAAGGATGCAAGTACCCCAATAGACTCAAGTATCAATCTCAATAAAAATGAAGAGAGATGTATTGCTCAACTCGAATACGCAAGCGCTATTGGAAGTGTAATGTATGCAATGCATTGTACAAGACCTGACATAGCATATGCAATATGCAAACTTGCACGATATACCAGCAATCCCGGCATAGATCATTGGAAAGCAATTGAAAGATTACTTGGTTATCTCAAAAGAACTAGTAATCTAGGACTTGTCTACAATGGATTTCCAAGTGTATTAGAAGGGTATACTGATGCAAGTTGGATAACTAGCGCTGGTGACAATAAATCTTCCTCGGGCTGGATTTTCACATTAGGTGGAGGTGCTATTTCTTGGGCATCAAAGAAACAAACCTGCATTTCGCACTCCACAATGGAATCAGAATTTATATCACTTGCTGCAGCCGGGAAGGAGGCAGAATGGCTAAGAAATATGTTACTGGATATCAATCTATGGCCGAAGCCAATGCCAGCTATTTTATTACGATGCGATAGTCAAGCTACTATGTCAAGAGCATATAGTAACATATACAATGGGAAATCAAGACATATAAGCCTTAGACATGAATATGTAAGACAAATAATAAATGATGGAATAATTACTATTGTCTACATAAGATCCAGCAATAATTTGGCAGACCCATTCACAAAAGCTCTAACTAGAGAAATGATAAGATCCACATCAGTCGGAATGGGACTTAAACCCTGTATTAATCAATGATAGTGGAAACCCAACTTTAATATTAATTAGCTTAATTTTAAGGTTTAATGGGTAATAACAAACTATCATATGATTGGCAAGGCACTAAGTCAAATTAGTGAAAACTGTTACAGGAATGAAGAGGCTGAGTTGAATAACTCTTAATAAAGTTCTAATTGGTCTGGTAACAGAGACATTGAAAAGGAAAGGAACTTTACCTTTATGAACTTGGAAGTGGTGCCGCTTCTAAGCAAGAGTTTATAGGGTTTGCTTTTGTAAAAGTTCATTAAGCTGGGATGGAGCACATGGCCATAACGGTGCTCACAGGTAGGGAAATTTATTGGTAAATTGAAATTGCGTGTGTAATATTTCCGACTTTATAACTCATAGGAGACTCGGTTTAAGTTAAGACCACCCAGCTCTTCTTTAGAGTCCTGAGATATTAACACTAATGTGTGGTTTAATCGAATAGATACCACATATGATGCGTAAACTCAAACTAAAATAAGACTGAACATCATCGATAAAACAATCTAGTGGGAGATTGTTGAGGGAGATTGTTTTAGAAGGGAAGCAATTAGTCCCACATTACCAAATTTTGTTTACTATTCCTAGGTATATAGGAATGGTTGGCTTAGGATATTATGAATTAAATTGATATGGGCTTGATTATGATTGCATGGGGGCTTGGGTATGTGGGCTTGGGCCTATGCATTATTATTATGGGTCAAAGATGGGCACTTGGGCACTTGGGGCACGTGGGCGCGTGCGTGACCGTACGGAAAGGGTGTGACTATTGGCAACAGTCATATTTTTTTTTGAATTTAAACAGATAGACGCATCTGTTCAAACGGTCGCACCTGTTCGCCTGCTATATATAGCCGTCAACCCATACCAGTCCAATTATCTTCTTCCTTCCTCCTTCTCTGCATAAACGCTCTGTTTTAGTCTACAACCAATAAAAGCATCCCACTGGACTCACAAGCATTGCTACGCCTCTGAGTTCTGGTTTTGTTTTATCCTAGGAAGCAATCTGCATTCTACCCTGTTAGCAAACTACACTGTAGTGGGGGCAGATATTGCTTTAAGGACAACGATTACGCGCCTCAAAACCATACGCTTCAACTATACTCTGCACAAAATTCTTCAACAATCTTAAAGCAATATCAGCAATGGAAAACGGTGCAGAATCAGCATTCAAGATCATGAACCAGGACTTCGTCAGGCTGGCCAGAATGGACGGGACCAATTTCACGAGATGGCAGGACAAGATGAAGTTTCTTCTCACCACTCTCAAAGTCTCCTACGTTCTGGATGAGAATCTTCCACCAATTCCTCCTCCGACAGATAAAGATACAGACGAACTGAAAAAACAGACGATGAAACGCGAGGAAGATGAACTGCTATGCCGAGGCCACATACTTAACACGCTATCAGATCGTTTGTATGGTCTCTACACTCCGCTGAAATCGCCTAAAGAAATTTGGGATGCACTGGAAACAAAATACAAAACCGAGAAAGTTGGAACAGATAAGTTTCTTACTTTGCAATATTTTGAATTTGAAATGAAAGACGATATCTCTGTTATGGACCAGATGCATGATTTACAAGTTCTGGTTGGAAAACTTGCCGATTTAAAAGTGCAAATTCCAGAATCGATTCAAGTGGGGGCTATCATTGCTAAACTTCCACCTAGTTGGAATAATTATCGTAAAAAGCTCCTACACATGACTGAAGAACTCACGTTGGAAAGGATTGCACTACACCAAAAAAGATTTTTGGTAGCGTTGAAAAAACGCTACCATAACTTATGATAGCGTTTTAGAGAACGCTGCTATACGACATGCAACTAAAAGTCTAAAAAAATTTGTTGCGTTGTAGTAAACGCTACCTAAAATCTCTTTTAAATGCAACTATAGGTATTTTCTGTAGGATTTAAAAACGCTACCAAAAGTCACTTTTAAATGCAGCTATAGGTTTTTTCTGTAGGGTTAAAAAAACGCTACCATAAGTCTTCATTTTTTGGTTGTATTTTTTGTTTATATGCTTTTTTTGATTTTCAGTAGCGTTTTTAAAATGCAACTGTATAATTTTTATATTAGTTTACATTTGTTTCTGTAGCATTTCTGAAATGCTACTAAAAGTTATTGATTGTTTGGTAGCATATTTTAAATGTTACTATTTACGGTTGATGGTTTATACCATT
The DNA here is from genome assembly GCA_030765085.1 of Allium cepa. Classification (NCBI taxonomy): domain Eukaryota; kingdom Viridiplantae; phylum Streptophyta; class Magnoliopsida; order Asparagales; family Amaryllidaceae; genus Allium; species Allium cepa. The sequence goes on along the minus strand of CM060940.1, from coordinate 743,458,628 downwards.
TCCAGCAATCGCTTATATACTATTCTTATTAAAACGAACGATCAATCGCATAATTTTCATATATTCAAACAAATAATTAAATCACATAATTAGCATATACAAACAATCATTCATATGATCATCATATTCAAATAATTGCAGAAACGTGCTAATCTTAAAATCAAATATAATATCCATAATCAATTCGATAGTAGTTTTTCAACAAAATAAGTCACATACTACAAGCATTCACAGACAAGTTTCCACAAATGGTACTAACAAAATACGACAACATATATAGCAATTAAATTCATGTTCGTTGCTTGATTACCAATAGTTCTTTGTTGTCCACAGTCGCATCATAGGATCTGATAAGATATTCTGGATTTCCAAAACCTGCATTTACTTCGCCTGCACATTCATTTAGAAACATAGTTATATATTAATGTAAAAAGTCTACAAGGACAAAGACAATACACAATGAGGATACTTTCAGCTCTTTAGGGCTGATATCACCTCTGTTTGCCTTGTTGATTTGTTTTGCACACCTTTCTAATTCACAATCACACATGAGATGTGTTTTCTGCAATCGTCTAAATAAAAGGTTGATCATCTTCACTATATTTCATTACTAAGCAAGGAACGATTTATATGAACATATAAATTCCTTTTTTATATAGGCATTAAACTCAACCATTATAATAGAGGAAGAGACTTACAAAGGCTAAAGTGGTTCTGATAAATAAACAAACAAGGGACAAAGAACATATGACATTTACATGTACAAAGACTTAGATGATTCAAAACTTGATGACATTTAATATTTGTTAGGAATTAGTATGTTAGACAACATATTAGCCAGAGATAGTCCTAAAACATCCTTGTTCACATCATTCCCTATTCAGATCATTAAAACTATAAATTATTAACTAACAAACTAATTTGAGCAAAATCCAACACAATTACTTTTTGACTAATGTATAAGTTATGTTCCTCTTACCAGGAAGTTGAAGTATTCATCAACATATCAAACTAATATGATTGATTGGAAGTACCTTTCCAAAAACTTGAGGCCATCAAACTCGGGCATTTCACAATCCTTTGGCTGCCACCTAAACTACTCATATGAATTATCCATGCTCTGAAAACCTTAATCATAACTTTCCATGTATTAAAGTAGGATATTAAATGGAGGAAAAACAAACCTTGAAGCACAGACTTATTTGCAACTGGCATTCTATCTTGAATCAAATTATCAGGTAAAAGGTTTGGAATTTTCCACGGATGTTCAAATTGAGGGTTCTCTTTCTGCTTATAGGAAGAGATATCCAAATTTTGTCGTTTCACATTATTAGGGTTGAAAGCATGAAAATCCTGCAACAAGAAATCCAAAATTTAAATTATCGAACTACATAACAATTAGACATATAATGCCAATCCAATTTGAAAAGCGAATGTTTAGAAATAAGCATATCACCATACTAAGATAATGCAAAAACACCTAGCTTATCTAATATGTTATTACTGATATACCACTAGTCTATGTTCCAGTATTTTCTCATGGTTGTTAACATGCTAACAAAGTCTCACTACTGCACAAACATAGTTTGATGGGTGGAAAAATAATTCGTGCAATTATTAATGCATAAATTATTAATTTATTTTTCTACAACAAATTCTTATAGCCAAATTAATGTTAAAACATGACCCACCTCAATTAGACAACTAAAATCAATGAGAAAGGAATCCACTGTAGTCAAATTATTTAGTTCGTTGGATTTAATTTATCATTTATACATACATGATAAGAATTATCCCAAGTACTTTTAGATCAAGAGAAAGTCAACTGACCTTATCTTTTGTGCCATTCTTTTTCCATTTTTTTTACCAGCATGAAATATGGATATCTTCTAGATACATGCAATGAAGTCAAAAAAATTTCTTCATAAACTATAATTCTGGAACAAAAATAAATTAATTTATAATTTAGAAAATATTCTGAACATGCAGCGAAAATGAAAGACAGAGTTATGAATCAATAGGTTGTAACAAATGAGATCTGTTTGATAAACTGTCGTACTGAATGAAGATGCATCAGAAAATAGAGTCCATATATCATTATGAATATACTTGTTTTCAGTTCTATTACTGTCTACAGTTTCGGAACGAAATTTTTATCACTATGAAATGGCAAATATGATTTTAGGCTACTTCTGTTAAATCTTTATATGATATTTTAACTTTAATAATAATTAAAAAGTAACAGAAATTCAACCCACTTCTGCTAGTATAATTTGCATTCCAAAGGAAATTTTGTTAATATCTTTCCTCGTACAACTTAAATCTTAAAAAAATGATTTTTTTTATAACGCAGCATATAAAGTATAAAAAATGGAAGGAAACAAATATTTTTAAGATAAACCTGAGTGCAAACCTTAGAGGAGATGTACGCTTATAAACACCTACAAATCATGTTATGCTTATATAAGCATATAAAATGCATGCTCATAGCAATTTTATTGACAAACAAACTATAATCTTTCATGTAGTCATACAACGAACTCATTCTTATTTACAAAGCTAACAGTTTGTAGCATAAAGGGATTTTTTTAATCAAAATACAATATTATATACTATAGCCATCCAAAATTTTGGTTGAATATGTGTAGCGTAGTTAAGCTGGATTAAAAGTGACCTGATATACACTCGGTACTCAATGTAGATAAAATTATCAAAGTTATAAGTATATTATCAATATAGAGAAAACTCTATTATCGGCAACATCATCCTTTCATAAATCATCAATCAGAAACTAGCTTTTGACAGAATAATGTAAGATAAACCGAGACTGTGAACATTCTTTGAAGATAAACCGAGAAACTAGCTTCTTTCCAAAATGATCATTCTAAATATTTTCGCTAGCTACAGTTGGTAAATGCTTGTGAGAAACTAAGGATCCAACAACTGATATAATCAGGCATTGATGTAATTATGGAAGCATAAGATAAAAGCTAGAAGCAAGGTGAAGGGAACTTACCATAAAGCTATAGTTGTTTTTTTCCATTTCATCAGAAAATATGAAAGGCTTTCTTTGTTGATTATATCCAATTAACATACTTTGTTGCATCGTTGCACACTCTGACCGTAACTGAGGTTTCATATATAATCAATGTTTGTCCACAGCTGACTTGACCATTGTAGTTCGATGGTGGGCCACCAAATCCACGGCATGCTTTAAAAGGTGTTCCAAATCCTGGCCAAAATAAATTGTCAGGAACTCAAATGGAAAAACAAACCTACACCAAGCGACCAATTTTCCAATTCATAAATTTTAACATACAGTGCCTGAAATAATTGGAAAATAATGCTTACATTGCTATTTCTTGGTCTTACAAAGACATGGCACAATGCATCTTGCATATTAGGTGTCAGCATTGCAACAGTTCCATCAAGTATTTCTTCCTTTTCCTTAACAATTTTTTCTACCCAAATTGGTGGTTGCTCGTAAGATTTATTTAGAATTATAAGAAGTTCATCCACAACAACATTATATGCAACCAGATAGTCATAAGCAGTAAAATCTCTTTCACTGCAACTATCTATCTCATCTCTATAAAGAAAATTATGGGATACTTGCGTATTAGTGCTTATTCAATTAATTTTCTTTGGATAGCAAAGGTGAATTTTAATAACGTTTTTGGCCTAAAAGATAAAAGCAAAGGTCTACCAATCCTCATTTTTAATTTAAACAGTTTTAAAAATGGTATTTTACAATATGATTCTGTTGAAAGTTGTATGTAGTATGCTAGTACAATAGAAAACTAGTATAGACAAAGACCTACTTAATTGTGAATTTCTCACTAAATTTTTGGACATGGTTACAATTGCATTTCCAACTAATTATAGCAATCATACACCCATTCTAATCAAGTTTTCTAAACAAGTTCAACATCGAAAAGGAAAGCCATTCGATTATGTAAAAAACTGGTATTGACATAAATGATGTTTAAACTATGTAGTGGATGAACTTAAATAAACAACATGAGAGGATGCAACTCATAGGTTTGAATGCAAAAGCATGGAAGAAGAATAAAAACAAGTCAGATTTTGTTTAAAAGCTTGAAGAAGGATTTAAATTGGAATTCATGCAAACTAAAGAAAATCCAGAAAATGATACTTATATGACAACATGCTTCAACTTAATATGCAGCTCATGGAGCAAAATTCAAGATACCATGACTACAATTGGGTGGTATAAATTTTTCTATGCAATGAAGTAAATGAGTAAACACAAAAACATAACCCAAGCAATACTAAAAACCAACGAGGAATATCTAATAAGAAGACAACTAAAGAGGTCATCTCTTAATATTCCAATATATTTAATGGGGGGAAACATATAATTTTCCAACAATGCACACAAGAATGAAAGTTAATGATGTGGGAAAAAAATTCTTATTTGTTGAAGTATTATTGGAGGAGAGAAAATCTACTTTGCTTTAAATTAATGATTCCAAAATCCTAAGCCCCGATGGATCCTTTACCATATTCTTTAGAATACATTGGGACCTAATTAGTAAGGAGCTCTACAATGTCATATCTGAAAATTTCCAAATTGGAAAAACAGTTATATAATCTACCATCAAAAAATGAAAATGAGTTATAAATAGATTATAACACTAGGTTATTAAAGCTTATTGAAACAATTGTATACTCTACCATCGGTTACTAGATGCAGGTTTGTCAAATGCTAAAAAACATTATTTCCCATATTGAATGCATTTAGGAAATTTCTTAAGACAAGGAAGAAAACACCTTGTGAATTGGTATACTAAAGCCGAACATGAAGGAGGTATGGGGCTCAGAAATCTAAATGATGCTGCTAACTTTCATGGTTTATAAATCACTTGGAATTACTTAAATCAAAAAAGCATATGGACAAAGTGGATGCAGCAAATATACTATAAAAAGTAGAATTTTTGGATAATTCAAGAAGACAACAGTGCATCATTTACGTGAAAGTTACTGCTTAAAACAAGATGTTTATGTTATGGCATAGTCGAAAAGAAAATTGCCAATGGAAAAAACAATAGTTTATGGTTCGACCACTAGCTTAATGGAAACACATTGATCAATACAGTTAGATGGTTATCAATGAGCTATTTTGTACGTTCGGAAAAGGAAGTGTCTGCACTCATCTCAGACTCCAATGATGCCTCAACAACCATGATATTCCTCATAATATTGGAACCTAGATTGGAAAAATTATCATTTACAATAATATAGAAAGTGATTTTTTATGGTAGAAACCCCATACAAAGGACAGTTTGGTTTTAGCCCGATTGGGACTGCACTCAAATTAGTGAACAAACTTAAGGCCAATCTCTTCATATATGGAATTCTATAAATGCTCCAAAAATGGAAAAGTGTTTCTATCTTGCATTGTAGCATTGAAAAAATTTAATACGCTAGATAGAATAAAAAATTCGTGCAATGCTTAAGCACAAATTGTTCTTTATGCGCTAGGAAGTAGAAAATTAATTTTCAAGTGTGAATATTCGAAATAGATTTGGGAAAATATCAAACAAAATAAAAGCTCACGCACAATAACATCAAGACGTCAGAAGATCTCATGATCTGTCTCTCAAATTTGCAAATCAACAAAACTTTATATCATAACATAATGGATGCAGCTATCAGTATGGCATTTATGCGTCAAACAAAATCAAAGACTATTTCATAACATACCAGCTCCAGTAACTGTCATGCATGACCTACTTATTCGAGACTATAAAATAATAGCCATTAAGCGAACTCAGTATCGGAAGCATGCAGTAAGAATGAAGAGATGCGCAAAAACTTTCAATTTATCTAACTCTACTAGTTGACAGTCCAATTGATCCCTCCTCCTTCAAAGCTGATTTGAGCATGTATTCATATTTGAGCTTCCAGGAAAGGATTCATGCATATTGTACTACATATCATTTGACCTAACTAGTAAGACATGGATTAGATAGGTTGATGGCCAATTCATTGATAACCTTATTAAAATGAACATGTGTTATAACATAGATTATAACAAAGCTATTCGTATCATTAGTGGAAAATCAATGCTATGTTATAATCATCAAATGATAACATTAGTCGTACCTTGAGTAAAACTGCCATAATCATATCTCTTAAAACCTTTTGAATTAAATACATGACATCTTTCACCAGTGCATATGCACCCAAGAGCAAACTGACAATATGTGTTACAATATTAAAAATATCAACACTGCTAGTAGCTTGAGTGGAAAAAAAACAAAGTCTGATTTCATTTTTATTTATTACTAATATAAAGCTAACATAAAACTAGTAATAGGTACTTGGAGAATTGGAACTTAATCACTATTAAATCTGCACACTAAGGTTTTTCCACTTTATAGTTAGAAAATAACTACATTTCCATACCTGAAGTAAATTATAAATTGTTGAATTATGATTCTATGAGAAGATTTTGATATTAATCAATTATATAACACTAGTTTGATCCAATTGTCAATATATTAGCCAGTTTAGTTGGAATGTTTTCTTCCAAATAAAGGCAAAAAAATAACTTTAAAAGTTTCTTCTTTTTGGGTACGGAAACGTCGTTTTGATTTTGGTTTTAAATGAACAAGGCCCTAACTTATTGCTCGTACAAAAATGCAAATTAGGTGATGGTATTACTATGTGCAATGATATTAACCGTCGTAGGCACGGTTATAAGCGGAGATTTCAAAACCATGAGCACAGAAGAAAAGAACGTCAAACATGGATAGCTTTTGTACATAATCATTCTGTTCTGGTCGGTTGTCACATTTCAGCTGGGAGTTCTAGTGGCAACAGTCGTCCTTTTTCTGGCCTTGGCCATAGTTGCTGGAGTTGTGAATGCAGTCGGAGTGCCAGTTACTAGTATTTCTGCGGTTATATTTTTGCATATTCCAATTATATTTTTGCATGATCCAATGAGTGGTTTTAAAATCCTTACACGTGTAACTGAAGGGTCTAATTTGGTAATTCAATCTTGGACAGTGATTGAGCCTCTATCAACTAGGTTATGACATAATTATGTAATTTTCTCAACAGTCGTACATATATAGAATATATATATATATATATGTCCTCTTTTCTCGATGAGAAAAAAGGGTTTTTATTACTTTGATATTGATTATGTAAAGGTTGCTGGGAACTCCAACAAATATCTCATCTTATCATTTATCTGAAAAAATGCACCGAAAATCATATATCGAATATACCAAAAAATATCATTCACGATGTTAACAAAATCTTTTTTAGTTTTGAGTGAATGCAATTAGCTAAGGTTGGTTTATATCTATGGCAATATTAAATCAGAAAAAAAATTCAACATAAAACTCATTTATACCAATAAAAATGACAATTTATGGTATACAACTACTTGCCCTGATGAAATGCGCTGCGAATCTATTGCTCAAACCACAAACAAGGCTACAAGCAAATGCAACAGATTTATACAAAAACTGGTTCATGCAAAATTTAGCTACAATGTTCAAAATGCATATTACCCAAAATGCTAATACTAGGTTTACTTAGTTGGTGACCAGTAAGATGGAAACTACAGTATAAAATGAGAAAAGAATACCATTTATCACCATATCCAAATGCAACTGCAAGATTCCTCTAACTCCTAAGCACGAAGGCTAGGTAACTTTAAAAAATTACCCATTTTTTCATTTTGATTTTTGAATAAACTAAATGCAATTTATGTGATGAATTCAAACAACAACACACAAAAGCTATTTCGTAGGCTCGTTCTAAAATACAAACACAAAATAAAGTTCATTTTCAGATTACCTTTATTAACTTTATTGAGCTGAAGGTGTGAAGCAGAGGGTGGAGATTGAAATCATCACTTGAGCGCAAGGTTTCTGAGGCAAATTATGGTAGAACTGCATGAGCTAAGCAACGATTGAAGCAAATTTAGGGTTTACTGTGGCTGGAGGGAAAGAAGTTTAATAAAATTGCTTAAGCGGCGATGAAATAAAAAGTAATTTGAGCGGGCAGAGAAAATATTACCCAAATCTTAGTGTGTATTGTTGGCGGGATAGTAAAGAAGCGATACTTTATTTAAGGCAAATTTTTATAAATGAGTAATGCTTGCACTTAACATTGAAACGCTACCAATAACTGCAACCAATAGCAAGTTTTGTTGTAGTGTTGGAAAACACATACGGATTGAAGAGGAGAATAGAATTCGCGATGGTGTTTTTCCACCAAACAACGTGAACAACGTGAATTCTGGAAAAAAGAGGAAGAAAGGTCAAAATCAGAACTTTAAGCCAAATAAGAAAAGCAAGTCTGAAGCCAAATCTAATCCAAAAGATAAGAAGAACGGGGCTTGCTACAACTGCGGCAAACTTGGCCATTGCAAACGAGAGTGCAGGGCTCCTCCAAAACAGAATAAAGCACAATCTGGAAATGCAAATATGGTTCAGAATGAAGAAGTTCAGGAAATCATTGCGATGGTTTCAGATTTACAAATTGGTATGATAACCGATGTGCACTTGGCAATTTCTGAAACAAAAACTTCAGATTGGTGGTTTGATTCCGGCGCAACAGTTCACGTTTGCAATAATAAGGATCTGTTCAAGACATATAAGGAGGTTGCAGAACAAGAAGTGATCATGGGTAATGGGAATGCAGCAAAAGTTCTAGGAAAAGGAACTGTCGAGATTCAATTTACTTCTAATAAGAAGATTACACTCACGAATGTGCTGCATGTTCTTGATATCAAAAAGAACCTTGTCTCTGCATCAATCTTATGCAAAAGCGGTGTCAAATCTGTCTTAGAGGCTAATAGTTTAATTCTATCCAAAAATGGCATGTTTGTGGGTAAAGGTTATGCATGTAATGGGATGTTCAAACTCAGTATTAATGAAATAAAAGAATGTTCTGCTTATATTATTGATTCTTTACCTTTATGGCATGCACGTTTAGGGCATTTAAACTATAAATCTTTAAAGTATATGGCAAAACATGGTCTTATTTCTGTTACTAATGATAAACATGATAAATGCGAAATATGTATACAAGCCAAGATTACAAAGAAACCATTCCCAAGTGTTGAAAGAAATTCGGAACTTTTGGATTTAATTCATTCCGATATATGTGAATTAAATGGAGTTTTAACCAGAGGTGGAAAAAGGTATTTCATTACCTTTATTGATGATTTTTCTAAATACACATGTGTGTATTTACTCAGAAATAAAGATGAAGCTTTTGACATGTTCAAGCGCTATAAAACAGAAGTAGAAAATCAGAAGGGTAGGAAAATAAAGGTCCTACGTAGTGATAGAGGAGGAGAATACTTCTCCACTGAATTTTCTAACTTCTGCGAAGAACATGGAATTATTCATCAGCATACTGCACCATACACGCCACAACAAAATGGGTTGGCTGAAAGAAAAAATAGAACTCTGGTTGATATGATAAATTCTATGTTATTAAATGCTAAATTACCACTTAATTTGTGGGGGGAAGCATTGTTGTCTGCATGTCATTTGCATAATAGAATCACTTCAAGGAAAACTAAAGTTTCTCCTTATGAACTATGGAATGGTCGAAAACCTAATCTACGATATCTAAAGGTGTGGGGGTGTATTGCTTTCTATAGGGTGACTGATCCAAGGCGGACTAAATTAGGTCCAAGAGCATTGAAAAGTTTGTTTGTAGGATATGCACAAAACTCTAAAGCATACAGACTACTAGATTTATCCTCAAACATAATTGTTGAATCAAGGGATGTTGAGTTTATTGAAAATAAATTCAAGGATGATTCAACCACAAATCAACCATTAAATCCCAACACCACCCAAACACCACTGGATGTTTCTACACCTTCTGCTAATAAAAGGAAAATAACAGAAGAACAAACAGAAATGAGAAGGACACAAAGAATCAGGAAAGAGAAATCTTTTGGTCCAGATTTTATATCATCTCAAGCTATAGCGTTTCTTGTAGAAGGAACCCGAGATGAAGCTACTAATAAAATTCCTATTGTATTAAATATAGAGGATGATCCAAAAACATACAAAGAAGCTATAATTTCTAGAGATTCTGCTTTTTGGAAGGAGGCAATTAATGATGAAATGAATTCAATTTTATCAAACAATACTTGGGTCTTGGTAGACTTGCCTCAAGGGTCAAAACCTATTGGTTGCAAATGGGTGTTTCGAAGAAAACTTAATAACGATGGTAGTGTGCAAACTTTCAAAGCCAGATTAGTAGCCAAGGGTTTTCGGCAAAAGGAAGGAATTGATTTCTTTGACACTTATGCTCCGGTTGCAAGAATTACATCAATTCGAGTACTAATAGCATTAGCATCAATCTATCAGTTGCATATCCACCAAATGGATGTCAAAACGGCCTTCCTTAATGGTGAACTTAATGAAGAAGTTTACATGGAACAACCAGAGGGTTTTATCCTTCCTGGAAATGAAAGAAAAGTTTGCAAACTAACAAAATTGTTATACGGATTAAAACAGGCACCAAAACAGTGGCACGAAAAATTTGACTCAATTATACTCCAAAATGGTTTTACATATAATAGTGCCGACAAATGTATCTACTCCAAATTCACAAAGGAATATGGAGTAATCATTTGTTTATATGTAGATGATTTATTAATATTCGGTACTAACATGAAAGGGATACAAGACACCAAGAATTATTTAACTTCAAAATTTAAAATGAAAGATTTGAATGAAGTTGATACAATTCTGGGTATAAAAGTTAGTAAAGTTAGTGGGGGCTATGCACTAAGTCAATCACATTATATTCAAAAAGTACTTCAGAAGTTTGGACATCTAAAAATTAAGGATGCAAGTACCCCAATAGACTCAAGTATCAATCTCAATAAAAATGAAGAGAGATGTATTGCTCAACTCGAATACGCAAGCGCTATTGGAAGTGTAATGTATGCAATGCATTGTACAAGACCTGACATAGCATATGCAATATGCAAACTTGCACGATATACCAGCAATCCCGGCATAGATCATTGGAAAGCAATTGAAAGATTACTTGGTTATCTCAAAAGAACCAGTAATCTAGGACTTGTCTACAATGGATTTCCAAGTGTATTAGAAGGGTATACTGATGCAAGTTGGATAACTAGCGCTGGTGACAATAAATCTACCTCGGGTTGGATTTTCACATTAGGTGGAGGTGCTATTTCTTGGGCATCAAAGAAACAAACCTGCATTTCGCACTCCACAATGGAATCAGAATTTATAGCACTTGCTGCAGCCGGGAAGGAGGCAGAATGGCTAAGAAATATGTTACTGGATATCAATCTATGGCCGAAGCCAATGCCAGCTATATTATTACGATGCGATAGTCAAGCTACTATGTCAAGAGCATATAGTAACATATACAATGGGAAATCAAGACATATAAGCCTTAGACATGAATATGTAAGACAAATAATAAATGATGGAATAATTACTATTGTCTACATAAGATCCAGCAATAATTTGGCAGACCCATTCACAAAAGCTCTAACTAGAGAAATGATAAGATCCACATCAGTCGGAATGGGACTTAAACCCTGTATTAATCAATGATAGCGGAAACCCAACTTTAATATTAATTAGCTTAATTTTAAGGTTTAATGGGTAATAACAAACTATCATATGATTGGAAAGGCACTAAGTCAAATTAGTGAAAACTGTTACAGGAATGAAGAGGCTGAGTTGAATAACTCTTAATAAAGTTCTAATTGGTCTGGTAACAGAGACATTGAAAAGGAAAGGAACTTTACCTTTATGAACTTGGAAGTGGTGCCGCTTCTAAGCAAGAGTTTATAGGGTTTGCTTTTGTAAAAGTTCATTAAGCTGGGATGGAGCACATGGCCATAACGGTGCTCACAGGTAGGGAAATTTATTGGTAAATTGAAATTGCGTGTGTAATATTTCCGACTTTATAACTCATAGGAGACTCGGTTTAAGTTAAGACCACCCAGCTCTTCTTTAGAGTCCTGAGATATTAACACTAATGTGTGGTTTAATCGAATAGATACCACATATGATGCGTAATCTCAAACTAAAATAAGACTGAACATCATCGACAAAACAATCTAGTGGGGGATTGTTGAGGGATATTGTTTTAGAAGGGAAGCAATTAGTCCCACATTACCAAATTTTGTTTACTATTCCTAGGTATATAGGAATGGTTGGCTTAGGATATTGTGAATTAAATTGATATGGGCTTGATTATGATTGCATGGGGGCTTGGGTATGTGGGCTTGGGCCTATGCATTATTATTATGGGTCAAAGATGGGCACTTGGGCACTTGGGGCACGTGGGCGCGTGCGTGACCGTACGGAAAGGGTGTGACTGTTGGCAACAGTCATATTTTTTTTGAATTTAAACAGATAGACGCATCTGTTCAAATGGTCGCTCCTGTTCGCCTGCTATATATAGCCGTCAACCCATACCAGTCCAATTATCTTCTTCCTTCCTCCTTCTCTGCATAAACGCTCTGTTTTAGTCTACAACCAATAAAAGCATCCCACTGGACTCACAGGCATTGCTACGCCTCTGAGTTCTGGTTTTGTTTTATCCTAGGAAGCAATCTGCATTCTACCCTGTTAGCAAACTACACTGTAGTGGGGGCAGATATTGCTTTAAGGACAGCGATTACGCACCTCAAAACCATACGCTTCAACTATACTCTGCACAAAATTCTTCAACAAAAACTGATGATATTCATGATGAAGTGTGGTATCTAGACTCAGAAGCAATAAATCATGTTGCAAAAAGTCTCAGCAACTTGAATCTTGGAAATAAAGAGTACAGAGGTAAACAAAGTTTCGCATGTGTAATGGTGTTTCAACTCAAATAACTCATACTAGTAATGCACTTATACAAGTTAAGAGGCAACTCTATCTTAATGATTTGTTGAGAGTTCCTCAAATAAATAAAAAACTTAATAAGTGTTTCTTAGTTTGATAGAGATAATGATGTATTCTTTGAATTCTACCCCGATTATTGTGTTGTAAAAGACATATTAACTAAGAAAATCCTTTCGCAGGGTAATGCTTTCAAAGGATTGTACAAATTTGATTTGTTGATTCCAAGAACAATGATAATGTTGAAAACTGTTGTAATATCTCTGAATCTAATCAGAGTAAACTGAGTAAGAATAGTTTTGATTTATGGCATAGTAATGGATCACCCTAGTGTTGAAGTTATAAAGAAAATATTGAAAAGTAATAAAATTACTTTTGGTAATGTGTCTACACCTTATATATGTACCTACTGTCTAATGGGTGATAGCCACAAGCTCACCTTAAAATTTTCTCAAACTATATATTCAAAACCCCTTGAGCTTGTGGCCATTGACCTATGGGGATTTGCCCCTATTGATACTAATTATGAGTATAAATACTATATTTCTTTTATAGATGCATATTCAAGATTTATGTGGATATATTTCTTAAAATCAAAGTCTAAAACTTACTATGCAGTTATGCAATTCATAGCTAATGCAGAGAAGTTGACAAACTATCAAGTCAAAGCCATACAAACGGATGTAGGGATAGAATTCAAACCACTAAAAGATTTTTTTTTCAGAAAAAGAGGATAAATCATAGAAATACTTATCCCTACACATCAGAACAAAATGGAATAATTGAAAGAAAGCACGGATGTGTTGTAGAAACTGGGCTTACACTGTTAGCATAAGCAGCTTTACCTCTAAAATTCTGGCCAAATGCCTTTTCCACTGCTGTTCATTTGATTAATAGACTCCCCACCAAAGTTCTTTAAGACAAGAGTCCAATTGAAGTATTATTTGGTAGAGCGCCTAATTATCATAGCTTAAAAGTCTTTGGCTACTTATGTTTTTCTTATTTAAGACAGTATAATTCTCATAAACTAAATTATAGGTCTGCTTCCTGCACTTTCCTTAGATACCCAAACAACACAAAAGGATAAAAGTGCTTAGATAACAAGAGAAGAATATTCATTTCTAGACATGTCATATTCAATGAGCATGTCTTTCCTTTAGTGAATCTAGTATTAAGACTTCACAAAAAATCAATAATACAAGATTCCCTATTCCACCTATACCTTTGAATCAGGATATATTATTTCCTGAGCATGAGCAGGGCTATCATGATCACATTGAACCTAACACTCTTTATCTCAGTCTGATTCAGGTCAAGATTCATGAGAGTCCTGCTCACTTATCTGAATGGCAGTTAGATTCTCAATCCGAGTCTCTGCAGGATCACAGAGTAAGAGATTTCACCAGCATACAACCTAAAAATGAAAGCAACACAAGTCAGCAAGCAAATAACATTTGTCATCATATGATCACAAGATCAAAAGGTGGAATTTTCAAACCTAAAGTTTATGTTACTGACTGTGAAACTAAAGAACCAGCCACCTATCAGCAAGCAGCTCAAAGTGAAAATGGACAAATGCTATGAATGAGGAATACAATGCTCTTATAAGAAAAAAAACCTGGAGTCTAGTTCCATTACCTAAACATAGAAATTCGATTAGCTACATGCAAATGTACGAACTGAAGAAAAATGCCGATGGTGTCATATCTAAATATAAAGCGAGACTTATTGCTAAAAGATTCTCACAATAAGAAGGATTTGATTTCAATGAGACCTTCTTCCCAGTTGTTAAACCAACATCAATAAGAATTATTCTTACTATTGCACTTCATAAAGGATGGAGCATAAAACGGTTAAATGCAATAATGCTTTTTTAAATGGAGTGTTAGAGGAAGAAGTTTATATGGAACAACCACCTGGTTTTAAAAAGAATGAAGAAGCAGGACTTGTGTGCAAGTTAAATAAAGCTATTTATGGTCTCAAACAAGCACCCAGGGTCTGATTTGAGAAATTGAAAACTACATTGATCAGGCTGGGTTATAGACCTACAAAGTCTGATAATTCTCTGTTTATTAAATTTCATAATTCAATTGTCATTTATATTCTCATATATGTAGATGATTTTATTGTGATAGGTAATAACAATGATGAAATCAAGCAGCTCATCAATCAATTAAACAACAAATTCTTGATAAAAGAATTTGGTGATCTAAACTTCTTCCTTGGTATTGAAGTACAAAGATCAAATTCAAACATTTTCTTAAGTCAAAGAAAATATATTTTTGAAATACTTCATAAAACAAAAATGCACCAGGCAAATAGCTTGCCTACTCCTATGATAAGTACCCTTCATCTGTCTAAAGACTCGTGCACAAATTTTAAATGCCAAGGAATATAGCAGTACCATAGGTGCACTATAATATTTGACCATTACTAGACTAGAAATTGTTTATAGTGTTAATAAAGTTAGTCAGTTCATGCAAAATCCTTATGAGAATCATTGCAAGGCTGCAAAAAAGAGAATCATAAGATATATAAATAGAACTATAAATCATGGTTTGATCTTAAGAGCTCATTCTAATTTAAGTTTATCTGGTTTTGCAGATGCTGATGGGGCTACATATGTTGATGATAAAAGATCAACAAGTGGTTATTACATCTACCTAGGCCTAAATCCCTTGTCTTGGTGTTCAAAAAAATAGTCTACAATATCAAAATCAAGCACTGAAGCAGAGCTTAGAAGGTTGGAAAGTGCCACAGTGGAGATAATGTGGATGGAATCTCTGCTCAGTGAATTGAAGATCATTACTAACAGAAAAGCAACAATTTGGTGCGACAACTTGAGTACTATTTCTCTAGCATCTAATCCTATTCTACACTCCAGAACAAAACAGATGGAACTCGATTTATACTTTGTTAGGGAGAAGTTCTTAAGGGAAGACTTGCAGTAAATCACTTACTAGCTACACATCAAAAGGAAGATATTCTTACCAAGGCTCTTTCTACTAGAAGCTTCCTCCGTTTGAAAGTGGAGCTTAGAGTTGATGCTTCAACAACAAAGATCCCAAAGGAAAAGCTGCTACAACAACCAACATTGAGGTTCTCAAAGATAAAATTAACTCAACAAGCAGTGCCTCTGCGCTGCTTGCTGAGTTAAATGTCGAATTGAAAAGCTAATCATGAAAGGTCTTTACTCCAGAGATCTGAAATATCTCCTCTTCATCTCAAAAAGGGTCAAGCTGGTTTCTTTCTTCATTCTCGCATAAACTCAAGATGAATCATTAACCAAATCGTGCATAAACTCAACAAGTAGAATTTACAACTCTACTTGCCGAGTTAATCACCAATTTTAGAGCTCTCTCATGAAAAGGCAACTTCTTTTCACTATATGCTATCTTATCTCCCTCACACCTTTCATCTCTCGAAAAAATTTCATCAAATTTATTAAGAATTGAAGTTTGTTATTTTGGGGGTCGGCAGAAACCCTAAGTACAATTTGAAGGAGGGTACTAGTGAATGATGTATAATGCGACCGAGTATAGTGTAATATAACAAATATACGGTATTGTTATTCATAACCCGCAACCTGCTTCATTATGGGCCAATCCCAATATAATTATTTTCGCTCTGTATATAATAGCTGCAACACTTTGTATCAAACAGTAATCATCTTCCGAAATAATAAAATTCTCAATTCTATTTCATTTCTTATTCAATATTCAATAGCATTGCTATGAATTCTAAATTATTTTTAATAGAAAATAATATACATGACCGATCATCCTAAGTGTCAATATGTATATATATGCATATACATACATACATACATACATACATATATATATATATATATATATATATATGAAGTAAACTAGAACAGTAAAATAGTCTACTCCAATGCTAGCACAAAATCTATAAGTCAATAAGTCTCTGTACCTGTAGAGTCTCGGCCTAACCCGAGTATTATAAAATAAATGGGTCTGACTATATCAAATAAAGAGACAAGATCCTGATATAATAAATGCATGACTTAAATAATAAGCAAAGATAAAAATATGTCGAAGCCAATTATCATAAACAGGCATATCAATTAAATTCATCATTTCCTAAATCCATAAATAATAACCATAAAATAAGCCATCTCAAAATGTGCCTAAATCCAAATAATAATAATAAGGCATATCAAACAATCATCATTTCATAAGTCCATATCAAGTCTCAAATGGACTATCATCTAAAATATGGTGAAAATAATTCAAAATTCTCCAGATCACAAAGAAGTATCCATCCTAAAATCTCTGAAGAAATAATCATCACTAATGAAATAATAATGGTAGTTAACTATCAGTTTAAAAATAGTGACACAAAGTCTAACAAGACAAAATAAACTGATAACTATCTAATAAACCAAAAAGATTCTGCCACATAGTGTAATAGTCTAATCCCACAAAATAGACTACTATGTGAATTTATCTAATCCCACGAAATAGGCAAACATTGTTTACTGTACACAAAATATACTGATATTTCTACATATAACACCTGTCCAAGGGTCAAAAGGGCAGCCATGTCATACTATAACAAACCTAATCCTCCAAAATTGGTCTGCATACCCATATCTAAGAATGTATCGATTTGTAGATCAATGAAAAACGAGTCATCGTCTCTTGGGATCTATTGGCCTGAAATTCGAACATCTTAAGATAATACAACTTTAAATGTTAATTACTGTCACTCAAGTAATTAGAAGAATTTAACTAACTGTTCCATAATAGATAGTAAATTCAAGTATTTACTAAAATCTAGTAACTTTCACTCAAACTCTATTTAATAAATTATAAACATAAACAAAACAATTGTATGAAAAGTCTCATACCAATCCAACATTCCATTGTTTTGTAAAATTCTTTGTTTCATAGAAAAGCATGAAACTCAAAGAAACATAAGTGAAAACATTAATTGCTCGAAATTAATGTTTCCAAAAGTCATCAAAGAAATACCAAAATGCTATATAATTAGCCAGAGGCTAAAAACAATAAAAGCTAGTAAGGGTTTATAGTTTGAAAGCAAATAATAAGAATTTACCATATAGGAATTAGTTTCTAAATTAACTTATAGATACTTACTTTCAAACTTCTCATTTTAAATTCTACAAACTTATTTTAAAGAATAGTTACTTATTTACAAAAGCTTTTGGAACTCTTCCAAATCATTTAAACCTCTTTTATAACAAAATTACTTGAAATTAAAATTATTGCTTTCATAATTGCTTTTATAAAATAATACTATATTTAATCTTTTACCTCTAAAGTTTAATACTTATAATAGTAAATTAAAAAGGGTTTTAAAATAAATATTACTCATTTTTAAAAATTTTGAACAGAAATTTTGAATAAGAAATAAGTTAAGAATATAATATAATTTAACTATACTTTAACCGAAAAAATGGATCAACACCCAAGTTTGGGTGTGAAAGAACGAGCCCTGCTTTTGCAAAGCAATAATAAAAACAGTAAATGCAGAAAAAGGCAAAAAAAAGCAAGGAGACAAGAGATTTTTATAGTGCTTCGACTGATAATGAATCCTACGTGCACTTTATAGTTTTATTATAAACTGATCCCTGTTACAAGGAGCTTTTGATTACAAGATTCTTAATTATTCTTGGCTAGATTGGATCTTCAAGGTTAGAATCCATTGGAGAATCACTGTGAACCCCTTTGGAGATTGTTATGAAGGTGGTAGAGAGTGAAGAAAATTTCCAGCAGTGCTTCCACGACCAGTCAATAGAAAATCTCGTTTATGTTGCATGTAGGATGGTATTTATAGAGACCGGAGAGCTCTTGGGCTAGGCCTGTTTAACGAATGCTTGCAGATGGAGGTAGGAAGACACCACAAAGCCTAGCATGCAACTCGAGCCAAAAGTATAGATCACTAGCGATCCATGGTCTACGGATCACTAGCGATCCATTGTCTATGGATCACTAGCGATCCATAGATTTAGCTCGCTTGCGACCCAATTGTTTAGCTCTTCCTTTCCTTTCTTTGCCTAGTTAACTCGCTAAGATTCCACGATCAAGTATGGATCGTTGGCGATCCATGATGTATGGATCGCTGGCGAAGCATATTTTCTTACTTTGTCTTTTAGGCTTCTTTGCTTCCATGTGCCATAGCGACCCGGCGATCCCAGGATGAAGTATGGATCGCTGACGATCCATAGTATATGGATCTCTAGCGATCCATGCACTTAGTTTATTTTTTGGATTTTGATGCTTAGCATTCCCATTACATTGAATCAACATTGTTCACATAGTCCTGTTATGCGTTGCTTTGTATTGATGATGATTTACCTCTTAGTTGCCTTTGGCTGCTGACTGGACTGAACGGACGCTGGTCTCTTGGTTTAGTAAAACTCGGTCATTGCTTCAGTAATATGGCTTGGCTCTCTTATACTTGTTGCTTTAACACTTTTGGTTCAGTTCTGAGCCATTCTAACTTCATCAAGTCGTTCTGTCTTCTTTTCGATCTTGATGAATTAAAAACCTGAATAACGTTTTCCGTCTAGAGTATGTCTTCGTTGGAAACAAGGCATGCTCGAGAAGTTATCGATTATAGTATCTGTTTACTAGGTTCTAAATAGTCGTGTTTGAGTTCCATGGATACTTAGCAGGTTATGCAACTGATCACTTAATTTTGATCCCGTCCGCTACTGCTTGCCATAATGAATCAAATTTCTCTCCATAGCTTCCTATATACTTTGAAATGATGGGTGGAGGTCGCAATGCAAATTTGAAGTCAGAGATAAGCAATTCTTTGGATCGCTGGCGATCCATAGCCGATGGATCACTGGCAATCCATTGCTGATGGATCATGGCGACCCTGGTACTTAGAGACTTTTCGTGTTTTTCTTTCCACTTGCCAATATAAGCCTTTCGAGCTGGCCTATTCCCCCACTTTTCACATGACCCGACCTCTTCCTTCTCTCCCATGACTTGATTACTTTGCTGTGATTTGATTCAAGCCTTCGATCCATCAATCTACAGCGATTCTAGCCTTCACGTATTCAATCCGATCTCTTTCTTTGGCGATTTAATCAAGCTTGCTCGATTATTCAATCCAGTGTTTAGTAGGATCCAACCTTGACCAAGCTTTCTGCCTCGGTTCCTTCTGCATTGCCACCATCTGACCCTCGCCGTCGCTTTCTTGATCCATCTCTGACCAAAGCCCTAGCTTGCCATTGCCTAAGTTCGCCGCCGATCCATCCACTTAGCTCACCACTGACCTGATTACAACTTGCTGATTCCAAGTCTTCGACTATTCCTGTGTTTTAGATTTCAATCTAAGGTGGATTTGCTAATCATAGTTTTCATTTAATGATTTGACGGCGAGTTTGCATTTGCGATGTTGGTCGTGAAAAGTTTGAGTTGATTTTGGTTTAATATAGGAAGATAGTAAATTGACCCAAGAGTTTCTCCCGGAACAACATTCGGGCGTTGGCCCGGTGCTTGACACGTTTTGCAGTCTTCATCCATTAAGCCAGAATTGTGCCAAGTTTCATAGCTGATACTACATGAAAAATTGTGAATTGGTCCCGACTCTTCTGAAGGATTTGGACTTATCTTGCTTGCTTGTTGCATGCTCGGTGTCCCTGCAATGAGAGGAATTTTCCATGTCGCTTTGAATAACGGATCCGTTATCGATCATTAATCGATAATGGGTAACTATGGAGGAAGTAAAAATAGATGGAAACGATATGGGAAATTCTTTTCCTTTTCCACTGCGAGCGGACTATCTACACAAGATAGAGCATTTGTAGTGTTTCGGACACCGAGCTCACCCCATATAGATAGCACATTGCTCTTGCCCAGGTACACACTTAAAATACATTGCGTGGGCACGAATTGATATCTGTCTGGAATTCAAGTGTTGTAGGGGAAATTATTAATTTAGAATAGAATCCTTGCCCATTTTGAATAGGAGTTTCGATGTTTTAGAATGAAGCACCCATCCTTGCACCGAAAATTGAGTGGGGGAAGCCCTGCACTTTCAGTAGTCGAGTCATCATTCGTCGCCCTTTCTCTTTCCACTTCGCAAGCTGAATATGGCCAGTTGGTTCCAGTTGGTCCAGTTTTGGACCGAAATCCCCTAATTTTTGAATTCTACTCAACTAGTCAGAGGGAGCTTCTTCGGTGGTTTCCGCTAAAGTTCTGCACAATATCTGCATGCAACATGGTATACTGGAGGAGGACATACGT
This sequence comes from Allium cepa, assembly GCA_030765085.1. Classification (NCBI taxonomy): domain Eukaryota; kingdom Viridiplantae; phylum Streptophyta; class Magnoliopsida; order Asparagales; family Amaryllidaceae; genus Allium; species Allium cepa. The sequence goes on along the minus strand of CM060940.1, from coordinate 743,437,483 downwards.
CTACCGAAGAAGAACGAGTTTGCTCACATGACTCCTTCGAGATATACCACTTGCCATCGGTATATGTGTCTGAATGGAGCCGTGCCTCCCTTTAACAACTTTCTGGTGAGACTCTTTTGAACTTAGGCATTGCCCCATTCCAGATTCATCCCAACGGTTATGCCATATTGACTTACTGCATCTTCTTTTTATGTGAACGTTAAACCGCACTCCAAGTTTTGATGAGTTATGATACTTTTTGTCAATCAAGAGGAGAGATGAATGTCCATCCTTGATCGTGATTGAGGCTCAAAGGAACCGAAAAATCATTTTGCGTCTACAGAGCAAGTTGTCCCAGTTCAAGATGCAGTATTTCTTTTTTAGATGCCCCAAGGGGTTTAACCGTCTTTGGATGACGGGGGTAAGTTCCTTTCTCTACTTATCGAGTTCTGACGCGTTGCTTTAGAGTTTCTACCAAATCACATACTTCTTGCAGTTATCCCATGACCAAATAGGCTGTGTCTCTTGATGAAGTTTTTTGGACCCTAAAGACTATCGACGATGAAGAGAGGTCCGTTAAAGTTTTTTTGACCGATGAAAACTTGCTCTAATATGGATTTCTACATCCGAGAAGATCCGCTGTTCAAGTTGATCTCCCCTCCTCTGCTTGATCCAGGGTCCGCACATGATCTATTTCTTCTTCTCGTGGTTCCGAAGAAGGCACTTCTCAATAGAGAAAGGGCTTCTCCACGGAATCAGCAAAAGTGGCCCACGAAGGAGGAGATGCTACCGCGACTAGAGTTAGTGGCCCAGTCAGAATGCTACAATCCTGGAAGAAGGCGAAGAGGAGTTCCAACGAAGGGAAGGCAAGGCCGCAATGGGCTTTCATAAAGAGGAGGGGAAACTCGATAGCAATAACGATGAGTCCACCTCAAGCGATGACTTCTATGCAGAATCTGATGATGGGGATTCAGAATTGTGTAATAAGACTCCGGGAATGTGTCTCGTCCTTCCAAGCTCACCTCCTCCAAGTACGAGCAATAAAGATAATGCCTTAGAAATTAAAGAGCGTCAGGATTCTCCGAGTAAAGATGCTGGCGCAGAGTTTGGGGATTTGGGTGATGTTTATTGATTTCGACGCATTTTATGAGGGTGGATTTCAAATTTGAGGAGGTTCTCCCTCGTTTGAGTAGTATTGCGCCTGAAGTTAGCCCGATTCCACCTATGATGGCCGCCCAATCTGGTTCGTGATGACGCTTTGGTCTTTCCCTGAAACACACTGCACATTTCACTAGGATTACACTTGATTTCACACATCCTACTTAATTTATCCCTCGTTACTAAGATCTTTCATTTCTTATTCATGTTAGGTATGATGAGAGGACATGGCCTCTATGAAGACTTCGAAGAGTTCACCGACTCCTAGTGTTGGTCTAGGCATTCTCTTAGCCGTTGTCAGCCCCAAGAGATGGAGGAAGAGTGCAGGAGAAGAAAGGATTTAAAAGTCGAGACCCGTTGCTAAGGGGAAAGATATCGGAGCTGATCATACAAAGGTGGGTATGAGATGAGGAGGTCTTTTGATGAGAGGGAGGAGCCATCGAAGATATCGAAGTTCGACCACGTTCGCATTCTTCGGAATAGAAGGTTTTTTCTCTGATGCACTCCTCAACGGAAATCAAGAAATCCCCATCACTTATGCCCCTGTTCTGCCTTCAACTTGCATCCCACCATCTTTTGTTGTGTTGCTCCCGGTGCTTCATTTCCCCATCGGAGACCTTCCTAAGTCCTTCAAGTCCTCCCAAGCTTGAGGCGGCGCTTCTTGGGTAGTTTCTAAGGGGAGTTAAGTTTGATCGCGATCTCCATCCAGTCCATAGAGATTCTTACATGCAACATCTTCAAGCTATTCAAAAAGATTTAGACCAAGACGAAGGGTGGGAAAAATTATGTAAGCAATTGGCAAATACCAATCCTAACAACTACCAAGAAATCCTTTCTTTTAAGTCAGAGAAGGATGATTTTGAAAGAGCATTGTCAGAACACGATGTCGGAATTAAACCGCAGGAGGAGGAGAGAGAAGTTGTGCTATAAGAGAAAAAGAGGAATGCAGACTTTCTAAAAGAAGCAAATAAGGCTCATGCCACAATTGAGATCATCTATAGCGACGATATAAAAAACGCTCACGCTGAGGAGGCGAAAGTAAATGAAGAAGTGCTTCCTTGCAGTGCAACGAGTAAAGCCTAAAAGAAAACTATCTTTGACCATGACCTTATCGTCGAGGGGCACAATAAGACTATCTTTGATCAGGCTGCGACGATCGCCTAACTACGAGAACAAGTGGCGGAGCTTAGTGCCGAATCTCGTGTTAAAGTCGAAAAGGCATTCGTTGTGGTGGACTATCTAGAGCTTTAAAGCGCTTTTGAGAGGAAGATGGAAAAGATGGATGAGACCATATTGAATTTTTATGTCAATGCTCCACTTCATCAGGGGAGCCTTAGCTACTTGGGCTTGAAATTTCCGTGCACTCTCGCTGTGGTCTGGGAGGAAATCTTGACCTGCTTTAGCAACAGGGCAACGTTTACACTGAGCGAGAGTTAGAGGACGCATACCTCAATGAAGAATCAAAGAAGGCGTTGCTCGAGGGCCGAGAAGTTTTATGAGTCGAGAGAAAGAAAGAAGCCACCGATGCTTCTATGACCAATGCCTCTGAAGCACTCACTGAGCCTTTCATTTCTGGTGCTAGTGAACCATCAAAACTGACCCATGACCTGTTAACAAGTTCAGGGCTTGAAACTTTTTCTCAGGTAGTGGAACCGCTAAAAGATGGTGAAGGCGGTGAGTATTAAGTCGACATTGTTGCCACTCTTCTGGTGTAGCTAATCTTCCTTTTTCTTCTGAGTTAGGGAGTTTCCATCTTATGTCGCAAGAGCAGGAAGAATTTAATGCTTTTATTTTTGATCTTATAGGTTCGTCCACCTTTCCTATTGATGTGCCAACTTCCTCAGCTCCTGGACCTGCTGCTACTTCCACAGCCTCCATGCTCGTTTCAGATCCTGTTTCCATGTCTGTGTCTGGCTCGCAGCCGGGGCGTAGTTCGAAAAGATAGCTGTTCTTCATGGCTTAGATGACCCTTTTGTGTTTTGGAGGGCGACGTAACAACGACAAAAGTTAAGGAGCAGGAAGTTCAAACGGAGCAGCCTCGTAAGACTCATGAATTGGTTGCTATCAAGAAGGAGAAGATTGAAGCGATCAAAGCCTCAAAGTTCTCCTACAAATCACGGAAACGTAAAACGAAGAGAGAATCTTCTAAAAGGCTGTGAAGCAAGAGGAGGACGTTGCCGCTGATATTGCCAGCAGTGACACCACTCTCGAGATGAGGTGAAATTGCAAACAAAGGACGAAAAGAGGAGCGGTGGAGGGAAGCGCCGATGCGCTTCTATGGAGACTAATATTATTTTGATTCTTTTTTATTCTTTTTGTTCAAGTGCAGAGTCTATACTTATCGTGGAGTTTGTATTTTCTTTTTGCTGGCCGGTGTTGTGTGGGTACAACCCCTACGTTTTGACCCTATATAAAGAAAATTATAAGCAATACATTGATATTTTGACTATACTATTATCTCTCTATTCATAAGTGTTTTGTGCATTATGCTTGTTTTTGTTTACACTTATCCAGTTCTTGTGATTACTGCTTCAATTTTAATTTGGAGTAAAAACTCTTCGTTTGGAGTAGCAGAACTTATGAACTTATCGTTTTCAAGCATTTTTATTGAAGTGTCGGTATATTCCCCCTAGTTCACATAGCTGTTTACTTCAGACAATTGATAAATTACCAGTAACTTAGGGTTTAAATAGTTTGCATGTTAACACTCGAAATAGCAAATCTATTTTTTTTCACTAGTTTTGTGACTTGAGCACATAGTCCGAGCTTTTTGCGACCTTTTTGTAGGTATGCACTATATGCCTATTTGAGAGGTGTGCACTGCATGGGTTAACTGAGGATAGTTTTAGTCATCAAGTGTCATTAGTTGAAACTTTTCTGTTGGATTATAACACTCCAATTTTGTTGGAGTAGTGCCCATTATTCCCAATCATAGAAGTGGTTAATGCTAGTTATGGCGCCCACCATCGATATAACCCATCGATTTGGAATGGTTCTGATCCTCCTTGGCACTGCCTATCTACGGACAACGCAAAAAGTATACGCTTTAGGAGCATGATTTTGCGGCGATGTTCCTTGGAATTGCCTATCTTTGGGCAATGCGAGGACTTTATGTTGAGGAGTTAGTGCGCAGCTTATGGATGCGCGACTTCTGATATTCCTCGGTGCTGCCTATCTTCAGGCAGCGCGAGGAGTTTTTGTTTTGAAAATCAGTACACGGCTTATGAAATGCACGGCTTTTGGTACTCCTTGGTGTTTCCTATCTTCGGGCAACTTAAGGAGTGCAAGATATAGTGCACGAAATATGAAATGCGTAGCCTTTGGTACTCCTCAGCATTGCCTATCTTCAGGCAGGGTGAAGAGTTTATGTTTTAAAAGTTAGTGCATAGCTTATGGGGTGAGCGGCTTTTAGTTTTCCTTGGTGTTGCCTATCTTTGGGCAACGTGAGGAGTTGATATTTTGAAATTTAGTGCATGGCTTATGAAGTGCGCGGCTTTTCATACTCGTCGATGTTGTCTGTCTTCGGGCGAAGTGAGGAGTGTAATTTTTAAGATTTTGGTGTGCAACTTTCATATTTTTTGATATTCCCTATCTTCGGACAACGTGAGGTGCTTAGGTTTTTTTTGAGAGTTAGTGCACGACATATGAAATGTGTGGCTTTTCGTGCTCCTTGGTGTTGCCTAACTTCGGGCAACATAAGGAGCTTTTATTTTGGCCTTTCCAATGTTACCGGAGCAACACCGGTTCTTAGAAGGCTAGGATCGGGTTCTGTCGATCCAACGGTTTTAGTCGATTTCCTTCCGTCGACTCGGTGGGTAATTATTATGAACGCAGTTTTGTTGGTTCAAAAAGCGTGTCAAATTTTATTAAGGAAAGCAAGGCAAGCTTTTGCCTATTTACAATGCCTCAGCATCCCGAGATGGCTTATTTGCTGAAAAATAGGAAATACATTAGGTCATTTTCAAATGAAGTAACGACAGAGTGATTTGCTATTCCATGCCTTATGAATTTGAATTTCGTCGACGGTTGTTATCTTGAAAGTTTCGTCTCTTAGCTTTTGGTTGATGATGTATGGTCCTTCCCAGTTTGGTCCTAAGGCCCCCGTAATGGGGTTGACTTGCTTGAGTACAAGATCTTCCATTTCGAAGGTTTGGTTGTGAACTTTGGAGTTGAAGTACCATGCGACCCATTTTTGGTGGGCGACGGTTCCTAACTGGACTTCTTCCCTTCTTTCATCGACCTTATCTAGCAATTCGAGTAAGAGCTGCTCGTTTTTATTTTGATTGAAATTTTGCCTTTTGTGTGAGGGGACTTCATATTCAACAAGGATCATTGCTTCTGAGCCATACGCTAGAGCGAATGAAGTGTGGTCGGTTGCTGCTTTGTTGGTGGTTCGGTAAGCCCATAGTGTGAGTGGAATTTCATCAACCCATTTTCCCTCGGCTTTAGTTAGTCGCTTTTTGATGGTAGATTTGATGATCTTGTTTCTTGCTTCCACTTGCCCGTTTGCTTGCGGATGAGCTACTGTTGAGAAGCTTTTCTCAATTCGAAAGCGTCTGTAGAAGTCTTTGAACTCAACGCTTTTGAATTGGGTTCCATTATCAGTGATGATTTTCGTAGCATGCCAAACCTGCAAATAATGTTTTTAGTAACAAAAGTTATGACTTTCTTTGTGGTTATGGTGGCCAGCGGTTTTGCTTCGTCCCATTTTGAGAAATAATCAACAACAACTATATCATATTTGGTCTCTTCGTTTGCTATCGGCAGTACACGAATCAAATCGATCCTCCATAGTGCAAATGGCTATGGGCCGACTATCTATGTTTTCTCTATTGAAGTAGTTCTTTTAATTTTGATGAATCTTCGATAGCGATCACATCTCCTGGCATAGTCTGCAACATCATAGTTTATTGTTGGCCAAAAGTATCTATACCAGAGGACTTTCATCGCAAGGGTTTGCCCCCCAATGTGGTCTCTGTATTCGCCTTCTTGCACTTCCTTTAGGATTCGTCGGGCTTCATCATCGGACACACACCTAAGGAGGGGGGTTGAGAATCCCCTTCGGTAGAGTATTCCATCTTGTACCACGAATCGGGGTGCTTTTAGGAGAAGTTTTTTTCCGTCGATTTTGGTCAGTTGGAAGCATCCCTGCAAGCAAATAGTCCTTTATCGGTGTCATCCAAGTCTCTGGTTCAATGGTGATTTCAAGGATCTAGTTGACATCCATTTCATCTATGCTCGAGGTGGTTAAAGTTTCGACTGGGACGAGCCCCAATGATTGAGCTTCCTAGAGCTTGCTAGTTTAGCAAATCAATCCTCCTTGGTGTTTTGCTGCATGGAATATGGGTTATGGTGTATTGTTCAATGTTGCTTAGCAGCTCTTGCACTTTAAACAGGTATGGGGCAAGATTCTCCCCGTGAGCCTAGCATTCTCCTTTCACTTGACAGACGACCAGTTGGGAGTTGCTATGTTTGTGAATAGATTTTATCTTGAGCTCTTTCACAACTTTCAGTCCTACGATCAGTGCTTCTTATTTCTCTTCATTGTTTGTAGCAGGGAATTCCAAGTGTAGAGCATAGCTAATGGATCGTCCTTCGGGGGTTTCAAGCATTACTCCTGCCCCTGAACAGAGGTTGTTTGATGCGCCATCGACAAACAGTTTCCATTGCGTGACTACCTCCAGTCGTTCTTCTTCTTCCTCGTCTTCCTGTATAGTAAATTCAGTGGTAAAGTCTGCTAACGCTTGCCCATTGATGGCTTTCCTTAGGTGTATGTGATATCGTATTGAATCAGTTCTATATTCCACTTGAGAAATCGATTGGAAGTTTCAGGTCGATATAACACTTACTTCAGAGGATGGTTAGTCAACACTTTGATCATATGAGCCTGAAAGTATCATCATAACTTCCTAGATGCGATCAAAAAGAAATATGCTAGTTTTTCAAATTTCGAGTAGTTTTTCTCTGCTCCAGTGAACCGCTTGCTAATATAGTACACGGGCTTATGGATTCTCGCTTCTTCCCGCACGAGAGCGGCGCTCAACGCATGTGGTGAGACCGCTAAATAGATGAACAGATCTTCTCCTTCCACCGGTTTAGATAATATTGGCGGAGCTTCCATGTGTCGCAGCAATTCTTCAAATGCTGTTTGAGAAGCCTCACTCCATTCGAAGTTTTTCTTTCCATTCTTTAATGCGTCGAAGAATGGTAAGCATTTGTCTATATCTTTCAAAATAAATTGGCTCAGCACTGTGACCTTTCTATTTAGGCTTTGAAGTTCCTTTTTATTCTTTGATGGTTGGGGTTCTCATAGCACGGTTATCTGTTCTGGATTTGCTCCGATGCCCTTGGAACTTACTATGAACCCCAAGAATTTCCCAGAAGCTACCCTGAAGTGATATTGGAATGGGTCGAGTTTCTTTCCATACTTTTGGAGTAATTTTGAAAATTTCAATGAGATTTTCTAGATGGTTGGTAGCTACTCACGACTTGACCAACATGTCATCCACGTACACTTCCATAGTCTTTTCGATTTGGTGTTTGAAGATGGTATTCACTAATCGTTGGCATGTTGCCCCGGCATTCTTTAAACCGAACGGCATTACCCTGTAGCAGTACAATCCTAGATCGATGATGAAGCTGGTGTTCCCTTGATCAGGCTCATGCATCAGGATCTGGTTGTAGCCCGGTATGCATCTATAAATAATAGCAATTCATTTCCCGCCGTCCCATCTACAAGATGATCGATTCTGGGCAAGGAAAGCTATCTTTCGAGCAAGCTTTGTTTAGGTTCAAAAAGTCAATAAAAGTTTGCCATTTTCCATTAAACTTTTTGACTAAGACTGGGTTTGATACCCACTCAGGGTAAGTTGCATCCCAATGAAGCCATTGGCCATTAGTTTATCTACCTCTTCTCTCAGTTCCTTGGGTAGTTCAGGGCCTAAGCTGCGCCTCTTTTGCTTTATAGTTGTGAATTTAGAGTCAATATTGAGCGCATAGAAAGCAATTTCATGTGATACCCCACACATATAGAAGTGTGCCCAAGAAAATGCATCCAATTTGGCATGGAGAAACTTAGTTAGTTCTGACCGCATCTTGTTTCCATGGTGCGATCTAATTTTTAAGACTAGCCTTTGGTCATCCACACTAACTGGGATAGACATCATCAATTCTGCCGGTGCTTCCTGATCCTCTTTGAACTCTTCTTTCTAGGGTCTAAAGCCTTATCATATCGGCTATGGTCCTCGAACCAAGGGCGGCTCTGTATTTTCTATTCAGAGGGTTCACGGATATGAACAGTTCTCCCCATGTCCTTCCCTTTTTCTTTTCTTTTTGACTCACATAATCCTGCGATATAACATTCCCAGGTGGCACACTAGTCTCCTTTCACAATCCCGATTCTGTTCTATGTAGGGAACTTCATTGTAATGCACCACTGAGCTAGAGCTATTCTAAAATCTGCACATCCCAAGAAGGTGTTATATGCTGACATTCCATCTACGATCACAAAAGTCTGAATGAGGGTGACTCTTTGCTCCCCTTCTCCAAATTCCATAGGCAGGTCAATTGTTCCCATCCGTTGTTCGAGTTCGCCTATAAACCATTGAATCTTTGTTTGGCACGTAGGTACGCTTTTCATGCTAATCTTCATCTGAACAAAAGTAAATTTGAAAAGTATATTAACAAAACTGTCACCATCGACCAACCCTCGTCGAACTACAGCGGGTCCGTTTCCTACTATCATCGCCATCAGATCGAGAGTTGGAGCTTCAATCCCTTCAGTGTGTCTATTTTGGAACAATATATCATCACTTAAAATTTTTGCCACTTGACCGGAGTTTCATCATCTATTGTGAGACATGAGTCTTTCAGAGCATGTTTTAACGAACTCATGTACGGTTCCATTTCTCCCCAACTCTTTTGCGCATGGTTTGGTCTTCCATATATCTTTCCAATAATAAGCCTTTGGTCGGTTCAGTTTGACCCTTTGTCGCTAGTTCTAGCTTGATTTCTTTGTTCTTTAGGAGGCCGTGGGGCAGCAGGTTGATCAAGGTTTTGTGGATTTCTCACATACTGCTGGAGTTTGTTTTCCTGGATCAAATCTTCAATGAGATTCTTTAGATGGTGGCATTCATTTATATTGTAGCCATGTGTCTCATGGAACTGGCAGAATTTCCCAGAGCGCTTTTATTGCTCAGTTGCCTCCCTCCTAGGGGGTTTATTGTATTCTTTAGTTTCCTGTATTACGAGGTAAATATTTTCCGGAGTGTCATTTAAAGGGGTATAATATTCCTGTCTAAACCCTTTAAGTCTTTTATTGCTTCCATTGCTATTTCTTTTATTGGAGTTTTGATTTTTCCTCTTTTGATTCCCATCTTTCCTGGCGTCTCCTTGCGTAGTTCCAAAATCATGAGCATTTTGATTTACTGCCATATCTCTTTGTCCAATGTTCATCGGTTACACACTAGTGGAATTTCTTTCCGTCTCCTGTGTTTTCTCTAATCTTAAGTACTAACTTGCTTTACGATTGAAGTCATTCAGTGTGGTAGGCTACTTCATTTTAACCCATTTCCTGAATTCAGTCTTTGGGTGAATGGTATGAACTAACGCCATAAAAACCATGTCCTCATTCGAATTACTTACTTTCATTACCAACGTATTGAACTGGTTCATGAAAGATTTCAGCAATTCGTTGCATCCTCGGGACAATCCGAATAGGGATATGACATCTTTTGGTTGCGCGGTATGGAGCCTGAATTAGTCAAGGAATTTTGTTGCTAATTGGTCAAAGGTAGAGATAGATCTCGAGGAAAGTCTAGTGAACCACATAGACATAAATCCTTCTAGAAAGATAGGGAAACATCGACAACGAACAGCCTCTGGAGCATTGGCTCTGTCCATATACCGGCTATACTTGTATAGATGGGTTTTGGATCCTTTATACTGTCGTAGGATGGAATAGTTGGCATTGTGAATTTGTGTGGATATTTTTCATTCAAGATTTCATCGGTAAAGGGAGTCTGACTTAGAGCAGACCTCCATTCATCATCTTTTCGGTTTGCTCTCGTCCATCAATCGTTTGACCATGTCTGCTATGTATGCCTATGATCTCCAATAATTCTGGGGACGGCAATCAGTCACTACACCAAGTGTTTAGCTTTGCAAATGGTCTTGGCACGTAGGATGAAGCCTAGGCTCTCCTATCTTCGGGAGAGCCACTCCTGGGGGACCCCATCGGCTTGTAGTTTGGCAAACAGTCTTGGCATATGGCTTGCATCATTGACCGTGTTGACATTCTCTTCCAATTGATAGTCTCGCTCTCTATCTAATGAAGTAGAAGATCCATAGCTATATTTTCTTGCGGGGTATTGGCCCCTTGATTCAAGTTCAGAATTGGTTGCCTTGTAGGGAATAGAGTACTTTCATTTCCATCCACGTTAAGTCGTGTTGTCGCCCTATTTGTGGTTGTATTTCGTTTCTTTTATGTAGACAAAAAACGGAGGAATTCTCTTATTCAATAGCAGCCCGGGTTCAGGCATAGTCCTTGGAGTAGGGTTTGACTGTAAGTTAATAATTCGTTTAGCTTATACATCACAACCTTTTGGCTACTTTCCATTTTTTGATTGATCTCATTAACCATCTTATTCAACTCGTCCCTACTGACAACTTTATGCTGGATGGAGGATGCTGGCGCCTGATTTCCCAAGTTAGCGCCATTTACTTCAGTTTGTTGGGGATTAACATCTTCTCCGGCTATTACCCATATAGATCTTCCAAAGGCAGTTTCACTTCTTCCAGGTGCCATTGATTAAAAACAGTGGATTTTTCAAACAAAGATTGAGGTTCTAACTTCTGGACCTATGGGATCCAACGTTGACAGCTAAATCTGAACCCTGGGTTGGAATTCTCAATGAAAGCACCAAAATGTTAATTCAAAAAATGGATCAACACCCTGGTTTGAGTGTGAAAGCACCAGCCTTATTCTCACGAGCAATAATGCAAACAATAAATACAGAAAAAGGCAGAAGAAGTAAGGAGACAAGAGATTTTTACAATAGTTTGGCTGTTAATGAAGCCTACGTCCACTTTATGTTTTATTATAAACTGATCGCTATTACAAGGAGCATATGATTACAAGATTCTTAATTGTCCTTAGCTAGATTGGATCTCTAAGGTTAGAATCCACTAGAAAATCACCATGAACCCCTTTGGAGATTGTTGTGAAGGTGGTAGAGAGTGAAGAAAGTTTCCAACAGAGCTTCAATGACCAGTCCAGAGAAGATCCTATCTACGTTGCAGGTAGGATGGTATTTATAGAGATCAGAGAGCTTTTGGGTCATGCCTGTTTACTGACTGCTTACAGATGGACATAGGAAAATGCCACAAAGATTAGCTTATGACACGAGCCAAAAGTATAGATCACCAGCGATCCATGGTCTATGGATGGCTAGGGATCCATAGATTTAGCTCGCTTTAGACCCAATCGTTTAGCTCTTCCTTCCCCTTCTTTGCCTAGTTAACTCGCTAAGATTCCACGATCAAGTATGGATCGCTGGCGATCTATAATGTATGGATTGCTAGCGATCAATACACTTATCATATTTTCTTGCTTTGTCTTTTAGGCTTCTTTGCTTCCATATGCCATAGAGACCTAGCGATCCCAGGATGAAGTATGGATCACTGGCGATCCATAGTCTATGGATCACTAGTGATCCATGCACTTAGTTTATTTTTTGAAGTTTGATCCTTGGCATTTCCTTTACCTTGTATTGACATTGTTCACGTGGTCCCGTTATGCATCGCTTTTTTTTATGACGATTTACCTCTTAGTTGCCTTTGGCTGCTGACTGAGCTGAACGAATGCTGGTCTCTTAGTTTAGTCAAACTCAACCGTTGCTTCAGTAATATGGTTTGGCTCTCTTTAATTTGTTGCTTTAACCATTTTGGTTGAGTTATGAGCCATTCCGACTTCATCAAATCGTTTTGTCTTCTTTTGAATCTTGATGGGTTAAAAACCCGGATAACATATATATTTTATAAATAAAATTCCAATAAGGATAAGAATGAATAAAATCTAATTTTTAGAATTCTATTAGAACATTCAAACAATAAACCCATCAAAAATTCAATATCTAGAGCAAACATCGCTCCAAAAATGTAATTCCATAATATGGAATTATTTAGTAATCCGAGTTACCATCCGACAACTCCGATCATACAAACAACGTATGTATTTTTCAATCGTGAATCCAAACTTGAAATGAATGATAATATCTTAACATGCAACCTTATTTCTAACATTTGATTCATTTTCAATTATCAATTCAAATTCAAAATTTTGAACACATAATTCAACCAATTCGAAATCAATCAAATTGAAATTATAGCATGCAATCTTATTTTAATCCTACCATTTAATCACTACCAAATATTCACACAATTCGTAATTTAAAGCAAGGCATGAAATATGAATTCAAATAATTAGAGATAGAGTTCATGAGTTTAACAACTCACCTTAACGATGCGAAGCAATCCGCCACTAAGTAGCTGGTGCGTCTCTGCTAAACTCATATTCACATTGCCGGGCACCAAAAACGTGCTTCAACTACTACCTCCAACAGCCCCGCTTTGACCATTGCCACAACTACCATATCCATGCCTCAATCACCTATCTTCAGCCGCCTTGTCAATCACGATGCCACCTCGAAGCTCGCTCGACCATAGTGACCTCCAATACATGATGCGATCGTCGTTGCCAACTCCAGGCGCCACCTTCCCTCATTCATTCGTCGCATAGTGATAGAGATCCCCCCCAACCGCAATGCTCACCAATGCCAGTTCACGTATACTTCCACGGCCTCACCGCGCACCCTCCTCCTTACGCGCCAGCCTCGACCGCCCCAGCACCTCGCCTGTTAGTTCCTCGATCCTAGCCGAAGTCGTGCTCGCCTCCTCCCCTGATCGACCCGGCTCCTATCGCTCGACGAACATCTGCCTTTTTTTTTTAGCGAAGTCTGATTTGAGGATTAGGTTAGATGGGAGAGAGAGCAGGATAATCGATTTTGATCTTGTGAGGAGATGAGTTGATATATCTTTTTAAGTTTATTTTTACTAAGGATGATGTGCACTTAAACGTGCATATATTTACATCCATATTTTATTTATTTTTATTTAAATATATGTCATATTTAGGCATTTTAACATGCTTAAAACAAAAATTCAATTATTTTCAAATCATCATATATTAATCTTCATTCAGGAGCAAAATATTCATTTTATGCATGTGTCAATTTGAGAATTTTTACTTGGACATTTTTTATGATTTTTATAGGAATTTGGATGTATATGGAAGAGGCTTTCATGAACATATGTGCATGCACAAGGGAATAAAAAGGAAATAATTCAAGCTCATGATAATGAAGGACCCCACCCACTTACCTAAATCTACAGTTAGAAGCTAATGGACAACTAAGTGGAGGTTAAATCTTCATGCACTTTTAATAATGGATTAATTAGTGGCTAACTGTTACTTAGTGGCCACACTTCCTAAAGGGCATTTTGGGAAGCACCCTAAAAATTGAATCAGGGTTTTATGCATATATAAATAGCCCTCTTACGCACATCTAAATTTCTTCTACTCTCTTAAATTAGTTAGAAAATCAAAACTGCAAGTTGTAAGCTCTATATTTCATGAAATAAAAATGACTTCCTAACCTCTTTCTTTTTTCTTTTCTACTTGTTTTTCTTTACTTTATGTTGATGTTTATCTCTATGCTTTCTTTTATTTCATATTTATAGCTTAGATTTACATTCATGCAAGTAGTGTAGCTTTAATTTTTATGCAAATAGTTAGTATCTAATCTCTTTTCCTTTCTTTGCTTAGTTTCATTTCTTGCTCTTTAATGTTGAAATTTACAAGTGCTGATTTAATAATACAAATGAGTAGTTAAAACCCTTCAATTTAGGGGTAATGAAGCTCTCTAACTTTATGTAATTTCAACATTATTGTGGTTTATTGTCTCTTTTATTTATGCTTCATGAGAGTAGATTTTGATATAAGTTTATACAAGTGGGTATGATAGCTTATGTTGCTTTTGCAAATGAGCTATTCTTACTCAACATAAACACAATTTACATCATCATTAGTTTGATAATTGATTTTTGATTTTGAAAAAAAAAGTAAAAACAAAATTTGATGACCTATCTTACTAATTACAATAGTAAATAGATCATACTTAAAGTAGGTTTTGCTTTGGCTTCATTTTCATGTGAACTATAAGTGGTATAATTGTTGTATTATAGTTTGATGGTTTGAGTTATGTTAATTAATAACATAAATAAACCATACTTATGATCAATGCAACAATTATTTAACTTAATATCATAACTAGAAATCATAAATTATTTGTTCGTTGATTTACAAAAATATGAGAGTGGATTTACCTCTAAATTGTTCTATAATCTCATAGTTTCTAAATCTCATTTTAATTCTAGTTTTAGCTTCATTTTGCTTGTAGTTAACAATTTCCTCGCACTTTGGTCTAATTTGATTGATTGGAAAATTCTAAAATCTAAAAAAAGTTCCCTGTAGATCGACCTGTACTGGCCACATGCTAAATTGTATGCTGTGCGCTTGCGGTTGTTTTAATTTGAAATTTATCAACGGTTTTCTAATTCGATAAAAATTTCGTCGTTAAACAAGTTTTTGGCACCGTCGCTGGAGAATAATTTTGATTTTGATTTTCTATTCTTTGCAATTCATATTCCTCATTGACTTTATCATTCTCGAAACACAACCCATGACAAATCCTGCAAATCAAATTCCATTGATTTTAAGCCGACCATTATTAGCCACCTCGAATGCCTTAATCAATTGTCGTAACGGTTCGATGAAAATCTCTTTTGGAAACATGACTTTGGATTTTAATATTTTCAATCTTGAAAGCCAATCAAATGAACCTCGCTACCAAACGTTGGAAGCTAGTGCCATTCATGAAAACTTCGAAAACGAGACACTTGACCTTAACGACGAACGCGAAGCTGAGTACAAAAAATTGTTTCATGAAATCCCAACGAGATTGAATACACTCGTCCTTTTGAATCACTTTCAGTTGAGTCTAAATATCAACCCAATTCTTTGATCGATCAACTCCCTAAGTTGGACCTCAAACCACTTCCCGATCACCTTAAGTACGCATACTTAGGTGAAAAGGAAACTTGTCCTTTCATTATTTCTAATGATCTTTCTCTTGACCAAGAAGCTTCTCTTCTCTCTATTCTTTCAAAAAATAGAGAAGCAATTGGGTGGTCCATTACCGATATTAAGGGAATTAGCCCTGCTATTGTTCAACATCGCATTCACTTAACTGACAAGGCCAAACACACTCGTGATGCACAACGGAGGCTTAACCCAAAAATGAAAGATGTTGTTCGTGACAAAATTCTTAGGCTGCTCGATAACGGTATCATATACCCATCTCCGATAGCCCATGGGTTAGCCCAATTCATGTCGTGCCTAAAAAGTCCGGACTTACCATTATAAAAAATGATGCGAATGAACTTATTCCAATTCGTACTCAAACGGGTCGCCGTGTTTGCATTGGCTATCAAAAATTAAATGCCGCAACACATAAGGATCACTTCCCTCTTTCCTTCATTGATTAAATGCTCGAACCTTTAGCCAGCCACGGATTCTACTTCTTCCTTGATGGTTATTCTGGTTATAACCAAATTTCAATCGCTCTCGAAGATCAAGAGAAAACAACTTTCACATGTCCAGTCGGCACCTTTGCTTATCGACGTATGCGATTTGGACTTTGTAATACTCCTACGACTTTCCAGCGATGCATGGTTGTCATTTTTTCCGACATGATTAAACGCTTTCTAGAAGTTTTTATGGACGATTTCTCTACTTTGGCAATTTTTTCCCAATGTTACATCATCTCAAGTTGGTTCTAAATTGATGTGAATAAATTTTTTTGAATTTGAATTAGGAAAAATTCCAATTTATGATCAAACAGAGCATAGCCCTTGGACATTTAATCTCAAATAAAGGCATTGAGGTAGATAAAGCAAAAGTTGACGTAACTGCAAACCTACCCATTCTCAAATCTGTTAAGAACATTCGATCATTTCTAGGTCAAGTTGACTTTTACCAACGCTTTGTGAAAGACTTTAGCAAAATCGATCACCTTTTGATGACTCTCTTCGGAAAAGACGTTCCTTTCTATTTTAACTCTGATTGTATCTCTTCTTTCGAACGTCTTAAGAAGGAACTCATTTCTGCTCCAATCATTTGCGCACTCAATTGGGATCTTCCTTTTGAATCAATGTGTGACGCTTCTAACTTTGCAGTTGGTGTTGTCTTAAGACGATGCATCAACAAAATCCTTCACATCATCTATTACGCGAACATGACTTTGAACGATGCTCAACTTAACTACGCAACCACCGAAAAAGAGCTTCCGGCAGTAGTTTTTGCTCTCGAAAAATTTCGACCTTCGATCGGGTCACAAATTACTGCGTATGCGGACCATTCTGCGCTTCGATATCTTTTCGTTTAAAAAGATGATAAATCTTGCTTAATTCGTTGGATCCTTTTATTACAGGATTTTGATCTTACAATCAAGGACAAAAAAGGATCCGATAATGTCATAGCCGATCACTTGTCTCGTCTTTCGAACTCACCATCGTCTTTGCCAATCAATGAAAACTTCCCCGATGAACAACTTCTTTCAATTTCTATCGATCCATGGTACGCTGATATAGTGTACTACTTAGTCACTAAAGAAACTCCTTCATCTTGGTCCAAACAGAACAAATGCAAATTCATGTCCCAAGTGAAATATTTCTATTGGAATGATCCATACTTGTTCAAATATTGTCCCGAGCTAATCATTCGATGTTGCATTCTCGATAATGAGATCAGGAGTGTTCTTTAGTTTTGCCATGATCAAGCGTGCGGTGGACATTTCGGTCCTCGAAAAACTGTGGAAAAGGTGCTTCGGTGTGGTTTCTATTAGCCTTCTCTTTTCAAAGACTAGTTTGAATTTAGTAAAACCTGCAATCGATGTCAAATGCTTGGATGAATTTCTTGACGAAATATGATGCCTCCAAACCCCATTATTATGATTGAAATCTTTGATGTTTGGGGTATCGACTTTATGTGATCTTTTTCCAATTCTTTTTAAAACTTATATATTCTTCTCGCTATCGAATACGTCTCAAAATGGGTCGAAGCACTTCCTTGCAAAACCAACGACCATAGAATTGTTGTGAAATTTCTCAAAGAAAACATCTTTTCGAGGTTCGGCATACCTCGCACAATAATCAGTGATAATAGAACCCATTTTTGCAATTGTTCTTTTGAAACTTTAATGAAGAAATACTTGATAACCCACAAGTTATCCACTCCATATCATCCCCAAACTTATGGGCAAGTTAAAGTTTCAAATCGTCAAATTAAACAAATCTTGGAGAACACTGTAGATAAAATCGAAAAGGTTGGTCTTAGAAATTAACGACGCACTTTGGGCGTACCGTACTACTTTTAAAACTAACCTTGGGATGTCCCCATTTCGTCTAGTTTACGGTAAAACTTGCCATTTACCCATTGAAATCGAACACAAAGCATTGTGGGCAATAAAGAACTTAAACTTTGACCTTGAGAAAGATGGCAAAAACTGAAAACTACAACTCAACGAACTAGAAGAACTTAGGAATGACGAGTATGAAAACGAGGAAATTTAAAAAGAAAGAACAAAAGTTTTCCATGACAAATCAATCCTAAGGAAAGCATTTTCTCCTGACCAGAAAGGTCTTTTAATTGATTCAAGACTTCATTTATTCCTTGGGAAACTCAATAGAGATGGACCGGACCATTTGTGCTACGAAATGTTTTTCCACATGGTGCCGTAGAAATAGAAATCCCTAGGGATGGATCGATTTTTAAAGTCAACGATCATCGTTTGAAATCTTTCTTGGAATTGCCCTGTAACCAAGAGGAAGAGCTCATGATTCTTTATGAGACAAGCTATGTCTTGTAAGAATGATAACCCTCTTTTGTAAATATGCACATATCTTTCTCCGTTACACTCATTATATCGTGCATTGACTGTGAGTACACAGTTCAAGTGTGGGGAGGAGTCTTATTTTCATATTTTTTTTAAAGTTTCATGGAATGTTTGAATTTTCATTTTCTTTTAACTTAAAAAGAAATCTCAAAATTTCTAAATCTCAAAAACATTTTTCTTTTAGCATTTTGATTTATTTTTGAAGGAACACTTTGGGATAAGTATAAGTTTTGGTAAATAAATTGATATTTTTGAAAATTTATTAGTTTTAAAAAAAACAAAAATGAAGTTTGATTACAAAAAACAATAGTTTAACTAGTACATAGGAAGGTTCATATGTGTTAATTATAAAGTATATTTTAATTGAAAATCTTTGTTTAAAAAAGAGGTAAATTTAAAGTAAAGGATGTAACATTTGTGTCTTCTAAGTTAAATGGTGCTAAGACGATTTTGCAAAACTCTCTCTTTCTTAAACAAATAGAAATATATATATGTATATATGTATATATTTTTAACACCTAGAGTTGTGTGTTAACGCTTGTGTGTTCACTCGCCATGCTTTGTACCCTTCTCACGTATGCCCGAAAGGCAGTGTGCGATCGATATATCTAGCCTCGGTTTAAGTTAGGTGTATATATATATAAAAGTTCTTTTTAATAACGCCTATAGTCGATAAGTGTTCGCACTTATGTGTTCATTCGCCACGCTCTGTATTCCTCTCACATCCGTCCGCAAGGTAGTGCACGTGTAATATATCTGGCATTGGTTTATCTGAATTAGGCATATGTAAATATTGTAAATATTAATTAAGTATTCAAAAAAATAGAGAGAGTAAGAAATCGAAATCTAAGCATTATTTTTACTTGTTTGATTTAACTTGTTATTGAAAAGAAATGAGAATGTCACTTTGACAAACTTTGATAATCAAGTAAGGATCCATTTCATAATTACATTGTGTTATCAACCGAAACAACTAGCCAAACTATAGTCTATCTGTGATGACAACTTGATTTTTATAGGAAATTTAGACGAGTAAATGACTTAAATTTTCAAGACAATGACCAAAACCTATATTTAACTTATTTGTGTCAAGTTAAAAGTAAATCCTTCATTGTAAATATTTTCAAAAACTTGCATTCATCTCTTTGTAAATAAATTTTGTATTTTGTAAATATTTTCACTTTTCATTCGAATTTTGTTGGTAGTGTCCGTTGAAAACCCTCACGAGACAACACTCGTCTTACTGGGGACACCAAGAGTTTTAACGACTTGTTGCATATGCTCCATGCAATCGTGCTCCCTATGAAAATGGATTTATCTTAGTTTTCCTTTATTCGAGGACGAATAAAAAGATAAGCGTGGGGGTCTTTGATGTGCGCGTAAACGTTTATATATTTACATCCATATTTTATCTATTTTTATTTAAATAACCGTCATATTTGGGCATTTTAACATATTTAAAACTAAAATTCAATTATTTTCAAATCATCGTATATTCATCTTCATTCAGGGAAAAAATGGTCATTTTTGTGCACGTGTCAATTTGAGAATTTTTACTTGGACATTTTTTATGATTTTTGTAGGAATTTGGATGCATATGGAAGAGGCTTTTATGAACATATGTGCATGCACAAGGGAATACAAAGGAATGAAGAGGAAATAATTCAAGCTCGTGATAATGGAGAACCCCACCCACTTACCTAAATCTACAATTAGAAGCTAATGGACAACTAAGTGGAGGTTAAAGCTTCATGCACTTTTAATGATGGATTGATTAGTGGCTAACTGTTACTTGATGGCCACACTTCCTAAAGGGCATTTTGGGAAGCATCCTAAAAATTGAATTAGGGTTTTATGCATGTATAAATAGCCCTCTTATGCACATGTAAATATCTTCTACTCTCTTAAATTAGTTAGGGAATAAAAAATGCAAGTTGTAAGCTCTATGTTTCATGAAATAAAAATGGCTTGCTAGCCTCTTTCTCTTCTCTTTTCTACTTGTTTTTCTTTACTTTATTTTGATGTTTATCTCTATGCTTTCTTTTATTTCATGCTTATAGCTTAGATTTACATTCATGCAAGTAGTGTAGCTTTAATTTTTATGCAAGTAATTAGTAGCTAATCTCTTTTCCTTTGTTTTCTTAGTTTTATTTCTTGCTTTTAATGTTGAAATTTACAAATGTTGATTTGATAACACAAATGAGTAGCTAAACCCCTTAAATTTAGGGGTAATGAATCTCTCTATCTTTATGTAATTTCAATATTACTATGGTTTATTGGTCTCTTTTATTTGTGCTTCATGAGAGTGGATTTTGATGTAAGTTTATACAAGTGGGTTTGATAGCTTATGTTGCTTTTGCAAATGACCTGTTCTTATTCAGCATAAACACAATTTACATCATCATTTGCTAATTGATTTTTGATATTGAAAAGGAAGTGAAAACAAAATCTGATAATCTATCTTACTAATTACAATAGTAAATAGATCACACTTAAAATAGATTTTTCTTTGGCTTCATTTTCATGAGAATTTATTAGTGGTATAATTGTTGTGTTATAGTTGATGGTTTGAGTTATGTTAATTAATAACATAAATAAACCATACTTATGATTAATGCAACAATTATTTCACTTAGTATGATAACTAGAGATCATAAATTATTTGTTTATCGATTTACAAATATATGAGAGTGGATTTGCCTCTAAATTGTTCTCCGATCTCATAGTTTTTAAATCTCATTTTAATTCTAGTTTTAGCTGCATGTTATTTGTAGTTAACAATTTCCTCTCACTTTGGTCTGATTTTATTGGTTAGAAAATTCTAAAATTTAAAACAATTCCCTACAGATCGACCCGTACTTGCCGCGTACTAAAATTGTACGTCATGCGCTTGCAGTTATTTTAATTTGAAATTTATCGACGGTTTTCTAATTTGATAGAAATTTCATCATTAAACAAAGGACATAGGTGTAAATTCAATTTTACTTCAATTCTTTTCTTTTGCATTCATTTTTAGCTACTAATCTTGTCATATATTTACAATTATATCCTGATCTAATTTAATTTTGTTCGCACATCATTCTCTGAAATAACATTTGATAACACAACCAAATTCAATTCAATATTTTTTAATTGTATTTAATTATCTATTGAGCCGATATAAAAGAAATGTATTCATTTTTATTGATTTATTGATTTTATTGCATATCAAAGAAAATTTCTTTTCATCCATTTCAAGTACATAACATTATGTGCACTTTAAAATGTTTTATATTTATTAGAACATTTAATTTGAATTTTAACTTATTTTTTAAAAGTAATTTATCAGCTTATAAAATTCTTAATATAAGAAAAATCCTTTATTAATTAGATTTTGTTTAACTAATAGTCTGATTTCAAAAATAATAATGATTAAAAATCGAATTCGAACACTGCAATTTTAATTAAATTTACTTAATATTACAACTTTGAAAATAGGGTTGTTTTAGAAATAGCGTAACTATAGGAGTATCAGAAGAGAACTTGAGTTGGGCAGAGTTCAGAAGGAGGGCTGAAGAGAGGTTCACGTCTGAAATAGCCAAGTCCATTTTGCTTAGAAAGTTTGCTGAGTTGGAATAAGGTGATATGTTAGTGCTTGAGTATGCAACCAGATTCTAAGAGTTGCCCACATATGGATATGACACTGTGGACATGGTAATCAAGAGGATCAGAAGTTCATTAAAGGATTGAAAATAGAGCTTGCCAGAGCAACATTACCGCATCTTAGAGACTCTTGTGATGTAGTGTTGGAGATGGCATTGAGGAACGTAGAGATGTTAGCGCTGTTTAGTAATAACAAGCCGGTAGAGACTCAGGTGGTCATAGTTAAAAAAGATAGTTCTTTCAGAAATAGGGACTTTAAAGGGTGGAGCTACCAAGAAAGGAAAAGCTAATGTTGTTTGGTACAAGGGTGGCAAGAAAGGGCATTTTGCCAATAATGTCATTCCGGGGATAAAAAGAAAATTATTGGAAAGAAGAACATCAAGTGATTTAATTATGACCAAATAGGACATTACAAGAATCGGTGAAAATAACCAGCTAAGGTTGAGCACAGAAAAGTTTTTGCTTTGGAACCATCTACCTCGATACCAACAACGGAGGAAAAAAGAACATTTATGATAGGAGGTACGCTTTTGATTTATGGCATGTCTATTAGAGTATTGTTTGATACCGGTGTATCAAATTCTTTTGTTTCTCATTGTTTGGTAGATAAGCATAGTTTAGAACCATCATATCTTAATACTTCCTTAAGGGTTGCGAATCCAATAGGAGGGTATACCACTCTTGGATAAAATGTGACCATTTATAGTCTGAGTTGTTAAGTCGTATATTTGCCTACAATGTGCATGTGTTTGATTTTATAGGCTTTTCAATTATACTGGATATGGATTTTTTAAGTAAATATGAGTTAGGATGTGGAATTGATTTTCACCATTTATTTCAAATTTCGAGTTTTGATTTTTTTTTCCTTATTGGGTGCAATGGATGAGGAAGACGAACTGAATTGAGTTTTTATCATTAGAGATTTTGTAGATGTTTTTGAAGCTGTTACAAGACTACCAACGAAATGAGCTATTGAGTTTCGAATAGATTTTATACCTGGAGATGAACCTGCAAGTAGACCGCCTAGCAAAATGGCTCCTACTGGGATGGAGCTAAAGGTGCAGCCAGTGGACTTAAAAGGAAAGAGTTTCATTAGACCAAGCAGTCACTACACCAAAAAAGATTTTTGGTAGCGTTGAAAAAACGCTACCATAACTTATGATAGCGTTTTAGAGAACGCTGCTATACGACATGCAACTAAAAGTCTAAAAAAATTTGTTGCGTTGTAGTAAACGCTACCTAAAATCTCTTTTAAATGCAACTATAGGTATTTTCTGTAGGATTTAAAAACGCTACCAAAAGTCACTTTTAAATGCAGCTATAGGTTTTTTCTGTAGGGTTAAAAAAACGCTACCATAAGTCTTCATTTTTTGGTTGTATTTTTTGTTTATATGCTTTTTTTGATTTTCAGTAGCGTTTTTAAAATGCAACTGTATAATTTTTATATTAGTTTACATTTGTTTCTGTAGCATTTCTGAAATGCTACTAAAAGTTATTGATTGTTTGGTAGCATATTTTAAATGTTACTATTTACGGTTGATGGTTTATACCATTTCCAGCAATCGCTTATATACTATTCTTATTAAAACGAACGATCAATCGCATAATTTTCATATATTCAAACAAATAATTAAATCACATAATTAGCATATACAAACAATCATTCATATGATCATCATATTCAAATAATTGCAGAAACGTGCTAATCTTAAAATCAAATATAATATCCATAATCAATTCGATAGTAGTTTTTCAACAAAATAAGTCACATACTACAAGCATTCACAGACAAGTTTCCACAAATGGTACTAACAAAATACGACAACATATATAGCAATTAAATTCATGTTCGTTGCTTGATTACCAATAGTTCTTTGTTGTCCACAGTCGCATCATAGGATCTGATAAGATATTCTGGATTTCCAAAACCTGCATTTACTTCGCCTGCACATTCATTTAGAAACATAGTTATATATTAATGTAAAAAGTCTACAAGGACAAAGACAATACACAATGAGGATACTTTCAGCTCTTTAGGGCTGATATCACCTCTGTTTGCCTTGTTGATTTGTTTTGCACACCTTTCTAATTCACAATCACACATGAGATGTGTTTTCTGCAATCGTCTAAATAAAAGGTTGATCATCTTCACTATATTTCATTACTAAGCAAGGAACGATTTATATGAACATATAAATTCCTTTTTTATATAGGCATTAAACTCAACCATTATAATAGAGGAAGAGACTTACAAAGGCTAAAGTGGTTCTGATAAATAAACAAACAAGGGACAAAGAACATATGACATTTACATGTACAAAGACTTAGATGATTCAAAACTTGATGACATTTAATATTTGTTAGGAATTAGTATGTTAGACAACATATTAGCCAGAGATAGTCCTAAAACATCCTTGTTCACATCATTCCCTATTCAGATCATTAAAACTATAAATTATTAACTAACAAACTAATTTGAGCAAAATCCAACACAATTACTTTTTGACTAATGTATAAGTTATGTTCCTCTTACCAGGAAGTTGAAGTATTCATCAACATATCAAACTAATATGATTGATTGGAAGTACCTTTCCAAAAACTTGAGGCCATCAAACTCGGGCATTTCACAATCCTTTGGCTGCCACCTAAACTACTCATATGAATTATCCATGCTCTGAAAACCTTAATCATAACTTTCCATGTATTAAAGTAGGATATTAAATGGAGGAAAAACAAACCTTGAAGCACAGACTTATTTGCAACTGGCATTCTATCTTGAATCAAATTATCAGGTAAAAGGTTTGGAATTTTCCACGGATGTTCAAATTGAGGGTTCTCTTTCTGCTTATAGGAAGAGATATCCAAATTTTGTCGTTTCACATTATTAGGGTTGAAAGCATGAAAATCCTGCAACAAGAAATCCAAAATTTAAATTATCGAACTACATAACAATTAGACATATAATGCCAATCCAATTTGAAAAGCGAATGTTTAGAAATAAGCATATCACCATACTAAGATAATGCAAAAACACCTAGCTTATCTAATATGTTATTACTGATATACCACTAGTCTATGTTCCAGTATTTTCTCATGGTTGTTAACATGCTAACAAAGTCTCACTACTGCACAAACATAGTTTGATGGGTGGAAAAATAATTCGTGCCATTCTTTTTCCATTTTTTTTACCAGCATGAAATATGGATATCTTCTAGATACATGCAATGAAGTCAAAAAAATTTCTTCATAAACTATAATTCTGGAACAAAAATAAATTAATTTATAATTTAGAAAATATTCTGAACATGCAGCGAAAATGAAAGACAGAGTTATGAATCAATAGGTTGTAACAAATGAGATCTGTTTGATAAACTGTCGTACTGAATGAAGATGCATCAGAAAATAGAGTCCATATATCATTATGAATATACTTGTTTTCAGTTCTATTACTGTCTACAGTTTCGGAACGAAATTTTTATCACTATGAAATGGCAAATATGATTTTAGGCTACTTCTGTTAAATCTTTATATGATATTTTAACTTTAATAATAATTAAAAAGTAACAGAAATTCAACCCACTTCTGCTAGTATAATTTGCATTCCAAAGGAAATTTTGTTAATATCTTTCCTCGTACAACTTAAATCTTAAAAAAATGATTTTTTTTATAACGCAGCATATAAAGTATAAAAAATGGAAGGAAACAAATATTTTTAAGATAAACCTGAGTGCAAACCTTAGAGGAGATGTACGCTTATAAACACCTACAAATCATGTTATGCTTATATAAGCATATAAAATGCATGCTCATAGCAATTTTATTGACAAACAAACTATAATCTTTCATGTAGTCATACAACGAACTCATTCTTATTTACAAAGCTAACAGTTTGTAGCATAAAGGGATTTTTTTAATCAAAATACAATATTATATACTATAGCCATCCAAAATTTTGGTTGAATATGTGTAGCGTAGTTAAGCTGGATTAAAAGTGACCTGATATACACTCGGTACTCAATGTAGATAAAATTATCAAAGTTATAAGTATATTATCAATATAGAGAAAACTCTATTATCGGCAACATCATCCTTTCATAAATCATCAATCAGAAACTAGCTTTTGACAGAATAATGTAAGATAAACCGAGACTGTGAACATTCTTTGAAGATAAACCGAGAAACTAGCTTCTTTCCAAAATGATCATTCTAAATATTTTCGCTAGCTACAGTTGGTAAATGCTTGTGAGAAACTAAGGATCCAACAACTGATATAATCAGGCATTGATGTAATTATGGAAGCATAAGATAAAAGCTAGAAGCAAGGTGAAGGGAACTTACCATAAAGCTATAGTTGTTTTTTTCCATTTCATCAGAAAATATGAAAGGCTTTCTTTGTTGATTATATCCAATTAACATACTTTGTTGCATCGTTGCACACTCTGACCGTAACTGAGGTTTCATATATAATCAATGTTTGTCCACAGCTGACTTGACCATTGTAGTTCGATGGTGGGCCACCAAATCCACGGCATGCTTTAAAAGGTGTTCCAAATCCTGGCCAAAATAAATTGTCAGGAACTCAAATGGAAAAACAAACCTACACCAAGCGACCAATTTTCCAATTCATAAATTTTAACATACAGTGCCTGAAATAATTGGAAAATAATGCTTACATTGCTATTTCTTGGTCTTACAAAGACATGGCACAATGCATCTTGCATATTAGGTGTCAGCATTGCAACAGTTCCATCAAGTATTTCTTCCTTTTCCTTAACAATTTTTTCTACCCAAATTGGTGGTTGCTCGTAAGATTTATTTAGAATTATAAGAAGTTCATCCACAACAACATTATATGCAACCAGATAGTCATAAGCAGTAAAATCTCTTTCACTGCAACTATCTATCTCATCTCTATAAAGAAAATTATGGGATACTTGCGTATTAGTGCTTATTCAATTAATTTTCTTTGGATAGCAAAGGTGAATTTTAATAACGTTTTTGGCCTAAAAGATAAAAGCAAAGGTCTACCAATCCTCATTTTTAATTTAAACAGTTTTAAAAATGGTATTTTACAATATGATTCTGTTGAAAGTTGTATGTAGTATGCTAGTACAATAGAAAACTAGTATAGACAAAGACCTACTTAATTGTGAATTTCTCACTAAATTTTTGGACATGGTTACAATTGCATTTCCAACTAATTATAGCAATCATACACCCATTCTAATCAAGTTTTCTAAACAAGTTCAACATCGAAAAGGAAAGCCATTCGATTATGTAAAAAACTGGTATTGACATAAATGATGTTTAAACTATGTAGTGGATGAACTTAAATAAACAACATGAGAGGATGCAACTCATAGGTTTGAATGCAAAAGCATGGAAGAAGAATAAAAACAAGTCAGATTTTGTTTAAAAGCTTGAAGAAGGATTTAAATTGGAATTCATGCAAACTAAAGAAAATCCAGAAAATGATACTTATATGACAACATGCTTCAACTTAATATGCAGCTCATGGAGCAAAATTCAAGATACCATGACTACAATTGGGTGGTATAAATTTTTCTATGCAATGAAGTAAATGAGTAAACACAAAAACATAACCCAAGCAATACTAAAAACCAACGAGGAATATCTAATAAGAAGACAACTAAAGAGGTCATCTCTTAATATTCCAATATATTTAATGGGGGGAAACATATAATTTTCCAACAATGCACACAAGAATGAAAGTTAATGATGTGGGAAAAAAATTCTTATTTGTTGAAGTATTATTGGAGGAGAGAAAATCTACTTTGCTTTAAATTAATGATTCCAAAATCCTAAGCCCCGATGGATCCTTTACCATATTCTTTAGAATACATTGGGACCTAATTAGTAAGGAGCTCTACAATGTCATATCTGAAAATTTCCAAATTGGAAAAACAGTTATATAATCTACCATCAAAAAATGAAAATGAGTTATAAATAGATTATAACACTGGGTTATTAAAGCTTATTGAAACAATTGTATACTCTACCATCGGTTACTAGATGCAGGTTTGTCAAATGCTAAAAAACATTATTTCCCATATTGAATGCATTTAGGAAATTTCTTAAGACAAGGAAGAAAACACCTTGTGAATTGGTATACTAAAGCCGAACATGAAGGAGGTATGGGGCTCAGAAATCTAAATGATGCTGCTAACTTTCATGGTTTATAAATCACTTGGAATTACTTAAATCAAAAAAGCATATGGACAAAGTGGATGCAGCAAATATACTATAAAAAGTAGAATTTTTGGATAATTCAAGAAGACAACAGTGCATCATTTACGTGAAAGTTACTGCTTAAAACAAGATGTTTATGTTATGGCATAGTCGAAAAGAAAATTGCCAATGGAAAAAACAATAGTTTATGGTTCGACCACTAGCTTAATGGAAACACATTGATCAATACAGTTAGATGGTTATCAATGAGCTATTTTGTACGTTCGGAAAAGGAAGTGTCTGCACTCATCTCAGACTCCAATGATGCCTCAACAACCATGATATTCCTCATAATATTGGAACCTAGATTGGAAAAATTATCATTTACAATAATATAGAAAGTGATTTTTTATGGTAGAAACCCCATACAAAGGACAGTTTGGTTTTAGCCCGATTGGGACTGCACTCAAATTAGTGAACAAACTTAAGGCCAATCTCTTCATATATGGAATTCTATAAATGCTCCAAAAATGGAAAAGTGTTTCTATCTTGCATTGTAGCATTGAAAAAATTTAATACGCTAGATAGAATAAAAAATTCGTGCAATGCTTAAGCACAAATTGTTCTTTATGCGCTAGGAAGTAGAAAATTAATTTTCAAGTGTGAATATTCGAAATAGATTTGGGAAAATATCAAACAAAATAAAAGCTCACGCACAATAACATCAAGACGTCAGAAGATCTCATGATCTGTCTCTCAAATTTGCAAATCAACAAAACTTTATATCATAACATAATGGATGCAGCTATCAGTATGGCATTTATGCGTCGAACAAAATCAAAGACTATTTCATAACATACCAGCTCCAGTAACTGTCATGCATGACCTACTTATTCGAGACTATAAAATAATAGCCATTAAGCGAACTCAGTATCGGAAGCATGCAGTAAGAATGAAGAGATGCGCAAAAACTTTCAATTTATCTAACTCTACTAGTTGACAGTCCAATTGATCCCTCCTCCTTCAAAGCTGATTTGAGCATGTATTCATATTTGAGCTTCCAGGAAAGGATTCATGCATATTGTACTACATATCATTTGACCTAACTAGTAAGACATGGATTAGATAGGTTGATGGCCAATTCATTGATAACCTTATTAAAATGAACATGTGTTATAACATAGATTATAACAAAGCTATTCGTATCATTAGTGGAAAATCAATGCTATGTTATAATCATCAAATGATAACATTAGTCGTACCTTGAGTAAAACTGCCATAATCATATCTCTTAAAACCTTTTGAATTAAATACATGACATCTTTCACCAGTGCATATGCACCCAAGAGCAAACTGACAATATGTGTTACAATATTAAAAATATCAACACTGCTAGTAGCTTGAGTGGAAAAAAAACAAAGTCTGATTTCATTTTTATTTATTACTAATATAAAGCTAACATAAAACTAGTAATAGGTACTTGGAGAATTGGAACTTAATCACTATTAAATCTGCACACTAAGGTTTTTCCACTTTATAGTTAGAAAATAACTACATTTCCATACCTGAAGTAAATTATAAATTGTTGAATTATGATTCTATGAGAAGATTTTGATATTAATCAATTATATAACACTAGTTTGATCCAATTGTCAATATATTAGCCAGTTTAGTTGGAATGTTTTCTTCCAAATAAAGGCAAAAAAATAACTTTAAAAGTTTCTTCTTTTTGGGTACGGAAACGTCGTTTTGATTTTGGTTTTAAATGAACAAGGCCCTAACTTATTGCTCGTACAAAAATGCAAATTAGGTGATGGTATTACTATGTGCAATGATATTAACCGTCGTAGGCACGGTTATAAGCGGAGATTTCAAAACCATGAGCACAGAAGAAAAGAACGTCAAACATGGATAGCTTTTGTACATAATCATTCTGTTCTGGTCGGTTGTCACATTTCAGCTGGGAGTTCTAGTGGCAACAGTCGTCCTTTTTCTGGCCTTGGCCATAGTTGCTGGAGTTGTGAATGCAGTCGGAGTGCCAGTTACTAGTATTTCTGCGGTTATATTTTTGCATATTCCAATTATATTTTTGCATGATCCAATGAGTGGTTTTAAAATCCTTACACGTGTAACTGAAGGGTCTAATTTGGTAATTCAATCTTGGACAGTGATTGAGCCTCTATCAACTAGGTTATGACATAATTATGTAATTTTCTCAACAGTCGTACATATATAGAATATATATATATATATATGTCCTCTTTTCTCGATGAGAAAAAAGGGTTTTTATTACTTTGATATTGATTATGTAAAGGTTGCTGGGAACTCCAACAAATATCTCATCTTATCATTTATCTGAAAAAATGCACCGAAAATCATATATCGAATATACCAAAAAATATCATTCACGATGTTAACAAAATCTTTTTTAGTTTTGAGTGAATGCAATTAGCTAAGGTTGGTTTATATCTATGGCAATATTAAATCAGAAAAAAAATTCAACATAAAACTCATTTATACCAATAAAAATGACAATTTATGGTATACAACTACTTGCCCTGATGAAATGCGCTGCGAATCTATTGCTCAAACCACAAACAAGGCTACAAGCAAATGCAACAGATTTATACAAAAACTGGTTCATGCAAAATTTAGCTACAATGTTCAAAATGCATATTACCCAAAATGCTAATACTAGGTTTACTTAGTTGGTGACCAGTAAGATGGAAACTACAGTATAAAATGAGAAAAGAATACCATTTATCACCATATCCAAATGCAACTGCAAGATTCCTCTAACTCCTAAGCACGAAGGCTAGGTAACTTTAAAAAATTACCCATTTTTTCATTTTGATTTTTGAATAAACTAAATGCAATTTATGTGATGAATTCAAACAACAACACACAAAAGCTATTTCGTAGGCTCGTTCTAAAATACAAACACAAAATAAAGTTCATTTTCAGATTACCTTTATTAACTTTATTGAGCTGAAGGTGTGAAGCAGAGGGTGGAGATTGAAATCATCACTTGAGCGCAAGGTTTCTGAGGCAAATTATGGTAGAACTGCATGAGCTAAGCAACGATTGAAGCAAATTTAGGGTTTACTGTGGCTGGAGGGAAAGAAGTTTAATAAAATTGCTTAAGCGGCGATGAAATAAAAAGTAATTTGAGCGGGCAGAGAAAATATTACCCAAATCTTAGTGTGTATTGTTGGCGGGATAGTAAAGAAGCGATACTTTATTTAAGGCAAATTTTTATAAATGAGTAATGCTTGCACTTAACATTGAAACGCTACCAATAACTGCAACCAATAGCAAGTTTTGTTGTAGTGAGTTCTCCATGGGGAGCGGCCTAGGTGAAGAAACCAGACAAGTCATTGAGATTATGTATCAACTATCATAAGTTGAATGAAAATTTTGATAAAGAATCGATATTCTTTGCCTTGAATAGATGATTTATTCGATTAATTGTGTGGAGCCAAAGTATTTTCCTAACTGGAGTTGGCGATATAGTTCCATCAACTAAAGGTGATGGAGGACAGTATCCCTTTGACATCATTTCAAACAAGATATGGTTCATATGATTGTTAACAATGCCATTCGGATTAATTAATGCGCTTGCTTCCTTTATTGACTTGATGAACCAAATTTTCCAAGAGCAGTTGGACCGGTTCTTTAGGATCGATTTCACCCTAGAAGGGGGTGAATAGGGTGATACTATTAATTATAAAAATTTATCACGGAAATTTATATAAAATAATCTTAACACAGATATTTCAAAATTATAGTAGCATGGATAATAGTAGGATAATAAATGCAAAAATAGAATGGCATAGAATTTACTATCTTCGGCAAAACCCTGCCTACGTGCTGCCCCCAAGGTTTCTATTAGAAACTAAGCAGTCAGACGCTTACACATGTAAACTCACGACACCCGCAATTAACTAGCCTTAACTCTACGCTCAAAACCCTACCACAACTCACAGCCCCTAAGTTGCGAATTCTCAAACTACGCCATGTAGTTTGTCCCCTAGTCACACGACTAGAAATTACAATTGTTTAAATAGGAAATACAAATTTAAAACAATAAACAAAACCCTAATTTAAATCAAGCCCAATAACCAGGCCATCCCACAAGTGATAAACATAAACCCCTTTTTCTTTTTTTCTTTCGTATTATAACTTCGACCTGGTTTGCTCAAAAAAAATGGCGGCCTCGTTGCTTGCTCGAAAATTAAGGCTTCGTGTTGAAGTCGCTGGCTTTGTTGGTTTGATTGATGATGCTTTGATTTCTTCTTTCTCTCCATCGATCTCTTTCGGCTCTCCAATTCAATCAAATTCAAATTAATATTGGTATGTTATTTTCCCTTTTTCTTTTCTGGTTGATTGCTTGAACCCGATCGATGATTTGAGTTATTGGTCATTTTTGTCAGTTTTTCTCGAACTCGAATTGTTTCTTCTGTCGATGATGTTTAGGGTTTTTATATAGGGTTCGAACCCCTTGATTTTCGTTCGTATATATTTGTTTGAACTCGTCTGTAATTCTCCTCGGCCATTCGATATTGATTGAATGTTGACGATGATTTTGACATTGTCAATTCATATATTTTTGCCTTGGTCATCACGGTTTTGTGAATTTGCTGATTCCTTGATTTCCAAGGCTCTGACTTTGCTTGCCCGTTGAATTCTTTGACAATGATGTTGATTTCATTTTTGTGCTCGACTTTGGCCATTAACTGTTGACATCGGCCTTGACTTTTAAATATGAAACTGCTGCTGACTTTTGAATTTTTCCACTGTTTTATTTTTGAAATTTCCTACTTGATTTTGTCTCGGCTTTGATCACTGCATCACTGTATCGTATATGTGTATGCTCAACTTGATACTCTATTCATCCTATCACTTGTAGTTTCCATTCATCTAGTTCGGTCTCGTATCACCTGTTATTCATTTGTACTGTGATTATTTGATGTTGTGTTGCATTTAGCTCATGTGGTCTTCACTTTTGTATATGATATCTCCGCCGGCCTTGATTATTTGGTTATATGCATATGCACTACTTTGTCTTTGACATTTCCTGACCATATGTATGCTTCGAGGCAGTCTGCATATGCTTTCATGATGCGGTGTCATTCGCTTGTTTGCAACTGCTGTTTCATTGTGCATTTCTTGTTGCTTGCATTGGGTTGATTCATGTTGAACTGTTCTGTACATTCAAGTTATCATCTTGCTGTTCACTGGTCTAGTTGCATATGTATGTACTGCGGTTTTGGTCGAGTCTGGTGCTTGAATTGAGTCAGTGATGGTTACATATACATATGTTTACACAGTGTTATCTCTATGACCTTATGTCTGCATATAGATGGTCTTGTATCGCTTGATGGCATTTGGTCTGGTCACTGTTTCTATCTTGCACTGACCACTGGGTTCATATGCATTTTGTTGTTATTTGTTAGTTTTGTTTGGTCGACACTTGTTGTTGGTCTTTGGTGCACTTTATCATCTCTGTTGTGCATGCCTGAACTACTTTGTTCGTGTATTGCTTGGACTTTATTGATTTGAGGGCCTATGACCTTTGTACTGCTGTACCACTTCACTTTTATCCTGTGCACTGTCGTACTTATTGCTTTGTTATTCATGTTTCCAGGTGTGCATTCGTACTTGAAGTACACACAAATGTATACAAGTGTGCTGTGAGGTTGCTCCTGACCATTTTATTGCATTTGTACATTCGGATTTGTTTTTCGAATTGCACCTGAGTTAAATCCAGCTTGTAGCTCGGGTTTGACCTTGTGTTGATATCGTGGCATTATTTTTATTGCACTTGAGTTGAACCCGGCTTTTCATTTGGGGTTGACCTGTGCTCAGCTCTCCCTGTAATTTTATTAAGTGTATATATCGGTGTGCATGGCCTTGTGGCATGTACAGTGATACACTATGCATGTCACAAGCTGTTTGTGTATGATGAATTTAAATTTAAATGATGACGAACAACCCAAATAACTGACGTAGATAATATTTTCAAAATATGTTTTATTTTATACTGCAAAAATATTTCCTTTTCAATTTTACTGCATCAGTATTTATTTTTGCAGATTGCTCAGATGCTGGATTCAATCTGGAATAAAGTTATAGATAAATTACGAGTGAATGAGCTATATGTAGTGAGGTGTATTTGTAAATGATAAATCGTGATGTAATCGAATTCGTATTATATTTGTATATATATATAGTGCGAGTTCACATTTGTACTATTCAAAATTGTAATAAATATTTGTTTGAATAAAATATCTGGTTGAATTTAAATACTTTGTTATTTATTTTATTCAGCAAATATTTGTTTAATTATACGAAAAATAAAATACATGTTTGAATTTAAATACTATATAATTTATTTTATTCAGCAAATATTTATTTAATTATGTGAAAAATACAATAGTACACTAACAAATACATTTAAATGAATATATATATATATATATATCTTTATTATCATAAAAAAAATCATATACTCGCATATTCAACAATCTCCCCCTCTTGATGACAACAAACATATATTTAAGATTTTGAATTTGTCAAATGTATTTGAACACTCAATTTTCTCTCCCTATTTGAATGCTTCCTCTCTACACAAAACTCCCCCTTCATATATGCATACAGTTAACAATATGCAAATGATCCTAGATGCAAATAGAAAATATTTGACCTCTATTTGTCAAAATCTTAACTTTTCTCTCTCTCTTTTGTTATCAACAAAAAAGTAATAGTGTTAGAAACATAGAGATAAAGTGATAGACATTAATACAACATTAAAACTCAACTGAATATAAAAATTAATTTCAATAAAAAATTAAACAAAAATCATAAATACTCTGTTAAGCACATATTCCACTTTTAGAATGATGAGAATGATGTCATCATATAAAACCATACAGTTGCGTCTATTTGTGGTACATTTATATCAGGAATTTAAATATCTACCAACCATGCATAACCGTTAGGACTTTTAAATGAGATTAGTAGTATTCCAATTTTATTATTATTTTAAAAAAATGAATTCAAGTATCTTTTAACCACGCATAACCGTGAGGAATTTTAATGGGATTAGAATCAACTTTTTCATTTAATAAATCAATTTTGATATGTGTTCCATACATGCATAACTGTGAAGACTTTTAAATGAGCATGGAAGCACATAAGAAATTCCAAGTAATTCACCCATGCATAACCGTGAGGACTTTTAAATGAGAGCGAATACCCCTTTTTTTAATATTTTATTTATTTATTTATTTATTTAAAAAAGAATGAAAAATTAATGATTCCTGTTTAAATCAGCGCATACTGACATACTATATTGGATTATGATGAGTGATGGTAGATAGAAAATGATAGAAATAGAAATGATCATGGAATTTTTACCAACAAAAAGTGTTTATAACTCTTGTTTAAAATTCTAAAGAAATTTACTAATTATACCGTCTCAAGTTATAATATATGATTAATATCAACACTCATTACTTTTTCAACCACTATTTACTTTTTTCGGTAATTAGTAGGGAGAAAGATTTGTTAAACAGGCAAAAATAAAGTCAAATTTCTAAAACACCTAAACTGAGACGTAGTTTACAGAAACTATTTTCGGTAGGGGTTTGTAAAAATGTCTGCCAATTGGGAATCGGTTGAAGTGAAATTATACAGATATTTTCTTTGGAAATATGATCTCTAATAAAATGATGTCTAACATCTATATGTTTTGTTCATGAGTGATGTACAGGATTACTTGTGAGATCAATTGCGCTTTTACTATCATACACTAGTGGTACATGTTTAAAATTTAGACCATAGTTTTGTAAAGTTTGTATCATCCACAAAATTTGAGCAGAGCAACCACTTAGAGCAATATACTCTACCTCTATGGTGGATAATGCAGTACAATTCTGTTTTCTGCTAGACCATGCTACTAACGAATGTCCTAACATAAAGCATGCTCCACTAGTACTTTTACCATAAACTAGACTTCCAGCATAATCTGCATGTGAAAATCCTTTTAATTCAAAGTTATCGTTTGTTGGATACCAAAGACCAAATCGTGGGGTGTGCAACAAATATCTTATAATTCTTTTAACAGCTTTTAAATGAGATTCTTTTGGGTTAGACTCAAATTGTGCACATAAGCAGACAGAAAACATGATGTCGGGTCTAGAAGCGGTAAGATAAAGAAGTGATCCAATCATCCCTCTACATTGCTTTTGATCAACTGCCTTACCTTTTTCATCCTTATCAAGTTTAATTGTTGTACTCATGGGGATTCTTATTGTTTAGCATCTTTCAATCCAAATTTATTGACAAGTTCCCTAATATATTTTGTTTGAGAAATGAATGTACCATTATCGCTTTGTTTGATTTGAAATCCTAAAAAGAATTTTAACTCTCCAACCAAGCTCATTCAAACTTTTCCTGCATAACTTTTTCAAATTTCTCATACAATAACTTGTTAGTAGCAGCGTAAATGATGTCATCAACATATATTTGAACAATCAAAAGATCATCATTTTCATGCAACAGAAATAGTATGGTGTCTACACAGCCCTTTTTGAAACCATTTTCAAGGAGATAAGTACTAAGACATTCATACCAAGCTCTAGGAGCTTGTTTTAATTCATATAGTGCCTTTTTAAGTTTATATACATGGTTAGGATATTCATGACTTTCAAAACCTTCTGGTTGTTCAACAAATACATCTTCTTTTAAAATTCCATTATACTTTTAATATCTATTTGTCTTAGTTTAAATCCTTTATAGCAAGCAAAAGCTAATAATATCCTAATTAATTCTAGTCTAGCTACTAGTGCAAAAGTTTCGTCAAAGTCAACTTCTTCAATTTGATTATATCCTTTAGCGACTAATCTAGCCTTATTTCTAATCACATTTCCATATTCATCAAATTTATTTTTAAAAATCCATTTTGTTCCTATGACTGTATAATCCTTAGGTCTAGGTGTTAGACTCCAAACATCATTTCATTCAAATTGATTTAGCTCTTCTTGCATGACCATAAACCAGTTTTCATCATTAAGAGCTGTATCAATGTTATTTGGTTCTATTTCTGAAATAAATCCACTATATAGACACAGATCACACAGATTTCTAAAGGAGGAACGAGTTTGTACACCTGTGATAGGATTTCCTATTACCAATTTTGGAGGATGATCTGCTTTGAATTTTAGTCTCTCTGGATCCAGATTCCTTCGAACTTCTTTTGTTGTTGCAGTTTCTTTTGGTTTTTCATTTTCATCTTTTTCGTTCTCCTCTTCAACATTGATTTTGGTTGTTTCCTGATCATCAGTGCCTTCATCAAATTTCACATTGATTGACTCCACAATTGTTTTTTTATTTTTGTTGTAAACTCTAAAAGCTTTGCTTCTAGAAGAGTATCCCATGAACATGCCCTCATCAGCTTTTGCTTCAAATTTTCCTTTCCCAACAATTCTACACTTGTCATTGTTATGCATTGTGACTCTGCCACCTCTATACTTTTCCAGTGTAAGGAACTTTGATTTGTCCCCTGTCATGTGCCTGGAACAGCCAGAATCCAGGTACCATTATTGTTGTTCCTTAGCCTGCCAGCATACCTACACAAAAAAAGAGTTTAGTGGCCTATTTGTTTTTATAGGTCCATGATTCTTAGTGGTAATTAATTTTGAAAAATAATTTTGTAGATACCCAAAACTATTTATATATGTTCCTTTCGGCTCCCAAATTTGTTTAACTTTGAGAGATTTTATATTTGTGCCTTTTGGAACTCAAATTGGAATCGTTTCACATGTTTGGGATTATTCCAACAATTATTTTGATTGTGTCCAAATTTTCTACAAATTTTGCACATTGAATTGACTTGATTAATTTCATTTCTCACATTTTCAGATTGACTATATCCAAGTCCTTGTCTTGCTATATTAACAGTTTGTTTCCCTAATAGCATATTCAATGATCTTTCACTTTTGAAAAATTTCCTAAAGTCGTAGACAATTGTTGGACTTGTATTTTGAGAGATTCATTTTCATTTAATAATTTTGTGCACTTTTTAATAGAATTTTCTCTTCTAGTATTTTCGCTTTCTTTCAAAATCAGAATTTCATTTTCAAGCGATTTAATTGTAATATCTGATATTTTAATTTCTTCTTCGAATGTTGGACACTTATCACACTTAAGGATCCTACTTTGATAGTTTTTAACTAATTGATCAAGTTGTTTATTTAAATCTATCAAAGTATCTTTTTGCGATTCAAGTTTGGCATACTATCCCTAAGTCTTTCGAAGCACCCATTTACCTCATGAAAATATATAAGTAATTCTGAGTGAGTAAGTTTTGATACCTCACTTGGCTCGTCATCATCACTGTCAGTTATGTCACCATGAAGACACAAATTTTCTCTTTCACTCTCATTGCCAGTGCTATCACTTTCATCTTCATCGCTTTCATCCCAAGTAGCTGCAAAACTTCTTCTTTTCAGTTTCTTTCCTCGGCCGAGTCGATTTTGATGACAATATGGCTTGATATGGCTAGTTTATTACACTTGTGGCAGATGATCTCCTGTTTTTCTGAATTGTCTAGAACTTTGTTTATTCTGCTCTTTACTTGATGATTTTTGGCCGGATTTCCATATTTGCGATTCCACTTTTTAAATCTTCTTATTAATAGTGCTAGCTCTTCTTCACCACCATCATCATCATCTTCATTTTCAGTTGTTACTTTGAGAGCTATTGATTTATTTCGAGTGTCACCTTCTACACACTCTTCCTTGAATTTCATTTCTAGCTCATAAGTGGTGAGATTTCCGATGAGTTCTTCAACTTTGATTTGTTTTAAATCTTTCGATTCTTGAATGACAGTCACTTTTGCTTCAAAACTTCGTGGAAGGACTCTAATGATTTTTTGAACTATTTCCAATTCCGTGTATGATTTTCCAAGAGCTTTTGATTTGTATACGATAATGGAAAGTCGTGCGTACATCTTTTTGACATTTTCTCCCTTGGCCATTGTGAAATTCTCATATTCGCTGCTTAGCATGGCAAGACGAG
Source organism: Allium cepa (assembly GCA_030765085.1). Classification (NCBI taxonomy): domain Eukaryota; kingdom Viridiplantae; phylum Streptophyta; class Magnoliopsida; order Asparagales; family Amaryllidaceae; genus Allium; species Allium cepa. The sequence goes on along the minus strand of CM060940.1, from coordinate 743,398,361 downwards.
ATTCTTTGACATGAGACGTTCCTTCATGAGTCACTTCGAGTATGTGCCATATTTCCTACGCAGTTAGACAATGTGAGACACGATTAAATTCAAATTGATCCAATGAACATATAATAGAATTCATAGCTTTAGCGTTAGCATTTTGTAATTTATTCTCTAGCTCTGTCCATTGATCCATCGGTTTACCTATTTCCTGATTATCTACAACTATAGTTGGTGCTTTATAACCTGTCTCAACAATATTCGCAGCGTCAGTGGTTTTTAGAAAAAAATTCATTCTATTTTTCCAGTATGCGTATTCACCATTGAACATTGGTGGTCTAACAATGGACTGACCCTCAGCAAAAGCATTATTAAAAGAAGCCATTTTAAAAATTCAAATTTTTAAAACAAAAATTGGTTTTTGAAGAAAAAAATCAATTTTTTAAACAAAATAGCTTTGTACCTTGCTCTGATACCACTTGCAGGATCGATTTCACCCAAGAGGGGGGGTGAATAAGGTGGTACTATTAATTACAAAAATTTATCGTGGAAGTTTATATTAAATAATCTCAACATAGATATTTCAAAATTATAGCAGCACAGATAATAGTAGAATAATAAATGTAGAAATAGAAAGACACAGAATTTACCCAGCTTCGGCAAAACCCTACTCACGACCCGCTATCGACTAGCCTTAACTCTACGCTCAAAACCTTGCCACAACTCAGCCACTGAGTTGCGAATTCTCAAACTAGGCCACGTAGTTTGTCCCCTAGTCACACGACTAGAAATTACAATTGTTTAAATATGAAATACAAATTTAAAACAATAAACAAAACCCTAATTTAAATCAAGCCCAATAACCAGGACGACCCACAAGTGATAAACTTAAACCCCTTTTTCTTTTTTTATTTTATATTACAGCTTCGGCCTGGTTTGCTTAAAAAAATGGCGGACTCGTTGCTTGCTCGAAAATTAGGGCTTCGTGTTGAAGTCGCCGGCTTTGTCGATTTGATTAATGCTGCTTCGATTTCTTCTTTCTCTTTGTCGATCTCTTTCGGCTACTCCAATTCAATCGAATTCGAATTAATATTGGTATTTTATTTTCTTTTTTGCTTTTCTGGTTGATTGCTTGAACCCGATCGATGATTCGAGTTATTGGTTATTTTTGTCAGTTTTTCTCGAACTCGAATTATTGCTTTTGCCGATGATGTTTAGGGTTTTTATATAGGGTTCGAACCCCTTGATTTTCGTTCATATATATTAGTTTGAATTCGTTTGTAATTCTCCTCGGCCATTCGATATTGATTGAATGTTGACGATGATTTATGACTTTGTCAATTCGTATATTTTTGCCTTGGTCATCACAGTTTTGTGAATTTGCTGATTCCTTGATTTCTAAGGCTCTGACTTTGCTTGCCCGTTGAGTTCTTTGACGATGATGTTGATTTCATTTTTGTGCTCGACTTTGGCCATTAACTGTTGACATCGCCTTAACTTTTAAATGTGAAACTGCTGCTGACTTTTTAATTTTTCCACTATTTTATTTTCGAAATTTCCTGCTTGATTTTGTCTCGGCTTTGATCACTGCATCACTGTTGCGTATATGTGTATGCTCAACTTGATACTCTGTGCATCCTGTTACTTGTAGTTTCCATTCATTGGGTTCGGTCTCGTACCACCCGCTGTTCATTTGTACTGTGATTATTTGATGTTGTGTTGCATTTAGCTCATGTGGTCTTCACTTTTGTATATGATATCTCCTCTGGCCTTGATTATTTTGTTGTATGCATATGCACTGCTTTGTCTTTGACATTGCCTGACCATATATATGCTTCTAGGCAGTCTGCATATGCTTTCATGATGCAGTGTCATTCGCTTATTTGCAACTGCAGTTTCATTGTGCATTTCTTGTTGCTTGCATTGGGTTGATTCATGTTGAACTGTTCCGTACATTTAAGTCATCATCTTGCTGTTCGCTAGTCTAGTTGCATATGTATGCACTGTGGTTTTGGTCGAGTCTGGTACTTGAAATGAGTCGGTGATGGTTACATATACATATGTTTACACAGTGTTATCTCTACGATCCTGTGTCTTGATATAGATGGTCTTGTATTGCTTGATGGCATTTGGTCTGGTCACTGTTTGTATCTTGCACTGACCACTGAGTTCATATGCATTTTGCTGCTATTTGTTAGTTTTGTTTGGTCGACACTTGCTGTTGGTCTTTGGTGCACTTGCTCATCTTTGTTGTGCATTCCTGAACTACTTTGTTCATGTATTTCTTGGACTTCGCTGATTTGAGGGCATATGACCTTTGTACTGCTGTATCACTTCACTTTTATCCTATGCACTATCGTACCTATTACTTTGTTATTCATGTTTCCAGGTGTGCGTTCATACTTGAAGTACACACAAATGGATACAAGTGTGCTGTGAGGTTGCTCCCGACCATTTTATTGCATTTGTACATTTGGATTTTTTTTTCGAATTGCACCTGAGTTGAACCTAGCTTGTAGCTTGGGTTTGACCTTGTGCTGATATCGTGACATTATTTTTATTACACTTGAGTAGAACCCGGCTTTTCATTTGGGTTTGACATGTGCTCACGTGTCCCAGTAATTTTATCAAGTGCATATACCGGTGTGAGGCCTTGTGGCATGTACAGTGATACATTGTGCACGTCACAAGCTGTTCGTGTATGATGAATACAAATTTAAATGATGTCGAACAACCCAAATAACCTAGGCAAATAATATTTTCAAAATACGTTTTATTTTATACTGCAAAAATATTTCCTTTTCAATTTTACTGCGTCAGTATTTATTTTTGCAGATTGCTCAGATGCTGGATTCTATCTGGAATAAAGTTGTAGATAAATTACGAGTGAATGAGCGATATGTAGTGAGGTGTATTTGTAAATGAATAATTGTGATGTAATCGAATTTGTATTATATTTGTATATATATAGTGACAGTTCACATTTGTACTATTCAAAATTGTAATAAATATTTGTTTGAATTTAAATACTTTGTTATTTATTTTATTTAGCAAATATTTTTTTAATTATGTGAAAATAAAATATCTGTTTGAATTTAAATACTGTATTATTTATTTTATTCAGCAAATATTTATTTAATTATGTGAAAAATAAAATAGTACATTAATAAATACATTTAAATGAATATATATATGTTTATTATCATCAAACAATAATCATATACTCACATATTCAACAGGTTCGTGTTAGTATTTATATATGACATCCTAATATATTCTACGAATGGGCAAGATTATGAGACTCGCCTTAAAATAGTGCTTGAGACATTGGGACAACATCAACTGAAAGCCCAGTTCTCGAAATGTCGTTTTTGGAAGAAAGAAGTGAAGTTCATTAGTCATGTTGTCTCAGAAAAAAGGTTGTCATTAGATCCAGCTAAGATTGAGGTTATTAATACTTGGAAAAGACCCAAGATGTAGACCGAGATAAAGAATTTTCTAGGGTTAGCTTGCTATTATTGCATACCAAGGATTTCTTTCGTATAGCAGCACCGATGGCTAAACTAACAAAGAAGGACGTGAAGTATTTTTCGATCGATAAATATGAGTAGGCATTCCTGAAGCTAAAACAATTATTAACCAATGCGTCCATGTTAGTTGTACCAGATGGTAATCATGATTTGGTGGCGTATATAGATGCGTGTGGAACATGATTAGGAGCTGTGTTGATGCAAAGAGGTAAAATAATTACCTATGCTTCTTAATAGCTCAAACCACATGAAGTAGGTATCCGACTCATGATTTGGAGTTGGTAGCTGTAATCTTTACTTTGAGGGTGTGAATATACTATCTTTTGGGAGAATGATTTGAGTTATTTACGGATCACAAGTCTTTGAGTTATTTATTCTCTCAAAAGGAGTTTCATATGAGATAATATAGGTGATTAGAGTTCATAGCAGCTTATGATTTTGTGTATGGAGTATACGCTAGGGAAAGGAAATAAGGTTGCTGATGTACTTTGCGAAAAACATTAGAATGCGGTATTAGCAATGTTAGTAGAGTGGAAAGATTTAGAATCATTGACTACTTGTAGTGCGCAATTAATAGACAACTAGTTTTAGTCAAAATATTGCCATGTTATCTTACTTAAAAGTTCGACCAATATTGATCGAGAGGAATGCTTCTAAGCAGAGAGAAGATCTATTAATAGCTGAACAGATTAGAAGACTCAAATGTGGAGTTGTGATAGATGATTTGAAAGATTTAAGTCTTGATCAGAATGAATGGTTGAGAAAAAAGGAAAGGTTGTGTGTTCCAGATGTGGGATACCTAAGGCAGGAAGCTCTTAGGAAGCGTCGATCGAAGTTTACCATTTATCATGGAGGAATTAAGATGTATCATGACACGAAGAGAAGTTTCTTCTGGGAAGGTATGAAAATGTATGTAGGTTTATGGGCAAAGCAATGTTTAAATTTTCAGCAAGTGAAAGACGAGCACCAGAAGCCAAGTGGATTTCTTCAGCATATATGTATACTATTATGGAAATCGAGTTCTATTTCTAAGGATTTCATTAACGGCTTGCAAAGGTCGAATAAAGGAAATGAATGTATTAGGGTTATAGTGGATAGGCAGATTAAAAGTGCATATTTCATTCCCATTAAGTCGACAAGGATGAACCTATTTTGGCAAAGTTATTATGAAGAATATTGTCAAACTGCATGAGATTCCTAGTAGTATAGTCAGTGATAGAGATTTTTATTCCTTAGCGAATTCTATTTAAAAGTCTACAAAGGAGGTTTTGGGCATAGCTCAAGGTGAGTACCGCTCACTATACATAGATAGATGGGTAAACAGAAAGAGTTAAGAAAATCTTGGAAGATATGTTAAGAGCTTGTGTGTTAGATTTTGGAGGATTGTGATAAGACCATCTACACTTGGTCAAATTTTCCTATAACGACAGTTATCAAACTAGTATAGAGATGAAACCTTTTAAAGCTTTGCATGGAAGTGTAAATCACCTATGTGTTGGTTAGAGACCAGAGATAGATTAATTTTTGGTCTATAGTTGGTAAGAGAAACCACAGAAAAGATTGAGTTGATCCAAGCAAGAAAGGAAGCCCAGACGACGCAGAAAAGTTACGCAGATGAGAGGCATAAGAATTTGGAGTTCTCAGTGGGAGATCATTTTTTTTATCAAGGTATCAACAATGAAGAGTGTAGTCTAATTTGGAAAGTTAGGGAAATTGGCTAGATATGTTGGACTGTTTCCTATTATAGAAAGGATCAAAAAACTCACTTATCAGATAGAGTTATTAGCAGTTTGGCAGGAACCCACAATTTTTTCATGTTTCTCATCTTAGGAAGTGTGCTCATGATCCAGAGACTACTGTCACTCTAAATGCATTGGAAGACTTAGTGATGGAATCGGACATGACTATTGTTAGGCAACCAGTTCATATTGTGGCTAATGATGCGAAGTCAAAAAACAAGACAGTCAGACTAGAGGTCTAGTGGAGGGACGACGAGAAAGACTGTACTTGGGAGACAGAGAACGGGATTAGAGATTCTTATCCTGATTTGTTTTAATCATATATCTTATGTTTATGATCATGTTTAGTGTTATACATCTTATCATAATTCCCAAAATTCTTTAAGGAGTGGAGTCTGTAACACCCCTAATGTTGATTAACATTATTTAGGATATGTAATTAGATAAATTATATAAAATAATCTATGGTGATAAGGAGAATAAGATTTGATAATTAATAGGGGTCATGCCTTAATTAAAGAATTAATAAGAATGGTTAGAACATAAATAATAAAGAGGATTACTATGAGGGGAAAAATAGGAATAAGCCTTATTTCCTAACATAAACCATTCTTTCCCATTATCGTCATTCACATTTCATTCATGAAAACTAAAGCAAAGACAAGGGTGGCCATTGCTAGGAGAAACCAAGAGAAGAAAGCTAGAGAAACCCAAGGAAAAAGCTAAGGAGGAATTTAATTAACTCAAATCTCAACTCTCTTTATCAAATCAAGGTGAATAATCGTTATCCAAGTCACTATTGCGTTTTTGTTTAGGTTTTATGCCTAAACCTGAATCATATATTGTTATTATGCCATGTTATGATTGACTGGTTGATTATATGCTTGAATGATGAATTATTAGATTTATTATGGAAATATTTAATAGGTTTTAAGAATGAAAACCTAGTTTACAACATCCAATTAACTTGAAATTTGGATATGATGTTCATAACATTATTTTAGAAGTTTGTTTAATAATTTCATAATTTTCCAAGCAAGTATGAATATTCTATAAATTTACCAAGTGAGGAAAATAATTAGTTTTGGATTTTAATTATTAAAAATAATTAAATAGTGTCTTTGGCCCCAAAATTTTAAATGTTAAAGTATATGATAATTCGGATTTATTATGATTTTTAGTGATTTTTGTCTAAGTGTTTATGATTTATTATAAATTTGTTAGTCTATAAAAGCTTAATAATTTTATTAAAATATTAATATAAAATTAATGGTTTGCAAATTAATTTAGGAACGATAATTCTTATCTACAGCAGTTTTCTAAAAGGATTTGATAAAAAAGTTTATTATCCAGTAGCAATTTGACAATGGACTAGAGTAGGTGAAAAGAAGTTGCTTTTTAAAGAGATAAAATAGTTTTTACGATAATTACGAGATTGCCACATCGTTATTAATCAATGTCGACGTCCATCTATGTCACAACTATCAATGTCGCATTTTTATATCGGCTATAGAAATGCCGCAAGTTTTCACCATCGTTTTAAATAATGCCGCTAGTTTCAATGTAACGACTCGCCTTTCCAACCATCAAAAGTCGACAACGAATACATCCATGGTATTCAATTGTCAAGCATCTAATCGTCAAAATGGCAGATTGTTAAGGTAAAACTGAAGGAAAAGAAACAAAGAACAGGGGAAATGAGTCTCATAGAGAAAACGACAATATGTAATATAACAATGATAGTATAAACTGTCACTCCAAAATACAGGGTACATCGGAGTTAAAAAAACTTCATCAGCCTGGATAGTTATAACTTCCTAACCTTGTAATCGCTGATGGGTATATATATAATAATACATCGGAAAATAAAAATACTATAGCAGGTAAACGTCCAGCTTTACTCCATAAGCCTCATGCCCCACCAACGACAACTTGGAAAAATACTCGGTTTGACCCAAACATTATAATAAAATAATACCCGGATCAGTCTAGAACTACTACCAAAAACAAGGAATGGGTTTTTACCTTACAAAAACAACATCCAGACATGAAGAAATGGAAAACAGATTTGGACAAAAGCCAAACTTGGAAGAATGGGTATAAACTAGATCAAAATCCAAACTTAAGGAATGGACACTTATAATTAAACATCAAGAAGAGCTCCTATCACTTCTTGATGAAATTAAGGAAACAATTCATAGATTTGAATTAATTACAAGAAAAGGAATTTTCCAACAATGATTAGTAGGGTACGCCCTCTTTATCAAAAGTATACCTCTAGAAATATACTCGAGAACTTCGATGTCTCTCGAATAACTCCAAGACCCCGCCAACCGTTACCGAGTATCTGAATATTTCACATCTCAATGCGTAAAATCAAATCCAATCTAGAGTGGATGTGAAAATACCCTAATGGGAGCAACCCCACATAGCTTAGCCCCCACTTACTCTTTGGATTTAGACATTTCCAACAAAGGATAACAAAGCTCAAATGAGCAACGCATCGCCTTAGAGTGACAAATTATAATGAAGATAGCAGAATCAAAATCGATAATCGATAAATCAACTATCGGGATTAACAAAGTGATTTGTGTATGAGAATTAAACCGCATACACTTACCACTAGTAAATGAATTGAACTTTTAAAATATTTGATTCACATTTGGGCTTGATTTCCACATTTTAAATATTGTAGAACACTTTAAAAATACTTTTTGAAATAGTCTTTTAAAAGAACAAATTATATTACTAAGTGTATCAAAACAAGGGTCAAAATAAATATCATTAAAACATTTCTTACACAAACCTAAAACAATTTACACTTAGTTTTATTTTTTAAACAATCCCTTTTAAAGAATTTTCTCATTTGTAAACTATCATTTATAAATTCAAAACAAAACGTATTGTGCCAAAAGATAATAAATCAATTTAAATAATTTTATAAATTTCAAAAAATGTTAACTTATCCCAAAGGATAATTTATAAACAACTGTTTTATAATTTTAAAACCAACTAAAGTATCCCTAAAGAAAAGAAATCAAAATTTAAAATCTTTTTATAAATTTTTAAACAACATCAATTATTTCGAAAGATAATCAATCACATTATAATCTCTTTTAATAAACCAATCAATTATCTTTAGAAAACCTTTGTTAAATTATTTCATTAACTTTGAAACACTAAATCTGTTAATAACTTTTAAACATTTTTATTAAATTAGTTAATTTTTCTTCAAACTCTTTTAGTAAATCAGTTAGTTAAATTTTAAAACACCATTAATTCAAATTATTAATTAAATCCAAATATCATTACCTAAATGGATTAATTAAATTCAAACATCATTAATTAAAATTATTAACTAAATCTAAAGATCATAAATTAAAATGATTAACTAAATTCGAATATCATTCGTTGAAATGGTTAATTGGACTCAAACATCATTAGTTAAAATGATTAACTAAATTTAAAACATCATTAATTAAAATGATTAATTAAACTCAAATATCAATAATTAAAATGATTAATTAAATCAAATATCATTAATTAAAACGATTAATTAAACTCAATATCACTAATTAAAATGATTAAGGAAATTCAAATATCATTAATTAAAATGATTAGTCAAAGTCAAATATCATTAATTAAAATGATTAATTGAATCAAATATCATTAATTAAAATGATTAATTAAACTCAAATATCATTAATTAAAATAACTAACAAAAATTCAAATATCATTAATTGAAATGATTAATTAAAATTGAATATCATTAATTATAATAATATATCACATTCAAATATCATTATTAAAAATAGTTAACTAAATTCAAATATCATTACTTAAAATGGTTAATTAATTCCGAATATCATTTATCAAAATGATTAATTAAATTTAAACATCTTTACTTAAAACGAATAATTAATTTAAATATCATTAATCAAAATGATTAATTAAATTTAAACATCATTAATCAAAATGATTAATGAATTTTGAACATCTATTTTGTGAAAAATGCAAGCTCAAAACAACTCACATAAAAGTTTGGGGGATGATATTCAATAAGTGACAGTATAGTGCAAATCGCTATAATGACATTTAAACAACTCAAATAGAATGTCTCAATTATTTTCAACCAAACAACAATATAAGTAACACAAGGATGTAAATAAATTAATATTGGCGAGAAATCCCTTGGGGTCTCTTTTATAAATGTCCCTTGCAAAAGCAATGGTTATTAACAACATAAATAGTTATATTGTTTTACTGCAAATTAGATAATATATATTTCATTTTCGAAAATGGGAATCCAACCAAATAATCAATTAAACAACAATATACTAACATTCAAGCAGCATACAACAATAAGTTATAACAACATAGATATTACATAGTTTATTTAAAGGTGAGTTTATTCAATCGAAATTCTAGTTGACGCTTTCGCGTTCCAGTTTGATCAAAAATCGGACGACGTTCAGTTTTAGCCCCAAAATTCAACTAGCTCCAAGTTTAACCACACCAGTTCCAAAATGAAGATAATATTCTTACGAGTCCAATGCTACTGACCGCATCTGAGTCTGAAGTCATATGAGTGAGATTGAGTTTAATAAGATATTAAATTAATTAATTCTTTAATTACAACTTTAATTACCCTTTCCACTTCGCTAAACCCTAATCACGTCTAACCCAGGCTGTTGCTTTTCATCACATTTATCACCACCCACCACCAGTCATCAAGCCTCAGTTGCCGCCTTCCCAAACCACGATGATCCCAGCGTCGTTGAGCTCACCCCCACATGACGATGACGCCTCGAGCATGAACCCAAACAAACGAGCCCGTTCATTTTGACCTAGCTGCCACCGCCATCGTTTCCATCCTACTAAACCTCACCAGATCATAGCGCTAATTTAACAATACAACTTTACATCAGGGCCGCTGCCCAAATATCGGTGTCGATGACAAAAATTCCAACCCTAGCTGGACGCAAATCACGATTGCACCATCACTTCGCCTCGATCCACCACAATCCAACCTGTCAAAACACTTATCTCACCCCCACGAAAAATTTTCATGTTGGGACCATCACCTAATTCGGCCTCTAGTGGCACCGATCAACGATGACCATTGGATTTGGCTAACGTAGGTTTCTAAGTTTAGAAAATGAAAAAAGCATCGGTCCTTCTAACACAGTTCACGCCCTAAATTCATGAACTCCAATAGAGGCGTGCTCAAAACGTTTCTAGCTAAATACCCATATTCCGAACTCAATGGAAATATTTTCGGGACCTAAATCCAAAATATACAAAAGTTAGATTTTATAATCCAGTTATATTATTTTAATTTTTCTAAATTGGTCCTTACTGTTTCGAGTTCGCGCGATCACATAGCACGTCCTATCACAACGAAACTCGTCAACATACAACAAAACATTATTCCGGATCCAATGACACTAGTTCCATCAAAGCCTGAGATAGCGCCCCAGAACAATAATTTCACACATTTAAATATCGTTTTATATATTCGATATATTCAAGTAATCCATATATATATGAATATATGTTATTAAATTCCAAAATCCAATTAATTGAATATATAAAAATTAATTAAATATATAAAATTAATGACCAATTGTTACATTATCCCCCTTTAATAGAATTTTGTCCTCGAACTGGAGGAAGAAAATGAATCCAATCCCTTAAGTTTAGAACTTTAACTAAAATGAGTTATTAAATTCTTAAAGTTTCTTAAATTACGGAAAATTTCGGCAGTACCTCTTTTGCGTCGTTCGATCGGAAAAAACTACAAATCGCTACAGCGAGCTCAAACCATTCAAAATAAAATAAAAGCCAAGTGGCCTCCCATATTTGGGGCATAAAATCACCAAACAAACAAAATATCAAACTTATAAATCCACTAAGTACCTCTTATGCATTTGATTTATATTTTTGCAAGTAACATATTATCTCGGGGCAAATGCAGGTATACAAGAAATCAAGTAGAAATCTCTTGCTTATTTGTACTTACATAATCCAAAAGAGATTCAAGCTGAAAAAAGAGCAATACATTAGCTATTTCTATCATAAGCATATACAACATAAATAATATAACATTCATTGACAATAAGACAATATGATGCAATAATAATATTGAGGAAAGTTTACATGCAAAACTGACATGATATAAATCTATATGCACTCCAATGAATAAAGCCAGAAGAAACCAAAAGCAACATATCAACCATATGCAACAAAATATAGAGAATACTCCTTAATAATATAATATGCTTTAATCTTTTCAAAAGATAAATTTATAACTAAATTCTTAGGTTTTTCTATTCATTTTTGTTTCAAAACTCTTTCCAAAGAAGAATATATATAAAAAATTCCAACAATGACTAGGAGAGTGCACCTTCCTTTCCGAGCATAGTATAACTCTAAACAAAAAATGGAGCCTCTAACTGTATTTTGATACCTCATAAACACAATAGAGTAAATAAAATACATAGCAAGTCTTAATATGGAGAAACGCCCGACCACTTTTGATTTTACTCATTCATCGAATAAATAAAAATATTTGTATAATACTTTGCAAATATTTATTAGAACAAATTTCAAACTCTCATCGAGATAATAATATTTCACAAATACTTCAAATCATACTATTATTATTTCTTTCCATAATCATTCCAAAAACTCTTTACAAAACGATTTCAAAACCACCGGGATTAAATCCTAAAAAATAACAGTCCAAAAACATTTATTTATAAATTCAAACTTTATAAATTACGGTATATAAATCACACGACCAATCAATCAAATCAAATTCCATAGAGGAATAAACTCACAATTAATATTATTTAAATGTTAAATAGCTTAGGTTCAAAAATTTATTGATTGTCCACAAATATAAATAACTCTCCAAGCGTACCATTTTGCTCATCAGCCTTTGGTTACTGCTTAGAAGATTATCTAAGTTTCCTAGGATAAAACTGAAAGTCACTTTCTAGAATTATAGGTTTCTTAACTATACCAACTTTTCTAAATCACTTATATTTCTTATTTAGTATTTCATTTAACATTAAAATTGTTTATGAACTATTTCATGAATTTTCACCTAAGTTTGTAAATATTTTATAAAGATATTTCTTTATAAAACAACAATTAAAAAAACTTACCCCACTGTCTAATTGTGTAATACTCTTCTTTTTGTGGAGAAAAATGTGTGATCCTCCAAAATAAAGGAGAGCACACATATAAATATGTATATATCACAGAATATAAGGTGCTTCCAACATGCTTGGCAGGTAGCTAATCATAGTACAAATACAAAGAAACTAACTCAGTACCCCTAAAGTAAGCTCCGGCAAGGCAACCGTCCATTACACCCAATTATCGAGCTTTGGCAAGACCACTGCTCGGTATTGAGGTGTTAGAAGTACCTAAAGAACTATGGAGAATCTCAGTGCTAGAGATACTAGAAGCTAGCTCCATATGAGAAGGAAACGCCACGCTGCAGACTCGAAAGAAAAGGAAATGCGAATGATCTGAACTGGAATGCGCCACTCTAAAGATACGATAGAACTGGAGAGAGCTCCTCGCTAAAAAGAAAATCAACTAGAAAGTAGAACACCATAATGTAGCTATAGAGGAATTGAGAAGAACTCCTCACTGCAAACAGCAGTCCTGCCATCAGCAATTCTGTGAACCTATATCTATAAAAATAACTAGCAAAATATAAGAATAATATACATATATGTACATAAATGAAATTTATATACATATACATATATATAAGTATTAATAACATAAAAATAGAGAAGAAAAAACTAAGATAATAGGACATAATACAATAAAAATTAGAAAAGTAGACTAAAAAGAATACATGTCCAGAGGAGTTAAAGATCTTTAAACTAAAAAAAACAAACAAAACTTAAACAGAAACTAAAGCAAATTAAAACTTATCCTTATGGTCCTTCGATCAAAATATATTATGATACACAGTAAAATCCTCATTTAAGTTTGAAAAAATGTTATACTATAATTATTAATGTCGAAAATATTGTTTTTATGCTTAAATAACTTAATATTATTACTAACCTTATTAAGATATTCTTTGAAATGATTATTTTTAGTGAATTTATATTTTGGATTTGAGATCCAATTAAAATAAAATGAAGAAATTATAAAAATCAACTTGTTAAAATGAATATAGTTAATATTAAAAATTCGCCGATTTCTCTCAAACCAAATATACCAACAAATTATAATGAATAAAGTGTCTAGTAAAAATCTATTTTCCATTTCGAACTTAAATCTAAAATTATTCCAATAGTGACCGCAATTGAAAATTTTAGTTGTAAGACGAAAGTTAAAGATTTTGAGAGTATTATTTAGAATGAAGTAAGTATCTATGCAATCATAACATACATGTTTAATATCTTCAAAATGCATATTACAAAAATAACATTTATTATCAATTTGCGTATTTTTTCTTTTTAAAAAATCTATAGTATTTAGTTTTCCATGCATGATTAAACACCTATGAATTTTAATTTTAGGAGGTTCATTTGTTTTCCAAATAAATTTAAATAAGTTATTAACTACACTTGAGAAGTTAAGAAATTTATAAAAAAAATTAGAAGTATATTTCTTACTTTTATCTCATTCCCAACCAATATTATCATTTTCATTATCGATATTATAAATACTCAATCTAGCATAAAGTAAAAAAAGTTGCCTAAAAGTAGTACCTACAATTTTTTATTAAAACTAAGTTCCAAAGGGGTCATTTTCAGGAGAAAAAGCATACAAAATTAAAGCGTTCTTAGAATTACAAATTTCATGGAGGTCTTTAAATTCTATCCTAAGAGGAATGACAGAAATCCAACGGTTATGCCAAAAGAAGTATTTTCGAAATGAACTATTGTATTAGTATCTGGGTTAAAAATCTCATGACATTTTAAAATTGATTTCCAAAAGTTAGACAATTTACTTATAACTGTAGGAGTAATTTGATGTAAATTATTACTGCCATTATAGTAATATTTAGAAATTATTTTTTTCCAAATAGGATTATCATTAATATCCTTAAATTTCCATAACCATTTCTCTAACAAAGATAAATTCATGTTACACAAATTAATGACTCCTAAACCACCTTTCTTTTTGGATTTACAAACAGTTTCCCAATTAACAAAACATTTAATACTGATTTTAGAGTTTTCCCCACTCCATAAGAAGTCCCTTCTTATTTTATCAATTTTGTTAATCATCTATTCTGTAAAAAGACGAATAGACATTAAATAGATTGGGAGAACTGATAAACAGAGTTTATAAGAATTAATCTACCAGCACTCGATAAAAATCTCCCGTTCCAATTAGAAATCCAATTTTTAGTTTTATCTATGATAATAAACCAATCATCATGTTTAAGTTTAGTTGGTCAATCATAAAACCAAGTTAATCAAATGGAAAATTCATAGTTTTACAATTAAGCGTATTAGCAACTAAATTTTTGACCTTTTAAAAAGCAATTAAAATTAAAACCGAACTTTTATCAAAATTTATTTTTAAACCTGATAGAAGTTCAAAAGTATATCAAATAAATTAAAAGTAATAACATGCCTAGGCAAATGAGAGGAAAATAGTAAGATATCATCTGCAAATTGAAGGATAGATATACCATTATGCGAGATTTCGTTATTAACATTCCCCAAAGATCCATTATCAACCGCTTTTTTAATTATCATAGTGAAAACATCTGCCGCTAAGTTAAACAAAAGGGGTGATAAAAGATCGCCTTGCCTTAAACCTCGCTTAGATTGAATTTTATTACCTAAAATACCATTAACCATAGTACTAGAGTTACCAGTTTTAAGTAAATTCATCATCCGGCTAATCCATCTATGACTGAAACCTCTAGCATAAAACATATCAACAAGAAAATCTCAATATATGGAATCAAAAGCTTTCGCAAAGTCCAATTTTAAAATCGCACAAGTAATATTTGTTACCAGATTGTTTGGCCCGGTTACAAGAGGCTCGTTAAGCAAGGACACTTGGCTCGGCTTGTATACGTTTCGGCATAGACACCTACTCGGCTTGGATGTGGTTTGTCATAGGCAGGTAGCTCGGCTTGGAAGTCGTTCGGCATGGACCTCTGGCTCGGCCTGGATGCCGTTTGGCATAGGCAGGTGGTTCGGCTTGGATGCCATTTGGCATGGACCCTGGCTCGGCCTGGATGCCGTTCGGCACAGGCAGGTGGTTCGGCATAGGTGTTTTGTTTCAGCTTGGATGTCGTTCGGCTTCAAGGGAAGAATGAACACTCAATCTTGGGTGAGGGCGTCATCGTTCGGCATATATCGCTCAACATTCCTCACTCAGCCAGGCCACAACCAAATAAGGGTGATCGGCATGACTTTGCTTCGAGTCAACTCACTACTTGCTTCGGTTCTCTTGAGGGTTTTCTTCGAGTCACTTGATGGTCGACCAGACGATCCTCAACCGTCATTCGTCGCTCGGCATGCCTCGTTCGGCATACCTGGTCCGGTGCAAAGAAGTCGCCTACTATGGGTCCAGATACCTTGTTCCTAGGCCCATGAGGGAAGTCCAGCCTATCTTTGCCCATAAATAGAAGGGCAGGGGCATAGTGAAATAGACCTTTTTTTCGAGAACACTGGGGAGACTCTACCACTTTCAAGACTCATTCTTTTTCAATTAGTATTTTCATTTGAGTAGTTAGTGTATGGATTGTATCTGTATTCAATTGTTTAGAAAAGCAATAAAGATTAAACTAAAAGTGGACGTAGGCAGTTACGTCGAACCACTATAAATCTGGTGTTCTAGTTTTTGTAATTAATTATGCATATATTCCTCTATTTTAATTTTCTATCTTTATTAATCTCTCTACACAAATCTTTCTTTGGGTGTCAGTGACCAATTCTGGTGCTAACATTTTGGTGCTTTCATTGAGAAACGCATTCTCAGGTTATTACGATCTACTTTGTAGCTACTGGATTGAAGAAATCCCCCAAAGGAGATCTAAGTCATTCACAGGAAGTCCGTTGATTCTGCTTAGAGTTCCTACCAATAACACTACAATGGGAAGACCTCATACCCAATCAGCCTTGCATAACGTAGACGTCAACGAGACTGCTAGCATCCAACGTGCAGCCCCAACATCAATGAGTTAATCCGGACGTAGGGACTTTCGCTTCCCAAAAGCAGATGGAAGTTGTCATTAGAATGGAGTTCAACGACCTGATGAGAGAACTCATGGAAAGTAGGAGACAACTTAGCAAACAAATTCAAGCTAACACCAACCTTATGACTCAGCTTACTCAACAACAGCATTAGAAAACTGGAGGTAGCCCCGCTCCTTACTCTTCATCTGACAGCTCGACTTTGTCCGATGAACCTCGCAAGCATAGACGTCGTAGAACTGAAACTACACAAGCGGGTGTTGCTGATCGATCAATAAGGGATGGTCTAGATTCCCTACCTGGAGCCATGGCACCTCATTTACATCAAGGAAACTTAGGATCTGGAGCACGAGTGAAAGCCGGACGGCCAGCCCACCAAGTCCCTAATGAAGCAGGTCCTTAGGATACAGGTTTGGGAGATCACCAACAGAGGAGATACCAACCGGAACGATCTCGTAGGACATATTCCAACCTGCCATCTTCCATACAAACCCTGGGCCTATCGGCTATGGTCAGACAGCAGATGAGAGAAAATCAAGGCTTGACTAATTATGATTGGGGTATATCCAAGAGTCATACTCCATTTACAGATACTATCCTACATGCCGAGTACCCTAGGAAGTTTAACATGCCAACTATCTCCGCCTATGAAGGAAAGACTAATCCCTGACAGCATGTGATGAGATATGAATGAATGATGGATTCAGCTAGAGCAAATGACGTGACTAAGTGTAGGTGCTTCCCGATAACTTTATCTAGGATTGCTACCATATGGTTCACCCAACTTCCACCATGGTCTATCTCCAGCTTTGATGAATTAGCGACGAAATTTGTGGAGCAATTCACGATTCATGCCATTCGTCCCAAGGACGTGATGTCCTTGTCCAGTGTGATTCAGGCTCCAAGGGAATCATTGAAGGAGTACTTACAGATATTTCATGTTGCGACTACTGAAGTTAGAAACCCAAATGACCATGCCATTCTGATGGCTGTCATGTAAGGAGTAGATCATGATTCGTAGTTTGGCTGGCAGGAAAACCTCCGACTACTCTAGAGCATTTTTATTCAAAGGCTCATCAATTCATAAGAAGGGAGGAATCCAGGTAGACGAGGCGAGATAATGCATTAGGGTCTGACAAGGAGACTGTGAAGAGCAACATCGCTGTAAAACAATCCGGTGATAACTCGAGGAAAATCCAGGTCAATGTCCAGAACAAGCCTGGGCAATCTAAAGGGTCCGGAGGAGGAAATTCCAAAAATAAAAGAGAAGCAAGAAAATGGAAACCAAGGATTCCATCTTACAACGAATACACTCCCCTGAATGCCTCTTTTGAAAATATCTATCTATCAACTTGCTATACTTTTCAATACCGAAAGCCATACCCAAAAGAGTCCAAGAGAAATAAAAGCGGACTGAGAAGTATTGCCGCTTCATGAGACTTACGGGCATAATATCAAGGAGTGTAGACACCTCCATGATGCCATAGAAAAGTTGATTCGACAGAAAAAGTTGCAGGAATTGGTCAAGAACCCCCAAGAATGTAGACAAGGGACATCAGACCCTGATCGCGGGCAAGCTACACACCATCCAGAGGAACCTGCTCGAACTGTAGGTAGACTGGTCATAAATACGATATCGATGGACCTCATCTGGCAGACAAGAATAGGCAAGAGATGGAACGTTATGCCAATTCCTTAAAGCACGTAGATTTTGAATGTTGTTCAAATACAGAGGATGGGTCTCCAGCTAAGCAGTAGCGAATGATGGCGGACGACATAGTATTCAGGAGCAGAGATGCTAATCAGGTGGAGGCTCCTACCGTCGACCCAATGGTTATCTCCACGACAATTGGGCCAACATTTGTGAAAAGAATTTTGATTGATTGTGGAAATTCCGTTAACATCATCTTTAAAAAGGAATATGAACAAATGAAGATGGAGACAAAGGATTTAAAACCATCTAAGACCCGTATCCATGGCATTAATGGTGCAACTACCGATGCAGTGGGTTATGTTGAATTTCCAGTTGAACCAGGACAAATGAAAGTAGGAGGGTGCAAATCCTGCCTTTCGTTGTTTTGGATGTCGATTTTCCATACAATGTGTTTCTGGGTCAACAGGTCCTATCAGAGTTTAGAGCAGCTTTGGCCCCTTGTTGTTTAACTTTGAAATTTCTGACAGACAAAGGAGTTGGTGTGGTGCACGATGATCAGGCGACCGGTTGTGCATGTTATGTGGCTGGGCTGAGAGAGGCCCAACGAGGAGAGAAAGGAAAGGTTGCGGACAGCTCCGTCCGCACCTAAGTCACTAAAAATTGACAAGTAGTGCCCGAGCCCTGGCTCGGGCAACACGATCGGATCTATAGGGACATAGATCCGAGAGATGATGATGAGGAACCCAGAGAAGCAAAAGCTGCACCGGATTAACTGACAATTGATGTTCCAGACAGCCAATATGACTCATCGCGAGTACTTAAGATTGGATACAACTGGACCCCTCGATGACCGAGGATCTCACTAATTTCCTCCGAGCGAATCTGGATGTTTTCGCTTGGACACATTCTGATATGTACGGGATTTCTCCCGCCATTGCGAGTCATATGTTGAACATAGACCCGAGGTATGTACTAGTAAAGAAAAAAAGAAGGTGCATTGACCCAGAGAGGTCCGCTGCTTTCAGAAAGGAGGTGGACAAACTCAAAGCCAATAGGTTCGTCCATGACGCCCTCTACACTGAATGGGTGTCTAACCCCATGGTAGTGAGAAAAGTAAATGGGAAATGGAGAACATGCATAGATTACTCTTATCTAAACAAAACATGCCCCAAGGATAGTTTCCCTTTGCCTAGAATTGGCTAGCTGGTCGACTCTAGGCGGGACACGAGTTATTATCATTTATGGATGCGTATTCGGGGTATAATCAAATCCCGATGAACATTCCAGACCAGGAACACACTAGTTTTGACATGGACGTTGGGCTTTATTTTTACGTGGTGATGCCCTTCGGATTGAAGAATGCGGGAGCAACCTATCAGCGCCTGGTGAATCGAATGTTTAAAGACCAGATAGGTAGAACAATGGAAGTCTATGTGGAAGACTTAGCGGAAATGTTTGATATACTCAGATATTATGGAATGAAGATCAATCCTCTGAAGTGTTCCTTCGGCATTGCATTGAGAAAGTTTTTGGATTTCATTGTTAATGCATGAGGAATTGAAGCTAATCCAAAAAAGATTCAAGCTATTCGAGACATACAAGTGCCCAAAACCATAAAGCAAGTACAAAGCCTAAACGGAAAAGTGGCATCGCTGAGTCGATTCATATCCATAGCCACAGATAAGTGTATTCCCTACTTCAATATGATAAACAAAGGAAAGAGAAATTTTGAATGGACGCCGGACTGTGAGAACGCATTCTGAGCTCTGGTAAGACATTTACAAAGTCCCTCGGTGATGTCGAAGCATGTAGACCATGAAGTGTTGTAACTTAGCCGTATCTCAACATGCAATCAGTACGACTTTGGTTTGCGAGGAGGACCAAGTTCAAAAGACGGTGTACTATGTCAATAAATGTTTAACGGGGGCAGAAAAAATTATCCTAAAATTGAGAAACTGGCCTACTGCTTGGTGATTGCATCACGCAAGCTTCGTCCGTACTTTCAGGCACACTCTATTAGTGTTTATACCGATCAACCCTTCCGACAGGTATTCCAATGATCAGAAACCTCTGGAAGGATGTTAAAATGGCATATCGAGTTGAGTCAGTTCGATATTACCTACCTGTCATGAAGGGCCATATAAGGGCAAGCTCTGCAGACTTCATCGCTGAATTCACCGTATCAAACGAACAAAACAGTCATGATGTCATTCCCTCCATTCGATGGAAACTATACACCGATGGGGCATCCAACGATCGTTGTTCGGGGGCTGGCATAAATCTTGTGACTCTCGAAAACCGATCAATTTTTTATGCTTTGAAGCCGAATTTCCCATCTACAAATAACGAAGTCGAATATGAAGCATTGATTGCTGGCTTGAAACTTATCTGGGAACTTGGAGTGAAATCGGTTGAAATCTTTTGTGACTGATAATTAGTGATTTACCAGGTGCGGGATGCCTATCAAGCAAAGGGACAGAGGCTTGCCCCATACCTTGCATGGGTTCAAGAGCTGTTAGCAGATCTAGAATATTATGATATTTCTCATGTCCCGTGTGAACAAAATAGAGAAGCCGATTCATTAGCCAAATTTGCAAGTACTGGCGATGCATAATAAATGGGATTGGTTCCCATTGAAACCTTAAATGCTTCGAGTATAAATGTGATGGAGGCAGGTGTTAGAAACATAAATCGAGAAGAAGTCATGGATAACTCCATTCAAGCAATACTTGCTTCATGGGGTCTTGCCCGAAAGAAAGAGCGAAAGACAATAAGTCATTCGCAAAGCTTCGCAATATGTAATGTAGGATGGAATAATGTATCGAAAGGGGTTCTTGGTCCCCTTACTCCAGTGCATTGCCCGTGATGAGATAAAACGAGTCCTGATGGAGAATGTGGTGACCATACTGGGGGCAGACATTAGCAAAGAAGTTCCTTTGCTATGAATTCTATTGGCCAACTATAAATGGGAATGCTGCAGACTATGTGAGGAGATGTGATAAATGTCAGAAGTATGCAAAAATCCCAAGAGCTCCGTCGACGGAACTCACACGAATAGCGAATCCCTAGCCGTTTGCAATGTGGGGAATCGATATAATCGGTTCTTTGCCCATATCCAAAGGTAGTGCAAAATACGCAGTAGTTGCGGTCCATTACTTTACCAATTGGGCAGAAGTAGAGCCCTTAGCCACAATTACCACCAAGAAGGTCATTAACTTCATTATACGAAACATTATATGTTGTTTTGACCTCCCACGAACTATCATTACAGACGACGAAACTCAGTTTCGAAAGTAAAGAGTTTAAAGAATTTTGTCAAAAGTATGACATTGAAAAAAGGTTTGCAGCAGTTGCTCATCAAAAATCCAATGGACAAGTAGAAGCCGTGAACAAAATAATCAAGTCCATAATGAAAATTTTTTTGGAAAAGGCTAGAAGCAAGTTGGTGGATGAACTTCCAATAGCACTTTAGGTTTAGAGAACCACATTCAAGTCCGCGGCTGGCCACACTCCATTCGCATTGGCATATGGCATAGAAGCTGTTATACCTATGGAACTTGAGGTTCCTTCACATCGGGTAACTCATTATGACCCTACGACGAATCGGGATCTCTTACTGGAGTCACTGGACTTCATTGATGAAAAATATGAAAAGAAAATCTAAGGGCGGCTGTATATAGGCACCGAGTCGCTCAATATTATAATGGAAAAGTCCGACTGAGAATCTTTGATGTGGGTGATCTCGTTTTGAAATGAGTTTTCCCGGTCCCATCGCATATGAATCCCACATGGGAAGGTCCATACGTCATTGAACGGAGGCTTGGAGAGGGAACTTTCAAGCTAGCGACAATTGACGGTGCGACACTCCCCCAGGCATGGAATGGAAAGCATCCGCGACACTATCATATTTAGTCTATTTCTTTCTCATTTTAGTTGCAATTATTTCCAATATAATTTTATTTTGTCAATTCTTAGTTTTCGGCATCTAATAAGACAATTTAATTTATTTTCATTTATAAAATCTTGATTCCATGAATTATTGATGTTTCCGTGTGTGATAATTCTATGACGAAAACTAAAGTGACATCACTCTGTCTAGCGTATGAACGCGCATAAGAAAAAAATTAAAAAATCTCCAAGTTCCCAGAGTGCGGACTAGAGTACTCTGAGTCCCCAGAGTGCGTACCAGAGTATAAACGACTTGAAATCTCCAAGTCCCCAGAGTGCGGACTGGAGTATTCTAAGCCCCCAGAGTGCGGACCAGATTATAAACGACTTGAAATCTCCAAGTCCCCAAAGTGAGGATTGGAGTACTCTGAGTCCCCAAAGTGTGGATCAGAGTATAAATGACTTAAAATCTCCAAGTCCCCCGAGTGTGGACTGGAGTACTTTGAGTCCCTAAAGTGCGGATTATAGTATAAACGACTTAAAATCTCCATGTCCCCAGAGTGCGGACTGGAGTACTCTGAGTCCCCAGAGTGCGGACTAGAGTATAAACGACTTAAAATTTCTATGTCCCCAGAGTGCGAACTGAAGTGCTCTAAGTCCCTAGAATGCAGACTATAGTATAAACGACCTAAAATCTCCATGTCCCCAGAGGGCGGACTGGAGTACTCTGAGTCCACATAATGAGGACTAGAGTATAAACGAATTAAAATCTCCATGTCCCCAGAGAGCGTAATAGAGTATAAACGACTTCAAATCTCTATGTCCCCAGAGTGCAAACTGGAGTACTCTGAGTCCTCAGAGTGTGGACTAGAGTATAAACGACTTAAAATCTCCAATCCCCCAGAGTGCGGACTGGATTACCAGAGTGCGTACTAAAAATATTCTAAGTACCTAAAGCAGGAAATAGAGGATCTACAATTCCAAAAAAATCTCCGAGTCATATGGTAGTGAACTAGGGCTTATGTAACTCACAAGATTTTGGATTTCGACTACAGTTATGCAACAAGCTGAACAACAAAAGTCATTTTAAAGAGAAAGAAACTAAGTTTTATTTATTAATCCAAAATGAGGTTCCACTACAATCCCTCCTAAACTCGGAGTCAAAAGTCTATTTACATTGACTATGAGAATAAACAGAAATAATAATTACATAATCTAGGCTAACTCTCGTTGAACGAGAATGAAAACTACTTCTTTGGTTTCTTCTCCTTCCTCGGTTTCTCAGATAACTCCTCTCCCATTCATTTTTGCTTGGATGCTTTGCTTGCTAGGGAACTAACATCCGAGGAAGGAAGGGGAACTTCTAGTGGCCTGGACCCACCGGGAAGAATGACTTTCAAAGGTCTGTTCAAAGTATCATCTAGTTCCACTACTTGGGGCTCGACCTTGATTTTAACTTTCTTCTTCTTTTCCATAATTTGCTCATTTATGCTCAACCTTGAAGTAGGTTCGGAGGCACCTGTAAGCTCAACTTCATAATCTCCTTCGACGGGTGACGGATTTTCTGATTTGTCTTCGTTAAGCACCTCAATCACTTGAGTGTCTAGACCGGGAATATCTCCCATTTGAATTGCCTCATCCGTCTTCTCCTTTTTCTCTGTGGCGTCATCACTCTTTGCAGTTGGCTCAGGATCAGAACGGCCTACACGAAATCATAAGAGATAAATGTTAGAATACATTAACTACTCGTCGAAAACGACGACCTTTGAACTTTAAGAAGGAAAGTTATGTACTGGTTTCTAGTTGACTCTCAACCGTCCGGGGAGTTTCACCCTTTGGAATGGGAGATATAACATGAACATCAAGGCCAGGATCTTCTTGGTCGTAGCCAACGTGCTGCTCGAAGGTACCAAGTGCTGGGTGACCAGTCGGTTGGGTTGGGGGAGGAACTGGAGACTCAGTTCCAGACGACCGGCAATGTCATTCTTTCCTTTTGACGAGGAGGAATCTTTGCTATAGAGAGGCTTCGCCATAGAGAAGTCCGAAGAATCATTCCTCTAGAGAAATTCCTTTACTAAAGCTTCTTCGTCAACCTCTTCAGTGCTTGACTCAACCTTTTTTATCTTTATCAAATTCTCCCATGCTTTGGCCAAAGATTCAAGGTAACCCTCGCCGAGAAATGTAAGGTCACGATGCATGATAACTTGAGCATTATACTCGGCTATAAGCAGATCAAACATGCACTTGATTTCCTCCCATCCCGCTTCTGTAGCCGCTTCAAGGCGAGAATCGATTTCCGTGAGCGCTATCCTTTTTCCCTCTTCACGGGCCTCATCCTTTAGCATCTCAGCCTTGGAGAGTTCTTCATCGAGCTTTTTCTTCAGGAGTCGTGTAGCAACGATCTTGTCGCAATATCGTTCTGGTTCCTCCTGTGCAGTAATCTTTTCCTCCTTCTCTTTAAGAAGTAGATCTTCCAAATCTTTGGCTCGCTGAGTGAACACAGGTCTCTCCTTTTGAATGGAGTCTTTCTCTGAAGCCAAGGCACCGCAGCGTTGAATTTCTTTATCGACTCTTTCTTATGTGTAACCTCTAGACGACTAACTGCCTCAGCTATGTCTTTAGCATTTTTCGAAGCAGTTGGAAGCTGAGACTTGTATAAGAAAAGCTCTTTATCTTGGGCTTTGATGATGTCTTTGTTGTGGATGGCTTCGAGCTTCAGACGACCGATTTCATGTTGGCGTTCGATAGAGACTTCTGAAACTTTTTTGTCAAATGAACAAATGCGTCGTGTTGAACAAAGACATCATTGTTGCATGCAATGGCACTTGCTTAACGTGTCTCGAAATGTGATGAATCGCTGAGAGAAACTTCAGACCATATAAGCATATTTTTAGGAACGTGGCCTTAAGTTCGGTTAGCCTTTCCGCTATCGATGGATCATGTGTGGGAGTAGAAGAAGCTTTCTAGAGACTTCATGTTTTTTATGAAGTTCTCAGGATTTCCTGGGGCTAGATGAAGCCGAGTTTTGGTAGCAGGGAGTATCAGACTGGGACCCCTTATGACCAGATTTATCCCAACCTTGCTCCGGTTGAGAAGGAGGATCGTGATGGTATGAAGACTGATGGTAAGTTTTCATTCGGGGTGATGAGTCCCGTGAGCGATGGCCCCTATCACTGTCGTCATCTCTATCCCGGCATTTTCTGGATCCCAAATTCGAGCCAGAATGATGAAAAATTAACGACCTGTGAAGGCGGTCGAATCTATGAGAATGTCCCATATCACCGGCGTAGAAATTAAATGACCACGAGTTAGCCAGAGTCGCATGATGGCTAAAGTTTAAGTGCAAGGTAAGGTGTAAGTGTTATTGTGTGTGTCCTAGTATTTCCCTCCAACGAACTAGTTTCTTTAGCTTTACTTATCGGCCTTTTTTTCTCCTTGATTATG
The DNA here is from genome assembly GCA_030765085.1 of Allium cepa. Lineage (NCBI taxonomy): Eukaryota > Viridiplantae > Streptophyta > Magnoliopsida > Asparagales > Amaryllidaceae > Allium > Allium cepa. The sequence continues at coordinate 743,372,926 of CM060940.1, read as the reverse complement.
GGCTTGGATGCCTTCATCGCCTCTCGCGGGCAAGTGGAGTTTTAGGGCTTCTGGATCGTTGAAGCCATAATTGAGCAAGTCATTAGGAATACTGAGGTCGGATAAGCCTTTCAGTGAACCCTCTAAGTGTTATAGAGATGACACTTTCTCCATTGGAGTGATCGTGACCTTTGAGGTTCCACCCACTGTCTTTTTCCTCAGCTTGTAAGCTAGTTTCTTTTTTCCCTTCAAAGGGGGAGTTGTTAGATCGGTGCTGTGTGCCTCAACCACCGGTCCTAGAGCAGGACTTATATTCTCACCCAGTGCTTCTAACACCTCAGTTTCTTTGATCTCGCCCTCCTCGGGTGTGTCGGAGGCACCACATGCCGAAGGTCCAGCTTGCCTTTTGCATTTGTCCAAGACATACCTAGTTGTAGTAGCAGCGTGAGGAAGACTTATTCGGCGACCTTGCGCCAACAACCCAAATTTTGAGAGTGATTCATTGGTAATGATAGATCTGATATCCCGGTCTTCCGTAGAAAAGCTCGAATAGTTTCGACGGCCTCAGAGTACCCGAGACCTTCGGGGCACGGGCTGATACCTGTAAAAGTAGAGAAAATATTTAAAAAGGATGCATTTTCCACCGCGTACAAGTATTGATCCAGGAAAGAAACTTACTCCCTTTTAGCCACCTCCTCACAAAGCCTGTAGAACAGCGCACATAAAACCATTCTTGCTTATATTGGGCGAATTTACTCCACGCCCCCGTCAAGATTTGGCACTTGTTATGTGGCTTCAGGAATATGAAAGATGGGCTGTCAGATTGCCTCTTGAAACGATAAATATACTGGATGTCACCGAGAGTAGGGAGCCTGAATAGAATGCTCATGAAAATATGCACGTGCCATATATGAACGCGCGACTATTGGGATGTAACTATGATAGGGCGATCTCAATGTACTACAATAGATCGCGGAGGAAGGAGTTGAACGGTGGCATGCTACCAACCCAACACATGAATTTGTTGCAGGCAGTATATTCGGCTGGGGGCAAGTGAGGACGATCTTGTCCTGATGGAACCAGTACATCGTCAAAAGGAATTCCGTGGATTGATCATAGTCGGCGAAGAGCGCTCTCATTAATTCTCGAAATTTGGGAATCAACCGGATTGTCTAGGATGATTGTTGCGTCTATGGCATCAGGGGACAAGTCAACAGATGCATTGGTTGGACTCGGGATATTCTGTGCAGGAGTTGTCGACGAATTTGAAGTTCCCACAACTTCTTGTTGAAAACTTAGCTCAAGTTTATATGATACTGTAGCAAAGCTCGACTTTCTAGACATCTTCAATGAGCGTCAAAGATTGGATAGACACATGTTTGAACTATGCTTGAAAGACAATCAATATTAGTCATAACGACAAAAGTGCTCCCCTCGCGTGGTGTGTGACTAGTGTGATGGTTCGTGTAAAGAATATAAATAAATTAGGGTTTTGAAAAGTAAAAGGTAGCACGACAAGCTTCAAGTTGCCCTATTTACAAAATTTTAAGTTCACGTTTATTATGGTTTAAGTCGTGAATTTATCAGTCCGAATTAGTTAAATATGCTTGTTTGCTTAAGTTCTTGTCCTTGTTTATTTTCCAGTGATTAGGTGCGGAAGATGGTTGAACCTGACATATGTTGTGTTCGAGTCAAAATGATATTGGTTGTCATTGCCTACTTATAGGCTCGATGCCAAGCAACTACTTAAGCATGCAACCGAAATACCCTCTAGACTAGAGACACCAACGCACTCATTTACCTCACCAATGCACTCTCAACACCGAACGACACTCTGGACCAGTGATGCCGATCCACTCACTAACTTCCCATCTCGTTCGGCAACCGAACGATACTCTAGACCGGAGATGCTGATCCACTCACTCAATTCCTATCTCGCCCGGTAACTAAACAACACTCTGGACCGGAGATGCCGATCCACTCACTCACTTCCTATCTTGCCCGGCAACCGAACGACTCTCTGGACCGGAGATGCCGACCCACTCAATCACTTCCTATCTCGCCCGACAACCGAGCGACACTCTGGACCGGAGATGCCGATCCACTCACTCACCCCTATCTCACTTCTTCAAATCGCCTCAACACTTTTATCTCCCTAGACAAAACGACTTCCCATTCCTTCACCTCCTTAGCATTACTACCACGAAGGGATAACCGAGCAACAGACAACCGCCAAAAATGCTAATACCGGCCCGCTCGTCCTCCTTTCTCTCTCGCTTCCTGGTTACCGAGCAGCTAAAGTCGCTCACTTAGCCCTATCTCTCAAACCTAACGACCACTCTCCATCACACGGAAGTTTAATAATAGCCTATGTCTAACTCGACCTCCCTCGTCTACATCAATTCGTATAAAGAAGTACTCACGAACTCAAACTTCACACAAAATCATTAGGTCAAAAAAATCGATCGGATGGAGAATTAATACCTAAAAGAATACTTGACGAAGCTTGGGGGGATGTTGAGTTCAGGAATGAAGTTCGGTTGGTTATCCAGGGAAGTTTAGGAGCGAATGTACTGGGCTCAAGATGAGAAAAGAAGATTGGTGAGGTAGCTAGAGTTCGAAGGAAGTTAGGTTGTGAGGTCGTGCGTAGTCGAAGTGAAAATAAAGAGAAGATGTGGAGAAGCTTTGGTTTTATATAGGAAGAAGGGGAGACGAACATGCATCAACCGGTGGGCCGGTCAAGATATCTCGATGGTTCGGTAAGCAATCATGCGGGCAACATTAAACGTGCCTTGGCATGCGGTCCGGTATCTATATGACGGACGACCCCAAGGTGCCAGGGAGGAAAGTCATCTTTTGACCTTCATTGACCACACTCAACTTTGGATAGCAGGAATTGGATATTGGCTCAAAGAGTGTCGTGTTGCCTCACACAATACACTTTGGGAGGCACATGTTACCCGGATTGTTTGGCCCGGTTACAAGAGGCCCGTCAAGCAAGCACACCTAGCTCGGCTTGGATACGATTCGGCATAGACACCTGGACCGGCTTGGATGTCGTTCAGCATAGGCAGGTGGCTCGGCTTGGATGTCATTCGGCATGGACCCCTGGCTCGGTCTAGATGTCGTTCGGCATAGGCAGGTGGCTCGGCTTAGATACGGCTCGGCATAGACACTTGGCTCGGCTTGGATGTTGTTCGGCATGGACCCTTGGCTCGGCCTGGATGCCATTCGGTATAGGCAGGTGGTTCGGCCTGGATGCCGTTTGGCATGGACCCTTGGCTCGGCCTAGATGCCATTCGGCATAGGCAGGTGGTTCGACATAGGCGTTTTATTTCAGCTTGGATGTCCTTCGGATTCAAGGGAAGAATGAACACTCAACCTTGAGTGAGGGCGTCGCCATTCGGCATATATCACTCGACATACCTCACTCGGCCATCCCACAACCAAATAAGGGCGATCGGCATGACTTTGCTTCGAGTAAACTCACTACTTGCTTCGGTTCTCTTAAGGGTTTTCTTCGAGTCACTTGATGGTCGACCAAATGATTTTCGACCGGCATTCCTCGCTCGGCATGCCTCGTTCGGCATGCCTAGCCCGTTGCGTAGAAGTAGCCTACTGTGGACTGAGATACCTTATTCCTCGGCCCATGAGGGAAGTCCAGCCTATCTTCGCCTATAAATAGAAGGGAAGGGGCACGGTGAAATGGACCTTTTTTCGAGAACACTGGGGAGACTCTACCACTTTCAAGACTCATTCTTTTTCAGTTTGCATTTGCATTCGAGTAGTTGGTGTATGTATTGTATCTATATTCAATTGTTTAGAAAAGCAATAAAGATTAAACTAAAAGTGGATGTAGGTAGTTACACCGAACCACTATAAATCTGGTGTTCTAGTTTTTGTAATTAATTCAGCATATATTCCCCTATTTTTCTATCTTCATTAATCTTTCTACACAAATCTTTCTTCGGGTGTTAGTGATCAATTATGGTGCTAATAATATTATTCTTATAGTAGTGATTAATGTATTCTTGAACAACAGTCACACCATCAGTGATATGTCTCCTCTTAATTAAAGCAATTTGAGAACAGTCAATTAGATCGTTCATTCTTCTACTAAGTCTATTAGCTAAAACTTTTGAAATAATTTTAATGGAACAATTTATTAAGGAAATAGGTCTAAAATCTTTTAAATTATTAGCACCTATTTTTCTGTGCAATAAAATAACATTTGCAAAATTAAATCTTCCTAATTACAATTTTCCATTATAGAATTCATTAAACATGTTAATTAAATTCGATTTCAAAACATCCCAAAATATTTTCTAAAAGAAAATAGGGAACCATTCGGACCCGGGGATTTATCACTACGCATATCATTAATAGCTTTCAAAATTTCCTCTTCAGTACTCAAAAAGGTCAACGCTAGAATCAGAAGGATAAAGATCATTCCATTTAGCATTAATTCTATGCTTATTTTTATTATTGAAAATATCTCTATAATACTCGATAAAAGCCTTATTAAGATCTCTTTGATCGACCAATTCTTCGTTATTCACAAAAAATAGGATTAATTGTATTACTATGTTTCCTACCATTTGCCAAATTATGAAAATTTTTGGTATTATCACCACCTTCGTTAATCCATGGAATTCTAGATCTCTGTTTCCACATAACCTCCTCTTTTTGCAAAATAGAATTAAAATCTTCTTTTACATTAGCAAGGATGTTACGCCCACTTAGATTTAGTTGTTTAGTTTCTTCTATCTTGTTAATCTTAAGCATTTCGGAAAGAATGTTTGCTTTTTTAATTTTAATACTGCCAAAAACATTCTTACTCGAATTTTTAATAAAAATTCTAGGATCCCTAAGCTTTGAAACAAAAATTTTGTAGAATTATCTATATTCTAATATTATAATAGCTCATAGAAATCAATTTATTTTTAATTAAATTCGAAATATTGGATTCTAATAACCACATTTTATGAAATTTAAAAGATATGATAATAACCCTATGATGATTACAGGTAAGAATTATAGGACAATGATCAGAATAAGTGTAAGGCAAACTAAAAAATCTACAGATAGGAAATATTTCCTTAATTTCACCGCTAATGAAAACATTATCCAGAAGAACCATAGATGGCGACTCCCTAGTATTACACCATGTAAAACCTCTATTAGAAAGAGGAATTTCTATCAAATTATAATTAATAATAAATTGGTCAAATTCCTCCATTGCAGAGAAATCACCTTCCCGTGGTGAATGCTTACCTAGAAAACGCGTAATATTGAAATCACCTCCCAAAATCCAAGAACCAGCGGCAAAAAATCTAAATTCTAGACATTCATTCCAAAGAATCCGACAACCATTTTTTGAGTTTGGTCCATAAACATTAGAAATATCGAAAATAGAATTATCACTAAGATTAATGAAAATAATACGTAGTGAATGTTGTTTAGACATTGGAGCAATTTAAATAAATTGTTCCGCCACCCAATAAATAAACCCCGAGAAGAGCCAACAGATGGAAAATAAGCTCATTTCCTAAAACGCTAACCACCTAATCTTCTATAAAAACGAATATCAGGACATTCGATTTTAGTTTCCTGTAATAGTGCAATGTCAATATAATAGTCTTTAAAAAAGCTCATATTTTATCACACTTATTTAAATTGTGCAAACCTCTGATATTTCAACTGATAATCCTCATATACCAACAGATCTAGCCCTATCAAATTCCCTACTTCTAATATACGTTAAATCTACCTCAATATCATAAAAAACAAAAGATGTATCTCTAGCTAACTAACCAAGCTTAGAAGAAGACAAACTACTTGAAGCATATAAAGAATACATACTACCTAAATAAGACATCATACCTGAGCCTGAATTCATATCACCACTCATGGTACACGAATTGGGTAACTCATCCATAGATTGAGACTGACAACTACGGATCCTGGCGCTACATCGTATGGATCCACTAACCGCCATAGACTTTATACACCTACCTCTCCTCGATGATGAAGAACCAGATGCAGATTTTGCTTCCGATATCGGCCGAATGAACATTTGATACAATCGGGTGAGCAATTAAGCACAGAAGTCTCCAACTCACCACTCATATTATTAACAAAAACAATGCTCATTGCCAATTCAGATATGTCTTTTTCAACCTCCAAGTGGGTCCCAACTTCTACAGAAAAAAGAATACCCGAACCTTTCTTTTCTATCTGTGTGTCAGCTGAAACATTTACATCCTTGTTTACTTGATCTGCTAAATTTGTTTCACAACTGAGTAAATCGAATCGATCAAGGAATTGTTGTTACAAAACTCAACATCATAACACCCATTATGAACGAAAACCCCAACTATATTCTCATTTTCATTCGATAATTTTCCAAAGTAATCTGCAGGATCCAAATTTCAATCTTTAATCTCTACCAATGTTGAATTTATTAATAGATTTAAAATGTGTAAAAATTTCTTTCAAGAACATGATTCCTTCCTCCCTTTGGTTCCAAAGATTATCACGTAAAATCCCTTTGAGGTTCATGCATTTGAGGATGAATTGGAAGCCATGATCTTTGATTGACAGGATTTTCGAACCCTCTAAAATCAATCTATTCGAATAAGAACTGCTAGGAGAAACATTAATTTCGTCGAACACTTGTTCCTTTTGGCCAAACACCCCACACTGAAAACGTCTAATAGGTTCACCGTAGACATTAGCAAGATGCGATAATCCTCCACATCGAAGACAATATCTCTTCCCTTTTCTGCAATCGATCCGAGTCTTAGTTCATCGATTGAAAGAAAGTGAGCAATTCGCAAATTGAGACGAAGAGAAAGATCGATCCTTTACTACTTGCACATATGAACGTGCGTTTGATGAATTCAGATTTGCAATTGGATAAGAGCTGTGTGAATTAGCAATCAAGAAGTTCGGATGAACAACAAATGAAACCGAAGAAGAAATAGACGTAGGCATCATTTTCTTGTTTTTAATTTGGATTAAAAGTGATTTTGTAAATAGAATAATTGCATAATGCTCTTCTATATCCTAAGAGTACATATAAAACACTAATTTGATTTTACTTTCCAAAATTTAGATGGAGACCTAATCAAAATATGGGTTTTTTAAACATGAGTAAATCATTCTACCCTAGAGTGTTATAATGAAAGATGTTTATAGGTATATGAGTCTTTTCAACCTGAGTAAATCGTTCTACCTTAAAATGTTATAATAAAAGATGTATCTGGGTTGACCTAAAACAACAAATAGTTTCCGCCACTTAATTTTTTTTAACCAAAAGCTATTATTTTAATAAAATGATATTTATTAAAACATTCCTATCTAATTTAACCAAAAATACCTTTTTATTTTGAAATCTATTCCCTTTAAGGGAACTTAAAAACTAATCATCCGGTTTGTAATTTCAAATCCATTTTTGATAGAAATACTACATATATTTCTTTTATGAAATAACTTTACTAACTTATTTATTAAAACTCACTTTGGTTCATCCGGATTTGAACTCAGTTCGATCGCACAATGGTAGAGAGGATAATTTACTAAGTGTTATCCCATTTTTTGGTCAAAACTGGAATATCAATGTTGTGTGCATTTCCACCACCGAACCAGAAGCAAGGTAGACCACCACCGGACCAACTCACAGCCGAGCCAAAGCATCACCGGTCCAGGCACTACCGGTCCAACTCCATTTCCATGCCTAGCCGGTCCACTCACTACCGAACCAACCTACTTCCTCATGCCACCGAATCAATCCATCTCACCACTCACTACCGAACCAACCTACTTCCTCATGCCACCGAATCAATCCATCTCACCACTCTACACCGAACCACAACCTACCGAACCAAGTCCCACCGAACCTCCCCTCTTTCCATGTCTACCGAACCAACTCATTCTCCATCCACTGCCGAACCAAGGCAATGCCGGGCCAATCAACGCTCCACCAACTACCGGACCAAAGCACTACCGAACCAAGGTTGCCAGGCCAGATCACGTCAGCCCAGGCCTACCAGCAGCTATATACATCCAAGACCCCTACCCCCAGCCTCACTCTATAAATAGAGGGGCAGGGGTACAACAATGGCAGACAAGTTTGAGAGCTCAAACGCGGAAGGAACTTTCAAACAACTTATATACGCTTGTAATCAAAGCCTTGGACTTGTAATCTGAAAAATAGAGGAGAATAACATATAAAGTGGACGTAGGCACATTCTGGCCGAACCACTATAAATCAGTGTGTCTTTTACAGTTTAGTCCCTGCTTTTTACATATTTGCATAAATCACCCAAATCACTAAGAACAACACAAAATCAACTGAATCATACGACTTGGAGGTGTTTGCCCATTTTTTGTGCAAACATTTCTGGTGCTTTCACTGAGAAGGACTAGCACCCGCTGCATCGGATAGAAGTTCGGATTTGGAAGACAATGACTAGGCAAAATAGTAGAAGGCAAAGGGCTGAGAGAAGCCAACCGAAAGGAAGTCAACAAGCATCCTCCGGAGCCGAGGAAGGACCGGCTTCGATCTACATAACCCGGGACGAAATGGAAGCCATAACAAATTCACTGCAAGAGAGGTTGTTGAAGAGTCAACAGGAGATGATGCAGACTTTGTTGGAGAAAATGAGAGCTGCAGGGACCCAGAACTTAGGAACAGCTACAGCGGCTGTGGATGCAGGACAAGGAGCTAGGGTTATGGAACCCAATGGAGGATAGGATGCAGAGCCAGAGGGCAATCGACATGGGCTTAGGGGCAGGCCCGTAGGATCCAACACAAGAGGACCTTTGGAAGGAGTTCAACAGGCTAGAACCAACGTTGCTGCCAGCGAGCCACATGAAGAGTATGTACCAGAATTCCCTCGGGGGCAACCCCCGACAGACAACGTTGGATTGGTAGATATAATCAGAAAGACTGTGCGAGGTGGTTTGACCAGCGGAGAGTTGGAAGGAGTGAACAGGAGTCCGTTCGCTCGGGAAATAAGGATGGCTCAGAATCCACCTAAGTTCAAGCTACCTAGCGCGGAGGTATATGATGGCAAGGCAAACCCTACGGATCACTTGATGAGATACACCAGACACATGGAGGTGCTGGGGGCATCGGAGGAAGTGATGGCCCGATGCTTCCCTTTGTACTTGACGGACTTAGCTGCGATGTGGTTTAGGCAGCTAGAAGAAGGATCTATCAGGACTTGGAGGGAATTGGTGGAAAGGTTTTTGGGACAGTTTCGGGTTCATGTCAAGAGACCGAAGAACGTGATGACATTGACATCGGTAAAGCAAAGGATAGATGAATCGCTTAGAGATTTTCTAACTCGATTCAGTGCCGCAGTTGCTTCAATGGATCGGCCCGACCCATCGATGGTTTTAATGGCAGTAGTATCAGGAGTCAGGGAGAACTCGGATTTCAAGGTATCTGATATGAGATCCCCCACGGGATCTCGACGAACTCTTTCACGAGGCAGAAAGGTTCCTTCGGCAAGAAGATGCGAGTACGGATTTAAAGTTAATAAAGGTTAATGCAATTGAGGTTGGAGGACCATCCAGCAAAGGTTTGGATAAAGACAAAGGAAAAAGGAAGTTGGACGATGATTCTGGAAATGCTAGGAAGCAATGGAAGGATCCAAAGTTTTCCACATACATAGGATTGAACGAGACGCTGGAGCAGATATACCTGGATACTCGGAATCGCCTTCCCTACCGGAGGCCAGCTAGGAGAGAACCAACAGAACGGGAAAGGACATCAGGAAGGCACTGTCTCTTCCATGATTTGGATGGACACGACACCAACAACTGTAGGCACCTAAAGGACATAATTGAGGAGCATGTAAGGAACGGACAGCTGCCACAATATGTCGGACCTTGGAATGCAACGGCGGAGCAGGAGCAACCGCCGCCTACCTCAAGCTATGATGGTGGGAGGCCCAGGAACGATGGTCGATTGATCATCCATTGACCAGGATAATATGGAATAAGTAGCGAACTATTGGCAAGCAACGAAGTCATTTACACATGTACGGGGATGGAGATAGCCCCTAGGCATGCTCTGAACGATGATAAACTGCGATGCTATGGTTTGTGAAATTTATCTTTTGCTTTTGGATTGGACACTGTTTTTCTTTTTGGTTTTTGGTTTTGGAGCTTGGATTAAGCTCCTGGTTTTGCTTGCTTTTGGATTTTCCTTTGGATGATTGTTTTCGGTTTTGGACGCTGGTTTGGATTTCTGGCTTTCTGGTTTTAATTTGGATTTTGGATTTGGATTTCAGATTTGGATTTTGGATTTAGATTTTGCATTTGGATTTGGATTTTGGATTGGATTTTGATTGGATTTTTATCTGATTTTTGATAAACGGTCGTCGGGTATGGATTATGCCTGGCAAGGGGTGAGTCGCTTTGCCCGAACGTGGTAAATTGGCTCACTCAGGTCGTCGAGTATGGACTATGCTCGGGAAGGGTCCGGAGTGACCAGGATTCGGCCTAGGACTTAGGCCCTCTATTATCAATTGTTATTATCAGGTCGTTGAGTATGGACTATGCTCGGAAAGGGTCCGGAGTGACCAGGATTCGGCCTAGGACTTAGGCCCCGTACTATCGATTATTGTTTCAGGTCGTTGAGTATGGACTATGCTCAACAAAGGTCCGGAGAGACCAGGATTCGGCTTAGGACTTAAGCCATGGCATTGTGCAGCGCCCAGGGACACTGGACCAAGGTCGTCAAGTGTGGACCACGCTTGGCAAGAACCCGGAGAGGTTAGCTCAACGTCCAGGGACACTGGACCACGGTCATCAGATGTGGATCACGCTTGGCAAGAACCCGGAGAGGTTATGGATTTGGATATCGACCCGGAGAGGTTCTGGATTCGGTTATTGGCTATTGGATAAGGATGGATTGGGACTCGGTTGTCGAGTTCGGATGGATACGAAATTGGCTCAGGCTTTGGTTATTGGATTTGGAATTGGACATCGACTCGGAGCAGCCAAGGATGATATACTCTGGCAATATGGCTATGGACTTTGGATATTTAATTCAGAACTATTCAAAACACGCCTTGTTATCACAAGGCATGTTTTGGGGGGCAAAGTGTTATCCCATTTTTTGGTCAAAACTGGAATATCAATGTTGTGTGCATTTCCACCACCGAACCAGAAGCAAGGTAGACCACCACCGGACCAACTCACAGCCGAGCCAAAGCATCACCGGTCCAAGCACTACCGGTCCAACTCCATTTCCATGCCTAGCCGGTCCACTCACTACCGAACCAACCTACTTCCTCATGCCACCGAATCAATCCATCTCACCACTCACTACCGAACCAACCTACTTCCTCATGCCACCGAATCAATCCATCTCACCACTCTACACCGAACCACAACCTACCGAACCAAGTCCCACCGAACCTCCCCTCTTTCCATGTCTACCGAACCAACTCATTCTCCATCCACTGCCGAACCAAGGCAATGCCGGGCCAATCAACGCTCCACCAACTACCGGACCAAAGCACTACCGAACCAAGGTTGCCAGGCCAGATCACGTCAGCCCAGGCCTACCAACAGCTATATACATCCAAGACCCCTACCCCCAGCCTCACTCTATAAATAGAGGGGCAGGGGTACAACAATGGCAGACAAGTTTGAGAGCTCAAACGCGGAAGGAACTTTCAAACAACTTATATACGCTTGTAATCAAAGCCTTGGACTTGTAATCTGAAAAATAGAGGAGAATAACATATAAAGTGGACGTAGGCACATTCTGGCCGAACCACTATAAATCAGTGTGTCTTTTACAGTTTAGTCCCTGCTTTTTACATATATGCATAAATCACCCAAATCACTAAGAACAACACAAAATCAACTGAATCATACGACTTGGAGGTGTTTGCCCATTTTTTGTGCAAACACTAAGTGCCCCATAATGTTCGCCTACGCAAACATTCGATCGTTGCTTAGAAGATTATTCAGAATACCATAAAACTAAGCGAGACAATTTCCTTCGAATTACCCTATATAGAATGCATTCCACTTAAAATTTCTCTTCAAAAATATTTATATTTATAAATACTTCCAAATAGCACTACTACATATATATATTTTTCAAAAACTTCTTGAATTTATTTCAAATGACTACGAGATTTAAATTCAAAAAACCCTTTTTAAAACACATTTTATAAATCAAATTTATATAAAATCACCTTTATATAAAATCATTTTATATCATAATAAATTTTTCCCAAATATTTATTCTCTAAATGTCTTATCTTACTATTTAGGTTGTTTTAAACAACTTTTATTAAAAGTTTACTTTTAACCTAGCACTATAATCGAACACCTCATAGTTAAATATTGAAACTTAATTCACAATGGGTTCATTTATAATCAAAATAGTAAATGCTTAAAAATAAGATTAACATAAATAATCAGCAATCAACAAATGACAATCAACACTCCTAATTTAGTCGAGCATGACTGATCTACAACGGTGATAATAAATAAATATTATCACATCTGAACAAACAAACATATTCTATAACTATATAAATTTTGTAAATTATTCCTTTATATAGATAAAAATAAAAACAAAGGTAAAGTATTTCATTTCCCAATTTTCAAAAGTCAATATCTTGTCCGTTTTCTTTATTCAAATGTTTAGAAATCCCTATTGACACCGTGGCATCCCACGTCTCGACCAAAATTCATAAATAAATCAATTGACCAATCAATGTAATACGTTTTTATAGCAATAATAAATACACTCTCATATGTATAATACTCTCAAAATCAATCTGGAGTGTTAGTTACCCTATCTCTAATGAGCCACACCATACCAAAGTAAATGTTCTCGCTTAACCTTCAGCTTCGATATCAAGTTGAAACGACCCGCCTTTTTGACCAATAAAAGTTGACACCGAATACATCCATGATATTCAAATTCCAAACATGAAACTGCTGAAGAGATAGATAATTAGGGTATAATAAAAAGAAAAGAAACAAAGAACAGCAGAAGCAAAGTCTCACAACGAAAATGACAACATATAGTATAACAAAAGACAATATAAACTGTCATTCTATAATACATGATACATTAGAGTTAAAACAAAGCTCATCAGCTTGGATAGTTATAACTTCTCGACCTTACAATATTTGATGCGTATATATATATATATATATATATATATATATATATTTAATATAGTGGAAAATAGAAATACTACGGCAAATGAACATCCAGCTCTACTCCATGAGCTTCGTGTCCCATCAACAACAACCTAAAAAAATAAGCAATCTAACCCAAGCATTATAACAAATAACGCCATGTCAATCTGGAAATACTAGCGTGAGAAACTCAAGCAATGTGGTAAACATATAATAATTCTGTAAGACCACACAACAAACATAGTGGATTTTTACCTCACAAGAACAACATACATACATGAAAGAAAATCAAAATTTTTTTTGGACAAAAGCCAAATTTGGAAGAATGTGCATAAACTAGAACAAAATCCAAAGTTAAGGAATGAACACGGATAATGGGAAGAGCTCTTGTCACTTCTTGATGCAATGAAGAAAACAATTCAAGGATTATTATTAATAACATGGAAAGGAATTTTCCAACAATGACGAGAAGGGTGAAGCTACCGCATAGAAAGCATATCTCTAGAAATATACTTAAAAACTCTGATGGCTTTCAAAAATATGCAAGCCAGACCTCGCCAATTGTTACCGAGTATCCAAGTATTTCACATCTTAATGCGCAAAACAGAATCCAATCTAGAGTGGATGTGAAAATACCCTAAAGGAAGCAACCCCACATAGCTTGGCCCCCACTTGCTCCAACAAAGGATAACAAAGCTCAAATGAGCAATACACCGTTTTAGAGTGAAGAAATGCAAAGAAGATAGCAGAATCGAAATCGATAGTCGATAATCAACTATCATGACCAACAAAGTGATTTGTGTAAGTGAATTAAATAGCTTATACTTACCACCAATAAATCAATCAAACTTTTAAAATATTTGATTCACGTTTGGGCTTGATTTTCACATTTCGAATATTGTAAAACACTTTAAAAATACTCTTTGAAATATTCTTTTAAAGGGACAAATTATAATACTAAGTGTATTAAAACAAGGTCAAAACAAATGTCATCAAAACATTGTTTACTAAACCCAAAATACACTTAGTTTTATTTTTTAAACAATCCCTTTTAAAGGATTTTCTCATTTATAAACTATCATTTCTAAATTCAAAACAACATCTACTATCCCGAAAGATAATAAATCAATTTAAATACCATTATAAATTTAAAACAATGTTAATTTATCCTAAAAGATAATTTATATAAAACTATTTTACAATTTTAAAAGCACATTAATTTTTCCAAAAGAAAAGAAATCAAATTTTAAAATCCTTTTATAAAGTTTAAAAAAACATTAATTATCCCAAAAGATAATTAACCACATTTATAATCTCTGTTAATATACCAATTAATTATCTTTAGAACATGTTTGTTAAATTAGTTCATTAACTTTGAAACACTAAATCACCTAAAAAAATTTAAACACTTTTTTCAATTGGTTAACTTATTTTTAACTCTTTTATTAAATTAGTTAATTAAGTTTTAAAACGCCATTAATTAAAATTATTAGTTAAATCCAAATATCATTATCTAAATGGATTAATTGAATTCAAACATAATTAATTAAAATTATTAATTAAAACCAAATACAATAAATTGAAACTATAAACTAAATTCAAATAGCATTAGTTAATATGGTTAATTAGATTCAAATATCATTAGCTAAAATGATTAAATTTAAAACATCATTGATTAAAACAATTAATTAAACTCAAATATCATTAATTAAAATGATTAATGAAATCATATGTCATTGATTAAAATGACTAATTAAACTCAAATATTACTAAAATAACTAAATCAGATATCATTAATTAAAATGATTAATTAATGTCAAATATCATTAATTAAAATGATTAATTACATTTAAGTATCATTAATTAAAAAAATTAAGTAAAGTCAAATATCATTACTTAAAATGGTTAGTTAAATCTAAATCTCATTAATCAAAGTGATTAATTAATTATATACATCATTAGTTATAACAAATAATTAATTTAAATATCATTAATCAAAATGGTTAATTAAATTTAAACATCATTAATCAAAATGACAAATGAATTTTAAACATCTATTTTTGAAATTAGAGACTCAAGACAACTCACCAAAAAAGTTTAGGGGATGATATTCAATAAGTGATGGTATAGCTAAAATCACTATAACGACACTTAAACAATTCAATTAATGTATCAATTATATTCAACCAAACAACAATATAAGCAAGCAAGGAGGTATATAAATTAATATTAGCGAGAAACCCATTGGGGCCTCTCTATAACCCCTACAAAACAATGGTATGAGCAACATAAATAGTTATTTTATTTCACTACAAATTAGATAATATATCATCCATTTTCCAAAATAGTAATCCAACCAAACAGTCAATCAAACAAAAATATACTAACATCTAAGCATACAACAATAATATATAGCATTAGAGATATTATATAATTTATTTAAAGTTGACTTCATTCATCGAAATTCTAGTTGATGCTACCACGTTCCTGTTTGGCCAACGATGTTCGATATCAGCCCTAAAATTTAAGTAGCTCGAAATTCAACCAAATCGGTTCCAAAATTAAGATGACATTCCTTTGAGTCCAATGCAACTACCGCATCCGAATCCAACCTTGTATGAGTAATATATGAGTTTAATGAGATACTAAATTAATTAATATAATAATTTTTAAATTACAACTTCAATTACCCTTTCCACTTTGCTAAACCATAAACATATCTAACCTAGGCCATTGCTTATCATCATGTTCATCACTATCGCTAGCCATCACCAGGCATTATGCCTCCAAGACCGCCTTGCCAAACCACGATGCCCCCTGTGCCGCCGAACTCACCCCCTACGAGGACGATGCCTTGGCACAAACCCAAACAAACGACCTTGTTGATCTCGACCTAGCTATCACTATCGTTGATGCTGGCCCACAAAACTCCATCAGATCGTAGCCTTAGCTTCGTCAACAACTTTGCTTCAGGGCCACCACCGAAAGATTACCATCGACAATGAAAATTCCAACCCTAGCCTTGACATAATCACGACTTCACCGTTGCCTCGCCTCGATCCACCGCGTTCCAATCGGTTAAAATACTCATCTCACCCCCCGAATATTTTTCATGTTGGGACTATCACTTAATTTCGCCTTTAATTATGCCGGTGAACGATGGCTATTGGATTTGGATAATCTAGGTTCCTACGTTTAGAGAATGAAGAGAGCAAGGGTCCTCTTACATAAATTTTTTTTTACGATACTTTAATGCACAAATTTCATGAACTCCAGCAAAGGCATGCTCAGTGGCGTTCCACGCTAAGTACCCCTATTCTGAACTCAATGAAACTATTTTCAAGACCTAATTCCAAAATATACAAAAGTTTGCTTTTATAATCCAATTATATTATTTTAACTTTTCTAAAATAATTATTATAGGTTTCGAGTTCGCATGATCACACAGTACATCCGATGGCCACGAAACTCAACGGCGTATAAAAATTCATTATTTCAGATATAATAGCACCCGGAATGATAATTTCACACATTTAAATATCGCTTTATATTTTTGATCCAATTATCGATATTTATATAACTATTTATTATCGTAAAATAAATTTACAAATTGAATTCACCAATACTATTTATTAATTGAAAGGAGTTAAATAAGAATATCAAATCCATTTAATTAATATTTAATTTATAAATTCAAATATTCAAGTAACCCTTATGCATGAATATAAATTATTGAACTCCAATATCCAACTACTTAAATATTTAAAAATTAATTAAAATTTAAAATCCAATGACCAAAAATTTTGGGTTGTTACATTCAATATCAACTCCTTAAAACTATGATGCTGCATTTTTTAAACCGACATTAATATTTACAGAGGCAACGATGCTACACATCTTCATTCCTATACAAAGAGGCAGTAATATCACATACAAACCTTACTTTCGATATCGATATAATGGCAATGATGTTGTCTATTTTATATATTGACACAAATGACATTAATGACTCTACGATAATGATGTCAAAGGTCATCAATGTCAGCATTCTTATATTTTCAAATTTTAAAGCTTTATACTATAAAAACCAAAAATTATGCCACTTATATTCGGCAACCTATATATTTATGTTATAGGACATAAATGATTTTGCCTTATGGCTTTATGCTTTATTAAATCAGATGCTTTAATATAATAACGACATAAAGGGGTGCGTCAACCCATAGCGGCTATACCAATGCTGCACTTTACCGGTTCAAATGGTTTTATTATATATGGCTTCATATCCTAAGGTTTTGAGGTGCGACAACCTTTGAATGATTTCAAAGTTCAACAATGTTATTTTATAAAAGCATATATATATATATATATATCTTGGCATAATATTTTAGATAAAGTAAAGGGCTATATTTTCGTTGTTTTTGAGTATGATTTAAAGGGTTAAATCAATTATAAAGATTTATGTTTTCAAGGAAATAGAAACGGTAATCAGCCCAGGATTTTACTAGGGAGATTATTGTTCTTATTAACTTTAGATAAATTGTGATAGGATAAGTTGACTCAAGGATTAGAGAACGGAAAACTAGATAATGAAGCTGGCATAGAGTAGCTTCCTATTTTCAAATGTTATCCCTTAGTTGATATTAGTCCACAATTCCAACGCGTAGGGATTTGTTAAGGGTAAATTAAAAGTGGGTCACACATTGAAACAAATTTATAACTTATATAGGTTGTTGGTTGGCCAGCAAAACCATTAGATTCGTAGTGAGCTTAGCAAAACTTTGAGCTTGATGGGCAATCATGTAAATAGTTAGATGATTGTGTTTGGACGGACAGTTCAGTTACTTTCTAATGGAAAGTTTGAAAATTTTGGTATACTCGGTAGGCTTGAGTTAGCCGTATATGTTTGTAGTGACTTAGAGAAAGCTATAAAGTAGAGGCAGACAGTTTGTTAATTAAGACAGATTAGTCAGGATTAACCATGTAGCACGCATGCATTTAATTATCTTGTGTTTATGTAACCATTGTGATTACAGGAGCATGATTGTGATAGACATATTATCAAAGGATACTAGTGAGGTTAAAACACATTCCGATCAGTGGCGTGGTCTCAATAGATATCTATTATCCAGATCACATATTATTATTCACAGCAGACTTTTTGTCCGACCCGAAGTGTTTTTTTCCCCTTTAACTCTCGGGTACTTATTTGAGTAGTTCGAGAATAAAGTTTCTAGATTTTAGGTTTGATGAACAAAGCTTTTGGAGACATGCAGGAGGTAGACCTAGCTATGTAGGAGTCTATTTATGTATGATGTTTTTCCATTTTATTTGAATGTATGTATTGGCAAAATTTGTATTAGTCTAGTAGCAAACTTTGATCAACCAAGGGGGCATTTCTTTATATTACTCTTGGTGTAGTTTGTTATGATTATATTTTATTTGAACTTGGGCAATATTTTGGGATTATGTAATGAATATGGAAATTAAATAATGAAATCTATGTTTTGAAATTTTTTATATTCCCCTACTTCTAATGTTAATGATACTATTAATTGGTCTCATTTTGTCACTAAAGAATAATACTATTGATGACTGCAGCATCAGTAGCACTTATTTTCAAGCCTCAAAATGACATATGTTATATAAAGATCGAGAGGCCATGAAGGAGGAAGAAGCTTCAGATGTTGTAGTCATAATAGGGCTGTTAGTATTATTATTATCATCATCAGAAAAAGGATCAATATGAATAAGATCGGATTTAGCTAAACTATGAGTGCTGGATGGAAAAGAGTAAAATGATATATGTTCAAGAAATACAACATTACATGACTAAAGTTTTGGAGTGGTTAGTTTAAAACATCTATATCTCTTTTTACCCTCCTTATAGCAAAGAAAGACATAAATGACTGACTGAGATGACGAATTATTACATTCTATGTAAGAAGGAGAACAAAGCAAGTATAACCAAACACTTTAAAAAAAGAATAATAAGGTGTATGTCTATACAATTTTTCAAAATATGAAATACCTGAAATATAAAAGGATGGAATAGTGTTAATAGTCTAACAACTTAAGAACAACTTCACCCCAAAACTCCATAAGAACAAAAGAAGCAAGTAACATAGATTGAGCAACTTTAAGTATGTATTCATATTATTTTTTCTGCAACTCCATTTTTTATAGGAGTATCGGTACATGAGGTTTGCTAAATGGTTCCATCCTTGGAAGCAATTCACCCATGGAAATGTATTCTCCACCTAAATTACACCAATAACATTTTATAGCAGATGAATGTTTTGTTTTGAAATGTACTCAAAAGTTTGTGTATATTTCAATGATGTTAGAACGATGTCTCATCAAATAAATCCAATAGTAGTATGTAAAATTATCGAGAAAAGACACATCATATTAAGACCCTCCTTTAGTACTAATTGGAGAGGCTCCTCATACTCCAAAGTGAATCAAATCAACTGGAGTAGAAGAAAATGAGATGCTACTATTAAAAGGTAAAGAGTAAAATTTTGTAAGTTTGCATCCACTACAATCAGAAAGATTATGATTTTCCAAATTTCCTAATGCACTTATTAATGCTGAAAATCTTAAACAAGAAGAAGAAAATGACCTAGACCAGAATGCCATAAGTAAAATCAAGAAGAAGAGAGTCTGAAATGGAAAGCAGATAAATCATCACTAGTAGTAGCACTAAATAGAACTTTTGGTTCATCTAAAAAATATAAGCCTCCTTTTATATGGCATGTATAGATTATCTTTTGATGCTGCAAATCCTATACAAAATAAGAAAATCGGTAAATGTGATTACATTTCTAGAATCCCACAATTGGCCAATAAATGCAAGGTTGAATATAAGATTTCATATATGGTAGACGCTATGAAGAGATAAATTTAGAGTAATGATAGACCCAACTCCTAACAAGGGAGTACGAGTGCCCACAACAGTCATAACATAAATAGAAGATGATGTGGATAGAGAAGTAAGGAATGAATGATCTTAAGAAATATGATGAGAAGCGCCAAAGTCCAAGGTCCATAAAGATGACTTACTTAAAGTGTGTTTACTTATTTGACTTGTCGAGGAAGAAGCAAAGCTTGAGGTTGTAAAGACTAGAACTTTTGAAATTACTCAACAAAGTGTTGAGATTGGTGAAAGTGTTTGAAGGAGCTCTCGCACGGAAATATCTCTAATGTGTGTAGAAAGGTCTTTCTCTTTAGTTCTATAGGACATTGATCTATGTAGTGACCAGTTTGTTTGGGTTTGCAATTAAATTGGTCACAAACACCCAAAAAATAAATTTTTAGAGAAGTAAATGAAGAAGAAAAAAATTTAACTGAGTAAATGAACTAATAAGCGATGAAGAATGAACTATAACCAGACACACAAGAATTTATAGTGGTTCTGTGATTGTATGCCTACATCCACTTTGAAGATTATTATTTATTAATCACTTATATATTTGATTATAGTAGTAGAAAATAGCAAATGCTTTATTACAATGGAGTTTAGAGTAACAAGCAGCGTAAAGATCCTTATAATGATTTATCAGGCCAGTATTTATTGACAAAGATAACCACGTACCTCTCTGAAATTTCGGTTGAGGAACCTACTACTCTATACGAGCCCACTAAAGGGATTATTGGGCCTAATTCCCAAAGATGAGGGATCGATACCGATACTTTCTTTGGTTGAGTTTTGTAGAGTGATCCCTATAGTAGCTTTCTTATGAAAAAACATGTTTGTCCTTCAATTTTCATGCCATTTGAATCAATGGAACTCGAGTTGTCGCTTGATCTTTGATTGAACGTGACTTGAATATTGCCTTCCGCCGATCCTCTCGAGGGGTGTATACCGATCCCTCCAACTTTGTCCATTTGATATGCGATCCTTAAAGTAGGTTTCATAGGGTCCTATATACCTTGCCCTTCAAATTTCATATGCTTTCGGCTTGTAGATCTTGAGATATTGATTGTTTTATGCAAGAGTGCTCTTGTATTTCGATCTATGTCAACCCTCCTTCATGAAGTATGCAGATCCCTCTCAATGAGCCAATTTATACCGACCCCTTTCATCCAATGAGCCATATTTCATACTTTAAGGGTTCTAATTTGTACATCCATCAAATCCATTCAATCCTTACTTTATATGACCATTTGTACATGACTTCTGGGTCCCACAATCACCACTCTAGAGTCATCGGCCTAGATGGTAATCGAATCTAACTCGTGCAATCAGTTCGATATAATAGAGCTAGAAGTCGGAATACTTGCACCCTAAAGTATGTCTTGGGATGAATATGACATGCTTTGAATCGAAGAAAATTAGAGTCATTGACAGGAAATCCATCCAGCTTTCTGAATAGTTGTTATTCATCTGTTGAATCTTCAAGGCGTTATTTTTCTCATTGATCGTCATGACGCTTGGTCAATTTTCAATAGTATAGATCCAAGGCTATACTCCATTAGTTAATCTTCCAATAGTATATGAACTACTATCGATCCAAAGCCATGTGTGTTATCCATATTCGCATCCATCTATTGATACGAAAGCATCAAAATGTAGGCATCGATCCGAAGCCCATCACCTTGATCGATAGGAAGATATCGATCCAGAACCATTTCTCACCAATATTGATCCATCCATATCTCGAGCATGCAAACTCCGATTGACCTGAAATTTGAAATGTAGCTTCTCCAAGCCTTGTTCATAATTTCCAACAGATCTCACCTTGATTGGAGCTCTGTCCAATTTTGATAGTACCGATCATAACTATGTTTTCTTTTTGATCTCTAATCCCATAACCATCCGTTTTAGACAATTTTGTTGATATTCCGGCCTTAACCGAAAGGCGGGGTAACATTTTCCCCCTAAAACATCCCTTGCGATAGGAAGGTGTGTTTTGAATAGCTTCAAGTCCAACGTCCAAAATCCATATTCCATCCATAGCCATACCACCCGATCCATAATCCAATCCATTACCAAGCCGTTATATTCTAGTGCCATAGTCGTATCCTTATCCAAATCTGCGACTGCTCCAAGTCAACATCCAATTCCGAATCCAGTAACCAAATCCTTAGCCAATTCCAAAACAATCCAAACTCGTCAACCGAGTTTTAATATATCCATATCCATTAACCAATAACCAAATCCAAGACCTTTCCGGGTCGATATCCAAATCCGAGACTGCTCCGGGCCCTTAGCCAAATCCGAGACCACTCCAAGTACATTCCTAAATCCTTAGCCATTCACAGTCAATATTCTAATCCGTAACCTCTCCTGGTTCTTGTCAAGCGTAATCTACACTCGATGACCTGTGCTAAGCAATGCCTTGCTCAACGGTAATCCTGGTTTAGTGTCCCTGGACACTAAGTAATGTTGTGGCTTTAGTCTTAAGCCGAATCCTGGTCACTTCGGATCCTTGCCGAGTATAGCCCAAACCCGACGACCTGAAATAGTAACTGATAGATAATATGTGGCCGAACCATAGTCTCTTCGGACCCTTGCCAAGCATAGTCCATACACGATGACCTGAATAACCCGATTCGACACGTTCGGAAGGAGCGTCTTACCCCTTGCCAAGCATAATCTATACCCGACGACCATTTACCAAAAACCAGATAAAAATCCAATCAAAATCTAATCGAGAATCAAGATTAAATCATAAAACCAAAAATCCATACCATAAATCCAAACTAATATCCAAACCGAAAAACAAGCATTCAAACCAAAGTCCAAACAATAAAGGAAACAAAACCAGAAGTTCAAACCAAACTCCGAAACCAAACAAGCGAAAAGAAAATGTCCAAACCAAAAAGAAAAGGCAGATTTCACAAACTAGAGTGTCATGATTTATCATCATCTCAGAGCATGCCTAGGGGCTATCTCCGTCCCCGTACATGGTAAATGACTTGACCATTTTCCCAGAGTTTGCTACTTATTCCATACCATCCCTGTCAGTTAATAACCAATCGACCATCATTCTTGGGCCTCGCGCCATCATCCTTAGAGTTAGACGGTTGATGTGCACTTAAATGTGCATGTTTTTTTACTTCTACATTTAATCGAATTAAATTAAATAAATGATTATATTGGGTGTTTTAATATGTTTAAACCAAAATTCAAATTATTTTCAAATCAATACATATTCATCTTTATATAGGGGCAAAATGGTCATTTTTGTGCATACATTAATTTCTAAAATTTAATTAAAAATTTCTATGTTATTTTGTAGGAATTTAAATTAAAATACAAGTGGATTCTTGAAGATATATGCATGCACAAGTGTGAAGAGAACAAATGAAGATGAAAATAATTTAAAACCAAGATCATGGAGGACCCCACTTACCCACCTTCCTTATGTACAAATTAAAAGCTAATCGACATGCTAAAAGGCCATTGAAGCTTCATGCACATTTAAATGATGATTATATTATGCTAATGGTTACTTGGCCATCACAATTTCTAAGGAGTATTTTTGGCATTCCCTAAAAATATGAATTAAGGTTTCATACATGTATAAATACCCCTTATCTTCATGTAATCATGCTCCTCTTCCTTTAGTCTCTCTTAGGCCCCCTACTCTTAGTTAGTTTTAGCTTAGAAATAAAAGAAAGCTTCTCTTTTCTTTTCATGGCTACTTAGCCATTTCTTTTATGTAATTTTTTTATGAAATTTTAATACATGTTCTTTTCCTTTTCATGCTTATTTACTTTCATGTTGGTAGTGTAGATTTATTTTTCATGCAAGTAAAATAGTTTTTCATTACTTTGATCTCTTTTTATTTTTATTTTTCTTTCATGTAGCATGCTACAATTGTTGATATGATAACAAATATAAAAGGCTACTCCCCTTCAATTTAGGGGTAATGAAGCTCTCTAATCATGTAGCTTCAACATTGTGCTCATTTATGATCTGTTTTTGTGCTTAATGGAAACATTTGAAGTGGTTTAATGATGTTGATTAGCTTTAAATTTGATAGTCTATGTTTTTCATAACAAACAGGCTATGCTTAAACAAATAAAACACAAATTTCCTCTTCATCTAAATATGATTATGGCAAAGAAGTGAATGTTGAAATTAAAATTTGATGACGTATGTTTTTAAGCAAAGAAGTGAATGTTGAAATATGACAACAAAGTTGAAAGCAAATTCTATTTTAAGCATGACTTATTAATTATTGTTTAGAAATATAAGCCATCAAATTTTAATTTCAAAAAATTCACTTCTTTGCCATAATCATATTTAGACGAAGAGGCAATTTGTGTTTTGTTTGTTTAAACATAGTCTATTTGTTATGAAAAACATAGACTATCAAATTCAAAGCTAAACAACATCATTAAACCACTTCAAATATTTCCATTAAGCGCAAAAAGAAAACATAAATGGTCACAATGTTGAAGCTATATGATTAGAGAGCTTCATTACCCTTAAATTGAAGTGGTTTAGCCTCTAATATTTGGTATCATATCCACAATTTTAGCATGCAAAATAAAAGAAAAAGAAAAGGGTAAAGAGAGAAAAGTAAAGAAAAACTATTCTACTTGCATGAAAAATAAATCTATACTACTAACATGAAAGTAAATAATCATGAAAAGGAAAAGAACACGTATTAAAGTTGCATAAAAAATTACATAAAAGAAATGGCTAAATAGCCATGAAAAGAAAGAGAAGCTTTTTTTTATTTTTAAGCTAAAACTAACTAAGAGGAGGGGCCTAAGAGAGACTAAAGGAAGAGGAGCCTAATTACATGAAGATAAGGAGTATTTATACATGTATGAAACCCTAATTCATATTTTTGGGGAATGCCCAAAATACCCCTTAGAAAGTGTGATGGCCAAGTAATCATTAGCATAAGATGATCATCATTTAAATGTGCATGAAGCATTAATGGTCTTTTAACATATGGATTTGCTTCTATTTTATACATGAAGGAAGGTGGGTAGGTGGGATCCTCCATGATCTTGGTTTTGAATTATTTCCATCTTCATTTGTTCTCTTCACTCTTGTGCGTGCATATACCTTCATGAAGCCACTTGTATTTGGATCTAAATTCCTACAAAATAACATAGAAATTTTTGATTAAATTTTAGAAAATTAATGTATGCACAAAAATGGCCATTTTGCCCCTATATGAAGATGAATATGTGACGATTTGAAAATAATTTGAATTTTGGTTTAATCATGTAAAACACCTAATTTGATCATTTATTTAATTTAATTCGATTAAATATTGAAGTAGAAACATGCACATTTAAGCTCACATAAACGGTGGCTGCTCCTATTCCACCGCCGCATTCCGAGTTTCGACATATTGTCGCAACTGACCACCCCTTACATGCTCTTCGATTATATCCTTTAGATGCCTATAGCTATTGGTATCATGTCCATCCAGATCATGAAAGAGACAGTGCCTTTTGGAAGCCCTCTCACGTTCCGAGGGAACTCTCCTTGCCAGCCTTTGGTAGGGAAGGCGATCCCGGGTTTCCATGTATATCCGCTCCAACGTTTCATTCAATCCTACATAAGTGGAGAATTTTGGCTCTCCCTAGCGTTTTCTTGCTCTGCCAGATTTGTTATCCAACTTCCTCTTTCCTTTAACCATGTCCTTGCCTGGGCTTTCACCTGATAGTTCTCCATCCTCAACTACGTTTACTTCCTTAACTTCATATCCAAACATCCATCCTCCTATCGAAGACATCTTTCGGCCTCGTGAAAGAACTTCTCAAGATCCATTGGTGGATCTTGTATCAATGATACCTTGAAATCCGAGTTATCTCCAACTCCTGGCACTGTAGCCATTAAACCATCGATGGATCTGACCGATCTACCAAAGCAACTGCTTCATTGAACCAAGTTAAGAAAGTCCTGAGCAATTCCCTTATCCTTTGTTTTACCGATGTTAGTGTGATCACATTCTTCGGCCTTTTGATATGAACTCGAAACTGCTTCAAAAACCTGTCCACCAATTCTGTCCATATCCTAATAGATCCATCTTCCAACTGCCTGAACCATATAGCAGCTATATCCATCAAGTACAGAAGGTAAACTGGGCCATAACTTTCTCTGATGCCCCCCAGCACTTCCATGTGTCTCGTTTACCTCATCAAATGATTGGTAGGATCAGCCCTGCCGTTGTACACCTCTAGAATAGGTAGCTTGAACTCTGATGGACCCCTAGCCAGTCTGATATCACGGATAAACGGACTCCTGTTTACTCCTTCCAGATTGCCGTTTTCTAAACCTCCATGCATAGTTTGCATAATAATCTCAGTTAAGTCGGCGTTGTCCACCAAGGGTTGCCTCCCACCTCCATTTCCAAACTGCCCTCCAAGTCCTCGAGGGAATTCCGGTACATACTCCTCGTTACGCACTCTTGTATTCCTGCCGGCATCCTGGTGTGTGGTGTCACCTGGAATCCCTCCATGAATTGGTCTATCATCGCACGTTGGTGTGCCCCCGAGTCTGGATCCATCCAGATAGGTAACTGTGTGCTGATTAAGGGCTGCAACCTGTTGAGCTACTCTGGTTGCTTGTTAAGTCCTTCTATTCTAGCTCCATGGATACGAACTCCAATAGCTCCCGACTGTCCAAACTGCCTAAGAAGGTTCTGCATCTCCTGCCTTTTCAATAATTCTTCCTACATAGCTCCCATCATCATCTCTATCTCATCTCTGATGATGAAAACTAAGGCCTGATTCGCTCCTGAGGATGCCTCCTGATCTCTTCGTGCCGACTCCTTTTCACTCTTTTAGATCTGTTCCTTTAGCTTTTCAAATCTGAACTCTAAATCTGGTATAGCAGGTGCTAGTGCCTCTTAATGAAAGCACCAAAGTGTTTGCATCAAAATTGGTCATAAACCCCAGAAGCCGTAAAAGAACTAGTGTTTTCACATAGATTCATAATATCCAAACATGGATCTTGGATATAGATAAATTAGAGAATAAAATTAAGAAATAACAAAATTAAAATGAGCAAGAAAGCAAAGAACACATGGTTTATAGTTCGGCTATCTCCGGCCTACATTCACTTTGAATCAATCCTTTTATTCCTTTTGTATTGAGATTACAGCTACAAGCCTTTGAGCATCAATGAACAAAATAACAGAGTTTCGGTGTAAAAGTTGAGGAAAATCCCCTTTTAATTGTCATAGGATCGCTGTTTAGGTGTAGATCTGAAAATATCCACCCTAAAACCTGAACACCTTTTCTCTTGCGTTAGTGGGCCCGCTAGATCGATCTAGAGTGATTTGGGATCGACCCAAGTATAATTCACATCGATCCAAATTGGCTCCATTTGAGTTGAGATCGATCATGGAGGTTCCTGAGTACATAAGCATGCTTCTGTGAAAAGTTCATAGCATTTGGACTTGTAGAATGAGAGTTACGATCGACCCAATTTTGCATTTGCGAGTAGGTTAGAACCTGTGTATCCATCAAACAGTGCGTATCCATCGTTTTCGCCTCCATCAATTCGTGTCCATTGCCATGTTGTTTGTATCCATTATATTCCCCTTCTTCGTATCGATCTAATGCCGCCCTGAGAAACACATTCCTTCATATCAATCAAGTCCATACATATCCCTCGTATCGATCCGAGCTTTGCTTCTCCGTACCCATCAGCTTTTTCCCTTATTCGTATCGATCCCAAGCGTAGTTTTCGTATCGATCAGGAAAATGGTTGATACATACTGTCACCGATCCAAAGCAAAGTTCCAAGTGCATTTCTCTTACCCTTGCCTGTACCGATCGATATGATACCATCCATCCAAATTGAACCACTGAGTCCATCCCTGATCGATATGACCTACTATCATTCCAAAGCCATGTGTGTTATCCATATTCGCATCCATCTGTCGATCGAAAGCATCAATGTGTAGGCATCGATCTGAAGCCCGTCACCTTGACCGATATGATGATATCGATCCAGAACCATTTCTCACCAATATTGTTCCATCCATATCTCGAGCAACGAACTTCGATTGACTTGGAATTTGAAATATAGCTTCTCCAAGCCCTGTTCATCATTCTCAATCGATCTCACCTTGATTGGAGCTTGGTCCAATTTTGACGATATCGATCATAGCCATGTTTTCCTATTGATCTCTAATCCCCATATCCATCTGTTTTAGCCAATTTTGTTGATATCCTGGCCATGAACAAAAGGCAGGGTAGCAGTTCCATCCTCGAACTTAAAGGCTTCAGTTTTGATTTCAATTTCGGTCGATTTCAAAAAATAGAACCTTTGGGTCACACATGTGCACATTCATATACACGTTCTTATTGCTAGCTTCTAGACGTGCTCACATGTTCATAGATCGTTTCCAACTTTCCTACATTTTATATGTATATGTATATAGTTGAACCATCATAATCATCTTTTTAGAAGCATTTGTAGGGATAGGCCTATGTTTAGCCGATCCTTCTCTCTCGATCCCTTTTTTACAAGGATTGGTTCTTTCTATGTCGATCCTTCTTTCTCCTTCTATTTCGTTTTTATTATTCATGCGCTTATAGGGGTCAATATATTTTAATGGCGATCCCTCTTTTTGTGCTTCATGCTAAAGACTTGGGCCAATCCCTCAGTCCATATGTTTATAGCAGCTTTCCTACTTCACTTTTACTTCATTTTCTCATCACCGTCCAAAGCACCAAACCCTTTTCATTCCCCTGAACCGAGCCTCCCTTCTGCTCTTCTCCTCTTAATTACAAAATGAATCCTTCTCATGCTTAATTCCGCCCTTACAAATCATTTTCCTTTTACTTTTCGTCTCGGTTACTTTCGAGCTATCCGCTAATTCTTTTAACATATAAACACATAGGTGAGCTTTCTTGCTTTATCTTTTAGTTCCATAGTGAGGTAAGAGATTTTGGAGTTTGACGTGATGATGGAACAATGGTGGAATTTGGAGATGAAATGTTGAATATTAATGGGTTCGGCAGAATGAAGGAGGAGGAAGGAGGAAAGAGGAAGAAGATAGAATTGAGGAGGAATCGGTGTTGGAGTTTTGGATCTATACCGATCTCTCGGCATAGAGGCTTGATGAATAGAGGATGAAGTAGAGGGGTCTGTAGGATTAGGGATCAACAATTTTAGGTTGAAGAGACGGATCGGTTGAGATGCGATGGGATGAGGATCGATATAAAGATAGGGATTGGTATAAACATAAGGATTGGCACAAAGAAAGGGATTGAAATAAAGAGCTCTTTGAACTTGTAATCTAATTCCGCCTTATTTGTTTGGACAATCACCACTAATTCACCTCTAAGAACTTGGACATATGATGATGATGAACAAAAAAACTTTCTTATTCACTATTAATCTTGAGATTGAACAATCAATCATTGGAACTTTCAACATAGACTAAAAACTTGCATATGGATTTAAACGACAAATTTTACACTTTTATATTTCGATAGTCGATCCCAAAGCTTTCACAACCAATTAATCTTTTTTGTCAGTTGAGAGGGTCAACAATGATGGTCACTCTGGTCGGAATCCAAATTCTTGTCATTTAACTTTATTTTCTAATTTTAAGCTGTTTATTTCTGCTATACACTTCACTACACTGCACTAGCTCACACTTAACATAGGGGGAATGGGTAAACTTTTCTAACCTCGATTATCTACTGAGTATAGTTAACATGCACTCCAGATGCTCAGATCATCTAGCTTCTATGTCCTTTGAACCGACTATGCAACATAGCGATCCTGAAGCAAAATCGAGCTTTGCGACTATATCTAGATGGCTTTTTCCTAGTCATCAAGCCGAACAAATGGAAGTTTCTGGCCTATCTGTCCACCTTCTTTAGATTTTCTGGTCCTCCTAGAGGAGGATATAAGCCAAGCCCCCGATGTAGTAGAAGGTGCCATTCTCCTAGACAACCCGATAAATTCTCAAGCCTCCTAAATTGGTGAGGATGCCTTTCGCAGGCTATGTTCCATATATGGAATTTAACTTGTAGACGTCCTGGTTTCTTTGATAAACGAGAGGCCTCACTTGCCCTGGAGCGGTACACGACATGTAAGAAATTTATATGTTGGGCCGGATGTGGGTTCTTCAATTCGTTTGTTCGAGAAATGTTGAAATATCTTGGAATAGCTCCCATGCAACTCCATCCAAATAGCTACGTCTTCCTACATGGAACTTTTCTGCTGTTCATGAGCGTTCTATTTCGCCTGCCAGCTCTTGAGGATATAAGGTCATTTATAATTTTAAACGAGGGTCAGGAAGTCCTTCCTATGTTTTTCTTGAACCTTCACCCAACTGCCAAGTTTTAGTGGGCGTTTAGAATAAAGTCTCTTTTCAAACATGAGTGGTTCTACGTTAGGTTTCCACCTGGCTTTGCAAAGAGATGGTTGGAAGGATGTAAGTGTTATTTTCATTTCATTCTTAAGTCCATTAATCCAAGTCATATTTTTCAACCTACTAACATTTGGAATTCCTACGATGTCCGCCTACGTCCTGGAGGCATTAATTTTTCAAGAGCGGTTTTCGTTATCCGTGCTACCTCTACGAAGATAGGGACATCAAACCTCTTGTAATTGATGAGTTATTATCTCTATTCGGGCTGTTAGAAGAGGGTCATAGCATTAGGTTCCCTGGAAGTGCATCACTACTGAGAAACACCATAGAGCAAGAGAGGGATGCCAACAATATATTATGCCCCTAGTCGAGGGGACACAGGACGACATTGAAGAGGGCGAAATCATGGATTCCCAGATCGATGAGACTGACAACATTGGTGTAGGCCCAAGTAAGGCGCCTATGGTCGAATCATCATGAGATGCGCAACCCCAAACTCCAACTAAGAGAAAGAAGAAGCTGGCATATAAACTTCAAGGAAGAAAAACTACAACAGATCCATAATTTGTCATCACATCTATTGACGAAGAATCATCTTCCTAACATTTGGAAAGTTCATTGAAAGGATTATCAAATCTTCGAATTCCCGATGACATTATGACCTACGACTTTCCAAACATAAATGTCGAGGGGCTCAATTCTCCTACTAGGAGTGGTTAAGGCATTCTTCTTATAGATAGGGTAGAGAAAACATCCATAAGCAAGGCTATGGCTATTGATCTGTCGGGGGAAACACTAGGACACTCACAACTATGTGCACTTCACTACATGCTCTTCATCAATCCTTCCATACCATTTACTTACATGTTATCATTTGGTATTTGCAAGTGCAATTACTCAGTCACGGTCTTTTGATCGCCTAAGGGGCTCTTCAACGCATTATGGTTCTTGTCGTGGGCTCAGAACCTGGCAGGCATAGGGAAAAAGATGACAGACGGGAGAAAAGCTATCATTTAGGAGAATCTTCTTCTTCCAAGCATAAATCCCAGTCCCATTCATCTCGCGCGGGAAATTAGCCCAATCTTTATGTTTACGGGGGAGCCTAACCTTCCTTCCATGGCCCTCAAATTGCCACATCACATGATCAGCACTCTGGTTCTTCTGGCTCTACGGAATCTCAACCGCAAGCAAGGATCCAATTACCACTTCCAATCCATCCTTGCCAATGGCTGCTCCCGACACTTCTACAACAGAGAAATTGGCCGAACTTAAGGCCACTTTTTCAAAAATCTATATTGACAGGCTTAAATTCCTTCCCACAATACATATGATCCTGGAGCATGTCAAAGCATTCTCTCTTGCATTTGTTAATTACATGTTCATGCAACATTAATCGTTTTAACACTTAGTGGAAAATAAATCCCCGAATTGTCACTCGGGCGATAATATGAAATAGATCATCTCAAGATAGAGGTGATCCATGATAAATACATAATCAAACACCAAGATAATAAGCTATCAAAGTTGAAAACAAAACTTTCTGAGGTAGAAAAGAGTGCCAAGGAAATGTCGGAGGTAGTGAGTCATTTTGAGGCTTCCAAAAAGAATGAACTCGATGCTTCTCTGAATCGCAGCGGGGTATATGCTCTAGAAAAAGAATCCTTCCAAAAGGAGAAAGATGTCTTAGCCCACCGCGTCGAGGAACTTGTAGAGCTCCTTAAGAAAGAAAAAGAAGAAAAGACCAAGGGTTGGGATGAATCATAAAGGTACTATGAAGAGGTTGTTGAAGCCAGAAGCCTGAAAACTAAACTTGGCGAGCAATTTGCCAAAATAGAATCCCTTAAAAAAGAGGCATAAGAAGAAGGCCATAAGGAGATGATGGAACAAATTGAAACATGAGTACAAGATGCTAAGGAGTCCAGTCGGAATGAAATCAAGGACTTATTCGATCCACTGATCATCGAATACAATACCAAATTCCTTATCCACCGCGACTTGAGTTTTCTAGGTGAAGGTTATGTCGAGTCACTTACTGAAGCCTGGGAGTACATTATTGAGATGAAGCAGAGGGAGCTGGGTGAAGCTAAGTTAGATGAAGATAAATTGGTGTGGGAGATCCTTCGCGAAATTGAACCCCTGGATCTTGCCACCATAAGAGTATGATATTTCGACATTTCAATATCTTTCGATAAGGGGAAACATATTGCTGGGTCCTCGAAAGCTAATCATAAAGGCCTCTCTTCTTCCCAAGTAGTTGGAGCATAGATTTCCTTTGGCCCAGGGCATGACATGAGCTATGATCTAGATAACCCCGGTAATCAATCTAAAGTGCTGACCCCTTTTTGGAAGAGGGCACTCCAGTAACAACTGAGAGCTAGCCGAATGTAGGTAGTTCACTTTATCTCCACTCTACAAGAGGTTTTGTCCTTCATGCCCAATGGTTTAAGGCTTATCTGCTTGTTAGGTCTTCCAGGTCCCGGCCAATCTCCTAAAAGTAATGTTTACATGGAGCAACAAGAGAAATTATCGGAGATTCCCATGGCCATCGATGTACCAGGGCCTGATGCTTAAGTCATTTTAGCACTCGATGATGATAAGGCCGAAGAACCACTGTCGGTAGATGAATCCGATGACATTGTGACTACCGGCACCATCGAAAGAACTTTTGAGATTAGCCTGAAGGAGCATACTGAGAAGGAGTTACTGAAGAAAAAGGCTAAAGTTGAGCTCACCGAGGTGGACATTGATTATCCACACCCTATCCTACTATAAATCATTCCACCTGGTGGATCGCTTCTCACAGAACCCCTTTTAAGCTTTGAACACTCTCCTGGCAAAGGAAGTAAGGGATCAAGGTAGAGAATTAGCGGAAGTTGGTCACCACTCCCTAAAAATCCAGAAAAGAGAGAAGATCAAAGAAATAGCCATCACTTCGGCTCGATGTATATAGTTTGCATAGATATTTGTTCATCATTTTCTTTTATTAGTTGTGGTTGTACAAGTACGAATCCCGGTTTTTTGAAATAACTTGTACCACAATTTTGAAACTTATCATGTGAATAAAAGTTCTTGTTTTCTGTTTAGCTCTAGTATGAACTGTTATTTAAGTAGTTAAACTGTTACTTTCCATTCAATGTACTTGTAATTCGTTGTTTATTAATTCTATTAATAATCCCCCAGCTCTATCCCAAGGCCTCTATGTGGTTATGGCCTTGAGTCACATCAACCACTAGGCTCGAGCCTTAGTGTAATGTCGTTGAATTCAGTGGTTTTGAGTAATTATACCCTTACCCCTAGTCTTAGGTAAGCGGGTTTAGACGTTGGATGGTCAAACTCCATCCTTAGCATGTTTATACTCTTCTTTTTGATATCAGGCTAAAGTTCATGGAATAGTGAATGGTCAAACCTCACTTGTCTATTTGTCTATACACATATCCGCACTCTAGGGATAAGAGTTAGTTGATGGGTGGTCGAATCGCACCTAATTTATGTTTATACTCAAGTCCGTAAACCGAGGACTTAGAGTTATTTCATGGGTGATCGATTCACACCTAATTTATGGTTATACTATAGTCTGCACTCTAGGGACTTAGAGTTATTTCACTGGTGGTCAATTCATAGCTCTTTCATGGTTATACTTCAGTCTGCACTCTGAGTACTTTGAGTTATTTCAAAAAGCAGCTAGATCGTACTCTGCTTAGTTGATCGATTTGCCCCCGAAGGTCTGGAGGGTTTTATTTAGCGAGCGAGCGATCGTGTCATGATCGCTCTTATTTTATTTCAGTCCATCGTTCGGTAGGATTTATTTGGTCATCAGATGGTCGAGTCACATCCATTTCTCATTATATATCTCGTCCATTGGATTATGAATGTGAGTTATCAAATGAACAATCAAACTAAGCCCATCTTGTTCATTCCCATTGGGAACTAGCGCAATTGATTAATTCCAAACTCTGGGAACTTGTTTGGACATATCTACATCAATTAGCATCGCCATATTACTAATAAATAATGCTATGACAAACAAAAATAAAGGAAGAGAAAAATTTATTTGTTAAATAAAAGGGAAAGACATAATTTGTCTTATTGCATATCTATAGAATCAAATGCTAAGCAAATTCTAAAAGAAAATACAACGGAACGAAGAAGAAATAAACTAAGTGAAATAGCGTCGTAAATGCTCGCTTTTCCAAGCCATTTGGAGTGTGATGCCATCAACAGTCGCTAGCTTGAAAGTTCCAACTCCAAGCCTCTGTTCAATGACATACGATCCTTTCCAGATTGGACTCATGTATGATGGGATAGGAAAAACCCGCCTCAAGACGAGAACGTCGATTTAATAGGTTTTAGGCTGGATTTTAACATTGTAGTATCAGGCAATGCGATGTCAATGCGCAGTTGCCCACAGACTGGCTTCCTCATGCTTCATCAAGAGATTCCAACAGGAGATCTTTATTCGTTTTGGAATCGTAGCAAGTTACTCGATGATAAGGAACTTTGAGCTAAAGAGGAATGATGGCTACGGAACCATAAGCAAGGGGGAATGGAGTATAGCTAGTCATGGACTTATAGGTGGTCCAATAAGCCCACAGTGTTATAGGGAGTTCATCCACCCACTTGCCTTTTACCTTTTCCAAATGCTTCTTTAGAATGCACGTTTTGATTTTGTTTACATCTTCAACCTGTCCATTCGCTTGAGGGTGAGCGACCGATGCAAACCTCTTCTTAATATGATACCTCCAACAGAAGCCTTTGAATTAAATATTATTGAATTGAGTCCTCTAATCTGTTACAATAGTTCATGGGAGACTGAAATGACATATGATGTTTCAGACAATGAAGTTGATTGCTTTCTTAGAGTGATCGTGGCTAAAAGTTCTATTTTGGCAAATTTTGTGAAGTAATCAACTACGACGATAGCGTACTTTGCGCCACCTTTAAAGATCCGTAAGGAACCATTATATCTATACCCCCACGAGGCAAATGGCCATGGGCAGACCATTTGCATGATTTCCGTCGGTGGAGTCCTTGGAACTTTTACCTATATATGACACTTATCGCATCATCTTACATAGTCAGCAGCATCTCGATTGACAGTTGTCCAATGTTACCCGTAATGAAGTATTTTCTTTTCCAGAGTTTGCCTCCTAGTGTGGTCACCACATTCCCCTTCATGAACCTCTTTTAGGATACGTTTTCTCATCATGAGCGACACATTAGAGTAGGGGAACAGAGAAACCTTTTCTGTACATAATTACTCCTTGCATGACATAGTGCGAAGCTTTATGAAGGAAATGTCGCTTTTCATTTCTCTAAACGGGTAGGACTCCATGTGGCAAATAGTCTTTAATCGGAGTCATCCATTGTTCCTTCTTAGGCTTCGCTTCTAGTCCCGATCAATTTCCATCATGTTTATATTTGGGGAATTTAATACTTCGACCGGAACCAAGCCCGTCTGCTATGTATCGTTGGTGCTAGCAAACTTTGGCAACGAATCAGCCTCTCTGTTACGATTCCATGGAATATGCGAAATATCATAGTACTTAAATTCAGTCAACAACTCTTGGACTTGGGTAAGGTATGGAGCAAGTCATTGTCCTTTAGCTTGATAATCTCCCTTAACTTAGTATACTACCAACTGTGATCGCAAAAGATCTCAAGAGAATCAGAGCTTCATACTAAGCTTCGTTGTTTGTCGTTGAAAAATCAAGCTTTAAAGCATAAAAAATTTACCAATCTTTAGGAGTTACAAGCACAATTCTAGCTCCAGAACAATGATCATTGTACGCTCCATCAGTATACAATTTCCACTGTATGGTAGGGATTTCACTGCCTTTCGGGAATCGTCCCGCATAGTGAACTCTGCTAAAAAAAAATCTAGTAGTGCCTGACCCTAGATAGCCCTCCAAGGAAGATAAGTGATAACGAATTGACTGATCTTGGCATTCCACTTGAGTAACCTCCCAGACGTCTTAGGTCACTGTAGGACCTGTCACAACGGCTGGTCGGTGTGAACATTGATCGGGTGTGCTTAGAAGTATGGGCGAAGCTTTCGCGATGCAGTCAGCAAGCAATATGCTAATTTCTCTACTTTCAAATAGTTCGTTTCAACTCCCGTCAATCGTTTGCTGATGTAATACATCGGCCTCTGGATTTGATCCTCCTCGCGAAGCAATGTGGTACTTATAGCAAGTGCCAATATGGCCAAATAAATGTACAAATCTTCATGAACCGTCGGCTTTGATAAGATGAGGGGTCTCTCCAAATGATTCACCAAAGCTTGAAATGCATATTTACAATCCCATGTCCATTCGAAGTTTCTTTTCCCTTTTCCTAATCAAGTCAAAGAAAGGAATGCATTTGTCGGTAGCTTTGGAAATAAATCGGCTTAAGGCAGCAACTTTCCTATTCAAACTTTGTACTTATTTAATGGTCTTTTGCGCTTGGATATCGTGGATAGCCCGAATCTTCTCGGGATTGCCTTCTATTTAACGGGCTTTAATAATAAAGCCTAAGAATTTTCTTGATGCAACCCCAAAAGAACGCTTCAAAGGATTGATTTTCACTTTATAATGTCGGAGGATGTCGAATATTTCCCTCCAAGTCTTTTATGTGGTTGCATGATCATCGTGACTTTATGAGCATATCATCAACATATACTTCCATTGTCTTTCCAATCTAATCATTAAACATCCTGTTGATCAGGCGCTGATAAGTAGCTCCTATATTCTTTAGACCAAATAGCATTACCATCTAGCGTTATAATCCAACATTGGCAATGGAACTAGTGTGCTCTTGATCGGAGATGTGCATCAGGATTTTGTTATATCCCAAGTACACTTCCACAAAAGATAGCAATTCGAGTTCTACGGTTAACCCCACCACCTGGTCGATCCTCGGCAGGGGAAAACTACCTTTTGGATACACTTGTTCAAATCTGAGTAATCAATGCATGTTCTCTGTTTCCCATTCACCTTTTTCACAAGTATAGGGTTAGATACCCACTTAGGGTAGAGGACATCACGGATAAACCAATTGTGATTGTGTTTATCCACTTCCTCTTTGAGAGCGGCATATCTCTCCGGATCCATTCCGCGTCTTTTCTGCTTCACCAGGACATGCCTTGGGTCAATATTCAATACATGGCTCATGATGGCAGGTGAGATTCTACACATATTTGAGCGAGTCCAAGCGAACACGTATAGATTCGCTCAAAGAAAACTAGCAAGTTCTTTCATTATCGGAGGGCTGAGCTATGATCTATTCTTTAGAACCCATGACAGTGTCATGGTTGACCATGATATCAATTGTAAGCTCAGTCGGTGTAGCCATGGTCTCTTGGGGCTCCTCTTCATCCTCTTTTGGATTTACATCTCTATAGAATCGACTGTGGCATCCGAGCCAAGTATCAGGCGCTAGTTGTCAATCTTCGGTAGCTTGGATGCAAATAGTCATGTGCATGCCCTTATCATTCTCTTTGCGCTGAGCATTCCTCGACTCAGCCACATAATAGGCATGTTTAGTCACCTGATCACCGTGAACAACTCCAACACCATTAGCTATTGGAAACTTAGAAATCAAACACCATGGGGAAAGAGGTGCCTAGAATTGGGCTAGGGCCAGTTGACCCAAAAAACATTGTAAGGAGACTCAACATCCAAAACAACAAACGGCAAGATTCGCACTCTCCTCGGTCACCTTTTCCCAACTCTACAGGTAATTCCATATAATCAATAGCTTCAGTTGCAACATCGTTAAAATTGTGTATGTAGGCATTAGACAGCTTTAAATCCTTAGCTTCCGTTTTCATCTGATCATAGGATTTTTTGAAAATTATATTTACTGAACTTCCACAATTAATCAATATTCTTCTCACCAAAGTAGGGCCGATCATGCCAAAATTACCATTGGGTCGATCGTTGGTGCCTTTACCTTGTCCGCATCTCTATTTCTAAACACGATATCATCTATCACTATACGCTGTTGTTTTGCCGGCGCTCCATCTTCTATATTTGAACAATACTCAAAATCCACATGTTTAATTACGCAAGCATAGTGCTCCATCTCTTGCCAACTCTTATCTGCTGGGTGTGGTCCTTCGACTATCGTATTTGTCACCAATCTTCCACCAGTTCGTGCGGGCTCCTCATCCTCACATGGTACTAGTCCTCGGTTGGTGTCAGATGTCCCATGTCCGCCATCCTGTAGGGTTTTCACAAATTGCTGCAATTTCCTTTCTCGAATAAGCTTTTTGATAATGTCTTGGAGAAGCCTGCATTTATTCATGCTATGTTTATAGCATTCATGGAACCAATAATATTTTCCGGTTTGTTTCCACTTCTCGGTCGATTCTTTTGGAGGTAGCTTCCTACATTACATGCTATTGCAAGTAGACAAATAGATATTCTCCAAGGACGTATTCAATGGTGTGTAAGTTTCAAACATCGAAATCTTAGGTTTCCATCTTCCAGAATCCATCTTTCATTCTCGACCCCTATCCCTATTTTCTTTTGCTGATTCGGCTTGTTTCGGACATTCACTTGGACTTTTCCTGAACTATCTTCAGATTGCTTTATTGCGATGTTACGTTGTACTCCCTCTCTGCTTGGTCCCACAACATTCTTTTTACTGAAGGACCCGACTTCCTCCTTTCTTAAATACTGAGCCACCTTTGCATAAAAATGCTCCATTGTCGTGGGCAGCTTGCTAGCTAACCAATCGTAGAAATCATATTCTGGATCTATCCCTCTCTTCACAACCATCAAATCGCATGGTCATTCGAATTATTGATTTTAGTAACACCTGTATGAAATCTCTCCAAATAATCTTTCAATGACT
This sequence comes from Allium cepa, assembly GCA_030765085.1. NCBI lineage: Eukaryota > Viridiplantae > Streptophyta > Magnoliopsida > Asparagales > Amaryllidaceae > Allium > Allium cepa. The sequence continues at coordinate 743,333,603 of CM060940.1, read as the reverse complement.
CTACTAGGGACTAAATCACATTGGATAGGACATCATATCTTTGGGACGAGTTGCGTGCATTCGAAACTGCTCCATAAACTTTGCTACCAAATCATCGAATCTAAAAATTGATCATGGGGGTAATCTTGTGAACCACATCATTGTTATCCCAGAGAGAATTGTGGGAAATCATCTACACTCTACACTTGTTTGCATCACTCGCTCATGTAGAATTCATTAGCCACTCATATCTCATGATATGCTGCATGGGGTCGGTTTTTCCCTCGTCGGTGGGCATCAATGGTTGTTGAACCTCCTCAAATACTCTACATATAAAACATTATTAGTGAATGGGGTATGGCTTCTCAAGTTTCCCTGTTCATCGTTAGTTAAGCCCAGGCTCTTTCTCACCAACTGTCTGACCATTGCCATTAAGTCTGACGTTTGGATGGTCAGTGCCAAGCAGTGGTCGCGCTCCCCCTTACCTGAATGATCCGGTCGATGTCTGCGGGCCGTTTCGCACCTTCTTGGTTCATCATCTTCTCGATGTGGATCTTTCAAATTCACTTCATTGTCATTCCAAGGAAGGCTTAGTCAACATTTAACTAAACTCCAGCATCCAAACCAACCGTAATAGCTCCAACTTTATTCCTATAAGGCGTAGGTGGATTCCCCCTTCTTGTGAAGGGATTAGCACCGATCAATCTTGACAGACCACGATGGTCTACCGGTTGATGCCTCGAAGTTTATGTGCGATATTCATCTATTCTACGATGCCTATGCATGTGATACTCATGCGATGAGATAGAACTCTCCGATGTCGAGTAAGGGGTGGGGTCTTTCCTAGCCTTTCCCCACTACTGTTGATTAAGGTTGTTCATCAAGTTGATATTAGTCAGAATTTGTTGATTTAATTGTCAATGGCTCTCCATTAGCTCTCTCATTAAATTATGAAATTCATCTCTTATAGTTGAATCAGTGGAATTCTAAACTTCAACTGGTTCAGCATTCACATTTATTGGTTGAATTGTTGGGTCTCCTTGCTGGATGCTAGTACTATCATTTGCTTCCATGTTCTAAGAAGTAGATCTAGTGTTTCTCACCATTATCAATAGCTTTGCTTAGATTTCTAAAAACCAAAGTAGTATAAGAAACTTCTTAAAGATAGCTGTAGATCTCTTTTGGGGAATTTATCTAATCTAGTAGCAACATAGAGATCTTAATGAACTGAGAATCAAGTCTCTCAATGAAAGCACCAAAATGTTTGCAACTAAGTTGGTCACAAACAACAAAGAATAGTTTTTGTAATGGAGTAAACGAAGAAAAAAAATTAAACTGAGTAAATGAATTAAAAACCAATAGAGAATGAACTATAATCAGAGACACAAGATCTTATGGTGGTTCGACGATTGTATGCCTACGTCTACTTTGAAGATTAATCTTTATTAGTCACTTATAATTCTGATTACAGTAGTAAAAATAGCAAGCGATTGATTAAAATGGAGTCTAGAGTAATAAGAAGCGTAAAGATCCTTAGAATGACCCATCGGGCCAGTATTTATAGACGAAGACGACCATTTATCTCTCTGAAATTTTGGCTGAGGGACTTACTGCTCCACATGGACCCAATAGAGAGATCACTGGGCTCGATTCCCAAAGAGGAGGGATCGATACCGATTGGTCAGTTTTAGGGAGGGATTCGTATGGTGGCTCCCTTATGCAAAAACATGTTTGACCTTCAATTTTCATGCCATTTGAATCAATGGAACTCGCATTGTCACTTGATCTTTGATTTAACATGACTTGAATGCTGCCTTCTGCAATACCCTCTCGAGGGTTGTATACCACTCCCTCCAACTTAGGCCATTCGATATGCGATCCCTAGGGTAGGTTTCATAGGGTTCAAACACCTTGTTCTCCAAAATTTCATTGCTTTGGACTTGTAGATCTCGAGATATTGATTGTTTTCTACAAGAATGCTGTTGAATTTTGATGTATGCCGATCCCTCCATTACGAAGTATGCTGATCCCTCTCAATGAGCCAATCTATGCCGATCCCATCCATCCATTGAGCCATATTCCATACATTGAGCATTCTATATTGTACATCCATCAAATCCATTCAACCATGACTTTATATGACCATTTGTACTTGACTTCTGGGTCCTATAATCACCACTCTAGAGTCATCGACTTTAATTGAAATTAAAACTAACTCGTGCAATCAGTTCGAAATAGCCGGGCTAGAACGCCGGATAACAGTTCGTAATAATGGCAAAATAGCTCATTGTAATCGTTAGGTATTGACTTTGTAGTTATCGCTAACACAGAATTGTTTGGAGGAGCAAAACTTTATTTCTATGAAAGTGACTTTAGACATATTTCCTCAAGTAATAGCTTACGTACAATTGAATCAATCGATGAGAGTGGAGAGGAGGTAAATCTGGAACTCTAGGTCCTTCAAAATAACTGCAAAGTGCCATTAAAAATTGGAATAATCATTGCTCCTCTCTGCATGAGATATGTTGCAGGCCTTCGATTCATCGGGTTTTGTAATAGCAAATTGATTCCAAAAATCTATCATAGTTGAATAAAATTCTTGGATACTCATATTATTTTGTTGAAGAACCCATACTTCATTTCAAACTGATACTGTTTTGAGTTTTTTTGTGTGAACAACCTTTCCAAATAATCTCAAATTTTCAGTTTCAACCAATCTTTCAATAAAGAAAACTCTACTTATTCTATTATTTTATGTTTTATTTAACTTAAAGACTTAACCACAAAGACAAGATCATGAAGGAGCTACTTCTGTTTTTTGTACTTTTTTATTCATTAATTCTAATTTGTAGTTAGCTTATGAAAATTTATTTTATTACTTGTTGTCATGCACACCGAACTAAAAGTTAAGTAGCTTAAATCTATATATTTGACATAACAATAAAGAACGAGCTAAAATAGTAATTGGTATTAAATCATTGCTTTTTTGATAAATTAAGTGAAAATGAAAATGAAAAAACTATATATATGGGAAATTTGGGAAAGTTATACAGATGGTTAGATGACTGAAGAAACAATAAATAAAGTATAAAAACGAATAAAATAATAAAGATGTACATTATAAGAATTTCTCATTTTTTATGAGCATACATTATGAATTGTATTAAATAAAATACCGTAGAATGGATTATTATATATAAAATATATGCAATCAGTCTTTGATAGTAATTTGAAATTATTTATCCAAATATTTGAATCCTTAACATAAATATAACTTCATAACATAGTACAATATCGTTTATAACATGTTTTACATATGCCCGATATTTTACTGATATTATCCGATATTATCACAATATTTTAAAACCTCTCATCTTGGGACTTGACCAACAATTATCCGATACCAATATTAACTACTTAGCTCTTAACATTAACAAATCTTGACTAACAACACTAAAAAGAATTAACAAATAAAATTCAAATTTTTTACTCGACTGTCTATCTTTACATATTATTTTAACGTAGTTGTGTTCTAGTAGGTTTGTTAAGTCTGTAATGTCTTTGAATCCTTATCTCCATTCTAGATGTCTTCATTTGATTTATTTTGACGTTTTTGTATATTCGCCTTTACTGAATTTCTATCGATTGCCAACATAACTTAGTTTCTTTATTAATGCTAATATACATGAAATAACTAAACCAAATCATTAATAACATTGCATATGGTTGTTATCAACAAAACACTAGAATTATGTTCCTAACATTTTCTCCTTTTTTGATGATAACGATGATACAACTTCTATATTAAAAAAAATCCCCCTTAATTATCATATTCCATGTATTTATGTACTCCTCTTGTTGATGTGCTTAAGCTTTTTGCATTTCCTCCCTATTTTTCGTCAACTAAATGAGATAAAAACTTAAAAAATATAAACAAATACTTAATAAAATATATTCCTCTCCTTTTGCAATATCATTTTCTCAATCAAAATAAATAATCATTTTATGTTTTTAAAGTAAAAATTCCCGGTAGTTTTACAAACATTTTGGTCATTTAAAGCTTTAGTTATACCAAAAATATAATTCTCGATATTTATTAAATTTTCTAAAAACTTATAGAGCATTTATAATAATTTTTATATACAAGATATTTAAAAATTAAAAGCGAAGCTTAAACGTGTCCATGTTATTTTTCTAAATGGGCATCTAGAAATTTTTGTAAGAATTAAGGTTTAAAGATGCTAAAAAATTTAACAATTTTTTTTTCTTTCAATTTTATGAAAAATAAAACTAACATAGATTTACCTATTTTGATGATATAATGTTTTATAAAAGCCCAAATTCCCAAACATATGGAATATCTACATTTTAGGGTCTACATATTTGTTTTAGTACTCACCTCCTATGCTGGGGTCCATTGGTTATTTGTAGAGTTAGAACCATACAAAAAAGTGTGGTCGTACCCTTAAGAAGAAATATAGCTTGAGATCCATATACTAACGGTATTATATATAAGTAAAATCGTTTAGGCACAATGATACCCTAATTTATATTTTTTCTAAATTTTAGGAAATCATACCCAAGAGGGTTTGGTTGTATTTTTAAATAAATAGTTCTTTATATCAACTACTTTTTTGAAACAATAACTATTCCTTATCATACTTATTCATATTAATGGGTAATCGTAATTTAGTATTACTTGCAACTAATTTAGTACTTGAAAATTATCTTTTATCATTTCTATAAGAAATACTATTATATTAGTATATGATTCTAGAGTTATCTTCATTTTTAATACGAGCAATAGCTTTTTAGAATATAATACTACGTATTTAGTATTATTTACATTTTTAACCTTAGTATAGACCAATCCACATCTATCTTTAGAAGGTCTGGAATTAGATAAAATCATATTTAAATCACTTTGACGTTGTTTAAAGTTGCAAATTTTTTATTAATTGTATCAAATTCTTCTTTGAAGTTACAAACTTCTTTTTCAAAAGTATCATTTTTTTTGAAATATTGATTTATTTAATTAATTCCAAATTCACATTGTTTAATGCATGATTCTCTTTTTCAAGAAAAAATTTAAGAACTTGATTTCTTTAAAAAGAGTCCAAAATATTTTTCAAATCATCAATTTTTGTTGTAAATTCACTTATTTGATTTTGAATAGATCTTATGGAAGAATGAAATTCATAATTTTCTAGTGACAATTTGACGTTCTCTTCCCTGATGCTTTTAGTTTCCTGTTGAGCTCATAGAGTTGAGAATTCAAATATTCATAGGAATTCGGTGATATTAACCATTCTTCCTTCAAAATCACTTTTTCGCCTTTCAACTTGTACTTCTTGTTTTGTCCATTTAACCATATGTTTTGTCCATTTAACCACCCTACAAAATAATTATTTATTTTCTTAATACATTTTTGTTTATTATGCATATAAATCATTAAAGTCAAGTTCTGGTCCTCGTTATCGCTTGGAGTTGCCTCTGTAATATTAATGTAGCATGAATATCATTCTTTATTATTTGGTATGTATTGATTGGATCTTCATATTTTGTTGGCTATAGTACTAGGATGTAACTATAATCTACCAAACATTAGGCTTTGATACCGCAGTAAATTTGTTTTGCTATCAAATATGGTTGAATGTACATAATCAAAGAATGTAACCATAAAGCAGCAGAAAAAAAAAGTAGATCACTCGGTCGCCTATCCCATGTCTAGTCCTAGAGCTCCATCTACAATTTCACTAAACAACCCTCACTTCATCTAGAGGAACAGATTTCTAGAACTGCTAGAACAATCGAACCAGACTTCAATATGACCATATAAGTACACTGTAATAGGACTTCAACTTTACTGACTTCTCAGACTTCAACAATAAGTAGAAAATATTATTCCTAACTTCACTATGTACGAATAAACTGATATATCTATATCATAATAAAAATTCTATAGCACATACAAACGATATTGGGTGAAGGTGTAGACGTTTAGTAATTCTTTAACCAGAATATGAGGAAACGTAGTGAATGATCATCGGTAATACTAGTTATAATATTTATTTGAATGTATAGCGTAAAATTTAGAGATCAAAGAGAAATAGTAAAGTAAAAACGCTAATGTTTTGATCTGGTAGAGAGCAATCCATTGTATATGTGATGTAGGGATGCTTTTGAGTGCATAATACTATTAAAAATGATAGAGAAATGTCTCCAGAATGAAGAGGGAGAAGATCCATACGTGATCAAAATATAAAATGGGATTTCAAAAAAAATACTTGGGGAATTCATGCAGTAAGGTCCGATCGGATATAAAGGAAGACATGGGTGATGTATGCTAAAGTTTTAGAAATGTTAGGGTTTGAGATAGCATTCCAATGACTTCGAGTGGGAGATGGAGAAGCCTTAGGGAAATTGAATGGATGGACCAAAGTCGATCGGAAGTAGTTCAAAAAATAGGCCATATTTCATACATGTCGACCTATGTTATTCATACAAGTTGATCCATGTAAATAGAATAGGTCGACATGTGTGTACTTTATTTCTTTTTTAATTTTCATTTAAATTTAAATTTTTATTTTTGTTCCGCTTCATTTTAGCACTAAAAAAATCCTCAAAATTGTAAAAATATCGTGTGATTTTTGTAATAATGTGTCAAGATTTGGAGCGATTTGGAGATCGTTTGCAGAGTTTTGACAAATCTAGACATACAAGACTCGATTAGTACTCGATAAACAAAATATTCGACTTTTGTACCAGATTTTCCATCTTCAAGTATGTCTTCAACATTGCATATTCTAGTAAATTTGTTAACTCCAATAGATGTCTTTGAATGCTTTTCTCTATTGTAGATGTCTCATTTTGATTTTTTTTGACATTTTTTATGCATTCGCGTTAATTGAACTTCTATTAATAGCCATCATAACTCACCTTCTTTACCTTAAATAACTCAAAACACTAGAATCGTGTTATTAACATTAACATTTGGGAATATTTATGACGAATAATTGGTTAGCTTAGTTTTAGATTGTGATCTTGGACACTTTTTTTCGAAAGGAGTTGGTATGGTCCATGATCTAGTTAATTTGCTAGATTAGGTTGAGGGTGTTGGTTGATAAATATTCTATGTCCTTAATGAGTAGAAGAAAGAACGACAAATTCATTCACTTTTTGGAGATGTTTGTTCAGTTACAGTGTTATTTATTTGTTTGTCGCAAATATGAACCGAATAATTTGAGTTGGAAATTTTTTTGGTTATGGTGCTCTTCGTGATTGGCGTTATAATTTCAGCAACGAAAATAATGAACCCCGATTAAAATTCTACTTTTAATCCCATATGAGTTTCCTTATTTCTGCTTTCCTATTTGGAATACCAATTAGAGATTTCAGATTAGAATTGTACTTCTAATCGAAAAAGTTTCTTTATTCATTTTTTCCTTTTAGGAGATTCTAACTCATTTCTGGTTGGGATTCCAATTCCAATCATTACGAAATTTTTTTATTCCTATTACTTGTAACAAAATTTTGATTCCTGATTTATTGCCCTAAATAGTTTCCTACCAATCAAATTGAAATTGGAATTTGATGTTACTCTCTGGCAACAATTAACAGTTGGTTTTGAATTTTTGGATGGCTTGGATGGCATTGCTTATTAATAGATTTTTTTGTGCTTGTTTTCAATTTGGAAAACTTCAACTGCTACATTTTATTTTTGAGGGGGGTGTTGAAGAATATTGCATAAAATTAGCTGCCATAATATATACTAATTATTCGATGCTTTCCTTTTTATACTTACTTAAACTTTAAGTAAAATGTCAATTAGAGTGTTGTATTAACATTTATTTCTCGGTCATATAATAAATATGTAGTCCATTAATTATATTCATTCTCTTCTTCTCCCTTCCTCTAATTATTTATTTCATTTTTTTATTCATTTATTTTACACTTTTACCATTTGGCTAAACTCACTTTGGAAAGTTATTTTTGAAAATGGGTTTATTATGCAAAATCAAAAATAATTTCTCTTTTTTGGTTTTCATCTTTCAGACCCCCTACAATTTAGGAGACCCAAAAACTAAAAGAAAAAATAAAGGCGGCTAAACCTAGCATCCCTTCCCTAGTCACAAATTTCATCTTCTCCAAATTTTTCATCGATCATCCAAAAACCAGGTAAAACCACACATTATTGTTTCTTTCATACTTTATTTCATTCAATTTAACAAATTCATCGAGTTTATTCCTGTTTACTAAAGTGGTTCCTTTTTCAGTATGGATTATGGTTTCCTTTCTGATTCAATGTTATTAAATATATATTAGATAAACGAGCTATATAATATTTCGAGGCCTTGTTGATAACCAAACTTAACTTTAATAAAAGAATTAAGCGATATAAAGCTATAATATAATTAGTAGGCAAGTATATCATTTTATAAAATAAGTTGAGATCTTCATTAAATAATGAAGAGATATGACTGGAATAAACATAAATAATATAATTGTTAAATTAATTTGTAAGTAAGATGAATTTGGTTGAATTGGATGATTTACAGGATTTGTTTAATGGGGTAAATTGGTTGATTTGTCGATATGGTTGTATAGGACTAGTTCCAAGCAGTGGTGGCCTAAAAATGGACCATTAACATGGGATTTTATCCAACCTAAGTTGGAATAAGGCTTTGCATAAATTTGTGAAGACTTTGGGCTACTCAAGAAAACGGAACGTAAGGCAAAGCTCGAGATTCAAATGTAGTTTAAATAGATCGGTTTTAGGGTCACATGTGATGAGCATGTACGATTGAGCAGGGATAGTCCATGCCTCGTGGCTTTAACCTTGGGGTAAATATGTTTTGATTGGTGGTATTGGTTTTATATCAGTGGTCATACATATTATTGGTCTTATAATAGAAGCCATACTTATAGATAGACTATGGCATGGTATCGATCTTCGTTTGTGATAGGCATATTCGATTACGTGACATTACGTTTGATATCTGTATATATATGTGTATATATATATGCTCATGACAAACACGGTGTGATCCACAAGTGGGTTAGATACCACTTATGCTCGATGAGGGACATAGTGGGGCCCACATAGGTTTTAGATATGTAGATTTTATCATATGTCGCCTATGCTCGATAAGGGATAGTGAGATCAATAAGTGGGTTATGTATCAATTATACTCAATAACGAACATGGCGAGATCCACAAGTGGGTTTGATACACCTTGCTCAATGAAGGACATGGTGGGAACCACATAGGTTTTAGATATGTAGAGTAGATCATATATCAATTATGCTTGTTGAGGGACAGCGTGAGATCAACAAGTATGTTAGATATCACCTATTCTCTAGGAGGGACACGGTGAGGCCCATAAGTGAGTTAGATACCACTTATGCTCGATAAGGGGCATGGTAGGGCCTATATTAGAATCATTGGATTGCGATTGAAGCCTGTAGTATAATTCGATACTGAATCTATTTGTTTAGATCCTAGATAGGGATCATTGAATCGATTAGTGTCTGTAGCAGACTCCACCCATCAGTAATGATGGGTATCAATTTGTATTCTATGTTTTTCATTTATCGTTATGTTGTGTGTGGTATATTAGTTGTTTGATAGTATTATTGTGATATCTATATTACCCAGGCATTTGTATATTGGTTTACCTTTATCTTGGTATATTGTTATGTATTGGTCATATTGTATTAGTTGTGCTGAATCGTTGATGACAGAAGAAGAGCAGGTTGTGATATGATTACCTACATTTAAGTTGGACATATTTTACTTATTTATGGGAAATCCAAATTATCCATGATCCATATTTGTGAAGAGAACCGGCTGTACTTCAGTAGTTTCCTATTTATTTGTATATGATTTTGATATACAGTATTTTTGAGATAGTTCCCTCATACCAGGCTTTATGCCTGCCCATGTTTTGTCGTTGTCTATTTATGTCCTGACAAATCTTGGGTACTCGATTGAGTGGTTTGGAAGCCAGGTGCCTTTGGGGATATGCTTTTAGGACAGATGGAGCACTTAAGGGACGAAGTCGATAATTTTGATATATACTTGATGTTGTAGTAATACATATATTTATATATGGGACTTGTTGTATCACATATTATTTTTTGACTTTCTCTATTGATATTTATTTACCAATTAATTCGATCAGTACAGTTTCTTATATATTGTTTATCATGTTTTGTTCATGTATATTCAGTATATTATATATTATCATTCCGCTATAAGATTTTTGATAGAGTTACTGGTATGCCCTAGGAGTAGTTTTTGTAATTTGTTGTAAATTAATTAACTTTGTAATCAATTCTCATTTATAATAAAGGCGTTTTTTCTTGAACCAAGGGGCAGAGTAGTTCGATTAATAATAATTGTTATTATTGAACCAAGGACTTTCAATTTGGATAATAGAGTTGAATATGGATGATATTAGAATTTTGACCACTACCAAATTTCGTAAGTCTAAAGCGATATAGTTTTGACAAAAGAGAATTGGTGTAAATAATCGTCACTACGGGGTAATGCTTAACAAATTGAAATTGGATTTTACCGAAACCAAATAAACGATAAATTTGGCCAAAATATCACACCATCTTCTAGGTGACGTGTAAAATTTTGTATCTAAATTGTTTGATATTAATTGCTAACCAAATTTACATCTAAGAGTCACTCAACCAAAACGCTGAATAATCATTTGACTACATGATTTAATTAATTCATAATTGTTATCAATTAATTAACATTTATGGAATAGTAATTATAAAAAATTTTATTTGAATGTTGAACAATATTAATAAATATGTTTATAATGGTTATAAATATATTAATTGATATATGATATCGATACCCATTTAAATTGGATTTAAATGAAACAAAATTGTTCGGGCTTGAAGTGGGTTTGAAATCTATGTAGGGAACAAGATTTTCGACCATGATTTAACCATGGAATGGGCTACCTTATGATGGTAATAAGAGTTGGGTTTTGATGTGTTAAAAGGTAGAGAATGATTAATAGAAAAAGTGGGATCTTGATCGTACTTTATTTCTTTAGTCTCTCCTTTATATAGGGATCATAACCCTCATTCTAAAAGAACTTCCGAGCCTCCATCAATTCTCTTGTTGGGCGAAAATCATCTCTCTCCTTCCTCCAAAATTTTCAAACTCAAATCAAATAAAATCAAAAGTGTACAAAAGTTGGTGACCAACAATTCGAAGCTAGCATCTTCTGGACTATGATAAGATTAAAGGAGTTTATTTCAATGTCTTAACCTATGAACCCTAGGCCTTAGTGCAAGGTAACTACTTATTTGCTATTTTATTTAATATTATTATTATCTATTATTGCATTATTTTGTAGGTTATTAGATTATTTTGTGAATTTAGTATATCGATGTTCTATCACATATTATATGGTTGAATATATTAGTGCACCTACATATACGTTAATTAAAAAAATTGTGTACATACTAGCATTAAACTTGCGGCCTAACATAAATAAATCAATTCTTTCATTAAATAATATTATATATGATTTTATTAATTAATGTATTATATCTTAAAGATAAAATCATACAATAAATATTTTAAAATTTATAAAATTTTGTTTTATACAATATCAATTCGGCAGCAGTGATGTTCAATTTTAATATATTTATTTATATTTATTTTACATTTAATTAATGATATAATTATTATCTAACTAGAAATTAGCCATGTATATATAACATAGTTTGAAATTAATTATAAAATTTTATATAAAAGATAACATAATTTTCAGATCTCAGAAATGAATTTTATAAATTTAATTAATTAAACTAAATTGGGTTTAAATTATTTTATAATTATTTAATTAAAAATTATTTTAAAATCTGAAGATTTTTTTTACTTTTTCTACTATAAGCTTAACATTAGGTATTACAAGAAAATATGTGTGTGTGTATGCACAAGTGTTTGTATATTTGTAAATATTTATAATTAAATATTAAAAAAGTTGCACATAATTTTGCAGTAGTAATTCGAATAAAAAATATTTTTAAATTAGTTTATATTAATTATTAAATGATTTGTTATTTAATATAAGTAAGCATCCATTCTATATATTTTAAAATAACTTATATAAATTAAAATAATTATTATTTCCATACATGCACACATTTATATATATAATTATATTTAACATAAGTATAATTTAAGATAAATATTCATACACTTTTTGATGCATATACATATATATGTATACATACATACATACATACATACATACATATATATATATATTCATTTAGATAGCACATAAAATACCAAAGGGACTAACATATGTATTGTAGTGTAAATCTCAGCATCCATTCATAGGCATGTCAAACCGCGCACACTTTAGTATGTTGTACATGCACGTGCACACATTTGTGTATATCATATACATATTCAAAAATAATACAAAAAATATGAAGTAAAATTTTATTATAAAATTAAATAAAATGATGATTTTATTTAAAGAAACTAGAAAAATTCTAAATTAATTAGACTTCATAAGCCCAGTAAATATCTAAAATGGAATATATTTTTAAATTCATCCATTTCATCCACTACGAGCTGGCCCAGCCAACAATTATATCGTTGTGCCATGGTATGGTCTTTGTTTATTTATTTTACCCCAAAAAACTATCTTTTATGGTATTAGTGAGTCACATGTTGTCATCCAACGTCAACTTTAGGGTACTATGAAGGATGTATTGTAATATTTGGTATCGGACCATAGGTTTAGCACTAAGGACCAGGTAGACGAGTTTGAGCTAAGCAAACTAGTAGGGGGAGATACGTTAAGATAGCATACTTGTATTTTTCTACTATATCATACTACATACACCACTTATTCTCTGGACTTTGATTTATTTCTATCGCTAATTGCAAAGGTATCTTCATTTAAGTTATCTGTATGAGCAGACGGAGTAAACGAGCGACTGTAGAGAGGCAGTCTGGGATGCCTAATTAGTACAAAGACTATTAGGCTATTGTGTGGGGGTGCTTCATTATGTGCGAGCAACATAGCGTCAGCTATAGATGTTGATGGTGGTATAGCCATTGGGAACCAGTATTTCTTGCTCCATAAGCTCTAGACTTCTTGAGCCTTGATAGGAAGCCATATCTAAGTTCTAAGATAATTGTCGAGACACAGGCTTAGACACATGCTTGGACACATGCAAATGAGAGGGCTTTTGCTAGTATGGACTTATAGAATGTTATCATAAGGAAAATTGCTTCCCATCATCTTGAAAGGGAAGACTTTGGCTTGGTGAAGCATAATGGTAGAGGAGGTTGATGAGCAGTTCATGACGTGGGTTGACTCTAAACATTCCTTTGAGTCTTAGTTTATCTCTAAGATCGAGTAAGGCGTATAGTTTAAGTGTTTTATCCATTCGTAGTTGTTAGCTTGTCAATAATGGAGTATGTTAGTTGATTTAATCTTTTTGGATAAACTATATTTTCAGATGGTTAGTACACCATCGTAGATGGTGAGGAGTTTGCTAGGGATCTTAACGCATCGATTGTGGATTCATTATTTAGTCTGGAACCAATAGGGGCTACTTTTTAAAGTCTTGTAGTGTTAGTTCTTCTCGATGAGACAACCCGCTAGGTACCAATGGAGGTAATAAAGCTAGAAAGCAAACTGAAGTTTGAACCGAAGCACAAAGGCCAAGATACAAGAAGAGATCAAGCTTATCTAAAGATAAAAGCTAATATGGTATGTTGTTATTGCGGTATCATGGGGCATTTCGTTATGGAATGCTGAGCAGCTTAACCGAAGCGTAAGTGCTTCTATTTCGGCCGGCTTGGTCACTTAAAGTAAGATTATCCTACATTTTTGAAGGGTAAGTGATGATGACTTATGCCTTGTTGGCATTACCGGGTCTTAGTAGACCTACTTCTTAGTTGTAAGGAAAGAAATTTATTTAGCAAGTTGTGCTTTAATTATAAGTTACTTGCTTATATCCTTTCCATTGCTTGGGTTGTTTATTGCTAGTTACCTAGTAGGTAGACTAAACTTGACATCTTTCATAGTTGGTAAATTCTTTAGTTAAACCTTGTATGAATAACCTTAATTGCTAAGCTAAGGTATAACGGCCAAGAGTACTACCAGTCAAGCTTGACGCACGAGCTTTCAAGTTGAGTGGAGTTGGTCAATGAAGTGTGACTTGCATTTTCATCAAATTAAGGTTTGGTAATTGCCTAGTAATGAACAAAGAATGAGTGGATGACTTAGTAATGTTATACGTGGATTCATTCTGTTATAAGTGGTTATCATTATGTTAGTAAAGCCTTAGGTGATGGATGTAATCCCATGTGCTAAAGAAGTATTTTCTAAGGATCAGCCCATTCACGTGCCAGTTCCTAATTCCTCATACGAACCTAGAATTTCTAGGCAATTTGCACCAATTAGGCTAGGGTTTTTCACTCAATTCCTAAAGGCAATCACTTGAGTCGGATACTTGAGGTGGCCGGGGAATTTTCGAAGCATGGCTTTAGTTGCGCGAGGAGATTTCAGTAGTCGAATCAAGGAACTAGATTGGAGTTTGCATGAGAAGAGTCTGTAGCTGACATACTTTAACAAAGAAATCCTATGATTAAACAAAGGATTGATCAGGCATCATATCATTTTGGATGATCTTTAGTTATTGTCAAATTACAGTATTGTATTGTTAAGATTGCTTGTGCTAGTTTGGGGAAGGGCTTCTCGACTAGTTTTGTGATGATTTAGATTATCTCCTAAGTGGTGATAAGACACTTGCCTAAGCGAGCATCGTAGCGTATTTAGTATATTATCCATATTAGCATTATGTGCTTGAGGTGAGTTTGAAAATGAATGAACCCAAGAATTTATAGATCGTCATTTAATGATGACTTAATTAGTTAAGTTTTCTCCTTTAGAGAATGAGTTCTATTCGAAAAAGAAGGGAAGCTGAGACTTAGATTACTGGATTTATTCGAGAGTTTTGAGACTTGATGATCTAACATATCAAAGAAGTTTTCGTTTTCATAGTGGGAGGTGTAATATTCTTTCATATATTATATACTTAAAAGGAGTTACACTTAAGCATTTTTTCATCTTGGATGTCGAATAGGCTTATGTGAATTTCCAGCTTGATATGTGCATTTTGACTATTGTTGGTTACCAAGCGTGTAACGACCCGCATTACATATAGGAGAATCGTAAAATATTATTATTTAATTCATATGAGATCATATGACTATGGTATTTTGGAAAATGACCATTATGGATTTTTCCACATGTATGATTTTTACCGAATCTCTATGTGATCATTTTAACTGTGAAAATCTTGTATGACCTATAACTTTTGATATAAGCTGAATTAGAGTTTGAAACCGCTTCCACCGCTTTACGTTGATGGTTTCTTATTCCGTAGAGTAGTCATAATAATTGAATGGACTTACCATCTAAAAGTTATGGTTATTTTAAGCTTTTGCTACTGCTGTCAAGTACTATCTGGTAATTAGGCTAACCCACACTTAGGCCCACCAACCCATTTCGGGATAGGAGCTTAAGTGGGACTGAATGGACTGTTCCAAGTCATTTCCATCTTTCATGAAACATTTCTAAGCCTATATTAATCTTAATCTCTTCAAAGATCATGTCTTTTTCATACTAATATAAGCCTAATCCATAATTAAAGGGGTAATTAGTGGAGGGAATAGTAGATCTACCATTTTGGCTATCTTGGAATCTATGTTCTTGCCGTCACATCTCATATTTGGAGAATTAAAGTGGTAATTGGGTATTAGTTGAGTGGTGATTGGTCTCTCACTATTGTTTGCTTATTAATGTAGTTAAATTTGGTGTTTTTATTTTAACAAACATGATTAAACTATTTTATACTTTAATTTCACCTTTATATATGTTTATGGACGAATTAAAAGATTAAAAATGGATTTTGGTGATTTAATAACCTCTTTTAGACCACATTGTCATTCTTAGTAAATGTTAGATCTAGGCTAAATTTTATATATTAAACATATTCGATTTTCTTGGTCATGATGAATGAAAGCTTATGAATGCCTAGTATGTTTAAACGTTTTTTTTAATCTTATTTATTGCGTTCTTTAGGATAGGTAGGCGTTGGTTATTGAAACGAGGAAAACAAAGTCGAATTTTCTCAAAATTGGACGAAAATTCATGGAGAGCTCTAGAGTTGGAGATGAAGCTACACTATAGGTCGTGGGTTGATTGGAAAAGATCGTGTGGGAGAACTTTAGGTTAGGATCAACCCGAAGTAGTGATGTGGATTTCTGGTTAGGGAAGTTTTACTTCTAGACGAGCTTCGTGCTTAAGACCATGTGACTTTGGTTCAGGCCTGAGAAACTCGGGGCAACTTTAAGGTTGAAATTTTAGGGAAGATAAGTACCAAAAACAGGTCAATGTTGGATGATGCTTCGGATAAGGTAGAGGTTGCTTCTGGGCTTCGAGACAGAAATTAAGTGCAACCAGTTAAGTTGAAGGTCGAAATTTGACCAAGTGTTTAGGTCGTTACCGACCTGAACTGGGCAACGTTGGACTTGAGTTTTGACTTAGGGACTTCAAAAAGGAGAAGAGGAGTTCGAGTGAAGGCTAAGGACCAAGGTTGGGGTCAAAAGCTTAGTTCGGTACTTTTAACCCACCTTTTGCTAATGTAGTATACATGCGGATTTAACCCAACAGACTTCATGATTATCACGACCGATGAGTACAGAGCGATGGTGTAGGGCATAAAAATCAGATATAGATAATAGTATCAGGTCAAGATTGAATGGAAATGATAGATATGCATGGAAAAATGTTCGAAATATGAAATATAACTCAGTGCATAAGAGGGATCGACATAGATTGGCTCTAACAAGAGGGTTCGACATACTTCAAAATACAAGAGGATTCTTGTGGAAAACAATCAATATCTCAAGATCTACAAGTCCGATGCATATGAAACTTTGTGAGCAAGACGTGGGGACCCTATGGAGCCTACCATATGGATCGCATATCATTTGGACGACGAAAGAGGGATCGGTACCTATCCCTCTTAGGGGTCGGCTAAACCCAACTTCACAGCAAAGATCAATCAATATCTCAACATCTACACATCCAATTGCCATAAAACTTGGAGGATGAGCTAATTAGAACATGTGTCACCCCATAGGGATCTCATGACATTTGAAGCAAGTTGGAGGGATCGATACCTATACCTCTATAGGGATCGGCTATAATCAGCCTTCACAACATATTGCAATAAAGATTGATCAATAACTCGAGTTCTACTAGTCCAATTGGTGTGAAACTTCGAGGCTAAGCATAATACAACATGGAGAAGCTTCTCTAGGGATCACATGGTATTCGGACGTAGTTGGAGGGATCGGTACCTATTACTCTAAAGGGATCAGTAGAAATCAAAATACAAGCAATACTACTTCACGGAAAATGCAATATCTCACAAACCGATGCCGGAATTACATGAAATTTGAGAGCAAATAGCTAACATGATGTGGCACTCTGCATAGGGATCATAACCCATTTGGATGCACTAATAGGGATCGGTAACGATCCTTATTGTAGGCCCTAATGGGCTTGGAAATATTTGGATGGCCTCGTCTTCGTCTCCCGAACATTGTATCGAAATTTCAGCCCAATCTATGCACGTCTTCTCCTATAAATACAACTGGCATGGTGTTAGAAAAGGGATCTTCTTCGTACTTCTTTTTATCTTCAACCTAGGCTACACTCTATCAATTTTATTCTTGGATTTCATATAACTATAAATAAACTTCAATATATTAAAAGGATTGTTTAGAAGTGAGAGTAGGCCAGAGTTAGCCGAACCACTATGTTTGTACCAAAATTAGGCACAACACTTTTTGGAAGTGTTTGAGGAGATAAAATGAAGAAAATAAATGTAAAAAGAGGATTATCTAACAGACACTCTAAACAATAATCAGAAAAACAGTAGAGAAATTCAAAGATTTAGAGTGGTTCTGCATGTTGCCTATGTCCACCATGAAATGGTTGACTTTTATTAACTTGTGCTTGATGGTTACAATGAACTACAACAGTGAATTTCGAGTTCAATAGTGATTTTCGAGTACAACAATGATTTCGGTAAAGTCTGGACATAGAAGAGCCAAAAGTCCTTTTTTGTAGGTCAGGGCTGCTATTTATAGGCGTAAGCTGCAAATATCTCGCTCAGATCTTGGAAGACCTCTTCTCGCAAGTGGGTGGTCCCACGCGATCGATCCCTAAACATTTGGGGTCGATCGATGATCGATACGAACGCAATTCATATCGATAATGATTTGGTCCAATCGAGAAGGGATTGATCCTGAACATTCTTGAAGATGTTTGCAAACTCCTACGAAAATTTGGTAGCATTTGGACTTGTAGATTTTGAGTTATGATCGATGCAAGTTTGGGTTTTCTAAAGGTTGTTGAATTCATATCGATGATGTTCGTGTCGAAAGCTTCGTGTCGATAGTTCTACATGGGATGTCTAATGACGTGTCGTTTTCTTTTAGGATCGATCCACATTTCATGCCAAATGATCGAGTCTTTCCTATGGATGCGCCTCATTTGTATCGATCCAGCTTGGCCTTGTTCGTATCGATCCACTGCATCTATTTCATATCGATCGTTTAATGGTCACTTCATATCGATAGACGGATGATTTCTTCGTATCGATCACAGAGTAGTCGCTTTCATGTCGATGGGAGACATTGATTTCGTATCGACCTACGGTCAACCGATACGAATTGTGTTGAAAATAGATCGACACAAAATAGACTCCTATGTTACTTACCGATGGATACGAAGTGGACAGTCACGGATGAATATGAAGTGGACGTTAGTTGATCGATATGAACAAACTGGAGTTGATCAATGTGAAGTGGTATGAGGAAGGAAGGATATGAAGAACGCTGCTGTCCTGGTTGATATGAAACCAGGTGCATTTGGTGGATTCGAACCAGATCGATACGAAGGAAGGTTTTCCCCAGTTGCTTGATGGATACGAACAAGTGATCACTCGAATTGCATCGATCATATCTTGAGCATACGAACTCAGATTGACCTAAAATTTGAAACACTGGCTTCTATAGTTTTCTTGTCATGTCTTGTCAATTGTAGCTCAATACAGGCTTGGAAAAAATTGGTCGGCATCCATAGTGAACCTGTGTAAAACCGATCTTTGGGACAGACTGTCCTCGGTTTCCAGTTACGTTCTTGGTGTCACAGCCTTGCCAAAAGGCGGGATGACATTTGCCCCTTAAAGTATGTATTAAAAGAACATGACGTGCTTTTAAAAGTTGCAATCTTCATTCTGAACATTTCTATCTGACTTGTTGAACGGTTGTTATCTTTTCGTCGAAAGATATAACCTTTGACTGACCTTCAATAATATGAATTATTGATTGTCAATTGTTGTACTGTACGCTGTTTTAATGAGTATTGAATGATAGCAAACTATTGTTTATTTTTGTAATTGTCACCAGGTGAGCATTCAATTCCAGCAAATTTTCAGAATTAAATGTTGATTTATGGCATAGAGAATATATATAACTTTGGCTCTCTTCCACGTTTGTTCGTTCACGAGTCATTGCCGAGTTCTTTAGTTCTTGTTTAAATCGAGTTTTATATCGATCCTCTCCTGAATCGATGTGAAATTCGAGACATAGTAAGGATCGATAGTCGATTTAAGTAACTTCTTCCATATCGATCCTCTCCTGGATTGATTCAGGATGTTGGAATACATGCTTCATATCGACGGCTATCGATACGAAATGGATAGCCCTTGGAGGTACATCGTATCGATGGATATGAAGTTTAGGTCATCGAGAAAATGGATACGACATGAATGTTTCATATCGATGAAATCCTCACTGATGGATAAGAAATGAATGTTTCGTATCGATGGAGTCACGTGGCTCTAGTGCAACCGGGCTGCTCCTTTCGTATTGATGGATCGATCGTAGATGGATACAAAGAGAGCTCATTCGTATCGTTCTGGCTCTGACCGTTTCAACCGGTTCAATTTACTGGGAGACAAATTGTCTCTTTCCTTTGAGTTCAAGTCCATATATTTACTTTTGGAACTTAACCAAATTTCCACTTATTTTTATTTGTGCAGACTGCGTTCGTATCGATTGAAAGACAAAGAAGAAAAACTGCCCTTTGTCTTCAATCCAAATGAAACTTTAATCCTTCGAATCAATTGCTTAAAATAGGTAATTAACCAAAATAATCCCTTCTAGAGTGATGAGACTTGAGATTGAAGCCAGTTCGTCCATAATTATGGCCAATTCAAATGACGACAAGGTCGGAATTGGGTCAGAATATAGTTGAAGGAGAAGCGAATAGGGTTAAGGCCGATTGGAGAAGAAGGAGTGTCAAGGATTAGGAAGGCAGCGTTCGTATCGATCGAAGAAAAGTGATTCATATCGGTCTGAGTGTATGGAGTTCGTATCGGTCAAATTCAATATAATTTCATGTCGAATTAAGTGATCGGCTTTGTATCGATAGGAGGTGGTGTGAGATCGCATCAATCTGGGGAGATTGATATGAAAGAATAACTGCCTGCTCGATTCAAAGAATTGGGTACGTTGACCGATATGAAGATGTTGCTCATGATCGATACGAACTTCTTTCCTGGGGATTGATGCGAACTTCCTTCCTGGTGATCGATATGAAGTAGTTCCTTGCGATCGATGCGAGCAGAACTCCTGGCGATCAATCCTAGTCTTGACCTTGACAAACAAGAGATTTTTTACATATTCGAACATTTGACCTCGATGAGATTCTGCCTTGCATAATGGGATTCAATTTGTTTCACTGCATAGTTGACTGCCGTTTGAAGCTCGTCTATGAAACTGTAACTGGGCTAACTCTTTGAACTGTAACTTGGATCGGTCTTCGAAGTCTGGATGGTACAGTTTTGACAGTCAGCGATGACGGTCACTCTAGTTGAATCTTGAAGTCTTGTCGTTAGAAAATTCCTTTAATTTTGTAGACTTTCTTAAGTAATATGTAGCACTGCACTGCATAACATGTTTATGCACTTCACAATGGGGAACACACGGGCATATTATCATCTAATGATGGTTTTTCATGAGTTGACTAGTTATGGAATCTAAAAGTTGACAGTAGCAGGAGCTTCAAGGTTCACCTCCCTTAGTTATAGAGATACCGTTTATCGTGGCCGAAGTTATAATTCCAGCTCCAAACGTGCTGCCGGGGACAGGTTTATCGAGAATCCATAAGATTCTGTGTCGTCCAACATTTGCGAAGATATGTTGAAGTGGATATGCCTAAGAGACGACTTGCCATTAGACGACGTCTTAATACCGGGGCCGAAGGATAGGCCACGTGCTCCCCCTGAAGGGTTTACTGCCTTTAATAGGCATTCATGCACAACAGGTACTCTCCCTCCCTTCAACCAATACATGCGAGAGGTGCTAGCTACCTTTGGAATCGCCCTGTCATAAGTACACCCGAATGGATACGCACTGCTGAACAGTTTGTTCATCGTGTTCATGGAACATCTCTTTCAACCCCCAACCTTGAAAGAAGTCAAATATCTATTCAATGTCAAGATCCGAGGGGATAATCCTTCATTCACATTCCTAGAAGCAGTTAGGAACTATCAGGTGGTGACTTGGTCTTGGACTAGGCAAAGTTATTTCAAGACGGAGTGGTTCTAAGTCTGATGTCCTCTAGGATTTTCTAGTCGATGGTTAGTCAGACGTAAGTGGCACAATTTCTTCGGTAGTTTACGAGTTTGTTGTTACCGATGCTGAGTCTAATATTTTCTTTCCTTTAAATCCGCAATTCCACAACCTGACAGCGTACACTTCAAAGAAATAGTACGGGTCCTTCAGGAAGTGCCAAGTGAAATAAGGGAATTCGAGTCGGTGCTTACATATAGAAACTTGAGAATTGTTGGGCTAATCGAACGAAACCAAAGCATCAGATTTGAGGGATCGATCAGGGCGGCCCCAGTGAGACGGGCTAAGTGCAGAGTACCTGGGTGTTAATAGCCGAAGAGGGTGATGAGTAAAATACGCCCACCGACGATGAACCCGTAGCTGGGCCTTTTGACAGCTTTCAAGATCTTGAGGGAAGTAGGAAAGGCAAGGTAGTAGCACATAAGCATTATAAATCTTTGAGATGGAAATCTGTAATCGTGTCTCTGCCTGTCGCTGGTATTAGAATTTCGATGGCTCCTTCCTTGCAAGTAGAGAATCCTTTCGAAGAACTTGCTGATATTCTGATGCCGAACTATTTGTCACTTCAACACGACACCGCATTGGAATGGCTTTAAAGTGCTCTGATTTAAGAAAGTCTCTTCCCACAAGTTTGGTCGACATTACCGGTTGGTCGGCGGGTTGCACGCATATATACACTACATGGTTTCCAGCCTTAAGTTGTCCGCTTCGGGAGATTACTAACTCTATTTTTCCTTTACTTTTCAAATACAATGACTAGGCGAGATTCTATGCTTGGAAGTCTCCATTCAGCGTGCCAGTCATCGAGCTCGTATTACGAGTCCTGAGAAGGGAGGCTGATGGAGACCGCGATCATGGTTATTCTAGCCAAGAGCGTTATGAGAGGGATAGAAACAGATAATGCAGACATCACTCTTGATCACACTCCTCACTCCCTCAACCTCCAACACAACCCTCTGGTCGTGGAAAACAACCATCAGAGCCTCCGCGTCAAAAATCATCTCCTCAGGTCCCTAGGCCTGATTCACAACGCCATATAACTGAGGTTGAAACTCCTATTGTTATTGAATAAGCTATTACCAAGCCTACAGGGGAAGGGGCGATCAAAATCGCCCAGATAAAGAAATACTTTCCCAATATTTGCTTCGACGTCATTGTTTTTCCCCTACACTTGAAGAAAATTCCCTTTGAAGCTGAACAAACCATGCACGACTACATTCATGATGTATATAGCCAATATGGGGAGTGGATGTAGACTGCTAACAAGGTCTCTGCGGTGGCTTTCGAACGGGAGAAGATGATTGAAAAGTTAGAAACTGATCTAGCCTAGAAAGACCATATTATTCAAGTGCTCAATGATGAATCCAAATCCTCTCGGAAATCTGAAATAGAGGCCACCCAAAAGCTGATGAGGTAACTCAAACTACGGAAAGAATGTGACAAATGCATTTCGCTTTGGTGGAGGAGACGGGCCACCAAAACACCACAGTTATAGCTGAAGGGACACTGCTTTGAAAGAACTGAACAAGCTCAAAGCCAAATTTTCCGAAATCAAGGAGAAGGATAGTGCAAATAAAGCATCCCAACAGGGTGTGAATAAGCTATTGTGCTTCGGGGTGAATGGGATGGGGCATCACTTAAAATCCGGGAGGTTGAGGCCAAGGTTGAGGATGAAGCTAAAATGGCTGACGCCAGATTAGAGGCAAATATTGAAGATCTTCTCATCGCTTACAATGCCAATGTTTTGAAGCACAGAAATATAACCTGGCTTGATAACTATCCAACACATATGTTCAATGCTAGGGGCCGATAAGTAGGAGATGTAAAGGTTGCCCACCAAGTTGATTCGATTGATGACTTCGAGCTCTAGAACTGGGTGTTGAGCAAAGATGAACGGAAAGTTCTTCATGATGCAATGATCTTGTTTGTGTCAAAATTGGGCACAACACTCTTCGGGAGTCGTTGAAGAGATAATAGTCAAGAATGCAAGTTCAAAACAGATATTATCTAACAAAAACTCCAATCAACAGTAAAGTAAATGCGTAGACAAGCGATTTATAGTGGTTCGGCGTGTTGCCTACGTCCACTGTGAAGTTTTTTGGTGTTTTATTGATTCTCTTTCAATGATTACAAGTTGTTACAGCGATCCACGGCAAGTTACAACTGGAAATTCGAAATCAACAATAGAATTATGATGTAGGATGATGGAGATCTTGATCCGGCAGAGTCTCGGCGTCTCAGAGTCAGAAGATCCCTTTTCTGTTGGCCCTGGGGCTCTATTTATAGGTGTAGGCTGCTGGTATCTCGCTGAAAACTCGGGAGACCACTTCTGGCACGTGAGGGGGGCCCACACGTACGGTCTCGGGAAGTTTGGGCCCACTTTGGCATCGGTTCGAACTCCATTCGAACCGATCAAGAATTCATCCAATCGAGGTGAAATTTGGCGAGGACATTCTTCAACATGCATGCTAGCATCTGTGAAAATTTCATGACATTTGGATCAGTAGATTGGGAGATATGATGGGTTCGAAATAGGATTCACAGCACGGCTGTTTGTTTCGAACCCATGGTTTCGAAACGATGGTTTCGAATCCATCATGGCACGCGACTCCGTGGTGACGTGGAGCGCAAGTTTCGAACCGATCCGGACTTCGCTCCGTGTTGACCGCTTCGACTCCGTGTATCTCGGTGATTTCGAACCGATGGAAGACACGTGGGTTGACCCAGTGGGTTCGAACAAGGCAACACAGGATGGGTTCGAAGAAGCCCTTTGTGATGGGTTCGAAGCATGGCTCTATGATGGGTTCGAACACGACTTCAGGGATGGGTTCGAACGAAGCTTATGTATGGGTTCGAAGCATGCATGTCCGATGGTTTCGAACTGAGGCAGCCGAGTATGGGTTCGAACCAGCTACTCTCTGATGGGTTCGAGGTCAAGGCATCCCGAGGGTTTCGAAGGTGATGGTTGCGAACTTGATGGGTTCGAAGCGATGGTTTCGAACTGGGGCGTGACGATGGATTCGAAGACAACCATCATCATGGATTCGAAATCAGTGTGTTCCCTCCAAGTTGCCTCGATCATAACTTGAGCATACGAACTCGGATTGACTTGAAATTTGAAATGCTGATTCCTGTGGCCTTTCTTGCAGTGTCCCATCAATTGTAGCTCATTCTGGACTCGGATAAAATTCAGTGATATCCATGGCGAAAGGAAATACGATCAACCTCTGAGGCGAACGGTCCTTCCTTTTCAATCGCTCTTTTGGTATCGCGGCTTTGCCAAAAAGCGGGATAACATTTTGCCCCCCAAAGTACGTCTTGTGGGAACACGACGTGCTTTGAATAGCTGCCATTTCTATCTGAACAATCATTGCTCTCTTTTTTTGTTGAAACTCGTATGCTGTATTGCCGTAACCTTGCGTTGATATGATTGACTGCTGTATAATAGTGCTTAGCCGTTGGCTGTCGCATTTGTAACGGGAATAGTGTTTGATCCCTGTGAATATTCAAAATCGAATGTTAGTCCGACCTGTATGCACATATGTTAATTTGGACCTTGTTAACGTCGTGCGTCCACGAGTCGTTGTCAGTTTGGTTTGCTGCAGAATTTCGTATCGATTCTCTCCTGAACCGACTTTGAAATTTGAATTGAGACAACGCTTGGCGGTTGTTGTGGAAATTTCCTCCGTATCGATCCTCTCCTGAACCGATATTGAAGGTTGAAGAAATAGAATTTGTATTGCGCAAGTGTAATGTTTCGAACCGATGCACTTGAGCGTTGATGGGTTCGAAATTCGTGTTTGTATGGACGCGGTGTGCCCGTGCAATGATGGGTTGTGTGAACATGAGATTTCGAATCGAGGCATTGGAGCATTGATGGATTCGAAATTGACATTCGAAACGGTCTGAAAGTATGGAGTATACTTGTGTGGTGATGGGTTCGAAATTGCCATTCGAACCGATGTGGAAGGATGGTTTCGAATTAGTAGTTCGTTCCTGTGGTTTCGAAAATGATCTTCGAATCGATGATTTGGATGGGTACGAAACCATTGTTCACGGCAGTGGTCCATGTGCTTCACACGATGGAGCCCCAAGCGTATGGGTTCGAAGATTGGTTTCGAAACGACTCTGCCTTCTGACCTGTTGCAATCGGTCAACTTCACCGGAACTCGAACCGTCCAGGTCATCACCAACCCTCCATATAAATAGCAGTGGACCCGCTAGTTTTTCACTTTTTACTTTTTCACTGCGCTCTTCATCGCTTCGAAGCTTCTAAGGAGAAAATACTGCGTCGTGTTTTCGAATCCATCAAGATTTAAGACTTAAATCTCTCGAATCCATTGTTTAAACTAGGTAATTAGCTTCGGATTCAAGCGACGAAGTGATTTCAAACCCATTTCTCTTCATCGATTGCATAGCTTCGAGATTGGCAAAACCAGATCTGGTTTGGGAGGGATTCGAATCGATGTGTGGGCTCGAGTTCGAAGCGACGACGGTGGTGTGTTTCCATTGGATTTTGAATCGATCCTTGGAATGCCCTTGTTGGGATGCGTAGTTCACACCGATTGGGGGATTCGAGGGATCCTTTCGAATCGATGGATTCGAACCCATAGGCTATCGCTTCGAAGTCTACAACCTCGTATCGATTCGAAGTGGATCATTTCGAACGCGACCGATGTCAAGTTAAGGGTTTCTGTATCGGTTCGAATTTGTCATTTGGCCATCGTTTCGAAGCGCGCCTGAATGCATGGTTTCGAAACGATGTCAGGATGGGTTCGAACGCATGGGTTCGAAGCACTGTCATGATGGTTTCGAACGCATGGGTTCGAACGGAGTTTGGATGGGTTCGAAGGAAGAGGTGTTCGGTTGGGTTCGAACGAAGCCTCTGTGATGGTTTCGAACCCTATATGATGGATTCCAAAATTTGAAATTTTTCAAGCATAACTCCGGCGAGCTTCATTCCTGCATACTTGGACTTGAATATTGAACTTCATATTTGATTGCCTTTTGAAGCTCGTCGATGGAACTATAACAACTTCTATTCGAACCAACTTCCATCATATAAACGATTTAATGATGACGGTCAGCGATGACGGTCATTATAGCTGAACTTCGTAGCTTTGTCGTTTGAATGTTCACTTTAACTCTGCAACATTTGTTCAAGCAATGCATGGCACGGTACCACACACATTCATACACTTTACACTGGGGAACACACGGGTTCTTTGTCGTCTAACGATGGTTTCTCATGAGTTAGTTAGTTATGGAATCTTCAAGTTCACAGCAGCAGGAGATTCAAGGTGCAGCCTCTCCGAGGCTAGAAGTTCCGGATATAGATCCTGAGATCATCGGTCCGGCTCCGGACGAACTTCCTGATGCGTCGTTCATTGCCAATCCATCGGATTCCGTTCCATCGAATATCTCTGAAGACATGTTGGGGAGAATATGTTTGAGGCACGGCTTGTCACTGGACGATGTATTACTGTCGGGGCCGAATGATAGACCACATAACCCGCCAGAAGGGTATACAGCATTTAATCGCCACGCGTGTGCGGCCGGGACACTTCCCCCGTTCAACGAGTATATAAGAGAAGTATTGTCGTTTTTGAGGATCGCCCCATCTCAGCTGCATCCGAACGGATATGCGTCGATCAATAGCTTGTTCATTGCATTTATGGAATGTCTCCATCGACCGCCACTCCCAATCGAAATCAGATACTTGTTCAACTTCAAAACTCGTGGTGATTATCCTTCTTTCACATTTCTGGAGGCGGTGAGAAATTGTCAAGTGGTCACCGGATCCTGGACAAGGCTGAGTTACTATAGGACAGAATGGTTTTATGTCAGATGTCCTCCAGGATTTGCCCGACGATGGTTATTCAGACGTGAGTATAACCGAGTTCTTAAATAGTTACTACGACAATTGCTGCCGAAGTGGAACTTATATTAATTTTTTCTTTTTACAGCAACGATCTCGCGACCCGAAGGTGAAGAGTTTAAGGAGATGGTGCGAGTACTTCGAGAAGTCCCGAGCGAAGATAGGGACATCGAGTTGCTTTTGACCGATAGAAATCTCCGGACTTATGGGCTGATTGAACGAAGGCAGAGTATAAGATTTGAGGTGGCACAAAGGATCGTTCCTAAGAAACGAGTCAAACATAAGGAGCCCGAAGTTGTCATAGCCGAGGAGGCTGATTCTGAAAGAACTCACACTGATGATGAGCCGCTGACTGAGCCTACGGATGTGGCTTCGGATGTTGCGGAGCAGAAAAAAGGCAAGGCTGCCATGGTTAAGCCAACTAAGCGGGGGAGACGGAAATCGGTTGTCATTGCCCGGCCCTCTTCCGGAGTTAGAATCTCTGAGATGTCTCCTCCGCGTACTGAAAGTCTCTACGAAGGGCTTGCCGACCTTCCAATCCCGGAAGATGTGTCTTTTCAACATGATGCCGGGTTGGAGGAGTTCCATCGTAATCTAGAATTGAGCGAGCCTCTTATTACTAGCGAGGTCGACATTTCTGGTTGGTCGGGGGGAATGCATATTCACACACACTTCACGACACTGCATAACCTTTGATTGTAAACTACCTAATTCAAAGAGTGACTAATTCGATTTTACTTTGCTTTGCAGATACTATGTCTAAACGAGGTTCAATGCTTGGGAGTCTTCGACATGCCCGCAAGTCTTCTTATTATGATTCGCGCAGGCGAGAGGGGGATAGAGACTATGACCAAGGACGCTCCGGGTATCATGACCAGGGACGTTCCGGATATTCTAGTCATGAGAGATATGATTCGGACAAGGGCCATAGGCGTCGATCGCGATCGCGCACCCCTCCTCCTTCCAGAGATCCCGTACAACCTCCCGTTCGCGTCCCTCGTGATTCTTCTCGACATGTGTCGGTTTCTCAAGCTTCTAGATCTGAGGTGTCGGCGCCGACAGTTGCGGAGGAACCTCCTACTGAAATTACGGGAGAAGGAGGATTAGGCTTGCGCAGCTGAAGAGAGAATTCCCGAATATCTGCTTCGACAATTATGTCTTTCCCCCGAACTTGAAAAGAATCCCACCGGAGGCCGAGCGGTGGGCGCTTGATTATGTGCACGACTTCTACGCACAGTATAAGGTGTGGTATAAGGCAGCTGAAAAAGCATCGGCGCTGGCCTTCGAACGGGCGGCCACCATTGAAAAATTGCAAGCCGAGTTAGCACAAAAAGATCGCATCATACAAGTGCTAAATACTGAGGCTGAATCATCCCGTAAATCTGAAATAGAGGCCACTAAAAAAGCCGATGAAGCCCAGGCAATCATGGATAGGATGAAATGCGAACACTACGCCACGGTTGAGGACATGGGTCATCGAAACACATTGGTTACTGCAGAGAGGGACGCAGCCCTGAAGGAGTTGAATGAGCTTAAGTCAAAATTTGCTGAAATCGCCAAGGAAAGGGATGATGCGAATAGCGCAGCTCAGGAGGCGTGTGAACAAGCTGTGATTCTTCGCACCGAAAGGGATGCTGCGGTGGCGAAAGTTCCAGCGGTCGAGATAGAGGTGGAGGAGAAAGTTCAACGAGCAGAGGCCAGGCTAGAGGCCGATATCGAAGATCTGCTTATAACTTATAACGCCAACGTGTTAAAACACCGAAATTTAGCCTGGCTTCAAGATTATCCCGTTCACCTTCGCAGCGCTTGGGAGCGATTGGTCGAGGAAGAGGGGGAAGCGCATCCGGGCGAATCGGTTGACCGATTCGAGCTTGAGAACCGGTTATTAACTGAGGATGAAAAGAAGGTCCTTCACGATGCTATCATTGCTCATGAGAAGGAGATGGTGGGTGGTCGTTCCCTGGAAGTTGGAGAGGGATCGGGTGTTGAGCACCATGCGGATGTCACTGAAGTCACCACGTCGCCTTTGTCAGTGCCTGCGTCTGCGGTCAGCTTGCCACCTGTTCCTGCTTACGACCCGGAGCGGTCGCACTTATCTCCTATCCATGAGCACACTTCCGAGGTCGTTCAGCCGTCTGCGAGTCAAACTGGGGAAGGCATTTCGAAATTATCTCAAGTGTTTTCTAAATAAAGAGTTTGTTTTGAAGAAATTACTGATAACTTATTGTTTTTGCCTAGTGACGGAGGTTGTGCCGACAGTCGCGGCTCGGGAATCAAGCCAAAGGGATAAGGCCATCGCTACCGAGGCTATTGCTGTAACTGCGGTATCGATCGAGGCGGCACAGGGGAGTGGGTTATCTCTCGAGGAACAGATGGTGAGCGAGCTGCTCGGTGAGCAGGGCGGTTTCTCTACGGACTTACAGTTTATCATCGTTAGTGATCCCCTGCCGACCTCAAGTTCTTCGATGCAAGCTGCGGATGCCCCCAGCCAAGCCCAAGCGACTCGAGAAGAGGAAATTTTGGCTGAAATCAGCGCTGAAATAGAAGCTGCGGGGCACAGTGGTAGCGCCGGTGGCAGCACGACGGCGCATAGTCCAGCGTCTGCTAGGGTAGTGTCGTCGGGTGGCACTATCCCATCTTTCGTCATAGATCCAGTCCCCCCTACTCCTCCGGCGGGAAGCCACCCCGTTGATTTGGGCTCTGAGGAGGATATCGATATCATGCCCCCAGCCGAAGAGTCACCGTCGAAGAGGAGGCACTCAAAAAGAATTTCTGTCGCTAGTGATTCTGATATTGATGAACCACTAATAAGGAAGACGAAAAAGAAGAAGAAGTAGATCGGCTTTACAAGTAGATGTTTTGGTGGATAAGTACTTGTTTTTGTTTTTTATTAGTAAGCCGTGTATAGATGCAGGTTCGGCTCCTGCTAGTAGGGATTGTTTTTGGGAAAACTTTTTCATATGTAAGCCCTCATTTTTGGTTAGTTGAAATAAACTTTAGTTTCTTTGTTTCAACTCTTGTTTTATTTGTGCTTAAGTACTTGCAATGCCTTGTTTTCGGTCCGGTGTACTTGTGGTGTTTTTACCGTTTAAGTAGAGCTCGTTTCATTTGCCACGCCTGAGAACCTTGGTCACAAGTTGTGATTGATGAATGAGTTGAACTTCGGACGTTGTATCACTTCGGTGAGTGATTGACACTTAGCTTTCGTGGCCCCCAGTCTTGGGGAACAACACTTATATTTTTGGCAGTCGATTGCACTTGTTGCAAATCTTAAGTACACGTCCGCCTTCCGGGGACTTAGAGTAATTTGAGATCGATAACCTGGTTTGCATTTCAGGAGTTCAAGTGTTATTGATACTTGTAACATGGTTCACGCTCCGGGAACTTGGGAATGGTGTTCACATTCCAACTTGCACTCTACTAACTCGGTGTTAGTATTAACGCTTTAGTTCGCACTACGGGCACTTTGACTTGGTGTTGGTGCTCCAATTCACACGCCGGGAGCTTGGATGAAACATGTATGTTTGGGCTCGTACTTCAGGAACCCGGAATTGATATTTATACTCCAACTCGCACTTCGGGAATATGGAGTTTGCACGGATGCTTCGGTTCGCGCTCCGGGAACCCGTAACTTATGTTCATACCCCAATTCATGTTTTGGGGAGTTGGAGTCCGCATTGATGGGTTGGTTCGCGTAGTGGGAACGAATTATTAAATTTTTATACTCCAATTCACGCTGCGGGAAGTTGGAGTCCGTTCGCACTCCGGGAACGAATTATGGAATGTTTATACTCCAATTCACGCTGTGGGAAGTTGGAGTCCGTTCGCACTCCGGGAACGAATTATTAAATGTTTATACTCCAATTCACGCTGCGGGAAGTTGGAGTCCGTTCGCACTCCGGGAACGAGTTGTTAAATGTTTATACTCCAATTCACGCTGTGGGAAGTTGGAGTTCGTTCGCACTCCGGGAACGAATTGTTAAATGTTTATACTCCAATTCACGCAGTGGGAAGTTGGAGTCCGTTCGCACTCCGGGAACGAATTGTTAAATGTTTATACTCCAATTCACGCAGTGGGAAGTTGGAGTCCGTTCTCACTCCGGGAACGAATTTTTGAATGTTTATACTCCAATTCACGCTGTGGGAAGTTGGAGTCCGTTCGCACTCCGGGAACGAATTGTTAAATGTTTATACTCCAATTCACGCAGTGGGAAGTTGGAGTCCGTTCGCACTCCGGGAACGAATTGTTGAATGTTTATACTCCAATTCACGCTGTGGGAAGTTGGAGTCCGTTCGCACTCCGGGAACGAATTGTTAAATGTTTATACTCCAATTCACGCAGTGGGAAGTTGGAGTCCGTTCGCACTCCGGGAACGAATTGTTAAATGTTTATACTCCAATTCACGCAGTGGGAAGTTGGAGTCCGTTCGCACTCCGGGAACGAATTGTTAAATGTTTATACTCCAATTCACGCAGTGGGAAGTTGGAATCCGTTCGCACTCCGGGAACGAATTATGGAATGGACTGTCGTGTGTTGGTCCAGTTCAGCCTTCGATGTGTTGACTTGCCCCCGAGCTGGGGTTTCACTTAGTGAGTGGCCGGTTGTAACGCAGTCACTCGCTATTTGAATAAATTCCATTGTTCGATGGAACTTAGCTCTTCGTGTGTCGTGATTGTTGAATGTTGTATTCGATGAATCACAGCTTTAGCTTGAAGAGATAATGTTTTATTGCTGAAATGAGAAAATATGGCAAAGTCAGTGCCTTATTACAAAATCAAATTTCAGAATGTAAATGAAATTACAAAATATTCATAGATTGAATGAGCTTGTCATGTGTGACAGTGACGAAGATCCTCGTCGTTCCAGGCTCCTGAGAAAGTCGGTCCGCCACTGATGGCGTTTATCACCAATCTCCCGCGAGGACCATTGGAGTCCTCATGCCTCGGTCGATCGGGTTCACTGTTTTGATTTGATGGACCTGCTTCCCTGGGTTGCGGTGTCCGCACAAATCGATCAAGCTTCCTCTCCCTGATCAGTTTTTCAACGAGGTCCTGTAAGTGACGACACTCGTTCGTATCGTGCCCGTAGCTTTCATGGAACCTGCACAACTTTCCTGTTTGGATTTGTCTCTCTGACGACGGTCTCGGAGCAGGTTTTTCATATTGAATTGTACTACGGGTTTGTAAATACAAGTCCTCCAATGAAGTGTTCAAAGGAGTATAACTGTCGAACTTCGGATTTTTGCGTTGCGGACCGCTATTTTGATCTTGTTTTTTAATTTGATTCACGCTCTCTCTTCGCCGAGCTTGTTTATTTTTAATGTTCAACTGAACTTTTCCGGAGCTCTCACCGGATTGTTTTATTGCAACATTGCTTTGGGTTCCTTCCGCGTTTGATCCTGCGTCAGTTTGCTTCCTAGACTGTTTCGCGTCTTCCCGTCTCAGGAATTGAGCTGCTTTGGCATGGAAACGGTCCAATGACGCAGGTGGTTTTCCAGCTAGCCAATTCCCGAATTCAGAATCGGGGTCGATCCCCTTGGTTAACGCCATAAGGATGGAGTTATCATTTGGATTACTAATCTCCGCACATGCAGTATGGAATCTTTCTAAGTAGTGTCTGAGCGTCTCTCCGGGAGCTTGCGTGACACTAGATAGAGTGTTGACATCTTTCGGCCTTGCGACGTGCATGCGGAATTGCTCAACGAATTTTGTGGCCAGCTGGTCGAATGAGGAGACGGATCGTGGAGGCAATCGGGTGAACCACATGGTGGCGATGCCCCCCAGGGATATGGGGAAACTACGACATTTCACAGCGTCGTCGGCTCTGGCAGCCGTCATCGACCATTCATATTTTAGAATATGTTGATTGGGATCGGAGTTTCCCTCATACATGGGCAGAGTGGGCATTCGGAATCGCCGTGGGGGTTCAGCATTAAGAATGTCGTCCGTAAAGGGAGTGTGACTTCGGGAAACCCCCCAATCGTCGTTTGTGAATCCCTGACTCTCACGAATCATCTGTCGTATCATAGTTGATAGATCTGGCATCTGCGCCGGAGTATGGTCACGTTCCATACTTTGGGTTTGAACCGGATATCGTTGACGGTTCAAATCTCGCCTTCTCGGCTCATAGTCCTCTGGGACGTACGGTTCGGGAGTACGGTCGCTATGACGACGGTCTAGGTCCGACTGGTCTTGAGCGTCGACCCTTGGTTCAGCCGCAACGCTAGCGGTGCGGTATTCAGCGGCATGGTGAGGAATGGCACCCCCTCGGGAGGAGGGTCCGGTTTGAAAACCGGTTGACGGACCAACTCTTGTTTGTCCAACGGTCAATATCGGTTGGTTTCCAGCGGATGGCATACGACCCTCATCTAACCGGGGTCATGGAAGTCGGTTATGATAATCAGAAGATGAAGAACTTTCGCTAGAAGAATGATAAGCACGATCTCTCGTGGATCGTTTTCGTTTCTGGCGATCCAGCTGGTTGATTAGCTCAGCGTTGGCGCGTAGCTGTTCTTCTAGTTGTCGCCGACTCTGGGTCAGCTCTTGAAGTAACAACTGCAATTCTTGTCGGGTAACCGGACCCGACGGTTCTGAGTGCCCAGCGGCATCTTGATTAGGTGGAGGCAGAGGGGCAGGATTCTGTCTATCCTGTCCTTCTTGATTGACGGCGTTCGAGGTGGTTCTTGTGCTAACCATTTTTACAGTTGAGTTCCTTTCCTAGACTTTATGCAAATCTGAATAGAAGGTAAGGAAGTTGGATTTAACAATCTGGATCTCTCTCTTAGATTTATTCAATCCGATATCGATGACAGACCCAACGAGCAGGAGAAAATCTGGGTTTTCTCGGTGAAAGCACCAAAGTGTTTGTGTCAAAATTGGGCACAACACTCTTCGCGAGTCGTTGAAGAGATAATAGTCAAGAATGCAAGTTCAAAACAGATATTATCTAACAAAAACTCCAATCAACAGTAGAGTAAATGCGTAGACAAGCGATTTATAGTGGTTCGGCGTGTTGCCTACGTCCACTGTGAAGTTTTTTGGTGTTTTATTGATTCTCTTTCAATGATTACAAGTTGTTACAGCGATCCACGGCAAGTTACAACTGGAAATTCGAAATCAACAATAGAATTATGATGTAGGATGATGGAGATCTTGATCCGGCAGAGTCTCGGCGTCTCAGAGTCAGAAGATCCCTTTTCTGTTGGCCCTAGGGCTCTATTTATAGGTGTAGGCTGCTGGTATCTCGCTGAAAACTCGGGAGACCACTTCTGGCACGTGAGGGGGGCCCACACGTACGGTCTCGGGAAGTTTGGGCCCACTTTGGCATCGGTTCGAACTCCATTCGAACCGATCAAGAATTCATCCAATCGAGGTGAAATTTGGCGAGGACATTCTTCAACATGCATGCTAGCATCTGTGAAAATTTCATGACATTTGGATCAGTAGATTGGGAGATATGATGGGTTCGAAATAGGATTCACGGCACGGCTGTTTGTTTCGAACCCATGGTTTCGAAACGATGGTTTCGAATCCATCATGGCACGCGACTCCGTGGTGACGTGGAGCGCAAGTTTCGAACCGATCCGGACTTCGCTCCGTGTTGACCGCTTCGACTCCGTGTATCTCGGTGATTTCGAACCGATGGAAGACACGTGGGTTGACCCAGTGGGTTCGAACAAGGCAACACAGGATGGGTTCGAAGAAGCCCTTTGTGATGGGTTCGAAGCATGGCTCTATGATGGGTTCGAACACGACTTCAGGGATGGGTTCGAACGAAGCTTATGTATGGGTTCGAAGCATGCATGTCCGATGGTTTCGAACTGAGGCAGCCGAGTATGGGTTCGAACCAGCTACTCTCTGATGGGTTCGAGGTCGAGGCATCCCGAGGGTTTCGAAGGTGATGGTTTCGAACTTGATGGGTTCGAAGCGATGGTTTCGAACTGGGGCGTGACGATGGATTCGAAGACAACCATCATCATGGATTCGAAATCAGTGTGTTCCCTCCAAGTTTCCTCGATCATAACTTGAGCATACGAACTCGGATCGACTTGAAATTTGAAATGCTGACTCCTGTGGCCTTTCTTGCAGTGTCCCATCAATTGTAGCTCATTCTGGACTCGGATAAAATTCAGTGATATCCATGGCGAAAGGAAATACGATCAACCTCTGAGGCGAACGGTCCTTCCTTTTCAATCGCTCTTTTGGTATCGCGGCTTTGCTAAAAAGCGGGATAACAGATCTCATATGAAAAGGAGAAGCTTGGTGCTCAGCATTTGGAGATCGAAGAAGGTTCTGGTGTCGAGCACCATAATACAAGTCCTGAAACTCCCATGCCGACTCAGCCTGAATCCACATCTACGGTTGATCCTAAATCTGTTCCCACTTATAATCTGGATCAATCGCAGTTATCTCCAACTCGCGAGCAAATCTTTGAGCCTGTTCAGCCACCAATGAGTCAAACTGAGGAAGGCACTCTGAACATTTCGTATGCTTGTTCAAAATTGAAAGCGTTACTTGAAGTAGTTACTAACAGTTTTTTCTTTGTTTCTATCCAGTGGTTGAAGCTACATCATTCGTGCCCCCTGCAACCCAAGAACAACATCAATAGTAGGAGGCCATCATAACCGAATAAACCATGACAACGGTTACTGCACCTACGGATGTGGTACACGGGAGCGCACTAACTTTCGACGAGCAGATGATGGAGGAACTTCTCGGTCATCACTGTGACCCCTTTGCTGATTCGCCATTTGTTATGGGTGGAGTAGCATCAACAACTAGCTCCTCAGTCCCAACCACTAACGTTCCCGGCGAGGCTCAGACAACCCATGAAGAAGAAATAATAGCTGAGATTAATGCCAAAATGGAAGCAGCCACCCGGGCTAGCAGCTTTGGAGGTGGAATGGCACGACCTAGTCTAGCCCTGTTAAGAATGATTCCTCCTGGTGGTACGGTCACCGACACCAGTGTGCCTATCCCGCCTCCTACTATTGATCCTGTCCCACCGACTCCGCCTTCAGGAAGCGTTCCAACACATTTGAGTTTAAAGGAGGATATTGATACAATGCCCTCGACTGGAGATCAGCTGCCGAAAGCAAGAGCTCAAAGAGAAAACCAAGTAGCAGCTCTATTAGGTCCACACCGTAGAAGAAGCCGAGGAAAAAAAAGGAATAGACATGCCTTCTTGGTGCATTTTTGAGTAGATAGGAATTTCTTTAGCTTTTGTTGGCTGTGTATAGATGCGGGTTCAGCCCCTGCTAGTAGGATTTTTTGGATAAACTTTACTTGATTTTATTCCATAAATAGTCGAAATAAAAATCCATTTTGTCTTCAACTCAAATTTTGTTTATTCGCTTAAATGTTTCAGCATTTGAACTCCAGTTCAGTACACTTGTGAAACTTTAGTTCTTTAATTCAGACCCGGATTTGTTTGCTAAGTCTTGAGGCTGCTATTTCCAGTCACAATCGAGTGTTAAGTCGAATACCGATATCGCACTGTCTCAATCAGCAATCGGTACTTGAGTTCTGCCTCCAGATTCGGGGAAACATTGGAAAGATCAGTCAGCAACTGCTGTTCGCCTTTAATACATCGGTCTTAATCTTTATGAAATGACACTGAAACACACCGAGTTTGGGTATTTGGACCGTACTCGCTCATTAGTTGGTGATGGTGTCCACACTTTGGGGATCGCACCTGTTCGTCGGCTGCCGGTTGCGCCCGCTTAAGTTTTAGTGGTATGTCCATGCTTCGAGGACTTAATTTATTTTCACAGGCAGTCAGTCATGCCTATTTAATATTTATAATTGCATCCACACTCTGGGGACCTTAGACTGATCATGCGAGGTCAGTCACGCCCAAGTTATGTTTATACTCTGACCGCACTCTAGGGACTCAAGGTTAGGTTACAGATGATCGATTCTTATCTGGTTTATGTTTAAACTCCAATCCATGCTCTGGGGATTTTAGAGTTAGTCGGCATTTATATCCCAATCCACGTTTCGAGGAATTAGAATCAATTGCCATTGATGCTCCGGTTCGCACTCTGGGAATTTGGAGTTGATGTTTATACTCCAATTTACACTTTGAAAATTTGGAGTTGATGTTTATACTCTAATTCTCACTTTGGTAATTTAGAGTTGATGCTTATACTCTAATTCGCACTCTAGGAATGATGAAATTATCAGGATCATCGATGGTTGGTTCACATCGACCTGAGTTGACAAGCGAGGTTTTTAGATGGACGGATCCATCCTCCTCAAACTTGGTCAAGATACGGGCAAATTCATTAGGTGGATGGATCCACCCTCTTTGAGACCATACTTATAGGTTTATACTCCAGCTCACACTCTGGAAATCTGGAGTTAGTTAAAGGATTGTCGTGTATCAATCCTTTTTTGACTTCGTTGTGTTGACTTGCCACCGAGCTCGGGTTTCACTTAGCAAGTAACCGGCCATATCACAGTTATTAGCTATTTGAATAAACCCTACCATCAAGTGGAATTTAGCTCTCCGTGCATAGTGATAGTTGTACGACGTATTTCAGAAAATCATAGCTCTGGCTCGAAGAGATGGCATTTTATTGCTGAAATACGAAAATACGGCACAGCCAGTGGCCTTATTACAAATTCGAATTTCGAAATGCATAAAAAAAGGCAAATGAGAAGTAAATTGAATAATCAAAGCCTGGCATGTGTAGTAGCGACGAAGGCTTTCGCTGTTCTGGGCTCTCGGCAGAATAAGACCATCAACGGTCGATAATTTGAATGTGCCATCTCCAAGCTATTGTTGATGACATACGACCCTTCCCATGTTGGTTTCATGTGCGAAGGAACCAGATAGATTCTTTTGAGGATGAGATCGTCGAGTTCGAAGATTCGAAGTTGGACCTTAGCATTATATAATCGAGCGATTCGACTTTGATATGCGGCTGCCCTCAAGTCAACCTCTTTACGCATCTCATCCAATAAATCCAAACATTCATCAAGTAATATGGCATTCTTTTTTGGATCATAATAAGTCACATGATGAGAAGGTACTTCCATCTGATTGGAATAACGGCTTTTGAACAGTAGGAAAGAGAGAATGGTGTGTGGCCGGTCGTGGACTTGTGGTTGTTCGGTAAGCCCACGAAGCCATAAGAAGTTCATCGACCCACTTGCCCCTAGCCTTTTCCAGTCTTTCTTTAGAATAGACTTTATAACTTTATTCACAGCTTCAACTTGTCCACCCGCTTAAGGGTGTGCAACTGCGGAGAATTTTTTCCAAACGTGGAATCGTTGATAGAAATTCTTAAATTCAACACTGTCGAATTGAGTTTCGTTATCAGTGATGATGGTATGTGGGAGACCAAATCGGCAGATAATGTTGCGGACTACAAAGTTGATCAACTTCTTCGTAATGATTGTAGCAAGGGGCTCAGCTTCCTCCCACTTGGTAAAGTAATCAACTGCGACGATGGCGTATTTTGCACCACCTTTGGTTAGAGGTAGAGAATCAATGATATTGATGCCCCATACTGCAAATAGCCATAGACTGACCATTTGAGTTGTCTCGGTAGGTGGGGATCCTGGAATCTGGGCATGTTTCTGACACTTGTCACATTTCTTGGCATAATCTGACGCATCGCGATTTACAGTTGGCCAATATTATCCATATCGAAGCACTTTCTTGGCAAGAGCTTGGTGTGATCGCCACATTCTCCTTCATGTACATCATGTAACACTCGTCTAATTTCATCGTGAGCAATACGCAGGAGTAGAGGAACGGAGTACCCTCTTCTATAAATGAATCCATTCTGAATAGTAAACCACGAAGCCTTCCAAAGAACTTGTCTTTTTTCACTCCTGTACTCCTGCAGGGTTCCATTCTCGAGGTAATTTCTGAATGGAGTCATCCATGACTCCTTATCGAGAATGATTTCAAATACCCAGCCTGTCTCTATTTGATCGATGCTCAAGGAAGATAACGTTCCCATAGAAACGAGTCCCATTTGTTGTGCTTCACCTGTACTGGCTAACTTTGCTAATGAATCAGCTTTCAGATTGCGCTTTCCAGTGATGTAGTAGATGGCGTAATAATCGAACTGATTTAATATTTTCTAAACCCGAGCAAGGTGAGCAGCCAGTCTTTGGTCCTTGGCCTGGTACTCCCCCCGAACTTGACGCACGACCACTTGCGAATCACAATAAATTTCCACGGTGATGATTTTTAAATCTCTGGTAAGTCTTGATCCGATAAGTAGGGCCTCATATTCAGCTTCGTTATTGGTCGCATGAAAATCAAAATTTACAGTGTAGCATATAGATCGACCTTCGGGATTTTCAAGTACAACCCCAACACCCGAGCAACGGCCGTTTGATGCACCATCGGTATGCACCGTCCAGATATATTTGGGAGATTCACTGGTTTCGGGCAAGTCCTCTGGGATAGTAAATTCAGTTCGAAATCTGCTAGGACCCGTCCTTGAATGGCTCGCCTCAGAGTGTAAGTAATATCGAACTGACTTAACTCGATATTCCACTTGAGTAACCTAGCAGACATCTCAGATCGCGTAAGGACCTATTGTAACGGCTGGTCGGTATAAAAGGTGATGGGATGAGCCTGGAAATACAAACGGAGCTTCCTTGAGGCAATAACAAGACAATAAGCCGACTTTTCCAGCTTCAGATAGTTTTCTCTTAGCTTCGGTTAGTCGTTTCTAATGTAGCAGACCAGCCTTTGTATTCGGTCTTCCTCCCAACTGGGGCAGCGCTGATTGCGTTGACCAAAACCGCCAAACAGGTATACAATCTCACGTGATCAATAGGCTTTGACAGAATAGGTGGTGTGGGCCAGTGCTTGAAATGCACCCACACATTCAGAAGTCCATTCAAAGTTCTGTTTCCCTTTTCTGATCAGATCGAAGAAGGGAATGCATTTGTCAGTGGATTTTGAAACGAACCTGCTTGGTGCTGCTACTTTCTCGTTGAGGCTCTGGACCTACTTTATAGTTCTAGGAGTTTCGAGATTTCTGATTTCCCAGATCTTTTTGGGATTGGCTTCAATTACTCAAGTGTTGATGATAAACCTAAGAAATTTTCCTTATGCGACCCTAAAATGACTTCTCAATGGATTGAGCTTCATTCTATATTCTCGGAGGATGTTAAACGTTTAATCCAAGTCTCTGATATGATTAGTGGAGAATCGTGACTTTACTAGCATGTCGTCCACGCATACCTCCATGGTTTTCCAATCTGGTTAGCGAACATCCGATTAACTAGCCGTTAGTAAGTTGTGCCGGCGTTATTGAGTCCGAAAGGCATAACATTGTAGAAATAAAGTCCTATATCGATCATGAAGCTGGTATGCTCTTGGTCGGGTAAGTGCATCGGTATCTGATTGCAACCTGAATATGCATCCATGAAGGACAAGAGTTCATGTCCAGCTGTTGAATCTATGAGCTGATCGATTCGAGGAAGCGGAAAACTGCCTTTGGGGCAAGATTTGTTCAAGTTTGAGTAGTCAACACACATTTTCCATTTTCCATTTGGCTTTCGAACAAGTACATGGTTGGATACCCATTTTGGGTGTAATGCATCTCAAATAAATCCATTCGATTTAAGCTTATCTACCTCTTCCTCAAGGGCAACAGATCTCTCTAGATCCATACCATGCCTTTTCTGTTTGACCAGGATATACCACTAGTCGATATTCAATGTGTGGCTCACAATGTCCGGGGAGATTCCACACATGTCAGAATGTGTCCAGGAAAACACATCGAGGTTTTCTAGGAGAAATTCAACCAATTCATCTTGCATTTGTTGGCTTAACTGAGATCCAATCTTCGTTATTTTAGATTTGTCGGCATCATCGATCGGAACATCGATCGTCGGCTCAACCATGGAAGCTTGACTGTTTTTACTTTCGTCTTCGCTTTCGATATCCCTTGGGTTGAGATCCTTCCGAAATTGGTTGTGGTGCCCAGGCCTAGGTCCATGCGTCAATTGTCAATTCTCAACAAAGCGGACACAGAGAGATTCCTCTACGCCCTATCCTTTTTTCTTTCGCTGTGCTCTCGTAGCTCAGCAACATAACAGGCTCGTCCAGTAGCCTGGTCTCCCTAGACGACTCCAATTCCGTTTTCAGCAGGGAATTTTAGTAAACACCATGGGCCAATTGTAGCCCTGAACTCAGCTAGGGCCAGTCGGCCAAAGAAAGCATTGTATGGCGAGTTTATATCCAATACAACAAATTGTAATATTTGGACTCTTCGGTGTTCTCCAATTCCTAAACTCCACTGGTAATTCCACCACTCCAGTGGGTATAGTTGCACTCCAGTTGAAGCCATGAATGCAGGATTGACAAGGTTTCAAATCTTTAGTCTCCATTTTCATCTGGTCATGGCTCGCTTAAATAATATTTTCATAGAACTTCCACTGCCTACCAAGATCCTCTTCATCCAAGTAGGACCTACTTAAGCTGATATGACAAGTGGATCGATGGTTGAGGCTTCGACCCTGTTGGCGCCTCTGTCTCCAAAGGCGATGTCGTAAGTCATCGTCTTCTGTTGCTTGGCCGGAGCCCCATCTTCCAAACTACTACAACACTCGAAACTCGCATGCCTCACAGAACTGGCATACGACTCCAATTCCTTCCACACTAGGCCTTGTGTCATCCTTTTTCCTAGACTATTTCGCATCCTTCCTCCTCGAGAATTGGGCTTCCTTGGAGTAGGAATGGTCCAATGATGCAAGAGGTTTTCCTTCCAACAAGTTACCAAACTCAGAATCGGCATCAATCCCCTTTTTAAGCACCATCAGGATAGAGTTATCATTGGGATTGCTAATCTCAATGCATACAGTATGAAATCTGTCCAAATAATGTCCGAGTGTCTCCCCAGGAGCTTGAGTGACACTAGACAACGTATTAACGTCCTTCGGTCTCTTTACATGCATGTGGAACTGCTCAACAAACTTTGTTGCCAACTGATCAAAACACGAGATAGATCGAGGTGGTAAACGGGTGCACCACATAGTCGCTACGCCCCCAGCGAGATCGGGAAACTTTGGTCCTTAACTACATCATCAGCTCATGCAGCATTCATTAACCATTCATACTTCAAGATGTGCTGATTAGGATCAGAGCTCCCTTCATAAACGGTTAAAGTAGGCATCATGAATCATCGAGGTGGTTCAGCACAGAGTATCTCATCAGTAAAGGAGTATGACTCCAAAAGATTCCACATTCATCATTAGTAAGGCCTTGACTTTCTCGGATCATCTGACGGATCATCGTCGGGTTATCCGGCATTTGGACGTTCTGGGCCTGCTGAGCCAAGGTGTGGTCGGGTTCCACAATGCGAGGATAGGCTGAACGCGGTCGACGGTCCATGTCTTACCTCCTTGGTTCTAAGTTCTTTGGAACATAAGGTTCGGGAGTATGTTGGCGATGGTTCAGGTCTGTCCGATTTTGGGCATCAACTCCCAATCTAGCAGCAGCGGTGGCATTCCAGTTGTCTATAAAATGATGAGGAACAGTACCTCCCCGATAGGAGGGTTCAGTCTGATAGCTGGTTGACGGGCCAACTCTTAGTTTCTCAATATTCAGTGTATGCTGATGTCCAGTAGCTTGAGTATAACTCCCATCTAGCCGTGGACGTGTGGATCTATGATAGTAGTCTGAAGAGGCTGAACTCTCAGTAGATGAATAGGAAGCCTGGTCCCTCCTAGATCTTCTTCGTCTTTGACGATTCAGTTGGTTGGTCAGTTCCGCAATAGCATTATCATTTGAAATTCTTCCTAGGAAACAGGGCCTTGCAGATCTGATGGTCCGGCAGCGTTCCGATCGGTAGGAGGTACCTATACAGGATTCTATCTGTCCCATCCTTCTAGATCTGCGGCAGCTGAAGTATTCCTAGTGTTAACCATGATGGATAGCGAAGCTCTTTCCTAGACTTGATGCAAATCTGAATAGGATGGAAGAACTTTAAACTTTGAAATCTGTATCTTTTTCTTAGATTCATGCAATCCGATATTGATAGTAGATCCAATGAGCGGGAGAAAAACTGGGTTTTCTCAGTAAAAGCACCAAAGTGTTTGTACCAAAATTGGGCACAACACTCTTCGGAAGCGTTTGAAGAGATAAAATGAAGAAAATAAATGTAAAAGGAGGATTATCTAACAAACACTCCAAACAATAATTAGTAAAACAACAGAAAAGCACAAATAGAATGGTTCGGTGTGTTGCCTACGTCCACTATGAAATGGTTGACTTTTATTAACTTTTGCTTGCTTGTTCAATGAACTAAGCAGTGATTTTTGAGTACAATGGTGATTTCGGCAGAGTTTGGACGTAGGAGAGTCAAAAGTGGGAGGGCCTCTTCTCGCACGTGGGTGGGCCCACGCGAACGATCCTTGATCATTTGGGGTCGACCCGTGATCGATACGAACACTATTTATATTGACTAGGATTTGGTCCAATCAAGTCGGGATCGATCATGAACATTCTTGAAGGTGTTCGCAAACTCCTATAAAAAATTGGTGGCATTTGGACTTGTAGATTTTAAGTTATTATTGATGCAAGTTTGGGTTTTCTTAAGGCTGTTGAATTCATATCGATGTTGTTTGTATTGATAGCTTCGTGTCGATAGTTCTGCATGTGATGCCTAATGACACGTCGCTTACTTTTAGGATTGATCCACATTTCATGTCGAACGATCAAGTCTTTCCTATGGATGCGCCTCGTTTTTATCGACCTGGCTTGGCATTGTTCATATCAATCCACTGCATCTATTTCATGTCGGTCGCTTAATGGTCACTTCGTATCGATAGATGGACGATTTCTTCGTATCGATCATAGTGTAGTCGCTTTCATATCGAGGAAAGACATTGATTTCATATCGAACTATGGTCAATTGGTATGAATTGTGTTGAAAATAAATCGATACGAAATAGTCTCCCATGTTACTTACCGGTGGATATGAAGTGGACAGTCACAGATGGATATGAAGTGGATGTTGGTTGATCGATACAAAACAAAACGGAGATGATCCATGCGAAGTGGTATGAGGAAGGATGGAAACGAAGAACGTTGCTTTCCTGATCGATACGAAACCAGGCGCATCTGATGGATTCGAACCAGATCGA
Source organism: Allium cepa (assembly GCA_030765085.1). Taxonomy (NCBI): domain Eukaryota; kingdom Viridiplantae; phylum Streptophyta; class Magnoliopsida; order Asparagales; family Amaryllidaceae; genus Allium; species Allium cepa. The sequence continues at coordinate 743,288,841 of CM060940.1, read as the reverse complement.
TACGAAGGAAAGTTTTCCCTAGTTGCTTGATGGATAAGAACAAGGTGATCACTCGAATTGCATCGATCATGTCTTGAGCATACGAATTCGATTGATCTGAAATTTGAAACACTGGCTTTTATAGCTTTGCTTGTCGTGTCTTGTAAATTATAGCTCGATCTGGACTCAGATAAATTTCATCGGCATCCATTGTAAACCTATGTAAAACCAATCTTCGGGATGGACTGTCCTTGGTTTCCAGTTAAGTTCGTGGTGTCACGGCCTTTCTAAAATGCGGGATAACACACTATAAATCTTATGTCCTTTTACTTGCTTTCTAATTATTTTCATTTTGTTCTTTAAGTATTTCTCTTAATACTTATGTGATTGGATATTGAAGTTTTTGCATAACTAGGTGTTGGTGGCCAATTTTAACGCCAACCGTTACCGATCTGAAAAATATGCTCAGGTCGGGGTAAAGCTTCTAGGAGATGAAGTGTGGGGTCTTTAGGTCGTTTTGGAGTTGTCTGTTCATTCATTATTCAATGGAGATGTGACATCACGATGAAGGCTAATGGTTAAGAAATGAAGAGAAATTGGAGTACCACAATGTGATGGCTTCGGGACTTTGGGATGCAGATTCTACAACTTATATGGTAGTCTAGATCGATTCCAATGACGACGACTCTAGGACAGGAGTTGTAATGGTAGCCCATAAGGACAAGTTCTAGAATGCAAACTTATATAGTAGAGCCAGATGTGCTTTATTATGGGAAGATATGATAAAACATGTTCCAAGATGTAAGCCTGTAAAGTGAAGCTAGGGTATTCTCTACTATGCAAAATGGAGATGGATGGGATGACAAAGAGTACTAAAACGATGGAATGAATCGAACTAGGGTAGGTTCAAAGATGTATGCGAAGGGATTATTGATACTCAGAGTGTTCCAATGTGCTCATAAAGTAGGTGTAGGTAAGGATACTTATTGGATATTAGGATGTATACCCATAGATCTAAGACATGATCAATTTACCCTGGATTGCTAGGACATGCAGTTTAGTTGTCCTGATCTACTGAGTAGCATGGATATCGAGCACCAAGGAACCGAGACTTTTACATTGGTATATGACATAGGATGGTCAAGAAGTTATCATATATCCAAAGCACTTGAGTGATAGTGAGGATTTCTTGATGGATGCTATGTTAGATTTGATTGTTTCCCCCGTAGTTTATCAATCTAGGGATGTCACTTGACGTAGCCATTTAGGACGTGGATGCCTAGAATCTCGATATTATACTTAGGATGTAGTACATTTTAATGATGATAATATAGCTTCATATTATATATGTTGTGTGTTAACTCTTTAGATGTAAGGATAGGTCAGGTATGACTCTTATACCTTTTCTTCCTACTATATTGACTTGTATAGTATATTGAGACCCATTTAGCGCTCACACCGAACTATTAGATATACATGAATATTATATATAAGTACCATATTGCTTATTCTTTTATGCAATACTGTGGAGCCTAGGCAGTGTTTGCTATCCTATTGAAACAGTTTTATTTGAGTTTATTCCATTTGTATAAACTATATTACTATATTGTTTGACACTGGATATGCACTCTGATATTTGGTTCACTTAGTTATTATCGTCTCTCTTGTTTTATATCTATAATGTATATTATACTTTATTCCATGCACTGTTAGATATACAATAGATTTTGTGATATTCTATTTCTTTTTTAACCCTTGACAATTATCCTACACCGACCGGGCACGTCAACAGGGCACTACTTAGTTATATTGTGTACCAGTGGCCTATGAAGGTTGCCACATTTGGTATCAGAGCTTAGGTTACATAGCTTAACCTAAGGAATACCACAATCAAATAAAGAGAGGGTGGGAATTATTACCCTAGACTAGATTGAGAGAGGGAGAGAGCACGCATGTGTGTGTACGAGTGAAAGCGTACTAGTTATATATTTTGGTTTTCAAAACTATATAGTAGTATATATAATATATAAGTTGCATGCACACATGAGAACCATTGATGCAGTTTTCTTTAAGGGAGACCGATCGTACTTGTTACAGATCAAGAATGAGCCGATATATAAGAAACATGGCAAGAAACTTTGTCTCTAGAGTTAATAGGAGGGAGCGGGCTCGGGGGATACCAATCCTTACTTGTAGGTGATGTTCAATATGATGTAGGCGACCATGCTGCAAAATGCCAAAGCAGATGCTCTGAATGTTGCTATTAGTGGTGGTGCTCAAGTGCAAGCGTCTAGAGTTGATTTCGCTAAGCTAAATAACGATTTTGTCGGTCTCAGTCTCTAACCATTACAAGGAATGGAATCAGCTATGGATGTGCAGGATTGGTGGGATATCTACAATAGGGTTTTTGATGACCTAGAATTAGATGATGCTATGAAGAAGTGGTTGGCTTTCCAACAGCTTCAAGGGAGAGCCATGAACTAGTGGAATGCTATTAGAGTTGCTACACGCAAGGATCATTTTACTTGGGACCAGTTCAAAACCCGATTCAAGGATAAATTCATTCCACCTGCTTAGAACTAGGAGCTATTCAAGAAACTTTCTAATTTGAAGCAGGGAGACAAGCCTATCATCGAATATGTTATGATGTTCGACGCCTTGTAAAATTATGGGATATCCTTCATTGACACTCCATTGAGAAAGAATGGGAAGTTTCTTATAGATTTTGACGACTATTTGATGGAAAGTTGGTGAGTCACATTGTTGAGCCATTTAGGAGACACGTTGAAAGCTCTTCGCGATGAGAGTTTGTACCCAAGTCCAAATCAGCTATTGTGGTTAAGGAAGATACAAATTCATAATAAGGTAGTAAAGACAAGAAGAATGGAACAAGAAGAGAAAGTAGTTCCAGAACAAAAACGCTAAGAATAAGGGCAAGTGGGAACCTACTTATTTTAACTGTGGAAAGAGAGGCCACCTGAGTAAGAATTTTAAAGTTGAAGGCAATAAGAGTTTCACCTGTAACAAGATAGGGCATATGTAGAGGAACTGTCCAGAACCGATAAAGCAGAAGCATATGGTGAAGGCATATGTTTTTGATGTTATTCCGACTTCGTCGAGTGGTCCATTGGCTAAAGAGAAGGGGAAGGGCATTGTTAGTCAAGGTATGCTTTCCATTTGATGTGCACAAATGTGTTTATCCTATACTAGGGCTTCATATTCCTTTATATCTAATGACCTGGTAGATAGAATGGGATTGAAACCTAAAATAGTTGACCAATCTTTGTCATGACGAACCCTATTGGAGGCTCCACTACCCTTTGTATAGTTTGTCGTGGTTTGGTCTTATCGAGTCATAGATTCTCAATTATTTGTGATTTCTTTGTTTTGAATTCATAGGTTTGATATTATCATATGGATATACTGGCTAAGGAAGTATGCAGTAATAGTGGATTGCGAAAAGATTTTTGTGATAATTGGGGTTGCAAATGGGGGAATGGTAGTGATTGGCTGCGTATTGAAAGATAGGGTTATGGCTACTTTCTATATTTGATCGAGGTTCCACATGATGGGTTGTCATCTATGCATATTGTGAGAGAGCATCTGGGTATGTTCGAGGAGGTGATCGGATTACCATTACACCGAGAGACTGAGCTTCGCATAGACCTAGTGAAGGATGCTAGAGTAATAGTTATGCTTTTAAGGTGTATGGCGCACAAAGAGTAGAAGTAGTTGGAGGTGCAAGTGAATGACCAGTTGAAGCCAGGGTGCATTAAAAAGAGCATACTTGAGTGGGGCATACCTATAGTATTCACCACTAAGGCGGATGGTTCTTTGAAGTTTGTGTGTAGATTACTGTGAGCTGAATAAGGTAATAAGAAAGAACAAGTATCCACTCCCGAGGACTAATGAATTATTCGATCAAGTTCATGATGTGAAGGTTTTCTTTTAGTTGGACCTTACAGTGGATTCCACCAACCAAATGTAGTGAAGGAGAGTGCACCGATCACTACGTTTCAAATGTCGTCTGGTTTCTATGAGTGGTTGGTTATGCTGTTCGGGGTAACCACTGCTCTGGCATTTTTTATTGATCTCATGAATCGTATCTTCAGGGATCAGTTGAAAACGTTTGCGCTTGTGTTCATGGATGATATTCTGATCTATTCTAGGACAGAGGACGAATGCAAGACACACGTGAGGGTTGTGCATGAAGTGTTGAGGAAGCATGAGTTGTAAGAAATTTTTTCGAAGTGTTAATTCTAAAGGAGGGAAGTAAGATTCTTGGGTCATGTCTTCTCAGAGCAGGGCATCGTAGTAGATCCTGCCTAGGTGGCAGCATTTCAAGATTGAGACTAACCCAAAAATGCTACTTATGTGAGAATTTTCCTAGAATTGGTAGGATATTATAGATATTTTATCAAGAACTTCTCAGAAGTTTCCATTGACCGGTTTAAGGAAAAAGAACCAGACTTTTATTTGGGATGCAAAGTGTGAGCATGCATTTATGAGTTCGAAAGGGAGGCTGGCAACTGCACCAGTACTGACCATTCTGAGTGGGAATGAGGAGCTAACAGTATACATAGACACCTCTTATAGTAGATTAGGTGCGGTGTTGATGTAGAGGGAAAATGTTGCGGCCTATGCCCATCGTCAACCGTCGTGACTTAAAATAGTAAGTCATATAAAATATGCCAATCAAACAATCATAATAAGGAAAATTAATTAAGTTCACTACTTTATAATTCCATAAATGACTTAACTCTAAAATAAGTCATCTCAAAATATGCCTGAAATACAAAAATCCATAAAAGGCATGTCAAACCAATAGATACAGATCTCACAATCCTATTATGTATATGATGATGTATATTATTCCATTGTGATTTGTGACACTGATTCTGAATTATCTATATTATTTACTGTTATGAATATTTTTAATCCATGTGTTTATTACTTTGTATTAATACTACACACGTCAAATTTTCAGTTCAGATCCTCAGAAAGGTAAATAAGACGTGTCAGTGTTAGTATAATGATATATTCACATTCGATTGTCCTTAACCAGCCATATTCTCTGGATTAGAAAACGATATGACTTATAATGTTCTTTACTAAACTGGGCATAGTGGTGGGGTCATTACAGCTTAACCGCATAAGAAGAAGTATCCAATTCATGATTAGGATTTGGCAGGGACGGTGTTTGCTTTGAACATTTGGAGGCATTGTCTTGAAAGGTTCAAGCTGTTCATGGACCACAAATCCTTGAAGTACATTTTTTCTCAACCTTGCCAGCAGCGGTGGTTGGAATTCTTGACTTTCTACAACTTTAATATTTCTTATAGGCCCGCAAGGGAAGTACAATTGTCGATGCATTGTGTAGAAGACATGCCAATTTGGGAGCGATATTCATAGAGTGGAAGTACTTGAAGTATACTGATGGCTATGACTTTAGACCTGATTGCAAGTTAGCGCCATAGATGTTGACAAGCTTGAACATCAAACCTACTTTGATTCAACCGATTGGTACTAGTAAGAAGCGAGATGCTAGACTAGTGGGGATCATGGAGAAGATAGAAGAAGGAGTAGAGCTTGAAGAGTTTAACCAATATGGACTCGATAAAGATGGTTGGATTCATAAGGAAGCGAGATTGTTTTTTCTCGATGTTGATGGATTGCAAGATGAGGTGCTACAAGAATATCATCACTCTAGATTGACTATACTTTCCGAGAGTAATTAAATGTACCGTGACATGACACTACACCAAAACAGCAAATTTGGCACACTAGGAAGCGGAGATTTGATACAGCTGTAAGCCGTATCAAATTTGATACGGCTCAGAGCCGTATCAAATTGCCTTTGCGATCCACACACCCCACAACACCTAAAATCTAACCCTACATTTGAAAGGCCGCGGTCACTACATTTTGCTCGCGCTAGTTTTCATTTCCCGCACTATTTTCATTTTAGGCACTATTTGCAAAACTCAGAAATCAAATACCGCGATTCTCGACCCAATAAAAAAAAGCCGATATAGAACAAATCAACCCAAACATCCAATCAACACAAATAACAAATGAAGGCGATTTGAATTTGGTTCGTCGTGGTTTCTAGTCGAAGTTTGAGTTCGATGGCGATTCTCGATTTGGGAATTCGATTTCGGCGATGGTTGCTGGAATGGGCGAGACAATTGGTTCGCGATGAAGTGGAAATGGTTCATATGTGGAAAGGTGTGGTGAAGACTTGATGAAGTGGAAGTAGAGTCTTGCGACAAGTGGTAGAATTTGCGGTCAGTTGGGTTGTGTACTGTTGGATGTGATTTCAGAGGTTTGGGGATGGAATTGGGTTTGCGGGTAAGGCGATTGGGATGCGAGGTTGCGGTTGATTTTGGTGGTGAAGAGGGTTTGCGTGGTGGGTTCTGGAAGTTGCTTTGGGGTTGCCGGGAATTGGGTGCTCATTAGTAATTGATGGAGAGGGAGGTCGCCGGTCAGAGGCGAGCGAAGTGTAGAGATTTTAGCTGGGTAGCAGTTTGATCAGAGGTGGTTTGTATAGTTGAAGATTGGTTGTGGTTGTGGATGTCGTGGCAGCTCTGTACACTTGCGTGGTTAAGTGTTGATCAGGTGAATCAGGGAGTTGTATGGTGGAGATGACAGCAGCTAGGAAGTGGTGAATTGGTAGTTGAAAGGGGGATGTCGGAGTTGCTGAAGTGTGCAATGTGAAATGAATCTGAGTTGTAGTATGATGTATTGGCACACTTGGTGGATCTTTGTAAATGATGTTTGATTGCCTTACAAACAGGCAGTGGTAGTATGGGGTTTGATGGATGAGCAGGGGATAGCTATGGCAAGTTCCAGTGGGTAGTTACTGTGAGTATTATGGTTGGTGATGGGGTATGACACAATAGTTTGTAGGGGGAAGTGCACTGGAATGATGCAAGCAGTGTGCAAAGAGGAAGTGGAATTGTGTTTTGATGTGGTTTGTGTAGTGGAGATGCAGTGGTTGTTACCGTTGAGTCAATAAAACGTACCGTTTTGGACGGGGCGCTGCCCCGCACCCCGCCGGGGGCGCTGCCCCCTGGACCCCTGTGACCTGACCGGGCAGGTCGAACCCCATCGCGGGGGCGTTGCCCCCGCACCCCCCCGGACCCTCCCTCCGTAGGGGATCTTATTTGAAAAAACATTCAACATAATTGTATATCTTATACAGAGTTTCTTATATGTGTTAAACATTGTATAATTGTATATCCTATATTCATTTTTATACGTGCTAAGCTGGTCCATTTATTTGTATTTTTAATTGACTGCTGACCGTAGGCATCGATGTAGAAGAAGGGAACATGTAGTGTGAAAAATAGAGAGCAATGCATTTTTTTACTTTAATACATTAATTTGATACGGCTCAAAGCCATATCGAATTCATGAATTTGATACGGCCCAAAGCCGTATCAAATTCATGAATTAGGGAGTGCTTTGAGCCGTATCAAATTCATGAATTAGGCAGTGCTTTGTGCCGTATCAAATTGATCAATTTGATACGGCTTTGGGCCGTATCAAATTTTTAACCACGCCAAAATTTGATACGGCCCAAAGCACTGCCTAATTCCATTTGATACGGCCAAAAGCACTGCCTAATTGGCATTTCTGGTGTAGTGTGAAGTTGACCTATTATTAAGAAGGAACGATGAAGGAAGTTAGGATATTCATCTCAAAGGGCATGAACTATAGTTGGTGAAGGAAAAGAAGAAGAAGTCAAGTGGATTGCTGCAACCACTTGAAGTTCCTAAGTCAAAAATTTAGAGAAATTATCCATGGATTTCATTGACGGATTGCCAAGGACCAGAGTAGTGTATGATAACATTTGGGTTATAGTCGATAAATTGATAAAGAGTGCCTGATCCATACCCGTCAAATCTAGTATAACGACATATGAATTGGCTGAGTTGTATGCAAAATGGGTAGTGTGATTCCATGGTGTGCCTAAGAGCATTGTGAGTGACCAAGACACTTTATTCACTAGTGGGTTTTGGAAGAGTTTACAAGAGGTGTTGGGGACCAAGCTACATCTCAGCACCAGATGAGAAGACCGAGAGGTTGAATCATATACTGGTGGATCTCTTGCAAGCCTGCATACTCGATTACGGAGGCTCGTAGGATGATTACTTACAATTGGTATAGTTTGCATACAACAACTTCTATCAAACTAGTGTCGGTATGGCACCATACAAAGCATTGTATTGCTGATCGTGTAATGCTCCTTCATGTTGGTGGAAAGCGGGTGAGAAACTGATACTCGAGATAGATATGATCATAGAAACCTTAGGGACAATTAAGATTGTTCGACAACGAATAAAAGCTGTTCAAAATAGGTAGAAGAGTTAAGCTGATAAGAGAAGTCGAGTTTGGAGTTCCCTATCGGCAATATGGTATCTATGAAGATTTCTCAGTTGAAGAATGTTATTCTATTAGGTAATAAAGGAAAGTTGGCACCGAGATTTGTAGGTCATTTTTTGATAGTAGAGAGGATTGGAAAACTAGCATATATGGTTGACTTACTTTAGGGATGGCAGGCATGCACAACATCTTCCACGTCTCACACTTGAAGAAGTTTGTGCATGACTCAAGTGCAACGATTGCATCGGATCAACTTGATGAATTGAGATTGAACTAGAAGCTTTGGGACCTCGGAGGTCGGTTCGTATTGTTGGACATGATACGAAATATCTTAAGAGGAAGATGTTGTAGTTGGTGAAGGTTTAATGGGGTAAAAGTGAAAGAGATTACATGTGGATACCGAGGAGAGCATGAGGCCTGCATATCCGGAGCTCTTTGCATGGTATGACCTACTAATTTTCGCGTTTACTTTGACTTTCGATATCATTTAGGATAGTTTAGTATCTTGCATGCTAGGGTATGTTTATTTATACCATTAACTGAATGGCTTCCTGTTTGATATGTTTGATGGTTTCACATGATTGTTAGGCATGTGTGGTAACTATAACTGACAATTCTTTAGCTTATTTGGGGATTTCAATAGTGAAATCTTTAAAGAGAGAAGTGTAACGACCCGTATTTTACATATCAACAGATCATAAAATATTAGTATTTAATTCAAATGTGGTCATATGATTCTGATATTTTGGAAAATATCTCTTAGGAACATTTTTCACATATATTATTTTTATGGAATTTCTATATGACCATTTTGACCCTGGAACACTTATGTGGCCTATAACTTTTGATAGAAGCCGAGTTAAAGTCTAAAACCACTTCCATTGCTTTAGGATGATGGTTTTTCATGAGTGGTCATAAAATAAAACAGACTTTCCGTTTGAACGTCAAGGCTGTTTTAAGTTTTTGCTGCTGTTGGTCAGCATTATCGGTAATTAGGCTAACCCACGCTTAGGCCCACTAATCCATTCCAGGATTGGAGCCTAAGGGGACTAATGGAACTATTCCCTGTCATTTCCATCTTCTCCAAAATAGTTCTAAGCCTCCATTTACCCTAATCTCTTTAAATTGTTAGTCCGTGAATGACGGTTTTGATGATAACAACCTTTGTATATGATTATAAAATATAAATACTAACATTATAGTTTAGAATTATATGTATATGCAGGATTTAACCATGTAGATACCAAGAATGAAGACTGCACATTATAGAGATTCAAGATATCAAGAATGAAGACTCGTGAATATCAAGAATATCCAGATTATCAAGAGTTCAAGATTTCAAGTAACTTATCTTTTAATTTATTAGGACTTTTGTTAAAACTCCTAGAAAAGCACCGGCGTCTTAAAATCCAATTTATTCGTGGAATGGAATCCACTTTGAGCCCGTTAAAGGGATGGAACCCTGAATAGGATGGAACCTATGAAAAATCTAGTGGAATCTGTTTTGTATCCGCTAACTTTTATTCAAATGATTTTCAAAATTATATCTTGTTTTCAAAATGATTTCAAAACCTTCCTTTTAAAAGAATAAAAAATATCTATCCTGATTTCGAATACTTTTAGCCTCTAAATAATCTTTAATTTCAAAATCAAATTATTCTTAGTTTTAAAATTATCTTTAATAATAATATATTTAACTTTTAATATTTATACTTAGATTTAAATATAAAATTATATATATATATATTATTATCTATATTTACTTATGTATTTTAACTATAGTCAGGTATATTTATAAAGTTTAAAATAGTTTTAATATAAGATGGAAGTTTATTTTCAAAGAAAAATGAATCAATAAAATTTCATTTGGCATGTCGACATACCCGAGGTACCCATGTCGACATGGTGACGGTTAATCACAAAAATTTGAATTTCAAAAGAAGTGTCTATTCATCATATCCTTTCACGAATGGACTTGGCTATTGTTCTTTTATAAATAGGGGTTGCTTTCAACGAATTTTTAATCATATTTTCTGGTTTTCATTTCTCTTCTTCTTTCATATTTTCTTTATACATATTCCTACTACTACTCTGCCGAAATCAACATTGAATCTAACTAGATTATCTCTGGTTTGATTCTCTGTCACTATCTCAACAAGATCCTCAGTGCTATTCAGAGTTATAAGCTTTTCGTAATCAATTAAACGAGAAAAGGTGTGATTGTGGCCTTGGAAACCAATCAAGCGAGAAAAGGTGAGATTGTATCCTTGGAAATCAATTGGGTGACCTTGTTTCCCGTAAAATCAAGTATCTCTACGCAGAGGATTGTGAATATGGAGGGTGTACCTCGTAGCCTTGAAATCGAGGGTGTAATTGTACAATTGCTTTTGAAAGGAAATCCGTACTTGTGTGCATGACTGGATGTAGGGTAACTCTGAACCAGTATAAAATCCGGTGTGTTCTTTCCTTTACTGCTTTTATTCTATTTCTGCATCTGTGTTTTTGATTCTGTGATCATATCTGTGTCTGAATATTGCATACATTTGTGTTCAAATTAACAAAAACTCCAAAAGATTTAATAATTCCTTAAAGCACTATTCACCCCCCTCTAGCGTTTATCCTAGCCTTAAGATCTGTAATCCTCATTTCTCACATTTGGTATAAGAGCAAGGTTTTCAAAGTTTCATTATCTGATTTTTGAAAAAGTTTTTTTTAAATGGCTATGATTGTTAATACTATTTTAGAAATATTCATATCATCATTGTCTCATGATTCTGTGTATAATCAATGTTCAAATTCAAGTTGTCTACCAAAATTATTTGATGTGCAGGAAACATGCTTTATGGGAATTGAGGAATCAATCCACAACGGAAAAATTGTGCAGATCAAAAAGAACAAATGGATAATCGATAGTGGATGTTCTAGACACATGACTGGAAATCTAGATATGTTAAATGATATAATATAAAAAGACGGAGGACTGGTTAACTTTGGAGATAATTCAAAAGGATATGTGATTGGCATCGGCAAAGTCGGTAACTCTGAAACTCCTATTATTACTAATGTTTTGCTACTTAAGAATCTGAAACATAATCTGCTAAGTATAAGTCAACTCTGCAATAAAGGATATAAAATTAAATTTGAAAAAGATAAGTGTTTCATTGAAGATAATAATTAAACCATAATATTTGAGAGAATTAGGAAAAATAATATTTATATTCTTAGCATGAAAGTTTCAAATGATAACTTGTGTCTTTTGGCAAATACAAATGACCCTTGGATTTGGCATAAGAGATTTAGGCATTTGAATTTCAAACTCTTATTTAGACTGTCAAAACATGATCTAGTAAGAGGTCTCACTAAAATGAATTTTAAAGTAGATAGTCTATGTGATGCATGTCAATTAGGAAAACTTAGAAAAAGTTCTTTTAAATTAAAAGATATGATTTCAACTTCAAAACCTCTTGAATTACTTCATCTTGATTTATTTGGTCTATCTCAAATTCTGTCAATAAATCATAACAAATATATTTTTGTAATTGTAGATGATTATTCTAGATTTACATGGACAATATTTTTGAAACATAAAAATGATACTTTTGAATGTTTTAAGAACTTTACAAAAGGATACAAAATCAACTTTCTCTAAAAAATTATAACCATTTGTAGTGATCACGGTGGTGAATTTGAAAATGAAAAGTTTAAGGAATTCTGCAATAAAAAGGGAATAACTCACATTTTTTCATTTCCAAGAACTCCACAACAAAACGAAGTAGTAGAACGTAAAAATAGGATGATTCAAGAGTGTGCGAGAACTATGCTTTCAGATAGTAAATTACTAAAGTATTTTTGGGCAGAAGCAGTCGCTACCGCGTGTTATATTTTAAACAGAATTTTAATTAGACCTTTAACTAATAAGACATCTTATGAACTTCTTCATAGAAATAAATCTAAAGTATCTTATTTTATAATTTTTGGAAGTAAATGTTTTATTTTAAATACTAAAGATAACTTAGATAAGTTTGATCCTAAATCTGACAAAGGTATCTTTATCAGATATTCTATTAAAAGTAAAGCGTACAGAGTATTTAATTTAAGAACAACACCATTGAAGAAACAATGCATGTTTCGTTCGATGAAAATCTTAAAATTTTTGAAGATACAAATGATGAAGAGTATTTAATCACTCAAAATCAAGGGTCAACCAAAACTTATAACGAAATTAATCATCCTAATAAAAGGACTAAGCTTTTAAAGATCGCCCTATTGAAAATATACTAGGAGATATGCAATCTGTTGTTAAAACTAGAAATCAACTAAGTCAAATGAGTAATGTAGCTTTTATATCAACTATTGAACCCAAGAATCCAAAAGAAGCATCAACTGACGATTCATAGATTTTGGATATGCAAGAAGAATTAAATCAATTACTAGAAATAATGTTTAGAAACTTGTTCCTAGACCTGAGAATAAAACTATAATTGGAATTAAATGGGTTTATAAAAATAAAATGAATGAACAAGGAGAGGTAGTTAGAAATAAAGCTCGATTAGACGCTAAAGGTTATTGTCAAGAAGAAGGAATAGATTTTGGTGAAACCTTTGCTCCCGTAGCAAGAATAGAAGCCATTAGGATTCTACATGCTTTTGCAAATCATAATAATTTCAAATTATTTCAAATGGATATTAAAAGTGCCTTTTTAAATGGTTTTGTAAAAGAAGAAGTATATGTTGAACAACCACCACTTTTTGAAAATGAAAAATTACCAAATCATGTTTACAAACTTAACAAAGCTTTATATGGTCTAAAACAAGCTCCTAGAGCTTGGTATGATAGACTAAGATCTTACTTATTACAATCAAACTTTGAAATTGGTAAAGTAGATAATACTCTTTTTATTAAAAGAAATAAAAATGATATTCAACTAGGACAAGTCTATGTAGATGATATTATTTTTGGATCAACTAATTTTGAAATGAATAAAGAATTTTCTGAAATAATGACAAAAGAGTTTGAGATGAGTCGTATGGGTGAATTAAAATTCATTTTAGGATTACAAATAAAACAATTAGATAATGGTATCTTTATTAGTCAAGAAAAATATGCTAAAAACCTAATTAATAAATTCGGTTTGACTACTGCGAGTGGAAAATCCACTCCCATGGCAACCAATGAGTACCTTAGTAAAGAAGATCTCTCGAAAGATGTAGATCAAAAATTATATAGAGGAATGATTGGATCACTACTCTATATTACTGCTAGTAGGCCTGATATCGTGCATAGTGTTTTTCTCTGTGCAAGATATCAATCCCAACCTAAAGAGACCCACTTAAAAGCCGTAAAACGTATCATAAGATATGTTAAACACAATTCTGGTTATGGCTTATTTTACCCTAAAAATGATTCTTTTGACTTAATATCTTACTCTGATGCTGATTATGCTGGTTGTAAATCAGACTGAAAAAGTACAAGTGGAACTTGTCACTTTTTGGGGCATTCTCTGATTTCCTGGTTTAGTAAAAAGAAAAACACAGTTTCTTTACCAACAACTGAAGTAGAGTATATTTCTGCTGCTTTGGCTTATTCTCAAGCAATATATATGCAACAAACTTTAAAAGATTATGGTTTAAATTTCTCAAAATCACCAATTTATTATGATAATACTAGTGTGATAAATTTATCCAAAAATACTACTTAACATGCTTGAACTAAACATATTGATATAAGACATCATTTTCCCAGAGATAATATAAATAAGGAAGTAATTACACTAAATTATATTAATTCCGAGAATCAAATTGCTGATATATTAACAAAACCATTAAATGAATCTATATCTACTAAATTAAAAAGAGAATTAAGTATTTGTTCAATAACTGAAATATAAAAAATATAAATAACAAAGTATAATTAAAAATTAGATCAAAATAAATTAAATAGCAAAAATTCAAGCACCATATCGACATCCCCTTGTACCCTATGTCGACATACAATGATTTTTTATTTTTGAAATTTTTCCCACCAAAATTCAAATAATTGGTTATATATTCTTCTTGTTTTCGAAATTCTATTCATTCTTTCTGTTATTTCTCTGTTCTATCTTCTGAAGTTAAATAATCAATGACCTCCTCTTCCAAATCAAACATAAATTCAACCTTTTCATTCCCTTCTCCTACTTCTAGACTGTTTCAACGAACAACGCTCGCTCGTGTGACAAAAATAGAGGATTCTATGAAGGATGCACTTCAGTTAATGACTGAAATCCAAGTGATGCAACTTCGAATGGTCAAAGAACAAGATAGGAAAGGCAAAATCCTTAGGAATTTGCAAAAATTTCTAATGGATAATCATGCTAACCCAATCTTGATTGACGAAGACTCTTCAGAAGATCAAATACAAGAGGCTAGCAAGGAAGAAGAAGAAGAAGAAGTCCCCATAGAAGAAGTACATGCGGAAGATGACGACAAAGTCGTTTGCGTTGGTGAAGTGTGCTTTGATAAAGATGGAAATCTTGTCGAACAACGTGGAAATTTCTGTTTCCACTATCCAAATTGTTCGGTTCATAGATCTCCCATTTTCAAAGACACTCATTAGTTTCTTTTCTCTTTTTCTTATTGTTGTATGTTCTTTCGCACGTTTCCCACAAAAATGTAAATACAACTACGTAATTAATGAATAATTTGTGTTCTTATATGTGTTATTATATGGATACTTAGTTAGAATAGTTAGTAGTTTAGGACTGAGTTTTAGTTTTAGATCTAAGTGTTGATTATGTATGATAACACTATCATTATAATCATATGTCATAGAGTATTAGATTTATGGGGGTTATATAGTTTGAAGTTATATATTTAGAGTTAGTTTTTGTTGATAACAAAGGGGGAGAAATATAAAATAGGATAGTTAGGCATAGATTAATGGGGAGTTGTTAGGATAAAAGTAATATTTTATGAAAAGGTTGTCATCATCAAAAGAGGGAGACTGTTAGTCCGTGAGATGATGGTTTTGATGACAACAACCTTTATATAGGATTATAAAATATAAATACTAACATTATAGTTTAGAATTATATGTATATGCAGGATTTAACCATGCAGGTACCAAGAATGAAGACTGTACAGTATAGAGATTCAAGATATTAAGAATGAAGACTCATGAGTATCAAGAATATCAAGATTATCAAGAGTTCAAGATTTTAAGTAATTTATCTTTTAATTTATTAGGAATTTTGTTAAAACTCCTAGAAAAGCACTGGTATCTTAAAATCCAATTTATTCATGGAATGGAATCTACTTCGAGCCCATTAAAGGGATGGAACCATGAGTAGGATGGAACCTACGAAAAATCTAGTGGAACATTGTTTTGTATCCGCTAACTTTTATTCAAATGATTTTCAAAATTATATCTTGTTTTCAAAATGATTTCAAAACCTTACTTTTAAAAGAATCAAAAATATCTATCCTGATTTCAAATACTTTTAGCCTCAAAATAATCTTTAATTTCAAAATCAAATTATTCTAAGTTTTAAAACTATCTTTAATAATAATATATTTAACTTTTAATGTTTATACTTAGATTTAAATATGAAATTATATATATTATTCTCTATATTTACTTATGTATTTTAACTATAGTCAAGTATATTTATAAAGTATAAAATAGTTTTAATATAAGATAGAAGTTATTTTCAAAGAAAAATGAATCACCAAAATTTCCTTTGGCATGTCGACATACCCAACGTACACATGTCGACATGGCGACAGTTAATTTCAAAAAAATTAATTTCAAAAGAAGTATCTATTCATTATATCCTTTCACGAATGGAAATGGCTGTTGTTCTTCTATAAATAGGGGTTGTTTTCAACGAATTTTTAATCATATTTTCTGGTTTTCATTTCACTTCTTCTTCCACGTTTTCTTTATATATATTACTACCATTACTCTGTCGAAATCAACATTGAATCTAACTAGATTATCTCTGGTTTGATTCTCTAGCACTATCTCAACAAAATCCTCAGTGCTATTCAGATTTATAGGCTTTTTGTAATCAATTAAACGAGAAAAGGTGTGATTGTGGCCTTGGAAATCAATCAAGTGAGAAAAGGTGTGATTGTAGCCTTGGAAATCAATTGGGTGAACTTGTTACCCGTAAAATCAAGTATCTATACCCAGAGGATTGTGAATCTGGAGGGTGTACCTCGTAGCCTTGAAATCAAGGGTGTAACTGTACAATTGCTTTTGAAAGGAAATTCGTACTTGTGTGCGGGACTGGATGTAGGGTAACTCCGAACCAGTATAAAATCCAGTGTGTCCTTTCCTTTACTGCTTTTATTTTATTTCTGCATTTGTGTTTGATTCTGTGGTCATATCTGTGTCCGAATATTGCGTACATTTTTGTTCAAATTAACAAAAACTCAAAAAGATTTAGTAATTCCTTAAAACACTATTCACCCCCTTCTAGTGTTTATCCTATCCTTAAGATCGGTAATTCGCATTTCTCACATAAATATCATCTTCTTTTCTTACTAATCTTAGCATAATCCATAATTAGAGGGGTAATTAGTGAAGAATATAGTAGATCTACCATTTTGATGCTCTTGGAATTCGTGTTCTTGCTGTCCCATCTCAAATTTAGAGAATTAAAATGGTAATTGGGTATTAGGTGACTAATTATTGATCTCTCACTATTCTATGCTTGTCAATATAGTTAATTGGTACTTTTGATGTAATTAACATAATTAAATGATTTTAAAATTTAGTTGCACCTATATATATGTTTATGGATGAATTAAAAAGATTAAAATGGATTTTGGTTATTTAATAACCTCTTTTAGACCATATTGTCATTCTTACGAGAATGCTAGATCTAGGCTAAATTTTATGTATTAAACATATTTAATTTGCTTAATCATGATGTATGAATGCTTGTGAACGCCTTTTATGTTTGGATGTATTGTTTTGATCTTGTTTGTTAAGTGCTTTAGTATAGGGCGTTAATCGATGGAATGAGCAAAACTAAGTCAAATTTTCTCGAAATTTGACGAAACTTGAAGGGGAAGCTCCGGAGTTAGAGATGAAGCCACATTTAAGGTCATAGGTTGATTGGACTTATTCTGGCGTGGGAACTTCAGGTTGGCACCAACTGAAGCAGTGATGAGGATTTTAGATCAGAGAAGTTCTACTACAAGTTGATCTTTGGGCTTAAGGCCATGTGACCTCGGGTTAAGGGTAGGAGAAACCCGAGGCGACTTTTGGGTTTAAATTTTTGTAAAGGAAAGTATCAAATTTGGTCTATGCTTAATGGTGCTTTAGGACACGACAGATGTTGCTTTAATCTTGGCTTCGAGACGAAAATGAAGTAAAGCCGGGGAAGTTAAAGGTAGAAAGTTGACCAAGTGCTCATCTAGACTGGGGAGAGTTAGACTTGTGTTTTTACTTTGGGACTTTAAAACGAAAAGTGGAGTTCGAGTGAAGGACCAAGGTTGGGTTCAAAAGCTCAGGTTGACACTGACCTCTTCTGTAATACCCCACCTCTACACCATACTACCAAAGAGTATTACAGTGTAATACAGTCTAATAATACGGAGAATGAGGTTATATTGGGCTTACGCATGAGAATAGTGCTTTCGGCTAACACTGGTACGTATTTAAAAAAAACATAAACATCTCAAACACACTTATGTAGTATCGGCACAAAGAGATAAACACATGCGTCACCAGGATAGAGCACTACAAAATAAAAGTAATCATAGAGTCATCAGCAGCGATAACATATAATATAAATTATACATGTGTGCAAGTGGGTCTAATAAATAGTCAAATGCCCACTATCATAAAAAATAAATATAATATGTCTGATACACATCTCAATAACGCATATACATGTAAATACAAATTTACAAACAATATACAAATATTCTATCCTCCATCTATGCCCAACATCCACAATTTGTCAACTTGTCTCTGAACATGTAATGTCTCGTACAGACCTAAGTATTATATAAATAACACACGTGTCAGACTATTTCTAAAATATAGGCGTCAATATTTAAAAACAAACAACATTGGGAGAATAAAGTATCGCAAGTGGAATGCAAATATTTAATAAATCAATGTCGATCAAAACCATGCACCTAAAATATAACCCATAGTAAATAACAGTCCAATAACTCATCGAATCTCACAACAAAAATTTGAGTAAAATAGCGTCCTTAAAAACTAAACTACAATATATGGACACTATTAAATACAAACACTATACACAATAATGTACCTCTCAACCATTGACGCTGATGAGAGATAATGCTCTTGATCATGCGGTCCTAAGAGACGTGGTACAACATAGGATGAAAACTTAAACTTTATAACACAAATATGATATAATGCTCATATATAATACAATGATTAATCTCGACCAACAATTCTTATGAGAAAGAATACTCTCGGCTGAGTGGCCTGTGGGATAGTGACGTGAAGGTAAAAGTGTATAATTTTACTCCCATATTTAATATATTTAATTAAAATAAATGAGCATATTATAGTATTTTTACATGTTTAAACCAAAATCTAAATTGTTTTTATATCAACATTCATTCATGTTCATTTGGGGGCAAAATTATGATTTTGCATATGGATTAATTTTAAGAAAATTTATTTGCACATTTTTATTTGTAGGAAACAGAGTGCAAATTGGATAGAACTTCATGGATGTATGCATGCACAAGTGTTCGATGCCATAAGAACGTAGAAATGTAAAGAAACATGTTAGCCATAAAATCCACTCAAAGAATAAAGGAATGAAAGAAGATAAGCAAACTACCGGCTCCTCTGAAGTGAGTTTCGACAAAGATCATGAATAAAGGATCCGAAGGCATTGGGAAGGCTTTTAAAGGAGTAGAAAGAAGCGGGCATCCTCACTAGAGATAAATCATGAACAAGCCTCCGAAAAATGATGAAAAAGGAGAAGCAAAGCCAACTTTCCACCTCTCTAAGACCTTTCGACACAGATAGATCATCAAAGACTACTTCATAACTCCTTTCTAAGGCAATGGATGTTATTCTCCCACAAATGTGCCAAACCTTTCCGAACTAAAGGTTTCGTCATCATGAAAATCCTTTCGAAAGCATACATAAGCCTTTCGAAATGGTCGAAGCCAATGACATTAAGGGAAGGATCTGCATCAATTCACAAGCATGCATTCGAAAGCTACTCAACACCATCAGAACCATCAGCACGTCAATATCTTCGAATCCTATATAGAAAACCCATCGACATAGTTGGAGGCTCTTATCTTACTTCTAATGACCACAAGGCAACATGAAGGAAAAAGCGTATTTGGAGACCTTTCGACAACGTCGAAAGGTCTTTTGGAGAAAGCAGTGAACAAGGATACTCAGAACTTAACAAGGGCGGAACGTCGGTAAAATCCTCTGTCGACTTAGTACAAAGGTCTGGAGAGAGATAATGAAAGCCTAAGGAAAAATCAAAGGACTCAAAAAAGATTCCTTTCGACAGCGTCGAAGGTAGATGAGGCCTTTTGACCAAGTGGAAAGGCCTAAAGCGGTATATAAAGAGGGGATATTTCGACCAAGTCGAAGGCGCGGGCATGGAAAGGGGTCGACCTGCATTTGTAAATAAACCCAAGTGATCAAATTTTGGGGACTAAATTTGGGATTCCGAATTCATTTCTTCTACTCCAATTTCTTTGCTGCAATTCAATCTTCTAGAAACCCTAAATCAAATTAGGGATAAACCTCTCTTAATTGTAACTCATTTTGGATTATTAATAAAGAAGATGTGGCTGGTTCATTAAGGATTTTGATGACAAGGAAGATCATTCAGATCATTAACTAGTCTAAGATCCATTGCACATGATTCTAACCTATCCTCTTAACTTCTTTTTGTCTATGCCATGCATAGGATCGACTTGGGTATATACAATCGAAACCCATCATCATCGAAACCAACATTA
Organism: Allium cepa; assembly: GCA_030765085.1. NCBI lineage: Eukaryota > Viridiplantae > Streptophyta > Magnoliopsida > Asparagales > Amaryllidaceae > Allium > Allium cepa. Next base: position 743,268,502 of record CM060940.1, on the reverse strand, counting down.
GACAATGAAAATAGGAATGGTGATGAGGTTTCGACATTGATGAATTTATGATACTGGGGGATATCCAGGTCGATCTTATACAAGAAAAACAAAGTGAAGATAAGGCGGTTACAAAGTGAAGATTAGGTAGTTACAACTTGGACTCGCTTCGAATGGATGGAGCCCATTTCGACCGAATCGAAAGGGAGTGTTCTGAAATGGTTCCAAGTTGTAATTGGCTAGCAATTGATTTGGGAGGAATTCATTCGAAAGGGGACAGCCCCAGCAATGTCAGCAACCCTTTAAAAGGGGTTCCTCGACAAAAAAATCAAAACCATGGGATCGAGAGTAGCTGTGTCATATTAATGAAACGTGCATCCATATCGACATGGCCGAAAGGGCCAGAACAAACCTTTTGACATGATCGAAAGGGATGAATAACCAAGTTGACTAGTTACTTCTAACCCACCAAAAGAAATGGTTTTGAGCAGGATGCAGCTTTATAAGCTTGCATACCTGAGCAAACTCCTTGAAGCCTTCCGAATAAGTCAATCTGGTCAAAAGGTAAAGCTAATTCCTTAAACGCTTTTGATTAAGCCAACTTGACCGAAAGGTAAAGCTATCTCCTAAAACCCTTTCGACTAAGTCAACATGACTGAAAGGTTGGTTTCGAAGGAAGAGATCTTTTCAATAACCTGGTTTCGTTTGAGCTCAATTATCTTTCACAGAGAATTGGGGGTGTTGATAAGTTTTCTTGTTAACATTTTTGGCGCTAAAAGGAGGGTTTGAACCTCCAATCTTATTACTATATTATAAACTAATTTTGGCTCACTTTACTTGGCATAGGAAAAAATGAGATCAAAATGACTAAGCAGTTTGAATGAAAAAGTTATCCATACAACAATTCTAGAAGAGAATATAGCTCTGTCTTTTAGTCTGGATAGGGCTATTCAAGGACAACCTTCATCATCAGCTCAATAAGATGAAAATACTACAAAGATCAAACACTTGGAAATTGTAAGAGATTCAAGAGCTACTTAAAATGGCACTGTCCCAGAAATTTTCAAAGACACCAAAACCTACTCAGGGCGATGAGGTAATCTCACTTAGGAGAAACTTGAAAGCCAACTTTACTAATTACAAAAGCAAAGTAGACCTGAAGTCCTCTAAGAAGAAAGAGCACCCCCAATCAAAAGCTAACACTTAAAGAAGTGTTCTCGATAAGTCACTGGAACAATCCAAAAACTCAACATCAAAGGAGTATTGTTCAGACCTGAAAAATTATCGCAATTTCGAGGCTTATCTAAAAGATGCAGCTGAAAAGGCAATAAAGGATGCTATGAATTCGAAAGGGAAGAGAACAACGGATGAAAATGTTAATGACTATGAAAGAGTGCCACCCTTCACTGGTGAGATTATGGCTACAGTCATCTCGCTATATGTGAAGATCCCATCGATGAAATATCATAGGGTTACAGACCTGAACGATCATCTAATGGCTTTTGATAGCTAAATGGATTTGTACAATGCATTTGGAGCTGTCAGATGTCGATTATTCCCTATCACTCTCTAGGGAGCTGCAACAAAATGGTACAGACGATACCGGGAGAAAACAATATACTCATGTAAGTAGTTCTCTTACAAATTCTCCGCCCAATTCTATGTTTGGAAAAATCCCACGATCGACTATACAGTCTTGGCTAATATAAAGCAAAGACGTGGAGAATCCTTAAGAGATTATTTAAGGAGATTCAATGCTGAAGCTCTAAAATCTAAAGACATGAATGATTGAGACAAGCTAATTGCAGTTCATTCTAGCTTGATATAAAACACCCCCTTTTGGAAGCAACTCTTTATCAACGGCTATAAAGATTTACAAGACTTTCATTTCCAAGCTGACAAGTTCATGAGAGATGGATGAGCTTTATTATGCTAAGAAGAAAACTATCCTCAAGAAAGAAGGGGGAGGTTTGGCCTATACCGAGGACATAAAAGAACAAGATGTGAAAAACCAATCGCTAACTCAGTGGCTTTAAACAAGCAACTATCTTACGTCTATGCAGTAGGCAAGGAAAGAGTCAACTTCCTGACCTCGTATAAGACCATGAACAACCCTGAATAGAGGAAAGGAGGAGATTACTGTGCTTATCACAAAGACAATAGTCACAAAGCCAATGTGTGCAGGGTTCTAGCTGGGATCATTCAAAAACTGATCCATGAAGGTCATTTAAAAGAGTTTATTCAGGACCAGCAGAAAGCTCAACGGATAGAGAATAGTCCACAGAAACATCATGGAAATGCTGTAAATATATTGGAAGACGAAGACCAACTAAGCTTTGGCCCACCAATAAATAGAATTAACGTAATTCATAGCAGGCCACATCCAGCAGAAAACAGAAAGGGGGCCCACAACAAGTACATTAATGAAGCTAAGGGAGGCACTTTTTCTGCCCAAGAGGAACCCCCATTAACGAACCCATGTCTCAACATTCAGATGTCAAACCTTGTTGTTGCTCCCTAAGAGCTAATAAAGAGGGTTCACCATCCTTATAATAATCCTTTGATGATTGCTGCACAAATTGGATTATCCATCGTCTCTAAGATTCTGGTTGACACAGGTAGTGCCGTCAACATAATCTTCAAGCACACCTTCGATCATATGAACATTCCTGAAGACAAACTGGAGCCAAGCTCGGAACCCATATTTGGATTCAACAACAAAGGATCAACTCCGATGGGACAGATAAAGCTGCTCGAGCAAATAAGGGTGCCACCAACCTGCAGGACCTTAGAGTCCATTATCGTGATAATCAACCAACCCTTGTCCTTCAACAACTTTTTTGGCAGACCAACTCTTGATGAGATAGATGCATACGTCTCCTCGAAATATCTCATGGTAAAATTATTAACAAAAAGAGGATGGTGTACTGTTCGAGGGGAGTAGTTCGGCTCCTGATAAATGTGTTTTGCTACTCTAGACCCATATAAAAGGGAGTATTCTGCTTACTTTGATTCTTCTACTATTTTAGAGCCTTTGGATGATGGATTTTCACATCCAACATTTGAACAAAGATTAAAATTAGTAAATCTAACAAATGTATTTATGAAAGGTACATTCCTTCAGGGAGCAAGAGGAAGAGAATCGTGACTAACTTAGCTGAACAAATCCCAATTATCATAGAATTCGACTACCGAGGGAAAAGAAAAGGATTAAACCAATAGAGGATCTTGAGGAAGCGTACATAGATCCAGATGATGCTACCAAAGTAGTCAAGGTGGGAGAAGATTTAAATGGTGACATGAAGAAGGATTTGATCCAATTTCTCAAAGTCAACAAAGATGTATTTGCCTAGTCACATTCTGATATGGCAAGGATTGATCCAGCGGCTATGTGTCAACATCAATCTAGAAGCAAACCCCATTAGGTAGAATAAGGGACAGTTAGATAACGTACGATCAAATGCTTTGAAAGAGGAAGTAAGCAGACTCCTTAAAAATGGATTTATCCAGGAAATATACTACCCAAAGTGGTTAGCCAATCCAGTTCTGGTAAAAAAGTCAAATGGTAAATGGAGGACATATATCGACTACACGGACTTGAATAAAGCATGTACAAAAGATTGTTTCCCCATTGTCGCGAATAGATTAGTTAGTGGATGCAACAAGCGGGTACAAGTTGTTATCCCTTATGGATGCCTATTCAGGGTACAATCAAATACTGATGTTCAAACCAGATGAAGAGCACACTAGCTTCATAACTGAGTAGGGGATTTATTTCTATAAGGGAGTGCCATTTGGGTTAAAAAAATGCAGGAGCAACATATCAAAGATTGATTGGTCAACCGAATGTTAAAGAACAAATCAGCCGAAACATGAAAGTTTATCAGGATGATAGGTTGATAACGACTTACGAGGCCGAGAGTTATCTTAAGGATTTGGAAGAAATGTTCAGGGTGTTGTAGAAATATCAAATGAAACTGAACCCACTAAAGTGCTCTTGTAGAGTCCATTCTGGAAAGTTTTTAGGTTATCTTGTAAGTGCCCAAGGGATTGAAGCAGCACTGACCAAATTCTAGCTATTGAGGGCATGGCCGAATCCAAAACCAGTAAGGAAGTAATGAGTTTAAAGGGAAGGGTAGCTACCCTAAGTAGATTTATATCCAAAGCTATAGATAAGTGTATTCATTTCTTTGATGTAATCAAGAAAAAGAAGTACTTTGAAAGGGGAGAAGATTGCAGGAAAGCCTTTGGGCAATTAAAAAGCCATCTGGAAAAGCCATTGATACTTTCTAGTCCTGAGAATGGAGAACTCTTGTACCAATATATGGCAGTCTCAAAACACGCAGTCAGCTCAGTACTGATTAGAGAAGGGAGTGGGGCACAACTTCTAGTGTATTATATGAGCAGACGGTTGAAGGATGCAGAGGTTTGATACTCGGTTATAGAAAAGTTAGCCTGTTGCTTGATTCTTACCAGCTTAAAATCTTAGAGCAGGGAGATCGAGCTTAGCCAATATGACATCTGAACAGACAAGGCAATACATCAAGCCTGCTAGTGCACTCGTTAACGAAGTCTGCTAATGTTGTCTCTTGATTGCGGTTCTTGGTTGAAACTCTATGTCATATTGGCTAAGCTTGATCTCCCTTCTCAAAATTTGTTTAAAGACTTTTCAATACATCAAGTCCCAAGAGCGGAAAACTCACAAGTAGAATCCTTAGACAAACTAGCAAGCTTAAGGAAAGCCCCAAAGACACGTATTGTTCCAGTAGGATATCTGGAAATTCCAAGTATTGGAGAAGAGGCATCTGAACAAGGAAAGAAATTGTTAATACTGACAAGGTCTCAAGCTAAATCACAAGGGAAAGAGAGAAACAAAAGTAATAAAGAAATATCAAATAAAGGGGTTGACCCACCAATATCAAGTAACATATATGATGACACCTGGGTGTCACCCATGGTTGAATACCTTGTTAAAGGAATACTCCTATCTGACAAAGGTGAGGCAAGGAAAATCAGGAGACAAGCTCCAACCTTCATAATGATGGATGGAATCCTCTATAAAAAGGGATATGCTCTTCGCTATTTAAGATGTGTGAGCATGAATGATGGAGTAAAATTAACAGCTAAAGATCATAAGGGGTTTTGTGAAGATAATTCAAATGGAACAAAATTGGCAAAAAAATAATAATAAGGCAAGGATTTTATTTGCGGCATATGGTAAGCCAAGCCATCGAATATGTGAGGAGATGCAAAAAAGTGTCAGAAATATTCAAAGATTCCAGAATCCAGATCGCCCCCCATGGCCCTTTGACATATGGAGAATAGACTTAACCAGCCCATTACCAATCTCAAAGGGAGGAGCAGAGTATGCCATAGTTGCCATGGACTATTTCACCAAATGGGTTGAAGCAGAACCGCTTCTAAAGATAACTTCTACGAAAATGCTCAGATTCGTTATCAATAATATCATAACCAAGTTTGGAATTCCCCATAAGATAATTTTTGAAAATGGAATGCAATTTGAGAGCGAAGAGTTCTCTCGTTTTTGCCACAAGAATGGGAGCATTAAAAGTTTTTCATTCATCGCATATCCAAAAGTGAATAGAGTAGTTGAGGCTGTAAACAAAACCATAAAGACAATCCTGAAAAAACGGCTAAACAAAGCAAAAGGAAATTGGGTAGAAGAATTGCCACTTGTGTTATGGGCTTGTCGAACACCCACCAAAACGATGACGGGACATACTCCCTACTCTTTGACATATGGTGTGAGACGATGTTCCCAATCGAGATTGAGATACCCTCACACCGAAGAATGGCCTATGCATTCGATAAGAATCAAGAGCTGAAAAGAGAATCCTTAGATTTGATACATGAATTAAGAGATCAAGCAGCAGTAAGAACCGTTGAGTATCAAAGAAGAATCTTAAGGTATTACAACTCAAAAGTGAGAACTTAGTCATTTCACAAAGGAGATTTGGTATTCCGAAGAGTGGAAAATACCAAAAACCTTATAGATGGACCCCTAGGACCAAATTGAGAGGACCACTAATCGTTTACAATGTAATCCCCCCAATAGCTTACAATTTATGCCGACCAGACGGCAATATGGTTTTGAGAACATGGAATGCGGAACATTTAAGGCCATATTTTCCAAAGATGAATGAATAAAGCATCTCTTTCTTCAAAAAGAAAATCTACATGGTTTGGAGTGAAAATCTACTTATATTTGGATACTACCTAAGATGGTAGAAAGCCCATATCCACGCCAAGATGGCTAGGGAAGAGCATCTCCTGGAGGGAGGACAGAGTAAGCTTTTAGCCACGCCATAAGATGGTCAGGTTAAAGCTCCGGATAAGCCCTTAGGCACACCTCTGGTCAGGTTACGGCACCTCATGGAGGGAGGACAGAGTAAGCCTTTATCTACACCATAAGATGAATAGGGTAAAGCATCGAACAAGCCCATGTCCACGCGACGCTATGGCCAGGGCAGCGCACCTCCTGAAGGGAGGTCGGAGTAAGCCTTTATCTGTGCCATAAGATGGCTAGGTTAAAGCACCGAACATTCCCTTGACCACGTCTCTGGCCAGATCAAGGCGCCTCTTGGAGGGAGGTCGGGTAAGTCCTTGGCTCCAGCCTCTAAGATGAGCTAACCAAGAGCATCAGACAACAATGGGTAAGATGTCTAGGCCCAAGAAGAGTTCCATTAAACAATGGACTAAGATGCCCAAGCCCAAGAAGAGGCTCATTCAATAATGGAATAAGATGCCCAAGCCCAAGAAGAGGCTCATTCGATAAAAGAATAGGATGTTCAGGCCTAAGAAGAGGCTCACCAAACGGTGGACTAAGACATCCAAGCCCAAGAAGAGGCTCATTTAACAATGCACTAAGATGTCCAAGCTCAAGAGAAGGCTCATCAAATAATGGATTAAGATGTCCAAGCCCAAGTGGAAGCTCATCAAATAAGAGACTAAGATGTCCAAACTTGAGAAACAGCATATCCAATTATGCACTAAGACATCCAGGCTCGAAAGGCAGCCAATCAAATAACTACTATCTAAAGAGTCTATGCACGTCAAAGAAGATGGAATCTAAAGAGCAAAAGCAGAACTCCACTTATAAAATACCCGAATCTGGGTTTCGGGACTCTCATTTCTAAACATCATCTACTAATACCCAACTTTGGGTTTTGGGTCTTTTATATATGAATTTCATCCATAAATACCCGAATCTGGGTTTCGGGACATTATTAACCACTTATGATTTTTATACCCGAATCTGGGTTTTAGGATTATTATTGGTTTCACTTTAATACCCTAATCTAGGCTTGTGGGTTGTATTATAGAGACAAATGCTATGAACTTCTGATTGTCCAACATATGCCCTAATTTGGGCAGAGGATTTCTATTTCGACAACAATTACTATGGATGTCTGCTTACTCGACGTATGCCCTAATCTGGGCCGAAGGTCCTTGTTGCAAAGATAATTGCTAATAATCTTTAATTGCCCGACATAAGCCCTGGTCTAGGCTTAGAATCTTGATATGAAGACAATTCTTAATAATTTCTGGTTAACCTACCATAAGTACCCGAATCTGGGTTGAGAAATGCCACTCAGAGGACTATTTTTGGATATTGCTATCTAAATTCTGGATATCTCATTATTAATTTCTAAAATTTGCAAGTTAATACCCTAATGTGGGTTCAGTTTTATTGCTTCTTAATCCCCATCAAATCCTAAACCTAGGGTATAAAGTGGTAGATTTGAGATTGCTACAGACAACCAAAAATTTCAAGCTGGTCTTTTTAGTATTTAAATTAGAGTTAATGTATATAACTCTAAATAATGCTCACGAACATCTGAATGAAGACTTCAGAATCATTCGAATCTTTGTGAAAATTTTCAATTACATATTATCATGGATGGGTTACAAAGCCTTATTTTCTGATAATAACTTATAGCCCCTATTTGCAGCTATTGGCGATTTCCCACAAGGAGTTTGTAGACTACATTTATTATATGCATTAGTGGCCATTGATCACATGACTCATACCTTTTGAATAAGGATTATGACCAACTAACTGTCTAAATATCGAAGCGTTAATATGCTTATTTATCATGAAGCATGCATATAAATATGATAATGAACTAGTAATAGAGAATATTACTTACTTTGAATTTTCAGGAAAAATAAAGTTATAAAGAGCGAGAAAATTCTGAAATTTTTGTCCTAAAGAACAAATGCTTCTTTCATACAAGGGGGCAAAATGTTAGCCACAAAATCCACTCAAAGAATAAAGGCACGAAAGAAGATAAGAAAAGTACCAGCTCCTTCTGAAGTGGGTTTCGACAAAGATCATGAGTAAAGGATCCGACGGCAATGGGAAGGCTTTCGAAGGAGCCGAAAGCAGTAGGCATCCTCACGGGTGATAAATCATGAACAAGCCTCCAAAAAAAGATGAAAAAAGAGAAGAAAAGCCACCTTTCCGCCTCTCTAAGACCTTATGACACAGATAGATCAACAAAGAGTACTTTGGAACCCCTTTTCGAAGGAAATGGATGTTAGTCTCCCATAAACATGCCAAACCTTTTGTAACTAAAGGTTTCTTTTCTTCATGACAAGCCTTTCGAAAGCATACACAAGCCTTTCGAAACAGTCGAAGCCAATGGCATTAGCGGAAGAATCCGCATCAATTCATAGGCATGCATTCGGAAGCTACTCAACACCATTGACACTATCAGAAATCAACATCTTCAAAGCCCCCATAGACAACCTATCAACAAAGTCAGAGGCTCTTATCTTACTTCTAATGACCACAAGGCAACATGAAGGAAAAAGCATGTTTGGAGACCTTTCGACGTCGTTGAATGGTGTTCTGGAGAAAGCAACGAATAAGGATACTCACAACTTAACAAGGCCGAAGGTTGTAAAAAACCCATTTTGACTTAGTCGACGGGTATGGGAGAGATAACGAAAGCTCAAGGAAAAATCAAAGGACTCCAAAGAGATGCCTTTTGACAGCGTCGAAGGCAGATAAGGCCTTTCAAACAAGTCGAAAGGCCTAAAGCGGCATATAAAAAGGGGACCTTTCGACCAAATTGAAGGAACAGGCGTGGAACGGGACCGACCTGCATCTATAAATAAGATTTAAGGGGTCCAGTTTTGGGGACCGAATTTTGGGATCCCGAATTCATTTCTTCTACTCCAATTTCTTTGATGCATTCAATCTTCTAGAAACCCTAAAAAAATTGGGGACAAAACTCTCTTAATTATAACTCATTTTGGATTAACAATAAAGGAGAAGTGGCTGGTTCATTAAGGATTTTGATGACAGGGAAGATTATTTAGATCATTACTAGTCTAATGATTGCACATGATTCTAACCTATCATCTTAACTTCTTTTTGTATATGCAATGCATAGGATCGACTTGGATATATGAAACCCGTCATCATCGAAACCAACATTAGACAATGAAAATAGGAATGATGATGATGTTTAAACATTGATGAGTTTATGGTACTAGGGGATACCCAGGTCGATCGTATACAAGAAAAACAAAGTGAAGATTATGCAGTTACAAGCTGGAGGTGTTTCGAATGGATGGAGCCCTTTTCGACCTAATCGAAAGGGGGTGTTCTGAAAGGGTTCCACATTGTAATTGACTAATAATTGATTTGGGAGGAGTTCATATGAAAGGGGCCGATCCCCGACAATATTAGTAACCCTTTCAAAGGGGCTCCTGAACAATAGGAACGAAACCATGAGGTCGAGAGTAGCTGTGTCATATTAGTGAATGTGCATACCTATCGACATGATCAAAAGGGCCAGAACAAACCTTTCGACATGATTGAGAGGGATGAAAAACCAAGTTGACTAGTTACTTCTGACCCACTTAGAGGAATGATTTAGAGTAGGATGCGGCTTCCTAAGCCTACATATCCGAGAAAACTCCTTGAAGCCTTTCAACTAAGTCAACCTGGTTGAAAGGTAATGCTAATTCCTTAAACCCTTTCGATTAAGCCAACTTGACCGAAAGGTAAAGTTATCTCCTAAAACCCTTTCGACTAAGTCTACATGGTCGAAAGGTAGGTTTCGAAGGAAGAGATCTTTTCAGCAACTTGGTTTCATTTGAGCTCAATTATCTTTCACATAGATTAGGGGTGTTGACAAGTTTTCTTGTAAGCAAAATAATACAACATGGAGGAGCCCATCTGCCCATTAACTAATGGACCATAATTAAAAGCACATCTATATGTTAATGGAGATATAAAGGCATGTTAGTGGGGATTAATTAATTGCCTAATGATTACTTAAAGGCTACACAATCTCAGGGGCATTTTTGGTAGTCCCCTAAAAATGGAATTAGGGTTTTAGGCACGTATAAATACCCCTTATGTTTCATGTAATTAGCTCTTCTTATTTATGCATATTGTTGGCACAAAATTAATGATAAATAAAATGTCTTTTTAATGGCTTCTTAGCCTTCTTCTTATTTGATTTGGTTTACTTGCTTTTCTCTCTTGTGTTATTTATTTCATGCTCTTTTATGTTAGTTTATGTCTCTTTTATTTCATGTTAATAGTATAGATTTAATTCATGCAATTAGTTTAGATTTATTTTATGCAAGTAGTTAGTTCTATTTTATTTTGATTAGCATTTATTTTCCTTGTTTTTCATGCTAAAAGCATTTTGTGTTGAGATGAATTCAATTATGAGAAGCTAAACCCCTTCAATTTAGAGATAACGAAGCTCTCATGAATCATATTAAATCAATATAAAATGGTATCATTTGTGATCTCTCTTTTGTACTTAATGGAAATTAAGAATAATACTAGTTTATGTTTCATTTTTTAGTGAATTTGATAGCCTATGTTGACATCCCAAATAGGCTATGTTTAATGTAATATAACATAAACTATTTGATCATTTGCCAAAGTCATTTTGATAATGAATGTGAAACTAGAATTAAAATTTGATGCTCTATGTTACTAATTAATAGTAAATAGATCATGCTTAAAATAGATTTTATTTTTAATTTCACGACATTTTCATAAGAGTTGATAAGTGGATTTGAATGGTGTGTTAGAGTTTGATGGTTTAAGTTTTGCTTATTACTAACACACATAAACCATATTTATATTAAGCACATCAATCATTTCTGCTTAAAATTTAAATGAGAGATTATAGATCAATTTCGTGTTGATTTATACGAATAATAGAAAGTGGATTTGCCTCTAAATTTCTCGTTAATCTCATAGTTTTATTCTCACTTACATTCTACTTTTAGTTCATTTTTTTAAAATTTTAGCTAAATCTCCTCTTAAATTTTGGCTAATTTGATTGAGCAAATTTAAAAATTAATTATTTTTCTATGGATCGCCTCGTACTCGCATACGTACTACAATTGTATGTCGTGCACTTGTGATTTTATAACGATATAATTTAGACGGTTTTTTAATCGATAGAAAATCTGTTGTTTAATAAGTTTTTAGTGCCATTGTAGGAAATATCAATTTGGTTTTAATTCTACTCTTCGAATTATTTTTATTTAATTTTATTGTGTGTTTATTTCGTGTGTTGATTCGCATAAAAAACAGAAGAAAAAAATATTATTCAATGTTTGTGTGTCAATTGTACTTTCATTTTGTTTATGTGTATCTTCTGTTTTCTTCACTTTTTATTGTTCACCTGTTGTGGCTTATGAATTTGTGAATTTTTGGTTTGTGTTTTCATTGTCATGAAAAATATATTGCATTTTACATTTGCATTTCTGTGCATCATCATTCAACTGCTCTAGCCACTGCCTAAATTCATTTGTTTCTATTTTTACATTGCATTGTTACATTACATTGCCTAAATTCATTCGGATCCACGCTTCCATCATCACCACCACAAATAACTTACATCACTAACAAGTCCTCTCTGTCCCTTTTTCCTTCTTCACTTTGCATCTAAACAACATTCAACCAGCAACCATGTCCACCACCGCAACCTCCAAAGTGCAACCGCCTCCTTACCCATACAAAACCCACAGCGACATCAATTCAACCAAACAACCCCAAAACAATATGCTCCATTATTCAACTCCTATACCATTCACAGTACATCCCTCACTGCCAGCAAACACCATTCACTTCAAATACTACTCCATCACTTCAACATAGCACAACTTCAAACATTGATCACCTCAGCTTCAATTTTCATCTTCCTACATGCCTACAACCAATTCCATACATAATTACTTTACCACTCACTTGACTGTACAGCCATCATCTACATCAACATCTGCCTAGCCTACCTCAATCCATAGACTGCTCCTTCTCCCTACACAACAATCACCATCATCATCAAACACCCACTGCAATCCACAAACATCAATAGAACTTTCCTCTACCATTCGCTGCAGCAAAACCTACTTCCCAAAAGCTTCCCTCCTCCTTAAAACTCTCCAACCACTTCCTTGCTGCCGCTGAATAATCAACCAACCATGACCTCGTCTTCCAGTACAACATCAAAACACTACACTGAATCATCTTCCTCTGCTTCTACAACTGCACCAAATAACCAGCCTACAACACGCCACTATTTCTATCATCAGCATCAATATTTATGAACATTACCTTAACCATCACTAACTCCTCCCTCATTATTGCCACTGCCTTATCACCCTTCCCCTTACAAACTACTTCAACCATTGCCAACAATCACCACCACATACCCACACTATTCTAAACCTTAAAATCCTCCTGCTACACCCACACATCGAATCACCCACCCACAACCAAGAAATCAACACCTGCACCTCTGCATTCATCCATCCACCACCGTAACAATAACAGAACATACAATCTTCAACCAAAGAGAAAAACATTCACAACCCAAACCAATCAATCACACAGCTAACCTCACGTCAACCACCTTCCAGTCCAACACCTCCAGCCTCATCAAGAACTCAACCCACTACTATCACCAAACTCCTCCTACAATAACTACCCCTCTGCAATTGACAATTTGAATCGACCTGCAACCTTCAACAAGTTTCCTGCTGCAAGCTTCCATCACTATCTCCAACAAAACCTCTATTGACTTCCTTAATCAATTCCCCGAGTCGATTAGTTATCGCCTCAAATCACCAACCAGCAACACAAATCTATCTTCCTCCCCTCTACCAAATTACCCTCAAAACCACAACTTCAGACCCAATTACCATTCCCAATTGCCATTTCCAATCGCGATTTCGAAAGCTGCTTTTAATTTGCTAATCGCAATCTCAATTTCATTCTTCGATTCAAATTTCAATTTGGAATTTGCATCTTGGAAATTGCAATTGCAAGTTGCAATCTTGGAAAAAAAATTCTCTTCATGTTTCTATTTATAGAAGAGGAGTGCGTAGTTTTTTTTTCAATGAGAAGAACGGGGCAAGGGTTAAGGAAAAGCTTCGATAGTGGGCTTGTATTGATTTAATATATTTTTTTAAAGCATTTTATGCACTTTTTTCTCTTCTTTTAGTTAAAAGGAAAAAAGACCTTAAAAAAATTCTTTTGAATTTTTAAGATTTATTTTGTTTTCGGATTCTTAAAACAAAAACAAAAAACAACAAAAAAATTAGTCTAAATTTATCTGCTTTTGTTTTCATTTTATCATCTATAACAAAAATCTTGTCTAAACAAAAGGAGCGCTTGCTAGCTAGAACATTGCCTTGCTTGCTTATAAAAAAATAAAATAAAATTTCCGCTTTAAAATAAATTGTTAATAATTATACACATTCTTGTATCATGCTCTTATATATTGTTTTTATTTTCTTTCCATTGTTGATTGGTTGCATTTTAAATCCAAAAACAGAAACAAAATCAAATCTCATTCGTAGTTGCATCGTTAATGCACATTTAATTTGTTTTTTACATTTATTTCATCTTATTTTCTTTTCTAAGGGCACTATCTAACTTCACATAAGGTGTGGGATTTCACCACCCTTCCTTGGCCATAAATTGCATATCATCTTAGAATTTGACCGATGATAATGGTTAGAGTTGGACTTAAGAGAGTCACAAGCTCATTAGGGTAAAATTGTATTTTGACAAGTTGATTTCTTTTAAAAATTTACTTCATTGCGTCTAGGCTACCATAGAGCAATAACACTTAAAAATATTATGGTGATTTGCAAATATTATAGTGATTGTTTTTCTGAAGGTACTTAAACCTTCGACCATAAACGACAACAATTCATGTCCTGCAGTTGAATCAACTAGCTGATCAATCATTGGAAGGGGAAAACTGTCTTTAGGGCATGCCTTGTTCAAATCTGAAGATTTGATACATGTTCTTCATTTTCCATTTGCCTTCTTCACCACTATAGGATTGGATATCCATTCAAGATAGAGGGCGTCGTGAATAAACCTATTTACTTTCAGTTTATCCACCTACTCCTTAAGAGTGACAGATCTCTTCGGATCCATGCCACGTCTCTTTTGTTTCACCAGAACATATTTTGGGTCACTGTTCAATGCATGGTTCGCAATGTCATTGCGAGATCTGACACATGTCAAAATGAGTCCAAGAAAATACATATAGATTTGCTTGGAGAAAACCAGCAATTGGAGAAAACCAGCAAGTTCTTTCATCATTGGAGGGCTGAGCTATGTTTCGATCTTCAAGACCTATGATGGGTCGTCGTGGCTAACCATGATATCAACTGTCGGCTCAGCCATCGTAGCCTTGGTCTCCTTGGGCTCCTCTTCGTCATCTCTCGGACCTATATCTCTATAGAACCGACTGTGGCATCCAAGCCAAGGCTCAAGCACCTATTGTCAATCATCAGTAACTTAGATGCAGGTTTGTCCAAACTCTTACCCTTCTCTTTACGCTGAGCTTACCTCAGCTCCGTCACATAACATGCACGTCCAGTCGCCTAATCATCATGAACCACTTCTACACAATTATCAGTTGGAAACTTTAAAGTTAAACACCGCGGGGCAAAATTCAGCCAGGGCCGATCGGCCCAGAAAAACATTGTATGGTGAATCAACATCCAAAAAAAGGAACAATAGGATTCACACTCTCATACGTTCACCTTCCCCTAATTCAACAGGTATATCCACATAACCAACAGCCTCAGTCCCCGACGCCATTGAAACCATGTATGCGAGCTTTCAATGGTTTCAAATCTTTAGCCTCCGTTCTCATTTGATCATACGCCTTCTTGAAAATAATACTCACCGAGCTTCCACAATGAATTCAAATCCTTTTCACTAAAGCAGGACCAATCATGGAAGGAATGACCATTGAGTCAAATGTAGGAGCCTCTACTTTGTCTACATCCCTAGGAGCCTCTACTTTGTCTACATCCCTACTTCTTAACACAATATCATCAGTCATCGTGCGTTGCTGCTTGACTGGAGCTCCATCCTTCGTATTCGAACAATACTCAAAGTCTACATGCCTTATTGCACTAGCATAGCGCTCCATTTCTTGCCAACTCCTATCCATAGGGTGCGATCCTCCAACTATTGTGTTGCTCACTAGTCTCCCACCGGTCTGCGTAGGCTCCTCGGCCCTACGCAGAGCTTATCCTCGATTGGGGTCAGATGTCCCCTGTTCGCCATCCTACGGATTTCTCACAAACTACTGCAATTTCTTTTCTCGAATCGACTTTTCGATAGCCTCCTAGAGATGCTTGCATCCATTCGTATTGTGCCCATAACACTCGTTAAACCGACAGTACTTTCCAGTTTTTTCTGTACCTCTGTCGACTTCTTTGGACGCGGCTTCTTATATTGAATAGTATTACAAGTGGATAGATACATATTCTCTAAGGATGTGTTTATAAGTGTGTAGTTGTCATACATAGGAATCCTAGGTCTTGGTCTCCTAGGCTCTCTCTACCGGTCTTGATTCTTATCCTCATTTCTCTTTTGTTGATTCAGCTTATTCTGAACATTAACTTGGACTTTCTCCAAACTATCATCAAACTGCTTTATAGCAATGTTGTTTTGTATTGCTTCTCTTTTCGATCCCACGACATTGTTTTTCCTAAAGACCCGGCTTCCTTCTTCCTTCGAAAATGGGTTGCCTTTAAATAGAAGTGCTCTAACGTGGTCGATGGTTTTCCAGCTAGCCAATCACCAATCTAAGATTCTGGATCAACCCGTCTCGTTACGGCCATAAGTATAACATGATCATTTAGGTTACTAACTTCTATAGTGGCAATATGAAATCTTTCCAGATAGTCCTTCAATAGTTCCCCCGGAGCCTGGTTATGTTGGGAAGTGACACCACATCTTTAGGACGAGTTGCGTGGATCCGAAACTGCTCCACAAAATTAGTTGCCAGTTCATCGAACCTTGAAATCGATCGTAGGGGAGGTCTTGTAAACCACATCGTCACTATTCCAGAAAGGGTTATAGGAAAGCATCTACATTTGGTCGTGTCATTGGCACTTTCTGAATTCATCAACCATTCGTACCTCATAATGTGCTGCCTAGGGTCGGTCTTTCCCTGTAGGCAAGCAACGAAGGCATGTTGAATTTTCCCGGATACTCCACATGCAAAACATTGTCAATAAATAGGGTATGGCTCGTCGAAATTCCACAGTCATCATTCATCAAAATCTGGTTCTCTCTTACCAACTATCTGACTATTTCTAACAAATCCGAGGTTTAGATGGGCAGTGCCAAGTGGTAGTCGCGCTCCACCTCACATGAATGGTTCGGTCGACGTCTACGGGTTATTTGATGCCTTCTTGGTCCACCATCTTCTTGATGTCCACCTTAGGCATTCATCTCATCATCATTCCAGTGGGGTACTTGGTTAGCATTTCGTCGAACTCCAGCATCCAAGCTTCCAAAAATAGCTCCTACTTGATTCCCCAAGTGTTGTGGGGGAATCCCTCCTCTAGAGGAGGATCGGTACCGATCCCTAGGGAGGGATCGGCATCGATCCGTCTTAGCGTACCATATCGGTCTACCAAGCGACGCTCTAATGTTTCTGTTTGTTCTCTTTCGACCCTACAATGTCTATGCCTATGGTATTCATCTGATGAGGTTGAACTCTTTGATGCTAAGTAAGAAGTAGGATCCCTTCTCGCATTCTCATGCTGTTGTTGTGCAATCTGGTTCACTAGGCTAACATTAGTCCGAATTTGCTTATTCCGCTGTCTATGGCTTTTCGTCAACTCCCTCATCAAGTTATTAAATTCAGCTCTGGTTATAGAAGCAGTAGGGTTCCGAACTTTAGAAGACTCCATATTCAAATTTATAGGTTGGTTGCTTGGGACTCCTCGTTGAATGTTGGCAATTTCATTCCCATCCACGTTTTGAGAATTTGATCTGGTATGCCTCGCCATTATCGATTTCCTTACTTAGATTAGTAAATCTAAGTAGTATCTGTAAGATTTTTAAGATGACCATGGATCTCCTTCAAGGGATTTTTTCAATCTAGTAGCAACAAAGGGATCGTAACGCGTCGAGAATTAGATTCTCGGTGGAAGTTCCAAAATGTTTGCAACCAAATTGGCCAAAAACACCTAAGAATAAGTTTATGTAGAGAAAATAAATGAAGAAACTAAATTAAAACAGAGGAATATAGCAATATAATGAGCAACCAAAACAGAAACAAGAGCAACAAGATTTATAGTGGTTCGGCATCGATTGCCTAAGTCCACTTTGTATATTCTCTTTATTGATTCACTATACTCATGATTACAGTAGCAAACAATAAGAAATAATAGAGTATTGAGGAGAATTGATTACAATAAAAGAAGCTATGTAACCAGCAATGCAAAGACCTTTATAGCGACCCTCTAGACTAGTAGTTATAGGTGAACGCAACAACCAATCTCTCTGAAACTTCAGCTATAGGACCTCCTTATCCATATGGGCCCACCATAAAGGGCACTAGGCCCAAATCCCAATGGAGAGGGATTTGTACCGATCCCTCCATTGGCTGATTTTGGGGTTGTGATCCCTATGGCGGCTTCTTCTTGGTTGGATATGATGGTATCTCAAATATCATATCGATTGGACAAGTAGATTTCATGCTATTTATCGATCTTGGATTCAGATTCAGTTTAGACTTGTTTCTGCCGATCCCTTCATTTTAGACATGTCGATCCCTCTTACATGCCATTCATGCATATTCTTTGAACTCCCTTATATAATTCCAAGTCCTCTACTTCCAAAATACTATGCCAAACCATCATCCTCCAAAATATTATGTTGATCCATCTAACGACCTATCGGGACGATTCCTATTATAACTTTACATGTCGACCCCTCTTACTTCATTACACTCTGCTGATCCCTCCAACAACCATCTTTCCTGAGCCAAGCACCATCAACTATGTTGATCCCTATGTTGGTTCAACTATGTCTATCCCTTACATAACCAAACAAACCGATCCCTTATGTTCTACCCTGCTATGTCGACCCCTTGTTAATCCAAGCTTTCTTCCATATTTTTATCACCCTGCATTGTCTATTCACCAACTCCGTTGTATCCGGGCTTCGTATAACCATCTGAACTCTACTTCTGGGTCCTATAGCCACGGTTCTGTACTCATCCTTCTTGACAACAATCGAATCTGCCTTGCGTAATCAGTCTAATATAGACCAGCAAGGATACCGAGTAACATGTTATAAGTTGTATATCTATTCGTAACCAAATTGGTCATAAATACCCAAGAAAAAATTTCAGTACTGAAATAAATGAAGAAATTAAATGAAAATAGAGGAAGATCACAAAATATCAAGGTTAATACAGTAGAAAGTAAAAAAACAACAAGATTTATAGTGGTTCGACATTGATTTCCTATGTCCACTTTGAATATTCTCTTTATTGCTTCTCAATTAATTTGATTACACTTATAAACAGCAATAAATAGCAAGAGATCAGAAAAGAATGGAGGATGCTAGTAACAATAATGGCGGAGTTTAACTAGCAGCGTAAGAGTCCCTAGAATGGCCCCATGTGCCTGTATTTATAGACGAAGGTGGCCTCGAATCTGACTGAAATTTTGGCAATAGGATCTCCCCAACGATATGGGCCTACCGTAAGGAGGGATAGGCCCAACTCTCAATGGATAGGGATCGATGTCGATCCCTTCATGAGTTGAGTTTGGGCTAGCGATCTCTATGGTAGCTCCCTTATGTTCTATAATGATGGTGTTCCAAATATCAAGGCGGTTGGATGCGTGGAGCTATAGTTCTTGCAATACTTCAGTTCGAATCTTAAATTGGTCTAGTAATGTCGATCCCTTCTGGTTCCCCAGTGTGTGCTTATCCATCCTCCATGAGCCATGACATTCTAATCATTATCTCATAAGTAAACCATGTCGATCCATATCTCACAAGTAAACCACGCCATGCCGATCCATCCTCCATAAGCCACACTATGTCAATCCGTACCTTACAAACAAACCATATCGAACCATTTTCCATGACCATCAACATGTCGATCCCTAATTCATAAGCTACTCCATACCTTATGTCGATCCCTTTACACCCCTATCTAAGTTGGTTATTTCACCGAATGACCATATCGATTCTTGCGATTTCTTCGTGATACACCAAACTCTATATCACTTCATTCACATTCACCATCCACTACGCTGACCCCTCTCTTATATGGACTAACCTCTATCTTTCTGACATCCCGCATCATCCATCTATCAACTCCATTCCATTTGGGCTTGATACAATTGTCCGAACATTATAGCTTTTTCATGTAGCCGTCGTCTCATGATCATCCCTCTCATCAAAAGTAGAGCGTAGCCTATGCGATCAGTCCAATATATCTAGGTCATGGCACCGGGTAATAGTTGCCCCCAAAGTATGTCTTATGAGTAACATGACGTGCTTTGAATTGAAAATAACCTAGGTACCCGGGAATAAGTCTACCCAACATTCTGGTTGATCTCTATTCCTTTATTGATCTTTAATAATACAAGTCCGATGTCGTATTCTATTAGTATGCACAAATTTGGTTATGTGAGATCTACAGGTTTTCTTATGATTTGATTGTAAACTTGATTGTTTCTACTTAAATTGCCACTTCAATTAATTTCAAAATGTTGAATCCTGAATCTCTTCCATGCACATTCACACACACACACACACGTTTCTGTTATCGACTCTCGAACGTGTTTGGACATTCGCTGGCCGTTGCCGAGTTTAATAGTTCTCTGTGCATTTATATTTTCAATTGAATCTTCATGATGACAATCATTTGCCACTCCCTAATTGCTTGCCACTATTTTCATTTTCCATACCATCCATATCCACCATTCATGCATTTTTTTTATATATGAAGGGATCAGTATAGCACCTACCGATCCATCACTAGAGACATGTGAATAGGGCTTGGCATACCTCAATGACGACCCTTTCTCCTCCCTTTTTCCTCTCTTTGACCTAGTCACTTCCTATGGCCGGTTCGACTCCTCCTTTCGATCGCTCTTATTTAAACTCACACCTCCTTCCCTTCTCTCCTCACTTCACACTTTTCCCCGCTTAAACCTTTTTCTTGCTTCTCTTCACATAGCTGAAGGTTTTGAAAGAAGATAGGCTTCACCTTTAACACCAAAATTGAATGTGAGACCTCATCTCCGATCACTATCACCAGTAATTCACCCTTAAACAAAGTTTCAACCTCGTAATTCATATTAAATAGGTATGATTCCCTTTCATAATTATATCAGTTGAGTCACGAATTTCAAGGTTCATGTATGATCGAGGTGCCCCTAGGCGAGTGAGTCGGTGGGTTTTGTTAGGGTAGGCGAGATTAAGGGAGGAGAGCAGGGTGCTGGAGAAGGAGGAAAAAGGAATAGGGAAGAAGGAGAGATGAGGGAAAAAGGAGGTAGAAGGAGGTTGCGGTACTTAGTAACTTAGTGACGGGATGGAGAATAGCTAGTGCTAAGGATCGGCATAGAGAAAGGCTGCACAATGGGTCGGTAGGAGTTTGCATTAGATGAGGAGAATGTTAAGTTGTACCAGTGAATAGGAAATAAGCGTTAATGACTTAAGTGTAGGGAACGACTTTAGTAGACGAGTCAGTGTATAAGGACCGGTAACATCCACGGAGAGGATTCTATAGTGAGGCTGGGATGAGGGATTGATAATAGCTTCTTGTTTGGGGGATCAGCATAGAGGTTCAAATATAGGGATCAGCTAAGGCATTAAAGAATAGGGGTCGGCCTATAGGCTAAAGGAGAAGGGGTTGGCACATGGAACTGAGGGATCGATATTTTCATAAAATGCTAATTTTGACTTAAGCCTTCTAAACTCTTCATTGCATATTGCCTTATTCAAACTTGGACTGTTGAACTTAATCTCAAGTAGGCACATCTCTGGACTTCTTGACTTGGACTAAACAAAGAACTGACCATAAACTTAGATAATTAACTTCATAACTCAATGTGTTGATGACCAATCCTAAAGCTCTAATCGCAGATCAACTTGTTCTTCGATTGAGACGGTCAGCGACGACGGTCTCTTTGGACGGGACTTCAAGTCTTGAAATTTCATTCTCATTTCTCAATTTCAAACTCTTTATGCTTGTTTCACACTGCGCTGCTCTAATTCACACATGACATGGGAGGAACATGTTATTATTTCTAACGTTAATTGTCTACTTAGTGTAGCTGACATAAATCTCAAGCTGCATAATGTGCTCCAACAAAATGTCTTCTGAATCCCCTGCAAAACACAGTAGCTCTGTGGCAAGGTCAAGTTCTGCCACCCTGTTTGATAAACCCTCTCTAGGTCACCGTACAGAACAAGTAGAGTCATTTGACTCGCAAGTAAATCTTTATCTTGACATTCCAGTCCTTCCCTCGGAAGTTATTAGTCCGGCTCCCGATGCTATTGAGGGTGCCATCATCCTAAATAAGACTCGCAAGCATTTAGAATCTACGAAGCCACTCTCCGTCGATTATGTTCCATCCATGGAATTTCGTTCGAAGACGTTTTAGTTCCATCGAGGCAAGACAGACCTCACTTGCCCACAGCCGGATATACTTCTTGCAACAAGTTCATGTGCTAGGCCGGATGCGTGCCACCCTTCAATGCCTTTGTTGAAATGTTGGGATACCTGGGGATCGCTCCAACCCAATTGCATCCCAACAGTTATGTCTTCATCCGTGGCACTTTCCTTCTCTTTATAAACATCCTATTTAACCCGCCAACTCCCGAAGATATCAAATACATCTATAATTTCAAAAGATGGACCAGGAGTCCATATGTCTTTCTTGAACCCTCGCCCAAATGCCAAGTCTTAACGAGTGCATGGAACAAGTTCTCTCTTTTCAAACACGAGTGGTTATATGTATGATGTCCTCCTGGCTTCGTAAGAAGATGGTTGGAAGAACATAAGTGCTAATCTTATCTTCATCTTTAGTTCAAATATTCAAGTCACAACTTCTTGCTTAAACATACTAATATCTCTAGTTCTTTCAGGTGTTTTCCCCCGACCCAAAGGCATCAAGTATTCCAAGGCCGTTGCGACCATTCATGCTACTCCCGTTGGAGATCGAGACATCAAACTCCTTGTCACTGATGAGATGCTCTCATTATTTAGGCTGTTGGAAGACGGCCGCAAAATTGGACTTCCCGATAGTAAACCGATCCTGAAAATTATTGTCAAAAGAAGGGTAGAAGCATAAGGCCCCGTGGTGCCCTCTGTTAAGGGAACTTGGAAAGACATTAAAGAGGGAGAGATAAGAGAATTTCAAGACGCGGGACCGAGAAGCAAAGGTGTAGGCCCTAGCAAAGCGCTAGTAGTCAAAGCGCCAAAGACCAGCCAAATGCAAACTCCCCCGAAGAGGTGAAAAATGCTGGTGTACAAGCCACGAAAGAGTAAGGTCAGGGCAAATCTAGAATTCGTCGTAACCCCACTCGAAAAGGAATCGTCTTCCCAGCAAATGGAAAGTTCGTTGAACGGACTCTCCGACAATCCAAATGATATACCAAATTACAACTTTGTTAACATTCACATTGAATGGCTTAACTCTTTTACGAGAAGCGGTGAAGGCGTGCAACCTTTCAACTGAGGGGAGGAAACTCCAATGAGTAAAGTCAATGTTATTGATCCGTCGGGAGTAAGCATTAGGACATACACAGACACTCGCACTCCACCATACACGGGTGATTAATTCCTCGTGTTACACTCTTACGCTTTTGACCACCTCTAGGGTTCTTTCACTTATTATCGTTCGGGTCGAGATTTAGATTTTGGAAGACAAAGAGACAAAGATGATGAGCGAGACAAAGACTATTATTCTCAAGAGTCTTCTTCTTCATCCAGACGGAAGTCTCAACCACATGCTCCTCGCCATGACGATCAATCACACCTTCCCACTCATAGTGAAGATAAATCCTCACGTCAGGGTTCTCAAGCTGCTAGACCTCATGACCAACTTTCCAGGTCATCAAGTTTAAGGAAATCACGTGAGCGCCATTCCGGTAAGCACCCACTTGCTACTTCTGATCTGCTTCCATCGGTTCCTGCTCATGATCCTACTACAGCAGAAAAGTTGGCTGAACTCAAAGCTAATTTTCCAAAAATTTACTTTGATGGACTCACGTTCCTCCCCTCTGTACACGTCATCCCCGAAAGTGCCAAAGAGAGCTCATTTGCATGTATGAATGACGTGTATGTCCATCATGAATCCTTTATTCACTTAACCAAGAAAATATCCAAAATCTCCGTCGAGTGCCAGCATGAAATCGATCACCTCAAGTTAGTGGCTATTCACGACAAAGACATTATCAAGCATCAGGATGCTGAGTTGCTTGAATATAAACACCAACATGCCGTGGTAGAGAAGAACATGAAAGAAACGGTTGAGGCGGTAAGTCGTTTGGAGACTTCACATAAAAAAGAACTAGATACACTGCTTCATCATAGTGGCACCTTGGCCTTAGAAAAGGACTCCCTACAAAAGGAGAAGTAGATCTTAGCTCGACGTGTTAAAGAGCTTGAAAAATTATTAGTCAAAGAAAGGGAGGAAAAGATCGAGGCGTAGGAAGAATTGCAGAGATACTACAAGGAGATCGTTGAGGCAAGAAATTTAAGAATGAAACTTGACGAACAATTCGCTCAGATCGAGGACTTAAAGGAAGCTGCCCGCGAAGAAGGTATAAAAGAAGTGCTCAAAGAGGATAGATCAAGAACTTATTCGATCTGCTCATTGCCGAATATAACGCCAAAGTTCTTATTCACCGTGACTTAACTTTTCTAGGCGAAAGCTATCTTGAATCGCTTGTCGAACCCTGGGAGGTTATCATGAAAATCAAGGAGGAGGAGTTGGGAGTGGCCGAGCTTAATGAAGAGGCACTTGTGCAAGAGGTGCTTCGAGAAAATGAGCCACCTAATCTGGTCGCCGTGAAGCTTCAGTTCTCTAAGGATCCTGCATCAGATAAAGAAGGAAAGGATATCGCTGGGTCCTCTGGAGCCGATCTCAAGGATCCTTCTCCTGCTCAAATAGCCGGAACATCATCTTCTCAACTCATAGAGCAACATATTGGCTATGATCTAGATAGACCTGGCCTCATCCATAAATTTTATCTCTTATACTTAAAGGGAGCACTCCAATGACAATTGAGAGGCAACTAGATGCTAATATATCATTGAATTTCTTTGAATCCAACAATTTTTTTAGTGCATAATGGTCATTGACTAACATCGATGCTTTAACTAACTTTCGCAGGTCATCTCGATCTAGAGCAAACTTCTAGGAGCGATGTCACCATGGAGCAACAAGATAAAATGGCCAAGGCTCCGGCTGCGATAGATATTCTAGGGCCCGATGCTCAAGTCATCGATGTATTCGATGAGTATAAGCCTGAGGATTTGTCCCTTGGCAAGGAGTGGGACGATGTAGTGATCACGAGCGCCTCGGAGCACACCGACAAAAGTAGTATAAAGGAGCAGATTGAAGAAGAAGAGAAGGTGAAGTGTGAAGTCAAAGTGGAACTCGTCGAAGATCCTAATCCTATACCACTACAGGTCATTTCACCTGGTGGGACAATCTCTATTGAAATTCCTCCTTCTTCCTCAAGCGTCTCCAATAAGGGCAGCAAGAGGTCTCGGAAAAGATGCTCGGTTGATTCTACTCCTGAGAAACCGAAGAAGGAGAAAAATTCGAAGAAGTAGTTAGTATTTTTTGTTCTTGTACAAGGTTAATTTGGATAAGTCAGTCGTGCATTTCTTTCCTTAGTAGTAAGTGTACGGGTGCGAACCTCGAACTTCTGGAATAACTTGTAATGAATTTTTGAGATGGTGAATAATTTTTTTGATTAGTCATCATGTGAATTATTACTTCAATAGCAGAGTCATTACTCCTCTTTTCATGTCCTTTTAATAATTTCCACAAGTCTCGTTAACAGTTCACATCTCCTTCTCGAGGCTTCTCTATAGACGTTGTCTTAAGTCATAAGCAACGCTAAGCCAGAACTATAACAATGGTTACGTCTTGCCTCCAGAAGTTCAAATCTCTTCCATCGATTTGAGATTCGAATTCGTGGGATAGAGAACAGTCAAAATCCATCCATTCACTAGTTGAATTTATGAGTTAGCCAGCGGTCCGGAGACATAGAATTTTTAGCAGGTGGTCAGCCGTACCCTAAGTTCTCATACTCTAATCCATACACCGGAGACTTAGAGTTTTTATCATGGGCGGTCGTGTTTCTGTCCGTGGCAGTCGTTTTTTCGTCAAAAGTTTATACTCTGGTCAGCAGTTGAGGACTTAGAGTTTTTGTTGTAGGCAGTAGTGTATCCGCCCGTGGCAATCATTTTTCCACCGAATGTTTTATACTCTAGTCCATAGTCGGGGACTTAGAGTACTCTAGTCCACATTCGGGGACTTATAATTTTTGTCTGGGCAGTCGTGTTTCCGTCCGTGGCAGCCATTTTTTCGTCGAATGATTTATACTCTAATCCACAGTCAGGGACTGAGAGTACTCTAGTCCACAGTCCGAGACTTAGAGTTTTTGTCATGGGCAGTCGTGTTTCCTCCCGTGGCAGTTGTTTTTCCACCGAATGGTTTATACTCTAGTCCACAGCCGGGGACTTAGAGTACTCTAGTTCGTAGTCGGGGACTTAGAGTTTTGTCATGGACAGTCGTGTTTCCGCCCGTGGCAGTCATTTTTCCATCGAATGGTTTATACTCTAATCTACAATCGGGGACTTAGAGTACTCCAGTCCGCAGTAGGGGACTTAGACTTTTTTTCGTGGGCAGTCATATTACCCCCCGTGGCAGTCCTTTTTCCACCAAATGGTTTATATTCTAGTCCATGGTCGGTGACTTAGAGTACTCTACTCTGTAGTCGAGGACTTAAAGTTTTTGTCGTAGGCAGTCATGTTTCTGCCCATGCCATTCGTTTTTTCACCGATAGTTTATACTCTAGTTCGATGTTGGGGACTTAGAGTACTTTAGTCCGCAGTTAGGGACTTAGATTTTTTTGTCGTTTTCTCGTCATTGGCGGCCTTTGTTCCTTATTGTGAGAATCGATCTTTGATTCGTCTGGGAGTCGTCAACTGAGAAAACTTACGAAGCTCGCCTCATTCGATCCCATCAGGGATTGGTATGATTGATCAACTTCAAACTTTGTGAATCTATTCACATATCGCACGTATTGATATCAATCAGTTTCATCACATACTTAGCATAAAATGCAATAACTGTAGCTTATGTAAAGGAAGCTTCAAGATTTTATTCATCATATGAAAAGGAACATAATAACTTGTCGTATTACACATTAAAAAGGTCAAACACCAAAGCAAATGTTGAAAGTAACTAGTACTGAAATACAAAAGAAATAGTGTAGGTTAAATAGTATTGTGAATGCTCGCTATTCCACGCACTTGGAAATGTCACGCCATCAACAGTCGCTAGCTTAAAAGTTTCTTCTCCAAGCTCTGTTCAATGACATATGGTCCTTTCCATGTTGGATTCATGTGCAATGGAAGTGGAAAAACTCGTTTCAGTACAAGATCGTCAACTTCGAAGGTTTTCAATCGGATTTTCATGTTGTAATATCCGACGTTTCGATGTCGGTGTCCAGCTGCTCTCAAATTGGCCTCCTCGCGCTTCTCATCGATAAAGTCCAAAGATTCCATGAGAAGATCTTGGTTCATTCTGGGGTTGTAGTAAGTCACTCGATGAGAAAGGACTTTGAGTTCTACTAGAATAATTGCTTTGGCTCCGTAAGCAAGAGCAAAAGGAGTATGGCTAGTTGCGGACTTGTAAGTGGTCCTGTAGGCCCAAAGTGCCTTAGAAAGCTCATCCACCCACTTGCCTCTAGTTTTCTCCAAACTCTTTCTTAGAATAAATTCGATAATCCTGTTTATAGCTTCACCTATCCATCTGACTGAGGGTGAGCGATCGCCGCAAACCTCTTCTCGATACGATACCTTCATCAAAACTCTTTAAATTCAGCGCTTTCAAATTGATTGTCGTTGTCAGCCATGACAGTCTATGGAAGACCAAAATGGCATATGATGTTTCGCACAACGAAGTTAATAATTTTCTTGGTTGTAATTATGGATAATAGCTCTGCCTCGACCCTTTTGGTGAAGTAGTCAACCACGACAATCGCGTTCTTCGCGCCACCTTTGGAGATTGGTAGAGAGCCGATGATGCGATACCCCACATAGCAAATGGCCATAGACTAACCATTTGTGAGATCTCCGTCGGTGGGTCTCTTTGCACTTGTGCATATATTTGGCATTTATCACATCGTATCATATAATCAGAAGCATCCCGGTTCACAGTTGGCCGGCAGTATCCATAACGGAGTATTTTTTTGCTAAAATTTTCCCTCCAGTGTGATCGCTACATTCCCTCTCATGGACTTCTTTTAAGACACACTTTATCTCGTCGTGGGCGATACATCGGAGTGAGGTAACAGAAAACACCTTTCTATACATATTCCTTCTTGCATAATATACTGTGAAGCTTTGCGAAGAACTTGTCGCTTTTCATTTCTCTTCTCCGGCAAGATTTCATGCAACGTGTATTCTATAGATGGAGTCATCCATAATTCCCTCTTGAGCTCCGTTTCCAGTACTTGGTCAACTTCCATCATATTTATACTTGGAGTGTGCAATGTCTTGACTGGAGCCATGCCCATCTGTTGTGCATCACCAATACTCGCGAGCTTTGCCAATGAATCGACTTCTCCAATCTGCTCACACGGGATATGCAAAATGTCATAGTATTCGATATCTGCCAATAGCTCCTGAACCCAAGTAAGATACGAGGAAAGTCGTTGTCCCTTAGCCTGATAATCTCCTCTTACTCCAATTATGAGTCCCATAAGATTTCAAGAGACTTTACTCCAAGCTCCCTAGCAAGTTTTAGCCTGACGATCAATGCTTCACATTCGCTTTCATTATTTGTAGCAGGAAAATCAAGCTTCAGAGCATAGAAAATTGACCGGTTCTCAGGGTTTACGAGAACAATCCCAGCTCCGAAACAATGACCATTGGATACTCCGTCGGTGTACGTCTCCTATCATATAGAAGGGGTTACTCCATTCTCCGAGCCTCGT
Organism: Allium cepa; assembly: GCA_030765085.1. Taxonomy (NCBI): domain Eukaryota; kingdom Viridiplantae; phylum Streptophyta; class Magnoliopsida; order Asparagales; family Amaryllidaceae; genus Allium; species Allium cepa. The sequence goes on along the minus strand of CM060940.1, from coordinate 743,239,977 downwards.
CCTGCATGGTATGCTCTGCTATGAAGTCTGCCAATGCTTGTCCCTGAATAGCTCCGTGGTAGATATGTAATGCCAGACTGGCTGATCTTGATCTTCCATTTAAGTAACCTTCTAGATGTCTCAGGTCATTGTAGGACTTGTCGTAACGGCTGGTCGGTATAAACATTGATTGAATGGACTTGGAAATACGGGAAAAGCTTGCACGAAACAATCATCAAGCAGTACGCCAGTTTCTCTATCTTCGAGTAGTTTCTTTCTGTCCCTGTTAATCGTTTACTGACGTAACATGCTAGTCTCTGAATATGGTTCTCCTCATGAATCAAAGCGGCACTTATGGCATGTGATGATACAGCCAAGTAAATATACAACTCCTCATGATCTACTGGCTTTGACAAGATAGGCGTCGTTCCAAATGATCCACCAACGCTCGGAATGCGCCTTCACAATCTTGCGTCCACTCGAAAATTCTCCTTCCTTTCCTTATCAGAGTGAAGCAAGGAATGCATTTGTCGGTCGCCCTAGAGATAAACCAACTCAAAGCAGCGACCTTCCTGTTCAAACTTTGCACTATTTTAATGGTTCTAGGCACTTTTATGTCCTGAATGGTTTGAATCTTTTTTGGATTAAATTCAATTCCTTGAGCATTGACAATAAAGCCCAAGAACTTCCCTGAAGCAACACCTAATTAGCACTTCAAAGGGTTGATTTTCATGTTATAGAACTGAAAGATATTAAATATCTATGGTAAGTCTCGAATGTGGTCGTTTGATCATTGTGACTTCATGAGCATATCATCCATATAGACTTCCATCGTCCTCCCAATTCGATTTTTAATCATTCAGTTAACCATAAGTTGATAGGTCGCTGCAGTATTCTTTAACCCGAATGACATCACTACGTAACAGTACAACCCAACATCCATGATAAAACTGGTAAGTTCCTGATCTGGGACATGTATCAGGATTTGGTTATACCCTAAGTATGCATCCATAAAGATAGCAATTCATCCCCTGCAGTATCAGCTAGCCGATCAATTCTATGCAAGGAAAAACTGTCTTTAGGGCATTCCTTGTTCAGGTTCAAATAGTCAATGAACGTTCTCCACTTCTCGTTAGCCTTCTTCACCAACATGGGGTTAGATATCCATTCGTGATAGATGGCTTGCGAATAAACCCGTTGAATTTAAGTTTATCCATCTCCTCTTTAAGAGCGATGGATCTCTCTAGATCCATGCCCCATCTTTTCTGTTTTACTGGCACATATTTCGGATCAACGTTTAATGCATGGCTCACAATGACAGCTGAGATCCCATGCATGTCAAAATGAGTCCAAGAGAACACATCCAGATTCGCTTGAAGTAAAATCAATAAGTTCTTTTATCATCGAAGGGCTGAGTTGCGATCCAATTTTCAATACTTGTGATAGGCCATCGTGGATGACTGTAATATCAATCGCCAAATCAACCGGTGCTACCTTAGTCTCCATGGGTTCCTCCTCATCATCCCTTGGATTTATGTCTCTATAGAGCTGACTATGGCACCCTAGTCGTGGCTTAGGCGCCATTTATCAATCTTCAATAACTTGGATGCGGACAGACTTGTCCACACCCTTTCCCTTCTCTTTTCACTGAGCCTCTCTCAACTTAGCCACATAATAGGCATGTTAGTCATCCGATCACCACGCATAACACCTATTCCGTTATCGGTAAGAAATTTCAACGTCCAAAACCACGGGGACAAAGTTGCCTGAAATTGAGTTAGGGCCGGGGGACCTAGAAAAACAATGTATGGTGAATCCACATCCAAACAATGAACGGTAGGATTCTCACTCTCCTACGTTCACCTTCTCCCAACTCAACTGGCAATTCGACATAACCCATTGCTTCAGTAGCCACACCATTGAAACTGTGTATATGAGCTTTAAATGGTTTCAAATCCTTAGCCTCCATCCTCATTTGATCATAAGCCTTCTTAAAAATAGTGTTCACGGAACTTCCACAATCAATCATAAATTTTCTTACCAGAGCAGGGACAGTCATGGTTGAGATAACCATCAGATCAATAGCAGGGGCCTTTACTCTATCGGCATCCCTGCTTCTAAATATTATATCATCTGTCATTGTACGATGTTGCATGGCCGGAGTTCCATCCTCCGTATTCGAACAACATTCAAAATCCACATGTCTCATTGAGTTATCATAGCGCTCCATTTCATGCCAACTCCTGTCCACAGGGTGCGGTCCAACAACTGTCGTGTTTATTACAAACCTTCCACTAGTCCGTGTAGGCTCCTTAGCCCTACATAGAGCCTACCCTCGATTGAGGTCATATGTCCCCTGTTCGCCATCCTGTGGATTTTTCACAAAGTGCTTCAACTTTTTCTCTCGAATCAATTTCTCAATGGCATCCTAGATATTCCTATACTCATTTGTAATATGCCTGTAACCTTCATGAAACTAGCAATGCTTTTCGGTTTGCTTCTGTGCCTCTGTCGATTCTTTCGGACGAGACTTGTTATATAGGAAAGTATTACAGGTGGACAGATAAATGTTCTCCAGGGATGCGTTCAAATGTGTATAGTTGTCATACATAGAAAACTTGGGCCTCGACCATCCAGATTTCCTCTTCCGGTCTCGATTCCCATCTCCACTTCTTTTCTATTGATTCGGCTTGTTTTGAATATGGACCTTCACCTTCCCAAAACTCTCGTCAGAATGCTTTATCATGGTACTGCTTTGCACTACTGCCCCACTAGGCCTTGGGGCATTACTCTTCCTAGAGAACTTGGGTTCCTTCTTTCTCATAAACTGGGCCGCCTTTGAAATAGAAACTTTCCAGCATGGTCGGCGGTTTTTCCAGCTAGCCAGTCACCGAATTCGGATTCCGGGTCGACTTCTCTCGTCACAGCCATGATTATCGCGTGATCATTTAGGTTACCGACTTCAATGGCCGCAACATGAAATCTTTGCAAATAGTCCTTCAATGATTCCCTCGGAGCCTGGATTACACTCGATAATGACATCACATCCATAAGGCGAGTAGCGTGGATCTGAAACTGCTCCACAAACCTTATTCCAGTTCGTCGAATCTTAAGATTGATTGTGGGGGCAATCTTGTGAAACACATTGTGGCAATCGTTGAGAGGGTTATCAGGAAGCGTCTACATTTTATGGCGTCGTTTTCCTTTGCCGAGTCCTTCAACCATTCGTACCTCATGATGTGCTGCCCGAGGTCGGTTTTCCCCACATAAGCAGGCATCATAGGCATGTTAAACCTTCTAGATACTCCGCATGTAAAACACTATCGGTTAATGGGGTGTGGCTTCTAAAGACTCCATGATCATCATTTGTCAAGCCCTGCTTCTCTCCCACTAGTTGTCTGACCATTACGGATAAGTCCAGTGTCTGGATAGGTGGTGCTAAGTGATGGTCGTGCTCCACCTCGCGTGGATGCTCCGGTCGGTGTCTCCGGGCCAATTCACGCCTCCTTGGCCTGTCATCCTACTGATGTGCATCATGAGATTTCACTTCATTATCATTTCGGAGAGGTAATTAGTCAGCATCCAAACGTACTCCAGCGTCCAATTCCCGGATTCAAGTTGAGCATGGCTCCTCAGCTGCAGTTGAGGAGTTGTCCCCCTAGCTGAGGGATCGGTACCGACCCCTGAGAAGGGATCGACACTGACCCATCTTAGCAGGCCATGTTGGTCTGCCAAGTGTTGCTTCGATGTCCCTGTCATGCTGCTTCAACTCTATGACACCTTCGCCTGTGATGTTCATCTAACAAAATTGAACTATCTAATGTCGAGTAGGAAGCGAGATTCCTTCTGGTGCTTTGGCGCTGTTGTTAAGCAATATGGTTCATCAAGTTAGCATTAGTCTGGTTTTGCTCATTTAGCTGCCTACGAATTTCCATAAGCTCCCTTATCAAGTCATTGAATTCAGCTTTAGTTATAGAATTAGTAGGGTTCTGGACTACAACAGGCTCCACATTCACATTAGCAGGTTGGTTGCTTGGACCGCCTTGTAGGACACTGGTAGTTTCATTAGAATCGACATTCTAAGAAGTAGATCTGGTGCGTCTAACCGTTCTAGATTCCTTTGCTTAAATATTAGTAAATATGAATAGTATTTTCATGTTTCTAAAGGTGAACATGGATCTCCTTCGGTGGATTTTCTCAATCCAGTAGCAACAAAGATGATCCTAATAGACTGAGAATCAACGTTCTCAATGAAAGCACCAAAATATTTGCAACCAAATTAGCCACAAATACCCAAGAATAGATTTAAGTTGTGGAATAAATGAAGAAATTAAATGAAAATAGAGGAAAACCATAAAATATCAAGATTAATACAACAAAAGGTAAAAAACAATAAGATTTATAGTGGTTCGGCATTGATTGCCTATGTCCATTTTGAACAATCTCTTTGTTGTTTCTTAATTCACTTGATTACACTTACAAACAACAAGAAATAATAAGAGCTCAGAAAAGAATGGAGTAAGTTAGTTACAATAATGACGGAATTTAACTAGCAACGTAAGAGTCCCTAGAATGGCCCCATGTGCCTGTATTTATAGACGAAGGCGACCTCCAATCTAATTCAAACTTTGATAATAGGACCTCCCCAACCATATAAGCCCAACATAGGGAGGGCTAGACCCAACTCTCAATGGATAAGGATCGGTACCGATCCCTACATGAGTCGAGTTTGGGCTAGCAATCCCTATGTTACCTCCCTTATGGTCTATAATGATGGTGTTTCAAATATCAAGGCGTTTGGATGCATGTTCAATACTTCATTTCGAATTTTAACTTCGTCTGGGTAATGTCGATCCCTCTTGGTTCCCTAGTGTGTTTCGATCCTTGCTCCATGAGCCATGCCATTTCGATCCATATCTCACAAGTAAACCATGCTGATCCATATCTCACAAGTAAACCACGCCATGCTGATCCATCCTCCACACCATGTCGATCCGTACCTTATGAACAAACCATGCCAAACCCTTTTCCATGACAATCAACGTGCTGATCCACAATTCATAAGCTACACCATATCTTGTGTCGATCCCTTTACAACCCCAACTAAGTTGGCTTTTTCACCGAATGACCATACTGATCCTTGCGACTTCTTCTTGGTACGTCGAACCCTATATCACTTCATTCACACTCACTATCCACTATGTCGACCCCTCTTTTACATAGACTAACTGTTATCTTTCCGACATCCCACGTCGTCCATCTGTCAAGCCATTCCATTTGGGCTTGATACAACTTTCTGGATATTATATCTTGGTAATGAAGCCATCGTCCCATGATCATCCCTCTCATCAACAGCAGAGTCTTGTCTATGCGATCAGTCCAATACAGTCGGTGAAAGTATGCTATTGATCGTGTAATATGAATATATGATAATACAAAGTATAGTGATGATAGTAATATAGTAAATAGAGCGGAATATAAAAAGCAGTATAATAAAATGACACCATAGATTTTTATACTGGCTCGGAGCACCATCCTACGTCCAGTCCCAGACTCCATCTGGAATTTCACTAAACCAACAACCCTCACTTAACCCGGAAGAACATGTCAATACAACCCCAGAGCAGCCGAACGGGACCTGAGCAGCAGAACAGGATTTCGCCTCAGTAGCCGAAGAGGACTTCACACGCCTGAGCAGCAGAACAGGACTTTAACAAATACAAAGATTATTTTGACTTTGTGTGTTATAATAATACAGATTTGTCGCTTGTAGTACATCCTTCCTATAATCTTCTCCTCGAGTATAAATATATATATTTGAAGTTTATGAAGAATAGAAAGGTATAATATTGCTTTAATGTAGAATAATTGAAATTATAATAGAAAATAGATTTCACAGAGTTAGATTAGAGAGATAAGAAAATTTGGTGATTTGTAATCAAGTTAGAGTATGTATTATAGAAATTAAAGAGCAGCGACTGTTGGTGAAGAGTTTCGATTGAAGTATTACGTCTAAATCTTTTCGTAAAAGTTCGCAACTCTTCACAAATAGTCGTGTCTTTTCAAAAAGTAGCCACTGTAGAAATTCAGTCAACTGAACCTCTGGGTCAATCGACTAAATATTCAAACTAATTTTTAGACATATCTGTATATCTGTGCATCTATGCATGTTGTAGAGATTTTCCAGGGTCAGCCAACTGAACCACTGGGTCAGTCGACTGACCTAGTAAAATCTGTGCAATTTGCACAGTTTACGCAAGTATAGTAATATATACAACTTTAAAACACTTTTATATATTTTATATGCTTATATATGTATAAAATATTTGAGAATAAGATGATTAAATATATAAGCTAATATATACGTAATCGCGGAGAGACTTTAATAAAATTGACCTAAGCTCAAAACTAAAATAATATAATTGTTGCACCGGTTTTGAAGTCTTGTCTCCTTGTAGTATATATTCTCTTTTTGTCGTAGAAGTCATCAAATCTGTAAGACGTGGTGATAGTTTTGTGTCATGAATCAAAACCAAGTCTTAACCTTCTCCCTCTTTTTGAGTGATGACAACATGTAAATAGATATAGATTTTGACTGTATATATAATATAAATACTTACTCCCCCTAAATCTTTGACACTTTATATCCTGCATTCTCAACATTAGTAATAATATTTCTTCCCATTTGTCATCGACAAAAAGGAATAAGCAATATATGAAAGTATGAAGTCATAATGTCATAGATATTATGAAGGAAACAACCATTCATACATTAAACAACCATAAACAAGAGTCTTGAAATAGTACGAAAAAGAGTGACTATTTAATACAAGCCATAAAATAAAGACTGATGTTTGCATAATATAAAATAACAACTCATGCTATCCTTTTCTTACCCCTATCATCATGCGATGTTTGACCGCCACTATCGCCTCCATCTCCTCCATCATCGCTACGGAAGAGCAAGACCAAGTGAAGACGGGTTGCTTACCTGGATCGCCAATTGTAGCCGTGGAAGTGCCGGATGAACATGAAATAGCTTGCCATAACTTGTAAAAAATTCCTTTAACCTTATCAAGCTTTTTGTCTACTTTAGCGATATGGGTTTGAAGAATTTGTTGGTTATGGCATATCATAGAAATGGACTCATATGGAGGAAAGCCGGGATTAGGAATCAAAATTTCGTCTTGTTGATGACTAGTTGATCAAAAACGTGTATATACATATGTGCACAAGTTCAATAGGCTGTTTATAGATATTCAGTCGACTGAATGGTTTTGTTCAGTCAACTAAATTCTATTGATAAACAAAATCACCACAGCTCATTTGTTAGAGCACTTACATTCTAAACTAGTGACCCGGGTTTGAGCCCCGCTCCATGCATTTTTTAAAAACTTGATTTTGATTAAAATATGCATGCAAGTTTATTTGAATGTGAATGATGATTCTTGAGGAAAGATTTTGACAAAGCGCTAAACTAGATTGTATATACATATTTGATGACTCTTGTTAAAATATATACTATATGAACCATACTTTGAGTCGTTGAGTCTGAATGTTGTCGTAGTCGTAGATTTGTGAATTGTTGTTTCATGTCAGCCATCAAAAGCTATGATCCAACATTCCCCTCATTTTTGATGATGACAACTCCATTTTCTACGGATGAATCTTCGACAAGCTTTGTTGACTTATCTCTCCCTCGGAATATATTCTTATAATTGTGCTATAGATTTCTCTCCCTGAATCTATGCTATATATTCCTGTAAATAATTAATATTTTCTCCACCTTAAGCTGTGCTTTCATCGTTTATTCCTACAAATAGCGTTAGAGCAATATCTTTTTCCCCCTTTGTCATCGACAAAAAGGAGAGTTTATATGATGACATAAATTATATTCCACATAAGTGTTTAACATAGAACAATATAAAACAAAATAACTACTACTTACAATGTAAGGTATCAAAAAAAAATTAACGTTTAAAGCATGCGATACCCAAGGTTCTTATAATTTCCTAATTTTTAGGAAATCATACCCATTTGGGTGTGGTCGAACCTTTAAAAATATAATTTTTATTATTAACTACCATTTTAAAATAATCATCAATGTATTTTTCTCTATTTTTCCAATTAACAGGAACCCAAATACTTAAAAAAAATTATTCATATTTCCCGTCAATGATTTTGTACTTCTAGAGAAATTATAAACATTATTGGTCATAACAATATTTGAATTTCTATAAAAATTGGATTTAGACTTTACTCGAAATTTAGTATTAGCACTAACATTTTTACTATGCATGAAAGAGTATATAGTGCTATTTCTAAGATTAGTTTTATTATATCTTAAATCACTTTTATCATGTAAAGTTCTAAAACTGAATAAAATCATGTTTAAGTCGTTTTGACCTTTACTAAATTTCATGACTTCAGTGTTAAGTTTATCAAATTTAGCTTTAAAGTCATAATTTTTATTTTCAAAATAAATATTACTATTATTAAAAATATCAATTTTCTCATTTAATTCAGAATTCTCGTTTTTTAGCGTACAATTCTCATTTTTGAGAAGGAAATTTTGAGTATCTAAAGAGGATTGTAATAAATCATTTTGTCTTTTCAAATCAAAAATTTCTTTTGAAATTTTTTCTCTCTTTTTCAAATATAGTGTTTTGTTCATCTAGAAAATCTTTAACAGTTATAAAATTATTCTTTAAAACACCAAGTTGATTTTCTAAATTTAACTTCTTGTTTTCCAATTTCTCATTTTCAAGTTCAACAGATTCAATCTTTTTTAAAATAATAAAATTAAGCTTTGAAATCTTATTGCTCATACTAACTAATTCATTATTATCTTTTACTGAAATTTGTAAATCAAAAAATACCTTTATGTAGTCCTCACTGGTGGCTTTGACAGGGATTTTTCCAGTTGTATTTCGACTGGATTGTTTTCTGACCATTATTCTATGATGTTGTGACGATCAATAGAATTCTAGGCTCTAATACCAAATGAAAGTGTGCTACGGATAGTGTAATATGAATATATGATAATACAGAGTATAGTGATGATAATAATACAGCAAATAGTGCGGAATATAAAAGCAGTGTAATAAAATGACACTAGATATTTTTATAATGGTTTGGAGTACCATCCTACGTCTGATCCCAGACTCCTTTTGGAATTTCACTAAACCAACAACCCTCACTTAACCCGGAGGAACTAGTCTATACAATCCTTGAGCAGCCGAACAGGGACCTGAGCAGTAGAACAGGATTTCGCCTCAGCAGCCGAAGAGGACTTCACACGCCTGAGCAGCAAACAGGACTTCAACAAATACAAAGATTGTTTTGACTTTGTGTGTTCTAATAACACAGATTTTTCACTTGTAGTACACCCTTCCTATAATCTTCCCCTTGAGTATAAATATATATATTTGAAGTTTATGAAGAATAGAAATGTGTAATATTGCTTTAATGCAGAATAATTGATATTATGATAGTAAATAGATTCAAGAGAGTTAGATTAGAGAGATAAGAAAATTAGGTGACTTGGAATCAAGTTAGAGTATGTACTTATAGAGGTTAAAGAGCAGCGACAGTTGGTGAAGAGTTTCGATTGAAATGTTACGTCCAAATCTTTTCGTAGAAGTTCGTAACTCTTTACAAATAGTCGTGTCTTTTCAAAAAGTAGTCGTTATAGAAATTCAATCAACTGAACCTCTCGGTCATTCGATTGAATATTCAAACGAATTTTTAAATATATATCTGTACATCTGTGCATGTTGCATAGATTTTCCAGGGTCAGTCGACTGACCTGATAAAATCTGTGCAATTTGCACAGTTTACACAGGTATATAATATATACAACTTTAAAACACTTTTATATATTTGATATGCTTATATATGTATAAAATATTTGAGAATAAGATGATTAAACATATAAGCTAATATATACGTAAACGAGGAGAGATTTTTGCAAAATTGATCTAAGACTCAAAACTAAAATAATATAATTGATGCACCGGTTTTGAAGTCTTATCTCCTTGTAGTATATAACCTCTTTTTGTCGTAGCAGTCATCAAATCTGTATGTCATAGTTATATTTTTGTGTCATGAATCAAAACCAAGTCTCAATAGTCGGGTCATAGCGTCGGGTAACAATATCCTTTGTGAGTATGATTTCAGTTTAGTTACTTAATATTTCTTATAAAATAATGTAGTTATATTTGGTATTGATCATAAAAAAGTTCTTTTGCTTTTTTAAGGTTATGGAAAACCTAGAAACTACCACTTCAACTCATAGTCAAGAGGCTCAAACCTCCACACAACAAAATCGTATGAAGTTGTTCGCATCCTTCATCAAACAAATGGAACAAATTTCCTTAAGACCTGTGAATTTCCATTTGATAATTTATTGAGTTATTTTAAGAATTTGCATCCAGATAAATTTGTTGGAGATACCGATCCATTTATATCTGGACAATGGATCCGACATTTAGAAGACATCTTTAACGTCTTGATTTGTAGTGAAGTAGATAAAAGGAAGTTAGTTGTATTTCAACTAGCGGGAGGGGCAAGGAATTGATGGGATTAATCAGGACTATAACTGATTTAAGCATGTTGACTTGGAGAAGTTTGAAGGAAATGTTTCTTAAAAAGTATTATCCAGAACATGAAAGAGAGAAGATGAAATTGAAATTTTAAGTTCTCACATAAGGAAACATGATAGTTGCCCAATATAAAAATCAATTTGTGACATTGCCTCGATTTGCAAGTCATTTAGTTAATACACCTAAAAAGAGGGCTATAAAGTTTGCAAAAGAACTGATTTCACCAATAAGGAGACATGTAATTGGTGATTGTCAGAAGACCTATAAGGTAATCATATCTAAAGCTCTTAACCTCGATGAAGACTACATTCAATTTCAACAAGAAAGGAATATTTTGAAGAATAGAAATCCCAACAATAAAAAGGAAATCCAATAAAAAATTAAACTCAATAGGATGAAGCCACGATACAATGTGGAAAAAATCGGGGAGGGGCACAACAAGGAGAGGGTCTAAATAAAATAAAGACATCTTATAGTTGCAATGAGAAGGGTCATATTGCTCCTAACTAGAAAATGGAAGAAAAAGGATTGTATGCTATAATTGTAGTGAACCTAGACACATAAGCAGAGACTAATAAAAGCCGAAAAATGGAAAATAAAGTAACACTAGGAAATTAAGTCAGGGTATATAAGGTAGTTTCTGAACAACCATGTATGGAAGATACATTATTTATTTTTGATTTTCAATCTAAAATTTTATTTGTTCCGAGTGCCACACATTTCCTAATATCTGCAGTATTCGCTACTAAGTTAGGATTACCGATTCAGTATGAACAAGTCCCCTAATAATAGATAACTTAGCAGAAGGGGAAATTAGACTTAGAAGTATATGTAAGAATTGTCATCTTTATATTAAAGATAAGGAATTGCCCATGGATTTGTTCCTTTTCCCAATGATTCATTTTAATCTCATTCTTGGAATGTATTAGCTTTAAAAATGTTATGCCAAACTAGATTATCATGACATGACTATAACCTTTTCCATTCCGAGATATGAGACATTCATATATTTGTGTAATAAATTTGGAAATGCATCCATATCTAGATACCTAGCACATATAGATATTAAAAATGCAGCCAACAACTAGATCAAATTAAATTGGCCAGTGAATTTGAAAAGGTATTTAAATATATACCGGGACTACCACCAAAACGAGAAATAGATTTTTGTACCGAATTGGTCCCTGGTACAAACTCATTAGCAAAAACAACTTATCGTATGGCTCCACTGAAAAAAAAGAACTAAAGAAGCAAATTCAAGAGTTAGAGGATCGAGAATTTATTAGGCGAAGTAAATCACCATGGGAAGCTCCAGTATTATTCGTAAAGAAGCAAGATAGGTCCCTACGATTATGTATTGACTATCGAGAACTTAATAAGGTTATAATTAAGAATGAGTATCCATTACCTCGAATTGGTGATCTATTTGATCAACTCCTAGGAGCTACCATATTCTCAAAGATAGATTTGAGGTATGGTCATCACCAGTTAAGGATGAAGGAAGAAGATATTCCAAAGACAGCTTTTCAAACATGGTATGGACAATATGAGTTTTTAGTCATGCCTTTTGGACTAACTAACGCACCAGCAGTTTTCATGGACCTTATGCATCGTGTATTCCATCCATGCCTTGACCAATTTGTTATAATATTTATAGAACATATCTTAATTTACCCTAAATCAAGAGAAGAGCATGAGAAACATTTGCGTATAACACTGCAAACATTAAAGGAACACCAATTGTATGCCAAGTTAAGTAAGCGTGAGTTTTGGTTGAAGTAAAATTTCTCGGTCATGTTAGCAGTAGACCCATCAAAAGTTGATGCAGTTTTGAAATGGATTCCTCAAAGAACACCTTTGGAGATTCGAAGTTTTCTTTGACTGATTAGTTATTATAGAAGATTTATTCAAACCGTTTCAAAATTAGCAGCTTCACTAACTAAGTTAACACAAAAGGACATAACATTTATATGGAATGAGAAATGTGAGGTGGCATTTCAGACATTAAAAAGAAAATTACCTAAAGCCAAGTTCTATCATTACAAAGGAGTGGAGAACGGTGAAAAAAATATTGTGATTCATGTTGTCAAGGATTAGGATGTGTATTGATGTAGGAAGATAAAGTTATTTCTTATGCCTCTCGACAGTTAAAGAAGCATGAAGTAAATTATCCAACTCATTACTTGAAGTTGGCAACAATAGTGTTTGTATTAAAGATATAAAGACACTATCTTTACAACGAACAATTTGATATTTATTCTGACCATAAGACTTTAAGTATTTATTCTTTCAAAAGGAACTTAATATGAGACAACGAAGATGGATGGAGTTTTCAAAGGATTATGACTTCACATACATTATTTTCTTAGAAAAGCCAATGTGGTAGCAGATGCATTAAGTCAAAATTCATATGGAATTATAACTAACCAAGTGATCACAGAATGGGGAGCTTTAGGAACTTTAGTAGAAATGAATGCTCGACCTAAGATGATTAATCAAATAAATAGTGAAAGGATGGCCCTTATGTGCAGTATGGTCATTTCACCTACTTTAGTTAGTATAATTTTAGAAGCCCAAGGAAAAAAATGAAAAGTTAAAGGAATAGTTTGTGAAAATGAAAGGCGAGGACCCAGTATATTGGAAGGTAGGAAATGGCGAAGGATATAGATATTGAAATAGACTTTGCATGCTAAGTCAAATAGAATTGAAGAATGAGATTCTGAATGAGGTGCATCATTCAAGGCTCATTATACATCTTAGAAGCACGAAGATGCATATGGATTTAAGGCATCAATTTTGGTGGAATGGAATGAAGAAGGATGTTGTAAGATTTGTTTCAAGGTGCTTCACATGCCAACAAATTAAGGCTGAGCAACAACGGCCATCTAGTCTGTTGCATTCGCTTCCTATAGCGTCATTGAAGTGGGAACAAATTTCAATAGATTTTATTGTTGGACTCCGAAAGTCGAACCAAGGGCATGATACAATATGGGTTGTGGTGGATCGCTTAAGAAAGTCATCTCATTTTATACCCTATAGTATGGGATACTCAATTGATAAACTAAGTAGAATCTACATAAAAGAAATTGTCAGAGAGAATGGAGTACCTGTCACAATTGTTTCAGATAGAGACTCACGATTTACCTTTAGATTTTGGAAAAGTTTTCAAAAGGCTTTGGGTAAAAAGCACAATATGAGTACTGTCATCCATCATCAAACAGATGAATAAACGGAAAGGGTAAATCAGATAATGGAAGATATGTTAAGATCATGTGATGGAATTTGAAAGTACTTGGGAAATACACATACCATTAATTGAATAAGCATATAACAATAGCTATCACAAGATTAGTGGTATGGCCCTATCTGAGGCTCTGTTTGGAAGACTATGTCGTTCACTATTTTTTTGGGCAGAGGTAGGAGATAATAAACTGCTTCGCCCAGATCTAGTGATGGAGACAACAAAGAAAATTACAACCAACGAGAATGAATAAAAGATGCATAATGTAGACAAAAGAGCTATGCTGATTAGAGAAGGAAAGATTTGAAATTTGAAGTAGGGAAACAAGTTTTTCTAAAGATTTCTCCAATAAAGGGTGTAATGAGATTTGGAAAGTAAAAGGCAAAATTATCACCTAGATATTGGACCATTTCAAATCATTAAAAGGATAGGTAAAGTTGCATAACGACTTGCACTACCTAAAAAATTATTAGATATTCATAATGTTTTCCATGTATCAATGCTACGAAAGTATATTCCAAACCCATTGCATGTGACTGATTTGACAAACATCAAAGTCAAAAAGAGTACCTCATACATTGAACAACCAATTCAAATTCTTAAAAGAGAAGTCAAGAAACTGCGAACAAAAAAATCCCCCTTGTAATAGTTCAATGGAATAATCATGACGAAAATGAGGCATCATAGGAAATTGAATCAGAAATGCTTAAAGATTACCTAGCATTTTTTGAAGTATAGATTTTGAGGACCAAATCTTCTTTTAAGGAGGGTGAAATGTAAGAACTTGATTAATTTACTTTCTTGTGTATTCGTAAATCCAAAATGAGATGATATTATAATTGTTTGAAAGATGAAATGTTAATTTACAACTCTGTTTCAAAGGCCAAGAGATTTTTATAGAGTAATTAGGTCAAGTAACCTTGTAATATCACCTTAAAGCATGACATGGCATGAAGTATGACATTTAAAGAAGGCAGAAGCACATTAGCTAATTAGATGTAAGCTTGTAATAACACATTGTTTATTAAGCATGAGGTGACATTAGCATGACATTTAAAGGAGGTAGTGATATATAGACTAGTTAGGTGTAAGATTGTAGTATCACCTCGTTTATCAAGATGACAGCCAAGAGGCATGTGTGATTACACTGAAGTTTGCACGGAAAAGAATGAACATGTGTCCAAATCAATAAGACTAAATTTGTCTTGAAGAAAGACTATAAATATGATGATAATTTCATTTGGTTTTCATACTTCCATAAATCAAAAGGATAAACAAAGTAAGAAAACAAGGAAGATTTAAGAAAAGCCAATGAGCTAAATCGTAGGCTGAAACTATAATTGCTAAGATGAGGAAGTCATTCGATGAAGCGGTATGTAACTTATAATATGTTTGATCTATATGTTGCACTATCTTTACCCTTTTGGTATTATAGACATGTCTTTTGCTTATAATATTTTTGACATCAACCAAGCGTGTATGATTGATGCTTCGATTATTTGAAAGAGAAAGTAATCTATATAGGTTTATGATTATAAAGTATCTTGAAGAATAGTTATACTTACACACACACACACTCTTGTGATTGGTGATGGCTTCCGGACGAATGTGGTAAAAATCAAAAGATCTAGGATAGTGCACTATTACTTTATTTTCATACTATGTATTAGGAGACATGGTACATCCATACTGTGTGTTAGGATACCAGCCGCGATGTGATAAAAAGTTTCTAGGATCTAATTTCTTACTCCATATTTGAGTTAGATTCACGCGTAGTCAAATTAATTTTGACATGAATTTCATATTTTGTTATGTTCCTTATTTACAAAAGATATTTATGTATGTCGAATGAATTTTACAAATATGTTCGGAAAAATTTTGCCTATTTTATTAACATAAAATGATAATATACATTTTAAAATATGGTTTGGACATCTTGGAGAACTTTGTGACATGACCTGAGATTTAGGTTAAATAAATACCCCACTGAGTTAGCGGTGCTCATGATGCTACATATGAACATTTCAGGTTTGGATAAGTAAAGTTTGATTTTGGGACTTTTCATGAAAAAATGGAAGTGAAGGAATCTTTTTAGCTTATGTTTAGTATTGTAAGTCTTGATGTACATGTGTGTATGAATTCAAAAACAAGACCAATGTAAGTTATCTTGTAAAGCAAATATGAACGTATAATATTTCTTCCGCTTGAAACCATTTACTCTAGATGATTTAATGTTCTGGCAATTCTTCTTGCAAACTTGCGACACTAATATATAACACCACGTTATGAGAGTAGGACTCCTAAGTCCGGCCAAGAGTATTGGTGTGGGGTGTTACATCTTGGAAGGCTTCGTTTGTCCCCATCCTTCGAGAGATGGTAATTCCACCGCGCACCCCACGGGAAATGCTAGAGGCTACTTAACCTCTCATACCGCTATCGTCATGTTCGGCATCACCTTTGCTGGGCCCTTCTTTTGAATTAGATTTGGCACTACCGCTGTTACGAACCACACACTTAAATCTTCTCATTTTGTTTGAGGATGATACTATATGCATCTTCCAAAGTTCACTCCGTACCCGTTTAAAGAAATAATGGAATAAATTAACCAAAACAACTTCAAAACCCATCACGCTCAGATGGACAAAAAATAAATTAAAAATAAAAGGAAGAAGTTGCATAATCTAGCAACATTATATCAAAAATGATTTTCATCCTTAGACATACCGATTTCATTTGCCGTCACTTTCAATAGTAGAAGAAAGAGAGGTAAATAATGTAAGTAGAATTATTTTATAAATTATGAACGACTATAAATGATTTTCTTTTTAAGTTTATAACATTAATATCAATTAACATGCTTGCAATTTTAATATTTATATGAAAATAAATAATGCTTAACTAATGTTGTATGTTACCATTTTATCGTGGTTATGCGCACCTTTTGGCATTCACAATATTGTTTTTCATACCATTCATTATTGGAAGATAAAAATGAGATGAATAATGTAAATAAAACATATGTTTATTGTTTTCATATTAATATTTTATGATTTAAGAGATTTACATGAATATTTAGACTATGTGGTGTCTTACATGCAGTTTTAATAATTGAATTTTGATTTTAAACGATGAGTATTATGATACTTAATTTTCGACAAATTTGATTTTGTTATTTAAGTTTTGAGAAAGAAAAGCTTCTTTGAGAAGAGAGAAAGAATGTTTCGTTTTTATCAAATGGTAGGGGAAAAAAAAGATGAGTATGGATGGATGAGATAAACGTTGCGTTTAATTAGACGAGACGAGACATGGGTAAAAGATGATGTTTTAGTACGTGGGACTAGTATTGTTCTTGTTTAAAAAAAGCGAAACAATAAAGAGTTATATGGCGAGAAACGTTTCTTACACACACCTATGCATGTATATACACACATATATGTATGTACATGTGTCTGTGTAAAGGAGTTAATATAGCAGTTTATTCGGTAATATCTCGTTCGATAAATTCGAGTTAATATAGCAGTTTATTCGGCAATATCTCGTCTGATAAATTCGTAGGTGAGATGATTGATAGCGTTGCATGCGGATCCACGTCTGAATGGAAAAGATAAACACGTGTTTATCCATTGACATAAATGACAGATAAACTGGTTAGGTCCTACTAGGCGTTAGCTAGGGCTGGCTGGTGTGAGTTGAGTAGTGTTTTGATGACCTGCCAACTTGGTACGGACTATGTCACCTTTCTATTGGTTGTGCTCTCCAAGAGTATAGTCAAAGGAACATCCACTCTTGGTGTGAGGTGAAAAATGCAAGTCATGTCTCCACCTTGCCATTCATTGGATTCCTTCTATGAAAGAAATATAAAAACTGTGCTACTGTTCGCATTTGCGTCAGCGTTTTTCCTCTGTACTGACGACCTTAGCTTTTAAAAGAAGAAGAAAAAAAGAATCAAGAATAACTACTGTTTTGTTAATTATTCAACGTATTTTTATCCCATTTTACTTTTCCTTACCGTTTGACTTTGTTCAGCCATACTTTGAAATATGACCAAGAAGTCACTGATTATGATTTCTCATCTATTCAAATATGCCTCTATACGATTGATGTACGCATCTATCTTGAAACTTATAATAATACTTTTTATGCACTAATGAATTTATGATGAAAAAGCGACTTCACAGTTCACATGCAAATAGGTCAACACTTCTATCTGAATAGGAGACAGGCTGAAACAGTATAAAATGGAAAATAGACTAATATATATACAAATGTGAAAAAGGTTGACGCAAGAATATGGAAAAGAAAGATGGTATGGTCATACACCATATATTTATAAAAACGATAAAGAAAGGAAAAAAACATATTAACATCCGGATGCAGCAGCATCCTTCAGTTGAAGACTAAATAAAATAAAAAAGATGAAATGGATCTACTTTTCTTTTCTTCTTCAATCACAGCAAGCTTCCAGGAGGCAGCAGCAGCACAAAGCAGCCAAGCTGTTTTTTCAACATCAAATCCACATCAGTCGAACAGATATATATGGCGTATGAGGCAGAACAATATGAAGCATGGGCAGAAAAAAAATCATAATCCAAACATTTACATGTTATATATCCAATTTATAAATCTTTTTGAAATAGTTTTCTAGTATAATAGACCCTCTTGAAACTTGTATTGTGATTAGTTTTCCAAATGTAAATATTAGGGAGAAAATAAAACAGACTTAATAGAGAAATCATTGTTCCATTAAGCACCCAGAAATCTGTAATTAAATTACATTAGCATTGCAAAAAAAATTCTTAAATTTGACCCATAATACATATATATATATATATATATATATACATGTATATGTACACATGTATATATATGTACACATGTATATATATGTACACATGTATATATATATATATATATATATATATATATATATATATATATATATATAGAGAGAGAGAGAGAGAGAGAGAGAGAGAGTCATTCAATGATAAACTCTAAAATTTTATTAGAAAAGATCAATGAACATCCATACTACTTTCTATTAAGAGCATGTTTGACAACTGGTTTAAGGTAGCTAAAAAAAACTGCTAATCACTTATTAATCTTCGTGTGTTTTTCCAAGAGCTCTTAGGAAAGCATCATAAATTACTTGGAAATTACTAAATCATACACAACAAATACTTGGATATGACTTATTTTAAATTTACAAAAAATTAGCCTTTAAATTCCAAACGGGTCCCAAATATTCATTACAATTTTACTTGATAGAAAGTTTCAATACCTGGCCATTTAAGTTCTATTAAAATGAAAAGAATTCTTTTGAAGATTTAGTTGATGCGTAAACTCAAATTTTGTTTACAGACAGAACAATACCTTTTTTGTGAATTTGGACGATACCTATACTCAGTTTGCTTCATATCAAATATTAACATTTGAATATTTTATTTTCTAACTGTTGTAAAGTTTAAAAATATAAATATCACTGATTTGTTGAAGATTGTAGGCAATGAATTGTTAGTGTGATGCATGAAAGATCAAAACAAAAATTAATTGTAAAAAGTAATAATACACACGTATTACATTTACTTTAATAAAGATGCGTAAAATCTTTTGGTTCACAGCTTAAAATCAAACATCGATAATCTCGCATCGCAAACTAAACCCTAGATGTAAAATGAAATAAATCATACCATCCTTCCATGCAGGAGGGACCACTACTCTGCTGCTGCTGAGGCGGCGGCGGCTGTGCATACTGCGGCTGCGGTGCATACTGCGGCGGCGGATACCCCTGCTGCGGTGGGTAGCCCTGAGCATACCCTTGCGGTGGGTACCCTGGTGGCGGATACGCGTCTTTCCCATATCCTAATTCGATTATTTACAAATCGATCAGATCCCTAAACTGTATAATCAGAAACAGTACAAATTAACAAAACCCTAGATCAGTAGTGTACCTTGGGGCGGAGGAACGCCGACTGGATGCTGTTGCTGATCGTAGTAACTCATGGATACTGTATTTCTCTCTAAAAAGGGATATTTTTTTCAAGATTAATGTGCTTTGCGTGACGGGTTTAGAAAGAAAAGGTTTCGAATTTATACAGAGACGAAAAGGAAGGTGGTTTGAAGCTTCGTTTAGCAATGGGTTCAAACGACGCGTTTTTTATTATCTTCACGGCGAATAATTGTCCTTCTTTCTAGGTTTCTGGATTTTCAGATTAATCTTTGACTGAATAAACAAACGTCGCGTTCAAAGCACGGGGTTTCTTGCTAGTGTTACTAGAAATGGCAATGGGTCTGGTTGGGACAGGTTTTTAGTGTCCCATGCCCGTTCTGAATTTTTTAGACCTCGTCCCAGACCCGTCCCGTAGACCCGGTGCGGATCTGAAATTTTGCTCCGTACCCGGGAACCGTACGGGTCAGGGTAGACCCGATCCGCCGCAAGACTTGATGGGTCTCATGTATTGATTCAAAATTGTGTACCAACTTACATATATTTATTTGTTTATACTCGTTATCACCAAATAATACATGTACAAATAACAACGTGTCTAAGGAAAGTTAGTAAAAATGATGTGTACAATAATAATTCAAAAAATATATACATATGTTGTTGTATAATTATCAATGACGCGACTTAATAGTCTATTTTTTATATAGATTATTTATTGAAACATTTTAATATCCATGCTAGAATCACTTATATCTAAGAAGATTAATAAATCATTATAGTAATAAAACAGTTTCATTATATGTTAGTAGTGCGGGTCGGGTTGGTGCGGGTCAACCGAGCCCTGACCCGATCCTAGACCCGAAGCACCTAAGAACGGGTTACGGGTCTACCCGCCCCAATGACCCAATGGGGCGGGTCTGGACGGGCCAAAATAAGGGCATGTCAACCCAGTTTGGACCCTTAACCCGCCTCATTGTCATCCCTAAGTGGTACCGCGTTTGGCAGCACCGTGTTTAATCGATGGATTTCCATCAAACACAATGCAGAAAACAAAAAACAAAAAATTTCCATGTCATTAACATGTTGATCCGGTGTCTTTAGTCCATCCGTAAACAAAATAGAAAACATCTAATAATGTCATCTCTATCTTATTCTTTAAGTTGTAAGGACACCATACCTCATTTGTGGATATATAAACCAAATTTTTGTATCATGTTAGAATTATAACCAATTTTTTACCAATTATAGTTGAGAGGTAGGCTTAGACTTAAGAGGTTAAGAGAGCCGTTTAAATTGTTATGATGATATTATACGCCTCGATGCAAGCACCAATTTCGCGTTTGGTTGGCCCCTCCTTCGTCACTTTATAAACGTTGCAACTTAAAATTTTCCGTTATCGGACCGTAAAATCCAAAAGTCCTAACAGTATTTTCAATTCAACTAATCAGAAATTCAGGTATATTTTTACATATTCGTGTTTAATATTTTTGTATATATAGCATTTGTGTTTTTAAAGGTATTTTTCGTGGTATATACAATTTTCTCTTTTTAGAATGTAACAGTAAGATGCGTCGCAACTTATCGCCAATTGGACTTTACCAATATTGTAATTTCTACGAGTCACATGGACTTGACACCAATAAATGTTTTCACTTGCTATACTTCGTTGTGTAATACATCAGGAAGAGGAAGTTGCGATGGTGAGTAAGAGACATAAATGGTGTCCTGACCCTCGTACTTCAACCCCAAAGGCCATGCAACTTGGTGACGTGATAGAAGGAACCAGTGCTGCCCTTGGAAAACTAGAAAGTTGTGGTTAACATGATAATAAAATGACCATAAGTAGCTGACAATAGTTTGGTCAAAATGGTAAGGTATGCTAAACCGTTGAAGAACAACGAGAAGCTTTTACACGTTATAGACAAGGAGCGCGTGCACATGGCCCCACGTCGAAACAACACCAAAATTACGTTCAATGATCAAGACTTACACAAAAATCCCACATTAATATGATGGTTCTTAGCAATGCTTGGCCCATTGAGAATATGTCTAATTTTAGTACATAGTGAGGTTTGGTTAATATAATATTTAAGAATGCATTTGACAAAACATGATTGTTAATGAAGGACATCACTCTATGATATAAATATTTACACTGATTCATCGAAGAAAAAGAAAATGCCCTTGGAATAGCTAAAATTTGTTGAGCCCGGGGACCATCCTAGATTGGTCATATGAAAGCAATCTTTTATTTTGATGAGCAGTTTCATGGCGTACAATGCTTTCCTAGGGCACCGACTCTTTTTTGACTTTTGGGTATTGTTAGGCTAATGGTGCTTGAAAATAAAGTTCTAGATGGGCAATAGAGCTAGAGTCATTGAAGGAGATCGGGATGCCGCTAAGGAGTGCTATATGGCGGAACTTCATGAAAACACACACGAAGAAAAGAAAAGGTGCAGAGAGGGTTCTTTGCATCGAAACCTTAAATGCATACTAATTACAAAAATGGCCATCGCTCGGGTGCACAAGCTATCATTTTAGCAATTTAGACCTGAGAGATGGAGAGTTGAGGCAACAACTGGGCCTATGAAGGCTATGGAAGTTGTGATGGTTGAAGAGCGTTACTCAACCAAAGTAATGAAAATAGGATCCCAGTGAGGTGAGGTTTAAAGGCATAATTAGTTGGATTCCTAAGGAATAACCTGATAGAGTTAGGGGTATGCCCATATCTAACTCGATATTCAATCTTGTTCGAAATAATATGTTTTTTCTTTCTATTATATATTTGATATAATGTGTTATATTAATTAGGCAATTTAATTAAGAGTATATTTAATAGAAAATCCATAAATAGTATGTTTTGTGATAGTAGTTATAATATGTTGTAATCATGAGTGATTATCACAATAAAATAGATAGATCGTTTTAAATATTCCTAGTCAACATGCATCCAGACTGGACATCGATGCATCTGTTGAGACTAGAGTACGTAATGCTCTATAAATGTGGGACAGTGTATCTCTCATGACTGATGGAGGCACCAAGGGGTTACGTACTGATAGTTATTAGACAATTATACAGTGACTCATTCGATAGTTTTCTATTGATTAATATAACTAAGATTTAATAGAAAATATTGATATGACTAATTTACATAGTTATCTTTACTTTAGAAGACTACCGATCTTCAGTATGAAAGCTCCACCTTTATTATAGTCAAATCATGATATGAAGTCTATCAAATGATTATAGTTAGGTCCAGTGGAAGTGTGGAAAGCGAGATACTATTCAAGAGTGGATTTTTCATCTCAATTATATAGGGTTAGTATCACGGTCAACTGAAGCCAACTCAAAATCAAAATCTATGGTCATAGTAGTTCAGCTAATAATAATTGTTATTATTGAACCAAAGACTTTGTGTTCGGAATATATAGTTGAATACAGACGACATTGGAATTTTGATCATTACCAAATTCCATAAGTCCAAAGCGATATAATTTTAATGAAGAGATTGGTATAAATAATTGTCACTAATGCATAAATGCTTATAATAAATAAAATTGTCAAAAGATGTATAAGCGATAAATTCAACCAAAATGTCACACCACTAGCTAAGGTGGCATGTGAACATTGATATTTGAGTTGTTTAATACTAATCATTGACTGAATTTACACCTATGAGTCACACAACTGAAATAACGAAGATTCCGAATGAACCACAAGTGAATTGATTTTTAATAGCTGAAAACTAATTAATATTATTAAATTTTATTTAATTTATTTGAATACCATTAGTATTTAGCAAAGTGCATATATAAAGGTTATAAATGTGTGTAGCGATATACGATATCCGTGGAAAGTTTAAATCTGATTTAAACATGATAAATAATAAAAAGGGCTTTAAATAAATTAAATTAATTAATATTTGTGAAATATTAATTTTAAAAAAATTTCTTATTTGATTTGTTGGTTTTTGGAATGTTTTGCACACCGAATAACCCATGTAATGGCCGACCATACTTTGAGGAATAAGAGGGGTCTTTTATCTTAAAATGAAAAGAAAATCATACTAAAAGGAGAGGAATTAGCAACATATATTGAATTCCACATTTATTTCCTTAATAAAAGTTTCTCTCTGTCATTTTTTGCCTCTCTCATTCTTATCTTCTCTTATCAAGATTAGAATTTCTATAGGGATATGATTTTAAAAAATTTAAACAAAAATTAAAAAAAAAACAAAAGAGATAAAGGTAGTTGTCTTTAGATAATTGCAGATCTGGAGATCGATTTGTAGAATTTTGGAACTCTTCCTCGTTCAAGGTGTATTCCCTAGGCTTCATCTAAAAGGTTTTTTTGTCTAATTTATATATGTGTAAATTATTATTCACATATCTGTAATTGTCCACATCTTATATTCTTCTTCTTGTATGTTTTTTGGGTTATGTATGATATCAAAGTTCTACTTTTGAATCATTTATTTTGTCATCAATTTGAACTTGGTTTCCCTTTTTCTATTACCCATGTGACATTGATAGTATCAACATAGATTCTCTTCTCTTCTTTTTTGTTTGATCATTATGTATACGTGTAATTTACATTTAGATCTGATTGTCATGAATTCATATATGCCTAATTCATCTGATCCTTTTTATTCAAAAAAAATTGTTCGAATAAATTTTTGGGAGCATCATATTATTGGATCATATTACATATAACAATGTTATAGATTGAGGGATGTTTTATAAATCTTTTGAAATATTTTGAGTATTGTTTACATGTGAATTAACTGAATTTAAATTTCATATGTTGTTTCCAAAAGAAAAAAGAAAAAAGAAAAAAGGGAACCTTTAAATTTTCTTTGACTTATTGCTTAATTAATGTTTGGACTTATGGCAAACTATCTTGTTTTGAAAGTACGGTTTTTAGTTACAACCTATTTAAGTATAATTTTGTGTCGATTTGTTTCGAAATATAAATTTAGTTTGTATACATATAAGTATACATCTTTATGTGAACATGTGTATGTATATGTGTGTGTGTGTAAATTTTAAAGTTTACAAAATTTGCTTTAGAAGTAATGTAATGATGTATGAACTATCTTTTTAAATAAAGCCAATTTTAGACTACTTTTGGTATCTTTCATACACGCTATTTACATCTATACACATATGAACATGCAAAAAGAAAATAAAA
The DNA here is from genome assembly GCA_030765085.1 of Allium cepa. Classification (NCBI taxonomy): domain Eukaryota; kingdom Viridiplantae; phylum Streptophyta; class Magnoliopsida; order Asparagales; family Amaryllidaceae; genus Allium; species Allium cepa. Next base: position 743,215,016 of record CM060940.1, on the reverse strand, counting down.
AAAGTTTTTTTTTGGATAACAACGACATATATGGAGGGGATATGTGAACGTTGTGTTGTAAATCCCAATATCTAAAACATTCACATTTTCTATGCACACATTCTATATGTAACACTTACATATTCACACATGAGCACGTTTGATGCTCCTATCAAATAAATAAAAAATAGCAATACAAACAATTTAAAATTAAATCAAACTAATTTTAAATAATTACAATAAGATGAAAATTTTATTTAAAATAAAGTTTAGAAAAGTTCTAAATGAGTTTAGGCTACATGAGCCCAACAAAGATCCAAAAGGAATTTTTTGAAATTTACCCAATTACCCCATTTCCTACAGGCCGGGCTCAACAATGGTATCTGAGTCTAATAGTTTATGCAGTCTAAATTAGTCATGTTATGGCAAACTAACTAAGCCTGCCCGCCTAATACGGTGTCTCGAAAGGTAATGTTAGGATTGGAATGGTTAATCAAGTACCCCGTCTTACCTGGTTACCGACCTGCCTGAAAGATAAAGTGAACCCAAAGGCTTCCCATAATAGAAAATTCCCAATTTGAACTTGGCCTAAGATTAATTTTAAAAATTGTTTTGAAAATTAAAGTGAAGATTTTAAATTTGAAAGTTAAATTTAAAATGAACATGTTTATTTTAAAAATTATAATATAACATAAGTTTTCAAAATGTTTGGAAAGATAATAAAATTTCAAGTGTTTGGAAATTTAAAATTTGAACATTAATTTTGAAAACTAATTTAATAACAAGTTTAATTAGGAAAATTAATTAAATAAGTTAATTAATTAAACATATATATACATATGCATGTATTATATATGTATGTATGTATATTGATATATGTTATATTATCTTAAAATGTTTAAGATAGCATAAATTTACATGTATGTATATGTTACCCGGTGCCTTGGCTCGGCTACACAAAGGTAATTACAGAGATTAGAATTGACTATTGATGGAAGAATGATCACAAGACGACATCTACATCACCAAAGTGTGGTTTCCAAGCAGTTATGTCTAGTCCTGGGTTAATAAAGTCGACAAGTGAATGAAACAGGATATCAAAATTACAATGATTAAAGGATTCGTGGTTGATGAGTTGAGAAATATGTGGTATCTATAGGATCAGCATTCAATGTAATAGAGATCGGGTCGGCATAGCATGAAGGGTGTGTTTGGGTTGGCATGGAGCATATTATAGGGCTTGGATCGACAAAGGATGAAACACAGTATTGCTCGGATCAGCATTGCATGAGATGGAACCCCAGATCGGATTTGCATGAGGTATATAGAAGAGCTCGGTCGACGTAAGGTGTGATGGCAATCGGGTCAGTATACTTTAAGGGGTTGACAAAAACGTGTGGTGGGGTGTTAAATTTGGATGTGGTCGGCATTATAGGGTCGGCACTCTTGGGTCGGTGGCATTATTGGCATAGCAGGGTTGGGCTACGTTTTACTTGTGATGGGCCCAAGTGACCAAAGGGAAGTCCAAGCTTTGAGATGTCAGACTATCTCCATCTATAAATAGAGGGGCAGAGGGCCACTTTTGGGGATCTTTCGGACAACCCAGGGAATACTCTGCCATTTTTCGTACTCAGTTTCTCTTTGTTCTAACTTGTATTCAAGCTATTCCTTGTGAATTGTACTTGTGATCAAGTGATTGATAAAGCAATAAAGAGAGAATTCAGAGTGGACGTAGGCAATCAACACCGAACAACTATAAATCTTGTTGTTTTACTTTTTGCTGTTCCTGCTTGCAATATGTAGTGTTATTCCTCATTTTTCAATTAATTTCTTCATTTATTTCACAACTCAAATTTATTCTCGGGTGTTTGTGACCAATTTGGTTGTAAACATTTTAATACTTTCACCAATAGCTTTTGATTCCCAAGCTATTAGGATCACCTTTGTTCCTACTGGATTGAAGAAATCCTCCAAAGGAGATCCGAGTTCGTTCCAAAAGTTTGGAGTTACTATTCAAATTTTCTGAGATCTAAGAAAAAGATTGTAAAATGGTGAGGTGCACCAGATCTACCTCCCACAACGTCGATGCCAATGAAACTGCTGGTGTCCAACAAGGAGAGCCAAACCATCCAGCTAATGCTAATGTGGAACCCATTGCAGCCTAGAATTATGCTGATTCCTTTACCAAGGCGAATTCAATGACTTGATAAGGGAGCTAATGGAAAGCTGGAGACAGCTTAACGAGCAAATCTAGGCAAATGCCAATCTAATGAACCATATTTCCTCAACAGCAGCGTCAAAATGTCGGAGGAAGTCCCCTGCATACTTGGAGTCTGACAGCTCAATTTCATCAGACGGGCACCATAGAAAAAGGCGCCGTAGAATTGAAATGACACGAGCTGGAGCAATGGAGCAATATAGGGCAGACCACCACAGGCAACAAAATCGGGTCGGTTCCGAACCTTCCTAGCGGTCGGTATTGATCCCTCAACCATGAGGATGGCTCCTTGACTACGCTTGGGGGTCATACTCGCCCTGAAACTGAAACTGGGAACTTAGGCGTCGGAGCACACTTGAATGCCGACCAATCACCTCCCCAGAATGATAATGAAGTGAATCCTTAGCATACACATCTAGAAGATAAAAGGCCAAAAGGGCATGAGATGCCCCGGAGACATCGGCCAGAACATTTACATAGGATGGAACCCGACTTGGCACCACCTATCCAGACTCTAGACTTATCCGAAATGGTCAGGCAGCTGATGAGGGAAAATCAAGGCTTGACTAACGATAATTAGGGAGTATCTAGGAGTCATACACCGTTCACCGACACCATTTTACAGGCTAAATACGCCCGGAGGTTTAGCATGCATACAATGCCCGCTTACGAAGGAAAGACTCCATAACTAAAGAAAGAAGGAACAGTAGATAGTACACTGTTAGTGCGTAATCCAATTATATACCCCCACTGATAAACACCAGAATAAGCGATATTTACTGAGCCGGTCCCCTCTTTTGATGGCTCATTCAACTTGCTTATCAAAGGATGCTAGCAAAGCAAAGAGGAGCGGTCACGACATGTTGTTTCTATTGATTGAGGGGCGCCCGACAGTACGTTATAAGGTGTGAATGGTTGATGGAATCGGCTAGAACGAATGACGCAACCAAATGCAGATACTTCCCTATAACTTTGTTTGGGATTGCTACGATGTGGTTTACAAGGTTACCTCCACGGTCAATCTCAAGATTTGATGAGTTGGCTATAAGATTCGTGGAGCAGTTTCGGATTCACACTACTCACCCCAAAGATGTGATGTCGCTATCCAGTGTAATCTAGGCTCGGAGTGAATCACTGAAAAATTATTTGCAGAGGTTTTACATTGCTGCTACTGAGGTTAGGAATCCGAATGACCATGCCATACTTATTGCTGTGACAAGGGGGTTGACCCCAAATCTGAATTCGGTGATTGGCTAGTTGGAAAACCACCGGCCACGTTGGTGCGTTTCTACGCAAAGGCACACCAGATCATGAGAAAGGAGGAGACCAGATTGTCCAGAAGGAGCACTGCTACAGGACCAAACGGGGAAGCGGTACAAAGCAACATTGCACTAAAGCAATGCGGTGAGAGCTCTGGAAAGATTCAGGTCAACGTCCAAAATAAGCCAGGTCTGTAGAAAAGGGGTGCAGAAGGAATAATGATCGGAAGAGGGTGTCCAGAAATTAGAAGCCAAGAATTCCCACTTATAACAATTATACGCCCTTGAATTCCTCTTTAGAGAACATCTACCTGTTCACCTATAAACTTTCCAGTATAGGAAGTCGCGTCCGAAGGAATCGACCGAAGAACAGAAGCAAATCATGAAGTACTGTCAGTTTCATGAGTCCTACGGACACAACACTGACGAGTGTAGGCACCTTCATGACACCATTGAGAAATTAATTTGCCAAAAAATTTGCAGCGGTTTGTCAAGGTCCGTAGAGTGGCGGACAAGGAACATTTGATCCCAACTGAGGATAATCTCCGCACCGGCCTGAGGAACCCACTCAGGCCGATGGTAGGATGGTAATAAACACAATAGTTGGTGGACCGCACCATGCGGATAGAAGTTGGCAAGAAATGGAGCGTTATGCTAGCTCGATGAGACATGTGGACTTTGAATGTTGTTCGAACATGGAGGATGGAACTCCGGAAAAGCAGTATCATATTGTGACAGATGATAATTTATTCAAAAGTAAAGATGCCGATAGAGTGGAGGCCCCTACTATTGATTCGATGATTATCTCTGCCATGACTGGACCTGCGCCGGTGAGAAGGATATTGATTGATTATGGAAGTTCTATGAACATCATCTTTAAGAAAGCTTATGATCAAACGAGAATGGAGGCTAAGGATTTGAAATCATCAAAAGCTCGCATACACGGTTTCAACGATATGGCTACTAAAGCAGTAGGCTTTGTTGAATTACCGGTTGAGCTGGGAGAAGGTGAACGTAGGAGGGTGCGGATCCTACCATTCATTGTTTTGGATGTTGATTCACCGTATAATGTATTTCTGGGCGTTCCGTCCCTGCCGAGTTTAGGGCAGCCCTTGCATCGTGGTGTTTGACTTTGAAATATCCTACAGATAATGGAGTCAGTGTTATGCATGGCGATCTGGCAACTGGCCATGCTAGTTATGTGGCTGAGCTGAGAGAAACCCGACGGATGGAAAAGAGAAAGGGCGTGGACAAATCTATCTGCATCCAAATTAATGAAGATTGACAAATAGCGTCTAAGCCTTGGCTTGGGCACCATAGTCGATTCTATAGGGATATAGATCCCAAAGACGACGAGTAGGAACCCAAGGAGGCCAAGGCAGTGCCGGTTGAACCGACGATCGTTATCACAGTCAGCAACGACGATCCATCACGAGTGTTGAAAATCGAATCGTAACTCAACCCTTCTATGATGTGGGAACTTACTGATTTTCTGCGAGCAAATCTTGATGTATTCGCTTGGACTCATTCTGACATCTATGGGATGCCATCCCGAGCCACATGCTGAATATCAATCCGAAGTATGTCCCTATAAAACAAAAAAAGATGAGGCATGGATCCAGAGAGGTCTGCCGCTCTCAAGGAAGAGGTGATAAACTTAAAGCAAACGGGTTTATTCGCGACACCCTCTACCCCGAATGGATATCTAACCCTGTATTCGTCAAGAAGGCAAATGGGAAGTGGAGAACATGTGTTGACTATTCAGACTTGAACAAGGCATGCCGCAAGGATAGTTTTCCCTTTCTTAGAATCAATTGGCTGGTTGACTTGACCGTGGGACATGAATGTTGTCGTTTATGGATGCGTACTCGGGGTACAATCACATCTCAATGCACATCTCGGATCAGGAGCACAATAGTTTTGTCATAATGGTGGATTGTACTATTATGTAGTGATGTCGTTTGGATTAAAGAATGCGGGAGCACCCTATCAGTGTTTGGTTAATGGAATGTTCAAAGATCGGATCGCCAAGATGATGGATGTCTATGTGGATGATATGCTCGTGAAGTCACGACAACCAAACGACCATATTCGAGACTTAGCGGAGATGTTCGGTTTCCTTCGATTTTATAGCATGAAAATCAACCCATTGAAATGCCCATTTGGTGTTGCATTGGGAAAGTTTCTGGGCTTCATTGTTAACGCACAAGGAATCAAAGTGAATCCAGAAAAGATTCAAGCCATTCGGGATGTACAAGCATCCAGAACTATCAAGCAAGTACAAAGCTTGAACGGGAAGGCTGCTGCTTTAAGTTGGTTTATCTCCAGGGCAATCGATAAGTGCATTCCTTTCTTAGATTTGATAAGGAAAGGGAAGAGGAATTTCAAATAGAAGCAAGACTGTGAAGGCACATTCCGAGCTTTGGTGAATCATCTGGAGAGACCCCTTGTTTTGTCGAAGCTCGTAGGCCATGAGGAGCTATATATTTACCTAGCTGTATCGCTACATGCCATAGGTGCCGCTTTGATTCGTGAGGAAGACCACATCCAGAGACCAGTGTATTACAATGGTAAACGATTAATAGGGGTGGAAAGAAATTATCTGAAGATACAGAAGTTGGCATAATGCTTGATGATCATGTCGTGCAAACTTCGCCCGTACTTTCAGGCACATCCAATAAACATCTACACCGACCAACCTTTGCAACAGGTCGTGCAACAGTCTGATAAATTTGGATGGTTGCTTAAATGGAACATCGAGCTCAGCCAGTTCGACATTACCTATCTTCCTCGAAGAGCTATCTGGGGACAAGCATTGGCGGATTTTCTAGTAGAGTTCACTATGCAGAATAAGCCGAGTGGAAGCGATGTGGTTCCTAATATACGATGGAAAATATTTATCGATGGAGCGTCCAACAATCATTGTTCTGGAGCTGGCATCATTCTTATAACCCCCAAGAATCAATCGGTCTGCTATGCTTCGAAGCTTGATTTCCCTGCTACGAACAATGAAGCCAAATATAAGGTGTTGATTGCTGCATTGAAGCTTGCTAAAGAGCTCGGGGTGAAATCGACTGAAATCTTTTGTGACTCGCAGCTAGTAGTGTACCAAGTTAAGGAGGATTACCATGCGAAGGGACAATGGCTTGCCTCATAGCTTACGCTAGTTCAGGAATTGTTGGCAGACCTCGAATACTATGACATTTCGCATGTCCCGCGCGAGCTAAACATAGAAGCCGAATTATTGGAAAAGTTCGCAAGCACTGGTGATGCACAACAAATGGGCTTGGTTCTGGTCGAGACCTTACATACCCTGAGTATAAATGCGATGGAAGTTGATCATGTACTGAAAACGGAAACCGAAAGGGAAAACCAAAAGGGAATCATGGATGTCCCCATTTAAAGAATATTTGTTGCGTGGAACCTTGCTTGAGAAAAGAGTGAAAAGTGGCAAGTCCTTCGCAAAGTCTAATGGTTATGCAAGAGGGAATTATGTATCGAAAGGGATTCTCTATCCCTTTACTTAGGTGCATCGCCCATGACGGGAAAAAGCAGGACTTGAAAGAAGTCCATGAAGGAGAACGTAGCGACCACACTGGGAACGGATGTTAGCTAAAAAGATACTTCGTTATGGGTAGTACTGGCCAACCGTGAATCGGGACGCTGCAGATTATGTGAGACGATGTGACAAATGCCAGATATATGCGAAAGTCCTAAGAGCACCGCCAACAGAAATCATGCAAATGGTTAGTCCATGGATGTTTGCAATACGGGGAATTGATATTATCGCCTCATTGCCAATTTCCAAAGGTGGTGCAAGATATGCAATTATCGCGGTTGACTACTTCACCAAGTGGGCCGAAGCAGAGCCATTAGCTACGATCATAACCAAAAAGGTCATTAATTTTGTTGTGCGAAACATTATATGTCATTTCGGTCTCCCGCGAACTATTGTGACTGATAGCGGAACTCAATTTGATAGTGCTGAGTTTAAGAAGCTTTGTCAAAGGTATTGTATTAAAAAATGCAGCATCGCTCACCCTTGGGCAAATAGGCAGGTTGAAGCTATAAACAGGATCATAAAGTCCATCTTGAAAAAAAGTTTGGAAAAAGCTAAAGGCAAGTGGGTGGACGAATTTCGTACGACATTTTGGGCACCAAGGACCACTTATAAGTCAGCGACTGGCCATACCCTATTCGCCCTGGCTTATGGAGCCGAAGCAGTTATACACATAAAACTCGAAGTCCCTTCCCATCGAGTAACCTACTATGATCCCAGAACAAATCAAGATCTCTTATTGGAGTCGTTGGACTTTATTGACGAAAAGCGTGAGGAAGCTAATTTGAGAGCGGCTGTACGCCGGCACCGAGTTGCACGATACTATAATGTGAAAGTCCGACCAAGAACCTTTGATGTTTGCGACCTTGTCCTAAAGAGAATCTTTCAGGTCCATCGCACATGAACCCTACATGGGAAGAGCCGAACATAATTTAATGGAGGCTTGGAGAAGGAACTTTCAAGCTAGCGACTGTTGATGGTGTAATACTTCCCAGAGCATGGAATAGTGAACATTTGCACTGCTATTTTACCTATATTGTTTCGTTTGAATTTTAGGAATAGTTGTTTTTGGTATTTTCGTTGTGTCGATTTTGTCTTTGATGTAATAAGATGAAATTATTTTGTCCCTATTTTTTACGATGAATGAAAGCTTGAAGCTACTTTTCTGTGGACTATTGTTGTTTCATATTATGAGGATTATGTGTTAGGAATTATTATACTAACATATGTGGTGTATGAACGCACACATAGAACAAAAAATAATTAGTTATATGGAAAAAATATCTAAGTCCCCAAAGTGCGGATTAGAGTATTCTGAGTCCTCGAAGCGCAGACAAGAGTATAAACAATTTTTAAAAAAAAATTATGTCTTGGAGTGCGGATTAGAGTACTTTGAGTCCTCGGAGCATGGACTAGAGTATAAATGACTAGAAAAAATCTCTAAGTCCACCGAGTGCGGATTAGAGTACTCTGAGTACCCGGAGCACGGACTAGAGTATAAATGACTAGAAAAAATCTCTAAGTCTACAGAGTGTGGATTAGAGTACTCTGAGTCCCCAGAGGGCAGACTAAAGTATAAACGACTTGAAAAAATCTCTAAGTCCCCAGAGTGCGGACTAAAGTACTTCGAGTCCCCGTAAAGCTCGTTGAAGGGACTTTCTGAAATCTCTGTTCCGGGTAATTTTTTGAATTATGACTTCACTACCCTCGAAGTTGAAGGGCCTAACTCTCCAGTAAGAAGCGATGAAGGCAGGCAGCCTCCCAATCAAGGGGAAAGAACTACTATTAGTAAAGCAAACGTCACTGGTCCGTTGGGAGGATGCATTAGGACACACACAAGCACTTACACCCTACCATTTACTTGAACTTTACTTTTGACATAGAAACTACTAATATGTTCTCGTTTGATTCTCTTACAGGTGCAATGTCTTGCTCACACAGTTTAGATCGCCTCCATGGCGCTTCTATCTTCCATCGTTCAAGTCAGGACTCCGAGTCCGGAAGACGCCGAGAGAGAGAGAGATGGATGGGAGAGAGATTATCATTCTCGAGAATCATCATCATCCTCCAAAAGGAAATCCAAAGGACACGCTTCATGTCAAAGCGATACCACCAATCCTCCTACGCATGGTGGAGATAAGCCCATACATCGAGGCTCTCAATCTGACGCTCCTCGCGATCAGCATTCTGGCTCCTCAAGCGCTAGGCGGTCCTATGAGCACCGTAAACAATCACTGATTTCATCGGAACAAATCCCCTCAGTTCCTGCTCATGACACGACTACGGTGAAGAAATTAGCCGAGCTTAAAGCTAACTTTCCAAAAGTTTGCTTCGACGAGCCAAAATTCCTCCCGGCCATACACCCTATCCCTGGAACTACAAAAGAGAACTCATTGGCTTGTGTGAAACGTATGTACAGCACGAAGCATTCATCATTTAGTCGAAAAAGTCTCTGAGGTTTCTATCGAACGCCAACACGAGATTGATCGCCTCAAGCTGGAGGCTATCCTTGACAAAGACATTATTAAGTTCTAGGATACTGAGTTGCTTGCACTAAAATCCCAACTCAGTGAGGCGAAGAAGAATGCGAAGGAGACGACTGAGGCAGTCAATCGCTTGGAGGCTTTGCATAAAAAAGAATTGGACATTGCACTCTAACATAGTGGCACTTTGGCTTTGGAAAAAGACTCCTTACAAAAGGAGAAAGATACTTTAGCACATCGCATGGAGGAGTTAGAAAAACTGCTATCTCAGGAGAGGTCGAGGCGCAAGAGGAGTCATGGAAATATTATGAGGAGATCATCGAAACGAGGAATTTGAAAGCAAAGCTCGATGAGCAACTCTCTTAGACTGAAGCGTTGAAAGAAGCCACTCACGAAGAGGGAAATAATGGATTGCTCGTGGAAGCCGACTCTCGTGGCTACGAGTGAGTCTAGTAGGGAGGAAATCAAGTGCTTATTCGATTCACTAATTGTTGAATAAATGCAAGGGTTCTCCCCCACCACGACTTAACTTTCTTGGGCGAAGGCTATCTTAAGTCGCTTGCTGAAGCTTGGGATACTCTCATCAAGATCAAGATAGTGGAACTGGAGGTGGGAGAGCTTGATGAACGGGCACTTGCACAGGAAGTGCTTCGAGGAAATGAGCCATCCGACTTGGTTGTCGTAAAGCTTCAATTCAGTAGAGCTCCCACACCACCTAAGGGAAAAGAAGATATCGTTGGATCATCTGGCACTGAGCCCCAGGGTCCTTCTCCCATTCAACCGGCTGGGACTTCATCTTCTCATGTCGGTTATGACTCGAAGAAGCCTGGACTCGGCATACATACATTTTCTTCAATCATTGAAGGGAATATTCCTATGACCACCGAAAGCCAACCGGATGCTGATACTACCTTGATCCCATTCTAATCTAAAAAGTAGATGTTCTCGGTGAACAACGGTCCTAATCTAACATATGCTTTTCATGAAACCTAGTAGTTCATCCTGGTCCTGAGTCAACTCCAAGGAGCAATGTCGCCATGGAGCAAGAGGGAAAAGATGCTGAGGCTCCAGCCGTCGGAGATATTCCTGGGCCCGTTGCTCAAGTGATTGGGACATTGGATGAGGATAAACCCGAAGACCCATCACTCATAGGGGAGCACGATGATGTTATAGTTATGGGCAATTCTGAGCACACCGCTAAGTTCAGCCTGAAGGATCAGATTGAAAAGAGAAGTTGAAGCTTGAAGTTAAGGGTGAACCCGATGTGGTGGAAGTTAATGATTCCCCTAATAGGCCTTTACAATTCATCCCTTCTGGTGGGTCTATTCCCATCATGGTTCCTCCACCTTCCTTAGTACCTTTTCCCAAGGTAGCAAGGTGTCTCAAAATAGACGTTTGATGAGGAGAAGAAGATGAAAAAATAGTTGGGGTCTTGTAATATTTTGCCTAGCCAAATAAGTTAGACTTGCGTATTTGTTTTTTCTTCTTTCTTTTTCTTCTTAGTAGCACATGTACGGGCATGGACCCCGAACTTTTGGATGGGTTGTAAGGAATTTTTGAAACTATTAACAAAAAAATTGTTCCTTGGACGATCATCGAATAAATTACTATTCCAATAGCAGAGCAACTTTTTCCGCTCCAAGTGTTTGTGATGGTTTTTCCAAGTTTTGTTGATAATTTATCATCTTAATCTTAGAGCTCCTCTACAGACTTCATCGAAAGTCGCCATCGGTACCAGGCCGGAATCGTAACCAGCGGGCGTATTCTATCGTTGACAGTTTGAGCATCTCCCATCGATCTTAAACCGGAGTCTATGAGATAGAGGACGGTTGAAAGTTCTCTTGTCCATCTACCTGTTTCGACAACTGGCCTTTTTTTAGTCCGCCTCATGGACTTAGAAGCTTTTTTTCACATCGTTTGTACTTTAGTCTGCAATCAGGGACTTAGATATTTTTTTCCAAATCGTTTATACTCTATCCCGCGCTCCGGGGACTTAGAGTACTCTAATCCGCACTCCGAGGATATGACGAATTTTGAGGTCTCCCTGGTCTCCTTTCTCTTGATCCTATACGCCATACTTTTTCTCCTTTTTGGGCAACCTGCGATTGGCTTGTATGTAGTGTGTCGGCTGCGGCACTTGTTTAACACCTGTGTCTTCATTTTCTAGCCCTGCATCTTTAGTCTCCTTTATCTCCCCTTCTTCGATACCTTCTTGGATTCCTTCAGTAGAGGGAACCACGGGGCCATCTCATTCTCTCCTTCTCTCAGCAACAACCTTCGGAATCGCCCTACTCTCTGGGAGACTGATTCTGCGACCATCCTCTAATAGCGTATTAAAAGCATTTCATCAGTGATGAGAAGTTTAATCTCTCTATTTTCCACCGAAATAGAAAGCATAGCCGCGACAGCCTCGGAATATCTAACGCCTTTGGGCCATGGGCAATGCACCTGAGAGGGTTGAAAGAATTCATGTGATTAAGAAAAAAGATGTGATTTGAGTTATTGAATTAAGGGCAGAGACGGGGATAGTGCTTACAATCTTCCAACCACCTTCTCGCGAAGCAGAGAGACATCGCACATAGAACCATTCCTACTTAAACAAGGAGAGCCTATTTCATGCTCCCATTAAGACTTAACATTTGGGCAGTGGCCCAAGAAAGACGTACAAAGGACCGTCGGCTCGTCTTTTGAAGTTATAAATATACCGGATATCCTCAGGAGTAGGCGGACGAAATAGAACACTCGTGAAAAGAAGGAAAGTGTCATGGATAAAGGCATACCTGTTGGGGTGCATTTGAGTGAGGGCGAATCCCATATACTTCGGCACTTCACGAATAAAGGAGTTGAAAGGTGGTACCCACCCGGCCTAGCACATGAACCTATTACATTCGGTGTACCCACCTAGGGGCAAATAAAGTATGTCTTGTCTTGACAGGACTATGACATCTTCAAAAGGAATCCCGTGGATGAAGCACAATTGACGGAGGGCAACTTCGTCGATTTTTGAAGCCTATGAATCGGCCGGATTATTTAAAACAATGGCACCATCCACAACATCGAGAGCTGGGTCTATAACATCTACATGAAGAGTTAGGATATTGAAAAAAAGGTCTCCCTGTGGATCTGATGTCTCTACAACATCTCATTGATGGCTCGGTTCGGGCTTATCGGACAAGGTAGTGGAGCTCGATTTCCTATCTGATCTGGAAGACATCGCAGTAGAACGCTTTGTATAACTTGATATCTATGGTAGCTATACTCAAAAGATAATCGATATTAGAAATAATAATTTGTCCCCCATGCCAAATGTGACAACCATTTCCGGGTTGTGAGGTCCTGATGTAGTCTCATCCACAAAGCTACGCTTTACACAAAAGCCATGCTTCGATCAATAAATGATCAGCAGCACTTCGTATGCCACATTACCAAATTGGAAATGTATCACTAGTAACCATCAACTACATAACCTCTAAACTCATACGTCTCAAAGAAGGGTGTTAAGCTAAGAGAATAAATTCTCTGCCACCAAACAGAAATGTATTTGATAGAAATCAGCTTTACATCTCAAAGTGTAATGTCAGACACACATAAGTTAAATCCTTTTAAGTAATTAAGTAATTAATCATTCCTTAATTAATTAGTTAACCCTTAATTAATTACCATTTAATTATAATTAGTAAATTAACTAAGGGATAAATAATTAATGAAGGATAATTAATTAAAGAATAATTAAAATAAGTACGTAACATTTGTAAGCCATGTAAAATGCAAGATAAACAAGTGGAAAGAAAAATCATATATTCTTTCTATTCTTTGGAAGATCAAGTTGGTGATATTTTTCCGCCGCTGGTGTTTTGTTTCTGCTGTTGTCTTGTATCTCTGATAATATTGATATTCATGTTGTATCCGATATTGTATCAACTGTTTTGTATCAATGATATTAATTTCTTTCGCTGTGTTGTTATACTCAATGTGTTATAAGCTTCGACGAACCAGATTCGACGTTTGAACCTACGACACTCTAAATACGGGCGATTTATTTGGCGACGGTTTTCGAAGGTCGAGTCAGGATCGTTTTATAAGTGGTATCAACTAGTGCAATGAAATGTGAAATGAATGCAAGTAGTTTAAGACTAAAAAAATGAAAGTAAAATATCCAAGCTTAGAGTCCGAAGAGACCGTCATCGATGACCGTCTCGGACAACGTGAAAGGTAGTCGGCGACAAAAGCTTTAGGATCAAATGTTGACATTCTGAATTATAAAGTCTGTTGCACTAGTTTGTTGGGCTATTTTTTAGCTTATGTCATGATGAGTGAGTTGGGAATTTTTTTGTCCGAATTAAGTCCATAGATTCGAATATGCTAAGTCGCGTTATTGTTTGTCACTTTATGATTGGGTAAGAAAATTTGCAGTCATAATGCTTGGATAACTCGAGTTAGAATAGTTTTTAGTTTGTCAACACCGATCCTAGCCATCTATGCCGACCCCTACACCTTATTCCACAGCTGATCCCTTCTCTCTATGTACAATGCCGATCCCAACTTCCCTAGAAGAGTACCGACCCCTTCTCCTTCTTCCTTTATGCCGATCCCTTCCTCTAACCTCTATACTGAACCCTATCTCTCCATACAATATACCAAGCCCTATACCCAAAAATGAAATGCCGACCTCTTTTCTTCTAATCTCCATGCCTAAAAATAGAGTGTCGACCCCGCGGTTGGAATGACTACACCGATTCCTCTCTTTCATACTGACCTACACCGACCCCTAATTCTGTCTACCCCATTTTCTACTTCATCATCACCACCGAATCCATCTTCTTCTCCTTCAACTCCCCTTTTATTCTCCTAATCCTTCTTCCTCTTCGCCTCTCATCTACCTTTCACTGAAGCTCGTCTGCGTGTGCACCTAAACCCACACAAATCCTCAATGCTTTGCAATCCAACAACGTAAATTAAGGGGAGAATTGTACATATGTGCATTCAGATTAGATGGCCGTTGTTAGGATTCTCAGATTGAAGGGCAGTGACGAGCGACTATGGGAATTGTTCAAGTTTGTGTTTAATTTGAGGTCGAAAGCTATAGAACTTAGATTCGAGGGGAGAGGGATTTGCTTGATGATTAAGGAGTTCGGCAGAAGGGAACTCGAAGAAGATGCAAACTTAGAAAAAATGAGAGTAAGGAGGAGCAAAATGCGAGTTTGGTTTTTTATATAGGAGGAAGATTGGAAGTTGAACCTTCCAAGAGACCCGGTCATCATAGTTGAAGGGCTTGGCCATTGTGTATGTCGACCCCAGCCTATGTGAATCCATCAAGGGATTGGCATACCAAATGCTGATCCCTCTTAATATATATATATATATATATAATAACATAAAATAAATAAAAATAAAATAGATAAAATAGTAAATAATAATGCGTGTTTAAACAATGAAAGGAAAAAGAGGATACACTTGAATGGTGGATGATCATGAGATTGAAAAGGTCTTATGAATTGAACCTTTGAAAGATTAAACTAGGAAAGCCCGAGGGCTTCGTACGACTAGACTTGTATGTTCAAATGGGATAAGAGTTCGTCAAAGGTTGGTGAAGAACATCAATCAGTCGATGACTTGAACGAGCTTACCTCTGGAAATCTGGATTTTTCACTAATTCAAAGCGCGTCGTGTTATTCACAAGACACATGTGGGGGGCAAATGTTACCGGTGCCATGGCCCGGCTACGCAAAGGTAATTACAGAGTTCAAAATTGACTATTGATGGAAGAATGGCCATAAGACGACATCTACATCACTGGACTATGGTTTCCAAGCAGTTATTCTAGTCCAGGGTTAATAAAGTCGACAAATGAATGAAACACGATGTCAAGATTACGATGATTAGTAGGGGCCGGCATTCATGGTTGATGAGTTGAGAAGTATATGGTATCCATGGGGTCAACATTCCATGTAATAGAGATCGGGTCGGCATAGCATGAAGGGTGTGTTTGGGTCGGCATGGAGCGTATTGTAGGGCTCAAATCGGCAAAGGATGAAACACTGTATTGCTTGGATCGACGTTGCATGAGATGGAACCCCGAGTCGACATATCATGAGGTATATAGAGGAGCTCAGGTCGGCATAAGGTGTGAAGGCAATCAGGCCGGTATACTTAGAGGGGTCGGCAGAAACGTGTGGTGAGGTGTTAAATCGGAAGTGGGGCATTATGGGGTCACCACTCTTGGGTCAGAATTATTGGTATAACAGGTTTAGGCTAAGTTTTCCTTAAAGTGACCAAGGGGGAGTCCAAGCTTTGAGATGTCAGGCTATCTCCATTTATAAATACAAGGGCAGAGGGCCACTTTTGGGGATCTTTTGGACAACCAAGGGAATACTCTGCCATTTTTCGTATTCAGTTTCTCTTTGTTCTAACTTGTATTCAAGCTATTCCTTGTGAATTGTACTTGTAATCAAGCGATTGATAAAGCAATAAAGAGAGCATTCAAAGTAGGCGTAGGCAATCAACACTGAACCACTATAAATCTTGTTATTTTTACTTTTTACTGTTCCTGCTTGCAATATATAGTGTTATTACTCATTTTCCAATTGATTTCTTCATTTATTTCACTACTCAAATCCATTTTCAGGTGTTTATGACTAATTTGGTTGCAAAGAGTATATATAAAACGAATTTCGAAATTATTGTAATTTAATTAAAGGTGTTTAATTAAATAAATTATTGAAGATTAATTAATTATATTAAAGATACATACATATATGCACATACATACATGCATATGTATGTATGTATTTCTATGAAGGTTATAGTATATACTATAAAGGTTATAGTATACATGTCCAATATAAAAGTTATATTGAAATAATAATATAAAATTAATTAAAGAGTTAATTAACTAAAATTAATTAAATAAGATACAATTAATATAATGTTATACATAAAATTATTATATAAGCTAATGAATATAAGAGTTATATAATAATTAAACTCATACAATATGAATGTTAAACTAAAGGTGGAACTTTAAATAAACCTAAATAGACTTAAGGAGTAAATACATATGATATGATTTTTGAGGTGTCCAACAATTGAATCATGAAGGTATTTCATAAGAAATACATTACTCTATAAGTCGATATCACTTAATTAAATATATTGAAGATTATGAATTTTTAAAATAAGCGTTGTCCTCTAGCATTTATGTATTAATAAATTACTTACATATTCTCCAGTTGTTGAGAAAACTTAAGCTAGAGATGTGAGGTGTAGTATTATTAATATATTACTAGAGATGGTAAGATAACTATGTGTATATGTTGAGCAAACACAAGATTCAAATACTTATTTAGGCCGTCCTGAAATGGTAGATACGAGTGAATAATTTCTTTCGATTTATGGAGAAAACTCAAGGTCGAAATGAGACTAGAACAAGGAATCATAGGTTAGGAGTTGTATATTATATAACAGATAAGGAGTTATCCATCATTTATGGGGCTATGACTTATTTGACCAAACTCAAGGTCAGAATCCCAAGACAGACAAGTCCTAACACTCACCGGTAAAGTCGAAAAGCTTATTGTTTCATCTTGGGGCTTGGAGAAACATAAAAGACTAGTGGGAGTCTTATTATAAAAGTGAAATGGTGACATTTAACATTTCTGATATTATAAGAATATTTAATATCTAAAGTAATAACAATCTATATTGATAAATTTATGCAATTAATGTAATTAATAATATATTTATTAATTATAATATACAAATTAATGAAATTAATATCGGCAAATAGAAATATAAAATATACTTACAAATAAATTTTTGCATGCTGACTCATGCAAGCGCCTAAGACACATCACTAAATATATTCGTAACTCGATCACTAAGGAGTTTACTTATTCGAAACCGTGTATTGTCTTCGATGATTTTCAAACTCTAAAAGCAACACAAAAGTATAGGTGTTTGATCCATATATGATCACGTATAAATTTTATTTGGTGAACGGTCATAATTCGTAATGTATGAAACCTCGATGAAATTAGTTCGTTGAAATAAGCAAGTATACTGTAGCGTAAGATAGTATATTTAATATGATTGATTAATGATGAGCTAGTTGTGTTAAATTTAACATTAGACCGAAGGCTACAAGATTGATCTAAGAATTTAATCATTGAAATGTCAATTTGATTAGTTTACGTAAAGTGCAATTTATGTGACATCCTTAAATGTAAAGAATGACCAAATGCACTTTTATAAAGAGTTCATTATGATATTGTTATAATAATACGGTTAATTGTAAAACTATGAATTTTCCTTTTGACAATCTTAGATTTTTGATTAGACCTACCAAATTTGAACATGATGACTGGTTTATAATAGGGGTATTTCACTAGAAGGACAAACTTTGCAGTCTAATTAGTTTCTAGGATACACATCCACAGAAATTAATTTTAAGGCCAAAGTCAGTAGAATAATTACTTTTAAGGACAAAGTCAGCAGTCTAATTATTTTCAAGGACATAATTTCATAGGTTTTCAGGCTTAGAAACAAATTATTTTTTATTTTGTCCTTAAAAGTAATTATTTCAGTTGTGTGTCCTAGAAACTAATTGCACTTGCTAAAGAGGCACTTGTGGCTATTTTCCACTTTATAATATAGTAGGATTTCTGAATGGAATGAGAGATTTTTATCGAGAGCGGGTGGATTAGTTCTAATAAACTCGGTCTTGTCAGCTCTCCTGATCTATCACATGTCTATGCATCTTTTTCCAGATTGGGTAATCGATAAAATAGATAAAATTCGAAAGGACTTCTTATGGAGTGGGGATAACCCTAACAGTAGTATTAATTATTTAGTAAATTGGGAAACTGTTTGTAAGTCCAAAAAGGAAGGTGGTTTAGGAGTCAGTAATTTGTGCAATATGAATTTTTCGTTGTTAGGTAAATTGTTATGGAAGTTTAAGGATATTAATGAAAATCCTATTTGGAAAGAAATTATTTCTAAATATTATATAATGGTAGTAAAAATTTATATCCAATTACTCCTACGGTTATATGTAAATTGTCTAATTTTTGAAAATCTGTTTTAACATGTCAAGAGATTTTTAACTTAGGCACTAATACAATAGTTCATTCAGGTAATAGTACTTCCTTTTGGCATGATCATTAGATTTCCTCGTTACTCCTTTTAGAATAGAATTTAAAGAGCTTAATGATATTTGCAATTTTAAGGATGCTTTAATTATAGAAGTTTTTTCTCCCGTAAATGACCCTCCTTTGAATTTTAGTAGATTCAACTCTTAGCAACTTGCTTTGCTTTATGCTAGATTATACCCATATAATATTAATAATGATAATGATAATACTAGTTGGAAATAGGATAAGGGCAAGAAATATACTTATAATTCTTTTTATAGATTTATTAATTTTTTGAGTGTAACCAATAACTCGTTTAAATTTATTTGGAAATCAAATGCTCCTCCTATCTAAAATTCACATGTGGTTAATTATGCATGGAAAACTTAACACTATAGAATTTTTAAAAAGAAAAAATGCAAATTGATAGTAAATGTTATTTCTATAATCTATATTTCGAAGATATTAAACATGTATACTATGATTGCATGGATACTTAATTCATTCTGAATAATATCCTTAAAATCATTAACTTTAACTTAACAACTAAAATATAAGATTATGATTATTATTGGAATCGTTTTAGGTTTAAGTTCAAAAAGTAAAATAGATTTTTACTTGACACTTTAATCGTTATAATTTGTTGGTATATCTGGTTTGAAAGAAATCGAAGATTTTTTAAAAGTTATAGTAATTTTAATAAATTGATTTTATAATTTCTTCATTTTGTTTTAGTTGGATATCTAATCCTAAATATAAATTAGCTAAGAATAACCTATTTAAAGAATATCTTAATAAAGTTAATTATAATATTAATCTATTTAAATATAAATTGACATTAATAATTATGGTATTAAATTATTTTCAAACTTAAATGATGATTTCTTTGTGTATCATAACATCCTTTTGATCAAAGCACCATAAGGATATCATAGTTTTGTTTTAGATATTGTTTTAGTTTTTGTTTATTTTAGTTTTTAGATCTTTAAGTTCATTCGATCATGGATTCCTTTCAGTCATTTTTCTATTCTTTATTTTAGACTTCCTTATTAGCTTAACTCTTATATAATTATTTCTACTTCCTTTATACATATATATGTATATAAATTTCATCTATATACATATATGTGTATCATTCTAACTATTTTCTTTATTTTCGTTCTAGATATTGGTCTCGGGTTAGATATGATGTTAATTTCTTATTGCAGGTTGATAGGATAGCAGCTTGCAGATTGCTGTATGCAGGGATGAGTTTTTCTCAGTACATCTTCATCTTCATTATGGAGTTCTGATTTTAGGAGGATTCACAATTTAGCTATGCACTACTTCTAGTTTTACTGAGTCTTCAGAGTGGCGTTTCCAGTCCAGATCATTTGCAATTCTATTTCAGATCATTCATTTTTCCATGCTTTCAAAGTCAGCAGCATGGAGCTACCTTCTTATATAGAGCTGGCTTCTAATTTCTTTCGTTATTTCATAGTTTTTGGGTACTTCTAACACCTTAATATCATGTGGTGGCCATGTCGGAGCTCGCTATTGGGGTGTAATGGGCAGTGGCCTTGTCGGAGCTCATTTTAGGGGTATTTGTGTTTTTCCTTTGATTTTTGTATTTAGTTTAGGTACCTGCCAGGCATGTTGGCAGCACCTTGTCTTATGATATACGTATTATCATGTGTGCTCTCTTCTATTTTAGAGGATCACACATTTTTCTCAAAAAAAGATATTGTTGTAATACATTCCTTTAATTGGTTACCCTGTTTAGAAAGGAAATCAAATGTATAAGAGTGGATGTAACTTAATTTATCCTCGATAACACCAACAAAACAACTTGAGATGTGTTGTGACTGCAAAAACATTTGCACTTAAAACACACATCAATTCAAAGTAAACATCTTTGGATATTAAATGCACGTACGTGCATTATATATTAGAATAACTATGGGAACTTGCAGAGTGATAACAGTATATAAATTAAACATAACATCCAATCATCCAATATCAACAATCCAACATTAATCATAATCATCATCCAATTCGACCAATAAATCTCAACAAATAACCGATTATCATTAAAGGTAACTAACTGGCAATTTAAATTAAATATTAAATTAAATGGCAATTAAATTCAAAATAACTGGAATTATGATTAAAATATGCCAAACAGTAATCAATCAACTTCTAATCACATCACAAATTTTATTTAACTAACATAAGATAATTTAGTGGTCGTTAGTGGGTCAAAACACTCACCTTTGATTTCAAATCGATTTGAAATCCAAAACAAGGTCCAAATTTGAATAGTTTCTTTCTAAACTTGCGTCAAAATGTCCAAAATTTCGATACGATCCTAATGAAACAAACCGCATCCAAATCCGAGTTCGTATGCAAAAGTTATATAAGTTAGAAGTTATACGATCACGAATTAAATTAAATAAAATATCAATTAACTCTTACACGTCATCACCTAGTTGACCACGCTCAAAACTCTAGCCCGCCACTGCATCACGTTCGAACACTAGAGATAGTCGCTTCGACCATGCCCCACATCCACGGCCGTACGCGACCCACGCCACCACCAGGTGAGCGCCGCGACCTTCCCCAACATCGCTGACCTCACGCGACCCAGTCGCCATCATCCCCGGAGTAGCCATCGGCTATAGGTATTCGAACCCTAATTGAATTTTGCAGCTCGATCCATCTATTAAATCTCCAAACGAACACCGCCGATGCAGTCCACTCGTCCCTCTCCACGCGATGGTACCCTCTAATTGACGATCCATCGAAGTTTATCACGACACTAAGAACGACCGAGATTTAACCTTGAATTTATGGACACACAGAGGCTCAAATCGAAAAACAAACTATAGATCTAACTTGCGCTCATCGAGAGCTTCGTATCGTTATATAATATGATATGGTTTTGAGGAATTTGATTTTGAAATTGGTTTTGAAATTGAATTTAGGGTTTGAAATCTGAATTTGTTTCTGCCATTGAGGTGAGAGAGCAGATGGAATTATATGTACAGTAATGTGAAATAAAAGGCTGCTAGGGTTTGGACAGAATTATTTATTTTAACAAATCCCGATAAGAAAATAAACACATATCAAATTTGTACAAATGACAACGGCGACCCGAAAATACCCGTTTCTCTTCCGAAACGAAAGTGGTTCATCCCATATACATACATACATACATACATACATACATACATACATACATACATACATACATATATATATATAAATAGATGTTTTTGATCTTTATAAACTCATTGGAATAGGTTTCAAGTCCTAATTCCATCGTATGAAGAAGTTAGCTTTAAAATCAGCTTATTTCAATTGAATTCAATTAAATTGATTTCTGCGCATTTCAAGCCCGTATGATCAGACGACAAGTCCGATCGCTACGAAACTTGAAACCTTATAATAATTTACCGTTACGGATCCGATAAAACTGGTTTCGTCGTAAACCGAGACAGTGGCCAAAATGGCTATTTTCACATTAATTAATTAAACTATTATTAACTTGATTAAATCACTTTTTAATTTCAAATTTAATAACCAATAATTTTCATCAATTTTGATTACTCGAACAATTACAGTAATTTAAAACATATTTACATATTAATTCAGTGTAAAATATTACACAAATTATAGTGTTCAATTTCAACTGTAATTAAATCCAATTAATATAATTTATTCCCAATAAATTGATTTAATTTGGTTTCAATCTATTTATTCAGTCAATCATTACCCTATGTATATATTTAACCATGGTTTATACTTTATTGCATTAATATTCTCAAATTTCATCCTTTACCATATTAGTTGTGATACTTCAATTATATCGATTTTTTCTCGAATTTAACACAAATTATAATTAAAGTCTCAATAATTAATTTATCTTGGTTTCATTCTTTTCATTAAATAAATTATTACCTTATGAATGTAACTACCATTTCTGTACGTTTTATTACATTCGCATTTACAGTTATCATCTTAACTCATAATAATGTAATAATTAATTACATTCAATTTCACTTGATTTCAAATTTAATTCAACGGATTAAGTAAATTGGTAACAAATGACAATCGTTACCTTTTCTTAATTTAATCATAATTATAAGTCTATTATCTACACATAAATGTTATAACTACTATCACAACACTACTCTTATGCAATTACAATTAATTACACACTATTTCATTAATTAATACCACTTTTAAATTTTCACTTACTCTTTATTTACCATTTACAATCAATTATAACTTTCAATCATTTCAATTAATTGAAGTTACATTAAAATACTAGCAATTAACTTAAAATAACATTGTTACGTTTCATTCTAATTATTATTCTCATTAATAAATTTTATATTCTAAATTTCTCACGTTAATTAAGTCACAAATTGTTTATTTCTTCCAATATTACATTATAAATCTTATTAACTTCAATAAATTAATTATCGGAAAATTACGGGTCATTACACAGGTACAGACCCGTGGCTATGCAACATCCTTTCTTTGTCCTCTGCTCGTTGAAATTTATTCCCTGGATATCTTCTTATTTTTCGAGACTTAAAATCTTATTTCACTTTTACTTTAGTAGCTAATTAAAGAATTTTATTAATTTATTTTATACTTCCTGCCTTACTATTTTATTTTCTTTTGCATTATTTAAATGTCTTTCTTGAAATTTCCTTGTGCTTATTGTTTTCCCAATAATATTACGACCATAAAGAAAACATAGAAAAAGGAACATTTCCATAACATCGTACTTATTTTTTACATAACAAAAACAACTGATGCTTTTACCTAAATCTAAAAGGAACAATTGCTAGAAGCTTCCCTTCAACATCAATTGACATTTATAATGTTGTGGCCCTATCTTCTTCTTACTAGTAATTATATGGACCTTCCCAACATGTCATCAATCTCCAGCCCACATGTCTTAACTTTAAGTCTACCAATGTTCTCTATGTGTGCTTGCCATCTTATTACCCTTTGGTACCATCTTCCTTTAACTCAACTCACTGGATGGTATTCTCAAATCTTGGTATTTGATTTCTTTACCCTTGATTCTTCATGCGAGCATATCCTAGGACTTGTAGAAGTCTGCTTTAATACCACTTATCATTCCATTGCGGGCCCATCTTATGGCTTACACACATGTCTAACTAAATATTTGTAGGTTCTCACCAATATTCCTTACACTCTACGGGGATTTATTATTGTTACTCTATGAGTAGCCCTCACTATCTTCTTCATAGTCTTACCTTTTTCCCCATCTTACCTAGACGGCCATTTCTGTCTACTCCCTATTAACATTTAGGTTTGGTCATCGTACATTTTCTTTCAAAATTTAAAACTTAAAATTTTGGAAGTTTTTAATCCCAAAACTTAAATTTTTTTTAGCAAATTGAAAAATAACTTAGTGTCTTAACTTTTTAAAACTATAATTAAATTTTTTTGAGTTCTTTTCCTTCTAAAGGCCTTTCTCAAATTTTACTTCTTAAAAGTTAGGATTTTTGACTCAAACCATTTATTTCATTTTTTCTTTTCTAAACTTAATTGTTATACCGAACCATTTTCTTTTCAAAATGTACTTTAATATATTTTTAAACATCCTTTATAATTTTTAAACAATAAAAACTGGAGTAGATAAAAATAACACTTACAATATCATCTTCTTATCACTCATATCGTCTTCACTTCCAATCCTTGGCAGAGTCTCTAACATTACGTAAGAGGGACTTTTACAGCATACTCGTAATAAATGCACACAACAATGGAAAATCTTCATTTTTTTGTTTAGCCTTTAATTTCCTATGCTACTTATAATTAGATTACTAGCATTATTTCTAATATAATCTTCTAACATTATATCTAATTACTAACATTATTTTATATAAATTTCTAATATTGTTTTTATTTAATAGTGCTATTACTATCTAACCTTACTCTACTTAAACCGTCCTTATTCCGATTGCTATTAATATCTTCTAATGTTATACCTAACTACTTTATTTTGGGTTCCAATCTTTTTACCCCATTTCAAACTTATGCCACTTCCTATTGTCCTCCCCTAAAAAGAATTTTCCAACTTAAAAAAATTTCATCTTAGAAAAATCAACAAGCTATATATGGTCTACTATATTTCAATCCAAATAACTTTTGTAAAAACCCATTTATGAAAACTTTTCAATTTAACTAAATATTTATATTTATATATATATATATATATTTTAATAAAAAATCTTATTACTTAACAAAATTTATAGATATTTTTACTTATTATATATATATATTTACTTATCATATATATTTTTTGAAAATAGGGTTTTCCACCTTTAATTAACTCTCTTGAAAGTCCTTTCAAATATACTGTTTATATTTTTCCTCGGCTTTAAAAACTATTTCTTATTTGATCGGACTCAGAGTGGATGTCTATTTGTTCTTTCATCTAGAACATCTCCCCTTTAACTTAGTGACTTATCTTCTTCCAATATTGAAAATTCTACTGTTATGTTGGGGTGACTACTTCACACCTTCTTTTGGGAACATCATTGCTTTTGGATATCTACAACATATGGATTCTTATTTTCCCCTTATCTAGACTAGTTATACATCGTCAATTAGCAATCATACATGGATCTTTAACCATTGGTCCATCGAAGCCCGACCAAGGATTACGTACTATCCAGACTCAAGGACCTTCCATATGATGCACTCATGCTCTTTTAAAGTCAATGCCTTTCCGTACAACCTATTTTCGTAGGGTATTCGTGTTAGATGTGCATCTTCAATTTTTTCCATTATTCGACTCATAATCGATTTGTCCACATTTCAGCGTAAGGTTGCAAATACTCTATAGTCGGAATTCTTCGGATTTGGCGTATAATATATTTATATCTATAGGAAAAATTCAAATACGTCCACTTAATGTTTCCTAATGTTTCAAGATCGACTAACCTAGCTTTTTACCAAATGTGACAACCCGCACTCGATGGGCCTAGATTTTTGCTAAATCGAAAATCCAAGTCCACAAAGTATAGGTCATTGGTTTGGTACCCCGCAAATAAATAAATGATGCATATCAGAGCACTAACGACATAACTCACGGCGGAATAGTGAAATACAATAAATCACATAGTTATAGACCAAGATTTGACACTTCCAATGTCTGGTATCCTTGTTAGCGTCGAGCACACACAAGGAACCATCTTTTCACTGCTCCTTCCATATACCAGTACCCGTCCGTCTAACCTATCCTATGGTTTGTAATGAGGAGAGGGTCATAGCAATATTCTGGTGACTGGTAAATTATACACCTTACTAGTTTATGCCGATTTCCTTCTATCACATGTTACGTTTTTTATATTTTTAATTATTTGTCTCAACTTCATGTATGCACATGATACGCCTCATCTACCCGCAGTAGACTAAAATTACAAACATACATACATATAAGTACCATGGTCCTCCATTGCACCATGATACTATTCCCGCTAGTATCCATAACTCAGCACCCTATCGAGATCCGTCACCCTCACCGTATCGTGTTCTTATCGTTGCATATACCGAGAAACTCCTGCAATGGCTACTAATGACTTTTCAATAATATAGCCGTACTTTACCTCACTTTTGGGAATTTTTAACTGTCTGCTTCTTTATTTGTAGATTTAGCTCTATGAATTATATATAACAGTGGACTCAGTGCCACAGGCTATGGACTCCGCTCCACAAACTACCCCTTGCATTTTGAAAAACCTCTCTAAAAGAGTTAGCTAGCATTTCCTCTTAACAAACAAATTAGCAAACAAATATGGCAGTACCTGACCTAACGTGTATCGTACACTAGTAGGGAATGTAGCACGGTAGGTGTAACCCCTATCTTTCCCATTAACCGCTCATGATTGATGATATTCATGACCTATATACAACCCCTACTCCTTAATTTGGTACCAACGTACCGACAAAGCACCATTCTTCGCTTAGCATCCTCTTTAGATTGCCTACTGCAATCAACATAATACCCCCATTTCTATTTTATCGAAGAAGACTATACTGGGGTATTCCTTTATCTATACGCAAGCGTAAATACTTCACCGGTCCTATCGTTGGAAATATTTCACATCAGTATAATGCAAACACAACTGTTGCTAGGCCTTTGTGGTAGGTAAACTTCTATTGTTTAACACTACCGACCTCACATACCAACCCATTCTAATGACTATGTCATTTTATTCATTTAATCATTTATTGACTTTAATAGTTCACACCCGTCATAAACGCATACTTATGGTTACACACACACACACACACACACACACACATATATATATATATATATATATTCATTCTTCGTTAATTAGTTTGCCCCTACTTTGTTAATCATAATTATTTACTACTTTATGCATTTATATCTTACTTGATTCAAGATTATTTACTTTCTTTTCAAAAGATCTAAATGTATTTTCCCACTCCTTTACCCTTTTTCCTTTTCAATTTCTATTCCCTTTTTAACCATTAATTTATTCTTGCTTACTCTTCAATTTCTTTTTGTTTAATTTCCATCTTTATTTTATTTTTTGAGAAAAATGAGTAACCCTGACAAGGAGGAGAGCACTCACATAATTTTATTCTACACTTAAGAAGGAGTAGCCAACAAGCCTGGTAGGTAGCAAAAACCCCCCATACAAATAAAAGATAATAATATGCCTACCTAAAAACTTATGTAACTAAGGTCCACAATAGTAATATACAACAAAACAAAATGTGATAATTGTTTAAATCCTTAAGATTGGCAGAGTTTATCCAATCCAGTGACTATACATGTATCTGCTAAGAAACTATACAAAAATGTAAGACTAATATATATGTATGTATGTATGTATATCTGTGTGTGTATGTATATTTACATACATATATATGTAAAATAAAGTAAACTAAACTAAAAATATGGAACACATTAAAATAACTAACCAACAAGGCCAAACGTTCAACCTGGTATTAAATGTATATAAAAAGATAGCTTATCATGACTTTTGAAATTCTACTCATGTAGGCATACACACTCACCAAAATTATTAAAATGATATATAAAAATCCAAACACGTACACTGTCATGTATACATACCAAAATTATTAACATGATATATTTGATATATGAAGCAAATATCAAATCCAAATTAAGATTATTAAATGGTAGTTTAGTGTATTCTCGAGTATTTATGAAATACTAGAGAATTATTTACAGATCAACAAACTCCTTATGAAGGAATGCTTGGACCGAAACTTTACAAGTGATATCGAGTATAACATGTCAACATTAAATTCATATTCAAACCTTAGTTAAGGAGTTTTAAGTTGGAAATGTTTCAAAAGAAACATTGTGGCTGATTCAATGAAAAGGCCAAGTACATCACCTTGAATGGTGCCACAACAAAAGCAATGTATATATATAATTGCATAAATTTATAAGTGAGCTTGTGTTAATTCCAAGTATTAAGAATAATATATTATTGTTATATGATAACAATGAAATGATAAGAGCTCACTAGAATTCAAGAAACATACTATGATTAGTTCCAGATGATAAAGGCAGTTTATGAAGAGAGTTGATTGATAAAGTAAATAACTAAAACAACATAGCATATCTATTCATGAAGGGTCTAACTCGATCAGTTCTCATCAAACTGATCGAATATATAGGATAGAAATTTCATAATTGGCCATAAGTGTAATATAGAGATTGATAGAGTTAGGAATACGTCTTAGGTGCAATTATGCAGTTTGTTACATATATCTTACTTGATAATCAATCTTATTTTGAAATAAAATGTGTTTTCTTTCTATTATATACTATATATAATGTGTTATATTACTTATTCAATTTAATTAAAAGTATATTTAATAGAAAATTCATAAATGGTATGTTTTGTGATAGCAGTTACAATGTGTTGTAGTCATATACGATTTATCGCAATAAAATAAACATATCATTTTTAATATTCCTAATTAAGATGTATCGAGAGTGGACATTGATGCATCCATTGGAACAAGAGTATGTAACGCTCTCAAAATGCTAGGAAGTATATTACACATGACTAATGGGGGAATCAAGGGTTTACAAACTAATATTTATTGGATAACTATAGAATGCATCATTCGATAGTTTTATATTGGTTAGTATAACT
The DNA here is from genome assembly GCA_030765085.1 of Allium cepa. Classification (NCBI taxonomy): domain Eukaryota; kingdom Viridiplantae; phylum Streptophyta; class Magnoliopsida; order Asparagales; family Amaryllidaceae; genus Allium; species Allium cepa. The sequence continues at coordinate 743,186,191 of CM060940.1, read as the reverse complement.
AAGATCAAACAGAAAATATCGATGTGACTAATTTACACAATTCTCTTGAACTTGATCTTCAATATTAATGCTCCGCTTTGATTATAGTCAAAGCATGACATGGAGTCCATCGAATGACTATAGTTGGATCGAGTGGAAGTATTAGAAGTTAAGCACTGTTCAAGAGAGGATTTGTCTCCTCAGTTATATAGGGTTAGTAACACGATCAACCGAAGTCAACCCAAAGTCAAAATCTCCGGCCAGGGTAGTTCGGCTAATAATAATTGTTATAGATGAAACAAGGATTTTGTGTTTGGATTATAAAGCTAAATATGGATGATATTGGAATTTTGAATATTACCTAAATCCAAAAGTCCAAAGTGATATAGTTTTGGTAAAGAGAATTGGTGTAAATAATTGTCACTGATGGGTAAACGCTAATAATAAATAAATTAGATTTTTCCAAAAGATGTGTAAGCGATAAATTCATCCAAATGTCATACCACTAGCTAGGGTGATGTGTGAATGTTGATATTCGAATTGTTTATTATTAATCACTCACTAAATATACATCTATGAGTCACTCAACTGAAATGATGACGATTCAAAAATAAACCACATAATTTAATCGATTCTTAGTAGTTGAAAATTAATTAATATTTATGAAATATTAATTATTTAATTTTTTTGAATGCCATTAGTATTTGGTAAAGTGCGTAATTAAAGGTTATAAACGCATGTATCGATATGCGATATCAGTAGAATGTTTAAATTTGATTTAAACAGAATAAGTACTAAAAAGGGCTTTAAATAAATTAATTTAATTAATATTTTTGAAACATTTATTGTTAAAATTTCTTATTTGATTTGTTTGATTTCCACTAGTATTCAAAAAAGTGTATATAACAATTATAAGCACCTGCATCGGCATAGGATATCGATAGGAATTTTAATTGGATTTAAATCGGAATAACATTAATTGGTTTTTGGAATGTTTTAGAGCCCAAATAGCCCATGTAATGGCCGGCCTTACTTTGAGGGATAAGAAGGTTCTTTTGTTCTAAAATGAAAAGAAAATCCTATTAAAACAATAGGAGCCAACACATATTGAATGCCACATTAATTTCCTCCTTCAATAAAATTTCTCTTTGTTATTTTTTGACTCTATTTTTCTTATCTTCTCTTCTCGGTGTCAAAATTTCCATTGGGATAAGATTCTAAAAATTTTAAAACAAAACAAAAGAGAAAAAGGTGGTTATCTTTAAATAATTGCAAATATGGAGATCGATTTTTAAAATCTAGGAATTCTTCTTCATTCAAGGTATAATCTTTAGGTTTCATCTGAAAGGTATTTTTATTCATTTAAATACATGTTAATTATCATGCTCACATCCCTATAATTCTCTACATCTTCCATTTCTTCTCCTTGCATGAGTATCAAAGATATACCTTTGAATCATTTATTTTGTCATCAATTTGTTCCCTTTTTGCTATTACCCATGTGATATAAATAATATCAATCATAGGTTCTCTTCTGATCTATTTGTTTGATCATTACGTATACATGTAATTTAGATCTAAATCTATTTGTAATGAATTCATATGAGTCAAATTCGTCTGATCCTTTACATTTAGAAAACATTGTTTGTATAAAATTTGTGAGTCACTATGTTAATGGATCATATTACATATTACAAAGTTATGGATTGAAGGATGTTTTTTAAATATTTTGTTTTGAAAGTATGGTTTTGAATTGCAAATTAGTTTAGTACAACTTTGTAACGACCCACCTTTTTGAACAGTTTAAGCCGACGATCAAATACACATGTCGATTCCAAACCATTCAAAAGGGCAGATGGTTATTGGGGTAAATAAGAAAAGAAAAGAAAGAGAAATAAAGGAAATGAAACAACACAGAATCTCGCAGCGGAACGATAAAATATAATAGTCAAATAAACAGTTCATGAAGCTGTTTACTATACTTTGACAATTATTTATACAACATTTATCAGAGTTATACATATACAATAGGACAATTAAAATAATGCAGCAGATAGCATGATGCAAGGGTAATAATAGTAATAGTATACCAAATCTTCGACTTCATCCTCCAGAATAGATCTTCAAAAATCTGAAAAACTCAGGACTGACCTGAGCGTAATGAAAAGACAAAACACTCGAGTCAGGACTAAAATTACCTTATGAAAGTTAAATCAATCGTAAATAAATATGAGTGTAACGGCGTCAGAGATGTTTACGGGGTTTGAAATCTCATATCCAGTGTCAACGTGCGTGCAATAACTCAAGAGATGTTACGGGATTTTCCATCTCTCAAGGATCCGTTAAACTATCTACTATGTAGTAATGTACGCTAAGTAGATAATGCCTATTAGTAATATAAAGTATCAAAATAGCGTTAAGGCGTTACCATAATCCCCCTTAACACATTTTTATAATGCCACAGTCTATACAGCACCGTAAGCCCCACCGTAAACTGGCGGTTATCAGAGGGTACCCCATAGGTATAACACAAAACATAACGTAGTGATTGCGAATAGGATAATCAGTATGACAAGGTACATGAGGGGATACCAACTAGGATACTAGTAGTTGCGTGATTTGGACTGATGTTGAGCATAGCCAGCAGCTACCCCAACACCGCGAAACAACACTCCCAAATCAAGGGGTGCACCCAAATCGCATCACAAATGTAATAGATATGGTATCGAAGAAGTGTGTCCGCTAGAGATGGCGAACCTCAATGGCCCGACGCGGCTCCTGTTTTAGTCATGTCAGGGGTCATCCAATATCGTTCTCTTTCTTCAGTCAACGTGTTCACCGAACCATCCACTTCATTATGGATCAACACTCCGCGTATAATAGTTAGTAAAGTGGTGTTCGGTATCGACAGAGGGTATGTCCATATCCGATCCCGGTCTCTTTAATAACTACGTATTATTACACCGTTGGCTCTTTTATATTTCAAATCGATTCATAATTGATATAAAAATATCATATTCGCTTCAAAAATCAAATCCATTTCAAATATCATCGTATCCTTTCAAATGTAAGATTCCGTTTCAAAAATCATTTTTCGCATCAATATCTCATTTCGATTTCAAAATCATTTCGAATTTCAAAATAATTTAAATTGGGTTAAGTAGATTTAAAATAGATTAAAATAGTTTTAAGTATTCAAAAATGGTTTATATAACCGAGTAATTTGGAAACAAGATAAAACAGCTTCAAAACTAATCCATTTCAATTATAACTTCCCAATTCAAATCAATTTCAATTTTCATTCTACCGATTCAATTTCGATTTCAATTCAAATCAATGTCAACTTTGACTTCAAATTAATTCAATCTTACATTCACCTTTAATTTATTCAATTTCAATTTATATCGATTTGGAGCTTGATTTTTCAAAATATTAATTTATAATACTTAATAAAATTTTCTTCCAATATTCAAATTTAAAACCCAATTACAAATATGATTCAATTTCAAGCTCAATTTCAAAATATCTTTTTATATCGCTTTTACTTAGTAATATTCAAAGCTCGAATTTTAGGTTAAATCTTTAAACAAGTCAATTTACGAAATTCAATCATATCTCGATTTTTAAATCCCAAAGTCTCCACTTTGATTATTTAACAATTTCTTTTAACCAAATTTTATTTCAACATTCCAAACTCAATTTTTCGATAAATTCAATTTTTATAAATTGATTTCTATTTATAACTTTTCAATCAAAACATTTAAATAAGTTTCAAATTGATTTTAAAAATTATTAATTTAGCCAATTCGGTGTCCGTATATAATTTTCTATCCTATGGCCAAGTAATTATTTATTTCAATTAAATGTCAGGGATGAATATATATTACTTAAATCAAATCACAGTTTCATATGTATGCATAACAGGATATATATAAGCAAATAAACATCCAAACATTTAATTATCAACCAATAACATCCATCGAAATACATCATCCAATAGACAAAACAATTCATGGCAATTTCATAGTTATCAATGTCAGGTAATTCAGTCGCAATTCAATTTTAATTTCAGTTTAACTGTCAATTTAATTTCAACGGTTAATTCAAATGACAATCAATATGACAATTAAATTCTATCAACCAACGACAAATAAAATTCATAACACTTCATAATGTCAAATTTAACTAGCATAAAGATATTTAGTACGTTGTGAGCGTTATAAAACACTCACCTTGATTTTCCGTTGTTCAAGCGTTTTTATTTCGAATAAAATTAAACGAGCGTTTAGTTTTACCTGAAATTTTCACTAGCTCCAAACGATACCAATCCATTTCCATAGCGTAGTGCTTGTCCATACGAACCCAATGCAATTGATTTCGTCGAATTCCGACCTCGCACGAACAAGTTATGACGTTTATAAGTTTACACAAATTTTTATATAAATTAATATAACTTTATTTTTAATTTTTAACCCTACCATCATCATAGCCGTTCGATTCATGCCTCTTGAATCTCGGCCGTCACCATTCTCTTCTCTCTTCACGCGTTCGATCCCAGGGTTCGAACCCAACGCCGCTGTCACCCAACTAATTTTCGCACCTAATTTGATGAATTTCGACCCGATCAAGCACCACCATTACGCGCGCCCATGCGAGAGCCACCTACGGCCAGAAACCCCTGCAGCTCGGCCTCCCACAATGGCCTAGATACGCGCGCGAATGGTAGCCATACGCGGCCCAAAAACTTCCCCTACACTGCGCCAAAACTCATCAACCCCGTATGGATTTGAAGTTCGTGATATTATCTACAACTTTGTAGTTGGTCATTTTTGATGAAAGTGGGTGGATTGGATAAGATTAAGAGAAGAAGAATCGTGCGTTTCTGGCCTTCGAATATTGAAGTGGCGGCCGGCTTTGTTTTAGGGTTAGGTTTTTTTTTTGGAAAAAGAAAATAATGAAGTGCTTTTATAGAAAAACGACGAACACTATTCAACCCGGGTTTTTCGAAATCCGATTTACGCGCGGTGACCGGCATTTCTAGGGTTTATCCCACGTTCCGGACACAATGGAATAGGCTTCGGAAGCTAATTCGATCGTCTGTGCGAGTTACGGAAATAAACGATCGATTTTAAATTAAATCGGTTAACTAAATTTCTAGGCGTTTTGGCTCGCCCCGGACAAACGGTAAATCCGATTGATACGAAATTTGAAATCTTACAATAATATCACATTACGGATCCGATGAAACTGGTTTCGTCAAAATCCGAGACTGTTTGAAAAATGGCTATTTTAACTCGTCAATTAAATATTAAAATATTCAATTTTCACAAATTTACTTTTAATTCGATTTCAAAAGTTCTACAACATCATTCTAACATTAATATGATAAAATAAAATTTTACATATCAATTTTATCATATTAAACCCGTTATTCAATTATCCAATAAATTCCAATTTTAAAATCTTATTAACTCTATTAAAATCCCAATATAACTTACATTCACTTTGGAAACCAATTTGAATCATATTAAATCAAATTTCAATTATTCACTCTATTTCCATATATTAAATTTCAATATCAAATTAATCATATCAAATTCGAAATTTAATTATTCAAACATTTGTAATAATAAATTTAAACAAAATTTTGATTATTCTTAATCTATCTTTTGAAATATTCAAAACGAATTTAAAAATTTAACTTTTGCAATGAATTAAAATTTATAGAACAACCATTTCCATTATACGGTTATTCAATTCCCATTATTAAATTATTCAATAAATTCCAAATATTAAATTTAAACAATTTCGATTATCCAATAATTCATTATCTTTTGAAATATTGAAATTAAACTTATAAGATTCAACTTTTAAAACCAATTCACAATTTAGAACACTATTTCATTTTACAGTTATTCAATTATTCAATAAGTTTTAAATATTAAATTTAAACAATTTACCTGTTCAATATTCAATATTTGATTTTAAATAAATTTTACTTATCAATCAATTACTCTATTATACCCAATGAATTCAATATTTATTATCCTATTCAACTATTGATTTCAAAGGTATTCACTAAGTAGCATTTATTTTCATTACTTGGATAATTATTGTTGCAATTTATTCTAGTTATTATTATTCCAACGAATTACAAATTTTTTTCTAACATTAAATCGCGAAATCTTATTAAATTAGCTATTTTAATTATCGAAAATTTACGGGTCGTTACACGCTCCCCCACTCAAAACTTTTCGTCCCCGAAAAGGGAAAAGAAGGGAAAAGGAACTAAGTATAGAATTCAACATTTGATATATTTTATTCAAAGTTACCTACTTATAAAACAATGAAATTCCATCTATAAAGTCATACTACGCTTCCACTAAGTTACTCCGAACGGCTTTTTAACTTTAAAAGTTAGTTATCAAAACAAGTTATATAAAAAAAATTAAAACTTGAAAAAATTTCTAACACCCGGATTTACGGAAAATTTTGGCAGAGTCTCCTTTGTGCGGCTCGATCGGAAAAAAAATGACAGTATATATATCACAAATATACATCTCATCAAGTGATGAGGCATCCCACAGGGAAAAAGTGTAAAAGTACGGTATGTAATCCGAGATATGTACCTTATATATTATTAGCGAGCATATACGGCTAATATAGCGCGAAAGCGAGCTCCAAATGCGAAGCAAGCGCAATCCGCACCTACTAAACACTCAACAAACCATGAGAAACATGCATATATGAAAAAATATATCAATATACATCATATAACAACATAACAACTACATATGCCAACATAGCAAATGCAACAAAAGCAACAAATGCAACCATCAATCAACTATCATCCAACTATCATCCAACAAATCCATAACCAATCAATATAAATTCACTTTTCATTAATATTTATTGACTTGGGTTTCAATTTTAATCACAGTTGATTCATTAACGTTGGATTTTACTAACATTCATTCTCAATTCAATTAGTTAACATTAACTAATTTATATTTACATTAGTTCACTTCCAATTTGAATCAAATTAAATTCATTTAACTTCCAATTTGATTTCAATGATTTATAGCTTTCAATTTCATTAACACTTAATGAATTATATACAATCAACTAACAATCATATAACAACCAAATCATACCCAACATAACCAAATTATTAATTTTACATTCAATTTGGTTTATCTCTTTTATATATATATCCTGTTATATAATTTTAAAAGAATCATTTTATATTCGGCATCTTAAATTTCCAATATTAACTTTAATTAAGTCCGTAAGCCGTACATATATCATCCGCGAGCAATATCAATCTAATCGCTTATTCGTTCACACAATTTCACTTCCAACTAGTATCGTTCACCCGACTCTCTAGTGCGGACTCAGATTTGGTTCCTTGATTGGAAACTGTTACTCTCCTTGCATAGCCATATACTATGATAGAGAATTCCAGAATCAAACCAAAAATCCATATCCAGGGTTCGCCGTCGAAAATCGAGTGAAAAATCCTAACTTGGATCGATATAAATCATCTCGAAATTTTGTGCTCGAATTTGGATCAAATCGTTATGCGAATAAAATAATATACGTACAATCTCACGTATTTCCTTCCAATGGATTTCTATCCAATTTATCTATACTAAATTTTTTTATTGGCTTCTATTTTTTTTTCCACTTAATTACTCACAATCCATTATTCAGTTAGTATATTCATTTCTTTACATAGCATATTCTTCAACATTATCTTTTCTTAAACATCATATCATAGAATTTTGCCTACTCAAGTTCATTTTAAACATTCCATATAATTTAATTAAATTCAATTTCATTTTCCAATTGATTCTTAGCTATAAGAAATTCCTTTGTTTACATTTATTGCTTTTTCATAATTTCAGTTAATAACGAATTCATTTGTGAAACATTTTATTAACCGGCACTTTAGTTTATTAATCATCCTATAAAAGTCTAACCTCTCCTAAATGACTCTTCTTAGTTTACAGTTATCTTAAAGGTTACAAATTCAAAAAAAAAATTCTATAACCAATTTACAAAGATATAATACGATTCATTTATCTTCTTTCTTAAGTTCACTTACTTGTTCCATTTATCCATTCATCATTTCCTGTTATATTTAAGTATGTATAAATTTTTTATCACAACCAAATTTTCCATTTATATACATTTTAATTCCTTTTGAGTTTTCCTTACTTATATACTTCAATTATTTTCAGGTTCTGTTTATTTATACAATATCTCATTACATATCCAAAACATCATTTCAACTTCTTAATATTTGGTAAGTCATATTATATGTTATTAGAATGCAAATTTGGTATTATACAAATTTATAGAATTTCATTTTACTTAATTAGAATGTTCACAAATTTGATTTATTTAAATCCTCTTTACCTTTCAACTTTAAAGTTTTCCCAAACAATAGCTTAGATATCTTAATCCTCTTATTTTATAAATTCTGGTTATTCACCTTTCATTCAAATAATTTGAAAATTATTAATTACCAGAACTTAGAAATTTAAATGCCCGGTTCTTTTCAAATCATTTGAAATAAACATATACACTTATATCTCTTTTATATCAAATCATACCTTTGGAGTTTAAACCAAAACCCATTTATCCAAATTATTTCGAAGAAAGCAAAGCTTCTCTGAAGTCTTCCCCACTTTGAGACTCGAAAATGAACGTCGATGATGCTGCGCAGTCATCGCCGAAATTATTTTCCAGCGACAGAAGAGAGGAGTACTTAACTCATCCCTTCTTAAAAATCCTTTCAAAATATTTCCATAAACATTTTCCAACTAATATTACTATATATTTTCTTCAAAGCTTTGAAAACCATTTTCCAAAATCTTTGGGTCTTAAATTCAATATTTTCCAATTTAAATCTATTTTTAATTTTATAAGCACCTTTATAAAATATTCTTATAGGATTTTAATTTCTTGAAATATTCCACAAGTTGTTTTATCATTGTTTATTTTGTAATAAACCTTATTTATTAAATTACAATACCCAATTAATGATAAAAACCAATATTATCATTCCTAACTACCAGGTAAGCTAGATAAGTCACAATAATTTCTGAAAATTTTTCTTTATATACAAAATATAATTAGAGCAAAATTATTTCATTTACCCAATTTCAAAACAATACTATGTCGAATTATTCTGTTTAAGTGTTTAGAGATCCCTATCAATGACGTTAATTACTCGTATTGACCAGAATCCATAAGCCACTCAACAAATCAACCGACACAATATAAACATTTTATATCACTAACAAATACGCTCTCTCATATATATACACTCAGCGACTCATCATAGGGTATTACTACCCTATTTATAAAGAGTCAGACCCCACAAAGCTAAGGTTATCGCTAACAGTTTAAACCGACGATCAAATACACATGTCGATTCCAAACCATTCAAAAGGGCAGATGGTTATTGGGGTAAATAAGAAAAGAAAAGAAAGAGAAATAAAGGAAATGAAACAACACAGAATCTCGCAGCGGAATGATAAAATATAATAGTCAAATAAACAGTTCATGAAGCTGTTTACTATACTTTGACAATTATTTATACAACATTTATCAGAGTTATACATATACAACAGGACAATTAAAATAATGCAGCAGATAGCATGATGCAAGGGTAATAATAGTAATAGTATACCAAATCTTCGCCTTCATCCTCTAGAATAGATCTTCAAAAATCTGAAAAACTGAGGACTGACCCGAGCGTAATGAAAAGACAAAACACTCGAGTCAGGACTAAAATATCCTTATGAAAGTTAAATCAATCGTAAATAAATATGAGTGTAACAGCGTCAGAGATATTTACGGGGTTTGACATCTCATATCCAGTGTCAACGTGCGTGCAATAACTCAAGAGATGTTACGGGATTTTCCATCTCTCAAGGATCCGTTAAACTATCTACAATGTAGTAATGTACGCTAAGTAGATAATGCCTATCAGTAATATAAAGTATCAAAATAGCGTTAAGGTGTTACCATAATCCCCCTTAACACATTTTTATAATGCCATAGTCTATACAGCACCGTAAGCCCTACCGTAAACTGGTGGTTATCAGAGGGTACCCCATAGGTATAACACAAAACATAACGTAGTGGTCGCGAATAGGATAATTAGTATGAAAAGGTACATGAGGCGATACCAACTAGGATACTAGTAGTTGCATGATCCAAACTGATGTTGAGCATAGCCAGCAGCTACCCCAACACCGCGAAACAACACTCCCAAATCAAGGGGTGCACCCAAATCGCATCACAAATGTAATAGATATGGTATCGAAGAAGTGTGTCCGCTAGAGATGGCGAACCTCAATGGCCCGGCGCGGCTCCTGTTTTAGTCATGTCAGGGGTCATCCAATATCGTTCTCTTTCTTCAGTCAACGCGTTCACTGAACCATCCACTTCATTCTGGATCAACACTCCGTGTATAATAGTTAGTAAAGTGGTGTTCGATATCGACAAAGAGTATGTCCATATCCGATCCCGGTCTCTTTAATAACTACGTATTATTACACCGTTGGCTCTTTTATATTTCAAATCGATTCATAATTGATATCAAAATATCATATTCGCTTCAAAAATCAAATCCATTTCAAATATCATCGTATCTTTTCAAATGTAAGATTCCGTTTCAAAAATCATTTTCGCATCAATATCTCATTTCGATTTCAAAATCATTTCGAATTTCAATTTAGGTTGCAACTTCATTTAACCCAATTCGTATTTAAATTCAAGATTTAAATATAAACATTTCACCTTATTGACCAGCTTAAATTTTTAGAAAATAGTTTTAAGTAGTTTAAAAGTAGTTTTAAATAATTTAAAATAGTTAAAGATAGTTAAAATCTCAAAATGGATTTAAAATAGATAAATTAGTTTAAAATAATTTAAATTGGGTTAAGTAGATTTAAAATAGATTAAAATAGTTTAAGTATTCAAAAATGGTTTATATAAACAAGTAATTTGGAAACAAGATAAAACAGCTTCAAAACCAACCATTTCAATTATAACTTCCCAATTCAAATCAATTTCAATTTCCATTCTACCGATTCAACTTCGATTTCAATTCAAATCAATGTCAACTTTGACTTAAAATTAATTAAATTTTACATTCACATTTAATTTATTCAATTTCAATTTATATCGATTTGGGGTTTGATTTTTCAAAATATCAATTTATAATACTTAACATAATTTTCTTCCAATATTCAAATTTAAAACCCAATTACAAATATGATTCAATTTCAAGCTCAATTTCAAAATATCTTTTTATATCGCTTTTACTTAGTAATATTCAAAGCTCGAATTTTAGGTTAAATCTTTAAACAAATCAATTTACGAAATTCAATCATATCTCGATTTTTAAATCCCAAAGTCTCCACTTTGATTATTTAACAATTTCTTTTAACCAAATTTTATTTCAACATTCCAAACTCAATTTTTCGAAAAATTCGATTTTTATAAATTGATTTCTATTTATAACTTTTAAATCAAAAAATTTAAATAAGTTTCAAATCGACGATTTTAAAAATTATTAATTTAGCCAATTCGGTGTCCGTATATAATTTTCTATCCTATGGCCAAGTAATTATTTATTTCAATTAAATGTCAGGGATGAATATATATTACTTAAATCAAATCACAGTTTCATATGTATGCATAACAAGATATATATAAGCAAATAAACATCCAAACATTTAAATATCAACCAATAACATCCATCGAAATACATCATCCAATAGACAAAATAATTCATGGCAATTTCATAGTTATCAATGTCAGGTAATTCAATCGCAATTCAATTTTAATTTCAATTTAACTGTCAATTTAATTTCAACGGTTAATTCAAATGACAATCAATATGACAATTAAATTCTATCAACCAACGACAAATAAAATTCATAACACTTCATAATGTCAAATTTAACTAGCATAAAGATATTTAGTACGTTGTGAGCGTTATAAAACACTCACCTTGATTTTCCGTTGTTCCAGCGTTTTTATTTCGAATAAAATTAAACGAGCGTTTAATTTTATCCAAAATTTTCACTAGTTCCAAACGATACCAATCCAATTCCATAGCGTAGTGCTCGTCCATACGAACCCAACACAATTGATTTCGTCGAATTCCGACCTCGCACGAACAAGTTATGACGTTTATAAGTTTACACAAATTTTTATATAAATTAATATAACTTTATTTTTAATTTTTTACCCTACCATCATCATAGCCGTTCGATTCATGCCTCTTGAATCTTGGCCATCACCATTCTCTTCTTTCTTCACGCGTTCGTTCCCAGGGTTCGAACCCAACGCCGCCGTCACCCAACCAATTTTCGCACCTAATTCGATGAACTTCGACCCAATCAAGCACCACCATTACGCGCGCCCATGTGAGAGCCACCCACGGCCAGAACCCCCTGCAGCTCGGCCTCCCCCAATGGCCTAGATACGCGTGCGAACGGTAGCCATACGCGGCCCAAAAACTTCCCCTACACTGCGCCAAAACCCATCAACCCCGTATGGATTTGAAGTTCGTGATATTATCTACAACTTTGTAGTTGGTCATTTTTGATGAAAGCGAGTGGATTGGATAAGATTAAGAGAAGAAGAATCGTGCGTTTCTGGCCTTCGAATATTGAAGTGGCGGCCGGCTTTGTTTTAGGGTTAGGTTTTTTTTTTGGAAAAAGAAAATAATGAAGTGCTTTTATAGAAAAACGACGAACACTATTCAACCCGGGTTTTTCGAACTCCGATTTACGCGCGGTGACTGGCTTTTCTAGGGTTTATCCCATGTTCCGGACACAATGGAATAGGTTTCGAAAGCTAATTCGATCGTCTGTGCGAGTTACGGAAATAAACGATCGATTTTAAATTAAATCGGTTAACTAAATTTCTGGGCATTTTGGCTCGCCCCGGACAAACGGTAAATCCGATTGACACAAAATTTGAAATCTTACAATAGTATCTCATTACGGATCCGCTGAAACTAGTTTCGTCGAAATCCGAGACTGTTTGAAAAATGGCTATTTTAACTCGTCAATTAAATATTAAAATATTCAATTTTCACAAATTTACTTTTAATTCGATTTTAAAAGTTCTACAACATCATTCTAACTTTAATATGATAAAATAAAATTTTAAAAATCATTTTTAATCATATTAAACCCGTTATTCAATTATCCAATAAATTCCAATTTTAAAATCTTATTAACTCTATTAAAATCCCAATATAACTTACATTCACTTTGGAAACCAATTTGAATCATATTAAATCGAATTTCAATTATTCACTCTATTTCCATATATTAAATTTCAATATCAAATTAATCATATCAAATTCGAAATTTAATTATTCAAACATTTGTAATAATAAATTTAAACAAAATTTTGATTATTCTTAAATCACTATCTTTTGAAATATTCAAAACGAATTTAAAAATTTAACTTTTGAAAGAATTAAAATTTATAGAACAACCATTTCCATTATATGGTTATTCAATTCCCATTATTAAATTATTCAATAAATTCCAAATATTAAATTTAAACAATTTCGTTTATCCAATAATTCATTATCTTTTGAAATATTGAAATTGAACTTATAAGATTCAACTTTTAAAACCAATTCACAATTTAGAACACTATTTCATTTTACAGTTATTCAATTATTCAATAAGTTTTAAATATTAAATTTAAACAATTTACCTGTTCAATATTCAATATTTGATTTTAAATAAATTTTACTTATCAATCAATTACTCTATTATACCCAATGAATTCAATATTTATTATCCTATTCAACTTTTGATTTCAAAGGTATTCACTAAGTAGCATTTATTTTCATTACTTGGATAATTATTGTTGCAATTCATTCTAGTTATTATTATTCCAACGAATTACAAATTTTTTTCTAACATTAAATCGCGAAATCTCATTAAATTAGCTATTTTAATTATCGAAAATTTACGGGTCGTTACAAACTTTGTGGTGTTTTGTTTCAAAATATTAATTTAATTTGTGTATGGATATATATATATATGTATGTATGTATGTATGTATATATGTATGTATGTATGTCTGTATGTATGTATATGTGTGTGTGTGTGTGTGATATGTGTGTATTTCAAAATTTACAAAATTAGCTATAAAAGTAATGTAATGATGTTTGAACTACCTCTTTAATTAAAATCAAATTTAGATTTTTTTTCTATATTTTTCATGCAGGTATGTTTATATGTATATACATATGAACATGTAAACAAATAAAAGAACTTTGGATGACAAAGACGTATACAAAGGAGGATATATGACCATTGTGGTGCAAATCCCAACAACTAAAGCATTCACATTCGCAATGCACACATTATAGGTGTAACACTTACACATTCACGCATCAATGTGTTTAATGCACTTATTAATTAAATAAAAAATTATAACGCAAATAAGATGTGTTTGCAAGGTATCATGCCAATATGTGTGGGATTTATCCTAACATTGCATGTCATGTATTGAACATTAATCCGAGAGTGCCCTTTGTAAAGAAAAATAAACGCAGTATGGGTCTTGATCGATTAACGACTCTGAACGAGGAAATAACGACCTTATTATCAAATGGTTTCATTAAAGAATCACATTACCTATAGTGGATAGCGATTTTTACAATTCGTACCTCCATGGGCCTAAATTTCGACAAAAATCGAAACCCAAGTCCATCGAAGCACAGATTGTTGGATTTGGTACCTGCAAATACGCATAAGAATTATCAAAGATTGATAGAAACCTTACCTCACAATGAAAACAATAATAGGATAAGAATACTGACCACGACTACTACCTTGGAATTAATGGTATTCCTTAGATTGTCACATCAGCATCGAGCATGAGAGAAAGAAGACTCTTCAACAACAAAGCACATCCAGCTTCAGTGACTTGTTCCTATAAATTTTATCTTGTAGGTTGGAATGTGGAGGGGGTCAGAACGACATTTTGGTGGCTGGAAAAATATAAACTGTCCATAACATAAACTTATAATGAAAGGTTTTCATTTAATTGTTATGTCGATCAAGGTTAGAAATTCTAATCTAATCTTGCATTGCACACACGATTACATACTTACCCCTTCCTAAGGTACGAAATACTAACGTAGCCATATTAACCATCAAATACTTCCAAACCATTAGCCACTTAGTACTTCTAAATATGAAGCGTGCTTCTATAATACTTTAAAAGGAGAATAGGCAGACTCTGTCATTTAAGACTTTAATCAAGGTAAACCCCGTCATTTAAGACCTATTCCTAAGGTGGTTTCCTGATAATGTTGTCAATGGTTGGTGGGTCCTTGCTATAAGACCTATAACCATTATTTAGGGCTTTCAACATTTAGTGTCCAACTGTTACTTATCTTTCATCGATAAAATCGTTGTCATATAACAAACAGTACCTGCGCTAATTAATACTTTTTATTAGAAAATATGCAGAGTTTGGTCATTTGAGACCTTAACTAAGGCATACTCCATCATTTAAGACCTATCACCAAGGCATGCTCTTGATTGGTACTATTTTTATTACATCCTTAGCAATGCAAGAGATTGTACCCAAACAACTTAATACTTCCTAGAGGAAAATAGGCAGACCCTGTCATTTAAGACCTACTTCAAGAAGCGTGCTACTCAATGGTACTATCTAGCTGTCATTGCTTGGAATTCTCATTGGGCTACTTAATACTTCTTTTATAGGAAGGAGCGGGACCTTATAGTCACTTAAGACCCCAAACCTGAAGCAATCCCTTGCCGAGATATCGCTCTTACACTTTAGTCATAAACATGGCATCTCATTAGGTTACTTCTTTCAGTAGGGAGGTTGACCCTTTGGCCACTTAAAACCTCAACACTGAAGTAAATCCTTTTTAGAGACATCCTTATTTATTTATTTGGAATCTCACTAGGTTACTTAATATTTCCATTTAGCAGAGAGGCAGACCCTTCAGCCACTTACGACCTCAAACCAGAAGCCAACCCTTATAGAGATATCCATCACCACTCCTAATTACAAATTTGGACCATTTATTACTTTCCAATTAAGAAAACAAGCCTTATCTCTCATGTCATCACGAGTCTAGGATTATTGGTATCTCACATTAATAGTAAGTATTAAACTGATGGTAGCCTCAAAGTGAAGGGTAATCTTTCGTTGAGTGACTCTACTGACCTCACATCACTAATCCACTAAGTTCAAGTAACCATCCTAAGTCATTATTTATATTACCTTTAGTAGACATTGCACTTATCTTACTAATTCATTTTTTATTTAAGGCAATAAGATTTACCTCAAATATTTATCTACCCATAAATCCCCGCTTAATGCTCATAATTGTCAACTTTCCCATAAAATCCTAACATTTCCTAATACATTTATATATGATTACTAATTTGAAATTAGTATTCCATTTTTATTAGTCCTATTAATCCATTTACCCTATCAAATTATTGCCATTCCATATTTATTGGAGTTACAACCTTTCAAATTCGTTTCCCATTAATTAATTATCCTAAACGCGAATATTACATACAAGCATCATTATTAACTTTTTATTTAATTATTATAAGCGTAGTAATTACGTATAAATATTTATTTTTATTAAATATGTTATAGTTATATACCTTCACTAAATTATACATTTTCATGTTAAATTGTTGGAACTATTTCTAAAACAATTATCCGCTATAATTTCCGTAAATCAGTCCAAAACAAAAGATTTAACTTTAAAATATAAAAGATTACATCGTTTGAGATTACAAGGGATAATCATTTCTTTTTATTACAAAAATAGATGGTGTAAACTGCAATGAATTTATAGTTATACATCTCTTTCTATTTGAATGAATTCCTTGTTAAATCAAACAGTGTATCTTTCTAAAGGGGAATGAAATCAAACTAATTTACAAATATTAAATGGTTCCAAATGTAGAAAAGTTTACATTCCAAAGATTAGGTCATAATTTATAACATTATTATACAACTTATTTCAGATTTGAAATAAATTTCATTCAAATCAATATTCTAAATTCATACTTTTGAGAGTGATTTCCAAATCAAGTTGTATACAATGCTAAATCAATTCATAAACAATAATATGTAGGCGAGATTCATTATATTTAAATCATATTCAATTCATTGCCTATAAATCATATACAACTAGCTAATTAGGCATAAAATCAAATAAAAACCAATGGGATAATCTTCATATTATAACAATCTATAAAAATTCCCACTCACTTTTTAAAAGCGATCCAAAACTCCTAATCTGAAGTAGAACCTTTGGTTCATCTCCAAATTCTTTTTATTCAGGAGATATGTATAAAATGATATATATACATACATACATTAGAATTACAGATCTGAGTAAATCAGATTTGGGACTGGGAGAGAAAATAGATACAAATATATATAAATACATAAATTACCTTAAATACGCATATGGTTGATTCTCTTCTCTTCACCTTTTTTGTTAGGTTTCTACTCTTATCCGATTTGTATGAATATAGATAAAAATATATTAGCTTTGTAATTTAGAAAGAAAGTGGAGAAGAAGAAATGGCAGAGCTTCGCTATTGCCACCATAAAAATATAAAAAGAGAAGGGAGAGCTAGGCTTGAATTTATAGACGCTAGAATTAACCAGAACCGCTAGATAGAAATATATTAAATCCAGGTTTTTGCGGCCTAGGTTAATTGGAGCCGCCAGGTCTCCACTGGTCGACCTTCCTCGGGTCACTACTCGACCACTGGGGGTCGACCATCCCCAATAATGGTTTGGCCTGTGGGCCTAGGTAATTAATATTAAAACATTGTTTTCTTCTTATTTAATTATTTTCATTTGAATTCATTTTTTGTCTGCAACTTCTTAGTTTGGGCTCCGATCGCAAAACTCCAAATATGAAAGTTGCCCAGAATTTTGCTACGAACACAATGGTGCAAATTTCGTGGTCAAATTCCATCGTTTGCATAAATTTCATTTTAGAGCCTAATTAACTAACTAAATAAAATGATAGATTACAGGGTGTTATAATCTTCCTCCCTTAAAAGAATTTCGTCCCCGAAATTTCACCAATGACTAAGTTAAAGTTTTACTCCTAATTATCCTAAACACAACCAATGCAATGAATGTACTACAAAAATTTCAACTAAACATGCACCAGTGCATAATGTATTACAGTATCGTCACATGGAAAATATGTTTGCAGACTTATTCTAAATTGGATTCTCCTATATGAATGAATTTCTTTTGAATTTTGTTTTAAAAAATATGATGCAAACAACCTACATATATACTTCCGCTCTATATGTATGCAGCTCTTTGAAAAATCTTTTCAACTAGAACCCCTATACTCCTACAAATAGAGTTATGAAGCAACCAAGTTAGCATCCATTTCCTACCATCCAATAATATAACGCATCGAAAAATTACTTCTTAAACCGTACACCTATGCCAAAAAAGGAACTTAGGCAGAGAATTTAACATTCTTTACATACTATAATCTTCCTATTCCCATAGTACAGTGGAATTTCTTCGTTGTCCCAGATTTATTCCAAATTTTCCTTATGCAAAACGCATAAGGAGGCTTATTTTCAAGATCTAAAGTGGAATTAAGTATATAAAAGACTTGTGTGCATCCTCGATAAGGCATGGAAATAAAAATTCCAAGGCCAAAACAGTTTTCCTTTATTATCGCTGACGTTTAAATTCCAAGGCCTAACGCGTGGCCTTCAAAATCAAAGTACTCACAAAAATCTTTCTCACCTTTTGAATAAGTACACTGTTTGAAAAATAAAATCTTAAAATATTCAGATGCACATTTTCTCTTTAAATAAAATTTTGATAAAAAAACTTTAAAAATAACTAAAAAGCAAAACATTTTTATAAAAGGGAACTTTTCAATCAAGGGGAAATTTTTCAAAATATTTTCCTTCTAAAATTTTTTGATAAACCAAACCCTAATTTCAGCATAGTCGGAAGTCGGTTATGCGCTAAACGCATAAATTCTACAGCTAACCTCTACCCAAAAATTTGAGCTTTTATATAGAAATGTCAACACGTCTATTATTCAAAAAATTTAGCTTCTTAGGAATATGAGCAATGACCCATGATATCAAAACAACTTATCATGTCCTTTGCTAAAATTTCCAACTATTCTTAAATTTCAGCCTTATATTGCTTTTACTATTAATTAAGTGTCTTTACGGGATTTCCATATTTATATTATTTCTCTACTATGTATATATATATAGGAGAGGTTTGCATACCCAGAAACGGTAACATAGAAAATGAATAGAAACTCATATACGTGCCCTTTATAAGTGACAGCTAACAGTTTTGCAACCTAACAACATAAAAGAAAAGAACAAATGTTGGAAAGAAAAAGACAATCACACCATAACCCCTAAAATAATGCCTACTGGCCACGAGATTCCTTGCTCCGCGGTTGGTGCTCGATCATTTGTTGCGACCCTTGAATGATTGTAGCATGATGGCTATACGACCAATCTCGTGCCGCTGGTGCTATTGGTGTAACTGACGGCTTCGGAATTGCTATCTTCCTAAGGAGTGATTTAATAATGGCAGAAGAAACCTTATACTAAGCTGCCTCTCCATGGAGGTTCATCCGCATTACCTAAAGACGAGAGTCGGTAGGTGAAAATATGGAAAGTGACTATATAGTGTGCGAAGCCTTGATCAACAAACTAAATCAAAAGGGTATGGGTCCAATTGACGGCAATTCCACCAGTGCTAGCATAGATGCTCTTCTGCACTATGGGATAAACGCAATCTTAACTCCCCGTCTTAGGGATGACGTTGTGTCGAATGATGCATATAATCAGATGGGTAGTTGGATATAGATTATCCAACTCCAAATATGATCTGCTGTAAAATATTTGAGTCGGTCCCTCCATAATCATCCAAGTCCACGTTCTTCATGGAGGCCTCCAAAATCTTAGGATGATCATCATTTAATAGCTAAATCAAGATACCTTCATCTCCGAATGGGTCAAATATTGTCTCCATTGAAATTCTACGCCAACAGAATATCGAAAAGGCAGATGCAGCATGGATAAAATTCCCACTCAAAGGTCTCGAAGCAGTGGATCGGTTCAAATCCTACTGCGACAAATAGCTCTTCTAGCCCACAAGCGGTGTAACCTTATGCTCATTTCGATCTAGCCAAGTGGCCTCTTGATGGTTGAGACCATAATGGTTCGAGGAAAAATTGATAGTGCGGAAAGGTTTTTTGGGCTAAGAAGTGGTAGGAGGGAGGAAATCGAGTTTAGATCTAGAGTGATGGTGGGATGAGATATAACATGCAAAACCAGCATGAGGGGGAGGTGAGGCTGCTGCTCTTATAGAAAAGTGGCATCTCCTAGGGGAGGAATGGAAAAGAGAGGCTAATACTTGATGAGGAGAAGGATGGAGATTGGGTTTGGCTTGTTGAGATAGGAGGAATGAAGAAGGCAACCTGAGGCATTAAGATGTGACTTTACTAATCCCGTCCAGGTTCAAGCTGTACCAAAACTCTTTAACTAGTAGACCCTCTTGGTTTACCGCATAGTGGTCAATCGTTAGAAGGGCTTTGGACGTTAATTGAACCAAGACCCGATCAGGGCCGGATTTGATAATAATCATTTAGTGTCATGTCCTTTGATTCAACGCGATTCAAAAAATTTCCTGTCCTCATCAGGACAGTGTCAAAGCTTACTGCTAGTCCTAAATCGTGCTCCGGCAATTCAAAGTAGTCCCAATAAAACTATTGCGACCAATAACAATTTCAAAAATCGAAAAATATAACAGCTACTATTTTCTGCCTACTTCGCACAAAAATATATCTTCAAATAGCTGGTGGGTAAAACAACACTTCAAACTACATACCGTAATAAAATTGGATGTCATTCCAATTTTGTTTGTACCTTAAAGTGAGAAAATATAAAAACCTTGATTTTATAAATCAAAAAATCACTAAGCTAAATATATGCTCTTTTATACTTGTTTCTAAATAGTAGAAACCTGTAACATCCCCTATTTGGAGGTCCAAAACTAACCGCTACAGATGCTGTAGTCATCCATAGTTATTAATTCTCGATGACTAAATGCAGTAATGTTAGATACATTGACGTACCAGAAACACATGAATATGAAATGTTTTAAATTAGTTCAAAACAAATTTCTCATTTCATTCTAGATTTGTTACATAATACCATACATAAACCACGTTCAGAGAAATTACAATTTATTACAAAATACGCCAAGCGCGACATATGAAGATGCCCACTTGGTTGATCAGAGTCTAAATATTGCACTAAAAAACTTTTCCATTGCATCCAATAACATAGTAGAATCAAACAGAAAGAACTCCTAGTAGCTAGTCTGCCTCCGTCATGTCTCCAAAAGCTTACTCATTTGAAAGAGAACTTGAAAACCTTAACTCTCAAACTACTCAAAATCAATTGAGCCCCTAAGAATTTAAAGGGAAAACATAAACTTCGAGTTAGAAAAAAAGCTGTCGTGAATAATAGCCTACCATCTCGAACCATATAGATATCTAGTGAGATCACGCCGCTTAGCAGAATGGATTTTTGGCTCACTTGTATCTTAACACAACTTATAATAACCATATATTGTTGTTTAACGATGAGTTTTATATCAGATTAGAAAACCATCGACAAATTTCAAATTAAAATTTAAACTGCAAGTGCATGGCATACAAAAATTAGTACGTGGTGAGTACGGGTCGATCCGTAGTGAATTGTTAGATCTTAAAATTTTCTGGTCAGTCAAATTAAGCCAAAAATGGAGATTGTTTTGAAAACTAGAAAGCTAAGCAAATGATGAGATTAAAAACTATGTGATTAAAATTTAATTTAGAGGCAAATCCACTTTCTTATATTTTTCACATAAATCAACATAAAATCAAATGATGATCTTTTTTTAATCTAAGTAGAATTAGTGATGTATTTATCATAAGCATGGCCTTTTTGAATTATTAATTAACACAAATCAAACCATCAAACCATAATACAACTCTAGTCATACTTTTCATATCTCACAAAACATAACATAGAAAATGAAACCAAAATCTAGTTTAGGCATGAACTATTTACTATTATTTAGTAACATAGATATTCAAATTCTAATTCAAACTTCACTTCATTGCCACAATCATATTTAGATGAAGAGGCAATTTGTGATTAATGAGATAAACGTAGCCTATTTTTTATAAACAAAGCAGGCTATCAAATTCAACATAAAACACAAATACACATAAACATCCATTTTATCATAAAGCATAAAAGAGATCATACATAAAAATTTATGTTGAAATCTACATAATAAAAGAAAGCTTCATTACCTCTAAATTGTAAGGGTTTAACCTCTCATTTGTGTTATTATTTCAACACATAGAGATTTCAACATTAAAAATAAAATAAAGTAGAGAACAAACAAAGAAAAAAAAGATTAACTACTAAAAGGAAATGAACTAAACTAGTGCATAAATGTAAATCTAACTATGAACATGAAATGAAAGAGAGCATAAGAATAAAAATAAGCATAAAAGTAAAGAAACACAAGTAGAAAATATAAGAGAAAGAGGCTGGGAACCCATTTTTATTTTATGAAACATAGAGCTTACACCTTGCGTTTTTCATTTCCTAACTAATATGAAAGAGCAGAAGATATTTACATGTACATAAGAGGACTATTTATACATGCATAAAACCCTAATTCAATTTTCAGGGTGCTTCCTAAAATGCCCTTTAGGAAGCGTTGCCACAAAGTAGCCATTAGCCACTAATTAATCCATCATTTAATGTGCATGAAGCTTTAACCTCCACTTAGTTGTCCATTAGCTTCTAATTGTAGATTTAGGTAAGTGGATGAGGTCCTCCATGATCATGAACTTGAATTATTTCCTCTTCATTCGTTTGCATTCACTTGTGCATGCAAATATCTTCATGAATCTCTCTTCCATATGCATTAAAAATTTCTTATAAAAATCATAAAAAAAGTCCAAGTAAAAATTTTCATATTGACATATATGCACAATAATGACCATTTTACCCCTAAATGAAGATGAATATATGATGATTTGAAAATAACTGAATTTTGGTTTTGAACATGTTAAAATGCCCAAATATGACTTTTATTTAAATAAAAATGGATAAAATATGAATGTAAATATACGCACATTTACGTGCATACGAAATACCCTCATACTTATCGTTTTATTCGTCCTCGAATAAAGGAAATCTAAGATAAATCTGTTTTCTTAGGAAGCATGATTGCATTAAGCATATGCAGCAAGCCGTTAAACCTCTGGGTCTCCCTAGTAGGACAAGTGTTGTCTCATGAGGGTTTTCAACAGATACTGGCTGCAAAATCCAAATGCAAAGTGAAAATATTTACAAAGTGCAAGATTTATTTAGAATGGGATGAATGCAAGTTTTTTGAAAATATTTACCAACGAAAGATTTACCTTTAAATAGACACAGATAAGTTAAATGTAAGTTTTGGTTATTATCAAGAAATTTAAGTCCTTTTACTTGTCAAAATTTTCAAAAAAAATTAAGTTATCATAACAAATAGACAATAGTTTAACTCGTTGTTTCGGTCGATAATATAGTGTAACTATGAAATAGATCCTTAGTCGATTATCAAAGTTTGTCAAAGTGGTATTTTCATTTCTTTTCAATCACAAATTAAATCAAACAAGTCAAAATAATGCTTGGATTTCAATTACTTACTCTCTCTTATCTGAAATTTTTTTATTTACATATGCCTAACTCAGGTAAACTGAGGCCAGATATATTACCCGTGCACTACCTTGCGGGCTGATGTGAAGGGAATACAGAGTGTGGCGAGTGAAACACACAAGGGTGAACACTTACCGACTATAGGCATTATTAAAAAGAATTTTTATATACATACACCTAACTCAAATAAACTGAGGCCAAATATACCGATCGCGCACTGCCTTTCGGGCTTGCATGAGAAGGGTACAGAGCATGACGAGTGAACATATGAGTGTGAACATATGACTCTAAGTGTTAAAAATATATACATATATACAAATGTTTTTTTACTTATATAATTTTTTGTGTTTTTTTTCTATTTTTTTAGAAGAGAGAGTTTTGCAAAATCATCTTAGGACCATTTAACTTAGAAGATGAAAATGTTATATCCTTTACTTTAAATTTCCCACTTTTTTAAACAAAGATTTTCAATTAGAATATACTTCATAGCTAACACATATGAACCTTCCTATATACTAGTTAAACCATTATTATTTGTAATCAAACTTCTTTTGATTTTTGTTAAGACAAATAAATTTTCAAAATTTTCAATTTATTAACCAAAACTTATACTTATCCTATAGTGTTTCTTCAAAAATTAATCAAAATGCTAAAAAGAAATTATTTTTTTGGGATTTAGAAATTTTGATTTTTTTGATAATGGAAAATAAAAATTCAAAAGTTCCATGAAACTTTAAAAAAAAAATGAAAACGGGACTCCCTCCACACTTAATTTTGAATGTGTCCCCACAGTCAATGCACAATATAATGAGTGTAACGGGAAAAAATATGTACATATTTGCAAAAGAGGGTTAACATTTTTACTAGTCGTAGAAATTCCAAGAAATGTTTCAAACGATGACCGTTGACTTTGAAAATCAATCCATCCTTGGGGTTTTCTATTTCTACGGCACCATGTGAAAAAACAGTTCATGCCACAAATGGTCTGATCCATCTTGATTTAAGTTTCCCATGAAATAAATGAAGTCTTGTGTCATATAAAAGAACTTCTGGTTAGACGAAAACGTTTTCCTTAATATTGACTTGTCATGAAGCACTTTGGTTCTTTCTTTGTAAATTTTCTCGATTTCATACGCGTCGTTCCTAAGTTCTTCTAGTTCTTCGAGTTGTAGTTTTCAGTTTTCGCCAGTTTTCTCAAAATCAAAGATTAAGTTCGTTATTACCCACAATGCGTTTTGTTCTATTTCAACGGGTAAATGGAAAGCATTACCGTAAACTAAACGAAAAGGAGACATTCCAATGTTAGTTTTAGAAGCAGTACGATAAGCCCAAAGTGCGTCGGTCAATTTCTAAGACCAATCTTTTCGATTTTTGTTGACAGTTTTCTCCAAGATTTGTTTTATTTGACGATTTGAAACTCCAACTTGCCCACAAGTTTGAGGATGATATGGAGTGGATAACTTATGGGTTATCAAGTATTTCTTCATTAACGTTTCAAAAGATCGATTGCAAAAATGGGTTTCGTTATCACTGATTATTGTGCGAGGTGTGCCGAACCTTGAAAAGATGTTTTCTTTGAGAAATTTCACAACAGTTCTATGGTCGTTGGTTTTGCAAGGAATGACTTCGACCTATTTTGAGATGTAATCGACAGCGAGAATGATATACAAGTTTCCAAAAGAATTGGAAAATGGTCCCATAAAGTCAATACCGCAAACACCAAAGATTTCGATCGTAAGAATGGGGTTAGGAGGCATCATATATCATCGAGAAATTCGTCCAAGTATTTGTCATCGATCGTAAGTTTTACAAAATTCAAACGAGTCTTTGAAAAGAGATGGCCAATAGAAACCACATCAAATCACCTTTTCCGCAATTTTTCGAGGACCGAAATGTCCACCGCACGCTTGATCATGGCAAAACGAATGAAAACTCCTGATCTCATTATCCGAAATGCAACGTCGGATGATTTGGTCAGGACAATATTCAAACAAGTATGGCCCGTCCCAATATAAATATTTCACTTGGGACATGAATTTGTATTTGTCTTGTTTGGACCAAGATGATGGAGTTTCTTTAGTGACTAAGTAATTCACTATATCAGCGTACCATGGATCGATAGAAATTGAAAGATGTTGTTCATCGGGAAAGTTTTCATTGATTAGCAAAAAAGATGGTGCTTTTGGAAGACGAGATAAGTGATTAGCTATGACATTATCGGATCCTTTTTTGTCTTTAATTGTAAGATCAAATTCTTGAAGTAAAAGGATCCAAGGAATCAAACGGGATTTAGCATCCTTTTTAACGAAGAGATATCAAAGCGTAGAGTGGTCCATGTATACAGTAATGTGTAAACCTATCAAGTAAGGTCGAAACTTTTCAAGCATAAAAAAGATATCTAGAAGCTCTTTTTCGGTTGTTTTGTAGTTGAGTTGAGCGTCGTTCAAAGTCAAACTTGCGTAATAAATGACATGAAGCATTTTGTTGATGCGTTGTCCTAAGACATCACCAACGATAAAATTAGAAGCATCACACATTATTTCGAATGGAAGATCCCAATTGGGTGCACAAATGATTGGAGAAGAAATGAGTCGTTCTTAACACGTTCAAAAGAAGAGATACACTCAGTTAAAATTAAGGAACGCCTTTTCCAAGGAGAGTCGTCAAAGGACGAGCGATTTTGCTAAGTCTTTCACAAAGCGTTGGTAAAAGCCAGCATGTCCTAGAAATGATCGAATGTCCTTAACAGATTTGGAATGGCTAGGTTCGCAATTATGTCGACTTTTGCTTTGTCTACCTCGATGCCTTTATTTGAGATGATATGACCAAGGACTATGCCTTGTTTGACCATAAAGTGACATTTTTCCCAATTCAACGTCAAATGTGCTAGTCCTTGAGATGATAGTTTTGATGACAACAACCTTAGAATAAGATTATAAAATATAAATACAAACATTATGGTTTAGATATATATGTATATGCAGGATTTAACCATGCAGGTACCAAGAATGAAGACTGTACAGTATAGAGATACAAGATATCATGATTGAAGACTCATGAGTATCAAGATTATCAAGAGTTCAAGATAAGTAATTCAACTAGGAATTTTTTTAAAACTCCTAGAAAAGCAGTGGCATCTTAAAATCCAATTTATTCGTGGAATGAAATCCACTTCAAGCCCGTTAAAGGGATGGAACCCTAAGTAGGATGGAACCTACGAAAAGTTTAGTGGAACATTGTTTTGTATCCGCTAACTTTTATTCAAAATGTTTTACAAAATTATATCTTGTTTTCAAAATCTTCATTTTAAAAGAATCAAAAACATCTATCCTGATTTTAATACTTTTAGCCTCAAAATAATCTTTATTTTCAAAATCAAATCATCCTTGGTTTTAAACTATCTTTTAATAATAATAATACATTTAATTTTTAATATTTATAGTTGGATTTAAATATAAAATTATAGTAAAATTATATATATACACCAAAATATTATTCTATATATTTACTTATGTATTTTAACTATAGTTAAGTATATTTATAAAGTTTAAAATAGTTTTAATATAAGATAGAAGTTATTTTCAAAGAAAAACAAATCACCAAAATTTCCTTTGGCATGTCGACATACTCAAGTACCCCATGTCGACATGATAGTAGTTTATTTCAAAATTTTGAATTTCAAAGGAAGTGTCTATTCGTCATATCCTTTCATGAATGGACATGGCTGTTGTTCTACTATAAATAGGGGTGGTTTTGAACGAGTTTATATTCATATTTTTTTGGTTTTCACTCCTCTTCTTCTTCCACATTTCTTTATACACATTCTTACCATTACTCTGCCGAAATCAGCGTTGAATCTAACTAGATCATTTCTGGTTTGATTCTCTATCACTATCTCAACAAGATCTCAGTGCTATTCAGAGTTATAGACTTCTTTGTAATCAATTGAGCGAGAAAAGGTGTAACTGTAGCCTTGAAAATCAACCAAGTGAGAAAAGGTGTGATTGTAGCCTTAGAAATCAATCAAGCGAGAAAGGTGTGATTGTAGCCTAGGAAATTAATTGGGTGAACTTGTTGCCCCTGAAATAAAGTATATCTACCCAAAGGATTGTGAATCTGGAGTGGTGTACCTCATGGCCTTGAAATCGAGGGTATAATTGTACAATTGATTTTGGAGGAAATCCGTACTTGTATGCAGGACTGGATGTAGGGTATCTCCGAACCCGTATAAAATCCGGTTTGTTCTTTCCTTCATTGCTTTTACTTTATTTTTACATCTGTGTTTGATTCTGTGATCTTATCTGTGTCTGAATATTGCATACATTTGTGTTCAAATTAACAAAAACTTAAAAAAAAATTAGTAATTCCTTTAAACACTATTTACTCCCCCTCTAGTGTTAATCCTAGCCTTAAGATCCGTATTCTGCATTTCTCACATTTGGTATCAGAGCGAGGTTTTCAAAGTTTCGTAATATGATTTTGAAAATGGTTTTTAAAATGGCTATATTTGAAAAACTTGTTAATACTAGTTTAGAAATATTCAGATCATCACTGTCTCATGAGTCTGCATATAATAAATATTCAAATTCAAGTTGTCTACTAAGATTGTTTGATGTGCAGGAAACATGCTTTATAGGGGTTGAGGAATCAATCCACAACGGATAAACTGTGCAGATCAGAAGGAATAAATGGATACTCGATAGTGGATGCTCTAGACACATGACTGGCAATCCAGATATGCTGAATGATATAATATACAAAGACGGAGGACTGGTTAACTTTGGAGACAATTCAAAAGGATATGTGATTGGCATCGGCAAAGTCGGTGACTCTGAAACTCCTATTATTACCAATGTTTTGCTAGTTAAGAATTTGAAACATAATCTGCAAAGTATAAGTCAACTTTGCGATAAAGAATATAAAATTAAATTTGAAAAAGATAAGTGTCACATTGAAGATAATAATTCAACCATAATTTTTGAGGGAATTAAGAAAAAGAATATTTATATTCTTAGTATGAAAGTCTCAAATGATAACTTATGTCCTTTGGCAAATACAAGTGACCCTTGGATTTGGCATAAGAGATTTGGACATTTGAATTTCAAATTCTTATCTAGACTGTCTAAACATAATCTAGCAAGAGGTCTCCCTAAAATGAATTTTAAAGTAGATAGTCTATATGATGCATGTCAGTTAAGAAAACTTAGAAAAAGTTCCTTTAAATGAAAAGATATGATTTCAACTTCAAAACCACTTGAAATACTTCACCTTCATTTATTTGGTCCATCTCAAATTCTGTCAATAAATCATAGTAAATATGTTTTTCTAATTGTAGATGATTATTCTAGATTTAGATGGACAATATTTTTGAAACATAAAAGGATACTTTTGAATGTTTTAAGAACTTTACAAAAAAGGATTCAAAATCAACTTTCTCTAAAAATTATAACCATTCATAGTGATCATGGTGGTGAATTTGAAAATGAAAAGTTTGAGGAATTCTGCAATAAAAAGGGAATAACTCACAATTTTTCATTTTCAAGAATTCCATAACAAAACGGAGTAGTAGAACGTTAAAATAGGGCGATTCAAGAGTGTGCGAGAACTATGCTTTCAGATAGTAAATTACCAAAGTATTTTTGGACAGAAGCAGTTGCTACCGCCTGTTATATTTTAAATAGAATTTTAGTTAGACCTTTAATTGATAAGACATCTTATGAACTTCTTCAGTCAAAGAAACCTAAGGTATCTTATTTTAGAATTTTTGGAAGTAAATTTTTTATTTTAAATACAAAAGATAATTTAGATAAATTTGATCCTAAGTCCGACAAAGGCATCTTTATCGGATATTCTAATAGAAGTAAAGCGTACAGAGTGTTTAATTTAAGAACAAACACCATCGAAGAAACAATGCATGTTTCATTCGATGAAAATCTAATTTTTTTTTGAAGATACATACGATGAAGAGGATTCATTCACTCAAAATAAAGAGTCAACTGAAACTAATAATGAAATTAATCATCATAATAAAAGAACTAAACTTTTAAAAGATCATCCTATAGAAAATATACTAGGAGATATGCAATCTATTGTTAAAACTAGAAATCAACTAAGTAAAATGAGCAAAGTAGCCTTTATATCAACTATTGAACCCAAAAATCCAAAAGAAGCATCAACTGATGATTCATGATTTTTGGCTATGCAAGAAGAACTAAATCAATTCACTAGAAATGATGTTTAGGAACTTGTTCCTAGACCTGAAAATAGAACTATAACTGGAACTAAATGGGTTTATAAAAATAAAATGAATGAACAAGGAGAGGTTGTTAGAAATAAAGCCTGGTTAGTCACTCAATGTTATTGTCAAGAAGAAGGAATAGATTTTGATGAAACCTTTGCTCTCGTAGCAGGATTAGAAGCCATTAGGAACCTACTTGCTTTTGCAAATCATAATAATTTTAAATTATTTCAAGTGGATGTTAAAAGTGCCTTTTTAAATGGATTTGTAAAAGAGGAAATCTATGTTGAACAAACACCACTTTTTGAAAATGAAAAATTACCAAATCATGTTTACAAACTTAAGAAAACTCTATATGGTCTAAAATAAGCTCCTAAAGCCTGGTATGATAAACTAAGATCTTATTTATTACAATCAAACTTTGAAATTGGTAAAGTAGATAATACTCTTTTTATTAAAGGAAATAAAAACAATATTCAACTAGTACAAGTTTACGTAGGTGATATCATTTTTAAATCAACTAACTTTGAAATGAATAAAGAATTTTCTGAAATAATGACAAAAGAGTTTGAGATGAGTCATATGGGTGAATTAAACTTCTTTCTAGGATTACAAATAAAACAATTAGATAATAGTATCTTTATTAGTCAAGAAAAATATGCTAAAGACCTACTTAGTAAATTTGGTTTGACTACTGCAAGTGGAAAACCCACTCCCATGGCAACCAATGAGTACCTAAGTAAAGAAGATCTCTCGAAAGATGTAGATCAAAAATTATATAGAGGAATGATTGGATCACTATTCTATATCACTGCTAGTAGACCTGATATCATGTATATGTTTGTCTCTGTGCAAGATATCAATCCCAACCTAAAAAGACTCACTAAAAAGCCGTAAAAATATCATAAGATATGTTAAACACACCTCTGATTATGGCTTATTTTAACCTAAAAATGATTCTTTTGACTCAATATCTTACTGTGATGCTGATTATGCTGGTTGTAAATCAGACCGATAAAGTACAAGTGGAACTTGTCACTTTTTGGGGCATTCTTTGATTTCCTGGTTTAGCAAAAAGCAAAACACAGTTTCATTATCGACAACTGAAGCAGAGTATTTTTCTGCTGCTTTGGCCTGTTCTCAAGTAATATATACGCAACAAGCTTTAAAATATTATAGTTAAAATATCTCAAAATCACCAATTTATTGATATCAGACATCATTTTCTCAGAGATAATATAAGTAAGGAAGTAACTACTTTTGATTATATCAATTATGACAATCAAATTGCTGATATATTAACAAAACCCTTAAATGAATCTATATTTACTAAATTAAGAAGAGAATTAGGTATTTGTTCAATAACTAAAATATAAAATATAAATAACAAAGTATAATTAAAAGTTAAATCATCAAATAGTAAAAATATCAAGCACCATGTCGACATCCCCACTCTACCCATGTCGAAATACAACGATTTTTTTTTTTGAAATTTTTCCCACCAAAATTCAAGTAAGTGGTTATATATTATTCTTATTTTGAAATTTGGATCATTCTTTCTGTTCTTTCTTTGTTCTATCTTCTGAAAATATTTAAATAATGGCCTCCTCTTCCAAATCAAACAAAAATTCAACCTTTTCGTTCCCTTCTCCTACTTCTGGACCGTTTCAATGAACTACGCTTGCACGAGTGACGAAAATGGAGGATTCTTTGAAGGATGCACTGCAATTAATGACTGAAATTCAAGTGGTGCAACTTAGAATGGCCAAAGAACAAGAACGGCAAGGAAAAATCCTTAGAAATTTTCAAAAGTTTCTAATGGACAATCATGCTAATCCGATCTTGATTGATGAAGTGTCTTCAGAAAATCAACTGCAAGAGGACAGCGAGGAAGAAGAAGAAGTCCCCATGGAAGAAGAGCACGCTGAAGATGATGACAAAGTCGTTTGCGTTGGCGAAGTGTACTTTGACAAGGATGGAAATCTTGTCGAACAACGTGGAAATTTCTGTTTCCACTATCCAAATTGTTCGGTTCATAGATCTCCCATTTTTAAGGACACGCATTTGTTTCTTTTTTCTCTCTTTTCTGTTATTGTCTATTTTTACTTACGTTCTCTACGCACATGTAAATATAACAATATAATTAATAAATGACCGTGTTCTTATATTTTATCACTATTATAAATATTATCTTGTATTGATTCTTAGTTAGGGAAGTTATTAGTTTAGGACTAAGTTTTAGTTTTAGAATTAAGTGTTGATTATTTATGATAACACTATCATTATAATCACATAGTATTATACTAAGGGGGAGTTATATAGTTTGGAGTTATATAGTTTCGAGTTAGTTTTTGTTGATGACAAAGGGGGAGAAGTATAAAATAGGGTAGTTAGGCATAGATTAAGGGGTGATTGTTAGTTTTAGGGGGAATTATTAGGATAGAAGTAATATTTTATAAACAAAGGTTGTCATCGTCAAAAAGGAGGAGATTCTTAGTCCTTGAGGTGATAGTTTTGATGACAACAACCTTAGAATAAGATTATAAAATATAAATACAAACATTATAGTTTAGATATATATGTATCTGCAGGATTTAACCATGCATGTACCAAGAATGAAGACTGTACAGTATAGAGATACAGGATATCAAGATTGAAGACTCATGAGTATCAAGATTATTAAGAGTTCAAGATAAGTAATTTAATTAGGAATTTTGTTAAAACTCCTAGAAAAGCACTGACATCTTAAAATCCAATTTATTCGTGGAATGGAATCCACTTCGAGCCCGTTAAAGGGATGGAACCCTAAGTAGGATGGAACTTACGAAAAATATAGTGGAACATTGTTCTGTACCCGCTAACTTTTATTCAAAATGTTTTACAAAATTATATCTTGTTTTCAAAATGTTTTTAAAATCTTCCTTTTAAAAGAATCAAAAACATCTATCCTGGTTTTAATACTTTTAGCCTTAAAATAATCTTTATTTTCAAAATCAAATTATTCCTGGTTTTAAACTATCTTTTAATAATAATAATAATATATTTAATTTTTATTATTTATACTTAGATTTAAATATGAAATTATAGTAAAATTTTATATATATACCAAAATATTATTCTCTATATTTACTTATGTATTTTAACTATAGTTAAGTATATTTATAAAGTTTAAAATAGTTTTAATATAAGATAGAAGTTATTTTCAAAGAAAAACAAATCATCAAAATTTCCTTTGGCGTGTCGACATACTCAAGTACCCCATGTCGACATGGTAGCAGTTTATTTCAAAACTTTGAATTTCAAAGTGTTGGGTGTGTTTCAGCCATGCTCCTACCACCGAACCAGCTCCTTCCCATGCCTGCCGAACTAAAGCCGCTCCACGTACCACCGAACCACTCACCAGCGGACCACCTACCACCGGCCCAATTCCTCTCGCCACCGAACTAAGTCCCCATACCACTCACAACCGGACCACCTACCATCGGTCCAATTCCTCTCGCCACCGAACCAAGTCCCCATACCGCTCACTACCGAACCACCTGCTGCCAAACCCCCTGCTGCCAAACCAACCTACTTCCAATACCCAACCGAACCAACCTCAACCCTCTACAACCGGACCAAGTCCACACCAACTCTCCACCGAACCAAGGCCTTGCCGAACCAACACTGCCAGGCCATATTGCATCAGCCCAGGCCCACCAACAGCTATATCCATCCAAGACCCCTGCCCCAGCCTCACTCTATAAATAGAGGGGCAGGGGTACAACAATGGCAGACAAGTTTGAGAGCTCAAACACAGATAGAACTTTCAAACAACTTTCAGATACTTGTAATCAAAGCTTTGTACTTGTAATCTGAACAGAAAAGGAGAATAACATATAAAGTGGACGTAGGCACATTCTGGCCGAACCACTATAAATCTGTGCGTCTTTTACAGTTTAGTCCATCTATTTTATATATTTGCCTAAATCACCCAAATCACTAAGAACAACATATAATCAACCAAATCATACGACTTGGAGGTGTTTGCCCATTTTTTGTGCAAACATTTTTGGTGCTTTCACTGAGAAATCGAGCTTGAAGCTTCAGCTTCTCCCACTCAACCTTCTTCCTAACAGCATCGCTCATTGCTTGGAAAACATGCCTCCCAGGCAAAGGAAAGATGTTAGCAAAGGAAAGAACATCGCAACTAGAAGTATCCCAGACCCAGTAATCATAGATCAAGGGAATCGTTCCGTTCCAACAGCAAATGGAAATCAGGCAAATCCGACAGCCCATGCCACGGAGCAACCAATTACTAGGACAGATCTGGATAGGGTTGTGGCTGAAGTAACTAACCGATTCACCACCCAACAAGAAGTCTTAGTGGACCAACTCATGTCACGCTTAAGAGATGCTGAAGAATCCAACCGCAACACCGAATCATGGGGTGAGTCCCAGTCTGGAGGATCTGGGAGGCGACAAAGATCTTTCTTCTTCGAAGAGGCTAACAACAGAAACAGCAATGGTAGGAGCCGAGCCCGGACTCAGCCCGAATTCCGACCCGAGGAAACACTTGGAACCGAACCCAACGGGGGAAGTACCAGGCAGAGGTCGGATATGGCTGAGCCTGTCATGCTACCTAACCATGGGAACACCAATGGACGGGGCCGAGCTGGAGTCCAGCCCGAAATTGGGCCCGAGGGAATGCTTAGAGCAGAGCCCAGCAGGGGAAGATCGAGGCAAGGGCCAACTGTGGCTAACCCCAGGATGCTCCCAGAAGACCGAAGAACGTCACCGGAAAATGTTAGGAGTAATAGACGATACCATCCCTACAGGTCATCTGGACGGAATCAATCTCGCAGTAGCAAAGGACGTTCGAAGAAATGACTCCAGAGATAGTGTTGGGGGCAAGAAGGGAGAAAAGCATTTATATAGGCCAGGACCGAGATTTGACTCTTACACTCCTTTGAATGAAACAATCGAAAACATCTTCTTGGCCACCCAAGACGAAGTTAGATACAAGCGCCCCCCACACAAGAAGGAATCAGATAACGCAGTCAAGTCTAGAAAGTTCTGCCGCTTCCACGAATCTCATGGGCATGACACAAACGAATGCCATCACTTCCGGGACTTAATTGAAGAACACATCAGAAGGAAGAGGCTGGAGCGCTATGTGAAAGGTCAGAACAGGACTTCAACTCCTGCCAATGAGAACCCAGGGCTACCCCTCCCAGAAGTAGGTGGAGGAAATCGCAACACCAGCGGCTCTAGTCAAGTGAAGATAGTGGTCCATACCATATCAGGAGGACCACACATCGCCGACAGAAGCTGGGCAGAGATGGAAAGATACGATAAGTCACTTAGAAACGATAAAGGCTACGTTAATTCTGTTATGGAAGAACGCCACCCGAAACGGAAAGAGAATGATGACATCACATTCAGTAGGCGTGATCTAGAGGGAAGGCAGTACCCTCACATGGATCCTATGATCATCTCTGCCTGGTTCGGTCCAGCCAAAGTTTTCCGAATTCTAGTAGACACTGGCAGCTCAGTAAATATCCTATTTAAGCATGCTTTCGACAAAATGAAGCTGTCAATGAAAGATGTGTCTCCCTGCAACAAACCACTACACGGTTTCACGGGGGATGCGAAGATGCCCCTCGGGCAACTGGACCTCTTTGTCGAAATAGAAAGTCATCCCCGCTCCGTTGTGCGGAAACAAACATTTGTGCTGATAGAAAACCACTCGGCCTACAACGCCTTTTTAGGAAGACCAGCCTTGTCTGTCCAAGTTGTCTTGGCCCCATGGTGCCTAAAGATGAAATTTCCAATAGACAATGGAATATGTGAGGTAGGGGGAGATCAAGACGCTGCTCGAGACTGCTATGTAACTGAACTTCGCAATAACCGCAGAAGGGATAAAGGGAAGAATGCAGAGACTACTCTCTGCATGAAAAGTTTGGAAGCATAGCAACTAAAGAGAGCCCCTCCTCTTCGATATACCAGTGATCCTTTCAACGAATTAGACTCTAGGGACAAAGAGGAGGAGGCCACCGCCGAGCCTGCAGAGGCTATGGAGTTTGTATCTGTAGACAAACATGACTCAAGTAGACTATCGAAAATCAGATCTCAACTAAGAATAGAATTGAGGTATCAACTCATTGATTTTCTCCGCCACAACCTGGATATATTTGCATGGACACACGCTGACATGACTGGAATCTCCCCAGACATGGCATGCCACGTACTAAACATCGATCCTACCAAGGCGCCAGTAAAGTAGAAAAAGAGAAGCATGGGGGAAGAACGATCAACAACCCTCGATGAAGAAGTAAAGAACCCGCTTGCCAATAACTTCATATGAGAAGCCATCTACCCAGAGTGGATCGCTAACCCGGTACTAGTAAAGAAGGCTAATGGGAAGTGGCGAACATGCATTGACTTCTCCAACTTAAATGACGCTTGCCCAAGGATTGCTTCCCACTCCCTTGGATCGATCAGCTTGTGGATAGCACAGCCGGGCACGAACTCTTATCTTTTATGGACGCATACTTAGGATATAACCAAATTCCTATGCACGCCCCCGATCAAGACCACACTAGTTTCATCGCTGACCGGAGATTGCACTGCTATAGAGTAATGCCTTTTGGACTTAAAAACACCGGAGTTACTTATCAGCGCCTCGTCAACAAGATGTTTGCGGAACTAATAGGACGAACCATGGAAGTTTATGTGGACGATATGCTTGTAAAGTCAGGAAAAGCCAACGATCACGTAAGCCACCTGGACGAGATGTTTCAAGTACTTCGTCGATATGGAATGAAGCTGAATCCTCTATTCTTAGGAGTATCATCGGGAAAGTTCTTAGGATTCATCGTCCATGCCAGGGGAATTGAAGCGAACCCTGAACAAGTCCGGGCTCTGAAAGAAATCAGGATACCTTCCACTCGAAGAGAAATGCAAAACCTAAATGGAAAAGTGGCCGCCTTAAGCAGATTCATCTCTAAAGCAACTTACAAGTGTGTCCCCTTCTTCGAAGATATAAAGAAAGACAAGGGAAAGTTCGAATGGACTGACGAATGCGTAACAGCCTTACACAACCTAATCGAATACCTCCAGAAACCACTAGTACTCTCCACTCCAAATGAAGGCAAAGAGCTATACCTATACCTTGCTGTGTCATCTCATGCTCTAAGCGCCGCTTTGGTAAGAGAGGACAACCGCACGCAGCGGCCAGTATACTTTATAAGCAAGAGGTTCACGGAGACAGAAGCCAGATATCCTAAACTTGAGAAGTTAGCATATTGCTTACTGATCACATCACGGAAATTGCGACACTATTTCCAATCCCATTCCATCAGAGTTCTAACCGATCAACCACTAAGGCAGGTACTACATCGTCCCGACACCTCCGGACGACTGCTTAAATGGTGCATTGAGCTAAGTCAATATGATATCACCTACCATCCTCGCACCGCCATCAAAGGACAAGCCATGGTCGACTTCATTGCCGAATTCATTACCAACGAAGGTAAGGAGCCATCTGAAATAGTAAAAGACATCAAGTGGAATCTCTTTGTAGATGGAGCATCAAATGAACAAGGCTCGGGGGCAGGTATTGTAATAATCACTCCCAGGGGAAGGAAGCTACACTATGCTCTAAGGTTGGAATTCACCGCCACCAACAACGATGCAGAATACAAAGCAGTGATAGCCGGATTAGAACTTGCCTTAGAAATTGGAGTCAGCTCTTTATGTCTACATAGTGATTCTTAACTTATTGTAAATCAAATACTAGGAGAATTTCAGACCCAAGGAGAACGACTCACAGCATATCTGAAGAAGACCAAGTTGCTACTCAATCAATTGGATCACTATTTAATAAAACACATTCCTCGAGAAGAGAACCAAGAGGCCGATGAGCTGGCAAAGCAAGCTAGCATGAAAAACGACACCGTTTCCTGGACAATTGCCATCTCAAAGAAACTAGCCCAGAGCTTCGAGCAAGTGAATCTGATAGCTGCAATCGAAGAGGAAACTTGGGTGACTCCTATCCAAAAATACTTACAAGATGGCACACTGCCTAACAAGCGTCACGAAGTTAAGAAAATCTTGAGGAAAGCTTCCCGCTACACAATACAAGAAGGCATCCTCTATCGACGCGGCTTCTCTAACCCCTTATTAAGGTGTGTCGCTGGAAGGGAAGCCAAGGAAATCTTATCCAACATCCATCTAGGGAGCTGCGGAGATCACATTGGTGGGCAGACTTTGGCAAAGAAGATACTCCGATATGGATATTACTGGCCCACCTTAAATAAAGATGCCTTAGACTTCGTCAAAAGATGTGACAGATGTCAGAAATTTGCTAAGATTCCTCGACTACCAACAAGTGAGACTACTCAAATGACCAGCCCTTGGCCCTTTGCAGTATGGGGAATTGACTTGATTGGCGAACTGCCGATGGGCCAAGGCGGAGCAAAATATGCTATAGTGGCAGTCGACTATTTCACCAAATGGGTGGAAGCGGAACCTCTAAATAAAATATCTTCGGCAAAAGTTATTAATTTCTTGATCAAAAACGTTCTATGCAGCTACGGGGTTCCACTCAAAATCATATCAGATAATGGACTTCAATTTGACAGCGAGAAATTCACCGACTGGTGCCAAGAGCACGAAATTTACAAAAGCTTCTCATCTGTAGCTTATCCCCAGGCAAACGGACAAGTCGAAGCTGTCAACAAAATTCTCAAAACTCTAATCAAGAAGAAACTCGAAAAGTCAAAAGGCGCTTGGGTGGATGAACTTCCTACGGCACTTTGGGCCTACCGCACATCTTACAGAACATCAACAGGGCATACTCCTTTCTCTTTGGCATACGGATCGGAGGCCATGCTCCCAGTTGAAACTGTAGTGCCTTCCCACCGTAGGATCCACTACAACCCAGGAGAGAACGAAGAACTCCTCCACATGTCTTTGGATCTAATTGAAGAGAGAAGAAACGATGCAGCACTCAAAGCGGCAGTCACAAGCAAAAGGTGGCAGCGCAATACAACTCCAAAGTCAAGCACCGCAGCTTACAAGAAGGAGATCTTGTCCTCAAGCGGATCTTCCCGCGCCCCGGAGCGCTAGATCCAATCTGGGACGGACCCTATGTAATTCATAAAGATCTCCACAACGGAGCTTATATTTTGTCAACAGTGGACGGAGAGGTGTTCCAGAGGGCATGGAACATCCAACACGTTCGTCGATACTTTTCTTAACTTGTACTGCCCATATAAAGTATATTAACTAAGAGAATCAGTGGACGTAGGCATTTTCGTGCCAACCACTTTAAAAATCTTGTCTCTTTTTAACATGTTCCTTTATATCTTGGCTGCTTGTTAAGCTTTATCCTTTTCTGTTGAACAAAATCCTATGTAATGGCATTTTCATTCTAGACACTTCACGGCACAACGTCACCTGGACAAGACCTAACAGGTACTATACGAATCTATGCCCTCGCCAATGAGACACTTTTGCTCCAGCATTCCTCTGCTGCGGGTTAACTCATTGCTCGCGACGGCCCTCAAAGCCAACTGTAACGAGCCGATTATAAGCCACCGAGGAGGCCGAAAATAGCCTAGGCAGCTCATTACGGCGTTCGGCTCGCCGGCAACTGCGAATCGATTATAAGCCCCAACATAAGGTGTGGCCAGCCAGGGGCAGTTCACAGTTGACGATCGGCACCCGCGCTAGCCGGCCACGGTAAATCGAATAATACCCACGATTACGGGCCATAATGGCCCGGGTAGTTACCGTGCGCGATCTCGGCTCCGATGTGTCTTAAGTACGGCTGTGGTAAAAAAGAAAACTCCTCGCGGAGGCGTAAGATGGGTGACAAATGTCTCTAAGACCCACAGCTAGGGAAAGTGACTACAAAGCCCGTTTGCCACGAACTTAAGCGCATCGAAGGCCTTCCGTGATTGGAAGTTTTACTATTTCTTATATTTCCATTTTATTTATAAAAACTTTCCTCCTATCCTCTATAACGATCACTAAAGTACAGGACACAAAATGGGAGAAACTGGCTAATGGGAATAAGAACTCACAGCTGGATGGCAGGTCGCTCAGCTGCATTCCATATTCGATTACACAAGGCATTCAGAGCTACCGTCTACAGCTAAAACTTGAAGGGCGGTACTTTCTTCTCTTGTACATAAATATGTAACTATAATTTATTCACACGTCACACTAACATTGAAAGACATGGAATTGTATTTTAAGCAAGAACTTAGCGTCAAACACAATTGAATTACTAACACATGCACAACTATATTTTATACAACACATCAAAATAACGACAGCATTCAAACATGACAAAATCAGCTTATGTTATAAAGTTACATGCCAAAAATCAAGTTGTTCGTTACATAATCACAGCCTGAAAATTACATTAATGTTTTGAGACTAACATAGACACCGATGTCAAGTAAACTGAAAGATATCTGGATCAAGCCAAGGAGCCGACTGCATCGGGGCTTCGCCTCTATCCTGCTGGCCCTCCGAGGTCTACTTAACCGCCGGATCAGAACTCCCAGCATGCTGACCAGAGGTAGTTGGCGCTTCAGAGGTCCCGCCTATCCAATTCAGGAGAAGAATTCATTGAATGAACAATAAGCAACCAAGCTATGAAAAGGCTAAAAGGGAAGACTTACCAGCGTCTGTTCCTTGATCATCATCCCCCAACTGCACGCCTACCTCCTCAGCAGCAAGCAGCCGCATGCCCTCCTTCACCGCCACTTTCTCCTCCTTAGTGAATTGGCCACATCCATTCTGAAGGCCATGCCACCCTCCTTATCTGCATCAGCCTTGGCATCCTCCAGAGCCCGAAGATAAATCCTGGCCATGATCCGGGGATAATCATCCATCCAGGATAAGTTGCCCTGCTTCCAAGTACGGAAATACATATCCTCGAGCATCTCATCCATCATCCCCTCGTTCTCCTCAAACTCCCTCATTCGGACCTCAGAAGCCGACAACTTTGCAACGGCAACATCCCTCTCCGATCGGTATCGCGAGCGGTCAGCCTGAAGGGATTTCCTCCTCGCCTCCATCTCCTCCTTCAGCTTGGCTTAAGCAAGCTCCGCGGCTACAAGCTTCCCAAATAACTCCTCTACCCGCTCGAGATCCGCTTTCCGAACCTCATCCACCGTTGTGATGGCCATATCGATCCGTTCCTTGCAGATGGCCTCCATTTTTCGCAGCTCGGCTCTGCTAGCCTCTTCCATAGTTTTCTTTAGCCGTCTGGAGGCAGCCTCGTGCTGAGAGATCTGGATGGCCTGATCGACGAGTTGCTTGGCCTGGTCGGCAGCCACTAGCCGTAATCTTATGTTGGCACTCCCAATTTCCTCCCCGGCCTTGACCAGTCGGGCGTGATGCCCCATCAACTTCCTAGTCTCCTCAGCAACCCGGTCGATATTTGCCTTGGCTTCATCCCCCATAGTTACAATCCGAGTAGTAAGCAAATCAAGGTCCAGGGACTTGGCCTCATCAAGAACCCTTACCATAGGATTACGAGGGATAAGGTGCTCACCAGTAACCTCATCAAAGCAAATATCATGAGAACCCGGGTCCAGATCTGGATGACCCGCAAATGGATTACGAGCCAAGCCGGGACGATCAATATGAGTAACGATAGGATACTCTGATGGATGCGGAGAAGGTATGAACTTAGTATCCTCCCTCGTGATATGTTCGTCGATGGAAATTCTATCGGTTT
The DNA here is from genome assembly GCA_030765085.1 of Allium cepa. NCBI lineage: Eukaryota > Viridiplantae > Streptophyta > Magnoliopsida > Asparagales > Amaryllidaceae > Allium > Allium cepa. The sequence continues at coordinate 743,144,376 of CM060940.1, read as the reverse complement.
AGAAAACCGTTGAACGAATTTTGAAATAAAATTTATACCGCAAGCGCACGGTGTACGAATGTAGCACGTGGCGAATATGGGTCGATCCGCAGGGAATTGATGATTTTAAAATTCTACTCAATCAAATTAACCAAAGTTGGAAGAGTGATTAACTAAAAGAAAAAAGAAAAATGACAAAAGAAAATAGATAAAAATATGAGAGTGTTAAGACAATTTAGAGGCAATTTCCACTCTCTAGATCACATAAATCAATAGAATGAAGTTATGATCTCTCTTTTCTTGTCATTAGTGAATTAGTTGATGTGCTTATCATAAGTATGGTATATTTGTGCTATTAATTAGCTCAATATAAACCATCAAACTATAACACAACCACTAATACACTTTTAAATTTCATAAAATATGACAACAAAGTTGAAAGCAAAATTTATTTTAAGCATGGCCTATTAACCATTAATTAGAAATATAAGCCATCAAATTTCAGTTTCAACAATCACTTCTTTTCCATAATCATATGTAGATGAAGAGGCAATTTGTGTTTTGTTTGTTTACGCATAGCCTATTTGTTATAAACAACATAGACTATCAAATTCAAAGCTAAACAATATCATTAAACCACTTCATTCATTCTCATTAAGCATAAAAAGAGAGCATAAACATCAAATTAAGTTGAAGCTACATGATTAGAGAGTTTCATTACCCCTAAATTGAAGGGGTTTAGCCTCTCATATGTGTTATCATATGAACAAATGTAGCTTGCAACATGAGAGAAAAAGAAAAGGAAAAGAGAGCAAAGTGAAATGGAAAACTATTCTAATTGCATAAAGGAAAATCTATACTACTTGCATAAAAGGAAATGAACATGTAATTAAAAAGAAACAATAATTAACATTGCATAAAAGAAAAGAACTACATAAGAGAAGAAATGGCTAAGTAGCCATGGAAAGAAAGAGAGATTTGATTTATTTTCTAAACTAAAACTAACTAACTAAGAGGAAGATTGCTACATGAAACATAAGGGGTATATATACAAGTTTTAAAACCCTAATTCACTTTTTGGGGAATGCCCAAAATGCCCCTTAGGAAGTGTGGAGGCCAAGTAATCATTAACATGTCTTAATCCCCCATTAAGTGTACATGAAGCCATTAAGTCCAAAAGCATGTGCATTAGCCTTTAATTTGTACATTAAGGTAGGTGGGTAGGTGGGGTCCTCCATGATCTTCACTTTGAATTATTTCCATCTTCATTCTTTATATCCATTTTGTGCATGCATGTTTCTTCATGAACCCACTAATATGAGAAGCTAAATTCCTACAAAATATTATAGAAATTTCCAATTAAATTCTTTCAAATTAATATACGCGCACAAATGGCCATTTTGCCCTTATATGAAGATGAATGTGTGAAAATTTGGAATTAATATGAATTTTGGTTAAAACAAGTTAAAATACCTAATATTATCATTTATGTAATTTAAATAGAATAAATATGATGATAAAAATATGCACATTTACGTGCACATCAAATACCCCCATACTTATCTTTTTATTCGTCCTCAAATAAACTAAAACTATGATAAATCCGTTTTCGTAGGGAGCACGATTGCATTGAGCGTATGCAACAAGCCGTTAAACCTCTGGGTGTCCCCAGTAGGACGAGTGTTGTCTCGTGAGGGTTTTCAGCGGATACTACCCACAAAATCCAAATGCAGGATGAAAATATTTACAAAATGCAAGATATATTTACAAAGAGATGAATGCAAATTTTTGAAAATATTTACAAATGAAGGATTTATTTTTAAATTGACACGAATAAGTTAAATATAGGTTTTGGTTATTATCTTGAAAATTTATGTCATTTACTCGTCAAAATTTCCAACAAAAATCAAGTTATCATAACAAATAGGCAATAGTTTAACTTGTTGTTTCGGTTGATAACAAAGTGTAATTATAAAAATGGATCCTTAGTTGATTATCAAAGTTTATCAAAGTGGTATTTTCAATTCTTTTCAATAAAAAATCAAATAAAATAAGTAAAAATAGTGCTAGGATTTCAATTGCTTTCTCCCTCATTATTTGCAAGAAAAATTATTCACCTAGCTCAGATAAACTGAGGCCAGATATACCACCCATGCACTGCCTTTCGGGCTTATGTGAGGGGAGTACAGAGCATGGCGAGTGCACACACTTTCATGCATACACTATCGACCGTAGATGGTTTTTATTAAGTCTTTTTTTACATGTGTTCCATACATCATAACCGTGAGGACTTTTAAATGAGTATGAAATCACATAATAAAAAATTCCAAGTAATCACCCATGCATAACCGTGAGGACTTTTAAATGAGAGTGAATACTTGGATGTTATTATTTTTTATTTTTATATTTTTTGAGAGGGAGCTTTGCAAAATCATCTAAGCACCATTTAACTTAGAAGACAAAAAAATGTTATATCCTTTACTTTAAATCAACCACTTTTTAAAACAAAGATTTTCAATTAGGATGTACTTCATAATTAACACATATGAATCTTCCTAGATACTAGTTAAACCGTTATTATTTGTAATCAAACTTCATTTTTATTTTTGTTAAGACCAATAAATTTTCAAAAAATTCAATTTAATAAACCAAAGCCATATATTTATCTTATAGTGTTTCTTTTGAAAATAAATCAAAAGAAAATTTGTTTTTGGGATTTATTTTTTAATTTTTTTTTTGATTTTAAAGCAAAAATAAACCATAAAAAAAATGAAGATGAGTCCCCCCCACTTGATTTTGACTGTGTCCCCACAGTCAACCCAAATGGAAGGAGAAAAATAAAATAAAAATCCTATATTTACATGAAAGATTACTATTTACAAGAGATGAGAAAGTATATAGTCAAAAAGTAAATGAAACGGTCTTCCAAAGACCAATTCATTTGTCTCGTCAAATGTGTGAGACACGGCTTAAGCACGAAAAACCAAATCGTAAAAGAATTTGAAGTTGATTGTCGATTTGGAAAAACGAATGTCGTTTTATTAAAAATCGTACGAGTTGTTTTATTTTCGATGATTTTCAGGGTCGACAAAACAATTGATTGAAGTTCATGTTTATTTTCACCAATTTGAAATTCAAGCTTATCATTGAAAACATTTTCACAATTATTGATTTCAAAATCAAAATGGTGATTTTCATCTTCCCCTTCGAAATTTAACAACTCGTCATCTAAAAGTCCAAAAAATTCATGTTCATTAAACTCGTCTTCCTTTATTGGATTATCAACAACTTTATTACATGTCTCAAGTTCAAAATTCAAAGTTGGTGTATTCAAATTTTCAAAAAAAGGAAGATCGAAATTTAAATCGAGTTTCTCACCCTCAAAAGAATTGAAATCCAACACAATTACCGTCTTTTCAACAACTTCGTTAAGATCATCATTTTCAGTTTCAAAAGTTGTTGTTTGAAAATCATCGATTTGGGTAAAAGATGGATTATCGTTTGACTCGTCACACATTGAAACTTGATTTTGTTTCTCACGAAAATTTTCCAATGTTTTAATCAGCAAATTCGTGTGATCATCGTAAATTTCATTCATTTGCTCAACAAAGTCAAATTTGTAATTATTAACTTGAAAATTTTCGATTTGGAGTTGTTGAGATTTTTTTTTTCACTCATAACATGGTTAAGATTATTTCCATTGCCCAATTTGTTTGAAAAGTTGTTTTCATTTTGAGTTTGAAATTCATTTTCGAGTTCGAAATTAAAGTGGCATGGGGTATACTCGAAGTCATTTGAATTTTGAAGTGAGTTCAAATTTTGATTATTTTGAAAATTTTGACTTGAGTTATCACACAAATATGAATTGCATCACTCATTTATCTCTTGATTTTGTTGTGTAGCGATTTCAAGTAAAGATGAAATACTATTTTCAAGATTTGAAGCTTGGTCATCGTTTTGAAAATTTTGTGGTTCAAAATTCAAATCGTTTAAAGAATAGTTGCCGTTAAAATATCCACACAAATTTGGAGTGAAATCATATGGATTATATTGATTTTCGCAACTATTGTAAACTTCACATAAGTGGGGAAACTCGGACATTTTCCAGAATGTTTTTGTGTTGATTTTTTTGGTAAAAGAAAAATATTTACAAATGGAATTTATTTTTCAAAAGGGAAATTGATTTTTTGTTTTTCAAAGTTTTTTCTTCGTTTTTGAAAAGTTTTTTTTTTTGGATTTTTGATTTTAATTTTTTTTTGGATTTTTGAAATTTCAATGGAAAACGATTTAAAAATTTCAAAGAAAATGAATATTTACAATTTTTTTTGTTTTGGATTTTGAAATTTTTTTGTTTTTAAAATATGCATGAACTAATGCATCTAAATGAATGCAAGGTAATTACAAATGATTTATCCTAAGTTAACCCAAAATTGTATAATCACAAATTGTCTTAAATCAACAAGATAGTTCTCAGCCAGGTAACGGACAGGATTTATCGGTGCACCACGAATCACCGTAGCAATGCAGCCGAAGGTTTAAGTACCTTCAGAGGAACAACCACTATAATATTTACGAATCACCGTAATATTTATAAATGGTTATTACTCTGCCGTAGCCTAGACACCAAGAAATTCAATTGTTCAAAAAAGACAAATTGTCAATATACAATTAAGTGTTATCGATGTCTAACCGTTATTATTAATCAAAATCTAAGATGAAATGTAGAACAGAAACTAAACGTGTATTAACAATGCAACTACGAATGATTTTTTTTTTTTTAAAATGCAAATGCAAGCAACCAACAATTCAATTCAAATAAAACTAGAAATGAAAGCAGAATTTTTTAGCAAGCAGAACAATTTATTTTGGCTAGCTAAGGAAGCAATTTTCAGCAAGCTATTCTTCCTTTATTTCCTGCTTTGGCAACCTGAAAATTAAAAACTAAGATATATACAATATTTTTTTTGGTTTTTTTTTTGAAAGGAAACTTAAAAGTAGGGTTTTACTTAAAAAAAAATTGTAACGAAGGAAAGTACAAGAAAATTTTGTTGACCACTAACTAGGAAATATTTTCTTCTTCTTTCTTTTGAATGTTTTAACAATCAAATAAAATAAGAAAATGATTTAACAAAAGAAAGCAAAGGAAACAAAAAATACTTAACTAAGCCCACAAAACAGCCTAACAAAATCAGAAAAGAAAAGGATTTTAAAAAAAACAAAACACCCAAAACAAAAAAATAAAATAAAATAAAATTATTCACTAAGCCCGCAACTTCGGCCCATTACCCAAATTAACAAGCAACTTCCAAAACAAGATAGCTATCCACCTGCCTTTTATTTTTTATTTAATACCCGGCCCATTATATCCCTCTGCCCAAAACAAGATAGCTATCCACCTAGTCCACAACAAAGCACGAACGTTTCCCCAAAACCGATCGAATTTTCACAAATTTCACAAAACAAAGCACATCAAATTTCAGCAGATTGAAATCGCGAGTAGTGGATGGGGATTGAGGAGCGGCGAGGAGATTGCAGTTGCTTGGGCTTGGTCGCGAGTCTCAAATGGGGTGTCTGGTGGAGATTTAATTTTGGAATTGTGGATTCGTGGAAGTTGAGTTAGTGGGTGCGATTCAAAGAGGTAGGTGCAAATCGCGGTGATGGTTGTGGTGATCTTTGGCTTTGCGAATGCAGAGGTTGGATTTGGGGATGTTTGAGCAGGTGAGGTTCGCGTCTGCAGGAATGGTTTCGACTTCGGGTATGGTTATTGGATGATGTTGAACTGAGGCCGCGGATGTGAAATTTGGGTGAGCGAATTTGTGGTTCAGGGGATGGTGATGCAATTGAGGAAGGGGGGTTTTGGTTTGTGACTGGGTTAGTGATTTTGATTGTCAGAGGGATGCAGTGGTTACTGGGTTCGATTATTGTTGACAGAAGTGAGGAGGCAGTCGATTATTAGCTGATTGTAGTGGAGTGGAGTATGGGGGAAGTAGGAGGCGGTTCTTGGGGAAGGCGATGGACTATTGGGTGGTTTTCTATGTTGTAATTTGGTCAGAGGTGGTTAGGAATGTAGGGAAGTGCTAGTGAAGAAGTGGGTTTCTGGTGGTTATAGGTGTTTGAGGAGGAGCAGAGGCAGATGTCGGCAGAGGCAGGTCTATGTTGTATTGGTTGTGAATGTCGAGGAAGGTAAAGATGGTGTGTACTTGAATGTTGAAGTATGTTAGTGGTATAGGATGGAGTTTGAAGCAATGAAGTGGGAATGCAGTGTTAATGGCTGGAATGGCAGTGATATGATTGCAAGTTTTCCAGTTAATGTCGCGAAGTGCTGAAGGATGTAGTGGAATTCAGTGGCGAATTTTTTTTTTTGGTTGGTGGAGGCGGATGTGTAGAGGTGTGTTAGCAGTAAGTGTTAAGGGAAGTCTGGTTTCTGGTATGGGTTGTTTTGAAGATTGAAATGAATGTTTATGAAATGGATTGAAGTTGTTTTTGGAGTGGTTTTGAATTGCCGATGTTGTGCAGTGATCAAAGGAGTGGGTAGGTGGTTGGTTTGTAGAGGCAGTGTATATTGCTTGGTTGTACTGCTGTTAGGCGGAGATGGAGTTATGAAGAAGTAGATACTGATGGTGAATGTATGCTGGAAATTGGTCGGTGAAAGGTGAATGATGTGGTGGTTAGTGTTGTTTAATTTGAGTTCGGGCAGAGGATGTTCAGGCGATGAATTTTGGGGATGTTGGATTGGAGAGTGTAGCAGAGGAGGGAGCTTGTATGTCAGGTGGATGTTGACTGGAGTGGCCGTTTGACAAAGGCAATGTGTTGAACAGAAGTGAATTGTCACAGCAGATGGGCAAAGCAACTGAAAGAAGTGAAAATGCAAAACACAGAAAATTGGTTGTGTAAGGCTGTGTTTTGTAAGTTGTAAATGCAATGCAAGTTGTAAAAATGAAATGTAAATTGTACAATGGAAAATCAAATAAAATGTTTTTTTTAATACATGCAAATGCAAATGGAAAAGCAACAAATGCAAACAAACACACAAACAAATGAAAGCAACAATCGCACAAACACAATTTTTTTTTTCAATTGCAAACAAACACACAAAATAAAAAGCACACAAAAATCAAACAAAAAATAATAATCCGAAGAATAAAAAATCAAAATCGAATCAATTCCCCGGCAACGGCGCCAAAAACTTGTTCGTCGACGGAAATTATATCGGTTTAGAAAACTGTCGAACGAATTTTGAAATAAAATTTATACCGCAAGCGCACGGTGTATGAATGTAGCACGTGGCGAATACGGGTCGATCCGCAGGGAATTGATGATTTTAAAATTCTACTCAATCAAATTAACCAAAGTTGGAAGAGTGATTAACTACAAAAAAGAAGAAAAATGACAAAAGAAAATAGATAAAAATATGAGAGTGTTAAGACAATTTAGAGGCAATTTCCACTCTCTAGATCACATAAATCAACAAAATGAAGTTATGATCTCTCTTTTCTTGTCATTAGTGAATTAGTTGATGTGCTTATCATAAGTATGGTATATTTGTGATATTAATTAGCTCAATATAAACCATCAAACTATACACAACCACTAATACACTTTTAAATCTCATAAAATATGACAACAAAGTTGAAAGAAAAATTTATTTTAAGCATGGCCTATTAACCATTAATTAGAAATAGAAGCCATCAAATTTCAATTTCAACAATCACTTCTTTGCCATAATCATATGTAGATGAAGAGGCAATTTGTGTTTTGTTTGTTTAAGCATATCCTATTTGTTATAAACAACATAGACTATCAAATTCAAAGCTAAACAACATCATTAAACCATTTCATTCATTCTCATTAAGCATAAAAAGAGAGCATAAACATCAAATTAAGTTGAAGCTACATGATTAGAGAGCTTCATTACCCCTAAATTGAAGGGGTTTAGCCTCTCATATTTGTTATCATATGAACAAATGTAGCTTGCAACATGAGATAAAAAGAAAAGGAAAAGAGAGCAAAGTGAAATGGAAAACTATTCTAATTGCATAAAGGAAAATCTACACTACTTGCATAAAAGGAAATGAACATGTAATTAAAGAGAAACAATAATTAACATTGCATAAAAGAAAAGAATTACATAAGATAAGAAATGGCTAAGTAGCCATAGAAAGAAAGAGAGATTTGATTTATTTTCTAAACTAAAACTAACTAACTAAGAGGAAGATGGCTATATGAAACATAAGGGGTATATATACAAGTTTTAAAACCCTAATTCACTTTTTGGAGAATGCCCAAAATGCCCCTTAGGAAGTGTGGAGGCGAAGTAATCATTAACATGTCTTAATCCCCCATTAAGTGTACATGAAGCCATTAAGTCCAAAAGCATGTGCATTAGCCTTTAATTTGTACATTAAGGTAGGTGGGTAGGTGGGGTCGTCCATGATCTTCACTTTGAATTATTTCCATCTTCATTCCTTTATATCCATTTTGTGCATGCATGTTTCTTCATGAACCCACTAATATGAGAAGCTAAATTCCTATAAAATATTATAGAAATTTCCAATTAAATTCTTTCAAATTAATGTACGCGCACAAATGGCCATTTTGCCCTTATATGAAGATGAATATGTGAAAATTTGGAATTAATATGAATTTTAGTTAAAACAAGTTAAAATACCCAATATGATCATTTATGTATTTTAAATAGAATAAATATGATGATAAAAATATGCACATTTACGTGCACATCATGATATCATGAATAGGCTGGATTGGGGGCTGAGGTCCAGGTGAAGGTTCGAACATGGAGCGCCTCCTCCTTTTCTTTTGAATATCCTCTTCAATAACTCCGAGAAGAGGACGGTAGCCGACTACGTCCCCAGAACGGTTGGTCGGAGGCTTTGGCTTAGCAGAAGCTTTGAGGAGTTTGAATTGTTCGAGACGGTGTCGAATGTCTGATGTCTTGGCCACCTTACCCGCTCCTGGAGTAAAAACCAAGTGTTATGAACATGCATTGAATCATAATTCAAGAAATATATCAAGTGAAAAGAGACGGAAGCTGGCCATGAAATATTCCTAAAATACTTATCATAAATGGAGTCGGCAGGAGTCAAAAATTCACCTTGAATCGCCGGAGTTGCCCTAGCTGCAACGCTGTTAGAAGATGGATCGGAACCAGTTCCGGCCTTGTCAGCTTTCTTCGTCTTCTCCACCAAGGCCGATCCTTCCTCCAACCCCTCAAAAGCCTGGCGGAAAGCATCATCTGTCCACTAATGGATCTCCCCTGCTTGCCCAGAAGACAAAGCCCCGGCGCCATCACCGCTCTGTCCTTCACCACCATCACCTTCTCCATCACCTCCGCTCTCCTCCTCGCCTCTTTCCTCCTCAGTAACATCTGGACATGTGCTAGGGGAAGGTCCGTCGGATTTCTTGAGTTTCTTCCCCCCGACGACTGGAGGTATCGAGAAGGATTTCCTCTTGCTGCTCTTCGTCGTGGCCCCTCCTTTAGCTTTCGCAGCCCTCTCCTCGGCTGTGTCTCTCTGCTTGACCACAGACTGACGTGGTAGAATCAAGTTGTGCTGCAAAAGAGTAGCATTCCTGATCAGGTAAGAAGCCGACCTCTCCCTTCCCGAAATGGCTTCTATTTCCGCAGCCATCTGAACCAGGCGATCGTTCTCCACTACCGCAAAGCCACGTGTCACTAGCAAGAAATAAAAACACATAAGAAGAAGCATTGCAATCAGAACGGAAGTTATAAATAAGTTTCAACTTACAGCCGGAGGTGAAGCGACGGATAGAAACAGAGTCATCCTTGACAAAAAACCATTCTTTCTTGAACATGTTGAACTTCGAATATAAGTCCAGTACTGGCTTGAAGGACACGGCCGATTCCAAGCTAATGTATGGAGACCCCTTCTTGTAGCCTCTCAAGTTGTACAAATATCGGATCTCCCGGTTGAAAGGGGGACGCCCGTATTTTCTCTGAAAAATGATGAATAGGCTCACCAGGATAGCGTAAGAGTTGGGCTGAAGCTGGAAAGGGGCCATCTTTAGGTAGGTGATGAAGCTGACTATCCAGGCATTGATCGGGGGAATGACCCCACTCATACAATGGTACCTGCTGTAAGCAAAATATCATTCAGGAGGGTCATACGGCATAACTCCATTCCCTGGCAGCACCATGTGTGCTCTATCAATCCCGAAAGAACGTGATATAACATCAAGCTGCTCCTCTTTGAGGGAGCTAGGAAAGCAGTCAGGAGGAGAGTTCAAGAGCTTCTGAGGGCCATATCCATCCACTAGTGATCTCGGGGTGGGTCCCTGTCGTCCCGGTCCTGGCTGGGCTGGGGGCACAACTGGGGACTCTCTTCTGTCCATAGATTTCTTTTTATCCGATCGAGTTTCCACTTTATGAGACATTTATCTGCAACACCGAAAAAACATATTGTTAGAACAAGGAGTATAGGGATATAAACAAACAAGTACATGCAGCCTGGAATCTCGTTCGCAATTCAACACATAAAAGACCGATCAGTAGTTTGAGACTAAAGTCCATCCGGCCTCGTACTTCTCAAACTCATTCGGTAGTACAAGGCTCGAAGGTTCATTCGGCGGATCAAGGCACGAAGGTTCATTCGACACTCGGAATCCCCATGTTCATTCGGTGGTTCGAAACACGAAAGTCATTCGGCGATCACCTGATTCGGTAAACGAGAGTGATTCGGTGATTGATTGATTCGGCAATTGATTGATTCGGCAGGAAATCTGGTTCGGCTATCTCAGTTGGTAAGGAATCACGGAAGCGTAAGTCCCGTACTTATAGAAGAGCGCAGGGAGACCGGACCAGACGGTTCGGCGCTTAGGACCGAATGAAGCTATCCAAACCGCGAGAAAACAAAGCATGCCATGTGCATGCACATGCACTACTTTGGGGGGCAAGTGTTGGGTGTGTTTCAGCCATGCTCCTACCACCGAACCAATGTCTCACCAAACCAGCTCCTTCCCATGCCTGCCGAACCAAAGCCGCTCCACGTACCACCGAACCACTCACCACCGGACCACCTACCACCGGTCCAATTCCTCTCGCCACTGAACCAAGTCCCCATACCACTCACTACCGAACCACCTGCTGCCAAACCCCCTGCTACCGAACCGAACTACTTCCAATACCCAGCCGAACCAACCTCAACCCTCTACAACCGGACCAAGTCCACACCCACTCTCCACCGAACCAAGGCCTTGCCGAACCAACACTGCCAGGCCAGACTGCATCAGCCCAGGCCCACCAGCAGCTATATCCATCCAAGACCCCTGCCCCAGCCTCACTCTATAAATTGAGGGGCAGGGGTACAACAATGGCAGACAAGTTTGAGAGCTCAAGCACGGATAGAACTTTCAAACAACTTTCAGATACTTGTAATCAAAGCTTTGTATTTGTAATCTGAACATAAAAGGAGAATAACATATAAAGTGGACATAGACACATTCTAGCCGAACCACTATATATCTGTGCGTCTTTTACAGTTTAGTCCATCTATTTTATATATTTGCATAAATCACCCAAATCACTAAGAACAACATATAATCAACCAAATCATACGGCTTGGAGGTGTTTGCCCATTTTTTGTGCAAACACAAAGGAAGTGTCTATTCGTCATATCCTTTCACGAATGGATATTGTTGTTGTTCTACTATAAATATGGGTGGTTTTGAACGAATTTATATTCATATTTTTCTGGTTTTCACTCCTCTTCTTCTTCCACATTTCTTTATACACATTCTTACCACTACTCTACCGAAATCAACATTGAATCTAACTAGATCATTTCTGGTTTGATTCTCTATCACTATCTCAACAAGATCTCAGTGCTATTCAGAGTTATAGACTTCTTTGTAATCAATTAAGCGAGAAAAGGTGTGATTGTAGCCTTGGAAACCAATCAAGTGAGAAAAGGTGTGATTGTAGCCTTGGAAATCAATCAAGCGAGAAAATGTGTGATTGTAGCCTAGAAAATCAATTGGGTGAACTTGTTATCCCTGAAATCAAGTATCTCTATCCAAAGAATTGTGAATCTGAAGTGATGTACCTTGTGGCCTTGAAATTGAGGGTATAATTGTACAATTTCTTTTCAAAGGAAATCCGTACTTGGTGTGCGGGATGGATGTAGGGTAACTCCGAATCAGTATAAAATCCGGTGTGTTCTTTCCTTTATTGTTTTTATTTTATTTCTGCATCTGTGTTTGATTCTGTGATCATAACTATGTCTGAATATTGCATACATTTGTGTTAAAATTGACAAAAACTCAAAAAGATTTAGTAATTCCTTTAAACACTATTCACCCTGTCTCTAGTGTTAATCCTAGCCTTAAGATCCGTATTCCGCATTTCTCACAAAACGTTTTACTTTACGTCGATTAAGAACCAACTCGAGGTGATGTAAATATTGGAATAAAGAATCACCAAAGATAGAGAAATCATCCATAAAAACTTCTAGAAAGCGTTCAATCGTGTCGAAAAAGATGCCAACCATGCGTCGTTGGAAAGTCGTAGGAGCGTTACGAAGTCTAAATAGCGTACATCGATAAGCAAAGGTACCGAATGGACTTGTAAAAGTCGTTTTCTCTTGATCTTCAGGAGCGATGGTAATTTGGTTATAGATGGAATAACCATCAAGGAAGCAGTAGAATTCATGACCGGGTAAACCTTCGAGCACTTGGTGAATGGAAGGAAAAGAAAAGTGATGTTTACGTGTTGCGACATTTAGTTTTCGATAGTCAGTGCAAACACGTCGACCCATTTGAGTACGAGTTGGAATAAGTTCGTTTGAATTGTTCTTGACAACGGTTAGCCTAGACTTTTTTAGTATAATGTTAATTGGACTAACCCGTGAACTATCAGAGATTGGGTAAATGATTCCATTGTCGAGAAGTTTAAGAATTTCAACATGCACTGCATCTTTCATTTTTGGATTAAGCCTTCGTTGCGCGTCAAGAATAGGCTTGGCATCGTTCATTAAATGGATGCGATGTTGAACAAGAGCGGGACTAATTCCCTTTATATCCGAGATTGATAATCCCATCGCTTCCTTGTTTTTGGACATGATTGAAAGTAAAGAAGTTTCTTGATTGAGAGAGAGAGAGTCGTAGAAATTAGGATGGGAAATGTTTCGTTATAACCTAAGTATGCATACTTAAGGCGATTGGGAAGTTGTTTGAGGTTCAACTTTGGGAGTTTTTCGATCAAAGGATTGGGTTGAGATTCGGACTCAACTGAAAGCGATTCAAAAGGAAGAATGTATTCAATCTCATTTTGAATTACATGAAACAATTTTTCATACTCGGCCTCGCATTCATCGTTAAGATCAAGTGTCACGTTTTCGAAGTTGTCTTGACTGGCACTAACTTCCAACGTTTGGTCACGAGGTTCATTCGATTGGCTTTCAAGATTGAAAATGTTGAGATCCAAAGTCTTGTTTCCGAAAGGGGTTTTGATCAATCTGTTACGATAATTGATTAAGGCATTTAAGGTGGTTAAGAATGGTCGACCTAAGATCAAAGGCATTTGACTCGCGGGATTTGTCACGGGTTATGTTTCGAGAACGATAAAACCAACGGGGAATATGAATTGCCCTACTCGAATGAGAACGTCCTCGATTTCTCCCACAGGCTTCTTAATTGAGCGATAGGCAAATTGAAGCATGACTTTTATGGGTTTGAGCACTCCTAAGCCTAAATGTTCGTACACAAAGTATGGAATCAAGTTGACATTCGCGCCTAAGTCTATCAAACATTTATTAATCGCCTTGTCTTCAAATGTACACGAAATCGTAGGGCAGCCAGGATTTTTGTATTTAACAAGCATTGATTGGCACAAGACTTCACTCAAAATGGTAGCTAAGAAGACTTTTTTAGGCACCTGAGTGTGTTGCTTTTGGGTGCACAAGTCCTTAAGAAATTTTGCATACGTGGTGAATTGCTGAACGAGGTCGAGAAGTGGGATGTTCACTTTTACTTATTTAAAAATTTCCAACATCTTTTCCATTTGGTCTGAGTGTTTCTTGGGTCAAAGACGATATGAAAATGGAACACGATACTCGATAGGCAGGTTTACTCAAGTAGAAGAAGGAGAATTTTGATTGGCATTTGATTCAACGATTGGCTCTACATTCTGTTCTGATTCATTTGTTATTTTATAAGTGTCGAGAGAAGTTTTCGATAAATGGTTTGGGTTAATGACTTGATTATCGATTTGTTTACTGGAACGTAAGGTTGTGATAGCATTCAATTTGCGTTTTGATTTATGGGATTTGGAATGGGCTGGCATGTGAATGTTCCTCATTCGCGTTCACTTATAGACGTGGCTAATTGACTCATTTGTATTTCGTGTTTTGCAATTGATTGGTTTGTGTTTCGCATATACGAGGTCAATAAATTTTGCAAATTCTTGTTTGATTGAAGGCTTTGAGTAGTTGCCTTAGTCAACGTTTCAAGAGTTTTCTCAAGTGAACTTAAACATTTATCGTCTTGGGTAGGATGAGCAGAATTTGGTTGAAAATTGATTATTGCGGTTAATTATAAGAAGGATCCGCAAAGTTTGGTTGAAAATTGTTGGGCTAAAGGAAGGATTCGAAGCATTATTGTTGAGATCCAAAGTCTTGTTTCCGAAAGGGGTTTTGATCAATCTGTTACGATAATTGATTAAGGCATTTAAGGTGGTTAAGAATGGTCGACCTAAGATCAAAGGCATTTGACTCGCGGGATTTGTCACGGGTTATGTTTCGAGAACGATAAAACCAACGGGGAATATGAATTGCCCTACTCGAATGAGAACGTCCTCGATTTCTCCCACAGGCTTCTTAATTGAGCGATAGGCAAATTGAAGCATGACTTTTATGGGTTTGAGCACTCCTAAGCCTAAATGTTCGTACACAAAGTATGGAATCAAGTTGACATTCGCGCCTAAGTCTATCAAACATTTATTAATCGCCTTGTCTTCAAATGTACACGAAATCGTAGGGCAGCCAGGATTTTTGTATTTAACAAGCATTGATTGGCACAAGACTTCACTCAAAATGGTAGCTAAGAAGACTTTTTTAGGCACCTGAGTGTGTTGCTTTTGGGTGCACAAGTCCTTAAGAAATTTTGCATACGTGGTGAATTGTTGAACGAGGTCGAGAAGTGGGATGTTCACTTTTACTTATTTAAAAATTTCCAACATCTTTTCCATTTGGTCTGAGTGTTTCTTGGGTCAAAGACGATATGAAAATGGAACACGATACTCGATAGGCAGGTTTACTCAAGTAGAAGAAGGAGAATTTTGATTGGCATTTGATTCAACGATTGGCTCTACATTCTGTTCTGATTCATTTGTTATTTTATAAGTGTCGAGAGAAGTTTTCGGTAAATGGTTTGGGTTAATGACTTGATTATCGATTTGTTTACTGGAACGTAAGGTTGTGATAGCATTCAATTTGCGTTTTGATTTATGGGATTTGGAATGGGCTGGCATGTGAATGTTCCTCATTCGCGTTAACTTATAGACGTGGCTAATTGACTCATTTGTATTTCGTGTTTTGCAATTGATTGGTTTGTGTTTCGCATATACGAGGTCAATAAATTTTGCAAATTCTTGTTTGATTGAAGGCTTTGAGTAGTTGCCTTAGTCAACGTTTCAAGAGTTTTCTCAAGTGAACTTAAACATTTATCGTCTTGGGTAGGATGAGCAGAATTTGGTTGAAAATTGATTATTGCGGTTAATTATAAGAAGGATCCGCAAAGTTTGGTTGAAAATTGTTGGGCTAAAGGAAGGATTCGAAGCATTATTGTTGAGATCCAAAGTCTTGTTTCCGAAAGGGGTTTTGATCAATCTGTTACGATAATTGATTAAGGCATTTAAGGTGGTTAAGAATGGTCGACCTAAGATCAAAGGCATTTGACTCGCGGGATTTGTCACGGGTTATGTTTCGAGAACGATAAAACCAACGGGGAATATGAATTGCCCTACTCGAATGAGAACGTCCTCGATTTCTCCCACAGGCTTCTTAATTGAGCGATAGGCAAATTGAAGCATGACTTTTATGGGTTTGAGCACTCCTAAGCCTAAATGTTCGTACACAAAGTATGGAATCAAGTTGACATTCGCGCCTAAGTCTATCAAACATTTATTGATCGCCTTGTCTTCAAATGTACACGAAATCGTAGGGCAGCCAGGATTTTTGTATTTAACAAGCATTGATTGGGATGGACCGAATTCATGTTGGGATTGTTTTGGTTCCAAGCAAAATTCGGATGATTTCTCCAACCAAGATCGCACGTTGGAGAAATTGGATCATTTTTGGCTTTATCGAAAGCATTAATTTGTTCGACAAAATTGGGACACTGGTCGGCTATATGATTAGGATCGTTGCATTTATAGTACATCGATTGGGAAGCTTGGTTCATTTGATTCGATGAGAAAACGTTATCAAATTTTTTAATCATTGCGTCGATCTTAGCTTCCAAAGCAAAAGAAGATTCGATCGAGTGTGTACTCGATCATGAGTAAATTGATTTTTTGTTCGAACGCATGCATTGGGATGACTTTTCGGCGAGGTTTTCAAGAAATTGCCAAGCATCGTCGTGATGTTGGGAAAGAAAGTTGGCTTGGCACATTGATTCGAGCATGGTTCGTGAGCTGTTTTCGAGTCCATTGTATAAGATTTGGCAAATCGTCCATTTTTCGAAGTTATGGTGTGGACATTCTATCAAAAGATCTTTAAATCTTTCAAAATATTTTCCGAACGGTTCTCTTTTGAATTGATGAAAATATACAATCTCATTTCGGATTCTACTCGTTTTTCCCAAGAGGTAGAATTTTTTCTAAGAAAGCTTTTACGAATTATTCCCAAGTTTTAATCGAATTTGATGGTAAGCTGTACAACAATTTTTCAATGTAATCCGTAAGAGAAAATGGATTAATCGAAGTTTGATTCCGTCGTTAGAAAGTTGTTGGAGTTTAATTGCTGCGCAAACTTGTTCGAATTTCGTCAAAATAATGTGTGGGTCATCGTGTTGGAAATTGCCAAATTTAGGAAGCGTGGTAATATGGTTTGAGTGAATTTAGAAATGGTTACCCGTAGGGGCGGGTAACGTGATGCAAGATGGAATAGAAACTCTATCGGGAAGGATTATATCCATAAGAGTTCGAGGGGCGTTCTCGTTCGCCAATTCGGGAGGATCGTCTGTTCGAGGTAAATGGTTAGTTGTTAAGTCGCAAGTCCAACGACTTGTTATTGTGTCAGGAGTCCAAGTACTTATGCACAAGTGAAAGTCGAGAAGAGAAAGAAGTTAGAAACGAGTTTAGAGAATGAAAGAAAATTTGAAAAACGAAGTGAAAAATTGTTTTTGTTTTTGTTTTTTTTGGAAGAAAAATATTTACCGAGTGAAATTTATTTTCAAAAGAAAAGTTTGATTTTTTTTTTGGCTTTTTAAATTTTTATCTGTTTTTTTTTTGTAATTTTTTTGAATTTTCAAGTATTTACCAAAAGGATTTTTTGTTTTTTAGAAAATGGAATTTGATTTTTGTTTTTGAATTTTTTTTGTTTTTGAATTTTTTTTTTCTTTTTGAAAAGATTTTATATTTTGTTTTGATCGAAAATTTTCAAACGAAAGGAAAAAAGATTTTTTTTGGATTAAAAACTAAGTAAAATTTACAATTTTTTTTGGATTTTTATTTTTAAATATGCATGAACTAATGCAATTAAATGAACGCAAAGGACTTAATTACATTTTTCTGTCCTTAGTAGCTCCTAACCCAAAATCGTATAATCAGGCTTTGTCTTAAATCAACAAAAATATTTCTTAGCAAGGTAACGGGGAGGGGTTATCGGTGCACCACGAATCACAGTAGCAACGCAACCGAAGGTTTAAACACCTTCAAAGAAACAACCACTATAATATTTACGAATCACCGTAATATTTATAAATGGTTATTACTCTGCCGTAGCCTAGACACCAAGAAATAAAATTGTTTAAAGAAAACAACTGTGAAGATATAATTAAGCCCTAGGTGAGCTAGTGACACCCTTAGGTCCAACGTCTAACTGTTATTATTAGTCAAATTTTACGATGAAATGCAATTTGTTGGCTAAGGAAAGGATGATGAAATCCCTCACCTCATGTGAATTGGGGTATTGCCCTTAGAAAATAAAACAAGATGAGATGAATGAAAAAAAAATTAAACGTGAATTCACAATGCAACTAAAATGAAGTTTGTTTTTATTTTTGGATTTTGAAATTTTTTATTATATATAATGCAGATGCAAACAACCAACAATGCTAGTCAAATAAAAACAAAGGATGAAAGTACGATATCAGAGCGTGCAGATAATTAGCAATTTTTTTATAAGCAAGCAAAGTGATTAATTTTGACAAGCAGTTCTTCCTTTTAATCTGCTTTGGCAATCTGAAAAGGAGTGAACGAAGATATATACAATTTTTTTTCTTTTAATATGAAACAAGTGAAAAACGAAACAAGTGAAAAACAAAACAAGTGAAAAGCAAAACAAACAAAAATAAAATAAATGAAAACTAAAACAAGTAAAACTAGTACAAGTGAAAACAAATGAAAAATAAAAATTAAACAAAGTTAAACTTGTTTTTTTAGACTAAAACAAATGGGAAACACAAAACATCCTAAAACCAATAGAAAAGAACTCTCTGTCTCTTTTTTCTTCAAGGATCGAAGCACAAAACCAAAAAAAAAAAAAAAAGAATAAAACCCGGCCAAACTTGATAACAAATCCCATGCGTACCACAAATACAGTTTTAATAACAAAAATTTCCTTTAATTCACATAATCAAAGCCTCAATCAATTCTCACTTTAAAATCAAAGTCAAACCAAAGTTGTTCAGTGAATTCGTGGTTCGCGGCTGTTCGATTTCGGGTTCGAAGTATTGGGGACTTTGTCGAGAGGCGATTTGATGTTGAGTTCGAAGTTGGATTTGGGGAGAACTGTCGCGACTTTGGATGGTTGGCCATTTTCGAGTGATGGGTTATTGGGTTTCGGTCGAAGGAATGGAGGTGATGGTTCGAAGGGATTGTTGATGTCAAATGCGGCGATTATGGGATTGTTGGAGTTTGTGGAGTAGCAGTTATTGGTTGGTGATGATTGATTGGTTTAGGGGAATTTGGTGATTCGTAGGTGAGGAAAAAGGAACGGGGAAGAGGGATGCTGCAGTGAATGCTGTAGTGAGGTTGTAGTGTTCGTGAGCAGTTGAAGTGGAGATGGCAGTGGTGAAGACGGTTGCAGTAGGTAAGAAATGCAGTGTGTATGGGGTGACGGCTGTAGCTTGTGAAGGGGATGTGTGATAGTGGAGTTGCTGTTCAAGGCAGAAGGGAAGTGGTTAAGTGTTTGATGTCAGGGATTGTTAGCAATGGTGGTTATGGAGATGTAGTGGCTGATATGTTGAAACTGAAGTGTTGCAAGGAGTTGCAGCAAGTGTTTGGAGATGTAGGCAGTTGGTTGTAGTAAGTTAGAAGTCATAGTATTTTTGCGGTGGAGGGGAGGATTGTTGGTCTGGAAGTGTTGCAGCAAGGATGAGTGTGCAGAGGAGAATAGTGTGGATGGTTGTGGGGGTGGAGAAGTTTTGGTTATGGACTGAAGTGAACTGAAGTGGGTTGAAGTGAGTTGTTTATGAAGTATGTGGCAGCTGTTTGTTTGGGAAGATGAAGGGGGTTTGGTCGTGACAATGGATGACTGGATTGTGTAACGAGTAGTAGTAGCATGTTGTGTGTAAGGCAGTGATGTTTAGGGTGTATGAAGTGGATGTGTGGGCAGCAGATATGTGACTGTGAATTGGTGGTATGGCTGATGTTATGAAGTTATAGTAGAGAAGCAGCGGTGATCTGTGATGGTGCTACTTATATGGCCGAGGCAGCTGGGGTGGTGATATATTGGCAGTGGAGGATGGTGAAGTATGATGTTTTGTGTGTTGAACTTGTGAACAGAGATGTGCACCACTGAAGGAACAGTAAAGTTGATGTTGTGGCAATGGCAAGTTGATGGAGGTTGCTGTTTTGTGTGCAGAGGGATTTGAAATGTACTGAATTGTGTGATGGAGGAATTGTTGGTCTTTGCGAGGAGTTTGGATGATCAGTGGAGGGAATAGGTGAAGGCAGCAGGCACAGTTTTGTTGGAGGAGGTGAGTGCACTGGGTAGGTATTGGCAGTAAGAAAAGGTATTGACGGTAAGAGATGATGATATCGAAGTTGTTATGTGTAATGAAGACTGGGTTTGCTTGAGTTTGTACTGGAGGGATATGTTTGGTTGTGATGTGGAAGTGATGAAGTATGCGGGTGCAGTAAGTAGAGAGACAGAGGAGAGCAAATAATGGCACTGCAATGCTTTTTTTTTTAATGTAAATTGTCACTGCAATGTAAAAATGAAATGCAAATTGTAAATGAAATGGAAATATAATATTTTTGTTTTAAAATTGTGATTTTTTTTTTATAATAGAAGAGCAAATGCAAGTGCAAATAAACAACGCGCACACAAACAAAATTAAAAATAAAAATCACACAAATACATACAATTTTTTTTAATGCAAATTAACACAAAACAAACACACAATAAAATCAAACGACAATAATCCAAAAAATAGAAAATCAAAATCAAAGCAATTCCCCGATAATAGTGCCAAAAACTTGTTTAACAACAAGTTTTCTATCAGATTAGAAATTCGTCAATAGAATTCAAATTAAAATTTAAACCGCAAACGCATGGCTTACAAAAGTTAGTATATGACGAGTATGGGTCGATCCATAGGAAATTGTTAAACTTTAAAATTTTCTAATCAATCAAATTAAACCAAAAGTGGAGATTTTTTTGAAAAGTAGAAAGCTAAGCAAATATTGAGATTAAAAACTATATGATTAAAATTCAATTTAGAGGCAAATCCACTTTCTTATATTTTTCACATAAATCAACATAAAATCTAATGATGATCTCTTTTAATCTAAGTAGGATTAGTGATGTATTTATCATAATCGTCTATTCAACTGGAAGTGGTTACTAGGGTGAGCTTGATAAAATGCTGTAGGAATTGAGCATAAGATGGTGGATAGCAAAAAAGCTCCTATGGATAAGATGAAGGCTCTACTAACCCAGCAACTGCAGAGGACTGGACGAAATAGGAGAGAAGTTTCTCCTCCTAGATCTGAAGAAGAGAATTCATCTGCTTCTGATCATTATAAGAAAAAGGAATAGGGAAAACAGAAGGAAGCAGTTGCTGGAGTTATAGAAGGAGTTGCTGAAGGAAGCAGAAATGCTCCCCCACAAGAAAACAACCCGGTACTGAGAGGATTTCTATCAGTACCGAGAGGAATGTTAACAAGGAGGGGGCATAGGAACGTGACACTCTAGACTTATCTGATTCAGAAGAGGATCTACGGCTGGACAATGATGATTATGAGCTGGATGTTGAAGCTAATGGAGACAAGTTCAAACGGCTACAGTAGAATCAACTGGGCGTCAAAGGAAAACCATAGGAGTGGTTCTCCAAACGAATCGAGATCCTAGACATCGGTGGGCCAACCGAGATCATTTGTAGGGGAAAACACTCGACGCAACCCATGATAGTCGCCATATAGAAAATCATGCCAATGAGGAATACATAACAGACATGGTTAAGTGGTTGGTTGAGGAAAGAAAAGATAAAAAGAATAAAGATTGTGGCTCTCCACGAAGCAGATCTCCGTTCATGGAGAATATATTAAGGGAGGAGTATCCCAAAAAGTTTATGATGCCGGCTATGCTACTGTACAATGGAACAACTGATCTTAGGCAGCACTTACTCAATTATAAATAATACATGGATAGTGCTAGGGCAATGGATGTTGCTTGTTGTAGATGCTTTCCTATCTTCTTGGAAGGAGTTGTGTTGATGTGGTTCACCGGGCTTGCGTCGAGGTCCATATCAACTTTCGATGAGTTAGCTAGGAAATTTATAAAGCGATTTCGATTGCATGCTGCATTAGTAAGGAGGTGATGTCCTTTTCAAGCTTATCTTAAGGGCTTAAGGAGTCTCTGAAAGGTTTCTTGATCCGGTTCAACGTTGCTGTTAATGAAATGATCAATATGAAGGAAGTTCTGTTATTCATGGTGTTGGTCTTGGGCATTAACCCAGACATGGATTTTAGAAGATGGCTGAAGATGAAGCAACATACAACCATGGAAAGTTCCATTGCAAGGAAAATCAATTCCTATGTTTGGAAGAAGCGAGCTTAGGTTTAGGAAATGTCGATGTCAGATAGTCAAAGAAGGCACTCTAGAGTAATGTGGAAATGAAACAATCTAGAGATAGCGCTGGTAATGTGGCAACTAATGTTGGCAACTCTGGTAACCAAAAGAAATGAAACAGGGCCATGGCGATAAGCATAATGACAACAAGAAATGTCCAAGGAATTTAAAGCCGAAAGATTACACTCCACTCAAAGATACAGTGGGAAACATATACATAGCCACTCAAGGAATGTAACGATAAAGGAAACCACTAGGGATGGAAGCAACTGAGCAGCGAAGATGCTTAAGTTTTGTCGTTTCCATGAGACTCGTGGACATAACATGAATGAATGCTGGCATCTGAAGGATCTCATCAAAGAACCGATAAGGAAAAATAAGCTCTAATAATATGTCAAGGAACCACAGGAAGGTGGTCAAGTCCCAAGACACCTAGGGTTGCCTGCCAAGGAAATCAATGCTAGCCAAGTGGAAGGGAGCCCAGACGAAATGATAGGAAGGTAATTGTCAACATCGTAACTGGAGGAAATCATCCAGTAGAGAAAAGCTAGAGGGAAATGGAATGGTATACAAGCTCGTTGAAGCACGTACCATAGGAAAGCTACTTTACTATGGAAGAGAGAGCTCCATCCAAATAACAAAGGATGATAACTAATGATATCATACTCAAGGAATAGAGATGCTGATGGAGTCGAAGCCCAACTTTTGAACCTATGGAAGTAACAGTTGGAATTGGACTAGAAATTGTATGTTGAGTCCTTATAGACACTGGGAGTTTAGTGAACTTCTGTTCAGGGGAACATTCGATCAAATGAAGATTAACATGAAGGAGGTGACAGCTTGTAAAACCAGGATTCAAGGATTTATCCAAACAACCGATTAGGATGATTGTTTTTCCTAAGGAACTAGGCGAAGGAGATCACAGGATAGTCTAGATTCAGATGCTCATTATCATGGACGAATACTTGGCATATAACGCCTTCTTGGGCAGCCTGCTCTGGCTAATTTTAGGATAGCACTAGAACCCTGGTGTTTAGTGATGAAATTTCCTATGGAGAATGGGGTTGGAGTGGTAAAAGATGACCAAAGCGCTAGAAGAGAGTGCTACGTTATAGAACTCAGAGAAGTAAAGAGGTGTGAGAAAAGAAAGAGTGTACGGAGAAGTCATAGCATTCAGGACTTGCAAGCATAGCAACTAAAGCTTAGACTTTGGCTCATAAACCATAGCTAGTTTAATAAGTCTATGGATCCCCGGAAGCAGTCAGGGGAAGGGCGACTAGCCTTGGCAAAGTTGTGAATGTTCCAAGCGACATGGATGATCCTACTCGGGTCTGGAAGATTCAATCTTAGCTCAACACTAACATAAGAAAGGAATTGTAGAATTTCCTCTAAGGAAAACTGATATGTATTCGCCTGGACACATTCAGATATGTGTGGGATATCGCTGGAGATGGCATGCCACGCATAAAATATCTATTCGAAGTTTATGCCAGTAAAGCAGAAAAGGCATAGTATGAGTCCAGAGCGATTTGCTACGTTGAAGGAAGAAGTGGATAAGCTGATGGCTAACACTTTATCCGCGTGCTTTGATCTCAATTGGGTATCCAACCCCTGAAAGGGAGTGCAGATTAAGGATCTTAAGGCTGATTTAACACTAGAGGGGGGAGGTGAATAGTGTTTAATGGATTCTAAGACTTATATGGCCTAATTTAAAAGTTATGATATAAAAAATGCAGAACTTAATCACAGAACAATCACAGAATCAAACACAGATGCAGAAAGTAAATAAAAAGAAGTAAAAGGAAAGAACACACCAGATTTTATACTAGTTCGGAGTTACCCTACATCCAGTCCCGCACGAAGGCAAACACCTCATACAGATTTTTATTTTACCAATGTCGAGATTAAAATCCTTAATTTCTAAAGGCCTTGAGGTACCCTTCTGTCTTCGAGTCCGGGGCAAACTCTATTTATGGGACACAAGATTACTCAATTCATTTCCAGGCACAACCACACCTTATAGGGATACTCAGTAAACTTTTGATTACACATTGATCCTATAACTCCGAATAGCACTTTGATCTTCGAGAGAGGGCAGAGAATCAAATAAGAATGAGATTCTATTTTGATTCACTTGAGAATTCGACAGAATTTCGGCACGATCTTAAAATTATGAAAATTTAAAATATGGATTTGTGGAGAAGGAGTGAATAAAATAAGAAAAAATAGTTAGTTAAAAAATTCGTTTGTGAAGGCTATTTATAGACCAGTAATGGTCATAACCATTCATGAAGAGATTTAAATGAATAGACACTTCTTTTGAAAATTGAAGCTTTTGAATTTAACGGCCACCATGTCGACATGAGGTATCCCATGATGTTGACATCCATTAGTTAAGAACAATGTAAAATTTGTTTTGAAAATGACATTGAAAGGAAAACAAGATAAAATGATTCTGGAGTAAAATAAACTAATTTTCCTATGTTTTTAAATAAAGAAGAGTAGAAAAATATATTTTTAGAATGTATATATAAATTTGATTTTAAATTTCAAATGTGTATATATATATATATTGTAAATAATATTTAAAAATTAAAAGATAGTTTTTAAAAACAAATGAAGTTCAATAGGAGTTTATTTAAAAACAAAGACGAAGAATATTTTAAGGCTAAAATATCTTTTTGAAAATCATTCGAAAAGATAATTTTTAAGGCTAAAACATTTTGAAAAGGAGTTTTGAAAATCATTGTGAAAAACCATTTTGAAGTAGTTTTGCAAGTTTCTTCCTACAGAATATCTCATCACATCAGGACTCAAGAACTTATACAAAACCAGGATGTTCGTCGATTCGTAAGCCACTTGTCGTAGGTTTGTAAGCTACTTGTCGTGGGTTTGTAAGCCACTAAGAAGATAGAAATGGATTCCATCCCAAATGAAATTTGAAATGAAGATTTCCATGCTATTATAAAGTTACTTATCTTGAAATCTTGATCTTGATACTCATGAATCTTCAAACTTGATTTCTCCATTCTTGATCTTTATACTATACCGTCTTCAATAATCAGTAGCTACCTTATATATGTCCTACATAATAACATTCATATATATCTAGACAATAGTGTTATTATATAAGTTATAATAAAATAAGTTACAAAGATTATTGTCATCAAAACCACTACCTCCAGTTCCTAACAATCTCTCCCTTTTTGAGGATGACAACCTTATAAAATATACTTACCACTTCGATCATACCATTACTCCCCCTTACACCAACAACTCCCCCTTATTCCAAGCCTACTATTTTATATAACTTCTCCTCCTTTGTCATCAACAAAAAAATAACCTATAAACCTTGAAATTAATAGCAAATGAGATAAAAAAAAATATGACATAAGAATAATAACTATGTATAAGTGAAATATAGCATCCTAAGTTAAATGGAATTCAAGATTTCATACACCAAAGATTGTTTTTAGAAGAACATTAATTGATAACACTTATATACAAATTAACAAACCAATATACAATCAAGAAAATGAAAAAAATGCTTAATGAGGACCCTTAACTATTGGTGATTTATGGACCGAACAATATGGATAGTGGAGACAAAAGTTTCCACGTTGTTCGACCAAGTTCCCATTAGCGTCAAAAAAGACCTCTCCAATGCAAATCACGCACTATCATCTACGTCCATATGAACATCCGGATTCGGCAGAGGATGTTATTCTTCTTGTTCCTCTTGTGGTTCTTCCAGAGGCTCTTCTTCTTAAGAATCCATGGCTTGTGATGATTCTTCGATGACATTGGGATTGGCATGGTTATCCATAAGGAAGTTTTGTAAATTCCTAAGGATTCTGCCTTGCCTATCTTGTTCTCTAGCCATTCGCAGTTGACTTGCTTGAATTTCCGTCATCATTTGAAGCAAATCTTTCATCTTCTCTTGTAATTTGATGACTCGTACGTGTGTGGAACGTTGAAAAGGACCAGAATGACGAGAAGTGGATGAAGAAGGTTCATTATTAGAAGAGAAAGCTATTAATTTACTGTTTTAGAAGTTTATTATAGAGAATTGAACAGAGAAAAGGAGTAAAATTCGAAATGTACAAATATATAACTTAATAACTAATTTTAGAGGGAAATTTAAATTTGAAAATCTCGGCATGTATGTCGACATAGGGGGGATGGGTCATGTCGACGTGCCTAGCTCAATTTTTGAGAAATTTTTATTTGTATTAATTATTAACTATACCTATATCATTTATAGTTTATATTTCCGTTAATGAACATATACCTAATTCTCTTGTTAATTTAGTAAAGTTTTGTTCATTTAATGGTTTGGTTAATATATCAGCAATTTGTTTTTCAGTATTAATATATTCAAGAGTTATGACTTCTTTACTTATGTTATCTCTAAGAAAATAATGTCTAATATCAATATGTTTTATTCTAGAATGATGAGTTGGATTCTTAGATAGGTTTATTGCACTAGTATTATCACAATAAATTGGTGATTTAGTTATAGTTAATCCAAAATCTTTTAAAGTTTGTTGCATATATATAACTTGAGAACAAGCCAAAGCCGCAAATATACATTCTACTTCAATTGTTGATAAGGATACATTGTTTTGCTGCTAAACCAGAAACCAGAGAATGTCCTAGAAAGTAACATGTTCCACTTGTACTTTTTCGGTCTGATTTACAACCAGCGTAATCACCATCACAATATGAAATTAAATCAATACATCATTTTTAGGGTAAAATAAACCATAATCTAAAGTATTTTTTATATATCTTAAAATTCTTTTAACAGCTTTTAAGTGAGTTTCTATTGGTTGAGATTGGTATCTAGCACAAAGACAGACACTATGCATGATGTCAGGATGAATTGCTGTTATATAAAGCAGCGAACCAATCATTCCCCTATATAATTTTCGATCAACATCTATTGATTTGTCTACTTTAATTAAAGCTACATTAGTTGTCATTGGAGTTGGTTTCCCACTAGAAGTGGTCAATCCAAATTTATTAATTAAATCCTTAGCATATTTTCCTTGACTAATGAAAATTTCTTTATTTAATTGTTTGATTCGAAGTCCTAAGAAGAAACTTAGTTCTCCCATATGACTCGTTTAAAATTCTATAGTCATTGTATCTTAAAATTCTTTATTCGTTATGTTATTAGTTGATCCAAATATTATATCATCTACATATATTTATACTAATTGAATATCATTTTTGTTTCTTTTAATAAAAAGAGTGGGACCTATTTTACCAATTTCAAAACTAAATTATAGTAAATAAGACTTTCATACCAGGCTCTAGGAGCTTGTTTCAGGCCATATAAAGCTTTCTTTAATTTATATACATGATTTGGAAATTTATTAACTTCTAAATGGGGAGGTTTTCAACATAAACATCTTCTTTTACAAAACCATTTAGAAAAGCAATTTTAACATCCATTTGATATAACTTGAAATTATTGTAGTTTGCGAAAGCAAGTAGAATTCTGATAGCTTCTAGTCTTGCTACGGGTGCAAAGGTTTCATCATAATCAATTCCTTCTTCTTGACAATAACCTTGCGCGACTAAACGAGCTTTATTTCTCACGACCTCACCAAGTTCATTCATTATAATTTTATAAACTCATTTTGTTCCAATTATACTTTTATCCTTAGGTCTAGGAACAAGTTCCCAAACATCATTCTGGTGAACTGACTCAATTCTTCTTGCATAGCAAGAATCCATGAATCATCAGATGATACTTCCTTTGGAATTTTAGGTTCAATAGTTGATATAAAAGCTACATTACTTGTACTATTTGGTTGATTTCTTATTTTAACTATAGATTCAATATTTCCTAGTATATTTTCCACAGGATGGTCTTTTAATAGCCTAATTCTTTTATTAGGTTGAATGATTTCACAATTAGTTTCATTAGGTTCATTATTTAAAGTTACAAAATCTTCTTCATCTTCTATTTGTACAGTATATTTAAAATTTTCATCAAAAGATACATGCATTGTTTCTTCAATAGTGCTAGTTTTTAAATTATAAACTCTAAATGTTTTACTTGTACTAGAATATCCGATGAAGATACCTTTATCGGATTTAGGTTCAATTTATCTAAATTATCTTTTGTATTGAGAATAAAACACTTACTACCAAAAACTTTAAAATAATCTACTATAGGCTTCTTATTGTAAAGTAATTCATATGGTGTTTTATTAGTTAATGGTCTAATTAAAATCCTATTTAATATATAACAAGCTGTAGCGACTACTTCAGCCCAATTTTTTTTAGCTAAGTTACTATCAGAAAGCATTGTTCTAGCACACTCTTGAATCGTTCTATTCTTATGTTCTACCACTCCTTTTTGTTGTGGAGTTCTTGAAAAAGAGAAATTATGAGTAATTTCTTTTTTATTACAGAAATTCTCAAAAATTTTATTTTCAAATTCTCCACCGTGATCACTACGAATAGTTTTTATTTTTAAAGAAAGTTGATTTTGAATTCTTTTAGCAAAATTCTTAAATAATTCAAAAGCACCGCTTTTAAGTTTAAGAAAAATTGTCCAAGTATATCTAGAATAATCATCTACAATTACAAAAACATATTTATTGCGATTAATTGATTGAACTTGAAATGGAGATAATAAATCTAAATGAAGTAATTCTAGAGGTTTAGAAGTAGAAATTATATCCTTTAATTTAAACGAACTTTTCTTAAGTCTTTCTAATTGGCAAGCATCACATATACTATTTACTTTAAAGTTTAACTTGGGGAGACCTCTAACTAAGTCAAGTTTTGATAACCTAGATAACAATTTGAAATTTAAGTGACCAAATCTTTTATGCCAAATACAAGGTTCACTTGTATTAGCCAAAAGATATAAGTTATCATTTGAAACTTTCATACTAAGGATGTAAATGTTTTTCTTCCTAATTCCTTCAAAGATAATATTTGACCTATTATCTTCGATGTGACACTTATCTTTTCCAAATTTAATTTTAAATCCTTTATCACATAGTTGACTTATGCTAAGAAAATTATGTTTTACATTTCTAACTAGCAAAATATCAAAAATAAGAGGAGTTTTAGAATTACTGACATTGCCGATGCTAATCACATATCCTTTTGAGTTATCTCCAAAGTTGACCAATCCACCATCTTGATATATAGTGTCATTGGGTACCTCAGGATTTCCAGTCATATGACTTGAACAACCACTATCAAGTATCCATTTATCTTTCTCAATTTGCACAGCTTATCCATTGGTTGTTGATTCTTCAAAAGCCATGTAACATGTTTGTTTATGCATAACAAACCAATTCAGTAGATTACTTGATTTTTCGTAGAAACTATATGCAGACTTATGATACTTTGATGAAATGCATAAATTCAAACTATTATTAACCAAATTTCCTAAAATCTACATTTTTAACTTTTCAAGTTTTAGATTATGAAAACTATGAAAACCTATGCTTTGATACCAATTGAGAGGGAATGTGGATTAAGGATCTTAAGGCTAATTTAACACTAGAGGGGGGTTGAATATTGTTTAATGGATTTTTAGATTTATATGGACTAATTTAAAAATTATGATATAAACAAATGCAGAACTTAATCACAGAACAATCACAGAATCAAACACAGATGCAGAAAGTAAATAAAAAGCTATAAAAGGAAAGAACACACCGGATTTTATATTGGTTCGGAGTTACCCTACATCCAGTCTTGCACCAAGGCAAACACCTCGTATAGATTTTTATTATACCAATGTCAAGTTACAATCCTTAATTTTTAAAGGCCTTGAGGTACCCTCTTATCTTCGAGTGTGGGGCAAACTCTCTTGATTCACGGGACGCAAAATCACCCAATTGATTTCCAGGCACAACCACACCTTATAGAAAGAATTGATAAACTTTTTATTACAAATTGATCATATAACTTTTGATAGCACTTTTATCTTCAAGAAAGGGTAGAGAATCAAACAAGAATGAGATTCTAATTTGATTCACTTGAGAATTCGGCAGTATTTCGGCACGATCTTAAAAATATGGAAATTTTAGAATATGGATTTGTGGAGAAGGAGTGAAGAAAATAAGAAGAAATAGCTGGTTAAAAACTCATTTGTGAAGGCTATTTATAGACCAGTAACAGTCATAACCATTCATAAAGAGATTTAAACGAATAGACACTTCTTTTGAAAATTGAAACTTTTGAATTTAATGGCCACCATGTAGACATGGGGTATCCTATGATGTCGACATTCCTTAGTTAAAAACAATGTAAAATTTGTTTTGAACATGGTATTGAAAGGAAAACAGGATAAAATGATTTTGGAGTAAAATAAACTAATTTTCCTATGTTTTAAAACAAAAAAGAGTAGAAAAATATATTTTTAGAATGTATATGTAAATTTATTTTTAAATCTCTAAGTATATATATTGTAAAGAATATTTAAAAATCAGAAGATAGTTTTTAAAAACAAAAGAAGATTAAAACAAGAGTTTATTTAAAAATAAAGACAAAGAATATTTTAAGGCTAAAACGTCATTTTGAAAATAATTTGAAAAGATAATTTTTAAGGCTAAAACATTTTGAAAAGCATTTTTGAAAAAACATTTTGAAGTAGTTTTGCAAGCTTCTTCCTGTAGAATATCTCATCACATCAGGACTCAAGAACTTGTACGAAACAGGATGTTCGTGGGTTTGAAAGTCACTTGCCGTAGGTTTGTAAGCTACTTTTTGTGGGTTTGTATGCCACTAAGAAGGTAGAAATGGGTTCCATTCCAAATGAAATTTGGAATGAAGATTTCCATGCTATTATGAAGTTTTAACAAAACTAGACACTTATCTTGAAATCTTGATCTTGATACTCATGAGTCTTCAAACTTAATTTCTTCATTCTTGATCTTTATACTGTACAGTCTTCAATAATCAGTACCTGCCTTATATATATCTTGCATAATAACATTTATATATATCTAGACAATAGTTTAGTATATAAGTTATAATAAAATAAGTTACAAAGGTTGTTGTCATCAAAACCACTATCTCTAGTTCCTAACAACCCCGTGTTGGTTAAGAAATAAAATAGGAAGTGGCGAATGTGTATCGACTACTCACATTTGAATAAGGCATGCCCAAAGGATAGCTTTCCTTTGCCCAAGATCGACTGGCAGGTGGATGGGATTGCACGTAATGAGTTGCTGCCATATATGGATGCTTAATAAGGCTATAACCAGATCCCGATGCATGTACTAAATCAAGAGAATACTAACTTTATAATAAATTTAGGATTATATTGCTATCGAGTTATGTCGTTTAGTTCGAAAACTGCTAAAACCGCAAACCTGAGATTTGTAAATTCTATATTCAAGAATCAAATCAGATGAATAATGGAAGTATACATAGATGACATGTTTGTGAAATCCCTAGTGTCTCGGAACCATCTTGAAGATCTTTCAGAGATGTTTAAAGTTTTAGGAAAGACAGAATGAAGCTAAATCCATTAAATATTCTTTTAGAGTAGCATCAGAAAAGTTTTTGGTATTTATTGTTAATTCAAGCGGCTTCAAGGTCAATCCAAAGCAGATTAACGACTTGAGGAACATAATTGCCCCTATTACGAAGAAATAACAAAGAAGTTTGAATGGAAAGATCGCTGCCTTAGATCGGTTCATCTCAATGGCAACCGATAAATGCACACCCTTCTTCGATGCGCTCAAGAAAGGGAAGAAAAATTTCAAATGGAATCAGGATTGTTCAAATGCTTTGAAGGAGTTGCTAAGATGCATGGAGATTCCACTGGTCTTGTCCAAATCAATGGATGGGGAGGACTTATTTATCTATCTAGCAATGTCTATTCACGCACTAAGTGCAACACTGGTACGTGAGGAGGTGAGGATTCAAAGACCAATTTACTACATCAATAAGAGATTTGCAGGAGCTGAAAAGAAATACCCAAAGCTGAAAAAACTCGTACTTGCTTGTTAATCACATCAAGGCAGTTATGACCGTATTTCAAGTTCATCCAATCATACTATTAACGAATCAACCTTTGAAGAGGTATTGTACCGATTCAAAACCTCAAGAAGGTTACTGAAATGGAATATAAAGTTAAGCCAGTTTGATATTACTTACCAACCAAGAAGAGCGATAAACGGATAACCATTAGCAGACTTTATCGCTGAAGTTACCGTGTGTGACGGTGAAGAAGAAGAGGATGCTACGGTTGTAGTCCCTCATTGGAAGCTATTTGTTGATGTCGCTTCAAACGAATACAGCTTAGGGGCAGTAGTATTATTTGAGATGCCCGAAGGACAGTCAATCTGTTATGCATTAAAGCTGAAATTTCCTGCAACTAATAATGAAGTAGAGTACAAAGTGTTGATTATAGGATTGAGGATAGCAAAGGAATTAGGGATAAAGATGCTATACATATTCAACGATTCCCAACTGGTGGTTTGCCAAATCAAAAAGGTGTACAAGCCAATGGTATGAGATTATCCCCTCCTCTGCTGAAAGTACTAGAACTGCTTGAGGAGATAAAGCATTATATGATAACTCACATCCTTAGAAAACAAAATATGAAGGCTGATTCACAAGCTAAGCTAGCTAGCCCTAGGAAGGCGCAACTATTGGGATTGGTCTCAGTAGAAGTTTTGACAACTCCAGGTATCAATCAGAAGGATTTTGATTGGATTCTAGAGACCATAGAGGAGAAGTCATGGATGCCCCCAACCAAAGACAATCTTATCAATAGAATTCTCCCGAGAGACAGAAACGAATAGAAGAAACTCCTTTAGAAAGCGCCACGGCTCATGATTCAAGACAAAGTACTATACATGGGATGATTCTCAACCTCCTTATTTTAGTGTGTAATGAAGGATGAGGCTAGGAAGATCCTCATGGAGATCCATGAGGGCACCTATGGTGATCACACTTGGGGGTACAATCTGGCTAAGAAGGCGCTCACTATATATATAATAAATCGAGATTCCACGATCACAACAAAGAAGGTAATTTACTTCGTAATGAAGAATATTTTTTGCAGGCTTAGAATGCCCCAAAAAATCATCATGGATAACGATACTTAGTTTGAAAGTAAGAAGTTCAAGGGATTCAATAAATGGTATAGAATCGAGAAGAGCTTCTCCACGGTGGCACATCCGTAGGAAAACTGACAAGCAATGAATAAGATAATCAAACTCACCTTGAAAAAGTAACTTAGTAGAGCTAAAGGGAACTGGATTAATGAGCTTTCACTAGCACTGTGGGCTTATAGGATGACACATAAGTCAGCAACTAAACACTTGCATTTCGCTTTGGCTTACAGATTAGAAGCCATGATCTTGATTGAACTAAAGTCCCTTCTCATTGTAATTGCATTTTGACCTAAAGGTGTACAATGAGCTCCTATCTGAATCCCTCAATTTGGTCGATCGGAAAAGAGAAGAAGCGGAATTAACGGTAGTACCTATTAAAAAATGATGGCGTGGCATCTCAACGTCAAGGTTTATAACTGGACCTTTGAGGTAGGAGATCTCGTTATGAAATAAGCTCTCTTGGGTATGGGAGCACTTAATACGAACTATGAAGGACCCTACATGATCGATTAGAAGCTTAGAGATGGAACATTCGAGCTAGCAATTGTCGATAGAGTCCCTATCCCATGTGCATGGAACAGTGATCTGCTATGCACTACTGCATTTAGTTTTTCTTAGCTTGCTTTCACAAATAAGCTACCCAAAGGCATGGAGCAATATAATAGGGCTTGACTTTCCATTTCTCCCGTTCATGAATAATGTTAGCTTCTTGAACTAATGGAACCATATTCTCGTAAGCAAAACCCTCTATACAGCATGATTAGTAGTACAATCAAAAGCTTACTCCCTTTTCGTTGAATAATAGATGAGGAGTATGTTCCTAAGGGTCGATCGGATAATTCAGTCCCAAACTTCAGGAATTTGTCGTTGTTCGAAGATAGGCAATGATGAGAAGGTTTCCCAATTCAACTTTTAGGAATTTATCGTTGCCCGAAGGTAGACGATGGTGAGAAGGTTTCCCCATTCAACCTTCATAAATTCGTTGTTCCCTAGAGATAAGCGACGACGAGAAGGTTTCCTATTCAACCTTTAGAAAGTCATTGTTGCTTGAAGATAGGCGACAATGAGAAGGTTTCCCTATTCAACCTTTAGGAATTTATTGTTGCTTGAAAATAGCCAATAACAAGAAGGTTTCCTATTCAGTCAAATCTTCAAGAATCTACCATTGCCTCGAGATTGGCAAAGATGAGAAGGTTTGACAATCTATCTTTAAAAATCTGGCAATGTCTTAAGATTATCAACATTAGAAAGAAGAACTTTAACCCTTAAGAACCTGACATTGCCCGAAGATCGACTATGCTAGGGAAAACAACCGCTTCAGGTTGAT
Source organism: Allium cepa (assembly GCA_030765085.1). Lineage (NCBI taxonomy): Eukaryota > Viridiplantae > Streptophyta > Magnoliopsida > Asparagales > Amaryllidaceae > Allium > Allium cepa. The sequence continues at coordinate 743,109,691 of CM060940.1, read as the reverse complement.
CGGATAATTCGGCTTAACCTTTTGGGATCTATGGGATAATTCGATCCCGGCTTACAGGAATTTGACATTGTCCAAAAACAAGCAACATCAAGGAGAAACTCTTGGAATCAAACCATTAACATGCGAGTTTTCGAAGATAGAAACTAGCTTGTGGCTAGACTTTTGACTACAATCATCAGCAATTTGATTGTTGCCCGGGATAGGCAACTTCAGAAAGGGATACTTGAATTTGGATGGTTCGTGCACTAGTTTTTGAATATTGAAACTAGCATCCAATCGAATTTCAATGGCAGTGCTAGTGACGGTGTAGGACAAGCTTGGTCGAGGATAAGAGAGGATGGTCATGATGACTCAAAGATAAGCATTATCAAGCCAGTCCAGGATCAGGACAAGACAAGCATACTTAGACTTTAGGTAATTGGATAGTTTGTCCCATGTTATCTCTATCATGTAAATGCCTAGAACTTGGCATTCAAAATGATCAGTTCCATGTACATGGATGAACGCACAACAAAAAGTCAAGTGAATAAAAAAATGAATATCCCAACTGCACCTCCATGATAGTTAGGAACGGTGCAGATCCATGAATACTCACAATTACCAGCTGGTCAGAAGGAACTCGACCAAAATTAACCATGGAGTTGGTTAAGTAATGGTTCTGTTTTGCTAAATGGAGTACTTTGGCAGTTATAAACAGGGCCAAGATCAGATTACAATCTAAACAATTGCAGGAATATTATTTATATGCATAGGGTCGTAGTAAATAAGCACATTGCATGGATATATACATATATAATCGCGATACAGCAGTTATAATATATACATAGACACTTATATATAACTAGAAATAGTACATGAAGGTGCGGAAAAGTAAATGGAACAGAGAATGCGAGACAAAATAGAATCTTTCTATTACTTCATCCTTCAGGTACAAAATAAAGTGAGAGATTCTCCCATACAAAAATGACCTTTTCATCACATAGAGAAATAAAATGTGCAGACTCAACAGCACAAAAAAAACAAACTACCACACTAACAACCTCTAAGCACCCTCTACTTCTTTCCCTTCTTACCACAGGAATGCTGTCTGCACCTCTTCTTATATCTAATCATGCCTCCTGGCGTAGTGTCACCCTCAAAATAGGTAGTCTCACCACCCTTCTTAGCATAGAGGTCATCAGATTTTCTAGTAAGAACTTTAGCAGGTTTAGTCTCTAGAGGCTTGATCTTGATTGGGGGGATCTTGGATGTGAGGCTTGTTGGGGTTAAAGATGATGGCTTTATAGTACCAGGCTCATAGTTCGCCTTGATTTTTTTCGAAATCAACCTTCAACCTCTCCGCTGTTAGTGTAATCAGTAGGATCAGCAACATTAGTTATGATAACATCTTCCTCTTGGGACATAGAAATATCCTCCAAGTTTTCTAGGGCATTTATTTTGGAGTAAATGATTCATGCTGACTTGACGAACTTGGGCTAGTAAGATCCATGGTGGTAGAAACAACAACATCATCCTCTGCAGTAAGCATGGTCTTTCCGTCTGTAAGTTTTTCTATGTGCTCAACGTCAAGGTACCTAGCTATAACACTTCCTAAGAGCAGCTGTCCATAAATGTCGTAAGTCGTTGTAACACCTCTTCCCGGGCACCGACGAAAGTCTTGGGATAAGTATCTTCCATCCACTTCAGATTCCTGCACATAACGACGTTGACATAGAAATATCGAAGGTTCATTTCTAAGTTTTCTCTCTCCTAAGCCTTCTTCTCTAGGAGCTCCTTAACCACTCCCTGAGTGACTATAAGCTCAATGTTAGAACTAAAATTTTCATTTAACAGTTGTTCAAAGCCCTCAACTAGCTTGCAGTTCTCTTCCTGAAGCTTTTGAAGTTCAACAGCCTACTCTTTTATGGTCTTATCTTTTTCAGCAAGGGCCAAATCCTTCTTAGTAATTTTCCTTTTCAACTTGGCCCCCTCTTTGTAATGACCCATATTCTATGCAATAGAGGATCGTAGAATACTTATATTATTTTCACATAAGGTTGTATGGTTATATAATTTTGGGAAATGATTACCAGGGTCATTTCTCTTCTATAGAATTTTTTAGGTTTTTCTGTGACCATTTTGACCCTCAAAACCTTGTATGGACTATAACTTTTGGTAAGAGCCGAGTTAGGTCTCAAATCACTTCCTTTGGATTGGGATCACAGTTTCCTATTCCATAGAGTTGTCATATTAAGAAAATGGACTTACCATTTAAGTGTTATGGCTATTTGAAGTTCTCTTTTATTTTGATTAGTTTAAGTGGTTAGTTAGGGTCGTTAGCCTTTAGATTTATGACCCATTTTGGGTATATAGCATATAAAGGCTGATGCGACCTCATCCCTATCATTTCACTACTCCAAAAATAGTTAGAACCTCCATTAACTTCCAGTAGCCAAAAAGCAACCCTAAAACACACTTTAACTAGCCAAATAACATTATTAAGATGAGATCAGCAAGATTTTCACTTAGGATTAGAGATTTGCTGTTGGGAGAACCTTGGAATCCTTGCTTTTACTGTTCACTTGGAGATTTGGGCTTTGATTTGGATTAAGGTGCATGATTAGATCTATCACTTACTAATTAGGTCGTTTTTACCATAAATGATGTTTTTAAAATTCTTTAAAAATCCTAAAAATGTTTTTAGACAATAATAAGCAATATATGCGAATTTTAGGTGATTTGGATTTGATTTGTGAAAATGTGTTTTTAAGGGTCCTTAACTTGTTCTTATGCATCATGTCCTTCACCTTAGATTTAGATCTCTTTAAAATGGTATATTTGAATGTTTGGCCATTTTTATTGCTTATCTACGATGATTTTATTTTTGCATAATGTTTGCATGTTTGTAAACACCGTTCGAATAATGAATTAGATAAGTGGAGTTATGGGTCGTTGAAGACCTATAGAATATACCCCAAATTGGACGCGATCGATCTAAGGCAATAAGGAAGGCCTTAAAAGGTCTCACAAAGTTTTAAGACAATTAGACTTCATATGATCGAGTTATAGGTCTCTAAAGTATGGGTCTATTTAACTTCCAAGGCTATGGGTCGGTGTAACTTCCAAGTCCTATGGGTCGATGTAACATCCATGGTTATGGGTTGGTGTTTCTTCCAAATTAGGGGCCGATGCCTATCCCCATTCGTTGATCCAATAAAGGTGTGATTTATGGTATGGACTAAGGAGGTGTGTATGAACTTAGATGTAAACTTTAGGTTCAATAGGGATCAAAATTAGGGGTTGGTACCTATCCCATATTTTTATTCCAAACTGGGTGAGATCGATATGGGGGAATAAAGAAGGCTCCATAAGGGTGCATTTCAAATTTCAAGTCGGTTGGGGTCTGCATTCTAAAGATATTGATGTATCGGTGATGACCTTTGGAGTATAGGTCGATGGTTAATTGCTTTGAGTTTGACATTAGGTCATTTGAATAAATGAGGGTCTGGCTTGGGCAATTTTTAGAGGGAGAAAAATAGGCTAAGTTAAGGATCGGTATCGACCCTGAGCCCGATTGGGGGAAATTCTAATTTTACTTGGGTCTGATTTAGGGCTAGAAATTACTGGGTTTACTTCGAGCCAAAATGATGATTACTTCATATCTGACTTTGGATTAACCCTAAAGTAAGTTTTTGATAGTCATTTTGATGATTTTTAATGATGGCGGTTCTGTGATAGGAAGTGATGGCTTCGATGATGGATAGCTATACTTGAGAGCCAGAATAGACGACGACGGGTCAGATTCAAGGGACTATAGAGGCAGGTTATAGGACGCACGATGACACTCTATGACTTATGATGACTATTTGGAGTAGTTCCTTACTACGATGACTTCAGACGCAAGTTGAAAGAACAATTTCGAGATGTGCTTTTTTATGGATGAATTTTGCAAAGTGATCATTGATATTCATAGGTTTCGGTGTGTATTCGTAAAGCAAGGGTATACGAGGATGCTATGTTTGTGATAATGGCCCAAGAGGGCACAATGTTTTGATCCATTGTACGCTAGACTATGACGATGGTAGTCTAGGTCCTGGCCTACTGAATTGCATGGATTCGAGTACCCAAAAACCAAGACGTTGAGTAGTCCTTAACCTAATGTTGGGTCATATAAGTATCATATATAAAACGCACTGAGTGGGTGAATACGAGGACAGATTATGGATGTTATGTTTGTTTAATTGTTTCTATCATCTTAGGGATGTCACACGATGTAGATATTACTGATGCCAATATCTAGACACCCTTAGCACTTTGTTGTATAGTACAACGATGATGATTATCATAGAGTAGCATATATTTTTATATGTGCTAACTCTGTGGAGCAAGGATAGGTCTAGTATGATTTTCCATACGTTTGTCCTAATTTATTACCTTTATAGTATTTGAGATTTCTACCACTGATGTGCACATAAATGTGCATATTTTTACCAACATATTTAAACTATTTAAATTAAATAAATGATCATATTGGGTATTTTAACTTGTTTTAACCAAAATCCATATTAATTTCAAATTGTCACATATCCATCTTCATATAGGGGCAAAACGGTCATTTGTGTGCATATATTTCTTTGAGAAAACTTAATTGAAAATTTATACATATTTGTGTAGGAATTTGATCTCAAATAGGAGTGGGTTCATGAAGACATATGCATGCACAAAATAATTACAAAGGAAAGAAGATGGAAATAATTTAAAGTGAAAAACATTGAGGACCCCACTTACCCACCTACCTTAATATACAAGTTAGAGGATAATGCACATGCTTATGGAATTAATGGCTTCATGTACACTTAAATGATGATTAGTAGAAGCTAATGATTACTTGGCCTCCACACTACCTCAAGGGCATTTTGGGCATTCCCCAAAAATATGAATTAGGGTTTCATACATGTATAAATACCCATATGTTTCATGTAATCTCTCTCCTCCTCTTCCTCTCACTTATTCTCTCTATAGTTTAGTTTAGGCTCAAAATAAAAAGAAAGCTTCTCTTTTATTTTCATGGCTACTTAGCCATTTCTCTTTCATGTATTTTTTCCTTTTTTTATGCAACTTCATTACATGTTCTTTTCCTTTTCGTGCTTATTTACTTTCATATTGTAGTGTAGATTTATTTTTCATGCAAGTAGGATAGTTTTTCTTTATCTTGCTTTCTTTTTCCTTTTCTTTTTCTCTCATGTTGCAAGCTACATTTGTTGTTTTAATGACAAATATGAGAGGCTAAATCCCTTCAATTTAGGGGGTAATGAAGCTCTCTAATCATGTAGCTTCAACTGTTTGTTAACTCATACTCTCTTTTTGTGCTTAATGATGATCAATGAAGTGGTTTAATTGTTGTTTTTGCTTTAAATTTGATAGCCTATATTGTTGACACCAAATAGGCTATGCTTAAACAATCACTAACACTAATTTCCTCTTCATCAAAATATGATTATGGCAAAAGAAAGTGATTTGAAATTAAAATTTGATGGTCTATGTTTCTAATCAATAGTTAATAGGCCATACTTAAAATAGATTTCATTTTCATTTTCTTTGTCAAGTTCCATGAAAGTTAGTAAGTGCTTTAAGGAATGTGTTATAGTTTGATGGTTTATGTTGGCTAATCAATAACACAAATATGTCATACTTATGATAAGCACATCAATTAAAGCACTAATGACCATAAAAGAGAGATCATGATTTCATATGTGTTGAACTACATGATCTAGAGAGTGGATTTATTTCCTAAATTGTCACTTAACTCTTATATTTGTTTCTCTTTTGTTTTAGTTAGTTCTCTAATTCTCTAGCTTAACTTTCACTCGACTTTGGTTTAATTTGATTGAATAGAATTTTAAAATCATCAATTCCCTGTGGATCGACCCGTATTCGCAACGTGCTACATTCTTACACAGTGTGCTTGCGGTTTATTTTAATTTTGAAATTTTTCGACGGTTTTCTAATTCGATAGAAATTCCACCGATTAACAATTTTTTGGCGCCGTTGCCGGGGATTTGTTTGATTTTACTTTCTACTCTTCGAATTATTTTCTTTTGATTATATTGTGTGTTTGTTTTGTGTGTTGAGTGCATTTTAAAAAAAAATTGTGTTTGTTTGATTTGTGCTTGCATTTGTGTGTGTGTTTGTAGTTTTTCATTTTGCATTTGCATTTCTGTTTTTCTATCTAAAAATATAGCATTCACAATTTCATTCCAAAAATTAATTTTCTTTTTATTCATTTTCTTTTGCTCATTTACAACTTTCCTTTTCTTTAAAAAAAATACAAACAACTTTCCTATTTTGTTAAAACTTTCCTCCTTCTACAATTCTCCCTCTCTGTTACAAAATTGCAGTTTCTCCTCTCTGTTACACTATAGTCTACTATACTTCATCCACCTTCCAATACCATCACAAACCCACGATAACATTTCCCATTGCTGCTCATTTCTACTAACTCTTACTACTGCCATCACTTACCCACTACAGTTCTAATCTCCTGTAACCACATACTTTGTCGACCCCGACCATTCAATCACCACACCTCCACAAACAAACACTACCCAGTCCTCACCAGAACACAACAACTACTTCAAACTTTTGCAACTTTCCTCACTGCTTCCTCCCCTTGCGCACATACCCTGTCTTCCAGTTCAGTGACCATCCCACATTTCAACTTCCACATACCATCACTGCCTAACATTACCACCAAAACTTCACCCCGTACAACCCTGCACACATTCTTCACTCCAAATTCCAACTGCTCACAACAAGTGTTCACAGTCTCTGCCCCTTCTAGTACACAGACCCAGCCTCATTATATCATCGTTTTTACACCAACCAATACACTCTAGATTATCACTGTCTCAACCATCTTCCTCCTGCTTTTTGTCCCTACTACCTCACAACAGTGCCTCAAACATCCACATCACCCACTGATCAATGCACTGCCACACCTCTTCTTCTTCACTAACCGATATTGTGCCATCAAGTCACTTAACAACTCTTGATAGCAGTACCATTCCTCCTTCCATCACTATCTTTACTCCCCTGCATTTTCAGATACCACTGTCAAAACAACCCTGCCATATCAACGAACATCCCAACATCATCCACTCCTCACCATCTTCACACTTCACTGCCTAAAAACCTCAAACCACACCAAACACAATCACAATCAAATTACAGCAATCCTGCAATACACCACAAAGCATGAACTTCCTCTTCAATCACATCCACCCAATACAACCATCTACAAGTTCACCCTCCACTGCTGCGAACACGACAACCAATTCTAGCCACCGCGACTGCCAATCTACTCAAAGCAAGCCGCAACCTGATTCAACATCAAATTCACCTCCACCTAATTCGACATCGAGCACATCTCCTTCACCTCTGCCCTTCTTCGAACCCGCGACCAACCCCACAATCGAACAGCAGCGCGAAAACTGCCTCACGACCTTCTTCAATCTACAACCCGAAGTCGCAAAATTCCCCACCCATCAAATTCTATAACCCTCAAATCACCACCAGTGCCTGAACGAACCAGCATGGACCACCCAGAATCGCCCCGAAGCCAACTGTTGCCAGTACCATCTTCTTAAATCCACCACAACTCCCATCTCTCAATTCGCCGATCGACCTACTAATACCCCACATCGCTACCCAAAGCATCACCATTCCCAATCCCCTCGAACTGCTAATTTGATTCGAATCGCCTTCAAAATTTGATTCGAATTGCTAATTGGAATTTTTATTACTGAATCAGAATTTCTCCGAACCAAAAAAACAGAGAAAATATTTCGATTTGCAAAATTGAACGTGATTTGGGTGCGTGGCTTTGTGAATTGGAGAAAATTTTGGGTGTTATGTGTTTACTTATTGTTTTTGAGAGTGTGAATAATTGTTCTAAGTTGTTAGTTTTAAATTGGGCCAGGTGTAGATTTTTTTTATTACCTTTTGTTTAATTTTCTTTCTTTCTTTTCTTTTTCTTAGTTTTTGTTCATTTTTCTTTTGTTTAGATTTTTTTTATACCAATTTTTCCCTTAAAAAAACATAATAGCAAGTTTTTTGTGTTGTTTTCAATTTTCTTTTGTTTCGAGTTTAGTTGTATTGTTTAGTTTTATTATCCTCTATTGTGTGTTAAAAAAATTGTATATATCTTGTTTTTAATTTCAGGTTGCTAAAGCAGAATTTCAGAAGGAGAAGAACTACAACCAAAAAAAATAACAGCTTGCTTGCTTATCAAAAAATTCTACTGCTGTTAACCCCTATTTTTTTGGCCTTGCATTGTTGTTTGTTTGCATTTTTATTTCAAAAGTTCAAAAAAAAATTCAAAATTCAAAACCAAAACAAAAACTCATTCGTAGTTGCATTATTAATTCACGTTTAATTTTTGCTTTGCATTTCATCCTAGAATTGTGATTAGTAATAACGGTTAGACATCGATACGACTTAATTGTATATTGACAAATTGTCTTCTTTAAACAATTTAATTTCTTGGTGTCTAGCCTACGGTAGAGTAATAACCATTTATAAATATTACGGTGATTCGTAAGTATTATAGTGGTTGTTCCTCTGAAGGTACTTAAACCTTCGACTGCATTGCTACGGTGATTCGTGGTGCACCGATAACCCCTGCCCGTTACCTAGTTGAGAAATATTTTTGTTGATTTAAGATAGTGTGTGACTAGACAATTTTGGGTTAACTTAGGATAAATCATTTGTAATTAACCCTTGCATTCATTTAGTTGCATTAGTTCATGCATATTTAAAAAAATAAAAAAAAATCCAAAACTAAAAAAATTGTAAATATTCCTTTTATTTTTCTTTGAAATTTTTAAATCCTTTTCCTTTGAAGTTTCAAAAATCCAAAAAAAATTAGAAAAACAAAAATCCAAAAAAATATATAAAACCTATTTAAAACAAAATCCAAAAAAAAAAATTGAAAATCCAAAAATAAAACAAAAATCAATTTTCCATTTTGAAAAATAAATTCTACTTGTAAATATTTTTCTTTATAAAAAAAACCAAAAAAAAATCTTGAAAATGTCCGAGTTTCCTTTTTCTTACTCACTTGAATTTAACTATGAAAATCAATATAATCCATATGAGTTCACTCCGAATTCCTATGGATATTTTAACAACGACTTTTGTTTTGACAATTTGAATTTTGAACCACAAAATTTCCAAAATAATGATCAACCCTTAACTCTTGAAAATAGCATTTCGTTGTTACTTGAACTCTCTACGCAACAAAATCAAGAGATAAATGAGTTGTGCAATTCATATTTGTGCTATAACTCGAATCAAGATTTTCAAAATAACCAAAATTTGAATTCACTTCAAAATTCAAATGATTTCGAGTGTAACCCATGCTAATTCAATTTCGAGTTTCAAGATGAATTTCAAAATCATGACGAAAATGTGAACCAATTTTTAAATAATTTTGGCAATGGGAATAGTTTCAATAACGATACCATTGAAAATTTTGGTTATCAACAAATTCAAAATGAAAATTTTCAAATTAATAATCATGAATTTGATTTTGTTGACCAAATGGAAAAATATAACGGGGATTTATTACTTGAAAATACAAAAAATTCGTGAAAATCATAATCAAATCTTAACTTGCAAAGAATCCAATAATAATCTACCATTTATCGAAATTGACAATTCTTGTTCTCAATAAGTCCAAATCGAAAATTTTCAAGTTAATAATTACAAATTTGATTTTGTTGAACAAATGAATGAAATTTACGATGATCACACGGATTTGTTGCTTGAAAACATATATGAAACAATGTGAAAAACGAAATCAAATTTTAACGTGTGACGAGTCAAGTGATAATCCATCTTTTACCACAATTGACGATTTTCAAATAACAACTTTTGAAACTGAAAACGACGATCTTAATGAAGTTGTTGAAAACATGGTAATTGAGTTGGATTTCAATTCTTTTAAGGGTGTGGAACCAAATTTAAAATTCGATCTTCCTTTTCTCGATTTTGAAAATTTGAATACAACAACATTGAATTTTGAACTTGAGACATGTAATAAAGTTGTTGATAATCCAGCAAAGGAAGACGAATTTAATGGACATGATTTTTTGGACTTTTGGATGGCGAGTTGTTAAATTCTGACGGGGAAGATGAAAATCACCATTTTGATTTTGAAATCAATAACTCTGAAAATGTTTTCAATGATAAGCTTGAATTTCAAATTGGTGAAAATAAACATGAACTTCAATCAATTGTTTTATCGACCCCAAAAATCATCAAAGGAAAACAACTTGTATAATTTTCAATAAAACAACATTCGTTTTTTCAAATCAACGTTCAACTTCAAAATCTTTTATGACTTGGTTTTCTACGCTTGAGCTGTGTCTTACATACTTGGTGAGACAAATGAATCGATTTTTGGAAGACCGGTTCATTTACTCTTTAACGGCATACTTTCTGATGACTTGTAAATAATCATCTTTTCATTTTTATTTAAATAAAGGTTATGTTTTTATATTTTCTCCTTCCACTTGGGTTGGCTGTGGGGACACAGTCAAAATCAAGTTGTGGGGGGAGACTCATCTTTATTTTTTTTCGTGGTTTATTTTTGCTTTAAAATCTCAAAAAAATCCAAAAAATAAATTTTCTTTTGATTTATTTTTAAAAGAAACACTATAAGATAAATATATGGTTTTGGTTTATTAAATTGAAATTTTTTAAAGTTTATTTGTCTTAGAAAAATGAAGTTTGATTACAAATAACAATGATTTAACTAGTATATCGAAAGATTCATACGTATTAATTATGAAGTATGTTCTAATTGAAAATCTTTGTTTAAAAAAAGTGGTAAATTTAAAGTAAACGATATAACATTTTTATCTCCTAAGTTAAATGGTGCTAAGATGATTTTGCAAAACTCTCTCTCTTGAAAAAATATATATATAATATAAAATATAATAATAATATCCAAAGTATTCACTCTCATTTAAAAGTCCTCACGGTTATGCATGGATGAATTACTTGGAATCTTTGATTATGTGCTTTCATACTCATTTAAAAGTCCTCATGGTTATGCATGTATGGAACACATGTAAAAAAAGACGTAATAAAAACCACCTACGGTCGATAGGCATATGCACGAAAGTTTGTGCACTCACTATGCTCTATACTCCCCGCACATAAGCCCGAAAGGCAGTGCATGGGTGGTATATCTGGCCTCGGTTTACCTGAGCTAGGTGTGTAATTTTTCTTGCAAATAATGAGAGAGCAAGCAATTGAAATCCTAGCACTATTTTAACCTGTTTGATTAAACTTGTTATTGAAAAGAAATGAAAATACCACTTTAATAAATTTTGATAATCGACTAAGGATCCATTTCGTAATTACATTGTGTTATCAACCGAAACAACTAGCCAGACTATTGCCTATTTGTTATGATAACTTGATTTGTATTAGAAATTTTGACGAGTAAATGACTTAAATCTCAAGATAATGACCAAAACCTATGTTTAGCTTATTTGTGTCAATTTAAAAATAAATCTTTCATTTGTAAATATTTTCAAAAACTTGCATTCATCTCTTTGTAAATAAATCTTGCATTTTGTAAATATTTTCATCCTGCATTTGGATTTTGTGGGTAGTATCCGCTGAAAACCCTCATGAGACAACACTCATCCTACTGGGGACACCCAGAGGTTTAACGGCTTGTTGGATACGCTCAATGCAATCGTGCTTCCTACAAAAATGGATTTATCTTAGTTTTTCTTTATTCGAGGAATAAAAAGATAAGTGTGGGGGTATTTGATGTGCACATAAATGTGCATATTTTTACCAACATATTTAATCTATTTAAATTAAATAAATGATTATATTGGATATTTTAACTTGTTTTAACCAAAATCCATATTAATTTCAAATTGTCACATATCCATCTTCATATAGAGGCAAAATGGTCATTTGTGTGCATGTATTTCTTTGAGAAAAATTAATTGGAAATTTATACATATTTGTGTAGGAATTTGATCTCAAATAGGAGTGGGTTCATGAAGACTTATGCATGCACAAAATAATTACAAAGGAAAGAAGATGGAAATAATTCAAAGTGAAGAGCATGGAGGACCCCACTTACCCACCTACCTTAATGTACAAGTTAGACGATAATGTACATGCTTATGGAATTAATGGCTTCATGTACACTTAAATGATGATTAGTAGAAGCTAATGATTACTTGGCCTCCACACCACCTCAAGGGCATTTTGGGCATTCCCCAAAAATATGAATTAGGGTTTCATACATATATAAATACCCATATGTTTCATGTAATCTCTCTCCTCCTCTTCCTCTCACTTATTCTCTCTTTAGTTTAGTTTAGGCTTAAAATAAAAAGAAAGCTTCTCTTTCATTTTCATGGCTACTTAGCCATTTCTCTTTCATGTATTTTTTCCTTTTTTTTATGCAACTTCATTACATGTTCTTTTCCTTTTCATGCTTATTTACTTTCATGTTGTAGTGTAGATTTATTTTTCATGTAAGTAAGATAGTTTTTCTTTATCTTGCTTTCTTTTTCTCTCATATTGCAAGCTACATTTGTTGTTTTAATGACAAATACGATAGGCTAAACCCCTTCAATTTAGGGGGTAATGAAGCTCTCTAATCATGTAGCTTCAACTGTTTGTTAACTCATACTCTCTTTTTGTGCTTAATGATGATCAATGAAGTGGTTTAATTGTTGTTTTTGCTTTGAATTTGATAGCCTATATTGTTGACATCAAATAGGCTATGCTTAAACAATCACTAACACTAATTTCCTCTTCATCAAAATATGATTATGGCAAAAGAAAGTGATTTGAAATTAAAATTTGATGGTCTATTTTCTAATCAATAGTTAATAGGCCATACTTAAAATAGATTTCATTTTCATTTTCTTTGTCAAGTTTCGTGAAAGTTAGTAAGTGCTTTAAGGGATGTGCTATAGTTTGATGACTTATGTTGGCTAATCAATAGCACAAATATGCCATACTTATGATAAGCACATCAATTAAAGCACTAATGACCATAAAAGAGAGATCATGATTTCATATGCGTTGAACTACATGATCTAGAGAATGGATTTATTTCCTAAATTGTCACTTAACTCTTATATTTTCTTCTCTTTACTTTTAGTTAGTTCTCTAATTCTCTAGCTTAACTTTCACTCGACTTTGGTTTAATTTGATTGAATAGAATTTTAAAATCATCAATTCCCTGTGGATCGACCCGTATTCGCCACGTGCTACATTCGTACACAGTGCGCTTGTGGTTTATTTTAATTTTGAAAATTTTGATGGTTTTCTAATTCGATAGAAATTCCGTCGATTAACAACCACTCACACCAGACTATGCTTTGCTTCCCATTGGTGTGGGTACTCTTAAATAAGTTGATTAAGGATACTGGGTCTAGTAAGCACATGGAGTTGGAAAGTTGGCGAGCAGGAGGCTACTCTCATATTATTATATATACCCATTTACTATTCCGCTGCATAGTATAACGGAGCTTGCTTGTGCTTTACTATTTAAAGATAGTTTTATGAGTTATTATGTGATGTATAACTCAATTACCTTTGTTGTTTACTGTATGGATTTATATACTATGATGTTGTGATTCATTCCATCATTTACCGTCACACCTGTTTTATATCTGGATGTTCACTATTATATTTTATTCGATGCACTGTGAGATAGATAGGTTCGGTGTTGCTAATTTACTTTTCAACCATTGATGATCACCCCGCATTGGTCGAGCACCATTACAATGCATTATACATGTATATAGGGTCTCGGCGGTGCAGGGCAGTCATCTTATTTGGTATTAGAGCTTAGGTTTTGTTGTTTAACATAAGATATATCATAACCCAGTAGAGATAGGGTAGGGTTCTCACCTTAGACTGGATCGAGAATGTGTGTATATGAGAGCGCGTACTTGTTACATATTTTGGTTTTCAAAACTATATAGTAGTATATATAGTATAAGTCGCACTGCACAAACGAGCACTACTTAAGCAGAATTCCATATAGAGAGACCGATCGTCCATATGGTATATTGAACAATGATTCGCCAAATAAGGAACACTGTTAGGAACTCCATCTTTGGAGTCGAGAAAGGAGTTGGCTAGGTAGCTACTAATCCCAATCCGCAGACCATGTTTACTACTTTGATGAGGATCATGCTGCAAAATGCTCGAGTGGCCGCTTCGAATGCTACTGTTAATGTTGATGCTCCAATGCAGACGCCCAGAGCCGATATTGCTAAGATGAGCAAGGATTTTACTAGTCTTAGTTGAAAACCGTTCCAGGGGATGGAGTTGGCGATGGAAGTGTAGGATTGGCTTGATACCTACGAAAGTATTTATGAGGACATAGAGTTGGATGATGCTATGAAAAGGCAATTGGCTTCCTGACAGCATCAAGAGCGATCCATGAACTGGTGGAATGCGATGAGGTTTGCCACTCCCAAGGATTAGTTCACTAATGACTAGTTCAAAGCCAGATTTGAGGAGAAATTTATTCTTCTAGCTCAGTGGTCTATTTTGTTCCATAAATTCATGGATCCGAAGCAAGGGGATATGCTTGTCTTCGAGTATGTTACTGAGTTTGACGCTCTGTTGAAATATGGGATATCATTGATCAACATTCCATTAAAAAAGAACGAGAAATTTTTTATTGGCTTGAACGACTACTTGGGGGGCAACTTATGGGTCACATTGACGAGACTTTTAAGATGATAATCAAGAAGGTCCCTAGGGACGATTGTCTGTAGCCGAAACCAAAAACTATAGTTCCAAAAGAAGATCCAAAGCTATAATCAAGAGGGGGAGGCAAGGAAAAAGGGAACAATAAGAGGAAGCAGTTTTAGAACAAAGATGGCAAGAAGAAGGCTAGCAGGCATCAGCTTGCTACAACTGAGAAGAGATAGTCATTTCAATTGGGACTGCAAAGCCGAGGGAAAGAAATGTTACATCTGCAACAAGCTTGGAAATATCAGTAAGGATTGTCCTGAGCTAACTAAGCAGAAACAAGTGGTGAAAGCATATGCTATTAATGTCATTCCAACTTTGTTAAATGCTCCATCGATGAATGAGAAGGGGAATGCATCGTTATTCGAGGTATGCTTTCTATTTATGATATTCCTATCTGATTTTTATTTGATATTGGGGCTTCACATTCCTTCATATCTAGTGACTTAGTAGATAGTTTGGGAATGAGACCCGAAATTGTTGACCGACCTTTGATTCCCACGAACCCTGTTGGATGCTCCATCAGCTTGCGTATGGTTTGTCATGGTTTGGTCCTATCAAGTCATGGATGCTCTTTTAGTCGTGATTATTTGGTTTTGGGTTTCCTTGGGTTTGTTATCATTCTAGGGATGGACTGGCTTTGTAGATACAGAGCAGAGTAGATTGCGAGAGGTTGCCGGTGATGATAAGGATGGATGATGGGTGGAAGGTAGTGTTGGGTTGTCTACCGGATGATGAGGTTATGGTCAGCTTTCTATATTCGCTCGATATCATCCACGATGAGTTGTTAACAGTACCTATTGCTAGAGAGTATCCAGACATATTTGAGGAGGTGACCGGACTTCTTCCATATAGAGAGATTGAGTTCCACACTGATTTAGTTAAAGGTGTCAGACTGATAATAATGCCATTAAGGAGGATGGCACCTAAAGATCAGAGAGAGCTTGATGTGCAAGCGGATGACCTTTTGTGAATAGGATTCATTCACAATAGTATTTCTAAGTGGGAAGCGCCCATAGTATATACCACCAAGGTGGACGACTCCTTTAGATTACGTGTCAATTACCTTGAGCTAAATAAAGTGATGAAGAATAACAAGCATCCACTCCTACGATTTGAAGACTTGTTCGATAGGCTTCATGGTGTCAGAGTATTTTCTCAGTTCGATCTTGCGATGGGATTTCACCAACTAAGAGTGGCAAAGGAGAGTGTGCCATTTATAGCGTATCGTATGTCGTCTAGGTTCTATGAGTGGCCGATTATGCCATTTGGGCTAACTAATGTGTCGGCATACTTTGTTGATCTCATGAACCATGTCTTTGAGGATTAGCTAAATAAATTCATGCTTGTATTCGTCGGCAATATTCTTGTCTATTCATGGATAGATGAAGAACACAAGACACACTTAAGGATTGTACTTGAGGTGTTGAAAAAGCAGGAGCTGAAGGAAAAGTTTTCTAAATGTCACTTCTGGATGAAAAAGTGATATTTTTGGGTCATGTTATTTTTGCATAGAGCATTGCTATTGATCCTGCAAAAGTTGCAGCTATGCAGGATCAGATTCAACCCGAAAATGCTACGAACATAAGGAGTTTCTTGCGGTTAGCTGGATATTATAGACGATTCATCCAGGACTTCTCTAAGGTAGCAGCACCATTGACTCACTTGATGAAAAAGAATCAGACTTTTACTTGGGATTCGAGATGTGAATAGACATTTGTGAATCTGAAGGAAAAGTTGACGAGTGCATTAGTATTGACTATTCCAAGCGGTCACATAGAGATGATGGTATACACTAATGCATATGGTACCAGATTGGGTGCTTATTGATGCACAGGGGCAATGTTGTTGCATATGCCAGTCGATAGCTGAAGCCACATGAGAAGACATACCTAACCCATGATTTAGAGTTAGCAGCGATTGTGTTGGCATTGAAGATTTGAAGGCACTATCTTTTAGGAGAGAGGTTCGAACTGTTCACCGACCATAAATCATTGAAGCGCCTCTTTTTGCAAAAGGATCTTAACCTTCTCGAACAGTGATGGTTAGAGTTCTTAGCCTTTTATTATTTTGATATTGCATATAAACCGGGTAAAGGTAGTGTAGTTGCTGATGCCTTGCATGGGAGACTGCTAGCTTAGGAGCTGTGTTCCTTGAGTGACGTGGTTAGTGTATATTACTGGTTATGACTTTCGACCGAGATGCTAGCTAGAGCTAAAGATGTTGGCGATTGTAATTATGAGCCGATTGGCACTAGTCAGAGGAGCGATGACAAATTAGCTAAAATCATTCCCAATATTGAAACTGGATTAGAGTCTAAAGATATGAGATAGTATAGACTTAACCAAGATGGTTGGCTCTACAAAAATAGGAAACTGTTTGTCCTTGATGTCGATGGGTTAAAGGATGAGGTTTTCAGAGAGTGCCATCATTCGAGATTGACTATTCATCTTAAAGGTAATAAGCTGTACCGTGATATGAAGCATACCTACTATTGGAAAGGAATGAATAAAGATGTTGGGACATTCATCTAGAAATGCATGAACTTCTAGTTGGTTAAGGTTGAGTAGAAAAAGCCTAGTGGTCTGATCCAACCACTAGAAGTTCCCAAGTAGAAATGGGAATATGCATCAATGGACTGTCAAGGACTCGAGTAAGGTATGACAGAATTTGGCTCCTGGTCGATTGAATGACCAGGAGCACAAGATTTATACCCATCAAGTCAAGTAGAACGACGGCTAAACTGTATGTGAAATGGATTGTATAATTCCATGGTGTGCCGAAGAGCATTGTGAGTGATAGAGACCCGGTGTTCACTAGTGGGTTTTGGAAGAGCTTATAGGAGGAATTAGGGAAGGAGATGTACCTCAACACAGCTTATCACCCTCAAACTGATGGCCAAACCAAGAGAGTGAATCATATCTTAGAGGATCTCTTGCGTTCTTGCATATTAGACTTGGGGGCGCGTGGGATGATCACATACATCATGTTGAATTCGCATAAAACAACAATTATCAATCAAGCATTAGTATGGCATCATTCGAGGCATTGTATTGCTGACCGTGCAATGCTCCTTCTTGTTGGTGGAAAGCGGGTGAGAAACTGATACTGGGGCCTGATATGATCAGAGAAACATCCGAGAAGATCGAGATATTCAACAACAAATGAAAGCTACCCAAGGTAGACAGAAAAGAAACGTTGATAGGAGATGTTGGGACCTAGAGTTCTTTCTCGACGACATAGTATTTGTCAGGATCTCTCCATTAAAGAATGTCATTCGGTTTGGTAGTAGAGGGAAGTTGCCACTGAGATTTGTTGGTCCTTTTCTTATATTAGAGAGGACCAGGAACCATGCCTACCAAGTCGACTTACCTCAAAGAATGGTGGGAGTGCATAATTTCTTCCATATCTTTCATTTGCGGAACATTGTGCATGACTCAAGAGTAACTATCGCACCGGATCAACTAGATGATATTGAAATTGAACTAGAGGCTTTGAGACCTCATAGGTTTATTCGTATTGTCGGATAGGATACGAAGCAGCTTATGAGAAAGATGGTGAAGTTAGTGAAGGTTCGGTAAAGTGACAGTGAAGGCGATTGCACATGGGAAACTGAGGATAGCATATCCAGAGCTCTTTACTCGGTTAGATTTTCTTCTTTATCGCTTTTTCTTTCACTTACAATATCATGAATTATACCATGGCACAGTATCCTACATACTAGGATAGGCTTAGGTACTTTCTTTTCCTTTGTTGCTATGCATTCACGTTTGATGTGTGATGGTTGCATTTGGTTGTATATGATTGTTAGGCATGCGGGATGACCTATTGACTTAATTATGGAATTTCGAGGGTGAAATTTCTAAAGGGGGGAGAATGTAACGACCCGTATTCTACATATTGGAGGATCATAGAATATTTATATTATTTTCATATGAGGTCATATCATTCTATTGAAAGTCTACAGGGTGGATCATGTAATGTATATGCAAGTATATGTGACAAAATATATGATGCTACTAAAACAGTATTAATCTAGGTAAATATAGAATAAGCATACCAGGATTTTATATTGGTTCAGACCTCCCGTCCTACGTCCAGTCCTGAAGCTCCCCTTCGAAATTCTACTATCAAATACCCTCGATTCTCTTGGAGGAATGGGCTTGGTTACAATAGGTTGTTCTTGTCAAAAGTGTGTTCTAATATAACACAGATGTTGACTAATTAGTACAGTTGCTTTCAATATATCTCCAAGGAATATTATCTATGAGAAAACGTGTATATGGAAGAGCGAATACAAGTAAGAATTGCTAGAGCTTCTATTCTATTAGTCTTCCCAAATATACTGGATGTTGGAGCCCAAATTAATATACTTGGACCTCCCAATTAATATACCGGCCGTTCGGCTCCGTTACGTACTCGAATGAAAAAAAAGAAATGAGAAATAAGGATAAGAAAGGGTCCAAAGCATGAAAGAAATATGGTTAGCAAGCCTACTTGGAGTTCCCTATAGTAGTTTTGTTTTCTCTCCCGAACAATTTCAGTACTGTTATTTATACAAGATCGTGAGACAAATTTACTCGAATTTCAATGTTTATATATTTTTACGTTTAAAAGTTCAAGAATTCCTTTCCCTTCATATTTTAGCTGTGAAAATTTTAAAAACCATCAACAGCACTAGAGTTTCTTGGTTTCTTCATCCTATAGGCCTGAATATATGTATCTATTCATCAGCACTATTTCTTAATAGCATCTGCAATTTTCCCTTGGCCAGAGCTTTACACCACATACCATATACTAGTCGACAATTGAAGAAAAGGTGCAAGCTACCCCCGTCATGATTTCTACAAAATAAACAGATATTGATAAAATCCACACCCCTATGCTCAAGTTTAGACATTGTTTGAATCCCATTTCTTAGCTCTTTCTAAAGGAAAAAATTAACTTTCTCTGAACTAAAAGAATTCAAGATCCTACTACTCCACCAAATTTTGAACAATTATAGAAATAGAAATAGCTTTGTAAATGATGGAGATTGTGTTCCTTTTGTTTGCCTGACCAGACATACAAATCATTACCACCTTTCAAGTTAGAACTTTGTCACATTAGTTGTATATGGGACAATTATAATGCCATCTTGCATATAGTCATATGCCTTAGCCTCAGTGGGATGATGGATTAACATCTCTCTTCATAAGTTAAGGCATTAGCCAAGATTTATCCCGTCCTAGCCTAAGAACATAGTAATTTCCACGTGAGGCAGTAGAAAATCCCTAAACTATAGAATATACCTCCAAACCCAACCTATAACATCCCCTACTTGGAAGTCCAAAACTAACGACTTCGGATGTTGCAGTCTTCAATAGTTATTAATTCTCGGTGACCAAATGCGGTATTGTTAGATACATTGATATAATAGAAACACATGAATATGAAAAAAAATCAAAATCATAAAACAAATTTATCATTCAACTTCAAATCATGTTTCAAATAGGTTTACATAGTCCCAATTCGTAAATCACGTTCAGAGAAATATAATTATTACAAAATATGCCAAGAGCGACACATGAAGGGAATGCATCTAGGCGGAGAAAAAGGCCTTTATCTGGTCTGGCTTAGGAAAAGGTGTCAGGAATTATGACCCTTTGAATGGTCGGAGTCTAAACATAGGTAATTAGATAACTTTGCCATCACAACCAATTCACAGCGAAATCAAACAGAAAAGAACTCCTAGTTGCTAGCTCTCCTTCTGCACTTCTTCGGAAGCTTACTCGTCTAAAGAAGAACATGAAAATACTTAACTCTCAAACTACTTAAAATTAATTGAGCACCCAAGAGTTTAAGGGGAAAAAATAAACTTCAAGTCAGACAAAAAGCCTGGTATGAATAATAACCTACCATATTGCACTTTATAGATATATAGTGAGATCACGCTGCTTAGCGGAACGAGTTTTCCCTTCACTGGTATCTTAACCAAATTTATAATAACCATAAACTATGCACCTGCATCCATAATAGTTAAGACATAACATAATAAAATATCATGATGATATGCAAACATGTAATATCTTTGGATTTTCCATCCCCATTCGGCATACTATCAATCTTAAGTTATAGTTTCTTGCATTACTATCAACCAAATAGTTTTCATGGGCTGACTAATAACCTGTTCCAAGCTTATGGAATACCTGTCCGGTTTCATAGTTTTCATGGGATCTATAAGAACCTATTGATATCTACCAATAACTTCATCCAATTATAGTTTTCATGGGTTCACTATGAACCTATTAAGTTCTCCAATAACTTCTCTCATAATATAGTTTCATGGGTTAACTATGAACCTATTGATCTCTGTTAATATCTTAATCTGGATATAGTTTTCATGGGATATTGGCCTCTGCCAATAAATTTTTCGATATACAGTTTTCATGGGCTTACTATGAACCTATCTAAGCTCAATCCTTGGGCATCCTATATTCCGATCTACCTAACCTTCTAGATGCAATTCTACTCACACAGAAGGTAACTAAAATTATATTCACTTTTGGGTCAACCTAACAAGTCATCCCACCCTTAATAATCCAAAATGCAGTTATGGGTGAATTATAAAGTGAATATTTTTACAAAAGAGGCACACATAATAAATGATTATAACATAGTAATATAAACATCTCTAGTTTAATTTCCTTGTAATCATTTTTCAAATGAAATATGGTTAATACCCTTAACCTATTATCTTTAGTAAGGAAAGCTTCTTCACCAAATTTAAATGCCATTTCAAAAACTCTTTCATATTGCCATAGGTTTGATTTAAAAATTGAGATTGGGTTCCTTGTTTTGGAAACTAAGGCTTTCGAAACCTTAAACTCCTTCTTTCAAAACCATTAAAATATATCCTTCGAAAGTATTCTAACCTTCTTTTCAAAACACTTAAATATATGTCTTTTGAAGAACTCAAAACCTTGCTTTTGAAACCATTAAAACATTCCTTTCGAAAGTATCAAAGCTTATCTTTCAAAACCACTTAGTCCAAGTAAGTTTTATAAAATCATTAGCTTCGAAACCATTTGAAAATAACTCTTCAAATCTTTGGGTTTAACCTCAAATATAACTTCAGGATCAAAGTGAACATAGGTGAAATTAACCCTTTCAAAAACATTAATCTCCAAGTAAAAGAGTTTGGGGAAACATATGGCTTCGAAACTACCCTTTTGAAAGAAATAATCTTTAAGTAAAATAATAAAGAATAAGATAGCTTGGAGATGACCATTCGAAACCATTGCCTTCGAAATCTTTAATATAAGTGAATACAGCGACCCTTTTAAAAGAATTGGGAAGTGGCTTCAATATTAATAAATCAAAAACTTCCCTTTCGAACTCATTGTTATAAGGCTATAAAGGAAAGAGCCGTTTAACCCATTCGAAAGGTATGAAGACGACAGTTAGGTTTCGACTAGGTTTAAAAGTAACTTCCCTTTCGATATCTCTATTTTAAAACTTAATACGCCGTAACTCAATCGGAAGCTAGTTTTAAAACAAAGGCAAGCAGCGGTCCCTTCGAAAGCTATTTAAAAGTAATTTCAACCCTTTTGAAAGCTTCTTAGAAAACAAGCGGCAACTTTCAAAGGCTTTCTACAAAACTCTTTCGAAGCTTCTTTAAAAACATAGCAAGCGGCTTCTTTTTCGAAAGCAAAACCAAAGCAAGTGGGTTGACTCAAAAGTTATTAAAAATGGCATCAAACCACCCTTTCGAAATCAATATTTCGCCACTATCCCCTTTGGCCTTTCTCCAATATGCTACATACCAACAATTTGATATCATGTGCAGTGGTTTCGAGCATTCGAAAGGCAAACTGGGATGGTTTCGGTAGCAAGCAAATAGAAGTGGCAAGTTCGTAATTCGAAGCAAAAATGAACTTTTTTAACTTTAAAAGAAATTCCTTTATAACCAACTTGCCTTATTATCAAAATACGATTAGTTGCCAAAGCTTTATCAAAAATATTTTTCTAAAAAGGCTGCCGAATTCGTCTAATAGTAATTAAAATAGTTTGGCAGAGAAACCCTTCCCCTTAACAAAACAATTAAGGCATTTAAGTCATCAAACTTAATTAATTTAATTTCCATAGTAAATTTCTTAGGAAAATTCCCCAAAAATAATCTTGATTCAATTTTAATATGTTTTCTAACATATAAAAATTTCATACCTAAAATACTTTATATGATTGTCGTAACTAATTTTAAACCCAATTATCTATTTCTTCTATTCAAAATTCAAAATAAATTATCCATAGCTTGGATTAATATGAAAATTTAAACCCATCTCTAAAATAATGTTTCACATAACATATTAACTCCTTATGGCATTCCAAATCCATTATACATTATTTTAACCTTAAAATCGAATCAGAACCTTTTACAAACATACTTATTTAAATCAAACATGGCATAAAATTAAAGCATATCATCATTCATATCGTACAAATGGTTCTAAACCTTTGAATTCGAAATTAAGACGTTCATTAAAACATATATGAGATGTTTTAGATTATTATTCACTTTGTTTGTATAAGGAACTTGAGATTTGATCTTACTTAGTTCTTCCTTATTTGAATCCTTAGCTTCAAGTTGATTTTGATCCCCCTTTTCACCTAGGGTTATAGCTGGCCTTAGTTAACTCTTTAGCTTTTATTTTTGATTTATAAACGTATGAAATGAAAAATGGTGTAAGGTTTTAGGTGTACGATCGATTTCACCCTAGAGGGGGGAGGGGTGGATAGGGTGATAGTATTGATTATAAAAATTAATTGCGGAAGCTTATAAAATAATTTCAACACAGATCATAGAATAATAGCAGCACAGAAAAATAGCAGAATAATAAAATGCAGAAATAGAACGACACAGAATTTACCCAGCTTCGGCAAAACCCTGCCTACGGC
The DNA here is from genome assembly GCA_030765085.1 of Allium cepa. NCBI lineage: Eukaryota > Viridiplantae > Streptophyta > Magnoliopsida > Asparagales > Amaryllidaceae > Allium > Allium cepa. The sequence goes on along the minus strand of CM060940.1, from coordinate 743,085,958 downwards.
TGCCCCCAAGGTTTCTACTAGAAATTAAGTAGTCACACGCTTACACACGTAAACTCGCGACACCCGCTACTGACTAACATAACTCTATGCTCAAAACCCTACCACAACTCAGCCACTGAGTTGCGAATTTTCAAACTACGCCACGTAGCTTGTCCCCTAGTCACATGACTAGAAATTACAGCGGTTTAAAATTGAAATACAAATTTAAAGCAATTTAAAAATTGAAATAACCCTAATTAAAAAATTAAAAAGCCTTTATAATAAAAGAGAATAAGAAAGCCGACCCTTTTTATATTTTGACCCGATCCTCTTTGCTTCGTTCTTTTGTGAAAATGGTGGCTCGATTCTCCATTCCAAAATTAGGGCTTTTTGAAGCTGCGCCTTTTTGTTGATCGATACAGTGGTTATTCGCGTGTGCTTCGTTCTCATTTGTTCGCTCTTGGCCGCTTCGATGATTGAGTTCGATTCGATAATTCCGGTATGTGTTTTGTTCCTTTGCTTTGCTGGTTTTAATGCTTGAACTCAATTTTGATTTGAGCGAATGATTATTCTTTGTTACTTTTACTCAATGATATGCCGATGATGATCTTGGGGTTTTTATATGAGTTTGAGCCCCTGGATTTTCGTTCGTCTAATTTTTTCTAAATTATGTTTCGGCCATTTGATTATTGCTTGGATGCTTGAGATTTCACTGACTTAATCAAATTCGTATCTTTCCCTTACTTCACTGTCACGGTTTTAGCTTGAAACTGTTCGATCCTTCCTTGATCGTTACGGCAGCTACTTTCCTATTTTATTTGGATTTGATTTTTGACTTTTTCCATTTTTACACATACTTGATTTATGACTTGGTCAACTTCGATTTTGATTTGTGAATTCAACTCCATGAGTCTCAACTTCATTGCATTGATATTATACTGCAGTAACGAACTATGCCTTGTCTGATTATTTGGTGATTGTTGACTTTACTCTCTGATTTCTTAAAATTTCTTCTCTATGTCTTCATCACTCTTTTGGTTTGAAAACACCTGCGGCCTCATTTTTGGTTCGAAACTTTTGTCAGTAGCTCATGGTTTTGAGTTGAAACTTCATTGACCTTGATTATCACGGCACTGTTGAATTTTGTGGCCACCACGACTTGATTTGTATTTGACTTTGTATCTGCAGTTTGTAGTTTACCTTTTGTTTTAGCAATATTATTCCTTTCTGTAACAACCAAGATAAAATGCTTTTGCGATCATGTTGGTTTGTAGATGCTGCAGTAAGCAGTCTTATTCTTTTTCTCTTTTTGCGCTTTCTTTTATGTGACTTGCTGTTACGTATCCCATTTGTCTTGATTTCAGAAGAGTCTTCATTTAACAGGACTTTCTTTCTAATTCTATTTGATATAGTGATGGCGTTTGAATGTTGTTCTACACATGATGCTTTGTTCTTTGTTTTTATTATTGCTGTGTCACTTGTGTACTTAGCATTGCTGAGTCTTTGAGCATTGCATTTGTGTTGACTCTGTTTTTGCTGTAGTCTTCATTGTTGTGGCTCTTCACTGAGTTTGTATGTACTTGTGTTCAAATGTATGCTGTGCATTTGTACTTGACTAGCTGTCTTGGAGTTTCAGACCATATATGCGTGTTCATGAATGTGCATCAATGTACATGCATTTGCCACTGTTTATTTGATAGTGTACTGACTGAAGCTCGAGTTGCATTTATTAGCTTGACCCTTGTTTGGTTTTTGGTGGCATTTTTTTGCTGTTATGTTGGTGGCATTGTGCCTTAGCCTTGCTTGTGCATTGCCCCATACATCTGTTGCATCCACATTGTCACTGTTTAATATAGTTTGCATTTCAGTTGTACTTGCTGTCTTCATTTGGTTGTTGCAGTCACTTGTCCTGTCCACTGCCCTTTTTCATATTGATCGAGCACTTTCACTTGAGACTGTATTGTTACGTTGCATTGAGTTGAGTCATGATAGTAGTGGCTTGACCTTTGCATTTTGTTTGTTTTTCGAATTACACCTGAGTTGAATCTAGCTTGTAGCTCGGATTTGACCTTGTGCTGAAAATTGTGACATTGTTTTATTGCACTTGAGTTGAATCCGATAATTTGGGTTTGACTTGTGCTCACCTGTCCCTGTAAATTTATCAAGTGTATATATATCGGTGTGCACGATCTTGTGGCATATACTGTGATACACTGTGTATGTCACAAGCTGTTCGTGTATGATGAATTCAAAGTTAAATGATGACGAACAACCTAAATAACTGAGGTAAATATTATTTTCAAAATTCACATTTCATTTTATACTGCAAAAATATTTCCTTTTCAATTTTACTGCGTCAATATTTATTTTTGCAGATTGCTCAGATGCTGGATTCAATCTGGAATGAAGATGCAATCTGGAATGAAGTTGAAGATAAATTATGAGTTGAGTGTATGAGTGATATGTAGTGAGGTCAGATGTAAAAGTGAAATTGTGATGTAATTGTATTTGTATTGTAATCAAAGTCGTATATGTATAGTGAGAGCTTGAATTTGTACTATTCAAAATTGTAATAAATATTTGTTTGAATAAAAATTCTGTTTGAATTCAAATTCTGTATTATTTATTTTTATTCAGCAAATATTTATTTAATTTATGAAAAATAAAATAGTACATTAACAAATACATTTATACGAATATATATATGTTTATTATCATCAAACAAAAATCATATAATCGAATATTCAACATTAAGGGTTATGGGATTATGGTATACAGCTATTTCCCATAATACCCTTGCCTTATTCTCTTGAGTAGTTAACTTATAAAACCACTTTTATAAACCCATTCTTATGATTTCATTGAGTCAAGACATGACCTCTATATAGCTTTCAAATCTCAATCCCTTTATTATTCTAGTCTCTACATTATTCTATTTAATTTATCTAATTAGATCTCCCAAATAAAGTATTTAAAATTAGAGGTGTTACAAGCTCCCCTCTTTAAAGAATTTCGTCCTTGAAATTCAGTAAGGACTAAATAATAAACATAACAATCATCTGTAACATCTCCTAACTACTATACTAGCCTACTTGACTAGCAAACAATCTATATAAAGAAAATATAGAACATACCTCTACAACATATAAGAATAAGTATCTAATCCTATCTTTTGTCTCCCAATTATAGTCCTTCTCATTATTACTCCACTGAACTTTTACATACTTGACTGTCTTGTTTCTGAACTTCTTCTCGTCTCTCGCTAGAACCCGAACTGGTTGTCTAACAAAAGTCAAATTTGGTTATACTATTAAATCTTCCAATGCGGTCGGAGAATAGTATGTCTAGATCATGCACATACTATGAATATGAGACACATGAAATACATTATGGATACCTACAAAACTACCCGACAACTCTACTCTGTATGCGAGCTTTTCGATCCTCTTTATAATTGGGAACGATCCAATATATCTTGGTGCCAGTTTCCCCGACTTTTTGAATTGTACCACACCCTTCAACGGTGATACTTTAATGAAGACCTTATCTCCGACTGAGAACTCTAGTTTCATATGCATCTTGTCTGAGTAACTCTTCTGTCTAGACTGAGCTTCCTTCATCCTACCTCGGATCAACTCAATCTTCTCCATTGCCTCTCTTCTCAGATATGGTCCTAAGACTAATCTGTCTCTAGTATCCAACCAATATGTTGATGATTTCCAAGACCTTCCATACAAAGCTTCGGAAGGCACTATAGCTATACTAGTTTGATAACTATTACTATAGGAAAACTAAACTAAGTGTAGATGCTCTTCCCAAGATCCACCAAAGTCTAGCACAAAAGCTCTCAATAAATCCTGGAGCACCTTATTGACGTTTTCTCTCTGCATATCCGTCTGAGGGTGATACGCAGTACTCATCTTGAGCTTGGTACCTAACACGTCCTATAGAATCTTCCAAAATTCACTAGTAAACAAAGTATCTCTATAACTTATTATACTACAAGGAATTCCATGTAGTCTAACTATGTTCTTCATAAACAATTTAGCTAAAACAGGTGCCGTCCTAGTTGACTTAACTCGAATGAAATGGACACTCTTGGTCAATCGGTCCACTATGACCCATATAATTTCATTTTCTCGACTGGATCTTTGCAACCCATCTATAAAATTCAAGGATATCGAATCCTATTTCCAAACTGGTATATCTAGAGGTTGAAGCAATCCACTCAGCTTCTGATGTTTGGCATTCACTTGTTGACAGTACACACACTGCCTAACCCACAAACTAATATCCTTCTTCGTACCTTCCCAGCAGAAACTCCTCTTCGTATCTTGATAAATCTTGGTTCCCCCAGGATGAATCGTAAATTTAGATTGATGACATTCCCCAAGGACTTCTCTCCTCAAGTCTCCAACATTCGAAATACAAAATCATCCCTTCCTTCTCAACCATCCCCTATGGTCAATATTGAAATCTTTTAGATCATCAATCTCCGATCCAATCTCCGGCCTTTTAATCTTCTCAGCTAACTGTAGATCCTCTTTGTGCTTAGAAGCAATCCTTCCAATCAATACTGGTCAAACTTTCAAGCAAGATACTATGGCAATGCTCTGACTAGAACTAGTAGTCGATCTTAACTGCACACTACAAGTAGTCAAAGCCTCTAAATCTATCCGTTCTATTAACATGGCTAACACTGCATTCTGATGTTTTCTGCTAAGAGCGTCCACTGCTTTATTTTCCTTTTCAGGTGTATACTCTACCAAAATCATTAGCTGCTAAAAACTCTAACCATCTTTGATGTCTCATATTCAACTCCCTTTGAGAGAATAAATATCTTAAGGTCTTATGATTTGTGTAGCTCGAATCTCTCCCCTAAGAGATAATGCCTCCATATTTTCAATGTAAAGATCACTACCGTTAACTCTAGATCATGAGTAGGATATCTCACTTCATGCAGCCTAAGCGTCGTAAAGCGTAGGTAATAACTTTACCTTTCTACATCAACACATTGCCCTTAATCTGGTTCCACATGCATCTGTATGCACTACTAACCCTTGGTTTCTGTCTGGACCTACTAACATAGGTGCTTTGGTTAACAACTGCTTTAACATAAGGAATGCTTCCTCACATTTGTCTAACCAAATAAACTTCATGTCCTTCCTTGTTAGCTTATTCAAAGGCGCTGCTATCCGCTAGAAATCCTTAATGAATCTCCTGTAATAACCAGCGAGTCTAAGAAAACTTTTGATCTCAGTCACTGCCTTTGGTCTCTTTCAGTTGTTAACCGCTTCGATCTTATCCAAATCATCTGAAAAACCCTTCTCTGAATCCACATGACCTAGAAATTAACCTCTTTCTTCCAAAATAACACTTGGCAAACTTCGCCTTCTATTGATGCTTCCTCAACGTCTCAAGCACTACTCTAAGATACTCTAAGATGAACTTCATGCTCTCTTTCATCCTTAGAGTATATTAGGATGTCATCTATGAATATTTAATACGAACCTATCCAAGTGCTTTTGGAAAATTCGGTTTATCAAATCCATGAAGAAAGTTGGTGCATTTGTTAACCTTATTGGCGATACTAAACATTCGTATGAACCATATCTTGTCTGAAATGTCGTCAACGGAATACTGTCACCTGCCACTCTTAACTAATGAAAACCTGTCGCCAAATACAACAGGAAAAATACTCTGCCTTCACACAATTGATCAAATAAATCATCGATTCTCAGCAGAGGATGTTTATTCTTGATTGTCTTTTCGTTCAACTTACGATAATCGATACACATCCTTAACGATCCATCCGGTTTCCTTACAAACACCATGGCCGCTCCCCAAGACGAACTGCTTGGTCTACTGAAATTCTTCCCTTCTAAATCCACTAGATGCACCTTCAATTCCTTCCTCTCGGTCGACCTCATCCTACTAGGTGGTCTATATACAAGTTCTTCTCCCGGCACAAGATCTATTTGAAACCCAATGGATCGTTTTGGTGGTAGTCCTGTAACTGCCTCAAAAACATCTACAAACTCTCTTACTACCCGAACCTGACTTAACTCTTCTTCTACTTCCATAGCACTAAACAAATCACTAGCACTCTGATCTGAATTCTCTACTAAGAATATAATTCGGTTAAGACTATTAAGGTGCCTTAGCGATATTTCCCTATCTTCGTAAAATATCCTAGCATCATATTTATCAAACTAATCCATACCCAAAATGATTCTGAGGCCTACGAAATCAAAAACATATGAACTGCATGCAAACTTATGACCTTGCAAATCAAGTTCTAGGTGGTCACGTCTCATTCCCAGAGTTGCATAACCTCTTGTTAGATTTGCAACCCTTAAGGAAGTAATAAGGTATGAGGGTTCTAAACATAACTTTTCTACCAAACACCGAGATATAAATGAATGCGATGCACCAGTATCAAACAGTACCATAATCGGTATACTTTGAGTCAAAAGCATACCTTCCATCACAATTTTTCCTTTCTCAGCGATAGTTGGCCTATGAGATGATGGCCCAAAAGTAAAAACATTTCCCTTGTCCACCCTAACCGGTTCTGGAATTTGATTCTTATCATGCCAAATCTGGTCGCAGTTAAAGCACTCACCCCTTTCTTGTCTACAGCCTTCTTCCCTTTTCCAGTTCGACACTCATAAGCATAATGTCCTTTCTTATCACACTTAAAATAAACTAGATTAGCCTTCATCTTTTGGGCAGCTTCACCCTTCTAAGTTCCTTTCTTATTAAGGAACTTCCTCTTCTTACCTTGAAAACCTTAGGTTTCAACCTGCTTCCTCTTCCTATAAATAGAAAGCATCTCTTCATTCCGGATCACCTCTCCACCACAACAGTGCTTGGATCATGGAGATGTGGCATTGTCGCCCTAGAAATCTCGGGCCTTAACCTTCGAATAAACTTCTCATTCCTTTTCAAGATGGTGTCAATGGTAGAATATCTGTATCTAGACATCCTATCAAACTTTGTAACATACTCAGTCACCGACATCTCACCCTACACTAGGTCCATGAACTAGCAATTTTAGACAAAAACCTTTCTTCAAACCTCCTCTGAAATTCTGCCCAAGTCGACTCTTCCTCCGAAATTTTAGTGGAAACACTAGTCCACCAATGAAGCGCTGCTCCCTGCAACTGTCTAGAGGCAATTATCCTCTTTTTCTCATCGTTTAATCCTAAGTCAGCAAAGATCCTTAATATTGCAAAAGCCAATTCTCCACTTCCATAGAATCCTCTATTTCCAAAAGCTGATTCCCGCAAAGACTGGTATAATCCCTGCTCAGCTTAGCTTAGTTATTTCCGATTAGGGCCATGGTATAAGCTCCTCCAACATTCCCAACATTACCGCCATCTATTCCTATTTCCACTCCTACTGCATCAGATTAACAAAAAACTGATACATCATCCCTATATCTACTGGTAGATTTCCAGCATCTACGTTGGCATTTGAATTTTGATTACCGTTTGCTTGTCGAACCTAGTTTCTCCTATTGGATCAAGCATTTCCACTGGTTCTGGTGCTTCTTGTTATCCCGCCTTTTGGCAAGGCCGTGACATCAAGAAATTGACTGGAAATCAAAGAAAGTTCATGTCGAAAAATAGTTATACACAGGTTCACTATGGATACTGGTAAACTTCGCCTGAGTACGGATCAAGCTATAATTAATATGACATGACAAGCAAAGCTATGAAAGCCAACATTTCAAATTTCAAGTCGATCGATGTGTGTATGCTCAAGTTATGGATCGATCAAATTCTATGAGAAGCACGTTCTGTTCGTATCCATCATTTCGCATCAATCCATTTCATATCCATCATACCTATTCCACTTCATGTCCATCACATCCACTCTATTTCGTATCCATCACCGGAGGAGATTTCATATCACTTCCACTTATACATAGTTTGTATCGATCATCTTATACACAGTTCGTATCGATTATCATATACATAGTTCATATCGATCATCATATACACAGTTCGTATCGATCACCAACAAACGATATGAAAAAACACTTAAAAGGCATCGATACAAAATCGATCTTCAATCGATACAAATTAGAGTGGAGGCTATCGATACAAAGCAACCAATATGCCATCGAAACAAAATGGCTTCAGGGATCGATACGAAGTGAAGTGCAGTAAAGCGATATGAAGAGAACACGTAAATATGGATGACTCGGTCACTCAACATAAAAAGTGATCGATCCTAAAATTTAGAGCCACGTCATCGGTTATCATGTGCGTAGAAGCGATGCAAACAAAAGTGATGTGAACTTAGCAGCCTTCAACAAATTCAAACTTGCATCGATCATAACTCGAGATCTACAAGTCCAAATGCTACCAAATTTTCACAGGAGCTTGCGTGCAACTTTAGGATTGTTTATGATCGATCTCAACCCGATTGGGATAAATCTTGATCGAAACGTATGGATAGAGTCCAAACAATCGAGGATCGATCAGGTGGGCCCACTGTTCGTCGACGGAAATTCTATCGGTTTAGAAAATCGTCGAACGAATTTAAATTAAAAAATAACCGCAAGCGCACGGTGTATGAATGTAGCACGTGGCGAATACGGGTCGATCCGCAGGGAATTGATGATTTTGAAATTCTACTCAATCAAATTAACCAAAGTTGGAAGAGTGATTAACTAAAAGAAAAAAGAAAAACGACAAAAGAAAATAGATAAAAATATGAGAGTGTTAAGACAATTTAGAGGCAATTTCCACTCTCTAGATCACATAAATCAACAAAATGAAGTTATGATCTCTCTTTTCTTGTCATTAGTGAATTAGTTGATGTGCTTATCATAAGTATGGTATATTTGTGCTATTAATTAGCTCAATATAAACCATCAAACTATAACACAACCACTAATACACTTTTAAATCTCATGAAATATGACAACAAAGTTGAAATAAAAATCTATTTTAAGCATAGCCTATTAACTATTGTTTAGAAATATAGGCTATCAAATTTCAATTTCAACATTCACTTCTTTGCCATAATCATATTTAGATGAAGAGGCAATTTGTGTTATGTTTGTTTAAGCATAGCCTATTTGTTATGAACAACATAGACTATCAAATTCAAAGCTAAACAACATCATTAAACCACTTCATTCATTCTCATTAAGCATAAAAAGAGAGCATAAACATCAAATTAAGTTGAAGCTACATGATTAGAGAGCTTCATTACCCCTAAATTGAAGGGGTTTAGCCTCTCATATTTGTTATCATATGAACAAATGTAGCTTGCAACATGAGAGAAAAAGAAAAGGAAAAGAGAGCAAAGTGAAATGGAAAACTATTCTAATTGCATAAAGGAAAATCTACACTACTTGCATAAAAGGAAATGAACATGTAATTAAAAAGAAACAATAATTAACATTGCATAAAAGAAAAGAATTACATAAGAGAAGAAATGGCTAAGTAGCCATGGAATGAAAGAGAGATTTGATTTATTTTCTAAACTAAAACTAACTCTAAGAGGAAGATGGCTACATGAAACATAAGGGGTATTTATACAAGTTAGAAACCCTAATTCACTTTTTTGGGGAATGCCCAAAATGCCCTTAGGATGTGTGGAGGCCAAGTAATCATTAACATGTCTTAATCCCCCATTAAGTGTACATGAAGCCATTAAGTCCAAAAGCATGTGCATTAGCCTTTAATTTGTACATTAAGGTAGGTGGGTAGGTGGGGTCCTCCATGATCTTCACTTTGAATTATTTCCATCTTCATTCCTTTATATTCTTTGTGCATGCATATTTCTTCATGAAACCACTCCTATTTGAGACCATTTTCCTACAAAAATATGTATAAATTTCCAATCAATTTTCTCAAAGAAATATATGCACTTAAATGACCGTTTTGCCCCTATATGAAGATGAATATGTGAAAATTAGGAATTAAAATGAATTTTGGTTAAAACAAGTTAAAATACCCAATATGATCATTTATTTAATTTAAATAGAATAAATATGGTGGTAAAAATATGCACATTTACGTGCACATCACCCACCTACGTGAGGGAAGAGGTCTTTCGAGATCTGAGTGAGATGTTTACTGCCTACACCTATAAATAGCAGCCTAGGACCTACTAAAAAAGGGCTTTTGGCTCTTCCACGTACGGACTCTATCGAAATTACTATTGTACTCGTATTGTACTGTTGTAACTCATTGTAACCAACAAGCAAAAATCAATAAAAGTCAGTCACTTCAAAGTGGACTTAGGCCATATGCCGAACTACTCTAAATTTATGCGTTTCTGTGCATTTTTTCTGTTTATCGATGGTGTGTTTGTTTGATCTTCCTCATTTTCCATTTATATTCTTCATTTTATCTCTTTAAACACATCCGAAGAGTGTTGTGCCTAATTTTGGTTCAAACACTTTGGTGCTTTCATTGAGAGACCCAGTATTTCTTCTACTCAATGGATCTATTACCGATATTGGATTGCAAGAATCAAAGGAGATGAATCAGATTTCAAGTTTAGAAGTTCTTCCATCCTATTCAAATTTTTACCAAGTCTAGGAGAGAGCTTTGCCATCCACTATGGTCAACACTAGGAATACTTCAACAGCTGCAGATCTAGAAGGACGGAAGAGTCAGAACCCCGCGCAACTTCCTCCTACCGACAAAAATACTGCCGGACGCTTATATCCGCAAAGCCCTATCACCAGGGAAGATTTTCAACAGCTAATGCAAGAGCTGACACAAAGCCGCCAATAGCTTACTCAGCAACTCCGTGCTGACACAGAATTGACCAATCAACTGAATCGTCACAGACGAAAGAGATCTAGGAGGGATCAGGCTTCCTATTCATCCACTGAGACTTCAGCCTCTTCTGGCTTTAATCACATATCCACACACCCACAACTAGGTGGAATCTATACACGGGCCACTGGACATCAGCGCACCTTGAATCTTGGACAACCGAGAGCTGGCCCGTCAACCAGCCATCAGACCGGACCCTGCTCCCAAGGAAGTAATGTTCCTTATCATGCTACTGACAACCACGCTGCTTCCACCGCTACTGAGTTGGAAGTTGATCCTTGAAACCGAACGGATTTGACCTTCCATTAACGATTATACTCCTAAACCTTACGTTTTTAAGGACCTAGAACCAAGGAGGCGAGACATGGACCGTCGACTGTGATCGGCCAATTCTTGCATTGTGGAACCCGACCACACCTTGTCTCAACATTCCCAGAATGTCCAGATGCCGGATATCCTGACAATGATCTATCAAATGATACACGAAAGTCAGGGCCTCACCAATGATGACTAGAAAATCTCCTGGAGTCATACCCTTTTCATTGATGATATACTCTATGCAAAAGCGCCCCGGCGATTCTGAATGCCAACCCTACCAATTTATGAAGGGAGCTCTGATCCTAACCAGCACATATTAAAGTACGAGTGATTAATGAATGCCACACGAGCTGATGATGCAGTCCTATGCCACAGTTTCACGGTCTCCCAGGGGGAAATAATAACTATGTGGTTTACTCGTCTACCACCTCGATCTATCTCATGCTTTGACCAGTTGGCAATGAAGTTTGTTGAACAGTTTCGCATGCACGTCACAAGGCCGAAAGATATTAGCACCTTGTCTAGTTTCACTCAAGCTCCCAGAGAGACGCTCGGACATTATCTGAAGAGTTTTCACGCTACGTGCGCTGAGATTAGTAATCCCAATGATAGTTCAATTCTGATGGCACTAACTAAGGGGATTGATCTCGATTTTGAATTTGGCAATTGATTGGCTGGAAAATCCCTGCGTCATTGGACCATTTCTATTCCAAGGCAACAGAGTTCTTGAGAAGGGAGGATGAAAAATAGTCTAGGAAAAAGGATGACGCAGGGTCCAGTGTGGAAGGAATCCAAAGCAATATCAATGTTAAACAAACCGAGGAGAGTTCCGGAAAGGTGCAGTTGAACATATAGAATAAACAGAATCAACAGAATGGTAATGAAAATCAAAATAGTGAATGGGATCAGAATCGTGAGACACGACGTAGGGCTCTTATTTTTGACAGTTACACTCCTTTAAATACATCGTTGGAAAACGTGTACTTGTAGACTTGCAATACTATCCAGTATAAGATACCTGCTATGAAGTAATTGTTGAAAAAACAGATTAAGACAGGAAAGTTTTGCAGATTTCACGATAGTTATAGCCACAACACAAATGAGTGTCGTCATTTGTAGGATATTATTGAGAAGTTGATACGAGAGAGAAAGTTGGAGCAGTTTGTTTGGACGCCACAGTTAGGAGATGCGGGCCCATTGAATCAGAACCATATACCGAATTAGGTGAGACCGGAGGAACCCGCTCGTACCGGTGGAAGGCTAGTGATTAATACTATTAGTGGTGGTCCTCATCCAGCAGATCAAAGCTAGAAGGAAATGGAGTTGTATGCCAGTTCTATTAGGCATGTGAGCTTCGAATGTTGTAGTAATTTAGAAGACGGGGCTCTGACCAAGCAATAGAAAACGATGACAGACGACATCGTATTCCGGAGCAGGGATGCCGATAGAGTCGAAGCTCTAACCATTGATCCACATGTCATTTCAGCTCAAATAAGTCCTTCTTAGATGAAAAGGATCATGGTAGACAGCGGGAGTTCAGTGAATATATTGTTTAAGCGAGCTTATGATCAAATGAAGATGAAACGAAAGACTTGAAACCTTGTCAGTCTCGTATTCATGGCTTCAACGGAAGTGCTACTATACCGACTGGGTTGGTGCATCTACCAGTGGAATTAGGAGTTGGGGAATGCTAGAGAGTTTGGATATTATAGTTTTTTGTGTTGGACGTAGACTCGCCAAACAATGCTTTCTTAGACCGGTCGACCCTAGTTGAGTTCAGGGCTGCTATTGCCCCTTGGTGTCTGACTTTAAAATTCCCTTTCGATAATGGTGTTGGAGTCGTTTAGGGAGATTAGGCTGCTGGATGAGCCTGTTATATTGCTGAGCTGCGGGAGGCACAGCGAAAAGAAAAAGGAAAGGGTGTAGAGGAATTTCTCTACGTCCGCTTTGTTGAGAATTGACAACTAATGTCCGGTCTATGCTCGGGTACCACAACCAATTCCCAAAGGATCTTGACCCAAGAGATATCGAAAGTGAAGACGAAAGTAAAGACAGTCAAGCTTCCTCGGCCGAGCTGATGATCGATATTTCAATCAACGGTAATGAAAATTATAAAATGATAAAGATTGGACCTCGGCTAAGCCAACAATCGCATGAGGAATTGGTTGAATTTCTTTGGGCAAACCTCGACGTGTTTGCCTGGACACATTTTGACATGTGTGGAATCTTCATGGACATCATGAGCCACACATTGAATATTGACCCACGGCATGTCCTGGTCAAGCAAAAAAGACATGGTATGGATCCGGAGAGATTTGCCACCCATAAGGAAGAGGTAGATAAACTCAAGTTGAATGGGTTTATTCGAGATGCATTATATTCGAGATGGTTGTCTGATCCCGTACTTGTTAGAAAACCTAACGGAAAATGGAGAACATGCATTGATTACTCAGACTTGAATAAAGCTTGCCTAAAAGACATTTTTTTGCTTCCTCGAATCGATCAACTCGTAGACTTAACGACTGAACATAAACTCTTATACTTCATAGATGCATATTCTGGCTACAATCAGCTATCCATGTGCTACCCAGTAGCTTGACCAGGTAGATAGAGACTTGATGGGAAAGTCTTGCTCAGCACAACTAGGCCGTTCGGCATCAATCATCGTTCGGCTTTAGGGGCCGTTCGACACAGCTTGGTTGTTCGACATCCCACACCGTTCGGCATCCTAACCTTGTTCGGCATTGAGCATTGTTCGGCATGTCCAGGCCGTTCGGCATCTATCCTCGTTCGGCATTGGGGGATGTTCAGTACAGCAAGCTCATTCGGCATTCCACACTGCTCGGCATCCAGACCCCGTTCGGCATTGAGGGCCGTTCGTCATTTTGCATGGTCGTTCGACATTCCAGCCTCAATCGGCATTCCAGCCTCAATCGGCATTCCGTCCTCAATCGGCATTCCAGTCTTGTTCGGCACAAAGCCCCGTTCGGCATGGCAGAGTCGTCTGGCAACCAATCTCGACTGGCATGAAGCCTGTTTGCTAGTCCAACCTCGTTCGGTATCTCTCCTCGACCGGCATCGGTTCACGTTCGGCTTGCACTGGTCACTCGACACATCGCCTCGTTCGGCATAAAGAAAGCGTTCGGCATTTTCCGACCGGCATTAGTGGTTCGACACACAGAAATCACTCACTTTAGGCCGAGATATCTAGCTACTAGGCCCATCAGGGAAGTCCAACCCATCTTCGTCTATAAATAGAGAGGCAGGGGCACAGTGAAAGGGACCTTTTTTCGAGAACACTAGGGAGACGCTGCCGCATTCAAGACTCATTCAAGACTTATCTTCTTTGCTTAACAATTGTAATCAAATAGTTGGTGTACGGATTGTATCTGTAACCAATTGATAAGTAAAGCAATAAAGATTAACCTCAAAGTGGACGTAGGCAATTACGTCAAACCACTATAAATCTGGTATTCTTATTTTCTGCATTTAGTTTAGCATTCTATTCACCGTTTACATTTACTTTCTTCATTAATCTCTCTACATAATCTCTCTTAAGGGTGTTAATGACCAATTCTGGTGCTAACATTTTGGTGCTTTCACTGAGAATTGAATTCTCATGTCGATAGGATCTACTTTATAGCTACTAAATTGAAAAATCCCCCAAAGGGGATCCGACTTATTCATTGGACGCCCGTTAAATCTATTCAGAGTTCCAACCGACAACTCTACTATGGGAAGACCACGCACTCGATCAGCTTCACAAAATTCGGACGTCCACAAGACTGCTAGTGTGCAACAAATTGGACCTAGCAACCAGCAGTCGATTTAAGGCGTAGGGCCCTCCACACAAAATCAAGTGGAAGTCGTTTCCCGAATAGAGTTCAACAACTTGATAAGAGAACTCAGGGAAAGTAGAAGGCAACTTACTAAGCAGATACAAGCCAACACTAATCTCATGACTCAGCTTGCCCAACAGTAGCACCAGAATGCTGGTGGTAGCCCTGCTCCTTATTCTTCATCCGATAGCTCGACCTTAGCTGATGAACCTCCTAGGCGTAGACGCCGTAAACTGAAGCTGCACAGGTGGGCGCCACTGATCGTTCCTTGAGGGATCAGGCACGTGAGGAGACCAGACGCCCGGCTCACCAAGACCCATATCAAGCTGGCCTTCAGGACGCACGTTTGGACGACCGCCAACAGGCGGGATATCAACCCGCATGGTCCCGTGGAACGGAACCCAACCTCCCATCCTACATACAAACTCCAGACTTATCAGCCAGGGTCAGGAAGTTAATGAGAGATAACCAAGGCTTGACCAATGAAGATTGGGGAGTGTCCATGAGCCATACTCCCTTCACAGATACTATTCTACAGGCTGAGTATCCCAGGAAATTCAACATGCCGACTATCCCAGTCTACGAAGGGAAGACTGACCCTAGGCAACACGTGATGAAGTACGAATGGATGATGGATTCTGCAAGGGTGAATGACACGATTAAGTGTAGGTGCTTCCCAATCACTTTGTCCGGAATCGCCACCATGTGGTTTACTCGACTTCCTCCGCGGTCTATATCTAACTTCGCGAGTTGGCGATGAAATTTGTTGAACAATTCAGGATACATGATACTCGTCCAAAGGACATGATGTCCTTATCAAGCATGATCCAGGCTCCGGGAGAGTCTTTGAAAGCATACTTGCAGAGGTTTCATGTTGCCACCGCTGAAGTTAGCAACCCCAACGGCCGTGCAAACTTGATGGCGGTAATGCGAGGTGTAGATCCAGACTCGAAGTTTGAAGATTGGTTGGCGGGAAAGCCCCCAACTATGTTGGAGTGATTCTATTTCAAAGATCACCAGTTCATAAGGAGGGAGGAAGCTCGATGGACAAGATGAGATAAGGCACCAGGGCCTGTTCAGGACATTATGAAAAATAACATCGCCGTGAAGCAATCCGGCGATAGTTCAGAGAAAGTTCAAGTCAACGTCCAGAACAAGCCTAGGAAATCTAAAGGATCTAGAGGTGGAAATCTCGGAAAGAAAAAAGAGACAGGGAAATGGAAGTCGAGGATTCTAACTTACAACGAATACACCCCCTTGGATATGTCTCTTGAAAACATTTACCTATCTACCTGTAACACCTTCCAATACAGAAAGCCGTGCCCAAAGGA
This sequence comes from Allium cepa, assembly GCA_030765085.1. Classification (NCBI taxonomy): domain Eukaryota; kingdom Viridiplantae; phylum Streptophyta; class Magnoliopsida; order Asparagales; family Amaryllidaceae; genus Allium; species Allium cepa. Next base: position 743,069,680 of record CM060940.1, on the reverse strand, counting down.
GTCCGCTGAAGAACAGAAACAGACGGGGAAGTACTGTCGCTACCATGGGACCCATGGGCACAATATTGAGAAGTGTAGACACCTCCATGACGCCATAGAAAGGTTAATCAGGCAGAAAAAGATGCAGGAGTTTGTTAAGAACCCACCAGAGGGTAGGCAAGGAACGTCAGGCCCCAGACGAGGGCCGGCTCCAGCCACCCAGAGGAACCTGCCTGGACCGTAGGTAGGTTGATCATAAACACTATAGTCGGAGGACCCCATCCTGCAGACAAGAATTGGCAGGAGATGGAATGATATGCTACCTCCTTGAGGCATGCAAATTATGAAGTTATTCGAATGTGGAAGATGGACCCCCGTAAAACAACAAAGCATGATGACAGACGATATAGTGTTTAGGAGTCAAGATGCAGACAAGGTGGAGGCTCCTACTATCGACCCGATGGTCATATCTACAATGATCGGGCCATCTTACGTCAAAAGAATTTTGATTGATTGTGGAAGCTCTGTCAACATCATCTTCAAGAAGGCTTATGACCAAATGAAGATGGAGACAAAAGATTTTAAACCATGCAAGGCCCGTATGCACGACTTTAGTGGTGCTGCAACCGATGCGATGGGGTATATTGAGTTACCATTTGAACTGGGGGAAGGTGAGCGTAGGAGAGTGTGCATCCTACCGTTCATAGTAATGGATGTTGACTCTCCATACAATGTATTTTTGGGTCGTCCGTCCCTGGCAGAGTTTCTGGTTGCTTTGGCCCCATGGTGTTTGACATTAAAATTTTCGACGGACATAGGAGTCGGTGTAGTACATGGCAATCGGGCGACCGGTCATGCATGTTATGTGGAAAAGCTGAGAGAAGCTCGGTGGATAGAAAAGGGGAAGTTTGTGGACAGCTCCGTCTGCATCCTAAAACTGATGATTGACAAGTAGTGCCTGAGCCCTGCCTCGGGCAACATTTTCGGATCCTTAGAGACATAGATCCGAGAGATGATGATGGGGAACCCAAGGAAACGAATGCAGCACCGGTTGAGCTGACGATCGACATTCCAGTAAGCCGGGATGGTCCGTCGCGAGTTCTTAAGATTGGATCGCAACGCGACCCTTCGTTGGCCGAGGATCTTACTAATTTCCGAGCGAATTTGGACGTTTTCGCTTGGACACACTCTGATATGTGCGGGATTTCACTCGCCATTGCAAGTCGTATGTTGAATATAGACCCGAAGTACGTCCTAGCGAAAAAGAAAAGGAGAGGCATGGATCCGGGTAGGTCCACTGCTCTCAAAGAGGAGGTGGAAAAACTCAAAGCCAATGGGTTCGTCCGCGACGCCCTCTACCCCAAATGGGTATATAACCCTGTGCTGGTAAGAAAAGCGAATGGGAAGTGGAGAACTTGTGTTGATTACTCTGATCTGCATAAAGCATGCCCGAAGGATAGTTTCCCTTTACCTAGAATTGACCAGCTCGTCGAATCTACCGCCGGACACGAATTATTGTCATTTATGGATGCATATTCAGGATACAATCAGATCCCGATGCACATTCCAGACCAAGAAAAAATCAGCTTTGTCACAGATGTGGGGCTATATTGCTATGTAGTAATACCTTTTGGATTGAAAAACGCGGGAGCAACCTATCGGCGTCTGGTGAATCGAATGTTTAAAGACCGGGTTGGCAAAACAATGTAAGTCTATGTGGATGACATGCTCGTGAAGTCACGGTAGTCAAACGACCACAACTGAGACTTAGCAAAGATGTTTGATATACTCAGGCATTACGGGATGAAAATCAACCCTTTAAAGTGTTCTTTTGGCGTTGCATCAGGGAAGTTCTTGGGTTTCATTGTGAACGCACATGGAATTGAAGCTAACCCGAAAAAGATTCAGGCTATTCGGGACATATAAGTTCCCAGAACTATAAAGCAAGTACAAATCTTGAACAGAAAGGTGGCCACGCTGAGTCGATTCATATCCAGAGCCATAGATAAGTGCATTCCTTTCTTTGATGTGATAAAGAAAGGAAAGAGGAATTTCGAGTGGACATCTGACTGTGAGGAAACATTCTGAGCCCTGGTTAGACATCTAGAAAGTCCCCCAGTGCTATCAAAACCAATTGACCATGAAATGTTGTATGTATACCTGGCAGTATCCCAACATGCTATCAGTACGCCTTTGGTTCGCGAGGAGGACCGAGTTCAAAAGCCAGTATATTAGGTCAGTAAATGTTTGACGGGGGCAGAAAGAAATTATCCCAGGATTGAGAAACTAGCTTATTGCTTGGTGATTGCATCGCTTCGCCCATACTTTCAGGCACACTCGATCAGTGTTTACACCGATCAACCCTTGCGACAGGTACTCCAACGACCAAAAACTTTTAGAAGGATGTTAAAATGGAATATTGAGTTGAGTCAGTTCGATATTACCTACCTGCCATGAAGGGCCATACATGGGCAAGCGCTAGCAGATTTCATTGCTGAATTCACCATGACAGACGAGTCAAACGGCCACAATGCCATACCTCCCGTTCGATGGAAGATGTACACCGATGGGGCATCTAACAACCGTTGTTCGGGGGCTGGCATAGTTCTTATGACTCTGGAGAACCGATTAGTTTGCTACGCTTTGAAGCTTGAATTCACAGCAACAAATAGCGAAGCTGAGTATGAAGCATTGATTGCCGGCTTAAGACTTATCAAAGAGCTGGGAGTAAGATCAGTTGAAATCTTTAGCGACTCGCAACTGGTGGTGTACCAAGTGTGGGGAGACTATCAAGCAAAGGGGTAGAGACTTGCCCCGTATTTGGTTCGGGTTCAAGAGCTGCTAGCGAATCTCGTGTATTATGATATTTCACATGTCCCGCGTGAGCAAAACAGAGCAGCTGATTCATTGGCAAAATTTGCAAGCACTAGCGATGCACATCAGATGGGATTGTTTCCAGTTGAAACCTTGCATGTTCCGAGCATAAGTATGATGGAGGTAGATTTCATGTTAGAAACAGAGATCGAGAAGGAATCAAGGATGACCCCATTCAAGCAGTACTTATTGCATGGAGTCGTGCCCGAAAGAAGGAGCGAAAGACAATAAGTCATTCGTAAGGCTTCGCGTTATGTAATGCAAGATGGGGTAATGTATCGGAGGGGATTCTCGACCCCCTTACTCCGGTGCATTGCCTATGATGAGATAAAACGAGTCCTGAAGGAAGTCCATGAAGGTGAATGTGGCGACCATACCTGAGGGCAGACGTTAGCAAAGAAAATCCTCCGCTATGGATACTATTGGCCGACTGTAAATTGGGATGCCGCAGACTATGTGTGAAGATGTGACAAATGTCAGAAATATGCGAAAATCCAAGAGCTTCGTCGACGGAACTCACACAAATGGTTAGTCCCTGGCCATTTGCAATGTGAGGGATCGATATAGTCGGTTCCTTACCCCTATCCAAAGGTGGTGCAAAATACGCGATAGTTGCGGTCGATTACTTTACCAAGTGGGCAGAAGCAGAGCCTTTGGCCATTATCACCACCAAAAAGGTCATTAATTTCGTTGTACGAAATATTATATGCCGTTTTGGCCTTCTATGAACCATCATTACAGACAACGGAACTCAATTCGAAAGCAAAGGGTTTTAAGGAATTTTGCATAAAAATATAGTATTGAGAAAATTTTTGCAGCGGTTGCTCATCCGAAAGCCAATGGACAAGTGGAAGCCGTAAACAAAATAATCAAATTCATATTGAAAAAACGTTTGGAAAAGGCTAGAGGAAAGTTGGTGGATAAGCTTCCAACAACGCTTTGGTCTTACAGAACCACCCACAAGTCCGTGACTGACCACACACCATTCGCATTGGCATATGGCATGGAAGCTGTTATACCCATAGAACTTGAAGTTCAATCACATTGGGTAACTTATTATGACGATGAGTCGAATCAAGATCTTTTGCTGGAATCATTGGACTTCATTGATGAAAAGCATGGAGAAGCTAATTTAAGAGCGGCCGCATACAGGCACCGAGTCGCTCGATATTATAATGAAAAGGTCCGACCGAGAATCTTTGGTGTGGGTGATCTCATTTTGAAACGAGTTTTCCCAGTTCCATCACATATGAGCCCCGCATGGGAAGGTCCATACGTCATTGAACGGAAGCTTCGAGAATGAACTTTCAAGCCAGCGATCGTTGATGGTGCGACACTCCCCCGAGCATGGAATAGCGAGCATTTGATGCATTATTACACTTAGTTCATTTCTTTTATATTTTAGTTGCATTTATTTCTAGCAAGTTTTTATTCCTAGTTTACGGCATGTAATTAGACAATTTAGCTTGTTTGCATTAATAAAGGCTTGAAGCCATTTTCTCCATGAATTGTCGATGTTTCTGTGTATGATAACGTTGTGACGAATAACTAAGAGATATATTATTCTGTCTGACATACGAACGTGCACAAGCGCTTAAAATCTCCAAGTCCCCGGAGTGCGAACCGGAGTACTCTGAGTCCCTAGAGTGTGGACCAGAGTATAAACGACTCAAAATCTCCAAGTCCCCGAAGTGCGGACTGGAGTACTCTGAGTCCCCGGAGTGCGGACCAGATTATAAACGACTCAAAATCTCCAATCCCCGAAGTGCGGACTGGAGTATTCTGAGTCCCCAGAGTGTGGACCAGAGTATAAACGACTCAAAATCTCCAACTCATTGGAGTGCGGACAGGAGAACTCTGACTCCCAGAGTGCGGACCAGAGTATAAATGACTCAAAATCTCCAAGTTCCCGGAGTGCGGACAGGAGTACTCTGAGTCCCCAGAATGCGGAGCAGAGTATAAACGACTTAAAATCTCCAAGTCTCCGGAGTGCGGACTGGAGTGCTCTAAGTCTGCAGAGTTCGGACCAGAGTATAAATGTCTTAAAATCTCCAAGTCCCCAGAGTGCGGACTGGAGTACTCTGAGTCCACAGAGTGCGGACTAGAGTATAAACAACTCAAAATCTCCAAGTCCCCGGAGTGCGGACTGGAGTACTTCGAGTCCCCGGAATGTGGACCAAAGTTAAACTACTCAAAATCTTCAAGTCCCCGGAGTGCGGACTGGAATACTCTAAGTCTCCAGAGCATGGACTAGAGAATAAACGATTTAAATATCCAAGTCCCCTAAGGGCGGACTGAATACAAATGACTTGAAGTCATCGAACCCTTTGCGTGTGGACTGGAAAATATTCTAAGTACCCGGAGTGGGGAATAAAGGATGTGCAATGCCGAAAAATTATCAACTTATTGAAGATAAATCGAGAAGTTTATGTAACTCGCAATAGCTTGGGTTTTGGCAACGAGTATACAGAAAACCAAACAACGAAAGTCTTCTGAAAGGTAAAAGAACTAAGTTTTATTCATCAAAAATAAGTTTCTACTACAACTTCTCCGAACCTCGGAGTCTAAAGTTTATTTACATGAACTACGAAAATAAATAAAAATAATCACATAATCTAAACTAACTCTCGTTGAACGAGAGCGATGACTACTTCTTTAGGACTTCTTCGACCTTTTACCAGATGACTCCCCTACAGAGCATTTGCCCATGATAATTTTCTTTGATGGAGAAGTGACAACTGAAGAAGTACGAGGAACTTCCATGGGCTTGGACTCGCCAGGAAGGATGACCTACAACGACTTATTCAGAGCATCGTCTAGGTCCACAGCTTGAGGCTCGACTTTGATCTCGACCGTCTTTTTCTTCTCCTTCTCAAACTGCTTCTTCATGCTCAGTTTAGATGGGTATTCAGAGGCGCTTGTAATTTCGATTTCATAACTCCCATCGATGGGAGAGGAAGTCTCGGACTTATCCTCATCAAGCGCTCCGATCACCTGAGCATTTGGACCGAGAGCCTCCCCCGCGTGAGTGGCCTCACTTGCCTTTTCCTTCACCTCCTTGGCGACATCGCTCCTTGGAGTGGGCTTGGGATCAGAACGACCTGCACAAAATCATGAAAAAAAAGCATTAGAATACAATGGCTCCTGGTGAAAAACGACGACTTTTGGAATGTTAAAGTGAAGGGTTATCTACTAGGTTCCGGCCGTCCGAGGGGTCGCACCCTTTGGAATGGGAGACAGAATGTGAACGCCAAGACCAGGGTCCTCCGGATCATAACCGATGTGCAGCTCAAAGGGATCAAGTATCGGCCGATCGACCGAGTCAGTGCATGAACTTGAGACTCGATCCCGGATGGACAAGTAATAACCTCTTTCCCATTCGTTGAGGGGGAGGCTTTGCAGTAAAGAGCTTTTGCCGTAGACAGGTCCAAAGGCTCATTTCCCTTAAGAAATTCTTTTATCAAAGCTCCTTCATCAACCTCCTCGATACCAAGTTCGAACTTCTTGATTTCTACTAAGGTCTCCCATGCCTCAGCTAAAGATTCGAGGTAGCCCTCATCCAGAAAAGTTAAGTCTCGATGCATGAGGACGCGGGCATTGAGTTCTGCAATTAGTGGGTCGAATATGCTTTTGACCTCCTCCCTACCTGCTTCTTTAGCCGCCTCAAGGCGGGAGTCGACCTCCGTAGACGCTATTTTCTTGCCCTCTTGACGGGCTTCATTCTTTAGCATCTCAACCTTAGAAAGTTCATCCTCAAGCTTCGCCTTCAGAAGTTGTGTGGCAACGATCTCGTCGCAATATCATTGCGACTCTTCTTGGATAGTGGTCTTCTCCTCCTTTTCTTGGAGGAGTTGCTCCTTCAGCTCCTTAATTCGAAGGGCAAAGGCGTCCCTCTCCTTCTGCACCGAGTCTTTCTCCAAAGCTAGGGCCCCATAGCGTTGGACGGCCTCGTCGATTTCTTTTTTATGGGTTGACTCCAGACGAGTAACGGCCTCGGCAGTATCTTTAGCGCTCTGCTGGACGGCTTCTAGTTGAGACTTATAAGAAGCAAGCTCTTCGTTCTGAGCATTAATAATATCTTTATCGTGAATAGCCTCGAGGTTTAGGCGATTTATCTCATGCCGACGCTCTATGTAAACTTCCGAAACTTTCTCGGCTAAGTGCACGAACGCATCATGCCGTACATAGACATCATTGGTACAAGCGATGGCACTTTGCTTGACATGCCCAGGAATATGGTGGATCGTCGGAAGATATGTTAAGCCATCAAAGCATATCTTTGGAAACGAGGCTTTAAGTTTAGCAAGTCGTTCAGCGACCGTTGGATCGGTAACAGGAGTAAGATGAGTCTGCTTGGAGACTGCAGGCGTTCTGTGGGGATCTCGAGATTGCCTGGTACTTGATGAACAAGAGCGTTGATCCCGATGTGCCTCAGGCTGAGCCCTTTATGTCTAGATTTCTCTTTATTGTGCTCCGGTTAAGAAGGAGGATCGCGAGGATATGATGGCTGGTTATAAGTTTTCCTTCAGTGTGATGACTCTCGGCGATGGTAATCTCGATCGCCGGATTCATCTCTATTTCAACGCTTGCCGGATCCCGAATCCCGGCCAGATTGGTAGAAAATTGATGACCCGCGAAGGCGGTCAAGTCCATGCGTGCGCCCCATGTCACCTACACAAAGTTTAAATTACGGTGAGTTAGAAAAGAATAGAGTGACAACAGAAATTTAAGTGCGAGGTGAAGTGCATGTGTTTGTGTGTCCTAGTGTTTCCCCGCAATGGACCAGTTTCTTTACTAATAGGAGTTTTTTCTCCTTGTTTTTGGGCTTGAACGCTTGTATCGCCTCTCGTAGGCGAATGAAGCTTAAGGGCCTCTAGATCGTCGAAGTCGTAGTTGAGTAGATCATCAGGTATGGAGAGGTTCGACAGGCCTTTTAGAGAACTTTCTAAATACTCTGAGGAAGCTTCTTTCTCCACTGGGACAAGAGTAACTTTAGAAGTTCCACCGACTGTTTTCTTCCTCAGCCTGTATGTTAGTTTCTTCTTCCTCTTCGAAGGGGAAGGAAACGTCTCAATGTCGTGAACTTTAACTGTCGGATCCCGAGTGGGACTAACGTTCTCATATTGTACCTAAAGCGTTTCAGTTTCCTTAATTTCCCCCTCTTCTAGTGTGTTAGGGGAGTTACGCGCTGAAGACTCATCTTGTTTTTTCCCTTTTCCAGAAGCAGACCTGGGTATGGTAACACCCCGAGGGAGGCTTATCCAGCGACCTTCCGCCAACAGTCCAAATTTTGTAAGTGACTCATTTGAAATAAGAGTTCTGATGTCTCGTCTTCGGTGGGAATTGCTCGGATAGCTTCGATGGCTTCAGAATATCCGAGGCCCTCGGGACACGGATTAATACCTGAAAAGATGGAAGAGAGTTAGAAAAGGTGTAACTTCGATCAAGTATGAGTATCGGTCCAGGAAAAAGACTTACTTCCTTCCACCCATCTCCTTGCAAAGCCGGGAGGACAGCGCACATAAAACCATTCCTGATTATACAGGGCAAACTTTCTCCATGCCTCGGTTAAGATTTGACATTTGCTATACGGGTCGAGAAACACGAAAGATGGGTTATCCTTTCGTCTCTTGATGCAATACACGTATCGAATATCGCCCGGAGTCGGAAGCCTAGAGAGGACACTCATGAAGAGGATGCAAGTGCCGTAGATGAATGCATGGCTGTTTGGATGTAGTTGCGATGGGGCAACGTCGATATACTGCAACACTTCTCGAAGGAATGAGTTGAACGGTGGCACGCTGCCAACCCAGCACATGAATTTGTTGCAAGCTATGTATCCGACTGGGGGAAAGTGTGGACGATCATTCCCCGATGGAACTAATACATCGTCAAAGAGGATTCCATGGACAGAACAAATCCGACGGAGCGTACTTTCTTTAATCTTTGAAGCCTGAGAATCGATTGGGTCATCTAGAAAAATCGCTGCCTCCAAAAGCGTCGGGAGCCAAGTCGACAGATGTAGTCGCAGGGTTCGGAAAGTCTTGAGTGGGGGTAGTTGACGGATGTGAAATCTCTACAACTTCATGTCGAGAGGATGGCCCAGGTATCTCTGAGATCGTAGCAGAGCTATATTTCCTAGATATCTCTAACGAAGATTGAATCTAACAGAGTACATGTTTGAACTATACTTGAAAAATAATCGATGTTAGAATTAACAGCATAAATATTCCGTGTGTGAACTAGTGTTATCATTCAAATATAAGTGCTGAGAAATTAAAAGTCACGGAGTTGAAGATATAAACTTGAGCTTTGAACTGTCATCTTCGAAGATCGTCATCGCTTACCGTCTCCAAAAGCCTGTCTTATGATGTTTTCAATTTTGGACTCGGACATTGGCACTATATGTTGAAGGCTATTATCTGCTTTTATCGATTTAAATTCAGACTTATGATTGTTGAAACTGGGGAGTTATCGGTCCGGATTAGTTCGATATGCAGGTTTGCTTAAGTCCTTATCCTTGTTTTTTTCTTATGATTAGGCATGGCAAATAAGTGAATTCGACGAGGGTTATGTTCAAGTTGGAATGATTTAGACCGTTGTTATCCATTCATCGAAGGTCAAGGCCAAGCGACACTTGAAACACTTGACCTAAAACCCGCTCGGCCTAAACGCCACTCGGCCTAAATGCCGTTCGGCCTAAATGCCGTGCGGCCTAAATACCATTCGGCCTAAATGTTGCTCGGCCTCAATCCAGTTCGGCCTAAATACCATCCGGCCCGAGTCCATTGCTTGGCATTCTCTGGATCAAGCGTATGGGCCAGATACAATGAGTCACTTACTTCTTACCTCCTTGACGTCACTCATGTATAGAGTCTATCGAGCCACTCGTCTCGTGCTCGACCATCCTCCACTCAAAATACAAGTGCCAAACGGCCGCGCTTGGTTCTTCTTTGCCCCTTGATTACTGAACGACCTCAAACAACGGTCCTGTTCCACTTCAACATCCTAACTCTAACGATTAGTAAACCAACAGGAACCTACGACCTGGAAACGATCAGTGTCCATTTCCCCTCTCCTATCCATTCCACATGCCTCCTACTTTCTATAATCTATAGAGAATTCACGTATTCGAACTTTTTGCTATACTTCCAAATTTGAAAAAAACGTTCGAACGAAAGATTCTTACCAAAGAGAATGATGGGAGCTTGGGGGCCTGTGTGCTTAAGATTGAAAGTCGTTCAGACTCAATTTGAGAAGGAACTATAGGTAGGACTTGATGGATTCAGGATAGGAAGGGAAGATTGGAGAAGTGAACGAGGTTTGAGGGGGGTAAGTTACGTGTTCTTGCAGGGTCGCGGTAAAAGTAAAAAAGAAAAAAGAGAGAAGTGAAGTACCAACCTTTATGGGGGAAGAAAGGGAGTCGAAGGGACAATGATCGGTTGAACCGGTCAAAGCACATCCCTTGTTCGCCATCATTAATGTTGTTCAACATTCGTTTGTTTTTTGGCTTTAGCATGTCTTTCGGCATGCACTATCTCGAGCAGCATTCAGGAGAATACACTTTTGAGAGAATAACATCAGTGCTTGAAGCATAACACGGAGGACTCATAATTCGAAGCGCGTCATGTTCATCCACATGATACACTTTGGGGGGAAAGTGTTACCCAGTGGCTTGACCTGGTAGACAGAGACTTGATGGGGAAGTCTTGCTCGGCACAACTAGGTCGTTCGGCATCTATCATCGTTCGGCTTTGGGGGCCGTTCGGCATAGCTTGGTCGTTCGGCATCCCATACGGTTCAGCATGCAGACCTTGTTCGGCATTGAGCATCGTCCGGCATGAACAGACCGTTCGACATCTATCCTCGTTCGGCATTGGAAGCCGTTCGGCACAACAAGCTCGTTTGGCACTCCACACCGCTAGGCATCCTGACCCCGTTCTGCAATGAGGGCCGTTCGACATTTAGCATGGTCGTTCGGCATTCCATCCTCAATCGGCATTCCATCCTTGTTCGGCACAAAGCCCCATTCGGCATGACAGATTCGTCCGGCATCCAATCTCGACCGGTATGAATCCCGTTCGGCATTCCAGCCTCGTTTGGCATCTCCACTCGACCGGCATCGGTTCACGTTCGGCTTGCACTCTTCACTCGACACATCGCCTCATTCGGCATAAAGAAAGCATTCGCATTTGTCGAACGACATTAGTGGTTTGACACATAGAAATCACTCACTTTGGGCCGAGATATCTAGCTACTAGGCCCATCAGAGAAGCCCAACCCATCTTCGTCTATAATTAGAGAGGTAAGGGCACAGTGAAAGGGACCTTTTTTCGAGAACACCGGGGAGACTCTGCCGCATTCATGACTCATTCAAGACTTATCTTCTTTGTTTAACAATTGTAATCAAATAGTTGGTATATGGATTGTATCTGTAACCAGTTGATAAGTAAAGAAATAAAGTTTAACCTCAAAGTGGATGTAGGCAATTACGTCGAACCACTATAAATCTGGTGTTCTTATTTTCTGCAATTTATTTTAGCATTCTGTTCACCGTTTACATTTACTTTCATCATTAATCTCTCTACATAATCTCTCTTAAGGGTGTTAGTGACCAATTTTGGTGCAAGCACCAGCACTTTCCTGATTAGGAGCATACTAGCTTCGTCACCGATCTGGGACTTTACTGCTATAAAGTCATGCCCTTTGGACTCAAGAACGCCAGGGAAACCTACCAATGGTTAGTTAATCAAATGTTCTTCAACCAGATCGGAAAAACCATGGAGGTATATGTGGATGACATGCTTGTGAATTCATGGTTCTCCACTGATCATATCAAAGACCTAGAATTGGTGTTCAACATCCTTCAAGAATATAGAATAAAACTTAACCCGTTGAAGTGCTATTTTGGGGTCGCATCTGAAAAATTCCTTGGATTTATCGTCAATGCTCGAGGAATTGAAGCCAATCCCAAGAAGATCTAAGCAATCAGAAATCTTGAAACTACAAGGACTATAAAGCAGGTTCAGAGTCTCAACGGAAAAGTAGCAGCACTAAGTAGGTTCATTTCAAAATCCACTGACAAATGCATTCCCTTCTTCGTTCTGATCAGGAAAGGGAAATGAAATTTTAAATGGACTACAGAATACGAGGGTGCATTCCGAGCACTAGTTTGACACCTGTCCACACCACCTTTTTTGTCAAAGCCTATTGATCACGAGAGATTGTACATTTACTTGGCGGTGTCAGAAAACGTAATCAGTGCTACCCTAATTAGGGAGGAAGACCGGATACTACAACTAGTATATTACATTAGCAAACAACTGACCGGAGCAGAGAGAAATTATCCAAAGCTGGAAAATCTGGCTTATTGTCTTGTTATTGCCTCAAGGAAGCTACGCCCATGTTTCCAAGCTCATCCTATCACCGTCTAAACTGACAAGCCATTACGATGGGTCCTTAGGTGGCCTGAAACGTCTAGTAGGTTACCCAAGTGGAACATCGAGCTGAGTCAGTTCGACATCGCTTACACACCAAGGCGAGCCATTCAAGGACAAGTCCTAGCAGATTTCATCGCTGAATTCACTATCCTGGAGGACTTATCTGAAACTATTGCATCTCCTAAATATATCTGGAAGCTACATATTGACGATGCATTAAATGATCGCTGCTCAGGCACCAGAGTTGTATTTGAAACTCTTGAAAGGCAATCTATATGCTATGCCTTAAAGTTCGTTTTCCATGCAACTAACAATGAGGCCGAATATGAAGGCCTGCTCGTTGGATTGAGACTTTCCAAAGATTTAAGAATTATTGCTGTGGATATGCACTATGATTCACAATTGTTCGTGTGTCAAGCTCAAGGAGAGTACCACGCCAAAGACAGAAGACTGGCTGCTTGTCTTGCTCGGATTCAAGAAATATTGGACCAGTTCGATTATTATGCCATCTATTGCATACCCCGAGAACACAATCAGAAAGCTGATTCCTTAGCAAAGTTAGCCGGTACAGGTGAGGTACAGCAAATGGGAATCGTTCCCATGGAGATATTATCTTCCCCAAGCATCGATCGGATGGAAACAGACTGGGTGTTTGAAGTCATTCTTGATAAGGAGTCATGGATGACTCCGTTCAGAAACTATCTTGAGCATGGGACCCTACCAGAGCGTAGGAGTGAGAAAAGACTAGTTCTTCGAAAGGCTTCGTGGTTCATTATTCAATATGGAGTCATGTATAGAAGAGCGTACTCTGTTCCTTTATTCTGGTGTATCACCTACAAAGAAATGAAATGAGTATTGCATGATGTACATGAAGGAGAATGAGACAATCACATCGGGGGCAAGCTCTTGCTAAGAAAGTGCTCCGATATTGATATTATTGGTCGATTGTAAATCACAATGCATCGGATTACGCCGGAAAATGAGATAAATGTCAAAAACACGCTCGGATTCCAAGAGCCCTACCTACCGAAATAACTCAGATGGTCAGTCCATGGCCGTTTCTAGTATAAGGCATTGACATTATTGGTTCTCTACCTCTGGCCAAAGGTGAAACTATCTAGAACATTATCTGTCGATTTGGCTTCCCACATACCATCATTACTAATAACTGAGCACAATTCGACAGTGTTGAACTTAAAATTTTCTATCAACGATTCCACATCCAGAAGAAGTTCTCCATAGTTGCACACCCTCAAAAGAATGGACATGTTGAAGCTATTAATAAAGTTATAAAGTCTATTCTAAAAAACGACTGGAAAAGGCTACGGGAAAATGGGTCGATGAACTCTCTATGGCCCTATAGGCTTATCAGACAAACCCAAAAATCTGCGATCGGCCACACTCCATTCTCTCTTTCCTACAGCTCTGAAGCTGTTATTATAGTCGAGATGGAAGTACCTTCTCATCGTGTGGCATATTATGATCCGAAGACAAATGCTATATTACTTACTGAATCTCTAGATTTATTGGATAAGAAGTGACAAGAGGCTGATTTGAGGGCAGCCGCATATTGAAGTCGAGTCTCTCGATTGTACAATGCCAAGGTTCGACCACAAACCTTTGAACTCGGTGATATCGCCTTCAAGAGAATTTACCTGGTTTCTTCACATATGAAACCAACGTGGAAAGGGCCGTATGTTGTCGAACGAAAGCTCAGAGACGACACATTTAAGTTATCGACCGTCGAGGTCTTACTATACCGAGAGCCTAAAATAGCGAAAGTCTTCATCGCTTCTACACATAACAGGCCTTACTTATTTATGCAGTCTACTTGTAATTTGCAATTTGTTTATGCATTTCAAAATTTGAATTTGTAATAAGGCAACTGACTTTTCCATAGTTTCTTATTTCGGCAACAAAATGCAATCTCTTCAAGCCAGAGCAGTGATTCTTTAAAATGCGTCATACGACCATCACAATGCACAGAGAGCTAGGTTCCATCCTATGATGAGATTTATTCAAATAGGGAGTGACTGTGATAGATCGGTCACTCGCAAAGTGAAACCTGAGCTCGGGGACACTGAAGCCCAAAAAAGGATTGATACACGACAATTCTCTCACTAACTAACTGGAGTATAAACTCACTAATACGGGCTTGAAGAGGGTGGATCCATCCACCTAACGACTTCGCCACAATCAAACCAAGTTCAAGGAGGATAGACCCATCCATCTAATGACCTCACTTTTTAACTCATGGTGGATGTGAATCGAACATCCACGATCCTGATAGTTCCATAATTCCATGAATGCTAACGAAATCCTAAAACTCAAAATAGATTTGATCGACCGTTTGTTTACTAACTCTAGATTCCCAGAGTGTGAACTGAAGTATAAACATCAACTAACTCTAAGTCCCTAGAGTGTGGACTAAAGTATAAACATCGACTAACTCCAAATCCCCAGAGTGTGGATTGGAATTTAAACACAAACTGGGTGTGAATTGGCCGTCCATAGGACAACTCCGAGCCCCAGGAGTGTGGATCAGAGTATAAACGCAAAGTGGGTGTGATTGACCACCCAAGAATCAACCTAAGTGCCCAGAGCGCGGATGAAGTTCTAAATATCAAATGGGTGTGGCTGACTGCTTATAAAATAACTTAAGTCCTCGGATCATGGACATATCTCAAAACCTTCAGCAGGAGAGACCGAACAAGGATGTACAAGTGCAAACCCTAGAGCATGGATCTCTAATGGATGAGCAGGTGTGACTCGACCACCCGAACTCGTCTTATTTCAGCCTCGATTCAACAAATTTGAGCTTGGTATATTAAAGGCAAAAAACGATGGCTTGCCGATCTTTTCAATTTATCCTTGAAACTGGGGGCGGAACTTAAGTATCAGCCACTGATTGAGGCAGTGTAGCATTGGAATTTGACTTAACGATTTGATAGTAGCCCGAAGCCGTGATTTCAGAACTTAACAACTAAACTCAGGTCAAATTCAAAGGCTAAAAATTCACAAGTGTACTAAACGGAAGTTCGAACGCTGAAATGCTTAAGCAAAATAAACGCAAACTATGTTGAAGATAAAAATGGAATTTATTTCATCTATTCCTTAGAAAAGAAGGAAAAGTACAAAATTATTCCAAAAAATCCTACTAGTAGTGGCCGAACCCGCATCTATACATGGTCTACAAAAAAAGGAAATTCATATCTATCTACCAAAAATGCACTAAGAAGATATGCCTATTCACTCACTTTTTTCTGCTTTTTCTTCTTTAGTGTGGACCCGCTGGAACTACCGCTCGGATGCCATTTCGTGCCCTTACCTTTCGGCGGCTGATCTCCAATCGAGGCATTATAGTAACCTCCTCCTTCAAACTCACATGGTTTGAAATACTTTCTAAGGCGGAGTCGGAGGGACAGGATCGATGTTGGAAGATTAGAGAGATACATTGGTGTCAACGATGGTGCCTCCAGGAGAAATCATTCGAAAAGGGGCTGTACCAAGGCCCGCCATATGGCCTCCAACGCCATTGGCTCGCGCGGCCACTTCCATTTCAGCGTTGATTTCAACAACTATTTCCTCTTCATGCATTATTTAGGCATCTCCAAGGACGTTAGCGGTTGGGCATGAACAGCTAGTCATAGGTACGCCTCCACCGACAAATGGTAGTTTGGCAAAAGGGTAACTATGATGGCCAAGAAGCTCCTCCATCATTTTCTCATCAAAAGTAAGTGTGCTCCCCTATGCTCTGTCAATTGGTGCAGTAGCCATTGTAGTGGTCGCTTTTGTAATAATGGCCTCATGCTCATGATGCGGCTCTTAAGTTGTAGGAGGCACGACAGATGTAGCTCCCATCACTGAATAGAGATAAAGAAAAAGAGTTAATGATTACTTCACTCGACGTTTTTGGCTTTGAATAAACACAAGAAGTGTTTACAGTATCTTCCTCAGATTGGCTGACAGGTGGCGGAGCAGCTTCATAGACATGCTCGCGAGCTGGAGACAACCACAGTTGATTGGGATTATATGCAAGAACGGACTGAGGATCAACCAAAGATGTAGATTCGAGCTAGGTTGGCATAAGAGTTTCAGAACCCAAATCATGGTGCTCAATGCCGGAACCATCTCCAACCTTCGAATGTTGTGTACCAAGTTTCTCCTTTTCATATGTGATCGTGATGTCATGGAGTACTATTCCCTCATCTTCACTCAATACCCAATTTTCCAACTCAAATTCATCTACGGATTCGGCTTGATGCTCAACTTTCTCGTCTTCCACCAAGCGACCCCAAGCATTATACAAATCTAATTGATAGTTATTGAGCCAGGTTAGGTTTTGGTGCTTCAGGACATTAGCGTTGTATGTGATAAGAAGATCTTCGATATTAGCCTCCAACATGGTCTCTGCCATTTTCACTTCATTCTAACCCCTGGCCTCGACTTCCAGAATTTTAAGCGTCGCTGCATCCCTCTCTTTCCTAAGAACCACAACCTATTCACATGCTTCCTCGGCAGCTTTGTTTACATTGTCTTTCTCTTTGACGATTTCAGCAAATTTGGCCTTAGGCTCTTCAAGCTCTTTAAGCGCCCTGTCGCATTCGGCCATGACTGTAGTGGTCCGATGCCCCATCTTCTCAACCAGGGCTAAGTGAGTCCGCATCATCTCTTCCATTCGCGAGTATCCTCATCAACCCTTGTGTTGGCCTCTATCTCTGAGTTTCTGGTGCACATAGTCCAGAATTGGAATATCAGCGAGTCCTTCGAAGGGATTATCCATTTGTGGGGGAGGAGCCTCTAAGATAATAACACTAGTGGCTAGCAGAGACATGACCGCAGATTTCCATCTTGAAGACTTATGAAGTTTGCAAGCAACTGCCTTGCCTTTCCTCTTCCCCTATGAATGTCCAAGACTATCTGAAGGCCGGCTAGGGGTTCATTTTCGATGGGCATTTCTTCTTCATTGCCCTCCTCAGCTATTACAATCTATGGTGCTCTACGCTTAGCCCATCTTGCCAAGGATGCTCTAAGAGATTCCTAAAGTCTTATGCTCTGGTCTTGATGAATTAGCCCCACAATCCTCAAATTTTCATCTGTCGGCACCTAGTCAACTTCTCTCATCTCACCAGGCACCTCCTGAAGAATCTGCACTATTTCTTTAAATTAGGCACCTTCGGGTCGTGGAATCGTGGCTGTAAAGGAAAGAAAATATTAGATTCAATATTTATTACGACTACCTCATTAGTCACCGGAGAAATTACAGCACTTACTCTAACTAGACACCGTCTAGCAAGCCCTGGCGGGCACCGAACATAGTACCATTCGGTCTTGAATTAGCTAAATCCGGTCTAGGATCCAATCACAACTTGACAATTCCTGACCGCCTCTAGGAATGTGAATCAAGGATTATCTCCCCGACTCTTAACATTAAACAAGAATCAGACTTACTCCAGAGTCAGGGGACGTAAGAGATGCTCCATAAAAACGATGAATAGATTATTCAACAATGCATATCCATTTGGATGTAACTGTGTTGAAGCGATTCCAAAGTAAGATAACACCTCCCGGATATACTGGTTAAATGGAGGGAGTGTTCCAGCTATGCACGAATGTCTATTGAAAGTGGTGAATCCTTCTAGGGGAATATGTGGCCTATCGTTCGACCCTAGTAACAGAATGTCATCTAGCGGTAGACCATGCCTTAAATAGATTCTCCCCAACATATCTTCAGAGACATCAGATGGTACAGAATCTTGAGGATTCCCAATAAAGATTGCCCCCGGTAACTTGTTCGGAGCTGGACTTATGACTTCGGCCGCGATAGCCGGCATCTCTATTACCAAAGGAAGTGAACTTTGAACCTTCTACTGTTGTGAACTCCCGGGTTCCATAACTAGTCAACTTATCCAAAACCATCATTAAATGATAATAAGCCTGTGTGTTTCCCAATATGGAGTGCATGAATGTGTTGTGAAGTGCAGTGCTACATAATACTTAAGAAATTCTACAGAATTTGAGAAAATGTTCAAATGATATGATTTCGAGATTCGAACGGAGCGACTGTCATCGCTGACCATCAAAACCATGCCATTCAACTTCAGAGATCGTTCCTTGTTAATGTTCATCAAATTTTGTTAAGTTACAGTTCCATCGACGAGCCTCAAAAGGCAGTCAAATATGTGGTGAAACAGCTAAACCAGTTATGCAGGGTAGAAGCTCGTCGGAATCAAATGTTCGAGTGTGTAGAGATTTCATATCCATCAAATTTTGGACTTGGATCGATCACCAAGAACACCATTCGTATCGACCACCAAGAGCACAGTTCGTATCCATCAAAGGAAACGTGACTCATATCGTTCGTGGATCGATGCCGCGTATCGATTATAGGAAAGTCGTTTTGTATCGGTGTAAAATTTCCTTTTTTCCGTATCATCACTTGACCCTGGATTTTGTATCGATCGCTCTGGATTTATAAAAAGGCCATCATTAGTTGATCGATATGAAAGCCCTCCATTCATCGATACGAAAAGCTTCATTCACTCGATACGAAGTTCTGTTGTACCTAGGACGATGCAAATTGCATCCCTTGACCCAAGATCGATACGGTGGCTGCGTATCCATCTGCACTTCATCTTCTCCGGTCAGCTCAAGCAACACAGAAACCATCTCCTCCTTCCTCGACCATCTCCATCCTCCTCTTCGCCAAATTCGACCATGAATACGAATGGAATGGCATTGAATGTCGAGTCTCATCATTTTCAACATGAATTCATTGACTAATTACCTAAATCAAGATGTAGTTACGAGAGATTAAAGGGTTGTAACGATTTGGGGATGAAGGCAATTCTTTCTTCTTGAGTTCTCGATCGATACGAAAGGAGATAAGAGAATGAATGCAAATGATAAATTTGGCTTAGTAAAAAATCCTATTATATAGGTTCATAGCCAAGCAAAAAGGACGCTTCGTATCCTAATTGTTGAACCGAGAAGACCGGTTACCTTCATCGATACGAAGGCAAAGCTTCGTATCAATCAACATGGTTATATCCAGCCAGTTCGTATCCATTTGTATATCGATATGAAAGTTGATGCAAGATCGCACTTGGACTACTCAACTCCATTGATGCGAAGTGTTAGATTCATATCCATCTATTCAAACGCCATAAAAGCTTCATGTCCATCGATATGAAACATCTTAAAGAAACCATCATGTTCGTATCAATAGCCATGAATACAAAGCGTGCATTCAAACATTTAAACTCGCTCCAAGAGAGGATCGATACAAAGATAAACTCTAAAAAACCGTCAAGCGTTGTTACAACTCAAATTTCACATCGATTCAGGAGAGGATCGATACTGAATTTGATACGAGAAAACTGACAACGACTTGTGAACATGCGAACATTAACGGGAGTCAGGTTAACATACATACATATATGACAGACTAACATTCAATATTCAAAATTCACAGAAGTTGAACGCTCACCCGGTGGCGATCACGTCGAACAACGGGTTACAATCATTCAACACCTAGTTACAACAGTGCACGGTACAACAATTTGCAATCAACAATTTGTTATTTGTATTATTGAAGATTAATCAAAGGTTACGCCTTTCGACGAGAAAACAACAACCGATCAACAAGTCAGATAGAACTTTTTAGAATAATTATCACAGCTTTTCAGAGCACGTTATGTCCTCACAATACGTACTTTAGGGGGCAAATGTTATCCCGCCTTTTGGAAAGGCAGTGACACCAAGAAATTGACTGGAAATCAAAGATAGTTCATCCCGAAAAATGGTTATACACAGGTTCACTATAGATATTGGCAAATTTTGCCCGAGTCTGAATCAAGCTACAATTAATATGACACACCAAGCAAAGCTATGAAAGCCAACATTTCAAATTTCAAGTCGATCGGAGTTCGTATGCTCAAGTTATGGGTCGATCAAATTCTATGAGAAGCACGTTTTGTTCATATCCATCATTTCGCATCCATCCATTTCGTATCCTTCATACCTATTCCACGTTGTATACATCACGTCCGCTCTTTTCATATCCATCACCTAAGGAGATTTCATATCACTTTCACTTATACACAGTTCGTATCGATCATCTTATACACAGTCCGTATCGATCATCATATACATAGTCCGTATCGATCATCATATACACAGTCCGTATCGATCATCATATACATAGTTCTTATCAATCACCAATAAACGATATGAAACAACACTTCAAAGGCATCGATATGAAATTGATCTTCTATCGATATGAAAGTTTAAGTTTATATCGATACGAATTGGAGTAGAGGCTATCGATATGAAGCGGCCAATATGCCATTGATACGAAGTGGCTTCAGGGATCGATACGAAGTGAAGTGCAGTAAAGCGATACGAAGAGAACACATAAAGATGGATGACTCGATCATTCGGCATAAAAAGTGGATCTATCCTAAAATTTAGCGCCACGTCATCGGTTATCACGTACCCAGAAGCGATGCGAACTCAGCAGCCTTTAACAAATTCAAACTTGCATTGGTCATAACTCGAGATTTACAAGTCCAAATGCTACCAAATTTTCACAGAAGCTTGAGTGCAACCTCTGCAATGTTCATGATCGATCTCGACCCGATTGGGCTAAATCTTGATTGATATGAATTTCATTCGTATCGATCATGGATTAAGTTTAAACAACCGGGGATCGATCATGTGGGCCCATCCACATGAGGGAAGAGGTCTTCCGAGATCTGGGCGAGATATTTGCTGCCCACATCTATAAATAGCAGTCCAGGACCTATTGAAAAAGGACTTTTGGCTCTTCCATGTCCATATTCTACCAAAATTACTATTGTACTCGAATTGTACTATTGTAACTTGTTATAACCAACAAGCAAAAATCAATAAAAGTCAGCCATTTTACAGTGGACGTAGGCCATAAGCCGAACCACTCCAAATCTGTGTGTTTCTGTGCGTTTTTTCTGTTTATCAATTGGTGTGTTTGTTAGATCTTCCTCATTTTCCATTTATATTCTTCATTTTATCTCTTCAAACACATCCGAAGAGTGTTGTGCCTAATTTTGGTACAAACACTTCCTCCACCTAGATTTTATCTTCCGTTTCCGGCCTCCATATCTTCCTTTCTCGTAAAACTACATATGAGCCTTAGTAAGATATAGAAGAATAGTTTAAGAGAGAGGGGAGCACATACATATATACATATATATCAAACATAAGTATATTACTATAGTGTTAACCCAAATCCCAATCTTATTTTCTTATTCATTGGATTACGTTTTGAAAAATCATTAAGGTTCAATTTTCCCTTTTAAGTTTACACAAACCTATGCTCTTATACCAACTTGGAACATCTTCCACTTGGAGGCCCAAAACTAACGGCTTGGTGACCAAATGCGGTAATATTAGAAACATTGATTTAACGGAAACACATGAATATGAAAAAAATTCAAAATCATAAAACAGATTTCTCATTCAACTTCAAATGATGTTTCAAATGAGTTCACATAATCCCAATTCATAAATCATGTTCAAAGAAATATAATCATTACTAAATATGCCAAGAGTGACATATGAAGATGCCCCCATGGATGATCAGGGACTAAATAAAGGCAATTAGACAACTTTGCCATTACAACCGAATCACGGCGGAATCAAATAGAAAAGAACTCCTAGCAGCTAGCTTGCCTCATACACATCTCCAAAAGCTTGCTTGTCTAAAGAAGAACTTGAAAATCCTTAACTCATAAACTACTAAAAATTAATTGAGTACCCAAGAGTTTAAGGGGAAAACATAAACTTCGAATCAGAAAAATAGCCTAGTGTAAATAATAACCTACTATTTCAAACCCTATAGATATCTAGTGAGACCATGCCACTTAGAGGAATGAGTTTTTTCCTCACTAGTATCTTAACCAAATTTATAATAACCATAAACCGTGCACCTACATCCACATTGATTGAGACATAATACAATAAAATATCATGTTGATATGTAAACATGTAATATGTTTTAGATTTCCCATCCCCATTCGTAAGATTATCTGTCTTAAGTTATAATTTCTCGGATTTCTATTATCCTAATTGTTTTCATGGACTGACTAATAACCTGTTCCAAGCCTACGGAATGCCAATTCAGTTTCATAGTTTTCATGGGATCTCTAAGAACCTATTGGTATCTACCAATAACCTCATCCAATTATAGTTTTCTTGGGTTCATTATGAACCTATTAGGCTCTCCAATAAATTCTCTCAACATAGTTATAATGGGTTAACAATGAACCTATTGATCCCCGTTAATAACTTATGCGGATATATTTTACATGGGATCACTAAGAACCTGTTGGCCCCGCCAATAACTATTCCATACATTGCTTTCATTGGCTTACTATGAACCTATCTAAACTCAATCTTTGGGCATCCTATATTCTGGTCTACTTGACGTCTTGGATGGAATTCTATTCACACACTCAATTTATATTCACTACGGGGTCAACATAGCTAGTTATTCTACTCTTAATATCCCAAATTCAGTTATGGGTGAATTATAAAGTGAATATGTTTACAGAAGAAGCACACATGATAATTGATCATAACATAGTTATATAATCATCTCTAGTTTAATTTCCTTGTAATCATTTTTCAAATGATATATGGTTAATACCCTTAATCTATTATTTTTAGCAAGGAAAGCTTCTTAAAAAAACCAAAGTTAAATGCTATTTCAAAAAATTTCTTTCATATTACCGTGGGCGTGTCTTAAAAATTGAGATTGGGTTTATTGTTCCGAAAACTAAGGCTTTCGAAATCTTAGACTCTCTCTTTCGAAACCATTAAAATATATCCTTCGAAAGTATTCAAACCGTCTTTTTAAAACACTTAAATATATGACTTTCAAAGAAATCAAAACAGCCTTCCTTTTGAAACCATTAAAACATTTCTTTTGAATGTATTAAAGCTATTTTTCAATAGCACTTAGTCCAAGTAAGTTTTATAAAAGCATAGCTTCCAAACCATTTGAAAGTAACTCTTGCAAATTCTTTAGGTTTAACCTTAAATATAACTTCTGGGTCAATGTGAACATAAACGAAAGTAACCCTTTCAAAAACAATGATCTCTAAGTAAAAGAGTTTGGGTAAACAAATGGCTTCGACACCACTCTTTCGAAAGCAATAATCTTAAAGTAAAATAATAAGGAATAGGATTGCTTCGAGATGACCTTTCGAAACCATTGCCTACGAAACCTTTAAAATAAGTGACTACAGGGACTCTTTCGAAAGAATTGGGAAGTGGATTCAATATTAATAAAACAAAAACTTCCCTTTCAAACTCATTATTATAAGGCTATAAAGGAACGCGATCTTTAACCAATTCGAAAAGTATGAAGACAACAGCTAGGTTTCGACTAGGTTCAAAAGCATCTACCCTTTCGAAAGCTCCTTTTTAAAATTTAATATACAACAACTCAATCGAAAGCTACTAAACATATTTTGGCAGAGAAGCCCTTCCCCTTTACAAAACAGTTAAGGCATTTAAGTCATCAAACTTAATTAATCTAATTTCCATAGTAAATTAGTTAGGAAAATTCCCAAAAAATCATCTTAATTCACTTTCAATATGTTTTCTAACATATATAAATTTTAGACTCAAGTTATTTATATGATTGCCATCACTAATTTTAAAACCAAATTGTCTATTTCTTCTACTCAAAGTTCATAATAGATTATCCATAGCTTGGATTAATATAAAAATTTAAAACCATCTCCAAAGTAATGTTTCACATAACATATTAAATCCTCATGGCATTCGAAACCCATTATACATGACTTTAACCTTAAAATCGAATCAAAACCTTTTACAAACATACTTATTTAAATCAAACATGGCATAAAATTAAAGCATGTCATCATTTAAATCAACCAAACTATTTTAAACCTTTAAACTCGGAATTAAGATGTTCATTAAAACATATATAAGATGGTCTAGATAGTTATTCACCTTGTTTGGAGAAGGAACTTGAGATTTGATGTTGCTTAATTCTTCCTTGTTTAAATCCTTAGCTTCAAGTTGATTTTGATCCCTTTTTTCTCCTAGGGTTATAGCCGAACTTAGTTCTTCTTAGCTTTATTTATTTATTTATCAATGTGTGAAATGAAAAATGAATTGAGGGTTTAGGGTTTATGGGATTATGTTATACGGCTATTTCCCGTTATTCCCTTGCCTTATTCTCTTGAGTAGTTAACTTATAAAACCATTTTAAAACCCATTCTTATGATTTCATTTAGTCAAGGCACGACTCTGTTTAGTTTTCAAATCTTAATCCCCTGTTATTCTAGTCTCTACATTATTCTACTTAATTTATCTAATTAAATATCCTAAATAATGTTATTTAAAATTTAGGGTGTTACACAACCACATAACAGTGAAAAGTCCATAGTCCAAAAGTTTTTGTTAGCAAGATGATAATTCCTTGCCCATTTCACCTAGATGATTTCATTAATATTTAGAACATCATCCAAATGTTTTGAGAAGAAAGCCTTATTCTAGAGCTTTATGCTTTTAACACCTAACCCACATAGGCATGTGCTTTTTCCACCTTGCTAAAAGCTGAAGGAAATAACTTTCTTCGGTGCATATTGCTAGTCCACATAAAATGATTCATGGCTTGTCTAACTTGGTTAATAGGCTTAGTTAGAAGGATAAAAGATCTATTCCAGTAAACAGTTATAACATGAATAATAGCTTTAATTATAATTAGTCTACCAGCTTGACTCAAAAATCTATTTACCCCACTATTCATAGTTCTGGTAACTTTTTTCAAATGGAGGGAGACAGTCTTAGTAACCAATTTTTCTAGAAGATAGTGGAATATATAGATGAGTTATTTTGTTGCTCAATGATGGCGGTGAGGTCAAGTCATGCAAAACATTCCTCTACAACTTTAGAATGTTGAATATGCTAGTATATGATTTTTGTTTGATGGTAATATATATATATATGTATGTATGTATGTATATATATATATTCATTATAATGTATTTGTTATTGTACTATTTTATACTTCACATAATTAAATAAATATCTATTGAATAAAATAAAAAACACAGAATTTAAATTCAAACAAATATTTTATTCAAACAAATATTTTATTACAATTTTGAATGGTACAAATTTGAGCTCTCACTATATGTATACATGTTTCAATTACAATAAATTTTGATTACATCACAAATTTCACTTTACATTGTTCACCTCACTACATGTCACTCATTCACTCGTATTTTATCTTCAACTTTGCTCCAGCCTGAATCCACCTTCTGAGCTATATGCAAAATAAACACTAATGCAGTAAAATTGAAAAATAAATATTTTTGCAGTGTAAAATAAAATGTGTTTTTTTGAAAATATTTTTTGCCTCGGTTCTTTGGGTTGGTCGTCAGCATTTCTTTTGAATTTTTATACACGAATAACTTATGACATGCACAATCTACCACTGTACATGACATATGGCCTTGCACACCGATATACACTAAATAAAACTGCAGGGACAGGTGAGCACAAGGTCAAACCTAAGCCGAGGCTGGATTCAACTCAGGTGCAAGCAATACAACATACAATATCTCAAATATACACATGAGAGCAAACAAATATGGCTCAAACAATACAAAACTGAGGTGAACACAGACCAAAATGCAGCAACAAATGGAATCAATCAGACCAAGAGGCTCCAAGTTCAATGAAATGGTCCATACACATAACAACTCAAATGTACACAACCAGACCCAATAGACCAGATACAAATGGTTAGGTGCAAAGCAATAGAGCAACAAGTAAATGGCAGTACATGAGCATGATATGATCAAGCATAATATCTGTAAGAAGATCAATGAAATGATCAAAGAGGAATAGTACAGTATACATGAAGAACTACTCCAGACTGCATGAGCAACTATAAAAAGACCATGCTAACAAGTGCACAAGGGCCAAACTACAAGTACCTCAACAAACTTAAGTGAATATGCGACAGAACCAGACAACAATTAGGCATGGAACAAATCCAGGCATCAATGCGCACATGAACAACTGAACCCAGACCCAATAGGCCAGAAAGTCAAAGTGCAATCGAACTGCACAGCTCCACATGAAACCAGACTATACATGAACACATAATACTCAACCAAATCAGAATTGATGCCAATCTCACACACATATATACATACATATATGTGTGTGTGTGTGTGTGTGTGTATGGAAACCATCAACCGAAGTGTAGAAAAATTCCAAAATAAAGATGAAGTTTCAGTGAAACCAAAAATAAAATACAAATAGTTATGGACAGCAGTGACTGAAATAACTCAAGCAAGCAAACCAGAGGCAACAGTGAAGACTAGAGAATACAAGACTACAATTCAATGAATCAGATTGCACATCTACAAGGCTTGGTACAAAACAACATAGCAGATAAATATACACATGACTGCAGCAAGGCTCAAGTGAAACCAGGTGCAACATCAACACAAAACAACACAGCAACAAGCTCATGTGAAACAAAGTGGATAGGCATAAAAATCATACACATATGTACATACATATTTGTATGTATATACATGATTATATAGTTACAGTAATCACAGTTTCTAGTTACAGTAATGTTGTAGTGAAGTTCAAAATAAACAAGTCAGAGCAAAAAAGAATTCAACTTGCAGAAGTGAAACGAATCGAACAAGTCAAGGAGCAATAAAACATCATAGAAATTTCAAAATGCCAAAGAATCAAAGCCGTGGTGACTAAGGTAATAGCAACAATATTTCGCAAGTACAATGAACAAATCAAGGGCGAAATAAATGAAGCAAATTCAAAATCATGGAGCAACATGCGTGGATGAACGAGTTAGAATAAAGCATAAGCATTCAAGTAATAATCATATGGCCGAGCAAATTCATGTGAAGAATTCAAACTAAAATTATACAAACGTAAACTAAGGGATTCGATCCCCATAAAAAAAATCATCATCACCAAAATTCACAAGATTCTAGTTCAAGCAATTGCTGAAAGCAATAAATCATAAAACTCAAATCAAGTCTATAGTAATCAAAATTCGAAAAAGGCAAACTGCATACTAGTTTTATAATCATTCAATCTTGACAATTGGAGCATCCAAAGATGAATGAAGCAGCAATCGATTGACAAAGCAATCCAAAGCAAACTCATACTTCAATCGAAGCAAAAGAACAAGCAGCGGCTTCAACAAAGCAAAGCCCTAATGTTGTAAAGGAACGAAGGAACGAACAAGATCGGCCATTTTTCTATTAGATGTTAATAAAGGAAAGTCACCCTTTTTCCGTTTATAACTAATGTGGGCCGGCTGTTTTTTTGTGGGCTAGGGTTTTGTTTTAAATGTTTTTAAATTGTAATTTTATTTTAACTTTTCACATTCTGGTGTGTTTAACTAGATTACGAACTACGGTTTTTGTAGTTTGAGATCGCAACTAAATGTCTGAGTTGTGGCAGGGTTTTGAGCGTAGAGTTAGGTTAGTCGATAGTGGATGTCGCAAGTTTACGTGTGTAAGCGTCTGACTACTTAATTTCTAATAGAAATCTTAGGGGTAGCATGTAGGCAGGGTTTTGCCGAAGCTGGGTAAATCTATGTTGTTCTATTTCTGTTTTTATTATCCTGCTATTATCCATGCTGCAAATTATTTTATATACTTCCGTATTAATTTTTATTATTATTAGTATCACCCTATTCACCTCCCTCAAGGAAGAAATCGATCCTACAATTGGTATCAGAGATAGAAACAAAAACCAATTTTTGTATTAAAATTTTTATTTTTCATAAACAAATTTTTGTTTTTAATTTTATTTAAATGGCTTCTTTTAATAGTGCTTTTTCCGATGGTCAGTCCATAGTTAGACTCCCTATGTTCAATGGTGAATGTGCTTACTAGAAAATTAGAATGAAATTTTTTCTAAAAACCATTGATGCTTGGAATATTGTTGAGATAGGTTATAGGACACCGACTATAGTGATAGATAATCAGGAAATTGAAAAACCGATGGATCAGTGGACAGATCTTAAAAATAAACTACAGAATGCTAATGCTAAAGCTATGAATTCTATTATTTGTTCATTGAAACAAATTGAATTTAATTGTGTCTCACGATGTCTAACTGCATAGGAAATCTGGCACACACTTAAAGTGACTCACGAAGGAACCACTCAATTCAAAGTATCTCGCCTTACCATGCTTAATAGAGAATATGAGAACTTCATAATGGCCAAGGACGAAAATGCCAAAGAGATGTATGAACGACTTTCAATCTGGTATACAAATCAAAAGCTCTTGGAAAATCATACACAAAGTCGGAAATAGTCCAAAAAATCCTTAGAGCCTTTCCATGGAATTTTGAAGCAAAAGTAGCTGCCATTCAAGAATCGAAAGATTTGAAACAAATTAAAGCCTATGAACTCATTGGAAATCTCACCACTTATGAGCTAGAAATGAAATTCAAGGAAGAACATGAAAGAGGTGATACTCAAAAGAAATCAATAGCTCTCAAAGGAACAACTGGAAGTGAAGATGATGATGATGGTGAAGCTGAACTGGCACTACTAATAAAGAGATTCAAAAAGTGGAACCGCAAATATGGAAATCCAGTCAAAAATCATGAATTAAAGAGCAGAATCAACAAAGTTCTAGACAACTCAGAAAAACAAGAGATTATTTGCCACAAGTATAATAAACCGGGTCATATCAAGCCAAATTATCCTCGGAATCGATTTAACCAAGGAAAGAAACCAAAAATAGAAGTTTTGTAGTAACTTGGGATGAAAGTGATGAAAATGAAAGCACTGGCAGTGAGAGAGAAAAAGAAAATCTATGTCTACATGGAGAAATAACTAACAGCGATGATGACGAGCCAAGTAAGGTATCAAAACTTACTCATTCAGAATTGCTTATATATTTTCATGAAGTAAATGGATGTTTTCAACTACTTAGGGAAAAGTATGCTAAAATTGAATCACAAAGAGATAGTTTGATAGAATTAAATAAACAGCTTGATCAATTGGTTAAAAACTATCAAATCGAGAGCCCTAAGTGTGATAAGTGTCCATCACTTGAAGAAGAAATTAAAAAATCAGAATTAAAATAAAATCACTTGAAAATGAAATTCTGATTTTGAAAGAAAGTGAAAACACTAGGAGGGAAATTCTATTAAAAAGTGCACCTTGCTATTAAATGAAAATGAATCACTCAAAACACAAGTCCAACAATTGTCTATGACTTTAAGAAAATTTTCCAAAGGAAAACGACCGTTAAATATGCTATTAGGGAATCAAACAGTCAATATTGTTAGACAAGGACTTGTATAAACTCGATCTGAATGTGTTGGTAGCAAAATTAATCAAGTAAATTCGAATTGCACAATTTGTGGAAAAACTAGACACAATCACAATAAGTGTTGGTATAGACCCAAAACGTGAAAACCATATCAATTTGGGTTCCAAAAGGAACAAATATAGATTGTTTAGGATCGATACAAATATATTTCTCAAAATCTTTTATCATAACAATCATGGACCTATAAAAACAAATAGGTTACAAAATTCTTTTCTTGCGTAGGTATGTTGGCAGGCTAAGGAACAACAACAATGGTATATGGATTCTGCTGGCGAAAAATCAAAGCTCCTTAGCCTAGAGAAGTACAAAGGTGGCCGAGTCACAATGGGTAACAGTGGCAAATGTAGAATTATCGGTAAAGGTAAAGTAGGCAACAGTACATTTACCTTAAATGACATATTATATGTTGAAAATCTGCACCACAATTTGATTTCAATCAGCCAGCTATGTGATAAGGGAATGAATGTTATTTTTGACACTAACTTGTGCAAAATTATTGATCAATCATCAAAAGAAATATTATTTTTAGGGAAAAGGAAAGGTAATATATATTCTCTAACTTTTTATGATCTCACTCTTTGAAAATGTCTAATAGCTAAGGACGTAGAAGTAAACTTATGGCACAGACGATTAGGACATACTAGTATGAATCTGTTAAACAAATTAAAAAGAAAAGAATTGGTAAGAGGTTTACCATCTCATGATTTCAAAACAAAAATTCAATATAAAGCATGTACTATGGGAAAACTTAAAAAATCATGTTTTCATGCAAAGAACACTATAAGTACTTATAGAATCCGTAAACTAGTTCATATGGATCTGATTGGACCTAACGATGTTGCAAGTTAGGTGGTAAGAAATATTTTGTGTTGGTTGATGATTACTCAAGATATACATGGGTATACTTCTTAGCTAAAAAATCAGAAACATTCTCATACTTCACTAAATTCACAATATTAGTCCAAAATGAAAAAGGAGTTTCTATCATTTCGCTAAGAAGTGATCATGGTGGTGAATTCGAAAATTATGAATTTGAAAATTTTTGTGATGAAAATGGATTTAAACATGAATTCTCTACTCCACATACTCCCTAACAAAATGGTGTAGTTGAGAGAAAGAATCGAACATTACAAGAGCTGGCTAGGTCTATGATAAATGAGTATGAACTAACCTTGTTCTTTTGGCCAGTGGTAGTAAATACAACTTGTTATGTAATGAATAGAGTTATGATTAGTCCAATTCTTAAGAAAACACTCTATGAGCTATGGTTCAAAAATAAGCCAAACATTGCATACTTCAAAGTTTTTGGGTGTCCTGTTATATTCTCAATACAGGTGATCAATTAGAAATATTTGAACCAAAAGCCGACGAAGGCATGTTCATGTGATACTCTTCCAGAAGCAAAGCTTATAGAGTATACAACAAAAGGACAAGAACAATCATGGAGTCAATCAATATGAAATTTGATGAAGATATTAATGATCAAAACAAGGAAACAATCAAAAGCAATGTTAAAGAGGAGAACTAAAAAGATGAAAATGAAAAACCAAAAGAAACTACAACCACGATAGAAGTCCAAAGAAATCTGGATCGAGAGAGATTGAAATTCAAAGCAGATCATCCTCCAGAATTGGTAATAGGAAATCCTATCGCAGGTGTTCAAACTCATTCCTCCTTTAGAAATTTGTGTGATTCGTCTCTATACAATAATTTTAGAAATTGAACCAAAAGACATAGATAAAGCTCTCAATGATGAAAATTGGTTTATGGCTATGCAAGAAGAGCTAAATCAATTTGAGCGAAATGATGTTTGGACTTTAGCACCTAGATCTAATGATTATCTAGTCGTTAGGAATAAAGCTACGTTAGTTGCTAAAGGTTATAATCAAATTGAAGGAATTGATTTTCATGAAACTTTTGCACCAATAGCAAGACTAAAATCCATTAGGATATTGTTAGCTCTTGCTTGCTATAAAGGATTTAAACTAAGACAAACGGATATTAAAAGCGCTTTTCTTAACGGAATTTTGAAAGAAGATGTATTTGTTGAACAACCAGAAGGTTTTGAAAGTCATGAATACCCTAACCATGTATATAAACTTAAGAAAGCATTATATGGATTAAAACAAGCCCCTAGAGCTTGGTATGAATGTCTTAGCACTTGTCTCCTTGAAAATGGGTTCAAAAAGGGCTGTGTGGACACCATACTATTTCTATTGCATGAAAGTGATGATCTTTTGATTGTTCAAATATACGTTGATGATTTTATTTATGGTACCACTAACAACTTGTTGTATGAGAAATTTTAAAAAGTCATGCAGGAGAATTTGAAATGAGCTTGGTTGGTGAGTTAAAATTCTTTTTAGGATTTCAAATCAAATAAGTGATAAAGGCACATTCATCTCTCAAATGAAATATATTAGGAAACTTGTCAATAAATTTTGATTGAAAGATGCTAAGCCTGCAAAAACCCTCACGAGCACAACAAATAAACTTGACAAGGATGAAAATGGTAAGGCAGTTGATCAAAAGCAATATCGAGATATGATTGGATCACTTCTTTATCTTACTGCTTCTAGACCTGACATCTGTTTTCAGTCTATTTATGTGCATGATTTCAATCAAATCCAAAAGAATCTCATTTAAAAGCTGTTAAAAGGATTATAAGATATCTGTCGCATACCCCACATTTTGGTCTTTGGTATCCAACTAATGATAACTTTGAATTAAAAGCATATTCAAATACAGATTATGCTGGAAGTCTAGTTGATAGAAAAAGTGCTAGTAGAATGTGTATTATGTTAGGACATTCATTAGTTGCATGGTCAAGTAGAAAACAGAATTGTATTGCATTATCCACCACTGAGGCGGAGTATATTGCTCTAAGCGATTGCACTGCTCAAATTTTATGGGTGATATAAACTTTGTAAGACTATGGTCTAAATTTTAAACGTGTACCACTAATGTGTGATAGAAAAAGTGCAATTGATCTTACAAATAATCCTGTACATCACTCACGGATAAAACATATAGATGTTAAACATCATTTTACCAGAGATCATATTTCCAAAGAAATATCTGCATAAATTTCATTTCAACCGATTCTCAACTGGTAGACATTTTTACAAAACCCTTCCAGAAAATAGTTTTTGTCGACTTCATCTTAGTTTAGGCATTTTAGAAACTTGATTCTATATTTTTGATTTTGATCTTAAATGCCCATGTTAACTAATCTGACTCCCTAGTGATTATCAAAAGATAAATAGTGACTGAAATATAAATGACGATTGTTGATATTAATCATATATTATGACCTGAGACAGTATATTTAGAAAATTTCTATAAAAATTTAAACAAGATCTATAATAACTTTGATGGTAAAATTTTCACGACCATCTCTATTTCTATCATATTTTTAACGACCATCACTCATCAATATTCAATATAGTATGTCAAAATGTGGTATTTTTAACAGGAAAAAATTCGTTTTTATTTTATTTTTGTTTTTTTAAGAAAAACATCCAAGGTATTCACTGTCATTTAAAAGTCCTCATGGTTATGCATGGTGAATTACTTGGAATATTAGTATATGTGCTTCATGCTCGTTTAAAAGTCCTCATGGTTATGCATGTGTAGAACATATATCAAAATTGATTATTAAATGGATAAGTTGATTCTAATCCCATTTAAAAGTCCTCACGGTTATGCATGGTTAGAAGATGGTTGAAATTCATTTTTATAAAAACTGAAAATACTACTAATCTCATTTGAAAGTCCTAACGGTTATACATGATTAGTAGATATTCAAATTCCTGATATAAATATACCACAAATAGACACAACTATACGATTTTATATGCCGACATCACCTCTATCACTCTAAATTGGAATATGTGCCTAACAAAGTATTTATGATTTTTGTTTGATTTGTTTATTGAAATTTCATATTTATAGTCGATTGGGTATTAATGTTTATCACTTTATCTCTGTTTTTCTAACACTATTACTCTTTTGCTGATAGCTACAAAACATGTATTAAGAGAACCATAGCTACAAAACATGCAGATAACACAAGACACACACAAGAAAACCTGAAACAAAATCAAAGGCAACCCAGTCCAAAGGGTAAGATGACCAGACCAAACTACAAGAAACTCAACAGAGTTAAGTGAAAATGAAACAGAACCAGACAACAATGAGGCATGTGACAAATCCAGGCATCAATGTACACATGAACAATTTAACCCAGACCCAATAGGCCAGAAAATCAAAGTGCAATCAAACTGCACGGTTCCACATGAAACCAGACCATACATGAACACATAATACTCAACCAAATCAAAATTGACGCCAATCTCACACACATATATACATACATATATGTATATATATGTATGGAGACCATCAACCAAAGTGCAGACAAATTCCAAAATCAAGATGAAGTACAAACGAAACCAGAAATACACACACAAACAGTTGTGGACAGCAGTGACTGAAATAACTTTAGCAAGCAAACCAGATGCAATAGTGAAGACCAGAGAATACAAGACTATAGTGTAATCAATCAGATTGCGCATCTACAAGGCTTAGTATAAAACAACATAGCAAACAAATGTACACATTACTCAAGTCTGCAACAAGACTCAAGTGAAACATATCACGCAAAACAACACAACAACAAACTCATGTGAAACCAAGTCAATAGGCATAAAAATCATACACATACATACATATATGTATGTATATACATGCTTATATGGTTACAGTAATCACAGTGCTAGGCATAGTAACGTTGCAGTGAATTTCAAAATGAACTAGTTAGAGCAGAAAAAAATTCAACCTGTAGAAGTGTCATAAATCGATCAAGTCAAGGAGCAGTCAAACATCTTAGAAAATTCAAAGTGCCAAAGAATCAAAGCCATGGTGACCAAGGTAATAGCAATAATACTTCGCAAGTACATGAACAAATCAAGAGCGAAATAAAAGAAGCAAATTCAAAATCATGGAGAAATATGTATGGATGAACGAGTCAGAATAAATCATAAGCATTCAAGTAATAATACTATGGTTGAGCAAATTCATGTGAAAAATACAAACCAAAATTATATGAACATAAACTAAGGGATCCAATCCCTATAAAAACAAAAATCATCATCGACAAAAATCACAAGATTCGAGTTCAAGTAATTACTAAAAGAAATAAATCATAAAACTTGAATCAAGTCAAGAATTATCAAAATTTGAAAATGGCAAACTGCATACCAGTTTTATAATCGTTCAATCTCGACAACAGGAGCGGCCAAAGACGAATGAAGCAGCATTCAATTGACAAAGCAATCCAAAGAAAATGCATACTTCAATCGAAACAAAAGAACGAGTGGTGGCTTCAAAAAATCAAAGTTCTAGTTTTGAAAAGGAACAAAGGAAAGAACAAGATTGGCCATTTTTCTGTGAGATAATAATAAAGGAAAGTCGCACTTTTTATGTTTATAACTAAAGTAGGTCGGCTATTTTTTTTGTGGGCTAGGGTTTTGTTTTAAGTGTTTTTAAATTGTAATATTATTTTACTTTTCAAATTCTAATGTTCTTAATAGGTTACAAACTACGGTTTTTTTAGTTCATGAATTTGCAACTCAGTGGCTGAGTTGTGGCAAGGTTTTGAGCGTAGAGTTAGGTTAGTCGATAGCGGGTCTCGCAAGTTTACATGTGTAAGCGTATGACTATTTAATATCTAATTGAAACCTTGGGGGCAGCACGTAGGAAGGGTTTTGTCGAAACTGGGTAAATCTGTGTTGTTCTATTTTTACTTTTATTATTCTGCTATTATCTGTGCTATAAATTATTTTATATACTTCCGCATTAAGTTTTATTATTTTTAGTATCACTCTATTCACCCCTCCTCTAGGGTGAAATCGATCCTACATGGAAGACCTGCTATATATAAATACGATTTTTCATGGTTAATCAACAGTCCAATTATGCTATGAAAAGAATTCAATATCTTGGAGATGCTATGCAGAGAGGCTTCTATAGGCTTGGTGAAGATAATTACATCATTAGAAAATAATAAGGATGATATACATGTTTCTTCAATTTAGGGTATAGCACCAAATCCTTGCTTTCAATAACCTTGTTATTCAATTGAGTGAACAACTCCATGATAATTATGAATAAATAAGAGGACATTGGGCCCCCTTGCCTTATTTCTTACATGCCTTTAATATATCCTACAGTTTTTCCATTGTAACCTAAAGAGTAAGAGACTGCAGAAATACATGTATAAATCCCACTTACAAAATGGTAAGGGAAGTTCATCCTTACCATTACTACAGCAATAGCCTTCCACTGTAGGTGTCATAATCTCTCTTAATTCAAGCTCTATCGTAGCTTTAAGGGTGATATAGCTTTTTTGTAACCATTCGATAATTCATGGATGAGCAATACATTGTCTAGTATACTTCATTAGGAAGGAAAGCAACCTAATTAAATGAAATTATGTTAGGTCACATAAGCTTTAGCCTACATGACCTTGGAAATGCACTTAAAAATAATATTACAACAAATTATAGTTCTAAAGGCTATTACCGAGGAAGCATGGCTTGATTTGGGAATTAAGGCAATGTTGGTAGCATTGATATAATTTATCATCTTATTATGGTTGAAGAAGTTATGGACTACTTTTAGCAAATCAGATGAAATTATTGGCCGACGTAGGTGAAGAACAAAGAATTAAAACCATTAGGTCCCTTATATGATGTTTTATTCATTCCAAAAACAACTAATTTAATCTCATCATCAGTTACTTTGGCTGATGGGATATTAACATCCTGATTTCTTAATCTGGGAAGAGGGGTTGTTAACAACTCATCAAGGTTAGGGTTATGTGTTTAAGTGGTACCTAGAAGTTTAGTATAATAATTTAAGAAAGCATTATCAATAGTGATAGGAGTGTCATGCAGTAAGCCATGCTCATTAGATATATGAAAAATGTTGCTTTTAATCTTCTTTAATATGAATTATGAAAAATCTTAGTATTCCTACCCCGTTGAATTACCCACTCCTTCCTTAACTTTCGTTTCTTTATCTGCAACTTAATATTTAGGGCCTTAGTTAGCTTTAAAGTTAACTCATGCTCCTTTTTCGATAAAAGATTGTTAACCGGTTGCTAAAACATGCTCAATTGCACTATCTCTAATTGCTTTGTCAAGTTCTTCGATAGTCCATCTCAATCCCCATATTTAGCTTTATCCCATTGTCTTATAGCATTCCTTTTAACCTTAATTTTTTTGCTGACAAATATGCATGTCATTACCATAAAAAACCATTGACCATGAAATTTGAACAAGGGATGAAAATTCAAGATCCATAATCCATGAATCAAAGCATTTAAAATTTGGTTTTTTTTCAGTGGCAAGTTCTTATATATAAGAAGAATAGGGCACTGGTCAGACAATAGAGAGGGTGAACAAGAGAGACAAGATTGGCATTTATCAAGGGAAGAAGAGTTGATGAAAGAGAGATCAATACAATACATAGTTCTATTGCCGGTTCTAATTTTATTTTTCCAAGTATATTTAGGACTAGAAATTTGCGTTTCATAAATATTAGATAGATAGATTGCTTCATTAAAAGGGGCAATGTATTTGAGCCTTAATGGGGTACCATCTATTCAATCAGAAGCGCTTAGCATGCATGCAATTTAAATCACCAAGTACAAACTAAGGATTTTGGAAGTTTAACTATTTTGGATGTTTGATTTACAACATTCAAATTATGGTCGATTTACTATAGCTATGGTAGAACAACTCTTAGATGATTTTAAACATAGTGATGAAAGAAAACATTTTCACAAGGATCTATAAAATGAATCATGTAAAACAAAAAAATGAAAATTGTAGCATTTTTATAGGGTTTTCAAAACATTTATAATTTTATATATCGAAACATCGAAGAAAAATTATGGTCAAAATACTACAGTTGTGTTAGAAAGATCTATAACATGTTTTAATCATTGTGCTAAATTGTTTGCCATTCTTCAGCCATTTAAGATCATAATCTGGAAAATAGTCTCATAAAATTATAGGATATTCTATCTACCTTTCGGAATATATGAATTTTTCCAATTCAGCATTTCAGAGCTTGAGATATGACAATTTTACTTCACCAGTGTCAAAAAATCAGAATTTAAAACAAGGAGAGAAAAACTAGGAAGTGAGGCTTAGAGATCATATTTTCACTTACCTTTGAAGCTGCATTCGTGGTCACTATTGTCATTCAAAGTGCATAGACCTCCTTCTTGTTTTCCTAGGCTAAGAAACATTGCAATTATTGCTCGTCAAATGCATAAAACAACTCAAAATCTACTCCCATCATAGATACTTCTTAGCCTATCTTCGTACCTACACATTAGAAGTGAGTGGTCTATAAACGGATGTAGGACCACATTTGTTTACGTTTGAAAACTATGGTACCCAAATTTGTTTATATAATGAACAGTTAATATTAACATCTATACCATTAGGAATCCATATTTGTTTGACTCATTCATTTATGTTTCTATTTCGACAATTATTATAGCTATATTCAATATTGCCACACTTCACGCATTTGGAAAACACAGTTCTTCCCCTAACGGTGTTTGTAGTTATTTTTTATAAACTGACACTTTTTTAAATCTATGTCCATTTTTGTTATTCATAAAGAGATGATTTCCTAATAATGTATTAAACGATGTTTCTACGGTAGAAAAATTTCGAATAATCAACTCAAGTTCTTTAACTTTGGATTTAGAAGATTATTCTCATTTATTAGCTTAGAACAATGACTAATAGCATTCTCTCCCCTTTCGAAATCATTCCTCTTTAAGACTATATTTTCTTTTTTAAGCATTTTATTTTGGTTTTAACTTCCAACATCTCAATTTCAAAATGTTGCATATTTCATATTCAAGTTTTTCAAATTTCTTAATTTTTTCAATCCCCTTTTCCAATTCATGATTTGTATAAACAATTTCGGTTTTCCTAATTTTCATAATCATGTTTTCATTTTGATGGGTTTTGAAATTTTCTGCGTTTTCAATCAATTCAATTCTGAAATATGTACATTCTCTACATTTTAAATTTTCAAAGTTTTACAATTCTACAACCCTTTTGGTAAAGTGCTATTCTTTCAAATTAGCTCTTTTTTCTTCCTTCAAAATTAGAATTTCCTTTTCAAAATTTTGAAAATATTCATTGAAGCAAACAAATTCATTTTTTTAATACAAATTATTTCACAAATCAAATTTTCAATTTTCCTAATATTTTCAATCTCCTTTTCAATTTATCATTCTTCTAATGTAATTTAGGGTTTTTAACTTTTCTACATATTATTTTTCAGTTCAAGATCATCAACCATTTTAGTTAATTTATGAAATAAAAAAAACTAAATCTTTAAAAGAAAAATCACTTATCTCGTCATCCGTTTAGTCGTCATCACAACTGTCTTCACTGCCATCACCTGAATCGTTTTTTGTAAATCCTGTTAAATATAGCTCTACTCATATAATAGTTTTGAGGAGGTTTTTTTTTTCTATTACTAACCTTTCCCCAAAATTTTGCATAAAGAGTATCAAAAATTCCTACGCAGTTAAACAATAGGAGATATGGCTGAATTCAGCTCTATCAATCAAAGAGATAAGAATATTTATAACTTAAGATTTAAATGAAATATTACTCTTATCTACCATATAACAGCCATTTTCAATGATAACTCACATTTTAAAATTGACAAATTTTAAATAAAATTCCATTTTAAATTTCTAGATTGAAATTTTTGTTCTGTTATAAATAAGTGGACTAATAATGAACAGACTCTTTCTAAATCTATAACTAAGGTGAGATATGATATAATATTTTTCCTAGCAATCCACTCTTGTATCACTTATCAGTATCGTACAATATATCCTAGAGAAGGGTGAATATGGTACTTGAAATATTTTGTGGATAACTAGATAAACAATATGGAAATGTAAATACGAAAAGTAAAGGATTAACCTATACTCAATTTCGGCCACTAACCCGTTAGTGCCTAATGTTGCCTCCAAAGCTACTATTAGAAGTATATATTTGATCGCTTACAACACTATAAACTTGTACTTCCTGCTAATCACAATATGCTAAGTTTTGTCTAGTAACACTACCTGAACTTAATTTTCTACGATCAAAGTCCTTGAAGTACACCTTAGCTCACCTAGAAAATATAGAGTTCAAATATCAAAATAAAATAATAAAAAAACAAGATAAACTACAAAAAGAAAACAAAAAACCAATTTTTTTTACTTCATGTGACCTTCCACCTTACCATAATTTTTCCTTCTTAAAATGTGTATTGCTAAGGGCATGGAGCAACATGGTAGGGGCTGCCGCCAATTTTTTTTTTTTTTACTATTTGGTCGATGATTAACCACCGACCAAACCATGTTTTGGTCGGGGTAGCCCCTAGTACAATGCTGGGTGTGCAGTACAACCAAAAATAAATTTGACTTCTCCAATTTTTGAACACACCAAAATAATTTCCCAACCCAATAAAAAACTTGCCCCCACCATAGCTTGCGCCATTGGAGATTCACGTCACCACCATTAAAACAATGTCGTGGCCATCTGTTGAGGTGATGTTGCTATTGTAGTCTGATCGAGTGTGACATCTATACTTTTTTATTTATGCTACATAGAGAAGTTACCGATGAGTGAGTTGTCGTTAGATGTGATGCCACACTGCCTTATTCTTTTTGTTGCCTAAAGTTGAGTTTAGATTTGGACTGCTAGATGAAGCCATGCCTAGAGCTTTATTCAGATCCGGTTGATGCTAGATGTCACAAAGGAGTTGCCTGCTTACGTTTTGGATCTAGGGTCCTAACGCCATGGAGTTGAATGTCGATGCCCGCAATGCTAACATCCAGTCGCCTGCTTAGTGTTGCTATGTGATGTTTTTAATTTGTGATGATGGATATGTTTGAATTAGTTTGGTGGATGATGAACTAAGTTTGCTTTGGTTGCTTTGATAAGACCTCGCTTGTGATAGGTTGTGCGTTGAGGTGGTTGTGGTTTCCTAATAAGTCGAATGATGGTGAGTGAGTTTGATATTACTTATGGTTGACGAGCTTGAATATAGTATGTTGCGGTTTTGGAATTGCTTCTTGTTTCTTGTTGAGAAGGCTGTACTATTGAATGAGAGAATGGGTTGCCTTGTTGAGTTGAGTTTTGGTTGCTTGATAGTTATTTTTGTAGATGGTATATGAATGAACAAGAGATGGTATATGAATGAACAAGAGATTGGATGTAGTGTACCATTTCTTTTATTTTTGTTGCACCTTTCACATTATTATATTTGTTTACTATTTTAGTAGTTTGAGAATATCCTATATTAATATGGCTTAAATTTCTTTTGCAATCATATTTTAGAAACGATGTGCCTCATAAATGAATTATTAACAATCATGGACTTGTTCCTCTTGCATTTTTCTTATGTTCGAACCACTTTTAAATTTCTTTCACATTGAAGTAGAAATCAATATTCGGTATTGAAGTTTGGACCGATGAACTAGCTTTAAAACAGGGAAGTAAAATTCTCCTTATCCTATAAATGCATAACATTGAGCAAACACAATAAAATACAATATATGTTTATTAATATCAAACAGAAATTAATCTTATTATTTCATAGTATTTCTTTTTTGATAATAATATACATATGTTATTTTTATAGATAAAATAGACTTGTTTGCTATGTGATGTGTTAATTGAAAAACAATAGATAACTAGTTAATTGAAACCAGATAAAATATAAAAAAATATAATTTTTACTGTCAAACAAGACGATACACCACATCTAGCACTACGCATATCAAGTTATGTCGTTCGAGTGAAACATACGTCACAATAATTTTCATGGTGGCCTTGCGAACTAGGAGTTCGAGGTCCACTCGATGAGTTGATGCATTAAATATGGGTGTTTGAAATTTTGTTTAAGCACCAATTAAAGTTAGTGTTATATATGTATATTCAAATGGTGAAAACATAAAGCCGTACTGGCATAAGTAGGAGTTTTTGCTCACTAACAATAGCCATTTGAGGCACATGAATAGGAAGGTCCAATTCACAATCTAGAGAAGGAAACTTGTGTGTTGATATTGAAGAAGAACGAGACACTATTCCTTGCAGAAGGATTTGAACTATACAATATTTGTCACTTAAACTTGTTTCTTTCGATTATTATCGTTTTTGCATCTTTCTTTTTAAAGCTAAAACGAAAGCACTTAGTCTTGAATGGCTATGGTAGATGTTGAGTTTGTCGCACTGGTTGGAATAATGTCTAGATAGTCTCTAGCGTCGATGAGAACTTGACTAAGGGTGTTAACATCGATCCTCAAAGAAGGAACTATTTTACTAAATCTCTAAGGGCTAGTCTCACGCAAGATGCAAAGCTGGTTTGGATTTTTGGTCGGTTTAGATAGGTAGAATTGGCATATTGAAAGCAAGTGAAAGTAAGATTCAGTCAATAAGCTAAAGTAGTGTGACTTTGTAACCATCGGAAGGGAGTAGTGGCTTTTGGAAGAGCGTTAGGTCATATTACTCGTGCATTGGAGTCGTAGTTATTATTAATGGCACTAGCATGTCCATGTGAGTTGGTTGCCTTATTAGAGACCAATTAATTTTTTTTTCTCTTTTCTTTTCTTGGCCCTAGGCTAAGCGGACTATAAGACCATACGATTCAGATCTTGTGTATGAGCACTTAAGTTTTGTCGGCCCATGTAGGGTAGGTTTAATCTAGAAAAAAGGATCATTAGTTTCCTAATGAAGGGTGATAAGAAAGCATCTTACTCTTGATTTTATCTTGATAGAGTTGGTTTAATAAGGAAGTTTGTTTATGAATCATCGAACAATAAATAAGGGTATTAGTCAAGTTGCATTTTGGATGGCATTGTATTGTATCAGGTGGGACTCTTACTTCAATATCTTACAGGTCACTATAGTTGATCTATAGCTAATGGTCTACCTACACGGTACTAACGCAAGATAGGAGATATGACTCTAACTTCAATGCTACATGGTCCATGGGGACCGATGCACAATGGTTGGTGATCCATCTTAACAATGCTAATAGTAAAACAAGACCAACTGAAAGTGGTTCTCATTAAGAATGATTAGTTAAAAGTTATATTTTGGTTAGCCTAAGGGTTGTTAGAGGAGGACATTTGAAAGAATTCTATTTGGGATGATAGGGTGGTTGGTTGGAAGATTGTAGTATTGATCTGATGATTTTAGGAATTGACAATCTAATATGTCGAGCCAACTTGCCGTTTTGATAGTTATCATGCATTAGGTTTACCATGTATCTTACATAGGAAAAGCTGCACAATTTATGCTCGTTGCTTGTTGGATTGACAATTTTTTACATTTGTTTCTTGTGTCTCATTGCTTTACTTTATTTTGATTTAAGATGGTGTAGATATGGGTTACCAAGGGTGGGTTGTAATATTCTGCTCTATAAGATTTTAGGGATGAAATTTTTAAGTAAGGTAGAATGTAACAATCCATATTTAGAATGCATAAATATTTAAATCTTGTAAATTTAATATAATCGATGACTTAAAAATCATATTTTGGGGATGATGGAATCAAGGTATGAGACTACTTTTATTGTTTTTGGAATGTCATTTTTGACCTTTTTGAGTATAAACATAGATATGTTTGGGATAGTGGGTTTAAAGTTTTAAATTGGGAGTCATTTGGTAAATGTCCTAAAAAGCTAATTTTTGTATTGATTGAACTAGACCTTCAGACCATTTTC
The DNA here is from genome assembly GCA_030765085.1 of Allium cepa. Classification (NCBI taxonomy): domain Eukaryota; kingdom Viridiplantae; phylum Streptophyta; class Magnoliopsida; order Asparagales; family Amaryllidaceae; genus Allium; species Allium cepa. Next base: position 743,026,131 of record CM060940.1, on the reverse strand, counting down.
ATTGTATCTAGAATGTGTTTTAGGAAAGCTTTAATATATTTGAAGATACAGATTTCCAGTCAAGAGTTAGGATACATCCTTAAGTGATCGAAACAGATAACTTTTTGTACATGTTGAAATTGAGGTTTGAGGCTACTCCCATTCTGTCCGAAATAATGTTTTCGATTCTTTTAACTATAAAAATTGAGGTGCTTTGATTCACGGATTTGGAATTATGAAGGAGGTGGTTTGTTATGTTTAAAGAGTATGGTGTTGAACCCAAGATCCATTTGCTTTCTTTATAAAAAGCTGCACCCTCTGTTATTTTCTTATCTTTCACGTTTCCTTCTCTCTTCCTTTGCTCCGTTTCAAATCTAAAGCTTTAAGCGTAGATCCAAAATCAAACTAAAATCACCTAAATTCTTCTCTTGCCTTCCTCTACATTCTCTATTACTATTAGCGCATTTGGAGGTGATTTGATTTTCATCCATGAAGTGACTTAGAGAATGGGTTCTTGTTGACTTAGGTCTACTATTGCTTGGTAGGTGATTAGATGCTAAACTTTAGCTTATATATACACTTTGTATAAATTGGTAATGAATGCTTGAGGTTCAGTTTTTATTTAAGTTGAATTGATTTGGTGTGGCGATGGATATGCAAGTAATAGGTAAACACATCATGTTGTATTAATGAAAAAATTATGATTTTTATGAAATTTAGTAGCAATTAAGTATTTAGGAACTTGATGGCTTATGGGTTGACTATGTTGTCATTAACAAACATATAAGCGAAGTTGAAATGAAGTAATAATGTTAATAATGTTTATTTTAATAAAGTAGTAAGCATATGACAATTGTAGTGATTTGATATATGAAGTCAAAAGGGTTATGAACTTTGTGCTTGATGTTAAGTAGTTATAATGACCTTTGGAAGAAAATGAGTAAAAAGTATGAAAGTTAGAATTTCTAAATGACATAAACATGTTTTGATAGCTTTCAGGTGAAACTGAACTCATGTTGGTAAAAGTAATAAAAATATGATTTTTAGAAGAGTTTGTAAACTATTAGGAGTAGTAGCTTAATTGCTTAAGCGACAATGATGATTGTCATTTACCAACATTAGTGAAGATAGAACAAATGAATAATAACAAAAGTTGGGCGTTTAATAAAGTTAATGAACAATAGAAATTTTTTTATACACTTGTTGATTGATTTTAAATAGTTGATATTGGATTTATAATAGTTAATATATAAATTATTTTGGAGTGATATTGATAGAAAGAAATGACTCGAGCAAAACTAGTACGTATGTAAATTGGGGATAATTTGTATATGGGTAAATAAATGTTGTTAACTTGATTGATGAGAACAAATAAATGTATTATTTGATTGAAAATGAATTGCTTACATAATTGGAGGCTAAGTGAAAAGAATTTGGGAAGATTAATAATGTAAAGTTAGGACTTTTTATTAGAAGAGGTTTGAGGGAAATCGGGTTTGTACAAAAAAGGAAGTGGTTTGCATCAAAGGTCAAAATAGAACCTCGCATCGACTCGATCAGAGTATGGAGATGCCTGAACGTGGTCTAAGTAAAATCATTGCCTCACTACAAGCACTTCTGCTCAATAGTAGTGTAGTGCATAAGGGTTCACTACTACACAGTAGTGCTCACTGGCACTTCTGCTAGAACAGTGCACAAGGAACTGTTGCAAGTGGCGGTGTAAAATTTGCATCCCCACACAAGTAGAGATGCGGTGCTAAACTCGCTCTGGCCTTGGTTGGAGCATAAAAAGGCCCCAGACTCATCTAAGGCAAGGCAGACATCTTGGACTTGGTAACTTTTGGATAATTTGATATGGTTCGAAGCAATGCAAGGAAATGCTATATGATTCACATGAGAATGACAGGACTATTGTTGTTGGGTATGCGTGTGTACACAAGCTTTGGTACTTACATACGGTTCCGATTTGTCGATGTAGACAACCGAAAGGGAACGGTGCTAGTGAAGGAATCCATTGCATCCTAAAGAGGGCACAACCTGCAGACGAGATCCAAGAGCAAGGGCAGAGAGAGATTACGACGTCTTTATAAAATGGGTTATATGTTGTCCATATTAGGTGTTAAGAGGGGACCTGTAAGAGTCCATGGTGATTTGGAGTCAACTATATTAGTTGGATCCAAAGTATTCACTATGGTGGTTAGTTGTAATTCATCACATAAATCTGTTTTATTTATTCAAATAGCGTCGACTATTAATATTTCTTGTATACGACTCATGCAGGGTTTTGGCATTTGGTGATGTTTGGTGTATAGCATCATTAAGGTTGTATTTTCTTATCATTCGAGTTTAATTGGGATTGAAATATCTACGACATTTTTGAATTTAGATATTGCTTATGGTTATTCGGGAAGAACTATCTTATGATATCACTCGTATAAGATTCATATAGGGGGTTTTAAGGTCTGTAGATGCTAGGTTATATATTTGTATAGCATCGTCATAATGCATGTCTAATATTTTGAGCTTGACTAAGATTTGAGTATTTATGACACTGTTGATTATGGAGTACAATATTACCCTTACACTTGTCTATTCATGTTGTTGAAACCTTATATAATTAGAACTTTTAGTTTTTACCTATATAATTTCACGTAGACCCATTGCGTTTAAGGGTGCATATCTATATTTAATTACAATATTAAGAAGCTATTTCCTCTCACTAGACTTCTACCTACCATTATTTTACACTTTTATTTCCTATTTGGAATTCATGATTACTCCTAGTAGAGTGGTTTGAGTAATGGGTGGGTTTTGGGGACAAGCTAGCTGGAGAGCTGGCCTTTTTCAGTTATGGATACATTCATATATTTTGATTGGTACATGTATTACTATATGTATATATCAGATGTTCCATTTACATTTAAGGTTATGTATTATATTAATGTATCTATTCAGTGCTCCATATGTATGAAGCTTATGTAGATAGATTTACTCGTATTGTGACCTTATGAGTTGATATTCTTTTCATGTCCTCTGTATTTATATAACTAATAAATGTTATGCCTTTACGCATTTAGCTATCATGCCTTTGTGCATTGATTCTTCCTTCGTGCACCGGTCCATATTTGTCATATTATATGTTTTCTTTCCATAGAAAGTTGCGTAGAGGTCATGTTGAAATTTGGAGTTTAGTTTTGTTTAAATTTACACGATGGTACATCTACTATTACATTCTAAATATATGTCTTGATTAGTATATTTTAGTGCATCCTTCAAGGCACGCAGTTACAACGTCGGTAACCAGGAGTGTCTAGGACTGCGATCTAAGCTGTCAAGCTAGCATCAACGATCATAATAATACTAGGGTGCAATGTGATGATCAAGCTTCCTAGATCCTATCGAAGGCATCAATCTAAGGGCCTCCACCTATATGGCCTCCTGGGTCATTTTTTCCTTGCTAATTCTATGACAAGAGAAATAAGATCATATTAAGGATTATTGTAACACCCCATATTCTTATTGACATTATTTAGGTCATTTAATTAGCTAAATTAAATAAAATAATGTGATGATTAGGGGATTTAGATTTGATTTTAACCTCCAAGTTTCAATTCGAATGAAATCTGCTAATCAAATTACTCTTGTTGTCGAAGCTTTCTATCGACTAGATTTTGATGCGACTTGAAACATAGGCTCCTCATATACACTGGAGCCCCTCCTCCAAGTTTCTTCTAATTCCGACGATTTCTACCGACTAAATTCATTTTGTCGTTCAAGCTTTCTACCGACCAGATTTTGAAGCAACTTAAAAAATAGGCTCCTCTATAATCCAGAGCCCTTCCTCCTAGTTTCATCTAATTTCGATGATTTTTGCCTCAAATTTGCCTAATTTGACAACGTCTTTCCTAACTGTCTAAAAGTACTAGCAAACCTTCTCGAAGCACAACATACAATATGAAATATCATCCAAAAACATCCATGCACACATGCAATTCATCAAAACATGAAAATCATACAAATCCTACCCTAGATCTAACTTTTACTCTGGCATGTTAATATGATCAAAAGGGATAGAAAAACCATTCAAAAGTCCTTTAAAAACCTTTCGATTTTGGCCTTAGACATATACAAAAATGTGACCAAAGTTAGAAAACGCTTTAGGATCAAAATCATGTTAAAAACATTAATTTTAACTATATAAACATGCATAGGATAGTGAGAGGTCAAGAACCACTCATTAATTATCCAAAATATCGATGTAATCCCCTAGATCTGATGTGAACAGTAGAGAAAGATGAATCCCTTAGCACCAAAGTGATAGATTTACTATCACCTTTTCTAATTACCCTTCTAGTGATTATTTGGCTAAGATTAGTAAGGAAAAGAGATGATTTTTGAAGAGTTTGGGGTTAATGGAAGCTTATAACTATTTTAGGGAAGATGGAAATGATTTAGATTAGTCCTTACAGCCTCCCCTTAGCATAATTTACGAAATCCATTAGTGGACCTAAGCACGGGCTTAGTTAACTACCTACTAATATAGGCCAACCGCAGCTAAAACATAAAATAGCCATAACCTTCAAATGGTTCCGTTATACTATTATGACTAATCTATGAAATAGGAAATCATCATCCTAAAGCAACAGAATTGGTTTCACACCCTTACATGACACCTATCAAAAGGCATATTCCATATAAGATTTTCAGGGTTGAAATTCAATAAAAATCATAGGTGTGGAAAATATCCTAAGAGCCATTTTATAAAAATATTAGAGTCTTACAACCTCATATGAATTAAATAAAAATATTTTACGATCCTTTGACATGTAAAATATGGGTTGTTACATGATGCCGCCTTTGCTGCCTATAAATGTCGCTCAGCACTACACGGTGTCACACACCACTCCATCAGGCCACCAAAAACTCTTCTATGAACAAGAAGCAAAAAGCCACTCTCTATTTTTCCAAACTCTTCCTTTCCTACAAACAAACCCGAACCCAAGTCGTCAGCCACTAAAGGACAATCACCCTGTAATTACTTTAATTTTGACTAACATTATTTAGAACATTTAATTAGATAAATAAAATAAAATAATGTAAAGGGATAAGGAAATTGAGATTTGGTAATTAAGTTTAGGTGATGCCTTTGTTAATAAACCAATTAGAGAAATAAAATGTTAGGATAAGAATGAGGAAATCAATAACGGAAAAATGGAAATAGCCTTCATTCCTACCCCTTAAACCCTTCTATCTTTATTTCCTTCATTAATTTACATAGATACAAACAAACCTAGAATAAGGCCGACCATAGAAAAGGGAAAATAAGAAGGAAACTAAAATATTAAGGAATCAAAGTAAAAGAAATCAAGTCTACACCAAATCTCATATTTCACATCCTAATCAAGGTGAACAATGAATATTGAAACACCCCACACCTCTTAATATAACCAAAAGGACACATTTAAAGGCAGGGTGTGTTGTAGTTATAACTGAAACTAACAGAGACTAAGATTCATAAGAAAAAATAGGTAAAAACAGCTGAAACTAAAATAATAACTTAATTAAAGAAAAGCTTCATAAATACTTTGTAAATAATTCGAATACCAAATACAACGTCCATATCTCAAAACCCATCATGTCTTATGAAATAAAAATTCATAATCTCAAAATCAGAGCACATAATATCCCTCATAATAAGCCAGTACACAAAAAGAACTAAAGCTGAAGTAAAAGAAATACATAGTAGAGAGCTCCTTTAAGAAACCGCCAAGCAGCAGCAATTCTACCGACTTCTCCCTTGATTGCTTATGCGGAGGAAAAAGGAAAATAGAGTAGCGGGTCAGACTAAAAGTCTGGTGAATGATAGTGATTACTAGAGTCTTTAAGCAAGATAAAGTAATAGACTTTACAACAGTTCTAGCATAAATATGGATAACAAAGGAAATAGGAAAGAGATAAGCTGGAAATAAGTATAATTAAATATTGCTCAATTTATAAGATAGGTTAACCCTGATTGCTTGCATTTATCCTTGATTTCTGCTTTAATTAGGTTGAACTCCTAATCCTGTAATTAGGATGTGACCTAAATTCTACCCTTTTTGATCGGTCTGCTACTGCATAGACATTACTGTGGACCAGCCGCTGTATAACCCTCTACACAGCAGCTAATGGTATCTCCAAAAGATTCACAAAGCAACTACTGTGGATCCAGACAACATATATAGCTCCCTACACTGAAGGCAATGATGTCTATGAAAGACACTCATACTAAGCGCTTAGAACTCATAGCTATTATTGAGCACCCAAATGGAAGTCGCACGTGTAACTTCCACTATGCCCATGCTACCTTTGATCCACCTATTGGGTCTTCTTATTACCTTAACATCCAGTATAAGCGTGCCCCTCATCCCACTTCAGGCTAACGTGAGATCACCGGGTGTCCATATAATCTATAGGGGAAATGCTGTTGGTACTGGCCCTTCATCCAAAAAATATCTAGTTGCGCCCCTTATCCAATTCCTCTGTGATTTGGAATTCTATTTGACCAATTACTACCATTTTAGCATAAGTGTGCCCTCGTTTCACCTCAGGCTAATGTGGGACCACCATTTTGTCTAATAGGGAATGCTATTTCGTGCAAGTCCTAATTTCATCCTTGCTTATTAACTTAGGTAAATTATTTAAATAAGCCTTTACACTTTTCTCTGCTATCTGTGCTTACTAATTTATCCTAAGTCTTAAGATAACCTTGTTCTATTTTTTTTCTTATTATAACCTATGTTATAATCATGCTTATTACTTAACCCAAGGTCTAAGTGTGAAAATAAGCTTCTTTCATATTTTACTCTATTTAGTTATAATTCTAATTTATTACTATGCTAATTATTTTTAATTAGTCCAGTTCTAATTATAATTAGGCGTAATTTCAGTCCAATTCCATTATTTATTACAGCCTAATTCCATTATTTATTACAGTCCAATTCCATTATTTATTACAGTGTAATTCCATTATTTATTACAGTCTTTATAATTTACATCTTATTTTTTTCATTCAATATTCTTACTTATATAAGCCATATTTGCGTTTAATTTATTCTAATCCATACGCGAAGAAAAGAGGGATGAAGAGAATAGATGCTTGCATAAAATCCAAAATGTCAAAAAAGATGTAAATAAGAAATAAATAATAGCAAATGAATTTAAATACTGTAAATAAACTGTAAATCAATAAAAAGCTATGCTTAATAGTAATAAATTACAATTAACAGAAACAAACTAAAATTTCTACAAAGAATAGCTGAAAGGAAATAGATTGAAAATAATTCTAAAATCTGTAAATAAACTACTAAAAAGGCTATTCCAAAAATCGTAGTAAAACTACAACTATTGGAAACCCTATTATTTAAATTACTTAAAGAAATCTTAAAATAATCACAATCACTCGCCTCCGGTCCTAAGCTTTTCCTTTGGCATTCCCGGATCCACTTGGAGTTGTGATATAATTTAATTTTTAACGATTTTCTCCTTTGGAAAAATTATTCCGTATAGGCTCCTTTCTAGAAAGATAAAACCAATTGAATAAAATCTAGAATGAGAAAAGGTGTTAGGTCTAGGGGTCTATTTATAGTGGTAGAAGTGGATCTCAGACCATTGGATTTGGGAATTGAATAGGATGCAATGACATCATAGGTTGAATAAGAGCCATCGGATTCAAAACTAGGAAGGGCCAAATTGAAGGATGCAAATGACGTGCAAAAGGTTCATTGGAACATACTGAAACGAAGGAACGATTCTTCGTTCCTACACCCGAGGCGGGTCGACCAGGCGGTCGACTGCCCCCTTTCCCAGGTCGACCTGTCGGTCGACCTGGCCATATATATATATAGTTATATATTTATTTATTTTCTTATTTGTCTCATATCTTGCTCATATTAGCTCGGTTTCTGACGTTCTATATATAGAAATTGACCAAAAAATTACCACGGACACGATGGTGCAACTCTCGTGACTCAATTTTGAAATTTCACAAAGTTATTTTATTATTTAGTTAATTAAAGAATTAATTATTACGAACTAAATTTTAGGTTGTTACATTCTCCCATCCTTAAGGGATTTCGTCCCCGAAATCTCTAAAGATAAACGAATGTACTAAATGTTTTCATCCAATTCTACAACCAACTACTCAATCATCAACCATTCATCCATTGTCCTTAAGTTTTTCCAAAGAAATTTATGATACTTATGCAATTATTGGAGTGTAAATGTCCCTAACTAATGCAAAACATTAGGTGGTCCACTGGTTAAGTTGACCTCCTTTTATGCAATCATGTATGTGCCATGTATCCAAATGAATGCAAAAATTTCCTAATGATAACTGATAATTCTATATGCGTGCTACAAACATCATCCAAATGCAACAATCATGTGATAGACATCCATTTATAGCAACCATGGAAATAAAATAAAAATGTGCACACATCCATATGCATATGCTCTAGTGTCCTAATTAGGCCGATCCCAAAAGAATAATAGTGCCTAGTGTACTTATATGCGTCCATAGCATCGACTAGCAAACACTTGCAATCACTAGCATACATCATTCATAACATGTTCTATTAGCATGTTTACATCAAATCCTACCATCCATCGGTTAAATCCTAAGTTCTACCCTCCCAAAGGATAATAAAGGAAATAACCTATTTAAACCTAAAGATGGAAAAAGGAAATTCCAAAACCTATTATCAAATAGACAAGGATATGAGATACGAATTTTCTCTTAATCAAATTAGTCTTCTACGAAATCTCTCTAACAATGTCGGAACCAAGAATCCGTAGACTCCCACCAACATGAAGTCGTCTTACATGGCCTTCCTAAAAAGATCTTCAAAAGGTTCCATTCCAATTCCAATGCTAGCTTGAAAATTACTACCATATGAATTCCATTAAAGAAAGATGCCTTTTCCAAGCTCTTCCAAAATCAAGAATACTCATTCTCAACCATGCTTGTCTTACTACCCTACTAATTTCATTTTGCCGTTCTTCATGAATCAACATTCCTACGTTCTTACTAGTGTCCAATATATTTTACGAAAACCTCCATTATTACTTCTAAAATAATTACTGCTATCTCCTTACACCTTTTCCGTTACTCCTAAGAAATGATTCTTATCTACTCCACATTTAAGAGTTTGGTTTGTTATTTATCACCTTGTTTTTAATACTAAGTTTCTAAAAATTTTAAAACATCAAATCCCAAAATCTCTGTCTTTAAAAGTGTTATCTTTTCAGTTTCTATTAATTTCAAAAATACTTAGTTACTTAATATTATTTCCCAAACCTAGAGGGAAAAACTTCAAAAATTTTAAGTCTAAAACTTATCTCTCTTTCTTTTAAAGACTTTTATAGTTTTCTACAAAAATTTGAATTTTCAAATTTTACTTCTATTAAGTTTTTCATTTCAAAATCTTATTTTCCTTTTCACCAAACCATTTTCTTTCAAAATATCTTTAAAATATCCTTTATGTGTTTTTAAAACAGCTTCTTATTACACCTAATAGCCTCATATCTTAGTGCATTGGAACTACCTTCTCTTATGAGAAGTTGTTAACGCTAAAACCTTATATGAACCTTTTAAAAGAGAATTACATGTTTATGTGAAATTACAAGGAACTTATTTTATATTTTTCGAAATAGGCTATACAAAATTTGGTGCTTTTCATACCTTATATATCTCTTTCATATATTCCTCTAACTTGCACAAAACATTTTTTTGGTTTCATAGAAAATCATACCCTTATTCTTTTCATTTCAATAGATTAAAATATGTTTAAATTATATTCTTCCATCATAAATATTTCCTAATATCTAACTTATACATTTCCTTTTAGAAAAACTCGTCTTCAAAACTGTTTTAATATTTTTATAACTGTCAAAACACTTCCTCATACTTATTAATAAGTGTACTTTACAAGTCATTTTGTTTCTATACTTAGAAATTATCTTTTAAATACATTTTTATTTTGGTTAAAATGGATGTTGCGTAAAACACTGTTACTACATCGCAAAAAACATACTAGTGTATGGGTTCAATTAAATAAATACCAATAAATCTCATATACCTATGTAAGAATATTTCTCTTTGGGAGTCACTTACTATAACTATAGTGTTATAGCCCATGCACCTCTTATTTTTCACGAAAACATTTATTACATAATAAAGTTATAGTCTACATTTTTGATACTTAATACACTCTAGGTTATTACATTTAATATCTTTGTTTACTTTCAAAGAAATTAGTGATTTATACACACACAGACACTCCATAATTCTTCGAAAAGAATTCCAATTTTTCATTATATAAAAACCAACTTAAATTTCATACCATTCTTCAAAAACCCATCTATATTTTTTCAACCTTTTAAATTTCAAAATTTTCGTTTCATTGGGGCTAGTGGATCTTCCTACTTACTACCTTCGTATTACTTTTCCTAAACTAGAGGCTTTTTCTCCTATTTCTCTTGTATACTCATATTTATTCTAAGGCATCACCGTCAAATCCATTAGTCTGAGACAATTATAATTTCTATAATTTTCTACATATGGACTTTCTTCTATGCTTATCTACTGAATTGTACATCTCTAATCATTGCCTACCTCTCTTTGGATTTCCATGATCCCTAATCCTAAATGTACAAAACTGTCTCTTAAATCTCTGTCATGTGTAGACATTCTCTATCCCTAAATAAACGCACTTCAAAAGTGATATTTCAATAACTCTACTCTCAACTGATGAAAACGAAGTGTACAAAAAACCTCCTTTAGATGAATAACATGCTCTTTCATACTTGTTAGAAAAAATCAAAATGTCGACCACGAATACCACCATGAACTTTATTTTAGAGACAGAATCAATCGGGTGTGCTAAATGCGACCTTATCAATGTTATCATCAGCGACCCTAAGCCGATGAAATCCAGTGGCTAAATCAACCTGGAAGAGTACTCAAAAGTCAACTAACTGGCTGAAAAGACCATCTATCCTAGAGAGTGTAATGGTTCTTCTTTGTGAGCTTATTCAATTCTCTATAGTCAATGCAATGTCGAAGGAACCACCTACTTTGGTGGCCAAGACAACCGGTGCTTCCTATGCCGATATGTTTCTTCTTATGAAACCTTTCTCCAATGCTCACGGATCTTCTTGCTCAATCCCTTCCTTTCCTTAGGCGCCCTGTGCTCTATGGGTAATGCCACTAGCCAGCAAAATAAAACCAAAAGTCACTATCTCTCTTGGGAGTAGCCCCCTAAACTCCTCAAATACATTTGGAAAAATTTCTAATGATGGAACCGAATCTAACTCTGATGATGATGAATCGAGGGAATAAAGGAAGCTCAACATAACTGACCCTTGTGGGTCACAAGAAATCTAAAGAGTCCTACTGATGCATGTCTCTAGTCTAACGAACTCTGCTCTCGTAATCTAATATAGCTCCATATGTGGATAGCCAATCCATTCCCATAATCATCCCATACTCTGAAAATCCCAAAAATGTAGGCGTCATAGTCAAACTCTTTGCCGAGGATATAAATTTCCAAAACCCCTACAAACCATAGACAAGAGTGTCGATCCTTCCATAGGGTTTGAATCAACGATGGGGTCAACTGCTAAAGAGATGTCTATGTGCAAACAATCAACCAAAGAACTAAATATGAAAGAGTGCAATGCTCTAGGACCAAAAAGAGTCTGAATGGGAGAGTCAGAAATTGAAACCAAATTTTCCTACCTCGATCCGGTCCGCTGCTAAATGGTGTCGCATCCAAAGCTTGAATCTGCACTGCAGGTGCATTCGCTCCATGCCCCATCCTCTTAGGACAAAACTTACTAAGATGACCGGGTTGTTCACAACTGTAACACTTCTTCACCTTCTCTCTCTTGCAGTCTCTTGCGTAATGACCAGTCATTCGACAATGGTAACACCTCCCACTTTTCTTGATTCGCTTCCAAGGGCCTTCCCTTTTCCTCTTATCCTTCTTGCCCTTCCATCGTGGCTTCTTAGAGCTTGTAGAAACCGCCTTGAGCTCTTCTTCCAACATCCAAGATATAGGTTGACCACTCTATCGGTCCTCCAAACCTAACTGCCCAAATTTTCGCTCCATATCTTCCAACCTAGCTTCAGTCTCCTTGAAATCCTTCGTGCTAGAAAACGTTCCGCCCCTATGCTAGTGAAGTCCTTGCATAGCTTATAAAAATCGGCTGGTATATGTGGATTAAAGGGATTTCCACCCACCGATGTTGTATTGGGCGCTTGCCCTTGCACCTCTGGGACCATAGCTCTACGTAACCAAACATCTATACTATGCAAAGAAAAGGAAAGTTAGGCTCGAAAGAAGGTTGAACTGGACTTTGAGAGGATATTTAGAAAAACTCTTTTATACATAAAAACTATTTGTAATAGTTATTTTCTAAAAAAATACTTTTAAAACAAGTTATTATGGAATTTACTTTACTTTTGTAATAATTTTTTTGGAATCCTGTAACCTTAGGCTCCGATACCAAGTGAAACACCCCACACCCCTTAATATACCCAAAAGGACACATTAAAAGATGTGTTGCATTATTGGTATAACTGAAACTAACAGAACTAAGATTCACAAGACAAAAATAGGTGAAAACACAAAAACTAAAATAATAACTTAATTAAAGCAAAGCTTCATAATTTCTTCATAAATAAGTCAAATACCAAATACAACATCCATATCCAAAACCCATCATGTCTTATGAAATAAAAATTCATAGTCTCAAAATTAAAGTACATAATATCCCTCATAATAAGCCAGTACACAAAAAGAACTAAAGCTGAAATAAAAGAAATACATAATAGAGAGCTCCTCTAAGAAACCGCCAAGCTGCAGCAATTCTACTGACTTCTCCCTTGATTGCCTATGGGGGGGAAGGGGAAAATAGAGGAGTGGGTCAGACTAAAAGTCTGGTGAATGATAGTAATTACTATAGTATTTAAGCAAGATAAAGACTTTACAACAGTCTAGCATAAATAAGGATAATAAAGGAAATAGGGAAGAGATAAACTAGAAATAAGTATAATTAAATATTGCTCAATTTATAAGATAGGTTAACTATGATTGCTTGCACTTGTCCTTGATTTCTGCTTTAATTAGGCTGAATTCCTAATCCTGTAATTAGGATGTTACCTTAATTATACCCTTTTTGATCGGTCTGCTACTGCATAGACCTTACCACGGACCAGCCGCTATATAACTCCCTACATAGCAGCTAATGGTATCCACGAAAGATGCATAAAGAAACTACTGTGGATCCAGAAGACATATATAGCTCCCTATACTGAAGGCAATGATGTCTACAAAAGACACTCATACTAAACGCTTGGAACTCTTAACTATTACCGAGAACCAAATGGAATTCGCACGCATGACTGCCACCATGCCCATGCTACCTTTTTCTCCACCTATTGGGTCATCTTATTACCTCAACATCCAACATAAGCATGCCCATCATCCCACTTTTAGGCTAATGTGAGATCATCGTGTGTCCATAGAATCTACGGGGAAAATGCCGTTGGTACTGGCCCTTCATCCAAACAATATCTAGTTGCGCCCCTTATCCAAATATCCCATGATTTGGACTTCTATTTGACTAATTACTACCATTTTTAGCATAAGCGTGCCCTCGTCTCACTTCAGGCTAATGTGGAACCACCGTTTTGTCTAATAGGGAATGCTATTTGGTACAGGTCTTATTTTCATCTTTGCTTATTAACTTAGGTAAATTATTTAAATAAGCCTTTATGCTTTTCTCTACTATAATTTATCCTAAGTCTAAAGATAAGCCTTGTTATGTTCTTTTTCTTATTATAACCTACGTTATAATCGTGCTTATTAATTAATTCAAGGTTTAAGTGTGAAAATAAGCTTTTTATTTTTTTATTCTATTTAGTTATAATTCTAAGTCATAACTATGTAAATTATTTTTAATTAGTCCAATTCTAATTAAAATTAGGCGTAATTTAAGTCCAATTCCATTATTTATTACAGTCTAATTCCATTATTTATTACAGTCTTTATAATTTACATCTTGTCTTCATTCAATATTCTTACTTATATAATACATTTCGTGTTTAATTTATTCTAATCCATACGTGAAGAAAAGGGAGATGAAGGGAATAGACACTTGCATAAAATCCAAACCGTTGAAAAAGATGTAAATGAGAAATAAATAACAGCAAATAAACTTATGCTGTAAATAAAATGTAAATCAATAAAAAGCTATGCTTAACAGTAATAAATTATAATTAACAAAAATAAACTAATTTTTTTCGAAAAGAATAGCTGAAAGGAAATAGACTAAAAATAATTCTAAAAACTATAAATAAACTACTAAAAAGGCTATTCCAAAAATCATAGTAAAACTACAACTATTGGAAACCTATTATTTTAAATTACTTAAAGAAATCTTAAAATAATTACAATCACTCATCTTCGATCTTAAGCTTTTCCATTGGTCTTCCTGGATCCACTTGGAGTTGTAAAATAATTCAATTTATAACCATTTTCTCCTTTGGAATTTTTTTTCCGTTTAGGGTCCTTCCTATAAAGGTGAACCCAATTGGAGAAAACATAGAACGAGAAAAAGTGTTACGTCTAGGGGTTTATTTATAGGGGCAGAAGTGGATATCGGACCGTTGGATTTGGGGATCGAATAGGATGAAACCACATCATAGGCTGAATAGGAGCCATCAGATTCAAGAATAAAAGGACCATATTGAAATAAAGGATACAAATGACGTGCAAAAGGTTCGTTGGAACATACTGATGAAGGAATGCTTCTTCGTTCCTTCACTAGAGGCGGGTCAATGTCCCTTTGCCTAGGTCGACCTGGCCATATATATATATATATATATATATATATATATCTTGTTTGTCTCATATCTTGCTCATATTAGCTCGGTTTCTAATGTTCTATATGTGAAAATTGACCAGAAAATTACAGACACAATGGTGCAACTCCCCTGACTCAATTCTGATAATTTCACAAAGTTATTTTATTATTTAGTTAATTATCGAATTAATAACTACGGGTTAAATTTCGGGTTGTTACAAATACGTTTTTGATTTTTTTTTTGTTTTAAGTGTAAACACATTTCTATTGCAAGTATTATACCATGTTTTGGTATTTTGAATGACTGTATGCTTGTTGGTGATTTTCTAAATTTAAATATGAAATTTAGCGATATGTTTCAGTTGGAAAACCTATCATATGATACCCAAATGACTTGAGATTTTGATATGATGTTAGAAATATCTTTTAGGATGGGGTTTTCAATTTCATAATTTTCCAAGCAAGGATGGATTTTATATGAATTTTCTAAGTAGAGAAATTGGTGGATTTTGGGTTTAATTATCTAAATTAATTAAATAAATTTTTTAGCCTTGAAATTTTTATATATCGAAGAGTGTGATTAACTTGATCTACTTTAATTTTTGGGGATTTTTCATAAGTGTTTTATTATGACAAATAAATTAACTAAACAAGAAGGGCTTAACTATTTTATTGAGAAATTAAGATAGGGGTTAATCAATAAAATGTTTTAAAACTTCAAATCCTTTGAGGCGGTAGTTTTTTGATAATTTGAAGTTTTGTTGAACTAATAAGATTTTGAAAAATTATATAGGTTTGGTGAAAAGGAAACACATTTAATAGTAATGTTGTTGTTTCCAAGTTAATTACCATTCTGCCATCTCGACATAGGCCATATTGACATCGGCCCTGTCGAGCCACATCTCACCACACTTCATCCTTATCCCCATGGAATAATCCAATATGGATTATGTCAATGAGTTTGACATGAAGCGATTAGGTTGGAACCTCGTCGAGGCCATAGTAACAAAGGCAAAGTGGTGGTCAACGATGGGGTCATGTCAATGCGCCTGATACCGTGTTTTATACTAAAAGCATACATGCCACATAGACTACTGTGAACCTTTTGCCCTATTGACCTGATGGTCATCGAGCCTAACGCTTTAAATGGATATCGAGCCTTACGTTTTAAATTGTCATCGAGCTTATGCCACTTTTAACTTGTCATCAACTTTCGCTATACTACTTTTAATATTGTTATTGAGCCTTGTTTATGCCTTTAACTAGCCTTCGAGCATAACCCATATTTTTATAGTCATCGAGCTTAAACCATAATCTATATTTTATATCCTTGATGAGGCATTGATGCCAGTGTTTTTAAGATTCGCCAAAGTTTAATTTTTTTTTACAGTTTAACACTATGACTTACGAATTTATGAGTTCAATATCATCCTCGTATATTATCAAATAAAAGACTTCAACATGCTTTTGCATGGGCAAATTTTTTTAATCGTGATGATGTCGTTAATTTTTATAACTGTAAAGTTTTTACATAGTTTTGGCCTTATAGCCTAAGTTTTGAGAGGGTCAAAGACTATCACGACCCAGCTTTTTTTGACCTCTGAAAGTCGACATCAATATGTCCACTGTATTACATGCTGAATAATCGAATTCCAAAAACCCGATTGTAAGGGAAAAACAATAAAGAGGTAGAAAGAGAAGATGAAAACAACGTCAGAATTTCATAATCGCAGCGGAACAAAATATAATATAGAACAACAACTTTTAAATACAAAGAAATCTGTATTGTCATATATACATAACATTATCATAGGACAATAATCATCCATCACTTTAGACAGCTTATTATCTGTCCTTACATAGCAAAAATAGTAATTCAAATACGGAGATACGTCTCTGTCATCCAGCTCGCCGCCTGAGCTCCATTGCATATTATCCTAGATCTGTTCAACTCAGTCTGATGCGAGCATCATAATAAAACAACACCCGAGTCAGTCTTGAAAACCAGTGTGAGAAAACCACACTAAGTTGAGTTATTAAAGTTTTGAAAAAGCCTTTGAAATAAAGGTATCTCGTAAGACCACGCCACAAATAAATATGCTGGGTTTTTGCCTTACGATAACCAAAACATTTTTATCAGATTCGTCTGATATTATAATAGTATCTATAGAAAGTAAAATAGAATCTAGCTGAAATGCTTGTATCTCACGTTCCAGCAATAGTTAGGCATGATCAAAACCGTACGGGCGCTTATTGGAGAATGGATTCCATACAACTGTAGGGCTACTGGGGTACCACGCATCACAGTACCTGGCCTAGACTAGAGTACCGAGTACCACTCCCAATCCCCTGCAACACAAGACTGAAGCTACCCCTTACTGGATAGTCCGAATAAGATCATGCCGGGATTGGAACTAACAACCGCACACACAGCCGAAATACAGAGACAACTAGGCAGGGGAAATCTTGCCCTACTTAGGTGCTACCCACTTAGCCTTGTTGCACCTCCCCTGGTTTAGCCAATCCCGATTGATGAGGCTTGAGGCTATGCGTTACCTTTTTAGAACACATTTACTTAGAATGCTCATCGTCCTACTAATAATGTTCTGATAGTATTCATCCATACAAGTTGCCCTGGGTTTGGACATCGAATCACCGTCTTCATCATCTTAACGGTCTTCATTCATAACGTTCAAACTAGATCGAAGTGGTTTTTGGAGAATTAAATCTGATCCCGGCCTCTTCGAAACGATCGACGCATTTGGCAAATATTGATAGTCGGATATTTAACAATCAAATAACATCCACAAGCAACAATCAGGCCTTATATAATTTTCCAAATTATTTATTCCAAAATATTAACCCAAGGTATTATTTCCATATTTTAACACTTTGAAAATAGTTTTCAAATTCCTTTTTATTCCTCTGAAAACAAATTTCAATCTTTGCCCATAATTAGAATATTTTATCCACTTCATTGGTTGCTTAACACTTGGAAAATATTCCTTTATATCCTATTTTCCTTTCCTAAATCATTTATAATTTTATTTGTAAATTTTCCAAACTTGTTTCACGTGAATTCTACAAATCCTAGAATTCCTTAATTGATTTACTTTATATTTCCAAAACCATTTAGCTTATTTAAAATTCCAGTTTCACTCCAACTTCCTTTGTGATTTTCATTTCACGTTCCCAAGTTTACTTATCTAATACTTAAGAAATTTATATAGGTTTCCTTAATACCACTACAAGATCTTACTCCTAAAATCTTATTCAATTTGAATAACTTCGCTTCCCATCCCAAGAGGATTTTTAATTCAAATTTAAACATTTAAAGACGTATATACTTATAAAATAATAAAAAATAGTTTTATGTTAAAAATATGGTTTCGGGTAAACCTAAATATTAACATAAAAATTCGTGTCTGGTTAATAATAATTTACAAAGCTGATTTATAAAATTTGAGTTTATCTCAACAAAAGTTTATTATTTAGAAAATCCAATATTCCTTATTTCTGTTTATAAAATCCTCTGGATTCCTATCCCATCGATCCTACCCAAATTTATCACCATTCTCATATTCGAAAATATTTCATTATTTCTCTTCCAACGATTCTCATAACTCGATATAAGTTCACACCATTAACTTATATTTTCAACATATCCCCCGATATCATTTTATCTAATTTATAAACCCATTTATAAATTTATAAACTCCCTTGAGTTTTCCATTTATTTATAAAAACCAGTTCTTTATTTATAATTCCATTATAACATTTAGGCTTTAACAAAATTTTGTTTTATTTCAAATCTATTTATCGATTCCCGTATCCCATCCAGACCTTAATCGATAATTTAATTCCAAGTCCTTACTTAAACGATTTACAAATGGTTAAGTAATAGCAAGTTACCCTATATATTTCTTTATTCTTCTTAACTCTTAATAAATCAAATTTTCAATATAAATAATTTCTTTCAAATTTCCCTTTTAACTTCCTTCACTTAATTATTATGGTATTTAAAAATATCCAAATTCAACTCACAGGCTATTTGACATTTAATAATTCAATTCACATACAATCCATACCAATTTATCGATCACATCATATATCAACATATATATGAACAATAAATACTCTTGAGGTATCCTGTTGGATCCCTGCAACCTATTTCCCTGCATCCACAGATGTTAGTCAATGAATAAAATACCAATCTCGCTTCAAGGTGGGATATCGCCGTATATAGGGTCATCCGCTATTATGCGGGGCACATAGGGTCTCTTCCGCTATATAATACGGGAATTTCAATCACTCCAAAATACACACACACACACACTATTATATAACCATCCAATAGATAATTATTCAATTCATCCAAGCACATCCAATAATTTAAATTTAATCATTTAAATTAAACTATGGAATCCAAATGAGTGAGAAAATCTCACCTTTCTTTTTGTTTGCCATCCCCTTCAATCTCAACTTGATTTCACCTTGATTTTAGACCTTGTATAAACATTTACGGTTTACTAATATTCATAATAATCGAACAATTAATTTCCATTTAATAATTTAATTAACTAATAATCTAAATTTAAAGCTAATAATTTAATTTAAACAAATCTTCCTATAATAAATATTTTTTTTGTAACTAAAATAATTAAATAAGTTTATTAAAAAAATTAATCTCCATAATACATTGTTTTAAAATTGAACTAGTAAGTTTAGAATGGATATAGATATATATTTTTTATTTACCATTTAGAAACAATATATATAAATTTATAAAAATAACCTATATAGATTTTAAAAATCAAATCCTTATATAAATTTCTATATTTTCCAAAACTTTATCTATATATAATAATTTTTCTGTTTTCCTATATATCTCATTATATGTTCATATTATACTTTCCTATACATTATATGCATATATATATATATATATATTAATACATATAAAATACTATAAATATATACCTCACTGCTAAACCCTAATCCTTGCCTCGACTATCACACAAGGCCACCGGCGTGCCATGCGGCAACAGCCTCTTACTCGAGCTCCTATCTACCATCGTTCGAACAAATCGAAACAACCACCTCGAGTTCGAACGAGTTAAACAATTTCGGGCTACCCTAGTGACTGACGTACCTCACCATCGACGACCGTGCACCATCAAATCATCCCCCTCCAGCTCCCCTTTCCTCACCAATAGCGATGTCTTCACCTAAGACGCCTCGGTGCCAATTCGAACGCTACCAAAGCCCTAGCTTTTCCATATGCTGACGAACATGAACTGGGCGGTGCCCTCTCGATCTCAAGGCGTTGATCGGATTTTGAAATCGCGCCCAGTTATTACTATTATTTTTAGAGAAGGGGATGAATTAAATCGGATAGGAAGAGGAGAAACTATGAATTTAGTTCGGCCATTTAATTTTAATGCCGATAACTTGGAATGAATTGGAAGGTTGGGAGTGAACGAACGAATTAAAGCAAGTCAATTTTATAACCGATTTTTCTTTTTTCTTTTTTCAGTCGGCTGTTTGATTGAAATGAAGGAGGACAGTGATATTTGAAACGAGAGGAAATGTGTTGAATGCCTGCTACAGTGTCTTGAAGAGGAATTGAAAAGGTTCCGATTTGATTATAAATGTCCATCATATATATATATATATATATATATATATATATATATATATTAAATTAAATCATCTCGAAACCGTACCTTGAAATCTTGAACTCCAATCGAGACATGCGGCTAGGTGTCTATAATGTCGTATCCCTATTCCAAACGCAATGGAAAAGGTTTCGAGTCCTAATTCAATCGTATGGATAAGATAGCTTTTTAGACCCAGTTATTATATTAAATTTATATATTAATTTCAGCGCATTTCTATCCCGTACGGCCACACGACAACTCCAAAAGCTACGAAATTTGAAATCCAATAATAATACAATATTACAGATCTAATGGAACAGTTTTCGTCGAATTCCGAGAATATGCCTCGGAAGGCTATTTTTAAATGTCAAATTAAACAATATATTTTAAAACTGAACAAATCACTTTTAAATTCAATTTTAAAGTTGAAATGTCTTCAGTATCACTAATATGAATTTTATAAGCCTTTAAATTATTTTTATCAAGCCTAAAACTCAAGATTCAATTATTTACTCAAATTCCAATTATTAAATTCAAAAGTTGGAATGTCCAATAAATCACTATATTTGAATTCCGAATCTATTTTATTAAATAAACCCAAGTTTTCCATATTGAAAACCTATTTATAATTCAATTTCAATATTTAAAACCATTTAAATGTTCCAAATTGAATGTCGAAAAATCAAGGTCGTTACATTCCTCCCCCTTAAAATAATTTTGTCTCGGAAATTACTAAGGCAGAAGAATGCTCCAAACCCTTTACTTACTAAAACCCATTTAGTGAAAACCCCATATTTACTTTTCTAATTTCTTAGCTTCAATCAAAACAATAGGTTTTCATTTTCTAGTTCAAATCCTACATTTCCATTACAATTTGAAAATCAAATTTCCGTTAACAAAAAAAATTTCAAAAATTTTCTAACTCCTAAATTTTTGAATTTTATTTGGCAAAGTCTACCTTGTACGGAGGAGCTTTTGCAATTTGACAAGAGAGATAAATATATATACGTCGACCCACATGGTCGAAAAACAAAAATAACAACAATATTTCATATTTTATTCTTTTATTGCATAGGCGTACCTCTATTTAGCATTTTAAGCAAGCGGCTTATTTATTTAGCAATTAGCGTGACCAAAATCCAGCCAAACGGCCTTCAGGTACTTGTACTTACTCAATTTAAACATGTAATTACCAGATATATGAAGTTTATTAAAATGACACTTATTTAAATGGCTAAAACACATGGATTACACAAGCAATGCAGATTAAACAATATTTATAAGCAACCTATATGACTTCAACCCTTATTCAATTGTTTCAATCAACCCATTTACTATTTTCACTCAATTTAAATGGTTTACAACTCAATTGTTCACATTCAATTCATTTTTAACCAAACAAACTCATATTCATTTCAATTGATTCCAAAATCAATTTAATTTGCTTCTATCGATTCATAGAATTCTATTTACTTTCGTTTACGTCAAATGACAACTTTTTCTATGCGAATTTGATGATATTCACTTAATAGAATATCCACTTTAGTTTACACAACTACAAGTTCATTCCAACTCATTTTTATATTTAATTCCAATCCATTTCAATTTTAACTTATTCGCAACCAATATAATTTCATTTCATTCTAATTTTTTCACATTCCATTTGCATTACACGTTATATCCATATAGGTTTCACTTGAAACCATTCCATTGAATAACCATTCCGCAAATAAATTTAAGCCAAGCTTCTTTACATTACTAACTTAAGTTATTTATTTTCTTCAAATTATTTAACCCCATAACTTAAGTCTATGTAACCATTTCCAATTTAAACCCTTGATTTGAATTTTAGTTAATCCAATCCCATCCATTTTACTAATTTATTCAATTAGTCTATTCACTTATCCAATTTTATTTTATTTCCATACTCGATTCATCCTAAATTTATTTTATTAATAACATGGCCATTTTGAATGAACATCTACTCACTTGGATTATATTTGCAAATTCAAACCATTTCTATTTTAATCCAATGTCATTTCATTTGACAACATTTTCATTCGTATTTAGTTCACTAACAATCCAAGTTGAATTTTATTTATAACCCGAGTTCATTTCCAAATTCCATTATTAACTCACAATTCAACTTCTATTTAACCAAATTAGGTTCCATTTCCATATTTCATTAACTAATTTATTATCTAATTAGTTCACTCCCACTTATAATTCAATATTTGACTTTTATCTCAAAAATCACTTTAACTATTTCACTTGAGTTCAATCTACTTTATAATTCAAGTTTGGATTTTTATTCCATTTTCCAAAATATCGAACTATTTTTACTTTGGGTTTTCTATTCCACTTTTCCATTTTTATAAGTCACCCACTTATATTTCATATTTTCATTAATTTATAATCAAGCAAATTCCCATTTCGTTATTAACTCAAGATTATTCATTCATTTATAGCCC
Organism: Allium cepa; assembly: GCA_030765085.1. NCBI lineage: Eukaryota > Viridiplantae > Streptophyta > Magnoliopsida > Asparagales > Amaryllidaceae > Allium > Allium cepa. Next base: position 743,003,111 of record CM060940.1, on the reverse strand, counting down.
AAGAATATTTTTACACAATGGATCTTCAATTCTTTTATAAGCTATTTCAATTCATTTATTCCAATCCAACTCTTATCCAACTTACTTCTATTTATTTAAGTAAGAATTTAATTTCATTTAATATCATCTATAACTCAGCTGAATTTTATTTCAATATAATTCTATTTCAACTTCATTTAGTTTAAGAAAATTTCAATTCAATTCTTATTTCTCAAATCCAACTTAATTTTTTTTCCAATTCAGTCACATCGAAAATTCGATCCATTTAACTAAAATTTAATCCATTTACTAATCCACTTCACTAATTTATTTCTTTCAAATCATCATTAATTCAATTTCAAAATTTTTGATTTTTTAACTTGAACCAAGTTAAATTTCATTTTTTTTCTTTTGTATAATTTATACTTGTACAATTTTCCCATACTAGTTATATGAACTATTTTTTAAAATTTTATAATCATGTTTGACTATAACATTACCATCCAAGCATATATATATATAATAATTTCAAAAAATTATTTCTTGTTATATCAAAAATATATTTTGGGTAAAATTATTTCACTCACCCACTTTAAAAAAATATTGTGTCGGTTTATCTTGTTTAAGTGTTTATAAACTTCTATCGAAATAGCTGCTTCCCCTTACTCGATAGGAATTTATATGCCACTCAACCAATAAGTCAACAAAATATTAAAACATTTATATTCACTAATAAATACGAGCTCATATCTATTAATACACTCAAACTTATTCTAGAGTACTACCGACTCTATCTCTAATGAGTAATCCCTACTAGAGCCAAGGTTCTAGCTTAGCCTTCACCTCTGATACCACAATGTCATGACCCAGTTTTTTCGACCTTCGAAAGTCGGTACCATTATTTCCATTGTATTACATGCCGAATAGTCGAATGTTAGAAAACCCGACCGTAAGGGAAAATGAAGAAAGAAGTAGAAAGAGAAGATAAAAACAACATTAGAACCTCACAATCGCAGCGGAACAAAATATAATATAAGAACAACAACTTTTAAATACAAAGAAATCCGTGTTGTTATATATACATACCATTATCAGAGTATAATAATCATCCATCACTTTGGACAGCTTATTATTTGTCCTTATACAGCGAAAATAGTAATTCAAATATGGAGGTACATCTCTATTATCCAGTTCGCCTCTTGAGCTCCATCGCAATTATCCTGGATCTGTTCAACTAGGTCTGGCCCGAGCATCAGAATAAAACAACACCCGAGTCAGTATGAAAAACCAGCATGAGAAAACCACACTGTAACAGCCCAATATTTTAATAAATATTTCATTCTTTTAATTATAATGCTTTGGGGGTTTATTATATAAAAATCTAAATTTTGAATTTGATTAAAACTTTGCCTAAATTTTTAAATAAAGGGTAAGATTTCTGAAATTTTGACTTTGGTTAAGGATTAACTTTAATTGGAAATTTGGTTTATTTTGTTGAAATGGTAAATAACTTAATTTTAAGCAAAATCATGTTTTAATTACGAAATTAAATTTTAAAAAAAAATTAGTATGTAAATAAGCTTTATAAAAAGAACGTTAAATTTGTACGTTCGTGCCCGTTTTGATTAATTTAGTGGTATAAATAATATGTATTTAAACGTGTATTTTACTAAAATAAGTAACAAATAAATAATAAAAAGTGCCTCACCATTTACGTGCAAAATATATTCACTTTCCTTTCCCTCCTCTGATTTAATAGGAACGTGATTCACAAATTTCTAACCATTCTAAAATCTTTAAATTCCTTGCCACTTTATCATTGATTCTTGCGTTTTAACGCAATCACTTCTGTGTAAATTTTCAACCATTCCTCCTCTGTTAAATACTAAGTCACGATCAATAAGATTTATAACCTGCTAAATTTACGTGCCATTCAAAAACAAATTTTAATATTTCTTGCGTTTTTAACGTATGCAATTTACTTCTTTTGAACACAAACCCACACACCCATCTAATGTATACAAGCCTCGCAATAATTTTCTTTTACATCCCAACGCATTCTCTTCCTAATAATTTTTATGAGTATAAAATGTTTCCAAATAATTTCTTGCCGTTTTCTTTTATAAATCAATGCAATCAAATTCTTGCTTGCCTATTTTTACCTCAATCATCGCAAGTTTCATCTTTAAATACTAATTTGCTTGACATTCAAAATTCACGTATAGCATTTTCATTCGCGTATAACTTCCACTTTCCTTTACTTCAATTTGTTTAATATGTATATAAATCTTTTTGACTCTTCCAGAGAGCCGTTAAATTTCATTTAAAGCTTGATTAAAATTCGCGTGTAAACATTCCACCTTCCTTTTGCTCTTCTAATTTAGTCGAAACGTTATCCAAAAAAATTTCATAACCGTTCATATTTAATTCTTGCCATGGTTCCTAAATCAACGGAAGTTTTTATTTATAAAACGCGTTCAAAAAAAATTCATGTATTTCCTTTGTTTCGCATGTAACTATGAATAAAATCTTCGAAATTTCCTCTGACGATTTATAAATTATTCTTTGCTATTTTATTTCACCTAAATTCCCGCAAACATATGCAAAACTTTCCTATTTAAATATTAACCCGTGCACCCCTTCGATAATGAAAGAAATCATTTTTTCTTTAGCGTTCAAAAATTTTAAATTCATGTTTGCCTTAAATTACGCACGCATTAATTTGTGCTTTCCCACTTTAGCAACCTGAAGTTCACATATAAAATTTTGAAATTGCAAAGCCTACCAAAATAAAATTTATTACTTGCCATTTTCCCTCCCACTGATATCAAACTCATAATTTTCTGCTAAATTATCAAACATGCAAAAAATTCCAAATTTCCTTATCCGTTTCAAAGAAAATATAATTACTTACCGTATTCTTTCGCTGATTAATTCATACCCACTGCAATTATTTGCTCCAATACATTTCTTTTTATTAATCAACGCATTCTCTTCTTAATAATTTTAAATGAGTACAAATGCTTGCCAAATAAATTCTTGCCGTTTCTTATTTTCAATCAACGCAATCAACCCTTGCTTGCCTATTGTTTTACCTCAATCTCCGCTAGTTTCCATCTTTTAAATTATACACGTTCAAAATTTCATGCCCCTTACCGTTTAAACATATTTGTGCTTGCCGTTTCTTTCCCCTTAATTCACGCAATCTCCACAGATTAAAATTTATGTGCACTACAAAATATTGCTCCAATCAAATCAACGCATTTTCTTCCTTAATTTAATACGTACGAATGTTTACCAAATAAAAAAAAATTCCTCCCTTGATTTGCGCACCCTATGCTATATATATAAACCGAGTGCATGAAAAATTCAATCATTCACTGTATTTGGTTTCTTCTCTTCTTCCTTGCGTTCGTGAGAATCAGTAGCATCAGGTAATGGGTACAACTTTATTTCCTTCTTCCTTCTTTTGTTTTTTTCCTTCCATTGTTCTATTCGAACTGCTCCACCGCATGACAAACGCCTAACTTCTTTCCCCTCCTCTCCGATCTGGTCGTGCATTGCCGAGCATCTCTGATGCAATTTTAGCCTAGCACTTGAATATTTATCTTATCGCCACATGTACATTGTATCACTGCATACTTGTTTGAGTATAGGCGCACTTTAGTTTGAAGAAGAAAAATATAATATAAAAGGCGTACGCCACCTAAGTTTAGCCCAGCCTAAATTTTTTCAGATAATTCCACTGCTTTGTTTACACGAGTGTTCAGAGAAGAAGTATTTCCAGATTGTACGATTTTTTTTGTTGGTCACCTGTATTTTAAAATTTAGAAACATTATGTATGAGGATATATGATATATGTAAGAACAGTATAAAGTTGTTTTGATTTGAAGATTTTGATATTGTACTTGTTTCCTAACAGAGGAAAAAAAAAAGAAAAAAAAGAAATAAAAAGAAAAAGAAAAAAAATATATACATATAATAAATAAATGTTGCATGCGCCACCTTTATGTACCACTGCCGTGAATTGCATGTTGCCCACATAAGATTTGCCACTTTTTTATTAACACGTCATAATATTTTATAAAAAGGGTTAAAAAAATAGAGTATAAATTTATTTTGTAAATTTTAATTTGGAAAAAATAAATGGGCAGACTGAGCTTTTGTTTTAATGGGTCAAGTCGTGCGGTGGAGCGGTCGAGCAATTTGAGTCAATTTTCATTTTATTTTAGCTCGTTCCAATTTTTTTATTTAAAAATTTGCTTTGTCCGTAATTGGAATTCGCGTACTCATTTTTATTTATTTGTCTTGTTTCAAGATCGAACTCAGTCTGTCTCATCTTTCAATATTTGATCGTGCTTTCTATGCTATTTCGGTATGGTTATCGTAGTTTTGAATCTAACAGCATAGAGGTGAGTATTTCTCACACGACAAACGTACTTATATATCTGTAAATTATTAATAAGTGAAATTGTAGAATGATTTTATTTTATATTTTAAATTTCTTGTGATAAATTTATGATGTTTAAAAAACCTCATTATTAAATTTACCCATCATCAGTTATATTCTATACTGTTATATTATGTTCTTATACGGTTTATGTATTTACTGTTTATCACTGCAAGTCCCCTATAGAATAGAATCGTTATGGGCTGAAATGATAGGCCTGAACGATATTTGTTATTATTTATTTATTTATTTTTTAACTTGGGATTGCGGGTTTAAAATGATAGAACCCGGATTTTTCTTTGTAAATTACGGATTGAAATGATATATTATCCACATCACTTGACCTAAGTTAGAAAATATTATACAGACCCGTGGTTATTATATATATTTTTCTGGAAATTTTAAGTATTTTCAATATATATATATATATATATATATTAATATTTTGATTTAAATTGGGTAAAAATAAATTGTTGGTAGTCTTATACAAGTTAAATGTATAAATAAATAAATGGTAAGTTGGAATTTGAAGTAATAAATTCATTTTGGAAATTTTGATGGAATTCAAGCTAAGAATGTATATGTAATAAATTTTGATGTAAATTGAAATTTAAATAAATTAATAAGGCGTTATTGAATTTTCTATGAATTTAATAGTTAAATAAATAAATACTTAAACATAAAATTTGAAATATATCTTAATTTAGAAATGGAAGTTTGGTTTAAGAATAAAAGGTAGGTTAATAAATAAAGAGGAAATTTAGCTATATTTTGAAATGGTAATCCAACTAAATGGTTAAGAAAATTTTGAATATAGAAAAATATAGAAATTTAGGCATTTAACTTTAATAAGTAAAGCCTTGAGAGGTTGATATTTATTAGTCGAATATACTTCATAAAAATCATAAATTTTTGGGTAGATTTAAATGACCATTTCAAATGGATAATATGTTTTTTTTATAAGTTAATTTAGTTTAAAATTTATGTTTAATTATTGATGAATTTATATTGAAGTCTAAAAAATAAATTTAATTAACTTAAAACTGTTGTAAGGGATATTACCGCACTTTGTAAGTGCCGTAGTTGATGCAAATGAACTAAAAGATAAAAATTAATTAAGGGCTATTGCAGTACTTGGTAAGTGTTGTGGTCGCGAAATTTAAAATTAAACCCGAATAAGTAAAAAGGTTACAGTAGCCCTTGTTAAGTGTTGCGGTGGATAAAATTGAGATTTTTGGATATTCAATTCGTAATTATAATAACTACACATTTAAAAGTCAAAATGAAGTATTTTGATTTAATATTAACTATTTTGGAATTTATAACCACGGGTATCAATAACGTTGGTAGTTAAAGAGACCGGGATAAGATATGGGCATACTCTCTGTCGATACCGAAAACCACATTAACAACCGTGTACGTGGTGGAGATTTCAGAATTAAGTAGGATGGTGGCGGCGTTTCCTTCGAGGTAAATACGTGGACCCAACTCCCGTGAGTTGGCATAAGGTGGCTAAAACATGAGCGATCGACGGGTTAATTGAGGTAGCACCTTTGATCGAACACATCCCTTCGATATTCTACTCTGACTTGGATTTATTCGGTGGCCACTTTTGATTTCTTTGATTTGGGGTGTGGCTCGAGGTGGACGGTAGCTGCGGCTACGTGTTACCATGGACCCGAAAGCGTAATTGGTATATCTACCCTGGAATTGCCTTGTTGTGCCGTGTCACCTACCCTAGCGCGCCTTGTACAAGTTTTTATTTGTGTCGTACCTATGGAGTATCCTCTGGTAGCCTCCCGATAAGGAGGTATTACGGTACTGTATAGACTATTGGCATTATTACGTGTTAAGGTGGAAAATGTAAAGCCTTAACGCTATTTAAATGTAAGTTTATTTTACTAATAGACACTATTATAATAGCGAAATATTACTACATAGTAAATAGTTTAACGGATCCTTAGAGGATGGGAGGCCCCAAGCATCCTTTAAGTTACTTGTCTTTATATTACAGTTCACTTGAATTAGCTTACACTGTATAAGTATGTATGTCCTGACTCGAGTGTTTATGTTTATTTTACGCTCGGGTCAGCCTGAGTTTCAGTTCGAACCTCTTTCTCCGGAGCTAGGACTTCTGAAGATTATCTCCTTTCAAGTTGTTGTTAAGTTTCTGTTCAGTTCTTATTTTAGCTTTTGTAATCGAGATAATTGAATCTTGATATTTTCTGTGGTTGATTCAAAAACTATTTGGTTTTAAAGACTATGTAAAAATTTCTTATTTTGAGACTATTGATACTGGCTTCATGAACCACTAAGTTTTTTTAATTCCGCTGCGAGTATTTTGATTTCTGTGTCTGTGATTCTATGATCATGTATTTACTGTATATTCTAAGATTTGCCAAATTTTATTTACAATGCAGTATTTTGAACAATTCAAGTCCGACATGTGCGTCTTCCATTACACTTGGAGGGTGCAGCATGATAGGGGGTTCTCGCTTCCTGGTTTGGTAGCGAATGGTTGACTTTTACTCCTACATGTCCCCACGGGGGTTGGTGCTGGAGTCGAGAGGCTGGCCGTAAAGGAAAAATACAGGTACCAATGTATGCTACGGTGGGCGTTACCCCATTGGCGCGCCCGTTACATTTGGTATCAGGGCTTTGGCTCTAGGCAAAACTTAGCATGTATGGTAAATTTGATTTACAATATCACTTACATTCGAGCTTGAATCTCTCCCTTTTGAATTTTGGAACGTTCCCTGCGGTTCCAAAGTTCATTCTTGTCCTTCACTATCCATCTTCTTTCGATTCTGGAGTATCCCATAACTACACTTCGGATGATCTTTATAGTGAATTGGCGGTCTCGCCAATATTCTAATAAAGGGGCGAAACTCCTTTACAATTAGCATTGATTCACCAGAGATTTATATTTATCCTCGGTTGAGATGCTAGTATCTTTGGTTATTCTGAACTCTATCTCTTCAGATCGAATGTAGATTTAACCCAGAAAATCAATATTGATCTTATTCTTTAAGTCACGGTTGATCCGGTTAAGGTTGCTCGCGATTATATAATCTTGTCCAGTTCCTTATTCTGTTATTTAATCATTGGATCTTCTGATTCCAACTTATCTTTAAATCAAAATTCTCTTTGATTTGAGTCCATCAAATTTGAATCTCTATCCTTGTTTGAAAAATTTATTCCTATATTTGGAAAAAAAATCTAATATTATATATAAGTATAATTTTCAGAATTTTATAATTAATTTAACTAGTTGTCAAGAGATAATAGTCTTTGATTTTATTTATGGTTTTTTAAACCATGGTTTTTGTCTCATATAAATAGTTGAACTATAAACAATGGTTATAAATTAAATTTGGAAAAAGAAATGAATTTAAAACAAGAACTTGAGAATTCAATTTTCGATGGTTTCAAACCTTGTGTTTAAAGTATTAAAAGGATATATTATTTAAATTATTTTAGAATAGAAATTTGTTTCCAAAGAATTTTAAAGGTAAAAAAATAAAAAATCAGTGCTCTTCTCTTTGTCGCTGGGAAATAATTTGGTGATGACTATAGCACCATCGACATTCATTTTTGAGTTTCGAAGTGAAGAGACCATTCTGTAGTCTGCTTACAGTGTTACCTTGAGAATTTTATTGATTTGAATCTCTAAAATATGACTTGATTTATAATATATAGATATATGTTTTAAATTTGATTTGACTTATTATGTACATATATTTATTTATCTCTAAATGGTTTGAAGGGAATCAGAAATTTAAATTCTTAAATTTTATCTTGAGGAATAATTTCAATTATAAAAAGAAAATCAAATTTTTGAATAAATGATTCAAACTTGAGATAATTAAATTTGAAAGTTTTATTTGTATAATACTCAATTGCATTTCAATATAACTTACCTTGATTTTCAGAAGTTAACAATGTAATTGGATAATATACAATATAAAAAGATTTTATAAATAAAATTTGAGTGGTTATAATAAATGTTATACACTTAAATTCTGGTTATAAAAAGATTAACAGAGGTAAGTAGAAGAAAAGGGTAATGGAGTAATTTACATATAAAATGATGTTAAAGGAACTAAGAATAAATTTAAGCAGTTGTAATAAGGGTAAACTTATTTAACATAGATGATAAAAATATATTAAGAGAAACAAATTTAATTATAATTAGGAATAAAGAAGAAATTAATTTATTGAACACATTTTTGAGTATAACAAATGATTTTCAAACTTATGGTTTTAGAAATTTTTATTTTAAGATAATTGGAAGGTGAAGTAATAAAATTTGAAATAGTAAAATTTAACTTAAGTGAAATTAAATAGATGAAATCAATTATTAATTTAAAATTTAATTTGTATGGTTTAGATTAATGATTCTATTTTGAGTTTCAAATTAGTTTTCTTTCAGGTTGTTTCTATTCCCCCACCTTCTTCCTTTTCGAGGTCGAAAAGTTCTGAGTGGGGAAGAGTGTAACAGCCCAAAATTTTAACAAATATTTCATTCTTTTAATTATAATACTTTGGGGGTTTACTTTATAAAAATCTAAATTTTGAATTTGATTACAACATTGCCCAAATTTTTAAATAAAGGATAAGATTTCTGAAATTTTGACTTTGGTTAAGGATTAACTTTAATTGGAAATTTGGTTTATTTTGTTGAAATGGTAAATAACTTAACTTTAAGCAAAATCATGTTTTAATTAAGAAATAAAATTAAAAAAAAATTTGGTATATAAATAAGCTTTATAAAAAGAACGTTAAATTTGTACGTTCGTGCCCGTTTTGATTAATTTAGTGGTATAAATAGTATGTATTTAAACGTATATTTTACTAAAATAAGTAACAAATAAATAATAAAACGTGCCTCACCATTTACGTGCAAAATATATTCACTTTCCTTTTGCTCCTCTGATTTAATAGGAACGTGATCCACAAATTGCTAACCGTTCCAAAATCTTTAAATTCCTTGCCCCTTTATCATTGATTCTTGCGTTTTAACGCAATCACTTCTATGTAAATTTTAAACCATTCCTCCCCTGTTGAAGACTAAGTCATGATCAATAAGATTTATAACCTGCTAAATTTACGTGCCATTCAAATTTTTTTTTTAATATTTCTTGCGTTTTTAACCTATGCAATTTACTTCTTTTGAATACAAACCCACACACCCTCTGATGTATACAAGCCTCGCAATAATTTTCTTTTACATCCCAACGCATTATCTTCCTAATAATTTTTATAAGTATAAAATGTTGCCAAATAATTTCTTGCCGTTTTCTTTTATCAATCAATGCAATCAAATTCTTGCTTGCCTATTTTTACCTCGATCATCGCGAGATTCATCTTTAAATACTAATTTCCTTGACATTCAAAATTCACGTATAGCATTTTCATTCGTGTATAACTTTCCACTTTCCTTTACTTCAATTTGTTTAATATGTATATAAATCTTTTTGACTCTTCCAGAGAGCCGTTAAATTTTATTTAAAGCTTGATTGAAATTCGTGTGTAAACATTCCACCTTCCTTTTGCTCTTTTAATTTAATAGAAACGTTATCCAAAAAAATTTCATAAACCGTTCACATTTAATTCTTGCCATTGTTCATAAATCAACGGAAGTTTTTATTTATAAAACGCGTTCAGAAAAAATTTCACGTATTTCCTTTGTTTCGCATGTAACTATGAATAAAATCTTTGAAATTTCCTCTGATGATTTATAAATTATTCTTTGCTATTTTATTTCACCTATATCCCCGCCAATATATGCAAAACTTCCCTGTTTAAATATTAACCCGCGCACCCCTTTGATAATGAAAGAAATCATTTTTTCATCAGCGTTCAAAAATTTTTAATCCGTATTTGCGTTAAATTACGCATACATTAATTTGTGCTTTCCCACTTTGGCAACCTGAAGTTCATATATAAAATATTTGAAATTGCAAAGCCTACCGAAATAAAATTTATTACTTGCCATTTTCCCTTTCTCACCGATATGAAACGCATAATTTTCTGCTAAATTATCAAACGTGCAATTTTTTTCCAAATTTACGTATCCATTTCAAAGAAAATATAATTGCTTACGAATGATTAATTCATACCCACTGCAATTATTTGCTCCAATACGTTTCTTTTTATTAATCAACGCATTCTCTTCTTAATAATTTCAAACGAGTACAAATGCTTGCCAAATAAATTCTTCTCGTTTCTTATTTTCAATCAACGCAATCAACCCTTGCTTGCCTATTGTTTTACCTCAATCACCGCAAGTTTTCATCTTTTAAATTATACACGTTCAAAATTTCATGCTCCTTACCGTTTAAACATATTTGTGCTTGCCGTTTCTTTCCCCTTAATTCACGCTATCTCCACAGCTTAAAATTTATGTCCACTACAAATATTGCTCCAATCAAATCAACGCATTTCCTTCCTTAATTTAACACGTACGAATGTTTACCAAATAAAAAAAATTTCCTCTCTTGATTTGCGCATCCCATGCTATATATATAAACCGAGTGCACGAAAAATTCCAGCATTCACTACATTTGGTTTCTTCTCTTCTTCCTTGCGTGCATGAGAATCAGTAGCATCAGGTAATGGCTACAATTTTATTTCCTTCTTTTGTTTTTTTCTTCCATTGTTCTGTTCAAACTGCTCCACCGCATGACAAACGCCTAACTTCCTTCCCCTCCTCTCCGATCTGGCCATGCATTGCCGAGCATCTCTAATGCAGTTTTAGCCTAGCACTTGAATATTTATCTTATCGCCACCTGTATATTGTATCACTGCATACTTGTTTGAGTATAGGCGCACTTCAATTTGAAGAGAAAGAAAATAATATAAAAGGCGTACTGTGACGACCCGGAATTTTTGAGCATTTAAAATTGGAATATTTAATTGATTTTAAATATTTAAAAGTTAGTTATTAACTTGAATTTCAAATATCGCTATTTATTTGTTAATTAAATTATTAAAATTAAATAATTTGAAGATCGTAAAAATGCTAAATCTGGAATTTTAAGCCTATTAAAAATAATTTGAAGGCTTATAAAATTTGTATTGATAATACTGAAGAGAATAGAAGTGTTAAAATCAAATTTAAGGATGATTTTTTAAGTTTTGAAATTTAATATCGTTTAAATTGAATTTAAAGATAGGCTTCCGAGGCACAGTCTCGGAATTCAACGAAACCAGTTCCATTGAGTCCGTAATATTGAATTATTACCGGATTTCAAATTTCGTTATCATCGGAGTTGTTGTGTGGCCGTCCGATTTACACGTGCGCTTAAATCTATATTGAAAATTTAATTTTATTTCCCATCAGACTCTTTTTCATTTCAACCACTGTAGCTTGATAATTTCTTCCTGCAAAGCGTTCCTCTCACGCCAACGTTATTCGTTCACTCCGTTAAATCGGTCAATACGAAGAAAAGGGACGCGTATCATAGAAACAATACCCTTCTGCCTCTTTCCCCTTCCTTCAGTGTATTTTCAATCGAAAAAAAATGAAATCAACAAAAGGAGAACATCAACGACCAAAATTTCCTCCTCCCCTTCTCTCCTCATTTCAATCGAACGACGGTTTTGCCTAGGGTTCCTTATTGCTTTCGTTTTGGGGCGTATTGGTCGATTTGGTCTTTGGAACCGTGTTCGTGAGATAGAGGAGAGGCGGCGCGGCGCCTAGAATTCGTGAAGTCCGATTTTGTTTTGAAGCGATTTTATAGCGGAGGAAAGCAAAGCCTACGGGTCGCGATGAGACTAAGTGGTTCGAGTCGAAGTTCGAGAGGAATGGGAGGTGCAGTTTCCGATGGGAGAGTCGATGGCGACGTTGATTTCGTCGAGACGTGTTCGTGAGCTCGTACGCATGAGCAGTGGGAGGAGATTCCGAGATGAAAAGGGGGGATGACGTCGATTGCAAGGTTTGGTAGCTCGAACTCGAGCAAGGCCGAAGTGGGCGAACTCGTGACTGTAGCATGGTGAAGACGAGTCCATTAGTGATTTGTGTTCCTGATTTTGACTCGCATCTGTGAGGTATCGTGTTTGTTTTGCTTACATATATATGTTTATAGAAAAAAATACATATGTAGACAGAAAATATATATATTGATTTATACAGTAAAATAAAAAATTAAGAGGGGTATATATATAGGTAGGCAGAAAATCTATAGGGTAGCAAAAAATAATAATAGGTAAATATATATATAGGTGCAGTTTCAATTTTAATATATATATACACGACTATTTTAATTTGAATATATATTTGTAAGTTAGAAGAAAATAAATTGGATACAGATAAGGTTTTGAAAATATATTTGTATATGAGTTTTAAAATGTTAAAACAATATGTAAATTTGAATTCTGAAGCTATATAAATTAGCTTTACAATTGTATGAGTTTCAAAGACAAAGGAAAAAAATATAAATATATTAGGATTAAAAAGCAGAAAATTGCCTGCTTTGAAGAAGAAAAATGGTAAATGAAGATACATACAGTTTGGAAAATCAAGTTTAATCAGGATTTGGAAAGGGAAATTGTATATATTTAAGGAAAACAAAAAAGGGAAATAAATAAATATAAATGGTTAGTTTAGGTTACATTGTTGGTCAATTAATTTATTAAATGGTAAATTTCTATAGTCCCTCTCAGATGTTAATAAGTCGTATAATGATTATACAAGGTCGTTAATCGCGAGAATCAAGCTGGGTGAAGTGGGCTACAACTAAAAAAGGTGAGTTAATCTCACTCAGTTAAATTTAAATTTTAAATGTAAATTTAAATGATTAAATTTAAATAATTGTTTGAATGGTTGAATTGATTGATGTGTTATATAGTAGTATATACTACATCCTGGAATGATTGATTTCCCTCATTTTATAGTGAAGATAATTATGTTGTGCTAACGTCTGTGGATGCAGGGAAAAAAGGTTGGAGGGATCCAACTGGATCCCTCAATATTTATTTAAATTATCCAATACCCTCTGTTGTAATTATTTAATATTCTATGATGAATTATGTTGGAATATTGAATGCTATGGTTCGATTGGATTGGATATAGTTGGGTATAATGAATTACCAAAAATATATATATTGGATTTTGGAAAGGAAATAAAGGAGTGAATTTGTAAGTAAAATAATTATAGAAAAGTTGAATAAATTTAAGAATGAATTGGAAAGGAAATAAAATGACTTTAAATTTCTAATAAATAAATCTTAAGATAGTAAGGGAAATTTGAATAATCAGAAGATTAATGAATTTTAAATTTCAGTGTTATTATTTTAAAAGAATAAAACATTTATTTAAAATTTAAGATTTAATTTATTGAAAGGAATAAAGAAGGAATTGGGAAGAAGCTGAATTTGGTATATTTTAGTTAAATGATATAAAATCAAACGAAAAATAATAATAAATATAAAGTCCATGATTAATGAATTTTGAGATAAACTGATAAGTAAAGAAACTTATGTCAAATGGAACAAAGTGGGAATCAATTTCGGATTGATTTAAGTGATTGAGATTGGGAATTCTTCCAGAATAACCAAGTACGTTTTCAAAGAATTTTTTAAATATAAGTCAAAAGTTTTAAAGTTGTTTTAAAAAGTAAATTTTTGGAAAATTTATTATTTCTAATATTTAAATTCTAAAGTAAGTATTTTCTTTTAATCTATTATAACTGTAGTTATTTAAATAGTGACTTAGTATTCTGTTTTTAAAAGTGGAAATCTAGTTTTATATTTTATTAGGTAAGCTTATTTTCAAATATTCATATAGTATGTATTTTTAATAAATTATTGAAGTATTTTAACCTGAATATTTGAAAGTATATTTCAAAGTGTTTTAAATTATTTTTAAAAATCTAGATTTGTGCTTGGTGATTTCAGTGGAGATAGAAAATATTTGGGAGGTTATTCTGAAAGGAAAGATGGTTTGAAACTGTTTTCAAAGGAGTTTGAAAGTGAAAATACATCTTGTAAAGATATTTTGAGATAAATAAATAATTTGGGAAATTATTTATTGGTTGATGGTTGTTTGTGAATATTAATTGATAGTTAAATCACCGACTATCAATATTGGCCAAATGCGCTAATCGTTTCGAAGAGACCGGGATCGAGATTTATTTCTCGAAAACCACTTCGATCCGGTTTGGACGTTTTCATGGAAAACGAGTTTGGATTCGAAGATGGAGCAGTGAAGTGCAAGGGCTAGTCGCTACTAATCCTGAGGATATTTGCAAAATGGATGTAGTAGGAATAGTGCCTTCGGTTCCGTTCGAACCCGGGACGGACTTGTATGGATGAATGCTTGCGAAACATCGTCAGGTGGACGATGGGCATTCTAAGGGATATGTTCTAAAAAGGTAACGCTTAGCCTCAAGCCTCATCAAATGGGAATGGCTGAAAATCAGGGGTTATGCCGCAAGGCTTCGTGGGTAGCCCCCACTGGAGGGTGAGGTCATCCCTGTCTAGATGTCCCTTTTATTTTGGCTTAATAGGCGGTTGCTGATCCCTACCGCAGGGTGAACTTGCTCGGGACTATCCAGTAAGGGATGGTTCTAGTCTTGTGTTGTAGGAGAGTTAGGGTGGCTCCTCGGTACGCTGATCTAGACCAGGTACTATGACAGGTGGTACCCTAGTGCCTAGCCATTAGTTGGAATCCATTTTCCCTACGCCCCCGTACGGTTTTGATTGTGCCCAACTATTGCTGAAACGTGAGATGCAAGCATTTCAGTTAGATTCTATTTTACTTTCTATAGACACTATTATAATATCAGAGGACTTTAATAAAAAAGTTTTAGCTATCGTAAGGTAAAAACCTGACATGTTTATTTGTGGCGTGGTCTTACGAGATGCTTTTGTTTTCAAAGGATTTTTGAAACTTTAATAATCAAATGGGTGTGATTTCCTCACGCTGGTATTCCAGACTGACTCGGGTGTTATTTAATTGTAATGCTCGGGTCAGACCGAGTATTATAGAATACAGGATATGATGTTGTGGAGCTCAGGAGACGAGCTGGATGACGATACGTACTCTCGTACTTGTTTACATATATATTTCCGCTGTGTTGAGTTGTTGTGTATCCATTTGTATGATATTGTTGTTGAGCTGTGATTGATGTACTCTGATGATGTAATATGTAAACAGAGATATTTGACTTTTGAGTAAAGATCATTTATTATCTATTATATTTTATTCCGCTGCGATGGTTAGATTCTGATGTTGTTGTCTATTTTCTTCTTCTACCTCTCCTTCTTTAACCCCAATGGTTCGTATTTTTTTACAACTTGAGTTGATTTAGGTAGAATAGTGTTGACTCAAGGAGTACGGATTTGCGGGCTGTTACACTTGGTATCAGAGCATAGGTTGGTGGTACCCTTAGCTCTAGTGGGAATTACTCATTTAAAATAGAGTCCGTAGTACTCTATAATGAGTTTAAGCGTATTAATAGATATGAGCGCGTATTTGTTAGTGAATATAAATTGTTTTAATATTGTGTTGATTGGTTTATTGAGTGGCATATGAACCTTCGTCGGCACAGTCTGGACAACTGTATCGAAAGGGTTTCTAAACACTTAAATAGAACAATCGACATGGTATTGTTTTTAAATGTAGGTGAATGAAATAATTTTACCCAAAAATTTATTTTCGATATAAAGAAAGTTTTTGTAAACTATTTTAGCTAACACATGATTGCTTGGATGTTAGAAATGATAATATTAAAATATTATCATTGTTATGTGAAAATTTAACTAGAAATTAAAATATAACTAAAGTTTAAGGGAATAAACTCATTATAAAATGGAATTTATAAATATGAATTATAAATGTAAATTATAAATTGAAATATAATCAAATGAGAATTTGAATGAGAATAAGCTGTGCAAATGAATTATAGTTAAAATTGGTTTAAGCAGGATTTGGAAATTTAAATCCCGGAAATTTGGAAGTGCTTATCGAAGTATTTGAAGATGAATAATAACATTATTGTCTGGAGATATTTCTGAAAGGAATATGACATTGAAATCACTTGGATTGTTGGAAAATAATTCTGATGATGACGGCCGCATCATCAGTATTCATTTTCGAATTTCTAAGTGACGGATTGCTGCCAAAAGCTGATTTGTTCAAAAAAGCTAGTTGTTTTTGGAAATTTCAAAGGGAATTTGTTGGGATAAAACCAGGATTGGTTTAATTTTTGAGAAATGTAATTTGAGATGTTGAAGATTTCAAAATGTTTTGAAACCAATAACCAGGTGTTTGAAAATCCTGATGAGATAGTTGTAAGCTTATAAATTGAGATGATTTTTAAATTAGAAAGGAAATATAAGCTTTGAAGGTTGGAATTTAAATTTAAAGTGAGAAGTTAAAAATGAGATTTACTTGGATTGATGAATAAAATTGAATCGAATTGAGTTAAATAAAACTGAGTTCAAATAAAATTGGATTGGAATAAGAATTCAATTGAATTATGAATGGAATTATATTCTTACTTAAATAATTGGAAAATGAGTTGGATAAGGATTGAACTGAAATAAATAAATTAGAATGACTTGTAAAAGAATTAAAATGCATGGAATAAAATATGCTTGCGTTGTAAATAAGAAAAGGGCTTGAGTTAAAATAAAAAAAGAATATATTCAAGCCTATGATGAATGGAATTGTGTAAATAATAAGTTGTGACTTATACAATTTGAAAAAAATGGGATAGAAACCCAAAATAAATATTTTTGATGAATTGAAAAATAAAATGAAGATCAAACTTGAATTATAAAATAAATTTGAACTTAAGAAAATTTAAATGAAGAGATTTTGAGATTAAAATCAAGTTCTGGTTTATAAGTTGGTGAAAGACTATTTAGATGATAATTAGATAATGAAATGTGTAAATGTGGAGTCTATTGCAGTTAAATAAAGCTGAATTGTGAGTTAATAATGAAGGTTGAAAATAAAACTCAAGTTATAAATCAAATTCGACCTGGATCGATAGTGAGGTAAATATAATTGAATCGTGAGTTCATAAAATTGGGTGGTAAATTGAGAATGGATAATGGATTCAGAACTTGAGTTATAAATTAAAATTTAACTTGAAATGTTAACAAATTAAGTGTAATCGGAAATGCATCGAATAAAAGATGAAACTGGATTGAAATAGTAATGGTTTAAATTACAAATAAAATCCAAATAAGTGGAAATAAATTGGAAATGGCCTTGTAATCAGTTGAATGAGTTGAATCTAAAAAGTTAAAGTGTATAAGAACCGATCAAATAAATTTGAAGCTTGAAATGGGATTGGATTAAAATAGAATCAAGTTAAATTGAAAAGAGAAATTTATTTGCAAAATGAGAATGAGCTTAAGTATAAATTTGAATAAAATTGAAGTAAATTAACTTAAGCTAAATGAATAGAGAAGTGTTGAATTGAATTCAACTAAAAACTAAGTGTAATGATATTGGGTTGGATTTAAATCAAGTGAAAATAAATTTGAATCGAAATAAAATTTGGTGGGTTATAAATAATATTTAAGGAAACGAAAATTCAAAATGGATTGAGTGGATAAACTAATTATATTGAATAAATAAATGAATGTAATAAATAAGAATCAAATGGGAGTGAACTTAAGTTTGAAGTAAAATAAATTGAGTAAATTAACTTAAATTGAGAACAATGAGAAGCTCGACTACGAGTAAAATTGAAAGACCATTAAATTAAAGCTTAGTTTGAATTAATTCGGAAATGGTTAGTAATATGCAAGCTTGGAATGGGTCGAGCTAAATAAATGGTCGTGAATGGATTAAAATAAAAAGGAAATTTAATTGGTAATGAAGATGAACCTAAATTGTTAATGGTTTTGAATGAACTGGTTTGGTTAATAAAATGAGATGCAAGTGAATGAATTCCAATCTGAAATGAAATGGAAATAAGAATATATGGATTGTGAATAAATTTGAAAATGGAATAGAATTAAGTATAAATTGAGTTGAAATCCATTGGTTATAAAACATAAATACTTATTTATTCACATGGATCTCGTCAAATTTCATAGAATAAATTGTCATTGGATGTAAATGGAAGAAATTAAGATACTATGAATTGATAAAAGTGAAATAGAATTGATTTTGAAATCAATTGAATTGAATATGAGTTGTTTGGGGTTAAAATAAATTGAAGGTAAGAAACGGTATTGTAAACCATTAAAATTAAATGAAATGTTGTATGGATTGGTTGAAACAAATGCGTAAGTGTTAGAAACCATATAAGTTGCTTATAAACGTTGTTTAGTTACATTGCTTTTAATATACATGTGTTGTAATTGTTTAAAATGAGTGAAATGTTAATAAACTTCATATATATAGCACTTACATGTTTAAATTGAGTAAGTACAGGTACCTGGAAGCCGTGAGGCTGGATTGGGTTATGCTAATTGTTAAAAATTTAAGCCGCTTGCTTAAAAATGCTAAATAAGGTACGCCTACGCAATAAAAATAGGAAATATGAACCGTTTTTGATTTTTCCGACCGGGTGGGTCGATGTATATATATTTATCTCTATTGTCAAATTGGAAAAGCTCCTCCGTACAAAGGAGACTCTGTCAAAATTTTCCGAAAATTTTGGGAGTTAGAAATTTTTTGAAAATTTTGGGGAGTTAGAAATTTTTTGAAAATTTTGGGGAGTTAGAAATTTTTTGAAAATTTTGGGAAATTTTGTTAATGACAAACGTTTTTAATTGGAAATTGAAATAAATTTGTAAATGAACTAATGTAAATAATGGCATGAATCAGTATAAATGGAAAATAAAATTAAAAGTTTAGAGTTGAAA
The DNA here is from genome assembly GCA_030765085.1 of Allium cepa. NCBI lineage: Eukaryota > Viridiplantae > Streptophyta > Magnoliopsida > Asparagales > Amaryllidaceae > Allium > Allium cepa. The sequence goes on along the minus strand of CM060940.1, from coordinate 742,983,846 downwards.
ATAAATTGAATTCGTATGGAAATGAAAGAATTAATTTGAATAGAAATAGATATAAACTAAAGTGGTAAGGTGAAAATAAGTATAAGAAACAAATAAAATTCTTATATTAAACTTAAGTATAAGGAATGGTGAATTCTTAATTGGAAATTGATACTACAAATATATTCTAAGATAATATTGAAATGAATAGATATTGACATTTTGTGAGGAAGTCGATAAAATGTTTTGGGAATATTGTGATTGGATATTAGTGCTAAGCAGGATATGCAGGTAATCTAAAGGGAAAAGAGAATTCGATTGATTTCAAAAGATAAAAAATTGAAATGCTCGACAAAAAGGTATGAATTTAAATTTGGTGTGAAATTTGATTGGGATTTTGGATTGAGCCACTTGGCCTTTTGTTTTCTTTTTGGATTTGGGAGGCCGTAGAGCCATTTTGTAGTTGTACCGAGCTAGCCGCGCAAAGGAGACGCTGGCAAAAAATTTCGAGAATTTAGAGAGTTAGAAAAATTTTGAGGAAATTTTGATAATTCAAAATTTGGTTTTGAATTATAATTTGAATAGTTGAACAAGTAAGTTATTTGAAGACTATGGAAGGTTTTGGAAGTTGGTTGAAGTAATTGTGGGTCTATAATAAAAAGGATATGTTATGGCAAGTTAATTAAACAGTTTGGTTTTGGAAAATAGTAAACGGGTATTGGACCATCCTTCCTAACTAGTAATTTCGGGGACGAAATTCTTTTAAGGGGGGAGGAATGTGACGACCCGGAATTTTTGAGCATTTAAAATTGGAATACTTAATTGATTTTAAATATTTAAAAGTTAGTTATTAACTTGAATTTCAAATATCGCTATTTATTTGATAATTAAATTATTAAAATTAAATAATTTGAAGATCGTAAAAATGCTAAATCTGGAATTTTAAGCCTATTAAAAATAATTTGAAGGCTTATAAAATTTGTATTGATAATGCTGAAGAGAATAGAAGTGTTGAAATAAAATTTAAGGATGATTTCTTAAGTTTTGAAATTTAATATCATTTAAATTGAATTTAAATATAGCCTCCCGAGGTGCAGTCTCGGAATTCAACGAACCAGTTCCATTGAGTCCGTAATATGGAATTATTATCGAATTTCAAATTTCGTAATCATCGGAGTTGTTGTGTGGCCGTCCGATTTACACGTGCGCTTTAATCTATATCGAAAATTTAATTTTATTTCCCATCAGACTCTTTTTCATTTCAACCACTGTAGCTTGATAACTTCTTCCTGCAAAGCTTTCCTCTCACGCCAAGGTTATTCGTTCACTCCGTTAAATCGGTCAATACGAAGAAAAGGGACGCGTATCATAGAAGCAATACCCTTCTACCTCTTTCCCCTTCCTTCAGCGAATTTTCAATCAAAAAAAGGAAATCAACAAAAGGAGAACATCAATGACCGAACTTTCCTCCTCCCCTTCTATCCTCATTTCAATCGAACGGCAGTTTTTCCTAGGGTTCCTTATTGCTTTCGTTTTGGGGCGTATTGGTCGATTTGGTCTTTGGAACCGTGTTCGTGAGATAGAGGAGAGGCGGCGCGGCGCCTAGAATTCATGAAGTCCGGTCTTGTTTTGAAGCGATTTTACAGGGGAGGAAAGCAAAGCCTACGGGTCGCGATGAGACTAAGTGGTTCGAGAGGATTGGGAGGTGCAGTTTCCGATGGGAGAGTCGATGCGACGTTGGTTTCGTCGAGATGTGTTCATGAGCTCGTACGCGCGAGCAGTGGAAGGAGATTCCGAGATGAAAAGGGGGGATGACGTCGATTGCAAGGTTTGGTACCTCGAACTCGAGCAAGGCCGAAGTGGGCGAACTCGTGACAGTAGCATGGTGAAGACGAGTCCATTAGTGATTTGTGTTCCTGCTGTTTGACTCGCATCTGTGAGGTATCGTGTTTGTTTTGCTTACATATATATGTTTATAGAAAAAAATACATATGTAGATAGAAAATATATATATTGATTTATACAGTAAAATAAAAATTAAGAGGGGTATATATATAGGTAGGCAGAAAATCTATAGGGTAAAAATAATAATAATAGGTAAATATATATATATATATATAGGTGCAGTTTCAATTTTAATATATATACATGACTATTTCAATGTGAATATATATATTTGTAAGTTAGAAGAAAATAAATTGGATACAGATAAGGTTTTGAAAATATATATGTATATGAGTTTTAAAATGTTGAAACAATATGTAAATTTGAATTCTGAAGCTATATAAATTAATTTTATAATTGTATGAGTTTCAAAGACAAAGGAATATATATATATATATATATATATTAAGATTTAAAAGCAGAAAATTGCCTGGTTTGAAGAAGAAAAATGGTAAATGAAGATACATACAGTTTGGAAAATCATGTTTAATCGGGATTTGGAAAGGGAAATTGTATATATTTAAGGAAAACAAAAAAAGGAAATAAATAAATATAAATGGTTAGTTTAGGTTACATTGTTGGTCAATTAATTTATTAAATGGTAAATTTCTATAGTCCCTCTCAGATGTTAATAAGTCGTATAATGATTATACAAGGTCGTTAATCGCGAGAATCAAGCTGGGATGAAGTGGGCTGCAACTAAAAAAGGTGAGTTAATCTCACTCAGTTAAATTTAAATTTTAAATGTAAATTTAAATGATTAAATTTAAATAATTGTTTGAATGGTTAAATTGATTGATGTGTTATATAGTAGTATATACTACATCCTGGAATGATTGATTTCCCTCATTTTATAGTGAAGATAATTATGTTGTGCTAACGTCTGTGGATGCAGGGAAAACAGGTTGGAGGGATCCAACTGGATCCCTCAACATTTATTTAAATTATCCAATACCCTCTGTTGTAATTATTTAATATTCTATGATGAATTATGTTGGAATATTGAATGTTATGGTTCGATTGGATTGGATATAGTTGGGTATAATGAATTACCAAAAATATATAAATTGGATTTTGGAAAGGAAATAAAGGAGTGAATTTGTAAGTAAAATAATTATAGAAAAGTTGAATAAATTTAAGAATGAATTGGAAAGGAAATAAAATGACTTTAAATTTCTAATAAATAAATCTTAAGATAGTAAGGGAAATTTGAATAATCAGAAGATTAATGAATTTTAAATTTCAGTGTTATTATTTTAAAAGAATAAAACATTTATTTAAAATTTAAGATTTAATTTATTGAAAGGAATAAAGAACGAATTGGGAAGAAGCTGAAATTGGTATATTTCAGTTAAATGATATAAAATCAAACAGAAAATAATAATAAATATAAAGTCATTAATGAATTTTGAGATAAAATGACAAGTAAAGAAACTTTTGTCAAATGGAATAAATTGGGAATCAATTTGGGAAAATTGATTTAAGTGATTGAGATTGGGAATTCTTCCAGAATAACCAAGTACGTTTTCAAAGAAATTTTTAAATATAAGTCAAAAGTTTTAAAGTTGTTTTAAAAAGTAAGTTTTTGGAAAATTTATTATTTCTAATATTTAAATTCTAAAGTAAGTATTTTCTTTTAATCTATTATAACTGTAATTATTTTAAGTAGTGACTTAGTATTTTGTTTTTAAAAGTGGAAATCTAGTTTTATATTTTATTAAGTAATCTTATTTTCAAATATTCATATAGTATGTATTTTTAATAAATTATTGAAGTATTTTAACTTGAATATTTTAAAGTATATTTCAAAGTAAAGTGTTTTAAATTATTTTTAAAAATCTAGATTTGTGCTTGGTGATTTCAGTGGAGATAGAAAATATTTGGGAGGTTATTCTGAAAGGAAAGATGGTTTGAAACTGTTTTCAAAGGAGTTTGAAAGTGAAAATATATCTTGTAAAGATATTTTGAGATAAATAAATAATTTGGGAAATTATTTATTGGTTGATGGTTGTTTGTGAATATTAATTGATAGTTAAATCACCGACTATCAATATTGGCCAAATGCGCTGATCGCTTCGAAGAGACCGGGATTGAGATTTATTTCTCGAAAACCACTTCGATCCGGTTTGGACGTTTTTGTGGAAAACGAGTTTGGATTCAAAGATGGAGCAGTGAAGTGCAAGGGCTAGTCGCTACTAATCCTGAGGATATTTGCAAAATGGATGTAGTAGGAATAGTGCCTTCGGTTCCGTTCGAACCCGGGACGGACTTGTATGGATGAATGCTTGCGAAACATCGTCAGGAGGACGATGGGCATTCTAAGGGATATGTTCCAAAAAGGTAGCGCTTAGCCTCAAGCCTCATCAAATGGAAATGGATGAAAATCAGGGGTTATGCAGCAAGGCTTCGTGGGTAGCCCCCACTGGAGGGTGAGGTCATCCCTGTCTAGATGTCCCTTTTATTTCGTCTTAGTGGGCGGTTGCTGATCCCAACCGCGGGGTGAACTTGCTCGGGACTGTCCAGTAAGGGATGGTTCCGGTCTTGTGTTGCAGGGGAGTTAGGGTGGCTCCTCGGTACGTTGATCTAGACCAGGTACTGTGACAGGTGGTACCCCAGTGCCTAGCCATTAGTTGGAATCCATTTTCCCTACGCACCCGTACGGTTTTGATTGTGCCCAACTATTTCTGAAACATGAGATGCAAGCATTTCAGTTGATTCTATTTTACTTTCTATAGACACTATTATAATATCAGAGGACTTTAATAAAAATGTTTTAGCTACCGTAAGGTAAAAACCCGACATGTTTATTTGTGGCGTGGTCTTACGAGATGCTTTTGTTTTCAAAGGATTTTTGAAACTTTAATAATCAATTGGGTGTGATTTCCTCACGCTGGTATTCCAGACTGACTCGGGTGTTATTTAATTGTAATGCTCGGGTCAGACCGAGTATTATAGAATACAGGATATGATGCTGTGGAGCTCAGGAGACGAGCTGGATGACGATACGTACTCTCGTACTTGTTTATATACATATTTCCGCTATGTTGAGTTGTTGTGTATCCATTTGTATGATATTGTTGTTGAGCTGTGATTGATGTACTCTGATGGTGTAATATGTAAACAGAGATATTTGACTTTTGAGTAAAGATCATTTATTATCTATTATATTTTATTCCGCTGCGATGGTTAGATTCTGATGTTGTTGTCTATTTTCTTCCTCTACCTCTCCTTCTTTAACCCAAATGGTTCGTATTTCTATTCAACTTGAATTGATTTAGGTAGAATAGTGTTGACTCAAGGTGTACGGATTTGCGGGCTGTTACACGTACGCCACCTAAGGTTTGCCCAGCCTACTTTTTTTTAGATAATTCCACTGCTTTGTTTACGCGAGTGTTCAGGGAAGAAGTATTTCCAGACCGTATGCGTTTTTTTTGTTGGTCACCTGTGTCTTAAAATTTAAAAACATTACGTACGAGGATATATGATATATGTAAGAACAGTATAAAGTTGTTTTGATTTGGAGATTTTGATATTTTACTTGTTTCCTAACAGAGAAAAAAAAAGAAAAAAAAGAAAAAGAAAAAGATATATGTATATATAATAAATATTGCATGCGCCACCTTTATGTGTCACTGCCGTGAATTGCATGTTGCCCACATAAGATTTGCCACCCTTTTGTTAACACGCCACAATATTTTGTAAAAAGGTAAAAAAAAAAGTATAAATTTATTTTGTAAATTTTGACTTGGAAAAAATAAATGGGCAGACTGAACTTTTGCTTTAATGGGTCAAGTCGTGCAGTGGAGTGGTCGAGCAATTTGAGTCAATTTTCATTTTATTTTAGCTCGTTCCAATTTTGTTTTATTTAAAAATTTGCTCTGTCCGTAATTGGAATTCGCGTATTCAGTTTTATTTATTTATCTTGTTTCAAGATCGAAATCAGTTTGTCTCATCTTCCATTATTTGATCGTGCTTTCTATGCTGTTTCGGTGTGGTTATCGTAAATCTAATCTTCAGCGCATAGAGGTGAGTATTTCTCACACGACAAACGTACTTATAGATCTGTAAATTATTAACAAGTGAAATTGTAGAATGATTTTATTTTATATTTTAAATTGACTGTGATAAATTTATGATGTTTAAAAAACCTCGTTATTAAATTTACCTATCATTAGTTATATTCTATACTGTTATATTATGTTGTTATACGGTTTATGTATTTACTGTTTATCACTGCAAGTCCCTGTAGAATAGAATCGTTACGGGCTAAAATGATAGGCCTGAACGATATTTGTTGTTATTTATTTATTTATTTATTTATTTAACTTGGGATTGCGGGTTTGAAATGATAGAACCCGTATTTTTCTTTGTAAATTACGGATTGAAATGATATATTATCCGTATCACTTAACCTAGGTTAGAAAATATTATACAGACCCGTGGTTATTATATATATATTTTTTGGAAATTTTAAGTATTTTAAATATATATTTTAATATTTTGATTTAAATTGGGTTAAAATAAATTGTTGGTTGTCTTATACAAGTTAAATGTATAAATAAATAAATGGTAAGTTGGAATTTGAAGTAATTAATTCATTTTGGAAATTTTGATGGAATTCAAGCTAAGTATGCAAATGTAATAAATTTTGATGTAAATTGGAATTTAAATAAATTAATAAGGTGTCATTGAATTTTCTATGAATTTAATAGTTAAATAAATAAATACTTAAACATAAAATTTGAAATATATCTTAATTTAGAAATGGAAGTTTGGTTTAAGAATAAAAGGTAAGTTAATAAATAAAGAAGAAATTTAGCTATATTTTGAAATGGTAATTCAACTAAATGATTAAGAAAATTTTGAATATAGGAAAATATAGAAATTTGGGCATTTAACTTTAATAAGTAAATCCTTAAGAGGTTGATATTTATTAGTGGAATATACTTCATAAAAATCATAAATTTTTGGGTAGATTTAAATGACTATTTCAAATGGATAATATGTTTTTTTTATAAGTTAATTTAGTTTAAAATTTAAGTTTAATTATTGATGAATTTATATTGAAGTCTAAAAAAAAATTATTAACTTAAAACTGTTGTAAGTGATATTACCGCATTTTGTAAGTGTCGTAGTTGATGCAAATGAACTAAAAGCTAAAAATTAATTAAGGGCTATTGCAGTACTTGGTAAGTGCTGTGGTCGTGAAATTTAAAATTAAATCCGAATAAATAAAATGGTTACAGTAGCACTTGTTAAGTGTTGCAGTGGCTGAAATTGAGATTTTTGGATATTCGATTCGTAATTATTATAACTTTACTTTTAAAAAATAAAATGAAGTATTTTGATTTAATATTAACTATTTTGGAATTTATAACCACGGGTATTGATAACGTTGGTTGTTAAAGAGAGGGATCAGATATGGGCATACTCTCTATCGATACCGAAAAACACTTTAACAACCGTGTATGCGGTGGAGATTCCAGAACGAAGTAGGATGGTGGCGGTGTTTCCTTCGAGGTAAATACGTGGACCCAACTCCCGTGAGTTGGCATAAGGTGGCTAAAACAGGAGCGATCGACCGGTTAATTGAGGTAGCACCTTTGATCGGACACATCCCTTTGATATTCTACTCTGACTTTGGATTTATTCGGTGGCCACTTTTGATTTCTTTGATTTGGGGGTGTGGCTCGAGGTGGGCGGTAGCTGCGGCTACGCGTTACCACCGACCCGGAAGCGTAATTGGTATATCTACCCTGGCATTGCCTAGTTGTGCCGTGTCACCTACCCTAGCGCGTCTTGTACGAGTTTCTATTTGTGTCGTACCTACGGAGTATCCTTTGGTAGCCTCCCGATCAGGAGGTATTACGGTACTATATAGACTATTGGCATTATTACGTGTTAAGGTGGAAAATGTAAAGCTTTAACGCTATCTAAAAGTAAGTTTATTTTACTAATAGACACTATTATAATAGCGAAATATTACTACATAATAAATAGTTTAATGGATCTTAGATGATGGGCAGTCCCAAGCATCCTTTAAGTTACTTGTCTTTATACTACAGTTCACTTGAATTAGCTTACACTGTATAAGTTTGTATGTCCTGACTCGAGTGTTTATGTTTATTTTACGCTCGGGTCAGCCTGAGTTTCAGTTCGAACCTCTTTCTCTGGAGCTAGGACTTCTGAAGATTATCTCCTTTCAAGCTGCTGTCAAGTTTCTATTCAGTTCTTATTTTAGCTTTTGTAATCGAGATAATTGAATTTTGAGATTTTCTATGGTTGATTCAAACTATATTTGGTTTTAAAGACCATGTAAAAATTTCTTATTTTGACACTATTGATAGTGGCTTCATGAACCACTAGGTTATTTTAATTCCGCTGCGAGTATTCTGATTTCTTTGTCTGTGATTCTGTGATTATATATTTACTGTATATTCTAAGATTTGCCAAATTTTATTTACGCTGCGGTATTTTGAACAATTCAAGTCCGACATGTGCGGATGCGAATGTATGAAAATAACGGGTCGTTACACATACTCAATTGGATTATTAAAGATTTGAAAAAGCCTTTGAAACAAAGGTATCTCGTAAGACCACGCCACAAATAAATATGCCAGGTTTTTACCTTACGATAACCAAAACATTTTTATCAAATTTGTCTGATATTATAATAATGTCTATAGAAAGCAAAATAGAATCTAGTTGAAATGCTTGCATCTCACGTTCCAGCAATAGCTGGGCACAATCAAAACCGTATGGGCGCTTATTGGAGAATGGATTCCATACAATTGCAGGGCTACCGCCCGTCATAGTACCTGGCCTAGATCAGATTACCGAGGACCACTCCCGATCCCCTGCAACATAAGACCGGAGCTACCCCTTACTGGATAGTCCAAATAAGATCACCTCCGGTTGGAGCTAACAACCTCCCACATAGCCGAAATAAAGGGACATCTAGACAGGGAAAATCTTACCTTACTTGTGTGCTACCCATTAGCCTTGCTGCACCTTCCTTGTTTTAGACATTCCCGATTGATTAGGCTTGAGGCTATGTGTTACCTTTTTAGAACACATTCACTTAGAATGCTCATCGTCCTCCCGACGATGTTCTGATAGCATTCGTCCATACAAGTTGCCTTGGGTTTGGACAAACCGAATCACTGTCTTCATCATTTTCACATTCTTCATTCGTAACGTTCAAACCAGATCGAAGTGGTTTTCGGATAACTAAATCTGATCCCGGCCTCTTCGAAATGATCAACGCATTTGGCCAATGTTGATGGTCGGTTATTTAACAACCAAATAACATCCACAAGCAATAATCAGGCCTTAAATAATTTTCCAAATTATTTATTCCAAAATATTAACCTAAGATATTATTTCCATATTTCAACACTTTTAAAATAGTTTTCAAATTCCTTTTTATTCACCTGAAAACAAATTTCAACTTTTGCCCATACTTAGAATATTTTATCCACTTCATTGGTTGCTTAACACTTGGAAAGTATTCCTTTATCACCTATTTTCTTTTCCCAAATCATTTATAATTTTATTTGTAAATTTTTCAAACTTTTTTCACATGAATTCTACAAATCCCATAATTCCTTGATTGGTTTCATTTATATTTCCAAAACCATTTAGCTTATTTAAAATTCCAGTGTCACTCCAACTTCCCTTGTGAATTTCATTTCACCTTCCTAAGTTTACTTATCTCGTACTTCAGAAATTTATTTAGGTTTTCTTAATACCACTATAAGATCTTCCTCCTAAAATCTTATTCAATTTGAATAACTTCGCTTCCCATCCCAAGAGGATTTGTAATTTAAATTTAAAATTTAAAAACGTATATACTTATAAAATAAGAAAAAATAGTTTTATTTTCAAAATATGGTTTTGGCTAAAATTAAATATTAACATAAAAATTCATATCCGGTTACTAATAATTTTACAAAGCTGATTTATAAAATTTGAGTTTAACTCAACCAAAGTATTTTTTTTTTTAGAAAATCCAATATTCCCCATTTCTGTTTATAAAATCCTCTGAACTCGTATCCCATCAATCCTATCCAAGTTTATCACCATTCTCATATTTGAAAAATATTTCATTATTTCGCTTCCAACAATTCCCATAACTCGATATAAGTTCACACCATTAACTTATATTTTCAACATATCCACTGATATCATTTTATCTCATTTATAAACCCCATTTATAAATTTATAAACTTCCTTGAGTTTTCCATTATTTATAAAAACCAATTCTTTATTTATAATTCCATTATAATTTTTAGCCTTTAACATAATTCTGTTTTATTTCAAATCTATTGATCGATTCCAGCATCTCATCCAAACATTAATGGATAATTTAATTCCAAGCCTTTACTTAAACAATCTACAAATGGTTAAGTAATATCAAGTTAGCTTATATATTTCTTTATTCTTCTTAATCCCCTTTTAATAAATCAAATTTTCAATATAAATAATTTCAAATTTTCCTTTTACTTCCTTCATTTAATTATTATGGTATTTAAAAATATCCAAATTCAATTCACAGGCTATTTGACATTTAATAATTCAATTCACATACAATCCATATCAATTTAGGT